>OY978029.1:2759848-8305597 GCA_963854515.1 Pandemis heparana | reverse complement strand
ACGACTGTTAACCGTCCCTTTATATGACATGAGTTGATTTATATGTTTCTTAATAAATGATGAAGTAGAAATGTCTTTTATTTTATACAATACTTTTCCGATCCTTTTAATGACAATGCCTTTGCAATAATTGTACTTATCTTGGTTTACATTTTTTTTATACAACACATAGTCACCAGATTTGAATGTTGGTTTATTTTTCCTATTAAGTCGATCATTCTGCAAACACTGTTTTTGTTTGACAACATCAGCTAAAACAGCTGACGAAGGCGGTGACGGCGCCGGCGAGATAACGGGTTTTAATAAATCTAGTCTCGATCTTAATTTTCGCCCATAAACTAGCTGAGCAGGTGAGAACCCTGTGGCAGAATGAATTGAATTTCGATAATCAAAAACGAATTTTAGCAACTTAAGTTTGCTTTCTCTAACATTATTACTTGATAAAATACTAGATTTGATTCCTTTTTTTATAACCTTGACCATGACCTCTGCTTGGCCGTTACTGGCCGGGTGATAGGCTGGCGTCGTCACACACATGTGATATACCATTCATCAAACAAAATTGATTAAACTGATGCGAACAAAACGCCGTTCCATTGTCGCTTACAACAGTATGTGGCAACCCAAATCTAGACATAAAATCATACATCCTTTCAATGACAGCACTGGAAGTGGTCGTGCTGCACATGTCATAGACCTCTACCCATTTAGTAAAGGCGTCAACAATTACTAAATACGACCGACCATTAATTGGGCCTAGGAAGTCTAGATGAACCCTATAAAAAGGCTGAGACGGATATTTCCAGTGGGCAATGGGTGCGCGCGCCGGTGCGGGGCGCAGCTGATTACATACCTCACATGTACCTATTAACAATTCTATTGCTTCATCTATACCCGGAAACCAGAATCGAGAACGCGCTTCGGCCTTTGTCTTTATTATCCCTAAATGTGACGAATGTAGTTCTTTTAAAACCTTATCACGCAAGCTATCGGGAATTACAACCTTATGGCCTCTCATAAGGCATCCATTTTCAACAGATAACTGCGTGTTACATAAATGGAAAGGCTTTAGCCTTAAATTGTCAATTTTTTTAGGCCACCCGTTTAAGGTAAGCTTCATTACTTGATTGAGCGTCACATCTTTGTTTGTTTCGTCTCGCAACTCCCCAATCGTTATCGGTAAGCTACCTTCTACTACAAAACAAACGTACGATGCGCGGTCGCACGGGTCGGCGCCGAGGCCGGCGCCAGCAGCGCGGCCTGCAGTCGCGGCGCTGTCCCGCATCTCAGGCGCGTAAGCGCGGGACAAATAATCGGCACTATTGTCAGCACTACGGATATACTCTATTTCGTAATTATAGGCTCCTAAAAATATCGCGTACCTCTGTAACCGGTTCGCAGATACTTCGGGTATACCACGATAAGGTCCAAAAATCGAAATTAAAGGCTTGTGGTCGGTTCGTAGCAGGAACGGTTTTGACCTACCGTACAGATATTGGTGGTACTTACGTACCCCAAATATTATAGCCGTAGCCTCCTTGTGTATCTGCGAATATCTCTTTTCCGCCGCATTTAAGGTACGGGACGCAAACGATATGGGTCTTTCGCACCCATCCGCTTCGACCTGGGACAAAATGGCCCCCAGGCCCCCTGGGGAAGCGTCGACGGTTAGGATCAACCTTGCATCGGGATTGAAATGTGTTAAAACCTGATCGGATGCTAACATTTTTTTAATATTATTAAAAGCACTAGTATGAGTCACGGTCCATTCCCATTTGAACCCCTTTCTAAGCAATTCATACAATGGACTAAGTATGTTTGACGCCCCGGGAACAAAGTTCCTGTAATAGTTAACCAAGCCTAAAAAGGATTGAAGTTGATTAACATTGGTAGGCACCGGCGCGTTAACAATGGCTTTCACCTTTTCTGACGATTTTTTCAGACCGTCCTTGTTAATTACGTATCCCAAATAACTTACTTCGTCTTTAAAAAAATCACATTTATCCCTTTGCAAGGTCAGCCCCGCATCCTGTAACCTGTTCAATACACTGTGAAGTCTAGCTAGGTGTTCCTGTTCGTCCCGCCCCGTGACCAGCACGTCGTCCAGCAGACACAGGACGCCGTCGAGCCCCGCGAGTAGCCCCTCCATGGCACGCTGGAAGATAGCCGGCGCGCTTGCAAGCCCGAATACTAGGCGCGTATATTTGTATAGGCCACGGTGAGTATTGATGCAAGTATATATTTGGGACTCTTCACTCAACATTAATTGGTTATAAGCCATGGATAAGTCTAGTTTCGTAAACTTATGACCAGAATGTAACTTAGCGAACAATTCGTTAGCCGTCGGTAATGGATATTGCTCAATGACTAATTGCTTATTTATGCTAACCGAGTAGTCAACGCACAATCTAATTGACCCATTGCGTTTTAATACGGGAACAATTGGGGATGCGTATTCCGAATGCTCCACGGGTACTAAGACCTTTAAATCGACCAATCTATCGATCTCTTTATCAATTTTTTCCCGTAAAGCAAATGCAATAGGTCGCGCTTTAAAAAAAAATGGTTTAGAGCCTTCCTTTAATAATAATTTAATGTTGTATTTATTGAAACACCCTAGTTTGTCAGAAAATAAATGCGGGTAATTTTTTTCAAAATGATCAATACTTTGGCAGTAAAAAATTGGCGTTAACTCTAAACGGAACTTAGAAATAAAATCTCTGCCAAGTAAAGGCGGCCCTCCGTCGCGCACAACATACACGTTTAGCGTGTGGGTGTGCTCGTCAAACGTTATTGGTAATAATACCACACCTAAACATATTATATTTTCCCCTGTATAACTACGCAGAACCTTGATTGTAGGCGACAAAGGAATGTTGGAAAAATAACTTTCATAAGTTTTTTGTGAAATCACTGTGACGGCGGACCCACTATCAATTTGAAATTTTATTTTCAACCCATTTATTGAAACTGTTTCTGCCATAGGTTCCCCCTGAACAGATCGAATATGATATAACTTACCGTCGTCGTCGTCATCGCCTTCGTCGCGGGCTCCTGTTTCTACATAATTAATTTTAGTACACATTTTACGCAAATGGCCCTTGACCTTGCATTTTTTACACGTGTAATTAGCGAAACGACATTCCGACACTTTATGATTACTATAACCGCACGCTGAACACTTCACTTTGTCCGTTTGAGCACTCTGATAACGATTATTAGAGATCTTGAATAACTCAGCCGTTGCACACTGGCCGGTGGCAGCGGCGGCTGCGCCAGCGCGCGCGCAGCGGGTATTCTCCGCTAACTCCACGGCCTTGGCTAATGTCAATTCCTCCAACATTTGCGCATAAAGTTTTTCCTTCTCAATACTGGGTACCATGCCCATGATGAAGCGGTCGCGCAGCGCTTCTTCGACTTCTTTGAAATTGCAGTGAGCGGTCAGACCGCGCAGTCTCGCCGCCCATTGCGCATGAGACTCGCCGGTCTGTTGCGTCGCGGCATAGAAATTATGTCGCTCGCCGAATCCTGTTCGTTTAGGGGTGAAGTGACTGTCCAAAAGAGATAAAATATCTTCAAACGGCACACTTTCCAATTTCTTCGGTAACGCCAAATCAGTTGCGAGTTTAAACGTACCCTCATTGAGTGCACTTAAGAAGATAGCCCGCCTTTTTATTCCAGTCGCATCTTTCTGAGCATCAATATCATTCGCGATGAAGTATTGCAACAGTCTTCCCTTGTAACCACTCCAACTTGTGACATTGTGGTCGAACGTAGCCAAAACACCGAAGTTTGCACCAGCCATTTTTTTTTTTTTGCTTGTAACGCGGGTAGAACGCGGATCGTCGCCAATAGTAAATATGGGAACGAGTGAAACTACGAGCTGCTCTTATCGCACTGGTGTTTATTCATGCACATTGACAGTGGTGGGCGCAGCCACGCACACATATGTATCAGATTTCATTAGATTGTGGTATGATCAAAGGTGGTTTGTGAAAGAAACACAGTTTTGCTACACAGAAGAATATATTTAGTCATAACATACATAATTATTAATTAATATCGTATTCACGCAATACACCGAACAGTAATATTGTAAGCTGAAACGACCAATCCGAAAATATTTCCAAATATAACACTCATATAACAGTATACAATGAAAAATAATAAGTAATTTAGGAAGATTTAAAAAATACATTTATAAAGTTTGAAAAATGTCTCAGCATTAAATACAAATACTTGTTAATACTACTTCGAAACTACCCGAAAACAATGAAAACTGGTCGGACTGCAATTATCAGAACCAGCAAGCTTATTACGCAACTCGCACGCGATCACTATCGTCTTCATATTGACAGTTCATGTATGGGCTGACAATTGGCATCGGAATCAGCTAGCTGTCACATTCATACAAGAACTGTCAAAATGAACACGATGGCGTTTGCGAGCGAGTTACGTAATAAGTCTGCTGGCCCATTTTTATTGTTCTCGAGTTTAGTGGACATAAATTCTAATGAAGCAACTAAACTGAAATTTTCTAAGGTGCCTAAAGCTTTGATATATAAATTTCCGAGACCCTATCTATAACGATACAAATTTCGTGAAAAAGATCTTTTTTGTTAACATAGCTGCCTTACATTAGAACATTTCAAGGCAAGGATTGTACATGGTGAGAACAATTACTTCGTGTCACATATTAATATATCTATTACACTTACACATACGGATCTACTGTTTAAACATATAAAACATCGATAGATACACAATTTAAACAAAATTAACTTTCGACGCATCGAGACGCTCGCGATAATTAAACACAATACATTTAAGATCTTCAAACGAAATAAACTCTCAAAAATATAATAACTCACTTGCTGTCACAGATATTTTGCAAGCGGTTGTTACGGACGCTTCGTCCGCAATAACAATACTTCACCTTTCTCCCTCTCACTGTCCACATTCCCATTATCACTATTAGATGGATAAGTACAACGTTTTGGTCTTAAACTAGGCAATCCGAAAGCAATGCGAATTTCAAAGAGAAAATAAGCACGACTACGTAAGCGTAAGGTCGGTAAAATAAGTAATAAGAGATGGTAGGTAATGTGTGAAAAGAAATGTCGCTGAAGTCGAACTTTCAAGTAGACAGCCACGTGTTGTCGATATTATATTTTACGACGTGCAAATGTTTTTTTTAATCTATAGGGTGGCAGACTCAGACCACATAATTGGCTGAAAGTAACAATGTTTTAAAATCTCATGATTTTGAGATATAACAACCACCTACCATAATTTATCGGGACTTTTATTCACGTACTTATACAATTCAACATGTGCCATTTAGTGAAAGTTCTATTTAGTTTCAAAATAACGTCCATGACAAAGTTTAAAATTAAAAATACAACAGCTATCTTATTTATTATGTAGTTTCATCTTTTATTTATTATTAAAATGTTGCTCATATACTGTTTGAAATCGCATTGCCGTATCGGACCGATGGTGTCACAGCCTTACTGAAGTCTTGGTGACGCATTATTTGCTATGACTCTCTGTCCTAGGCCAGTTATACTATAATAAGCGATCCATTTAAATAAACATCGTTAAAATCTGACTTATTTATACATATATTAGTTGATTTAAAAGTAAAAAAATAGTAAAATATAAAGTCTTTTATAGCTTTTTTATGGGAAACAAATGTAACACATAGCTAAAGCTGTTTGAAGATATCGAAGCCAGCTTTTAAGACAGATATCTTAACAAAGGCGATAATCTTTAATTATTTAAATTAAAATAATAAAAAATAAACTTTTTGTACTTGAACTCGAATCCAATTGGCAAGAATGACAGCACACGTTTACACAAAAGCCTTAGATTTTTTTACACACCAGGACAGAGCAAAGCATGATATTGTGGTAACCTAAGAGGCGGGAATGATGTTCGCTCCATAACAACATAATCCCGTGTGTAGAAGCGACACTTCTACTAAACGTGAACACAGTTTGGGAAGCTAAAATCTTAGGTCAAAGCAAAAAGACTACGCCTTTTACGCATGCCTCCATTTCGAACCATATTTTTACAAAGTAGACCTCATAGCCATCTGACATAGATATCATAGATATCACGATCTTAAATTGAGAATGGTGGAATAGGTGAAAAGTTTTAATTTGCAAATTCTAGAAAATTTACCGATAAAACCATTAAACCCGTAAGTAGAACGTAACAATGCAAAGTTTGAAGCATTTGAAGGCAAAAATCATTTTTGCTGTTCCCTTTAAGTGCCAACTTTTAGAAAAATATTGGAGTATTGTAGAAGTGTCGCTACAACGGTAGAATTAATCATTATGGTCTCACTATACGACACGATAGCGGGAAACAAATCATATAATGAGCAGTTTGTTGACTATAGTATGTTCTTAATACTATACGTTTGGGTTCGCGTCGAGAAAATTACACGCTTTGGTCGCTTTTTTACTGATTTTTTTATTATAATATTCTTTTTCGGGCCGAACATATTTATTGTTGCTTTTCTCTTGTGGTTTTTATGTACCTAATTATAATATTGTAGGTCATTGTAAAGACCTAAAATTATTATTTTTATTACAAGAGGGCGATATTTCAATAAACGTGTTCCGTCCGTCACTTTATGTGTCTATTTTTGTCTTTTTATATTTTCTCAACGCGAACGCATTACATTTATTTAGTTGTTATTTAGTTAAGCCTCTTCTATTCGTTTTTCAGTCTCAGGGAATGTTTGTTGGTAAGTCTCTTCGTTGCCTTACAAAATATATTTGTTTCTTTCACCTCAACTTCCATAAAGTTTCATAAAAATATTTTAAGGGAAAATCATTTATTATCTGAATATTCTTATTCGAGTATTTCACTAATACTCCAAATCACTTACTATCTATACCAAGCGATTATTTTTTTAACAAATTGGCCCTAAAGTCATACTTATGATAATATTTTTTATAATAATAAGAATCAATAATTTGGAAAGTAGAATGAGGAATAATAGCTGGAAAATCAAAATCTTAATTATATGATTATTTTATAATTAGGGTTAGTCGTGAATGGTTAAAATATTTTTCGAATAATATAAGTACTCGATTATTATCTTTTTGATAATCATAATCACATTGTTTGTGCGTCGCTATAAAACTGTTAGTGTTACTAATATATTTTTTTAATTATTATTAAGTTAATACTCATTTAAATGGACAACAATTTAAATGTTTTTGAGCTATGCTTTCAGATTCTTCATTTTCTTGGTGAGAAGCATTATTCAGTCTATAAAGGGTGATCAGTCCAAAGTAAAATCGAAAAGCGTAGGACTATTCTTATTTCCGTTATGATCTAATGTTATGAGAAGGTATATTCGTTCACCGTATGAGAATCAAGCAATTATTTGAATATTATTTTTCACTCACATTTTTGACATTTAAATAATCTTCTTTATTGAGTTTTGAAGTTGTTTTACTTTACAAATACGAATACATTCGAATTACTAGCCCCGTCGTTCCAATATACATAATAACAACATGCACAGTTATTTGTATCAACAACATTATTTTTCCAAATGATTTATTTCCAAATCAGTCAGATATGGAATTTAGTTAGACCGCATGACTTTGCAAGTCAAGTCTAAATACGAAGTTCTAATGAAAAAAAAAAACTAAACAAACGTAACCGAATGAAATAAAGTTTGTAATCTTTCAACCGATATTAGTTTTCATATGCACGCAGAGTTTGGGACGGATGTTTGTTGTTTATATATAAAATAAAAAGAAATAAAATGTATCGCTATTTCAGATCGATATAATTCGTTCGATACCGCGTTCTACCTAAAGCCAGTCGAATTGAGCTTCACTAAATCCTCTAATAAAACGTCAGTGATATTAAAAATTCTTTTAGTTGTATTAATAAGTCCTTTACGAGACAAAGGTCTTATATACATTGTCACACATGTCTAAACTCTAACAAGATCCAACGATGACTTTGTAAGAACATACCCTGAATATGTTTTAATTTAGTGCCAAAATCAGCTTCCATAACGATACGGGAAACTCGGTTTATAAACATCGGTTTCGGTTCTAGTATCTGGTATTGACAGATCAATTAACTGTCATGCGCTGGCGCTGGTCGTTGCTATTTCATAGCAATTTCTAAGCACCTAGATCACCTGTAAAGTTGGTATTTCATTTTAACCTGGTATCAATACCATTTCGTTGAAAAGAGATCATCTAACGTATCACTAATTCAATGACTAGATGTATTCGTTGTATAAAATAGAAATAAATGGGGTCTGAATTTGCAAAAAAGAAAATACATACATGCATACCGTCTCGCCTCTTTCCCACAGTGGTAGGCAGATACTACTTTGTTCCACTTGCTACGATCCTGACATACCTCTTTCGCTTCATCAACATTCATCAATCTCTTCATACATGCTCGTCGGTTTCGGGTACTTTTGACCTGACCTTTTTCCACAACAAAAAAGTAAACATTGAAATATATCGCATTCAAGAAACTAGACAGTAGACTACGTAGTAGACAATAACACTGTTAGTATGTTAATAAGTTATTGATTTATTAATTCTGCGTTTCTCCTGTCTAGGCCTACTTTAACCAGTTCAAATCCATCCGTATCTAAATGGTTGTCTGGTAGAGATAGTTTTAAGAGACAAGAGCGCCATGTCTGCGGATCCTTTTTATTTTTCGAATGTCACCATAATAATTCGTATATATTGTTGTTTTTTTGGCACACAAGTTTACAATTTTAATGGTTATGTCCTTACAAAGTAAACGTTGAACGAAATCGATGATAAATGCTAGTGTCATAGTGTTTTCTACCCTACCGTTCCTACCTGCATTGCTTAAATTGATAACAGTAATAATATAAAGGATTATTTGCAATTTCTGAGAAAACTAGATCCTTTTTGCAATAGCAGAGTGGCACTTGTGTATAATATATAACTGTATTAGATACAGTCGCGAGATTACCTCTTAAAGCTACACAGTTGATATATTTTATATGTATTTGTAATACTTTAGTTTGTGCAATGCCCGGGCCCTTGGATGGCGGCTCTTATTTACAATTGGGCCCTTGACTAGATGTATAAGTCCACAGATATAGCATATACTATGTTACATTAGATCGGCGCTAAAACAACTGAAACAGAAAATGTTGAAAAAAAAACCGCATTACTCTTTATAATTTAAGAGTGTTAGGTACTAGGTTTTCTCAAGCCTCGTCAGAAAAATGATCTCGTCTGTCTATCTCGATGACATACGTGTATTAAATCGATTTTTCTCTTTCGTTGTCGATCTTTTACTATATTCTATATCTGCGGTAGTCTCACCAAAAGTTACAACAGTTTCATAAACGCACGTAACTTTAGATAATATTATTGTGCGATCAGGACTATTCCGTGCCGTTTCGCTCTCGTATCGATATTTTCATAACCGTTTTTTAACACATCTTAACAAATACTCCGATGTTAAACGGGTTGTCCCTAAAGGACGACTTGATTTGAATAGCCCTTACAATACTACAAAATACTAGCGTATAGATATTAAAGATTTGACAAGTTCACAACACCATTAGGTCTGAAAGCTGTATCTGTAACTTACCGTATTATGTTACACTATGTGTAAATAGCAGTGGTGTGTTTTCGCTCTTAGATTTTCGACCATTTCACGTTATGTTTTAAACTTTCGTGAGTTGTGTTCGTTAGTGTCGAGGCAAGGTTTATAAAAAAATAAATTATGAAAAAAATAAATTGGAAACGTGGCAACAGCTACCTTTAGATAGAACTAACAAATGCAACATAGAAGTAAAGAGAAGAGAAGAGAGAAATAGAGTAGAAATCTTTTTTTTTATAAAGGCGTCTGGAACTACTACACCAATTTTAAAAATTGATTAGTTTCCGGAAGTGCTTCTATCCCTAAACAACATACCCTACTTTGTTCATGGAAAGTGTTGTTGTGGACAGCTCTGCTGGTATTTCACTTCCTGGGTTTTCTGTTAATTTTACGGTCAACCCGATAGAACAGGGATCGGAATTGTTTCGATAACCGGTATAATTACATACATTGGATTAACCGGTTAACGGAGGGAACTAAGTTAAAAGTATTAAAATAATTCCGGTAACCGGTTAATACGAAGAACGAAATTTTAAAGATCGCGCTCACCGATACGAAACCGGTTTTACTCAAAGCAACTTGCAACAAATGCTCTTTCCTGCACGTGCTGGCTACAAAGAGTTTTTGAAGAGAGATGACAAGAGCTGACGTTTTAGCCCAAGTTAACCGGTTAATTTCGCTCAAAAAAGCCTGGATTGGTGCGAAAACCGGTTTCTTTGATAACCGGTTAAAAAACCGGTAACCAAACCGTAAACTAGAACACATGGGAAAATCCAAAAAGTGGAGCTATGGTCGGAAATCGAACCCGGATCTACACCACCCGTAGCAGGCCGGGGTTGAGACAAGTCCGTGAAAGTTTAAATCCAACCAAAATATAAGGGATAGGATATCTTTATCATACTTTGCAGTTTCTTATACTTTCGCATCTATACGCTAGTATTAAGCATTTACCATTCTTATAGAATAGTACTTTTGGCGCGTGATAATCTCGTTTATTAACATTGCAATTATTACAACTACATGATAAATTCGCCATTTCGAGAGATGTTGCCAGTAAACATATCATTCGGCCTTTCTCTGTTCTATACATTACGCTACTATTTATATAGAAAGTTCTCTTTGTTATATTTAAAGAATCTGCATTCGATGGCTTGCCGTTTTAAAGCTTTCGTTTCATTCAGAAGGTGGGGTCTACGCTGCGTGATCCTGGCATTACGAATGGGATAGTATGATCTGTCATCTCATATACAATTTGACGTAAGTATTGTTAGTCTGATTTCTGAACGTTGCCTTGTAGCCTAATGCTATGCTATAGTCTGTGGTTTAACACAGAGATTCCTGCGTGGCCTCTTCCCGCGATGGTCATATTAGAAATGGCGTTGTATTAATATCTTGGAAATAATATGTACAGTCGAACCATTTGATTCTTGACCCACTGTAGAAAGTTCTCTCAGTAAACGTCACATGATTATCCTTGTCTATTCAATGTAACGTTACTATGATATTTACTGTGAGAGGGTTCCACAGTGGGTCAGGAATCAATTCGGTCTATGGTACATTATTTCCCGTAAGTATGACCAATTTAAGGGGGGGATAGGTGGGGGGTAGGTCAGCTACCAAATATAGACAAATGACCTTAGTAAAAGCGTCATCGTCATCGTTTTCGCATTATTAAACGGCAAAAAGAGCAGAGGTTCTGAATTCGACGCATATGTTTATCATATATTTTATGTATGACCACGCATATTTTTTTACGGAGTACTCGGATTTTTTTATTCTTAGTTTGGGGTGCGAGTCGGGTTACCTCGTGTGGCCAAGAGCTGCCTTTTGCTTTTGGGTTCGTCCGGGGAGAAGAGCAGTGCTTACTCCGGTGCACCCTGGGCATCGTTTAATGATTTCCTGGCAGATTTTGAGGGATATCATTATCCGTTCGCTAAGAATCCGTCAGGGGTTTTTTTGACCGTGTTACCGTACAACGTTGCCGATATTTTGTCACAAGATTTTTGAATATATTCTCATCAATATCAATGGGGTCATATTAGTTAGTTTTATTTTTGCCTCTCCTTCACTTCGTTCACGCTTTGACCTCTATTGGTAAATAACAACATGGTCGTTAACAGGTTTCTATGTATGGTTTTACTTAGTTTACATACTGTATAACAATTAATGTCAGAAGCTTAACAGTGTGGCGAACCTGCCAGTGCAGGCCTACCCTAACACTTACTTATTATTTTACAGTAAATTTCACTATGAAAGTTCAGTCAGCAAAAAAAGATGTTTAAATTATTTCCATGCTGAACGAAAAGTGATGAAAAAACGGAATATACCAGTTCCTTTTCTTCCCGCACAGATCGTAAAAGCCCATCGAGGGAATGGACGAAAATCATAGAAATCATGTTATAGGCGATGCGGCTAGCATCCCATCGCGGTTTTGATTCCCCTTCCCACCTTTGGCCAGACATATGTAATTATGTATATAAATTGTGAATTAGGATGCACGCAGCGTCTTATATGTTAAATTCTCCGAGATTCTAAACATAAATTCGTTCACAATGGGCAAGCGATCGAATGCAGTTTTTATTTTGGTGACAATTGACTTTGATCGACCTACTCGCTAGTCATCTCGTGTGTTAAACGCGTAATTTTAATTATTCACTGAATCAAGTATCAAGTTATAAATCGTGTTAAATTATACTATAGATATAAAAAAAGGTGTGTCAGGAACTCTTATTTGTTTCACTAGCTATGAAATTTGCTGGTTTTTTTTTATTTTTAAAGCGGTTGTCGATAACATCCCGTTATTTAAAGGTACATTTGGGACATCATTAGGCCCTCAAGTAGCGTTTACGATTTGATTTAAACATTTAAAGATATAATGATTAAATTTGATTTTTAAAATTTTCAATAAAAAGTATTTTATAATCGTCCTAATATTAACTACGATGAAACGATGATATTCCAAATAAATATGGAAGAAATTAATGAACACTGCGTTAATACAGGTTGCATCTTATCTTCGCATGTTTTTATTTATACTATCTCAAAATTTTCCTACTTACACACAGCAGGTACGGGCTTTTTAGGGTTCCGAACTAAAATGGTGCCAACGGGAACTTATTTGGAACCCTTAAAACTGTAATAGTATCACTCAGTTTCTGACATAATACAAGAAATGTGTCGTTTTCCGCTTTTTAACTCAATATTAATATGGCAATCGTGTTATGGTACGGAACCCTCTGCACGCGAGTCCAAAACGAACTCGGCCGGTTTTTCTCAAACAACACCTACACATTTTGCTTCACATTCTTCATACAGTTGATATTCGCTTTTTTCTCGTCACTTACTCGTATTCTGGCACCTGGATCTCGATGTAGTCTCAGTTTTGAGCATGCGACCTGTATAAAATATTAATCAAAATTGAAAACCAAAATTCATCACACCCAAACGTTTCCCTAAAATTAATTAACTCTTATTTGAAAAAAAAAAAACGACACCAGAACCCATTACGTTTTAAATTACTAACTTCATATTAATTCTAATAATACTAGAAAAATTACAGAATAATATTATAAATATCTAATCCATGCCATTCGATCCCTTCCCACCCTCACGCATAGCACGAGTGCTGTCGCACGCGATATACTACTCGTATTTACTATTCGAAAGACGACGAGTAGTCTAAAGAGACGGGTAGTCTATATCGCGCGCGACACTGCTCTCGCGCGCTCTCCTGCTATAGACCGACCGGCTTAAGAGCATGTATCCCTACTGAGCTCGCAACGTCGCATTTTAGGTGATTTTTTGCGATTATTTCACAGAAATTGAATGAAAGTTTCAAATATGCGTCTGTAGTGCACTTCGGTTTTAGTGTATTAATGTATCCAATGCAATGATTAATGGTGATGGACTTTTATTTTCGTATTAAAAGGATAAAATACTATATCTCGTTTAATCTAACTAATATTAAAAATGCGAAAGTATGGATGGATGGATGGATGGATGGATGGATGTTTGTTTGTTTGTTACTCAATCACGCCAGAACGGCACAACGGATCTGGATGAAATTTGGCACATAGATAGAGAAAAGTCTGGAATAGCACATAGGCTACTTTTTATCCCGGAAAATTGCTTAGTTCCCGCGGGATAGCGATAAACGAATTCTTTGCAGACGAAGTCGCTGGCATCAGCTAGTAAGAAAATAAAAGTCCATCACGATTAATTATTGCATTAGACACATTAATACACTAAAAACGAAGTGCACTACAGACGGATATTTGATACTTTCATTCAATTTCTGTGAAATAATCGCAAAAAATCACCTAAAATGCGACGTTGCGAGCTCAGCACGGATGCACCCTCTTCAATGAGTCCTCGCCCTCGCGGTGCAGACGCGCGGGGTGGGACGGCCGCGGGGTGGGAGTTGTACTCCCCCCCGCACCGCTCTCGGCCCCCGCCGTCCTCCTGCCCCGCGTCTGTGCCCGCACGGGCGAGGACTCAGTACCAGGGATGTAACGGAGGTCATTTTATCGGAACCGAAGTCGGAGTCGGAGTTTTTTGATTTATCGGAGTCGGAGGCAGGATCAGAAGTGGTAGCAGGAGAGATTTTTTATTAAAAGACAGATAAAACAAAAAATCAATCTTTTTTGTTTTAATTAAAAAATAATAAACTTACTGTGTAAATTATACACAGACAATAAAAATAAAAAATTTAAATATGTTTCCAAATAAACAACAAATTAAATTAAATGCATTGAATCCCAAAGTAGCATAATGCCAAAGTGGCATATTTAATGAACAAAAGCTTTGAAACCTCCGATTAAACCCTCCGATTTAAAAGTTTCGGAGTCGAAGTCGAAATACAAAATACAAATACATTTATTTCGAAATCATAGGTAGGATATACAAGATCAGAGGAATTATTAGAATAGTACAGCTATGATTTGCCGTTTGGCGTTCAAAGGAACCCAAGGTGCAATAATAATCGGAAGTTCCGACTTAACGGAGTCGGAGTCGAAGCTCCGTAACATCCCTGCTCAGTACTACTCACGTGAAGGCCCCGCGGCCGATCTCCTGCGCGAGGTAGCGCTCGCGCTGGCGCGGAGAGGCGCGCGCGCGCAGCCCGCAGGGCAACGCCCTCCAAGGGATCGGCCGCCATTTGAACGTTGTGTACTCGTTCACTTGCTGAAAACGTTACAGGTTCACTTCCAGTACACGGAGGCGTTTTACATCGCCACTGAACTTAAATTGTTTTATATAATTTGTTTTATTTTGACCAGGGGCCTTACCATGACGTCGTAATGCGATTCAGTTTAGGTTCGCTCGCTGTCAGATTCATACTAAAAGTGACAGCTAAAACTTGAACCGAGTCGGAATTAGGACGTCATGGTAAGGCCCCAGTAGATGTTATATAATACATTTCTAACCCCTTTATTCATAAACGCTCTAAAGGCTTCTGCTAACTTAGCAATCGTTTAGCAATGAGTCGTTAGAAATGCTAAGTTATTTTTCGAATTTTTCATCTCTCATAATCTGAAAGTAGGTCATTGATTATCTGGATAGCAGGTTGAAGGTGACTCGTCGCGACCCTTGAGTTAGAAGTAATTGAAAAAAAAAAACTACCCTTCATAGTTAATCCAAATAATGTAAGTATATAGCAACGGAAATACGTATACAGCCATGTAATGTACCTAATCTATGTTTTATATAATCTAATCATCTGAACAAAATAGTTCCTTTTTAATTGGAAAAGAATAAAATAATATTTTTTGAAAATAATATTCACGCTATATATACTCGTACATATAAGCTTATGCAAGCGTATTATACAACGAGAAGTAGAAATTATTACGTTCGGTAATTTTTGTTAGCTTTAAATATGTCGACAATTTTATTAATTGATAGCGACCTCCGTGCTTGCATGTTGAAAAAAACTGGCCGGCAGCCATTGGTGCGCAGAAGAAATGCGTGCGCGCAAATCGCGCAATAGAAAAAAAGAGCGGGAAAAGAATGACAAACGCAACAAATATTAAGTGCGATCGTGCGACGTTAGTGAAATTTGTCATAATACCATCTTTTACTTTCCTCATATTCGAAATGAAAAGCAGAGTGTTCAACTCGATTCCCTGGAACTATTGGCGCTCTCACTTCGTTCGAGCGCCAGTAATATCTCAGCTGAAATGGGTCAATTTCAACCCTCGTTTATCAATCTACTATTCGACAACGGGCAAGATAAGATGCTTTAGCGTGCTGACCTTAACAAAGCGGTCGTCGAGTGACTCGTTGGGCTCGGCGGTGCGCACGCGCGGCAGCTGCGGCGCGGGCGGCGGGCGGTGGCGGCCGCACAGCGCCGACAGCTCCAGCTGGCGCAGCGACGCGCGCAGCCGGACCATGCCCACCACGTCGTACTGGTTCAGCCAGTAGCCTGGGGGTACACGGTGGACGAGTTGGACATGAGAGGCCGAGCCAGGGTACGAAACGATAATGATTATCGACAAGCGTAATAATTATCTTGATAATTTCGAACCCTGGGCCGAGCGCTTGCGTATGTTCACGAGGTGAGATAAGATAAGATAATTATTGACAGCCTTATTCATAAAAAGTTAGAGGCTCGCTATAAGCTCGCTGTAGAACCGATGCAAAAAAACATGAATCATAAACGTCAATTAGCGCTAATCAGTCCATAAAGGGTCTGTTAAGTCTTCCGAAAGTTAGCGGACCGTAGACCCTACTTTATCTCTCTGCTAACTCACAAAATGGCCGCCACAAATGTGACAACAGCTGATTTTGGCAAGAGCAAAACTACACGCAAGACAGTTTTTTTGATAGATAGATGCCATTTGATTTAAGTTTATCCCCTCCGGGAAAGGTAAAGGAAACTAGATCCACACTGCCTCGTCAGCTGTGTAAGGCTGAAGCCATGTTTTCGGTTTCCCGCTAATTCGCTGCCACTGCTGTCAATTTTTTTTTAATTCACTAAAAGGCCATTTTTGGTCTATGATTTGTCAAGGTGACAACATAACGCGTCTAATCCATCCATCAGCAGCACATTAGCTAACAGACTGCTAGCAAGCGTTTATGAATCATACTTTTTAACAACTGTCAAATAAGCTTAATCAGTCTGTTAACTAATAGACTGATCAAACCTCAATTAAGGATTTTTTATGAATAAGGCTGTTATTGTTTAAACTGTGTAAGTAAATTTAGTTTCAACAGTTGCCCTTTTCGGACGTACAATATGTCATACAATAAATTTGTGCTGTAACGAAAAGTATTCGCTAAGATTATAAAAAAACTCCAGTAAAAGCCACTTCTCAAGTTCTTTTTTAAATTTACGTTGTTCAAGAGATAGTGATTGAAAATCCTAATACCTGTCTGGTAGCAAGTGCTTTTTTTAATTAAATAGCTAATGGCCGCACTGTGCAAAAGTCATGTTTGTATTGAGATCGAACATTTCTCTTAGCGTCATGTATAATCGGAAGTCGATAAACGAGAAGCCGCTAATAACAGCTCAAAAGTGCTACGAGAATTCCGGGCTCTGGTCACACGAACCGTTTGGAGCCATTTTTGAGCCTGTAAAAAAATTACCGTGTATAGCAAGCCTCTCGAGCTTCCCGCACTGCCAGCAGAGCAGTATGAACGGGTTGACATGGCACGTATCAATCTGAAACAGATAACAAGAGTCGCCGTAAAATATCGGCCAAGTGCCAAAATAATAAAATTTCTAAACAACACTGAAAATTAGAACACATAGAAAAATCCGAAAAGTAAAGGGAATCGAACCCGGGTCCTCGTCATTCCGTGACGCGTGCTATACCCCTACACCACCCATAGCAGGTGAGTAAGCCTCCGAATTTTTCTATCTGTTACCAACTGTCACGTGACCTTGTTACTATGCGGATATTCGTCCTCCCGGAGGGATTGCAGATGCGTTGCCAACCTAGAGGACTTAGATGAAATGCCTCTTGTGCCCGTAATTTCCCCAGCTGTCTTACTCTCCACACCGGAACACAGCAGTGCTTGCACTGCTGCTTAGCGGCAGGATTAGCGAGTACGATGGTGGTAGCGATCCGGACGGACCTTGCAAAGGCCCGGCGTGTGTCGTTTAGAAATCTGATGGCACATATTTGACATGATGGCTTTATCAATATTTATGCCATTGACTGTACTTGTAGGAGACGTACCTCGTTGTGCACAAGCGGCGATCGAAATGTCCCCTCGAGCGGCGGGTCCGCCAGCACAAACTCGCGCAACGTCGTCTTGAAGTAGTGCGTGACGTGCTTTATCAGGTGCGTGTATATCTGTCAACAAACAAACACATTTTTTTGTTCTAATTTTTGAGTTCTGTAAGCGAAGAAAGTTGTTACACCTTTCATCATGTCAGCCGATAGACTTCCACTGCTGGACATAGACCTACCCCAAGGCTCTCCGTCATTGGAGGTGTTTTTGTAACATCATGTACAAAATGACATTCTATGGAACTTGCTATGTAAACAAACATAAATAATAAATATATTTTTTTTTTACATAAAATAGGCTTACGTTTGACCTCAATCTCGCTTGATGGAAGGCGAAGATGAGGCCTAAGATAGTACACGTTCGCCTAGAAGGTGTCTGTTCACTTTGGCCTTAAAGATGTCCAGATTATAGCGTTCCGGAAAAACTGACTTCGGCAGAGAAATATCTTGGGACAAATTACACCAATTGACCTAGTCTCAAACTAAGCAAAGCTTGTACTATGGGTGCCAGGCAACGGATAAACATACATATATAATGTAGATAAATATATACTAAAATACATACAACATCCATGACTGAAACATCACAAGTAAATTCATCATTCAGAGACAATTTCAATATGGCGGTTTGTTTACATAGTCAGTAAGTTCCATAGAATTACACTAAGTTATGATACTTACTACATTACAATACAGCACTTTGACAGACGTGAGCGGCAAATCTTCCACGAAAATGTGTTCCATCGCCTCCTCAATCTTCCTTACGGGCAGTGCTACCTGGAAAATAATAGATTTACCACGTAATTAATCATATTTTATCAAGAAATGTTTAAGATATGTGATACTTTTAAGAGCGTTTATTCCTACTGAGCTGGCAACGTCGCATTTTTGGTGTTTTTTTACGGTTATTTCACGGAAGTTGAATGAAAGTTTCAAATGTGCGTCTGTAGTGCACTTCGTTTTTAATGTAATGTATGTAATGTATGTATGTTAAAGCAACAACTGATCGTGATACTTTTATTTTCTTATTAAACGAGATATATTATTTTATCCCTTTAATACGAAAATAAAAGTCCATCACGATTAATCATTGCATTGAACACATTAATACACTAAAAACGAAGTGCACTACAGACGCACGTTTGAAACTGTCATTGAATTTCCATGAAATAATCGTAAAAAAATCACCAAAAATGCGAAGTTACCAGTTCAGTAGGTACACTACACACCCTCTTAAGAGTATATGTATGTATGTATGTGAACTCTTTATTGCACATACAAATTTTAAAAATACAGAAGTACAGAGAAATTAGTACAAAGGCGAACTTATCCCTAAGAAGGGATCTCTTCCAGCTAACCTAGTATATACTGACCTGGTTGACGCAGACGCCGAGCCCGTTAGGGTAGCAACAGGCGACGCGGCGCCAGTCCACCGCGTGCAGCGCCGGCTTCTTATTGCACACCACCATGTTGACTAGGTGAACTGATGTTGCAGATGCTTGATACCTAATCAACTCTTGAATAATTAGATTAATTAGTTCTTCATCAGAGATATGGTTTATTGACATAACGAATCAAATCGAACAGGAAAGCCATTTCTCTGATGAAGAACTAATTAATCTAATTATTCAAGAGTTGATTAGGTATCAAGCATCTGCAACATCAGTTCACCTAGTCAACTTTTTAAAGGTCAATCGCTGGTCAGTCTATAATAAAAAAAAAAAAAAAAAAGAACCATACTCAGCTGGCTGAACGCGCTCAGAGCGGAGAGCGTCTCCATCGCCCGTCTGTCTGTGGGTATACTGACCAGGTTGACGCAGACGCCGAGCCCGTTAGGGTAGCAACAGGCGACGCGGCGCCAGTCCACCGCGTGCAGCGCCGGCTTCTTATTGCACACCACCATACTCAGCTGGCTGAACGCACTCAGAGCGGAGAGCGTCTCCAGGGTCGAGGTCGTCACGTGCTCGTAGTTGACGATTATGTGCTGGAAAACGCGAGATATAATAAATCTACCTAATATGTATTATAAATGCGAAAATATGGATGGATGGATGTTTGTTACTCAATCACGCTATACTTCATTTAATTTAGGATGAGAAACCACAACAACATTATATTGCGGCTCGTGAACTGTAATCTCTTTACGATTTGTACTAGAGTAACGATTGACGCCACGCAAATAAAGTGGCATTAAAACAATTTTATTTTGCGGCTGCCAAACTATTGCACTGTACTGTTTGCTAGGTAAGAAATAGTTGACCAGCTGCAATATAATGTTATTGTGGTTTCTCATTCTAGATTAAATGAAGTATAGAACACCCCAACGAATCTGGATGGAATTCGGCACATAGATAGAGAAAAGTCTAGAGCTACTTTTTATCCCGGAAAGTGGCATATTTCCCGCGGGATAGCGATAAACATGTCAAAGGTCGTAACTGCATAGATTTGCAACGTAAATAATTTTTGCAGAATATAACTACACACATCAGTTCTTTAACCTAATTCTACGTGGACGAAGTAATAATAAATGAAATAGATACCCGTAAGCTGGAAAACACCATGGCCTTCGCGTTGTGACGCGACAGTACTGTGTCGCCGGGCGCGGGAGAGTCGAAACGAAGCCGGCGCGAGTAATGCTCCACGGTATCATGCTACAAATAACATAGCAAATTAAATGGCAGAACAGAGCATAAAAAACCGGCCAAGTGCGAGTCGGAGTCGCGCACGAAGGGTTCCGTATCATTATCTATAAATATCTACATACCTGTGTAAGCAGAGCCCTGCTCCAACGCAAAATGTACGCAGTATGGGGTCACTTTATTGGTCACTGATATACAGGGTGTTTGGTAGCCAGGTGCAAAGCTTTAAGGGGGTGATAGCCGAGGTATTTTTGAACATTTTAAGCCATACATGTCTTAGCCGAAATCTGATATTGTTTTTAAATTGAAAATTTTGAATTTTTATGAAAATACCTAGAATTTGATAGAAACGGGTCAATATTGCACCAATGAGCGTTAATTTGTAAACAAAATCTTTTATTCCGGATAGTTTAGTGTATAATGGACCAAATGAAATAATTTTTAAGTGTATGTCATGCCACAGAAACAAAATGGAGGCATTCGAAATTACTAAAAATGTCTTATTTTGGAACAGTCATTTTTCTGTGCCATAAAAAAACCTGGCAATGTTCAAACATTGTTAAAAACATGCCTGTTTATTGCTCTTTCTTTTAAGGTATCACTCATTCACATTGCTTGCTAAATCTGAGATAAAAAGTAAAAACCAAACTTTCAATACTAGTGCATTCTTAGCGAATGCTCCCCCAGTTCACGGGAAGTACCCTGTATGTTTTGATTCCCTTGCGAGTTTCGAAAATTTGCGGAAATTTGCGGCATAAATGGCTGTAACTTTTGATTGCGTTGGCTTACAAGTTAAATTTTTTCACAGCTCTTAGGGACAGTAGACCTGAGTATTTGATATAAATTTGCAAACAAAGCATTACTTACTATATATTTGTCCTTCTTGGTTTCTTGCGCCATGTCCATTTCACAATTCATCAGAGCAAACTTGCGTATGCTGTGCGAATGTCGGTACACCAGACTTTCTGTGATCATTCTGAAAAACAAAAAGAAACTTTATTGTTGAAGGAAATTGCAATGGCAAGAACACTCTTTAGAATACAAGATGTTAATGAACACTTGTATTTAAGTTGGCACTACAGTCTGGCAAAAGAGTAGAAATTTAAAAGTCGCAATAAAGTATAGTGTCGTCCCAGTTTCTTCACTCTCTCTCTCTCTCCAGCCTATATACGTCCCACTGCTGGGCACAGGCCTTCTCTCAGGGGCGGGTCGCTAGTATACTTACATTCGAAAGGGACGACACTACAGTATTGCCAATTTTTAATTTCTACTCTTTTTTGCCAGACTGTACTTACCTGTCTAGTTTTACGTTGGGGTGAGCGGTTCCGTGTACGTAACCAGGGCCATAAAACGTTATTTCTAGCAGCCTCAGTGTGTCGAAAAAACTGCAAATAAGAGATACAATTAAGTAGTATAAGTTCACTGGCACCATAGCGTAAAAATAACAACTATAGAGCGACCGCTTAACCGAGTCCTCGCCCGCGCGGCTGCGGGACGCGGGGTAGGCGACCGCGGGGGCCTCTCTTTGTGCGGGCGGCAGGCGCACTACCCACCCGCACCCCTCTCAAAGATGACGCTGAGACGTAGAATTTTCTAACCGCTTTTCCTTTCGATTAGCTCCATAAATTTGTATTTAGGCTCAAAAAACACATTCTTGCATATAAATTTGCACGCCAATGCAAATTTATGCACATAATTTAATTAGTGACAAAGTTATCTCCACTACAGTTGTATGAAGCAATAATATCAGCATTGATAGAAATTTCTTTGATCGAAGAATTCATTGCTGGGAAAAAAATATGAATAAATCCATTTAATCAAGCTATGACATATATGTATATTACTTGGCAATGAGGAAAAGTAATCTAACACAAACATAGCTTGCCTACAGTGTTTTTTTATCAAAGACAATGCAGAGAAAATATCCATACAGATACGAAAAAGAAATGGCATCTCACAAGTCATAGTCTTATTCTTGAACGAGTTAGGTACACGTTCTCATAAAAAAATTAAGCTTCCATTATGTTTCATTAATGAAATTAGCGAAACCAGGCGTCGTAGAGTGAAACAAATGTATGACCTCTATGGTCCCAACAGAAGACCAGAACTGGCTTTTAGGCCAGTATTATGCTGAGGTGGGACCATTTCGAGACGTATGTTCTTATGTTTTAACTTCTTTTTTTTTGTATATCATGCTTGTAGTGTCACGAATAAATGTTTTCTTTCTTTCAGAACACGGTCTGGAATGGACGTCCTAATAATTCGTGTCCGTTTGCGATACCCTTACAGTACATGAATTATCACACCCTTTCAGAGAACCAGATAAACGTTTGACGGGAACGCCTTAGCATTGTGTAACAAGTTTAATCAATGCCTCGTTGTTACGGATACTGTTATTTTTGTTGCACAATGAGAACCTTCATATTTAGGAAGAGGACGTGTGTTTTGCATGATTACGTTATCGTTTGAGATAAGCTCAGACCTTTAATAACCGTTATTTTTGCGTAACGCTATTTTTCATAACGTTATATTGCCGAATAGCGTTTTTTAGTATAACGTTTTGCATAACGCTATTATTCATAACGTTATATATATTACCGATACCGAATAGCGTTTTTAATATAACATTATGCATAACGCTATTTCTTGGCGTACAACCGGTACAACCCGCACCTCTCTCGGTCCCCTTTGTCGTTACTACAACGCGCCCTTGTGCCCGTGCACGTAGTTCATAACGTTATTAAAAGTATTATAACGCTATTTCACAACGTTATGATTTTCTTTCCGTTATGATATGATATAACGTTAAGAAGGAATATAGAATTTGTTTGAACGAAATTTTAAACACAAACGACATATATACCGGTATTATATCGTTTTTTTCATAACGTTTTAAAGGTCTGGACAAGCTTGAGGGCTTTTAATCAGGCACTGTGTTAGTACAGTTTATTGAACTACAAGGATCGTAAGTTAGCTAGCTAGAGCGAGCGCGTACCGGTAGGCGATATGTTGGTACGCCTCCCGCAAGGACGAACGATCTAGTAAAGATCGCGGGAAGCCATTGGTTCCGGGTAGCGCAAAACCGATTGAGAAATCCTTGGGGAAGGGAAGGCTTATGTCCATGATGATGATGATGATATTAACAGGTCGTCCACGTCCATGCAAGACCGTGCATGAGTCGTACATTGGTCGCACCGCTATGGACTTTCACTCAAAGAGTAAATAAGAATGAAAATATGCTATGTTCCACAGACCACATATTTTATTGAATCAAATGTCTTTGCATTTCAATACAATGAACAGAAAACGTTTTTTGTTCATTGACCACATATTTTTAAAACTGTTAACGTAATACGTAGCGTACTCTTATATTTGTGTGTCTTGTAAAATGAATGAATGTCGTCTTTCTTTCTTTTTTTCTTAATATTTCAACGGTCCCTTCTCACCAGTGACAAAATTACAGAAACTTATAAGCATTGAATTGCGTAAGTAATATAATATGCGCGAGAGTGTTTTGTATAGTCCACTTTCACGTCCAGTGTCTTACGTAGGCCATTTTAGGCATTTATGTAAAATTATACCGCAGTCACATAAGCGGAATACTTTACCTACGTGTACAATACAGGGTGTCACTAAACATATATACATAAATCACGTCTTTATAACTTACGGAGTAGACAGAGCCGAAGGTAACTAGTCCTAAATACAATGATTGTGGCCGTATAGGTGGAAAGGGGAATAAAAATAGTATTTAATGAGTTGCTAGCCGCATCGCCTATGAGATGATTCTACGATTTTCACCGTTTCCTCGCTGGGCCTTGTTGTCACTAAACGCAGCGAGAATTATTTACTAAATATTATAAACACCATAATTATTTTTGATTCGCCTTTCCACCATTACGCCAACAATCATGCTCAACGTAGCTTTTAGGTCTTGTTACCCTGGGCTCTGTCTAGACCGTATGGGATACAAACGTGGTATATGTATGTATGTATGTCACTACACAGTTTAAAACAAAGTCACCGTCCGCTGTCTGTCTGTCTGTCCCTATGTATGTATGCTTAAATCTTTAAAGCTCCACAATGGATTTTGATGTAGGTTTTTTAATAGATATAGAGTGATTCAAGAGGAAGATTTATATACGTATAATTCTACGCAGACGAAGTAAATAAAACAAAGTCATCCGCCGCGTCTGTAAATCTGTTCTGTCTGTCTGTTCGCGATAAACTCAAAAACTACTCAACGGATTTTTATGCGGTTTTCAGTTCAGCTACAGATAGAATGAGTCACGAAAAAATTTACGTATAATAATGTCTCTCTTCTTCAACCGTTTTATTCCCGCACAGCACGCCTAGTACAAGAGAACGCGAGCTCTAGCCGTCTCTTTCTAGAATGAACAGTAAGAACAAGACGGGTGGCCTTCACGCGCACCTTTATTTTAGCCGTTCTGGAACACATCAGTGCAAACTCTACTGCTTAAGGTAAGGACTATAAGATGGTTGTAAAAAATCCAACCCTGCACAAAATCCTACCTACAAAATTTTCTAATACCTTACTACAAAAAAGTTTCCACCATGAAGTACCGTGAGACTCAATTCAATTCAATTTTTAAAAAAGAAATAGCGCCATCGATACTGTCGATGATTCCGCCAATGTCGAGGTTGAAGAAGACAGTGTCGTTATTTATTTAACCGTTGTTCGGTGGCTTTGATGTACGGTAGCGGAACTCAGTTGAGAATCTAAAACAGACAACACATACATTGATTTTGTTAGACTACCTACAAGAATAATTTGTTAATTTTAATAAATTTACATAATACTTTTATAAAGGGGGTGTGAGCTAGTGCAAGAAGGAAGTTCAAATTAACAGGGCGAGGAATTTTGGGGGGGAGAAGGTCATATAAGGGAGTAACAATTTTGGAGCAGTGAAAAAACATGTGTTCGAGGGTGCCCTCGTCTATGCCACATTCGCACAATGAATTGTCTCGAACCCGTATTTTGGCCAGAAAGACAGGAGTGCACAAGTGGCCCAAGCGTAAGCGGACAATAGTTGACGTGATGTTTTTGGGTATCGATCTATGTACAAAGAACCATGGTTTTGAGGGCAGATCTGGTTGAAGTTTCCCATAATGTTTACCAACACAGAGTCGATCAGCCTGCCAGCAGGTGTTCCATATATCACGCATTTGGGGCAACGCAAGAGCTCTAGCGTCGCGGGAGAAGCACTGTGTGTATTTGTCTGAACCTATTTCAATGGCCTCTTTTGCACACAAGTCCGCAGTCTCGTTACCTACTATGCCACTGTGGCCAGGAATCCAGGCCAGAACTATCTCCAAATTTTGAAGGTGAGCCTTGTGAAGGGATTCCTTGATCTGCAAAGTAATGCAGAAATTTTCTTTTGCGTGGAATGGACGCTTCTCAATGTCCTGCAAGCAACTTAAGGCTCGACCTTTGAAATTTTCGTGAAAATGAGTTGTGTTGTAACCATTTTATACATTATAACGTAACAATTTATATGTCGGAAAAAATATATCCTAATCTGGAAGATATGAGAAGTAACATAGTTTTGGTAGAAATCCATTTTAGTGAAAGAAAGCAGAGAAAAAGCAATCTAAAGTCACCCCTATTTTTTCACTTGTAACCATTTTACTGCTCCATTTTTTATCAGAAAGAGATGAAATTTTATAATCTGCTTCATAAAATAATGAACAATAACTTTATTTTCCTACTTTGTCAAATTTCTTAAAAATTTACCTCGTTTTCTCAAATATTCCCTCCCAAGTTCCTACCGCTCCCCATTTTCGTCCATACGGTCAGTGCGGGACGAGGCGCGATGCATGACGGACCTGTGTCAATTTGCGCTGCGACCAAACAAAACTCCGATTTTAAATATTTGTGGAATAATTTTGTTGCGTAGAGTGGACAATCCGTTTTGTGATTCGTAAAGTAGGTAGTTTGTGAGGATATGAGTGAGTGTGTATGTTTGTTCCTTCTTCACGCTCAAACGACTGGACGGATTTGGATAAAATTTGGAACGAAGATAGCTGGTACCCTAGATTAAAACATAGGCTACTTTTTATCCCGGAAAATTGCATAGTTCCCGCGGGATAGCGATAAACATGTTAAAGGTCGTAGCTGCCTAGAGTTGCAACGTATTTATAAATTGTTGCAGAACTTGAACGAGTGCCGTTCTCAGAGACGTCAGTTAATAATTATGATTAGTTAGAACTTAATTGTCGTCTCTGAGTGTGAAACTTAACTGTAATTGTCCTCTCGGTTGTATTGACTGACGGTGGATATTCTACGCTGTTTTACCGTGTTAACGGATCAAGTTCAAGTTTTAATTTATCATCCCTGCGTAACCAGATACAAAGGAACAAATAGTGCTTTAATTATGTTAATTGGCGTTTTTGAGTGTGAAAGTTAACCTTTGCTTTCTCTCTTCTTTTTGCGTAAAAGGTAGGTACAGAATAATTGTTTTTTGACCGTTTGTCTTCAAAATCGATATCTAAGGGTCCGAGTGGTCTTCAAGCATGAATCCGTTGTCAAAAGTTTAGAAAATGGCCGCCATTTTGAAAATTTTAGTTTTTCAACCGATTGCTTTCAAAATCGATATCTGAGGATCCGAGTGGTCCCCAAACATGAATCCCTTGTTAAAAATTGAAAAATGGCCGCCATTTTGAAATCTTTAGTTTGTGGGCCGATTGTTTTCAAAATCGATATCTGAGGATCCGAGTGGTCCCCAAGCATGAATGCGTTGTCAAAAATTCAAAAAGTGGCCGCCATTTTGAAATTTTTTGTTTATCGACCGATTGATTTCAAAATCGATATCTGAAGATCCGAGAGGTTTCCAAGCATGAATCCGTTATCAAAAATTAAAAAAGTGGCCGCCATCTTGAAATCTTTAGTTTTTCAACCGATTGCTTTCAAAATCAATATCTGAGGATCCGAGTGGTCCCCAAACATGAATCCCTTGTTAAAAATTGAAAAAATGGCCGCCATTTTGAAATCTTTAGTTTGTGGGCCGATTGTTTTCAAAATCGATATCTAAGAATCCGAGTGGTCCCCAAACTTGAATCCGTTGTCAAAAAATCAAAAAGTGGCCGCCATTTTGAAATTTTTAGTTTATCGACCGATTGATTTCAAAATCGATATCTGAGGATCCGAGAGGTTTCCAAGCATGAATCCGTTATCAAAAATTGAAAAAGTGGCCGCCATCTTGAAATCTTTAGTTTTTGGGCAGATTGTTTTCAAAATCGATATTTGATGGCCCGAGTGGTCCCCAAGCATGAATCCGTTGTCAAAAATTGAAAAAGTGGCCGCCATTTTGAAATCTTTAGGTTGTGGACCGATTGTTTTCAAAATCAATATCTGAGGATCCGAGTGGTCCCCAAGCATGAATCCGTTGCCAAAAAATTCAAAGAGTCGCTGCCATTTTGAAATTTTTAGCTTACCGACCGATTGATTTCATAATGGATATCTGGCGATCCGAGTGGTCCCCAAGCATGAATCCGTTATCAAAAATTGAAAAAGTGGGCGCCATCTTGAAATCTTTAGTTTTGGGCAGATTGTTTTTAAAATCGATATCTTATGGCCCAAGTGTTCCCCAAACTTGAATCCGTTGTCAAAAAATCAAAAAGTGGCCGCCATTGGCCTATGCTACAAAATTATTCAACAAATATTTAAAAACGGAGTTTTATTTGGTCGCCGCGAAAAATTGACACAGGTCCGTCATGCAACGCGCCTCGTCCCGCACTGACCGTATGGACGAAAATGGGGAGCGGTAGGAACTTGTCCGGAATATTGCAAAAACGAGCTAATTGTTTAAGAAATTTAAGTAAGTAAGAAAATAAAGTTATTGCTCATTATTTTATGACGAAGATTATAAAATGTAATCTTTTTCTGATAAAAAATGGAGCAGTAAAATGGTTACAAGTGAAAAAATAGGGGTTCCTGATTATAGTTAATGTCAAGAGTCAAGACTCTGTCAACTACAGGAGAAAAATGCTAGACTTGCTTGTTGCATGTGGTGTGATAGAATAGTGAGTGGCAATAATACCACACAATATAAAAAGTTCATATTGCAAAAATATTGTCTATGAAATGTACATTAATAAAAAAACGTGTGCGTCTCGGGACGTTTGACAAAAGTCATAATCTAAGTTACTAACAATATATGTCTATCGCACACTAAACACTAAGTAGAGAGAGGGGAAAGCGTCTATCCGAAATACAAATGAAGATTATTGTGAGCTGCCTGTGTGTATGCTGAGAAAGTTTTTGTCAAAAAAGCGTCAAGCGTGAGTCGGATTTAAATGTTAAAATGTCTAATTCCTGTTAGGTAGGTACTACTATAGACTCGATTGCGATGAAATTTTTGTAAGCTGCTGTGTAGTTTACGCCTATTTTATCATATTCTGACAACAAATTCAACTTTGGAGACCACTCAGATATTGATTTTAAAAGCACTCGGTCGAAAAACTAAACATTTAAAAATTGTGGCCGCTATTTCCATTTTTGACAACGGATTCGTGTTTGGGGACCACTCGGACCCTCAGATATCGATTTTGAAGACAATCAGTCCACAAACTAAAGATTTCAAAATGGCGGCCACTTTTTCAATTTTTGACAGCGGATTCATGCTTGGGGGCCACTCGGGTCATCAGATATCGATTTTGAAAACAATCTGCCCAAAAACTTAAGATTTCAAGATGGCGGACACTTTTTCAATTTTTGATAACGGATTTATGCTTGGGGACCTCTCGGATCCTCAGATATCTATTTTGACAACAATCGGTCCACAACCTAAAGATTTCAAAATGGCGGCCACTTTTTCAATTTTTGACAACGGATCCATGCTTGGGGACCACTCGGGCCATCAGATATCGATTTTGAACGCAATCGGCCGAAAAACTAAAATTTTCAAAATGGCGGCCACTTTTCAAACTTTTGACAACGGATTCATGCTTGAGGACCACTCGGACCCTTAGATATCGATTTTGCTATGTGTAGAAAAATAAATATTTTCAAAAGTAGGTAATGGTATATTGGGGACATCATTTTTAAACTTAATCAATTATGACAAATGGCTGTAGCCCGAGACTCCGTCTGCGCTGCTATCCCGCGGGAACTATGAGATTTTCCGAGATAAAAACTATCCTGTCCTTCCTCGGGACTAAAACTACCACCTTACCAAATTTCATTAATATCGGTTCAGTGGTTTAGACATGAAAGCGTAACAGACAGATAGACAGATAGAGCGTTACTTTCGCATGTATAATATTAAGTAGGGATATCACGTTTCAATATAGTATTTTATGCAACAGTTGTATAAGAGAGGTCAAAAAAGGCGAGTGGTGTGGGTTAAAGAAAGACACCACGAGCATTTTTTGACTTATTTATACAACGTTGCATACAATAACTTTTCTACGACTTCATTAAAATTATCATCATCATCGTCATCACATCATTAGCATTTGAAAGGTGATCAGCGTTGGACCTAGGCGTATGTTCTGTTAAATAAAACATAAATAATGCCAAACTCGGGCTCAGAGCGACCACATTACCCGAAAATGATACCCAATCACCATTTTTGTGTCAAGTGTCAAAATTACATCCGCCATCTTGGATCCTAAATATTATGCCAAATTCGCGATCAGAGCCACCAAATTGCCCGAAAACGACACCCATGAACATTTTTCTGTCAAAAGTGTCAAAATGTCATCCGCCATCTTGGATCCAAAAAATTATGCAAAATTCGTGCTCAGAGCCACCAAATTACTCGAAAACGACACCCATGAACATTTTTGTGACAAAAGTGTCAAAATGTCATCCGCCATCTTGGATCCAAAAAATTATGCAAAATTCATGCTCAGAGCCACCAAATTACTCGAAAACGACACCCATGAACAATTTTGTGTCATAAGTGTTAAAATGTCATCCGCCATCTTGGATCCAAAAAATTATGCAAAATTCGTGCTCAGAGCCACCAAATTACTCGAAAACGACACCCATGAACATTTTTGTGACAAAAGTGTCAAAATGTCATCCGCCATCTTGGATCCAAAAAATTATGCAAAATTCGTGCTCAGAGCCACCAAATTACTCGAAAACGACACCCATGAACATTTTTGTGGCAAAAGTGTCAAAATGTCATCCGCCATCTTGAATCCAAAAAAATATGCAAAATTCGTGCTCCGAGCCACCAAATTACTCGAAAACGACACCCATGAACATTTTTGAGGCAAAGGTGTCAAAATGTCATCCGCCATCTTGGATCCAAAAATTTTTACAATTTCGTGATAAGATCCACCAAACTACCCGAAAACGACAGCCATCAACATTTACATGTCAGGTGTCAAATTATGTCAGTAAAATTGAAATATTGTGTTGTACACACTTTTTTATTTTGTTTGCTTTCTAAATTGCTAACACCGTATTTTGTCCTAAACGGCTGAATGGTTTCTGGCCTTAGTCCGGAAGGACAAAATTAAAAAAAATTGTCTCCAGTATATTATGTGTACCATTATATTGGTGTTGGTGACCCTTTAACTGTCAAATAAAAGTACTGGAGTAGGAAAATATACTTAATGATAAATATCACGTTATGACAACGATAATCATGCGATACGACCCGTCCACGTCCACCCTTGCATTGGTAACGATGCGCGGCGCGATGACGCGTCTATAATTTTACTCTGTAAGACAGTTTCGCGCTGACGTTTTAATGGAGCGGGTCGCGGGGGCGAGAGGCACAAGCTCCGCCCAAGCCCCGCCCGTACGCTCAAGGACTTTAGCGCGTGTACAAGCCTTAAACAATCTGACAGGATTAGTGATTTTGGGATTTTATGGGCTTGGACAAAAGATATGGCCTCAAACAAAGCAACAGCTTCCCCAGAATAAACGGAAGAACCAGGGGGGAGCTTAAAGTTTAATATAATTTTATATTTCGGGATCCACACAGCAGATCCCACTGGACCATCATTGCTTAGTTTGGATGCGTCGGTATATAAGATAAGGTGATCTGACCAATTTTCCCCTATCTCTCTATTGAAGATACTATCGGCGTTATTTTGATTTTTACAAATACCGAGACTAAGACGCACGTTAGGTTGGAATATCAAACTATCATAATCTGTTTCAAAGAGGGGATTTTTGAGATTTTGAAAAATTGAAACTGGTAAATCAGATACTTTTTTAGAACTGTTTACAAGGAGTGGACTATCCTTATGTGACCAATATGAAGAGATGGAAACTAATTCTGTAAGAGATTCAATGATGGGGAGTAGGGGATGGGAAGATGTTTGGAGAGTTTTGAGCCAAAAGCGATCAGCTAGATATTGTCTTCGAAGATGGTAAGGGGGTTCCAAACATTCAATCTGGAGAGCCTTAGTAGGGGAGGATTTCATAGCACCCGTAATTATGCGCAGGCATCTAGCCTGGATTCTGTCCAATTTGGCCAATGCTGACTTGTTACAAGGTTCTAGAAGGAAGCTTCCATAGTCAAAATGGCTCCTGATAATTGCATTGTACAACAGCTTCTGATTGTACGGGTGAGAGCCCCATCTGACTCCGGACAGTGCCCGCAGGATGTTTAAATTTTTTTCCGCTTTTTGGCAGATATAATTTAGATGGTGAACTCCAGATAATTTTGAATCTAATATAACTCCTAAAAACTTTACCTTTTCGTGGGTCACAATGGGGCAACCATTAACCTGGATGTGAATGTCTGGGACATTCCTTTTACGGGAAAAAATGACAGCGTTACTTTTGTCGGGGGAGAGAGAAAGGCCATGGTCGCTAAGCCATGTGTTAAGGTAGAACAAAGCGGAATTTAGGGAATTAGAAGAGTCTAGGAGTGATTTCGAAGATGTGTAAAGGGCTATGTCGTCAGCATATTGTAGTATTTTGCAAAAGCAATTAACTGAGGTATCGAGGTCGGAAGTGTACAAACTGTACAGAAGAGGGCTAAGGACTGAACCTTGCGGAAGACCCTTCCACACGAAATGAGGAGACGATAAATTGCCATTACAGCGTACAAGGATGGAGCGACCCATGAGCATATTACATATAATGTTGACAATCCTCACTGGGATACTCAGATTTAGCATTTTCTGCCTGAGTATTGGAAGATCCACATTATCGTAAGCAGATTTTATGTCCAGGAAAACACCAACCAAATGTTCGCCACGGGAGAAGGCTATACGGATGTCCGAGGTAAGAACACTCAGGCTATCCACGGTACCCATACCTTTACGAAATCCAAATTGGGTTGTAGACAGTTTATTTCCATTTTCCAGGATCCATTCTAATCTATTTTTCACCAGATGTTCCATGATTTTGGCAAGAACCGAGGATAGTGCAATGGGTCTGTGAGAGTTTGAATCAGCTGGGTCCTTGCCAGGCTTTAAAATTGGAATTATGACCTGGGTTTTCCAATCATTTGGAACATTACCCGAAAGAAAAATTTCGTTTATGATTTTTAGAAAGAGTTGTTGTGTCTGTATTGAAGATTGGGAAATGAAGGAATACGGAATTCCATCCAGGCCAGGCGTGGAATCCCGAAGGTGATCGAGGGCGCAACACAATTCATCATGGCTAAAAGCCTCATTCATCCTATCAGGGGGAGATGCAGAAGAACAATACCCTCCAAGACCATCCTGGGTTGGAACAAAAGGGGGAGCGAGTACAGCAATGAAGTTGTCGAGCCAAGAGACAATATTGGAGCTAACGTTATTATCACTCTGTGAGCATCGAAATGCTTTAATTTTCCTCCAGATTAAAGTAGAAGGAGTCCTGGGAGATAGGGATTCACAGAAAGAGCGCCAGCCAAGTTTCTTCTTATTACTTAGGAACCGCTTAGTACGTGCTGAGATACTTTGGAATCTTAGATAGTTTTCCATAGATAAATCTGCTGCAAAGTGACGTTCGGTCTGCTTCCGCTCTTTGACTATAGCAGAGCATTCAGCATCCCACCAAGCCGGGGAGCGTATTTTATCTGGCGCAGAATTTTTAAGGGGGATAGAATTATCCCCCGCGAAAGTGAGCGCCGCAATAAACTGCGAGTAAGCGCTCAGGAAGTTATGATCTGTAAATTCTGGGATTTCTCTGATCTTGACTGACAGGATTTCCCGAAATTTACACCAGTCTGCAGCAGGGAGCCTGTATTTTAAAAGTGGGGGGAGGGAGGGAGCGGGACAGATGGAGGAGTTAAGCAACGTTGTAACAATGGGGAGGTGATCGCTGCCAAGAGAGTTAGAGGTAACTGACCAAGACAGGGAATGCACTAGACTTGGAGAAGCGAGAGTCAAGTCAGGAACACTTAAGTTTTGGGAAGGGGAAGTTCTACGAGTAGGCGTTCCGTCATTTAAAAAACACAGGTCTATAACATCAGCGAGGTCTAAAAGATGGGATGAGATAGGGTCGCAACAGTGGCTGCCCCATAGAGTGTGGCGACAGTTGAAATCCCCCTGTATAATGAATGGACCAGGGAGGGAAGACAGGATGCAGGAGAGTTCATGCAATAAAGTGGGAGCAGGGTGAGGGATGTAGACAGAAACAAAGGTAATGTTAAGAGAGCGAACTGCTACAACATTTAACTCGGGGGAATGGGAGGGAATAGGGAGTTGGGAGAAAGGAAAGTTCCTTCTCACTAAAAGGGCACTACCTGCCCAACCGTCATCTCTGTCATCTCTGAGACAGCTGTAGCCAGTTACCCTAAAAAGGGAACCAGGTTTCAACCAAGTTTCAGAAATGGCAAGGATGACTGGATTATAGCTATTTATTAAGTAAGCTAACTCTTGTTTTTTATTTTTAATGTTCCTAGCATTCCATTGTATCAGGAAGTGATTGGTCATTTTGAATCGCTTGATTAATAGCTGAACTAATTTGGCCCTGGAGGGCTTCTAAGACAGTGTGCGGTATGATGTCGGAAAACTTTGATAGTAGGTTGATGAGCATTTTGGTGATCAGGTCTGCTAGATTGTCATTAGGTGTGGGGTCATCATGGTGTCCCAATGCACAGCCATTGGGCATAGATGATTGAGGAGTGTAAGTAATAGCCCTGTGGGCCGCTACATCATATGTCTTTCCAAGAGCGGGTCTGGGTCTGCGTGCAATTGAGACAGTTTTTTTGTAAGACTGGGTAGGCTGAGATGGGGAGAAAAGAGAAGTTTGGGAGAGAGTTCTCTCCGGGGATGGAGGCTGTTCATACATAGGAGCTCGTTGGGAGTTCAGGGGTTGATTACTTTTAATTTTGTCCGCATATGAAAGACGAACAGGACGGAATCTCCTAGCTGCTTCTACATAGCCTATGTTTTCTAGAGACATCACCATCTTTATTGATCTCTGACGGGAGAATTCTGGGCAGCGGTTGTCAGTGGCAGCATGAGGGCCAGAACAATACAGACAAGAGATATTTGAGTCAGGCACCGAACAATCTGAAGCAGCATGGTTTTGAGCGCAGCGGGCACATCTTGGGTTTGAACGACATTGGTCTTTGATGTGACCAAAACGACAACATTTGTGGCATTGAATTGTAGGAAGCTTGTAAGTATCAACAGGGATGGACATGTGGTACACATAAATTTTTTCTGGTAGGATTTGGCCCAAAAAAGTCAAAACCACAGTTTCAGTTGGTTCCCATGTCGGTTTTCCATCAATGAATTTCTTTTTGTTGAGACGCCTAGCTTTAATAGCTGTTCCTGACTCAGACGAGCTTTCAATACCATCAATAAGTTCCTCCAGAGTCCAGTCCAAAGGAACTTCTCTTATGACCCCCATACGGGACACTTGGAACTTGGGTATAGCTGCTGCAAGCTTGTGTTCCGCCAAAATTGGGTTTTTGGAAAATGAGTTAGCTTCCTGGCCTGTGGCAAAATAAACGTTAAGCTTATTCTTGCCAACACTTTTCATTTCTTTGATGCCTGCTACCTTGCTATTGTAGATAATCTGAGCCATTTTGAGGCCACGCATACGATTGGAGGGGTGCGAATCGTCACTAACACGGGTTACCTGAACTACAAACGGGCCAGAGTCCGTTTCTAAATACTTCAAGTCAGATCCGCTCTCATAACCTGGACGAACGTATGTGTTTTGTTGGGAAGCGCTAGGAGGTGTTGATTTTTTAGACTGATCGTTGGGATCCATGGAGTTATCCGCGGGACGTTTGCAACCAATTTTGGAAGTAATAGTGGTAGAATTATTCACTATTATTGGGATATTATTGGGTTGGGCTTCCAAATCCATGGTTATATACGGGGACAAAGGAGTTCCCCCCCTATCGGGTGGCTCCTCATCTCCTATATTGGACATCACAGGACGTAAACAACCACTTACCTTAACACTTATACACCACCACCAACAAAAAATTTAGAATCTCAGTGAGAAATAGCGCACAAAACGCAGAGAAAACACAATCCTAACCTAAACACGTGTGTTAGCCAACACAAGAACAGGCAGAATCCTTACCGTGAGACTCAATCATAAGTACTTTTGACAATAATAAAAATTACGATGAAAACGAGGGTAGTTGTGCGCCGCTGTCAGCTGCGTCGAGTAGCCGCGCGAGCAGAGCGCCGGCGCGCAGTGTTCGTTTCGCTGCCGCCGGGGCGAGCGCTCCACGGAAGGACTACAAACTAGTACGAAACATCACTCGACTTTTATACGCAAGTTATCCGTTTGTGTTAATATACATACATACATACATATCGTCACGCCTCTTTCCCACAGGGGTAGGCAGAGACTACTTTGTTCCACTTGCTACGATCCTGACATACCTCTTTCGCTTCGTCCACATTCATCAATCTCTTCATACATGCTCGTCGGGTGTTAATATAATGACTAAAAAGTTACTTACTGTGGCATCACTCGGTTCATAAAGTTGCTCAATTCAGCCTGGCTGCAGTCTGCGACGTAGATATGTAGCGCTTGCGCATGCTTCTTAAAAATTCCAGCAAGAAAGCAGCTCTTGTCAAATTCTTTCGCATACAATTTCAGGGTTTGTCTGAGAAAATACAATCAAAAATTTATTTCAACATGTTAATGACGACGGTGGTGACGATGGTGTGTTGTGACGTGGGACGCCGGTTGCGAGAGCGCGGCCTGAGGCCTTACCATGACGTCTTAATTCCAACTCAGTTCAGGTTTTAGCTGTCACTTTTAGTATGGATCTGTCTGACAGCGAGCGAACCTAAACTGAATCGCATTAAGATGTCATGGTAAGGCCCCTGGAGTCTCGTTCCGGGTCATTCCTGGCGCAGAGGTTGTCCATCGCCGTTCAACGCGGCAACGCGTCGAGCGTGATGGGTACCTTTGCGCCCGGTTTGATGTGGGCGGATTATTTAGTTAGTCGTAGGTTGTGTAATTAAGTGACTAATTCAAATAGGTATTTAAAGTTACTAATAAGTAATAAATGTAATTAAAATTGGTATTTAGTGTCATTATCATTAAGGTAAGGGATTAATGTAATTGTTGTAAGGAGTTAATGTAATTTATGTATCTGCTATTGTTGTATTTAATGGAAGTCATTTATGTATCTAATTTTAATTCAATAAAGATTTTATCTATTTTATACGTTACTATAATTAATTAATACATTTTAGGGAACTGACATATACTTGAACTCCAGTCATGTCCATAAAAAAAACATACATTTGTTGTTCAGTCGCCATCAGATATATCGTAGCGGGCGAGGTCCTCAAATATTTTGGAGCAGCATTAAATTTCAATAACTTCGTTACACTAGATACGGTTAATAACATCGGAACACGCAATCCGTCATAAATATAAGAGCAGTGACTTTTCAATAAATTCGGGACGTTCAATGAGCTAAAAATATCAGGAAGCACATATCGTCAAAGGTATCGACGCAGTCAGGGTGACCATAAATATCGGAAGACATGTGGAAAATAAACCTTACGAATATAATAATAGATTCGAATTTCAAACAAAATACAAATACGGCTCAAACGTCATGCCAAAATGAAAGATATGTCACCTATATAGTATACGCGTCTGCATGCATAATTCACTGCGTTAGTAACATAAAACCTTTTTCGTTGTATAAAGTGTAAATTGTTACTGGCCACTAAATTACCAAATATACTTTTTTTATGAATAAATTTTTTCTTCTTCTGCTGTTATAAGTCAAAGCAAGAAGTTCTATTTTATAAAACTAATTTTATTATAAACACACTGTAATTTAAACTGTTTGTCACAAAGTTAAGGTATATTTTCCAAAAATGTTCCGATCTTTATGGTCAGCCTGTTTGCATCGATACCTTTGACGATGTGTGACGTCCCGATTTTATTGAAAAGTCGCTGCTATTATATTTTTGACTAATTGCGTGTTCTGATGTTATTAACCTTATCAGTGTAACGAATTTATTGAAATTTAAGGCTGCTCCGAATTATTTGAGGACCTCGCCCGCTACGATATATCTGATGGCGACTGTTCATACCCTTGTTGTTAGCAGTACATATTGCGGGTACAATTTTGAAATCCAATAAAAGCCATACCTTCGTCCCTCGTACATGAGCAGACTCTGCCTCCAATGATGGCTGACGGATGTAGCAGCAAGGGCATCCTCGACGCTCAGGTGATCCAAGATGCAGGTTAGCGGGAGAAGCGGCAAGCTACCCCAGTCCGGAGACATCTATAAAGAACGGTAACAATAATTTAAGCATCCACCATTATTGTCAGCACTTGGCAACGACTAGGAAATATTGTAAGGTACTGAGATTGCAGGAGTTTTTTCATTTTCAATTCAATTTAATGTAAGGCCAGGAGTAGAATCTCCAGCTTGGACAAAAGGCTCAAACTGTCTATAATAATAATAATTCACTTCTTCTTCTTCAGCATATAAACGCCCACCGTTGGGCGCCTCTCCAATCCGTCTCTATCCCAAACGGTTGCCAATAATAATCAATAATAATTATGTCTATTTGAAAAGCTCTGTGTTGAAGACCTTGAAGCCAAACGCCTTCACAAAAATATCCACCCTAAACCTTCCTATGCATACACCTTACAACTATGTGGGTCAGTTGTACTGTGCGCCGTGCAACCGCACCTTTACAGCCTAACTTGGTTTCGCCAGCCATTCTCTCTCTCAGCTCTGGAGCTAGCAGAGTTTGCCGTTGACGGATATGATAAGGACATGATGAATATATCTATATGTAGGCTAATATGTCACATTATCAATAAAACTTTTATAAGTTGCAAATATTATCAACTAGCTTACACACCAGCAGGTTGTGCACCTTTCAGAATCATGTTCTGCAGGAACACAACAAAATACATCCTTATACATGTCAAAGTCTAAAATGTCAACATCCTACACATAAACAATCATTTAAAGACTGGAAACACAAGCAATCTGTGTAATAATTTTAGATAATTCAACATTTCCATGTCTTAAGATTTGGGCTGACAGTTGATGAGTCAATCATCAGTTAGTCAAGATTTTCCTCAGTGGCTAACGTGGCGGGGGCGGCCCGCCCCGGGCGGCACTTTTTAGGGGGCGGTAAAATTTCATAATAAATAATAAAAATATTTTGAATCCTTTTTTTTTTTTTTTATTACGTTGAAATACCTAAATAAGGGGGCGGCATAATTGTCTTCCGCCCCGGCGGCCGACACCCACGCTACGCCACTGATTTTCCTTGTTTATCTTATTAAATATGAAACTTATTATTTTCTTGGTTTGTTCCATTGTACAGTCACATTTTTTAATTTAGGATCCACTAAGATTAAACTGTCAGACTGTCCCCTTATATGACAATTTAAAGGATTATTTTGCGAAATGGGTCTTAAATTAAAAAACTTGACTTTAAACCATGCATAAACAGTAAACTGCTACTAGTATTTGAATGAAATCACACATATACAGGATGTTTTAGAGACAAACATTATATTCTAACAAATTCCATAGTTTCCATGAGGCAGAGAAAACCATCTTACAATATTTTCATTAGTAATGTATGTAAATTAGCTCTAAAATTTCATCAAAAGTATTTTGTAGGCCAAGTTATCCTATATTAAGAATAATCTCATCATACCAAGAGGTCAAATAAAGAATCTGAATAAGACACTCAAGTTATGTTGGCTGTTTGAAGAAAAAGGAAGTTAAGTAGCCAGTCAGCCATTAACTTTTCTTTTTGCTTAGTTTTAGCTGTACCTTAAAATCTTAAAATAGAACTTCAAGGGCAGAGAGAAGATTAATCTATAAAGGGACATGGACATGCATTATAATGTTTTAAATTATTTTTTATTTAATGAAATATGCCCATTAACAATAAAAACTATAGTTACTTCAATAATATCGACTAGAATTTTCAATTACATGAAAATTCTACGTAGTTTCTAAATTTACAGCCATTTTGTTCCTCAACATAATTTTCACAGGAAGACTATTAAAAGTACCCATAAATAATGATATAAAACATGCATAATGACGTTACACGCTCATATAAATCGTGCGTAACTAACAAACCATAAAAAACGCTTACTCCAATAGCTCAGCTGGCGGATAAGGTGTGACGACATGAAAACAGCTGTTTAGCAAAATATGCCAATTATTTCCCACAACAAAGGACGAAACTGCGCAAAACAATAAGCACAAAGAACATACTTAAAAACCGAATATTAGAGGTAAATTTACAGAAATGTAACTCACTAAATTAATATTAACAAGAGAAATTGCGACGAATTAATTGAGAACAAGAAAAGGTCAATAAAGGTACCTTGATGTGTCGTATGTTGTTTTGTTCTTTCGGGTGCTGGTTTCAACACTTAGGGCTTTCTATTATAAGAACTATTTTCGGTAGAAAGTTTCAACACTACTTATTATTTAACCGTCCATTGTCACTTTACTCTTTATCGCGCAACGCAAAATAACGACTAAACTCAACTCGAACACTACTTGTACTATATCTTAGAGATGGTGCGTATTTACGTTACCAGGTTTTGATACCAGGTATTTCCTTGCAAGTATACCAACCAGGTACGACCCGAAATACTTGCAAGACTTGAAAGTATTTTCCCATTAAAGTATACTGTCCCTTCAAAGTAAGTACTACTACGTCGAACTCGTACGTCGAACGAATTGAATGTATTTTTCTTGGAACTTGTCTCGCTCGTCGTTCGGTGCTATTCGGCTGGGCTCGGGGCGTGCGCCGTGCAATGGCGAAGCAATGTATATCGGTCTCGCCTCGCTCAGTGTTTTCAACTTGATTAGAGTTTGGAAAGTAAACCTTAATTATATGAAAAATAGGGTACAATAATGCATTTCGTTCATGTTGCTTGACCTTGAATCATTCAAGTTGTAATTGCATTAAGATTTAAGATTGCATTAAAATTCGTACAGCTTTACTGGAAGGATTACAAGGTACATATTTGCGTGTACGTTCGGCATTTTTAATCTTGCACAGTTTTGAAGTTCTTGTATTTCTGAATTTTTTTGTTTACGTTGTGCTTGCGCTCGATTACCATCGCAAATAATCGCAATTAGTTGTTCTTAAACTGTGTGTGTGTGTGTGTGTGTGTGTGTGTGTGTGTGTGTGTTTTAAGTATATTGTGTTGTAATAAATTTATTGTGTTTAAATATGGCAGCGAAAAAAAGTGTGGCGTGGGACCATTTTATAGATAAAGGGAATAATATTGGGGAGTGCAAAATGTGTAAGGCAAAATTGACATTTAAATCGGGAGTGTCCAATCTGACAAAACATATACAGCGAAAACATCTCGCCGTTAATTTGGTAGCCTGGGCGGGTGGCCGTTAATTTGGCGGTAAGGAACAGAAGCCTATGCGAACTGTAAAGCAAGTACTTAAACCTCAAAATTTCAAAATGCAAAATTATATCTTGTATTCATACACATAAGGTTCAGATTATGCTTATACGTGAAATAAAATACTTTCAAAGTATTTTACGTCTTGATTGGAATATTTTGAATCTTATCTGTATAACAACAAGGTTTAAACTCGCAAGTCGAATACTTGCTTCCTTGCAACTTGCAAGGAAGCAAGTATTCGAGTCGTCGTTACGTTGGGAAGAAAATACCTTGAAAGTATTTTGATACCTGGTTTCTGCACCTGGTATGAGAAGGTGGACGTACTTTTAAGCCCTGGTACGCGATATAGCAAGTATAACCCATCCCTACTATATCTTTCTAATCTGTGAACTCGAATGTAACCAAATGTATGTCTGTCCGACTCTGGCTGAGAGCTTGAGTGGTTTTTCAGGGGTGTTAACCAAAATAGTTTTACTGTGACCTACTTATTGTGGGAAGGAAAATCATTAATTAAAATATTTTATTAGAAACATTAAAGACTAGAACACACAAACTATTAATAAAGCGCCAATATTTTCTATGGACACAGGCTTCCTGTCGTTAGGTATAATATGGATTCCTTTTTTTATTAGAATTATGTTACGTACAACAAACAAAATGCCCGCTTGTATTTACGTTAAACTGTCAAACGCCTCTGAAGTGAAAGGAGCGTTCAAAAACTTTATGTGCTATCCATAAAATAAAAACCTACAATGTTAGGTAGTTTTATTCCGAACGGTTTGTAATAACAATTCACTTGCCAGTAGATACAATGTAAGCAATTCTTGCCTCTTTTTGGTAAATTATAATGATTAACTAGTTGTTTTTTACTTTATATAATAGTAGATCGTTAAAGTAGTATTTTTTGAACGTAACCTGAAATGACAGTAACAGTAATGTTGCCAAATAAATAAAAGCAATTACAATTTTCCAATGTAAAATTTAAGTAGCCCAATAAATTTATTGCGTGAATCATTTCATTTTAGTGGAAATATCAATACATATTTAACCAAATTTCTAATAAATTGCTCATAAATTTCATCAGTGCAGCAACACAGTCATGAAAATAATGGCGGCCAAAAATCAATTTTGAATGTGACATGACAGTCGAGGTCGAGGTTGCGGAGTTTAGTCGCAAAACAAAGCAAATAAATTATTTATCTAGTAAATAAAGCTCATAACGTTCTCAGTTTCAAAGCATCGAAGTGGGATGTTAATTAACTCTGATTTTAATTCAGTGTGTATTGTTTATCTGCGTTGAGGTAGTCAATAGTGCATTTTCTATCTTAATCGATGATGTAAGAAATTGAAGGTCTCATTAGTGCGTACTTTGTTTTATTGTTTTGGGTGACTTGTGTGGGTTTTCGCGATGGAGGGTGAAGATCGGGGGATGGGGAGCCCGGGGGACGATTACGAGAGCAGTTCGCATTCGACACCACAGGAACACAAGTCGTTTGCTGAATTCGCCAAAGATAAATTGGATAGCGGTAAGTGACATCGGTCGTGAAATTACAATTGAAATCATGTGCAGCTAAACAAATCAGGGAACATCAAATTAAATTCTTGTTTATTTTACAATCATAACAAGTACATAAACTTCTTAATCTTCTTAATTATTACTTATCTTGTTTACAACAATCTTGACTTTAATGTTAACTTTTATTGAAACATAATACAAACGTTTTCCTTCTAAATTTATAATACTGTGACTCGTTTACAAATTATTGTTGTGTCCCAGCGGGTAGGGAGCTTCGCCGGCGGCTCCCGATGGCCGGGCAGCTCGGAGCTCACCTGATGCACCCACGCCGCCTACTTCTCCACTCCACTCCGACCCAGCACACCGATGTTGTGCTTATATTCCCGAAAGGTAAGCGCTCTCCGTTTAATGGTAAGAAAACATACTGGGATCTCTGGCTAATTGTAACCATCTGTCAAGTGAAGGTTCTACGGTCTTATTATTGTTAATAAGCAAGTTGTTTTTGGGGAATTAAAAAAAAAACTTGTTTAAAAAAAATGCAACATAATAAAATATTCTTATTCTCAAGTTTGGTAGGAAATGATGTATAATTTATAGAGATGGGCCGACTATTTGCCGACTAGTCGGGGAGACCGACTATTCGGCATTATTTGTAGTCGGCGAATAGTCGGCGACTATTCGGCAAAAAATGACGACTAGTCAGTTGTAATTTTTTTTTTAAAAAGGGCGCATAAATGGAACCACAGTGACTAAATCAAATGTCTTCTAAAACAATTATTGAAGGAAGGTAAAAAATCACTTAGAAAATTTGCAAAAACATGGTAAGTTGAAATCAAATGTAGCAAAATAAGTTACATTACACCCACAAATATGGGCGAGTGCTGTCAATTAGCCGAAGGCGGACAATTTGATCGGAACGGCTGCAGGAATAAAGCGAGTTGACGAGCGCACACAATGATCGGCAATGCCGAATAGTCCGCCGACTATTAGGCATTTTTGCAACCGGGTAGTCGGGTAGTCGGCAAAAGCCGTAGTCGGCCCATCACTAATAATTTAGTAATATATAATTAGGTATATGGAGATATACATACATGCCTACTTGAATTTGTTATCCTTATTTGTAACAGCATTGTTGGAAGTTAAATTGATTAGGTACCCTAGCCATTATAATTTGTTATAATTAATTTTACTTCCTCCTTTTTATCTGTCAGGTATATTCATAAAGTCATAATCATCATCAAATTCTGAAGGAATGCAGGCAAAGTTGTAGAAGAAAAAGGACTTACAATACAACCATTAAAAAAATTCTTTTTAATTTACACAGATTGCACTAAAATAACAGATTGAAATCTGTTTATTAATAAAAACAAACTACAAAAAGTGTAACAATTTTTTATCCAATCTGCTGATTTACTAAGGAAACTACAGAAAACAATCAATATACTTATACATGCCTTGTAATACTCACAAGTACAGCAGCATATAATTATTAATAAGGTTTATTAGGTACATAAACAAGTGTGCACTCAACAGCATCAATCAAAAGAAAACTCTGTGTAAAATGTATTCAACAGAATTGTATTCTGAGTTATGTTGTATTTTTAGTTGAATGCAAGTTCCTCAATCATTTAACTAATCTTACTCATTTTTATTAGTGTAAAAGCAGAAAAACATCTTTGCTAATGGCCAGTTAAGGACTCTGAAACTGTCTAGGAATAAGATTTGTGCCACAGATCAAGTTATCTTGGCAATGCCCCAAAAACAGACAAAAGTAGGACTTAGGTAGTCTGTTCAATTTACTTTTATTATAAGTTTCTGGTTGGCCAGGAAAAGTTGGCTTACATTTCAGTTCCTATACATAGTAGTAAGTTAAGTAGAAAGTTCAGACCACTTGTTTGTGAGGTCAGCAAGTAGCACAAACCTATATTTTTTTCGGTAAACTAACAGGCTTAAATTGTGACTCATTGGTTCAGTAACAGCCTTCACTCTAGCCTTGAAGAGCCCTAGGGTTTATCTGTCCGGAATCCGGAAATACGGACTGTGATAAATATATCCTGACAGAGTAATGATTCATTACTCTGTCAGTAATGAAGAACATAGCTATTATATTTTTGTTTTATTGTTAATAGCTTCTGCCCGCGACTTCGTCCGCGTACGACTTTTCATATGTTAATCGTTTTCCCATGGAAACTGTGCAATTTTCCGGGATAAAAAGTAGCCTATGTTTTAATCTAGGATACCAGCTATCTTCGTTCCAAATTTAATCCAAATCCGTCCAGTCTTTTTAGCGTGAAGAAGAAACAAATACGTCGTCACATCGTCACAAACTTTCGCATTTATAATATTAGTAGGATCCCCGCCACGCTTTTGCAGGTAGTTACCGTTACCTTTTCCTATTTCTTCACGAGTCCAGTAGGCTTATTGTTTAACTCGCTCGCAATCGCCATCGTGTTCATTTTGACAGCTCTTGTATGAATGTGACAGCTAGCTGATTCCGATGCCAATTGTCAGCCCATACATTAACTTTCAAAATGAACACGATGGCGATTGCGAGCGAGTTAGACAATAAGCCTACTGATTGTTGACTTTTTAATTTTTCCGGTCATTTGACCGTGTGCGGAGATAATGATCTCCGTAAAGTGCGCTACGCGTAGTATTTCTTTTTTTACTTTTGCAGTTCGGGAACTATGTAGTTTCGTGACGTCTGACACGTAACAGGACTTTTGAACTTCAAAATGGTAATTCTAAATTCGCTCTGAAATCGAGTGGCAAGTGTTAAAATTCTGAGAATCTAATCTCGGTGGCTTCAGAATTGGCCGTTTAAAAGACGTACCGTATAATTCGCTTCTACATAATTCAGTGGAGGCTGGCAAGGCTTCAGAGTTTGCTCCTTCCTTGCCGGCTGTAGGGCATTACTCCCACATTCTGATGTAATACGATACATTAAAGCAGTATGAAACAGATGGAAGAGCCCCTCCGTTGTGATTTAAAACGAGCAGTTTCCTGGCGACACGCCGTTGGAAAAAAATTGAATCAGAGATTTGATCGACGTCAGCAAAATTAACATTATTTTAATATAATTCATTTCTAGTTAATCAGTTAGTTCTGATTATGCTCAATCTACCGAACTGTGGTTTAGATAGACCCTCAATACTTTGTTAATGAGTAATGGTAATTTTTCTAGCACGCGCCGAATTCGCGAATTCCTTGCCATCTATCAAAAGTTACGCCAAGGGCAATTTACGTTAACAAGACGACAAAAACATCTTTACACCTTTATGCCATAAACATAATATATGTTGGTATATTTGACATGATGGCTTTATAGATATTCCCTCTACTGTACCACTTCCAGCTAGTTTTGACGGGCGGTGCTAACATCGCAAAGGCTATTGAATTTAATAAATGTCATTTTTGAAGTGAAAACTTCTTTGGTGGCGTTGAGCGCTTTTTGGGATGGGTAAAAAAATTTAAACTCGCGTCAGGCGTAGACGGAGGGAGATTAAGTACCAGGATATCAGGATTCTAAAAGATCTTGTTTTGAATTACGAATGAAGCTAGTCGTAGTGGCGTTCTATTTTTGAAGTGTACGTGGATTTCATTTTTTATGTAGCAGCGTTTAATAACATAATGATTGAGCTCTCGTCTCCGGCCAGAAACATTAGGGCAGCTAAAAGCAAATGGGGTAAAACGAAATCGTGAATACATTTAGGCAAGCCATTTCCTGCACTCTATTATGTCTCGGCATGATGAATCTGAGCTTAACCTAAATGATGGCACGAGTGTATTGCTGGCATATGGGACCCAACAGATAATTGTACTAGGAAATATACGTTAATAGGAAATTGACGTTCCATATTATTATATTTCCGTATTTTTTCACTGATTTGTCACTTCACTGATCCAGGTAATAATGAAAAAATATTTATATTATGCTTCTTATCACACAACACTTGTGCCTAAGAAGTGCCTAAGAAGTACCTATCTTCTTCTAAACTTTTCGCCACATCCGTTCGTATCCTTTAATAATAATAATAATAATCATTTATACCAGATAACTATAGATCCATACATAATACACATTCTTTCCTCCTTTCCGCCTTTCCTCTCCGATGCGACGCAATGCGAGCCGTTTGGTAGACATTATCCTTTATTCTTAACATCTTCAAAAACATTCCCCTGGCGTGTGAAAAACCTAGAATTCGAGTTTTGTAGCAAACTTTTTTAGTTTTTATATCACTGAATTTGACTCGGTTTTTAATAGAGTTTACGAAAAAGAGAATGCTTTAATAGTTACGAGTATTATTGGATACTTTTTCCATTCCATTTTTATCGTTTTATTTGACCCCGCAGTCCCATGTGGGAATTCAACTTAAAATCCATATATTGAGATTCACAACACACCTATTCTTGGGATTTAGGATTCGGCTATGCATCGGGTTGAATACAAATTGAATGGGAATGTGACCCCAAATTAAAGTTGCATTCGGAACTACTAGCTGGAATGTTTAAAGAATTTGCCAATTAATAATCTATAATATAAAAATGAATCGCGAAATGTGTTGGTAAGCGCATAACTCAACAACGCCTGGACCAATTTGGCCAATTCTTTTTTTAAAATGTTCGTTGAAGTTCAAAGATGGTTTTTACGGCGAAAAAAATTCGAATATTAATAAAACAATTCCCACGGGAACGGGAAAAAACGGGATTTTTCGTTTTACTGGTCGTAGAAAGCTGAAATTTGGCAAGTGGGTTCCTTGGGGAGTAGTATAGAGAAGCTATAAGAGATAATTTCCCAAAATTCCCACGGGAACGGGAAAAAGGGGCTTTTCGTTTTACTGATTGTAGAAAGCTGAAATTTGGTATGTAGGTTGCTTGAAGAGTGCAGAGGAACATTAAGAAAGCATTTCCCGAAATTCTTACACTAACGGGGAAAAACGGGATTGAAATACTCCTGGTACACGCGAGCAAAGCCACGGGCAAAAGCTATTTGTCAATAAATGAGTCTAGGCGGACGAAGTCGCGGGCAAAAGCTAGTAATAAATAATAATATAGCCCTTTTATTCCGAATTCGCTACAATTTCAATGCATGTAGTTTTTTTTTAATTATCGCGTTATTCGACGCCTCATGGCATAGGCCTCCTACATTTGCCAGTTATTGTAAGTCAAATTGAATACTCGTGTAAAGATAGATTTAATAGAATCAAATAATAAATAAGGCATATAGGCCGCGATTCCCGATATTTCGACATAGTGGCATGCATCATGATCATGTGTAGACTCGGGTAGGTCTATATCCCGTTGGTAATATATCTCACGTAAAGATATCGGAAGCAAATAATACTCGTACATTAGGTTTCCTAACTTAAGTTACTAAGTTTTGTATGCAGTAAGTATTTATGAAAAAGTGGTTAAATCGACCGTGCTATCTAGAGCGGTAGTGTGTCGAGCCAAGTTCAAGCCAAGAAAAATAAACTGACAACGCAGCAGTGGTTTTATGTATATTCTTCGATAATTTATGCTCTAGCTAACGTTACCTACAATATTATAATTTTGGAATAATAATAATAATAGTTTATTCAGGTAACAAAAAGTACAGTGTTTTAACAAATGGTTGGTACCTCTTTTTAAGTATAAGAATACCTGTTCTAAGAGATACCATTTTTCCGCGAAAGGTAATTACATTTTGTACCTGTCAACATTAAAACCTAAGACTATAATTTATTACGAGTTAAACTACCCATATAAAATAAAAAAAAGTGACATATTAAAATTAAAACTAAATGTGTGTGTGTGTGTAGGGCTTGCAATATCGGAAGGTTTTCAATTCCGGAACTGAATATCGGAAATTTAACCCAATATCGGAATTCCGGAACTGGTTCCGGAATTACTCTTTTTGTTTTCTTTCAATTAAGGTGCAGTTTTTTTTAAATAACACGCCGTTTTCGTTACAAAATCAGTCTTTTAATAATGTTTGCTCAATTAGCCTTTGGATTTCTGTAAAAAAATACATGAATCGCGGTGAGCAGGTAAGACTCAAACGAGGCGTAGCGTCGCGTGGAAACAAATAAATATTGCGTTGCGTTGCGAATCTTGCGAATTGGCATTGTAATTTTTTTTAGTATGCTCCAATTCGTAAACTATTTGGAGGAAAACAATCAACTATCCGATTTATCTTGTCCTATTTCAAAAATACTTAATAAAATACTTTATGATTGCAGTACTTTTGCCCTTTGTTTGACCGAACGACCCGGTTTTTTGGCAGAATCGGGCATTAAATGTTTGCCACAAAAATGAAATAAAAAAGTTTAGTTACGGTAACTGTCAGCTATCATTGTCACATCTACATCATAAGTAACATTACATTCCTACCTACTTAATCTACAAACGTTAGAAATAAAATAAAAAACAAATTCAAAGTATAAAACTGTAATACACAATGGATATTTATCTATTTAAAAAAATGTGCCGGGATGCAACAATGACTCGAACAATAGCCCTAACATAATCAGAGAAGATTTGCGGCAGGAATGGTGTACGCAAGCTAATGTGGAATATTTCAAAGTTTACACGATGTATTGTTGCGAAGACCACTATAATGTAAGTAGGTAGGAGTCGGGAAAAATCTGATGTATTGATGTATAGACAAAATTATAGACAAAACTGTTTTTTTATTGCTGAACGAAGGCGATTGGGATCGGTCGGATCGGATCGTGCCAAAATCAACAAATTATCAAACAGCGAAAAAATTTTATTAAAATAAAGCTAAGTACGTAATTAAAAGCATAATATTAAAATTAGTTGCTTGAAATAGTCAATTTTATCAAATAAAAATGTTAAAAGAACAGCTTAAAAAAATGAACAATGCCAATACGTCGTTTTATTTGTCAAATTGTCCCAAATTTATCAATATCGGAATTATCGATATTGAGTTGATCAATTCCGGAATTGAAATATCGTTCAAAATCGTCCGAGATTCCGGAGTTACGAGATTCCGGAATCTCGGAGTGCAAGCCCTATGTGTGTGTGTGTGTGTGTGTGTGTGTGTGTGTGTGTGTGTGTGTGTGTGTGTGTGTGTGTGTGTGTGTGTGTGTGTGTGTGTGTGTGTGTGTGTGTGTGTGGTGTGTGTGTGTGTGTGGTGTGTGTGTGTGTGTGTGTGTGTGTGTGTGTGTGTGTGTGTGTGTGTGTGTGTGTGTGTTACAGACCCCGTGACATTGACATTGAAATAAGTAAAATTCTAAATGTTTTGGAGCAGGTCTTCCATCTCACAGTAGTTCTTACTTTTTAACCATTTACCAACTTTACCTTTACACTCCCTATAAGTCAATGAGTAAAAATCCATCACTTTATTTAAATGATTGTACAGCCTTGCTGATCGAGCAGTCAGTTGTCTCCTCGCAAATGCCGACCTTGTACGAACCGACAGAATCACATTCAGCTTTCTACGACTAGTCGAAACAATGGTAGTGGCACATAGCGGCAGCGACCTGTGCTGTTTAAGGATAAGTGAAAGAATATACAGACCCCTAACCGAGAGTAAGCCACATAAAGAGTATAGGTCTTGGGTTGGGAACCGGTATGGTTTGCGGAACATTACCTTTAGAAGAGATCTCTGTGCCCTCTCAAGCTCCAAAAATTTCACCTTTGTAGCACCTCCCCAAACCGGTATGCAATAAATTAATATTGACTGCGCCAGGGAAACATATATCTGATTTAAGAGGGTGGCGGAAGCCACATGTCTGAGCGTCCTGAAAACCCATATCAATTTTCTCACCCTGCTCATAATTAGATCTGTATGAGAATGCCATGAGAGTCTCTGATCCAACATTACACCGAGGTACTTCACATCTTCCACTCTGTTTATCACGGGACATGAACAATTGGAGCTATTTGAGTCATGACAATTATGTATTTTGATTTTCAAGTCTGCTGCAGGTTGTGTGTTTCTATACTTTGTAAAACATATGTAGTTCGTTTTATCACCATTAAGAGTTAGGAGATTAGTCTGTAGCCAGGCAGCTATCCTGGAGAGCCCAGTCTCCGCGGTGGTCTTCACTTCATCCCATGTTGTACCAGTAAAAACAACCACAGTATCGTCAGCGTAGGATATTATACACCCCCCTCTGAATTTCATGCTACAAAGAGAATTGATATAGACAAGAAACAAGGTGGGGCCAAGAACACTGCCTTGGGGAACCCCAAAAGTAATATCAGCCTCTTCACTAACGTGTGTCCCTATTTTGACCTTTTGCCTCCTATTGCAGAGATAATCTCCAAAAAGCAACAATGGCATACCTCTTACTCCCATACCTTCTAGGCGGCTCATAAGAATGGGAATAGAGACCGTGTCGAAAGCTTTTCTGAGATCGATAAAGGTAGCCAGGCATTTTCTATTTCTGTCTACCTGATCAACAAGGTACGACGTTAGAGCTGTAACTGTGACATCGTACTTGTGCGTAACTCTACTACAAATTATATACTTGGCTGTGTGTGACTGTGTGCACACGACGAGGCATAATTTAAACTGGCCTCACTCTACCGTTCACTCAACGCCGTCTCAGATTTTAATTTCTAAGCTATCCTAGCGTTTCTACTTAGCGTTCAGGAATTTCAGGTCACGTAGTCCTGTCGATCAGATAATGGATATATCTGGCTGAACCTGAATCTACGCACAGGCTTTGCATGTTAAGTACACTCGCACTAAATAACTAGAGTAATGAGAGCGTGTCACAGCGAAATAACTTGAAATAGATTACATTTCATAGTTGAAGCTTGAAGTAGTATTGTGACTTCCGCGGGTACAATACATTAACGATAAAGATCTGATATTTCGGTAACCAGTAGAGATGGTTATCTGTTAGTAGCTGACGTAATGCCGTTTGTTATGATATTGTGGTAATAAATATGTGAAAGGGACGTTTGGTCGCTGTGGTGGTTACTTATGTTATGAATTACGAACTAGCTGTCGAGTTTGATATAACGACCGTGTAGAAATTGATTCAAGTAGAGTGCTTTTCTAAATTGTCATAATAAATTGGGAAATGCCGCTTACTCCTGTTGATTTACTTTTTTTAAGCCTCAAAATTAATCCAAAACAATTTAGCAGGAGTTTACAGTTTACAGGTTAGGTTAGTTTGACAAGACACCCCTGTAAATGATTTTTACGATTTGTTTATCATATTTTTTATACATTGGTCGATGTTTAAAGTGTAAGTATGGTGAAGGGGTGACTTAAATTTTAAATAAAATTCAAAGAAACCGTTACTGTTGTTTTCAATCGATTAACCAGGATAATTTAGAGACACCGTGTATTTTTCTTCCGTTTACTATCAAGTTTTAAGCTTGTTTCAGTACTTTCAGTGTCATAACATAACGTGACCATAAAGAAAACGTTGCCACAATTTCACCTCTGCATGGAAAAAATCTAAATAACCACCCTTCCAGGCTTACTAAAAAATTACTGTAAAGCAACAGTAAAGTACCCCCTTTTAGGATACTTCAGAGTTTGGACGGGTCCATTAGTCAGTACAATAGGCAGTAAGTTAAAGTTACGTACTTGTTTTTTAGTTGACGTAACTGCTCCGTGGAGGGTCGTTGTGGAAAAATAGAACGAAAATGTTTTTCGCGGAGTTTATGATGTGACAGTCCGGGAAAAATGAACCTTACGTAGCTCGAGTCTTTTGTTTTACTTTATTAATACTGGTTTTGGAAAAGGTACCTACTTATTGCAAAATCAAAGGCGCCGTAAAATGCTTTTGCTTTCCTTTCGACGCACGTTGCCAGATACGCAAATTTCCAGCATCAAAAGTCTGGCAAAATACTTTGTTTATTGATGACTTCGTTGTTCAACTGTCGGCTTGTTTTTTTTTTGCTTGCAGGATCCTTTTTCGCATTTTCAAAGTTAGGGCTATGTAGTAAAGTTAGGCCACCTTAGGGCTATGGTGTGTTCAAACCATAAACATAAAGTCTCGAAGATCACGCGATCAAAAAGTCGTGGGACACAAAACTATAGAGAACCCGTTGATAAAGAATTACGTAATCTAACTAATATTATAAATGCGAAAGTTTGGATGTATGGATGGATGTTTGTTTGTTACTCAATCACGCCAGAACGGCCCAACGAATCTGGATGAAATTCGGCACATAGATAGAGAAAAGTCTGGAATAGCATATAGGCCTACTTTTTATCCCGGAAAAAAAAAACCCGGATAAACGAATTCTTTGCAGACGAAGTGGCGGACAACAGCTAGTTTGTCATAAAGTTAGCCCTCGCAGCACAAGTGGAAGAAAAAGTCAAAAAATCACTGATCCGTAAAAATAACTTTGTTATTCATAGGAATACTGTGAAGTACAAACTTAGTTTTTGTGGCCTTTGTTACAGAGCTCTCAATGCGTAAGTTTTGACGGTTTATCACTTTTTTTACCTTTTACTTTGCTGAATTTGAGACGTTTTGGAAAAAGGCCAGGTCAAGAGTACCCGAAACCGACGAGCATGTATGAAGAGAATGATGAATGTGGATTAAGCGAAAGAGGTATGTCAGGATCGTAGCAAGTGGAACAAAGTAGTCTCTGCCTACCCCTGTGGGAAAGAGGCGTGACGATATCTATTTATGTATGTATGTACTTCGCCGAATAACACCTACCTAATTACTTATATTCACTTCTCCATATTGTGTCGCGTCGTAAAAAAAGAACAGTTCTGGGTTAATAGCATGTTACGTTAGCAACGACAAGCCAGGATATGACCCTTAACATTATGAGTAATTACATTAAGGAAACTTGTTGGAGAGTTGCGATGTTTTGCTGCGAGGCCGGAAAAAGTTTGAAAGGGTTTAGTAAAGTACGTGCTTATCCTTGACAAGTTTTGATTACGTTTCTACTATCATACATACATACATAATTAGGTATATGAAACTTTGCGAGGCTAAATACCTATGCCTGGGCGGTTTGATAAGTAACTTGTTTCCGGCACTGATAGATGGCGTTAGTGGTATCTTTGTATTTGTTTGTTCATAAAGTTTGGTGTCTGCAGATAATTAATCTGTGGCATCTAGAGCTTTAAAACGTTATGAAAAATACGATATAATACCGGTATTATATCTTTTGGGTTTAAAATTTCTTTCAACAAATTCTATATTCCTTCATAACGTTATATCGTACATAATCATAACGAAAAGAAAACCATAACATTATGAAATAGCGTTATAATACTTATAATAACGTTATGAACTACGTGCACGGGTACAGGGGCGCAGGGTAGGACGACAAAGGGGACCGAGAGAGGTGCGGGCGGGTAGTGCGGCTGTCGCTATAAAATATATCGTTATAAAAAAGCGTTATGAAAACGTTATATTAAAAAACGCTATTCGGTAATATAACGTTATGCAAAAATAACGGTTATTAAGGGTCCGGTTGTACCCCGCAGGGCTCCCGGACAGCATGCTGCTATGGCTGCTGCAGAAGCTACGCGGCAGCCGGCCGCGGTTGCGTGTGTGCGTGCGGCAACATGCCTCCTCCGGCTGCTCTGCGTTCTACATCACCGCTGATGACGATGTGTGAGTTAAATAAAAAACAATTCTTCGGGCTATGTCGGTAACCTTAGTTCTACTGATGATAATGCGAAAAGAAAATTGCATTAATTTAAATTTGTATTGCGCCCCTCATATTTTGCTTGACTTGATCGACCTCATTTCGCTGTGAAGCCAAATAAGTCTATCCATTTACTTCGAACATGAACCATGGCGAATTTTAATCCATCTATGCTTGTATCATTATCAAGTTTGTTTGTCCAGTCTCCTGCAGACGGCGGAGGAGGTGCATCTCCCCAAATTGCTGAAACCAGAATTTGGGGGTGGCTACAAGGAGTTCACAGTGCGAGACATGCACTGTTTCCAGAAGGTACTATACTAAAACTTTTCCATTCTTAAAGTGTGTTTTTAATATTATTACTCTGTCTTTATAGTATGACAAAGACCTGAAAGAAAGAAGGGATTTTAAGACCACATATGTACAATGGAAACCTGTAGGCTTATTGTCTATCTCGCTTGCAATCGCCATCGTGTTCATTTTGACAGTTCATGTATGAGCTGACAATTGGCATCGCAATCAGCTAGCTAGCTGTCACATTCATACAAGAACAGTCAAAATGAACGCGATGGCGATTGCGAGCGAGTTAGACAATAAGCCTACTGGCCCCTTTTTCACCATCTCGACGATATTCGGTGACAATTCTATTTACATTACAAACTCGACGAGAATCTACGCCGGTTGGCTTCATATTGAGTACGCATTGCATTTAGAATTGTCACCTGTCACCGAGTATTGTCGAGTTGATGAAATAGGGGCCTGGTATCCACACTAATACTCAAATATTTCAAAAAAAAAGGCATAAATAGTCATGAATCGTAAAATTCTACGATTTTGTTACATTTCAAAAAGCATGGTAGCCTGGTGGATAGAATCGAATCAGAGGTTTTCAGGAAAAAAAAATCGTGAAGCACAAAGTTTCCAATCCCTGCCACGTAGCATCACTACATAGTATAAAACAAAGTTGCTTTCTCTGTCCCTATATCCCTATGTCCTTATGTCCCTATGTATGCTTAAATCTTTAAAACTACGCAACGGATTTTGATGCGGTTTTTTTTAATAGATAGAGTGAATCAAGAGGAAGGTTTATATGTATAATACATGCATAATATACCGTGCGAAGCCGGGGCGGGTTGCTAGTGCAGATATATTTTCTAAAACGTCTGAACGTCTCTCGTGTATTTCGTTTTGGTGAGCAATAACTTACCTATGCCAAGGTTAAATCCATTCATAGGATGTAAGTCACATAAATAAGTTGTATAAGGTATTGAAGCAACATAAAGCACAGCCAAACCGTGTGGCAGTTATGTTCGTAGAATATAATGGGTTTTCATACGTCATTCTTACGTATTGAAGCGAAGGCGAATACTAAATTTTACTTTTTGATTTTAATAACTAGGATGACGGCATCAGTGTTGGACACTTTAAGCTGGCAAGCACCAGTAATGGACGCTTCATTCTTAATTTAAAGATGATATGGTTTTAAATTGACTGTTGTAAACATAAAGTGACACTTACTAAGTTATTAACAGTATATGTCTATCGCACACTAAACACTGAGTAGAGAGAGGGGGAAGCGTCTGTTCGAAATACGACTAGCGCTGTGGGTTAGAGTGAAAGAGGAAGAGCCTGCCTATCGATGCCGTATGCGCCAGAGAAAAGGAACCCAGAGTGGCGCCGTAACGCGTTACGTTACGAAGCGGTTTACCCTCCCATAAGAAGTTATAAAAAAAAACTCCCTTCTACCCCTTCCCTTCCCCTTCCTCGCTTGCCAAACGTCATTTTTTGACACTTGAAACCTGAAGCTACGTTAGTTCAAGCGGCATATTGTACAGGGTACATCGGCCCTGGAGCTTCTGAACTCTCAAGAGCGCGGCGCGTTGGTCAAACACGTGTTGGAGTCGGCGCGCGCCGAGCCCGGCGACGAGCGCGCGCTCGAGCCTGCGCTCACGCTGCGACAAGGACAGAGCATCGGTAAGTCTTATTCTCTCTAGAATTACGAGGAACCCGCCCGTCCTTGCTCCACCTAATATGTTCACCCGGAAAAATGGCTGTCATTATTTTGGATCATTCAATAATATTTTTAACAGACTTCAAAAAAAGGAGGAGGCTCTCAATTCGATAGGAAAAAACACATAGAAAAATCCGAAAAGTAAAGCTGTGGCCGGAATGCGTTCTAGTTTTCAGTGTCGTTCATAAATTTAATTTCTAACAGGTGCCTATAACCTTAAAAATAACAAAAATCTTCTCATTGTCTTCATACCTGATAATAATAATAACTTTGTGTCCACTTATTCTTGCTGTTACATAATTATTGTATTATCGCTCTCCCATTAAATTATACCAAAGTGTCCATAATCACTTTTGACTTTCCGATACTCATCGTATGGTCCTTCGAACCGGACACGGCTAACCTCATAATTATTATGTACAATCGATAATTATTTTCCTATTGCTTCTAATTTACCTTAAGTGCTCTGCTCGCTCACCGGACGTATTAGGGAATGTTTAGTTAAATTCGCGTCCGAAGCTCTGATTGCGTGCTCACAATTCGATCAACTACAATACCCATTATTTACTTGGGGTCGATGACCGTTTACTTTTTACCGAGCCGAGTTTTTGTTTGACTTTGGGAATTGGTCACGCATGGGAAATGGTTGATAATGATCTTATTGAAATGAATTGTTGACAGTTTAGTTACAGAGTGGTGCAAATACTTCAAACTTTAGAAAAGAAACTAATTTAAGAGTTTTTAATGAAACTAATTTGTTGTAGAATTGTTCATATTGATGAACAAAAAATATTTATGTTGCTACTTTGCTTCTACAGTATGTTTGTCAAATGCATTGGTATACGGCGTCAAAGATGTGACTTAATTTCGAAACGGAAACTATAAAAAAAACTGTCAAGGGGTGTTCAATTAGATTTACCCAATCACCCTGTTCAAATATTTCACAGTAATACCATAGTAAGATACCATTGTGTTTTTCAGCTCAAATCTTATTTAATTTTACAAATTTTCACAGATTGTTTGAACTCTAAAAATTACCGACGTCACATTCCATTTTAACACTTGTAAACAAACGAGTCCATGCACAATTTAAATATAGTAATATCTAATCATAGTATAATTGTTATAAAATGGCGTGGGGTATCAAGTATTATCCTTCAACATTCCAGTGGGCGTGATGCTAATTGCATACAATGAGTGATTCTGTGAAAATTTAGATGAAATTGGTTTGTTTACGAAGGCGTATGGAGAATACAAAATGAATACTAACTTCATTGGTAGATACAGGTATTTATTTCGGGAAGCATTCGTATTGGCCCTTACCTATCGGGCGACGTCAAAACCTCAAGTACACCTTAAAGCCACTTGAAAACTTGAAACTTGTTCTGCAATTCAGTATTTCGGCAAATCGCCTCGTTGACAGTTTAAGTACGCGCGAGAGGCACTCAAACATTAAGCTTCAGAAGTTGCTGAGGTGTTTCCAAGTGTTTTGTTCTTTGGTTCTGATGTAATTATTACGCAGGGTGAAACGCACGGGTCCTGGAGGAAACGCAAATAGAGAATTTGAATGAAAATAAACTCTGTTTTATTTAATTAAAATATATACGCTGTTTTAAGATTCGCTTTTACTCCAAATCCAAGCTGTATTGTTTATTCATTGGATTTTGCTCCCTGATGAGAGGGATCAAAGTACAACTTTTCTGTTCAAGGCTTTTCTAAGTGTTTTTTTGCAAATGAAACTTTTTGAAGCTTACATTGCCATTTTCTATGCTGGTTGCTCTTTAACTATATTTAGAATAGTTTTTTTTTAGTTTCTTAATGCTCAGTGTGAAAAATTGTATGAGTCACTAGGGAGCAAAATTATTTTTATCTTGGGCGTTAACACTTGAATCCCTCATTACGCTCTGGATTCTACTTTAGAATCCCTCGCTACGCTCAGGATTCTACTGCAGAATCCTTCGCTACATTCTGCTCCCATATACATCATTTTGCTCCCTTGTGACACAATAGTTATTTGTATCACAAGGGAGCAAAATCATGTATTTACGGCGAGGGCGCTACATTGAATCCAGAATGTAGCGAAGGATTCTACAATAGAATCCTGAGCGTAGCGAGGGATTCTAAAGTAGAATCTAGAGCGTAATGAGGGATTCAAGTGCTATAACGCCCAAGATGAAAATAATTTTGCTCCTGAGTGACTCATACAACTTTTCACACCGAACATCCAAAAACTTAAAAAATAATTCTAAATATAAATTAAGAGCTACCAGCATAGAAAATGGCGTGGTTTTACAATTATCAACTTAAAAAAATTGCATTTGCAAAAAAATACTTAGAAAACCCTTGAACAGAAAAGTTGCACTTTGATCCCTCTCGACAGGGAGCAAAACTTACTTTTCTGAATGAGAGGTGTGAAAATAACTGTTTCCGCTCCTCCCGTGCAGTGCCGGCGTGCGTGTCGCGCGGCGTGGTGTCGGGCATGTTCCCGCTGCACGAGCGGGCCGCGCTTGACAACCTGCGGCGCAAGTGGGTCAAGACGCTCTTTGCGCCGCAGCCTTTAGGTGAGTAGCGAGTGGCTGGTGTTATAGGTAGTTTATACATACATACATACCGTCACGCCTCTTTCCCAGGGTAGGCAAAGACTACTTTGTTCCACTTGCTACGATCATGACATGCCTCTTTCGCTTCATCCACATTAATCAATCTCTTCATACACGCTCGTCGGTTTCGGGTACTCTTGACCTGGCCTTTTTCTAAAACGTCCCCAATTTGATCACGGAACGTCCATCTAGGCTTTCCCCTCCCAACGCACCCATTCACACTCCCCATATAAATCCGTTTAGTTAATCTTCTTTCATCCATCCTCTCTACGTGACCAAACCAACTAAGCATACTTTTTTCTATCCTAGTCCTATATCTTCTTTCACACCAACACGTTCCCTATTCCTTATTCTATCTTTCAGTGATACACCTTCTATACTAGTATTAGTTTATCGGCCATCTTTATTGGCATAAAAAACATGATCCATACTTAGATTTTTTTTCTAGTTTCGTACATATGTTCACATTAGTGTAAGCTGGCATTAAAACTAGCATTGATTGTTGGATTTTCAGATGAAATAAGCGAATATTTTGGTGTCAAAATAGGGATGTATTTTGCTTGGTTGGGCCACTATACGCGCTCGCTGACTGTACCGGCTGTAGTGGGTTTTATATTTTGGGTGAGTTGTTAGTTTTTTTTTAAACGTTTACATTTTGATGGTCCTTCGAACCGGATATTGACGGAGTTGTTTGTTTGCAGATTTGGTTGGGAACAGCGAATGAGAATTGGAAGGATATTGCCTATGTTTTGTTTTCGTTGTTTAACGTGTTATGGGCATGTGTTTATTTGGAGACGTGGAAGAGGTAACGTACAATTTTATAATATTGTAGTACATAAATATATTGTTAATTTTAAGTGTGTTGATTAATCAATGATTGGTGTTTTAGGTATTCAAACGCGTTAGCGTATAAATGGGGAACGTTGGATCAGAGGGATGAATTGTTAGTCGAACCGCGACCTTTGTTTCAGGTAATGAATTAAATCATTCATTGTTAATAACTTAATTACTCGTAAAATATACTTGCTCTTATTCTTAAAACTGTAAAACTCTTATTTTTAAGTTTGACGCAAGGGGGCATGAAAATATATAGGTACTAATATAACAAAATGGTGTAGTTACTATGTCTATCAGTCTGTTTGGTTCCTCTTTAACGTAAAAATAAAAAAAAAACACTGAACCAATTTTAATGAAATGTGGCTTGGAAAAAGTTTTAACATTGACAAATAAAACAGACTACGTTTTGCTGAAAAAATTAATAAGATTTTCCGCGGGACAGCGGTAAATGAATTCCGCACGGACAAAAGACTTTAAATTGTATTTATGTTTGTCTCAGGGTGAAATGAGTACAAGCCCGGTAACGGGGCGGCCGGAGCCGGTATACCCGGCGTGGAAACGCCGGCTGTGGAGGCACGGGGTCTCGTTCCCTCTCACTCTGCTCTGCCTCATCCTCGCTACTGTTGTCACCTTCACTCTGTTACACGCTCAGGTAAGTCGCCAATGTTGGCACTCAACATATACTCAGATACACAATCAACACTCAAGTATGTTATCAAAACACAGATATATGGCGAATGTTAACAACCACAACTAAGTATTCTGGTAATTTATGAATACTAGCCAATAATGTTTCTTTTAGTACTGTTATTATGGTGTTTCTAGAACATTGCGTGTGATTTTCGGTTACTATGCCTACCTCGACGGTACGGACGTAACGATGACTCTGTTACATCTCAATTAAGTCACTAATATTACCAGCAGACTCATATGTGTTGCCAATATTCAAAAACAGACTTATGTGTTGTTAATTACTCAACATACTCAGATATGTTGCTAATTAATGCCATGTCCCAACAACAGACTCAGATGTGAAACCAATATCCCGACAACAGACCCATTATGTCTTGACAATAGCCCAACAACAGACTCATATGGGTTGCTAATGACTCAACAAACTCAGATATCTTGCCAATGCCCTAATAATGCACTCAAATTAATTTTCACTACAGTGTCATTGACCAAAAAAAAGGTCAATACGTGAGACATTGGCAAGATATCTGAGTTTGTTCAAACTCAGTTAGTTAAGACTGACTTATATAATGCTCATCCAGGATTGGTGGGAGACCAGGATAGGTTATTTCAATTGGATCCCACGAGCGTTTCTCGCCATCATAATATTCCTTGAAGAGGAAGCTTACGCGAGAATAGCAAGGTGGCTGAATGACAAAGGTATGACTTTATTCTAAATTAGAGAAGCTTTTTTTAGTTGGAAACATGCATTGGTATCCACAGATTAAAGAGTTATTAAATGGGGTAAAAATTTTGTGGTATGGAAATATTTGCCTTTGTTTTTTATTTTATAAAAAATAATGGTGGGTTATTGTTCAGGTCAAAATGAGTCGTTAAAAATAAAACTAATTGATTCCTTTAACGAGCTTTTCACCTTTATTTCATTGCTATTAGGGTGAAAAAGTCGTTAGACAAAAGAATCAATTAACTTATGTTACATTGAAGCCCTTAACTAGGTATGTAATTTTTTTTAAGTCCTTGAAAAAGAAGAAGTGTGGATATTATAGCTGTCTTAGTGTGGGTTGCACCAAGTTATTTAAACAATAACTTTAACTATAACCATAATCGACTATTTTGACGTATTTTCATAGGTTTTCTATCAAATATACTACAAAATTGCCGGTTTTGGTTTATGGTTAATGTTATTGTCAAAATAACCTGGTGCAATTCACACTTATCTAATATTAGATTTGTTATGACTTTTATGAGTTTGTTTTGATTTGGAAGTGTGCCGTTTCGAGTTACCCTGTGTGTCTAATGTGTGATTTACAAATACCTCATATATTTGAAATATTTTTGCATGTCATTGGTTTTGCCCCTTCAGAACCCTTCTTCATTCAGCTTAGTTCAGTCTAGCACCAATTTCGAATAGAACCTGTATACTAAATTATTCTATGTAGATTAATTCGATTCTTTTAAATAGTTCTAGTTGACTAGAGAACATAGGCAGTAAAACACATAGAGAAATTACTATAGTATGTAATTTTCTTTTTATTGCTTACCAAATGGAACTGGACTGCAAAAAAACGACTATTTTCTAAAAATGGTAACACTGAAAATATGTGACACATCACGCAATTTTTTTTAAACAGAAAACTATCGCCTCGAGACAAAGTATGAGAATCATCTGATTGTGAAAATAGCATTGGTTTGTATTAAAAAAAGAGCTAAAATGCAGTGCTAAAGTAAAGCTAAATCATCACGCTTCGCTTGTCATAGACGAAAAGGTTATTAACAGAGATTTAATCATTACCACTGTTGGAGCTTACGGGGTGTTGGAAAACCAATCTACAATATTTTAATAGGTCCTTGGTGAACACAAAATATTGTGGTTAGGGTTTCTGGCACCCGATATAATACATAGAGAGATACATATACATAGGGTAAGCACACGCAGCTATATTAAACTTCTTTAACTCGTGGAAAGACAATAATTTATACGTTTTTGATTCGTTTTTAACACCATTTTGACACATTTATTCGCATATTATCAACATAGTACAACTTGTGACGTAAATAACATCCAAAACCTGCCAAAGACTTTAAATGAGAGTTTTAGTTCTAAAAATATTGAGATATTAAGAAATGCGAGGGAAAAATTATAAGGAGCCTAAGAAGGTATAATATTTAGACCCAGTTTAAAAATGTCTAACATTCAAGGTTCATTTCTGGTTAAAAAAATATATATAGCGGAGTGTCTGTCAAATATGTATTCGGCGGTGTGATTATCATAATTATTAGACATATGTCTGTCTACCGAATGTATCCGGATCGCTGGGAAAAAATCACTTCCGACTAAGTTCCATACGACAGGCATCGGAGTAGAGGCTGACCAAAAATCTCTTTCCCATTTCTGGGACGATTTGCAGCTTTTTAAACCGGACCGGGGAAGCCTTGCAAAATATATGGATAGGCAGAAAGAGTAAGGGAAGGCGGGATTCCAAATGGCTATTAAAAAAAAGCGACGGGTATTACTCCGAGGGTGCCGGCAGAAGTGAAAACAGCAGCTTAGATTAGATTTTAATGTTGTAATCTCCATGACGAACAAGACGCGTACCGTACTGGCCGGTTACAAATATTGAAAGACCTCTAACAATGTGCTGATGCCTTAGTACTTTTGCTCCACGACTCAACAAAAAAACACATCAAAAATCGAACGCGATTCATTCGTATTTCAAAATAAGCTCTTAGAGGATCTGTTATCCTGGTACTTAAACTCTCGCTCCGTCTTACGTCTGACGCGAGTTTAACATTTTTTACTCATCCCAAAAAGGGCTCAACACCGCTAAAGAAGTTTTCAGTTCAAAAATAGCGGTGTGTAGTTTTGCTCCTTGCGTATGATCTTCTATTTATTATGCTCAGGGTTGCCAGCACAGGCTGTTCGAGTCGCACGTGATTATTTATGCATGATTTTTGGCCAAGTTTCAAGATTAACGAAATATCATGTGCAGTTTTACAAAGTGACAGGTTATTTACAGGGTAGATAGTTTCATACAATCCCGCTATATAGTAAACTTGGAATTATATAAATTAACTCTGGACCTAGAGTGGCCCTTAATGGATAGTTGAATAAATTAATTACAAGTTTTCTGTGTCAAATTTTTGAAGATGTGAGGACTCAGAAGTCAAAACATTTGTCACGAGCAAATTACATGTCTACAAGTTTATATTTGTTTAAACTATGTAGGTTTGCCGCAGTATTACCCATTTTCATACGTTCGCAATAATATCTAAAATATCTAAATGATTAAAAATCCATTCCCATAATATCAAAATTAAATCACCTCGAACCGATAATAAATTCAAATTGCAATAACATAAAACAATGTTTATTATTTAATAGTTATTCTGTGAAAATAATGTTTTGAATCCAACGATTGATTTAGAAATCAAGCCTTATACTCCGAAATTTGATCGAAGTTAGTTTCGTGCCGTTCCGCTCTCACTAATAGTTATTAATTTCAGAGTGAGAGGGACGGTGTCATACGAACTTCGAAAATCGAATTTCGGAGTAGTTAGCCCCCTGATCTTTCGTGACGAAAGTAACATGGTTTCGCCCAAATAGTTACAATATTGGAATTGAGATTCCTGAAAAACGAAATAAGGAAGAGATAATATTTTTTCGAGCGATAATAGTGTGATTATCATAATTATTAGAAAAGAAATTATAGCCGTCACTTTGTCAAACTTAAGTAGTTACTTAGGTGAGTATAAGAGCTGGGCCTAAAGAGACTATAAAACGCTTACTAAACTCTGCATGCATATTAGAATTGGTAATTAAAGCTTATAAAGAGCACAACTATTAGGTTTTTCTTTCATCTAAATCACTAAAGACATCGTTACACGCGTGATAAAGCTTTCAATGTAGGTTATTAATTGATTTACGGAGGTTTTAAGGTGACTTTTTCTTTTTCAGTTTCAATTTGTGAACTCGTTCATGAGTTTGTTCTACATTGCGTTTTATCTGCAGGATATGGATAAGCTAAAAGAGGTAAGAACCTTAACAAGTCCACGTCACTTTCCTCCTTTTCAGAGAGGCGTTTGTGTGTAATTTGTGGGTGTGAACTGAGACAACTACTGCCTTTTTTTTAATCAATAAACAACCGACACCAGAGGCCTTACCATGACGTCCTAATTCCGACTCAGTTCAAGTTTTAGCTGTTAATTTTTAGTATGTATCTGACAGCGAGCGAACCTAAACTGAATTAAGACGTCATGGTAAGGCCCCAGGAATAAGATTTAGAATATTCGTCTCCTCTTTTTCAGCAACTAGCGGTGTTGCTCATAACAAGACAGATCATAGGCAACCTGAAGGAGTCCGCTTTGCCTTATTTGATTGAGAATCTCAGATTAGCCAAGATCTGTGTCGAAGTGTTCGGTGCGCTTAGTCCTACTAAAAGTAAGTGCACTATATCTGTATTTTTTTTCTGTTTCAAATCTGGTTTAATTTAATTCAGTGATAATAGATGAGATGCCCACTTAATGCTCTGTAAATGATTTTTTAAATTTGACATTTTAATCTAATTATTTGTGTACTTATTTTTTTTTAGTTTGACACTTTATTTTTAAGCTGACGGTTTCAATATAAATTCTTTGACATTTTGTTTTAAGTGATGATGTTATTTTATATTGAATTATTAAATTAACATTATGCTTTTTTCGCTGTTTACCAGGTAGAAAATTAAAAAGTGTTGGGCATGTATTTTTTCTTTGTTTACGTGATAAAAACGGTGATATAACAATGTATATTTTCGTTTTATTGCGTTGAAATGTTGCATGGCGTCACGTCATCACGTCTTAGTACATTTTTTACTTAGAAGTACCTAACGAAAGAAAAATACTTGTAACTGTAACTTGTAATTTTTGTAACTGATGGACTAAATAGAACTTTGTTTTCTTTACCCAGTCATCATCCCTATTGCTTTACAAGTATTGTTCTCCAACCTGGACCGAGTTAATCCCAAATGCCAAAGTGTCCTTACGGCATCCTGATAGAATACGACACTTTTAGAACACTTTTTGACGTGATAAAGTCTTATAAGTACGAGTATAACTCGGCCGCACTCACGAAAAAGCATGACTCATACTAACGTTACTGACGTCAGTGTGTGTCGCAACTCGCAAATAGCGACATCTGTTGCTTGTTGTCGCAACCACTGCGTACCTCACTTTGAGGGTCGATAGATTGATTTGATAGATACTAAGCAATTTAACCAAGTGCCGATAGATGACGTAACTTAGCCTACCCCCAAAGGCGACCATTTATCGTTGTCACGTAAAACTATCGTCCGTAAACCGACTTTAGAGATACTACAGGTGTTTTGTTGGTACTTTTAGCGCCAACATCTGCACAATTCACCGAAATGTTCGATAAGAAGACGGACACTCCGGACAGTAACGTTGGTGACGGTGAGGAGAGGCGCGACTCGGAGCCTGGCATCGGACAGAAGGTCATACATCAGGCGGAGTTGGAGTCGCAGTTGTTCAAGGTAGGGTGGAAGATATATACTTATTGCAGAATGTACATTATATCTCAAGTCTAATTTAGCTTTGAAAAATTCGGAAAAATCAAATCATTTTTTCGGGAATTTGCGAAATTTTCGTTTTATTCCGTTTTTTCTAATTTTTTTTAAGAAAAAAACCACAAAGCAACTGACACAACTATGACAACTGAACTGTATTGACAACGATGTCGATGGCAAAGAAAGTCTATAATCATCACCTATCCACCAGTATTAAGAAAAATAACCTGTTTAAACCGTTTTTTTCCGGAAAAATTGAAGCGGAAAATTTCATGGTTTTTTTCCGTAAAAATCCGAAAAAAAACAAGCCGTTCGGAAAGAAACGGGATTTTTTCCGGAAATTTTCAACGCTAGTCTTATTCTACGCGGACGAAGTCGCGGGCAGATGCTAGTTATATATAACATAATGATAAAATTGATCCAAGCACTGTCGCGAAAAGCGCTGACTTTTACCGTTTTTTGAAGTGAAAACTTCTCTAGCGTTGAGCACTTTTTGGGATGGGTAAAAAACCTCGCGTCAGGCGTAAGACGGATATCAGATTTTTGAAGTGTTTTTTGTTGAGTCGTGGTGCAAAAGTACTAGGGCATCAGCACATTGTTAGAGGTCCATCAATATAGATAATACGTACGTTTTTTTAAGCGGCCAGTACGATACGCATCTTGAGCGTAGTGTAGGTTACAACATAAAATCTAATCTAAGCTGCTGCTTTCACTTCTGCCGGCACTCCCGGCTACCCGCTTTTTTTTAACTGTTAAGAGGGTGCATCCGTGCTGAGCTCGCAACGTCGAATTTTTGGTGATTTTTTGCGATTATTTCACAGAAATTGAATGAAAGTATAAAATATCCGTCTGTAGTGCACTTCGTTTTTAGTGTATTGATGTGTCTAATGCAATAATTCATCATGATGGACTTTTATTTTCTTATTAAATAGATATAGTATTTTATCCTTTTAATACGAAAATAAAAGTCCATCACGATTAATCATTGCATTGGACACATTAATATACTAAAAACGAAGTGCACTACAGACGGACATTTGAAACTTTCATTCATTTTCTGTAAAATAATCGCAAAAAATCACCAAAAATGCGACGTTGCCAGCTCAGTGGGGATGCACGCTCTTAACCCGTCCCTTTCGCAGTACGACGGCACCTTCGCCGAGTACCTGGAGATGCTGACGCAGCTGGGGCACGTGGTGCTGTTCTCGTCGGCGTTCCCGCTGGCGGCGCTGTGCGCGGCCGCCAACAACGCGGCCGAGATACGCGCGGACGCGTTCAAGCTGTGCCACGTGGCGCAGCGGCCCTTTGGCGAGCGCGTCAAGAGCATCGGCTCCTGGCAGGTGAGCGCTATACTCTAACGCGGCCAACAACGCGGCCGAGATACGCGCGGACGCGTTCAAGCTGTGCCACGTGGCGCAGCGGCCCTTTGGCGAGCGCGTCAAGAGCATCGGCTCCTGGCAGGTGAGCGCTATACTCTAACGCGGCCAACAACGCGGCCGAGATACGCGCGGACGCGTTCAAGCTGTGCCACGTGGCGCAGCGGCCCTTTGGCGAGCGCGTCAAGAGCATCGGCTCCTGGCAGGTGAGCGCTATACTCTAACGCGGCCAACAACGCGGCCGAGATACGCGCGGACGCGTTCAAGCTGTGCCACGTGGCGCAGCGGCCCTTTGGCGAGCGCGTCAAGAGCATCGGCTCCTGGCAGGTGAGCGCTATACTCTAACGCGGCCAACAACGCGGCCGAGATACGCGCGGACGCGTTCAAGCTGTGCCACGTGGCGCAGCGGCCCTTTGGCGAGCGCGTCAAGAGCATCGGCTCCTGGCAGGTGAGCGCTATACTCTAACGCGGCCAACAACGCGGCCGAGATACGCGCGGACGCGTTCAAGCTGTGCCACGTGGCGCAGCGGCCCTTTGGCGAGCGCGTCAAGAGCATCGGCTCCTGGCAGGTGAGCGCTATACTCTAACGCGGCCAACAACGCGGCCGAGATACGCGCGGACGCGTTCAAGCTGTGCCACGTGGCGCAGCGGCCCTTTGGCGAGCGCGTCAAGAGCATCGGCTCCTGGCAGGTGAGCGCTATTCTCTAACGCGGCCAACAACGCGGCCGAGATACGCGCGGACGCGTTCAAGCTGTGCCACGTGGCGCAGCGGCCCTTTGGCGAGCGCGTCAAGAGCATCGGCTCCTGGCAGGTGAGCGCTATACTCTAACGCGGCCAACAACGCGGCCGAGATACGCGCGGACGCGTTCAAGCTGTGCCACGTGGCGTAGCGGCCCTTTGGCGAGCGCGTCAAGAGCATCGGCTCCTGGCAGGTGGGCGCTACGTAATAGTAGATTGATAAACAAGGGTTGAAAAAAATTCGAGGGTGAAATGGGCAATTTCAACCGAGTTGAACACTACTTTTCATTTCGATTATGTGGAAAGTAAAAGAAGTTATTATGACAAATTTCACTAACGTCGCACGGTCTCATTTGTTACGTTTGTCTTTCTTTTCCCGCTCTTGATTTGCGCGCATTGCGCTTTTCTTCTGCCCACCAAAGGCTGCCGGCTAGTTTTTTTTTAAACTTGCAGACACGGGGTCTGTTAACTGTCGACTTATATTTAAAACTAAAAAAACTTCCTATGGCTGATATGATGATGATGGTCCTGATTTCAGAGCGCCATGGAAGCGATGGTGGCAGTGGCAGTGCTGGTCAACTGTGCGCTGATCGGGCTCTCCGGGCCCGTGCACCGGCTGCTGCCTGACGCCACGCCGGCGCAGACCGTGCTCGTGATCGTGGCGCTCGAGGTACCGACACTAGTGGCGTGCGGTAGGCAGCGGGAGAGGGACACCATTTCTGTGCGCTGCCTATTCTCCAAGATATCTTCTTCTTCAACCTTGATCTACCCAATGCTGAGTAAATGTCTCTTTTATTTTGGACCATTCTCGTTCCCGAGTTTTCCGCATCCAGTCCTTCCCAGCCTCTCGCACCAAATCATCCGTCCACCTTGCTGGCTTCCCCACATTCCTGAACCCCTTTCGTGGTCTCCACTCTAATAACTTTTTGCCCCATCTTCCATCCGACCTACGGCAAATATGGCCCGCCCACTTCCACTTCCTAGAGCCTATGCTTTTTGCTATGTCAGTTAGTCCCGTTTTCTTGCGGATTTCGGTGTTTCGGACGTGATCGCATAGAGAAATTCTCAACATAGCTCTTTCCGTAGCCCTTCAATGGGTTTTTTTAAGAATCTCGAAAATTTATAAACTGTGTCATTTCCTTATGTCTTCGAATTGTTCAGGAATATTCTAGTAGGTTTTATTTATGATAGTGAAACAAGCATGCGGGTCATCTGATGTAAAGCAATCACACTTAACATAGGAGCGTGCCGGCCCTTTATTAAAATAATACGCTCGTTTTTTGAAGATCCCTAAGCAGACCTTTAAAACGTTGTGAAAAAAAAACGATATATGTAATATAAAATTTCGTTCAAACAATTTCTATTTTCCTTCATAAGTTTCATAACGTTATCATAACGCAAAGAAAACCATAACGTGACAAATGACAAAAGGTACACAAAAAATAGCGTTATGCAAAACGTTATATTAAAAAACTCTATTCGGCAATATAACGTTATGTAAAATAGCGTTACGCAAAAATAACGGTTATTAAAGGTCTCTCCCTAAGTTATACCGGTCTACTATTATCTAACTAATATTATAAATGCGAAAGTATGGATGGATGGATGTTTGTTTGTTACTCAATCACGCCAGAACGGCCCAACGAATCTGGATGAAATTCGGCACATAGATAGAGAAAATTCTGGAAAAGTCTAGCACAGGCTAGTTTTTTTTTTATCCCGGAAAATTCCCGCGATAAACGAATTCTTTGCAGACGAAGTCTTGGGCTACAGCTAGTATTGTATTGTTGACAGCACGTGATCCTGGTGGTGGTTCTGGCGCTGCGGCTGGCCATCCCCGAGATCCCGGCCTGGCTCGCCACCGAGATGGCCAAGCAGGAGTTCCAGCGGCGAGAGGCGATCAACAGCGCGCATGCGCCGCTCCTGGTATGACATCGTCTATAACCTATAAATAACGCACGGTTCTGTACCCATATTTTATGGTAAAAGCGGGACCCTATTACTAAAACTCCACTGTCCCGTCTGTCTGTCTGTCACCAGGCTGAAATTTACCCAGTTGAAATTTTCACAGATGATTTATTTCTGTTAAGCACTTTTTGGGATGGGTAAAAAATATTAAACTCGCGTCATGCTTAAGACGGAGGGAGAGTTTAAGTACCAGGATATCAGGATCCTCAAAGAGCTTATATTGAAATACGAATGAAGCTAGAGTCGCGTTCGATTTTTGAACAGTACGTTGATTTCGTCGCTTTAACGTAAGTGCGTTTGGCCTAGTGGTATATGGTGTGGAATAACAGTGTCTTCTCTCAGGTGACCGCAGCGCAGTTCGAATCTCGTGTTTTTTTTATTTTTGCACGAGTGTGCGTGTGTGTAGTTTTCACTTCTGCCGGCACTCCCGGAGTGCTACCCGGTACAATACAATACAATACAATAACAATGAACACCACATATAACAATCAAAACAGAAAAATGGTATACAGAAGTGATAAGGTATGTTTAAGGTATGTTATTTTTAGGTGTTTCTTTTTTTAATTTGTAACTTGTGTCGTCAGTCGTCGTGCCCCTCGCAGGACGACATGCGTCCGTCGCCGCGCACTCTCACGCCCACGACACCCAAGCCCGACAAGCCCGACAAGAAGCGCATCAACATCGGCAAGATACCAGAGATACCGCCCTTCAGGTCAGAACTGTGAGTGTGGCTGTACATTGCAAGGAATGGTACGCTAGATGGCATGACGTTTTTATTAGAGACGATGGGATGCAATGTGACGAAAGCATAAGATGGATGACTGGAACAAAATGTACAAAAAATATTTACCTAGTAGCTACTGTTTGTTTCTGTGTTTGTGGGATTTATGGTTAAGACGCATAACGTCCCACTCGCATAATGTCCCTTTCGCGAAATGTCCCTATCCTAAATACCCCTTACGCAAAACGACCCTTCCGCAAAAGGGCCCGTTCGCAAAACGTCCCTTCACATAAATAAAGTCCCGTTCGCAAAACGTCCCTTTCGCAAAATAACCCGTTCGCAAAACAACCCTTTCGCAAAATTGCCATCTCTTATCCCATGAGAAGACTGCTAGTCTCTACTGAAACAAGCTTTTTTCCAGACGGGACATTTTGCGAATGGGTCATTTCGCAGACGGGACGTTTTGCGAAAGGGGCGTTATGCAGTAGGGACTTTCAGCGAAAGGGGCTTTCTCAGAAAGGACGTTTTGCGAAATGGGTGGGACCTTTTGAGAAAGGGACGTTTTGCGAATAGGGTATTTTACATAAGGGACCATTTGCAGAGAAGACGTTTTGCGAATGGGACGTAATTTTGGTGGAGGGACGTTATGCGCCCAAACCGTGACACAGTATTGGGATCGGGGGGCACTGCCCAGTGCCCCCGCCAAGACGAAAACATGAGTTTTCTAGAAATGGGATACTATTAGACATGGTTACTTAATATTTTTTCAGCGATACAACTAGGCTAGGCACTAGAGCATAGGTCGTCTTGCAGAAATAAAATCGAGATTTAGCCGTTTATTTGACAAACAGGTCGCTAAGGGATCTTTTACATGTCATTTTTTGAAACTATCCGCTTTATAAAAGCTGTTTCATACATTTTGTCAATACTAAATCGAGCTTAACGCTAAATCGGTTTTTTTCCAGTAAGACTGCCTAAGACAATAGGTATCATTATTGCATGAGGTTTTTCAGCGTATGTATAATGTGCCACCGGCCTTGTGCTTCAGGTACTTAGGTTCAATCACAACGCATGATATAGTTATGCTGGGTTTACACTTGCGCCTGACATAATTAGACCCTCAATTTTATTGATGATGTTGAGCGCACGTGTGGCTTAGGCATTAGAAGAATGTTTTAATACGAGTACAACGTCACTAAACATTTTAATTTTGTTTTTTATTTTTTCTTTTCAGTTAATTTGGTACAAATGTCTGGATCGGTGTGTAGTTAAAGAAAAAGAATACTAGGTTATAATTTTGATCTAAATAGCTTTTTTTACCTTAAATTCAGTATTAAATACTAAGGCTTGTGTACGTTTCTTAATTTAATATTTTGCAATAAATGTTTTAACTCGTAGTCTGTAGTTTTTTTAACTGTTCTGCGAGGGATTTCTATTTGTCTACGCGATGTTGAAGGTAATTTATGTTTTTGTTTCTTCTTTTTATCTTTTTACTCGCTTCTATAGCAAAGCAATCAATTTTGCACATTTTTAACATTTCCAAACATTTTCCCCCTTATTCACAAACGCTCTATAGGCTTCTGCTAACTTAGCAATCGTTTGTCCTTATCTGTCACTCTGACATTTACCTTTCACAGATAAGGACAAACGATTGCTAAGTTAGCAGAAGCCTTAGAGCGTTTATGAATAAGGGGGTTAATCCTTAGATGCATCTGAAATAATTTTTAATGGCAACTTTTTCTTGCAATTTGACTTTTTTAACATATGAATTAAATAAAACTGTAATTTTAAATGACGTAGTTTAAAGGCATCCGAGGATTAATCGAAAATATCACATTTTTATCTTCTAATTTCACTCTAACACCTGAATTCATATCACAACGCAACATATATTCCTAGTTTTCCAATACCTTTAAATTTCTTGCATTAAATTTAAGTGTAGGTGGAATTTTAAATTGTAAATTACGTATAACAAAATTAACTACATGTGTTGCCTTTTCCTGCACAAAATCATATACTTACTTTTACTTGACGTATTTTTAACCTAACTTCTTTATAAACATCCTTACATGTTTTTTTTTTCTAGCGCGAACGAAATATTCTGCATACACACTTTATACCATAGGTTTTTAAAGAAATCGCAGGCCTTTAAAAAAACTTCTGAGTTTTGACGTGCTAATTAATAAAATATTTAAAAGAAATAAGTATGAAAATTTTGTTCGTGCCAATTTTTTTATGTAAAGTAATAAAAAACGTTGTAGAGTGGGGCTATTGTGATTTCAGACCTAAAGCCGCGTCCGTAGCTGAGCCGCCTGTGATCACAGGCTCGCTGCAAATTCTGCAGGACGTCAGTCCGACCAAGCCTTTACGTCGCAAGGTACGTCACATAACACCACAAAAATACCAAAAATAACCATAAATTAAAAAGTCACTGTTTGGGATTGGGATGCTTCGGCAAGCCCGGTTCTAAGAGATCTGACCGTGCTCTCGAAATCTCAAACAAAAGATTCAAATTCATCGAACGAGCGTTCGATGTATGGATTTCAATCGCACTGTCAAACCAGCCAGTCCGACAAAGCAGCCAGTTCGCAGACTCATATACTACCTAACAGTACCTCCTCTCTCTGGGCCTCCGAAGCGAAGGCGCTCGAGGTCTTGAGGGGCCAGGGATCCTCTCAGTGTCCCCTGTGCGTATCGGCTAGCACCCCCGCTTCGGTCTCCCAGGGGGGGGGCGTATAGTAACGCCACCGGCTGCGGGTGTAGTACCTATAGTGCGGTGTGTGCAGCAGGAGGTGGTCCCGGGCGCCCCGCTGTCGCTGCTGGGCGTGCGCGGGCTGCGGGACGAGCCGCTGCACCGCTCGGCGCACTGCCTGCCGCACCCCGCGCAGCACCGCCCGCTCGTCAACCCCACGCTGCAGGTACACGCACACACAAACCTGTACATATACACATACATACCGTCACGCCTCTTTCCCACAGGGGTAGGCAGAGATTACTTTGTTCCACTTGCTACGATCCTGACATACCTCTTTCGCTTCATCCACATTAATCAATCACTTTATACATGCTCGTCGGGTTCGGGTACTCTTGACCTGGCCTTTTTCCAAAACGTCCCCAATTTGATCACGGAACGCCCGTCTAGGCCTTCCCCTGCCAACGCACCCATTCACACTCCCCATGTAAATCCAACACACACACATACACTGTCATACATATACACTGTGTCTTAAAATTAATAAGGGATTTTAGCAGATAGTCGTAAGCTTAAGCATTAACAAAGTTTTTACTCGGAACTCCTATTTATTCGTCATCATCAGCCAGAAGACGTCCACTGATGAACAAAGACCTCCTCCTCAGAACGCCACAATAAACGACAACTCGCCACCTGCATCCACCGATTTCCCGCAACTCGCACGATGTCGTCGTTCCGCCTAGTGGGAGGCCAACACTGTGTCTTCCGGTTCGTGGTCGCCATTCGAGAATTCTCTCCCCAATGGTTGTCTGTTCTACGAGCGATGTGGCCTGCTCATTGCCACTTCATCGTACATACTCTTCGAGATACGTCGGTGACTCTAATTCTTCGGCGAATTTCCGTACTCCGGATTCTGTCGCGCAAAGAAACTCCGAACAGGGCTCTCTCTGTAGCTTGTTGAGCGACTCTGAGCCTCTCTAAAAGGCCTATTTATTCGTTGTCTCTCAACGCCCGTTCTCACATGGCGACCCTGCTACAGACCACAGACCTTTATACGATGGATCTTATGAATCCGGAATACTTAACCAGGTGGTTTGGCTACTTTGACTGGCTGGACACCCCTGTTACTGTTCCATCATCCATCTCATCATCTTAGCTAGAAGACTTCCGCTACTGTACTAAGGTTTTTCCCAAGCATCTCCACAGCAATCGGCGCTGTGCTACCCGCGATGGTTCCCGCGATCTTTATTGGATCGTCCGGCTTGATCGTAGGGCTACGATATTTCGCTTTCCGGTAAGTACGTTCTTGTCAGTCCAGAACCTTGTCACCAAAGGACGTTAATTCTACGAGTAATGTGATGTGCCCCTCCCACTGCCACTTAAGGTGAGGTGTATTTTAAATTAAATGATTGATAAACTGTCGCTTTCAATGAAAATTTATTCTCACTCATTCTTGATAAAAATAAGCAACTGGTCACTAAAATATCCGACGGTACCTCTGATTAATTTTAAAGTAGAAAGATTTCTTAAAATTGTTTTCTCTGTGCATAGAAGACTGCTTGGGATTAATTTGACGACCGGATAGCCTAGTGGTTAGTGACCCTGACTACGAAGCTAGAGGTCCCGGGTTCGAATCCCGGTAGGGGCAGACATTTGTATGATGAATACGAATGTTTGTGCCCGAGTCATGGATATTGTATGTATTTATGTATGTATTTACCTACATTATATAAGTATGTTTATCCGTTGCCTGGTACCCATAGTACAAGCCTTGTGCTTAGTTTGGGACTGGGTCAATTGGTGTAATTTGTCCCATGATATTTATTTATTTATTTATTTATAATTACAAATCTAGGGGATTGACTGTCACATTTCCCAAGTTTTGGGGGGAATCAGTTGAAGTTAGCATTAAAGTGTTATAGTTATTAAACTGTTCTACTTTCAGGAGTTGAGTGGCAGCGTGAGCGCGGGCGGCTCGGAGCCCGACCTGAACGCGGCGCCGGCCGCGCCCGCCTCGGTCGACGCCAGCGCCACCTCCAGCGAGGACGACAAACCCAAGGACAAGGGCAGTCAGTACACCACTATGTTTATACTCGGCGTCATAATTCAATTTCAATAAAGTTACCAAAGATGGCCAAATGTCAATGTCATTGTCAATGTGACGTTCCAGATGTAACCAATCTTTTTTTTGTAGGATTCGACTTGGTAACTGGACCTTTAAGCTTTAAGCCAAGACTTTATTGGGATAACTGTCTCACATTTTCACATCACTTGAGGTTAATATTGTGAAAATTTACTGGTGTCAATTTTAATGGTGCCTGTGCTCACGTCGAGTTCAAGAAATAAAAAAAAAACTATTTTTCTTAGGTCGTTCCCGAGCTAAAGCAGCGCTAGTGAAACGCGTGCGTTCGGTGGCGGTGTTCTCGTTGGGGCTGCGGAAGGCGCGCGAGGCCGCCGCAGAGAAGCACGGACACGCGCCGCCGGTCACGCCCGACAAATACGCCATGGTGAGCAAGTTATGGAACGGACGGAGGGTCCGAAGAAAACCCAGAAACTCTAAAACAATTTTGGCGCATAACGTCCCACTCGCATAATGTCCCTTTGTCCCTTTCGCGAAATGTCCCTTTCCTAAATGCCCCTTACGCAAAACAACCCTTCTGCAAAAGGGCCCGTTCGCAAAACGTCCCTTCACATAATTAAAGTCCCGTTCGGAAAACGTCCCTTTCGCAAAACGCTCCTTATCCCATGAGAAGACTCCTAGTCTCTACTGAAACAAGCTTTTTCCAGACGGAACATTCTGCGAATGGGTCATTTCGCAGACGGGACGTTTTGCGAAAGGGGTGGGACCTTTTGAGAAAGGGACGTCTTGCGAATGGGGTATTTTACATAAAGGACCATTTGCAGGGAAGACGTTTTGCGAATGGGACGTAATTTTAGTGGAGGGACGTTTTGCGTGGGTGCGTAACGATGGGTATAACAACATTTGCTATAATATTAGTCGCTATAACGCTCATTTGATATAATTATTAAATCATATAACAACATTTAATACATTTAAATATAATATAATTATGATTTTCTATAATGATCATTTAATCTAAAAATATTTCATATAACATATATTTAGTATAATGCATATTTTCTATGGCTACACTACATAAATACGAAAAACTAAATTCCGATTATCGGAATCACGAATTTCATAATTACGATTATAATTCCGACGGTTTTAAAACTCCGAATTATAAGTATTCCGATTTTCATTATTCCGATTTTTATAAATCCGAAAATTCAAAATGCCTAACATTTACAATCACGATTTTCAAAATTCCGAATTTCAATACACCGAACAATAAGAAGTCCGAATGAATAATAACCCGAAATATCAAAAATACGAATCCCGATTATTAAAACACCGATTTTCAGAACTCCGAATATTATTGGAGTAAAACAAACATGTTCGCGGCTGAGGGGTGGCCCAAAGGCCACCCCCGCCGCACCTAAACCTAAATTAATCCAATTCCTAATAAACAAAATTCCGATTATTGAAAACACGAATTTCATTATCCCGAATATTAAATTTCCGAATTAGTAATGAAGTATCGGAAAATTAATAATCGGAATTTTGTTTTTCGGGCCAGTGACACTACGGGCTTTTCATTATTCGGAGTTATAAAAATCGGAATAACATACAATCGGAATTTTGAAATTCGGTTATATAAATTTCGTGTTTTTTAGTAATCGGAATTTTATTTCATAGGAATTATGAAATTCGGAGTTTTAGAAATCGGAATTAGTAAATTCGGAATAAAATATTTCGGAGTATTTGGGTGTTCCCATTTTCTATAATAAACTTATGATATAAAGTTGATTTCATATAAAGTACAGTTAGAATAACAATTTTTGATATAATTTTTTTTTTTTTATATATATTAGAGGGGGCAAACGAATAATAATAATGTATTAGAGATTTAATCCCAAATTTAATACCCCGCAAAACTTACTTAGGCAGAAGGGAAAAGGGGGGACGGGGGTGCAGCCCCCCGCAAGGGGGGCTCGGGGGGCGGAGCCCCCCGCATTGAAAAAATTGTTCACACCAACTCGTACAACCACTTGGGTAGGTTCGTTAGTTACCTTGTGACCCTTAGAGCAGAAATAGAAGCCCCGCGTGAGCGGGGCTTCGTCGACTCGCACTTGAACCTCTTGCACGTGCATAAAACTAAGTGCTACCAGATATGTAGGTTAGGTTAGGTTAGAATATTACGTGCTACTTTTAAAAAATATACCACATGATAGTTATACAATATGAGTTTTATATGAAATCACGATTATACCAAAAGTTTATTATATTAAATCAATGTTATACCAAATGATCGTTATATGAAATAAAAATAGATATTTTGATATTATACCAAACGTTTATTATATGTTATATGAAATGAGTGATTTGAAATTATATCAAATGTTTTTATATTGGATGAAAATATATCAATTGTTGTTATACCGATCATTACACACCCGTTTTGCGTGGGACGTTATGCGCCCAAACCTCTAAAACTAATTTTAATTTAAGAAATACTAAATAATTCATTACAAAACCAATCCTAAACTAGATGACAGTCGCTCGATTCGGGGTCAGATGAAATGCGCGCTGATTCGGCGATCTTCTTAGGGATCCGTAACTAGCATATAGGGCTGCTATATAGGGTTGGCATATAGGGTTGCTAGCCTTATCGCCTATAACGGGGGTGGCGAACCTTTTTTTACTGGACGTGCCATTTTTTCACAAATAAAGTAATATTTGGCTCTGACCTGTCATCAAAGACCTTGTTGTCTTAAGAGTGTGTTGTTATTTTACCATCATATGGCCACATTGCCTATTTTCCGCCCTATTTCATAATAAAATAATCTTTAGTTGGTGATTTAAGTAATGGACAAAAATAAACCTTGCACACTTTTTTTATTATTGGCGTGCCGTGAATTATGAAAGCGTGCCAGTGTTGGCATTGGTTCGCCATCCCTGGCCTATAACATGATTCCAATGAATTTCACCCATTCTCTCGACTGGGCTTTTACCATCTGCACGGGAAGAGAAGCAAATGCGAATTTGCGGGTGGTAGGGCCTTGTGCAAGGTCCGTCCGGATCGCTACCACCATCTTACTCGCTAATCCTGCCGCTAAGCAGCAGTGCTTGCACTGCTGTGTTCCGGTGTGGAGAGTAAGACAGCCGGGGAAATTACGGGCACAATAGGCATTTCATCTAAGTCCTCTAGGTTGGCAACGCATCTGCAATCCCTCTGGGGTTGCGGGTGTCTATGGGCAGTGGTGCTCGCTTACCATCAGGTGACCCACTTGCTCGTTTTCCTTCCTATTCACATAAAAAAAAAAAAAAAAAACTGGTACATTCTTTATTTTTTTCTTTGCTCCCAGCCCAGACCAGAGATCCTTACCAATATACATACACAAATCACGTCTTTATCCCTTACGGGGTAGACAGAGCCTAAGGAAACAAGACCTAAAGGCCTGGTTTAGCATGATTCTGGTGAGGTGTCGTGATTGAAGTATACTATAAAATGAAAATATACTTTTTCAGGGAACACCAGCTCCTATAGGCGGCGAGCTGTCACTCATCCCAATCGAACAGCTGATCCAAGTCGATGACGTCAGACGCCCAACGTAGATATAATAAATAACTACATACAATCTTTGTAAAGCCGCATCCAACAACTATTTTATGCAATGACGTCATTGATTCCTAAAACATCCAGGTAAGATCAGATTCTCGTTATATCCGTATCGTAGAATCCCACTTTCCAAAATATCCAAAAATATATCTGTTAAAACTAATTGTGTGATATTTTAGGTAAAAGAACGTACTGACTTGTTTAAAAAAATGGTCAAACGCGATTGGTACTCGCACACGCAGGGTTCCGTACTACTGTGTCGAAAAACTCGTTCTTCGTATAGACTGTCTTTAATTTAACTGTTTTATTATTCATAGAACTGCAGGCTTATTACGTAACTCGCTCGCAATCGCCATCGTGTTAAATTTGACAGTTCTTGTATGAATATGACAGCTGGCTGATTCCGATGCCAATTGTCAGCCCGTACATGAACTGTCAAAATGAAGAAGATGGTGACCGCGAGCGAGTTACGTAATAAGCTACCTGAATATTATCAGTTCTATGGTTTTATTTCTGTTATTTGTTGTTATAGCGGCCATAGAACTTATTGAGATTTTTTTAAGCGATTACAGTCACTAGAGTCTATAGAGTCTGACTATTGAAGTTGAAGATATATACGACGGACGGAGAGATACGGATTAATAGGGTCCCGGTGCCCGTACGGTACAGAACTCTATCTAAAAATGAGCGTCGGACGTGATGTTCTGGTAAACGAATTCATATAACAAATTTGTATATTTAGAAAAAAATGGTGGAGAGAAGTATTGATGGCTTCATTGCATGAAATAGTTCTTTGAAATAGCTTTTACCATACATAATGAACTAAATTGATCGTTATTTTAAATGGTACCCTACTTACGCTGTTTTTCAGTGTCAGCAAATATCATGAGTATACGCAATAATTCCGTTCTAACCTAAAAAAAACCGGTATTTTTAAAGCTTGTAACACAGAATGTATAATACAAAGTGTCCTACTACTAGCAACACCGCCACCATAGATAGTCTAAAGTGTAGACCATAGAGTAATGATTAGACTTTTGTATTTAATGTCGAATAGGAACGCTATGGAACCAATAAAAAAATCTTAAACGTATTATTTAGTATTGAACAAAATAAGATGTATTTGTAACAGTCTGCAGGAAAAGAAGCTGGATGCTTTGAGTACCTTGTCACATTCACTAATTTGACACTCTATAAACTGTCACGGTTATGTATGTCGTGTCTGTTACTGTGACAAAGTATTAAGTGTCTGGCCACTTTTGATACCGACTAAACAAGTATTGGGATGCTCTTTTCGAAATTATTCTATAGTAGCCTTGGCTAAATGTTGAAAAATCAATTTAATGTATAAACCGATTCTGTAAGATTTTACTGACAACGTAACTAAACTTGAAAAGAAGCCCTGCAGTCGCCATCAATAAGAGAGGCCAAGTAACACAAAACTAACTTGTTAAAAATCAAAAGAGGTCAAACTATACTCGAAAGCAAAAAAACCGAGTGACTTCCCGTAGAAAGTGTGTGAGGTTTTATGCTCCCGAGAGTAGTATGGATATATGGATGTTTAGGGAAACATCTTGGCCACTCTGATGTATTTGAATTTTAATGGCGACTTGTTAATAATTAAATAATTATTATAATGTATCCATTTTATTTTATACTTGGTAAAAGGATGTGTGAATCAATATTGTTTAATTAAAAAATACTAGAGTTACCATCCCATAGCCGGCACCCCGAGTAGTTGTCACTTTCAATATTTTACTAGCCAAGAAGCCAGAGCTATGGGGCCCTCTGCTACTGGCAACACAACTGATTTTATTAAACGAAATTACTTTTTAAAAATACTTTAGGATAGTCCTGATATTCCAATAAGTGATATAGGCGTTGTCGTGTCATTTTCGAAACATTTATCGCATTTGGAAGGTATTTTTCAATGTTGAAGTTTGTTGCAATTGTTGTTTCGCAATTCGTTTGACAGAAGCAATCGTCTGACAATAATTTTGTATTTGTTTGTGCGCGTTTCACTTCCAATGATATGTGTATTTATAGATTAAAAGAGGCGTTGAGTTATCGCATTACGGGCTCTATTACATATGTACTTATGAAACCATTTAGCACAATACATCAGTTACCTAAAATGACCAAATCCCAATAAGATTCGTTATGGATTGATAAATTGAAAATATCAGTTTCCCACAACATCGAGTTACGTACTAAACCAATTTTACTTACGTTTAATTTATGACTCTGATTTGCAAAATTGTTATTTAGACTGTTTCATCCACCCTATCTACAGTATGCAATATTTTTTGCAAATCGGAGTCTTAAATGATTTGTACAAACTTTTTTGAAACAAACTGATATTTTAGGAAATCGATCGTACTGTGCTGGATACTTAAAAACACGGCTTGCACACTTAGACTTATGGGCAAATTGATCCGGTTAAATCTCTTATGTGTACCATAAGTCTTGCCTGGCAATTTACGCTACACATTTGAGATTTAGCCTTCTGCAATCCTCTAGTAACGCACTTGATCCTTGGCCTTCATCGTTGTATAAAAAGAAAAAAAGTAAGCCTTCAGTCCGCGTAGATATAATAAGAGACCGGAATGCTTAGGAGAAAAGACAGCTATATATCCCTCGGACCATCTATTCTGTTTCTACTTGCTCAATAAGATTACAAACGCTGTCAATTATGAATGTTAACATTTCTTTTCTACATCTACATAATCATAATTATTTAGATTTGTAATCTGGTATAATGTAATAGTTTGGTTAAGTTAGGATAGTGTGACTACTGATACAAATCGTGAGAGTATAATATTGTTAACTGAGAGAATGCTGAGCAGAAATAAAAGAACACTACAGTCGCACAATTACATTCAACTACTGTTAGATTTCGATCATTTATATTTTAGTAGTCTAGATACAACATTCCGTACAAAATTGGTCCACTTATTTATATCTGCATTCTGCACTATTGATCGAAGAATTGACGCTGCGTTAAAAAAATTGACAGCCGTCAACGCGTAAGATCCTCCTTCCCAAACGTAACATAATGTGAGGTTAAAGGATTTGTTAATATGGAAACTTGAGTCACTGATTTTTAAATCTTGTTTCATATGATTTTTGAAGAAATTACTCTAAAACAAATACACGTGAGCAACCTCCGTCCCTCCCTTCGCCGCGTGATAAAGAATGACATGATTATATTTGTATAGTCAACTGCAGAGAAAAGGTACCCTCCGTAATAGCGGTTACAATACTGAGGGGGTAGTCTTTGCATCTGACTGTGCCTATGATAGGTAATTATCGAGTATCATCAGTAACTTTCAAGGCTTATTATCAGAAAAAAATCTGTATCTAATATTTCTGCTCAGATTCGCCGTACGTTAAGATCCTTTCTTGTCTTGTTTGTGCTTGTTAGAATGAGGACCGTGTAATAACGACGAAATGGCACCAAAATAAAAATAAAAACATGTTAGTCTGTTTTACAAAGTAAGCGCTATTAAATGCGGTCATACTCTATTTATTTCGTTGCAATCTGCAGCTAGATTTTATGTCAACGATTTATGTGAAAATTCTTACAAAAAATCATACACTATGATATTCCTAAAACTCGTGCTACGCTAAGCAATAATTGATTTAGCTAATAGCTTAATTTAGTGATATTTGTTATAGAATAATTGTTAATATTTTTATGTCGCATAACATCATTTATCAGGGGGGCGATTTTTTTATCACATTTGTGAAAATGCCACTCGAAATAGGAAAAAACTGCCCCTCGGTTTTATATTTTCAACTGGTTCACACAATGATTTAAAACTGATTAAAGACTACTCGTAGTACTCAACAGTTTTTTACTAATTTCTCGCTAGTGGTATGTTCACAGATGTGATTTCGAAAAACGGCCCACAGCACGGCTAGCACTATTCGTGACTAGATTTATACATGATAAATGCGATTGAGACTATCTACGTCTACGATGTGCAGTAAGGCGATGTGGGCTAAGAACACTTTTGTTGAACAAAATTACTACTAGTAGCCAGTTTCTCGAAGTTATTTACAAGTTACAATATTCCTAGTTTAATCTAGCACCATTGGTCAAAGACAACTATTGATTGGTTGATTGGACTAATGATGCTAATTTAGACTTGATAATTGCCCCTTGTAGCTCCGAGAAGTGTCTTAGGTGGCTAGAATAGAAATGTGTGCAGTCCAAAAAATCCGAACCGAGCTGGCTTCATCCTACAGTTAATCTGTGTTGTAGCATATTAAATATTCGTTGTTATTTATTTTTTATACTGATATTGATAACGTTGCATTTTGTGTAGATTTTTAATTATAAGTTTGCAAAATAATTGCTTGTTTTAATTGTCGCCATCGTTGCATTTTTAACACTCAAGAGACTGAAGAACTGCAAGGAAACAAGGTAATACGAAAGTTTTGTATTTCTGTACTTTCTTTATTTACTTAAAAAAAAATAACAAAACTAGTGTCCGACCGAGGTTCGGCCGGTTTCGGCCAAAAAATAGCCGAAACTTACAATATCGAACTTTCATGTTAAATTTTCCCTTTTTAGGATAGTTTAATTTAGACTCAGTATCATAATGATAATGTTGAAATTGCAATCCAAGAAAAATGAAACGTAGAACCTTGTAATATTAGACCAGCGAAAAGTTTAATTACTCATATCTGGAAAAACGGCCCACCGACATTTTATTCAACGTTTTAATCACAATTTATAAAAGGTTTTGTTTTAGTAACAGCAAATAAAGCTTCGGTTGAACACTAAATATTAAAAGTTTGGTACATAGAATGGCATATAGATATAAAAGTAACACTGTTAAATAACTCTTGCAATGGCTACATAGATACATAGTTGGCGACGTCGCCATGACATCACAGTAAATTAGGGTACTTAATTTAATAATACCTCGTAAATATAAAAATGAAAACAAGACGTTTACATAATTTTTAACAGTCTGCAACTCTGCCTTTCTTTGGACTGTAGATAAATGTGTTCAAATAAGTGTGAAGGAATTAAAAAATCCCAAGCCCCTGACCTGAGTTACCTCACACTCGACTTATTACACAATAAATTTCCTTACTTTTAGATCATTATAAATGAACTTATCGTTCATAAAGGCGGTTAATTCAGCATTGTTTTGATCTTTTATTTTCTTTATTACTTCCAGATACTCGGCTCTTAATATTTCTGTTGGATTTAATGGTAATATATCTAAAGCAAGGAGGTAAGTTTCAAACATTTCCGTTTGAGTGAGCCCGCCAGCTACGAGAATAGATACATCAGCAACGTCCAGTGACGGGTCGTTTTCAAAATCAAAGTCGTCCATACAACACGATATTTTTTCAACGATTTTGCTAAAGAACGAAATGTAATAAAGATTCTTATCTTTTAACTCCTTTATAAAAATACCCAACTGCCAGCCAAAGTTAATACAGACTTCTTTATCGCTACTCATGTGTCTGTTGACAGCTTTGCCCACCATTAGTCTCAATTTCCAATCCCAAAAGTATGTGTACATTTCTGAAATACCAAACTGTTTTTCGAAGATATCAAGCAAATATTCAAAAATATGAACCACGTTTCGGTACTTAGGATCACAATGTGAAGAATTTGTTATAAGACCATCTACAAAATTTCTGAAAAATACTTGAAAGATCAAATCTCCTGTATCGTAATCTTCATTCCAATGGGCAAAGCATTCTTTAGCTATCGTTTCGACTAATTTTAGGCTTTTTTCTTGTTTTTTTTCATTCTTAATATCAACAATATACCGAGCTGTAAAATCCCACATCGCCACATTCAGTTCGGCAATATCGTCGTTAACTTCAGGACGAAGTTTCTGACTACGCAATATCTTCTGAACATGATCATTGATTTGCCGCTCAAGAAACTCTTCACCCATCAAAGCCATGTTTGATGTAATTGACTGAATGACACTAATTTGTCGCTGAAAATTTGATTTCTTTTCTGGCAATCTCGCAACTACTTCCCAAGCAGTTTCCAAATACGAACCTCTGAGATTTGTGGGTATTCGATAGTCACTAAAACAGGCAAATATTTCATTAGCGTCATCTTGATGTATGGTCAGCGTAAGTTCTTTTAACAATTCACTCAAGAGTTCTTGAGTTTTTCCTTCTTCGCTCACCATTTTATCGAGGAGTAACAAATAAATAATCTGCCTTAATGACACATTTTTCGTTTTCTTCCAAACGGATGAAACAAGATCTTTTAGCTCGCTCGCTTCGAATGTCTTGAATGCTAAACGCAGACCCACCTTTTGTATGGATAAGGGAGCATCTAGCAATAGTTTGATGAACTCTGTGAGCAGTGCAGGGGGCAGGTTCATCAGGTACATGTTGAACATTTGATCACAGTGATGCACGTAGTCCCCTTTTAAGTACAAAGCAGTTTTAGAAAGCGGCACGGGAGGCCGAGAATAGCTCTGGAAGCGACAAATAGCTTCTTGGGTGTATAAAACATGATAACCAATTTTGCTATGATCTATTTTTGGATCTGTAGGTGCAAATTTATCCATTATTTCTGCTATGATTTTCTCATCTCCCATTTGAAAAATAGCAAACACAATAAAATATATAGCTCGATGTTCACCAACAGCGTTATCATCTAGCTGTAAGTCATCCAGCGTTTTCATACAAAATTCCACACATTTTTTTGCGATATCGTTAGAGAAATATATTTTGATCCTTCTCAAAAGCAAGTTTATTCTAAAACTAAAGCATTTATCGAACTCATCTTTTATTAAAGGTAGTTTTTCCACGATCAGGGAAGCATCTTTTTTAAGACATCGCATCAAATAACCTTCCGTGATCTGGAGTTCTTCAGGTTTTTCATGTTCTCCCAGAAGATGCCCAAAATTTTCTAAATCCAGGTTCATGTATTTTAGGACTATATCCGGATATTTATCTTCTTTGCCGAAAACGCGTCTTATGTCCGAGAATCGCTTTAGGTAAGGGCGAACTTCGTCTTTAAGAGCATCACTATAAACCTGCGACTCAAAATCCGACAGTATGCTAATCAAAAATTGGTTCATAAAGTAGTATATTAAATCTTTTTTCTCATCATTCAATTGATCCAAGAGGCGATGTAAATACATTACCCATATCCCGTCATGGTCATATTTTAAGAATTTCTTCAAATCTTCAGGAAGAGGTTTATAGTTAATTATATGATATATCAATGAACATGTAAGGATATCATCACATCCCCAATATCTTGAGGTATTGTAGATATCAAGACTTTGCAATAGCATGTCAAAAGCCTCCCAGCAAGCATCCTCAAACTCTAATACTTTGTGATACTTCATGACTGCACGTATAAAGCTAAGTTTCTTATCCCTTTTTTCGTTGACATGTCTTTTGTAATAATAGTTGAAAACCTCTACCAAGTCCTTTTGAGTCTTTGCAGACTTTAGCAAAACCATAAGCATGTCCGACCTTTTGTTTAGATTAGTAGCGGTATATATTTGCGATTTTATTTCTTCAAAGGACTTTGCAAATGTGACAAATTCATACCACTTGTAATTTTCGTCTTCGGGAATTACATCCACTTGCTCCAGCAGATGTCTTAGAGCCCAAGATTCGCGTTCTTCAAAAGTCATCAAATCATAGTACTTAAATTTATAAAATTCCTTGCTCATTTCAAATTCTGAATTGTATTTTTTTGTAAACATGTTTTTTATAAATTCAAATATACTTGGTGTCTTTATTAAGTCAAGTATGTGTTTGTAAGTTCTGCAATAATTATAACCCCAAAAAGCACAGTCATTGTCTGGAAGAAGAGCCACTGCATAGACTTGTGCGTCCTCAGAAGAGCTGTTTCTGACTAATTCTTTTTTATTTAAAATCTGCACATACAAAAGCGCTTCCTTTAAAACTCGATCCTTATGATTCTTTAATATACTTCGTGACATTTTAATGCCAAATAACTTTTTATCACAAGAAGAATCATTGGTATGCTTTTCTAAAAGAGTGAGGTACTTCTCTTCATTTAAAGAGTACAAATATGGAAGTTCTGTAATTGGCTTTTCTTTCTGTCCATAAGTATCAGCCAAAGTAAAAGAATCACCGATAAACTTTTTGAAGTAGCCAATGTCAACTTCACTACACAAATCAAAAAATTTTGAATCATCATTCATAAACTCATTTTTAAAAGACTCTGTTGTGAAAATCAAAAACTTGAAAGCATTGTTCCTCATTTTCGTATGCATACAGTAGTCATAAAAGCAGTGTGCTCTTGTTTCGTCCCGTACATACATACATATTGTGCTGAGCATTTTCTTTTTCATTTTTAATGACATGTATGGGAAAATATGATGGTGTAAATAATCTGGATTGATCAAATGAGCATATTCATTGTCAAACAGCCACTCGCACTTCAGTGCTCTTGAGACGTATAAACTATCTCCAGATTTCAGTTCTTCAAGCACATAATCAACATTTTTGTATTTGGAAGCCAAATCTATTTTGAATATCCTGTCGACATCAGAATTGTCAACACAGTTTACTTTTTCTAGATCAACTTTGTTTTCAACTGCTTCTTTTACCTTCATATTGAGTTCTTTCAGCCTCTCGCAGATATTCTTACCTTGCAAAGTTATCATTGTGAAGTACCTGAAACATACAAACAAATTTCTTTTCATTCTGGCAACTAACAAAAGAAAGAAAGACAGATATAAGTAGTAATAGTAATTTATACCAACAAACATTAAGCATTGATTACAACTATTATAAGCAAAGTAAACTGAAATGAGACAAAAATCAGTTTTTTTTTTAATCTAAAATTTTAACGAGGCTTAGGTATGTTGCAAATTAATAAATTAATGTTCTTTTCTGGTAGTATTTTTTGTAGACTGTATCTGCATCATGAGTAATCATTATTTATCAGTATAATATTTATTACTCCAATTTGTTATGCATTGCCACTAAATCTGCGTGATCAACCTACCATTTGATGTTAATCCAGCCACTAGAAGCGAAAAGAGGGTTTGCAAGCTTGAATTGGACGATCACAAATTACAACTTACTTAGATATATTTTTATTTTTATTTTATTTTATGTAGGTACTTAAAATTTCGGAAAAAGTGGCTCCATCAACTTTTTGATGGTTCTGCCAATGTCGAGGTTGGATAAGACTGCAAGTAGGTGGTGTTGTTCAATAATAAATTAAATACTTAAGTATAAGTGCCGGCACGTAAGTCTAATCTGACCTTGAATGCGCAGAGGTATAAAATACGGTATCCGTGGATGCGTAGATCTCCTCCAAGTGACTTGTTATCGTAAAGCTACGTTTAGACTACGACAGAAATTCCGACATAAATGTCTGTACTGTTTACACTTGAACGTATTTTTGGTGTCTGAGTAGTGTCTATTCGCAAGTGTACGGAAGTAGTGTCCGAGCTGTTCACACGCCAACCAGTTAGTGATTACTCGGTCATCATGGATAAACGTCGTGCAGCCGCTATTGCTACTATTGTAATAAAAAATCGAGAAAGACGAAAACGCAAAAGAAGTATTTGGGTACATCAGTTCCAAAAAGGCAAGAATTAGGAGCTTACCATCCATAAATTACTAAATGAGTTACGCAACGAAAATCACCAAGGTTATGAAAACTTCTGTCGAATGAAATATGAAGATTTTGAATATTTATTAGAAAAAGTTACCCCTATAACATTCCAAAGCTCTGGTAGCCCTTCTACAAAAATTATAAGGTTTTTTGTGGCCTCCTTGCTCCACGTAAAACTCATTTTATGTACTCCAACACGGTGCGGTGTATTGAAAATATCAAACCTGTTCGAAAACTTTTCGAGACACTTGGACACAACGTGTTTACACAGCGACTGATGCGACACTAATTAACGTGTCACAATAAATTTTGCAATTGGAGACACTCGTGTTCATACAGAGACACTCGATGTATACATTGAGTGTACGGTGTATAGTGTCTTGGTCTAAACGTACCTTTAGACTTAAGTGCCGGCACGCATAGGCGATTCGACTTGATAAAAACAAAACAATGTAGAATTTAATGTACCTAATTAATTTCATGGCATGCTTTGACATTATGTTATCTTACTTAGATTTAGGCATTAATTATATTATTTTGTGCCCTTACAGGGCGTCATGGACTGACTTAGAACAATGTTAACATCTTTATAATGTATGTACATTACTTGACAATGAATAAATGATTAAAATGATTAAACAAACCGGCTGAAAATAGAAACTGTAATTGTCACAGTGGGCTCAAAAAATTGAGATTTTTTTTTATAAATACCTTCAAATCCTGTAGTACAAATGCAATTAGCGTCAATTACCGCATGTACTGTAATGAAACCTTCGAATCAATTCAAATTAGCAAGAAAGAATTAAAACTTCAAAAAATTGTAAGCAACCGTTTAGGTACCTACTATCTATCTATAGGCAGATATATAATATAATAGATAATATAAAATATATAACACCTTAACTTAACACTGCAGTAAAATAATTTTTTTTTGAAGATTTTGTGGCCTGCCTGGATGCTAGGTCCTATAAGCCAACAGTAAGTAAAATAAATTTTTTTTTTTTTTTGAAGATTTTATGGCCTGGATGCTAGGTCCTTTAAGCCAAGTCTATATATTTTGAGAACACTTGATTTAGAAGAGAAAAAGTAATATAGCTTAAATTTGCTCACGACACATCACACTAAATTTTTCCCACTGTAGTTTTGATAAATTTAAAAATTGCTTGATAACAGTCATAGTTTTTAAGAATGTCAATTAAGCGGCGGGAGGAATCACTATTATTCACTTCATCACTCAATTCACTAGCTAATATTAATCTTTGAATACCAAACGCAGAGCATTGAAGCACGATATGTTCCACATCGCATACATTGCCATTCTGGCAATGAGGGCATTTGCTGTCCGTTACAATGGAAAGTCTAGCCAAGTGTGCCGGGGCAGTGTTATGTCCAAATCTCAATCTATTGATGGTAGTGATGAATTCTCGAGAACCTTCCTTAATTCTATCATACCATGGTTTCGCTGGAAAGCTATCTTGAATACTCGCGTACCATCGTCCTTTAGTTTCAGTGTCTCTTCTCCAAACGTCCTCCCAGATCTTCATGGCTACCTCTTTTGCTGCCGATTGACAGTCAGTCATTGGAACTTTAAATATTACTCTTAAATCAATTTCATTAATGCCCAAAAAAGCAGCCTTATCAACTATCTCATTGCCAGTAATACCAGAATGAGAGGGAATCCACATGAAATGAATATTTACATTGCTTATTCTAAAGTAAGTTAAAAGGTCTCTTATCTTATACAAAATGTAATTGTTCTTATAATGTAGTTGTTTGTTCTCTAAACTAGTTATTAAACTAAGAGAATCTGTAAATATTATGAACTCTTTAAAGTTCGAAACTCTTTTAATACACTTCAGAGCTTCTAGTACAGCATACGCTTCTGCTGTGAAAATAGTACATATACTGTCAAGTCTAAAACTCTGTACAAATTTAATCTGAGGGTCATACACAGCACTGCGTACATGTGAATTTGATTTACTACCATCTGTATACAGCTTGTAGTAATTTGGGATTTCTGAGAGAAAGTTTAAAAAGTCAGTGTTATTATTAATGGCTTTTGTTTTAACATAAATGTTTTCAAATTTACAGTGGAAATTATCGGAATAACATGGCCAAAGAGTTTGCTGGTAAACATTGGGATACTTCTGCTCAACATAACACAGGATCTCGGACAATTGCGGCACTCTGCTCATCACTTCATTATTAATAATAATGGAAGGACCAACTTGGAAATGGTGAGTTCTTATACTTTTGATAACATTGTGATTCTTGCTAGCAAGTATCTTAATAAAGTATCTTTGGGCTAACAAAACCCATCGCACAGGTAAAGGCATAATTTTAGTTTCTACCTCCATAGCTCTTATTGGAGTAGAACACATAGCTCCTGATATTATTCTAAGAGCTTTATTTTGAATTAGTTGTAGTTTACGGGTATGAGCTGTGTTCATATGAGCTAAAAAACTGTAGTCAAAGTGACTTCTAACCAAAGCCTTATAAAAAACAGATAATATCTTAGGATCTGCACCCCAAGATATACCAGCAAGACACCTCATTATGTTTAAACCCTTAAGAGAGTTGATAATAACACTTTTAACATGCTCATCAAAACTTAACTTATTATCTATTGTTACCCCCAAAAACTTGTGGGAGGATACTTCATTTATAACTTCATTGTTATAAACAATATTTACATCTGAGACATCTTGACTTAATACCAAAGCACTACTTTTGGTAGGATTTATATTTAAATTCAGAATAGTACTATAATACAGAAACACTTCATGTAATGCAGCATTTAAATTATTTTTAGCTACATCTAAATTCTTATTTACACTATATACAACAATATCATCTGCAAATTGAAGAATATTTACATTAGCAGTATTTACATAAGATACTATCTGACTAGTGTACAAATTGTAAAGCAATGGTGACAACGTTGCTCCCTGCATAGTACCCTTTGAAACCTGTTTTGGACCATGTAAAATATTGTTGTGTCTTATGTACAATGTCCTATCATTTAAAAAGTTAAAGATCCACTTGCAAATCTTACCTGGTATTTTTAAATCAGATAATACTTTGACAAGAATTGTTGGGTCAACATTGTCAAATGCCCCTTGTACATCTAAAAATGCACAGGCAGCGTGAGACTTACTATTTTTGGCTTGTTTCAGATCCGATAAAAGAGAGACAAAACTATCTGCGCAGCTCCTGCCGCGACGGAAGCCGTTCTGAATAGGGGGCACGATACCACTAGACTCGACATACCAGTCAAGCCTAGTTTTTAACATATTTTCAAAAATCTTACCTACACAAGAAGACAATGAAATGGGTCTATATGAATTTGCTTCATTATGTGGCTTATTAGGTTTAAGTATTGGAATCACACACTGTGTTTTCCAGGACACAGGAATAGATTGATGTAACCAGAGTAGATTCATAATTTGAAGTAATACTTTTTGTGCTGTAATATCTAAGTTTCGGATAAGAATGTATGGAATATCGTCTAAACCTGGTGTTGTGTTTTTCCGGGACTGAATACTTGTTATAAATTCCTCCCAAGTAAATGGTTCGGTGAGATACTTAGTTTCATTTTCATTATTATTAATTTGAAATAAATATTCTATGTCAGATGAGTTATTGAGGTTTATACCTTGAGTTAATTTAGCCATAAATGGATCTATAAAGTCATCAGATTTATTAATTTGAGGTAATTTGGATCCCTTAAACCTTTTAATATAGTTCCAGATTTTGGAAATCGGAGTAGTTCTATTAAAAGAAGCACATAAATCATGCCAACCAGTTACTTTTTCTTTGGAAATAGTCCTTTTTTTAAGTGCATCTAACCTTTTATAGTTGATGAAATTTTCTATAGTTGGATTGGCTCTATAATGTTTTAACGCCTCATACGCTTTCTTAACACTCTCCTCACAAACTGTATTCCACCAAGGGGCTGGTGATCTTGTTACATAATTATTAGTTTTATGAAGTACGGGGATACATTGCTGTTTAATTTTACTCAGCTCATTACAAAATCTATCATATGTTTCAATAGGTTTATTTTCATCAATTAAAAATTTTGCAAATGTAGAACTCGAAAGTTGTCTATATTTATCCCAGTCAGCTTTACTATATATAAACTTTTTAATAGGGTCATTATTTTGATACCTTTGGGGAGACAAGTTTAAATCAATAATGGTGGGATAGTGGTAACTACCCATTGGGTCGTCGTGTACACGCCACTCACATAAAGCTGATATACTTGCACTACTGAAGCTAACATCTATTGCTGATGGATTTCTATTTGGATAGGTAACCGTAGTTGGATGCCCATCATTCAATATACATAAGTCTAAATCATCTATGATATCATACAAGCTCTGACCACGAGACTTAGTAGAAAAACAGCCAAACGCAACATGATGCGCATTGAAATCACCTGATACAATGACTGGTTTTGGTAAATTTTGAATGATATTTTGAAGTCTATTTAATCTTATTCGGCTACTTGCAGGAGGGCAGTATACACATAAAATAGATAAAGGACGCCCATTTGTAAAGATAGATACAGCTATGGTTTGAATTTCTTGGTAAAAAAGAGTTTCTAAACTATTGTGTTTTAAAGTATGTTTCACAAGTATAGCTACACCACCGTATCCATTATTAGAATGTTTACAGTATGCATAGTAATTCGGGATTTTAATACTATGCATGTCTTTTAGCCAAGTCTCATTAAGGAGACATATATCTATATTTTCTTTTATTAAAAAGGATGTTAATAATGGTAATTTAGACTTAATAGACTGAATATTATATTGAGCGATGCGTAATGATGAGTGCTCCACCGGCAGGGGAAGCCGCTGCGGCGCCGCCGCAACACCTCCTCCCATCAGCGAAGAATCTCTATTTAGCAATGTATTAACCATTGTGTATATTTTTAATTAGCGTGTCTTTAATAAATGAAGTAGTAATTGGGTTGTCGTCTTTTTGATTACCTAGTTCGACTAAAGTGCGAACTAGAGCATTTAGAAGTTCAGAGTTATTAGCTAGTTCAGACTTAAGGTCAACTTTTTTTGCTGTGGTTTCAAAATTGAGTGTATTTTGAGTTTTTTTGGGAGGCAGGTCTGGGAATTCACACTTAGACTTAGTATCGAGAGCTTTAGCATACGTAATGTTGGACTTCTTTTCCAAAATCTTTTTCATTTTTATAGGGCATGATTTAGAGATAGCCAAGTGAGGGCCACCGCAATTAGCACAACTAAGCTTATCGTTATTCTCACAGTCTTTGTAATGGTGTTCACCTGAGCATATGGAGCAACGCTGCTTGCCATTACAGATGTTTGCTGAGTGATTAAATTTAAAACACTTGAAGCATTGCAACAAAGGAGGTACATACGCAAACACTCTGTACGAAAATAAATCGTACTGTACACAGTCAGGGAGCGAGTGGGACAAAAACGTTATGCTCACTGTCTGAAGTGGCACACGCTCTTCTCCGACCCGCTTTGTAAATCGCCTCACGGCGATAATGTCATAATACGAAGATAACTTCGTATACAGTTCCTTGTTGGATATGTTTGTTGGAACAAACCTTATTATTCCTGTCTTCTCGATTTCCTTCGCAGGGATGTATGCTTTCAAATTGTATTTGGAAAGGAAGGTCTCATTTAGGAGGAAATTGTTGGCAGTATTGAATTGCTTGAACACAACGGCCAGCTTATTAGCATTGACACGATGTACGGACAGCACGCCTTTCACTTCATTGGAAAAGATGTGGTTGAGATAAATCGGACTCTTGTTGCCCAGTCTTTCCTTGTTAGTACTCTCAACAAAAACTTTGAACTCTGAATGAGCACAATGTTCCGGGTAAAGTCTTTTATATCCAGGCTTAATAAAAGCCGCATAAAGTTTGTCATCGCTTACTGGATCACTTCCACCGCCGCTTTGATTGAAAGTCCTTTTCCTAGGGGGTCCCTCGACGACCCCTCCGGGGTCGTCATCCCCAGCCATATTTACAAATTTATCTGCAAAATTGCACCTATTTACAACTTTTGGGAAAAAAAATTTAAAATTACAATTCACAGTCAACTTTAAAACACCCGCTTCATTCAAATTCCCGCCAAAGAATCCCAAGTAAAATAAAATGACACTTTCAGTGTTGTCAGTTTTTGGCGAATATTAAATAGTGATGTAACTTAGTGAGTGAATGAGAAATGCACAATATAATTAAATTAATTTAAGCCATTTATGTTGAAATATAAAAATTTGAAACCGTATTTTAATAAAATGATTTGTTCCATAAGGTTTTTTATGTTTTTTAAATAGGAATGACAAAAGGATTTGAGCTCATACATACAGCCAAGTCTGATGCATATTATTTGTAAGCTTCGAATTAACGTGTCCTGTCTCTAAGTTATGTACTTACCTAATGCCTTCGCGCACTTTGATTTGATGCACGCACAAAACAAGCACAAAACATTTACGGATCGCGATATGCATGGATCACACTTTTATATTGACAGTCTTATCCATGCCAATGATTTATTTTGTGCAGGAAATTTCAAAGGAAAAAAAAGACAAACAAAATTAAATCATCACACCACGTTTATTGCTATGTATAACATTAACAACAATGAACAGACAATTATGTTCCAAGTAAAAATAAAAAATAATAATTACCTAAGTACTTTCATAAAATAGGAATAAATTAAAAAATAATAAGTACCTACTTAAAAAATAAGCAAATGAAGTTCACTTTACGGCAATTAGAGCTACCAATTACCTTGGCCGTCTGGGCGGGTTATAGATTTTACAGTTAGATACCCACTTAATTTATACGTCGCGTTCAAGTAGCAAGAAAGGACGGAACTACATAGTTATCTCGGACTAAGTACGAATATAATCAGAGATGTACAAAATGGTTTTAAAAAAGCATTTAAATACAAAATGCAAAATACTTTTCAGATTTACTATTTCAAATGCAAAATACCAAATAGTTTTGCGTTTTGTATTTCAAATGCTAAATGCAAAATAGGTATTTTCAAAATACTTTTTCAAAATAAAATACCTTTTGATCAAATCGAATTATATTTTTATTTATTTTACATACATACATGAATATCGTCACGCCTCTTTCCCACAGGGGTAGGCAGAGACTACTTTGTTCCACTTGCTACGATCCTGACATACCTCTTTCGCTTCATCCACATTCATCAATCTCTTCATACATGCTCGTCGGTTTCGGGTACTCTTGACCTGGCCTGTCTCCAAAACGTCCCCAATTTGATCACGGAACGTCCGCCTAGGCCTACCCCTCCCAACGCACCCATTATTTATTTTAGGTACCTAATTATCATGAGACATAGAATAGAGATACAATGCCGAGCCAAATGGCACCTTATGCATGACATTTTGGTCATATCTATCAATACGCATATCAATAAATTCTGTTTTGTTATTAATAATAATAATTAGCAGGCGCCTCTATCGGTCAAATTCGGCAAAATATGGTTCATTCGTTCATTTCATTTTGTTTGACTGGTAATGTTGGCTAAACTTAATCACAAAATATTTTGCATTTTGAAATGAATATTTAAAATGCAAAATACATCTCGAAAGGTATTTCAAATAAAATACAAAATACCTTTTACTAAAAGGCATTTAAATGCAAGATACAAAATAGGTATTTTGCATTTTGTATTTGCATTTTAAATAGAAGTATTTCAAATAAATCGCATCTCTGAATATAATATTGCTTAGTGAGAACAGGGCCTGATTAACCCTTAGGCTGCCCGCTGCAGCCTAGGGAGCGAGGATCGCGGGGGGGCGCGCTGAAATCGTGTCTTCGGTGTCTTCGCATGCACTATTAATCTAGCATCATTGCCATCTACCCTACACTGAGAAAAAAATAATTAGCCTAGGGCGGTCAGAACTCTTGATCAGTCGCTGAGAGAGAACATTGTTCAACATGTAAATGTTTTCAAACTTGGTTGCCGTTTAGGAGCAGTAGGAATGCAATCCAAAAAACACCATTCGGTTGAACTTGTTTTAAGTACCGAACTTTTGCTGATACCTAAACGACCAACGTTGCAAATGTTGGATAAGAGTTGATAATTCAGAAATATTTTTTTCAATTTTTTTAGCTTTAGAAAGTACCTAATTTATAGCATTTGAGGGCACTAGTCGCCTTAACAGTCATCTGGTAACCCTATCCTACGTGCATACCACTTGTTGTTTTAATTAGTTTAAAATAGAAATTAAAAATAGTTTTATTAAAAACAAACATTTATTGACTTTTTGGCAAAACCGGCAAAACTAAACCTGCATAGGTACTATTACCTAGCCTACGGTCAAGTGCAAAATTATGCATCGATACGAACTTCTAATAAATATACCCCCATGCCAAAAAACGGGCACCCATGGTTTTTGAATTTTGTGTACTTACATAAAAGCTTACTTTCTAAGCTTTAATGCCTAAAAATCTGAAAAACCATAGGTGCCCGATTTTTTTGCAAGGGGGTGTATGTACCACGACCTTATTACGCCGGTGTAAGAGCGTAAGATAACTATTTTTTTTAAACTTTGACTAGATACCTACATATATACCTTTGACGGTACCTTACCTACCTTGTTCGTTATTGTTAGTTACAAGTTGGCAAAGCCAGTATTAGTGTTAATATTTTTTTTGTTATTAACTAATAACGTTGCAATTGCTACCGTTAGGTCGTTGTTATGTAGCCAGTAGTTAGCCTGATTTTGCAAGAATTTTGCCTGATAATTTAATTAGGTATAAATAAATAGGTACTTTACCCTTCTCTTCTGGTTATACTAAGCAATCCATAGGCGATGCGATGAAGTTTAAGTTACTTAAATTTTAGTTTGCAACAGTTTTATCTACTCTCATTTAAGACACAAAGCAACAGTTAACATTAAAAACCAAAAGTTTCAAGTTTGCCAACGGCCTGACCTGACGGCAATGGTAATGATAATGATACCCTATCCCATGGACGTAATACAATAAACGGGACTGAGCACTCGCAGCTGAAAAACGAGCAGAGTGAGATAGTTGGTAGGGAGGAGTGTGTCCCTTTCTAACAGGGTGACAATAAGATTTTTGCTATGTGGGACAAAATTCGATCCTGCAATCATTCTGCTAATTGTTTATTATGAACACTGAAGTTTTTAATTGGCTATGGAAATAAATCCTACTAGTCCTACTAATCATACTCCTACTAATCCTTCCTACTTTCCTACTAATATTATAAATGCGAAAGTTTGTGAAACTATACTTGTTAAACTTGTTCTGTTCTTTTATCACAGAAAGAAGAAGAGAATTCGCTCAGAAACGCCAATTAACATATCATAAATTTAACAAAAAGGTAAAACCAACAAAAAAATATTGTACAGCAGTAAGGAGACACAATACACGAATTCATGGTCAACATAGTTGTTAGTAGGGTTTCCATTACAAATAAAAAGCAGACTAGACAAAAAAATATCTTTTATTATTTATTTAATACAACGAAATTAATGAATTTATAGTAAACTAACTTAAAACTGTTAAAATAACATGAAAATAATATTTTAATGGTGTTTCAACGTAGTCTTTTCTAAGCCAAACTTTTTGATCAAAAGCATTTTTTTAGGCTGGCAAGATGAAAGAACGAGACACACTCCTCCCTTGTCGCTATCCCTCTCGGCGCAGATTAGCCTCTGTCTACGGCGCAACATAAAAAGATACTTTCTTCCCTTGTAATATGGTTCATTTTCGTAAATACAAATTTTCAGAGTACTCAGTCCTGCATTGTATTAAGTCCATGCCCTATCCCTATTGGATACCCTACAAAAGTCAATTTCAATTTATTGCATTTTTAAATTTATTTACCAATTGGAAAGGCTAAAGAATTTTAGTCCATACTGCCTCGTTTTTTGTAAAGTTGAAACAATATGAAACCGACGTTGAAATTCTAGTAATACGTTAAAAATGTGCCATCTAAAAGTTTACACTAAAATTAGATTATAATTTGCATCCTTGACATAAATAAAAAGCGAGAAAGCGAGATGAAACTTCAATTCATTTCATTATGTTTTTTTTTTGTGTTTCGTATGTATGTTTTAGTACATAAATAAAAAAAAATAAAAAAAATACGATACTAAATATTATGATATCTGTGGTAAATGTTGGAAGAGAAAATGGCGGTTGTTGTATCGTAAAAATAAATTATTTAGATTCATTTGACCGCTCGCGTTAGTATTTCGCAACTATTTAATATAAAAACAATAATTTTTAAAACACTATGCCAAATTTTCATGCATATTTCAGTAGCTCAAAGTCTTCTCTAATGAAGTTGTAGCCTTATGGAATAGCGCGGTATTAGCGGCATTTTTTTGGTGAAAATACTTTGTTTACTGTATCAACGTGCAATTAAATGTGTGGTAAACATGCCTTAATCATAGCTAGTGTTTTATTTACAACTGTGCGGTAGAAGAACCACTGATTTCAGTGTCTTTTCGACTTTAGACATGTTGTAGTGAATTTGGTTTACAATCTATTTACAATGGGTGAATCTGAGGAATTCAATACTTTGACATTTGAGAAGAAACTTATGCAGTTAAAGGATACGCAGGAGAGTATCCAAGGGTTATCGTCATGGTGTTTGAAACAGAGAGCACACCACAAGAAGATAGTAGCGAGTTGGCTTAATGTTTTGAAACGTGTGAAGGTAGAACAACGTTTGGTTCTCTTCTATCTAGCCAACGATGTGATTCAGTACAGCAAGAGGAAGAATTACGAATTCGTGGAGAGCTGGGGTTTGAATTTGCAGAAAGCTACTCCGCTTGTGAGGTTAGATATCTTACATCTTTTTGTTAGTTTTCTCATGTAACAAACCTTTGGCCTGCCAAAGGGCGATTTGTTCATGCATCCGTGATTTATTTAGCATTTTATTAATAAGAACGATTTCTTTATTAACATATTTTTGATTGGACAGTAAACAATAAAAACTATAAACAAGTATACAACTTTTACAGGTTATTTAGACTTTAACTTAGGCTTATTACAATTGAATTTAAGTATTTTAGGAGGTTATAGGTACTGTCTATTAGTTTATGTTGGATAAAATGATGTTTGTACATTGTATACATTGCCCAAGCATATTGATATTCTGTAGAAATATATATTGATATTTTATTTTGTACATCTTGCTCTAGACTTAAGTACACATGTTTTTATTATTTACAGAGAGGAGAAGGTGCGCCAAAAGATACTACGTATTTTCAAAATCTGGGAGCAGAGGTCTGTTTATGATGATGAGTTCCTCTCAGATCTCACGGGACTGCTTAGCGCTGGTGCTGTTAAAAAGACTGATGATGAGGCCTTGGATTTCCAGGTGAGACTCTATTTTTGAAGAATTTGATCTGAATCTAAGTTAAAAAACCTGCATTCTGTTTTCGCTCGACTCAAATATCATACAGATATAAAACAGTGTAAAAAATTGGGTTTATCCATATCCATGTCTTAAGCATACATGTTTGATGAATCTGACCCAAGAGACATCCAATGAGGCTGGCATAATCATACAGGTGTAGTGATGGGACTCGAATGTAATTTTTTCACTCGAGTACCACTTGAGTGAACGTTGGACTCAAGTGAAATTTTATTCACTTGAGTGACTCGCTCGAAAAGTGACACGGCTCGAGTGTAAATTTTTTCACCCGAGTGATGATATGCCCAAAGTCACTCAAGTGAATTTGTGATGTGAGTCCCGATTTTTTCAGTCAGCTGGCTGTACTCCTGTAAAATATCACGTTATCATATCGTCAGTAGCACAAAGTTATTTTAACAATTACTTTAACCATAACCAACAATTTTTGACAGAACACCTAAGAATAATTTATGCCCAAATCGTCTTAACTTGACTTTCTCACTCGAGTCAGTACAGGCTACTTGAGTGGCCTGAGTCAATTCGAGTGTACTCGAGTCGCTCGACAGCAGAGTCAACTTATTTTTCACTTCACGGATACACTTCGATCCATCTGTGGATCTTTTGTGTAATAACAGTTGCACTACACAGGTGCACTTAAGCCTCGTAAAAATTTTAGATTAAAAAAAAAAAGCATACCAGGGTTTAATCTATATCAAGAGTGACTGATGCAGGTGGGACGCTTTTAATAGTTTTTAGATTTAAGTTCTAGTCTTTAATCAAATTCTAATAAGATTTAAACTGCCATGCGAAGTTACTTTTATTACACTGCACTACACAAAGTAAACAAGGTTGCCACATTTTCGACCAATATAATGATTAAATATGGCAACAATTTTGTTTGAAAACATTTAGTTTCCCTTTTATCTGTTTCATACTCTTTTAATTATATACAGTATTACCAAAATGGGACAGATATTTCAATGAACTAAAACCAATTATCTTTCTACATAAAAGATTAGTTTTTGGACACATTTGTTGATTTTGGTTATGCAAAAAATTTACAGTTAAATTAGTTCATTATTTTTATTTTTTATTTGTTGTAAAATATTGACAAGTTTATAGCTTTGTCAAATACATACTTTATTTTTAATTCTAGCCTCAACAACTGGTTAACAAAATAAAGCAATGCTCAGTATTAGAAGCAGACACGGACCTCAGGCTGAAATACATCCATGAAAGCCATTTGCCATTGAATGATGCTGATGCGTTGTGTGCCAGTCTTAAAGGTGAGACCCTAGATAAACCCCAAACACCCTAAACCCTAAGGGTATAAACCCTAGATGCACCACCACATATAAAATCACTGCCAAAACTTGTCTTAAAAGTACATTCCAAAGATATTCCAGTCACAAATGCCAAATGATATTTCACCACATTTTAAAATATTCGAAATAGGACTGTATAACATAAACATTACAGTTTTATTCCAAATGCACGTGTCCGGAATATACGACATTATTAAAATTTAAACTGACAGCACGTCATAAATCATATTGACAGCTCCATAGGGCCAGAGAGTGCTTAATTAATGACAGATTCTAAGCACTGCTCGGGACGAGTTTTGACCGCTCGTAGTGAATCTAGGGTTTCTAATATCATTGGATGAGACGTGATTATTCACGTATTTGTTCACTTACATCGTGAAATATGTCCTTCCGTCCGTGAAATATGCGTATGTATGCTTAAATTACATAGGGACAGAGAAAGCGACTTTGTTTTATACTAATGTAGTGATAATGCATCTGCATGTGTAACGCGAACATGTCCTTAGTCGGTGCCGTCAGACGCAAGCACCAAGTGCGAGTTGCGCTGTGTTACTTTAACCATCACCAACGATTTATCCTACTAATATTATAAATGCGAAAGTTTGTGACGATGTGATGATGTGACGATGTGACGATGTGAGTGAGTGTGTATGTTTGTTCCATCTTCACGCTAAAACGACTGGACGGATTTGGATAAAATTTTGAACGAAGATAGCTGGTACCCTAGATTGAAACATAGGCTACTTTTTATCCCGGAAAATTGCACAGTTCCCGAGGGATAGCGATAAACATGTCAATTGCTAATTCTACGCGGACGAAGTCGCGGGCAGAAGCTAGTATATAAATATGTGTCAAAATCGTCAGTTATGGTCTAATTAATAAAATTATAATTCAATTGTAGGTATAATTTTAAAATCTGTTTAGATATCTGGGCCCCGTTTCTCGAAGCTTATTAGACTAATAATATTAGTGTTTTGTCTCGTAAATTAAACGAAAGAATGAAACAAAACACTAATATTATTAGTCTAATAAGCTTCGAGAAACGGGGCCCTGCTCTGAAAGACTTCTCATATTGACTTAACTGTTCTGCAGCACTGATGTTATATCTTGAGTATAAATTACTATTGCAGAAGGTAAAAGATAACTGTATAGTTTTGAAAACACTGTTCAATTGATGTTTTGTAAATTTTCAGAGAAAAGTGCTACCGAGGATGTTGAAAAAGAGTTAAATGAGGGGATTGGATGCGTCGAGCGATACACACAGGCCTTACAACGTGAGATTGTGGCTCGAGAAGCCCTGTTAGCATTGTTGACATCGGCAAACCAGTATTATTCCACTCAGAGAGGCGAGGTGAAAGTTGTGGCTTATGTGAGTATAGCTTTACATTGTCAAATATTGGGCAGAAAACAGATCTATCTATACCATGTCCAAGATAAGTTACTATAGCGTTCACTCTATTGCACTTTTGTATGCAAGTGAAAAGGACAAAAGGTCTGTGGGTGTAAACGTCAAGAAAAATTTAACATACATGATGTCAAGCTGTTTAACCGCTTTTAAATTTCCTTATTTTTTCTTTAGAAGAAAGTACCAATTATTACAGTTCAACTTTTTTTCTTCAATGTACAGTCAGCACAAACAGAACCCTAGGCTTTGACAAACAATAACTGTAGATACACAGTGCCATACAAAATCCCCTTCAAAAAATGTCCGATCTTTATTTGTTTGCGTAACAAATAAAATCATCACCTACACCACAGAACTATATCAAGATAGAAGGAAAGAGTGTATGTACCTCGCGTGGCGAAAAGTTGTCCCGTGGGCTCACTTGCTCGCCGCGAACTTCAATCTGCTCCTGACCGCGGTCTGCATGTGACGTCAGTGGACGACAGATTTTAAAAACAAAATTGTTTGTTGCTCAATAGTTAATTGTTTAAACACTACCAAAAAGGTTGCGAGCTGTTAATCGAGGTATTTCCTTTCATCGGGAAGTACTATTTGTCCTTAAATATCTGTTATTAATTAAAAAACTATTTATTTTATTATTTTCATCAAAACAGTAGCGAGCGATTGTGTGCCAACGCTAGTTTTCCATTGCGGCTTTATTTTGACGAGCCTGACTTGGCGTTCATTCAAAACCAGCGATGTAAAAATATGCTATTCAAACTGTCGAGTCACGTTCAAGGACGATTTCTCATTTTTTCTGTCAAAAGTAAGAATAGTGCTGTACCACAGTGCTGCACACTGCGATTGTCTTACTCAATTAAAATCGATTTTGAAAACAGAGGAAATGATAATTAACTACGTTTTTATATTATTAATTATGCAGCTATATAATGTACCTACGTAGAGCAAAGCAAATATTATTAACAAACCGGTTATGGTTTCTTCTATATTGCGATTTTATTCCAATTTTCCGATTGATCCTGATATGAAAAATAAATGGATTCAAGCAACTGGTCGTAAAAAATGGATTCTGTTTTTTAGCATTTGTTGTTATAGCGGCATCAGAAATACATTATCTGTGGAAATTTTAACTGTCTATTACGGTCTTCAATAGGTAAGTAAAGCCTGACCAGAAATATAAAGACCCTGTCAAGGAGTCGCCACTAGTCGATTTTTAATCTGTGTTACGTAATTTCTAATTGCAAAAATAGTACCTTAATTTTCCGCAATATGGCGAGGGTTTTTATATTTCTGGTCAGGCTTTACAGCCGTTAAAAACATAAATTTTAACAAAATTTACAACATTAAGAAGAAAAAAATAAAAAATCAGTTATTCAGGTCCGTCTACAACCAACGCCCAGCCAGGAATTCCCCTCTGTTGTTTCGCCGTAGAATGTCAAGCGAAACTCAAATTCTAAAATTGTTTTTTTTTAGCGTAATATGCGTTCGTGCCAGTTTTTACATACATACGTCACGTCTCTTTCCCATAGGGGTAGGCAGAGACTACTTTGTTCCACTTGCTACGATCCTGACATACCTCTTTCGCTTCATCCACATTTATCAATCTCTTCATACATGTTCGTCAGTTCCAGGTACTCCTGACCTGCCCTTTTTTCAAAACGTCTCCTATTTGTCCAGTTTGTACTATTAAATAAAGCAAAAAAGGTTTGAAAAAGGAAGTAATATGTATAAATGTAACGCAATTTATTGGTTACATTTATATTTTTAGATTTAAAATTATGAGCTTTCTCATTTCCTCTGTCGAAAATAATTATCATTTCCTCTGTCGGTTCTTATCGATATTTAAAATCGATAAAAATGCATCTACAGTAACTGGCGTAATATAATTGAGTGATAACTATGTAGGTACGAGTAAATATTTTGTCATCACACGAATAAAGATGTAATTACTTCTTTTCACAACGAAGACGAACGTCCGTTGTCAGATATATTTCTGTGGTCGCGGCGCGGTGCATAGAATCGGTGCCGTGTTCTAATCGATCTGTGAATCGATGCTTTTGAATTGTTTTCGCGCGGCTTATGTTTCCCATCACTAAATTACGCTCGTGACGTCAAATGTCACACGCAAAATGTTACACGCTCGGTCTCGAACAAATCGCTGAACTCTTTCATTCTATCTTGATATAGTTCTGTGACCTACACAAAGTAATTAAGAGAATAAGTGACGAAATTTGATCCTAGTCTTTACTTAATTACAGTTGAATTTCGCTACTCCACAGTTAAAAATATATTTACGTGTGCGTAGGGAAAAGTAATCCCACCACACAGACGAATTGAAAAAATACGTGACGAAATTTTAACCTAGTCTTTACTGCATTACAGTCGAATTTCGGTAGCGGCAAAACTCCAAAACGCTTGACACCTTGACAGCTAAACTTGACAATTTCACACACGTTTGGTGAATGTAAGCCTTATCAGAAACGGCAGAGGGATTAATTCCACTTGTTACACTGAAGGCGACGCTTTGACGAGTTTGACGTTGCTTTGACGGACGAAATTATGTTGTTGAACAAAGAATGCATTCGGACTTTCAGAGAGGACTTTATTTTTTAAAAGTTTTTGACAATTAATGCAATAAAAAACAGGGTGAAATTAATGTTAACGCATACTTTACAGGATGAATGGGGAAGTCATTTAGATAATCTTAAAGCTAATTTTCTTTACTCCAAACCAAATGTTTATCGTTTTCGAGATAATACGTATCTATATCCTACTAATATTATAAATGCGAAAGTTTATGAGGATGGATGGATTTGACGATGTGAGTGTGTATGTTTGTTCCTTCTTCGCGCTGAAACGACTGGACGGATTTTGATAAAATTTGGAACGGATATAGCTGGTACCACACATAGGCTACTTTGTATTCCGGAAAGTTGCATAATTCCCGAGGGATAGCGGTAAACATGACAAATGTCGTAGCTGCCTAAAGTGGCAACGTATATAATTATTGCAGAATAATAATACATCAAAACCGTTCTCAGAGAAGTCAGTTAATATTATGATTATTAGAACTTAATCGACGTCTCTGAGTATGAAAGTTAACTTTAATTACCTACCCAGTCGGTTGTATTGACTGACAGTGGAAATTTAGAATTGTTTTATCATGTTCATGGATCAAGTTCAAGTTTCAATTAATCATCCCTGCAGCACTCAGAGTTCTTATTATGTTAATTGGCGTTTCTGAGTGTGAAAATTAAGTTTTAAAGCTGGCCGCCATTTTGAAAATCTTAGTTTTTGGACCGATTGCTATCAAAATCGATATCTGAGGGTCCGAGTGGTCCCCAAACATGAAACCGTTATCAAAAATGGAAAAAGTGGCCGCCATTTTTAAATCTTTACTTTTTGGACCGATTGTCTTAAAAATAGATATCTGAGGGTCCGTGTGGTTCTCAAACAGTCAAACTATCGCACACGTTTCCCAGTAACACATACACAAGATAAATTTTATTCAAATGTTATTAGAATTATAAAATTGACATAATTTTTTACAAAACTTATTATTTTTGACATTGTATTTTATAATAAGAGTTTTTAATGATTCACGGTTAAGTTCATTCGAAATATTATAAACGGGATGTGAACCGCGATTCACATCCCGTTTATAATATTTCGATTGTATTTTATTTTATCGTTTTAGTGTTTATAATTTATTATGCTCTTATTATTATTAATTTATGACGATCTCAACAGAAATACTTATATTTGTGACATGCATGTTTTTATATGATGTAATTTTTGTTGATAAATAAATAAGTCTAAAACTAAATCACACATCCAGGAAATCAAAGCTTCACACAAAAACATAAGATTCTAGAAATAAAAAATAGGGTGATGATAACTCCACTACACTTTTGTTCTATGTTCTGTTGTTTATCTGTTTCGTTTTACTGATAAGCTTTCCTGTGCGTGTGACAAAGACAAGGCGTTATGTCAATGTTGTCGAATTCTGGCAAAAATTAGCAATTTAGAAATGGCTTTAAAATTAATTTAGATCAATATTTCTCTCCGATTCTTAGAATTTAATAGAAAAAACAACAGATATTCATTGAAAGTATGATATTCCATCAGATTTGTTCCGTTTTTGCGAGGGATTTTTGCACTATTTGAAGACACGTGGGCATCGTTACGCTGGCATTGACAACAACGTACTGAGAAAAAGTAGGCCAATTTTATTAAATTGGAGCTCATTTGGTTCGGAGATTTTCGGGAGCGCGACTGTGTATCTACAGTTATTGTTTATCAAAGACCCTAGGTCACTGTAGAAACTATTCACAATCAACTTCGGAATACTTTGACACTGACAAACATAAATAACAAGCCAATCACTTATGCCCAGGGGCCATACCATGAACTCTTGCGATTCAATTCAGATTCAGTTCAGGTTCGCTCGCTATCAGATCCGTAACAAAAATTACAGCTAAAACCTGAACTGAGTGAATAAATCGCATTAAGACGTCATAGTAAAGCCCCAGGACTCCATTTGGTTGATAATATCATATTTCCCGTAGTAAGTAGTGAGATGAAAAATCGGTAGCAATATTTAGCGTGTCGTGCCTTGACACACTCGTTAGGCTCAGAGCCTCTAGTGTAAGTTTACGCGTATAAAAATAAAAACGTCTCGAACGCGTTCACAACGTCTCAATTACTATGGAAAAATTGGCAGCGCCACTTGCAGATCGAAATTGCAACAAACTGTTCTCATAGTATTTGACATTTTAACGCAAACGCTTTCGAGACGTATTTTGTGACCGCAAACCTACACTAAGCATACTGTAGTCTCGAATACGCTTGCTTGGGCAATACATTGCGCTACTTTGCAGCTTTGGATGACAAAACCGTTTCAGGCGTACAAGAACTTTGGCGCTCGCGTTCGCGCTTTAAAGCGGAAACTGGATGAGCTGGTGGTGTCTTTGCCGAATGCTGCGCCGTCGCCGCCGCACCGCGACGAAGATGTACCCTCGCCTGGTCCTGATGAAGACCTGGATCTGCCGCAGGCCGCAGACGGTGATGAAGACGGTCAGTTACTGAGCTCATAGCCGTTAGCTTTTTAGGGCTCCATACCTAAAAAGGAAAAAACAGAACTCTTATAAGGATTATTTTGTTGTCAGCCTGTCTGTCCGTCTGGCAAGACTTCCTTAGGAATAAAGAGAGTAGAGGTATAAAGTTGAAATTAATACCAAATATTTATGTCTGCGATGCCTTGAAGCTGTGAAAAAATCAACCAAATCGTGTTCCCATACAAATTGCCATGCTCTTAAAAAATACGGGTTATGTCCTAGAAATTCGAAATTGGGTAAAAAGGCGAGTCTTATATCACAACTAACGAAATCAGACGGTAAAATAGTTTTTTTTGTCAGTCTGTCAATATGTATAATAATAATAATAATAACCAATACCCCTGCCTACCCCTGTGGGCGTGACGATATGTATGTATGTATGTAATAACCAATATAAATTGGCCTCACACTGCCTACATTCTGCTTACCAGCAGGGCTCTGCTAATACTGGATTTTATATTCACGAGCCTTTGTATGGAAACCAGTCCAACTCGCTCTTGGCCGGTTTTTTGAAGTGAAACTTCTAATGCGACTTCCAACGAGGTTGCGTTAAACGTTTAAGGGTGCGACCAAACCGCCGCTTAAACGCAGTGACGTGTCATAAGCGTCACGTTTTCTCACCGTTTCTTCATACATTTTGTTGCGATTCCGTAACGTCACCGTTTTTTAAGCGGCGGTGTGGTCGCTAGAGGTGAGACGTATTTACTGGAGCTGGTTTTTGGAACTGGTTTTGCCGTGGACGCGTACGTACGCGTTCCTGCTTGGGCGTCTTTTAGCGTACGAGTATTTAGGAGTACGGCGCGACTAGGCGACTTAATACCATACGCGTACGCGCAACCCGAACTCGATACGCGATATTCGCAAGACTCGTAACCGTCCTTGTACTCGTAGGCACTTCATTCAACGTACGAGCGTTCGGTTTTATTCGGACTCATTCGGTACGGCTCGGGTCACTTAGCGTACGGCGACGATCTAGCTGCAGTGAGTGGGTGAAACACCAATATGGTCTTTGAATAATGATCCTAATGCTTGAGAAATAAGGGTTGATTTTCTTTGATAAAATGTTTGTTTGGATGTGATGCCTGTTTTGACTTTGTACAATTTGAATTTTTGAGTCTCTCCGGGGTTGCGGGTGTCTATGGGCAGTGGTGATCGCTTACCATCAGGTGACCCACTTGCTCGTTTGCCTTCCTATTTACATAAAAAAAAAATAAGATGTTTGTTCCTTGCCAAACATTTAAGACTGTGTTTTGTATTAATTATGTACTGTTGATGTTGGAGGTAGGTTCCTGTACTTTAATTGCAATGTCAAATCAAAACTCCCTTACTTGCAAGATGCCCGTACCGTACCCGCAAGGTGCCCGTACTCGCAAGACGCCTATACTTGCAAGACGAATACGTACGGAAAGTCCGTAATTTGCTCATTGAGACGCGTACTCGTAAATACTCGTGGAGCTAGTCTTTGGATCTGGTCTTTTTGAGGACGCGTACTCGAAAGACTTGGTACGCATTTTGCCTAGTACGTCTCACCTCTAGTGGTCGCACCCTAACGCTACCATGGAAGGGGTATGAAAGCACTGTTACGTTAAACGCTCAACGCTTCTGGGGAGGGGGAATAGAAAGAGACAAAGCGAGAGTGAATGCGTGGAACTCAAACGCATGCGCGTAGTATACCTGTTACAGCCAGCACGAGCGTTAGCAAATATTCCAATTTCAATACCGATTTCTACCCCTTCCTATTTTCATTTCCATATTACGAAGTTTCACTTCTGCCGGTACTCCCAGAGTGCTACCCGGTGAATCACAGCTTAGTACGCCGCAGTCCTCATTGTTTCACATTAGTTATTTATTTTATTTATTGTTTGCAGTGTCGTACAACATAGACAAGACGTTCAACACTTCGCTGTCGGCGGACGGTTCGCTATACAATCTGGGTCTGTCCTCGTTTCTCAACTCTGACAACGCGATGGCGATATTCAACGACGCCAGTCCCGTCGTCGGCGCTAACGGTAAGAGAAGCCCGCCATACAAATTAACTGCTTCCAAGTAAGGGTGCGACGAAACCGCCGCGTATACGCAGTGACGTGTCGTATGCGTCACGTTTTCTCACCGTTTCTTCATACATTTTGTTGCGATTCCGTAACGTAACCGTTTTTTAAGCGGCGGTGTGGTCGCACCCTAATATCCAAAACCGATGACCGGATAGTCTAGTGGTTAGTGACCCTGACTATGAAGCTAGAGGTCCCGGGTTCGAATCCCGGTAGGGGCAGCCACTTGTATGATGAATATGAATGTTTGTGACCGAGTCATGGATGTTGTATGTATTACTCATAGTACAAGCTTTGCTTAGGTTGGGACTGGGTCAATTGGTGTAATTTGTCCCATGATATTTATTATGATATTTATTATTATTTAAATAAAGCGAGGAATTACCATTATTATTTCTGGCTAACCATTAAAATTTCAGAAATAGGGTACAATACATTTTTTTTCTTACATTTTAATTTTTGGGGTTCCCGTACGTCAAAAGGAAAAACAGAATCCTTATAGGATCACTTTGTTGTCCGTCCGTCTGTCTGTCGAGACCCTTTTTCTCGCAACAAGGGAATCAAAACCTACAGGATACTTCCCGTGAACTCAGAATCTTGAAATTTGATACGAAGCAACGTCTCATAGCACAGATAAAGGAAAAATGGCGAAAACGAAAGGGATTTTACAAGGGTGCAATGGGCATTCTCGAAAACCCTTTTTTGGAAGAGCATTTGTGCAAAATTTCACGCCTATAGACTTAACAGTTGTGATTTCGTTGTGTGCGTAAAATCTCGATCCCGAGGAAGTATACTATTGCCCTGAATCTTATCCTAGGGGCTTATTGTCTAACTCGCTCGCAATCGCCATCGTGTTCATTTTGACAGTTCTTGTATTGAATGTGATAGCTAGCTGACTCCGATGCCAATTGTCAGCCCATATATGAACTTTCAAAATGAACAGGATGGCGATTGCGAGCGAGTTAGACAATAAGCCTACTGTTTTCATTTTGCAGCCAATAAAATTGAAGTGATAAACTCAAGGCCTAGCGAGGGCCAAGACTTCAATATCAACGACTTTCTCAAGACTCTAGTGAACAACGAGAATACTGTCAACTCAGACAACAATTCAGGTGAGAAACATAATAAATAGTCAAATCAACTGGGTCTCATTTCAAAATAAAAATATGTATTATACATACATACACATAAATCACGTATTTATTCCTTACGGGGTAGGCAGAGGTAAGGGTAGCAAGAACTTTAGTTCACCCACATTTAGCGTGATTGCGGGTGCATAGGTGGAAAAGGGAATCAAAGCGATTTTGGCATAATTTTTTGATTCCAAGATGGCGGATGACATTTTGACACTATTGACACTAAAAATGTTTGGGGGTCGTTTTCGAGTTACGTTTTACCCTTTTTTCTGTTTTTTGTGTCAGTTCAGTAGTGTCAAAATGTCATCTGCCATCTTGAATCCAAAAAGTAATGCCAAAACCGGACTGAGAACGACCAAATTACTCGAAAACGACACCCATAAACATTTTTAGTGTCATAGTGTCAAAATGTCATCCGCCATCTTGGATCCAAAAAATTATGCCAAAAACGGGCTCAGAGCCACCAAATTACTCGAAAACGACACCCATAAACATTTTTAGTGTCATAGTGTCAAAATGTCATCCGCCATCTTGGATCCAAAAAATTATGTCAAAATCGGGCTCAAAGCCACCAAATTACTCGAAAACGACACCCATAAACATTTTTAGTGTCATAGTGTCAAAATGTCATCCGCCATCTTTGTGCTCGAAATTCCGGGTTTTTTTATGAAATTCCCCTTGAATAAAATCAACGGGTTTTTCAACTGAAATCCCACGACTTATTTACTTATACATAATAATAGTTATTACCAAAGTACTCATCACGATTCTCATATAATTTTATGGTTTTAAATCCCGGTACATACAGTGGAAATGTTGGGATAAAGCACAGACCACCTACCCCAGAGACATGCCATCTTTACGAATTTCTAAGCAAACACTTCTGCCGACGTTGGCGGAATGCGACGTAAGCGGGCGGCAGGGGTGAAGTCACAGAAGAGATGAGGGCATGTCGATATTGTATATCGATAAGTTACTGGCCGGTTAGATTTTGGGAGCAATGTGCGCTGGTGAAGTGATAACTTGGGAGGGTAAACCGCTTTGTTCAAACAACTCCACCAGTGACGTGACAAACAACTAACCAACCGCGACTATTTTCAAACACAATTTACTAGGAACGTAACATATCTTCACTCTGTTAATTATCATTGGTCTTATTATCATAGTTGATTCACGTCGCTTAACACGAGTGAAAAAAATTACATGACAATATGTTCCGAAGTTTCAGTGTCAAAAGCTATTAAATAGACAAATTGACGAACGAAATCATTTTAATAACTTCATACTGTCTAGTAATAAGTATTACGTGAATTAAATCAATCACTTAATGAAATGATTGTAAGAGTAATTAGTAAACAAGATTTTGATATAACTTGAAAGACAATCAAATTGAATGAATGAATAATATCGATACGGTTTGGTCGCATCTCTACTTACGCATGACGTTGAAATGCAAGGAAAGAGATGTAATGCGACGCAAAGCGTGCTAAACAAGGACAAACATAGACTTAGTACTTATTTAGCGACCAGTGTTATTAGAGCTCCGTGATTTTTTGTTATTAAGGTATTATATTATTATACTTTGAACTTACCGATGAAACGTAATAATAATATTATCCTTCTTGTAATTATTTCTGCGACAGTCGCTTTCACACCACCTTACAGTGCAAACTGGCATTTTTTTGTATTTTACTCTTGTAGTTTTTAGGTCACAGTAACACGCTGCTTACGGGTCTGTTTCCTGGTCACTACTGAATGAGCGCGCGTTTGCTTTCGAAGTTATAGGCGCAATTGCGCAAATAGGATCCAGAAAATGCCGCCCTGTATTACAAGTCTAATGGGGTAGGTGGTCTGTGGGATAAAGTATAGATAGTGGCATCCACATTATGCACAAAGACTCGTAGATGTATTAAAATTAACCTTTAACTACAAAGTAATAAGAACCACGGTGGATGACATCCATCGTGAATGACTCCTACTATAGCCGGTACGGTACGTAAATCCAGGTTATAAAGTTCGTGTATGCCAAATTTTATCAAAATCTGTTTAGCCGTTTTAGCGTGAAAGAGTAACAAACAAACACGCTCTCACAAACACTAGCATTTTATAATAATAGTCGGATAATAACAGAATAGAGTAGATTAAAGTCAAAAAACGTTCGGGAACTGTCGGTGTCTTCGGTGCGGTACTCGACGATCAATTTTCAAATCGGTATAACTCTATCGGTATAATTATAGCGAATAAAAAATAACTAAAAATACTTTTCGTACAAAACTTATCTTTCCATTTATGGCAAAAAAAAATTGATTCAAAAACTCAATTATTCCTAGAATCTTTGTGAACGCAGACAGAACAACGAAATATTATAAATAGCATTATAAAGGAATTTGATAAAATTTGAATATAATTAGCATTCGCTCGTTTGGTCTAAACCCACCTACACACACACACACACACGCACGCACGCACGCACGCACGCACGCACGCACGCACGCACGCACGCACGCACGCACGCACGCACGCACACACACACACACACACGCACACAGTTCAATACATCGCGTCTGTTCTTGTCTAATCTATGCTTTGAACCTTATTTGGATCTTGTCTAAAGAAAAAAAACTGTCAATCAGCTGACAAGGTGACAGTTAATCAAGAAATTACATTAGATGTCATGTAAAGCAATTTATAAGTATAAGCTTCGCGTATTTTGAAGCTTGTATATTTCTCAGTATAAACTGGTCACTGTGTAACTAAATTAAAACATAATTTTACTACATGCTCCGGTAAAAGGCGGATGGGACATGATAATCATGATCTAGAAATTCTAGAACTGATCTAGCCTTAACTAGCCTCACTTCGCGGTTTACAGAAGCTTTATACTTTTTAATTCGGCCTGAGGATCAAGTTGTGCTTATGCGCATGTAATTAAGTATTTCTGCAAGTTTGTGACTAAAAGTCGAAGTTAACGATGGGGAGGATGGGGAGGTTTTTTTCTGGTAGCTCCTCTTCACATATGTATCATAGTACGCGCCATGGTCCAATAAGTCCGCAAGAAGAAGTTTTTTTAACGTTAATGTTATTGGCGTGTTTTTTCTTGATGTTCTTGTGGGGTATATGGTATTTTGTATTTCGTGCTTGGTGTCCCGGAGATGAGTGTGACCCCACTTGCAATATTTGTGGGAATCAATAAATGTTATCGCTGTGAGCTGTGTTTCCCTTGACTATTCTATCTCCGCCTTCTAAGCTGGCATCGCATCTGTAAGATTAGATGCGAAGGCGAGAAGATTCTCCAGTGTTCATGAGAGGCTGTGCTCGCTTACCACCCGGCTTGTTCTTCCACTCGGATCAACTGAACCCGAACAACTATTCTACTATTCTATCCATACTGCTCAACTATTTAGTTGGTTTAATGGAAATATTATCTTATCTGGGGGCACGGCAGTGCCCCCGCCAAGTCGAGCAAAAAGAAGGGGCACGGCCGTAACATCCTTTTCTCGAAGCAGTTCAGGTCATTTTAGACCCCCCTTTAACTTTGTTGTGGATAAAACTAGAAGCCTGAACTGTTCTCTAACCAAGCAGGCGTTGTATAAACACGGTATATTTTATATTTTATTCAATTTGAACCAGTAGCCAGTAGTTTAAGAATTATACCTAGTCAAAGTTTTGTCAGTCACTTCACTGACTGACTGACCGTTCATCAAAAGTTTAAGGCACTTCTAGCAGACATAGAAACTTCAAATTTAGAATACAATTAGTGTTTAGTGTATAAATCAATAAAAAACTAAAATATTTCGCAATTTCGGTCCAGTTTTCTAAATACACCAACTGCATAAATAACTTTGTAATAAAATCACTAAAAAAACATGTGGTCCAGTCAGCATCATATAGTATGAAAAATCGTAGGTGACCAAAAAGTTCGACGCACCATACTATTTCTATGGTGTACCGAACTATTTGGCCGACTTGGATGCTTCATTATTATAAGAAAAACGGGACTTAATCACTTAAATAATAAGTATTTTTGTAAATACCTCGACGTTTCGGACGCGACATTGCATCCATGGTCTCGAGAGGACTGAAGTGGCGGGTATCAACATCTTCTTGCTGCACGGGTTTTCCTAACTACCCGCACTTGGTCTTTATTATTAGTTTTTCACTAGGGCTGCCACTCTAGACCGACACACAACATTCACATCATCCGGCGATTCCCGAGACGATATTTGATGACGCTTACACATAGTACTGATTATCGGATTCCACGAAGATGAACGCTTAAAAGCATCCTTCAAACTATATGACGCTGACTGCCCGTATATGCAACAACAATTTAATCTAACTAATATTATAAATGCGAAAGTATGGATGGATGGATGGACGTTTTTTTGTTACTCAATCACGCCAGAACGGCCCAACGAATCTGGATGAAATTCGGCACATAGATAGAGAAAAGTATGGAATAGCACATAGGCTACTTTTTATCCCGGAAAATTCCTGCGGGATAGCTATAAACGAATTTATAAAATATAAAGATTTAATTAAATGAACAAACTGTTTCTAGTTTAAAAAAAAAAACTGCCGCTCCGGGTATTTGGGCTATGTTGTTTCCAAGTAATTGTATGTGGTTGCTAAATCGCCTCTGTCTTTATGAATATAATTTACATCATTTTGATAATGGAAACAGTGAGTGATGATAGCTTGTTCCCTTGTCAGGCATAGTGCATAGGTTGTCCACGTACTTCTATTAATTCATGTCATGTACTTTTATTTATTACATCGTTTGCTACACAAGTTTATATCTAAATGTCATTGCAAACTGTTGAATAAATATATTTTATTATTATAATTATTAAGTGAGCTTTATTATACTAGCATTTAAAAAACCACGAATACCACCACCAATAATAACCACCACCACGAACCACAACGAATATTTCCTATGAAAATAGCTTTGGTGAAGTGCTCTTTAATTATTTTTGTAACATGTATGTCATTTTGTTGACAGTGGCCAGTGGCACACTGTCGCAGAAGTCTCAAGACGCTTTGCCTGGGCTAGACCTGATATCTCCAGAGGGCAGCAATCCACCTCCGCCCACATCTTTTTACGGCAGCATAGCTAACAACACTGGTAAGTAATTTTATCCATCCTACTTCCTACTAATATGCGAATTTCTGGAACCAACTTCCTGCTGCACCATTCCCTGAGCGGTACAATTTAGGGATCTTTAAAAAGCGAGCCTAACTGTTCTTGAAAGGGCCGGCAACGCACCTGTGATTCCCCAAGTCTTGCAGGTGTCCCTGGGCGATGGTGATTACTTTCCATCAGGTGACTCGTCTGCTCGTTTTCCCCCTCTTACAAAAAAAATATATATGCGAATGTTTGTTACTCTTTCACATCACAACAGCTGAATAGATCTTGACTGTACTTGCATTGTCATCCGTCCTACATATGTGAACCAAATTTCAAGTCAATCGGACCAACCGTTGAAGAAGTTCCCTCCTGCGGAGACAGTCCTAGCTGAACCACCAGAATTCTACTACCAGCTATTGTGTTGGCATCTGACTTACACAAGTATGCAAAACTTCAGTTCAATCGGATGAAGATGTGAAGTGAAGATGCTTCAAAATTGAGTCGTAAGATTCCACCCGGACAAACATACATATAAAGCTTTTAGAAAAGGAGAATTCTGGTTAATAATAGTACATTACTGCAGAAGCCGTGAAGTAAGGGATTGCAGGACGAGACTGGGGTACACGGCCGAGTCGTAGACGAGGCCGGATAAAACGAGTCCTGCAATCCCTGTTTCCGGCCGAGGATTGTATAGTGCTTTTCTCAAGCGATGCGAGGAAATCAAGTAAAAATAAATTTATTAGTTTCAGACGAGCCTGAACCGTATCGACCTGAGGCGCCGCCCCAATGGAATAACAGTACGTGGAATATGCCTGTAAGTTAATAAATGTTACGTAAGCATATTTTCTACGGGTCGGAAACTACGGTTGACTAAGTCGAAACCGATGTATTCTATTCAAGCCTCATTTCATTAGGTTCTTGTAAAACTAACGAAAATAGTTAAAAGAAAAGCCGATCTGTTGAACGTTATGTTGTTTATATTAAAAACCTACATTGCCAAGAAAAGGGCCAAAAGTGAAGTTTAACTGCATCATAAAACAAAAAAAGCAAAAAAAATGTTGTCGAATTGTTGTTGTGAGTCATCCGTTTGTGTACATTAAGAGCGTGCAACCGAATTTCGTCTCATTTCGCTAAAAATCGCAAGTTTCGGAAGCTTTTTAAGACCAGATATGACACATTTTAAGAATATTCTAAAGGTTTTAGATAGATCAAGTCTTAAAGAAGTACGGTGCTGAGCAACATTTTGAATTTGTATTCACGTTTTATAACACGACACGATCTTTTAACATCGTTTTTCCAAAAGTTTACGCCGGAGCTCTTTTTCAAGGCAAATAAAGTTGTAATAATAAATAAAAATAAAATAAAAATTGTACTTTTCTGATGCAAAATTTAGTCTTCTACAACCGTCCTGAGCAAAAACAACGAAATTCTTGCAATTTATTGAAAAAAACACAACATTAAAAATGGGTAAAATCATCAAATTCAATACATTTTTAAACAATTAATCCAGTAACTTTTTTAAGAAATATGTTTATTACATAAATCAATAGTTATTTCCTAACATAGAAATATTTTTTAAGTCTCAATAAATCGCTTTGATTAATTTATACAAATTTTTGAAATTGGGTATAAAACGTAGTTCACAAACGGCGATCGAATCAGAACACGTCGGGCCTTCCCAACGAGAGGACGTATCGCTTTGTCGTCGCCCCTGGCAACGCGCCAGTCCGTTAATAGTCGAGGCCTGCGCCCGGTGATTATAGCGCGATTAACACTAAATGATACTTTAAGATTAAGTAATGTTGTTTATTCATCATCATTATCATTGTCATGTAAAAATTCGGGAACTATTTAATTTCAGAACTTTTAATCAGTAAAGAGCTAAAAACGAACACAGTTTGGAGTAGTTTGGTACTATCAAAAAATAAATCCTACTAATATTATAAATACGAAAGTTTGTGAGGATGGATGGATGGATGGATGTGACGATGTGTGTGTATGTTTGTTCCTTCTTCACGCTGAAACGACTCGACGTATTTGGATAAAATTTGGAACGGAGATAGCTGGTACTCTAGATTAACACATAGGCTACTATTTATCCCGGAAAATTGCATAGTTCCCGAGGGATAGCGGTAAACATGTCAAATGTCGTAGCTGCCTAGAGTGGCAACGTAAATAATTTATTATTGCAGAATAATAATATAACAATACCATTCTCAGAGAGGTCAGTTAATATTATGATTATTAGAACTTAATCAACGTCTCTGAGTGTGAAAGTTAACTTTGATTACAATGCCTGTCGGTTATATTGACTGACAGTGGAAATTTAGAACTGTTTTACCATAGTCACGGATCAAGTACAAGTTTGAAGTAATCATCCCTGCCGCACTCAGAGTCCTTTATTATGTTAATTGGCGTTTCTGAGTGTGAAAATTAAAATTTTAAGCTTGCCGCCATTTTGAAATCTTTAGTTTTTGGACTGATTGTCTTCAAAATCGATATATGAGGGTCCGAGTGGTCCTCAAACACGAATCCGTTATTAAAAATAGAAAAAGTGGCCGCCATTTCGAAATCTTTAGTTTTTGGACTGATTGTCTTCAAAATCGATATCTGAGGGTCCGAGTGATCCTCAAACACGAATCCGTTATTAAAAATAGAAAAAGTGGGCGCCATTTTGAAATCTTTAGTTTTTGGACTGATTCTCTTCAAAATCGATATCTGAGGGTCGGAGTGGTCCCCAAACACGAATCCGCTATCAAAAATGGAAAAAGTGGCCGCCATTTTGAAATCTGTAGTTTTTGGACTAATTGCTTTTTAAATCGATATCTGAGGGTCCGAGTGATTCCCAAACACGAATCCGTTATTAAAAATGGAAAAAATGGCCGCCATTTTGGAATCTTTAGTTTTTGGACTGACTGTCTTCAAAATCGATATCTGAGGGTCCGAGTGGTCTCCAAACACGAATCCGTTATCAAAATGGAAAAAGAGGGCGCTATTTTGAAATCTTTAGTTTTTGGACTGATTCTCTTCAAAATCGATATCTGAGGGTCGGAGTGGTCCCCAAACACGAATCCGCTATCAAAAATGGAAAAAGTGGCCGCCATTTTGAAATCTTTAGTTTTTGACCAATTGATTTTTAAATCGATATCTGAGGGTTCGAGTGATTCCCGAACACGAATCCGTTATTAAAAATGGAAAAAATGGCCACCATTTTGAAATCTTTAGTTTTTGGACTGATTGTCTTCAAATTCGATATATGAGGGTCCGAGTGGTTCCCAAATACGAATCCATTATTAAAAATGGAAAAAATGGCCACCATTTTGAAATCTTTAGGTTTTAGACTGATTCTCTTCAAAATCGATATCTGAGGGTCGGAGTGATCCCCAATGTTGAATTTGTTGTCAGAATGAAAAATAGGCGTAAACTAGAGAATTTTTAGATACCTACTTGAACGATTAATTTCTAAATGGTATTTTTCTGTGGATGTAGAAAAGCGAACGCCTAATTACACTTGACCGTTTTGTTAGAATCATATTACAAAAAATTCATCGCAAACGAGTTAATAGTAGCTACAGGAATTAGACATTTCAACACTTAAATCCGACTCACGCTTGACGCTTTTTTGTCAAAAAAAACTTTACCAGCATACAGACAACCAGCTCACAATAACGAAATCACGATACATTATTAACTTAGGTTGAAAATTTTAGTTTATAGTTGAATCATCGAGTTGAGTTGAGTCGAGTCATGTACCTATGTACATGTTTGTTTGCTGTGTGGATGGGAGATCAATTACTGCTTAAAACGGCGAAAACATCAGAAGACTACGAGTTTTGGATCAGAAAAATGGAAAGGAAATTGGTGCTTTTGTGAAAAAATTTTTTGGCCGAGATGATTAATCCCAGAAAAAACCGGCCAAGTGCGAGTCAGACTCGCGCTCTGAGGGTTCCGTACAAATTCACCAAGTTATCACAAAATCCAGTGTTAGCAGAGCCCTGCTATTAAGCAAAATGTAGGCAGTGTGAGGTCATTTTATATTGGTAACTTACAGTGATTGACATTAAAAAAACAGATTTTTAGACTTTCTTCATTAGTCGAGCTATTAGAGCATCCTTCATACCAAATTTCAAATTTCTAGGACAACTGAAAGTACCCTTTAGGTTTTTCGAGCTCGGCAATTTGTATGGAAACACCTTTCCTAATAACTGTATCTTTTCATTTAGTTGACTCAGAGGGTTCATCTATTCACAGCTGACCTGAGCTATTTGGTATAAATTCAATTTTTTTTTATCTTTTCGCGTTCCTGAGAAAAAGGGTACCTATTGACGGATATACATACAGACAGACAGACAAACAGACAGACGAACAACGAAATGATCAAGGGTTATTTTATTCCTTTCAAGGGAACCCTAAAACGATCAATGCCGATCAGGGAGTCGTTTTTGATTTGTATAAATATTTTTGTGAGTATTTAACTTGTTCTTTTTTATATCCTGTATCGTATTATGACTACATTGCATATACGTATATTTATGTATAAGATGGAGCAGCTTTACACTGACTACACTTAATGATAGTTAAACGAGATAATTTCCACGAAAATTCCTTAATTACTATGTTCAAATAAAAACTCAATTCAATTCAAATTTAGGAAAAAGTGGCTCCATCAGTTTTTTGATGATTCTGCAAATGTAAACTCATTTCTTTGCTTTTATGAAACGTCAAGTGATGACTGTTTTTACAAGTGAAACACGTGTATAGGTATTATTTTCTATCTCATTTAGCAACCTTGAAGATTGCCAAGACCGTGACCCAAGCTCAGCTATGCAATTATAAAGTTCATTTAAATCCTAACCGACCAACCTGACTTTCTGTCACCGTGGGCCTACCTGAGCAGATCAGAGCTGTGCAGCAGCGTGTTACAAAGCTGCCTGCATGTGTGTGCCACGGACATCTGAAGTGGGGTATTGACTTTTCTCCGATATACAAGGTCTCTTAAAATAGTTCCGGAATATTACAGCAGGTAGCTGCGTTAGTTTAACTTAATGGCCCTGGAATGTTTATCAGGATTTTCGAATCATATTTGACAACTAGCTTCTGCCCGCGACTTCGTCCGCGTAGAATTAGCAATAAATTGTAATTACCTGCCTATTCTGTTAGTTGTGTGTATGCTGAGATTTTTTTTTGAGAAACAACGTCAAGCCTGAGTTAGATTTAAGTGTTGACATGTCAAATTCTGGTTTTATTGACTCCATTGCGATGAATTTTTTGTAAGTTGTGTGTATGCTATATATTATATTCTAATAAAACGGCCAAGTGCGATATTATAAGCGTTCGCTTTGCTAGATCATCAGATGTCGATATTGAAATCAATCTCCCAAAAAACCAAAGATTAAAAAATGGCGGCCATTTTTAAATTTTTGTCAACGGATCAATGCTTAGTGACCACTCGGACCCTCAGATATCGATTTTGAAATCAATCTGCCCAAAAACTAAAGATTTCAAGATGGCGGCCACTCTTTCTATTTTTGACAACGGATTCATGCTTGGGGACCAGTCGGATTCTCAGATATCGATTTTGAAAACAATCGGCTCACAAACTAAAGATTTCAAAATGGCGGCCATTTTTTCAATTTTTGACAACGGATTCATGCTTGGGGACTACTCGGATCGCCAGATATCGATTTTGAAAACAATCGGCCCACAAACTAAAAATTTTAAATGGGCAGCCACTTTTTCAATTTTTGACAACGGATTCATGCTTAGGGACCACTCGGGCCATCAGATATCGATTTTGAAAACAATCGACCCACAAACTAAAGATTTTAAATGGGCAGCCACTTTTTCAATTTTTGACAACGGATTCATGCTTAGGGACCACTCGGGCCATCAGATAGATTTTGAAAACAATCTGCCCACAAACTAAAGATTTTAAAATGGCGGCCACTTTTTCAATTTTTGACAACGGATTTATGCTTGGGAACCACTTGGATCGTCAGATATCGATTTTGAGAACAATCGGCTCACAAACTAAAGATTTCAAAATGGCGGCCACTTTTTCAATTTTTGACAACGGATTCATGCTTGAAGACCACTCGGACCCTCAGATATCGATTTTGAAATCAATCGGTCTATAAACTAAAAATTTCAAAATGGCGGCCACTTTTCGAATTTTTGACAACGGATTCATGCTTGAGGACCATTCGGTCCCTTTGATATCGATTTTAAAAGCAATCGGTTGAGACTAAAAATTTCAAAATGGCGGCCCCTTTTCGAATTTTTGACAACGGATTCATGCTTGAGGACCACTTGGACCCTTAGATATCGATTTTGAAGGCAAACGGTCGAAAAACTATTTATTCTGTACCTTTACCGCAGAAAGGAAAAGAGAGAGCAGAGGTTAACTTTCACACTCAGAAACGCCAATTAACATAATTAAAGAACAATTTATTCCTTTGTATCTTTGGTGACGCAGGGATGATAAATTAAAACTTGAACTTGATCCGTTAACACGGTGAAACAGTTCTAAATTTCCACCGTCAGTCAATACAACTGACAGGACAATTACAGTTAAATTTCACACTCAGAGACGTCAGTTAAGTTCTAACTAATCTTAATATTAACAGACGTCTCTGAGAACGGCACACGTTCTAGTTCTGCAACAATTTATACGTTGCAACTCTAGGCAGCTACGACCTTTAACATTTTTATCGCTATCCCGCGGGAACTATGCAATTTTCCGGGATAAATAGTAGTAGCCTTTGTTTTAATCTAGGGTAGTTACCAGCTATCTTCGTTCAAAATTTTATCCAAACCCGTCTAGTCGTTTGAGCGTGAAGAAGGAACAAACATACACACTCACTCACATCGTCACTCACATCGTCACATCGTCGCAAACTTTCGCATTTATAATATTATAGTAGGACATTTATAATATTAGTAGGATAGATCAATGTTCAAAGTGAACCGCGTCAAAGGCGGGATTAAATTTTAAATGAAAAATCTTTCAGACAAACTAACTGAACCACGTGCTGAAATATTCTGGAACAATTTTAAGAGATCTTGTATAAAAATCACGCAGTAATGTACCTACATTAACATTACACAAAACGGATCAATATTATTCGTGCGTAGTGCAATGGAGTAGCATTCACGCACACAGCTAGACGTTCTAGTGTGCACCAACAGTCGACGCGATCTTGCGATCGCGAAAAAGTTTGACTTGTTACGAATCGCTTGCACGCTCTTAATATGTCTGAGCCTCACGGTAGTTTTACATTAAAAATTGTTGTCGATTACGTTTTTTTTTATCGCGCTTAATTCGATTTTTTTCATAAAAAATCATGATATTTTCTACTCTTACACGGTAGAGTAGAGCTGTCCGTGTAGCTCAGGTTTGTTGGCAGGCGTGTCCGCCGGTGGGCGTGCCCCCCCCCGCGCCGCCCGCGCCGCCCGTGCCGCCGCCGCGCGCCTTCGTGGACGCGCCCGCCTCGCCGCCGCACACGCCGCACACGCCGCGCATCATACCCGAGAACGCCGTCTACCCCAGGGTCAATACCCCACGCTATACCTATACTCAAACTGCCGTAACCCCATACCCCATACCCAATACGTCATTCCCTATACCCAAAATGCCACACCCCATACCTAACATGCCACGCCCCATACCCAACATGCCACGCCCCATACCCAACATGCCACACCCCATACCCAACATGCCACACCCCATACCCAACATGCCACACCCCATACCCAACATGCCACACCCCATACCCAACATGCCACGCCCCATACCCAACATGCCACACCCCATACCCAACATGCCACACCCCATACCCAACATGCCACACCCCATACCCAACATGCCACACCCCATACCCAACATGCCACGCCCCATACCCAACATGCCACACCACATACCCAATATGCCACATCAATATTTCGTGATATGGATTGTCATATGCATGGATGACTTATTAGTATTGACAGTCTAATCCCATATTGCCATTCTAACAAAAATATATTTTCAGATACCGGAAGTACCTCCAGTAGATGTGGACCACCGTGGTATCTTACCACCACCGCCTCCGCCCCCGGTTTTACCCATCTTAGGACGTAAGTAGCATGCATTTAATACGTAAACAACAGCGTACAAACTTTAATTAAGGCCGATTTTTTTATACCCCAATAAGATTTTGCTAAACAGATTCCATTACTGTGTTGAAGATCGGTTCACTCATGAAGCGTCTAGTTATTACAAATTTTTGGGTATTTTTTAATATTTTTTTTATATGCTGGTAAAATATTATGTCGTAACATAATCATTTCTGCCCCAGCACTCGAAACGCGCACAAAAAATGGTAAGAACAAAAATTTTCGTCGCTTTCATGTCATGCTATTTTTTTTACAATCACCGTTATCATCTTCTATTTGTGAAATTTATATCACTCGATAGCGGTTTAGGTATGAAATGTTGACTTAATGTTTTTTTTTTATTTTTTATTGCAGACACATACGTCGAAAAAGTAAAGCCATAGAACCGTTTGATGATGATTTTAAGACCAATCTTTACAATTGGGATTGTTCATTTTTTTACAACATACCCTGATTTGAAAACCATTTCGAAGTATGGGGCTTGCGAACTGTTTTATCTTACTGGCGTTCAAAAATACTCAAGGATTACGGATATTTTGCAAAAAAATTATTCGACCTTTATTCGACTTTACCGAAGAGCTGTTGGTACTTCCAAAAACTAAATCGGCAAATGTCTAGTTTGTCTATTAAATTTATATGTGTCAACTAGTTATCAGTGTCACCCAATGTCAGTAAAGTAAATATTGTTTTGTTGAAAACTTAAAATTGTCGGTCGATTTAAAACGAAATAATGGAAATTACAGAAAATGCTTCGTTCCAACCTGAAATAATGACTCTGAAAACAGCTCCAAAACAATAGTTCGCACGGATCCGAGAAAATTTAAGAGAAAAGTGGTGTCGCGTAGTAAATGTTGAGTACTTCAAAGTTTATAAGTACACAATATTGTTGCGAGGATCATTTCGATGTAAGTAGGTACCAAAACACAATGCCACATACTTCCACATTCATAAATTTTCAACTCATTATAACCATGATCAGGATTTAACGCAACATACAATAAGCTTGTAGGTAAACCAAAGGTAAACATTATATTTGACATTGAGATGACAGTCACAACAGTTATGACAACTATTTTTTTTTAATTTCCAAAGGATTTTGGGAAAATTGTCTATTTCAGCCGGCCGTATATAATTTACTTTCGTATCTGATTTTTTTAAGCAATTATATTAATTAAATTAAGCCATGAAATGACAAAATATTCAAATTAGTTTCTTAAAGTGCTCCATATTTTCTAAAAAATATATAAAAAGGGGGGGTTTAAAAAAATGAACAATCCCAATTATTACTTTCAATCGAGCCGATTTCGTTCAATTATGTATCGAGTCCGTCCACGGTCTTTGAAATATAATGAATATTAACATTTTTTTTTTGGGCTCATTTGACCACAAAGGGTACGTCAAGTGCAATGTCAAGTTGTTATTGCAGATATGGAAGACGTGGACCATAGGTTGCTGCCTTTGCCGTTGCCGCCGCCGCCGATGCCTGTCACCACTTCCGCCAACAGGCATCCCATCATCCCGCAAGGTAGGTGCTCTCAAGTCGAGTACTCATCCTGCTAGCTGCTACCATAACTGTTGCACCGGAAACCGGTTAATTTTTGAAACCGTTATTGTGCACTCGCCCGAGAACGAAAAGGATTTCGTTTCCGTTCGCGGTTACCGGTTAAAGAACTGTTCAATTGAGATACCGGTTTGTGCGCTTTTCGTTCGTCATTCGTTTTTGGGGAGCGAAGTTAACCGGTTAAATTGAAAATTACGATGAAACAAAAGCAAGATAGAACTTGTATTGCTGTCTCTTTTACACCACTACTGGAGCGTTTGGCGTATGTCGGCGGCAGCTGGGTTTAACCGGTATAATTTCGTTAAGGTAAACGTTATAATTTCGTTTTCTGTGCTTAACGGTAAGCAAGGCCATTTCGTTTTTTTTGTTCGTTCCATCAATTAACCGGTATATTATCGAATGAAATAAAATAACGATATTGGAACTTTTTTAACAGGTATCAATAACGGTTTCGGTCCCTGCGCGAGCGTAACGCCGCGTCATTAGTGTCTTTGGATACTGTAATACTGGCACTCCACTTGGCGTTGCGTGTTCGCGTTGCTTTTTAATTGTACGAAACAAAGCAGTGACGTCATTTCGCTAATACTTGACGTTTGTTACTTATGTCCTTTCTGCTTGAGCAACGATTTAAATGGATTTTTCCATGAAAATACAAGATTTTCACAAGTACATATAAAAAAGTACATATAAAAAAGCCAGAGAATAAAAAGTAGCACTTGAAAAATTTAAATATTGTCAATTGCGTGCGTGTTGGAAAATATATGGCCTCTGCTCTGCCTAGACCAACTTGGATATAGGAATGAGATCTTATATTTAGATAAATACTAGTCGTTTTCCACGACTACGTTTGCGAAGTATTTATTTATCGCTTTCCTGCGAGAACTGCATTTTTTTTGGGAATTCCGTTGAGTTGATCCACGTTATTGCCATGTTTCATTGTTATGTTCTAAATTTCATCAAAATCCGTTATCTATACTCGGAAGCAAAAAAACCGGGTCACTAAGGTAAGGTAAGGTCTTTTCATTCTTAACTGTCCTATCTGGTAAACAAAATTCTAACCTCAATGTACAAATTTTTGTAAAGAATAAGCTGTATCAAATAAACTTGAGGCAACACTTTATACATAATTTTGCAGATATTTTATCTTCAGTTCCTTTATTTACGATGATATAATTAAAAAATAACAAAAATGAGATGTTGGTTAGAATTTTGTTTACCAAATAGAACAGTTAAGAATAACAAGACCTTAGAAAGCTGTACCTTTGAAAAGTGACCCAATTTTTTTGCTCCCGAGTATAGTTTTAGCCTTAAAGAGCAACGAGTATCCATACAATATTAAACTTTCTATTCACGATTTCAAATTCACCCTGTTGTATAGTACTTATAGCAAAGCTTAGCATAGTATAGCGTAGTATAGTATAGTATAGTAAATAGCATAGCTTAGCGTCATATTAATCTGAAATACTTCAATCAATCTAAAAGCCGTGGTAACCCAGTGGTTTGACCTGTGGCCTCTCAAGCAGAGGGTCGCGGGTTCGAATCCCGGGCTCGCATCTCTGAATTTATGTGCGAAATTACATTTGAAATTTACCACGAGCTTTTCGGTGAAGCAAAACATCGTGAGGAAACCGGACCAATCCCAATAAGGCTTAGTTAACCTTCTGGATTGGAAGGTCAGATGGCAGTCGCTTCTGTAAAACTAGTGCCTACGCCAAATCTTGGGATTAGGTGGCAAAGCGGACCCCAGGCTCACTGAGCCGTGGCAAATGCCGGGAAAAACGCTAGGGCGTCCAAGTAAGTACGTAAGCGCTTGAGGGGGGCGGGGGGTCTTTGCTTTGCTAATTTTTGATGACATGGCGGGTGGGGGGGTCGATATCGTGATTACGTCAGCAGTTATTATTTACTTTTTTACACAAATGGCAAACCACAAATTTATGAAAAACAGAATACTTACATTAAAAGAAAAATGAATATAGGTACCAAAGTACCAATGATTACGTAAGCATGCGAGGGGGGGGGGGGGGGGGGGAAGAGGTTTGCTTACTTTTGCTGACAAGGGAGGGGGGTAATAATTGTAAAAAATCTTCTTACGTAATACTTGAATGGCCCCTAGGAAGATGATGATGACTTCAATCAATCTAACCAAATCACCTACTGAAATATTCGGGACAATAGTTGAATAGATTATTTTTTAGACACGTGTTTAACTTTTTTTGTAATAACACAGCTTGTGTTTTAGGAGAATTGTAATGTTGCCATTGCATTGGTTGTTTAGATGTTGACCACAGGAACCTGATCTCGCTGACGCACCAGCCGCCGCGGCTGGCCGCGCCGCGGGCCGTGCCGCCACCCATCAATTTAGACCAGGTATAAATAAAAATAAAAAAAATAAAATGTTTTTATTTCAGATAACCATGATCCGTATTGTATTATGTTAGTATCCGTGCCTACGAAGCTAGTGTTAGTCGATATGAAATAATTGAGATAAATGTCATATTATTATTAACAATTTTGAATTTCGAATCATGTGAGCAATAGGTATGATTTGATTAAAATAATTTCAAGAAAAGTTAGGTATAGGTGGCCACAATTGCGTGTACCTCAGTCCAGTGCAAGATGAGCCGGCTGTCAAGTCTATCGGCTATAACATTCAGGAGGCTGTTGCGGCTGGCGCGCACTCGGGCCAGCGCGGCCGCGCAGCGCGCGCGCAGGATAGCGGGCAGCCCGGCAACGCGCGCGTGCGCGAACATAAAATATACTAATACAATACAATATTGATTATTTACTTTTAGATCCTACATAACCACACAGTACACAGTCTTGCTAAACGTGGCCTGTAGGTCTTGTTATCTTGCTGTCTACCCCGCCATCCCACTGCGTCCTCATCACACCGGATTGAGGCAATATCGGAGAATTTTTAGTTCGAATATACCTCTTCGGGGTTGGGGGTAGAAGTCCCATATACCCCTAGGCATCCTCGTGTCTAGGGCATCCATAATAAAGACGTGATTTGAGTGTACTTTTAGATCAGGCTCCAAAAAGCCCCTATGGTCCCAACGGAAGACCGGCGCTGGCTGCAAGGCCAGCAAATGCTGAGTTGGGACCATTTTGTGACAATCTATTTATTTATCTGCTGTTTTATGTGTTTTTTTTTAAATGATGTGTTGTGATTGTCATGAATAAACTTTTTTCTTTTTCTTCTTCTTATTCTTCAAAAATGAATGATAAAGTTCCGAACGAAGAAATACAAAGGATTATGTTTCTTTTATTTTATTACTAGCTTCTGCCCGCGATTACCTCACGATGTTTTCCTTCATCGAAAAGCTCATGGTAAATTTCAAATGAGATATCGCACATACATTCCGCAAAACTCAGAGGTGCGAGCCCAGGGGCCTTACCATGACGTCTTCGTGCGATTCAGTTTAGGTTCTTGAAATGAAATGATATGAAGTGTACAAGGGTTCGCTCGCTGTCAGCTTCATACTAAAAGTGACAGCTAAAACTTGAACTGAGTCGGAATTAGGACGTCATGGTAAGGCCCCAGGATTCGAACACACGACCCTCTGCTTGATGCCCTTTTTTTTGACATGACAAACAGTGAATAAATAAATAAATGAAATGTGTTCCAGGACTACAGAGTGCCGCCGATGGTTCCGCCGACCGACATCGTGGAGAGCGTCGATATGGATCTATCCGAAGACGAGGACCAACGTAAGATATAATTGAATAACTGCTTTATTACATAGCGCATTGATATTAGTGCCATCCCTAGTCCTTAGTGGGCATTGTATGCTTTACGTAGATGATTGTATGCCCATTCATTGTATAAAATATTTGGAATTTAATTACAACAAACCGGATTATATTTCGTCGTTTCATTCTTCAGATATAATATAAAACCAGGTAGTCCTTTAAACCTACAGGCGACTTTGCACAATGTTAAGAGACAGTCAATTGACTATTTAACGAACTTTAGTTCACTCATTCGTTCAGTCTACCCTTCCAGTCAATCCTCCGTTCCTAAGACCTCATTCTTTTTTCGTGCACGGCGACGAGCGCACGCGCCCTCAAGTAGTTCCTGCTTACGACTAGGCAATTAGTATGTCGAAACGCAGAAACGAAGAAAAGATTAAGTATTACCATGAAAAGATTAAAAAACTTCAACACGATCATCAGCGATGGTCGAGAATTATTTACTCATCATCTTCGGAAAGTGAGGGTAAGTTCAGCCATTTTATATATTATTCGTATTTGGGAAGTGTTTTAACGAGCCTATATAGGAACTGACTGCGAGTCAGTGACTATAATTATAACACATCGGGGTTGACTGCGAGTCTCCAACGATGCGTATAAAGCTGTACATACGTGCATTCTTCAAAAGAAATACACGTTCACATGGGGACTGACTGCGAGTCAGTAACTATGATGATAATACATCGGGGTTGACTGCGAGTCTCCAACGATGATATTAAGCTTTACATACGTACAACAAGCTCACACGGGGACTGACTGCGAGTCAGTAACTGTGATCATAGCACATCGGGGTTGACTGCGAGTCTCCAACGATGATGCATAGCTTTTCATACGTGAATTTTCAATAGAAAATCGTTATTTTTTTTTTTCTCAATGTACCCTCAAAAAAAAAAAATGTACAGTTAAAATAATCACTTCCTTATTGTTTTAGACGAAATCGAACAAAATGTAGATTGTTCTACACCGGCTCATGACTCTGCTATACCGGAACCGGAAATAAGCAGCCAGCCGCCCGCGCCAGAACATGTCGATGAACTGTTGGCGCCGGAATCCACGAACGATCCACCAGGCTCGGAAACTAAAACGGACGCTTCCACAGCGCCGTCACAGCCTGAGCTCGACCCGGCCATGCTATCAGCACTCGGAGAATCAACAAGCGATTTACCAGAGTTTGGTGAAACGATTAACCAAAATCTGACCAACCTTTGGCTACCGTTGCTCAAAAAGCCTATGATCAAGGATAACAAAGATAAAATCCAGAAGGAATATCTTATCCCTGATAATTGTCGCTTGTTACAAGCCCCAAGAATAAACGCGGAAATTTCGGCTGCTGTCCCCGACATGGTCCGGAACCGAGACAAAAATTTAGCGGCTATGCAGCAACAGCTGGGCTCGGGGATCACCGCTGTCAATAGAGCTATGGATATTTTACTCAAAGGCCCCGATGCCGATAAAATCCAAGCTATGAAACATCTCAGCAACGGCTGCCGCATATTGTGTGATCTTCATGCTGCATCCACGCAGAATCGCATAAAACTCATCACAACAAGTTTGGACAGAACGTTCTTACAAGTAATTCAAGATGTCGAACGTGACGAAACATTATTCGGGACTAAACTGTCCGAGAAAATTAAGGCCGCGAAGACCATAGAAAAGCAAGGACTTCAGATAAAGAAAGCGGTCGCGAAGAATTCTACACCTGCTCAGCCGACGAACAAGCGAGCGCCTAACTCGGGAAACTGGCCAGCGCCCCCTCGTTACACGCCGAACAGGGGGGCGCGCGGGGGAGCCCGCAGGCCGCCGCCGCCGCCAGCCGCCCGGCGCCCGCAGCCAGCTCCACAGCCGGCCAGGGGGGCGCAGCCGCCCAAACCACGTGTACAGCAAGCACAGTAGCACAGGTACATGCCGGTCGACTCTCCCATTTCTATGATTGTTGGCTTAAAATAACCTCAAACGATTTGGTCTTACACTGGATCAGATATGGCTACTCGATTTCCTTCAACGCGGAAGTAAAACAAATATCCGTACCAAAAAACACCTTCTCACAGAGTGACGAAGACGACATTGATTTAGAGATACAGAAACTATTAGATCTAGGAGCCATATCAGAGTGTACTCCGATTAAAGATCAATTTATTTCTAATTTTTTTCTCGCACCGAAACCTAACGGGAGTAAACGTTTTATTCTTAATTTAAAAGGTCTTAATAAATTTGTAACGCCCGGTCATTTCAAGATGGAGGATCATCGCACAGCGTCGAAACTTATTCCTCTTAACGGTTATTTAGCCACAATAGACCTAAAAGAAGCCTATCTCCTTGTCCCAATAAATAAACATGACCGAAAATTTTTACGTTTTCAATACCGTGATCTTACCTATGAGTTCACAGCTTTACCGTACGGTCTATCCGTGGCCCCTAGAGTATTTACCAAAATTATGAAAGAAGTGATAACTAACTTAAGATCCCGTGGACTTAAATCAGTAATTTTTTTAGATGATATTTTGTGCATAGGAGATAGCTTTCAAGAATGCTTTGATAATGTAAGCACAACACTACAGCTATTGCAATGTGTTGGGTTTGTAATTAATTACAACAAAAGCTCATTACATCCGAAGCAGACTAGTAAATTCTTAGGATTTAATTTCGATACTAAAATGCTAACTGTTTCCTTACCAGAAGATAAACGAAACAAAATTGCACAACTGGTTCGCAAATTCTTAAGTCTCCCCAGGTGTACCATTAGAGAATTCGCACAGCTCATTGGAGTTTTAGTATCAGCTTGTCCCGCCGTCAAATACGGTTGGCTTTATACAAAAACTTTAGAAAGACAAAAATATCTTGAACTGTTAAAGAACGATAACTATGACACCAAAATCAAACCTTCACATATTATTCTCGAAGACTTGAAATGGTGGTTAAACAATATTTATACATCAAGTAACTTCATGAGACCTACCGCTTTTCAGCTCGAAATTTATACAGACGCATCTATGTCCGGCTGGGGCGCCGTCTGCGGCAAAAATAAAGTTAACGGTACGTGGAAGTCGTCCGAAAGGGAGTCTCATATTAATTATTTAGAATTACTAGCTGTACACCTGGGCTTGAAGAGTTTTGCTAGGAATATGACAAGTGGTGCAATTTTATTGCGTGTTGATAATACAACCGCCATAAGTTATGTGAATCGCATGGGCGGGATCCAGTTTCCTCATTTGAACGAGTTATCTCGTCTCATTTGGCAGTGGTGCGAGAAGCGACACATATGGATTTACGCGTCTTATGTCAATTCGAAAGAAAACGTTGCAGACGCAGAATCCAGGAAAACGCCTAACCCCGACACAGAATGGGAATTGTCAGACAAAGCGTTTGAAACTATTGTACAGCGTTTTGGAAAACCTGAGATAGACTTATTCGCTTCTCGTTCCAATGCCAAATGCTCGAACTTTATATCCTGGAAACCAGATCCGGACGCCGTGACTGTAGACGCATTTACAACCAGCTGGCGTTCAATATATTTTTATGCTTTCCCGCCTTTTGCGTTAATTTTAAAATGCCTCAGAAAGATTATAGATGACCAAGCAAATGGAATCCTAGTCTTTCCGTATTGGCCATCACAACCGTGGTTCCCTCTATTACAGAGCTTATTAGACTCCGAAATAATGTTTCTCAGCCCCAATATAAATCTTCTTCATTCTCATTACAGAGAGTACCACCCCCTGCACAGGGGGCTTACCCTGGGTGTCGCGAAGCTCTGCAACAGTCCTTCAGCCGACGAGGTTCACCACCAGAAGCGCTAACACTCATGCTAGCGTCACTCTCTGATAGCACATTAAAACAATACGATGTAACATACAAGCTCTGGTGGCAATTTTGCACCTTAAATGATGTCAGTGTATTTGAACCCCCTAAAGCAGTAATGTTGACCTTTTTGACTAAACAATTTAATCAAAATTGCGCATATGGCACACTTAATAGTCACCGGTCGGCTTTATCCTTGTTATTGGGCAACAGCATTGGTTCAGACGATTGCGTTAAACGCCTCTTAAGAGGAGCGTATAGAAAGAAACCGAATGCCCCAAAATATAATCTCACCTGGGACCCGCAGGTCGTTCTGAACCACATCTCTCATTGGTACCCCAATACGAGCCTAAGTCTGGAAAATATCACAAAGAAATTAGTTACGTTACTGGCTATATGTACGGCACATAGGGTTCAAACGTTAGCATTGATTAAAATCGAAAATATTATCACCACAAATAATGGCATCAAAATCGGTATCGCAGAGGTCATCAAAACGTCTGCGGCGGGACGAGAACAACCGGTTCTCTTCCTACCATTCTTTAGAGAGAACGTCACCATCTGTCCTGCTACAACTCTCAGAGACTATATTTTTATAACAAAAAATAAAAGAGCTGATAGCATAGGAAACCTTTTACTGACATATAAACCACCACACAGAGCTGCTACTTCCCAAACCATCAGTAGATGGATTAAAAATGTGCTGTCAGAAAGTGGTATAGACGTGGCAGTGTTTGGTGCGCATAGCACGCGCCACGCCGCCACGTCGGCCGCCAGCCGCGCCGGCGTCAGCCTCGGCGCAATCCGCCGCGCGGCCGGCTGGACCGACAACTCTAATTCTTTTGCTCGCTTCTATAACCGACCGACTTCGGATGAAGGATTGTTCGCTACAGCTGTTTGCTTGTCTAGAAACGATTCTTAGTAAACTAAAATATAAGATTATTTGTATTTACCTTAATCACTTTCTGCCAGGAAAGAAAAAATATAAACACATTATGTTTTGTAATATTTTTGTTTGATTTTATTATATACCTGAAGCAAAACTTTAAATCTCTAAAAATCTACCTGGTTTTATATTATATCTGAAGAATGAAACGACGAAATATAATAGATGATCAAACGAACTTCTCGAGCGAAGTTCGATCATTATTATATGAGTCGTTTCATTCGAAGATATAAGAACCCTCCCACCCAAATTAATCCCCAAATACTAAAAGTTTTGCACCTCTCTGAAAATAATGAGGTCTTAGGAACGGAGGATTGACTGGAAGGGTAGACTGAACGAATGAGTGAACTAAAGTTCGTTAAATAGTCAATTGACTGTCTCTTAACATTGTGCAAAGTCGCCTGTAGGTTTAAAGGACTACCTGGTTTTATATTATATCTTCGAATGAAACGACTCATATAATAATGATCGAACTTCGCTCGAGAAGTTCGTTTGATCATCTATAACTCACGTATAAAAGCCGAAGGAATGCTCCGACAGTTGTTTCGGACTATTACGTAGTGTTTCATCAGAGAGCGCTCGCCCCGACGGCAGCGAAACGCGCTTCGCTGTTGTTGTAATTATGTTTGAGTTTCACGGTAGTTTCGTGTTGAAAGTATTTGAGTTTGTTGTTAATTGTTCTTTTCTAGAATTTTCTCAATTCTACGTCGTTTGAAACCTCGGAGGAATAAGACTGGAGACGCCTTGACATGCGTTCCCCCTCAGCCAAAAGTGTAAGCATCCGATGCTTGTACGTTATATAAAACTAGTTGAGCTGTCATCGCCACTCACAATGTCGAGTCCGTCGTGGCGAACACAGCTCGTAAAAAATGCCAGCCTGTACCGTTTTCAGCTGCACTAAAAATACAAAAAAATCTAGTTTGCAAAAAGACGGAGTCACTTTCCATTGAGTAAAATTTATATGGTTTAAAACATTTTTTAATTCATAATTTTGAGTTTTAATGAGTCCTCAAGCCCACTCGCGTCAGGTAGTTATTACCCACTCCCCACGAGACTAATTACTCTCTATCTCTTTTCTCGCTGCAGCGCTAGACAGAGATGGATACCTGTCAAAGCATGGGTATTTAATACGCACTACCTACGTTACTCTGACGCATAATATAGTGACTTCAAAGTATCGATCAAATATCGATATTGAAGATTTAGAAGGCTGGAATTAATCCTGTGGATATTGAAAAAAATAATTAAATATGTATTTTTATAAACATGTTACAGAAGCCTGACTATGAGATTTTAGTTCAAAATATAAAATGTCGCTAAGCAGGCGTAACCTATGTAATACTAGGTGATTCATGCTAATTCATATAGCAAATATATAGTGGTATATCAATTATTTTGTCGGCGAAATCAGCAACGATACGTATGGGTACTTATTCATAGTATTTATTGAACATGATTTAACATTTTTTAACGTGATAACGTCTTATAGATCGATGAACGCCGGCCGCACTCGTCAGAGTTTAATTTCATATTTACCTACCCACCCAAAAGCGACCATTTATCGTTATCACGTAAAACTATCGTCCGTAATCCGACTTTATAGATAACTGGTTTTGTTTTGATGGGATTTTCACAGAGGGATAAGTAGTAGATAAAACACACTGGAGTCTTACCCCCTTATTCATAAACGCACTATAGGCCTCTGCTAAGTTAGTTATCGTTTGTCCTTATCTGTGAAAGGTAAATGTCAAAGTGACAGATAAGGACAAACGATTACTAAGATAACAGAGGCCTATAGTGCGTTTATGAATAAGGGGGTTAGTCCCGACTTTAATATTTCTAAGGTAATCGAAGAGCTGCTTACTCGTGACTACGGCTAAGTACTGCATTGTGACTGAAATGTCATGTATCATGTACTTAATTTAATACCTTTCCGCTTAGAAATAATTCGCAAATAATTCAATTCCCAACTATTTGATAAAGGCAATTGCTTTTTGAATAGTTAAAGATATTAGAAAAAAAAGCATTTGCCTGTTATGAAACATTCGAGAAATTAATCATTTGGACTTTTTATGCGCAGGCTTAAATGACTTTCGTAACACATTTCGTGAATATTGTGTTAGTTGGTAATTTTAATTTTCGTATATACGATTGTTGTTATTTAAGATTGTTCTGTGGAAACACCTTTTATTTATTTGCGTACTGCTTACTAACAGAACAGTTTATCGATATCGATATGCTGGTATCATTCCAATTCCTTAATTACTTACCTGCACAACCGCACGTTATTGTGTTTGGATAGAATGTCAGTATACTATTACGAGCGTGTGCGTGCGAATTTTCAGATAGTGTGTCGATAAAATGTATGTGTGCAATTGTAACAATGCAAATCGTTTTTGCGTATGTGTGCTGGTCCGTATGTAGTAGTAACGTCATTATCGCCTCATCCCCCCACCGACTATGGCAGAAAAATTTGTTTAAAGATTTGACTCAATGCGTACTCCAGTCTTATTCCTCCGAGTTTGAAACGTCTATATCGTGCAAGGTCCGTCCGGATTGCTATCATTATCTCACTCGCTAAACCTGCCAAGCAGCAGTTCTTGCGCTGCTGTGATCCGGCGTGGAAGTGATAGTCGATGCAATTACTGACACATGTGTTATTCTACGAGTCATTTGCCATCCTCTTTTGTGGTTCAATGGGTGGTGCTCACTTTCTATAGGGGCCCTATTCTATAAAGCTACAAGTTGTAATTTACAAGCGGAAGTCTCTTTCTGACCCTATGTGTTAGATAGAGACTTCCGCTTGTAAATTGTTACTTGTAGCTTTATAAAATAGGGCCCCGTAGGCTTATTGTCTCACTCGCTCGCAATCGCCATCGTGTTCATTTTGACAGTTCGTGTATGGGCTGATAATTAGCATCGGATCAGCTAGCTGTCACATTCATACAAGAACTGTCAAAATGAACACGATGGCGATTGCGAGCGAGTTAGACAATAAACACAGGTCACCCACTTGCTCGTTTACTTTGCTTGTGTGAAATCAAGTTTATGAATGTAACAATGTGTTTTCAGAAGGTATGTACCCCAACCAAGCGTCGGCAGCTGAACATCGGAGACACAGTTTTAACAACAACAAAGTCCTCGTAGGTGGTGATAACGGCAAAACGGAACACCATAACCTGATCAGGATCAACAGCTCCGACTTCGAAGAACGGAAAGAGAAGGACCATCCTCACTCTGCCCCGGTCATGCCACCAATGCTCAACCCTTTCGACAGCATGCCATCAGACCTGAAAGCCTTCAATTTACCCTTCCAAAAGAACTTCAACGACGACAGGATACAAGAAGACGCGTACGAAGAAGACCTAAGAAGTCGGGGCATCAAAAACCCAATGCCTTTAGAAAGGAACCCCTCCCCTCCAGACTACGATGCCCCTGAAGATTGGAATAGGGGACCGAGGTTTGTGAATCAGAGGTTCCCTAGGAATTGGGGGCCCAGGACTGCGAGGCCCGGGTTCCCGCCTCAACAGTTTTGGCCCAGGAATGGGCCCCGGCCGCCGCGGTGGATGGGGCCCAGGCCGCAGAGATTTTGGTGATTGTGATGTGAAGTGGCTGTGTTGAAATCAACTTGTGAGTGTGAGCTCATTCTAGCTAACTGGCGCAAAGACTATTCGAACACTTTTATTGGTATAATGTTTTAAACTTCCCCGATTTTCACTCATATTTATTTAAAGTATTACTTTTGGGACTTGACCGCGTAAAAAAATGTTTTTAATCACCTCGACGTTTCGGCCACGTTGCAGTGGTCGTGGTCACGAGCAGACTGCCATGTAGGCTATCACTTTCGTTTAGCTGCGCGAGTTTTTCGAACTACCCGCACTTGGTCATTATTTTGCAATGTCACCATATCATCATCATGGCAGCATAGTGGCCGAAATGTCGAGGTAATTAAGGCTCCTTACAAGCTCAAAGAGCGAATTTAGCTAAATTCTTAATTTTTCTTCAAAGACTATGGCGTATGTGTTCATAATGTCAGTAATATTATTAATGTACAAGATAGTTCACTTCTTAAACTACGATACTGCTGTAATCGGCGCTGAATGAGGGTGCGGCGTCAGTCCGCCGTGATATATAGGTGATATTTAAAAATTTATACTGAATTTAATTCAAGACCGATACTAATGTTTTTTTTTTCTGAGTCAAAATAGAGTTGAGCATTGCTAAATAATTATTTTTAGAGCAGAATATCAACACTGTTTTCGAGAATCAAATAAAATGTAACCCTCTTTTTCATCAAAAAACTAGCTAACATTGAGTAGCTATTCTATCTATTAATTAAGATGAATCTTCAAGTTTTTCACGATGACTTTTTAGTTCAAGATATACTGAATTGAATTGAGTTCACTTTAGGCGAGAATGAGATTCCGTTTCACTTCGAAATTGAGAATGAAACTTCACCTTTTAGAGCAAAATTTTAAAAGCCCTCCCAAGGAAACACCTTTTTTTAGATTTCACGCCAAAAAATCAATAATTTAGCACAGCAGTATCTTAGTTTAAGAAGTGAACTATCTTGTACATTAATAATATTACTGAAATTATGAACACATACGCCATAGTCTTTGAAGAAAAATTAAGAATTTAGCGAAATACGCGCGTTGAGCTTGTAAGGACCCTTAAAAACAATTTTTAACGCGGTTAAGTCTCGAAAGTAATACTTCTATTGGTATCAGATTGATTCGTCTTATTCGTTTTTTTGCCCCATTCTGTGTTCGTCGCTCGTGCTTAATTCGTCGCTATCTGTCCCTATCTTTGGTCCTTTAAGAGTTAAGTTATAGAATTGGACCGAATAAGTTGGACGGATAACGATTTAGACGAATGCATTCGTTACGAATACAGAATGAGGCGAAATAAGAATTGAACGGATAACGAATGAAATGAGTTCTGGTATACTTTTATTAAATTAAAAAGTTTCCAGTGACTAGTTACCATCAGTTATTGAGGTTTTGTCGCTTTTGTACCCTTGACGAACGGCCAGGAAATCTATGCGCTGAACAAGTAAGAAAAAGTTTTCTTCCGCTTTCGGTAACGGTAAAACGTAAAAAGTAAACATTAAAAATCAAGAAGTAAATTTCTTGATTAATTTGATATTTCCTTTCACTAAATAAGGATCTATTAAAATGGTCTAGTAAGAGAAAGGGTATATCGACAAAGTAAATTGTGACCATGTACTGAAATATTAGTTGTCAAGAAATCCCAATTTTTTTGTAAAGAGTTGTGGTTTCTTTGACATGCTTTATACTGTCCAGTAATCGCGTTGTAACTGATGGTCACTGTCCAGTGTTTCAATTTGTTTTAATAACTTGGCAATGTTGGTTAAAATATCGACAATAAATTAGCAAAATTTGATTGACACTAGCCTAGCAGCTAATAAAATAAGCCAATATAGAGTTATATAAGCGCGTGAAAGCACTTGCATCATAGTAGGATTAATTGGAAATGGATTGTTATCGATATTTTGATCAAAATCTGTAAATATTCAATTTAATTGCCACCCAGTTAAATTTTGATGTTGTTATAGGGGGAGGGAGGGACACACACACACACACACACATTGTAATGGTACAGATGTATCTTAAGCTTGTTACAATCCATAGGTCGCTGGTTCAGATCTGGCTCGAGGGACCACTTCTGTTGCAATGGCAGTTGGTTTGATGAAGCGTGCACATTTGTAAAAAAATTGCAGGAGCCTTACCATGACGTTTTAATTCAGTTTAGGTTCGCTCGCTGTCAGATTCATACTAAAAGTGACAGCTTGAACTGAGTCGGAATTAGGACGTCATGGTAAGGCCCATAAGGCAGTCAAGCGTTACATAGTTTCTTAAGCTGGGTACTACTCTTCAAGCTGTTACCATTACACTAGGGTTTGTCGGTTTCGGTGCTTGGCTTTACTCAGTATAGCGACATCTGTCAGCCAATGAAGTAATTCTATTCTAAAAAAGTACATCGAGATTATGATTTTGGCTTGTGAAACATTGCAATTTATTTTAGTTACAAAAAAAAGACGACAGATCACACTTTAGCTGTTTGGTTTGATTGTTAATTGTAATAGCACAAGTTTTAGTTCCTTAATTCAGGACTGTCCCGTCAAAGTAGTCCTGAGACAATTATTTATTTTATTTTTATGAAGTTTTTTAAATTTACAAGTATTTTTTATTTTTGAAATAATGAGTTCTAAATTGTGTGTACACTGCAGGTGATCCAAACATATTTAAAGGAGTCGTTCGTAGAGACGATTACCCTGAGTCCGTCTCTCTCTTTGTATAGTTGTGTCCCCCTCGCTCGGTAGCCATTCTGAAAAGTCCATTTACTTCGTCAACCTCGTATCTGACTGCATTACAATATTCCTTTTATCTTAATGTCTCGGCAAACTTCGTGTTTTTACAGAGACGTCAACCAAAATTACCGAGATACATTAAAAAATAGAAGCAATGTACTGTTTTAAAATCATCTTTTTGTAACCATACAAATTGTGTAAATATGAGGTAGAAAAGTAAATGATCAAAAATGAGACTTGTTAAATGTGCCCAGTTAGACAGCAATAATTGATGTTGGCCGAATGTGTGTAAATAATATATTTGAAGAGTTTTATTCAAACCACTGTTGAGGTTTTCTTTGTGAATATACAGTTGACATGACTGTCGATATGTTATCAAAAGTGTGTTTACAAAATGATATACTGCCCTCAGTATCTCAGTAAATAACTATAGAGAGTTGTAAAGTTAATGTCTAATCACTTTTGATATCTATCGATATATTCAAGTGGGAAGGATTTCTATAATTTATGCTACAGATATAACATCAGCTAAATAGAAAATGGACCGACAAAACTGCTCTTAAAATAAAATTGTGAACAATGTTGTATCTTTTACAAAAACGGATAACTCGCGTATAAAAGCTGAGTAATGCTCGACATCATGTTGAAAATGTTGTATCTATAGCATAAATAGTGTTTGAAGGGGCAAGGTGTTCAAAAACATATTAACACTAAACTCCTTGGCGATAGGCCAGGGTTCAAAGATTTTTGAGCATTTTGCTACTGTACGAATCATACAACAATATTTTGTTTTCTTTATATATTTTCTTCTAGTCTATAAATCCTCTATTGTTTAGGTAGTTGACGACTTGATTATATATATTTTTTGTTATAATTATAATATAGGATTAGGAATGGGATTAGCATTGAAAGCATTTTAATATTATGACTTGGGATCGATTTGATGCCATCCCAGAGTAAAACAGAAAATAATCATTAATAATTCGCTGAATGTTTTACTTTGTTTGTTATCAAATTTGAACCCTGTGTACAGTCCATTTACTGGAACTATAACGTTTGGTTATCTCTCGTGTTTCTAGCTAATGTTCTCAGCATTTGACGCCAAAAAGAATGCATAAAACTACTCCCGCGTCTATAGCTTATTTTGAGTGGTGTCAAAAGCGAAGATTGACGTCTGTAAACACGATAAAAGCTAAAACGATTCTGGGAACGTTTTGTGAAAAGTCATTGCGATTATGATTGCTTTCAGTTATAGTAAATATCATTTTCGTTAAGCTGCGTGCGTACTCGTAAAAATAGTGCTAATGTAAAATATGAAACTCGCTATATGTTGTCACGTGAAACTATTAGGTTGGCACTTAGAATTTAAAGTGAAGTTTGCTTTTTCTGCTTATAAAAATAAAGCTTAACAATAAGGTTGTATATTATTTTGTCTCTGTAGATGACTATTGGATAATTATTGTTTGGATTAATTAATTTTGGGTTGGTCACAAACGGTGTTGTAGGTAGGCTACATATTTAAAACATGATAGCTGTTGCCCGCGGCTCTGTCTGCGCAGAATTTGATTGAAGCCATCCTGCGGGAGCGATTTTCCGGAATGAAACTATCCTATGTAATTAATTCTCCGGCACTGAAACTAACTACCTACCAAATTCTAACTAAATCGGTTTTCCGATTTAAGCGCGAAGAGGTAACAGACAGACCAAAGTAATTTCGAATTTATAATATTAGTATGGATTAGTTTTGGTAATATTGATTGTATACGTATTTTGCTTACCATACAAAAAACTACAGCAAATTCAAAGGCATTACCAATGAACCCACCGTTATGTCTCACTGTTACAAAAATCCTCACTAGAGATAGTAAAATTAGGTTAGGTTCGTTAGGTATCTTCAAATGGCCGAGGGGCAAACCGGGCAGAAATAGGAGCCCCGCGAGAGCGGGGTTCCGTCGACCTTATGGTGAAGTGTAATTCGTCATTTTTTATAACAGTGGGACCACGGGTAGCGACCCCAAAAACAGTCTTGTTCAAAGTAAATTACATTTAAGGCCGGTGCACACCAAATGCGTGCTGCGTGCGCGTGTCACGCAGCACGCATTTGGTGTGCACCGGCCTTTAGTGTTCATAAAAGTCCCTCGCTTTCCTTAAATGTAAATACAAAAAAAAATTGCTTTCATCTATACTATCTAATCTACAGTATAGTAATAATAAAGTGGTTACATTCTGTATATCTGTATATATGGGAGATTATAGTGTCGGCCGCGCCAAAACTAACAATATCGCACTTTCATGTTAAATTTTCCCCTTTTACGGTAGTTTAATTTAGACAGTATCACTATGATAATGTTGAAAGGGTCTGGCCGGAAGGTAATAGTAAAATCGCCCCTGACTGAATTTGAAATATTGTTATGCACGTTTGTTTGTTTTATTAAAAGATATAATTTTACTGAATATTAAGACTTAAATGCTTACGGTTAGCGAAAAAATAAAAAAAATAAAAATTCAGTTTTTATTTTTTTTTAGCCAAACTACGTTACCGATTAATTTGTCCTTCGGATATTTTGTACATATATTTAAGATACATTTATAGAAAAAAAATAAAAGCTCTAGCGTTTTTTAAAATATACAATTTTGGCTGTTTTAGTTTTTCTTTTTTTTTTTTTTTTTACTTGCAAGTTGGCGACACCTACCATATTTTGATATAATATACGCAATTTTATATTCTATTACATATATTTTTTTCAAAATTATTCATTTGGATCAACAAAGTGAAAAAAAGATTTTTGTTTAAAAGGGTGGTAAAAAGTTCTACCATATTGTTCAATCGTTCAAACATTCGTTCATAGTGTTAGTAACAATTATCTTATTAGCAATGTTAGTAACATGACATAAAAACAAAAAATACGGATGAATCAGAAGAAAAAATAGATTTAAATTGATTATTTAAAAAAATATATTTTGTAGTTGCAATTTTTTACTTATTTTGAAAAATTAAAAATAATTGATAACAATAATAATATAGCTCTTTTTATTTCGGGTTCACTACAATTTCAGTAGACCAGGTAAGTTTTTTTTTTTTTTCAAAAATTCAAATGATTTATTTGTAAGAATACAGTATATTAATTAATTATCCATTATTTTATTATTTGTATATAATTAAATATACAGGTTGTATCAGATACCCCCTAACAATAATCCACTGGGGTATATAACCATAGCTATAGAAGCTAAAAAAATATTTAGAAAAAAATTGGAGTAATTTTTTTTTCTATGGGAATGATTACAGTTAATACTACCAAACCTATAGAAAATATAAAAAAAATTACTCCAATTTTTTTTTTATTTTTTTTAGCTTCTACAGGGTGTATCAGATAGCCCCTAACAATAATCAACTGGGGTATATAACCATAGCTACAGAAGCTAAAAAAAAACATTTAAAAAAAAATCAGAGTAAAACGTTTTTTATATTTTCTATAGGAATGGTAGTATTAACTGCAATCATTCCTATAAAAAACATAAAAAAAATTACTCAATTTTTTTTAAATATTTTTTTTAGCTTTTGTAGCTATGGTTATATACCTCAGTGGATTATTGTTAGGGGGTATCTGATACATCCTGTATATTTAATAATATACAAATAATAAAATAATTGATAGTTAATTAATATACTGTATTATTACAAATAAATCATTTGAATTTTTGAAAAAAAAAAAAACTTATCTGGTCTACTGAAATTGTAGTGAATCCGAAATAAAAAGAGCTATATTATTATTGTTATCAATTATTTTTAATTTTTCAAAATTAGTAAAAAATTGCAACTACAAAATATATATTTTTTAAATAATCAATTTAAATGTATTTTTTCTTCTGATTTATCCGTATTTTCTGTTTTTATGTCATGTTACTGACATTGCTAATAAGATAATTGTTACTAACACTATGAACGAATGTTTGAACGATTGAACAACATGGAAGAACTTTTTACCACCCTTTTAAACAAAAATCTTTTTTTCACTTTGTTGATCCAAATGAATAATTTTGAAAAAAATATATGTGATAGAATATAAAATTGCGTATATTATATCAAAATATGGTAGGTGTCGCCAACTTGCAAGTAAAAAAAAAAAAAAAAGAAAAACTAAAACAGCCAAAATTGTGTATTTTGAAAAACGTTAGAACTTTTATTTTTTTTCTATAAATGTATCTTAAATATATGTACAAAATATCCGAAGGGAAAATTAATCGGTAACGTAGTTTGGCTAAAAAAAAATAAAAACTGAATTTTTATTTTTTTTATTTTTTCGCTAACCGTAAGCATTTAAGTCTTAATATTCAGTAAAATTATATCTTTTAATAAAACAAACAAACGTGCATAACAATATTTCAAATTCAGCCAGGGGCGATTTTACTATTACCTTCCGGCCAGACCCTTTCATTCAGAGAATTTTAAAAATCTTTCACTATTAGAAAGCTACACTACTCATTTGCATAGGTTATTTTTTTCCCGGGACACGTCGACAAAGTTGCGGGCAACAGTTGCTACTAAAACAAAAACGTCTCATACAGGAAAAAATATGTATACCGAACAATATGCCCAGGAATGTCCTTTACATTTAATTCCATTGCAAAATACGATAACTTAACACAATTTTGTAGTCAACAGTGTCAACAGCCCTAGCCGGTATACCTAGGCCGTATTTCGGTGCTTGCTATCGTGTTTCAACAAAGTTCGAAATTTGATTTTCATCTGATACAAATCCTTTCACTCCTAATAAACACTTAGTAAACGCGAAGGCACTATATCAAATTGAAATGTACCTAATTGTTTTTTAATAGGCTTGGCGCCCAAAGCGGCCGCATCGCTCGCTTTACCCTAGAGTCGGCTCAGGCCTTTTACTCCTAAATTCGACTTTCGAGGTTCGCTTCATGGCGACTTGGATGCTTCAAAATATACTCAGCGGCATATTTAGCGGAACACAAAAAAAAGTTAGCAAAACGCGTACCTACTTAATGCTTGACTAGAAAAAAGTAAAAAAAAAAAAATAGTTACCTATACTTTTTGTGTTCCGCTAAATATGTCCCTGGGTGTATAAGACGCTGACTGTACCAACTATTTGGCCGACTTGGATGCTTCGAACTATATTTGGATGACTATACATGTTTAGTTTACGCGTTTCGCAACTGGTGAGCTGATGAGGTACTATAGTTGCCGGCAAACATCTTGAGCATGACCTTGAATGCGCAGAAGTGAATTTAGCGTCTCTCTTTGGTATAAAAGTATATGCGCGAACCCTTGCATGCCCTTTCACGTCGTTCTTGTTCAAGATGTTTGTCGGCAACTATAGGGCTAGGTCGTGCAATGAGGGTTCGCCGGCGTAGGTAGGTATAACGTGCAAATTGTGGTGCGTCACCTTCCCGCACCTTCCCTGCCTATCCTGGCGGCCCCCCACAGCACGCCACTGGGGGTGCCTGTGTTTTGCTTAATTTCGATGACATCTTGAGTGGTGGGGAGCGAGTCAAAGTGATTTATTTGCAAACATAGGTGAAACTGGTTACAGTGATGATCAAAATACAATACGATATCTAACACGAGTAGTGCCGGATTTATATTTTTTATGAGTGTAGGCCACTTTTTCCGCTGCCCATGATAAAACCAGTGAACGTGTTTGACTTTTATCGTCTGAAATCGAGTGACCGTCCTCTGAAATCTGCCGCCCCTAGGCCTGTACGGCCTATTTATAAAACCAGGACTGAACACGAGGTCTGAATAGTGATTGCTTATGGCATAAGTCTTATGCTTACGTTTAGACTAGTACCTAACTCGGACTCAAGGCAATCTTCATGTAAGGATAGGAAGGATAGGAAGCACTTTGCTTACTTTTGCTGACAAGGGGAGGGGGAGGTCAAGAATCATTTATTTTATTAAAATCTGCCTACGTAGGTAATACTTCAATAACCTATAACCTCTGTGACAGTTTTTTTTTTTTAATTTATTTAGGCAACAAACAGTCACATAGTTGAACATATTATTAAGACATATTAAAGTGTAGACCTGGAGTGCCGTAACAATAATAAAGTGAACATCGGTAAATAGGAACGGTAGATGCAGTAGATGGCATTGCATTTGAAGTAGAAACAGTAGTTTTGGTATGTTTGTAGGTTAGGAATGTATCAACTACCTACACCTTCTTGTAGAGTTAGACACGCGTATACCTCGCTCCCTGAAAGTTGGAAAAAATGTAGGACAGGGCGGGGAGGGTAAAGAAAATGTATAGCCGGGTACCTATACTCATCTCCAGAGTGTAACTTGGTGTAACCTATAACCTCGCAGATGAGTACCTACCCGGCTTTATAAGTACAGTCGAACCATTTGAATCCAGACCGCAGTACAGTCGCCATCAGATATCGCAGCGGGCGAGGTCCTCAAATATTTCGGAGCAACATTAAATTTCAATAAATTTGTTACACTAGGATAAGGATAACATTAGAGCACGCAATTCGTCATAAATATAAGAGCTGACTTTCAATATATTAGGAACTTTCAATGGGGTAAATAAATTGGGAAGCACACCGCTACGATATATCTGATGGCGACTGTACGTTCTCTCAGTAAGTAAACGTCACAATGATTTTCCTTGTCAATTCAATATTACGTCACTACGACATTTAATGTGAGAGGGTTCCACAGTGGGTTCGCAGGATACCGTTGTTCGATAGTACGTTCCCTCCGGAGATATATATTTTTGAAAAAAGTGGCGTATGGTGTTCAGCGCCACTTTTTGACATAGTCTGATAGATATTCCAGTGGCATGCAAGCTAGATTTTTAATTGGTTAAATATTCGAGCGTTTCGACCGCTCGGATCGATCGTTACTATCCTCCCACGATACTACATTGGATACCATTGTCGGTATCATGTAGAAAAAATTATAGAGCTCTGTAAAAGCACTAAAGTAGGTACAGTCGGCATCATATAGTATGTAATGTAACATCCAAAGTGACAAAAAGTTCGATGCACCATATTCTTTCTATGGTGTACTGAACTATTTGGCCGACTTGGATGCTTCAAACTACATATGAAGCTGACTGTACAATGATTGTACCCCCATAAATTTATGACTTAAACTCACTCTTTGTCGGTCCCTCGTTTAATGCTCCTCTCATCTACTCAAAGGTTAACTGGTAGAGAACCCTTATAGGGATAAGTGCGCCTTTGTGCATATATTAATGTTATTTTTGTGAATTGTGTCTGTTTCTTTATACTTGTACAATGCTTCGCACGGGCGCAATGTAGGTACTAACTCCCTTATTCATAAACGCTCTTAGGCTTCTGCTAACTTAGCAATCGTTTGTCCTTATCTGTGAAAGGTAAATATCAAAGTGACAGATAAGGACAAACGGTTGCTAAGTTAGCAGAAATCTATACAGCGTTTATGAATAAGGGGGTTATGGCGATGATGCCACAATTATCGTCATTATGACCAATTTCTAAAAAACCTTAACTAAATTATACACCTACCCCCTTATTCATAAACGCTATATAGGCTTCTGCTAACTTAGCAATCGTTTGTCCTTATCTGTGAAAGGTAAATGTCAAAGTGACAGATAAAGACAAACAATTGCTAAGTTAGCAGAAGCCTACAGAGCGTTTATGAATAAGGGGGCTAAACCTTACTCGTGAATCTATCGATGAAAACCGCATGAAAATTCGTTCAATATTTTTTGAGTTTATCGCGAGCACCGACAGACACGCGGCGATGGACTTTGTTTTATATTTAAGTGATATAAAGTTTCCAAGTTTAGTGTCCGCCATTACGTCATAAAAGATAGACGAATACACAGCGGAGGCGTAATAGGGTCCCGTGGGGAACCCTAACATGCTTTCATATCAGTAAAATAAGGTTCTTCTAGAAAAGCGAGTTTCTATTTTATTTAGCACTATCTAAAGCAATAGAGGATTTAGATATAACGGAGAATAAAAGTATTCGTTACTTTTCTATTTAATTTGGTTGCTATTAATTAAAAATGTCACGGACACTTTTATTCTGCGACCCAGATTTGGGTGATTTAAGTTTTTCTTTCTACATATTTATCGTGAGATTCAAACATAGTGAAATAAACGGATCACTCACGTATCAGAGTCGAATTCGCTCGACATGTTTCGGACTAATCCGGAGACCTTCCTCGAAAGTTCGCTATAAATGACGATGTAAACGAGGGTACTTGTGAGCAGCCTTCAACTGCGCCGAGTGTGCAAGTAGAGCTTATAGCGCCGTGTTTATTTTGCTACCGAGACAAACGGTCCTAGAAGATGGACCACGGATTAATCCGAAACATGTCGCGCAGTGACTTTGATACAAGTTATGATTCTTTTATTTCACAGTGTAAATATATTAAGCACTAAGCATTACGGCACCAGTAATGGACATGACCCAATAATGCACAATAAGTAACTCTTATTTAAAAGACACTAAGGGCCTGTCTCACCACTCATTCCATCTCTATTTATTACTACGAAACAGACAGAGACGTCATCATAAATAACTGACAGTTAAGAAGTGGTGAAACAGGCCCTAAGATAAGTCATTTATTTGACAACATTCATTATTAATGTAAATAAACGGATAACTCGCGTTTTTCCGACGTAATAAAACGTGAGTTATCCGTTTATTTACATTAATATGTCTGAGCCTCACGGTAGTTTTATATTAAAAATGACCACATTCAATTTAAAACCATATTAATTTTAAATTAAGAATGAAGTGTCCATTACTGGTGCTTGTCAGATTAGTGTCCAACACTGGTGCCGTCACTACTCGGGAGCAAAAAAAACCGGGACAGTTCCCGTAGAAAGTTGTATGAAAGGTGACCCAGTTTTCTTGCTCCCGAGTATAAATGGTGGAATACGGTAGCAGGCGACGTCGCCGCGGCGTGCCAGTGAATGACCCCTTAACGTAACCGAGGCCATAGGGTTACGGACTAGTCCCACTGTTATAATAATAACCTAACCTAAAATTTTCATTTTAGCTACAAACTTTTTTACTGACTGTACTTTTTATGGACTGTACTTGCGTTGTCATCCATTCTACATATGTGAACCAAATTCCAAGTCAACCGGACCAACCGTTGAAGAGTTCCCTCCTGCGGAGACGGTCCTGGCTGGACCACCTGAATTTTACTACCAGATTATTGTATTGTCATCTGACTTACAAGTAGGTATGCAAAATGGCCTATCCCACCACTCTGTTAAATTACAGTTATCTTAAGTGTCAGATATCTATAATTCCGTCTCTATTTATTACTACGAAACAGATAGAGACGTCATCAACTGGAACTAAACAGAGGGTGGAACAGGCCCTAAAACTATCAAAATCGCTGAAAATTTGGGGTAGATGGATACGAGGCCTCCTCGAGGAGGTTTACTCTTAACCTTCGTACAGAGGCGTCTCTAGCCTTTGTGGCGCCCGTGTGCATCCAGTGCCCTGGCGCCATAACACGGGCGCAAGGTGTTTGAGCGCTGGCGCCGCGAGCGACGGATCTTTGGAGGTGTTGCATAAGAGGGCGCTCGGCGCCCCCTTTAGACCCGGCGCCCGTGTGCGCCGCACACCCTGCACCATAGGTAAAGACGCCTCTGCCTTCGTACTTGAACTCATGCATAATGATGTTCGGTAACTGACGCCACAGCGCGCAACAGTTACTTCACTGAGGATGAGAAGCAGTCCATTTTGTCTACATTTTCCCTAAGCGACGAGTAGTAATTGAGTAGCAGACGGCGAACAGACGATGTAAGGTCTTTTCATTAACTGTCCTATTTGGTAAACAAAATTCTAACCTCAAAACGTCTCATCTTTGTTATATTTTTAACCATTTCGTCGTAAATAAAGGAACTGGAGATAAAATATCAGCAAAATTATGTACAAAATATTGCCGCAGGTTTATTTGATAACATAATACACCTTACTCTTTACAAAAATTTGCACATTGAGGTTAGAATTTTGTTTACCAAATAGGACAGTTAAGAATGAAAAGACCTTATTGTCGACCAAGAAAGTGATTTACAATTTTTTGTAACAGTTCCTGCATTAGAAAACAAACAATAAGGCTGAATGTCACATGATTTGTTCATGAAAATAGTCTTTGATGTTTGAAACCGTACAAAATACATTGAACCTTAAAGTGGTTAAGGACTTTCTTGGTCTCATCATCATCATCATCAGCCAGGAGACGACCACTGTTTATTTATTTATTTATTAGCATCAAATTGCAAAGGTACAATTTTACCCATAGGGTGTAGCTAAATACATATTAGTCATTAGCAAAACAAACATTAACATTAAGTACATCAAATATTACAATAATTATTGCCAGTGTATAGGTACAAGAACCTCAATATACAAAATCAATAATATTATTAAATGTCATTTCTTACACTATACACCAAGAACTATCTATTTATACTCATATTCAATCAGTACTTAGTCATTTTACACTATCCAATAATTTACTAACATTATAAAAGTCATCTAGGTTATAAGGACATAAATCAATCAGGTGCTTTTTCAAAGCAACCACAAATTTGGAATATGTCAAGGACTTTATTTTGTTTGGCAAGGCATTATAAGCTTTAGCTTAGGCTGTTGAACAAAGGCCCCCCCCTTAGCACACCATAATGAACGACAACCTGCATCCACCGGTTTCCCGCTTCTTTCACGATGTCTTCAGTCCACCTAGTAGGACCTTTCTTTGTCTACTATACACTAGTGGCTATCTACATAGGTAAGTATGGGTGAATTAGAGTACAGTCACAGAATATATAATAGTACTAACGTACAGAATGGCCACGCTCCGCCCCGTACCGATTCGAGTTACCCCACCCCTCAAGCGCAGTCTGCCGGAAAGCTGCTGGCAACTAGTAGGGCTCGCAACGCGATGTATGTCGGCCGCACGTCACAAGTTCGGGAACCTAGCCTACCTACTTCATATTATAAAACATTTTAGCAAATTAGTGCTTTCTGAAATTATCGCGATTAATACATGAAATAACTACAGAATCATTCGCTGAGTTTGTTGTCGTACATCTATTGTAATTGAAAATAATAATAGATAACGATTAAGTACATTTATTTGCACACATCATCTAAGCCATATCTTCATTATAAGTACCTACTTATATTTATGTCATTGGTAGTACTTATAGTACTAGGTTTTTGCGATAGACAGCCCTGTGTATCTTACGCACACATTGACGCGTGTACAGACGACGTCGTGCCTGTGTTCATTTCAGAACGCGGATTTTGTACGCCGTGGCCGCCGTGTGGTACAGTGTTGTTCAACCTTCTTCGTGGGCGACATCCTTCGGTCTAAAAAAAAGCTCTGTACTTATTTACTCCCGCTTTTAATAGGTAAGTACTTTGTATTTTGTTATGTAAGAATACAGAGTGTGATGAATAATCATATGTCATCGTCTCCAGCTCCATAAATCCCATTGCTAAGCTGGCCTCCAGAATAATTGGCTTAGCCCTAGTGAGGATTGCTTCACTAAAGCGCTAGTTTCCTCAGGATGTATACCTTCGTGTAAAAACTCATGATAACTTTCAGAATGTCTTCTTCAAGTGCATTAGTGCCCATTGCTGGGCACATGACTCCCCAATTTCAGGGGGGCTACTACGAAATTCGATTTTCGAAGTTCGTGTTATACCGTCCCTCTCACTCTCAAATGAATATCTATTAGTATGAGCGAACGGCAAAAAACGAACTTCGAAAATAGATTTTCACAGTATAGGTAAGACCAGAGTGTAATTGCGAAAAATTCCAAGATTCACTAGGTAAACATGCGTTTTTATTTCGGAAATCCCACAGTAGGTACCAGATTTCGGACCCACAATAACAGAATTACTGAGTAGCAAGGGCGTGCCGCTGATGGCCAAGGAGAGGAGAGGGGGGCTAGTAGAAGTATAGAGTGTACAATCGAGAGCTTACGAAGTAAATGCTCCCTTCCCTTGGCGACGAGTAGTAATGCCAATCTGTTTAAAGTAACACAGCTGTTTCACGGTTGTAACAACTATTCAAAGTGGCCAGTTAGCGGCGCAGTTAAAGCGCTGTAACTCTGCAAGTTGGATAACTCGCAAACTTGCCTGACGCGGTTACGGCTATTCCAACGTTAACTCATAACCAGGAGAACTAATAGTGTCTCTGGGAAGTACTTCGCTTATATCTCCTCGTATGAATAGATGTACAGTTGAGAAACTTGAATTGTGGTTATCTGTAGCGACGGTGCTTCTCAAAATCTTGTATATACTTTCCTTGTATATACATAAATCATGTCTTTATCCCTTATGGGGTAGACAGAGCCTAAGGTAACAAGACCTAAAGACCACGTTTAGCATGATTGTATAATCTTGTATACCTAATTTGTCTCAAAAAATTTCAGGATTATTTCAGCAGGGCCCTACCTCATAAAGCATCAAGTTACAATTTACAAGCGGAAGTCTCTATCTAACACATAGGGACAAAAAGAGGCTTCCGCTTGTAAATTTACTTGTAACCTGTAGCTTTATAAAATAGGCAAAACATCTGCCTGGAGAGAGACCTCTCTATTGTGGCCTCTCCCCACAGATTCGTCAGTAGAACCACCAACAAATTAACAATCAACATGCGTCCCAACGGGTAGTGAGTAGTTCTTTCATTCATACATTCATTCATTTATTTATTAGCATCAAATTGCAAAGGTACAATTTATTATTTATTTTTAGGTATTTAGTTATTTATAGTAATTCTTCCATACACCCCATACATAGGTACATTCCGTAGAGTCCATCAAATAAGCCTCACGCTGAATCAACTCATATTACCCAACTAAAACCCTTTCGATCCTCGGACTTTTTTCATCTAAACTTTGCAACTACCCGCGCAGTGATCATAATGTTTTGTTGGCAAAAGTTTAGGCACACAGCGTTAGGTCGAGGTCGCTATGTTAATTATTTGTTTGTTTGTCAGAAGGATCCCAAAAAATATGCCTCTGTTGTCGATTGCATTGTTTGTAGCGTGTTTGTAGCACAGCGGTAAATTTCCGCGGGAACTTCGCGCTTTCTCGGGATTAAACGAAACTAAATAACTATACCATTTTCATTCTTACCTGTCCTATTTGGTAAACAAAATTCTAACCTCAAAAAGTCTAATTTTTGCTATTTTTTAACTATTTCATCGTAATAAAGGAACTGGAGATAAAATATCAGCAAAATTATGTACAAAATATTACCTCAGGTTTATTTGATAACATAGGTAATACACCTTATTCTTCACAAAAATTTGCACATTGAGGTTAGAATTTTGTTTACCAAATAGGACAGGTAAGAATGAAAATGGTATAGTTAGGGATAGTACTTTTTGTTCGGCTTTTTCAGCTCCAGCGATTAGCCCTACATACAATGCACAAGCATCGTTTAAGTATCATTTCTTTAAAATATTTCTGTTTCAAATATGAAGATCAATGTAGTTTCTAGTACTTATTAGCTTTGATTGATTCAAAAATATGATCTGTATGAAAAAACAAAGTACGAGTATAATAGGTGTAGATTATAGTACTTAGGTACTTAATTCCTTAATTAAATGTAGTGTTGTAGACATGTAATGTAAGTAAGTAAATGCTTTATTGTACAAATATAATCTAATAAATAAAAAATCTAATCTATACAAATCTATACAATCTAATAAATAAATAAATAAAGAAACAGACACAAATCACAAAAAAAAAATACATACATGTGTAGATAGCTTGAGCGTAACTTTCAAAAGTTACCGAAATCCAATATGTTTCGGACAATTAGGAATTGACAAAATTTCATTTTTATAACACCTGAAAATGTATATATGGTTCGAAAGCATTTTGCCTCTTGATCACTGCAATATGTTTATATAATTTTAATATTGCTTATTACAGAAAATAAAAATTAATTAAAAACATGTCTTAATTTTACCAATTCTACAACAGGATAGGTGAAATGCCTTTGCCTTTTTCACGAGAAAAAATAAGCGACCATAATTTTGTATTTGACAACTTCAAAGTACAAGGGGGGCAACTCTGAAATTCTATTTTTGAAGTAATATCTTTTATTTCAACCAAAAAATATTTACAAAAAACAAATTAAACTAAGATAAAATTAAAAACTAAACTTAAACTAACTATAAAAAGCTATAAGTTATAAAAAGAACACCCCGTCCAGCCCTGCTGGCTGTGGCAGGGTTCCCAGGACGCTAGCGGCATTACCCCTTTGGACCGCAAGTGCGATCCGCTGGGATAAATACACGCCAGCTCTTGGGTCCCCTGAGGCGTCGACCAACCGGGACGACAGGGCCTTTATAAAGATTTTCGTGTCGGCTGACCAAGGCCCCAAAGTCTCAACCGCAAGCGCCGCAAACTCATAATCTTTTAGTAGAGTGGAGTATTTGCGACGCTTGAGGATTTGGGCCTGATCAGCTGCAGCGCCGGCATGTAAGGTGGTTGCCTGGATGTGGGACTGAGCGAATGTATCTACGCATGTAGCGTCCCACACCAGGGCCCTACCGAGCTTCCACGGCACCAAAGTGACACCGTCTGGCCGCTTGCCATCGTCCCTTGCCATGCCAGCTGGCTCCAAAATGGAAGGCACTGACGCGGTAGCAAGCGACCGACGTACCAGGTCGTTAATGGTGCCGTGACGGTACATACGGCCGGCGCTCCTGACACATGAAAGGCCATGTCGTCCCAGTTGATCGACCGCTTTGCCGCATACGCAAGTGTGAGGAACACAAATCCTGGCCCCCAGTCTGAGGGAAATCGCTATCCTCAGAGTACTTGGGTCCAGGACTGTGCCAATGTTCCTCGACGGCAAAGCGTTTAGCCAGTGGCCCGACTCGGGTGCACAAACGGCTAGGAGACGGGCGCGTCCTGATTCGTCCGGGAAGTTTTCGAGGAGGGAAGCGTGGGTTGCATTAAGGCGAGGGGTGTCCCAGGCCTTCTGGATGTGTTTGAGGGTGGGGGTATCCTCTCCTGGGCACGAGTCACACCAAGCTTTTTCGGCCTCCGCCAGGCTCGCTAACTCAACGTCAGTTATCTGTGGAGTATTTAAAATGATACTGACGAGAGAAAGCGAGCTGTAGGCGGAGGATAAAAATGCCGGTAGCGCCACACTGGACGAGGAGCGAACACCCAAGCCACCGAATCTTATGGGGAGAACCGCTTGAGACCATGACACTGAGTCGAAACTTATGTTTAAAATTTTGGATAGAGTTTCCCGGAGAGAATTGTCGATTGATGAAAGGATGGACGGGTAGTTCCAGATCGGGCAACTGCGAAGTAAATACATAAATTTTGGAGTGAATAAACAGAACCGAACAATAAAAAGTGCCATGTGGGGATTTAGCTGGAAAAGGGTGTCAGATGTACTGTTGAATAAATTTAGTTTACATTTAATGATCGGGTTGATGGATTCATCAAAAATGGGTGAGCCTAAAAGTGTGAGAGATGTATTTGAATGAACAGAAATATTAGGCAAAATCGCGTTAAAATTGGTCAAAATTTCGATTTTTGAAGTTCGTTGCATACCTTCTCTCTCACTCTCAAGTTAATGACTATATTAGTATGAGCGGAATAGCACGAAGCGAACCTCGAAAATCGAATATCGGAAAATAAGGCCTGACATTGACAATTTGAAATTGACGTCAGTTTTTTTTCTATAGAGAAAAGACAAAAGGATAAGTGTCTATTATGTGATAGTATCGGAGTTACGCCCTTTTAGAATAAGCACAAATTAATAATAAATTAAATACCTAGAAACCCTGTCGAAAAAATTAAACTGTCAGCATGTTCATCTTTTCAAGCAAAATACAGAGAACCATTAAAATTATAGGCTCAGAAATATGAAATGTTGACAATTGTAACGATCTCTACACTAGTCGCAACTTCGTGAGTATCGCGTATTCATGGTTAGGTAACTTATTGTGATAATAATCGTTAGCTTAAACATGAAATGTTCATACGTTATACACAATCTTTGACCAACTATCTCGGAGGAATAAGACTGGAGACGCCTTGACATGCGTTCCCCCTCAGCCAAAAGTGTAAGCATCCGATGCTTGTACGTTATATAAAACTAGTTGAGCTGTCACCGCCACTCACAATGCCGAGACCGTCGTGGCGAACACAGCTCGTAAAAAATGCCAGCCTGTACCGTTTTCAGCTGCACTAAAAATACAAAAAAATCTAGTTTGCAAAGAGACGGAATCACTTTCCATTTTTGAGTAAAATTTTTATAGTTTAAAACATTTTTTAATTCATAATTTTGAGTTTTAATGAGTCCTCAAGCCCACTCGCGTCAGGTAGTTATTACCCACTCCCCACGAGACTAATTACTCTCTATCTCTTTTCTCGCTGCAGCGCTAGACAGAGATGGATACCTGTCAAATCATGGGTATTTAATACGCACTACCTACGTTACTCTGACGCATAATATAGTGACTTCAAAGTATCGATCAAATATCGATATTGAAGATTTAGAAGGCTGGAATTAATCCTGTGGATATTGAAAAAAATAATTAAATATGTATTTTTATAAACATGCTACAGAAGCCTGACTGTGAGATTTTAGTTCAAAATATAAAATGTCGCTAAGCAGGCGTAACCTATCTAATACGAGGTGATTCATGCTAATTCATATAGCAAATATATAGAGGTATATCAATTATTTTGTCGGCGAAATCAGCAACGATACGCATGGGTACTTATTCATAGTATTTATTGAACATGATTTAACATTTTTTGACGTGATAACGTCTTATAGATCGATGAACGCCGGCCGCACTCGTCAGAGTTTAATTTCATTTTTACCTACCCCCAAAAGCGACCATTTATCGTTATCACGTAAAACTATCGTCCGTAAACCGACTTTATAGACAACTAGTAGTAGTAGATAAAACACACTGGAGTCTTAGTCCCGACTTTAATATTTCTAAGGTAATCGAAGAGCTGCTTACTCGTGACTACGGCTAAGTACTGCATTGTGACTGAAATGTCATGTATCATGTACTTAATACCTTTCCGCTTAGAAATAATTCGCCAATAATTCAATTCCCAACTATTTGATAACGGCAAATGCTTTTTGAATAGTTAAAGAAATTAGAAAAAAAAAGCATTTGCCTGTTATGAAACATTCGAGAAATTAATCATTTGGATTTTTTATGCGCAGGCTTAAATGACTTTCGTAACTCATTTCGTGAATATTGTGTTAGTTGGTAATTTTAATTTTTGTGTATACGATTGTTGTTATTTAAGATTGTTCTGTGGAAACACCTTTTATTTATTTGCGTACTGCTTACTAACAGAACAGTTTATCGATATCGATATGCTGGTATCATTCCAATTCCTTAATTACTTACTTGCACAACCGCACGTTATTGTGTTTGGATAGAACGTCAGTATACTATTACGAGCGTGTGCGTGCGAATTTTCAGATAGTGTGTCGATAAAATGTATGTGTGCAATTGTAACAACGCAAATCGTTTTTGCGTATGTGTGCTGGTCCGTATGTAGTAGTAACGTCATTATCGCCTCATCCCCCCACCGACTATGGCAGAAAAATTTGTTTAAAGATTTGACTCAATGCGTACTCCAGTCTTATTCCTCCGACCCAACTATCAAAGACAACGGAGTAAGATGATACATTTCGAAAACCAATCAAATCGCTTAACACTACTGGGTAAAGGTCTCTATATTAGTGAATATTTGCCCCCTTATTCATAAACGCTCTGTAGGCTTCTGCTAACTTAGCAATCGTTTGTCCTTATCTGTAACTTTGACATTTACCTTTCACAGATAAGGACAAACGATTGCTAATTTAGCAGAAGCCTATAGAGTTTATGAATAAGGGGGTTGGGCATTGGGTAAATTATTTTATAATTTACTGGTGCTATGCTAAACTTATCTACATTGACGGTGGTGGCAAATTATTTTGTTTAGTCTTTTTTAACTCGCTATTCTTGAGGCCCATACATAATTAGCTAGAGCATAATCATGCGTACATATCAGGTTCTCAGAGGCTCTGACTTCACTAAGTGTCCTATGAAGTTACCAGGCTAACTTTTATTTTCATAAAGTAATATAAACTGACCTGAAGTTAGTGAAAGAAAACGCACAAAAGGCTGAAAACCTGCGAGAGTTGAGAATAAGTGCCCTGTGCTCGGTTGTTTAAGTTAGGAATGCTAAGAAGTATAAACCTGCCAGCACTTTAAGAAAAATGAGATGTAGGATGAGAGGTGTAGGATTTTTGTATGCTGTTTTTGAAATTTTTGTAACTTAACCGACTGCGCCATGTATTTTTGTATTGATATACTAATAATAATGCAAAACTTTAAAACAATGAAATGAAATGAAATGTAGCGTAACTTAGTTTTTAACTCGAATTTACCCATAATACAATACACAATCAAACACTCCTTATTGAACACCACAAATCAGTACAAAACAATACAGAAACAGAACAAAGTATACAATAGGCAGTTTTATCGCTTAATAGCGATCTCTACCAGAAAACCAATAAGACAGAGAATAGTAATATAAGATACTAAAATTACCTACTTAATTTGTTTTTTTTTTTTTCCAATAGTATCAACAGGCATCAACACGCTGTTATATAGAGTTTTAGAGTTTAAAAGTACCGACCTAGATTCCATTCTACTCCTTTGATGTCTTGAAAACGTGAACGTTCCCCTAAAAAACGAACGGTGAACGAACCCCGATAAAGAACCTCGAAAAATAAAACGTGGCCGTAAAAACACCTCACAGATACATTATACTGCCTAATCCGGGAAGCAGTTAGGTGAAGTAAGTAATTAGTGGTGTTGAAAAACACTTAAATTTGCCGCTTAATGTGTTTTTGCGACACCCCTAATGATGGCGCGCGGTGCGGATGTAAGGGAATAAACATCTTTTGTTTTATGCGTGGAGGGACTGTTTAGGTATTCAAAGGGGTTCTGGAGTGTTTTGGGTAGACATTTACCCACAAAAATAGGCCGATTTCATGTTACAATTTTCTCACTTCTGTCAAGCGCAATTTTAGGAAAAAAATGCTTGTTTTAAATTAAGTGTTGCTAATAGAGATATTAATTTGATCTTTATGTGATTACAAAACAAAAGGTTCCTAAAGTTCTTGTTGGCATAAAGTGAAGTAATTATTTCAACGAAAGCTGATGATTTGTAACCAATTTTTGTTGAGAGTTACTTTTATAAATAGTTATCTACGTAATATATCTTTACATAGGTAGTATTTAATGCGGTTTACATACTTACATATTTAAATACAATGATACAGAACTAAGATTTGTACGCATAGTATACCAAACCTGTGTGAAGCCGGGACGCTAGTTCTCTATAAATCATATTAAATCACGATAAGTGAGTGAAATTTACCTTCCAAGATTTATCTTAAATCTACAAACAATGTAAATTAAATAAAAGCTTGTATGACGCCTCCTAAGTCTCGTAATTTAGCCTTGTTTATAAATTATAAAACGAATAGTAGAGGACGATAGCGACGTCCCAAGTCGCTGGAATTAAAAAATAATTATGTTCGAATAGACTCCGCGAACCTCTATCAACTCGGATTTGCGACAACAATTTACATTCCTTCATTTTGTATTCACAAAATCGAGCCTCACCCAAATAAGTTAATACATTCGCTTACTTTTTTTTTTATCGGGAAATGGTTTATTAAAGAATTCCTTTGCACGCACCTGTGGCCGGATTTCAGTAATTCAAAACATTCCAATTTAGAAAAGTCGGCTTGCAAAAAACCGTTTTCGAATGGCACAAAGAAAAATGAAATGAATATATGCGGCGCGCGAGGGCATATTTCGAATTTCGAAGGTAAGGACGTGAGTTTTGTCCGCGCTGGTGACGAAATTAAAAAGAAAATAGCTTTCGAATGAGCTGTGGTATTATTATGTTGGCGGTAATGTATACATTATGATTTTCGTGTCACATAAAATAAATTAATATTTTGAAAAGGTTTTATAAATACAGGCTCAATGAGTAATATTACTCACAAATTGATTCCAATTGTCACGATAAGTTGTTACAAAATTACCATCAGTATTAAATTTCAACCTTAATGAATATTAGAGATTAAGAAGTATGAATATACTACTTAATCTCTAACACGATCTCTACCTAATCAAATGCTTGACCCGGACCAAATTAAATTGAAGACAGCCCCGTCGACAAAATTAAACGGAAACTCACAGAAATTCACGGAATTAATCTAGTAAGTATTTCAAACGCTAAGTACTGAACTTGCCAACTTGCCGTATTAATTATTCCTTCTAATTTTGACAAATAAGCCCCTGTATCCCTAATTAGGCAACATTAAACTTTGTTGTGATGAAATTTTCGCGCCATTTCCGCGTCCCCTTTTCAACGGCCATTTTTGTTCTTGAAAATTAACATTGCTCACGGTTGTAGATAAATTAGGGCGACTACTTACTTACGGAGCGACAACATTATGACTAAAGTGGATAAAGAAGACCCCTTCAATTTAAGTCGGCTAGGCATTACGCTGAAATAAAATTATATTCGTAACTACCTAATAAGAAAAAAAAGACAGCGGTTGAAATCTTAACGAGCCTAAAAAGGTTAATTACGTAAGTATTAAGTACATTAGACTAAAGTTGTACCAAAAACAAAGATACTTAGTTTCTTACTTTACTTATATTATTATTGTCCAGTTACTCACAGTTACTAGTTTAAACCACATGGACATTATTAAAAAAACAAAAAATATTTTAGCAGAGCGTGGTTTCGATCCACGGACCTCTGGGTTATGGGCCCAGCACGCTTCCACTGCGCCACTCTGCTTGGTGGACGGTGGGCTGAAACTAATGTTCATACTCAAATGTAGTGAAAAATTGTGCTGAATTGGACAACTTTCTCAACAGCCCTATGCCAGTGGACGTCTATTCAAGGCCTCTTAAAATTGTACCGAAGTGTTTCGGCAGGTTGTTGGGTTAGTAAGTACAGTATTTTGCAGGATTTTTGGATCATTAAGTATATAATACTTTTTGTCATAATAAATGATCAATGTTCAAAGTGTACTGCGTTAAAGGCGGAACTAAAGTTTAACCCCCTTATTCATAAACGCTCTATAGGCCTTTGCTTACTTAGTAATCGTTTGTCCTTATCTGTGAAAGGTAAATGTCAAAGTGACAGATAAGGACAAACGATTACTAAGTTAGCAGAAGCCTATAGAGCGTTTATGAATAAGGGGGTGTTCAGTCAAACTAATCCAACCACCTGGGCCCTATTTTATAAAGCTACAAGTTAAAATTTACAAGCGGAAGTCTCTATCTAACACATAGGGTCAGAAAGAGACTTCCGCTTGTAAATTAACTTGTAGCTTTATAAAATAGGGCCCTGCTAAAATATTCCGAAACAATTTTAAGAGACCTTGTATGATATTGATGATGATAATTTGATAATGAATTTGGTTTTTTCCTTTATGATTAAAACAAATCAAACTTCAATCTACCCTCCCCTCATTGCCCTAATAACTCACAAGACGCTACACCCCATATCTAGTGTTGCCATAACGCTACAACACAACGTACTATAGCGTTTGCATATTTCCCATCTCCCTGCAATAAAGTGTTATCATGCAAAACGTTTTCGTCTCGTCTCGGGCAAAATCCTCATCCAGCCAACTTGTGGAGTTAAGCACCCGCTGCCCGACTTCAGCTTGCATATTCGCCTCTTGAACGTGAATAATTTATTTTTGCTTTTTAAAATGACTACAGCATATAAGCAAGGTGTGCATTTCTCGCGGGAAAAGCTGCAAGTATGCTATATTGTAGTGATGATAATGATTATGTAGGCTAGGCTATGCAAGATACGAATTTAGAGCTCGTGTAGACTTTGAAAGTTTGACATTCATAAAATATTTCGTTCATTCTATAGACACGTAATCAAATCATTCACGTTTTTTTATATAAGAGGGGGAAAACGAGCAGACGGGTCGCCTGATGGAAAGTAGTCACCACCGCCCAGGGACACCTGCAAGACTTGGGGAATCACAGGTGCGTTGCCTTACGTGACCTTTAGTGAAATAAATGCGGTATCGAGGCAGTATCATTATTAATATTTATTTATTTATTTATTTTAATATTAATATTTTATTTTAATGTTTAATTACTGAATGGGATTATTGCCTGTATAACAATTTATTATTATTATTATTATTATTTCGTAAAATTACATGTAGTTAACTGTATCATTTGACTGAAGTGATATAGCTGCCAGACAACGAGTACATAGGTATTATAATTATAACAGAAGTACTGTGCAATATGCACTAATTTACGACTTGGATTTTATTACGTCTGTACAGTAAAGATATATAATTTTGAAGTAGAGTTGTGACGATCGGATGTGTGTCAGAGGCAGGATGTTGTTAGTTGATGCGCCCGCGGCGACCTGGCGCAGGGGTGACTCCATATTTATGCCGCTTCTACATTACTTCAAGTTTCAAGTGCCAAAAAATGACGTTTGCCAGGTGAGGAAAGGGGTGTGGTAAGGTAGGTGGGGGGATTTTTTGACATTTAAAACTTGACACTTGAAATAGTGAAGGAGCGGCATTAGGTCAATGAACTTTTTCCTGCTACTTCTTCTTCTTCTTCAACCTGGAGTCACCCTTTGTTAGGCATAAGCCTCTTCATGATCATGCCAAGTAATGCTATTTATGTATTTTGCTAAATGCTATGTATAAATTTAGGTGGGTCGACTATTTTCTTGTTGTCATTTTGCTTCATCAAAATTAGTATACTTTATTAGAAAACTAGCGATCCGCCCCGGCTTCGCACGGAATATTATGCATGTATTAGGTATATACATATAAACCTTTCTCTTGAGTCACTCTATCTATTAAAAAAAACCGCATCAAAATCCTTTGCGTAGTTTTAAAGATTTAAGCATACATAAGGACATAAGGACATAGGGACATAGGGACAGAGAAAGCGACTTTGTTTTATATTATGTAGTGATAGTGACGTAGCAATGAGTGACAAAGAATACTTAGTTAAAGTAAGATTAAAGAAAGAAGACCATTATTCCCTTTTGACAGACACACAAATAGAGCATTATGATACACAAAATTTTACAAAAATGAGACATAAAACACAGACATAAAAATAGATCAGCAACGTATGTGTGTGTGTGTGTGTGTGTGTGTGTGTGTGTGTGTGTGTGTGTGTGTGTGTGTGTGGTTGAAAGGTATGTATGTATGCCCATTCATACAAACTTCATGACTTTTTGCAATCAAAAATATCACGATTTTGGGTTTTGCTCTGTAGTGGTATGAAGAGACTAGTATTCGTAGTATCCATGTGGCAACCCTACATTTAGAAGTCTACGAAATGCGACGCACGAAGCAGTACTATTATGAATTTCAAGAGAGCGTTCCTTCGACTAGACTATTTTAAACTCACAATTCTATTCTATTTCATTTATGTCGGACAAACATCGGGCGAAGAATTCAGCATGAAATGAGCAAAAACTTAACACAGTAACGTTAAACAAAATAAATATTGTATTCATAAACCGATCGCTTGAATGAGTTCTCGCCCATGCCACTGTACCCGCTTAACTGTTATTTTTTTTAAGCAAAAAGCTAAGGACGTTTTGAAAATACAGCATAATGAACGTATGAATGAAAGGAGCAATGTCGCTCTAATAGCACAAAAGCCAAGCAAAGGCAGCGTCAACAGCAGAGAGAAACTTAGCAGTGTGATGCAAATATGTAACTAACACTAGAAACAAACAAGCTGAGAGCACGTATGAAGAAAGGAAAATACAACTGTTATGTGATTACGTAAATTTAGTAAGCAGGTGTACTTTTTGACTCGACACGTATTAAATAAACAAACTGGGAAATGTTATTTGAATATGAAAATTAGTAAATTATTGAAAGCCACTTCAATAAATGTTTTATTCAGTTTAAGAATATTTACATAATAGTAAGTGTTTTCGAATTAAATTAAAAACTTTCTTGCACGCCTGCGAGGAAGACCACAGTGTGGGGTTATGTTTGTGTTCATTATGTGTTCAATCAAAGAAAGATCATTGGAGTAGTCCAAACGTAGACTTGTATAATAATGACTAAGGGTTACACCACTCTGTTAAGTTCCAGTTATCTTAACTGTCAGTTATCTATGATTGCGTCTCTATTTATTACTACGAAACAGAGAGAGACGTCATCGTAAATAATTGACATTTAGATATCTGTAACTTAATAGGGAGTGTTAAAACCTAAGTCTATTATTATCGGTCGCCCTATAATTATTAATCATTCATTTAATGGTGGCCACTTTCAGTCTGCATTAATAGCATCACCTATAAAAATATCCACAATCGATTTTCCCAAGCGAAGCGAAATGGGCGAAAATCATAGGAATCATTGTTATAGGCGATGCGGCTAGCAACCCATCACTATTTTGATTCCATTTTCCATCTATACGCCCACAATCTTGCTAAACGTGGCCTGTAGGTCTGGTCACCTTAGGCTCTGTCTACCCCGTAAGCGATAAAGACGTTATTTGTGTATGTATGTATTTCACATCACAAGATAAAATTTATGCAAAATTATATTCCTTAGCTAATTATGATTCCAGTGAAGCCATTAAGGCCTTCCCTAATTACATCATTCAATTAAGGAATCTATATAGCTAATAGCACGCTGTAATAGCCTCTACGCCTATAAATATAAGTGTCAGAACTGTGCGGTCGGCCAACGTAAGCTCGATTACATATCGCCGAAGATTGGTGTCATAAAGCGACGCCATCTTTGTAAGTACTGTCAGTAGCTCAGAATAGGGCCTTAGAATAGGCGTGTGTAACTAGCCTGTACTAAAATTCCCTATCCCGTGGGAATATAAGTTTTGGAGCAGCATAATGTGCAGTCTGTGAGCGCCTAGAACATCAATCGAGTTTCGGGTACAGGCAGCGTCATTCATTAGATAGTGACGATTTGTCTACGGATAATGATTATCCCAAGGCTGTTTTGATGTATGTATTTGTGCAAGTCCACGGAAAGTTTAATACATACATACATACATACAAACCGTCACGCCTCTTTCCCACAGGGGTAGGCAGAGACTACTTTGTTCCACTTGTTACGATCCTGACATACCTCTTTCGCTTCATCCACATTCATCAATCTCTTCATACATGCTCGTCGGTTTCGGGTACTCTTGACCTGGCCTTTTTCCAAAACTTCCTCAATTTGATCACGGAACGTCCGTCTAGGCCTTCCTCTCCCAACGCACCCATTCACACTTCCCATATAAATCTGTTTAGTTAATCTTCTTTCATCATTTCTCTTCATCATTCATCAGAAAGTTTAAACGGTGAGAAAACGTTAAAAAAGCAGGAATGGGAGCGAAACTGCGGGCAACAGCTAGTGTTTACATAAATAACAAACTATTAATAAATATGACAATAATTTACACTTATCGTAATACCTAACATAGCTGAGTGATTGAAATTTTTTAAAATATAATCATGGATTATAGAATAACAGCGCGCTACCAAACATCTAAGCCGTAGTTATACGATAACTAATAGAAAACCATCCTGTTTTCCGCCTGTCTCGGGGCCAGGCCCAGAGGCCATCGAGCGTCATGCTAAGGGCGGCCGTAAACCGAAGACCTCCATACTACGACCGTAAAATTGATCCGGCGAACAGAACAAGCCGCCGCCACACACGACTCTACCGACTAACTCACGCCCGCAGATAGAACTCTGTTTCAGAATTCCCTATTCCGTAGGAATATCGCAAAATCCACGTCACAAAAGGTAGCAGTGGATAAAATTGAAGCTTTCTACGTTTATAATAATAAAAATAATAATATTTTTATTCAAGAACAACAGTGGTCCACAATTATTACAAATAAAATAATGTCACAATTCAATTAAAAATAATAGGAGGTATAAACGAACAATTTAAATAATTAGATTTAGAGCAATAAAAAAAATAACGATCAATAATATTACTTACAATGTCACCAATTAATTGAATTAAAATGTCACCAGCTTAGCTATGAATTTAAAATACATAAATATAGAATAGAAACAATGCCAATAGCCAATGATAAAAAGCTTTTAAATTAGCGACAGATTTATCGCATGGATCATGCCTTTAAGTCATTGACACAAAGCGCAAATAACGTTGCTCATAACATCATAATTTTCGATTCTGTTTCAGTTAATTGTATTTAGAAGTACTACTTCTAATCCTTTGTGAATAAAACTACAAGTTCTTGGGGCATACGTCAGTCGGTATATGCATATAACGTGTTTCGATCATTTGTACCTATTCCAGATTATCTGAGATCCCAGACATTAGTCGATCGAAAGTGGACCGAAAAAACACTTCACATTACTTCACCACCGATGCAAAAGCAAAAGCGAGAAGAATGTGCTCCAAGAAACTTGGTTAATTTGGGAGCGGATTCAGAATATATAAAGTTTAAAATGTATAATGGGTTAAAATGCATAATAGTTCAAAATATATACTTAATGCCATTTTCTGTGAAACTATTAGGTATATGATTTATTTTTATTGCGTCATCTATAGATTGGTTTAGGTTAGATTAGGTTTAGTTTATAGCAAGTCTGTTAATTTGAAATTTTCTGAGTAAATCGCGATAAAAATTTTGAACTATTATGTATTTTAACCCATTATACATTTTAAACTTTATGGATTTTAATACGTACCCGTTAATTTAAGGGAAACAAAGCGATGAAAAAAAAAATGTTCTAATTATTTCATTTGTAGGCGAAAAATTAGGAACCCATCACTGTTTCGATTCCCTTTTCCACCTATACGCCGACAATCATGCTAAACGTGGCCTTTAGGTCTTAATTGTTACCTGTTGTTATGGTGTCTGTTGTTGGCTCTGTGATTTGACTTGATTTGTGTATTTATGTTGTACAAATTTATAGTGGAAATACTTGAGGCGTGTGTGGCAGCGGCACAATACCTCGCCAAGCAACATTTACGCGGGGCCGCAAACTGTTTTTCCGAGAAAACTATTATTCGCCATTGGATAAATCACTGAGTTTATGGCTCGGACAGTTATGTCTCATGGCTGACAAGACGTTGTCGCCCGTATATTATTGTTAAAGTGCTCTCGAACTTAAGTTCGACTAAATAATTATGATTTGTGTAATATGGGATGATCTTTGACCGCATGTGTCCAACGGAGGATGGAGAACTTTTGCTAAAGCGTGGGAAAAACAGGACTCAAAATACAAAAATGAAAATACTTTTTGACAGTCTGTATTCGATGGGCGTATAGGTGGAAAGGGGAATCAAAATAGTGATGGGTTGCTAGCCGCGTCGCCTATCTGTAACATGACTCCTAAGATTTTCACCGAATTCCCTCGATGTCAGTGGTGTTCATAAAACATCAGGTGACCCACTAGTTCGTTTGTCTGGCCTCTATCATAAAAAAATGTGCCTTTACCATCTGCGCGGGCAGAGAAGCAACTGGTACATTCTATGTTACTTCTTTGATCCCAGATCAGTATAGAAGTAAAGATCACCCTACATAAGTATTTAATAAGTCAATTCTATATAATATCTCAGCAATATCTTGCTGCGCAGCGCGGAATAAGTTTGCTAAGTTGCCGGCTTATAGCGCATGGGGCAAGTTTGCACCTGCACACTGAGATATGGCCAACAGTATGAACCAGTATATGATCTTCCATGCTGGTCTGGTAACAAAAAATCAGAATATACCAGTTGCTTCTCTTCCCGCGCAGATGGTAAAATCCCATCCAGGGAACGGGCCAAAATCTTAGGAACCAGGATTGTTATAGGCGGTAGTAACCCATCACTGTTTCGCTTCCCCTTTTCGGCTACTTGCACAAAATCATGCTAAACGTGGCCTTTAGGTTTTGTTGCCTTAGGCTCTGTCTGCCCTGTAAGAGATAGACGATATTTATGTATGTACATGATCTACAAATAACTGGATTTACTGCTTGGAACGAGACGCGTGTCTGGGAACGCAATAGGGTATATGCATTTAAAAAATTATCACATTTCTTAATAAAATATGAAATATCGTAAATGAGTAAGTAAAGTAAGTAAGCAATGCTTTTTTGTACAATTATAAAGAAACAGATACAATTCACAAAAAAATAAAAACAACAATTATAATGCTGAGTGTGGCCCTTTTGGCACTTTCGGCACAGAATCAGAATCAGAATCAGAATTTTTCATTGTCATCATTGTTACACATAGTTTTATTTTTTGAAATGTTGTTTTATAAATTCTTTTTTGGGTTTTTAATTTTTTGTGTCGTTTTGTTTCAATAAACGTTTTCTTTCTTTCTTTATTTTTTCTTTTTCAATAGTATACGCGAAATTATCCATATAAGGGATCTCTACCAGTAACCTGGAGATGACATGAAGTGAAATTAAAAGTAATATCGGTCAAGAAATACGGAAAATATAAGAGTTTCAAATTACTAATTAGTTAGCAATTTGAAAGAGAGATCCGATATGACATGTTTGTGACGATAAACTCCTTATTCAAATTCTGTTATTCCAAAGAAACTTGTAGCCTAATAATTAGAGAGTTTGAGCACACAGATTCCAGACTAAACTTAACCTATTTATTTCTGCTGCTTACCTTAAGAACAGGAAACCTATTTAAGATAAATTTCGCCTTTTAAGCTCTAGATTTGTTTGATAATGATAACCCTATAGACCTAAGATATCTGGTATCTTATGTACAAACCCGCGAGAGCAGGAGGCAGCAGGCGGGCGAGTTCGGGCGGTGTCTCTTTAGCGCTATGTTTGGAGATATCCTACTGCTTAGTACTATGTCTCTAATGAAGAAGTCTGCTGTTTATTTGTATTGCATTTGCAGTAACGTGGAGCTTTCGTTTGCTCTACATGACAAATATACTTCTGTTACTACTTTTAACATTAAACTATGTTAAACCCTGTTGAAAAGATAATTGTTTAGGTACTGTTAATTTAATCACGTCGGTATCCGTTTTGGGGGTAGACAGAGCCTGGGGTAACAAGACCTAAAAGCTACGTTTGGAGTGATTGCGACAGATGGAAAAGGGAATCATAAAAGTGATGGGATTCAGTAAAAACCCGAGTGTGGACGTGGCGTTCCGCTTGCGGCAAGCTCGCAGATAATGCTTAAATCAATTTTTTTTTATATTTAAAATGACTGTCATTAGCGTTATTACAATGTTATTTAGATTTAACTGGATCATTTTCATTAATTATTCATTTAGGAACGGCAGTGTTGCCAGTAAATTAGAGGTGTATGGCGTGACCCCGGCCAGTAACACCGCGGTATTACGGTATCGTTGAGGTTTTACTAGATCGTGTACGATCTAGGGATGTCAATGTGTCCCGAAAATAACGATAAAAAAACAACTAGTACATTATCTGCCACGCAGTGCTGCGCGCTGCGTTTGTAACCGGTAGCAACATTTTTCCAATTTGTAGCAAAACCTGAAAACTTGTGCCGGGTTCTTGGCGCTAGATGATCTATTTTGATATTTTCAAAGGTCAAATTCTTCGGATATGCACTAAAATACATAAAGTTTGAAATGCACAATGGATTAAAACACATAATGGTTCAAAAAATGAAAAAATGGATTAACAGGTTGGTTATACAATAAAGTTAACCTAAACTAAACCAATCTGTAGTTTGCGCAATCAAAAAAGTTCAACTAACTTAATTTTTTTTATTTTTTTATAAGCCTTTTTATTCCGAATTCGCTACAATTTCAGTAAGTACATGTTGTTGTTGTTGTTATAGTCGTTTTTTTTCTAACTTAATAGTTTCACAGAAAACAGAATTATGTGTTTTGAACCATTATGTATTACCGTAATTAACAGTAATTAACTCATTATACATTTTTAATATTTATGTCTTCTGAGGTCGGAATTTCTGACCCGCACCCAATTCTTCGCATTTTTACTTAGTGATCAAAGTAAAAATTAAAACTACAGTAATTTCGCCTGTCCTGTAGACAGGACATAAGTTGAAGACCAACTTAAAAAAAATTTTTTAGGCGCGTGAACCGCGGTTAAGAAATACTATTCAAAAAAATATCTCTGAATGGCTGAAATAATTGGGTTGCGTTAGACTTCTCTGGCCAACTTTTAGTTCGTCCAGAGAAACCGTCAGTTTGCTTCCATGTCGTACATTTTTGTCCGCAGGAACGTTAACTTTTGTTTATTGCTGCGTACGACCATTTATTTTAACAAAATTGCTTACACGTCATATTTTATGAAAAAACCATTCTCCTGGTGGGTACAAAACAAAAATAATGAAAAATAACGTTTTTTTTTCGTTATCGATTGTTAGCACATCACTACGTTATCGCGGGGCATCGCCGTATCGCGATCTTATCAGCAATTGTTGGTAACGCGGTTTATTAACCCACGCGGTTAAACGCCGCTCGTTGAGTCGATTTGATGGGATTGTAACTGCAAATTCTTACAATGTAGAACTCTGTGAATTAATTGATTTTACTAGGATTTTTAGGGTTCCGTAGCCGAATGGCAAAAAACGGAACCCTTATAGATTCGTCATGTCTGTCTGTCTGTCTGTCCGTCCGTATGTCACAGCCACTTTTTTCCGAAACTATACAACCTACATTTTGCTTAAAAGCAGGGCTCTGCTAACACTGGATTTTATAATAACTTAGCGAATTTGTACGGAACCCTCAGTGCGCGAGCCCGACTCGCACTTGGCCGGTTTTTTTTTGATTGCGTTGGCTTAGAAGTTTGATTTTTTCGCAGCTCTAAGGGGTAGTAGAGCTGAGAATCTAACTAATACTATAAATGCGAAAGTATGGATGGATGGATGGATGGATGTTTGTTTGTTACTCAATCACGCCAGAACGGCCCAACGGATCTGGATGAAATTCGGCACATACATAGAGAAAAGTCTGGAATAGCACATAGGCAACTTTTTATCCCGGAAAATTGCGTAGTTCCCGCGGGATAGCGATAAACGAATTCTTTGCAGACGAAGTCGCTGGCAACTTCGTCGACGCTGGTTTTCTCTATCTATGTGCCAAATTTCATTCAAACCCATTGGGTCGTTCTGGCGTGATTGAGTAACAAACAAACATCCATCCATCTATCCATCCATCCATCCATCCATACTTTCGCATTTAGTTAGATTTAAATTTAAAAAAATTAAGAATCCTATGTACTTTAAACAACGTAGCATTATGTAAATCAATAGACTTTTTAATCACGAATAACAACAAAAACACCGAAAATTTGCAAAAGAGTGTGAATTTCTCACACGTAAAGAAAAACACAAAGACAACATTTTTGAAGGCACTAGTCGCCTTAAGTGTTCAAATCACGTTGTAATAATCTAACTAATATTATAAATGTGAATGTATGGATGGATGGATGGATGGATAGATAGATGGATGGATGTTTGTTTGTTACTCAATCACGCCAGAACGGCCCAACGGAACTAGATGAAATTTGGCACATAGATAGAGAAAAGTCTGGAATAGCACATAGGCTACTTTTTATCCCGGAAAATTGCGTAGTTCCCGAGGCATAACGATAAACGAATTCTTTGCAGACGAAATCGCTGGCAACAGCTAGTATGTAGTACAAATGTAAATTAATGCACAACCTACGACATCACTTCGGTGTTATTTCTTTATTCAAAGCGCATGATAAATCACGTGTAATGTTTTATTCGTAGACGGTCGTAGCACGTCGTAGACGCTCTACGCTTAGACAGTGCTACGCCACAGAGCGGTGCCAGATTTTCTCTTGAGATTTCAACTCGCGACAATTTAACATAATACTTAAACTATTACCACAATAACGCCTTTTAATGTTATTTAGATGAAATATTTGTTTTGTTTTCGTATAATTTTGTCTATTTAATAATTAGCTTTCGTTTTTTGTCTTTGTGTAAAATGGTTACCGAAGTTGCACTAAGTTACTTGAACAATAACTTTAACCATAACCAACCGTTTGGACGTCATATTGACAGATAAACAAATTGTATGTCAAAATCTTCGATTACGGTTACTGTTATCGTTAAAGTAAGTTGGTGTAACTCATACTAAGTAAAGTAATCGTACAAGTATACCATTTTCATTCTTACCTGTCCTATTTGGTAAATAAAATTCTAACCTCAAAACGTCTCATTTTTGCTATTTTTCAACTATTTCATCGTAAATAAAGGAACTGGAGATAAAATATGAGCAAAATTATGTACAAAATATTGACTCAGGTTTATTTAAAAACATAATACACCTTATTCTTTACAAAAATTTGCACATTGAGGTTAGAATTTTGTTTACCAAATAGGACAGGTAAGAATGAAAATGGTATAGGTTAAATAGACTTTTTTAAATTTAGGTATTTTTAACATAATGGTGTTTTGAGGGAAAGATGTTATGAAGTTGGCTTATTTATGAGGCTAAGAAATTTTATATTCAGTCATGTTAAGAACCGTAGGTTATGATATGATTATGAGAAAATAAATTAGACATTCTCATATTTAGGTATTTTGACACCTTTTGAAATCTAGGAGTATTTTTAAAAGAGTAAACTAAAATTAAAGCAGTACTAACCCAAAACTATAAAGGGGTAATTCTGTACATGACCTTAAGAGTTTTTAAATATCATTACGGAACTCTCCACTCTCCAACCCGCACGCCCAAACGTCCGCATTTACCCGGGGCATTAGGGGAAAAAAATAAATGTTTGCCCCATCCCCTAATTACCCTGCGTTCTTTGTGCGTAATGTGGCCGCTAATTGCGCTCGCTATTTATCAACGCGACTGTACTTCTGACGAGCTTTAAATACAATATATTTTGTGAGGGAATGTTTGGAGGTCAGTTTGTTTTGTTTTTAATTGCTTCCATGCTGGTATGGGAGTAAAGAAAAAAACATAGAATGTACGGTCAACCAAAGAAGTGGTCTACCACTTTTCGTCCAACTTCCTATCAAACAAAATAGTCGCTAAAGTCGAACTTTCAAGTTGACAGCCTGTCTTATCGACATTATAATATTGCGATGTGCAAAGGATTTTAAACCTTAGGGTGGTAGACCACATATTTGGCTGATGGTACCTACCAGCTGCTTCTCTTATCTCCTCTGTTATCTCTTATCCGCTGATGAATAAAGGCACCGGGTGAAATTACTGCACATGGTGTATTCTATCTTAGCTAGTGTCCGACCGAAACACGATTTTTAGCCGAAACCGAAACCGAAATTTTTGAAGACGTATCATTATCAAACAAAATATTCAAAATTACTGTACAAATCGTAAGGAAAAGGTTATTGCAAGGATTTCTTATATAAGAACAGTTCAACATGTTAAACAAAATAAAAAAACTGCATGCATACTACTGTCGCTGGTCCCAGCTGGGCCGGCCGCCTGTGCATTACCTATACCGACCAGGCCGAGCGTGCCCGAATTAAGCCGAGCGCTCCCGATGCGAGAGTCGCGAGAGGCCGCGAAATAATTTAGGCCCGGCCGGTTTCGGCCGGATTCTGGCCGAAACCGAAACTTCGGCCGAAATCACTTTTTTGTCCGAAATTGGCCGATACCGAAACCGAAACCGAAACTTCGGTCGGATACTAATCTTAGCCCTCTAGGCTTGCAACGCATCTGCAATCCTCTGGTGTTGTGGGTGTCCATGGGTGCTCTCTTATCATCAAGTGTTCCAATTGCTCGTTTCCCTTCCTCGTTGTGTAAAAAAAGTAAATATACCGGGGCACTTTCATACAACTTTGTATGGAAAGTACTCGTTGGTTTTGCTCATCGGTGTATGTATGTCGAGGGCATAAATATCGATACAGCCATCGTGTCAAATATGTGTCATCGGCGTTATTGTTTATGGCAATGGTGTGCAGAATTTTTTGACGTCTTGGTAACATAAATATATTTATGCCCTTGACACTAGGTCGTAGGTACACTACAATACAATACAATACAACACTACACTATATATTTCTTATTAACTTAAGTTACTTTTTGTCCCGGAAAGTGAAAAGATACCGTAGTCATAGACAATAAGTGACTTTTTTAAGGTTTGTTACAATCTTTTATGGTTTCGAATGTTGATAAATATTCTGCTAATAAATTAGATAAAAAAAGTTTATGATACGATTTTGTATCGATATATCGATGTATTGAATCAAAATTTATCGATAGATTGAATCAAAAATATCGATATATCGCTGAATCGATATTTTTTCAACAAACCTACCCAAGACTCGTTAAGTAAAACGCTATAGTGCATGTTATAGGATTCCTTTTCAAGAATATTCTTAGAGAATACGTCACGAACTAAAATAAACGCTTTATACTAGTTTTCCTACAGCGTAAATAAAGCTTCCTTTTTTGTCATAGAGGGGACATTTTTATTTTATTTTCATTTATTTATTCGTGAACAGTTATTTAGATAGCGTCAGTCAAGCTTTGCTGCCGGAGACAGGGTAGCAATGCTTTATTTTCTTTAGAAAATGCAATTTGTTTTCATTGTGATAAATACGGAATGAGATGCGTTTATTTCAAACTTACATCTATACATCTACACTAATATTATAAACAGGTAAAATTTTTGAGTTTGTGAGTTTGTAGGAGGTAATCTCTTGATCTATTGAACCGATTAAAAAAAAAAATCACCGATAGAAAGCCATATATTATTTGTGAGTATCATAGGCTATATTTAAATGTACGCGGACGAAGTATAATTTTAACAAAATACCATACACCGTATTAAACAAAATTGGAATGCAATAATGGAGTTTTTACGAATTAATTTGTCGTTTGGTAAACATAGACAAAGCCTCTATTCTTATTATATTACCCTGGTAACTACATCTAACAGTCTACGTTTACCGTGATTTTATTATAAGCGTATTATAGCTGTAAAAATTAATCATATAGGCCATCCCTCTATGTATAGGCTAGGTAAGTCGCAAAATTCCTCAAGACTCCAGTTTTTAGACTATTACAAATTAGCGATGAACTAGATTATTATTATTAAACAACATTTTAGTCGATTTATTAATTTATTAAGCGCACATCTAGGTTAGGATGGGCGCAATTTTTTGTACAACAAAACTGCCAAAATACATATAAAACTACCGATATTAGGATTACTAACACGACACCGCCTAGAGCTACGTACATATCCTGGAACAGAAAAGATTGAGCATATAAATAAAATGTAAATTGAAAATTTTAAAAATCCACAACGCTAAAAGTGTCATAGTTTGAGAAACACCTTTAATATTTCAATTGTATTCCAAAAATGCCTTACATCATGTTGTTAAAGCGCTTGATACTCTTCAAATTGCTGGACCGATAAGAACCACCGCAAGGAAACTGGCTTTAGAATGAAAAAATCGCATCCTAAGCGGTCCATCCTTTTGAAAGCTACGATGCAACAGCAGACACGCACACACGCACACACACACACACACACACACACACGCGCGCACACAATAATAATTTAAAAAATATTTACCTTGCTACTCCGCAAGCGCGGTTAAGTAGCGGAGTAGTAAGGTAAAATTATTTATTTATTTATTTATAAGCCTTTTTATTCCGAATTCGCTTCAATTTCAGTAAATAAATGTTGTTGTTGTTGTTGTTATTGTCGTTTATTTTTGTATTTATTTATTAAATTGTCGCGTAATTCGGCGTGCCTCATGGCATACGCCTTCTCCGTGTATTGGAGGGTTTGGGCTATAGTTCCCACGCGCGCCCAGTGCGGATTAGGAACTTAACACACGCCATTGAATTTCTTCGCAGATGTGTGCAGGTTTCCTCACGATGTTTTCCTTCACCGAAAAGCTCATGGTAAATTACAAATGCAATTTTCGCACATAAATTCCGATAAACTCAGAGGTGCGAGCCCGGGATTTGAACCCACGACACTCTGCTTGAGAGGCCACAGGTCAAACCACTAGGCTACCACGGCTTTTTAAGTAAGTTAGTAAGTAGTAAGGTAAATATTTTGTGTTTATTGAAATGGACCTCCGCAAAGTAACGCCTGATTCAATAAAATAGTACGGCGGCACTTGAATATCAACATTGTCAAAAAATAAAGGCTACTTTTTTTCGATTCTCTAGGGGGCAGCAGCCCCACTGGCCTCCTTGACGACACCCTTTGTTCCCCTACTTGTCACAGGCCTCCCACCTGAATGAGAGCACTTGAGCTATAGTCACGCGGGCCCAGTGCGGACTGACAACTTCACACACACCATAGAATTGCTATACCGGTTTGCCTTCACCGAAAAGCTAAAGGTAAAATTTAATGGCTTGAGACTACCGCAGCTTCTTACGTGGAACGAAAGCACTCTTTAATTAATCAAATAAGTACATTACTTACCTATTTAGAACAAGTAAGTAATTTGTTTCTTCTGATAATTGAAAGCATTGCGCTGTTAGTAGTGTATAATTGGGGGACCTGGATCAAACGAGATCCAGGATCCCCCAATCATACGTTATATTGATTACTGATCATGAATCAATACATTAATATATGTCAATCGAATTATCTGTTGAGCATATAATTACAGTACAATCCGATAATCAAATACTAGTTCAATCAAAAACTACTTCAATTAAATTCTATTTCTAATAGGTACACTCTGATATCGTTGGTTATGGAGCAAACATATATATTAAGTCACCATTTTTATACAATCATATTATCATTCAAATACTTACGATATTAAATTCTTTGTTAGCAATAGAGAAAATGCAAGCTAGTGCATTCGTGATAATGGCGTGTTGTTTGACGAATCATTGAGACGTAGTATAAACAACGGGTCAGGTGAGACCGAGTTTTTAAGCTGTCATCTTTCACTAGCGATGCTATAATATGAAACAGGGATTCAATTTTGTTATTTTTTTATTTAATCAATAATTCTTTGTTTATAAATTTATTGTAAGAAGAGAATACTTAATGTGAGGTTTCGATATGTTTCACTATAAATTGCTTAATATAATTCAATAATCTGATTTTGACGTACGAAACGGGTAAGATATTAAATAGGTAATATGTTATCATTATTGTGTAACATCAGTGATGCATATTTCATGAGAAACCGTTGTCCATTCTACTAGGTATTCAATTTGGATTGAAAGCTCAATCAGAAAAGTATCCAGCCTACCCTAGAGCAGAATCCGCTGCACACCACTGTGCAACAGACCTACCTCGCTCACCAGTTACTATGCTGACTATGTTATATTACGTGTCTTACGCAGAAACTTATTTATTTTATTTGATTCTTGAATAGTAATTTAATTACGTAATTCTAAATTGAAGTCTAAATTTATTTATTCAGCGTTCAGACTCGTAATTATATAAGATTATTAACGCTATAGTTAAGTATCTGAATTATTATAAATAAAACATATCATATTACATTAACTCCTTTATTTTTAATAAGTAGACAATATAGTAGTACATTATTATACTTAACTAACACATTTTAGTTATTCTCAAATCCATATCATCCTGAATTTTACTTATGATATCTTTAGTTGCGCTATATACGTCATCAAATAATATACCCTTCACAACATATTGGGCGCAGATTTCTGCTTCACAAGTACACATTGAATGTTCAGATTTCGGTGCGTTCTCGGCGTCATAAATTTCTATTTTAATTATTTTTGTCGCACGTTTTACAGTTCTTTTTATGTATGAAGAATATGGTAGTTCGGTTCTGGTTCTCTTGCGAGAAGCGCCATCATGAGTGGTAGATCTTTGTTCTGCTCCATGCGTAGCACGCTGATCCGCTGGTACAAAATTAAAGAGATCTTCTGTATCCTGTAAAGAAAAGACATTCAAAATTTTTGAATCAAATAATTGTCAGTAACATTGGTGTTTGATAACAATTAATCGTAATTTATCGATAATTAACAAAAGAATTCTTATCATAACTAAACGACATTAAAATTTATAAATCGAGTATTACAATAAAGCTTGCATTGGATTACTATATAAATAAATATCAGAGACAATTGATGTCGATTAACCTGAGTCTAAAGTAAGGTAAGCTTACGTTATAGGTGCTGGCCAACGAATAAACATACTTATATAGATAGATATATACTTAAATACTAAACACTTTACTTATATATTAAACACTCGAAGCTCAAGAACAAACTTTCATATTTTTCATACATAATATCTGTCTCAAGCTTTGTCGCCTGATTCTCTAACCACTCAGCTATCCAGTCGTCGGTATGGATATTGATTATTATTAAATAATAACAAGTATAATAAAATAGGTACACACTCACCGACATTACTGAACTGCTCACCAGTGTATTGCAAAAATACTAATCGTTAAAATGTTCTAATTTCTTGTTATTTATATTATTTTTTAAGTATAAAAAAGAAACCATAAGGTTTAATATCGCATAGTAAAATCGTTTTATCGTTAATATGAGACCTAACCATATATGAAAGATGTCTATGCTAAATGAGTCTCAATGATTTGCAATGTCGACATTTGCATCCACATACACTGAATTTGGAGGTAAGTATGTCTGTTTGTTGATCTCGTATATGAAAACTAACAAACGTTTTTTTATTTTATTTCGCACAATAGGTTATATAAACTAAAACCAATTGTGAAGTTAGTGAATCAGTTAGTAAATCCGTATCGGCCAAGCAAAACCACAGTATTAAACTATACAAAATCATCGCTTCCCATTTAAGACTAAGCGTTAACGCAGAAGTTTAAGATTACACCGCTTAAAAGGGTTACTGCTGATACATGATGAGACCTATTTTAAAGTCACGCGGATACTTTCCGTATAAGGAAGATATTCACGTGGATTAGAGAGTACTTAAGCGGTTGATACCGAATCTAGTGCATCATTCATCTCCTCTGCAAAGTAAAGAACCAGCCATCACCTCATCTCCTAAGCTGAAGGATCATCATCAAAAAAAATGTAAGTGTCTATCTTATTAACTAAATGTATTTATTAAATTATGCAACCATCATTACGATTGAATAGTCGAGTCGTTTGTAACATAACACCGACTATAAAGCGAGGTTGCGGATTTCTGGACTGATGGATATTTATTTATTATTTATCTATTCGAATAGATACCTAGAAAAGTTAATTACTTTTCTAGCTTCAATTATGCTGTCTAATAATTTAAATGTTGATGTTTTTATACATTGGAGTCATTAATATTATCAATAAAATTATTCGTCATTCGAATAGTAGTGTAAATATTGGAATTTGATAGAGTTATGCTAACTAATTCTGGCTTCAATATAAATGATGCTGTTTATTGAATAGAGTAATTTAACTTAATATCATCAATAAAATTATGAGTCATTCGAATAGCGGTAAAGAATAATAGTTTAATGATGCTATGTTATTATGCGTCATTCTTATAGTAGTGCAAAATTTTATAATTTCGGGGAGGGCTACGCTAGTAAATTGTATGAAACAAGACGAATGACGATACTTTTTAAATATACCTCTATCTTATTTAAATACTTACTATAAAACGAAAAGTAGGGTCAAATATTATAGATAACTTAAATACTGTAGTTAAAATGTTTTAATATTTATTTCAGGTCGAAGATTTATAGCTCTAACAATGCTGAAACACTATTTCCGTCGGAAGACGAGTCAGCGATGCAGGCCGAATCGAGTGAGATAAGAAAGAGGAAGCATAGCAAAACGTAAGTATTCAATTTATCTTTTGATTCGACTCGATACTAAAGATTATTCTGTGTTATTGAATGATGTTGTTTAAGTTTAATCAGACCCAATCAATATTTTAATTACTTTCATTGAATATCCTCTAATGTAGTCAAGTCTCTGCAAAAATTTTATTAGCTCGATTTAATTTAACGATCGTTTTTATTTTTTCAGATTGAAACATTCATCTAAAGCTGTAGTTTCTTCGTCAAGCTCTGAAGATGAAGCTGCGAGACCGGCTGAATCGAGTGAAAAAAAGAAAAAGCACGCAAAGTCACCGCAATCATCTTCAAGTGCTTCAAAAAAGAAGATCAAAATTAATCCTGTACCTGCGAAACCACACCACGCAACTGCTGCGGAGCTTTTTGGAAGCGGTAGCGAGGATGAGAAGCAGTCCTCGAGTATCACCCCTGCACCTGGTAAATTACAGTCTTGTATCACGCGAAGACTAGCCAATGGGTTTTCACGACAGGACAATCATTCAAAAACAGGTTCACACTTTATTGAACTAAAAGTTTACAAGTGCGACGAGATTAAAAACGTGTTACCTGTTAATAGATGGCGGCAAGCCATAGTCAGCATAAAAACTCAGACGGATGATAATACTACAGCTTGGCAGCACTTATCAAACTTTATTACATCGACTCGTAAGGAATATAGAACTTGTACTCCGACATTTGTTAGCAACTACTATTAATGTTTTATTTTTATTCTTTTTGTATTTAATGATTACGAAATTAGTATGTTATTCATGATTAGTGCATTATAGAGAGCGCTTACCAATTCATGCCTTTATTATTAACCTATGTATTAGATAAATCTATGAATAAATACTATCAATAAAATCATATTTTTGTTTACAGCTCCGTCTACTTACCCCGAGTCATCCACCAATGTATTTATGCGATGTGATCATTGTCAGATCGAGATGCCTATAAATAAATACAGATTTCATTTAAGAACAAATTTGCATAAATCAAATTGTTTATCGAAAACCGATTTTAAACACATTGAAATAATTAGCACAGCATTTAGAAACAGAATTGCTACATATCGCTTAAACCCCTCACAGGATGTCGAATGCCTTACACCTGAGACTTTCCTATGCGGGATTCGAAGTGATATTTTATACCTTATGAAATCCGCATTATTGAAACATGATTGTGTTAAAATGAACAGCGAGCTGTTTGTTCATTTTACATTACCGAATTCATGTAACCAACAGCTTAAGTCTTTTAACACAAAATATAGTATTGTATTTAAAAACACAAATTTTAATGAATTATATATGACTATGATCGAGAACTTAAAAAATAAACTAATCGAATTCGAACATCGTGAGTCCGGGTGGTCTTATTCTACAATTAGTCACTTAGAAATCAATATAAATAAATATAACCCAATGAGAGGTGGTACTTACATACCGTTACCAGTTAATATCAAGAATACTAAAACCTGTATAAACATTCAGAACAGCGATAGTCATTGTTTTTTATGGAGCATTATGGCAGCTCTATTTCCTTCAAAGAATAATGCGTGTCGAGTTAAGTCTTATCCGCACTATTCAATCGTTTTAAATATAAAAGGAATGTCATTCCCTCCGTCTGCTAATGATGTAAGGTTGTTTGAGAAAAGTAATAGTGATATAAGCATTAATATCTATGGGCTAGACAAGGGTATTGTAACAGGACCGTTGTACCGCACGAAATCCAAGAAAATAAATCATATCAATTTGTTATATATTGAACAAAACGGTGCAGGTCATTACTGCTTAATCAAAGATCTAGTGCGTCTAGTTCGTCGTCAAATAACTCACCACAAGGGTAATATGTATTTTTGCGATTCTTGCCTTCAATTTTTCACCACTGAAAAAAAATATAATTCACATCATTGTTCTCACATTCTTACTGTTTTACCTGAAAAAAATGCAGCGATTCAATTTAAAAACTTTGAACGACAACAAAAAATTAATTATATAATTTACGCTGACTTTGAGAGTATGTTAATAAATTGTGAAGATGCGAGTACACAAAACACTCAAACCGTTAAACAGCATCTTCCATCATGTTTTGGGTATTATATTTGTTGTTCGCATGATCCTCGTTTAAACAAATATGTTACCTATAGAGGTGAAGATTGCGTCGAGATTTTTATAAAGTGGTTAATCGATGATATACAGAACATTAATTCAATATTGTCTCAAAATAATGTAATGAAACCTTTAACTACCGAACAAGTAGCTAGCCATACAAATGCTGATAAATGTCACATATGCAAACAATTTTTGTTCGGTGATAAAGTTCATGATCATGATCATATTACTTCAGAGTATAGAGGTGCCGCTCATTCACTTTGCAATTTAAGATACAGAATATGTCCATTTATACCAGTTGTTTTTCATAACCTAGCTGGTTATGACTGTCATTTGTTTATTAAAGAACTGGCAAAATATCCTGGTTCTGTGAAAATTATTCCTCAATCCAAAGAGAAATATACGTCTATTACAAAAATTATAGAATCAACAAACCAGTCGCAACCAATCAATATTAAGTTTATAGATTCTTTTCAATTTCTTAGTTCAGGCTTAAATGAATTAACAAAAAATTTGAATGAAAAGGATTTCCACAACTTATCAAAAGAATTTCAAAGCTATAATAAAATTAATTTGCTGAGACGTAAAGGTATTTATCCCTATGATTATATTAATTCTTGGTCTAAATACGAAGAGGATAAACTACCATATAAAGAACATTTTTTCAATTCTTTAAAAGATGAGCATATCACTGATGCTGAGTATACACATGCGCAACTCGTATGGTCTACCTTTAATATAAGTTCATTAGGAGAATATACCGACTTATACTTGAAATGCGACGTTCTATTATTGTGTGATATATTTGAACATTTCAGAAGTACAAGTTTACGACATTATAATCTTGATCCGGCTTATTATGTGTCTGCACCTAGTTTAAGTTGGGATGCTATGCTTTTGTGTACAGGTGTTCAATTACAACTATTAGATGATTTAAATATGTCGTCGTATCCTACGAAAAGGGGCGTAGCCACCATTAATACCGTTTTTCTCTTCTTACAAAATCACATTCTGCGATTTTTTTTACACATACTGGTTTTTGAAACACAGTTGAAATAAAAAAAATTACGAAGTAATTCAAGTTTTAAAAATGGCCACATTCGAGTTGGTGTCTTTCTACCCGCGGAAAGGAGTCGTTATAAACGTCAGGGCCTTGTTCCGCGAAGCGACGCGGTGCGGGGTGGGGTCCGAAACTCCTTAGCGGCAGTTACACGCGGAGCGCTTGAGCACGAGTGGGAGTGTTTTGTTTTAATGCAAATAATATGTAAAAATATGAAGAGATCACTTAGATTGGTAAAAATTGCTAGAGAGGGATATAAGGATGATGAAAAGCGAAAACGGCTCACTATACGCAAGTTAATTGATTTTAAGGTACTCATTAATATTCGTTATTTATTAATTTTTCTGTTTAAAATTATGTTCAATAACTAATTCTGACTTTTATTAATATGACTAATGATAAAGCAAGGTTTCCACAATGTTACTTGAATTAAAATGATTTTATTCATAATGTAAAACTATTAACACGGTTTACGTGGAATAAAGCCACAAGATAATATTACGTCCCACTTCCACGGACTAAACGTTGACGCGAAGTACGGTTTTCGTGGTGTCGCAACGATTGTTGTGCCTTTTTTCGATGTAAATATTTTAAAATGTTATGTTTAACAATAATAGCGTAATAAATTAATTATATACGAGTAACAGTAATAAGTTTTAGATGTCGTATTACATACTTTTAGGCATTTGAGTTTCATCAGACTAACCGCTGTATTGTTTTTCTATTCCGCATAAAAAAGCCTTAATGACCGTTAGGCTCATAATTGATATTTATTTATTACTTTTTCAGCGTCACCTGTGCCACCAGGTTCAGAACCAGAGATAGCATAGTAGGTATTTGATGGATTGTTTTGGTGGTCAATTAAATGAGGCAGCAAGTTACGCGTTGTTATAAATCTCTTCGTAATATATAATTATTATGTATTTATAATCAGATTGTTTTACCATTAATGTTTTTTTTGAAACTCATAGGATGAAAACAAATCTCCGAATATAACTTTGCAAAAAGTTAACAGCAATCGTAAGAAAATAACGGATAATTCTCCCGTGAAGGAAATTTATGTTGTGGCAGCTGAAGTTCATGCTCCATCAAGCCCTATACGTTGTCAAAAATATCCACTCAAAACTCAGTGCAGCCTTCACGTTTAAAAAAATCCACAATTAAACCAATGGAGGTTTTACAGGAATGTCAACCACAAGATGTAACAGAAGATTTAATCATTCATGATCCTCAGAATTTGCACACACCTACAGCTACACCACCTCAAAATTCATCCGGTCAAAACAGTCATGTACACAACGATAGTGACATAGGGGCGAATATACCAACTAACTGTAATATTATTATGGAACTGGTTTCAACAAAAACACAAGATCAGACAGGAGGTACGCCTGGAACTTCAGGAGCCAATTGGTGAAAACATCGATGACATCGTTATTGATAGCGCTACTTCTAGTTTCTCTATTGCTTCGATGCCTTCTGGAGTTGAGTCAGAGGCGAGTTCTTGCGGAAGCCCAACTTCTTCTCGAATTTCCGAAAGAAGAAAGAAAATGGGTAAGATCCGCACAAGAAATGAAAAGGACTGGAAAAATTTGAAAAGAAAAGCTTTGAAAAATGCTGGAAAAAAACACACTACCAGAAAAGGAGCGGATACCTGAAAAAGTTATGAGAGATCCACTGTATGAAAAAATGTGCAGAAAAATTACCCATGAAGAAAGAGAATCAATTTTCAAGAAATTTTGGAATATTGCAGATCATGAACGTTAGTGGGAAGTTATTGCAAAATGCATAACAGAGTCTAAACCTAAAAGAATAAAAGCCAGTGGACCTAATCGATCTCGAATAAATGGGTACAGATTACCAATAGACCCGAAAGATCCTGTGGTTGTTTGTAGGTTAATGTTTTTAAACACACTCTCTATCAGCGAGAAAATGATACGAACTGTATTGAATAAGCAATCAAATCGTGCAGACGACGGTAAATCTAAATCCTTTTAAATAAATAAATATCTTGGGACAATTGACACCAATTGACCTAGTTCCAAACTAAGCAAAGCTTGTGATATGGTGTGGGTGTGGTGTGTGTGGTGTTGTGGTGGTGTGGTGTGGTGTGTATGGTGTGGTGTGGTGTTTTAAAATCACAGATATGCGAGGTCGCCATAATAACAGACCACATAAATTGCCAGATAGCGTGCATAATAGTCCGTCCGTCCGTCTGTCACCAGGCTGAATCTCAAGAACCGTAATAGCTGGACAGTTGAAATTTTCACAGATTGTGTATTTTTGTTGCCGCTACAACAACAAATACTAAAAACAAAATAATATTAATAATTAAGGGGGGCTCCCATATAAAAAACGTGATATTTTAGCCCTTTTTCATGGCTACCACTCGTCGAGCTAGATCTCAAGAACCTTAATAGCTCTAGACAGTTGAAATTTGCACAGATTATGTATTTTTATTGTGGCTACAACAACAAATACTAAAATCAAAATAAAAATAATAATTAAGGGGGGCTCCCATACAACAGAGTATTTCTGGTACGGAACCCTTCGTGCGCGAGTCCGACTCGCACTTGGCCGGATTTTTGTGTTTAATGAAGACAATATAATTATTAAAATGTACGCCATTTATTTAATTGTTTCATTTTACCATTTAGTTGTTTTTTCATGAATTTGCTCAATTAAATTACCTAAATAATTTATATTTTAAAAGGCCTTAAGTGCGGTTAGGGCTTAAATTATCCCTAGGAATGAAGACCTAATAACACTTACGTCCCTATACGGCGGAAATAAAATGCAAATATATTAAAATGGAATTGGAAAAAAGATTTAAGGGACATATCTATTAAAATTAATCAAATTATACATACAATGATACAATCATAACAAATCTAAGATGATTTATTAGTTAATTTGTGAATTTAAAGCCATGAGGTCGCACACTGATTTTTTAAAGTACAAAAAACCGTCTCCTGTAAAATTGATTTTTCGTAATTACGCCCCTATTCGTAGGATACGACGATGTATCAGATGCTTGAGAACGGGATACGAGGGGGATTAGCTCAATGTTCTCTTCGACATGTAAAGGCGAATAATAAATATATTCCAGAATTTAATGATTCAAAACCATCATCATATTTAATATATCTCGATTGTAACAATCTATACGGTTATGCGATGAGGAAAAAAATGCCTATTTCAGATTTTGAATTTTTAACTGAAGATGAAGTTAAATATTTTAACGTAATGACAGTGCCAAATGATGGAGAATTTGGATATATTTTAGAAGTAGACCTGACTTATCCCGAACATTTACATGATTATCACAGTGAGTTACCTTTCGCCCCAGAAAAATTCATTCCGCCAGGCGGTAAATCAAAAAAATTAGTTGCTAATTTATATGATAAATACAATTACGTCATACATTATGTTCACTTGAAAGAATGTTTGAAAAATGGTTTAATATTAAGGAATGTTCACAGAGTCTTACGCTTCAGACAAGATAACTTTTTACAAAAGTACATTGATTTAAATACTCGTTTAAGACAAAGTGCTACTACAGCGTTCGAAAAAGACTTTTTCAAACTTCTAAATAATGCGGTATTCGGTAAGACGATTGAAAATAAACGAAAGCGAATAGAAGTTAAATTAGTCACAAAATGGAAGGATTGTAGCAATAAAACAAATAAATATATAGGAGCAGAAAAAATCTTACTAAAACCAAATGTAAAAAACGTATGCATATTTTCAGAAAATTTTGTAGCTATCCATTTAGCTCCTGAAAAAATTTTACTAGACAGACCAATATATATCGGATTTACAGTACTAGAATTCGCTAAACAGCATTTGTATCGATTTCACTATGATGTTATAAAAAAAAAATATAATTCAAAGGCTGCACTTTGTTACACGGATACTGATAGTCTTCTGTATAATATTGTAACACCAGACTTTTACCAAGACCTACATAATGATATTACGAAATTTGATACAAGTAATTATGATGAGGATAACCCGTACGGCATACCTCAAATTAACGCTAAAGTACCGGGATTATTTAAAGATGAAATGGGTGGTGACGTAATTACTGAATTTGTAGGCTTAAGAGCTAAACTCTACTGTTTAAAGACAGTTAAAACTTCATTAAACAAAGCTAAAGGTGTTTCGAAACCTATAACGAATCGATTACAACTTTCCGATTATAAAACAGCGCTACACACCAAAAAAAATTTTAGACGAAAAATGAATCTGATTAAATCCATTAAACATGTTTTATATTCACAGGAAGTAAACAAAGTAGTTTTAAACAGTAATGATGACAAGAGGCAAATATTAGCTGGTAACATAGAAACGCTCCCCTGGGGTCACTGTAATACAATTTTTTAATAGATATACGAAATACCTTGTACGTATTTGAAAAGATTTCTTTAAGTATATAAGTAGTTAATTATATTATCATATTGAAGATATGATATTAATAAAAAAAACAGTCTTATATAAAAGGTTATTATATTTTTAAATGTAATTTAGAGCTATGTATTGGTTTTTCTTTTTAAGAAATCGTAAAATTGTATTCGTGTGATGTGTGTTTAGAAGTATAATTATGCTTTGTTTATATTGAGCTTAAAAAAGGAATAAATATATTTCAGCATGAATGAAAAAGTTTTTATATATGCAACCAAATCAAATCAAATAAATTATTAAATGTATCTCTTTCTTTTGATCGTCATTTTAAGCAACGATCTAGACTAGACCCAAGATTATATAAGCAATAAAATCCGAGATTCCCCGCATTTCATCATGATCTTTGATAAACAGAGTCAAACTTTGGAAGTAAATACTTTCAAAGTAAAAAATGACACACAAAAATTAAAACATAGTTCGTTGTTACCTAATACCATTCGCTGCATAATATGCGGTCCTTCAAATTGCGGTAAAACTAATGTTATGTTAAATTTATTGTTACACGAAAATGGTTTGAAATTTAAACATATTTATTTATACTCGAAGACCGCTTTTCAACCAAAGTACCTCTTTTTAAGACAAGTTATGGAAAGTGTTCCAGGAGCGGAGCTATTTGTATTTAATGATCACAAAGAAGTTCTTCACCCCAACGATGCTTTGACAAATTCCATTATGATTTTCGATGATGTCGCATGTGAAAATCAAATTAATATTAGAAATTATTTTACTATGGGAAGACATAGGCAGATAGATTGTTTTTACTTATCGCAAACTTATTCGAAAATACCTAAACAACTGATCAGAGATAATGTTAATGTTTTAATTATCTTCAAACAAGATGATACCAATTTAAAACATATATACAATGAACATGTAAATACAGATTTAGATTGGATACAATTTAAGCAACTTTGTTCTGTTATATGGCAAGATCGATTCAGTTTCTTAGTTATAAATAAAGATTGCGCGATAAATAACGGACGATATAGACAAGGATTTGACACGTTTGTCCGCTTCTAACTTAGTTATATATTCCGATTTCTAGTTTAAAAATCTCACTTGAAAACAAGGGGTTTTAAGAAACGGTAGTCATATTAATAAGTTGGAAAGTAAAATGGATACCGATTTAAAAGCACAACTCATTAAATCAGTTAACAATATAAAAAACAAAATAAAGAAGATTAAAAATGAAGATTATGAAGCTGATCTGAAATACAAAAAAGTATTTAAACCTATTACTGATTCTTTAGAAACAGTTGTCAAGATAAATCAAACACCTCACTCTGCTTTTAACATAACACCAAGAAATGGTAAAAATAACACGCAGATCGATTTAAACTCTTCTTTAGACTATAATAATTTTAAAGACATAATTAATGCTGATTCTAATCACCATTCAGAATATTATGGATGTTCTAATGATAATGATAAAAATACAACAAATCAAAGTAACAGTCACGATACACTTTTATCTTTGAAAAAAGAAGACATGATGGATATGTATGAGCAAGTCAATGTTCCGTTTGGTATTTATGTTAAAGATAAGAACCTGATGATGGGAAACACTGTTGTTAGTTTATCTTTTAAAAATAACACTGATAATACTTTGGGAAAAAAATACATGATTACTGTCAAAAATAAGAATTATGAATTGACCGGTGGTTTAAAAGAACTTTTATTGCGAAACAGACCTAATCTTAAGCTTGTAACTGAAGAAGATAAAACAAAATACAAAGAAATTTTAAGTAACACAAACGCGCACAAACGGGACTTTGACCCGGCCGGACAATTAAAAGGTGACAAAGGATTAAAATACTGTACAATAATCAAGCCTCTATTTTCACAAGTAACTGACGAAAATAATGAGTTCACTCAACAGTTGCCGCAATTGAAAATCGGTCAAGGTTTGCCTGAATTAAAACGATATAAAAGTAATACGGATTATATTTATTGGGATGATCCTAACGAACTTATTGAAAGACTGAAACTTTTAATTGCATCTAAAAGTGCTGGTAACAGCAATCATGACAATGAAATTATATCAATTATTGAAGAGTTAAAGGAAGCGGGTATAATAAAAGAATAAATTCTGTTTTCGTGTAGTCATTTCGTCTAGTAATCTAATAAGCATTAGACATGAATGAAGAGAAAAAAGGAAATTTTAATGTTGATAGTTATAAACTGGAAGTAATTAAAATATCATCTATAGATAAACGTGAAGTATCCGACGTTGTTAATAAAGAGATCGTTGATAAATTTAATAAGAATAATTCTGAAAAACTTGCGCATATTGAAAAGCTGGTTATGATTTTAACAGACCGTGTAAAAAATATTGAAAAAGATATTGCATTAAAGGAGCTTGAGGGAAAATTAAACAAGCATTATGAGCAAAGCCGACGTTGTTAATGAAATTCATAAAAACGTACGAGTAAACTTCCCTCGGAGAAGCGTAATATTAAGAGATATAGATGACCTTTGGCAAGCGGATTTGATAGATATGCAAGCTTTATCCAAATTAAATGCTGGTTATAAATACATACTAGTAATTATAGACGGTTTCTCAAAATATGCTTGGGCATTCCCGATTAAACAAAAGACTAAAGAAATCGTATCTAAAGAGTTTCAAACATTGTTGGAAAATGGTCGTCACCCAAAAAATTTACAAACTGATATGGGTACAGAATTTTATAATAATAAATTCAAAAAAGTTATTGAAAAGTATCACATAAATCATTACTCTTCTTATTCTACAAAAAAAGCATCAATCGTAGAAAGACTTATAAGAACTCTCAAAACTAAGCTTTACAAAGAATTTAGTTTGAAAGGAAATTATAAATGGATCGATGGGACTCTTGACAAGAAAGTTTACGAATACAATCATACCTTTCATAGAACCATAGGAAAAACGCCGGCTGAAATTAATCATAATAATAAAGAAATTGTCTTACAAAGATACATTAACAATTCGCTATCCGAAAAAAGACCGAATCGTCATGTTTTTCAAGTTGGAGATTTTGTAAGAATCAGTAAATACAAAGGATGTTTTGAAAAAGGATTTACACCTAATTGGTCAACCGAAATATTTAAGATAAGAAAAGTCCAACAAACTAACCCACTCACATATTTATTAGAAGACGCAAAGTCTAGGCCTATTTTAGGAGCATTCTACAGACAAGAAATTCAGAAAACTGCTCACCCTGATGTATATCTTGTTGAAAAAGTTGTAAAAAGCAAAGGAAACAAAGTATATGTTAAGTGGCTGGGTCTTCCATCAAGTGAGAACAGTTGGATTGATAAAAACAATCGTTTGTAGTGATTTTAGTACATTAAATAAGCTATTCATACTTAATACGCTCATTTGCACTTGGATCTTTATGCAAGAAAGTCAACTTTAAATAAAGCATTTTAATCATACCAATATTACTATTATTAAAATGAAACACACACGAAGTAATACTAAAAAAGAAGCGCATCATAAGGAAAAAACATTATTAGCACCCTCCCAGAAAACGGGAGCTGGTCTGAAAAAAACCTTTAGTAATATTGTATCGCACACTAAAAAACATATTCGAAATTTGAAACCAAAGTGCAAGAAATTGCTAACGGAGTTAGCATACGCGGCTGCTCGAGAATTTGCTTCTGACATAACCGTGCAATCCCCGAGAGTGATACCTGTACCTAAAACTGGTGGATTTTTACCATTAATTCCTATTCTTGCCGGCTTATCTGCTACGGGGAGCTTGGCTGGAGGTGTTGCGGGAATCACCAAAGCTATCAATCATTATAAATCGGCACAAAAACATCTTGCAGAGTTAAAAAGACATAACATGAAAATGGAGGCTATGTGTATTGGTAAAGGATTACATCTTAAACCGTACAAACACGGGTTAGGAATTTACGTTTCAAACAAAAAAAACTAGATACTGGGCTACCTGATCGAGCGCTAACTAATATCGATATAATAAAGCATGCGAAAAATATACCCCATTTTCGAGGCGTATTTATGCGAGATGAATTACCAGAAAAGCCGTGGCTGATGGAATGCGGTGTGATTAATTTAGATTCATCTAAAAATGTTGGTACTCACTGGGTAGCCTATGGAAAAATTAAAGACTATATTGAATATTTTGACAGTTACGGTAACTTAAAACCGCCAAAAGAATTCTTAGCATATGTCGGAACAAATATTCGGTATAATTATGTCAATTTACAAGGCAATCATTTATACAACTGTGGACATTTATGTTTGAAATTTCTAAAATCATTTTGGAAAAGTAAATCGAGACTAAATAAATAAATAACGAAACGGATTAAACATATAGTTACGGTTGTTAAATGATAATAAAATAAAATGCTAAACCGGATTAGGACATTCCTTCGCGAACAGTATTCAGAATTGGGCGTTGAGTACATAACAGTCTGCCGAGTTTAGTACAAATAACCGCTTCAATTTATTATAAGTATACAATTAAATATGTATGTTTTCAATAAAAACAACATCAAAGAACAAAAATGTACTATTAATCTTCCAGTGTTCAAAGGAAGAACACGATTAAGTACGACAAATAAAATTACTAAAAGTAATAAAATCTTTCTTCATTCTCTCGGCTTAAAAATAAAATAAAAATAAATATAATATGCTGCAAATAACTGAACTACCGCAGCAAGATAATTCTATTGAAAGCTACGAGATTCACAGCTACAATCCATACAATCACAGCTTTAAAGAAAACGATGAAATCAGAATACCTATTCATCAGCAAGATGTTTATGTATTACCATCTGCAAGCTCCATTTACATCGAAGGACATGCGAGTGTATTTGAACTAGATACAGCAGGAAAAAAGAAGAAGAAAGAGTTTAAGTTTATAAATAATCCTATATTGTTTTTATTTCAAGATATAAGATACGAATTAAATGGGGTAGAAATAGATCATGTTAAAAATGCTGGAATCACAACTACGATTAAATCTCTTATCTCAATGAACGTAGGCGAAAGTAAAAGTTCAGCATTGTGGGGGTGGAATTTAAACGGAAGTGCGAAAAAAGGGGATAATTTTTCTGTTATTATACCGCTTAATAAAGTGTTAGGGTTTGCAGAAGATTATAACAAAATTGTTGCCAATTGTAGACATGAACTTATACTTCATAGAAACAATTCCGTTTTGAATAGTGTTATAACTGATACAAATGATACTATAGAAATAGACATACATAAGGTTCAGTGGCGTATCCCTCATGTTAAAGTTTCGGATCGCAATAGATTATTGCTGCTTAAGCACTTGGAAAAAGATCGAGCAATACAACTAGCTTTCCGAAATTGGGATTTATATGAATATCCGCTTTTACCTAAAGCAACAAAACACTCGTGGTCTGTCAAAACTGCTTCTCAGTTAGAAAAACCGAGATATGTTATATTCGGTGTTCAAACTGATAGAAAACTGAATCGAACGAAGAGTTCATCAGAATTTGATCATTGTAACATAACAAATGTCAAGTTGTTTTTAAATTCACAGTACTTTCCTTATGATTCACTTAATTTAAAATTTAATGAAGATAAGTATAGTATATTATACGAAATGTATGTTAACTTTCGTCAGTCGTATTACAACACCGGAATCGATCCCCTGCTTGATTTAAATACATTCGGGAAAAAAGCCCCACTGTTCGTTATTGATTGTTCACGACAAAATGATTCGTTGAAAACAGGACCGGTTGATGTCCGTTTAGAAATCGAGTCTTCAGAAGATATACCTGACAATACAACAGCGTACTGTCTAATCATAAATGATCGTCTAATCGAGTATAAACCCTTGAGTAATATAGTGCGAAAATTATCATGAATGTGATTATGGATGTTCAAGGTTTTAAAAACGAAAACAATACATTTATACCTAAAGAAATAGCAATTATTTGCAAAAAAGGTGTCATTGTGTTGTTGATTAAACCACCTTATCCTTTTTATAATTTAACTAAGAAAGAACGGTTGCAAGCCTCATGGATAGAGAGAAACAGAGGAATATTATGGAATGAGGGGTATGTGCCATACTTCAACTATAAGAGTTTGATATTAAACTTTTGTAAAAATAGACGTATTTATACAAAAGGTGCTGAAAAAGTGGTCTGGTTAAAGAAGATAATAGAAAGTGACAATGTTTACAATTTAGAAGACTTTAATTGTCCTAATTTAAAAACACTTAGTGAGAAATATTCGATTTCTTCCGACATTTATAATTGTATTTACCATACCAAAACATGTGCTTTTAAAAATGTATCTTGTTTAAATAAGTGGTGTGTAGATAATAATATTTTTAAGTAAATAAATCAACAATCATATTATATATTTGTTTAATACTGATATTTGTCAACGTATATATTTTATAATAAGTATATAATCAAAATGAATATCAACAAAGGAGATATCGTTGAGGTTATCATTGATAAATGTCAGCTTCATGGTCGTCATGATGTCAAAATATTAAACGCTGAGCACTATTCTGGTGTGCTAATAACTCAGAGTTATTATAAAACTAAACGCTCACGAATCTTTTACACGGGATTACAAGTAGCAGCTCGAGTAATTAGAATAGATAAATGTTATATAGACTTGCTACCAATCTAATTGGAAGTTTCTAAATCATTACGCTGAGTGGTTATAGAAACCTGAGCATGTTATAAATAGAAATAGTAGTGTTGTGAAGGATATGATGGTGTTCTATTTATTCACTGTGTATAATAATAAACATTTTGATTTTAATGTTTGTACCTTTAAAAATGTATGTTTTATAAATAAATCATGTATACTTAATCCTTGTTTACTTTCTTCCTAAAGTTAGGAATAAACCTAAAGATATAATTTGATTTGATTACCGTCTGCGAAATTCGAGCATAATAATTATCGTTTATTATACGAACAATACGCTACACTTCAACAGTCGTATCACAACCGTCATAGTCTAGAACTGCTTCTTGTTTTCGAAGAAACTAATATGAATTCAAATACTTACATAATTGACGTACAAGGCTTCAAGGTTGTGAATCTGGAAAACATCAATCCGTATCTGGTGTGTCCAAGAACATTTCTGCGATTTTGTTCGACAGAGCAAAAGCTAATGAATCTGAGCATTAACATTGTGTGATTGAAAACGAGGAGCGCTGTTTTACAATGTAAGCTAAAGCTCGGTCGCCTAGTTAGTGCTTTATTTATTTATACAAACAATACGCTAGGCTTCAATCAGTAGTATCCCAACCGTTATCGTGTAGAACTGCTTCTTGTTTGCGAAGAAAGTATCATGAATTCAAATACTTACATAGTCGACGTGCAAGGCTTCAAGGTGAAGGAGAATAATTTTATAATAAAGGAATTTGCCTTCGCTGCAGAAAATTATGCGCAAAATAGTTTAATAAAATCGCCGTACCCGTATTCTAAGTTAACAGATGAAGAACGAAAACAGGTGCAGTGCACTAGGAAAAACTATGGCATAACATGGAGTGAAGGAAATATTGACTATCCAGATTTCAAAGGATATGCGGAGTATTTGTTAAAAAATAAGACCATTTTAGTGAGAGGTTCTGAAAAAGTTAAGTGGGTAAAAGAAATAAGTTCTAATTGTGATATTATTGATGTAGAAGAAATGGGGTGTCCAGACTTTGAAGAATTGCATAAAATGTTTAGTGATGTTGGCGATCTGTATTTTAGATGTATTAAACATAAAAAAAAAAGATGTGCTTTAACAAATGTAAAGTGTATTAGACGGTGGTACATAGAATGTAACAACCTTATTCATAATTAAATAAATGATTTTAATTATAAATATCAGTGCATTTTATTTCACTATTCAAAGTTCGTAAATAAAGCAAGACTAGTATTTGTGATCGAGGGTGTTTGTGGCGGTTCTGGCTCAGAGTGTATTAGAACTAGAATTTAATTGAAGTAGTTTTTGATTGAACTAGCACTTGATTATCGGATTGTACTGTAATTATATGCTCAACAGATAATTCGATTGACATATATTAATGTATTGATTCATGATCAGTAATCAATATAACGTATGATTGGGGGATCCTGGATCTCGTTTGATCCAGGTCCCCCAATTATACACTACTGCTGTTCGTTGCTTTCTCTTGATATCATATAAGTAAGTAAGTATTTTATATCATAACGCAAATGAAGGGAACGTTATCATTTGTTGTACGTTTCCTTGGATGACGTCGATGCCTAAATAGTGTCAAAATGATGCAATATTTATTGTAGCGGTAGCGGTCATTGACAATGGTCGTTGACAGCCAGGATTTTTTTTTTAGTATTTTATGGCCTGGATGCTAAGTCCATTAAGCCAATACGTCACTGATTGAATACAGATGTAGCAACACCACAGCGTTCTTGTTGAGTTTATGGCGTGCATTTTAATAAATTTAAGATCTAAGCTCACAAAAAAATACCGCGCTTTTTATTACCCAACTATTGCTATTAGATTTAGATTACCATTAGATTTAGATTCGAAGAATACTTGGTACATTTTTGCAACTTAAGAAGCATGGTTGTCTACCATGCTAAAAACGACTTATTAGCAGTTAGATTTTAAAAGAAAACGTACACAAATAAAAAACCTTCTTGATATCGATTAAAACAAAAGTTTTTCAAAACGAAACTTTTAGCAGAGCGTGGTTTCGATCCACGGACCTCTGGGTTATGGGCCCAGCATGCTTCCACTGCGCCACTCTGCTCACTGCTGATGGGATCGAAAACATCGGTCATATGGATTCTCGCGTCAAGTAGGGATACTTTTCTTTTTTCGCAAAACAAGAGGGCGGTGAATGCAATTTGTGGCTATGCGTTCCTTGGTTTGACGCTTGTTACCTACTTCTAATCTTCAAATGCCGTGAACGCACATTGTGCGTTATATTGATTGTGAAATTGTATGCGTAGGCATTAAATAAATCGCTTTAAGGCGCTGTCAACAGCAAATGACCTTGAGCAGCGCCACTCTTCACACATACGGTTCGCGTGCCTGTGAGTGAAAGAGAAGAAACGATTTCGGCAGCTTGGCGCGCGTCAAAAATCTTGCAAATAAGACACAAATAAGAAGAAATAAAAAAAAGTATGGATTATTTGTGAAATATAACTCGTTAGCCGTGTAGGTATGAATATGTTGACTTCATGTTTTTAATTGCAGACCCATACGTCGAAAAAATAAAGACATAGCACAGTTTAATGATGATTTTAAGACCAATCTTTGCAATTATTTTCTATCGAGCCGATTTTGTTCAATTATGTATCGAGTCCGTCTAGCGTGTTTGAAATATGATGAAAATTAACATTATAATTTTTTTGTATTTTTTTTTGTGTGTAGTTTTTCTTAAAAACGTGCTTAAATAACATCAATTTCAACAAAATTAGGTGTTGTCAGCCTCTTAAGTACAGCGCTATTGCCAATTTCACGACCAACCTACGTTAGGTATAACAAAATACTAACGACAGTTATTGTTTATCAAAGAACGACCGTGTTTATTAATTGTGTTTTATAACTTTATAAAAAACGCTTTTCTAACATTTTGTCACAAACTGTACACTAGAAATACAGGAAGTAGTACAGTAACAAATTTTGTTTTTATCGTGTTTTAAACGTTATACAACACTTTATAACACCTGTGTGGGAGCATTAAGCGCACCACACTCGTATGTATGACCTACAGCAAATTTATTGCCATTTCGTACCTTACGAAGTGGTCTAACCTTTAGGGAATCAGAGGTCCCTTTTTAATTTAAAAGTGAAATCGAAATCCAGTATAATCTACGTGGATTCCAAATAACTCAAACCGACCTTCAATGTCAATTATTCATACGCAATCCTCGTCCTTATACATTTTGGCTTGGGTTTGTTTTTGCGTACGGTTTTTCAGCTGATTTGTGACGTTAGGGATTTGTTGTATAGAAAATTTGAACATGTGACGAAGGCCCAAAATATTATATTGGCGTGGGAATACCTACGTGACCTGGGAACGTCGCTTCGAACTCGTTATTTTTTTCGTTATTTTTTCGTTATTTTTTGTTTTGCTTTGACCTTGACAGTGAAAAAGTGAGGCTTTTCTTACAGGCTTTAGCACATCCATACTCTCTTTATTGTGTTGAAGGGCAAAAATGTGTGGGCATTGACCCCACCAACGGAAATGAAACATAATCTCATTTAATAGACCAGGTCAAGAGTACCCGAAACCGATGAGCATGTATGAAGAGATTGATGAATGTGGATGAAGCGAAAGAGGTATGTCAGGACCGTAGCAAGTGGAACAAAGTAGTCTCCGCTTACCCCTGTGGGAAAGAGGCGTGACGGTATGTATGTATGTATGTATGTCATTTATTTAATAGATCATCCTGATGATTTTCAGGGTTCCGTACCCAAAGGGTAAAAACGGAACCCTATAAGTCCGTCTGTCATCAGGCTGTATCTCATGAGCCGTGATAGCTAGACAGTTGAAATTTTCACACATGATGTATTTCTGTTGCCGCTATAACAATAAATACAGAAAACCAGATTAATGTATGTGTGTCTGTATATATCAGTGACCAATATAAAGTGACCCCTCACTGCGTACATTTTACTTTGGGGCAGGGCTCTGCTTACACTGGTTTATAGATATTTATAGATAATGGTACGGAACCCTTCGTGCGCGAGTCAGACTCGCACTTGGCCGGCTTTTTTTGTAACTATAGTTCAGCCTCACACTAACATTAATTTTACGCACTGTCTGCGCCAAGCCTTAAGCAGTTAGCCACCTTACAACAGATTAAAATCAAGTTAAGGCCTGTTACAGCTAACTAAGGGCAGGTAATTAGTAATTAAGGCATCAGCTAGCCTAATCAATCACGTCTCAAAAAGGTCGGGATTATGAAATATTGAGGGAATTAGGGGGTTTCATATTTTGGGAGATAAAAGTTTTGTAGTTAATGGAGCCTGGTACAATCACGTTGTTGGTGAAATATAGCTGAAAAAATATAGGAATAAACATAAGATTATAAACAAAAAAAATGAGTTTTCAATGATTCACGGTTAAGTTCGGTTAAGAGCTCGGTCTACCCAACAATTAATAACATCCACCCGCAATTTCTTCAGTCTACCCGTGATCATGATGCATGCAACTGTATCGAAATATCGGGAGCTCAATAAAGGTAATCGCGGTTCACATCACGTTTATAATATTTCGAAGGAAAAAAAATGAACTATAACTAACTAAAAATTAGTGGTATTTTTTTATACATATAGGTATTTTAAGTTTAGGCTAGTTTTATTTTTAAATAATTCAGATTTAGACATGTATTGCAATAAAGGAATACTAAAAATAAATTTAGAATCAAAATATTCAATTAAAAAAGGAGAGGTCCCCGTGGCATAGTACCTCAGACGCTGGCAGCATCCCCCCTTTGGACAGCGATACTAATACGCTGTCCAAGGAAGCTGCCAGCTCTGCGGTCACCCGTTGCGTCTATTAGCCTCTTTGAAATCTCTTTGAAAATTATTGTTACACATTTATTTACTGTTTTTTTTCTGATAAATAATATTTATACATCAATTTTTACACATACATACATACCATCACGCCTCTTTTCCACAGGGGTAGGTAGAGACTACTTTGTTCCACTTGCTACGATCCTGACATACCTCTTTCGCTTCATCCACATTCATCAAACTTTTCATACATGCTCGTCAGTTTCGGGTACTCTTGACTTGACCTTTTTCCAAAACGTCCCCAATTTGATCACGGAACGTCCGTCTAGGCCTTCCTCTCCCAACGCACCCATTCACACTCCCCATATAAATCTGTTTACTTAATCTTCTTTCATCCATCCTCTCTGCGTGACCAAACCAACTAAGCATACTCTTTTCTATCCTAGTCTCTATTTCAAATTTCTTAACACCCATAAACTTTTCAATGGCACCTATTGTTGTGTATGTCAAAACTTCCAATGCAAGGAGGAAATAACTCTAGCGCGCCACAGTAAGTTTTAACTGAATAAAATATAAACAATGCCTGAAATCGCGAAGCCGAGAAAGCCTTGTTATTTATACACCCCCGAAGTTAAGGATGACCCGGCTGAACAGCCAATGGGTTCCTTTAAAAACGAAACTCGAGTCCTCAGTCAGTAACGGGACCCTAGGCCATATTTTATTTATTTATTTATTTATAAACCTTTTTATTCCGAATTCGCTACAATTTCAGTAAGTACATGTTGTTGTTGTTGTTATTGTCGTTTATTTATTAAATTGTCGCGTAATTCGGCGTGCCTCATGGCATAGGCCTCCTCCGTGTATTGGAGGGTTTGGGCTATAGTTCCCACGCGCGCCCAGTGCGGATTGGGAATTTAACACACACCATTGAATTTCTTCGCAGATGTGTGCAGGTTTCCTCACGATGTTTTCCTTCACCGAAAAGCTCATGGCAAATTACAAATGTAATTTTCGCACATAAATTCCGAAAAACTCAGAGGTGCGAGCCCGGGATTTGAACCCACGACGCTCTGCTTGAGAGGCCACAGGTCAAACCACTAGGCTACCACGGCTTAAGGCCATATTACCTTTTCACAATAAAAATCAACGTCGGAGTACCTCGTCACTGAGAACAAATAACAAGCCGATCATATTTATTGTGATAAGGTTTTTTAAACAGTGGCCCAGGATTCCTTTTGTTTCTACTACTGACGTGTTCGTTCTATACATTCTGTTTTATTCTTTGTTCTCAGACCAGGATGGACGAATCACACCTTTATTGGGTCGACATTTCTGGTTGTTCATTATCTCGGGAACCCTGGTAACAGTTGAAACATTTATAGCTCTGCGGAGACGGGGAAAAATGATGCGTGCTTGCGACGGGCGCTGCTGGCTTTGCTATGTACTGAATTAAAATGGCACACGCCCTTAAAACATCTTGAGGTAACACTTTTCATCCAACTTCCTATCAAATTAAAATGTTGTTATAATCGAACTTTCAACTTAGGGTGCGAATACACCGCCGCTTAAAAAACGGTGACGTTCGGAATCGCAACGAAATGTATGAAGAAACGGTGAGAAAACGTGACGCATACGACACGTCACTGCGTACACGCCGCGCTTTGGTCGCACCCTTATAGCAAGACGTGTAAATTATTTTTAACCTTAGGTGGCAGACCACATAATCCTGATGGTGCATAGTTATATTATTTCATTAGTTGCTTCTTCTATATATGGGATCTCCAACCCGTTTGTTTTCGTGTGATTCCCTAAGCCCTGTTATTGTACCTAATTCCTGCATTAACACGGAAAGGGAGATTATGTTTGTGCTAATGCTAATACGCAATAATGTTTTCTTTCACTAATGGGTTTTGCTTCGGTGTTCTATTTTGGGAAAGGTAATGTTTTGGTGTTTGCACTTTAATGCTGTTTCCGCTTATTGTGAGATAATTGTAGATATTTTTGCTTTTGTACCTACATATTTTTATTGTAAAAAATGATAAGATGGCAGAAAAAAAAATTGCGACCGACAACCGGATATTTAATGGATGTAGTATGTAAAGTAGCAAGATATAGGACAAAACAAGTGTCTATGCAATTTTTCTAGTAAGTCTAAAACTATCCTATTATGTATATTCTTGCCGGGGACTTAAATTTCATCTAAATCGATTGAGCGCTTTAAGGATAAAGAGAAAACTGGCAGAATTACATTTTATACGATTGTACATATAGTAGAGATATGGATATAAGGAATTATTTTGAAACTAGCTGTTGCTCGCGACTCTGTCCGCGCAGAATTCGCTTATCCGCGAGAACTATGCTATTTTCCGGGATAATAACTATCATATGGTCTTCCCCGGGACTGTAATCATCTCTGTACCAAATTTCAATAAAATCGGTTCAGCTGTTTTGCCACGAAAGAGCAACAAACATCCAAACATACAAACTTTGTATTTTATGTGCATAAAAGCTTAGTTTCTAAGCTTTAATGCCTAAAAATCTGAAAACCATGGGTGCCCGATTTTTTTGCAAGGGGGTGTAATATTAGTAAGATAGTCCAAATAGAGAAATTGTAGTTTGTTCGTAAAGAAAAAACCGTTAAGTATTTAGCACATTCTTACTTATACCCAGTGCTATTTTTGTATTATATTATCTGTTTTAGCGGGCTTTACAAATTACTTTTCATAAACCTCTTTGCCTTTGTCATCTGTCATCGGGCGGACTCTTCCTTTTCTGCTGTTACGAGATTAACAACTAATATTAAGATACAATTGCACTGCTGCAACGCACACAACAAAATACTTATGTTAAGTCTAATGTGTAATTTTTTGTTTTTGCTTTCTGTTGTTTTTTTAACTTGATTGTGTATATGTAGCATTCAATTAAACGATATAATCTATCTATCTATCATACAAAGATTGTACATTATTATTAAGTCTTTTAAGGACAATAAATAAACCTCCATTTGCCAAGAACAAGGTTTTATTTCAAGTACATTACATGTCGCAGTCGGTAGGGGTTTGCAACCGGTTATTTATTTGGTGCTTCAATACATTGAATACAGCGTATACAGCGACAAAATGTTGCAGCAATTAGTTTACGAAGCTAGCCGTCATTAGTTCCGTAGCGAGCAATCGACCGGTTTCATTAATGACACGCGCAACAACTTTTATTGTTTCGCATTGTTGCGCAAGTACCAGTTACTACAGTTCGTAGTGAAAGGGACAGACTGTAGCGGGAACAAAATCAAGCGTGACATGAGAACTTCCGTGCTGATCTGGGAGCAAAGAAAAAACAATGTACCAGTTGCATCTCGTTCTGCGCAGATGGTTAAAGCGGATGCGGGTAGCAACTAACCCATGACTATTTTGATTCCCCTTTCCATATACGCCCCCAATCGTTCTAAACGTGGAATTTAGGGTTCTCTATCGTATCGCCGAAAATTTTATTGCTGAATTTCACTTCCCAACAAACGTTTGGCCGGATTTCATTTAGCCGAATCATCATATGGCAACTTGTTACAATGATTAGTTTTATTTCCAAACCTCACGATTGCCAACTCAACTTTTTTTTTTTATAAAATATGGACACTTATTAAAATGTCATTTTTCATATAGCCAAATAGTACTACAAAACCATTAATAAAAAATAAGACATTCTAAGGTAAAATAAAGACTGTTTCTAAATTAAAACAAACATGTTCGCGGCAAAGGGGTGGCCCGAGGGCCACCCCCGCCGCACCTAAACCTATATTGATCCAAATTAATCATAAGAGTTTTTCGGCCTAATGTAACATTTGCCATGTGAAAGATATTACAAAAGTTTAAAGTCAAAATGAAATTCGTTTTCATAATAATTCGGCCAAATGAGAGGTTGGCATACAAAAATTTGCCAATAAGTAGTTGTCAAAGTGAGCATTCGGTAAAATGTTGGTTGGCAAATGAAATTCGACAAAAAAAATCGGGGAAAAAGCAGAACACACTCGCCATATAAATCTGTTTAGTTAATCACCTTTCTACGTGACCAAACCAACTAAGCATACTTTTTTCTATCCTAGTCACTATATCTACTTATGTTACATACATACATACATAAATCACGACTTTAACTCTTACACACAGACACACGTAGACAGAACCTCAAGCAACAAACCCTTAAGGCCACGTTTACTATGATTGCGGGCGTATAGGTGGAAAGACTTGTTTTACAAGCTTATTCTTGTTTATCCGCTGGCATCTTGTAACTTGTCATGCAAATTGATCAGCGCTCTGTACCCGCGCGGTGCAAACTCATTATAAGAGTGGTAACACTAGCGCTAAGCTATTAATATACTTCTGTGTATTTATTGCCGTTAAGGGCGAGTCGAAATGACGAGGTACATTTAACTACATTTATTTATTTACAAACAAATTACGTAGCGACCCGCTATGAGGACCGCTGAGTTTTTAGTAGTTGCTGGGTAGTTTAATAAATAATGTGTTTTGGTCACTAACCCTGCCGCCAAGCAGTGTTCGCTGTGTGTGTGAGTAAGAGCGGTGAAATGGCACATGCGATACATATCAATTCCGTTTTAGCCTTTTATGTCAGAGAGCCTTGGGAGTGGCCTATGTCCAGCAATGGACGTCTTTCGGCTGACATATTCATATTCATTATTCATTTATTGATTGCTTTGTGTGTACAAAAAGGTCTTAATTTTAAACATGTTTCAACACAACCCTGAGGGGGCACCGCAATACATTATTACGGCTGTGCGAAGTGAATGCTTGTGGTTTTGTGAGTCGATGGATGACAGAATATCAAGTGTTCCAATCTGAAAGTCTTATTGTTTTTTTTTTTCTTTATTGAAAATGTTATTGTGTAATTTTATTAGAAATGTTATTATTTAATTTATTGTAAATTGTTATTGTTCATTGTTTAATTTGTAGTTGGTTATATCATTTTTCATGGTGCATTAGTTGTAAACCTGTAATGCCATGTAATTTTTTTTGTCAATAAATAAATAAATAATGCATTCATCATGCAAAAAAAGTGCATACGAATTCTAGCCAATATACGAATCCCAGAAAGCTGCCGTCAGCACTTTATAAAGCATAAGTTATTAACGCTACCCTCAATCTACATATTGGAATCGGCTTTGTTTGTGCGCAAACATCCTGATTTATTCAAAGCAAAAACAGACATAAATACAACCAGAACACAATATAGAAATAAATTATTGCTACCGAAATCGAATTTAAAATTGTTCAAAAATGGTCCCCAATGTAAATGTATACAGATATATAATAAAATCCCAGAATCAATGAGACAGGAGACCAGATTTAATACTTTCAAAAACAATCTTAAGACATATCTAACTAATAAATGTTATTATTCTGTTGACGAGTTCTTGAATGATGAAATTGAAAAATGACATTAGTAAATTTAATATATTTTGTACTTATTTATAATTTTAACATTTAACATTGTCAATTTAAAATTAATAATTTAAATTGGATTCCAATATAATTCTAAGTAAACATGACATCTTCTAATAACTCCTTAACATAATAATCATAACAAATAATATTAATAATAATAATTAATGGATGGCTGTAATTTTAATGTAATTTTATCTTATTTTAATTGGAAATATGTGTTAATTTTAATCTAATCTTAAGTACCATTGTGTGCCCTTACAGGGCGTCATGGACCGACTTGAATATATTAGAACATCTTTAACTATAATGTACATGACATAAACAATGAATAAATGAATATGAATGAATATGAATATAAATTACAATAAGGTTCCTTATCAATAGACCAAATAAATACAGTGAGATACCAATTATTAGGCTTCATTTTAAACGCTAGTTGTACATTAAGTAATTAAAATTCTAAACGAAGGGTAGCAGAGAGACCAACACTAAACTTGTTTACGGTGATATTAAGTAGGTAGGTATATTTGTTTTATCTAATTGTTATTGTTGGAGTCTGAATATTCATTAACTGTGTAGTATGTTTTTTCTGCAAGAAATATTTTTAGTCTTAATAAATTTAATTTCTAAACAACACTGAAAATTAGAACACATAGAAAAATCCGAAAAGTAAAGCTATGGCCGGGAATCGAACCCGGGTCCTCGTCATTCCGTGACGTGTGCTATACCCCTACACCACCCATAGCAGGTGAGTAAGCCTCCGAATTTTTCTATCTGTTACCAACTGTCACGTGACCTTGTTACTATGCGAATATTTGTCGCTAAGCGTCATCTGTTTGAATGATGTGTCTGTACGACACAATTACAAACTCCCGTGGAACATGTACTGCTCACCAGGGACGAGAGAAGGCGCTGTTTTTCAAATGATAGGAAATATCAAATTAATCAAGAAATTTACTTCTTGATTTTTAATGTTAACTTTTTACTTTTTACCGCGGTAACCAACATAAATTAACAAATTTGTTAATATTTGGTTCATGATGATGATGAGCCCTTTATGAGAGAGAGAGAGAGAGAGAGAGAGAGAGAGAGAGAGAGAGAGAGAGAGAGAGTAACATTTATTTACACACATTCGATACACGGTTGCGGCAGACCGGGGGTAGTAGGGGGTTTTTAAAATAGTCAAGGGTTGCCAGCCGCATCAGCTATTGGCGTGGATTAGACGGCCAATATATATTTTTAGGGTTCCGTACCCAAAGGGTAAAAACGGGACCCTATTACTAAGACTTCGCTGTCCGTCCGTCCGTCCGTCTGTCACCAGGCTGTATCTCAAGAACCGTAATAGCTAGACAGTTGAAATTTGCACAGATTATGTGTTTTTATTGTGGCTACAACAACAAATACTAAAATCAGAATAATAATATTAATTAAGGGGGGCTCCCATACCACAGAGTAGTTGTTGGCGTTTTAACAGAGTAACGTTAACAGAGTAGTTGTTAGCCTTTTTTCTGGTACGGAACCCTTCGTGCGCGAGTCCGACTCGCACTTGGCAGGTTTTTTATTTTTTTTCTTTATTGGGAAAACAAACAGCTTACAATGATGCATTAAGTATTAACAGATAAGGGTAAAACATACCCCAGCAAAGTTTTCACTAATAAATCTACACATAATCAGAAATGGTACATAAAACCTAACAAGCTAAATGACACTAAGCCAGAATACATTTTTGCATGCATTTATTTTAAACTAGCTGTTGCCAGCGACTTCGTCTGCAAAGAATTCGTTTATCGTTATCCCGCGGGAACTACGCAATTTTCCGGGATAAAAAGTAGCCTATGTGCTATTCCAGACTATATCTATGTGCCAAATTTCATCCAGATTCGTTGGGCCGTTCTGGCGTGATTGTGTAACAAAATAACATCCATCCATCCATCCATCCATCCATACTTTCGCATTTATAATATTAGTTAGATTAGATCAGATTAGATAAGATTATCATGTGATCCACGATATTAATGACGCGTATCGCAGCGAATCTGGTTGTTTTGATACACATACATACACAAATCACGTCTTTATCCCTTACGGAGTAAACAGAGCCCACGGTAACAAGACCCAAAGGCCACGCTTAGCATGATTGTGGGCGCATATTTAGGTGAAAGTGGAAAAGTCACCACTAAGCCAGTAATGACTCACTTCCAGCCCCGGATGATAATGTACTATTTAAGCCGCAGTACGCACGCTACGCACAAATAAAACAAGCCCGTTTCTCTTTAATCAAAGACGTCACAGCTAGAATAACAGTCAATTAACCCTCACAAAGTCGCGTCGCGCGTCGACTCTCGTTCCCTTCATGTCAGCCTTGTTTACACTAATTGTGTGACGTCACCGACAGGGCGTTGCATTGTTCCCAATGTTATTGCGGAGCTATTCAACTGAATTAAGGTTTGAAGTGGAAGATAACATGCCCTTTACACATCGTTAGGGATTAAAACGCGATTTAAAGCCTCGGTTGGAAATGTATGGATTACGTGTTTGTTCTATATTTGTGGGTACTTTTACCGGCAAAAATTGTAGAAATCAAACTCAAACTCAAACTCAAACTCTTTATTGCATAAATATGTTGTGACAAAGATGTTAAAATGTGTTAAGTTCCAAACATTTACCCTGTTAGGGCACCGCAATTTATTATAAAATTATCTTAAAACTAAAACTTATTTTTATTTTTATAATAACAGTATAGTACATTACAGACCTAGGGCGGTGAATTCGTAATTGTCCCAGATCGCAGGTGTTTGTGGCCCGAACCGAAGGTGAGGGGCATAAATATGCGATCTGGGGCTTTACGAATTACCGCCCGTGGTTTGTATAAAGTTTTACGTCTTGCCTCGGCCAGGAAGTGAGATTTTCTGTCCGCGAAGCGGGCGTAAAATCCCGATTACGGCCAAGGGTGACGTAAATATTATTATGGCACTTGCACTTAGTAACTAATTAAACGACTATTTACGAGCAACAATTTCCTATACCTACGTTGCAGGAACATGATAAATATTATATATATTAAAAAATTAATAAACAAAAACATCATGTAATAGACATGGTTTAGACGGTCAATGTTATCGTGATACTGGTATTTCAATATTGGATCGCGGATGTAAAAAGCCATGCTGGTCTGGTAGCAAAGAAAAAACACAGAATGTACCAGTTGCTTGTCTTCCCGCGCAGATGGTAAAAGCCCATCGAGGAAATGGGCGAAATTCTTAGGAGTCATATCATACGCGATGCGGCTAGCAACCCATCACTATTTTGATTCCCACCAAAATACGCCCACAATCAAGCTAAAGGTGGCCAGTAGCTCTTGTTACCTTAAGCTCTGTCTACCCCGGAAGGGATAATGACGTGATTTATATTATGTATGTAGGTATCTTAGTTATCTTCTCTTATGTCTACGATGCTATGGAACCCTAAAATAAGGTGAGCACTGTAAAAGTTACTACAAAAGGCTCGCAGCATGAATGACTAGGTATACTACATACTCGTATAGTTACAGTTCGTCCCTTCTGGTGTAACTTTTTTCAAGAGTAAATACAGAATGCTGTATGGAATAAAGGCCTTTCGCCTTTCACAACGTTTGCGAGGTATAGTCTGTTTTGTAACGAATTCTGCTGGTGACCCGACACAAAGTTTCGTAAAGGCCGCTTTTACGGTCTAGGGGGTTATAAACAAACTATCTGTTGCCAGCGACTTCGTCTGCAAAGAATTCGTTTATCGCTATCCGGCGGGAACTACGCAATTTTCCGGGATAAAAGTGGCCTATGTGCTATTCCAGACTTTTCTCTATCTTTGTGCCGAATTTCAACCAGATCCGTTGGGCCGTTCTAAATTGATTGAGTAACAAACAAACATCCATCCATCCATACTTTCGCATTTATAATATCAGTTAGATTATTTTTAGGTTTCCGTACCCCCATAGTAAAAACGGGGACCCTATTACTAAGACTTCGCTGTCCGTCTGTCGGTCTATCTGTCTGTCTACAGGTGGTTTGGTCAGTTTGACTGATCACCTCTGTGTAGTGAAATATTATACTAAACCTGTTTGGCTGTAAATAACAATACAATACTCTTTATTGAACTCCAAAAATCAGTACAAAACAATACGGAAACAAAGAACAAAGTTAGGCGGTCTTATCGCTTAGCGATCTCTACTAGACAACCAATAAGACAGAGAAATAAGTTGGTGACAGTTTAAGTAGGTGGCGGCAACAAATAGACAGGAGAAACGCAGGGATGATAAACAACAATACTAACATAAATAATAATACATAGCTAAATAAATAAAATAATACATACATACACACATACCTACACCCATAACATTATACTGATGTATTATAACGCACTCGTATTTATAAAGATTCAAATTCATTAAAATTATTGTAAACGCTGCAAACAAATTGAAAGTACCATATGTGTCTTCGCAAAAGCCCGGGACGTGGATAAATGTCGCGTCAAAGGATTTTGTAAAAAAAAGTCTTGTCGCTTATTCGAAATTAAATCATGTCAAACAACGACCTACATAAAAATGAAACGATCCTTATGAAAAACCGGGCACAGCCGACAAAGACAGCTGGCCCGTGGAAGTGGCCTCGAGGGGAAACAGGTCAGGTTTTTTACTCTGTTTGTGATCAATAACGTTGTGGAGTGGCTGGTGTTAGTTCAAGTTGTGTCTATCATGTTGTACTTAAAATAAGAATGAAGATTTTGAACAGAAAACTACAGTGAGACTTAGGGCATGTTTCACCACTCTTAAGTATCAGTTATCTATGATTCCGTCTCTATTTATTACTACGAAACAGACAGAGACGTCATCATACATAATTGACAGTTAAGAAGTGGTGAGACAGGCCCTTAGGCGGTTAATGCAGGACGCTGTATTACTTGTGTTAATCCTACTAATATTATAAATGCGAAAGTTTGTGACGATGTGACGATGTGAGTGAGTGTGTATGTTTGTTCCTTCTTCACCCTAAAAAAAACGACTGGACGGATTTGGATACAATTTAGAACGAAGAGCTGGTACCCTAGATTAGAACAGGCTACTTTTTATCCCGGAAAATTGCATAGTTCCCGCGGGATAGCGATAAACATGTTAAAGGCCTTAACTGCCTAGAGTCAAGTAAATAATTATTGCAGAATATACATCAACGTCAGTTCGTAAGTTTAATTCAGCACGCGCGTGACCACGCATCTGCCAGATTATTACGTAACTCGCTCGCGATCACCATCGTTTTCATTTTGACAGTTCATTTATGGGCTGACAATTGGCATCGGAATCGGCTAGCTGTTACATTCATACAAGAACTGTCAAAATGAACACGATGGTGATTGCAAGCGAGTTACGTAATAAGCTACTTGGTCTGGCATCTATGTCATAGTTTCATACATTACAACTGGCGCGTGCGCGTGTCACGCAGCACGCAACATTTGGTGTGCGCCGGCCTTATATCCGTCACGTTTTCTCACCGTTTCTTTATACATTTTGTTGCGATTCCGTAACGTCACCGTTTTTTAAGCGGCGGTGTGGTCGCACCCTTAATGAGACCGCCCTAACCGCTTCCATAGCCCGTAGCTCCCGGTCGGGCTTAAGGATTCATTTGTAAACAACGCGCGCGGATTACTCCGTCCGTCCGTCCATCCGTGTCTCCTAATTCCGGCACGAGCGCGGCAGGTGATTGGAGGAGGCAGTTTGGAAGGCTAATCACCTTTTTTAGTAGCCTGAAAAAGACAGCGGAACCATAACTCTAAATTCCCTTAGTCCGTTTTGGTCTACCATTCATACATACATACATACCGTCACGCCACTTTCCGGCAGGGGTAGGCAGAGACTACTTTGTTCCACTTGTTACGATCCTGACATACCTCTCTCGCTTCATCCACGTTCATCTATCTCTTCATACATGCTGGTCGGTTTCGGGTATTCTTGACCTGGCCTTTTTCCAATACGTCCCCAATTTGATCACGGAACGTCCGTTTAGGCCTTCCTCTCCCAATGCAACCATTCACACTCCCCATATAAATCTTATATTCAATTGAAAGAACGAAAGAAAGACTAATTGTAGTAGTATTTTTCTTCTGTTAACAAGACACAAACTGAATATTAGTGTGGAAATCAAAACTGGAGTAATGATTATTATCTTATCAACTCTTATCGCTTCGCAGCTCGACCGTCATGAACCCTTAAAAAACTCGTTATGCCAGCATCCCAGCGACAATGGATTAAGAATTCACCGACTGCGCATGCCGTCCATTAGGTATTTGTGTAAAAAATCGGAGCACACGTAGGCAGCGTTTAAAGCCGCAATCTGCCGCCATTCGATATGCATGACGTATTTTGAGACCCTAATTTGGGGTGTGTTGTGTATGAATTTGTATGAATTGAATATTAACCCGGAAGGAATAATGCGGAGAATTCAACCTGTATAGGCTTCGGGGAATATGCGTGGAGTTCGGTTCGTGACAAGTGGTATAAGTACCGAGGTATTTTTCTTGCATTGCCAATACCGGCAGGACGAAATAGAAAACATTTTTAATGATACGTAAATACATACATCGAGAGTGTAACGAAGAAGAAGAAGAAAGAAATACATACACAAATCATATCTTTATCCCTCTCAGGGCAGACAGAGCCTCTCAGATTTTTAATAATATTAGTTAGGTATTACTATACTATCCTACTTTTGTATGGGTGGATGTGTGTTACTCTTTCACGCTAGAACGGCTGATCGGATTTGGATGAAATTTGGAACAGAGATAGTTTATGGTCTGGAATAACACATAGGCTACTTTTTATCCCGGAAAATTGCGTAGTTCCCGCGGGATAGCGATAACCGAATTCTTTGCGGATGAAGTCGCGGCCAGCTAGTTATTTCATGTTTTGTACATTAACAATCATGCTAACCCTTATGCCTTTAGGTCTTGTTACCTTAGGCTCTGTCTATATCTTAAGGGATATAGTCATGATTTATGTAACACTAGCAGCCCGTCCCGGCTTCGCACGGGGTAGACAATTATTTATTTTTGGAAATTTGAACATAAAACACTTTTTTTCACAAATATTTTGTTGTAGTGACATAACTACAATAGTTGGACATATGCTACCGCGGAGTTTTTTGTAGACATTATGATGTTCTTCAATATTGTTGTACATTATTTTGTTCTATCGCTAATAGTTTCGGCAGCGCATTCGACGAAAGATATTTTAAGACTCATTTTTCTACACCTTCGGTTACATTGTTCAAATTTTACCAAGGATCCCTAATTTTTTTCAAAATGAAATGTAGCCTATGTCAAATTGGAAGAATGTAGCATTCTATTGGTGAAAGAATTTTTTAAATCGGCCCAGTACTTTTTGAGCCTATTCATTACAAACATACAAACATACAAAAATAGGTACAAATCTTTCCTCTTTATAATATTAGTGTAGATTAATATAAGATGCAAATAGCGACTACATACTTACGTTTAATACAGTTGTTAAGGTTCCGTACCCAAAGGGTAAGAACGGGACCCTGTTGCTAAGTCTTCTCTATTAAACTATTCAATCCAAACCAACCATCAAATCTTTCCTCTTTATAATATTTTAGTGTATTTAGATTAATTTTTAGACGCCGTGTAAAACTGGCACATTTATATAAGTCCACTATCCCGTTAGTCGTTAGTACATAACGAAATCTTGCGAACCGACTTCGACCCTCCTTCATTCGATTGGAATTTCGCAAGGATACGAAATCCAACATTCCGCTGACCCAGCAATGAGTTTCTATTTACAATGAAATGTAAGTCGTTAATGTTTTGTAGGAGTGAAATAAATGGGCAAGTTCTGTAGTTTTTACTTGTACTACTAACCAATAAAAAACATGAATGTGGTGAACAACTATAAATACTAATAATGGTCTAAGATCCCGCGTACAAGCGAAGCCTGTAGGCTTATTGTCTAACTCGCTCGCAATCGCCATCGTATTCATTTTGACAGTTCTTGTATGAATGTGACAGCTAGCTGATTCCGATGCCAATTGTCAGCCCATACATGAACTGTCAAAATGAACACGATGGCGATTGCGAGCGAGTTAGACAATAAGCCTACTGGAAGCCAGATGAAACATATTTATTTATTAGACGTTATTACATGTCTGTGTATAGCTTGTTGTCTTTATTTTTACATGTTAAAAAATATAAAAAAACTAGCTGTTGCCAGCGACTTCGTCTGCAAAGAATTCGTTTATCGCTATCCCGCGGGAACTACGCAATTTTCCGGGATAAAAAGTAGCCTATGTGCTATTCCAGACTTTTCTCTATCTATGTGCCGAATTTCATCCAGATCCGTTGGGCCGTTTTGGCGTGATTGAGTAACAAACAAACATACATCCATACATCCATCCATCCATCCATACTTTCGCATTTATAATATTAGTTAGATTAGATAACTAAGTAGTTAATTCATCAAAAATATAGGTACATACGTAATTACACAATAAGAAAAAAAAAGTTACTTATGCGGCCGGTATGTACACATTGAGAGGCGCCAAAAACACAATCAAACTATATTATCAAAGATAAAGAGTTTCTCTATATCGTAATGAATTGCTTAAATAAATAAGTAGTCAAGGTTAAGGTTTTTGTTTGTTGGGCTTAGTGTCCCTAGTGACAGCAAAACAACTTAATAAATTGGCAAATTGGCGTAGTCGTGACGTGACATGGTCGTGACACGGCTTCGAGAGAGTCACGGGACAAATTCAAATAGCTAACAAAAGCTTTTCCATTTCTTCTAATATTTACCCTAGTCTCTTCTAAACAACATCAAATTATCCTCTTAATTCAACATCATTTCAAGCGTCCGCATCGCTTATAAATCCTCCAGTCCATCCAGCCACTAATTCGCGGCGAAGATAGATAAATCTGGCGTCTCTCTCGTTCCCGGCTAATCGAATGAACAGGATTGATCGCCCCTCGCGGGATGTGTAATTATTTATGTCTTGATGTGTGATGTCTGGAGGTACCTACTAGGAACAAAACTGTGGCCAGCGAACGAAAAACTGGGCCAAAGAGAAATGAAGAAATACAGCTACATAATAAATAAGAGATAAGTTGCTTCGATTAAGGATTGTACTAAAAAAAGAACTAGTTCGTCTAGATATTGGTAAACAACCTGTAAAATGTAATAGTTGCCGTTTTAATGGTTGGCGCAAAGCGGTTCGCTTCTTATTTCCTAATGCGATCTACTGAGCAATGCTATTCACTCCCATTATCGCGACGCGTGCTATACCCCTACACCACCCACCCATAGCAGGTGAGTAAGCCTTCGAATTTTTCTATCTGTTACCAACTGTCACGTTGGCTAAACTAAATCAATGAAGTTTTTGCTGGGACTCAGACATTAGTTCTACCGGCATTTAATAGAAAAAAAACGAATCTGATGAAAAATAAATATAGCTAATTTGAGTCCAAGTTTTTTTTTTTTTTTTATATAAGAGGGGGCAAACGAGCAGACGGGTCACCTGATGGAAAGTAATCACCATCGCCCATGGACACCTGCAAGACTTACCAAGCAAGGGATACCTAAAAAATGCCATAATCTTTAATCACCCATGAAGACTGCGGTACCCTAATAAGCACAAGCCTTATTTTTTATGACAAGGGCTTCATTTTGTACCATTATCCCTAAGTGAGTGGAAACAGAGGACGGATATTTACTGATTCCCTACAAGGGTATTATTGAGGGTCCATAATGGTGTATGGACGTAAGCTGATTTGTATGAGTAATAACGTTTGAAACGTTGCATGGACAAAGGGAATGAAGGTTGCTTGAAGGGGATCATTTAAGACGAAATTAGTTTCTTGTGGGATAAATACCCAATCAATGCTCTATTCATTCTGGTACTATGCTTGCCACCATAGCACTAAAATCCATGTTCATAGAAACGCCGTCGCCCGAATTACGTCAAATCGTATATATATTAATATATATATGAGATAATATTAAATTAAAAAACATTAAATGTTAAAAAACCCCCCACGCCTTAATCGGCATAACAGTATAATCTAATCAGTGTTAATCTGAAAAAAAAAACTATAAAAAGTTTTAAAATCCTCCCACGCAAAAAAGCTTTTATTTTAAGCAATAACTCTTAAAAAGTAAAATAAAAGAATATTCTATTTTATGCCAAATATGCCTGAAATCATTCTGGAAAAGAGCTCTTCAAACTACTGAACCGATTTCTACCAAACATAGCTTAGAACTACCGCTAGGAAACTGGATCTCAAATTGAAAACAAAAACTGCATCGAAACGCAATTTTCCTGGATAAAAACTATCCTAAGCCTGGGACTGGAATGATTTCTGTACCAAATATCTGTGTGCTGAAATCAAAATTTTTTTTTTTAAATGTATGCCAAATGTCTGTATCTGTATGTATTTCTGTATGCTGAGCCAGCGACCGTTTCACTTTTGCGGAGACACACAACGCTGATGATCTAATTTACATATCTGTGTTTTTTGTTTTTGTTGTTTCTTTTCTATAAAATTGTGTGTATGCTCTTGTATTTGTGTGTCTTGCAAAATGAATAAATGTCTTCTTTCTTTCTTTCTTTCTTTCTAAATTTCATCGGTTGTGGTTTAGGCGTGAAAACTTAACAGACAGAGTTACTTTCGCATTTATAATATAAGTAGGGACTTATTTTTAAAACACAGTGTAGGTTTATGTTGCATAGAAGCAATAAAATCTTTATACGTCTGCCCAAGGTATATAAGAGTATTCTCTCATTATCCTCACGAAACTCGTTGCTCGTCGAACACAATACCAAAACATAATTATCATCCCTTCATAAAACATCGACAACAAAAGGGCATCATTAAAAATCCCTCGTAAATGCAAGTATCGAGCAGAATGGGCCCTTGAAACAATGTTTGACGTATCCCTTCAGTCTGGGATCGTTCGAAGAACGTAAGCGTAAGCATGGTCGATTTAGCGACGTACGTGTAGGGGAGGAGGCTTTGTGGCTAGCGTAGCGGGATAATAAATAAAAATAATCATTATAAACGAAATAAATTACAAGTATATACAGAAATCAACGGTGGGCGTCTACACGCTGAAGAAGAAGAGGATACAGAAATGTAGATCATAATAATGATAGCGAGTGAACCTAAACTGAATCGGAATTGAATCGCATTAAGCCGTGGTAGCCTAGTGGTTTGACCTGTGGCCTCTTAAGCAGAGCGTCGTGGGTTCAAATCCCGGGCTCGCACCTCTGAGTTTTTCGGAATTTATGTGCGAAAATTGCATTTGTAATTTGCCATGAGCTTTTCGGTGAAGGAAAACATCGTGAGGAAACCTGCACACATCTGCGAAGAAATTCAATGGTGTGTGTTAAGTTCCCAATCCGCACTGGGCGCGCGTGGGAACTATAGCCCAAACCCTCCAATACACGGAGGTGGCCTATGCCATGAGGCGCGCCGAATTTCGCGACAATTTAATAAATAAATAAAAAAAATAAAAAAAAAAACGACAATAACAACAACAACAACAACATGTACTTACTGAAATTGTAGCGAATTCGGAATAAAAAGGCTTATAAATAAATATAAATAAATAAAAGACGTTATGGTAACCCCTCTGTGGTCATCTAGATCAGAAATGGCGCTGTTTTCAACAATAGATGTAGAGAAGTTTGAATTTCTTCTAAGTAACTACACCCTTGACAAAGTCGTTGTAATAGTCTTTTTTTTTATATGAATAGGAAGGCAAACGAGCAAGTGGGTCACCTGATGGTAAGCGACCACCACTGCTCATAGACACCCGCAACCCCGGAGGGATTGCAGATGCGTTGCCAACTTAGAGGGCTAATATGGAATGCCTCTTGTGCCTGTAATTTCCCCGGCTGTCTTACTCTCCACACCGGAGCACAGTAGTGCAAGCACTGCTGCTTAGCGGCAGGATTAGCGAGTAAGATGGTGGTAGCGATCCGGACGGACCTTGCACAAGGTCCTACCACCCGTAGGTCATAGTCATAAGTTAAGAATTTAAAACCGGACACGTCATGCTATATTTAGGCCATTAGAACAAACAGATGCTTACAGTAAGTATTAGCACAAGCTAGCTCAGACGCAGAGATCCTGTGGTATACCGCTTCAACCGCAAGGCCTAATAAACCCAGAGGTCAGAAAACAATAGTTGTAATGAAACTTGTCGTTACGAAAAACGTTAGTGGGGAAAACGTAGCAATTATGAAATGACTGGAATGTAGTGGTGCATCTAAATGGTCTAGTTTCGTTTAATGATCTGAAGTTACATTTGGAACTAGGGTTTTTGATTGCTCGCAAGCTGACCCGGAAGTTTGAACTGCAAATACGTTCATTTATTTAATAACTAGCTAACCCGGCAAACTTCATTTCGTCTTATTAGTTCTATGTTTTTATTAACGTTTTCGTGGTGTTTCTAAATTTTCCACGTCCAAAACGTACACGCAAATTGGCGCAGCTCTTTATTTCCCGAAGTATTTTGAAAGCAAATTTAATATTGCGTCACGTGAAACGCCTGAAGGATTTATTTATAAACACGACGAGTAATAACATGTTACGTTGCTGATTCAGTCAGCGATATGTCAAGGCGTGTTATAGCTGAAATTGTGCCACCTACGCCGCGAAATAAGTGATACATAATGCATGGGTGCCGGAGTCTCGCTAAGGGTGCCTTTACACCAGATATGTGCTATGTAGCTATGCTGCAAGGATGTGAAAACTACGCTACGAAAGTAAGTGACCGTTTCCACTAACGCTAAGCCTTGTAGCCGTTCGAGGTAGATGCTCATCCACGCCTCCACCCATGCCACAGCACGTATCCAGAGCACGCATCTTTCCATATAAAAAATATAGCATAGTTGAAACCGTTACCACCAGTGCTATGTTCTGTGAACCAGTGAATGTACTCATATTGGATATCAAACACATCCATAGCAACGTATCGTAGCACATCTTTGGTGGAAAGACACCCTAAAGCTGGAGCTATGAGAATTTATATAAGTATCTCGCTGTGGGAAAGTGTTATGGGTGATTGGGACGAATAGAGATGAATAGTGGGATGAAAGCGTTTCGTTGGATATGTTATGTTACTGGCTCCTGTTTAATTTTATTTAAGTCTGTCTAACCGATTACAAAGAGAAGGTTCGATTGTTCGTCGAGATCTTCGTTGGTTTTGAACCAATTTCAATGATTATGCTTTGATACATACATACATACATACATACATATCGTCACGACTCTTTCCCACAGGGGTAGTATGCTTTGATTCGATAAAATAAGTCTAAATTGGTTTCATACGAATATTCCATCTCACATCATTGAAGCTCAATGTTAGCCTTAGAAAACTGGAGAGCTTAGTGGTTAGAGAATCTGACTATGAGGCTTTAGGTCCTGGATTCGATCACCGGTTGGGACAGATTATTATGTCGTGCCCATAGTACTATGGGCCCATAAAAAACAAGCCTTTTCCTAGTTTGGAACGGGACTAACCCCCTTATTCATAAACGCTCTGTAGGCCTCTGCTAACTTAGTAATCGTTTGTCCTTATCTGTGAAAGGTAAATGTCAAAGTGACAGATAAGGACAAACGATTGCTAAGTTAGCAGAGGCCTACAGAGCGTTTATGAATAGGGGGGTACCTAAGTCGATTCGAGGCGTCGATTGTGTCAAGTACATTAAAATAAAGTCTTTTATGATGTCCCTGGCTGGACAAATTCTTCCCTCGACCTCCACAATTCCTGATCTGGCGCAATGTTAGGTCAGTCCTTTAATGTATACCTATATGTCAGGATTCTCCCGCCTTTTTCTTCTTGGTCTGCCTCGTCGTCACTGTATTATCATTTATTTATTACAAACTCGTTCACAACCATCCACCAACTTATTCTGCTTATTCCGTTTCACTTTTGCGAAGACACACACAACATCACTGGTCTTAAGTCATATTAGTTTATTTTGATTACAGCACTAACATCCTTTTCCATTAGTTCATGGCATCGCAGCCGCCCCAAAAAAACAACGCTGATGATCTAATTTTCATGCCTGTGTTGTTTTTGTTGTTTCTTTGTTTGTATATTTGTGTGTCTTGCAAAACGAATGAAGAAATTGTCTTCTTTCTTTCTTTCTTCTTCTATTCGTCACCATAATTTATCGCCTCACCATGCCCACTACCTGGAGTGATTATGCGAAATACCCGACAATCGCAAATGGAAAAAGGAATCGCAATCTATTTCGGCTTATTGCTTGTCCGGGTCCCATTTACTTAACACGTTTCCCTTCGAACACTTTTCCTGTGGACCGATTTTTTAATCTCCATTAAGGAAACTATGTGTGCTTGGGCGTAAGCGATTGTGCTCGTGATTGAATGGGGATATATAGGTTTTAGGGCGTCGAAGGCATTGCTTGGACCTAGGCTTTGAATCTTTGCCGTAGGCTTTGTAGTTTTTTCGATTATGGGGCAGTTACATTTTACAGTAAGATAATCGCCGCATAATGCATGCGACGACCGCAACAGTGTAAGGTAGTAGACGGCCGTAGTTGAAAAAAAAACCGTAATCCGCCACATTGACATTGATTATTAATAAAACTTAAAATTTAATAAGTTCATTCATACCTACCCCTAGAAACCTTGCAACACAAAACTTTAAGGTCTGAATTGTATGTAGGTAGTTTTCATAATACTTTGTTTAAAGTTCAACCTAATTTTAATATACTGAACTACCAATTATAAATTGCTGCGCCACGACAGGGCATTCTGCATAATTGTAAGAAATGAAATAAATATCGAATACTGAATTTTATAAAAATAAATGGCTGGATCAATTCTTTGCCCAACCACAAGCCACACAAATCTGTGGATAACTAACTCCCCAACAATCCTTAAAACTAAAAACCGCCGACTAAAATTTCGACAATAAATAAAGTCACTTTCAATTCCCGTATAGTTCAAGAACCCCTATCTATAATAAGTTCGGGACACATCAACACCACATCGAGGGCGAGGAACTGTGCATCTTATCTCCTGGCAACAAAGTCCTTCGGACGTGTATGTAAAGTTTGTATTAGCTCAGGGATGGCGGCAAACCTTTTTAGGAGGCCGTACCATTTCTTAAAAAAAAAAATTGGCTGTCACGTGTCACTAAATAGCGCTTTAGTGTTGTAGTCCATAAGGTGGTATACTGGTATACTCTTTTAACGTTTCAAGTCAGTTTTAGCGCGGGAATTTCAGTCTTACCACTTGTTTGTCTTCTTTTTGGCTACCTAAATGTTTTTGCAGTCAGGTTTGTATTATAATAATTTAGTTTATTTCGACGTGCCATTGTTTCGCCATCCCTATGTTGGGTAAGGTTTGTCTCCACCCGCATTGAGTAAATCTTCGTTTTTGCCCTCCCACCATCTGTTAGGGGCAAGTTTGTGGCTTTTGCAAACTCGATGTATTTTTACTAAGACCCCCCACTCTTTTACAAGATTTGTTGCTTTGAAGGTCTGGTCTCATCGAAGATTTTTTTAGTTGTACTACTAAAATTGAAAAACACAAGAAATCAGAGGTGTCTCGAAAACTTAGACATCTACTTATACTAAAAAACCGGAAGTTACTTTGTCTCTCTGTTTGCTACTTCTTCTCTGCAAAACTGTTGTGTGTTGATGATACTAAATCCAAACTAACTCATATTATTGAAGCTGAAGAAGTAAATATTATCGCGCCCTTCGCACGAAGTTAACAGCCTGGGATAAATATTCAAATTTTATACATTTCAATTTATACTAAATTATAAATTTAAATTTTCGGTTACGTAGGGGAAACAGATATTGAATTTGGTTCCGATTGCTATGAGGAATGAAACAACGGTGAAGTGAGGTGTAATTCTAGGAACTGGAGAATATCCCTGTACAGTCATTAGCATCGGAGTTTTCATCGCACGCATTTAAGTATTGTTGTAAATTTTTTTTCTAAAAAATGTCTTTCTGCCAAGTTTCTTGCGGCGTATCCTTCTTGGGAATTAAGGTCTTTCCGAATGCGCTAGTAGTTTAAAAAAAATACATGTAAAAGAGCCCTTTGCGGCCTATTTGTGAAATAAACTTTTTGAATGTTTTGAATTTTGCACGGTGACATTAGCAATAAAATTCAACTCTATTCATACTCATACTTGTTCATTTATTTAAGTAGTGATTTTAATTTTATAATCAAGAACAAGAATGTTGACGAGTACATACTCACGAGCAAAAAATACTGCATCACTTCCCATACATATTTGTATGAAAAGTGAGGCAGTATTTTTGCTCATGAGTTTAATAACGACCCAATAGTTTCGTGACGCCCAAAGTTGAATCGCAAAATAATGTACCTAATAGAAAAAATATTTAATTTATAATTTAAATCATATTGAGCCCTTAATCTGTTTTTTTTAACAAAGTCAAAGTCAAAGTCAAAAGTTTATTTTGCAAAAAGGACACCAAAGGCTCTTTTACATGTCTTTTTTTGAAACTACCAGCGCATTCGGAAAGACCATCATTGCCAAGAAGAATGCGCTGCAAGAAACATGGCAGAAAGTACTTTTTTCAGAATAAAATAGATTTACATGCGTCCTTTTGAATTAGGACGGCAGAATATACGACGCCTATCTACTATAGGTATCTAGTTACATTGGACGCGCGTTTGCGCCGAACCTATGGTGTTCTCATTTCATTACGTAACCGGCCTTATTCTGATGGTATTTATTAGACAGAGAGTAGCAATTCTCATACAATCCTAGTCTTATATCATGTGATATGATTTAATTTCAACTTACGTATGTTTCTACATTATAGAACAGTCCTCCGCCGCGTTTGTCCGTCTGCCCATCTGTCTCTTCGCGACAATCTCAAAAACTACCTACTGAAAAGAATTTCATGCAGTTTTTAGTAGATAGGGTTTTATTGCTCGTCTTTCCGTGGCATTGGTAGTTTAAAGAAAAAAATAATGTTAAAGAACCTTCGGTGGCCCATTTGCAAAATGAACTTTTTACTAACTATGATTTTGATATTCTTCTATTCTTCACTGAAATGCAATTTTCAAGACTGTTTTTTTTTTATTTGGCACGGAATAACAGCTTCCTAGCATACAGTCGAGGTCATAAATATCGATACAGCCATCATGTCAGATATATCTGTCATCGGCCTTATTGTTTATGGCATAAAGGTTTTGACGTCTTTGTAACGTACATAATTATACATTTATGCCTTTGACTGTACCTTAATGTGTAATACACTCAGACTGGCTGTAAGTACCAAAATATGAGCATTTATTAGGCGTCCATTTTCTCATTAATTTTGATGTAACATTTATTTAATGCCTAAGATATGAATAATCTATGATTAGATTAGATGCGTAACATTAGCGAGGCCTTAAGCTCGGATTATACGTCACTTAGGACCGATTTTTCAATCTTCAGATAAGCTCTAACATCATAGGAGTAGCTATTAGCTACGGAATAAGAGGCTATTTAGGGATCTGAAATTAATTTTAAACAGCTTTTGATTCTGAAACTAAAATCTTCTATATACATATAATAAAATCGTTGAGACCAAAAAATCTGTACATTGAATATTTAAAAAAAAAAACCGACCAGGGTGACTTAAAATAAGTAACTGAACATATTAATACCATTTTTAAAATTTTTGTTTGTTTGTTTGTTTGTTTGTTTGTTTGTTTGTTTGACTGAGCATCACGTAAAAACTACTGAACGGATATTGTTGAAATGTTCACAAATCTATTTAAATACATTCAGAATAGGATCTAGGCTATAGAAATTTTGGAAAATATTAGAAAAAGGGGGTGAAAAGGGGGGTTAAAGTTTGTATGAAAAAAAATATTTAGATTGTTCTAGAATCATGAAACTCAGAATATATACTCAGTAATAAAAATAAAGAAATACCTGTTTCAGCATTTTTTTTTAATCTCACCCAGAGACGCAAAAAAGAGGGTTTTGTGTTAAAAAATAATGAACTTCATACACCTATAAAATAAAAACCAATGAAGTTTAACCTTTTAAAGTTGCTACATATACTTCCAATCTAATACAGGTAAATATAATTTTTCAGTTTTCTTGAAATTTGATTTTTGAGGTGATTACGCACAAAATAGCGGAACTCAAAAAATCTGCTTTCCTCGGTATAAGTAGTTTGTAATAATTACAAATACAATAATACTATGAAGAAAATGTATATAGGACATAAAGCCGGAAAAGTGTGTCAATTGTGAAAAAACATTAATAAAATAATTACTTTCTGCACAGGTATTTTTTCAACGAAGACATTTTTGTCCAACCTAAATTGGCGTCCGAAATTGTGTTATTTACCTAACACCTAAAGTTCAATATGCAATACCGTTACTTTGTTTTTATTTATTGCGCTATTATTCACAACGCGTTCGGTTTTCAAACGCACTCTTATAAATAATATAAATAATAAATTAGTAAATAATAAATAATAAGCTGACATTATTATGAGGGCGGCGTGAATGAAACGCTTGGCTGTATGCTCTCAGTACCTTTGCCTAAAAAAAGCAAAATCAAAAGGCGCGTTTACGCCTGCGCTACGAACATGTCAGAATTTTATTGTGAAAAAGTTGGTTACTGAAATTGTAAAAGTTTCTGTCCTCAGACTTTTTATAAGATTTTTATTGTTTTGGTTAAATACCACACTGCCAAAGAATATATAACGCTGCGCTGCTGGGCCTTAGCGCAATATGTATCTTAAACACTTCAAGGTAAGCTAGCTTACAAAATTTTCACAAATACTTAAAATCTGAATGTACATAGTACCTACCTATTCGAGAAAACTATTTGAATGTGCCTATTTAAGGATTAGTACATGTTATTGTAAGGGTTATAATAATAACAATTTTGATATCGAGAATAGCTCTAAACTATCACAAAAAACACACGCGGACGAAGTCGCGGGCAACAGCTAGTTAATAAATAAATAAACGGGGCAAGCTCAATAAAAACTTGTAAAAACGACGTACTGTAAACGGCAAAGTGAGGCCGATTTTAACTACGCCTCGTTGTGTATACAGTTTTAAGCACACACGTGCTAAAAAGAACACAAAGAGCAAACCAAGCAAATTGGCAAGGCAGTGCATCGGTGCGACCGGTTGCATACTAAACAATAACACTTAAGAGTGTGCATTCGTGCTGAGCTCGCAACGTCGCATTTTTGATATTTTTTTGCGATTATTTCACAGAAATTGAATGAAAATATCAAATATCCGTCTGTAGTGCACTTCGTTTTTAGTATATTAATGTGTCTAATGCAATAATTGACCGTGACGGACTTTTATTTTCTTATTAAACGAGATATAGTATTTTATCCCTTTAATACGAAAATAAAAGTCCATCACCATTAATCATTGCATTGGACACATTAATACACTAAAAACGAAGTGCACTACAGACGAATATTTGATACTTTCATTCAATTTCTGTGAAATAATCGCAAAAAATCACCAAAAATGCGACGTTGCGAGTTCAGCACGGATGCACCCTCTTAACCTTTCTTTACTTCTACTTCCAAAGTTCAAACATTCTAATACCGCAATCCCCGCAACGCACAAACGTGTTAAACCTGAAATGTGAAGATGGGCCTTACCATGACGTCTTAATGCAATTCAGTTCAGGTTCTCTCGCTGTCAGATTCATACTAAAAGTGACAGCTGAAACTTGAACTGCGTCGGAATTAGGACGTCATTGTAAGACCCCTGATCTCGGAATACCGCCGCCCGGGTTGTTTGCCCCGTTCGCCCACGTCCCGAATGTGGCACTAATGCCACTGATCAGCGATGCTGCTGCCACGTAGCTGTTGAAACAGAGTAACCCACAGAGGCAAAGATTTCAACAATTAAAGAACAAACTAAGTTTTTATTAAAAACTGTTGCCCGCGACTCCGCGCAGAATAATTTAGCCTTTAAGTCGTGTTATACGCACGAATAAAGTGGCTTTCTATACCATCTTCCTAGCGTTTTTCCCGGCATTTGCCACGGCTCAGTGAGCCTGGGATCCGCCTTGACAACCTGATTTGGCGTAGGCACCAGTTTTACGGTTTCCTCACGATGTTTTCCTTCACCGAAAAGCTCATGGTAAATTTCAAATGTAACTTAGTACATAAATTCCGAAAAACTCAGAGGTGCGAGCCCGGCTAGCTTATTACGTAACTCGCTCGCAATCGCCATCGTGTTCATTTTGTCAGTTCATGTATGAATGTGACAGCTAGCTGATTCCGATGCCAAGTAATCGCGAGCGAGTAACGTAATAAGCCTGCGGGATTTGAACCCGCGACCCTCTGCTTGAGAAGCCACAGGTCAAACCACTAGGCTACCACGGCTTTAAATATTTGTCTTGTTTGTTAATATTTTTCTTGGACGACTTATCCCTAAGTGCCTCTGTGATTCGTTTACTCTGTGGTCCCGTCCCAACGTACCGACGCATCCGAGTTTGGCATTTGTTGGGAGATTACAACCTGAAATTAATATGAGTTAATTATAACGAAACATACATAGAATGTACCAGTTGCTTCTCTTCCCACGCAGATGGTAAAAGCCCATCGAGGGAGGGCGAAAATCTTAGGAATGTTATAGATGCGGCTAGCAACCCATCACTAATTTCATTTCCTTTTCGCCTACAATCATACTAAATGTGGCCTTTAGGTCTTGTTACCTTAGGCCCTGTCTACCCTTTAGAAATACGACGGCAGCTGCAAAGATCGTCAAAAGCTGTTGGTAAAATAAAAGGCCTGTCACTACACGAACATTAAATTTTTTGTAGTAAAATATGAAGACAAAAATAAATAAAAAATATTTTAACATAACAGAAAACGGACGTTTTCCTCCCTTTGTTTCCGTCGCTGATTTTATTTGGAAAACCACTTAAAACCTTCAACCAAGTTTTCAAGAACATGGCAATAAAATATTCCCTTTTGAGAAGTTTGCCAAGAGCCGGCGGTCATACAAATTTAGTTTGAAATTAAAAAAAAAAACATTTTGCTGTAAATTTTTTCAAGGGACTTAAATTACTGCTTTGCTATTGGGGCACAGAGTACCCGTAGTCGTACCCATAAAGTATAATTATTATTAATGTACCAAACTAATCATCATCATCATTTTAACAATGAGTTTGGCCCGAATGGCTATTGGTTCGAATCCTGTTAAAGGCAATATAATATTTTCGTGAAGAACACGAATATTATTTGTTCCTGAGTCTGGATATTTATTATCTATTTAAGTATGTATTTCTCTATATAAGTAGCAGTAGCGGAGCGTCAAGTATATCAGAAGGCAAGCCAAATGGAATTTAACTGGCCTTTTCCTCTATTCTGCACAATAAAGTGCTTAAAATAGGCAAGCCAGCGGGAATCGAGTTCTATGGACGCCACGCCACTGATAAGTAGGTATGTATATCGTTATCTAGTACCCATAACACAATCCTTAATAGCGCTTACTTTTGGACTAGTTCAATTTTTGTGAATTGTTCTCTAACATTAATTTATCATAATTAAAACACAACAATCAAAACTTAAAATCCTACTAACATTTTAAATGCAAAAGTTTGTGACGATGTGAGTGAGTGTGTATGTTTGTTCGTTCTTCACGCTAAAACGACTGGACGTATTTGGATACAATTTGGAACGAAGATAGCTGGTACCCTAGAATAAAACATAAGCTACTTTTATCCCGGAAAATTACATAGTTCCCGCGGGCTAGCGATAAACATATCAAAGGCCGTAGCTGCCTAATGTAAGTCTTATTCTACGCAGACGAAGTCCATCAGTCATATTGGAAACTTCACACTAAAAGGTCATGATAAATTTCAAATGAGATCTCGCACATTTATTCCGCTGCAGTACTCACAGGTGCGAAGCCGGCCGGCTTATTTTCTAACTCGCTCGCAATCGCCATCGTGTTCATTTTGACAGTTCTTGTATGAATGTGACAGCTAGCTGATTCCGATGCCAATTGTCAGCCCATACATGAACTGTCAAAATGAAGATGTTGGCGATTGCGAGCGAGTTAAACAATAAGCCTACGGGTTCGCACCCACGGCCTTCTGGTTAAACCAAGGCTAGCAGTTCCCATATCACAAAATACCGTAAAGTCGGTTGTTTATGAATTGTGTGTGAGTAGGTTGTACGATCCAGCTTTTAACTTGCAAAATAAACCGGGAAACGGGCCGCAGTCCGATCCGGTATTGTTCTTAATACCCTGTGAATTTGGTTTACTGCGGGCTTTTGCTGCAAAGTTTAGTACTTTGCGAATTAAAGATAGCCTTAAGATTTTAACAAGCTGTGAGATCTATTCAGCGCCATCTTGGACGTATTTTTACAAGCTTTTTATTATTATTAGAAGTTATCCTACTAATATTATAAATGCGAAAGTTTGTGACGATGTGATGATGTGACGATGTGAGTGAGTGAGTGTGTATGTTTGTTCCTTCTTCACGCTAAAACAACTGAACGGATTCGGATAAAATTTGGTACGAAGATAGCTGGTACCCTAGACTAGAACATAGGCTACTTTTTATCCTGGAAAATTGTATAGTTCCCGCGGGATAGTGATAAACATATCAATTGCTAATTCTACGCGGACGAAGTCGCGGGCAGAAGCTAGTTACAACTATTTTATTAACTTGCAATCGTATGTGTATGGAATCTTGCAACTTAAAAGCAGATATCTCCAACCGATTGAGCTGAAATCGAACTAATATTATAAATGCGAAAGTATGGATGGATGGATGGATGGATATTTGTTTGTTACTCAATCACGCCAGAACGGCCCAACGGATCTGGATGAAATTCGGCATATAGGCTACTTTTTATCCCGGAAAATTGCGTAGGTAGTTCCCGCGGGATAGCGATAAACGAATTCTTTGCAGACGAACAACAGCTAGTTTTGCATAATAGTAAAAAAATCGGATGATAATATGGCCCCGCTAACAAGTGATAATCCGAAAATTGTCACGCTGGGGAAAAGGGGCCTGGTAGTAGAATTCTGGTGGCCCGGTCAGGATCGTCTCCGCACGTAGGAACTCTTCACCAGTTGGTCCGATTGCCCTGAAATTTGACACATATTATGTAGGACGGATGACAATGCAAGTACAGTTAAGAAAAAGTAGAGTCAGCAAAAAAAAAAAAAAAAAAAACGTTTTTGTTAGGTTAGGGTACAATTCAATCCTGCCTATGACGTGTAGTAGGGGTCGGTAGATTGGACCTTGGGTCTTTTGAAAGTGACAATTAGCGTTACGTTGTTGGAATTACTACAAATGAGATGGAAAGACGATATTAAAAGAGTAGCGGGCAGCCATCGGGCAGCAACTTGACTCTCATTGCTATAATATAATAAATCGGAATGGAAGCGGTTGAAGGAGGCCTACACCAAGAACTTGATAGAGAAACTAAGAAGAAGAATTTAGAACGAGACACGCACTATGTGTTCAACAAAACGTTAAATGTTGTGAAATTGGCAACGTTGACATTAGATTTTTTTTTGTGAAACAAAGGAGAAAAGCTTTATTCAATCAATATACCTATTTATAAGATCTAAAAAATTATACCTATATATACAACCTTAAACTACTTTAATCTAAACCTAAATACCTATATTTACAAATATCGCCCAGATCGTTGTCATTGGGCAAGGTGCCCATAATGCTGGCTGCGTTTCCTCGTTGGATAGCAATACTTAGGTATGCGTTGCCCGAGGAAAGAGCCAGCCCTATGGTCACCTGTGGATTTTGATATATATTTTTTTAAAGTCTTAAATAAGTTATATGCTTTGGGTCCCCACGGTCCCAGGGTCTCCACATTAGAAATTGAATTTTGTGTATTTAAAACGGTCAGTTGTTGTTAAATTGACCATGTTAAATAGGGAAAAGTGGCCACAATAAAAATGTAGACTCATTAGCAAAGTACCAATGTGGGTTGTGTGCCATTAAAGTTTTCCTGTTAGATTATCAATAATTTTCTCTTAATGAGTCGAGAAGAACGATGTGCAATCTTTATGGACACGTAGGTAGACTTGCTGTTTTTAATTGTTGAGCCACGAAGCCATGATAGAACCTTGTCGCAAAATGTCAATGTCAAAATATTATCGAAATTTGTTTGTGGATATGGCGTTACTACACTATGACAGCGTTCCATAAATGCTGAGAATATCGAGTTGATATGGTCAAGTCTATTTTATTTCCAATGGAGCGTTATTTGATTTTATATTTCATTTCTCTTTTCCATAGGCGGTAGCAAATTATTCGATTTATTTCAGTGCCACTTTTTTTCTAACAGAAACAAACGGTACAAAATAACGAGTAGGTACTGTAATATCGCGCTCTGATGAAACAAAATGAACGTTATTTTTAACAAATCTGCAATTTAGTGAAAACCCGACGAATTTTCAGAAAATTTTTTTGCGAGGTACAAACAAGTTGCGAACGTTAAAATTCTACCAACACCTGTAAACAAGGAAAAAATGCTAAAAACGTTTTTGCCTCGTCAGGGGCACAATTTTATTATTTCTAATGCCATGCAAACTGAATTGGACCCTATTTTACGATTTCAATTATTAACAAAGGACGATAAATTTCAATAAAAGAGAATTTTTTGAAAATATTGCGCCGCCTTATCGCCTCGGAAATTTACACAAAGAGACTCATACCTGTTACGTGGATCACGTCTTTTTCCCTTACGGTGTAGACTGAGCCTAAGGTAACAAGACCTAGAAAGGCTACGTTTAGCATGATTGAAGGGCGTATAAGTGGAAAGAGGAATCAAAATAGTTATGGGTTGCTAGCCGCATTGCCTATAACAAACGTAAAGCGATGATGCATAGGGGAAAGTGGTCACCATTCGTACACTTACCTTATCATTGAAAAATGGCAACAACCCTTTAACATTTTGACATAATAGTTTCAGACTTTTTTGTAACAAACTACAATATATCTTTATTTTTATCTTTATCTTTATCTTTATCTTTATCTTTATCTTTATCTTTATCTTTATCTTTATCTTTATCTTTATCTTTATATATTTTACACTTAGGTACATAAACTAGCTAAATTTGACAGTTGAAAAAATAAATAAAAAAAGAAATCTAAAAAGTTTACGAATGGTGACCACTTTCCCATACCTACATACATAATTTTAGTGGTGTCCATAGGTGGTGCACTACCTTGTCACCAGGAGACTGTTTGCCGGTCGGCCTTTCTTGTTGAACAAAGAAAACGTGATTTAAGTGACGGGAGGGTTTTATTCAGTACTAGCTGCTGCCTGCGATTTCGTCTGCAAAGAATTCGTTTATCGCTACCCCGCGGGAATTTTCCGGGATAAAAGTAGGCTATGTGCTGTTCCAGACTTTCCTCTAACTGTGTGCCGAATTTCATCCAGATTCGTTGGGCCATTCTGGCGTGATTGAGTAACAAACAAACATCCATCCATCCCTCCATCCATACTTTCGGATTTATAATATTAGTAAGACTAGCTGTTGCCCGCGACTTCGTCTGCAAAGAATTCGTTTATCGCTATCCCGCGGGAACTACGCAATTTTCCGGGATAAAAAGTAGCTTATGTGTTATTCCAAATCATAAACTATGTCTGTTCCAAATTTTATCCAGATCCGTTAAGCCGTACTGGCGTGAAAGAGTAACAAACATCCATACATCCATACATCCATACTTACAAACTTTCGCCTTTATAATAGTAAGTAGGATGTAAGATAGTTAGATTGCTTTGTTGTTGAAATATGTCCTATAGTTTGATACTTAAGGTGGAAACACGTTATTAACACGCGACGCGACCCGATGCAACGCGACGCGTGTTGAGTTGAATCAAATTGTATTATTTTCTATGACCAGAACCACACTATGAACATCCGACGCGACGCCATGCGCATACAGACGTTGCATCGGGTCGCGTCGCGTGTTAATAATGTGTTTCCACCTTTAATTGTGGTAGTAGCCAAGTTCCAAGTTAAAAGAAAATGGCGACGCTGCCATGTGTATAATTAATAATTTAAAATGCGCTACAACATGGTACTTTAAAAATAAAACAGAAATCCGAAAATCTCAGTAAAAGCGGGACTCAAAGTCAGACAATTTTGCTTGCAAAATTGCGGCAATTAAACGGACAAAGGGAGTAAGAGGGAGCGAGACAAAAGCTATGAAAAATGAAATCGGATACATCTTCGGTGCGACAAAGCATTCGTTAGGCGAGTAGCCAGATTAAGTGGATCGAGCGCAGTTAGAGCCGCCGCAAACATACGGATTTATGTTGACAACTTGACTAGCTGTTGCCCGTGACTTCATCTGTGCAGATTTCGACCAACCCCAAATTGATAACATTTCAAAGCTAAGAAGATAACATTTTAAGCTTCCCATATTTTTTTTATTTTCCTGTAAGTCTTCATTTCAGCGCTATTTTAAGAGTTGCTCATTCTTAAAGGGCGTATGTGAAATTGACGTGATTTAGTTGAATTTCTAAAAATCCCTCTTAGGTATCTACTGGTGGCTTACGTTGTCAGGGTGTCTTAAATTTGTTCCAGAATATTTCAACAGGTTCTGTTAATTTGAATGAATATCCTGGGACCTGTCAAGAGAGACGACGGCACGTCGAGGATCCGTAAAAACATAGAGATCCAGGAGCTGGTGGCTGAACCCAACATCATCGGCGTAACAAAATCACACAGACTTCGCTGGTTCGGCCACCTACTCCGAATGGGAGAGGATCGTGCTGCCAAGAGAGCGTACGTGGGGCGACCGACTGGTCGCCGCCCGGTTGGGCGACCCAGGTATCGCTGGGGGGAACAGTGTCCAGGCGGATTTGCGACGTCTTCAAGTCGACGACTGGCAAGAAGCTGCGCACGATCGGGACAGATGGCGTGCTCTCGTTTTGGAGGCCAAGACCCTATTTGGGTCCCTAAGCCAAGTTAGTAGTAGCCTTGACATTGGTTTTCAGGATTTTGAATAGATGACAAATGTTTCCATTATATTGATCGAATGTTCGAAGTGAACCGCGTCAAATTTTGCATCAAAAACTTAAATAACAGATTTGTGACTTGTCACCGACAATTGTCGCGTTAGTAAAATAGGGGCTGAGCCTGACCTATTTTTTTTAATGTGAATAGGAAGGCAAACGAGCAAGTGGGTCACCTGATGGTAAGCAATCACCACTGCCCATAGACACCCGCAACCCCGGAGGGATAGCAGATGCGTTGCCAACCTAGAGGGCTAAGATGAAATGCCTCTTGTGCCCGTAATTTCCCTGGCTGTCTTAGTCTCCACACCGGAATACAGCAGTGCAAGCACTGCTGTTTAGCGGCAGGATTAGCGAGTAAGTTGGTGGTAGCGATCCGGACGGACCTTGCACAAGCACCCACCCGCAACTTTTGTCAAAGTCGTTTCTTTATCACGTTGCAACTGACACATTTAAGTCGAATCTCTGCAGCAGTCTGAAACATATCGCGCCCTCTTAATGGCTCGCGATAATAGCCAAATGAATCCAATTATGGCAGAAGTGAGAAAGTAAGCTGGAGTGCCAATTTGAGAGGCCGTCACAGCTATTACGACGAAATGACGAACGACGGGCGACGGACAATTAGTGACTTAGTTTGACGAGGAAGAAGGACCGTTGGTCATTAGTGTGATACGGAGTTTCGTGCATTGATGGCACAATTCACTCTATTGCAATATAATGCCAAAAAAAGTTATGTTATGACTGTGACTTGTCGAATTCCCGCTAAAATCCTTGGATTTTGATGCATTTTGCAAGTAGTAGGCATATTTGCCGCGCGATTCCAGTCCCAACCTTCGTTAGCGAGACTATAAAACTCTTTTGTCAAAGACAAGACAGTGCAATGAAGTTAAAACGGCAGAAGAATAGAAAAAAACTGACAGCTTGTCATATTTACTTCTTGTTTACTTAAGGAAGTAGTTCCGAAAGATTTTTCGTTTTTATTTGCTTTAATGGTATATTTTTTAGTTTTTGAATATGTTGCATTAATTACTTGAGATCTGCGATATTTAATCATGTAAGTGTTTTCGAATACAAGTCCGTACCCAATAATTGTTTGCCCTTTATTTTAAAATAGAATACCTGCCTTTGGAATATAGTTTATTATAAATTGAATCTATTTATCACCGATAAAATCTTGCAAACTTTGACTAAAAATTAGGGCTGTCAACATTAATCGCCACGAGCAAAATCTTATTTATCCCTTTCATACACCCAAAGTCTTACTCCTAAGAGTGAGATAAAAGTTCTAGCCATCTATAATCTACGTTATTTATTGTAAGCAGATGACGCCTACAATTACCCCTACAATTACCTTCAACTGTTTACATTTCGTCTATTTTCTTAATTTCTGTCGACAAACTTCGTGTTAATGTTGTTGAGTTGCGATCAGTTGCACAAGTTGCTAATGATCGTATAACACAAGAACATGTCCATACAATTTTTCATTTACCACTGTATGTACTTATCATTCGGACTCAAATGCAATGCAAAACTGATGATGACGAGTTATACTAAGAAAATAAACGCAATGAAAACAAACATAAACGAAAGCCATTAGAATAAGTAAATAAAACAAATAATTTTCAGATGAGTGACCCAAAAATCAAGGTTCCAAATGTTGATAATAAGATTGAGGAAGAGAGCAATACAACTAAACAAGCAGATTCTGATGCTCCCATTCATTTTCATGCTGTTGAAGATAAAGAAACGGATGTATGCCGAACTGTATTACGCGAAGAAAAAGCCAATTCAAGAGAACGAGGCGAGCTAGACGTAGAAAGTAAATTCAGGAATGTTATAACTAGAGTTAGACAGTATATTGTTCTTAACGTCAATGATGGAAAGCCTTCGGATAAATCGCAACAATCGAATCCACCTCAAGAGCAACAACCGACGCGAGAAGCAATTTCACAGCCAAATGCCCAAGAACCAAATACAACAGAGGGATCACAACAGCAACAAACAGAACCATTGCAGGGACCAAATCAGTCACAAACGCAAGAAACGATCCCAATACCAGTAGCAGTATCCTCATCACAAAGACCAGAGTCTCAATCACCACAGCGACCAGAATCGTCCCCGCAGAACGAATCACCAGAAGCAAATCGACCTCAAGGTTCAGATGTAACTTCATCAAACACAGATACATCGTCACCACGTGGTCCAGAAGTATCCCGACTACTTAGGTTAGGTTCGTCCCCATCAAGTCGAAATTTACCTCAAGGACCACAGCCGGTTCAAGTGGCAAACCAATCCCAAACTCAGATTCCAACGCAGGAGCCCACTGTCACACAGGTCTCACATCCGACTCAAAGCGTTTTTCCACCAGAAGGCCCATATCCACCACAAGGCCCGTATACACCGAATGGGCCATACCCATCCCGGCCACCTTATACACCGCAAGGGCCATATCCACCACAAGACCCGTATCCACGTCCACCACAAGGTCCGTATCCACCAAATGGCCCTTATCCACCCCAAGGACCACAACCGCCTCAAAGTCCTTACCCTCCAGATGGCCCATATCCTCCACATGGACCGAATCCACCGGATACCCCGTACCCCCCGGATGGACAATATCCACCACAAGGAACAGAACCACACCGAGTATCATATGCAGGTCAAGGACCTTTTCAACACCAAGGATCGTCTCAACCCAGAAGTTCATTTAGACGCCCAGGACTATTTCCATGGCAAGGCGCACAAAGATCGTACTCACAGCAAGGTTTGTATGTTGCAAATTTTGTCCAATAGTAAACATTTTCTACAAGAAGTCTTTTTATTCATTATGATTTTATACAAAGTAAATCTTAGGTCCCTTCAGTTCCACGAGATCTTTATCTATATCTATTTATGAGTAAATAATGACAATGATTTTGTTCTAGAAAGTCGAAGTCAGGGACTGACGCCCTCACCAAAGAGAAGAAGTCTCATACGTAAGTGTTGTAACTTTAGTAGTACGACACCTACACGAACAGTGTCATGCAAAAGCGGAGAAGAAATGTCCAGGCCTCTATTTCACCAAATCGACCAATGTCGGTAACAAGTGATAATACTAAATGCATTGCGCAGTCAATACGAAGCCAACTGACATAAACAGAATTATCACTGACCACCGAAAGCTTACGCGTTGGTAATCATTATTTAATTCTTTATTTTTCTAAGCTGCTTGAATGGGGATCCCCTGTTGGGCTAAAGATTCCTCTGTTTTCCTGCCACTCGCTTCTGGCTTTAAAATATTCCTGTCAATCTAAGAAAAAATATTAGATCGCTATCTCCTGTTTGCTCTGCTTCTGCTCCTGTACCCGTCAAATAAGAGCAGTGCTACTTTTTGAAAATTGAAATATCACAAGAAGGAGCTTGATATTCTGAGACATCTCACATTTTTTAGCAACTGTAGATAGATATGGAGAAGAAGATTATATTTCTGTTTACGTTCAATTCAATGTAAATATTCAATAAAAAAACCTCTTTACAGCCGCTCAAGTAGAGCGAATACGATGCATCGTCATCACAGGCGCGTTGGTGGACTACGAGCCTGAGAATGAGGATCGGAATGTCTTCGTCAAGTTTGTTCTGGGCATCGTACTGATGATGCTCATAGTCACAATTGCATCACTGCTCATCATCTTGTCTATGTATGTCTACCCTTGTTCTTCTACGTATCTACTCATTTCTGATTCGATTCTGTAGAGAAACCCCAAGCGTAGCTTTCTCCACAGCTCGCTGAGCAACTCTGAGCCATACATAGGTCAATCCCCGCCACCGCTTTTTTCACTAGAATCATCACCAAGATCTGCTAGATGTTTCTTTTAAAGAATGCCTAAATCAAACTGAATAAGCCTGAAGAAGTATCACATCTAACATGCGGTATCGAATGCGAGTACAGAGGCCTTACCATGACGTCTTAATGCGATCCAGTTTAAGTTCGCTCGCTGTCAGATCCATACTAAAAATGGCAGCTAAAACCTGAACTGAGTAAGGCCCCAGTTCGCTTATTGTTTTCACCAATATAGCAACTATGACTAGGTCATACCTTGCTTTCCAATAATCATGAACCTTTATCTTCCATCACTTACTTTGTTTTTCGAAAAATACAGGACTTATGCAATATGCATTTCAGTTAACCCTTTGAAACGTTTAGTTCATTCAAGCTCAAGATTTATTTGCTTGTTATTATTCCTTTGCAGATCAACCGCCAAACATTTTTTAGTCGATATTGGGATATACCTTTTATTTCCGCTCATGTAAGTATTGTAGTCATCGGTTATGCGAAGTGTGTATCTATTGGTTTTTCACCAAGCTCAATAATATTGTAAGGAAGTTACTTATTTAAAACCTATTGGGTTTTTGATTTTTATCCCCAAACGCAAAAAGAGGGGTGTCATTTTCTTTCTGTGTGTGTGCGTGTGTGTGTTTCTATCTGTGGCATCTTTTGAAAGTCAGTTTCCTTGCGGTGATTCTGGGCCATATTGTGAAAATTGGTCCAGCATTTTGAAGAGTATCAGCTCTTTTCCAAAATGATGCAAGGCATTTTTGACATAATTTTTTTAAGAAATTTCTCAACCCAGAGAGTTTCTTAAAATATGCTGTTTTGCGTGGGGACTTTTAAATTTTTTAATGTTTTTTTCTTTTCCAGATTCACACTGATTGGATTGTACTGTTATATGAGCTGTTCAAAAAAGGGCAGGACGTATCCTTGCAATCTTACTTGTTTGGCGATAGCCGTACGTCGAATAACTTATTACGAAATGTTTGTTAAGGTCGTTGATTTAAGTCCAGAATTAGCACCTTCCTTAAAAACACACTCGAAAAATGTAAAAGATACCAACTCGTTCACTTTTAAAACTTACACCTTTCTCTTTATTATAATTTCTCGCTATATTATATTCTAGCTGTTGCCAGCGACTTCGTCTGCAAAGTATTCGTTTATCACTATCCCGCGGGAACTACGCAATTTTCCGGGATAAAAAGTAGCCTATGTGCTCTTCCAGGCTTTTCTCTATCTATGTGCTGAATTTCATCCAGATCCGTTGGGCCGTTCTGGCGTGATTGAGTAACAAACAAACATCCATCCATCCATCCATCCATCCATCCATACTTTCGCATTTATAATATTAGTTAGACTAGCTGTTGCCCGCGACTCCGTCTGCGCAGAATTGCTGTCGCGTGGCAACTATGCAGGTTTCCGGGATAAAATGTCCTTCCCGGGACTCAAACTATCTGTATACCAAATTTTAACTAAATCGGTCCTGCGGTTTAGGCGTGAGAAGGTAATAGACAGAGTTACTTTCGCATTTATAATATTAGATTTAGATTTATTAGATTTCTCTTGTGTTTCCGATCTACTAACTGTATATAATTTATCTATGTTTCGAGCTCTGTTTTTGCATGATGTACGTTTATGTTTCAGGTGTCCCTTCAGACGACAATCGCGGCTATAATCACCGTTTATTTCAAAACACAGATTGTAATGTATTCTGTAATAACTACCGCCATGGTTATTTTTGTATGCGTCATCCTGGCACATACCAAGGTACACTCCGTGAGCTCTTAGAATACCATTCGGGTTTGTCTTGCTGCCTTACTCTCTCTTATAAGTTTGATACTTGAATCGGCTGAGTGAGGGGGACAGCAAGACAAACTCGAAGGGACTGTAAATGAGAAACACTTTCTATCTAATAAATTGGAAATTCGAATTTTGCATCTGGTAGTCCCTTTCACTCTGTCATTAATACCTGCTCTATCCCTGTCCTACTCTCCACGTCTCGAGACTCTGTCAGTGCTGAATTCGCTTATCGCTATCCCGTGGGAGCTATGGGATTGTCCGGGATGGAAACTATTCTTTATCCTTCTCCGGAACTGAAACTTCGAAACCGGGACGCTCGCTAAGCAGGGTCACTACCAACTAAGCCAACCACGTCGTCAAAGTATGTATTTATTATTTCCAGTTTGATTTCACAAGCGGCATCCTGTACTTCGTGGCTCTTGGCGTGTCGATTTGCGTGTTGTGCGTCATACTCATACTGTCTATGTCGACGTACAAGCTTGGCATGAAACCGGCGCTGGCCATCATTCTGATGCTGTTTACCGTCATGTCTGTCTTGGTATGTACTAAACCCCTTATTCATAAACGCTCTATAGGCTTCTGCTAACTTAGCAATCGTTGGTCCTTATCTGGGAAAGGTAAATGTCAAAGTGACAGATAAGGACAAACGATCGCTAAGTTAGCAGAAGGCTACAAAGCGTTTATGAATAAGGGAGTATATCGTTAAAATTTAAAATACAAGATCTCTCAGAACTATTCCGGAATATTTCGCCAGGTGGTTGGGATAGATTAACTGAATACTTACTTACTTTTACTTGCAAATGTTTTTTTTTAATTGTGGTTGGTCATAGACATGAAAATGTACATGATTCAAATGTTAGGTACTTCCATACTGGTCTGGAAGCAAACAAAAAACATAGAATATGCCAGTTGCTTCTCTGCATGATAAAAGCTCATGTATGTATGTATGTAAAACTCTTTATTGTACATGAAACACATGAAAAAGCTCATCGAGGGAATAGGCGAAAATCTTAGGAATCACGATAGGCGATGCGGCTAGCAACCCATCACTATTTTGATTCCCCTTTCCTATACACCCACAATCATGCTAAACGTGGCCTTGAGGTCTTGTTACCATAGGCTGTCTACCCTGTAAGTTATATAGACATAATTTGTGTATGTATGTATGTATGTATGTATGTATGTATGTATGTATGTACAAATGGTATATGTTCTATTACGCAGGAGCGAACCTCTAAGGCGCAGAATCACAATCAACAAAACGATGGGTGAACGAGTGATTGATCCAATTCTTCCAGTCTTCGTCTGCTATTAGAATGAAGACTTAATTACCTTATCGTTTTTCTTTTCAGTCTTTAATAATGGATTTGCAAATAATATTGGGCGGTAGAACTATACAGCTCAGAGTGACAGACTACGCGTTGGCAGCCTTTATGCTGTACACTTCAATCATGGACATCTTCATCAAGATGGTTTTGCTTCTCGGTATCTCCAATTAACTAGAATCTATTTATAAGGTTTTGTAAAGATGTGTTGCTAATAAGACTTTTATTTTTTGAATTGTTGTTTTCTTTTATATTTTTTTTAGTTGGAGCCAACAGACTTCACACATAAGCATAAGCTTGTAAGGTAGCGCCGCCGGTAGCGCACACCGATTATATATTGTTTGATTTGAAATTTCAATTGTAGCGTAATTAATACAATTTATTATGAAATCGGTTGCTTATAACCTCTTTAGTTAACTAGATTAATTTCAAAATCTTCATTGTTTCTAGTCCTAAAGTCCTTAGTCACGCCTTCACGCCTTAGTCATCAATTTTGACAGCCTCCACATCACGACTGTCATATTTAGAACAAGTATTTTTAGAAGCGCTTTATAATTCTCATGTACGCAATTTGGAAGCATATTTAATATTGATTTAATTAATTTAGAGGCTTTTACTTTTTACGAAAGATGTTGCAATTTTATAGTTTAATTTTATAGTTTAACATGAGTGACAATACTGTACCTACGAAGACACTGGATGATGCGACTGAGGATGAAAATGATAAAATTGATGAACCAACGAATACAAAACATGTTAATACAAATAACGAGACTGTGATACAAATCGAAGATAATGTAGGAGTCCAGGAAGATTCAGCGGTTGAACAATTGAAAAAAGCCGTTTTCAAAGACCAGGGACTTCACAGTGTTTATGTTATAGCTGGCAAAGGAAAGAAGCATCGACCGCAAAGACAACGACATGACGGGGATAGGTATAGCAACAGACAAATATGGGTGCAAGCTATGCGTAAGTCATCATTATCTTCAGCCTATATATGTCCCACCACTGGGCACAGGCCTCCTCTCAAAACGATGGTTTGGGCTATAGTTCCGACGCGGGCCTATTGCGGATTGGGAAATTCGCATACACCATTGAATTGGAGTTTTTAATGATTCACGGTTAAGTTCATTCGAAATATTATAAACGGGATGTGAACCGCGATTACCTTTATTGAGCTCCCGATATTTCGATACAGTTGCATGTATCATGATCACGGGTAGACTGAAGAAATTGCGGGTGGATGTTATTGTTGGGTAGACCGAGCTCTGTCTACCCTCATTCTTGCGCGTCGACTGCGTGCACTCTCGTTACCACTGGAACCGTTCTCACTCGAAACTCGATTCAAACACACTACACTCACAGTGTCACTTCGCCCACCCGAAATTGATTTTGGACGAGAATTATATAAGGAAATCACCGGATTCCAGATATTCGACAATTTAAACCCATCCTCACGATTAAAATTTTTATGTTTATGTATTTCAACCGCTTCCCTCACCAGTCTCGGTATATAGTGGCGTTCTGTCGAAATGATCTTAGGGCTGTGCAACTCAATCCAGTGATTTGTTCCCGACTCAATAAGATGTTCAGCAATAGCGGATTTGCGCGTGTCATTATTTTTGACTGCAGTGATGTGCTCTTTAATTCTACAGGCGATCGTACGTTTGGTCTGCCCTATGTACGAACTACCACAACTGCAATCAACCTTATACACACCAGGTTTTTCCAGGGGAAAATTGTCTTTGGGAGACCTCAGAAGTTGTGAAATTTTCCTATGAGGGGTGAAGATAGTCCTCACAGAGTACTTATCTAGTATTTTAGAGATCTTATCTGTCACCCCTTTTACAAACGGCATAAACGCTGGAAGTCGAAGAAGGAATACAAAGCGCCTTACTCACTGTGTTTCAAGACAGCCAGCGTTTATGCCGTTTGTAAAAGAGGTTGAATGAAATAAATTATGTTGTTTTTAGTTGGCCAACCCAGTGGAGCTGAAATGGCTGACAGTTCGCGTGGACCGTTCATCCGCAAAGTTTTTGCCATCCTTTTCTTCTGTATGCTCTTCACGTGCATATTTGCAGCGATGACTTTTTTCATGTAAGTTGTCATCAATAGACCGCGTTATTTTGTTAGCTGGGCCCTATTTTATAAAGCTACAAGTTGTAATTTACAAGCGGAAGTCTCTTTCTGCCCCTATGTGTTAGATAGAGACTTCCGCTTGTAAATTGTATCTTGTAGCTTTATAAAATAGGGCCCTGGACATCGTCTCTAGGGATGGGTAAACATTATTTATTATGTCGATACCGATACTCGTACCTTCTTTAAATTCAGTTTTGTTTACAATTTGTAATAATTTAACATGTTTACTTTTTGATCCACGAAAGTCATTAATGATAATGATAATTTATTAATTTACAAAGAATATGGTATACATTAAACAGTTCTTAAGATATAACACGCTTCTCATATTCTGCCGCTATCGACGTGTAAATTAGTTGTACAGCAATAATAATTCATATAAAAATTTAAATAATCAAATAATCTAATTAACAATAATGATAAAAATGCAAATGTCCAAGTTCAATTTTAGATACAACAAACTTAAAAAATAATATAATTAATGTAATAATAAAAGGAAAATGTCAATATTAGGTCAGGAAAATGTCATTGTCATCAAAAACAGAATTCTTATAATAAGATTAAAATGTTAAAACGTACCTACCTATTCGTTTTGTAACTTAGTCTAAAATACGATATCTAAAGCTAATTTACACCACCCGTGTGGATCCTTGCGGTTCACGCGACCAGCCCAGTCATTTAGTAAGGCGAGATCAGTCGCGAAACTAGCGCCACTTCGGAAATGTTCTTATATCTCCTAAATAAGATCAATTTAGTTAGATACTAGGCAAACACCTACAATATGTAGGTATGTATTGAATCAGTGTATACAATTTTTCGTTCTGTAGTTGTCGCAAGAAACTTGCACAAACCTAAAACGGCCGCTTTTTGTTGTGCAAGTTTTTTGGGACAACTGCAGAACGACAAATGTATACACTGATTTAATACATTATTATAGGTGTTTCCCTAGTTTCTAACCTTCGGAAATTATTGAAAATTGATCTAATTTAGGAGATATAAGAACATTCCCGAAGTGGCGCTAGTTTCGCGGCTGGTGTCGTCTTAATTTACTACAGCAAACTTCTTTGTAATTACAGACCAGAAATTCGATTATATTTCAAGTCTCCAGCCGGTATTGCTCTCGGTTTAATGGCTACGTAAGTACCAGTTGCTTCTCTTCCCAAATGACCTCACCCTATCTACATTTTGCTTATAAACTCAGTTAACATTGAATTATTATTATAGTATTCGCTTGTCGGACGGAACCCTTGGTGCGTGAGTCAGACTCGCACTGGGCCTGTTTGGTAAACGCATAACACGGACTTTCGAGGGCCTGGGTTCGATTCCCACTCAAACTACTTTTTTCCAAACCATCCTGTGTTCTCTTCTTTTGATATTTCACTCTCTTTTCAGGTTGGTGCTGTTTCCTATAAATTGCGCTATGTTTTGCTCAGACTGCGCTCGAGTACCTCCATGCAACTTTATTTGCCTGGTCATAGTGGTACGTACAGCGAGGGAAATTCACGTACTACCGTAGAACCCTGTCGCAATTAACATGCCGCCATCACTCAAACACGAGTGATATGTCACCTTATTGCGATAGGGTTCTACGGTGATAGGTGATTACACTTCTTCATGTTTAAGGTCAAAATTCAAAATATATAGTTTACTATGTCCGTCCCTTCATCTGCAAAGAATTCGTTTGTCGCTAACCCGCGGAGACTATGCAAATTTCTGGGATAAAAAGTAGCCTAATCCAGGGTACCAGCTATCTCCGTTCCAAATTGGATCCGAATCCGTCCAGTCACTTCAACGTGAAGGAGGAACAAACATACACACTCAATCACTCACTCACAAAATTTTCGCATTTATAATAGGGGGAGCAGACATTTGTATGATGAATATGAATGTTTGTGCCCGAGTCTTTGTTGTTGTATGTATTTAAGTATGTATTTATCTACATTATATAAGTATGTTTATCCGTTGCCTGGTACCCATAACACAAGCTCTGCTTAGTTTGGGACTGGGTCAATTGGTGTAATTTGTCCCATGAGATTTATTATTTATTTATTTATATATTTTTGAAAGAATATAGGGGCCAACAGTTTCATGGTGGAAAAAAATCTAAGGGCCCTGAAAACAATTTTTAAAAAGAAACATAACTGCGTTCAGAGATCTTCTAAAATCCGCTTGCCTCAACCGGGAATCGAAAAAACTAAAAATAAAAATAAACACCCGCTATTTTAAGGAATTAATAGGATTATTATTGTTCATGATAAAATTTGTCTTCGCAAAACTCCGATCGACTTCAAACTGCGTACGTGAGATTTAATTTTATTGAGAAACTTTTAATTTTCTTCAGGTCGTCTGTTTTACTACCATCTTCGGGTTCATCACAGCCCATTACAGCCTGAGGATTGTGTTCATGGCGCTATTTGTGACCACTTTGGTCGTACTCCTATGTTTCTGTTTGGCTTTTACTGGAGTAAGTTAGTTTCGATTTTAATAATACTTGGCCGACTTCAAATGTATAATTAAAATCTGTATTCGTCACATGCTTATTTCATTTAATTCGCTAGTGTAAACCGGGGTAACTTTCATTTACGGAGCGACTTTAAAAAGTAGCTATAATGATGAAATCATTCATTTTTTATTTGCGTTTACTGCTTCCATGTCTTCATCGATCGTCTTTGCTACATGTCAAATATTCACCGCATATAGACAATATTGATTTTATAGCAATTTCAAAACTATCAAAGTAGCCCCAAAATGATCAAAGTTACCCGGTTTACGATATTTGTCTATGTTTTATTTGGTTCTTTAATAAAGAATAAGGCAGGTTACAGAATTGGACTAAAGAAAACATGGACAGACAGCGAAAGAGACAAACTTTACTAAGCGTGAGTGACGAATACAAAATTAAGCCAAATAAGAATTGAATTGACAATGTTTTTAAACAGTCGATGGATCAGCTAGCTTATTACGTAACTCGCTCGCAATCGCCATCGGGCTCATTTTGACAGTTCTTGTATGAATGTGACAGCTGGCTGATTCCGATGCCAATTGTCAGCCCATACATGAACTGTCAAAATGAAGACGATGGTGATCGCGAGCGAGTTACCTACGTAATAAGCCTGCTGGGCCTGGATGTGGGACTAATAATAATATATAGGCTCGAAATGATGAGATGATAAACGATACAATGCTAGGATTGTTGGCTAAAAAGTTTTTTAATTTTAATTTTTGACAGCAAGTATTTTTTATTGCAGTTTGATTTCACGAAGTTCTACATATATGTGGTTGTGATCATGTTCGTGCTTATCGCGTTCAGTATAGTGGTGACTGTTATGATGCTTATATTTCACCAAAAGTTCACGGGTATACGCCTGGTCATATGCCTCGGAATGACTATGGCTCAGTCAATTGTGAGTACATAAACATAATATAAAAGAAATAACCAAATATGTAGTGGTAATATAATGATATGTCCACTCTGTTAGGTTGTTTGTTCTGTAGCACATAAATAAAAAAAAAACCGCCGAACAGAACTACTAGGGTCACTCTTTAGTTGTGAACACATTTGTTTCTTAGTTTAAAAACTTACGATATTAAAATATATGTAGTTTTTTATATTTTATTAGTCTGATCTGATGTCGTGGTTACCCTATTTTTTACGTTGAACAATTAGGTACTTATTAAATAATTAAAAAAAGTGCATTGATGATGAAATGACAAATCACATGTACAATAGGGTGAACATACGATGTCGATAGTACTAATTTAAATTACTGAACATTGATGCTATGTGAAAAACTATAATTTATGTGACCTCGCTCTGCTTACGAGTTCATATTTGGCTTATGAGCAAGTCACTAGATTTTAGGAATAATTATTTACTTTCCGAATTTGTACCGGAACCCTCTACGCGCGAGTCCGACTCACACTTGGCCGGTTTGGTTTTCCAAACCATTCTGCGTTCGCCTTTTTTTATATTTTCTCCTTTTGATAATGTTTTTTTTTCAGATGTTCATTATGGAGTTACAAATGGTTATTGGCGGCAAAACTATTGAGTTGGGAGAGGATGACTACGTTCTGGGAGCGTATATGTTGTATACTTCTATTATAGAGTTATTCTTCCAAATTCTTAGATTACTAGCCTTATTGGAAGACCTTGACACCTGAAGTCTATTACTACATGGAGACGCTGTTGAAGATATAAAAGAAGACGTTTTGACAGCTGTTTTTCCCCAACGGTCTGTCACGTTTGAAATACCCTAATACAGGGTGTATCAGACACCACCTAACAATAATCCACTGGGGTATATAACCATAGCTATAAAAACTAAAAAAAAATTTTTGAAAAAATATGGAGTAAAAATTTTTTTTCTATAGGAATGGTAGTATTAACTATAATCATTCATATAAAAAAAAATGACTCCAATCTTTTTCAAAATATTTTTTTAGCTTTTATAGCTATGGTTATATACCGCAGTGGATTATGGTGAGGGGGTGTCTGATACACCCTGTAGATTGGCAATACCGGCTGTCCAATTATGGCAATACATCAGTTTATTTCTGCCATACTAACACTATTTTTTTGTTATACATTATAAGGGTTTAAATAGTTTGAGCTTTAATAAAATACGTATAAAAATTAAAGTATCACTATTTTTTATCTCATCCTACCTCTGATGGCCAGTTGGAATTCCCGAATAATAAATTTTTCCATTCTTGGTACATGACTTGGCTCTATCCGAAATTCGAAGTTTGTTTCGTGCCGTTTCGCACACGCTAATGGTTATAAATACGAGAATGAGAAGGACGGTACGATACAAACTTCGAATTTTGGAGTAGCCCCTACCTTTCTCTTAAGTTTCTCTTAATTTTACTTACGGGACACCCGGTATACTTAATACGAAATCAATGTTTTACACATATCTTCCCTAAACTAAGTCCCTCAATTAAGTCTTATGCTTTTAAAATATTTAAGCAGAAGTATTTAAAAAATATATATATTATCCCATTTTTTTTTAGGTTTCACATGGTCATCCTACCATAATAATTAACTAATTTAGGGTGCGACCACACCGCCGCTTAAAAAACGGTGACGTTACGGATTCGCAACAAAATGTAGGTAAAGGCCGACCAGGAAAATAAGAACACGCTGTACCACTCTGTCGCAGTGAGCCACCGCTGTACTTTTCAAGGAAACCACTGTGACGTGTATTGTAATATGGTTCTACTGCGTGTTCTTATTTTCCTGGTCGGGCTTTATGAAGAAACGGTGAGAAAACGTGACGCATACGACACGTCACTGCGTATACCCGGCGGTTTGGTCGCACCCTTATCTATGCTAAGTATGATCTAAACTTTTTGATATTTAGGTACTGTCACTAATTTAATTTGCGAATTGACATAACCCTGACAGATCTGCCATGCTGGAAATTAATTACAAAGATACGCTCACTCTTATTCTTGCTTATATATTTTTTGTTTTTGTTAGGTCATTGCTTAGGGTTTTCATAAAACCGAAACCTAAACTGTTTTAGAGTCATAGAAATTTATTCTATTTTTCTAATAATGTGTCATCAAAATGTCAGATTCTACAGTCGTGCAAGGTAAGTGCGAATACCACAGCACGGTCTGGGATATTACTGGACCCGTTCTCTCATAGATATTATACGAAGTTATGTGTCTGGTTAACTGGTCAACGCACGACCAACACATAAGACTCCAACTCCGTATAATACTTGCCAGTGAATAGGTCAAGTTATGATGGCTAGATATCGGTTAGTGTTTGGTCGAATTATCGTTTGGTCTAAACTAATTTAATACTGAAACCATCGACTTATAGAAAATTATAAATTAAATATAAGTAAAATATTTTTTGTAATACTTTTAGTTTCAGCCATTTGTATTTGGTGTAATTTTTTTAGGACCAATAATTTTAAAAGAAGTAAGATAAAGATACCTACATAAAGAAATTAAGAAGAACTTGAAAATGCCTTAGATAACGATGCTGGAATACCTATAACTATGAGACGGATGGCAATCCATAATGATGGATATTTTCCATGTTTCTTAAGTTGTTTCTCTCATAAAATATATTTTATCCTGAATTAGATTATAATCATTCATGAATTGTTTAAACTCTTCACTCATGCTGAATTTTGAAAAAGTCATATTTATATTATTGTACTCACATTTTAATTTTTATTTAAGAGAGATTTACTATTATACGTATTACTCCAAATATTGAAAGTAAATTTTCACCTAATTCTAGCGTTTGATATTTAATTTATGATGTTTTCATAATTATATGGGTATTGCAAGGGTTCTAAATAATCAAATAGAGGAATAGACAAATCAAACGTTCTGTTTTTTTTCTGTTAAATCCAACGAACTTTTACTTCACAAAGGCAAAGTTACAACAGTTTTTGTCCAAAAACATTTGCCATTAATATCGCAAGCCCATTCCCACAGCGCAGTTATCGCACAATCGCAGCAAGATCTGAAAAAAGGTAACAAAAAGAACGAGTTGCGCATTTTTAATAACAACAAATTGTTATCGCCCCCGATATTCGCGTAAACAAATCACTTGCTTGCCATACTTTAATCTGGGAGTCGGGAGTAAGTTATGAAATATGTGCCGGGAAATTGAATCTGCTAACGGAACTGCGGCAGCTATTTTCAGAATGCTGTAACTTGCTCTCTGCTGGTTTATGATACGATTACTTTTGGCATTACAATCCCAATCCGCATGCTTACTACGTAACTCGCTCGCGATCACCATCGTCTTCATTTTGACAGTTCATGTATGGGCTGTCAATTGGCATCGGAATCAGCTAGCTGTCACATTCATACAAGAACTGTCAAAATGAACACGATGGCGATTGCGAGCGAGTTACGTAATAAGCTAGCTGTACTATCCTCGTTAGTCCCGACTTTTTATAAATCGCTTAGTACTTAGGACCGAGCCACTGAGTCCCAGTTTTGTGATGTTATTAGGTTTAATTTCTACATTTAAAGTCTGATTAATTTTAACAATTTGTACTTTGTGAATTAACAGAAGAGTGAGAGGGATAGTATGATACGAACTTAAAATTTCGAAGGCTGGGCTACCCCCATTTTTTCCCTTGCCCGGTGATATAAGCTCATGCCACGATTGCAGCAGTTATTTCAGCCAGAGGAGGCCACACTTGACTTTTTTTCATTTTATGGCTTGTAATAAAGGAGAAGGTTAGTTTTTTGACAAAATGAGTACCTATTTTCCCAAAAATAAAATGAACAGTGCCCTTTTTTGCAAAGGGGTTTATAAACGTAAAAATATGAGTGACGTTAACGAACATTTTAAATATTGAAAAATCTAATAATGAACGCCGGCAACGCCAGCAATTAATTTCTAATCAATTTGCCAACGAAAAACTCCAAGATACTGTCGTAAAAGAAATTGCTTTTTCGGTGCAATTTTGAAACGACGTCGCAGTATTCTTTTTCCTCAAACGGTATGTCAGCTCGGCATCAAATCAAAGAGTACAACCAGTAACACATATTGGACAGACGCGTCAAGTTTTTGTATCTTACCCGCATGGCAATAAAGTTGCGGTCTTTTTGAGTTCGTCGACGGGGTGCGAGTCGGGTTACCTTCGCGTGTGGTCAAGAGCTGCGGTTCGTTTTTGGATCCGTCCGAGGGGAAGAGCAGTGCTTGGTCCGGTGCACCCTGGGCTTCGGTTAATGATTTCCTGGCGGTCTCCGTGGGATATCATTGTCCGTTGGCTAAGAGCCCGACAGGGGGGGAGGGGGTCGTTTGACCGTGTTCTACCGTACAACGTTGCCGACATTTTTATGTCACAAGATTTTTGAATACTGTATTTTTTACTTTGACATTGGCGAAATCATCGCATCGATCGATGGGGCCATATTATTAAAAGAAGAAGAAGAAGAGTTCGTCGACACGTCAGCTACTTCTGCAGACTGTACGCACTAGTTTGTCGGAATATCACTTTTTCAGTATTTTCTTTTGAAGTTTATATGCAGTGATACACCGATCATCAGGAATTAAATGTTATCAATTATTTTTACGTCATGACCATACCCAGGTAAATGCTAAATTAAGATAGATAGATTTATTCACACCTCTCAATAAACTAGACGGTAAATGAAAAATTAAAACAACAAAATCCACAAGCTTAGCTAGCAATACCTACCTAATACCTAGCTTAATAATAATAGCAGGTATTTATGTCATTGTAAAAAAAAATATTAATTAAAAAAAAATACAAATTAATTAGTACAATATTATTAAGCATATTTTGGCCAGTTAAGTGCCTATTTATGACAGACTGAATGGCTGAAGTTTAATCAAGCCGCCGTTACCCATTACAGGCGAGTGATGGAATTAATATGCCTTATATAGGAGCAGTATTCAATCGAGAGCACCCTGTGTAGTAGTCGAAACCTGTCCTTTGGACAGGTCGAGAGATTCAATCAAATGGAACTGCTCCTACAAGTTATGAGAGGCGAGCGGTTTGTCTTTTAATACATAAAATATAACTTGTTACAAAAACTAATACTTATCAAAGCCAAAAACAATGTCCTTAATTGGCTGTTATGTCAATCAACATAACTTTTATTGGCATAGAATAGAGTATTTAAACAGAAAGTATTTCAAATGGTTACTCTTCTTGTCATTCGTCACTCCGAGGATATTAGGTCTTTAAAATTTCTAGAATGGGGTTGTACTTGATATTTTATATATACATGTACACCCCCTTGCAAAAAAACGGGCACCTATGGTTTTTCAGATTTTTAGGCATTAAAGCTTTCAGAAAGTAAGCTTTTATGCACATAAAATACAAAAACCATAGGTGCCCGTTTTTTTGCAAGGGGGTATATATTTTAAAAATCGTAATTCATAAGGTGTCATACTTCTATTATAATTTTTCAATGGAGATTCTTAACCAAACAATTTAACCCGCTTCTGGCTCTAGGGATATTTTTGTAACAACATTCTTCGTATTTAGATGAAGCCTTGATCACGTAACATAGTTCTACTTGAAAACGTCATTTCTATTATCAGTTGTGGCTCGTAAAGCCTCAAATTTGCTTGAATTTTGGACGCTATTTGACAGATAAGTCGACTTGGTCCTACTGGAAAGATAGAGCCACTAAATAGCAAAGGGATTAGTAGAACGCAGCAGACCACTGCTCACTGGACCACTGGACCACTGCCCACTGGATCACTGCCCTGCACGGCTAGCACAAGAGCGAGCGAGAGCTGTGTTGCGTGCGAAATAGGCTAACCGTTTCTTTCCAGAACGAAAAGTAAGAGACGGGTATATCTCGCGCGCGATAAGAGGGAAAAACCTGCTACATTCTCTCGTCACTTGGCCACCGACTGAGGCCGCTCGATGAAGGAGACAGAATCTAATATTCCTCAGCTATAACCTAATAAACACGGCCAAAGGGGCCGCGACCGTTACGGCAATGCTTCTGTATTAGATATAATACCGTTGGACTCCGATACCGAGTCTGGCTTTAGTTCAAATGAAATAGAAAGACTGTAATGACTTTTAAGAATGGGAGACATGTTTCTGTCTGAGTGATTCTTTAGTATAAGGTAGAGTCCCTAATCCCGACTTTGATACTGAATCTAGTTTACTTTGTAATGTTGCTGCCTTAATGGTGTTATAATATACTAGCTTTAGCCGGCGACTTCGTCTGCGCAGAATCAAAATTTGCCCTAAATCTTCCTCTATCCCATCAAAAATATACAATACCAGCCAATAGCGAGTCGTACTAAAATACGGTACATACTACATACAACAAAACAATTCCGTTTCTTGTAATGCATTTTTTTATTCCATCCTTTTGTTCTGTGGGAAATTCGAAAAATCCCTTCTTATGGCACACGCGATCTTCAAAGAATATGTCTACTAAAGATAAAGATAATTTATTCATAAAGATAATTTATTCATAAATGTTTTATAAAATTATAACTAAGAACAAAGTACTAAATACCAAGTCTATAATTTTCTATTCCTTCGTAGTGCACCTCTTGGGTTCTCTAGGAACAAAAAAGTATTAGCAAGTCAGTTCTTCTTCTTCTTTTTCAGCGTGTAGACGCCCACCGTTGGGCAGAGCAAGTCAGTTACGATAAAATAATCCTCTTTTTTGTTATACCACAGGAAATTCGCAGAATCCTGAAATCAGTTTTCAAATATAATAATATTAATAGTTACCTACTCTAATTTATTGTATTAGACAAACAAAAAATACATGTATTGGATGATACAAACGGCACCGTAGTTATTACGAAAATTTTAAAGGTCTGCAAATTTAATAAAACTTGGTAGGCAAGTGGGATGTTGAGAATACTTCATTTTATGCACGTCTCGAAAAGAGATTTATTACAAGTAAGTAAACGTCGGTTAGGGCGTTGAGAACATCGAACCTGTATGATAACATACCTACTGCTTAGATTCGACAATATCTTACCTCTAAGATGCTTAACTCTGAAGGAGTTATATCAAGTAACTTTAAAGAAAACTTTTTCCATGACATGTGTTGGCAACCCAACATTAAATATTACTTGTCAGTGCTAGAGAGAGATTTAACTGTCTTATGTGCCTCTCTCGCTCTCGCACAGCTGTCAATCGCTCTTGTTTCCTTTCTATTGTGTCATTGTACGGTGTGCTGATTAAAATAAGTTTTTTGGTGCAATCGCAGTATATTTATTTATTTAAACCTTCAGACATTCAAACCGTCATGCGGTTGGATATGCCGCTCCCGCATAGGCTTGTTTAGCCATCAACGGAGGTGCCGCTGACAATGCTTAAATCATCTGCCACAGATGCTGAGGCCTAGATGATGATGATGATGAAACCTTCAGAACCAACTTCAAAGCCAGCCTCTCAGTTCAATTCAAATCGTAAATTTAACAACATGTTGCATAGATTTTATGTTGAATATATAGCTACATCAAAAGCCATGGTACCCTAGTGGTCAAAACCTCTCAAGCAGAGGGTCGTGGGTTCGAGCCCGGGCTCGCACCTCTGACTTTTTCGGAATTTATGTGCGAAATTACATTTGAAATTTTCCGTGCGCTTTTCGGTGAAGGAAAACATCGAGAGGAAGCCTGCACACATCTGCGAAGCAATTCAATGGTTATGTGAAGTTACCAATCCGAACTGAGCCCGCGTGGGAACTAGCGCAAGCCCTTTCATTCTCAGAGGCCTGTGCCCAGCTGTGGGCGCATATAGGCTGGAAATGATGATGATACAACAAAGATACCGTCAAATAATTCTGTATTAGAAATTTTAGTACCTGTTTCGGAACTGTTCGCAACTGTTTCGGATTTCGTTTCCATTCGCGGTTACCGGTTAAAGATCTGTTCAATTGAGATACCGGTTTGTGCGTTTTTCGTTCGTCATTCGTTTTTGGGGAACGAAATTAACCAGTTAAATTGAAAATGACGAAACAAGAGCAAGATAGAACTTGTATTTACTGTCTCTTTTAGTGTTCAACCGGTGTAATTTCGTTAACGCGAACGTTAAAATTTCGTTCTCTGTACTTAACGGTAAGCAAGACCATTCCGATTTTTATTGTTTGTTCCATCAATTAATCGGTATATTATCGAACGAAATAAAATAACGATACTGGAACAATATTAACAGGTATATCAATAACGGTTCCGGTCCCTGCTCTTAACTCTATTAAATTTGCTTGAAAGAATAGAAAGAACTTTCCGTAGAATATGTTACCTCTAGTAACTAAGCATTGAGCTAACGTAGTCCGCTGTGTAGCAGTGGAAGTGCTTTTGTTAGTAGCTTTCAGGATATTGCTACTAACTAAAGTGTATCGATCGTCCATACTGAGACGGTCTATGTAATGTATCCATTTATATTCGTAGAAGCTGCCAAGATAATAGACTCAGGTTTTTGGGATGACTAAACTAAATATGCTAATACACTCATCAAAAATGTCTAGTCTAGGGATATTTTTTATTCCACGATAATTTTGAAAATTTCAATATTATAGGCATACTAGCTGTCAGCGATTTCGTCTGCAAAGAATTCGTTTATCGCTATCCCGCGGGAACTACGCAATTTTCTGGGATAAAAAGTAGCCTATGTGCTATTCCAGACTTTTCTCTACTTATGCGCCGAATTTCATCCAGATCCGTTGGGCCGTTTTGGCGTGATTGAGTAACAAACAAACAACCATCCATCCATCCAGCCACCGCGTCAAAAGATTAAATTTGTCTAAGGATATTTTATATCCCTAGATATTTTTGATGAGTGTATTTGGATATTATTAAAATACACATAATAGGTATACATATTATGTGGTGTAGCGGTATAACACGCATCACGGAATGACGAGGATCCGGATTCGATAGCCATAGCTTTATTTCGGATTTTTCCGTGTTCCAATTTTCAGTGTCGTTTAGAAATGTAACGATTTAAAAAATACAAGGTCTCTCGGTTTTTTCCGGAATATCTCCGCCGGTTGGGTTACGAGTTCGACAGCATTCCTCAAAAAAAAAAAAAACATTTATAGATTTGTTTCAAGATTTAGTGTACGGTCTTTCACGCGGTTCACTTTGCACATCGGTCAATGTACATGAAATCATTTGTGAACTTAAAAACTTAAGGCGCTGTCAACAGCAAATGACCTTGAGCAGCGCCACTCTTCACACATACGGTTCGCGTGCCTGTGAGTGAAAGAGAAGAAACTATTCCGGCAGCTTGGCGCGCGTCTAAAATCTTGCAAATAAGACACAAATAAGAAGAAATAAAAAAAAGTATGGATTATTTGTGAAATATGACTCGTTAGCCGTGTAGGTATGAATATGTTGACTTCATGTTTTTAATTGCAGACCCATACGTCGAAAAAATAAAGACATAGAACCGTTTAATGATGATTTTAAGACCAATCTTTGCAATTATTTTTCTATTGAGCCGATTTTGTTCAATTATGTATCGAGCCCGTCTAGCGTGTTTGAAATATGATGAAAATTAACATTATATTTTTTTTGTATTTTTTTTGTGTGTAGTTTTTCTTAAAAAAGTGCTTAAATAACATCAATTTCAACAAAATTAGGTGTTGTCAGCCTCTTAACAGCCCGTAATGTTGTCCCACTGGGCAAAGGCCTCTCCCCTAGATTTCCAACGCACCCTGTCCGAACATGTCTTGTCAATCGCTCAAGAACGTGTCTAGGTTATCCCTCCATCTCCGTATCGGCCATTTTTCAACTATTATTCAAAAATCCTGAAAATTTTACAAGGCTTTTTAATCAAACTAACGCAACCGGCTGAGATATTCCAGAACTATTTAAGAGACCCTGTATATCTTATTCTTACTAATATTATAAAGGCGAAAGTTTATAAGTTTGGGTGTTTGGATGTTGGTTGCTCTTTCATGGCAAAACGGCTAAACCGATTTTATTGAAATTTAGATAGTGATAGTTATAGTCCCGGGAAAGGACATAGGATAGTTTTTATCCCGGAATATCGCATAGTTCCTAAGCGAATTCGCGAAGTCGCGGGCAACAGCTAGTCAGTAGTAATAAGAAGGAATACCACAAATTCACGTAATACACTAAATTTAATCCCCATTTAAAATTTAATCGATGTCTTCAGTTCCACAGCCAATCAAATCATAATTAATCAACTATTTAATGCCCATTATCTACTATGTAAACTGTTTGAAGCAGAATTCCGCATCAATAATGTAATATGATCAAGGTAATAATTAATACTTGAAATGAGTCGTTCTGGCTCAGTGTTATCTATAAGCCGACCGCTTAACTGAGTCCTCGCCCACGCGGTGCAGGGGCGCGGGAGGGGCGGGTGGGACGGCCGCAGGAGCCAAGAGAGGTGCGGGCGGCAGGCGCACTCCCCGCCCGCACCTCTCTTGGTCCCCTTTGTCGTCCTACCCCGCGCCCCTGTACCCGCGCTGGCAAGTACTCAGCTAAGCGGTCGTTCTATAGATAGAGGATATAGGTAATATATCTACAAATACCTACCTACCGCGATTGTAGAGTAGCAAGGCTGCTTTGTCGAATGCCAAAATAAAGCCCGCATTATCATCCCTACAGAGTAATAACGATGTCATCCAAAATCAATTCCAAGAATTAACTTAATGTCCCACGCACAGCCGCATCCGCCTGCAGCTGCGTCAGCGCCTCATTAAACCGCCCATTACTTTAATTCTATTCGAGCGTAGCGACTATCACAAATCCAATAATTTATGTGAAACGTAAACGGGAAAAGGAACGGGAAAACGACCGTCAGACGTGACTACCGGCCGGCTTTCCGGATAAAAAACCGTCTCTAAATACTTCCTGTACGAATAAAGATTACGTTTCAATGAGCTTTAATATCTCTCTTATGTAGTTTTTTTTTTATATAAGAGGGGCAAACGAGCAGACGGGTCACCTGATGGAAAGTAATCACCATCGCCCATGGACACCTGCAAGACTTGGGGAATCACAGGTGCGTCGCCGACCCTTTCAAGAACAGGTAGGCTCGCTTTTTAAAGATCCTTAAATTGTACCGCTCCGGGAATGTTGCAGCAGGAAGTTGGTTCCAGATCTTCGTCGTACGAGGAAGGAAATTGCGTTTAAAACGCACGGTACTTGACTGCCAACCATCAAGATGTTGAGGATGGAAGGACAGACGATTCCGCGAAGTGCGGTAGTGCGGTGGTTTCTTATAATAGTATAATAATATCTCTCTCTTACTGTGTAATCAACATGCATGGCTAGGCTGCTGTTAGCGTTATTAATAACAAGCTTCTGCCCGCGACTTCGTCCGCGTAGAATTAGCAATTGGTATGTTTATCGCTATCCCGCGGGAACTAAACAATTTTTCGAGATAAAAAGTAGCCTATGTTTTAATCTAGGGGTAAGCTAGCGTCGTTCCAAATTTTATCCAAATCCGTCCAGTCGTTTTAGCGTGAAGAAGGAACAAACATCACTCACATCGTCACATCATCACTCACAATCTTTCGCATTTATAATATCAGTAGGATTCTATAGTGAACTTGAGGGGGGGGGGGGGGGAATTATTTGTTTACAAAAAGTTAGTATGGATTGGAATGGACTATACAGTTTCTCTACTTACTATTGACTTAAGTCTCTTGACTAATTTTTCGTCTTTACCTCGAAATACAGTCGCTTTAAAAACACAATCCAGAAATAACTGGAAAACTTCCACGAATGCAGAGCTTCCGAGATATCATTCATACTAGGAAGGCACGACCTTTGACAAAAACAATAACTGAAAAAGCGGGGCACAGAGAATTCTTGACAGCTGAACAAACATACACGGTTAAACATACCCTCTGTCACAGTATAAATCCAGTATGTTATCTTCGAACTTTGTTTGAACTTATTTACACTCTGGGACATATTTAGCGGAACACAAAAAAAAGTTTGCAAAACGCATACTTAATGCTTGACCAGAAAAAAAAATAGTTACCTACACTTTTTTTGTGTTCCGCTAAATATGGCCTTGAGTGTAGTTAGTCGCAACAATGCAAATGAACGCGAACGGTTCTGTCAATATTTATCTGTGAATTTCAAGAAAATACTGCTAAATACCGTCATATTTGTCATTTATTCATTATCTTAAACTACACGAGACACTGAATGCTGTAAATTTGACATTTTGTCGTGTTAAAACTTTATTGTGTTAATGATTCTGTGATTTTACGATGTACGCGGGAAAAGAAGCAGCCGCGACATTCAGTAGGTGTTTTCTTTGCCCCCAGACCTACTGTACTGGGTACTGTATACTGGGTTTTTACTGTGGTTATTGTTCTGTAGATCTTGATACAGGTTGCACGTATACATGTGCATATTTTATAACCCCTTTGCCCGAAACGCTGGTGGGCCCTGACAGGGACTCAGTAAATGATTTTTTGTTCGCCTCATGTTTGACAGCTACGGCAAACTAATGTAATTTTCCGGGATAAAAAGTAGCTTATATTTTAACCTAGGGTACAAGCTATCTTTGTTCTAAATTTTATCCAAATCCGTTCAGTCGTTTTAGCGTGAAGAAGGAACAAACATACACACTCACTCATTCACATCGTCACAAACTTTCGCATTTATAATACTAGCTTCTGCTCGCGACTTCGTTCGCGTAGAATTAGACTTGCATTAGGCAGCTACGACCTTTGAAATGTTTATCGCTATCCCGCGGGAAATATGCAATTTTCCAGGATAAAAAGTAGCCTATGTTTCAATCACCTTCTACCACCAGCTATCTTCTTTCCAAATTTTATCCTAATCCGTACAGTCGTTTTAGCGTGAAGAAGGAACAAACATACACACTCACTCACATCATCACATCGTCACTCACAAACTTTCGCATTTATAATATTAGTAGGGTTACTAGAAGTAGAATACTACACTCGGTTTCAATAAGGAAGTGCTGTATGTGACATTAACATTGACAAATCTAGAGGTGAGGCTTCTTTGTGACACCTTTCACATAAAACGATTATCGATTATATCTTAGTACTAATAACAATCGATTCCATAAAAGTAACGACTGCATATTAATTTATTACATAAACGCCATTTCGATATAATGACACTCAAGTTAATCTCCTAAGATGTAATAAGTATAATTCCTATTTTACGCTTTTTGCCAAGTTGTGTTTTTTTCAACAAAATAGGTTGAATAAAATATTATTTAACTTCGTAATGTAATTGAAGTTCTAAGCAATCTATTTATTACCAATAAAATCATCGATTGGTATTGTGTAGTGAGTGTGAAAGAATGTAAAATACTCACTTTATATTTTTGTAGGTTGTCTTTGGATTTTCGATTATACGCGATTTTAACCGATTACCCAATTATACATAGTCACCTCTCTAGTTTTAATGACCATAGAACGTAACCTAGCAACGTCTCGTTATTAATGACATATATTGAAAATTTGTACGTAAAAAATGTAAACGCAAAAAACATCGCCGTGATTCTTTTTAGAACGTTATTTATATACAGTACCAATTATTGATTTATTTCTAAGTAATTCAATTTAGTATTTATTTTGCTGTCAAAACTTTCGTGAACACTAACAGTTACATTCTATGGATCTGTCACACAACCCTTCCTTATTGAAACAGACCGTAAATATTGTAAATGCGAAAGTGTGTCTTTCTGTCTCTCTTATAACTCTTCACACTTAGGCTGAGGCCAGACGAGCGCAATTTTTTGAGTCGTGAGTCGCGTAATTTTTGCTGCATTCAAAAGTTCAACACCATTTTGCATCGTCCTTTGAATGAGACAGGAGTTTGTATAAAATCAGTGTAACAGAAATTACGGCAATTACGCGATATTTTACTTAAAAATACTCGTCTGGCCTCACTCTTGAACGCAGAACCGATTTAGTTGACATAAAGATAGTTTCAATCCCGGAAAATCGACATTCGTTCTGCGCAGACGGAGTCGCGGTCAACAGCTAGTTATAAAATAAACTAGCTGTTGCCAGCGACTTCGTCTGCAAAGAATTCGTTTATCGCTATCCCGCGGGAACTACGCAATTTTCCGGGATAAAAAGTAGCCTATGTGCTATTCCAGACTTTTCTCTATCTATGTGCCGAATTTCATCCAGATCCGTTGGGCTGTTCTGGCGTGATTGAGTAACAAACAAACATCCATCATCATCCATCCATCTATCCATCCATCCATACTTTCGCATTTATAATATTAGTTAGATACGAAGATTCCTCACCTGGCTAGTAACTTTAAGTATCCCATCAGCGGGTACTATCAGGTCGTTACGATCTACGATCATTATGTACAGGCGTTAGTAAGTAGCTGGAGACAGGATGTGATCACAATAGCCCTTTATAGCCCTAGAGCATAATGAAGACCTAAAGTAAAATCCACAGGTTCCGATTCAAATTTTCGCGATTTTCACACACTATCGAGACCATGGATCGAAACGTCGAGGTATTTACAAAAATACTTTTTATTTTATTAAGTCCCGTTTTTCTTATAATACCTAATCCACAGATTCGTTTCTTGAGTCATGGATGTTATCTTACATTTAGATCCTAGAATGCCATTCAGGTTTGGCTTGCTGTCTCACTCACTCAGCCGATTCAAGTGTCAAATCCATAAGAGTGAGTGAGCCAGCATTCTCTAAATATGTATGGGGCGTGGGAGTCACAATTTAGTTGAAGTATGTGGGCAGCCAACGTGCCAACGGGAAATATTAGGCCCATTTGTAGTGTTTGGATTGACTGGTGCTGTTCATACGAAAATGTATAATGAAGTACAGTCAAGTACAGTCAACAAAAAGCTGGAATCAAAAATTTATAAGGGAAGTGAGTGACAGACGGGCGAATAAGTTGGCGTAGTTACGGCTCGACGACTTTACTCGCCTGTGTGTCAGAAGTACGCGTACTTTTAGAGTAAAGTACAGGCGAGTAAAATCATCGAGCCGTAAGTATGCGAACTTATTCGCCCGTCTGTCACCCACTTTACGGTTTTCACGTTAGAGATTGATGAATGTGGATGAAGCGAAAGAGGTATGTCAGGATCGTAGCAAGTGGAACAAAGTAGTCTCTGCCCACCCCTGTGGGAAAGAGGCGTGACGATATGTATGTATGTATGTTACGTTTTTCACGTGAAATCGTCAGATTGTTACCCGGCCGGCCACATACATACAGAATTCTCATACGGTTTCCGTACGGAATGACGTCAGCGAACGGGACATCGCTATATAACGGAACGGGACAGGGCAACGAATTGACGTCATTCCGTACGGAAACCGTATGAAATTTCCGTATGTATGTGTCCGGCCTAACAGCAGCAAACATGGCACAGTCAAACTAACGTAGCGTTAGTTTAACGTCCAAACGTTTCAATCAATTAAAACATTACCCCCAATACTTCAAAAGCTTCGAAAGTCCTTCAATCTGAAACGGAGCGGAGTTTAAAATGTCAAACGGTACCGTGATGCCGTTCCGTCAAAGCGGAGGGAAAGGAATGCCGCGAACACATTGAAGTTACAAAAGAAATGGATTGAATTAAGTATGGGATTGGTGCGGGGCGGCAGTGAAAGCGGGAAGCCAGCGTATCCAAGGGTGTTATTTTTTTTAGGTTTTGTTAACTTATTAGGCAGTTGCCTGCGATTTTGACAGCGGAGAATTTTTCATCGCGCGCTCGAAAGGAAGTGTGTAGTTTTGCGGGATGAAAATTGTTCTATGTCCATCCTAGGGTCTCAAACTATCTCCATACTAAAGTCTGTGGCCGGATAAGAAGAGAGAAAGAGAGAGAGAGAGATATTTATTTATTTTTAAGGGACCTTTTAACATTGCATTGGCATCATTTTGAGTTACTATCAATTGAATCAAGAATTTTTACTTCTTGATTTTTAGTATTTTTTACGGATTTACCCGTTAGAAATTAGATTTCTAAACGACACTGAAAATTAGAGCACATAGAAAAATCCGAAAAGTAAAGCTATGGCCTGGAATCGAAAGGATCCTCATCATTCCGTGATGCGAGCTATACCGCTACACCACCCATAGCAGGTGAGTAAGCCTTCGAATTTTTCTATCTGTATCAAACATAATACAGATGGTATGGTATGGTCTTCTAATTTTCAGTGTCGTTTAGAAATTTTATCATTCGAGTTGTAACAGCTCCAACTGCCGCCGCACCCGTATAATAAATTGAGGATGACCCAATAAGACAGCTCGTTTGCCTAACGATTTTTGATTTCTGCCGGCAATCCGTCGCGTGAATGGATTATAAAAATCGTTTTCGCAAATGTAAAGCGCCATTTTGTGCCTTTTCGCATTTCTGGAGCTCGCAAATAATGCTTTGATGAGATAAATGGAACGTTTTTTACCAGGTTTCTATTTCTGTAACTTGAAGTGTTAGTATGATTTTTTTATGAAATAGGGTGGTGAATAAGGGTTTTACCACGCCAATCGATCGATCATCGATCGATGGTAGAATGGAACAGTCGACGTCGATCGATAGTTTCTTCTAGACCACACCAATCGATCGATGTCGATCGAAGGTATAGATTAGTTTACCCGTCGAGCAGCCAAAGCTACCACACTAATCCATCGTAATCGATCGATCGCCATCGATCGATAGTTTCTACTAGACCACACCAATCGATCGATGTCGATCGAAGGTATCGATTAGTTTACCCGTCGAGCAGCCAAAGCTATCACACTAATCCATCGTAATCGATCGATCGCCATCGATCGATAGTTTCTACTAGACCACACCAATCGATCGATGTCGATCGAAGGTATCGATTAGTTTACCCGTCGAGCAGCCAAAGCTACCACACTAATCCATCGTAATCGATCGATCGCCATCGATCGATAGTTTCTACTAGACCACACCAATCGATCGATGTCGATCGATGGAATCGAACAACGTCGACCAATTTAGTTTACCCGTCGAGCAGCCAAAGCTACCACACTAATCCATCGTAATCGATCGATCGACGATCGATCGTCCGGTTGGGAGCAACCTAAGCAAGTGGGTCACCTGGTGGTAAAAGACACCCGCAACACCAGAGAATTTCAGATGCGATGCCAGCGTAGAGGGCTAATAGGTACTTAAACTTACTACTACTACTACTACTACTTACTTAGGTACTTTTACTTGGGGCCCAGTAATTTCATTGGTTGTCTAACTTTCCATGCAAGATTATAATGGCGCAAGCTTTAGCTTGGTGGTAGGCTTACCGAGTAAAATGGTGGTAGATATCTGAATGGTCCTTGTACTAGGTTCTATCACCCACAAAAATAAGGGCAAGTTATGTGGTCTTCAAATTTTGCAAGTCATATTTGACCCACTTGTAGTACCTACTCAGATTGACTTTTGGTGTATTGGTTCAAACTTTCGCGATTTTCACACATTATTATAAGAAAAACGGGACTTAATCACGTAAATAAAAAGTAATTTTGTAAATACCTCGACGTTTCGGACGCGACTTTGCATCCATGGTCTCGAGAGGACAATTTACAAAAATACTTTTTATTTACGTGATTAAGTCCCGTTTTTCTTATAATAATGTGACTTGTATGTATACCTACACAATACTTTAATGGATAAATTCGCCTCTGTGCATTCTCTGAAATTCTCTTTGAAATCGCTTACGCTTTGAAAATGCCTGGTCAAATTTTTCTTCCAGTTCATGGAATTAAGTACAACATTATAGTATTAATCAAAGCCGGCATCGAAATTGTTTTAATGTGCACATATGCATTAGTGCATATTACCGGTATTAGCCTAACGTTGCGACGTTTGGGCAGCATTCAGAAGCATTATTTATAATTATGCCTCTGTAACACTGGACTCCATAATGTAATGAGTAATACGAGGGTCATTTCCATATATTACGCTTTGTTCCAGGTACCTGGTTTTATTTTCAGTTAATAACACGTATGTGCGGACTGACAAGGACAACAGGGGACTTATCATGACGTCTTAATGCGATTCAGTTTAGGTTCGTTCGCTGTCAGATTCATACTAAAAGTGACAGCTAAAACTTGAACTGAGTCGGAATTAGGACGTCATGGTAAGGGTTCTCTATTGATTTGCCGAAAATTTTATTGCCGAATTTCACTTCCCAACCAACGTTTGGCCGAATTTCATTTTGCCGAATCATCATATGCTAACTTATTAAAATGATTAGTTTCATTTCCCAACCTCACGATTGCCAACTTAACCTTTGTTTTTTTTTACATGGACACTTATTAAAATGTGATTTTTATATAGCCAAATGGTACTAATAAGACATTCTAAAGTAAAATAAAGACTGTTTATAAATTAAAACAAACATGTTCGCGGCTAAGGGGTGGCCCAAGGGCCACCCCGCCGCACCTGAACCTAAATTAATCCAAATTAATCATAAGAGTTTTTCGGCTTAGTGTAACATTTGCCATGTGAAAGATATTCCAAAAGTTTAAAATCAAAATGATATTCGTCTTCATACAAATTCGGCCAAATGAGAGGTTGGCATACAAAAATTTGCCAATAAGTAGTTGTCAAAGTAAACATTCGGCGAAATGTTGGTTGCCAAATGAAATTCGATCAAATAAAATTCGGCGAAAAGATCTCACCCATGGTAAGGTCTCAGTTGTTCCGTCATATTTAATCAGGTGGTTGGGTAAGACCGAATAGCCCTGTCAATGTTTTTCAGGATTTTTGAAACATACGTGGTAAGGTTCAAAAGTTTCCAGTTTAATAATGAAAATTAACGTTTAGGTTAAAAAAAATATTTTTATTTTTCAATGTAGTCTCCTCTTATTGTTATACATTTTTCAGATCGTTTGATTAATATTTCTATGCCTTTAAAATAATATTCGGAAGTTTTGTCTTCGAAATGCTCGAAAACTGCAGCAGCGACCTCATCATCGGACGAAAATTTTCTCCCCCTTAAGTCCGATTTAAGTTTAGAAAATAAAAAATAGTCGCTTGGGGCTAGATCAGGGCTGTAAGGTGGGTGACAGATTGTTTTAAATCCACATTTAGATATAGCCGCCTTTACAACTGCAGCCGTGTGGACAGGCGCATTGTCATGAAGAAGACGGACACCCCTGCTGAGTTTTCCTCGACGTTTAAGCTTTATTGCTTCTCGCAACTGGTCTATAAGGCAAGCATAGTAACTGCCGTTTACTGTCTGATTGCGTTCTTTGATATCTATAAGCAATATCCCTTCGCAATCCCAAAATATTGTGGCCATTATCTTTTTGGTAGATTGGCACACCTTTGCCTTTCGAGGGGGTGCTTCCCCAGAACGACGCCACTCCATCGACTCTCTTTTCGAAAGAGGATCATAGTATAAGACCATAGTTTCGTCTCCGGTAACAATGGACTGGATAAATTCACTCTCACATGACTTGAACTCCTCTAAAAGTTCCTTGGAGCACGCCACTCGTTCAGCTCGCTGAGCACCCGAGAGAAGTTTCGGGACCCATCTTGCACTAACCTTATTCATGTTTAGATGGTCGTGTAGAATCCTAAGGACTGTTATTTTCGTAAGTCCCGTTCTTGACGCTATTTCCTTCCTCTTTAGTCTTCTGTCCTTCAGTACCTCTTGTTCGACTAAATCGACGTTATCTTGCGTAAGAACCTCAACAGGGCGGCCTGGTCGGGGTTCGTCATCGATGGACTCACGCCCTAAACGAAACTGCTTACACCAATCCTTAACAGTCGAAAACGAAGGGGAGGAATTCCCGTACACGTTATCTAACCTTTCTTTGATTATAGTTGGACTTATGCCTTCCTTTGTCAGAAATTTTATCACTGATCGATACTCCAATTTGAACATTGTACAAATTACACCGCTTTTTATATTTAAATCAAAGAAAATTTTATAAAAAACTAAAGTTACAAACCACGAAATTATCCACACAATAGCTGAATAAATGACAAATAAAATGACATTCATTTGTTTCTTGTTTTCTTCTTTTAAATATATACGGCCAGGAACTTTTGAACCTTACTGGTACATGTTGTCAAATTTCATGTTTCCATACATTGATCGATGTTCAAAGTTTGTTTATCCGTTACCGTGCACCCATAGTTTTATTTTATACGACAAGGAAGAAAAACAAGCAAGCGGGTCACCTAATGGTAAGCGAGCACCACTCTTGTACACCCGAAATCTTGGTAACAGTACAAGCCTTGTTTAGTTTGGGACTAGGTCACTTGGTGTAATTTGTCCTATGATATTTATATTATATTTGTTTTTTTAGCGATGATAATAATAATAATACATTGAAGTTTTCAATTTTAATCTTAATACACTTCAAAAGATCTTCTAAGAAGACTAACCCTGACAAACGAACGCATAGACAGCAGACCTTTATTTACAGGGTTCCGTTGGCATCTAGCAGGAAGAAACCCCAAAAATTGTGCCAAAATAATCCCAAGCCACGAAGAAACACGACCCTTCAAATCCCGGCCTTGTACAAGTTGGCCGATGGAACCATAGATTTAATTACACGAGTTACCCAAACAAACAATTAGGTTAGTAAATAGTACAAATTACAGTACGTCCATGGATTTCGGCGGCGCATCCGGTTCCGGCCGGGGGGATCCGGCTTGACCCGGATTGATGCCTTCCGGGAGTTAATTGTCAGGTGGTAGGAATTTGACAATTTTGGGCTACGTTGCGGGAGTCTATTGATTTATTTGATCCGTGTCAAAGGACGCGAATATTCACGATTTGGATGCGACATTTATCAAAAGCTATATATTATAGGTAGTATACAGTAGTTTATTGTGTATTAGGTTTTATGAGTTTGTATTTGTAACTACCCACCGTTCCCAATTACCCCACTTTCCCTTATATTGCCGGCGCTCTCAACCAATAATAAATACACTATAACAGTCTAATTATATCAACCGTAATACAATCTAACGTCTGTGTTTCGGCATTATCGAAACAATAGCGAATAGTTTACTCCAACTACTCGAAACGTGATCGGAATAATAACGAAATATCGACAGCACGATTATGTCGACGATGCGATTATCGATAATTCAGCCGAAAGGTGCTAGCCTAGTTGTTAACACAACGGGGTATGGTTCAGAATTGATTTACGGAACCGCAAAATCAAGTTGATGGATTTGGCGTTATATTTTTTCTTTGTGTTCTTAGTTTGGATCTTATCGGTGTGGGGTAAGACCGAGTTTGTTAAGGCTTTGAGGTTTGCGATAGGCGTCTGGTAAGTTTAGTTGAGATTGGAAATGTATTGATTTAATTTAAGCCTGATTAAGTTTGGTTTTAGACCAAAACTTATCTTACTCGCTTGTAATCTTACTTATATATTCTATAATATTTCTAACTATGCGATATCAATAAAGCTAAAAAAAAGTATCAATTTTGGTTAGTAGGTATATTTTTTTTATTACATACTAGCGACCCGCCCCAGCTTCACACGGGTGCAATCAGTGTTTTCTCTACTATATTTTTATAATTTATAACCTTCCACTTGAATCACTCTACCTATTAAAAAGATCTAAGCATACATAGAGACAGACAGACAGCGGAAAGCGACTTTGTTTTATACTAAGTTAGCTGCTGCCCGTGGCTTCGCTCCCGTTCCAGTTTTTCTTTTTTCAATAATTTCTTTACATAAATCTTGTCCTCAAAATACGTATAGAACACAACAAAAAAATAATATCTTGCTGCATTCGTTCGGAAGTTATGGGCGTACATACATTGCGACGATTCATCTTTATTTATATTATATACATGTAGAGATTATTGTGATCTCGGAAATTGCTCTAACAATTTTAAGGATAAGAGTATTTGCTATGAACCGAATGAAGCCGAACAATCCTACAAACACACACACACACACACACACAAATCACGTCTTTATCCCTTACGGAGTAGACAGAGCCAAGGGTAAAGGCCACGTTTAGCATGGTTATGGGCATATAGGAACAATCCTAGTTTGGTATTTTCTCAGGTAAACGCATTTTTCCGAGTTGTACTATTTAATTATAATAAATGCAAAAGTTTGGATCGATGGATGTTTGTCACTTAATCATGACAGAACTGCTGATTGTTCTCTTTGGAGTTTAAAAAACGAATGAACGCCGTTTCTTCTACAATGCAAAACAATATACAAATATCACCGTCGTACACAAACATTTCATTTCGACTGAAATCTATTAAATTAAACATCAAGCCAAGCGGCGATGTCACCCGTCAAATCCACAACCACTTTTATCAAGTCTCATGTCTTGCTGTTCAGATTATCCAAATGAAACTCTTAGGTTTCAAGAACAAGGTGAAATTTAGCGTGAACTAGAAACGGGACGTGGTACCTTATCGCAGTGAGCTGTAGGGTTCCGTGGTTGACATAGATAGCAGCGTGCCTAGAATCACAAGCGGCTTTTATACATTTTGCGTAGAATTTTTAGAAGTCTTTTGAGCGTGCATTTTTTGTAGTGTATTTTTTGAGACGTTTTAAAACATATTTGGGTATTCCCTTTAAAATGGCGTTGTGTATTAAACTGCCTACCCCTGTGGGAAAGAGGCGTGACGATATGTATGTATGTATATTAAACATACTAGCTATTGCCAGCGACTTCGTCTGCAAAGAATTCGTTTTTCGCTATCCCGCGGGAGCTACGCAATTTTCTGGGATAAAATGAAGCCTATGTGCTATTCCAGACTTTTCTCTATCTATGTGCCGAATTTCGTCCAGATCCGTTGGGCCGTTCTGGCGTGATTGAGTAACAATCAAACATCCATCCATCCATACTTTCGCATTTATAATATCAGTTAGATTATAATTTCCCCTGACCGTTAGATAGATAGGTGTGTGTCGAATTAGTGGGTCTAGGCTTGTCTTGTGGTAGATTATGTGGTTCTCGCATCGGTTTGTAAAGCCACAGGTGCGCATTCGTCTGCAATAGACGCAAAGGCCTATATGACGAGTTAATCACACTAATATTATAAATGGGGCAGTGGTTGAGTGTGTTTGTGTATGTTTGTTACATCTTCACGCCCAAACGGCTGGACTGATTTGGATTTGGAACAGAGATAGCTGGTACCCTAGATTAACACATAGGCTACTTTTTAACTCGAAAAATTGCATGGTTTCGGCGGGATAGCGATAAACATGTGAAAGGTAGCTGTCTAGCGTCGCGACATTAATAATTATTGCAGTATATAACTATCAACATCAGTTCCTATATTTACAATTAAATCACTTTGACTTTGACTTTTTCCTCAATTTCATTCTACGTGGACGAAGCCGCGGGCAGAAGCTAGTGTTATAAAAGGTTTACCATCATTTGCTAAACGTCGTAAAAGCGACGAATAAATGACTTATGACTTATGACTAAACAATTTTTCACAAATACATCATTTCACAAACTCATCATTTGTCAACCTTTTACTTTCTACTAAAATACTGACTTTTTGGAAGACTTATAATTATTTAAGTCAAACTTAACCTAACCTAATGTGAGCCACGAATAAAAGTTTTTCGATTTTTAAAATGTTTACGGTTTATCAGATATTAAAGGTTGTCAAATGATGATTTTGTGAAATGATGCATTTGTGAAAAGTTTTTTAGCAGATGATGAGATCCCGTTATAAAAGGTACTTAAATGGGTATCTAGAGTACGCTCGAAGGGTCAAAATGTCCGAATATTCACCCTTTAACTGACCAACGAAATAGCAAGCGTAAAGTTTACTATTCAGGGGCGTTCATCAAAATGGCTAGTTCCCAATAAAATAAAGCTCACAATCACTGTAAAAGCGGCGCGAATGCCCTGGGAAGGGTTGTCTTGCCGATCCTCATTAATGTAATGGCGGCGTAAAGGCTCCCATTCACTGGCAACAAACGATTGGTTGGAACAAAAATTATTTGTGTCGATTAATTGGAAATAAACATTGGATAGCCCTTAAAGTCGAAGAAATCGAAGTCCGAAGTCCGAACCATTGCGGAACTTTTTCACAGCAAATTAGTAAGTCGGGTGGTAGAACCTTGTGCTTGGCAACGACTCCTTAACTTTAATCGTTACTCCTACCGCCAAGAAGCAGTGCTAGACATATTTAGGCTGTCAGTGCAACTCGTGATTTTCAACCAGGGTCCAACTCTAAACGCATTCACATAAAATAACATACACACATCCAAAACGCCTTGGGATAATCATTATCCCTAGAAAAATTAGATTTTTTGACTCGGTAGTAATAAATATACCTATATTGAAATGTTCAAAACTGTAGGTATAAAAAATATATCCCTAGAATTTTTTGATGAGTGTACATGACAGTGTATGTAATAACTAACCCCCCCCCCCCAAAGATTTAGCCGTGGTACCACTAATTTATCCCACCCGGAAAAAATATTGCTATTCGAATCACTCAATAATATATAGTACGACAAAAATAGGTGGGTTAGGTAGTTATCTTCAGTTGTCGGAAGAGCAAAATACCTAGAAAAAGGAGCTCCGCCCAAGAGCGTAGAAAACTAGGGGGACAAACTGTAGATAGATGAAAAAAAAAATGAAAATGTGTTCATCATCAAGAGACTGATCATGGGTAAGGGTCCACAAACCATCATCATTGCCACACTAAAGTTTCAAGCTCAAAAAGTCGTCATCAGAAAGAAAAAGTGCGATCGTCCATTGAATGCCTATAGTATAAATGTATTTTTTTTATTAATAACCAAATCATGTAGGACAGAAATAACCTAACATAAAAATTTAATTTTTAAAATTAGTTTTTTGCTGACTGTACTTACTTCATTGTCATCTATCTTGCACATTATTAATGCATACCAAATTTCAAGTCAATCGGACTAACCGTTGAAGAGTTCCCTTCTAATCTGCGGAGACGGTCCTGGCTGGGTCACCAGAATTAAATCTCACGTTAATCCAACCACTGAGAGGGGGTTAAATTTGACCATAATCACTACATTTGACCCAAACAATAAATAAACAAACAGGGCGCGCTAAATAAAAGCTCGTCAAAAAAGTTAATTTTACAAATATTCTGCGTACTCGCGAAAAATTTCATAAAATTAAACTACCGTTATAAAAGGCGCACTGACAAAGGAAATTAAAATGAAATTGTACAAAAGCTCGAATGGGAAATTACCTGAATATTTTGTCAATAAATAAGTTTTATTGTTTTACAGTGCGGCGGGCTTTATTCTTTTCTCGTTGGGAGCGACGGTTTTCGTCATTCGCAATGACAAAAGAAATACTCTGCTATAATGGAAATAAATACTGAAGGGTGACGGACGCATGGTGTAATAGGGTAAGTGCGGAAAATCATTTTTCCTGCTGTATTTATTTTCAAAGAAAGAAGAGGAATTTGTCTCTTTGTTCTGTGATATTTTCAAATCAAAAGGATGGGGTTTTGTTATAGATAATGTAACAATTACCCCGTACGACTTCACTGGGGTATATAACCATAGCATAGCCATGAAAGCAAAAAATAAAAATAAAAGTAGCAATATTGGTACCTACTCAAAAATGTTCTTTAGCAAAAATATTCACTGTGCTCGCTCTTAACGATTTATTGAGGCGGCTGGCATAAATGAGTGGGCGGTCACTCAATACTAAAAACACGACCCTAGGTAAAACTAGAAGCGCACAACCTTTTTTTGAGAAAAAAAATAAATTCAATATTTTTAGCTTCAATAGCAGCTATGTTTATATGCTATGTTTGTGAATTACTATCGTACGGGGTGTGTGGACTGTGAACTGTACAAATACAGTATGAAGCTATTTTCGATTTTTAGATTTCATGATCTGCTTGCACTTGACGAAACGACGACAGAGACACTGAATTTCATAGGTAACTGAAATTTCCAAGTGTGAATTGCAACAAGTTGATTTGACAATAACAATAACAAAAATCGACGATTGTGACATACACTTTAAAAATATTTATGGTAGGTAGTTAAACACTGTCATAGAGTGAATCTTAGATTAATCTTTTCAAGGAGTTTAGGAATCTAGAAATTTAAGAAAGAAATGGTAACAGACACCTACACAAACAAAAAAACAAACACACAACCCCAAACGCATGTATCGTCCGTAAAAACTCAAAATATTTAAATTCCAATTTACACCCTTTTTCCAGTTGGACGGAAACACAAAACCATTAATGAAAATGAAGACGGGTCAACGCTGCATCACAAAATAATAACATTACAAAGGGCTGAGAAACCCCAATTGTTTCGTATTGTATTGTATTGTATTTGCAATCAAATTAAATGCAGCCGCGGCCGATTTCAATGGGAATAGAAACTGTGGATTGGAATTTCTTAGTAATAAGGTAATAGAACTAGTTTTCGTATAGTTTGTTGAGGTTTAGCGCATATACGGTGCATTTAGCGGTGGTAGCGCCTTGTGCAAGGTCCGTCCGGATCGCTACCACCATCTTACTCGCTAATCCTGCCGCTAAGCAGCAGTGCTTGCACTGCTGTGTTCAGGCCCCTCTTCTCCACTGGGCACTATGGGCACGTGCCCAGGGCCCCGCGATCGAATGGGGCCCCCTAGTTCCTGCCAGATAACCAAATGATAACCGATATTTAGGTCATAGGGGCCCCATGATCCTAATGTGCCCAGGGCCTCAAATAGTTTAAAGACGGCCCTGGCTGTGTTCCGGTGTGGAGAGTAAGACAGCCGGGGAAATTACGGGCACAAGAGGCATTTCATCTAAGGCCTCTAGGTTGGCAACGCATCTGCAATCCCTCCGGGGTTGCGGGTGTCTATGAGCAGTGGTGATCGCTTACCATCAGGTGACCCACTTGCTCGTTTTCCTTCCTATTCACATAAAAAAAAAAATACGGTGAAACTTTTTACGTGATTCAAAGTATATTTTTGACACACTTCTAAAATTAAAAGCCACTGCCAGTCGTCAAGATAAATAAAATAACAAAATAACACAAAATAAAAACATGGCTGTGCTTTTTTCAAAATGAATAACAATTCTGAATGAGCTGGCAAGACAAATTTTCCTATTTCGGATTTCTGTGGGTATTATGTAATGGTAACATTTGATACGCCGACCCTCACCATAGAATGAAGAGATTCCCATCGCTATTTATTATGTATATCCCTTAGCAGATATATCCCATATAATTGTTCATACAATATTCAACACACCATATATGTCTGTACTGTTGATTTTGGCAGACATCCGACATTGAGGTTATGTTTTATTCATAAGTTTTGTACCTCTCGTACGTGGTTAACAGTGATATTGTATCGCGAAAGCGAAATGTTTTTCGTAGTGCTGAATGAGTGATAGATATATTGATATCGGTATTTTATGGTGTGATATAGTTTTATGGGAACTGCGATATTTCGCGATGATTTTTCGTGTTATCTCCATGTACAATTTAAGTATACTCAATTTATATATACTCTGCAGCACAAAATTTGATCCAGCTTCCATACAGAACATTAAACATTGAACAACAAAAGCACTAAGTTTTTAAATACATTGACGTGCAAAAATAACGGGTCATTTTTATACAAAATTCTATGAAAAGCGACCCGTTATCTTTGCTCGTGAGTATAGACGCATTGTACAGTAGCCTGCAAATTTGCATGGATACCTTAAGGACTATAACGCTGTGAACACTCGAGTTCGCGTTCGCAAAAAAAAAAACTAGATGGCGTTGTTGACGCAACTCATTGATGTGGCAAATTTGTGTAGTGTGTAATAGAATCTAAAATTCGCCATAGATAATACAAGGTTCACTGGCTCATTTCATAAGCGTCTGACTTATGACTGTATACGCTCGTGATAGTCCTACTTTCGAATCCGAGAATGGTGCTTACTTTTTTCATTTTTTATTGTGGTAATTAATAATTTTATTGTGTTTCATAGTAAATAAACAATTATTTATTAATTATGAATTCTTAAAATAATATAATTGCTATATTACTTTGAACACAAATGAAACAACTTGTAATTGTTAAAATAATAATAATATATCTTTATTTTTACATAATGAAACAAAGTCAGGTTATTACAATGATTTTTATGTTCGTTGATTTGTTGGATTTTTCTCCACCCTAAATAGCAGAATAAATATTAGAAAATATGAAAAATTTACGAATAAAAATAAATATTTTGTATGCAACGCCATTTCTGTGAAGCCAGGTCAGCTAATTCGTAAAATAGATTGCCTTTTAGTTTATTTTAAACATTTGTTACAGTAAAACAATTACCCTAACTTTATTGAGATCATGGCTTAAGTATTCGTTTTCGAAATCGAAAAGATGATTGAAGCTTGATCACAACAAAAATAAAACTATTTTAGCAAAATGTTTCTCAACTGAAGACTACGGGTCAATACTCATGACATAGTTTCATATGTTCCTTAAGGCACAAGGAATGTTACTATGGAGGAGACTTTCTAGATGTGACTAGATAAATGTGTTTCGTTTGACATAATTATAGTTAGATAAAATAAGTAGTAAGTAGTAGTAGTTAATAATAATAATAGTATTTTACTGTCACAAATGTTATCATTCCGTTCTAAACACTAACGAACTAACACATGTTTAGGTTTATGTTTAGGTTTACCCCCACTCTGATTATTACAACTTGCACATGATAACACAGAAAAGTAGATAAGTAACATGATCTGCAGCACCGGACCGGAATCCATATTGGGCACTATGTGATTGCTATTATATCGCGTATTATTTCGACACCACAATCAAAACGGCCGCGTCTAAGTCTTCACCAGTAAAGATGACATGACTCCAGTCGATATTTTCTCTGTCAGCAAGGGTTCAACAGCATGTTCAACATAATGCAGACTTTCACTATGAAGAATACTACGCATAGTATCCACGCTTGTGTCAAATAAACCAGCGTAGTGATTTTGTCTATATGAATCCATTTTCGTCATACTCTCTCACTGTAGATCGCTGTGCTGTGTCAATAAGACGAGGTCTAATCGATGTGACCGTGTTGCAATATGACCCCTACTCTTCAAAACCTCGTAGGTATCCACAAAACTGCTTATCCCTGTAACAAAAACAAACATAATTAGTAGGCAAAACAATTAAAAAGAAAACAAAATAATATTTTTTATAGAAACCTAAAAAAATACTTACGTTTACATCGGTCTTTCTAGCATTTTCTGCCAAATTTTTCCCTTCATTTTATAAAGCAATTATATTTGATCGTGTGACCAAATCGATATTACAACGAGAACTTATTCTTGTCAAAATGAAACAACGGTTGATACTTTTATCAAAACCCATCCAAAACATCAATCGAATAAGAAATACCGAATAAACAAACAGGTGTAAGATTCAGTAAAAAGCAATCTGATATTTAATTAATCTTACCCTAAATATTTCTGAGTATAAAGACCCTACCCTCTCATGTTATAATTCTAAATCCTAAATATTTATTAAATAAGTATAAAACCTAAATTCTAAATATTTATTAAATAAGTATAAAACCTCATAAATTGAAACTTGAACTTTGTTGTATCGTAATAAGGTTTAAAAAAGAAATTGAGTTGTTTATCCCTTTGATGCGTAAACTGTTGATTAGTTTCAACCACTCCGTATAAGAACGTTTGGCCAAGAGGTGCGTGCGATGGCTTATTGATCAACAGTTTCCAGGTTCAAACCCACGATGCTCATGAAGTTTTTGCAAATGTTTAAAAAAATGGACTTTTCGAGACGTCCAGTCGAACTTCAAAATTAACAACAACCATCGTAATTGGGAATTATAGCCTCCCATGATCCAAATTAATAACACTGAGAAATAATAATACCAATCTTACAAATGGAAAAATAAATACAAAAAGATACCCGGGATCCATTCGGATTCAAATTTGTCCTCGTTTACAAAATTATTTTTTTCCATCTTTGATAACAGCGCCATCTAGCGAGATCTTGTTAAACCAACGAAGTTTAAAGTTGACTGTTTGTCATCGAACGGATAGTTGCATCTCATAGCATTATTTTACTGAACTGGCCATGCAGTTTTGCAGCCGGCTGTACCATACTACCTTACCATGAAGTCTTAGGGTGCGACCAAACCGCCGCGTATACGCATTGACGTGTCGTAGGCGTCACGTTTTCTCACCGTTTCTTCATACATTTTGTTGCGATTCCGTAACGTCACCGTTTTTTAAGCGGCGGTGTGGTCGCACCCTAATGCTGTTGAATTCCGATTCTAGCTACATTTTAGCTGTCATTTTTGACACTTCTGGTATGGACCTGACAGCGAGCGATCCAACTTTGATTCGGGATTGAGCCGCATTAAGACGTCATGGTAAGGCCCCCGCTCTACACATACACTACAGTGCCTTATTATTTTAATGAACATAGACCCAGGTGGTATCATTCTCAAAATGATAGCAATTTTGCAGGTAAATTTTACAAAATTCATTTAATGTTTCTTACCTTATTAACTTACAGGATAATAAAGGTAATTTATGTAGGTCACTTAAAACTCAAATAAAAGGGCTTTGCCTTAGAAACACAGCTTACGTAGCAGTAGATCTTTCAATGTGTACTCTTTTAACATTTTATGGAGGGTTCGTGACCTATTTCTTCTTTCGTACGTTAATAAATGGTTGTAGACGGTTACGTGAAAAGATACACAGTAGCAATACCCATATACAAACCCCCTTTTCATAAACGCTCTGTAGGTTTCTGCTAACTTAGCAATCGTTTGTCCTTATCTGTCACTTTGACATTTACTTTTCATAGATAAGGACAAACGATTGTTAAGTTAGTAAAAGCCTATAGAGCATTTATGAATTAGAGAGAAAGTGTATAAGGATTATTTCGGAATATTTCAACGGGTGGTTTAGTTAAGTACTTTATTTAAACACTCTTGTTAACATTATGTAAGATTTTGAAACAATGAAACACATCATATTGTGTGAATGTGATGCCCTCTCCAGACTAATGGCTTGTTTCACCACTCTCAGACCCTGATATTTTAAATGTCAGTTATCTATGAATCTATGATGTCATCTTTGTTTCGTAGAAAGAAATAGAGAGAATCATAGAAAACTGACACTTAAGATTTTTTTTTTTTTTTTTTTATGTGAATAGGAAGGCAAACGAGCAAGTGGGTCACCTGATGGTAAGCGATCACCACTGCCCATAGACACTCACAACCCCGGAGGGATTGCAGATGCGTTGCCAACCTAGAGGACTTAGATGAAATGCCTCTTGTGCCCGTAATTTCCCCGGCTGTCTTACTCTCCACACCGGAACACAGCAGTGCAAGCACTGCTGCTTAGCGGCAGGATTAGCGAGTAAGATGGTGGTAGCGATCCGGACGGACCTTGCACAAGGCCCTACCACCCGCATATCAGGATAAGATATCAGGAACTTTACAGAGAGTGGTAAGGCAGGCCTAAGAATGAAACTCCTTGGTAAAGGATACCTTGAACCGGGCGATTTCAAGGCACTACTGCGCCTAATCACTCAAATCATGAATGAGGTGGTAAAAGCGTCGGAATAGTGCAAAGGAGGGGTAGTTACACAAAAGATCTACGATGGTCGAAGTGTATCCGTATGCCCTAGGCTTTAGGATTAGGGAACTCATCGCGTTCTTATCAGTTGTGCTCGGCAAACTGTAATTTTGGCGAAGCCGAACAGCAAATTTAAGGTTAGGCTCTGCTAACGGTTGGCAATATCGCTCGCGTGTTAGTGCCGAATAAAGACCCAGATTAGATTAAACATTATTCATCTTGATTTTTTACTCGCGTCAATATCCAAGTGTATTCGCTGTCAACACTGTTCTGTTGGCTTATTTATAGTATTTCTGAACTTATCTTTGTACTTATTTAGCTTAATGCCTTAGGCTTTTAGCCGAGGTCAAAGGGAAAGCTTAGCTCTGATTTAACTACCAGCACTGTTTTCTTGAGGCGACAGATTGCGTTTGTTTCTTAAGATTTGTATTTAAGGCGCGGTGTAGGTACCTAGGGGCTAAGTTATTATAAAATCCAGTGTTAGCAGAGCCCTGCTTTTAAGCAAAATGTAGGCAGTGTGAGGTCACTTTAATTGGTTACCTACTTATAGGTATAGACAGACAAATATTAAATAAAAAAAAAAAACTACTTACTAGATCTCGTTCAAACCAATTTTGGGTGGAAGTTTGTATGGTAATGTACATCATATATTTTTTTTAGTTTTATCATTCTCTTATTTTAGAAGTTGCAGGGGGGGGGGGGGGACACACATTTTATCACTTTGGAAGTGTCTCTCGCGCAAACTATTCAGTTTAGAAAAAAATTATACTAGAAACCTCAGTATCATTTTTGAAGATCTATCCATAGATACCCGTATGGGTTTGATGAAAAAAAAAAAACAGTTTCAGTTCTAAGTATGGGGAACCCCTAAAGATAATTGTTTATTTTTTATTTTTGTGTGAAAATCTTAATGCGGTTCACAGAATACATCTACTCACCAAGTTTCAACAGTATAGCTCTTATGGGTCGTTCTCTCATTTCGTGCAAATCGCCTTTAATCGAATATTGTGAAAAATGTAATTGATTTTACGTGATGTTATTATTGCCAGCTTGTCACATAGTTGGTACGGTATTGTTATCTTCAAAAACTGATACTAATAACTATGTGGTTTTTATTTTATTAATATAAAATATCTATTTTTTTCATTCACCTCGGGGCCTAAAGTATGTTGATGTGATTTTGATCACAGTTTTAGAAAAACATACTGAAAACAAAGGTTTTATTTAGCATTTAATCAAACACTAGTTGATTATAGATTCCAAAGGTAAAATATGAGAGACTATAAGCCAACCAGAATAAAAATAGACGTTTCTAAATGTTTGTCACCAGCAGTTCCATCATTACCCGCGCGAGAAATGAATTGATATATATTTTGATGTACAAACATGCTTTTGAATACCTACCGCCAACTAAAACATCGTTCATTGGTCAGTCGAGCGCGAGCCACCCCGAGCGACGCGTATACGCAGCTTACTGTAGAAATAGCTATATTATCCCGTGAGTCAAACGAGATTGTCACGTTTTCAGTTTCATCACCATCCAACTACACAATCGGTAAGTACTTAAAATAATTAAGTATGCTCTTTCTGATTTGCTGTGTTTGTAAACTATCTAACAGTTGGGAAGTTTAGTAAATTCAATGTCAATTACAAAATGAGTTAGTTGAGAAAAACTCTCAATATTTCATTCATATCCGTGTCATTACCTTCTTTTCCTTCCAAATTTGAAAAGGAGGGTAATGAATTGTTTAAGATGGTAATGATTAAATCGAAATTGAGGGGCATGGTCATGAATAGTTCGAGAAGGCAATGAATACATGGCATAGTTCTGACTGTAGCTTCAACGAAAACAACATTTTATATCTTCTATGTTTTTAAAAATAATACGATTTTAACATTGCTCGTAAACCTAGACTCGTGAACACAGTCATAAGATCAGTAATAATGATAAAAATGAAACAGTTTAACCCCTGATGAATTGGATTATATATTTTTTAGGTGTGTTATTGATGAATTTATATTTATATTCAAGCATTTTTTGAGGTATATAATCATACTCAAATAAGGTGATATACATATATGTAGTGTCATATGCTAGCCCGTTGCCCGTCAAATGGTGTCCATGAAGAAGCCCATATGTTGTACCTATACATTGTTTTTAATAACAAACATTGTTTTATCACTAATAAATTTACATCCTGTCGTGATATAAATCATTATGAATCAATAATTTTTACTTAAATTTAGTCATATCAAAAGTATTTTTTTATTGCAGCTTATAATTATGGCTAAGCCAAAAAAGAAACAGTCTAAAAAAGATAAGTTAGCTAAAGATCGGCAACGGAAGAGAGAAAAATATGAAATTATAAAAGTAACCCACAATTATAATGAGTTACAATACAAAAAGCAGACTTTTCGTCAAACTGTAAATGTTAAAACACGAATTCTAAGATTTCGATAGAAACACTTAAAAGAGGTAAAAGAGCTTAAAACTGTAATAATACTTATTTATTTATTTAAGGAGCACCAACAGCATTTAACACAATTTAGGTAATGAAAGTAGTAACACAGAGCCAATTACAGGAACTCACAAATAGTAACAGAGTACAAGTTAAGCATAGCTTAACTTAAAATGAGGTGACGCGCACAGTATCAAACGACACACTATGCAAAGAAAACAGTATACATTGCTAAGTAAGATTCCAACACTAAGTGACTTAAACATTAAACAGAAATTAAAAATTAAAAACAATTAATTAAAAATTAAATACAATTAAAAGAAAGAATAAACAAAATAAACAATAAACGGAAGAAAAAGATGTAAAGAAGGTTTAATCAAGCTCAGAGATATTTAAACAAATTATGCTGTAATACTACCAATGAAAAATGTTTAGAAAGATATTGCACATAAGATAATTAACTATCAAAAGTTTAGTAACGAAGAGAAAATCAATTTGTATTATCAATGGCTAACAGAGAAACAAAAATACAAAACAAAAGATGGCAAAAAAACAACGAATACTACAATTAAAAAGAAATAGAGGTCAATCCACGGAATATAATTCATTTTTGAAGAAGTTATACTGCCGAAGTTTTTGATTCACACAAAAAACATTGTTGCACAGTATGCCTCGATTAAAGAACTAAAAAAAGATTTGAGAAATGACGAGATTCTGATACCCATCGATTTTAGCGAGAAATACTGCTTTCTGAAATTCAGACTAGTAAGCAGAAGGCAAGGGCTGCGAAAGTTAAATGTCAAAGTGACAGATAAGAACAAAGAATTGCTAAGTTAACAGAAGCCCACAGATATAGTGCGAAATGATTTTCCGTTACATTTCGTTGAATCCTATGCGGTTTTCAATTTCAACATTAACGACATTGGCATAAGGTTCTTATTTATAAAACAATTTAATCTGACAGCTGAATTGTATACACGACTTTAATAACAATATCACTAAAGTTGAAAATCGGATAAAATTTAACGAAATGTCATGGAAAATCATTTTGCACTACACCTGTACACAGCGTTTATGAATAAGGGGAATAAAACCTATAAGATAACGTCTTCCGAGGTTCATTATGCGTGTGCCTTCATTGATATTCTTTATATTGGATTTTTATGTCACATTCCTGATGAATAAATGATTAAAAACACATCGTTTTGTCATTACCATCCTAAGGTGAAATTACCTTCTTGTACTTATTTCATTTCCTTCCACTAGCAAATCATTACCATCTTTGCTAATTTCATTACCAGCGCGTACTTCATTACCAGTGGTCATATTTTATAGAAAGTAATTAAGTAATTAAGGTGCCTTTCACATACACATATTCAATATATGTTCAAAAACACATAAAATCTTTCAATTGTACCATTACAAGAAAAAATATTTTTTCGAGAGAATACCACCAATTTGCACGAAATGAGAGAACGACCCTTATAGTTTCGGAGAAAAGTGGCTGTGACATACGGACGGACAGGCAGACAGACAGACAGACAGACATGACGAATCTATAAGGGTTCCGTTTTTTGCCATTTGGCTACGGAACCCTAAAAACGTTATTTATTACATTTGGTACAATATTTTGAGCATACCTACACCATAAAGCGACCTGCGTGTAAAACCTCGTCTAAGGTCTGTCCGGTTCAATACCACCGTACCACCGTCTTACCTGCTAATCCTGCCGCCAAGCAAGTGTTTGTGCTGCTGTGTTCCAGCGTGGAGTGTAAGGCAGCTGGTGAAATTACTGGCACATGAGATTTCTTCTTCCCTTGAGGCATTCTCGGCTGCCCCACGGAAAAAGAAAGTAACTGACATTTTTGACAAAACCGGTGTTTTTGTATTTTTGGCACTTTTAGATCGTAACGGATGTTGCGACATTCTTGGAATCACCAAAATAGCCTTAGTTTTAGAGATAACTTTTCACCAAACAAAGTAACTGCAGGCACTGACTCAAAATATCTACGGAAAAATAAAGTAAAACGCAATTACAAAGCATAAATGAAGTAATTGTATGTCGTTTACTTTGTTTTTAAGTTGTAATTTGATCCACTTTGTTTTTTTTTTGGTAAATCGTCTTTTACTGTGACTCTGATTTAGTTAAAACAAAAGTAAATAGCATTACTTCATTTTTGTATTGTAAAAAAGCGTCATAATTGCCAATTTATCTACGCAAAAACAAAGTAACTAAATGTCAAGGGAAAAAGAAAGTACTCGAATGACAGTTACTTTCTTTTTACAATTTTATTTTCACAAACTTCGTTTTTAAGCATCATTTACTTTGTTACTATATTGTTAAACTGCTTCAAGTTAACACCTATGATGTTTTATTGTATATTGGTATCTATAATAATTTAATATCTTATCACACTAAGCAATCCTCCGGGTCCCCCAAATGACAATCCAAGTACCAAAATTCTTTCTAGATAGTGTATAATCATTTACTTTTTAAAATCTCTTAATAAGTAACTAGGTAACTACTAGGCAAACATAGGGCCGTGGGGGTCCATAGTCCTATGTTTGCCTATTAACCTTGTTACTTATTAAGCGATTTTAAAAAGTAAGTGATTATATACACTCTCTAGAAATAATTTTTAATGTTTAAATTTCTCCCTAACACTTGTAAAAACAAGGTAAGTACTATTACCTCATTATTTAAATTTAAACTTTTGTGAGGAATATGCTTATTAGTAATTAAAAAATAAAGTTAAAGTATTTACTTTGTTTTTGACTTGACACATTTATTTAAAAATAATTAATTTACTACAAGAGAACTAAAAACAAATTGTCATAAAATTGTTATACAATAAGTAGAGCAAATTATTTGACACATTACTACATTTAAAAAATGGTGGAATAGTTAACAGAACGTTTTAAATTAAGTTTTTTCGGTTTTTTCGTTCTCCTGTAAAATTTACTAAACTGCAGTTACTTTCTTTTACCGTAGAGCAGCCGTTCTGGCCTTTTAAAAGGTGATCAACTTTGTTGAAAAATGTAATTTGTAAAAGACTTAATGTTGTTATGAAAATTTACACTAGAGCCTTTGGGCAGCCGTAGGATACAAAACACGTATTCACGTACTAAATCCTTTACGACGTTTTCATTGCGACCAATCCTGAGATTTTCTTCACGTATAGAGAATGCACTTCCGGGATTCCCGACTATTTTAAATCCCGCGATTGTAGTTCTTTTTTAATAATTTGCTGTAGTGCAAGGGCTCACTTTGTATTAGGGTGCGTTTCCACTGAGATGCGAAGAAAAGACGTGCTTACGATAGTGTAGTGAGTTAGTAATAGTATAGCGCTCATTCTTTTGCTCTTTTCTATGGAAATGAAGGGGACGAAGCGGGCAGGCGTTAACATTTGTATCTTACTGCACTGAATGCCGTTAATCATAATGTTCCTAGTCATGATTTTCTACATACTTACCTATATAGGATACTAGCTGTTGCCAGCGACTTCGTCTGCAAAGAATTCGTTTATCGCTATCCCGCGAGAACTACGCAATTTTCCGGAATAAAAAGTAGCCTATAAAAGCCGTGGTAGCCTAGTGGTTTGACCTGTGGCCTATTAAGCAGAGGGTTGTGGGTTCGAATCCCGGGCTCGCACCTCTGAGTTTTTCGGAATTTATGTGCGATATCTCATTTGAAATTTACCATGAGCTTTTCGGTCAAGGAAAACATCGCGAGGAAACCTGCACACAACTGTGAAGCAATTCAATGGTGTGTGTGAAGTTCCCAATCCGCACTGGGCCCGCGTGGGAACTATAGCCCAAGCCCTCTCATTCTGAGAGGAGGCCTGTGCCCAGCAGTGGGACGTATATAGGCTGGAGATAGAGATAAAAAGTAGCCTATGTGCTATTCCAGACTTTTCTCTATCTATGTGCCGAATTTCATCTAGATCCCTTGGGCCGTTCTGGCGTGATTGAGTAACAAACAAACATCCATCCATCCATCCATACTTTCGCATTTATAATATTAGTTAGATTAGATATACGGAATATTTCGAAATATTGGCAGTTTCAAGTTAAGTTGTCCCACCCCGCACCCCTGCACCGCGCTGGGAAGGACTCGTTTAAGTGGTCAGTCTATAGAAGCCCGTTTAAATCCCGGAATCCCGGAATAATAAGGCCCACAACTGGAATCTCTACACGTAACACTGTTGTTGATGTTACATATAAAACTTTGTTTTTATTGCCGAGATAAAGTAAACGAGAAGTGGAACGGGAAGTAAGGAATGACCCGAGTTGCAAAGTGTTGGAAAAAAATAAAAGTTTTGCTGTTGTTTATTGGTGTCGCAGTAATGATCCAGTGTGTGATCTGTACCAGTGGGTTCTCTTCCCGCGCAGATGATAAACCCCATCGAGGGAATGGGCGAAAATATTAAAATGAAATGAAAAAATGAAATAATTTTATTTCCAGACCGGGTCCATAATCGAATAAAAATACAATAAAAAGAAAATTAAAATAAAATCAAAATTGAAAATAAAAATAATCAATATAGAATTAAAATGAACACAAAATGGACCTCCGCAAAGTAGCGCCTGATTCAATAAAATATAAAATTAAATTAAAATACGATAAATAGAAAATTAATATAAAATCAAAAATAAAATATATGTATTAGGAATCATGTTATAGGCGATGCGGCTAGCAACCCAACACTATTTTGATTCCGTTTTCCAACTTTACGCCTACAATCATGCTAATGCTGTGTTTATCTATTTAATAATGTTGTGATTGTCATAAATACACTTTTTTCTTTCTTTTCTTTTTCTTTCTAAACGTGGCCTTTAGGTCTTGTTACCTTAGGCTCTGTCTACCCCGTAAGAAGGGGATAAAGGCGTGATTTATATTCACTTTGACGTCACATGATATATCGGTTCTCTTTCTCGTCACTGTCTAATTAAATAAGTAGTTTAAATGCATATCCTCATTATAATTTCACTTTTTGACGTTTCTTTTACGATAATTTGACATTGTTAAGAAATGTGATTAAAAAGGTAATGAGTATAGTATGTCACAATACCTTATTAAATAAATTAGACAAATATGGAATTCGTGGACAGACATATTCATGGATAAAAAGTTATCTGTCCAATAGGAAACAGTGTACTAAAATTGATGCAATTGAAGAAAATAGTCTCATTACATACAAATCAAAATATAAAGATAATGCATTCGGAGTTCCACAGGGCAGTATCCTAGGACCGCTCCTATTTTTAGTTTACATAAACGATCTTAGTGTATCCGTAAAGCATGATTGCATATTGTTCGCAGACGACACGTCTATAATAGTCAAAGGCGAAAATTTGAATGACTTTGAAAACGATATAAATAATGCGCTGAATAATGTAATTAATTGGCTTAGTTGGAATAATTTACAGATTAACCTAAAAAAAACAAAATTCATGCAGTTTGGAACGTACAAAGCTAAACAAATTAATTTAAAAATAGAACATGACAATGACGTTATTGAAGAAGTAAACAGCACTATATTCCTCGGTATTACTCTTGACTCACATTGTAACTGGAAGGAACACGTTGATATAGCTTGTAAAAAAATTGACAAATTTATATTTGCACTATGGCGGATAAAGCAAACAGTGTCACCAAAATCGGCCTTGATGACATATCACGGTTATATTGAATCAGTCGAAATATTATAAACGGGATGTGAACCGCGATTACCTTTATTGAGCTCCCGATATTTCGATACAGTTGCATGTATCATGATCACGGGTAGACTGAAGAAATTGCGGGTGGGTGGTTGGGTATTTCGAATGAACTTAACCGTGAATCATTAAAAACTCTTATATTGAATCAGTTCTAAGATATGGCATTATCATGTGGGGAAACTCTGCGGATGCACATCGCCTATTTATCACGCAAAAAAAATGTATTAGAACTATCTGTGGAATAAAACGACCTGAATCATGCCGACCATTGTTTACAAGACTTAACATATTGCCGCTACCTTCTCTTTATATTTATGAGACAGCTGTTTTTGTAAAAAATAATCTAGAACTCTTTAACTCTGCCGACAAAGTAACAACTAGGCCTCATAGACGACATCAGTTAGTTATACCTCCTCATAAGCTCATGTTAAGGAAAAAAAGCGCTTTTGCAATGTGTGTGAGAATATTTAATAAAATTCCGGTGACATTAAAGACATTACCTAAATCCCAATTTAAAAATAAACTACACAATTTGTTATGTAATTTCTGCTTTTATACTATTGATGAATTCATGAATCACAAGTTCTAATGTAAGTTTATAATTTGATGTTATACTTATTATTAACATATTACGTAACACTGATTGACAATTACATAATACTTAGTAACTAATATTGACTTGTATAAATTATTTTATTATTATTAATATTAGTTCTTTTTTTATTTGTTTTTATTTGATATATTGTAAGTTAATTGATAAATCTGATAATTTGACATTGTATAATTATATTTTATTTTGAATTTATAATTTAATGAATAATTTAGACATTGTAATTTTATTGTTTTTATTTTATGATCTAATGAGAGTAATAATTAAATTTATTTATCTAGAATTTGACCACTTAATGTTGGGTCAAAACAATTCACGCGCCTCAAATGGCTGAATGTATTAAGGGACTGATACTTAAAATACCATCCATGTAAATACCATAATGTTCTGGTGAATAAATGATTGATTGATTGATTGATTGATTGATTGAGTACAATTATTCGTATTCGGTCCATTGCTTGTAGATAACTTACTGATTTACACTGTGCCCGAAAAGAAAGGCGTCGGAAAAAAACAAAAGTTTCTTCTCGTTTCTCGGTATGCAAGGAGTTTTAATGCTTGCAGTTTATGATACTTTGAAACTATTCGACGATTTTGAGATTAACTTCATTCTACTTCCTGTTCACTAAGGGTGCGACCACACCGCCGCTTAAAAAACGGTGACGTTACGGAATCGCAATAAAATGTATGAAGAAACGGTGAGAAAACGTGACGCATACGACACGTCACTGCGTATACGCGGCGGTTTGGTCGCACCCTAAAACTGGAAAGTGTGACTGCCTGACAGTACCTACTGTTTTAAGTGCTGTCACCTTGCTGTCACACTTATACTATTAACTTCTCAAAATATTTTGAAAAAGATATGCAATGTTTTTTTTAAACGGGCTTCGTACAATTTTGACACATTAGCCCATAGGACGACTGATTACCTAAACAAATATCATCGAATTTACTAGCGGGATATTTACATAGGTACCAAAATTGCTCCTCTATCAATAGCAACAATGTACTTAGTACCCATTGAGAAATGTGTACTCCCCGAACACGTGCTAAATAGAATAAATACTTATTGGTAATTTATTTTCACATCTTTTAAAACGACTTCCGAAAGATTACCAATCAAAAAGTTGTAAAGAAAACATGAGATATAAAACTAAGAAATTTACTTCTATGTATAAGTTTTACGATATCAAACATTGAAGAACTACAGTCGCTCGAGTATTAATAGTAAATTGACCATAGATAATACAAAACCTTCTTTCAGCGTGGCAGTATTACGACATTCCTAGTCTTACATGAAAAAAAAAAAAAAACTTTTGACATTGTTTTTGCAAAATATAGTTTTTCGGTTATTTTATTTGTGTATTCGTTTATGACTTTATTACATTTAAAATTGAATGAACCAGCTATTCTTCGGGCCTGGCATACCACTCGTGTCGTTTAGTTTAGTGACAGCAATAATTGTTATCACGATATTATTTTCAATTTACAGACGTTGCAAATATGGAAAGGTAATTTTGTTTCATTATTTTCCGGGTTGCCGTCAAAGTTAGAATAGCTCAGTAGTTTGTGACCCTGATTATGAAGCTTGAGGTCCGGGGTTTGAATCCCGTTATAACCCCACTATTATGATATAATCAGTCGCTGATTAGACAGCGCACGAAAGTCGTCGACGTGGGGTACAGAGTCGCCAAGCTGAAATGGGCGTGGGCCGGCCATGTGAGCCAACGACACGACGAACGGTGGAGCAAGCGCGTTCTGAACTGAAGACCCCGGCTAAGCAGACCACCTGACCGATGATCCGATGACATAAGGGAGGCAGCAGGAGCAGTCTGGAAGAGGGAAACGGGCAACCGTTCGGGATGGAGACGGATTGGAGAGGCGTATGCCCAACGGTGGGCGTCTACACGCTGAAGAAGAAGAGAAGAGGAGATTATGATACAAAGTAGCATTTTTGCAAGAGAGTGGATCCAAGGCGTGGAGCAACTATTTATTTTCTTGTTATTCTGTCTCATCAGCAAGTGGACAAATATTTTTTATTTATTTATAAGCCTTTTTTTATTCCGAATTCGCTACAAATTCAGTAGGTACATGTTGTTGTTGTTGTTGTTATTGTCATTTATTTTTTATTTATTTATTAAATTGTCGCGAAATTCGGCGCGCCTCATGGCATAGGCCTCCTCCGTGTATTGGAGGGTTTGGGCTATAGTTCCCACGCGCGCCCAGTGCGGATTGGGAACTTAACACACACCATTGAATTTCTTCGCTGATGTGTGCTGGTTTCCTCACGATGTTTTCCTTCACCGAAAAGCCATGGCAAATTACAAATGTAATTTTCGCACATAAATTCCGAAAAACTCAGAGCCCGGGATTTGAACCCACGACGCTCTGCTTGAGAGGCCACAGGTCAAACCACTAGGCTATTTAGTTTATTACAAAAAAAGGCTCTCACATTACATTAATAAAATAATACATGGCCGCTTGTTTGAAGATGATGACCAATTATGGAAGTAACTTAAAACACACGTTACACGAACGGATACCTCACGTATAAAAGTCGAGTTATGCTCGACTGTTCCGGACTAATTCATAGTATAAGTGCCGGCACGTAAGTCTGCGATGACCTTGTATGCGCAGAAGTATAAAATAAAATATGGTATCCGTGGGTGCGCAGATCCCTCCACGTGACTCGTCATCGCTAGACTTACGTGCCGGCACGTATACTTCCTCCTGTAGCGCTCGCCCTGGCGGCAACGAAACAAACAGGAGGAAGGACTACGAATCGACGTCAAACTTAAAACAACCGTCTTTTTGCGTCGGGGGTTGAAGTCTTTTTGTTATTTAATTTATTTATTCATCATCATCAACTCCAGCTTATATTACGTCCCACTGCTGGGCACAGGCCTCTCTGAACGAGAGGGCTTGGGCTATAGTTCCCACGCGGGCCCAGTGCAGCTTGGGAACTTCACACACACCAAAGAATTGCTACGCAGATGTGTGCAGGATCCTCACGATGTTTTCCTTCACCGAAAAGCTCATGGTTAATTTCAAATGTAATATCGCACTAAATTTCGAAAGCTCAAAGGTGCAAGCCCGGGCTCGAACCCACGAGCCTCTGTTACCACTAGGCTACCACGGCTTTTTCATAATTCATTACCTCATCATCATCATCAGCCTGAAGACGTCCACTGCTGAACAAAGGCCTCCCCCTTAGCACACCATACTGAACGACAAGTCGCCACCTGCATCCACCGGTTTCCCGCAACTCTCACGATGTCGTCAGTCCACCTAGTGGGAGGCCAACACTGCGTCTTCCGGTTCGCGGTCGCCACTCGACAACTTTTCTCCCCCAACGGTTGTCTGTTCTACGAGCGATGTGGCCTGCCCATTGCCACTTCAACGTACATACTCTTCGAGCTATGTCGGTGACTCTATACCATATTCATTCTTACCTGTCCTATTAGGTAAACAAAATTCTAACCTCAATATGCAAATTTTTGTAAAGAATAAGGTGTATTATGTTATCAAACCTGAGGTAATATTTTGTACATAATTTTTCTGATATTTTACCTCCAGTTCCTTTATTTACGATGAAATAATTAAAAAAATAACAAAAATGAGTCTTTTTGAGGTTAGAATTTTGTTTACCAAATAGGACAGATAAGAATGAAATTACCTTAGGCTATCACGGCTTTTCATGATTAATTATCTATTTCTTTTTAATTTTAGGGCGGTGTACCAAATGATTACTGAAACAACGAAGCGATCAAAATGTAACTGGTCAAACAAAAAGGAAGATTTCACCACATTAACAGCCAGGTGATGTTATCCAATAAAAAGCGTATAAAATCACGCTGCATTTCATTCATCTCTCTCCCCAGTCTGTACTCGTCCCACTGCTGGGCACAGGCATCCTCTCAGAATAAGAGGGCTTGGGTTCCCACGCGGGCCCAGTGCGGATGATACTTGAACCATTGAATTGCTTCGCAGATGACATGTGTGCAGGTCACGATGTTTTCCTTCACTGAAAAGCTCATGGTAAATTTCAAATGTAATATCGCACATAAATTCTGAAAAACTCAGAGGTGCAAGCCCGGGCTCGAACCCACGAGCCTCTGCTTGACAGTGACCACTAGGCTACCACGGCTTTCATTATTGCATTTCTGTAGCTTTTATAAATTACATCTATTGTATATAGAGTTTGATGAGTGTGGATGAAGCGAAAGAGGTATGTCAGGATCGTAGCAAGTGGAACAAAGTAGTCTCTGCCTACCCCTGTGGGAAAGAGGCGTGACGGTATGTATGTATGTATGTGTATCTATTTTTATTTTTATTTTATTTTATGTGAATGGGAAGGCAAACGAGCAAGTGGGTCACCTGATGGTAAGCGATCACCACTGCCTATAGACACCCGCAACCCCGGGGGGATTGCAGATGCGTTGCCAACCTAGAGGACTTAGATGACGTGCCTCTTGTGCCCGTAATTTCCCCGGCTGTCTTACTCTCCACACCGGAACACAGCAGTGCTTGCACTGCTGCTTAGCGGCAGGATTAGCGAGCAAGATGGTGGTAGTTATCCGGACGGACCTTGCAAAAGGCCCTACCACCCGCAAATATTGTATAGTAGCCGCGGGCGCGCGATAAAAGTATTATTTGCAGACGAATTCGCGGGAAACAAACTAGTAAATGAATAATTCCTAAATCTGAAACAGCATACATATCGATGGTAAGAAGTAAAGTTTACATACACTTCTTAACTAGGTCACGTTTGGATCTAATCCTGTATTAAATTTCCTCGGACCCGACCCCCATTATACCTGATTGAGGCTCCCAGCTGATCCCGCCTGATAGTGCTGGAAGAAGCTGGTTTGTCTTTGTGCTTTTTTCGGGACAAATATTAAAGAAAGAAAGAAAGAAGACATTTTATTCCTTTTTGCATGACATACAAATATAGGAGCGTATACACAATTTTATAGAAAAGAAACAAAAAAACACACACTTGAAAAATAGATGATTGGCGTTGTGTGTGTCTTCGCAAAAGTGAAACGGTCGCTGGCTCAGCATTACGCTCAGGTGTTAGACACTTGTAGCACTGATTTTCAGCCATAACCGTCTGTATGTGTTTATTAAAAGCAAAATGGTAAGGTAAACGCACACACACAGGCACACACACAGAGAGAGAGAGAGAGATAAAGAGAGTCCCTATTTAGCTTCAGTTATCACTTCTTCATCATTGCAAAACGAAGTCCACCGCCGCGTCTCTCTGTCTGTTCGCGATAAACTCATAAATTATAGGACGTATTTTGATGCGGTTTCCACCAATGGATAGAGTAATTCATGAGAAAGGTTTTGGTATTATAATTGTTACAAATACTCTTTATTGATCACCACAAATCAGTACAAAACAATACAGAATCAAAGAACAAAGTATACAATAGGCGGTCTTATCGCTCATGTCTCATGGCTCATGTGTCATGTGTGGTCTTATTGTTCATGGTTTTGTTGGAATTGTTCCCAAATATTATTATTATTGTTGGTACGGGTTTCCGATCACGTGCCCATGGGGACCCGGTCATTTGAAAGGCATTCATGGGGCCGAGGCCAATATGAAGAGGCCTTTGGTACCAATTAATATAAATGAGATGGGCGCAACTATGGAGGTCTATCCCCTAATACACCATGAAGATGTGCTAGCGGACAGTCCTCCACCGTTATTATTATTATTATTATATTATGCCGGGAGACGAACTGTCGGTAGGCCTCCAACAAGATGGAGCGACGACCTAGGCTTATTGTCTAACTCGCTCGCAATCGCCATCGTGTTCATTTTGACAGTTCATGTAAGGGCTGACAATTGGCATCGGAATCAGCTAGCTGTCACATTCATTACGAGCGAGTTAGACAATAAGCCTACTGATTAAGATCGCGGGATCGCGGTGGATGCGGAAAGCGCAAGACCGGTCTGAGTGGAGAGCCTCGGGCCTATGTCTTGCAGTGGACGTGTTTCGGCTGACATGATGATGATGATGATATTTTTATGTCAATTGTTTGAAATATAATTGTTACAAGTGTCGATAAGTCAAGCTGCCTGGTATACAAATTATAATTCTGCGAGGATGAAGTCGCGAACAAAATCTATAGGTACTTCATTTAATTTATAATGAGAAACCACAATAACATTATATTGCGTCTGGTCAACAATTTCTTACCTAGCAAATAGTACAGTCACCATCATAAATAAGTGATCATTTTTGTACCTTGTCGCTTTCAGTCGTTACATGATTTCGTATGGTTTTTCAAACATGACTTTAAAGTGATAAGGTACAAAAGTGATCACTTATTTATGCTGGTGACTGTACAATGCAATAGTTTGGCAGCCGCAAAATAAAATTGTTTCAACGTCACTTTATTTGCGTGTCGTCAATTGTTACTCTCGTACAAATTGTAAAAAGATTACAGTTCACGAGCCGCAATATAATGTTGTTGCGGTTTCTCATCCTAAATTAAATGAAGTATAGTTAGATGATAAATAGAGTTATTATATTGCCCCGGGGCGTAAGTAGCAATTTACAGCCGGCTTCCCGAGAGTAAACTTCCACTTCCTGGCCAGGGGAAGACGTAAAATTGTGTACACACCTCGGGCGGTGATAAAGAAAGCCTCAGGTCGCATGTTTATCGCCCTCGCCTTTGGCTCGCGCGACAAGTTCCTGCGATCACAGACATTCTTTATTTCACCACCCTCGGAATACATAATAATGCACTTTTTAAATCCGCTCCTTCGAAATGAAAATATTTTTTGCGCTTGTCTTTTGTCAATTTTGCTCTGTGAAGTTAAACTATTTTCGTTGGTAAGAGTTTTTAATGATTCACGGTTAAGTTCATTCGAAATATTATAAACGGGATGTGAACCGCGATTACCTTTATTGAGCTCCCGATTCACACATCCCGTTCACATCCCGTTTATAATATTTCGAATGTATTTTCGTTGGTATTTTTCTCCTGTACTGGTACGTAGGTTATTTTTCATTTGAGAATTCTATTTATAATTAAAAGTAAAAGGAGGGCCTATTTCACTAATCTCAGTTAAGTTTCAGTTATCGTAAGTGTCAGTTACCTATGGTTCTGTCTCTATTATTACTACGAAACAGACAGAGTCATCATCTAACTAATATTATAAATGCGAAAGTATGGATGGATGGATAGATGGATGGATGGATGGATGGATGGATGGATGGATGGATGGATGTTTGTTTGTTACTCAATCACGCCAGAACGGCCCAACGAATCTGGATGAAATTCGGCACATAGATAGAGAAAAGTCTGGAATAGCACATAGGCTACTTTTTATCCCGGAAAATTGCGTAGTTCCCGGGGGATAGCGATAAGCGAATTCTTTGCAGACGAAGTCGCTCGCAACAGCTAGTCATAGATAAGTGGTGAAACAGGCCCTAACTGAAGTGTACTTTTGTTGCAGCTTCAACCTTTTATGTATGGCAAAATTTTACACGGTCTCGATATTTTGTTCGCAGCTTGTATTAACTTTTTATTAGGTCAGCAGCTATTTCAATCACACATGTAAATCACAGAAACCAATAACTTCACACCTCGCAAATCCCAAAAACAAGGTCGTGCGTTACAATAGCCGTCTAAATTTGCATACCGTACCTGCGACGAATAATAAAAAATCATAAGCGATCATAAATCTTTGTACACTACCGGGACAACATAAATAATGACTTGTTAACGCGACGCGAGAATATCATGCCGTTGTCTTACATTGCGCGGCTTTGAGGCTGTGGTTACCAGAGTGATGGGTCTAACACAGCAATGTATGCCAACTCGGGCGATGTTGTTTCGTACAATGTTAATAATGGGAGAAATCAAAGAGCGCCCTTTTACCGTCGTTTTACGTTCGAACGCTGAAAATAAGAGAACATCTTGTTCGGTTTTTATGTTGTCTATTGTTTATTTATTGTATTGTTGTGATATGGGGTAGGTGACTACCCTAAAGGGTAGGTGAAATATTCATTTTGGATATTTACGGCGTTATTTGGCAAATAAATGATTGTTGTTAGTTATCTGAAATTTTTGCGGGTGGTAGGGCCTTGTGCAAGGTCCGTCCGGATCGCTACCATCATCTTACTCGCTAATCCTGCCGCTAAGCAGCAGTGCTTGCACTGCTGTGTTCCGGTGTGGAGAGTAAGACAGCCGGGGAAATTACGGGCACAAGAGGCATTTCATCTAAGTCCTCTAGGTTGGCAACGCATCTGCAATCCCTCCGGGGTTGTGGGTGTCTATGGGCAGTGGTGATCGCTTACCATCAGGTGACCCACTTGCTCGTTTGCCTTCCTATTCACATATGATTGTCGATGCCTCAGGAGGTCCGTTCAGGGGCCTTACCAGGACGTCTTAATCAGTTCAGGTTTTAGCTGTCATTTTTAGTATGGATCTGACAGCGAGCGAACCTAAACTGAATCGGCATTGAATCCCACTAAGACGTCATGGTAAAGGCCCCAGCTATTAACTTAGTACTTATATAATTACTAGCTGTTGCCAGCGACTTCGTCTGCAAAGAATTCGTTTATCGCTATCCCGCGGGAACTACGCAATTTTCCGGGATAAAAAGTAGCCTATGTGCTATTCCAGATTTTTCTCTATCTATGTGCCAAATTTCATCCAGATCCGTTGGGCTGTTCTGGCGTGATTGAGTAACAAACTAACATCCATCCATCCATCCATCCATACTTTCGCATTTATAATATTAGTTAGATGTAGTCAGTGACACAAAATTTGGCACAGACTCCATACGAAATTGTCTATATTGCGTATAAGTATGAGGGCCACATTTTTAGCCGCTCAGTATGTTTATTTTTTAAGAAATAAAAATGCTGGTTTTCGTAAACAAAGTCGAATACGCGCACTATCTTGTCAGCATATTATTTGTCAAATTCAAAGACTAAGGGCCTATTTCACCATTCTCTGTTAAGTTACAGTTATCTTAACTGTCAGTTAAATATGACTCCGTCTCTATTTATTACTACGAAACAGACAGAGACGTCATCATAGATAACTGACAGTAAAGACAAATGGAACTTAACAGAGAATGGTGAAACAGACTCTTAAGATAATACTTATAATCAATAAGACACTACACATACTCATAATACATAATACTACATAATATACTAAAGGTGGAAACACATTATTAACACGCGACGCGACCCGATGCAACGAATGTATGCGCATGGCGTCTCGTCGGATGTTCATATATTATGTGGTTCTGGTCATAGAAAATAATACAATTTGATTCGACTCAACACGCGTCGCGTTGCATCGTTTCGCGTCGCGTGTTAACAATGTGTTTCCACCTTTGTAATACTTATAATTAATAATAACCCAAAAAATTTAACTGCTATACCTACTCGGGAGCCAAAAAAACTTGTAATGTATGAAAACTAAGGGTGCGACCAAACCGCCGCGTATACGCAGTGACGTGTCGTATGCGTCATGTTTTCTCATCGTTTCTTCATACATTTTGTTGCGATTCCGTACCGTCACCGTTTTTTAAGCGGCGGTGTGGTCGCACCCTAAACCGGTTTTTTTTGCTTCCAAGTATATTTGGCACTTTTTTACCAAGGACGTAAACGTACCTTTGCCTTTAGGGTCAGAGGTTGTTTCTTTGTTTGTTTGTGTGAAAACCAACGTTTCCATTTATCTCCAAAACGTTTTGCCGCTATCTTGAGGGTGCGACCATACCGCCGCGTATACGCAGTGACGTGTCGTATGCGTCACGTTTTCTCTCCATTTCTTCATACATTTTGTTGCGATTCCGTAACGTCACCGTTTTTTAAGCGGCGGTGTGGTCGCACCTTCATCACATCAAAGGGCCAACAAATACCTATAAGAATGTACTAACTTTCTCAATTTTGAATAATTACCACAACAATATATCGCGACTTTATTAATTTAGACCTTGTTGAGCTACAGACTGAAGATGTTAAAATTCTCGCGTGTAAATTAAAAGAGGAATTCCCTCGTCTTATAATTACCCTTCGGATAAATGTACGGCGTGGGTACAACGCGCATTTATTTACGTTAAGATGTTGAATAAAGTGTGTAAGATATAGCGATTATCATCCTCACTATCAACATTTCATTGGACACCATAATAAGAGTAATTGATCGTGATGGACTATTATTTTCTTATTAAACGATATATATTATTTTATCCCTTTAATACGAAAATAAAAGTCCATCACGATTTGTCATTGCATTGGACACATTAATACACTAAAAACGAAGTGCACTACAGACGCACAATTGAAACTTTCATTCAAATTCTGTGAAATAATCGTAAAAAATTACCAAAAATGCAACATTGCGAGCTCAGTAGGAATGAACCCTCTTAAAGCTTTCACTAAGTCCGCTGTACTAAGCAAGCGGCTTCCTTCAGTCCAAATTTAGTCATTGAAATATTTATTTTATACGATGACATTAATATATAAACATGATATCTACTGACAATATGACGAAGTTATTCATCTCAGGCTTCAAGTAAAGGGTCGTTTACTGCGTACGCGCACGTTGTTGGCTTCTGGAAGAAAGATTATGAATGTGTGGAGCAATTCCATTTTTGTCCCATAAATTTCATTAGTCACAATAATCGAGTCATATTTTTTATAACATACATACCGTCACGTGTCTTTCCCACAGGGGTAGGCAGAGACTACTTTGTTCCACTTGCTACGATTCTGACATACCTACCTCTTTCGCTTCATCCACATTCATCAATCTCTTCATGTGCTCGCCAGTTTCGGGTACTCCTGACCTGCTTGATTTTTTTAAAACATAAGAAATCGTCAGTTTTCAGGAGTTTTGGAGTTTTGAAGTGGTCATCAGAATGTAGTATGTTAGGTTAGTTTACGATCAATTCTAAAATAAATACTGTTTCAGAAATAAAACGCTTTATGACTAACGAAAATTATGAAAAACTATGCACCCGGAACTTGCGTGGACGGCCTATCCAAACCCGACCTGACCGATATGATATTCCATCCTCGTACTATCAAAATAAGATTTTAAGCAAAATTATGCAAATAAGCCATCGGTTCCGAATAAATAAGCCTACTAATGTACGCTACAGTAAATCCCGAAATCCATCAATCTAATATAGGTATATAACGTAAAACCAGAACGGGATAAAAACAACGAGACAGAGCGAGATGGCGCTCTACAACACCATTTTGACATGTTTCTCCCGAACAACGCATTATTTCTCTGGAAATTTAAAGCAATTTCATTCTTTGACCTTTTGAATCGCGAAAAACTTGAAAAAATATGATATTGGGTGCGTAAATTTTGTATATTAAGCAAAATAAAATCGCAAGTTCGAATTTCAAGCCAAAATCCAGCGATCTATCTATGCCAGTGTTGCCGTTCAAGAAAAAAGAAATCCATTCATTATCCTGCATTGCAGTCCACCGTGCTGAATTTTTGAAATTTGACACACATGTAAGGAATATTAATGCCCTCGACTGTTAACCAGCTTAGCCGGGTACTCATCAGCGAGCTGTTACTGTAACTGTTGCACGTTACAGTAACCGAAAACCCTGGCCTCTATATCACCAACTTGAGAACTGTCGGACATGACAATTCGAAATTCAAGGCGTAGTCAATATGAAGCCAACCAGCGTAGATTCTGGTCGAGTTTGTAATGAAAACAGAATTGTCCCTTGTCACCGACAATTGTCATATTGTCAATAGGACGTGGACGTGTCTCTCGAGCCTGCTGCGAGTGGAACGCCACGTCCACACTTACACGAAGCACGGCAAAATTCACTTAGAATCCACTAACCTTATTATACGATCTGAACCGAATGATAAAGATAAAAATTCTATTTCTATGCAGTAAAATAAGAACACGTCCCGACTTGTTCCGGAGGGAATCGAGTTTATTTCCTGCTTTGAAAGTTTTAACCGCAACTTCAGAGTTTGAAATTTACAACCAAAGAATTCCTTTCAAAGAGACTTTTAGTTGGGGCGTTTGTCTTTGATACTCTTTAGGCGTATTGACTAATTAATTTAACTAACGAAATTTTAATGATAACACATCTACACAATTTACTTAAACCCTAGGGAATGAATGAGTAATTAGCAATTCGTCGGATAATCCTACTAATATTATAAATGCGAAAGTGTGTGAGGATGTGACGATGTGAGTGAGTGAGTGTCTATGTTTGTTCCTTCTTCACTCTAAAACGACTGGACGGTTTTCAATAAAATTTAGAACGAAGATAGCTGGTACCCTAGATTAAAACATAGGCTACTTTTTATCTCGGAAAATTGCATAGTTCCCGCGGGATAGCGATAGACATGTCAATTGCTACTTCTACGCGGAAGAAGTCGCGGACAGAAGCTAGCACAATATAGCATTACTTTTTCACTTGGCAATCGTAGTTGCCAAAAGCAAGTGAGTGGCTATACAGATTACATCCACGTAAATGACATCCATCGGGCGAATATGGTGTCCAAATCTTCCACACCCTGTGCAATAAGATATGGCTCACGGGGCAATGGCCGAAAGAATGGGCTCACACTGTTTTTGTCCCCTTACACAAGAAGGGTTCCACCAAGACGTGCAGTAATTACCGACTCATTGCTCTCATCTCCCACGCAAGCAAGATTTTGCTGCACGTACTGAACGAGCGTCTAAAGTCCTACTTGAACAAAGAAATTGCTCCTGAGCAGGCTGGTTTTGTTAAGGGGAGGGGAACCCGAGAGCAAATTTTGACAGTTCGACAAATTATAGAGAAAGCCAGAGAATTCAACAAGCCCGCCTACATATGCTTTGTGGACTTCTCTAAGGCGTTCGACTCTGTCAAGTGGCATAAACTCTGGGAAACGCTGACTGCGATGGGTGTTCCAAAACACCTGGTACACCTTTTGCGTAGACTATATAAGGACGGAATAGCCTCAGTGCGCGCAGACGAGGTTCAATCGAACCACTTCCACCCCAGCGCCGGAGTCCGTCAGGGATGCATTATTTCGCCACTACTCTTCAATGTATACACAGAGCTCATAATGAGGACTGTACTTGAAGACTGGACAGATGGCATCTCGATCGGAGGCTTTAGGATCTCTAACCTACGAGATACCACTTTGTTCGCCACCAGTACCCAGCGCATGGAAGAACTTCTCGGCAGGATGGAACGCGTTAGCCTTGAGTTCGGACTTAAAATAAACCGGAACAAAACAAAAATGATGATTGTCGACCGCATGAATAACAATTCTCCAGAAATTACACAAATTGCTAATTGTGATGTGGTGCAATCATACATTTATCTGGGAGCCTTAATTTCGAACAATGGTGGATGTATCGACGAAGTGAAGAGGCGTATGGCAATTTCCAGGTCTGCAATGGACAAGTTGAGGAAAATATGGAGGAATCGCAACATAATTATAGAGCCACAAAAATCCGGCTAGTTCGGGCACTTGTATTCCCCATATTCTTGTACGCTGCAGAAACGTGGACCCTGCGGGAAGTGGAGAAGAAGAAGATAGACGCCCTAGAGATGTGGTGCTGGAGGAGAATGCTCGGAGTATCGTGGACTGAATTCCGTACCAACGAGTCTATACTTCGAGAACTCGGCATCAAGCAGCGTTTGTCATCTTTGGTACAGTCTCGTATCCTTACCTTTTTTGGTCACGTATGCCGCCGAGGGGAGGTGGCTATTGAGCGACTTGTGGTCCAAGGAAAGGTTGAGGGTACCAGGCCACGAGGAAGATCGCCAATGAGGTGGACTGACCAAATAAAAGCGGCAGTAAATGGCTCGTCATCACTGCATGAATGCACGAGGAAGGCGGCCATCAGAGAGGAGTGGCGGCGTGTTGTGAAGCTTGCCACCAATACCTGAGTGATGACCACGACCACTCTGTCAAGAGTGATACCGAATAGGAAGAGAGAAATGACATCCATGTAAGTGACAGTGTGTGAAAAATGAGAAATTCTCATTTATTACAGCGAGTGCACTCTACCATGGCAGTGTTACTAATTTATAGAAACAATTAACAAGAGCAGCAATAGAATACAACTACAACGGACAGTCAACCACAGCACATGGGCGCCAGTACAGTCGACCAAAGAATTCCTTCACCACTTTAATACTTGTCATATTATCATTAGCAGTGAGGGTAGATTAAGATTATGCATGTTGAGGGTAAGAGAAAATCAAATAATAAACACCAGTCATAGCTTGTACTTTGTGTTTGATTGTCGCGTTCCATACATTATAACATGGCGCAGTCGGTAGGATCCGAACCTACGCTCCCAAAGAGAATCTGATTTCCAAGCAAGCAATTGTCATCAATTTTGATTATTTTGTAAAAGGAGGATGTCATATTATCATATTAGCAGTGAGGGTAGATTAAGATTATGCATGTTGAGGGTAAGAGAAAATCAAATAATAAACACCAGTCATAGCTTGAACTTTGTGTTCGATTGTCGCGTTCCATACATTATAACAAAATACTGGCACTCCACTTGGCGTTGCGTGTTCGCGTTACGCTATTGGCATCTTCGTCGCATACGCTAGACGCAATAAAGTGCATCCCCTTCACTCACGCAAATATTTAAATAAATGGGGAATTTCAGAAATAGGGTACAATTATGTGGGTGTGGTTGTGGTATTCCACTGCTGAGCAAACCTAAACCTCCACAACTCCTGATCAGGCGAAATGTCAAGCCAGATTAATATAATTATGCGTTCAAATCGTCCCTTCATGTCCTTTGTCTCGCCGGCGATGGCCATTCTCCACTCGCTGTCCAAGTGGAGTTAGAGAATTAACAAGTGGAGTTAGAGAGTTAAGAATTAGAGAGAGAGAGAGAGAGAGAGAGAGAGAGAGAGAGAGAGAGAGAGAGAGAGAGAGAGAGAGAGAGAGAGAGAGAGAGAGAGAGAGAGAGAGAGAGAGAGAGAGAGAGAGATATTTATTTACACACATTCGATACACGTTGATTTAAAATATTAAAAAATACAATAATACTTAACAAATTGTAGGTACCGATATGGTGTAAAATGGGCCCCACTCAGCATAATGTTGTGTAATTTGTTATTACATCACAAAACAATACAACATACGCAGACACAAATCACGTCAATATCCCTTAAGGCAGACAGAGCCTAAGGTAACAAGACCTAAAGGCCACGTTTAGCAAGACTGTGGGCGTATAGGAAATGGGAATCACAATAAAGATGGGTTTTAAATGATTCACGGTTAAGTTTATTCGAAATACTAGCTGTTGCCAGCGACTTCGTCTGCAAAGAATTCGTTTATCGTTATCCCGCGAGAACTACGCAATTTTCCGGGATAAAAAGTAGCCTATGTGCTATTCCAGACTTTTCTCTAACTATGTGCCGAATTTCATCCAGATCCGTTGGGCCGTTCTGGCGTGATTGACTAATCCATCCATCCATACTTTCGCATTTATAATATTAGTTAGATTATAGACGCCCGTCTACCCGTGATGCATGCAACTGCGTCGAAATATCGGTGGCTCAATAAAGGTAATGGCGGTTCATATCCCGTCTATAATATTTCGAATAAAGATGAGTTGTTAGCCGCATCGCCTATAACATGATTCCTAAGGTTGCCGTCTATTCCCTCGATGGGCTTTTACCATCTGCACGGGAAGAGAAGCAAGTGGTGCATTCTATGATTTTTCTTTTCCCAGACCAGCATGGTTGTAGTTTTTCTTCAGGACGTATTATAAAAATAATAAAGCATTTACTCGGTCGACTGTACAAACGGCTAACTTTGCTGCTGAAAATACTCAAGTTGAATTGCGGAAGCGGCCGTCACGTGCACCCGTGACACATGCTTTGGAGGCTGTTTGTACATGGATTTCATAATGTTACTATTTAAATACTACGAAATAAACGAATTGAATAAATACAGTGTTGCCACAAATACTTATAGTCCTTGATCTAAGCGCCTATTACACATGGCTAAATTTAGTCACCCTAATTAGGGTGCGCTTCTGAATTAGAACGCTTCTGATTACTTCCACTATTCCTGCAGGCTTATTGTCTAACTCGCTCGCAATCACCATCGTGTTCATTTTGACAGTTCTTGTATGAAAGTGACAGCTAGCCGATTCCGATGCCAATTGTCAGCCCATACACGAACTGTCAAAATGAACACGATGGCGATTGCGAGCGAGTTAGACAATAAGCCTGCTGAATTTAGTCACTGAATGCCCTGCCGTCAGGCAGGTGTGCGTGGCGAGGGCGACTAACTGCACTAAATATTATTACACGTTGCTAACTAGGATGCTAACTAGGATACTAAGGGCCTGTCACCACTCCTTAACCATCCCGATTGATCTTGATTCCGTCTTTATTTATTATTACAAAACAGACAGAGACGTCATCATATATAACTGACAGTCAAGGAGTGAGACAGGCCCTAAACCATTTCAGCTTGTCAGTCACCATCCTAGGACTGTTTTTGCCGTACACAATAAATTTGATAGAACCTTTACCCGACCAATGTTTGTTTACAATCAATGTATGCTTTGTAACGCTACGCTCAACGTCCACACCACTCAAAACATTCGACGCCAAATGAAATAAACGTTTATTTTCTTGTCAGTAAAGCCGAATTTACATTAAGAAACTAATTTCGTGCAAGTAGCATTACATTGCTCGGCCGATAACCTAACGCTTCAAAAGTGATGAATCAAACGCCGCAGTGTAATGCTAGTTGCACGAAATCAGTTGCATAATGTAAATTCGGCTTAGTACCTGTCTACCTCTTTTTTTTCTAGCCGGTGCAAAATAAGAAAACATCCCGTATTTACAAACGTGATCAAGATAGCTTTAGTTCAGCTGAAAACCTTTGGTATTTTCATTTAAATTTAGTCAAAGCTTATATCCGCGTATTATTCCGGCGACATGCTATCGACAACGTTCGCACTATCTGAGGGGAGCCTCTTGAATATCAAGTGCGATAAACTTGAATGAAATGGTTCGACTTCCTTGTTTTGAAGCGTTTTGGTGCAAGCGATACGCTATAGCGTAACGTTATCTTTAAACGACAAAGATTTAGAAAGAACAATACAATACGGATGGTGCCCACGTTGACGCCCTCTGGTGTTGTCAAGCAACAAAATGCACAAGTCATCCGATTCAAGATGAAAATAAGTTTCTTTTTTAACCAATGTCTATGATAAGGATCAGTACCTATCAATTTTAAGGATATCTTTTTGTATTTTTTTATAATCCATAGGTAAGGTTGGTACTAGTATTACATATTATTTGAGACAAACAAGACTAGAACGCAAGTTTTCTTTTCAAATACGGAAGGTTAAATTTCATTTTGAATAACTAGCTTTTTTGCAGACTGTACACTCACACACTCACACACACACACACACACACACACACACACACACACATCCTTCCATTTGACCGCATTCAACGCAGAGCTGCTCGACTTGTCGATAACCAGGCACTTTCTAGTCGGCTCGATTCTCTGGCTGTGCGGAGGGATGTAGCATCCCTCTGCATATTGTACCGAATATATCATGGGGAGTGCTCCAATGAACTTTTCGGATTGTTGCCTGCGGCTAAATTTCACTACTGCACTTCGCGGAATCGTCTGTCCTTCCATCCTCAACATCTTGATGGTCGGCAGTCAAGTACCGTGCGTTTTAAACGCAATTTCCTTCCTCGTACGACGAAGATCTGGAACCAACTTCCTGCTGCAACATTCCCTGAACGGTACAATTTAGGGATCTTTAAAAAGCGAGCCTTCCTGTTCTTGAAAGGGTCGGCAACGCAGTGATTCCCCAAGTCTTGCAGGTGTCCATGGGCGATGGTGATTACTTTCCATCAGGTGACCCGTCTGCTCGTTTGCCCCCTCTTATATAAAAAAAAAAAAAGAAAAAAGAGGATTGTTACCGTTCCCGCAACCCTCATAATACTAAACCCGCATCACCCTTTTATCTTGCACCGCTTCCGCTAAGCATAAAATCTTATTAGGTAAAATTTTTAAGGCAATTGCCGGTATTACAGCCGTTATACTGCTGGCCTAAGCTCCACAGCAGTTGACTGTAACAGACTGTAACGAGACTGTAACGAGAGTGTAACGGGACTGTAACGATCGTGTCAAACGTTTCGCAGCTCGCGAACTGCTCGAGAGAATGTTCTCGAGGTTTTTGTTTTTTTGGGGACAGAAGTGAGGTGTTAAAGGACGTCTTTATCCTGGCGCTTGTGGGTATAATTTTGGCGTTTGTCGCTTAGGAGTTTTCTATTCTACGAATTATTTGATTTATTGAAGACTGAAAGGCTTCAAACTTTAGCGGTGTCTTAAATAATAAGCAAATTGAAAAAAAAATAGAAAAATTAACTCTTAAGAGCGTGCATCCGTGCTGAGCTCGCAACGTCGCATTTTTGGTGATTTTTTGCGATTATTTCACAGAAATTGAATAAAAGTATCAAATATCCGTCTGTAGTGCACTTCGTTTTTAGTGTATTAATGTGTCTGATGCAATAATTCATCGTGATGGACTTTTATTTTCTTATAAAACGAGATATAGTATTTTATCGCTTTAATACGAAAATAAACGTCCATCACCATTAATCATTGCATTGGACACATTAATACACTAAAAACGAAGTGCACTACAGACGGATATTTGATAATTTCATTCGATTTCTGTGAAATAATCGCAAAAAATCACCAAAAATGCGACGTTGCGAGCTCAGCACGGATGCACGCTCTTATGTATGCGTTCGAATGCTTGTGTAATTGTGACATTCAGTCATTTTTAGTATGGACAGCTAGCGAACTTAAACTGAATCTGAATTGAATCGCATTAAGACGTTATGGTAAGGCCTCAAAGCACCCAACAAGCACCGCGTGTACATGAATAAATCATAAAACAACCCTAATTGTAATCTCCCTCGCGTTTACGCGCATTTAATAAGGGTTTTTAAATCCCCGAAGACTAGGGAGACTTTGTTAGCTTAAGTTGGAGCGTAAATATTTAAATTTTTGATAAGCGGGACCACAGCATCCTATAGTACACGCGTGTTAGTACTGTGTTTTGAGTTATTCTGTAGTAGACAGAGACTTTTGGACGCTAAAACTCGAGTAAGCTGCCTATTGCCTATTGTTGAGTTTGCTCGCCTGTTGTTACCTTATTACTTCTGTATACCTTTTTTCTGTTTGATTGTTATATGTGGTGTTCAATAAAGAGTTATTGTGTTGTATTGTAAGCTGTTTGTCAAATTATTGCACAAACTAGCGATTTCTTTGAAGTGAAATCTTCTTTAGCGGCGCTGAACGCTTTTTGGGATGGGTGTAAAATGATAATTTCGCGACAGACGTAACACGGAGGGAGAGTTTAAGTACCAGGATATCAAGATCCTCTAAGAGCTTATTTTTTTTTGTTGAATCGTGGAGCAAAAGTACTAGGGCATCAGCACATTGTTAGAGGTCTGTTAATATAAATAATACGTACGTTTTTTTTTGTAAGCGGCCAGTACGGTACGAGTATAGCTTACGCGTATTGGGCACACGAGCAAGTGAGTCACCACGGTTAGTGAGCATCACTACTCATGAACCGGTGGCAGATGCGTTGCCGACCTAGAGGACTAAGATAAAATATCTCATGCTAGTAATTTCACCGGCTGTCTTACTCTGCACACCAGACGGACACCAGAAGGACCACCATATCATCAATATTATATGCATTATAGGCGATGCGGCTAGCAACCCATCGCTATTTTAATTACCTTTTCCACCTATACGCCCACAATCACGCTAAGCGTGGCCTTTTCGTCCAGAAACTGTGCATTGATTGTGTTTAGTAGTTTATAACTCTTCGATAGCTTAAAAATTTGGACTGACCTGATGAGGATCCGAAGCTGCTTCTCGGGGCCCCGTCTTCTGCTTTGTCCACAGGATTATATCTGGATGTACTTTGGTTCACGTAAAGGTGTCTTTTGGATTTTTAATCTCGATTTTGATATGAGGTGCGCGCGTTCGCGAGGGCGGACCGTTGGTAAGTGACAGCTGTCATATTGTGATTTAATTTTGACACAGAGATACGTTCAGTTAGTCCATAGTGTAAACCATCGAAGAGACAGATTCAATAAAAAACAAAAAAAAAATGAAACACGCTGTGTTTGTGCTAGTTAAATACATAAGTACGGAACATGCCGCCGACCATAAAATGATGCTTATTTTATTAATGAACTAACCTATGAAAGTATCATATACTATGCTACAATGCTATGCTAACTTAAGACTAAAACATGTAATGTTCTATCTAGGTAATTGCCTATTCAACAGGCAATGGGCAGACCTTAACTACAGGTCGTTTACTAAAGTTATTACCGATGCGTACTGTGACGACTCGAGTAACACCGTCGTCGCCAGGGTGCAGCTTGTGCACGCGCGCAAGACGCCAGCGCAGCGGTGGCAATGTGTTGTCTATCAACACGACTACTGAACCCTCACGGAGGGGTGAGTTGGCGTTGTCGTGGAACCATTTACCTCTGGGTTGTAGCTGGTGCAAGTATTCTACACTCCAGCGTTTCCAAAAATGTTGGACAGCTTGTTGTATGACCTGCCATCTTTGGAGGCGGTTAGGATTGTCGTTAGACAAGTCAAATTCAGGAAGAGAAGTTAATGGTTCCCCGATGAGGAAATGTCCAGGTGTAAGTGGCAAAGGATCTGTAGGATCGTTGCTCAGAGGACAGAGAGGTCTCGAATTGAGCACAGCTTCGATTTGACACAGTAAAGTGTTGAATTCGTCTTGGGTGAGTGTGAGTGTGCCTATGACGCGGTGTAAATGCCTTTTTAAACTGCCAACAGCTCGCTCTACGAGACCGTTAAAGTGTGATGCATAGGAAGGACTAAAATGCCAGGTGACTTGTACGTTTGCCAGCTCGTTATTTATGGCACTTTGATTTGATTCGTTTCGCAGAAATGTGTAAAGTTCGGTAAGATACCTATCACATCCTATAAAATTACGACCGTTGTCGGAATAGATATTTTTGCAATATCCACGGCGAGATATGAATCTTCGCAACGCGTTAAGAAATGATTCTGTAGACAAATCGGGAACAAGTTCCAAATGGATTGCCTTTGTAGACCTGCACACGAAAACACAAACGTATGATTTGAATATTTTTGCGTTCCGGAATTTACTCGATTTTAAATGAAAATGACCAGCAAAATCGACCGATGTATTTAAGAAGGCCCGTAGTGCTTGAACTCTGTCTGTCGGCAACTGAGCCATGGACGGTTGCGGTGCGACCGGGCGTGCGCGGACGCAAGGGACGCAGCGCAGTGTGCGCATACGAACGGCGTCGCGGGCACAGAGAATCCAATACGTCTGAGCGAGGGCAAACTGCAACGTTTGCGGTCCTACATGTAGATGAGTCTTGTGATAAAAATCTATAAGTAGATTTGTGAAATGATGTTTTTTGGGTAAAAGAATCTGATACTTGGCATCGTACGGTACGTTCGCTCGACTTATCCTGCCGCCGACCCTGAGGAGTCCAGCGTCATCCAGGAATGGTTTGAGTTTCTGAAGACGTTTTGTGCATCTGTCGTCATCCTTGAGACGTGAGATGTCTTCAGAGAATTGTTCACGTTGAACAAGTGAGATAATGCGACTAAGAGCTTGATTCGTCTCCGGGACAGTGACGTACCTTGTCGGATAGATATTGGTTTTACGACACTTGTTAATGAATCGAAACATGAGAGCTACGACGCGTAACATTTTTGATAACGACGAAAATCGTTCTAGGAACTCTAGGCTAGATTCATTAGTTTGTGTGAGATGAACATGTTTACGTCGTTCTTCGTCAGTGTGACAATTCACATTAGAAATAGGCCACTCAGAGTCAGGTTGTCTGAGCCAAGATGGTCCAGTGAACCAAAGTTCATGGTTCAACAGAGAAGGAAGAACCCCTCGGGACGCGGGGTCCGCGGGGTTGTCCGCAGATTGAACATGATGCCATTGTGAGGCAGGTACGTTGCTTGTAGTTTCCGCGATGCGGTTAGACACATATGTCCGCCACTTGTCTGGAGCTGAGCGCAACCAGGCAAGGGTAATTGTTGAATCGCACCACGCGTAAACTTGGTCAAACGATAAAACCGCGCTGTAAGCAGTGATAATTCCTTTTATCAGCTTCGCTAAAAGATGAGCTCCACACAATTCCAAACGGGGAATTGTGAGACGTTTGAGAGGGGCGACTTTTGTCTTGCCTATTAAAAGGTTTGTGCTGATAGCACCGTCTGAATCGATGACGCGAATATAGACGCAGGCGGCATAGGCCTTTTCAGAGGCGTCAGAGAAACCATGGAGTTGTACTTGATTCCTGCTAGGAAGCACATGACGAGGTAATGAAATGTCTTGTAGTAACGGCAGTTCGTCGATGAACCGATACCACAGCTCACAGACACCACGAGGAGGAGCTTCATCCCAACCTGTGCCTGATACCCACAAGAGTTGGATAAGATGTTTAGCGAAGAGTGTAACTGGACTTAGGAATCCAAGAGGATCGTAGATTCTCGCGATTTCCGCTAACATTATTCGCTTAGTACATTTACGCGATGGAATATCCGTTTGATAAGTGAATGTATCAGACTTAGGGTTCCACTTGAGCCCTAAGACCTTGACAGAAGTGTCAGTATCAAGTGCTGAAAGGATGAGTGCGTCGTCCTGATTAGATTCATCTATGTTTAAGTGCGATAAGAATTCAGACCGGTTACTGGTCCACTTTCGCAGTTCGAAGGTACCCGCTTTGCAGATGGCAGTAAGCTGATGTTGAAGATTGACAGCGTCTTCAACTGTATCAGCTCCACTTACGATATCGTCAACGAATACTTCATTGAGTAGTACTTGTGAAGCAAGTGGGAAAGATTCGGCTTCATCAATCGCTAATTGTCGTAGCGTGCGCAAGGCAAGGAAAGGTGCGGAGGCGACTCCGAAAGTGACACAGCACATGCGATATTCCTGTACAGGATCGTGGGGAGAGAATCTCCAAAGAATGCGATGAAAGTCGCGATGTTCTTCAGCAAGACCGATGTAGCGGTACATCATTTTTATGTCCGATGTAAAAACTACCTTGTGTAAACGATATTTTAGTAGAACCTCTGATATATCTAGATGTAGTTTTTGACCTTTCAAAAGGTTGTCGTTAAGAGACCGACCTGAAGTGGTTTTACAACTGGCGTCAAACACAACTCTGTGCTTTGTTGTAGCAGCAGACTTCTTCACTACGCAGTGGTGGGGTATGTAATATGGGCGCGTGTCACTGTTCGCAGAATCAGAGACCGGCTCCATATGTCCCAAGTCTAAGTATTCTTGAAGACATTCGTTATACTTCTCGCGTAAGGTAAGGTCACGTGACAATTTAACTTCTAATGCGTGCAGACGCGATAAAGCAATAGAACGAGATTCGCCTAGAGGAGGAGCGTTCTCCTTAAAAGGAAGTGAAACTGTGTATTTTCCGTTTGAATCCCTTGTATGATTATCGACGAAGATTGATTCACACCGGATTTCATCTTTGGTAAGATGAGGATGCTCTGGTACTGATTCCAGTTCCCAAAACTTTTGTAGTTTGGTGTCAAGTTGACATGTACTCAGATTAGTACAAATCTGGCCTAAAGATGAATGGGAAATTCTTCCGTTAAGTAGGTAACCAAAAATGCTATTGATGGCTACAGGTGTTCCGTGAGGACCCTTGATGTTATCGTGCAGCAGTATGCTGTCACTATAGTCTGAACCCAGCAAGAGTTCAACCGGACGCGCAGAACGCAATTCTGGGTCCGCTAAATTCAAACCTTTCAAATGAGAAATGTTTTCAAATGAATGTGGAATGTTAGGTAAGTAGCTAGTTATTTTTGGTAAAATAAGAGCTTCGATAAAGAGCTTCGGCTCTGTTTTGTTGTGAGGCGTGACTTCGCACACCACGTAACCGCGCGGTTGCTCATTGCTGTCACCAATGCCGGTGACGGTCGTGCTCGTTTGCGCGGGATACCGAGGCAAGCCAAGACGTTGGACGCACGACTCAGTAATAAGTGTGGCCTGAGATCCTTGATCGACAAGGGCGCGTACTGACTGCGGCGTGTAAGTCCCATGGCACATGGGACGCACCCTTACAAGCGCAGTCGTAAGTAGTACGGTACAGTTTTTTGTATTGGGTTGCCCCGTAGCTCCATGTAATGGAGTGGGCGAAGAAGTTTCCGCTACCGAGTGTAACTCAGGGGAAGCAATGCATTCCGTCATTAGCGTGACATTGGAAGAAGGCGCATCTTCATGTAATGAAGTATGATGGCGTTGAGTGCAGACACGGCAACTGTGACGCGACTTGCAATCTTTAGTATCGTGACCGATAAACAAACAATTGTTACAAAGTTTATTTTCGCGGATAAAATATTTTCTTTCATTTAAATTAAGTGAATGAAACTTATCACACCTATATAAGGGATGCGAATTATCTTTGCAATATGCACATTTAATTTTGCTCGTAGAATCTACCGCGGTTGCCGCATGAACACTCATAGTGCGGGATGTACGCGCGAAAGGCACGCTCGGTGTGCGTGAAGCATTGTATTGAATATCGGAATGTGCGCGAGTCAGCGAAATCGCGTGGCGGCCCGCCTGCGCATGGCGCGATGACGTCACGACAGACGAGCGAGCCGAGCCGGCCGCGCCGCCAGCAGCGGCGGGCGCGCGCGGGGCGCCCGCGGCCGAGGCGGGATGGCGCGCGGCGGCGCTCATAATTTCCGATGCCGATAGTTCCTTATCTAAGAAATCGAGTAATTCGGATACATCAGGAATATCATTTGAAGTTTTCAATGATAATTCAAAACGACGACGTACATTCGACGTAATTTTGCGCAGCAAAATGTTTAAAAGAACGAAACTCCATTCTTCGACCGGAAATCCTAATGATTTTAAAGCCGTAATGTTTTCGTGATAACAATTAATCAGATTACGTAGGCTATGTTCAACATGTCTTTCGGACATAGGTTCTATGTCGAAAATATTGTCAAAATGCATTGTTGAAATAATGCGTTTGTTTTCGTAACGATTTATTAAGACCTGCAAGGCATTTTTATAATTAGATTCAGTAACGGGAATCGATTTGATAAGATTATAAGGTTCATCTTTTAAAAACAACAACAAATACCGAAAACGCTCGACATTAGTTAAAGCTACGTTATCGTGGACAAGTGATTTGTATAAATCATAGAAAGCATTCCATTCAGTCAAAATACCCGTAAATGTTTGTAATGATAACTGAGGTAATCTTACATTGTTTTGTACAATGGGATGAGATGCGCCACATCCCGTGTGTTGTCCTATAGGTATATCATAGACTGACGATATACTTTGTTTACGTTCCTCTTTAATAGTGTCCAATACAACTTGTGTTTGAAAGTACAATGAATCGAATTGGTTACGGAAAGCTAACTGTTCTTCCTTAGAAAAAGATGCATTTTTTGCCATTAATTTTTCAATCTTTTCTTGAACCTTAAAGAATGTTTTCTTTATTGAATTTAACTCTTTAACCCGAACTCTAAATTCCGCTAAGTTACTCGAACAGTCAACTATACGTTGGATGCTATTTAGAGCTACGTCACGTTCAAAGGCTAATTGATCAAGTTCCATCTTCACTATTTTCTAATATTTATTGAATAAAATTATAGATTCGGATTGTAAAGGTCTTGTTGCTTAAGGCTCTGTCTACCCCGTAAGGGATGAAGACGTGATTTATGTATGTATTTATTGTAAAATGTATGTGTACCTAGTTTAGGCCTTGATTTTAGATAAGGGTTCGGTACGCTATACCTACACCGCTAATAATACACTAAATACGAAAATACGAAGTGCAAGTTTTCTGTACGTATGAAGCACAAAAAAAAGTAATCAGTGACTTGCTTTTACGATAGCCAGCGCTGCGCGGACGAACGGCGCACGCGTTTTACACCTACCGCACACTCGCAGGAAAAAATAAGTGAAAAGTAATTCCACAAATATCGCTTTAAACCTTATGAATGTATAGATAATTAGAAAGTGCTTATCGAGATCACACTGTAGACATCGGTATTATCGCTAATTAACCTGCTAGAAGTCGGCAAACTCGATATGAAGTTGTATGAATGTCGGTATGTCGGTAGAACCCGAGCTAATTTCGACACGTAATTGAACGAAGGATTTGGAATTTAGTATGTAATACTAGCACAAAACAACAGCTTTTCGCGAACAGAATGCAAATAACCAGATACAATGCAGTATATCCGGTTCGAAACCTATGTTTAGTAGTTTATAACTCTTCGATAGCTTAAAAATTTGGACTGACCTGATGAGGATCCGAAGCTGCTTCTCGGGGCCCCGTCTTCTGCTTTGTCCACAGGATTATATCTGGATGTACTTTGGTTCACGTAAAGGTGTCTTTTGGATTTTTAATCTCGATTTTGATATGAGGTGCGCGCGTTCGCGAGGGCGGACCGTTGGTAAGTGACAGCTGTCATATTGTGATTTAATTTTGACACAGAGATACGTTCAGTTAGTCCATAGTGTAAACCATCGAAGAGACAGATTCAATAAAAAACAAAAAAAAAATGAAACACGCTGTGTTTGTGCTAGTTAAATACATAAGTACGGAACAGATTGAATTCTACAATACCTAATGAAGAAGGTAATGCAATTTTAGCAGATATTCCAGCTTATTGCACAGCGTCGAATTAATTATGTGCATTGCATATGCGACTTATGCGAGGTATGAATTAGCGTTTCAGCTAAGACTGAATACGAATAGCGTTCCTTGATTACGGTATTAACGTTATGAATGGGTAAGCAAGATCATAAGTTAGATCTCAAGTTTGATAAAACAGCTAAAGTATTTTACATACATTTATTAAATCACGGACATCTACGTAGCGAAAAATCTAAATTCCATTTCTTCCTATGCCGTGGGAATTTCGAAAAATCCCTTCTTAGTGCACCTTTATGGTACTCAAGTAATATAATATGTGTGTACCAAATTTCAAGTCAATCGGACTAATCGTTGAAGAGACGATCCTGGCTGGGTCACCAGGGGCCTTACCATGACGTCTTAGTGCGATTCAGTTTAGGTTAGCTCGCTGTCAGATTCATACTAAAAGTGACAGCTAAAACGAACTCAGTCGGAATTAGGACGTCATGGTAAGGCCCTTGTACTCTACTACTAAATTATTGTATTGTCATCCGTATGTAAGTATGCAAAATTTCAGCTCAATCGGTTGATGATATCTACTTCAAAATTGAGTCGCAAGATTACACCCGGACAAACATGCATATTATTATGTATGCATATGCATACACTTACTGTAGTTACAATAAATTGAGGACCGACCGCTTAACTGAGTCCTCGCCCACGCGGGTGTAGGGGCAAAGGGATCCGAGAGCTATGCGGGCGGGTAGTACGCCTGCCGCCAGCAACTCTCTCGGCCCCCTTTGTCGTTTCTAAGAACTTAGAGGTAGACGTATCTTATGGCGTTTCTACACCATTGCACATATAAAATTGTGTGTATGCTCTTATATGTATTTGTGTGTCTTGCAAACTGAATAAATGTCTTCTTTTTTTCTATACGTAACAGTGGCGTGGCGTCAAGTATATCAGAAGGCAAGCCGAAGGGAACTTAACTAGCCTTTTCGTCTAATTCTGCACAATAAATTGCCCAACTGCCTTAAAATAGGCAAGCCGGTGGGAATCGAGTTCTATGGACGCCACGCCACTGATACGTAATCACATCTTGTTCAAAAATTTGTTTTCAGTGTAGCAGCTGCAATTTACTGTGGCTGCGGCAAAGTGCAGTGTCATTAGTAAAGAGTGCGTGATAGAAATGGCGTGGGAGCAGAGAAGGTGCAATTAAGACTGCTGACTAATTTAAGATGCAAATTCTTTGCCTCAGCTGGCAAACGAAGTTTCATTAATCATTGCTGTGTGTACAGTGACGCAAATGTATCCACGTACCACCGCAGAGGGTATAGTAAGCGTGATAAAAATAAAGGAAAATCTCGCTCGAAATCCGCTCCGTAAGGCACGCACATTTTGACACGTATGCAGATACAAGTCTACTACAAATAAAGCTCACTCGCCATCGTCAATTGCTTAGATAAGTCTTTAGTTAGTTATGATAGGATTGTAACTCTCCAAGAAGTGGTTAATAGTTTATCTCTAGTCGATTATTAACGGAGCATTTTATAGTAACCACAATGTTCCAGAATCGGGTTCAGACTTTATTCTTCGAGGAGAAACTCTCCATAAAAGGACGCAAAGCCCAACGTCACCCTTGAGCGCTTTTCTATTTTATACCTCGTAAAACACAATCAGACTTGGTGTTTTGTACAGAACACAGACACACAGAAGGTTTTTTTTTTATGTTAGAGAGGCCAGACAAACGAACTAGTGGGTCACCTGATGTTAAATGATCACCACTGTCCATAGACACTGGCAGCGCTTTACGCCATGCCAGTGCGTTGTCGGCCCTAAAGGTTTCCAAAAGGTCCGAATAGACTTCGACACAAATTGTGACATTTGTCGGACACTGACGTCGGATCCGGTCAAATGTAAGGCGCGACACCTTAGCAAGATTTCGCAATTTATGCCGCCAGCGTTAGTGGCGTTCGAACACAGCTGACACTCTGGGCCCTATTTTATAAAGCTACAGGTTACAATTTACAAGCGGAAGTCTCTTTCTGACTCTATTTGTTAGATAGAGACTTCCGCTTGTAAATTGTAACCTGTAGCTTTATAAAATAGGGCCCTGGTGTCTGGCTGAGTGTATACACCAAGCGTCTTAGTCTAAACTCTAACTAAACCTATCTTTAGATAACGTCAAAGAACGTCAAAAGTCTATCGAGGGAATAGGAATCATGCATTGACTTAAGAATCATGTTATAGGCGATGCGGTCAGCAACCCATCACTGTTTTGATTCCTCTTTTCACCTACACACCCGTACGCTAAATGCGGCCTTTAAGTCTTGCTACCCTGGATTCTGTCTACCCCGTTGTTTGTTTGTTCCTATGTAGAAAATATCGCATTGCCAGTATCCATAACCGTTCGAGAAGAAAAGTATTGAATATCGGTTGGTATTCCATAAGAATTTTGAATTTTCGTAGCATTTAATTTAATTCTACTCCGTGTCACTGTTGAGTGACGTGGACTTATGCTCCGAAATAATGTATTCAAATTCGTATCAGACTGTCCCGCTCACACGAATAGTGCTAAACGAAAATGACGAGTGCGAAAAACGGACGGTATGATACGAACTTAAAAAAAGCGACGGGTGCCACTCCGGGAGTGCTGGCAGAAGTGAAAACAGTAGCTTAGATTAGATTTTAATGTTGTAACCTCCATGACGCTCAAGACGCGTACCGTACTGGCCGCTTACAAAAAAAAGTACGTAGGTACTATCTACATATATCAATAGACATTGATAGACCTCAAACAATGTGCTGATGCCCTAGTACTTTTGCTCAACGACTCAATAAAAAAACACTTCAAAAATCGAACGCGATTCATTCGTATTTCAAAATAGGGATCTGATATTCTGGTACTTAAACTCTCTCTCCGTCTTACGCCTGACGCGAGCTTAACATTTTTTACCCATCCCAAAAAGTGCTCAACGCAGCTAAAGAAGTTCACAAAAGTCGAATTAAGGAGTATCCCGCGTCTGTCTACTGACTCTATGTCCGCTTCGTTGTCCACTGGGAGTGCTGTGTGCTTGGGCGCACTCGGGCTTGTTCGGGCGTACTCGGGCGCGCTCGGCAACCGAACGGTTTTTAATGCAATAATACGACTCCATGTTTCTGTCGCTTAGTGGAACTTGTGGCGTACTTATGAAACCCTGGAGCATCGGTGAGGTTACTTCTATAGTGCTTTGGGTATTACCGAGTTTTACAATTTACAATTGATATTAACAGTTTAGTATTAATCATATAACTGCAGGCTGGGGAATAGCAATTCCTGGATGAGTATGGAGTGTGGGCGAAGCGTAGCCGAGTCCATCAATAAATACTAATCCACGAATTGCTGTTTCCGCTTTACAATATTAGTATTCATTCACGTTATTGCGTGAAAGAGGAGAGAATATCTGTGTGCTTAGTTTAAGTTTTCGGTAGTAAAATACGTCTCATCCGCGTTTGCGTTAAAATGTGAAATACTATGGAGATTGTTTGCTGTCGTTTCATTAGACTGTCAATTTGCCTATAGAAATTGAGATGTTCACGTGAACGCGTTCGACAAGTTTTTGCGAAAACTTCCCCTTACCATGACGTCCTAATTCTGACTCAGTTCAAGTTTCAGCTGTCACTTTTAGTATGAATCTGACAGCGAGCCAACCTAAACTAAATCGCATTAAGACGTCATGGTACGGCCCATTGTCTGGGAGCAAAGGGAAAACATAGAATGTAACAGTTGCTTCTCTTCCCGCGCTGATGGTAAAAGCACTTGAGGGAATGGGAGAAAATCTCAGGATTCATGTTATAGGCGATGTGGCTAGCAACCCATCACTATTTTGATTCCTTTTTCAACCTATACGCCCTCAGTGCTAAACGTGGCCTTTAGGTGTTGTTACCTTAGGTTCTGTCTACCCCGAAGGGATAAAGACGTGATTTATGTATGTACTAGCTGTTGCCAGCGACTTCGTCTGCAAAGAATTCGTTTATCGTTATCCCGCGGGAACTACGCAATTTTCCGGGATAAAAAGTAACCTATGTGCTATTCCAGACTTTTCTCTATCAATGTGCCGAATTTCATCCAGATCCGTTGGGCCGTTCTGGCATGATTGAGTAACAAACAAACATCCATCCATCCATCCATACTTTCGCATTTATATATTAGTTAGATTAGATGGACGTAACTTACACAAGATACTTGTATATACACATAATCAACCCATACATTTTCATAAACTTTCAAAGCTATCGTAACATAATAAACCGGGGCAGACCACTTGGAAGATGGAGTGATGAAATAAAGAGTTTGGCAGGCACAGGATGGATAACAAAGGCATATAATAGGAAGTTGTGGAAGGAGTTGGGGGAGGCCTTTGCCTATAAAAGGCAAACAGACGCTACATAATGTTTGTGGTATCCTGAACGCAGCTAAAGCCTGCATTTGTCTCTTTCCCACTTCTCTTTTCTCTCTCTAATATGTCAAGCTTGTAACGTGTGTTTCGGCTCCGTTAGAAATAAACCAGAATTAATTAATCTCTGTGTTTCCTTCAAATACCACAATTGGCGACGAGAACTAGAACTCGAAGTGCAAAGTGAGATATATTAGTAGCAGAAATATATTAAATTAACAGCAAAATCAGTGAAAATAAAAACGCGGATAGTGACATTTAGGATCAGTGAAGTGAAGTTTGCTTGATATAGAAAGCAACGATCACAGCCATATTGAACCACAGGCTATCCATACTACCATACTACAGATTCATACGCGCACGAACAACTGCAGCCTACTTCAGACTTGTTTTTAACAAAAATGTTTTATATCCGTCACCTGTACATCTTATACCTAATTTGAGGTTATGTCAGATTCCGAACAACTAAAATACTCGAGTGCTGAGGAAGAAATTGCGACGCACGTAGCAGACATTTCAGAACAAACAACGGATAAAATAACACTAATAAAGTCGGGAAAAAGAACTTACATTTATATGTGCACAAAGCAGGAATTACACCAATTATTAAAGGATGAAAACATCAGTTTCTCAACAGACACAAATGTGGATGGATTGCGAAAACTCTTAAGTGAATTTTATAAAACTAAAACAACAACAGAGACAACACAACATATACCAATACAACAAAAAACAACAAAAATGTCGTGGTGTGGAGAAATGAAGCAATTTGATGGAGAGAACTGGGAGGTGTTTGAACAACAACTCGAATGTTTCATTGCAATTAATGACATCGCTGACGGCAAAAAAGTGCCCCTGCTATTAACAAAGTTATCTCCAAAAGTGTTTGAAACATTGACCTATTTGTGTTCACCGCTAAAACCAGCAAAGTCAACCTATGATGAGTTGTGTACAAAACTCAAGAACAAATACGTAAAAGTTCTATCTACGGCTGTGGAAAGGGCAGAGTTTCGTAGAAGAAATCAATTACCAAATGAAAAAATAGAAGATTATTTATTGGAATTGCGGAAATTGGCAGGAAAATGTCAGTTCAAAGACCCAGAGGACCAAATAAAAGAGAAGTTTATGGAAGGGGTATCCTCAAGGGAAATCAAGTATGAACTAATGAAAAGCGAAGTGGAATTGTCTTTGGAAAAATGTTTGCAAGTTAGTAGAACAGTAGAAGCAGCCCTGCTACATACAAATGGGTCAAATGAAAGAACTGAAAATGTATACTACAATAGACAAAAACCAAAAAGAAATGGTATGTTTCCAAAGCATAAGCAAAACAGTCCTAGGAATAAACAACAATCATTGGTGTGTTTTTGCTGCGGAAAAAATAACCACATTAAGGCGGAGTGCCGTTTAATCAAGAAATTTTGCAGCGAATGTGGCCAACAAGGGCACATATATAAAATGTGCAACAAGCGTGATATCAAGGTGCTGAAAGAAACGGCTACAGAAGAAGGAACAGAAGAGGCAGAAACTGCAATTCAAAATCTGTTTGAAGAAGACTATTGTGAGAGGACATACAGGGTCGGTGTAAGTAGAATACCACCTCATTATATTAAACTACAGGTTTGTGGTCACGAGCTACCATTTGAACTGGACACGGGGTCTGACGTAACAGTTATGTCAATAAGTGACAAAAATACTTATTTTCACAATTTTGAACTACAAAACAGCAATGTGTTATTTAAAAACTTTGACCAAAGTATAACCAAACCAATAGGTATTTAAAAAAATTTAACAGTGACATTCAATGAGGTCACTAAGAAATTAAATGTGTTTGTAGTAAAAAATAATGCCCCTAGAGTGATTGGGCGAGACTGGTTAGATGAGTTAAAACTGTGGCCCCCGATTGTAAACAATAGTTTTAAAATTGGAACTAATGTAATGCAAAATGTTTCAGATACAGAACGACTTGTAAAAAGCCAGTTCGCAGAGGTATTCAGGCCAGGTTGGGGAAACTTCAAGGGAGAAACTATATCGTTGAAACTGAAACCAGATGCCAGACCCAGATGTTTACCAGTAAGGCGAGTACCTTTCGCACTAAAAGAAAAGGTAAATGATGAAATTTCCAGATTGTTAAAAAATGGTCGAATAACGCCAGTAATGCAAAGTGAGTGGGGGACCCCGGTGGTACCCATACTGAAACCGGACAATTCAGTTAGATTGTGCGGCGACTATAAGTTAACAGTGAACCCATGTCTCGGGATCGACCACTTCCCATTACCACATGTGGACGATATTTTAAATACCCTAAAACACGGCGAATACTACTGCGAACTGGATTTAAAAGAAGCCTACCTACAAGCTCCCCTGAGTCCTGAAAGCCAAAAATGTACTACCATAGTCACTGAGGCAGGTACATTTCAGTACAATTATTTGCCATATGGTGTCAGTTCAGGACCAGGGGCCTTTCAGCGTTTAATGTCCAAAAAACTAAATAACATTCCAAATACAATTGTATTCATAGATAATATTTATATTAAGGGTAAAAGCTTGCCAGATACTTTTGAAACCTTATGTAAAGTCTTGAGAAAATTAAACGAAAGTGAATTTAAATTGAAACCGGAAAAATGTAAATTCTTCACAACTAGCCTAGAGGTTTTCGGATTCCGTGTAAACAAAAATGGTATTAGTGTGATCCAGTCTAACATTGAACCTTTGTTGAATACAAAAACACCGACAAATTTAACATTACTAAAATCATTTTTGGGCAAAATAAACTACTATGCACGTTTTCTGAGGGACATGGCTACTATATTGACCCCTTTGTATAATTGTACAAAAATAAACAAATTTAATTGGACACCTGAGTGTGAAAAAGCTTTTGAAACAATTAAGAAAAAATTGGCATCAGCGGCCAACTTAAAACATTATGACCCAGAACTGCCACTGATACTAACATGTGATGCGTCGGACACAGGCCTCGGGGCAGTGCTGTCAAACAGGGATAAAGGTGGTGTGATCAGACCGATTGCCTTTGCTAGTAAAAAACTGAGTGAAGTGGAGCAAAGATATACAACAATTGATAAAGAGGCAATGGCAGTGGTTTTTGGAATTACAAAATTTTATAACTACATTTACGGACGATTTTTCGAACTGGAGACAGATAACGCAGCATTAGTGCGAATTTTTGGTCCAACAAAAAGCATTCCAAAAATGGCTGCCAAACGATTGCAACATTACGCCATTTTTCTCTCTGCATTTAATTATAAGGTTAGACATATTAAGTCAACTGACAATCCAGCCGATTTTCTATCCAGAATGGTAGAAAAAAAATGTGAAGAAATACAAATTCACTCGCTATGTGCTAATGGAGACATTAGTGCAGTCATTTACACGAACAATTCTGAAATGGAAACATTAAATTGGAAGACAATTCAATTGGAGTCACAAAAAGATATAATTTTTTCAAAAACAATTAGATACTTAACAGATGGCTGGCCAGACAAAAAAGAACTAGACAAAGAAATATTACCGTTTTATAATAGGAAAGATGAATTAAGTTTAGACAAAGGCTGCATATTTTGGGGCTACCGAGTATTAGTACCACAGGCGGTCAGAGCAGCCATTTTGGGCGAATTACATAAAAGCCACTTCGGAATTGTTCGAATGAAGGAAATCGCACGGTCGTACTTTTGGTGGCCTAATTTAGATTTAGAAATAGATAATATAACTAAAGAATGTATCATATGCTTGCAAAACAGCAAAACACCCACACAGACGCAAAAACCCTGGCCTGTACCTCCATCACCGTGGTATAGGATACACGCTGACTTTTTGGGTCCATACTACAATAAAATGTTTTTAGTCATAGTCGACAGTTACTCGAAATGGCCAGAGGTATATGAAATGCCAAACATTACCAGTAATCGAACTATTGACATTTTTAAAAGTTTAGTTTCGCGTTTTGGCTATCCCGTGCACTTAGTAACGGATAATGGTCGTTCATTCACAAGTGAAGACTTTCAGGATTTTTGTAAATTAAACCAAATAAAGCACACGATGACGCCACCATATCACCCAGCTACCAATGGTGCAGCTGAGAGATTTGTCGAAACATTTAAATCAGCGATAACAAAAATAAAAGAAAGTGGATATAGCATAGTCTCAGCTATAAATTTATTCTTGTTAGACTATAGAAGCACACCTCAGCGTACCACTGGTGTATCACCAGCCCGGTTAATGCTAGGCAGAGAGATAAGGAACCGGTTCAGTGTATTGCGACCACCCCCAATATCTGATGTAGTGCGGGAGAAGGTCGAGAAAAGACAACAAGGGAATAGAGAAACTAAATTTGAATTGGGACAAAAGGTCATGGTTAAGGATTACAGGAAGGGTAGCAAGCCATGGGTCCAGGGTTTAATTATAGGTGACTCTATACCGGGGGTAAGCTATATTATTGAGGTAGAAGGGTTACAATGGAAGAGGCATGTGAATCAAATGTTACCTTGTTCACAGTCATTAGAAGTAAGTTAAGTTAAGTTGCATGCTAATTTTTAAATAAGAATAACATTGATCCTTTAACTGCCAAGCAGGTCTAAAGTAACGGGTAAACTTTAACTTTATCATAGTTTACTTTAAAACGACGCGTGGTTTTCTGTACCATACAACGGGGTTAAAGGATTAAATAAGTGGGGGAGAGTGTGGTATCCTGAACGCAGCTAAAGCCTGCATTTGTCTCTTTCCCACTTCTCTTTTCTCTCTCTAATATGTCAAGCTTGTAACGTGTGTTTCGGCTCCGTTAGAAATAAACCAGAATTAATTAATCTCTGTGTTTCCTTCAAATACCACAATGTTATTAAAAAAAATGTATCATATTATTATGTTTAAAAAAAAATATATGAATAGGAAGGCAAACGAGCAAGTGGGTCACCCGATGGTAAGCGATCACCACTGCCCATAGACACTCGCAACCCCGGAGGGATTGCAGATGCGTTGCCAACCTAGAGGGCTAAGATGAAATGCCTCTTGTGCCTGTAATTTCCCCGGCTCTTACTCTCCACACCGGAACACAGCATGCAAGCATTGCTGCTTAGCGGCAGGATTAGCGAGTAAGATGGTAGCGATCCGGACGGACCTTGCACAAGGTCCTACCACCCGCAAATGTTAATGTCTGAATAAAGGTTATTATTATTATCAAGCGTAGACTAGATACAGCCTAGATGTAATGTATATGCGTTAGTCGTTTAAAACTTGAACAACGTCGAAAAACGTTCGCCAGCCTCTTGAGACACGTCGAGCAACCCTTTAAGATGCTGTTTCCTCGGCAGACGGTAAAAGCCGTCTAATTTAACCCAACGTTAAATGAAATTACGATAAAACGAAGCCACTTGTTAAATAAATGGCAGGCGTGTCTGTAAACAGGAAACCCTTTGATTTTGAAGTTAAAGTACTCACTTTTTTGTTAATTTTGGGTGTACGATCCATTTTAAGCAGAGCCCTGCTCCTCAGTAAAATGTACGCAGTACAGTCATTTTACATTGGTTGTTTGTATAGGACAGAAAAGCTTATTATTTAAAGAATGTTTGACTTTCTCCATTCGTTTGGAGACTCGGGTAGTTTATATTAACTTGAACTTGATAACTTGACGCGTCTCTGAGACGTAGGGTACTGTACTGACAGACAAAAGGAGTGATCCTATAAGTCTTCCTTGTTTGAACCCTGAGTTCCTTTATTTTTTGACACGACTCCCTAAAAAGCGTCTAGACAAAGGCATATTCTTATCTATACATTTAGTAGCTGGTTCAGTATTACAGACAGTTCTGCGACGTTTCTTTTCCAGCCCGAATACATTTTTGTCCACAATTGATCCCCAAAATCACATGAAAATAAGATAGCAAATACACGCAACTCAATTCTTATAACTTAGAAAAAGATGTCACAAAGCACAAAGGCCTGGTCATAATGGGCTTAGTTCGCAAACGAGGGCTCAATCTTAATGAACATAACGTGTAAGGTCCATTATAGATAAAACCTCAGAGCAATAAAGCAACCGGAGAGGACGACGGACTTCATACAAAAGACGAGACAAAATGACCAGAGGTCATTCCGTTATTATAATAAACTACCCGACAGCATTAAGAATATCGAAAAGGACCTGACATTCTTTAGTCAATTAAAAAAATGGCTGACTAAAAACGCCCTTTATGACATGTCAGAATATAGCAACGAAACTGTGATTTAATTTTAATCTAATTTTTATATTTTATAACATTAATTTGAATTTTCAGTTGACATTTGAATAGAATGGAATAGTCACTTGTATTAATGAATTTATATACTTAATAATTTGACATGTAAAATTTGTAATTTTATGAATAAATGAATATGAATATGAATATAATTTAAGTGTGGTAGGAAGTGTACGTGAATCTCAAGATTACACTGTGTGTACCTTAGTGGTACACTTAGTACATGTACTTACCATGTACCCTAGTGGTACACTTCCTAGGTTCGGGTTCTTCTCTCCGGGTTCGATCTGCGGTCGGGGCAGATAATGTATGAAAATACGAATGTTTGTTCTCGAGTCTTAGATGTTTAATATGTATTTAAGTATGTATTTATCTATATAAGTAGGTATGTTTATCCATTGTCTAGGGCCCATAATTACAAGCTTTGCTTAGTTTAGGGCTAGGTCAATTGGGCTCAATTGTCCCAAGATATTTATTTATTTACTTAGTACACTTATCGTGTACCCTAGTGGTACATTTGTAGATGTACACGTATGTACCATGTACCTTAGTGGTTTGACCTACGGCTTGTCAAGCAGAGGGTGGGTTCGAATCCGGGCTCGCACCTCTGAGTTGTTTGTAATTTATGTGTGAAATTAGGGCCAAGGCTATACCGAAAGTATTACAGACAGACACATTGCCAGTATAAAGTGGGCTAAAGTTAAATTATTTATCATGTGCACAAGGTCTTACCTGGTGGTCGCCTCAAAGTCCACGAGAACAACGATGATCACTAATTCTTAAGTACCTACCTACTTAATTGTAACTATACTTCATTTAAATTAGAATGAGAAACCACAATAGCATTATATTGCGTCTGGTCAACTATTTCTTACCTAGCAAATTGTACAGTGCAATAGTTTGGCAGCCGCAAAATAAAATTGTTTTAATGTCACTTTATTTGCGTGTCGTTACTCTATAGTACAAAATTGTAAATAGATTACAGTTCACGAGCCGCAGTATAAAATGTTGTTGTGGTTTCTCATTCTACATTAAATGAAGTATAATGGACTCCACGAGGCAGTCTCCGCCAATAAACGATATTTTGACGGATGTTTCTGTAAAGAAAATTAGTACACATGCCGCCTCCGTTTCACTTAGTGCTGTAAGGGTAAAACCTGTCATTTTTTCCCACCCTCATTAGGGTGCACCTTATCTGTTATCGCTTCTTTTATGAGCGACCGCTTTGTCTGCCGCAAATGAGAAGTTTTGGGTTACTCTCAGTCTAATTATGTATCGGCTTTGGTCGAGTTATTGGCGAATTTTTCGGGTCCATTGTGTGAAGGTTTTTTAATTAGGAACAAGCAAAGCCGATAATGCATTTGAAAGGATAAAGAATGTTCAAAAAGAAAGATTAAGTGGTTAAAATTTTTTTCGGGCCACATGCGTGTACAACTTAAATAATGAAGTAAACAAGGACATTATAATAATATCACAACAACAAATTACAAGTCTTTTTTTTAACTCTACCGATATTGATAATACAAAAAACACTGAAAAGTATAAGCGAGGCTGGGAATAAAATCTAGTATCTAAATGCCGTGGCGTGCAAAATAAAACAAAACTAAGAAAGCAAAATTTGTGTTGCGTCTTCCATTTTCAACGCAACATTTTCAGTTTGGTACAACTTTAGGTTTAATATTGAGGTAATTCAGTATTGGCGTTCTTGTCGGCCTAAGTCCAAGCTGTTTAATATCTTTAGGTATCGGCCATCTTGGAACATCGGGAAATAGAACTGTCAGGGGCAGGCTGGCAAACCGCCAGGCGATAAGGAAGTCATTTAAACATTTATTTACCAGTTTTCTTCAAGTGTTTGCGATGCACTCTGGGGAAGTTGTTTCGCAGGTATTTTGCGGTTTTGAAGCGTAGGCAATTGGTTTATTTTTTTGTTACAGAGTATAAGGAAGACGTTGTTAAATCCAAATGTTAACTTTGTTGAAGAAATCAGGACATAGTTCATGAAACTATTAACTTAGTCGAAAAAACTATCAAATTAGTTGAAGAAACTATTAGATTAGTTGAAGAAACTGTCAACTAAGTTGAAGAAACTATTAATTTGATTAAATTAACTATCAACTTGGTTGAAGTAACTATCAACTTGAACGATAAAATTACTAACTTAACTGAAGAAATAATGGACTCAGTTTTCGTTATGGAAAATATTTAAACATTAAATTTATTTACCTACCAGTTTTCTTCGAATATTTGCGATTTACTTCAGGAAAGTTGTTTCTTAGATAACTAGTGAGTGAGGTAGTGATGGGTTGCTAGCCGCATCGCCTATAACATTATTCCTACGTCCATTCCCTCGGGGCTTTTACCATCTGCGCGGTCTCTACACGGTTTGTTCAAGTTTCTATCCATTTAAAACTAAGATCCTTTATAAAACGCTTTAATAAAATCAAATTTATTACCTATACATTTATCCAAATTGCCAATTCAGTTTCCGATCACATTCAAAATTGATACCACTCTCTTTGCATTATTAAACGTAAAAATACAGCATTTGGTACGATCTATAAAAATTAAGAAATTGAAAAAGTATCATAAAATGCTGCAAAAGTCATCATTGTTCAACCAGCGTTCAGCCTTAAATACCCGAGGGATGTTCATTTTGTAATCGACTAAACGTTAATTAGATTTTAATTATAATCCTACGTTAAATGCTACGTTTGAAATATTGAAGCTAATGAACCTGATTATACAAACGGCTAGCCAGGCAGAACTAAAGAGGCGCAAGAACCTTTATTCTTTAGGGACTTTGCGGCGTTTTGATAGGGAGATTTAAAGTGATCGTTTAAATTGGGACCTTTTAAGTAGGTACACTGATTTTAGGAAAATTGTATTTTGCGTTATTTTACCGAACATTATTTTAAACTGTAGTTTGTTTATACACTTTAGACGTTTCCGCGCTACTTAGAGGTGTGTGTGTGTGTGCACTAAAAAAAATTTGCTAAATGAAACCGAACTTTCGTCAACCTGTTACCTACTTAAAAAAGTAGGGGAGAGTGGGGCTGAAAGTGCCGATTGTCAAAATAATTGTTGTGATAGAAAATTTAGCTATGAAAATAGTGTAAATATTGTGTGGCTTGTGCATATATTTAAAGAATAATTATTGATGCTTCTGAATAGTGATATTGTTTTGTGTATCGTTAAACAGTTTTCCTACTAAAACATTTTTCATGGGTATCGATCGGAACGGAACAACTATCCCCGCTATGGGGCTGGTTGTTCCTTCGTTTCAAAAACTAAACTTATCCTTCAAAAATTTAATCTTAGTTCACACACGCTGAAAGAGTGTTCTTTATTCCCTCAAAATATGTTATTATTTTTTATGTACTATCGACAGTTAACAAAAAAAAAAACAAAGTCAAAAATACATTTTTTTGCGGGGTAAGTTGTTCTGTCGATTTCGTGTTTTCTTCCCTAACTACTATAATGGAAGCAACTGAAACGGCTCTTACAACGACATAGTGCCATAACGTTTCACGACAAACATTAGGTACACAAAATCGCTCGGCTAGTCACTTGCGTTTCTATTCTCATCGTAACAAATTACCCCCGGCACTTTCAGCCCCGCTCTCCCCTAACTACATAACTAAGGCAATATCTTACCAAAATCAGTTTGGTTAATTTTCTATCAATTTTGTTCATTATAGGAAAACTGTTTGTTAAATCTAATTAACTTTAATAACGCCTTACCGAATTATGGTTATTGATGAAATATCCGAAGTAGTTTGGTTAAATATTTTGTCAGCGTAAGAGTTTTTAATGATTCACGGTTAAGTTCATTCGAAATATTATAAACGGGATATGAACCGCGATTACCTTTATTGAGCACCCGATATTTCGATACAGTTGCATGCATCATGATCACGTGATCATGATGCATGATGATGATGATGATGATGATTTTTCAGCGTATGTACTTAGGTGTATTCTTTTTTTTATACAACAAGGAAAACAAACGAGCAAGTGGGTCACCCTGATGGTAGCAAGCACCACCACCCATGGACACCCCCAACAAGGATTGCAGATGCATTGCCTCTTGAGCCAGTAATTTCACCGGCTGTCTTACTCTCCACACCTGCACTGCTGCTTGGCGGCAGGGTTAGCGAGTAAGACGGTGGTAGCGATCCGGACGGACCTCGCACGAGCTCCTACCACGCATCACCGGCTGTCTTACTCAGTAAAGTACTCAGCAGTTTAATGTATATACCCCCTTATTCATACCTAAATGCTCAGTTAGGCTTCTGCTAACTTAGCAATCCTTTGTCTTTATCTGTGACTTTGATATTTACCTTTCACAAATAAGGGCAAACGATTGCTAAGTGGGCAGAAGCCTATAGAGCGTTTATGAGTAAAGGGGATAGTCTCAAGTGGTCAAAAATATAATCAACGTTCAGTGGAGGCTAAGCAAAAATTGAATTCCAATCTGACTAATATTATAAATGCGAAAGTATGGATGGATGAATGGATGGATGGATGGATGGATGGATAGATGTTTGTTTGTTACTCAATCACGCCAGAACGGACCAACGAATCTGGATGAAATTCGGCACATAGATAGAGAAAAGTCTGGAATAGTACAGTAGCCTGCAAATTTGCATGGATACCTTAAGGACTATAACGCTGTGAACACTCGAGTTCGCGTTCGCAAAAAATAAACTAGATGGCGTTGTTGACGCAACTCATTGATGTGGCAAATTTGTGTAGTGTGTAATAGAATCTAAAATTCGCCATATATATCACAAGATTCGATGGCTCATTGGCTAAACGTCTGACTTATGACTGTATGCGCTCGTGATAGTCCTACGTTCGAATCCGAGAATGGTGCTTACTTTTTTCATTTTTTATTGTGGTAATTAATAATTTTATTGTGTTTCATAGTAAATAAACCATTATTTATTAATTATGAATTCTTAAAATAATATAATTGCTATATTACTTTGAACACAAATGAAACAACTTGTAATTGTTAAAATAATAATAATATATCTTTATTTTTACATAATGAAACAAAGTCAGGTTATTACAATGATTTTTATGTTCGTTGATTTGTTGGATTTTTCTCCACCCCAAATAGCAGAGTAAATATATTATTAGAAAATATGAAAAATTTGCGAAAAAAAAACGCCATCTCTGATGAAATAAGAGAATTTTTTCGTTTATTTTAAACATTTGTGATAGTAAAACAATTACCCTAACTTCATTGAGATCATGGCTTAAGTATTCGTTTTCGAAATCGAAAAGAGGATTGAAGCTTGATCACAACAAAAATTAAACTATTTTAGCAAATGTTTTTCTCAATTAAAGACCACCAGGGATTTTTTCATATGTTCTTTAAGGCACAAGGAATGTTACTATGGACTTTCTAGATGTGACATATATGTAATTATAGTTAAATAAAATAAGTAGTAGTAGCAGTTAATAATAATAACAGTATTTTACTGTCACAAATGTTTTCATTCCGTTCTAAACACTAACGAACTAACACATTATGTTTAGGTTTATAACCCTCACTCTGATACACAACAACAACTTGCACAATGATAACACAGAACAGTAGATAACATATGGTCTACTCCAGCGCGGGAATCCATATTGGTCACTATGTGATTGCTATGATATCGCGTATTATTAAGACGCCACAATCCTAAGTCTTTTCACCAGTAAAGATGACATGACTCCAGTCGATATTTTCTTTGTCAGCAAGGGTTCAACAGCATGTTTAACATAATGCAGACTTTCACTATGAAGAACATGGCGAATAGTATCCACGCTTGTGTCAAATAAACCAGCGTAGTGATTTTGTCTGTATCAATCCATTTTGGCCATATTCTCTCACTATAGATCAACAAGACGAGGCCTACTCGATGTGACCGTGTTGCAGTAGAACCCCTCCTTTTCAAAACGTCGTATCCATAAAACGGCTCTGTAACAAAAACAAACATGATTATTTGGCAGAACAATCAAAAAGAAAACACAATATATTTTAAAGAAACCTAGACAAGTAAAAAAAAAATACTTACGTTTAAACCGGTCTTTCTAGCAATTTCTGAAAAATGTTTCCCTTCGGTTTATAAAGCAATTATATTTGATCGTGTGACCAAATCGATATTACAACAAGAACTTATTCTTGTCAAAATGAAACAACGGTTGATATTTAACAAAATCCAACCAAAACTTCAATCGAATAAGAAATACCGAATAAACGAACAGGTGTAAGATGAAAGCAATGTGATATTTTATAAATATTACCCTTATATTACCCTAAATATTTCTGAGTATAAAGACCCTACCCTCTTATGTTATAATTCTAAATACTTTTTAAATTACTATACAAAACCGCATAAATTGAAACTTGGACTTTGGTGTATCGTAATAAGGTTTAAAAAAAGAAATTATGAGTTGTTTATCCCTTTGATTACATGCGTAAACTGTTAATTAGTTTCAAACTCTCTGCATAAGAACGTTTGGCCAAGTGGTGCGTATGGTGGCTTATTGACTCAGAGTTCCTAGGTTCAAACCCACGTTGCTCATGAAGTTTTTGCAAATATTTAAAAAAGTGGAGTTTTCGAGACGTTCAGTCGAGCTTCAAAATAACAACGCCCATCGTAATTGGGAATTATAGCCTCCCATGATCCAAAGTAATAATACCGAGAAACAATAATACCAATCTTAAAAATGGAAAAAAAATAGAAAAAGATAGCCGGGATCCATTCGGCATACGAATGTTTTCGTTTACATTTTTTTGTATAATGCGTTAACAGCGCCATCTAGCGAGACCTTATTAAACTAACGAAGTTTGAAGTTGACTATTCGGCTATTTGATGCACCTCATAGCATTATTTTACTGAACTGTCCATGCAGTTTTGCAGCCGGCTGTACATAGGCTACTTTTTATCCCGGAAAATTCCCGCGGGATAAACGAATCCTTTGCAGACGAAGTCGCTGGCAACAGCTAGTATAATATAACTCGATAGCTTAAGGCACCTAGCGCCTTCAATTGCTGTATACTTTCTAAAGCCCCAAAATTTAAAAAAAAAAAATGAATTATAGAATTGGGAATGGATGATTATATTAGGACCGGTCCGAATGGAGAGCCTTGGGGGAGGCCTATGTCCAGCAGTGGACGTCTTTCGGCTGATATGATGATTATAATATTAAAAGTACATGGTGATTTTTCTATTGATAGGAACAGCCATCATTAGCTACGGAAAAAAGTTTCAGATTTTTCCGTCGAGCCATATATTTTATAAAAATAAAATCATTTTACTCAGTCACTCGGCGGCCCCTATACGGCTGATCAGTACGGCCATAACATAACAAAAAAAAATGGCTGCTTGAATCTGTGGCCTTTATAAATCAATAGACTTTCTCATCACGAATAACAACAAAAACACGGAACATTTGCAAAAGTGTGTTGATTTTCTTTACTCCTCAAACAAAAAGAAAATGACCACAAATTTTGAAGGCGTTAGTCGTGTTAAATTCTGCTAAGTTCACGTCTATGTTACACTGGAGGATTAGTACCGCGCTTTCATGCCCAATCAAGCTGCAATAGACCGGAGTTGCTACGGGCCAATGACGTCCATTTACCAATCAGCCAGCGTAAGATGATCCACAATAGTAATAAACCTTTGGGTCCGATATCAAAAAAGTGTACTATGTATATTCTTTTTAATTTTTCGATTTATTTATTCCAATCGGTAAAACCGACAGTACTTACCCACGTATTTTTTGTGTTGCATCTACGTATTTAAATGGTACAATATATTTTTTCTATTTATTGATTGCAGATATTAAAATTTACGGTATTTTTGTGTTGCATTTATTGTACGTTATAGTAAGGCCGGGAAATTGCAATTCGTGGATGAGTATAATAGTTTGACGGACGACGCGTACCGGTACTGTACCAGTGTCAATATGACAATGTTGTAATTTCGATTCGAGGAAAATGAAACGAAAAACCTTGTAATATTATAACCATCGAGTTGTTACTATATTCATAAAATCTCACATTTTATTCAACATTTTAATCACATTTTAAAAGGTTTAGGTTCGCTTTCAATTTCAGCAAAAAACATGTTTCGGTCTGACACTTACCCACAATACGTACGATGCACTTTTGAAAACATTTTTTTAAAGCAGTGTAAAATACAGTGTAATAATATCCTATCTCGCAAGAACCAGGGCACAGGGCTCCAAGTCGGTGGACGTGAAAGTTGTACGTCCCACGGGTATTAGAAAAGTCCAAACTTCCGGAGGAAATCTGCGGAAAATTGGCTGCGGGGAGGAACCACTGCCCTGCATGCCAATGGAACGCGATTGAAAATATCGATTTTACTACAAACTTGGCTAATTTAATAAAGGGTAAAGGGTAGGCGGTAAACAAGTGACATACGTGAAAATAGGATGTTACTCTGTGTGTGTGTGTGTGTGTGACCAGTCGACTAAAACTGGGTAATGAATACCCCGTGCGATAATTCGCTGTAGTATATAGACAGCTATAAAAGCCAAAAAACATATTTAAATTTTTCTTTACTGTCATCGAAAATGCTTGTTTATTAATAAATCATTTTTTTTCAGTTTTTCCAAAGGCTGTGCACCTCTGAATTTAGTTGTGGTAGCAAAATATACAATCTGTATTTAGTGTTTAGTGCCTCCTATGTTGTTGTAGTTTTGAGGTATTTATTTTTACTATATATTTTTCAGCTTCTATAGCTATGGTTATGGAATAATATTAATAATTATCATCTGAAAGGCGGGTGTGAATTATTCATTAATTTTGATATGCCCGGATATCGGATTAGAACTAAAGCTATACTAATTACAATTTATAGCAAATGGAACATAGTAGTCTCTGCCTACCCCTGTGGGAAAGAGGCGTGTCGGTATGTATGTATGTATGTAAATTTTTTAGTCATTCCAACCACAAAAATTGGGTCAAATTTGTCATGTAAGACTAGACCCAACATAACATAATTGCAAATATAATAAATATAAAAGCCTGCAATAAACCATTCTCTTATTATACTAGAAAATTATCTGTCAGAAAGTGGACATAAATAGAGTGCAGTCATGTGGTGCGCCGGTGAAGCTTGGAGTACCACAGGGTTCAATATTGGGACCTTTTCTCTTTCTGGTATATATCAATGACCTGCCCCGCCTGCTGGAAAACAAATGTGACATAGTTTTGTTTGCTGATGACACCTCTCTGATTTTCAAGGTAGACAGGCAACAGGAAGATCAAAGTCACATCAATGAGACTCTAACAGAAGTGCTTCAATGGTTTACTGCGAACAATCTACTACTAAACGCAGCTAAAACGAAATGTATTAAATTTTCGTTACCAAATGTACGACAGGTTGAAACAACCATTTCCATGAACGGAGAGAAGCTGAACCTCGTTGATGACACCGTTTTTCTTGGTCTCACCTTGGATCGAAACTTACAGTGGAGCCCACATATTTCTGTTCTTGCTGGTAGATTGAGTTCTGCCGCCTATGCTGTACGAAGAATCAGACAATTCACCAACGTGGAAACAGCTCGACTGGTTTATTTCAGTTACTTTCACAGCATTTTGTCTTACGGCATTCTGATTTGGGGAAGAGCAGCTGACATACAGACTATATTCATTCTACAGAAGAGGGCAGTTCGGTCCATCTATAACCTGAGCTCCCGAGAGTCATTAAGAGAGCGCTTTAAAGAGATATAAATTCTTACAGTAGCTTCGCAGTACATACATGATGTGATTATGTATACACACAAGAATTTCAATTCCTTTAAGAAAGTGTCAGACATCCATGATTTCAACACTCGAAATAAACACAAGCTTCTCGTTCCTAAATTTCGTCTACGGAAAGTAAGTAAATCTTTTCTGGGAAACTGTGTCAGGTTCTACAACAAAGTGCCTGTTGATGCGTGGAAACTGCCACATGTGTCATTCAAGAGATACATAAAGAACACGCTCTTAAAGAAAGCGTATTACACAGTAGATGATTATATGTGCGACGATAATATGACTTGGCCATCTTTGGAAAAATGACCGTACCTAAGCCGGAGAATCCAGTGCTTTGTGAGTGATCCTGTAGTATGTGTGTGTATGTGTGTGTGTGTGTGTGTGTGCGTGTGTGTAGTATCTATATACGGTCTCTGGCCCTGTTGCTACCGTCTGCTGTTTAGACTTGCTGATCTCGGTTACCTTACTAAAAATTTTATTAAGATTAAAGATTATATAGTCATTATCAATATTAGCATCTTATCAATTTAAATATTGTGCCTACCTGTTTTAATTAGTTTGTATTATTATTTTCTTTTTACTTTAGTAATATTTTTATTTTTATTATTATTAATTATTTACAAGGACATAAATATTGCTATGTCGTATGTGTATGTGTGCTAAGTTAGGTATTAGGTAGGTATATTGTTAAGCTTATGGATTTCCGTTTTCTTTTGTTGTTTTTTTTTTCATTTACTGTCTAGTTACAGGCTAGCAGCGTCGAAGTTCCTAAAACGTCCCCATAGCGAGCCTGTGGGGACGGAAGTGATACATGCCCTCGGTACCGCTCTGCTTTCAGAGCATGACATGAGCGCGTGTGAGCCAACATTGGGGGCGGCAGACGTAAGCTTGCCTTCGGAATCCAAAAGCTTATCAGTTACTTACTTGACATGAAATGCATATTTCATATTTTTTATTATATATAATATATTTTTTTTGCTCTTTTTCTCATCGACATTGGAGATATCTCCAATTAACTTATTTGACGGTGGAGGCGTTTTACACCTCCACTGAACTTAGATTATTTTTATTCACTTTTTGCTTTCTCTTTCTTATCATTATCGCATATTTTGTTTCGCTTTGACCAGTAGAGACTTTATACATCTCTACTATAGACCAATGTAATTTAAGGTACGGTCTTAACTTAGGGACCTTTTACATCCCTTTTATAAAATGTATTAATTGTATTAGGTAAGTTAAGTAGAATTTAAGTACTATTGTAAATCTATTTTATTTTGAAAAAATGACTTTCTGCCAAGTTTCTTGCGGCGCATTCTTCTTGGCAATGATGGTCTTTCCGAATGCGCTGGTAGATTCAAAAAAAGACATGTAAAAGAGCCCTCGGCGGCCTATTTGCAAAATAAACTTTTGACTTTTGACTTTGACTTTGTTGTAACAGTAAAAACTACTTTTATTTTTTTTCTTAACTAACTGAAAAAAATCAAACTTAACTCCGGCACTCCAAAACACCCAATGCAGTGAACATATTCCCCTCTCTAAGTGCCTAATGCATCAACGAGATTTCCACTTTTTTGCCCGGACGTCGCTCAGGGAGGCAGGAAAATGGCAGCAGTTGCTTACCAACTTTGAAACAGGGCAACGGACTTAGTTCGTGATTAAAATGCTTAAAGTTGAACTGATGAGCAGTTTTAGCGAGCAAACAGAAAGCGAGTCGTTTACTGAAGTTCGTTAGTTTATAATTTACATGCCGTGTATAATTGAATTTGGTGATGGTTTCCTGTATAAAGTTTGTCATTTTATATGTATTCCAACGGGGTCTTTAACGCGCCATAAACAATTAATGTTTCGAATTACTGTTAATTATATTATTACATACTTTTGACTAATGATGTGGGTACTGAAATCCTTCCATACAGGAAAAATTTGGAAACATCTCATATTTTTGAATGGGGAATCTTTCCATTTCCAAAATGAAGCTCTTGTGAAAATTTCTATATATTTCCAGACACTTTTGCAACTTTTAGGAATGTTCCGCAAATACGTTGACATAAAGCTAAAAGCAGGAACATAATTAAATAATGCTATGTAGGTACACTATCGCGGATTTTCACAGTAGCTTGTGCAAGAAATTCCCCATTTTTCGTATGGATAGTTTCTTGCTTAAACGATGAAACAAAAGAGTTCTTTCTCTTTAATATTAGCTGAATAAACATCATTTTTGTGCAAATATAATGGTGGGTATGCTTTGTTCTTTGATAGAGCTCCGTCCAACTACATTAGTTATTTACCAAACATACTTCATAAGCATCTAGCAAGCTCGAGTTAACTTTGAACTCTAACTACATTGTGGCAACTTCGTCTTCATTAACTTAACTTTGTTCAAGTAAATGTTAGCATGATGTGAATGAACTCTAGTTAATTAAATTAAACACAGTTACATTTTGGAAACGTTAATCCGATAAAGTTTTTACTTGCATCAACTACTGTTAATGGTTGAAACCTAATAAACGGCATCTGAAGTCTCAATTTAGTACGTAGTCTGTAAGGGGTGCGAGTCGGGTTACCTCCAGGTGTGAACAAGAGCTGCGGTTCGTTTTCGGATCCGTCCGGGGGGAAGAGCAGTGCTTGGTCCGGTGTACCCTGGGCAACGGCTAATGATTTCCTGGCAGTATCTGATTCATATCATTGGCCGTAGTGATGAAATAAATGGAAAGACTAGGTTTTAACTTTATAGAACTATTTAATTAATATCAAAAACATAAGAGTAACAATGACACGGCAAGTATACGGAGCAGAGAGAGCATATGAAGCAATGAAGTATATCGACTTATAATTGCTAATAGATTTTGTGTAGGCGTTTGTGTACATCTTTTATATTTCAACATTCTCTCCTGGACGCAAACCCATTGCTTCAGTGAAAACTTTGTGCTTCGGTTGATGCAGTGCTTTCGTCAGGACATCAGCTACCATATCTTCAGTTTTCTTGTAAATTACAGAAATTTGTTTGGCTGCAATTTTCTCCCTCACAAAGTGGTAGCGGACATCAATGTGCTTGCTTCGGGCGTGATAACCTTCGGTACCTGAAAGGCTAATGGCACTTTGATTATCACAATACATGATTAACGGTACATTTGATAGCTCAGTCCAGAATTCTTCCTCCAATTGTTTAAGATACAGTGCCTCTTGTATAGATGCAGTTAGAGACATGTATTCTGCTTCGGTACTAGACAAAGCTATCGTATTTTGTCTTTTAGAGCACCAACTGATAGCAGCACCCTGAAAGAGAAAAACGTATCCTGTACAGGATCTTCTATCTTCAGAGTGACTCGCCCAATCAGCGTCACAGTAGCCAACAATATTCTGCTTATTTCCTTTGAAGGTTAACTTGTAATTTATTGTGGCTTTTAAATATCTTAAAACTCTTTTGAGCGTAATCCAGTGTTGCATAGTTGGTTGACTATTATATCTGCTCAATGAGTTTACAATGTAAGCTATATCTGGCCTTGTTCCTTGGGATAAATACAACAGGCAACCTATCAATTCTTGATATGGTATATTTTTCAATATTTCTTTTTCATTTGTTGCCTTCTTTAATTGAATATTTGCTTCACTTGGTGTCCAAACAGGCTTACATTCATTCATTTTAAAACGATTTAATATTTTTCTTACATAAATAGATTGATCCAGTGATATTTGGTTATCATTTTCTTCAGTTATACGATAACCAATGCATTGTTTTGCTTTACCCATATCTTTCATGTAAAATTTTTCTTGAAGATTTTTCTTGATGGTATGCGCTGCATTATTATTATTAAAAAAACAAAGTAGGTCATCAACATAGCAGGTGATGAACATTATATCATCTTTACTTAATATTCTATAGTAAATACAAGGATCGACTTTTGATCGGGTCATTCCGATTTCTAATAAAGTTGCATTTAATTTCTTATTCCACTGCCGACTTGCTTGTTTGAGACCATAAATAGCTTTTTGCAAGCGACATATTTTCTCTCCTTGCTGAAAAAAAGGGGGTTGAGACATATAAACTTCCTCTTCTATGTCTCCTTGTAGGAATGCCGTTACGGCGTCCATTTGGTGTATTTTTAACTTGTATTTGACAGCAAGTCCAACTAAATATCTTATAGATGAATATCTGACCACTGGTGCGTATATTTCATTATAGTCGATTCCTTTAGTTTGCTGAAAGCCTTTAATAACGAGTCTTGCCTTGTAGCGTATGACATCACCATTTTCGTTCAATTTTGTCTTAAAAACCCATTTGCATGGTATGACTTTCTTACCTGCAGGTACTTCTATTAATGACCAAGTATTATTATTGATTAAGGACTCGTATTCATCTCGCATCGCTTTTCTCCACTCAGTGGCCTCTTTACTTGCTAAGGCTTCGTCAAGGCTTTGTGGATCACTGTTCAGTAAGCTTGGTGCGGATTCAGTGAGCATGCAAACGAAAGACGTACTAGGACTTTTGCTATAAATTTCCATTCGTCTGTTTGATCTTAGGTTTCCCTGGTACATCGGAAGTGTTTCATAACTTTCATCAGGTACGTATGTTTCATCTAATGGATCATCATATATACTCGTAGACGAGTTTGAGGCATCTAAAAAATTTAACGGAGTTGTCGGTGAAGTATCTAAATTATTTTGACCATTATCACTCTCGGACGTTGATTGAGTATTCGAAGTTGTCGGTGTAGCGTTTACATCTTCATACACATTGTCATTACACCTCATCTCTTCTTTTACAGGTATATTACCCACATTTTTATTTTCATTAACGACATTTTTATGTAGCATTTTTTCACAATCTTCATTTGTAACGTCTGATTTTGTTTCAGTTGCAGAAGTGGGAAACATAGTTCTTTTGACTTTTGCTTCAAGGAATACAACATCTCTACTCATAACAGCTTTTCTACTTTTAGGATCGATGAATCTATAGCCTTTGGTACAGTTTGAGTATCCGACAAAAATTAACTCACTTGATTTTGCATCCAATTTTTGTCGTTTTTCCTTCGGTATGTGTACCATTGCTCTGCATCCAAATATTCGTAAATGGCTTAAATCTGGTTTTTTACCACTCCATACTTCTTCAGGTGTGATGTTAGAGAGCGCTTGGGTCGGTGAGCGGTTGACAATGTACGCTGCCGTTGACACTGCTTCAGCCCAATAATCTTTCTGTAAATCAGCATTTAAAATCATACATTTAGCACGCTCAATAATTGTACGATTCATTCTCTCACTTAAACCATTTTGTTCTGGTGTGTATGGGATGGATGTTTGATGTAAGATTCCATTTTTCTTTAAATATGCATCAAATTCTCTATTTATGTACTCTTTCCCATTATCACTTCTAAGCACCTTAATCCTTTTATTTAACTCGTTTTCCACTCGGTTTTTAAATTCAACAAATTTGTCAAATACCTCGCTTTTATTTTTTATTGGGTAGAGAAATACTTTGCGTGAATAATCGTCAATGAAAGTTGTAAAATACCTTGCACCTCCAATTGATGTAGTTTGCATCGGACCACAAACATCTGTGTGGATTAGCTCTAGCAATTCCTTTGCTCGGGAGCCACTACTCGGTAGAGATTGCCTGGTTTGTTTGCCTTCTAAACATGGTATACATACATAGCTTTCTTTTTTCGGTGACAATTTCACACCGGAAGTACAGTTAGGTACTTTGTTGACATCAACAAAGTTTAAGTGGCCTAAACGTTGATGCCACAGGTAGGTATCGGTCTCTGCTGTGGCTGCCATCACTCGAGTTTTGTTATTGTTGACATTCAATCTATAGGTATCATTAATAAGGCTTGCAAAAGCTACTTTTTCTCCCTGTTGGTTTTGTATTTGACAGCCATTTTTATCAAATTGTATTTTACAGCCAGCTTTTATAATTTTACTCACAGATAATAAATTAGTTGATAGTTCTGGTACAAACAATACGTTTCTCACCTGTATTGAATTGCTGCTGCCATCTTCAGCTGGCACTTGTATGGTAATATCCCCACAACATTCAACATTTAAAACTTTGTTGTCTGCAATTCGTATGTTGTGTACAGGTGGCGCCGTCACATTCTCAATCCATTCCTTATGCATGGTCATGTGAGCCGACGCGCCGGAATCTACATACCAGTTCATAGCATCGTTCAACTGCATGGCTGAAAAAGCTGCTACAAAACCATTATTATTATTATTTTTGTTACCATTTTTGTTTTCAGACTTATTTTTACGGTGCCAACAATTTTTACCAAAATGGCCAAATTTATTACACTGATAGCATCGGGGGCCTTTCGGTTTAGTTTGAGACTGATGATTTTTATATTGATTATTTTTAGAATTTGTGTAAAATGCGGTAGTGTCAACTTTAACTTCTTGTAGAAGTTTTGTCTTTATTAAGTCGGCGCTGATTTTTACACCGGAATTCTCGATACCCATAATCATCGGCTTGTATAAATCCGGCAAGCCTGCTAACATCAAGGTCCCAAGCCACTCATCATCAACTTGAAAAGATATATTTCTAAGTTTATGAGCCGATGTCATTATCTTATTAACATACTCTTCTACGCTAGTACTTGTTTCCAACGTTGTGTTAATTAAATCTTTCAGTAAACCAACCTTGCGCAGCAGACCGGAGTCTTGGAATGCATTTGCTAAATTTTGCCATACCTCATGTGCTGTTTTTGCATCCTGTATATGAACATATAGAAGGGAATCCACTAATAATATCAGTTTAGACTTTGCTTTTAAGTCTTTCTTATTATCAGTACTTGCTTTTTCCACACACTCCCATAATTCTTCATGCTGTAGGTAGGCTTTTACAGCAAAACTCCAACTCGTCCAATTATCACGACCAGTGAGCTTATCAATTGCTACAAACGAGGTGCTTGACGACATTGTAGCAATGTATTGAGTTAAATTCTTCTTTTAGCTGAAATGTTTTAAAACCGGCGATCGCGAAGTGAGGTTAAATTTTATTTTTCACTAGTTTACTTTCAAAGTTTAATATTTTCACTGAATAATATTTACAGGTCGGCCTGGGCCCATAACCTGATGAAATAAATGGAAAGACTAGGTTTTAACTTTATAGAACTATTTAATTAATATCAAAAACATAAGAGTAACAATGACACGGCAAGTATACGGAGCAGAGAGAGCATATGAAGCAATGAAGTATATCGACTTATAATTGCTAATAGATTTTGTGTAGGCGTTTGTGTACATCTTTTATATTTCAACACGTAGGCTAAGAGCCCGACAGGGGGGGGGGGGGGGGGTTTGACCGTGCTACCGTACAACGTTGCCGACATTTTGTCACAAGATTTTATAATTAAAATTTTTATTGGCGAAGTTGTCGTCGCTATAACGACTCGTAACGCCAGAAATAAAAGTAGAAGAAAAAGAAGAGTCTGTAATCTGTGAATGGTTTCACGTCACTCCGGGCTGTTATTAGCAATTTACCGAAATTTCCACTTCCTGGCCAAGGAAGGCAGAAAATTGTGTACACACCTTGACCGGTGGTAAAGAAAGCCTCAGGTCACAAGTTTACCACCCTCGCCTTTGGATCGTGCGACAAGTTCCCGCGATCTGAGACATTCTTTATTTTACCACCTTTTGAATGAATGAATGAAAATTGCACGTGAGTAAGTATGTAAGTGGAGAGGTGATCACTTACCATCAGGTGACCCATCGGCTCATTTATTTTGTCATGCTCTGTTATAGGATCTACTGTTAGACGATAAAATGTATAAATGAATAATGTATCATTTACCTTGCTACTCTGATACTTACGTGCAAGATAGAAACGCCTGTGCGAAATAATAATATGCATGTTATTACATGCAAGCCTACACTACTGTCACATAAAACACATATAAATCTCACAAACTTAACTGTCCCCTACACCACACAAAACACAAGCGTTTCAATCCCTCTAAGGGATCATTTTCAAAGTGAGTACAACAACTGTCACACATGAAATCAACGACACAGCAGAACGTCGTAAAACAGATAACCTTTGGGGGATAAAGATACTTGAGTGGCGACCACGAACTAGAAGATGCAATGTTGGTAGACCCCCACAAGATGGCCCTATTTATCCAATATGAAACTTTGGGGGATTCGTTATTTTGCAGAGCTGTTATTCAATCCCTTTTAAATTCGTTGTGTGAACACAATGTCTTGAAATTATTCTCGAATATTCAGTAGGTTGGGTTAGGTTAAATTAGCTATACACTCGTCGCGGTGACACTAAGTGATCCCGCAACGCTCGCAGTCTCAATGGCCGGGGAACGTGTCGGCTTTTAGACGGTATGCCTCTCTCTTCCTTCCATTAGGGAAGGCAGCGGTGAGTTGGAGAGTTCGTCATACTTCGCTGCCCCCAACACGGGAATGCATAACTCCACACGTTAAAAAAGTGACTGTGAGGGTGTGTACCTCCTGTTACTAAACACTCCTGTTAAGGTATTTCATCTTAATTTTAATTTCAAAATGAAGTCGCCCCTCGTACGCCTTAGTATTTTCATTCTTACCTGTACTATTTGGTAAACAAAATTCTAACCTCAATGTGCAAATTTTTGTAAAGAATAAGGTGTATTACGTTTTTAAATAAACCTCAGGCAATATTTTGTACATAATTTTGCTGATATTTTATCTCCAGTTCCTTTGTTTACGATGAAATAGTTAAAAAATAACAAAAATGAGACGTTTTGAGGTTAGAATTTTGTTTAAGAATGAAAATACCTTACACATTGAAGCACCACTGCATTTGACACACGACAGACATGCAAAAAATACTTATTTATGGCGCAAAAAACCAACTTTATAAGATGCCAATTAGATAAAAGCCTAGCGCAAGTATCCTATGATTCATTTTGTTTAACCCAGCGTAACTGGGTCGGGAAACAAGACGAAAAAACAAGTAAGGACGGTATAGCACGGCACGGTAAAATGCTGGTATATTTTTAACGGCAAAAGCTGAAAAAGTTATGGTTACTGGTGTGTTTTATGTCAGAAGTTTACTGGGTGCTAATAATTTACAGCAGGAATTGATGACAGATTATAAGGAACTAGCTGTTGCCTGCGAAGAATTCGTTTATCGCTATCCCGCGGGAATTTTCCGGGACAAAAAGTAGCCTATGTGCTATTCCAGATTTTCCTCTACCTATGTGCCGAATTTCATCCAGATCCGTTGGGCCGTTCTGGCGTGATTGAGTAACAAACAAACATCTATCCATCCATCCATCCATACTTTCGCATTTATAGTATTAGTCAGATTACTTACGCAGCTTTAGTGATGGCAAATCCGATAGGTTAGAGACGATTGTGGTCTTTATAGAATGTCTATGCTTGCCTAGTAGATGCCAATTTTATTTTCCACCCTTGAATACTGTTCGCCCCGTGTTTTTGCTTTTTATTTGCTTTGAGTTTTGACGAGTGCCATTCTAACGCTTTGTAGCAGATTTTTGCTGCTTTCGAATTATACAATGCCTTAAAAATCGGTACTCTGCTAAAGAAAACCGAAACAAACAAAACCAAGTTCATCGATAAGGACCTTCGCAAAGTAACACTTGATTCAGTAAATTGAATAAAGGCTAGGAGAAACGCCAAAGAGACAAGGAGGTATTGTCATTAAGTGTGCGGGCAGCCTTTGGTCCGGTCACAAAGGCATTGAGTCGTAAAGAGTGGGATTCATTAGCTGCAGTTGTACGTGAGTGCAATGAGAAATCTAGATTGGTGTGGCGGCTTTTTGATTCAGAGTTAGACTTAGTTTTTACCAGACTACGGCAAAGCCAAACGAGGGCTATGATTTTGACAGGCTATGTCATGTATGTTCATCTGTTCCTTTGTAGCTCCTAAACTACTCATCAGAACTAGACAAATTAGGTATCGTTAGAAGCATCTTGATTGTCCGCTGATTATAGGTTACCCCTATGACGTGTCACTAAAACTGGTGTAGCGCCCTCTAGCGGGCATAAACATACAGAAAGAGAAACTTTTATTTACACACATTCGATACATGTAGATATAAAATAGGAAGATATTAATACAATATACTTAAGAATAGTACAGATATGGTGTAAAGTATACCCCACTCAGCATAATATTGCGGCAAGCCGTTCAGTGGGACCCAGTGTTTCGTACTTTTTCAGCCCATTTTTTGTCATAGTTGGGTTTTAGTTTTTAGTGATGGGCTTGTAATTTTGTTGGTAAGGCTGCAGAGCTCTTCGATCCCCATATTTTGCGCTACCTATCAAACGATGTCCATGTAAGCTTATACGACGAGATTTGGAATCATTTTGTGTTCCATTTTGCATTGGTCAAAATTATTAGTTTTAATTCTTTTTTCTTTACTTATGTACTTACTGCTTTACATATGAAATCTTAGACAAATATGCAATAAGACACTATTTTATTTGTTTGCGTTTTTTATTATTGTCGAAATTACACTTTGACACGAAATTTACACGACAAAGTACAAAGAAAGCATTGTCGACAATTAAATTTACATGTTGTCGACAACGTTTTCGACGCAAGTTCCGTAACTGAAAAAGATAATGAAAAGAAAGAAATAAATAAATAAACAACTTTATGAATAAAATTAAATTTTTAAAAACCCCTCACGCATAAACAGCAGGATTGAGGGAAAAAAGTCGATGATTAATTTCATAAAAATCACAATAAAATAAAAGTGCCCGTTTTTGCAAAGGAGTTTAGTGTACTCACAATTGTATAGTCACTTTTTGGCTTTTCTTTTTTACTTCGTCGTTCCAGCATCTCATTTTGCAAGCGTTGATGTACGTGTTGTTGTCGCTACCGCACACGGGAACGTACACCCTTGGGCAGTTCGCACAAGTCTGTTTGTTCAGGATGGGAAGGTCATCTATCACAGCGAGTGAGAACGTTGCAAGGCTGAACACAAAAGCTACCGATGCTGGAAATAATAGGTTTTTTTAATATAAAATAGGCTTACGTTTGACCTCAATCTCGCTTGATGGAAGGCGAGGTTCTCTATTGATTTGCCGAAAATTTTATTGCCGAATTTCACTTCCCAACCAACGTTTGGCCGAATTTCATTTTGCCGAATCATCATAATGGCAACTTGTGAAAATGATAAGTTTCATTTCCCAACCTCACGATTGCCAACTCAAAGTTTGTTTTTTTTTACATGGACACTTCTTAAAATGTCATTTTTTTATATAGCCAAATGGTACTACATAACCATTGGTAAAAAATAAGACATTCTAAGGTAAAATAAAGAGTGTTTATAAATTAAAACAAACATGTTCGCGGCTAGGGGTGGCCCTTGGGCACCTAAACCTAAATTAATCCAAATTAATCATAAGACTTTTTCGGCCTAGTGTAATATTTGCCATGTGAAAGATATTCCAAAAGTTTAAAATCAAAATGATATTCTTCTTTATGAAAATTCGGCCAAATGAGAGGTTGGCATACAAAAATTTGCCAATTGTCAGTTGTCAAAGTGAACATTCGGTGAAACGTTGGTTGCCAAATGAAATTCGATCAAAAAAAAATCGGCGAAAAGGCAGAACACCGGAAGGCGAAGATGAGGCCTAATATGGTACACGTTTGCCTAGAAGGTGTCTGTTCACTTTAGCCTTAAAGATGTCCAGATTAGGATCCAATCATTTCACCGACCAACATTTGACGAATGTATCATTTGGCAAACATTTATAATTCAATACAATACTTTTTATTGAACACCAAATAATCAAATTAATCAAAAATACAGAAATCAGGCACATAGAGAAAATTGCAAGGTGACTAATAGGAGGCCTTTTCACTTAAGAGCGATCTCTAGCAACCATAGGGACAGAATAAGAATAATAATAAATTAAAGCAGGCGGTGCAATCGAGAATAAACAGAAACAAGCCAAAATTCGAACATACCTCTACTAACACACTTTATTAAAATTTAATACTTCATTTAATTTAGAATGAGAAACCACAACAATATTATAATCTCTTTACAATTTGTACTAGAGTAACAATAAAATTGACGACACGCAAATAAAGTGACAATAAAACAATTTTATTTTGCGGCTGCCAAACCATTGCGCTGTACTATTTGCTAGGTAACAAATAGTTGACCAGACGCAATTTATAATGTTATTGTGGTTTCTCTTTCTAAATTAAATGAAGTATAACACGTTGTTAGATAGAAACACAATATCAATAACTAATAAAAACATCTGCTAATTCGTAACCTTTTTATCGTGGTCTAAGACAGCAATTACTGCCATTACTGATTTGTACCTAGTACCTAGTTTGTTACAAAAATGTTTTGTTATAACAACACTTTAAAGAAACTTATTTTACCAGCACAGTGTGTAAATCATTGCTTCTCGTGTCTTGTTGCTATAAAGTACAGCATTATGTTGTATTTCATGTCAAGCATAGCTGTAGTACCTACTCGTAAGTAACTACTCTTAAGATTGTTCTGCATTATGAGCAGGGGCTTTACCATGACGTCCTGATTCTGACTCAGTTCAAGTTTTAGCTGTCACTTTTAATATGAATCTGACAGCGAGCGAACCTAAACTGAATCGCATTAAGACGTCATGGTAAGGCTCCTGGTGGTTGGGTTGGATTGACTAAGTAGCCTCGTAAAAAGTTTTTCAGTATTTTTGAATCTTAGTTGACAAAATGTTTACGCAACTATGTTCATCTTTTATCATCTAAGTTCAAAGTGAACCGCGTCATCATCATCATGTCATTACAAACATTTTTAAAAGTAGTTTTTTGAAATCCACCGCCTTAAGAAAATACAAGTGACACAAGCCCCTGACGAAGCTTGAGGTCCCGGGTTCAAATTAAATAGAATTGTGCAGTTTTACGAGTTTGTGACTGATTGAAATTGACGGGACGTTAATAAAACGTAAGTAAGTAAGTAAGTAATGCTTTATTGTACAAATATAAAGAAACAAAATGTGGTCTTAATGCAGCAGCAGCATCTCTACAAACTTAAGAGGCTGACAACACCTAATTTGGTGAAATTGATGTTATTTAAACACTTTTTTAAGAAAAACTGCACACAAAAAAAATACAAAAAAAATATAATGTTAATTTTCATCATATTTCAAACACGCTAGACGGGCTCGATACATAATTGAACAAAATCGGCTTGATAGAAAATAATTGCAAAGATTGGTCTTAAAATCACCATTAAACGGTTCTATGTCTTTATTTTTTCGACGTATGGGTCTGCAATTAAAAACATAAAGTCAACATATTCATACCTAAACGGCTAACGAGTCATATTTCACAAATAATCCATACTTTTGTTTATTTCTTATGATTTGTGTCTTAAGGCTGTCCCAGAAGTAAAGAGACAAATTTCAAATTTCAAACTATATGAAAAGATTTTTATTTTTTTTAAGAAAAATAACTGTCATGGCCGCCGTAGGCATTATATCTGTCAGATTAAGCGGGAATTTCGAAAGTATTTTTAAAGTTTTAATTATGAAGAGAGCTGAACACGAAGTATTAGCAAAAAGAGTTATTCAATTTTATAAATGTCATGGAAAAACGGACACGATACGTCATTTTTCTCCAGAGGGAGTGAGAAGAACTACTTTGTATCGAATTATAAAGCGTTTTGAGAAACGCATGGAGATATTTATAAAAACATCCCTGGAAGAAAACGTACTGTTTCGTCACCTAAGAATATAAATAAGGTAAAAAAAGTTTATAAACGGAATCCCTCGATGTTTGTTAGAGTTGCTGCGGATAAATTGAAAATATCGAAGTCAAGTATAGCTCGAATGAAAACACACGACCTACAGCTTAAAGCGTTTGCAAAATTATCTGCTCCTAAATATATTAAAGACCAGGAAGTGCGAGCTAAAAGAGGATGCCGAAGAGTGTATGAAAAAACACGGAAAAAAGTTCTTATAATTGATGATGAGACCTACGTGCCCGTGGACTCAATGGATGTTCCTGAAAAGCAATACTACCACGCAAACAATCGCGACGCAGTAGATTATTCACAAAAAATCATACCAAAGGCCAAATTTTTCAATAAATACCTAGTTTGGCAGGCCATAGCCCAGAGTGGTAATACGTCTGAACCATATATTTGCACAGGCTCTATGAACGCACGCATTTACCTGAGAGAATGTATAATAAAGCGATTGAATAACTTCATTTATAAATATTACCATAGGGAAGAAATTATATTCTGGCCGGATATGGCGTCATGCCACTACACCACCGAAGTCACCCAACATTTAGAGGCTGCGCGGATAGATTTTATATGAAAACATAATAGCGCCCCAAATGTCCCCCAAACTCGTGGTATTGAAACTTTTTGGTCTTTATGCAAACGAGAATATAAAAAACAAACGGAAAAACCCAAATCATTGGCTGCATTTAAACATCGATGGACTAGTTTGGCTAAAATTGTGGCAACTAGGTCAGGAAAAGCTGTAATGAGGCGAGCAGCAATAAACCTCAGAAAAATTGGCGATAAAGGCATTGCACAAGCAAATTTAATATAAAATAACAAATACGATTTTATTCTTGATTGGACTTAATGTAAATGTTAGCACTTTATTATATTTTTACATTAAATATTTTCATTTCAAACTTGTCTCTTTACTTATGGGACAGCCCAGTATTTGCAAGATTTTACACGCGCGCCAAGCTGCCGGAATAGTTTCTTCTCTTTCACTAACAGGCACGTGAACCGTATGTGTGAAGAGTGGCGCTGCTCCAGGTCATTTGCTGTTGACAGCGCCTTAATAATTGACAACATTTCATTTTTATAACACCTGAAAATGTATATATGGTTCGAAAGCATTTTGCCTCCTGATCACTGCAATATGTTTATATAATTTTAATATCGCTTATAATAAAAATTAAAAAATAATTAAAAATATGTCCTAATTTTACCAAAACTACCACATGATAGGTGAAACGCCTTTGCTTTTTTCACGAGAAAAAATAAGCGATCGAAACTTTGTATTTTTGACAACTTCAAAGTACAAGGGGGGCAACTCTCAAATTCTATTTTCGAAGTTCGTTGCATACCTTCACTCTCACTCTCAAGATAATGACTATTAGTATGAGCGGAAGAGCACGAAGTGAACCTCGAAAATCGAATATTGGAGAATAGGGCCTGACATTGACAATCTGAAATTAACATCGGTTTTTTTTTCTATAGAGGAAAGACAAAGGGATAAGTGTGTATTCTGTGATAGTATCGGAGTTACGCCCTTTTAGAATAAGCACAAATTAATAAATTAATTATAAATTAAATACAAGCCCTAGCGAAAAAATTAAACTGTCAGCATGTTCATCTTTTCAAACAAAATACAGAGAACCATTAAAATTATAGGCTCAGAAATATGAAATGTTGTCAATTATACTAAACTAGCTGTTGCCCGCGCCTCCGTCTGCGCAGAATCGCTATCCCGCGGGAACTAAGCAATTTTCCGAGATAAAAACTATCATATGTCCTTTCCCGGGACTCAAACAATCTGTATACCAAATTTAGGACGGCATTATGCTTGAGGTGGGACCATTTCGTGATGCATGTTCTTATGCTTTTTTACTTTTTTTTTTTTATATTAATAGGAAGGTAAACGAGCAAGTGGGTCACCTGATGGTAAGCGATCACCACTTACCATCATCACTTACTTCTTTTTTTTTTCTTTTGTTTTTGTATGCTATGCTATCATTAATAAACGTTTTCAATCTTTCTTTTTTCTTTCTTTGAACTAAATCGGTCAAGCGGTTTAAACGTAAAAAGGTAACACACAGACAGAGTTACCCTTGCATTTAGAAAATAAAAAGTAAAATAACCTTAGATTAAAATAAATATGTATAAAACAAAGCAATGCTTACTCAATCCAAACATAATCGGTGTAGAACACAAATGACTGGCTTATCGATCTCACTAATTGCCTTCTAATGTCACCTTTCAGTACAATAAGTATAGTTTTATATCTTTTGATTACTCATACGTATGATTGCACAAAATTAAATACTGATTAAACTGTAACCACAAATTATGACAGTTAATGAATTGGAAAATTGGCTGTAATAACAAGTAGTTTAAATCGATTTCAATATTTTCAATCCACGATAATATCAAATCTTCTAACCGCCTTATTCATAAACGCTCTATAAGCTTCTGCCAACTTAGCAATCGTTTGTCTTTACCTGTGAAAGGTAAATGTCAAAGTGACAAATAAGGACAAACGATTGCTAAGTTAGCAGAACCTACAGAGCGTTTACGAATAAGGAGGTAAGTTGCTACACCCTTAAAAGAGGCGTCGTAGTCGTCACTTGAAGATTGGTAGAACCTTCACAATCACTTTCTTGGGAAAATATATAGGTATTCTGGTTTCCCTCCAGTTTTTTAAATTAAAATAATTTGTTTAGACATTTTGAATTTCCTATTTAAACCTACCTATTTATTCCTTACGGGATAGACATAGTAATAGTAGACATTTAGGTTACAAGACCTTAAAGGCCACGTTTAGCATGATTGTGGGCGTATAGGTATAAACATGATTCTTACGATTTTTGCCCATTCCCTCGATGGGCTTTTACTATGAATAGAAGCAACTGGTTACATTCTATGTTTTTTCTTTACTCCCAGACCAATGCGTTTCAATTCGGACTCAGTTTAAGTATGTGCAGCAGCATACTTAAACTGAGTCCGAATTGAAACGCATTAAGACGTGTCATGGTAAGCCCCCAACTACATTTTTAGTATGGATCTGACAGCGAGCGAACCTAAACTGAATCGTATTAAGACGTCATGGTAAGGTCCTTATAAAGATGAATGTGCAAGATGATTGGTCAACCTACTCGTAATTACTGCAGAGGCAGTGCACTAATTCAGACCACGGCCCACTGAACTTGATTAAGGTCACACCCTGACCGTAATTTATCGCTAAGCAGACCTCTCTTAGGAACACTGACTTCGGTCAGAACTTTACATTGAAAAATCACATCTAAGGATCGATTTTTGTAACAATGCCTGCGAAAATATCACTCAAAAGTGGTTAGTAGGAATGTCTTGAATTTGAAATATGAGTCGAGTCGTTTCAAAAAAACTAACTAAGTGCGAATCGGATAATTGAATGGTGTTAGCAGAGTAGGTACTGCTCTCGAGCAGAATGTTGGCAGTTTGGTAATTTTTACATAGAAAGACAGAAATAAAAATTAAGATTCTTAGATTAATTTCATAAGATGTGCTATAAAAGCCATTTTTTAAAATTATAAGTCAACTGGAGAGGACTGGGAGCTCAGCAGCATGTATTATTTAAAAAACTTTTTCAACGACTGCATCTACCGATTGAATTTGGATTCTGATTTATTTGATTCCCTTGAGAGTAGAAGATACTTTTTATACAACATAAAAGTTTGATATCATTGGCACCTTTGATGCGTATGTCCGACTCGCACTTGCCGGTTTATTTTTGCGTTTTTAATAGATACCGTTTAGAGGTTATTCCGTGAAATTTCATTTCTAGTTCATCTAGGCAATTTACAGAGATCATCTAGGGTTTTAGGAACCCCTAGGGCTCCTGTTTAAGACTGTCTCAGGGCCGTACGCACAATATTGAGATAAGCGCTGGAAAATTTTCGTTGTTTAAAGCATTATGGTTATGTGGATTGTAATTTTTTGTAATTTTTTTGAGTCTTTTTTTTGTTTTGTGATTTTTTTTCGTTTTTTTTTATAATGATGTAGATAGCCTAGAACTAATGCATCGGAAGCCAAAAAAGTTAAAGGCAGTTTTAAGCCGTAATAAAAAAGAGGGTAGGTAGTTCGAAAAACTTCTGACATGGTTATTTGGGAAAATATTAATGTCGTTTGATTTGCTTGAAAGACTATGTGCTTTGTGTAGAACTACACATGAACCACCAAGTTCCATAAGAACTGATCCAAAGCTTTATCTGCTACATCCTACAAATCCCGTATCAGATTTAAAGCTCATAAAAGATAGCCGCTAAAGCTCAGCAAATCACTCACCGCTGACATCCAAAATTAAAACCACTCCAGATATGAGCGTAAAAAGCAATTCTTGGAAGCGGCCAGCCCCGAACGTCAGTCGAATGTTTTATGAAACGTCATGAAATGCAATCTGCGAGGACGCGGAATATTGCGCTGCTACAACCAGGGTGGATTGTTGAGATGAGTTATTTGTAAGTATATTGCATATGATACGATTCGAAACTTTGGCATAGTATTATCTACCCTCAATGTTCCGACTGACTTGGGATAGTAGTAGATAGTAGGCACGGTTTTTTTTTTTAAATGAATGGTGGTGGCGATTCTAATTAAGAAAAAAAGTACCCTTTTAAAAATATGATGACAATGTATTAAAGTGACGGAAAAAAGGGGAGGCCTTTGCCCAGCAGTGGTATACTCAATTAGGCTAATATAATAATAATAATATAAATATATTTTGCAGTTTATAATTTATTTACTCAATATACATATTTACAAAAAACAAATTTTGCAGTTGGCTTTTATCAAATCTAACTAATATTATAAATGCCGATGTTTGGACGGACGGATGGATGTTTGTTTGTTACTCAATCACGCCTGAACAGCCCAACGAATCTGGATGAAATTCGGCACATAGATAGAAAAAAGTCTGGAATAGCACATAGGCTACTTTTATTCCGGAAAATTCCCGCGGGATAGCGATAAACGAATTCTTTGCAGACGAAGTCGCGGGCAACAGCTAGTTTTAATATAATTTAGTTATTTCGCTGGGGAATAAAACACTAAACGTTGTCGTCCACTTTCCACTTTACGCCGTTCGGCCGCTACTGTTTCTAGTTGAATTCCGTCCCACATTTAATATTAAATAAAATATCCTTGCGAGTACGTCACTCGGCAAGATGAAGTGGACCCTTCCTTTGTTACTCTCAAATAAAGTGAAATGTTTATAAGAAACGCACAGATTCCTGTGACAAATGTATGGGCGAGGAATCCGAGGGCAGGCCATTTTTTTCCAGAGCGTCCGGTGTTGGGAAATATTACGCGGGCGCGGAAGTTACAGCATTTAACCAAACAGAGGAGACATTGCTACAAATTTCTTTTAAGAAAAAAAAGCGACGGGTAGCACTCCGGGGGTGCCGGCAGAAGTGAAAACAGCAGCTTAGATTAGATTTTAATGTTGTAACTTCCATGACGCTCAAGACGCGTACCGTACTGGCCGCTTACAAAAAAAACGTACGTATTATCTATATAGACAGACCTCTAACAATGTGCTGATGCCCTAGTACTTTTGCTCCACAACTCAACAAAAAAACACTTCAAAATTCGAACGCGATTCATTCGTATTTCAAAATAAGCTCTTAGAGGATCTGATATCCTGGTATCTACCTTCTTACGCCTGACGCGAGTTTAACATTACCCATGCTCAACGCCGCTAAAGAAGCTTTCCCTTTAAAAATACGAGAAAGAAGGTAAACGAGCAAATAAGTGAGCATCATCACTCATAGTCACTCACAATGCTAGAGGAATGCAGATGCGATCAGAGCCTCTAGTGTAAGTTTTCGCATATAAAAACGTCTCGAACGCGTTCACGTAAACGTCTCAATTACTATGGAATAATTGGCAGCGCCGCTTGCGGATCGAAACGGCAACTAAAATTTCTCATAGTATTTGACATTTTAACGCAAACGCGGTCGAGACGTATTTTGTGACCGAAAACCTACACTAAGCATACTGGCCTAAGATAGAATACGCCATGTGCCAATAATTTCGCCGGCTGTCTAACTCTCTACGCCTGAACACAGCAGCAAAAGTACTGCTGTTTGGCGGTAGGATTACTAGTAGTAGCGATCTAGACCAGACCTGCTTGCACGAGGTCTTGCCATCCGTTTATAGATTGCGTTCACATACTCGAATTAACAAAACAAACAAACATAGCCCAATGCACTCTTACCCCCTTCATAAACGCTCTATAAGCTTCTGCTAACTTAGCAATCGTTTGTCCTTATCTGTGAAAGATAAATGTCAATGTGACAGATAAGGACAAACGATTGTTAAGTTAGCAGAAGCCTACAGAGCGTTTATGGATAAGGGGGGTTAAACATGAGTAATCCGATTTTTTGCACACAATTACAGTTGCATGTGAAAGAGGTATGACCGCTAAGTTATAGCGGGGTAGACTTGCGTACTTCTCCGGTTGGTTAAGTGCTATAAGGTACGGAAAATGAACTGTAGCCGGTAGCGAGGTGGCGGTGATTTCACTGCTATTTACTTGGTCGTAGAAAATAAAATATTTTACATATACATATAGGTATACTAACTTAAAATAAAACAAAATAGGTTTTTACTGTCTGTCTGTCTGTCCCTGTGTATGATTAGATCTTTAAAACCACGCAACGGATTTTTGATGCAGTTTTTTTAATAGATGAGTGATTCAAGATAAAGGTTTATTATGTATAACTAGCGACCCGCCCCGGCTTCGCACGGTATATTATGCATGTATTATACATATAAACCTTCCTCTTAATTCACTCTATCTATTAAAAAAAAACCGCATCAAAATCCGTTGCGTAGTTTTAAAGATTGAAGTATACATAGGGACATATAGGGACAGAGAAAGCGACTTTGTTTTATACTATGTAGTTATTCTACGCAGAAGTCGCAGGCAGAAGCTAGTATCACATAAAACTCCGGATACTCGTAATACCAATCACAAACACTCTAGTGAACTTCTTTCGTAAACCAATTCTTCGGAATAGAATTAACTTCTGTGATACACTACCTATTGAATGAAACTGCACTTTAAAACAAACTGCATACCATTAAAACTTGGTTTTGGTGCACGGAGAAAACGTCCTGAAATCTTTTATGGCGTCATCGAAATAAAGGAGTTTATTGCATCTCCACTGCTCTAGCTAAAACGTGCAGTGTCGAGTCGAATCTGAAAAAAAATTACAACCGAATTGAGAACCTCCTCCTTTTTTTCAAGTGAAAGTTCTTTAGTGGCGTTGGGCACTTTTCGGGATGGGCAAAAAATGTTAAACTCGCGTCCGGCGTAAGACTTGGATGATTAATTAATATGTATTTAATTAAGTATGTATTTATCTATATAAGAATGTTTATCCGTTGTCTAGTGCCCATATTACAAGCTTAGTTTGACGCTAGGTCAATTTTATTGGTGTCAATTGTCCCAAGATAAAAATAATAATAATTGAGAACCTCCTCCTTTTTTGAAATGAATACTTCTTTAGCGGTGTTGGACTCTTTTTGGGATGGGAAAAAATGTTAAACTCGCGCCAGGCGTAAGACGGAGGGAGAGTTAAGTACCAGGGTATCAGATCCTCTAAGAGCTTGATTTGAAATACGAATGAATCGCGTTCGATTTTTGGAGTGTTTTTTTGTTGAGTCGTGTGGAGCAAAAGTACTAGGGCATCAGCACATTGTTAGAGGTCTGTCAATAATAGATATAGATAGGCGCAATACCCGCCCGCACCTCTCTTGGTCCTCTTTGTCGTCCCACCCCGCGCCCCTGTGCCGCGCGGGCGAGTAATCATTTAAGCGGTCGGTCTATAGCAGGGGTGGCCAACTTGACTAGACCCAAGATCTCCTGCTTATTAACAAAACCCTGCGCGATCTACCAATTACATACTTCATGAAACCTTAAATGAAACACGTTGCGCAGTCTGGTCTAGGTATTAATATTTTTTGCCTTGCCATGATCGACTGGACTAACAGTCGCGATCGACCTGTTGGCCACCCCTGGTCTATAGAATATTATTGTCGTGTATTGTCACCGTACAGAGGATGGATGAAAGAAGATTAACTAAACAGATTTATATAGGGAGTGTGAATGGGTGCGTTGGGAGGGGAAGGCCTAGCACTAGACGGACGTTCCGTGATCAAATTGGAGACGTCTTGGAAAAAGATTAGGTCAAGAGAACCAGAAACCGACGAGCATGTATGAAGAGATTGATGAATGTGGATGAAGCGAAAGAGGCGTGAAGGTATGTATGTATTATCACCGTGTTGCTATGACATGTAGTGTGACAAGGTCCACAATGGATTCATTCATCTGTTTCAATTGCACGATGCACGAAACCACTTAACGCTTTTCATGTCACGCCGTGTGGAATGAGGCGTCAGTTCTAGGAAGGTGTCACAAAGCACCTATCACGAGAGCTGCCTTGCCTTTAGAATAATCTGTGTGCCATAGTTCTATAGCACTAACTATGTTAGATTAGAACAGCGCTGAAATAACTGAGAAGGAAGGAGCAAAATAAAAACATAGAATGTGCCAGTTGATTCTTTAACGCACTACCTAATGAAATAAAAATGCTTGATGGAAATAGTTTTAAGAATAAGTAAAAAAATTGGTTGATGGATAATGTATTTTATAATTTAAACGAACACTTTTTCAAATGCTGCCTGTAGTAATTAATTCATGTTTAATATTAGTCCTATGAACAAAATAATAAAATTGTATGCTCGGAATGTCATTTACTTTGGCTTTCGTCATTACCATCTTTGTACACAGTTTACATTGAATAAATACTTACTTACTTACCTCGCAGATGGTATAAGTCCATCGAGCGAATGGGCAAAAACTAGGGATCATTTTATAGGCGATTCGGCTAGCAACCCATCAATCTTTTGATTCCCCTTTCCACCTATACCCCTACAATTTTCCTAAGCGTGGCCTTTGGATCTAGTTACCTTGGGCTCTGTCAACCCCGTAAGAGATAAAGTCGTAATTTGTACATGTATATATGTACCTATTCAATAAAAGTATTTCACTGGTTTACTTAGACTTAAGTTGTATTCTGAATTTTTTTTTTATTCTCATGTTGACAATTCTTTTATGTACTTGCTTATCTACTAATAACGTATTTTTTTTCAGACTGAAAATAACAAATCAATCAATCAATCAAACACCTCCTGTTGTGAGTACTTCATGGCTGTTGCAGAGGATGTTAATTTTCTTTGTGTGAGGGCAGGATGTAGTACAAAAGGCTTAGAAACCAGTGTAGTGCTTTAGTATGTAGCTGTCACTATTAAAAAAATAAATAAATATAAGGGAACAATTCACACAAACTGACCTGGGGCCTTACCATGACGTCTTAATTTCGACTCAGTTCAGGTTTTAGCTGTCATTTTTAGCATGGATCTGACAGCGAACGAACCTAAACTGAATCGCATTAAGACGTCATGGTAAGGCCCCTGGTCTCAAAGTAAGCGCTAGTAAGGCTTGTGTTATGGGTACTAGACAACGATATACATTCTTATAATAGAGAAATACATAATTAAATAGATAGAAACATTCATGACTCAGGAACGAATGTATGTGCTCATCACACAAATAATTATATCCCCTTACCAGCACGTCTAGTACGACAGCGCACAAGAGTGGCGTCGCGCGCGAGATAGATTGTCTTTTTCTTACTGTACGGTCTAGAAAGAGACGGGTAATCTATCTCGCGCGCGACGCGACTCTTGTGCGCTGTCGTGCTAGCCGGGCAGGATTCGAACCCGGGACGCTTGCTTCGCAGGCACGGTCACTACCAACTAGGCCAACCGCGTCGTCAAACTAATATTCCGTTGAATTGAACTTTAAAGTTCCATGCTGTTCTGGAAGCAAAAAAAAACAAAGAATGTATTTATACGTTGTTTCGCTTGCCGCGCATGGTAAAAGGGGATGGGAGAAATTTTTTGGAATCTTGTTATAGGCGATTTGCTAAAGTTAACACTGACTTGTATACAATTTATATAACATTTTCCCCCAAAAGGTCTGTCAATAACCTTCGACATTTTTCCGGCGACGAAATACATTTATTGGAAATTTGTCTGTTGAGGAAAACATCGAGAAATATCCTGTATTCCGTGTAATTACTTAATTGCTCACTCGGGACACGTTTTAAAGAGAAAAAGATTGGCCAAGTGCGAGTCGGACTCGCCCACCTTGGGTTCCCTAAGAATTTGTGTGATGTGCCATATGCATCGGCAAATAAAAATAAATAGCCAGTGTCAACAGAGAATTCGTTTATCACGCGCTCCCGGGAACTACAAAATTTTCCGGAATGAAAACTATTCTATATCCTTTCCAAGGTCTCAAATTATCTCCATGTCAAATTTTATTGCAATCGGTTGAGTAATTTACGCGTGAATGCCTGACAAACAAAGCAACTCACATTTGCTTTTGCTGTTGCCAGTCTGGGCAGAATTCACTTATCGCTATCCCGCGGGAACCACGTTATTTTCCGGAATAAAAAATTATCCTCTTTTTCCCCGGGAATGCATCTATCTCTGTACCAAATTTCATTAAAATCTGTACTGTGGTTTAAGGGTGAAAACTAAAAGACATAAGTAACATTAATGTCTTAAATTCACACGATTGTGCTAACCGTTTGAGCTCAAAAGAGTACTGTCCAACAGATTCGCCATCATTCTGATTGCGGGTGAAGAATTTATGCCTTTCCATCGTTATATTTTTTTTCGGCAAAAAAAATAAATCAAATTTTCCTAGTACACTTTCAACCGTCGTTCCTTTGTCCTCAAATTGCTGGTACACTTCTCGACACCTCTCACCAATAATGTGTAATAAGATGTTTATTTGTACCTTGCTTTCTTTGCTCGACAGCTGACATGCTTCATGGTAGATAATATAAGAGCTTCTCCACTTTGTCCATTAGAACATTAGTTCCAACGATAGATTTCTAGAACTTACGTTATCTAGGCTATTATCGAAAACGAAAGGCGGTGGTGGCGGTAATACTGCTTCCATTGCGACGCTTCGCTTTGCTCTTTTTTTTCTGTTCTTCTCCTACAGTCCGACACACTGTATAGTAAGTTTAATCTTATTTAATCCTCCGGTTGCGCCATGTTATGATAAGGGAACAATCAAACAGCAGGTTCGAATCCAGACTGACATTTATTTCCCAAAGCTCACCTACCCTCTTCTACTATATAATGAAACTACCTACAACTTTCGCATTCATAATATTAGTAGAAATTAAGAGTTTTCAATGATTCACTGTTAAGTTCATTAGATATATTATAGACGGGATATGAACCGCGATTACCTTTATTGAGCACCCGATATTTTGACGCAGATGCATGCATTTTGATCACGGGTAGACTGAAAAAATTGCGGGTGGATGTTATTGTTGGGTAGACCGAGCTCTACCCAACAATAGCAAAGCAAAAAGAGCTAAAAAGAGCTTTAATAGAAATTATTATAGTTTAAATAAATAACGTGCTACATACCTCACAGCCTCATTTCTCCTAAATGGGCGTGGACGTGTGACGTCACGCCGTTGCAGTGACGTTGAGACTAACTGAGACTCGCTGAGACTTCTTAAAGCGTAATTATACCTCACACTTCGTAGGCACCTTCATATTTTGCTGAGCGGACTAAATACAGTCACAAACGTCAGCCTTTATAACCATGCAAGCCTTTCATGACTTAAAATGCATTTCCAACAATGACCTCGCAGTGCTTGCACAGCTGTGTTCTAGCGTGGAGAGTAAGACAGCTGGTGAAATTACTGGCACAAAAGGTATTCTATCCTAGCCTCTAGGCTGTCACGCATCCGCAATATTCATTATTATTATCCCTCCGAGTGACTTTGAGCTTCCTCTTCAGTCACTCAGAGGGCTATGGAGAAGGCTATGCTCGTTGCTCGGGGTTTCTCTGCGAGATAGAATCAGAAATGATGATATCCGCAGTAGAACTAAGGGTGCGACCAAACCGCCGCGTATACGCAGTGACGTGTCGTATCCGTCACGTTTTCTCACCGTTTCTTCATACATTTTGTTGCGATTCCGTAACGTCACCGTTTTTTAAGCGGCGGTGTGGTCGCACCTTAAGGTTACCGACATAGCTCGAAGAATTGCGAAACTGAAGTGGCAGTGGGCGGGGCACATTGCTCGCAGAACCGATGGCCGATGGGGTCAGAAGGTTCTCGAATGGCGTCCGCGGACCGGGAGACGAGCTGTCGGTAGGCCTCCAACAAGATGGAGCGACGACCTGATCAGGATCGCGAGATCGCGGTGGATGCGGAAGGCACAGGACCGGCTCGAGTGGAGAGCCTTGGGGGAGGCCTATGTCCAGCAGTGGACGTCTTTCGGCTGACCATGATGATGATTATTATTATTTTACACAATAATTGTCACATAAAAAACATGCTTTAAGAACCTTCGCAAATTAACAACCGGCAGATTAAATAATCTAACTAATATTATAAATGCGAAAGTATGGATGGATGGATGGTTGGATGGATTTTTGTTTATTACTCAATTACTCCAGAACTTCCCAACGGATCTGGATGAAATTTGGCGCATAGATATAGAAACATCAGAATAGCACATGGCTACTTTTTATCCCGGAAAATCGCGGATTTCCCGCGGGATAGCGATAAACGAATTCTTTGCAGACGATGTAGCTGGCAACAGCTAGTAATTAGTATAAACAGATATCTTTAAAGTTATCGAATGACCTTCCTCTCAACAAAACATGGCGATGGGCTGCTGGGGCCAAAATCCAATTTACGTGCCTAGCCAGTCAATCAACCCTAATTCTATGAGCTAATAGCGGAATTCTTCAGCGGTCAGGAATATCGTAGGCAATCTAAATTCCTAATGGTCAAGTATTTGATCGAAATTGAGACGATTTAGTTCGTATTATTCGAGTAAAGACTGATGTAAGCCTACTTTTGTTTCAAAACTCTGACGTAATAGAGTTCGTATCGCAAAGTGCATTTCATTGTAACGCTTGAAGGCCTAAAGGAATAAAAATGCTAGTACGTCAAATACCTATTTGATTAATAGCAACAATAAGTATTTTTCACACAAGCTTTGTTGATTGTACTTTTTGACTGCTCACTAGTGCCCACATGCATACTAAATCTGGAGGCACGGCAGTGCTCCCGCCAAGTTGAGCAAAAAAGCCGTACGGTCGTACCATCTTTTTCTCGAAACATTTAATTTTACGTCACCCTTGGCCGTAATTGGGATTTTACGCCCGCTTCGCGAACAGAAAATCTCACTTCCTGGCCGAGGCAAGACGTAAAAGAGCGTCTCTAAAAAAGTTTGTACATTTGGCGGACAGCATAGGCTAATTTGAAATTAATACTTTTCGATATTATTTTAAGCGCATATTATTACCTGGTTCTTAAAGATTCTAGATAATGTATTTTTTTAGAGATTCGAACTACAAAATAAGCTGTAAAGTCAAATCTACTGAGTCGGGGCAGTCGATAATTCCTATTTTGTTACTAAGATTCAATTAAGTAAATAGAAACCACACACATTATTTAGTTGGTTTTATTGAAGAAATAAGGTAGCAATAATAAAATTGTGTACGTTTTTAATGCTAATTCTTTACTCTTTTAAGGTAATCACAAAATAATAAAGATATTCACTCCTTTTTGTTACCATTGGGTCAAACGTACCCTGAAAATTTACAATATAATGCTTATTTATAAAGTTAGGTTAATATTTTTTGGAAATTATCATAATTAAATTGCTAAATATTCGTCTGGAATATTTAAAATATATATATTTTAACAAATATAAACAAAAATGAACAAAACATCGTATTTTTTTACGGGACAGTAACAATAAGAGGAACATTGGTAACAAATTAGGAACTCTTAGGCACAGTATTCATTAGTCAGGTTTCAATATTATAATCACTAGATACATTTTTTAAAAGATAGAGTGATTAAATACCATAAATTTTTGATATCTACGTTTATATTAAATATCTACGTTAAATAAAATACACAAATACTGTCAAATAAAAATAAAAATACCTCTCATGTATATAAATAAAGTCATTTTCAAATAGTCTACACACTGCCTTAGGAATTCTTTTTTGTTACTCCCATTTCCTAGCCATACGTTACCATTAAAAAGTAACAAAAAAGGAAGTAACCAATGGTGGAAAATATGGTGCCCGGCACATTAAAAAAATTCGTAAAACCAAATATAACGTACTATTTGAACGAAGAATTTAAGATTATGAATCTTGATAAAGTGTTTATAAATAGAATTTAGTTCAAAGTAATAAAAAAACAAAATTTACCCAGGTTTTTCCAGTAACAAAAGAGGACTTTTTTTTTAGGTTTGACCATCGACGCACTTTATCAACTCGCAGTTTTGATTTTTGAAAGGTGACTGTTTATTATTAAGGTGGCTATATGATGCTAGTGTTACCAGCATCCTATAAAGAATCTACAAATTTTTGTAAGAAATACCTTTTGGGACGAAAATGCGGTAACAAAAACTGGAATCAAAATTGGAACTTTTTCTGGGACAAACTTTAATCGTTAATTTTAAATATTATTTCTTAGACAAGGATATGAAAACAATGTAGAAAGTAATTGCTTGAGCCTATAATAAGTTAATAAAACACACCACGGAATCGAGAACGTAAAACTGATTTCAAAAATCGATATTTTAGGTTCGAAATTTACAATGGGACATTTACCTTTTCATACAAACTTTACTGAACGATTATTTTAAAAAAATATTTTTTAAATGATCAAATGCATATACATTTAAGACAGTTAATTTATATTTAAGATAATGAAACGAATTTTATGCTCAATATCTCAAATAAAATACACAGTGGCCTGGTGATTAAAGAAAATAATAAATCTGCACAGGACACCTACAAACGATAAATGTACAAACTTTTTTAGAAACGCTCAAAACTTTATACAAACCACGGCCGGTAATTCGTAAAGCCCCAGATCGCATATTTATGCCCCTCACCTTCGGTTCGGTCCACAAACACCTGCGATCTGGGACGATTACGAATTCACCGCCCTAGGTCTGTAATGTACTATTATTGTTACTACTAGAAGAGTGGGTAGGACTTACAAATTTAGAAGGCATTCAAAGAGCTTTTTAAATATACCACTTAATTAAAAATTACTTAAAAATGTGTAAAACTAATGATGTCATTATTTATTTCATTTCAAATCCTATAGTTATTAAAATAAGTAAACAAAGTTAAGGGTTGTGCCAAACCTTTATCAAATAATATTGTAGCAACTTTCCCTCAATTACTAATGTAAACGAATGCACGAACAAATTATGCGAAAGTTTGGGAACCTTTCGCGAGGTAACGAAAACACAAATGGGCGAATTTAAAATTCAAATCGTGATTGGAGGGGGGGGGGGGGGGTCCTAGGTGTACCGTAATCAGATTATTGAGGGGAGGATATATTTTTAAGTAAGTTCATTATTTAAGTGCAAATATACTGTAGCTAGCGACGGCTGTGACTTTGTACGTTCCAGTTACTACCAATTTTAAAAGAAGTGTTTTTCAATAAGAAAACAGAGCCTCCTTATTCATAAACGCTCTATAAGCTTCTGCTAACTTCGCAATCGTTTATCTGTGAAAGGTAAAATGTCTATGTGCCAGATAAGGTCAAACGATTGTTAAGTTAGCAGATGACTAGAAAGAGGGGTGCATGTCGGGTTACCTCCACGTGTGGCCAAGAGCTGCGGTTCGTTTCTGGATCCGTCCGGTGGGAAGAGCAGTGCTTGGTCCGGTGCACCCTGGGCAACGGCTAATGATTTCCTGGCAATATCTGAGGGATCATTGGCCGTTGGCTAAGAGCCCGACAGGGGGGGAGGGGGGTCTTTGACCGTGTTACCGTACAACGTTGCCGACATTTTGTCACAAGATCTTATTTTATGAAAATTTTACCCTGACATTGGCGAAGTTGTCGTCGCTATAACGACTTGTAACGCCACAAAGAAAAAAGAAGAAGGAGAAGAAGAAGAAGAAAAAGAAGATGACTAGAAAGCGTTTATGAATAAGGGGGTAAGACAACAAGACCTAAAGGCCACGTTTATCATGATTGTGGGTGTATGGGTGGAAAGGGGAATCAAAATAGTGATGGGTAAAGAATAAAGAAACAGGTCAAGATGATTAACCTTGTTTCTAATGTGAAAAATAACGAACTATAGTTTTAAATCTCGCTGTGTCGTTCAAAAATACTTAGGTACTTTCAATAACTTTATGGCACTAACTAAACATAAGGATGTAAGTAAATATCAAATTAATCAAGAAATTTACTTCTTGATTTTTAATGTTTACTTTTTACGTTTTACCGTTAGAAATTTAATTTCTAAACGACACTGAAAATTAGAACACATAGAAAAATCCGAAAAGTAAAGCTATGGCCGGGAATCGAACCCGGGTCCTCGTCATTCAAATTCGGAGGCTTACTCACCTGCTATGGGTGGTGTAGGGGTGCACGCGTCACGGAATGACGAGGACCCGGGTTCGATTCCCGGCCATAGCTTTACTTTTCGGATTTTTCTATGTGTTCTAATTTTCAGTGTCGAAATTATAGGATGTAAGTGTACCAAAATTTTGTACACTGAATAACACATCCACAAATACCGAATGTCAGTCGATATTCAAATCGACTTCCTTCTGAATCGATTACCATCGGATTAATGTAGCCTGTCCGGGCGTCTATCCATCACACGTGCTTATTATACTAGGGCCTTGCGAGTAACATAGAGTTAGTGGTGGCAATAACGGCTGTTTAGCAATAATGAATAACAGTGTTGTGTTATTCTTAAATACCTGTTATTGTAAACTGTGGTCTGTTATCCTGTTATATTGCTGTTTTACAAAACGATAATTAATTAAATCGTAAAGCGTATAGCGCTATCGCTATCTCTCGCACACACCTACTTGATTTGTCGCGCACTCGCTTGCGCTTCTATGCCAAGTGCGGCAACAGTGCGCGTATGATAACGTTGACAACAGATAACGAATAATGATAACAGGATAGTTGACGATTCGATAATGTGTTGTTCGTTGCGTCCAAATAATGCATTACGTTATCTGCTGTTGTAATAACGACCACCACTACATAGAGTATGTGTATAGGTGGAAAACTCTGTTGTATGTATGAGTAATGTGTGCGAATAGACAAATTGACGTTCCAAATTAGAAAAACTTAATTTAACTTAAGCCCCATTTCACTTCTGTACGGCTCTCACATTGACAGTCGGATACGTTTTGGACGGATCCGATTTAGGTCAGATCCGTCAATCGTCAGTTACTATTTTAACCAGATTCGCTATTAGTCAGATTATTTATTCAACAGAATCGTTTTCCGCTAGGCCTGTTTACTGGCAGATTTGTTTTTCGCCAAATCTTTTATTCGCCAGATTCGTTGACAGTTGGGTTATTCTTCAGATTTAGATTTAGAGCATACACGGTACCTAATTACTCGTCAGCCCCAGGTGAATAGGCAAAAATGATTTCTCATAGTCCACCTTGGTGAATTAGGCGGGTAGGCCACGGGCAACAAAGAGTAACTTTGTTGTCCGTCCGTCCGTCCGTCTGTCAAGACCCTTTTTCTCAGGAACGCGTGGAGGTATCAAGCTCAAATTTATATCAAACACTCAGGTCCACTGCCCCTTAGAGCTGTGAAAAAATCAAACTTCTAAGCCAACGCCATCAAAAGATACAGCCGTTTATGCCACAAATTTCTGCAGCTCTCAAGGGAATCAAAACCTACAGGGTACTTCCCGTGAACGCAGAATCTTGAAATCTGATATGAAGGTAGATCTTATAGCACAGATTAAGGAATAATTGCGAAAACCGTAAATATGTATGTATGTCTGTATATATCAGTGACCAATATAAAGTGACCCCATACTGCGTACATCTTTGGAGCAGGGCTCTGCTTACACTGGTTTATAGATATTTATAGATAATGAATGATACGGAACCCTCGGTGCGCGAGTCCAACTCGCACTTGACCGGTTTTTTGATCTGTTGTGAACATAATATTGTTGTATCGATTCAACCACGTTTTGATTACGTGATTAAGTCCCGTTTTATTATATAGTAATAATATTGTTGTAGTTTTTGAAATTATGCAGATTGAATAGAATTTCAACTAAATTTTCAGCCAACATAGAACTCTAGCAAATCAACTCGCTACATTAGTTTATTTTGGATGCCTGGAAAGCCTTCTTGTGAACTTAACGGGGCGAAAGACAAACATGATCGTATATTACGTTGAATGGGGTTGTATAACATGCCTAGTATTTCAAGTATGTAACAAGGACTATATTAGAGTATAAATACTTGTTATGTGGTGTTTCAAAGAGCTGCGGCAAGCTCATGATTTGATTGCCTCTCAAGCATAATTATGATTGTGGGTGCGGAACTAGATTTCAGATTCATCATGACCTTGCACATATAATCTGCTAAGAAGATATTATGTGTATAGCAATGAAAATGCTCCTCATTGTCCTTATAAACTTTTAATACTATTAAAGTACAGTAGGTTCAACAGAAATTATAGCAAGCAAAGAACTTATCATTTTGCACACGCGTTCGGCTCGGTAGCCTGGAGAGAGAAGAGCGAGCGAGCGATGCGGAGCGAGCGAGAGAGGTGGCGCGGATGCGTTCGGAAACGGGATAAAGCCCGTGTTACATGTGTGTATATTTTTCAATCCACACTGCTCAGTGTAACTGATCTTTTATCTTAGATTTTATCTGGAATTTTTTTTTTATACTCTTTCAAACTGTGCCGTCCCAAAACACTTTATAATGAACAAAAAACGTCTCAAAATTAAAATCAAAGTCAAAACCAAACCTATGTTTCGAAAACAGGACGTGTCGTTGCAGGATGTCGAAGACAAGGCCATGGAAATTGCTCCACCGACAATAATAGCCTAGCTCTTACGTTAACAAGTTTAGTATTTCATACCAGGTATTACCGTAATCGATCACCAAGTATTTTTTCAAGCGCCCCTCATCACTCCAATGAATAACTAACTATATAACTTGCTTGAATGGAACCTCATCAATAACGTTTCCGCTCCAAGTATTCGGGGGACTAGCTAACTGGCGTTTTAGTTTCGGTTGCTTATCTATGATATGTAATTTAACTTACGAAATCAAAATTGTAACGTGCTATGTTTACCCGCAACTCGGAACTGTGTCTGCATCCCGAAATTTTAGCATTTTCTGAAATAACTTGTTATACAAGCAAAGCTCGGACTGCCTCATTAACAAACCATCATGCACACCACACATGTTTAGTTTTAGTTAAGTTAAGTACCTAACACTAGCATTTAGTTGATAAATGCTAAAATTGTACTACTAACACTTTATGGACCCCGGTATTAAATAAGGGTGCGACCATACCGCCGCGTATACGCAGTGACGTGTCATATGCGTCACGTTTTCTCACCGTTTCTTCATACATTTTGTTGCGATTCCGTAACGTCACCGTTTTTTAACCGGCGGTTTGGTCGCATCCTAATTAATTATTATTAACTGCCTGAAGGGCACTTTTACATACATAAATAACGCCTTTATCCTTTACCTCGCGCTAAAACCATGTTATAGGCAATACTGCTAGCAATGAATCACTATTTCGATTACCTTTTCCACTTATACGCCAACAATCATGCTAAACGTCGCCGTTAAGTCTTACTTCAGGCTCTGTCCACCACGTAAGGGATAAAGACGTGATTTATGTTTATGTACCTGTGTAAGATAGTTCCAGCGGGACAACGGTATAATGAATTCTTAGTTAAAATACGCACAAAGGTTCTCCTAATTTATTAATTTTATTAATTTGTGCGGTGCGCACCCGCAGCACACGCTGAGCCTAATCCAATTGCCACGCTTAGTTCAAGTTTGATTTAGATATTAAGCTACTTATTATTAATGTATGCCCCATCCCCTACACGGAGGAGGCCCATGCCATGAGGCACGCCGAATTACGCGACAATTTAATAATAAATAAAAAAACTACAACAACAACAACACTTGACGACCGAATGGCCTAGTGGTTGGAGAACCTGACTTTGAAGCTTGAGGTCCCGGGTTCGATCCCCGGTCGGGGCAGATATTTGTATGAAAATACGAATGTTTGTTCTCGAGTCTTGGATGTTTAATATGTATTTAAGTATGTATTTATCTATATAAGTATGTTTATCCGTTGTCTAGTGCCCATATTACAAGTTTGGGGCTAGGTCAATTGGTGTAAATTGTCAAATTCAAATTCAAAAATTCAAAATTATTTATTTGTAAGAATACAGTATATGTACAGTACAGTGGTCTTAAATGGTAAAAATAGTCCTTGTATTCAGCATGCAAGCAAGCGTACAAATATTTAAACATATTTTAAACTAACACGGGTAGGTATTTAATTAAAATGGTCAACAATATTGATAAAAATAAAATATTAACAATTATAGATAATAATAATATGTCCCAAGATATTTAATATTATTATAACATGTACTTGCTGAAATTGTAGCTGATTCGGAATAAAATGGCTATAAATAAATAAATAAATTAATGTATGCATTTGCATAGTCTATTTGTGGTAGGTAATAAAAGTTTATTCTAATTTTATTATGTGACAAAAATCAATCATCATTATCCAGAGTGTCAAGTGTCCACCAATCACAACTTTCAACCCCTAACCAATCCCTGACCGCTTAAGGAAATCCCTAGTTAGGGTTCCGAAGTCAATCACAAGTTAAATTTGATTGCGTTAATTGTCTAGAGGGCCGATATAGTGTAATTGATTCGATTAATCTGGATCTATGCCGGGTTTTAATGAGCATAAAATTACCGCGATTCGAGCTGGCGTTTAAGCGACTTTGATCGGTTAACCCGGATATAAAATGTGTGATTGGAATTTAAGAGGTATTTTCCTTTTAGTTCGCACAACTTAGGGTGAGAGGTGTAACTGTGCCTTAACTGGCTGTCACTGTCAGTTGCGAGAATTTGTGAATTTTATAGGTTACTAGCTCTTGCCAGCGACTTCGTCTGCAAAGAATTCGTTTATCGCTATCCCGCGGGAACTAAGCAATTTTCCGGGATGAAAAGTAGCCTATGTGCTATTCCAGACTTTTTTCTATCTATGTGCCAAGTTTCATCTAGATCCGTTGGGCCGTTCTGGCGTGATTGAGTAACAAACAAACATCCATCCATCCATCCATACTTTCGCATTTATAATATTATAGTTAGATTTTTATTACTGTCTACCTCTGTGGGAAAAAGGCGTGACGGTATGTATGTATGTACCTATGTATGTATGTATATACGGCGTCAAAGAGGCGACTTAATTTGAATTCAGAAGATACAACGAAAAACCTTTATAGGAGAACTCAATCTAACAAACCCAACCATCTGCTGAAGTATACTCAAGAGCAATAACGGGTCGCTTTTCATAGAACCTTGTATAAAAAGTGATACGTTATTTTTGCTTGTCAGTGTATATCGGAAATATTCTTAAACATCATGTATTAATTCATGTCATTGACTGCAAAACTTAATACCCCCCCCCCCCCGTCATACAACTTCCGGTCATAATCATAACTCGTAGTAATTGATTTCATGGAGTCAACTGAGAAATGATGTAAGTTCGCAGTCGACCTCTTCATCTGACAACTGGATGAGGCATAGATCAAGCAATCGATAGACTGAAAAGTCAACTGCCCGTGTTGTCATTAATAGTGAAAACTAAAAGCGTCAGTAACTGTCACGTTTTTGATATAAAACGGATATTTTCCTTTTGAGGAACGGAGGTAATTTTTATTTGTGTGTTTTTTGGAATAATATTGATGCGGAATACGTCCCGAACGTCTGTAAATGCCTCAATAAAATTACTATAGCCAAATTTAACTAACGACCGGATAGTCTAGTGGTTAGTGTCCCTGACTAGGAAGCTGGAGGTACCAGGTTCGAACCCCGGTAGGGGCAGACATTTTGTAAAAAAAAAGCATTTATTGCCCATTCTACAATGCACACACACAAAAAAAAAACCATATTAATAATAATTATTGTATGATTGAATACGAATTTGTGTCCGAGTCATAGATGTTGTATGTATTTAAGTATGTATTCATCTACATAATAATATATAAGTATGTTTATCAGTTACCTGGTATCCATAGTACAAGCTTTGCTTAGTTAGGGACTGGGACAATTGGTGTAATTTGTCCCATGATATTTATTTTTTATTTATCTTATTTACTAGCTGTTGCCTGCGACTTCGTCTGCAAAGAATTCGTTTGCTATCCCGCGGAAAATTTCCGGGATAAAAGTAGCCTATGTGTTATTCCAGACTTTTCTCTATCTATGTGCCGAATTTCATCCAGATTCGTTGGGCCGTTCTGGCGTGATTGAGTAACAAACAAACATCCATCCATCCATACTTTCGCATTTGTAATATTAGTTAGATTGTGGCAGTGCAAGCATTTGTAACGGTAACAATTTTTTCTCGTGTATTTGTCACCTCTGTTCACTTTATACTCTCGGTCCTAAACCCAGCCGACCTCTGAAGCGGCGCCGGCGCCGGAAATGTGTCGCTGACGGCAGCGCGGCCGGGAAATGGACTTGTTTTGGCCCGCGCATCCCGCACGACTTCCCGTCGACACTTCGTTCTTTTGACGTCGGCGAACTCCTTAAAACCTTACTTCAAGCACAGTACACACAGTATGCGAGAGAACTGAGGTATGGGTATATGTTCTTATTCATCTTCCATGCAGGAGCCTTACCATGACGCCCTAATTCCGACTCAGTTCAAGTTTTAGCTGTCACTTTTAGTATGAATCTGACAGCGAGCGAACCTAAACTGAAACGCATTAAGACGTCACGGTAAGGCTCCTGGATGGACCAGTTGCTTCTCTTCCCGCGCTGATGGTAAAAGCCCATCGAGGGTATGGGCGAAAATCTTAGGAATCATGTTTTAGGCGATGCGGCTAGCAACCCATTAATATTTTTGATTCCCCTTTCCATCTATACGCCCACAATCATGCTAAACGTGGCCTTAAGGTTTTGTTACCTTAGGCTCTGTCTACCCCGTAAGGTATGACGTGATAATATATTCATCATTGCCTCTCATCTCCATCCTATATAAACTCACTGCAGCACAAAATAACATCTATGGCCTCTCAAGCAGAGGGTCGTGGGTTGAGACCCAGACTCACACCTCGGAGTTTATCCTCAATTCAATTCAATTCAGTTTGAAGTTCCCAATCCAAACTGGGCCCTCGTGGAAAATATAGCCTTGATTCTGAGAGCATGTCTATATGCCCACATCATCATGAACAGACTTTTTGGTAGTAAATAGTAACCGCAATTAATAAATCTATACCTTTCAACATGAAACTACCGTGAGACTCACACATAATTACAACACACCGGATAACTCACGTATAAAAGCCGAAGTATTGCTCCGACAATTGTTTCGGACTATTCCGTAGCCCTTCATCAGAGAGCGCTCGCCCCGGCGGCAGCGAAACGAACACTGAGCTATACCTACCAATAAGTTGACTAGGTACCTATCTATCGTAATGGATTTATTTGTGTTTAAAATATATTTATAATCTGTCAAAAGAGTTACTTACATTTTATTCGAAAATTTCTAATGCCATAAAAAAAAAACCATCTACAGGATGCTCCAATAAATTGAATGCAAAACCACCGGCTACTTTGGCATATTTCCCAGCATTGGCAGTTAAATCCGTGCCCAGGTAACAACGGCAGCGCCACAAGACGCAGAATTGTGCGAGGCGCGGAGGGGACTTAATCCCGAATGGAGAGATGGGTTTTAAGGAACACCGTACACACCGTACGAGATTTTTCCGCTCATAATATTATTTTTATGTTAAGTAAGGCTAGTTTTTTTTAAGGCAGGCGAGCAAGTGGGTCACGGAACTATGATAAAGGACCACCACACATGGTCACGCGCAATACTGGAGGATTGCAGATACGTTGCCACCCTTGGAGGCGCTTCACATATCAGTCATATTACCCAGAAGATACAGAATACAGAAGTAAAGAACAAGGTAGAGAATAGGCGCTTATCGCTTAATAGCGATCTCTACGTCAGAGTTATAAATCCAAGTTTCCGTAGCTGGGTATAAATGCTATGTACCTATTCCTTTTAATTTCCATAATTTTGCAATGATTCATAAGTTCGTTTGAAATAAGTTGAGCTGCGTCTGTTAAAATTAAAACTAGTTGTCTTATACATTTTTTTACTTACGTCGGTCCATGATTTCCGTCAGTTGATGTGTTTTATATACACATGTAAAATTTAACGGTATGTTTTAATGTCACTATAAAAGGGTGGATTTTTGACGTTGTAATTCGTGTGCAATGCTTTACGTATTGCACACAAATTACAACGTCAAAAATCCACCAAAAAACGCAACAAAGTCAAAAAATTAAATTAAATTTAGCCCATGGTACCTTCGTGTTTGAGTCAGGCTCGCACTTGCCCTGGTTTTTAGGGCTCCGTACCCGAAGGGTAAAAACGGGATCCTATTACTAAAACTTCGCTGTCCGTCCGTCCGTCCGTCCGTTTGTCACTAGGCTGTATCTCAAGAACCGTAATAGCTAGACAAAAACGCGATATTTTTCATGGCTACCACTCGCCGAGCTAGATCTCAAGAATCGTAATAGTCTAGACAGTTGAAATTTGCACAGATTATGTATTTTTATTAGGGCTATAACAAAAAAAACTAAAATCAAAATAATAATAATAATTAAGGGGGCTCCCATACAATACAACAGAGTAGTTATTGGCGTTTTAACAGAATAACGTTAACAGAGTAGTTGTTAGCCTTTTTTTCTGGTACGGAACCCTTCGTGCGCGAGTCCGACTCGCACTTGGCCGGTTTTTATATAATTCCTTTCTAAAATAAATCAGTAACCTTTAGTATACGTTGCCCTTTCTCACTACAGTCAGGCTCTCAACCCACATCAACTTCTGTAGCATAGACGTGATAGTCAGCTGACACTACTGAGAATTGTGGACATCCTGTAGCTACTGTTAGCGCTAATAATGTACTCTTAAAATAAATTAAAGATTCAAGTTAGTAGTTGTACAGTTTATTAAGTATTCAAGTTGATTTTTGAATAACAATTTTGTTATTTGGTTTTTAGGGTTTCGTACCTCAAAAGGAAAAAACGGAACCCTTATAGGATCACTTTGTTGTCCGTCCGTCCGTCTGTCAAGACCCTTTTTCTCAAGAACGCGTGGAGGTATCAAGCTGAAATTTATATCAAATTCTCAGGTCTACTGCCCCTTGGAGCTGTGAAAAAAATCAAACTTCTAAGCCAACGCAATCAAAAGAAAAAGGCGTTTATGCCGCAAATTTTCGAAACTTGCAAGGGAATCAAAACCTACAGGGTACTTCCCGTGAACTCAGAATCTTGAAATTTGGTACGAAGGTAGGTCTTATAGCACTGATTAAGGAATAATTGCGAAAACCGTAAATATGTATGTATGTCTGTCTGTATATACTCGTATCAGTGACCAATATAAAGTGACACATTTTGCACAGTGCGTACATTTTGCTTTCTAGCAGGGCTCTGCCTACACTGGTTTATAGATATTTTTAGATAATGATACGGAACCCTCGGTGCGCGAGTCCGACTCGCACTTGGCCGGTTTTTTTTTTGGGTTCTTTATGAATTTGTGACAATGAGACAATAAGTTTGTGAATAGTATTCTATGCAACCGTTGTTACATAAATGAGGGTCCTTAATACACAAGTTTGGTTTTTTGGAACGAGCCTAGGTGAGTTTCAAAATTAAGATCACGCGAGTACAGTTGCATAACATAACTTTATCTACACACATTGATAAGTACTCTTTAATGGGACCAGAGGCAGTAGAGAAATGACCAGCATTATTACAACAATTACATTAGGTTCTGTCTGCCCCGTAAAAAGAGACGTGATTTATGTAAGTACTTTCTTGTCTGTGGTAGTAGGTCAAATCTGTACTTTGATGTTTTTACAGCATAGATTTCTTTAGATTCGCACAAATAAGTACAATGTTCACTCATAATAATCTTACTGGCAATCATCCATCATTCGCAGCATATCAAACCTACATCCAGTGCGGCTTGTCGTATTAAAATCAAATTCCAACCCGTCCGTAATAGTTTTCGCTATTAAAAAGTTTATAGATCCAATCACAGAACTGGGTTAAAGCAGGCCGAACAAACATTCAACTACATACGACACAATTTTACTGAAGCACTGTTCTGCGGTTTGGCAATGAAAACAATACATGGAAATCCTACTATCCTACTAATATTATAAATGCGAAAGTTTGTGTCGATGTGAAGATGTGACGATGTGACGATGTGAGTGAGTGTGTGTATGTTTGTTCCTTCTTCACGCTGAAACGACTGGATTGATTTGGATACAATTTGGAATGAAGATTGCTGGTACCCTAGATTGAAACATAGGCTATTTTTTATCCCGGAAGCCGAAAGTCGCGGGCAGAAGCTTGTACTATAATAAAGCAAGGAATAAGGGCACGTTTCATAGCAGTCTATCGTGCCTTATACTCCGAAATTCGATTTTCGAAGTTCGTTTCTTGCCGTTCCGTTCTCACTGATAGTTATTAATTTGAGAGTGAGAGGGACGGTGTGATACGAACTATGAAAATCAAATTTCGGAGTAGCCCCCGAGATACGTAATCCTTAAAGTAAAACACGAGCGTGAATTTATGAAACGAGCCTTGGCGAGTTTCCCGGCTAGCACGACAGCGCACAAGAGTCGCGTCACGCGCGAGATAGATTACCCGTCCCTTTCTAGAACGAACAGTAAGAAAAAGACGGGCAATCTATCTCGCGCGCGACGCGACTCTTGTGCGCTGTCGTGCTAGACGTGAAGGTCACACGAGTGCTGTTAGGTCTAATTACATCCAGTTGCATACAATATATTATTATTATTATTTACAGGCATAATGTACTTTAAGATGGGTACGGAATCGAAGAAAACTTCAAGTTCATCAAGATTATCGATTTCGGTATCATTATGCCATAATAACACTGCTGTAAATAGTCTTTACATACGATTTCTAAACTGGCTTACTAGGCTAGCAAAGCATATGTAGTCTTTTGATGTTGCAGGTGTCCTTGGGTAGTGATGCTGACATACCATCTGCTGATTCACTTGCTCGTTGGCCATCCTACACCATAAAGAATATCCTTTAGGGTGGAGCAACATTTTCTTGTCACTCGTTGCTATGGTTACGTTCTCTTGGGTCACTCTTTGAACCGTAAGTATATGGGTTAAAAATTTGTAAAACATATGTTTTTGCGGTAGTTCTAGGTCTGTTTTATAATTGGTCATCTACTAAGCATGTTAGTGTAAAGAGACACAACATTTCTTCTAACAAACAGTACTACTTTACTTTTGTCACTTGGCTGATGGGACAGAATAACAACAAGAAACCCTTTAGCACTTTCATTTTCCTTAATTTAATAAGAAGCTTCAGATATTCATTACTGTTCCTATCCAAAAAACAAAAGCGAAGTATCCCCCCAAGACATCAAATCCAGTTTCGTACAAATAAATCATAGCAAAGAACACAGGTCATGCCCCTAGGGATTAGTGTGTCCATAAACCTTAGGTAATGAAGGACTGGCTTAAACAGAGTCCCGTCGGGACATGGCTACGCTATTTGCCAGAAATATGGGACATTAAATGTTATGTGTGTTAATTACGTTGTATATTTGAGTTCCGTTTGACATGGGTAGGTTTAACAGGGGTTTTAGAGAGCAACTAACTTCTACCTACGTCTTTATATCCGCATAGAATTAGTCGTAGTAATTCCCAAAATTGGTATAAAATAATAATTGTTTTCAGACTAAAATGCTAAAAGGTAGCGTATTGTCATGACCTCATGACATGATAAAAAGCTAGCCAAGTGCGAGTCGGAGTCGTGCACCAATTGTTCCGTACAAATTCGGAGAGTGAATTTAATATCCAGTGTTAGCAGAGCACTTCTCCTAAGCAAAGTGAGGCAGTGTGAGGTTATTCTGTATTAGATATTGACGTACCTACACAGACTTGAAAAATATAATATTTTTGGTCATATTTCATTAGTTGTGCTATTAGAGATTAGAGGAATTTCACAGCCAATTCTAAATTTATAGAGCTACTGGAAGTACTACCACAGAATATATAATAGTACTAACGTACAGAATGGCCACGCTCCGCCCCGCACCTATTCGAGTTACCCCACCCCTCAAGCGCAGTCTGCCGGAAAGCTGCTGGCAACTAGTAGGGCTCGCAACGCGATGTATGTCGGCCGCACGTCACAAGTTCGGGAACCTATCCTACCTACTTCATTTTATAAAACATTAGAAAATTAATGCTTTCTGAAATTATCGCGATTAATACATGAAATAACTACAGAATCATTCGCTTAAGTTTGTTGTCGTACATCTATTGTAATTGAAAATAATAATGCTTAAATACACAGACAGACACATTTTAAGTAAGTTTAAATAAATAGATAACGATTAAGTACATTTATTTGCACACATCTAAGCCATATCTTTAGTATATTTATGTCATTGGTAGTACTTATAGTACTAGGTTTTTGCGATAGACAGCCCTGTGTATCTTACGCACACATTGACGCATGTACAGACGACGTCGTGCCTGTGTTCATTTCAGAACGCGGATTTTGTACGTCGTGGCCGCCGTGTGGTACTACCTTAGGTTTTGATTCTCTTCACTAATGTGAGGGTAATGCTTCATAATCGGCCATAAATAATAATCTTTTCATTGCATATACTTATAAGGATGATTTTTTCACAACTCCAAAGGACTGCAGATCTCAGTTTTTTGTTTTAATTTCACTGTGACCCTCTAAGTACTGTACAAACAGACGGTTAACAAAGTGATCTTATAAGGGTTCTTTCCTTTTTACTACTGAACCTTAAAACGGTTTATCCCGTAGAAAAATAAAATATACGTTACATTGTCTACCTTCACAGCAGTATATAAACCTATGAACAAAAGCACTGCCAGCCTCAATTCACGCTAGCCTTGCTGTTTACATACGCTTAGCCCGATTTGAATACGTCATTCGTCAATCCGTCGCACGTCATTTTGGCTGACTGAGTACATCCAACGTACGTCACGTCACGTCATGCAAGGCTTGATGTCAATAGACATGCCGTTATTCAACCTATGCAGGGACCAAGCCGCTAAGCAACAAAGCCTGCGCTGCAATGTTTCGGAGCATAAGACTGCTGGTGAAATTACTGAGGCCTTACCATGACGTCTTAAGGCGCTGTCAACAGCAAATGACCTGGAGCAGCGCCACTCTTCACACATACGGTTCACGTGCCTGTTAGTGAAAGAGAAGAAACTATTCCGGCAACTTGGCGCGCGTCTAAAATCTTGCAAATAAGACACAAATCATAAGAAATAAACAAAAGTATGGATTATTTGTGAAATATGACTCGTTAGCCGTTTAGGTATGAATATGTTGACTTTATTTTTTTAATTGCAGACTCATACGTCGAAAAAATAAAGACATAGAACCGTTTAATGATGATTTTAAGACCAATCTTTGCAATTATTTTCTATCGAGCCGATTTTGTTCAATCATGTATCGAGCCCGTTTAGCATGTTTGAAATATGATGAAAATTAACATTATTTTTTTTTGTATTTTTTTTGTGTGCAGTTTTTCTTAAAACAGTGTTTAAATAACATCAATTTCAACAAAATTAGGTGTTGTCAGCCTCTTAATGCGAGTCAGATTCATACTGAGTGACAGCTAAAACTTCAACTGAGTCGGAATGAGGACGTCATGGTAAGGCCCCTGGCATGGGAAGTTGTAACACTGGCAACGTATCAGCAATCGGGTGTTTCGGACGCCCATGGGCAATGGTGCACTATGAGGTAACCCATTTGATCGTTAGTCTTTGTGTCCGTCTATCCGTCCGTCCGTCTGTCTGTAAAGTTTTTCTCAAGAACGCGTACGGATATAAGGTTGAAATTAGCACCAGATATTTAGATCTGCGATCTGTTAGAGCTGTGAAAAAGTTAACCTTCCAAGTCAACTCGATAATAAAAGTTTCTGTGAAAAAAATATTTTCAATGCAAGCTTATTTTCTTAACTGTACTTGCATTGTCATCCATCCTACATTACGTGTACCAAATTTCAAGTCAGTCGGAGCCAACCTTCGGCGGAGACAATCCTGGCTGGGTCACCAGAACTCCACTACCAGATTTGTAGCGTCATCCGACTCACTGTCAAGTTTGAAAAATTTCAACTCAATCGGTTGGAGATGTCTGCATTAAAATTGAATCGCAAGATTCCACCCTATACTTGGCAAGTTAAATAAAAGCTGTAAAAAAACCGGCCAAGTGCGAGTCGGACTCGCGCACCGAGGGTTCCATATCATAATCTATAAAATAACATAATCTATAAACCAGTCTAAGCAGAGCCCTGCTCCAAAGCAAAATGTACGCAGTGTGGGGTCACTTTATATTGCTCACTGATATATACAGACATACATACATATTTACGGTTTTCGCAATTATTTCTTAAGGCGAAGGGATAGGCAAATGACCTTGCCCGTTCGTGACGTGGCAAACAGTCCGATCAACGCGACATCTGTTAAATAATCGACGCGTGAACTCGATGCGAATGTGCGCGTGCTGATGGATTGAAATATTGCACTGCGATGTTAGTAGATGGCGCTTGCTTTAGTTTTCCGATTGCCTACACAGACACAGCATAATGTTCAAATCAGATTTTGCAAAAATAATAAAAAAAATTAACATTTCGGCATTCGTAACGTGGCCTTTAAGGTCTTGTTACCTTGGGCTCTGTCTGCTCCGCAAGGAATAGAGACGTTATTTATGTATGTATGTATGTGATATAATACATGAGAAAGTTTGTGACGATGTGAGTGAGTGTGTATGTATGTTTGTTTCTTCTTCAAGCTACAACAACTGGACGGATTTGGATGAAATTTGGAATGAAGACAGTTGGTACCCTAGATTAAAACAGGCTACTTTATATCCCAGAAAAATGCAGTTTCCGCGGGATAGTGATGAACGTGACGTCAAAGGTGTCCAGAGTCTGTTTAGAGTCGCAACGTAAATTATTATTGCAGAATAAAGTAAAACTTGAACGTGTGCGGGAAAGATACAGAATAAGGCATGGTTTTTCCAATGATTATCTTCAAAACCGATATCCGAGGGTCCGAGAGGTTCCCAAACATAAATCCGTTATCAAAAATGAAAAAGGTGGCCGCCATTTTGAATTCTTTAAGTTTTGGACCGATTATTTTCAAAATCGATATCTGAGAATCCGAGTGGTCGTCAAACACAAATCTGCTATCGAAAATGAAAAAACTGGCCGCCATTTTGAATTCTTTACTTTTTGAACCGATTGTTTTCAAATTCGATATCTGAGGATCCGAGTGGTCCCCAAACATGAATCCGTTTTTAAAAATGAAAAAAGTAGCCGCCATTTTGAAAACTTTTGTTTTTCGACTGATTGTTTTCAAAATCGATATCTGACGATCCGAGTGATTCCCAAACACGTATCCGTTATATAAAATGAAAAAAGTGACCGCCATTTTGAAATCTCTAGTTTTTGAACCGATTGTTTTCAAAATCGATATCTGAGGGTCCGAGTGGTCCCAAAACATGAATCCGTTATCAAAAATGAAAAAAGTGCCCGCCATTTTGAAATCTTTAGTTTTTGGACCGATTATTTTCAAAATCGATATCTGACGATCCGAGTGGTTCCCAAACACGTATCCGTTATATAAAATGGAAAAAGTGGCCGCCATTTTGAAATCTTTAAGTTTGGGACCGAATATTTTCAAAATCGATATCTGAGGGTCCGAGTGGTCGTGAAATACAAATCTGCTATCGAAAATGAAAAAACTGGCCGCCATTTTGAAATCTTTAGTTTACCGACCGATTGATTTCAAAATCGATATCTGAGAATCCGAGTTGTCTCCAAACACGTATCCGTTATCAAAAATGACAAAAGTGGCCGCCATTTTGAAATCTTTAAGTTTTGGACCGATTATTTTCAAAACCGATATGTAAGGGTCCGAGAGCTCCCCAAACATAAATCCGTTATCAAAAATGACAAAAGTGGCCGCCATTTTGAAATCTTTAAGTTTTGGACCGATTATTTTCAAAATCGATATCTGAGAATCCGAGTGGTCGTCAAACACAATTCTGCTATCGAAAATGAAAAAACTGGCCGCCATTTTGAATTCTTTACTTTTTGAACCGATTGTTTTCAAATTCGATATCTGAGAATCCAGGTAGTCCCCAAACATGAATCCGTTTTTAAAAATGAAAAAGTAGCCGCCATTTTGAAAACTTTTGTTTTCCGACCGATTGATTTCAAAATCGATATCTGAGGATCCGAGTTGTCTCCAAACACGTATACGTTATCAAAAATGACAAAAGTGGCCACCATTTTGAAATGTTTAGTTTTCAGACCGATTATTAACCGATATCTGAGGGTCCTAGAGGTTCCCAAACATAAATCTGTTTTTAAAAATGAAAAAAGTGGCCGCCATTTTGAATTCTTTACTTTCTAGACCAATTGTTTTCAAAATCGATATCTGAGGATCCGAGTGGTCCCCAAACATGAATCCGTTTTTATAAATGAAAAAACTGGCCGCCATTTATCAACCCGTTATCAAAAATGGAAAAAGTGGCCGCCAGCTCAGATATCGATTTTGAAAACAATCTGTTCAAAAACTAAACATTTCAAAATGATGATGACTTCTATTTTGTATAACGGATACGTGTTTGGGAACCACTCAGATCGTAAGATATCGATTTTGAAAACAATCGGTACAAAAACTAGTTTTTAAAATGGTTCACACCTTTTTTATTTTTAAAAACGGATTCTTGTTTGGGGACCACTCGGATCCTCAGATATCGATTTTGAAAACATTTGGTCCAAAAAGTACAGAATTCAAAATGGCGGCCAGTTTTTTTTTATTTTCGATAGCAGATTAGTGTTTGATAACCACTCAGACCCTCAGATATGGATTTTAAAAATAATCGATCCAAAATTTAAAGATTTCAAAATGGCGGCCACTTTTTTCATTTTTAAAAACAGATTTATGTTTGGGGACCTCTCGGACCCTCAGATATAGATTTTGAAAATAATCGGCCCAAAACTTAAAGATTTCAAAATGGCGGCCACTTTTTTCATTTTTGATAACGGATTTATGTTTGGGGAGCTCTTGGACCCTCAGATATCGGTTTTGAAAATAATCGGTCCAAAAACTAAAGATTTCAAAATGGCGGCCACTTTTGTCATTTTTGATAACGGATACGTGTTTGGAGACAACTCGAATTCTCAGATATCGATTTTGAAATCAATCGGTCGGTAAACTAAAGATTTCAAAATGGCGGCCAGTTTTTTCATTTTTGATAGCAGATTTGTGTTTCACGACCACTCGAACCCTTAGATATCGATTTTGATAATATTCGGTCCAAAACTTAAAGATTTCAAAATGGCGGCCACTTTTTTAATTTTTAAAAACGGATTCATGTTTGGGGACCACTCGGATCCTCAGATATCGATTTTGAAAACAATTGGCCCAAAACTTAAAGATTTCAAAATGGCGGCCACTTTTTTCATTTTTGATAACGGATTTATGTTTGGGGAGCTCTCGGACCCTCAGATATCGATTTTGAAAATAATCGGTCCAAAAACTAAAGATTTCAAAATGACGGCCACTTTTGTCATTTTTGATAACGGATACGTGTTTGGAGACAACTCGGATTCTCAGATATCGATTTTGAAATCAATCGGTCGGTAAACTAATGATTTCAAAATGGCGGCCAGTTTTATCATTTTTGATAGCAGATTTGTGTTTCACGACCACTCGAACCCTTAGATATCGATTTTGATAATATTCGGTCCAAAACTTAAAGATTTCAAAATGGCGGCCACTTTTTTAATTTTTAAAAACGGATTCATGTTTGGGGACCACTCGGATCCTCAGATATCGATTTTGAAAACAATTGGTCTAGAAAGTAAAGAATTCAAAATGGTGGCCAGTTTTTTCATTTTCGGTAGCAGATTTTTGTTTGACAACCACTCGGACCCTCAGATATCGATTTTGAAAATAATCGGCCCAAAACTTAAAGATTTCAAAATGACTGCCACTTTTTTCATTTTTGATAACGGATTTATGTTTGGGGACCTCTCGGACCCTCAGATATCAGTTTTGAAAATAATCGGCCCAAAACTTAAAGATTTCAAAATGGCGGCCACTTTTTTCATTTTTGATAACGGATTTATGTTTGGGGAGCTCTCGGACTCACAGATATCGGTTTTGAAAATAATCGGTCCAAAAACTAAAGATTTCAAAATGGCGACCACTTTTGTCATTTTTGATAACGGATACGTGTTTGGAGACAACTCGGATTCTCAGATATCGATTTTGAAAACAATCGGTCGGTAAACTAAAGATTTCAAAATGGCGGCCAGTTTTTTCATTTTTGATAGCAGATTTGTGTTTCACGACCACTCGGACCCTTAGATATCGATTTTGAAAATATTCGGTCCAAAAAGTAAAGAATTCAAAATGGCGGCCAGTTTTTTCATTTTCGGTAGCATATTTGTGTTTGACGACCACTCGGACCCTCAGATATCGATTTTGAAAATAATCGGCCCAAAACTTAAAGATTTCAAAATAGCGGCCACTTTTGTCATTTCTGATAACGGATACGTGTTTGGAGACAACTCGGATCCTCAGATATCGATTTTGAAATTAATCGGTCGAAAAACTAAAGATTTCAATATGGCGGTCTTTTTTATTTTGATAACGGATCCATGTTTGGGAACCACTTTGGCCTTCAGATATCTTTTTTTTTTCTTTCTAATGATAGACTATACATTGGAGTACTACTTGCCTCATTATCAAAATTTTTCTTGTAGTAATTCCAACCAAAATCCTATTTCCCATGCTTGTTCGCTAAACAGCAAGTAAGTATCAAACCAACCTGCCACTAAGTTCCCAAAAAACGGATTGAAAATAATAACTTTTAACTTAATATAGGTATTATACGTGCGAAGCGAACGAGTACGACTTTTTGAAGCACTGTTTCGCTCCTATTCTGTGACTCAAACAACATGCTTAGCCAAACCAATATGAAAAAACGCGAAGCGAATATTGGCAACGTCGCGTCGCTTACGCACTGCCGCCACCGAGCGAACATGCAACGTTGCTTTTTCCTTATTATTTTCATACGTCTTATCCAAATTATTTTTTTATTTATTTATCTATTATTTTTTTATTATTTTTTTATGAACATTTTTGGTTTTTGGTTTAATTTATTTCATTGTATTATCTTTTTAACATTTTTTTGGTTTCCGAATTTTTTTGTACATTGAAAAGCGCCTGATTGAATGTGCGGGCAAATATTGCGTTCGCCCTTTTCACAGGATCAGGGCAGTACTACTCTCTAAAGCCTTATTTGTTGGCTAATTGAAGCAAACGCACCGTGGAATTTTAATTATGAGTTACTAGAGTGACCTCGTCGAGATTGGTAGCAAACAGATTGGTTTCACCCGAGCAAACCGTGCACAAAATATTTTCGAGACTCTTAGAGCAAACGAATTTTTGTACTAACTACGACATTAAGGAATATGTTTTCACCGGTGAATTCTAATTCAAGACATGTTTTATAGAATGTGCAGTTTTCAAAACTCCAAATTGTGTATTATCGCCATAAAACATGCACAAAAACAACCTATTTATGAGCTTTTGCTTATCCCTTCGCCTTAATCTGTGCTATAAGACCTACCTTCATAGCAGATTTCAAGATTCTGCGTTCACGGGAAGTACCCTGTAGGTTTTGATTCCCTTGAGAGTTGCGGAAATTTGCGGCATAAACGGCTGTATCTTTTGATTGAGTTGGCTTAGAAGTTTGATTTTTTCACAGCTCCAAGGGGCAGTGGAGCTGAGTATTTGATATAAATTTCAGCGTGATATCTCTACGCGTTCCTGAGAACAAGGGTCTTGACAAACGGACGGACGGACGGACAGACGGACGGACGGACGGACAACAAAGTGATCTTATAAGGGTTCCGTTTTTTCCTTTTGAGGTACGGAACCCTAAAAATATACAGTAAAAGTGTTTTAATACAAGCTGTGCTGTGCTGCCAGTTTGAGTTGAGATCTTACAGAACTTTAAGTAGGTACTCAGCAGCTAGGTTCACTCTCCAAATGTATATTAACAAGTAAGGGGTTTTATTTCAAGTTTCTTTTGAATCATTAGTATCTATTCAGAGTCTTGGTCCCGGGAAATGTGTAGCACGGTCACGTACTACGCAATCGACTTCTTTTAAGGCGAAGGGATAGGCAAAAGCTCATAAATTGGTTGTTTTTGTGCATGTTTTATGGCGATAATACACAATTTGGAGTTTTGAAAACTGCACATTCTATAAAACATGTCTTGAATTAGAATTCACCGGTGAAAACATATTCCTTAATGTCGTAGTTAGTACAAAAATTCGTTTGCTCTAAGAGTCTCGAAAATATTTTGAGCACGGTTTGCTCGGGTGAAACCAATCTGTTTGCTACCAATCTCGACGAGGTCACTCTAGTAACTCATAATTAAAATTCCGCGGTGCGTTTGCTTCAATTAGCCAACAAATAAGGCTTTAGAGAGTAGTACTGCCCTGATCCTGTGAAAAGGGCGAACGCAATATTTGCCCGCACATTCAATCAGGCGCTTTTCAATGTACAAAAAAATTCGGAAACCAAAAAAATGTTAAAAAGATAATACGGTGAAATAAATTATTAAGATAAAACCAAAAATGTTCATAAAAAAATAATAAATAAATAATAGATAAATAAATAAAAAAATAATTTGGATAAGACGTATGAAAATAAGAAGGAAAAAGCAACGTTGCATGTTCGCTCGGTGGCGGCAGTGCGTAAGCGACGCGACGTTGCCAATATTCGCTTCGCGTTTTTTCATATTGGTTTGGCTAAGCATGTTGTTTGAGTCACAGAATAGGCGCGAAACAGTGCTTCAAAAAGTCGTACTCGTTCGCTTCGCACGTATAATACCTATATTAAGTTAAAAGTTATTATTTTCAATCCGTTTTTTGGGAACTTAGTGGCAGGTTGGTTTGATACTAACTTACTTGCTGTTTAGCGAACAAGCATGGGAAATAGGATTTTGGTTGGAATTACTGCATGAAAAATTTTGATAATGAGGCAAGTAGTACTCCAATGTATAGTCTATCATTAGAAAGAAAAAAAATGATATCTGAAGGTCAAAGTGGTTCCCAAACATGGATCCGTTATCAAAATAAAAAAGACCGCCATATTGAAATCTTTAGTTTTTCGACCGATTAATTTCAAAATCGATATCTGAGGATCCGAGTTGTCTCCAAACACGTATCCGTTATCAGAAATGACAAAAGTGGCCGCTATTTTGAAATCTTTAAGTTTTGGGCCGATTATTTTCAAAATCGATATCTGAGGGTCCGAGTGGTCGTCAAACACAAATCTGCTACCGAAAATGAAAAAACTGGCCGCCATTTTGAATTCTTTACTTTGTGGACCGAATATTTTCAAAATCGATATCTAAGGGTCCGAGTGGTCGTGAAACACAAATCTGCTATCAAAAATGAAAAAACTGGCCGCCATTTTGAAATCTTTAGTTTACCGACCGATTGATTTCAAAATCGATATCTGAGAATCCGAGTTGTCTCCAAACACGTATCCGTTATCAAAAATGACAAAAGTGGTCGCCATTTTGAAATCTTCAGTTTTTGGACCGATTATTTTCAAAACCGATATCTGAGGGTCCGAGAGCTCCCCAAACATAAATCCGTTATCAAAAATGAAAAAAGTGGCCGTCATTTTGAAATCTTTAAGTTTTGGGCCGATTATTTTCAAAATCGATATCTGAGGGTCCGAGTGGTTGTCAAACAAAAATCTGCCACCGAAAATGAAAAAACTGGCCACCATTTTGAATTCTTTACTTTCTAGACCAATTGTTTTCAAAATCGATATCTGAGGATCCGAGTGGTCCCCAAACATGATCCGTTTTTAAAAATTAAAAAAGTGGCCGCCATTTTGAAATCTTTAAGTTTTGGACCGAATATTATCAAAATCGATATCTAAGGGTTCGAGTGGTCGTGAAACACAAATCTGCTATCAAAAATGAAAAAACTGGCCGCCATTTTGAAATCTTTAGTTTACCGACCGATTGATTTCAAAATCGATATCTGAGAATCCGAGTTGTCTCCAAACACGTATCCGTTATCAAAAATGACAAAAGTGGCCGCCATTTTGAAATCTTTAGTTTTTGGACCGATTATTTTCAAAACCGATATCTGAGGGTCCGAGAGCTCCCCAAACATAAATCCGTTATCAAAAATGAAAAAAGTGGCCGCCATTTTGAAATCTTTAAGTTTTGGGCCAATTGTTTTCAAAATCGATATCTGAGGATCCGAGTGGTCCCCAAACATGAATCCGTTTTTAAAAATTAAAAAAGTGGCCGCCATTTTGAAATCTTTAAGTTTTGGACCGAATATTATCAAAATCGATATCTAAGGGTTCGAGTGGTCGTGAAACACAAATCTGCTATCAAAAAAGAAAAAACTGGCCGCCATTTTGAAATCTTTAGTTTACCGACCGATTGATTTCAAAATCGATATTTGAGAATCCGAGTTGTCTCCAAACACGTATCCGTTATCAAAAATGACAAAAGTGGCCGCCATTTTGAAATCTTTAGTTTTTGGACCGATTATTTTCAAAACCGATATCTGAGGGTCCAAGAGCTCCCCAAACATAAATCCGTTATCAAAAATGAAAAAAGTGGCCGCCATTTTGAAATCTTTAAGTTTTGGGCCGATTATTTTCAAAATCGATATCTGAGGGTCCGAGTGGTTGTCAAACACAAATCTGCTACCGAAAATGAAAAAACTGGCCACCATTTTGAATTCTTTACTTTCTAGACCAATTGTTTTCAAAATCGATATCTGAGGATCCGAGTGGTCCCCAAACATGAATCCGTTTTTATAAATGAAAAAACTGGCCGCCATTTTGAAATCTTTAGTTTACCGACCGATTGATTTCAAAATTAATATCTGAGAATCCGAGTTGTCTCCAAACACGTATCCGTTATCAAAAATGACAAAAGTGGCCGCCATTTTGAAATCCTTAGTTTTTGGACCGATTATTTTCAAAACCGATATCTGAGGGTCCGAGAGGTCCCCAAACATGAATCCGTTTTTAAAAATGAAAAAAGTGGGCGCCATTTTGAAATCTTTAAGTTTTGGTCCGATTTTTTTCAAAATCGATATCTAAGGGTCTGAGTGGTCGTGAAACACAAATCTGCTATCAAAAATGAAAAAACTGGCCGACATTTTGAAATCTTTAATTTTCCGACCGATTGATTTCAAAATCGATATCTGAGGATCCGAGTTGTCTCCAAACACGTATAATACGTTATCAAAAATGACAAAAGTGGCCGCCATTTTGAAATATTTAGTTTTCAGACCGATTATTTTCAAAACCGATATCTGAGGGTCCGAGAGGTCCCCAAACATAAATCTGTTTTTAAAAATGAAAAAAGTGGCCGCCATTTTGAAATCTTTAAATTTTGGATCGATTATTTTTAAAATCGATATCTGAGGGTCCGAGTGGTCATCAAACACAAATCTGCTATCGAAAATAAAAAAAACTGGCCGCCATTTTGAATTCTGTACTTTTTGGACCAAATGTTTTCAAAATCGATATCTGAGGATCCGAGTGGTCCCCAAACAAGAATCCGTTTTTAAAAATAAAAAAAGGTGTCCACCATTTTAAAAACTAGTTTTTGTACCGATTGTTTTCAAAATCGATATCTTACGATCTGAGTGGTTCCCAAACACGTATCCGTTATACAAAATAGAAAAGTCATCATCTTTTGAAATGTTTAGTTTTTGAACAGATTGTTTTCAAAATCGATATCTGAGCTGGCGGCCTCTTTTTCCATTTTTGATAACGGGTTGATAAATGGTGGCCAGTTTTTTCATTTATAAAAAACGGATTCATGTTTGGGGACCACTCGGATCCTCAGATATCGATTTTGAAAACAATTGGTCTAGAAAGTAAAGAATTCAAAATGGCAGCCACTTTTTTCATTTTTAAAAACAGATTTATGTTTGGGGATCTCTCGGACCCTCAGATATCGGTTAATAATCGGTCTGAAAACTAAACATTTCAAAATGGCGGCCACTTTTGTCATTTTTGATAACGTATACGTGTTTGGAGACAACTCGGATCCTCAGATATCGATTTTGAAATCAATCGGTCGGAAAACAAAAGTTTTCAAAATGGCGGCTACTTTTTTCATTTTTAAAAACGGATTCATGGTTGGGAACCACCTGGATCCTCAGATATCGAATTTGAAAACAATCGGTTCAAAAAGTAAAGAATTCAAAATGGCGGCCAGTTTTTTCATTTTCGATAGCAGAATTGTGTTTGACGACCACTCGGATTCTCAGATATCGATTTTGAAAATAATCGGTCCAAAACTTAAAGATTTCAAAATGGCGGCCACTTTTTTCATTTTTGATAACGGATTTATGTTTGGGGAGCTCTCGGACCCTCAGATATCGGTTTTGAAAATAATCGGTCCAAAAACTAAAGATTTCAAAATGGCGACCACTTTTGTCATTTTTGATAACGGATACGTGTTTGGAGACAACTCGGATTCTCAGATATCGATTTTGAAATCAATCGGTCGGTAAACTAAAGATTTCAAAATGGCGGCCAGTTTTTTCATTTTTGATAGCAGATTTGTGTTTCACGACCACTCGGACCCTTAGATATCGATTTTGAAAATATTCGGTCCAAAACTTAAAGATTTCAAAATGGCGGTCACTTTTTTCATTTTTAAAAACGGATTCATGTTTGGAGACAACTCGGATTCTCAGATATCGATTTTGAAATCAATCGGTCGGTAAACTAAAGATTTCAAAATGGCGGCCAGTTTTTTCATTTTCGATAGCAGATTAGTGTTTCACGACCACTCGGACCCTCAGATATCGATTTTGAAAACAATCGGTTCAAAAAGTAAAGAATTCAAAATGGCGGCCAGTTTTTTCATTTTCGATAGCAGATTTGTGTTTGACGACCACTCGGATTCTCAGATATCGATTTTGAAAATAATCGGTCCAAAACTTAAAGAATTCAAAATGGCGGCCACCTTTTTCATTTTTGATAACGGATTTATGTTTGGGGACCTCTCGGACCCTCGGATATTGGTTTTGAAGATAATCATTGGAAAAACCATGCCTTATTCTGTATCTTTCCCGACACGTACAAGTTTTACTTTATTCTGCAATAATAATTTACGTTGCGACTCTAAACAGACTCTGGACACCTTTGACGTCACGTTCATCACTATCCCGCGGAAACTGCATTTTTCTGGGATAAAAAGTAGCCTGTTTTAATCTAGGGTACCAACTGTCTTCGTTCCAAATTTCATCCAAATCCGTCCAGTTGTTGTAGCTTGAAGAAGAAACAAACATACATACACACTCACTCACATCGTCACAAACTTTCTCATGTATTATATCACATACATACATACATAAATAACGTCTCTATTCCTTGCGGAGCAGACAGAGCCCAAGGTAACAAGACCTTAAAGGCCACGTTACGAATGCCGAAATGTTATTTTTTTTTATTATTTTTGCAAAATCTGATTTGAACATTATGCTGTGTCTGTGTAGGCAATCGGAAAACTAAAGCAAGCGCCATCTACTAACATCACAGTGCAATATTTCAATCCATCAGCCCGCGCCCATTCGCATCGAGTTCACGCGTCGATTATTTAACAGATGTCGCGTTGATCGGACTGCTTGCCACGTCACGAACGGGCAAGGTCATTTGCCTATCCCTTCGCCTTAAAGAAGTTTTAACTTGGAACCTTTTGCGAGGCGTAGCTTTGGGGTGTATTCATATGTGGGTGAGGGTTGTCATAACGTGCACAAATTAAAAAGGAAATAAAAAATGGTATTTTTCAACAAGCCCAAACGTAAGTTTAGTAAATCTCTATCTATTCTAAACGCAAAGTATCGCAGCACTCTCTGTGCCCGCACCTCTCTCGGTCCCCTTTGTCGTCCTACCCCGCGCCCCCGCACCGCGCGTGCGAGGACTCAGTTAACCGGTCGTTCTATAGTTGAGGTTGCTCGTCATGTTTTGGACTAATCTGTGGATTCCTTTCTATTGCAGCATAGCTATTTGGCGCGTCGCGGATTGTGATTGTTTAAAAATCATTGTTTTAATTGTTATTACGAAAGAAAGAAAGAGAAACATTTATTTACACACATTCGATACACTCAGATATAAAACAAGGAGAAATACAATCTACTAAGAAATAGTACCGATATGGTGTAAAATGGACCCCATTCAGCATAATGTTGCGGCAAGCCGCGACGCTGTTTTTCAGTGGGACCCAGATAAAATTATAAAACTAAACACAAAAAACACATACACTGTGGCGACACGAACGCCAGTGGGAAGCACTTCACAAACAAGCTGACAAATACACGGAAGTATGTATGGCAACACTCGATCAGTTCAATCGCATTAAACCAATTAAACCGAAACAAGTCAAGCCAAACGTTGATTTGGCTATTGCAGTGAGTTAATTATCAATTTCAATAGTTTTGATATTGTAATGCATCACATAACCCACGATAAACCATAAATTAGAACTTACAAAGTTAGCTCTGTATTTATAGTGAGACAGGCAACCCTGAGCCAAATACGATAGTCACGTACATTACTCGTTTGATTCGATTTTTAACATTTATCCGAATAATTTGAACTTATTGGAAATGTCAGATAACTTTTTTGGTACTTAATGTTTTTGAAGGTGATTGACATTGAAAATATTCGACTCTTGGTTGCTATCCAAATCCATCGGTTTCATTTGAGTAATAATAAATATATCAAATAAATATCAGGGAACAATTCACACAAATTGACCTAGTCCCAAAGTAAGCGCCAGTAAGGCTTGTGTTATGGGTACTAGACAACGATATACATACTTATATAGAGAAATACATACTTAAATAGATAGAAACACCCATGACTCAGGAACAAGTATTCGTGCTCATCACACAAATATTTGCCCTTACCAGGATTCGAACCCGGGACGCTTGCTTCGTAGGCAGGGTCACTACCAACTAGGCCAACCGCGTCGTCAAAAAATAATAAATAATAAAGCTGAATAATAATAGTAATAAAGCTGCTTCTTATCCTTTTCACTACCAAGCATCTCTAGTGCTACTCGCAACTGTCATCTAGTTAGCCTATTGTGGAGTCATTTTGCTGGGCAAAGGGTCTCTCCCTTAAACCTCCACAACTCCTAGCGACGATAAGGCAGATCAAGACGATTTGGACGCGTATGTGGACGACTAGTAAGCTTTATTGTGGCTTTCGTCGTCCGGAATTTTAAACTCACTCTTCGTCGGTCCCGCGTTTAATGATCCTCTCATCTACTTAAAGGTTAACTCGTAGAGATCCCTTATAGGGATAAGTTCGCGTTTGTGCATATATAATTGTTGTTTATATTATTTTGTGAATCGTGTCTGTTTCTTTATATTTTTACAATAAACCATTAGTTACTTACTTACTTACTAGTCTGACATTGCGCCTGATCAAAAGTACATAAATAAATATATACCTACTTAAATATTGACACTTAAATACATTATATTTTACCGTCACTTGCGGGGAGGTGGAAACTAGTACGGCGGGATGGGTAACAGTGACCATTTTGCACTATACTATTTAAACATTCTGTACTAAAATCTACCTTTTTAGACCCACACCAAAGCTGACTTATTGATATTGGATGGAGATTACCTTACTGCTACTTTATGTAATCCCGCCGATTCGTCTAGCCTCGGTGGCTTACATCCAATTTCAGGGACGACTCAAACGGTGTGTTCATGTGTGACCACAGAGATGAGGGGAAAGACGGGCTCATTTTGTTGTGTTACACGCCCATTCTGGCACTTGTCCTGCAGCAATCATTTGTCATTATATGTGAAAGGTAAATGTCAAAGTGACAGATAAGGACAAACGATTGCTAAGTTAGCAGAAGCCTATAGAGCGTTTATGAATAAGGGAGTTACTCTTTACCAATCTTTGTCGAGCTTTTTCAGCTACGAATGCCTTGGGAATGAAGCACAATTTTCAGGAACCACTGATAGAACGTTTACCGTGCTACGAAAGCGTAGCGATTATCTCATCTTCTCATCTAGTAGTTCGGGTAGCATTTATTTGTTGTCGTTAAATCATCTAGATAGGTACGAGTTTGCGGTGTGGCTACCCTAACTTACTTATGGTAGCGGACCCCTAGCGCTCGGTGGATCATAGATTTACATTTTCGTCGCCATTAACTTGATAAGAAGTCATTACATGCAGTGTAAAATGCACCTTCATATTTTGATAAAGTTGACAGTTGTCAGCGACAGTAGTAGAGCTTAACCGTGAATCAATGACAACTCTTATAGTAGTAGAGCTGTTAGACGGCGAAAAGTTTAAGATATGGTTCACCAAGCGCTAGCAGACAATCATTTGGATCTTTCGCTTTTAGTCACTATACAGTATCAGGTATCTTGATCATGGTCTATTGTCAATGTCAGTGAACAAAAATGATGGAACAAATGAATCCGTGAAATACCTGCTAGTAAAAGGGTTCCTATAAATTCTGAACAGAGTCGCCAGCAAAAACTAGCAAAATCATAAATATAATTATTATAAAGCTGTGATACCACATCCAGCTCTATTATTTTTGTATTCATACAGAAACCATGTATTTACAAGGTAATTTTTGTAAAGACATCCTAACTTTACATATGCGCGGTATTCCTCAGTGATTGTTTCGCCGCTGCCTAATCCAAATCAACCAATAACGAAACGGATTGCAGTGGCTTTGGAATTATACCTCATCTGTCTGCATTCCCTATGCACCCTACCAATAAAGATCGCCATATGCCGTCGCGGACGAATCTAATGCCCTGTGAGATTGCAGCTTAGGGGCGAGATTAATAAGATTGTGTAAGTTATTATGTTCTTGTGTTTTTATTTGTTTGAGAAGAAATGGTGGTGCATTTGTCGTCAAAATCTCATTCGACTTACGACCAAGTAGTAGACAGATTGTTTTTATTACCCTAGCCTTTGAGGTGTTCCACTGCTGTGCAAAAGCCTCTCCTTTTTTCTACCACTAGTCTCGGTCGAATGCATGCTTCTGTCACTCTACTTGATACGCCTATAAAGGTTAAGTATAATAGGCAGGTAGGTTGTCCGGTTCATAATTTGAAAAACATTTTTCGCCCACTTCTAGAGGCTGGATTGACTTTAAACGCGAGTACAGTCAGCAAAAAGCTAGTAGGTACTCAAAATATTTTCTGAACCTTTTCGCCGCCATTGACTTGATATCAAGTCAGTAAATGCAGTGTAAAATTCACCTTCATTTGACAAGATAAAGTTGACAGTTGCAAGTGACACTAGAGGTGCTTGGCGGTTAAAAGGTTAAACTTAAAATTATTTACGTTATAGTTGTTCCAACCATTTTATTTTCTCGATGACAGCTCCTGTAGAATGTAACTGCGTTTAGTTACGCAAAAATTAACTTTTAAATGCGAGGTATGAAAAATACGGCAACTGCCTAATTTTGTTCCTTGATCCCATATAATATTCATCTAAGACAAATTGAGTCCATATAATGCAGTTTTTTTTAAGTATGATAAAATAATAAACGTTTTAATAAAGTTACATTCTATGGCAATACACATAGTGATGTTATCATTGAAATATCGATATTGTGTATATTGAACTGGATATGTGCTCCCACGACTTTGTACGCGTTGTAATTTTTTTCCCGGGATAAAAATAGCCTATATTACTCAATAATGTAATGATGTAGCGTTCTAATGGTGAAATAATTTTTGTTTGTCCAGTAGTTTTTAGTTTATTCATGTTACAAACGTACAAATCCTTCCTCTTTATAATATAAGTATAGATGGTAATCAACAATGAAATATAATAATTATAATGACAGCGAATTTTTTGAAATTGGATCGATATCGTATCTACAGATCACTTATGTGGTTACAACACTATAACTATCAAATATATCTGTCATCGAGAAAATAAAATAGTTGGAAGTACTATAGTATTGAGCTAAAGCATTACGAACATTGTTGCTAAATAAGATCGATGTCCAGGGATAGTGGTGTTTATCTCTTAAAAATAGCGTGAAGTCGCGGGCAGCAGCTAGATTCAAATATTAGTAGTCGTCATACTAAATATTAAATACTAAGACATCTCTGGTAGTAGAATTTATCTATCAGTCTAGTGCACACAAGATGCTCATAGGTAGGCACTTATCGAGTCAGTACAAAGCTTAGCCTAACCTGCAGAGGTAGCAGAATAGTTTTAACCTTTTAGACGCCAAGAAAACTTCACCTTTTACCTACGGGGACTTTTAAGCCAAGTCACTGCTCAATAGTTGCACGTTTTCAAAATAATTATTAACTTAAATATTGTAGTTTTTTACTTGCTTAAAATTAATACAATGGAGCGCTTTTCATACCAAAATTATCGTCTAGGAACGCCGGCCGTACTCACTCACGAAGAAGCATGACTCATACTAACGTTACTGACGTCAGTGTGTGTCGCAAACAGCGACATCTGTTGGTTGTTGTTGCAACCACTGCGTACCTCACTTTGAGGGTCGATAGATTGATTTGATAGATACTAAGCGATTTGACCAAGTGCCGATAAATGACGTAACTTAGCCTACCCCCAAAAGCAACCATTTATCGTTAACACGTAAAACTATCGTCCGTAAACCGACTTTATAGACAACCGGTTTTTTTACTCAATAGTGTTTACTCTGTTATCTATAACGTTTGTGACTTTATCGCGGTTCACACTTCGAGTCTCCAAGTTCCAGTCAAGTAGCTCTCATACGAGAACTAAATTCTCTGTGTAGTTAATAGTTACGTTGATTTAATAACAAACTTGCACTGTTAGGTTGTTGCGGTGTTCATTTGTAGGTAAGAGCAGTTTAAGCTGACATAATGATGTATCTATACTATATATCATCATCATCATCATCATCATCAGCCCGTGTCAGTCCTCTGCTGGACATAGGCCTCTCCCATACCACGCCATTGGGCTCGATCTTCAGCTCTCGTCCAATCCCTGCCCGCTGTCTTGCGAATATCATCGCCCCATCTAGCAACAGGACGCCCTACACTGCGTTTGCCAACACGCGGTCTCCACTCCAGAACCAGTTTTCCCCAACGGCCATATATACTAATATCTATACTAAAACATTTTATTACGACTTAAGTTTGTGAGGTTCATCATTATCATCATCAGCCTGAAGACGTCCACCGTTGAATTTGTTCAACCTCTTAGAACGCCACAATGAACGACAACTCGCCACCTGCATCCACCGGTTTCCAGCAACTTTCACGATATCGTCCGTCCACCTAGTGGGAGGCCAACACTGCGTCTTCCGGTTCGCGGTCGCCACTCGAGAACTTTTCTCCCCCAACGGCTGTCTGTTCTACGAGCGATGTGGCCTGCCCATTGCCACTTCAACGTATGTATTAACATACTCTTCGAGATATGTCGTTTGTGAGGTTGTATGGGGTAATCTCTGGATCTACTCTATTCGCCAATCTTACCAATAGAGACTATAGAGAGCTATATTATTTGTGAGGGTCAGAGGCTTTATGTAATTCTGTGGGAACGAAGTCGCAAGCAACAGCGAGTGTAGTGACAAAGTAATTAGTCATCTCATCGTCATCTCCAACATACGTCCCACTGCTGGGCATAGGCATTCTCTAATCACGAGAGCTTGGGCTACATGCAGTTCACACGCAAGCCTAGTGTGAATTGGGAACTTCACCGACTCCATTGAATTGCCTGTCAGGAGTATGCAGGGCTCGCGGTGTTTTCTAAAAATAATTTATTTACTAACCATATTAATGACATTAACTTCCTACATTCAAGACAGTATACCATTTTTATTCAGCATCATAACATTTTTTTGACGTCACTTTACGGCGTCGTCAAATCTTTATGGCTCGTGCTATGCGTTTATGAGGCTTTTGGTGATAAAAAAAAGGTTATAAGTCACGTTTGCGAATTTTTAAGAATGCAAGATTAAGTAAGTCTTTTATTCAGTCCGTTAATAAAGGAGTTGGAGTTGGTTTTTCTCGAATTTAGGGCTATTTAGAAGCTAAGCAATGCAGGAAAGCATACAGGGATTTGGTGCTCCATGTACTGTAACTCGTTTACTGACGTTTTAATATAAAACGACTTACTTAGATCGGCAGTAACATAGCATAAATTCAGTATGTAATCTACATTTTACATACAGTTTGCTGAATTTGACAATCGACCAAGCAAGCCTTAGTAATAGTAGGTCCTTACTCATTTGATGAAGACGAAGCGAGAATAAAATAATACATTTCCTATATACTAATATAGTCATATCCTTACTAATATTGTAGTAACTCGGTCTGTTATCACTTCAATCTAAAGCCACTGAACCGATTTAGCTGAATTGAAATTTACAGGATAACGATAAATGAATTTTTTGCAGACAATTTCGCTTGCAGCAGCTAGTTTATAGTTTTTTTTTTATATGTATATACAATACTGATGGACTTTAAGATTAGTGAAGTTTCCGAATTTAGCCGATGTAAAATGAATATAAGTTAAGTACGCAACTACTGCACTTTGGCGAGTTATTTAAAAATTACTTATTTACTTACTGATTTTATACTGTGACTGTGATAAATACTTATTTCAATATTTAATAAGATAGCACTGAAATATTGCAGACGATTCAGGGGCAAAATAAGTTAACAGCAGTCTGACAATTAAATTAGTCTAAACGAGCGTCGAGCATAGGTACATCAGTTTTTTAACCAAATTCAAAAATAACTAACTATTAGAAATTAGAGACTAGGACTATTAAGTTAAAAACAAGTGACGTCACGCGACTGGTCTTTAAATACCCGCCTCTTGCAGCACGGGGCCTCTTTGCCCCTCGACCGTCGCCCTGGAAGCATCTGCCTTGTCACCGTGTTTTGTGAGCTATATGGTGTTGTTTCTTCTTTCTATTATTGCGTGATTCTGATCGAATTGTGTACTTCACCGTGCTGAAGACTTGTTTCGAATTATTACAGCCTTTGTTCCCTGTTTGTGAGTTATTTGTTAAGCCATTTAAATAAAATTCGTTACTAAAATCATGTGTTTTTAATAAAATAAGAGCAACTAGCTTATACTACCTATTGTGACACGTACTTCAAAGAACTAAAAACTTCACTGGGACCGCTCAATCTATCACTATTCCCTCATACGAGGATATTAGAGGCTAGAGTAAGTGAATGTTCCGCTGATTTAGTTCTGGTTTACTTCGCTAAATCTGAGATTTACGGCTGATTCTTGGCTCCACACAGCGCCGTGTTACTTGCGGGCTTCCTTGGGTGAATTTAATAGTTGTCACACACTGCTTGCGCGGGTAACTGGCGACTAATAAAAACCGCTTGACAATGTTTTGGCAATCTTAAACTAGTGCCATCTGTGGGGGTGTTTTAGTACTCCACTGCAGCGCCACCTACCGTCGACTTTTGGAAAGTCAAACAGGCTCAATGCTGTCAAAAAAAAAACGATTAAATATATATCGCAATTTAACCCGGTGCTGACTTTGCGGAGGGGCGCCATTTGAACTAGTAATTGTTAACATACAAGGGACACGTTTCGAGACAGCGCCTGCTACGTGTAGGGACTAAAGTTAATCGATGGGACCATAAAGCTTTAACTACAAAAAGTTCGCGTAAAAAGTGTCCTATGAATGCGATCTGCATCAAAATTAGAAAAAAAATCACCATTTTACAACGTGTATGCCCAGTTGGATCTTGTACCTAAATCAATTTTGAAGCAGATATTTTCAACGGATTGAGCTGAAATTTCGCATACTTATATAAATCAGATGACAATACAACAATCTGGTAGTGAAATTCTAGTGGCGTGGTCAAGATCTGTGCGGAGAGCAGAAGTCCCTTCAACGGTTGGTTCGATTGACTTGAAATTTGGTATACATAATGTAAGACTCATGTCAATTCAAGAACAGTCAGCAAAAAAGGCTTGTGTTTAAAAAGTAATTTTAGACAGAAACTTATCTCATTTTCATTCAACCGTGTGTCACACTGCTATCGTAGCGGGTATGTGATAAAATGTTGAGCCAGCTTAAACTGGGGGACGTTACTTGAAAAACTTGCCGACCGTCTGGCAAGAGTTTCTAGATAAAAATTTAACTCGCAGTTAGGTTGTCATGTTCGAGTCTGTTACTTACCTTATGTGGCTTGATACGACGAAGTTCGCAAGGCTTAATGAAGAAACGACGAGCATAATGATAACATGTATTGTGCTAACTTTCGAGACATACTCAGCGGCACAAAATTTGGTCCAGTTTTCATATAAAACCTACAGTGTCCCATAACTGACGCGTCACAGGGACACTGGGCGTAAGTCAGATTAAGAGGTAGCTGATGGCAGTAGGCAGCGGATTTAGGACAAAAAAACTCAATCAAGCAGACAAGGACGTGTGTGTACCGTTCGGCGTTTGAACGGCAGCCGATTTGTCATTGGACGAACACGCGCTTCAAATATTTAAGTCTACTTAGTACTGACACGATTTTTATTAAGGCACACATGCCATACAAACAAAAGTTCAACAGGTACATTATAAAGTGCGGTAGCCTGTAGTTGCTTTCTATTAGACTAGTTTCGTTGTCTTTTTCCAATTTTAAATACAGATAGGTACAATTTTTTACAAATACAAATAGTTTATTTAAATAAGTGGTTTCAACAAAGGAAAATATCCATCAGACTCCAAACTAGGCTGAGCCTGTATCTTGGTTGTCTGCGAGAGCGATTATAACTAAGTAGTTACTAAGATACATTAACAAATTGGCGTTATAAAAAGAACGGTGCGGTGCTTGCAAAAAGTGAACACAAAATACAATACATATAAAGAGCGACAGAGAGTTCGTAACGGAGAGCATGAAATTTAATCATTCTTGTTGAACAACAACGTAGTGTACTTTATTTGTGCCCCCATTGGTTAATTTCTACCGCGTCACGCTGCCCTACAACTTCTAAAAGAACCGACCCGCATCACTACTAGTCAGGCCTTGTTTAACTTTTGAACGTTAATAAAATAATGAACGCTGGTTGAAACGTCCGGTTCATTTAGCTATCGTCTTTCTTAATTTGTTTTTTTCATAAAATAAGTCTTAGTTAGTCAATAAAACTCATTTTCACACAAAATGTCAATATAATGAAACACAAAAAAAAATACAACTTGGTGCTGTTGTTCGAAAGTACTCGTATTACTTTTTGAAAGCCAAATATAGGAATAGCTGGGAGGCTCAGGAGGAGCAGATCCAGCTTGCCAGGAACGGTCGGAATCTTTCAGTCGTCTTCGTGTTCGAAAGTTATGGGCGTACATGCATTTCGACGATATAATAATACACACATCAATAATGTCTTAAGGGCCTGTTTCACCACTCCTTAACTATCAGCTATCTATGATGACGTCTCTGTCTGTTTCGTAGTAATAAATAGAGACGGAATCATAGATAATCAACAGTCAAGGAATGGAGAAACAGGCCCTTAATTTGATCTTTTAACGCGGTAGGTACCTACCTAGTATAATATTAAAATTTTCAAAATTGACTAGGGATAAATATCTCCAGACATTTTTGATGAGTGCAGATAGATAGAAGATAAATTTGAAGATCAAAGTGGCTAGTATTATAGGGTTTAAACAGCCAAGAAAAAATAATGTTACCGTAATTGAAAAGAAAGGTTCCAAGTCTTTGTTTCCAGCATTTTCACCCGGTGAATTCTGATTGCAGTTGCGTCGGCGCTGGTAGAAATAGAAAAACGTTTGAAACCTAACGAGGGCCCGCTTGATACTATTTTACCACTACCATTTGTAGATTGAGCGTCTAGTAGAGGTTTCACACAAAATAAGTTTCTGTATGGTATGAAACAGATTTATAATAATATGGGGAGTGTGAATGGGTGCGTTGGGAGGGGAAGGCCTAGAATCTAGGCCCTAGATGGACGTTCCGTGATCAAATTGGGGGCGTTTTAGAAAAAGGTCAGGTCAAGAGCCCTGTGGAAAAGAGGCGTGACGGTATGTATGTATGTTATGCAAGTTTCTGTGAAAAATACCATTTTTAATAGGTACAAGGTTTTAGCGATTCTTTTTGTTTCGAAACAATACTGGGGACTTACCATGACGTCTTAATGTCAGATCCATACTAAAAATGACAGCTAAAACCTAAACTGAGTCGAAATCGAATCGCATTAAGACGTCATGATAAGGCGCCAACTTAATTACAAAAACAAAAAGTAAACTTGCAGGTTACTGTTTTGTTTTTTTATTGACAGTTCAAATATGAGTCCTGAGCCTCTAGCGTAAGTTTTCACACGAACAAACGTCTCGAACGCGTTCACGTAAACGTCTCAATTAGGGTGCGACCACACCGCCGCTTAAAAAACGGTGACGTTACGGAATCGCAACAAAATGTATGAAGAAACGGTGAGAAAACGTGACGCATACGACACGACACTGCGTATACGCGGCGGTTTGGTCGCACCCTTACTATGGAAAAATTGGCAGCGCCAAGGCAGCGCCACTTGTGGATCGAAACGGAAACAAACTGTTCCTATAGTATTTGACATTTTAACGCAAACGCGTTCAAGACAAGACGTGTTCTGTGACCGAAAACTTACACTAAGTACTTACTAAGTACTTACTTTTTTTTGTAATATTCTGTTTGTGTTTCCGTATCAGCTAATAAAGTTCTCTTATTCTTATTCTTAAGCATACTGTTGATTAATTCCGTGTAGAACCAGTAGTAATAGCTGCACGTAACGAGAGGTTGCGAATTCTGACCCGCGATCAAAACAACCGCTGCCAAAACGAAGCAAACAACGACGACGTGTCGTTAAAGTGCAACCTGTCTATCCTGAATCCGAAATTTCGTATCACACCGTCCCTCTCAATCTAATATTAAACACTGTTAGTGTGAGTGAAACGACACTATCGGTGGTGGTAGCGTAATCATCTTTATCATCGGCCTGTAGCAGTCCACGGCTATGTCGATGACTTTCATTGGCGTTAATGACAGAATCCTGCAATTCCACGAAGTGGAGTCGTTAAAATTACTTAAAGAAGCTTAATCCATTTCCCATAAGAGTTTTCAAGGATTCATGGTTAAGTTCATTCGAAATCTAACTAATATTATAAATGCGAAAGTATGGATGGATGGATGGATGTTTGTTTGTTACTCAATCACGCCAGAACGGTCCAACGGATCTGGATGAAATTCGGCACATAGATAGAGAAGTCTGGAATAGCAAATAGGCTACTTTTTATCCCGGAAAATTGCGTAGTTCCCGCGGGATAGCGATAAACGAATTCTTTGCAGACGAAGTCGCTGGCAACAGCTAGTATTATATAGAAGGGATATGAACCGTGATTACCTTTATTGAATTGGTAATCCATTTCCCCTCTACTTTCTTGAATAAAATTAGAATTTTCCTTCAATGCGGTGTTAAATAATTATTATTCTAATCATTACACAAAGAACATAATTCGAAAACTATCCATGAATGGGAAGGCATTACAAACAATAAGTCAACAAAACACTGGATTCGATACTTTATCTTCAAAACAATAAGGCGTAGATGAAATCAAAGTTCGTGTGTAAATTTCATTAGAAGTACAATCCATCATAGTTAAACTTGCCTCAGATATTGTTATAAATCGACTGAGGCGAAACTTTGATTCACACGGGCTTTATGTACTATCATGGACTTTGATTGTTGAATCTGTGTGGGTGCTTTCCGTACTTACATCTGTAAAAAATACAAAAAAATACATGTGAATAGCACACTCATTGTCCTGAAATAAGCGTGAGATTTTGCAAAATTTCCATTATTTAATACGTTTTATTATTTAGGTACGCACTATTAGAACATACATTGCTGTGCATTTTGTGGACATACCCTCTCATTTATAAACGCTCTATAAGCTTCTGCTGCAGCTGCTAACTTAGCAATCGTTTGTCTGTGAGAGGTAAATGTCAAAGTGACAGATAAGGTCAAACGATTGCTAAGTTAGCAGAATCCTATAGAGGGTTTATGAATAAGGGGGTTAGTATTGTAATCTATATATATAAAAGAAGAAACTGACTGACTGACTGACTGACTGATTGACTGACTGACTGACTGACTGACTGACTGACTGACTGACTGACATATCAACGCACAGCCCAAACCGCTGGTTCTAGAGATTCCAAATTTGGCACGTAGGTTCCTTATAAGGTCTAGGGGTGCACTAAGAAAGGATTTTTCAAAATTCGACCTCTAAAGGGGTTAAATGGGGGTCCAAAGTTTGTATGGGGAAACAAGATTAGTTAAACTATTTTATTCGAAACTTCACAGGATTATTCCTAACGATAAATGAGTAAACACCTGTTTCAGGTTTTTTGAAAATTCAACCCCTAAAAGGGGATAGGGGATGACAAAGTCTGAAAATCAACGTGGGTATTATTATTATTATATTATAGTGGGTAGTATTGTTTGTACGGTTTATCGGGTCGCAGATTAAGAAAACAACAACACACATACCTACCTGACACACACACACACATACACTAATTTCCAGGGGAACGGGAAAAAACGGGATTTATATTATTCGATTCCGCGTGACCCTATCTCAGTAGGTAACTATACTTAATAAATATAGACTCTTCAAATTTCGTACACAAATAGATGATTATAAAACTAAGAAAATAATTTCAGGATTTTTGGAAATTCTCACGGGATAAGGAAAAAACGGGATTTATATATTCAGTACAACGAAATCCTATGAATTATAATTACTAGACTTCAAATTTGGCATAGAAGTAAGTGAGTGTAATAGTAAAAAACAGTTTTAAGGTTAAGGATTTTCGAAAATTCCAACGGGATAAGGAAAAAACGGGATGTATTATTCAGTTCTACGGGATCGATTTTTCGTTTTAATGATCGTAGAAAACTGAAATTTGGCCTTCAGGTTCCTTGGGGAGTATAGGGGAGCACTACAAAAGGATTTCCCAAAATTTTGACGGAAATGAACGGGAAAAAACGGGATTTTTTGTTATATACTGCAGGTCGTAGAAAGTTGAAATTTGGCATGTAGGTTGCTTGGCGAATGTAAGGAAGCATTATGAGACAATTTTCCGAAATTCCCACGGGAACGGGAAAACCGGGACTTTTCGTTTTACTGGTTGTAGAAAGCTGAAATTTGGCATGTAGGTTGCTTGGCGAATGTAAGGAAGCATTAAGAGACAATTTTCCAAAATTCCCACGGGAACGGGAAATAACGGGATTTGTTTTACTGGTCGTAGAAAGCTGAAATTTGGCATGTAGGTTGCTTGATGAGTGCAAAGAAGCTATAAAAGATAATTTTCCAAAATTCCCACGGGAACGGGAAAACGCGACTTTTCGTTTTACTGGTTGTACAACGCTTAAATTCGGCAGTTAGGTTGTTTGGAGAGTGTAGAGGAGCATTAAGAGAGGAATCTCCAAAATTCCCACGGGAACGGGAAAAACGGGTTTTTTTCATTTTACTGGTCGTAGAAAACTGAAATTTGTCAAGTGGGTTCCTTGGGGAGTGTAGGGAGCATTAAAAGATCATTTCCCGAAATTCTTAAGGGAACGGGAAAAAACGGGATTTAAATACTCCTGGTACACGCGGGCAAAAGCTATTTGTCAATAAATGAAGTCTACGCGGACGAAGTCGCGGGAAAAAGCTAGTGGTCGTTATAAATACGTAACAATAACATAACAATATGTAACTTTTTTACTTTACATTTTTAACTCTCGCGATATTTTTATCTTGCTTCGCAGCATGTTGCTACCAACTTCTTATTGGACTTAAAGTTCATTAATATTTTTAACGATTACTGACTACATAGTTTTCTAGACTTAGGGTGCGACCAAACCGCCGCGTATACACAGTGACGTGTGGTATGCGTCACGTTGTCACGTTTTCTCACCGTTTCTTCATACATTTTGTTGCGATTCCGTAACGTCACCGTTTTTAAGCTGCTATGTGGTCGCACCACGGTCGCACCCTAAATCCTAGGTTTAGTTATTATGACCGAGTTACTCGTATGACAAAGATACAATTTTTATTCTACGCACTCTAAAATTTAGAGTCATTCTAAATCATTGTGAGTTATTAATTGGCGACATCCAAATCCTGAAATATATTAAAAAGTGTCGACCGGCAAATCTGCGTAGTTCAGCTATTTGTGGTTCCCGGGTACAGGGTGATAAATAACAGCTTATTGTCCATACGTTGCAATATACAGCCTATACAATAAAGTAACTTTATTTGCGCGCGGCTTTTATTTTATATGGCAACCGTTTTTTTAAGTTAGGTTTGTTTTTAGAACATAAAAATATTATGTTTGGTTTAGCTAGCGGTTTTTTATTGTTTCGATTTTATGAACTTTTATGAACTAGGTTGTGGTTTCAACCCTGTTGCCAATTTCCATATCCCTCGGGAATTTTCAAAACTTCGTTACGTCTCTCGAATACGTCTTTGTGCTAGCAGCAGCTGCTTCACAAGCAACCTTCAGGCAGTTTTGGATTGTGTGTTGATTATCACATCAGTACTTTAGAACAAACGATTTTATAAGTACTGCTCAGCTGTGCTATAAAATAGTTTTTTTTTTATGAATGGGAAGGCAAACGAGCAAGTGGGTCACCTGACGGTAAGTGATCACCACTGCCCATAGACACCCGCAACCCCGGAGGGATCGCAGATACAAACAAACCCAACAAACAAACAACACAAAACAAAACAAATTAACCGTTGGTTAATGAAGTGAGGGGATGCTTATGATTATTTTAGTGTACGGTCGAAGAAACTGAATCAGATAATTTTATGGAACCCTTTCTCATAAAATTTCGCATTAATTTCTTTATCAGGTGTATCGTAAGTCGTATGACATTTGCAGTGAAAGGGTTCAACACTACGCGATTCTTTTCTTTCTTTCACTGCACAATGGGCAACGTTTAAACTGTTTTTAACACAATTTTCCAATAAATAGTTCACCAAATCCTTACATAAATGGGGGTTGAATTAAAACGATTCATTTCCTTACATAAATTACATGAGTCGTTTCATGTCGCCGACCTAAGCAGTCTGTATGCAGCGTAAGGCTTGTGCAATCACTTGATAACTGCAAGCTTAATGGGGAGCTCATTAACGGCATTTAGTGCAAGATTGGCTTTTAAATGAGATTTTGAAGCATTTAGCGGCAATTTTAAAGCAAATTGTCGCTTAAAGACTGTTGTTTGTTATACAATGTTTGTAGTATTGTCATTAGAATATACTACAAGTTTTTCCTTTTGTATTGTTTTTGTTTTGTCCAACTACTTGCTTCTGCCCGCGACTACGTCTGCGTACATACGTATAAAACTTCCTCTTGAATCAATCTATCTATTAAAAAAAACCGCATCAAAATCCGCTGCGTAGTTTTAAAGATCTAATCATACATGGGGGGGACACACAGCGGAAAGTGACTTTGTTTTATACTATGTAGTGATACGTTTTACTGCGTGTATGTGAGGATTTATTGACGATATTACTCGTTGCTGCCATTTTGCTGTGAAAATTAAATATTATTATGTTCTTATTATTCTTCTTTTTGTAGAAGGCTACTTTTCTAACTAGTTATTGCCCGTGGCTTCGTCCGCACAGAATTAAAAGTACAGACAGCTCGAGTTTTCCCAACACTTCCAACAATAATTATCGTTACATTTCAACCAATTTACGCAAAACCATGACATATTTACGCGACACGAAATTTAGACGCGATTTACGTATGTATGTATCTAAGTCCTCCGCTTTTGCGCGTTTGTGCGTTTGTCTATTTTGGACGGCTTTTCATGCATTTTTCACTAATAGATAGCACTCTATCTATTACAATTTTAAAAGTGCAATAGTGCTACTAAATAGACGTGAGTGACGTGGGTGAATGAGACCAAAAAGACATAAAGGTCAAGTTTATTTCGATTGTGACAGTACGGAGGACATTGTTTTACAATATGTAGTGATTACAACTTTAAACTGTAAAATTAAGTAGCTGGCGCGTTCCGCCGACCGAAACAAGCTGTAACATGACCGCAGTTAAAATTAACCGAGAATTAAACCGAGCGTAACAAGTTATTATATGGGCGTCCACGCGTTAAATTGCGTTAAAAGCTGGCCGTATCTTGGCTTGTAAGTTAATACTGTTGCAAAATCACTTTGTAGCAAAGTTAAGATGTTGAAAACGGCATTATAGTTTCAACAGAGATATACACCTAGTTTTATACCACTATAGAGTGTACTTTTGAGTGATCGGATCAGCCACGTGCTTTTAAAAATCGGGCCCCAGAAATCGCAGTGGTTCACTGTTTGCTGTGGTTCACTGTTCGCTGTGGTTCACTGTTCGCTGTGGTCCACTGTTCACTGTGGTTCACTGTTCGCTGTGGTTCACTGTTCACTGTGGTTCACTGTTCGCTGTGGTTCACTGTTACCTGTGGTTCACTGTTCGCTGTGGTTCACTGTTCGCTGTGGTTCACTGTTCGCTGTGGTCCACTGTTCGCTGCGGTTTACTGTTTGCTGTGGTTCACTGTTCACTGTGGTTCTTGCATGGTTATATCTTCTATGCTAGACACTATCGAGTTCATTAAGTAAGATGGGCTCGTAAGAGCAGCGCCTGCGGTCATTATAATTATGCAATTATGTGGCAATACACCCGCTTGCAACGGACACACAGGTGCACCCCTGACCCGCCCAAGCAGTATTTATACATTCGTCGTCATAATTAAATACCAAAAAACTAGCAATGTGTTGCCATTACTATGAAATAGGTATTGTTTTTACTTTTCTAAGATGTGTGTAGGTAGATTTTTAAGAATTTTAAATTGTAAATAGGTACTTGTAAAATATAATTCAATTGCCTGAGAAAGCAATCTTATTTAAATATTAGTCGCAGCAAATATTTAGTACATAGTGAATGAAAGACGATAAAAAATTGTCAAAACGTTTATTCTGAGAGGAGGCCTCCAGCAGCTTGTGGGACGTAGTTAGGCCGGAGATGACGATGATGATGATTTTATAATTAATAAAGTTATATAATTACTTTAAATGGCTTCGTTCCATGTAGGCGATAAAGGAAAAACAATCGCGAAAATTTGCTGTTTAGTATGGTGTTAGTGGAAATAAACCATTTTGAAGAATGGCTAAGTTAGATCATCCATTAAGGGCCCATTTTTCAAGTTTCAGATAAACACTTAACTGACAGATAGTCATAGAGTTGGTCGTCGAATAGGTCCTATCTGACGATTGAAAAATCGACCCTAAATCATAATTTAGATGTGACCTGAATTATCTATTTTGACAGCAAACTCTGAATATCCGTAGCTTTGATTATATATTATCTCTTGAATAATCGTAATAGCGTTCCGAAATAATCTCGTTATCCTTTCCTTAATTATCCCATGCCTTGAACTCTCAGAAGCGAATTTGTGAGTCAAGGTCGGCTGAAATCCGAGATTCTTCTTAAGATAATCTGTCAATCATCTCTGGAGTAACATACATGGAAAAAGGACAGAGTCCACACGATATTTTGCACCGTTTTGCTCAAGTCAAGGAAAAACAAATTATCTTGCGACAAATATGATTCGCCTGTTGCGCAGTAGGAAAGTAATTGGTTTTAGTTCATCTACAAATCTACATGTTCGTCAATATAAGGAGTGCAAACGCAAATCATACAGTAGTTGTCGCTTACCCATGAAATCAAATCTAGTCTCATGGGTCAATTTACACTAATTGATCTAACTAGTCCCAACTTAACCAAGTAAAAGTTCGTGCTATCTATGGGCAGTAGGCAACGAATTAACACATTTTTAGGGTTCTGTACCCAAAAGGTAAAAACGGGACCCTTTTACTAAGACTTCGCTGTCCGTCCGTCCGTCTGTCTGTCACCAGGCTGTATCTCAAGAACCGTAATAGCTAGACAGTTGAAATTTTCACAGATTGTGTATTTCTGTTGCCGCTATAACAAAAAATACTAAAAACAAAATAATAATAATAATTAAGGGGGCTCCAATACAAAAAACGTGATATTTTAGGCCTTTTTCATGGCAATACTCGCCGAGCTAGATCTCAAGAACCGTAATAGCTAGACAGTTAAAATTTACACAGATTATGTATTTTTATTGTGGCTACAACAGCAAATACTAAAATTAAAATAATAATAATAATTAAGGGGGGCTCCCATACAACTGAGTATTTCTGGTACGGAACCCTTCGTGCGTGAGTCCGACTCGCACTTGGCCGGTTTTTATAGATAAACGTCTCTAGGATTGAAACTGCAGTGACTAAAATTACCTAACCCCAATTTCCACGTGTACCTGAATTGAAACTTTCCATCGTCTGTTACCGTATGTCCCACAAGACTTCTGCATGCTAATCCCTGCATGTTCACAGCTTAATACGGGGGCTAATTGCCATCTAAATAATTACGAGCCGTTTTTGAACCATATGCCTTCGTTAAAGGCAGCCAAATCATTCTAGCTCCACGCTCATTAAGGCTTGATTCAACGTCTTCAAGATGACTTGTGTCAGCCCGGACAGTCGGCGATAAGTGACAATTAGACATGCAAGGCGTAGTCAATATTAAGCCAACCGGCGTAGATTCTGGTCTAGTTTGTAGTGTAAACAGAATTGTCAGTTGTCACCGACAATTGTCCAATTGATGAATAGGTGCCGTCATCGTAAAAGAATCTCAACACGGTAATAAAACAAGGTAAGTAATTAAGAAAGAGATGCAACGAATAAAGGTCAAATGTTAATTGCGGAAGTATAGGTAATCAAAACTTTTTTTTAATGTGAATAGGAAAGAAAACGAGCAAGTGGGTCACCTGATGGTAAGCGATCACCACTGCCCATAGACACCCGCAACCCAGAGGTATTGCAGATGCGTTGCCAACCTATAGGACTTAGATGAAATGCCTCTTGTGCCCGTAATTTCCCCGGCTCTTACTCTCCACACCGGAACACAACAGTGCAAGCACTGCTGCTTAGAGGCAGGATTAGCGAGTAAGATGGTGGTAGCGATCCGGACGGACCTTGCACAAGGCCCTACCACCCGCAACACACCGCACACCTTAGTTGCATAATTGCGTTGCGACTCTATTGAATTTTGATCTATCTTGAACACAAACTGCTTCGAATATATACCTGAGTATTATAACTGAATCATACATGGTATAATATGAATAAGTTTATGTTTAACTTCCCACTTTGAGACCGATATGTACCTAGCGGCGGTGGGCGTATAGGTAGAAAGAGGAATTCAAATAGTGATGGGTTGCTAACAGCATCGCCTATAACATGATTCCTAAGATTTTCGCCCATTCCCTCGATGGGCACCATCTATGCGGGAAGCGCAGCAGCTGGTACATTCTATGTTTTTAGGGTTCCGTAGCCAAATGGAAAAAACGGAACCCTTATATTATAGATTCGTCATGTTTCTTTGCTAGACCAGCGTGGAACTTATTTTTTTCGATTATGGCTTACCTAACTCTTACTGGACAGTTGCTAAGTTGCTGCATTGTATCCCAAAGCCACTGCAAGCAACTTCAAGAACTCCGGCCACATCAAGTTCCACCCTTAATCATCTCGAAATTTAAATAAACCCCATTAAAAACCTTACAAACTACAGCCAAGTTCTGAACCTCGTCACCTCACAAAACCCGAATATCACAGGTAACAATAATGATGTGTAATTTATATGCAAATGCGCGGCAGGTAAGGAAGTTGGACCTTTGTTACAAGTTTCAAATTGCTAAGAGTTGGGTAACTTGGGGTTGCTTAAGTCCTTGGTTGAGACAACACCTACGCTCAGCTTGCTTTATGGACGTCCGGTCCATGTAATTAAAGTTGGATTTGTGTAAATTTAAAGCGTTGAGAAAATTAGGAAAATAAAGTGAAGTGAAAGTTTACCCGTTGGCTGTTTCTGAGTCTGAGAATCGAAATACACGGTCTCTTAGAATTTGTCCCTTAGAATATTTTAACAGGTGCTTGGCTTAGTTCGAGCGAACACTTGTCTCGTTAAAAATTTTTCATTAAAATTTTTGATTCAAAATTTTGTACTTGACGCGGTTTACTTTGAACATCGATCTAAACATTTTGTAACTATGATTCATAAATCCTGTAACACTACGTCCGGAACATTTTTAAGATACCCTGTATAAATAGAAACAATACTTAGATAAAAAAAAAAAGTGTTTATTCCAAATCAATTTTACAGAACCATACAATGTGCTAGGATACCCTGTGTTACAGGATCCTAAGGACTTAAGTACAAGGAAGACAAACGTACGAGTGGAAAACGTTCCAGTGCAAGACTTGCACCGAATAACATTATTACCTAAGAACATAATTAAATGCATGTGTAGATAGTAACAGCCTTATTCATAAAAAATCCTTAATTGAGGTTTGATCAGTCGATTAGTTAACAGACTGATTAAGCTTATTTGACAGTTGTTAAAAAGTATGATTCATAAACGCTTGCTAGTAGTCTGTTAGCTAATGAGCTGCTGATGGATGGATTAGACGCGTTATGTTGCCACCTTGACAAATCATAGACCAAAAATGGCCTTTTAGTGAATTAAAAAAAAAAAATTGACAGCAGTGGCAGCGAATTAGCGGGAAACCAGCGAATTAATACGACAGACTAGGCAGTGTGGATCTAGTTTCCTTTACCTTTCCCGGAGGGAATAAAAACTTAAAACATAAAAACTATCTTGCGTATGGTTTTGCTCTTGCCAAAATCAGCTGTTCACATATGTGGCAGCCATTTTGTGAGTTAGCAGAGAGATAAAGTAGGGTCTACGGTCCGCTAACTTTCGGAAGACTTAACAGACCCTTGATGGACTGATTAGCGCTAATTGACGTTTATGAATAATGTTTTTTTGCATCGGTCCTATAGCGAGCTTATAGTGAGCCTCTAACTTTTTATGAATAAGGCTGTAAGTAGTTTAGGTTGTTGCAGTTTGATATGTGTCTGGGTCTGTGAGGAAGCAGAAACCCAGGAGCGTTCAGGGATGACAGAAAGTTGTTTTGTAAAACCACCAGACCGCTGAAGAGTGAAACAGGTAAACTTATTTCGTGTTACCTGGTTCTCGATTTTAGAAACTAATATTCAAAAGTGGCGAGAAGTTGTCACCATGTATGACCTTTAAGTTTCTCTTCTATTATACTTCAGAATTGTATTTGTAGAAAGTCTTTTTATACGTTTGTGATTAGGTATACAAAAAAATTGGTTTTAGGTATGATAAATGTTGCTTACTATTTATTTTATGCAAAAGATATTTTTTTTTACAGAATTTATCTGGGATGTTTTTAAATCCTTGTTAATTTCTTAATGCCGTGTTTGAATTAGGTTTTAATGTTAGAGACATCTGGCATTTAGGCAGAAATGCCCACGTTAAATTAAATTTATTAGCAGGACGACAACATAAACGAAGTTCTTTTACAAAAATTAGGCATTTTAAATAATTTGTTGTCTGAAAGCTTAGCTTGGTAAAATAATTGTATTTGCTACAAAATAATGATAATTTTTATCTACTCAGTTTTTGTGGGTTGATGGAATTAGGCAGTTTTGGATGAAGTGAGGTCTTTTATTAAATTTTACATACATACATACTTTATTGAATCAGGCGTTACTTTGCTACTCCGCTACTTACGTGCAAAATAACCAAGCTAAGCAACAAGCGGAGAAGCAAGGTAAATATTTTGTGTTCATACATACATACCTATATCACGTATTTATCCCTTACGGGGTAGATAGAGCCTAAGGTAACAAAACCATAAGGCCACGTTTAGCATGATTATGGGCGTATAGGTGTAAAAGGGAATCAAAATAGTGATGGGGTGGTAGCCGCACCGCCTATAATAACATGATTCCAAACATTTTCGCCCATTCCCTCGCAGGGCTTTTACCATCTGCGCGGGAAAAGAAGCAACTGGTACATTCTATGTTTTTTCTTTACTCCCAGACCAGCATGTCTTTTATAAATGAACATTTTTGGGAAGACAAAAGTTACAGAAACATTTTTAGACAGTTTTCTGCAATATACCCACTCGAGTCACGGGACATAAAGATATCCAAACAGTATAACGATGAAATAAACACAGAATATCTCATAATTACCGCGCCAAGTAAACAATGGACTTACCCAATAGCTTTTGTCAAAACACATTACCTTCTTCTGCGCAGCCGAGCAAAAACCCCTTAATGAAACGCGTTAGACACAAACCTCCATTGTAATTTGTTCATTGTTAGAAAGAATACTCCGTTTTCGTGAAATAAAAGTGTCTTTTGTACAGAAACAAAGGCGATAAACATTAGCCACCCCATTCAGAGGGGAAACTTGAGAGAGAAATATGACAATTTATAAAAACATTTGATTGTCTCTTTTACTCGTGCTTTGCTTGTTATGAAGGCTAAAACAATGCATAAATGAATGATAATGAAAATATTTTATTTTAAGAACGATCGGTGGACTCTCTTGGGAATCTATGATGGAGACGGCTATGGCTCGGAATTTAGAAATTAGAAGGAATATTTTGACCGATAAAATAATGTTTAACAATTGTATCATTTAGAAACTCTTTACTTTCTTGCTTAACAATGATAAAACATGAATAAGTACTTAACTTTTTAGAAAAATTTGATTGTTTTTTGTTTTTAACTACTTTTGTGATTGTTATAAATACATTTTTTCCTTCGTTCTTTCTTTTAGAAAGCAAAGAATCGGTGACTCTCACTCTTGCGAACTTATGATGGAAATGCCTTGGCACGTAACTTAGGAAGGAGGGTTCACTTATATTAAGTAACCGATAAAATGTTTGATAAATGTGTCATTTGACAACTTTACTTTCTTGCATAACACGTTACGTAACTTTTTGGAAAAGTTATGAAGAAAACTTAACGTAGTCTTGCGTCATACTTCAAATGTAACTCTTTTGTATCGTCATAGATCGTAGACATCTTCACTGATAGATCGTAGACATCTTCACTGTAATAAGTATGAATATATTGTCAGTAAATTTCTGCAATGCCTTGGTACCCATAGTACAAGATTTGCTTAGTTTGGGACTGGGTCAATTGGTGTAATTTGTTCCATGATATTTATTTATTTATTTATTTATTTATTATTAATGTATTCAACTCAGGTACCTACAACATGAATTCAAATTGAATGATGAGCTCTGTGACTAGGGATCTCAAAAAAAAACATGAGTATCTTTATTTGCCAAACGTTTATAATATTGTCTGCGTATATATTTGCTTAGGTACCTATTCGAAATGTTATAAATCTAACCAAACCTAACTATTATTGTAAGTTTCTCGAATACCTTGATTTTTTATAATATTTTTAAAATTTAAGAATTAGCAGATTGAAAAGTTTAGTCAAATGAGTTTGTGAAATGACGTGTATTTGTGAAAAGTTTTTTTTTTTGCAAAATTATGAGCTCCTCATGCTTGAACCTGTCGTCCGATTATTATTGTGATAGATATGTCTGAGGCTGGCGGCAGTTTTCCATTCAAAATTGTTATGTTAATGTCGAAATCTGATTGATATATTTATAAATTACCTCGTCTTGGATTCGTATCACAAAATACGGGAAGCTTATCGCAATTCCGCGTATCTCATTACATTTTATATCACAATTTTTACTGCTTCAGTTAATTGTGTAATATGTTACGCGAACTCACAACTAAAAAAGGGGTGTTTAGGATTTAAACATTAGGTATTCTTTGAAACCTTAATTTCGTAACATGTAATAAATATTTCACCTTTGCCTATCAATAAACACAAATGAAATTGACGTTTTCCCGTTTATTTAAAATTAGCTTCTGCCCGCGACTTCGTCTGCGTAGAATTATACATTACTAGCTGTTGCCAGCGACTTCGTCTGCAAAGAATTCGTTTATCCCGCGGGAACTACGCAATTTTCCGGGATGAAAAGTAGCCTATGTGCTATTCCAGACTTTTCTCTATGTATGTGCCCAACTTCATCTAGATCCGTTGGGCCGTTGTGGCGTGATTGAGTAACAAACAAACATCCATCCATACTTTCGCATTTATAATATTACTAAGATGAGTAGGGATTACAACCTTCATAATACATAGGTACATACAAATACATACATCACGTCTTTATCCCATACAGAGTCGACAGTGTCAATAACAAGAGCTAAAGGCCACGTTTAGCATGATTGTGGGCATATAGGTGTAAAGTTGAATCAAAATAGATGGGTTGCTAGCCTCACCTATGATTTTTATCCACTCCCTTTGACCATTAACCATCTGCGCGGGAAGAGAAGCAACTAGTACATTCTATGTTTTTTTGCTTCCAGACCAGAATGGAAGGATATATCCTGCTTAATAACACTTTATATATACGCGGAACCTATAAGACTATCTATTTCTTCCTCGGTTCGCGCTTCGTTGGAGCAGGGAATTACATCGCTGGCCCTGTCATTTTCCATTTTATTTATAAATGTACTTAGAAATGTATCTTGCGATGTCAGTAGGATGTTGTGATGTAGAACTGGTATCTCAGTAACACATTTGATGAACGTACATTGACTCTTCTCATATAAAAAGAGTAAATAATAACGCAGTTTAAACACTAGAATCTTCAGAAATTTGTGAGGATGGATGGATAGGTGTGACGATGTAAGTGTATATGTTTAGTTCCTTCTTCACGCTGAAATGACTGGACGGATTTGGATAAAATTTGGAACGGAGATAGCTGGTAGGTACCCTAGATTAACAAAGGCTACTTTTATCCCGGAAAATTGCATAGTTCCCGCGGGATAGCGATAAACATGTCAGGTCGTAGCTGCCTAATGTAAGTCTGAGTCTACGCGGACGAAGTGGCGGGCAGAAGCTAGTTTAGAATATAAACAATCAATAAAAAAATAATTAAAATAATAAATTATAGTCAATCAGGTTAGGTAGCAAAAAAGCCGTGGTAGCCTAGTGGTTTGACCTGTGGCCTCTCAAGCAGAGGGTCGTGGGTTCGATTCCCGGGCTCGCACCTCTGAGTTTTTCGGAATTTAGTATGTGCGATATCTCATTTGAAATTTACCATGAGCTTTTCGGTGAAGGAAAAACATCGTGAGGAAACCTGCACACAACTGCGAAGCAATTCAATGGTGTGTGTGAAGGTCCCAATCCGCACTGGGCCCGCGTGGGAACTATAGCCCAAGCCCTTTCATTCTGAGAGGAGGCCTGTGCCCAGCAGTGGGACGTATATAGGCTGGAGATGATGATGATGATGAGGTTAGGTAGAGAATAGAGATTGTTTTGTACATACACATTAACTTAACTTTAAATTCTATCTCCGCCTATACACGTGCACTTACTGAACACAGGCCTCCTCTCAGAATGAGAGGGCTTGGGCTATAATTCCCACGTGGGCGCAGTGCTTATTGGGAACTTCACACACACCAATGAATTGCTTCGCTGATGAGTGAAGGTTTTACGATGTTTTCCTTCACCGATAATGACATGGAAACATGAAAACTTTAAATTGTTTATTTTAATTTATGGTTTGAGCTTCAAATTATATGCAAGAAAGACGTACCTACTTAATGGTACCTATGTATAGAATTATGTAGGTAGGTATCGTAAGGTCATGTTACTATGACCAGCTAGCCTATTACGTAACTCGCTCGCAATCGCCATCGTGTTCATTTTGACAGTTCTTGTATGAATGTGACAGCTAGCTGATTCTGATGCCAATTGTCAGCCCATACATGAACTGTCAAAATGAAGACGCGGTGTTCGCGAGCGAGTTACGTAATAAGCATGCAGACCCGACTTTACGACTATAGTACCCACTGCAAGTATAATTATGTCATCATAAAAATAAAAATAGATAATAGAGAATAAAAAGTACCCACACACTTTCTCTCCCACAAGTTTTTTATGCCAACTTACAAACAAATACCATAGAGATGACAGAATTAAATGCATCTCGGAAATAACAGCCAGTACCAGTGTAGAGACAACGCTCTCGTGAATAGGTATGGTCAGGGAAAAAGACAATTTTTAATACTATTTTTTTAAAATAATAATTTAAGTTAAAAAATATTCTGTAGAGCCAAATTTTTTTTTATATTAAAACCGACCAACGGGCGTGCGGTGCACCTGATGGTAAGTGATCACCGCCACCCATGGACAACCACAACACCATTGGGACTGCTAGCGCGTTGCCGGCCATGCAAGAAGTGGTACACTCGCCTCTTAAAGGTACCTACCCATGTCGTAGCCAGTTGGAAAAACCCCAGCCGCCAGCCCATTCTAAATTTTACACGCCCATTCCAAATAGTGTAGCTTTGCTTGATTTGGCTACATTTGGTGTACATTGTCCAAAGATATAACTATAACTTATTATTAATCACATTTTGTAAGTTTTGACTTCGTCACGGTAGGCGGTTTTATTTTTGATTTAATACGGGTACACGTCAATCATTATATTTTACTACTCTATCATTTTTATTATTAGTCTGACAAGGTGTCCCACTTCTGGGAAAAGGCCTGCCATCTTCCCCACTCGCCCTGGTCTTTGTTCGGTCAGTTCTCAAGGAACTCGTCCCGGTCATCCCTTCAGGGTGCTTCCTGGCCTGGTCCTAACCCCGCCATGGTTTATTTCTCGTTTAAAGAATTCCCTGTTCATCATCACTACATAGTATAAAACAAAGTCGCTTTCCGCTGTCTGTCTGTCTGTCCCTATGTATGCAGCTCTTTAAAACTACGCAACGAATTTTGATGTGGTTTTTTAATAGATAGTAATTCAAAAGGAAGGTTTATATGTATAATTCTACGCAGACGAAGTCGCGGGCAGAAGCTAGTATTTAATAAGTAAATACTTTTTTTTTACTAAAAATAGACTATTAATTTTAATACTGTCTTGCAAACGACATCAAACAAACAATTCCGTTGGAAATTTCAAAGATCAGAATAATAACCGAGAACATCAAAGTACCATGAACATCCGTCGAGCCCAAATATTTATCCCAATACGGTGGCAATCTGAATAATTCCCGGTAAAACGTCCCGAACTTAATTTCCTGAATAAACGTATTAATAATCAAAACTTTAATTAAACTTTCACTTACGCAGCGGGATTTCCAGAGCATGTTAATAATAAATGGGATCACAATGGCCTAGCCGGAAATATTTGTGTGGAGTCGGCTAGGGAACTGGTAAGTCTATGAATAGTGCCATAAAATATTGCAACTTTGCCACATGGCCCAACATTGCCACTTGACCCAACATTGCCTGAGCTTAAAGACGACTGGGAAACAAACCGAAAATATTGGTAAGACTTTATTATTTTTATGACAGCTGATAAATTATTCCTGAATTAGTTTGGGCAATGTTGTCGTAAGTCGGCAAAGTTGCAGCAGTAAACGGCTTTTACTCGCAAATGTTTCACCATAATCATCATTATGATGTGCCTGCAGTCGTTTTCCGTAGCTTGTTGGCATTATTATGGAGTCGGGTGTTACAATTTTTAAACTTCAATACATATCATGACCTACGTCAAGACACTTTGACTTAGTATAATCATTCCTAGTGAATGGATCAAGTAATGATTGTCTTCCAAGTACAACGGTCACTTCACAGACTCAATGGTAAGTGTAGCTTTGATCTAAGATGGAGCACGATTGCCCATTAAACATTCATTCATCCTTGATATCAAAACCGCGACGTTGTAGCATTTGTATTGATTGTATATCAGTACAATTATTTTCCTTGCAACTTAGTGTAAATTTCGTTGGAACTTTACACTTTCCCGTTGCCATTCCTAGTGAGAAATAACTTTGTCAGCATTCTTTAGTTATAGGGCCCACATAAACGTCATAACACTTATGTCAAATGAAATTGTACGTGTCACATTTCTTTTAAGACAAACTTTAAAAAAAAAATTACGCTTCAATAATTAAAGTTACGAACAAAATATAATTCTCGCATGATTTGTATGATCGTTAACTATATCTGGAAAAAATATATGCCCGTATGAAATTTACACACTGTATTCGTATATTCACCATTTTTACCCCGACAGTACCTACACATTTTTTTGCTATCGGTCTCACCGTCGAACGTGATATTTCCCGCGTGTTAACCAGGACGTTTTTTATCGAATGTCGGAGGAATTTTTGATTTCTTGTCGAAGAATTTCATTTTTAATTCCTACTTTATTCGTGGAAGTTGCGACTTGTTATGCGGTTCAATTCCCGTGATGAAATACCACACACACATATATATATCACATCTATTTCATTATGGGGTAGACAGTGTTTAAGGTAACAAGACAAAAGCCCACGTTTAGCAGTTTGTAGGTAGGCTACGTTAGTAAAAAATCAAAATAATTTTACTATATCCTGATTACGAATAAGTTAGTAGGTACTTACTTATTAATCTTGAAAATTAAAATTGCTCTCGCACCTACAAAAAAATATACAAAATATTACGATGAAAAACCTTACTGCGGCGTCCAACACCACTAGGTAAAAACATATGCTAAACAAAATCCTAACCCTTTGATCTTTCAACCGAAGTATTATGATTTAACAGTGGCTCAAAACCCTCGCAATATTTATTCCATAACGATGATAAATCACTTTATTAATTGACGATTTACTGCGTGTCGGTGATCCGGCGAAACAATCCGTTCTGCTTAGTAAGGCTTTAATTACTGCGTTTATATAAATTTAAACGTATTTTTGTATAAAAGGTTTTGTACCTCTGTAATTAACAACGGTTGCTGGTGTAGGATTGGTGCTTTCGACGAGTGCTTGAGTCGTCAACATTTTTTTGCTATTCGTTTTTCTAAAGATAAACATAGTTAAGTTTATATAAACACATTGATTCTTTTTAACATACGATAGATTGTTTTCCCTTGGTTGCTATTCTTCCACATGGTTTAGCAGTTTGTCAATTTTACTTATTTTCAGTTTTTTTTTTCATAAAGATTTGGATTACTAAAACTATTCCTAAAAACATTTATCGATGTGTAGTCCAACTAGCCTAACAAGAAATTGTTGACAACTAAATTATGTAATTAACGGTTAAATGGAACATTACAGAAATATCAATAACTCAATGCTATATGTGATTCTAATTAGTGAAACCAACATAATGTTTGTTGGCAATACATACATACTTTTAATTACGAGCTTATTGCGTGCAGAAAATGTTGTAAGTTTTGCTTTACATTGCTGAATTCAATTGATCCTTTCCAAACAAAGGGTCACCACCCCGCAATGTAAAGCAACTCACAAAATATTTCATTTACCGTTAACACAGGGGCTGTACCGTTTCATTGATCTCGGAACAAAACAAATTCATACCCTTCTGAAAGCAATTTTGATGTGTATTTAACTTAGATTAAAATAAGTTTATTTTGGCTAAGATGAATACGATTTGGGGGTTAACTGTTTTGATATATCCGTGTTCATCGCATACACTAATGTAAATACTACTTGTCGGTTTTTCTTGTTAGATTATGATAAAATAACACTGTCATGTCATGATGAGGTGTCAAAATTCTATGTAACTTATACTTATACTTATAGTGCTCTAAGTTGTATTACTAACCCGATATGGACCTCGATGTCCGAAATAAATGTTTTGACGTGACAACGTCTTATAAATTGGTTTGCCGGGTGACACTTCAAGAAACTGCGTTACGCTCCGCTCACGTTATGCGCTCACAATGAGAGCGAGTGAGAGGCACGCGTCCCTTCCACTCGGGCATGGTTAGCCCGCCTAAGAGCGAGAGAGACAGACATAAAAAGTGAAAGGCACGCGTCCCTTCCACTCGAGCACAGTTAGTGTTAAATATAATTCTTTGTATAAATAAATGTTTTAAATTGTTACTATTATTTCATCCTTCTTCCTACTATACGAATGAATATTCACATTAAAATTATTTTACCACTCAAAGTCGTTGTCACGTAAAACTTTCGCCCGTATACCGACTTTACAGGCAACCAATTTTTTTTTTTTTTTTAAGTATATTATAAATGCGAAAAGTTTGGATGCATAGATGGCTGTTTGTTTGTTACTCAATCACGCCAGAACGGCCTATCGAATCTGGATGAAATTCGGCACATAGATAGAGAAAAGTCTGGAATAGCACATAGACTACTTTTTGTCCTGGAAAATTCCCGAGGGATAGCGATAAACGAATTCTTTGCAGACGAAGTCGCGGGCAACAGCTAGTTTTATTATAATTTCCAAGCTTCAAAATCTGTGAATTAAAGCCTAATTTTGGTTGTTACCTTAATCGCAGTTTACCACGTAAGGGATAAGTGCTCTATGTATGTACATGTGTTACATTTTTTCTTGTTTTTACGCAAAATGTATCAGAACTTTCATAGTTATTGAACTTTTTCTATTTTAACATTGTGCCTCTCAAGTGTTCCATACAGTTTATTTTTATAATAGAATCCTATTAATAACTATATTATTGTAATTGGCACTTGAGTCAAGATGTTCTCAGCTTCTGCTTACTTGACTTCTAAAGAAAGGTTAAGTTGTAAGATAAAATCTGTTCAAAATTGCCCAAGGTTGGGAGAACCTGCCACTCTAGTCAGATCAAACGATTTTGCTGAATAATGATCGTTAAATATTTAAGAGGCAAAATATTTATTTGCTTCTCAAGATATTGTTCAACAAGAATATACTCGTACGGTAGTAGGCTTCAGGAATTAACAAAAAGATTTCAAAAATGTAGGAACTTATCTTAGTAGGTACGGAATAATTCAAGTTCGGTTAACAAAACTGGTCCCAGATAGGGATTTTTTATTCATTTGGTAAGTTTAGTTTAGTGTTTATATTACTAGCTGTTGCCAGCGACTTCGTCTGCAAAGAATTTGTTTATCGCTATCCCGCGGGAACTACGCAATTTTCCAGGATAAAAAGTAGCCTATGTGCTATTCCAGACTTTTCTCTATCTATGTGCCAGATTTCATCCAGATCCGTTGGGCCGTTCTGGCGTGATTGAGTAACAAACAAACATCCATCCATACATCCATCCATCCATTCATCCATCCATACTTTCGCATTTATAATATTAGTTAGATTAGATTTTTTTTTTTTTTTTTCATTTCAGCAATGTTATAATGAAAACAGAAAAAATAATGTCAGTCATATGAAAAACAAAGATAGCCAAACATTAGTTAGATTGTATATAATTTTAATTGAAAATTACCCTTTGTTTTCTGCTAATCTGTATTCCGTTGTCCCAGACCTTATTACTACTCTTCTGGAAAGTTTGACTATCGTAAAGGGAATCTTTGACAATCGTCCCGTAAGTATTTATAGATAGCCCAGTAATTCAATAGGCGCTGAGACTCTGGTGAAAAAATCTAAAACTCCTTATAAAACGTAAGCCATTCCAGAAGACATCAATATTGTGCGAACGTCCCTCGAAATTTTCAGACAATACTAAATGAAGGTCCTTTTACCGAGCAATGATTTTTTCTCAAGGCATTTATTCGGAGCCTCTCATTTGCAGGCGTCGCAAACCGTTGGCTCGCGAATTAAATAAAACGAAATAGTCTAAGGAAAGTATTTATGTAAATTTCTACGGCATTAGAGTAGCAATTTGGACTTGTACGCACCACACAAGGGCACGGTGGGCCGAGGAGAATTAAACTAAAAGAGATTAGACTGTTTCTAATGAAATTTCCGTGTTTTTGTTGAGAATTAGGACTATGCGTCTTGTTTTAGACGACCGGAGAGCGGATGGTGGTTAAGGAACTATTGAGATTTTTTTATTACTAAGGCAGGGAAGCCCACGAGCAAGTAAGTACGTAAGTAGGCACCACCCATTGACTTAATAGTCCAGGTAATAGGTTCAGATGAAAAATATAAGGTGATCAACTCTGTACATTTCCTACTCATTCACTACTACTACTATTTCCATTGTACTCCTTTCATCCACTCAAAAGTTGACTGAAAATGATCCCTTAAAGGGATAAGTCCGCCTTTGTGCATGTATCTCAGTGTTTGTCAACTGTATTTGTCTTGTTTATTTTGCACAATAAAGAGTTTACATACATACATAACTAAACTAACTAACTAACTAACTTGGCTCAGGGACCCAAATAGGGTCTTGGCCTCCGAAACGAGAGCACGCCATCTGTCCTGACCGTGCGCAGCTTCTTGACACATACATCCATACATGTTTAAATTCTTTTTGTAACACGTCTATGTGAAAGCATACGCAAAACTTGGAAAATTAGGTAGTGAATATTTTTTGATTATGTTTCTTCGAGTAATTACTCTAAGATTTTTTTTATTTTTATTATTAAAATACAAACTATTAAGAATCAAATTACAATAAAGAACATTACAACTAGGAATATATTTAATTATTCCAGTTAATATGTCAATCTATTTCAAAGCCAAGGAATTTAGAATAATGAAGACAGAATTAATTAAGTAATAAGTTTAGATAGGAGAAATCCAGGTCTGCTAATTTATTTGGGTCCAGAATTGCAAGGATTTGGTTTTGTTCTATAGAAAACAATGTTCAGTAGACACGCAAACAGACATGGTGATATTTTGTTTTATTATTTTGATTATGTGTACAAAAACCGGGTTAATTTTGAAGTTTTTTTAAATCTTTTGTAAATTAAATAGTTTAGTACCTACTTTTTCTGATTTCTGATCTGAGAATAAATCAATTTACAATTTGAATTAACTTAATACGTTTAAAAGAAGCTTTATTTTACGAAGCTTTATAGCTATCATGAGAGCTTTGAAAGCTCCCGGCCGACCTTGTTGTTCTATAAATACAACTAAAAGCTCGTAGGTGCCTTGTCTCTTCCTTGTTTAAGCAAACGCACTTACCGGGACCGGCTTAAAGTGGAAAGGTAAAGTGTTCCAGTGCTCCAGTTAGCTTTTTGAGTAAATCTGTGCCAACAAACTTAATTTGCTGCATTAACCTCTTCTACTTATAACACTGTTAACCGATAGAAATGAGTTGGTTAGAGAAAACAAAATTCTATTTAGTCCGTCTTTTAGATTGACGAGGGGTGAAAATCGTAGGAAACATGTTATAGGCGATGCGGCTAGCAACCCATCATTATTTTGATTCCCCTTTCCATTATACTCCCACAATTATGCTAAACGTAGTGTTTAGCCGTAAGGGATAGGCGTGATTTATATTTAAAGGTACTTATGTGTGTTTCACTTTACTCGAATTGAGTAGGTATTGGATCCGGTTCGAAGGACCATAAAATGGGATGGCGAAAAAGAGAAGGAAATGAAGGAGGCTGACCTGGTTCGAAAAATATCCCTCGCGTGCTAGATCTTGATGGACGCAGGCTTCGCTTCTTGCTTCTTCCACCCCAGGGTGTATCGTTGAGGGTTTATCGCGTTAAAAACCTTAGAAAACGTCGAAGGGAGCGGGGAGCTCGACCCAACGCGCAGCAGTACTTAAAGCAACAGTGCTGTTTTTATTCTACCCCCGGTTGGCCGTAGGAAATTGGAAGAGAATTGTGTAGGAAAGGAAGGTAGATTTTTATAATAGTGTGAATCGATATTCGCCAGGTATTGTATGATACTTTAAATCTTAAATACAAGGTGTTTTTGGACTTCAGGCTCTGTCTACCTTCAGATATATAAAGGCGTGATATCTGTAGGTACTTATGTATTTAAGGCGCTGTCAACAGCAAATGACCTTGAGCAGCGCCACTCTTCACACATACGGTTGGCGTGCCTGTTAGTGAAAGATAAGAAACTATTCCGGCAGCTTGGCGCGCGTTTAAAATCTTGCAAATAAGACGCAAATAAAAAAAGTACTTATGGAATATTTGTGCAATATTGACTCGTTAGTCGTTTACCTCGGTACCTATGAATATGTTGACTTCATGTTTTTAATTGCAAACGCATACGTCGAAAAATTAAAGACATAGAACCGTTTAATGATGATTTTAAGATCAATCATTGCAATTATTTTCTATCGAGCCGATTTTGTTCAATTAGTCCGTCCAGCGGTCTTTGAATTATGATGAAAATTAACATTTATTTTTTTTGTATTTCTTTTGTGTGTAGTTTTTCTTAAAAAAGTGCTTAAATAACATCAATTTCAACAAAAATAGGTGTTGTCAGCCTCTTAAACACAGCAAAATTTTCTGTGTGTAGGTTAGGTACGTACGTATGTAACAGATTTTCAAAAAATATACGACACGTACCTACTATTCTTTCATCTGTGCTAGTCTGGGAGTTGTAAAGAAAAATGCAAGTACCAGCTTTTACTTTGAAGGATTAAGTACACAGTGAGGAAACTTGAAAACGCCTGGAAAGGTGTGTAAAGTTTCCAATCCACACTGCGCGTGGGAAATATACCAAGCTCTCTCTTTATGAAAGGAAGCCTATGCCCAGCAGTGGGACGTCCGTATGACGTATGTAAAGGCTGGAGATTATAATGTTGTTAATCAAATGTCTTCGACTTCATTCACAACAATGTTCTTGTGAACTAGTGATAATTAAGCATTGTCCTTCTGTTAAGTCACGTTTTTATCCCTTACGGAGTAGACAGAGCCTAAGTTAAGAAAACCTATAGGCTATGTTAGCGTAATTGTGGACGCATAGAAAAATACATGTCACCAAAAACGCCTGGTAATGAACATTTGTGGAATTGTTTTCTTTTTAATGTATTTATATAATAAGACTAACACTTAGAGAATAAGCCATGTACTAACCCAATAATGTATGATGAGTCATGTAGTTGCTCGAAAATAAATAAATATTATTATTATTGTTGGTACAGGTTTCCGATCACGGGCCCATGGGGACCCGGTCATTTGAAAGGCATTCATGGGGCCGAGGCCAACATGAAGAGGCCTTTGGTACCATATAATATAAACATGAGATGGGCGCAACTATGGAGGTCTATCCCCTAATACACCATGGAGATGTGCTAGCGGACAGTCCTCCACAGTTGCCAAACTATTGCCTGGTAGGGAACGACATGGAATGGGCTATGGGGTTGGGATGCTGTGGCAGGATTAATGGGCTATGGAATGAGAAAAACGGACACCTACCATTTCAATATCTCAACAAATTGAAGTTTGGTAGGCGGTGACTCGCCGCCCACTAAATGGGCCCCTCAAACTGCCGCCCGCTCGGGGCAACGAGGTGGCAACATTGGTGTGCACGGCTAAGGATGGAGAGGTGTTCCTGGACTTTGAACAACCATCACTTGGTCCTTATACAGTCGCATCAGGTGCCAACTCGCCACTTACGCAAACACATCCAACCTTCGAGCATTTAGCTCTTGCGCTCCACTCTAGGCGGCCAACTAAGGCAAACTAGAGGCGGGGTGGGTGTGTGACTGTGTGTGAGTGTGTGTATGAGCGCATGTGTGTGTGTACCCCCGGAGGTCTCAGGTTCGTGGTGTCGCTACGCACCAACAGCTCGCCACAAGCCGCCCTGCGATGACTGACTGCACTGGTGACACGACAACACCAGCGGGCGATGGGGTCGTCACATCCCTACGCCTATATTATTATTATTATTATTATTATTATTATAGGTCGAAAACGGATTCAAAATAGTGATGGATTGTTAACAGCATCGCCTGACGTTTCCTAAGATTTTCGCTCATTCCTTCGATGGGCTTTTACCATACGCGCGGGAATAAAGCAGTTGGTACCTACATACCATGTTTTTTCTTTGCTCCCAGACAGACACATGGCTTATTAAACGAACAAAAATCCTCTTTCCACTCACATATACCAAATAAATATAGTGCTAACAGCAAAATAAAAGCCCCTCCGGGTTTATAGTAGCTATCAGTACAGAAACAACGAGTGTTTACAAAGTAAAGTGGTAGGCAGTCTGCGAAGAAAAGGTCGGAGGTTTGTTTGTGAGAACTAGAATAGAATTGGGGAGGCCATGGCACGTTAGTATTAGGTACTTTGGCTTGCCATTTGGAAGACGGGTGTCTAAGAAAAATTGAGCGCTTAATACATCAACTTTTATAATTTATAAATAACTAGTAATTGATTGAATCTGGCGTTGATAAGGCTTTGTCTACTCCGTAAGGTATTAAAGACGTGATTTATGTGATAAAGTATTAAGGACCGTCTCTGACCGATATTGTCAAAAAAACTACATAGGTACACCGTCACGCTTCTTTCCCACAGGGCTAGGCAGAGACTATACTTTGTTCCACTTGCTACGGTCCTGATATACCTCTTTCGCTTCATCCACATTCATCAATCTCTTCATACAAATGCTTGTCGGTTTCGGGTACTCTTGACCCCCCCAATTTGATCACGGAACATCCGTCTATATAGGTCTTCACCACACACTCCCAACGCATATATTCACACTCCCCATATAAATCTGTTAAGTTAACCTTCTTTCATCCATCCTCTCTACGTAACCAAACCAATTAAGCATACAAATATTAAGATTAATAATTGTCATACAATACAATACAACAATACAAATACTCTTTATTGAATACCACAAATCAGTACAAAACAATACAGAAACAAAGAACAAAGTATACAATAGGCGGTCTAATTCAATAGGCGGGCGATCATAATAAAATTGAAGACAAATTTAATTTCCAACAATAATGGCCAGAACGAGCATGTATGAAGAGATTGATGAATGTGAATGAAGCGAAAGACAGAACAGGATCGTAGCAAGTGGAACAAAGTAGTCTCTGCCTATCCCTGTGGGAAAGAGGCGTGACGGTATGTATGTATGTATGTTGGCTAGACGACCCGATAGACTTATGAAAGGCAAAAAAATATGTCACTGCTCTTCGACCGTGCCCATCATCCCAATATTTCCTACATAATTTATTAGAATCCATCTTACATTAAGCGACAACAACACAATTAGTGCCGTTCGCGACGCAAACCAAAACGCAATTGTCACGGGCTGTATTCATTAACCGGATTACATTCCGCAGAGGTACCATGGGTCACGAAAACTCGCTCTTAAACATTGACCGAAATTGAATGAAAGTTTCAAAATATGTGCGCGTCTATTGTGCTCTTCGTTTTTAGTGTCATCATCTAGGCCTCTACCCACATCTATGACATCTGTCATAACATCTATGAATCAGATGATTTAAACATTGTCAGCGGCACTTTGATGGCTAAACAAGCGCCTTTATTAGTGTACTAGCTTTTGCCCGCGACTTCGTCCGCGCAGAATCATAATTTGCGGTAAAAGGTTTTCCTCTCTCCCATCGAAAATGTACAAAAACAGCCAAATGGAAGTAGTACTTTAGCACGAAGGATTTCGTACTACCTACCTACCTCAAAGAAATAACAGTTTCTTGCATGGACCCACTGCCATTATTTTTATCCCATCCTTTTGTTCTGTGGGAAATTCGAAAAATCTAATCTTATGACACCTACGTGATCTTCAAAGAGCATGTCTACTAAATACAATGTTTATATTTTCTATACGGTCCTTTTATCCCGTGGGAAAATTGGAAAATTCCTTTGTAATGCACCTCTTTGATCATCAAAAGTCAAAAGTTTATTTTGCAAATAGTCCGCCAAGGGCTCTTTTACATGTCTTTTTTTTAATCTACCAGCGCATTCGGAAAGACCATAATCATTGCCAAGAAGAATGCGCCGCAAGAAACTTGGCAGAAAGTCATTTTTTCAAAATGAAATAGATTAACAATAGTACTTAAATTCTACTTAACTTACCAATAATACAATTAATACATTTTATAAAAGGGATGTAAAAGGTCCCTAAGTTAAGTTTGTAATGTCAAGGAATGTCTGCCAAATACCAAGAAACTATATTAGCAAGTCAGTAAAATTACTCTTTTTCTTATCCCACGGGAAATTCGCAAATTCCTGAAATCAGTTTTCAGATATCATAATTATCTACTGGTATGCCAAATTTCAAGATTCTGGTAATAATATTTAAGGAGATAAGAACATTTCAACGTAATAATTATAATTATCCCTTTTTTCTCCCTATCCCGTGGGAATTTTGAAAAGTCTTGAATACGATTTTCAGCAGTTATGATTCCCTACTTGTGTGCCAAATGTCATGACTCTATTAATTATAGTTATGGAGACAGGCTCCCTTTTCAGTGGACTTGTAAACACTATTTATTCCCTATCCCGTGGGAGTTTAAAAAAATCCAGTGCACGTCTATGATATTGAAGCAATATTTATTTACGTTGTGACTCTAGGCAGATGCAATTTTTGACATGTTCATCGCAATCCCGCGGGAGCTATGCAATTTTCCGTGATAAAAAGTAGCCTATAACCTGGCCGGTGATTTTCTTAACAGATTAATATAAAGCTTGCATCAAAATCCGTTCAGCCGTTTTCACGTGATGCGCTCGCAAATATACACGTGTTCTGTGATCGATTCTAAGTATCCCCAGAAAATATCTTCCATGTACAGACTTTCGACCCTCTTTAGCTTCATTATTTGTATGTATAGATAGAAACCATTCTCTTGAAACATTTTATCTACTAAAAAATTAAGAGTTTTTAATGATTCACGGTTAAGTTCATTCGAAATATTATAAACGGGAAAATTCATCAATCTTGAATTTTGCATCGAAATATCGGGTGCTCAATAAAGGTAATCGCGGTTCACATCCCGTTTATAATATTTCGAATGTACTAAAAAAGTACCGCATCAAATCCGTTGCGTTAGTTTTAGAGATCAAGCATACATAGGGACAGACAAACAGCGGAAAGCGACTTTATTTTATACTATGTTAGTGATTATAAAAATCTTATTGTCAGTCCTGTTAGAAAGGTACACGCGCCTCCATACTATCTCGGTCGGCTCGTTTTTCAGCTGCGAGTACTCGGTCCTGTTTAAAAATATTACGTCAATGGATTGAGATTTCAAACATGACTGTGTCAAAATTAAATTTACTTTAAAGAAAAGCATCAAGGAGTATTGATATCAACTTCGAAGCAAATCGCCCCCAAAATAACTGTCGACCCCTTTTAAACCCCAATAGGTCATGAATATCAAGAAAATACGAAACACGTATTCCATCATTTCTGTCAAAGAATGTTTATGCAAAATTTGAAGTAGGGTCGGACCAAGGAATTACTTCGCCCCATACAAACTTTGGACCCCCATTTAACCCCTTTAGGGGTCGAATTTCCAAAAATCCTTCCTTAGTGGATGCTTACATTGTATAAGGTATCTGTGTGCAAAATTTCAAGTCTCTAGGTCCAGTGGTTTGGGCTGGGCGATGATCAATTAATGAGTGAGTCAGGACTTTGCCTTTTATATATATAGATTAATATATTTAATGCAATAATTGATCATGATGGACTTTTAATTTCTTATTAAACGCGATAAATGTTCTTTTATCCCTTTAATATGAAAATAAAAGTACATCACGATTAATTATTGCATTGGACACATTGATACACTAAAAATGAAGAACTTGTATATGGTATATTATTTAAACTTTCATTAAATTTCGGTGAAATAATCGTAAAAAACACCAAAAATGCGACGTTGCCAGCTTTAGGGATAAACGCTCTTAATGAGCCCAATACATTTTCTATGCATTTCCTTAGCGACTTAAAGTAGTGTAACCGCCTTACCCGGGGCTTATTAGAATTAAATAAAAGCACCACCGTAAGTCGTGTCCATATTAAAACTAAGAATATTTGGCCAATTAATAGATGTGATCGTCTAGTTAATAAAATAATAAGGTAGGACCCTCTTTAACGTTGTGTTAATTTTATGCCGCACGAATTTATCGGTTGTGGAATGTCAAAGAATCAGTAATACAAGGTTAAACAATTCGCGAAAGAAATGGTATCCGTTTAGTAACCTAACGCAAGTTAATGACGAGTTGTGTATAGTTAAAGTATAGGTGCGGTTAATAGCTCGAAGTCTGTAGAGACGACCGTCGCTCTGCTTCCTGTCGTAAGACAACGATGAACCTAGGAAAAACCCGAACACAAAGGGACCCTTGGATGAGACCTTTTAAGTCAAATGGGAAATTCCTAACCAATTGGAAAATATCTAGGCCTCCCAGCTCACCTTAATAGCCTAGCCCGCACATAGATCGTTAGAAGGCTTCCCCGTACGCCCCGATCTCATGTGCCCGACAAAACCGTTGAACAAACCTACTGCCTTGAAATTCTAATCTCAATCAAACCGTCACGCTATGTACACAAAGTCACAACGTGCATTCACGGATAGAATATCGTGCAAGTTACGCTCAACGTTTCATGCTGGAATTTACGCTCACATACATGCTTGAATTTATGCGGAATTTACGCTTCCCTAACTCCGAAAGCTGCCGCGGGTGTGTCCGATTCAAGAGCTAGAGGGTGTTGACGAGTTGTGCAAGGGATCTGAATACCACTTGAATGCGTATAAGAATCACTGTATCTGTGACCCCTCCAAGGATACAATAGCTCTAACCAGTCTCTACACACGACGCGATACGGTCAGGGATCAAAAGGCCGAGACGCTGCACCCTCTAGGGCCACTAGCAAAAATTATAAACACTCAAATGACTCAGGCTTGTATGAGTACCTAATGCATGTGAAAGATCCAAGTTAGGCGGCAGACGACGTGTGCAACCTAGAAATGGACCCTAGTCCTTGACGTACTGCTTTCCGGTCACCCAGGAGATAATCTCAGCCAAGCACCTTCCGGCAGGTGTGTCAGCTAGTGAGTGTGTTAACAAACAATAAGGAACCGCGTGGTGTGTACCTAGGGCATGCTGTGACAGGGAACGTCTAAGATCGTCCGCTTGGGAGCGGATTACCTAGGCCAATGACACGTGTGCTGTTGTACAGTGTAAGGTAGTTGTGCCTGTGTAGTGTAAAAGACAGACCTACTTTGTTCTCTAGATTGGCACGGACTAGAAACAAGGAAGCGGTACTACGTGTGACACTGTATTCCAATGAAACTCAGGGTTGAGTGTAGCGTAGTTGGTAGATATGTGAGTTAGATGACTCTCTCCATCATTTCATTGAAATCCACAGTGACACTTATAAACTAATCAAAATACTTAAGGTAGAATTGCAAGTGCATCATCAAGTTATAAGTTCACTCTCATGCGGTCAACCTTCCACTCTTCAAAATAATTTTATAATTGTAGCGCTGCCTCACGAAGACTATCGTAACACGCCGAAACAAATGACTATCAAACAATACAAAATGAAACAATATTCGAACCCTACTTTTATAAGGATCAAGATATCGCCTTACGCCCCGACGCTGCTAGAAGCGAAAGTATTTCAGTGACGTTGGGTTGTTTAATGGTTAATTCGTTCAAACGGGAATAGTTAATTCAATGAGTAACAAGATTAAATATCCGATCCCTACTTACACTCTCTAACGGAGAGAAAACGTCTGCGTACGTGGTAAATAAAGGGATACGAAATTACGTGCATAAAGAATCAGATAAACCAATGATAAGGTAAACAACAAAAGACACCGATACGCGTTGGCGTAGCCAATCTAGCTTAGACTTAGCTGCCACTACTCGTCCTTAGTAGTATTAATCTTCGACCGCTCTACTCCAAAAATGCGCCTAGTGATGTCTCCGCTGGCTGCTATCGCGCCCCGATGATCGTAGTCCCGCCTGAAGGTCGAGCCGCGCTTGATCGTCTTCCGATCGTGAATCGTTCTCGCGAAACGCAACACAATGTTTTCTCACTCTCACGATAATCTACACTCAAAGTCCGTATGTTCACACTCGCGCTAAAGAACTCAAAGTTAAACTCTCAGAGTCTCAAGGGAAAGGTACCGACCGCGTCCCGAGGAAAAGCAAAATCGAAAAAAGCCCTGTCTTGCGGTCGACCCCGCAGTTTTGTTAACACTCCGTTACCCCCTCTACTCACCTAGAAAGCTGCCCGGAAGGGATGTTAATTTTTTGTGACTGTACTTTTCTAATTTCTAAGAAAAGCCTCAGTAATGACTATTTCGGTGGAAACAATAAACCATGCCCCTAGGATCCGCTGCCTTCGACTGCAATAAATAATTGACCGGCGCACGCACATCTGGTGTCTAGACAAAGCAAGTTCAGACCTATTCCAAAATTTCCGTGTAACGTTATGAATTTATGACGGTGTTTCTATTGTCTTGTTAAAATAACAAATCTTACGAACAAGTCAAATGAGGGTCCTTTGCAATACTTAAATTGAAAGTAATGGCTCAATTTCTATTACTTAGTTTTTACGAAGACACGAAACGTGAGAACCCTACACATCTGTTATTGGTGAAATTCTCTTAACTGACAAAATTACTTTATTGGTCCGCTTTCAGATTCCCGACAGCAGTAGTAATAAAGTACGCGGCAATCATCTTAACATATTTAAGAAAAAAAAAAATACCACGTAACATAATATATAACTCGATTTACTGTCACGGAGGAACTGCCGTTACAGTAGTGTAAGTGTTTAATCCGGGTGCGGGTCAAAATCCATAAAGTTTAAAATGTATAATAGGTTTAAATACAGACATAATGGTTCAAGAGGTATGTCAGGATCGTAGCAAGTGGAACAAAGTAGTCTCTGCCTACCCCTGTGGGAAAGAGGCGTGACGATATGTATGTATGTATGTATGTATAATGGTTCAAAATATAATGCAATTTTCTGTGAAACTAGTTAGTACCTAGATGAACTTTTTTGACAGCGGAATCTATAGATTGGTTCAGGTTAGGTTAGGTTTATTTCACAACAATCCTCTTAAGTTACCATTTTCTGAGAAAATTGTAGTAGGTATTATAATTTTGAACCATTATGACTTTTAATCCAGCATTTCAAACCTTCTGTACTAATTTGATACGTACCCGTTTACTTTTGACTGCGATTTACCATAGATTCGGTTTCTTTTTCGGAAGCTTTTTGTGTTTATATAACACGGTTGAGACGTATCTGCCTTTAAAATAGAAATAATTTTGAAGTTACGCAAGTAACTGCGGCAAAATGAAAATAAAAATACGTTACAAATGGTAACACCGCCACGAACACTAACTAAGATAACAATGCTAGCTTGGCTAAACCCTGCAACCAGGGTTTAATTTCATTTAATCATTGTATTGTTTGAGTAGACCATGGACCAGTGTTAGTCCAATTTTTTAACGTCACAAACCTCTCTTCTCCTTCTCTTCAAAATTGTAAAATACTAGAGTTAGTTGGCTGATACATTAATTTGCAAGTTTAAAGAGGTCGTTATTGTTTGGAGCTATAAATAAAGCCGTAAAGGAATTGATTGGCCGATTGTTCGTAGGCAAACAAGGGCTTCACCCGATTTACGACTTAGATGTAAGTAAATTTGACCGTCAATTTGTAAGCAGTGAAAAAAGCGGTCACAAACCGTAGGACCCATAAGACACGCTAAAGCAAGAGCGGTTTGAAAACTTAGTATTTAAAAATGTTTTTTTTTTTTAAATTCCAACTTCGTGCAACGATATGCCTGCAAATGACTGAAATCGCTCCAGTCCAATTAAAAGACTTAGTGGTTTCGTATCGTTTGCCCTAAATTCCGAATTTCATCTAACTAATATTATAAATGCGAAAGTATGGATGGATGGATGGATGGATGGATGGATGGATGGATGTTTGTTTGTTTGTTACTCAATCACGCCAGAACGGCCCAACGGAACTGGATGAAATTTGGCACATAGATAGAGAAAAGTCTGGAATAGCACATAGGCTACTTTTTATCCCGGAAAACTGCGTAGTTCCCGCGGGATAGCGATAAACGAATTCTTTGCAGACGAAGTTGCTGGCAACAGCTAGTTTACTATAATTTTAACTTGCCTTGTTCACAATGCCATGTTTCCAGGTGCCATAACGGTACGTTTGATAAACAATTCATTTTTGCTATTCTCAAGTTTAGTGTTCCAAAAGTATATGCCAGAAACTTAACGACATTGTTAATTTGATTTGTTATGTATTTTTCAATACAGTTGCTCAAAAAGTGCCCTTTTTTTGGCTGTTTTGTGTGCGAAAAGTTCGTTTTTGCGCACTAGTGCTATTTACTTTTCCATTTTTTTTTAATTTGTACTTGTTCCAATTCACGACTACTTACCTAAGAGTTATTATAATGCTAGTGTGTACCAAGATGAAATAAAAATAAAAACCTATTATTGATGTAAAAATATCAAAATATTGAGATTTTATATTTTATTACCTTGCCTCTTCATCATTATTATTATAAAATATTGAATTCCTAAAAACAGTTCTTATTAAGGTGTCTGAATGTAACGGAATTTAAGCTGCCGAAACGCCTGTCAAAGTGGAGGCGTTTTTCCAACTGCAACCATGGTTTTTAAGGTTCTAAAGGCAACAGTAGTTTTTGTGTTCATACAATTTAAATAAACAAATGTCGGAGATTAACTGAAGCAGAGATAATTTTATTGTATTAACATTACAATTAATACTATCTGTTAAATGTGTTGTAGCCGTTGCCGTCTGTCGGACAAATTCCAAACTGTTGTTGAGTAAACGCGAGCGATACGCCTGGGTAGAGTCGGTAAAGCAGATTCTCATAGCGGCGCTCGGTGGTTAAAGCAGTCGAGGTAAGAGAGTCTGCCCGTAACACTGGAGCGGCTGAGCGGCGGGAAAGAGATTTTTGAGGTTAAATGAGTTTTATTTTGTTTACTTGAAATGAAAAGCACGAATGACGATATTTGTGGACTGAACCTACCGGTTTGCTCAATTAACAGCATTTTGTTAAAGTTAAGGTTAGTGTTAGTGACATTTGTTGACAAAGTGTTGTGAATTAGTTATTTCAAATTCCTTTATTCTGTTGTATTTTTTTTCGCAACTGTATTGAAAATCGTCGTTCGATACACGCGCGGAAATGTCATTCTTCACTCGTCTCGAGTCTTGCCTACTCGCCATTCGGCTCGTGGCAAGATATCTCGAGACTTGTGAAGTAATGACATACTTTCCGCACTAGCATCGAAATGTACTATTTTGTTTCTTTGTGTACCCGGTCACTGGCAATAAAGATTTTTATTATTATTATTATTATAAATATAATAATCCTACTAATACTGCGTCGAGTTGGGAAGGAATGTGAACTAATGCACCTTCAAAAGAAGAAAGGTTGCCTATCTAGGTCATGTGCTTAGACACGCAAGATACGATAGATCCTTCTAGCTTCTTTAGCTTAATATAATAATGGGCAAAATAGCTGGAAAAAGAGCTGTTGGGCGCAGGAAGAAATCCTGGCTGCGAAATATCCGGGAATGCACTGGAATCACAAGTGCAGCGGAGCTTTTGAACCTGGCCAGAGACTGTGTGAAGCATGAGGAGTTAACTGCCAACCTTTACTAGATGGAGAGGCACCATAAGAAGAAGAGTAATCTAGGTAATATGACGATTTACCCGAACGGTCAAAACTGAGGTTGAAACGCTCGATTATTCCCAGGTATGCCTTACTTATTCTAAAACCATCGTCATCATCTGATGATGATGATAGTCTTAGAATAAGTATCAGCCCGTGTCAATTCACTGCTGGACATAGGCCTCTCCCATAGCACGCCGTTGGGCTCGATCTTCAGCTCTCCTCCAACCCCTGCCCGCTGCCTTGCGAATCATCGCCCCATCTAAGCAACAGGACGCCCTACACTGCGTTTGCCAACACGCGGTCTCTACTCCAGAACCAGTTTTCCCCAACGGCCATCAGTTCTGCGGCATATGTGACCTGCCCACTGCCACTTCAGCGTGCTAATTTGCTGAGCCTGTCAGTTATCTATGATTCTGTCCCTATTTATTACTACGAAACAGACAGAGACGTCATCATAGATAACTAACAGTTAAGGAATGGTGAAACAGGTCCTAAGACCGTTATAATATTATCACATTCCGCTCCGCCTCCTTTTACGTGCAGCCTTATCGCCCACCATAAAATCGCCGCATTTATTTTTCAAGTGTTCACAGCAACCCGAATCCAGCACCTGTCCTCAAGGCTGACAAGTTGATCTTTCCGTGGATTTCCGAGATTATCTTTGCCATGTCCAGTTGTGACGTTCCATAAAGCTCTGTGTCATTCTACGTTGAGCCTCAGGTCCGTTAACGGAATTTACCTTGGAATTTAAATGTAGGACACTCTGTATGTAAAGAAGCAACACGCATTTTGACAGTACAATAACATACCTTAAAGCAATGTTTGTGAGGTGCAAATTACATCGTTGGTAGCTGGCGCGAGTGACGCTATGTTATGTAAAGGGTGTGTTTTCGTGATACGGTCACGCGGAATAATATGCTTTTTCGTTACACGTGAATAACGAGCCTGTTGTGTATCTCAAAACAATAAAACCGCAAGGAAAATGCTAATGGTGGCTGAGAATCCTCGAAAATGATACATAATATAACTGTATAATAATGTGCATACTTGATTTTTCATACAGTATGAATTACTAAATATGGCTGCCGTAACACATAATAATAAATGTTACAAAATTATTCTTGTTTACGCGAACGAATTGCATTTGAGTTTTTAATGATTCACAGTTAAGTTCATTCGAAATATTATAAACGGGATGCGAACCACCCAACGGGAACGGACGTGAACGGGATGCGTCGAAATATCGGGTGCTCAATAAAGGTAATCGCGGTTCACATCCCGTTTATAATATTTCGAATTGCTTGACTCGATTTTTCACTCTACTTGAACAAGACACCCAGCGATAATTAAAACTTTATCGACACATTTCTAATTAGTGTAACAATCGCTAAGCTTATTCTGGCCATAAATTTATGGAATTGACGCCACTAACTAGCAGAACCTGACGCCAGATAACAAGAATAATGGCGTAGAATAATGTTCTATTGTGTAACTGTTAGTTAATACGTTACATACTTACATAAAATCACATTTTTATCCCTTACGAGGTAAACAGAGCCAAAGGTAACAATAACAAAGGCCACATTAGGCAGTAACAGCCAGTGTTTATACATGCCTACTTACATACGTATCGTAGCGAAAGAGGTATGTCAGGATTGATAGCAAGCGGAACAAAGTAGTCTCTGCCTACCCCTGTGGGAAAGAGGCGTGACGGTATGTATGTATGTATACATACCATCACGCCTCTTTCCCACAGGGGTAGGCAGAGACAGAGGTAGGAGGGTACTTTGTTCCACTTGCTACTCTACCCTTACATACATCTTTTGCTCAGACACATCAGTCTCAGTGTTTATACAACTCCGTCCAATTCATCTCTTTTAACATCGTTAAAATAAATGTTTTTAAACCTCGAGAATAACATCCTGTGTAAATTCCAGCTCCTCAGTCAACGTCACTTTCGCACCTGTGGCCCAGTCCATGGTATTTATGAAACAACCATATTTCGTCACTGTCACTCGAATTGAACTGAAAATTGACGCTATAATATACTGACGAGCAATAATATCGGGTCGCTTTTCGTATATCTTTGTATGGGAAGCGACCAATTATTTTTGCACGGTAGTGTAGACTGCCGCGGTAAGGTTGAAGAAGAGAAGAGAGTGTAGACTGCGTTTTACGACATTTCAAGTCGGTTACTACATTGACCGTGTTGGCAGGCCTCCCACTAGGTGGACCAACGACATCGTGAAAGTTTATAATTATAAGTCGGCAAACAAGCAGACGGGTCACCTGATGGTAAGTGAAGCCGCCTGTTGCTGGTGATTGTCGCGGTCGGTCTATAAATGCGTTTTATGTCCACATTACCAAACGGCCAAAATGTATAATCTAGAGGCTTAATCACTTAAAACATATTTGAAATTACCTCGATTTAATGAATTCCCACGAGTTGTAATTATCAAGCAAAATGAGTAAGGCAAAAGATTAAAATGTATTTAATAAAGTTGTTTATCATCTTCCTAGCGTTTTTCCCGGCATTTGCCACGGCTCAGTGAACCCGGGGTCCGCTTGACAACCTAATCCCAAGTTTTTACAGAAGCGACTGCCATCTGACCTTACAACCCAGAAGGGTAACTAAGCGTTATTGGGTTGGTCCGGTTTCCTCACGATGTTTTCCTTCACCGAGAAGCTCATAGTAAATTTCAAATGTAATTTCGCACATAAATTCCGAAAAACTCAGAGTTGCGAGCCCGGGAGTCGAACCCGCGACCATCTGCTTGAGAGGCCACAGGTCTAACCACTATATACTAGGCTACCACGGCTTTTTTAAATAAAGTTGTTTATATAGTCAATTAAATATCAACACAAGTCTCTAACTTAAAAAAAAAAAATATGTAATTATATTGTATTATGTTTGATTTGATTTTTATTGTCTTATATATACCTGCATACTTATCTTTATTTTAATGTACTCACTATCCGATGGTCCCAACGGAAGACCAGCGTTGGCCGTAAGGCCAGCAAATGCTGAGTTGGGGCCATTTTATGTCAATTTTATGTAGCTTTTAATATATTTTTATCTTAAGTAGGTAGGTACTGTGATTGTCATAAATAAAGTTTTTCTTTTCTTTCTTTCAACTAATAAAAAAAAAAAAATTGCCACATTAAAATAACAAAAAACAAAACACAAAAAAAAAATGTATGCGCCCCCCTTTTGTTGGCCCATGCAGCCAAAAATTTAATATCAGCAGTCGTTTTTGCAACATAGGTATCCGCTATTCGAATAATTTCCTTATTTAAAATTAAAACGAAACGGAAGCGCAGCGGTATTAATCCGTAAAACAGAACGCGGTGCTTCCAACTTTTTCGCATCGAAACAAAAAACAAACGTATCCCTCATTAATAAAAATACCTCATTAACTCAAACCCCATAGCGAAATAAAATCCAGTGAATTTATTATGTTACAGGTGCAATTTAACAATTTGCAACTCCCCGCGCGTCCACTTAACGAAAATACGTGGCCATAGAGAAAAAAACGAAATAGACTGGTAAAGCCAGTCCAATTAATGCAACACATCAGTTTTTCCCCCTTACACGAAACATACATACGTACATATCTAATCTATCTAATCTAACTTAATATTGTAAATGCGAAAGTATGGATGGATGGATAGACGGATGGATGGATGGATGGATGGATGTTTGTTTGTTACTCAATCACGCCAGAACGGCCCAACGAATCTGGATGAAATTCGGCACATGTATAGAGAAAAGTCTGGAATAGCAGATAGGCTACTTTTTATCCCGGAAAATTGCGTAGTTCCCGCGGGATAGCGATAAACGAATTCTTTGCAGACGAAGTCGCTGGCAACAGCTAGTAGATACATAAATCACGTCTTTATCCCTTACGGGGTAGACAGAGCCTAAGGTAACAAGCCCAAAGACCGCGTTTACCATGATTGTAGGCGTATAGGTGGAAAGGGGAATCAAAATAGTGATGTGTTGCTAGCCGCATCGCCTATAATATCGATCTTTATAGCTGCTTGCTCAACTCAAGCGACTTCTCGAACTTCGGCTTGCCAATCTAACTGAAGTGATCGCCTATTTCGGCGTGGTTTAATTTTATTTCATACAAATTATATGACGTTTCTACTCTAATAGGTTGCTTGCTCTATGTACGGGCACACTTTTTTACATGCAAATGAGTTTGTTAACAACGTCAAGAACGTACGGGTTTAATTGCCTTAAAACATAACTGTACATTCCTGGCGCGCTAAGTGGGCGTGAAATGGGAAATATTTTTCCACTGCTATCTGTATATTACACGTTTAGCACTGCGATGAAGAAATAGTTATTTGTGTCACAAGAGAGCAAAATGATGTATTTACGGCGAGGGCGTTACATTGAATCCAGAATGTAGCGAAGGATTATACAATAGAATCCTGACCGTAGCGAGGGATTCTAAAGTAGAATCTAGAGCATAATGTAGCGTGAAAAATAATTATAATACATAGCAGTAGTTACAGACTGCGATTTGATCTGCATAGAATTCGTTTATCAGGGACAAGGTCTATCCCACCTCAAGGTATATCACTCGCTTTTCCCACAGATTCTTCTCTTTATTGGGAGGATTCCTCTATAATAAAATTAGCATGATAATAACCATTTACCCTCTTACCCAAATTCAATGTAAGTTAGCTGTATCTAACTGGTTACAATCCTTAAACTACACTGAGACTGAAAACCTGCTACAAATAATATCCTGAATTCGATTAAAGCTACTCTCGCATTCTGCTGCCACGCGCGATCGCCAACACTCACTTCCACACGCAAATACACACACACACACACACACACACACACACACACATTTTTGATCTTGTTTTTTGGCTTTTGTTTATATTTAATTTTCGTTTGTATTTAAGCATTCAGTAGCTGTGGACGGCTGAGGGTCGGGGCCTGGTGACCTGACACACAGGACATTCCTAGCTCGGGCACCAGTCTCCCCCACACAAGTCTGTCAAATTAAGTAACTAATTAAGTAAATTGTATTATGTATTTCAATGTACTTGGTGGTGGAGAAATTAAATAAATTTCTTTCTTTCTTTCTTCTTTCTTATCGCTATCCCGCGGGAACTACGTGATTTTCGGAATGAAATAGCCGTTATGCAATATACCGCAAGCGCAGCGTAGGACGTCCACCAACGAGGACGGATGACCTGGTTACAGTCGCGGGTTCTCGGTGGATGCAAGACGCTTCCAACCGAGACAACTGGAGGTCTATGGGGGAGGCTTATGTCCAACAGTGGACGTACTGCAGCTGATATGATTGTATGATACCGTACGTACATTGTAAGAAATCATAATCAAACTATGTAGGTAGATAGAGGTTTTTGTATGTAAGTGCAGTTTAACGGTAACCGCCCACGCAAAAGCATTAAAAATAATATTGTACGTAATTTGGAAGTGGAAATACAGTTTCTTTTCATTGTATGATCGGCGTTTCCTTAAAACAAGACCTGCGCCGCTTCAATGATGATGATGGTGATAAAAAGTTAATAATATTCCCGGTATTTGCGACTGTGTCGTATGCTCGATACAATGCACACTCCCCACAATTGAATTGAATAACTACTTTGCTATCTCCGCGATATAGCGAAGTCAATTCGTGGAAGTGTTAACACTTTTAACAACTTTTCGAACCAAACTCACTCTTTCAATGTACAAAATACTTAATGCATTGTACAAATCAAATTGAAATGGAATGGAGTTCGAAAAAAAACCACGAGTTTTTTTGTAATTTAGAGAGGGGAAAAGTTTAATTCACAGTGAGAATCCCGAGGTTTTTTTCTATTGTTTTCATATCCCCATAATTGGGACAATTGTTCATTACGATGTCTTTGTGTTAAAGGGTTTTGTAATAACTTTTATAATAATTGTCGTGATTACCGCAGCTATTCAGAATATCTTTATTGATGTTCTTTTGATTGCGAGCACGTACCGGAAGATGCAGCGTAGGAAGCCCCCCACAAGGTGGACTGATGACCTGTGGGCTTATTGTCTAACTCTCTCGCAATCGCCATCGTGTTCATGTTGACAGTTCTTGTATGAATGTGACAGCTAGCTGATTCCGATGCCAACTGTCAGCCCATACATGAACTGTCAAAATGAACACGATGGCGATTGCGAGCGAGTTAGACAATAAGCCTACTGGTCGCCTTAGTCAACAGCACGTCTAGCACGACAGCGCACAAGAGTCGCGTCGCGCGCGAGATAGATTGCCCGTCTTTTTCTTGCGCGCAACGCGACTCTTGTGCTATGTCATGCAAGCCGGGCTGGACGAGCCGTGCAAGACCGGTCTTTATGGGGGACTCTTTGGGGGAGGTCTTTGTTCAAGTAGACGTCTTTTGGTTGATAATGACGATTGCTTTATTTATTTATTTATTTATAAGCCTTTTTATTCCGAATCCGCTACAATTTCAGTAAGTACATGTTGTTGTTGTTATTGTATTTTTTTTTTTTTATTTATTTATTAAATTGTCGCGAAATTCGGCGTGCCTCATGGCATAGGCCTCCTCCGTGTATTGGAGGGTTTGGGCTATAGTTCCCACGCGCGCCCAGTGCGGATTGGGAACTTAATACACACCATTGAATTTCTTCGCAGATGTGTGCAGGTTTCCTCACGATGTTTTCCTTCACCGAAAAGCTCATGGCAAATTACAAATGTAATTTTCGCACATAAATTCCGAAAAACTCAGAGGTGCGAGCCCGGGATTTGAACCCACGATGCTCTGCTTGAGAGGCCACAGGTCAAACCACTAGGCTACCACGGTTTTATCCTTGTTTTGCTTTAGGAGTCATTAAAAGGCTGTATCAACACTTTATTAGGGAAACAGGAAAGTAAACCAGCAACGGGTTCTACCATAGATCTATAACAATACAATACAACGCGTGAACTACACTATTTAAGGATGATAGTTGATAGAAATGATAGTGATACTGATTTATGCTGATAAAAGGGGTTGATTAGGGATGTTAAAGCAAACGACCGAATTGAATGCTGAATGTGAACGAACTAACTTTAATGCTGAATAATATTTCGATATTAACGTAAACTGCAAGCGTATGCAAACGCTTGCGCAATGTAAGCTATGTGCTACTTTAAATATATACATACAAAAATGTACGCTTGTCCGTACATCCTGCCTCTCCAGAAGAGCATGAAAATGATACTAGAACAATGATAAAGTAACTTGTTAAATGCAAACAGTTATTTAATTGTTTTGTTATTGATGTATGACATAGTTTACTTTTGATAATGTCTGGAACAATATCATGTTATCAAGAATTAATCTTAAAGTCTCTACCATATACTCTACTCATTTGGCATTGGTTCAAAACGAACTATTCGCGGATTCACTGGGGAGGTCCCCTGTTCGATTTTTAACACTCTATTGCCCTTTTTCACTACCACTTCACTTTCACTTTCACTTGATGATGGCACCGCTGGCTCCTGCTTCTCCTGGGGCCTCCTGCAGCGCTTCAGATATATGATGATAATGCTTATAGTCAGAGCTATTGTTATGATAACGTATGACACGGTATAATGATGTACATCGTGAATAGTGATTTGCGTTTCTGACTGCTCTTTCAACTCGTCTATCTGTGCTCTCAGTTGATGATATAAACCGTGATGGTCCGACTCTAGCTCCGTAAAATTTACTTGCATAGTGCTGTTGATTATATTGTTGAGGATAGATACTTCTGGGACTTTAATGTCTGACTCTATTGTTATTTGGTTTATAAAGTTGTTGTGACCGTAAATAGTAAGGGTTTCGCTTTTTAATGTGCAACCCTGACCGATGTCGATGATCCCGTTGTCATGGAGCTCTTGTATTTCCGTACCAGCTGGGCAAAATATGCGTACCTTGCATACTTCGCAGCACGAGTACAACCAGGCATTCAAGCGGCGTAACTTGATCCACCTATTGTCGCAGGTTGATATAACCGATTTACAAAAAGACTGTTGTGTGTTTTGGTCGGCGGCTTTGACGTTGATATCACATAATGATTGTTTTATATTTAAATTGTAAGTGGGCTGATTTAAGGAGCATATTAGTTTGTCTTCTGATACCGATGTACAGGATGATATGTCATTCTCTGATAGGAATAGGACTAAGTCCTTTTGCAAGTTGAATGCTAAATAAGGATATATTGGTATGACTTCATACATTTGTTGACGTTTCTTTTGTGGGATACTAATGACTTTGTCCAATTCAAAGATGTCCGAGCTCACGATTGGAATTTTTATCTCCATAATAAGATAGTCATTGTAGACTCTGGCTGCTATACGTGATAGTTTGTAAATGTCTTTGATATTGTCTTTGTCGATTGGTAACGTTAGCTCCCCGTGCAGGTGGCCAGAGATGATATTTATTTGTTGATGCAACTGTTCAGGTGATAGCAGATGTGGGTCAATTCTTCCTTGGCTCAGGTCAGTAATGGTGTCCACTAAGGTTTGCTGAATGCGTCTTATGTTCGTTAGGGTTGCGTAAGCTGCCAAGGATGAAGATATAATGTAAAATTCCTTACGAATTGTATTTTCTACTTCGTTTATTTTTGACGTGATATTTGTTAGATGCTCCTTGATATACGTAAATTGCTTTGTTATGATATTTTCATGACGTCTTAATATATTATACTCGGCTTCTATGATGCTAGTTTGGTTCTTGAGCAGGTTCCAAAGGTGATTTTCGTTCTGTGTAACGTGCAAAATGTCTTTTTCGTATTGTTCGGCAAATCTTTCGTCCAGAACTCCGAACAGTTGGTTTGCTATGTAGCCTATCCCATCTACCAGACCTCTTTTTTGTCTTGAATTTTGATATCTCAGCAGGGTGTTGAAGTGTTGAATTTCGTTTAGCTCGTGCTCCAGTTGGGTCGTAATCGATTTATATTGTTGATAATCGCAATTTGCCTTTAAACTGAATTCATTTAAATATGCAACATATTTTGTGACATCTGATAGGCCTTCCCAATAACTTGACATGTTATAATAAACAATTAGTTTCCATTGATCTCGTACATGTTGAAGATTACATATTTTGTCAAAGTAGATTGCTTGATTTTCATGTAATGCAGTGATGTGTGATTGCGTGCTAGATGATATCAATGATATGAAGAGGAGTAGCGTTGTAAATAGACTTTTGAAAGTAATCCCTCTGCGACGATTCCAAGTATTTGTATTTTGTGTAGGCTGGTTGACTGTTTGTGATAGTGGTTCTTGCTTATTAGGCATTGATGCCTTTGATTGATCATCTGATTGATATTCATTGACGGGTAGTAATGCTAACTTACTAACAGGTCGCTTAATGATATTGCTTTGTGTCTTTAGCGTGACGACTCTGACGTAGCCATCTTTGCCGGGATGTAGCTCTTGTACTCGTGCTAGTGCCCATTTGCCCGGAGGTAAATTGTCTTCCTTGATGAGGACTACATCACCCAATTGCATGTTTCGGCAAGGGGTTCTCCATTTCGTTCGTGCCTGCAATTGCTGAAGGTACTCGGTTGACCAGCGCTTCCACAGCTGGTTGTTTAATGCTTGCACTAGTTGCCACTGAGACGAGGGATGCAATGATATGGGATCGGCATTGCCATGTAGCGTCGTCATATGCCATTGATCCATGATAAGCTCAGTCAATCTACCATGACTTGATAAAATGATAGGGTGCTTTGTAGGTTCAGGAATGCTCGTATTACTGAGTCGACCTCCGACTCTTAATAATCCGTTGTTATCTATGAACGGATTTAAAGTTACTATTTTGCTGAGTTTGCTAACGTGTCCTTTCTTCTTGATATTGATAAGATCTTCCTCAAATTCGTTTCGTTGAACTTCCTTAATGATAATATGGTATGCATTATTTAATTCCGCTGATGTTAAGAAAGTCGCGTGCTCTATGTTTTGTTTACGCGCCTTTGTTATGAAACGTGATATCCATGCGGCTATTCTAACAACACGTGAAATTGATCCGTACCTTTCAAGCAAGTCGGTAATTAAATTGTTATTTGAACATAAGGCTGTATGCACTTTATGTTTTTTAATTTCGATTGTCGGTGGTTCGCATGGGGGTGGTGTGATGTCATTCGGGTTGAAGTTCAAGAGCCATTTTGGCCCCTCCCACCACAACGTATGTTCCTTTAATTGCGACGAAGATAGACCTCTTGTGGCGCAATCTGCGGCGTTATTTTCTGATCTGACGTGATACCAATTTGATGCTTCAATGATGTCTGTCACCTGCTGTACTCTATTAGCCACGAATTGTTTCCATCTAGAGATATCTCCCTTAATCCAGCCGAGTACCACCATGGAGTCTGTCCAGGCGTACATTTTGGTTTCCTCTGATATGCATGATATTGATTCTCTTACCTTCTGCATGAGTTGAGCTAACAGCACTGCTCCACATAATTCTAGTCTCGGCAAAGAAGTGTTTTTGCTAAGCGGTGCTAGTTTCGTTTTCGCGATAACTAACTTTGATATGTACTCGCCCTTATCGTCTGCTGTTATGATATAAACTGCGGCTGAGTAAATCTTCTGCGAAGCATCGCAAAAGCCATGTAGGATACATTCCTTTTCCGTATTTCCCAAATGTCGTGTGATAGTGAATTGATTGATATTCATCATGTCTGTTCTGAGCATGTTCCAGTCATTTTGAATCGATTCGGGCAATTGATCGTCCCAGGTTATACCAGATGCCCATGCTTTTTGAAATAAGAGTTTTGCCCTGACGGTGATAGGAGACAGCCAGCCTAGTGGGTCAAAAATCTTTGATATTTCTGATAGAAGCTGTCTTTTCGTATGATGCTTGATATTATCTTGATAGTCCGCTGCTGTTTGAAACGTGAAGTCGTCCGATGATGCGTTCCATCTAAGTCCCAAAGTTTTTCGGGATTCTGTACACCTGAAGTCCAACGGTGTGTCTATTTGATCTTGTGATAATTCTGTGATAATTTGTGGCTCGTTACTGGACCATTTACGAAGGTTCATTCCAGCGCCTTTTAACATCGTGATAAGTTGTTGTTGCAACTCTTTTGCATGATTTATAGAATTGCTTCCTGTCAAAAGGTCATCCATGTAAAAGGAGCATCCTATTGCAGGTCCTGCTAAAGGATATTTATGGCCATCATCTTTTGCTAATTGTCGTAAAGTTCTCATAGCAAGGTAAGGTGCTGCCTTCATACCGTATGTCACGGTAGTCAGCTGATAATCCTTTAGTGGGTCGAGAGGTGAATCTCGCCAGATAATTTTCTGAAGATGTTGGTCTGATTCCCTTATAAATATAGTGCGAAACATTTTCTCAATATCTGCAGTGATAACATATTTATATTGTCTCCAATTTAAGATGAGAGACTGCAGGTCCTGTTGCAGATTAGGACCGCATTCCATAAGGTCATTCAGACTATGTCCTGTAGAAGTTTTTGATGACGCATTGAATACTACGCGCAGAGTTGTAGTGGTGGAATCCAATTTCATTACGCCGTGGTGCGGTAAATAACACGACGGTTCCGTTGTTATATACGATTCGCGCATGTGGCCTAAATGCTGATACTCGCTGATAAATTGTTTATATTTGTGGCACAATTGTTCATTTCTTTCAAGCTTATTTTCAATCTGTTTAAATTGTGCGATGGCTTTTGGTTTTGATATTCCGAGTTGTTGTTCGAAGTCTCTTTTCATAGGCAACCCTACTTCATAGGCTCCGTTTTCGAGACGACGTGTTGTCTTTTGATAAAGGTCCTCGCAATACTGTTCTTGCTCAGTCATAGAAGAGGGGGATGATGTGATATCTTCTAGCTCCCAGTATTTTGATATAGCGGCTAGATCGTTAATGACTACGTGACAGTTAAATGTCTTCACGTTACCTGACAGTATCCACCCGAGTTTTGTTTGTTGTGCTATGATATTCTGGCCTGGACTTCTGATAAGGCCATTCATGATAATAGTTGAATAAATGCTCGCGTCCAACAGTAAGTCAATAGGACGAGATACGTTGTACTCGGGATCTGCCAGTTTGATATTTGATATGTGTGGCATTTTATTTTTGATAAATGATACATTAGCCAAATTGTTGATAACTCTTGATATAACTAGTGCCTTTGTGGAAAATTGATAATCTTCATAAATTGATTCACAATTTAATGTAACCACACCTTTGCTTTGGTTGGAGCCGGTACCTATACCGGCAATCGATGCATGATAACATTGCCTTGGCAACCCTAAAAGTTGCGCAGCTTTTTCTGATATAAGTGATATTTGTGACCCTTGGTCTAAGAGTGCCCGTAGGATGATATACTCGCCCGATGATGATTGAACCTTCAATGATATGGTAGTCAACAGTACTTCTTCATCTTCACTGGCGACATGACCTACGTTGGGGGATTTTGATAATTGTTTCGACGTGCTAGGTGTTGCTGAGTGCATTGTACTCGATGATAAAGTAGGTTGATAATATGAGTCGTGTAGCAACGTGTTATGCTCGCCATTGCATTCTTTGCAACGTTTTGTGGATAAGCATGCATTGTCATAGTGCTTGTATAGACAGTTTTGGCAAACCTTGTTTTGCAATACTGCCTTCAATTTATTGTCGGGTGTAAGGTTGATAAACTTTCTGCATTTGTACAAATCGTGTTCTAGATTGCACAATGGACATTTACACGTGTATGCTGGAACTGCTTGATATGATTTGTATGGAATTTTTCCATTATAATTAGGCTTGTTGTTAAGTGTGAATTTCTGATATGATGTGAATTTCTTCGGTGATAATGTTGATGCGAAGGGTTCCTTCTCTCGTTTTTGAGTAATTGGTTCGAGAGCTGTAAATTTGTTCTCAAGGAAAGACATGAATTCGTCTAACGCTGGTAACTCTCTTGGTGCTTTTCGTGATTCTCTAAAGTCACTGTACGTTTCTGGATCGAGCTTCTTTGATAAAAGATGTACCAGGAGCGGATCCCAGGTGTTAGTGTCCACTCCTAAGTTATGGATAGAATTGATGCATTCCATTGACGTGTCGTGCAAGCGGCGTATGTCGGATGCTGTTTGCTTGTGAATAATCGGCTGATTTAAAAAGATTTCGATATGCTTTGTGAATAAGACTTGCGGGTTGTTATACCGACGCGTCAAGATGTCCCATGCAACATCATAATTTTCGGCTGATATGTAAAGATGCTGTATGAGGCGCTCCGCCTCTCCTCTGAGCTTTCCCTTTAAATGTTGCATTTTTTGACCCTTTTGAATTGACTTATTGTTATGAACTGCTTCACAAAATAAATCATAAAATGTAGGCCAATGAGTGTATTTACCTGTGAAAATAGGTATCTCTAGCTGCGGGGTAGCTTGCTGCTTATGGGCTGTTGAGCACAATTTAGTATTGAGCTCTCGTTTGATCGTCTTGTATGATTTTTCATAGCCACTAAATTGTTCATCATAAAATGTATCTGTACCTTGTAGAATGTTATCTATCTCGAGGTGTAACTTGTCAATAGTAGCCCATCGTGATTGAATGTTCTGGAGCTCGTCATCCAGTTCCCATTTTTCTGATATTTCGTCAACTTTTATGCCCTTTACTAACCTCATAAATGCCCGAAAATTAGTTCTTTGTTGCGCCAACAACTCGTCAACCTTGCCGCAAGGCTCGGTTGACTTTTCTTCCGTTTCCGTGCCATAGGAAGAAAATAACTTCCGAATTGCCTGATAATTTATTTTTGTCTGCTCATAGATGTTGTCCCTGTAGTAAGGCTGTTCGAGACATTCGTACTCAGTAAGCTGGGTATTATTCTTGTCAAATTCCGACCAGAAGTTATCTAATGCCTCTAACCGTTTGATAATATATTCCGAGGTCTTTCTCGACGCTGAGTCTTTGCCGAAGTTTACTTTCATTTGCTGAAACTTGTCGCGGAGCTCATTCTGGCGATCGAGTAAGGCCTCCATGATAATGATAATAAAATGAAACGATCTTACTTGATATGATGCGTTGATGAAGAAATCGCGCAGTAACAATGGTCACGGCTGCGAATTATACGATGATACTGCTGGTGCCGAGAGCTGTCCTGCTCGAGGTACTTGCTGATATGAGGTGTTCACTGATGATAAAGTCTAAGTCTACGAGACTCAAGTGATAACTGCACACTCCGATACTAGCAGAACGGGCTGCTTTTCCACGAACGCGCACTTTGGTTTGTAGGTTCGAAGGACCAAAAAATGTAGCGTGAACTACACTATTTAAGGATGATAGTTGATAGAAATGATAGTGATACTGATTTATGCTGATAAAAGGGGTTGATTAGGGATGTTAAAGCAAACGACCGAATTGAATGCTGAATGTGAACGAACTAACTTTAATGCTGAATAATATTTCAATATTAACGTAAACTGCAAGCGTATGCAAACGCTTGCGCAATGTAAGCTATGTGCTACTTTAAATATATACATACAAAAATGTACGCTTGTCCGTACACACATGTATAATTATAACAATCAAAACAGAAAAAAAGGTAGACAAAAGTAATAAGGTCACAATAGGCGACCTTATCGCTACAGAGCGACCTCTACCAGGCAACCATAACGCACTGGCGAAAAGAACAGAATCGCATTAAGACGTCATGGTAAGGCCCCAGGCGGTGCTATCTTTATAACAACTACTTTTTATAAGATAGGCTCGTGGGCCACGTTCAAACTAGAGTTTTTGAAGTAAAAACTTCTTTAGAGGCGTTGGGCACTTTTTGGGATTAGTAATAGTACATTACTGCAGAGGCCGTGAAGTAAGGGATTGCAGGACGAGATTGGGGTACACGGCCGAGTCGTAGACGAGGCCGGATAAAGCGAGTCCTGCAATCCCTGTTTCCGGCCGAGGATTGTATAGTGCTTTTCTCAAGCAATGCGAGGAAATCAAGTAATAGTACATTACTGCAGAGGCCGTGAAGTAAGGGATTGCAGGACGAGATTGGGGTACACGGCCGAGTCGTAGACGAGGCCGGATAAAGCCAGTCCTGCAATCCCTGTTTCCGGCCGAGGATTGTATAGTGCTTTTCTCAAGCAATGCGAGGAAATCAAGTAAAAATTGTTTAATTAGCCGCATTTTTAATTTTTGAAACATGCCGTTTGAACAAACTATTGCTTGCGCCATGTTCCCCGCGCCCCGCCCCGCGCCGCCGCGCCGCGCCGAGCGCACCCGCCGACCGCACCACATTACTTCTTGGCCTAGGCCGTAAATGTGAAACTTCTTGGCTTCATTTCGCGACATTAACGCGTACATTTCCGAGCATGCTTGAGAAAAAATTGTTTAATTAGCCGCTTATTTTAATTTTTGAAACATGCCATTTGAACAAACTATTGCTCGCGCCATATTCCCCGCGCACCCGCCACCGCGCCGCCGCACCGCGCCGACCGCACCCGCCGACCGCGCCACATTACTTCTTGGCCTAGGCCGTAAATGTAAAACTTCTTGGCTTCATTTCGCGACATTAACGCGTACATTTCCGAGCATGCTTGAGAAAAAAATATTAAATTCGTGTCAGGCGTAAGACGGAGGGAGAGTTTAAGTATCAGAATATCAGATCCTCTAAGAGCTTATTTTGAAATACGAATGAATCGCGTTCGAATTTTGAAGTGTTTTTTGTTGAGTCGTGGAGCAAAAGTACTACGGCATCATCACATTGTTAGAGGTCTGTCAATATAGATAATACGTACGTTTTTTTTGTAAGCGGCCAGTACGGTACGCGTCTTGAGCATCATTACAACATTAAAATCTAATCTAAGCTGCTGTTTTCACTTCTGCCGGCTCTCCCGGAGTGCTACCCGTCGCTTTTTTTATTACCTACTACCTATTACAGCTTGTGGACGAGTCCTCAGATTTAAGGTAATAATAAAATTCGAAATTAACTATTCATTTTATGCGATTCCAATTCATAAAAGAAACTGAAAATAATCTCAGACCGTAAAAACAAATCAGAAACATGATTTCGTTAAACTAAGAGGATTAGGCTAAGACTTCTCTCCGAAAGTGCTTTCAGATATTTTTTATAAGAATATTGCGGACAGAAATGATTCGTTGTTTATCGCTACAAAATATTAATGCCGTGTTTCTAGGAAATATTTCTCGGTTTCTTCGGCGGAAAATCCACACCTGGGCAAATCACTGGTGTGTGTGAAGTTCCCAATCTACACAGAGACAGCGTGAGAACTTATCATATAAACCCCTCTCATTCTTAGAGGAGACTTGTGTTTAGAAGACATAGTGGGGCTAGAAATGGTGCTGATGATATCTTTTATAATTGGGTAGATATTGATACATCGAGCATTGGACTTAAAACTAACATTTTGACTTCAAGAGTTGATAAGTACTAAATAATGTTCAGCTAAACTGCCAGTAAGGCAGTCGCATTTCATCATCTTCCTAGCGTTTTTCCCGGCATTTGCCACGGCTCAGTGAGCCTGGGGTCCGCTTTGACAACCTAATCCTAAGATTTGGCGTAGGCGCTAATTTTACAGAAGCGACTGCCATCTGACCTTCCAATCCAGAAGGGTAACTAAGCCTTATTGGGATTCTCCGGTCCTCACGACGTTTTCTATCACCGACGAAAGGGGTTTTTAAAATAACTAAATAAACACTATTTTAATATTGAGTCTGAATTGAATCGCTCTAAGCCATCATGGTAGGCCCCTGAAGTCTCCAGAATCAAATGTAAACTTAAGAGGCTGACAACAACACCTAATTTTGTTGAAATTGATGTTATTTAAGCACTTTTTTAAGAAAAACTACACACAAAAAAAAATACAAAAAAATATAATGTTAATTTTCATTATATTTCAAACACGCTAGACGGACTCGATACATAATTGAACAAAATCGGCTCGATAGAAAATAATTGCAAAGATTGGTCTTAAAATCATCATTAAACGGTTCTATGTCTTTAGTTTTTCGACGTATGGGTCTGCAATTATAAACATGAAGTCAACATACTCATACCTACACGGCTAACGAGTCATATTTCACAAATAATCCATACTTTTTTTTATTTCTTCTTATTTGTGTCTTATTTGCAAGATTTTAGACGCGCGCCAAGCTGCCGGAATAGTTTCTTCTCTTTCACTCACAGGCACGCGAACCGTATGTGTGAAGAGTGGCGCTGCTCAAGGTCATTTGCTGTTGACAGCGCCTTAAGCACATATCTAGTTTTTTTTTACGTACATCTAAGCCTACTTCACCAACATCAGAAACGAAAAGGTGCGGATGCTTGCCGGACCCTTAATCATCCAGGTACATAGCTCGAGCCAAGCAATTAGACTAAAGGATACAATGGCAGATGCTCAAGAGTTTGATGTGTGGTACAAGGCATAAGAGAATGACTGGTCAGTCCCAGTACAGATTAGCGTTTCTGGTAAGTCACAGATTAGGTTTTTTGTGTAGATATTATCTGCCCCATCCGGGAATTGATGCTGTGACGTGACTACTTCTCTACCAAGTCAGAGTTGCCTAACTCTAACTACTAGCCTTACTTAACTTTACTTAATACTAGCTGTTGCCAGCGACTTCGTCTGCAAAGAATTCGTTCATCGCTATCCCGCGGGAACTATGCAATTTTCTGGGATAAAAAGTAGCCTATGTGCTATTCCAGACTTTTCTCTATCTATGTGCCGAATTTCATCCAGCTCCGTTGGATCGTTCTGGCGTGATTGAGTAACAAACAAACATCCATCCATCCATACTTTCGCATTTATAATATTAGTTAGATAGCCAATTATTTCGTAACTTTAGCTTGATTTTTTTTATAACTAGCGATTCCATAGATCATATCTATATATATAAAATTCTAAACTGACTGACTGACTGACTGACTGTTGATATATCAACGCACAGCCCAAACCACTGGACCTAGAGACTTGAAATTTTGCACACAGATACCTTATACAATGTAGGCATCCACTAAGGAAGGATTTTTGGAAATTCGACCCTTAAAGGGGTTAAATGGGGGCCCGAAGTTTGTATGGGGAAACAAGATTAGTTAGACTATTTTATTCGAAACTTCACAGGAGTACTCCCAACGATAAATGAGTAAACACGTGTTTCAGGTTTTTTGAAAATTCAACCCCTAAAAGGGGGATATGTGGTGACAAAGTCTGAAAATCAACGTGGGTATTATTATATTATTATTAGTGGGTAGTATTGTTTGTACGGTTTATCGGGTCGCTGATTACGAAAACAACAACACACATACCTACCTGACACACACACGCACACACACACACACGCACACTCAAATTTCCACGGGAACGGGAAAAAACGGGATTTATGTACTTATTCGATTCCGAGTGACCCTATCCCAGTAACTATAATAACTAGACTCTTCAAATTTCGTACACAAGTAGGTGATTACAACATTAAGAAAGCAATTTCAGGATTTTTGGAAATTCCTACGGGATAAGGAAAAAACGGGATTTATATATTCAGGTCAACGAAATCCTATGAACTATAATTATAAAAACGGTTTTAAGGATTTTAGGAAATTCCCACGGGATGAGGAAAAAAGGGAATTTATGTTTAATTCTACGGGATCGATTTTTCGTTTTACTGGTCGTAGAAAACTGAAATTTGGCCTTCAGGTTCCTTGGGGAGTATAGGGGAGCACTACAAAGGATTTCCCGAATTTCTGACGGAAACAAACGGGAAAAACGGGATTTTTTGTTATACATTGGTCGTAGAAAGTTGAAATTTGGCATGTAGGTTGCTTGATAAGTGTAAGGAAATATTAAAAGACAATTTTAATTTTCAATATTCCCACGGAACGGGAAAAACGAGACTTCGTTTTACTGGTTGTAGAAAGCTGAAATTCGACATGTAGGTTGCTTGGGGAGTGTAAAGAAGCATTAAGAGAGGACTTTTTAAAATTCTCACGGGAACGGGAAAAACGGGATTTTTCGTTTTACTGGTCGTAGAAAGCTGAAATTTGGCATGTAGGTTGCTTGAAGAGTGTAGGGAAGCTATAATAGATAATTTCCCAAAATTCCCACGGGAACGGGAAAAAGGGGCTTTTCGTTTTACTGGTTGTAGAAAGCTGAAATTCGGCATGTAGGTTGATTGAAGAGTGTAGAGGAGCATTAAGAGAGGACTTTCTAAAATTCCCACGGGAACGGCAAAAAAACGTGATTTTTCGTTTTACTGATCGTAGAAAGCTGCAATTTGGCAAGTGGGTTCCTTGGGGACGGGAAAAAAAAGGGATCGAAATATTCCTGGTACACGCGAGCAAAGCCGCGGGAAAAGGCTATTTGTCAACAAATGAGTCTACGCGGACGAAGAACATTAAGGTAGGATTTTCCAAAATTCCCACGGGAACGGGAAAAACGGGATTTTTCGTTTTACTGGTCGTAGAAAGCTGAAATTTGGCATGTAGGTTGCTTGAAGAGTGTAGGGAAGCTATAATAGATAATTTCCCAAAATTCCCACGGGAACGGGAAAAAGGGGCTTTTCGTTTTACTGGTTGTAGAAAGCTGAAATTCGGCATGTAGGTTGATTGAAGAGTATAGAGGAGCATTAAGAGAGGACTTTCTAAAATTCCCACGGGAACGGCAAAAAAACGTGATTTTTCGTTTTACTGATCGTAGAAAGCTGCAATTTGGCAAGTGGGTTCTTTGGGGACGGGAAAAAAACGGGATCGAAATATTCCTGGTACACGCGAGCAAAGCCACGGGAAAAGGCTATTTGTCAACAAATGAGTCTACGCGGACGAAGAACATTAAGGTAGGACTTTCCAAAATTCCCACGGGAACGGGAAAAACGGGATTTTTCGTTTTACTGGTTGTAGAAAGCTGACATTTAGCATGTAGGTTGCTTGAAGAGTGTAGGGAAGCTATAATAGATAATTTCCCAAAATTCCCACGGGAACGGGAAAAAGGGGCTTTTCGTTTTACTGGTTGTAGAAAGCTGAAATTCGGCATGTAGGTTGATTGAAGAGTGTAGAGGAGCATTAAGAGAGGACTTTCTAAAATTCCCACGGGAACGGCAAAAAAACGTGATTTTTCGTTTTACTGATCGTAGAAAGCTGCAATTTGGCAAGTGGGTTCCTTGGGGACGGGAAAAAAACGGGATCGAAATATTCCTGGTACACGCGAGCAAAGCCGCGGGAAAAGGCTATTTGTCAACAAATGAGTCTACGCGGACGAAGAACATTAAGGTAGGACTTTCCAAAATTCCCACGGGAACGGGAAAAACGGGATTTTTCGTTTTACTGGTTGTAGAAAGCTGAAATTTAGCATGTAGGTTGCTTGAAGAGTGTAGGGAAGCTATAATAGATAATTTCCCAAAATTCCCACGGGAACGGGAAAAAGGGGCTTTTCGTTTTACTGGTTTTAGAAAGCTAAAATTCGGCATGCAGGTTGATTGAAGAGTGTAGAGGAGCATTAAGAGAGTACTTTCCAAAATTCCTACAGGAACGGGAAAAAACGTGATTTTTCGTTTTTCTGGTCGTAGAAAGCTGCAATTTGGCAAGTGGGTTCCTTGGGGAGTATAGGGGAGTTTTAAGAGAGCATTTTCCGAAATTTTTACGGGAACGGGAAAAAAACGGGAATGAAATACTCCTGGTACACGCGAGCAAAGCCGCGGGCAAAAGCTATTTGTCAACAAATGAGTCTACGCGGACGAATAACATTAAGGTAGGACTTTCCAAAATTCCCACGGGAACGGGAAAAACGGGATTTTTGTTTTACTGGTCGTAGAAAGCTGAAATTTGGCAAGTGGATTGCTTGGGGAGTGTAGGGTAGCATTAAGAGAGCATTTCCCCAAATTCTTATGGGAACGGAAAAAAAACGGGATTGAAATACTACTGGTACACTGGAGAGAAGCCGCGGGCAAAAGCTCTTTGAAAATAAATGATGTTTACGCGGACGAAGTCGCGGGCAAAAGCTAGTAATATAATATATTCTGAAAAATGTCCCAGGCCTACTCATAATCTCAATATCATTGTCATCATCATCATCATCATCATCATCGTCTCTGGCTTATATACGTCCCACTGCACAGGCCAGGCCACCCGTCGTCTCAATATGAAACTGCAAAATTACCTCGCTTAAAAAAAATCAAGGACAATAAAAATTACGTATGCTCCCACAAGATAACATTTATTATCCTTTAGCCTATATTCTTATTGTTCAGCTTCTTAGCTGTAAAATAAACTCTGTATATTTTCTTTTTATAGTGCCGTATTCGATTATCGGAACAGGGATTATCTCGAACAAATATTTTCTTCGGTTTTCCGATTCCCGATTCGGTTATATGATGCTAATCGCACCCAGATAAGGAAAATGTAACACGAGTACCGATAAAATACAGCGACAGTTTTTCAAAATAAGATCCTTGACTTAATGAATCGGTATTGAGCGTTTGGAATTTCTAATCAAAAATACTTACAAAGTATCGGGACTTTATCACAAAAAAAATATATTTTTTTCAATTTGTTATGGAATATTTTGGCAAGTTGTTAGGCAAGTCTAACTATTTAAATACTTCCGTAAAGGTTTTTCTTTGATTTCACAATTTTACTTCCATCAAAGAGGGTTTCACAAGATGACTCTAAATTCATAATTATTATTTACAAAGTTCCCTGAACCTTTGTTGTTCATAGAAAAGATAAGATCAAAATTAACTTCAAACACACACACATGCATAAAATTACATCTTTATCCCGGGTAGACGGGATCTAAGGTACTAACAAGACAAAAAGGCCTAGTTTAGCATGATTTTGGACGTATAGGTGGAAAGGGGTATCAAAATAGTGATGGGTTGCTAGCTGCATCGCCTATGATAAATGATTCCTAAGATTTTCGCCCATTCCCGCGCGGGAAGAGCTGATACACTCTATGTTTTAACATCATAATTATTAAATATTTTATTGAATCAGGCGTTACTTTGCGGAGGAATACATAACCCTCTTTGTTTTTGCTGTAGTCGGAAAATTTTATGAAGGTAGTTGTTGATGGTTAATAAAAATTATAAATAAGAGGGTAGTTTGGAAATATACAAATGTGGGTACATTTGTTTTATTTATAGATTTACAAATTAGTACAACGTTGGTTCGCATGTGCCTCGGTTGTGCTCTGACATTGAGAATGATCCCGTAGAGGGATCGAAACGCGCGTCAGTGTTTGTGTGGTGATAGGATTAATTAAGTTTGTGGGATTTGTGTGCGTTTTGTGTGGCAGTAGTGGTGGGAGGGCTTGCATGCAAAACGTATATATTTCGCACAGGCTTGGTTATCTTGCACGTAAGTAGCGGAGTAGCAAGGTAAATATTTTGTGTTCATCATAATTATTCGTAAAATACGGTTGAAAAATTTACTGTTGTATTTACACACTTCATGCTGAAATTCATGTTCTATTTGTTTTGCTAGATACTGTTTCTGTTTCTCCTTTAACCGCATCGTCTTGCTACTTGAGAACCGATGGTCTGTAGGGAATAGTGCTGTCTGGGCCTGTCTTTGATACAATGATGTTTGTCGGTCCGTCAAAGCTATTAGCTCAAACTGATTCATGTTGAAATTTGCCACACGAAGCACTTCTATGACCCAAGCAAGGGGGTGCGTGTCGGGTTACCTCCACGTGTGGTCAAGAGCTGCTGTTCGTTTCTGGATCCGTCCGGGGGGAAGAGCAGTGCTTGGTCCGGTGCACCCTGGGCAACGGCTAATAATTTCCTGGCAGTATCTGAGGGATATCATTGACCGTTGGCTAAGAGCCCGACAGGGGGGGAGGGGGGTCTTTGACCATAAAATATTACCGTACAACGTTGCCGACATTTTGTTGATTTTGTCACAAGATTTTATAATAAAATTTGACCCTGACATTGGCGAAGTTGTCGTCACTATAACGACTTGTAACGCCACAAATAAAAGAAGAAGAAGACCCAAGCAAGATATGTAACTTTAATGCGTGTTTAATGTGAGGGTTACTTTTAGCGAGCATTATAAAATTGTGCTGTGTGACTCTAAAATCGAAATGGCTTTTAGGGATAGTTTCAAATGTATGTTGTGAGTCGTAATCGAATAATTTTAATTCAATATGTGAAAATATATCTAGGTATACTCTTTACTGATAATTATAAAGAGATAAAATTTGTGATTTTGCGACTGTGTGAGGTTGTAGGGGGTAATCAGTGGATCTACTGAACTGATTAAAAAAAATCTTTTACAGGTTATATTTAATTCTGTGCCGACTAAGTGGCCAGCAACAGTTAGTAGATAACATAAAATAATTTCTTTCGATTAGGCAAAACAATAAAACTAGAGAGCCATTTAATGAATCACATAAACTTTAAAAAATAAAATTTAAATATCATAAATAAAATAAATCATTCAATATTTTGTATACTCGAGGAATCCTCGGCCCGCGAGTCCACTTCGAACTTCCTAGCAAAATTGCAATCTGGACGGCTAGCACAATAGCGCGCGAGATAGAAAACCTGTTTGTTTCTAGAAAGAACAGTATGAAAAAGACAGGTAGTATATCTACTTGTGTCGCGCAAGCACTTGTGCCAACCATTTTTTTATTATAAACTGACTACCGATTGACGTCTATCTCACCTGGTAAGTGCAAATGAGGCCGAAGACGTAGCTCACTGGTTCAGTAACAACCTGTTCACTCTTCACACCACCATTCAGATAAACACGCTATCGCTTTTAACTGGGACATCAGATCAACCTGAATGCTGGCGTGACCAACTGGGTCAAGTGAACAGCTCTAGTGAAGGATACTATGACCCAAGGGGTTCAAATTAACTTTGATTATTTACAATCGTGCAAATTTGCGGATGACCATCGATTAGTTGGGTTTCGATTTGATTAAATCGTCTTACATCTTGGGTCTTTCTGTTAGTTTGGGTCAGTCACCCTCAATGATTCGGTTAGGAGTATAAACTGAAAGGGGAACGAGAGAGGTGCGGGCGGGTAGGGCGCCTGCCGCCCGCACCTCTCTCGGTCCCCGTGGTCGGTCTATAGGTCTATAGTTTAGTGCTATATATACTTACGTCAACTGCGTAGATAGGTTATAATCTTATAATAATGTCCAAGACTGTTGGGGCGTGAGTCGGATTACCTCCGCGTGTGTTCAAGAGCTGCGGTTCGTTTTTGGATCCGTCCGAAGGTAAGAGCAGTCCGGTCCGGTGCACCCTGGGCATCAGTTAGTGATTTCTTGGTAGATTCTGAGGATTCATTATCAGATTCATTATCCGTTGGCTAAGAGCCCGACAGGGGGGAGGGGTCTTTTGACCCAGTTCTATCGTAGAACGTTGCCGACATTTTTGTCACAAGATTTTTGAATACTCTATTTATTATTTTGACATTGGCGAAATCGTTGCATGGATCGATGGGGCCATATTACAAAAGAAGAAGATGTGTCAAAGTCAAAGTCAAAGTCAAAAGTTTATTTTGCAAATAGGCCGCCGAGGGCTCTTTTACATGTCTTTTTTTGAATCTACCAGCGCATTCGGAAAGACCATCATTGCCAAGAAGAATGCGCCGCAAGAAACTTGGCAGAAAGTCATTTTTTCAAAATAAAATAGATTTACAATAGTACTTAAATTCTACTTAACTTACCTAATACAATTAATACATTTTATAAAAGGGATGTAAAAGGTCCCTAAGTTAAGACCGTACCTTAAATTACATTGGTCTATAGTAGAGATGTATAAAGTCTCTACTGGTCAAAGCGAAACAAAATATGCGATAATGATAAGAAAGAGAAAGCAAAAAGTGAATAAAAATAATCTAAGTTCAGTGGAGGTGTAAAACGCCTCCACCGTCAAATAAGTTAATTGGAGATATCTCCAATGTCGATGAGAAAAAGAGCAAAAAATATATATTATATATAATAAAAAATATGAAATATGCATTTCATGTCAAGTAAGTAACTGATAAGCTTTTGGATTCCGAAGGCAAGCTTACGTCTGCCGCCCCCAATGTTGGCTCACACGCGCTCATGTCATGCTCTGAAAGCAGAGCGGTACCGAGGGCATGTATCACTTCCGTCCCCACAGGCTCGCTATGGGGACGTTTTAGGAACTTCGACGCTGCTAGCCTGTAACTAGACAGTAAATGAAAAAATAAAACAACAAAAGAAAACGGAAATCCATAAGCTTAACAATATACCTACCTAATACCTAACTTAGCACACATACACATACGACATAGCAATATTTATGTCCTTGTAAATAATTAATAATAATAAAAATAAAAATATTACTAAAGTAAAAAGAAAATAATGTAGTGTAAGACTAAGGGCATGTTTCACCGCTGTCTGTTAAGTTCCAGTTAACTTAAGTGTCAGTTATCTATGATGGCGTCTCTGTCTGAACGAACTCGGGACCACAACCTTCACAGTCAGGTTCTCTACTAGAGTGTCCCGACATTAAAGTCAAACAGTTCTCATTTTTAATTTCAATTAGTTCTAATTATCATATCTGTGTTAGCAAAATTATTTAATGCAGTAGGTACGATTCAGATGAACAGTAAATAAAAGTGAAAATCCAATTTTTTATGCAAACTGTCTCAAAAGTCCTCTTGCTCTTGTTTCAAAGCCGTCCATTTATCCTCAAAACCTTGTTTTCAGAGTCCCTTAGCCAAAAAACCTCTTGGCTCTAACCAAGCATAAAACTGAGAATCACTTCAAATAGTTTGGTAAAACAAGCAGAAATAAATAAGGTACAAGCGCCCAGTCATCCGTGCTGCCGTGTCTAAGGAGGTGGGCAAGCATAGCTGTATAATGTTTTAAAAGTTGTGTGTTGGAGAAGTGACAGTAAGCTCGCCTCTCATGTTCACCTCGCTAGACCGCACCAAGCTCCACTCAGTGGCACAAAATTTGGCTTAGCCGCCATACAAAATTACCTTTTCACACCTCTCATTGAGAAAAGTAAGTTTTGCTCTCTGTCAAGAGGGATCAAAGTTCAACTTTTCTGTTCAAGGCTTTTCTCGGTGTTTTTTTTTTTGGTAGATGTATTTTGTTGAGTTGATAATTTCGTTGTAAAACCGCGCCATTTTCTATGCTGTTAGCTCTTCAATTATATTTAGAATTCTTTTTTCAAATTTTTAATGTTCGGTGTGAAAAGTTGTATGAGCCACTTGGGTGCAAAATTAATTTCATCTTGGGCGTTAAAACTTGAATCCTTCATTACGCTCTAGATTCCACTTTAGAATCCCTCCCTACGTTCAGGATTCTGTTGTAGAGCCCTTCGCTACATCCTGGAATCAATGTAGCGCCCTTGCCGTAAATACATGACACAAATAACTAATATTGCATACAATGTGAAAGCCACTTTTTTGCCGCTGAGTAATAATGTAAAAATAAATTTCCTTTTCCTACGGAACCCGCAGTGCACTATCTCGTCTCACATTCGCCAGTTTTTTCACGTGCCGGATGTCGAACGAGCTTCTTGACCCACTGTAATTCAAGATTCGTCGGCGAACTTTTCCTCAGCGGATAAAATACATTCATAAAAGGACGAGTGGGAACCGAGTTTTAATAGGAGCCTGTTTTTGTATCAACACCTTTGCGGCTCGGCTCTTAAAAAAGCCGTGGTAGCTTAGTGGTGTGACCTGTGGCCTCTCAAGTAGAGGGTTGCGGGTTCGAACCCCGAGCTCGCACCTCTGAGTTTTTCGGAATTTGTGTGCGAAATTACATTTGAAATTTACCATGAGCAAGCGTACGAAATGTGGACTGTATGATAATTAAGGAAAATCAAATATAAGTACCTAATGAGTAAATGAAAACACCAGCAAATTGACTGACTCTTTTACTGCTCTTCTTCAACTAACAAACAGACATAACGTAAAAAAGTCATTAATAAGTGTATAAAAACATCCAATACATCAAAATATACCTAATAAAGAGTTCGCAACACCCAAGGCTTAGTTGCCCTTCTGGGTTGGAAGGTCAGATGGCAGTCGCTTCTGTAAAACTAGTGTCTACGCCAAATCTTAGGATTAGGTTGTTGTAGCGGACCCCAGGCTCACTGATCCGTGGCAAATGCCGTGAAAAACGCTAGGAAGATGATGACCTTTGGTGCTCGGGAAAGTTTACACCCTTATTCATAAACGCTCCTTAGGCCTCTGCTAACTTAGCAATCGTTTGTCCTTATCTGTCACGTACCTTTCACAGATAAGGATAAACGATTGCTAATTTGGCAGAAGCCTATAGAGCGTTTATGAATAATGGGGTTAGACTCTAGGCGTGTTTTTTTTTTTTCAAACATACAATGAAATATAGGTGTTATGTTCCTTATCTTAAGTCACATTTCAGGTGCGACTAGAAAAGTGGGTATTTAAATAGGATTTCATACTACACAAAAAAGTACAGTCATCAAAAAGTACAGACAGCAAAAAAAGCTTAGTATCTAAGAGGACATTTTTAGGTTGGGTTATTTATTATTCTTTTGAGGTACGGAGCGCTAAAATTGTAGTAATGTCAAATTAAATAATCACGCTCGGAAGCTTTTGATACTCATAACACAGCTCTCTTAAAACAGATCCGAATACTGAAACGTCGCTCATTTACGCTGAGTTACAATTAAAACTTTGTTCGATACCAATTAAAATGTTACGCATTGCAGAACGTTATTTAAAATCCAGCAACACAGCACAACATTACACAAGGTTGTCTATTAGGTTGTCTGATAATTTTGTCGTAGAGACCCATCGTTCCAATAGATGTCGCTTGGCGACAATATCGCTAAGTAAAAAGTTACGTGACTGGTTACAAATTAAAAATTCGAACACTTACTCTTCGGCTAGCAACCCATCTTATTTTTAGTTCATTTTCCGTTTATACGCCCACAATCTTGCTAAACGTGGCCTGTAGGTCTTGTTACCTTAGGCTCTGTCTACCCCGTAAGGGATAAAGACGTAGTTTGTGGATGTTTTAGGATGCCGAAGACAGCTTTCACGATTTCGATGGAAATAAATAAATTTAAATGGATAATTTTTCTTCGCTATACTCCGCGATATAGTGAGTTCAAATCATCTCACAAACAGCCACGCTCCCGTCGAATCCTATTCATGCAGTCAATGTTCAAGAAAACAACGACAACACAAAACAATAATTAACAAAATGTATCCGAAATGACAATCAGAACCACCACCATCATATAGAATATTCTGGATACGTGTTTCACCTCCAACCGAGGCATCCTCATCGGATGTTGACGCTCCGACGAACGGTCGAAGAATGAGCAATATATTTTCTTTACACCCAGACCAGCTTGGATGGCATCATAGATTTTTCTTTATGTGTGTATGTGTGTGGGAACTATAGCCCAAACCCTCTAATACACGGAGGAGGCCTATGCCTATGCCTAGGCATGCCGAATTACGCGACAATTTAATAAAAAAAAAACAACAACAACGTGTACTCAAACTGTAGCGATTTCGGAGTAAAAAGGCTATAATATTATATTATGTATGTATGTAAGTAAACTCATTATTGTGTAAATTAAACATATAACTAATTCACTAGACAAACACTGAGATACATAAATGCCGGAAATTCGCATAGTTCCCGAGGGATATCTATAAATGAATTCTGCGCAGACAGAGGCGCGGGAAACCCCTAGTAATAAGTAAACTCATAGTTTTACTTGCTTTTATTTCAATATTGTTTCCTATTTATTTAAAGTTTTCGGGATTTAACCGCGTAAAAATTGCTATTAATTACCTCAACGTTTCGGCCACGATGCAGCGGCCGTGGTCACGAGCAGACTGCCATGTAGGGTATCACTTTCGTTTAGCTGCGCGAGTTTTTCGAACTACCCGCACTTTGTCATTATTTTGCAACGGCACCAAATATGAGTGAAAATCGCGGAAGTTTAAAACATTATTAATACCTATTGTTTCCTTTGGCAATCAATTTCACGGTTATCAATACGCAGCATTCGTTTCATCCGCTGTCCCCATCTAGGAAGCAGATATCGGCAGCCCTGCACCGCAACTATCTGATGTGCCAATAACCATGTCGGAAATAGTCTGTTACTAGCGCGAAGGAATAGGGTCTGCAGAAAAAGTGTGTGTAAACTCTTTATTGAGCAAAATAAATGAATATAAAACAAATACAATTAATGAACATAAAATATTTACCTACTCACGTGCAAGATAACTAAGCCTGTGCGAAATATAATCTAACTAATATTATAAATGCGAAAGTATGGATGGATGGGTAGATGGATGGATGGATGGATGGATGGATGTTTGTTTGTTACTCAATCACGCCAGAACGGCCCAACGGAACTGGATGAAATTCGGCACATAGATAGAGAAAAGTCTGGAATAGCACATAGGCTACTTTTTATCCCGGAAAATTGCGTACTTCCCGCGGGATAGCGATAAACGAATTCTTTGCAGACGAAATCGCTGGCAACAGCTAGTATAATATATGTTTTACATGCAAACCCTCCGTCCACTGCTGTCACATAAAACACATTATAAATCCCACAAACTTAATTATCCCTTACACCACACAAACACTGACGCGCGTTTCGATCCCTCAACGAGATCATTCTCAAAGTTAGAGAGTACAAGTGATGCACATGCAAACCAACGTACAGACGACTTTGACGTCGTTGAGTACGACTTTGGTTTACCAATGTGGTGGGCCGATAACCGTTCTGCGTTCAGCAGTGGATGACCCCAGTCCCCATACTACCTTTCAGATAGATTTAGTTACTTGGCCGTTGGTTCCGAGAATCGGTTGCGGTAGAGTGGTAATCTATCTCTCGCGTTCCCTGTTTTCAAATCTAAAACCTTCTCCAAGTCCTTTTCCATACATGCTGTTAGACTGTGGAATCGTTTACCTGTTGAGATCAGGCAGTCTCAAGATGGAAACACATTATTAACACGCGACGCGACCCGATGCAACGAATGTATGCGCATGGCGACGCGTCGGATGTTCATAGTGTGGTTCTGGTCATAGAAAATAATACAATTTGATTCGACTCAACACGCGTCGCGTTGCATCGGGTCGCGTCGCGTGTTAACAATGTGTTTCCACCTTCTGTCGGTTGTCGCCCTGCGAAATCGCATGAAGAAGTATTGGCTCGATGAATCTTTTTAAGTGGACCTAGTGTGTTTTGTGTGTGTATATTTATGTAGTTTAGTTATATGTATTTTATTTCTGACATATTATTTTATATTAGTTTATCGTATTAGGGTGTAACTGTATTATTGTGTAGGTGTATTCTTCTTATTATTATTATTTAATACCTACTTTATTTGTTTAGGTTTAAATTAGGGTCATTGCTTTTTTTAGTATGTCTACTCTCTATACTCTGGTTTCTGTTGTCCTGTAAATCGATCGAAGGTTAACTGGAAGTTCGTCTTTGTACATCTGTGTATCTTATTACCTGTAAAATTTATGTGTTTTATGTACAATAAAAAGTTATACATACATAGTTCAGCTGCTGAATGCGGTCCTCGTGCAGTCTGCCCGGATCGTTACCACCGTCTTACTTGCTAGTCCTGCTGTCGCAGTGCTTGCGCTGCAATGATCCATCGTGAAGAGTGAGACAGCCGGTAAATTACTGGCACTGTTCTCGTTTGCCTTTCTTGTCGTAAAAAAATATATATAACGAAAACGTTTTTTTTTTGTTGACGGTACGAGGCCGCGCCTTCCGGATATTAGCACTTACTTTTATAAAGTTGCTGCTCCTTGAGATTGAAAATAGAATTTACTGACTTGTAAATAATAAAAACTTGTGCTCTCGAAGTTTATCGAATGGAAAAGGTGTTCGTACAAAAAAGTTGCAGCTTCACAAAAAGTTTTCGATTTTTTTTTAATTTTTTTTTCCATAGCTGTAGTGAAATGTTTTTACGTTTTTGGGTCAGTAATTTTGAAAAAAAAAATACAAAAATTGAATTGTCTGAAATTATTCATACTAATTATCGAACGGTCATAAATGAGTGTCGGACAAAATCTAAAGTTTTTTAAGTAATGTAATTTAAAAGTAGATATTATTTATTGTCACTATCATCATTCGGAGTAAAAATACTGAGAAAATAATTATATATTTTTTTAATTCACGGGAAAAATAATAATAATTAGTTGAATAATTTGTTGAAATAAAAGCTATTTTCGAGCGCCCCTTACCTGCTGTAGCTTACTTCAAATCTCTTCAAATATTTAACAAAATTATGTAGAAAACCTATGGAAGCAGATAAATAAATAATAATAAAAAATTTAAAGCGTGTATGTAAACGTGCATGAAACATGAAGACAGGAGACAAAAAAAATATAGAGACCTAGGTATGTTTTATTCACAATTTTCTTTGGACTATAGGAGTATGTCGATGACTAATAGGAATTTTTATGTGAGCCGTCTTTACAGTCAACGGAAACGACTCCTGTTTATATATAGCTTGTTTGTTACTGTTTTTCCGTGAATCATAACCAAATTAAAACAAATAGGTAAGTAATAATTTTTTCAGAACGTCTAAATAACCCCCTTAGTCATAAACGCTCTATAGGCTTCTGCTGACTTAACAATCGTTTGTCCTTATCTGTGAAAGGTAAATTTCAAAGTGACAGATAAGGACAAACGATTGCTACGTTAGCAGAAGCCTACAATACGTTTATGAATAAGGGGGTAATAGTGTACTTCTTCAAATCATAGATTAAGTCTACGGAACAATATTTTAAAGTCAAGCGTTGAATTGTGTTAACAAACTTACTGAATAATACCAATAAAAAAAAATTACACAGGGTCCTACCTCCCGCATCAGCCCTTGCCCCTGTGCCTCTGTGCCCTTGGCCCTTGGCTATAGTGTTTCTTGTCTTGACCCAATTAATTTAAGGAAGTGTACGCCATTATGAAATGTAAGACGTGCCGTATCTAAGTATCAAGACGAACAGGATGTCCAAGTTCAGATTTTTGAAGTGAAAATTTCTTTAGCGGCATTGAGCGCTTTTTGGGATGGGTAAAAAATGTTAAACTCGCGTCAGGCGTAAGACGGAGGGAGAGTTTAAGTTCTCTCAAGTGACTGCAGTTCAAATCTCGTGTAGAAAAAGTTTTTTTTTCTGTTTGTTTCTTTTTGCGCGAGTGTGCGTGTGTGTAGTTTTTACTTCCGCCAGCACTTCCGAAGTGCTACCCGGTGTTTTTTTTAAATTGAGCAGGGTGGGAAATGCGCAATGAATCACCTGATAGCAAATGGCATGAATTTGACGGTCAATATTATCCCACTTAATATTATAAATGCGAAAGATTGTGAGTGAGGGTGTATGTTTGTTCCTTCTTCACGCTGTAGCGACTTGACGGATTTGGATCATATTTAGAACAAATACAGTTGATACCCTAGATTAAAACATAGGCTACTTTTTATCCCGGAAAATTCCATAGTTCGAGCGGAATAGCGACAACCAATTTTTTGCAGATGAAATCGCGGGAAACATTTTCGTATATAACGTAATACATAATTTCCCCGGTTGCCTTGCTTTCCATGCCGGAAGAATACCAATCTGTACTATTTATACTCACGAGCAAAAGAACGGGTCGCTTTTCATAGAATTTTCTTTAAGAAGTGACCTGTTATTTTTGCACGTCCGTGTATTATGCCATCGCGTCGGATTCGTCGTCGTATGGTATGAATCGTACTCTTTGTGATAATAATGGTTGGTCAAAGAGAATTTATTGGATCTTCAGCATTCAATTCAATTGTTCTGTAATATAATAAGAGTAAAAATATGACTCATTGTTATGAAAGCATTTTTGATATCAGAAAATAATGAATAACTTGGTTTCGTATGTACTGCTCTGGGCAATAGCTACGAATAACGATGTAGTCGTTGGAAATATGGAAAATGTTGTAAACTAGAACTATCTCATAATAAGACAAGTATTTTATTATAAAGAAATACCTGCTAAAAAACCGACCAAGTGAATACAAAATCCAGTGTTAACAGAGCCTTGCTCCTAAACAAAGAGACTGAGGCATTTTATATTGATTAAGTAAACATATTTCGATTTTTAGACTCATTTCATTAGTTATGCTACAAGAGCATAATTCGTACCAAATTTACAGACACAGAAAGTACCTCCTATTTATTGGGAGCGCGGCAATTTATAATAATAGATTAGATTAGATTATTTATTCATTCAATATAAAATTACATCATAAATTGTACAATGTCAAGTTACGAGAACTTATATTGAAATCGTCAAAGAACAAGTAAAATTAAATTAAAAATAATTGGATGTCAATAATAAATAAGCAACAAATAATTACATTTTACTTATGAAAAATAAAAAATCAAATCATTTATAACAATAATAATGTCACCCAACAGGGATCGTCCAATTAAAAATGAAATTAAAATAATTAGGAAAAGAATGTCAAATAAAATAAGAATTAATTATCAATTTCAATGTCAAAACAAAAATGCCAAATAACATTAAAATATTAAAAAGAAGTGCCGCACATCATGTCAATATATCCGCAAATTCACTAACAGAGTATAGTGGTTTATCCAACAAAAGGTTTCTTCAGTTCAGTAGGAAGGCGTTCATAATGCGTGGGGCCAATAACACGTGGATTCTTCACTGAAAGCACCATGCGACGGGGAACTGTACAACAGCTGTCCTGTGCGACGTACCTGCTTGCCGACCACATTTACCCAATATGGAATATAATATGGAAATATGGAAACACCTTTTCTTATGATCTATTGATTGAGTTGACTTAGGAGGTTGAACTGTTTCACAGCTCTACCGTGACCTAAGACCTTAGTATTTGGTATCAGTTTCAACTTATACCTTTACGTATTCTTAAGAAAAAGGGTCTTGACAGTCGGATGGACCGATAATAATAATGATAATCAGTTTATTTCTTAGAACATCAAGAGACAAGAAAGTGATTCTGTTTAGTTATTAAATAAATATCATAATGAGTTGGGGAGTAGTGAGCTATAAACAAAAAAACAAGTATCTATCTAGACATTATACCAGTCGCCATAATCAACAAATTGTTTCAAACTCGGAGTTCATTGAAATAATCACAGAGAGGGAGTATGGTGAGTCTTCATACTGATTTCATTCGAAATTCATTCGAACTTTCATACTGATTTGTTTTTATGTAGCTGGACTGAACAAGAGATGTTTGAAAATACTTTAAAATAAATAAAGGACTACTCAAAAAGAGAATACAAAATAATGGGAAGTGAAGGATCTAACATTATGTTTTATGGGAGACTTCAACAGGATTTGCTCAGCCGTAAGGAGTGGTATTAAATTAGGTTTAAAGCAATAAATACTTTCAAGTTATGACGGCTAAGAACAAAGAACCAGTGGAGTATATAATATCATAATTTAAGGATAAAAAATATAGGTAGAGGCAGAACATTATTATTGTAATTTGTATTGTAAATTATTATTATTGTTGACTGTCACAAATATTTATGAATACATACATACCTTCAGGCCTCTTTCCCACAGGGGTAGGCAGATACTACTAAATATGTTCCATTTGCTACGATCTTGACATACCTCTTTGGTTTCATTCATCAATCTCAATCTCTTCGATCATCAATCTCTTAGAATCGCACAGAGTTTATAACTTGGTGTGATACAGTATATACTTTTTATCCAAAAAAAAAAAAACAACTTAGATTAACTAAACAGATTTATATTATGGGGAATGTGAATGGGTGCGTTGGGAGGGAAAGGCCTAGACGGACGTTCCGTGATCAAATTGGGGACGTTTTGGAAAAAGGCCAGGTCAAGATTAACCGAAACCGACGAGCATGTATGAAGAGATTGCTGAATGTGGATGAAGCGAAAGAGGTATGTCAGGATCGTAGCAAGTGGAACAAAGTAGTCTCTGCCTACCCCTGTGGCAAAGAGGCGTGACGTTTTGTATGTATAAATAAATAAATATATAGGGACAATTGACACCAATTGACCTAGCCCCAAACTAAGCAAAGCTTGTAATATGGGCACTAGACAATGGATAAACATACGTACATACTTAAATACATATTAAACATCCAAGACTCGAGAACAAACATTCGTATTTTCATACAAATATCTGTCCCGACCGGGGATTGAACCCCTATTATGTATCTAAAAACCAACTTCCCTCAAACAAGTTACTAGACAGAGAATTTCACAAAACATATTCCGAGCTATCCTAACCTCCCATCGCTCGACATTTTTCATACGAAACCAGCGACAAATCTGTGCATCAGTAGTATTTCAGACACGTGTCCCCACAGATGGCAGTGATATTATTTATGGACACAGATGCGCTCCGCGTTTGCTTCTTAGAATCTTGGCGCAAAAAGACACGACTGAAACGCGGACAAAAAGAGTTGCGACAAATGACAGTCAGCTGTTTGAGTTACTTTGTCGGAATTGTACGGGTTTTGCTAATATTATTTACGAGTATTGGATCTTGTAGTGTTATTGTAGAGCAATTTCCCGCGACTACGTTTGCTGAATTAAAATTTGTAGTGGAGCTCCTTAAAGCATCTTAAGGCGCTGTGAACAGCAAATGACCTTGAGCAGCGCCACTCTTCACACATACGGTTCGCGTGCCTGTGAGTGAAAGAGAAGAAACTATTCCGGCAGCTTGGCGCGCGTCTGAAATCTTGCAAATAAGACACAAATAAGAAGAAATAAAAAAAAGTATGGATTATTTGTGAAATATGACTCGTTAGCCGTGTAGGTATGAATATGTTGACTTCATGTTTTTAATTGCAGACCCATACGTCGAAAAAATAAAGACATAGAACCGTTTAATGATGATTTTAAGACCAATCTTTGCAATTATTTTTTATCGAGCCGATTTTGTTCAATTATGTATCGAGTCCGTCTAGCGTGCTTGAAATATGATGAAAATTAACATTATATTTTTTTTTGTATTTTTTTTGTGTGTAGTTTTTCTTAAAAAAGTGCTTAAATAACATCAATTTCAACAAAATTAGGTGTTGTCAGCCTCTTAGTCTAGCCCTGTCGCTAAACCCATTTTTAGCAGATGCCTATGCCTACGCCAAATTTTAGAGCAAACAGTTCAGTGGTTTAAGCTGCGTATTGATCGATCAGTCAGTGACTATGACCTATTTTTAACCGACTTTGAAAAGGAGGTTCCCAATTCGGTTGTATACATTTTTTATAGGACAGGTAATGTAAACGAGCAAGTGGGTCACCTGATGGTAAGTGAGCACTAGAGGATTACTTTTCAAGCAGGTAAGCTCACGCATGATAAATTTCAAATGAGATTTTGCACATCTATTCGACGGTTCTCTATTGTTTGCCCGAATTTTATATAAACTAATTTCACATGCCCGAATTTCATTTGCCATAATTTTATATTCCATAACGATATATATGCCATAATGATCATTAGCCATATTTTCATTTGCCATAATTTTCAGGTGCCATAACGATACGTTTGCCATAAATTTCGTTTTTCCTATTATCAATTGTCCTAATATCATTTGCCATAAAATTCAAATGCCATAATAATTATTTGCCATAAAAAACCCAGAATTTTGATTCTTGTAATAATAATAATAACTAATTAAAAATGTTATTTTTTTACTACGGGTTGTGTTATTATCTACGTTTAACAGATGTGATGACATATGTAGAAAACAAACATAAATATGAACTGAATGACCCTGAGGCGAAGCCGACGGAGCTCCGCTTCGCGGAGCTCCTATTCCGCCTAGTTTTGGCGCTTCGCGCCTTGACGCCATTCTAACCTAACCTAACCTAATTAATTGACCAGGCATGTGGCTATTGAGGGAGGCTTTGCCCCCCGAGCCCCCCGAGCCCTTAGAGATGCTTCTATTTCAGCTCTGAGGGTCGCAAGAAACCTAACGAACCTACCGTGTTTCGGTAGCAGTAAATTTCAACAGTCTGGATCTGTTTTTTCCTTAATTATGGCAAATGATTGTTATGGCATGAAATATTAGTGATTTTGAAAGTTATGGAAAGTAAAAATTATGGAAAGTGATATTATGGTATCTAATATTAGGGATGTTGAACATTATGACGTTTGAGTATTATGGCATTCAAAAATTATGGCATGTGATATTAGGGCAAATGAAGGTTATAGCCAGTGACCATTATGGCAAATGAAATTAGTATAAATGAAATTATGGGAAATGGAGGGATCCCCTATTCGACAACTCAGCGTGGGCTCGGGTTTGTACCCACAACCCTGTGCTTGAGAGGCCATAGGTTAAACCATTAGGCATCACAGCCACGGCTAGTTTCTAGATCAAAGTTTCTAAAAGTGAGTCACTATTTAATTAAGTAGATCGTTTTCGACACAAATACGTCTTACATAGATAATAAGGATCACCGTAATACAAATAGATAATATTAGAATTTACATGAAATTATTAGCTTATCCAAAATACGACTTAAATTATTTAAGTTATCCGTACAATTCCCGTTGGGGCCCGAAACGCCTTAAAGGGTCCCCCTTAATTAATTGTAATAAATTGAATATATCAAGTATTAATTGACTAAAGTTCCGTAATATTTCTCGATAATTTGAAGTGTACTGTGTGTGTGTGTGTGTGTGTGGGTTTTAATCAGTTCTTTTACTTTTTCTGTGTGTCTACTCTTGCTTAATACCTATGTCCTGTCAATCGTTCAAAGGTTAACTGGAAAAGATCCCTTTTAGGGATAAGTTCGCCTTTGTGCATTTTTGTTTTCCTGTATTCATCTTTTTCATGTGTTTTATGTACAATAAAGAGTTACATACATACTTATTTATAATTTATATCACGACTGTATCATCATTTAAAATGTATCATAATTTAAAAGACGATAGAAGAATCTAACACCGAGTCGATATAGGTTATAGGGTAGACAGGGCTTAAGGTAACAAAACCTAAAGAAAGTTAAAGAAGTAGAAATCGCCTGTAACAGTCATGATTCCTAAGATTTTCGCCCGTTCCCTCAATGGGTTTTTACCATCTGCGTGGGAAGAGAAGCCACCCGTACATTCTTTGTTTTTTCTTTGCTTCCCATACATTATTAAGAAACGCTGTATGTAAAAATATAATAGGTATTCATTTAGAACTCAAAAAAAAAAAGAATAAAAGTGCATGGCAGCCATTCCATCACAAATCGCAAAACAAATATTTACTCACTCGTTACGGCGAACGTCAATCACGTGTCATTAATAATTTTCTCATCATACGAAGATAATAACTTATCTAGATAACAAGTTATCTAATTACAACCGTAGCCGAGTTATTACGAACCCCGTCTTCCTCTGGGATTTTGCTTGTTGGATCCGATCGTTGCAAATGTTTTGTTGCTTGGGCCGGTACTTGTTTCTTTGGCAGCCGAGTTTCATTTGTTTTCATATCATCATCATGATTAGAGGCTTATACTAGTTCAGTGCTGGACTTGAGTTTCTCCAACAACACGCCATTGTCCACGATCCTCGGCTATTCTCATCTAACTCTTGCCATCCACCTTGCGAAGATCATCGCTACTTTAATAATTGAGCGTCATCATCATTATATCAGTCATAGGACGTCCTTTGTTGGACACTACGCCTTCCATAGACCTCCAGTTGCCTCGGTTGGAAGCGGCTTGCATCCACCGTGAACCCGCGGCTTGCATCCACCGTTAACCAGGTCATCCGACCACCTCGTTGGTGGACGTCCTACGCTGCTTTTCCGATCCGCGGTCTCCAATCGAGAACCTCTCGGCCCTAACAACCATCTGTTCTCCGTGCTATATAGTAGCCTGCCTCGGTAGCCTGTCCATTGTCATTTCAACTAGCTGATTTGCAACGAGATGACAAATATATACTCATATATATACTTAGCTACCATACTTGGGAGAATTCCTCTATAATAAAATTAGCATGATAATAACCATTTACCCTCTTACCCAAATTCGATGTAAGTTAGCTGTATCTAACTGGTTACAATCCTTAAACTACACTGAGACTGAAAACCTGCTACAAATAATATCCTGAATTCGATTAAAGCTACTCTCGCATTCCGCTGCCACGCGCGATCGCCAACAGTCAATTCCACACGCAAAGACACACACACACACACACACACATTTTGTCTTGTTTTTTGGCTTTTGTTTATATTTAAGCATTCAGTAGCTGTGGACGGCTGAGGGTCGGACACCTGGTGACCTGACACACAGGTTCACACACTGGCACACAGATTCCTAGCTCGGGCACCAGTCTCCCCCACACAAGTCTGTCAAATTAAGTAACTAATTAAGGAAATTGTGTTATGTATTTCAATGTACTTGGTGGTGGAGAAATTAAATAAATTTCTTATTCTTATTCTTATACTTGGCTGAAGCTCCATACAGAATTATCTGTATTCCACACATTATATGAGGACCACATTTTGTGCCGCTGATCTTTCTCTCCAAGACTTAAAATGTTTTAAACTCATCCGTTTTTTTTGGTTCCGCGGCAATAATTATGTTAAAAATATATTAAAAAAGTGAAGTAGTAATAAAATTAACAACGAACGTCGCCCCTCAAGGAAACATTGTAAAAATGTCAAAGAGCTCTTTAATTCTTAACAAAATACCCCAAGTTTGAAGTAAAATAATTTTTGAGCTCCAGGCTGGAATTAAATTGGTTGTTTGGAAGCCACTAATCTCTCTTTTATTGCTTTATGAGAGGACACTGAATGAACGTATTTTAAAACTTAAACGCCTTTTTGATGTCACAGTACTTAATTTACAAATGTCAGTACAAATAAAAGCAAGCCCGCTCACTGTTTTGAGCCTTATTCTATTCAGAATACGATTAAAGTTGTCTCAAACGTGTTAGGGAAACGCTGAACGGTGAAGCATTTTCTGCTATTTAGGACAGAATTTATGAGTCATGAAATCGTTGTGTACGTTAGCTATTTTAGTTATTTCGAGCCATTAGTGGTTTTTTACTTCCTTTTTACACTTAGCCACTTTTTAGAAGAGTCCCTGGCTTCTATTTTTAGACGCCCGCTTTGATGTGGCAGTAGTTTTATTAAATAATTAAAGAGCATTCCTTTATGAGGGTTTTAGTTTTAACGTGGTTAATAGCAACGTTATTTTAATAGGTGCTTTAAAGATCATGTTTAAGGATTTTCCTTTGATATTATTTACAATTTTATGTATGTTCTTGAAACTGTATTATTACGAAATGTAATTTCGTTTTTTAAAAAGCTTTATATATCTATAAAATAATATTTGAAAAGGCAGAGATCTTGTTGTTACCTACTTGAGCTTTTTGTTAATCGCATTATAAAATGGCGACCAATTTGCGTTTTCGAGCAAAAAATGGCGAAATTCTCTTGAATTATTCGTGTAATTGACGTAATTATGTATTTATTTTCCCGTAAGTTTATTTTATAACGACTAATTTCTTTTTTACCGCTACTCATTAGCGTATCACAGGACAGGGAAATTATTTCGTATTCCAAGGCTTCTTGAAACACGGCCGCCGACAAGATAAAACAGTACATAGATTATAAACAGTACCGCAATTTTATTAGAAGTTTGGATCGACAACGCGCAGGGGATCTCTGGCAAATACCCGTAGGATACCATAGAAGTAAGAGAAACCTCTTTGTTCTGTGTCGGTTGCGGTCTGAGTCCCGACTTTTAAAAGAATAACTCTACAGTACCAATCAAAAGTGGCAAAATCTATGCATAGCTACAAAATTAAAAAAAAAACGATTACTCGGTAAAATATTAAAGTGGAGCTGTAATTTTCGTCTACTCTACTTTACTTTAAAACCAAATTTTTGAAGACTTTCAAGTGGAATTTTTATGTTGTGCTTTAAAAAATCGGGCCCTTATTCATCAAATTTGCGAAATCTGGGTGGTACCTACAAATCTTTTTAGATTGTAATCTCCAGATTACCTTTCCTAAATAACACTTTAACATTTCATTTGGATTATAATAAATACCCAATCGAGCAGCGGCTTGTGGAATCCATTTCCGCTTTAAATTATTTCTAGTATTCATATTAAATAATTAAATTTAGACATAACATGTGAAACATTGCATTAGATACCAAACAACCGAAAAATTTACGTTGATTATGATCAGAACAAAGTCAAAAATATGACGGTATGCTCTTAAAATACATTTTATCTAGTTAATGTTATTAACTATATCAAGGTAAAAAATGCAATTCTAAAAAAAGTATTAAATTTCAACGTACTGTCCTGAAAATTTATCAGGTGACTGCGTATTAATTCCATCCTCTTAATAATATATTAGTATTATGTGCTGCCGTATCGTATGTATGAGATATGATTGGCATAAGTACGCTTTTATGTTAATTAACTCCTTTGTGTTTAATGAAAATTTAAATAAGTACACCAATTTATGAAAATGTGTCTATTGGAATGTCTTTTAAAAAAGAGAATTTATTTAGCAGCAATCTAAGTTATACAAAACTACCATTATTTCACACATTATGATTGATTACTATCAAACTATCATAATCTTACTAATGGGTGCCGGTTAAATAAAACAAAGTTTAAAACGCATGATGGGTGAAAATACACACAATATTGGCTCAAATTTTTTGTTGAAGTTGTAAACATCTATAATAGCTTTATACTGGCCAAACATACAATTTGTATTTTACTCGTAGGTCATGCACTATCTGTTTGTTCTAAGCTATTGCTCTCGAAGTTGTGTGTAATAATAATATGATTAAAGAAATTAATACCTAATCTCTAGCCTTTTACGCGAAAACAGTTCGCGTTGACTCGCGTGAACAGTTGTTCGTTTTTTTTAATCGCGCAATCTACTGATTGTGTGAGTTGGTTGGATTTAATATTATTTAATACTAGCTTCTGCCCGCGACTTCGTCCGCGTAGAATCAGCAATTGATATGTTTATCGCTATCCCGCGGGAACTATACAATTTTCCGGGATAAAAAGTAGCCTATGTTTTAATCTTGGGTACCAGCTGTCTTCGTACCAAATTTTATCCAAATCCGTCTTGTTGTTTTAGCGTGAAGACGGAACAAACATACACACTCACTCACGTCGTCACAAATTTTCGCATTTATAATATTAGTAGGATTATTAAGCTCATCGAGGGAATGGGCGAAAATCTTAGTAATCAAATCAAAATTATAGGCGATGCGGCTAGCAAACCATCAATATTTTGATTCTTCTTTCCTCCTAGCCAATAATTATGCTAAAAGTGGCCTTTAGGTCTTGTTATCTTAGGGTCTGTATACCTTGTAAGGGATCACTTCATTCTACACTCTTAACACGTCGAAATAAATAATAATAAATAAATAAATAAATATCCGGTCGGGGCAGATATTTGTATGAAAAATACGAATGTTTGTTCTCTAGTCTTGGATGTTTAATATCTATTTAAGTATGTATTTATCTATACAAGTATGTTTATCCGGTTGTCTAGTGCCCATATCACAAGCTTTGCTTAGTTTGGGACTAGGTCAATTGGTGTCAGTTGTCCCAAGATATTTATTTATTTATTTATTTATTAGGGAACAATTCACACAAATTGACCTAGTCCCAAAGTAAGCGCTAGTAAGGCTTGTGTTATGGGTACTAGACAACGATATACATACTTATATAGATAGCAAACATCCATCACTCAGGAACAAATATTCGTGCTCATCACACAAATTTATGCCCTTACCAGGATTCGAACCCAGGACGCTTGCTTCGTAGGCAGGGTCACTACCAACTAGGCCAACCGCGTCTTTAAAATTATCATTAACCTATTTCGGCTTCGTCAAAGTCCACAAAAACGCGTCATTCGTCATCAAAAAATTAAAACAAGGGAAGCCGATGACGTTTGTCATCAATCATAATGAACGCAGTCAACTTGACGATGATTAATTCTGCGTCTCGTTAGATCAGCGTCACTCTCTGTATTAAATTAAAACGGGAATTTAAATTGTTACTCGCTTCCTGAGTCATATATGATATTAAGAAAGGGAATTGTTAATAGCTCGCGTGTAGTACCTGTCTCATAAAATCTAACTAATATTATAAATGCGAAAGTATGGATGGATGGATAGATGGATGGATGTTTGTTTGTTACTCAATCACGCCAGAACGGCCCAACGGATCTGGATGAAATTCGGCACATAGATAGAGAAAAGTCTGGAATAGAACATAGGCTACTTTTTATCCCGGAAAATTGCGTAGTTCTCGCGGGATAGCGATAAACGAATTCTTTGCAGACGAAGTCGCTGGCAACAGCTAGTAGGTAATAATGTTGTATCCTACTGATATCATAAATGCGAAAGTTTGTGACGATGTGATGATGTGAGTGAGTGAGTGTGTATGTTTGTTCCTTCTTCACGCTAAAACGACTAAACGGATTTGGATAAAATTTGGAACGGAAATAGCTGGTACCCTAGATTGAAACATAGGCTACTTTTTTCCCGGAAAATAGCATAGTTCCCGGGGGATAGTCATAAACATGTCAATTGCTAATTCTACGCAGACGAAGTCGCGGGCAGAAGCTAGTATTTTATAAGTGCGAGACGCAATGAAGAGTTAATTGGGGCTTATCAAAGAGTTAAAAGACTTAAAATGAAAATTCAACTATATGCTTGTGCCTATGCTAATTTAATAAGTTTTATTTGATTTCAGGATCACTATTTTAATTTATTTTTGTCATAACAATGATAAGCGAGTTTAAACGACAAATTCATAGAGTAAGCTAATCCAAACTCTGCATTTTAGGCATTCTAGGTAGCTCGTGTAGGCAGGGCCTGCAATTTGTGTTGTCTCGCCTTTCCGCTGCACGCCACTGATTTTAGATATAAAAGACAATAGCAAAGTTCCATCTCATATTCTAAAAAGTGAGCTCTAAACTACTAATACCTACCTACCTCTTCTAATAAACGACCTTAAAAGTTTGAACTCATAATTTTACGAGCAGACTAAACTTATCCCAACTCGCGTAAGCTTTACTTTATCACCGACATTATGGACGCTTACCCTATCACTTCATGCCAGATGTAAAAAAAAACTTATCCTACTAATATTATAAATGCGAAAGTTTGTGACGATGTGACGATGTGAGTGAGTGATAGTGTATGTTTGTTCCTTCTTCACGCTAAAACGACTGGACAGATTTGGATAAAATTTGGAACGAAGATAGTTGGTACCCTAGATTAAAACATGGGCTACTTTTTATCCCGGAAAATTGTAAAGTTAATGATAAACATGTTAAAGGTCTAGCTGCCTAGAGTTGCAACGTAAATACTTATTGCAGCATATTACTATCAACATCAGTTCTTAACTCTAATTCTACGCGGACGAAGTCGCGGGCAGAAGCTAGTTGTAGATATAGTAGGCGGCAAATAAGTAAAACGTGGAGGGGATGCGCAGTATGAAAATGATGTTGTTTTTCATACTGCGCTTATCCCCTCCACGTTTTCTTATTTGCCGCCTACTATACTGGCCATTCTGGCTAGAATAACCAAACTGAAACTTTGATTAAAAACTACATAGAAATTGGTTCGCGAACCACATTTTTGGCTTCTGCGGACCACTGGTCGAGAACCATTGAGCTGAACGACCGCTTAACTGAGTCCTCGCCCGCGCGGCACAGCGGGGTAGGCGACCGCGGGGGCCGAGAGGGTTGCGTCCCACGAGATATAACTACAAAATATCTAATTTCATAATAATAACGTTCACAATATATAATGAACGTTAGCTATAACAGATTCACATGGCCTAATTTCATTTAACATAACAAATATTTAACCTAACTGAAACAACTGCAAGACATTGTTTAATTTTTGGCGAGCAAGCGAAGCGAGCGAGCAAGACGGTACGGAGCGGTAGCGACCCGGATAGGTTAGGTTCAAAGGCTAATGCGGGAGCGTAGCGCAGCAGTTTTTTTTATAACTACCTAGAAAACCCCCTAACCACATAGCAAATTCAATAAACAAAACTGTGCATTATGCTTTTTGATGTTAGCTGTTATGAACATTATATGCTTTGATCGTTATTTCAATAGATATTATATATAAACAACGTTATACCTTACAAAATTAGATATTTTAAGATTATAATTTTCATTCATTATATCCAGTAAACGTTATACTAAACGAGTTTATATAAAGTGAGCGTATATATTATGAACATTAGATAATAAGTTTTTATATCTCGTATTACTTACCCGGCCGAGAGGGGTGCGGGCGGCAGGCGCACTACCCGCCCGCACCCCTCTCGGTTTCCTTTCGCTACACTTTCGCTACGCGGCCATCTTAGAAAGTTCCGAACTCCCACAAGAGTAATGTCGGATTTAACATCTAAGTTTTTTGCACTCGCCCCCTATTAGTCCAAAGTCTTACAAATTACTTTTTTACGTGCACTTTCTTTTTGCGTAAGCCTGAAAAATGGGTGAATGCAGTTTAATTGTGCCGGTTTGTCGTAATTTGTGGACACTTTGTTGATGTTTACTGAAATTGTCGCTGTAAGAAAACAGGAACAAAAATTTTGTGGGTATTAGAACCTTGTCCAGTCTGTCTGGATAACACTAAATGACGAATCATTCACGGTAGGAGCCATGGGCAATAACCAGTTGACAATAAAATATAATATTGAACACGTTATCAATAGTTTTCTTTATAAGGTCCACGCGCTAAGCTGTTTGTTCCCAAAGTAATAGCGATAGTACATAACACGTGGAAAAACTTTCATCAATGTCCTAGAAGATCTCAATTTGATCAGGGTATCAGAGTTAATAGTTAGAAAATAAAAGCTTTCACGCGTTCGAGCTTTTTTCACAACATGCCCCGTAAGTGACGTGACAAAACCGTCACTTAGAAAGTTCACGACTCGACCAGACAAGCGAGAAATTGGAAAAGCGATATTGTTGGCAAATATTGTAGACAAAAACTACTTTGACACTTTGCGAATAAAAACTTTGCTTAGTGTTTGATGTAAAATTCAGGATGTGATTGATTTTTCATGTTCTGTGCTTCAAATAAAAAAAACCGTTTAGGGCGTGTCGGGTCACGCGTTGTGTGACCATTGGAGATAATGTTGAAAGTATTCGATATTATTATTAAGGTATGGGCAAATGACTCTTTAAGTTAACACTTAGATGAAAATTGTTTTATTTTTAAATATCTTAAGTAACCTAACCTATCATAATTATTATGTTGTGTACTGGTGTACAAATAAAACAAAAAATCTTTTTGCAAAAGCTTTTCAACTCCAGCTAGGTTTCTATAAATGGATAATTTGGCCGAGTGTTTTCTTTTACGTCTGAAAATATTTGTTAGCGGTTTGCGCTCAAAGTGGCTCCTCTAGCAAAAAAAATAGGCTGTGTTCGTGAGAGGTCAGCGGTTTCAGCTGTCATTGCCAATGGTGCGTGGTCAGATAAGGTTTCATAAGCAATTCTGTTTAGTTCATTACTTTAATCGTTGGATTATAAAATAAATTGGATGAGATTTTCGGCTATTCGTTTACCAGTGTACACATTGCCCAATGGCCCCAACAGAAGACCATCGTTGGCTGTAAGGCCAGCAAATGCTGAGTTAGGATCATTTTATGTCAATTTGTATGTAGTTTTTAATATGTTTTTGTTTTTTAACTACTGTGATTGTCATGATTAAACTTTTTCTTTTTTTCTTTTTTTCAGTGCCCGCTGTTACACAATAACAACTGAGCAACTAAGTTTTTTTTATGGCCCCCGTCGATTGATGCGATGATTTCGCTATGTCAAAAAATAATCAAAAATCTTGTGACAAAATGTCGGCAACGTCGTACGGTAGAACACGGTCAAGGGACCTGAAAACTATTGCAATTTTTATTTTTGGACGTTTAATATTTCGAATTGAGTCTGTTCAATTCTGAAGTTGGAACGAATGTAAAATAGACTTAAATTTAAAATATTTAATTTTAATAATATTCCCGATAGTTTTAACTAAATTACAACGTACATAATAAATTTTTCAATCCCTTTCTCATCCCGGTTTAGTAATACTTACGTAGGTATAAGTTTCTTCGACATATTCTTCGATGATGCCTTGTCTTATCATCAATAATAATAATACTGCAGTAAAATGCGTAAAAATAATATCCTTTCTCACTTACCCCAATAAAATATTACCTGCCGTAGCAAGAAAGAGTTTGTAGATATTACGTATATTGTATCCGACGTCTTATTAATCAACAAGCTCTAGGGAAATACCCTTGTCAGGCAATCTGAAAGAATCACAACATCTAGAAAAAAACGGCCAAGTGCGAGCCAGTCTCGCGCACTGAGGGTTCCGCATAAATTCGGCAAGTGAATATTAAAGCCAGTGTAAGGAGAGCCCTGTTCTAAAGCAAAATGTAGGCAGTGTGAGGACATTTTAATGTTTTTAGTATCTCTTCCCGTCTAGCTATTACGGTTCATGGGATACAGCCTGGTGACAGACAGACGGACAAACAGTCTTGGCAATAGGGTCCCGTTTTTCCCCATTGGGTGCGGAACCCTAAAAGCCTGGGCAACAGTATATGAAACTTCGATTTTATTGCTACCTATAGATTTCCCCGAAGTGTCATTGACTTCGCATTACAATGAAAAATGGCTGCCTACGTCTGTCATAACCGCATAAAGGTTTTATTATGCGCAGACAATAAAACAATAAGGTGTGACTTATTTAACGGCCTGACGTAATAAAAAAATATTTTTATTACACTCATTCGCCAGCTAGGGAATGACCGCTGAAATTTTGGATACTTTTTATTAGGGCTTGGACCTGAAGTGACGAATATGACGTAAGTATACTCCGATACTGGCACTCCGCTTGGCGTATTTATTCAAATATTTGCGTGAGTGAAGGGGAGCACTATATTGTTTCTAGCGTAAGCGACGAAGATGCCAATAGCGCAACGCGAACACGCAACGCCAAGTGGAGTGCCAGTAGGTACCTATAAAGCTGCAAAATTTCAGATCCACTATTCAAAAAATTTGCACTCTCTGGACTCTCGAAATATCGAAAATACAACGGGCTTTAAACAACATTATCATTGTGAATTTTTCATTATTAATTATTACTATAACCAACATAGAACGTTTCAGCTGTTCCCAATTAGTATCTCAAATAGAACTGATTTAATTAATCATCTAGACCTAAGTTAAATTTTAGTTTAAACTAATGTTTTCTTAGACGTCTCTAAACTCTAGAGCAAACATAGTTCCTGAGCTTATCTCTACAACATTAATGTTCTAGTGTAATAATGTTTATTCGTAACTAGGTCTCCACTCTAGTATTTGCTTCTATTTCTATCCTTAAACTCTCATAATTTAATTTGCCATAATTGTCACTTGCTATAATCTTCATTTGATTTAATGTCATAATAAAATCTATATATATAAAAGAAGAAACTGACTGACTGACTGACTGACTGACTGACTGACTGACTGACTGACATATCAACGCACAGCCCAAACCGCTGGTTCTAGAGATTCCAAATTTGGCACGTAGGTTCCTTATAAGGTCTAGGGGTGCACTAAGAAAGGATTTTTCAAAATTCGACCTCTAAAGGGGTTAAATGGGGGTCCAAAGTTTGTATGGGGAAACAAGATTAGTTAGACTATTTTACTCGAAACTTCACAGGAGTATTCCTAACGATAAATGAGTAAACACCTGTTTCAGGTTTTTTGAAAATTCAACCCCTAAAAGGGGATAGGGGATGACAAAGTCTGAAAATCAACGTGGGTATTATTATTATTATATTAAAGTGGGTAGTATTGTTTGTACGGTTTATCGGGTCGCTGATTAAGAAAACAACAACACACATACCTACCTGACACACACACACACACACACACACACACACACACACACACACACTCATACACTAATTTCCAGGGGGACGGGATAAAACGGGATTTATATTATTCGATTTCGAGTGACCCTATCTCAATAGGTAACTATAGACTCTTCAAATTTCGTACACAAGTAGATGATTACAAAACTAAGAAAATAATTTCAGGATTTTTGGAAATTCTCACGGGATAAGGAAAAAACAGGATTTATATATTCAGTTCAACGAAATCCTATGAATTATAATTACTAGACTTCAAATTTGGCATAGAAGTAGGTGAGTGTAATAGTAGAAAACAGTTTTGAGGTTAAGGATTTTCGAAAATTCCAACGGGATAAAGAAAAAACGGGATTTCAGTTCTACGGGATCGATTTTTCGTTTTAATGATCGTAGAAAACTGAAATTTGGCCTTCAGGTTCCTTGGGGAGTATGGGGGAGCACTACAAAAGGATTTCCCAAAATTTTGACGGAAATGAACGGGAAAAAACGGGATTATTTGTTATATACTGCAGGTCGTAGAAAGTTGAAATTTGGCATGTAGGTTGCTTGGCGAGTGTAAGGAAGCATTAAGAGACAATTTTCCGAAATTCCCACGGGAACGGGAAAAACGGGACTTTTCGTTTTACTGGTTGTAGAAAGCTGAAACTTGACATGTAGGTTGCTTGGGGAGTGTAGAGAAACATTTAGAGAGGACTTTCCAAAATTCCCACGGTAACGGGAAATAACGGGATTTGTTTTACTGGTCGTAGAAAGCTGAAATTTGGCATGTAGGTTGCTAGATGAGTGCAAAGAAGCTATAAAAGATAATTTTCCAAAATTCCCACGGGAACGGGAAAACGCGACTTTTCGTTTTACTGGTTGTACAACGCTTAAATTCCGCAGTTAGGTTGTTTGGAGTTTAGAGGAGCATTAATAGAGGAATCTCCAAAATTCCCACGGGAACGGGAAAAACGGATTTTTTCGTTTTACTGGTCGTAGAAAGCTGAAATTTGTCAAGTGGGTTCCTTGGGGAGTGTAGGGAGCATTAAAAGATCATTTCCCGAAATTCTTAAGGGAACGGGAAAAAACGGGATTGAAATACTCCTGGTACACGCGGGCAAAAGCTATTTGTCAATAAATGAAGTCTACGCGGACGAAGTCGCGGGAAAAAGCTAGTTAAATTATAATTTTTGAGTGCCATAATATTTAAGTATCATAATGCTGTAGATCCTCAATAGGATCCACCCTAACAGGAATATTGAATAAATAGGTTTGAATAAATTAGCAACACGAATAGGTTAGGTTAGTCTTCATGATTTTCGGGAATGGGTGAAAATTTTAGGAGTCATGTTATTTATTAGGCGATGCGGCTAGCAACCCATTACTATTTTTTAGATTCCCCTTTCCACCCATAGGTACGCCCACAATCATGCTAAACGTGGCCATTAGGTCTTGATACCTCGTGCTCTGTCTACCCCGTAAGCGATAAAGACGTGATTTATGTTATATATTCGATGAAAAAAAAAACCAAATACCGAAACAAACAATACCTAGTGCCACTGTTTCAGAATTATCGACCGCCCATTCTAAAACCTCAGCGCGAAATAATGGTATCATCTTAATATCGGAGTTTGAATGGACCCCCACGAACAAAAGCGCGTCTTTCATCGGACGGGGGTCTATTGTGGTCTGTGATATATAGCCATTGGTAGTGATGCGACGTGATAAAACAGGTTATACATTTCACTGGTGACATGCAAGCCTAGAGCGACTGGTTTATGCACTCAATGACTCCATTTTACTGTGGGTTAGTGATATATCCTAAGCATATAGAACCCGTAGCATTTTAACTTTATCACCGACATGAAGCATTTGTTTGTTGTTTTCTTTTCAAAAAAAGCGCTGATGTTTTTTTTAGAATTCAAACAATTTGTGCTTTTCTTAGTTCGAATTTATTCCATTGCAGTTCGTCACTTTTTGTTCATTGTTTTTTATTTGTGTTAAAAGTTACGAAGGGGAAAAAGATTCATAGGAAAATCTAGTATATTTTTTTTTATCTTGTTCAAAGATCGATAGGGTAAGCGATTCTGAGAAAAAATAACTAAAATAGTTAAGTTGTGGAAGAAAAATCATGAACAATTTTTAGAAAAAAAATACGTGTATGATCTAGTCATAAAGAGCAAAGCTTAATATGGTAAACCAGATAGGATATTATCAGAAAAACAAATAACAAACATATTTTCTAAAAGCTCGGTTAAAGTTTGGTCTACTTTACCTCCTACCTACCTACATTTTTTTGCGAAACGTAATTATGTACCTAGTTGTTACCTATTTGTGATGTGTCTATAAAAATCTAGTTTAAAACTTCTTTATTTATCAAAGACCCGTCTTGTAAGTTTGTGCGGGTGATAGGGCCTTGTGCAAGGTCCGTCCGGATCGCTACCACCATCTTACTCGCTAATCCTGCCGCTAAGCAGCAGTGCTTGCACTGCTGTGTTCCGGTGTGGAGAGTAAGACAGCCGGGGAAATTACGGGCACAAGAGGCATTTCATCTAAGTCCTCTAGGTTGGCAACGCATCTGCAATCCCTCCGGGGTTGTGGGTGTCTATGGGTAGTGGTGATCGCTGACCATCAGGTGACCCACTTGCTCGTTTGCCTTTCTATTTACATAAAAAAAAAAAAAAAAAAATTCTAAAGTTTCAGACATATGAAACTGTTTTGTAAAAAATCTTCTAAATAAAAACAGGCAACGGATAAATATACTTTATGTAGATAAATACATAGGTACCTACTTAAAACAAACAACCAAGACTTGCAAGCAAACACTCTTTTTCATACATACTACTATATCAGCTCCGACTCGGGTCGAACCCGGGGCCTACTTTCGCAGTCAGTTTTTTAACTACTAGACTAATCTTTGGTTGACTATCATTTTGTCAATCAAGTCAAAATAAAAATAATATTTACCTTTGTTTTTTTTTTCAATTTGAGTCGGAATTTATGAACAAAATAATCTTAATTTAAAATATGTAGCAAAAAATATCCCGTAAAAAGTTAACATGCGAATATTTTGTAATTGACAAAACGTTTGACAAGCCATAGCTTGTCCTTAGAAAAAAGTCGATTGAATTAAATACATCCCTAACCGCTAGGCCCATAGTCAATTCTCCATTGACTTACTGCCTGTCTCAGCCCATCTTCAATAGCCCAAGTTCTTAAAGATCCGCGATCATTTATTTCAAATGCTCCTTTCTCAGCGACACCTAAAATTGAGTGACGATAATTGCTTAAGTTTTTTTGAAGATTTGCTTCGCTTTTTTTGGGTTCAATAAATTTTATGACGACAGGGAAAAATGGTTTAACGGCTCTGAAAGGTGTTTTGACGTTTTTATTATTTTGTGATGTTGATGATGAAGTACAGTTTGAAGTTGGCAAGACTTTTGGATTTCGAAATTACTGCCAAGTAGTGACTCTAACTTAAAACTAGTGGTTACCCTTAACTTCGTCCGCGCTGAATTATATATCATAATCATAGGTATAATGTAGGCTTCTAATGGTGAAATATTTTTTTCAAATCGGACCAATTGTTTTGGAACGTATTCAATGCAAACAAACAGACAATCAAATCTGTTCTCTTTACAATATTGATTTAGAAGCGGTTTGTGGAAACATACCTTACGACTATCAGGACTATAGTGTACCCAATATTATCATTAAGGTCATCATCTTCAGCTCTAATTAATGCAACCCACTATATTGGGCACACGTAGGTACTACCGCTACAAACTGTTTTTAAGGAGTGTGAAAGATGCTCTATATTTACATTCAATTGAGAAGATACAGTACATAAAACGTCTTTGAACATGTAGACGAATAGTTTATGAAGATTATCGGCTAAGAGTAGCAAATTAATGCGTTTTAAAAATTAGTGAAATTTTCGTCGATTTGATTTTTAAAGTATGGGTGGAAAATCTTCCTAGCTTACAGTGTGCAGTGGTAGTCAACAAACCTAAGCTTACTTAAGAAGTCGTATGTATTTTAAAAAGATACGGCTAACGTCAGAACTTCCATTCTAATGCAAAATGGACGAAGGTTGAAAAATGTGTGCAGAATCAGAAATGTGTGAAAAATATTCTGGTATATTCTGTATTTTTGTAAAAGCACTTATTCACGGTCAGCTGGCGAGACGCGGCCATGTTCTGTTACTGCCAGTAGATGTTTGCTTAGAATTGAAATGAAACGAAAAATGATTTATTGTATAGCCAAACCATTACTATAATGACGACACGGTTGGCTTAGTTGGTAGTGACCCTACCTGCGAAACAAGCGTCCTGGGTTCGAATCCTGGTAAGGGCATATATATATATATATATTTTATGTGAATAGGAAGGCAAACGAGCAAGTGGGCAATTTGTGTGATGAGCACGAATATTTGTTCCTGAGTTATGGATGTTTCTATCTATATAAGTATGTATATCTTTGTCTAGTACCCATAACACAAGCCTTACTAGCGCTTACTTTGGGACTAGGTCAATTTGTGTGAATTATTCCGTAATATTTATTTTATATTTATTATTTATTACTACTTCCACTCTGGTCTGGGAGCAAAGAAAACCATAGGTGGTACCAGTTGCTTCACTTCCAGCGCAGATGGTAAAAGCCGATCGAGGGAATATCCGAAAATCTTAGTAGGATGTTATAGGTGACGCGGCTAGCAACCCATCACTATTTTGGTTCCCCTTTCCACCTATAAATACGTCCACAATTATGCTAAACGTGGTCTTTAGGTCTTGTTACTTTAGGCTCTGTCTACCCCGTAAGAGATAAAGGTATCAGTCCAGTACCTAGTTTGAAGAGTATCAGCTCTTTTCCAAAATCTTTTAGGGCATTTTTGGCATAACATGAATATTTTTTTATTTACGTTAATTTACTCGAATAATGCTTGAGGGGTTATAATTATAAAATTTTCTAATTTTATGGTATTATCATTTTAACTAGGTACCTACTTACGTAACACTAAGACATAAAAACAATCCTTTCCATTGCAACTTATTAACAAGAAATGCCTCCGTTTATACCAGCGATCTTTAGCATTTGCAACTTTCCTTTTCGAAATTCCGTAGGTTCAGATACTTTGCATAATTTTCTGAATGCTTTCCATTTTTGTTTCATTGTGAAATAGAGCGGTACATTGCTGAGATGTTTTGCCTCACGAAGCGAGGTTTGAAATTGCAATGCTTCAAAACATGCTGTATTGGACTTGCAGAACGAACTGGTCGATAGATACGTGGACTGTTTCAGAAATATATCTCTACTAGCTGTTGCCAGCGACTTTGTCTGCAAAGAATTCATTTATCGCTATCCCGCGGGAACAACGCAATTTTCCGGAATAAAAAGTAGCCTATGTCCTATTGCAAACTTTTCTCTATCTATGTGCCGAATTTCATCCAGATCCGTTGGGCCGTTCTGGCGTGATTGAGTAACAAACAAACATCCATCCATCCATCCATACTTTCGCATTTATAATATTAGTTAGATTTTAATGTGGTAGCAATGCTATGTATTGAATATTTGAGCGACAGACTTCCAGACTTTCACAGATAAGGACAAACGATAGGCTAAGTTAGCAGAAGCCTATAGAGCGTTTAATTAATAAGGGAGTAAGACGTTCACATGAATGCTTTGGAGACGTTTTTACTATGCGAAAACTTATACTAGAGGCTCAGGTCATTTACTTAAGTTTTTCACCTATAAACACAGTCGTTTACCGATCGAAGCTGTCCTTTCGTCCTTAAAGACACCGTGTCTGCGTTTTTATGATGTGTCGACAAATTCGGGAGCTAGCATCACGGTTTTATTGCAGAGTAACCGCTGATAGCGCTCGTAACGGCTATCGATAACAGGGCGTAGTTATTGAATATTATTGTATGGAAGCAGACGAGCGGGTTATAGTTGCATCTAGCTGTATTTTTAACCCTCGACCCTAAGGTGTTATAAGTTTGACGTCAATGTCTCTCTTTCTCTCTCTCTCTCTCTGTGTGTGTGTGTGAAGCCACTCATTGTTTGCAATTAGCATCACAACACATCCACCATCCACCGGAATTTTGAAGGGCCATACAAGCAACAGGTAGGTATATTTAAGGCGCTGTCAACAGCAAATGACCTTGAGCAGCGCCACTCTTCACACATACGGTTCGCATGCCTGTGAGTGAAAGAGAAGAAACTATTCCGGCAGCTTGGCGCGGGTCTAAAATCTTGCAAATAAGACACAAATAAGAAGAAATAAAAAAAAGTATGGATTATTTGGGAAATATGACTCGTTAGCCGTGTAGGTATGAATATGTTGACTTCATGTTTTTAATTGCAGACCCATGCGTCGAAAAAATAAAGACATAGAACCGTTTAATGATGATTTTAAGACCAATCTTTGCAATTATTTTCTATCGAGCCGATTTTGTTCAATTATGTATCGAGTACGTCTAGCGTGTTTGAAATATGATGAAAATTAACATTATATTTTTTTTGCGTGTAGTTTTTCTTAAAAAAGTGCTTAAATAACATCAATTTCAACAAAATTAGGTGTTGTCAGCCTCTTAAGTGCCGGCACGTAAGTCTAGTCTGACCTTATACGCGCAGAAGTATAAAATACGGTATCCGTGGGTGCGCAGATCCCCTCCACGTGACTCGTCTCACAGTTAGACTTACGTGCCGGCACGTATACTTATTACAACTAAAGTACAACAAATTAAAAACAATATTATAACGACACAGCACAACCCAAATACACTAATCACTACCTAATTAGTTTACAAAGGTTCCACTTCAACTTCACAATAATTTTGTACTGTCGACAGTTCGCAAATGTTATGGCCACTAATACGCGACATAACAGAGTTAGCTACCCCAACACGGGAACCCCTGTCACCCCAACTGTCAATTTATGTTAACTCACCCTCTGCGCGCGTATTAGCATTGGCTTTATAAAGCATGCATTTACAACACCGATCTATTTTATTATTTAGCAAACTGGATATGACATGACATGGCTTCCGCGGACCGAGGGACGAGCTGTTGGTAGGCCTCCAACAAGATGGAGCGACGACCTGATCAGGATCGCGGGATCGCGGTGGATGCGGAAGGCACAGGACCTATGTCCAGCATTGGACGTCTTTCGGCTGATATGATGATGATGATGATATGACATGACTTGACAGCACAATGCGACCCGCCCATTGAGTATTTCGTACATATTTTTAACTCAGAAAAAGATAGGATAACTTCATAGTACCTATTTATTATGTTTTTTTTTATGCGAATAGGAAGGCAAACGAGCAAGAGCTGCTGATCAGTGATTTTTAGACTTTTCCGTTAATTTTGGAAAATATAACTATTTTGAAACATTATAATTCTCGTGTCCACGGGAAGTATCCCACAAGTTTTGATTTCTACATTTTTTACATGATACACTTTCATTCAAAGATTCTTTTTTGATCGCGTGAACATTTTTCATAGTTTGAAGAGACCCCTATAGACTATACTTCATTTAATTTAGGATGAGAAACCACAATAATGTTATATTGCGGCTCGTGAACTGTAATCTCTTAACGATTTCTACTACAGTAACAATTGACGCCACGCAAATAAAGTGGCATTAAAACAATTTTACTTTGCGGCTGCCAAACTATTGCACTGTACTGTTTGCTAGGTAAGAAATAGTTGAACAGCCGCAATATAATGCTATTGTGGTTTCTCATTCTAAATTAAATGAAGTATAATAGGGGGCCGAGAGAGGTGCGGGCGACAGGCGCACTACCCGCCCGCACTTCTCTCGGCCCCCTTTGTCGTCCCACCCCGCGCCCCTATACCCGCGCCGGCGAGGACTCAGTTAAGCAGTCGGTCTATAATTCAATTTATTGTTGACAGCTAATTATTATTTAATTATCTTCAAAATTCCTTCAAAATCGTATCCAGTGTAACAGAGATCAATGACCTTACAACTGAAGATACTTAAGTGTAAGGGGGCCTTCCTACTTAGTGTTGGGGAAGATCCGCCATATTGTTTTTGCAATATGTCGCGAAGTGCGCTCCATTGAACGCAATTTATTCTGAAGACGGCAGTCAATGGCATAGTAATAAAAATATAATTTATTAGTTTTAAAACACGTATGAAGCGTAGTGAGTGTGAAGTTTCAACATGAAACTACCGTGAGACTCACACATAATTACAACACAACGGATAACTCACGTATAATAATAATAATAATAATAATATTCTTTTATTTCAGACAAAGTCCATATAGTGTTAGTTTACATAAACTTATAGACTATATTAGTAGTGTATTACATTAAATTATCCTATAGAGGCTGCCCCTAGACTCCATATGAACAGAGTTCCAGTGCCTACTCATTGCACAGGCAGGGTCAGCCCAAATTAGCTGCAGGATACTATTGGGACTGTCGCGCACCCGACACATCAAGGAGGTAGCTCTCTTGCGTATAATTGCGCTAAAGTAATCAATCCTCGCCTCCGCAAACATCCCCGATGCGCTGCACCAGCGCGGCAGTCCCATCAGCATCCTGAATCCATTGTTATATTGGACCCGCAAGGCCTTTAGCGTCTTTTTAGTGCATTTTGCCCACAAGCTGCTCGTGTAGTAGGTCTGACAAAATGCCCTAAATAGAGTCACCTTGACATCCCCACCACAACGCGCAAACCTGCGGGCTATCATGTTAGAACGTATAAAAGCCGAAGGATTCGTTCGTTTCGTGTTCGTTTCGCTGCTGCCGGGGCGAGCGCTCTCTGATAAAGGGCTACGGAATAGTCCGAAACAATTGTCGGAGCAATCCTTCGGCTTTTATACGTGAGTTATCCGGTGTGTTGTAATTATGAGTGTGAAGTTTCCAATCCGCACAGGGCAAATCCTTTCATTGTGACAGGAGGCCTGTGCCCAGCAGTGGGACGAATAGGCTAAAGATGATTAAGCATGCAGTCTCAGCATCTCTTTCGAACAAATTAACTCAAAATAATATCAAACTAAGTAGAAACTTTTCTTTTGAATCACTTTATTTGTTGATGAACGCATCAAAATCTTTTACTTGGTTTAGAAGATCTAAGCGTAGTACTTAAACAGAGGGACAAACGACAGGAAGCAACTTTATAGAGATTTTCCTTATAAGTAAAATGCAAAGCCAAAACCTCTATTTAAAAAATATCGTCTTATATTAAACTTTTTACCTTTTTTTACGAAGTACCCGAGAGAACGTCGTAAACTACTCTTTTCTCATTACACACCCAGCATTCTATGCTCAAACTGAAACGACTCCAATTTAGCCACAATAACGGCACAAAGAAAACTAATGTTCGCTGCGACCGCTTGGATTCGGCTTTGTTCAAGTTTTTGTCGCCAAAAATATCTCATATCTCGCAGATATGAAAATGATGAATGACAGAGCGACTCCCTGCGCTGTGCGTACGGATTTAGCAGCTGTGATAATGCGTTGCAGGCAGATATAGAATATAAGTATTAATTCCTTCCATGCTGGTCTTGAAGTAAAGAAAAAAACCTAGAAAGCCCATGGAGGGAGGGGCAACAATCTTAGGGATAATGTTATAGGCGATGTGGCTGGCAACCCATCTCTATTTTATGATTCTTCTTTCCACCTGTACGCTCGCAATCATTCTAAATGAGGCCTTTAGGTTTTGTTACCTTAGGTTCTGTCTAACCCGTGGGGAATAAAGACGTGATTTATGTAGGTACGAGTATGTATCTAATCTAAAAGTATAATATAAATTTAATAAGGGCTTTGAAACGAACGAACTGTGGACTGTAAGATAATTAAGGCAACTGGAATAAGTAATGGAAAATGAGAACACCAGCAAAACTGAACCACTCTTTTACTGCTCTCTTCAACTAGACTGACAAAACATAAACAAGTATATAAAAACATAAACAATATAAATATGATAAAGAGTTCGCAACAGTCTTTTCATTCTTTAACTGTCCTATTAGGTAAACAAGATTCTAACCTCTAAACGTCTCATTTCTGTTATTTTTTAAATAGGTATTTCATCGTAAATAAAGGAGCTGGAGATAAAATATCAGCAAAATTATGTACAAAATATTGCCTCAGGTTTATTTGATAACATAATATTTATTTATAAGCCTTTTTATTCCGAATTCGCTACAATTTCAGTAAGTACATGTTGTTGTTGTTGTTATTGTCGTTTATTTATTAAATTGTCGCGTAATTCGGCGTGCCTCATGGCATAGGCCTCCTCCGTGTATTGGAGGGTTTGGGCTATAGTTCCCACGCGCGCCCAGTGCGGATTGGGAACTTAACACACACCATTGAATTTATTCGTAGATGTGTGCAGGTTTCCTCACGATGTTTTTCTTCACCGAAAAGCTCATGGCAAATTACAAATGTAATTTTCGCACATAAATTCCGAAAAACTTAGAGGTGCGAGCCCGGGATTTGAACCCACAACGCTCTGCTTGAGAGGCCACAGGTCAAACCACTTAGGCTACCACGGCTTTTTTATAACATAATATGTACAGTACACCCTATTCTTTACAAAAATTTGAGGTTAGAATTTTGTTTACTAAATAGGACAGTCAAGAATGAAAAGACTTTAGGAAAATCCTTTAAGTGAATCTACGAGCACGTTTGCAAGGGATTTTAATTTAAACTTTTGGAACGTAATCACATGTTACTTTTTAAAATTATCTCGATGATATGGCCGCAATGGCCGTGGTCATGAGTAGACTTCAAGGTATCACATTCGTTTAGCTTAGCGAGTTTTCTAAGTACGTTTGTTACGTGCGTTTTGTGATTTTATGCGAGTTGTTTTGCTGCGTTTCGTTGAATGTCGACGTAACTTTAAAAATAAGTTCTTAAAAGTGTGGTAGTACTTTATGACTTTTTATTTAGTTTAATTCTATCTGGCAACCCACGTTCGATAAACAACAACTGTGTTTACAAACATTTACTCTAAAATCAGTTTCAAACTAAAACGATCCGAAAACCGAACACTAATATAAATCCCGAGTATTATGGGCATGTTTGTAAACATAAAACCAATCCACACTCTTATAAACACGCTATATTTAGCTTTATTTAAAAACTAACCAAAATCTTATAGTTACCGTTCATAAAGATTGCAGATTGGTCTTCTCGGCTAATTTCTGCTTAGCCTTGTAACTTACGTGACGCCAGTTGTCTCTTACCAAAGACCGAAGTTAGTGCAATCTTTATGGCCGGAAGGCGCTGTCAACAGCAAATGACCTTAAGCAGCGCCACTCTTCACACATACGGTTCGCGTGCCTGTGAGTGAAAGAGAAGAAACTATTCCGGGAGCTTGGCGCGCGTCTAAAATCTTGCAAATAAGACACAAATAAGAAGAAATAAAAAAAAGTATGGATTATTTGTGAAACTCGTTAGCCGTGTAGGTATGAATATGTTGACTTCATGTTTTTAATTGCAGACCCATACGTCGAAAAAATAAAGACATAGAACCGTTTAATGATGATTTTAAGACCAATCTTTGCAATTATTTTCTATCGAGCCGATTTTGTTCAATTATGTATCGAGTCCGTCTAGCGTGTTTGAAATATGATGAAAATTATCATTATATTTTTTTTGTATTTTTTTCGTGTGTAGTTTTTCTGTAAAAAATGCTTAAACAACATCAATTTCAACAAAATTAGGTGTCGTCAGCCTCTTAATGCGATTCACTGAGACGTAATTGTGTAACTATTTTGACACTCGGCATCAGACTGAAATGACAGTTCTTGTATGAATTTGACAGCTAACTGATTCCGTTGCCAATTGTCAGCCCATGCATAAACTGTCAAAATGAACACGATGGCAAGTCTAAACTAGCAACGTCTTACAAAACCCAGCCATGATTGGTTGATTGGACCAGTGTTGCTAGTTTAGACGTATAAAATTGTGACTGTAATTTCTAGGCACGGGCCAGCGGCTGCAACAAGTTTATATGGCACTGTTGTCCGCGACTTCGTCTGCATATAATTTGTTTATCGCTATCCCGCGGAAACTATGTAATTTTCCGGGATACAAAGTAGCCTATGTTTTAATTAAGGGTACCAGCTATCTCCGTTCCAAATTCGATCCGAATCCATCAATTCGTGTCAGCGTGAAGAAAGAACAAACATACTACTCACATCCTCACAAACTTCCTCATTATTACAAAATTTCACGATTTACCCACGAATTTTGGTATCCGTAAACGTACAGACATCAGTTCCAGTTGTTTCGTAATAAATCCGTTTGCACATATGCGCAATCCTACACTCCAGTTTGATGGATCGACATAATATGCCATTACGGGAATACCTTAATGCCCGTGTCACCGTTATAATTTTGTTATGGCCATGTTGGTAGCTCAGGAGGAGGAAGGATTTAGCTTTGTTTTTTTTTTCTAGTGCTTATGTTAAACAGGAAAGACATTACAGTAGAAAGATGAGGGTAAGTTAAGTGTGGGATGTTGACGTTAAAAGTTGTGAAACGAGAATGGTACGTTTTAGTTGGGGCCTTACCATGACGTCCTAATTCCGACTCAGTTCAAGTTTTAGCTGTCACTTTTAGTATGAATCTGACAGCGAACGAACCTAAACTGAATCGCATTAAGATGTCATGGTAAGGCCCCTGGCCTTATAGTCTAAAGTTTTATTTTTAAGTTTATTTCGTCGTGCCACTGCGCTCACGCTAATAGTCATTAATTTAAGAGTAAGAAGGCCGGTATGACACAAGAAATTCTAATTTCGGAATAGCTCCCTGGTTGCTTTGCTTTTTTTTAGGGTTCCGTACCCAAAGGGTAAAAACGGGACCCTATTACTAAGACTTCGCTGTCCGTCCGTCCGTCCGTCTGTCACCAGGCTGTATCTCAAGAACCGTAATAGCTAGACATTTGAAATTTTCACAGATTATGTATTTCTGTTGCCGCTATAACAAAAAATACTAAAAACAAAATAATAACAATAATTAAGGGGGGCTCCCATACAAAAAACGTGATATTTCAGCCCTTTTTCATGGCTACCACTCGCCGAGCTAGATCTCAAGAACCATAATAGGCAGACAGTTGAAATTTGCACAGATAAAATATTTTTATTGTGGCTACAACACCAAATACGAAAATCAAAAAAAATAATAATAATTAAGGGGGGCTCACATACAACAGAGGAGTTCTGGTACGGAACCCTTCGTGCGCGAGTCCGACTCGCACTTGGCCGGTATTTTATCAAGGTGTCATTTAGTGCTTACAGTTCTCGTACTTTACGTTGTGAAGGAACTTAGCCATCTCCCTTTTGGTCTGCCTCTGCATTGATCAGAGGTGGTTTATTTATTTTTTATATTAAAACCAACAAACGGGCATGGGGTGCACCTGATGGTAAGTGATCACCGCCGCCCATGGACAACCACAGCACCATTGGGACTGCTAGCGCGTTGCCGGCCATGCAAGAAGTGGTACACTCGCCTCTTAAAGGTACCCATGTCGTAGCCAGTTGGAAAAACCCCAGCCGCCAGCCCATTCCAAATTTTACACGTACGGGGCAAGAAAGACCGTTTAAATCGTACGGTGTTGGAGCACCATCCATCGAGGTGATGTCGATGGAAACTACTTTTTTGGATTTAGGGGATGCAAGTATATTGTGTACTGTGGGCAGTACATACTTCAAGTTCATTTCTACCAGTGGGGTGGTAATTGGTCAGAATCTACCTCCTCGAGGTCCACCCTGGGCAACGGCTTCTACGAAGACGGCTGAAAGATTCCGACTGTTCCTGGCAAGCTGGATCTGCTCCTCCTGAGCCTCCCAGCTATTCCTATATTTGGCTTTCGAAAAGTAATACGAGTACATTTCTACCAGTTATTGTTGTTCATTTTGGCCGTTCGCCCCTTGCGCCTAAGAACGAAGTCCTGGATTTAGCATTGATAGACATCTTGTGGGTACATTTGGCACATGTGACCAGCTTAGTAGGTTAATTGTGTGTATGCTCATTTATTTGTGTGTCTCGCAGAATTAATTAATTCCTTTCTTTCTTTCTTAGTCCCATTGCATGTAGTCTAACTAATATTATAAATGCAAAAGTATGGATGGATGGATGGGTGTTTGTTTGTTATTCAATCACGCCAGAAAGACCCAACGAATCTAGATGAAATTCGGTGCATAGATAGAGAAAAATCTGGAATAGGCTAATTCTTTGCAGACGAAGTCGCTGGCAACAGCTAGTATATTATAGAGCCGAAAATAAAATTCTGTAGTACTAAGGTTAAGACAACTCCTGTCCCATGCACTATGAGCTACATAGGAACCAAATGCTACCTAATGTAACCAGTGAAGCGTAGCTAATATCGTTATGTGATCAAATCGAAGATGCCTTTGCCTTATCTACATGAAACGCATAGGTAATTAGTTTTAAGTGATTAATCTGAGTACCGTTAACTCTACTAATTACTAGCTAACTGATAGCTGAAAGCAAATCAATCAATATTAAGTGTACTTCATTTCTGATAACATTTGAGATGTTTCAACACTTTCAACGAACATGCGTGTCCATCATGATAATATTAAAAATAAAAATGTGTCTGTAAGGGGGCTCATAGTTGTGTTTTGTACCTAGTTCCAGCCAGAAAAAAAAGTTGGTTGTATTATTTCTGTCTTATAGGAGATGCTATAAAAATGGTAAAGCACTTACTTGATCGACTATACCATAAAGTCTGATAAACAGTCGAACAAAGCACGGAAATCTTCCTTAAATTCCAAATTGCACCTATAATCCGGCTTTTATACAGAGTCCATTATTTTGGCTAGCGATTAACAATGATTAATGGGCGAGATAATCTCAGTCGTATTGTTCCCTTAGGAGTGACATGTGTGTCGCGTGTGCTAAATCGGTGACTGTGCGTGTTCCGTTTAATTTGACCCTGAGCGCTTAGTGTAACTAAGTGTGAGTCGTACCAAGTGACTTTACATACACATACTTACATAAAATGACGTCTGTATTCCCTTGTAGAGTAGACAAAGCCTCGTTTTTCGGAGGGAAAATGCATTACACACTATCCACCGCGCCGTTGGGATTGGGACAATGCTGCGGGGTGTATGGGGCTCTCCTCCTCCATTCCTTGTTCCTTCCCTCCTATTTGGGAGCGAAGGAATGTGGAAGGCATACCCATTAAAAAAACCTCCGGTATTCCCGCAAGTGCCAGTCAGCGGGTGCTATGGGAGCAAATTGTGAACTACGTCCTAGCCACCCAAGCTGGACCTCCTCTTCGATAAGGGAGGTCGGGAATACGTGATCCTCCTCTAAGAGTGGCATTTAAGTCTTATTAAGACAAAGCCTAGGGTAAGTAGCAAGGCCTAAAGGCATTATTATAAGAAAACGGGACTTAATCACGTAAATAACAAGTATTTTTGTAAATACCTCGACGTTTCGAACACGACTTGGCATCCATGGTTAAAGTTATTCTTAGAGTAACTTGGTGTAAATCTAACTTAGTGTTTGTTGCAGCGAAACGTCTCGAACGCGTTTCCGTTAAAGTTCTAATACAGTATTTTTAGGGTTCCGTACCTCAAAAGGAAAAAACGGAACCCTTATAGGATCACTTTGTTGTCCGTCCGTCCGTCCGTCTGTCAAGGCCCTTTTTCTCAGGAACGCGTGGAAGTATCAAGCTGAAATTTATATCAAATACTCAGGTCTACTGCCTCTTAGAGCTGTGAAAAAATCAAACTTCTAAGCCAACGCAATCAAAAGATACAGCCGTTTTTGCCGCAAATTTTCGAAACTCGCAAGGGAATCAAAACCTACAGGGTACTTCCCGTGAACACAGAATCTTGAAATTTGGTATCAAGGTAGATCTTATAGTATAGATTAAGGAATATTTGCGAAAACCGTAAATATGTATGTATGTCTGCATATAGCAGTGACCAATATAAAGTGACCACACATTGCGTACATTTTGCTTTGGAGCATGGCTCTGCTTACACTGGTCTTTAGATATTTATAGATAATGGTACGGAACCCTCGGTGCGCGAGTCCGACTCACACTTGACCGGTTTTTTGAAATTTGTGCCAGTTTTCTTAACCACAGAGTCCTGGTTGAGAAAGTTTAAGAAGCACTGGGGTTATAATATGAATAGAGAAGTAAACTACGTACTAATAGGAATAGATTTTTACTATTTGTAACTGATTTAAACGACACTCAAAATTAGAACACAGAAAAATCCGAAAAGTAAAGCTATGGCCGGGAATCGAACCCGGATCCTCGTCATTCCGTGACGCGTGCTATACTTACCTCTACACCACCCATCAGGTGACTAAGCCTTCGAATTTTTCTATCTGTTACCAACTGTCACGTGACCTTGTGACTAGTAACAAGTAATGTTTGCAAGTAATGCTTGTGTGTTTGTAACTATAACTAGTAAGAACAGATTTTTACACCAACTTACTTTATCTTTCACGAATTTTTATGCAAGGGCCATTATCTCTCTCAATATAAAAAATACGCATGACACTCAGATACACGAATTTAATTTTCTCGTCTCTTTAAGAACAAGATGTAACGGTCTCACAATCCGAACCGTTTGACACATTGCTGTGCCGAATTGAAATGCTTTGTTCCAGAATCCTGGCTCAAACAGACAATCCAGACGAATAACGTTTCATTAGGATCCCATTGTTTATTTCAAACAAAGCAATAGAGTGAGACTTGTACAGATGCCGTCTTTAAAACATAATTTCGATTCAACTGGAGATAAGGCTTTGAAATTGGTTGACCGCGTTCAATGTGAAAAAATTTGTTGTTCCAAAACAAGAGACGAAATATAGAGGTACATACCAGTGGCGTGGCGTCAAGTATATCAGAAGGCAAGCCGAAGGGAACTTAACTAGCCTTTTCCTCTAATTCTGCACAATAATTTGCCCAACTGCCTTAAAATAGGCAAGCCGGCGGGAATAGAGTTCTATGGACGCCACGCCACTGGTACATACATACATACATACATACCGTCACGCCTCTCCCACAGGGGTAGGCCGAGACTACTTTGTTCCACTTGCTACGATCCTAACAAAGGTCAAGTCAAGAGTACCCGAAACCGACGAGCAAGTATGAAGAGATTGATGAATGTGGATGAAGCGAAAGAGGTATATAGAGGTATCTTATCTAAAATCTTCCTAAAGCCTTCCAAGCTGGTCTCGCCTATAACACGATTCCGAAGATTTTCTCCTATTGGCTCTTGCCAATCTTGCCATCAGCGCGGGAAGAGGAGCAACACACTACACTTAGGGACCTTTTACAACCCTTTTATAAAATGTATTAATTGCATTATAGGTAAGTTAAGTAGAATTTAGGTACTATTGTAAATCTATTTTATTTTGAAAAAATGACTTTCTGCCAAGTTTCTTGCGGCGCATTCATCTTGGCAATGATGGTCTTTCCGAATGCGCTGGTAGGTTCAAAAGACATGTAAAAGAGCCCTCGGCGGCCTATTTGCAAAATAAACTTTTGAACTTTGACTTTTGACTATTTAAGGATGATAGTTGATAGAAATGATAGTGATACTGATTTATGCTGATAAAAGGGGTTGATTAGGGATGATAAAGCAAACGACAGAATTAAATGCTGAATGTGAACGAACTAACTTTAATGCTGAATAATAACCTCAAAATGGGACCATTTCATGATGCATGTTCTTATGTTTTTTTTGCTTCTTTTCTTCTTTTGTCTGTAATGTTATCATGAATAAATGTTTTCTTTCTTTCTTTCTCTAAAATTATAATAGCTCACTTGAAACATTGCATTGATAATGACTGTGGTATGTTCCTGCTGCATAAAATCAAATACAGCTTTTAAAACTACCGTGTAAGTTATATTTGAAACTTGTAATTACAAGGCGTTAAACTTATTTCTGGATAACCCCTTCCTCGTGATTACACGCTGTCGTAATAAATAGTTTATTATGTAATTGCAGCAATTTGAACCAATGTTTTGATAGCTGCAATTTTCAAGCTCTGAAGTAGATGGCTTGATAGTCATTTTACACTCACGAATATATTTAGCGGAACACGGAACACAAAAAAGAAAGCAAAACGCATACTTAATGCTTAGCCAGAAAAAAAAATAGTAACCCTACACTTCTATTTGTGTTCCGCGAAATACGTTATGTGTTTTATGTACAATAAAGAGTTTTATATACATACATACATACATACAATACGTCCCGGAGTGTAGTACACACAGCAAAACTATTCGGTATGCACCCTAGTTGTCCATGTGTGTCATTCTATACACACATCCGCACTTATCCGCTGCCTTAATTACACACACAACAAAATGGTTTTGTATCCACACGAGTATTCACACTAACATGGCCTATGTGTGCTGATTATGTTCTCTGACTACCTTCACATATCTCTTATTGTATAGGTTATTGTTATTCAAACGATTTTGCTGAATGGAACAATAATTTCGTCATGAATAATATGAGCGCGGTGGCTCAGTCGTACTGATTAGGACTATGAATGTTAAAGACCTCGGTTCGAATCTTGCTCAAATGTGTCTATTTTGTATTTTTTATTCAATTTATAACTATCTCAAAACCAAATCATGACTACTTCAAACAAGAAAAAAAGAAAGTAAAAGAACAAAATAAGAAAATAAAATCATTGTTTCAAATTGTTTATTACAACATTTAAGTAATTATTATTACCATAAGACTATAACTAATTAAATTAGCAAAATAAAACTGCATGCTATTCCTTATAATATAACAGAAGAAGGACAACATTTATTCGTAAAACAACACACACTATAGTGACCAGTATGATTTTAGGTTAATTAAAAATTTCTGTTACAAACATAATTTAAAATTACAATACAAATGGTAAATTGAATGCACACCACAAAAGGGCTATTTTTAAGATTTAATTTATTCGAATTAACAAGGGTTTTGAAAAGAGTATCATTTATAAGAATTTCCGATTTATTAAGTTTACTTAGGTCTGAGAAAGATGAACGAAACGTTTTATTTGTCGAGAAATAAAGTCAGTGGTGAAATGAATCGACATGTTAAATGACAGCCATTAACAATAACATCATTGCACACTGGATTAAATCTCCACTTTCAAGTGACTAAGCTACCTAAATTTGCTTTGGATTTTATATCAGATGGATCCCAGTTAATAACAGTTAAGGAATCTTGTTGGGTGCTCAGCCAGTCTTTGACTATGACACAATAACATTGTTATGCACGAAATAGGTCACACATAACTTTTTTTTAGCACTGTTATTACGACCCCCAACCCACTAACTCACAAATCCCATGGATGACATCCAAGCACTTTTCGCCGCAAAATTTTTCGTTCATCTTTTTCAGACGTAAATGGTTTTTCATCACTAAAAATCACTACATTATTACCTATTCGAATCAAAATTATAAATATTCACGATCAAAGTTCATTCTGTTTCTTCTATGCTGGCTGATCCGTTGAAGTATTTTTTTTGCTGGTTTACGAGTTACGACAATGCTATCCTGCAACATGCAGATGAAGTCGCACACAACGTAGGTAACATTGTCTCTCGTTGATGTGAAATAGGTCCCTTTAGCGTGTGCGGCAACTACTTATGTCAAATGGCGTGAAGATGAGACTTCTTGTTTTGACACAGAAGGAATATTCTTATCGTGCCCGAAGTCTGCATAACGGTGAATCCATAATTGAAGTCTTCCGCTGCAAAATAAATGAAGTTTAATAAAAAACATTCTTCGTCAAAGAAAGTTATAAGAAATTTGATGTAAAATAAGAAGTAATTATTTTATCAGACATTTTGTCTACTTACCGATATCAATAAACGAGTTGCGATTCCTTATAGAAATATTTTGTTCGTAAAGAACAATAATTTCTGCTCTTTTCAAAAAAGATGACTATCCATATTTTGCAAATCACAAGGTATTTCAAAGGCAAAATTAAACAGTTCGTTGTTGTAAAACCACTCGTAAAACAAGGCGTAACGAATGGCGGCTAGCGTTGACAAATTCATATTACTAATAATTTGAGGGTAGAATATACTTTATATTGTTAGACGGCAATTAATAAAATGTGCATCGTCTAGCAAATTTCAACCTTATTTCATTGCTCTTTAAACAACTATTTACACATTGCAAATGCAGTAGTCACAGTTTGGACGTAGTAATTCATAAATTCACCTACTATATTAAATGTCTCGGTGGCTCAGCGGTCACAAAGGCAAGTCGGATACTTGATTTGTGCACTCGCTCTCTAGTAAACCGAGTTCGAATCCTAGAAGAAATGACATTTTTGGATGTTATTTAAATGGCGATGCTGGTTGTAAGGAATATTGGTTGGAAATGTTGGAATTGAATCTCAGACCAGACTTGATGAGAAATAAAAATATAACAAGTTGAATCAGTGAGATGGTAGCTACTACGCTGGTAATAATAGTTCAATGCGTCAGATTGCATAAATTTAAAGATTCAAGGTCAAAGTAAGACTCGATCCAGGGTGCCTTCTCTTGCCTTACACTTGCGATGACAATATCCAATGTAAGATAATAATGTAAAATGTTTTTAGGAAAATGCAAAAATAAAACAATACTTTTACATTATTTCTGCAGAATTAACTTAAACCGGAGATATTGAATTTTTAAACCTTTGAGCCAGGCACGATACCAAGGGGATTTTTTAGTTTAATTTGTAATTATTTTTAACTTAGTTTATTATAAACTACCTAACTAAAATAATTGCAACTTTCTTCATTGTTATTTTATAGTAATTGTTGTTGTTTATATAATAAATAGGTAATTTACAGCGACATTACTTATTTATCTTATTACTAAAAAAAACTGTACTGAGAGGGTAGATATACGATCGAACTCACTCACACATTCACATGTGGATTCTACGTAATGTTCAATTGTTCATGTCGGTACTCAACACATAGACGACGTTTGTGTGCGTGCCTATGCTTACCGAATTATTTTGCCGTGTGTACATTGCACGCCGAGGGTGGTGAAATAAAGAATGTTTCAGATCGGAACTTGTCGCACGAGCCAAAGGCGAGGGCAATAAACACGCGACCTGAGTTTTTAACACTGCCCGAGATGTGTACACAATTATATGTCTTCCCCTGGCCAGGAAGAATACTACGATCCACGCCAGAACACAACAGCGTAAGCACTGCTGCTTGGTAACAGGACTGCTAGAAAAGTGGAAGCTTATGGCAGGTAGCCGGCTGTACCACAAAAGACCTTGACAATTACTTCAATTTCTTTTTTTTTTGTAAATTCTGTTTGTTTCTTTATTTTCATACAATTAAAGGCAATTAGTTAGATACGTGCTAACTTTTTTCCTACGGTCCCCAACTCCCTTGAGTTTACATGGGTGTTTAGTAATCATAGAGCGAGCCAAACTAGTAATTAGTACCCCAATTCGATTTAGGGGACCCCTTACAGGGTACGGGGTATTACTGAGAATAGTGACAGTTGGGCCGTGGTAATTTTATTACTACTTTACAAGATTTAAACATATAGTGTAGTCTTATTAATATTTATAGTTAATTAAAAGTCTATAAACATACGATTGCTGTAACAGTTTGTATTCGTTTTTATTTTACAGTATGGCGACCGGTGGTCCCTATATAGAATATACTAGCTGTTGCCCGCGATCCCATCTGCGCAGAAGCAGCTTATCCCTATTTGGTGATAAAAACTATCCTATGTCCCTCCCCGAGATAAACATCCGCATCCAAAACACCCTGCGATGCAGTGCAGCCCTCCACAAGGTGTTGGTGTCCAGGCTTCTCAGCAGGAATACAAAGTTAAGGATCTATAAAACTGTCGTAAGACCTATCCTTATGTATGGTTGTGAGGCCTGGACACTAACTCAAAAAGAGGAATATCAACTCCTTGTAGCGGAAAAGAAAGTTTTGCGTAAGATCCTGGGACCTGTCAAGAGAGACGACGGCACGTGGAGGATCCGTAAAAACATAGAGATCCAGGAGCTGGTGGCTGAACCCAACATCATCGGCGTAACAAAATCACACAGACTTCGCTGGTTCGGCCACCTACTCCGAATGGAAGAGGATCTTGCTGCCAAGAGAGCGTACGTGGGGCGACCGACTGACCCAGGCGACCCAGGTATCGCTGGGGGGACAGTGTCCAGGCGCATTTGCGACGTCTTCAAGTCGACGACTGGCAAGAAGCTGCGCACGATCGGGACAGATGGCGTGCTCTCGTTTCGGAGGCCAAGACCCTATTTGGGTCCCTGAGCCAAGTTAGTTAGTTATGTCCCTCCCCGGGACGAAACTATCCGTATACCAAATTTCAACTAAATCTGTCTAGCGGTTTAAGCGTGAAGACATACTTTACACCTTTGCGCCTGATAAGACGCGGGGCGGATTATTTGACTGATTGTTTTTATTTATTGTATTTTTTGACGTTATTTGTATTATGTTACATAAAAAGTTGTAAATAAATACCAGCGACATTTCTATTTACATACATTACAAACTCAAAGTATCTACAGCGATTTTAGCTTCATATTGACTATTAAATTAACACTTCTTGTCACCGACTATTGTCGACATGGTAAAATAAGAGCCAAGTTGTCTGCGTATTTTACGTAAAAATACATATTTTAATCACATACAGAAACAGTGATCTATCTGTGGCAATTTGATAACTATAAACAGACCGCAGCCGGCGCCGTTTGTCATCCCGATGACATGATTTATTTGTCAAACGCATCCGACTTCGCTTAAGTACCTACGCTAAATATACTTTAACTGTAAATTATAGAATGAAAACAGTTTTGAGACTGTAACATTAAATTTTTTCACCGATTTCTAACAAGCAGCTTCCCAATTGGCATTGTCTACAAACAAGTTTTTTTCATTTTTTTTATATTATTAAAAAGACCCTGTTTCTCAAAGTCAAAGTCAAATCATTTATTGCAAGGAAGTGAGTAAGTATAAAGATGTAAAAACTAAACGTTGGTGCACATTACAACTCGCCAGGTTCTGGCTGGCTTCTCAGGAACGTCTCAAGTTATAAAGTTAAAATTAATTATAAATTATTAAGGTCTACGGTCCCTTTAAGCTGTGAAAATAAGAACCCTCTAAGTCAGCTCAATAAAAGATACAGTCATTAGAACAATATTTGGACACAGCACACGGGTGCTTCTAGTTGTCCCGAAAATTTGGAATTTAGTATAGAGGTAGCTCTTACATCACGGCTAATGAAATCAATCTAAAAATCCAACTTTTTATGTGTCCCATATAAAATGACCTTGCGCTGTCTACGTTTTGCTTAGGAGCAGGGCTCTGCTAACACTGGATTTTTTATCCACTTGCTGAATTTTTACGTGGCCGGTTTTATCCATACAGGGGAAACTATTTTGATTAATGACGTCACGTCAACGTGGCTTTCCGGACGTTATCCACGTAGCTACAACTAAGTACTTCAATTAAATAGATAGGTACTAGCTGATATACAATTTATTTATAAATCTTGATTTGTTATCAAAGCGCGAACTTAAAGTCAGGATGATGATGTTGTTTACAAGCATTAAGTGCATATTTAGTTACAGCAATGACTGTCTAAGGACATAGCGTCCTTAAAATTATCAGTGACATAAACGGAGATTAGTTACTTTACATATATATAATCATCACTACATAGTATAGAACAAAGTCGCTTACCTCTGTCCCTATGTATGCTTAGATCTTTAAAACTACGCAACTGATTTTGATGCGGTTTTTTTTAATAGATAGAGTGATTCAAGAGGAAGGTTTATAATAATACCTATGTATAATTCTACGCAGATGAAGTCACGGGCAGAAGCTAGCCTAGCTAGAATTCGTCTGCGTAGAATTAGCAATTGACATGTTTATGGCTATCCCCCGGGAACTATGCTATTTTCCGGAATATGTACCGATCCGGGCCCTCGCATCGGTCAAAATTCACAAATAATATATTTATACTCTCTTATGGAATAATATTCCATATACATTTTATGAAATAAATGTGAAATTAAATAATATAAATACCTATTAATAAAATACGAATTGTTTCCACAAAAATGTAACGCATTTAAATTGATGAAATAATTACATCAGGTAAAAATACCATTACATATTCTGTGCAATATTTGTCAATATTTGTCAAGTTATTTGCGAAAGAACCTCAGACTAACAAATAGTCGTCCCACAAACAAGGTAAAGATTAGAGGAATATCTCACACACATTTGAACTCTTGTAAATTGTGAAGTTAAACCTTCCGCCACCATAGACAAAATAGTCTCAAGTATTAAAATATTTTGGTAAATAAATATAAGAACATCAATAAAGCAATGTTATTTACGAACCACCTTGGTCAAGCTTTGGGGAATGCTTGCGATTTTAGTTAATGCGAAGCAAATGATTTAATGTACAAAGTGTAGGAGCATCTTAATGTCCAAATAAAATATAAAACACCTTAATTCTTACTTTTTATGGACAAAAGGGCTTCAAGCAACATAATCCATTGACAAAAGTATGCATTATCGTTAAGCGAAATACCACACCTATAAAACAGGTTGGCTATAAACAATAGATTCACAAGACGTCACACTAAGTGCGGGTCTCACACATGTACAAAATACTGAAATCATAGTATTTCATTACAACCAAAGTTGAAAATAATCAACAATTCTATTAGCTAATTATGAAGACAAATTACTCTATTAAGATCAATCATTAACAACTATCAATAAAAAAAAGAAAGTATTAAATGGATTACACATGACCATCTAAGAAAAAAGATACCAACATAAAAAACCAAAATGCACTACAAAAATATTTACGAATAATCAGGGCTCTTCCTCTTTGGTTTCGCGGCTCGCCACGGTCGGTTCGGTTCGTAAGCGCGGTTCTTGCAAGCACACTTTGATATAAGTAAAAATATACGCGAGATCGGGTCGCAACTGGTTTACGTTTTACATTATTTGATTGAATTAATTGTATCGATATTATTGTTGTGTGAAATAGTGTTCTGTGGTCGCGAATGCCGGTGATCTTCCCTAACCTTATCCTTGGCGGCTCGGGGCTACTCTCCGGCGCCTAACCTCATCTTTCTCATTCTTTAGAGCCTAACTGGATTTGCGATTATAGGATACTAATTAGCTTGATTAATTACTTTGTGTGCTTGAAGTAGGGAATATACGAAACACGGTTTTCGGGTTTCAAGTCTGGCTACCTAACGGTGATAACAAGGGCTTGAAATTTCAACACACTGTTTCAGTGTGAGCTGATGCGTGAGGTCGACTCAGCACCCGACTCCCAGCGAAATATCTGGGTAGGGTAAATTCCTCCTAGCGTGTACCCAGGCTTCCGCGTTCTGCTGGTCGGAACGTGGGAACTGGTGGCGTTGGTCTCTTATCTAAATATGTATATATTCACACTACCCCTATAACCCTGGATAGGATGTCGCCTGCACCCCTGGCTTCGGCCGAGGGCGATGTCAATACACATGGCGTAGGACCTAGGTACACTCGGAGATGCCACTCTAATCCCTTCTTTAGAATAGTTAGGAGTTTCCATTGCACTTCTGGAAACTACATAACACAATGCACGTTTAACTGTAAATGTGAGGTTCTTCCTCTAGATTTCAATACACAGCTGACTAGAATAGGAATATTATTTTAGGCATGAATAGGGAGGGTTTTTATTTATACCTATTAGGTTAGGCTTTTACTTACCTCTGCATCTGATTTACCTCGTAACGTTGACGCTTTGTTATTATACCTATTTACCATGTTTAAGATAGAATGTTTAAATAAATCATTACTAATTTCTATAGCTTTTGGGAGAGTTTTATTGTTGCATTTAGATCCAATTAAATCAGAACCAGAAATAGATTAAATGATTATAATATTTTATCATTTAATAAACAACAAAGTGAATCAAAGAAACTCCCATTTTAAAATACTATTTAAGTGAATTAGTTTACCTCCTGTACCTGAATAACAGGACAGCATAGCATAATAGGATTAGTATCAGGTAGGAATCTGGTTCTAGTCTCCTCTTACCCATTGTGGTACAATAACATGACATACAGACTAAAGACAAGTAAAATCACAAGTCTTGTGCCGGAGTTCCTGTAGGGTCGCTGGACGAGGAACATGGTCACTGGCAAAGATCAGTTGAGAAAAATCTCAAGGGCGAAGGGCGGGGCCCTGACTTTAGCACAAAAGACAATTACTCACTTTCCTACATAAATGCTCTTGTTATAATTTAGTTTAACCATTTAACAGTACTAGGGCAATACCTACATTACATACATGTACATTATACTTACCCTAAGATATATATAAAGACTCCCAGTTATGACCTTTTAATTATAATTACTCATCTCTCATTGATGTTCTTTAGTAGTGATTTGTAGAAGCTGAGTTTTGTGTGAGCGGAAGGGTTCAGATAGGAGTAGGGCATTTCAGTGTTAATTCTTAGGGCATAGTTTACTTCTAGGGTTAGCATCTCTTGCCTCCACTAAACGAATTAGAGTTACTATCACAACGTAGGAAATAGACGATCACGCTGGCCATATTTCATACCGTCCGTTCAGTCCGAATAGCTTCTCATAGTAATCAATTAAGGCTAGGTATTGCATAGTATGAGTAGATAATTAGTTGTAGATAATAGTCTAGATTGGTGCCTGGGTGCTGCTTGTAGTATAGTCTAGTCTAAGGGGTTTAATATATAAGATATGGGGGGTTTTGTACAAATAGAAAGTAGCCTATGTTTTAGTCTAGGGTACCAGCTATCTTTGTTCCAAATTTTATCCAAATCCGTCTAGTAGTTTTAGCGTGAAGAAGGAACAAACACACTCACTCATTCACATTGTCACATCGTCACAAACTTTCGCATTTATAATATTAGTAGGATTATAGGATATATAATTTTACGCAGGTGAATTTTATTAATATACAAAATTATGTTTACAGGGCGCGTAAAATAAAACAATAGAAAGAACTTATCGTGGCTCTTAAATACATTTCTGACCACCCTATACTTACACCTAGGTCCCTAGTCAATTAACATGCTAATAAATTCTTAAATGTAACAATACAATACAATCTATATGTATAAAATCCAAAGTCCTGACTGACTGACTGACTTAACTATATATCAACGCACAGCCCAAACCACTGGACCTAGAGACTTGAAATTTTGCACATAGATACCTTATACAATGTAGGCATCCACTAAAGAAGGATTTTTGAAAATTCCCACGGGATAAGGAAAAAACGGGATTGATATATTCAATTCCGAGCGACCCTATCTCAGTAACTATAATAACTAGACTCTTCAAATTTGATACACAAGTAGGTAGGTGATTACAAAACTAAGAAATTAATTTCAGGATTTTTTGTATATTCCCACGGGATAAGGAAAAAAATGGGATATATACATAAGTTCAACGAAATCCTATGAACTATAATTACTAGACTCTTCAAATTTATCATGGAAGTAGGTGATTATAATAGTAAAAAACGGTTTTAAGGATTTTCCAAAATTGCCACGGGCACGGGAAAAAACGGGATTTTTCGTTTTACTGGTCGTAGAAAGCTGAAATTTGGCAAGTGGGTTTCTTGGGGAGTGTATGGGAGCATTAAAAGAGCATTTCCTGAATTCTACGCGGACGAAGTCGCGGGCAGAAGCTAGTACAATATAATACAATACAAATACTCTTTCTTGAACAGCACAAATCAGTACAAAACAATACAGAAACAAAGAACAAAGTATACAATAGGCGGTCTTGTCGCTTAATAACGATCTCTACCACTAACACACATCCACATTCTGTCATTGCTTTTCAATATTCTTTTCAATCCTTCTGCTCCATTGTATCTTTTCGAGCGATTCAGCTACTTGGCTTCCGGTAGCCAGCATCGGCTACGGTCGAATACTAATCTCCTTTTGGCCTGTCCTTTTTCATCTTCCAAAACTTACTCCAAATCCTTCACAGTCCACTCTGCTAAGCTGTGGAATCGGTTACCGACCTCCGTCAGGCAGTCTGCCTCCGTGGCGTCGTTCAAGGAGGGCTTGAGGAGGATGTGGCTCACACCATCTCCTTAAATATTGTATGTGTGTACTCATATTGTATGTAGTGTGTATATAAGCATGTGTGTAATGATATTTAGTATTAGTTAATTTATGAATTGTTTGTTATATTTTGAGATGTACGCTCTATTGTGGCTTTCACCATATTAATATTTTAAACTCACTCTTTGTCGGTCCCTCGCTTAATACTCCTCTCATCTTTTCAAAGGTTAACTGGTAGAGATCCCTTCTAGGGATAAGTTCGCCTTTGTGCATAATATCTAATGTATTTTTTTTGTGATTTGTGTCTGTTTCGTTATATTTGTACAATAAAGCATTTACTTACTTACTTACTTACTAACCATTAATAAAGAGAAATAAGTTACCTAACTGATACTAAGTTAGTTAAGTTAGTGACTTAACTGGTACTAAGTTAACAACTATTTTCAGGCAGGCAAGAACGACCTTAACAGTATCAGTGTTTAATTGTTTTGTAATTTCTAAAGGTGATAATTATTTTTATTTAATTATTTAAGTTAATCATTCTTTCTGAGCCACTTAGATAAGCACAAACAAGTGTTGACTATTAAATTGTGTTTTTGCTCAATTATAATAACTGTTATGATAATGATAATGGCAATAATTAATGCCATGCATGGGGTGAACAGTAATCTGATACAAAGACTAAAATCTCTCTATGAGGATTCTAGTGCTTGTGTGAGGATAAACGGGGCGTACACTGAATGGTTTAGCATCGAAAAAGGTGTTAGACAAGGATGTGTTGCGTCACCGTGGCTGTTCAACCTATTCATGGATACGTGCCTGAATGATTTGAAAGAGAATGACTGTGGACTGAGGATGAACGAGTTAACCATCAAATGCCTCCTATACGCCGACGACCAAGTGTTGTTAGCATCGTCGGAGGAGGAGCTGCAAAGGATGGCTAACATTTTGTGTGGGGCATTGGAAAGGAAAGGTATGAAAGTTAATGTGAGCAAGACGAAAGCTATGGTATTCGAAAAAGACGATAGCATGACAGAATGTGAGATTATAGTTGCGGGTGAGAAAGTAGAACAGGTAAAAGAGTTTGTATATCTGGGCTCGGCTTTTACGACAGATGGAAAGTGTGAAAGAGATATTGAAAGAAGAGTGAATGCAGGAAACATGGTCAATGGAGCGCTGCGCGCCTTTGTGAGCAGTGAGAAGGTGTCAAAGAATGCGCGTCTGGCTGTTCACAGAGGGGTGCTCGTTCCAACACTAATGTACGGTAGCGAAAGTTGGGTATGGCAAAAGAAGCATGAAAGTAGAATAACTGCAGTAGAAATGAGAGCGTTAAGAAGTATGGAAGGTGTATCACTGAAAGATAGAATAAGGAATAGTGTGATAAGGAAATGTGCTGGTGTGAAAGAAGATATAGTGACTAGGATAGAAAAAAGTATGCTTAGTTGGTTTGGTCACGTAGAGAGGATGGATGAAAGAAGATTAACTAAACAGATTTATATGGGGAGTGTGAATGGATGCGTTGGGAGGGGAAGGCCTAGGCGGACGTTCCGTGATCAAATTGGGGACGTTTTGGAGAAAGGCCAGGTCATGAGTACCCGAAACCGACGAGCATGTATGAAGAGATTGATGAATGTGGATGAAGCGAAAGAAGTTTTTCAGGATCGTAGCAAGTGGAACAAAGTAGTCTCTGCCTACCCCTGTGGGAAAGAGGCGTGAAGATATGTATGTATGTATGTATGTATGTAATAATTAATGTCATGATTATTGAATCATGAAACGACAAGATAACTAACTAAAAACGACTAGATTCCTTAGCAGTTACCTAGGAACAATTATTGTAGCAAGAACTTGAAACTTTAAATGAGTATAATATTATAAAGCACTAGCTGTTGCCCGCGACTTCGTCTGCAAAGAATTCGTTTATCGCTATCCCGCGGGAACTACGCAATTTTCCGGGATAAAAAGTAGCTTATGTGTTATTCCAAATCATAAACTATGTCTGTTCCAAATTTTATCCAGATCCGTTAAGCCGTACTGGCGTGAAAGAGTAACAAACATCCATACATCCATACATCCATACTTACAAACTTTCGCCTTTATAATAGTAGTAGGATTTACTTACTTACTTATATTTAATAATATACTGTCTGTATGGAATAAAATCCATCAATTCTCAAAATAGCCAAAAATGAGAAAATTTATAGGTAATGGATTAATCATCAAAATAGATTTTGGATAAGAATGAAAAATGTTGCATTTCTTGTTTCGTTGATTGATTTATTAAATTAATCAAAGAAGTGACTTTACTTACATCATATAAAAATCCCGATTATAACTAGAAAAAGCGCGATCCGTCCAATTTTCCAAATTGTACTAATCTGCTGAAAAATACCGGATTGATTTTATAACATCTCGAACAAAATAAATGATACAAGTAACTATGTAATACTTACAAACGCGAGTTAAAGAGCTGAAGTATAATAATAACGTAGGTACCAATTAAATAATTTCAAGTACCTACATAACGGAACCCTGAAATTATTATATTATGAAGATAACAAAGAGAATATCCTCTGTATATAAACAAATGTGAAGCGAATGCTAGCTTAGTTTACTATGACACAAACATCATTTAAAAAGTCTAAAAGCAAAATGGCAAAAGAAAATAAATTAAGAGATTTATTCAATAAAATTGCGAATGAAAGGGGCTACAGTAACGGAACTGTTGACGTGCAAGAAATATCGTCAGAGGGGGCCAACTATTGCAGTACTCTTCATCTAGCTACTATATCAGCACCACATAAAGAAGACCTCAAGCTATTTGCTAAAGTGGCATGCATAGGTGAGGCTCTTCGTGCTTCTAAGGACACGTTTGCCAAAGGGTATGAGGTCGAACGGCGTTTTTATTCCGAACTTGTAGTCGCTTTTGAAAGACTTTACGATAAGTAAACATGGTGTCACAAACAACGATCGGCTTCATATTTCGAAATACTATGGACATGATTCTTCAAGAAATAAGGAAACGTTAGTACTTGAAAATCTTGCCGCGAGTGGATTTGAAAGCTTTGACAGGTTTAAACCTTTTGACTGGGACTATGCGTCTTCAGCCGTTGAACAAATGGCTAAATTTCATGCCCTTGGAATTACCGCTAAAAAGGAAAATTTAAAAGAACTGGTGAATATTGTAAAATTGGGAACAAATATGATTGATATTAAAGACATAACAGAATTATTTAAGAATCAGGTTGTAAAATATGGTAAGGAGATTATTAAACAAGGATACAGGGCTAAATTAGGGAAGCACTTAACAGAAGAAAATATGGTTCATGATCTTGCCATCTTGTGGAAACCAAAAGAAACAGGTTTTCTAATTCACTCTGATTACAGGCCTAGTAATCTAATGCATCGAAGGAAAGTAAGTATTATTTTTTAATGTTAAGATTATTTAAACCGTTCATTGATCATCATAACAATACACACACAGTATTATAATGTTAATTATCACACTATCTAGCATACATCTAGAAGACGAATCAATCAATCAGTAAAATCCATTTTTAATGTTGACACTATGATTTTGTGGGTTAAAGTGTCTCAGTACCATCCATGGCTTTTGAGCTAACGTGATTTGGGTAAAAGAAATCATATAATAACATATTATTGTTTTTTTTGCAGAATGGAACGTTAGAAATTGTACCTCTTGATTTTCAAACACTCCGATTTGGTACTTTGGTATCTGACCTGTTGTACTTCATCTGGTGTGGATCAGATTCTGAATTCCGTCAGAAACACTATCAGCAACTATTGGAGCACTATTACATAGAACTTACTATCGCGCTGAAAAATCTTCACGTTGATATTAATGAAGTATACCCGAAGAAGACTTTTGAAAACGAACTTGAAGATGTAAGTTTTTTTAGTTTTATTGTTATTCCACTTTTTTTTTTGTTGAATTTTAATTCGCTACCGCCGTTTTATTCGCAAATTCCGCCTAGTAACCGGGCTTGCGCCGCAGTGCTCCGGCGTAGTTAGTCAGACAGCCGGTGAAATAACTGGCAGTAGTATCGTAGCCCCATAGTTTGGCGCAATCTTTAGTTTTTCGGGTGTCCATAGTTCGTAGTGCTCATTTACCATCAGATGACCCACTTAGTCGTTTGCCTTGCTTTCGTATATATTTTTTACACATATTGCATAATGTCGTAGTTAGTAATTCCATCGGTTATTCTACTTACATTATCAGGAGACAAAACAACGACTACGAATCGAGAATATCCTTCTTTTTAATAATGATTTTCTTGATCGATGATTTTTTTAATAACCATGAGTGAAACCGTTTATATTGTAGTGTTCATATATAGATCCTCCAAGCGATGTTTTCTTTTTTTAATTAATAAGCCTACAAATTTGTTACGATCAAAGTTGAATATATTGTTGACAGGGTGGAAATTTTCAAAACTACTTAAAAAAAAGTTACTACTATTAACTGAGTTGTGCTGCCACACAACAAAACACAATCAATCCCAAATTCCTAAAAGACCCTAGTAATAATGACTGTTGTTTCTTTTTTCAGAGCAAAACAGTAGGCTTAATGGTAGGATTGGGAATGGCATCCATTCTGATGGTGGAACCAGAGAACGCGCCAGTTTTTGAATCTTACGAAGGTTTTGCCTTGGTGCCGAGCATACCAGCTCAGAAAAAAATGAACGAGGTCGTTGAAGACTACATTCGGTGGGGAATCATTTAGCTAGGGCGATCTGGTAGGAGTAAGTTCGCGCATGTAGGTACTTTTTTACCAAAGTAACGGTTAATTCGCTTTTACGCATTCAAGGTCAGGCTCAGGATGTTTGCCGGGAACTGTAACAAAATTTACATTAGAACTGAATCGTGTCGTCCATACTTTGTAAAATATAAAATCTTAACTGTGCCTTGTATATACATACTGGAAGTCTGTATTTTTGTTTTTAAGTACCTACAAGAACTTATTCAATCGGAGACAAGACATGTCTACCCGCCCATTGAGATCTCAGTATAAACATAAAATTCATAAGCCATTTAAGAGACTCAAACTATCTTCCAAAAATACCTATAGGATGTGTATTGACATATATAATAAACTACCGGACGCATTTAAAGATAGCGACTTAAAAACATTTCATGAACTGACGAAACAATTGATTTGAACAAATGTTATTAATAGTGTTAGAGATTTCCTATCTGATAATGTTAGCTTATAAATAATTATTTTAAATTTATTATATAAAAAAAGCGTGTACACCTGTAAAGGTAGGATTAAGTGAAACTCTCTCATATTTAAGCAACTGTACCTGCAATCTGAACTGAAACCTTAATTCAATACGCAATCAATTTCATTTCATTTCATTATACAAAGTAAGTAAGTAAGTAAATGCTTTATTGTACAAATATAAAGAAACATACACAAATCACAAAAAAAATACATTAGATATTATGCACAAAGGCGAACTTATCCCTATAAGAGATCTCTACCAGTTAACCTTTGAAAAGATGAGAGGAGTATTAAGCGAGGGACCGACAAAGAGTGAGTTTAAAATATTAATATGGTGAAAGCCACAATAGAGCGTACATCTCAAAATATAACAAACAAACAATTCATAAATTAACTAATACTAAATATCATTACACACATGCTTATACATATACACACTACATACAATATGAGTACACACGTACAATATTTAAGGAGATGGTGTGAGCCACATCCTCCTCAAGCCCTCCTTGAACGACGCCACGGAGGCAGACTGCCTAATGGAGGAAAGAAGAAGAAATAAAACATAGAAAGAACTGATCAACTGTTTGTTCCTTCATTATCCTTGTTAAGCTAGAGTTGTCACAATCACGATAATCGCTTCTTATTAACAAAAGATGCAAAAATGCTGTCACTGAGCAAAAAAGGTCAGGTCAATAATATAATATCGCCTCAAATGCGTTTGCGTTAAAATGTCAAATTGTACAAGAACATTTTGTTGCTATTTGGATCCATAAACGGCGCTGCTAATTTTTCCATAGTACGTAATTAGGTAAGACGTACACGCAAACGCGTTCGAGACGTTTTCTTGTCGAAAACTTACACTAGAGAGATATGTTTGTACTGTAAATTGACGAGAATTTACGCCGGCGAGGGGGGTAAGGAGGGGAAAATACGTCTCGAACGCGTTTGCGTTCAAATGTCGAATACTTAAAGGAGTGTTCTCTTAGAATAGGTCTTTGAGATTATGTATTTCAAATATTTATTTACAAATTTTATAAAATCTTGATAGTGTTCAAGAGGTTACAAAGTTTTTTGAAAAAACTTGACATCTTCCAACCAGAGCAGTACGGTTTTCGCGGGGGCTTTTCAACTGAGTCAGCTTGTTTTAATTTATAACTGAGACAAATAATAGTAACTAACCGGTTATGTCAATCTTTTTTGACAAGACTAAAGCGTTTGATAATAATATAGTTGACCAAATATTCTATTATTTTGTCTAAGTTGAGTGTATATCGTCAGTGGAAAGGAAGAACTGCTAAAGCGCCAAAACGGTACTTTTGGGAAATTAATTTTAAAGTTTAAAAAAAAGCATATGGAATTAGGGGCCGGCCCCATGACTGGTAAGAAAATTAATTAAATATTAAAATTAAAACAAAGAAGACAAAACCTTTGGTTATCCGTTATGTCAACCTGGCGCTTTTGTAGCTTCTTTTAAAGTAAAAATATTTGTTATAGTTCTATCTTTTTCATTTATCATCATTGTATCCTGTAAGTTGCTCCCTGATCAAGGGTAGGGTTCTCACAATGCAACAATCTGGTGGTAGAGTTCTGGTGGCCCAGTCAAAACCGTCTCTTTAGGAGGGAACTAGTCTACGTTTGGACCGATTGACTTCGGTATACATAATGGACAATGGATGCCAACGCAAATACATATAGCAACAAAAATTAAGTACTGTCAGAAAAAACCTCTTCAGAATGTATTTTTTGTCAGAAACTTATTATAACTCTGGGCGAACCAAATCAGTTATACACGCTGAATTTGTTTTAATATACAGGAACCATTATTTCTTGCTCAGTAATTGATAACAATTACATTTTAATTAGAAGTTTGTTAAACAACCATGTTAATTATTAACCGAAATTATTGTCAACCTTTTTTTTTTTTTATGGTGTGGAAAATGCGCCTTATGCATCCGCCCAGCCCGGGTTAACGGGGGTATGTGGGCCTCTCCCGCGACGGCAGGCATACCCACTAAAAACCACACGGATTCCCTCCTCGGTCGAATGTGAGGCGCCGCGGGAGAACAAGGTGTCACCGCAAACGCCCCACGACCACCCCGGGATGGGGTTCCCTCTCCGCGGCACCTGTGCAATGCAGGTTTGGGAATTCCCGCCCTCCCCCGCTGGTGCCGCTTGGATTTTTTATAGAGGTTATCTCCTCGTGGCCCCAGTCTTGAAAAAGACAGCGGTCCACGTTCCCGGCGCCTGCGGGCCGGGGTTACGTGTTGACCGATAGTGGCCGGAGCCACGCCGCTCCGCGATCGCGTCCCTTACGGGGCGCACCGCTCCGACGACAGGCTTATGCCCGCCGACCCTCACGTCAGCTCTCACACCCTCATGTACTACTCTGACAGCAGAGCGGTACCGAAGGCATGATCACGTCCGTCACCAAAAGCACCTGCGGGTGCGACCCTCTGGATTTTTTATAGAGGTATACTCCTCACGGCCCCCTGTCTTGAAAAAGACTAGCGGCCCACGTTCCGACCCCATGGGCCGGGTTGCGTGTTGACCCCTCCCCCCCAGTCGGATATTAGCCAACAGTTAACTAACTTACTAAATAAATTAATTAACCGTTGTTGCCCAGGGTGCACCGGCCTAAGCGTTACCCTTCCCCCCCCCCCCGTGAGGCCAAGAGCCTCTGTTAGAAGGGAACTGTAACACTAGAGCTCTCGAGGAGGTTTCCGACGTCGTACCCCAATTATTGTCAACCTATGCTTGGTTACTTTTACTGCGTTATTTTCCTTAACTGACTTATGCACTTCAAAAAATATTGTTTTTATCGCTTTATCAATTAAATCATTTTTGAAATTGATTTATGACTCTGACACACATAAATATACAGGCGGTAAGATGACTTGATTCCTCTGTACTTATTCCAATTTCCAAGTCATCTTGTATGAGCATAAATAAGTGTACGTTTGTATTATATAAATTGCACAATGATAACGATAAAGATATCAGAGTATCAAGACTACACAATCATAAAATAATACTATAATAGATAAATGAATCGATCCAGAGGATTCCGTAGTTGCCAGGAAAAATATTGCAGTAAAAAAACGAATCTTTAAATGAATAAATTTCAGAATGATTCGATATGGTCGAAATTGAATGCCATCAGAATACTTTTTTCTGCAAAAAGCTTTTTAGATCATGATTTAATAAATTTGAAAAATGATGCTATTTCTTTGGTTCATGTAAATGTAGTACCGCACCAAAGAAGAAAAAAAAAACAAAAACTCCAAAAGGAATGTTCGCTAAACATACCCGACCATTATTTTGTTGGAAATTTCGGGATTAATATTATAACACATTTTCATTTCATTTTCATTTCGTTTATTTGCATCATCAAATTAGTACCTACATTATTAAAATACAATATGAATAGCCCTGGAAGGGCATTGCAAAATATTAAAACTTAAACCTAAATTATAACATAACACAACATACACATAATATTACGATTAGTCTATAAACAATTTACACGTAATTTAATTAGTCGATTATTCATAGCTTTTCATGTCACTGTAATTAGTTATGTTAAGATTATTTGATTTCAATTTAAAATCTAATTAATTTATTAATTTAAAGTTCAATTCTATATAAACATAAATATATTTGAATTTAATTACAATTTAATAGCATTGCATTATTTATTTATTTAATTCATAAGCATTACATTAGATGAACAAAGGCAGACCAAATTTTATTTTATTTATGTATTGTTATCGTCAAAATATTCTTGCAGAGTAATACCTGGCTAAGAGATCCCTTAAAACATTATTAAAACGCTTTTCGGTTTTTTCATTTTTAATGTTGTCGTTTAATTTATTGTAAATTTTTATTTTAGGGGAGGCCTTTGCCCAGCAGTGGGACACTATAATAGGCTATAAAAAAAAAAAAAAAAATATTGCCATCGCGTTGGGGCTCGTTTGGTGTAATTTTAGTTTAGAATCTGTATTCGGTGCAAGGTTGTATACAAACCTAGTTTCAAAACGCCGCGCTTGCTCAGTCAATTTAGTGAAAAATTGTGGGTACTTTCTTACAAATTTGTATATTTCAAAGATGTAGGTAGATTAAAATTAGGGTAAGTATTTTGTATTTTATGAAGAAGGGTTTGCAGGTATCTGGACTTTTTGTATTGGCCAGTATACGAATGCATTTCTTCTGAAGGAGAAATACGTTTTCTACAGCCTACTACAACCTACAGCTGTTTCTCCAGTGTATGACACCGTATTTAAGCCATGAATACGCATATGCATAGTAAGCGCTGAGGGCTGATTTTTGATCTGTACTTTTTTAATCTCTCTTAAGGCATAGGTATATAAATTTCGAAAGTTTACTCTTATTTTTTGCTATGTGCTCTTTCCAGTTAATGTTTGAATCTATATTAAGTCCAAGTAGTGTGAAAGCATTTACACAGACATTCTATTTATCATTTTTTTCTTTTTATATTTGGTCTGTATAAGGTCCAAAATTTTCTGCATTTGTTCATAGAAAATGCCCGTCTCCCTACTGTTCCAATACATTACAATTATTATTAATTCAAAGTTTTTAAGTTCAATTGCTGAAATTTCGATTATAATATTCTATAGACATATCCATGATATCAGTTCTTTCTACATATCCCGGTTCCTCGAGTAGTAGTAGTATGCACACGCCGCCACCTGCATAGTTTGTGCGACAGTATGATGACGCCATGACCGTATCCGATAATTTGTACTAAGTCTAATTTATTCTCCGATAGCCAAGATTCGGAGACACAAATGGCGTCGTAGTGTTTGTGGTTGTCGTTGGTAAATGCTTCGAGCGTGGGAATTTTATTGTACACTAGCTTCTGCCCGCGACTTCGTCTACGTAGAATTAGCAATTGACATGTTTATGGCTATCCCCCGGGAACTATGCTATTTTCCGGGATAAAAAGTAACCTATGTTTTAATCTAGGGTACCAGCTAAAAAGCCGTGGTAGCCTAGTGGTTTGACCTGTGGCCTCTCAAGCAGAGCGTCGTGGGTTCAAATCCTGGGCTCGCACCTCTGAATTTTTCGGAATTTATGTGCGAAAATTACATTTGTAATTTGCCATGAGCTTTTCGGTGAAGGAAAACATCGTGAGGAAACCTGCACACATCTGCGAAGAAATTCAATGGTGTGTGTTAAGTTCCCAATCCGCACTGGGCGCGCGTGGGAACTATAGCCCAAACCCTCCAGTACACGGAGGAGGCCTATGCCATGAGGCACGCCGAATTTCGCGACAATTTAATAAAAAAAAAAAAAAAAAAAGACTAACAACAACAACAACATATAATTACTTACCGAAATTGTAGCGAATTCGGAATAAAAAAGGCTTATAAAAAATAAAAAATAAACCAGCTATCTTCGTTCCAAATTTTATCCAAATCCGTCCAGTCGTTTTAGCGTGAAGAAGAAACGAACATGCACACTCACTCACTGACATCGTCACATCGACACAAATTTTCGCATTTATAATATTAGTGGGATACTTTGCAAGTTTTGGAACATAATCTGCACAGTATCTTTATTATTTACGAAAATTATGTTCATTAGTAGTAGAAGTAGATGGAGAGATGCTGGGCTGTGTTTTGCAAGTGCTTGTGTTATTATTAGTACGCTGCTGGTTCGTGGCAGTGTCGTGGTCCAAAATAGTACGTGAGTCTTGGGTGTCAGCGCTAGCACGCTAGCACGCTTTATATTCGTGTTGATAACTTTTGTAATTAAATAAATAAAAAAAATACACAATGGAACCCAAATGTTCCTAATGATTTCCTCTTTTTATCTGTAGATAATAAAGACAATAACTTTGTACTTATATAAATAACTGCAAAACAAACGATAGCAGTCACAAACATCAGTTAGTAGGATCTAAAATAATAACATAATAAAAACATAATGGCAGAAGAAAATAAATTAAGAGATTTATTCAATAAAATTGCGAATGAAAGGGGCTACAGCAACGGAACTGTTGACGTGCAAGATATATCGTCAGAAGGGGCCAACTATTCCAGTACTCTTCATCTAGCTACTATATCAGCACCACATAAAGAAGACCTCAAGCTTTTCGCTAAAGTGGCTAACATAAGTGAAGCTCTTTGTGCTTCTGATGACAGGTTTACCAAAGTGTTTCTTGGCGAACGGCTTTTTTATTCTGAACTAGCAGTCGCTTTTGAAAGACTTTACGATAAACACGGTGTTACGAAAAAAGACCGACTTCGTCTTTCGGAATACTACGGATACGATTCTTCAAATAACAAGGAAACGTTAGTACTTGAAAATCTTGCAGTGAGTGGATTTGAAAGCTTTGACAGGTTTAAATCTATTGACTGGGACTATGCATCGTCAGCCGTTGATCAATTGGCTAAATTTCATGCCCTTGGAATTGCCGCTAAAAAGGAAAATTTAGAAGAACTGGTGAATATTGCAAAATTGGGAACAGATATGTTTGCTCTTAAAGACATGAAAGAAATATTTATGAAACAGGCTGTGAAATGTGGCAATGAGATTATCAAAGAAGGATACAGGGCTAAAGTAACGAAGTACTTAACAGAAGAAAATATGCTTTATGACCTGGCCATCTTGTGGAAACCATTAGACACAGGTTATCTCACTCACTCTGATTACAGGCCTAGTAATCTAATGCATCGAAGGAAAGTAAGGATTTTTAATATACCTAAAAATTATTTAACCCGTTCATTGATATTGGATTTCCGTTTAGTCTTCACTGGCCGCAATCATAATATTAACTATCACACTCTAGCAGACATTGTTTTAATTAATAAACCTACTTTTTAATTTTTGACACTATGATTTTGTTGGTCCCAGTCTCCAAATATCATCCATGACTTTTGAGTTGACGTGGTCTGGGTTATAGAAATCTTTTTTTTTTCAGAATGGGAAAGTAGAAGTTGTACCTCTTGATTTTCAAACACTCCGATTTGGTACTTTGGTAGCTGACCTGATGTTCTTCATCTGGTGTGGCTCAGATTCTGAATTCCGTCAGAAATATTATCAGCAATTATTGGAGCACTATTACATAGAACTTACTATCGCGTTGAAAAATCTTCACATCGATATTAATGAAGTATACCCGAGGAAGACTTTTGAAAATGAACTTGAAGATGTAAGTTTTTGTACTGTTGTTTTGTTTTTGTATTGTTATTCCACTTTAAATATTTTTTTTGTTTAATTTTTATTCGCTACCGCCGTTTTATTCGCTAATTCCTATTTTATAAGAGATTTTTGTTACCTTTTTTTTATATATGTTACGATTTAAAAACTACATTTGAAAAAATTACTACTATTAACTGAGCTGTGTTGCCACGAAACATCACACAATCAATCCCAAATTTCTAAAAGACCCTAGTAATAAGTGTGTGTGTGTGTGTGTGTGTCTGAATGTTATTCTTTTTTCAGAGCAAGACAGTAGGCTTAATGATAGGATTGGGAATGATGACCGTTCTGGTGGTGGAACCGGAGAACGCGCCAGTTTTAGAAACTTTCGAAGATTTAGCCTTGGAGCCGAGCCAACTAGCTCAGAAAAAAATTAACGAGGTCGTTGAAGACTACATTCGAAAGGGAATCATTTAGAGATATCACACAGCTTACGGCAAATTTCTAGAGCTAGGGCGACGTGGAAGGAGTAAGTCCACGCACGTAGGTACTTTTGTACCAAAGAAAAGGGTTATTTATCTTTTACGCATTCAAGGTCAGGCTCAAGATGTTTGCCGAGAATTGATCCAAATGTACATTATACAAAGAAATAAAACACAAAGAACTGATCAAGTGTTTGTTCCTTCATATCCTTTTCAAGCTACAGAATTGTCACAATCACAATATAATCTCTTTCGACTAGCAAGAGATGCAAGTACTGTTACTGAGTAAAAGAGGTCAGGCCAATATTTTGCCAATACGACAATTATTGTTGGTGGCAAGCAACAATTCAGTATGCTTAGAATAAGTTTTCGGTAGCAAAATACGCCTCGTAAGCATTTCCGTTAAAATTTCAAATATTATGAGAACATTTCATTGGCGTTTCGACCCGCGCAAGCGGCGCTGTTTACGCAAACGTGTTTGAGACGTGTTTCGTGCCGAAAACGTACACTAGAGGGCTCCGTTTGTACTGTAAATCGACGAGAATCTGCGCCGGCACCGCTAGGCTTTATATTGACTACTTTATTGCATTTTGAGTTATCATTTGCCAGATACAAATTGTAGACTTGGTAAAATAAAGGTCAGGATCTGTTTTTAACTCATCACAAAAAAATATTCTGAAGAACTCCTGTATTCAAAGTATCTTCTTCTTCTCTGTCGCTTCCTCATGACCGAGGGTCGTGACCATGCGAGGTCGTTGCGCGGCACACCAGCTCTCTCCAGGCAGCAGTTCTCGGCCATCCGGATAGAAGTCTGCAAAGTGCATTTTCATCTCTCATACTCTGAAAGTAGGTCGTTGATTATCTGGATAACGGGTTGAAAGTGACTCACCGCAACCCTTGGGTTGAAAGAAAAGGCAGTGGGGATTATAAAGAATATGTTTAAAAAATGTTTACAAGATCGTTCTGATTTTAATATAGCTTTGTTACATTACAGGACAACCCCTGTAGCAGGGTTAGAATATAGTCCATCAGAGTTGTTAATGTCTAGGTTGTTAAGGACTAATTTGCCATGTACAAAAGAGTTATTAAAACCTAAAGTGCCTATAAATGTTAAAGAGCAATTGATGTTAAACAAAGAAAAATCTAGGATCTCATATAATAAAACTGCAAAGTCAAAGAAATCTTTTAGTGTGGGTGATAATATAATAATGCAGAATTTGCCAAATAAAGAGTGGTGTTCAGGCAAAGTGATAAGGGAAGCGGAAGGTCCTAGATCTTTCATTGTAGAAAATGAAAATGGTAATCTGGTTAGGAGAAATGAAAAGCATTTGAGACCCAGTAAGAATAAGTTTATTATAAAAGATGATAGTCTGTTAGCAGGAAATCAATTGGAGGATGGTCAACAAGTTCAGCAGGCTAATGCAATAGATCCTGATCGTATGTAAGTATGTATGTATGTAAGCTCTTTATTGTGCAAAATAAACAAGACAAATACAATCGACCATCTGATTCTGATTGATTCGATCGTCTTTTGGAGAGAAGGCTAAGATCCGGTAGACTACCCAGATTTCCATTACATTTAAAAGACTTTGTTTTGAGTTAATTTCTTATTATGTTAGCTAGGGTGAATGAGGTGTTGTTTAGCTTATCGGGGGATGTTTGATATAAGTTTATATCTGTTGATTTTGCATGCTCTGTGGCTTTTGGTATATCATGACATGCTCTGTACGGACTAAAGTCGTCGCAATTTAAAAGACCCGTTTTCATTTCATTTCATTTCATTTATTCATTGTAATGTCAAGTACATGGTCAAAAGATGTTATAAATACGAGATTAGTAGGTAAGTACATGACGCCCTGCAAGGGCACACAATAATAATTTATCACTAAATGTCTGAAATATTATTTATCAATGTCAAAATACAATAAAATTTGATGTCATGCATTACAAGATAGTTATTAAATCTATTAATTATTTTATTTATTTACCTATTTCATTTCATTTAATCATTGCAAAGTCGTGTACATTGCAATGAAGATGTTACATGTGTTACAAATAAATATGCATACCTAAATTAGAACATGACGCCCTGTAAGGGCAGGGCACACAACATACACTTAATAGTTTAAGGCAAATTTTCATATACATTATCAAAGATGTTACATAATTTTACTGAAAATTAATTACGTCACTTTAAAGTATCATCATTAAGAAAGTCCTTAACCGAGTAATAACATTTTTCAACCAATAAATTTTCCAATTTCTTTTTGAACAACGTGTTTTGACAGTTCACGCCCATGAAGTTCTCAATTTTTTACCGATCGAAATGTTCTGAAGGTAATTGCATTTTTCATTGATGGGTATCGCTCACTCAGCTAAGTGCTGTGCATAACGATTTTTTCATATTGTCCACAGACTATTTATAATCGGTTAAGGAAAAAATAAATCGATTAAGATTTTTTTTTAAGGCCGACTCGCACTTGGCCTGTTTTATTTATTTTATTTAGACCAATTGATTACTGAATTTCACCAGCTGTGTAGCGATATTTACTGAAAATTATGACCTTGGAGCTCAAAACCGTAAACAATGGCAGCACTGATTTCTATAGAATGGCTCGTCTTCATCATCTGAAGAAAATGATTGACTGGAGATTCACTTTTTCTCGATTTCTTTTTGTGATCGAGTGAATGTTATTGTAACAAAAATACTAAACACATTGTATTATTTTAAAATACCTATAATATCAATTTCAGTTAAATTTTCTAATCAGAACTTTAATCTAATGCTCTTTACAATACATATTCAAATCGATCAAATACTCATGCAAACTTGAATCGATTTATCGTGAGTCTCGAGCACCGAGTCATATGGTTACATCACTAGTTACGTCGGGAAGACAAATGTCAAAACGGGCCTTTTATTTTGCGACGACTTTAGATGTCATACACACATGTCAAAGAACAAATTAAAACTAGATATGAATAATTAACAGTGTTTTATATAAATTACCTACACTATATATCACACACTTACTCAGTAATTGATGGCACTTACATTTTAATTAAGAAGTTCGTAAAACACACATTATTAACAGCAAAGCAACACTACTAACAGCAAACGTCGCGGCATAGAGTGGGGACTGTCTAACGTAGGTATTGGAAGATTTGGATTAGGCCGATAACATATGCTTATTGAGCCACTCGCGCGCCGACATGCAAGCCGAACTGGACGACCTCCGGCGAGAGACTCTGGAGACGGGACTAAAGATTAACACCCAGAAGACCCAGGAGATGAGGTGCGGAGCGACGAGCTCGTTGCCGTTGCTCATCGGCACAGAGGGGGTGGAGAAGGTTTACAATTCACAAGTTTACATACCTCGGTAGTGTAGTTTTGGAAATAGGAGGGGCCAAAGAAAACATCAATTAGAGAATTGCCAAAGCGAGAGCAACCTTCGCGCGGCTCCGTCCTGTATGGCAATTGCGGAAACTGACTAAGAAAGTCAAGCTCAAGATACTCCGGTCCAACGTGAAAACCGTATTGCTGTATGGATGTGAGACGTGGAAGGTCACTAAAGACATCTCGCGCCCGCTCCAGGTCTTCATCAACCGCTGTCTATGCCGTATTCTCTGTGTATATTGGCCCGAAAAAATCTCCAACCCGAACCTGTGGGAACGCTGCCGCAGCGTTCCCACAGGTTCGGGTTGGAGATTTTTTCGGGCCAATATACACAGAGAATACGGCGTAGACAGCGTAGACGTCGATCGACCAGCAGATAAAACGCCGCAAGTGCAGCTCTGGATCAGCCACACGCTCCGAAAGGATCCTGATCACATCCCGAAGCAAGCCCTAGAGTGGAATCCCCAAGGAAAGCGGAAACGTGGCCGCCCTAAACAATCCTGGCGGCGGACGGTCATCGTCGAGGCGACTTCCATTGGCAAAACTTAGAGCGAAATGAAACGCGAAGCTCAAGACCGCAACGCATTGGATGCCCTCTGCCTCACCTAGGGGACATAGGGTCATAATAAATATGATAACGATAAAGATATCAGAGTATCAAGATAATGCAATCATAAAAAATACTATCATGCATCGATCAAGAGGATTCCGTTGTTGTTAGGAACAATATTGCAGTAAAAATTCGAATCTTTAAATGAATAGCCCGTTTATTCTGGATTATAAAAATATATTCATACATTATTTTAATTGATTTGATATTATTGTAATAATTAAATAATCGAATTAATTAACGTCACTGTCCATTCCATACATATAAAAGGAAATAATCACAATATAAACTGAAATCTAAATCTTTACACATTAGTTACAAATTAATTAATTAATTTTAATCATAAAACATTAAACAATAGACACAGTAAAAATAAAACAATAAAATGTCAAAATTACACATAAAAATATAACTTCAATAAAATAGATACTTAACTACAAACCTACGACTAACTAAACAAACCCGCCCCGCATCAAACTGGGCGCAAAGGGACCCATCACGCTCGCCGCGTTGCCGCGTTGAACGGAGATGGACAACTTCTGCGCCAGGAATAACCCGGAACGAGAGTCCAGGGGCCTTACCATGACGTCCTATTTCCGACTCAGTTTAAGTTTTAGCTGTCACTTTTAGTATGAATCTGACAGCGAGCGGACCTAAACTGAATCGCATTAAGACGTCATGGTAAGGCCCCAGGCCACGCTCTCGCAACCGGCGTAAATGAATACATTTAAGAATGATTAGAAATGGTCGAAATTGATTGCCATCAGAGTTGTTTTTTTGCAAAAGCTTTTTAGATTATTATTATTTTTGAACAAACTTTAAAAATGATGCTACTTTTTGGTGTTGCCTCACCAAAGAAATAAAAAAATATCCAACTCCTAAAGGAATTTTCTCTATACTTTCCCGACCATTCGTTGGGAAATTCGGAATTAATCTTTTAACACTTTGAACATTAATAATAACCGACATCTATAATTGCGAGTTAAAAAACTGATGGATACAATAACGTAAATATACAATGTAATTGTATCAAACACAAATTTAGATTCGTGTTACAAAAAAAAATACATAACGGATCCCAAATACTCCTAATAATTTCCTCTTTTTTATCTGTAGATAATGAAGAGAATAACTTTGTATATATAACTGCAAAACAAACGCTAGCAGTCACAAACATTATTTAGTTCGATCTAAAATAATAACATAATAAAAAACATAAAATGGCAGAAGAAAATAAATTAAGAGCTTTATTCAATAAAATTGCGAATGAAAGGGGCTACAGCCACGGAACTGTTGACGTGCAAGATATATCATCAGAAGGGGCCAACTATTCCAGTACTCTTCATTTAGCTACTATATCAGCACCACATAAAGAAGACCTCAAGCTTTTCGCTAAAGTAGCTAGCATGAGTGAAGCTCTTCGTGCTTCTGATGACATGTTTAACAAAATGTTTGATGGCGAACGGCTTTTTTATTCTGAACTTGTAGTCGCTTTTGAAAGACTTTACGATAAATATGGTGTCACAAATAACGATCGGCTTCATATTTCAAAATACTATGGACATGATTCTTCAAGAAATAAGGAAACGTTAGTACTTGAAAATCTTGCAGCGAGTGGATTTGAAAGCTTTGACAGGTTTAAAACTTTTGACTGGGACTATGCGTCTTCAGCCGTTGAACAAATGGCTAAATTTCATGCCCTTGGAATTGCCGCTAAGATGGAAAATTTAGAAGAACTGGCGAATATTGCAAAATTGGGATTAGATCTGTTTGCTCTTAAAGACATGATGGGAACATTTATGAAACAGGCTGCGAAATGTGGAAAGGAGACTATTAAAGAAGAATACAGGGCTAAAGTAAGGAAGTACTTAACAGAAGAAAATATGCTTCATGACCTGGCCATCTCGTGGAAACGATTAGATACAGGTTTTCTCACTCACTCTGATTACAGGCCTAGTAATCTAATGCATCGAAGGAAAGTAAGTATTTTTAATATAAAAATTATTTAACCCCTTCATTGATATTGGATTTCTGTTAAGTCTTACACTGACAACCATTATAACTCACACTCTAGCAGACATTGTTTTAAATCAATAAATCTACTTTTTAATTTTGATACTATAATTTTATAGGTCTCAGTCTCCTAGTATCTATCATCCATGGCTTTTGAGGTAACATGGTCTGGGTTATAGAAATCTCATTATTTTATTTCAGAATGGGAAAGTAGAAGTTGTACCTTTTGATTTTCAAACTCTCCGATTTGGTACTTTGGTAGCTGACCTGTTGTACTTCATCTGGTGTGGATCAGATTCTGAATTCCGTCAGAAACACTATCAGCAACTATTGGAGCACTATTACTCAGAACTTACTATCGCGCTGAAAAATCTTCACATCGATATTAATGAAGTATACCCGAGGAAGACTTTTGAAATTGAACTTGAAGATGTAAGTTTTTTTAAGTTTACTTTTAATTGCTCTTTTAATTTTGTTTGTCTATTTTTCATTCGCCACCTCCGTTTTATTCGCTAATTCCGCCTAGTAAACGGGCTTGCGCCACCGTGTTCCAGCGTGGATAGTTATACAGCCGGTGTAATAACTGGCACTATCATAGCCCTATAGGCTGGCAAGGCATTAATCTGCAATCTTTAGTTTTTCAGGTGTCCATGATTCGTAGTGCTCATTTACCATCAGGTGACCCACTTAATCGTTTGCCTTTCTCACGTGTATTTTTTACAAGCTTTGCTATGTATGTTTGTAAGTATGTTCAGCCGGGTGGAATCTTGCGACTCAATTTTGAAGCATTTGATATCTTTATCCGATTGAGCTGAAATTTTGGACACTTGATTAAGTCAGATGACAAAACAACATTCTGGTAGTGGATTTATGGTGACCCAGCCAGCATTGTCTCCGCTGGAGGAAACTCTTCAACGGTGGATTCGATTGACTTGAAATTTAGTACACATTAATATTATAATGTAAGACGAGTGACAATGCATTTACAGTTAGCAAGTGCCTACAGTCATCAAAAAAATCTTATATTATTTTTACATCAATTATATTATATATCTTTCCACATAATATTGCATAATGTTGTAGTTAGTGATCCGTCGGTTATTCTATGCTTACAATATCAGGAGACAAAAACTAACAGACGAATCGAGAATCTCCTTCTTTAAGATTATGATTCTCGATTTATAACTATGAGTGAAACCATAATATTTTGTAGTCTTCATGAATAGAGCGATAAAAAAAATATGGCTATAATTTTATAACTTATGATGCCGTCAATATGTTACAATAATTAAAGTTGATCGTTGGTGACAGAATGGAAAATTTAAAAAGGGTTATCGTGATACAAGACAGTGGTTGTATCCACAAACGTTACAATTTAGACATTTATTAGTTGAAGCGTGCGTAGATCATTTATCTAGGCAAGGAATACAGTTGGACCAGAGATGCTTCCCTGCGGTATTTTATATGAGATGTTTGTAACTTTTCTTTTATGTTACGATTTTAAAACTACGTTTAAAAAATTGTCTACTATTAACTTAGTTGTGTTACCACAAAACATCACACAATCCAAATTTCTAAAAGAACCTAGTTATAACTGTGTGTTTGTCTGACCGTTATTTTTTTTTCAGAGCAAGACAGTAGGCTTAATGATAGGATTGGGAATGATGTCCCTTATAGTGGTGGAACCGGAGGACGCAGCACCGGTTTTAGACACTTTCGAAGAATTTGCTCCACAGCCGAACCAACTAGCTCAGAGAAAAATGAACGAGGTCGTTGAAGACTACATTCGATGGGGAATCATTTAAAGATATCAATACAGCTTACGGCAAATTTCTAGAGCTAGAGAACTGTCTTCAGTTGTTATCAAAACGTGAATATAATAATGAAATTAATCTCTATGATGCCGATGTTTACACTTGCCAGCTTTTGTCCAGGGATTGTAATTCCTTTTCAACAAAGCAGTCATGTTGCTTTTTACAAGCTTTTATTTAACTTCCAATGTATGTTTGTCCTGATGGAATCTTGGAACTTAAACTCGAAGCAGATATTTACATTTACAACCGATTGAGCTGAAATTTTGCAAATTTGGTAAGTCGGATGACAATGCAACAATCTGGTGGTAGAGTTCTGGTGGGACGGTCAGTACCGTCTCTGTAGGAGGGAACTCGTCTACGTTTGGACCGATTAACTTAAAATTCGGTATACATAATGGACAATGGATACCAACGCGAATAGTTTACAACAAAAATAAGTACCTACAGTCAGAAAAAAAGCGTCTTAAGAATGTCATTTTTGACAGAAACTTATACTCTAGGCGAACCAAACCAAGCTATACACGCTGACTTTGAATTGGTATTGGTATTCTTACTCAGTAATTAATGGTAATTACATTTTAATCAGTAGGCCGTAATACAAACATGACTAAACCGAAATTATTGTCAACCCATGCTGAGTTACTGACTTATGCACCTCAAGAAATGTAGGGTGCCCATAGAATTCGTTTACATAATGTTTTATCGCTTTATTGATTAAATAATTCAGAAATTGATTTATGACTTTGACACACGCTTAGTTTAGATTAAATTTTTCACAGACAATAAGATAAATAGGTTTCTGTATACTTATTTAAAGTCACCTTGTATAAACATAAGTAAGTGTAGGTCTATATTATATTATTGCACAACGATAACGATAAAGATATCAGAGTGTCAAGATTGCTCAAATATATAACGATAAAATATAATATAATGAAATCGATCAAGAGGATTCCGTAGTTGTTAAGAACAGTATTGCAATAAAAATTCTAATGTTTAAATGAAATAATTTCAGAATGATTCGATTTTACCGAAACTGATTGCCTACAGAATACTTTTTTCTGCAAAAGCTTTTCAGGTGCATTAGAATAACATTAATTTTGAAAATTTATGCTACTTTATGGTTCATGTCAATGTACCGCACCAAATAAATAAAATATCTCCATTAAACCTAAAGGAGTGGTCTCTAAATTTTTCCGGTCATTTTTTGGGAAATTCGGGATTAATTTTATAACACCTTGAACATTAATAACCAATATCCTATAACTGCAAGATAAAAAAACCGAAGTATCCATAACGTACATAGTATAATTATTGTATCAAGTCCATAACACAAATTCATATTTGTGATAATAACTATTATTGTAATAAAACATTAACAAAATAAAAATACATAACGGAACTCAAAATGTTCATAAAGATTTAATTTTCCTCATCGCTATCTGTAGATAATAAACAGAACAAATTTGTGTATAAATAACTGCAAAACAAACGCAAGCTTAGTCTACATGTGTCACAAACATCACTTAGTAGGGTCTAAAATAATATAACCTAATAAAAAACAAAATGGCAGAAGAAAATAAATTAAGAGATTTATTCAATAAAATTTCGAATGAAAGGGGCTACAGCAACGGAACTATTGACGTGCAAGATATATCGTCAGAAGGGGCCAACTATTCCAGTACTATTCACCTAGCTACTATATCAGCACCACATAAAGAAGACCTCAAGCTTTTCGCTAAAGTGGCATGCCTAAGTGAAGCACTTCGTGCTTCTGATGACTCGTATACCAAAGCGTTTGATGTCGAACGGCTTTTTTATTCTGAACTTGTAGTCGCTTTTGAAAGAATTTACGATAAACATGGTGTCACAAACAACGATCGGCTTCGTATTTCGAAATACTATGGACATGATTATTCAAACAATAAGGAAACGTTGGTTCTTGAAAATCTTGCAGCGAGTGGATTTGAAAGCTTTGACAGGTTTAAACCTTTTGACTGGGACTATGCGTCTTCAGCCATTGAACAATTGGCTAAATTTCATGCTCTTGGAATTGTCGCTAAAAAGGAAAACTTAGAAGAACTAGAGAACATTTCAAAAATAGGATTGGATACATTTGTTGTTAAAGATATGAAAGAAGTATTTATGAAAAAGGCGATTAAATGCGGAAAAGATACTGTTAAAGAAGAATATAGGGATAGAGTAGGAAAGTATTTAACAGAAGAACAAATGCTTTATGACCTGGCCATCTTGTGGAAACCAATAGATACAGGTTTTCTCATTCATTCCGATTACAGGCCTAGTAATCTAATGCATCGTGGGAAAGTAAGTATTCATCGACAATATTGTATTTTTTTTTAAATCTTATATTTTAAAGAGGCTTCAGTACACAGGGTAATATTGTATTAATTAACTGGCTCATACCTATTTTTGTAGATATTGGTAAGAATGGTTCAATCAATCCAATCTGCTTTTTTTCACGCTGTGTTTTGGTTCGGTCCATGTAGGTATCAATAATGACTTTCAGGCTGAGGTCGTCTGAAATGCCGAAATCTCATAATGATTTTATTTCAGAGTGGTAAAGTAGAAGTTGTACCAATTGATTTTCAAACTCTCCGTTTTGGTACTCTGGTAGCTGACCTGTTGTACTTCATCTGGTGTGGCTCAGATTCTGAATTCCGTCGGAAACACTATCAGCAACTATTGGAGCACTATTACTCAGAACTTACTTTTGCGCTGAAAAATCTTCACATCAATATCAATGAAGTATATCCTAAGGAGACATTTGAAAAGGAGCTTGAAGATGTAAGTTTTATTTAGTTTTAACTCAAATTCAAATTTGTAAATTTTTATGAATTCGTACATTCAAAATTCCATAAAATTCCAGTTAGTTTCCATAGCTTTGTTTATGCTCGTACGATTAGGTGGAATAAAAATGTACCTATAGACGGATTGAGATTTTCTTTATAGCAGTCCTCGACGATGATCGTGATTGAAACTATTTAATTTATAGCTATGTTTGGTCCTAACCAGAGAGCGATAGAAAATATTGTGTTTTCAGATTTTTAATCCTGAGATATTTATAATTGCTAACAGAAATGACATTGACAGAATGTTAATTTTTCTTTTTTCTTTGTGTAGTTGCAGTAGGTATAATAAAATTTATGTGCCTACCATAGTTTTGGACCATAACTGCTTCCCTGTGATATATTTCATATCAGATCGTTGTGAAAATATGTAGCAGTCGAATACTGCTTACAATGCAATCTATGAACGTGTTGCGACAAAACATTATCACGATCAAAAACAAGTTCCTAATATTTTTTTTTTATATTAATTGTAATTTTAATTTCAGAGCAAAACATTAGGCTTAATGTTAGGATTGGCAATGCTGTCAATTCTGCTAGTAGAACCAGAAAACGCACCAAATTTAGAAACCATGGAGAGTTATGACTTAGAGCCAAGCCCACTAGCTCAGAAATGGATCAATGAGGTTGTTGAAGACTACATAAGGTGGGGCATCATTTAGAAGTCATCAAAATTTATTCCCATACATACACAAATCAAGTCTATATATATCTAATAAAACATTGAAAGAACTGATCACGTTTTCGTTCCTCCTTATGTTTGTCAAGCTACAGAGTTGTCACAATCAGAACATGATTTTCGATTAGCAAGGTAATATCTTGAATATTATGCAAGTGCTGTGGCTGAGCAAAAGAGGCCATGCCCCTTTTTAGGGTTCCGTAACTCAAAAGGAAAAAACGGAACCCTTATAGGATTACTTTTTTGTCCGTCCGTCCGTCCGTCCGTCCGTCCATCCGTCTGTCAAGGCCCTTTTTCTTAGGAACGCGTGGAGGTATGAAGCTGAAATTTATATCAAATAGTCAGGTTTACTGCCTCTTAGAGCTGTGAAAAAATCAAACTTCTAAGCTAACGTAATTAAAAGATACAGCCGTTTATGCCGCAAATTTTCGACTCTCAAGGGAATCAAAACCTACAGGGTACTTCCCGTGAACGCAGAATCTTGAAATTTGGTATTGTAGTATGGCGATTGGCCACTTTCAGTGTTTAGCAGTAACACAATAGTTTACTGCTACATAAACGCATATTGCTTGTATCAGCGACAATCCAACTGTATATAACGTAAGGTTCGATAATAATAAACCGTTCTTTATACGTTCCTAACACCAGCTAGTGACTTGGGTTTTACTTCCATCACCACCATCCTCGTCACCCTGCCATCATCTATTACAACAACAAAATGTAAACAAGTAACATGCGTTTAATTTTTTTTTGTCTCTGCCACCCCGGGGGTGAAGGGACTTTCGGGGGAGGTGTAGTATGGCAATTGGCCACTTTCAGTGTTTAGCAGTAACACAATAGTTTACTGCTACATAATCGCATATTGCTTGTATCAGCGACAATCCAACTGTATATAACGTAAGGTTCGATAATTAATAAACCGTTCTTTATACGTTCTTATACTTGGTCTACCGAGAATACAACATCTCTGGTACTATGGGTGTATTTACTTAAACCTCCTCGTCCACCCTCAACCTATCTCAGTATAAAGGTAGGGCTTACAGCACAGATTAAGGAATAATTGCAAACACCGTAAATATGTATGTATGTCTGTATATATTAGTGACCAATATAACCTCTTACCTTACACTGCGTACATTTTGCTTTGGAGCAGGGCTCTGCTTACACTGGTTTATTGATATTTATAGATAACTAGCTGTTGCCAGTGACTTTGTCTGCAAAGAATACGTTTTGTCGCTATCCTGTGGAAACTACGTAATTTTCCAGGATAAAAAGTAGCCTATGTGCTACTCCAGACTTTTCTCTATCTATGTGCCGAATTTCATCAAGATCCATTGGGCAGTTCTGGCGTGATTGAGTAACAAACAAACAAACATCCATCCATCCATCCATCCATCCATCCATCCATCCATCCATCCATCCATCCATCCATCCATCTATCCATCCATCCATACTTTCGCATTTATAATATTAGATGGTCCGGAACCCTCGGTGCGCGAGTCCGACTCGCACTTGGCCTGTTTTTTTTACTATAGACAAGCGACAAAATATCAGTTTAACATTGTCAAGAAATGCCGCTCCAGTTAGCTTCATTGACCACGCAACGCATTGCATTTGGAATTGTTACTTGTACCGTCAATTTTCGAGTTGGGGAAAAAGAAGTCTGTACCTGGGTTAACCCATTGAAAGAAAACATTTTGAATCAACTTTTGAGTACGATCAAAATAAAAGGTCTATCAGAACTTTCCGATGAACACCCGTACGATGATTCTTCATTTAAATTTTTGAATCAAAATTAGTTCCTGCCTTGACGCGGTTCACTTTGAACATCGATTAAAGTATGGAAAAGTTTGTTGAAAATCGTGAAAAACATCCACAGGGCTATTTTGGTCAGACTAACTCACACATTTGCCGAAATATTTTCGAACAAATATTAAAAGACCCTGTATTATAATAAACAATAATTTGTGTTATTGTAAAGCGCGCAAATGTGATGAATACTACAATCACAATGAAATTCATGATACATTAGTAGGTAAATAAAGACACGTAAACCAGTACAATACCGACAAAAAAAAAACTCACATACGTTTATGCGGCGAAATCAACGTACACTTCAAAAATCGAACGCGACTCTAGCTTCATTCGTATTTAAAAATAAGCTCTTAGAGGATCCTGATATCCTGGTACTTAAACTCTCCCTCCGTCTTACGCCTGACGCGACTTTCACATTTTTTTCAGTTCAACGCCGCAAAGAAGTTTTCACTTCAAAAATTGACTGTCGCATTGACTTAAATTTTTTCTTATTTACCTCAGCTGATTACGCTGATAAATCAAATTCCGCATTTAATTAAACTCAATCGTGGAACAAAGCATTTGTTCCAATACATTACAACAGCGATAAATCTTGCGGATAAAATGGCGCTCCCTCGGTTTCTATATCTTGTGGTGACCACGCTACTACAAAATTGTGAGAACTGGTAGCTAAGAGACCACGGATATAAGACGCGGCTTACAAAATGAACGTAAATTTTACGACGAGCCATTATTAAACTGTATGAGAAGATAACACAAAAATGACTTAAAAATAATGACTCTATTTTTATAAAATGTCCACTAATGAATCAGAGCAAAAAAGCTCTGAATTTCATTTAAGATGATACTTATTAAAATAGAAAAGCCTATCAATGTGTTTCTGGGACGATTACGAGTAGGTACCTGATTAGTAGATGTTTCTGGGTTTAAGTTGTGAAAGAGATGACTTTTCTCTGAATTTAGAGCTAGCTCTAATGATATAACTTCGCTGTAATAAATTTCATGATTATGAGCAAAAGGAGAATAAAATGCAGGTTTCTGTAGTCTTCCTTTGATTTCGTTTATTACACAAATATAGTCTTTTTCCGAGCATTTGTTTGAATCATAAAAAAATGATGTCCTACAATATTCAAAAGACATGGCATCCCCACAGTATCACCCTACACTACTAAAATTTTAATACCTCTCGTTTCATAGAACTAATTTAGTAATGACAAGGGTGATCCCACGGCTATTGTAATCGGAGCCCCCAATTTGCTAACGAATCACTAATTTCACGGGAAAGCCTGCCGTTGAACGGTAGTCAAGAGATCAAGGTAAAATGGTGACAAGAGGTTGTACATGCATGGTGGTCCACAGATGCCTCTAGCGAGGAGTAGGTATCTATTCGAAACGTGATTAAAATTCCTTTTACGGGGTCATAGAATGGAAATCCATTGGTATAAAGCATTCCTTGGTAATTGCTGAATTTCTGATTTGTGCCAAAACATTTTACATTGCAAGCTTTTAGTTTAATTTGTTGCAATGCTTGTATTATATAAAAAGCCGTGGTAGCCTAGTGGTTTGACCTGTGGCCTCTCAAGCAGAGCGTCGTGGGTTCAAATCCCGAGCTCGCACCTCTGAGTTTTTCGGAATTTATGTGCGAAAATTACATTTGTAATTTGCCATGAGCTTTTCGGTGAAGGAAAACATCGTGAGGAAACCTGCACACATCTGCGAAGAAATTCAATGGTGTGTGTTAAGTTCCCAATCCGCACTGGGCGCGCGTAGGAACTATAGGCCAAACCCTCCAATACACGGAGGAGGCCTATGCCATGAGGCACGCCGAATTACGCGACAATTTAATAAATAAACGACAATAACAACAACATGTACTTACTGAAATTATAGCGAATTCGGAATAAAAAGGCTTAAATAAATAATAAATAAATAAAAAATGTATTTTGTTCCATCCCATGCTAGCCTGGAAGCTAAAATAAACATAGAATGCACCGGTTGCTTCTCTGGGAAAAAGGGAACGGGCAAAAATCTTACGAATCATGTTATTGGCGATACGGCTATCGCGCTCGTGCGGTTGTCTCTTTCTCTCCCCTCTCTCTCTCTTCCCCCCCCTCTCTCTCTCCGTCTCAACCCTTCACTATTTTTGATTCCCCATTCCTATACACCTACAATCATGCTAAACATGCCCTTTTTTACATCTTGTTACATTTAGGCTTTGTCCACCACGCAAGGGATTTAATATGTATGTACTTATGCAAGTTTGCGGTACAACATAAAATCAGCACATAGTATAAAACAAAGTCGCTTTCCGCAGTCTGTCCCTATATGTATGCTTAGATCTTTAAAACTTACACAACGGTTTTTCATGCCGTTTTTTAAATAGATAGAGTGATTCAAGAGGAAGGTTTATAATGTTGGTACTATCTTCTGCCCGCGACTGCGTCTGCATAGAATTAGCAATTGACATATTTATGGCTATCCCCCGGGAATTATGCTTTTTCCGGGATAAAAAGTAGCCTATGTTTTAATCTAGGGTACCAGCTCTGCTATTTTCGTTCCAAATTTTATCTAAATCTGTCCAGTCGGTTTAGCGTGAAGAAGGAACAAACATACACACTCACATCGTCACATCGTCACAAACTTTCGCATTTATAATAATGTATAATCTGCGTAATTTATAATAATGTAATAATGTATAATCGGCGTGTTGTGAAGCTTGCCACCAATACCTGAAGTGATGACCACGACCACTCTGTCAAGAGTGATACCGAAAAGGAAGATAATCTACGCAGACGAAGTCGCGGGCAGAAGCTAGTTTATTATAATTCAACTTACTGGAGCTCATTCTCTGAATACGTGACAGCTGTTAAAATGGCAGTAGATCCATCTAAAAATACATACATACATACAGACACGCCTCTTTCTCCTAGGGGTAGGCAGAGACTACTTTGTTCCACTAAATGTCTAAAAATGTTGACATTATATCGTCAGAACATTTGATAGAATATCAAAGATAATTGCTACTTAGTTATTCTTTCTACCAAGGGTGGCGGCACCCTTGTCAACTACCGTCATACAAGTAGGAAGTATTTATTTCGGGACCCTATTTAACTTGTAAAATTAAGGGAACTCCCTATATTTAAGTTGGTACGTAGGGTGTCACGGTTATTAGTCTTTTAATTAGTATAAGGTTGATTGAATGTGTTTTAGGTGCCAATTTTAATTAATTTAAGAAGTTAGATAATTAGTTCTAAGTATTGGACCGTGAAATCAAAGAAAGACGCTTTGACAAGCAATGCTAAATTCCTAATTAGGTATACATCTTTCGTTTATTGTTTTAAAGTATTCGGAGTGACTGCAGTTATTTGACGCAGTGGTTTGGATTTTTTTTCCAAATAAAAGAACACTTACACTCCGTTGTTTAATTCCTTTATGGGCTCTATTATCCCTCAAGCACGTACAACACTATACTGTATTTATTTGTAATCATTTCAAATGAGAGACCGAAGTTGAATCAGCTGGCTTGATTGTCTAGACTAATTTTATTATGAAACTTCGCTGAAGACTTAATATTTTATTTGTAACTTCACTAACGAAATATACGTACGTGGTTTCTTTTATTTCTTTTCTGCCGATTAAAGTTTTAATTCCACTTATTCCATCAATTTATTTCTTGAACAGCCACAATTTCATTCTGTTCTCCTAATTATCGACAGTGGAAAGGCGTCTCTGTCTAGTTTCGACATCAATCTTTTTCTTGCTCTAGGTCTTGTTACCCTTCTGTTTGCCTACCCCGTAAGGAATAAAGGCGTGATTAATATGAATGCCCTTGCCACCTATACGTCCACTTGTTAGGTACTTTAGGTTCTGTCTACCCGTTTGTGTTAACGAACGAGAGACGTAATTTTTGTTTATGTAGGTAAGTATTAATATGAAAGTATGCATGCATGTAAACGAAATAAAAGTAAACATAATACAATAAACAAACACAGATTAATTTTATTAACACAACAGCCACGTTAAAGCGATGCATTCAATTTGAAATCTGCAGACAATAACGCTTAGGATACACGGGATGCATAAACTAGCGCAGACAAAACATGTTGCTAATAATGCATTCATTGTGCGTGTGTAGCCGGACTTAGATGGGATTAGGGCATGTGTTGAACGCTTTACCAGTTATAACTTTAGTAAGTACCTATTGTTTAAAGTGAATGGGAAACATGATTTGGCAATGATGTAGTAGATTGATAAACAAGGGTTGAAATATACCCATTTCAGCCGAGATATTTCTGGTGCCCGAACGAAGTGAGAGCACCAATGGTTCGAGGGTGAAATGGGTAATTTCATCCGAGCTGAACACTACTTTTCATTTCGAATATGAGAAAATTAAAAGAAGGTATGATGACAAATTTCACTGACGTCGCACGGTCGCACTTAATATTTGTTACGTTTGTCATTCTCTTCCCGCTCTTTTTTTTATTAAGCGATTTACGCACATTGCGCATTTCTTCTGCGCACCAATGGCTGCCGGCTAGTTTTTTTTTTTTAATTTGCAGACACGGAGATCGCTATCAATTAATTTGTCGACTTAAATATTTCAAGCTAAAAAAATTACCGAACGTAATAATTTCTACTAATTCTCGTTGTATACGCTTGCGTTAGCTTATATATAGCAGAAATATTATTTTAACATTATTTTGCCTTCTACAATTAAAATGGAACTATTAATATAGATGATTATAAAAAACATAGATTACATGGCTGTATACGTATTTCCATTGCTATGTACCTCATTTGGATTAGCTAGAAAAAAAAAATACTTTCAACCAAGGGTCGCGATGAGTCACTTTCAACCCTATATCCTGATAATCAATGACCTACTTTCAGAGTATGAGAGATGAAAAAATATTTACACTACTTATTGAGAGTTTACAAAACTCGAAACAAATACCAAAACACAATGGTATTACGTTTACACTATCCAACACGGGCGGCAGGAGCACTACTCGCCCGCACCTCTCTCGGTCCCCTTTGTCATCAACGCTTTGTTACGGCTTGCTCTTATCCCTCACACTAATAATATTAACTGGGAACCTCCCTTAATTCCTAAATAAACTCACTATTTAAAGAAAAAGGAGAATATATCGCCACGTCGCTAAGGGTTTGGTAAAACAAAGATGCCTAAAGTGCATGCGTCGTATGCACAAACAATCCCGATTTGCTGCAGCTTGCGCGGTATTAGTGGGATTACCATATAGTGCTTGGAATAACGGAAAACATAGTTCACTTCCGGATACCAGCACCAAAGTTTTATATGTTACTAGGCATATCATCTGAACCCCAAAACTGCCGGGAGACAGTTTCTGAGGTGTCTGGGTCACCAGTTATGACGTCATCAAATTGACCGCCGCCGCGTTGTGAAAAATTCAAATTACACCCAACATATGCAACGCACGTGTACATGTGGGGTATCACGTGAAAGCTAATTAAATAGACTATATTTGTGCCCTGAACTGTAATTGCATTAATGTTACCGTTTAAGAGCTATTAATATAAAAATGATAATCTTGGAAAAATATTTCGGACTTTTATTTCTTGCACCAAAACTAAAGACTCCAGACTAAAATAATGTAGTACAATAATGAAAACAGATTATTAAGCTTTACATTACAATTCAAAGTTTGAAAATCGGATATGAAATGTCGAAGTTATGGTCAAAAACTTGACGACGCTGCTGTGTCTAAAATTACGAAAAAAAAATTTTTTTTCCGGAAACAAGCACCAATTTTTTATAGATTACTAGGCATATTATCTGGACTCCGAAACTGCCGGGAGACAGTTTCTGAGGTGTCAGGGTCATCAGTTATGACGTCATCAAATTGGCCGCCAACGCGTTTTGAAAAATTCAAATTACACCCAACGTATGCAACGCACGTATACATGTGGGGTATCACGTGAAAGGATATTAAATTTGCTGCATTGTTTTCTTTAACTGTAACTGCGTAAATATGAAAACAACAAAAATAAAGAATAAATAAGACAAATTACAAAAAAAATATTGCATATTTATTTTTATAGCCAGAGAACAATTTGTATTGGAGAGAAAAATATAGAGTACAAATAATTCTACGTTATTCTTTTATGGTATAAAATTTAAATCATCACAATCAGGTAAAAAAAGACATAGCTATACCGGTTTAAAATAAAGCGCGGCGGATGCCATATATTCAAACGACGTCGCCGGCGCGTTTTAAAAGATTTAAATTAGACAAATTACGCAGTGTATATGCACGTATGGGGCATGAAATGAAAAGATATTAAAATTTGCTGCATTTTATTCATTGATTATAACTGCGTAAATATGTAAACAACAAAAATATTAGAACAAATAGACAAATTAAAGAAAAAAATGCATGTTTTTTTTTATAGCCAGAGAACCATTTAAGTTGGAGAAAAAAAATATATGGTTCAAATAATTCTACGCTATTCCTCTATAGTATAAAATTTTAATCATCACAATCGGGTATAAAAAGACATAGCTATGCTGGTTTAAAGATAATTCGGCGGCCGCCACAAACAACGTGACATGTCGCGTTATGCGCATAATGTATATGCCCATGCCAACTGGTGTTTCAAGGTATTTTTGATGAATTCAATTATTATGTAGCCTCATAAAGGGTAATTTTAACCCTTAACCACCTAAGCAAGGTCTCTCAGACCTTTGCAAATACAAAATAGTGAATAACTCCTTGCGGGTTCATTGCACGGACCTCTGTGGCCTTGTACCTTCCCCCCCAGCCCTCGCAGTGCCGGCCATGCGATCGACGCGTTCGGACGTGTGTCTCTGTGAATTTGGTGAGCATAAAACTATCGTCAATGGTCTCAGCGACCTTGCCTAGGTGGTTACAAACTATAACTTGCTGGTCTGCGAGACCTTGCTTAGGTGGTTGTGTTTATTTTTATGAGCATGTAATTTTTAATACTCTAACGCATTTCATGTTTTTTTGTTTTTTTTTAATGTTTTTAGGGTTCCGTACCTCAAAAGGAAAAACCGGAACCCTTATAGGATCACTTTATTGTCCGTCCGTCCGTCCGTCCGTCCGTCCGTCCATCTGTCAAGACCCTTTTTCTCAAGAACGCGTGGAGGTATTAAGCTGAAATTTATATCAAATACTCAAGTCTACTGTTCCTTGAAGCTGTGAAAAAATTAAACTTCTAAGCCAACGCAATCAAAAGATACAGCCGTTTTCCGCAAATTTTCGAAACTCGCAAGGGAATCAAAACCTACAGTGTAGGTACTTCCCGTGAGCTCAGAATCTTGAAATTTGATACGAAGCAACGTCTCATAGCACAGAAAAAGGAAAAATTGCGAAAACCGTAAATATGTATGCAGGCCTGTATGTATCAGTAACCAATATAAAATAACCCCACACTGCTTACATTTTGCGTTGGAGGAGGGCTCTGCTTACCACTGGTTTTATATATTTATAGATATTGTCACGGAACCCTTAGTGCGCGAGTCCGACTCGCACTTGGCCGGTTTTTTTTTTAAGTAGGTTCAAGTTCATGAAGAAACTGGGTGAACAATTGGTAAGACCACATCTCGAACGTCGATCCAAAAACATTAATCTAACGCGGGACCTATTAATAAGTATCAACCATATCCTCATCAAAGACACCAACTTACCAGCACTGCCAGGTCCCAGTAATACTGAAGAACGATTGCAAGTTCGGAAATGTTGCCTAACTTGTGACCCCAAAAAGCAACAGAAGACGCAGTACGTACCTAGTACCTATGTATTGAATGTAAGAAACCAATCTGCATTCAATGCTCGAATAAACTGTGTATTGGCTGCCGCGAAAAATGGCTCTTTTAGTAGTTCGCAATTTTATATTTTTTACGACTTTTTATAAAAAAAAAATAGGTGATTATCTTGACTGATTATTATTCTTTAAGATTTAATAATAATAAGATATTATAATGTATGAATATTTTCTGATCTCATGTTCCAAAGGGTTTAAAGTGTTTTTGTTTGTTAAACGATAGAATAATGTGAAATGTTAAGTTTAAATAACATGTTGTTGTTTAATGTTGAATCTGTATTAATTAATAAATGCCTAAAACCATTAAAAAGGTAAATTTTATTTAAATATACCTCTAACATACATTCTTATAACTATTATGGACCCATTTCAAGTAGTGGTCTCCATGACCGTTTGTAGGTGGTTATGCTATAGAAATTGGACGTAGGTAGTCAAGGGTTAAATTATATTTTTTTTTATTATAAATGTAAATATAAATAAATATTATACTTACGCACTTTGGATTTATATACCTATACCTCCTTCTTTGAACAATTAGTATACTTACTACTATTACTACTACTACTATTTAGGTAATTAATATGATAATTATAACAAAATAACCAATTGTAACGTCTCGGTGCAGAAAATTAATAACTTACCTATTACATTACAATTCATCGTCAGTCATTGTTACTAGGCGCATAAATACACCACCACCGAATCATTCACGCGTCAAATTTTGGAGCAGACTAAAATTCGAAGTGAAAATATGTAGGTATCTACAGTTTTCAGCGATGGCGGCAATTTCACGCGCTTTATGTTTTTTCCCTTAACTTCGACATTTCATATCCGATTTTCAAATTTTGAATTGTAATGTAAAGCTTAATAGTTTTTTTTTCATTATTGTAGTACATTATTTTAGTCTGGAGTCTTTAGTTTTGATGCAAGAAATAAAAGTGCGTAATACTTTTTCCATGATTATCATTTTTCTATTAATAGCTCTTAAACGGTAACATTAATGCATTTACAGTTCAGAGCACAAATATAGTTTATTTAACTAGCTTTCACGTGATACCCTACATGTATACGTGCGTTGCATAAGTTGGGTGTAATTTGAATTTTTGAAAACGCGGCGGCGGCCAATTTGATGACGTCATAACTGGTGACCCTGACATCTCAGAAACTGTCTCCTGGCAGTTTCGGGGTCCAAATGATATGCCTAGTAACATATAAAAAGTTGGTGCTGGTTTCGTGAAGAAAATTTTTTTTTTCGTAATTTTAGACGCTGCAGCGTCGTCAAGTGTTTGACCATAACTTCGACATTTCATATCCGATTTTCAAACTTTGAATAGTAATGTAAAGCTTAATAATTTGTTTTCATTATTGTAGTACATTATCTTAGTCTGGAGTCTTTAGTTTTGGTGCAAGAAATACAAGTCCGTAATATTTTTCCAAGATTATCATTTTTCTTTTAATAGCTCTTAAATGTCAACATTAATGCAATTGCAGTTCAAAGCGCAAAGATAATATATTTAACTAGCTTTCATTTGATACCCCTCATGTATGCGTGCGTTGTATAAGTTGGGTGTAATTTGAATTTTTCAAAACGCGGCGGCGGTCAATTTGATGACGTCATATCTGGTGACCCTGACACCTCAGAAACTGTCTCCCGGCAATTTTGTGGTCTAGATGATATGCCTAGTAACATATAAAAATTTGGTGCTGGTATCCGGAAGTGAAATGTTCCTACCCTTTTCGGACGTAAGGCCAGGCGCTAATAGTCGCTGTACACTGCAAGCTTATTTTAAATTTATAAACATACTTACACAAATAGTAGCCTAGTAAAAAGCCGTGGTAGCCTAGTGGTTTGACCTGTGGCCTCTCAAGCAGAGGGTCGTGGGTTCGAATCCCGGGCTCGCACCTCTGAGTTTTTCGGAATTTATGTGCGATATCTCATTTGAAATTTACCATGAGCTTTTCGGTGAAGGAAAACATCGTGAGGAAACCTGCACACAACTGCGAAGCAATTCAATGGTGTGTGTGAAGTTCCCAATCCGCACTGGGCCCGCGTGGGAACTATAGCCCAAGCCCTCTCATTCTGAAAGGAGGTCTGTGCCCAGCAGTGGGACGTGTATAGGCTGGTGATGATGATGATGACTTACATAAATACTGTCACACCTCTTTCCCATATGCAGGGAGAAACTACTTTGTCCCACTTGCTACGATCCTGGGATAGGTACCGACTTATAAATCTTAAGCATTAATCGAGTAATAATCACTACATATACCTACTCAGCAGCATAGGTAATTTAGCGGAACCCAAAAAAGTTAGCAAAACGCATACTTAATGCTTGATCAGAAAAAAATAAAAAAAGCGACGGCTGCCGGCAGAAGCGAAAACAGCAACTTAGATTTAGATGTTAATGTTGTAACCTCCATAATGCTCAATACGCATACCGTACTGGCCGCTTAAAAAAAACGTACATTATTATTATCTACTAGCTTCTGCCCGCGACTTCGTCTGCGTAGAATTAGCAATTGACATGTTTATGGCTATCCCCCGGAAAACTATCCTATTTTCCGGGATAAAAAGGAGCCTATGTTTTAATCCAGGGTACCAGCTATCTTCGTTCCAAATTTTATCCAAATCCGTCCAGCCGTTTTAACATGAAAAAGGAACAAACATACCTACACACTCACTCACTCACATCGTCGCAAACTTTCGCATTTATAATATTAGTAGGATATTGATAGACCTCTAAAAATGTGCTGAGTATGCCCTACTTTTGCTCCACGACTCAACAAAAAAAAACACTTCAAAAATCGAACGCGATTCATTCGTATTTCAAAATAAGCTCTTAAAGAGGATCCTGATATCCTGGTACTTAAACTCTCCCTTCGTCTTACGCCTGACGCGAAATTATCATTTTTTACCCATCCCAAAAAGCGCTCAGCGCCGCTAAAGAAGGTTTCATTTCAAAACACACACATGCATTATACGCCTACCGTAGAATGGAATCGGCGCCGACGTGCATTGCTAACGTAAAGAGATCGCTGCAAATAACAGTGTTTTCAAATAAATTCTTATTAATAATAATATTTTTGCCTGTTTTTAATAATAATCTTTTTGCCTTTTTGCCTGTTTTTGTTTATTTGTAATACCCCCTTATAAACGCTGCGTAGGCCTCTGCTAACTTAACAATCGTTTGTCCTTATCTGTCACTTTGACATTTACCTTTCACAGATAAGGACAAACGAATGCTAAGTTAGCAGAAGCCTACAGAGCGTTTATGAATAAGGAGGTTAATATAAAACCCATTTTTTAGCTCTTATAACCTGAAACACAGCATTGCCTACTTATTTTTGTATAAACACTTTTATTATCTTATCTTATCTTATACAACACAAATTACGTCTTTATCCCTTACGGGGTAGACAGAGCGTAAGGTAACAAGATCTAAAGGCCACATTGCGTACGATTGATTTTCTTATAATAATTCAGAAATCTAAGCCATAGTAGGTATTAATTAATTAACTAACGGTAATTAGCCTTCAGTGTTGAATTAAGCAAAAAAATTAACGACTTTCGTTTTTTATAGGCGAGTATCTAAGTTTCGCAGGTTTTCAATTATGAAGTAATTAAAGTAATACAAAGTGCCTTGTAATTCATCACTTTTTTCTTAAATAAAAAGAAAGACCTAAAATATAAATAAAATTTTGTATACAGTAGTTTATTGTCTGGTAAGTTTTATGAGTTTAAGTATTATATTCGGTAAAGTTATGTATTGTGGCTCTCAGTGTTTGTAATTTTTAAACTCACTCGTTCGTCGCTAATACTCACATCCACTCAAAGGATGGCTGGAAGGGATCCCTTAAAAGGATAAGTCCACCTTTACGCATGTACTTACCTCAGTGTTTCTCGATTGTATTTGTTTTATGTTTATTTTGCACAATAAAGAGTTTACATAGTACCATAGCTGGGCACCGTTAATCAAATAGTTAACTTCGTTAATCGTTAATCCGCTACAAAAAAAGTTAGCTTCGTTAAACGTTAAAGCGTTACATTTCGGAAGAATTAACGCAAGTTAACGTTAATCGTTAATCCGTTAATATATGCAAATAAAATTGCATTTTTATATCGTTGCGTTAGTGAACTTATAAAACCTGTTGGTTTAGGTTCTGCGCTAAGTAATGAAATGATCAAACGAAACAAATCTCTTCGCAGTTTTCTCACTCGCACGAACCGGCAAAATATATCTAGTTTTAGTTTAGTTTTGTTTTTATTTCACTCGCTGCCACGCGCCGCCCGGCACTTGTCGTTTCATACTTGTCTGAACCTGTTTTTCGCGCCGCGCCGCGGTGCCGTGCGGTAAATAGTAAGCACAGGATTAACGATTAACGGACTTCTGCATATTAACGGAAGTTAACGTGTCCGTTAACATTTTTAAAAGTTAACTCTAAAGTTAATCCGTTAATCAAAATGTTAACTTCGTTAATTAACGATTAACGGATTAACGAGTTAATGCCCAGCTATGCATAGTACATACATACAAAGTCTACCTACTACTCCGGCTTAAAAAAATCATACCTAATCTAAATCCGCGAGGATATTGACAGACATAAAAAAAAAAAATAACATTCGAAATCGAAATTATCATTTTATCGCATTCAGTATTTTTGTTGTCTACTTTTTTTTGGCCTCCCTCAACCCTCAAGAATACAATTATGAATTATGACGCATCAAAATCCTCTCCACACTACTTTACCACTCCTGTCATAATCTAACACATTAATTCTAAATTATTAGCTCACCGCCCCATCCCACAACACCCTGTATAAATGGGGAGCAAAAATGTCACGTGCTAGCCACAGCGGGCCTAGCACGGACGATAAATCAAAATTAAACGAAGACACAGCAACGCGGTGGTATAGGGCATAAGAGAACAGCGGATGGTGCAAGGGTCACAGACCTCTAATTTGAATGTATGTCTTTATGGAATAATGCAATAAGAAGGTAGACTTTGTTACACAGAAATAAATAGTAAGTATTTATTAAAAAAAACAATACGTAACGAAGTAGAAATAATTAAACTATTCCTTAAACCACTACAACAGAACTACGATAATCAATGTAATAACAAGAAATAACCTAACCTAACCTAACCTATACCTAATTCATTATTAAATATTTCATCTACGCTGTAAAAGCAACACCTTTAAAAATCTTTTTAGTTTCCTTTAAAACAATAAGTTATTCGTTATTATTATTATTATTATCAGCCTATTGTGTCCCACTGCTGATCAAAGGCCTCTCCCCAACTCTTCCACTGCTCCCGGTCTGCTGCGGTAAGTATCCAGTGTAGGTAAGTTATTCGTTACTAAGAAAAATTTAATCTTCAAAATATATCACATAGGTAATCAAAATGAGTACTTACACAGATTTAAATCTCTTACTGTATAATTATGTTTTGAATGAATATGGACGTATTGGTTTTTATAACAGGAATCGAAAAATCATCACTTTGCAGTGGGCAATAGGGCAAATAGGGGGAAAACGAGCATGCGGGTCACCTAATAGAAAGCAATCACCGCCGCCCATGCACGCTAATAACATAGGAGCCGTTAAGATAGCTTTGCCAGCGGTGAGTGTGATGCAGTCAAGTGGTTGCGGCTGCGGTGTTCGATTGTCAATCGCTTCTTCTAGTAACTTGAGCCGCCAGTGTTAGTCAATACAGGAATTCCCATATCTAATCTGAACAGCGAAATCGCGCGCGTGTCGTGAACGAGCGGCGCTGCATTGCAACAAACGACGCTCTTCCTCTCGCAAAGAGGAATAGAAGAAAAAAATGATACGAATCAAAAAAATATATGTCGTCGCGCGCGTATATTGACAGCAATATAGTTGTTGATTTGATTAATTAGTACCGGATCTTACCTCTGATTGGTTGATTTAAATTGTAAGGTGCAGTGAACGCAGTGTGGTGGCGCTAGTATCGTTTTTGCGCCATTACACGAGGACAGAGTCGATGAGCACACTTGATTGCCGACCGCCATCGAGAACAGTCGCTTTCGACCCCATCGAACCTGTCACGTTCACAGTCTCTAAATACCTACCTACTGTGATTTGATTTGAAATACAAAGTCGTTAAATTGAGACCTGCGCTTTTTCTGTCGGCCACACTAACATGGAACCCTCACCACGAGACGACGGTGACGAGCCACCTACCGTTCCGCTTAGTTCCCCGCCGTCATATATTATTATGTAAGCGAATTTATTTTGACAAAATATTGCGAATAACAGACCTACCTATCTCCTATCTCCAGCCTATATACGTCCCACTGCTGGACACAGGCCTCCTCTCAGAATGAGAGGGCTTGGGCTATAGTTCCCACGCGGGCCCAGTGCGGATTGGGAACTTCACACACACCATTGAATTGCTTCGCAGTTGTGTGCAGGTTTCCTCACGATGTTTTCCTTCACCGAAAAGCTCATGGCAAATTTCAAATGAGATTCGCACATAAATTCCGAAAAACTCAGAGGTGCGAGCCCAGGATTCGAGCCCACAACCCTCTGCTTAAGAGGCCACAGGTCAAACCACTAGGCTACCACGGCTTTTTAAACCAAAAGTAGAAAACTGTTTTTAAGCCACTAAGTTACGTAGTCATTTTATAATTTTGGTGTTTTATTTGGTCTGCTTTTTTGAAACGGAAACCTTACGCAACAATTTTACAATACAATACCTCTACTGAACACCACAAAACAATCAAAACGGAAAAAAGGTAAAAGTAAGGTATTTTACCTTCTTTTCATAAAAATATACAAATCTGTAAAAGCGAAACATACTCGTAATATTCTGTCTGTATCAGAACAATGCAAATTTCGAAGTGACGAATACAGATCATTATCTGTATTCGTCACTTCGAAATTTCCACTGCTGAGGACCATTGTCCGCAGCAGTGGAACGTTTAAAGTGGCTTTTTTGTTCTTCAATGGTGCAGCTATTTCCCAAATTAGTGCATTATTATCCATTAGAATGTACTACTACTTACCTACCTACTTACTGGCTAGGCGCATTGACCCGAAGTGGATCTTGGCCTCCGACATCAGATTCCTTCACGGCTTGCGATGCTGGGCCAGCTCTCGCCAGCCATCGGCCCCGAGATCCGAGAGATCCCTTTGGACCTAGTCGCCCCAACGATACCTAGGACGGCCAACCGATCTACGGCCGCTCGGCCGACCCAATACGCTTTTGACGTGACAACGTCTTATAAATTGGTTTGCCGGGTGACACTTCAAGAAACTGCGTTACGCTCCGCTCACGTTATGCGCTCACAATGAGAGCGAGTGAGAGGCACGCGGGCATGGTTAGCCCGCCTAAGAGCGAGAGAGACAGACATAAAAAGTGAAAGGCACGCGTCCCTTCCACTCGAGCACAGTTAGCCCGCCTAAGAGCGAGAGAGACAGAGCGAGAGAGAGAGAGTGAGAGAGATAGGCATACACACCGGTTCATGTCTTGCGCTTCTATTTCGATTTAGATTCTTTGTATAAATTAATGTTTTAAATATAATTCTTTGTATAAATAAATGTTTTAAATTGTTACTATTATTTCATCCTTCTTCCTACTATACGAATGAATATTCACATTAAAATTATTTTACCACTCAAAGTCGTTGTCACGTAAAACTTTCGCCCGTATACCGACTTTACAGGCAACCAATTTTTTAATAATACTTTTACAAAAAGCTGTAATTCTGAATACATGCCGCATAGTACGCAAATTTCTCTCAATATAAGTAGGTATAGTTACACAAAAAATAAAATAAAAAAAGACAAGCGCTTGGCTTAGGCCCGCGCAAAAATTAACCTCCTAGCATAGAAGAGACATTAAAATGTATAAATATAAATAATAATAATAATAATAATTTTTATTTGCATTAAGTGTTAGTTAACGGCTCGATCCTCACTCAACCTCTCTACATGTCCAAGCAAGTCTGGACGCTTTGGTCTCCCCGATAATATTGGGCTCGGACACTAGCTCTTCAACCATACCATACCATTAGAATGTCGTCTCCAAAAATTTTACCTTGTAAGGCCCAACGTCCTATTTTTAAAATTATCTAAAATGCAATTTTTTTGACACATGACGCATGAACTACGTGGCTAGTCTAGCTGGCTCCTTTGCCTTCGCATCTATTATTCTATTTTATACAGCAGCACCGTCTAAATATCGTCATCCTGTGCCATAACACTCCAATTCGAAGGAACGCCGGCGGGCCGCATTAAATTCTTTCGCGGGCCGGAGTTGGCCCGCGGGCCGTAGTTTGCTCATCACTGGTCTACGCTATCTAGTCCCTCAGGCCCAAGCAAATATCGAAACTTACCAATTAGCGGCCCAACGGCAAAACTAAAACATACACTTTAAGCACGTACCGATCCTTGAATATACACTTTCAGATGTTATAGGAATTGAAAGGTCTGGGCAGCTAGTATAAATATCGATGGCCCAGACGAATAAACGTGTAATCGTAAAACAGCAACTTTACAGGAAAAATAAAATCAGTTTTAACAAATATTACGTTAGTTGTGGCAGCCGTTATAATATGTGTATTATATTGATTTAAAAATTACTTACAAAACTGTGTAAATATTTGACGCATATGTTTGACCATTTTCCCGTAAATAAAGAAAAACCCCTTTATTTTTTTATTCGAATCATGAATTATCAAGACACTTTGTGTTATGGCTTATTGCAACGTTATTCGTGTTAAAAAGTGTAATTGTTTTAGTGCAATGTATTATTATCGTCTATTTTTGTAGTTCGTTTTATTTTGCATTCGGCGTTTGCAATGGTTTTCTTGTTAATTTTTAACGTGAACAAAGGGTCAAAGCTAGATCGCACTAATCTCGTCAACAAAGATTACCACGAATAAACGTGCAAAGTATTATTACCCATATTGAGTTAAAAAAAAGTAATTATAGAAAATCATGACGCAGCCATTGCACGTATATTCGTGTTAAGTAACACAATTACTGAAACAGCAACACTCTCTTGGAATCTTATTCGTGTAACTTTATATGGAAAATTACCAACGAATAAATGAAAAAAATGTCATTTCTCATAAACGGAAAATTATACCAGCTTAAAAAAAAATACTTAAATACAGCGTGCCTTAGGGTGTATAAAAGCTAAAGAAGCTAAAAAAATTTTTTCGTGTAATGGCACTTGCACGTTTATTCGTCTGGGCCATCGATATGTGCTTTTAGAACACTGGGTTGTTATAATAAATCCTAAAACATCTTGGGCCTTACGAGGTTAAAATAGTATGCTCAAATCAATTTTATTGATCTACTTCTCTACTAATATTATAAATGAGAAAGTAACTGTTTGTTACCTTTTCACGCTTAAGGGTGCGACCACACCGCCGCTTTAAAAACGGTGACGTTACGGAATCGCAATAAAATGTATGAAGAAACGGTGAGAAAACGTAACGCATACGACACGTCACTGCGTATACGCGGCGGTTTGGTCGAACCCTAAACCGTTAGACCGATTTAATTGAAATTTGGTAAACAGATAGTTTGAGTCCCGGGAAAGGACATAGGGTAGTTTTTATCCCCAAGAATTGCATAGTTCCCGCGGGATAGCATTCTGCGTAGACGGACGCGCGGGCAGCAGCTAGTATCTCATATGAAAAAAAATCTTCTGTAGGTGTATTATTATTATTATTTTAATGCTTTATTTGTTTAGGTTTAAGTTAGGGTTGCTCTTTTAGTTTTTTAGTATGTCTGCTCTCTATACTCTGGTTTCTGTTGTCCTGTCAATCGTCCGAAGGTTAACTGGAAGAGATCCCTTTAAGGGATAAGTTTGCCTTTGTATATCTGTGTATCTTTTTACCTGTAAAATTAATGTGTTTTATGTACAAGTTATACAATACATACATACACACATAAGCTAACCGCGAGCATCCTTCTTAGCACGTTGGCTGCCCACCATAATTCAACTGTAGCGATAAGACCGCCTATTGTATACTTTGCACTTTTTTTTTATGTGAATAGGAGAAGGCAAACAAGCAAGTGGTTCACCTGATGGTAAGCCACCACTTCCCATAGACACCCACAACCCCGGAGGGATTGCAGATGCGTTGCCAACCTAGAGGGCTAAGATGAATGCCTCTTGTGCCCGTAATTTCCCCGGCTGTCTTACTCTCCACACCGGAACACAGCAGTGCAAGCACTGCTGCTTAGCGGCAGGATTAGCGAGTAAGATGGTGGCAGCTATCCGGATGGACCTTGCACAAGGCCCTACCACCCGCAAAACTTTGTTTCTGTATTGCTTTTTACTGATTTGTGGTGTTCAATAAAGAGTATTAATTTTGTATTGTATTTACCTTCTAGTCTAGACTTCTAGAGTAATATAAAACTTGTAAAAGAAGTTTTCTCAAAGATGCAATGAAATGTTTAACCTTACGTTCCAAATAATAGGCCGGGACGTATCAAGTTGCGGGCGCGGTTGTACAAGTGGTATGTAATAGATTTTCATACAAAATGGCAGGCCTTGGCCTGCAAAGCGATCGTGTTTTGTTTTGTGGTGGTCGTCGTCGGGCGCGGGGCGCGCTGCTGGAGGACACGCACGTGGAGGATATGCGCCTGCTGCTGCTCGGACGCTGCCTAATGCACGCGCTAGCGGCAACATTCTAAGGGTTTTTTTGGAGTTTTTTTTTAAATTTCATTGTATGTTTGAGAAAAGCACTATACAAGCCTCGGCGTGAAATAACTTGCAGGCTTCGTACTCCTATCCGGCCTCGCAAAGCTCGGCCGTCTATATATGTTATAGGCTGAGGCCTGCAAGCCTTTCTTTTCCGGCCTTTGCAGTAATGTACTATTGTTTGTTATTGTATAGGTCTGTGATATTGTCAGTTTTCTTAACCAGAGCCAAAAATTATTTACTTTTTATAAAATTCATCCCTTGTGGGATAAGTAAAGGAATTACTGTCTATTCAGCCATGTCAAAGATGTAATGCCGGTTCACTATCTTTGAATTTATATATATTTTTTAATATGTGCTTTCAGTAGCACTTGATGGTCCCATCGGAAGACCAGCGCTGGCTGCAAGGCCAGCATTATGCTGAGATGGGACCATTTCATGATGCATGTTCTTATATTTTATTGAATCAGGCGTTACTTTGCGGAGGTCCATTTCAATGAACACAAAATATTTACCTTGCTACTCCGCTACTTACTTACTTTAATGATCCCGTAGAGGGATCGAAACGCGCGTCAGTGTTTGTGTGGTGATAGGTTTAATTAAATTTGTGGGATTTGTGTGCGTTTTGTGTGGTAGTAGTGGTGGGAAGGCTTGCATGCAAAGCGTATATTATTTCGCACAAGCTTGGTTATCTTGCACGTAAGTAGCGGAGTAGCAAGGTAAATATTTTGTGTTCATTGTGCATGTTCTTATGTTTTTTTCGCTTCTTTTCTTCTTTTGTCTGTAATGTTATCATGAATAAATGTTTTCTTTCTTTCTTTCTTATTGTATAGTATTGTGTTGAACCCATTTAAATTTAGACATCCCACCAGTGATGCTCACAGCATCGCCCTGTTACTCAGGTGCCATGAACACACTCTGAAAAATAATCATGATGTGATTCCACCGGTCTTCCATGGGAAGTCCATGCTGGTCTGGGAGCAAAGGAAAACCATAGAATGGACATTCACCAGCATAAATAAGTGATCACTTTTGTACCTTGTCACTTTAAAGGCATGTATGAAAACCCACACGAAATAATGGTAACGACTGAAAGCGACATGGTACAAAAATGATCACTTATTTATGCTGGTGACTGTACCAGTTGCTTCTCTTCCCGCGCGGTAAAAGCCAGTCGAGGCAATGGGCGAAAATCTTAGGAATCATGTTATAGGCGATGTGGCTAGCAACCCATCACTATTTTGATTCCCCTTTCCATCCATACACCCACAATTATGCTAATTGTGGTCTTATTAGGCTATGTCTACCCCGTAAGGGATAAAGACGTGATTTATGTATGTACTAGCTGTTGCCAGCGACATCGTCTGCAAAGAATTCGTTTATCGCTATCCCGCGGGAACTACGCCATTTTCCGGGATAAAAAGTAGCCTATGTGCTATTCCAGACTTTTCTCTATCTATGTGCCGAATTTCATCCAGATTCGTCGGGCCGTTCTGGCGTGATTGAGTAACAAACAAACATCCATCCATCCATCCGTACATTACATGTATGATCCCGCTGGTGATGCCCTGGCTGGCAACGTGTTAAAGACTGGAGATGAACTTTACTATTACAATAAATAATTGTCAATATCAAAAGAAACCCGACATAATTATTATCTGCGAATGTAACGTGAATAGGAATACAATAACAATTGATATGAATAAAACATCAAACGATCTTGATTAATGGCCAGGCATATAACTAATGAGCTACACAGGGCAAGATTGATGCGATAAATTATTCCCACTATACATTATTTAGTAGCCGGTGAGAGCAATGACTTCAGAATAGAAAAGATCTTCGCAAAACGTATTCAGTTCAAATTGAAACACCAGTGGAGTTTTGTATTTTCTGTTTGTATTTTATCGTGTTCGCGTTTGATCTTATTGATTTAAAAATAACTGTAGCGAGAACTATAAACTAAAGTACGATTATATTATTTTCTTAGCAAACGTATCCAAGATAACTGATAATTTAATTTGGAAGTTTTTTGACAAAATTAATCTCATCAGCAATACAAACCTATATTATTATGTGAGCCTGACAAGGGAAGTTTGTGGTGGTTGTTTCCGAGCCGCCTTAATGTCGCTTCTGACTCTTGTCAGCAAGTGTGTCTCACTTGAACTAGCCCGGGTATCACGAGATCACGCAAGCGTTGCGTCACGCCCGAGATAGACCTGTCGTCTCGTTTCAGAACGAAGAGTAAGAAAAAGACGAGTAATCTATCTAACGCGACGCGACTCTTATGCGCTCTAGTGCTAGACGTGCAGGCTTCATCGCAAAGTTTGACCCCTAAACGCTCCATACGCTTCCGCTAACTTTGCAATCATTTGTCCTTATCTGTCACTTTGACATTTGTTGCCTTTCACAGATAAGGATAATCGATTACTAAGTATGCAGAAGCCTATAGAGCGTTTATGAATAAGGGCGTAAGACCCTCCACTACGCGTACGCGTCAATCCGAACTATTTTCTGCGAGCCTTTCCCGTCACGGTGGTCAATTTTAGAACTGGTCATGTCCCGTTTGTCGTTTGTCGCGCAAATATTAAATAGTCACAGTCACAACCAAAATAAAGGGAAAATATTTTTACTGATAATGTCCACAGCATTTATCATTATTACCTATTAACTGTCAGTGTAAAACCCTAATAAATAACATGATAAGGACGAAATTAAATGTGATAGGCAATTAAAGTTCGAAAATATTTCGTCTAATTTATAGGTCCAACGTGACCAGCTGACGTAATACAACAAATTACAGTAGGATTTTGTTAATAATCAAGATAAACTTGTTCATAAACTTAGCTTACTTAACAATAAAATTGTATTGCCATTTTGACGTTTGCTTTTGAAGACTCAATCCAAATCCAAACCCAAAAAATGGCCGGGTATGTACTGTACGTTCGTGGATGCACATAGCACAGACCGGTGTGATTGGAGAGCCTTGGGGGAGGCCTATGTCCAGCATTGGATGTCTTTCGGCTGACATGATGATGATGTTAACTGTAAATTGTCATTATGCTTAGGGTTGTTGAAATACCATTTTATATTTAATATATTATTTATTCAGCCACAACTTAAAACACGACATACATGACAACCAAACCAATCATAGACAATATTAGCTAAGCTACCATACAAAGAGGTGCTACATCACTATATTCTAACAAGGGTGAGACCAGATGAGCGTAATTTTCGTGTGAAAAATTAAACTAGAGGCTCAGTTTCTCGGAATCTTTCTTAGGTATTTACCCTTTTGTCACAAACCGTTTGGAGTATTTTTACTTAATTTGTAGTTTTTTGTAAATCTGTTTTTGTGGCAATAAATTGTTTTTTCTTTTCTTTTCTTTCTTTCTTTTAAGGCCGGCCACATCATGGGGCATTTTCATACGGTTTCCGTACGGAATGACGTCAGCGCACGGGACATCGCTATATAATGGAACGGGACAGGGCTACGAATTGACGTCATTCCGTACGGAAACCGTATGTTTGTGACCGGCCTCAACCTACTGTGTCACCGACCGCTGCGGAATCGATTAGTGTAATTACATACTAGGATTCGAAACTCATTTCCCCACGGTACGATTCAGGACCGCCCACCGTCCCTAAAAGCACTAAATGAATGCGTTTTGCTTCTAATTACAAGACCGTGCTCCTAATAGCACCTTTAGCTTACAAACTTTTGGAAATTTATACGAACAATTTACGATTTTGCAAATTAAGGTCAGAGTTTATAAAAAAACACGGGGTTTAGGTCAATGTAGTAGATATAGTCGACCAAGAAAGTGTTTTCATCAATTTTTATGACAGTTCCTCCATCAGAAAAACCACTGAAAAAAATATTAAACCAAACTACTTCGCCTATTTCATCAATAACCATAATTCGGTAAGGCGTTATTAAAGTTAATTTGAATTAACACAATAGGTTTACCTATAAAGAACAAAACATAACCAAAGATTTTGGTAAGATATTGCCTTATTTATGTAGTCACTTTTTTTGAGTTACAGGCTGACGAAAGTTCGGTTTCATTTAGCAAATAATTTTTTTCAGTGAAGCAATAAAGATGATTGTCACAGGTCTTTTTAAATACTTTTGCAATGTAGGCGCTTATTCGCAGCATTGTCTAATGCGCTTGCAATCACAATCGAATACATCCCTGTTTACCATTTCTCAAACCCGTCTTTACTTTTTCCGAAAGTGTCACTACACTGCCAGAAACTCGGTTTTCCAATAAAGCTTCATTAGCCTAACATAGATCACTGGTGCTAATTGCAATTGATGAGTTAGCAACGTAGGCGAAGAGCGTATTAAATACGTGTGTCTATTTCCTTTGCAGTTCGGCAATCTTCGCATTTCCGAATACAAACGAATGATCGCTTCCATGTCCATTAATTTTATTATTAGATTTATACATAGGTACATACATAAATACATACCGTCACGCCTCTTTCCCACAGGGGTAGGCAGATACTACTTTATTCCACTTGCTACGATCCTGACATACCTCTTTCGCATCATCCACATTCATCAATCTTTTCATCAATTTCTTCTTCTTTTTTTTCTTAGATTTATCTTGTATCAGAATTTGAAATTTGAACTAAGTAGGTACTTTATTGTTCTTTTGTTTTGATTCTCGTGTGATTTATATAGAGCTGTAAAACTACTTTCCTACGTTTTCTTTCAATCTGTAACCAAATAAATCAATAAAATTAATAACAAAAAGTACACGCAAACTTTCAAAATTATCTGTCGTGCTTGCGGCTTCAATAGCTTTCCTCCCATATAAAACAATTTAAATAAAAGTACTTTAAAGGGGGTAGTATCAACTCTATATTGTTTTCAAGTCGCTGGGAGCGTCCGGTCTGTACCAGGTCTAAAGAGCAAGTGATGGAAATCCGACGACTTACGAAACACGCAGTTTACCGAGACACATTAAGAAAATACAAGGACTGTATTTGACTTTTTATTGAACTGCTTTTCCTGACTATTAATTATTAGATTTATCTTTTGTCAGAGTTTGAAATTTGAACTTTATTCTTTTGTTTTGATTCTCGTGTAATTTATATTTCATTAGTGGTATTAAAATCCTACTAATATTATAAATACGAAAGTTTGTGAGGATGGATGGATGGATGCATGGATGTGACGATGTGAGTGTGTATGTTTGTTCCTTCTTCACGCTGAAACGACAAGACGGATTTGGATTAAATTTGGAACTGAGATAGCTGGTATCCTAGATTAACACATAAGCTACTTTTTATCCCAGAAAATTGCATAGTACTAGCGGGATATTAGCGATAAAATATGTCAAAGGTCGTAGCTGCCTAATGTAAGTTTGATTCTACGCGGACGAAGTCGCGGGCAGAAGCTAGTTAGCTAATAAAAGAGACAGGAATAAACTTGACCGCAGTAGCAAATCTAGATTGTCTTTATCTATGCTTTCAATTTATCACAAACGTGAGTAGTTCGTTGTATTGGGGAATAAAGTGTCACCGGAGCATTCAATCAAATCAATCAACACCCACGTCTAGAGTAGTGTTGCCACTAGATAGTCCTGTATCGATAGTATGCCTCGTGGCGTCGTTCAAGGAGGGCTTAAGGAAGATGTGACTCGCACCATCTCCTTAAATATTTTTGTACTCTTATTGTTTGTATTTTGTATATCGTAAGCATGTGTGTAATGATTTTTAGTAGGTTATTTTATGAATTGTTTGTTGTATTTAGAGATGTACGCTCTATTTGGGTCTTAACTAGGTATCTGGAATTTCGGTCCCTCGATTAATGCTCCTCTCATCCACACACATACATAAATCACGTCTTTATCCCTTACGGGGTAGACAGAGCCTAAGGTAACAAGACCTTAAGACCACATTCAGCATGATTGTGGGCGTATAGGTGGAAATGGGAATCAAAGTAGTGATGGGTTGGTAGCCGCATCGCCTATAACATGATACCTAAGATTTTTGCCCATTCCCTCGATGGGCTTTTACCATTTGCGCGGGAAGAGAAGCAACTTGAGATGGGCCGACTATTTGGCGACTAGTCGGGAAAACCGACCATCACCTAAGAACCTGGTACATTCTATGTTTTTTCGTTGCGCCCAGGCTACGGGAAGGTCACGGGTGAAAACCAATTATATCAAAAAAGGATAGTCAATTAGGCATTCTGCCCTCCTAATTAAAAAGGACGTATATATGTGTCATATATGTTTGACGACGCGGTTGGCCTAGTTGGTAGTGACCCTGCCTATGAAGCAAGCGTCCCGGGTTCGAATCCTGGTAAGGGCAAATATTTGTGTGACGAGCACGAATACTTGTTCCTGAGTCATGGGTGTTTCTATCTATTTAAGTACGTATTTCTCTATATAAGTATGTATATCCTTGTCTAGTACCCATAACACAAGCCTTACTAGTGCTTACTTTGGGACTAGGTCAATTTGTGTGAATTGTTCCCTGATATTTATTTATTTATTTATATGAAACGTATATACGTCCTTTTTCATTAGGACGGCAGCATTGTTATTCATTTTAAAACTTTTCCTTTTACTTTTGTTTTTCCGACTTCAACTTTCGCTATTACCTACCCATACTAGCTTAAGTTTACATCTTTCTTGGAACCTAGAAAGTTAACATTGCGCTCCATTGATCAAAGCGATGCCTTCTAAACTTTAATAAAAGTGAAATTCTATCTGTTTTTCCTAAAATGTACGAGAATTCCCAAGCTTTCGCAGACTTGGAGAATTGTCTTGATTGATTAATAGAGTTGGTATGAAAGCGGGCGAATCCATCATTTCAATGCTTGACAGGATATATTTTTACTCCTTTGTTTCGAGTCTTCTATGGTCGAAAAGGAAATTAGATAAGATCTTACGGATATAAAAGATTGTTTACAAATTTTCCAATATTTCACGAAATTTAACGTACTTGACATTTACAGTGCAATAGCGATTAAAAATTCATTCGGTTCTGTCTTGTTGTCTCTGATGTTTGTTCCTTCTTCACGCTGAAACGACGAGACGGATTTGGATAAAATTTGGAACGAAGATAGCTGGTACCTTTGATTTAACATAGGCTACTTTTTATCCCGGAAAATTGCACAGTTCCCGTGGGATAGCGATTAACACGTGAAAAGTCGTAGCTGCCTAGAGTCCCAACGTAAATATTGCAGAATATACTGTAAACGTCAGTTCTTAAGTCTAATTTTACACGGACGAAGTCGCGGGTAAAAGCTAGTCTATATATATAAAAGAAGAAACTGACTGACTGACTGACTGACTGATTGACTGACTGACTGACTGACTGACTGACTGACTGACTGACATATCAACGCACAGCCCAAACCGCTGGTTCTAGAGATTCCAAATTTGGCACGTAGGTTCCTTATAAGGTCTAGGGGTGCACTAAGAAAGGATTTTTCAAAATTCGACCTCTAAAGGGGTTAAATGGGGGTCCAAAGTTTGTATGGGGAAACAAGATTAGTTAAACTATTTTATTCGAAACTTCACAGGAGTATTCCTAACGATAAATGAGTAAACACCTGTTTCAGGTTTTTTGAAAATTCAACCCCTAAAAGGGGATAGGGGATGACAAAGTCTGAAAATCAACGTGGGTATTATTATTATTATATTATAGTGGGTAGTATTGTTTGTACGGTTTATCGGGTCGCAGATTAAGAAAACAACAACACACATACCTACCTGACACACACACACACATACACTAATTTCCAGGGGAACGGGAAAAAACGGGATTTATATTATTCGATTCCGCGTGACCCTATCTCAGTAGGTAACTATACTTAATAAATATAGACTCTTCAAATTTCGTACACAAATAGATGATTATAAAACTAAGAAAATAATTTCAGGATTTTTGGAAATTCTCACGGGATAAGGAAAAAACGGGATTTATATATTCAGTACAACGAAATCCTATGAATTATAATTACTAGACTTCAAATTTGGCATAGAAGTAAGTGAGTGTAATAGTAAAAAACAGTTTTAAGGTTAAGGATTTTCGAAAATTCCAACGGGATAAGGAAAAAACGGGATGTATTATTCAGTTCTACGGGATCGATTTTTCGTTTTAATGATCGTAGAAAACTGAAATTTGGCCTTCAGGTTCCTTGGGGAGTATAGGGGAGCACTACAAAAGGATTTCCCAAAATTTTGACGGAAATGAACGGGAAAAAACGGGATTTTTTGTTATATACTGCAGGTCGTAGAAAGTTGAAATTTGGCATGTAGGTTGCTTGGCGAATGTAAGGAAGCATTAAGAGACAATTTTCCGAAATTCCCACGGGAACGGGAAAAACGGGACTTTTTCGTTTTACTGGTTGTAGAAAGCTGAAATTTGGCATGTAGGTTGCTTGGCGAATGTAAGGAAGCATTAAGAGACAATTTTCCAAAATTCCCACGGGAACGGGAAATAACGGGATTTGTTTTACTGGTCGTAGAAAGCTGAAATTTGGCATGTAGGTTGCTTGATGAGTGCAAAGAAGCTATAAAAGATAATTTTCCAAAATTCCCACGGGAACGGGAAAACGCGACTTTTCGTTTTACTGGTTGTACAACGCTTAAATTCGGCAGTTAGGTTGTTTGGAGAGTGTAGAGGAGCATTAAGAGAGGAATCTCCAAAATTCCCACGGGAACGGGAAAAACGGGTTTTTTTCATTTTACTGGTCGTAGAAAACTGAAATTTGTCAAGTGGGTTCCTTGGGGAGTGTAGGGAGCATTAAAAGATCATTTCCCGAAATTCTTAAGGGAACGGGAAAAAACGGGATTTAAATACTCCTGGTACACGCGGGCAAAAGCTATTTGTCAATAAATGAAGTCTACGCGGACGAAGTCGCGGGAAAAAGCTAGTATTGAATAAAACTCTTCTAAAAAAAGTTACGTACCTACATGTTTTTTTTTTATGTGAATAGGAAGGCAAACGAGCAAATGGGACACCTGATGGTAAGAGTAAACCTCGGAGAGATTGCAGATGCGTTGCCAACCTATAGGACTTAGATGAAATGCCTCTTTTGCCCGTGATTTCCCCGGCTGTGTTACTCTCCACACCGGAACACAAGAGTGCAAGCACTGCTGCTTAGCGGCAGGATTAGCGAGTAAGATGGTGCCGGATTGCGGACGGACCATGCACAAGGCCCTACCACCCGCAAATATAGATATAGAAATGTAGATATCCGTATGGTAATGTGGCGCCTTCATTTTGTTACGACGCATGTAAATCGGAATATTTCGTGAGTAGTGTATAATTGGGGGACCTGGATCAAACGAGATCCAGGATCCCCCAATCATACGTTATAATGATTACTGATCATGAATCAATACATTAATACATGTCAATCGAATTATCTGTTGAGCATATAATTACAGTACAATCCGATAATCAAGTGCTAGTTCAATCAAAAACTACTTCAATTAAATTCTAGTTCTAATACACTCTGAGCCAGAACCGCCACAAACACCCTCGATCACAAATACTAGTCTTGCTTTATTTACGAACTTTGAATAGTGAAATAAAATGCACTGATATTTATAATTAAAATCGATCCCCCAATTATATGTTATAATGATTACTGATCATGAATCAATATATTTATACATGTCAATCGAATTATCTGTTGAGCATATAATTATAGTACAATCCGATAATCAAATACTACTTCAATCAAAAACTACTTCAATTAAATTTTAGTTCTAATAGGTACACTCTGATGTCTTTGGTTATGGAGCAAACATATATATTAAGTCAACATTTTTTTATACAATCATATTTATCATTCAAATACTTACGATATTAATTCTTTATTAGCAATAGAGAAAATGCAAGCTAGTGCATTCGTGATAATGGCGAGTTGTTTGACGAATCATTGAGACGTAGTATAAACAACGGCTCAGGTGAGACCGAGTTTTTAAGCCGTCATCTTTCACTAGCGATGCTATAATATGAAACAGGGATTCAATTTTGTTATTTTTTTTATTTAATCAATAATTTTTTGTTTATATATTTATTGTAAGAAGAGAATACTTAATGGAAGGTTTCGATATGTTTCACGATAAATTGCTTAATATAATTCAATAAGCTGCTTTTGAAGCACGAAACGGGTAAGATATTAAATAGGTAATATGTTATAATTATTGTGTAACATCAGTGAGGCATATTTCATGAGACTAAATAACCGTTGTCCATTCTACTAGGTATTCAATTTGGACTGAAAGCTCCATCAGAAAAGTATCCAGCCTACCCTAGAGCAGAATCTGCTGCACACCACTATGCAACAGACCTACCTTGCTTACCAGTTACTATGCTGACTATGTTATATTACGTGTCTTACGCAGAAACTTATTTATTTCATTTGATTCTTGAATAGTAATTTAATTACGTAATTCTAAATTGAAGTCTAAATTTATTTATTCAGCGTTCAGACTCGTAATTATATAAGATTATTAACGTTATAGTTAACCATCTGAATTATTATAAATAAAACATATCATATTACATTAACTGCTTTATTTTTAATAAGTAGACAATATAGTAGTACATTATTATACTTAACTAGCACATTTTAGTTATTCTCAAATCCATATCATCCTGAATTTTACTTATGATATCTTTAGTTGCGCTATATACATCATCAAATAATATACCCTTCACAACATATTGGGCGCAGATTTCTGCTTCACAAGTACATATTGAATGTTCAGATTTCGGTGGGTTCTTGGCGTCATAAATTTCAATTTTAATTATTTTTGTCGCATGTTTTACAGTTCTTTTTATGTATGAAGAATATGGTAGTTCGCTTCTGGTTCTCTCGCGAGAAGCGGCATCGTGAGTGGTAGATCTTTGTTCCGCTCCATGCGTAGCACGCTGATCCGCTGGTACAAAATTAAAGAAATCTTCTGTATCCTGTAAAGAAAAGACATTCAAAATTTTTGAACCAAATAATTTTCAGTAAAATCGATGTCTGATAACAATTAATCGTAATTTATCGATAACAAAATAATTCATGACTAAACGATATTAACATTAAAAATCGAGTATTACAATAAAGCTTGCATTGGATTATTACTATATAAATAAATATCAGAGACAATTGATGCCGATTAACCTAGGCCTAAAGTAAGCTAAGCTTACGTTACAGCTACTAGCTGACGGATAAACATACTTATATAGATAGATATTGTGATAACTTGAGTTTTTATATACAAAAGTTTGTATATACAAATCTATTCGCTGGTAGGTAATGCTAATATTTGTACTTAATTTGGATTTAGAACTTGATTTAAAATTGAAAGAAACAAAGTGTTTCTAGGACATTACCTGAACAGCTGTCTCCGAAGGCTTGAGTGATGTAGCTAGATGATAGTTCATGAGTTTGAATGTACGGATAAAAGCTTAAAATTATATTTTATTGGTAATAAGAAAGATAAAGTTGGATCAGAGCGCAAGAACCCATGCTTACTCACGCATTAACCTAGAAGTTTAAAATAAGTTGAAGTAGACCTGGCTACGACGTCGGAGCCTTGCAATATATACCTACTTAAATACTAAACACTTTACATATTTATTAAACACCCAAAGCTCAAGAACAAACTTTCATATTTTTCATACATAATATCTGTCTCAACGGGATCGAATCCTGGAACCTCAATCTTTGTAGCCTGATTCTCTAACCACTCAGCTGTCCGCTCATCGGCATGGATATCGATTATTATTAAATAATAACGAGTATAATAAAATAAACACTCACCGACATTACTGAACTGCTTACCAGTGTATTGCATGAATACTAATCGTTAAATGTTCTCGATTTTTTGTTATTTATATTATTTTTTAAGTATGAAAAAGAAACCACAAGGTTTAATATCGGTTAGTAAAACGTTTGATCGTTAATATGAGTCCTAACCATATATGAAAGATGTCTATGCTAAATGAGTCTCAATGTTTTGCAATGTTTGCATTTGTATGCACATACACTGAATTTGGAGGTAAGTAAGTATGTCTGTTTGTTGGTCCCGTATATGAAAACTAATAAACGTTTTTATTTTATTTCGTACAATAGGTTACAAACTAAAACCAATCGTGAAGTAATATTAGTTAGTAAATCTGTATTGGCCAAGCAAAACAATAGTATTAAACTATGCAAAATCATCGTTCCCCTTTAAGACTAAGCGTTAACGCAGAAGTTTAAGATTACACCGCTTAAAAGGGTTACTGCTGATACATGGTAAGACCTATTTTAAAATCATGTAAATACTTTCCGTATAGGGAAGATATTCATGAGGATTAGAGCGTACTTAAGCGGTTGATTAGCGAATCTAGTGCATCATTTATCTCGTCTACAACCATCTCCTCATCTCCTAAGCTGAAGGATCATCATCAAAAAATGTAAGTGTCTATCTTATTAACCAAATGTACTTATTAAATTGTGTAAGCATCATTACGATCGAATAGTCGATTCGTTAGTACCCACCCTATGAAGCTAGGTTGTGGGTTCTGAGCTGATGAATGTTTATTTATTATTGATTTATTCGAATAGATAATCTAGAAGAGTTAATTACTTTGAAGCTTCAATTATGTTGTCTAATAATTTAAATGTTGCTGTTTTTTATACATTGGAGTAATTAATATTATCAATAAAATTATTCGTCATTCGAATAGTAGTGTAAATATTGTAATTTGATAGAGTTATGCTAACCGATTCTAGGTTTCAATATATAAATGATACTGTTTATTAAATAGAGTAATTTAAATTAATATCAACAATAAAATTATGGATCATTCGAATAGCGGTAAAGAATAATAGTTTAATGATGTTGTGTTATTATGCGTCATTCTTATAGTAGTGCAAAATTTTATAATTTCGTGGAGGCTTGCGCTAGTAAATTGTATGTAACAAGACGAATGACGATGCTTTTTAAATATACCTCTACCTTATTTAAATACTTACTATAAAACGATAAGTAGGGTCAAATATTATAGACCACTTAAATACCATAGTTAAAATGTTTTAATATTTATTTCAGGTCGAAGTATCGCTCTAACAACGCCGAAACACTATTTCCATCGGAAGACGAGTCAACAATGCAGACCGAATCGCGTGAGATAAGAAAGAGGAAGCATAGCAAAACGTAAGTATTCAATTTATCTTTTGATTCGAGTCGATACTAAAGATTATTCTGTATTATTGAATGATGTCGTTTAAATGTAATCAGTTCCAATCAATATTTTAATTCCTTTAAATGAATATCCGCTAGTGTAGTTAAGTCTCTGCAAAAATATTATTAGCTCGATTTAATTTAACAATCACTTTTATTTTTTCAGATTGAAACATTCATCTAAAGCTGTAGTTTCTTCATCAAGCTCTGAAGATGAAGCTGCGAGACCGACTGAATCGAGTGAAAAAAAGAAAAACCAAGCAAAGTCACTACAATCATCTTCAAGTGCTTCAAAAAAGAAGATCAAAATTAATCCCGTAGCTGTGAAACCACACCGCACAACTGCTACGGAGCTTTTTGGAAGCGATAGCGAGGATGAGAAGCGATCCTCGAGTATCATCCCCACGTCTAGTAAATTACGGTCTTATATCACGCGAAGACTAGCCAAGGGGTTTTCACGACAGGAGAATCATTCAAAAACAGGTTCGCACTTTATTGAACTAAAAGTTTACAAGTGCTCCGAGATTCAAAACATGTTACCTGTTAATAGATGGCGACAAGCCATAGTTAATATAAAAACTCAGACGGATGATAATACTACAGCTTGGCAGCACTTATCAGACTTTATTACATTGACTCGTAGGGAATATAGAACTTGTACTCCGATATTTATTAGCAACTACTATTAATGTTTTATTTTTATGTTTTCTTTTTATTCTTATTGTATTTAATGATCACGAAATTGGTATGTTATTCATGATTAGTGCATTATAGAGCGGGTTTACCAACATAGTGTTAATATTAATTTATACCTTTATTATTAACTATGTATAAAATATGTATGTATGTATGTAAACTCTTTATTGTGCAAAATAAAGAAGACAAAAATAAAAAATATTTTATTGTATCAAAAACAATGTAAAAAAAAAATACACAAAAAGAAAACAATTTGTCGAATAATCCATCCCGCGACATACCCAGCACAAAGGTGCCCCCTCACCCTCGCAGCATTACCACGCTGTACTATGTATTAGATAAATCTATGACTAAATACTATCAATAAAATCATATTTTTGTTTACAGCTCCGCTTACTTACCTCGACTCATTCAGCAATGTTTTTATGCGATGTGATCATTGTCAGATTGAGATGGCTATAAATAAATACAGATTTCATTTAAGAACAAATTTGCACAAATCAAATTGTTCATCGGAAACCGCTTGTAAACATATTGAAATAATTGGCACAACAGTTAGAAACAGAATTGCTACATATCGCTTAAACCTTCCTAGGAAATCAAATGCCTTACACTCTAGACTTTCCTATGCGGGATTCGAAGTGATATTTTATACCTTATTAAATCCGCATTATTGAAACATGATTGCGTTAAAATGAACAGCGAGCTGTTTGTTCATTTTACATTACCGAATTCATGTAACCACTAGCTTTAGTCTTTTAACACAAAATATAGTATCGTATTTAAAAGCACAAATTTGAATGAATTATAATTATATGACTATGATTGAGAACTTAAAAAAATATACTTATAGGTACTATAATAGGCAGATAGACTAGGTCCACTTCTGCCAAGCTTATCACACATAAATATAACAGTGGGGCGGACTGAGGCACCGACTTCAACATATAAATAATTAGGTAGCACTTACCGAAAAATAATTTTAATTTGACATTTTTAAAGTAGCGAATTGAAGGCGGTTCTATTTTTTATTTTAAATTTTTTTTGTACAACATTTACTACGAATAAATATTTCATTTCATTTCATATCATATGATAGAAGATTTTGGTCGTGTAAATCTTGTAATAGAACTAAACGGATTAAATATACATGTATTAAAATAGTGTAAATTAATATTATATCTATTAACTGCTTGTTGCTCGTTATTATAGTCTACACTCCAGTCTGATATACTATAGTTCCTAATCCTAGCACAAATGTCAATGTTTAATTCACTAAATACACGAGCTTGCGGGTCAGGATCGCCTTTAAACACTTCATCTAGGAAATAGTTCCTCATTTCCAGAACCTCATGCGATACGGAATATTCCGGCTGCTGACTAGCAAGCTCTGTCAGATGCTCCTTCCATCGATTGTGTCCGTAGTCAGCGGTGATGTTGAACCGAGTAACGTATGCATTTCGCATACTCAACTCCACCCATGCCACGGTACTTTGCGAGATATCCTCATACCCTCGGCCTATGTAATGATAGGCCTCGCAGGTTAATTTCAGCAGGTGATGATGCTCCTCGCAATACCTATTCCGTAGTTGGGTGTAATTGAGGCACGGTCTGCCATAAGTGTTAGCCTCACACTTTCTTAAGTCTTTAAATTTCAAGCTATCTAACCGCTTGTTAATATAACACTTAATGGGAAATATAAACGACATCGTTACACTGTTTAATAGTCTGTCTTTGTTATACACTCCCGTGATCAGCGCTGGACGGTGCTGAATGATAAATATGGACAGGTTTATCATAGAGAGCATAATGCACACATAAACCTTATTTTCGTTTCCAATTGCTCTTGTCTGTAATATAACACATCCCCATTTAAGTTTTACACGTTCCTCGATCCATCGTCATCGAAAATTATATATGATGTCTAGAATTATGTAACTCCTGCTTTATAAGCGTAGTAATCTTCTCATTTAACATAACAGCCTACTGTGCAAGCGTTAGATCTGTTGAAAATAGGACTCTTATCTATTAAGAAATAGCATCAAAATCCGTTTCATAGTTTTAAAGATCTAATCATACATAGTTGATAGTTGCTAACGAATGCGGGTAATAACCTTTACGCATAGCTTTATTTAATACTAGCTGATGCCCGCGACTTCGTCTGCAAAGAATTCGTTTATCACTATCCCGCGGGAACTACGCAATTTTCCAGGATAAAAAGTAGCCTATGTGTTATTCCAGACCATAATTTATCTCTGTTCCAAATTTCATCCAGATCCGTTAAGCCGTACTGGCGTGAAAGAGTAACAAACATCCATACGTCCATACATCCATACTTACAAACTTTCGCCTTTATAATAGTAGTAGGAAGTACATAGTTAATAATATTCATAATACACATACAGATTCTGTACTCTTTACATGCAGCAATGACGAAGCTTGCCAAATGCTGGCAAACGTCTCTATTAATCATCGATCGGGGTTTTAATTGTTACTATAGATTGACGCCATCTGTTAACCGGTAACACCTTCTCAATCTCACTGCTCTTATATATTTTTTAGGTCTATGTAATGTGATCCGGTTTTGAGGGATGGGTCTGTCGTGAATTCGAACTCGAACCCGATGATATAGGTTTTGAAGTAGGTAAATAGGATTGATGTAGGTTTTTATACAACCCGATTTCATGTTTGTATTATACGCCTTCAGCATAGAAATCATTCAGTATTTATTAGAAAACTTTTCATTTAAAACAATGTGATCAATAACAAGTGAGTACTTATAGAATATTATTCGGAATCTATCGAGCTAAGTTCTAAAGTTACACTATACATCATTTAAATTAAACATTTACGTTTTGATGCTTCTTGCGTGCTTGCTTTTTTTATTTTCGCGCGTCTCAAGAGGTATCGCCGATTCGGGCTCAGACCCGGATTAATTGATTGATTGTTGGATTGATTGACTGATTCATGGATTCGAATATTGTTCCGAGTATGGTTCTACATGAAACTTATGTATAAAATAAAAAGTTTTAAAGAATACTTATATGATTTCATACTCAAGAACTGTACTGAACTCGGTAAGAGTATCGGAGGGGAGGAGGTAGTCAGAAACAGGAACCAAACCGTGGGTCACAGGAACTCTGAGTTATGCTTTAAATAATGTTCAAATCATGTGTGTATACAAAATACTATCTAATTTTCATTTGTGCATCGTATACATAAACGTTAATAGCATGCTGGAAAATAACTTCTAGCTTCATATACATATTGGTCAATATCCGCTACCATCTTTTCGTATTAGAATAAACTACATAAAACTAGTCTTCACTCGCGAGTTTGCTGGCTCACAAGAAGTATGGAAAAAATAACATTAATGTGTCGTACAGACAGACGAGTATTATCTTTGCAGCATAGTTGTAAACACAGTCGGCGTTATCTTACTGCCGACGCAGCATAATTATTTTTTCTTATAAGGAATGTTAGCTCTCTTTGAAATAAATTAGCGATTTTGAACTCTGACGACCAGCATTCCGATTAATATAAATTATAAAAAAATTCACTGAAATAATTCATAACTTATTTTCTAAGCGAGCGGTTCTCTATCACTGAAAATGTTGGTAAGTAAAGTGAAACAATTTAACTTTTTCTAGTGAATAAGCTATAATTATTATTTCCATTTCTCAATTAAATATTAGTCATAATTATTACTAAAGGCTCCAACTATGTAATTTCCAGATAAAAAGTATTCTACGTCTTAATCGAACCATAAACTCTCTTATACATAAAACTCACATTAATATTATTGCTTATTCGGGTTTTCACGATACGGAAGATCATCTCTTCAATTTTATTCCATCGAGTCAGCCGCGAGAACATTCGGCCGAACCACGAATGATGGGATTAGCTCGTAAAAGAAAACCAGAAATTCTATGCTTTACTCATACATCAAAAAACCAAACCGGGGTGTCGCTACTAAAATAATCAGAATAGAAATATTTGATGCTGATAAATTTGATCACAGTGATCAAATCTGTAAGTGCGAAGTCGGATTGTGTGCTCAATACTCGGTAAAACGTCTTGACGGATGATACTTACCAGACTGTGCGAAATATTATCAATAGAATTGAGGAGTCTCTATCAGCGGACTCCTATAATAGTTATACGTTATTGTAATGGCGAAGTATTCTATAAATACTGTACTGCGATCTTTCGAACGACGAAGTTGAATGTTGAATACATGTTTTGAATAGATGATTGTTAGTATGAACGATCTCTCGAATAAAGAAATTGAATGACGAATACTAATTTGAATGATGATTGGCGCATCTTAATTTCTTCTGATTGTGATCTTATATTTAATTTTGAAGAATTGCATAAAATGTTTAATAATGTCGGCAATCCGTATATTAAATGTATTAAACAAAAAAAGGTATGCTTTAAAAAATTTAAGCGTATTAGACAGTTATACATAGAATATAACAATCTTATTAATAGTTAAATAAATGGTTTTAATTATTATTGCAGCATTTTATTTCAATATTGAAAGTTCATAAATAAAACAAGACTAGTATTTGTGATCGATGGTGTTTGTGGCGGTTCTGGCTCAGAGTGTATTAGAACTAGAATTTAATTGAAGTTAAGTAGTTTTTGATTGAACTAGCTTTTGATTATCGGATTGTACTGTAATTATATGCTCAACAGATAATTCGATTGGCATGTATAAATATATTGATTCACGATCAGTGATCATTATAATGTATAATTGGAGGGGTCCTGGATCTCGTATGCTTTTAAATACAATACTATATTTTGTGTTAAAAGACTTAAGCTGCTGGTTACATGAATTCGAACGATTAACATTATGAATAAAATAATTTCGTAATAGCCTGTAGATCAGCAGTACTTGCTTACGAACGTGAGGGAGTACAGGTTCTGTACTCTTTACATGCATGTTATATTATTAAGACACTTCATGTAAAGTTAACTAGATTATAAGAATTCGTTTAACTGTGTATAGGTTCTAAGAATACTTAATCTCTGTGCACCGGCGACGTACCGGAGGCGCTGCAGACGCTACGTTGCGAATTCCTTTAGATAGCTCGCCTCGCGACGGCTCCGATGCACAGTTCGAGAGTTAAAGATAAGTCAGATCTAAAATATTATTCAGACGGTTCGGACCTGAACTTTCAAACATTATAATTAAATTGTGAATTGAACTTTTACATACAGTTTATACTGTAAAGTGAACTATTACCCAAAGTGTTGTCAAATCGATCAATATTGATTATTTACCGTTTATACTAAAAGGTGGACTTTTGTACGTATTTTGTGTTAAATCGAATAAAAACATTTGAAAGTGATAAAATAAACTTTATTTATTAACTCCACGTCTGAATCGCATATTTGGCGCAGTCTTGATAGGTGCACTAAGCCGGTTGCACAAAAATTGGTATCCGGTATCCGTTTTAACGGTTAATTAGTGTATTTACGAACTCCCGGAAGTGAACTGTTCATATCTGTGGAAGCTGCGACGTCCAGAAGGAGCAAATATTCTTCAACGGGACCAGTTAAGAAGAAAATGATAATTTCTTTAATTATCACGATACTGTGAGTACGCTTGGAATTTTATTTAAAGGTTCGCAAACAGATAAATTTCCCAAACTCCTCGATCGTTGTATTTTTATTATTAATTAAAGTTAAATCGTGTTTACAAGTGTTTGCATAGTGAATATTGTACAATATGAATCAAATTCAATTATTTGATATTGCATTAAAAGTTGTACCTACCTATGATGGTGATGTTAATTCTTTGTACCGATTTATATCAGCCGCATCCTCTGTAGCTGACCAGTATTACGATAGAGATAATCCAGATAATTTTCAAAATGTTATTGTTACAAATGGAATAATCGGTAAACTACAAGGTAAAGCCTTGGAAATAATTGACATTAATGGCGCTAGAAATTGGGATGAAATAAAAGATGTTTTGATTCAAAACTTTGCCGACCAAAGAGATGAAAATTCCTTGAATCGTGATTTGATCAATTTACACCAAAATAATGAGACACCGCAGCATTATTACGATCGCTGCTTACGTTTGCTTAACACTATAATAAATTATGTGAATTTACACAATGATGATGCGGAAGTAATAAGCTGTAAGAGATCCTTTTTCACAACGCAAACTTTAAAAACCTTCTTAGCCGGATTGAAGGAACCGTTAGGGTCAACTATCAGAGCAATGCGCCCCAGTTCTCTGCCAGAGGCGTTGCAGTTTATAAAAGAAGAAAGCAATACTTTATACTTGCAAAAACGTAACCAAAATAACTCGTTTGCCAATAACCAAAATAAATTTGAGCAACAAAAAAGTACGTTTACAAATACTCAGAGATTCCCCGTTCCCGTTTGGAACCGTAATAAACCTTACACACAAAGACCTGGTTTCAGCCAAGTTCAGCCTCATTTTAGCCAAAATCGAAGCAATATTCTACAAAACAACCCAAACGCTTTTTACCAAGATCCAAGAACATATAGAGCTCCTAGGCCAGTGCCCATGAGCGGTGTATCTCACGGCAATGCAACAAATAATATTCCGCGTCCAGGCAACAATACCACAGCGAACGCCCAGCCAAGATTTGTCCCCTTCCAAAATAATAGTCCCCAGCAGGCTTATGCAAATAGGCAAAATACATTCCAAAATATCGGTTATTACCCTGATTATCAGTTCGAGGAACTACATCAACACGAGACCCTGAATGAACCCGAAGTGCATGACTTACCTGCTTCCTTTGAATCTGAAGAAATGCCAAATCCACAGATAGCATTTGAAAACGAAAATGAAAATTTTTACTTGGGCCAGGATTCCGAAAACGAAACGTAATACAAATTAACGCTCACCTTAAACGTCAGCTTCCTTTCATTCAAATAAGTAACCCACCAATGAAACTACTTATCGATACGGGCTCAAACCAATCATTTTTGTCTCCTGAAATTGTAAAATATTTCTATAGAAACTACAAAGTAAATTACGAGCCATTCACTGTGACAAATATACATTCTACTTCTCAGCACAAATATACTATTGACATTCCGATATTTGACGAATTCAACCTAGAAGGCATGTATAAGTTTCACATATTTAAATTTCATAATGTGTTCGACGGATTGATAGGACTAGATTTATTACAAAAACTCGGTGCATCCGTTGACTTATCCAAAGGGCAGCTCGTTACTCAAAGAGCTACGAACAATCTACAAATGTTAGAATCAGGGATTCACAATCTGTTGGAAATCCTCATAAAAGCTAACACTTCAAATATTTTCAAAGTACCCGTAAATCAAAAATGTGGCGAGATTTACATTCCCGAAAAGAAAATTAATCAGTGCATACTGCCTTCTGTAGTTACAATGGCAAACGATGGATATGCATTTGTTGAGATTAACAATCCAACGTGCAATGACGTCATCATTAGTTTCACAGACCCCATTTCCTGTTCGCGATTAAAGAATAATTTTGAATGCCACAATTTTGAATCAGCTCTGCCAAAAGTTCACGACATTGAAAATTTAATTAGAACAGATCATTTAAATTTTGAAGAAAGAGAATCAATTCTAAATTTATGCAAAGAATATAGCGACATTTTTTACCGTGACGGAGATCCCCTTACTTTTACAAATAAAATCAAACACAAGATTCGTACTACAGATGAAGTACCGGTATATACCAAATCTTACAGATACCCCCACGTTCACAAAACAGAAGTTGAATCCCAAATAAAAAAAATGCTTCACCAAAAAATAATCCAGCCTTCAGAATCTCCATGGTCTTCTCCTATATGGATCGTGCCTAAAAAATTGGATTTATCAGGAAAACAAAAATGGCGCCTCGTTGTCGATTACCGCAAACTTAATGAAAAAACCATTAGTGATAAATACCCAATTCCGAACATTACTGATGTGCTCGACAAACTAGGCCGCTGCCAATACTTTACCACCCTTGACCTTGCCAGTGGGTTTCACCAAATCGAGATGCACCCCAGCGACATCGAAAAAACTGCATTCACAATAGACAACGGCCATTATGAATACTGCAGAATGCCTTTCGGTCTCAAAAATGCGCCATCCACGTTCCAAAGGACAATGGAAAATGTTTTGAGAGGCTTAATTAACTCAATTTGCGTCGTCTATATGGATGACATCATCATATTTTCCACCTCATTACAAGAGCACATCCTCAACCTTCAAACAGTCTTCCAACGCCTTCGAGAAGCGAATTTCAAGATACAATTAGACAAGTCCGAATTTTTGAAACACGAAACAGCTTACCTTGGTCACATTGTCACTTCTGATGGTATTAAACCGAATCCTGACAAAATCGCGGCTATTAGACAATTTCCAATTCCCACAACCCAAAAGGAAATTAAGTCATTTCTTGGATTGATAGGTTATTACAGGAAGTTCATTCCAAATTTTTCTAAATTAACGAAACCCTTAACCTCCTGCTTGAAAAAAGGTGCAAATATTGATCCAGACCATCCAAAGTACATTAATGCGTTCAAAACCTGTCAAGAAATCCTGATGAACGATCCCATTCTCCAATACCCCGATTTTGATAAAGAGTTTAACTTAACCACCGATGCCTCAAATTTCGCAATAGGCGCGGTTTTATCCCAAGGGCAGATCGGATCTGATAAACCAATAGCATTTGCTTCCAGAACCCTTAACGAAAGCGAGATAAATTACAGTGTTATCGAAAAAGAGTTATTGGCCATCATTTGGGCCACAAAATATTTTCGTCCATATCTTTACGGACGAAAATTCAACATTATCACTGATCATAAGCCTCTTCAATGGCTTATGTCGTTGAAAGAACCAAATTCACGCCTAACTAGATGGAGACTAAAATTAGAAGAATTTGATTATAAAATATCTTACAAAAAAGGAAACGCTAATACAAATGCCGACGCTCTATCTAGGGTGCAAATTAACATTAATGAAACAGCAAACAGCCTTCACGAAGTTGGCAATGACAATCTGTCAATGATTGGCAATGCTTCTGAATTTCCCCGCATAAATGATATCATCGTGCGCGAAGGCACCGAAACTATACACACAAACTATGAAAACCCAGTTCTTGAAATACCCATTGTAGAAAAACCTGTAAATATATATAAAAACCAACTAGAAATAAAATTCGTTCTGCACTCTCCCCACAATCCTGTAACTAAAGAAGTACATCCTGGGAAAAACCGCACGACGGCTCAAATCAGCTTGAACAATTTTAAAGAGGATACTATTAACCTCTTTAAACACCATGTACGACCCAATATTCAATATGGCATTTGGCTCACAGATTTTAAATACATTCCCGAAATCACAACTACTTTACAACAAGTTTTCAAAAACTCTGCGTATAACCTAATCATCTGTAAAGAAAAGCTAAACGATGTTACCAATATAGACGAACAACTCAGGCTAGTGAAAGCGTTTCATGATGGTAAAACGAATCATAGGGGCGTGCAAGAAACCGAAAAACAATTAAAAAGAACTTATTATTGGCCTAATATCACAAAAATGATAACAGAACACATTAATAATTGCAATGCGTGTCAAACAAATAAATATGAACGCCGACCAAACAAGCAACAACTACAAATTACTCCAACTCCCATAAAACCATTCGAGGTGGTTCATGTCGACACATTTACCGTAAAAGGTCACAAATTTTTTACCATTATCGACACGTTTTCAAAGTATGCCCAAGCATATCCCATCGAGAGCGTAACAGGTGTGAATGTTATAAATGCCCTTTCTATATACATGACTCATCACGGATTGCCTTTAAGTATTACAGCCGACCAAGGGACGGAATTTAAGAATCTACCCTTGAAAGAATTTGCCGAATTACATAAAATCAATTTACATTTCACCAGTGTCAGTAACCCACAGTCCAACGGTGCCATAGAAAAATTCCATTCCACTATATTGGAACACATACGGTTACTACAAATAAAACATCCTCAATCTGCTGTAACCGAACTCATGCTCTTTGCAGTGTTGGCCTACAACAATTCTATACACTCAGCAACAGATAAAAAGCCAATAGAAATCATTAATGGTCATTTGGACAACCGCGACCCCTTCGATCTATTATTAGAAAAAACATGTCTTCAAAATTATGTTAATAAGCATAAAGAAATTACTACAGACTTGTACACGAAAATTAACGAACATTTAAGCGTTAAACATACCGCAACTATAAATAAACACAATGAAACTTTAGAAGAACCTCTTGAATATATAGAAGGCGAAGCTTGCTACATAAAAAATCCTTTAGCTGCGCGACATAAAGAGAAACCCCGCTATATAACTAGAAATGTTGCCAAAAATTTAGGTATAAAAATAATTGATCAAAAAGACCAAGAATACCATAAACGCAGAGTTCGTAGACCGTTAAATTTGCAACATAACTTGTTACAGGGCGACGGTCTGCAGGCCGACATGGGCCGAAGAAGCGACGCTGATACGTCTGAATAAAAGTCCAGGCATATTGCCATTCAAACTAGACCCAGCAAAAATTCGTCAATCCGATCATATATTCTTACACTACATACAGTTAAATGATTTTAAAGAGCAAATTCGTACCATAGAAGACCAAACTCAAACGTTAGAAGCCTTGTATAAGGACTTTGATAGTGGTTTTAGGTTTAAATTTAGTGTATTTTATAAGCACATTAGTACTAAGTTAGAACTTGCTATAGATAAATATAATTCTGTAGCAAAAAATAGATACAAACGAGGTCTTATCGATGGCATGGGTGCTATAATTCGTAGTATTACAGGTAATCTCGATCAAACTGACGCTAAAAAGTATGATAAAGCAATATCCATTCTCGAAACAAATCAGGCTGAAATAGCAAAACATTTTAACAAGGACGTTACACTGAATCACTACTTTCTTAACAGTTACAATGAAACCGTATCAACATTGTCTCAAAATCAGAACCAAATCACCAATAAAATAACAGAAATACTTCGAGAAATAAATTACACTAAACTGGAACTATCTGACTATTTAAAAATAGATACCTCCTTCAAACTAGTTGAAATAAATTTGCAACTCGTTCTCGAAGCACTCTCTAATCTAGAAACAGCCCTCTCATTTTCAATTAAAGGAATAGCCGACCACAATATCATCACTTTTGAAAATTTACAGTATTTCATCCAATTTCTGAGCAAGCATTATGACCCCAAACAATTAATAACTACTGATGTTAAAGAATCTCGTATATTTTATAATTTCGTAGAATTAAGTTCTTATTTTAGTAACGATAGGATAGTCTTTGTTATTAAGGTGCCAATTCTATATAAGTCCACCTTCGACTACTACCAATTGTTCCCCATACCTACCCTGAACTATAATATCCTTGTGCCTCCCAAACCTTATCTGATTGCGGACGACAATGCGTACCAGTATCTAGAGGAGGAATGCCAACATTACGGAAAGATGTACTACTGCCAAAAATCAATAAAACTATATAACGCAATGCAACAAGATGACTGTCTATATAAGCTAATAAGATCCCAAATTGTATCTTCATCATGCAGTTTCCACAACATAAAAATTATGGAAGAGATATTCGAGCAAATCAATGACAATTATTATCTACTATTCTGTCCGAAGCCTACTAAATTTCACCTACGTTGCCACAATGAAGAATATACCACTGTCAATGGGTCTTACTTACTGAATCTTCCCGAAAACTGTACTGCATCAACTGAGACGACTTCTTTTACAAACGAAAAGAGTATTAACAAAGGAACTCCTATAAAGCTGTATTCTCTCAATCTCCAGGACATTCGTGTCAAGAATCCTATAGAACCATTAAAAATTGACAAAATTTCAATGAATCAGCTATATAACTCAATTGGATTCATACAGAAAGAACAACAAAAAATACAACTCATCAGTTCTGATACCCAACAACTACACATATATTGGACCACACCACTCTACATTGTCTTAACGATCGCCGCAGCATATTTTGCATTTACTAGAATAAAAGCACGAAAGCTTACACGTTCACCTGCCGAGACTGGAGGGCAAACTCCACCAACCGAAGGATGTCCGAGGTCTTTCTGCAGTTAAACAACTACGAAAAAGACCTCTATCTGGTAGGGAAGGTGTTATATTATTAAGACACTTCATGTAAAGTTAACTAGATTATAAGAATTCGTTTAACTGTGTATAGGTTCTAAGAATACTTAATCTCTGTGCACCGGCGACGTACCGGAGGCGCTGCAGACGCTACGTTGCGAATTCCTTTAGATAGCTCGCCTCGCGACGGCTCCGATGCACAGTTCGAGAGTTAAAGATAAGTCAGATCTAAAATATTATTCAGACGGTTCGGACCTGAACTTTCAAACATTATAATTAAATTGTGAATTGAACTTTTACATACAGTTTATACTGTAAAGTGAACTATTACCCAAAGTGTTGTCAAATCGATCAATATTGATTATTTACCGTTTATACTAAAAGGTGGACTTTTGTACGTATTTTGTGTTAAATCGAATAAAAACATTTGAAAGTGATAAAATAAACTTTATTTATTAACTCCACGTCTGAATCGCATATTTTGCAGCAACGACGAAGTTTGCCAAATGCTGGTAAGCTTCTGTATTAATCATCGATCAGGGTTTTAATTGTTACTATAGATTGATGCCATCAGATTCAGATTCAGATTCAGATTCATACATTTATACCTAAAGAAATAGCAATTATTTGCAAAAAAGGTGTCATTGTGTTGTTGATTAAACCGCCTTATCCATTTTATAATTTAACTAAGAAAGAACGGTTGCAAGCCTCATGGATAGAGAGAAACAGAGGAATATTACGGTATGAGGGCTATGTGTCATACTTCAATTATAAGAGTTTGATATTTAACTTTTGTAAAAATAAGCGTATTTATACAAAAGGTACTGAAAAAGTGGTAGAAGATAATAGAAAGTGACAATGTATACAATTTAGAAGACTTTAATTGTCCTAATTTAAAAACACTTAGTGAGAAATATTTGATTTCTTCCGACATTTATAATTGTATTAACCGTATCCAAAACATGTGCTTTTAAAAATGTATCTTGTTTAAATAAGTGGTGTGTAGATAATAATATTTTTATGTAAATAAATTAACAATCATATTATATATTTGTGTAATACCAATATTTGTCAACGTAACAGCTTTATAATAAGTATATAATCAAAATGAATATCAGCATAGGAGATATCGTCGAGGCTATCATTGATAAATGTTAGCTTCATGGTCGTCATGATGTCAAAATATTAAACGCTGAGCACTATTCTGGTGTGCTAATAACTCAGAGTTATTATAAAACTAAACGTTCACGAATCTTTTACACAGGATTACGAGTAGCAGCTCGAGTAATTAAAATAGATAAATGTTATATAGACTTGCTACCAATCTAATTGGAAGTTTCTAAATCATTACGCTGAGTGGTTACAGAAACCTGAGCATGTTATGTATAGAAATAGTAGTGTTGTGAAGGATATGATGGTGTTCTATTTATTCGCTGCGGATAATAATAAACAATTTGATTATAATGTTTGTGTCTTTAAAAATGTATGTTGTATAAATAAATTATGTAATACTTAATCCTTGTTTACTTTCTTCCTAATGTTAGGAATAAACCTAAAGATATAATTTGATTTTATTACCGTCTGCGAAATTCGAGCATAATAATTATCGTTTATTATACGAACAATACGCTAGACTTCAACAGTCGTATCACAACCGTCATAGTCTAGAACTGCTTCTTGTTTTCGAAGAAACTAATATGAATTCAAATACTTACGTAATTAACATTGTGTGATTGAAAACGGGGAGCGCTGTTTTACAATGTAAGCTAAAGCTTGGTTGTTTAGCTAGTGCTTTATTTATTTATACAAACAATACGCTAGGCTTCAATCAGTAGTATCCTCCACCGTTATTGTGTAGAACTGCTTCTTGTTTGCGAAGAAAGTATCATGAATTCAAATACTTACATAGTCGACGTGCAAGGCTTCAAGGTGAAGGAGAATAATTTTATAATAAAGGAATTTGCCTTCGCTGCAGAAAATTATGCGCAAAATAGTTTAATATAATCACCGTACCCGTATTCTAAGTTAACAGATGAAGAACGAAAACAGGTGCGGTGCATGAGGAAAAACTGTGGCATAACATGGAGTGAAGGAAATATTGACTATCCAGATTTCAAAGGATATGCGGAGTATTTGTTATTAATATAATATCAATGCATTTTATTTCACTATTCAAAGTTCATAAATAAAACAAGACTAGTATTTGTGATCGATGGTGTTTGTGGCGGTTCTGGGTCAGAGTGTATTAGAACTAGAATTTAATTGAAGTAGTTTTTGATTGAACTAGCACTTGATTATCGGATTGTACTGTAATTATATGCTCAACAGATAATTCGATTGACATGTATAAATATATTGATTCATGATCAGTAATCATTATAACGTATAATTGGGGGATCCTGGATCTCGTTTGATCCAGGTACCCCAATTATACACTACTTTCGTGTGTTAGAGACACACCGCTCATGTTCGGAGGTAGTTAGATAGTATTAGTTTCCTTTACGAACATGAAAGACTCGGGTAATTTTATTGTAAGGTTGTTAACAATTTTTTGGGTGGACTTGGGCGGTGTGTCTGTGTGTGTGTGTGTGTGTGTGCGCGTGGGTGTGAGTGTGGGTGGGTACAACAATACCTCAAGGCTTTTTAAAGAAAAGGGGAAAGAGGCGTGACGGTATGTATGTATGTATTTCAGTGCAATCCGGAAACTCGAATAAGCTAGCTAGAAAGAATACAAGAATACTTGACTAGTACTTAAGTTACGAAGGTTAGTAGTATTTACATACATACATACATACATACCGTCACGCCTCTTTCCCACAGGGGTAGGCAGAGACTACTTTGTTCTACTTGCTACGATCCTGACATGTATACGTCTTTTGCTTCATCCACATTCATCAATCTCTTCATACAATACATGGTCGCCGGTTTCGGGTACTCCTGACCTGACCTTTTTCCGAAAAATCTCCTATTTGGTCTCGGAACGTCTGTCTAGGCTTTCCTCTCCCAATGCAACCATTCACACTCCCCATATAGATCTAATATTCAATTGTAGTAGTATTTTTCTTCTGTAAAAATGTACCTTAGTTCAAGAGTTACGCCTCCCACGTCGTAATGTTAATAGCTACAAGTCTCTTACACCCTTCGCAATCCGTATAGAATTTATTCAGAAATCAGTCTTCTTCGGTACTTTCCTTAGTTCGCCACGGTAACAAATTGATGCGATTTGTTTTATTGAGGTGAAACCAAATATCCCATTTCGCGTGCAAAATTGGGTTTCCCATTTATTTAGGCTTTCGGTAGTTAAATATTGATTGTCCATGTCACATTTGGCAAAAGTGGAACTCATAAGATGTCTAGAGTTCTTTTAGAGTTTCATACCACTTAAAGAATAACAAGTCCATGTGTCTGTCTGTAAAGTTTTCCATTGATTAAAAGTCAAAAGTCAAAAGTGTTTTATTCGTGAAACATAGGTGATGGCTGCATAAATACAGAGATGTTACATTTCTTAATGTTGCACTATGTCTTGCCGGTTGGCGTACAAAAACTTTGGCTATTAAGCTAGATAGCTTATGCTTATCTGAACATTACACTACGATTAGTTAAGCAGTAACGTGTGTGTGTGTGTGTGTTAAGTCATGAGATTTGGCAATTGGCCTGGGTCTTTGGGGACTTGTGTGCAGCAATGGATGTCTTGGAAGTGATATTGCGAATACAGAGTGGAGGAAACAGCTCCTAAGTCTCACTTTTCCTAGTAGGCACCAAAGCTAAATTCGTCAAAGCGTTCACTCGAATATGTGAAAAACGAGGCATGAAAAGAAACGTAATACAGTCAAAGTCAATATTATTCAACTCCGGAACGAACGGGATATATTATTAATGAAAAATGTTCGTGCCAATTTAGAATCATCACAGAACAAACATGGCCGTATATGTATGGGTAAATTATAAAAAAGTACGCTTGCACGGAGTCTAATTTGGGTAAAGAATGTTGGAGAGCGTGAGGCACTCGAATGAACTTAAGCGTACATTACGCTTTTGGTAGAAATAATAGTACATTACTTCTCAAGGGCGATAAATAAAGAATTATAAACGAGAATCTTTTATACAATATTTTTATCATTGTGTATTTTTTAACAGTTTATCTTGCGTGGAAACTTATAAAATAACAAGGAAAAAAAGTCGAACTTTAATATTCATACAATTTTTTAGTGGTTACAAAGTGTTTAAATGTATGGAACTGTCATCCATAACCCAATTTTAACTATTTCATTTTAAAACCCTAGACGAAAAAAGCGGCCCTTACAGGTATAGATTACATTTGTATGTAGTAGACCACAATTTTTTCAAAACAAAATAACCAATAAACGGGTATAGGCATATATACCCATTTTAGATAGGAATGTAAATAGACTTTCTATCCTGTTTACTCATTAGTTTTGCCAAAGTAGGGTTGAACTTCCACGTTTTTTCTTAATTTGGTTAGTTATACTAGGCTACCTACTTATAATTTGCCGATGGACTCTATACAAACCTCTTTACCCCCTTTATGCTTCAGTTGTATTTTCCTAACATCCTGTATAGTGCGACAAGCAATCTTTACCAACGTGAACTCACCTTGAATATTTTCCGATCGCGGAATAACATTACCCACCGAGATTGTATCGCGGATTCATAATTTATGAACTGTACCAGCGCGTGATTCGAGGGAGACGTCTTATCAAAATGCCTGGGGTCGATGAGTAGATAACTATATTTTTCTTTTCTTTCATATTACTAAATTTGAGCTGCACTTTGGTGATAATTTTGATTGAAAAAAGTGTTTTCCGGCGAGTCATTGTCCGATGGATTTTTACAAGGAACCATTATACCCTGTTTTTGCTAAGGGTGATTTCGTAACAACCTGTATAGACAATGTTAAGTTAAAAGGCCATTAATAAGGGTATTTTTGCTCGTTCAAGCTGGTATAGGAATAAAGGTAAAATAATGTACCAGCTGCCTCTGTTCCAGCGAAGATCGTCAAATGAGTAAAAATCTTAGGAATTATTTTATAGGCAATGCGACTTGCAACCCATTACTATTTTGATTCCCCTTTTCATCTATACATCCATAATCATGCAGAACGAGGCCAAAAAGTCCTGTTACTACAGTCTGTCTACAATGTAAGGGATAAAGACGTGATTTATGTATGTCAGAATTTCATTAAAATTTATTTAGTGGTTCAGGCGTGAAAGCGTAACAGACAGACAGTTACTTTCATATTTATAATGCAAATATATTTTCCGGGATAAAAAGTAGCCTACCTTTTAATTAAGAGTACCAGCTATAGTCGTTCTGAATTTGATTCATATCCGTCCAGTCGTTTCAACGTGAGGATGGAACAAACATACACACTCACTCACTCTCACTCACTCACAAACTTTCGCATTTATTATTTACTAGCTGTTGCAAGCGACTTCGTCTGCAAAGAATTCGTTTATCGCTATCCCGCGGGAACTACTTAATTTTCCGGGATAAAAAGTAGCCTATGTGCTATTCCAGACTTTTCTCTATCTATGTGCCGAATTTCATCCAGATTCGTTGGGCCGTCCTGGCGTGATTGAGTAACAAACAAACATCCATCCATCCATCCATCCATACTTTCGCTTTTTATTTTATTTATTTATTTATTATTATTATTTTTTTTTTTTTTTTTATTTATATGTCGTCGCGCGCGTATATTAACAACAATATAGTTGTTGATTTGATTAATTAGTACCGGATCTTACCTCTGATTGGTTGATTTAAATTGTAAGGTGCAGTGAACGCAGTGTGGTGGCGCTAGTATCGTTTTTGCGCCATTACACGAGGACAGAGTCGATGAGCACACTTGGTTGCCGACCGCCATTGAGAACAGTCGCTTTCGACCCCATCCAACCTGTCACGTTCACAGTCTCTAAATACCTACCTACTGTGATTTGATTTGAAATACAAAGTCGTTAAATTGAGACCTGCGCTTTTTCTGTCGCCCACACTAACATGGAACCCTCACCACGAGACGACGGTGACGAGCCACCTACCGATCTGCTTAGTTCCCCGCCGTCATATATATATATTTTTTTATTTATTTCGCTGTTTTGCTATATTGTTGTTTACAATATGTAATTGTACCGAATAAATAAATAAATAAATAAATAATATTAGTTAGACTAGCTGTTGCCAGCGACTTCGTCTGCAAATAATTCGTTTATCGCTATCCCACGGGAGCTACGCAATTTTCCGGGATAAAAAGTAGCCTATGTGCTATTAGAGACTTTTCTCTATTTATGTGCCGAATTTCATCCAGATCCGTTGGGCTGTTCTGGCGTGATTGAGTAACAAACAAACATCCATCCATCCATCCATCCATCTATCCATCCATCCATACTTTCGCATTTATAATATTAGTTAGATGTTAAGTAGTATTAGTAGCGATTTTATGTATGCGTGTATGTATCCATCTCCTTGTTAAAATAGCGTAACTGTCCAGTAAAATAACGTATGTCTGTGTGACGTACGACCATTTTGCAGAGACTCATCAATCGTCATTATCCCACCATTCGTTACGGCAGTAATGCAATACCGTTCTGAGCACTCACTTCCCTAAACTCCTATCTTAAACTGCGGTATAGCAGAAACACCCTTGGGTATTCCCCTTAGGATAAAGATTCGAAATTTGCGACTAAGTTCTGAAGTATTATAAAAGTCGTGTCGATTCAAAAGCACGCGGTTCACTTTTCATGCTAACTTTGATTTGGCATGTTTTTTGGGATTGAAATTTCAAAAAAATACATTATTGGGTTCTCTATTGTTTGCCAGAATTTCATATGCCATAAATGTATTGTTTGCCATAACTCTTTTTTCTCTTTAACTGTTAATTGTTCAGGATTGTTATAAAACAAACCTAACCTAACCTATAGAGTTCCACAGGATTGCCATTTCAATGCTCCTAAAAAATTAAGGTTTCAGAGAAAAAAATAGTTATGGCAAACATTACATTACATAGCATATGAAATTCGGGCAAATGAAAGCCTCCGATTATAAAGTTGTATGAAGAGTGACCTGTTATTTTTGCTCTTCAGTATAGTTTAAAGGAAAAAATGCGGGGAAATCTAATAAAGGGCCAAAGTTAGTTTCCCCTTACATGCGCCGTTCACACTCAATATGTGCAGAATCAAATCTAGCCGGTCTTTTTGTCTCGTAACCACGTATCGCCCTCTACCATGGGTTCTCGAGTGTCGAGAAAAATTTTAGGTTACGTTATTTAAAGAAAGAAAGAAGAAAAAAATAAGACAATCAAATCATTCATTACTTCTGTATACCTTTTTCTGTTTTGATTGTTATATGTGGTGTTCAATAAAGAGTTATTGTATTGTATTGTATTATATCATTAATCAAATTCATTTTGCAAGACAAAATATGAAAGCATACACACAATTTTATAGAAAAGAAACAAAAAAAAACACAGACATGAAAATTTGATCATCGGCGTTGATGCAGCAGTGATTTCTCTCTGCCTTCAGCATAAATAAATAATTATTATAAGAAAAACAGGACTTAATCACGTAAATAAAATGTATTTTTAAATACGAATGTTTGTCCTCGAGTCTTGGATGTTTAATATGTATTTAAGTATGTATTTATCTATATAAGTATGTTTATCCGTTGTCTAGTGCCCATATCACAAGGTTTGCTTAGTTTGGGACTAGGTCAATTGGTGTCAATTGTCCCAAAATATTAATTTATTTATTTTATTTTTGTAAATACCTCGACGTTACGGATGCGACTTTAAATCGATACATAAATAAACAAAATTAAAACGAACATATCGGATCGACGACTATTATTACAATCATAGGCGATGGGTAAGAAGGTTATTGACATTATCGTTCATAAACATCCGTTTGTCTTTATCTGTCTCTTGATATTTCCACAATTTTAGACAGATATAAAACGGTATTTCGGTTTTTTAAATTTTGTACTCGAATATGATATTCACAGTCAAATTAGTACTAAATCAGCCCCTGATAAATCAAGTTAGGTACTAAATTATTTTTTAAGTAGTTTAAAACTACCTTTATCTATAATAAATATTAATATATGGTTAAATCTGTATTCAAACAAAGTATCATACATTTACGATTCCAGCCAGAGTATTATTAACGCTAAGTACAGAACCATAAAATGGACTGAAATTAATCACGATGTATTTTAGAAATTCCTGTTGTATTTTTTATTCCTCGGGATTTTTGAAAACAATCCCGGAATTCCGGCCGCAACATCTAGAACCATGAAATTTACCCCGCGGAATTAATTACATTAAAAAAGAATTCTTCACAGACGAAGTCGCGGGCAAAAACCTGTTTCTAAATAATTTGGATTCCATTTGACCAAACTGTGTAACATGTGTGCGTGGAATAATCTAATTAAAATTGTAATAACATTATTGCATAACAGATTAATTAAATGGTAAAGTCTTCGCTGAATGTTACGTCATGGATAATTTGCAGCTGCTAACTTTTATGTTGTGATGGATTGGTAAACAATATTTGTAAGGGTGTGAAGTAGGTAGGTAGGTAGGTACCAATATAGCAAATATATTAAGGGCTTGTCTCTATATAACATGACTACATAGTATAAAACAAAGTCGCTTTCTCTGTCCCTATGTCCCTATATCCCTATGTCCCTATGTCCCTATGTCTCTATGCATGTTTAAATCGGGTGGTAGGGCCTTGTGCAAGGTCCGTCCGGATCGCTACCACCATCTTACTCGCTAATCCTGCCGCTAAGCAGCAGTGCTTGCACTGCTGTGTTCCGGTGTGGAGAGTAAGATAGCCGGGGAAATTACGGGCACAAGAGGCATTTCATCCAAGTCCTCTAGGTTGGCAACGCATCTGCAAACCCTCCGGGGTTGTGGGTGTCTATGGACAGTGGTGATCGCTTACCAGCAGGTGACCCACTTGCTCGTTTGCCTTCCTATTCGCATTAAAAAAAAAAAAAAAAACTTTAAAACTACGCAACGGATTTTGATGCGGTTTTTTTTATAGATAGAGTGAATCAAGAGGAAGGTTTATTATGTATAATACATGTATAATATACCGTGCGAAGCCGGGGCGGGTCGCTATTACTCTATATGACATAGTCCAGATGGAATCTTGGGACTCAATTTTGAAGGCGATATTTTCATTTGATTGAGCTAAAATACTTGAATAATCAGATGACAATACCATAATCAACAATAGCAATAGTCAAAATAGTAATGGATTTCTGGTGACCTAGTCAGGATCATCTTCGCAGGAGGGAACTCTTCAACCGTTGGTCCAATTTGAAATTTGGTACTTACACATTCATTATGTATGTTGTAGGACATTGCAAGTGCAGTAAGCAAAAAAGCTTGTATTCAAACTGAAAATTTTACAGAATATTTACATAATTTAGAATAAATCGTCAAAGTTTTGTATGTTAATGTGTAGAATTGTGAGTTTCGATTACGTAACTTACTTTGAGCTTTGGTTTTACTTATAAATATTTAAGTACCTGTTTTGATAGACCGACGAAATGTTAACGAAGGTGAACGAACTTTAACAAGTTTATCGAAAAATCTTGATATTTTTCTGCGACGTTATTCGGAGTTTCGTTTATTTTACCTACTTATTTACCTGATATTTCCGTCAGTTAATATATAGGTAACTAATTCAAGACAAGACTTTTTAAATATTTGTACACAAGATAAATGTAATTGAACTAAGGAAATCTGATGTTTATTTTGTATGGTAATTTATTTGTATAAGAACGTTAGATACACTAAAAATACAGGAAGGACAATTCATTAATATGTGCTCATTTAATATTTTATTGTCTTTATTTTGCAAATTTAATAATAAAAATAATTAATAATGAAAAACCGCGAGATTTTAAAACAAACTAAATACTTCATGGATAAATTTTGCTTATATGTAAATATATTTTTTTATAGGTAACTATAAAATAAAAATATGTATTAAGAAAACGATTGAGTGTTATTCATGACAAGCCATGATAAATCATTGAACATATATAATTAAATTAAAGATCCGCTTGACCTCTGGCCAGCCAATCAAAGCGCAATGATTTGGGCAGTACTAATTTAATTCATGGTTTAATAATATTGGGGGAGGAAGGCCAAGCAACAAAAGATCGACGATCAAAAAGCGTTTCTTTTTCAAATTAAAACCGCTTTATAATTCCTCAATAACCTTATCGCATTTCCGTTAATTTAGCATTTCTGATTCGTCAATTCATCGAAAATAATTTCAATATCCTCATTTTGATATCCGATTTCCACTAAGCCGCTTCTATTACGCGATTACCTTTCAATTGATTCCGAATATAGCTGACATTTTAAATTATTTCATGGAAACCTTTAACGGATTTCTTATCCTTAAGATCTTACTTTAATTGATTTCAGAACACAAAGAGTCAAAAGTTACTTAATAAACTTTTTCAAAAATGTTATGTCAGTGAATAATGGATGCGTTTTTCAAAAATGATGGTTATTTTCTATTATATTTATTTTATTGTTTATTTTCTTTATTCAGGATAACAACAGCCATACACATTATAATGTTTGTATTATTACTCATCTATTTGATGTTCCTCATTTTCCTGTATTATAATATTTATTAAGATTGATTGATGCCCGGTCAGATCTAAGCCCGCCTTTCAACAAAAAATCAAATACAGGGCGTTATAAATTCTTTATGACGACTCATGTTAGGGGATTCTCTACATAGGATGATTCGATTATTCCAACTCCCATGCGACTAGGGGAATTTATTTGCTCTTTACATTTTCCCGAATTTGTGTAGTGTGGATAGGATATTATTTTAGGAATATACGGCTGCCGTGGAAATCAGTTTTGCGTGTTAAATTATTGGTAAAGAACTGATGGTAAGATATTCCGTACTTCGTCCAAATAAATTGCACTTCTTTTGTGGATCTCCTTCGTTACTTTAAATATTTTTTAATGTTCCTCGAGTCGTTTATGGGTCAATATTCTAGCGTTTCAACCTCTCGGCTCATGCGTAATTGTCGTCCAACAATTATTATCCTAACAGAAGGACAAGCCGCAACAACTTTGGACAAGCTAAATGCAGCATCCATACTGTGTTTCGTTGTCATAAAAAGTTAAGACTCAGCATCATCTCTTTTAATGGACGAAAAAAAAAACGCCGAAAAAATGCTGAATTAGAATAGAATAGAATAGAATCATTTATATTCACCCTTATAGCCGTCAGTCATACTCTATTTAATAATGATAAAAGACAACCGACTTGGCAATACGCACTACACTAGACTTGGCAGACAGAGACTAACTAAAACGTTCCCAGACTCAAACTCACCTGACGCCACATAGAAATAAAATAAAAACTAAAGACCACTACTCCGGACCACCAAAGTGATATGGAAGCGAACTGCGAACTATATTCTTTTTCTCGCTCTAAAACTGCCCGAGTCAGCAAGAAAATATCTATAAGTCGCGTTACATTGGCGCAATGTCTACGATATCTAACTCGATTCTGTCACGGCCGAGCCGTGCAATGAAAATTGCACTTTTACACGCATAAATCAAGTCTTTATCCCTTACGAGGTAGACAGAGCCTAAGGTAACGAGACCTAAAGGCCACGTTTAGCATGATTGTAGGTGCATATGTGGTGGAAAGAGAAAACCAAATGATAATGGGTTGCTAGCATAACACAATAACATAACATGGTTCCTATGATTTTCGCCCACTCCCTCGATAGGCTTTTACCATTCTATGTTTTTTTTTTTTTTTGCAAATAGGCCGCCGAGGGCTCTTTTACATGTCTTTTTTTGAATCTACCAGCGCATTCGGAAAGACCATCATTGCCAAGAAGAATGCGCCGCAAGAAACTTGGCAGAAAGTCATTTTTTCAAAATAAAATAGATTTACAATAGTACCTAAATTCTACTTAACTTACCTATAATACAATTAGTAAAAGGGATGTAAAAGATGTACCTTTGATCCCAGACCAACGGGGAAGTATTATTAATGCTTAATCGCAGATAGATCCGAAACTAAAAAAAAATATGTGTGAGTGTGACTTGTGTCTTCCATTTCCATTAAACTCTAAGCTCAAACTATTTATTGCGTGTAAATGTTGTTACAGAGGTCTTATTTATACTTGCAGTTTAATTATAAAATAATCTTAAAACTAATTCTTATTAATTATTACAACAATAATATTACTTTGACACTTGCACTTATTAGTTAACTAGATGTACCTAAAAGTAACTTGATGTGCCTGTCAAATGCATGCAGCATGTTAAAGAGGAAGAGTCTAGACTCTTCGTATATACTAAGCGATAGACTATGTGATTTACCCTCTGCTTCTATATCGCTTAAGACTTACTATAGAATAAAGTCAATAGCGAAACAAGGGTTTACCCTTATCAACGTCGCAATTTCGTCTATGAACAAAAGTGGGAACACGTAAGTCGATGGCCAATCGATTCGGAAGGTTTTGCTACGAATAAAAGTTAATTGTGTTGGACGGTCATGCAAAAGACGGTCCAGTATAATTTTATAGGTCGTAAATTTTCTGGTGGTAAGTACAAAAGAGTAGTTTTTGTTGTGAGAAATAAAATGGAAGCAGTAAGTTTTTATTAATTAGTGTTCTTAAATTTGTATTACAGGAGCACGAATACTTTGGAATATACCATGATTGTTAACGACACAATGTTACACACGCCTCTTATAGCGTTTAACAAGCGATCAAGTTTTTCGGGGAGTTGGTCGGCAGTCTCTGTGGTCCAAATTAGTAAAACGTTTGGCACGCATATGATAGCCAAGAGAATTGGGTTCAAATACCGTCCGACACACACGAAAACCTTTTTTGTTTATTTAAAACTTGGGGAGGCTTTCTCGGATGGCGACCGCTAACCGGGAGACGAGCTTTTGGTAGGCCTCCAACAAGATGGAGCGACGACCTGATCAGGATCGCTGGATTGCGGTGGAAGCGGAAGGCACAGGACCGATCCGAGTGGAGAGCCTTGAGGGAGGCCTATGTCCAGCAGTAGATGTCTTTCGGCTGACATGATGAGGCTTTTGTTCAACAGTGGATGTCTAGCTGATAGCGATTGTTTATTTGATTACCATGATTGATGATTCCATCCCAAAATAACCATTCTGTTAATAACCTTTATACTAATTGTATTAAACGCTGGCGAAACTGGACCATTGTTACGCTCAACATTCCCCTATAATTGGCTACAAGAGCCCATTTCCTCCAACTATTTATAACGCCGATAACGACCCGAAAAGACGTTGTCCATACCGTGAACATCTAGAAAGCTATACCCGCAGAGATTACCGAGTATTTATGCGAACGAATGTTGTTACTTGGATTTGGTGTAGGGCGACGGCAGAGCGGCGTTTTTGTAGCTCATTGAAGCGCGTTTTGTACGCTAGTGTTACTGAAATTAAAGAAAAAGATTTAATTGAGAACTAAAACTAATTGCAATTTGAAGTTTAAGTTCTCACTAAATTTCAAGTCAGTCGGACCAACCGTTAAAGAGTTCCCTCCTATGGAGACAGTCTTGGCCGGGCCACCATAATTTCGCTACCCAAATTACATTAGCAACTTTGCAATAATTAAGTTCGATCGGTTGAAGTTGATTTCACCCGAACAAACAGTTGAAACAGTACAATTCAATGGTGTGTGTGAAGTTCCCAATCCGCACTGGGCCCACGTGGAACGTATAGCCCAAGCTTTCTCGTACTTTAAGGAGGCCTGTGTACGTATACTGGCTGGGGATGATAATGAAACATAGTTACGTTTCAAATTAAATAAAAGATAAGAGTTTTCAATGATTCACGGTTAAGCTCATTCGCGGTTCACATCCCGTTATAAACGGAATATTACATATTATTATAAACGGAATGTGAACCGCGATTACCTTTATTGAGCACCTGATATTTCGACGCAGTTGCATACATCATGATCACGGGTAGGCTGAAGAAATTGCGGGTGGATTTTATTGTTGGGTAGACCGAGTTCTGTCTACCCTCATTCTTGCGCGTCGACTGCGTGCACTCTCTTAAAGGTAATCGCGGTTCACATACCGTTTATAATATTTCGAATAAATAAAAGAGTGTAGAAAAGAACGGCGCTGCGCGGGAAACGCCCTATCTGCGAACGCCCCATCTGCGAACGCCCTATGATCGTAAAAAGTTAGTACCGTATTCGGTAACGTCACGCATCTATATTTATTCGTTTGACCGTGAAAACGTCGTAAAAGAAACTGTGACCCGAAGTCTTAGCGATGGAATTTATTAGTACAAGTTGCGAATAGGGATGCAACACGCACTGTCAAATACTAAACGGCTGTTAAATGTTAAGCTGTTATACTTCATTTAATTTAGAATGAGAAACCACAATAACATTATATTGCGGCTGGTCAAGTATTTCTTACCTAGCAAACAGTACAGTGCAATAGTTTGGCAGCCGCAAAATAAAATTGTTTTAATGCCACTTTATTTGCGTGGCGTCAATTGTTACTGTAGTACAAATCGTTAAGAGATTACAGTTCACGAGCCGCAATATAACATTATTGTGGTTTCTCATCCTAAATTAAATGAAGTATAGTGTAGTAGATTATGTGGGTTTTTTGAAGTGAAAACTTCTTTAGCGGCGTTGAGCGCTTTTTGGGATGGGATAAAAAATGTTAAACTCGCGTCAGGCGTAAGACGGAGGGAGAGTTTATGCACCAGGATATCAGGATCCTCTAAGAGCTTATTTTGAAATACGAATGAATCGCGGTCGATTTTTTTGAAGTGTTTTTTGATGAGTCGTGGAGTAAAAGTACTAGGGCTTCAGCACATTGTTAGAGGTCTGTCAATATAGATAATATTTACTTTTTTTTGTAAGCGGCCAGTACTCTAATCTAAGCTGCTGTTTTTGTGTAGTAACGGGATGGATGACCTGGTTAAAGGCGCGGGTTCAAGGTGGATGCAAGCCGCTTTCAACCGATGCAATTGGAGGTCTGTGGAGGAGGCTATGTCCAAAACTGAACGGTCTACGGCTGCTATGATGGTGATGATGATTGTAGTAAATTAGTCTTTTGTTTGATAGCCCGCTAGAGATGACAAGTATACCTAAAAGTCGAGTTAATTTCGCATTTATAATATCAGTAGAGTTTTTTGTACAGCAAATTAAGAGTGAATCGCTTTTAATTGATGACGTCGTTCCGTGGAACAGGAGATAGATATCCTGGGGATGGGAGGTGATCCAAGCTGACGAAGACCAGAGTCAGTGGAGAGACATGATACGAGCCCTTCACCCCAGCTGAGGGTAATAGGGTAAAGAAGAAGATATATCTCAAATAGACTAAGATATCTTACAGTATGTATGTATGTAAACTCTAAGAGAACGGTATCAGGTTAGCTGGAATAGATCCCTTCTAACTAGCTAACCTGATACTATTGTACTATTCCTTTGTACTATTTTCTGTGTACTTTTGAAGTACACAGAAAATAGTACAAAGGCTTCTTATCCCTAGAAGGGATCTATTCCAGCTAACCTGATACCGTTCTCTCTCTCTTCTTAAATCTTCTTACAGAAACCATTTTCAGCCGTATCTTAAATAGGTGTAGATTTTATTCCCCTGTGGCATAATCACAATACTGATAAGAGTGATAAAACTGGCAGTTGATAGACCTTTAGGCGTTAACTCGGAGGGTGCAGCCCTATATACACGTCAACATAAACTGACTGATTTCTCGTGAAATATGAACGAAAAATGTATGAGATAATCCAGTGGGGTTGTTGATGAGAGAGTGAAGTAAATATCATCGACTTCATGTTGATTATCACAGGAAAATAAGCAACGTAAACAAAGCTTGTACTACGAATAGGAATAAGAATATTGTACAAACTTTTACCTTGAGGTCTCAATGAAAGTCGGTTCTATGTGTGAATTTACTATATTCTCACTATCTCTCTCTACCAATGCAATAAAAGCTCAACTGACGTCTTCAATTCTTTTGTTGTCATTCACTTTACTAAAACTACACATCGTTAGCATGTTGGATTCGGGGGCAGCGCCATCTCGCGGTGAGCGCGGAACTACTTTAAACCAATCTGTAGATTATACAAATATTTCAACAAGTAAATTAATTATTAAAAAACACGACTGTATAATTTTTTACCCGATTACGGCAAAGCCAAAGGAGGGTTATCATTTTGACAGGCTGTGTATGTATTTATAATTTTGATGTCACTCACGACTAAAACAAATCTAATGATACTTCTCAAGCTCAAATGCGACAAGCCGTTAAGAAAAACATAACCATCCTTCTGGGGTAGTCAGATTAAAAGATATGTTGCATTCAATAAAAAAAAATGGTTTGGTTTGGTCACGTAGAGAGGATGGATGAAAGAAGATTAACTAAACAGATTTATACGGCGAGTGTGAATGGGTGCGTTGGGAGGGGAAGGCCTAGGCGGACGTTCCATGATCAAATTAGGGACGTTTTGGAAAAAGGCCAGGTCAAGAGTACCCGAAACCGACGAGCATGTATGAAGAGATTGATGAATGTGGACGAAGCGAAAGAGGTATGTCAGGATCGTAGCAAGTGGAACAAAGTAGTCTCTGCCTACCCCTGTGGGAAAGAGGCGTGACGATATGTATGTATATGTATGTATGTCTGTAATAAAAAAAAAATACTATCTGCCCGCCCAGAGATCGAAGTCGGGATCTCAAGCTTCATAGTCAGGTTCTCTAACCACTAGGATACCCGGTCATCAGTAACTCAGTATGGTAAAAATAAAAAAGTGCACTAAAAAGTGTTACAGAAATTCAATTATTAACTTCTGTAAATTCATAATGTAAATTTTAGGTATTAACTTCAATAAACTTGTAAAAAGGTTGGTCGAAACCGTAAAATTTTGTTGCTAACCGAATAAAATTTTCCAATATCAATAACGTGCAAACACCAATCCGGACACGAAAAACAAACAAAAAGCCAATTTAACAATGTAGCTTCATATTTGTGCTTTAAAATATTTAGTTAAATTTAGATATAAATTTTAAGTATAACAAAAAACATAACTCGCGTTGTATTTAACTATTTATTACAATCGGAAATTTATATCTTTGTAATACCCTAACTTCAATACTTTCAGTGTCTGAATTCTAGTCTCATGAACTCAAAACAACTAACTTCAATACTTTCAGTGTCTGAATTCTAGTCTCATGAACTCAAAACAACTAACTTCAATACTTTCAGTGTCTGAATTCTAGTCTCATGAACTCAAAACAACTGATAAGGCTTATTTATTACTTACCAAAACATGTAAGTACCTACAAGTTTAAAGTTATTAGATATTCGATTCTACAAATTCTTTTGAAAGTTTACATTTGTTACAGTGAAAGCCCATCTTGCATGATAAAAATATGGTTAGATCGTTTACTGAAATAAACATATCTAATATATTCTTGGGTTCTAAGAATAGGTGCAGACGTTAAGAATGTAATCAATCTAAGAAATCTGCTTTGTACTTACAATAAGTACAAAATACGGTCTCCTAAAGAAAATTAATTTCGTCTGCAAAATAAATCAGTAAACTTTATCTAACACAACAAATTCAGTCGATAAAAGCGATTTATTGAAAATCTACACTATCGCTGTATAAGTATGATATAATGCAGATGAATAAAGGAAATATTATATCCGAATAGAGCGGGCATTAAGGACTATTCAATTTAGGGTGCGACCACACCGCCGCTTAAAAAACGGCGACGCTACGGAATCGCAACAAAATGTATGAAGAAACGGTGAGAAAACGTGACGCATACGACACGTCACTGCGTATACGCGGCGGTTTGGTCGCACCCTGAGGCAACACATCGGTTTATTTCGACTAACACAAATTTTTCGCGATTGTTTTTCTTTTATGGTCTACACGTGATGGAAAAAAGTCTTAAGTAATTAGAATTTTAATTACATAACATTTAAATTTAGTTTTTTATAAAAATAAATCGAGTTTCCATTCATAAAAAATGTTTCATGTCACAGCTCGGCGAAGCTATAGTTATATAATTTTGTATGTTTACACACCTCGCCTACAGTCAAATAGCACTTAGTAAAAAAAGTCATCAGACTTCATTGTCAAAGTCTAGCTGACTCATTGACAAACATGCTCTACCATGTCAAACGAATCGTCCCTTATTATTTCACGTAGCATCTCTACAACCCCTTGTATACAATGCGAGAAGAGAACAAGTTGTACACCATTACCGGCCGTCAAGGGGTCGAGTTAAAAATGAACGACTGAGCGCCGCAATGTATCGCTACTTGCTCGATATTTCGTGTAAAGGGGGCTTATGGATTTCGCGAGCTACCACAGCAGCTGTCCTGCTCCCTCCTTCCACCCAACAAACAGTGCGTTCCCATTTGTCGACGGAAACGGTCGCCCGTCGCCGTGCGATGGAAGATCGCGATTTTTGAATCGAATGTGACGTGATTTTAGAAAATCGTTGAAAAACTTTCGAGTGGTGTGCGTTGGTGTTTTGTTTTTTTTTCAACTGATTGTCTTTGGTGAACTTTTTAACTGTGAAAGAAGATTAGTGGTGTGTGGAAAATTGTGTCGTGATTTGATTTAATTAAAGGTAGGTGTCGATTTGTAATTTTTGATTTCGATTTACTGAAGTTGGTGTTATATTTGATTACTTAGATAACTAAAAATGCCACTATTTAAATGCACATGGTATTTTATATTTTGTCGATTTATATTAATTCCTAGTTTAATTATCTGAAATAAGTTGTCGGGCTAAAATTTTTGTAATTAAACTGCGGGTTATTTTGGCCGCCGAAGTTATTATTATTTATGGCTAAAAACGAATTTCATCGCTAATTAGAAAATGAAAGAAAAATACGTAATAAATTGATAATTTATTATTTTACTCTACAATTCGAAATGTTTAGTTCCCCATTCTATTGCTTTTATTGATTGTTTATAAAAAAACAAATAAGTATACAAAATGTACCTAGACAATTTTATAAATTTAATTAGAATGAGTTATAAAAATTGCAGCGAGACCTCCGCTAATATTGACGTAACTTGACATACCTACCTAAATATTTTATTGAATCAGGCGTTACTTTGCGGAGGTCCATTTTAATGAACACAATTTAATTTACCTTGCTACTCCGCTACTTATACATTGACTCCGCTACTTGACATACCTACTTAATTTAATAAAATGTCTCATAGTCATTGACACCGACAGGTAAAAACATTATATTTTTTATCCCACTTCTTAAGACAAGTATGTAGGTCCTATGGGATGTAATATTAAGAGGTATTATAACAAGGGAAATGTTTGTGTGTGCGAGTCGGAACATTTTTAATTTTTTGCGCCACTACGGCTGGATGGATTCGAATGAAATTAGGACGGAGGGAGCTTAAATCCTGAATTACCTGTGTGAGTTCTTTTTCTTTTACTATAAAACGGCTGGATGGATTTGAATGAAATTCAGGAGGATGACGCTGGGTGCCGGGAAGACGTTCATTAAAAAAAACAGAAAAATTTCACAGATAAAATGTGTTGCAAAACTTGAGAACGGCTAGACCAATTCGGTTATTTTAGACTATGTTTGTTGAAGTTTGATAAAGGTTTTTACGAAGTAAAAAATTTGAAAATTTGCTCGAATAATGTAAAAAAAAGAAAATCGTCGAAGCAACAGAATTATTATATTAAATATACGCCAAATTGGAAGTTATAATAATAATAATAACAAAAATACCATTTTAGAAAACATCATGTTAACCACAAAAGTAGACAAAAATTTGCAATCGTAAAAATACAAATACATACTTAAGTCCAAATGTTTTCTTTTTCAAATGAGCAAGCGGGTCACCTGATGGTAAATCAGCACCAACAGATAGACACCTGCAACAATACAGGATTGCTAATGTGTTGTGAGAACAGGGCTCAGACAGAATACCTCATACACAAACACACAAATCCTATCTTTATCCCTTACGGGGTAGACAGCGCCTAAGGCGACAAGACCTAGCGGCCACATTTAGCAAGATTGTGGGCGTATAGATGGAAAATGGAATCAAAATAGTGATGGGTTGCTAGCCGCATTTCCTATAACATGATACCTGTGATTTTCGCTCATTCCTTCAATGGGCTTTGATGGGAGAATACCTTAGGTATGTGCCAGTAATTTCACCGGATTCCTACTCTCCATTTCGGAACACAGTAGCGACAGTATTAGCGAGTAAGACGGTGGTAGTGATTTGAAAGGACCATGTACGAGTTCTTAAAAGACACCCAACCACCCGCAAAAGTTACTAATTAGGCTACATTACACTAGCGTTAATAAATCTGGAAGCACCGCAGTGCCCCCGCCAAGACGAAAAACCGGCCAAGTGCGAGTCGGACTCGCGCACGAACGGTTCCGTACCAGAACACCTCCTTGCTATTTACAGTTCATAAGATACAGCAAAAAACGCCAACAACTACTCTCTGTTGTATGGGAGCCCCCTTAATTATTATTATTATTTTGATTTTAGTATTTGTTGTTGTTGCCACAATAAAAATACATAATCTGTACAAATTTCAACTGTCTAGCTATTACGGTTCTTGAGATCTAGCTCGGCGAGTGGTAGCCATGAAAAAGGGCTAAAATATCACGTTTTTTGTATGGGAGCCCCCCTTAATTATTATTATTATTTTGTTTTTAGTATATTTGTTGTTATAGCGGAAAATTTCAACTGTCTTCTGTTCTTGAGATACAGCCTGGTGACAGACGGACGGACAGCGAAGTCTTGTAATAGGGTCCCGTTTTTACCCTTTGGGTACGGAACCCTAAAAAAAGAAGGCGAGACACCTTTTTCAAACCCTCAGAACACCGTCCTAGTTGACACCAGAGATAGAATTTTCTATTCCTCTTTATGATGTAACTTCTCCACTATTATACGTATAGGATTGTATGTAGGGTAGTTCGTGTCTACGACATTGAAACACGACTCTTTCCCCTTTACCTCGATCATCAACGGACACACCTCTATGAATTGCAGCACTCTCATTAATGATGCTTGGATCGATTGTGTCAACCCAAAGCCTTAGGGTAGGTACGCTTTCATAAAAGCAGAGCCCAGTAGACATTAGGGGAAATGATTATTAAAAAAAAACTTGCCTGTGAAGCTGCCTTGGCATGAAATTATAACTTGACCTGTTGTCTCGTAGGTTTTATACGAAGTCATGTGTCTGGTCCATGGGTCAACGCATGACCACCGACATTAGACTCCCGACTCCATATGTGTGATGTTGTGTAAATTTCATGCTGTTCTGAGAGCAAGGAAATAGTTATTTGTGTCACAAGGGAGCAAAATGATGTATTTACGGCGAGGGCGCTACATTGAATCCAGAATGTAGCGAAGGATTCTACAATAGAATCCTGAGCGTAGCGAGGGATTCTAAAGTAGGATCAAGAGCGTAATGAGGGATTCAAGAGTTAACGCCCAAGATTAAAATAATTTTGCTCCAGAGTGGCTCATACAACTTTTCACACCGAGCATTAAGAAACTAAAAAAAACGATTCTAAATACAATGAAAGCGCTACCAGCATAGAAAATGGCGTGGTTTTACAAATTGTCAACTTCAAAAAATTGCATTTGCAAAAAATACTTAGAAATCCTTGAACAGAAAAGTTGCACTTTGATCCCTCTCCACAGGGAGCAAAGCTTACTTTTCTGAATGAGAGGTGTGAAAAAAAATAAAATGTACCAGTTGCATCTTTTCAGGCAAAATGTTATCGAGGGAATGGGCAAAAATCGCAGGAATCGTGTGAAAGACGATGCGGCTCGCAACCTATTACTATTTTGATTTCCCTTTACATATTTCTCGACTCGAGAAGCATATTTATTTATTTATTTATTTTCTTTATTGGGGAAAAAAACAGATACAGACACAATTTTAAAAAATAAACTATTAAGAACATAATGCAGGAAACTTAGCCTATACCCTAAAACAATTCCCACTTAGAGTTTGTGGTAGATGTGGCAATGGATCAGAATCAATTGCAATGGGCAGTAACAGGTCTAATGTGTGATTTCTTAACTTTTCAGGAGAGCAGAAATAAAATTGATAAATGAATCGGCTTATAATTATTGAATTATTATAGTTAGGATCACGAAACTTTTTGCATCTTTAGAAGATTACTTGAACCTATATTTTCATATATTTAATTTTCTTTTTGCGTTTTAAATAATATCGATACAACATTTTTTTTTATGAAAACCGCGACTTCCGACTCTATGCTTCATACGTGATGCTATTGAACTGGTTGAAGGCATGTTTTATTTGCACGTAACTACTCATATTATTCTCAAAAGTTAACGTTATTGCAGGCATAAGGTCTCAAACTAATATACGAATTACTGTATAAAATTAAACAGCTAAATATATTTGAAGCATTACGTCGTATCTAGTGATACGTACCTATGCTGTATCAACCTTTGCAAAGCAGAAGGCTTTTAGTGACATAACGCCAGTCATGAAAGAAAACAAATTTTGAAGCATAAACCTTGAAGTTGAGATATGCTAAACAAAAAACTTCTCGGAGAAGTCCATGCATAAAGGTGTAAGTCAAAATTAGTCCTGATGCGTCTCTATAATTTCTAAAAGTCGTCAAATCAGACCTTATGCATTTAAATATCTCCTCAACGGAAAGAGATAGAAATACAAGTGTCATTGTGGTAGACAGAGAAAGGGCGCATTATAACCGTAATTTAAATAAGTCAATTTGGTCTGAATTTCACAGCAGACCTTATGCCACTCGAGTCGAGATTTACGCCCGCAATTATCCTAGCCTTGTCTAGCCTTGGTCTTGTTACTCTTGGCTCTGTCTACTCCGTAAGGGATAAAGGCATGGTTTATGTCAGTATGTATGTTTTGTTTTCAATGTCAACACAACACACATGCCATAATTAAACACATGACTATTTTATTCTGAGCAGAGCGGCACGAAACGAACTTCGAATTACGGTGTAAGTGTATGGCCAGATTTTGACGATTCGTGGTCATTTTATAAGATAAATCGCATTAATTGAACACCAAGACTTACCCTTTCCCTTATATTATAATGTTAGTGTCACCTTAATTAATGCTTTTGTTAAGACACTCCACCAGATTGGTTTAGGGTTTGTAATGAGAAACTCGAAAGCTAACAATGTAAGGGTACGTTTCCATAAAAAAGCAGCGAAAACGCACAGTATCGGCTAGATACGTTACTTAAGGTCAACAGCACAATGTAAAATTCCAAGGAAGTGAGGCAAGATATGATAACAAATACGATCTTCATCATTTAGACTAAAAATTTAATATAATATTACTTACAATTTTATTATTTTCTAATATTTTGAGACATCATTTCGTTTCGGTGGTCACACGCGTTTAAAAATACTTTGAAAACAGCTCTTAAAGCGACTTTGAGAATTAGTTTTGGCGACATATTTTCTAGATGATGATGATCTTGATAAGTTTAATAATTAATTACTGGAACTTTTAAACTCATTAGTTTTCACAGATTTTTACGCCTGTTCTTTAAAAGCCTGGAAAACGACAAATATCTTCCAAATCACAGCTGAATCTTACACGAACACACACAGTTCCAAAGGCTATACAGGTCAAGAAGTCTGTTGAACCAGCACGGAGAATCTTTCGCAGTTCTCAAGTTAAGTTTCCATCCGCTTTCTCTGAAAATACGGAGTGCTTTCCGCTGTAATTATTACTGGCTTGAAGCCGAGTGAACTAATCCGCCTATTCATAAAAAGTATGACTTGTAGCAAAAGGACTAACGGGTTTTAGTGGGGAATTAGGGATACCAAGGATCTTTCTTGTTCAATTTCTGGTCTTTATAGTACACACGGCAAAACTTGGCTGTAAGCTGATGACCTTGAAACAGCTGAATCGATTATGATAAAACATATTTACAAATAAGTACTACGGTGCAACAGACAGATGCAGACACATAATAGCGGGGAAACTTAAAACACTGTGCATTTGGCGTTAAAAATCTGTTTACTCGTTAAGAGCTACACGGTGCAATAGACAGACGCACCCACATAGAGGCCAAACTTAAAACAGCAGGGGCGTGCGTTGGGAGCTACAAAGCTAGACTAACTAAGATGGAATTGAACCTTAATAAGACCCCTATTATTGGCAAATGATCAATAGTCTAACAGCGTTCTCATGTTTGCCCTTTACTTTCTAAAGGCTGGTAACCCAACTGTGATTTATTAGACACTGTCTTCGTCTGCAAAAAAATCGTTTATCGCTATCCCGTGGGAACTATGCAATTTTCCGGGATAAAAAGTAGTCTATGTGCTATTCCAGACATTTCTCTATCTATGTGCCGAATTTCATCCAGATCCGTTGGGCCGTTCTGGCTTGATTGAGTAACAAACAAACATCCATCCATCCATACTTTCGCATTTATAATATTAGTTAGATTGTGTGCGTGTCCATCATGTGTGACCCGCTAGATTATTAATCTCTTACACTTGGTATTGTACTTGATAAAACGGTAATTTTTTGTGATTTCTTTCTTTGGATGCGGATACTTTTTAGGGCTGAAGAAACTTTTACTTGGCTTACGATACAGACTGGAGGTTAATTAGTTTATTAGTCTGTCTATTATGTTTTGTTCCTTAACTATGTAGCCCATTTCCAAAATATTATAAGGTATGACTATAAAATTTATACCAAATGATCATTAGACTAAAATTACATCAGACTAAAAAAATATTCGACGACACATTTTCACTTCAATGCTAAGAAGTGAAAGTTTCAAACTTATGCTCACACAACAACTTTACTATCAATAATAATTATTAGTTAACTAATAGAACTAATAGAAAAGTAACCGCAACTAGAACCAGGGTTCAATATAACTCTACCGATGTCAATACTGCAAAGTAAAAGTTAATCAAACTTCGCTTTTGTGCAGTAAGAATTCTACTTTCTAGCGAACCTCTTTGTGAACTAATTGGAGTATACATTTTTGATTTCCTTTCGTTGTTAGAGAATGGTGTGATCGATAAACAAAAGACTAAGAAACGTTACTGTTTGAAAGAGTAACGTTGCTTAAGACGCTTGGATAATCTACAACTTAATATAAAAAAATAGTTCAAAATTTCGACAACATTTTCATTTCAAAGTTCGACATTTGGTTGAGTGCTAAGAAATTTTATAATGGGTGCGTTAAAAACATAATATAGTGTAAAATGTATATAATGCGTCAAACACAAATAATAGGTCAAAACATTTAATGCAATTTTCGGAGACCTTTTCAGCTAGACGAACAATTAATCATTTGTCCACATTAAGTATGTTTATCCGTTGGCTACTACCCATAGGACAAGCTTTGTCTAGTTTAGAAAACGTTTAATTGTCAATAGGACAATAGTCAATAGCCCCAAGATATTTAGAAAAAATATATACAATAAGTGGATTTCCTTTGCTCTGCTTCTATGAAAGCACACCTTAAAGCCATGTGTTCAGATTAAATTGCTCACAAAGAACCGCTTCGTCGTAATGTACAAGAACTTCTTAAGTGTTCCTTCCATTTCATTCAAATTCTTAGTACAAAAGAGTGAATGAATCCGTCTCGATTCAGCGCGGTAACTCGATTTCTCTGAGTTGCCGAGTTTGAAAAACAATGTGTTTTGCATAAGAAAGTCCTGAATATGAAAAGCTTTTTAAAACTTGGCATCTCGAGGCTTTTTGTGGCAGCTATTTGGAATAACGCCTCGGTTTGCTAAAATATTGTATTCGGTGTAAAACTTTGACGCTTAACGTATTACCACGTTTAATTGGTAACAAAAACTTTTGTTTAATTGCTCACTAGCGACCTGTCCCAGCGTAAGGGAAATATTTCCAAAATTCACGTAACGTACCATCGTAGAACCCTGTCACAAATTCACAGGCCGCCAACACTCAAACTCTATAGTGATAGTGTACAACACTAATAATATAACGATCATTTAAATCGTTTTCAGATACGAAATAGCGTTTTCCTACTTCGCAGTCAGGTACTCATAAGTATTTCCCCCCTGGAGGTAAATTTGGTTTTTCGCGGAGGTCATTAGCTTATTATTGACTCCAAAGCCTGCTCATTACCCCCGTAAAATAATGGGAGGGGTAAAATCCGTGACCCTAGTTAGTTCATAAGGGCAACCGAACTGAAAAGGTGAGGAACCACAGCACTAGGCTATCCCGTTGTCATAAACGTTTAAACATTACAATAATAATAGCTATAGCTAGGTGACTAATAGTAAGCTTAGCTCGAAACGTGTTTTCCCAAACGATAAAACTCGGCTAGATCGATTTTTCACCAGCAAAATACAAGGTCGCTTAGATTATTTCTGAAATATTTCAGCTGGTGGTTGGGTTGTTTCGACCGAGCGCTCTCTACAAAGACTTTTCATTTAAATTTTTGATCAAAATTGGGTATCGTCTTGCGGCGGTTCAGTTTAAACATCGAGATAATAAACATTTGTCAACTACCTATGATTCAACAATTCTGTAAAACACTTACAGGGCTATTTAGTTACATGAACCCAACCTCCTGCTGTACAATAATATTACGGAACAATTTTAAAAGGCCTTGGTAACAAAAAACAAGTATTATTATCTTCGAATTTATAAGTGGGTTATTTACCTACATTGTATAGGTACGAAAATTGCTCCTCTATCATAGCATCAATGTCTATCGTCACATTTTCAAAACAAACTAAGAAACCTTTCACTAACAAAATATGAGCATCCGTTACATGCAATATCAATGAAAAAAAACAGTTTAAAATGGGCTCAAACGAAGGCTTAAAACAAGAATCCGCAGCAAAATTCAAACGCAACCATCCCGGTATTTAAGCGGTTGAGCACAATAACAAAAAGTCGGCGCAAAAGCAAAATATCCCGGCGTATAAATTGAAAAAGCCAGTGATCCGAACTCGGACCACACTACGGTTCAGTAAACGACCATATCTCATCGAGTATTCGCTTTTTGTATCAATAAAAAAATGTGGAACGCTCTTTGAGGGTTACAAGTCGCAAATTGTGGAAAATTTTATGGTTTTTCGATTGGCTATACTGAAGACTGCGTTAAAAAACTGAGCATTTAGGCACTACCAACGCTAAAAGAGGAGTGTTAAAAGTTTGTCGTCGATGTCTGTATGTGTGTGTGTGTTGTGTGTGTCTGTGTAATCGTAGCTCTCAAGCGAATGGACCGATTTGGATGCGGTTTTTCATTCGAAAGCAAGTTTCTTTGCGGTGGTTCTTGGCCATGTTTGGAAAAAATCGGTCCAGCAATTTGCAGAGCAACAGCACTCTTCTAAAATGGTGTAAGGCATTTTTGTTTTTTTATTATTATTATTACTAGCTGCTGCCAGCGACTTCGTCTGCAAAGAATTCGTTTATCGCTATCCCGCGAGAACTACGCAATTTTCCGGGATAAAAAGTAGCCTATGTGTTATTCCAGACTTTTCTCTATCTATGTGCCGAATTTCATCCAGATCCGTTAGGCCGTTCTGGCGTGATTGAGTAACAAACAAACATCCATCCATCCATACTTTCGCATTTATAATATTAGTTAGATTATTACTTGAGTAATACGTTGATTAATTTTTAATTTAACATTTTTAGAAAACGTCTCGGACGCGTTCGCGTTGAAGTGTCAAACATTATGAGATTATTTTGTTGCTTATTGATGTCGCTAGTTGCGCTGCTAATTTTTTTTAATAATTGAAACGTTTATAAATGAATAAAAACAATTGAGCCTTGAAAAAAACCTTCATACATCACACCTGGCATTTTGTTTGTGTAAACTTAAAACGGTAAATACAATTTACTTCGTTACTTCTGCGCATCAAATTTCAGCTTAATCAACTCAGTCACTACAGACAAACAGGGATGGTTAGGTAGGTAATTTACTTCTTGAGCTACAGAATCTACTAACAGACTTTAAAATCGACTAAGAACGAGTTAAAGTCCTCATCAAACTGCTATATTTTATTTCAATTACTTATTAAAACTACGGACGCAGAGAAGCTTAAAAAAACGTAGAACAGAAAAACTTGCCCATAAAAATTTAAAACAGAAGACGCATCGTCTCTCATAAAATAGAAAGATAAGGATATCTCAAGAAACAATTACTTAACGTACGAACCGAAGCACTTCATCTTCGTCACGGCAAATTGACTGAACCGCCCCATTAGGCTGTTCACCACACAAATAACACATGGCCTGCATTAGTAACATATTGTGTCTTACAACGCTTTTCTAAAACTTAACATAAACCATTAATTAATTTCTTTATTCATAAAACATCTTCGTTATTTTTAGTATGGCAACAATCTAACCAGCAGTCAATAATGTGGAACCTCCGCAAAAGACTGAATAGAACGTATCCACAGACAATGGTAGGTAATGTAATTTGTGTTTAAATAATAAATCAATTTAATAGGGCGTTGGAAATTGAATTTCAATCGTTCTCAACCAGAAATGTCAGACTGGAATGTTGCCAGGTAACCAATTAATCAAGAAGAAAGCTAGTTGGCGGAACTGCAGAATTTAAAATTCTGTTACGATATTAATAATTAGTTTTCTCTGCGGTGTAAAATATTAGTACAAAATGAGTAAAAACGTTTGTTACGTACTTACTTGTTATTCTGAGAAACAGGAAGTTAATTTAAAAGGAAGCGTCTTACAAAATTTGCAATGTCACAACATTTCATTTAATTAAAGGGCTATTTTAATTTTATTGAATAAAAGGAAGAGCTGTGAAACAGTCTTTTATAATTGACATTACAATGTTGTAGTCTTGCCACTAAAATGAAACACAATTTCTACCGCAACTTAACAGTTGCCATGTAACAAAATTTCCGTTATTTTAACTTGTTGTACCTATTGAGAAAAAATTCAAAACGGTGTCAAAAACACATTTCGACGTTTTTAGGATTTTCGTAGATGGCTAATGAAGCAAAGCATTTTCACAAATTGATTAAATTAATGCCTGAAGTTGGAAATAGGGTTTGTTTTGCTACATAAACCTAATTCAAATTTTCAAATTCAAATTCTTCATAACGTACAAGCTTAAGCTAGCTTACATGATGTTACAAATAGTCAGGTATCTAACTTAAAAACAATATCAAAATCCAGCTAAAAGTTCTCTGCCGCTTATAAATATTTCAAGCTTCACAAAGCTCTAGTGTTAGTAATACAGCTTTTAGCATTATCTGAACACCTACTTATTCCAGGACTCTCTGATCCCCGTGGCATTATATCGAGTATTTAGCAATTCTGACTACTATTTACATAGAATTACTAGTAGACTAGTTCATTTAATACGTGTATCAAATAGAAATTTATTTTTACTCTGTGCCTGCCAAACATAATAATATTAGCGTGTTCCTTTTTCCTCATAATTCGAGTCGATTTAGTTACCTCTACTTTCGTTGAATACTAACATTTTGACAATAGAATACAACAACAACAACTAAGTTACAACAGCGACAAAACAACAACAACAACAAGTTTGTGTAGCGAAAAAATAAATCCGTCATAAGAATCAGCCAGTACCTATGCAACCTCTATCTGTGAATTGTGATAAGCTCTTAGAAGATCCTGACATCCTGGTACTTAAACTCTCCTTCCGTCTTGCGCCTGACGCGAGTTTAACAGTTTTTACCCATCCAAAAAAGTGCCCAGCGCCGCTAAAGAACTTTTCACTTCAAAAATCCATGCAAAAATCAAAGTTTGACTGTGACATAAGATAGGCACTCGTAAATACAGGTCCGTGGTTAAGCCAATTACAGTTAGCTACGTTAAACTAAACTTCAATAACTAAGCATGTTAGTAGTAAAATCTCTTAATGAGATTACTGTGAGTACGACGGTTTACTAGTGTAAGTTGAGGTATTTGTAGACCTTTGGGGTGGGGTGTCAGATGTAGCGGTTGCCAATGTCAAGGGCAAAGTCGGAATGTTAGGCTTTTAGATGTCATAAGCCGGTTGGGTTAGGAGTGTATGGGCATTGACATCAATAATGTGGTGGTTTTTGGCTAATCTAACATTTAGTTCCTAGTAGTAGTCTCACACCAGCAGTCTTCACGTCTTCACTAAAATGGAGATGAGCGGGCCACGTGTGCCGAAGGGATGACGGACGGTGGACTCGAACCGTGCTAGACTGGAGACCGAGAACTGGCTTTAGGAATAGAGGCAGACCACTAGCTCGTTGGAGTGACGACATCGCCAGTATAGCAGGGAAATTGTGGAGGAGAACAGCTCGAAACAGAAGAGAATGGCGTGCATTAGAGGAGGCCTATGTCCTGCAGTGGACGTAAAAGGGCTGAAAAAGAAGAACATTTAGTTTGTAACGTTTATGTATATTTTAAACTCACTCTTTACCGGTCCCTCGCTTAATGCTTCTCTCATCTACTCAAAGGTTAACTGGTAGAGATCCCTTATAGGGATAAGTTCGCCTTTGTGCATACCTATATTTAATGTTCCTTTGTGTCTTTATATTTGTAAAATAAAACATTGAAAAAAAAAAAAACAAATCGAATCAAATGAAAATTAATCGAATCGAATCGAATCGAATGGTCGTTTCGTATAATTTGTCATAATACTGTCGAATTTTCATGTAATTAGATTAATGCTACTTTTTACCTATGCTTACCATTTATGCGACCGTTTAAAAAACACTGGTATCAGAGGCGCTAACATTTTTCTTCTAAGTTGCTACAATCTTCACAGCACTGCTAGCATAAGTGCATGCGACACAGCTCTCACAGGCTCTCTCTTGTGCTAGCCGTGCGGAGTGACGATATAGCAGCCATTGCTTTTTATTATGCATTAATCAATTAAGGAGCAAACGACCATGAGGGTTATCTGCCTGATGGAAAGTACTAGACTCTCATAACATAGAAGAGTTAAGAGTGCGTTGCAGGCTATTTAAAAAAAACGTCAGGTAGCAATCCGGGAGTGTCGGCAAAAGTGAAAACAGCAGCTGAGATTAGATTTTAATGTTGTAACCTCCATGATGCTCATGACGCGTACCGTACTGGCCGCTATTATTGACAGACCTCTAACAATGTGCTGATGCTCTAGTACTTTTGCTCCTCGACTCAACAAAAAAACACCTCGAAAATCGAACGCGATTCATTCGTATTTCAAAAATAAATAAGCTCTTGGAGTATGTGATATCCTGGTACTTAAACTCTCTTTCCGTCTTACGCCTTACGCGACACAATATTGTTACGATCCTTTTTTTTTTAAATTATTAAATCGCTATGTGTAAGTCCAAGCCTTAGACTGTTTTCAGTGTACACATATTTAATGTGTCTATCCCCGAGGATTTATTGCCGGTCGTTCCTCAACAGGTACTTACGGTCAGACCTAAATATTCAACTTGATGGACTTAAACATGGCTAGAATATTACGTGTATAATTTATGGTATTAGCAATTTTTTTCATATCATATATTTTAACCGTCTACCCTATGAACCAATTTAATACCTGCTACAGAGCTTAAAGTGTTGAAATAAACGACTATTATTAGATCGATGATTACAGGTCGCGACGAAAATGCATAGATAAAAAAGTGTGTCAAGTTGTTTAATATTCAACAAAAGACGTGGCTTCCATAACATGTAAAATACGACTCTATATACAAAGGCTTGATATTATTTTTATAAATAGAAGGCCAAATATATGGTCCACACGTGTCCCGAAAAAATGGACTTGTTCCTTAGTTCCCTCCGGGCTTGAGGGTTCCATGTAAGTGGGTTTTCTTAAATACAATATTATGATAAACTTTGTTACAAAATCTATTTTGTGGACCTGATTACGTTTTCGATGTCGTGTAAGCGAGTTTTTTATGTAGGTCAGTTATATAATAAATAATAATAATAAATATTAGGGAACAATTCACACAAATTGACCTAGTCCAAAAGTAAGCGCTAGTAAGACTTGTGTTATGGGTACTAGACAACGATATACATACTTATATAGATAGAAACATCCATAACTCAAGAACAAATATTCGTGCTCATCACACAAATATATGCCCTTACCAGGATTCGAACCCAGGACGCTTGCTTCGCAGGCAGGGTCACTACCAACTAGGCCAACCGCGTCGTCAACATATATACATACTTATATAGAGAAATACATACTTAAATAGATAGAAGAAACATCCATGACTCAGGAACAAATATTCGTGCTCATCACACAAATATATGCCCATACTAGGATTCGAACCCAGGACGCTTGCTTCGCAGGCAGGGTCACTACCAACTAAGCCAACCACGTCGTCCACATACATACATACATAAATCATGTCTTTATCCCTTATGGGGTAGACAGAGCCCAAGGTTATAATACCCAAAGGCCACGTTTAGTATGATTTCTGGAGTATCTATAGGTGGAAAGGGGATTTAAAATAGTGATGGGTTGGTAGCCTCATCGCCTGTAACGTGATTGATGGATGATGAAATGAAATGAAATGAAATGAAATATAATAATATATATTTCATTTCATTTCATTTCATTGATGATGCTGGTCTGGCAGCAAAGAAAAAACATAGAATGTTCAATGAAATTAAATGAAATATAATAATATATATTTCATTTCATTTCATTTCATTGATGATGCTGGTCTGGCAGCAAAGAAAAAACATAGAATGTACCAGTTGCTTTTTTTCTCGTGCAGATGGTAAAAGCCCATCAGGGATGGGTGAAAATCTTAGGAGTTAAGTAAAAAGTGATGTAAAAATAATGCTTTCAATTATGTGAATTGCCGCTAAGATAAGGCATGAAGGGTACGTGTTCTGTTCGCAGAGTACACAAAGCACTTCTGAAAAGAGATTGCTAAGCGAGCTATCCCCTCTGTCCAAAAATGATACTTGCCTGTCCCCTATTTTAAACGACAATATGTCACAAATTGGCGACTCTACTATCTCATTAGAAGCGCAAACTTATTTAATGGAACGTGTCCAGACCGCCTATGGGCACGAACAACTTTTGCCCCAGAGAGTCTGACACAGTCAAACTAAGTATATTGTTTAGTTTATAGGTACAAGTTTGTAAGACTATAATAAATTTTGACATGAGTCTGCTCTTTAAGTCACGTCTACACGTGTGCTCTATATAAAACTCTTGCCTCCCACAAAAAACCGGCCAAGTGCGAGTCGGACTCGCGCACCGAGGGTTCCGTATTATCTATAAATATGTATAATCCAGTGTAAGCAGAGCCCTGCTCCAACGCATAATGTAGGTACGCAGTATGGGGTCACTTTATATTGGTCAGACATACATAAATATTTACGGTTTTCGCATTTTTTCCTTTATCTGTGCTATGAGACGTTGCTTCGTACCAAATTTCAAGATTCTGAGTTCACGGGAAGTACCCTGTAGGTTTTGATTCCCTTGCGAGTTTCGAAAATTTGCGGAAAACGGCTGAATCTTTTGATTGCGTTGGCTTAAAAGTTTGATTTCTTCACAGCTTTTTTTAAAATTTCAGCTTGATAGCTTCACGCGTTCCTGAGAAAAAGGGTCTTGACAGACATACGGACGGACGGACGGACGGACGGACGGACAACAAAGTGATCCTATAAGGGTTCCGTTTTTACCTTTTGAGGTACGGAACCCTAAAAATAGTTCAAAGTTAACAAGGAAGCTATTCTTACTTAACATTTACAATCAGTCATGTATTTGGGTCATAGACAGTTGTTAAAATAGGTCTTTCGTTGCTAACAATTCAATTATAACTCCAATATACATATCTGAGTCCACCAACACAATGTTGTAACTCCACAAGGAATAGCTACAACCTGCGTCAATGTTAGGTCATTTGTTTTGACATCTGTCAAACATCTTATTACACACGAGAATTATGAACCTTTGCGAGTGTCCCGTGTAGTGAAAGGTCATTAGTATACAACTTTGGATTGAGGTAACAATTTTTGAAATAATTTTTGGATTGACTGATGAATTGTGAAATAGGATCGAACTCTACTTCACATTATAAGTGCGAAAGTTTATGAGGATGTGTGAATGGATGTAAGGATGTTTGTTACTTTGTAACACCAGAACGAACTGGACTAACTCCAGAACACAGATCGTCTGGAATAACACAAAGGCTACTTTTTATCTCGGATAATAACGTACCTACTTCCCACGAAAAAATGTTTTTCAATAAAAAGACGTTAAGTTTTATCTCCTCTCTGATCTGAAAAACTAAAGAAATATTTGTACCTACTTACAAGTTACTACCAACTACGTCAACCAAATATAGAATCCTTCCATTTTTTTTTTTTTTAATGCGAATAGGAAGGCAAACGAGCAAGTGGGTCACCTGATGGTAAGCGATCACCACTGCCCATAGACACCCGCAACCCCGGAGGGATTGCAGATGCGTTGCCAACCTAGAGGGCTAAGATGAAATGCCTCTTGTGCCCGTAATTTCCCCGGCTGTCTTACTCTCCACACCGGAACACAGCAGTGCAAGCACTGCTGCTTAGCGGCAGGATTAGCGAGTAAGATGGTGGTAGCTATCCGGACGGACCTTGCACAAGGCCCTACCACCCGCATCCTCCAAAAGGCATCTAATTGCAAATTTCACCTTTGCAAAAGCAAAGAATCTAGCGAGGGCTATACAAAAAACTTCCCTTGTGATACTGACAAGGTAATCAAAGCATCCCCACGCTCCTGACCTATCTCTCACTCCCATCTATATAAGGGTGTTACATGAACCTCGCATAATACGCAAAAATATTTCGGAACTTGCTCCAACCCGCGTTGTGAATAGACCACTTATCATAAGTATGGTTGGATGGATTTTTGACAGATTCAGAAACATCCTTATTTTAGAGGCGGACGGATTGACTGAACTTTCGTGAAAATGGGTAATTTTGTATCAATGGCATGGAGACTAGTTTTGAATGCAATAAATATCTTGGGACAATTGACACCAATTGACCTAGTCCCAAACTAAGCAAAGCTTTTAATATGGGTACGACAACGGATAAACATACTTATATGTATAGATAAATATAAATACTCAAATACATATTTATTAGGCTATTCTATTACACATCCAAGACTCGAGAACGTTCGTATTTTTCACACAAATATCTGCCCCAACCGGGGATCGAACCCGGGACCTCAAGCTTCACAGTCACCACTAGGCCATCCGGTCGCAATGGAGGCCTAGTTGCATGACATTTATTTGTGCGTTAGGTAGTCAGAGATGTTAAAACACTTGTCGTAGTTTAGTTCCGTAAAATATCATTTTATTAGGTTATCTATATAAAATTTGATACCGACCGTGTCTGTGATTTGACTCCCAACTTGACAGCCAAGTAAAGTTTTGTTCATAGAATTTTACTACTTTTCCAGCACGTACACACAATTTAAATATATACAATACTAGCTGTTGCCAGCGACTTCGTCTGCAAAGAATTCGTTCATCGCTATCCCCCGGGAGCTACGAAATTTTCCGGGATAAAAAGTAGCCTATGTCCTATTCCAGCCTTTTTTCTATCTATGTGCCGAATTTCATCAAGATCCGTTGGGCCGTTCTGGCGTGATTGAGTAACAAACAAACATCCATCCATCCATCCATCCATCCATACTTTCGCATTTATAATATTACTAGCTGTTGCCAGCGACTTCGTCTGCAAAGAATTCGTTCATCGCTATCCCCCGGGAGCTACGAAATTTTCCGGGATAAAAAGTAGCCTATGTCCTATTCCAGCCTTTTTTCTATCTATGTGCCGAATTTCATCAAGATCCGTTGGGCCGTTCTGGCGTGATTGAGTAACAAACAAACATCCATCCATCCATCCATCCATCTATCCATCCATCCATACTTTCGCATTTATAATATTAGTTAGATAAAAGTTAGAAAGTTAGATGTACAATCACGTCTTTATCTTAACGGGGTAACCAGAGCCCGGAGTAACAAGACCAAGAAAAAGTATCGAATTAGTGATGGGTTACTTTCCGACAATAACATGATTCTTAAGAATTTTCGCAGATAGATTTTTACGATATGCACGGGAAGAGAAGCACCTACATTTTTTTTTCTTTGTCACCAAGCTAGAATAGAAGAACCGCACGACGGCACGTTTTTTAAAATAAGACACTAACTGATTATGAAGATTTAAATTTTTATTTCAAACTGATATTGATAAGTTTTTAATGAAATTTTATGGAGCTTGATCAACAAACGATCATGCCGCTATTGATACGTTGGATAACAGATATAATATTACAGCTATACTTAACTACACAAGGCGAATTAATTTGCGATTCTATTTACTTCACGAAATTAATATTGAGATCCAATTGGCTAAAACAACGCCGAGAGGCTCTGTTTTCGCTCTCACGGCTTCATTTATTCAATAGGTATTCTAAACCCTTGAAACTATGTGTTGTGATTCCGCATAAACGAGTCCAAATATTTGTTTAGTAGCATTTCACTTATAAGCCCTTTTGTTAGTGGCGCCCAACGTGGGACCAAACCAATCTCAAGATTTCCATTTCACGCTTATGTAGTTTGGTAGAAAAACGTGAAATTGCGTCGCATATTCAATCGCATAGCATAGACCGGAATGGACATAAAGACAATCCAATATGCGCTTCGGTTACAACGCTTCGTGTCCGTTCTCGCTGCCCGAATACAAAACACATTTTAGGAATTTTAGACAATATGTGCACAGATTTCCCGTTAATTCCAACGTTATATTCAGGGTTGAAGGTTAAAACTGATAAAGAATATGTTAATTTTTAACTTCAAGCGAGTTTTGTTGATGTCGTTTTAAAAAGCTTACTTCGGAATTTTTTGCAAAAAAATCTCGGTACACACTTTTCGCTGAGCGTGTCCAAACATTTTTTTCCCCCAAAATTGTTACTTTAAAGCAGCAATTCCTATTCTTGGCATCTTTTTCGCTTCCTTTTTGCCAGCCCTGCGCTTGTCAAATATTGGCCAAATCGCTTGGGGCTTTTAGAACTGGATCGAAGCGGTTTCAGTCCGGTTTTCTCACCTTGATAATAGTACGTTAGTAATAAGCCCAATATCGTAGCCTGCGGTTTCAAACGTGCTCTCTCGATAGTTGTGGTGGCTTTGCCCGCAAATGCATGGTGATATGTTGCTTTGATGCTTGTGGTTTTGGAATGAAGGACTTAATTACGTTCTGGTATAAAGTGTTTTATTTACATACCTAAGTAGTTTTAGATTTTGAATGGTGCAGCTATGTAAAGACAAGGCATAGTCAAGTTGTTATCAAAATGGTCTTAGTCCAATCAGATTTTATTCATAGTTTTCAAATTTGTCAGTTTTGGTATTTTCTTCGTAATTTTTCAGCTGCATTCTATGTCATTTACATCATATTTACCGTTACCTTACCTTATTTGACTACGAGTTTAATGAATTTTGACAATTTTAGACCTTTGTCGCGTAAATTTAACACTTTTATAAATTTTATTACAAAATGTTTAACTGGTACAAGTTTGCCGAAATTCACAAGATTAATCATCAAAATGGATTTGAATATTTTAATAAAGCGACTACAAACCTAGATTGTGAATGTGTCACTCATGTTCGAATCGTTAAAAAATATTCTCCTAGTAAATATGCTAAAGGTTTTTATCAAATTTATCAACGAATCCCCGAAGAACGGAAACGGGAGAAGTCGTTACGTAATTCCATATATAATGGAAAAATCCAAACGAGCGTTCGAAATTCATCTTAAAATATTACAATCCATCGCGAATTCAGTACGGACGGAGAAAAAGGAAATTTTTGCATCAACGACTGTAGAAATCGAATTGGCGAGTCTTTGAACGTTTTTATATTTTTTCTGTCAGCGATTTCTGAGCTACCTATCGGAGGTTATACGTAGATAGAGGATGATTCTCCTGTTCAGATATCTTCATGGTTGAACGGACATGTTTTTCTGATAAGTTTAGTATTTTAATGATATTGGTTAATCAATTTAATTTCTACAGTTTATTTTACTTAGAATAAATATTAAGCGATTACAAATTATAAACATTTTCCAATTGAATTTGCCGATTTTTCCTAAGAATTTAAGGTCAAACGCTGTTCAAAATATTCAAATAAATCTTGAACTGAGCAGAAATAAAAGCACGAAAACGGTATTTATCTTTAAAAAATGCAAAGAAAACTCCCACTCCTACATAAAAGAGTAAACAATTCCTCACTCAATAGATCACGCAGTTTGAAAGGAAGTTTTTCCGGCAATGAAGCACTCAATTGGCTAATAAATATTTCGCTCAATAGACCACGGCGCTTGAATAGACAGCTATTAAGCAATGTAACGCTCAATTAGCTAATCGTAGTGTGATTGCAAGTAATTCCATTTGACCATTTTTTTATGTGAATAAAAAGGCAAACGAGCAAGTGGGTCACCTGATAGTAAGCGAACACCACTGCCCATAGACACCCGCAACCCCGGAGGGATTGCAGATGCGTTGCCAACCTAGAGGACTTAGATTGAAATGCCTCTTGTGCCCGTAATTTCCCCGGCTGTCTTACTCTCCACAAGCACTGCTGCTTAGCGGCAGGATTAGCGAGTAAGATGGTGGTAGTGATCCGGACGGACCTTGCACAAGGCCCTACCACCCGCAAAACACTTACCCGCCTACTACACTTGTTTTTAAAACTCTATAATGTCTTGGTTAGAATATCATGCATTATGACGCATTTATTTTTATTTTATGGCGGTTTTGTGTCATAATAACATCTATATGAAATTATAGGTATTCTGTATAATTCTAATACATCTATTCTATTTCTATTTTAATCATCCATGCTGGTCTGGGAGTAGAGAAAAAATCATAAAATGTACCAGTTGCTTCTCTTCACGCAGATGGTAAAAGCCCGTTGCGGGAATGGGCGAAAATCTTAGGAATCACGTTATACCTAGGCGATTCTTTTAGCAACCTTTGAAGTAAAACTAAGATGGCGGCAGAATTAACGAATAAAATAAATATAAATAAATAAATAAATATCTTGGAACAACTGACACCAATTGACCTAGTCCCAAACTAAGCAAAGCTTGTGATATGGGCACTAGACAAAACGGATAAACATACTTGTATAGATAAATACACATACTTAAAATACATATTAAACATCCAAGACTCGAGAACAAACATTCGTATTTTTCATACAAATATCTGCCCCGACCGGGGATCGAACCCGGGACCTCGAGCTTCATAGTCAGGTTCTCTAACCACTAGGCCATTCGGTCGTCATATAAGATAAAATAAGATGTTAGTAGCGATCAGAACGGAGCTTACATAAGGACCTGCTTCCAGCAGATTATTTATTAGACCACTATCCCAAAATCACGATTACTTCCTATATCATTCATATCCTCGGTATCATGACCCTGTTCTCATTTTATTTGTTCCAAGTTATCATGTATACGCGTACAAACATTTCTAGTTTTGGGCGAATGGGCGTAAGAGGTAAGCTCACTCGGAGTACAGGTCGTTTAAGAGCGGTGCCACATCGAATGGCGCTGGCGGAAAAAAACCCACGCGTTATCGGCCCCCGGTTCTATGAACAAATCTACCATCCTATCTAAAGAGCGAAACAGATGACGAATCGTTTGGTCGTCGCCTGAAAGTCCTTTTGTTGAAAAAAACCATTTTATTCTGTTAATTAATTTTTAAATTTGACACTTTAACCTAGTTCTCCATATTTTTATATTATTTTTGTTTCTTTTAATGTTAATTTCCATTTTATGACATATTTTTCATTTGTATTTAAATTGTATGTTACCCATGACGACCCATAATGGAGAAAATATCTTTATTTTAGTTTACTTGTTGTTATACCTATTATATTATTTTAGTTTTTAATTGTTGACATATTTATTCTGAGCTGACGATTTCAATATAATTTTATATTGAATGATCAAATAAACATAAACATATACTTCATTTAATTTGGAATGAGAAACCACAACAACATTATATTGTGGCTCGTGACCTGTAATCTCTTTACAATTTGTACTAGAGCAACAATTGACGACACGCAAATAAAGTGACATTAAAACAATTTTATTTTGCGGCTGCCAAACTATTGCACTGTACCTACTATTTGTTAGGTAAGAAATAGTTGACCAGACGCAATATAATGTTATTGTGGTTTCTCATTCTAAATTAAATTAAGTATAGTTTAGAACTATTATGACCCATAGAAATTAAGAAATTACAAAACTACAACAAAGAGATTATTATAACTAGCTTCTGCCGGCGACTTCGTTCGCGCAGAATCAGACTTAAGAACTCATGTTGATAGTATAATTCTGCAATAATTATTTATTTTGCGACTCTAGGCAGCTACCTTTCACATTATTATGCTATCCCGCGGGAACTATGCAATTTTCCGCAATTAAAAGAAGCTTATGTTTTAATTAAGGGTACCTACCAGGCTATCTCCGTTCCAAATTTGTTCCAAATCCGTCCTGTCGTTTCAGCGTGAGGCAGGAACCATCGTACACACCTCACATCCTTTCAAACTTTAACATTTATAATACCTACTACTAGGATTGATATCACATATTAATATTATTTACATTTATTGTTTAGATTCATGCAATAACTTTTATTACAAGCATAGTACCCTTACTATGGCCCTCCATACAATGATGTGTTTGCATGCATCACTCTCAGTATGATGTTTAATTGTCAGCGTTTTTAATTAATCTCAGAAACAACACATGCCTTTTACATTATGACCGCTTAAAAATCATCTACCTACTCAGTTCTCGGCAAGCAATACCCATGGATGATGATTATTTCATTTGTTTTTTGATCATAACTTCGTTTACATAGTTCACAATTTCCATCTGTGCTTTTAGTAGTTTTGTAATTTTAAACAAAGCAAACAAAATCTCCATTCCATTTAAGTTCCGCTCTGTTGAACCTGAATCCGCTCTCGGCTATCGCAACACTCACCGGATTAGATCTTTGCCTGATTAACTTTGATATCTGAATGCTTTTGGCATTTCGCTGTTTGCGCCATCGCTTTCGGCCAAAAGTTTTCGTCTGTTGGATTGATTTCGGCGTTTGTAGCTCAAAACTGGAGGGTTTCTTGTAGGAATTAATCTTGAAAGGCATTAATGATAATCAAGCTAGCATATTTCAGACAAGTTTCATATCTTGGTAATGGTTCGTCGTAAGTTTTAAAAATGAAAGTTCCAATCCAATGTTAAAAAAATACAGCATGTTATGCTATGGAGAAATGTACCTAAATAGAAATGAGCCTAAAAGTAGAAGATTTCGGAACCGTTGCAACGATATTTAGATCTAAATTTTAAATTACCGACTTACTAGATTAGGCGTCAGATACAGGCATGTCATTTATAAGCTAAGGGTAAAAAAAATATTCCAAGATTATTCGATGGTGATAAAAAACTCCTTTGATATAAAAAAAAAAAATATTATTGTTAACATATTTTTTTTAACCATGGTTGCTTTCATGATTCGGCGGAAAGCACGTTTCCACATGATACACTAAATAAATACAAATACAAATACAAATACAAATACAAATACAAATACATTAATGAAAGGGATCATAGAGCCTATTGGGTATACATACGCAATAGACTCAATAGACAATAGAAAGACTTTGACATACATGCTAAAGTCTTTCGTAGTACATTTATTTGGAACTTTTCATCGCAACTTTGTAAAAAGCTCGTATCCTAAACTACAAAGCTTAACCTTGAAAGCACACTCGGTAAAGTTCACTGTAAGATTATCGATTTTGAGATACGAGCGAATTTACACAATTGCCCAAAGAAAAAGCCTTAAATCTCAAAGGTTGTCAGACTCTTGTACTTACTGAGAGTTCTTAACAAATGTATGTTATACATACATACATACTGTCACGCCTCTTTCCCATAGGGGTAGGCAGAGACTACTTTGTTCCACTACCGATCCTGACATACTTTTTTCGCTTCATCCACATTCATCAATATCTTCATTAAGGTACTTTTGACCATAGTTTTAGTGGGTATGCCCCCTTTCCGTGCGAAGAAAGGCTGGAGGAGACCCACATAAGCGTCCCGGGCCTTCCCGGGCATTGGGGTCGACAAAATAATTCCTGATTCAATGAACAACAAACCTATTTACCTTAGCAGAGTAGCAAGTTAAATGTTTTTATTCATTGAAATTGACCTCTGCAAACTAATGCCTGATTCAATAAATAATAATAGTTCATAAATACTTTCAAAACCTTCGTGCCTAAGAAGCATTTATATAGATAAAACTCCGGACCTACTTAATTTCAACAAAGGAATTTAACTTGCTTCTAGAGTTAAAGTTTTAGCGCACATAAAAGCAATGCCTCAGCACAAAATGTTTTACAGCCTTGTAAATAAAAAAAATGCTTGTACCAGCCTGTAAATGGCACGCGTATTCGCCCTGTACAGTTGCCCGTCATCTCTGCCCTATATGAATAAAACATACGAATATTTCAACTCCGACGGTTTTTAGGGTACCGTGTACCCATAGGGGACGTCACGGGTACCTATTACCAAGCCTACCGTACCTTTGAGGGGCTGAATCTCTTGAACTGAACAAGTCGGTTAAAATCTCTACTCTCTACTTTATGACATGTCATGTACAAACGAAAATGTGATTGAATTTTAATCTAATTTTTATATTTTATAACATTAACTTGAGTTTTTAATTTTGATTATATTTGGATTTGGATTTGGCTCTATATTTTGAGTTAAGTTGAGTTGAGTTGACATGTAATATTATGAATAAATAACTATGAACTAAGATAGGTTAGGTACTATGACCGTATTGTTTATATTTTTAAAAAGTTTAAAATTGGGGAGGTAGTTTACACTAGTTTTTTCAGTGTTTTTATTTTCAAACTCAGTTTGTTTTATGTGTCAAATAAAAGGCATTTGCCGCGTCTATATGTCTGTCTGTTTGCAAAAAACTCTAAAACCACTGAACGGATTCTTATGTGGAGTCACGAGTCGGTTTCATTATAATAGTATTAATTAGTAAATGTCTTGTGTAAATTAAATTATTTTCATCACGCTTGCACGTAAACAGTATCATAACGAGCAGGCAAACTTGGCTATCTTTTAAGATTAGCTTTATTATAACCATTATAATTGGAAATCTATTTTGACATAAATTTAAAACATTACAATTCGTAATTCTAAGCAGTATTTATACCTTATAAGGTAAAGGCAATTTTCATGGGTGCGGAACTCTCGGCGAGTGAGTCCGGCGCACACTTGGCCGGTTTTTCAGTTGCCACAACCTTGGCTTAAGTTTTCCCGACGCTGGTCGGAAGTCAGGAGAGCGGAAAATTAATTCTCGGTGATGTGATTTTTTGACATAAATGTTAGGTTTTTGCAAAGGTTTCATCAAATGATTCATTTAATATCCGAAGCATGTTCTTAAAATAATGCTAATGTTTGAAATAATTATGTTATTAATTAGATGTAAACAACTTTTTATGTCCGGATATTGGATACCTTTTCAAAGCAGGTTGCGAATGGAAATAGAAAGTACGAAGTTAACCTTTCTCAAATTACCAAACATTTATACGTTATTTTTCGGTCTTAAATACAAGGATATTTTGTTTTATTGGCTCAGAAAAGTTTCCTGTTATTTTATTCACATATATAGGGCTCATATCAAACTATCGAATCAATTTAAAAATAAAATTACAAATTGCAATGCCTTTTGCGAAATATAAATTACTAGCAGCCCGTCCCGGCTTCGCACGGGGTAGACAATTAGCATTTTCATTAATGTTTAAAATGAAAAAAGTTGTTGTAGTGACATAACTACAATAGTTGGACATATGCTACCGCGGAGTTTTTTGTAGACATTATGATGTTCTTCAGTATTGTTGTACATTATTTTGTTCTATCGCTAATAGTTTCGGCAGCGCATTCGACGAAAGACATTTTAAGACTCATTTTTCTACACCTTCGGTTACATTGTTCAAATTTTACCAAGGATCCCTAATTTTTTTAAAAATGTAATGTAGCCTATGTCAAATTAGAAGAATGTAGCATTCTATTGGTGAAAGAATTTTTAAAATCGGCCCAGTACTTTTTGAGCCTATTCATTACAAACATACAAACATACAAAAATAGGTACAAATCTTTCCTCTTTATAATATTAGTGTAGATGACAATAAACACTACCTGAAAAAGTTGCAAGAAAAAAAAAGTTTATTATCTGTGGCTGGCTGATAATCAAAATGATAAATAGAGGCAAACGTATAAGGTTAACAGAAGCTTAATAAGCAAGCAGTAAGAGCATAAATAAGCAGGTTTAACGTCAAATTAAAGAAGAAACACTAAAAGAATAACTGGTAAGATAAGTCGCATTTGAACATGCATTTTAATGTCACTGTATTCGTTCATTTATTGTTGTAGGTACGTGAACAAATTGGTGTACAATTTTAACTAGTTATTTTAATAGTTAACTAGATAAAACATTCTCATCTAACCAATATTATAAATGCGAAAGTATGGATGGATGGATGGATGTTTGTTTGTTACTCAATCACGCCAGAACGGGCCAACGGATCTGGATGAAATTCGGCACATAGATAGAGAAAAGTCTGGAATAGCACATAGGCTGTTTTTTATCCCGGAAAATTGCGTAGCACCCGCGGGATAGCGATAAACGAATTCTTTGCGGACGAAGTCGCTGGCAACAGCTAGTCTATTAATAAATGAACTTCAACTTTTTTTTATGTGAATAGGAAGGCAAACGAGCAAGTGGGTCACCTGATGGTAAGCGATCACCACTGCTCATAGACACCCGCAACCCCGGAGGGATTGCAGATGCGTTGCCAACCTAGTGGACTTAGATGAAATGCCTCTTGTGCCCGTAATTTCCCCGGCTGTCTTACTCTCCACACCGAAACACAGCAGTGAAAGCACTACTGCTTAGCGGCAGAATTTAGCGAGTTAAGATGGTGGTAGCGATCCGGACGGACCTTGCACGAGGCCCTACTACCCGCACTTTCACGATTACTCGATTTCACGTGACTTTTAGTCACCTCAGGTCCTCAGGTCAATCCACCGACCTTCAGCACCCCGCTGAATACTGTATGTGAGTATTGATTAACAAGAAATAGAGATACAGGGTTTTATTATGTGATCTAAGGATTAAAGGCCCATATTGTCAGGTTTGATGCGCGTAGTTACAAGTTCGTGTATAAAATACAAATAAAATATAATGCGAAAGAACCGTGTATACAATGCCAAAGAAATATATACATACTTATATCACGACCGTCTTCGTTCCTTACGGAGTAGACAAGGCTAAAAGTAAGTATGATTATTATTGTAGTTGTCAATCAGCAAGGCTAGCACGAGAGAGCTCGATAACAGTGTCGCACGCGAGATATACTCACGAGCAAAAATAACAGGTCGCTTTCCATACAAAGTTGTATGAAAAGTGACCCGTTATTTTTGCACGTGAGTGTAGACTATACTTATTGTCTTCTTCTTACTAGGGTCTTGCCATGACGTCTTAAAGCGAATCAATTCCGGATAGCTACCACCATCTTACTCGCTAATCCTGCCGCTAAGCAGCAGTGCTTGCAGTGCTGTGTTCCGGTGTGGAGAGTAAGACGGCCGGGGAAATTACGAGCACAAGAGGCATTTCATCTTAGCCCTCTAGGTTGGCAACGCATCCGCGATCCCTCCGGGGTTGCGGGTGTCTATGGGCAGTGGTGATCACTTACCATCAGGTGAGCTGACCCACTTGCTCGTTTGCTTTCCTATTCATATATAAAAAAAAAACAGTTCTGGTTTTAGCTGTCATTTTTAATATGAATCTGACAGCGAGCGAACCTAAACTGAATCGGACTTGAATCACATTAAGACGTCATGGTAACCCGGTTCGTTCTAGATAGAGACAGGTAGTCTATCTCGCACGCGACATATCTCTCGCGGGCTGTCATGTTAGCCGTGCAACTGTCTTGCTCTCAGTACCGGAACACAACATCACAAGCACTGAAAATTAACGAGTAACATAATGGTAGCGATCTGGGGCCTTACCATGACGTCTTAATGCGATTCAGTTTAGGTTCGCTCGCTGTCATATTAAAAGTGACAGCTAAAACTTGAACTGAGTCGGAATTAGGACGTCATGGTAAGGCCCTTGAACAGACCTTGCACTAGGACACACAAAATTCTAACTAATATTATAAATGCGAAAGTATGGATGGATGGATGGAGGGACGTTTGTTTGTTACTCAATCACATCAGAGCGGCCTAACGAATCTGGATGAAATTCGGCACATAGATAGAGAAAAGTCTGGTATAGCACATAGGCCGGGATATTTTATCCCGGAAAATTCCCGCGGGATAGCGATAAACGAATTCTTTGCAGACGAAGTCGCTGACAACAGCTAGTAAACACATAAACTTAACTTTAATCATTATACAAAAATCCATTTTACAATGTTCACTGAATTGCAGCCGCCCGTCTCTCATGAAATTTAGGTTTAATGAAAATAGAAGGAACTATTCGTTCCTTCATTATGAAAACTGAATTTTCGTATCAAGTTCCCGCGCATACCGTAAAAATCCATCGAGGAAATGGGCGAAGATCTTAAAAATCATGTCATAAATGATGCGGTTAACAACCAATCACTATTTTGATAAATATGGCTTTTCTTCTTCTTCTTCTTCTTCTTCAGTGTGTAGACACCCACCGTTGGGCATACACATCTACAATCTGACATAAGGGAGACAGCAGGACCAGTCTGGAAGAGAGAAACGGGCAACCGTTCGCGATGGATACAGATTGGAATATTGCTTTTTGATCTTGACATTCTGGGCTCTGTCTTTTACGTATGTGTACGTTAGGGATAAAGATGTGAGTAATATTGTATGCATGTATGTAAAACTAAGCACCCAGAAATCTTGTCTAAAAAGGAACATGACTGAAACTTCCAAGAATATAAATCTTAAGCGTAAACAGAGATATAAAAGGAATATTAAAAGACATCTCCACAAAATGTCGGTCTTGAATCTGTGCCATACGTATGTAGGTCAAAACTTGTGGCACAGCCCATTTTCCGGACAGTTCGTGAGTTCATTAAATTTTAAACCAGTTGTCATTTTAGTGGTGACGAAGGTAAATCTTACCAGTAATTGTAAAGGAGGATAGTTTGGTTAAATTATGTGACTAGAGTCACTAGACTATGGTAAGAATTATTATTATAATTTGTCACTCGTAACAGTTGTTATTCTCACACAATTACCTGATTTTTGGATATAAATCGAACGGAGTTGAGCTCAAGCTTGTTTTGTATAGTTTCTGTTAAAAAAGTATGTGACAGTATTATTTTTATTTTTAATATTATGGTGTTAATGTTATCGCTGTGGCGGCGCGACCACCGTAGTTTAGTTTAGTTAAGTTAGTTTTAATGAACACAAAATATTTACCTTGCTACTCCGCTACTTACGTGCAAGATAACCAAGCCTGTGCGAAATATATACGTTTTGCATGCAAGCCCTCCCACTACTACTGCCACACAAAACGCACACAAATCCCACAAACTTAATTAATCCTATCACCACACAAACACTGACGCGCGTTTCGATCCCTCTACGGGATCATTCTCAAAGTTAGAGCACAACCGATGCACATGCGAACCAACGTCGTACTAATTTGTAAATCTATAAATAAATTAAATGTACCCACATTCGTATATTTCCAAACTACCCTCTTATTTATAATTTTTATTAGCCATCAACAATTACCTACATAAATTTTTCCGACTACTGCAAAAACAAAGAGGGTTATGTATTTGAGGGCTTGCATGCAAAACGTATATATTTCGCACAGGCTTGGTTATCTTGCACGTAAGTAGCGGAGTAGCAAGGTAAATATTTTGTGTTCATTGAAATGGACCTCCGCAAAGTAACGCCTGATTCAATAAAATAAGTTAGTTTTAGTTTGGTTGGAGACCGAAAACCAGCGACCTCGCTGAGTCTCCCTTTCATTTTACCTTCGCATAATTCAAACATTTGGTTTTAATCACTTGTATTTTTGTTTCTTCTGTTTTGAATTGTTGTGTTAGTGAATAAAAATTTCTTCTATTCTATTCTATTTTTTTTTAATACTCGTAAAACCTTAGAAACATCTCTTTTATCCTATCCTACCTTAACTTTCTAAGTTGAAAAAGCATTGGTATTTCGAAGTGTTAGGCTGTTTGGTATTACAACCATCAGATGAACCAATTGCTCATTTTCTTTCTTTCCCTATTTCACTCCATAAAACGCTGAGGTTCATAAAAATATTACATGATCATAATTATTATAACAATACCACACACGCGACAATACGGCATATGAGATATTCTATCATAAACCTTTGGGCTGGCAAAGCATCTGAAATCATCTTGTTTAACATGTCACTTACCATCAAGCGACCCACTTGCTCGTTTGTCTTCCTTGTCGCTTAAATAAAAATATTTATGTTTAAAAGTGTTGTACTAAAACATTTTCTCCGTCTTTACAGAATGCGTGACCACCCCACATCACCTCGCGACGACAGATAGCACCCGCATCAACAATGACTATCAACTTGAGTGACAAAAAACAAATGTGACGTTCAAAACAATCGTGCCAAAACAATGTTTTGCTGCAAAGAACTGAAATTAATCTATGCGACTGTTGTACTGTTGCTCGAAGCGGAATTACTAGTCAACACTGGTGCTATGGAGTTCAAGAGGTCTTCCATTATGTCGCAAAATGCTGAAGAGTTGAAGTCGTTAGAGCTTTGCATTAGTAGGAACCAACAGAGGCTTGGTAGTGTTTTTGGGAATTACACAAGGCATCACAAAAAAGGTAAGTCGAATCCTTAGTAACATCAACTGAAATTCACTTGTTTAAATAGTGTAACGTGCATGTGAAGATATACATGACAGCCATCTCTCAAGTCATCTCTCTCATATAATGTTGAAGAGAGACTGTATGAATATGAACACAGCAAGGATGTATGTGGAAAATGTTAACATGTCGGTATTCAAGAGACGATTAAATCGGATGTTTAAAAGTTTGCCGGCAAAACAATTTTCAAAGTAGATTTTTGAGGTTTGTTTGTAACGCAGTTGTGCATCGATCATTGATGTAGAACGATGTCTCAAAATATTTTAAAAGAGTAAATTGTAAGAAGTGTCGTATCTAGAGATTAATCGAAGTAGTCACACAAAAAGACCACTTAGAAAATATTTATCTAGTTTAGTGCAGTAAGTTGTTTTATTTTTAATAACTTTATGCGTATGAGGACCGAAACACAAACCAATAAAGGGAATTTTAACTTTCAGTTAATGTTACTAATAAAAACTGCTTACTTTAGGTTGTGGAGCGATGTATTTTGTATTGTAATGTAAATAGAACTGTGAAACAAAAGTCAAACACGCACAACTAAACATTGTCCTTGGCCAACGTGATCATTGCCTGTCATATTTTCTGACAAACGCAAAACGCGCGTAAGCATTTTATGATCGAAAAACCACGACAATTAACACGGCAGCTATTATTTTGTTTTATTTTAGCACATTTACTAGTTTTATGACTTACAATACTGATCTGGGGCTCGCGTTTTGAATCTCTATGTTTGTGGTTTTCAAATTTTCTCTTACCGCAAACATTTTAACGATTTGCACATCCATCCGCAGTGCGGAGTGCGGATAACGGCCTAGTTTCTTATAATGAGAAAACGCTTGTACATACATACCTATGCGATAATATACGCAGACTGTGAAAAATAAACTTCCAGCCGTCACCCCTTTCTCTATGACGCAAAAAAATAACCGTTGTTAAAATTAAATGACGAATAGATTTTTTCACAAAATCTTTACGGTCCTACGATAATCGAGAGCTCAACAAAATGGTACCTAATCTGCTGTTGAATGTTAAAACATGATCAGTAAGATAAGACTGTAACTTTTAGTCTTAGTTATTGATACCTAATGACTATTTAAAAACTATATTTGACTTTTAAAATGCACTGCATTGTTGTTTAATCAAAGCTAACTCATAAATAAACTCATAACATAATAGCTTATTGCAATTACCGGATAAGTTGGATATCATCAACTAGATAATAATATACAATCTGAGTAGTCTGTGCCGCGGACAACATGTCTATAAAAGTAATGACTATCGAAATGGTACTTCTATCTCGTTCTGAACTATTTTTGTTCCTTTCGGTTAGTTTGAGACCAGAAGGTAACGACTAGAGTTCGGCGAATGATCAATTGAGGTCAGTTTAACTATACCTCGCCGTGTGTATACATAGTACGCACACACGTGCAAACGAAATCTCTATGCAAACTAATTGAGCTACACACGCAAGTGCAAGCGTCAGTGATAAAGAAAATGTGCTTTATTTTATTGAAGAGATAAAATAAAGTATGTACTTACAAAAAGTAAATAAATACAACTCAAGCAAAGCTAGTTTGCGTGGGATACCTTAACGCGAACAAATAAAACAAAGTTTATAAATAAATAAAATAAACTCTGGAGAGCTCTATAAAATCTAGACTAAAATTAGACAAGTAATTGAAATACCATACAATACAATACAATACAAATACACTTTATTGAACAACACAAATCAGTACAAAACAATACAGAAACAAAGAACAAAGTATACAATAGGCGGTAAAATAGCCGCAGCATAGGGGTAATAGGCGGTGCATAGGGTATAAATACGTCGCTAGAGATTTACCAAACTAATGTGTGAGAAGCCCAATATTGTGTTAGTCATAAAAATGATAATTATTTTTCTCCTACAGGTCACAGAAGAAGAACCACCACAACCACGCAATCAACAGTCATCTACACAACAGTCGACGAAGAAGAATCAACTGATCCATACACAACCATGGAAACAACAACCCATCCCAAACTACCAAAACCTTTAAGACTATCATCATCATTGCTAGATAAGGATTACGATGTACATATAGATAAGAATGAAATCAATGATGAAATCAGTGAGATAGACAGATATAAACATCACGAAAAGTATACAGAGCTAGATGAAACAACATTATCAAAGTCTTTAAGTAAAGTTAAGAAAATGTACAGAGATTCGGCGGCATCGACTGCCAATAAGTTAGGTGGGAAAGTCGGCAAGATGGGTATATTTTTGACTGACAATTGTACAACTGTAATAGCGCAAATAGGGACTACGGCAATATTACATTGTGAAGTTAGCGATATTACTGAAAATACGGTGAGTGACACAATTTTTTGTATTGTTGGATTAAATTAAGCGCCAGGAGCCTGACCATGACGTCTTAATGCGATTGCATTCAGAACTAAAGTTGGATCGCTCGCTGTCAGATCCATACTAGAAGTGTCAAAAATGACAGCTGAAACGAAAGTTGAATGGGAATTGAATCGCATTAAAACTTCATGGTAAGGCCTCAGCTACGAACAATTTGGTCAATGGTATCTTTGTATTACCGTTTCATTATGTAAAATGAGTAGATACAGCCGAACCAACCGCATTGGTTACTACCGATTAATGATTTTACAGAAAACCTCATAATGATTTCACTGGTGCCACATTGGGTCATGATTTTACGGGTTCAACTGTACAAGAAATTGTTTTGGATAATGATTAAGATGTAAAAGACACAAAGTCGTCAAAATAAGTCACTTTAAACAAGATAGTACAGGTTATTGATTGAAACTTGATAACATTGGAGAAGTAATATCTCTTCAAAGTTGACAAAATATAGCGGACTACAGAATGTTTTCCTCAGAGCAGAAAATATTTCTACTTTACTTAAATTCTCAAACTCATTACATTTATTTACCTTTATTTGTATTTAAATTGCCCATAAGAGACTTTCACGACTATACTTGTATACTTGTACCATCTTAATGGACGGCACGTGATCATTAAAAGTCTTTACTACCTTATTAATTATTGCTTAAGCTGAAGGGTGAAGCGAATTAACTTTAATGATAGACACCACTTGAATAATTAAATAACGAACTTTCCTGAAATCAAAGTAGGACAGCAATTAAGCTGAAATAATTGTATGTTATCGATATAGGTCAAAACTTCCTTTTAATGAAGTTTCGCGTTTAAACTCGCGAATTTGGCCTTCAATTAAATATTTTAGAGGCTGGTTTATTAATTCAATTCGGAACCTAAGGCTATGCAAAACTTTATGGGAGTTAACTGAATTATTTATAAAGGTTACACTTTTAAATTACAAGTTTTGGTTCGTTAAATAAATACATAAAGCGTTATTATGCTTTGTACACGAGCAAATTGCAAGAATTGTGTTTGATTTTCTTTTAAAAGCAAGAAATTTCTTTCGAGCTGCCATTTTAATAAAAAATTTCGTACGTAATCTTAAAAACTAGTAAACAGATTCTCTCATGTGCTTTTAACCAATTAATAGAGTTATGCACGAGGAACGAGGAAGGCATACATCATTTGTCAAGGTTTCGTGAAAATTAGTTGAAATATATAACAATAATTGTTGGAAGTGCCGCGAGAAGTCAAGCGGCATGGCATACAAATATTAATTGTGCGCGGATGAAGTCACTGCCAACAGAACTAGTCATTAAATAAGTAACGAAAATCCCCATGTTCCAGGTAACTTGGATAAGAAAAAAAGATTACTCGCTGCTATCAGTAGGCCTTGTCACATACAGCGCCGATAGCAGATTCTTCTCAGCCCACGGTCGGCACGTTAAGGTAAGTCCTATTAATGTGGGTTAGAGGAAACAAAGATAAGTGGGAGCAAGGAAATAAATGGCCCGAAGAGTACTCGGAAACGCAACGGGAATTGTTTTTTTTTTTGTATTGGAAAAGGTGTTGGGTTTAATTGAATCGCAGTGAGATTGGTGTTGGGAAGGACAGCATTCCGTACCAATTGGCAGGCATACACAAAATTGCGCTGTGCTAGTAATTTAAGTGCATTTAACATGATCCGTGCCAATCATTTCCATTCTACACTAACGAGCAAAAATAACTGGTCTCTTTTCATACAAGGTTCTATGAAAAGTGACCCGTTAGTTTTGCTCTTGAGTATATACCATATTTAGTAAATTCTCAAACGCGTTGGTTCTAACAATTATGATTAGTCACGACTCGTTTGGACAAGACAGGTTACAGTAAAAACTGGCACTATCTATTTTTTTTATTAAATTTATAAATTTAAATTTAAGACTTTGTGTATTTGATTGGTTTATACCTGTAAACATTTTTATTTTTTCAGGAAACGACAAATTGAGCATAGTTTTCAAAAACTAAATGACAGGTTAAGGTGCTACTATTTTTGGAACTCCCTCGTATTGTTGTGTAGTTTTTTAATAGTAATTCTGAAATAGATTATCAAGGTGTCTCTTTTAGATAGTGAAGGTATAAAAATAGATAAATACGCCACAGTTACAATTCTAAAAGCTATTATTTTAAAATTTGGGTCGACTGCTAATTAAAGTTTTGTGTGGGCCGAAAACTACTTAAAATACCGACCTGTGATCGATTTTCATAAGGAAAGTAAATTATTTACAATTCTCGCTACCTCCCTCAGTTTTTTTCTATAATTAGAATTTAATTGCGCCTGTTTATTATTGTTATTTAAAGAACTTAATAGCAACGCGTAGGTAAGTTTCAAAATAAAAATAATTGAGTTTTCGTACGAATATCAATGTGCGCTTTGCTTAGTTTGGTCAATAAAATAATAAATGTTTAATTATGCGTAGATGACTTAAGTACATCACACCGTCACGTCTCTGTCCCATAGGAGTAGGCAGAGGCTACTTTGTTCCACTTGCTTCCTGACATAATTATTATGTATTTTGCTTCATCCACGTTCATCAATTTCTTGATCCATGCTCAACGGTTAAGGTTACTCTTGACCTGACCTTTTGTCGAAGCGACTTCATCATCATAATTATCATCATCAGTCGTAGGACGTCCACTGTTAGACACAGGTCTCCCCTCAAAAACGGACACGACTTTTGCTACTGGGAAATGTTGGTTGGAAATCTTACTTCTATGTTTTCAGATTAATATTATAAGAAGGTTGTTTTATTCAAAAAAATTGCTCCATTTTTACCCTCGTCTTAAGCACCACCAGACATAACAGTAAACAGTATATCTTTTTACGTACTCCCACAAGCAAGTAACACGTAACTACATTACCGAGGCGAATGTAATACACTTGCAAAAACCATGGCAAAAATCCCAAGCATTATTGGAAATATTCACCACAGGTCTCCATACGAAACAAGACTTTAACCGCATGTAAAAAACGTAGCAAATGGACTGTAAGTTGGGTAGTATTTCCATATATTGGACCAGAACATATGTGCAAAGATTATTTCATATTTTAATAGTAAGGCAATCGTATGAATACGGAATTTTTGGGACCGCTTGGGAGTGAATTGAACATTATACCTATGTAAAATCCTATGGGTATGGAACAAATTGTAGACCAAAATATTTGTGTATCGTAAAAATTGATAAATGGTTAAGGAAAATGAAACGTGTATGTGGAATGTGTACAAGTGGCAGTAGGGGAATGGAACGAGTTCGAAGTATTCGTTTGTTTGGTTGTCAAGTTTGGAAATTGATGGTTAGAATAACTTACACTCCATTATAAATAGCAATAGAAAAGAAATGAATCAGCGTACTAGTATTATTTTTATGAAATCGGCATTTACTTGTATACATTTTATCAAAATCTTCTGTTAGGTAGGTACTTACTTTTTGCTGATTTTGCCATAAATTAATCACCACAAATAAATGCACATAACACGTATGGAATTTTATTGTCACTGAGGGTCACGAGTTTTGCAAAGCTTCCACCTTGGGAAAGACAAAACAAATCGACTTGATAGCCAACCTTCAGTAATTGAAGAGTAACCAAAAGAAGGAGATGCTGTACTAACTAATACGTTTCTTGTTCAGGATTGGGCGCTACACATACGTTTCTCAACGTCTGCGGATGGCGGCTACTACGAGTGTCAAGTGCCCACGCATCCACCTACCAGCATCTTCTTTAAACTAGTCCTTGTTGGTAAGTGCTAAACATGGTCATCATCGTCATATCCAGCCTGTATAAGTCACATACTAGACATCATTTCAGTTAATTTAGTTTAAACTTTTGCTTAAGTTTAAGCTGATGGTGTTTAATTGTAGCAATGTCGGCATGCTTGTAAACGTACCAAATTTCAAATCAATTCAACCACTGAACGTGAGCCAAAATCCACTTGAAAATTATCTTGAAGTGAAGGAAAATAAACGAATAAAAATTCACCGACTCCCTTACAAAAAATGAAACTAACTTCAGAACCTTGCCTATGTCCTTTGAACCTTGCTGCTTCTCTACGACCACTCATACAAGACAGCTAATCTGCGCGACGTATGTATCTTTTCCTGTAGAAATCTCTGGTAGAGTCACGACCCAGGATTGTTGAGTCACTTTGCCATGGTTTGCAATTTAGCCGTGTAATCCATGACCGATGTCACCGAATAGCTGATAGCTATTCGATTTGCATTACATGGCCAAGTTACAAAGTAAGAGGTTCAAAAATTCCGGTTCGCGACTGTACCTATGGTCCTAGTTCATTCGATGGATCTCCAAACGCCTGTTCCATATTTGGTTTGAAGAATTTCTTTGTCGACAGCGGCATATGCTGAAATAATGGGAGAGTCGGAGAAGATCATCCACGAAGGTTCTATGCTGCGGCTGGTGTGTGTCGTGCGGCGTTCTACGGAACCACCGTCTTACGTCTTCTGGTACTTCGAGAACCGGATGATCAACTATGATTTAAGTAAGTGCCGAGACAATAAATTAATAGGTACTAACCCTTAGGTACGAGTAGACAGAGCCTAGGATAACAAGATGAAGCACGATGGCGGGGGTATAGGTGGAAATAGGAATCGAACTACAGTGCGATAGTATTTAAAAAGTTCTTCGGGTCTGTATTGCTATCTCGCTCACTCTTATGAATTTGATGGTTGAATCGACGGATTGTATTCGCAATCCGATGGTTGTACTAGGAGGTCATAGACTGTAGTTATGGGTTGCTAGCCGCATAGCCTATAACATGATTTCTATGATTTTCGCCCATTCCCTTAACGGGTTTTTACCATATATGCGCGGATTGGAAGCAACTGGTACATCCCCTGTTTTTTCTCTGCCCCCAGACCAGCATGGAAGGGTATAAAATACGAGTGTTCTTTTTTGAAATCTGGACCCGACGCAAAATGCGATAAATGAAAATGATATTTATGAAGAAAATTATGAAACCTCTTATCACCCCTCGTATTCCAAACCTTAACACTCCACAGCTTACGCGTCGCACAATATACGTCTGATTAAATAATTTAATGTACATTAATTCAATTCGTGCGCAATTACGTGTCATACCGGATTAATATCCCCTCGTACATGGAAGCCTTGGTTAATAATTGTGCTGAATCGATTAATGCTGGCAGAAATGGTAATGTGGAAGTTTGAGAGACAGTTAAGAGCTTTGACGATGATCTAACACCGTATCATGCTGAGCGTGACAGATGCTACGTTATGGTAAATAATACTAACTAACTAAACAAGACAGATTGTGTCAGGAGACGCTGTGGATACTAAATGACGGTAGTCACTATGCGCGATGAGATGAAGCATCTAGATGCCCTAGTTTGTGCAACAGTAAGTACCTTATTTCAAAGTATAGACATGGGGGCGATCGTTGAAATCAAGCCCGTGAGAATGCGATTCAAAAATGGTGAAAATCTGGTAGATTTAATCGCAATTTGAAGCGTCAGGGGCGATCGGAAGGGGTTTGTAGTAGAATATTTTGAGGCTTCGTATTTATCAGACATGCTCGGGTAAACGGAGCAAAGTGTGAGGAAAATATCAGTGATAGAATAGCGTTAAGCGAAGCCCGAAAAGTAATCTTATTGGTGGATGTGAATTTCCAAATATGCCCTTCTGTAAGAGGCCTGTGCTCAGCAGAAGAATATACGCCATATTAGATGGAGATGATGATGATGATGATAGGTGGATAGGTTTCGCGCTCACCGCTCCGCTTTCTCTCATTTATCTCTGCCGGATGCAAAGCCGGTTACGTCAAGTTTTGATATTTCCTTTTCCACCAGAGGAACAAAAAGCCATCCGTCGCCTGAATATTACTTAAAGCGCTTAGATTTCAATATTCATCGTCACCCAATTTGCATGAAAATATTTCTATTTCTCAGAACACCGTCCGATCCGCAAGATTAAACAATAACTTAACCTGAAGTCTGGTTTTCTCAGTTTTCAGTCTTATTTCCATTCAACTCAAATATTTTGCAAAATTCTTCAATATTTTTTTTCCCGGGTCAGACTTTTATTACAATTAACGGATTTATTGGGGATTGTTGCGATTTCATAATTTTAATTAAATACTGGAAAATGGGAATTCTCTGCTTGATTTACTGCGAATTGATTATTTTTCATCTTCAGTCCTTCGATTCAATTAGTGTATTGATTATTATTCTACATTTCTGTCTGTGGTTGTATTGAAATTCTACAAAAGAAAAAATAACAGATCAGATTAACCCAGTTCAGCAAATGGACAGGGTATTTCCATAATTTAAATCAGTAGATCATCGTGTGCTTTTCATTCGCAATAACAACAACAATAAATTGTTACATTAAATACTGGTCGACGAAATCTAATATCATATAGGTAATTATTTTACGCAGGAATCAATCAAAGTGATAATGATGCTAACGATGATAACGATGATGATCCTTCCGACCGATTTCGGCCATGGCGACCACTTCGACTCCTAGTTAGTACGACGCTCATGCGCCCGAAGGTTGCTTATGTAGCCGATCTTAGCGGTGAAACCTCGCGCACAATGATTTGATAATATTTAGTAGATATCTGAATTTAGAGGTGCTTCTTTACATTCATAGTAAGTGAGCTAGAATGCCATTCGGGTATGTCTTTCTATCTCACTCACTTTTATGGGTTTGATACTTAAATCGGCCGAGAGCGGAAGATAGCAAGACAAATCCGAAAGCCATTCTAAGAGCTCACAGACTATAACTATTTGAGATAAGTCCATCACTCATCTTTCTGTACTCGGGAACAAAAAACCGAGTCACTTCCCATAGAAAGTAGTATGAAAAGCTACCCGGTTTCTTTGCTCTCGAGTATAGTTAGTAAACGCAGAGAATTTCAGAAAAATTTAATTTTCGTAAGAAATCGCATTGAGCACTTTTCGGTCCCGAAAGAAATGTACCAACTGAGCGCTGTTTCAAATTGCATTTCGTTTCATTAGTGAATGTTAATTTGCATTTATTTTATTCTAGTCGCAGGCTTAATGTGCTTTTTCAAGCTGCTGGTAAAAGCTTGCTAATGCAAAGTGGAGACGAGCACCTGCCAGTTTCAAATTTTAACGTCCGCGGATCCTTGGCTAAACGGATTTTTTATTTAAATGCATAGAAAAACTAGGATGCTTTTAAATAGATTGAACATTACCTGTCGCATCGCAAGTCCTGTCTTTTGATAACACAGGGGCCTTACCATGACGTCTTAACGCGATTCAATTCAGACTTAGTTCAGGTTTTAGATGTCATTTGTAGTGGTGGCAATAACGGCTGTTTTGCAATAATGAATAACAGTGTTGTGTTATTCTTAAATAGCTGTTATTGTAAACTATTGTCTGTTATCCTGTTATATTGCTGTTTTACAAAACGATAGTGAACTTATTATTAAATAATTGTTGTACTTATTTCGTCGCGATCGCAGCGTAATAAAAACATACGGGAACAAAAGCAAAACAACGCTCTGTTACCTTGTTTGTTATTGTACTGACTGACAACAAACAGCAACAGCTATTAATGATACCAAAAATCAGTTATTTGAATTGCGATTGCGATGCGAGCTCGCGCGTATAGCGCTATCTCTCGCACACAGCTACTTGATTTGTTGCGCACTCGCTTGCGCTTCTATGCCAAGTGCGGCAACAGTGCTCGTATGAACAACGTTGACAACAGACAACAGATAAAATGATAACAGTATAGTTGACGATTCGATAATGTGTTGTTCGTTGCGTGCAAATAATGCATTACGTTATCTGCTGTTGTAATTACGACCACCACTAGTCATTTCTAGTATGGATCTGACAGCAAGCAAACCTTAACTGAATCTGAATGGAATCGCATTAAGACGTCATGGTAAGGACCCAGGTCTGTGCTTGAGACCAAAACACTGAGTCCCAAGAATGCGAAAGTTTATGAGTGACGATGTGACGATGTGAGTGAGTGTGTATGTTTGCCCCTTCTTCACGCTAAAGCGACTGGCTGGATTTGGATAAAATTTGGAACGAAGATAGCTGGTACCCTAGATTAAAACATAGGCTACTTTTTATCTCGAAAATGTTTATCGCTATACCGCGGGAACTATACAATGTTCCCGCGGTATAGCGATAAACATACCAATTGCTAATTCTACGCGGACGAAGTCGCGGGTAGAAGCTAGTTTAGGCATATTTAAAGAACTTTGTCTAGGTAACTACGTTTTAGTCTTTTTTAGCCCTCCTACAACAACACACATACAACACATACAACTATAGCGGATAGTTATACTGGCTTGTGATTGCGTGTTCGTGAACAAGTTGGGGTTTGCAAGTCACATTCACGCGCATGCCAGGAATACTTGACAGGGTGTCGCCGTGTAGTGTATTAAATTTTATTGAGGGAATGGGTCTTCGGAATAATGTTATATGCGATGCGGCTGGCAACCCATCACTATTTTAATTCGCCTTTCCACTTGTACGCTAACAATCAAGATAAAAGTGGCCTTTAGCTCTTCCCCTCCCTGCCTACCAGGATAAAGTTGTTTATGTATGTGTTGTTACAGATGGTGTTAGTGTCCATAACGGACGGCAGACGAGTGAGCTTGTCATCGGCAAAGCTGAACCTCGTCACGCAGGCAACTATACGTGTGTGCCTGCCAACGCCAAGGCTGCTTCTGTCACAGTGCACGTGGTGCAAAGTAAGTACAAAATCAGTGAGCGAAATACGGACCAAATTGGTGGAAGACGCGGGAGGGGGCCTAGGAGCGCGCGCGCGGCCGTCACGCCATTGGCCGGTTAGTTTGACAGATGCGCAAGCGTATCCCCTCCACTAGCATTTCTTTAGTTCCGCACTCAAAGGGCAACCTATTACTTAGACTCCAATCCCGCCTGTTCCTCTGCAAGCTATCTGACTAATATTATAAATGCGAAAGTATGGATGGATGAATGGATGGATGTTGGTTTGTTACTCAATCACGCCAGAACGGCCCAACGGATCTGGATGATATTCGGCACATAGATAGAGAAAAGTCTGGAATAGCACATAGGCTACTTTTTATCCCGGAAAATTGCGTAGCTCCCGCGGGATAGCGATAAACGAATTATTTGCAGACGAAGTCGCTGGCAACAGCTTATCTCATAAACCATGATAGCTAGGCAGTTGCAATTTTTACAGATGTTGCATTTCTGTTGCTGCAGGCTGCTGTAACAAAAATTACTAAAAACAGAATAGTTTTATATCGATCTATGTAAGTAACCAATATAAAATGACCTCACACTGCCTACATTTTGCTTAGGACGCAGGGTGCTAACACTGATGTTATCTTCACTTGCCGAATTTGTACGGAACCCTCGGTGCGCGAGTCGATTTCTTCTGCTGGGTAAAACCCTTTTCTTGTTTCCGCTATTCGTCCTTATTTGCCTTTTTATGAAATGTTAACTTTTGGTCGCTTGAAACGACAGTACTTCTTCTGGTGTACCTACCTACTTCTAAGGTCGAAAACGAAGTATTCCGATATCGACCGTTTTTTATTGTTTTCTGGTTTCTTTCTGCTATTATATAACTTCACGAGAAAAGTTATCATTGATTCTAGAGTCTAATCTTATCCTGAATGGAGTATAATGAATAAGTTTGATGAAACAACACAATCAATTGGCCATTGTCCTTTCTTTGTAATTCAAAATGGGTAAGATGGCGCCGTGAAAAGAAGCTTCACTCTTCGGCGTAAACTTATTTTCTGTTTAAATGCAAATCGTTGTTTGCAAAAAACCAAGACACAAAGCAGCAAAATTAATTTGTTTTCAAAGACATTGCTCTAAATTGCTTTTTCAGCGGCCAGCGGTGCAATATTGGAATATTGATAAGACTCAAATTAAATTACACATTTTTCATTTCGCACAAAATGTTCGGCTTAGGATTTTGCGAGTTTACTTTGAAAGGGTTTATTTTCGATCTTGTTTGTTGTAATTCAGTTGCTTCAAGTATAATATGTATTTTCGTGAAAATTGGAATAATTTATCATACCCTGTATTACGGGTCAGCACCGCCTCGATTCCGAGAAGCATTGTTGTGTAAACCAATTTATTGGTGCATAAAATGAAGACTTAACAATATTAAAAGGGTTGACCTTCTCGTAAGCGTTTAAATAATTGTATTTTTGTACTACAAGGCAGGAAAATGAGGGTAGTAGGTCACCTGGTGATAACCGTATTACTGGACGATTGCAAATGCGTTGCCAGTCTAGACGGCTAAAATAGGAGGAGGAGTTTTACACCCCAGTAGGCTTATTGTCTAACTCGCTCGCAATCGCCATCGTGCTCATTTTGACAGTTCATGTATGGGCTGACAATTGGCATCGGAATCAGCTAGCTGTCACATTCATACAAGAACTGTCAAAATGAACACGATGGCGATTGCGAGCGAGTTAGACAATAAGCCTACAGGGTCCCGCAAGCAAATTGGCTCCCAGCCCCCATTGAAAACCTAGCACTACACAGTATTATTAGCATTGCAGTGTGTTTTTTGTCAAAATAGCAAATTAGTTACTTACATAGATTATACAAAAATAAGTTTCTTTTCGTTAAAGGCTCCATTTATAATAGCTTTGATGTACCCATTCTTACTAATTGAAGTTTTCTAATAACCTCCGCTTTAATTTTAGTCTGAAAGTTATATCAAAAGAGTTTATGGAGGGAAAAAATTAATTGCTTCGTCTATACTTTAATAACCACTTTCATGTTGTTAAACATTCATTTATGAAAGCATTTTAGTGCAAAAGCAATCAGTTCAGCGCAAGAATGAAAACCTTTAGGGTAAACTTCATTATTCTTAGCAACATTACTAAAATTTAAATTTTCCTCCAAACCGTTTTAAATTTCAAAGAAAATGATCTTTTTCTTTTGTTTAGAGCTTCCATTTCAGAGTCTGTCGCATGTCTGTCTGGAGAGAAAATACAATTTATTTTATTTTTAACTTTCCAGTGGATTTGGAACTTAAAAATTTACTAGGTACATCTCAGAAACGGGTACAAAATATTCCTTAAAAAATACGTACCTAATCATAAAAAATTTAATAGCTATTCAAAAGTATTGAAAAAGAAAATGCAGATCCTGCCTAACACATAGCTAAAGTACGATATTCCTATGTTATATATTATTATGTTATCTATTGAAGTCCCGAATATAATTGATACCTAAATCCTTACACAAATTCCAGGCTGAAAGGGAATGCCTGTCCCTATACGTATTTCAAAGCGATTTGTGATTTGAGAGCATATTCGATTCCCTCAATACCTAACCTCTAAATTTCTACGGTATTAGGAGAGTTGAGAACAGTATACAGTATCGTCATAATCAGCCTATACTAGTCCACTAACAGCATAAAATTATCAAAATCATCTACTTTTATCGTGAAAATCATGTTAAGAGAATCAAAGTCAAAGAGATTGATACCTCTTGATTGGTTGCTACCTGTGTCACCTATAACATGACTCCTAAGATTTCGCCCATTCCCTCGATGGGATTTTACGATCTGCGCGAGAGGCAACTGAATACATTCTGTTTTTTCTTTGCTCCCAAAAAGCATGGAAAGAAAGAAGAATCTCGCTACCTAGAATGATAAAACTGTGGCATTAGCGCAATAGAAACCATTTGTACCACAGCCTCAGTACTAACGAGGTGATTCGTCTCTGCATTGCATTTCCACTTTACCCTTGCGTGCTTAGTACTTCGGGGGAAAAGACGAATGACTGACTTATCAATGAAGAGTCCAAACCTAACCTACTTTGAAATTTAGCTAAAGTTCCTTCAAGTACTGATTGTCTGCCAAACGCAGCAATTTCACGAAAGTGTTTTGTTTAGAGATCATCTGAGAGGCCTGTGCCAATCAGTAGAATGTTTTTGGGCTGTAGATAAATAACCGGGACATTTAACACCAATTGACAACATTTTATTTTTATAACACCTGAAAATGTATATATGGTTTGAAAGCATTTTGCCTCCTGATCACTGCAATATGTTTATATAATTTTAATATCGCTTATTATAAAAAATAAAAAAATATTAAAAATATGTCCTAATTTTACCAAAACTACCACAGGATGGGTGAAACGAAACGCCTTTGCTTTTTTCACGAGAAAAAATAAGCGACCATAATTTTGTATTTTTGACAACTTCAAAGTACAAGGGGGGCAACTCTGAAATTATATTTTCGAAGTTCGTTGCATACTTCTCTCTCACTCTCAAGATAATGACTATTAGTATGAGCGGAACAGCACGAAGCGAACCTCGAAAATCCAATATTGGAGAATAGGGCCTGACATTGTCAATTTGAAATTAACGTCAGTTTTTTTTTCTATAGAGAGAAGAAAAGACAAAGGGATAAGTGTGTATTCTGTGATAGTATCGGAGTTACGCCCTTTTAGAATAAGCAAAAATTAATAAATTAAATACAAGCCCTAGCGAAAGAATTAAACTGTCAGCATGTTCATCTTTTCAAACAAAATACAGAGAACTATTAAAATTTTAGACTCAGAAATATGAAATGTTGTCAATTGACCTAGTCCCAAACTAAGCAAAGCTTGTACTATGGGTAGACACTAGGTAACATACTTAAATAGATTAATTAGGTACTTAAATACATTTTAAACATCCAAGACCCCAGGGATAATCATTCGTATTTTTAATCCCCTACGCAAAAAGAGGGGTGTTATAAGTTTAAAGTCAATGTCTCTCTCTCTGCGAGAGTGTGTGTGTCTGTGGCATCATAGCTTTAAAGCAGATGTTCCGATACGGATGGAGTTTGTTCATTCGAAAGCCACTTTCCTGGCGGTGATTCTTAGCCTTGTTTGGTAAAAATCGGTCCAGTAGTTTGGAGAGTATTTTAACTTTTTTCGAAAATGGTGTAACGCGTTTTTGGCATACAACAGAATTCTTTTTTTTTTAATTTACTTTTTAGGGATTGTTTCTTAAATTACAAGGGTTTTTTTGCGTGGGGGGTTTTTAAATTTTTAATAGTTATTCATAGACAATATTATAATGATGCTCGACTGGGGATCAACCCGAAACCTTAAGCTTCATAGTCAGGTCTAACCTCAAGGCTGAGGCCGTCAGAGCTGTGACTGATAATTATACTGATGATGATGATGATGATGATTGTATGTTTGTTTGTCTACAGGTGAAACACCGGCAGCCATGCAACATGGAAACAATTCGCCAGCAACAACGCCTCGACTACACCTCCTAGTGAATGTATTAATAAATTTATTAGCACTTAAAATAATGTTTTCACAGATATACCTAGAGTACGGATAACGTTATACGTAATGTATTTTTTTTATCCCCGTCTGTGTATAATAATTGTTCTGGTGTTGATGGTGTTTTCCAGCTAAAAGTAATACCCGATGTTTTTTTACCTTATTCTTCATTCCAAACCATTTTATCGCCTTTATCAACAAACTAAAATGTCATCCTATTTCCCATACAAAAGGGAATGGATGATTATTTTAAAAGTGCTTGGTGATTTTTCTATTGATAGGAATAACCATTCTTAGCTACGGAAAAAAGTTTCAGATTTTTCCGTCGACCCATATATTCTATAAAAATAAAAACATTTTACTCAGTCACTCGGCGGCTCTTATACGGCAGTTAAGCAGTACGCCAACGAATATCAAATAAAAAAAAAATTGCTGCTTGAATCTGTGGTACACGATGACATTTTTGTAGCTAAAAGAAGCAACGGCTAAGTGGCGCCATCTGTAGATTGTTCGTGTTACTAAACAATACATGGGGAATTTCAATAAATATGACCTTCATATATATTTTTTTCGCAGGTTTTGGAATTATTGGGTTATTTCTACTCCGAATTAACAACACTACTCAATGTTAAATGAGAAATTAATGGTAATTTTAGTGAAATTCCCCATGTATGGTTTAGTAACACGTCCGAACAATCTACAGACGAATCAATAGAAAAATCACCAAGCACTTTTAAAATAATCATCGATTCCCTATTACTGGTTGTATTCAAATAGCATCACATCCATCAGAATTTTGCGGGATTATACTTGACATCTCACGACATCTTATAAAAATTATACTCTGATTATTATATTTTAAATTTTATATGAACTTACGGGGTGACTTGTTTGTTTATAAAAGCGTTGAAGTAGATGCGAATGGGACACATATAGTATGTTTACTTTTATTGTTTTAGAGTAGGATCAACAAGTCAATGATCATGGTTTGTATCACGTATTTTTTTTTATTTAGCGTCAAAAAATTCAAAACACACTCAGGTTTTGTTAAGTTAATATCAAACACAGTTTTGGAAGTTAAGTATCTAATAAATTTATCTGAAAGTCTTAGTCATGTCACTAAGGCGTGTTACAGGTGTCCATGGCCATGGGTGGTGGTGCTCGCTTACCATCAGGCGACCCACTTGCTCGTTTACCTTCCTTGTCGTATAAAAAAGTCAAATCACGAGTCAAATTACGGTGGTCATCCAAGCAGCTATTAGGTACTTTCATGGAAGCTACGTTTAGAGAAGTGAATTCCTGAGCATATTTTCTAAAATTCTAAAAGCCTGATTCCTTATTAAAATAATTATAATAATTATAATTAAATGTTATTCACATTTTCCTAATACAACTGTGCAAATCAGATAATTTTTAGTACTCATATTACAATTATTGTACTCTGTTCAATTTAGTATTTTATACATGAAATGCAGCACAACTGTCCACACTTCTATCCTTTTAGCGTATTCTATATATTAATGATACGTAAATGGCGCATGGACTATGATACGCTATGGAGATAGATACGCTACAATAATACAAGAGGTGGATAAAAATTATAACAATATCTTATTAAATACATTCTATTTATCTCTGTCAAATCAGTTACAGTGTAACTACCTACATAAACTATTTTTTTTTATTGTGACTTACAATAATATTGAAGCTGAAAAACACCAAAATATTTTTCAACGTTAAATCATGTATTACAGTTGATAATTAAAGTATACCAATCGAGTACAATAACGTTATATGTAAATACATTGTGAAATAATTATAATTAAGGAATGTAATTATCGTCACTTGGATTTAAGAATAAATGATAATTTTGAATTCAACGTGCCAAGTTCGTTTGTTTTATTTTTACCAAATAATTAAAGGTCGGCTGTCAGCAGTTTTTTTATCTATCTACAGGGTGTATCAGACACCCCCTAACAATAATCCACTGGGGTATATAACCGTAGCTATAGAAGCCAAAAAAAATATTAATAAAAAAATTTGAGTATTTTTTTTTATTTTCTATATGAATGATTACAGTTAATACTACCATTCCTATAGAAAATAAAAAAAAAGTTACTCCATTTTTTTTCATTTTTTTTAGCTTCTATAGCTATGTTTATATATCCCAGAAGTTTATTGTTAGGGGGTGTCTGATACGTCCTGTATATTATAAAGAGGTAAAGTTGGCCTGTTTGTGAAGTTGCAGGTAGCGGACAATCGCAAGATCTATTGAACCAACTTTGAAAATTCTTTTACCAAATTATAATGATTCTGCGGGGACGAGGTCGCAGGCAACAGCTAGTTTAGAATAAATTCGCTTATATTTTAATTTACTTCTTTGACGGCGGTAACTAGCATTGTTTTTAACCATTTTATTTGTCACAATGAAGATCTCAGCGTATTTTTATAAAAATAACTTCAACAGTTCTTATCGATATTTTGTAATCACTAATAAATATCATAGTGAGGTACTGATAATAAAGCATATAAATAGAATATTCAATCATGAATTTAGGCTGATAATATCTTTTTTGTCGTAATTATGACCCCTGAGAATCCATTAACAAAAATAATAATTTAATCTTCCACCTACTTTCAAAAGTTTGGCTTAATCCAATCGATGATAAAAATAAATATTAATAATGAACAATAGGCCATTATACCCGAGGGACTATTTTTATGTCCTATTAACTACTGTCGGCTTATGAAAATATTAAGCGTTGTAGGACTGTGTCGAATTAAGGTGGAAACACATTGTTAACACACGACGCGACCCGATGCAACGCGACGCGTGTTGAGTCGAATCAAATTGTATTATTTTCTATGTCCAGAACCACACTATGAACATCCGACGCGACGCCATGCGCATACATTTGTTGTATCGGGTCGCGTCGCGTGTTAATAATGTGTTTCCACCTTTAGGGTAATTGTACCAGTGTTCGACACTTTTAAGCTTGAAAGCACTAATAATGGACGCAAAACTTAATTTTTAATTTTAAAATAAAATGGTTGTGATATGAATGTTGTAAAATAAATTACTATCCCTTCGTTTCTATTAAATAAGAGTTATTAACTGAGCATTATTGGGTCCATGGCCATTTACTGGTGCCTTTACCTTAAAAATAACTGCGGGATAGATAAATGAATCCCTCGCAAAGTCGTGGGTCGTGGACAAAGTCTAGTTTCATAATGTCTAAAATAATTTTATTTTCACAATTCCAACAAAACATGGTTCTTTTGAAGATACACAATACAATTGACATCGGAGCATCTATTTGCGGAACGGACTGTTGGGGCTAATAGTTCGACCTCGAAGCTCGTGTCACACCGTCCCTCTCGCTCTCATATTAATGACTGTTAGTGTGAGCGAACAGCACGAAATGAACTTCCGATTTTTAACTTCGAAATAGGCTTGAACACAATAGGCGACACGGCGAAATTAAAGAGGCGGTGAAGTGTAAAGAATCGTACACGCGTCAATACATTTTGCGATGATCGAGTATTTTTAAGCCAGTAGTATTGTAACATGAAACGGACTTCTAAAGTTGAATTGACGACCGGACCCTGCTAATATTATAAATGCGAAAGTAACTCTGTCTATCTGTCTGTCCGTATTGTCTGTCTGTCTGTCTGTTACGCTGTCACGCTATAACCACTAAACCGATTTTAATAAAATTTGGTACAGAGATAGTTTCAGTCCCGGGGAAGAACATAGGATAGTTTTTATCCCGAAAAATTGCATAGTTCCCGAGGGATAGCGATAAGCGAATTCTGTGCAGCGGAGTCGCGGGCAATCATAAGTAAGTTATACAACTAACCAAACATTCTGTAGAATGTTCTACTCTACAGGATCATCATTGCAAATTTCCTAAAAAAAGATAGTACGGTTTCATAAAAAAAAAAGTTAATGACGAATAATCATTATGGCAAAATCACACCATGGGAAAAAATGTTTTACTAGTCTCAGGAGACTCAGGAATGCTCAAACAAACTAATCCAATCTGCTAAAATATTCTCAATTAATTCTAAAACATTTTAACGACAAACATGCAACACGACAGAGAATAATACAACTATAGTATAAGTACCTGGCTTAACCAAGTCGTCAGTAGAACATCACAAATGGAAGTGGCTCTGATTTATGGACGTATCCACATCATCGTGCCTTGGGTCGTGAAGACAAATCGATAGGAAATGAAGTTTCATTCAACGCGGTGCTTGTGCTTTTTATGTTGATTCGGTCCGTACCGTATCGACTTTTAAACTACGACCGAGAATGATGAAATATCGCATGGGAAGTCAACGAACTAAAATACCTATTTTTACGTATAATCTAATCGAATGTAACTAATATTATAAATGCGAAAGTATGGATGGATGAATGTTTGTTTGTTACTCAATCACGCCAGGACGGGCCAACGAATTTGGATAAAATTCTGCACATAGATAGAGAAAAGTCTGGAATAGCACATAGGCTACTTTTTATCCCGGAAAATTCCCGCGGGATAGCGATAAACGAATTCTTTGCAGACGAAGTCGCAGGCAACAGCTAGTACACACATAAGTCGCGTCTTTATCCTTTACGGCGTATACATAGGCATGAGGTAACAGGACCTAAGAACCACGTTTAGCATGATTATGGGCGAGTACGCGGAAAGGGGAATCAAAATAGTTTTTCGCCCATTCCCTCGATGGGCTTTTACCATCTGCGCGGGAAGAGAAGTAACTGGTGCATTCTACGTTTTTTATTTGCTCCCAGACCAACATGGAAGGAATGTTGGATTTGTATTCATGTATCTCTACTAATAATTATTATGAATGCGAAAGTAACTCTGTCTGTCTGTCTGTCTGTTACCTGTTCACGCTTTAATCGCTGGACTGATTTAGTTGAAATTTGGTATAAAGATAGTTTGAGTTCCGGGAAAGGACATTAGAATAGTTTATCTCGGAAAATTGCATAGTTCCCGCGGGATAGCGATTCTGTGCAGACGGAGTATAAGATATGTAAGATACTTAAACAAAATTAATGAATCGCTCAACCGATACTGTATACCACAGTGGCAGCGTGTGGTTAAATCGTAACGTTATCATCATCATCAGCCTGAAGACGTCCACTGCTGAACAAAGGCCTCCCCCTTAGCACACCATAATGAACGACAAGTCGCCACCTGCATCCACCGGTTTCCCGCAACTTTTACGATGTCGTCAGTCCACCTAGTGGGAGGCCTGCCAACACTACGTCTTCCGGATCGCGGTCGCCACTCGAGAACTTTTCCCCCCAACGGTAACGGTAACGGTAACGGTAACGGTAACGGTAACGGTAACGGTAACGGTAACGGGTAACGTTATAGTATGCCTTAATTCTATCTAGTGCTGCAGCTCGGTAGTCCACTATCGATAGTTTCGATAAACTATCGATATTTTCAACAAAGACAACTAACAGCGTCGGTTATCGAGTATGAAAGTTTTGGAAGACTACTGTAGCGGCCAGGACCCAGGCTGCTGATGGTAGCGGGTTTCCTAGCGATACCTTTTAATAAAACCTCGATATATTTCGACTGCGATATATTTTTAGGGTAAGTACTAGTACAAACAAAGTACTAGTACAAAAAAATGCGTATTCGCTCTAGTGGATTTAAAGCAAGTGTTTTAAAATTACCGTTTAAGTCGGGTACAATTATAATATTTTTTGGGTATATAAGAGGCTGTTATTGGTTACAATAAAAACTAAGTCACGCCCTCTCTGCCGTCATAATACAGAAGGCGGCAAACTGACAAAAGCAACTTTCGAGATAAACGGCAAAAACTTTTAAATATTTCAAATGCTTGTATTTTAGGCAAAAAATGGTTTATCAAAATTCTGTTTCCACACAAATTTAGACAAAAAATCACGTTTTTTTATTGATCTAATTCGATCGTAGAATAATTATAAATAGTATTAATTTTACAGCATTTTATGTTATAGCTTAGAATAAGGGAATATTATTATACAAATATTAATAAACTAAAAAGCCGTTGGCTGAACACCAACGCCTTTTAAGCTTAGTTTTGGACATTACTTTTTTAGTCCTATTATTTTAAATAAAAGTTAGGTGCCAGTAATACACTAAAAAATCGTTATTACGGATAGCCGCATTATAGTTTATTTTTGCAAATGGAATATGCATGTTGTGTTGGAAATTAAAATGAAGTTAAAGTGTCATAGCCATTTTAAAGCTTAGTTATTCTTTTAACTTTTTACACCAATTTATTAAGCAACAGAATTGTTTACTTTTAATTTATGAAAAAGCCGCAATGTGTCCATTAATCTGTACGTAACGGCATTATAGTTTATGATAGGACTACAACTATTGGGAGTCATGCGGTCTGAGAAGCGGTAATCACAAGAAATCAAAAGGCATTTTTTACTAAAATCAACATTATATTCTCCAAATGTAACATTTTTATAATTGTCACTTTCAATTTTAATACATGTAATCAAAATAAAAATTAAAAATAAGAATCGTAAAACTACAACAAACAACATACTACGCCGATTTTTTAGGAAAGCATCTTTCATGAAGCAAAATTGGAGTTCCTCTTCGTCAAAGTTATTTTTGTAAAATAATACATACAAACATACATACCGTCACGCCTCTTTAGGGTAGACAGAGACTACTTTGTGCCACTTGCTACGATCCCGACATAGTACATCTTTCGCTTCACTCACATTCATCAATCTCTTCATACATGCTCGTCGGTTTCGGGTACTCTTGACCTGACCTTTTTCCAAAACGTCCCCAATTTGATCACGGAACGTCCGTCTACGCCTTCCCCTCCCAACGCACCCATTCACACTCCCCATAAAATATAAATCTGTTCAGTTAACCTTCTTTCATCCATCCTCTCTACGTGACCAAACCAACTAAGCATACCTTTTTCTATCCTAGTCACTGTGCTATATCCTCTTTCCGACCAGCACGTTCCCTAATCACACTATTCATTATTCTATCTTTCAGCGATACGCCTTCCATACTTCTTAACGCTCACATTTCTACTGCGTTGATTCTACTTTCATGCTTTTTTTGCCATTCCCAACTTTCGCTACCGTACATTAGTGTTAGAACGAGCACCCCTCTGTTGTGAACAGCCAGACACACGCCTTCTTTTCTTCTTGTAAAATAAATCAGTGATATTTCTCTTGAAATAAACCAAGGCTACCTACAGGATTTATATAAATCTGCCTTATCGAGCAGGGTATCAAATGTATTCCGGTGTTCATCGAAGTTATCCATTACAGGCAAATTTAAGGAATATGGATCCTTCCATATATCCGGCTCACGCACAGAAAATGGAACAACCGGTCTTATATTGGAAGTCCAAGGCCCTCGATTATTTCATTTTGTCCAGCTGAAATAAATAAATGAATAAATATTGTGAGATAATCCTACACACAATAATATCCTATACCAAAGGCAGGCCTCTCTACATGTCCGTATAGTAAGCATCATGCCAGTCCAACAAGAGCGTACACTGTCCAGCAATCCGTACAATGCGGACCCGTGAACGCACTTGTATGATTTTCTATACAAATAATACTACGATACGCTGGATGCCATGCGTCCGATGCCCACGATACGGACGTGTGGACGCCTGCCTTAAATTTAAACTCTAGTTTGTGGGTACTTACAAGACAACGTTATAGTGAAGCACATACCTACTCAAATACACAGAAAACATCTACGGCCACTTTTATTACTTACGAGTACACTACTTTTTTCATTACTAATTTCAGTTCGTTATTCTCGAAATAATAATTATAAATGCGAAAGTATGGATGGATGTTTGTTTGTTACTCAACCACGCCAGAACGGCCCAACGAATCTGGATGAAATTCGACACATAGATAGAGAAAAGTCTGGAATAGCACATAGGCTATGACGACCGGATGGCCCAGTGGTTAGAGAACCTGACTATGAAGCTTGAGGTCCCGGGTTCGATCCCCGGTCGGGGCAGATATTTGTATGAAAAATACGAATGTTTGTTCTCGAGTCTTGGATGTTTAATATGTATTTAAGTATTTATTTATCTATATAAGTATGTTTATCCTTTGTCTAGTGCCCATATCACAAGCTTTGCTTATTTGGGACTAGGTCAATTGATGTCAATTGTCCCAAGATATTTATTTATTTTATTTATTTATTTTTATCCCGGAAAATTCCCACGGGATAGCGATAAACGAATTCTTTGCAGACGAAGTCGCAGGCAACAGCTAGTATATTATACTTTTGTGTCTAGGTACACTTACCTTGAAATATGTTGATACGGGCGCCGACAACCATCAGTGCGCGTCGTAAACTCCTGCGCAGCTCGCGCACGAGTCAAGTCAACCCAACGCCAAGGCTTAACGCGCACTAATAATAATAAAATAAATGTCCTTTGGGCGTCGTCATCCTCCGACTTGCGAGCGGTGGGGTGGTGAGGGGCTACGGGAGTGACAAAAACCTAGCCGCTTTTTAGCTTATTATTGTTATATAACCGCATTATTGTCAATATTGAACAAAAAATTAACCCTTTGTCACTGAAGTAAAAAAGCGGTCACCGCTTTATTGACTATTATGCGCTACATAATACATTTTTGGGTTATGTCTAAAAATGCGGCTAAGCTCCCATAACGTAATTATAGAGTATAATTTGAAGTATACCGCCTTTAAATCTATAAATGAGTATTGAACTTCGGTCATGATAATACGTTAAAACCTAGTTACATGACTTTAACTTCTTTTTAGTCTATGAATAATCAAAAAGCGCTTTTTAGCTTAGAAAGGTATCACATTTAAAGTATGATATAAAGCCGCTAATGTGATATAACGTCTTTTTAGCTTATTAAATACCATTCATGGCTTTTTAGATTATAATACCGCAACAAAAAGCAAAAGACATGTCGTTTAACTGCTGGCTATCTTGAGAACTAACAGTGCTAGAAAAAAAAAGTCGATACCGTTCGACGCAGAATTTTTTGCTTAGTATGCCCGTATCAAAAAGTAAAAAAGCCGCAAAAGTCCCTTTGCCGCCTTCTATACTATGACGGCAGCTCTGTCGTACGTTCCGTTTCGACGTTTGAAGTTATATAAATTAAAATATTAAAATGAAAACAGTTGCGTTCGCAACAACTACAATAGTATAATAGTATCGATACAATTGCTTTTCAATATTACATACACTATTGATATTATAGTTTTCGTAATTTTCTGTATAAGGGCGCGAACACACCGCCGCTTAAAAAACGGTGACGGTACGGAATCGCAACAAAATTTATGAAGAAACGGTGAGAAAACGTGACGCATACGACACGTCACTGCGTATACGCGGCGGTTTGGTCGCACCCTAATACTATACTATAGACACCTACCAACGATACCTATCGATATTGTTGCTTTAAATAAGAGATCGACACTATGTATACCTTATCTTATCTTATCTTACTAATTAGGGGCCCTTACGGATACACTTCGACCCATCTGTGGATCTTTTATGTAATTACCCCTCCTTCGCACTATTCCATTGCTTTTACCACCTCATTCATGAATTGGGTGATTTGGCGCAGTGGTAGTGCCTTGAAATCTCCTGGTTCCGGGTATCCGCTGCCGAGGAGTTTCATTCTTAGTCTGGCGAGGGCATCACATTCACACATAATGTGTTCCATCTTTTCAACCTCTTCGCCACATATTCTACCTATGTATATACCTACTATCGATGCCAACCTATAGCTTAACCGCGGACAAGCACAAGCTCGCCAAATCGGACCGATCCATATACTACCTGGGCCCTATTTTATAAAGCTTCAATTTACAATTTAGAGGAAGTCTCTTTCTAACACATAGGGTCAGAAAGAGACTTCCGCTAAATTATAACTTGTAGCTTTATAAAATAGGAGTGCGTCCCACGAGATATAACTACAAAATATCTAATTTCATAATAATAACGTTCACAAGATATAATGAACGTTAGCTATAACAGCAAAAAGTATAATTTTTTAACGTATAAGGCTTAAATTATATAACGTTATTTTTATATAACTTCAATTTGTATAAGATTTATATGGACTAATTTCTTTTAACATAACAAATATTTAACCTAACTGAAACAGCTGCAAGACATTGTTTAATTTTCGGCGAGCGAGCGAAGCGAGCGAGCAAGACGGTACGGAGCGGAAGCGACTCGGATAGGTTAGTTATTTTTTTTATAACCACCTAGAAAACCCCCTAACCACATAGCAAATTCAATAAACAACTGTGCATTATGCTTTTTGATGTTAGCTGTTTTGAACATTATATGCTTTGATCGTTATTTCAATTGATATTATATATAAACAACATTATACCTTACAAAATTAGATATTTTAAGATTATAATTTTCGTTCATTATATCCAGTAAACGTTATACTAAACGAGTTTATATAAAGTGAGCGTATATATTATGAACATTAGATAATTAGTTGTTATATCTCGTATTACTTACCCATAAAATGGGGCCCTCCGTGTACAACCGTCTGCCAGACGATAATCAGGAATGCAGTTTCCATCACAATTTTTAAAGGCCGACTGAAAAAGTGGCTTATTGAATGCTTTTTATAATTGTTACGAGTTTTTTGAATTGCCACTCGCTGATAAATAGAAGCTTTATTAACTTGTAATGCACTAACCAAGAATATATTTAATTTAATTTCACTTTTCATTTAATTTTTTTCATTTCATTTCATTTGCTATCGGCACTATCGACAGGTCTTTATGTAGATATTATGATATTTTTCGATTAAAACTATCGTTAAGGAAAGTATTGATGTTGCGGCAACGTTAATTCTATCCTAATAAATAAGAATTGTATTAGTTCGGTTGTAATCGGACAGAGGTTATCAATGACGGGAACAAGCGGGGTGATTTATTGAGGTTCGACGTGGGCGTAGCTAGAACTATGGGCTTATAAGAACGAATACTACTAGAACTAAAACCACGCGAAGGCTCATTCACCTACATAATAAGAAGGTTGTAGACAGGGGAAATATATCACAGTTATGTTATTTTCATAATAATTAGCTAACTAAATTGGACTAAGACCAATGCCTCTCATTATCCACCAGCCACATAAATAACTATTAATTGATCGTGAAACATAATAGGCATTGATTGATTCATTTTATCAGAATACAAAAACAAACATCTTGATGGTTGGCAGTAAAGTACCGTGCGTTTTAAACGCAATTTTCTTTCCTCGTACGACGAAGATCTGGAACCAACTTCCTGCTGCAACATTCCCCGAGCGGTACAACTTAAGGATCTTTAAAAAGCGAGCCTTCCTTTTCTTGAAAGGGGCAACGCACCTGTGATTCCCCAGGTCTTGCAGGTGTCCATGGGCGATGGTGATCACTTTACATCAGGTGACCCGTCTGCTCGTTTGCCCCCTCTTATATAAAAAAGCACAACAGAAAACATGCGAAAGTAACTTATTAGGTTTTACCGGTACCATAGACACCGCCGTTATTCTCAAATATCAGATATTTTCAAAGTACAGACCAGCCAGTTACAGTTTTATTACAACGTCTATTATAATGTTCAATGTTTTGTAAATGCATCACCGTTAATTAAATGACCTGTACCAATTTATTACTCAAATAACATTAAATTTAATATTAATAATTACCGCGGCGAACATTATCACGACATAATTTGAAAGGCACTTACTGTAAAGGGCCGATGATGAGGGAGAAATGACGTATGTGAAATGGTTTCCAATAGCTCGATACATCGTTCTGATTCCCCATAACGCGGGAAGTATGGAATCTGAGTTCAACGTACTTTATTTAACGAGATTTTGATGTCATGCCAATTAAGGGAATGTTGGTGTGACGGAATCACTCCTGTGTTGACAAGATAGGTCATTATGACGGCTGAAATTAATTTGTCATTACGCAATATTTTTGAAATGGACTTTGAAATTAATTTAATAACGCGAAGGGAACTTTACTGTGAGATGAAAATTCTGGGAAACGTTTTCGCTCGTAATTCGTTCTTTTGGGTTTTCATAGAAAAAAGTAGACCTACATACTTACAGTCTAGTCAATATAGCTGAGGCCAGCCTAACCGCGTTTTTTGGAAAATTCGGGTAATTGGAATTGCTTCTGCAGAAGAAATAATTCTAAGCAAAATGTGTTGCTATGTTTTCGTTGGTTTGTTAATTTGTTTCGTTAGGTGAAGGTTATGTAAAAGTCAAAATTTTTTTCGACGTGATTAAGTTTAGTATATTTAAGTTTGCTTTAAAAACAAAAAAAAAAAATATGTACCTACCTAACGTAGGTAAAAATAATGTAATGCTATTTTAATCAAGTTCGTAAAAAAAGAGTAAACTTATTTAAAAAAAAATGTTATGATTTTTTTTCTAGTTGCATGATTATTTTAATTCATACCTGTAGATTTCCATCTTCGAAAAAAATGCAAACGTGGTCACATTCTACTGTCTTTGTTTTAATTTTACAACACGACTTAAATTCAAGACATGACAAAATCGCCAAAAGAATCTCGCACGAAAAATTCCATTGTCATTTAGTATTTTAATTAAAGCCACGTTTTGTGAAGAGGCACAAAAAGTAGCTGTAAAGATACTCGCCCACATTGAGAAGAAAATTAAAAAATGTGCTTCTTTTTCCACGTGCCGTGACTTCACTAGTGTTAAAAAAAGACGAAAATAACACGGTCTATTAATACCTTTGGTTTTTACAAGATTCATTTGATTAATTTCGATGTTTTATTTGAGTTAGGTACTTTTAATGTTTTTAAGATAAAGACTTGGGAAACCGATGTTTTTTGATATCTTTGGCTTATTTTCAAGTTAGTTAATCATTGTTTTAAAATGGTATGACAATGTCCTGAAAACGACAAATGTCAATTGCTATGGAATAATTAGTAGTCTCACTTACAGATCGAAATAGCAACAAACTGTTCTCACAGTATTTGACATTTTAATTAAAGCAGCTACACTAAACGTATTGTAAGAGACTTGCAGCAAAAACCTAGTTTTTACTAACTTATTTTTTCTTATTTCTGAACTTTTTTACATCACTTATTTTACTACTACTTTTTTTTTTTTTTTTTTATTTTTATTTTTTTTTTTTTTACTTGCAGAACCCCAAAACCATGCCGCCTCAAACCTTCAAACATCGGTTTATAATTATGGGGCCACCTTTGTGCGTCCGTCTGCGCTGACACTTCCCCTTCACCCCGCCCCCCCCACACTTTGAAGCTCCCATTAGGTCTGTATGTGACACCAAAAGGTTTTTACTTTGAGTTTTCACTCACTTTTTATAGTACCTACTTTGTTCACCGTTTGTTTGTTTTTGGCTTTTTTTTGTCGGGTAGTAATTTGCGTTTTAAAGAGCTGTTTGTATCCCAATTGTTTGGCCTTTGTGAAAATGCAAAGGTTGTGCTTGCGGCATTGTCGAGGCGATATCATTTTTAAAAATATTTAATTTATTTCGTATGTGATAAAAAAGATAATTTTAGGTGTAGATAGACTTAGGGTACCAAGACCTTAAAGCCACGTTTAGCTTGATTGTGGGCGTAAACATGGAAAGGCAATCAAAATAGGAATGGGTTGCTAGCCATCGCCTAGCTACGATTTTCTAAGATTTTGCCCATCCCCTCGATGGAATACAATACAAAATACTCTTTAATTAACACCACAAATCAGTACAAAAAAATACAGAAACAAAGAACAAAGTAGATAATTATGCGACCTTTTCGCTTAATAGCGATCTCTACCAAACCAATAAGACAGAGACATGAGTTGGAGATAGTTTAAGTAGGCAGCGGAAACAAATAGACAGGAGAAACGCGGGGATAGTAAAAACAACAATACTAATATAAATATTATTATAATACATAGCCAAATAGGTAAATAAAAGAAAATAATACATACACACACATAACATTTTTTTTTTGTACTGTGAATTTAATACACACATACATACATATCGTCACGCCTCTTTCCCACAGGGGTAGGCAGAGACTACTTTGTTCCATGATCCTGATCTTCCGCTTCATCCACATTCATCAATCTCTTCATACATGCTCGTCGGTTTCGGGTACTCCTGACCTGACCTTATTCCGAAAAATCTCCTATTTGGTCTCGGAACGTCTGTCTAGGCTTTCCTCTCCCAATGCAACCATTCACACTCCCCATATAAATCTGTTTAGTTAATCTTCTTTTATCCATCCTTTCTACGTGACCAAACCAACTAAGCATACTTTTTTCTATCCTAGTCACTATATCTTCTTTCACACGAGCACGTTCCCTTATCACACTATTCCTTATTCTATCTTTCAGTGATACACCTTCCATACTTCTTAACGCTCTCATTTCTACTGCATTTATTTTACTTTAATGCTTCTTTTGCCATACCCAACTTTCGCTACCGTACATTAAGTGTTGGAACGAGCGCCCCTCTGTGAACAGCCAGACTGTGACAGTCTGTGAATTTAGTACACTATGAAAAATTGTTAAGACTTAGACATACCTAGACAAACTCATTTCCGTATTTACCTTAAAACAGAAGGTGTTTTCATCGCGGAAATCCCATAACAAGTACGCTTTTAAGTGGCTAACTTTTGTCGGAACACTTCCCTCGCCCTTTGCCCGTATTTTCGAAACTCGGACAAAGAAGGTCGAAAGGACACCCTTCCGACAAGAGGAGTTGGACTCCTTGTTAGAGTTTGGCTGTTGGGAGCATAAAGTGTGCCAAATAACAGTTTGTATACATTCAAGGTAACTTTATCTGACTTTATCGGTCTATCTAAGCTGTTAGCATTTATTTCGCAAGTCGGATCAAGTGTAGGTAGGTACTCAATTCAAAACCTCATTAGATTCTTGTTAAATAAAACAAAATACCTACAAAAAGACAATCTTAAAGGATGTTGATTATCAACACTGCGAAGAAAAGTGTTACAAGCCCTCTCACATTTTTTTCGCAATATTTACGCAGATGGTTCCATCATTTTGGGAGTACAGTACACCCACACAAAGACTACCCTTATTCTTAAACGCTCTAGGCTTCTGCTAACTTTAGCAATCGTTTGTCTTTATCTGTGAAAGGTAAATGTCAAATTGACAGATAAGAACAAACAATTACTAAGTTAGCAGAAGACTACAGAGCATTTATGAATAAGTAATTAAGTTGCTAAAATTAGTCTAAGATCCGAATTAGGGGTGACCTTGGACGAAATGATGAAGATGACGTTTAATTTAAATTATTTATCAAATCCTTCAACAAAACTTCACCACAACTTCAAGCCCACTTAATTAAAATCCCAACGCTTGACAATTTTCATCAGTTAATTGCCTTACATTATTTACTATCACTTTATGCGGAATGCATTTAATGTAATCGCACTTCGCAGTGTGGTTGCGGTGGACGATTGTTCGACGGTCGATTTATTGGATTAACATAAGTACTGGACGTAATTTATCAGATTTCAGGGCATTTAGAACCTATGTCCGGCCGCATTTAATCCTAGCTCCAATTTACGTAATGTTATGTTAATTTGAAATCTCTCTGCACTGTAGGTAGGTATATAATATAAGTACAGGAACAGGGCAAGTTCTTGATTTTGTTTTCGTAAGTATTTAATCTGTTGACAGTTAATCCAACGTTTTAAAGTAACTTTTTCTTGGCATCCCATCATTTGTCATGAATCAAGCGTTTTTACTTTCCTATTTTTTTATTTTTACGGCTAACCCGTCAGAAATTAAATTATATTACCCGCCAGTAATTATCAATCCGTGATGTGTGCTTTTACCCCTACACCATTCATAGCAGTTGGGTATGTCTTCGAATCGGATAAATTTTATCAACAAACTGAGGCCATAGCTTTACTTTTGGGATTTTTCCATGTGTTCTGGTGTTTTGATTTTCAGCATCGTTTAGAAATATACCATCATCTCCCACAATTTCATTTGTACTAATTTCATTTTCCATAATGGTCCTTCATTTGCCCTAATATTACACACCACAATGTTTGTTTTATACTAAACAGCAAATTTAGTAAACTATAAATTCACAATCGCCTCCCAAAACAGCAGACGTCGTTACACCCTCTTTAAACAAGAGCCAATATTTCTTTCCTAGTTCTGTTTTACTTTCTTTCACTACTCGACTTTATTTGTCTTCATGCGGCGCCCCCATGGGAGTGAAGTTAGGGTTATATCGACAAAGTTTGCACCTTCTTTTGTTATAAAGCTAGTAAAGCCCTAACCACGGCTTCGCTTGCTTTGCTGCTCATTAATTTTGTGACGTAAAAAGTTATATTGAAAAATTGTAAGTAGAAGATTGTCCAAGGTTTGGATCTTACTTGCCAATCCTGTCAGTAACAGTGCTTGCGCTGTGTTCTGTCGTGGAGAGCAAGACAGACAACCAGTAGCGAAATAATTGGCATAGCTATGGGGTATTGTATCAGATTATCAATGAACTAATACTTGACCCTAGCGATTGTAGTATAATAAAAACCGATTTTCTGTAAAGTTGGTTTACGAACGATAGTTTCGCGTGATAACGTCATAAAGAAACATATTCGAACTGCTAGCTCTGACGTCACGCGAGAAGATTGTGCCTCTCTACCGCTTGTTCCGCGCTCTCGCTTGCACCCTGACGTCACGCTGAACGTGACAATGAGTCATGCTTTTTCGTGAGTGCAGCCGGCGTTCATCGATTTATAAGACTTTATCACGTGAAACAGTTTTAAACATAACAAAATTTTTAGTTTATTTGTGCGTGTCAAAGCTTCGTTGTTCCAAAATTAATAAAGAACTCTTCAAAAAACCTACCTGGATAACTAACGAAATAAAACGACTCCCCTCGAAACACAATTAATTAACTACTGTGAATTAATACAGTAGGAAAATATAGCAGAAACAGTAACTGACTTAAGAAAACCTATTTAGCCTTATTAGCCTTAATTGGGTTCGTGGGAACCTCCTATTGCCTTTGTTTGAAAAACTAACAGTTGCCCCAAAAGACGCTTAGATTCGTAGAAACAATTACAAAGCTAAAAGTAGGTTTCTTCGTGATGTACCTTTATTCCTTTTATTTGGCAGTGAGAAATATACTGGGCAGCAAAGAAACCGGGCTACTTTTCATACAAATTTCTACGGAAAAAAAACCGGGTCGACCTTAGGGACTACGGTAAATTTAATATATAAGTAGGGTAAGTTGCAATGGGCTGGTCGCGCGGTTCACAGGAGCGACAGCCGATGGAGCTGGAAGGTTCTTGAGGGCGAACACGTACCGGAGTATGCACCGTAGGAAGGTCCTATCAACATGGACTGATGACCTGGTGATGGTCGCGGGAGTCAGCTGGATGGAGGTCGTGCAAGAGCGGTCTTTGGCGCTCTTTGGGGGAGGCCATGTTCAGCTGATGATGTAGGGATTAGGGATTATGAACACGGAATATTTTTACACTTTCTTCTTTCTTCTTCTTTCCTAGTCTTCTTCAACCAATGAAATGGTGTAGGCCTCCTTCAATTTCCTCCATTTCTCTCTGTTCTGGGCAGTAAGGGTCCAGTTTCCGCCCGCCACTTTCCGGATATCATCCTTCCACCGCATTTGTGGCCTTCCGCGTGGTCTCTTCTGGTCCCATGGCCTCCAATCCAGTAGGCGTTTACACCAAGAGCCATGCCACCTGGCAACGGTTTTACACTTTAAACGAGATTAAGTCGCTTTTGTAAACGCTTCCTAAAAACAATGGGTGTGAGTAGGTCCAAACGCAGAAGATTTAACGGGTCCTATACATTTCGTTATGCAATGACTAAAAATTTACTATCGATATCGATGATTATTTCTGCTTGGTGCTTGCCCATTTCTGTACTCGTTGACCTTGGGCCAGCCAATCATAATGTAGCAATTCTCAAACTTTTTTTAAATAGAAATTGTATGCCATTTTTGCTCTATTGCTAATTTCACTATGCTTTTGCCACTTCCTGAGGCTCAGAACGTGATTGTGCGTGCTGTTTTGCATTAAATTCTGAACACAGTGTTACATTAGTGGCATGTGGGGTTTTGGTTGTCATCAATTAATTCTTCATTACGCGCTAACGTCCCGTTGAATGTCTGGTACATTAAATTTGACGCGAGTTCTAGTGTAATCGGTAGCAAATAGCACAGAGTTAATTGCGAGCTTTAATTGCTGATCATATTTTTTTTTTATTTAGGCGGGTTTTTTCTTAAATAGGGAGGCAAACGAGTAAGTGCATAATGATGATAAGACAAGTGAGCACTATATTTTCTTCTTATGGACATCCGCTGCTCCAAAGAATTGCAAATTCGTTGCTAGCACAGAGGGCTAAGAATAATACTTTATTTGCCAATAGTGTCACCGGCTGTCCCATTCTCCACGCCGGAACACAGCATTGTGCTGCATGAATAAAAAATATTGCCGCTAGGTATAGGTTGCAGTAAGCGAAATTTCATATTTATTGGTTAACACAAAAATATTTCTTAATCGTGTCGATACGGTAAAATTTTCTAGGATTTTTTTTATCGAAAACAAACGAAACACCCTTCAATATGCCATTATTTTTGTGAACCAACGTATAATCATCCTGAATTAAACGCTATAATGCTATTGTTGCGTATAATTCCCTGATTGTGTGCTTGGCTTGACGTTATGGTCATAATATTGCAGGAAAACGCCCGTCAAAACTTGTAATGGGCGTCCAAATGGGTGTTGTTATCGATACAGCCTGAGATGACTTCTACGAGTATTATGTTGTAGATGTAGAATATGGTATTGTACATTTCTACGATGTCTTTGTTTGGGTTATTATCAGTGTTCCGTCAGACAATCATACTAAAGTACACACAGAGGTAATGGGATTAAGAGAAATAGTATTCTACATGGTTAAACTCTGGAATCAGCTACCGGCACCAATTTTTCTGGACCGGTACGACTTAGGGATCAATTCAAATATAGCCTATTCTTTTCTTAAAGTAAGGGCCAGCAACACGCTCTTAACGCCGTATTGTTAAGAGTGGCAATGGGTAGACCATATAGCACGGAGAACAGATTGTTGTTAGGGTCAAAATGGCCCCAACGGAAGACCAGCGCTAGCTATAACGCCAGCAAATGCTGAGTTGGGACCATTTTGTGACAAAGTACTTATTTGTAAATTTTTGTAATTGTTTTTTGTTTTTTTTTTATAATCGATTGTGTTTGTCATAAATAATTTTTCTCTTTCTTTTTTTTCTTTCTTTCTTTGAAAAGGTTTTTGAAAGGAGCCCGCGGATCGGCAAGCGCAGTGTAGACGTCCACCGACAAGATGGACGGATGACCTGGTTAAAGTCGCGGGTTCTCACGGTTGATGCAAGCCGCTTCCACCCGAGGCAACTAAAGATCTACTCGAATTAATGGGGGAGGCCTATGTCACACGGCGGCCACGACGTACAAAATCCGCGTTCTGAAATGAACCCAGGCACGACGTCGTCTGTACACGCGTCAATGTGTGCGTAAGATACACAGGGCTGTCTATCGCAAAAACCTAGTACTATAAATACTACCAATGACATAAATATAGGTACTTATAATGAAGATATGGCTTAGATGTGTGCAAATAAATGTACTTAATCGTTATCTATTTATTTAAACTTACTTAAAACTTGTCTGTCTGTGTATTTAAGCATTATTATTTTCAATTACAATAGATGTACGACAACAAACTTAAGCGAATGATTCTGTAGTTATTTCATGTATTAATCGCGATAATTTCAGAAAGCATTGATTTTCTAATGTTTTATAAAATGAAGTAGGTTAGGATAGGTTCCCGAACTTGTGACGTGCGGCCGACATACATCGCGTTGCGAGCCCTACTAGTTGCCAGCAGCTTTCCGGCAGCCTGCGCTTGAGGGGTGGGGTAACTCGAATCGGTGCGGGGCGGAGCGTGGCCATTCTGTACGTTAGTACTATTATTATATTCTGTGCCTATGTCCAATAGTGGACGTCCTGCGGCTGATAATGATGGTCCTGATGTCATTTAAAATGTTGCCAGCTAAAAGCATCAATTTAACGGGTATAGCGATCAAAGTTACGCAATAAGGCCGAACGTCAGAACGTTAATCGGCGATAGTATTACCGAAACGTAATCGCTTCCCACCGACGGCCAAACATTAATGTTGATGTAGTGGAGAAACATACAGCGCGCTGTGGCAGCAGGGGCCTTACCATGACGTCTTAATGCGATTCAGTTTAGATTCGCTCGCTGTCAGATTCATACTAAAAGTGACAGCTAAAACTTGAACTGAGTCGGAATTAGGACGTTATGGTAAGGCCCCAGGTAGGTACTCTTCACGTAACTAGCAATACACCAAGGAAGAGTTATCAAAGTTGCGAATTTTTCTAGTGGAATGTTTTCATGTTGGTCTGGGAGAAAAGGAAAACATAGAATGTACCAGTTTCTTCTCTTCCAAACTTTCGTTATTGGAACTTACACGTACCATAAATTCTCATGTCTGAAATTTCTGAGAATATTACCTATTGCTATTTTGAGAACGTTCTGCAACTTGTACATTGTACCTAACATGTAACATCTGCCAAATTTCTTGTGGCGACTTCTTGGCAATGATGGTCTTTCCGAAGCGCTGGTAGTTTAAAAAAAGACATATGTAAAAGATCCCTTGTCGGCCTATTTTCAAAATAAAAGCTTCCATTTTCATCACGGTGATTTATGTATGTACGTGTGTTTTGTGATGTGGGTTTTCTGGGATATGTCATCATCATCATTTTTATCCTGCACATCCTGATCAGAGGCACAGAGCTCTCAGCATGTTTTTCCCCTTGGGACGATCCTGCGCCGCAACCCTTTAGCTCTTTCCAATTCATGCCCAGGGATTGTATTTCCCTTCCACCAAAGAAACTATAGGCAGTGTGAGGTCATTTTATATTAGTTGTTAACAAAGACAGACAGACATAAAAAATAGGTTTGTTGTTATAGCGGTAACAGAAATTATAATATTATCATCTGTGAAAATTTCAACCGTCTAGCTATCACGGTACATGAGATACAGCCTGGCGACAGAGACAGACGGACAGTGAAGTCTTAATAATAGGGTCCCGTTTTTACCCTTTGGGTGCAAAACTAAACTAAACTAACTAGAATGTTAAATACTATAGATTGAATTTGGCAGGGTTGTCGGTCTTCGGTTTACAATCGTGAGTTAAAACTCACGCGTCTATTTTGTGGTTGTTACTGAAAGCGCTACTGTCTTTTTCTCTTTCCTATTTATGTTTGCAGAGTAGATTTATTTTATTAGTTCAGCAACTAATTTATGGCTAAAGACCGCTACTCACGACACAACTTTACGGCCTCTGAAGTGAAATGTTGAAACTTTTTATGACTTAATCGCCTGGAGGGGAGATTTTATCGCGGGACAAGTTAAGTTTAAAGCTAATTTTTATTAAGTTAACATTATCAAAGGTAAAATCAGCTTGCACTAATGAGTTGTAAAACCTTTTGGAAAAGCTTTTTAACACTATTTTGTTAGCTATCCTTACTCGTACAAAGTTAAAGAGCAAAAGGCCTCAATGTTTTTTGCCCGCAACTTTTTTATTATACGTAGGTACGTTACATTATTGCAGCAAAATTTGGGTTTTGTTTATCATTAAAAAAATTACTCATACATTGAAATCATATTATTCAAAACGTACATTCCATAATAACAAATAGGTACTCGCTAAAATAATAATAAATAAATATTTTGAAAAAGATAATACATTGAACACACACACATTTAAATTAAATCACACTAAACCACAACCACACTAACTTTTTTGAAACTACCCTAAAATCAAAGACCTAACTAGATAATCACTGTTCCCTTAACAACCGTGTACTTGTGTTTTAAAAATTCAACGATACTTTTGCGAGTGTTTTACTAGCTATTACCGGAACAAGGAAATTCCATTGGAGCTCAGAATAAGTTCGTTTGTTAAACAGTATAATCGGGTACATGTACTAATTACCAAGAACCTGCAACATATTTTGGAGTTCGGAAAACAAAGTTTATGAAGCGTGTAATGTGTATGATGTTTTCACCAAATAATTTTGGGATGGGAGTAATTTTGACATTAAAATGTAATTTAAATATTGCACTCATTAACCTAGCCAGTCCTTTGACGTTTATTCTAGTACTAATTTAGCCCGAATTTTGTTCGGTTTGGTTGTATAAAGTTGGTTTTGAGAACATAATTTAGTTAATCAAACTAAGTTTCTAAGCTTCACTTTTATTTCGCATGCGGTGTTTACCTATAAGTGATTGCGATACTCTCTTCAACATGTATATTACAAGCAACAAGTTCGATGTATTTTGTATTAACAATTGTTGTTGAACCGTAAATAAATAAATAAAATGAAATAAAAATTATATATTTCGTATTTAATAGCTAGAAATTGTATAATACTTTCGACTGGTGTCAATATTGATGATGAATGATGATCCTTTCGACCGATTTCGGCCTTGGCGACCACCTCGACTCCTAGTTAGTATGACGCTCATGCGCCCGAAGATGGCTTATGTAGCCGATCTTATCGGTGAAACCTCGCGCACAATGAATGCACTCGAGCACACCATTGACATAGTGGTAGTAAATGGCAGCAGGCTTGCGAGTCTTCAGTTTATCGCGCTTAGCGTCGAGATCAACTAAACGCTGCTCCTCGAACTCGCGAACTTACAAGATTACCCACATGGTATCGATGTTCTATGACAAGGGTGGACAAAGTTTTGAATTAATTATGCCTGCTTAGGCTTCAATCAATGATGACAGTCATTTAAGTAAGCTGAAGTTTAATGAAAATAGTTTTCTTCAGTTTTTCACTTTAATTGTTGTATATAATGTAGACTACCTTTTTGTATGTTAGGTCATAGATAAGCTCGGTTTAAGCTTCTCGAGTGGAGACCGCGGATCGACAAGTAAAGCGTAGGACGTCCACAAACCATCAACGAGGTGGACCGGGTTCACGGTGGATGCAAACCGCTTCCAACCGAGGCAACTGGAGGTCTACGGGGAGAAATATGTCCAACTGTGGACGTCTTATGGCTGATTATGATGATGATTAGCTCTGTCGTTTGTATAAGGTCAATAATATGCCTTATACAAAGTCCTGAAAAGGCCCAGTCGAAATGTGGAGTAAATAAAATGGTAGCATTTAACATGGCCTAATTGGAAACCATTACAGGATACCCATTACCTCACTCGTAACTTGTTCAGGACATTACTATTGTAAATTTGGCTTTAATAAGCAATGAGGGTTCTACTTACGAGGTTTACTATTGGAATATCGGTTTCGTCGAAAATAACTATTTTGATACAATCGTTTTCATTATTGATTTGGGTAAGTATAATTTTGTTCTATTTTATAAAATAGATGGGTTTTATTGATGGGATTTTTTTGGCTTCTATTTTGTGGGTAATTTTTAGGGTTCCGTACCCAAAGGGTAAAAACGGGACCCATTACTAAGACTTCGCTGTCCGTCTGTCCGTCCGTCTGTCACCAGGCTGTATCTCAAGAACCGTAATAGCTAGACAGTTGAAATTTTCACAGATTGTGTATTTCTGTTGCCGCTTTAACAACAAATACTAAAAACAAAATAATAATAATAATTAAGGGGGGCTCCCATACAAAAAACGTGATATTTTAGCCCTTTTTCATGGCTACCCCTCGCCGAGCTAGATCTCAAGAACCGTAATAGCTAGACAGTTGAAATTTGCATAGATTATGTATTTTTATTGTGGCTACAACAACAAATACTAAAATCAAAATAATAATAATAATAATTAAGGGGGGCTCCCATACAACAGAGTATTTCTGGTACGGAACCCTTCGTGCGCGAGTCCGACTCGCACTTGGCCGGTTTTTATATATTTTATGACAGATCTTTGATTTTGTACTTGAAAATTCGCTAAGGCGGAATATCGAATGTTTACTCGTATTTTGGTTTGCTTCTTTGTCAGGTTTGGTTTGCCAGAGTTCAAAGGTTTTTTTCTTTATTTGGGTAACTAACATCATCCTTATTATACATTTCAAGTCTCTAAGTATTGGGAAAATACTTGTTCACTTCTGACGATAAGATATTATAATATAAAAAAATCTCCACTACTGTGTCAGATCAGGTTACCAGGCCCCCAACCCTCAAATGAAAATCATTATATATATTGAATTGAAAAACCGCACAAAGTTACCCTTAACTCAATTTAAACATTTCAGTTACACTTAAAACCTTATTTTTAGGAATTAAATTAAACAACGTTTTTACTGAATTGAGTGCTAATGTATGGGGAATAACTAGATAAGTCTTTGGGGAACAAGTTGATAAGTCTAATATCTCACAAAATAGACTGATTTTACCAAATTACGTAAAACCAGTGGAAAGATAGCACAAAATTATCCATAAATCAAGCTATAGAGACCAATTCAAGATAAAAACGGATTTTGGAGAAAATTCCAAACTTTAAAATCGCCGCCCTGTAAAATTGCCATTTTAGACTTATCAAGTTCTTCACGCCATGCACGGATTTGTATCAGTCATTAAAAGTTTCATAACCCATTTTTTCAACACAAATTGTATGAGATTTTTACTCTATTTAGTCTATAAACTCTATGAATATCTGAAATAAACAATATAATAATTATGTATATCTGAAATAAACTCATTTTATTTATTTTTATATAGTAAATCCCATACCATAATTAGATTGTCCATGACCTAGCCTACAGTAATAATATGCTGCGACTTTTATAAAAGCACTCTTACAGAAGTCACTGTACAAGAAGTCTGAGGTCGCAGGTCAAATTGTCCTAACCCAGATTTACAGACGAACTTCGCCATCTCAGACTTTCATACGAACTTTTACTTAACAAGCTTTTGTCACAGTACAACGGGGACAGTAGGTATACATGTTTCGGTTTTAAGAATAAGAATAAATTTATTTCGCTATAGAAGTTACAAAATACGCATTGTTACATAGAGTTACCTATTTATGTAGAAAATAAGCTTTCGCACAAGACTCTGGGTCTTACTCTGTATCAGGAGTGCCAAGTGAACTACTAAAAGCACAAGCATAATAAAAAAAGTAGTAATATAATTAGAAAGATTATGTGTATGTTGTGTTATATAATGTTGTAATTTAGGTTTAAGTTTTAATTTTTTGCAATGCCCTTCCAGGGCTATTCATATTGTATTTTATGATGATGCAAATAAACGAAATAGAAATAGAAAAAGTAGGTAGTGTTTTAGTGTACGTTATTTAACAGAACTGTGTAGTGTAAACTCTTATCAAACATCTTTCTCACATTGATTAAACTATACCCTCAATTATTACGACTCTATAGAGGACACGCGATTGCGTTTTGAAACAACGCCGGTGCCCGGTCAACCTTTATTTCATTGTCAATGTCACAATTTCAAGGTTAGGTCAGTTGGCACGTTAGTAACGCACTCAAACACTAATGAACGTAGCTTAAGTCATTAATAAAGACAAACCGTCACGCTTCTTTCCGATAGGGGTAGGTAGATACTACTTTGTTCCACTTGCTACGATCCTGACATACCGCTTTCGCTTCATCCATATTCATTAATCTCTTCATACATGCTCGTCGGTTTAAGGTATTCTTGAGGTAGGTAACCTAAGAATAAGAATAATTTATTTGTTGAAAGCAGACCTTTTGTCCCTAATGCGTAAATCATTAAAAAAAATATTATTTGTTTAACGTTTACGCAATAACGAGTAGGTATTTAGTGATGTTATTGATTTTCTTACCCATATAGTATGGCATGTGCAATACGCGTGTATCTGCAGTCCTGGATTTACACATTTGCCGTCCCAAAGCTATTCAATTTTTGCCGCCCCACTCGTGTCCGAAGCCTTACTTTTTTTTCTGTTTTTCCAATTTTGCCGCCCTAAGCTTTAAGCACAAATTTAGTAAGTAATGGTAATTCAGCAGAGTGCGTATCGTATGAGAATTCATTCACAAAAAAAACGTTGTAGTTTTGTCCTAGCCATATCCTATCAAGCAAAACACCGTGGCTTTAAATCAGGGGCCTTACCATGACGTCTTAGTGCTATTCAATTCCAACTCAGTTCAGGCTTTTGCTGTCATTTTTAGTAAGGATCTGACAGCGACCGAACCAAAACTGAATCAGAATTCAACTAGGGCTCACACCGTTAATTCTTTGAGCACGTAGACAGAATTCGATATATCTGATCGCCAATGTACAAAAATGATCATTAAGTTTTAGTACAGTGATTTTGTTGCTATACTGATTATATCTGTTATGTGTTACACCTCAATTACTTACACACGATATACTTATTTGGCAGGACGATACGACTTTCAGCGCACCTAGATGGACCAACTTTTGATTGATAACGGATAGGTTCAATCAATTCATTCATTCCTAAAGTCTTACAGTGTAAGGGCCTGTTTCACTACTTCTTAATTGTCAGTTATCTATGATTCCGTCTCTATTTATTGCTACGAAACAGACAGAGACGTCATCATAGATAACTGACAGTTAAGGAGTGGTGAAACAGGCCCTAAGACCATTTAAGACCATTTTTGGTTAGTAGGTACTACCTAGTTCTCTTGCTAACAGAACGCCATCTCCATATTAGGGTTTTTAATTACTGTACCGGTTACTGTATCTGTGTCGCAGATGAGTACCTGGCTTAAGAGGCTGACAACACCTAATTTTGTTGAAATTGATGTTATTTAAACACTTTTTTAAGAAAAACTGCACACAAAAAAAAAAAACAAAAAAAAAAAATGTTAATTTTCATCATATTGCAAACACGCTAGACGGGCTCGATACATAATTGAACAAAATCGGCTTGATAGAAAATAATTGCAAAGATTGGTCTTAAAATCATCATTAAACGGTTCTATGTCTTTATTTTTTCGACGTATGGGTCTACAATTAAAAACATAAAGTCAATATATTCATACCTAAACGGCTAACGAGTCATATTTCACAAATAATCCATACTTTTGTTTATTTCTTATGATTTGTGTCTTATTTGCAAGATTTTAGACGCGCGCCAAGCTGCCGGAATAGTTTCTTCTCTTTCACTAACAGGCACGTGAACCGTATGTGCTTCAGGTCATTTGCTAATGACAGCGCCTTAATAGATTTTTTACAAGTTTTTATTTGACTTGCATTATGTATGTCAATATTTTTGTCCGGGCGGAACCTTGCGAGTCAATTTTCAAGCAGATAATCTTCATCCTATTAGAGCTGAAATTTTGCATACTTACTTGAGTAAGGTATTTTCATTCTCACCTGTCCTATTTGGTAAATAAAATTCTAACCTCAAAACGTCTTATTTTTGTCATTTTTTAACTATTCCATCGTAAATAAAGGAACTGGAGATAAAATATCAGCAAAATTATGTACAAAATATTGCCTCCGGTTTATTTGATAACATAATACACCTTATTATTTACAAAAAATTGCACATTGAGGTTAGAATTTTGTTTACCAAATAGGACAGATAAGAATGAAAATACCTTAAAATCGGATGACAGTAAAATAATATAGTAGTGGAGGTGATTCAGCCAAGATTGTCTCTGCTGAATAAAAGAACTGAAAAGAAAGAATCGAGGTTTGAACTTTAATTTTGTCCCTATCCACTCCGTTTTAGGGTAACATGAAACCGTTGATATTTCTTGGATACCATTAAAATCTGTAGCAAAAATATTTGCGGAACGAAAACAAACTAAGGCATTAAGGCTATCTAGATTGCGTCGGCGAGCATGAAACTATTTCTGCCGGCGATGGATCGTAATGCAGGCTTAATGTAGCTCTTGCGTGCGAAACCAGCCAATCAGAGAACATGTCAATTTTCTTTCCGTAACGCCGAGTTTCATTGTGTACGATGAGTTTGATTTCAATAAGAAAGTAACATTAAATGCAAAATTAAAATATCCCATCAGCATTAATCGGATATTCATACGTACCTAATTAAAAAAATAAACGATTTTATGCAAAAATTTCTTTTCATGATCATCTATTTAATCTGCTGGACATAATTATATGGGTATCTGTCAGGTAAGTGAATATCTGAGGATTAAAAAATCGACCCTTAATAGTAGTAAATTGACAATTAATAATGTACATTATTGTACATTCATGTCATGTCCTTTTTTTGGAATCTAAGTACCTATTTATTTATTTTTGGGTGTGAAATTTGAAGCCTCAAAATATTATTTCGCTACAAAATATCTGCTTCCATTATAAATAACTGAAGCAGAAACTAAGTCATGAGATATACAATATCCATGTAAAAGCGTTCCCAGAAATATACTTACAAAAGAATAAAGAAGTAATAAATGATATTGTTGTTGTTCGTATTTATGAGATGGCCCAATGTGACGACATAATCTAGAAAACATTCTTGGCCCGAGAAAATTACTATATGTCACGGAGCTAGGTCATGTTCAGCGTCAGACTTGCCGAAATAGACGTAATAATTTCATGACACAATGATAATAATATTTATATGAATTGCTGCAATGTTATTTATTATTCGAGTATAGTTCGAAATGTGTCAGTGTTATGTGTGGTGTAGAAATTAGGTTTGTGGGAAATATTCTATGTGTGTGCAGAGAAGGGTGGGTTAGTATGTAAAAATATAATAAGTATTATTTCGCACAGGCTTGGCTGTCTTGCTCGTATGGTAGCGGAGAAATAAGGTAAATGTTATTTGTTCATTATTCCTATCATCTTTGAATTATAATTTTACTAGCTGTTGCCTGCGACTTCGTCTGCAAAGAATTCGTTTATCGCTTTTTCATCCAAATTCTTTGAGCCGTTCTGGCGTGATTGAGTAACAAACAAACCTCCATCCATCCATCCATACTTTCGCATTTATAATATTAGTTAGATTGTGAGTTTAATCACCCTTTGTCTGCTAGGGATCGTAAACCTGTAGACTTTAGTTAATCGACATGCACTGGGAGAAGTCGAAAAATGCAAACGAATTCAATATTGACTTTAATCAATTTGAGCGGTTTAATCTGCAAAAAGCGTCGACAGCGGCAGAATGTTCGGCTAAGTTTTATTCAAAGTGAAAGAGTTAATTTTGTTCCAGAAAGAGATTTGAATTCGGATTTGGTAAGTAAGTTTTTCATGCGGCGTCGCCCATCAAATACCTATCTGCAATATTGTTCGTTCTGTGACAAGAAGTTTTTTGTTTGTATAAAAATAATGTACACTAATTCTAAATTTGACAAACTAAAAAAAATATATGTTTTTTTTTGGCAAATGATTCCTAATTAACACTAGTTCGCTTCCAAATTTTGGAATGAGGGGGTGGTTGAGAATTATTTTTAGTATCGAAAATAAGAATAATAAAAAGGAGCAATACTAGCAGCTGGGTAAAAATCCCAATACACATCCCCAGATTCACCCACAGGTTACTACAAATTGATTCGTAACCCCTTATAAAAAACAGTGCCATTCCAACCCATCACACGCCTTATTTAAACCGATACTCCCTTAAATCGTATCCAATCGTAAAGGCAGGGGTAGGTAAGCCTGAAAAAACCTTCCGTGTCAGTGCAAACGAATTGTCAATAAAGGTTTACGACGCCTGCAGGGGCTGTACAGGAGTCTCACAATTATCACATTCAATTCCTCCTAGGTTTGTGCGACGAATAAAGATCCGACGGCTGAAATAAAAACATGGTAGGTACAAAGGTTGCCGAGAGCTGGATGGATGTCATTGAACGGCCCAACGGATCTGGATGAAATTCGGCACAAAGATAGAGAAAAGTCTGGAATAGCACATAGGCTACTTTTTATCCCGGAAAAATGCGCAGTTCCCGCGGGATAGCGATAAACGAATTCTTTGCAGACGAAGCCGCTGGCAACAGTTAGTCTAACTATCTAACTAATATTATAAATGCGAAAGTATGGATGGATGGATGGATGGATGTGAATAGCACATAGGCTACTTTTCATCCCGGAAAATTGCGTAGTTTCCGCGGGATAGCGATAAACGAATTCTTTGCATACGAAGTCGCGGGCAACAGCTAGTAATTATTATAAATGCCAATGTGAATTTACATGTTTGTTCCGAATCTTTCCTCTAACAAAAGAAGGTTCAATATTTTATGTTAATAATATTATATTAGAAGAACTTAAATGCAATTTGAGAAGTAAGCCTCTTTCATAGTGCGCTTACACTTTTGTGGATTACATAGTTTCCAGCGCCGATCTAATATGACTACTGTATTGGTAGCTATAAAATCTTGCAGCCGAGTTACGTACAAAATTAGGCCATGGCGCGAGGTCGTCCTTCGCTAGCTATTAAAAAAACAAGTCTTATTGTAACAGTATCCTGCTTCAGGCAACCGCCCTTTGCAGGTACGCAAATATTACATAGGGCGGATTCCCTGAATGGAGCACTTTCAGGCCAAAAATGACTTCTTTTGTCGGAACCAACAAAGCATGATTTATAGTCGGCTGGCGTACAGTCAACCTCAAATATGTAAAGTAGAATGAATAATTAGCGTAGACGTGACACGTCTTTAATGGACTAAAAAGGAATGACCTGTTCAAGGTTGGTTGAGACATCAATTAAGGTGGAAAAATTGTGTTTGCTTTATTTTGGTTGCACTTTAGAAGCGAATATTATGTTATGTATTATAGAAGGTGTGCAAGATTTAATTTTGTTCTGGTATATTGCAGCATTTGCAGCGGGTTGTTGCACGTTGCGGAGAAGCAAGGTAAGTTATTGTTCTATCTATCTACAGACTTAGATCAGGGGCCTTACCATGATGTCTTCATGCGATTTCATTCAAACTGAGGTCAGATTTTAGCTTTCATTTTTAGTTTGGATCTGACAGCGAGCGAATCTAAACTGAATCGAAATTGAATCACGTTAAGACGTCAAGGTAAGGCCCCAGAACTTTCGACTACAAAACGTTTCACTAAACGTTTTTTGAATTCTAAAATCTCATTTTCCGTTAAATTCAAATCAGACTGCAATTTTGTACCGATTTATTCAGTACGATTTAAAACAGCATTATAATTAAAGAAAGCTAAAAAGAAACCAATTGCATACAATTCTCACTCCATTACTTCAGTGCTACAAAGCGATAAGTTTCATCAGACTTCTCCAAAGTAGAACTTTACTACAAAGGCTATAAAGCCAACTTTGGAACGCGTTCATAATTTCATATGCAACCTTGGCACTTTCAGCGATTTGTTCAAACCGAAAGGCGTGATAATGAAAAAGATTGGCGAATTAAATGGATAATTTTAGCTGTTATGTCAAGTTTGAAAAAAGATGAATTCTAAAAGGGAATCTAAAAACTATTCAGACTTTGGAAGTTGGATTCCAGTTTGTTTTTTATGAGCAGACTAACAATGTTACTACTAATCTGAAAGTAGTTTAAATCTGCGGTCAACGTTCTGCAGTCCATTCACTCTATAAAAAAACTATCTACTAAAGTCTTTGTCGGCGAAGTTAGTTTTTTTTTGTTTGACCACGAGTAATACGCTGTAATGTAAACTGTTTATCACTTTTTACTAAATATTACTTTATCCCATGCAAGAACACTGGTCACTTACAGAGGCAAATTCTCGTTGTAAGAACTTTCTTCATCAGCTTCACTTTACCATACATGAATGGTAATATGCAAAATGTACTTATATATTTTACGAGTATGACACATGCTTAGCAAGCATATTACAGTAATCGAATCAAAATCCCTGAATTATACTTTTCGAATTATACAATATACTTATTGAATCCGCAGCATATTTCAGTAATCGAATCAAAATCCCTGAATTATACTTTTCGAATTATACAATATACTTATTGAATCCGCAGCATATTACAGTAATCGAATCAAAATCCCTGAATTATACTTTTCGAATTATACAATATACTTATTGAATCCGCAGCATATTACAGTAATCGAATCACAATCCCTGAATTATACTTTTCGAATTATACAATATACTTATTGAATCCGATAACCATCTGTGGTCTTCATAATCAGTTTCAATCCCTCAAATAGTGCTTTCCGGGTGCAAATGCATAAGTTAGATCAAAATATACCTAAATCGCTATCGCTATGTCTATAAAATTTTAAGTCCTACAGTTTCTCCAAGATCTCGTCATCTGATGCGTAGGTATTTGGTGTTAATAGGACCAAACTGGAAGTGTTCCCTTTCCAACAAAAAACAGATTTTCCAAATCGGTCCACAATTGACGGAGTTCTGAGGTAATAAACATAAAAAACAACCAAATTGGGAACTCCTCCTTTTTTGAAGTCGGTTAAAAAAACAAAGGAATTTAGTGAAAACCCAGAATTACAGCTAGGTACCACATCTAAAGGTTCACAGGAGAATAGCCGCAGGTTAGAGCTAAAATTAATGAATAAATAAAATCACTACAAATGTTTGCAAAACCGGTAAAAACTCCGCTAACGAATTTGTATTGGAATAGGTTTTATTCAGTTCGTTTTAGCCACGTAACCTCATTTACATTAGGTATTCAATGCGGCAACCCAGTTTGTTTGATTGTTAATCAATACTGATTGTAGTGGTTCAAATTATAATTTTACAACACAACACGTTATTTAAACTATCTAGGACTTTTCTTCTTTCATCTTTTAATTTTATGACTGTATTGTGGCTCTCAGTGTTTGCAATTTGGAACTCGCTCGTCTGTCCCTAATATATAATACTCCTCTCATCCACTCAAAAGTTGACTGGAAGAGATCCCTTAAAGGGATAAGTCCGCCTTTGTGCGTGTATCTGTGTTTGTAAATTGTATTTGTTTTATGTTTATCTTGCACAATAAAGAGTTTACTTAAGTACTTACTTACCTTTTAGACATGAGGGACCATTTGTCGAAATTTCTGTTTTGCCATGGACCACTTCGTAACTGCAATATTAAAGCTATTGCCAATAGTTATTACTATAATGTTGTTATTAATGTTGTTGTTGTTGTTGTTATTGTTAATGTTGTTATTCTGTATTTTTAAATTTTTATGTGCAATAAAGAGTTTACATACATACATACATACTATTGCCAAGGGTGTGGCAGCTGTCATGCCAATCCACTCCCACACACGATCAGTTTTAACTGATCCAATTGGCAGCATCATGCCGATTGGACAATAGGAAATATGGTGTATGGTCAGCATAATGTTTAACTTCGATATCGGCCGCAATGGACGGAATTGCACCCTTAAACTTAGTGTCGATTCGTCGTGTGTACATATTCGCTCCGTATCCAATTATGTAGACGGAGTTTTTACAGCAGTTCACGCACACGCTACGCACGAAATGACTATGGACCCACGTGGGTGACATATACCGTGCCCGTGCACAGCGTGCGCATCAGTGGGGCGTCGTCCATATAATTGTTTCTAAATATTTTGCCTGTATTTTTTATTAAGCGAAACATTGTGAAATAAAACGAACATGCTCAGCCCATGTAGCCCCTTAAGGCAATTAAGAACCAGATTAGTAGTTTGATTTTCTAAGAAAATAAAATTAAAAACTTCAACATTATGATTAAGAGCATTTTTCAACATATCATATTTATGTACAACTTCGATGACAGTTTTGCTCAAAATCCTTAGCACTGTTAATTATAAACATCCGTACACCCAAACATCTATACACCCTATCCTCAATAACCTTTTGCATTTATAATATTAGTAGGATAGGATAGGATAAGGTAGCAAATGAGAAAGTGGATCACCTGGATGGCAAGTGAACACCTTCACCCAATACAGATCTCTATCTCTCCCTTTCGGTTTTTCTTTCACAATGAAGATATTACTCAAGTCAAATTTGCCTATCGTTATCAAAAAAGTGTGAAAGAAAGGGAACGTTTATTCTTTTTTAGATTAACAAATAATAATATCAAGGTTGAGACCTCCTACTAAGCATAGACAGATTATCAGAAATGGAATATCATTAAGTTTGTATGAGACTGCGGCTTTGACAGGCCTTGATCATTTGATGGGAGGGTAACTGCCTGACGATGGCCAAGATACGGGTCGTTTGCTTCATGAGGCATTAGGCTTAACTGTAATATGGGGCACGCCTTGCTTTAAGCTTGTAGCGGAACAGTTGGTTCTTCGGCGAAATTGTAATTTCAGTAGTAAATGACTATAAAATATAAACCAAAAAAAATAATTGCATTAACTGCGGTACCATAAATTTCCAACCACAGTGTATTTCGGTGTGGATAACTATCGATCTGTAGGCTTATTTCTAACTCGCTCGCAATCGCCAACGTGTTCAGTTTGACAGTTCTTGTATGAATGTGACAGCTAGCTGATTCCGATGCCAATTGTCAGCCCATACTACATGAACTGTCAAAATCAACACGATGGCGATTGCGAGCGAGTTAGACAATAAGCCTACTGTTTGAAGTCAATGCCAAGCCCAATAATATGTAAGGAGATATAGGTCCACTCCTGCCACTCCCTGCCACGTATTGCGATGTTATGATGAGAGCGTGAGTGCTCGTACCGAGGCTCCTGAAGATAACAAAATATTAAAAATATAAACCATCTACGTTTAACTAACCAATGAATCTAAACCTAACACAGTATATAAATGGATTAAGGTGCGTCTGTTTTCTTAATGTAAAATTGGTGGACGTCCTACGTTGCGCTTGCGCTTGCTGATCCGCGGTCTCTACTCGAGAACCTTTCGGCCCCGACGACCATCTATTCTCCGTGCTATATGGTCTGCCCATTGCCACTTCAGCGAGCTACTTCACTTGGCTGTTTGCATGACTGTATTATAAGTATGAGTATTGTATGTATTATGTAATTGTTTTGTGAATAAATAAGCTAAACTATTTTTCGGATTCAAATACAATTGAAAACATTTGAAATTGCAATATTGCCGAGTGACATTAAGAAAACACACGCACTGTCCTTTTCTAGAGACATAGTAGCGATATGCATTAGCGTGTTTGCATCGCTGGTGCAAAGCCCACAGCCTTACCAGTTTGACGAATTGATTTCTTGCCTGATTTCCTTGGCCTTTGGCATGCGGATTTGCTCAAATCCCTGCTGACGTGGCTGCCAGACTTGGTGTTAGAAATACGAATTAGTTGCCCTTAATTTGTTTTAAGGGTAAACTTTACAAGATCTCTCTGAATAATTCCGGAATATTTCAGCAGATGGTCCATTTATTTCACTAAACACCTCCGTGAATGTTTTTCGAAATCTTTCAAAGGTGATTTACCGAATTTTTTCTATGCATTAGTCCAAGGATGCATGTTTATTATGTACCTACCTACGGCAACAAATGGGTGATTTGATTTTGAATCCAAAACTACGACTGTATTGTTTTGTACTGATTTGTGGTGTTCAATAAAGAGTATTTGTATTGTATTGTATTGTATTGTACGACGAAAAATCTGTACAAGAAGAAAGAAAGAAAGAAAGAAGACATTTATTCATTTTTCAAGACACACAAAAGTGTTCAATAACCCAACCTTATACTTAAATATTCCGGAATAGTTTTAAGAGACCTGTTGTACAGTCTTATTAATTTTCTCAGACTACGGCAAAACTTATACAAGCAAGCCAGGGTGGATCCAGGATTTTATTCTGGGGGGGGCACAAATTGCGAACGCGAAGTATTGTACTGTCCCACATTATACAAAAATACCGCCTGGGGGGGGTCACGTGCCCCCGTGCCCCCCTCCCCAAATCTATGATTAGTTTGTTTGCTTTTTTTTAATGCACCGATTGGTCACCGGGTCACTTCATACAATTTTGTACTGGAAATTACCTGTTATTTTGCCAGTGTACCATAAGCCAAATGCTATCTCTAGAGGATTCTAGAAGCGTTGGCAGTCTATTCAGTCCAGTTAAGAGAGGATATAATACCTATTGTGCTAGTAATTTTAAGAAAGCCGTGGTAGCGTGGTAGTGGTTTGACCTGTGGACTCTCAAGCAGAGGGTCGTGGGTTCCAATCCCGGGCTCGCACCTATGAGTTTTTCGGAATTCATGTGCGATATCTCATTTGAAATTTACCATGAGCTTTTCGGTGAAGGAAAGCATCGTGAGGAAACCTGCACACAACTGCGAAGCAATTCAATGGTGTGTGTGAAGTTCCCAATCCGCACTGGGCCCGCGTGGGGACTATAGCCCAAGCCCTCTCATTCTGAGAGGAGGCCTGTGCCCAGCAGTGGGACGTGTATAGGCTGGTGATGATGATGATGATGATAGTAATTTCACTGTCTTTCAGCAGCAAAAGCACTGCGACCCGGATGGATCTAGCACGAGATTCTACCACCCGGGAGTTTGTCAGGACTTTTGTTTTACGTCATTTAGATTAAATTGTATTTATAATTCATAAGCCATTAGTGAACACGTGCGTCAGAAACACATCGGGTTGCGGTTAATTAATCGAAAGTCATGTGTTGTCAGGGCAAAGATAAATCAAATATCCTATCGCAGCGAGCGAGCACTTTTTACCCGCTGGTCCAACTTCTGACCCGTGCGGGACAAGTCACGAGAATAAGCGACCGAATTTAAACAGTGTTTCCATGCTGGTCTCGGTGCAAAGAAAAACCATGAAAAATGAAAATAAAAATGAAAATGAAAATGAAAATGAAAATGAAAAAGAAAAGAAAAGAAAAATAAAAATAAAAATAAAAATAAAAATAAAAATAAAAATAAAAATAAAAATAAAAATAAAAATAAAAATAAAAATAAAAATAAAAATAAAAATAAAAATAAAAATAAAAATAAAAATAAAAATAAAAATAAAAATAAAATAAAAATAGAATGAAAATGAAAATGAAATGAAAAGTTTATTGGGTTTTTTACATGATGTAAACAGACGAGGTTGGAGCCTCCCATTAAGCAAAAGTACCTAATGCTTGTGTCGATCGAGGAATGGACGAAGATCTTAGGATTCATGTTAAGCGATGTAGCTACCTGTCACTATTTTGATTTCCTTTTATACGCGACTCCCGACCAACTTTACTCACCGAAAATCTTAATCGCTCGTTATAAGTACACCATTAATTTCGTGTGGCGCCATCTGTCGGGAATTGTACGCAGATCAACGACCCCTAATTTCCAATTGACGAGTTGGATTTCCACTCTAATTAGTGCTGTGGAAAAGGAAACTTTATTAAAGGTTCATGCGAAAATGTTTTTCCGTTTGTAACTAAGTACCTAACTAATCCTCCTCCTGAACAATAAAATGGCGATTTCAAATCTTAACCTTCATAGAGCTTGAATTACAACAGCCTTATTTGTCCGTCAATGCGCCCGACAGTCGAGCCCAGTGGTCAGAACTGTAAACGTATGGTTGAAATTGGACACGGATTTGCCTGTCAGAATAAATATCCCTGGCAACAAAAGCTTATTATTATTTTTGTTACTTTGAAATCGATGGTCAAAAACCCGCGAACTGTCAAAATAAAAACCAGCAAATTGCTACAACTGACAAAGATCGTTTCTTTCATCGAGTGCAGTCTAGTACAGCAACTGAAAATTGATGTCCAGGTACAATTGAATCTCGCTACCAAAATTGTTATGCCTGCACAATTTCCTTAAGTTACCCATATCATGTAAACGGCTACTTGCCAGTTGTTTGTAGCCTTAATACGAAAGCCAAAATTGCTTTGTTTACATCGCGCCTTACAATAACATTATTACTGTCATACTTCTTGTAGGCTTTGTAAATGAACCCTTGCAAATTGAATCAGATTTAAGCTTAACACATTCAAGCCAAAAAATGGCTAAGGTGGACTAGAATTATGGGGTTTGTTTTTATTCGTAAATTGTTTCCGATTTTCGAGGGAATTGCGAGGCTCTTTACATGATAATATCATGTGACGCCTCCTCTTATACCTTGAACCAATCAAGAAGCGAACGCGAAAACTCCGCGCATTAATCTCTGTACATTTCAGATTTCGCGAACTTCGCAATTCCCTCGAAAATCGGAAACAATTTACGAATAACAACAAACCCCATAATTCTAGTCCACCTTTGCCATTGTTTGGCTCGAATGCCGTTAAGTTTAAATCTGATTCAATTTGCGAGGGTTCATTTTGAATGTCAAAACGTTTGCGGAAAATATTATTATAGCGTTTCGTTGTACGCATTTGCGGAAAGGTTTGCTTTCATCTAGGAGCACGTGTATTTTTCCGGAAATCGGATCGGTATGAGCTTTTATGACCTTTAGGTGTCCATTAAAATGTTGACTCTATTGTTGTGCCACTCTTGAGAAATGTGTTTGATTTGAACTAAGTCTGATAGATATATTTGACTTATTTTATAGGGTTTCTGTCTTACACTGTCTTAAAATGAATCTAGAATACTCCAACTTATGTGGTCGAGTTAGTTTGAATTAACAGCTCATTCTTCATTTTTAATGATAAAAAACTTTCGTACCTACTTTAAATGAAATACATTTTCCGGTATTAAAAGTTTACTATCAAGGACATAAATATATGTACGTTACCAAGAAGTCAAAGACATCTGAGGGTGGATTTTTGACGTTGTAATTTGTGTGCAATACGTTTAGCATGGCACACAAATTACAGCGTCAAAAATCCACCCCTATTATACGCTTATGCCTCAAACAATAAGGTTGATGACACAAAATATACTTCACATGATGGCTGTATCGATATTATGCCCTTGACGGTACTATGCGGTGATTTAATTTTGTCTAAAAAAACAGAAAAAAAACTTTTTTTTTTATGTGAATAGGAAGGCAAACGAGCAAACTTCTGCTAAACTACCATTTAACATCGAACTAACAAAACCGTCTTCTGAAATATTTCGGACAAAATTTGAGGCACTTTGTTTGAACTCGAAAAAATAGCGCCACAACGTGCAAATAGAAAATTAACAGCCGTCACTCCTGTAAAGTGGTGCAAGGCGCACAAACCGCAGCACGCGAACTCTTCTATTACCATGTCTAGTGGTGTGTGATCTATAGACGCTAACTATTCCCTTGTCAGTTAAAGATCATAATTGGAGTTGATAAAATATCAAACTCAAATTATTTTCAATTCAAATTGAAAAAAAAACGAAATTGGACACTATTGGAGTTTAATATTTTATCAACTCATTTGGTCTAAAGGTATCCCGTAAGTACATACAGTCGCGAATCAATCATTGATTACACGGCTAAATTGCGAAGAATGGCAAGCTCAACAATCCCAGTTGGCGACTGTACGACAAACTTATGAGGAGTATAATAAGGGCATTAACCAAATAGGTATAGAAACCTGATCTAAGTAAAGGTATCACAAAATTTCATTCTGCAAGAGAGCCAAGGGAAAAGCTTGTTCAAAGTCAAATAGAACAGGAAAATTTTAAATTAAATAACGATACCTATTATCTCGAAAACGATGAGATTACTAATAAGGTAATTTGTCCATGTTTGGTAGATGACCTGCCCACCAAAATCTCCCCTTAATTTTTGTCATATTGGGGAGAAACTCTGCATGTTATATTATGAGATTGACAGAGAGAGAAACATTTAATACACACACTTATCACACTTAGATCTACCTACGCAGCAAACGAAAGAAAATTTTGCTTAAAATAAGTCTGTAAATTTACAATAAATAAAGAGGCTTAAAATATCAGTCATGTATGAACAGAATAAACACTATCCAAACAGTTTGGTTAGAATAACACATTACGTTAAAGCACCACTCACTCTCCACTTTGAATTCCTAGACTCAAAGGATTCCTTCAATCCAAACGTTGTTTTATTTTATGTTGAGGCATAAAAGGCCTGTATGAGGTTAGAGCATACAGAATAATTTAGATAGGTACCCTGTATACTGACCTTCTTCAGTTCAGGCCACTGACCTCTGCTTCGAAAGGTAAAATAAAAAGGCCGTTAAATATTACATGTGCTAGAGTTTATTTCAACTATATTACCAGTCGTTTTATCCATGTGATACAGGCCGCGATTACCTTTGATGTATACAGGGGGGCTGCTTCGAAATACGAATTTTGAAGTTTGTGTTGCACCGTCCCTTACACTCGTAAATTAATGACTGCATTAGTGAGAGCGGGACGACACAAAACCAACTTCGACAATCGAATTTCGGACTATCTAACTAATCTAACTAATATTATAAATGCGAAAGTATGGATGGATGGATGTTTGTTTGTTACTAAATCACGCCAGAACGGCCCAACGGATCTGGATGAAATTCGGCACATAGATAGAGAAAAGTCTGGAATAGCACATAGGCTACTTTTTATCGCGGAAAATTGCGTAGTTTCCGCGGGATAGCGATAAACAAATTCTTTGCAGACGAAGTCGCTGGCAACAGCTAGTAAGGAAATATATTTTAATGCAGTTGCATGCATCATGATCACGGGTAGCCTGAAGATGACAGATCGAGCTCTGTCTACTCTTATCCTTACGCGTTGACTGCGAGCAGTTACATTGCTTATTTCGCATAAAAAGGCCGAAGTAAGATGTGGTTCAGAAATGTTTGTGAGTGGAATGGGGTTAGAAGTGCTGCAGAGTTGTTCTGCTCGTAAACGAAAAAAACAATCGAAGTTGAAGGCCAACCTTCACCAATTAGAGAGGCACCTTATAAAAAATGAAGAATTAAACCTTCGCGGCCCCAGTTCATATTGGGAACTAACACACACCATTGAATTGCTTCATAGGTACTGTAGCCTCAGCCCTCAGCTTTCATTCTGAGAGGCCTGTAACCAGCAGTGAGACATTACTATAGGCTTTAGATGATGAATATATAAAGATGATGATGATAATGAAAATGATGATGATGATGATGATGATGATGATGATGATGATGATGATGATGATAATAATGATGAAACCTTAACAAGCGTTCTACACGGCTACATTTTCTCAAAGACGAACGCAAGGCATTAATCGCTGGCGTTATCTGCGCCATCTATTGGCTCATTCGGACGAACTCTAGCCTGAGATCTCTATCTACCGCCTTAAATTACGTTGCGCTACGCTTGTCTTGGTTGGGAGTGCTTTTAAATAAAATTGTTTCAATTATTCCATGCTGGTCTGGTAGATGGTAAAAACCAATCGAGGGAATGAGCAAAATTAGGTAGAAGTGCCGGCACGTAGGTCTAGCGAGAAGTTGCTGCGCAGTAGTCGAAAATAAGGTATTGTCCCGTAATCGGAGAGAAGGCAGGTAGCCTAACACGGAGACAAATAAAAAGAATTAAGTTTAAGAACAATCAGTTAATTTAATTTCAGAATAAATAATTTAAAATTACAAATAGGCTTCAATAATGAATAAGATTAATTTCATTTTATTAATTAAAATGAAATAATTAATAATTTAATAATATCAAAATTCAATAATTTAAAATGTAATAATTGATTCACTAATTTAATCTGTATAATTTATATAATTTAGAGTAATTTATTCTATTTGATGAAATAAAATAATTATCCACATAATCTCAAGAATAATAAAATGGTTCTCAAAGATTTTATAATTAGTAATTATTTAAAATATTAGATTTAAGGCAACTTTTATTATTTCTAGGTTTAAGGTAATTTTAATTATTAGATGTAAGGTAGTTATAACTCTTAGATTTAAGTAGGTCTAGCCCTTAAATTTAAGTCCAGAGATTTAACGCGTGAGACTAGCTCAGGGAGTGAGTCGGTTGCCACTAGGCAGGGCCGTAGCTAGATGCCTTGGAATTGTGTGAAGGTTGGCGGTCTCTCCCTGGTTACCGTACGCCCCTCGGTAGTGCGGAGCTCGTTCGGAGGGCAGGGTGGTGAGGCGATCGAGAAGGAGACATGGTGAGCCGAGGCGCCGGTGATGAGCGTCGAGGGTATTCTTCACCCAGTAGGGTGTAGTATGCGGTGATCTTCACCCGGTAGGGTGTTCCCAAAGTTCGGGACGAAATAACAATCACAGCATAAGAATATAAGAAAGTTATTTTAAAATTAAGTAAATACGGACCGCTCCGCTCCGAAACCAGCTCTAAAGGCTACATTTTGACGCAGCCTATGCGTCGTAAGGCCAGTGGCTGAGTGTGCGGCGGCAGCGGGCGCTCGGACCTCCTCGCGCAGCCGTCGGAATAGATCGGCTTGCGCCGGCGACCGGTTCCACGATATACGATAAAACATTATTTGCGCGTACGCTCCGTGAGTTTGTTCATTGAAATAATTACTTTACTTCATTAGTGTAAGTTTATTTTTAATTAGATTAATTACATTAAGACGATTATTTAGCAAATAAGGATTTAGTTATTAGGTTCGTATTTATAAGCATTTAATGTATTTAAGTAGATATTAAGGATTTTATGTGTAGTACTTTTATTATAGTTAGTTTTCTAGTTCCAGATTTTAAGTGTTTAGTTTCTAAGTTTAAAGAGTTAACGTATATACGTTACAGTATCGCGGGGAAGAGTGCAGGGTATGCGGGCGGGCGTACACCACGTTAGACTTACGTGCCGCCACCTGTAGGAATCATGCTTATGCAGGTACCTATGTATGGTATTCCAGAATCACCGACGAGCATAATATGAAGAGATTGATGAATATAGAGGAAACGAAAAGGTATGTCAGGATAGTAGCAAGTGGAAAGTAGTCCCTGCCTAGTGCCTACCCTAAAGGGAAATAGGCGTGACTGTATGTATGTATGTAGGTTAGGTATTCCAGAATCAATGGTTACAAAATTAAATATTACCTAATTTAAAACACGCGTTTGATAAATTCACCACAATCACCGCGTTTTAAAATGAGGGATCTTACCATGACGTCTAATGCGATTCAATTCTGATTCAGTTTAGGTTTGCTCGCTTTCAGATCGATACTAAAAAAGACAGCTAAAACCTGAACTGAGTCGAATAAGACGTCATGGTAAAGCCCTAGGGCGCAGATTGTTCTGAAAATTTACTATTATTAGTGACACGCTAAAACTAAATTTAAACGATGTCATTAAAACAAATCAATAAGTAATTCTTATTAGGATATCGTGCACTGCTAATTGGGAAGAGCAATACAATTTTCATCGGCAGCCAATAACGTCACTGATGCTGTGAATAACAACCAATCAGCATCGAGTATTGATCTATTATCGTTTCAGTGTTGCACAATTCGAATCCTAATTGACTATGTCCAGGCTATCTATATAAGCATAGCTTTTTCCATTGCCTGACCTATTTCAATTTTAATATTGGGTGCCATCTCTGGAAATTATCTCTAGAGGCAATGAGCGTTTGGTACAGAACAACATTCACAGACTAAGCAAATTATGTATATATTTAACTGTCTCCAACTTATTTCTCTATCTAAATGGTTGTCTGGTAGAGATCGCTATTAAGCGATAAGGGGCGCGGATCAGAAAGTATAAAGTTTAAAATGTATAATTGGTTAAAATGCATAATGGTTCAAAATATATATAATGCCATTTTATGTGAAACTACTAGCTAGATGTACTTTTTTGTTAGTGTAATCTATAGATTGGTTTAGGTTAGGTTAGGTTTAGTTTATAACAATTTTGTTAATTTGCAATTTTCTGAGACAATCGCATTACATATTTTGAACCAATATGTATTCTAACCCATTATACATTTCAAACTTTATGTATTTTAATACGTACCCAGCGATAAGACCCCCTATTGTATACTTTGTTCTTTGTTTCTGTATTGTTTTGTTCTGATTTGTGGTGTTCAATAGAGTATTTGTATTGTTTTGTATTGTATTACATTGTATTGTATTGTATTGTATTGTATTGTATTGTATTGTATTGTATTGTATTGTATTGTATTGTATTGTATTGTATTTTATATCGCGAAAAAGTAGTGCTGGCACGCTACACATGAAAAATCAAGTGTCACAGAATTCAAAAGCCCGTATAATCACTATAAGTTCTTCTATGTTTTAGCATAACTAACTCAACATCAAACAACTTCACTCCACAAAATATAAGTGAGATGTTTCCCAACTGGAGATATATGTTATCGTCAACAAATGTGGGTTAGTGGGAGGCAACCCTTTGCCCCAATAATGTCGATATTTGGCCGGCGTCGACATATTGAACGCTGATAAAAACCCTTTCCTTTTCTCGCTATACAAGTATTCTCGGAAATCAAGGCACACAGCAGAGATCAGCCAAGTTCGGGTAAAAAAAACTAGGTAACCCGTCCACTCTCAAAAGGTATTACCGATGATTATGCAGATAGACCTTAACCATGGGCTTATTTTAGTTATAAAAGGAAATTTTAGGGTAGTAAAAATGAGATGATAGGCAAGAACTGCAAGTTTTTTTTATGATACTCGTAAGTTGGTAATGCCACACACAGTCATTATAAGTAGTTTTCATAAATGCCTGATAGCCTGTGCAGCAGCTGAGGTGCATTAGGTATAATATAATAATATCATATTTTTCAAGAGCGAAAATTATCCCAATCCATTAACCTTCTTCTACGTAAATTCCGTTAAATGGCAAGCAGTCACATTTATAAATAAACTAGCTATTGCCCGCGGTTTTTCCCCCGTTCTTGTTATTTTTTTTCTCACCGTTTTTAAACCTTCCTTGAACTTGTGCAAATGGTTCAAAATCAAAGTACAGCTATTCACAATTCTAGCGAGACAAACGAACAGCAATGAAATTAGATTAACCCAGTAAATTTATACCAACTTTTTAGTTAGATCGATTTGACTTACAAACTAAGCACCTTTTCAGATACTTTCTGTGTCACAGGAGAACTTGGCCTATTTTTTACATTTACATTTTTCGTGGGATTTTTCTTAACAGCTGCGGTCCGGTGCTTGAATTTTACGAATATATTGATAAGTTTAGCTGCAAGTACGAGAGAAAGCTGTTAGTTTAAAGTTATCGAACTTTTCGTCTATTTATAGGAATCCTATTTATAGGAGGTTCCTTTTCTGTTATAATGGCCTTCTTATACTTTTCGTTATTGCATTCTCATATATTTATTTAATGTTAAGTATTATTATACAATTATGTTATGTGTGTATGTATGTATGAATTATTTTATTTATTCAGCTATGTATTATATTTATGTATTGTTTTATTATCCCTGCGTTTCTCCTGTCAATTTGTTTCCGCCACCTACTTAAACTGTCTCCAACTTATTTCTCTGTCTTAAAGGTTGTCTGGTAGAGATCGCTATTAAGCGATAAGACCGCCTATTGTATACTTTGTTCTGTGTTTCTGTATTGTTTTGTACTGATTTGTGGTGTTCAATAAAGAGTATTTGTACCGTATTGTATTGTATCTAACCTTGAGGAATTTAACCTTGTTCCAGCTGCCAAGTCCCATCACCGTACTACTCGATTCAAAAGTAGTTTTCACACCTCTCATTCAGAAAAGTAAGCTTTGCTCCCTGCCAGGAGGGATCAAAGTGCAACTTTTCTGTTCAAGGCTTTTCAAAGTGTTTTTTTGTTAATGCAATTTTTTGAAGTTGATAATTGTAAAACCACGCTATTTTCTATGCTGGTAGCTCTTTAATTATATTTAGAATTAGTTTTTCAATTTTTTTAATGTTTGGTGTGAAAAGTTGTATGAGCCACTCGAGAGCAAAATTATTTTCATCTTGGGCGTTAACACTTGAATCCCTCATTACGCTCTGGATACTACTTTACGCTACGCTCAGGATTCTATTGTAGAATCCTTCGCTACATTCTGGATCAATGTAGCGCCCTCGCCGTAAATAACTGATTTTGCTCCCTTGTGACACAAATAACTATTCCATCAACATCACCTCGATGGATGGTGCTCCAACACTGTACGATTTAAACGGTCTTTCTTGCCCCGTACGTGTAAAATTTGGAATGGGCTGGCGGCTGGGGTTTTTCCAACTGGCTACGACATGGTGTAGGGACGGGAGTTCGGAGTAAATGATAGGCTCAAGTGCGGTTCACGAACTGAGGTTTATTAGCACTGCAATGTTATTATATTGGTTGGGCAGAGGTGTGTGCGTGCACACTACACCTCCCCCCTTGGTTAAAAAAAAATACACAATAATCATATTTGTATTTTTTTTTCAAGTCACAGAAATTTCAAATTCATTTCAAGTTTGGAAATTTAAATGGCAAACAATTTTTATTTTTAAACTCTATTTCAAAACTAATTTTATTTTCAATTACTGAATTATTTATACAAAACAAAATGATAGTTAATATTAACCAAAGCAAAAGGCACAATTTATGACTTAATTATGGACTTATTCAGAAATCATTTGGAATGCATTTTTTTTTTAAACGTTAAATTATATTTACCATAAACATGTTAGATATAAAGTAAAAATTAAAAATAGCTTATAACTAGTACTAGTACCTTATACCATACGCATAATGTAAACTGTCTTAATGATACTTACTTTAAAAAAAAAAGTGAATCTTAAACATAAAGATTATGGAATATAAACATAAACACGTACTTTTAAAACATAGTAAGTATAATAGTCACAATCCATGAGTTCTCCTTTTCATAGTGCACAAAAGTTTTTCGTCTAGTCCTAGGTACCTTTTCTTTCTTCTCATTAAGTAATTCATATTATTATTATTTTCACGTGAATTTATTAATCAGCAAGTCTTTGCTCGCCAATATTTTACATTTATGCATTAATTATTTATTTTATTTAGGACGTCATTTCTTTTCATACTTATACAACTTATTAATTATATTGGTAGTTTGCAACTAATGCATAACTTACCTGCAAGGTCTGCAGCACTTTTATTATTTCGTTTTCGTTTGTTATATGTATTATATTTATAATTTCAGATATTTTTTTATCTTCTCTTTTGTTTCACCATAATTAAAGTTTCACTTTCTCTTCAACACTTGAGTTTTTTTTTTGTAGTCTTTCACTTAATATTTTCACTAATTATAATAATTAAATTGTCTATTTTTCTGGTCGGCACGGCGCGCCGCCAGTGCAGCGCCAAGGCCGCACTGGCAGGATCGCCATGTAGGGACGGGAGTTCGGAGTAAATGATAGGCTCAAGTGCGGTTCACGAACTGAGGTTTATTAGCACTGCAATGTTATTATATTGGTTGGGCAGAGGTGTGTGCGTGCACACTACAATGGGTACCTTAAGAGGCGAGTGTACCACTTCTTGCATAGCCGGCAACGCGCTAGCAATCCCAATGGTGCTGTGGTTGTCCATGGGCGGCGGTGATCACTTACCATCAGGTGCACCGCATGCCTGTTTGTCGGTATTAATATTTAAAAAAAAACAAATTCCAGTTATTGACTCTTAATAATTTGTAACAATGCTTCGTAGAGGAACCTCAACACCTATAAGTAAATATTATAATTATCTTTTGACCCTTTCTTTCTTTCTTACATAAGTATAAGAGAGAGTGAAATGAACCAGTCTTGTCAAAGCTACAGAACAAACTGCTAATGAAAAAACTTTTATAACAGAAACCACTAGAAAAAGTTCAGGAATCATTCAGAATTCAAGTACTGGGGTCTAGTTTGTCTATTCAGTGTACACAATAGAAGTCGGTTGCGTTCAACGGAGTTCACTAACTTTACTATACTGTATTTTTTTGGCCCGTAGAATTCTGACATTTCTCGGTATTACCAGTCATAAAAACGTTCCTTAAATCCGTGGTAAGAAAAGGAAAAATAAATAAAAATGTAGAACATTATGTTGAAGTTGAAATACTTAAACTAACAACCATTTTTACATATTAGTAATTAACAGATATTTGGTTTAATTTTAAATTGCATAATTTAGACATAATTAATAATCTTTTTTTTTTTTGGGAGAATATAAATTGTTTGGGGTATCACTTTGAGTATTGTCATATATTACCTTCGGTCTACGATTATAATACATATATTGATTTTTTCGTAATATTTAATAAAAAGAAAAAAGAATGAACAGAACGTAAAACTTCAGCATAGCAGTCAACAGAACTGTCATTCTTCGGGCAAAGTATAGGAAAATATTTTAATTGCTCCTCCCCCAATATCAAAATTACATTAAACAATCTCCTCACGTGTATGTATGTGATAATAATGATGACTTTTAAAGTTTTCAACTTAGATCTTCTGTACTCTAATTGGCCAATTGTCGTTAAAATAAAAGCTGCCATTAATTTTTAGATCCATTATTTGAGTACCTAATGCTAGAACGTCACCGTATTTTATTATTTTTATTTGTTAGTTAAAATAACGAAAACTTAGTGTGACAATTTATTTGTTCAGCAAAAAAAAATGTTGGTGACCCCTGAAACGTCTAATTCTGACAGCTGTCAGAATTCTACGGGTCAAAAAAATACACTATAAGGTATGTTCAGTCGTATGAGTAACTTTATTTTTGCTCGACAGTGTATGTATGTGCACTCTTTATTGCACATAAAAATTTTAAAATACAGAAGTACTCAGAAAGTAGTACAAATGCGAAATTATCCCTAAGAAGGGATCTCTTCCAGCTAACCTGGTACAGAAAGGAATAGTTTACAAAAAAAGGCAAGCAGTCATAATTAGCAGTGTATGTATGAAATCGATAAAAAACCGGCGAAGTGCGAGTCGGACTCGCGCACTGACGGTTCCGTAGAAATTCGGCAAGTGAATATAAAATCCAGTTTTAGCAAAGCCCAGCCTTCTAAACAAAACGTAGGAAATGTGAGTACATTTTATATTGCTTACTTGTTTACATAGACAGACAGACCATAAAAAGCTAGATTTTTGGTATTTGTTGCAATAGCGGCAACAGGTACTATTGTTGCCGCTATTACAACAAATCACTACACTAAAAGAGGTGTTATAAGTTTTAGGTTAATATTTCTCTCTGTCTCTCTCTCTCTCTCACACACACACACACACACACACACACACTCAGTGTGTCTGTCTGTCTGTGGTATCGTAGCTCTCAAACGGATGGAATGAATTCTTTTCGGTTTTTTTCATTCGAAAGCCAGCACGCTAATTACGTAACTCGCTCGCAATCGCCATGGTGTTCATTTTGACAGTTCTTGTATGAATGTGACAGCTAGCTGATTCCGATGCCAATTGTCAGCCCATAGATGAACTGTAAAAAAGAAGACGATAGTGATCGCGAGCGAGTTACGTAATAAGCTTGCTTTTCCTTGCTGTGGTTCTTAATCATGTTTAGTAAAAATCGGTCCAGCAGTAATTTTCATCACCTGCTATAATTATCGTATGTATGTTTACGCTAGTAGCTTAGTTTTTGCCTAACCATTACTCAAATAACTGAACATAAACATAAAACAGTATCTCATCAGTTAGGCGGAAAAGGAGCTACGCTCGTCAACTCGGGCCATTATCTAATACGTGTACACTGAGGGAACCCTCCATTAATGTCAAGCCATATGCTAAGAGACTTGACTACTTACTCATTCATATATGTATACTATGTAACCAACGCATTTAGTTAAGTAATAAGTATGTGCCGGTGTTTTGTGATGAAGTCTGTGTTTATAATAATAATGGCCCATTTATTACTTCACTAGCTGTTGCCAGCGACTTCGTCTGGAAAGAATTCGTTTATCGCTATCCCGCGGGAACTACGCAATTTTCCGGGATAAAAAGTAGCCTATGTGTTATTCCAGACTTTTCTCTATCTATGTGCCGAATTTCATCTAGATCCGTTGGGCCGTTCTAGCGTGATTGAGTAACAAACAAACATCCATCCATCCATACTTTCGCATTTATAATATTAGTTAGATTTAATTTAGAATGAGAAACCACAATAACGTTATATTGCGTCTGGTCAATTATTTCTTATCCAGCAAATAGTACAGGGCAATAATTTGCCAGCCGCAAAATAAAATTGTTTTAATGTCACTTTATTTGCGTGTCGTCAATTGTTACTCTAGTACAAATTGTAAAGAGATTACAGTTCAAGAGCCGCAATATAATGTTGTTGTGGTTTCTCATTCTAAATTAAATGAAGTATAGTGGGCGGCACCGCCTACAACTTCAATTTGTTGAGATATTGAAATGGTAGGTGTCCGTTTATCCCACTCAATAGCCCATTATACATCTTCAACCCCATAGCCCATTCCATGTCGCTTCCTACCTGGCAATAGTTTGGCAACTATGGAGGACTGTCCGCTAGCACATCTTCATGTTGTATTAGGGGATAGACCTCCATATTTGCGCCCATCTCATTTTTATATTATATGGTACCAAAGGCTTCTTCATGTTGGCCTCGGCCTCAAGAATGCCTTTCAAATGACCGGGTCCTCATGAGCCCGTGATGGGAAACCCATACCAACAATAGTAATAATAATAATAATAATAATCATTTATTTCAGACAAAACACGGCCGGTCAGGAGTACCCGGAACCGACGAGCACGTATCAAGAGATGGATGAATGTGGATGAAGCGAAAGAGGTATGTCAGGATCATAGCAAGTGGAACAAAGTAGTCTCTGCCTACCCCTATGAGAAAATGGCGTGACTGTATGTATGAATTTATGTATGTAAAACACAAGGTCATCCTTCAGGACGCTTGCTTCGCAGGCAGAGTCAGACCTAGGCCAACTGCGTTGTCAAAGAAATGCCAGTACGTTTTTGGATTTTCCCCTTCCATTTTACAAAATGGAGAAGCATGTGTTTATCGTCCCTGAGCATGTGACCGAGATCTTGCGTCTTTTGATAGATGGCATCATTTACCAAGACGTATGAACGCACTCGGCTACAGTAAAATTCTGATCTAGACCTAGAAGATCCAATCTAGATGGATCCGTCGCACCAAATGGCCACTTCATTCGGTAAAACCGATTCTAAGTCGAAATTGTAATGTTTTTCTATATCTCTACCATAGAGTAATATAATTTAAGGTACCAACGTAACTTGGGGACCTTATACGGGTGAGGATCAGAATTATAATTATAAAGTTTAAAATGTATAATGGGTTAACATGCATAATGGTTAAAAATATTAGTGAAATATAGGTGAGGATCAGAATAATAATTATAAAGTTTAAAATGTATAATGGGTTAAAATGCATAATGGTTAAAAATATTATAATGCCATTTTCTGTGAAACTACTAGCTAGATGTAGGTACTTATTTGATAGTGTAGTCTATTATATATAGATTGGTTTAGGTTAGGTTAGGTTTAGTTTATAACAATTCTGTTAATTATGCTATTTTCTGAAAAAATCGCATTATAATTTGAACCAATATTATGTATTTTAAACTCATTATACATTTTAAACTTTAGGTATGTATTTTAATACGTACCCTCTTTTACATCCTATGTACATCCTATGTAAAAGAGGGTACGTATTAAAATACATACCTAAAGTTTAAAATGTATAATGAGTTTAAAATACATAATATTGGTTCAAAATATAATGCGATTTTTCATTTTTTATAAATGTATTCGAAGTTAATTAGAATTTGAATGACGCTATCCTATGTATGTATTTTTATTGAATAAACACCAATATTTTCGCTAACGCGTAAAGCTACAAATAAATCATCATAGCCGTAATGAATATGCATATCCCAGCAAGGACGATGTTATCCAGAAGGGAAAAATGAGGCCATCACGTCCTACAGCCCATTATTACTAATTGATGGTGCAACTTCGTCGAACTCCATCCATTATGGTCGGACCCTTGACAAGACCTCCGATCGTTATTAAAGATAAACCAGCCTAATTAGAGACGCTTTACCCTTTTCGTTGGACCAAAAATATAAGCACAGAAATTTCACAAGTTGCATCGCGAGGGTCACCCAACGTGGTTGTCGAAGCTGTCCGAGTGTGAAATCTATTAAATTACGAACACTTGGCGCGAATTACTTTTTTGGGTGTTGTGTGCGATTGAAGATGTTTTAATTTGTGAAATTTTATGAAAAATTAAAGAGTTTTTCCTGACGCTTTTGGCAGTAAATTTACTTGTAAATGCATTTGAGCGATCGTAGACTGACAGCGGAGGCTAAATAATAAGCCAGGGCACTCTAAAAAGGAGGAAAACAACACTATCAAAGTAAAGGGGACCTAAATTAATGTGCACCCATTTGGAAAATATAGATTCTAACATATAGGTTTGGCAACGGATGACCTTCACGCAAGCAGCTTTCATGCATAAAGACTCGCAATTGCGATACAGCGCCGAAATGCTGCCTGCGTGATGGAGACTACCTTAAAGGGTCCAAATTTATTTTAATTTTTATTTTTAGCATAAGATTTATTTTTATTAACTAAGCCATTTTTAAGGTAGCTTTAGTTCATTTATTTGTATTATTTAAAAAAAAAATCAAAAGATTACAAGCGGGTACCTAGTTAAGGTTTGCTTAAAGAATATTTTCAATACAAGATTTTTGTCGACAGTCATTTTGTTGGATGTAGATACATTGTCATCGATATAAATATACGTAGTGTCATATACGCCAACATTAACTAGCAAAATTTTGACTTTACACATGACAGACATTTGACTAAATAAAAGCTTGCATTACAACTCCTGACTAACTAACTTCTAACCCAAATCATCGAATTGTAAAGTTAAAATCTAATACGTCGTGTCTTGCGAGAAGCTGTTATCTCTGTAATTACGTAGTATGCAATCATTTTGTAATCATTCTGCAATTATAAGCACATGTTTCCTCCCACAAATTTAAAGTACAATAGTTATTTCAAGCTATATTACGCTCGCACGTAATTTTGATGGCGTGCCTCGGTTGGCCGGAATCGCTCAAATTTATGTTATAACCTGAAGAGCGCAGACAAAATGAAAATAAATCTGAACAATCCTAAAATACAACCAGCTTTGTTCATGTCAGAGACGGGCCTCACGAGTATTTTTACGGTCTCTAAAAACCTTATTTCATCACACGGAAATACCTTCCTGAATTTAGGCGCAACGAATGACTGACACAACATACGTTTTTGTTAAAAACTCTTAATTGAATTGAAGATTTTATGCTTATTTTACTCTTTAGCCGACTGCGCCAGAAGGAGGGTTATGTATTTACTGACTGTAATCAATGTTAGGTACTGATCGCAATACTGTATTACTAATCGCATTGTCCTTTTCACATTATGTATCAAAATTTTGAAAAAAGATGTCAAATGTTACTAGCAAGATTTGATTAGAAAACATACAGGGCGTTAGGACTAGTTTGAGATGCAATTGGAGACCTAAAACTTATCTTATAGTTTGTTAGCGATACTAATAATGACGCTTACGTAAACATTGTATTGTTTTGGAATTCTCTCACCTTAATTACTAACAACAACAACAAACAAACGAAGTCAATAAAAAAATTCGTCTCATTTCATTTCACTTCATTTTAATTTCCTTTTCATTTCATTTTCATTTCATTTTCATTCCATTTTCATTCCATTTTCATTCCAATTTCATTCCATTTTCATTCCAATTTCATTCCATTTTCATTCCATTTTCATTTCATTTTCATTTCCATTTCATTTTTCACCATCGAAGTCCAAAAACAATTAGGTAACCGTCACTATTGACCAATCCAGGCGATTTAAACACTTTGTCTCCCTTTGATGACTTTTTAGCTCCATACCGCAACGCGACAAAGTTACGTCGGCAAATGTGTACCCAAACGACTTTAGACCTTTCCCAGCACTAGTGACGGGACCGTAACTTATTTGTAAAGTAGACGGCACGGGATGAAATTTCATTCGAATCCCGAGGGTAGACGGTTAATCCCGCCGTGCGGGATGGGGAACATAATTAACTGAGGTAAGCTACAGATTAGAGAGTCCTTAGACGCGACACTGCGAACGAATTTGGCAAATCGACGATCCCTACGTAAATCATCGAAAGTCAATTTCGGCACTTTTCAGTACAGCGTTTTGAAGTTGGTTTAGAGATTCTGAAAATATAAATATTATATTGACTTTATATATCCATAACAACTTAAAATGTAAGCAATCTTTAGTTCTTTAGTAGCCTCAGCTATACATAGTATGGCTCGTATCATTTGTCTCATCAGACTTCAGTTTTGGGCAGGTTGGGTCACCTCCCATCCCATCATCCCCAGCATATTCATCTTGACTTTGACTTTTTTCATCAACGGTCTATCGTTTGCCCGAATTTCATCTAACTAATATTATAAATGCGAAAGTATGGACGGATGGATGGATGGATGGATAGATGGATGTTTGTTTGTTACTCAATCACGCCAGAACAGCCCAACGGATCTGGATGAAATTCGGCACATAGATAGAGAAAAGTCTGGAATAGCACATAGGCTACTTCTTATCCCGGAAAATTGCGTAGTTCCTGCGGGATAGCGATAAACGAATTCTTTGCAGACGAAGTCGCTGGCAACAGCTAGTGTGACATAAATGTATTGTTTGCTTAAATGATAATTTGCCATATTAACTCTTTTTTTTCTCTTTAACTGTTAATTGTACAGGATTGCCATTTCAATGCTCCTGAAAAAATTACGGTTTCAGAGAAAAAAAGAGTTATGGCAAATGATCATTATGGCAAACATTACATTATGGCATATGAAATTCACTTGACTCCAGAGCATGCTGGCAGGATGTGGTTTATTTCGCCTCCAAAGTTTGACTGACTAAATTAGTGGAATTTTGAAAAAATAATTCACTATATTATATAAACAAATGAATCATTAAAATGTAGGTATGTTCGCACATAACTTGCCAACGACTGCACCCAATTTGACAGCTTTTTTTATGCTCTATACTATCAGGTGTAGAGGCGTTTCGCTCGCGGCAAGCCACGTCATTAGTACCAGCGTTTTTGGTTAATGTAACTTGCAACGGGTTATGGTTAGGTTACAGCTCGCTGATAAGTACCCTGCTTGGAACTTTCAATTTATTTTAGTATTTGGTGCATTGTCCCTTCTGCGCTCGTTTAGTCTCTACCTATACGCACGGCAGGGTATTATAAAAACGTCATGATGACCTAATTGGACGTGAGCCAGGGTCGGAACCCTCTATGAGTCCTATTGTACTTTTCAAAAGTTTTCCTTGTTGCTTGTGTTATTTTTCTTTCGAAATGTGGCTTTTAATTCCGTCTTTGCAGGCAAAAAGGGTTTCCTTTAGGAATTGTACGTAAATTCTATACAATGGACCCTTGAAGTTGAATTTGTGCTAAAAATATCTTATTTAGGTTCCTAATACGGGCAGGTTTTTATTGTTTATTGGGGATAAATTTGATTATGTATGTATGTATGTGAACTCTTTATTGTGCAAAATAAACAAGACAAATACAATTGACAAACACCGAGATACATGCACAAAGGTGGAGTAATCCCTTCTTATCCCTTATTTTGTTTTATAATTTAGTGAAAAAATATTCCAGGCGGCATTAGAAACGTAGACATAACATTTTCAGAACTTTGGACTATCTGCTTGTTTGTTCACGTTAATCATGGAATCTTTTTCTTATATTTTTGCTAGTTTATTAATCTTAGACTTATATAGGCTTAATACTCTGGGCGTATCGTAATACATGTTCATCACGTCTTTATACCTTAGGTAAGGGAAAAACAGAGCCTAAGGTAACAAGACCTAAAAATGGCTATGCTTAGCGTGACTATGGGCGTATACGTATAGGCCGAAAGGGGAATCAAAATAATGGTTGCCGCATGGTTAAGCATTAAGAGGCTGACAACACCTAATTTTGTTGAAATTGATGTTGTTTAAACACTTTTTTAAGTAAAACTGCACACAAAAAAAAATGCAAAAAAATATAATGTTAATTTTCATCATATTTCAAACACGCTAAACGGGCTCGATACATAATTGAACAAAATCGGCTCGATAGAAAATAATTGCAAAGATTGGTCTTAAAATCATCATTAAACTGTTCTATGTCTTTATTTTTTCGACGTATGGGTCTGCAATTAAAAACATAAAGTCAACATATTAATACCTAAACGGCTAACGAGTCATATTTCACAAATAATCCATACTTTTGTTTATTTCTTATGATTTGTGTCTTATTTGTTAAACGCGTGCCAAGCTGCCGGAATAGTTTCTTCTCTTTCACTAACAGGCACGTGAACAGTATGTGTGAAGAGTGGCGCTGCTCCAGGTCATTTGCTGTTGACAGCGCCTTAAAATTGTTAGCCCATTAGGCTATCTATCAATAGCATAGCAACAAAACAAGATGTCATGCATAATAGGTATTATAATGTAAATGCTAAGCCAAGCACATAACTACTGGCTTATCTAAATGTCGTAGATAAGCTTCGACGTAAGTGGTTTGCGGGAGGTGGCTGTGTTTACTAGCTTTGACGTACTGAGATTGTAATAGATCTGAGTCAAACTTGGCTTAGTATTTGATGACGTAAACTGAGCTGAAGTATCTTAGACGACCAGAGTGCTTTGAGATTTGATCCTCGGTCGGGGCAGACATTTGTATGAAACATGAACATTTTGTTCTTGAGTCTTTTATGTTTAATAAATATATTGCTTGCTTGCTATCGGTGATGGAAAACATCGCGAGGAAACCGGACCAATCCCAATAAGGCTTAGTTACCCTTTTGGGTTGGAAGGTCAGATGGCAGTCGCTTCTCTAAAACTAGTGCCTATGCCAAATCTTGTTACTAGGTTGTCAAAGTGGACCCCAGGCTCACTGAGCCGTGGCAAATGCCGAGAAAAACGCTAGGAAGATGATGATTGCTTCCTTGCTTATATAAAAATTACAAAAAAATATGGAAACGAGATACATCTGTATCTACATGTTTTTGTTCACTTTGAAACGCATTTCGCGCAATAGCGTATTTTCTTTGAATACTTTCGAAATAAGTTGTAACGTTTGAGTCTTAACAAACTTTTAAATCGCTAATCCTGTTGACGACCTACCAAAGACTATGCAAGTCTTTGAAGTATTCCGAGTTATTTAAAATAATATTGGAAAGTTCATTGACCACGCACATCAAAGGTTTTGAATGCTTCTTGAGCTGTTCATTCATTCGTGCCACGTTCCAAACCCTTTGCTGGTCCACTCTTGCGTTTAACTGGATTGGGAATATGTAAAGAACGTTTTGTATAGTACTATAGCTTCTGCCTGCGACTTCGTCCGCGTAGAATTAGACTAGAACTGATGTTGATAGTAATAATTATTAACACTGCAATAATTATTTACGTTGCGACTCTAGGCAGCTACAACCTTTGACATGTTTATCGCTATCCTGCGGGAACTATGTAGTTTTGCGGGATAAAAAGTAGCCTATGTTTTAATCTGGACTACCAGCTATCACTTTTCCAAATTTGATCCAAATCCATTCAATCATTTTAGCGTGAAGAAGAAACGAACATACACACTCACTCACTGACAATCATCATCATCATCATCATCATCATCAGCCTATACACGTCTCACTACTGGGCACAGGCCTCCTCTCAGAATGAGAGGGCTTGGGCTATAGTTGCCACGCGGGCCCAGTGCGGATTGGGAACTTCACACACACCATTGAATTGCTTTGCAGTTGTGTGCAGGTATCCTCACGATGTTTTCCTTCACCGAAAAGCTCATGGTAAATTTCAAATGAGATATCGCACATAAATTCCGAAAAACTCAGAGGTGCGAGCCCGGGATTTGAACCCACGACGCTCTGCTTGAGAGGCCACAGGTCAAACCACTAGGCTACCACGACTCACTGACAATCATCACATCGTCAAAAACTTTCGTATTTATAATACCTATTAGTAGGATTATACTTTTAAAGAAAAAAAAATAACCAAATAAAGTGACAATATGGATATCCGATTACTTATGGCAACACATCAGCTTATTTCCACTAACACCGTACGCACGCTAATTTTTCATGATTTTCTTCCTTTATCTCCTACTAGCTTCTGCCCGTGACTTCGTCTGCGTAGAATTATACACAACAACCTAAAAATCTCGTTGGTGCCATGTAGAACATGCTGACATCATTATTCGTGGTATTTTTTTAAGAGAGCCTATAAAATACCGATGTTTTACCGGTACTTTCGGCACCGGTACCAAGCCCTGCTCTCCACGTGTAAACTGATGCTTGGTAACAATCTTGACGGATGTTTCACCAGCTCCTAACGACCCGCAATTTTTGATGTGAAAACTTCTTTTAAATACGAAAAAAAGTTAAACTCGCGTCAGTCGTAAGACGGAGGGAGAGTTAAAGTACCTACGAGGATATCAGATCAGACCCTCTAAGAGTTTATTTTGAAATACGAATGAATGAATGAATTTGTTTCTGTATTGTTTTGTACTGATTTGTGGTGTTCAATAAAGAGTATTTGTATTGTATTGTATTGAATCGCGTTCGATTTTCAAAGTGTTTTTTGTTGAGTCGTGGTTGTTACTACATTAAAATCGAATCTAAGCACACACAAGTCGGGTTCTATCTATTTATTACTTCACTTCTTACTTAAAAATTTATGGTTTATTTAGTATATTATTCATTTATTTAATCTACACTGTGTATCGTTTCTTGAGTCACAGACGGTTTTGGCTGAAAATCAGTGCTGCAGGTGTCTAACACCTCAGCGTAATGCTGAGCCAGCGACCGTTTCACTTTTGCGAAGACACACACAACGCTGATGATCAAATTTTCATGTCTGGTTTTTTTATTGTTGTTTTTTTTTATAAAATTGTGTGTACATGCTCTTATATTTGTGTGTCTTGCAAAATGAATAAATGTCTTCTTTCTTTCTTTCTTTCTTTCTAAGCTGCTGTTTTCACTTCTGCCGGTCCTCTCGGAGTGCTATCCGTCGCTTTTTTTTTAGAATTAAGTCATCTTCAATATAGGTCAATGTATTCCCTATACCTACTCTTATAGGTGTGTAGTATATCAAACATACCAAGTATTGACGCAGCTGGTCTCTATACGGTGGTTGGTCAAAGGGATGGACGTCTTTTCATAGTAGATTGTTGATTCCTTTGCGAGTATTTTTATTTCCACTCGGAAATAATAAAGAAGGTTTTCTGGACGCGAATATCTATTCTTTGGAGCCAAGGGTTTGAGCTGGGCTTTGATGAGTCAGTCGGGAGAGTCTGAAATTATTGACAATGGAAACAAATCTTCCAGCCGTTAGCCAATATTCTATTGATAATCTGGGGGGACGTAGTGCCCCTGCCAAGTCGAGCAAAAAACCGGAACGGACGTACCATTCTTATATTATTTCAGTTTAATTTTCACCCACGTATTAAAATTTAGTCTGCAATGTCTGAACTTTGACCTTTCTGTCCACCTTTATCAAGAGATTGTTTACATAGTTTCCGAATTTTGTCTATGTAAACTTTACCTCGACAGGTCCAAAATATCAATCAAAAATCTTAGCAAAAACTAAGTCCAAAGAGCGAGGAAACGCTGCCGGCATCTATTTTTCTATGCCGCGGGTGAGCTGTTTTACAGATTTATTTTAGTTCTGGTTTAGTTAATTTTTATTGCATACTAGCTTCTGCCCGCGACTTCTTCCGCGTAGAATCAGACTTACATTAGGCAGCTAAAATCTTTCACATGTTTATCGCTATCCCGCGGGAACTATGCAATTTTCCGATATAAAAAGTAGCCTATGTGTTAATCTGGGGTACCGCTATCTCCGTTCCAAATTTTATCCAAATCCGTCCAGTCGTTTCAGCGTGAAGAAGGAACAAACATACACACTCACATCGTCACAACCATCCATACATCGTCACAAACTTTCGCATATATAATACTAGCTGTTGCCAGCGACTTCGTCTGCAAAGAATTCGTTTATCGCTATCCCGCGGGAACTACGCAATTTTCCGGGATAAAATTAGACTATGTGCTATTCCAGACTTTTTTCTATCTATGTGCCGAATTTCATCCAGATCCGTTGGGCCGTTCTGGCGTGATTGAGTAACAAACATCCTTCCATCCATCTATCCATCCATCCATACTTTCACATTTATAATATTAGTTAGATTAGTAGGATTTATCTGCCGTTGTAAGTAATTCAACAGCTACCTTCTCTTTAAGTACAACTATCATCCTAAACGCATTATACCTTCTCCGTACCGTTATGAGTAAAAATGTTCATGTTATCGTCAATAAATTATCCAGAAACACAATGCTCTTACTACTATATTTGCTTTGTTAGCCTTGCACCCTTTATCGTTGAACAAGAGAATAATAGCAACTTATTAATTTGTTTTCCTCTAACAGTTTCCTGTAACAATATTTCACAGTAGTTCATTTTTCACGCCTTTTGTTGCAATCGAGAATCAGTCATTTCCTACAAGGTCAGAATTATAATTAATGCGCCCATTTTCAGCCGGTGCCTGGCGCGATTTCACTTGCTTTTATATACAAAGTTCGTGTAAAATAGTCACTAGAAGAGGCTTGCATTAATCTGTGTGGCTATACTTCATTTAATTTAGAATGAGAAACCACAATAACATTATATTGCGTCTGGTCAACTATTTCTTACCTAGCAAATAGTACAGTGCAATAGTTAGACAGCCGCAAAATAAAATTGTTTTAATGGCACTTTATTTGCGTCGTCAATTGTTACAAATTGTAAAGAGAGACGGACCGCAATATAATGTTGTTGTGGTTTCTCATTCTAAATTAAATGAAGTATACAGGATGTATCAGATACCCCCTAACAATAATCAAAACTGGGGTATATAACCAAAAATAAAAATTGTTGTAATTTTTTTTTTATATTTTCTATAAGAATGGTAGTATTAACTGTAATCATTCCTATACAAAACATAAAAAAAAAATCACTCCAATTTTTTTTAAATATTTTTTTTAGCTTCTATAGCTATGGTTATATACCTCAGTTGATTATTGTTAGAGGCTATCTGATACACCCTGTAGACAACGCTGCCTTTAACTATCAAAAAAGGCGACGCCCCACTGCACTCTTCGCACGCTGTGCACCGACGAGCAATAAAATTGTTTGTCCTTGTACAATACATTGGGCTTGAGATAAATCTCTCTTAAAATGCGCGTCCAAACCTTCGCGCGCAACTACCTACGCGGCCAGTAACCTTACTGGCTGGAACGCCACCTGATGGCGCCACTGCTCGCTCCATCTTTGAAACGTACTAGCCAGCCGGCGTGAGCTCTCAATTTATAATATTCAAAACTCTGATAAAACGCTGTGAATTTGTGTGAAAGTGTGGTGGATGTAACCCTGGACTGAAGGAGCACCCTAAACCTAAATGGAACTGTAAGTGAGAATCCCTATCTTTTGCCCAATCCTTATCTGTGAAAGGTAAATGTGACACATAAGGACAAACGATTGCTAAGTTAGCAGAAGTCTACAAAGCGTTTATGAATAAGGGGTTTAGTCCCTTCCAGCATTCTACATCTGCGCGTGACCTCCCTAGGTGTTTCACTATGAAAAATATATTAACAATAGCGCCTGTACAAGTTGATTTATGTACACCCTTTTATCAGTGCCTCCGTTATACGCGAACATTAATGAAAATTCCAAAGAGATAAATAGCAACATGAAATTTAATTCCAGTTCATGTGGATCCTGTATTGTTCCTGGTGAAAAGGATAACCAATAACTTTAATCTGAATATAATATTATGTAAGTAAATATTACACACGTGAAATAACTCATCATCTAGGCCTCAGCATCTGTGGCAGATGATTTGCCTATGCGGGAGCGGCATATCCGACCGCATGACGGGCATGTGAAAGCGACCGAGTTTGAAGGGACGATCCCACCCGCACATGGTCTGGTCCTTTTGCACGCCAAACCAAGCTTGGTCGTGCGTTTGTCGTCCATCCACCAGACGCCTCCGCCAGTCACTCCTCCTTCCCGCGAGCTCCTCCCAACTATCGTGCCGGATGCCAAACGCGCCCATATCCCTTTTGGTGCAGTCCTTGAAGCGAAGTCGCGGTCGGCCTACTCCTCGCGTTTCGTTCGCTATCGCACCAAGCATGACACGCCGAGGTAAACGAGACGGCTCCATACGATGCACATGCCCCAACCAACGCAGCCGTCTCTGCTTGAGCAATGCTGTAAGACTGGGTAGCTGCGCGATCGCAAGAACCCTCTCGTTTGTGACTCTGTCACTGCAGATAATACCCAGGATAGTACGAAGACAGCGCATGTGGAAGGCATTCAGTCGACGTTCCTGTTTTGCATACGACGTCCAGGTTTCAGCTCCGTACAAGAGTATGCTCAAGATGCATGCTTGATACACGATCATCTTGGTTTTAATGTTTAGGTGTTTATTCTGCCATACTCTTGTGCTGAGCTTACCGAACGTGGTTGCCGCTTTGCCGATACGAATATCGATCTCTGCATCGAGTGAGAGATTGTTCGACACAGTGGAACCTAGGTAGCAAAACTTGTCGACGACTGCCAAGGGCGTGCCACCTAACAATATCGTTGGTGTCTCTGCACAGCCCTGCGCCAGCACTACTGTCTTCCGGGCGTTGATGGACATGGAGAATAGAGCGCATGCACGTGAGAATTTGTCGATCATGGACTGAAGTTCACGGACAGAGTTCGCAACGAAGGCTGCATCGTCAGCAAACAGGAGGCTGTCCACAAATAAGTCTTCTCGGAGACGCTTAGACTTCAGGAGCGTGATATTAAACAGTTTGCCGTCTGCCCTTGTATGAAGGTGAATACCCTGCTGGTCGTTTCCAAATGCCACACCTAAGAGCAATGGATGGCGCTGTCCGTTAGCGTTTAACTTCCCGATACCGTGGTTACCGAGACAGTCAGGCCAAGCAGCGTTATCCCGACCAACACGCGCGTTAAAATCGCCCAAAATATAAAGTCGGTCCGTGGAATTTACTTTGCGCACTGTTTCCGCCAGCACGTCGTAGAATTGGTCCTTAGTGTCATCTGTAGAACACAGTGTTGGAGCGTAAGCAGATATTAAAGTAACAAAGCCACTAGTACTCTTCAATCTCAACACCATCAAACGCTCCGAGATGCCCTTTGGTGTCTCAATTGTTTGTAACAAGTCGTTACGGACCGCAAAACCTACGCCGTACTCACGAATGGCATTCACATCCTTCCCTTTCCAGAAAAAGGTGTAACTGGACTCACGAATAGACCCTTCATCTGGTAGCCGAGTCTCCTGAAGTGCAGCAATGGCGACGTCGAGTCTTCGCAACTCAAGATCAATAATCGCTGTTTTTCGCAGTTGTTCAGCGTCATTTGAACCTCCACAGGTGTTAGGGAGGCCTGTCCTCATAGTACGGACATTCCATGTGCCAATGCAAATGTGAAAGCGGGGTTTTTTATATTTATTGTCTCTTTGTGTAGCAGGTGTTAAGCATAACGGCGCCGATCATCTGGTTTTGGCCAGTGCCCCCTACACCCCAAAGGAGCAAACCAGCGCCGGGACGGAACAGTACCTTATTGGCTGGGGGCTGCCCAGCTTAAGCGGGCGGTAACTGATCAGTGGGCCTACGATGGACCCTCCCACTGCCGAGAGCGACCCCTGGCGCCCGCACTATACGCCCATTTGTGCGAGCTTATAACCGGTCACTGCCACTCCCCGTGTTATTCTCCACTCCGTGGGTGAAGTGCCCTCTCCACAGACAATGCATCGCCAGGGACGATGTTAAGGAGGCGCGGGATTGCCCAAGACCCGTACCACCCTCTCGGCCTTCCCGGTGGGGCCCACAGGAGAGACAAGTCAATACGTGCGGAACCGGGTTAGCTGCAGGAGTCTGTTGCATGTTTCGGGTTAAACCTTACTCGCGCCTAACGGAGAACACCATTTCCGGGATTTTATATCGGGGTTGCCTTCCCCTAGATAGGTTGCATACCATTGCTAAGAGGCCCATCTCCCCAGTGGTCGAACATAAACGGTCTTAAATTTGTTCGCGGACTTTAGTCGCCTCCTACGACACCCTAGTCCTTTTGCAGGGTTGGAGCTATTCTAAGGCTGGACTCCACACAGCTCATACGATTAAACGAATTCTGCACAGACGGTGTCGCGGGTAACAGATAGTAATATTTATCAACATTTCTCGATTGTGGGTTGATGATTGTGGAATATTATAGTTACATACATACATTCATACATACATCTAACTAATATTATAAATGCGAAAGTATGGATGGATGGATGTATGGATGGATGGATGTTTGTTTGTTACTCAATCACGCCAGAACGGCCCAACGGATCTGGATGAAATTCGGCACATAGGTAGAGAAAAGTCTGGAATAGCACATAGGCTACTTTTTATCACGGAAAATTGCGTAGTTCCCGCGGGATAGCGATAAACGAATTCTTTGCAGACGAAGTCGCTGGCAACAGCTAGTAGGATACATAAATCACGTCTTTATCCCTCGTAGACAGAGCCAAAGGAACAAGCCCTAAAATACGTTATACGTGCCTTTTTGAGGGTACTTATTTTGTGCCTATAGGCCACGTTTAGCATTATTGTGGGCGTATAGATGGAAAGGGAAATCAAAATAGTGAAGGGTTGCTAGCTGCACGGCTTAACGTGATTCCTAATATTTTCGCCCATTCACTTTTTACCGGCGCGGGAAGAGAAGCAACTGGTACATTCTATGTTTTTTCTTTGCTCCTCCAGGCCGGTTTGAAAGGTATAATTGAAGAATGACCGCTTAAATGAGTACTCGCCCCCTGTAGCGACGGAAATCGAAATCGAAATCTTCGTTACTTTTATCTTCGTTCTTCTGTTCTTCACTTTTTCTTTTTTTATATGTATTAGATTTTTACTTATTTTTGTATGTATTGTATTTATAATGTAATTTCGGTATTATTATCTTCTCTTTTGTTTTATGTCACCGTAATTAGTTCTTTCAATTTCTCTTCAACACTATAATTTTTTTTTCTGAGGTACTTCACTGCTCCACGTATTTAGTCTTTCACTTAAAATTTTCATTATAATATTAAAATTGTCTATTTTTCTGGTCGGCGCGGCGCGCCGCCAGTGCAGCGCTAAGACCGCACTGGCAGGATCGCCATGTAGGGACGGGAGTTCGAAGTAAATTATAAGAGGCTCGAGTGCGGTTCACGAACTGAGGTTTATTAGCACTGCAATGTTATTATAATGGTTGGGCAGAGGGTGTGTGCGTGCTACTACACTCCTTTGCCGTCCCCCCCTCGCCCCTGCGCCGCGCGGGAGAGGACTCAATTAAGCAGTCAGTCTATACATAAAGAGCTTTTATGGTATTAAACGTCTACCGGAATATTTGGTGTTCGGTGAGTATATTTTTGATTAAATGTCAATATTATCGTATCTCGAATACTCCTCATTGCGGCCGAAATAAGCGTAGAGGCAATTTGTTCGTCTGTTATTGGAATTGAGCTTGTTTTACATGTTTGATGATATTATTAACGGTTCGGTTCACTTAAATATAAACGGAAATAGTTACTATTGGGACCATGAAGAAGCCCATATATTGTACCTATTGTTATTAATAACCACCATTGTTTTATCACTAATAAACTTATGTAGGTACGTGTCATAATATATGCATGTTACTATTGGGACCTGGTTTTTGAAGGCACTTGACTTGAAAAATACTATTCGAAAGTATTAAAAATATATCGACTAAATATTTTGCTAGATCTGGGGCCTTACCTTGACGTCTTAATGCGATTCAGTTTAGGTTCGCTCGCTGTCAGATACATACTAAAAGCGACAGCTAAAACTTGAACTGAGTCGGAATTAGGACGTCATGGTAAGGCCCCAGAGCTGTAATTTTTTCTATTCTATTTTATATGAGACTAGCCTGTTACCCGCTATTTTATCTGCAGATAATTAGTTTATAGTGCCCACGGGAACTATTCGATTTTCCCAGGATAAAAAATATTCTTTGTCCTTCTCAGGTTCTCAAACTATCTCCTTGCCAAATTTTGACGTATGATTGAGAGTTAACGAGTGAAAGCGTAACAATAAATATAAATATAAATATTAGGGAACAATTCACACAAATTGACCTAGTCCCAAAGTAAGCGCTAGTAAGGCTTGTGTTATGGGTACTAGACAACGATATACATACTTATATAGAGAAATACATACTTATATAGATAGAAAACATCCATAACTCAGGAACAAATATTCGTGCTCATCACACAAATATATGCCCTTACCAGGATTCGAACCCAGGACGCTTGCTTCGTAAGCAGGGTCACTACCAACTAGGCCAATCGGATCGTCAAACAATACCTGACAATATCTGACTGTTCAGTGTATCTCAGATAGTTCCCAAAATGTAAGTGTCTTCCACTAAATTATGTAACAATTCGTGTTATTTTTCTCCGCATGAGGCGAGTTCGATTCGGCGTTAGATTTCCCCCGAGGCCGGTTGCGCTGCAGAATGTTATTATACTTGCCGCGATCAGTTAACCTTCTAAGTCGACTTCACATAAAGAAATACTTTTGTTTAACGCTAACCTGACTCTTCAAAATCTAGTGAATTTAGAATTTTCTAGGCTTTTTTTTTATGTGAATAGGAAGGAAAACGAGCAAGTGGGTCACCTGATGGTAAGCGATCACCACTGCCCATAGACACCCGCAACCCCAGAGGGATTGCAGATGCGTTGCCAACCTAGAGGACTTAGATGAAATGCCTCTTGTGCCCGTAATTTCCCCGGCTGTCTTACTCTCCACACCGGAACACAGCAGTCCAAGCACTGCTGCTTAGCGGCAGGATTAGCGAGTAAGATGGTAGTAGCGATCCGGACGGACCTTGCACAAGGCCCTTCCACCCGCTAAGGAGCTCTCCTTAAACCAAATAGTCTTTTGCGAGGTGTAAGCAAAAACTCTATAGACCGACACATTAGGCAGTCGTACTACCCGCCCGCACCTCTCTCGGTCCCCTTTTGTCCTACTGCCCCGCGGGCGAGGACTCATTTAAGCGGTCGGTCTGTAAACGTGGCTCACGTAGGTAGGTACATACACTAACAGCCTTATTCATAAAAAGTTAGAGGCTCGCTGTAAGCTCGCTATAGGACCGATGCAAAAAAAAATGATTCATAAACGTCAATTAGCGCTAATCAGTCCATCAAGGGTCTGTTAAGTCTTCCGAAAGTTAGCGGACCGTAGACCCTACTTTATCTCTCTGCTAACTCACAAAATGGCCGCCACACATGTGAACAGCTGATTTTGGCAAGAGCGAAACCCCATACGCAATACCGTTTTTTTTTCAATTAAGGATTTTCCATGAATAAGGCTGTAAGGTTTTTGGTTACTGTAACGTGCTATTGTTACCGTTACAGCTCGCAGATGAGTACCCGGCTTTAGAATACGTTCTTAGCATCATATAAGCTTGATAGCAGACAGATACCCTGGTAGGATAGATACACAAATCACTAAAGATTTAAAAAAAAGTGAGCCTGGGAAACCCACTATTTTCTTGAGATGCCACAGGTCAAACCGAATAGGCCGCCACAGCCTCGTATCAATTTCTTAATTATGTTCACAAAAATACGACGTAAAACTACATGTTAGCCAAAGCCATCAACACATTAAAGTAAATATGTACGTATTTACTGTCGCAACGGCGTGCTATTCAGGAAATGGACATCGTTTCGGTAAATAGCCACCCGACTAGGAATGGAGATGGCTCGTTTACCTAAATATCAATCATAGTGTCCTTTTGATCCCAAATTGGGGTTCTGTATGCCCTCATTTGAGTTTTGTCCTTTACGGAATGCCAACATGTTTTGGAGTCGATTGACTACGTTGTAACAAGCTTTTATTTTAAGGCATTCGCTGCCAGCTTTGCGTTTATTTGCGTTCAAATGGATTTAGTAATTCGATTGTGAGTTTTCTTTCTTTGTAACTTATGTGCAATATTATGTGTAAAAGTGTCTTATAAAGCGAGTTCCGAACGAGATTCATCTTTATTTTTTAGCTTACCATACCCGCTTTCGCTCTCACGCACACTTTGACACGTTTGCAGATACGTGTTACCACAAATAAAGCTTGCTCGCCATCGTGAATTGCAAGAGTTATACTAAATAACTAAAACGCATATAGGCGTTACAGCAGTGAATGCGTTAACTTACACTGTCCGACACTTAAATTGTCAGCTTAAAAACTTGCAACCTGTTTCTCGTCAACTTCCAGTGTTCGGATGAACTTAAAAGTTGGTATACATAAGTGTGCTGGGTAGCAGAGTAGCAAGATACAGTCCATGAGCTATTAGGATGCCATTCCGCCAGTTCAATTATCAAACCTATAAGAGTGAGTGAGACAGACACAAACCAGAAACATTTCAGGCTGAATGGCATTCTAAGAGCAATTTCCATGTTGTCCTTTCCAGGGACTTTTCTTTGACTTCCCGATACGACACGACTTCTGTCTTTCGCCTGGTCCCTAAATGTTCTTCTTGGCCTTCCTCTCTTCCGCTTCCCTTCAACTTTTCCTTCAATTACGATCTTAATCCCTTGTCCATCTTTCCTCTTCTGTTCTCGTTGGTCTCATACAGGCACCGCTTTTCTTTCACTCGGTCAGGAACTTATTCATTCGTCACTTTCTGGCTTCAGCTAATCCTTTTCATCCGCCGCCAACACCACATTTCAAACGCTTCCAGACGTTCTTTATCCCGTTGCGTCATAAAAGTTCACAAACCGTAAACTTAATTGTGTTTGTTTATATTACAAAACTACAAAAGCATGTACATTAAGGCACCAGCGCACATCACTAGTTCAACATTAAAGCGTTGTAATCGTCAAGATTACCCTAAAATAGGTCAAATTCACGAGCATAAGCCTTAAGGAAACAAGGAAACAAATTGTTTTACCCGCGCCCGTCGTTTGATGTGTAATGAGGCACATCGGAGTCGCAGCGACGTACGGCTTTTATACCGGATACGGTGACTTTTATACGTTGCCACGGTAAGTGATTGACTTGCGTTGCTTTTTTGCCTCAGCGTTCATATAATTTACGTGATTTAAGTGCTTTTTGGCAAGAAACGCGTCGAAAGAAGTCTTGGGTGGAGAATATTCGGGACTGATTCTTCAGCGTCCTGCCAACTTCTGACTTAAGCTAAAATGTTGTAAAGGATCCCTATATGTTGTGGCTATAATATAGATCGGATTTTTTTTCTCCGGCCGCGTAGAAATGAAAATGAAATTCTTTATTAGCAACAGGCAATACAAGTCCTTAAAGCTTATCCTATACACATATACCTACTGCGAACGGCATAACAAAAAACTCTTATTATAGAAAGAAAGAAAGAAGAATAAATAACATTCTCAAGGAGTCACTTCTTTCAGTCGGCCTTTAAAATTTGCGATGGAATCTGCATTTCTGACAACGTCAGTAGACGGTTGTACACGGAGGGCCTTAGGTAATACACGGATCGGTCCAACAAGGTACGGTTGCTAGTTCGATAACTTTGTCCGAGATTTTACTTAAAAATCCACTTGGACCGATAACCAAACTAAGTAAAATATGAAATTCCTGGTCCGTGGTAGTTCGAAGTGCAATGCGTAGTCAATATGAAGCCAACCGGCGTAGATTCCGGTCGAGTTTGTAATGAAAACAAAACTGTCACATGTCACAGAAAATGGTCGCGTTCGTGAAATAGGGGCATGATAATCAACATGTCGGACAATATTGTCAAACTACGCGGCCAGAGGGTGAGTATTGACGGCATATATTTTTTTGTTAGCCTTTAATACCCACTGCTAGGCAAAGGCATCTCCCATAGATTTCCAACTCGCCCTGTCCGCACTTATGTCTGACCAGTCACTCAAGAACGCGTCTAGCAGCCTTATTCATAAAAAATCCTTAATTGCGGATTGATCAGTCGATTAGTTAACAGACTGATTAAGCTTATTTGACAGTTGTTAAAAAGTATGATTCATAAATGCTTGCTAGCAGTCTGTTAACTAATGAGCTGCTGATGGATGGATTAGACGCGTTATGTTGTCACCTTGACAAATCATAGACCAAAAATGGCCTTTTAGTGAATTAAAAAAAAAAATTGACAGCAGTGGCAGCGAATTAGCGGGAAACCAGCGAATTAACACGACAGACTAGGCAGTGTGGATCTAGTTTCCTTTACCTTTCCCGGAGGGAATAAAAACTTAAAACAAAAAAAACTGTCTTGCGTATGGTTTTGCTCTTGCCAAAATCAGCTGTTCACATGTGTGGCAGCCATTTTGTGAGTTAGCAGAGAGATAAAGTAGGGTCTACGGTCCGCTAACTTTCGGAAGACTTAATAGACCCTTGATGGACTGATTAGCGCTAATTGACGTTTATGAATCATGTTTTTTTGCATCGGTCCTATAGCGAGCTTATAGCGAGCCTCTAACTTTTTATGAATAAGGCTGTAAGTCGTCCCGCCATCTCTGCCTCGGCCTGCCGCGGCGCCGATAGACATTCTGTGCATCAACTAAGTGGTGGAAAGAGGTGGTGACATTGGCTATAATGACCCTATTTTTCCACATTTCCACAATCACTCTAACGGCATAAGTTTTCAAATACTTAACAGAGAAATCTGCAGCTACCACCACCCTAACCAACAATCTGTTCCTCACAACTTAATCAGTCAAAGTGCAATTTCCCCAAGTAATAGTTATCAAAAGTTGTGGTACCTTGCTCAACTATGCGCCAAGGTAAAGCTTGGCAAGTTCGCTTCCGCAAACTCTAAAGTTCCTTGCGACAATCACTGCCAAGTTTTGGCGCTCCCTTTTATCGGGTTTGTGCAAGTAGAGTATTACAACGAGCGAACTGTCAATAATTTGTGAACTTCTTAAGGATTATGAAAAGCGTTCGGGTGTTGAAAGCATTTGCGTGCTTCTGTTAGAAAGTGTTGTTTGCGTCTTTGAAGTTTCTGTCTGTTCCTGTGTATAGCTTCAAAGGCTTCGACCTATACATTTATATTCAAATTACAACCATATTATTTTTATTCATTTTGAGACAACGCGCGTGTCTAAGTTATAAACATTTTGGTATCCATTACTTAGCCTATGTAAAACCCTTTTCAGCACGGATCTTCACAAGCCAGCAATGTATGCTGAAATTGTCACTGTTACTTGTCACGGTACGCTTATGAAATAGGAGTCTTGAGTACCTGGACGGTCAGTTAAACCAAATTTAACGACGTCTTGTCGATTCCTAATCTTCTCCAAAAAAAAAGCCGTGGTAGCCTAGTGGTTTGACCTGTGGCCTCTCAAGTAGAGCGTCGTGGGTTCAAATCCCGGGCTCGCACCTCTGAGTTTTTCGGAATTTATGTGCGAAAATTACATTTGTAATTTGCCACGACCTTTTCGGTGAAGGAAAACATCGTGAGGAAACCTGCACACATCTGCAAAGAAATTCAATGATGTGTGTTAAGTTCCCAATCCGCACTGGGCGCGCGTGGGAACTATAGCCCAAACCCTCCAAATACACGGAGGAGGCCTATGCCATGGGGCACGCCGAATTTCGCGACAATTTCATAAATAAATAAAAAATAAAAACGACAATAACAACAACAACAACAACATGTACTTACTGAAATTGTAGCGAATTCGGAATAAAAAGGCTTATAAATAAATAAATAAATCTTCTCCATATAGCTCTACTAGCTTCTGCCCGCGACTTCGTCCGCGTAGAATTAGCAATTGATAGGTTTATCGCTATCCCGCGGGAACTATACAATTTTACGGAATAAAAAGTAGCCTATTTTTTAATCTAGGGTACCAGCTATCTTCGTTCCAAATTTTATCCAAATCCGTCCAGTCGTTTTAGCGTGAAGAAGGAACAAATATACACACTCACATCGTCACATCGTCACTCACAAACTTTCGCATTTATAATATTAGTAGGATTTTGTTCTGAAACTTCATTTTTACTACCCAATTTAATATCCTAATCATTAAGTTCTATCTCCAGTAAATACCATAAATACGGCGATGCAAAAGGCACTCGGAATGAGCATCGTTCAATAAACCTTAATAAAATGGCGTTTTTAATCGATCCCTCGTAAAAGATTTTTACATGGCTCGGTTCAGTTACTTAAAACGTTAGATTTATTACAGGAAATGTCGTTAAGATTAGGCACTTAAATTTTTGTGTTCTGACCTAGTTTATGATAATGATGGCCATAAAGTTAAATATGGCTATTGTTATCAATCTAATTTGTCCATACTATGGCTAGAAACTTATACCATTTTTCATGCGATTAACTTTAAATCTGTCTATACCTACGTACCTATAAATATAAATAGGTACTTAAGTGAAATTTCGTTATCATACAAACATAAACTTATTCACTAATAATTAAATAAAAATCTAGATAATTTATGTAGTAAAACTAGTAATAGAAAATTTTGTTTTGCCGAATTTTTGTATCTTGAATCTCGAAATGGATTGTGCGCCTAATTTCCTAACAAAAAACTTTGCTTAATTAGTTAGCCGTTGTTGCCCAGGGTGCACCGGCCCAAATGCTACTTTACCCCTCTTTAGAGGGGAACAACGCTCGAGGACACGAGGTGTTTAATTCCACTCACACCCCAAGCATGACTTTGAAATGGCATATTACAAGTATAAAAACATGTTTAGCCTTGAGATGGGGTGCGTAACGATGGGTATAACAACATTTGCTATAATATTAGTCGCTATAACGCTCATTTGATATAATTATTAAATCATATAACCACATTTAATATATTTAAATATAATATAATTATGATTTTCTATAACGATCATTTAATCTAAAAATATTTCATATAACATAACATTTAGTATAATGCATATTTTCTATAATAAACTTATGATATAAAGTTGATTTCATATAAAGTACAGTTAGAATAACAGTTTTTGATATAATCTCTAGATGTAATCCCAAATTTAATACCCCGCAAAACTTACTTAGGCGGAAGGGTAAAGGGGGGACGGGGGGGCGAAGCCCCCCGCATTGAAAAACCTGCTCACACCAACTCGTACAACCACTTGGGTAGGTTCGTTAGTTACCTTGTGACCCTCAGAGCAGAAATAGAAGCCCCGCGTCAGCGGGGCTTCGTCGACTCGCTCTTGAACCTCTTGCACGTGCATAAAACTAAGTGCTACCAGATTATGTAGGTTAGGTTAGGTTAGAATATTACGTGCTACTTTTAAAAAATATACCACATGATAGTTATGTAATATGAGTTTTATATGAAATCACGATTATACCAATAGATTATTATATGAAATCAATGTTATACCAAATGATCGTTATATGAAATAAAAATAGATATTTTGATATTATATCAAACGTTTATTATATGAAATGAGTGATTATATCATTTCAAATTATATCAAATGTTTTTATATTGAATGAAAATATATCAATTGTTGTTATACCGATCATTACACACCCCTTGAGATGACCTAGTCTAGACGAGGTTTAAACTTGCAACAGTGTCAACACGATCTGGGTAAACACACACTCAACAAAATGTCAATACGCGGTTGAAGTATTGCCAAGACCTATTTAGCGTTCCTATCGTTTCTCATTCACTTTTTATTTGAGGTTACCGGTTAGCGTAAGGGAGAAGCGAAATGCGGGTTATATTACTACTGGCTGTTGCCAGCGACTTCGTCTGCAAAGAATTCGTTTATCGCTATCCCGCGGGAACTAAGCAATTTAAATTAAAAAATAGATAGAATGTTTGTACCAGTTCACAATGGCGGATTTGTCCCTTTAAGGGATCTCTTACAGTCGACCTTCGATTGGATGAGAAGAGGATATTATAATTTGAAATTTTACTGATCACAGCAATTGGGATTGTTCATTTTTTTTAACCCCCCCTTTTTATATATTTTTTAGAAAATATGGAGCACTTTAAGAAACTAATTTGAATATTTTGTCATTTCATGGCTTAATTTAATTGATATAATTGCTTAAAAAAAATGAGATACGACTTTTCGTAAATTATATACGGCCGGCTGAAATAGGCAATTTTCCCACAATTCTTTGGAGATTAAAAAAAATAGTTGTCATAACTGTTGTGACTGTCATCTCAATGTCAAATATACTGTTTACCTTTGGTTTACCTACAAGATTATTGTATGTTGCGTTAAATCCTGATCATGGTTATAATGAGTTGAAAATTTATGAATGTGGAAGTATGTGGCATTGTGTTTTGGTACCTACTTACATCGAAATGATCCTCGCAACAATATTGTGTACTTATAAACTTTGAAGTATTCAACATTTACTTCGCGACACCACTTTTCTCTTAAATCTTCTCGGATTCGCACGGGCGAACTATTGTTTTGGAGCTGTTTTTAGAGTCATTATTTCAGGTTGGAACGAATCATTTTCTGTAATTTCCATTATTTCGTTTTAAATCGACCGATAATTTTAAGTTTTCAACAAAACAATATTTACTTTACTGACATTGGGTGACACTGATAACTAGTTGACATATATATTTAATAGATAGACAAACTAGATATTTGCCTATTTATTTTTTTACAACTACCAACAGCCGCTCGGTAAAGTCGAATAAAGTTCAAACAATTTTTTTGCAAAATATCCGTAAACCTTGAGTATTTTTGAACGCCAGTAAGATAAAACAGTTCGCAAGCCCCATACTTTGAAATGGTTTTCAAATCAGGTTATGTTGTAAAAAAATGAACAATCCCAATTCATGCAGTAAAAAAATACAATACATACATCACCTAAAACACCAGAGAATTGCTAATTCGTTGCCAATCAAGAGGGATAAGAAAGAATACCAGTGCCAGTAGTAATTTCACTGGCTTTCTTACTCTCCTCGTTGGAACAAAGCGCAGTAATGTGCTTTCCTATACGTACACCTACAACCCTGTGAGGTCAGTTGTACTGTGCCCCGTGCCGCACCTTTATAACCAAATTTGGTTTCGCCAGCCATTCTCACTCTCACCTCCAGAACTAGCATTGTTCGCCGTTGACGGATACGTCAAGGAGGACATGACGATGATGAAGGATACTTGACATACCAGGCTACATAGTTCAACGTTATGGCAGCTAGGCAGCGGTCAATGTACATGACATGACATCGAACGGTCGATAGTATGTGGTAGAACCTGTTTAGACTACTTTCAAGATACAATAAAAAAATGGGTAGGTACGTATTAAAATACATAATGGTTCAAAATGTATAATACGATTTTCTCAGAAAATTGCCAATTAGCAGAATTGTTATAAACTAAACCTAACCTAAACCAATCTATAGATAGGTAACATTATCAAAAAAAAAACATCTAGCAAATAGTTTCACAGAAAATAGCAATATATAATAATTATTTTGAACCATTATTCATTTTAACCCGTTATACATTTTAAACTTTATATAATTGTGATCCGCGCCCTAAAAAAATGCATTAAATTCGCTTAATAATTGTACCATCCTTTTTATTCGAGCTAAAAACTCCCCAAGCGAGGTTTCACAACGTTTTCACGTAATGTTTTCTTTCAGCAAAAGGCGTTTGATTAATGTTCTTTCGCGAAAGGTTCTAGCTGAAATAATATTGAAGGTGGGTTTAATTATGAAAAGAAATAGAAGTGGGATATTAAACGTGCATGTGTTTCATATTTTATCACCTTGTTAGGTTTATTATCATTAATTATTACAAGCGTGAGGCAGGTGTTTAGAGGCATATATACATAGGAGCAAAGAAATCGAGCCACCCATACAATTTTGGCGTTGAATGATGTCGAGGCCGTAAGTGGCTCGAGTTCTTTGCTCTCAAGTATATTTTGTTTTTGGTATAGTGCAAGATCCGGTACAAGAAATATATACCCTCATCTGTTATTCATTAAAAATTAGCTTCTGCCCGCGACTTCGTCCGCGTAGAATGAGACTTAAGAACTTCCTATACATTGCAAATTAATAAAAGGCTTGTAATTAAATAAAAAAGCGTAATCATTAAGAGCCATCATTCGAGTCGACTATGAATCGATATCGCGTGGCTCGGCTCTGGGCTGTGCCGTTTATTCGCCGCAATCGAATCGATGAGCAATCGACTGAGCTAAGTGGTTTGCGGTGTTTCGCTATCTGGATACTATTAGTTGGTTGTACGTTTAAGGCGAGGTAGGCTTAAAGAGGCCGCTTTTAGAGTTTTTAAAAACCATCTCAGACGTAGAAAATAGGGTTTAAAAATCTGAAAAAAAGTTATGTCTTACTTAAGGATCTAGTCTAGTCAAAATCGCATTCAGTTACACGATCCGATAAACTTCCCTCGATAGAAAGAAATCCCAAAGTTACTCCTTTTTGTAAAGTTTTTTCAATATTATGACTAAACTATTAATATTTTAAATTAAATTTTTGTACTCAACTAAAGCCATTAAATATTTATAGACAAATTCGCAGAGTTTGAATAGATAAAATGATTGTCTTAATTACTATGCTTAAATACCTACAAAATGTGCGAGCGCGGAGCCTCGGTAGGCCCGATCAGTCGCGCGCTGGCGCTTACGGACGACGGACCTGTGTCAGTTTTATCCGCGACAGGTTCGTGCACTAAACAAACAGATTTATTACAGCAGCAATGTCATTGTCTGTTTTCTGAGGCTGCCCTGTTGACCTACAATAACAAGTAAATGGAGTAAGGTACATTTTGCAAACAAAATATAGACAAAATAATTATGGATTATCAAAAATTGTAGCTATTTTCAGATGTTATACTGATATTTTTATACTATGGCACTATGACCGAAATTTTACGAATAATAATTTTATAAATTACGTACCAATCAAAGATGGAAATAAAATGACATACATACATACCGTCACGCCTCTTTCCCACAGGGGTAGGCAGAGACTGCTTTGTTCCACTTTCTACGATCCTGACATACCTCTTTCACTTCATCCACATTCATCAATATCTTCAAATAAAATGAAATCTAACTTATCTTATTTAATTTCAATATGTTGTAAACCAAATTATATAAATATGTTTAGGATCCTTACTTCCTAAACGCGATTACACTTTACTAAATAAGGTTTCTAAATCATCATCATGTTTGCGGCTAAGTACAGATAGACACGACAAATAAATTACGAAGAATCTTGAGATTATAAGGTAACGGCGGGTATTACCGAGGGTATCAAAATCAGTGTCATTTACCGCGGTATTTTCAAATACGCATTTTATAATCAAACCGATCGATTTCCTAAAAAATTAATTATACACGAACGAAACTTATTTAATTGACCAACGGATCTATTAGCGCTAGTGTGTGCGAATTGGAATATAGAGCTCACAATTCGACAGTTTCCGCAACGGGGGCGCGGGAAGAGGTGTACCATACTAACGCGTGACGCCACATCACATTTAAGAGAACTCTAATTTTATGTAGTGCTTTACGTAATGGTTCAGACAATAGAACTAATAATATGGTTTTTAAGTGGTTGTTTATAGTTTTCTGCACAACCTTAAAATATTCTTTATATGTTTTTTGAGCTCGAATGGCGTTAAAAATGGAAAATAAAATACGGCGGTGATAGGACTTATTTTTTGCTGTGTATCTTACTTCCCTGGTGTGCCGCGTAAACTAATAGATTAAGTGGTTATTTTGGTTCTTTATGCTCTTTTTTGCCAGGCTGTACCTAGATATGTTAATTACTTTGTAATTTATTACTTTAGTAATATTTTTATTTTTATAATAAAATTATTAATGTTTACAAGGACATATTTTATTCTGAAAAAATGACTTTCTGCCAAGTTTCTTGCGGCGCATTCTTCTTGGCAGTGATGATTTTTCCGAATGCGCTGGTAGATTAAAAAAAAGACATGTAAAAGAGCCCTTGGCGGCCTATTTGCAAAATAAACTTTTAACTTTTGACTTTTATTTTTGGTATATATGATCGGTTATATGCTTTCTTAAAGTTATTTCAATCTTGATCTATTCACGCTATTAAATAACTATTTCCGTGGTATGGAAAGTATTCAATAGACCCTTAATTTTTAGCAAAAACTTCAGTACTGAATTTGTATAGGTCTACCAGAATCTCATGGCATAGAAAAAAAAAGAGTTTTTGATATGGCAATGTCAAACTGTCACTGTCTAATATCAGTACGTTCATTGTCATAACGACTTGCTGCTCGACTGTTTTAATAAAATTTCAATTATTATTATCGTGAAAATGTCGAAGAAACCTCTCGGTGCACAATCGCGAAACATTGTGTTCAATGTTTACAACCAAATTTGTGAAGAAAGTGAAGGATCCCTAACGCAATCTTAAATTATAAGCGAGTGGTAAATTTAACTTGTTAGTAGGAATCGATCAAGTTGATACTTGTAGTTCATTTTGAATGTTAAGATCCTATTTTTCAAGTTATTTTATATAGTCATTATACAGGATGTATCAAACACCCCCTAACAATAATCCACTGGGATAACCATAGCTATAGAAGCTAACAAAAATATTTTAAAAAAATTGGAGTATTTTTTTTTATATTTTCTATAGGAATGGTAGTATTAATAACTGTAATCATTCCTATAGAAAATATAAAAAATACTCCAATTTTTTTTTAAATATTATATATGGGACTATTACCGACCCATTCAATATTTGTTTGGCTCGGTTATAGGTTCTTAAAGAAGTATCTATTACCAAGTGACATTTTAATTTTCTATTAAAATATGAACATTTATGGTACTGTAAGTGTATACTTTTTTGATAAAATTTAGACTTTTACTTATCAATTGGAAATGCTTCCGTTTATACTAAACTACTTAAAAAAAATTGATGCAGGTACAAAAATAATATACATACATATACATACACAAATCACGTCTTTATCCCTTACAGGGTCGACAGAGTCTAAGGTAACAAGACCTAAAGGCCACGTTTAGCATGATTGTGGGTGTATAGATGGAAAAAAGGGGAATCAAAATAGTGATGGGTTGCTAGCCTATAACATGATTCTTAAGATTTACGCACATTCCCTCGTTGGGCTTTTACCATCTGCGCGGGAAGAGAAGTAACTGGTACATTCTATGTTTTATTCTATACTCCAAGACCAGCATGGACGAAAGAAAAAATAATATACAGAACCCAAGCCATAATTATGTTTCTTAACATTCGGTATTAGGTTCCAAATCGTGAATCTGGTTTCTATTACCGATGGTAGAAAATTCCTGATTCTTATACCCTCGGAAATGAAAGTTCAATTCGCGGTGAAAGAGTCACAGACTGTACATTACCACGGTATCAGAAGAAATGCACATTTCAGTTTCAATAATAATTTTACCAATTAATAAGAAGTAAAATGAGTCCAAAAACTTACGAGGCTGAAAGTTCAAAACGCTTTTCAATAAAAAAAAATACTTGGTCGTTAAGAAGCTTTGATACCCGTAATTATATGGACTCTTTTGAAAACTTACTTAGGTACCACGGTAATACCTGCCGTTGCCTTAATTATATTTTTAATTCATAGTTTTATTTGTAACCTTACCTGTTTATTTGTCTTTTTTGCCAAAAGTTCTTTGAAATAAAGAACCCGAATATATCGGGTATATTTAACACGATGACGAAGAATGAAACGATTGACTATTAATTATTTTTCATCACCTATTTATCTATTCAAATTCATAGTAAGTAGGTATACTTATTTAAGTTTGATCACAATAAATGCATTTCTAAAGTCATACTAAGGTTATACTATTTCTTTTCTATACTGTGACGCTGGCGAGGTCATGCGAGTTCACAAAATCTGAGTCCGCGCGAACTATCGCGCGGACGGCCGGGACAGCGCTAAATGCCTATTTTCGCAGGAATACCGAGCCTTAAGGGCCGCTTGCCAATCTACCGTTTAAAAAGTTTGGGCATTTGTAATATGGCCGTTCAAGAGCGCTACTACATCGAATGGCGCTGGCGGAAAAAACCAGGGGGGCTACTCCGAAATTGAAATGTCCGTATATACAATACAATAATACAGTACAAATACTCTTTATTGAACACCACAAATCAGTACAAAATAATACAGAAACAAAGAACAAAGTATAAAATAGGCGGTCTTATCGCTTAGTAGCGATCTCTTCCAGACAACCAGTAAGTCAGAGAAATAAGTTGGAGACAGTTTGAGTAGGTGGTGGAAACAAAACGCCAAGAGAGACGCAGGCTAAATAAACAAATCAAAACAACACATACAAACACATATTTATAACAGTATTGTAGTTATAATACTTAAGATAAAATAAATATGAGAATGTAATACCGAAAAAACAAAAATATATATACCTACCTACCTAATAAGAAGGCCATATGATAGAAGGGGATTTGATCAGAAGCAAGAAGAAAAGAAAAGGGACTAAAGACAGGAAGTGGATTCAATATCGTAAATTAGATCAATTTTTAATAATTTCCGAAGGTTAGATACTAGGGAAACACCTATAAATATGTGTTAAGTCAGTCAATTTGTTGTAGTTGTCCCAAAAAACTTGCACAACAAAAAGCGGCTGTTTTAGTTTTGTGTATGTTTTTTAGGACAACTACTTAGGCACTGTAGCGGACACAAACAATGAAAATGTTCTAGTTTTGGCTTGATATGTTTATATTTTATGTAATCTTGATTTGTGTATTGGCAGTACCAAATAAACTTTTTATCTATCTTATCTATCTACCTTCATTCATTTTCTGTTAAAGAATCGTAAAGAAACACCAAAAAATGTGACGTTGGCAGCTCAGTAGGAATAAACGCTCTTAATTCATAGAACAGGGGCCTTACCAATACCATGATGTCCTGATTCCGAATCAGTTCAAGTTTTAGCTGTCACTTTTATATGAATCTGACAGCGAGCGAACCTAAACTAAATCGCATTAAGACGTCATGGTAAGGCCCCAGTACTGTATTGATCCGTTTGAATCGCAATTTCACTCTAATCAAAACAATAAACGGAAAATGTCATCGTTTTGATTTAATTGGGTTCGCAACGCGATTTCAAACTGGAATGCACGTGGCATGAATGTGATCGTTATTGCATATTATGGGATAGCTCGCCGCTTTGCGTTCAGGCTTAAGAGAACACGTTTGTGGTGAAATAATATGTAGGTTATATTAATATTTCTATTTTATGTAGGTAGTCTGGAAGTCGTGGTAGTCGAGTTGTTTGACCTGTGGCCTCTCAAGCAGAGCGTCGTGGGTTCAAATCCCGGGCTCGCACCTCTGAGTTTTTCGGAATTTATGTGCGAAAATTACATTTGTAATTTGCCATGAGCTTTTCTGTGAAGGAAAACATCGTGAGGAAACCTGCACACATCTGCGAAGAAATTCAATGGTGTGTGTTAAGTTCCCAATCCGCACTGGGCGCGCGTGGGGACTATAGCCCAAACCCTCCAATACACGGAGGAGGCCTATGCCATGAGGCACGCCGAATTACGCGACAATTTAATAAACAAATAAAAAAAACGACAATAACAACAACAACAATATGTTGTTACTGAAATTGTAGCGAATTCGGAATAAAAAGGCTTATATAAAAAAAAAAATGTAGGTATTCTATATAGAAGATAATAGTGACTAGGATAGAAAAAGCACGCTAGTTACTTTGGTTTGGTCACGTAGGAAGGATGGATGAAAGAAGATTAACTATACAGATTTATATGGGGAGTGTGAATGGGTGCGTTGGGAGGGGAAGGCCTAGACGGACGTTCCGCGATCAAATTGGGGACGTTTTGGAAAAAGATCAGGTCAAGAGTACCCGAAACCGACGAGGATGTATGAAGAGATTGACAATTGTGGATGAAGCGAAAGAGGTATGTCAGGATCGTAGCAAGTGGAACAAAGTAATCTCTGCCTACCCTGTGGGCCGTGACGTGACGGTATATATGTATGTATGCTATGTAGGTTATTTTAACATTTCTATTTTTAATGAATTCGAAGGGACATTTCAACACTTGTTTAAGTGTTAAAATGGATTCCAATGAACTGCACTGACGAGCATAAACAGCAGGTCACATTTAATAAATAAATTTTAATAAATATCATGGGAAAAATTACACCAATTGACCAAGTCCCAAACTAAGCAAAGCTTGTACTATTGGTACCAGGCAACGGATAAACATACATATATATAATGTAGATAAATGCATTACTTAAATACATACAACATCCATGGCTCGGGCACAAACATTCGCATTCATCATACAAATCTCTGCCCCTACTGGCATTCGAAACCGGGACCTCTAGCTTCATAGTCAGGGTCACTAACCACTAGTCTATCCGGACGTCAAATTCATAGAAAGTTCAACGATATTTTCGAACTATTCAGTAGTGCCAACTATCAAAACAAAGTCGTCGTTATGGATAAATTCGCTGATTACACACTGATCCACACAATGCAGAGTCACGCTCAGATTTAGCATAATGTCAACTAATGTATTGTAGTTGTCAACACAGCCTTTTGTTCGTGCCAATCGTCTGTTTGCGCAGCGATTCTGATATCGAGTCAGGCGTAGTGTTAGGATATTAATTTCGATAATTTATCGATGCCAAATACGCACTGGGCCCGGTTAAGAACTACATATATCTCAAGCCCTCTCATACTGAGATCACCGTGCCTAGCAGTGGGATGTATAATATAGAATGGGGATGATGATGATGACTTCATTGACACCTTACCAAAACATGGTCATTTTTGTATGAAAACATCCGTGTTGAATGAATCGTTTTAAAAAAAATACATTAATTACAATAAAAGTTAATTGATTCCTCTGTGTAACAAGTTTTTCACCCTTATTGCAATGGAATAAATTTGAAAAGGCCGTTACATAACGGAATCAATTTTTTTTGCTATACTTAAGCTCATAACTATGTAATTCCCTTTTTGATAACTACTCTAATAAATAAACAATGTAACTAATATTATAAATGCGAAAGTATGGATGGATGGATAGATGTTTGTTTGTTACTCAATCACGCTATAACGGCCCAACGGATCTGTATGAAATTCGGCACATAGATAGAGAAAAGTCTGGAATAGCACATAGGCTACTTTTTATCCCGGAAAATTGCGTAGTTCCCGCGGGATAGTGATAAACGAATTCTTTGCGGACGAAGTCGCTGGCAACAGCTAGTACTTAAATACATTTAACATCCATGACTCGGGCAAAAACATTCGTATTCATCATACAAATGTCTGCCCTTACCGGGATTCGACCTCGGGACCTCTAGCTTCATAGTCAGGGTCGCTAACCACTAGGCTATCCGGTCGTCAAATATTATGTATATATGTATGTATTAATTTAATTAATTGTAACGTACACGTTTACAGCATTAAAGTGCAATAATAATCCAGCATCGGTTAATTAAGCACAGCGTAATTTTTGTTCCATTCGGCCACATTAATGAAGCTTATTAATTAATGTCATATTGTTTACCAAACTTGATTGGGCCAGTACAAAACTGAATTAACCAACATAGTGGTAATGCATAGTAGTGGGTAGTAAAATACATTAAGATATCTATCGCTACTACAGTACTTGTAGTAAACGGACAAAAGTTGTACAGTTCATTTTAGAAGAAATAATGTGTCACATCACATTATTCTATTACATTATATTATTATTATGCTTAGTACTAAACATACCGCCAATTACGGAAGGGGCTTAAAACTATCACAAAAATGCATAGTTGGCAAGTTCGAATCCTTTTCAGAGTAACGCAGGCGACCGTAACTACACCGAGTGACTGGAAAAAGTTCGCTCTTTCTCTTGCGTTCCCGATCTATTACGCTTAATGTACTAATTGTTTGTGACAAGTGGAAGCAATGTAAATGTGTTAAAAACATAACCTGTAGGCTTATTTTCTAACTCGCTCGCTATCGCCATCATATTGTTCATTTTGACAGTTCATGTATAGGCTGACAATTGGCATCGGAATCAGCTAGCTGTCACATTCATACATTAACAGACTGTCATTTCTATCCGATGCCGATTGTCAAAATAGTTACACAATTACCATCCTGGCCCCTATTTCACCAACTTGACAAGTGACAATTCGAATTGCGATGCGTGGTCAATATGAAGGCAATCGGCAACTCGACAAGAGTGACAATTGAGAATTCAAATTGCGATGCCTGGTCAATATTAAGGCAATCGGCAACTCGACAAATGACAATTGAGAATTCAAATTGCGATGCGTGGTCAATATGAAGGCAATCGGCAACTCGACAAGAGTGACAATTGACAATTCAAGTTGCGATGCGTGGTCAATATGAAGGCAATCGACAACTCGACAAGAGTGACAATTGACAATTCAAATTGCGATGCGTGGTCAATATGAAGGCAATCGGCAACTCGACAAGAGTGACAATTGACAATTCAAGTTGCGATGCGTGGTCAATATGAAGGCAATCGGCAACTCGACAAGAGTGACAATTGACAATTCAAATTGCGATGCGTGGTCAATATGAAGGCAATCGGCAACTCGACAAGTGTCAATTCGAATTGCGATGCCTGGCTAATATGAAGGCAATCGGCGTAGATTCATGTCGAGTTTGTAATGTAAACAGAATTGTAACACTTGTCACCGACTGTTGCGAGATGGTGAAAGAGGTGGCTGGTTACATAAATATAATCTTTAAGTAGAAGTAACTATAATCCTTTGATATACTCATCACGGTTATAACGATAATCTAACGTCCTATTCTCAAGCGCTCGATACAAAATTGCGACGAAGCGGTGTAATAGCGTATATGGAAGCTTATAATGGCGGTTGGTCACGGCAGGCAGCAACTATAATGTTACTCTGTTTCATTTCTATACACACAGACTCAGAGAACGCATGGTATATAATCCAAATAACTAATGTAACTCATGTTTTGTCAATAGACTGATCGCTTAAATGAGTCTTCACCCGCGCGGTGCAGGGGCGCGGGGTGGGACGACAAAGGGGGCCGAGAGAGGTGCCTGTCCTGTAAGTTGTACCATCAGCCAAATATGTGGTCAACCCCCCTAAGGTTAAAATTCCTTTGCACGTCACAATATGTATATAACGTCGATAAGACAGGCTGTCAATTTGAAAGTTCGACTTTAGCGACATTTTCATTTGATAGGAAGTTGGCTGAAAAGTGGTAGCACACTTATTTGGGCTACCGTACCTGTTCAGAAAAACCGGTCATACCAAGCAAGATTTTTCAATGCTTTTAGAATGCACCATACACAAATCACGTACGGAGTAGACAGAGTCTAAGGTAACAAAACCTAAATGCCACCTGTAATGACTGTGGGCGTATAGGGGAAAGGGCAATCAAATAGTGATGGGTTGCTAGCCGCATCGCCTATAACATAACTCTTAAGATTTTCGCCCACCATTCGTGCACCATGGTGGTCTGTAATGAATATTAATTCATTTTCTTTCTGCGTTATTCGTGACACAGGGAACTGGCTTCCTGTACTTAAGCGATGTCATTTATAATAGAGTATAGCTGTCAAGTTTAGATATATGAAGAACTAGCTTCTGCCCGCGACTTCGTCCGCGTAGAATTAGCAATGATTTAACATGTTTATCGTTATACCGTGGGAACTATGCAATTTTCTGGGATAAAAAGTAGCCTATGTTTCAATCTAGGGTACTAGCTATCTTCGTTCCAAATTTTATCCAAATCCGTCCAGTCGTTTTAGCGTGAAGAAGTAACAAACATACACACTCACTCACATCGTCACATCGTCACATCATCACATCGTTACAAACTTTCGCATTTATAATATTAGTAGGATTGTGCGGTAGGAAGTGTGTTAGAGGGGTTGTTTCGAATTGTTTATGTAAAATTAAGAACGTGTTGGACACACATACATATCACGTCTACATATATCTCTTACGGGGTAGACAGAGCCTAAAGTAACAAGACCTTGGCAACGTTTAGCATGATTGTAGGCATATGTGGAAAGGGGAATCAAAGTATCGCATCGCCTATAAAATGATTCCTAAAATTACGCTCATTTTTTTGATGGGCTTTTACGATCTGCACGGGCAGAGAAGCAACTGATACATTCTATGTTATTTCTTTGTAACAGACCAGTATGGAAGAAAAACATGTTCAACTGTATAAGTATAAGTATGCGACGAATAAGTATTAGCTAATTTTAACCAGTTAAAGTTCAAAGGGAAATAATTGGACTCGTTCGTCAAATTTCAGACAAAGGTTAAGAAAAATTTTGCAATGTTGAAAAAACTGTATTACTCATTCAAAGGAGCGTCCTCATTGAGAGCATTCTAATATAAGCTTTGCAAAGTTCGGCTCAAAGTCCGCACCACTCAAATATTCGACGACGAATACCCCTTACACGCGAATGTTCTAAGTGAGGACGCTCCTTAACGAGAAAGCCGTAAAAATAAAAACAAATCCCGAAGTAAAGTTTTCGATGCACGCTTATTATCTATCCATTGAAAACAGCGCCAACTCTAGAGTTGCCTGGGTGAATATAGGAGTTTGAATTAATTTAATTATGTCACTTGTGAATTGATGTGTTTCTTATTCTTCTTCAATGTCTTATCTTATCCCAGAGGTGGGCACACTTTTTTCATGGCAGGCCAGAAAATTACAGATATTTCAGAGAAGGACCAAAATTATACCACAATGCAATTTCTTTTGACGCGTGACGCATGAACTACGTGGCTAGTCTAGGTAGTCCTTTGCCTTTGCATCTACTATTCTATTTACAGCAGAACCGTCTAAATATCGTCATCCTGTGCTATCACTCCATTTCGAAGGAAACCCGCCGGGCCGCATTGAATTCCTTTGCGGGCCGTAGTTGGTGGCCCGCGGGCCGTGGTTTGCCCATCACTGTCTTATCCCTTTATCTGACTCTTAGTAAAGCTTGAATAAGTATTCTCGTTTCAAGGTATGAGGTCAGTCGGTCTTAGTTTGTCTCTTTGTCTACCTATGTCCGCTCCATATCTATCGCTACGATTATCTATCACGTGGCCTGTGGTATCCTCAACCCCCTTGCCTCGTTTCAGTCATCATACATATGCAAAACAAACAAAAAGAACGTAAAGCCCGTGTGTCCTATTCTGAATACCTCGCCCGTCGACAATTGCATCGAAATAATTCGAGCGAAGCCGCAAAACAAATGAATGCGCGCCGAGATAGCGTCCCATTTGATATTTCGAAAGGCAACCGTCAAAGGCTGTAAAATAGGAAAAGTTATATTAAACCCCGCTTCTGTTGGTAATAGGGAACACGCGAATTGGCAGCTCTTGTAAATTCGATACGTCGGAATAGTTTGGATGTGCTAGTTTGAAAGGTGTCAGTAATCATAGAAACTTTTGCAACTGATTTTAGTGAGAATAAACGCAAACCTAAATCGTGAGTTTACGAGCCGAAACATGGAGATAAGATAGATAGTTATTTGTTATGCAAGGCTGCAAAGTTTTTGTTTGGCGCGAGTGCCTGTATTGAAACCCGAGCAAGCGAAGGATTCTTTGATTGAACCACGAGCGAAGCTAGTGGTTAAAAAGAAGAATCCTAAGCGTCGCGAGGGTTTCAAGGCACGAGACACTAAACAAACTTTGCTGACGAGCGAAACACACAATTTTTCACCTAACTACAGCGAGAAAAATGGTGAATGGAAGAATTTAAAATTTCTAATTACTTGAGTATTATGAGTAGGTGGTGAGGTGGTCGTGGTCGTGGTGGTCAGCGCGGCGTTCGAATTGCAAAAACCTTTTGCACCCAAGAGGGGAAAATGCACTTTTCCACGCAGATTTTTAAGGAGAAAGACAGCCCTTTCGAGCAAGTGAGGTGAAAAAACAATTTTCTTCTTCTTAAGCTTATGAGCTAGGCTCTTATCGGAGGAGCAATTTCCATTGTGGTCCTTTTCAGGGACTTTTCTTTGACTTCCTGATACGACACGACTTCTACTCTCTCTTTCATTTGATCCATATACGTTCTTCTAGGCCTTCCTCTCTAACGCTTCCCTTCAATCATGATCAAAAAGCCGTGGTAGCCTAAAAAGCCGTGGTAGCCTAGTGGTTTGGCCTGTGGCCTCTCAAACAGAGGGTCGTGGGTTCGAACCCGGGCTCGCACCAATGAGTTTTTGTACATTAAAAATTTACCATGAGCTTTTCGGTGAAGGAAAACATTTTGAGGAAACCTGCACACAAGCTTAAAAAAATTCAAACAAAAATTTTCCCAATTACCTGTGACAGGCCACCAGAGCCTTAGAATAGTTTCTTGGGCACCTTTTTTGAGTACAGAACCAAACAAAGGAACAAGTTAAAGCAGGTGGTGCAAGTTATTATAGATAATTCTGCTGGTCCGACCCTCATAATCTTCTTACCATAGTAACATAGTATTAAACGACTAGCTGTTGCCCACGGCATTGTCTGCATCCCGGGGGATACCAGTTGCTTGGGATAGCAAGCCTATTAACGTTATTAACTAGGTCTCATAAGATTGTTCCGGTTTTCGTCAGACGGTTGGGTTGGTTTGACTTAACAAAGTTTTTGTTTATCAGGACTTTTTAACTGTGACTCACGAATTTTGGATGTTGAAAGTGTATGGTCAACATCTTTCTAGCGTTTTTCCCGGCATTTGCCACGGCTCAGTGAGCCTGGGGTCTGCTTTGACAACCTAATCCCAAGATTAGGCATAGGCACTAGTTTTTACAGAAGCGACTGCCATCTGACCTTCCAACCCAGAAGGGTAACTAAGCCTTACTGGGATTGGTCCGGTTTCCTCACGTTTTCCTTCACCGAAAAGCTCATGGAAAATTTTAAATGTAATTTCGCACATAAATACCGAAAAACTCAGAGGTGCGAGCTCGGGATTCGAACCCGCGACCCTCTGCTTCAGAGGCCACAGGTCCAACCAATTGGCTACCACGGCTTTGTTGAAAGTGTATGGTGTCAAAATATATTAAATTATGTTATTTGTATGTACGGTTTGATTACTGGATTAATTAATGCTAACGCAACAAAAAAATATCAAATTTGGTGCTGTCAATCGGAAGTTCGGCGTACATACATTTCGATGATTCATTTTTACTTCAAGATACTTTACTCTTTACAAATATATAGGTACTACAGTTCTAACTCTAAGTTACATGCGGCCTTGCAGCCTGGTTTCCGACGACTAACAATACAAGTGGCATAAATTCAAGGCAAATTGGCCAAGCAAACGTTTCCTTACTTCTCGTTTACCGAACAACGAAAACTACAAGATTTCCACACATGAACCAACTAAAAGCAGTTAAATACTCGGTGAATGCTAAACTCATTGCCCTCGTTTTGCATTTAAAGAAACAAAGTTACACCCCGATCTATCAACAACAAAAAACATTCTTACAGCCTACGACTTAGAAACTACATAGCTTTCAGAGCTGCAAATGTAGCTTGCTTAAATGCCAAAACTGTTTGCATCTGCGAATAACAAGAGCAGTCTTTATAGTGGTTGATATAGGGGCGTTTAATGGCTATTCGAACGGTAAATTTGGGTGGTCGGATTGGTAAGAACCAAGCGTTGGCTGCCAAATTGTTTCCAGAACGTCTTAATGGGAAGACTGTTCTTACGTCAGACAAATTAAGCGGAAAATTTTACATTTCAGAGCATCAGAGCGAGCTTGGTGCAAAATGTGCGGTGCTGCGAGCTCATGGTGTTCCTTGATTAAGTAAATATAATAGATAAGTGTCTTTTTTGACTAATACGGGCGTTGCGGGTCAGAGTCTATAATAATATACAAGATCTCTCAGATTTTTTCCGGAATATATTTATCAGCAGGCGGCCGAATTAGTTCGATGGAACACCCTGACGCAAATTGTTCATTTAAATTTAGTTATAGCCATGACGCGGTTCACTTTGAACAGCAATCAACAACATCAACAACAACAACAACAACAACAACATTTGGCCATCTGGAAAACATTTACAGGACTAGGACTATTTAGTCAAACTAACAAACCTGCTGAATAATTAAGAGACCCTGTACACACACGCATATAATTTATTTTAAGAGATACATACATATCGTCACGCCTCTTTCCCACAGAAACTACTTTGTTCTACAAACTTGCACAAACTACAAACTTGTTACAAACAACAACACACTACAAACTTGTTGCTTACTTTGCTTGCTTGCTGCTTGCTTGCTTGCTTGCTTGTTGCTTGTTTGTTTGCTTGCTTGCAGGGTTTAAGAGATACAATACAATACAATAACTCTTTATTGAACACCACATAATAACAATCAAAACGGAAAAAAGGTATACAGAAGTAATAAGGTAACGATAGGCGGCCTGTGGCCTCTCAAGCAGAGCGTCGTGGGTTCAAATCCCGGGCGCGCACCTCTGAGTTTTTCAGAATTTATGTGCGAAAATTACATTTGTAATTTGCCATGAGCTTTTCGGTGAAGGAAAACATCGTGAGGAAACCTGCACACATCTGCGAAGAAATTTAATGGTGTGTGGTAAGTTCCCAATCCGCACTGGGCGTGCGTGGGAACTATAGCCCAAACCCTTCCAATACACGGAGGAGGCCTATGCCATGAGGCACGCCGGATTTCGCGACAGTTTAATAAATAAATACAAAAATAAACGACAATAACAACAACAACAACAAAAACATGTATGTACTGAAATTGAAGCGAATTCGGAATAAAAAGGCTTATAAATAAATAAATAAATAAAGGCGGCCTCATAGGCTCATAGAGATGGGGCTCATAGGGATCATAGTAATTTATTGAATCACACTCCTATTATTACATACATACATACATAATATCGTCACGGCTCTTTCCCACAGCGGTAGGCAGAGACTACTTTGTTCCACTTGCTACGATCCTGACATACCTCTTTCGCTTCATCCACATTCATCAATCTCTTCATACATTCGAAATATTATAAACGGGATGTGAACCGCGATTACCTTTAACTATTCCTTTCTGTACCAGGTTAGCTGGAAGAGATCCCTTCTTAGGGATAAGTTCGCCTTTGTGCTATTTTCTGTGTACTTCTGTATTTTTAAATTTTTATGTGCAATAAAGAGTTTACATACATACATACCTTTATTGAGCTCCCGATATTTCGATACAGTTGCATGTATCATGATCACGGGTAGACTGAAGAAATTGCGGGTGGATGTTATTGTTGGGTAGACCGAGCTCTGTCTACCCTCATTCTTGCGCGTCGACTGCGTGCACTCTCGTTACCACTGGAACCGTTCTCACTCGAAACTCGATTCAAACGCACTACACTCACAGTGTCACTTCGCCCACCCGAAATTGATTTTGGACGAGAATTATATAAGGAAATCACCGGATTCCAGATATTCGACAATTTAAACCCATCCTCACGATTAAAATTTTTATGTTTATGGATTTCAACCGCTTCCCTCACCAGTCTCGGTATATAGTGGCGTTCTGTCGAAATGATCTTAGGGCTGTGCAGCTCAATCCAGTGATTTGTTCCCGACTCAATAAGATGTTCAGCAATAGCGGATTTGCGCGTGTCATTATTTTTGACTGCAGTGATGTGCTCTTTAATTCTACAGGCGATCGTACGTTTGGTCTGCCCTATGTACGAACTACCACAACTGCAATCAACCTTATACACACCAGGTTTTTCCAGGGGAAAATTGTCTTTGGGAGACCTCAGAAGTTGTGAAATTTTCCTATGAGGGGTGAAGATAGTTCTCACAGAGTACTTATCTAGTATTTTAGAGATCTTATCTGTCACCCCTTTTACAAACGGCATAAACGCTGGCTGTCTTGAAACACAGTGAGTAAGGCGCTTTGTATTCCTTCTTCGATTATAGGTGCTTGTATTATAACCGTTCATTCTCAAGACCCTTTGCACATGGTTCAACTCCTGTTCAAGATGCTGCTCGTCACAGAGTGCATGTGCCCGATTAGTCAAAGATGTCACAACTGAGCTTAAATGCCTAGGATGATGGTGCGAGCTTGCATGTAAATACCGGTCAGTATGGGTGGGTTTCCTGTACACTGAATGGCTCAACCTTCCGTCATCTCTGACTTTCAGGCTTACATCAAGAAATGCTAGACCCCTTTCCTGTTCCATTTCTAGCGTGAAAGTCATCGACCGATGAGTATTATTAAGATGGCCCAAAATCAGTTCAGTTTCACGTTTTCCACCCTTAATCACACAAAAGACATCGCGGTTCACATCCCGTTTATAATATTTCGAATGAACTTAACCGTGAATCATTAAAAACTCTTCATACATGCTCGTCGGTTTCGGGTACTCTTGACCTGGCCTTTTTCCAAAACGTCCCCAATTTGATCATGGAACGTCCGTCTAGGCCTTCTCCTCCCAACGCACCCATTCACACTCCCCATATAAATCTGTTTAGTTAATCTTCTTTCATCCATACTCTCTACGTGACCAAACCAACTAAGCATACTTTTTTCTATCCTAGTCACTATTATCTTCTATATCTTCTATTATTACAGAAACTTAAAATTTACGATTGCTGCACATCACTACGCCGCGGCTTGAACTTAAAAACAGTTTTAAAAACATAGATAAAACTCATTATATAATACTAGCTGTTGCCAGCGACTTCGTCTGCAAAGAATTCGTATACGCTATCCCGCGGGAACTACGCAATTTTCCGGGATAAAAAGTAGCCTATGTGCTATTCCAAACTTTTCTCTATCTATGTGCTGAATTTCATCCAGATCCGTTAGGCCGTTCTGGCATGATTGAGTAACAAACAAACAAACATCCATCCATCCATCCATCCATCCATACTTTCGCATTTATAATATTAGTTAGATTATGAAATCAAGTGGTCTGAGTCTAAAACAAGACAGATCGTACACACGCCATTGGCCTTGACGTCTTAACCTTAACGCATCTATACATTTTAATTAATTTAATTTCAGTTAATGAGATAGTTTAGCCCATTCGCCAGGACAACGAAAGGTGGGATTGCAATTAGGTGTAGTAATTGTTTTCTGTATTTGCACAGAAACAAGAAGTTACCGTTAAGCTAATGAAGGTTGGCAGCAATTACGGCGTTTTCATTATTATATAATGACTATTAACGCTATCAAAATATCATTAGACTATGTTTAAAATGGGTCTATATTTTGTCCCATAAAATTGAAGTTCAAATGTAATGGTTTGTCATAGTTTTCTTTATCATAAAGCGTTTTATTTCTTTAGGTAATAAGACTATAAAATATATAAAATAAATATATAAATATCTTGGGACAATTGACACCAATTGACCTAGCCTCAAACTAAGCAAATAGCTTGTAATATGGGCACTAGACAACGGATAAACATACTTATATAGATAAAATACAGATTAAACATCCAAGACTCGAGAACAAACATTCGTATTTTCATACAAATATCTACCCCGACCGGGGATCGAACCCGGGACCTCAAGCTTCATAGTCAGGTTCTCTAACCACTAGGCCATTCGGTCGTATAGATAGCTGTTGCTGTATTTTTTTTAATGAGTCTATTAGTTTCAGAGCCTATTCAATGCAAACCAACAAACAATCAAAATCTTTCCTCTTTACAATCGGGAGCAAAAAAACAGGGTCACTTTCCGTAGAAAGCTGTATGAAAAGTGACTCAATTTTTTGCGCCGATGTTATGTATACTCAAGAGCAAAAATATCGGGCCGCTTTTCATAGAACTTTGTATGAATATTGACCTGTTATTCTTGCTCGTCAGTGTATAACGGCTGAACCATTTTTAACTTGCAAGCGATTACTCCGCCCAAATACTTTCGACCCGTTTCAGACTTTAATTAACTGGTGTTAAGCGGAATAGATGAGATTATCCAAGGATTGATGGGTCGACTAGAATAGATTGATCTATTTACCCCATCTATTTATTAAACCGCGTGCACCCAAACAGGGTTTCGGGTGATTTAGTATAATTTTGCTTAAAGTCTGGGTATAGTATTATAACACCGCCGTTTCTTATGGGTAATAATAATAAACAAAACATTCATAAAATGCCACCTATACGCCTACAATCCTGCTAAACGTGGTCTTTAGGTCTTGTTAGGCTCTCTGGTCCGTAAGGGATAAAGACGTGATTTATGTATATTTAAAAAAAACCGGCCAAGTGCGAGTCGGACTCGCGCACGAAGGGTTCTGTACCAGAAATACTCTGTTGTATGGGAGCCCCCCTTAATTATTATTATTATTTTGATTTTAGTATTTGTTGTTGTAGCCACAATAAAAATACATAATCTGTGCAAATTTCAACTGTCTAGCTATTACGGTTCTAGAGATCTAGCTCGGCGAGTGGTAGCCATGAAAAAGGGCTAAAATATCACGTTTTTTGTATGGGAGCCCCCCTTAATTATTATTATTTTGTTTTTAGTACTTGTTGTTATAGCGGCAACAGAAATACACATCCTGTGAAAATTACAACTGTCTAGCTATTACGGTTCTTGAGATACAGCCTGGTGACAGACGGACGGACGGACAGCGAAGTCTTAGTAATAGGGTCCCGTTTTTACCCTTTGGGTACGGAACCCTAATAAGGACTATCTGGCCTCTATTTCAACAACTTGACATTCCTAAGGATTTTAATGCCATTTGACAAAATATGACAAGAGGCAAGAGGCTAGGTGGCACACTCTCTCGTCAATCTTTCAATTCAGTTGCGCATTTTTAGCCATCTCTTTTCCTTATTAAAATGTGATGGATTAAAAATTAAGAAAGCATTTCCGGAAAGTGGCGCTTAATTTGGAATTCAGTTTTGAAAAGTAATGAATTGGAATTATAATTGAAAACATTTTTGATAATTGGAATTTTTCCTTCTCATTTTCTTTTTTTCAGCCAATATAGGTACGTCCCACTGCTGGGCACAGGCCTCCTCTCAGAATGAGAGGGCTTGGGCTACAGTTCCCACGCGGGCCCAGTGCGGATTGGGAACTTCACACGCATCATTGAATTTCTTCGCAGTTGTGTGCAGGTTTCCTCACGATATTTTCCTTCACCGAAAGTAGTGTGGGGGGGAGCCACGATAGAGAGATCTCTCTCCAAGCAGATGTTACGCCTGGGGACCGAAGTCCCCTTCTCATTTTTACCAGAAACTTTTTTTTACAGCTCGTTTTCAAAGTAATTTTATAACCGCAGCGTATAAAAATATTTCCACCCACTACAAATTTCCCTCCATTTTCATACACTACTACTTTAAACAAGACCTCATGACATCATACTCGTAAAGTTCGTAGCAACCTCTACGAAACTTCGTAGCCGACATTCAGTGCGCGCCGTAGCACGTCTACACTATACCCACAATGTAGAGGAACGAATTCTTAGAAAGTATTCTTCGGTCGACTTTTATTGCACGAGGCATTCAAAACTGAAAATGAGGTATGGTTCTATACCTCATTTTCAGTTCATTCCGATCCAGACCCCCAATTATTTCTTACCTTACGTCATAGACTAAAATAATCTAGAGTGGTAACTTGAACTTTTCTTTCGCAACACAATTATTAGTGATGTAACACTTAAATTGTTTTGTTTCTATTTATCTTTGACAATGAATTAACATAATTTATTAAAAAATAATAATATATAAGTAATATATATATATTTTTATTTTATTCTAATTTATGCAAGTTTCATTCAGTCTCCCATGTAACGAATAAACATACTTACTTAACTACCTATCCATATCGATCATAATAGCTCTCTGCCTAACTCTAGTGACCCGGGGCCTTACCATGACGTTTTAATGCGATTCAGTTTAGGTTCGCTCGCTGTCAGATTCATACTAAAAGTGACAGCTAAAACTTGAACTGCGTCGGAATTAGGACGTCATGGTAAGGCTCCTGCTTGGTTTTTTGGCCGGCCAATCACAAAAAAAGAGTTAAGAGTAGTACTCGACTGTGCGATAAGGCGTCCGACAGGTCTTAAAAATATTAAATTACTTGGAAAACTTATTCAAGTGTTTCGTATGGGCAAGGCGGATTATTGAGAAAGTTTAAGACAATAATAATTTTTTCATACTGTTATTTTTAAACACACGGTTCCAAAATTAAAATGAGTTTTTCGAAATGAAAAAATGTGGAAACACAAAACTCATATGCAAGCTTTGAATCAGCGTGCCGTCGAAAGAAGATTTTACACTCACGGGCTTTTTTTTAAATAGAACAATTCGACTCTGTTAGTTATCTACTCTAAGCCTTACACGTTATGGGAATATACGCAAGTCACTCTAATATGAACCGTACGCGCAAGTTTTTAATACTCTAAATGCTTTGCGGTGTTTTCTTTGCCGCTTCCACGACTGACGCGAGCGGTTACATTAGCTAGTATTATGTTTAGTTAAGGTTTATATTGGCTTGTTTTGACACTATTTTATACTTGTTTCTGATTAGTAGCCACATTTTATTGCATCTAGTCACGTACAATGATGCCCACGTGACGCCTCTGCGGAAATTGGCATTATATGCTTGACTTTTTCTATTAATATTTTATATACAGGTTATATAGTTTACGGTCTTGAGCGTCAATACTATTTTGGTACTATGCAAAAAACATCATCATTATTATACAGCCTACATACGTCCTACTGCTGGGCACAGGCCTCCTCTCAGAATGAGAAGGCTTGTGCAGAACTTCCCATGCGGATTAGTAATTTCACACACACCATTGAATTGCTTTGCAGATGTGTGTAGTTTTCCTCGCGGTGTTTCCTTGAGCGAAAAACTCATGGTAAATTTTAAATGTGATTTCCCACAAATTCCGAAAACTCAGAGGTGTAAGCCCGGGATCTACGACCTACGGATTTGCGCCTACGCCCAGAAGGTCGTACAAGCCGAAGCTTGAAAGGCCACAGGTGAAATCACTAGGCTACCACGGTTTTTTTTTATGTGAATAGGAAGGCAAATTAGCAAGTGGGTCACCTGATGGTAAGCGATCACCACTGCCCATAGACACCCGCAACCCCGGAGGGATTGCAAATGCGTTGCCAACCAAAAGGACTTAGATGAAATGCCTTATATTGCTTTTACAAAAAAACATAGTAAAATTAATATGAAACCAAGCCGCTGTACAAGAAGACCCAACGCCAGATAAAACTAGGATATTAAAGATTGAGAGAGATAGAGAGAGAGAGAGAGAGAGAGAAACATTTATTAAGAGGTTGGAAGAAGAAGAAGAAGACTAAGATCCTACTGATATTATAAATGTGAGTTTGTGAGGATGGATGGATGGATGTAACGATATGAGTATGTAGTTTGTTCCTTCTTCACGCCGAAACGACTGGACGGATTTGGAAAAAATTTGGAACGGAGATAGCTGGTACCCTAGATTAACACACAGGCTACTTTTTATCCCGGAAAATTGCATAGTTCCCACGGGATAGCGATAAACATGTCAAAGGTGGTAGCTGCCTAGTTTAATAATTATTGCAGAATCTACTATCAATATCAGTTCTTAAGTCAAATTCTACGCGGACGAAGTCGCGGGCAGAAGCTAGTGAATAATAAAAGATGCCGACTAACAAGCGTTCTGAAATCCTCGAACTTTAGATTGTTTCATGCTATTTATAAGGTTTAAAGCCTGAACACAATCGTTCGTGTAATAATTATCCATCTAATATACTTGACAATTAATTACAGTTGAGCGTGTTACAACGAAGTAGTGTCACTCGAGCACTGAGTTCACAACTACATGGAGTGGCTAGGCTTGGCGGTCACTGTCAATTCGGGCACATCATTAGACAAAAGGATTTTTATTACAGAACTACCACAGAATATATAATAGTACTAACGTACAAAATGGCCACGCTCCGCCCCGCACCGATTTACCCGATTACACCGATTACCCCACCCCTCAAGCGCAGGCTGCCGGAAAGCTGCTGGCAACCTAGTAGGGCTCGCAACGCGATGTATGTCGGCCGCACGTCACAAGTTCGGGAACCTATCCTAACCTACTTCATTTTATAAAACATTAGAAAATCAATGATTTCTGAAATTATCGCGATTAATACATGAAATAAATACAGAATCATTCGCTTAAATTTGTTGTCGTACATCTATTGTAATTGAAAATAATAATGCCTTAATACACAGACAGACAAGTTTTAAGTAAGTTTAAATAAATCGATAACGATTAAGTACATTTATTTGCACACATCTAAGCCATATCTTCATTATAAGTACCTATCTTTATGCCATTGGTAGTACTTATAGTACTAGGTTTTTGCGATAGACAGCCCTGTGTATCTTACGCACACATTGACGCATGTACAGACGACGTCGTGCCTGTGTTCATTTCAGAACGCGGATTTTGTACGTCGTGGCCGCCGTGTGGAACTACAACATTAATTTGAAATATCTCATTTATTTTGCTACTGTCTAACGAGAAACAAATGAAATACAATAGAAATTTGAATTTATTTTTGTACTAGGTACTAAGATTATTCTGCATCAAAACCATAGGCTATGGTCGCTTGCTAAAAATTACTCAGGTTGTTTCATAAATTTACAAATAATGTGTCGAGCATAATATGATATAATATGCAGATAAAACACTAAAATATAAGATGTGTGAAATCAGTAGGCTTATTGTCTAACTCGCTCGCAATCGCCATCGTATTCATTTTGACAGTTCATGTATGGGTTGACAATAATTGGCATCGGTATCAGCTAGCTGTCACATTCATACAAGAACTGTCATTTCAATCCGAAGCCGAGTGCCAAAATAGTTACACAATTACCCTGCAGATCTATAAAAAAGGTTTATTTCAAAAAAGTTAAGGGCGATTTAGTCCGAAAAAAAAACTTTTATTAGCTCTCCTGAAAAAGTGTTTTATCCTTTACATAAATTACGATATACTCGTACTAATGGTATTTCAACTCAAAATAATAATATCCAAATTTACTTTGTCCGTTATTACTACAATTTTTGAAGCATTATTGTGCAAAGGTTTTTTATTTTTTTCAATCTTTCTAATACACATCTCAACTTCCCCCCCATCATAATATATCTAACGCGGTCTTCCAATATTGTGATCAGAAAAAAATATTCGACGACGTCAAAATTACACATCGGCCTCTCAGCCTACGCTCTGTATCTGACACTGACAGATAACGCAAGCAACAATGCTCGCGAACAATTCACGACGCGTTGTTAACTGTGACAGTTTCTGTCACAAGGTACTGCTTGAAATCTTACAGAATACCTCGTAATTTGTGAAATTACATCATGACTTAGTGTATAGTGTAATGTATAGCAAATTCATTGGTTGCCTCTGGCCTTAGGCCTTGATGTTAGGCACCGGTCGCGTCTTAAGATGAAACCTGGTCACCAATACATACGAGTACATGCTATTAACAGTAACCCACTGATTACCAATTACAAGAGAATGTCTGCTAGCCCAACCAGTATCCTGCCTGACCGACAAATCAGAGTGCACTAATTCCCTCAGCCCGGCTAGCACGACAGCGCACAAGAGTCGCGTCGCGCGCGAGATAGATTACCCGTCTCTTTCTAGAACGAACAGTAAGACAAAGACGGGCAATGTATCTCGTGCGCGACGCGACTCTTGTGCGCTGTCGTGCTAGACGTGCAGTAACACTTCCACTCTATTCTCAATCACACTCAATTCTTCTACGCTTAGCATGGTTTGTGATAATCGACTCTAAGTGTCGGCCGTCTTATTACGCAAAGCGATATACACCATAACATTACGTTATAAGTGTGGTGCCACACTCAAGCGAACAATAATTTAACCACGAATAGGTACAACTAGACAAGACTGACAATCGTCATAATATAAAAACGTGGCCACAGAAAATGGTCAAAACTTGAGTTTTTGAATCAATTTTTTTTTTGTCATAAATGGAAAGATCATATATAAGTTTTGTAAGAAAAGTATTTTTAGTTTTTTTTTATTCGCTATAATTAACGAGTTATACCGATTTGAAAATTGATCGTCGAGTACCGCACCGAAAACACACCGACAGTTCCCGAACAAGGCCGAGCCGCGTGTGACGTCACAATGTTAGTTTCCACTCGTAGTTAGTATACAGGTGATACCGTTTTTTGACTTTAATCTACTTTATTCTGTTATTATCCTACTATTATTATAAAATGCTATTGTTTGTGAGAGCGCATTGGTTTGTGACTCTTTCACGCTAAAACGGCTAAACAGATTTCGATAAAATTTGGCATACACGAACTTTATAATTTATAATCTGGATTTACGTACCGGCTATAGTAGGTGTCATTCACGATGGATGCCATCCACCGTGGTGCTTATTAATTTGTAGTTAAAAGCTATCTATACTTCTATCATGCTTCTATCCCAACTTTCCACGGTACCGGGATTTAAAACAATAAAATTAGATGAGAATAGTGATGAGTACACTTTGGTAGTAACTATTTATATGAATAAGAAAGATGGCGGATGACATTTTGACACTAAAAATGTTTATGGGTGTCGTTTTTGAGTAATTTGGTGGCTCTGAGCCCGATTTTGACATACTTTTTTGGATTCAAGATGGCGGATGACATTTTGACACTATGACACTAAAAATGTTTATGGGTGTCGTTTTCGAGTAATTTTGTGGCTCTGAGCCTGATTTTGACATACTTTTTTGGATCCAAGATGGAGGATGACATTTTGACACTTATGCCACTAAAAATGTTTATGGGTGTCGTTTTCGAGTAATTTGGTGGTTCTCAGCCCGGTTTTGGCATACCTTTTTGGATCCAAGATGGCGGATGATATTTTTACATTACTGACACAAAAAACACAAAAATGTGTAAAATGTTACTCGAAAACGACCCCCATAAACATTTTTAGTGTCAATAGTGTCAAAATGTCATCCGCCATCTTGGATCCAAAAATTATGCCAAAATCGGGCTCAGAGCCACAAAATTACTCGAAAACGACACCCATAAACATTTTTAGTGTCAAAATGTCATCCGCCATCTTGAATCCAAAAAAGTATGTCAAAATCAGGCTCAGAAGCACCAAATTACTCAAAAACGACACCCATCAATATTTTAGTGTCAAAGTATCAATAGTGTCAAAATGTCATCCGCCATCTTGGATTTAAAAAATTATGCCAAAATCGGGCTGTTTTACTCTCCTCACCCGGAACACATCAGCGCAAGCATTGCTGCTTGGCGGCAGGATTACTAAGATGCTGGTACAGTCGACGTCAAAGATATCTTTACACTTTAGTGCCTTGTCGCTCCAAGCACTTTGACAACTTCATATGAAACCTCAAACATATAGTTACAACGACAAGGTACTAAAGTGTAAAGATATCTTTGACGTTGACCGTACCTAGCGATCCGGACGTACCTACCTAGAACAAGGTTAGGCTCTTACACCCGCAAAAATTCCCATTGAATATATAATACAATCCCACGGGATTATAAAAAAAAACAGAAATACCTATCAACCACAAAATCTAGCCATTAAAATTTACGTACGTAGGGTCGAAGAAACTGAATCACGTAACCTACCTAATAGGTACAATTTAGCAATAATATCTCTGACAGGGTGTATGTTAAAATTCCACAGTGGTAGGTAAGCGATTCAGTATCTTTCACTGTACTTAGGTACTTTATTGTGAAATCTCAGGTCCAGTAAAATCAATCCAGTTCACATAAATCAGAAACATTATCAGGATTAAGCTTTTATTACCTACCTACACATGACTAAAACAAAAATTTACTTACTATATGGTGATACGCGTGCTCGTTTGCCACCTCATTCCATAAAAAAACTTCAGCAGATATTTTTTGTATTAAATTTCGGATATTTTTAGCGAAATCAGCCGTTAACCCAGTACTGTCGTGAAATTGCTTTAACATTGTGACGTCACAGCCATGGCGACCAATCATGGCCCGTTCCCGGTCAAGTGGTCATATTTCAAATTTCATCAGTTTTAAATTGCTTATAATTAATTTTAAAAAAATATTTTAAGATTTCTTTGAATTAGATATTATATAATATGTCATAAAGTTTTAAAAAACATAAAAAAAATCGATATTTTTTTTAAATTCAAAGACTCAATTGCACGTTTTCTACAATTTTCAGTCTACCATTTTGTTGCAATCCACATATTTAATTGTGGCAACATTAATTTTTTTATGTAAATTTGCCTATGGCAACTCGCTCTCTTGTCTGCCGACAATATACGAAGAAACGCACCATCCAGTTTTTTATTTATAAAAATAAAGAACCACACAGAGATAGACCCCCAAACCAGTGATTTGTTCATGGTCCTTCAACGGTTGATCTGTGCAATTGGATTCAAGTGCTTCGGAGACAAGGTGCATCAAAATCGTCGAAGTGGGTGAGGCTATCAATCCATATAAAACTCATCAATGTGGAGCCGCCATTGCTTCGCACACACACAACGAAAGCGAAGCGCAGTGCAGTCAACTTCACAGCGAGCGCAGCTAACTTCACAGCGAGCGCAAGCGGCGGTCAAACTGCCAACATCAGCAGGCAAAAATAGCCCCTTCACGAGCCAATCTTTGCGGAATTTGCAAGTGCTCGAACACGCCTGATTTGTTTTATGTTGGCCAAGCATGAGTGATTGGTAACGTTTCAACACTTTCGACAATTAAAAAAAAAAAAACTAATTAACTTCACTTCACTTCCGGCTTCTGGACTTTTTCTTTGGATTTCTTTTTTGGGTTTTCAAGCTTTGTCTTTCTTCCCTTTTGTGCCACCATATTTTAACTCGTTTTGCCATCAAGTGGAGCGCCAAGCACGTGCCTAATTACAAGCATAGTTTCATTTAACTTATTTAAACTGTGTTGCATCTGCACTCCACTCAAGCATTTTGTAGCGAATAATCTTTCGTTTTCGCGATGGCGGACGAAACCGAGAAACTGAAAATATTGGTCGCGCGGCGAGCTGCATTCAAGGGAATCCTGACACGATTAAAGAGAAAAATAGACGCCGGTCTCGAGAGTGCGTCGCTTGAAATGCTAAAACTCATGGAAGAAAAGGCGACGACAGCCTTCGGCCAGTACGAGAGCGTCACAATAGACGTTGGCGACACCGAGGATCCAACCCCCACGGAGGCTTGTTTCTATGAATGTGTAGCGGCCTTGAGGACGCTCATTTCATCAAAATCGACGAAGAACAAGCCCGATCAAGAACATGTTACCAGCGCCGTGTCAAAATTAAGGTTGCCCGATATTCGGTTAGAACATTTCGATGGTAAGTACATGGAATACCAGCCATTCATCGAAATGTTCAATGCGTTAGTGCACAACGACAAAGGAATCGACGACATTCAAAAGTTCTTTTATTTAAGAAGCTTTCTCAAAAGTGAAGCATATGATTTAGTTAAGAACCTACCAGTAATAGGATCAAGCTACAATGAAGCGTTGACAATTCTATGTAAGCGTTATGATAACAAGCACAAAATGGTCCAAGAGCATATCTCTGGCCTTTTCGATTTGCCTTGTATGAATAAATGTAACGTTTCAGCCCTTCGCTCCTTGATTTCTATGACAAATCAGCACTTGGCTGCTTTAAAAAACTTAGGTGAATCTATAGATAGTTGGGACAGTATACTTGTCTGCCTGCTTACTAGAAAACTAGATTCTGTGACAGGTAGGGCATATCACTTGGAGCGTGACAATTCTGTAAAACCAACACTTAATGATTTCAATAGATTCCTGGAAGACCGAGCTCTTGCCCTGGAAAACAGTGAGAGCAAGGACATCAGCGGCACTGCTGGCAGCAAGCCAGTAGCCTCCTCAAGGGTGGCCAACGTCGTGGTAAAGGAGTTGAAATGTGTCTTTTGCAGTAAGTCTGACCATAAAATTTTTGCTTGCCCCAAATTTGTGTTAGCCTCTATAAAGGACCGCCTAGCCTTTGTCAAGGACAGAGAATTGTGTAGAACATGTTTAAATTCTCACAAGGGCAAGTGCAAATTCCACTTTAAGTGTCAACAGTGTAAGCAAAGCCACAATTCACTTTTGCATGTCCCGGAGGAAAATCCCAGTCAATCCTCTGTGTCACTAAACAGTATAAACACCAAAAATCAAGTGTTATTACCAACAGCAAAAGTAAAGCTGCTTGCAAAAAATGGTAAAGAGATAATTGTAAAGGCCTTATTAGACTCAGGCAGCCAAACCTCCTTCATATCAAAGAAAGTGGCCATGGAAATAGGTAAAAAATTACTGCCCAGCTCAACTAACATTTTAGGCATTGCAAACACAGAAAAATCTGTCAAATCCTCAATGCAGCTGGACATATTTTCATGTGCTTACCCATATAAAGTCAACACAAATCTCTTGGTAGTAGATAATATAACTACAAATTTACCACAAAATCCTGTTGACATTTCCAACATTGAAATCCCCAAAAATATAATTCTAGCAGATGACACATTTCACTCCACAAGCGAGATTGGTATTTTACTGGCTGCTGATATATTTTTTCAGGCGCTGTTGCCCCAACCAGAGCTCCAACAAGGTGATGCTGCACAACCGAGCCTCGTCCACACACAGTTTGGTTGGATTGTAGGAGGTAGCGTCCCAGACTCAGCTCACAGAGATTCTGCTGTTGCTCTTTTCTGTCAAGAATGTCAAACTGATATAAGTCAGAACATTAATAATTTTTGGCAAACAGAAAAAGCCCCAGAAATATTTGTGGAACATACGTCAGAACAGCAGTATTGTGAAAAATATTTTGTAGATACAGTAAAATTAGAAAATGATAAATTCACAGTGTCAATGCCCTTGAAAGTACCTATTTATGATGTAAACAATACATTGGGTGATTCATTTAGTCTTGCACTAAAAAGATTTTTTAATCTAGAGAAAAGGCTGCAGAAAGATCATCAATTGCACAAAGACTATAAAGATTTCATTGATGAATATGTCGCTTTAGGACATGGCTCTTATATCGACATCTCTTTGTATGATCTTTCTACAGACCCAGTGTACTTCTTGCCCCATCACGCAGTGATCAAGCAAGATGCAATCACTACCAAATTAAGGACTGTATTTGATGGCTCAATGAAAACAAGCAACAAAATTTCGTTAAATGATATAATGTTCAATGGACCGATAGTCCAGCAAGAGTTGTTTGATATTTTACTGTCATTTAGAGTTCACAAATTTTTCTTTACATGCGACATCAGACGTATGTTTCGGAATATATTTATTCAAAAAGAACAGCGCTCATTGCAAAACATTCTCTGGCGAGACAATCCAGATAAACCTGTAGAATGCATTCAATTAAATACAATCAGCTATGGCTTGAAAAGCTCATCATACTTAGCCACACGATGCCTTAAAGAGTTAGCTACAAGATATCAGAATGAGTATCCTCTTGCTAGTTCCGTGCTGTTGAACTCTACATATATAGATGACACCATACACACGGACAATGACTTGACAAACATAATTGATACTAAAGAGCAACTGATAGAATTACTTAAAAAAGGCAGTTTTCAATTGCATAAATGGGCTGCCAACGATAAGTCAATCTTAGCTAACATTCCTGAGCAGCAGCAGAATTTTGGTGAGCTAGAGCTAAAAAAGGGCATCAAAACTTTAGGTATAGACTTTGATATTGACTCAGACTCATTCAAGTTCTCATGTCCTGTCTCTAAACAAGTTCCTAAAACAAAGAGGCAAATTTTAAGCTTCATTAGTCAATTCTTTGACCCATTAGGTATTGCTGGACCGGTTTTTGTACAGGCCAAAGTTATAATGCAGAAGTTATGGCAATCTAATGTGGATTGGGATTCTGTTTCTCCACCAATTTTACAAAAAGAATGGTTACAATTTTACACTGATTTGCAAGAAATGAAGCCAATATCTATAAAGAGAAATGTATGTGTAGAAAATTGTCAATCAGCTCAAATTATTGGATTTGGTGATGCTTCAATTTTAGCCTTTGGTGCAGCAATATATTTGAGAGTCACTGATAAGCAAGGACATGTCACTATGACATTGTTGTGTTCTAAGTCAAGAATAGCACCTAAAGATAGCAAACTGTCTGTGCCAAGATTAGAATTAAATGCTGCTTTACTCATGGCAAAATTGAGCACAAGAGTGTACAATACTTTAATTAAAAAGTTACCAATCCAAAGTGTACATCTTTTTAGTGATTCTCAAGTAGTGTTGGCCTGGCAAAGAACTGATCCTGCAAAACTTAATGCTTATGTTGCAAATAGAGTCAAGTTGATGAATGAGTACACAAAGTCATTTCAATGGTCATACATAAATACTGATCAGAATCCAGCTGATTGTCTAAGTAGAGGGTTAAGCCCTAAAGATTTGCAAGACAGCCAACTGTGGTGGTGTGGACCTGCACACTTTTCTGACCCCAAATTTAATTTTAATGATAACTCATTTGAAGTACCTAGTGACTTACCTGAAGTTAAGGGTCCAAAGCGCGACGAGCTGGTATGTGCAGCATCCCAGAGCAAACCGGCAACATTTTATGGCAAGTTGTTAGAAAAATACTCTAACATAAATAAAGCAACAAACGTACTTGCTTATATAATAAGATTTTGTAAGAATTCCAAGCCAGGTTCTATAAAGATTAAGCACAATTTTGTCACATTTGCAGAATCTAGCCAGGCATTGAATTTATTCATCAAAGATGAACAATCAAAATTTTTCGAAAAGGATCTAGCTTCCTTGCAAGCAGGTAGACGGGTATCATTCGATTTACAATCGAAAAACCCTTTTGTAGATGCAAATGGCATTTTAAGAGTAGGTGGCAGGTTGCAGCACTCTTCCCTTCCTTACAGCCAGAAACATCAAATAATTTTACCTAAAGAATCTAAATTAACACAGCTAATAATTGAATATGAGCACTTGAAATTATTACATGCTGGCCAAAAGGAAGTGTTGAGTAGTCTTCAACAGCGCTACTGGATAACTAATGGTATAAGAATTGTAAAAAAGTTTGTGAATAAATGTCTCACATGTTTTAGAATAAAAGGTGTTACAGCCAAACAGCTGATGGGGTCATTGCCCGCTGGTAGAGTTAACGCTGATCGGCCTTTTCAAAAGGTTGGAGTGGACTTCGCTGGACCAATTATGATCAAGCAATCGAGAGTAAGAAGTGTTTTAACTACTAAAGGATATATTGCTGTCTATGTATGTTTTGTTACCAAGGCCATACATTTGGAGCTCGTCTCAGATTTAACAACTGAGACCTTCTTAGCAAGCTTCAAACGTTTTATTGCCAGACGTAATGTTCCAACTGAAGTCCACTGCGATAACGCGGCTACTTTTAAAGCTGCAGATAGTCAGATATGTGAACTCTATAAATTGAATAACTCTAAATGTCATCAAGTACAAGTACAAAATGTGACTGCCAGGCTAGGAATAACCTTTCATTTCATTCCCAGCTACTCTCCAGTGTTTGGTTCTCTATGGGAGGCGGCCGTAAAAAGTGTTAAATATCACTTGAAAAGAGTGCTAGGATCACATATATTAACTTATGAAGAAATGTACACTGTTTTAGTTGAGATAGAAGGTATATTAAACTCAAGGCCAATAACGCCATTGTCATCAGACATTGAGGATCTCTCCTTTCTTACACCTGGTCATTTCCTTACTGGTGCGCCCTTGACTTGCTATCCTGAGCAGGATATCACTAACTTACCTGATAACAGACTTAAATTTTGGCGAAAATGTATTGCACTGAAACAGCACTTCTGGAGGTATTGGTCTAAACAGTACTTAAATGTGTTGCAAAATCGTCCTAAATGGAAGGACTCCTTACCAAATGTACAGGAAGGAGCTCTTGTCATCTTAAGAGAGATGGACACACCGCCCATGACCTGGCCCATGGCTAGAGTGACAAAAACCTTTCCTGGACAGGATGGTAAAGTTAGAGCCTTGGAAGTAAAAAAGGCTAATGGCAAAGTGCATAAAACTTCTATAACTAAAGTATGTTTGCTACCTATAGACTAAGAACATTAAAGTAACAACATGTACTTACCTAAATTACTTACCTGATTTACCTCATGCCAATACTTACCTGTCATATTATTATGTTGCATACTTACCTGTTATAATGTCAACTCCATTTATACTTATCTGTCATATTATTATGTTGCATACTTACCTGTTATAATGTAACTCCATTTTATTTACCTGTCAATTTTTATGTAAACATACATAATACAATAACATACTTACCTCATGTTTGTGATGGGATTAATTAATTTTAATTTAAGTTTAATAGTGATCTCACTTGTTAATAATTAATTTAAGTTTAATGTGATCTATAATCACTAAGATAAGAACATAAAATGTTTTAATTTCACTACAGAGAATAGTAGTAGCCCTCAAAAAACTTGTTTTGTGTAACTCTTATTAAGTTCTTAATAAGATAATTATATATAAAAAAAATAATTAAAATACTTACCTTAAAAGATTACAGTCCACTCTTCTATCAAAAGTTATGCAAAATAAGGTTGTTAAGGCTAGTGTTGTTTAATTTTGATCACTTAGGATCTATTGTAAGAGTAACTTTTTTGTTTGATTTATGTGTCTTACATTATCTTTCTTTCCTGCTTGTGGAATATGTTGCAATCCACATATTTAATTGTGGCAACATTAATTTTTTTATGTAAATTTGCCTATGGCAACTCGCTCTCTTGTCTGCCGACAATATACGAAGAAACGCACCATCCAGTTTTTTATTTATAAAAATAAAGAACCACACAGAGATAGACCCCCAAACCAGTGATTTGTTCGACGTTCTTGATAGGACGTAACGTTTGTGAGTGTGTGTTTGTATGTTTGTTACTTCTTCACGCGCAACTTTGGTCACCAAGAGATTGCAGATGCGTTGCCAGCGAAGAGGCTAAGATGGAGTACCTCATATGCCAGTAATTTCACCAGTTTTCTTACACTCCACGCCGGAACTAACAGCGCAAGCTGGCGCCAAGATTAGTGACTATGATGGAGGTAGCAATCCAGACGGACCTTGCACGAGATCCTACCACGGGTGGTCGCTCACCACAAGGTGACCCACTGGCTCATTTGCCGTCATAAAAACGTGTAAGAGTTTGCAGTTACGTCTGGGACCAGCACAACGATAACCTAAGTGTTGGCGACTGGCTGCAGCGCGGCCTTTTTATAACCTACTTGTCAACATTTCTTTTCTATGTTTTTTTATTACGTCTCAATGTCAGTTGTGAAGTAGAGCTGATGCTGTCTTGTCGTATTATTTTAAAGTCCATATTAAACCCGTGTTTCCACTAATATCTTAGCCTTTTCATTCATACAGTCCACTCAATAGCTATCACTAAGCAATATCAACTGATAACCATCACGATTACCATAATAACAGGTAATAATAATATATTGACGTAGTAATTTGATGTTTCGTATGATGACTGAATTGGAGCCTTCAGGTTTTGGCTGCTTAATGTTATTAAACGATTCATTTTACCCAGTGGTTTTATAAGAATGAGGGAGAAATAGACAGACAGAGAGGTAACTATTTAGTCACATAGAGAGAAAGAAAGAAACAGTGCCTACATTAATTTGAAAAAAAGAAAACAGGCAGGCAAACACTTAACCACTTAGGGCCGATTTTTCAATCCTCAGATAAGCGCTTAACTGACAGAGAGAGTTGTTCGTCTAATAGATCCTATCTGTAAAAAATCGACCCTTAGCTTTATTTAAAAAAAATACTGAAATTGTGTAAAATGGGCCCCACTCAGCGTAATGTTGCAACAAGCCCAAATGCAAACGCGGTCGCTGCACAGAATATATAATAGTACTAACGTACAGAATGGCCACGCTCCGCCCCGCACCTATTCGAGTTACCCCACCCCTCAAGCGCAGTCTGCCGGAAAGCTGCTGGCAACTAGTAGGGCTAGTCGGCCGCACGTCACAAGTTCGGGAACCTATCCTACCTACTTCATTTTATAAAACATTAGAAAATTAAAGCTTTCTGAAATTATCGCGATTAATACATGAAATAACTACAGAATCATTCGCTTAAGTTTGTTGTCGTACATTTATTGTAATTGAAAATAATAATGCTTAAATACACAGACAGACACATTTTAAGTAAGTTTAAATAAATAGATAACGATTAAGTACATTTATTTGCACACATCTAAGCCATATCTTTAGTATATTTATGTCATTCGTAGTACTTATAGTACTAGGTTTTTGCGATAGACAGCCCTATGTATCTTACGCACACATTGACGCGTGTACAGACGACGTCGTGCCTGTGTTCATTTCAGAACGCGGATTTTGTACGTCGTGGCCGCCGTGTGGTCGCTGTTAGGGTGATATGATGTTTTAATACAAAATTCAGAGCAATCGAGTAGAAGTCGTCTCCACTGCAACAAGACTGCTTTCGTGCCGTGAGCGGCGACAGTTCTAAGCAGTCCGTGTATGACTAGGTTATTCGTCGTAATTTTTGATCCAGAATTAAGGTCCAACCATAACAGTGCGTCAGAGACGTTGGCGGTGAGTATACGCAACAAAATGTATGAAGAAACGGTGAGAAAACGTGACGCCTACGACACGTCACTGCGTATAGGCGGTGTGGTCGGACCTTTAGGTCTTAAAATTGGTATTTGTGACGCCATACCTTGAAAATTTATCATGTTAAACGCGGAAGTAAAGAGAGTACCTAAAATATTATTTCTATAAAATATTAAAAAAAATATTATTTTTAAATATTATTTTGTAATTGTGACGTACAGACACAAATCATTCAAACATTTTGCGGGTGGTAGGGCCTTGTGCAAGGTCCGTCCGGATCGCTACCACCATCTTACTCGCTAATCCTGCCGCTAAGCAGCAGTGCTTGCACTGCTGTGTTCCGGTGTGGAGAGTAAGACAGCCGGGGAAATTACGGGCACAAGAGGCATTTCATCTAAGTCCTCTAGGTTGGCGACGCATCTGCAATCCCTCCGGGGTTGTGGGTGTCTATGGGCAGTGGTGATCGCTTACCATCAGGTGACCCACTTGCTCGTTTGCCGTCCTATTCACATAAAAAATAAATAAATAACAGATTACGCTTAGCGACAAATATTCGCATAGTAACAAGATCACGTAACAGTTGGTAACAGATAGAAAAGTTCAGAGGCTTACTCACCCTGCTATGGGTGGTGTAGGGGTATAGCACGCGTCACGGAATGACGAGGACCCGGGTTCGATTCCCGGCCATAGCTTTACTTTTCGGATTTTTCTATGTGTTCTAATTTTAAGTGTCGTTTAGAAATTAATATAATTTCTATAAAATACCGAAATTCGATAAAAATTATGAAAATCTACGCTGCGTATTATAAAACAACCAAACACAACATTCACTAGCCATTTTCACAGCTCAAACTAATTCAAGCTACAAACTCGCTTTCCTTACAAGTGGATTATCTGTTTTTATCTAATCCTGGCTAGGGACCAATCCAATTTGACAACTTTGCCAATCTTGTCCAAACTCCGAGGCAAGAGCAGTTCCGCCAACAGTTTGTCCTATCGTTGTTGCGATCCACTTGTTGATCGACCGGATTTATGTGGCGGACAATGATTTATTTTGATGGAGTGGAATATCTTTGATTTATTTGTTTGTGGAAGTTTGCTTTTGTTTTTTATTTTATTTTAGTTTAATACCGCTGAACATGGCATAGACACAAACTAGTAAAAGACTTAACATGTGTTGTACTCTATGAGTTTTTTGTCTATTTTAATTTCTTGTGCCACGTAGTCGTAGTGCAGGAATTTTAATGATCAGGCGTCATCAACTGTTTAATTTCCTGACAGTCTAAGAGCTAGCTAAAAACTTTGATTTAAAATTGGATAAAACGTGTATAAGAACTACCGCTTCCAGCCTGAAAAAAAGTGCTTCCAAATCGTTTCACCCATTAAATAGTTACGGTGCCGCAGACAACCATATTACGCTCAAGCTCAACTGGGTGCGACCACACCGCCGCTTAAAAAATGATGACGTTACGGAATCGCAACAAAATGTATGAAGAAACGGTGAGAAAACGTGACGCTACGACACGTCACTGCGTATACGCGGCGGTTTGGTCGCACCCTAACACTTTTTTTTACGTAGCGTCAGAGCTTAAAAGTAACTAACTCGTCCATAAAATCCAAACCCTCGACTCAACCATAACTAAACATCTCGCATAAAACGACGCCTATATACGCTTGTTATAACTACTATTTAAACTGTATAAAACCTACAACGGTCAAGTTATTTCGAACCAGCTGCACTAAAACTCCAAGCAGCATCTTATTCTTTCGAACCAACAATCTTGTATTCCTGCAAAAATTTTCCACAACTCCCAAGTTCGAGCTCTGTCGCCGGACTCATTTTTCGAGTCACGATAAAGGGTTGGTCCAATTACGTCTAATGGACGGCAAGTTTGACGAACTTGGTTTGACGTCCTATGTAATTTATGGACGTTCGACAGCCGTGGCTTTTTATATTTAGCCACGGCCTGATTTAGTTTTGGAACGTGTTCGGAAGTGGCCAGTAATTTTTTGAATATGGTTCGTTATAGCTTGATTGGGGTAAATTAAGATCCGGAGTTGAGACTCGGGGAGGTTACATACACGTAGCCCATTTATCGCTACAAATTATAGGTACTTCATTTGATTTAGGATGAGAAACCACAACAACATTATATGGCGGCTCGTGAACTGTAATCTCTTAACAATTTGTACTAGAGTAACAATTGACGACACGCAAATAAAGTGACATTAAAACAATTTTATTTTGCGGCTGCCAAACTATTGTACTGTACTATTTGCTAGGTAAGAAATAGTTGACAGACGCAATACAATGCTATTGTGGTTTCTCGTTCTAAATTAAATGAAGTATAATAGTATTTTGCAAGACTAAACTGGCAACATTGCCGCAATCAACCAATGAGCCTAATGAAATAGGTACTTACCCTTACCACATTATTTCGTTACCATACAATACAGAAACAAATAACTAAGTACCTATACAATAGGCGGTCTTATCGCTTAGCGATCTCTTCCAGACAACCAAATTTTTGTTTTTGCGATTTATTTTGACTGCACAATGACGAGCGAGGAATTTTACGACTTAAGAATATGACCAGAGGCCTTACTTACCATGACGTCTTAATGGGACTCAATTCCGATTCAGTTTAGGTTCGCTCGCTGTCAGATCCATACTAAAAATGACAGCTAAAACCTGAACTGAGTCAGAATTGAATCGTACTAAGACTCATGGTAAGGCCCCAGTTACAGGTGGCGGCACGTAAGTAAAACGTGGAGGGGATATGCGCAGTATGAAAAACAACATCATTTTCATACTGCGCATATCCCCTCCACGTTTTACTTACGTGCCGCCACTTGTAGTATAGTTTCGAATCCTATCCTACTAATATTATAGAAGTCAAAAGTCAAAAGTTTATTTTGCAAATAGGCCGCCGAGCGAGGGCTCTTTTACATGTTTTTTTTTTAATCTACCACCGCATTCGGAAAGACCATCATTGCCAAGAAGAATGCGCCGCAAGAAACTTGGCAGAAAGTGATGATGTGACGCTGTGACGATGTGACGATGTGAGTGAGTGAGTGTGTATGTTTGTTCCTTCTTCACGCTAAAACGACTGGACGGATTTGGATAAAATTTGGAACGGAGATAGCTGGTACCCTAGATTAAAACATAGGCTACTTTTTATCCCGGAAAATAGCATAGTTCCAGGGGGATAGCTATAAACATGTCAATTGCTAATTCTACGCAGACGAAGTCGCGGGCAGAAGCTATAAGTAATAATTATGACGGGTCAAGAACAAATCTGACCATCGCTACAGTCTCATAACTTAAGCAATTCAAACTACGCCATGACAGGATACGCGTCGGCCCGGTACAGGGGGGCTACTCCGAAATTCGATTTCCGAAGTTCGTATCACACCGTCCCTCTCACTCTCAAGTTAATAACTTCTAGTGAGAGTGGAACAGCACGAAACGAACTTCGAAAATCGAATTGCGGAGTATAAGGCCAGGCCTTCTGGTTCAACCGGTAGCAATTAACACCCCATTGTAGCCACTACGCTTAATTAGTGCAATGGGGGAAATTAGCTTATAAAGTTATGAACGATTGAGTTTTTCGGGGAATACGGTGAACGGGGGATTTTCGTCTTAAAATTATGTTTTCTTGATGATTTTTTTCAATCCAAGCGACGGTCAAAAAAAAAGCAATCAAATTACACACATACACAAATCTACTCCTTTACGCGGTTGACAGAGCCTATGGTAACAAGATTTAAAGGCCACGTTTTGATTGTAGGCATAACTATTAGGAGGAAAGGAGAATCAAAATAGTGATGAGTTGCTAGCCACATCGCCTATAACACTTCCTAAGAGGCAACTGTTTTTTCTTTGCTCCCAGACGATAGTCCTGTCCAGTATGGAATCAAATTAATAATGAACGATGGATTTGTTCCTGGTTTGCGAATATATACTTTTTGTGAAAAGCCAACACTAGGACAGGAACTACATGTATAAGTTTACTTTGCTCCGCGAAATAGTAATGTCAAGCAAGACATGCAAAACAGCCACACTCCCGTCGAATCACACTATTTTTTTTATATGAATAAGAAGGAAAACGAGTAAGTGATGGTAAGTGATCACCACTGCCCATAGACACCCGCAACCCCGGGGGGATCGCAGATGCGTTGCCAACCTAGAGGGCTAAGATGAAATGCCTCTTGTGCTCGTAATTTCCCCGGCTGTCTTACTCTCCATACCGGAACACAGCAGTGCGAGCACTGCTGCTTAGGGGCAGGATTAGCAAGTAAGATGGTGGTAGCGATCCGGACGAACCTTGCACAAGGCCCTACCGCCCGCAAAACACACTACTCACTATTTTGTCGAGTAGCAAAGTAAAGTATCCTTTTATTTCAAACCAGAATAGGTAAGAGAAAAGAGGCGTGACGATATGTATGTATGTATGTATGTAGAATAAGTAACAAACTACATAGAATTTGTTCACTTCCAGCGCTGTAAAAATAACTTTCGTTCTTAGCTTCTGTTATTCCATTCCGCGCAAAGTCCAACAATCTAAGTATTTTCTAAAACAAGAATCTAAACTATTAAGAATTGTCATATACTTGACTGAGTATCCTAGTTACCGTTTGTTTATGTATTTGAATGACATTCGTAATATAATGTTTCCTTGATGAAGATTTGCATTATTTAATTATTTAACAAATTGGCGACGATGTCGTTTGATTTAAGAAAAAGTAAACGTGCACGAGCCACCCTGCGCGGTGTGCTCACTAAAACGAACAACGCGTTTCAAGAAGAACTACAATTACACTCTTACGAAGAATTGGAAACACGACTTCTTACGCTACAACATAGTTACGATTTACTACAAAATATACAAGCCCGAATAGAGGAGGAGACGGATGACGACGATCTTGAGGTAGAAGCCGCATACAGGTATGAAGTTGACGAAATTTATACTAATTTACGAACAAAAATTTTACGACTCCTAAACACATACAAAAAAAATGAATCGTCTAACAACGTACCTTCCGTAACCCAAACATCTTCCGGTCCGAGTACCCAGCACGGAGCACAACCGAGAATAAACTTCCAACCGTTTCAAGAAAAGGAATCGTTCAAAAATTTCATAAAACGGCTGACTGTGTATCTCATGCTCAACAATATAACGGACCCTAAAACGAAAGTTTATACATTGCTGACTACTTTGCCCCCAGATATACATGAAAGACTACATGACTTGTGTTCTCCAGACGAAACGATTGATAAGAGTTTTGAAGAACTTACAGACATTTTAGATAAATTTATTGACCCAAAGCCAAGTATATGGGCATCTCAACACACATTTATATCACGTTTACAACAAACAGATGAAACAGTTGCAACCTACGCATCAGAACTGAAAAAGTTGTCTCTCAATTGTGAGTTTAAATGTTTACACTGCAAAAAACCTACTTTTGAGTCATTCTTATCTCTACAGTTTATACGTGGATTAAAAGATGGGGAAATACGTACAAGAATATTACAAGAAAAAGAGACAACATTATTTCCCGATCTAGTACATACTTTAATAGAAAAAGGAAAAAGTGAAAATTCAACCATGTCAACATCAATTCGTAATACATCGATGGACAATATGAATAAAGTATCTAAATTGCCTGATAAACCGAAATATTCACCTAGATACAGTTCAAAAACACCGCAAATTTCCATCAAAGATCTGAGGGGCAAATGTTACCGATGTGGTGGAGATGATCACAAAGCAAATGAATGTGGCGCTGCGAAAAGCACGTGTCGCAAGTGCCAGAAGGAAGGGCACCTAGCTCAAGTCTGCTTACAAACACGTAGATTGAATAACACGAACTTACTGGATAACTCAGCAAGCAGTTTTAGCGCCGACAGCACAGCTGAGATTAACTTGATAAAGAGTGAAATTTCTGACAAATACACAGTTACGGTTGAAATCGAAGGCAAAAGCGTCAATATGGAATTTGACACGGGTGCAACACTTTCTACAATTTCACTAAAAGATTACAAGCTGTTTAACATTGACAAGAAAATTTTCCCGACAAACATGAAATTAAGAACCTACACTGGAGAAGTATTCAAACCCACTGGCGTGGTTTACGTCAAATGCAACTACGGAACTCAGACTTTTTATGGTAAACTATACATAATAGACAAGAATGTTGACCCAATTCTCGGCAGAAGCTGGATGAAAGAATTTAACATCACACTTGCGGATATGAGAACTGTCCAAGTCTGTGAAAAGATACCGAAACTTGAAAAATTACTTGAAGAATATGATTCCACTGTCTTCAACCCTAATTTGGGTGAAATTCCAAAAGTTCGAGGCCACCTTACTCTTAAAGAAAATTCACAACCGATATTTATCAAACCCCGCAGAATTCCTTACGCCTTACGAACAAAAGTAGATGACGAAATAGATCGCCTTGAAAAACTAGGCATTATTACAAAAATCGAGCACTCAGATTGGGGTACACCTGTCGTACCAATAGTGAAACCTAACGGAAGCATCAGACTTTGTGCCGACTACAAGATTACCTTAAACAAAGTAATTAAAGACGAACAGTACCCAATTCCAATAATTGAAGATATTCTAGCAGAAATGAATGGCGGACAACTTTTCTGCACCTTAGACATCACACAGGCGTACTTGAATATGGTGATGGATGAAGAAAGTGCACTCTTACAAACCTTAAGCACGCATAAAGGTACTTTTAAAGTAAACCGGCTCATGTTTGGAGTTAAAGTGGCTCCGAGCCTCTGGCAAAAGTTTATGGACCAATTGTTACTGGGCCTGGACGGAGTAAAGTGCTTTTTCGACGATATTATTATCCAAGGTTCTACGGAAGAACAATTGCTTTCCAGACTTAGACAAGTCCTGCAGAAACTCAAAGAAAGTAACCTTCGAGTCAATAAAGAAAAATGTCACTTTATGAAAAGAAGTATTAACTACCTTGGACACACGATTGACAAAGATGGATTACATAAAAATCAAGATAAAATCAAAGCGATTTCGAACGCTCAACGCCCAACAAATGTTAACGAACTACGAACCTTCTTGGGCATGGCAAATTATTACAATAAATTTATACCTAATCTCGCATCTATCACAAATCCGTTAAACACACTCCTGAAGAAAGGAACTAAATTCAATTGGACCCAGAATTGCGAAGAAAGTTTTAAGAATATCAAAAGAGAAATACTTAGTGAAAGAGTCCTACTACACTTCGACCAGAATAAACCATTAATTCTAGCAACAGACGCTTCTCCAACTGGTCTGGGCGCAGTACTCAGTCACAGATTACAAGACGGCTCGGATCGACCGATAGCTTTTGCTTCTAGATCTCTTAGTAGCAGCGAAAAGAAATACAGTCAAATTGACAAAGAAGCGACTGCTATTTTTTGGGGATTAAAGAAATTTTTTCACTACTGCTATGGTCGAAAATTTACCCTTGTCACCGATCACAAGCCACTGACTTCAATTTTTCATCCACATCAAACCCTACCAACATTAAGCACTATGAGGTTATTCCATTACGCACATTTTCTCTCTGGATTTGATTACAATATTGAATATAGAAGTTCTTCAAAGCATTCTAATGCAGACTACCTTTCACGATTCCCTGTTGAACAGGTCAACGACAGTAAAATGGAACAACATTGCATTTTTCAACTGAAACAAATAAACTCATTGAACATTACGCCCGAAATAATCTCAAAAGAAACAAAAGAAGATCCCGAATTACGAAATTTGCTTACGACACTTCAATCTGGAAATTCACTTAGAGAATCAGGATACAATGACAATGAATTAACACTTCAAAATGACTGCATTCTTAAAGGTACGAGAGTGATCATTCCTCAGAAATTACAACAACAAATTCTAGACGAACTACACACTGGCCATATTGGAATCTTGAAAATGAAACTCCTTGCACGCAGTTTTGTTTACTGGAAAAATATCGATAAGGATATCGATAGTAAAGTGAAATCATGTCGAACTTGTCGGTTGCAACAAAACGAACCACCTAAAGCCCCATTGCATCACTGGGAAGACCCAACGGGACCATGGCAAAGAATCCATATAGATTTCGCAGGTCCTATATCTGGCTATCAACTATTGATTGTAGTAGACGCCTTTTCCAAATGGGTAGAAATAATTCCAACAAAAACGACTACAAGTTCATTCTGCATTCAAAAATTAGATGAATTATTCGATACTTTCGGACTACCATATACGGTTGTCTCAGATAATGCCAGACAATTTGTGTCCCAAGAATTTAAAAATTTCCTATCTACGTATGGTATCGTACATAAAACGATTGCTCCGTATCACCCGGCTACAAACGGGCAAGCGGAACGCTTCGTGCAGACAACCAAGCGTTCATTGCATAAATTAGAGGGGGAGAGTGGTAGTATCTTGCATAAAATCCACATTGTCAAGCGTACACTTCGTTCTACACCCATTATCTCGGGAGACTCCCCGTATATGATTATGTTCGGGAGAGAAATTCGGACGAGGTTGGCTGCTAAAATAAGAGCAGTTCCTAAGACACTTCATCAACAGCCTCGACACCACACAGAGAGACCAGTCAGAGAGTTTGCTCCCGGAGCCAGGGTACAAGCAAGAAATTACTCTGTGTCAAGGACGAAGTGGGAGTTCGGCACTGTGACCCGTCGTTTGGGACAGTTACATTACGAGATTAGAACAGACGGCGGACTTCTGTGGATCCGACACCTGGACCAGCTGCTCCCTGCTCCTCTGATCCATGGAATCACGGCGGAGGCGTGTCATATACTTGACTGAGTATCCTAGTTACCGTTTGTTTATGTATTTGAATGACATTCGTAATATAATGTTTCCTTGATGAAGATTTGCATTATTTAATTATTTAACAAGAATGTTATTGCCTAATTTAAAAAATAATAATTAAATTTGTAGCCCTATCTGCGGTTTGCAAACGTAGTTTCTATAATTGTATTTAATTTGTGAGATTACAGAAAATTCATTCCCGTTGAATATTTCCCAGCAAAGAGAATTCAATTGAAATATTCATGAAACATTTCTCTGGAACAATTTTAAAATGTAAGCAGTCATTCCGAGTCTGAGTTCTTGTTTAGTTTTTAAAGTTATTCTTCTGTTTCTCAAAAGCTATTTTGTTGTATACAAGCTGTTGCACACGACTTTGTCCGCGCAGATTTAATTATCGCCTATGATACTCAACTTATAAATAAATAAATAAATAATAATATTTGGGAACAATTCACACAAATAAAATTGACCTATTCCCAAAGTAAGCGCTAGAAAGGCTTGTGTTATGGGTACTAGACAACGATATACAATACTTATATAGAGAAATACATAGGTACTTATATAAATAGAAACATCCATAACTCACTTTGGCGGGTCTTGTGCAAGGTCCGTCCGGATCGCTACCACCATCTTACTCACTAATCCTGCCGCTAAGCAGCAGTGCTTGCACTGCTGTGTTCCGGTGTGGAGAGTAAGACAGCCGGGGAAATTACGGGCACAAGAGGCATTTCATCTAAGTCCTCTAGGTTGGCAACGCATCTGCAATCCCTCCGGGGTTGCGGGTGTCTATGGGCAGTGGGTGATCGCTTACCATCAGGTGACCCACTTGCTCGTTTGCCTTTCTATTCATGTAAAAAAAAAAAAACAGGAACAAATATTCATGCTCATCACACAAATATATGCCCTTACCAGGATTCGAACCCAGCTTATATACAAATTAAATAGAAAGCTAATTGGTTAAATAATTTTCAAAATCGGTTACTTGTAGATCCAGATCCAAAAACTTGCACAGCAAAAAGCGGCCGTTTAAGTTCTGTGCAAGTTTTTTAAGACAACTACAGAACGTCAAATTGTATACACTGATTTAATACATATCATAGGTGTTTCCCAAGTATCTAAACTTCGGAAATTATTCAAAATGGATCTAATTTATTTTTCAAAATTGATCTAATTTAGGAGATATAAGAACATTTGCGAAGTGGCGCTGGTTTCGCCTTAATAAGTGTGTAGGGTCTATTAGGGTAACAGACTCTACATTTCCAAATGTTGGTTGTTAATGTTACGTTGTAATTGTTAGAATGTTAGAATAACGGGTTGTGGATTGAAAGCTGTGACCGTCCAGGTTGAGTACCTTTATTGCACTAAAATATGATATAAAGTTTTACGTAATCAATATGTGACGTACACCTCGGGTTCTACGTCAGCTTAATATTAATGTCGAGCGTGCTCGTACAAAGTGAAATCAGAAACCAAAATACTCTAATGCTATTGTAACATAATTTTTCTGCTTGTTTTTGATGACCAGGCCACAACAGACATTGTGGATAAAGAAGGTACAACCTTGCTTCGGAATAAAATGAATTTATACCGACATAAAAAAGCATGAATAAATAAAGCCGGACACACACGTGCACTACATGGGGAACTTAATAATTCAGGGGGCTTACGGCAGAATTTGGCCCAGTAAGAGGTCGTATCGGCTACAATGTTGCTATGTTTGCAACAGTATCGATATTTTACACGTCAGAAATATCTTTGCACCTTGTTTGCTGGAATGCGGCACTTCCTACGCTGGTTATCTTTTTCCATATTTGATTAAAAATTTTAGTAGCAATGCAAACGCGGACGTGCGTGCGTTGTTGATTTGTATTTTGTATTATTTTCTGACCTTCTATTTTCTATAATCAGTACAATAGTATAAAACGAAGTCGCTTTCCGCTTAGTCCGTCTGTCTGTCTGTCCTTATATAATAATATATGCTTAGATCTTTAAAAGTACGTAACGGATTTTGATGCGGTTTTTTTATTAGATAGAGTGATTCGAGAGGAAGGTTTATTTGTAAAATATATTATAATATAATAGTATGAATGCATGTGTAAAAATCCCATTTTCGACTTTTTTCCCTTTTAAAAATAAATTTTTAAGGAGTCTGTTACATCATGAACAGTTAGTAAATTAATGAACTATCACGCGCCGCCATGTCGCAGCATGTATTAACGGTAAACTGCCGCTCTCACTTTAACTGCAGCAACAAAAGTGACCACTTTAGGGCGAGGCCGAGTGGAACGAAAGGTTAACCTAAGGATTTAATTAATTGGAAATATAATTTCCTTGTTGTATATTTTTAAAAAGTTTTTAATTTTTCTTAAATTGAAATAAAAACCCACGTTGCCGTCAAAAGTGATCTTTAAATTGTTCGTCATAATTCACTTTGAAGAGGTTGACTATTTCAATATTATTATTTTGTAACTAGCAATGAACCATATCTTGTTCCCGACATCACATATTGCTAAGCTAAACATCCGATCAGTAGTTTCCAAGATTAGCGTGAACAAACATACAGACAGTCAAATTAATTAAAAAAAAAATACCTAACATATAAATCAATTTTATTAGTCTTAAGTAGGTAAATCTAATGTGTAGACTTTTCTCTTTTTTACAACTCGAAAAAATGGCTATTAATGGCTAATGGGTACTAAGACATTGCGCTAATTAATCATTACTCACCCCACAGATTTTCGAAGTCGATAAAAATTTACAAAAAAGCTGCGGCTAAACTTTTAAAGCTTAATGGCCTTAAATGATCGATGGCTCATTTTTCTAGGAAACTGAATGATAGGATCAGTCAAAGCCCTGCATTGATTGTAACTAATCTAAATAGGCCGACGCGATCAATCTTCCCCATCGACATTATTTCCCTGCCGTGCATAAAAGGAATCAATCTTTTGTAATGTTACCATGGTAAAAAAGTTACTAAACGCTTCGTTGTCATTTTTTGTGGAACGAATTATGGTTTGACTAATGCAAGTTGGGAACTGTTTTATGTTAAATTCAAACAATACGCTGGTATATGGGTTTTGGTGTTTAGCATTTAGCAGCGAAATGAAATAAAGTAAAAGTTTGTCATTATGCTAAAAGCTCTGACTATCCCGTAAGGGAAAGAGACGTGGTTCATGTATGTGTAATAATAATTATGTAAAAGTTTGTCAACTATTTCATACATCAATGTCAATATTCTAATAAATAGAAAGAAAGAAAGTACGTTTATTTGACGCATAGGACTACAACAGCACAAACCAAAAAATAAACAATACAAAAAAATAAAAAATAAAACATAAAAATAAAGTAAAAATAACAATTAGGTAGTGTGTCGCTGTCCAAGGTCAAAAAGGTAAAATACCGGGAGTTTATTTAATATCTGTTGTTTTGTTACAAACCTTGATTAAAAATGAAACTATCGAAGGAGAATTTTGTTGAATTGATTTAGTTCACTACACCTTGTCTTTTAGTATCTTACTAAAGGAAATGTACACTGGCATAATTTTAATCGTTATTACAGTCCGTGAATTCTCCACACGGTTCGGGTTTCGGTACCATCGGCCGATTCAAATATCAAACTCATAAGAGTGAGTGAGACAGGAAGACAAATCCGAATGTCGTTCCAGGAGTTCAAGGACTGTAGTGTTACATACCTAAGCCTAGTTTGACCCCAACTAACTTTCAGTCGACCGTACATTAACCCCCTTATTCATAAACGCACTATAGGCCTTTGCTAAGTTAGTAATCGTTTGTCCTTATCTGTGAAAGGTAAATGTCAAAGTGACAGATAAGGACAAACGATTACTAAGTTAACAGAGGCCTATAGTGCGTTTATGAATACGGGGGTAAGAAGTTAGTGCCACTTGCCCTTCAAGCGTCTTAAGATGTTTTCTGTTTGGACCTCTGAATTATTCACGCAGACCTACTGGAATCCTCTAGGGTTGAAATCTTTAAGCTGAGTGTGGAACAGGCTAGGAATTGCAGTATAAACTGCTGGTAGAAATTGAACGAAGGCACTTTCCATGATAATGATACATTTTGAATGTGGCAACAATTAAAATTTTACATACCTAACTCATAATACATACCTAAATCACGTCTGTATTATATTATATCCCTTACGGGGTAGATAGAGCCTAAGGTAACTAGAACTAAAGATCACATTTAGCATAATTGATCTAACTAATATTATAAATGCGAAAGTATGGATGGATAGATGGATGGATGGATGGATGTTTGTTTGTTACTCAATCACGCCAGAACGGCCCAACGGATCTGGATGAAATTTGGCACATAGGTAGAGAAAAGTCTGGAATAGCACATAGGCTACATTTTATCCCGGAAAATTGCGTAGTTCCCGCGGGATAGCGATAAACGAATTCTTTGCAGACGAAGTCGCTGGCAACAGCTAGTAGTAGAATAAAGGCCACGTTTAGTATTAGGTAGGTAATTGATTGCGGGATTCAATTTTTGTTACTGAAATTTTTAGTACCTACCTCCTTCGTCCGTTATGCTTTTTAGGGTTCCGTACCCAAAGGGTAAAAACGGGACCCTATTACTAAGACTTCGCTGTCCGTCCGTCCGTCCGTCTGTCACCAGGCTGTATCTCAAGAACCGTAATAGCTAGACAGTTGAAATTTTCACAGATTGTGTATTTCTGTTGCCGCTATAACAACAAATACTAAAAACAAAATAATAATAATAATTAAGGGGGGGGGGGGCTCCCATACAAAAAACGTGATATTTTAGCCCTTTTTCATGGCTACCACTCGCCGAGCTAGATCTCAAGAACCGTAATAGCTACAGTTGAAATTTGCACAGATTATGTATTTTTAATCAAAATAATAATAATAATTAAGGGGGCTTCCATACAACAGAGTAGCTGTTGGCGTTTAAGCAGAGTAACGTTAACGGAGTAGTTGTCAGCCTTTTTTCTGGTACGGAACCCTTCGTGCGCGAGTCCGACTCGCACTTGGCCGGTTTTTTATTAACTTGCAATGTATATGTATGTAGGTATGTATTTATCTTTGTACGGCTGGAATCTTGCGACTCAATATTGAAGCAGATACCTTTACTGTCGGTACGGGTGTGAAACTCGTACGTACCTATTTCACCAAGTTGACAATTATTGTCGGTGACCATTGTCAATTCGAAATGCAACGCGTGTTCAATTTGAATGAAATCCGAAATAGGTGTTTTAGTACTACCAACAATCTACAGACGGCGCCACTTAGCCGTTGCTTGTTTTAGCTTCCGAGAGTGCGGTGCTATCAACGTCAGTGACAAATGTCATTGTGTACCACAGATAAAAGCAGCAATTTTTTTTTTATTTGATAATGCCGTATAGGTGCCACTAATGCCACTATTTCACCAATTCGACAAAATTGTTGGTGACCATTGTCAATTTGAAATGAAATGCGTGTTCAATATGAAGCCAACCGGCGTGGATTCTCGTCGAATTTCTAATGTAAACAGAATTGTCACTTATCACCGACATTGTCACGTTGGTGAAATAGGGGCCAGGGGCCTTACCATGACGTCCTAATTCCGACTCAGTTCAAGTTTTAGCTGTCACTTTTAGCACAGTATATATAATAAGCTAAAGCAGTAGGGAATCTACGAACAAAACGGTCGAAACGAACGCACACATAGACGCGCGATTTTACACGGCCTCTAAGCGGATCTCGCGGTGCTGTCAGTCGCGCGTGGCGCATTGAGACGAGCGGCCGTTTTCTCGTTTTAAATATGCCAAGAGCGTATTGCGCTGTGTACGGCTGCTTGAACTCGGCTTCTTCAAAACCGAAATAAACATAAATTACAAATTAGCTTTATTAATTTACAAAGAACTAGAAAAAAACACTTTTATTGTGCGGTGTCCATGTTTCCCAATAGTAAACTATTCATTCGGATGAGATTTTTTTATACAATAACAGAGCTTTCCGAACGTGTCGTAGCAGGCGAAAGTATTTTTCAGTTAGTAATATATAATACTTACTTACCGACAAATAAAAAATCTTAAACTGACAACCCTAACGCTTTATTGGAGCGTAGGTACTTATTTCAAAAAGTAAGCATATCTTCCCTACTGCTTTAGCTTATATATATACTGTGCTTTTAGTATGAATCTGACATCGAGCGAACCTAAACTGAAACGCATTAAGACGTCATGGTAAAGCCCCAGGTATCCACCAAATGTAGTAATCGTTTCATTTGGCAACCCCTGTAGCTTTTTACAATACAAACCTACACGATTCACTGGAAAAGACTAATTTCAACTGAAACCTCATTGTTATTCGCGTCAGTAGAGGCTGTCAATATTTTCCTATATAAATTCATGTATGCATGTCACCAGAGGGCCAATTTTCATACGACGTTACCATGTAAATGAGAGCATGGGTAACAATTTCAAAACCGGATCACCGTTGCTGTTGTAAAAAGTGAAAAAATATCATCTGCAAAGAAACGTACGTCCCTTTCCAACTGGCTCAGTAGGAGCGAGAGAGACGCTACGACGTGGAACGATTATGAGCGAGATTTTATGCGATTGTCAAGGCGCTTATGGTGCTAAAATCGTTAACTCAGCTTTGTTCGTGCACTTCTAGCGCCTTTATAATATTAACTGCTCGTTTTCATGATTCCTGTTAAATAAACAAAACGGTTTCTTATTTTATCACTGCCACGTGGTTGTAACATAAAACAAGACAAAATTATCACAAACTAGATATTTTTACGACGGCGCTGCAATGTTAAGTTAAGGTCCAGTTCCACCACTCCTTAACCTGTCAGTTATCTATGATGACGTCTCTGTCTGTTTCGTAGTAATAAATAGAGACGGAATCACAGATAACTGACAGTTAAGGAGTGGTGAGACAGGCCCTAAGTATACTACTAATATTATAAAATGCAAAAGTTTGTGACGATATGAGTGTGTATGTTTGTTTCTTCTTCACGCTGAAACTACTAGACGGATTTGGATAAAATTTGGAATGAAGATAGCTGGTACCGCAGATTTACACTAGGCTACTTTTTATCCCGGAAAATGACATAGTCTCCGCGGGATAGCAATAAGAATGTCAAAGGTTGGTAGCTGCCTAGAGTCGCGACGTTAATAATTATTGTATAATACGAGTATACTATCAACATCAGTTCTTAAGTCTAATTCTACGTGGACGAAGTCGCGAGCAGAAGCTAGTGCTAAAATAATTTCAGAATCAGTGATCATGGTTTCAGTAGCAAGTGAAAAATAAATCAATTTTACATCCCGCTTAAATGGATAGGTACTAAGTCGACCAAACATAAGTGCGATCTATTTTAATCCCAGTGCTATATCTAAGTAAGTTTTAGTGCTAGACTACAATATTGTATGAAATGACAGATCTTTCATTTCCATTCAGATTATGGTTCACTGAATTAAAATCATGAGAATTGCTTTTTTTAACCTGTAGGCTTATTGTCTAACTCGCTCGCAATCGCCATCGTGTTCATTTTGACAGTTCTTGTATGAATGTGACAGCTAGCTGATTCCGATGCCAATTGTCAGCCCATACAAGGACTGTCAAAATGAACACGATGGCGATTGCAAGCGAGTTAGACAATAAGCCTACTGGTCAAATTGATCTGAAATTTGGTAGGTTTTATGTAAGCCCCAAGTCAATGCAATACTTATTTAATACTAGCTTTTGCCCGCGACTTCGTCTGCGTGGAATTAGAATTTTGGGTAGGATATTTTTAGTGGCAGAGTATCAATTAGAGCACAAATTATTATTATCCTTCGAGAATCGCATTTTCGTAGTAAATTTCACCCCCGTTGCACATCCTTAGAGGATGATTCCTGCAATCAAAAACTATTTTGTCCTTCCCAGGAGCATAACTATATCCATACCCGTTTAAATCGGATCAGCGGTTTAAGCGTGAAGAGGTAACAGACAGGCATACCATCACATAGTTAATTAATAGTATGGATTCACATAAACCTTTCCAATATTCAGCTTCATATCAAGTATCTAGTAATTTTTCAAGATTTTATTCGTTAAAATTTGTTAGTTTGCTAAGTGTCCTTTACGCAATTTCACCCCCTAAATTTTTTTTAATAAAATGTTCTTCAAACGATAAATTTTCAAACAAAGTTTCACTCCCATTCAAGAGTGTAAATTTCCTAAACTTGTTTTTTTACTATAGGTCTAATTATCTATTTACTAAGGTCTCTTTAGCTAATTTCATAAAATTGGTTAATAAGTGCTTTAAGCGTGAAGACATTTTGTTTTAAAAAATCGGTCAAGGGCGAGTTGGACTCGCGTATCGAGGGTTTCTTACAAATTTGGCAAGTGAATATTGTATCCAGTGTTGCAGAGCCTAATCCTGTATAGACAGACATAGAAGACAATATTATATACATACATTTTTAGTTAGATTTGATTTTGGCTGTGCTATGCTATAAAAGCAACCTTCACAAACTGAACAAACGGGATCCCAGTCAGAACCCAGTCCCAGACAGTATTATCTATTGACTCCAGTAGAGATACTCATACGCATCGCAGGCTACGTGAACTTTTTAAAAAGTTTCATATTGCAATTGTAACAGCATAAAACATTGACCTTGCTTATTTCTATTACGGCGACATCTATTGGACACATACGAAATAATATGATTGCAGAAAAGACTTGATTTAAATTGGATATATTTTTTAACTGTTGCATGATATTAACTACCTATATTTTTAGAATTTCAATAAACCCTACATTAAATAAAAACAGACTTATAATCACATCAAAATATGATACAACTCGAGCCATCTGTTGTCCAATAGATAAAAACTTTATTATGATTTGATTACCTTTACATAGCTTTACATACACAACTGCTCTTTGTTCTATGAACGCGCTTATACATAATTATACCTTATACTATCCAAATTTCAAATATCTAGGACAACTGAAAGTACCTACCCCACATTTCTTGGTGGCATTTGTATAAAAACACCGTTTCTAATCGCTGTACCTTGTGATTACCTTGACTTCAAGGGTTGGTTTTTCCACATCTCTAAGAAACCACAGACCTAAATAATAGTAAGTATAATTTCAACTTTAACTTTTAATTACGCGTTACTGATAAAAGGGGTCTTGACAGACAAACGCTCGGACCGACAGATGGACAACAAATTTTGAGGTACATTAGCCTGAAAATAGATATATACTTCATTTAGTTAGCCTTAGGAAAAATGACGTGCATAAAGCGACATCTATTAACAAATAGCGGAACTAATTGACCCATAGTAAATTTTCTTATTATCCTGTTGCTTAGTATTATTATAACGTATTACATGTACAACATTTTTGAACTCAGGACTTCTTCCTCTTTCATTTGGTATCCCAATAAATAATGTATCAAAAAAAATTTTTGGTGGACCCCCATTTTTCTTTTATATATCGACTTCTAGATGGAATTTCGAAAAAAACGCGACATGGGAGTTTAAGTTAGACCCCCAGCAATACAATAAAAAAAACCGCATTCAGTTTGGTGCAGTAGTTTTTGCGTAGCGCGGTAACAAACATACAGACAGACAGACAGACAAAAATTCTAAAAATTGTATTTTTGGCTTCTGTGGCGCATATAGAGCCCCCTCAATTTATTTTTTCTTTAATTTCTCCTATGTACAGACATCGACCTGTTACAATTTTATTATATGTATAGATTGAGCTAAACGCGAGTATTATTAAAAGCAAAAATGTAGTGAAACACAATTATATTATTGGCGGATTCCCGGAGATTATAGCAATCCTTTTACATCCGGCCTATATCCATGGAAAGCAATAATAATGAATATCTGGGTGTTTTTAAATCGCGACCCTCAGAAATTGATATCTGTTGTGTTTAATAAAATATGTTTTGTGGCATATTTATTCATGTTTATCGGTTGTTTGGCGACACGGATGGAATTTACTACACGCGGGAAGTTTAACAGTGAAAACAGTACTTAAGGTATACGTTTTTGGCTTTATTTTGATGACACTTGCTTTATAATATTGAGTGACTGTATATTTTGTTTGATGTTTAAACAAATAACCTCTGTTTTTTTTTCGTCGGTTAAAAATTAGAAACTGTAGATTAGGTATGCATGTGCATAGATTAGCATTCACAATTATTAGGTATATTTTAAATATGCGAGTACGTCGAAGATGGTATATAGGATATTTCTTACTCCCTTATTCATTATTAGTTTAATATTAGTTGGTCTTTATAATATATAGATAGATAAAGTTAATTTATTTGGATTATGGATTCACAACAAATAGAAACATGCATGAGTACTAATCGCTAATCAAAATGAGTGAAGCAGAAATGATTGTGTGTGTGTGTGTGTGTGTGTGTGTGTGTGTGTGTGTGTGTGTGTGTGTGTGTGTGCGTTTGTGTGCAACAATATTGATTCCAACCCTATTGTGTGTTATTTTCCAATATTGAGCGTAATTATATCCAATTTAAACTTTGGCTTACTTCCTACAAACAAGTCCAGATCACTGAAATCTTTGTTGTACGTACGAACAATACGAGTGAGTACGGCATTATGTCCATATTTAGTGTAATGAGTGGGGACGCTGGCAAGCAGCTCCGGGCAGTTATGTCACAAAGAAAACATTATGATTTAAATAAAATAAGTATGACGACGATTGATGATTTCAATCTAAATTCTCCTAACTTGACAATCAAATGTAGGTACATACAAATTTATGATGTAACTTTATTGAATCAATAAAATAATTAAACCTCAATTTCCCCTTTTAACTAATAAAACAGTAGTAATACACCCGTTAACATTAAGTAGGTATGTACACATTCACAAATTACGTTTACTTAAAAAAACACTATCTACATAAAAAAATGATAGAAGCATCCTAAATATCGCCATCCCGCGGAAATTATGAGACTTTCCGGGATAAAAACTATCCCATGTCCTTCCTTGGGATTAAACCTATCTGAATACCAAATTTCAACTACATCGGTTCAGCGGTTTAAACGCGATGAGGTAACAAACAGACACTCTTAGAAATTTGACGAATAATAAACTAAACTAATTCTAAGAAACAAACTTTACGAGAAAGTCCAACAATTTATCAACAAACTAAACACGAAAGTTACGAGATATCTTTAATTCTGCAATTAAAACCAAAACTGTGTAAAGGCTTGAACACAGATATCAAAATTCGTAATTGTACCGACTTACTTTGTTAATACTTGAAAACAAAACTGCGTAAATCTTGAGAGGGACCGAAATGAAGTTTTTAACAGCGAGTGGAGTTTTATAAAGCTAAAGTTTGTTACGTTATTTCACACCTCGAATGGCGTAATCATCGTTTATTTTGCTACCGGATCGGTGGAAAAAAGTAAAAAACTTTCTTTACTTATTTTTATAAGCAAAGTTCTATTATTGTCTACCCCGTAGGGATAAAGACGTGATTTAAACATGTATTGAGTGTATTGAAAAACCGGCCAAGTGCAAGTCGGACTCGCGCACGAAGGGTTCCGTACCAGAAATTAACCACCTTGCTATTACGGTTCATGAGATACAGCAAAAAACGCCAACAAAACTACTCTGTTGTATAGGAGCCCCCCTTAATTATTATTATTTTAGTATTTGTTGTTGTAGCCACAATAAAAATACATAATCTGTGCAAATTTCAACTGTCTGCTATTACGGTTCTTGAGATCTAGCTCGGCGAGTGGTAGCAATGAAAAAGGGCGTATATTACGTTTTTTGTATGGGAGCCCCCCTTTTTTATTATTATTATTTTGTTTTTAGTACTTGTTGTTATAGCGGCAACAGAAAATACACACGCTGTTTTGTGGCTTTTAATATTTCTTATTATAAAACTCACTGGCATCACACGGTATCTAGACTAGACTGATGCTTGTCTCGTCTAAAGTTGACTGGTAGAGATTCTGTATAGGAATAAGTTTGCCTTTGTACATAAATATATCTTAATTATTTGTCAAATGCGTTTGTGTCTTTTATTACTTAATTTCTATTAACCGTAATATCGACAGATTTAAAAATAAAGACCATGTAAATTAACATTGAAAAGTGAAAAGAACTTCTTGTTGTTCCCACAGCAAGAGCCTTCCTTTGGAAAGTTTGAATTTTCAATATTCCTGGAGTAATTTAAGTTTTCTACCGAGTAAGATTTCCCAGCGGGGTAAGCACGAGTCGTTTTCTGAACCTATTTATTCTCTATTGATAGGTATTTATTTTAAACATAAATACCGCTACGTATACTTATCTTTTATTCATCATAATCATCATCAGCCTAAAGACGTCCACTGTTGAACAAAAAACGACAGCTCGCCACCTGCATCCACCGGTTTCCCGCAACTTTTACGATGTCGTCAGTCTACCTAGTGGGAGGCCAACACTGCGTCTTCCGGTTCGCGGTCGCCACTCGAGAACTTTTCTCCCCCAACGGTTGTCCGTTCTACGAGCGATGTGGCCTGCCCAATGCCACTTCAACGTACATACTCTTCGAGCTATATCGGTGACTCTAGATCTTCAGCGAATCTCCGTATTCCGGATTCTGTCGCGCAAAGAATGTTATAGCATGTAATGTTCCACTGCTGGGCAAAAAGCCTCCCTTTCTCCTGCCATTCGTCCTGGTAGTAGATAATGCTCCTGCCAATCTCTCTGCAACTGCAACGCTGAACTCTTTTCTTTACTTTTTTGCTATTTAATCAAAAATCAAAAAGTTTATTTTGAAAATAGGCCGCCAAGGGCTCTTTTACATGTCTTTTGTAGGGTTCCGTACCCAAAGGGTAAAAACGGGACTCTATTACTAAGACTTCGCTGTCCGTCTGACCAGGCTGTATCTCAAGAACCGTAATAGCTAGACAGTCGAAATTTGCACAGATTATGTATTTTAATTGTGGCTACAACAACAATCACTAAAATAATAATAATTATTATTATTAAGGCGGGCTCCCATACAACAGAGTAGTTGTTGGCGTGTTTTGCTGTATCTCATGAACCGTAATAGCAAGGAGGTTAAAGCTTTTTTCTGGTACGGAACCCTTCGTGCGCGAGTCCGACTCACACTTGGCCGGTTTTTTTAATCTACTAGCATAATTAGACACTTACTAACTCAACATTCCCATTGGCTAACTGTGAGTTACATTCGACATAATGTACAAACAAATTGTAGCGTACGTTAGTAAAGTAATTTCTTGGACCTAGTTATACGTCTTGAGTGACTAAGACAAATGCCACGGCTGTGGAATTAATTGTGTCCGCCGACAACACTGACACACGATACGTATGCAGAGTTGTGTAGTGTCTGATCAAAACTGGTACTAAGCCGAAACCGATGCCGAATTTTCGACAACGTCGGACCGAGTTCCGAATACCGAATCCATTTTAGAAGTATTCATTGTCATCATTATCTTATCAGCCATAGGGCCGCCACTGTTGGACATAGACCTCCAGTTGCCTCGGTTGGAAGCGGCTGAACTCGCGACTTTATCCAGGTCATCCGTCCACCTCGTTGGTGGACGTCCTAATATATTCTAAAAGCTCCTGCCCGCGACTCAAACTACGCAGAATCAGCTTATCCCTATCTCGCGGGACCTTTGCAATTTTCCTGGATAAAAAGTATATTTGTCCTTCCCCAGGATTGAAGCTATCCTGTACCAAATTCGAACTAAATCGCTTTAATCATTTACGCGTGGAATCGTAACAGTTTCTTTCGCATTTATTATTAGTAGAGATTGTATCTGAGAATCAAACGAAAACATGTTGTAAAAAACGTGTCAAGTCTCGATTTGTAAAACCTCATAAAAGTCAAAGTCTTAGGAAGGTGGAGTGGATATACGAAAATGAGTAATTTTGGCTGAAATATGGCCTACAATCTAACTAATATTATAAATGCGAAAGTATGGATGGATGGATGGATGGATGTTTGTTTGTTACTCAATCACGCCAGAACGGCCCAACGTATCTGGATGAAATTCGGCACATAGATAGAGAAAAGTCTGGAATAGCACATAGGCTACTTTTTATCCCGGAAAATTGCGTATTTCCCGCGGGATAGCGATAAACGAAATCTTTGCAGACGAAGTCGCTGGCAACAGCTAGTTTATCATAAATGTTATGTTGTGGTTTTTTTTATGACTTGGTCATGGTTTTTATCAAGTCTCAAAAAACAAAGGTTAGTAAACAAAACAAGGATTGAATTAAACCAAAACCATCACCATCTACGGACTGGATACAAAAATGTGTAGGTGTAATAAGACCTAATGCAGATCAGTTTCGCAATAATAATATTATCCGAAACTTTGAACATTCATTTGCTAAATTAATTTTCCGAATTCTAAAAGATCCTGAAAGTTGCCTGTGATACCCATACTTTTAATCTGTGTAAAACTTCTTTTAATGTTTCGTAATGGATTGAACAAAACACTTTTGTGAGAAATTAGTATTTTGAGCAGCTATTTAAGAACATTTAAAACCTTGTGCCTATTGCTAAGTGAATACGCATAAATAAAACTTATTTACTTTTCTTATTGGAGAAAACAGATATTTCCCAACAAAATACAGAACTTTCTCGCCTTTGAGTTAGCGAACTTCGATGTTCCTTTTTGTATAGCATTTTATCATTTTCCCGCGAATCTATAAAAATGTCAGGGGAAATTGGAAGTTGGTAACAAAAAGATAAGTCGCGCTTCGAATGCTGTTGCTAACTGGAGTTCTAGTGTTCACAGTTGTGTGATCATCATACATCTAACTAATATTATAAATGTGAAAGTATGGATGGATGGATGGGTGGATGTTTGTTTGTTACTCAATCACGCCAGAACGGCCCAACGGATCTGGATGAAATTCGGCACATAGATAGAAAAAAGTCTGGAATAGCACATAGGCTACTTTTTATCCGGGAAAATTGCGTAGTTCCCGCGGGATAGCGATAAACGAATTCTTTGCAGACGAAGTCGCTGGCAACAGCTAGTACATACATAAATCACATCTTTACCCCTCACGGGTTAGACAGAGCATAGTTTTTTTTTTTTTTATTTTTTTATGTGAAAAGGAAGGCATTTAAATAGCATTGCCGTGGGCTTATACAATACAATACAATACAATAACTCTTATTCCCCTATCCTCCTCCTTCTTATTTTCCTTTCCTTTTTTTTAGCTCTTATTCTTTTTTTTTTTACTCTTTCTTTGCTTTGGCTTATGGGTGGAAAAAGGAATCAAAGTGGTGATGGGTTGCCGCTAGCCTATAACATGATTCCTATATTTGGCCGATGCATATTCTATATTAATAGCTGCATGCATATTCTATATTAATAGCTGCATATTCTATATTAATAGCTAATATAGCAACGTTTATGTGATACTCATTATTAATAGCAAACAGCTTGTGCATATTTTGTTAGCCTGTTATAATGTCCAACGGCTGGCCAAAGACCTTTCTGCCTCTTATAACTCCAACTCCGGTGCAAGTGCGGTGACGACCAAATGACCTAGTGATTAGAGAACCTGACTATGAAGCTCGAGGGTAAGACCCCCGGTCGGGGCAGATATTTGTATGAAAAATACGAATGTTTGTTCTCGAGTCTTGGATGTTTAATATGTATTTAAGTTTTTTTTTTTATGTGAATAGGAAGGCAAAAGAGCAAGTGGGTCACCTGATGGTAAGCGATCACCACTGCCCATAGACACCCGCAACCCCAGAGGGATCGCAGATGCGTTGCCAACCTAGAGGACTTAGATGATGCCTCTTGTGCCCGTAATTTCCCCGGCTGTCTTACTCTCCACACCGGAATACAGCAGTGCAAGCACTGCTGCTTAGCGGCAGGATTAGCGAGTAAGATGGTGGTATCTATATAAGTAACTATGTTTATCCGATGTCTAGTTCCCATATCACAAGCTTTGCTTAGTTTGGGACTAGAACTAGATCAATTGGTGTCAATTGTTCCAAGATATTTATTATTATTTATTATTATTAATATCAGGCCAATCTTCTGTATAATTACGCGCCCGAATCCTCGCGCCATCTTCTAGGTCCTTGGTACCAACAAAGTGGCCGAGTCAGCCCACCTCTGCAACTCTTCCAGGTCAGTCTAATTTTATATTAGCAATATCTTCGCCGACGTCGGCTATGCGTGTAATAGAGGTTTTATATTTATTTTACAAAAGGATATATGGATGTTGTTGTCTTTTCACGCCATTACGGCTGAAGATCTGAATTTAATTTGGCACAGGGATACATTATAGTTTGGAATACACGTAGGCTACTACTAATAACATTACGGAAGTCAAAACAACATGTCTCACAAACTCAACTGTCACCACTATTTCACGCGCAAAATTACTCTCGACTTTATACATTAATTCAGCTATACATATAGTAATAGCTGTATTTCAATTTTGTTGTAGTAAAACAGTGATTAGTTGTTAAAATGATACGCGCACGGCGAAATGCCTTTCATTGTGTTTTTTTCAGCGAGCAATTTGCGCGGTATTATCCTGTCACAATAAAATTGTTTCGTGATACGTGGAATCGCAAATATGCAGCAAAGCAAAAGGTACATTTTGTTCTAAGCTGATGTTTTAACTCGTATAATCAATACTTTCTGTTGACATATAAAAGACGTATGAAATTTTTATCGCCGCTGATCGACGCGAGGCGACGGTGCGTAAATTTTTTATTACTATATATCACTTATTTGGTTCGACGAAAAAATTTACGACACACATTTTCGGCAAAAAGGAATTGGGTGGTACACTCGGAATTGTTGTTTTGATGTAAGGTTTTTATTGCGTATTTTATTGTTATTACAGGATAATGCCATAAATGTTATGTTTTACGGTTTTAAACTAATAAATGATGGTCCTAAATATTTTTTTACGATAACATTTTTCAGCTTATTCAGACTATGAGATTTTTTTCAACAACTTGATTTTTTCGAGTGAATCAAAAAGTTACGGCTAACTTAAGAAAAAAATATTTGAGCAGGTCGTCAACCTACCGAAAATATAAACATGACCTTAGTAAAAATGACAAAAAAATCAAGCGAGGTCGAAGTTTACCCAGAGCCAAATGGAAAAAGAAAAACTAAAATTAAAAATCAATATATTCCAATAACATTGAATAAAGCCATTGTTCAACCTGCCCACTTATCTCACCCTTAAATTTGTCGTAGTATAACTTCGGGACACCCTGTCAAAGCAAATGCAGCATTTGTGTAAAGTTTCCAGCCTCATTGTACTCTTATTAATATTCACCATTAGCGAATTAAATAGATCTAGAGAGACAGTTAATTAATAGTCAAAAGTAATTTGACGAAGTTGAACCAAAATTTATTGTACCATGAACGCATACAGGCCTCGTTCGCTACGAATTGAAACTTTGCTCTAATTTATTCAGAACCGTCAAAATTCTACACCTTATCTTGTGGAAGGCTCTTCTGCTTTCAACTCATTGTGTACTAGAAGTAACATCTATCCAAAAATTCTGAGCAAATTGAAAATAACACAGCTGTTACAAATATAATGACAATAATTATGATTAGGATTAGGCATGTACGTCAACTGGGGTGACTTTGGTAATTTGGGGGCTACTTTGATCGTTTTAAAAGTGCTAGAAAATCGATATTAAGCATATCCGGTGAATGTTTGGCATGTAGACGCAAAGGCGATCGACGAAAACATTGATTGGAAGCAGTAAACGCAAATAAAAAATAAGGTTTTTGTCAATGAACACAAAATAGCGCGCACAAAGTAGCGGAGTAGCAAGGTAAATATTTTGTGTTCATTGTGTGTATATTTTATATTTTGTGTTCATTGAAATGGACCTCCGCAAAGTAACGCCTGATTCAATAAAATGTTTTTGTCATTAAAACTACTTTTTAAAGTCACCCCGTAAATCGAAGTCACCCCAGTTGACTGTACATAAAAGATTAAGATTATTTTTATTAATAACTAGCTGTTGCCAGCGACTTCGTCTGCAAAGAATTCGTTTATCGCTATCCCGCGGGAACTACGCAATTTTCCGGGATAAAAAGTAGCCTATGTGCTATTCCAGACTTTTCTCAATCTGTGTGCCAAATTTCATCCAGATCCGTTGGGCCGTTCTGGCGTGATTGAGTAACAAACAAACATCCATCCATCCATCCATCCATCCATCCATACTTTCGCATTTATAATATTAGTTAGATTAGATTGTTGGTAACAACGCATTGAAAATTTAAAGCGATTTCAAAGGTAGAGTCGCTGAAAATACCACTGCCCTAAAAGTGGTACACTACATGACAAAGGCCTATCTTTTTTACGCCACTCGTTCCTGTCATAGCATATTAGCGTCAAAGTATCCATCCGCCATCTTTTTTAAATCTACCCTTGCTTCGGTAAAAAAATCTCACAGGGACTCACAATTGAAAGCGATGATCTATTTCTCTCACTCCCCCAGAAGCCGTGGTGGCTGGTGGCCAAGTGGTTTAACTATGGTTTATCAAGTAGAAGGTAGTGGGTTCACAAGCTCACCCCTCTAAGTTTTTAGGACCTGCCTGGCAATTCAATGGTCTATGTGACGCACCGGCACGGGAACTATAGTTCAAGCAATCTTATTACGAGAGGAGGCCTGTGCCTGGCGGCGGGAGGTAAGTAGGTGTACAGTAAGGGAAATGTATACTTGTAGCTCTCAAATTTGAGTAACGGCGACCGCAATTAACAAATTCCGACAGGGCTCTACGGTGGTACGTGAATACATTTCCCTCACCGTACATTCGCTGGGAATGACGTCGATATTTCGCTAATGATTGCCGATGGTGGAATTACGACTGAACCGAGGGGGAGAGAATTTTAGAAAGTTGCTAAAACAAAGATAAATCTGAATTGACTTGGAAGATTAATGCCGGAACTTTATGATGGACTCGGGGATGCCGCTGCCGTGTCAATTTTCACCAATAGGTTCCTTTATCTAGGTATCCAACGGGAGGAGCGCTTTTGAGAGTTAAAAGGAAGGCCAAAATATGCCAAGTCCAAGAAGTACAAAATACATTTTTTGTATGGATTAAGACTTTAATTTCTGTTGGCATAGAAATTATGAAGTTTAAGACAAAAAGTGAGGTAAACATGACCGAAAATAATTCAAAAATGAACCAACAGTCACCGAATTCGTCTAAGAAGCTTCGTTGTCATTTTTATAAATAAAAGAAAAAAATAGATTTTGGAATCAAAAAATCAAGTCTTGGTTGAAAATGGCGTACTTTCCGCGATAAACTCCTTGCAGACAAAGTTGCGGGAAACGGCTAGTATTTAAGTAAAACCACGATGGCCAACGGACGAGCACCCTTGAGGCTAGTACAGTCGCAAAGGATAGTATTCTAGCGTTAATAGGGCATTTTTAGGCTTCTGTACCTTAGCCTTGTAGGACAATTTTACTGTTTGTCGTCAGTCCATCCGCCTGTCCGTCTGTCCTTCAATCCGTCCGTCGGTCCACAATTCCGTTCGTCCGTCCGTCGGATGTCTCAAAATACTATTTTTCAGGAACGTGTCCAAATCAAGTTGAAATGAATTATAAAGACAGCTCATGACAGCCATCGTACTGCAATAAACTGTAACCCCCTTATTCATAAACACTATAGGCTTCTGCTAACTTAGCAACCGTTTGTCTGTCACTTTGACATTTACCTTTCACAGATAAGGACAAACGATTGCTAAGTTAGCAGAAGCCTTAGAGCGTTTATGAATAACGGGGTAAGGCTTCAAAGTTGGTGCTGTTCATAACTGATTCCCTTGAGGTTAGTACAGTACAGTCGCAAAGAACAGTATTCTGGCGATCATAGGCCATTTTTAAGGTCCGTACCTTGGTCTGTAAAAATGAAAGCCATCTTCGTTTTTCATCTCCTTTTTTTGGAAGTCGGCAAACATAGTCTATCAAGGGGATGGGGTAAATTGTAGGAATTATGGTATAGGCGATGCGGCTAGCAACGCATCACTATTTTCAAAAATCAAAATTCAAAGTATATTTTGCATATAGGCCGCCAAGATACGTGTATTTTTTTGAAACTGCCAGCGCATTCGGAAATACCATCATTGCCAAGAAGACTGCGCCGCAAGAAACTTGGAAAATTACTATGACGTTTACTGTGAGAACATTCTAAGGTGGGTCAGGAATCTGGGGCCTTACCATGACGTCTTAAAACGATCCAGTTTAGGTTCGCTCGCTGTCAGATTCATACTAAAAGGGACAGCTAAAACTTGAACTGAGTTGGAATTAGGACGTCATGGTAAGGCCCCAGGTACTTGTTTACGTGGATTGTTAACCCTACAGCGCATACAGTTCCGCATTAGGTACAACCAAAATATTTGCAAATTGTGTCTAAAGTCAGGAAGGCAGCGACATCTGTTGCACTTTTGAGGGTACTTAACATACCAGGCTAGTACATAGTTCAGCGTGTGGCCGCTAGGCAGCATTAATTGCACATGACATCCAGCGATCGATCAAATTTCGATAGTCTGTGGTAAAACCAGTTTAGACAACTTTCAAGATGTGATAAAAAAATAACTTTAGAGTAAAATAGCTAGAAAAAATTACTATGTGACTGGAATACCTGTGCTAAATTGAGGAATAAATTTAGTTTTACAGTATTGAGATATTTAGATAGTGTCGAGTAGCATTATTCAAACGTTCCCGATACGGTACTCCATGCATTGACGTTCATGTCACTAATACAAATCCAGAGAAGAACTTTTGCACTTGTCTGAGTCTTTATGTCGTTGGCATAAGTTTCAATTTCGCCTTAGCTGTAGGAAAGTTTATTATGGTTTTGTGGAACTTTATCACATTAATTATTAGGTATACGTTGTTATTGGATGATGTGACAGAAACCCTTACGAGATACAGATATAGAAAATTTTTGATCAATACCATCTGGAAGTGAAGATGATAGTTATTTTAACATTGACATAAGTATTGCGGATAGCAATCAATCGGGTCTCTGAAGAATCTAGTGATTCAGAAAAAAGTCGATCATAATGGATCAAGAAAACTGTTTACCTGGCCCTGCCGTACGACATCTTTTTAACCAATGCACAAGTCCATACATCCAAATTAGATGTTAAAATGTCGGAATTGGCATCTAGTTCAACGAAGAGTTGGAGAACTGAAACTATTAGAACCAACACTGCAAAAATTTCGACAGCTCAAGTAAGATTGGGCCAAATAATTGTGTTTGTGTGGCTCATTATGATCAAAAAGTCTGGTGAACCAATCACTAGAACTGAAAATTTTGTAGCTGAACATAAAAAAGGCATATGTGGTGATTCTTCCTCTTCAGTATATCAGGATATATAGAATAGGCCATTTCTCTGTAGGTAACGAAAGACGCCAGGCTTCTTGATGTCACAGAAAAACTTTCGTGGGTTGTCGAAAATGCAGGATTTAGCTGTACTAAAACAAAGATAATAATTATTTCCGTTAATTTCACATTTAGCACAAAACACACAATGTAAAAACATAAAACTGCCATATTTATTGTAACTGTATGCCATGTTTTAAATTGTTCCTCAATGCATGGAGTTCCTCATCGGGAACACAAATAAAAAATCATTTTTTTTCGAAGCTATGGGTTGTTATTTTTTTTTTTATTTTTCTCTAGGAGCAAATACCAGTACTTACAACATACAATTTTATTTCTCAAAAAAAAAAAGTCATGCACTGTAGGGTTAACGCAAATTTCTTTACCTTAGACTGCAATCCCACGATCTCTTCTGCCCCATAACTGGGTCAGAGAGATGTGTATAAATTAAAAAAGAAACACAACTACCATCAATAATATTTATTTATCGTATGGCGGTTACACACTGGTTACAAATTATAAGTTAATAATATAAAACGATATTATTGCTTGTCTTCCAGTTAAAGCCGGGTACTCATCTGCGAGCTGTAAACATAACTGTTGCACATTTTAGTAACCAAAATCCCCAGTACGTAGCTCACGGGCGAAAATAAAGTGTTTTTCAATAAAAAGAAAGAAAGGAAAAAAGTTTATTCATGACAATCACAACACATCAAACAAATAAATAAACACATTAAACAGGAGATAAATAATACATACATACATATTGTCACGCCTCTTTCCAACAGGGGTAGGCAGAGACTACTTTGTTTCACTTGCTACGATCCTGATATACCTCTTTCGCTTCATCCACATTCATCAATCTCTTCATGCATGCTCGTCGGTTTTGAGTACTCTTGACCTGGCCTTTTTCCAAAACAGATTCCAAAACTCCAAAAGGAGATAAATAAATTGTCACAAAATGGTCGCAACTCAGCAAAGACACGTCTAGGTCGTTTTTGTTTACCCTTTTTATAATTCATACTAATTATTATAGTTTTGACCGTCTAATCCATGCCTTAAGCAAAGCCACATACTAATAAGATTCTCAGTAATAAATAAAATATTCCCTACGGAACGAGATCCCAAAAAAGAGCCACTAAAAAAATAGCATTATTCTCATTTTAGATTCTTGGCAAGAAAATGTTTCCACAAAAAAATGATACCGCGACAGCTAACCTGATTTAGCGGTAGTAGCGACAAAATCGAAGCATGAATAAAGCATAAGCATGACATAAAAAGATTCAATATATAGCAACGCTTTTACTGCCAAAGCTTGGAAAGAAATTTCCTCGCGTGTTTTCTGAAGACGCAACATGGGTTTAGATACGTGTATGAGAGCCCTTGGTTCGTACATACATACATAAATCACGTATCCCTTACGGTGTAGACAGAGCCTAAGGTAACAAGACGTTAAAGGCCACGTAGTAGCCCTTCGTATTTTGTTCAGTTACCACAGATTTTTTTTAGATCAAACAATACTTCCTTATGTAAAAAAATATTCAATTACACTATAATCAAAATATTTTTTGACCTATTTTACTTCTTTATTCAAAATTCAAAAATTCAAAATTATTTATTTTTAACAAATATTATTACAATTGGTGACGAATCCTCCTGTTAAGTTCGCACTTGTAGTAGGAAGAATTCGCTCTCTCATACAAGGCTGTGAAATGCTAAAAATAAACTCCCAACTATAAGTATAATAACACTAACTCAATATGGCTAGTTACTTAAACCCAATACATCATAAACCAAAACCAAACTTAAACGTAAACATTAGTAAACACGCAATTGTAACTTTTATTTTTAAAAATGTAATGAATATGCTGTGAACATAGTACTGGATACATTGAAAAATACATATTTCATTTAATTGTGGGTAGCTAACAATGACCACGTGGTACCATAATCTAGGTTCACAACAATAGTAAACAAAAAAAATATATAAAATAATGTGTTTGTGTTTTGTGTGTGGCTTCGCATGTGTTTGCATTCGCATGTGTGTGTATCAGTCATGTAGGGAAGTCTTTGATTACTCTTCAAGATATGTATATAAATATATATAGATATATATAAATAGTTATAATAGGTAATTAAAAATTGAAAAGCGATTGCGGTATAATTATAGCATACTTAATGAGAATATTTTTTGACCTAAGTATTGTTTGGTCGAATGAGCGTTTGGTCTAAACAAATCCAGCGGCAACATAGTATAGTTTGAAAAATATTTCGCATAGGCTGTGTAGAATATGTTAGCCTGGGTTTATTTTATATTTTTCCTGAAGCTGATGGTTTCAGCATAAATTCAGTCTTTACTTCAATGAGGTATAATATTATGACATGCTTCTAGGTATTGCTCAAAAATTTCATTGGCTGATTGTAGCATACTCAGATAAAAACCAAAGCCAAGTTCGATCAAATTACTGGCAAATTTAATTACCGTCATTATCGCTGTGTTAATTAAAAGATTGAAACAATCTTTGCATAATTAGGTAGGGATTTTAAGAAAATTAATATCGTGCTTAGCTACAAAGCAAAATGTTAATCATACTTGTTGCTTTTGGTAAATATTTATATTTTGTAATCCGTCTTCATCCATACTTTCAATACTAATAAATACAAAAGTACTTATTACTCTGCAATGTCTCTCTGTTCGTTTGTACTTTTGATAGGCTATCTAAAGTCTTTTCATTCTTAACTGTATTTGGTAAACAAAATTCTAACCTCAAAACGTCTCATTTTTGTTATTTTTTAACTAGGTATTTCATCGTAAATAAAGGAACTGGAGATAATATATCAGCAAAATTATGTACAAAATATTGCCGCAGGTTTATTTGATAACATAATACACCTTATTCTTTACAAAAAATTGTACATTGAGGTCAGAATTTTGTTTACAAAATAGGACCGTTAAGAATAAAAAGACCTTACTACCTACATCGCATTATGTATCGAGAATAATGTTTTTTGGTAAAATAGTTGTTTGAACATTGAAGAATATAAATCGGCCATTCTCAGGAAAAATAAAATAAATAAATATCTTGGAACAAATTACACCAATTGCCCAGTCCCTAACTGAGCAAAGCTTGTACTATGGGGCAACGTATAAACATAGGTACTTATAATATTTATAATATAGATAAATACATACTTAAATACATACAAAGTGATCTCAGTCTCAACTCTGTATTGATTTTACTACCTCTACTTACTATTACTACAAAAAATGTGTGTTGTTATGTATAACTTTTTATTGTACAAAACACAAGAAATTTACACAGGTTAAAGAACCAACTGACGTACATAAAATTTGGACTTATCGTTAATAGGGATCTCTTATAGTGAACCGAACGATTGACAGCACAACAGGGGCCTTACCATGACGTCTCAATGTGATTCACCGACCGATTGGCTGTCATTTTGACACTAAACTTTTAGTATGGATCTGACAGCGATCGAACCAACTTTGGTTCAGAATTGAATAGCATTAAGACATCATGGTAAGGCACCTGTAGGCTTGGCTTATTGTCTAACTCGCTCGCAATCGCCATCGTGTTCATTTTGACAGTTCTTGTATGAATGTGACAGCTAGCTTATTCCGATGCCAATTGTCAGCCCATACGTGAACTGTCAAAATGAACACGATGGCGATTGCGAGCAACTTAGACAATAAGTCTACTGAAACCCTAGATTATACAGAGGAGGAGGAGGAGGTTCTTATTATAAAGAGTTATTGTATTGTATTGTATTGTATTGTATTGTATTGTATTATACTTTCAGTGTTCCTGAACCAAATCAACAACGGAATGCCCGCCACCACAACAATAGAATGGCCGACCCACGAACTTATAAAAAAATACCAATTAATGTACCCTTATCAGATGAGAGAGTTCGTGGATCTGTACGATATACCAAACTGTGAGTGCCCCAGAATATACTGGCCCGTATGCGCAAATGACAACCAAACATACGTCAATCACTGCATTCTGAATTGTCACGACACAGCTAAAGCTGGTGGCATAAGAAGATATGGACCCTGTGTGCATTATAGGAGAGGCATGGACTCGCGCATTCAAGTGGTACTGCCGAAGACTTGGGAGAATTCAGATGGCAATGCTGTTCTAAAAGTGGAGCCAAAAGATTTTATAGGAGTTAAGTTGCCCTGGTGTTATGATTGCAATATTTCGAACGCTACCGGGCTGGGCCATCTTTACTAATTTTCAAATCTAAATCAGAATCAAAAACGTTTGTTTTGCAAATATCCCGCCAAAGGCTCTTTTGCTTTTTTAAAAAAACTACCATCATTTTCGCGTATAGATCTATTTAAACGCAATGAGCTCGTCGATTGCCAAAATTTATTTGAATTAAATGTAATTTTCATGAAAAGGACTAAATTTCTTTTGCTTCCTACAATATCCACTAACTGGACATCAAACTTAATTTAATACTCTCGACAGTATATGTAGTTATATGTAATATAAAAACCAACCTAGAGGGCTGAGATGGGATACCTACTGTGGAACAGGAACACAGGGGCGCGTTGCTTGGCGGCAGGATTTGTGAGTAAGATGGCGGTTGCTAACCGGGCGGACCGTGCAGAAGGTCCTGTTTGCAAAATAGGTCTTGATACCTTAGGCTCTGTCTACATCGTAAAGGATATAATATAGACGTGATTTGTGCATGTACCTATGTATGCAAGTATGTTAAGTTATTATTTTTTTCTAAAATATTTTTTTACTTCTTATGTACTTGATTTCGTGATATTTGATACCTATTCTATTTGTGTTAATGTATTTTTATTTCTTTATTCTTTTTTTATTAATTTTCTGACGGCTTCAATAATAAAATCATGAATTATCTCTGCTTGAGATTTTATATAAACCAATGTATTTTTTATATTTAACGAATAATAAACTATATTAACTTAGTATGGTGAATCTTAATACATATTCCCAAACCTTGCCCTTCAAACCTCCGCTATACTAAATCAAGTGATTTGATTACTTATAAACAATTTTCAGTTTCAGCATAAACTACCGAACTAACTCGTTATAACTTCGCGCATGAATCTCCGTCCTATAACAAGCTTAATACTCATCAGCTCAAGGTCGAAGTTCGTCTGAACACGCGTGATTCTATTATACAAGATTAATTAGGGTGTCAACACGCGAGCTCAAAGAGTGACTTAGTCCCACATTATACGAACACCACAGAGACAAAGCTAATACATAAAAGAATACACCAGTATTTGAACGAATATATATTAATTTTAATCTATTTATATAAATTCAGGATCCCGGGATCGCGGTGGATGCGGAAGGCACAGGACCGGTCCGAAGTGGAGAGTCTTGGGGGAGGCCTATGTCCAGCAGTGGACGTCTTTCGGCTGATATGATGATGATGATGATGATATAAATTGACGTTTACACACATAGACAGCGCCGCTTGGACGTATCTTGAGGAACTTTTGTTTGCGATTGGGAGTCTAACCCCCTTATTCATAAACGCTCTATAGGCTTCTGGTAACTTAGTAATCGTTTGTTCTTATCTGTCACTTTGACATTTACCTTTCACAGATAAGGACAAACGATTTCTAAGGTAGCAGAAGCCTATAGAGCAGAGGTGGCCAACAGGTCGATCGCGACTATTAGTCCAGTCGATCGTGGCAAGGCAAAAAATATTAATACGTAGACCAGACTGCGCAACGTGTTTCATTTAAGGTTTCATGAAGTATGTAATTGGTAGATCGCGCAGGGTTTTGTTAATAAACAGGAGATCTTGGGTCTAATCAAGTTGGCCACCCCTGCTATAGAGCGTTTATGAATACGTAAGCGGGTAAATGTTTATTATACGCACTAGGTGGTCTGTGATTATACGTCAAATGGATATTAAGTATCATCCTTCAACATGCCGGTGGATATGCTAATTGCATACAATGAGTGATTGTGTGGGAATATAAATAAAATTTGTTTGTTTTACGAAGGCGCTACAATGCATCGGAATGCAGAATAGACATAGTAATGTCGTAGTATGGAGCTTTGCTTCTGTTTTAAATTGACCTACTCCGTAAGTTGTGGTATGGATGGTGCGTTTGAAACTTCGGCTAACGGTAGAGAGCTATTCTGCAAACAAATTTTGTTTGATTATATAACTTTCGTGCTTATTTTTGACTGATTCAAACTTGATAATAATTATGTATACAATCAGTGTATACAATTTGTCGTTCTGTAGTTGTCCCAAAAAACTTGCACAACAAAAAGCGGCCGTTTATGTTCTGTGCAAGTTTTTTGGGACAACTACAGAACCGACAAATTGTATACACTGATTTAATACATATTATAGGTGCTTCCCTAGTATCTAATCTTCGGAAATTATTATTTCTAAACGACACTGAAAATTAGAACACATAGAAAAATCCGAAAAGTAAAGCAATGGCCGGGAATCGAACCCGGATCCTCGTCATTCCGTGACGCGTGCTATATCACGGAAATTAAATTTCTAACGGTAAAACGTAAAAAGTAAACATTAAAAATCAAGAAATAAATTTCTTGATTAATTTGATACTTCGGAAATTATTGAAAATTGTTCTAATTTAGAAGAAAAGAACATTTCTGAAGTGGCGCTAGTTTCGCGGCTGTCGCCTTTAAAATTGTGCTTGATTTTAAAGGGTGTAGTGGCTAAAAAAGTGAAACGCTGCACTAAAATAATATTCAAAGTTTACGCAGAACAAGTTCATTTGCATGGTCTATCTCAGTAGTCTGTCTGTGTCTTACGTGTCTGACACAGCACTAGAACAATTTTCTGTAATTATCTTTGATTAGTTACAGTTCGTCTTTTCTATTTAAGCTAACCGTTTCAGTAGGTAAACACTTTTCGACGAAAAGAGAATCAAGATTGAAAAACAATTTTGAATTATGTGCGATTACACATTCAATATTATAGTGTTGACGAGTAAGTAAACTTTATTTGGTACTAGCTTTTTCCCGCAACTTTGTCTTAGCAGACGAAGTAAGAGTGTCGCACAGCCTTCATCCACTCACGTCTTAAAATTATTGACTCTTTATGTATGTATGTATAAGGCTTTATCTAACTAATATTATAAATGCGAAAGTATGGATGGATGGATGGATGGATGTTTGTTTGTTACTCAATCACGCCAGAACGGCCCAACGGATCTGGATGAAATTTGGCACATAGATAGAGAAAAGTCTGGAATAGCGCATAGGCTACATTTTATCCCGGAAAATTGCGTAGTTCTCGCGGGATAGCGATAAACGAATTCTTTGCAGACGAAGTCGCTGGCAACAGCTAGTTGTACATAAACTACGTTAAAATAATGAATACAGGACAACAGATGTGCACAAAGGCGAACTTATCCCTAAAACGGGATTCCTTCTAGTTAAACTTAAAATAATATTTTAATTTTAAACTCACTGTCGGTCCCTCGCTTAATGCTCCGCTCATCTACTCAAAGGTTAACTTGTAGGGATCCCTTATAGGGATAAGTTCGCCTTAGTGCAATATATTAATGTTACTATTAATTTTTTGTGAATTGTACCTATCTGTTTGTTTATATTTGTACAATAAAGCATTTACTTAGTTGGTTACTTAGGTACTTTGAGCGATTAACTTTATTTCCTATAACCGTCCGTTGTTCTCTTGGGAATTTGTATAAAACCCTTCTTATTGCACTTTTATGATAATCAAAGAATATTTCTGTCAAATTTTAAAATCTGCAAAGCCCATCCCATATTTCTTATAGACAGTGTACACTTTTCGATTTTATTTCACCTCATGTGTAAAAGAAAAAATCCCTCGAGGCGCGCAGTTCACAGTTGACTCTCCGTTCGAGCTCCACGATAAAGAGCTACGGGTTGCTCTGAAACCTGTCGGGCAAGTCGCGAGTATTTTAACAAAAGCTACTACTTATTCAGCGAATTCCCACTATTATCTCGTTCCGCACAAGACGTCCCCAAAGGAAAAGCGTATAAATTTAACCCGCATACGAAATTCCATAATGAAAATTGTTCCGCACTAACACCTTTCGAAACAACGGACCAAAATAACCCTAACCATGCGGCAAAAGGTCGAATATCCAACAGACAATGACATTGTAACGCTCCTTACACCTGCATAAATGATACCCAATTTTTAACAACGGCCAGTATGGCGGCGGCCGTAAAAAGCGACGAAACGGTCATTATGCTTGGCATGGTGAAAGGTCAGGAAGGCAAAAGGCAAAAAGGTCGGGATTCTTGGCATACGGTGTAACTGTTACTTATAGTGGGGCGCGGTTTTGTTTGTCACACCGTAGTGTAACGCGAAGCTCGATGCCCTTTTGAAGTTTTGGGGGGTGGCACAATAGAGAAATCTCTCTCCAGGCAGATGAGCCGGGGGGCTGAAGTCCGAAGGAAGAGAGTTGGAAGTTGTATTTATGCATCCGTGTTGAGAAACTTCGTTAGCGCGATGTAGAGCAATGTGACAGCTGTCACTAGAGCTGGCGCTGGCTACTCGTGCATTGCAGTAGTTATGTAGCGGCTAACTAGGTGGCGCTAGTGTCGCTACACAGTGATAACTTCTTAGGGTGAACCGCTTCGTAACGTAACGCGTTACGGCGCCAGTCTGGCCTTTCTTCTCTGACGCATACGGCAGCGGTAGGCAACCTCTTCTTATCTCACTCTAACGCACAGTGCTAGTCGTATTTCGGACAGACGCTTCCCCCTCTCTCTACTCAGTGTTTAGCGTGCGATAGACCACTCTTAGTAACTTAGATTAGTTTATATCACTTCTGTTGGGCGTCCCGAGATGCACACATTTTTTTTTTATATTGACTGGTACAACCATTTAAGTACATACTATATATTCCCCTTTCCACCTACATGGGCACTATCATGCTTAACGTAGCCTTTAGGTCTTGCTACGTGACTATGTAAACGTGATTTATGTATAATGTATGCATGTATACATACCTATATCACTTCTTTATCCCTTGCGGGATAGACAGAGCCTAAGGTAACAAGACCTAATAAAGGCCATGTCTAAAAGTTAAAGGTTAGTTTAAGAATCACTACATTATCTATAAAACTACGCAACGGATTTTGATGCGTTTTTTTTAATAGATAGAGCGATTGAATAAAATGATTTATAATGTAATTCTACGCAAAGTCGCGTAGTCGCTAGTAATTAATACATATAGCTTCCAATGTGGCGGGTGGTAGGGCCTTGTGCAAGGTCCATCCGGATCGCTACCACTTACTCGCTAATCCTGCCGTTAAGCAGCAGTGCTTGCACTGCTGTGTTCCGGTGTGGAGAGAGTAAGACAGCCGGGGAAATTACGGGCACAAGAGGCATTTCATCAAAGTCCTCTAGATTTGCAACGCATCTGCAATCCCTCCGGGGTTGCGGGTGTCTAGAGGCAGTGGTGATCGCTTACCATCAGTTTACTCGCTTGCTCGTTTGCCTTCCTATTCACATAAAAAAAAATGTGGTTTCGGTGTGACGCACTCCCTCCTTAAAGGGTTAAGTATGCCTTTCCGCCATTTTAGCGAATGTCGTATTTGAATGACAACAAGGCCGGTCTATAATGGACAGTCCCTCCAAATGGTTCCGGCTTCGATTTCCGACTGAAAACTATTTTTTGGGAGCTAATAGACGGTTACAATACGTTATAATGGAGTTGTGGGGATTGATTTCGTTTCTTCAACGGTTGAATTTGAAGGATATTTTCACTGGATATGTGATATTTTTGTCATAGAATAAAATAGTTTCTCGTGTATAGAGGCGACATAAAGTAATTATATCTAAAGAGATTTTTCCCATATATTTTTTAAATACGACACGGAAGGGAAACGGGCAAGTTAGCCACCTTGGTAACGCGAGCACCACCATAGACATTAGCAACACTAGAGGATCGCGGATGCGTTGGCAGCCTGGAGGACTAATCCCCTTATTCATAAACGCCCTATAGGCTTCTGCAACTTAGCAATCGTTCGTTCTTATCTGTGAAAGGTAAATGTCAAAGTGACAGATAAAGACACAGGATAGTTTAAATTAACAGAGGCCTATAGAGCGTTTATGAATAAGGGGGTAAGATGCCAGTAATATGACTTGCTGTCTAACTCTCCACACCGGAACACAGCAATGGATGCTGCTTAAAGAATTATCGACAAAAACGATGGTAGCGATCTGAAACGACCTCACACGAAGTCCTACCATCCACCCGTCCTTTCAGTCTCCTCCACCTCGCGTTGTATTTTTCGTACATACATACACACACACATAAAACATGTCTTTATCCCTTACGGGGTAGACAGGGCCTAGGGTAGCACGAGCTAAAGGCCACGTTTAGCATAATTGTGGGCGTATAGGTGGAAAGGGGAATCAAAATAGTGATGGGATGCTAGCCGCATCGCCCATAGCATGATTCTTAAGATTTTCGCACATTCCCTCGATGGGCTTTTACCATCTGCGCGGGAAAAGAAGGAACTGGTACATTCTGGTACGGCATTTATAAAATATTCGTATTTTTCATTACAGAGAAAGATAGCTTTCTGCTTTCATCAACACCTTGATCTATGTATGTCCAATATGAGATTTACTTAGAAGGCAGGGCTCTGTTAACTCTGGATTTTATTCACTTGCCGAATTTGTACGGAACCCCCAGTGCGCGATTCCGACTCACACTTGGCCTTTTGTGTGGTGGTTTCGACGTGTCCTTTCAGTGACAATATTAGTGTAATTGCCCCTAATATAGTACTCCTCTCATCCGCTCAAAGTTTGACAGGAAGAGATCCCTCAAAAGGGATAATTTCCGTCTTTTTGCATCGTTTCTTAGTGTTTGACAATTTTATTTGTTTTTGTTTATTATGCACAATAAAGATAACATTAATTATGGAAGCGTAATAACTTCTAGACCCGAACGCTCCAAACGCTCGAATGTTCGTCCTGATGAGAAAACCCGGACCTTAAATCACTTATTTTGACATTGACTGATCATATTACAAAAACCTATTGAATATTTATTAGAGGCTTTGCCATAAAGCAACAGATTTCCACATTGTTGTCGTTTTAGGACCGGGTGATAACAAACAAAGTCAACAAATAACGTATCACCTCATGACAGTAAGGTTTAATGTAAAAAACAGCCGAATGGAACTACCCTACTTTTTAAGTCAGTTAGTAAAATAATGTTGTACTTCACAATACAATACAATACAATAACTCTTTATTGAACACCACATATAACAATCAAAGCAGAAAAAAGGTATACAGAAGCAATAAGGTAACAATTATAGGCGGCCTTATCGCTACAGAGCGATCTCTACCAGGCAACCATAACAACTAGGCAACCTTATTATATACTTTTTATCGTTTACTTTTTATTTTTATTGTGTGACATTCTTAAAAAAAATTGACACTTCCTCTATTTTATTGAATCAGGCGTTACTTTGCGGAGGTCCATTTCAATGAACACAAAATATTTACCTTGCTACTCCGCTACTTACGTGCAAGATAACCAAGCTTGTGCGAAATATGTACGTTTTGCATGCAAGCCCTCCCACCACTACTACCACACAAAACGCACACAAATCCCACAGACTTAATTAATCCTAACACCACACAAACACTGACGCGCGTTTCGATCCCTCTACGGGATCATCCTCAAAGTTAGAACTAACTAAACTTCTAACTTTGAGAATGATCCCGTAGAGGGATCGAAACGCGCGTCAGTGTTTGTGTGGTGTTAGGATTAATTAAGTCTGTGGGATTTGTGTGCGTTTTGTGTGGTAGTAGTGGTGGGAGGGCTTGCATGCAAAACGTACATATTTCGCACAAGCTTGGTTATCTTGCACGTAAGTAGCGGAGTAGCAAGGTAAATATTTTGTGTTCACTTCCTCTATTATATTAATTTGTCATTTTTATTCGCATTTTATTGTGAAATTTCATTTTTTTTTGGTTTGACGTAAAAATATACAAATAGAATTGAATTTAATCTGATCATACAGTCGCTATCAGCCAAATCAGAGCTGCCTATGCGTCCAATATATGAATACTGTCTTGTTAATCGCATAACTCCATTTTCTGATATTTTCAAGCACAAACATTACAGTTTCACTACAATAAAACATCTTTACGGGGTTTTTGCAAGGTCCGTCCGGATTGCTACCACCGTCTCACACGCTAGTCCTGCCGCCAGGCAGCAGTGCTCGCGCAGTAAGAAGGTGAAATTACTGGTAGGTACAGGAGGTATTCCATCCCAGCCCTCTAGGCGGCAAAGTATCTGCAATTCTCCAGTGTCGTGGGTGTCCATGGGTGATGGTGTTTGCTTACCATCAGGCGACCCACTTGATCGTTTGCCTTTACTGTCGTACTTATAAAAAAATAGAAAAATCTTCACTATTATTTATCCAGAATCAAAAATCCCATGCTTATTTCACACAATATCCGTAACCGTAGCTAATAAGCAATAATCCGGACTGTAATAACTGCAGGTAATTTACTTTGTTAATTATACTGTACAACCAACCTTCGTTGCCTGAAATTGGGGAAATAATTAAAAAAGTTTCAGCAACGATTATTGTAGCATCACGGTAATATTAAAAGCAACACTGCAACGAGACTAGATTTATACACAAACTTTTCGGATCCATCGGATCCATCCAACATTCCTTTTATAAAATGTTATTTAAGTTTTTTTTATGCCAAAATTATGTAAAGTGTGTCACCTGATCGTAAGTGATCTCCACTGCCCATGGATACCCGCAACACCAAAGAATTGCAGATGAGTTACAAACCTAGAGCCTTTGTAAACACCCTTAACCAAGAGTGATGAAAATATTATTTATATGTTCGCAGCCGTAGTCGTCATCTTCGGGCTCCCATTTGAGGATTTTAATGACTTCTTCAACCCTGTCAACTCTGACGTTGTATCACTGAAGGACTGGGTAATAACAGCTAGGAACTGTTCCGAGTGCCCACGGGTGTACATTCCAGTCTGTGCAGACAATAACAGGACCTTCACTAACGAGTGCTTCATACAGTGCATCAATTTTAGAATAAAAAACAGTAACCGGGTAAACAAATCAACTATACCGCTGATCCACAGAAGTGAAATGGGAAGATGCATTAAATATCCCAAGAATGTTAAGAAGGAGTCATAGAGGTATTGAGATTGTTTGACGAAGAACTGCTTGTGGACTCAACAGGTTGTCGCATTCTTTTATTATTAGGTATATTAAAACCGACAAACTGCTGCACCTGATGGTAAGTGATCACCGCCGCTTATGGACAATTACAGCACCATTGGGACTGCTAGCCATTTATGGCCGGCCATTTAGATTAAAAACAAAAATTTATAGATCGTCATTGCATCAAAGAGCGATAAAGTTAAAAGCACTGTTTGAAAAATTAAAACTATTTAGTTACTTCTGTCGTATTGTTAAAACATAATAAAATGATCTGACTTGCTCTCATTTATTGTTCCCTAATATTTATCCTTCATTTCGTGTTCTAGCACGTTACTAGCACAACTTTGCCTAGTGGTGGCAATAACGGCTGTTTAGCAATAATGAATAACAGTGTTGTGTTATTCTTAAATAGCTGTTATTGTAAACTGTTGTCTGTTATCCCGTTATATTGCTGTTTTACAAAACGATAATGAACTTATTATTAAATAATTGTTGTACTTATTTCGTCGAGATCGCAGCGTAATAAAAACGTACGGGAACAAAAGCAAAACAACGCTCTGTTACCTTGTTTGTTATTGTACTGACTGACAACAAACAGCAACAGCTAATAATGATACCGAAAGTCAGTTATTTGAATTGCGATAGCGATGCGAGCTCGCGCGTATAGCGCTATCTCTCGCACACACTCACACACACCTACTTGATTTGTTGCGCACTCGCTTGCGCTTCTATGCCAAGTGCGGCAACAGTGCGCGTATGAACAACGTTGACAACAGACAACGAATAATGATAACCAGGATAGTTGACGATTCGATAATGTGTTGTTCGTTGCGTGCAAATAATGCATTACGTTTTTAATATAAAACTACCGTGAGGCCTAGACATATTAATGTAAACAAACGAAACTGTCGGACCTTTTCCGACGTAATAAAACGTGAGTAATCCGTTTGTTTACATTAATAATGCATTACGTTATCTGCTGTTGTAATAAAGACCACCACTAACTTTGCCCTTCACCTCAATGGTGAAATTGTTTACGCCCGCTGATCTTCCTTTGTCTCTTTCATTTGCGTACAAAAGTGCAACAGAGAGGACGCTCTATTAACTCTTAATCATGGTCATGGCATAGGGTAGACCGGGGGCAATAGTAACACTTTGCAAATAACGGCGCATAGCACAGAATCTGAACATTTCTAAGAAAAACTACATCAACGTATTACATGCCAGGTTCATTGTTTATACGTTTTTGATATTATTTTTTACTAGAACATAACAGTTTAGCGTATAATCGAGTTTTTGTTCAGTGATTCCCACTGCTACTATTGACCCCTACTACGGGTCATTTGTACCACAATTTCCGAAGTGAATAAAACATACATTTATATCAAAATCTTAACAATTTCAATATTTATTTCTTGAATTTAATCAGTCTAAACAGTTATACCAGTATCAGCAATGAGGATCTACATTTTCAGTAAAAATATAATTACTCAAGTTGTAGTGTAACCTATGTATCAGTTGTGTATCGATATATTCATTTGACTGTGTGTGTGTATGTGTCCATATAATGTGTGATTTATAATCAATAAATGTAGTCCTACTCGAGATCTGGTTGTTTCAATACATCTCCACGCGCCCAACCTCATATGGCGATCCTGCCAGCTCAGCGCTCCGACGCGGAGTTGCTACCATCGTGCGCGAAAGTGACTATTTTATTTTAATAAACGGATTCGAATAATTCACTGAATAATGACCGCAGTTGATAATTCAAAAATAATAGCTCGTGTCGAAGAACAATTAATGAAGGCCGCAATTATTTACTTGTTGGCGTTCCTGCTGCTGGTGACGGCGTACATAATTTATAAATTAATTCGGCGTAATTAATAAAATCCAATGGGATCATCTCAAACAAAAGAAGAGGTTGTAGTGGCCCAGAATGCAGCCGCAGGGGCAGGCAACAATGCTGAAGTCGTCCAGACCATAAATACAACCAATGTTTTGTTAATTTTGGTTTTATGCCTTGTGGGAGTAATATGTATCGCCGCGACCGTGCATTGGTACAAAAAATGCCATAGACAGTGGATTCGCGAAGAAATACGGGGAAGCAGTCTGAGAAACTCAATTTTCCGTCGTGCACGAGAGCCAGAAAGTGGAATTTAAAAGAAAAAAAAAACTATAGTAAAGAAACTCTATTAATGAAGAAGTGTGAAGTTTAGTGTAGTGAAGTGCGCGGTGTCGTTAGCTGTACCGGGGACAACGTGTAAGATGAGTAATTAGACGATAAAGGTATGACATAATTAGTTTTAATACAATTAGTCGTTAAGGAGATGTTACGTTTTAACAAATAAAATGAATTACTATGGCAAATGATGTATTAGAGCTAATAGAAAAATTACAGAATATAAAAACGTATTTAGTAAAAATCGGACCCCTTCGTAGACAAGGTCAAATAAGTCAAGTAAAACTAAAGGAAGCAAATGACTTACGCAGTCACTATGTACTCTTTTTAGAAGGTTTTAATGAAGTAAAAAATGAAATTAAAGAGGATGTATTAACTACCATAAATGAACTTTGTACTATTTTTGACAAGATTTATGATGACATTATACAGTTATGCAAAGTAGTACAAATACAACAAGACTTAACAATGGAAAAATTTGATCTGAAAGTAGCTTTGAGTTTATTGCCAGTGATGAATGATAATATTAATGATGAATTAAATAAAAATGCTGTTAAGTTTTGGACAGCGTGTACTCTCACTTAGATGTCACGGAATAGACAAACATAGAAGAAAAACAAAAAGGTAAAGGCACTTGAATTATACTGCTAACATTCCCCCTAAATTCAAGCCTTCTAATTCTCACAAAAAGAAAAAAAAACTTAACTGGGTAACACCTATAAGACCCTTTAAAACATAACAACCTGAAACACCTGTTACTTAGATACAGTACTATAGCTAGACATTCCAAGCTTAGATCTCAAAAATTGAAATTTTGCTTTTGACAGAGCCTTGGTTAATATGTCTGCATATTGATTATCAGTGCTTACAGCTTTAAGATCAATAATCTTTTGATTATATTTTTCTTTAACAAAGTGGTATTTGATATCAATATGCTTACAGCGTTTATGAAAGTTTACATTTTTGATAACACTGATAGCACTTTGATTGTCTAAGTGTAAACACACTGTGTCTTGCTTGTAATCACCAATATCACACAATAATTGCCTTATCCACATAGCTTCTTTCGTTGCGGCACAGGCTGCCATGAATTCGGCTTCTGTTGTTGACAGAGCGACAGTCTGTTGTCTTTGACTGGCCCACGTTACAGCTGCTTCATTTTTAATGAAAACATAGCCTGTGACAGAACGTCTTGTATCAAGATCATTGGCGTAATCGGCATCACTGTAACCAGTTACTTCTGGAGGTTGCAGTGAAGATGAGTAATACAGTCCATACTCTTTTGTACCTTTCAGGTATTTGAAGATTCTCAATATAGCGTTCCAGTGTGATTTGTTGTAACAAGTAAGGAATCTACTCACCAGACTTACAGCAAACATAATTTCGGGTCGACTCACTATAGCCAGATGCATGAGGGAACCCACAGCCTCTCTGTATGGAATATTCTTCTCTGGCTCGCCGTCTCCTTTTTGTAGCTTTACGTGAGGGTCAACCGGAACACTGTTGGAATTAGCATCATTCATATTAAACTTGTTCAACAATTTCTCCACATATTTAGTTTGATGAATAAATATACCATTACTTAGTATTTCAATTTGCATACCAACATAGTCACTTATTTTATTCAAAACTTTAACTTCGAATACAGTACTCAGTTCTTTAGTTATTTCTTTCAATGCAGATTCATCCTTAGAGAATAACAAACCGTCATCGACATACAGGCAAAGGTAGCATTTCTCACCCTTGACACTACCAACATACACACATTGATCAGCCTTGCTGCTGACGAAACCAAATTTCTTAAGGACAGAGTCAAATTTTTTTGTTCCAGCACCGAGGAGCCTGCTTCAAGCCATACAACGACTTTTGGAGTTTACATACCATGTTTTTATCACAAGGCAGACCTTCAGGTGGGGTCATGAATATTGTCTCCTCAAGTTCTCCATACAAGAACGCGGTTTTGACATCAAGTTGAAGTAGTTTAAGGTTATGCTGGACAGCCATGGACAATAATAAACGGATTGAATCATACCTTACTGTTGGTGCGAATGTTTCGGTGTAGTCGATACCTGCAGTTTGTGCAAACCCCTTTGCACACAGTCTTGATTTGAACCGTGGACCCGTTGACTCTTCCTTTATTCGGAAAACCCACTTGCATCCTATTACTTTGGCATTTGAAGGTTTTTCTATCAATGTCCAAGTTTCATTCTTCTCATGAGCATATAACTCTTCATCGATCGACTTTATCCATTCTTCTTTATTTAATGAACTAATTGCTTCTGTATAGGTTTCAGGAACATCAGACGTGATTGAACACAGATAAGAATTTTCTTCAGAATTCGCTAGGTTCAAGTTCTTGTTACTGAGATTGTTTTTCGATCTTAGTGTCATACTGCTAATTACAGGAGAATCAAGACTGGTATCAAGTTTGTATTCACTGTCAGAGGACTTGTTTCCTACTATTGTTTCATAAGAACTGTCCAAAATAGAACTTTCATCCATTAGACTTTCTTTTTCTTTTTCAGGTTTTTCTTCTTTTTCAGACTTTTCTTCTTTTTCAGATTTCTTCGCGGACATATCAACGGGAACAAAGTCTCTCTTAACAGTTGATTCAAGAAATATAGCATCTCTACTTTTTATTACCTTTCTGGACTTAGGTAATATGAACCTATATCCTTTTGTGTGATCACAATATCCAATGAAGATCATTTTGTATGCTTTTGGATCCCATTTTTTTCGTTTTTCTTTGGGTAAGTGAACCATTGCCTCACATCCAAAAATACGCATGTGATTCACATTTGGTTTCAGACCAGACCACATCTCCATAGGAGTCTTAAACTTCAAGGACTTAGTTGGTGAACGATTGATGACATAAGCTGCAGTATGTATTGCATCAGCCCAATGGAACTTTGGCAAATTAGCATTGAGTAGCATACACTTGGCTCTTTCCACTAAAGTCCTGTTCATGCGTTCAGCAGTCCCATTTTGTTCAGGTGAATACGGTGTAGTTGTCTGATGTATGATTCCAGAGCTTTTCAAGAATTGAGAGAAGTTTTTGTTATCATACTCCAGCCCGTTATCTGTTCGAAGAATCTTGATATGAGTATCTAGTTGATTTTCAACTTCTTGTTTAAATTCCTTAAACTTTTCCAAAGCTTCAGACTTGTTTCGGAGGAAATAAACGAAAATTATTTTAGAGTACTCATCGAGAAAGGTTATAAAATATCTAGCACCACCAATGGATTGTGTTTCCATCGGGCCACATATATCGGAGTGAACCAACTCTAAGGGTTTATTAACCTTCAAACCTTCACTTTTAAAAGGTAAACGTGTTTGTTTGCCCTCCTTGCAAGTTATACATGTCAGATTTTCTGTTGTTTCGGAGAAAATTACATGTTCGGTATTTTCAGGCATTTTCTTCAGGCTTTGAAAATTTAGATGTCCCATTCTCTGGTGCCATAGATAAGCATCTTGTACTTCAACTTCGGACATGTATGTACTACCTCCTGGCATATTCAACCGGTACATGTTGTTGACAATACAAGCAGTTGCAACAATTTGATGTTTGCTGTTCATAATAACACAGCCGGACTTGTCAAATTTTACATGGCCACCATTTTGAGTAATTTGACTCACAGATAGCAAATTGGTTGCTAGTCCTGGGACATATAAGACATTTTTGAACAGAATCTTATTTTCCTGGCCTTTTCCATCAAATACATCTAAGCTTATTTGCCCCGAGCTTTGCACGGATAGTATCTTGTTATCAGCAACTCTAATATTCTTTATTACAGGAGATGTTTCCATGAGAAAAAGATTCTTGTTGTTCGTCATGTGAGCGGAGGCGCCGGAGTCTATGTACCAGGCGTCATCGTAACAAGACGATGCCACAAACACAGCAGCGTAAGAAGAGGTTGGTTTCTGTACGTTGGTTTTTGATTTCGATTTACATTCAGGACTCTTGTGTCCGTATTTGTTGCAAGAGTAGCATCTTGGACCTTTTGACGACCTCTTTTCATAGTTACGAAAATTCTTCTTGTTAACTGCAAATGCTGTTGTGTTGTTTTCTGAATTTCTGACATCTTGTAATAATTTTGCTTTCACAGAATCTGCGGAAATCTTCGTGCCTGAGCTTTCAATAGCTATAATCATTGGCTGATAAGACTCGGGCAGACCAGAGAGCAGCAGTGTACCAAGCCACTCGTCATTCACATTGAAGCCAATGTTCCGTAGCTTGTGAGCTGTTGACATTATTTTGCTCACGTATTCCTCTATATTTTGACATCCGCTGAGCGAGGTATTGCACAGGTCACGCAGCAGTCCAACTCGGCGTGTCAGCCCGGAATCGTCAAATGCTGCTGCCAGCTTACCCCAAACTCCTTTGGCCGTACTTTCCTCGTTTATGTGGACGTAGTTAATCGGGTCAACCAGAAGAATAATTTTTGTTCTCGCTTTGATGTCCCGTTTTGGACTTACTTTTGCCGATGGGTCGGGATTTTCGATACAGTCCCACAACTCTTCATGTTGGAGATACGTTTTCACTGCAAACTGCCAAGTAGAATAGTTTTCACGGCCGGTTAATTTCTCTATTAATGCCAGTGAATTATTCGAAGTCATTTTATAATATTTTGCATGAAAAACGAAATGAAAAATCACCCAATTCAAATTTCAACAAACTTCAAGCTTGACAGAACAAAACACAGAATTTTTCTTCGGGAAACGTCACTTTTGGAATTTACTATTTTAGTCTTTTTATAAGAGTATTTATGCCGAAATTTTATAAGAAAAGCACTTTGCGGGATTCACAAGATAATTCCTGGGCTATACTGGGCCCTTAACCTGATGAATTAAATAAAAATGCTGTTAAGTTTTGGACAGCGTGTACTCTCACTTAGATGTCACGGAATAGACAAACATAGAAGAAAAACAAAAAGGTAAAGGCACTTGAATTATACTGCTAACAATTAATGACATACAAAAATTAATTGATGGCATTGAATATTATCAGTCTCTTATAGATACTGAATCGAAAGTCAAATTAGTCAATTTCGTCTTAAAAAGCAGACTGTCCCAAGCAGCAAAATTAAAATTATCGCCGAGTTACACTAATATCGATGAGTTACTCAAGGACATGAAAAATGAGCTGTTACCGAAAAAATCGGTTCCTGCTCTACAAAAACAATTACTCAGTCTTAAGCAAAATGAGTCTACCATCGATGAATTTGGACAAAAGCTCACTGAGATGTTTGTAAATCTCACTTTGTCTCAGGCGGGCGATAGGGCAGACAACTATAAAATTTTACGTCCGTTAAATGAAAACCAGGCAATTCAAACTTTTGCTGAGGGTTTGCGAAATCGCAGACTCAGCACAATAGTGGCTGCCCGAAATTATTCTTCATTGAAGGATGCCATTCAAGGTGCCGTGGATTATGACCGTACCACGCTGAGTACGTCAGAAGGTATTTTAGCGATGGACCGTCATCATAAATTTATACCAAGGTATTACAGAGGCCAGCCTGCAGGCAACAGGGGATATCGCGGTATGTCACACGCAGGACGAGGTCGACAGCCGGGAGCGAGCAGGCCAAATGGACTCTACAGGGGAGCCAGCCAGAGCCAACCCTCGACCGCGTGGCGAGGACCAGCCAGGCCTTACCAGCAAACTAGAGGTAGGTCGAATGTTTATTATAATCAGAATAGAAACAGGGGGATACGCAACCAACAACAGGTTCACGTTATGACGGAAGCGGACTCAAGTCCATCTATTCCAGGCCCATCTAATCAAACAGAGAATCAGTTTTTTCGAGACTGAACAGTACATTTTAATTAGTAAAAGCAATCATAGTTACATAGAATTATCCTTACAAAACAATATACTATTTACATGGCTAGTTGATACGGGCGCTACCATATCGGCCGTAAAATATAAACATGTTCGCGACAAGAACATTCCGATCCATAATGAGAAGATAGTAGTCAGCGGAATCGGCGGCAAAGTACAAGCTATAGGATATGTTTTCTTAGAGTTGTTTTCTGGTGAACAAAGCATCACTCATAAGTTCTATGTTTTTAATTCTTTGCCCTGTAAGGCAAGTGGCATCGTTGGACAAGACTTCTTACGAAAATATAAATCTATATTAGACTGGAAAAACAATACTTTACTTTTATGGAATGGCCACGATTATAGAATTAGATTACCTCTTGTTACGGAGGATACCGATATGTTAAGAATACCAGCAAGATCAGAGTCTATACACTATGTTGCGACAAATATGGAAGAAGAATGTGTGGTGTGTGCGTGCGAGATTCAAGAGGGAATTTTTATGGCTAGTACTTTAGTACAACCATGCAACGGTAAAATACCTATACGACTGTTAAACACAACCGATAGCGAATTAGTTACAGATAAAATCAATCCTATTATTCATAAAGCGAGTGACTACGAAATTTGTACTTTTAACGAAACAAGTAAAAACGCAGATAGGGTTAAGAAACTATTTTCAAATTTACAGTTAAACCATTTGAATAAAGAAGAACAAATCTCTATCGAAAAGCTATGTGCAAAATATTGTGATATTTTTTATTTACCCGGAGATCAACTTACAACTACCAACATTTATAAGCATACGATAACACTAAAACCTAATGTAGAGCCCTCGTATGTAAAGCCTTATAGACTTCCACATTCACAAAAAGGGGAGATAAAAAGGCAATTAGATAATATGATGAAACAGGGAATTATTGAGCCATGCACGAGTGAGTGGTCTAGTCCCATCTTGTTAGTACCCAAAAAGTCAGACAGCACCGAAAATAAGAAATGGCGATTAGTAGTGGACTATCGCAAGCTTAACAATTGTATTACAGATGATAAATTTCCACTCCCAAGTATCACAGAAATTCTAGATTCATTATCTGGTAGTATTTATTTCACCCATTTAGATTTAAATCAAGGATATTATAATGTGGAACTGGAACCTAATAGTCGAAAATATACAGCTTTCGGTTCGGGTCAGTACCAAATGACTCGGATGCCTATGGGGCTGAAAACCAGTCCCAGCTCTTTTTCTAGAATGATGACAATGGCAATGGCAGGGTTAACCTATCAGAAATGTTTTGTTTACTTAGATGACCTCATAATATTCGGACGAAACATAGCAGACCATAACAAAAATCTCCAAGATGTTTTTGAAAGGATTCGAAGCGTAAATTTAAAATTAAATCCTAATAAATGCGATTTCATGAGAAAAGACATACTTTATCTAGGTCACGTAGTATCTGGAAATGGTGTCTTACCAGACCCCGAAAAAATTAAAGTAATGAAGAATTACCCCATTCCTACCAACACAGAGGAGGTTAAACGTTTTGTAGCATTCGCTAATTACTACCGCAAATTTATACAAAATTTTGCAGAAAAAGCATACTATTTGAATTTATTAAGTAGGAAAAATGTTCCATTTCATTGGGATGAAAATTGCCAAAGGTCTTTTGAGTCTTTAAGAAATTGTATGATTTCACCACCGGTTTTACAATATCCTGATTTTTCAGAAAACAATCAGTTCGTCATACAAACTGTCGCATCTAAATTTTCAATAGGAGCAATTTTGGCAAATAATAATGGATTACCTATTGCATACTCAAGCAGAGGCCTAAACAAGGCCGAAATTAACTACCCCACTATCGAAAAAGAGTTATTGGCCATAGTATGGGCCGTAAAACATTTTCGACCCTATTTATACGGGCGTAAGTTTAAAATTTGTACAGACCACAGACCTCTCGTATACCTATTTAATATGAAAGACCCCTCCAGTAGGTTGCTAAAGTTTAGATTGGCATTGGAAGAATATGATTATGTTGTGGAGTATGTCAGAGGAAAGGATAACGCGGCTGCAGACGCTTTATCTAGAGTAAGAGTTACGTCAGATGAATTAAAGGAGATGAGTGAACACTTGATAAGCGTAATGACTAGAGCCCAATATAGGCGATTAAAGGGTGATTCTACGGGAGATATTGTTTCTACCGACAATTGGTCTGATCAACCAAGAGTTGTAGCAACACATATCAAGCCGAAAGATTCAACAGAATTAAAATTTCAAGATTTGACAAGCATAGATAAATTAAGGAAAGAAAAATTAATTACTTATGAAAGTAAAACTCTGTGTTATAGTCAAGAGAGAAAAACAATTTATATAAAATCAATTTCTCCATCACAACTGACGCGAGCCGCTTTTGTGAGAGAATTGAGTTTATTTTGCAAACAAATACAAGTAACAGACGTATATTTTATTAAAAATAAAAACAATAATGTTTTTGTAGAAAAACTTGCAAGTGAAATTAAAAATACAACTGAATGGTCCGGACCACGTATACATATATTAAATGAAGTTCAAAGAATTGACGATAAAGATGATAGAAAGGTCATACTGAATGACTACCACCTTTTGCCCACTAGTGGCCACGCGGGCATAAGGAGGATGTTTAATAATATTAAGAAAAATTATTTTTGGCCTGGGTTAGAAAATGATATAAAACAGTTTGTTACTAAATGTGACAAATGTCAGCGCCAAAAATATACGGTTCAAATTAAAGAACCTATGACATTGACGTCAACAGCGCATTCAGCGTTTGAAAAAATATTTTTAGATATAGTAGGACCATTAGATAAAGATAATTATAATCACTCATATATATTGACTGTACAATGTGAACTATCAAAGTACGTTGGGGCATATCCACTTGTTTCTAAAAGTTCCACAGAGGTAGCAAAGGCATTTGTAAACAATTTTATTCTTCACCATGGCGTACCCAGAGAAATAGCGACTGACCGAGGTACGGAGTTTATCTCCGCAACAATGAAAGAGGTTTGTAAAATTTTAAACATTAATCAGATTAACTCTACAGCGTACCATCATCAGTCAATAGGATCATTAGAGAATTCCCATAAAAACCTAGGAGCATTTTTACGTATTCAGACAGATAATCATCCTGATGCATGGAGCGCCTGGGTGCCTTACTGGTGTTTTGCTTATAATACATCAGTACACTCGGAGACAAAATATACCCCATTTGAACTGGTGTATGGTAAGAAATGCAATCTACCAAGTAATTTGATCACGAATGTAGAGCCTTTGTATAATTATGATGACTATCCAAAAGAGCTTAAGTACCGATTACAAATCTCACAAAAAGAGGCACGACAAAATCTAATTTCAAGTAAATTTCAACGAAAAGTCAAATATGATTCTTATGTGAACCCGATTCAGTACAAACCAAACGATAAAATTTTAATAAAAAATGAAACTGGTAATAAACTTCAAAATTTGTATTCAGGTCCATATATAGTAGTGAAAGATATACCTCCGAATGTAGAAATAATTCGAAATGGTAAAAATGACATAGTGCATAAAAATCGAACGAAACTGTACAAGCAATAAATATATTTAAACTTATTGTATAACTTTAAACGATAAGAGTATACCAATGCTTATTATTGTAATAAGAAACTTAGTTATGCTGTTAGTGACAAGTGATAACTGTTATCTGTCAAGCAATTGCATGTATTCATTAGGCTATGTCTTTAATTAATAAGATTATTAACCATTATACTCAAAAAAAAAAAATGTAATTATTATAAATTTTTTTTTTGCCCATCCGTGGGAGGTGTAGTGTAACCTATGTATCAGTTGTGTATCGATATATTCATTTGACTGTGTGTGTGTATGTGTCCATATAATGTGTGATTTATAATCAATAAATGTAGTCCTACTCGAGATCTGGTTGTTTCAATACATCTCCACGCGCCCAACCTCATAAAGTCTAAGAAATTTATATTCAAGTTATCTCAGTTTCTACAGTTAAATTAATCGTTTTTATGAAATAACATGGCTTCTAAATTTTCTAGGCATAATTTTCTGGCCTGTAAAACTACGTAAACCAATACAATTCAATACAAAACTAGTATCGCAAAATTGCATACAGTTACAATTGACCCCTGGTACAATGGACCCCATTTCTCGAATTTAACAATACTTTACAGTGTAAAATCACAATACTACAGCAACTTCAAAAGCAGCTCATAATATACGATAAAAATATAGAAAATGGAAGTAACTAATCAATGGCTCAACCAATTTTAGTTAGTTAGGTATACAACATTAGATTCACCTTAAAACGTCAGCTAACTTTGATAATATAAAAATATTATTTGGGGTCATTTGTACCACGGGGTCAAATGTAACGTTACAATTGACCCCGACTGTGCTGGTACTATTGCCCTCAAATCATTTCAAATTACTTACATTCAAATATCTCAGCCTTTCTTATTACCTGATAACCAAACCATTACTTGATTCAAGCATTGATAACCGTAGCATCATAATTGAGTAAAAATATTAGACTAAAAGCTATATTGGGGAAACTATAAGCCAAAACAATCAACGGAATTATTTACTTTGGTTGTGCGAAAACAAAAATAGGTGTGTAGCATGTTCGTTCTGCACGGTACTGCGCCGCCGACTGGTGGGCAGGTCAGGACACACTCAACGCACGTAGGCACGCACACAGTCATGCTTAGAATGTTATAGGGTTAGAAATATCGACGATGTTACTATTGACCCGTGGTACTATTGCCCCCGGTCTACCCTAAGTTTTTGTCGCATCACACGTCTCGGACGCGTTTGCGTTGAAGTGGTAATTGTTATGAGATTATTGTTGCCGTTTCCTACCGCTATTGGCGCTGCCGGTTTTCTTCATAGTTGACACGTTTACGCTAACGCGCTCGATACGTTTTGTAACCAAACATACCGTCAATACGAAAAAATAGAAGACGATGCTACAATCCAACCTTTTCTCGACCCGTTTCTTAAAAATTTACCCCCTTATTCATAAACGCTCTGCAGGCTTCTGTTAAATCAACAGTCGTTTGTCCTTATCTGCCACTTTGACATTTACCTTTCTCGGATAAAGACAAACTATTGCTAAGTTAGCAGAAGTCTATAGAGCGTTTATGAATAAGGGGGTTAGACTAGAGACTAAATACAAATGACCGGCAACTAATGCGATGAACTAGGACCTGACTCGTCCCCCAGAATCCACAAGAACAATGAACAATAATAATGAACCATTTAAAAGAGTAAGTGAGCATTATAAAGTAAAACGTAACAAATTGAACAGTAAAAGAAATCTATTACACAAACAGAGTCCTCTACACAGATAAACTTCAAGATAACTTAAAATACGACACACCAAGGAAACATCAAAGGGCAACAAACGACGTGGCTACAAATCTTCTTAAACAATCGTCCCCAAACGAGTCGAATAAATGGAACATTTTGTTCCTATCAGCTGTTTCTTTTGCATTTTACGGGCGTGCAGAGGGGCTGGAAAAAGGGGGCGAATTCAGAGGACTTTTGGATACGTTTGTTGCGTGTTTTGAAAATGCTCGGTTGAGTCTGTTGAGTCTTTGATGCCTTAGGGTTTGCCATTTGATGTAATAATGTAACGCATCTCTTTGTTCCCTGAAATTTGCGCAAGGCGTTTTCGTCCTTTTTAGGGTTAGGGTTAAAGTGGGACCTTATTACTAAGACTCCACTGTCCGTCTGCCTGTCCATCTGTCTGTCACCAGGCCGTATCCTTGATAGCTAGAAAGTTGAAATTTTCACAGATGATGTATTTCTGTTGCCGCTATAACTACAAAAACTAAAAACATTTCTATGTAAGTAACCAATGTGAAATGACCTCACACGCCTACATTTTGCTTAGGAGGCAGGACTCTGCCAACACTGGATACTATTTAATTTCTAGACGACACTGAAAATTAGAACACATAGAAAAATCCGAAAAATAAAGCTATAAAGTTACTTAAGACCATTGTTTACCACACAGGCAAATAAACCATTTCATTTCATTAAAGAAATAAAGTAATTAAAGGATTCCGTATCAAATAATTTATTTTCAAAGCTACATAGGTACTATAAAAATCTTACAATTACACTGGCAATGTTCAACCCATTGCCTGTATGTAAAGTGGCAACATTATCATCCGAATTGTGGACATAAATGTGAACAACATTTCAATATTCCAAACGGAAACCATGTTGGCCCCTCTAAAATAGGAATTCTAACTTATAACACGAAATTCAATTTGGCTGCAACGTCGCAGACGTTACAGCGGATGCCGTTCTAGGTTTAAAGTCACGGGTTATACTTTGTACGTTCTAAATCCGATATGGAGGATATTAAAAATGTGTTGTTGTGAAGATTGTGTTTAAGGCGCTGCCAACAGAAAATGACCTTGAGCAGCGCCACTCCTCGCACATACGGTTGTCGTGCCTGTTAGTGAAAGAGAAGAAACTATTCCGGCAGCTTGGCGCGCGTCTAAAATCTTGCAAATGAGGCACAAATAATAAGAAATAAAAAAAGTATGAATTATTTGAGAAATTTGACTCGTTAGCCGTTTAGGTATGTTTAGGTTGACTGTCATGTTTTTAATTGCAGACCCATAACGTCATAAAATAAAGAAATAGAACCATTTAATGATGATTTTAAGACAAATTTTTGCAATTATTTTCTATCGAGCCGATTTTGTTCGATTATGTATCGAGTCCTTCCAGGGTCTTTGAAATATGATGAAAATTAACATGTATTTTTTGTGTGCAGTTTTTCTTAAAAAATAACATCAATTTCAACAAAATGTGATGTTGTCAGCCTCTTAAGAGCGCCGAGAAAAACTGAGTACTCTGCGAGGTAGCAGCCAGCGGGAACGCGGAGTTTCCACCAATCGCATCACGTCACACAGTGCAAGGGGTGGGGCGAGACGCAGATTTCAGCTAATGTGATTGGTTCAGTTGTTCAATTCAGTTGAGGTAAGGTGTCATAAATTTGTACGAATGCCGTAATCCTGTATGCTATTGCTACACTTTTGGCTGTAAGTAGCAAATTAGCGCCCGCTGCTCGAGCGGAAATTTCCACTTCCTGGCCAGGCAAAGACGTAAAATTGTGTGCACACCTCGGGCGGTGATAAAGAAAGCCTCAGGTCGCATGTTAATCGCCCTCGCTTTTGGCTCGTCAACATTCTTTATTTCACCACGCTCGGAGTTTAATGTACTATTATAACTGGTTTGATCTCTCAAGCAGGAGGTCGTGGGTTGGAAACCGGACGTGGCACGTAAGCTTGCCGCTACCAGAACGCCGCGACCTACTAATGTCATGTCTAAGATAACGAGTTCATATAGCGTTCTCTCTGTTACACTTTTGTATGAAAATGAAAGGGATAAAAGAAGGTCGGTTGGCATAATTACATCTCAATGCTAGGGCGGGCTTTACATGACAGTACCTAAGTATGTACGCTTATTCATGACGCTAGGCATGTCAAAAGTGAACATAAAAAATATGTAAATAGGTAGTCATTAATTTGAGAGTGAGAGGGACGGTGTGATTATGAATTTCGAAAATCGAATTTCGGAGTAGTCCCCCTGTCCGACGCGTTTGTGGCTCATATCGCTGACCAATCGCGTGCTTTCTGAGATTTCAAGCACTAACTCGTTATCATGGACATTTTATAGGGTTTTTGGTTACTGTAACGTAAAACATTTTCGTTTACAACTCGCATATGGGTGGGTACCCGGCTTTATCTATACCCAAGAACAATAGAACTTTGTATGAAAAAGTGATCCTTTATTTTTTATTTATTTTTTATATAAGAGGAGGCAAACGAGCAGATGGGTCACCCGATGGAAAGTAATCACCATCGCCCATGGACACCTGCAAGACTTGGGGAATCACAGGTGCGTTGCCGGCCCTTTCAAGAACAGGAAGGCTCGCCTTTTTAAAGATCCCTAAATTGCAGCAGGAAAATGGTTCCTGATCTTCGCCGTACGAGGAAGGAAATTGCGTTTAAAACGCACGATACTTGACTGCCAACCATCAAGATGTTGAGGATGGAAGGACAGACGATTCCGCGAAGTGCGGTAGTGGAATTTAGCCGCAGGCAACTATCCGAAAAGTTTTTGCTCGTGAGCGTATGTTCTTAACAATTATAATACAATACAATACAATACAATACAATTTATTTATTTGTCAAACATAGGTGTACAGAAAAGGTGTTACATTAAATATAACTAACTAATATTATAGATGCGATAGTGTGGATAGATGGATGGATGGATGGATGGATGTTTGTTTGTTACTCAATCACACCAGAACTGCCCAACGGGTCTGGATGAAATTTGGCACATAGATAGAGAAAAGTCTGGAATAGCACATAGGCTACTTTTTATCCCGGAAAATTGCGTAGTTCCCGCGGGATAGCGATAAACGAATTCTTTGCAGACCAAGTCGCTGGCAACAGTTAGTAGCCGTATAAACTTTAAATGAAAAGCAGTTATTATTTTGGAAAACATATCACGCTATACGGTAGCGATAAATTGAAATTAGGTACATGATGCAAGGACGTAAAATCATACATTTTATAGTTCATTACAAGTTAATGTAGTTACGTTACATTAAGTACTAATTGTAAAGCTAACAAGTACTATTTTTTTACTAAAGAAACTTCCACTAATTCTAGCAAAGAGTGGTAAAATGTTATGTAAGCATTGTAAGTATTTATTTTATTTAATCATCACCACCATCAGCCTGAAGACGTCCACACTGCTTTATTTAATAGATACTATTAAAAAAATCCTACCCATCGAGGGAACTGGCAGAAATCTCAGGAATCATCTAACTAATATTATAAATGCGAAAGTATGGATGGATGGATGGATGTTTGTTTGTTACTCAATCACGCCAGAACGGCCCAACGGATCTGGATGAAATTCGGCACACAGATAGAGAAAAGTCTGGAATAGCACATAAGCTACTTTTTATCCCGGAAAATTGCGTAATTCCCGCGGGATAGCGATAAACGAATTCTTTGCAGACGAAGTCGCTGGCAACAGCTAGTGTTATATACGATGGGGCTAGCAACCTATCACTATTTTGATTCCCCTTTCCACAACGCTCACAAACGGACCCTTTAGGTCTTGTTAACTTAGAACTGTCTACCTCGTAAGTGATAAAGACGTTATTGTGTTGTGTATGTATGTAAAAAAATTATAGTATGAATCTTCCCAGGTGAATTTTTCGCTTCGTGCCCTAATCATTAAAACAAATGCCATTGTATCTATTATTGCAAAGCCGCAAGCTACCGAGACGCACGTGCCACTACAACATTCACGTTGAAAAGCAAACGGTAGGTATCGTCATATAGTACTAAGGTTCAAATAAAAAATAATATCTAGAATATCAGTGACATTAATATTTGTGCTAACTCGGTAGCTTGCGGATTTGCGATAATAGAGACAATGGCCTTTGATAGAATAAAATAGAAAATATTTATTTTTGAACAACTTAAACTAAAACATGAATTAGATAACAATGAAAGATTAGGGCTTGAAGCAAAAAATTCACCTGCGAAGTTTCATACTATACAGTGATGTTCAGTCAGACTAATCCAAACAACTGTAGTATTCTGAATAAATTTTACATACATCATCATCATCATCTGAGGCATTACAGCCGTGTGTTGGCCTTAGCCTGGTCAAGTAAATCTCTCCAGTCCGATCTGTTCGCGGCTTTCCTTCTCCAGCCCATTACCCCCAGGATCTTGGTGTCCTGTTCAACGCCGTCCAACCATCTGAGCTTGGGCCTGTCTCTACTCCTGCGGCCCTCCGGCTTGCCCTCCAAAAGGCGTTTGGGTACTCTGACCTCGTCCATGCGTACCACGTGTCCTGCCCATCGCATGCGTCCGATCTTTATGGACCTAATGACATTTGGCTCATTGTACATTTGGTAAAGCTCGTGGTTATAACGCGTCCGCCATACCTCATCTTCCATCACAGCTCCGAAGATGCGTCTTAGTATTTTACGCTCAAATACCAACAAGGAATTTTCGTCTTTTTTGCTCAGCACCCAACATTCAGAACCGTAGATGAGTATGGGCCTTAGTAAGGTTTTGTACAGTAGAAGTTTTATGCTTCTTGGGAGGAGTTTCGAGCGAAAGTATCTTAGCAAGCCGAAGTAGCACTTGTTAGCGGCCATTATTCTCCTGCTTATTTCTGAAGACATATCGTTCTTATCAGTTACCAAGGACCCGAGATATACGAATTCATTGACGCTAGCGAAGGTGTTATTGCCAATGTTGATTCCTTGTAGTAGAGTTTGCTGGTCTTTTGACGCATTCAGGTACTTAGTCTTGGCCATGTTAACTTGGAGACCGGCCTCCGACGCTGATTTTTCAAGAGCTAGGTATGCACTCTCCACCGCAAGCAGGGATCTTCCTATCACATCAAGGTCATCTGCATACCCTAGAATTTGGACGAATTTGTGGTAGATAGTCCCTTTGGTTTCGATCATTGAGTCGCGTATACATTTATCGAGAGCGATGTTGAACAGTAGACATGAGAGTGCGTCCCCTTGTCTTAAGCCGTCGTTGGTTCTAAAGGGCCCCGATAACTCCGTTTGAACCCTAACAACGCTCATACATACATATCATCACGCCTCTTTCCCACGGGGTAGGCAGAGACTACTCTGTTCCACATGGTTCCACTTGCTACGATCCTGACATACCTCTTTCGCTTCATCCACATTCATTAATCTCTTCATACATGCTCGTCAGTTTCGGGTACTCTTGACCTGGCCTTTTTCCAAAACGTCCCCAATTTGATCACGGAACGTCCGCCTAGGCCTTCCCTTCCCAACGCACCCATTCACACTCCCCATATAAATTCTGTGAACAACCAGACCTGCCTTCTTTAACACCTTCTCACTGCTCACAAAGGCGCAAATAAATAAATTAAAAAAAAAAACTTACGAGACTGTATTTTCAATTAAGAATTTACTTGTTCCAGTTATAACTCTTTTACTCTGCGCGTCGTTTGTCGCCTTTTTCGGCGTTCCCTGGTGCATTGGACAGATACACGACATAGTACCACCACAGGAACACTACAATAAATACTCACTTTCGGACTGGCAATCGGCTTACTTCAAAAGAATCGAAGACAATATCCCAGCACTGCATGAAATTAAAAATTGCTCATGTCCCAGAGTATACCTTCCTATCTGTGGTTCTAACAACAAGACTTTCACAAATATTTGCTATATGAACTGCCTTAATGTTAAGAAAAAAAAGGAAAATGTCACACAGATAAAAGTTTCGTACATAGGAGCTTGCATACCTTTAATTGAACCTTTTGATTGGGAGCCTTTTGATTACAACCCTTTGTAAACTTACTTTATAGGGCTTGGTGCCCTAAGGAGACTCTAATACTCTTCGTCCTTTATCACTGATAATTTTAGAGTCAATTTAGGTAAAATATCTAAAAGTTTCACAGAATCTGTATTAAGTATTGGAGCAATAAGTAAATAAACTATTTTTTGTACTCCTGTCCTATTATTTGTGATTTTATGTTATCACGAGCACCACTATAAGAACACTCATAATAAGACTTTGGATAAGTCTTTATTGTCTATTCCCTCTAAAAGCACTTGTTGGCTTATGGCTCTAAAAGTTATTCAACGTTACTCTGCCAGCCATAGACTGCCAGACCTAGGTAAAACTTTTACACGGTCGACATTAAATTTACGATGAAAATGCATGGCTACCAACTTAACAAAATTATTTTTCATTCATACCTGTGGTTTTTTTAAGAACTAAAACTTTCTGAACTAAATGCATAGCTGCCAAAAATAGCAAACATGATTTTTTTTTATAACATTACTGGCAAGTTGGTAAACGTTTTGGCTAAATGCGCCAAGAACGCAAGGCTATAAAAAAGTATACGTTAAATTAAAAACAAAGTTTAATTCCAATTTGGTCGTTTTCATGTTTACAGCTCTTGTCTTGTTTGTTATTATTTGATTGCAATAGTTTTAACAAAGTTTTGTAACGTAACATAAAAAAGAGAAATTATCAACACTGGCAGAAAATATCCGCGGCGGCCCAGGAAGTGATGGAAAATTTGTTTCCTAGAAAATCCTAGATAAAGGCGTGGAGACTGGAACACTGGACTTCTTCATTTTTGGAGAACGTATTACTTTTATTTAAGAAGTACCTACCTACTTTAGTCGTAGAAAAAGTATTGCAAGCAAGTCTTTTGACTCTCGTGGCGTAGGTATTTGTGTATTGGCTACGCTCACATCGTAACCCACACCACTCGCCTTTTTTGACCCCTCTAATACAACTGTTGCATAAAATCTCATGGACATATATGGATCTATCTTCTTCTTATGGTGCCTCTCCAACTAGTGAAGGTTGGCAGTCAACTCCGCATACTTCACACGGTCTCTGGCCAGGTTGAAAAGCTCCGCTGCACTTGAGATTCCAGTATGGATCTATAGTATGTTTAAATGTTTGCGAATGGAAAGTAAATAAACAAGTTAACTTTCCATTTGAGAAAAATGATTTGAGTTCCATAATCAGTTTGCACGACTAGGTACAACTTCTTTTTAAAAATTGATGAAATTTTTAAAAAAATGTGCTCGAATTTTCCCTTGTTTTCAGAGCATGCATAATTCAAACAAAGCTTTGCTTTACGCAAATCAGAAAAAGTTTCTAATAAAACTCCGATTTATTTTTCCTTCCAAAAGCGGATGACATAAACATAACATTGACAAAGTCTGAACTTTTCTAAGAAAACCTATACAAACTTTTATAAATAAAATGTAATGAAAATACCCTTACAAGTTAAAAACAAGATGGTCCCTTTTCTTTTTTGTTAACTTTGTATAGGTTGGTTGTTACATTTTTACGTAGGTAAAGAACTTTTTATAAGAAAAAATATTGAGCAATTACATGCAAGGTAAATGTTAACCTTATTCATAAAGGCTCTATAGGCTTCTGCTAACTTAGCAATCGTTTGTCCCTATCTGTGAAAGGTAAATGTCAATGTGACAGATAAGGACAAACAATTGTTGAGCTAGCAGAGGCCTATGGAGCGTTTATGAATAAGGGGATGTAGATTTAGTTGTGGTGTTATAATTATTACTATATGATTTCATGTCACAAGGTGTGTGTGGGTAGAATGGGTAACGTATCAAAGGAAGTATTTTTACAATCATTTTTCTCAGAATAATGTCTGGAGATGAAAGACTTAACAAGACGACAAGATATGATAAGATGAGATAATAAAAATAAAAAAAACCGGCCAAGTGCGAGTCGGACTCGCGCACGAAGGGTTCCGCACCAGAAATACTCTGTAGTATGGGAGACCTCCCCTTAATTATTATTATTATTTTGATTTTAGTATTATGTTGTTGTAGCCACAATAAAAATACATAATCTGTGCAAATATCTAGCAATTACGGTTCTTGAGATCTAGTTCGGCGAGTGGTAGCCATGAAAAAGGGCTAAAATATCACGTTTTTTGTATGAGAGCCCCCCTTAATCATTATTATTAAATATTTTGTTTTTAGTATTTGTTGTTATAGCGGCAACATAAATACACAATCTGTGAAAATTTCAACAGTCTAGCTATTACGGTTCTTGAGATACAGCCTGGTGACAGACGGACGGACGGACGGACAGCGAAGTCTTAGTAATAGGGTCCCGTTTTTACCCTTTGGGTACGGAACCCTAAAAATGGCTTGTTTAAAAATTACTATACAACTACGAGTATTGTCATGGTGTAATGAATTTCGCACGGCCAGAACAACACTGCACTAAGTCAAAATAGCTTATTTTTTAGAAATGTCGAAAAACTGTTTTCTGGTGTTATGTCAACGTTATTGCGGATGTCTTGAATATAGCATGTGAGCAATCGAATATGAGGCAGTACTAGAAGTTCAGTTTACTTAAAACGCATGAACCAAGCAAAATTAATGCATTTTTTGACTTAATCCACTATTATGGAATGATAAAACGAAATTTAAAATATTTTTTTCGAGTTATGCTCCTTTTGCTGATTCATTCTGAAATAATAGGTACACAATCATTTTAACGTATTTTAATTGATTGTCCTTACACAATAACCACCCATTTCTTTGATTTTCCTGAAAACCAAACAGTTTTTTCCTTATAATGTCATTGTATTGGGTAGTAAATTAAACTAAAATACGCAGGTATAAAATTAAATAAAATTAAAATAAATAAATAAAAATTTTTGGTCATTGAACTACATTGATAACTCAATTTATAGGTTTTTCGACTTAATGCAGAGTTGTTCTGGGTGTGCGAATTGTGTAACTATGATGGTGGAGAGGAGAGTTGGTGTGTGGGAGTGCTGCTGTGACAGTAACCGGTGGCTCCAGCCAAGGGGAACTGGGCTGAATGATCGCTGAAGAGGACCGACAGCCCGCCTGACCCAGCCAGGCGTCCCCAACCAACATCATCATCATCATCAAAGGACCATCATAGAAAGTTACTATGATGGTCCTAAATAATGTGCGCGGATTTGCACTACCTAGGACTTAAATCATACTAATGTTATAAAGGCGAAAGTTTGTGTATGTGTGGGTGTATGTTTGTTACTTCTTCACGCGCAAACGGCTGGATGGATTTGGATAAAATTTGGAACGGAGATAGCTGGTACTCTAAACTAGTATATAGGTGTTTAATCTAGGGTACCACGTCTAGCAAGATTGAGAGAGAGAGAAAAACATTTATTTACACACATTCGATACACGTAGATTTAAAAATATGAAGAAATTGTGGGCGTATAGGTGGAAATTAAATTAGTGATGAGTTGCCTGTACATGATTCCTAAGATTTTCGCCTATTCTCTCGATGGTCTTTTACTATCTGCGTGGGAAGAAAAGCCGCTGGTACGTCTATGTTTTTTTTTTGCGCCTAGACCAGCTTATAAGCGTATGTACAGTGAGAGAAATGTGTTCACGTATCAGCCTAAAACCCTGTCCCAATTGACAGGCCACCGTCACTCAAACTCGAGTGATATACCACCTTATTGCGATGGGGTTCTACGGTGGTACGTGAATCCATTACCCTTACTGTAATGTAGGTGGTAACATTATTTTTCACACCTCTCATTCAGAAAAGTAAGTTTTTCTCCCTGAGGAGAGGGATGAAAGTGCAACTTTTCTGTTCAATTCTTTTCTAAGTGTTTTTTTCCAAATTATTTTTTTTTAAGTTGATAATTGTAAAACCACGCCATTTTTTATGCTGGTTGATATTATTTAGAAAAGTTTTTTTTAGTTTCTTAATGCTCGGTGTGAAAAGTTGTATGAGCCACTCGGGAGGGAAATAATTTTCATCTTGGGCGTTAACACTTGAATCCCTCATTACGCTCTGGATTCTACTTTAGAATCCCTCGCTACGCTCAGGATTCAATGTAGCGCCCTCGCCGTAAATAAATAAATAATAAATAGCTTGGGACAATTGACACCAATTGACCTAGTCCCAAACTAAGCAAAGCTTGTGATATGGGCACTAGACAACGGATAAACATACTTATATAGATAAATACATACTTAAATACATAATATATTAAACATCCAAGACTCGAGAACAAACATTCGTATTTTTCATACAAATATCTGCCCCGACCGGGGATCGAACCCGGAACCTCAAGCTTCATAGTCAGGTTCTCTAGCCACTAGGCCATCCGGTAGTCATTTCGCTCCCTCGTGACACAAATAACTATTTTAAATCCTTGTACGAATAAACGCAGCGCAAATGTAATTAATCGTCATTAATCGACATCGTACATTAGTTAACATTTTTTATACCTAACGGTCGGCTAATGAGTTACAAAAAATGTTTTCTATTTAGATAACGACGAGCTCACGTGACTCCCGTGTCACGTTGAATGTAATTAGGGGGATTAAACGAATGTCATTACCATTTTACCGCCGAGGGCCGTGCCAGCGTGACGGACATTGCTTTTTTGTCGGTAAAACTTTGTACTGAAGCAATAATTATGGGTGTCGGGAAAAGACGTTGTAAGATTTTTTTTCATCTCTCATACTCTGAAAGGAGGTCATTGATTATCTGGATATAGGGTTGAAAGTGACTCATCGCGACCCTTGGGTTGAAAGTATTTTTTTTTTTCTAGCTAATCCAAATGAGGTACATAGCAAAGGAAATACGTATACAGCCATGTAATCTATGTTTTTTATAATCATCTATATTAATAGTTCCGTTTTAATTGTAAAAGGCAAAATAATCTTAAAATAACATTCCCGCTATATATAAGCTTATTATGCAAGCGTATACAACGAGAATTAGTAGAAATTATTACGTTCGGTAATTTTTGTAGCTTGAAATATTTAAGTCGACAATTAATTGATAGCGACCTCCGTGTCTGCAAGTTTAAAAAAAAACTAGCTGGCAGCCATTGGTGCGCAGAAGAAATGCGCAATGCGTGTAAATCGCGTAGTAGAAAAAAGAGCGGGAAGAGAATGACAAACGTAACAAATATTAAGTGCGGCCAACGTTAGTGAAATTTGTTATAATACCTTCTTTTAATTTCCTCATGTTCGAAATGAAAAGTAGAGTGTTCAACTCGGATGAAATTACCCATTTCACCCTCGAACCATTGGTGCCCTCACTTCGTTCGGGCACCAGAAATATCTCAGGTGAAATGGGTAAATTTCAACCCTTGTTTATCAATCTACTATTTTCATCTCCTGCCTATATATACGTCCAGCTGGGCGCAGGGGCCTTATCATGGCGTCTTTATTTATAAGCCTTTTTTATTCCGAATGTTGTCTTAATGGGATTCAATTCCGACTCAATTCAGGTTTTAGCTAATTGAAGTTAAAACTTCTTTGGCGGCGCTGAGCACTTTTTGGGATGGGTAAAAAATGTTAAACTCGCGTCTGACGTAAGACGGAGGGAGAGTTCAAAGTACCAGGATATAAGAGCTTCTAAGACGATCGCGTTCGAATTTTGAAGTGTTTTTTTGAGTCGTGGAGCAAAAGTACTAGGGAATCAGCACATTGTTAGACTCTGGTCTGTCAATATGGATAATACGTACTATAATAATACGTAGGTACGTTTTTTTTTTGTAAGCGGCCAGTACACGAGTATTGAGCATCATGCAGGTTCATCATCTCCAGCCTATATACGTCCCACTGCTGGGCACAGGCCTCCTCTCAGAATGAGAGGGCTTGGGCTATAGTTCCCACGCGGGCCCAGTGCGGATTGGGAACTTCACACACATCATTGAATTGCGTCGAAGTTGTGTGCAGGTTTCCTCACGATGTTTTCCTTCACCGAATAGCTCATGGTAAAATTTCAAATGTGATATCGCTTAAAAATTCCGAAAAACTCAGAGGTGCGAGCCCGGGATTCGAACCCACGACCCCCTGCTTGAGAGGCCACAGGTCAAACCACTAGGCTACCACGGCTTTTTTGCATCATGCAGGTTACAATATTAAAATCTAATCTAAGCAGGTCCCTATTTTATAAAGCTACAAGCTACAATTTACAAGCGGAAGTCCCTTTCTGCCCCTATGTGTTAGATAGAGACTTCCGCTTGTAAATTGTGACTTGTAGCTTTATAAAATAGGGCCCTGCTGTTTTCACTTCTTGCGGCTCTCTCGGAGTGCTACTCGTCGCTTTTTTTATTCAGAACGACATGTCTTCATTAGTCTAACGTACTAAAAAGACAAGTTTCGATATACGCGTCCGAATATCCGCTCTCTAATTATAATTATCTCACTCAACAATGAAAAGTTCGTTACGTTACACGCGGGTGGTAGGGCCTTGTGCAAGGTCCGTCCGGATAGCTACCACCATCTTACTCGCTAATCCTACCGCTAAGCAGCAGTGCTTGCACTGCTGTGTTCCGGTGTGGAGAGTAAGACAGCCGGGGAAATTACGGGCACAAGAGGCATTTCATCTTAGCCCTCTAGGTTGGCAACGCATCTGCAATCCCTCCGGGGTTGCGGATGTCTATGGGCAGTGGTGATCGCTTACCATCAGGTGACCCACTTGCTCGTTTGCCTTCCTATTCGCATAAAAAAAAAAAAAAAAATATATCAATACTTAATTTAAATTTCTTTGTTTCAGACGCAATATTTTTTATTATCGTGACTATTTGCAAGGAATCAGACACGCAAGTGAAAACCAGACCAACGAAACTGCCAAGCTTTCCACGTATACAAAAAAAAGTGGAATGCAAAGCTTGTCCCACAGTTTATTTACCGATTTGTACACTTATTAATAAGACCATATACAAGACATACTTGAATCATTGCCATTTCTCATGTAAGAAAGTGGAAGGCGGCCAGTTTGTAAGACGAGGCATTTGTATTGAACCGTTATTCGATTAGTACCACATCTTACAATATTTTATTGGTGGACCAATATTCAAGCGTTTCGACCGCTAGGCTCATGCGTCATTCCCACAATTATTATCCTAACAGAAGGACAAGCCGCCACAACTTGGGATAAGCTAAATGCAGCATCCATACTTATACTTAAGTTTGTTATATGTGACAATTATTGTGTAAAATAAATAAATATTCTATTCTATTCTATTCTAATAGAGGGTTAAAATAGACTCGAATAGACTCGAATAAATACTGTGTTTCGTTGTAATGAAAAGTTAAGTCTCTTTTAATGCTGAGACGATAATGACGAAAAAAACGCCGAAAAAACGCTGAATTTTCACCCTTGTGTTGAGACTCAGGTTCAGTGGGGTTCCGGGGCTTAGATTTACATACATACATACACACATACATGAATAGGTGCCTACTTAGTAAAGTTGACTTATTCAATAATTTGTTTTGTTTTATTTAATCCTAAAGCAATTGAGTAGGTACATAGGCTTTTATTGTTTTTTGCTACTTAGGTAAGTGCCATAAAAACAAATTACTTAAAATAATTATAATTAAAAACTCGGAGTACCTAACTTGTAAGTGTGGTGCTAGTTTATTGAGTTGGTTTTGTTTATCTTTGATTTAATTGGTTATTGGTGGTAAAGAATTTGGTTTGATATTTTTCGCTTTTTAGTTCTTTTTTTTTAGTTTTTAATTTTTGTTCTGTTTTTTTTGTAAGTTTGTTTATATTTCCATTTTTTGTTTGCATTGCATCGGATCGGAACGGATTTTCCAATATCTTTTAAATCATCAATCATCCACACAGTATTCCAAGGCTTTTCCCGCGACACGCAATCGCAATCGAAAGTACTGTTGTGTGTCTCAGTAATTTAGACCTTAAATACCTACTGTGTAGGTACATTATTTAATGTCTTTTAAAGATTGGATTCTTCCATGCTGGTCTGGGAGTAAAAAGAACATAGAATGTACCCAGCTGCTTCTCTTTCCGCGCAGATGATAAAAGTCCATCGAGGAAATAGGCGAAAATCTGAGGAATCATCTAACTATAATTATTATAAATGCGAAAGTATGGATGGATGGATGGATGGATGGATGTTTGTTTGTTACTCAATCACGCCAGAACGGCCCAACGGATCTGGATGAAATTCGGCACATAGATAGAGAAAAGTCTGGAATAGCACACAGGCTACTTTTTATCCCGGAAAATTGCGTAGTTTCCGCGGGATAGCGATAAACGAATTATTTGCAGACGAAGTCGCTGGCAACAGCTAGTTTGTTATATAGGCGATGCGGCTAGCAACCCATCACCAGTTAATTCCCCTTTTCACCTATACGGCCAAAATCTTGCTAAACATGGCCTTATTACTCTCTGTTTACCCCATAAGGCATAAAGACGTGATTTATGTATTACTAGCTGTTGCCAGCGACTTCATTTGCAAAGGATTCGTTTATCGGTATCCCGCGGGAACTACGCAATTTTCCAGGATAAAAGTAGCCTATGTGCTATTCCAGACTTTTCTCTATCTATGTGCCGAATTTCATCCAGATCCGTTGGGCCGTTCTGGCGTGAATGAGTAACAAACAAACAAACAAACATCCATCCATCCATCAGTACTTTCGCATTTATAATATTAGTTAGATTAGATGTATGTACATACGTTTCCGAAATCAGTCCTGCTAATGTAAGAATTTTTAAACAGTACGTAATCCTCTACGAAATGCATTTACAATTCGAAGTAAATATTTGGTTTGATTGGCGTTGTTTATTAACTATTTTAATTACCCATTAAAGTCACTTTAATTAACTCACGTTTAAACTGGATCAAGTGCAAATAACTGCACATTATTTCAAACTTTTCGGGAAACTTAACGTCTGTTATAAATTTTGAGTACAAGATGATGCTACTGTGTAAGTAAAAATTGCATACTTTTAATGTCATTTCCCATTAAAAAAAAACACTACATAGATAAAATAAATAAATATCTTGGGACAATTGATACCAATTGACCTAGTCCCAAACTAAGCACAGCTTGTAATATGGGCACTAGACAACGGCCTAACAATAACAATTAAGTTCTTCCTGTTCATATTTCGAGCAAAGTTAATGTAACTGCCGACAGTGGACTGCCCACACATTTTCTATTGCAGTCGATAAACATGCTAGTTGCGATTGAAAAGTTGGCAGTTAGCAGTTGAGTTGCAGTTGGAATGCAGACCGTTTTTAATCTGTCAAAGGGTAACGACGCAGACTGCTATGCCAGTCGCCACCATCGCATCAACACCTACAGAGACGGACTGCCTTCTGACTGCAACTTAACTGCTACTGTCATCAGTCCATAGGTACATTCCCGCGTAAGCAGTTGTACTAGCAATGGAACTGCAATAATAACGGCTAGGCGATTGGCAGTCAAGTTGCAGTCGGAAAACAGTCGATCTGTAAAACCTCAGTCGTGCTTAACCACTACCAGTAGCGGTCCGTCGTTTATACTATGCTGTGTTCGTAAAAGTTCGTGAGTAGGTAGTTCTGAGCCTCTAGTGTAAGTTTCTGACACGAAGAACGTATCGAACGCGTGCGCGTTAAACGTTTTAATTACTATGGGAAAATTGACAGCGCCGCTAGCGGAACGAAACGACAACAAACAGTTCTCATAGTATTTGACAGCTTAACGCAAACGTCATCGAGCCGTATTTTGCCATCGAAAACTTGCACTAAGCAATACTGTTGTTTTCACCTGCCCTGTTGACGTTGCTTAAACACGCAGCGGGCGACAACCGAGTTATTCATTATAACAAAATAGCTCTCTTTACGTATTTATTTTAAAATAACAATAAAGTAAGAAAGTAGGTATATTGTAGGTACAACTTTATTCTTAATACTAGCTTCTGCCCGCGACTTCGTCTGCCTAGAATTAGCAATTGACATGTTAATCGCTATCCTGCGGGAACTTTCGGGATAAAAAGTAGCCTATGTTTTAATCTGGACTACCGGCTATCTCTGTTCTAAATTTGAAGCAAATCCATCTAATCGTTTCAGCGTGAAGAAGGAACAAACATACACACTCACTCACATCGTCACATCGTCACAAACTTTCGCATTTATAATATTAGTAGGATTACAAACCGAACTGTTGCTATTAAAGAGTAACGGTAGTTCGGTGGTAGGTATATTTTAACCCAGAGGTTCCCAAACTCTTTTGTTCCATAGACCACTTTCAAAATTTTACTGGATCCGGTGGACCCCCTGCAGCTACATTACCACTAATTTCTAAACTAAATCTCGAAAAAAAAATTAAGATTAGCTCTATAATCTATGGAAACTTGCGTTGTTGCTGAGTTTTAACGATAAATTAACAGTTTTCGAAAAAAATGGTTAGAATTGATTGCTTGATAGGGTTAATTATTTGAAAATAAAGTCGACTAAACAAATTTTCAATTAAATTATATTTTTGTGCTGCGAGTGACTCCATCCTACTTTACTTTCTTGAAATCTACAATGACTCACAGCACAAAAACCAATCAATTCTCACAAATTTTATTCAATTTTCATGCACCCCCGCTTGCGATTGTGGACCCCCATTTTTGGTCACGTCCAACGTAGACCCCCGTCGAGTCTTCCGTGGACCTCTGGGGGTCCACCTGGACCATTTTGGGAACTACTGTTTAACCGAACTACTGCTTCTGGAAAGTTGCACTAGTTCGGTCAACCGGACTAAGAACCGGACTACTGCTACAAGAGGGGCGACGGACCGTAACGTTGTTGCTCGCCGCAATGGCCGTTAAGAACTAGGCCTTAGCGTTAATCTTTTCTTTTCCAGCACTACTTGCACAGTTTATTTTGGCGCTTCTCATCTTCGTGCAAGAAAACACTATGCAAGATTACAAAAACCATACCGAAATACTTCCCAGACTCGATAATGAGAATGTTACGGATTGTAATACATGCCCCAACGTATTTTTTCCTATATGCACGACGCATAACAAAACCTACATAAATCTATGTCAGTTTTTGTGTTTGAACAAGACGATGAAGAATGGTTCTAAATGGTTCAGAAACGGTATTTGCATACATTATTAAAGCTGATTAAAACATATTACAATCTTATTTTTTTTCTATAAGGTAACGATAAAATGAGATGTGATGAGATGAAATGAGATGAGATGAGATGAGATGAGATGAGATGAGATGAGATGAGATGAGATGAGATGAGCTGAGATGAGGTGAGGTGAGGTGAGGTGAGGTGAGATGAGGTGAAGTGAGATGAGATGAGGTGAGGTGAGGCCCGTTTAGACACATGTAAGAATTACATGAGAACCGATAACCGCTGGGGTAGACGAGTTCTTGAGTGGAGACCACGGATCGGCAAACGTAACGTAGGACGTCCTCAGACTCGGTGGAGCGAGGATCTTCGCAAGGCGGCTGGCAAGAGCTGGTTGAGAGTGGCCGGGGATCGTGCTCAGTGGCGTGCCATGGGAGAGGCCTATGTCCAGCAGTGGACGAATATAGGCTGATGATGATGATGATGATGATGATGAAGAATTACATTGCGGGTTGCCGGGGTAAACCGAATTCAACCGATCTGTCAAACTTCGCAATGTAACTGAAATGCCATACAATTCTTGCATGTGTCTAAATGGACCTTAAAGGATAATCTTCCTAGAATTAAGGCGACCCCGTGGCATAATTCCGTGTCGCTCGAGTTAATAAACAATTCGCACGCTGCGGAGGACCGTCACAAATCAAGGTATGACCGCGAGCGCGTAAATCGTTTAGCAAGAAACCACCGGCAATTTGCGGGAGATTGTTGAGAAGTACGGGTTCTGATATAGGATTGTGCTATCTAACGTGGTGTTTTATCGAGTAATCGTATAGCATAACAAAGTTATTCACTCACACTATTAAAGAAAGTTACAAAAAGGGTTAGATTCTTTAGCGGTGACTACGAAATATTAATAGGCAAATATCATATCCTATAGTGTCTATATAGTATAGACGGACAGCTTAACTGAGTCCTCGCAAGCGCGGGTAAAAGGGAAAAAGGGGGTTCTCTATTGATTTGCCGAAAATTTTATTGCCGAATTTCATTTTGCCGAATCATCATAATTATGGCAACTTGTTAAAATGATTAGTTTCATTTCCCAACCTCACGATTGCAAACTCAACATTTTTTTTTTTTTTCATGGACACTTATTAAAATGACATTTTTTATATAGCCAAATGGTGCTACATAACCATTAATAAATAAGACATTCTAAGGTAAAATAAAACTGTTTATAAATTAAAACAAACATGTTCGCGGCTAATGGCCACCCCGCCGCACCTAAACCTAAATTAATCCAAATTAATCATAAGATTTTTTCGGCCTACTGTAACATTTGCCATGTAAAAGATATTACAAAAGTTTAAAATCAAAATGATATTCGTCTTCATAAAAATACGGCCAAATGAGAAGTTGGCGTACAAAAACTTGCCAATAAGTAGTTGTCAAAGTGAACATTCAGCGAAATGTTGGTTGCCAAATGAAATTCGATCAAAAAAATTCGGCGAAAAGGCAGAACACCGAAAAAAGGGCAAAGGGAACCGTGAGCGTTGCGGGCGGGTAGTGCGCCTGCCGCCCGCACCCCTCTCGGCCACCGGCACCGCGCGGGCGAAGACTCATTTAAGCGGTTGGTCTATAGTAGTAACAAGAAATCCCAACAAAATTGAATAAATCATTATTCAACAGAGGTCCATGTTAACGAACATAAAACACATGGCAGCGGAGTGGAGTGACAAAATAATAAATTATTTTTGTTCATTACATCACAACAATTCTTACAAAACACAATCCGTGCTAAACCTAATTGACAAAAGTCATACTTGTAAAGCCGCAAGCAACTATAAATCAGAATAGTGACTTAATTTAATGTTGTTAACAAATTTGCCGCATATTTCGCCGCTTCATTAGCGTTGACAATTAATTAGTCCTTGTTTATGGATGGTCCACTGGGATGGCGGTTAGCAAGACGTTTTTTTAAGATTTATTAAATTACTGCTCTGATTAATTAAAAATGAGTTTACGTAAAATTTGATAACAAGCTTCAAACGTGTGTGTTGAACAGTCTGAGGATAGTAGGATGCCGACTACAAGCCTTTTTAGCTTTTTAGCATGATTCTACACATATACGGAGGTGGACATGGGAATGAAAATATTTCTAAGACACCTGTATCTAATGCCTTTACTCGTAGAACTCATAATTATAAAAATAGCAACCGGCCTATTACTTCGATTTTTCACACAGCAGTTTTAAAAAATAAATAAAAGTACTTACCTAAGTTAAAATTTAAAATCCCTATAATATTGTCATTGTTTTCATATGGTTTGATATTTTCTAGTTACCGATTTTTAATAAAAAGACACGCCAAAATTGTTTACCTTCTTTCTAATGCTAAAAACATCGAAGTATAGTCCAGTCATCCAGTGTCTAGTTAGTTAAAATTAGCAAAATATTTACCTAAGTTGAGGATGTCTACATCCACCGCAGCGAAATGTTCAAGGTCCTCTATTCACCGCAAAGCATTTTTCGCAGAGTACGCAACTTTGTACTCCCAACACTCGCTTCTATTGAATCAGGCTTTAAGGTAGAGGCAATAAGAGCACGAACAGTTGACTTTGTATTTCGGTGCTCATACAATGCGAGATTCCCAGTTCTTTTGTTGTATTGTCGACGAGGTTCCTTTGAACCGTTATAATAGAGATATCATTCATAATCGTGCTTGCTTTATCTTGTTCGTAAGTAACTTTTGTTTTCGCTTCAGCGTTTAACTTGGCTTCGGAGTTTGCGAGGTCGAGAAATTTGGTAGAATAAGACAAGTGTGAAGTTCCCAATTTGCATGGACTCATGGGAACTGCCATAGATGTCATTTCTGTTATTTTTTTTTTAATAAATATTTTACTAAACAATTGCTAAATCTTTTTTGTTTCTCTATCCGCTATTTTGTTTTCCCTTCCCACCTATACGCTCGCAATCATGCCAATCGTAGCCTTGATACTGTAGGCTCTGTCTACCCCGTAAGGCATAAAACGTGATTTAATTAATGTGTGTTTAGCAATCATTTATTTGGCAGGTGTATATAGGTAGGTAAGTCATTGTGATATTTGCAGTTAAGAGGGTCCACAGTGGTATGCGTACTTGTACAAAGTACTTTGTGCAAAAAAAAATCGGTCTTTCGTCGTGATTAATTTTGAATAGCAATCTAGTCATTTGGAAATTTTCCAAGTTTTCCCAAGTTATGTTCCCATTATTTCGACCCACCCTTGGTAATACGTAAATTATCACTTTCACCAAACTTGAGCGAGAAGTTTTCTTCAAACGTGTTAAGTTTATTTTACTTCGCGATAATTGATGGAAATTTAAAGATACCCCGACGATAAATTATATCTGCCCTCTCAATTAAAGAGCTATTTAGAAGCGTACAACTATTTTCTCAAGAGTTTTGAGCGAGATTTTATTCGGCTAAATTACTCAGTATTTTTTAGGGTATCTAATTACTATTATTTAGGCAGTTGGACTACATTGAAAAAAAAAAAAAAAAAAAGTTTATTTACCTACTAAAAAGTTTCACAAATTAAACATATTACCTATGACCTACACTAGGCTGAGCATGTCTCGTGAGGTCCATTTGTTACAGTTACTTGTTAATATTGATGGTCCAACACTGTTCCCATGCAGTTTATTATTAAATTGTCAAACAAACAAAATTCTATCAAAATATTCTTCCACGTTCCATTTAAACAATCCATTTGCTTTTAAATTGACGGGAGTGCCCGAATTCATAAAGGTATAGATTTTAATTAAAAAAGGGGGCCTACGGAATTTTTAATATTGAAAATGATTGATGCGCTAATGGGCGAAGTGCCTCCGAGTTTAATAAGATTTTTTAAACTCCCTTTCGGAATGATATCAAATATTACATTGGTGACATCGAGGCAGGAATGGTATGAAATTTGAGACAGGTACGATTTATTTTTATGAATCACGAGGTAATATTGTTGGTAAATGAGAGAGAAAAAGAGAGAGAAAAAAATTATCTACACACATTCGATACACGTAGATTTAAAATATGAAAAAATACAATACTTATACTTAAGAATGTATAAATGATTGTTTTGTGACAGTTTCTATCTTATTTGGTCAAAACGGGCCTGAAGACAGTTTTTTCTTGTATGAGAAACGATATTTATTCTGGATCCTGACCAAAAAATTACAAAATTTTCAAATTGTAATTAAATAAAAAAATACCAAGTGTATCACGACCAAAGCTGTTTTGTTTTCTAATTATCATTTGGATAAATAATCACATGACAAATGAATTTTTAACTGAGACGTTCCTAGTAATAATAGTTTAAGTACTTTGCTTTGTTGACCAAGTAGTAATTTGTCATGAATTTGCCAAAAAAAATACAACAGTAAAACTAGAAAAGTTATTTTGCCAAATGATAATTTGAGGAACAAAATATTGTCTGAAGAAAATTTTACCCGGACACGTCGACAGTATACCATCGTCATTACGGCTATTTCAAGATTTTTTAAATGATTTAACATAAAGAGATAAAACAGACGAACGGGCAGCCTAGGCTTTGCATTATAGTCCTAGATTGTTTGGACAGAATCACATTCAGGGCCCTATTTTATAAAGCAACGAGTTACAATTTACAAGCGGAAGTCTCTGTCTAACACATAGGGTCAGAAAGAGACTTCCGCTTGTAAATTAACTTGTAGCTTTATAAAATAGAGTACTGGGCCCCATTTCTCGAAGCTTATTAGACTAATAATATTAGTGTTTTTTTTTCATTCTTTCGTTTAATTTACGAGACAAAACACTATATTATTAGTCTAATAAGCTTCGAGAAACGGGGCCCAGGCCTTTTTAAATGGCCCCGTATAAGACATAACGAGACATTAAAAAAAAAACTTACTAGATTCTTGGTTCCGTGCCCTGTAACGCCATTACAATAGGAAGTTCTCAAAGAAAGTAAAATTAGATTTAATCTTCTAAAATTGCTGTTTGAAGTACTTGAAAACTCTAATTTTGTGAATTCGCGAAGACGCGAAATTGTTCCAGTTTTATTTGTGTTGCTAATTTATTTTGCGTTTACGTTTATATTTGTTTAAGGTAATTAACGTTGCTTAAGTGTTTTAAATATTTATTAAGTCAATTAAAAGTTTCGCAATGATGACTGTATAAACCTTTGTGGAGATCTTGATTTAATGCTGGCACTCCATTCCGTTGTTTACTTAATACGAGTATTCACTTTAAAGACCACTTCCACCATCTTACTCGCTCATTGCTCATGTGGTTCACTAATGTTTCACCTAAAAATGATTGACAAATGATCATTTGACAAACAACGTTTCACCTAATGATCAATTGGCAAACGCGACATTTGACAAAAGTGTCATCTTACAAAAACTCACTTAGCAAATGATCAATTTGCAAACACTACACTTGCAAAATGTGTTAAATAATAAAATGTCAATTGACCTTTTTTTCATTTCACCAAATAATAAGATTTTGCAAATTAAGCATTGGCCTAAATATCATTTTACAAAATGTTATTTCATAAAAGACATTATTTGACATAATTTAGTCTGTTGGGTAATTTATCTTATCGCCGTGACAATAATTTGTTCCGCTACCCTCTTATCACCAATGAATTATTTAATCATTTAATACATACATATTACAGAATGACCTAGTGTATTAATATCTTAATAAATAATGATTTTCCAAATAATTTGTAAGTATTAATAAGTTACACTTTTTTTTCAGACTGTCATAAATCGAAATTTCACAAAATGTCAGAATGCTAAATGATCATTCGTACATACGTTCAACTAATTATTATAAATGCGAAAGTATGGATGGATGTATGGATGGATGGATGTTTGTTTGTTACTCAATCACGCCAGAACGGCCCAACGGATCTAGATGAAATTCGGCACATAGATAGAAAAAAGTCTGGAATAGCACATAGGCTACTTTTTATCCCGGAAAATTGCGTAGTTCCCGCGGGATAGCGATAAACGAATTCTTTGCAAACGAAGTCGCTGGCAGCAGCTAGTTATTTATAAAATGTAAATTTAATTATTGATCATTTGGAAAAGTGAGACATTTTTAAAATGACTAGTAGTAAAATGATCACTTGGCGAAACATTTTTTTGTAAAACGTTGTTTGTCAAGTGTAATTTTGCCAAATGACTTCCGGTCAAACGGCAGGAACACCGCTATTATGTTCTAGCGTGGAAAGTAAAAAGGCCAGATTAAACTAAAAAAATCTAATGGAAAAATAGCCTTTGTCTCTAAAATTTACACAATTGTCAAAATTTCGAGTGTTGAGTTACACTTTAATCATTAAATGTGTGTCCTTTATACCCAAACAGGCCGGTTCGGACACAAACATCCCATCACTAAGAAACACAAGTCATATAGTCCGTCCTTGAGTCTCCTTAGATTGCTTATCCATCAGAGCTATGCGAGGTAGCGAAGCGATGCGAATACGCTTGGCGATAGGCAAAAGTGTAGCGAAGCTGTAATAGTACATTGTGTATTAAGGGCGGTAAGTAAGGAATTACGACCGAGGCTCTAGTAGAAGCCCGAAGTCGAAAACTGAGGGCTTTCTGAGTCGAGGTTTGTAATTCCCGTACCGGCTGTGAAACATACAATGTTTTTCATCACATTTGCGAGTAAATAAATAAAATAATAGGGCAAAAAAAAACCGGCACGCGGCAGAGACGCGTCGTTTGGTCTGACGGGGCGGCGTGTGGAGGGGGGTGGTGGGCTGCTGCGGGCGTTACTTACCGCTCGAGGGTTTTATGGTAAGAAAAAAGCCCGAGGGTTTTATATGGGCCGGTGCGGCCAAGTTAACCTGTATGTTTTAATACCGTTTACGAGCAAGAGTGATGAAAAATGCTGTAGCGTTTGTCACGCTGCAATAATTTTGTCGCATCTCGACATTTCGAACTTTCGCGCCACAGCTTAATTGACGTCTCTCTAGCCGAATTTCACTAACAGTTCGGCCACCCGTCAAAAGATGGCGCTGTTCTAAGTATGGAATCTGATTCAACGTACGCGCACTAGAGGGCGCCTAAGTCGTTCTCCGCGTAATCTATACTTTAATTAAACAATTAGATTATCTTATTCATTTAATTCCTAACAACAATTACACTATTATAACACATTTTTTTACAATTCAGTAACACATAAAATATAGGTCACACCTTTGCCTTTCTACCTGACTGGCGTTGGTTGGTTGATTAGAAACTTAACGGAAACGGTCCCGCCCAAGGGCGGAGCTTTTTCAAAATCTGAAGGAACCGTTATTCCTGGATAAAACCAGAGGTTCTGGCCAAAATCGGCCACTTTTCGAATCTCCAACAACTGCCCGGCTCTCTCTTCTGGGCGGCACTGCAACCCGCAAGAAAAGCAATACTAACTAAATCAGCGGTACCGCTACTGCCATCCCTAATTTCACCGGCCCGCTACCGCTGAACACCACTGCCTTCACCAAAACAAGGCTGTCCCACTCCTGGAGTTTCCACCAAGGCGCGGTCTACCGAACCCTGCTGCCGCTACACCGAGCGTGACGCTGCCACCCAGTCACCGGATCGACAGATCCCCGTGTGGAAGTCGGGTCTAGAATTACTCCACTCCTCGTCCTAGGAATTCGTAAAAGCCGAATAATAGGTCATGTTCGCGATTTGCCGTGAAAAAACAAAAGTGGTCTCTAAAATATAATTATCATATAAATTTGCCCTAATTCTACTCATAATTAGCTTCAGTAATCTCACTTTAATTTAAAACATCGTTAAAACAACAGCTAAAATTCAATTAATTTGAATTTAAAAATCGTTACTTCCAGAAATTACTATCTACTAAAGACAAAGTGGGAGACAGCGCAACAATAAGGATACATAGCGAAGCTAACGTTGTTAACGTTTCAACAGAGTTGTATGAGTTAGCGGAGCGGAGGATATATATATAGTAAACTTGTGAAATGGCATCAACGTTTCTACTAGAAAGGTCATCATGATCTCCTTGACGTTTCCATGAACGGAGAACCGTGCTAGCTCCGATGGTGAGAGCGAAAATGGCTGGCAAAGAAGCAAATGTGCGAGGATATAGAGTGGAGCAAAGACCCGTAGCCTTATTATTTACTCTGTGGCATATCAAAGCTGTGTTCTGACGCAGAGAATAATCATCATCATCATCAGCCCGAAGACGACCACTGTTGAACAAAGGCCTCCCCCTTAGCACACCATAATGAACGACAACTCGCCACCTGCATCCACCGGTTTCCTGAAACGTTCACGATGTAGTCAGTCCACCTAGTGAGAGGCCTGCCAACTCTGCGTCTTCCGGTTTGTGGTTGCCACTCGAGAATAATACAGCCGGGTAAATGCCAGGCACAAGAAGCATTTTTCATATCAGCCCTTTAAGTTGGTAACGCATCGGCCATCACTCTTATTGCGGTTGTAACAGCTAACCCATTCTTCGTGTTCGTGCGCCTTGTATTAGCCCCGCTAAGCCCATATTGACTAGAGCTGGACGTAAGGAAAGCGAGGAATATTAAGATATCATATTGATAGAGGCGATAGAACCCGGGATACGAAAATTCACCGGTCTCTGATAGATCGAAGATAAATGAAGTAGAAGTATTTTATTGATTCAGGCGTTACTTTGCGGAGGTCCATTTCAATGAACACAAAATATTTACCTTGCTACTCCGCTACTTACGTGCAAGATAACCAAGCCTGTGCGAAATATATACGTTTTGCATGCAAGCCCTCCCACCACTACTGCCACACAAAACGCACACAAATCCCACAAACTTAATTAATCCTATCACCACACAAACACTGACGCGCGTTTCGATCCCTCTACGGGATCATTCTCAAAGTCAGAGCACAACCGATGCACATGCGAACCAACGTCGTACTAAATCGTCGTAAGAAGGTAAATATTTTGTGTTCATTGAAGTAGAAGTGGCAATTGGCAGGGCACATCACTCGTAGGATAGATAACGGAGAAACGTTCTCGAATGGGGACCACCGAAGACGCAGCGTTGGCAGACCTCCTAATAGAGGGACCAATGACAACGCGAGAGTTGCGGGAAAGCTGGATGCATTTGGTAGGTTGTAATTCACTATGGCGTTAACCGATCTTTGTTCTACAGCGGATGTCTTCCAGCTAAAGTATGTATGACATTGTATTTGTTGACGTAGCGGTTCCTATCAAGTCTTCCTACCCGCTTCTTGTCGCGTAGCTCAATTCCAGGCTCCACAGAAAACCAGCGTTGCTGCACTTTAAGTGTAGCGACACATGCTGAGTGGAGACCTTTTTTGTCACCTTTTATGTATGTCACAACAAATGTAATATTGAGTTGTACCTAATATTATTCTAAGGTGGTGGGACTTTTGGAACTTAAATAAAAGATTATTCTTTCTTTCTTTCTTTTTCTAATGATGATGATTATTTCTTATACTCCTTGGCTACCTCTGCAAGCTCTGGTGGATATACACCCTAAGGCCATTAGGGACCTTCACAAATGCAATCATGTGTAATTCAGTTAAGTAAGGACCTTTCTTTACTCCAGTAGATACGAAGGAGCCATTTTGATTAATTTTAAAGAGGTATTTAGGGTGTTTCCGGATAGTGCTGTTTTAGTAGGGGTGTGAGTATTAATCTTTGTTCAAGGTTCTAACATTTTAGGTGGATTTTACTTAACTTGCAATGCTGAAGCTTTTATATACCTAACTTACAATGTGTTGTAGAGTCTGTCTAACGAAAGCTGAACCCACTAGTTATTTGATTGGCAACATTTTGTCTCTAAGTGTGTTTATCTGAGGTGTCATGTTGTATGTCAAATTGATATTTCTTTGAGAAAATTGCAGCCGTGTGAGTGATCCTGTGTTACCTTGTCATGATTTTTTGAAATTACCACTTTTTTACAGGTTCAGCTTTCGTTCGACAGACTCCATGCTTGTGACGGGTGGAACCTGTACAATTTAAGTGTTTTATGTACAATTTATAAAGAGCTATACATACATACATACATACTTGCAACTAAGTTTTGGAGCAAGATATCTTTAACCGATTGAGCTGAAATTTTGCACATTTGTGTAAGTCAAATGACAATACAATAATTTGATGGTGAATTTCTGGTGTCCTGGTCAGAACTGTCTCCACAGTAAGGAACTCTTCAGCGGTTGGTCAGATTGACTTGAAATTTGCTTAAAATAACGTAGAATGAATGTACGCAGGTAACAGTTAGCAATAAAAAGTAGGCACAGTCAGCGAGAAAGGTTAATTATGTAATTTTTTGTCAGAAACTTATTAACCTCATCGAGTTGTATCTATGTTACTTGTCTAGTGATCGGATTGACTTGAAATTGGGAATACATTATGTAGAATAGAGTAGAATAGAATCATTTATTGCAAGTCACTGAAACGTGATGTAGAATGGATGAAAGGATGGATGCTTTGCATAAAGTGAAAAAAAAGTTTATTTTTTTGTGTATTTTGTAATTTGATATTTACTACAAGGCAAGTTAATATACTAAAAATAATAGGATCGAACAATTTCAATGAGATACTTCATTTGAAAACGAGCCAAACTACTAGCTCCAGCTTTGCACAGATCTAACAGTATTATATAAACATCTAATAAAATTAAGGACTCCTTTATTTAGATTAGGCTCAAAAGTAAGAAAGCTTAAAATTCAATTTAATGTAAAAACGAAATAGATAACAACAGGTACGAAAATCCAGTGAAACTCGAAGTTACATCTTTATGGGACCTTTCAACTTGGCCATTAGGGCTCCGAGATCAGTTAAGCGCGCTTAATCCTAAAACATTAAATTTAAGACTATAATAACTTAATCTTTTTGAAAACTCCTTTCAAATTTATGCGACATAAAATTTGGACTGAGCAAGCACTTTTTTAACTGAGCTACGTATTTTTTTATCTTATCTTTTAGACAGTCGTTAACTCATACAAAAAATAGAGTTCTCTTAGTAAAGTTTTTGCTTTTTGTTATATACAAAACTCACATTAGAAGTATCATTGACACCAATTCCGCTACCACACCCGCAAGACAAGAGAGAAAAAAAGAGATGAGAGACAACAAAGTAACTAGCAGGCAAACAACTTGCATCACCTTCCCGTACAACTGTAGTATACCAAACTACTCGACTCTCAATCAACTTGTACCCCATAACCACGAATTTTTAATGCATAAAACTGAGCCGCAACTCTCGCCAACTATGTTACCCTCATCAAGCTTTAATTTATGATCAACTCGCACCATTTTGTCTCAACTAGCAACTACTACTCATTATGCACACTTTATTGCTAAAGTTTCAGAGCTTTCGCAAAATAATCGTGGTGACTGCACACTCTGATGTCGTTCCAATGCTAGCGGATAAACGTCTCGACTTTAACTACCATTAACTGCCAATAACTACCAATAACAACTTTTAACAAGCAAGTACTGGTATTGTAAAAGATCCTAGATTTGAAATGGTAATGTGGATTCTGAATTGCTCAGTGAATTTGTAGATTGTCGTAGTTTCTGTCATCAGGTTTATGCATCTTACGATACATTATATTAATAGACTGTGTGATGTGGTTTTTAAAAGTATTGTTGATGTTTCTAGTCTACGTTATTCTAATGCTGGGTTATGAAGTGTAGTCTACAGCTACAGACTACTACAATAAAGGAAAACGTCAGCTTTCTAGTTCCAAGAATTTGGGCAAGGGCGCAAATGAGTCAGTCAGTCAAGTTCCTTTAATTATAAACTATGCACACGACTTCCTCGGTGCAGAATTAATATGCGTATCCCAGGCAGCTTTGCTTTTCCCATCACTTCAAACAATTACCGTCTTATTTCAATCAATTTATACAAAACCATGTCAAATTATATACCTAAATCTACGTGAATCACTAATGGTAAAAACTGAATGAAAATCCATCTGTAGCTTTTGGGTTTATCGCGTACAGAAAAATGGACAGACGTGGTGGAGGACTTTGTTTTATAATTATGTGGTTGATTAATCTTAATCGTAAACCTAGTTTTCCATTTGATGCTTCTTATTACCGGGAAGAAGCGCAAACATCCAATACAAAGAAACGGCATGCTGCAAAGTATTTTATCCCAAATGATTTTATACTGCTCCCAGACGCGAATTACTTGGTTACTAAACTTTACCCGACATTGTTTTAAACAAACTGTGATACGAACGACAATGTATAGCAGGATCGAGATTAATACGGTACGACATTAATTACTTTTAAAACTTTGACTTGCTTAGTTGAAACGTCTTCGAGCTGCTGAAATGGAATGCTTCACTAACTTTTCATCCTTTAGTTTGCTTTTGTATTAAAGTTGTGTCATAATAATTATAGTAATTATACGAGTTGCAAGAAGAGTGATAACTATTTTAACTCCCGACACAAAGAGGGGTGTTATAAGTTTAAAAAACGTCGATGTTTGTGTGTGTCGGTATGTGGCATCATAGCTGTCAAGCCGATGAACCGATTTCGATGCCGCTTTTTCGTCCGAAAGCCAATTTCCTTGCGGAGGTTCTTAGTTATGTTTGCTAAAAATCGGTCGAGCAGTTTGAAGAAAGAGCTCTTTTATTTTTGGCAAAAATATTTTTTATTTTTATTTACGGTTTCATTGCTCAATTAACGCGTTGGGGGTTTTTTAATTTTTAATTTTATTATTACATAAGAAACTAACGTGAGTTAAATTTTATTATGCAACGTCTTAAAATTTAACTAGAATATTTCAGTAGGTGAATGGGTTAGTTTGACAGAAGACCTCTTTAAATTTTGCAGGTTTGTTATTAGGGCATTGTGGTTGACACAATGTTTCCATACATTGGTCATTGTTCGGTGTGTTATACGGGGTCAAAGCAGTGACTTTATTTTGAGCAAAACTTACGCACATGATACCGTCACGCTTCTTTCCCACAAGGGTAGGCAGAGACTACTTTGTTCCAATTGCTACGATCCTGACATACCTCTTTCGCTTCATCTACATTAATCACTTAATACGATGCTCGCCGACAAAACAAAACAAAACTTACGGAGAATTTTTCTCTCAGGAATGTTTCGAACTAACCAAAATCACCTGATGTATTATTCCTAAACAAAGACATGCAGTCGTTTTTTTTTCCAAGAGAGGGTTAACTTATAAGAAGTTTTTTTAATTAGTATTAGGATGCTGGCCTGGGAGTAAAGAAAAAACATAGAATGTGCCCGTTGCTTCTCTTCCCGCGCAGATGGTAAAAGCCCATCGAGGGAATGAGCGAAAATCTTAGGAATCATGTATTAGGCGAGGCGGCTAGCAACCCACCACTATTTTGATTCCCCTTTCCACCTATGCTCCCACAATAATGCTAAACGTGGCTAGGTCTTGTTACCTTAGGCTCTGTCTACCCCGTAAGCGATAAAGACGTGATTTATGTATGTATGTATGTTTATATTTATTTTATTGTCTGGATACTTTTAACAGAGTCCCAGCTCGCCACTTGTTTTAACGCGAATTATTTTAACAATTGCCCGGCGAGTTGCAAGGGCGGAGATAAAAGTTAGGCCGAGCCGCGAAGCTACGAAAATACTAAATACACCTACAGTTTATACGCGATTTTCCCAACAAATTTAAGTCAGATATTTTTAAACTTTACGTAGGTCCGTTCCTGAATAAAACAAATGACACATAAAACGCCAGATTCAAATAGCACAATGCTCAAATATAAATGTTATTTGCTAAGAAATATGTCATACGCATTGCATATATTCTATTATCAAAGGGTAGAATGACTAGCAAGAAATGACACGTTATAAATCACAAAGAGCTTATTTTATTCTAATCGTGTTTTTAAATTGAATTTAATGAAGAAACACTTAGGGCTTAGAATTATTTGGGCTGCCAAAGCATGTAAGCCGTTATTTACCTACAATAGAAATTTTTAACAGTCATTTGGGGTTACTTAGGTTATTTATATCTTTTTTACCTACGTGACACGTGGACGCAATGAATATTTATTTGTTTGATGACAGGTGTATTTTTAGTTTATGTAAAAGGGAGATGGCACCATTAAATTTTTTATATTACATAGTTTGTGATCATTACTTTATTTATTTAGCAATAAGCACAATAACTTATAAATAACCGGTTAAGTGCGGGTCGGAGTCGCGCACCGAAGATTCCGTACAAAATCGGCAAGTAAATACAAAATCCAGTGTTAGCAGAGGGTGTTCTGCCTTTTCGCCGAATTTTTTTTGATCGAATTTCATTTGGCAACCAACGTTTCACCGAATGTTCACTTTGACAACTGACAATTGGCAAATTTTTGTATGCCAACCTCTCATTTGGCCGAATTTTCATAAAGACGAATATCATTTTGATTTTAAACTTTAGGAATATTTTTCACATGGCAAATGTTACCAAAGCCGAAAAACTCTTATGATTAATTTGGATCAATTCAGGTTTAGGTGCGGCGGGGTGCAAGGGCCACCCCGCCGCAAACATATTTGTTTTAGTTTATAATCAGTCTTTATTTTACCTTAGTATGTCTTATTTTTTATTAATGGTTATGTAGTACCATTCGGCTATATAAAAAATGACATTTTAATAAGTGTCCATGTAAAAAAAAAACAAACGTTGAGTTGGCAATCGTCAGGTTGGGAAATGAAACTAATCATTTTAACAAGTTGCCATTATGTTGATTCGGCAAAATGAAATTCGGCCAAACGTTGGTTGGGAAGTGCAATTCGGCAATAAAATTTTCAGCAAATCAATAGAGAACCGTGCCGTGAAGATGATAAATATGTTGTCACGTTCAACTATCGTCAGTAAACCGACTTTACAGACAACCGATTTTTTTTTGTCCGGTTCTCTATTGATTTACCGAAAATTTGATTGCCGAATTTCACTTCCCTACCAACGTTTGGCCGAATATCATTTTGCCGAATCATCATATGGCAACTTGTTAAAATGATTAGTTTCATTTTTCAACCTCACGATTGCCAACTCAACGTTTGTTTTTTTTTACTTGTACAAACGCACGTACGAACGTAAAAATGTATTAATGTATAGCAGCTGTCCACGCGGACAGAGTAGGAGAGAGACAGATGTCGAACGCTGCCGAACGCGGAGGCCGATTGTGCCTCTTTGTCGATCGTTCCGCGCTCTCGCTTGCACTTCAAGCCTTAAAGGTAACGCCGCATGAGTCATGTTTTTTCGTGCGTGCAGTCGGCTCCATCGAATTAAAAGACGTTGTCACGTCAAAAACATATTTTTTAGACTCTATTAATCTAGAAATTATTATTACCTGCGTATCAAATTAAAAATTTCTAGGACCTCTGGAAGTACCCTCTATTTTTTGGGAACACGGCAATTTGTATGGAAACACCTATTCAAATGGCTGTATCTTTTGATCGAGTTCATTTACAGAGTTGATTCTTTCACAATTCAAAGGGACTTGCCGTCTTAAGTATTTGGTATTAATTTCACCTTTCTATCTCTACGTGTTCCTAAGAAAAAGGATCTTGACACATGGCCGGACGGGCGGACAACAAAGTGGTCCTATGAGTTTCGTTTTTTCTTTAGAATACAAAAAAAATCACGAAGTAAAAATGAATCATTTCGTACACAACGCTATCTGTAAAGGCATGACAGAAGCAGCTGTAGGCTTATTGTCTAACTCGCTCGCAATCGCCATCGTGTTCATTTTGACAGTTCATGTATGGGCTGACAATTGGCATCGGAATCAACAAACTGTCACATTCATACAAGAACTGTCAAAATGAACACGATGGCGATTGCGAGCGAGTTAGACAATAAGCCTACTGATTTTGAAGCAAAAAGTTTGCCGGGTCAGCCACTGTTTATATAACTTATCTCTACCAGCAATCAGTCTAAAAACATATAGACACAGAAAGAATCGTGCCACGTCTCAAGCCAGACTTGCCATGTCATTAATCTTGCGTTCCTCGCTAACGTTTTTACGTGCAGAGTCGGCTAATCAAATTGTGGTTACGTCAGCTGAGACGGTGACATGTGGGGTTTATGGTTGTATTTATTGAAATGGTTTTTGTTTTGATTTGCTGTAGAGCTGTAAGTCTGTGGGTTGTCACTGTTGTCAGTGCCGGTGACGAATGAGGACTTGGTTTAATCTGCATTAATCTTAAATATGGATTTTTCTTAATTTATCATAAATACAATCATATTATTATCGCTACATACATATGTACTCTACGTAAAAGTGGCAATGGGCAGGCCACATCGCTCGTAGAACAGACAACCGTTAGGGGAGAAAAGTTCTCGAGTGGCGACCGCGAACCGGAAGACGCAGTGTTGGCAGGCCTCCCACTAGGTGGACTGACGACATCGTAAACGTTGCGGGAAACCGGTGGATGCAGGTGGCGAGTTGTCGTTCATTATGGTGTGCTAAGGGGGAGGCCTTTGTTCAACAGTGGACGTCTTCAGGCTGATGATAATGATGATGATGATGACTATAGGTAAATCTCTATAAATCAAAATAAACCGTCGAAATGTATGTACGCGCATAACTTCCGAACGACTGCACCAAACTGGACAATTATTTTTTAGTTTTTATTTCGCTAATTTCTGGACAAGGTTCGTTGAAATTTCGAAAAACACTGGAACGGAGACGAAGCCGCGGGCAACAGATAGTAATACATATTGCAAAACAAAATCCTCCGACGAGTATGTCTGTTTATTCGTGACTAGCAGCCCGTCCCGGCTTCGCACGGGGTAGACAATTATTTATTTTTGGAAATTTGGATTCCCCGCTCCTGTATTTCAGTGCCCCCTCCACCCCGCCCGCCGCGATGCCCGGCGCGCTTTTCAGACTGCATCGCAAACAACGGCCACGGCGCTATGGCGGTTTTGTTTACTGTTTGAATTTTTTAATTCGTAATATCTTTTGAATAGAAAGTCCAATTTAAATAATTTAAAAACTATTTTATAGGTAGTTAAATGGTCTTTACCATAAAATAATTTATTTGGATAGGGATTAATATAAACACATAAATAGCATGGTTTGAATTTGGTTAGCATTTTCATTAATGTTTGAAATGAAAAAAGTTGTTGTAGTGACATAACTACAATAGTTGGACATATGCTACCGCGGAGTTTTTTGTAGACATTATGATGTTCTTCAATATTGTTGTACATTATTTTGTTCTATCGCTAATAGTTTCGGCAGCGCATTCGACGAAAGACATTTTAAGACTCATTTTTCTACACCTTCGGTTACATTGTTTAAATTTTACCAAGGATCCCTAATTTTTTTCAAAATGAAATGTAGCCTATGTCAAATTGGAAGATTGTAGCATTCTATTGGTGAAAGAATTTTTTAAATCGGCCCAGTACTTTTTGAGCCTATTCATTACAAACATACAAAAATAGGTACAAATCTTTCCTCTTTATAATATTAGTGTAGATGAACTCAAAAAAGTACTAAACGGATTCATCGGTTTTCGCCTATAGATATATGTATTATTGTTTCACGAAAAATGTTTAAGTTTATTAATTTGTTAGGGTTTTAATGTTAATTGGTTGAAATGTAACGATAATTATTGGAAGTGTCGGGGTTCGGATTCGGGCTCACATCCTCTTAATTGAACTTCACTTGGTAAGTTCGTTTAATTCTACATTTTTATGTAAAAAATCACATATTATGAAATTTATCATTGAGATTCTTGGTGAAGGAAAACATCGTGAAACCTTCAAGCTTATTGTCTAACTCGCTCGCAATCGCCATCGTGTTCATTTTGACAGTTCTTGTATGAATGTGACAGCTAGCTGATTCCGATGCCAATTGTCAGCCCATACATGAACCGTCAAAATGAACACGATGGTGATCGCGAGCGAGTTAGACAATAAGCCTACACATGCGAAGGTGGTGTGCTTGAACTTGCCAATCCTCACCGGGGCTAAGTGAAAATAGCGGAACCCTCTGAGATGCATGTGCCTAGCAGTGGGCATAAAACATGATGATGGTGGACGTTTAATTCTGTTTGCATTCCCTGAACAAATAAATTACCTCCTCCAAATTATTTTCTGTTTTAGGGGCAGGGTCATTCCTAAGCAAATATTTGTGTCTGCGTGTGTTAATTTAAAACAGCGACATGGCCTCGTCCGATGGGGCTTGATAAAGGGTACAACAAAACAGGGCACACGTAGCTCTTATACCAAACACATAAAGCTTAGTTTCGTTAAACTGTTGGCATTTGCTAGTGTGGTATTTATGTGTTACTTACGGAGAATAAAACTTGAGAGCGAAGTGTTAGGCTCCCTTGTTTTCGCCCTTTGTTTAAAATAATACGACATAAAAGTACCACTAATATTATAAATGCAAAAGTAACTCTGTCCGTCTGTTACCTATTCACGCCTAAACCGCTGGACCGGTTTAGCTGGAATTTAGTAATAGGTCGCGAATTTCGTCGGATGAGGGCCGCAAAAGACATTTATTTATGGCGCTCTTTGGACGGGTAATTATTTTCAGCAGTGGACGTCTTTAATTTGGCTGATGATGACAATGATGATCCAAACAATAAAATTATACTTATTTAATCTACACTACTTACGTAATACAATGTTCAATTCAATTAGATATGGTGATGTGCTAGCATGGTAATTATGGTAAGGATTCAATAATAGTACATTACTGCAGAGGCCGTGAAGTAAGGGATTGCAGGACGAGATTGGGGTACACGGCCGAGTCGTAGACGAGGCCGGATAAAACGAGTCCTGCAATCCCTGTTTCCGGCCGAGGATTGTATAGTGCTTTCCTCAAGCAATGCGAGGAAATCAAGTAAAAATTGTTTGATTTGCCAGCATTTTTAATTTTTGAAATGTGCCATTTGAACAAACTTTTGCCCGCGCCATGTTCCTCGCGCCCCACCCCGCGCCGCCGCACCGCGCCGACCGCACCACATTACTTCTTGGCTTCATTTCGCGACATTAACGCGTACATTTCCGAGTATGTTTGAGAAAAAGCTATTTTATTTTATTTATTTCCCTTACTTGTACCTACAGTGACCAGACCAGGAGGTCTATAAAGAATTCCTCTGAAGTCTATCTGATTCTATTAACACGTACAGCATTGTTTTTGTTCGGCAAATGGGTACCTTTAAAAGCAGTGAATCCTTTAGAATTAGACGAGTGCCCAAAGAAAACAAAGCAGTATTTTTTTTGTTTTTACAGAACACTTGTATTGTGTTAGGACAAACGAGAGAATGAATTCAATTTTGTCCGTTAGTTATTTTTCAATTAGATATTTATAGTGGAATATAATAGGATCTTTTTAATTTGTTTTGCTTATAGCCATTTTTTTCTGCTGGGATCCTTTAACCGAGAACTTTTAGTAATAAAATAATAACACCAGAGGCACACTATTTTTAACGTCTAACAGCCCTGTGTGTAGTTTTTATGTACCTAAGTAGTCCTAGGTCATAATAGTCACATGACAAACCCGTTAACAAGAAAATCAGTATGTAGTAAATACAAAATGTCAGAATGACATTCAATAAACGTTTTCATCTCTCATACTCGGAAAGTGAGGCAAATCATATGAGACATACGGGAGGACAACTATTATTTTCTTCCCAAGGGTAGATAATATGAATTAAAAAAAATAAAGGCTTTGGCTGTCAATGGAACACATACGCATTCAGCCAAGTATTACGGCATATCCATGTTTTTTTCTTAATTAGGTATTAATAATAATTATAAATTTTATAATGCTATTTAGTCAAATATTATTTTTATTAATTTATCTACATTACTTTATTCTTATACATACGTAGATTTAATGCTGTTTTAGAAAAAAAAATAAGAAAAAAATACATTGTAAATGACAATGGTATATATTTTATGTCCACACAGCCCATCTGTATTCCGCTTAACTCGCGGTTCAACTGACTAAAATACCTACTTTGTCTACAGTTTTTCTCTAATTATTATATAAAACATTTTAAATGTTGTTTATGGGTAAATATTGAAATATTTGACAATAACCACATTGACCTAAGTATATTTAAAAAAAAACTTGATTTGCTGCAAATGCAACTAGTTTAGAAAAAGCGAGCTCGAATTTGGCGCGAAAGCATACTTCATTTGGTAAAACTTTACAAAAAAATATAAATAAAAAATGAGTAAATATTCCTGGAAAACGTGACTTTTTCCTTTATGAACTGTACAAATGTCTGAATTAATTTTAGTAAATTTTTTATTTAATAATTTTTTTCTCATTAACTTACTTATGTATATTTTTTACTTTCTTTGTAGTCGAAATGAAAAGTAGTGTTTAACTCGGGAAAAAACACCAATATCACACTCGAAATATTGGCACCCTCACATGCTCGGGTGCCAAGTTACCTCGTGTGATATTGGTTCTTTTCCTCCCTTGTTGAACAATTTACTATTACGTACAGTACCGGGCCATAAAGATTGCATTTCGGTCTTTGAAAAGAGACAATTGGCGTCACGTAAGTTAGAGCAAGACAACGCTCTACGAAGCCGAAGAAGAAGTTTTAATGCGATTCAATTCCGATTCAGCTTAGGTTCGCTCGCTGTCAGATCTATACTAAAATTGACAGCTAAAACCTTAACTGAGTCAGAATTGAGGCACTAAGACGTCATGGTGAGGCCCCTTGGGATTGTTCTTTAGTTTCCATAGCAACCATTATCACATAAAAGTTCGACTACACTCTGTAGCTGTTTTTAAAAATATAATGCAGGAAATTTTGTGCCAATCTAAATTTATCAATCGCAATTTTTGCTTTAATAATAACGTACATCCATCCTTGTTCAAAAATGACGCATTTATAACGTTAGTAGAAGATTAGCAGAATAGGACACGATAAATCCGAAAATACAAGGAAGAAAATACGCAATAGATAAATGTTTGCCTGATTCTTATTGTAGACGCCGCTGAAGGCGGATCAAACAAAATAGTAAATAGTCAATATTGATGGGACACATACGGTTCCCTTCCGTTCGTTTGCTCTGCGAATCTCACAATACGATACAAATACTTAGGTGTTTTATACAACCGAATTATTGGGAAGTGAACTGTAGTTTATTTTTGGTTAACTGGATAACAGGCATAGAAGAAAGGGAAAAGTAGAAGTGACATGACAACGAGACACGCGCGCATTGAAATAATGTACCTACTAAAGTCCATTTGTTCAAGCTAGATACTAAAATGGCATTACCTGTGATGCCTGTTTTTGGCAATTCAAAAATAGTGGTGTGCCACCACTATCGAAAGTTAACGATAAATTAAATTTAGTATAGATTTTTGTATGTTTAAGCTAATGTAATAAACTAATAAAACCTTAAAATTTGCTTGATTATGATACAATCGTATTTTTTTCTTAAAACATGACCAAACCTCTAGTATTCAGACCACAAACATTGTCGATGGTTTCGAGTAGGTACGCCACTAAACAATAAATTAAAACTTGGTATCATTATTTCACAATTTGACATTTGAAATTGTCAATTTAGTATCTAGTGTGAATAAATAGACTATAACGTACTAGAGAGACTATTCCAAACAAAAACATTGCGCGCAGCCGTTGCGGCGGGGCATGCGGGGAACGAGCGGGGCAAGGGTTCTATTCTCATAGATTATGTTATACGTTACGTCTTATTGTTATACGTTACCTATACGCGTAGATGCGACATTATTATGTATTCTGCCTACTCGAGACTGTCTGTTACTGATTATTAAAGTTGTTTTAATTTCCTTTGAATAATACAAGTTTCGAAAGTTTCTATCGTTTTGTGTAGTACCTAATCAACAGTTATAAGCAATTCTAGATCTGATTATGCCACACATTACGCATTTTTTACGTTTTTAGTCTAATCTATATAAATAAAAATGCATCGTCAAAATGTATTGTACGCGCATAGTCTGGCGAAAAAGAGTATAAATTAAAAAGTGGCAATACAGTAGTGTCGTCCCGTTTACTTTTATACTTATTAGGTTAGATGGGGACAACACTACTTACAGTATTGCCAGTTTTTAATTTCTACTCTTTTTTGCCAGACTATAACTTCCAAACGACTGCACCGAATCTGATAATTCTTTTTTAGTTGTGTTTTTTACTGTTTGGACTATGTTTTTATGAAATAAAATGTTGTTGTTTTTTTTTTATTTAGCTTAGGTATTTTGTTCTTGTGCAAATAATTACGCAGATTCTCGCGCCTGTCAATAATTAAAGCCTTGCTTTCTTCATGACTCCTTTACAACCTGACATGGTTAATTCCTCAGCTCCAATCAGGCGTTTCCATTTCCGCGCACAGAAATTGCTTGCTATTTCCAGCCCATTTTATCGTTGATTTTGCGCGTGACGTCACACAGTTGATACAAATCCGTGGTGACGTGCCTTTGTTTTGAAACATCGGAAATTGGTTTAGTAGTGACAGGTGGCCATGATCGGTGTTGTGGGGCTACTCCGAAATCCGATTTTCGAAGTTCGTATCACACCGTCCCTCTCACTCTCAAATTAATAACTAGTAATAGTGAGAACGGAACGGCACGAAACGAACTTCGAAAATTGAATTTCGGAGTATAAGGCCAGGTTTGTTTTGCGATGGAAGGGCGTTCTTTTGATTAAGGCTGGTAGGTACCACCAGCCAAATATGTGGTCTACCGCTCTAAGGTTAAAATTCCTTTGCACGTCACAATATTATAACGTCGATAGAGGCTGTCAACTTGAATGTTTGACTTTAGCTACATAAATTTTCATTTTTCATTACGAGGCGTCAAAATTCGGTTCTCTTTTTGTCCCATAATTTTTTTGGTCATAATTATTACGAGCATGTATGAAGAGATTGATGAATGTAACTAAGTATGTTTTTTATATGAAAATACTAGCTATTGCCAGCGACTTCGTGTGCAAATAACTCGTTTATCGTTATCCCGCGGGAATTTTCCGGGATAAAAAGTAGCCTATGTGCTATTCCAGACTTTTCTCTATCTATGTACCGAATTTCATCCAGATTCGTTGGGCCGTTCTGGCGTGATTGAGTTAACAAACAAACATCCATCCATCCATCCATACTTTCGCATTTATAATATTAGTTAGAAGTTAGATGCGTGTTCTATACTTAGCATACTCTTGGGGCAACATAGCTTAGCGTTAGTGGAGACGGTCACATATTTTACTCTATACTCTATGTCTATAACTCTCTATACTCTGTTTTCTGTTGTCCTGTCAATCGTTCGAAGGTTAACTGGAAGAGATCCCTTTGAGGGATAAGTTCGCCTTTTTACATCCGTGTATCTTATTACCTGTAAAATTAATGTGTTTTATGTACAATAAAGAGTTAAACATACATACATACATTTTATGTAGTTTTGTTGTGTAGCTTCCACATTCTCGCAGAATAGCTGCGTAGCAAATCTCTGGTGTAAAGTCACCCTTAGCTTTAAATATTCAACGCGTGTCTGCAACACTAAATCACTTTGACGTCATAAAACGGGCTTGATTTTATATTTAATTCCCTTGAGTTAATTAATCAAAGCAAAGATGAAAGTGGCGGGAAGTGTCGGGAAGTGTCGGGAAGTGCCAGTAAGTGCTGGTATTAGGGAGTTTGAAACGTTCAGTGTAGAGGCCAGATTCCAGTTTAATTCTTACAAATTGTAGAGAAGACAAGCCGTTTCGGTTTCCGCAATGCGGCTTGTGCGTTAACGTGGCGGGGCCCGTGATCCATTTTAAATGTTTCTGTACGCTTAGTGCAGGTTTTCGGTCACAAAATGCGTCTCGAACGAGTTTGCTTTAAAACGTCAAATACTATGAGAACAGTTTGTTGCCGTCTCGATCCGCAAGTGGCGCTGCCAATTTTTCGATAGTAATTGAGACGGTTACGTGAACGCGTTAAAGACGTTTTTTATGCGAAAACTTACACTAGACAATAACACAATACACTAGATAATTTTTAGTTATAATTTTTATGGTGGTGGTACCTTGGGAACCGAAATAAAATATTTTTCTTTCTTTCTTTCTTTCTTTCTTTAGACTCTCTGAAAGTAAATATCACAACGTCACAGCAAGCTTATAAAATAAAAATGGTTGGGTAGACAAATATCAGTGTTCCCGATGAATTTTATGTATGTTTCTCGACAAGCTTGTTGTACAACTCATTGTTGTATCCTGATTTGTATGTTTTATAATTATGATTTCCAAGTAAAATTGACGTATAATCATTTGCACAATACATCGATTCGCACTGTTGCGTTTGAACTACAATATTAGCCTATTTATAATTGTTTTATTGTTTTGTTTGTTTTATTCATAAATAATTAATTTTATTGTGAATTTGGTTATGATAAATCATTATATTCATTTGACATATTAATATTATATTCGATAACTTTAATTTAGCTATAAGTACTAATATTTGTATGCCACCAAAGGCTGAGCGGCTGTACTATTTAAAATTAATAATACCATGACATAATGTAACCCGTTCAATGCAAATAAATTATTTCATTTCATTTCATTTCATTTCATTTACTCAAAGTAAAGAAGCGTAAGTTAACGTACCTACGTATTTATATTTAAACACTTTTTAAATCGTTAATAGTATACAATTTCATTGTCAAAAGATCACACTTAACTGCTTTTAATTAGCAATCGAGCTGATACGCAAAAACCAATTGTCAAAAAAAAAATCTTCAATGAGCCCGCTGGAGCAACGCACACCGCCTTCTGTACGACTGGAGAAGGATTTATTGTTCCGCTCGAATTGTGCCCGTTAAGAATGGCTGAGACACCCGCATCGATATGAGACATACTGTTTGTTACAAAACATTCCCGTGATCCTTAGAGTACAAAACTTCAAGGAGTTCGCAAGCTCAGACCAAATAAGTGGGTCTTTATTTTGTCCCATAAAATTGAAGCTCCGAATGTTAGTACGGTTTGTCATAATTTTCGTTAGTCATAAAATGTTTTATTTTTGAAACAGTAAATATTTTTTTCAGAATTGATAGTAAACTAACCTAACTTAACCTACTACGTTCTGATGGATTTTCCAAAATTTCTGAAAAATGCACGGTTTCATAAAATAAGTTGTGACCAAAAAAAATTTTACGATTATTATGACCAACGAAAACTATGGGACAAAAAGGGAACCGCAAATAAGTTTATGCAAAAAATGACACATTTTAATCCCCAACGCAAAAAGAGGGAAATAACTTGCTACTCCGCTAGTTACGTGTAAAATAGCCAAGCCTGTGCGGAATATTATTTACATACAATCCCTCCCTCCACTACTGCCACATAAAACACACAAATCCAGATACATCTAATAAAGTGTTAGAATGCCTAATTTGAACTATTAACGAAAAACTTAAATTGAAATAAACAAAACTGCTGTTATAATTTAATAATTTACTAATGTAAACTTGTAAAAATTTGTGACGTCACACTAGGGAGGTGGGGTCTCACAAATGTGACCATCTGTGGTAAGAAGAGGGGTCAAAAATTCATGAAATACGTGTGACGTACTTTATGGATGACCCCTAGTAGGTGTGTGAATAAAAATTGATCCTTAAAAAAATAAATTTGTCCCCCGACAAAGCGGCTTGTCAGAACGCAATTTGTAAGAAGAACCCCGAGTCCCTGAAAGAAACAGTAATAAAATAAATCGACGGAACAAGTAAAGGAGCATTATAATCTCCAGAGCCCCGCTGAGTTGGAAACTTTTTAATTGATATTTTCATAAAGTTTCCTTTGATCATTGCCTTTGGCATTAAGAATATTTTTACTTTAATACTTTCAAAGACGTGCTTTATACGACGCCGTGTTGACAATCCAAATTAAGGTCAGAGCTATACGAAGATGAAATCAACAATTAGAGTGGAAATAAGAGCTATCCAATTATGGTAACACATCAGTCTTTTTCGACTTACACCGTACTAACTCAAAATTTTCACGATTTTTTTCCTTATCTTCTCGTGAAACAAACCCATTTAAGTACAGACCTACCTAACTATCCATATTCAATTCATACAATAGCTGCTTGCTCAACTTTATTTTACCATTTTGACCTTCATCAATTCGTCAATTTCGGCTTGGCGTAATTTTATTTCATATGAATTGTGTGACTTTTCCACTCTATTATGTTGTATACTCTACGGAGTTGTATTCACGAAAACTTCTTTTATAAGCGAGCTTGCTCAGCAAGTAGTAATTTACTTAGGTAGCTTGGCTAAAGGTGCTCCTATTGAGACCCAGACTTTGGACGCTAAAAGAATATTTTAATGATACCATCATTTCGAAACGACTATAGTCTATTTATTCATACTAGATACTGAATTGACAATTGCAAATGTCAAATTGTGAAATAATGATACCAGCTGCTCTGCTTTTATTGTTTAGTGAGGTAGTCGAAACCATCGACAATGTTTGTGGTCTGGATACAAGTGGTTTGGTCATGTTATAAATTTATGAAAAAAAAATACGATTGTATCATAATCAAGCAATTTTTAAGTTGTCCATATTAATTTATTACACAAGCTTATACGTATAGAAATCTAAACTAAATTTAATTTATCTTTAACTTTCGATAGTGGTGGCACATCACTATTTTTGAATAGCAAAAAACAGACAACACATGTAATGTCATTTTAGTATCTAGTATGAATAAATAGACTTCACGTAAAGCCTGGCAGATAAGCTGAACCACCCACAAAGCGTTGTCAGTTAGTTTTATCCTCTTATCTCTTACAACAGTCAAACATAGCTAATGAGGAAGAGAGTTGTCGATGGGCTTCTCGTTCCAAATGCCATACTTCATGCAACAGATTTGCTCATGGTAAAAAAAACGATTGAAGATGTTATGTAAAAAAAAAGTTATATCCTTTGGTGATACTTTGTTTGAGCTGCAAAACTGGTTTACAAAATATAAAAAGGCATATTCCCGTCCACGACGGTATCTTGTTACCGATTACTTTCAAAATCCGGTGACAAATTGTCGCCATTATGGCCAAAGAGATTCCGAGTTCCCGAGGCACTCTCAGTTAATCCGGTCTTGCTCGTCCACTTAAAATATTCATCTATTATCGAGGTGATTATACCGATCCAGCCTTTCTTTTTAACTGGTAATTAAAGAACGTTTTAGGTTGTTTAAAACGTGGTGTTCGGACCGTCATTAATTTCGGCGATACGGATCGGAACAAACCCTTTACTGAACTACAGGGTGTGGAAATTGCTATCTTGCAACAAATTATATTCATTTGATTGAGGCAGGCCCAGTGCGGATTTGAAACTTCACACAGACCATTGAATCGCTTCACAGGTATATGCAGGTTTCACCACGGTACAAAAAATACAAATAATCTTTATTTCATAACTACATTTATAATATAAGAGATGGAGCCGCCCTGGAAGCAAACGATGCCGATGCCTGTATTGGGAAGCACCGCTCTTCCGTAGATTATAATAGTTACTTACTACAACTAAACTTAAGTAACTAAGTATTTCAAACTAGAAACTAGATGGGTGTATGCATTATGAGTACGATGTTTTCCTTCAACGAAAAGCTCGTGGTCACCTCAAGAGCACTCTAAACCTATACTAGCACGAAGAGATTGTTGAACGTGGATAAAGCGATAGGATATAGAATCATAGTTAGAGGAACGAAGTAGTCTCTGCCTTTAGCCCATGGAGAGACTCCTCCTTCATCCTCTCAGTTTTTCAACTATCCCGTTCTTTTATCCCGTGGTAAATTTTTAAAATCTTTTCGCATTGCATATTTGCTAATATTTTCATGGTTCTAGTAATTATACTTGCTTAGACAAGGCCCATTTGTAGCGAAATTATAATTTCCATTTATTCCGTATCCCGTGGGAATTTCAAAATGTCTCTTAGTGCACAATGATACGGAATGTCTGCCAAATTTCAAGTTTATAGCTTTAGTGGTTAGACTGTGCGTTGTCTGTCAGTCATTCAATCAGTCAAGTAGGTAACTCTATTATAGGTGATGATGATGATGATGATGATGTCCTCCTAGACGTGTCTATCTACGGCGACACTCTGTCAAGTATTCCTGGCATGCGCGCGAATGTGACTTGCGAACCCCAACTTGTTCACGAACACGCGATCACAAGAGGGACAGTACAAGGTGTATGTATAGTTAGCATAGCATAGCATCTACATGTGGTCTAGATGTTCAACAGTGCTTGGCGTGAAATTCCCTCCCACTAGTTTTTGTTATAATAGGAACTTCGAGGAAAGTTGGAGTAAATCTCTAACACTCAACTCAAAGTTTGCATAATATTTCAAAAGTTTCACGTCTTAAACTCTCATATCTATACGTCGGTATTTTTTAGCTGGTAAAAAAGTATTATATATATTGCCCGTGACTCTGCGGAGAATTCACTTATCGCAATCCCGCGGGAACTATAAATAAATAAATAAATAAATATCTTGGGACAATTGACACCAATTGACCTAGTCCCAAACTAAGCAAAGATTGTGATATGGGCACTAGACAACGGATAAACATACTTATATAGATAAATACATATTAAACATCCAAGACTCGAGAACAAACATTCGTATTTTTCATACAAATATCTGCCCCGACCGGAGATCGAACCCGGGACCTCAAGCTTCATAGTCAGGTTCTCTAACCACTAGGCCATCCGGTCGTCAATTACTATGCAATTTTATGGGATAAATGATCCTATGTCACTCACAAATAATGTGGCTTTCTACTGGTAAAAAAATATTCAAAAGCGGTTCAGTAGATACAAAAATTATAAAGGTCACAATCTCAGAAACTTTACCTCTTGTAGTTATGGAGCAGCACCTGGCTAGAACTCATCCAGAATGAGATCCAATCACGAAAGTGGAAATGGATATAGGGAAGCCAAACAGACTGGCGCCGTAACGCGTTACGTTACGAAGCGGTTTACCCTCCCGTAAGAAATTATCACTTCCAAAATTGTCCCTACCCTTAATTCACCGGCTGTCATCGGCAGCATTTGCAGCAGACTTTTCTAAAAAAAAACTGTTCTACTAAGTTGAGCCATAGCAATTGAATAGCAAATAGATATACTATAGATACACTATGTCACTTAGCAGTAAGTGAAAGAATAAGGCGCCATTCGTCTTAGAGAGACAACAATCGCCCTAAACAAGATTTCAGGGGCGGGGCTTCCCTTTGTCAAAAAAACGCCAAGTTCGAGTCAGTCTCGCACAGCCTTGTTCCGTTATATATCTTGGAATTGACATCATTAAATTAGGTAGGTATGAACCTAAATATCGTAAATTGTAAACGTAAATTGAGTACGCCGTTGTTTTCCCTACGTGATAGTTGGGATCGTGGTGTGCTCGTGCTTTGATGATGGACCCGTAAATGTTCCGAAACGAGTCAGTGATTTTTATATGTTGTATATGGAAGCAAAGAAGGGTGGGTTTGCATGAAAACATATATATTTCATCTATCTTGCACGTGTAGTTAGCGGAGTGGCACGGTAAATGTTTTTTTTTTCATTGAAATGGACCTCCGAAAAGTAGCCCTAGACTCAATAAAATATGTAAAAACATCTCAGCTGTTACGAAAAATATCTATGAATCCTAAAATACTTTTTTGTACCTACACCTTATTAAAACGCAATTTTTTAGCCTGAACAACTTTTTCAGCCGATAAACTATACACACTATACAAAGTCATGTTATAGCCACTAGTGGTGGGGGATCCTTGACACCCTTTGGATATGGAACCCCAAAAACCTATCCCTGGATAAAATCCCTTAAGTTATGTCTGTGATAAATTGTCGTTGCTTTTCACGGGCAATGCAGCCTTTTACAAGAGTAAGGCGAAGAATTCTCTGAAATTTGTTGGACTGAGATAATAATGGGCTGTATGAGTTTTTGAAGTCTTGTTGATGAAGTAAAAAAGGTAACACATCAATTAATGTATGATTTGTCCGTGGTCACAAGTAGACTTGTAGGGTATCACAACCATCATCATCATTATCAAAAGCGTCAATTATACTATTAGCAATTAAACTATTTAACCACTACCAGATAATGATTTTAAAGAGTCTGAAGACCTCAGAGTTTTCTCGAAAAATCTCAAAAGTTATTTGTTATTTGGCTACGAGACCCTTCTACAGTCTCGATGAGTGTTTTGGTAAATTATACGATTAATTACTGCTTTTAAAATTTAATGAAATATGACATGTTTTTCTGAATTTAATTTTAATTGTATTTAGGCTAAGTTTAATTTATTTTATTTTACTGTACACAATTTTGCACGATAATTGTATCTTTGGAAGCAAAATAAAGAAACTGAAACCGTTTTACCGAGTGAGCTTTTCGAACTACCCGCACTTGGCCAACATTTTATTCCGGCCCCTCGCGGAAAATGGAAATAACCCTAGTAAAATGAATGCAAAACGAAACACAATAACACTCATTGCAAACAACTTGTTCTAAAATCTATGGCGTATTGGAAGAAACGCCATCAGAAAAGGGGTTTCCAACAAACGTCGATAACACACCCTTGAGTTCGTGAACTAACTCAACTTACTGACAAATAGCACCACATAGCTACGTAACGACACAAATCACGATTAAACAAACTTAATTTTACACTTTACTGCTACACACTTAAGATTCCAATCGGAATGCACTGAAATAGACGCTTGGGCGTTTTAATCTTGCATGTGACGAAATGGTAAAGTAATGTCGGCAACTCCAACTTTACTCTTCCATTGGTCTTTAGGAAAGCAACGACGTAAGTCGATTTATTATGTGAGTGTCATTTTCAGGTTTAATTACGTTAGGTTACAATTGAAATTTCAATGGTAGTTTTAATATTCTTGGACAAAATTGTTTTAAGAGGTGGATATACAGATTCTCGGATTGTTCAGACAGTTATGTCTGAGTAGTGTGATTAAAGCTGGTATCCATCGTGTAAAACACGTTGTAAAAGTTACAATTTAAAAAGAGATAGTTTATTAACTTAAACTATCAAAATCGATATCTGAGGATCTTGAAAAGCGGACGCCTAATCACTCTTGATTAGAATAATAATAATAGTAAAGTTATTTATTCAGACAAATATCCAATTATTATTAGTAATTTTTTATGACTATGTTAATATTCATATTGGACAAGAGACATTGTATTTTTAATTAAATGTTGCATCAGAATAGAATAGAATGGAATATTTTTTATTTCTTATTTGTTGACCGTTTTATTTGTATCATATTTGGCATACACACAACAGGTAATAGAACAGGAATTAGACATTTTAACACGTAAATCCGATTCATGCTTGACGTTTTTTGTTAAAAAACTTTCTTAAAAAACACAACTAGCTCACAGAGATAAAGTAAATGTATCGTTATTCACACATTAGGTACTCGTACTAGCTTACGTTGAAAATTTTAGTTTAGTTGAAAATAGTTTAATTTTCAAATTAGTTCAAATTAGTTAGTTTAATTTTTAAAAAACTTTCTTAAAAAACACAACTAGCTCACAGAGATAAAGTAAATGTATCGTTATTCACACATTAGGTACTCGTACTAGCTAGCGTTGAAAATTTTAGTTTAGTTGAATATAGTTTAATTTTCAAATTAGACCCACGTAAAAGGATAGATAATTCTACGCGGACGAAGTCGCAGGCAGAAGCTAGTGTACTTATACTTTTAAAACTATTTGGCTCAGTAAAATGATGAACGGCTTTGACTGGACACTTGAAAACTGAAAAATGGTAGTTACTGGTATGCGTTTTTTGTGACTTGCTTATTTTTTGACGTGACAACGACATAAATCGACGAACGCCGGCTACACTCACGAAAAAGCATGAATCATTGTCACGTTCCGCGTGACGTCAGTGTGCAAGCGAGAGCGCGGAACAAGCGATAGAGAGGCACGATCTCGCGTGACGTTCGACATGCTTCTTTATGACGTTTTCGCGTAAAACTATCGTCCGTAAACCGATTTTACAGACAATCGGTTTTTTCTTAGCGGTTGGCTCAAACAAGACAATACATAGGTACGATGGGTTTGTGTGTAAAGTGGTCAACATTATAAAACTTCAAGTATACATGGCCACGCAGATTTTCATGTTATAATGCACCGACATAACTTTCGTGCAAAGAAACGTTACTTTAAGTAGGTACATTATACCGCTAAATAAATTGAAGACACTTTGTTGTTGCATTTTATGTTAAGCGTGCACCACATGACCCATTTTCCTTTGAAATGTGTTGTTATTTGCATAACTACTTTTTCTTTGTAACTAACATTTGAAATAACCACTACACAGATAATAGGTACAAGGAATCATAATATTATAGGCGATGCGGCTAGCAAACCATCATTATTTCGATTCCCCTCTCCACCTATACGCCCACAATCAAGCTAAACGTGCCCTTTAGATCTTGTTACCTTAGGCTCTATCTACTCCGTAATGAATAAAGACGTGATTTGTGTATTCTGTGTACATAAGAGGTAGATCTCTCCATCGATCTGTATGTTTGCGTTAAACTCAAAAACTACTGATTTTCATACGGTTTCAACCAGTACATAGAGCGAGTCACAAGGAACGTTTTGATATATAATACAACACAATACAATACAATAACTCTTTATTGAACACTACATATAACAATCAAAACAGAAAAAAGGTATACAGAAGTAATAAGGTAACAATAGGCGGCCTTATCGCTACAGAGCGATCTCTACCAGGCAACCATAACGGACCAAAGAAAAGAACAGATCTGAGCAGGTGGTGTAATTTAGAATATATGTTAATATACCTAAGTAGTGAAAATACATACATACTAATACACATAGTACAAGAAATAATACACTATACATGAAACACGTTTATAATAAACTAGCTGTTGCCAGCGACTTCGTCTGCAAAGAATTCGTTTATCGTTATCCCGCGGGAACTACGCAATTTTCCGGGATAAAAAGTAGTCTATGTGCTATTCCAGACTTTTCTCTATCTATGTGCCGAATTTCATCCAGATCCGTTAGGTCGTTCTGACGTGATTGAGTAACAAACAAACATACATACATCCATCCATCCATCCATCCATCCATACTTTCGCATTTATAATATTAGTTAGATTAGATTAGATTAGATGGAGATATATATATATATACTAGTATTTCGCGTGGGGGCCGCGGGCCCCGAGGGGCCCGCGGAGGTCCTCTGCCACCTTTTTTTTTTAATAATATTCCTAATCTCTTTTTACTTTACTGGTATGCGTTTGTTTCAACTCTTTTTTTTTTTTAAAGTGAAAACCAACTTGTTTAGCGACGTTGAAAACTTTTTGGGATGGGTAAAAAAATGTTAAACTCGCGTCAGGCGTAAGATGGAGAGAGTTTAACTTACCAGGATCATGATCCTCTAAGAGCTTATTTTGAAATACGAATAAAGCTAGTCGCGTTCGATTTTTGAAAAGTACGTTGATTTCGTTGCTTTAACGTATGTGCGTTTGGTCTAGTGGCGTTTTTACTTTATTTTTGGCAGCCATTTTGAATCCGTCATCTTGAAAAAAATAAAAGTATTTTTCGTGGGGTACCCTGCCACCCTGTTTTTTTTTTAATATATCTTACCTTTTTTAACTTAATTGTTAGGCCGCTATTTTGAACCCGCTATCTTGGAAAAAAATAATTATTTCTATTTTGTATGACGGTAATCTTGTTTTCGCAATTTTGAAAAAAACTTTGACCGGCTCACCCATTGGCTGGCTGTTCTATTTTACTTTAGTTCTGGGCAACCTCGATAGGGCGGGCTAGTTGTTGCGGAGAGCTGGCCCATGTGCCAAATCAGTTTCCACGTTCAAGTCAGTTATGCAATTTTTTGGTACTTCTGGTAAGGTTTTCGATACGATGGTGTATAGAGTTGAACCCCTCCTCTAAAAACAACAGGTCAAAAATACAGAAATTACCTTGAACGGTGATCGTCTTGGAAAATGGCGGAATCGAAAATTCAAGTATTTTGCGTGAGGCCCGTGGAAGATATCCTGCCACCCTGTTTTTTTTAAATATTTCTAACCTTTTTTACTTTTTTCTTTGGCCGCTGTCTTGGAAAAGTGTTTCGAGTGGAGGCCGCGGGCCCCGCGGGGCCCGCGGAGGATACCTTTCCGCCCAGTTTATTTTTTCAAATATTTCTAACCTTTTTATGCGTTTATTGTCACTAATTTTACTTATTCAGTTCGAAGAGCAGATTATTGCTACTGATTGGAGCTTAAAATGAAACCATAGCGCATACCTTCCTTCTCATTGAAATCAGTCACCTTGGAAAAAGCATTTCGCGTGGGGGCCGCTGGCCCCGCGGGGCCCGCGGAGGGCACCCTCTTGCCTTGTATTTTTCTTTTTCAAATATTTCTAACGTTTTTTACTGTATTCTTTGGTCGCCAATTTGAATCCGTCATCTTGGAAAAAAAATCGGTTCATTAGATTACCCCTCCCACATTGAACGACATTTTGGTCGAGCAGGTGGTATACTACTACCTGCTACTACAACTATATTACTACTATAATTGTACACAATATTTTTATATAATTTTGTTCCGCAGCAAATGTTTCTCATATTCTCATTTTATATAATTTTAATTCATTACTTTTGAGACCATTTTTTTTAATTTCTATACCTATATACATAGTAAAACATAGTAGAATATATATTATTAATTCTTATATTATTTACTTGACATAATAGACAATACACTGAAAATCATTACATATACAAGGTTGCTACTTTCATTTCAGCCAGATAATTTACAGGTGACATTAGCCAATTTAGCTATGCGTTTTTAATAGAATTTGTTTTTTGTTTGGGCGCAGTTCTAACCTAACCTAACCTACTTTTCTGGTAGCATTTTGTTTTTGTTGTGGTCGTTGTACTAACGTAACCTAAACCCCCTTTTTCTAAGTTTTATTTTATATTGATAATAGTCAAGTTTCTTCTAATAATTATATTTCCATCTTAGAAATAAAATTATATGAATAAAAAAATTTCCTACCTGGCTGTACACTGCGAATATCGATTCCTTTGATTCTGTGCTGAAAGAGACGGTTGAGTGTTTGCTAAATGTCTCTCTTAGCTGGGACCATTGGTGGGACCTACCTTCTACGACTTGTGCGGGACGTTAGCCTGCCAGCCTTTCTGGCATCGGCGGCTGGGGCTGTGGAGCATGTTACTGATATTTACTCATTGGATGGTTGCAAGGCCACAATACCTTATGCTTCTGATGCTCGGGCAGCATAGTCTTGTCTAGTCTCGAATGCGTCGGTACCCGAAAATGATCATCTTCAGCGCTCATGGGATGAGGCAGTGGTGAGGTGGATTTATGATGGCCTTTTAGAGGTGTCAGTGGGTGTGGATAGGGCCAGGTGGCATGCAGTGTCTAGGCCGGAATCCGGCGCGCGGTTACACGCATTTCCTTCTCCACATCTGGGAACACTCTTCGATGACGACTCTTTGCGGGTGACGGTGGCTCTTCACCTGGGCTGCGATGTTTGCGACCCTCATTTATGCATCTGTGGCACCATGGTGGAGAGCAACGGTCACCACGCTCTCAAATGTTGTCGTTGTGCGGGGAGATTTTCACGCCATCACGCGCTAAACGATATTATCCGAAGGGCGCTGATTTCGGCAAATGTGGCATGTATGCTGGAGCATCCTCTAAGCCGGACAGATGGCGAAAGACCTGATGGTTTGACTTTGGTAACTTGGCAGAAAGGAAGTGCCTACTTTGGGACGCCACCTGCGTCAGCACTTTTGCTTGGTCGTACCACCGACTAACGCGATAGCGGGAGCGGCTACTGAGTGGGCGGCCCAAAAAATCGAGTAAAATATATTCGGGCCTATCGGGCCTATCAAATTATTTATTTGTACCGTTGGCGGTCGAGACGACAGGGTGTTGGTGCTCGGAGGCCAAGCTATTTTTTAAAGACGTTCAAGGCGGCAACGCGGCGAGCGTGATGGGCACCTTTGCGCCCGGAATGATGCGGGGCGGGTTGTTTTGGCTGTGTATTTTCTAACTTTGTCTGTTTATATTAATTTATTTATAGCTTCTTTTATTTCGAAATAAAACTACAATTTATTTTTCGTTACATGTCTTCACTTTTTGTGTTTTTTATTAAATTGCGTAATTCGGTGTGCCTCTAGGCATAGGCCTCCTCCAGTAGAATTGAAGGGTTTGGGATATAGTTCCCACGCGGGCCCAGTGTGGATTGGGAACTTCGCACACGCCATTGAATTATTCGCAGATGTGTACAAAGTTTCCTCACGATGTTGAAGGAATTTTCAAAATAAATAGTAAGTACTAAATTCTATAAAATAAAATTCATCAAGAAAATTTTCTTTATATTTATGTTTTATTGAAATGAAGAGTATAATTACAACAAAACGGATAACTCACGTATAAAAAGCCGAGAGAATATTTTTTTTTTTACGTGAGTAATCCGTTTTGTTGTAATATGTTTGAGTCTCACGGTAGTTTCATGTTAAATGAAGAGTTCTTATTTGAAATGAAAATATTGGATTTAATATTCTTATAGTAAGTATATTCTTCGAAAAAAATCTATGAATGAAAGGACACCAGTCGAGCGAGTCATCGCGGAGAGCTGCCCCCTGTGTCAAGTCAGTTTCCACGTTCAGGTCGGTTTACATTTTTTTGGAACATGTGATAAAAAAAAATACGCAATGGTGTATAGAGTCGAACCCTATCTCTAAAAGCTGCTATAAAACACAAGTGAATCTATGAGTCGTTAGTGTCGTTACCACAACGTCAGTGAACGCCAAATTTCTATACCCACCTACTAAATTTTCTTAGCTACGTCATTGTGCTACCTACACAATTTATATAAATTTGTAGTGCATTGGTGCCACACAATATGACACACAACGTTTTTGGACGGTGACGTTCTGACGTTTTGAAACGTTTGTATCTTAATTTACTTTGTAATCAGAAAGTCTGTGGACCTTCCATGGGGAAAATTCTATGTAAAACAATGACATTTTGAAAAACCGGTTGCGCACGCGACTGTGGTAGTGGTACTAAACAGAAGAGCTGCATTGTATGGCACGACCCATAAATCGCTCACATTAAATTCGCGCCTATACGTGATCGTTTCCTCGTTCTTAGTGTCGCGGCGTTAGTTGACGCTGTTTTGGCGGTGGCACTGCTGCTTTACACTTGGGGGTCATACTGAGAAATGGTACTCGGTGGAATCTGTAGCTTTAAAGAGCCCCGGAAGCAAAATTTCAATCGGAACGAACTCAAAAAAAAGTAGACCGCCATTTTGATTCCGCCATCTTGAAAAAAACTACGCTTTATTAGATGACCTTGAATGATACATGTTCGAATATTTAACATCTATTGCGACTGGCTTTTGAGATTTTATTGAGATTGGCGTTTCAATTTTGTATGGCGGCCATCTTGTTTTCGCAATTTTGAAAAAAAAAACACCGGTTCACCCATAGACTGGCTGTTCTGAGCGACTTTAGTTCCGGGCAAACTCGATAGGGCAAGTCGTTGCGGAGAACTGGCTCATGTGTCAAGTCAGTTTCCACGTTCAGGTCGGTTTTAATTTTTTTTTGGAGTTGTGATAAAATTTGTAATGTGATGGTGTATAGAGTCAAACCCTATCTCTAAAAGCTGCTATAAAACACAAGTAAGTCAATGAGTGTGACATTACTTTGTATGGGGGCCATCTTGTTTTCGCAATTTTGAAAAAAAAAACACCGGTTCACCCATAGACTGGCTGTTCTGAGCGACTTTAGTTCCGGGCAAACTCGATAGGGCAAGTCGTTGCGGAGAACTGGCTCATGTGTCAAGTCAGTTTCCACGTTCAGGTCGGTTTGCATTTTTTTTGGAGTTGTGATAAAATTTGTGATGTGATGGTGTATAGAGTCAAACCCTATCTCTAAAAGCTGCTATAAAACACAAGTAAGTCAATGAGTGTGACATTACTTTGTATGGCGGCCATCTTGGAAAATGGCGGAATCGAAAAAATAAAAACTGCAATAGAATCTGTGGCCTCGAAGTGCCCCGGATGCAAAATTTCAATCGGATCGGAGTGAAAAAAAATTTGGCCGCCATTTTGAATCCGCCATCTTGGAAAAAAAATAAGTTCATTAGATTATTCCTCTCACTTTGAACGATATTTGGTCAAGCACCAGCCGTCTATCTCGACTGGCCCCTGAGATATTCGCGTTTCAATGTTGTATGGCGGCCATTTTGTTTTCGCAATTTTAAAAAAATTTGGCCGGCTCACCCATTGGCTAGCTGTTCTGAGCGACTTTAGTTTCGGGCAAACTCGATTGGGCAAGTCATCGCGGAGAACTGCCTCATGTGTCAAGTCAGTTTCCACGTTCAGGTCAATTTTTTATTTTTTTGGTATAGACAGGCAAATTTCTGATGCGATGGTTAAATAAAACTTCGCCTCTGCCACCTTTTTTTTTTTAAATATTCCTATCCTCTTTTTTTTACTTTACTGGTATGCGTTCGTTTCAACTCTTTTTTTTTTTTAATTGAAAACCGTCTTGTTTAGCGGCCTTGAACACTTTTTGGGATAGGTAAAAAAATTTAAACTCGCGTCAGGCGTAAGATGGAGAGAGAGTGTAAGTACCAGGAAATCATCATCCTCTAAGAGCTTATTTTGGTACTTCTGGTAAGGTTTCTGATGCGATGGTGTATAGAGTCAAACCTCTCCTCTAAAGGCTGGTATAAAACAACAGGTCAAAAATACAGAAACTACCTTGAATGGTGATCATCTTGGAAAATGGCGGAATTGAAAATTCAAGTATTACGCGTGGGGCCCGTGGAGGATATCCTGTCCTGCCACCCTGTTTTTATTTTCAAATATTTCTAACCTTTTTTACTTTACTCTTTTGCCGCTGTCTTGAAAAAGTGTTTCGAGTGGAGGCCGCGGACCCCGCGGGGCCCGCGGAGGATACCTTTCCACCCAGTTATGCGTTTTTTGTCACTAATTTTACTTATTCAGTTCGAAGAGCAAATTATTGCTACTGATTGGAGCTTACAATGAAACCATAACGCATACCTTCCTTCTCATTGAAATCAGTCATCTTGGAAAAAGCACTTCGCGTGGAGGCCGCGGGCCCCGCGGGGCCCGCGGAGGGCATCCTGCCGCCCTGTTGTTTTTTTTTTATATTTCTAACCTTTTTTACTTTATTCTTTTGCCGCTGTCTTGAAAAAGTGTTTCGAGTGGAGGCCGCGGACTCCGCGGGGCCCGCGGAGGATACCTTTCCACCCAGTTTATTTTTTCAAATATTTCTAACCTTTTTATGCGTTTTTTGTCACTAATTTTAATTATTCGGTTCGAAGAGCAGATTATTGCTACTGATTGGAGCTTACAATGTAACCATAGCGCATACCTTCCTTCTCATTGAAATCAGTCATCTTGGAAAAAGCATTTCGCGTGGGGGCCGCGGGCCTATTTGTAACCTTTTTTTACTTTATTCTTTGGCCGCCAATTTGAATCCGTCATCTTGGAAAAAAATTAGTTCATTAGATTACCCCTCCCACATGAAACGAAATGTTGGTCGAGCAGGTTGTAAATTACTAACTACTACTACAACTATATTACTACTATAATTGTAGACAACATTTTTATAGAATTTTGTTCCACAGCAATTGTTTCTCATATTCTCATTTCATAGAATGATCAATTCATGAAAAACTCATTACATTTAAACATATTCATTAATTTTTAAGACCATTTTTTTATTTATATACAAATATAGTAGAATGTCGAATCAAATATTATTAATTCTTATGTTATTGACTTAACATAATAGACATTACACTGAAAATCATTACATATACAAGGTCGCTACTTTCATTTCAGCCAGATAATTTCCAGGTCATTAGCCATGCGTTTTTGGTAGAATTTGTTTATTGTTGGGTCGCAGTTCTAACCTAACCTAACCTACTTTTCTGGTAGCATTTCGTTTTTGTTGTGGGTGTTGTACTAACTTAACCACATTTTTTTTTAATAGCGACCGGTTTTTTTTTAAAGTAATACAGAGAATTTAAAACCATTTTTTTTAGTAGAACATAGTATAATGACGAATCAAATATTATTAATTCTTATATTATTTACATAACATTATAGACATAACACTGATAATCATTACATATACAAGGTTGCTACTTTCATTTTAGTCAGATAATTTACAGGTCATTAGCCATGCCTTTTTGGTAGAATTTGTATTTTGTTGGGGCGCAGTTCTAACCTAACCTAACCTACTTTTCTGGTAGCATTTCGTTTTTGTTGTGGTCGTTGTACTAACTTAACCTACACCTACTTTTTCTAAGTATTATTTGATATTCACAATAGTCAAGTTTTTTCTATAATAATAATATTTCAATCTTAGAAATAAAATTATGTGAACAAAAAGCTATCCTACCTGGCTGTACACTGCGAATATGGATTCCCTTAATTCTGTGCTGAAAGAGACGGTTGAGTGTTTGCTAAATGTTTCTCTTAACTCGGACCAGTGCGACCTTGCTTCTCTCCCCATCCGCAATGGAGGACTGGGCATACGACGTGTGTGGGACGTTAGTCTGCCGGCCTTTCTGGCGTCGGCGGCTGGGGCTGTGGACCTTGTTACTGATATTTACTCATTGGATGGTTGCAAGGCCACAATACCTTATGCTTCTGATGCTCGAGCAGCTTGGTCGTGTCTAGTCCCGAATGCGTCGGTACCCGAAAATGATCATCTTCAGCGCTCATGGGATTAGGCAGTGGTGATGTGGATTTATGGTGGCCTTTTGATGAGATCAGTGGGTGTGGATAGGGCCAGGCGGCATGCAGTGTCTAGGCCGGAATCCGGCGCGTGGTTACACGCATTTCCTTCTCCACATCTGGGAACGCTCCTCGATGACGACTCTTTGCGGGTGGCGGTGGCTCTTCGCCTGGGCTGCGATGTTTGCGAACCTCATTTGTACATCTGTGGCACTATGCTGGAGAGCAACGGTCACCACGCTCTCAGTGTTTGTCGTTGTGCGGGGAGATTTCCACGCCATCACGCGCTAAACGTTATTATCCAAAGGGCGTTGATTTCGACAAATGTGGCATGTATGCTGGAGCCTCCGGGTTTAAGCCGGACAGATGGCAAAAGACCTGATGGTTTGATTTTGGTACCTTGGCAGAAAGGAAGTGCCTACTTTGAGACGCCATCTGCGTCAGCACTTTTGCTTGGTCGTACCACCGACTATCGCGACAGCGGGAGCGGCTACCGAATGGGCGGCCCAAAAAATCGAGAAAATATATTCGGGCCTATCAAATTACTTATTCTTATAGTAAGTATATTCTTCGAAAAAATTCTATGAATGAAAGGACACCAGTCGAGCGAGTCATCGCGGAGAGCTGCCTCCTGTGTCAAGTAAGTTTCCACGTTCAGGTCGGTTTGCATTTTTTTGGAACTTGTGATAAAATTTTGACGCGTTGGTGTATAAGAGTCGAACCCTATCTCTAAAAGCTGCTATAAAACACAAGTGAGTCTATGAGTCGTTAGTGTCGTTACCACAAAGTCAGTGAACGCCAAATGTCTATACCTACCTACTAAATTTTCTTAGCTGCGTCGCACAATTTATATAAATTTGTAGTGCATTGGTGCCACACAATATGATACACAACGTTTTTCGACGGTGACGTTCTGACGTTATGAAACGTTTGTGTCTTAATTTACTTTGTAATCAGAAAGCCTGTGGACCTCGTCATGATTTGTATGGGGAAATTCTATGTAAAACAATGACATTTTGAAAAACCGGTTGCGCACGCGACTGTGCTAGTGGTACTAAACAGAAGAGCTGCATTGTATGGCACGAGCCATAAATCGCTCACATTAAATTCGCGCCTATACGTGATCGTTGCCTCGTTCTTAGTGTCGCGGCGTAAGTCGACGCTGTTTTGGCGGTGGCACTGCTGCTTTACACTTGGAGATCACACTGAGAAATGGTACTCGGTGGAATCTGTAGCTTTAAAGAGCCCCGGATGCAAAATTTCAATCGGAACGGACTCAAAAAAAAGTTGACCGCCATTTTGATTCCGCCATCTTGAAACTACGCTTTATTAGATGACCCTTCCAACCTTGAATGATACTTGTGCGCATATTTAACATCTATTGCGACTGGCCTTTAATATTTTATTGAGATTGGCGTTTCAATTTTGTATGGCGGCCATCTTGTTTTTGCAATTTAAAAAAAAATTGGTCGGTTCACCCATTGGCTGGCTGTTCTGAGCGACTTTAGTTCAGGGCAAACTCGATAGGGCCAGTCATCGCGGAGAGCTGCCCCCTGTGTCAAGTCAGTTTCCACGTTCAGGTCGGCTTGCATTTTTTTGGAACTTGTGATAAAATTTGTGATGCGATGGTGTATAGAATTAAACCGTAACTCTAAAAGCTGCTATAAAACACAAGCGAGTCTATGAATCAGACATTACTTTGTATGGCGGCCATCTTGGAAAATAGCGGAATCGAAAAATCAAGAATGGCGTTTGATTTCGAGGCCTCGAAGAGTCCCGGATGCAAAATTTCAATCGGTTCAGAGTGAAAAAAAATTTGGCCGCCATTTTGAATCCGCCATCTTGGAAAAAAAATTACTTGGTCAGATTTCCCCCTCAAACCTGAACGACATTTGTTCGAGCACCTTTCATCTATCTCGACTGGCCTCGGAGATATTCGCGTTTCAATGTTGTATGGCGGCCATTTTGTTTTCGCAATTTTAAAAAAATTTGGCCGGCTTACCCATTGGCTGGCTGTTCTGAGCGACTTTAGTTCCGGGCAAACTCGATAGGGTAAGTCATCGCGGAGAACTGCTCCATGTGTCATGTCAGTTTCCACGTTCAGGTCAATTTTTCATTTTTTGGTACTGATAGGCAAATCTCTGATGCGATGGTTTAAAAAATCGAACCCCACCTCTTGTGGGTTCTTCAAAACAACAGGTCAAAGATACAGAAATTACATTGTATGGCGGCCATCTTGGAAAATGGCGGAATCAAAAAATTATGTATGCAGTTCAAATCTGTGACCTCAAAAAGCCCCGGATGCAAAATTTCAATCTGATCGGAGTAAAAAAAAATTTGGCCGCCATTTTGAATCCGCCATCTTGGAAAAAAAAATACTTAATCAGATTTCCCCTTCAACTTTGAATGACATTTGGTCGAGCACCACCCATCTATCTCGACTGGGCTCTGAGATATTCGCGTTTCAATTTTGTATGGCGGCCATCTTGTTTCCGCCATTTTGAAAAATCTTGGACCGGCTCACCCATTGGCCGGCTGTTCTGAGCGACTTTAGTTCCGGGCAAACTCTATAAGTCGAGCCGTCGCGGAGAGCTGCCCCATGTGTCGGGTCAGTTTCCACGTTCAGGTCGATTTCGTATTTTTCTGGTGGTCGCGGGGGCATTTCTGATACGACCGTGTATAGAGTCGAGCCCTACCTCTTGTGGGTTCTTCAAAACAGCATGTCAGTGAGTGAGTCAGTCAGTGGGTGTCGAGCTTTATATATTATAATAGACACTTACACACATACATAAAAAGAAAACCAGCTATAAGAATCATAGACAGGATGGCAGATAGTGCTCTTTTAACATAGTTTTAAACACATAGTTTTAGTTTTAGTTTTAAAATATTTTTTTTATAATTTGTCAAGGTTGTATTTAAATTAGTTGAAATTGTTACAAGCATCGGGAAAATCAAGTTGCTTGGGACATCCTAATTGACAACGTTTCATTTTTATAACACCTGAAAATGTATATATGGTTCGAAAGCATTTTGCCTCCTGATCACTGCAATATGTTTATATAATTTTAATATCACTTATTATAAAAAATAAAAATTAATTAAAAATATGTCCTAATTTTACCAAAACTACCACAGGATAGCTGAAACACCTTTGCCTTTTTCACGAGAAAAAATAAGCGACCATAATTTTGTATATGACAACTTCAAAGTACAAGGGGGCAACTCTGAAATTCTATTTTTGAAGTTCGTTGCATACCTTCTCTCTCACTCTCAAGTTAATGACTTTATTAGTATGAGCGGAACAGCACGAAGCGAACCTCGAAAATCGAATATCGGAGAATAAGGCCTGACATTGACAATTTGAAATTGACGTCAGATTTTTTTCTATACAGAAAAGACAAAAGGGTAAGTGTCTATTCTGTGATAGTATCGGAGTTACGCCCTTTTAGAATAAGCAAAAATTAATAAATTAATTATAAATTAAATACAAACCCTAGCGAAAAAATTAAACTGTCAGCATGTTCATCTTTTCAAACAGAATACAGAGAACCATTAAAATGATAGGCTCAGAAATATGAAATGTTGTCAATTGTGCGCGGACGAAGTGACGACCAACAGCTACTTACTATAAGGGCCTGGCTCACCACTCCAGCCTCGCGCAACTCTCTAAGTAAAAAACGATCGACCGACGATATGAAACGAAGGCGAATTTTTTTTACCTATCTAAGTTTGTAAGAACCGTTGAAACCTACAAAGCAGTAGATAATTGACGGCATTCGAATTTAGGCGGGTTATATTGTTTTCGCCTGCGTTTCATACTAATACGAGTTCACGCTTTTTGTAAGGCACTCCCGTCTCTTAAAACGGTAGTGATTATATTCTCTTTGCACCACTCCTTAACTGTCAGTTATCTATGATTCCGTCTCTATTTATTACTACGAAACAGACAGAGACGTCATCATAGATAGCTAACAGTTAAGGGAGTGGTGAAACAGGCTCTAAGTGTAAAGGGTGACTTGTAAGTCGTGAACAAAAATAATATTTTCGAAACTCTAAACCCTTGGTATAAATACTTGCACATTTTATTTATTTATTTATAAGCCTTTTTATTCCGAATTCGCTACAATTTCAGTAAGTACATGTTGTTGTTTTTATTGACGTTTTTTTTTTTTTTTTATTAAATTGTCGCGTAATTCGGCGTGCCTCATGGCATAGGCCTCCTCCGTGTATTGGAGGGTTTGGGCTATAGTTCCCACGCGCGCCCAGTGCGGATTGGGAACTTAACACACACCATTGAATTTCTTCGCAGATGTGTGTAGGTTTCCTCACGATGTTTTCCTTCACCGAGAAGCTCATGGCAAATTACAAATGCAATTTTCGCACATAAATTCCGAAAAACTCAGAGTTGCGAGCCCGGGATTTGAACCCACGACGCTCTGCTTGAGAGGCCACAGGTCAAACCACTAGGCTACCACGGCTTTTACTTGCACATAATACTTAGTAAATCTGTTGACTTTAATTTTGAAAAATTAAATTTTAAATTTGTCATAACTGTTGGTAATCCTACGGTTAATTGAAATGTCGACTTATTAATTAAACCTTCTTCATACTGCTGGCTGGAAACTGATGATAATGATAAAAGATTATCATTGAAAATCAAATGACAATCTGTTACACGTCATAACATTATCTGTTCGGATTGAAAATTAAAATAAAGAGTTTAAATCCTACTGAAAAACAGCGTTGCGACTTGCGGCTTGCCGCAATATTATGCTGAGTGGGGCCTAATTATACTCGTACACCATATCGGTGAGTATATTGTATTTCTTCATATTTTAAATCTACGTGTATCGAATATGTGTAAATAAATGTTTCTCTCTCTCTCTCTCTCTCTCTCTCTCTCTCTCAAATGCAAATGGTGGGCAGAGCAGGGTTACCAGACGATGATGATAAGTAGGGATTGATATTCTTATTTCTTGTTTTAATTAATTGAGGGGCTGACTAGTTGCGATTACCACCAGTGCTCCGTATTTTCTTGGGCAGCTTTATCGGAAAATGTGGTTTCTGTTCACGAATGAAATCATCCTGCAATTTAGAGCAAATGAAACTAGCTCTCTGTAATTCGATTTTTGAAGTTCGCACTGTGCCATTTCACTCACACTAACACTAATTAATTTGAAAGTGAGATAGACGGTACGAAAGAATTTCGAAAATCGAATTTCAGAGTAGACCCCCCGATGTTACTTTGCACTTAAATGTATTTTTTAATTAGTTCTTACCTTAATTGCCTTTGGTCAAACTCGGTCAAAGCATGCACTAGCTTACTGCCTCAAAAAAGCCTACCGGGTCATGGCTGTTCGTACGACTAAATGTCCAAATGGTTCGAATACCTATGTGCTAAATAATACGAGTGACAAAATGCACAACAGACATACAATACGATTGTTTGAAAGAACGTTTGTTATATTCATTAATAGTCAGTCATTAAGATAATTTGTCAGATCGAGCCAGTATCTAATATACTAATTGTTTTAAAGTGCAAGTGTTAGAACGATCGAGTGTCAGAATGTATAAAATAAAATCATAATGACATTAAAATGTCACAAGAGCCTTTAAAAAGGCTCTTGTGCCGTATCAATATGTACGTCAAGCAAGCCTATCTTTTCATTACTACTTTCCTTGCCTTTGGTCAAAGCATGCACTAGTTTACTCCTCAAAAAAAAAAAGGAAAAATGTTTCTTGTACCGTACCAATATGTACGTCGAGCAAGCCGAAACTCGGCAGCCTGGCAAATGTCCAAGTTTCGGCTTAACTAATAAAAAAAGTATGAAGCAACGCAGTTTCGGCAACTTCGCGACCGCTGCGATGGACCGTCTGACGGCTTATTCTGAAGTTCTTGACTAAAACATAGCGATAACTCGTAAAAGTTACAAACCTGAGGCCATATCGCATAACGCGTAAGCGCTTGTAATCGAGTTCATTCCTCTCTTCCAACATACATACATACATACAGTCACGTCTCTTTCCCATAGGGGTAGGCAGAGACTACTTTGTTCCACTTGCTACGATTCTGACATACCTCTTTCGCTTCATTCACATTCATCCAATCTCTTCATACATGGTCGTCGGTTTCGGGTGGAGTACCTGCCTTTTTTTTCAAAACGTCTCATATTTGGTCCAGGAACGTCCGTCGAGGCCTTCCCCTCCCAACGCAACCATTCACACTCCCCATATAGGTCTGTTTAGTTAGTCTACATTCATCCATCCTCTCTACGTGACCAAACCAACTAATTACTTCTTTCTATCCTGGTCACTATATCTTCTTACACGGCAGCACGTTCCCTTATCATGTTTAAATTAAACAATATTAAAGTGGTCTCAAAACGTCGTCAGAATAAGGCGGTCGCCCTGAAAAATATTCCTAAGTAGTTATTGGTAAATTCTGAAACAGCCCGTTTCCAGTTTCTTGAAAATGTTATGCTTGTAAACAAAGTTCATCCTAACTGAATATAGATAACCTAGTGGACCGATAACTTCACGATGTGAATTTGAAAGAGATCTTGAAACTTTAAGGAATATCCATTTTTAAACCGCGTTCCCTCGATGTGAATTTTAATATAGAAATAACGAAGAATTTTGCAAGTTATTTTTAGGTACCTACACAGTGTACACCACAAATATTCTTTATTAAACACCACAAATCACTATATTATAAGATTACTCTGAGTTTTTCGGAAGTTATGTGCGATATCTCATTTGAAATTTACCATGAGCTTTTCGGTGAAGGAAAACATCGTGAGGAAACCTGCACACAACTTCGAAGCAATTCAATGATGTCTGTGAAGTTCCCAATCCGCACTGGGCCCGCGTGGGAACTATAGCCCATGCCCTCTCATTCTGAGAGGCCTGCGCCCAGCAGTGGGACGTATATAGGCTGGAGATGATGATGATAAGATTACAAGAATTAAAAAAGGAACAGGCATATTGTCGGGTAACAGCTAGTATAATAATGATAATTAACCATTAAAGTTAACTACAAGTTATCGCATCTTTCTACTCTACCGTCGTAGTTGGAAAGTTGGCGAAGGCGAATACGAACAAATTAGAGCCAGTAACTTGTTGCAGGCATTGTTTAGTTCCCAATCCGTTTAGATTAAGGTTTAACGTAGCAATTAAAGTCTAATAGGCCTGTTCTAGAAACCAGTGTATTGTTGTAAAGTTTCCTCAAAGCTATATAATAACCATTTAGAGCGTTTTCACTTTATATGATCAAATATCGGAGTAAGATGGCGATACGATTAAACGTAAATATTAAAAACGTATAAATATATAGAAAAGGCGTGATTGACTGAGTGACTGACTCATTAACGCCCAGCCCATTTGATCTTATAGTTTTTTTTTTTTTTTAATATAAGAGGGGGCAAACGAGCAGGCGGGTCACCTGATGGAAAGTATCCGCAAAACCAAGCAGCGAGTTACGCCATTAATCTCAATTTTCGCTCATTACACAAATATGTGCCCATGCCAGTATTCGAACCCGGAACGCTTGCTTCGCAGGCAGGGTCGTTACTAACTAGCCCAACCGCGTCGGCAATCCGAACGGACACTGCGCAAGGTTTTACCACACATAAGACAATCCATGTAATTTACAGCACCTCCTCTCATAATGTCCGATCAATTGTCGGATATAATACGTCATTTTATACATTTTAGATGTGCCGATATCGTATCGATATCGGGTCGGATAGTGTGGAAAGTCTCTTATACTCTCGTGTGAATTTGTCTCGAGTCTGAAAGGGGTTAAGCTAATTTCAATAGTTTATGACTATTCTAATGCTGCCAAACATTTTAAAGCACGAAGTGTTTCAAATTGACAACTTAAGCACAGCGAGAGCGAGAGCCTCTAAATTTCAAGGATAAAGGTGCGACCACACCGCCGCTTAAAAAACGGTGACGTTACGTAATCGCAACAAAATGTATGAAGAAACGGTGAGAAAACGTGACGCATACGACACGTCACTTCGTATACGCGGCGGTTTGGTCGCACCCTAAAGTTTGAAATAGGCTTCTGCTAACTTAGCAATCGTTTGTCCTTATCTGTCACTTTGACATTTACCTTTCACAGATAAGGACAAACGATTACTAAGTTAGCAGAAGCCTATAGAGCGTTTATGAATAAGGGGGAACCTTACAATATTGTACAACAAGATTTCATTATTGATGATTTGATACATAAAACAGGACGTCTTAGAATGAATAAAAAAAAACCGACTGAGTCAATTTTTATAATTTAGATGCACCCGTGTCACTCTCACGACTAAGACGAATCTAATGATACTTCACAAGCTCAAATGTGACAAACGGATTAGTTTATAGACTCACAACATACCTACACACGAAAATAACCCTCCTTCTGGCGCAGTCGGGTAATTATTACGGAATATTTCAGCAGGATAACTGAACAAAGACACCATAGTAACACAAACGGATAATTAGTCCAAAACATGTCGAGCATTATTCGACTTTTATACGTGAGTTATCCAGTTTCATGTTGAAATTTAACACCAATTGAACTATATTCGGGAGCAAAGAAATTGGGTCACTTTACATACAACTTTCTACGGGAGGAGACTCGGTTATTTTGCTCCCGAGTATAGGTAATTAGTTTCTAACTAAGCCTTTTTAATTAGTTAATCCACACAAAATGACGAATATGTGACGAAATGACAAATTCCTTTAGTAAAATGATTGTTAGAAATGAACACAAAAACGTTCAGCACACAATAAATATAAAATGCCATAAAATTAGAAAGGCATAGCACAATTTATAATAAATGTGCGACCTTTTGCGAACGTTAGGTATTTGTTTTAATAAATCTGGCTGGCATAGTTGGAATTTTACAAACCCGAAAATATTTGAAATACGCTTTCAAAGCATTCATTGACTTGTGGAATTTTTTAAAGGTATTTGTAGCCAAAGGCCCATTCGGTAATCAATGACGACTTTAGGGCCCCGATTTTTGAAAGCACATCACTCGAAAGTACCACTCGAAAGTGGTATAAATCTGTTTACATCTTCAAAACTACGGCTCTAATCAAATTTTTGACTAGTCCACATGATTAATGAGAGCCGTAAGTATCTTCTAAGCTACTCGTATTTCAAATTCAGCACAATTTTTCATCACTTTCGAGTGGTATTTTCACACATGTGCTTTCAAAAATCGGGCCCTAGGTCTGTTGGTCATTTTGTATTTGTAACTAAACGACGTTATGTAATGAGAATGTTCTAAATTTTATTTTTCGTCGTTTCGCAAACCTTCGTCTAGGTTCCTATTTACTTTAAGTTGGCACTTTTTGTCATCCATCAATATTGACGTCACTCAATACGAAAGTAAAACGATACGAAAGCAAACAATAAACAAGTCATATCAATCCTGTCATTTCTGATAATATAAATGTGAAAGTTTGTTCGTGAGTTTTTTGTGACGTTATCACGCGTAAACCGCCGCACTAATTTGTTTTTTTATCGTCGATATTTTTTCGAAGTTGAATCCATTTTATTCGGATAATTGCTCAAGGCCCCGATTTTTGAAAGCACATCACTCGAAAGTACCACTCGAAAGTGGTATAAATCTGTTTATATCTTCAAAACTATGGCTCTAATCGAATTTTTGACTAGTTCACATGCTTAATGAGAGCCGTAAGTATCTTCTAAGCTACTCGTATTTCAAATTCTGCACAATTTTTCACCACTTTCGAATGGTATTTTCACACATGTGCTTTCTAAAATCGGGCCCCAGATTTCGAAATCGATTGATTGACATGGCAATATCCTTAGCCCTTGTGGCCTAGCAGCAATTGTTTACGACGTAACTTAGTAACTTTCATCTTCCGTCACATTCAGGGCTATAATAATATTATACACTGACGTGCAAAAATAACGTGTCACTTTTCTTACTAGGCTCAAAGAGGCCCTATATTTTTACGTCTCTGAGTGTGGGTTATACCCCTTTATTAGGTACTAGCTTTTGCCTGCGACTTCGTCCGCGTAGACTCATTTATAGACAAATAGCTTTTGCCCGTGGCTTTGCTCGCGTGTACCAGCAGTATTTCAATCCCGTTTTTCCCCGTTAGCGTAAGAATTTCGGGAAATGCTCTCTTAATGTTCCTCTACACTCTTCAAGAAACCTACATACCAAATTTCAGCATTCTACAATCAGTAAAACGAAAAGCCCCTTTTTCCCGTTCCCGTGGGAATTTTGGGAAATTATCTCTTATAGCTTCTCTATACTCCCCAAGGAACCAACTTGCCAAATTTCAGCTTTCTACGACCAGTAAAACGAAAAATCCCGTTTTTTCCCGTTCCCGTAGGAAACGAAAAGCCCCTTTTTCCCGTTGCCGTGGGAATTTTGGGAAATTATCTCTTATAGCTTCTCTATACTCTCCAAGGAACCAACTTGCCGAATTTCAGCTTTCTACGACCAGTAAAACGAAAAATCCCGTTTTTTCCGTTCCCGTGGGAATTTATTAATATTCGAATTTTTCTCACCGTAAAAACCATCTTTGAACTTCAACGAACATTTTAAAAAAAGAATTCGCCAAATTTTTATATTATAGAAGAAGATTACTAAATAAATGCAATTTATGGATAAACTTGCTTTGCTACTCCGTGAAATAGAGAGGGCAAGTAATGTATAGCCGCTACAGTGCTGCTAACAATTTTGATAATGTTTCGGAGAATGGTAAAACACAAGGCCGGAGTATTGTTTACTAGCTGTTGCCAGCGACTTCGTCTGCCAAGAATTCGTTTATCGCTATCCCGCGGGAACTACGCAATTTTCCGGGATAAAAAGGAGCCTATGTGCTATTCCAGACTTTTCTCTATCTATGTGCCGAATTTCATCCAGATCCGTTGGGCCGTTCAGGCGTGATTGAGTAACAAACAAACAAACATCCATCCATCCATACTTTCGCATTTATAATATTAGTTAGATTGTATTAGTGCTTTGGTTGCATTTACATTGATTATTTTATTATCTAAAACGGAAGGAGGTCGGCTATTTTGGATGAATTGGCCTCACTATATCGCAGAGTAGCAAAGTAAAGTTTAGTTTAGCATGGCCCTCCACAAAATAACGTCCTAATCCATACAGTATTTCAATAACGTGCAGACAAAGCCAGAAGCAAGAACTGGTAACTGTAAATTTATTGAATAATATTCCGTGGGGTTCTAGCGCTATTAGCCTATTCAAAGATAATTTCGAAGAGGCTAATATAGACGCTATGGGTGACCGCAGAGCTGGCAGCTTCCTTGGACAGCGTATTAGTATCGCTGTCCAATGGAGAAATGCTGCCAGTGTCTGTGGTATTATGCCACGGGGGCCCCTCCTTTTTTATTTTATCTTAATATTAGTATTAGTATTAGTTTAGTTTTTAAATTATTTTTAAATTTAAAATTAACCCTTTACCTACGGGTGTCAACCAGATTTGCCAGTCAGGCAGTACCGCTCAAGTACGAGTCAATAACCTACGTAAGTAAGCCAAAACATGCCCGTATTCAGGAGTGACTTGGATTACAGGTCCCCGTAGGTAAAAGGTTAATGTAAATAATATATATGTTTGTTTAATTAAAAATTACTAAAAAATAGGTAATAATAAACAGGAGAACGTGAAATAAATACATAGCAAAGGTCATCAATCTTTGGTATGAAACTGGAGCGGGAAATATCGCCTGTATCAACGCCTCGTTCACTTTTCCTTCATATTTCTTCGAAAATTGACATAACGGTGCAGCGCTTGTCGAGCAGAACGTGAGCGGGTTGTATCGTACACAGAAGCGCTACACTGAACCGACTAAACGGACGACGAGGTTAAGTTACTCCACTCTTAAAAACCGTCCAAGAGCGTGTCGGGCCACGCGCAGTGTAGGGTTTTGTAGTTGCCTGTCACAATAGGCGGATATTATAATAATATAACGTCATAAAGAATCTTATTCGAACTGCTAGCTCTGACGTAACGCGAAAAGATCGTGCCTCTCTATCGCTTGTTTCGCGCTCTCGCTTGCACACTCTGACGTCACGCAGTACGTGATAATGAGTCATGCTCTTTCGTGAGTGCAGCCGCGTTCGTCGATTTATAAGACCGTTATCACGTCAAAAAAAGAGGGTAAGAATATCAAGCATGTCAGCCAACAGTTCCAACGTTCCTCACGACAGTACACCATCTTGTTACCAAAAGCCTGTTCCGTTTTTATTATAAATCGCCCCCTCTCTCATTTCTCGATCGATCAAGCTTCAGCAGACTCCCGACTCAATGGATTGAGATAAATGTTGGGTGCTTTATTCATCGCTGCATGGAGATATAATCTATGGAAGTTAAACTCAGGACTATATTTAACGTGCCAAGTTTTAGATAAATCTACTTCAGTTTAAATGGGCTAGTTTCTTCGTGAGTTTCCACGTAAGCCTCTCAAATCGAGACTTTGAGAGCGTAGACAGACTCGTGCCGCGTCCTTTTGAAGTAGATATTGTTCAGCATATTGCGTTGACTGTATTTTGTATATTTCAAACATAATAGAATATAAATTTAATCTGCTGTGCATCTTGAATCTGTTTTTATTTAAAGTCTAAGTAAAGTAAAAACTTGTTCCTCCATAATGAAACTCGTCACATTTTTTTAATAATTTGGTACGGTAATTTGTATATCGGCATATACAACCTAAATGCACGGTAAGGAATGGACCATGAATAATCAAGTCCCACACACAAGCTATAGCTTCAGGTTTTAGTGACTTTTTTACAATAGGAAAATCACCTTTTTCACCGTATTGCGTATTACTTTCAGGTAACCACACCACACTTTGTGTAAATTAAGTGACTCCAAAATACATTAACAAATTTTGGTCCTTCCAGAAAAACCGACTCGGCAACGCATAACTGATGCATTGTCACCTTAACTGTTGCTAAAAATCTCCCTGATTGATGACGTATTTAGTAATTGAGATGCCTCAATGATTAATGCACGTAATAAAGACATGATTGATGATCTTAGACCTTTAAGATGAGATAATCGTCATCATAGCATAATAGCTTTTTGTTGCCGGATTGCGGCCACTGTGGAATTATACAAAATAAATATTCAAAGAAACTCGGGCTAATTTATAGGAAAATAAATTGACAGGCATCTTTGAACGCTTTAAGAGGCTGACATCAACTAATTTTGTTGAAATTGATGTTATTTAAGCACTTTTTCAAGAAAAACTACACACAGAAAAATTATAATGTTAATTTACATCATATACGGACTCGATACATGATTGAACAAAATCGGCTCGATAGAAAATAATTGCAAAGATTGGTCTTAAAATCATCCTTAAACGGTTCTATGTCTTTATTTTTTCAACGTATGGGTCTGCAATTAAAAACATGAAGTCAACATATTCATACCTAAACTGCTAACAAGTCATATTTCACAAATAATCCATACTTTTTTTATTTCTTATTATTTTTGTCTTATTTGCAAGATTTTAGATGCGCGCCAAGTTGCCGGAATAGCTTCTTCTCTTTCACTAACAGGCACGCGAACCGTATGTGTGAAGAGTGGCGCTGCTCAAGGTCATTTGCTGTTGACAGCGCCTTAACTCAAATTCTCGGATAAATCGATTAATAATAAAGGTAATGTGCATAATCTATACGCCCACAATACGCTCTCGTTACCTTCGGCTCTGTCTACTCCGTAAGGGTTAAAGATGGACAAAAGAAGTAGTAACTTACAGTTTTATCTCGGAGAGTTAATTAGAATAAATAATGTTCTTTCATGATATTAATAAGCTTATTAGATGACAATTGGTTAATCTCAAAGACGTCATGTTAGTGATAAGGCCCCAGTAGTTAACAATAGGTACAACTGTATCAATGTGATTTACTACCTTGCATCTTACGAGACTTTAATGTACCTAAACGCAATTTTCATGGTGATAATTGATTTTATGAAGTAATATTAATTAAAGATCGGCTCCTAAGATTCCTCCATTTGCAAAATACGCAGACAGCGAAGAGGTTGCGTCTCGATGGCGCTAATGATTTTTTTAATTTGTGAGTTTTTTTTAATTTTCTCGCGGGGGGAGGGGGAGAAATAACTTGTACCTATAAGAATTCTAGATTTAAAAGAAAGAGAGAAAGAAAAAGTTTATTTATGACAATCACAAAAGTACAAAAAAAAACAACAAAACAAAACAAAATACAAAAGTAGTATTTACTCGTGTACGTATTGTCATCGGACTTACATAAGTGCGTCTATTTTCTTAATGACATGTGATTCGTCAAATTTCGTGTTTCGACTGTTGTGAAAGAAAACGCCCATACAATTATCCGATAGCCACTGTATCATTCAGGTTCAAATATAATTGAAAACGTTTGGAAGTCCCATGATGCCTAGGGGGATGCCCTTTGAAATAACGACAAACATTTTTATCGAATTTTATATTACCGGAAACGATTCATAGAATATTCAGTTCATATTTTCTCTTGGAGTAATTTGGCTTCATTTAGTAAAATGTCCATTACACACTACATACATTAAATGACATCTTTATACCTTACGGGGTAGACACAGATTTGGGTAACAAGCCCCAACAAAGGCCATACATACAATGAAATAAACAGTCCATGAAACGAAAATATAGGGAATCTTTGAACTGATATTCGATTAAAAGTTTGACCATATTTCAAGGACACACTAAAAAGGTGCAGACAGGTGCCTAAATGTTTGTTGCTTTTATCAGGTACGATGCTGCTCTGCACAGCTCACTCCTCGCAGCCAGAGGTTCCGAAGTCACTGAAGAAGATCATGTTGAGAGAGGGGTAATGTCATCTTAGTAAATATTTGGAGGGATCTTTGTATAGTCGACCTAGAAATTCCTTTACCACCCTAACATTAAATATAACTTGTATTCACAATTTGACATGCTAAGAGTAAGTTTTCGGTCACAACATTTTTCTTCTAAATTACTATGAGAAGTGTTTGGTTGCCATTTCGACCAGCAAGCGCTACCTACCAATTTTTTCACAGTGATTAAGTTTACGGGAACGCAATCACGTTTTTTTTGTGTGAAATCTTCTGTTCTGAAACTGGGTCGACTATACAATTATTAGTTTCATAGACTTGCAAAATTTGATTAGACTACGGGAGGAGTTAAATTTTTTATTATAAGTTTTTCGTATCGCTAATACAAACAGTTTAAGATGTTACAATTATAAACATCCAAATAATTTCTACCAACATTTTATAATTCTCTCAGTTTATGATGCTGACTGTACAAAGGCAAACGAAGGTAAAGTTTGTGAGGGTCCACAACGTGATATGGGGTTTTTAAATCCCCGTGAGACGCCGTAGTCTGTTAGTTTAAAAAATATTTTCGTAGGAAGCATGTTTATTTATTACGAAAATAGGATTGTAAAAAAGTCGGTTGTGTATTTTAGAGAAATTCTCACGAACGGATATGTTTTAAGTAATTAAATGGTTTAATGTACAAAAATAATGAAACATTCTACTTAACTTACATTTATAAAAGGGAAATAATAATATGAGGTCCTAAAGTTAAGTAGGTACCTTAAAATAGTAGATAATGTATAAAGTCTCTATTTACTGGTCAAAATTAATTCAAGGCCTGTGACCTTTATAAGACTGTCGTTAGCAACTCGAATCGAACTAATCTCTTGTAATTGGAACATTACATGATGTTAGCAGCTTGGATATAGGGGTCCATTATCGTTTACATCCATTGTCGGCTGCAACATGTGCCACGTCGGTTGAGGCTGCTCGTTGGTCTGTGAGACATTGATGCATAATAGAACAGAACTAGTACGCTCAATACCAGGAGCTGCAAACAATAAATGAATGTAATGCAATCTTGAGATGTCAAAAAGTTTTGACTGATTGGCTCACTAATTTATTCAAGGTCTATCCCATATTCTTTGACTTGGAAAACAGCTTAAATTCCGTTCTACGATTATTATGTAAGGTAAACATAGAATCGTAGTGCATAAGCGAGATAGCAACAGTGAATGTCATAGGTTAGAGTAGGAAAAACAATAAATGAGTCTTAAGATGGCTTCCGTGTGTTTAATTTGTCTTACATGGCGCTGCGGACAGGATTAAGTTAAGTAAAAGCTTGTAAAAGAACTGAACAGTCAGTCGGTTTTGCGACCATGTCATTATTTTTCTCTCGAAACGTTGAGGTATTCAAATAAAATATTGCGTATTACATAAGAATTAATTAATTATTCGTCTCATAAAATATTATTTCGATTTTATTATTAAACTGTGCAGGTAGGCACGATAAATGCGTCTCGCGCCATTTATTTATTAATTTCAGTAGTCAGCAAAATGATATTATTATATTAGAATTGTTTTATATCACGTCTCGTCGTTGGATGACGAAACTTTTTAACTCTTTATTTTGAATAAGATCATCAAATCTCGTTTTTGCTCAACATTGATAAACTTGCTACGATCCTGACATACCTCGTCCGCTTCATCCACATTCATCAATATCTTCATACATGCTCGTCGGTTTCAAGTAGGTACTCTTGACCTGACCTTTTATCAAAAGGTTCCCAATTTGGTTACGGAACATCCGTGCCGGTAAGCTAGGTAGGTCTTTAGGTCGCTCCGCGGTGACAATGTAATATGCTCCCGCGGCGCCCTCCCACATGGCAGAGAGGGAATACCGGTGGGTTTTTAGTGGGTATGCCTCCCCCGCCTCCCCCCCGCCTCTGGGGGGGGGGGCCGGGAAGGAGAGTCCCACATAACCTCCGCGCCGTCCCCAAGGCGCGGTCGTATGCGTAATGCATTTTCCCACCGCAAAAAAAAAAAAAAAGAAAAGGTCTTTAGGTCGTCCCCTATATTGTTTTTTAAAAATTGTTCCGTGCTGGTCTGAGAGCGATGAAAGCAGAATGTACCAGGTAGATGGTAAAAGGCCATTGAGGGAATCTGTGCAAATAGTAGAAATCATGATTTAGGCGATGCGCTAGCAACCCATCACTTTTTTGATTACCTACCTTTTCCACCCACTATTCTACTGAACGAGGCCTGTTACCTTAGGCTCTATCCGTAGTGGATAAAAACGCGATGTATTATGTATGTACGTATGTAAAATTTCTCATCCTGTGTTGTCTATTCCAGGAGTGAGCTAGGGAAACCCACCGCCATCCCTCAATCAGACTTATCAGTTTCCATCGCCGGCTGCGGCTGTTCCAAGCTGTATGATCCAGTCTGTTCATCAAGTGACAAGTCTTACTACAACCCTTGCCAGATGGAGTGTGATGTTGGCACTAACTCAGCTGTCACTATCAAGCATCAAGGGAACTGTGTTCCGTACTAAATTGTTCTGTTCTGTGGTTCTTTCTTCATTGGTATCATTAGCAACAGCATTTTTGATAAAAATGTTAAGTTCGTGTAATAATAAATAGCGATTTTTTATTCAATAAAGTTTGCTATTAACTAAATTGCTTTCATTTATTTTGAATAATTTAACATTAATGTTTCCTAAAAAAAGGATAAGATGAAATCAGTTTTCGAATACCTAGACAACAACTATTTTTTTCGGAAAATTACTTAGGGGCCTTACCATGACGTCTAATGCGATTCAATTAGAAACCAAAATTGGATCGCTCGCTGTCAGATTCTTGCTAGAAATGACAAAAATTAAAGCTAAACCATAAAACTGAATTGGAATCGAATCGCATAAGACGTCATGGTAAGGCCCCAGGTGTTTTTGTTATTGTATTCTTGTTGAACTTCTTTAAATTAGATGGATTTTGATGTTTAATATCAATTTTACATAAATAGGTGAAAAGAACGATTCTCTATTGATTTAACATTAATGTTTCCTAAAAAAAGGATAAGATGAAATCAGTTTTCGAATACCTAGACAACAACTATTTTTTTCGGAGAATTACTTAGGGGCCTTACCATGACGTCTAATGCGATTCAATTAGAAACCAAAATTGGATCGCTCGCTGTCAGATTCTTGCTAGAAATGACAAAAATTAAAGCTAAACCATAAAACTGAATTGGAATCGAATCGCATAAGACGTCATGGTAAGGCCCCAGGTGTTTTTGTTATTGTATTCTTGTTGAACTTCTTTAAATTAGATGGATTTTGATGTTTAATATCAATTTTACATAAATAGGTGAAAAGAACGATTCTCTATTGATTTGCCGAAAATTTTATTGCCGAATTTCACTTCCCAACCAACGTTTGGCCGAATTTCATTTTGCCGAATCATCATATGGCAACTTGTTGAAATGATAAGTTTCATTTCCCAACCTCACGATTGCCAACTCAACGTTTGTTTTTTTTTTACAATGACACTTATTAAAATGACATTTTTTTATATAACCAAAATGGTACTACATAACCATTAATAAAAAATAAGACATTCTAAGGTAAAATAAAGACTGTTTATAAATTAAAACAAACATGTTCGCGGCTAAGGGGTGGCCCAAGGGCCACCCCGCCGCACCTAAACCTAAATTAATCCAAATTAATCATAAGACTTTTTCAGCCTAGTGTAACATTTGCCATGTGAAAGACATACCAAAAGTTTAAAATCAAAATGATATTCGTCTTTATGAAAATTCGGCCAAATGAGAGGTTGGCATACAAAAATTTGCCAATTGTCAGTTGTCAAAGTGAACATTCGGTGAAACGTTGGTTGCCAAATAAAATTCGGTCAAAAAAAATTCGGCGAAAAGGCAGAACACCGAAAAGAACGCAAGTTCTGTAGCGAAACGTAAAAAGCATGTTTTATGTAGGTACCTCGACGTTTCGGGCGCGTAGGTACTTTCATAGGTAGGTGCTTGTTAAGGTACGAACTTAACTTGGGGACATTCTTTTTATAAAAAAATGTATTTAATGTGTTCCTATAGGTAAGTTAAGTAGAATTTAAGTACATACTGTTGTAAATATATTTTATTCTGAAAAAAATACTTTTTGCCAAGTTTCTTGCGGCGCATTCTTCTTGGCAATGATGGTCCGAATGCGCTGGTAGTTTCAAGAAAATACGTGTAAAGGAGCCCTTGGTGGCCTATTTGCAAAATAAACTTTATTTTTTTAACACTTGCGTTAGCTACAATGTTTTTGTGTTCAGCATTTCGTTACATTTGTAACTAGTGATCCCCATTTTATGCTGTTACTGTTTTTTAACTTTGACTTTTCCAGAGCTATAAGCGACGGTATATGGCACTCACAATATACACTTACATACAATTCATGTACTGATGAAACCCAGCCTTGTTTACTCCAATTTAAGTAAACTCTTTAAAAATTATCTCAAATTTAAGTCAAGCCAAAGCCGAAATTTATTTCGATGCTAAAGTAGCACGACAATTGTTTATCTGACTGTGTGAAGTTCATCACACTAAATTTGAGTATTTTATTTTCAGATCCAGGCGCATCAATCCACAACCAGAGTAAGTTATTATATATAAGAGGGGGCAAACGAGCAGACGGATCGCCTGATGGAAAGTGATCACCTTCGCCCAGGGACACCTGCAAGACGTGGGGAATCACAGGCCCTTACATGATCGATATCGATAAAATTAGCTTAACACCTTGCATGTTGGTCCGGGAAGAATAAAACAACCACCAAATACCTATGTAATATAAAATATCAAATTAATCAAGAAATTTACTTCTTGATTTTTAATGTTTACTTTTTACGTTTTACCGTTAGAAATTGAATTTCTAAACGACACTGAAAATTAGAACACATAGAAAAATCCGAAAAGTAAAGTTATGGCCGGGAATCGAACCCGGGTCCTCGTCATTCCGTGACGCGTGCTATACCCCTACACCACCCATAGAAGGTGAGTAAGCCTCCGAATTTTTCTATTTTTTTTTTGTCGCTTAGCGACAAGTATTCGCATAGTAACAAGGTCACGTGACAGTTGGTAACAGATAGAAAAATTCGGAGGCTTACTCACCTGCTATGGGTGGTGTAGGGGTATAGCACGCGTCACGGAATGACGAGGACCCGGGTTCGATTCCCGGCCATGCTTTACTTTTCGGATTTTTCTATGTGTTCTAATTTTCAGTGTCGTTTAGAAATTTAATATAAAATACTTATATGTATACATAATTGTACCAGTAGAGAGGATGGATGAAAGAAGATTAACTAAACAGATTTATATGGGAAGTGTGAATGGGTGCGTTGGGAGGGGAAGGCCTAGACGGACGTTCAGTGATCAAATTGAGGACGTTTTGGAAAAAGGCCAGGCCAAGAGTACCTGAAACCGACGAGCGTGTATGAAGAGATTGATGAATGTGGATGAAGCGCAAGAGGTATGTCAGGATCGTAGCAAGTGGAACAAAGTAGTCTCTGCCTAGCCCTGTGGGAAAGAGGCGTGACGGTATGTATGTATGTATGTATTGTACCAGTTGATTTTCTTCCCGCGCAGTTGGTAAAAGGTCATCGAGGGAACGGGCGAAAAAAATTTTTTTTTTTGTTATAAACTGACCAGCGACTGCCCTCTATCACCTGATGGTGAAAAACGAAAATCTTAGAAATCATGATATAGACGTTGCGGCTAGCAACCCATCACTGTTTTGATTCCCTTTTCCACCTATACCTACGCTCAAAAATCATGCTAAACGTGGCCGCGTTTAGGTCTTGCTACCTTAAGCTCAGTCTACCCAGTAAAGGATTGAGACGTGATTTATATATGTAAAAAACGGAACCTTAATAGGATCAATTTGTTGTCCGTCCGTCTGTCAAGACCCTTTTCTCAGGAACGCGTGGAGGTATCAAGCTGAAATTTATATCAAATACTCAGGTCTACTGCCCCTTGGAGCTGTGAAAAAATCAAACTTCTAAGCCAACGCAATCAAAAGATACAGCCGTTTATGCCGCAAATTTCCGCAAATTTTTGACTCTCAAGGGAATCAAAACCTACAGGGTACTTCCTGTGTACGCAGAATCTTGAAATTTGGTTTGAAGGTAGGTCTTATAGCACAAATTAAGGAATAATTGCGAAAACCGTAAATATGTATGTATGTCTGTGTGTATATATCAGTGACCAATATAAAGTGACCCACACTGCGTACATTTTGCTTTGGAGCAGGGCTCTGCTTACACTGGTTTATAGATATTTATAGATAATGATACGGAACCCTCGGTGCGCGAGTCCAACTCGCACTTGGCCGGTTTTTTATTTCTTTACTCCCAGACCTGCATGGAATCAATTAAAAGATGTATGACATAGTCAATTGTTTTTGTTACAGGGAAATTATTCCTACAACCGAGAATTTGCTTATGGGTGTTATGCGATGCATGTGTCGACCAATATACCAGCCCGTGTGTGCGACTGACAACAAATCTTACTACAATGAGTGCCACTTGCACTGCACTGCTCCTGATCACACCATAGCCTATGATGGCTTTTGCATACCATTTTAAAGGATATCACGATTAGCAAGCAATATGTTCATCATCAGCCCGAAGACGTCCACTGCTGAACAAAGGCCTCCCCCTTAGAACACCATAATGAACGACAACTCGCCACCTGCATCCACCGGTTTCCCGCAACTTTTACGATGTCGTCAGTCCACCTAGTGGGAGGCTTGCCTACAATGCGTCTTCCGGTTCGCGGTCGCCACTCGAGAACTTTTCTCCCCCAACTGTTGTCTGTTCTACGAGCGATGTGGCCTGCCCATTGCCACTTCAACGTACATACTCTTCGGTCTATGTCGGTGACTCTAATTCTTCGGCGAAACTCCGCGCGAAAGCAATATGTTAAACCTCTGCTATACAAGTACGTCACTTAAACTGTGCCTTGTTAACACAAAATAGGAAATATCAAATGAATTAAGAAATTTTTATTTCTTAATTTTTATGTTTACTTTTTACGGTTTTACCGTTAGAAATTTAATTTCTAAACGACACTGAAAATTAGAACACATAGAAAAATCCGAAAAGTAAAGCTATGGCCGGGAATCGAACCCGGGTCCTCGTCATTCCGTGACGCGTGCTATACCCCTACACCACCCATAGCAGGTAACGACGAGGACCCGGGTTCGATTCCCGGCCATAGCTTTACTTTTCGGATTTTTCTATGTGTTCTAATTTTCAGTGTCGTTTAGAAATTAACACAAAATAGCTTAAAAACATGAGAAAACTGCGGCATTTTCATTGTCAAGACATAATCTTACATACTCCTAGTCCTCTAGGTTGGCAACGCATCTGCAATCCCTCCGGGGTTGGGGTGTCTATGGGCAGTGGTGATCGCTTACCATCAGGTGACCCACTTGCTAGTTTGCCTTCCTATTCACATAAAAAAAAAAACTACGGCCAGATGCGGGTCTGGTAGCAAAGAAAAAACATCATAGAATGAGAAATCATAGAATGTGCCAGGCCCCTATTTAACCAACCCGACAGTTGTCGGTGACCATTGTCAATTTTATTCGAAATGCAATGCGTATTCAATATGAAGCCAACCGGTGTAAATTCTTGTCGAATTTTTAATGTAAACAGAATTGTCACTCGATACCGACAATTGTCGCTTTGTCGCGCGACCGTAAAGCCTATCGAGGGAATGGGCAAAACTCTAAGGAATCATATTACAGGCAATGCGGCTAGCAATCCATCACTATTTTGATTCCTTTTTCGGAATTTTTCCAAGGTCCGTTTTGCGTAACACCGTCTTACTGATCCTGCCGCCAAGCAGTGTTTGCGCAGCTGATGGATGCGGTGTGGAGAGTAGAACAACCGGTGAAATTACTGATACATTAGGAATTCTTAGCCCGTTCTTAGCTGGCAAGGCATCTGCAGTCCTCTAGTGTTGGAGGTGTCCATGAGTGGAAGCTCCCTTACGATCAGGTGACCCACTTGCTTGTTTGCCTTCTTTGTTTTATACTAAAAAGTGTGTGCGTGTGTGGTGCGAATGTGAGTGCCTGCCTGTGTGCATGTGTGACTTTGCACAGATTACAATAAGCAAAGATTCACCTTTTCGACCTTTTGTCTGGAAGAATGATTGGCCCTGTAGACGCCATAAGTGTTTTAGCTTTAGCTTGACTTTTAAAAAAGTGGCACTCTTTAAGGCCGTGCCTCGCCGGAACGCTAAAGCGACGTCGCCAGCAAACGTAGCCAAACAATTGTTGAAATGTATCGGCTGTCACTCACTTAGCTAGCAACGCTTTAGCGATGACAGATGTGTATTAGGATACGTAGCGGCAACGTCGCCATAGCATAGACAAAAAGAAAAAAATGTTTTGCCGTCGTCTCAGCTACTTTAAAGCCGTTATTCTCTTAAACTGTATTAGTACGAGTAAGTCTGCACAAAGTCTTACTACCATTATGAAAAGGTAAGCAAGAAATTTCCAACAGTGAAGAAGTTTAAATTACATCATAATTATAAACAACACAGAGTTCAAAGCCTTTACAAAGTTCCCACCAATTGGGTTACGGAATTTCCTTACTCATAATTTCTTAAAGCAAGTGTTGTAACTAAATTTCCGCACTGGCGTGTTTGTTGTGTAACATGGAGTTATTACGTAACGAACCAAATGAGGTTATTCGACTGATCTCCACGATGCAACCCTCTAAGGCTCACTAGGGACAGTATAAGTCATAAGAGTCATATTAAAAGAAGAATATTTTTATTATTTTTTCTGCCTCGTAAGTAATGCAAAGACTTTAAAGCCCATACAGCCATGTTTTTTCTGGTTATAAAGCAGTCGCAGTCAGTTTTGTTAGTCAGGCCTTAGTCTAGACCTGTCAGGTACTTAGGGGTAATAAAATTTACTTGAATTATTTATTTACGCCGTAGGAAGATTGCTTTTCATTAGGCATCTTCGTGGACTAGAACCAGAAGCTTATACAGGCAATTTCAATATGCCATAAAAATTTAGCGATTAAACTTGTAAAAACTGGGTTTAAATAAATAAAAGTTTCATAAAAAAAAAATGATGAGCTTGTGAAATGATTTGCCAAAATGTTGGCTAGTGAAATGATTCGAAGCCTGTGACTCGCCAGTTTAATAAAAAAAGATTTTCAAATGATGAGCTTGTGAAAAAAATTGCCAAAATGTTGGCTAGTAAAATGATTCAAGCTTGTGACTTGCCTCGCCGCAAACAGCGAGTCAACCCGTGGATTTGCGTTATTATTTCCACAATTGTGTTCGTGTTGGCCCGTAATTAAACGTAGTTGGGTTCGGCGAGTCGATATTGCCTCGTATTCTGTTAAAAGGCGCGTTGTTTATTGAAATAAATGTTTATTAGAATGCGAAGCGAAACTTTAACCGCTAATAATTGGCACCTCGAGAAGGACGGTATAAACAAAAGTATATTGCTACAGAGGCCGAGAAATAAGATCTGCCGGCCAAAACTAGACAAAATAAAACTGCAAAATATAGCAAACAAAATATTGATTATAGTATTTTTAATGGCTGAATGTATTGTGTCAAAAATATGTGTATGGAACGGAAATAAAAAAGAGCACATTTTCGGCCTTGGCCTGCAATGTTGTATGAAATCCCATTAACCCTACAGCGCATACAGTTCCGCATTAGGTACAACCAAAATATTTGCAAATTGTGTCTAAAGTCAGGAAGGCAGCGACATCTGTTGCACTTTTGAGGGTACTTAACATACCAGGCTACTACATAGTTCAGCGTGTGGCCGCTAGCCAGCATTAATGACACATGACATCCAGCGATCGATCAAATTTCGATAGTCTGTGGTAAAACCAGTTTAGACAACTTTCAAGATGCGATAAAAAAATAACTTTAGAGTAAAATAGCTAGAAAAAATTACTATGTGACTGGAAAACCTGTGCTAAATAGAGGAATAAATTTAGTTTTACAGTATTGAGATATTTAGATAATGTCGAGTAGCATTATTCAAACGTTCCCGATACGGTACTCCATGCATTGACGTTCATGTCACTAATACAAATCCAGAGAAGAACTCTTGCACTTGTCTGAGTCTTTACGTCGTTGGCATAAGTTTCAATTTCGCCTTAGCTGTAGGAAAGTTTATTATGGTTTTGTGGAACTTTATCACATTAAATATTAGGTATAAGTTGTTATTGGATGATGTGACGGAAACCCTTACGAGATACAGATATAGAAAAATTTTGATCAATACCATCTGGAAGTGAAGATGATAGTTATTTTAACATTGACATAAGTATTCCGGATAGTAATCAATCGGGTCTCTGAAGAATCTAGTGATTCAGAAAAAAGTCGATCATAATGGCTCAAGTAAACTGTTTACCTGGCTCTGCCGTACGACATCTTTTTAACCAACGCACAACTCCATACATCCAAATTAGGTGTTAAAATGTCGGAACTGGCATCTAGTTCAACGAAGAGTTGGAAAACTGAAACTATTAAAACCAACACTGCAAAAAATTTGACAGCTCAAGTAAGATTGGGCCAAATGTTTGTATTTGTGTGGCTCATTATGATCAAGAAGTCTGGTCAACCAATCATTAGAACTGAAAATTTTGTAGCTGAACATAAAAAAGGCATATGTGGTGATTCTTCCTCTTCAGTATATCAGGATATATAAAATAGGCCATTTCTCTGTAGGTGACGAAAGACGTCATGTTCTTGATGTCGAAGAAAAACTTTCGTGGGTTGTCGAAAATGCAGGGTTTAGCTATACTAAAACAAAGATAATAATTATTTCCGTTAATTTCACATTTATCACAAAACACACGATGTAAAAACATAAAACTGCCATATTTATTGTAACTGTATGCCATGTTTTCAATTGTTCGTCAATGCATGGAGTTCCTCATCGGGAACACAAATAAAAATACATTTTTTTTCGAAACTATGGGTTGTTTATTTTTTTTATTATTTTTCTCTAGGAGCAAATACCAGTAATTACAACATATAATTTTATTTCTCAAAAATAAAAAGTCATGCACTGTAGGGTTAAAATCCTCTCGTCTAGAACCTGAAACGTGACACTTCGCAGCCTATGGAAAATAACATCAATAATTTCATTGGATGATTGAGAGAACAATAATACCTTTGCTTTATTGAACACCAAAAATCAGTACAGTGTTACCAGGTTAAGATTTTGATTTGGCTGAATAAAACAAATCGAGCCTACTTATTACACCTAAAGCATAAAAATTATGAAACTGAGGCACTTGTCCCACCGCCGGCGAGTAGCGAGAAGCGAGTGTTTTTTAGTATGGAACTTTTGTCGCCCGATGACAGAAGCGACAAGATTTCCATACTAAAAAACGCTCGCTTCCCGCTACTCGCCGGCGGTGGGACAAGTGCCTAAAAACAGATATATTAGGAAAACGTAAACGTAAAATTAAGATTTTTATTAATTCACGAACAGTCATTTACGGAGCCACCTGCGCTAACTAGTAAAAATGACTAAACTTTTACCCCCTTATTCATAAACGCTCTACGGGCTTCTGCTAACTTAGGAATCGTTTGTCCTTATCTGTGAAAGGTAAATTTCAATATGACAGATAAGGACAAACGAATACTAAGTTAGCAAAAGTCTATAGAGCGTTTATGAACAAGGGGTAACTTTTTTTCATAATTGTCATTTCATCGAAAATCGGTCAAATTTATAAAAAAACACAAACCTTATAGTGTTATTTTTTTATCAATAATCCGAAATTGTATGCAAAAGCAAACTAACATAGTTTCAATAAGTATGCTAATGCTCCCAAGGGTTGGAATAACAACAATTAGACAATTATCGCATGGTTCATGTCACGCTATGCTAATGAGGACCTTAGCCTGCATAAATGGTTAATTACATTGGTTAGCTGAGCTTTCAACACTGGCTAGATAATTGCTACGTAGTTTTAATTGTTTTATAATGCTTGTTTCCAGTATTTCTTTTGATTCGTTCGCAGGTAAGGTAAAGGAGACTATGTCCATACAACCAGTAATTTTTTATGAGACAGACGAAGTGGTGAAGATAGTACTACAAAATGGTGACCTTGTCTAATGGAAAGCTATTCACGTGTTTATCCCTGGCCGGATAAACAGAGCCTGAGGTAACAAGACCTAAAGGCCACGATTAGCAAGATTGTGGGCGTATAGGTGGAAAGGGGGATTCAATAATAGTGACGGGTTGCTAGCCGCATCGCCTTTAAATATTTTGAAGCAGTTTGAAGCTAGGTGAGCGTTTCTAAAAAAGTTTGTACATTTGTCGTTTGTAGGTGTCCTGTGCAGATTTATTATTTTCTTTAATCACCAGGCCACTGTGTATTTTATTTGAGTTATTGAGCATAAAATTCGTTTCATTATCTTAAATATAAATTAACTGTCTTAAATGTATATGTATTTGATCATTTAAAAAATATTTTTTTAAAATAATCATTCAGTAAAGTTTGTATGAAAAGGTAAATGTCCCATTGTAAATTTCGAACCTAAAATATCGATTTTTGAAATCAGTTTTACGTTCTCGATTCCGTGGTGTGTTTTATTAACTTATTATAGGCTCAAGCAATTCATTTCTACATTGTTTTCATATCCTTGTCTAAGAAATAATATTTAAAATTAACGATTAAAGTTTGTCCCAGAAAAAGTTCCAATTTTGATTCCAGTTTTTGTTACCGCATTTTCGTCCCAAAAGGTATTTCTTACAAAAAATTGTAGATTCTTTATAGGATGCTGGTAACACTAGCATCATATAGCCACCTTAATAATAAACAGTCACCTTTCAAAAATCAAAACGGCGAGTTGATAAAGTGCGTCGATGGTCAAACCTGAAATAAAATTCCTCCTTTGTTACTGGAAAAACCTGGGTAAATTTTGTTTTTTTATTACTTTGAACTAAATTCTATTTATAAACACTTTATCAAGATTCATATTCTTAAATTCTTCGTTCAAATAGTACGATATATTTGGTTTCACGAATTTTTTAAATGTGCCGGGCACCATATTTTCCACCATTGGTTACTTCCTTTTTTGTTACTTTTTAATGGTAACGTATGGCTAGGAAATGGGAGTAACAAAAAAGAATTCCTAAGGCAGAGTGTAGACTATTTGAAAATGACTTTATTTATATACATGAGAGGTATTTTTATTTTTATTTGACAGTATTTGTGTATTTATTTAACGTAGATATTTAATATAAACGTAGATATCAAAAATTTATGGTATTTAATCACTCTATCTTTTAAAAAATGTATGTAGTGATTATAATATTGAAACCTGACTAATGAATACTCTGCCTAAGAGTTCCTAATTTGTTACCAATGTTCCTCTTATTGTTACTGTCCCGTAAAAAAATACGAAGTTTTGTTCATTTTTGTTTATATTTGTTAAAATATATATATTTTAAATATTCCAGACGAAAATTTAGCAATTTAATTATGATAATTTCCAAAAATTATTAACGTAACTTTATAAATAAGCATTATATTGTAAAATTTCAGGGTAGGGGGTTTTCAGGGGACCAAATGGTAACAAAAAGGAGTGAATATCTTTATTATTTTGTGATTACCTTAAAAGAGTAAAGAATTAGCATTAAAAACGTACACAGTTTTATTTTTGCTACCTTATTTCTTCAATAAAACCAACTAAATAATGTGTGTGGTTTCTATTTACTTAATTGAATCTTAGTAACAAAATAGGAATTATTGACTGCCCCGACTCAGTAGATTTAACTTTACAGCTTATTTTGTAGTTCGAATCTCTAAAAAAATACATTATCTAGAATCTTTAAGAACCAGGTAATAATATGCGCTTAAAATAATATCGAAAAGTATTAATTTCAAATTAGCCTATGCTGTCCGCCAAATGTACAAACTTTTTTAGAAACGCTCAGGTACTTACCAAAATGATGTACGTTTGCCACCCTTTTTCATATAAAAACACGTGCAAAGTTGCGGCGGGAACAATAAAAGTAAGTAACTATTAGAACTGCTACACAATGCCAGCCTTTTCAAAAAATTTCAATTTCAATTTCAACGCCTGAATTTCGTTCAAAATTCCAGTACAATTAAACGTTAACAACTAAAAGCTACTAACTCTGAAATATACACATTTTAATGTCTAAATATGAGATTTAACTTTGTCGTAAAAAGCTATCTAAAGTTGGATCTGCAATGCGACATGTTTCACAAATTTTCATTTGCGATGTTGGAACTATTGTTAGCCGCATTAAAGCTTAATGATCATAGATGAATTGAACAATAGCGTGAAAATATCATAATTATTCACAATCATAAATCATAATACGGCCCATCGAGGAAACGGGAAATTTTAGGAATCATGTTATAGGCGATGCGAGGAGCAACCCATCACTATTTTGGTTCGCCTTTCCAATCATGCTAAGCATGGCCTTTGGGTCTTGCTACCCTCGGCTCTATCTTCCCCGTAAGGGATAAAGACGTGAGTTATCTATGTAGTTACCTGTGTATGTACAATGGGATCTCATCATCTGCTAAAAAACTTTTTACAAATTTGGGTATCACTTCACAATCTCATCATTTGACAATCCTTTAGAAAGAGTTTTTAATGATTCACGGTTAAGTTCATTCGAAATATTATAAACGGGATGTGAACCGCGATTACCTTTATTGAGCACCCGATATTTCGATACAGTTGCATGCATCATGATCACGGGTAGACTGAAGAAATTGCGGGTGGATGTTATTGTTGGGTAGACCGAGCTCTGTCTACCCTCATTTTTGCGCGTCGACTGCGTGCACTCTCGTTACCACTGGAACCGTTCTCACTCGAAACTCGATTCAAACACACTACACTCACAGTGTCACTTCGCCCACCCGAAATTGATATTGGACGAGAATTATATAAGGAAATCACCGGATTCCAGATATTCGACAATTTAAATCCATCCTCACGGTTAAAATTTTTATGTTTATGGATTTCAACCGCTTCCCTCACCAGTCTCGGTATATAGTGGCGTTCTGTCTAAATGATCTTAGGGCTGTGCAGCTCAATCCAGTGATTTGTTCCCGACTCAATAAGATGTTCAGCAATAGCGGATTTGCGCGTGTCATTATTTTTGACTGCAGTAATGTGCTCTTTAATTCTACAGGCGATCGTACGTTTGGTCTGCCCTATGTACGAACTACCACAACTGCAATCAACCTTATACACACCAGGTTTTTCCAGCGGAAAATTGTCTTTGGGAGACCTCAGAAGTTGTGAAATTTTCCTATGAGGGGTGAAGATAGTTTTCACCGAGTACTTTATCTAGTATTTTTGAGATCTTATCTGTCACCCCTTTTACAAGCGGCATAAACGCTGGCTGTTTTGAAACACAGTGAGTAAGGCGCTTTGTATTCCTTCTTCGACTATAGGTGCTTGTATTATAACCGTTCATTCTCAAGACTCTTCGCACATGGCTCAACTTCTGTTCAAGATGCTGCTCGTCACAGAGTGCATGTGCCCGATTAGTCAAAGATGTCACAACTGAGCTTAAATGCCTAGGATGATGGTGCGAGCTTGCATGTAAATACTGGTCAGTATGGGTGGGTTTCCTGTACACTGAATGGCTCAACCTTCCGTCATCTCTGACTCTCAGGCTTACATCAAGAAATGCTAGAATCCTTTCCTGTTCCATTTCTAGCGTGAAAGTCATCGACCGATGAGTATTATTAAGATGGCCCAAAATTAGTTCAGTTTCACGTTTTCCACCCTTAATCACACAAAAGACATCGTCCACATACCTCTTCTAGATCTTTATGGGAAACGGTGGTTGGGTAATAGCCAACCGCTCAAAGTGCTCCATCCAAATATTTGCCACAACCGGAGCCACTGGACTACCCATTGCTACGCCCTCAATTTGTAGTCAGTATTGCCCTCGAAATAGAAAATACCCAGTGGTGAGACAGTGTTCAAGGAGCTTTACATACTCAGCAGGGATGTTATTTTGCTGGATCAGGTTCTTTACCACTTCAATACTATCCGCAACAGGCACATTCGTGAACAACGACTCAACGTCAAAACTGACCATAACTTCGTCTGGTTCAACTGAAATATGCTGGATAATCTCAATCAAATGGCGTGAGTCCTTCATATAGGAGTCTGTATGCCCGACAAGCTTCTGCAGTACACCAGCGACATGTTTCGCTAGGTCATAGGTAGGGGAGTCTATCTGACTAACAATAGCTCGTAAAGGTGTGTTAACTTTGTGAATCTTGGGTAAACCGTACATTTTTGGCGGAAGTATGTTTCTTGGCCGCAAAAGAAACTTCACAGTATCATCCCCTAATGCTTGATGACAGTCCTGAACCAGCGTGCGAGTAGCACGATTATAACGGGCAGTAGGGTTAAAATCAACCTTTTTGTACGTAGCTTCATCATCAAACAGTTCTCGGATCTTGCCCTCATAGTCAGAGACATTCATTATGACCGTGGCATTGCCCTTATCAGCCTTTAGAGTTAAAATATCAGGATCTGAACGCAGGCCACGAAGAGCCTCCCATTCCTCTTTACTCATATTACACTGAGGGGGGGTTTGAATGCCTAAGAGCTACTGCGACATCTTGCCGTAATGAATCCGCGTCATTAGGTGGGATCTTGTTACGTCTTATCACCTCCTCCATGCCACCAATAATATCCTCATAAGGAACACGCTTAGGAGTGGGAGCGAAATTCAAACCCTTCCCGAGCACCTCAAGTGTTGAATCTGTCAGCTCCGAGCTAGACAAATTAATAACAGTGCGAGTTGCAAGTGAGTTATCGTAGTAGTCTGCGCTACCCGATCGTTTCGCGACTAGCTTTTCTAATTTACGTTGCTGTTTATTAGCGCTTAATTCACGTGACCTTTGAGCACTCAAATACGTAATTCTGTCACATACCTCAAAATCCTCGCGAGACAACACCCTACCACACTCCAGATGTATTTCATACAACTCACACTGCACCTTATCCAGTAGATAACGACTATTACGAATGCTTTTACGCAGTAACTTCACACTCGCGTTTCGCAGAATGCTCGCGGAACCGGGAATGTCAGGCCGAGGTTTTATTCGCACACACACTGGCAGTACATTGGCATCACGACATTTCATTAAAAATGAAAGTGATTCTCGTAGGCACTCACATTTTTTCCGCGCACATTCTAGGTGTTTAACTAATTTTGCACAATCCAGCCCGTACCGGTTTACAATAAGAGTTTTTAATGATTCACGGTTTTAAGTTCATTCGAAATATTATAAACGGGATGTGAACCGCGATTACCTTTATTGATTTAAATTGTCGAATATCTGGAATCCGGTGATTTCCTTATATAATTCTCGTCCAATATCAATTTCGGGTGGGCGAAGTGACACTGTGAGTGTAGTGTGTTTGAATCGAGTTTCGAGTGAGAACGGTTCCAGTGGTAACGAGAGTGCACGCAGTCGACGCGCAAGAATGAGGGTAGACAGAGCTCGGTCTACCCAACAATAACATCCACCCGCAATTTCTTCAGTCTACCCGTGATCATGATGCATGCAACTGTATCGAAATATCGGGTGCTCAATAAAGATAATCGCGGTTCACATCCCGTTTATAATATTTCGAAATCCTTTAGTAGCTGATAAACCGTAAACTTTTTAAAATCGAAAAATCTTTAGGCGTGGCTCACATTAGGTTAGGTTAAGTTTGTTTTATAAGTTTTCCAAAAAGTCAATTATTTTAGTAGAAAATAAAAGTTTGGCAAATTATTAATTTGTGAAATGATGCATTTGTGAAAAGTTGTTTAGCAAATGATGGTAAACCATGTACGATACGGCTGGTCCGACAATTTTTAAGTTCTCAGCGAGCTATGGAACGTGCTATGGAAGTTTTTCTAAGAGATCAAATTCGCAACGAGGTTATCCGGCAGAGACCGAAAGTCATCGACATAGCACACAGGGTAAGTAAGCTGAAGTGGTAGTGGGCCAGCCATCTTTGTCGAAGAACCGATAACCGTTGGGTAAACCAGCTGAGTGGAGATCGCGGCTCGGGTAAAATGGTGCGTTTTAGGGGACTTCTATGTCCAGCAGTGGAATGCTGCAGGCAGATGATGAGGATCTATAATTTGTTTTAAAAAAACATCACATTATTGCGGTGATTTACTGCACTCAGATTGGCCGGTACAAAGATCGATAATCGATTAGTATTACTCATTGCATAGCATCGAAAAATCTCGTTTTTTCGATTGGTCCTTGAGCGGGGTCTATCCGCCTAGCTAATCCGCCGGTAAGTAGCAGTGCTTGCGCTGCTGTGTTTTGGCGTGAAGAGTTAGAAAGCTGGTGAAATTACTGGCACATGAGGCATCTTAGCCCTAGCTGCTATAAAGCACAAGTGAGCCTGTGAGTCTGACATTACATTGTATGGCGGTCATCTTGGAAAATGGCGGAATCGAAAAATTAAGCATGCCGTTTGAATTTGTGGCCTCGATGAGCCCTGGATGAAAAATTTTAATCGGATCGGAGTAAAACAAAATTTGGCCACCATTTTGAATCCACATCTTGGAAAAAAATAGATTACCCCTCCCACCATGAACGATATCTATAGACGGGAACGTATCTGCTCTGCTCCGATGTGACATATATCAATGGGCAATGTCGATTACTTACCTACTTACTTTTCGTTCCTTGTCGTGCAAAAAACTCAATTTTTTTAATGAAAAAAAAAGCGATCGTTGTTCTGTTCTAATAACTAAAATGACTTTAATCCATAAGGATAAAGGAGAAACAGCGAAAAACAAGTGCTATAACAACAAATCACTTATGCCCGTACCACTCTATGTGTTAATTCCTCTTTGGTAATGCTAAACCGCCAGTCCCCGCAGTTTTTGTTAATGCTGCCCTAGTGTACATTTTGTTGCGTTTTTAATTTCACAATCTCACTAACCCGTTATGTTGTAACATGTGACAGTATAAGCGACACAGTACCTACCTATTTATGTGGCATAGATATAACAGAATAGCAATATTTACAAGAGAAACAGCGAATGTTGGAGCGAGGTAGTAGGTATATAGACCATTTTCCTTTCACGTAGTGAGCCTAAAAGGCTGCAGTGACGTGTATTATTATTTTTGTAAACAGCTGTATTTATTTGCAAGGGTGGGCTAAACTAGACTTTAAATTTGATATACAATTACTAATATTATAAACGTAAAGTTTGTGAGGTTGTAGGGGTAATCTCTGAATCCACTGAACCAATTTTGGAAATTCTTTTACCAACAGAAAGCCACGTTATTTATGAGTATCTATCATAAGCTACATATTTAGTCCTGCGCGGACGAAGTCCCGGGCAAAAGCAAGTAATATCTAAAAGGCTTATCTTAATGTAATCAAATCAACATTCGAGGCAGCGCCTACAGTAAATCATGCAGCCGTAAAAGTATTTTACAACGCTATAGAGTGATAAATTGCGCTAAATCAATAGCAACCAATTCCATCAATGCTAATGCTTACACATCTACCAATCCTAAAGGGAGCTTGGGTCGCGTAAAACATTCCTGCACTCACACCGCCAGGGAAACCAGCGATGCAAAGAGGGGTGTTATAAGTGTTACTAGGCTGTATAATTTCACACCTTTCTTTACCCTTTATATTAAAAAAAGGAATATGTATTATATTTTTTTCACCGCTCTTCAATGTTTAATGTCATGCGTTACAAAATAATATACGGTTGATCAATACTAACTCTTTTGATCAACAATAAAATATTAACAATAAGTTCGACATCGATTTCTCTCTTTCTCTGTCTCTCTCTCTCTCTCTATCTCTATCTGTCTGTCTGTCTGTCTGTCTCTCTGTCTGTCTGTCTGTCCGTCCGTCCGTCCGTCCGCCCGTCCATCAGTCCGTGTGTGTGTGTGTGTGTGTCTGTGGCATCATTGGTCTCAAATGGATGGACCGACTTTGATGCGGTTATTTCATTCCAAAGTTTCCTTGCGGTGATTCTTAGCCATGTTTGATAAAAATCAATCCAGCAGTTTGACGAGTACCTAATACCTATCAGATCTTTTCCAAAATGGTAATTAAGGCAATTACATTGCAGGTCAAGAGTACCCGAAACCGACGAGCATGTATGAAGAGATTGATGAATGTGGATGAAGCGAAGTAGTCTCTACCTACCCCCGTGGGAAAAAGGCTTGACTGTATGTATGTATGTGTATGTACATTGCAAGTTAAATAAAACGTTGTAAAAAGTGCTCACTTCTCAGCTCTTTCAATTTCTCTATAATTGTTTTGTACGATTACAGTGTGACGGCGGCCCATCCTTCCATACTGGGGAACGCGCGGGCGAAGATCCCCGATAACTGGCAACACTGCCTATTTTTCTCCCATTTACCCCTAAGAAGCATCTGCTTCGCCCGCGATATTTATTACTTCAACCTTTCTTTCTGCTACTTGATTTAGGGCCATCCCTAGCGTTATCTTAATTGCTAAAATTCTCGCCCCTTAGCGATCTGTATAATAAGGGAAGGTTTGATTTTTAGAGCTGCGATGGGGACCTTTTTGGTGGTTTCGTTTTATTTTTCATCAGAGGAGCCTTTTGAAATTCGAATTTTGTTTCAACCCATCGCATTCACTTTCGTATTATTGGCTACAGTACTAGCGATCCCCCGCAACTCTGTCTGACGTAACAGACAGACAGACAAACAGACAGACAGACAGACGGACAGACAGACAGACAGACAGACAGACAGACAGACAGGCAGGCAGACAGTTACTTTAGCATTTATAATATTAGTAGGGACTATTGTGAGCGAAAATAAAATGATCTCAGTTTCATAAACAGCTAATAACCAGCTAAATATACATAATTATATTATGCGTTTTGTTTGTGTTTGGCAAATACAAATGTCAATGACATAAAAAATCTAATCAATAGATAGGCATTATTTCAGTTAACAGAAGCTTAAAAACAGTTGGTGCATAATAGGGATTAAATTAGATGTAAACGAATAAATTCAAATTTCAAAGGCTAGATAGAAGGTATAAATATCTTGCGTAGATTTTTTTTATAGCCTTAATCTTTAGTTCTCATGCCAGTTCTATTGGAAATTCAATTCAAATTTGAGTATCAAAATTAGGTAAGACTTGCTTGACAAGTAATCAATCAAATTAATCCCCTGCATTATATGCCAAAGTAATATTTCAAGAGTCTGTAGACATTTTAGAGAATGTATTTGAGGCAGATTAAAATCTTGTAAGTACATACCAGCAATTCTTTCTTTTATAGGTACTACCTAACATCTAAACACAAAAACCAAGCTAAGGGTGACAGAGAATCAACTGACCCTATGCATACCTATATGTTTAACATTCCCGGTTTCCTAGACGGCTCTTTTAATAGAATAGAATAGAAAAAGTTTATTTGCTCAGAATACGTACATACAGATCTTATTAAACAACTATTGTGAACCAGTATTCAGTCGACGAATCAACATGCAAATTTATTACAAATTTAAAACTTAAGTATACCTACTACAAAGAATTAATGGAGTATGCCTTCACGTACGTAAATACGTAAATACATTCACTTTTAGTTACCAAAAACATTGTTTTTCTTAAAATATCAACGTGTCTGAAAGTAATTTTTTCGAAGACATACGCCCGTCCGAATAATCTGGCTTCTCTATTATTTCACTCAGAAGTTAAACTTTCAGGGATCCATTCTACCCTCTAGTCTAGGTTCTGTGCCTCTGTGTTCTGTAGAAGCTCTAAAATAACTATACTCTAAAATTGTCTGTTAGCTCTCCGACTATTACGATTGAGGGTAGAAATCCTAGTAGTACACGGTAATGCATTTAGGGAACCATTTTGGGAACCCCTGGTCCCGCTTACTAACACTTACCGTTTTTTAGTAGAATGATGGACGAGCCCATTTTTGCCGCAACCGCCAAAGTTACGATCTCAATAGAAAAGTCCATTCACAATAATAAATTGCATATTAGAAAATATCGGGGGAAATCTGAAGGGAATATTACAATGATGGCACTATCAACACCCAAACTCCTATCTTCGGTAAGTGAAAACAATAAACCTTCAAGTAAGGAGTATTTATTTTGTTTCGTGAAAAAATAAATTCCTGAAGATTCCGCTTCTATCTTTAGCCCTAATAATAAAAAACTCGGCATGAATCATGAATCTGTGTTATTACCTACTGTACATTCTGCAAAATATAAAATATTTTTTATAATTTGTTCCATATGTTAGAAATTGAATAACAGACAGACGAGACTGTTATACAAAGACTGTTATATGATTTTCCGAGAACAGAAATACCGTCATTGTTGGACTTATTTTTAGACAGCATTCATTTAAACACGTAGGTTTGAAATTAGGTTTGACTTTATTCTATTTTTATTTAAAGATCAAATTTGACTTAAATATTATTATCGGTCCCTATCATTAGAATTTCCAATTCTCATCTGGCCTACATTTTCAGTCTAAAAAAATTTAAAAAAATGAATTGTGTTTGTTCATCGCTACGAGTAGTGCCTACTCGTACTTACTAGAAAACAGACTTTTAAAATTAACACTGAAATTTAGGTAAATAAAACTGTACACTGCTTAAATTCTCTTTACTTTTTCACTATGAAACTGATAGTAACATAAAATACTTAATTTTAACTAATCTAAAAATATTAACTTAGTAATATCACATATCACCAGCGAAACACATCTTAACACAGCTGATAAAGATTAGAGCACAAAAACTCTGCATTTTTGGCAAGTCAGATATTCAATCACAGATTTACAATATCCACAGTGAAACGAGTACATTTTGAAGGATTGCTTATACATAAGTTATAATAAACTGTACATAATTAACAATAAATAAGTTGTAAGTACTGTGCAAAAGATGAAAACAAAATCAAGTCAGACAACTTCAAAGATAAAGATAATAAGTACAAATTCGGATTGCAAGTCGCTATAAGCCTTTCAAAGTTTACTCTGTTATAGTTTAAAATTGCACAAATTTACGTCCTTCTAACATTCTGCTAGAACTTACGTCATATTAAACTTTATAATTAAAAAACCTGTACTCGCTAAGACGAGCGTAACACTACTTACGTAACTAACAGCAGATGATGGCATCGTACCATTATACATCATCACAGGCCACCACTGTGATATTGAAAAGTGGCCATCACCCTCGGGTTTTGGCGTAGTTTCATGCTCAACCATATTATCTGGCATGTAGTTACCGCAGGTGGGGAAATATCTTGGCACCGGTGGCATATCTTTATGCTCACCAACCTTGAAGACAAGTGCCATACCTATTTCCACATGGAACTCTATATGGCAATGGAACAACCAATACCCAGGGTTATCTGCCTTGAATCTCAATACCGTGTAACCTCCATCGGGTACAGTTACCGTATCTTTTATAGGCGCATTTTTGAGGTTACGCTTTAGAAGACCAGCTTCATCAAAGGCCTTGACTTCTTCAATAGTTGTTTCGTTAGCTAGCCGTCTCATTCCAATTACTCTGAAACTGTGGCCGTGTAAGTGAAAAGGATGATTGGCGTCAAACGTGACTCCTTCGTCTAAGATGATGATTTCTACAACGGCATTTTTCCTGACTGATAGGACGTGTGGGCACTCGCAGTAGCCAGCCCTGCATTCGTCGTCGATGCTCGACATATTGCAGAAGTTTTCTGGAGACGGTCTACTGAGTAGGAGAGGGCTTGAAGGCATTTTCATACTGATGTGGTTCAGTTGTGGTGTGTATAGGCGGTTAAGGCTGTGTGGAACTGTAAACGAAATAAAATAATTTAGTAAACGCACCAATAATGGACGTAGTATTTTCTTTTGGATATTTTGTTGAGTATCTAGTATCTGAAATGGGGCAGATACTGTAATGTGTATTATTAATAAAAAGGCCTGCAATAAAAAATAATTTCATGATAAATTTTAACTCGGAAGATTAAGAGTAGGTATTAATCATGCTAAACGTAGCCTCTTGCTACTTTAGGTTCTGTCTACCACGTCAGGGATAAACACGTGGCTGTGTATGTATGTATTACGTGTTTTGACGACGCGGTTGGCCTAGTTGGTAGTGACCCTGCCTGCGAAGCAAGCGTCCCGGGTTCGAATCCTGGTAAGGGCATATATTTGTGTGATGACCACTAATATTTGTTCCTGAGTCTTGGATGTTTTCTATCTATATAAGTATGTATTTCTCTATATAAGTATTGTATATCGTTGTCTAGTACCCATAACACAAGCCTTACTAGCGCTTACTTTGGGACTAGGTCAATTTGTGTGAATTGTTCACTAATATTTATATTTATATTTATATGTATGCAGAAAAAGTGCTCACCTTGGTAATATCCATAATAAGGTGATTTGTGAAAATGCGAGTTGTTCTTCGCGTAGAAGTCATAAGCCACGTAGAACTGGTAATCCGCTACCTCCTTCAAGCTATCGTCGTAACCTTCAAGGCTCCTCATGTCTGCCACGCTGATTGTTTCTTCGTCTTCTTCTCCCTTGTTCAGGGCGTTCAATTGCTGGGGAAGAATGGAGAAGGCATATTTAGTTGTTGTCTTATTTTTTTGAAGTGGAAACTTTTTTAGTGGCGTTGAGCACTTTGTGGGATGGGTAAGAAATGTTAAACTCGCGTTAGGCGTAAGACGGAGGGAGAGTTTAAGTACCAGGATATCAGAGCCTCTAAGAGCTTATTTTGAAATACGAATGAATCGCGTTCGATTTTCGAAGTGTTTTTTTGTTGAGTCGTGGAGCAAAAGTACTAAGGCACATTGTTAGAGGTCTGTCTATACAGATAATACGTACGTTTTTTTGCAAGCGGCCAGTACGGTACGCATCTTGAGCGTCATGGAGGTTACAACATTCAAATCTAATCTAAGCTGCTGTTTTCACTTCTGCCGGCACTCCCGGGGTGCTACCAATCGCCTTTTGTTTATATGATATGCCCATAGACACTCATAACAAAGGACGTTAAGAGTGTGTCGCTGGCCCTTTAAGAAAAGAAAAGGCTCGTTTTTGAAGATTTCTAAGTTGTACTGGTCCGGAAAAATTTATAGCGCTCTAATTCCAGAGTTTAACCGTGTGTAACCAGTATTTTTATATGTACTACGCTCGTCTTCGTCACGTTTATTTGCCTAACTGCGATAACCTCTTTTGTATCTTATGTAAAAGCGTTCTCGGCGGCACCTATGTTAACTAAATGCGTGGTTTAACTAGCGCCTTGCCGATTTTTTGAATGTTTAAAAAAATAATAGTTACGAAGCTTTTATGGCGAGACAGTAAAGTTTATTTTAATTTTAACAATAATGCTTTCTGTGCCGTTTAATTATGCAGTATATGCAGCTGAATCCACAAAGGTAACAAGTCGAAGTTGAAATTATAATTATTTTATTGAATCAGGCGTTACTTTGCGGAGGTCCATTTCAATGAACACAAAATATTTACCTTGCTACTCCTCTACTTACGTGCAAGTTAACCAAGCCTGTGCGAAATATGTACGTTTTGCATGCAAGCCCTCCCACCACTACTACCACACAAAACGCACACAAATCCCACAAACTTAATTAATCCCAACACCACACAAACACTGACGCGCGTTTCGATCCCTCTACGGGATCATTCTCAAAGTTAGAGCACAACCGATGCACATGCGAACCAACGTCGTACTAATTTGTAAAACTATAAATAAACTAAATGTACCCACATTCGTATATTACCAAACTACCCTCTTATTTATAAATTTTAATTAGCCATCAACAACTACCTTCATAAATTTTTCCGACTACAACAAAACAAAGAGGGTTATGTATTTAACAAAACAATTTTACTATTCATCAAAATGGACACGCAACAAAGGTGACGATACCAAGTTCACCTGTTTGTTAATTATTGAAGCACTATTGTTGTACCTAATTATTTCCAACTGCTCTAAAACATCCAACCGTAAACCCTTTTCACAAAAATGCAAAACATCAAATGCTGCTGAATCTGACAATGAATGATTTGATTCTAATAAGTGTTTTGCAAAATTTGATCTATCTGGATGATTAAGCCTAAACGAGGCAACATGTTCCTTAAATCTTGTACTAAAACTACGACCCGTTTGCCCCACATACACACTATTGCAATCACTACATGTTAGCTTGTAAACCCCAGATCTACTTCCTTTATCTACCTTCTCTTTGTTATTACATAGCCTCGCACGCAAAGAATTATTTGTCTTAAAGGCAACCTTAATGTTTTTTGACTTCATAACACTATAGATCTTATCTGACAAATAACCTACATAAGTAATACTAGATCTGTAATTGTCAGTAATCTGCGTGGGTTCTGCGGCGTAAAGCAAGCTATCCGCTATCCGCTTCTGCTTCAAGCAAGCTATCCGCTATCCGCTTCTGCTATCGTGTAGCAGTTCTGCTTCAAGCAGAAGCCAATCGCTGGTCAGTTTATAATAAAAAAAAAAAAAAAAAAAAAAAAAAAAAGCGGATAGCGGATGCGTGTCCATTTTGATGAATAGTAAAATTGTTTTGTTAAATACATAACCCTCTTTGTTTTGTTGTAGTCGGAAAAATTTATGAAGGTAGTTGTTGATGGCTAATTAAAATTTATAAATAAGAGGGTAGTTTGGTAATATACGAATGTGGGTACATTTAGTTTATTTATAGTTTTACAAATTAGTACGACGTTGGTTCGCATGTGCATCGGTTGTGCTCTAACTTTGAGAATGATCCCGTAGAGGGATCGAAACGCGCGTCAGTGTTTGTGTGGTGTTGGGATTAATTAAGTTTGTGGGATTTGTGTGCGTTTTGTGTGGTAGTAGTGGTGGGAGGGCTTGCATGCAAAACGTACATATTTCGCACAGGCTTGGTTAAATTGCACGTAAGTAGCGGAGTAGCAAGGTAAATATTTTGTGTTCATTGAAATTATAAATTCAAACTTCGTGTAACGCTATCACGCTCACACTTATAGTCTTTAATAGGAGAGTGAAAGTGACAAAAACTTCGAATTTTGAAGTTGATAATAGACCCCTGAGTGCAAAGAGATAAGTGGTCTACCGGCTGCTCTTAGCACACCTTTCCTCTGATTACACAGGCATCCGCTCGAAACTAGATTGTTCAACTTTTACAGCAAAGCTAAAGTTCCTTTAATTAATCTATTGGGTACTATATCTAACAGAGCTTTTATTAATTAATAAGTACAGGTTCTGAGACATATTTAATATAATCTATCTACATATATATAAAAAAACTCACAGGATAGAAAATAAGAGATCGGTACATTTCCTTTAAAGTGGCTCTATCACTAGCACTCTTCGTCGAGAAATCGAGAAATAGCTAATGACTTTTTATATAATTTGGATAAATTTATACTCGAAAATTGCTTAGTTAATTGAAGATAGGTAAATTAAGTCAACGCGGACGAAGTCGCGGGTAAAAGCTAGTTGCAAATACAAATTTAATTCGTTTACCGCTATCCCGCGGGAATTTTCCGGAATAAAAAGTAGCCTATGCGCTATTCTAGACTTTTCGCTATGTGCCGAATTTCATCCAGATTCATTGGGCCGTCCTGGTGTGATTGAGTAACAAACAAACATCTATCCATCCAAACTTTCGCATTTATAATTATAATATTAGTTAGATCAGTAGGATTTGAACAAATGTTCGGTTGCCATAGTAAATTGTGGAGCCGGAATTGGCACTGTACAAAGTTGACTCAATTTGAACTTCTGTTGCTAACTGAATGATCAAGTACAAAATAGCGGTACAAATTACTATTTATTCAATTGTCAAAAACTTTCGCAATATGTTGTAGACGTGACGACGTTGACTAGTTCCGTGGAACTCTCAGCTATTGAAAAGTACGGAATATCTCAGGGTGAGATACATAAATCCTACTTAATATTTTAAATGCGAAAGTTTGTGAGGATGTATGGATGTTTGCTACTCTTTCACGCCAGTACGGCTTAACGGATCTGGATGAAATTTGGAACAAAGATAGTTTATGGTCTGGAATAACACATAGGCTACTTTTTATTCCGGAAAATTGTAGTTCCCGCGGGATCGCTATAAACGAATTCGCGGACGAAATCGCGGGCAACAGCTAGTACACACATAAATCACGTCTTTTTCCCTTACGGGGTAGACAGAGCCTTAGGTAACAAGACCTTAAGGCCACGTTTGGCATAATTGTGATGATTTTTTTTAATGTACCCCATTAAAAAAAAAAAAGAAAGAAAGGAAAAAAGAAAAAGGAAAAAGAATCCTCGCCCGCGCGGTGCAGGGGCGCGGGGTGGGACTAGGTACAGTCCGTAAGCTCTTAGAACGCCATTAGGGTTTGTCTTGCTGTCTCCCTTACTCGGCCGATTCAAGTATCAAACCCATAAGAGTGAGTAAGACAGCAAGTTAAACCCAAGTGGCATTTTAAAGCGGACTGTAAAAGCTTGTAAAACATTCAAGTCAGAATCGTATGTGGGGAATGTGTGTGTGCTAATTATGTGTTACTGTACATGTATAAAGTCGAATTCGTAACGAAGTGATCCGACAGAGAACCAAAGTTATCGACATAGCCCATCGCATTAGCACGCTGAAGTGGCACGGTGAAGTGGCCGGTCATCTAACCCGAAGAACCGATAACCATTGGGGTAGACGAGTTCTTGAGTGGAGACCACGGATCGGCAAACGTAGCGTAGGACGTCCTCAGACTCGGTGGAGCGAGGATCTTCGCAAGGCGGCTGGCAAGAGCTGAATGAGAGTGGCCGCGGATCGTGCTCAGTGGCGTGCCATGGGATAGGCTATGTCCAGCATTGGACGAACATAGGCTGATGATGATGATTATGATATACAAGAATATCCCAGAATTTTCCATCAGCATTTCAACGCGCAAGACAACACGTTATTATTTAATCTCGGCAGCACCTATACCGCGGTATACCGTGGTATAGGTACGGGTAATCGGTCTGGCGACCGGCCAGGCCGTGATGTTACGGTGAGATATATCTTCGGTTATCTGCGGCGGTTTATGCTCTATTGTACAGATTGGTGGTGTAAGAGGGCGATTAATCTCGAGATATCGTAGGCATAAGCTAATTGTTAAACGGGTTCACTAACGATTGACCTTAAAATTATCGACAAAATGATCAATTGACAAACTTTAAATATCTGATAAACCGTAAACTTTTATAAAAACTTATAAAACAATCCTAACCTAACCTTATGTGGGCCAGTCATAAAGGTTTTTCGATTTTTAAAAAAGTTCACGGTTTATCAGATATTTAAATTTTGTCAAATGGTCATTTTGTAAAATGATGCTTTTGTCAATAATTTTTAGGTCGAATGGAACGACACCTGTTAAACGACTAGTGTTCAAGTCCTTAATTCGTTTCTGGGTAAGGTGTTTTAGCACTCTCTCTTTCTTTAACCTAAACTTTCTAAAGCAACCGTAACCCTCCTACGTTATGGGGAGTCTATCCATGAGCGACAATGATTGCTTGCCATCAGGTGACCAGCATGCTCCTTTGCTCTAGAAAAAAAAATCGTGAAGCAATATACAGCAATCGACCCACTCCCAAACTTAGTAAAGATTGATAATTTGATAATTTATTCATAGTCATGTACATTATTTACAGATGTTATAGGAATTTGTTTAGTCCATGACGCCCTGTAAGGGCACACAATGGTAATACAGTTACAATTTAGATTAGTCAACTCTTAAAGACTAAATTAAATTTCATTTCATACATTCTATGTCCATTTTAAATTAATAATAATGCTAAGTTGTCAAATGATTACAATACAAGAAAGAGAAAATGGTCATGTCATGAATAGTAAAAATAAAAATCAATAGGTCCTTATATATCAGAGTATTAACTATAAAATAAAGTAATTGTACTAACTAATGGAACATCCAAGACTTGAGAGCAAATATTCTTATTTTTCTTATAATAATTACCTATCTGACGAATCGAGATCAAACCCAAAGTATCAAGCATCACAGTAAGTTTTCTTTATCACTTGGCTATCTGGCCATGAAGTCAGTGGAAGGCGAGGTTTTTATGAAATGCAAGATAGATTAAGTACCTACTACAACAAAATAAACATCAAAATCATAACAAAATACGTTACAGCGACGAAATCAACGTACGCTTCAAAAATCGAACGCGACTCTAGCTTCATTCGTATTTCAAAATAAACTCTTAGAGGATTCTGATTACCTGCCTGGTACATACTTAAACTCTCCCTCCGTCTTACGCCTGACGCGAGTTTAAAATTCTTTACCCATCCCAAAATGTGGACAACGTAGCTAAGTAGTTTTCACTTCAAAAATATTACGTTACATATTTTACTTTCGTCGGTACTTCAATATGTATATCGCAATATTACGTTCGCAGCTACCGAAACAATTTATTTCATAAAATAAAGGGGCTCTTACAAAATTATTTATCAAGCTCTGCTATTCCGAAGGTCTAGTGGAATAAACATAAGTTTCAACCAAAGTAATTTATGGGCGCTGTCAGCTTAATAAAAACGAACTTATGAGTTTAAGAACGAATAAAATGAAGGTTTTTGTAATAACTGCTGAAAAGTTCTTGGGAATTTTCTGATATATTTCTTTTTAATTTGGTTACTTTGGGCAGTAACTTTATTAAACATCGTTTCTGAGTCCATTTCCAAACCAGTTCAGAAAGGTGTCGAATTTTTATTTTATTTTTTATTTAGCTAAATTAACACATTTTTATGGAACAAATTCTAACTTTCGCTAGGTATACTTTTTACATTAAAAAAAAGCATACATACTGACATTAAATTTTATTAAAATGTGTCCAGAATTAAATTAATACAATACTTACCAACTTTCGTAAAATATTATTAAGGCCTAGAATATTTCGACTCGATAAGTCTTATCGAGCGTCACGGCACCCCCGCCGATCGTAAAGTCGCCATTTTGATCTTTTCCGATGGCTGCAGCTTATCGATGTGACAGCTTTTAGGTTATGTACCTACGGTTTATTATTGAGGCTGATATTGTAACAGGCTAGAAGCTCTTAAGACTATAAAATTTAGTGCGAAAAAATATTTGAAAGAACTCTTTCTCCGAAGTCTGGTAATTTTTTTGACATTTAATGTGCGTAAAATAGGTAGGATAAGAATCGAAAGTAACAAAAACAATTGTCACAAATCCATGTCACCAAATTCCTTTCACCCACAACGGAAATAATGTTCCTAGCCTTTCGAAGCGAACCAATTACCTACTGGTTTTATGAAAACAGAAGCCGTAGTTATTCGAGCAATGGAAACTAACGGCTTACTCTGAATAAGTTGTGGACTTAACACTCCTTGTTAGCGGCGATATCGCTGAGCCTGGATTAACTACCCACTGCAAGATAATCGTGTATAGAATAATGCATAAATAAAAAGGCTTTTAGTGCAAAACTAGGCAAATTAGTAAGCGCCTGTTGAAAAATAATAAAAACAAGTTTTCGTCCGATGACGCGTTAGTAATGTCATAGGCGGTTATTTTTTTTTGTTGAATTGAAAGACGTATTGGTTTTTAACCAACTTCAAAAAAAAGGAGGAGGTTCTCAATTCGGTTGTGTTTTTTAAGGGTATAGTGGCTCAAGTAAGGCTATTTTAAATAATAATAATATTGCGTATTGAAGAACTTGTGTTATGGAGTGATTGTTTAGGCATAATTTTTGCATGCTGGAGTGAGTTTTGACGGCTTGCGTGTTCGGGGCTTTGCGTTTTAGAGGATTCACGACTAAAGGCTACATTTGACTTATTTAACTGATGTTTGAGACTTTTGTTGGATTAAAAGAAAGCGAAAATTATTTCTACTGTTTGTCTATAAGGTCGTGACATTAAAAAGTGGCAATACTGTAGTGTCGTCCCTTTCTAATCTATATAATAGGTATAAGAATACGGGACGACACTACTATATTCAGCATCCATTTACCGCTGCTCACAACGTCACACCCAAATTGTTCTTTCACAAATCAACGTTCCAAACGTCACATAACACCAAAAAAAGTAGGTACCTATGGTGTTAGTGGAAATAAACTAAATGTTGTCATAATTGGATAGCCCTCATTGCCACTATTTGATTACAATATCATCTATGTAAAATTCTTACCAGTCCCTCGTTATGCAGTTCCTCCCAGGTGGGATCCCCTGACGGTTCTGACTCCATCGCGCCCTCATAATGCAGCACCGCTACTTGCTTAGCTTTGGTGAATCTGTCCATAAAACAAGTTATAGTTAGCAAAAACCATTTTTATTCCGACTGCGATTTACTCATGATCTCGATTGTTAAGAGTTGTATTTTTGTCATGTTTTATGAATAGGGTAAAAGCACTTGAACTTGGCTGGCACTCTGCCGCGTTTCTAGATCCGCTGAAGAGTCGAATGTCAAAATACCCATGTATTATAATAAGTCTATGGCTTAAATGGGTTTTTAGGTTTATCCTATATATTCTAAGATACAAACCATTATAGAATTAAATTAGAACTTATAAAAATAAACGAAACAAAATAGTAGTTCTATTCACACTTGGTCTATAACTAATTCAGAATACTTTAGCAAGTCACAAATTCCTATGCATATTTGAACAGGCGCTTAAAACTTAAAAAAAACTTTAAATGACGATAACTTTTTGCTGACATGGGATACTGTATGTATAATTTATCATGAATTAATCTCCTTCATTTCGAAACTTTAAATGATGATTCGAAAACTAAAACGAATAACAATTTGTCGAGAAAGTAAGCATATAATTTGTAAAATTGTGCCGTTTACTTCAAGCAACTTCAGTCGAGTGAAAAAACTATGAATTTTCCTGTCTCTTGAACGTTTTGTTTCAATCTGTATTCACAAAAGCGAAGTAGAAACAAACTATAAATAACAGGCTAAGATTAAATATAAATAAAGTATATTTGGAATAAACTTTTGATTAAAATATAAATTGGTTACAACTTTCACGATACATTACACTCGAAAACCTTGAAGGTATTCGGCCTTTGACTTTGAAAGATTTTACCATTGAACTTGGGAGCAGCTATCTTTATTATTTAGTAATGACATTGTTGGAGCAAGCAGCTCATCTTTTAGAGTACCTAGGTATCATAAAAATAATAATGTCTAATCCACAACAAAGTTACCGAAGAGTTAAAAGTGATTTGCTTCGAAAAAAGGATGGTAGGTAAGGTACGGTTGAGGTCATCTTGCTTGGCTTGGGACAATACGGTGTCCCATGAGTATAAAATAATTTAAGAAAGAAAGAAAGAAGAACGAAGACATTTATTCATTTTGCAACCTAACCTAACCTAACCTACGATCTTTGTATTTGGGATTACTCATGTTTTACAAATAAATAAATGATTGATTGATTGATTGCAAGGCACACAAATATAAGAGAATTTATAGAAAAGAAACAACAAAAAAAAAACCACATCCAAACGAGAAAATTAGATCATCAGCGTTGTGTGTGTCTTCGCAAAAGTGAAACGGTCGCTGGCTCAGCATTATTGAGGTGTTAGACACCTGCAGCATTGATTTTCAGCCAGAACCGTCTGTGACTTAAGAAATTTCTCGTTTTTACGGTCAAAGAAACTGAATGACGTGCCTATTTGGATCCTTTTCTCATAGGATTTCGCAATAATTTCTTTGGAAGGTGTATGGTAAGTCATTATGGCATTTTCAGCGAAAAGGTTGCAGTGGTAAGTGTTTCAGTTTCTTTCACTTTACCTATCCTATACTCCATTGTACTAGGTACTCATCATCTCATCAGCCTTACGTCAGCAGAGCACAGGCCTCCTATCAGAATGAAAGGGCTTATTGTACTACCTACTAGATATTTATAGATAGATTGACATACAAAACAAAGGTCAAGCTCCTTTCTCGGCGCACTTTAAAACATCATCATACCTTTCATCACAGTCCATGAGCCCTCGGAACCGTATCCAGTAATTGTCTATCTCATTATTCGCTTCCAGTATGAAGTCGTATCTCTCTCCCGCATACGTCACCAGGGAAGTGGCTGTAACAAGAGAAGTTTGCGATGAAACTCTTAAATTACTAAGAAACTGGGGTCTTACCATGACGTCCTAATTCCGACTGTGTTCAAGTTTTAGCTGTCACTTTTAGTATGAATCTGACAGCGAGCGAACCTAAACTGAATCGCATTAATACGTCATGGTAAAGTTATGAGTTATGAGAGCAAGGACGCTTGCGTGTGGGTGTGTGTGTGTGTGTGTGTGAGAGAGAGCGAGATAAAGAGAGAGAGAGAGAGAGAGAGAGAGGGAAAGACAGACAAGAAACACCTTTACTACCCTGAGGTTCAATATTATTTATTGTACAGTCACCAGCATAAATAAGTGATCATTTTTGTACCTTGCCGCTTTCAGTCGTTACATGATTTCGTATGGTTTTTCAAACATGACTTTAAAGTGGCAAAGTACAAAAGTGATCACTTATTTATGCTGATGACTGTACGACTTAAAACGTCAAATACTATTTTTACCTACAAATCAATACGACATTCTTTTGTTTTTCGGTGTAGAAACTGTCATGAAAATGTGGTAAAATAGCTAATTTCTTGGCAGACAGTACTATATAGTTACCAGTTATTAGACAAACATGTCTAAAACAAACTTGCTCCGAACTATAACCGTAGGGTACGTATAAGAAAAAGTTAAACTAAAAGCTTCCCGTATGCAAGGCTACTCTAAACGAGTATGCTTTCTTTAAAAATCTAATGAAGTTTTTCTTGTAGTCCTAATGCAAATGAGACCGTTTTAGCATTTAAATTTTCCTTGTTAATTACTAAAGAGCCTCTAAGGAGACTAAACAAGCTAGACAAGCCGTCAAGTGCGAGCTCGAGCTAGACCAGGGGTGTCAAACTTACGGCCCGCGGACCGTCTTTAAGTGGCCTTCGACTTGACGTAAGAGTTTTTATTTAGATTGCTATTTTCACCACTATTATTAAAGTTGAACTGACGCCATAAGTTTAAGTATAATCAGGAGTGGACTTTTTATAAATCGTTTATAATCATAAAAAAATATTTGTACCCATCGTGTGAATAGTAGTGAGTTAAGTCTTGAGTTAAACCAAAAATTGCAATGAAAAGAAAGATTTTATGTTTTCCAAATTTAAATAGGTTTTCGGTCTCTACTTGCAAGTCAAGTTTAACCCACTTACGGTGGTCCGATTGACCAAACATTTGGGACACATAATATATGTAAATTAAGAACACATAATATATGTAAATTAAGTAGGTAAAGTAGGTAGGTAGATAATTTTTTTTTTCAACAAAAACTTATTCGTTCTGTAGAAATTAACCAAAATTCGGTTTGTCTTGTTACGAAACTATTAAAATCAAAAACGCAGCATTCAATTTTTCACAGATTAGCCCCCGCTTTGTGTAAATAGAACCCTTTTTTTACCCGTTAGCAAATAATTTCATCAATGAGGACTGGATAATAATAATCAATTTCTTTATTCGGGTAACTGGGACCCACAATTAGTTAGTTACATAATATAGATATATAGGATAGGACAGCTTAGTGGTTAGAGAACCCGAATACGAAGCTTGAGGTCTCGTAGGCTTATTGTCTAACTCGCTCGCAATCACCATCGCGTTCATTTTGACAGGTAATGTATGGGCTGACAATTGGCATCGGAATCAGCTAGCTGTCACATTCATACAACAACTGTCAAAATGAACACGATGGTGATTGCGAGCGAGTTAGACAATAAGCATACTGGGTTCAATCCCCGGTTGGGGCAGATATTTGTATGCAAAATACGAATGTTTGTTCTCGAGTCTTGAATGTTTAATATGTATGTATCTATCTACCTATATAAAGTATGTTTGTTCGTTGTCTAGTGCCCATAAATTACAAGCTTTGCTTAGTTTGGGACTAGGCTAATTGGTGTCAATTGTCTCAAGATATTTAATTATTTAATTTTGTTACTGGGCCAATGGTAAATCCAGTTTGTCACCCCTGAGTCAACTGTCTTTACTAACTTGCAATCTCCTCCTTAGGGATCTGACAAGACAGTTTAGAATCGAGTTACCTGGAAAACGCAAGCAAGATCCACTCAAAGATTTCTTTTTATTTCTTACGTTCCTTACTGAAAAACAAACATTTGAATGCAACTCTGTTTCAAACAACGGCACTGATTCGAAAATGTTCGGCGGTAAATTCCGTTTTACCTGTAAACTAGCTGTTGCCAGCGACTTCGTCTGCAAGAATTCGTTTATCGCTATCCCGCGGGAACTACGCAATTTTCCGGGATAAAAAGTAGCCTATGTGCTATTCCAGACTTTTCTCTATCTATGGGCCGAATTTCATCCAGATCTGTTGGGCCGTTCTGGCGTGATTGAGTAACAAACAAACATCCATCCATCCATCCATCCATCCATACTTTCGCATTTATAATATTAGTTAGATTAGACTAGCTGTTGCCAGCGACTTCGTCTGCTACGAATTCGTTTATCGCTATCCTGCGGGAATTTTCCAGGTTAAAAAGTAGCCTATGTGCTATTCCAGACTTTTCTCTATCTATGTGCCGAATTTCATCCAGATTCGTTGGGACGTTCTGGCGTGATTGAGTAACAAACAAACATCCATCCATCCATCCCTCCATACTTTCGCATTTATAATAATTAGTTAGATTAGACTAGCTGTTGCCAGCGACTTCGTCTGCTACGAATTCGTTTATCGCTATCCTGCGGGAATTTTTCAGGTTAAAAAGTAGCCTATGTGCTATTCCAGACTATTCTCTATATACCTATGTGCCGAATTTCATCCAGATTAGTTGGGACGTTCTGGCGTGATTGAGTAACAAACAAACATCCATCCATCCATCCATACTTTCGCATTTATAATATTAGTTAGATAGTTAGATTAGATTTAGTATAATTTTACTGTACATACCACATAGATTTAATCCTATATTTTATTCGAGTTATATTAGTACCTATAAGGGATGTCACAAAAAATATTAACGATATTTCACACAATAAACATCAGAATATATATTTTTAATTACTACGTATTTTAATCAATATGACTTTAAAAAAAAATAGGGTAATCAATTTATTAATTAAAAGCTCTGTCGTCAATTACTGTTATTTATATGTGCAAAGTAGTTAGTAAAATATTTCTAACTAATTATTCGCTACGCAACACTGTTCGGAATTAAAACGTCTACTTATCTCTATTATCCACATTTTTTTCTCAGAATCAAAGATGATTCGTTTAAAATACACAAAGAAGCGCATTTACAGTGAGACGTACAGCCAGCCGGGATAATTAAATCTGGCTAAATACCGAAAACATTTTCATAACAGAGCATAAGATTAACAAAAGCCGACCTTAACAATTTTAAATTAATTCTAAAATACGAACTCGACGAATCGTAAGCGTAAATCAAAGCGGTTAGTTAAATTATATTGTTACCGTGGAAATGGAGATAATACTACAGTAGATCGACTTCTTCGCAAGGTCAGATACAGAATCCGTCATAATTTCCAGCCTATATTCGTCCTACTGAGCACAGGCCTTCTCTCAGAGCGAGAGAGCTTGGGCTATAGTTCCCAGCGGGATCAGTGCGGATTGGAAAAGTTCACACACACCATTAAATTGCTTCGCAGATATAATGTTCGTTGTCGTTGTTGTAACACACACACACACATATCTAGTTATATAAGGCAATATTATTGTATCGTCTGAATGGGAGAGGACACTGACTTCCGTAACACAGGTGTCAACCTAGCTCGGAGGTCAGGGACTTCATTTTGATTTTGTACAGTATTGTCAATAAATAAAAATTATTATTACTTATTATTATAAATTATTAATGTTTTAAACTACCGTGATTTTCACTCATATATTTAAAGTATTATTACCGGGACTTAACCGCGTACAAATTGTTTATTTAATTACCAAGTGCGGGTAGTTCGGAAAACTCGCGCAGCTAAACAAAAGTGACACCCTACATGGCAGTCTGCTCGTGACCACGACCACTGCAACGTGGCTGAAACGTCGAGGTAATTAAAAAAACACGGTTAAGTCCCGGTAATAATCCTTCGCAGATGTCTGCGGGTTTTCTTGTTTTCATTCACCGGATAATCAAATCGCATCAAGACGTCATGGCAACCCCTGGTACACAAAAAACACGTTTCAACTTTACTAAAAGGTTTTCTTAGTTCGAGACATTTCTTGGAAATAATTCCCGTTTACATTATCTTAAAAAGCTTATTGACTGTATTAAATTCACGTGTTCTGGATTCGTTCCACGGATGCAGCTTCTATTATCGCGATATGAACGAATCAGTGGCTTGAATCTATTAAGCGATAAGCACTACGTGTGCAGACATTTACCCTGTACCATCAATGACATAAGTACTTAGAATGCAAAATATATTAGGGTATCGAGCGTACAATGCGACGTGGATGGAGTAAGATGCATAAAATATCCAATTATTTATGTAAATAAAAATGAATATTGCTTGGCGCAAAACTCGAGATCGGCTGGACCAATCCGCCATTTTTTTTTTCATATTATGATCGTTTAATTTCTACGGATTGTTTCAAACATTTTTCTATATAAAAATTGGAACTGAGGCGATGCCGCGGATAACAGCTACTTTAAAATAATAATGTAATAATTAAGTTATTTATTCAGACAATTAAGATTCAGTAAAGCAATCATTTATATAATTATTTTATTTAGGGTTAGCGTTAGCTCATTTAATTTGAAATTATTTATTTTTGAAAATTGAAATTGAAAATGAACAATAATTGAACATTTTATTCATCAACGTCGGCTGAAAATGGTTTTTTTTTTCTGAAATAAAAGTAGCACACATGCTTTAATCAGGGTTAGTGCAGCTTTCCCTATTTAAAGAAACAAAAATAAAATATTCATTAATTAGCTTAAATTTTCCTGGTAAAAAAATTCAATGTAGGTACGTCACATATTTTAACAATTGTCCAATGATATTATTTTTCGTGGATGCGCTTTCAAAAATCAGCCCCTGGCTTATAAATACGATGATTTAATGGAACAGGAAATTCGAAAATGAATTCCACCAGGAACAGAGGATTGGGACATGTGGAATTTAATTAGATTAGATGTAGATAATATGAGAGAGTTAAGCGTGATGCTGATAATAGATTGTGTTTCTCATTTTCTTGAATAGCATGCAGCCATGTTTAAACGTGAATAGGTTTTTGACGTAAGAACAATTTACACGTAAGAACAAGTCACAAAATTAATCTGGAATACCTACTTCAATAGGTGGAAGGATTAGTTTGACTAAACACTATTTTTCTTTTTTTTATTATTGTGGTTGACAGATATTGCTATACTAGCTTCTTCTTGTTTCTTCTTGTTTCTTCTTGTTTCTTCTTACGTTTTTTTTGTGTAACAGCTATGATTATAAACATTTTTGATTCTGATTCTGATTCTGCCCGCGACTTCGTCTGCGTATAATTAGCAATTGACATGTTTATGGCTATCTCCCGGGAGCTATGCAATTTTCCGGGATAAAAAGTAGCCTATGTTTTTATCTAAGGTACCAGCTACCTTCGTTCCAAATGTTATCTAAATCCGTCGTTTTAGCGTGAAGAAGGAACAAACATACACACTCACTCACTCACATCGTCACATCGTCACAAACTTTCGCATTTATAATATTAGTAGAATTGGTCGATGTTCAAAGTGTTCGATCATCAAAAGGTAACTTTTGGATCAAAAAATTACGTAAGTATAGTGTTCAATCAGACACACCCAATCAAGCCACACTGTGGAAATGAAATAGATAATTTAGATCTTGCTAGCGCTGAAATCATTGGAAGCCGATAAAGTGACATCTATCACAAACCATCTTGATCTCTATCACTTCCATTCTGGTCTGGGAGCAAAGGAAAACCTAGAATGTACCAGTTGCATCTCTTCCCGCGCAGATGGTAAAAGCCCATCGAGGGAATGGGCGAAAAACTTGGGAATCCTAAATTACAGGCGATGCGGCTCGCAACCCATTACTATTTTGATTCCCCTTTCCCTATACGCCCGTAATGATGCTTAACGTGGCCTTCAGATATTGTTAAGTACCTTAGGGTTTATCTACCCTGTAGAGAATAAAGACTAGGTACTATAATAACTTTCTATACCGGTGCACAGCAGCGCAAGCAACGCTGCTGAAAATTATGTTGGCGACACCGACGAACCTCGCACAAGAACCTACTACCCGCTTCTTTTTATCAACTCGTTACCTATGTGCGCTTTGCAATGATGAAGTAATAACAGAACCGTTTTAATTAAGAGCCAACCGCTTTTAGCAGAGGATTCAGTTTCAACAATAACTAAGTGCTTAACGTAGCTTAACTTGGATATTCGGGGGCCATATTAGCCGCGTCTGTTCTCTAATAGTCCCCACCTAGATTAGCATACGTGACTCTCCGGAGGGCAGATTTGGAATATCTTCTCTATTTCGTCGTTCAAAATAAGGTTTATGCTAAGAAATCCTCCTTAATTCGTTATCAACGATAAAAATGTGAAAGTAACACTGCCTTCACGGTAAAACCGCTTTGCTGATCGTGATGAAATTTGGCCTGAAGATACTTGGAACATCTAACGGAAAATGGATGGATGGATGGATGGATGGATGTTTGTTTGTTACTCAATCACGCCAAAACGGCCCATCGAAACTGGATGAAATTCGGCACATAGGTAAAGAAAAATCTGGAATAGCACATAGGCTACTTTTTATCCTGGAAAATTCCCGCGGGATAGCGATAAACAAATTCTTTGCAGACGAAGTCGCTGGCAACAGCTAGTTAAGAAATAAATAGGTTACTTTTTATTCCCTTTTATTGTAAGCTTTTATTTAACTTGCGATGTATGTATGTAACAATGTAATTGTTTGTCCGAGTGGAATGTTGCAGCACTTGTAACACATGGTCACGATTGAGCTGAAAATTTGCACACTTGTGGAAGTCAAACGACAGTACAATAATCTGGTAGCAGAATCCTGGTGGCCCGGCCAGAACCGTCTCCGCAGGAGGGAACTCTTCAAAGGTTGGTCCGATTGACTTGTTTGGTGCACATAATGTAGGATGTAGGATTGTCATGGTGCAGTTAGCAAAACTTGTATAAAACACTTGTATCTTGCTTGGTCTCTTTACTTTATCTAGCCTACTGGCTTCCAATGCGTTTATGGTACAGCGTGTCTTAATTACAGCAATTAAAAGTTGCCGGCATTGTTACGAAGATCAAGGCCCGACTAACTAACCAAGTGCTGGTATTCGCAAGTTTTAGGCATTAAAGGCTCAAGTTTTAAAGTTTTAAAGGCACGAACTAAGGCCCATATTGTTCCGATTTTCTTTAGTTAATTTTATGTGGGACACAAAGGGCCAACAACAATGGTTGTGGAAGCCTATTAGTGTTCAGGGTTTCTTTGAAGAGACAGGGTTAAGCATTTTGGACGTGGATGTGACTTGTGGTAGAATCTTGTACAAGGTCCGTCCAGATTAGCAATTTACAAGTTGGAGAACGTTCTCGGAAATGCAAGAATGTTCCCGGAAGAATTTATTTATTTATTACGAGAATTTATAGTAAGTTAACCGTTAGCAAAAGTTTTCAACGGGATTTTTCGCACAAACTTCTGAGATATTCGTATTTTTTTATTGCGTTTTCATTTAGATAATCGGTTGAAACAAACAATATTATAATAATATGATGTGGACTCTTAACGTGATCCTATTAATTATTAAATTTATATTTATACGAACAAAATTTTAACTTTTCTATACAGGGTGTATCAGATACCCCCTAACAATAATCAACTGGGGTATATAACCATAGCTACAGAAGCTAAAAAAAAATATTAAAAAAAAAAAAAAAAAAAATTAGAGTAATGCCATGGTAAACGTATTGCACACAAATTACAACGTCAAAAATCCACCCAGGAATGGTAGTATTAACTGTAATCATTCCTATAGAAAACATAAAAAAAATTAATCCAATTTTTTTTTTTATATTTTTTTTAGCTTCTATAGCTATAAAGAAAGAAAGAAAGAAAGAAAAAACAATTTATTGCCACAAAAACAGATGCTATGGTTATATACCCCAGTTGATTATTGTTAGAGGCTATCTGATACACCCAGTATTAAGTAGGTACGAACATTTAAAAAAATTGTAATTGATGATAAAATTAAATGTAACTGTCAGAAAATCATCTTATTTAAATTTTAGTCGCACCAATTGATATTCATTGAAACACAAAAGTGTAAAAAAAAGAAATACAAAAAGTATAGAAGAAAAACTTCATACGTATCAATAGCAACGATAGTTTAAATGTCACCATGTCAATGAATGTTTTTGTTAGTTTGACATTCGGCCATCTTTGATAAGTTTTTTGGAATCTAATTATGACGCTGAGTCCATTACACTGCGGCGTTTCATTGGTCACTTTATAAAGCGTTCGCAAAGGCCGCGCAATGTAAAGCTACCAGCACGACATTAATTGCATAATGTAAACTGGACTTTAGGTAATGAAAGAAACTGAAGTGCATACCTGCGTGAAACCTTTTCACTCCAATACTCAATACTCAATACTTTATTGCACATAATGGTTTTACAGGTTCCAAATTCCATAATGACTTACCATACACCTGCCAAATAAATTATTGTGAAATTGTATGAGAAAAGGTTCCACAGATCCTTCATTCACTTTTTACTACTAATTTTTTGCATGAAAATATACGTCACGCAGACGTAGCTGTCTCGCATGTGTAGGATTTAGCTGGTAATTACCATAATAGCAGAGTTTTAATTATTTCTTGTTTCTTTAAATTAAACAACAGGAGTTGCCTTATGTAAAGTAGTTTACGAGAATCCTACACTCATTTGCAAGTCAAGTTGCTGCAGTTGCTTGTTTTTCAAAGGTTGTAATTCCTTTACCATAATGCTAGTGAAAAGCGGTTGCGTACTTAAAAAACATTTATTTTAACGTACCTAAATATATCGTGTGTTTAATAAGTACGGGCTGTCAGCCTTTATTTCTTGCGTGCAGCATTAAAATTTGTTTTTCAGGCGGCTTGATTTTTTCCCGGCACTTCCAACAAATCGTTATAATGCAATCTATTCACACAATACTTCGATTAATTTACGTACCTAAACTTTTGTTGTAAATCAATCCATTTTTAGGGTTCCCTGACTCAAAAGGAAAAAATGAAACCCTTATAGTTCTATCATGAACGCACTCATCTTTGAAGATGCTGTTCCAGTAAAATCGAAACTATTCGGATCGTTCCGACTTACGACCGTGAGTTAATATTTTGTAATTTTATAAATCATGCCTAACGAGTATTATTTAAATTACTAAAAGCATAGAGCAAACAACCCAATACAGAGGATATATCATGTAATGAATACGAAAAAAAATTACGCCAAGCGGAAAATGGCGATTACCGAATTCTTTTGCCAGCCATTATTGGCATTCTTGGCCAGCCAAAAGTCAAGCAGATCACTAGAGTTGAGCAAACAGCTATTATGAACGATATGGATAGTTAATTTTCAGTCGTTGTGTGGCAAGACACGTAAAAAAGCCTTGGCGGCCTATTTGCAGAATAAACTTTTGAATTTTTTGAAATTTTGCATAGGTACTGAATAAAACTCGATTAATTTTGAGAAATAACCAAAAAGTAGATAAAACCCAATTTCTAATTACTTACCTAAAATATTTATTTCCGTGTTAAAGGTAAAGGAACAACAATCGCGTAAAAAAATTGTTAGTACGGTGTAAGTGGAAAACGGCTGATGTGTCGCCACAATTTTATAGCCTACCACTATGGTTTTAGGTTATTTCGTCCGTGACTAAAAGAGACCCACGTTTAAAAATATAATTCGCTTCCACTAAAAACAAAGGCGCTCGCTAATTAAATGAAAATCCGACGACGAGCTCGCATGTTCAAATTCAGATATCAACGCTTCTTTCATCCGAACGGGAACTCAGCTCATCCCGTTTCCCAAATCTACATATTCAAATGTCCAGGAAGGATCAAAGCGGGGGAATCCGGTCGCGTCGACTGAAAATGTTAAATTTGGTAAGCATTTGCTAAATTGAAGTAAGTGAGGAGTGGGATTTTTGTTTGCTCTAGCTGTTAGCTGTTGTTACGGCTTCCAAGAAGCTGGGACGGTTTATGTTCGACATTAATGTGAATTATTTATCTGTGTAACAGCATTGTTTATTGTTTAGTAGCGCTGTATACCAGTGGCGTTACGTGAAAGTTTACGTTAGACTACCCGAAGCAAAAAACACCTAAGTATTTATCTACCTATCTTCTCCCTACACTATCCATACATGAAGAAAGAATGAGGGAGCGAAGTTTGATAAAGAAACTCGGTGGGAATCGAGTTGTTACGTCGTCTCGCCACTATACTACTCGTACCTACTACAAACTACAAATGAGAAAGTTTGTGAGTGAGGATTAAGATGTTGTGAGTGTGTATGTTTGTTCCATCTTCACGGCGAAACGACTGGATGGATATGGATCAAATTTGGAACGAAGATAGCTGGTACCCCAGATTAAAACATAGGCTATTTTTTATCCCGGAACGTTACATGGTTCCCGCGGGATACCGATAAACATGTCGAAGGTCGTAGCTCTAAGCAGAGTCGCAACTCTCTCTCTCTCTCTCTCGCTCTCTCTCTCTCTCTCTCTCGCTCTCTCTCTCTCTCTCTCTCTCTCTCTCTCTCTCTGTGTAGATCTGAACCTTTCCCTTTAGAAGAAACCATCACACTATTCTCACTATTCACTATTCTAAGAAAGTCATCAGTCAGCGCTACTCACTCTCACATGGAGCCTTACCATGACGTCTTAATGCGATTCAGTTTAGGTTCGCTCGCTGTCAGATTCATACTAAAAGTGACAGCTAAAACTTGAACTGAGTCGGAATTACTCAAGTCCCTCATTCGCCTTTTACAATACCCTTGGGAACAGGTCCGTTCTATTCTAGAACCCGGCACAACACGGAATCATTTTACATTATATTTCTATTATGTATAACAATTATTCTAGCCGAACAATTCCGCAAGCGTCATATTAAAACAGTTTAATAATTGGATTCTAACAGGGACGGACAGAACAACCAAATTAGCATATATTGAATACTACAAACTAAAATTGATATTAGTTGCTCGTACCCGAAAGAGATGTTTTACACTTCACGATTTTCTATATGGGAACGATCAGTCGCTAAAATATCCCCTTGCAAAAAAACCACCGGGTAGTACCTAGCACTCCGGGAGTGCCGGCAGAAGTAAAAACTAAACACACGCACACTCGCGCAAAAAGAACAAAAAGAAAAAAACTTTTTCTACACGATATTTGAAATAGTCACCTGAGAGAACACACTGTTATTCCACACCTTATACCACTAGGCCAAACGCACATACGTTAAAGCGACGAAATCAACGTACACTTCAAAAATCAAACGCGACTCTGGAGCTTAATTTGAAATACGAATGAAGATTCGTATTTCAAATTAAGCTCTTAAAGAATTCTAATATCCTGGTACTTAAACTCTCCCTTCGTCTAACGCCTGACTCGAGTTTAACATTTTTTACTCATCCCAAAGTGTTTAACGCCGGCCGCTAAAAAAGTTTTCACTTTAAAAATCGGGCACCTATGGTTTTTCGGATTTTTGGGCATTAAGAGCGTGCATCCCTGCTGAGCTGGCAACGTCGCATTTTTGGTGTTTTTGGGCATTAAGAGCGTGCATCCCTGCTGAGCTGGCAACGTCGCATTTTTGGTGTTTTTTGGGCATTAAGAGCGTGCATCCCTGCTGAGCTGGCAACGTCGCATTTTTGGTGTTTTTTGGGCATTAAGAGCGTGCATTCCTGCTGAGCTGGCAACGTCGCATTTTTGGTGTTTTTTGGGCATTAAGAGCGTGCATCCCTGCTGAGCTGGCAACGTCGCATTTTTGTTGTTTTTTGGGCATTAAGAGCGTGCATCCTTGCTGAGCTGGCAACGTCGCATTTTTGGTGTTTTTGGGCATTAAGAGCGTGCATTCCTGCTGAGCTGGCAACGTCGCATTTTTGGTGTTTTTTGGGCATTAAGAGCGTGCATCCCTGCTGAGCTGGCAACGTCGCATTTTTGGTGTTTTTTGGGCATTAAGAGCGTGCATCCCTGCTGAGCTGGCAACGTCGCATTTTTGGTGTTTTTTGCGATTATTTCACAGAAATTGACTGAAAGTTTCAAATATCCGTCTGTAGTGCACTTCGTTTTGAGTGTATTAATGTGTCCAATGCAATTATTAATCGTGATGGACTTTTATTTTCGTAAAAAAGGGATAAAATACTATATCTCGTTTAATAAGAAAATAAAAGTCCATCACGATCGATTATTGCATTAGACACATTAATACACTCAAAACGAAGTGCATTACAGACGGATATTTGATACTTTCATTCAATTTCTGTGAAATAATCGCAAAAAAACACCAAAAATGCGACGTTGCCAGGTCAGTAGGGATGCAATCTCCTTAAGTTTATTATTTAAAAAAAATACAGTAACACTACATTACCTACTAGATAATTACCCCCTTATTCATAAACGCACTATAGGCCTCTGCTAAGTTAGTAATCGTTTGTCCTTATCTGTGAAAGGTAAATGTCAAAGTGACAGATAAGGACAAACGATTACTAAGTTAATAGAGGCCTATAGTGCGTTTATGAATAAGGGGGTTACACTATATGGATTCTTTGAGTCTGAAATAAATGTTTTTTTTTTTATATTATTTGTTTTTTTGTTGTAACTGCTGAACGGATTTTCATGCGGTACCTATAGAGTGATTCACGAGAAAGTTTTAGTTATAAAATTTTTCAAAGTGTACGACGCCGGCACGAGTTAGTTTAAGTATATTTTATACACACACACACACATACACATGACACATACATAAAACTGTCTAGTATCCATAGAACAATTTCTGCTTTAAGCCGTGACTAGGAAGGCCAATATTGGTATCAAAATATATCTATCGCACACTAAACACTGAGTAGAGAGACGGGGAAGCGATAGTCCCCACGATCCATGTTTATTTCTGAACCCGTGTCGCAGTCGTCCCGTGTCTACCCTTGGTAAAGAGTACGTCTACCCTGAATAGGCAAAGTTGTACGCTCTATATTTGTCTTGCCAAAGTTAGTGCTATCAGTATTAGGTATGAGGCAACGCAAGATGATATCTGCTTGTAGGCAAATGCCAACAAGATTGGATTTAATTAAACTGATGTTGACGCTTAATTAACGGGGACATTATACATACACGCCGTCACGCCTCTTTCCCACGGGAGTGGGTAGAGACTTTGTTCAACTTGCTGTCATCCACATTTATCGATTACTACATACGTGCTCGTCGGTTTAGGGTATTTTTGATCTGACCTTTTGTCAAAACGTACCCAACGTCCATCTAGGCCTTCCACTTGGTTCTCTATCGTTTGCCCGAATTTCATATATGCCATAAATGTATGTATTTGCCATAATGATAATTTAATTTGCCATAACTCATTTTTCTCTTTAACTGTTAATTGTTCAGGATTGTTATGAAACAAAGCTAAGCTAACCTATAGAGTTCTACAGGATAGCCATTTCAATGCTCCTGAAAAAATTACGGTTTCAGAGAAAAAAAAGTTATGGCAAATGATCATTATGTCAAAAAATTCGGGCAAATGAAATGCTCCGCTTCCACTTCCACCACACACATTTATACTCGCTATATTATTATAAGTCTGTTTCAAGTTTTTGCCAGATAAAGACAAAACATACATTTTAATCTTACATGTTTATAACTTTTTATAAACTTTTAGTGTCTAAACAAAAGCATATTCAGATTAAAGTCAGCGCGGAAAGGAAATTTTTATAAAATCTTTTCCCAATTCTAAATCATAAGTAACAGAAGCCATAAAGTGTGATAAAAGAGCTAGCTTCCGTGTTAATAAAGTAAAGCTGGTGCTAGTTTAAATTAGGCGCTTTGTTCGGTCTCCCCGGCTAGCACAAGAGCGCGACTACCCGTCTCTTTCTAGAACGAACAGTAAGAAAAGGGTGATTATCTCAATGAAACTGATAATGGCAGTGTGGAATAATTTTTTCATAACATTTTTTTTAAAATACCTTACCTAAATTATGTATAATGGAATGCCATTACTCCACAATATTGATTGTGACTAGTTACGTATTGTTGACACATAATTTAGACATAAACAACAAAAAGAAAAAATCCCACCAAAATTAGGTAAATTTTGGACCTGTTGAAATTCACCCAAAAAGATTGAACAATTAGACGAAATTTAATAAAAATAAATCCTGATATGCAATAACACTGTCCGTTCCCTTCTGTAATGCAATTAATGTCCAACATGAAAGCTCAAAAGATCTGCAGACAATGGAGAATAATTTAAATTTTGCACCGACAAAAATAAATTACGCATAAGAATGACCACTGCGAACTATTAAAACGTCCAGTTTAATTTATTTCATTAAGAGCAGTTTCAACAAAATTTAAAGGTAGGCTATCTGGTAGGTACTCGGCAGCATTCAGTGTTAATAGACTTGCGTTTAACAGTAGTAAAAAAATCATTCATTTTTTTTTCATGCAAAAATTAAAATAAGAATCGGTTTTTTTACAGACCATTACAGTTAATTTATGGCTCTAAATGCGTCTGTAAGATACCGTATCAAAAAAATTAAGGTATAAAATTTTGCGAAATAATTATACGTAGCTACGGCGAACGGGATCAAAAAGTCGCATTCATTCTCTGATGGAAATTTGAAATCGACTCTGCTATAAATAAATATGCACAAGACCATAGAAACAGTTCAGATTCTATGAAACATTTACGTGGAATTCATAAGAAATTAGAAAACAGCTTGAACAATAATACAATTTAACGACAATCACGCTAAGTTCATAATAAAATTGTGAAAATACGAATGTTTGAATGTTCGTTACTCAATCGCGATTTAGTGGCTGAACCAAATTATTCAAAATTTGGCAAACATTTAGACTATAATCGGCTTCTAGCTTTATAAATTTTACCACTGATAATTGCAAAGTTCCCGCTGATAGCGATAATTAATTGCACATAATTTTTTACAAGAACCAACCTTGAAAATAATTGTTTACCTAAACATTTTTCTTGTAGAATTTTTCATATTAATATCATTTCATTCGCGTTTTTTCTTTCGAGTCAACAATCTGGTATACACGTCGTCTGTGTAACATCGCACCTGTGACTAGGATGCAGTTTCGAAACTTTATGAAAATTGCTACGTACCAAAATGAAAATGTAGGACAGACGTAATAGCTGACTGTATGCAAATCTGCTTTAGAAAACTATGTTGCTACCTATATCTTGTCTAAATTATAACAAAGAGTTGCAACACAATATACACACAAAGACAGAGCCTAAAATAACAAGACTCACAGGCCACGTTTAGCAAGACTGTAGGCGTATAGGTGGAAAGACGTGCAGGTGTGGTGTAACCAATTTCTATCAAACATGACTAAGAACGACCGCGATGAAACTGGGTTTCGAATGAAAAAAACGCATCGAAATCGACCACGTTGGCGAGCTACGATGGTACAGACAGACACACACACACAGACATAAACGACCTCCCTTTGCGTCGGGGATTAAAAAGAAACATCTTCAATTAGGTACCTCCCAAAAAGACACTCAGTTTTATAAATTAGTAACACCAATTTACCAAAAAGCGTTATTGGAAGGATCGTAAAAGCCAAGTTACTGCTTTTAGGGTCCCGTCAAAACCAACTATTATTTAACACCGTGTTGATCCCTGTATGTTACATAATATACCATGCTGACTGACTCATCATCGCACATCTCAGACCTGATAAGAACGCTGAAATTTTACCAAGGGCTCGAGCTTTAAAAGCTTTGACGTAGTTGTGCGTGTGTGTGTGTGCGTGCGTGTGTGTGTGTGTGTGTGTGTGTGTGTGTGTGTGTGTGTGTGTGTGTGTGTGTGTGTGTGTGTGTGTGTGTGTGTGTGTGTGTGTGTGTGTGTCTGTAGCATCGTAGCTCTCAAGCGCATGGACCGATTTCGATGTGGTATTTTTCATTCCAAAGTCAGTTTCCTCGCGGTGGTTCTTAGCCATGTTTGGTAAAAATCTGTCCAGTTGTTTGTAAGGCAGTTTCGGCATAATATTATTTTTTATTTATTTAAGTATTTAAACCAAGTATTTATGATTAGGTACCTACTCGGATAATACGTTGGGGGTTGGTGGTTTTAAATTCTTTAAATTTAATTTAATTTTAGTCGGATATAGGTTTAGATTAGAAATTAGGGCTGTAGTTTTCTTATACTCTACGTAATTTTACTAACATAATTTTTCATCAAAAGACGTGGTAGCCTAGTGAGCCTAGTAGCCAAGCAGAGGGTCGTGGGTTTGAATCCCGGGCTCGCACCTCAGAGTTCTTCGAAATTTATGTGCGAAATTACGTTTGAAATTCACCATGAGCTTTTCGGTGAAGGAAAACATCCGAGGAAACCTGCACACACTTGTGAAGCAATTCAATGGTGTGTGTGAAGTTCCCAATCCGCACTGGGCCCGCTTGGGAACTATAGCCCAAGCCCTCATTGTGTGAGGAGGCCTGTGCCCAGCAGTGGGACGTATATAGGCTGGAGATGAATAATTTTTCATCACTTTTATTTACTTTCTAGTGTTTTTCGTACAATGGACCTCTAGAAAGCTACCTATAGATCAATCGCTTAAATAAGTCCTCGCCCGCGTGGCACAGGGGTGCGGGGTGGGACGACAAGGGGCCGAGAGAGGTGCGGGCGGCAGGCGCACCACCCGCCCGCACCTCTCTCGGTCCCCTTTGTCGTTCCATCCCGCGCCCCCTGTACCTACCCGTGCGAGCGAAGACTCATTTAAGGCGCTGTCAACAGTAAATGACCTTGGCCAGCGCCACTCTTCACACATACGGATCGCATGCCTGTTAGTGAAAGAGAAGAAACTATTTCGGCAGCTTGGCGCGCGTCTAAAATCTTGCAAATAAGACACAAATAATAAGAAATAAAAAAAAGTATAGGTTATTTTGAAATATGACTCGTTAGCCGTGTAGGTATAAATATGTTGACTTCATGTTTTTAATTGCAGACCCATACGTTGAAACAATAAAGACATGGAACCGTTTAATAATGATTTTAAGACCAATCTTTGCAATTATTTTCTATCGAGCCGATTTTGTTCAATTATGTATCGAGTCCGTCCAGCGTGTTTGAAATATGATGAAAATTGACATACATAGTTTTTTGGATTTTTTATTGTGTGTAATTTTTCTTAAAAAAGTGCTTAAATAACATCAATTTCAACAAAATTTGGTGTTGTCAGCCTCTTAAGCGGTTGGTCTATACCTATACAATAATACTCAGTACTACTACTCTTACCACTACTTTACTACTACTAGTAGTAGTACTAGTAGCAGTTGTACTATTTTCTGTGTATGTACTTGTGTGTTTTAAAATTTTTATGTGCAATAAAGAGTTTACATACTTAGGTACATACTCAGCGGCATATTTAGCGGAACACAAAAAAAAGTGTAGGTACCTAACTATTTTTTTTTCTGGACTAGCATTAAGTATGCGTTTTGCTAACTTTTTTAATGTTCCGCTAAATTTGCCGCTGAGTTATATACGGAACCTCTCCCACTCACACGCACCTCCCTACATTTATAACGAGTCGACAAGAGTTTCAATTAAGTTCTTTCGCGTTTTCTCGCTTTGTTAGAGAAACATGTTTTTTTTCTTCGGAGTAACGTCGTAAATTTAAAAGTGTATGCGCTGTGTTTTGGGGAAGAAATTCCACTTGCATTTATAATATCTAATAATTTTAAACGTGCAATTCTTGTATATATAGGTATTATCACTTCACTACATAGTATTACACAAAGTCGCTTTCTCTGTCCCTATGTCCCTATATCCCTATGTATGCTTAAATCTTTAAAACTACGCAACGGATTTTGATGCGGTTTTTTTTAATAGATAGAGTGATTCAAGAGGAAGGTTTATATGTATAATTACATCCATTAAATAGTTGAGAAATATTGTTATTTTTGAGGTTTCTAATGTGATGTCGTAAATAATTTCATTTTTTCCGCTTACATTGCAAACGCAGGCTGGACCCTACGAGATTTATCAAAATAATGTACTAAAGTATTGTACACATTAAAAAGGTCTACAGAAAACTCCGCGATGGTATGTCTATCTCTTATGGATATCCCACAATAACTGAACCAGATAAACTCTCTGTTCTCAAACACTTCTATGGCATCAGGGTAACGTTATTTGGACAGAGTCTGAAAATGTTTTATGGCCAAGCTTTGAACGTTGTTTTTTGTAATTTTGTGCCCTCTGGAACTTTAGTACACCTAATTGTGATGTAGATCATGCGCTTTGCGTTTTTTAATAAAAAAAATATAAAGATAAACGGACGACAACAATAGATTTTTATAGCCTGTACAAGGTAATGAGCTATTATGCCCCGGAATAAAATGAAAAGGAACATGGTTTCTCCTTGCACGCTATCAGTTTGGTGCATAAAGATCTGTTTTGTGATAATAATGTTATTATATTTGAATAATGTTGGTTATCCTTTGTCTTTATTTCTCTCTAGGGAAAATATACTGTTATGCCGTGGCGTCGTTCAGGAGGGCTTGAGGAGGATGTGGCTCACACCATCTCCTCAAATACCTATTGTATGTGTGTACTCATATTATATGTAGTGTGTATGTATGCATGTGTGTAATGATATTTAGTAGTTTATTTATGAATAGTTTGTTATATTTTGAGATGTAAGGTATCTTCATTCTTAACTGTTCTATTTGGTAAACAAAATTCTAACCTCAATGTACAAATTTTTGTTAAGGTGTATTATATTATCAAATAAACCTGGGGCAATATTTTGTACATAATTGTGCTAATGTTTTATCTCCACTTCCTTTATTTATGATGAAATATTTTAAAAATAACAACAATGAGACATTTTGAGGTTATAATTTGTTTACCAAATAGAACAGTTGTTAATAATGAAAATACCTTACGCTCTATTGTGGCTTTCACTATATTAATATTTTAAACTCACTCTTTGTCGGTCCCTCGTTTAATGCTCCTCTCATTCTATTCAAAGGTTAACTGGTAGAGATCCCTTATAGGGATGAGTTCGCCTTTGTGCATATATAGGTACACCCCCTTGCAAAAAAATTGGGCACCTATGGTTTTTCAGATTTTTAGGCATTAGAGCATAAAAAGTATGCTTTTATGCACATAAAATACAAAAATCCTGGGGTTTTTTTGCAATGGGGTCTATTTTTTGGTGATTTGTGTCTGTTTCTTTATATTTGCACAATAAAGGATTAAAATATTAATAATGAAAATACCTTACGCTCTATTGTGGCTTTCCCTATATTAATATTTTAAACTCACTCTTTGTCGGTCCCTCGTTTAATGCTCCTCTCATTCTATACAAAGGTTAACGCGTAGAGATCCCTTATAGGGATGAGTTCGCCTTTGTGCATATATATATACACCCCCTTGCAAAAAAAATTGGGCACCTATGGTTTTTCGGATTTTTAGGCATTAGAGCTTAGAAAGTATGCTTTTATGCACATAAAATACAAAAATCCTGGGGTCCCCTTTTTTTTTGCAATGGGGTCTATTTTTTGGTGATTTGTGTCTGTTTCTTTATATTTGTACAATAAAGGATTAAAATATTAATAATAACTTACCAGTGATAGGTTCCAGGTCGTATCCATCAGACGAAATGACGGTTATATTGTGACCGTCTACCGACATCTCTATAGGACAGTTGAGGAACTCCGCGTTGATCACTCGGAAGCGGTACTTGTAGCCCTGGGAATAAGAGTACATTTCCAATGACAGGATTTAACAAGAACAGGCAAGCGTGATTGATTGCTGTCTCCAGCTTTCGAGATCGATTGGATTGTGAATTTGTGAAGGTATTATTTGTTTCATAGTGTTTTAAATTTGTGTAGGTAATATTAATTGATGAGGCCTTTCCCGGAAGTGGGACAATGATGATGCTGATAATTTTAATTTTGGATTCAATAATTTTACTGTCCTAATCGTAATGATTTACGTTAATTTAGGTCAAGTCACTTACAACTGTATTTTATTGAATCAGGTGTTACTTTGCGGAGGTCCATTTCAATGAACACAAAATATTTACCTTGCTACTCCGCTACTTACGCGCTTTGGCGCTTTGGCGCGTTTTGGCGCTTTGGCGTAAGTAGCGGAGTAGCAAGGTAAATATTTTGTGTTTACTTACAACTGTTCCAAAAAGTTAATTTATTAGCAGAGAGGTTAGGTACCTAACAAAAGGTCTGTGAAATGACGTGTTTCTGGTTTATTTAATGATGATAGACTTAGTCATGTACAAGCTCGCTAATCCTGCCGCCACGCATTAATGCTTTCGTTACTGTTCCGACGTGAAGAAAACGGCAATTGGTGACATTATTGCTACATCAGGTGTTCTATATTAATCTTCAATAGCATCATCATATCAGCCATATGACGTCCAGTGTTGGACATAGGCCTACCCCAACCTAGCCGTGAATGTTGTCCCCTTTTCTTCCATCATCATCGTTTGGTGTTACCATCTGATCAGGTGATCCTCTCGTTCTTATTCCAGACCGAGACTCTATATTCTGGGTCCCACTGAAAAACAGCGTTGCGGCATCATGCTGAGTAGGGCCCATTTTATACCATGTATTGTATCTCTTTCTTTTACAAATCTATGTATACCGAAAGTGTCTAAATAAATGTTTCCCTCTCTCCCTCTCTCTCATTCACCTTCTTATAGATCATCTCACCTGTTCCACGTTGAACCTGGCTGTTCTCATGAAGAACGGCTTCGCTGTGCCGTTGAAGATCTTGAAGCGGCCCACGCCATTGATGAGGAGGGTCGGAGGTTTGTTGTCACCCTTGGAGTGGTGGTGATCTGTGAACATGGACACTGAGAGCTCGTGGATCCAGTCGGTGACTATCATCACGTGTTCTGATCTGAAACAAGAAAAAACATTTAGTTGTTAGGTTGTTACTAGCTTGGACTTCGTCCGCGTAGAATTAGCAATTGACATGTTTATGGCTATCCCCCGCGAACTATGCATTTTTCCGGGATAAAAAGTAGCCTATGTTTTAATTTAGGTTATCAGCTATCTTCGTTCCAAATCTTATCCAAATCCGTTCAGTCGTTTTAGCGTGAAGAAGGAACAAACATACACACTCACTCACTCAAATCGTCACATCGTCACAAACTTTCTCTTTTATAATATTAGTAGGATTAGTAGGATTATAACCCCTTATTCATAAACGATTTATAGGCTTCTGCTAACTTAGCAATCATTTGTCCTTATCCGTGAAAGGTAAATGTCAAAGTGACAGATAAGAACAAACGATTGCTAAGAAAGCAGAAGCCTATAGGGCATTTATGATTAAGGGAGATAGTCTATACACGGCGATTCGAGAGATGTGAGCAGGACCAAAAAGCTACCCGATTCAGTTAATTATACGCCACCTAGTGTTTTATACTAGTACTAGCTTCGGCATGCTTCTGCCCACGACTTTGTCCGTGCGGTCGGATTGATAAGTGGTCTATCACTATTCCAACACCTATCAAATGAAAATGACGCTAAAGTGGAACTTTCAAGTTGACGACCACGTATTATCCACATTATATTTAGTGACGTACAAGTATTTTCAGCCTTAGGGTAGACCAATTTTCGCTGATCGTACCACTTGAGTTAATTTCCTCGGGTGTCGCGTTTCTTTTAATTAATTAGGGTTTGAAGTTCGATCCCACAACTGCTTGAGAGGCGATAAATCCAACCATGCCTTTATATGTGCCTTTCATATAAATTGGAAGTCGTATAAACTTTTTATGACCAAAGTTGGACAGTTCTTGAAGTTCGCGGCTATCCATCACGTTTATTGAATTTGATGAGCCCAACAGCTGACGCATCATGACAAACGGCGCTATGGTTATCATGGGTAGTATAAAAATATATTACGACTAGCTTTTGCCCTCGACTGTCTGCGTAGTCAGTATTTTGGATAGCTTAATGTTTAACGCCTACAAAAAAACTGTGGCAAACATTCCATTATTACACCACAAAATTATATTATATTATATTTTTTTAAATACGACAAGAAAGGCACACGAGCAAGTGGGTCACCTGCTGGTAAGCGAGCACTAGCACCCAATGACACCCGCAACACCAGAGGATTGCAGATGCGTTGCCAGCCTAGAGGGCTAGGACAGAACATCTCTTGTGCCAGTAATTTCACAGGTTGTCTTACTCTCCACGCCGGAACACAGCATAATAATATTACCCAAAGTGTATCATATCATAATATCTTTGTAGTAAATTTCACATCCCTTTTCATCTTCTTGTAGGATGATTTTCTAGACAGTTTCACTCAAAAACGGTTCAGTCGTTTAAAAATATTAACAACATCAGCAGGACATAATTATGAAATATTGAGTCAACTTGCGAATAAAATGTCTTGCGTGAATCATAAACTTGACATAAATAAATGAATAAATAATATTTATTATGAAAAGCTTCTAAAGCACTATAATTATAATTATGTACTTACATTTAACTTATACAATAAAAAGTAAAACTAATAAATTATTAACTACGAATAAGTTGTCAAGTCAGTCTGTCAGTCAAAGTGTGGTACGGCAGCTCCATCATCAAAACCAAACAACTTCGCTGCTGGCTTCCATTTGTGGCGGGAGCCTCGAACGCATTTACATCTAGCTCTAGATATTGTTAAGCAATACAAGTTGCAGCCCGCATGACTAGTTTCCCGCGGGAACTTGCGCTTGTAGCGAATTGAAATTGAAGTGGATGACAATGCTCGCTTCAACTAAAATGATAATTCAACAACATTGAATGACGGTGTGTATAATTTTCGACGAAAGATTTCTTGACTTGTATTTATTTCACATGGGATGGAATTAAATTTCAAGTGTTGACATGGCTAGTTTTTACTTCATCATCATCATCGTCATCATCATCATCAGGTTTTTACTTACAGTACCTATATAATAATACTAGCTTTTTCCCGCGACTTCATCCGCGTAGACTTAATTTTTTTTTAAATGTGAATAGGAAGGAAAACGATCAAGTGGGTCACCTGATGGTAAGCGATCACCACTGCCCATAGACATACGCAACCCCGGAGGGATTGCAGATGTGTTGCCAACCTAGAGGACTTAGATGAAATGCCTCTTGTGCCCGTAATTTCCCCGGCTGTCTTACTCTCCACACCGGAATACAGCAGTGCAAGCACTGCTGCTTAGCGGCAGGATTAGCGAGTAAGATGGTGGTAGCGATCGGGACGGACCTTGCACAAGGCTAGGGTTTATTGACAAATAACTTTTGCCTGCGGCTTCGCTCGCGTGTACCAGGAGTATTTCAATCCCGTTTTTTTCCCGTTCCCGTAAGAATTTCGGGAAATGCTCTCTTAATGCTACACTCCCCAAGGAACCCACTTGCCAAACTTCAGCTTTTTACGACCAGTAAAACGAAAAATCCCGTTTTTTTCCGTTACCGTGGGAATTTTGGAAATTCCTCTCTTAATGCTCCTCTACACTCTCCAAACAATCTAAACGCCGAATTTCAGCGTTTTACAACCAGTAAAACGAAAAGTCCCGTTTTCCTATCTCCGTGGGAATTTTGGAAAAATATATTTTATAGCTTCTCTACACTCTTCAAGCTACCTACATGCCAAGTTTCAGCTTTCTACGACCAGTAAAACGAAAAATCCCGTTTTTTCCCGTTCCCGTGGGAATTTTGGAAAGTCCTCTCTTAATGCTTCTCTACACTCCTCAAGCAACCTACATGTCGAATTTCAGCTTTCTACAACCAGTACAACGAAAAGTCCCGTTTTTCCCGTTCCCGTGGGAATTTCAGGAAATAGTCTCTTAGTACTTCCCTACACTCACCAAGCAACCTACATGCCAAATTTCAACTTTCTACGACCTGCAGTATAACAAAAAATCCCGTTTTTTCCCGTTCATTTCTGTCAAATTTTTGTGAAATAATTTTGTAGCGCTCCCCTATACTCCCCAAGGAACCTAAAGGCCAAATTTCAGTTTTCTACGATAATTAAAACGAAAAATCGATCCCGTAGAACTGAATATAAATCCCGTTTTTCCTTATCCCGTTGGAATTTTCGAAAGTCCTTAAAACTGTTTTTTTTTTACTATTATAATCACCTACTTCTATGCCAACTTTGAAGTCTAGTAATTATAGTTCATAGGATTTAGTTGAACTGTATATATAAATCCCGTTTTTTCCTTATCCAGTGAGATTTTTTTTAATCCTGAAATTATTTTCTTAGCTTTGTAATCATCTACTTGTGTACGAAATTTGAAGAGTCTATATTTATTAAGTATAGTTACCTACTGAGATAGGGTCGAATCGAGTATAATAAATCCCGTTTTTTCCCGTAACTAATCTTGTTTCCCCATACAAACTTTGGACCCCCATTTAACCCCTTTAGGGGTCGAATTTTGAAATATCCTTTCTTATTGCACCCCTAGACCTTATAAGGAACCTACGTGCCAAATTTGGAATCTCTAGAACCAGCGGTTTGGGCTGTGCGCTGATATGTCAGTCAGTCAGTCAGCCAGTTTCTTCTTTTATATAGAAAGAAAGAAAAAAGATTTGTCTATGTAGGTATGACAACTTGTTTAAAATTTGCCTTGTTAAAAACTAGACAAATGAAATCTTGAAATTTACCTAATTAAGTAGGTACACCCCAAGTGAAATAAATGCAGGATTTTATAGACACGGCCATTGAGTACCGCCATTGCTGAGCTGTCAAATCCTCACCTGTCGTAGTCGTACATCGCGCCATGGGGGTCCTGCGACTTCGGCCGCCTTATGATGAAGGCGCCCGCCGCCCCGTCAGCCCTCTGCATGCCCGAGTGGGAGTGCCAGAAGTGGGTGCCGTCATGAGAGGCGTTGAACTGGTACCTGGGGATACAGTTTGATTAATTTGATTGTGAACTATGTAAACGAAGTTATGATCAAAAAACAAATGAAATAATCATCATCCATGGGTATTGCTTGCCGAGAACTGAGTAGGTGGATGATTTTTAAGCGGTCATAATGTAAAAGGCATGTGTTGTTTCTGAGATTAATTAAAAACGCTGACAATTAAACATCATACTGAGAGTGATGTATGCAAACACATCATTGTATGGCCCTTACTATTTATTTATTTATTTATTTATTAGATTGTAATGTCATGTACATTTATATTAAAAGGTGTTAAGCATAAATTAGTCGGCCCATGACGCCCTGCAAGGGCACACAATAACAATTTATCACTAAAATCTAGGAATACAAAATTTAAATGTCAATAGTTACTTAATATGTTAATTTAAATCATGCAGTTGTATCGTATCCATTAAATTAAATTTAAATTAGCTAATATTTATGTCAAGGAGTTTTATAAAAAAGATAAAGACAATTAAATAAAATTAAGTAAAATGAAATAGGTAAAATCCGCATGTCAACCATTATATTAATAATTTAATAATGATAATAATATATAATTCATAGTAATAAAAAGTCAAGATTTAAATACAAAAATTTCAGTCTTAATTGAATTTATTCATAATATCTTGCAGTCTCATCGTTTAAAAACTCGTTGACCGTATAAAAGCATTTCTCAATTAAAAATGTCCTTATAACCTATTCTTATATATAGTTATTCGTGATTCGTTTCTGATGGATTCCGGGATGTTATTTACTATTTGGATACATTTATACTGTGGACCCTTTTTAAACATGGCCAAGTTTGACTTGGGTAGTAGCAGTTTATTTTTGTATTGCTATGCTTGTAATAAAAGTTATTGCATGAATCTAAACAATAAATGTAAATAATATTAATATGTGATATCATTCCTAGTAGTAGGTATTATAAATGTTAAAGTTTGTAAGGATGTGAGGTGTGTACGATGGTTCCTTCCTCACGCTGAAACGACAGGACGGATTTGGAACAAATTTGGAACGGAGATAGATAGATGTGGGATGGTAACACTATGCGATTTAAACACTATGCCTTGGTATTTTTGCAGGATCTTTGTTGCTGATCGAAAGTATTGGCCTTTAGGCATAGTTTGGTTACTTACCTTATATTCCGGTTGTTTCGTGGATTGGATCCTTTCTGCTAAACTACGTCCAATTAACACTTGACAGATGGGCGTGCCTTCAGTCAATTTTCAACTTTGACGTCATACAAATAAAGCCATTTTTATTATACCGCTACCCACGTTTACAAATTATGTAAAAACTATTTTATTTGTATGACGTCAAAGTTGAAAATTGAGTGAAGGCACGCCTATCTGTCAAGTGGTAACTCCAAGTTATCGTACTGTAACGGGGTGAGTGTAATGCGATTCTAGGGCCATCTAGTCGTCGACTACATAAACTACTACGACGCACCAACTTAAATGAGTCCTCAACTGGGGCCTTACCATGACGTCCTAATTCCGACGCAGTTCAAGTTTTAGCTGTCACTTTTAGTATGAATCTGATAGCGAGCGGACCTAAACTGAAACGCATTAAGAGGCTGACAACACCTAATTTTGTTGAAATTGATGTTATTTAAACACATATTTAAGAAAAACTGCACACAAAAAAATACAAAAAAAAATATAATGTTAATTTTCATCATATTTCAAACACGCTAGACGGGCTCGATACATAATTGAACAAAATCGGCTCGATAGAAAATAATTGCAAGGATTGGTCTTAAAATCACCATTAAACGGTTCTATGTCTTTATTTTTTCGACGTATGGGTCTGCAATTAAAAACATAAAGTCAACATATTCATACCTAAACGGCTAACGAGTCATATTTCACAAATAATCCATACTTTTGTTTATTTCTTATGATTTGTGTCTTATTTGCAAGATTTTAGACGCGCGCCAAGCTGCCGGAATAGCTTCTTCTCTTTCACTAACAGGCACGTGAACCGTATGTGTGAAGAGTGGCGCTGCTCCAGGTCATTTGCTGTTGACAGCGCCTTAAGACGTCATGGTACGGCCCCAGGTCGCAGATGCGCGGGGTGGGATGACCACGGGGGCCGAGAGGTGCGGGCGGCAGGCGCACTACCCGCTCGCACCTCTCTCGGTCCCCTTTGTCGTCCAACCCCGCGCCCCTGCACCGCGCGGGCGACGACTCATTTAAGCGGTCGGTCTATAGCACCAATGTCACAATGTTCTACATCACACCAACGAAGTTTCTTATCGAAGATGTATAAATACGAGTACAATTTCTCACTCTCTTCCTCCGGACTTCGGTCCCCGGGTTTAACATTTGCCTAGGCAAATCTCTAGAGATCTCTCTATTTGTGACACCCTACAAACGTACGTAGCCAAATACGGAACATTACCCCCTGGCCGCAGTCGGTTAAGAATTCTTTACTTGTGATCAAAACTTAAACAAAAGCTTAAACGTTTACCTGGGGCCTTACCAAGCCTCTAGTGTAAGTTTTCGCATATAAAAACGTCTCGAACGCGTTCACGTAAACATATCAATTACTATGGAATAATTGGCAGCGCCACTTGCGGATCGAAACGGCAACAAACTGTTTTCATAGTATTTGACATTTTAACACAAACGCGTTCGAGATTATATTCTGTGACCGAAAACTTACACTAAGCATACTCTTTTCATAGTATTTTTGACATTTAAAAACGCAAACGCGTTCGAGACGTACCTATTTTGTGACCGAAAACTTACACTAAGCATACTGTACTTCTGACAAGAAATGTCCAGAGTAAACATTTACCTGAAGGTGGTATCAGGCGGTATAGGGCACTGAGTGACGTAGGGCGTCCCGTCCATGTAAGGTGTCCCTCTCTGGTGCTGGCCGTGCCAGTGGACCGTCGTGCCTTCCGTCATCAGGTCGTTTTCCACGTCCACTATTACCCTGTCGTGTTGGCAGACCTGGAAATAGTTTTTCGGCAATCAGCACTGAATTTCTGCAAAGATTTTGCTATAATTACTTTTTGGCAATGCTGTTGTTTTTGAAAACTTTAGTGGAATGGAAAACGGACACGTAAATTCTACAAGGGAGTGTTATTGCGAGACTGCGACTATCACTACATAGTATAAAACAAAGTCGCTTTCTCTGTCCCTACGTCCCTATGTCCCTATGTCCCTATGTATGCTTGAATCTTTAAAACTACGCAACGGATTTTGATGGGGGTTTTTTTAATAGATAGAATGAATCAAGAGAAAAGTGTATATGTATAATACATGCATAATATACCGTATGAAGCCGGGGCGGGTCGCTAGTATAAAAATAAAACAAAACTGCTTCTGTCTGTTATAGATACATTAATATTAATTGACTAGAAAGATTTAAGTGTCTAATTTATCAATGTTTTGCGTTGATCGTTGGAAGTGCCGGGAAAAGTCAAGCCACATAGTCAAGCTGCCTGGAATACTTTTAATTTTGCGCGTTCAAACACAGCTAATGTAAACTACACGTGTCAGTGAAAATTATAATGACAAATTTAAAGGTATTGATTCTCTAATCATGCCGATGAAGCTTAATTGATTTGCAACACAATAATTTTTAAGCTGGACTCCAATCCTTTGACATGACAATCAAAAAACCATAAGTAAAGCCTGCCCAGATATATCATAAAAACCCTGCATTGGTGTCGCCATTGTATCTTTTATACAGTAACACATAGGATAAGTCCCGGCACGTAAGTCTAGCGATGACCTTGTATGCGCAGAAGTATAAAATACGGTATCCGTGGGTGCGCAGATCCCCTCCACGTGACTCGTCATCGCTAGACTTACGTGCAGGCACGTATATTAGTTCATACAGAAATTAGTTCCGAAATTTTCCGCAATATGGCGACGGTTTTGATATTTCTGGTCAGGCTTTACCTAACATTCAAGTTTCTTAACAGATATGAGTGCAGTGCTACCCCCTCTCTCCGGTAAGCTGTAAAAGCCGTCTGAGGCTAACAGCAAAGTCCATTCGAAAAAAAAAAAAAAAAAAAAAAAAAAAAGAGTGCAGTGCTATGATTTCAAGTAGGTCAGCTTGTTACACAAGTTTAATAATGTGAAGCTAAACTGGGAAACTCGCGAACAAAATAAACTCAGCGAAATGTGAATAAATAGTTTTGAGTTTCAAAATAAATATTCGACGAGACGCATCTTTAAAATTATTTGCTCCCGTAAATTTCGGCTAAATGTTACAATGTTTAACCTAAACCGTTATAATAGGTAAATGTTGAATTTTAGATTTTTGAAAATGTTGTTAATGTTTATTTTCAATTTATGAACGTTTTGTATGTTAGTTATTTTATTTGCCGGCCTGAAAATCCGAAGTTGAATCCGGTCCGAAAAAAGCTACACTAGGTACCTGATGCCAGAGTTTAACCGTGCGTGGTAAGAGAAGATCCGCGAGAAATGAACGGTTGTAGCTGCCAAACTATTAAGGTGAGAGACAAACTTAGCAGCAGTACGATTCGTCCTCGGAGCACTCCCCATGATAAATGGTTCAATGTGACAATAAAAACAATATTTTGAGAGCCGAGCCTATTACATTAAGGTTATTGTCAGCACGAACAACACAAAAAGCACGAATAATACAAAAAAAATGAAAAGACATGCCGTCAGAATACTTAAAAAAATTAGGCACGGAATTAGACATGTATTGTATCTGAGAAAAACATGTCGTTGTACCCGATATTTTAGACTAGATTGTTAAAGAAGGACAAAGATCAGTTATCAGCACCAAAATTTGTGTTTATGAAAATGAGTGAGCTCATTTTGTAAAAGCAATATTGGACACGGGATTCATAAAAATGTTTTTAGAAAACATCCCTTGAACAAATAAAACTCCTCAACGAGCCGCGTAATTATAAAAAAAACAATGAACAAACCCAAAAAATCTGAGGTGCCATTGTTCTGGGCCATCATTAATTCAGAAAGCAATAATGTTTTATTTGATCCGTCCGGAAGCCGGCTCGACAAATAATAAAATATTAAATTCCCATTTAAGTAACTGGACAAAACAAAGTTTGCGCAACTTTTACGAGTTCCGAATATCTACGCTGGGCAAACAATTTTTGAGGGCATAAACAGCGGGCGAAAAATGTTAGTCGACTTTGAATTGCTGAGCGTTATTTTGCAAAATTCAAATTAAAACTTTGCAAGTATTTAAGCTGGAACGTACCTCAATAGCAGGCCCGGGCATTTTTCTATTAATAACGTTGAGAGCTCTGTTCATTCCATCGGCTGGTATGCAGTCTAGACGCTGACAGTCCGTTTCATTAAAAGGACAATCATAGCACGCCTTACTCATAGTTTGATACCACTCTAGGTGGAACATGTAGTAACAAATCATTGGCTCCTCTCCTTCCTTGCATTCTCTATGGCACGGGTGATCCCCTCCAATCAACTCACCAGTCTTTTCATCGTATTGAACGTGTGCTCTTTGTTCAGATTTCTTGCTTATCTTTTTTGCTCTAAAATTCTTGAAATCATCATCGGTTAGTTCTTTTACCGCGTGTATCGTCGGTTTTCTTACAACAGTTTTTGCTATCTTATTCGCATTGGTTTCTTGAGGTAGGATAACTTTAGAGGCGCTTTCGGGTATCTGCGCAGATTCAATATTTACTGATTTAGTGTGTGATGCTGCTGATGATTTAGAATCTTCTTCTGTAGCATAGTTTTCTAAGCTTTCGTTGCTTTGGCTTCTTGACTGTCTTACGTTAACATTATTTATATTACCTATTTCTTCTACAGTAGCAGAGTTAGCTGCTGTTAATTCGGCGCTAATTACAGTTGTCGTTTCAGGGATGATTTCTGTTGTTGTCTGGCTGCTGTTTCCTTTGATACCTGTAACAAAGTTATATCTTTATTAGCCCAAAATAACATTATTTGACCGAGATTATTTGATGAGATTAAGCAAAAACAATTAAATAAACAAAGCAATATTTTAAAACAGACTAATACTAAAACTAAAATTACTACTAATTATACATATTAATAATACATAATACCTTCTTTTTAGTTTCCTCATATTCGAAATGAAAAGTAGAGTGTTCAACTCGGATGATATTACCCATTTCACCCTCGAACTTTTGGCGCCCTCAATTCGTTCGTGCGCCAGAAATATCTCAGGTGAAATGGGTATATTTAAACCCTAGTTTATCAATCTACTATTGCAGTCACATTCTATCATTAAGTTACTCTAGCAATAAGTTAAAGGGCTCAGCTTCCTAATCCCATTTAAATCTTTATATCGTCAAGTTAATCTTAAAATCCTATCCGTTTGATTACTCAAATCGGCAAGATTTATTTCACTCGGCCTTCACGAGCGATCTGAATTGCAAATTTTAAAGAGGTCACCTGTTTTGTTCAATTCGGTGCTTCAGAAATCTTTTATTCGTCTTTCACTTTAAGTTAAGAGGCAATTTTAAATTTAATTATAAATTTAATTATAAATTTTAAAATGTACTAATTTGAAAACCAGTATTAAAATTTTAGTTCAATAATTTTAAAGAAGTATTTTATTTTATATTTATTTTTATTTATAAGCCATTTTATTCCGAATTCGCTGCAATTTCAGTAAGTACATGTTGTTGTTGTTGTTATTGTCGTTTATTTATTAAATTGTCGCGCAATTCGGCGTGCCTCATGGCATAGGCCTCCTCCGTGTATTGGAGGGTTTGGGCTATAGTTCCCACGCGCGCCCAGTGCGGATTGGGAACTTAACACACACCATTGAATTTCTTCGCAGATGTGTGCAGGTTTCCTCACGATGTTTTCCTTCACCGAAAAGCTCATGGCAAATTACAAATGTAATTTTCGCACATAAATTCCGAAAAACTCAGAGGTGCAAGCCCGGGATTTGAACCCACGACGCTCTGATTGGGAGGCCACAGGTCAAACCACTAGGCTACCACGGTTACCACCTTAAACTAGCGACCCAACCTGGCTTCGCATGGGTGCAATGTAAATACTAACTAACAGAACTCAAACTGACACAATTTTATTATCGTTCCAACAGACAGAATACAGGCAATAGCAGAATTGAAGTACCTATTGTAAAATGTATTTTATTCTGAAAAAATGACTTCCTGCCAATTTTCTTACGGCGCATTCTTCTTGGCATGATGTCTTTCCGAATGCGCTGGTAGTTGCAAAAAACGTAAAAGAGCCCTTGGCGGCTCATTTGCAAAAATAAGTTTTGAATTTTGATTTTGAGGTGGAGTGATTAATCATTAAAAATTACTCTTCCTGCCTCCCAGTGAGATTGTTTTTTCTTCATGACCAGACTACTAGATATAGGAACATTGTTCGTGTTTGAGGGTTTATTTTCTGTCGAAAATAAGTAGGTACTCTATTACGGCAAGTAAGCTCCTTTGACTAAATCTCCAATTACCATCAAGCGTGACTACTACATAATGGTCATAAAACCTTATTACTTGAGCATTCAGAAAATTTCAAGTTCATCTTCCATGATGGCCTAGGAACAAAGAAAAACATAGAATGTACCAGTTGCTTCTCGAAATATTATAAACGGGATGTGAACCGCGATTACCTTTATTGAGCTCCCGATATTTCGATACAGTTGCATGCATCATGATCACGGGTAGACTGAAGAAATTGCGGGTGGATGTTATTGTTGGGTAGACCGAGCTCACACTCTGGCTGGATTGAGCTGCACAGCCCTAAGATCATTTCGACAGAACGCCACTATATACCGAGACTGGTGAGGGAAGCGGTTGAAATCCATAAACATAAAAATTAAATATTTAAATTGTCGAATATCTGGAATCCGGCGATTTCCTTATATAATTCTCGTCCAAAATCAATTTCGGGTGGGCGAAGTGACACTGTGAGTGTAGTGTGTTTGAATCGAGTTTCGAGTGAGAACGGTTCCAGTGGTAACGAGAGTGCACGCAGTCGACGCGCAAGAATGAGGGTAGACAGAGCTCGGTCTACCCAACAATAACATCCACCCGCAAGGTAATAGCGGTTCACATCCCGTTTATAATATTTCAAATGAACTTAACCGTGAATCATTAAAAAATCAGTTGCTTCTCTTTGCGCAGATGGTAAAAGCGCATCGAAAAAATGAGCGAAAATTTTAGGTATCATTGTTATAGGGTGATGCGGCTAGCACTGTCACCATTGGATTCCCCTTTCCACCTATACGCCCACAATCACGCTATGGCAATGTTACCTATCTGAATGGAACAGAATTTTTAATTAACTCAAATTACCCATGTACACATCAGGTCCGAAGTCCTAACTTTTTGCCAACTGTGAAATCCGCATAGCAATTGCGAAACGAGTTTTTGCCGATAAAATGAGTTTTTGTTAATTAAATGAAACCACGTGTCACTGTGGATATACACATGAAGTAATAAAAACCGTGTGAATTATAATTATGGTAAGAAGATTCTTTGTTTTGTTAATCTTTTGTGCTACAAAAAAGCCCATAATAAGAGCTTTTGATGACGTTGTCTGTTTTTATATCTTTGTCATGGTTAGTTTAACAAAATATTATGCAAACAGAATATAATAGAAAACTTCATTATTACAACACAAGTTTTTATTTAACTTGCAAGTTTATGTATGTTTGTCTGGGATCTTGCAACTCAATTTTGAAGCAGATTATCTTCAATTAATTGATTATTTGAAAAAGCTGTAGTAGCCTAGTGGTTTGACCTGTGGCCTCTCAAGCAGAGCGTCGTGGGTTCAAATCTCGGGCTCGCACCTCTTGAGTTTTTCGGAATTTATGTGCGAACATTACATTTGTAATTTGCCATGAGCTTTTCGGTGAAGGAAAACATCGCGAGGAAACCTGCACACATCTGCGAAGAAATTCAATGGTGTGTGTTAAGTTCCCAATCCGCACTGGGCGCGCGTGGGAACTATAGCCCAAACCATCCAATACACGGAGGAGGCCTATGCCATGAGGCACGCTGAATTACGCGACATTTTAATAAATAAACGACAATATTTAACAACAACAACAACACGTACTTACTGATATTGTAGTGAATTCGGAATAAAAAGGCTCATAAATAAATAAATAAAAAATTGATTATTTGAGCTGTAATTTTGCGTACCTAGGTACTACTTGTGTTGGACGTCGGATGACAATACAATAATCTGGTAGTAGAATTCTGATGGCCTGTTCAAGACCGTCTCCGCAGGAGGGAACTCTTCAGCGGTTGGTCAGATTGACTTGAAATTTGGCACACATGGACGGATGACAATACCAGTATAGTCAGCAAAAAAGGTTGTATTCAAAATGAAATTTTAGGAATCAGTACAATTCAGTATAATAGTACCTTAAGTTTTGTTCATGTCCTTTTCAGCCTATTTATATTTATGCTGCCATGAAAATACACGTCATAAAGTCGGAAGCAAGGAAAATTTTTTTATTCGGGTTCCAAATATTTATTTATTTCTTCTGCTTCATATGCCTCTTCAGCCCTGAAGGTTGGCCGTTAGCTTTTTGTATACTTTGCTTTCCCTTGTATTTTTTCTCTGTCTTATTGGTTGTCTGGTAGAGTTCGCTATTAAGCGATAAGACCGCCTATTGTATACTTTGTTCTTTGTTTCTGTATTGATTTGTGGTGTTCAATACCGAGTATTTTGTATTGTATTGTATTTTAGGTATACTTCCTTACTTAGAAGAGCACAATAGAGCTGTAGGATTCAATCGCGACTGTCGCGACGACACCGTTGGGCAACTAATCAAGATCGCGCAAGGTTGCCCGATTTAATCGCCCCATCTATCTGGCAACATAGATCGAGCATGTTTGATACTTGATGCTATGCTTCTCTGGTTTAAAATGGTTCGGTTTTATGTTGAAACTAGCCTAGCCTTCAATGTCGTTGCTTGTTTTTGTGATAAACTTTTCTTTCGTCCAAACCTTTTTGCTTTTTTTTCACAAAATTAACAAAATTAAACTCCTAAAACTGCCAAGTTAGTTGCAAATTTTATGTCATCTCATTATATAATAGATATGTGTAGTAAATAAATACATGCGGAAAATGATTTTTATTCTATATGGATAATTTAATGGCTTTAGAAATAAATGGGGTTTTTCATCTCGCATTTTAACTGACTCAACATAATATCCATTATGTATAATAATATTCTGCGAATTTTTTCCTTGAGAATTGTAAGTTGAAGCTTTGAAGAATAGGCTTTAAGTAATGTAAGGCTTTTAAGAGTATTATAATAGGTACGCGAAAGGTCGATTAATTTCCCAGGAGACGACGTGTCTTCCCAAAAACAACAATTCTTAGCCAAATGTGAAATTTATAGGAGTAAAAATAGTGGTTACGCCTGAATATAAATAATAGCAAAGACCAAACTCGTTTAAAATGCGATTATAACCTGATTGGAAATTTTGTTTGGATTGTATTGTAGATTTATTATACAGTTGCGGTTAGCCATACTGAATAAGTAATTGAACGTTGTCACACATAGAATACGTATAATGAACGATACATACATAGGTGCATAAATCACATCTTTATACCTTACGGGGTAGACAGAGCTTAAGGCAACAAGACTTAAAAGCCACGCTTGGCATGATTGTGGGCGTATATGTGGAAAGGGGAAATTCCTAAGTTTTTCGCCCATTCTCTTTAAGGCCACAGCACTGCACAGATATGTGCGAACTTCTTATATTATTCTTATTATTATTATTATTCTTATTTTACAATGTGCGAATATAAATATATTATGTGCACGTGTGCGTGACCGGGGTTAGGGCTTTTATCATCATCATGGAAGTTTTATTAGTTGGAAAATATAGTACCTACAGTTATTTTTAAAACGACAGGAAGGCAAAATGATTGTGATTGTGACCCATTCCCTCGATGCACTTTTACCATCTGCGCAGAAAGAGAAGCAGTTGGTAGGTACATTCTGTTTTTGAAGTTAAAATTTCTTTAGCGGCGTTTTGGGCACTTTTATGGATGGGTGACAAAAAGTTAAACTCGCATCAGGCGTAAGACCTAGGGAGAGTTTAAGTACCAGGATATCAGAATCCTCTAAGAGCTTATTTTGAAATACGAATGATGCTAGTCGCGTCCGATTTTTGAAGTGTACGTTGATTTCGTCGCTTTAACGTTTGTGTGTTTGGCCTAGTGGTATAAGGTGTGGAATAACAGTGCGTTCTCTCAGGTGACCGCAGTTGGACCCTAGTTTCAAATCTCGTGTGGAAAAAGTTATTTATTTCGTTTTTTTTTTTTGTTGTTTTTGTGCGAGTGTGCGTGTGTCTAGTATTCACTTCTGCCGGCACTCCCGAAGTGCTACCCGGTGTTTTTATTTACTCCCAAACCGGCATGGAAGTTCATGTTTTAATTAAACCAAAAAATCTATGTAACCTAACCTTCTGCGGTCTTAGATAGTTTTTACCATCTCTCGAATAAGTATAATGTTATAGTGACACTCGAACACGGATTACGCAATCTCGCAAGTAACCACTCGAAGCGTTGCCTAAGGTCAATGTTATTACGGCATTTCAACATAAGCTTAGTTAATTTGATTATAAGCATAAGGTCAAGATGTAAGTGGGTACGGCATATTATGTTGAGTTTGATAATTACGTTAATATCCTTGGAATTTCGCTTCCTTGGTATTGAGAATAGAAGCGACCGTTAATTTACTGTGTTAGCTTCTGCCCGCGACTGTGTCTGCGTAGAATTACACATTATAAACCTTCCTCTTGAATCACTCTGTCTATTAAAGAAAACCGCATCAAAATCTGTTGCGTAGTTTTAAAGATCTAAGCATACACAGACAGACAACGGAAAACGACTTTGTTTTATACTACGTAGTGATGAGATCTGTTTCTGTCATAAGTCTGGACATAAAGAAGTTGTACCGTAAGAAGTTATTTTTAATCCCCGATCTCTCTTTCTGTGTGTGTTAAGAAATACGTGTGTGTGTGTGTGTGTGTGTGTGGCATCGTAGCGCTCAAACGGATGGACCGATTTCGATGCGGTTTTTTCATTCGATTTCTTTGCGGTGGTTCTTGGCCATGTTTGGTAAAAATCGGTCCAGTACTTTGAAGAGTATCAGCTCTTTTCCACAATGATGTAAAACATTTTTGGCATAAAGTTGTTTTTCTTTAAGTACTTATTTACGTATGATGACTCGATTAGTTTTATTCTATTTGAAACGCTTTTTCTTAAATATCAAGAACCGTGAGATATTTTAAAGACACTATTTTTTTTATCTTAATAAGTAAATTATAATTTCCCCTTTAATTTAACTAACCTCAAATAGAGATGGAACTTTTCAATTTGACTGTACTCACGTTTTAGATGTCTGTTGGTATCATCACCATCTGTAGCCAATATCTACGATTATTTTTATCATCCGATTCTTCGAATCTATATCTTCAGATAAATATTATTAAATCGTGATAAAATAGTTCAGTGTTCGTAAAAACCGAATCTCAAGTATCAAGACTACCTAAATCCTACACAATTTGCTGGCTCATGGCTCGCATTCCTAACCTACACCCAATAAAGACTAGCCAGGTTTCTGTTCACTTTACAAAATCTGTTCCCTATCAATATACCCACAATGGATCTTAAAATTACTTCGGAATACTTCAGTATGCAAATCATCATCATCATCAGCTTCTACAGTCAAGGGCATCTAATCTAACTAACATTATAAATGCGAAAGTATGGATGGATGGATGGATGGATGGATGTTTGTTTGTTACTCAATGACGCCAGAACGGCTTAACGGATCTGGATGAAATTCGGGACATAGATAGAGAAAAGTCTGGAATAGCACATAGGCTACTTTTTATCCCGGAAAAATGCGTGGTTCCCGCGGGATAGCGAAAAACGAATTCTTTGCAGACGAAGTCGCTGGGAACAGCTAGTATATATATATTTACGTTACCAAGACATCAAAAACTATACACCTTTATGCCCCAAACAATAAGGTCGATGACACATAAATTTGTCATGATGGCTGTATAGATTAAAGCCATCGACTGTAGGTACCTGACAACTGCTGAAGATGAGCGACCCTAAAACGGGTTATTATACCCTGTCTTTGACTTGTTGCATTGATGATGCATAATGCTAATAAAAAAAATACTTAAAAAATAAAACTTTTTTTCTTTCTATTTGTTGATGTAATTTCAATCAATGCCAACATACGAACTATCCCGAGGGAACGGACAAAAATCTTAGGAATCAATCAAATCAATCATGTTATAGGCGATACTTCCACAATTATGCTAAACGTGGCCTTTGTGTCTTATTACCTTAGGCTCTGTCTACCCCGTAAGGGATATAGACGTGTTCTGTGTATGTATTTTTATGTATGTACGATAGGTGAATATTAAACACAAATATTAGTGCTTTATTAATTGGATCCCGGCATTTGTGAAGTTACAACATAACCGTATCAATCAATTAGTTTCCCTTCATTGTGTTAGTAATTTGGTGGAACTACTTAGTTTAACTAGGCTATTAGTTGCAAAAAATTATAATAAATGTATTAACTGGCGTAAGCTTAGAAAGTACCAAGATTGTTGAGATATCCATATACAAATCATGACTGAAGCTGTACTTAACTATACATTTAAAATTATGCTGATACAGTTATTTAAACAATGAACAGATAATAAGGATATTATGTGAACAAAATATTATAATAAGGTAGATAAATATTCAAAGTGTACGCGTTGACAAAAGTGAAATAAATACCATTCTGGATTATTTATGCACGCAGCCACAGGACACATATTGAGAGCAGTAGTGTACATATTGTTTATCAATATACATATTTCAACGGGTAAGTAATACGAGATATAACAACTAATAACTTACAGAGTATGACCAAATTTTTACAAAATTGAGCATGTTTTCTTTTTTTTATGACCGTTATTCAAAAAAAGAAAGGAGTATAGATTACCTACGAAAAAAATATTTTGATAATCGGTCCACAAATTGACAAAGAAATCGGTGAACATATATGTATATACATCGAAAAATAAATACAGTGGAACATTATAATACCCCCTCTTTTGTTAAGTTTGTTAAAAGACGCCAAAATTGAAATTCTGGCAGGTTATAAATACAAAATACAAGCAAAAATCTGTTTCGAGTGCATTTGTTGGTTATTATCTTGAATAACTGCGGAATTATTGTCGGTGTGGCCATTCCTCCATTATTGAAATGGACGGGCTAAAATCAGTGATGAATCTTTTATCGATACGCCACATCGGATCATTCGTTTTCCATGCAAAGCTCTAGAGTATTAACGATTAATTAAAAATATCGTTTATCGCCGCCGTATGAATAACTCCGTCGCTTTTGTCTCATGAATCTTGCGTCATTAGTTCAACTTTCAACACATTCAGTTCTCATGCTATTATGTAGAAAAAACTTTTTTTTTATGACTACTGCTTTAGCTATCCCAGGATAGAACAGAGTTCCCGCGGGATGCAGATGAAGTTACGAACCGCTAGTAATAAAACCCTAATAATATCATGAATGCAAAGTGAGGCTGTATGTATAAATGTATGGATGTTTGTTCCTCTTTCACGCCGGAACGGCAGAACAGAACAGATATGTATGAAATTTGGCACAGATAATAGAGAGTCTGGAATAACACAAAGGCTATTTTTTATTCCGGAATTCCCGCGGGATAGCAATAAACAAATTATTTGTAGACAGAGTCGCGGGAAATAGTTGGTATAAAACTAAAATGACCTGCTCAGATCTGTTCTTTTCTCCGGTCCGTTATGGTTGCCTGGTAGAGATCGCTCTGTAGCGATAAGGCCGCCTATTGTTACCTTATTACTTCTGTATACCTTTTTTCTGTTTTGATTGTTATGTGTGGTGTTCAATAAAGAGTTATTGTATTGTATTGTATTGTATGACCTTCTTAAGAGGGTGCATCCCTACTACTGAGCTGGCAACGTCGCGTTCTTGGTGTTTTTTTACGATTATTACACAGAAATTGAATGAAAGTTTCAAATGTGCGTCTGTAGTGCACTTCGTTTTTAGTGTATTCATGTGTCCAATGCAATAATTGATCGTGATGGATTTTCTTATTAAACGAGTTATATTATTTTATCCCTTTAATACGAAAATAAAAGTCCATCACGATTAATCATTGCATTGGACACAGTCATTGATACACTAAAAACGAAGTGCACTACAGACGCACATTTGAAAGTTTCATTCAATTTCTGTGAAATAATCGTAAAAAGTCACCAAAAATGTGACGTTGCCAGCTCAGCAAGAATGCGCTCCCTTAAGTTCCTTATTCAATTCCATATCCATAGAATAACATACTTATAGGTAAGTAATGTGTTTATCGCAAATTCGTGATCTATTAATTTGAAATAAATAATTATATCAAGTTCTATTAATAATCAATGAATACCATAACCGGATATGCCGCTGTTGTTACTAACCTCACTAATAATGTTAATTCTCTTATTAATATGCGCTTATAGTGGTTAATGTTAGCATAACTGTGTCTTTATCTGACACTGTGGCAAATACCCTTACTAGACAGAGACAGAGCAAGATTATTATCAGATCTGGTTCATAACTTAATCAAATAAAGAAACGGGTTAATCCAAAGCTCGATAGTATATTAACATTATTAGCATATTAACGGTGTCACTGCATACGGAACTTGCCCAATTTTTATAATTTTACTGGTTAAATCCGTGAGCGTAGGCCTTTATTATCAAGAACATTTTTCAATACTTACATAACAAAAGTAACAAAAAAGCCGCCAAGCAAACGTTCCAATTACTGTGCCGAAACATTGTGACGAATCTGAAACAAAAAACAGATTTTGTTTTAAAAAACAATTATGTACTCGTCAATCCGACATAATTGTATTTACCATAATCCAAGTGAATCTGACTGAGTCAAATTCTCGCAAAATTTGACCTACACATAATCACGCCAAGTTCGGTAAAAAGCTTGTAATGACGTTTGACTCCAGCGTTCAAAACGCTCGAACCACCATCGTCAAAGGAAACCGAAGAATATCTTTGAGCACAGATGCACAACATTTTCCTTTCGTTAATAACGTTCAAAGATCCCTCGTTTTGACCAAACGCTTATATTTGGCCTGTAATTATTTCGAGGCACAAAGATTCTGTCGCACAGAAGGACTTCCTAGATCAAAGGTTTTGTGGGCCGCCGCGTTGAGAAAAGGAAAACAATTAGGGAAAATGTATACCTATATGACTGTGGATCGGATGCTTGTTCGACGCAACATTTATTTGTAGGGATTACGAGAGCCCTCTCATTGTAAAAGGAGACCTGTGCCCAGCAGTGGGAGTTATGAGCAAATGTCTTCACGATGTTTTCCTTCACTGAAAATGCTCATGGTAAATTTCAAATAAATTCCGAATCAGAGATGAGCCCCCGGGATTCGAACCCACGACCCTCTGATTGAGTTGCCACAGGTCAAACCACTACTAGGATCTTCTGTCAGATATAGAGGATAACTTACAAAAAATTCAAAAACACAAGGAATTTCCTAAAGAGTAGCAAAAAGCTCCAAAATATTTAATTTTTAAAGTTACCCTATATAATTTGGTCAACGTGAGAAAAGAAAACAATATCTACATGTACTTAATAAAAAATAAACCGTTAGGTATATTAATTTTTGAGGTTATTTTATCGCCATGGAAGGGAATCTCACACGTCGGCGTGTCGTTGAGTTTATTTTCCTCATAAAAATAAAATCACTCGTAAATTTAACACTCCGAAGTTATTGCTCGGTCGGGAAATCCCTTAACTCGGGGTTTCAAATATCCCTGTGTCTTTAAAATGGATGTAACAAAGATAGGTATAATAAACTAGTCGCGTCCATAGCTACGCACCACTTGCATCAGTGAATTGTGCAAACGCACCGCCATATTGAAATTTTATTACCATTTTATGACTTGCCTTCCTTACTGGTGTGATAAAACAACGGCAAATAATTAATGCGATAATTCATATTAACTCAAGTATAATAACAATAGTAAAAACAATGTCTTTTGAAATTAATCTGGAATAATAAATATAATTTAAAAAAAATCAAAAAAATAATGTTTATTTCAGACATTAATCCATACCTTGTTAGTAAAACATTACCTTATATGACTATGTTAGTATATGCATGCCTATTTGAATGACGTTCGGACCAGTGTGTGGTAATGCCACTGTCCATCCTACAGCAAGTGCATAATACAGCAAGTGGTTGAGTTAATTGTATTGAAAACTCATTTGTACAGATTTTTCATTGTAGTTTTGGATTCAAAATTAAGTACCTAACCCCTTTGTCGCCGTACATAATAATAATGGTATCAGTAAAGGTAATGACAAGCTATACGTTATAAACCTTCTTAATTTAGTCTATAATGAAGATGTAAACTTTAATTAAATCATCCAGATTTTACTAATAAATCATTGAGGATGACAAATTGAATAGGTAGGTAACTATTTAATATATTTAGTAAGTACCTAAGTGTGTATGATCCATGAATAAATATTGCTTAAAAGGTTCATCTGTTAACAAATAATATTCGTGGTATTTACAAGACGAGCAAATGTCATGTTCAAACGTGCCGTGAGTCGCTTCGAGAAAACGTAGTACCTACGCCTTTATTCAACTTGGTGGGTGCACTACCGTGTCCCTTGATAGTGATCAGGAGATGAGTACGTAATTACCAATCGGTAAAATGCATCGGGTTTTTACATTAGACGGTAAGGAAAAAACAATGCGGATAATAATTAAGCATTTTGCCTTATTTTAAGATTAAAAAAAATACAAGATACAGCACAAAAAGAGCTGTTGGGGTATAAAGTGTGTGTTTTCACGCAAAAACAACGTTTCCAACGTGTTAACGTAAACGACTCAATTTTTACATAAAAATTGGCAGCGCCACTAGCGGAACGAATCGGCAACACAATATTTGACATTTTAACGCCTTTGAGCATGAGCCTATGAGCATTCAAGACGTATTTTGTGACCGAAAACTTACACTAAGCATATTGGGAGAGGCATTTGTTTCATGATCGACGTATTCTAACCAAATTAAATGATGATGATTGCCACGCTTAGTATTAAGTTTGATTTATATAATTTTATGCTACTTATATTAATGTATGTATGTTCTATTTGTGGTAATAAAATTTTATTCTATTCTATTCTATTCTATGACTGGTGGAATTCTAAACGTTCCGGCTCCGTTCATTGGAAGCCCACCCTTATGTTTAAACTGCAACTAGTTATTTATCTTCAGCATAGCATTTGCTTTGCTAACCACACAACACAAGGACGTCTGAGGATCTTCAAGTCGTTGAATTTATATAATTAAATATTTAAGGTATCTATGTATGTTTGCTGAGAAATACTTGTGAAACTGGCTCATAATATTTTTTTCCTCAACATGATCGTTATGGGGTAATATTATTCCTTTGGAAATTATACGTACTGTGATTTCATTATTATAATGACGGACTATAATTGCATTGCATCGCATGAAAATAAAACCTTTGCATTTTTTTTCCTTATACATGGAAGTGACTTAATAATAATAATATAATAATAATAGTTATTTATTCGGGCAAAAAAAAAAACATTGTACAATTTGTATCATATAAAACAAAAATAAAATGTATTATAAACAAAATTGTAAAAAGACAAAGATAAAATATGTCTCTCTCTCACTCTCAAATTAATAACTATTAGTGAGAGCGGAACGGCACGAAACGAACTTCGAAAATTGGATTTCGGAGTATAAAGGAACGAAGCCAGTATGCGGAAAGCGTTGTTATAAGCCGACTACTCACACACCAGCCGCCAGGGGCAATATTGGAAGCAGGGCCAGTATTGCCTCCTTAATTGTGATGTGTATAGGTAAGCAGGGGCAATTTTAGAACAGCTGAAATTGCCCCGACCGCCGTGCGACCGGTATTGCCCCTGCAGCAGGCGTGTGAGTAGCCGGCTATACTGTACGCGCAGTGCGCTGAGCGAACGCTTAGTGAACTTTGTTCACAACTGACAAGTTTAGTGTATAAGCATTGGCAATGCTCTGAACAAAGTCACCTTTACAGCGGTCGAACAGCGCGAAAACCTGCCAGCCCGATCCGAACCCGTGACCCTAAGCAAGTCAGGGTTTCTGACCGGCTACCTGGTTTATAAAATTATTAGTATAATGTTTTAAACTAATTTTATTACACAGTAAGGGCCTGTCTCACCACTCTTGCTCGTTTGCCTTCCTATTAACATAAAAAAAAAAAAAAAAAAACTGTCAAATTCTAGTTATCTTAAGTGTCATTTATCTACGATGACGTCTCTGTCTGTTTTGTAGTAATAAATAGAGACGGAATCATAGATAACTGACACTTATGACAACTGGAGGAAACAGGCCTAAAGTCTCACAAAGGTCGACTTAACGTCAAATCGTCACGTGCTCTACTTTACTTTCCATAATTTAAGTAAATTGCTGAATTAATGAGTTTTATCTTTATCAGGTGACCTAGGTATTTACTACTAACCTTAGTTTTATAAGACTTAATGTACCACTAACCATTTTATGGTCTCAGTCTGAAATAAATTATTATTATTTATCTAAATGGGTTAATTATTTGTTAAGAAAAGGAAAGGAAAATAAATAAATAAAGCTTGAACGGTCATGTTATAAGCGGTGCGGCTAGCAACCCATCACTATTTCGATTCCCTTTTCCATCTTAAACGCCCACAATCATGCAAAGCGTGGCCTTTAGGTCTTGTTACCTTAGGCTCTGTCTACCCCGTAAGGGATATAAACGTGATTTGAGTATTCCTGGAATTCAAACAAAGCGTTTTGCTCATCCTTTGCTTCGCGGATTGTACATAGGCCACATAATATAGTGATACGCCTAAGGGTTTGGACTGTGCATTGATAAGTCAGTCAGTCAGGACTTCCCTTATAATATGCTTAGTGTCACGAAATTCATGTTGAAATCCTTTCAAATGGTTATTTTTACCTTCGGCGTCAACAATGGTAAAGAAACCGCAAGTAAACAAAATAAAAATTGTAAACATAGCAACTAACGAGACTTTAACGATCCCACAGCAAAAGTAACTGTCTCGTTTTAAACTGAGCCCTGTTCAAACAGACATGTCTGCAAGTCGACCGAATTCGTTACCTATTATGATATCAATTTAATTTTATCAAGCGGAACGACAAAATGAGTCCCGGGAGACGAAGAGAGCATATCGTCTAATGCACTCCAAATCACAATGACTTCTACCATTTCTTTCTATCAAATGGCATAAGATAATGGTAGAAAGAGATAGATGGTATTGTGGTATGGATGGATGGGATGGTGGTGGTTGGATGGTTTGGTGGTATGGTGTGAGATGGTAGTAGTGGTGGTTAGAGGTCGTTTTCGAGTAAGACAAAGTGTACTCGTAGACTCAAAGGCTATCAATGTATCTGGTGTTGAATAAGTGGCTACAACTGGACAACTAATAATAATAATAATAATAATAATAATCATAATTCTTTATTCACATAAAATATGGTACAATAATTATGGTATGGTATTATATTGGTTGGTATGGTAATTGTAGCATAATTTTAGAGATGCTTATTTCCATGAGTAGTTATTTTTCAGCTGATTATCGTGATAATATAAGCGAGCATTCATCATGATCATCATCGTGATCAGCCTGAAATCTGTTGAACAAAGGCCTCTCCCTCAGAACATCACAATGAACGACAACTCGCTACCAGCATCCAACGCTTTCCCGCTACTTTTCACGATTTTGTCGGCCCACCAAGTGGGAGGGCTGCCAACATTCATTACCTACCTGCATTGGAAGATTTTTTTTATTTTTTATTTATTTATTAAGAAACAAACAGTCGTATAGGTACATAAATAACCATGATACAATGAGTGAAAATAGACCTATAGTTTCCTTAGTTGAAAATAATAACAAGTACATGGCACCGTAAAAGGACAAAGAAGTAAGTAGGTATGTAGTAGAAATGTCCACACAACAAACTTAGACACATGCTGTAAGTATGTAATCTTTACCATGCTAAAACACATGAGAAACATCGGTTACAGGACAAACAGGCTTACAATGGTGGGCTAATCCCTAAAAGGAATCTCGCCAGTAACCTTTGCTGTCGTAGTGTTCTTTGTTGTCGTAGAAGATGATGATTGCACTCGGTCTCATCGTCTAAGGAAAGACGGGCCCAGCGTACGGGCCCTCCCCTTCTTGGCGCGGTCCTGGCGGTCCTGGCGGGCGTTTGTGGTAAAACCCTAATGAAATCCCACTGCGTCCCCATCACACCGGATTGAGGTAACGCCGGAGAGTTTTTAGTTTGGGTATACCTCTTCAAGTATGCGTCAACAAGTGCCTCCGCTCTATTCTCAGGATCTTCTGGCCAAACACTATCTCCAACGACGAACTTTGGGAAATAACGAGTCAAAGGCACATCTCACTCGAACTCCTCCATAGAAAATGGGGATGGATAGGCCATTGCCTAAGGGGTTCTGACGCGAGCATCAGCAGAGTAGCCTTGGAGTGGAACCCCGTTGGCGGAAGAAGAAGACAGGGCCGTCCCACTGAATCCTGGAAGAGATCCATCACGGCGGAACTCAAAGCTGCCGGGATGGCCTGGGCCGACGCCAAAGAGAGGGCTCAGAATAGAGAAGTCTGGAGAAAGACTGTCGAGGCCCTATGCTCCACGAGGAGTTAAAGGAGGAATCATCATACCTCTTCGGGGGGAGGGGGGGGAGGGAAGAGTCCCATATAATCCTAGACATCCCCAAAGAGAGAGGTGTACTTCAGAAACTCGTTCGCATTTACTTGAACAGGGGTCTAAACGACTTCGAAATACTAATGTCACTGACAGCATATCAATTACGTCAAGTTATGTGTGTCAATGACGCTACGGCATCACGCGTGTGCCTTCCAAAACGACCCGACCTCCGGTATGATACACTTCCAATGTAAAAGACGGTCTTGTACGCTGGTCGCGATCAGCTGATTGTGTCGTAATAGTGAATCATCTGACATTGGCATGCATTAGCATTTTGATGAAAAAATGGTCTATGAACTATGAATGTAGTTACATACTCTCTCTCTCCAGCCTATATCCGTCCCACTGCTGGGCACAGGCCTCCTCTCAGAATGAGAGGGCTTGGGCTATAGTTCCCACGCGGGCCCAGTGCGGATTGGGAACTTCACACACACCATTGAATTGCTTCGCAGTTGTGTGCAGGTTTCCTCACGATGTTTTCCTTCACCGAAAAGCTCATGGTAAATTTCAAATGAGATATCGCACATAAATTCCGAAAAACTCAGAGGTGCGAGCCCGGGATTTGAACCAGCGACCCTCTGCTTGAGAGGCCACAGGTGAAACCACTAGGCTACGGCTTTTTTTTACAGTTACATACTATTATTAGTGTATTGGTGTCAAGTGTTAATCATACTTTGACTTTATTAATAAAGTAGAATTATCAATTGACATGTCTATCGCTAACCCGCGGGAACTATGCAATTTTCCGGGATAAGAAGTAGCCTATGTTTTAATCTAGGGTACCAGCTATCTTCGTTCCAAATTTTATCCAAATCCGTCCAAAGTACACTTGCCTGTAATTCTTTCAATCCTCATAGTCTGTAATTTCTTGTTTTTACACTTAATTAATTACTCATCTATCTAACTAATATTATAAATGCGAAAGTATGGATGGATGGATGGATGTTTGTTTGTTTGTTACTCAATCACGCCAGAACGGCCCAACGGATCTGGATGAAATTCGGCACATAAATAGAGAAAAGTCTGGAATAGCACATAGGCTACCTTTTATCCCGGAAAATTGCGTAGTTCCCGCGGGATAGCGATAAATTGCAGACGAAGTCGCTGGCAACAGCTAGTATTTCTATATAACACGAATTACTTGTAAATATTTAGACCATAAAACCGTGTAATTGTATTATTCTGAATCATTGAACCATTTTAAAGGTTAGTTTATTTGAAACTGAGCAATATTATATTCCGATTATTTGCATATTTTATCACACAATTTAATGCAGTGAATGGATTGGACGTGTGCAAAACACAGATGTTTATGAAAATAATATCCGAATAAATTAAAACAACTGACAAAACTATTATTATTACAAGATTAGTTACGGATTGTTTGGCATCCACTGCATTTGTAATGAGATTCCACTTTATTTTAAACGAGCTGTTGCCAGCGACTTCGTCTGCTAAGAATTCGTTTATCGCTATCCCGCGGGAACTACGCAATTTTCCGGGATAAAAAGTAGCCTATGTGCTATTCCAGACTTTTCTCTATCTATGTGCCGAATTTCATCCGGATCCGTTGGGCCGTTCTGGCGTGATTGACTAACAAACAAACATCCATCCATCCATCCATCCATACTTTCGCATTTATAATATTAGTTAGATAACAGAAAAAAAAAGCCTTTCCTATTAATTGTGACTGAAATATAGGTAGGTACCATTAAAAGTAAATATATGGCCGAGAATCGATCCTCCGTCAATCCATCAATCCGTGACGCGTGATTTTAATCCGTAGTACTACAGTAGTATTTATTTATTTATTTATTTATTTATTCATACACATTTTTTAAGTCATGTTCATTTTGTTATCGGTGTTACGTGGTAGGGTGGTAGGTACATGACACCCTGTCAGGGTATACAATGTCAATACTAAAGCTATAAACTAAACTAAAACTATTACAGCCATTAACTCATTAATTACGGATTACATATTTCATGTCAATAATAATATATATAGCATAGAGAGAAAAAGCGACCGCCTCATTGCCGTGAAACTCGCCATGGATAAACAGCAGCCACTAAATATCATCTCAGCCTATGCCCCTCAGCAGGGCTGCATTGCTTCAGAAAAAGACCAGTTCTGGGAAGACTTCGATGATCTTATCAACCAGATACCAACCAACGAAGCGAAGTATATTGGAGGAGACCTAAACGGTCACGTGGGAGCTACCCACCGCTCGTACCCAGACGTGCACGGAGGTTTCGGCTATGGCACAGTTAATAAGCAGGGGGAGGAAGTTTTGGACTTTGGTGTGAGACATAATCTTTCGATAATCAATACATTTTTCCAAAAAAAGGCCGAACATCTAATAACATACAAGAGTTCAGGACACAGCACACAGATTGATTACATCTTGGCAGACAGGACCTCACTGAAGAACTTCAGGGACTGCAAAGTAATACCCGGGCATGGACTTACCTCGCAGCACAGGATTTTAGTCACAAGCTTTACACTGCCAAATCCGATTAAAACAATAAGAGATAAAACCCCCAAAATTAAATGGCAACAACTCTACAATGCTCAGGGCGATGAATTAGTAAGCAAACTTGAGAAATACCTGGAAGAAGATATGAACAACGAATATAACAACAGCGCCGAACCAATGTGGTCAAACTTTGAAACTATGTGTCGAAGAAACGCGGCTACCATCCTAGGAGTATCTAAGGGCGGCCTCAATATCAACAAGGACCCTACCTGGTGGAACGATGACGTAAAACAGGTAGTAAAAACGAAAAGAGATCTATTCAAACTGTGGCAAAAAACGCAACTCGAAGAAGATCGCATTGGATACAAAGAGGCGAAGAAATTGGCGAAATGTGTAGTGGCCCAATCAATTGCGCTATCAAAGGAGAGTCTATATAAAAGGATTGAAGACGCTAAAAACGATGCTGAAGTATTTAAACTAGCCAAACAGCGACACAAGTCCACGCTGGACATTAAGGTCAATAAGTACATACGAGACGATAATGGACAGCTCCTAACAGAGAATGCTAGTATCACAAATAGATGGTGCCAATACTACCAAAAGCTATTGAACGAGGAATTCCCCAGCCAGCCTTTGCATCCGCTGCAGCCCATTGCTGGACCAGCACCCAGAATCGAAATAGCGGAAGTGAAACTAGCAGTAGCGCAAATGAAAAACCACAAAGCTGTAGGCCCTGACGAAATACCCGCAGATATCTGGAAAAGATTGGGATGCACGGGACTGGAGTGGCTTGTGAGGCTGTTCAACACTATCCTAACTTCATGCACCATGCCAGAGGCGTGGCGTCAAAGTTACTTGGTACCATTTTATAAAAACAAAGGGGATGTCAGTGTATGTGGAAACTATAGAGGGATTAAGTTGACGTCACACACCCTCAAGGTCTGGGAGAAAATACTCAATAACCGCCTTTTCAAACACGTTGTCATATCTGAAAACCAATATGGCTTCACACCGTCCAAATCCACTACAGACGCTATCCAGGCCACCCGAATCATCATGGAGAAGCATCGGGCAAACCGCGAAGATCTACACCTTGTCTTTATTGATCTTGAAAAGGCGTTTGACCGAGTGCCTCGGAAACTGGTGTGGCAGGCCATGAGAGCACAAGGTATACCAGAATGCTACATCGCCCTGGTAAGGGACATGTACTGCGGAAGTTGCACAAGTGTGAGAAGCCTGGCCGGGCTAAGCAAGAGCTTCGAAGTCAAGGTAGGCATCCATCAGGGCTCAGCCCTGAGCCCTCTTCTCTTTAACATGGTAATGGACTACTTAACAAAGGACATTCAGTCTCCCTTACCGTGGTGTATGCTCTATGCAGATGACATAGTCCTCATAGATAAAGATGCCGAACTACTCCAAAGCACCCTCGAGAAGTGGCGACTCGCGCTGGAAAACAGCGGCCTCCGAATCAGCAGAAGTAAAACTGAGTACTTGGAGTGCGCATTCAGTGGCAACACCAACAACTCCAATTCGATTCTTATCGACGGGAACCCACTGCCAAAGGTATCCCAATTCAAGTATCTTGGTTCTATACTGACGGCTGACGGGAACATCGAGGCAGATGTTACCCATAGAATAAGCGTGGGATGGCAGAGGTGGAGGGCTTTGACGGGGGTTTTATGTGACACAAGAATGCCGATTAAAACCAAAGGCAAGATCTACAAAACCGCAGTCAGACCAGCCATGACGTACGGTGCAGAGTGCTGGGCTATAAAGAAAGCCCACGAACAGAAAATGCACGTAAGCGAGATGAAGATGCTAAGATGGGCAGCAGGTGTAACTCGACTCGATAAAGTGCGAAACGAGCACATCAGAGGAAGTTTCAAGGTCGCGCCTATAGCAGAAAAACTCACCGAAAGCCGCCTACGATGGCTCGGTCATGTCATGAGATGCCCTGAAGACCATGTCGTGAAACAGGCCCTAGCACTGCCAAATAATAGGAAAAGCAGAGGACGCCCACAAGCCACCTGGTGGTCCACGGTGGACAAAGACTTAAAGCTTGCCCAAATAAACATCTCGACAACCCAGGACAGACCGTCCTGGCGCCGCAGAACGAGGAGAGCCGACCCCAAATAATGGGAAATGGCTAGGACAAAGAAGAAGAATAATATATATAGCATTATTACAGCAATTCAATTAATTCAATACAATGTCAATTTTAAATGTTAAAGATTATATTGTAAAGTGAATAAATAACTTGAGTGATAGTGTCGATTTACTATTAAATTAAATTTCTGTAGAAACGCCATTTCCAATACAATCCAATCCAATATAATACAATACAAAGGCAATGACGATTTTCTTAATCTACAATAAAATTATTAGCTATTTTTACATTTTAACAGCGAAATAATACACTAAATTGATGTTGGAATTTTTATGTCAGAATTTGTCACTTAAAAAGTCGTCGATTTTATAGTAGCATTTATCGATAAGGAGGCTTTTTAATTTACTTTTAAAGACTTTGTCGTCTTTTTCCACTTTTATGTTTTCCGGTATTTTGTTGGCTATCTGTATGCATCGGTAATAGGGGCCGTTTCTGAATATCGCGAGGTTCGACTTTGGTAACAATAATTGATTTTTATTTTGCCTATGTGATCTTAATTCTTTTCTTATTGTAAAAAGGTTTGGGTGTTTTCTAACAAATAGCGCTGCTTCCATTATATATATGGAGGGTAGTGTTAGGATTTTCTGTTTTATAAAATGCGGACGACAGCTATTTGGTATACGTGTGTTGGTAAGAATGCGTATACACTTCTTCTGCATAACGAATAGTTGGTGGCAGTCGGTGCTCGCTTCCCAAAGAATCACGCCATATTTCAACCAAGCATGTGCGTACGCATAATATGCTGATAAGGCTGTTTCAATGTTAGTGTTAACTTTAAGGACACTTAATGCATATATAAATCTTGACAATTTTAGTTTAACATTTTGTATAATATGTGATTTCCAGTTTATATAGGAATCAATTTTAATGCCTAGTAGTTTAAATTCATTTACTTCTTCGATGGTATTATTATTAATTAATGATTAAACGAACTTACCTGTAAGTGAAGTTCTATCATAATTATATGAAGCGCCTCGTCCGAAGAGATTAGTAACTGAAGATTATATACACATGTAGTAACGCCAGGTGTCACCACTATCTGCACTTTAGTTTGGAGTTTTTTTTTTTTTTTTTTTGTGGGTATACTTCTAGGTCACGTGGTTAGCCGCCCATCGCTCCGCTGTTCATTAAGTTGAGAGAAAATTTAATGATTGATGTACATATTTATTGTTATGTTATGTATTATATCATAGTAATGGGGTAAGCGAAGCGTTGGGTGGGAGGGAGATAGGTTACTAATCTCTTCGGACGAGGCGCTTCATATAATTATGATAGAACTTCACTTACAGGTAAGTTCGTTTAATCATTAATTATACTTCGCGCCTCGTCCTCAAGATTAGTAACTGAAGATTATATACACATGTAGACTTTGAGAGTCATATTTTCAGAAATATCATCAATCATTGATAATTATGTATAGGTATGCAAACATAAATAACACAGTTAACTGTAAATTAAATTCAATGTTTTATTTTTCATTTTTGTTAACAACACTTTATGTATGGACAGTTACAAATCGTTCGCACCCAAACGTAATGATACCCAAGTATAAATTGAGTTTAAAAGGAGTAAGCTAACTGAATATTTCAGTAACTATATTTGACAAATTTGAACATCTACCTAATATGACAGATATATACAATCATTGCAGTTATGTAGGTAATGTAGGATAATTCCGCCATTCAATTAATAATCTATTTATGTGTAAACTGAAAATACAATTATTAATCATAGTAATTGTTACAATTTAAACATTTGGGCGTAATCATTCATTTGATTAACTTAGGTATAAGTCTCTTACCTTACTTTATTACTATAGGTACCTAGTTAGTTCAATCGAGATTCAACGAAGGCTTAGGTATGTGTAGGTATTTTTATTTTAATATGTAGGTACATACATATACGTGTAGAAATTTTGTTTAAATTTAAGTAAATTATTGAGTGATAAGGAGCACAATTCCTATTAAAAATAGTTCGTAATTGAAAGAATCAATCAAATAATCAATTGAATAGGTCGGTTAGGTACCTGTTTTTGTCATTGGAGCTAATAAGTTTTACTCGATAGAAATTATTGATTTAATATTGAAAGCGCTAGTGACATATGATCTTCGCAGTTGATAATGGGTCTTTGATAAAAATTAGCGAAAGTATTAGAGTGTCCACTCCACCCTGCGGTGTTGCGGATGGCGTCAATGCTGACGCCGCGCGAGTGCGCGCGCGACGCGGCGGCGTGGCGCGTGCTGTGCGCGCTGAACACCGCCGCGTCGATCCCGCACTCGCTCAGTGTGCGCTTAACCCATCGGCTGAGAGTCTGTGAACCTACTGCCTTATGTGGCTTTTTGCTACTAATGAAAAGACTGTCAGAGATTCTTAAATTCGCAGTCCTATTTAAATAGCACGTAAGCGTCTCCGCTGGACATATTGAAGGATTTTCACTGAAATAGGGCAAGTACATGACAGGTTGTTTACTACCGGGTCTAGATGTTTTTAAGATATCTGGTATTTTAATTGTTATTCGTTCGGAAGAAATGGTAATATTTTTAATATCGATTTTTGAAAGCGTCTGAATTCTATGTGCCGTAGTGAGGGCTAGTAGGGTTATTGTTTTATTAGATAGTTTTTCTAAGGTCAAACTATTATTAGGAGGGCCGTTGCTAAAATGATTTAGGACAATATTGGTATCCCAAGTTAGGTTATATTTGGGGTTTGGAGGTCGTAAACGAAAAACGCCTTTAAAGAATCTTTGAAGTCTGTCATCCTTTGATATTGCCGGCCCTAGCACTAAGGAGAGAGCTGACCTGCACGAATTTAGTGTACCGTACTGACAGCCTTTATTATATAAATCTGTCAAGAAATAGATCACCGTAGGGACAGACGCGTCGTAAACATTGATCGAGTTACTATGGCAGAAATCCCACCATTTTTTAAGGCAAACATCATATTGTTTTATGGTGTTTTGTGATAGGGAGGCTATCATTATGTCTAACGAAGACGGTGGCAGACTTCTTCTTGATAGCGCGACCCGCATAATATCCCTGCAACCAGGGTAATCGAGTTGTGCATTCGACGAGAGCTGGAATGAGAAATTAAAGCGTTGCTATAGGGCTCAAATGTCATGGTCTGACTTATAAGAAGGCTTTTAAAGACAGGGTACCAGGGTTGGGTCGGCCACAAGGGTACGACCATGATCCCCTTAGCATTTTCTGCAATGACCTTTCGAAGAGCTTTCAGTATAACTGAAAAGGGAGGAAAGGCGTAGAAAAACATGTTTGTCCAGGGTACAGTAAAGGAATTTACCGCATAGGCATCAGGATCTTTGTGCCATGAGATATATTTGGTACATTTTTTGTTAATGCGACTCGCAAACAAATCTATCTCTGGGCGACTAAATGTATACACTAGCGAGTCAAACGCCCAGTCTGCTAGCTCCCATTCGATATCGGGGTGAGATCTTCGCGACTCAAAGTCAGCTACGGTATTGTCACGGGATCTAATATATGATGCGAATACGAACAACCTCCTCTGTTCACACCATTGCCAAAGCTCTCTCGTAATTTGGGTCAGGTGCGGGTATTGAATACCGCCCATTCGGTTGACGTACGCAATTGCAGTTGAATTATCTAACCGAAGGAGGATCTGACAGTTATTTAACTCGCGTGCAAAGACTTTAAGAGAAATAAAGGCGGCGAGTAGTTCAAGGTGATTTATGTGTTTTTCTCGTTCAGTGTTAGACCACTGACCGCTTGCCGTATCACTTCCACAAGCCGCCCCCCACCCCGTAGTTGAGGCGTCAGAAAAGATTTCTACATGGTAATCGTCTGTGCGAATGCGACAATGAGAACTATCGATGTTACTTAACCACCAAGTAATATCAGGGAGAAGGGATTTTGGCACGCTCATTGTACGGTTAAAGTTATCGTGGCCCTGCAGGTTAAGGAATTTGCAGCGTTCCAGCTCCTTAGTGTAAAGCCATCCATACTCTATGGCTGGGCATGCTGAAACTAGCAAGCCGGTTAGTCGTGCTAGTTGCCTAATTTTGCAATTTTTAGCGTTGACAAAAAATTCTAATTCGGATCTGATGCGAATTCTTTTTTCCGAAGGTAAGCTTAGACGCAGATGTTGCGAGTCTATAATCATCCCTAAGAATTTACATGACGTCATGGGCCTGAGCACGCTTTTCTCTTCATTAATTATAAAACCCAGTGAGATTAACAACTTTTTGGTTAATTTTATATTAGTCAAGCATTGATCGTAACTTTGACCAAAGAGGAGCCAATCATCAAGATATAGTGTGGAGAGGAGGCCTGCGGAGCGCAATAGTTTTACAATTGGTCTTGTAATTTTTGTAAATATATACGGGGCAGTATTGAGACCGAACGGTAAAACGTTAAACTCGTAAATTTTTCCTTCAAATATAAAACGTAGATATTTTCTAGATTCTTCATGAATTTTAATTAAAAAGTATGCATCCTTTAGGTCCAGGGTGGCCATATAACAACCTGGAGTTAGAAGTTTTACGGCTGTCCGCAAATCCTCGAGCTTGAAGTGATCGGTCTTTATATATTTATTCAAATTTTTAAGGTTGAGAATAAAACGCATTTTACCGTTCGGTTTCGGTACTAGAAAAATACCAGACACAAATTGACCATCACAAGGACTGCATTCGGATATAGCATTTATCTGTAATAAATTATTTATAGCCTCTACAAAATGTACGCGCTCCTCATTAGAATAATCTGGCAACGATGGTAAAGAATGTTGAACAGCAGGGCTCATGAACTTAATTTTATAACCATTGACCCAAGAAAGGATAGTGCGGTCACTCGTTATGAGTTCCCACTGTTTACTAAACAAAGATAGACGGCCGGCGTACTTAACTGCATCTAGTAACGACGCTGCGGGGGCTGGTGCGCCTGCGACGTCCTGTAGTTGTAGTAACGCGCCGGCGGTGTCGGGGCCGGGTGAGGCGGCGCGCGGAGGGCTGGCGCGCGGCCCCTCGGGGTCTGAGCTGGCGGTGGCGGCCCCGGCGGCGGTCTGCGCGGCGCGGGGCCTCTGCGGTTTAAAGGTCGCGACGCGATGGAATTCAGCCTTCTAGGTAGTGTGGGGGCCTGCTTGGGAGCAGCAGCCTTTATTTCACCGCCTGATTTAATCATGGCTTTTGCCGTTTTCAGTGTCTCCGTCAAGTTTTCGCCAAACAAACTGGCATCTATCTTGGTATTCACCAAGTGGTCTTTTAGGTCTTTCTTTAGCGTAAAGAGTATGAAATTTCGTCTTGTTAAGCTGTCGGCGTATTGTAAGTCACATAAAATACGTCCGAGGTCTATGAGTCTTTGTAACAAATCGCTATTCTTTTCTTTTGCATTCAATTGCAATGTAATTATTTCACCGAGACACGATATTGCGCTAGCCATTTCCTTTTGCTTGGACTCAATGCCCTTATCGCTGTAACGGCAGTTCCTCCGTGACAGTAAATCGAGTTATATATTATGTTACGTGGTATTTTTTTTTTTCTTAAATATGTTAAGATGATTTCCGCGTACTTTATTACTACCGCTGTCGGGAATCTCAAAGCGGACCAATAAAGTAATTTTGTCAGTTAAGAGAATTTCACCAATAACAGATGTGTAGGGTTCTCACGTTTCGTGTCTTCGTAAAAAACTAAGTAGTAGAAATTGAGCCATTACTTTCAATTTAAGTATTGCAAAGGACCCTCATTTGACTTGTTCGTAAGATTTATTATTTTAACAAGACAATAGAAACACCGTCATAAATTCATAACGTTACACGGAAATTTTGGAATAGGCCTGAACTTTCTGTGTCTAGACACCAGATGTGCGTGCGCCGGTCAATTTTTTTATTGCAGTCGAAGGCAGCGGATCCTAGGGGCATGGTTTATTGTTTCCATCGAAATAGTTATTACTGAGGCTTTTGTTAGAAATTAGAAAAGTACAGTCACAAAAAATTAACATCCCTTCCGGGCAGCTTTCTAGGTGAGTAGAGGGGGTAGCGAGAGTGTTAACAAAACTGCGGGGTCGACCGCAAGACGGGGCTTTTTCGATTTTGCTTTTCCTCGGGACGCGGTCGGTACTTTTCCCTTGAGACTTGAGAGTTTAACTTTGAGTTCTTTAGCGCGAGTGTGAATGTGAACATACGGACTTTGAGGGTAGATATCGTGAGAGTGAGAAAACATTGAGTTGCGTATCGCGAGTACAATTCACGACCGAGCGCGGCTCGACCTTCAGGCGGGACTACGATCATCGGGGCGCGATAGCAGCCAGCGGAGACATCACTAGGCGCATTTTTGGAGTAGAGCAGTCGAAGATTAATACTACTAAGGACGAGTAGTGGCAGCTAAGTCTAAGCTAGATTGGCTACGCCAACGCGTATCGGTGTCTTTTGTTGTTTACGTTATCATTGGTTTATCTGAATCTATGTGCACGTAATTTCGTATCCTCTTTATTTACCACATACGCAGACGTTTCCTCTCCGTTAGAGAGAGTAAGTAGGGATCGGATATTTAATCTTGTCACTCATTGAATTAACTATTCCCGTTTGAACGAATTAACCATTAAACAACCCAACGTCACTGAAATACTTTCCCTTCTAGGAGCGTCGGGGCGTAAGGCGACATCTTGATCCTTATAAAAGTAGGGTTCGAATATTGTTTTGTTTGGATTGTTTGATAGTCATTTGTTTCGGCGTGTTACGATAGTCTTCGTGAGGCAGAGCTACAATTAAAAAAATATTTTAAAGAGTGGAAGGTTGACCGCATGAGAGTGAACTTATAACTTGATGATGCACTTGCAATTCTACCTTAAGTATTTTGATTAGTTTATAAGTGTCACTGTGGATTTCAATGAAATGATGGAGAGAGTCATCTAACTCACATATCTACCAACTACGCCACACTCAACCCTGAATTTCATTGAAATACAGTGTCACACGTAGTACCGCTTCCTTGTTTCTAGTCCGTGCCAATCTAGAGAACAAAGTAGGTCTGTCTTTTACACTACACAGGCACAACTACCTTACACTGTACAACAGCACACGTGTCATTGGCCTAGGTAATCCGCTCCCAAGCGGACGATCTTAGACGTTCCCTGTCACAGCATGCCCTAGGTACACACCACGCGGTTCCTTATTTTTTTGTCAACACACTCACTAGCTGACACACCTGCCGGAAGGTGCTTGGCTGAGATTATCTCCTGGGTGACCGGAAAGCAGTACGTCAAGGACTAGGGTTCATTTCTAGGTTGCACACGTCGTCTGCCGCCTAACTTGGATCCTTCACATGCATTAGGTACTCATACAAGCCTGAGTCATTTGAGTGTTTATAATTTTTGCTAGTGGCCCTAGAGGGTGCAGCGTCTCGGCCTTTTGATCCCTGACCGTATCGCGTCGTGTGTAGAGACTGGTTAGAGCTATTGTATCCTTGGAGGGGTCACAGATACAGTGATTCTTATACGCATTCAAGTGGTATTCAGATCCCTTGCACAACTCGTCAACACCCTCTAGCTCTTGAATCGGACACACCCGCGGCAGCTTTCGGAGTTAGGGAAGCGTAAATTCCGCATAAATTCAAGCATGTATGTGAGCGTAAATTCCAGCATGAAACGTTGAGCGTAACTTGCACGATATTCTATCCCGTGAATGAGCGTTGTGACTTTGTGAGCATAGCGTGACGGTTTGATTGAGATTAGAATTTCAAGGCAGTAGGTTCGTTCAACGGTTTTGTCGGGCACATGAGATCGGGGTATATGAGGAAGCCTTCTAACGATCTATGTGCGGGCTAGGCTATTAAGGTGAGCTGGGAGGCCTAGATATTTTCCAATTGGTTAGGAATTTCCCATTTGACTTAAAAGGTCTCATCCAAGGGTCCCTTTGTGTTCGGGTTTTTCCTAGGTTCATCGTTGTCTTACGACAGGAAGCAGAGCGACGGTCATCTCTACAGACTTCGAGCTATTAACCGCACCTATACTTATACACAACTCGTCATTAACTTGCGTTAGGTTATTAAACGGATACCATTACTTTCGCGAATTGTTTAACTTCGTATTACTTATTCGTTGATATTCCACAAGCGATAAATTCGTACGGCATAAAATTTACACAACGTTGAAGAGGGTCCTACTTTATTATTTTATTAACTAGACGATCACATCTATTAATTGGCCAAATATTCTTAGTTTTAATATGGACACGACTTACGGTGGTGCTTTTATTTAATTCTAATAAGCCCCGGGTAAGGCGGTTACAGTTGGTGCCGTGACCAGGATTTTAAGTCATTAAAATTTGAACTATTTTAGTTTAAATACTTATTATAGGAATTTGGGTTACTACATATAATTTTATGCCACATAAAAATAACGTCATATAAGAATATTCTACGTCGTATTAGAAAATATCTATAAGGATATCGTATAAGAATTTTGATACTATTTCGTTTCTTATTGTGACTTCTAATTAGGCATAGAAGACTACTCATTAGGATAAATTTCGTACTTAAAATATTGCTAACACTGTCTGCGGGTTCGAATCCTGCATTTTTTTTCTGTTTTGAACTGTGTTACGTACTTATCTTAATTTTAGGAGCATTAGTGTCATAAAATCTTACTTAATTTAGTCATTATTCTCGTCAGATAAAGTTGCATTAGTTCATCGATAAATCATATCCACAGGTTCGATTCCTGTGAATTTTTTTTTTCTTTGGTTATAAAAATAATATACATTAATCAAGGTTAGTTAGGTTAACACAACACTTAATTCTTTCTACGGGTTCGATTCCTGTTTATATTTTGTTGTACCGGCTTAAGGTTTAGTTTTATACACATAAGATTTAACAATGGCGTCTAGAAAACGCAAGGGCGCAGAGCCTGAAAGGGGAAATAACGAAGACGTAATGATCGCTCTTCGAGAAGTTGTTTCGTCATCTATTGCCCCAATAATGGAACGATTAGTGAGTTTGGAGCAGATTAGTCGAGCGTCTAGTAGTAGTGGCAGTGTCGAAATGTCCAACTCGGACGTCCGGCCACGATACGAAAATAACGTAATTATGGTGCAAACACCCACAAAACCTACCTTTGACGGAAATAATGTGAACCCCATAATCTTTATGGAAGAATTAGAAAATTATATTACTAGAATTAGGGCGCAAAGGGATGACCTGAAGGTAACATTAGACTGCCTGACTGGCGAGGCTAGAGGCTGGGCTAGAATCTTTATAGTGAATTGGAAGGATTTTAATGATTTTAAAAGCGATTTTCTAGATCAATATTGGGGCCGTAAATTACAAAAACAAATACGGGATAAAGTTTCGAATGGGAAATGGGACCCTATTAAAAATAAGTCATTGCTTAGTCATTTTATTAGCGTCTATGATGAAGCAAAAATGTTGTCACCACCCGACGAAAGCGAGCTTATAAATCAAATTATGGAACATTTCCCACAGGATATAAAACGCATGTGGTTTAATAGTGGAGGCGGCGGAGCAAAGGCCGCTGTACGATTCTTAAAAACTATGGATATGGGAACGGACGACGTGAGTTCGCCCAAAAGAATAACTACTGTACCGATTAGCGAAAAACCTAAGGGCATTAGAACTTCGGCTGCTATAGAGCAAATTCATAGTGGGTATCATAACACATGGACGGCGGCAGGGAAATCGAATGACGTTGTAGAGTTGGAGAAACGGCCTGCTGGCCAAGCGGACAAATAAAACCCGCTAAGCAGACGAATAATAATTGTCACGGTTCGATCCCGTGTATTTCGATCTTGTTGGTTTATTGTGCTTCTGCAATAGTTTAGAATTTAGTTATAAGGAAAAAAAAATGAAATTTTCATCATAAATATCGAAAAGGGACGGGGCGTGTACTTTGGTAGAGGACATGATAACTGTATTTTTTTTTCTTTCTTTCATTAGGAGCGAAGCTTGTCTGTTTGCTATGTTGTTTTACACGCGTATGTTGTATGGTTGTTGTAAAATGTGTTGATGTGAATAACTCATCTCAGCACAGGGCAAATTTAGTCTCAATGTTAAATTAAGCTTTGGTTATTACACTTTATTACTTAAGTTGGTATTATAATTGTATAGAGGTCAGGAAGATACTGTTACTCAGATTTAGGCTATAAAAAAGTACTGTGGGTTAAAATAGGGTCTATTATTCAAATGGTAATTCAAAAAGATCTGAAGGACTGAAGTATGTATGTATGGGATTGTCTTGCTATAGAGATCAAGTTTTCGAGGTGTTTGAGTTAGTGTGTATGTATGACCTTTGTTTGTTTAAATATAGTATGGTGTTGAAGTATCAATCAAGATAAGTATGTACGTATGACTAGGTTTGCCTTGGTTTTAACAAGGCTCTAATTAATTATTAAAACCTGCGGTGAAGTATATGTATATTACAGCGTCATAGCGTTCTCAGATAATTATATGAGTCAATTCTGTGAGTATTAACGTGAGATGTAGTCTATGAAAGGAAAGGGAAAATAAGCGAATAATTTAGGCTATGTTAAGTATACCTTGTAATCCTATTTAAGATTCCTCGATATTTTTCATACTGTGCATGCAAAATATCTCATCATCTTCGGGGCGTTCTGTAACGGCAGTTCCTCCGTGACAGTAAATCGAGTTATATATTATGTTACGTGGTATTTTTTTTTTCTTAAATATGTTAAGATGATTTCCGCGTACTTTATTACTACCGCTGTCGGGAATCTCAAAGCGGACCAATAAAGTAATTTTGTCAGTTAAGAGAATTTCACCAATAACAGATGTGTAGGGTTCTCACGTTTCGTGTCTTCGTAAAAAACTAAGTAGTAGAAATTGAGCCATTACTTTCAATTTAAGTATTGCAAAGGACCCTCATTTGACTTGTTCGTAAGATTTATTATTTTAACAAGACAATAGAAACACCGTCATAAATTCATAACGTTACACGGAAATTTTGGAATAGGCCTGAACTTTCTGTGTCTAGACACCAGATGTGCGTGCGCCGGTCAATTTTTTTATTGCAGTCGAAGGCAGCGGATCCTAGGGGCATGGTTTATTGTTTCCATCGAAATAGTTATTACTGAGGCTTTTGTTAGAAATTAGAAAAGTACAGTCACAAAAAATTTACATCCCTTCCGGGCAGCTTTCTAGGTGAGTAGAGGGGGTAGCGAGAGTGTTAACAAAACTGCGGGGTCGACCGCAAGACGGGGCTTTTTCGATTTTGCTTTTCCTCGGGACGCGGTCGGTACTTTTCCCTTGAGACTTGAGAGTTTAACTTTGAGTTCTTTAGCGCGAGTGTGAATGTGAACATACGGACTTTGAGGGTAGATATCGTGAGAGTGAGAAAACATTGAGTTGCGTATCGCGAGTACAATTCACGACCGAGCGCGGCTCGACCTTCAGGCGGGACTACGATCATCGGGGCGCGATAGCAGCCAGCGGAGACATCACTAGGCGCATTTTTGGAGTAGAGCAGTCGAAGATTAATACTACTAAGGACGAGTAGTGGCAGCTAAGTCTAAGCTAGATTGGCTACGCCAACGCGTATCGGTGTCTTTTGTTGTTTACGTTATCATTGGTTTATCTGAATCTATGTGCACGTAATTTCGTATCCTCTTTATTTACCACATACGCAGACGTTTCCTCTCCGTTAGAGAGAGTAAGTAGGGATCGGATATTTAATCTTGTCACTCATTGAATTAACTATTCCCGTTTGAACGAATTAACCATTAAACAACCCAACGTCACTGAAATACTTTCCCTTCTAGGAGCGTCGGGGCGTAAGGCGACATCTTGATCCTTATAAAAGTAGGGTTCGAATATTGTTTTGTTTGGATTGTTTGATAGTCATTTGTTTCGGCGTGTTACGATAGTCTTCGTGAGGCAGAGCTACAATTAAAAAAATATTTTAAAGAGTGGAAGGTTGACCGCATGAGAGTGAACTTATAACTTGATGATGCACTTGCAATTCTACCTTAAGTATTTTGATTAGTTTATAAGTGTCACTGTGGATTTCAATGAAATGATGGAGAGAGTCATCTAACTCACATATCTACCAACTACGCCACACTCAACCCTGAATTTCATTGAAATACAGTGTCACACGTAGTACCGCTTCCTTGTTTCTAGTCCGTGCCAATCTAGAGAACAAAGTAGGTCTGTCTTTTACACTACACAGGCACAACTACCTTACACTGTACAACAGCACACGTGTCATTGGCCTAGGTAATCCGCTCCCAAGCGGACGATCTTAGACGTTCCCTGTCACAGCATGCCCTAGGTACACACCACGCGGTTCCTTATTTTTTTGTCAACACACTCACTAGCTGACACACCTGCCGGAAGGTGCTTGGCTGAGATTATCTCCTGGGTGACCGGAAAGCAGTACGTCAAGGACTAGGGTTCATTTCTAGGTTGCACACGTCGTCTGCCGCCTAACTTGGATCCTTCACATGCATTAGGTACTCATACAAGCCTGAGTCATTTGAGTGTTTATAATTTTTGCTAGTGGCCCTAGAGGGTGCAGCGTCTCGGCCTTTTGATCCCTGACCGTATCGCGTCGTGTGTAGAGACTGGTTAGAGCTATTGTATCCTTGGAGGGGTCACAGATACAGTGATTCTTATACGCATTCAAGTGGTATTCAGATCCCTTGCACAACTCGTCAACACCCTCTAGCTCTTGAATCGGACACACCCGCGGCAGCTTTCGGAGTTAGGGAAGCGTAAATTCCGCATAAATTCAAGCATGTATGTGAGCGTAAATTCCAGCATGAAACGTTGAGCGTAACTTGCACGATATTCTATCCCGTGAATGAGCGTTGTGACTTTGTGAGCATAGCGTGACGGTTTGATTGAGATTAGAATTTCAAGGCAGTAGGTTCGTTCAACGGTTTTGTCGGGCACATGAGATCGGGGTATATGAGGAAGCCTTCTAACGATCTATGTGCGGGCTAGGCTATTAAGGTGAGCTGGGAGGCCTAGATATTTTCCAATTGGTTAGGAATTTCCCATTTGACTTAAAAGGTCTCATCCAAGGGTCCCTTTGTGTTCGGGTTTTTCCTAGGTTCATCGTTGTCTTACGACAGGAAGCAGAGCGACGGTCATCTCTACAGACTTCGAGCTATTAACCGCACCTATACTTATACACAACTCGTCATTAACTTGCGTTAGGTTATTAAACGGATACCATTACTTTCGCGAATTGTTTAACTTCGTATTACTTATTCGTTGATATTCCACAAGCGATAAATTCGTACGGCATAAAATTTACACAACGTTGAAGAGGGTCCTACTTTATTATTTTATTAACTAGACGATCACATCTATTAATTGGCCAAATATTCTTAGTTTTAATATGGACACGACTTACGGTGGTGCTTTTATTTAATTCTAATAAGCCCCGGGTAAGGCGGTTACATCGCGTTTCGCAAAATTTTCCGAAATAGCAGCTTTTATCTCAGGGTTTAATAGTGGCGCGCCTATACGCACACAGTTAGCCGGTATCAGGTATTTATTTATGAGTTCCTTACGGTCTTCCTTATTTATACTATTAGTAACTACGTGCATAAAGCGAGTAGCTATTTCTGTGCGTATATCCTTGCCATATTTTATGACCGACGAAGGGTCGTCGCCTAATATTTGCAAAATATCTTCGTCTAAGGCAATCGTAGCTTCGTCTGATGCTTTATCGTCCACTAAAGGCACAGTTGTCGAAGAACCTGCGATTTCTGTGGCCTTAGTATTTGAGCTAACGCCCTGCGTGTTTGTCGGTATACACTGAGAGCTTGGTTGACCCTCAACGGGTTGTAAATCCTCGATAGGATTAGGCTGATCTTGGGCTCTTCCGGGAACCTCAGTGGAATCGATCTGATCAACGTCTTGGGTAAGTGGATTATGGACTAGCTCATCATCCGGATATTCAGGAAACCAATCGTCTGGCCGTAGAATAGGTGATGCTGAGAACAAACACCAATATTTTGCTATCACGTGATGTCTACATACATATTTTAGGAAATCAAAGCAACGACATAATACTGCAAAGGCTAATAAAATATCCATGACTACTATTTAGGCAGGTATTTAACAAGTTATGTACCTTAACGTTCGTCAAGTAAAGTTATTATAATGATTTTATAATTTTTATTGCACGGTCATAACGACCGTTATTGTTTTGAAATAGGTAGTTAGGTAACAATCCCCAATGAATTGTCCGCCAACCTTTAATTTCTTGCGTCAAGTTAGCCCCAATGACTAACATGGATGCAAAAATAAGTACATTATAACAACAGATGGAACTAAATGTTCGATTTCTATTTAAATCGTTAGGTATCAATCCCCAATGAATTGACCGCCAACCGTTAAAGTCTTGCGTTGATTTAGCCCCATCGGCTAATCTGAGTGCAATTATAATTATGTACTATGTATATAGGCATATAAGGCACTGTAATAATATAAGATATTTTACCTGTATCTTGGAGCACACAGTCTTCCTGTGAGTCACTACGTGACGAATCACTTTCACTACGATTTCGTATTTTACGTTTCAATTTTCGAACTTTATGCATTAAATGATCTAAATCATCTTCATACTTCTTTGTACGTTTGCGTTTTGGCATTTTTTATAACTTTGATTTTTATTTTTGCGAGAACACGAACAAGAATAAGTGACTGGAGTGGTCGAGCACTTGATTGCGTATGAACAGCGGAGCGATGGGCGGCTAACCACGTGACCTAGAAGTATACCCACAAAAAAAAAAAAAAAAAAAAACTCCAAACTAAAGTGCAGATAGTGGTGACACCTGGCGTTACTACATGTGTATATAATCTTCAGTTACTAATCTTGAGGACGAGGCGCGAAGTATAATTTGTAATGTCATTTGTAAAGGTTTCTTTTGTGTCGGGTTAAATTGTATTATTTTTGTTTTTTTAAGATTCATTTTTAAATTATGGTCGTCTAGCCAATTTGTTACGGTTTTAAATATTTCAATGAGGCGTTCGTTACATTCTACGCTGTTCGTGCAATTAAGTAGTAGGGAGACGTCATCGGCAAACATAATACATGTTGTATCCAGTGTCTTTGGCAAATCGTTGATATAAACCAGAAACAGGATACAAGATACAACACTTCCCTGTGGCAGTGAGCAAGTGGTGCTACGCATTTGGGATGTGACTACTTTGACTTCTCCAGACTCCTCACAAAGGTAATCAATCTGTACACATTGTTTCCGATTTTCTAGATATGATTTAAACCACTCGTGTGCGTGTAGTACCCACGGTAGGCAAGCTAGACGATATGTAATTATATTTTATATCAAACTAGCTTCTGCCCGCGACTTCGTCTGCGTAGATTTAGCAATTGATATTTTTATCGCTATCCCGCGGGAACTATACAATTTTCCGGGATAAAAAGCAGCCTATGTTTTAATCCAGGATACCAGCTATCTTCGTTCCAAATTTTATCCAAATCCGTCCATCCGTTGAAGCGTGAAGACGGAACAAACATACACACTTACTCACATCGTCACTCACATCGTCACAAACTTCTGCATTTAATATAAGTAGGATTAGCGGGATAGAAACCTTTCCTATTTGTGACCCGAGAATCGATCCTCCGTCAATCCATCAATCCGTAGTACTACAGTGTAGTTCCCACGGCAGGCAAGGTAGACGGTCGTGTAGTTAAATTTTATATCAATTTAAGGTGCGGCCACACCGCCGCTTAAAAAACGGTGACGTTACGGAATCGCAACAAAATGTATGAAGAAACGGTGAGAAAACGTGACGCATACGATACGTCACTGCGTCGCACCCTTAGTTTTGCTATCGTACCACTCGTAACCGACTTCATTCCACCCTCGCCACCTCAACAGTTGGCAGCCCACGACCGTTCGTTTCTCGCGGAACTTCTTTCCACGCACGATTAAACTCTGGAATCAGCTAGCGGCATTTTTCCAGACCAGTAAAACTTAGGGATCTTCAAAAAACGAGCCTATTCTTTCCTTAAAGGGCCGGCAACACACTCTTAACGCCCTTTGTTATGAGTGCCTATGGTGATTGCTTTGACCCGCGTGCTCGTTTACCTCCTATCGTATAAAAAAAATATCTGATCTAGCAAACCATTGCATTAATTACTAAAATAACTGCAAATTGCAAATAAATTGCAAATACTTTCTTCTTTGTTTCTGTATTGTTTTGTACTGATTTGTGGTGTTCAATAAAGAGTATTTGTATTGTATTGTATTGTAAATTACGAGGTGAACTAAGAAAAATTCCGGGTGAAAACTTCAGAATTGGGAGAACAACAACGACATTCAACAATTTGACCATACGAACCCACTTGTCTTGTGGTTGATCATAAAGGGAAATATCACTGACAATGCAAAAAAGAAGACACAACCAACCAACCCAGTATTGTCTATTAAAATGGAAATCAAAACACGAGCAAATACTGATATAATCGTAACATTTGATACAAATTGAACAATCAATTTGCGTCAATCAAACACAATTACTTGAACTGAATCAATCGTTGTCCAGTGAAGACTAATCGCCATCAGATCAATCGTTGTGATAGGTCAGTTACGAATTAAATACTTCCAAATCAAACCTATTAAACAGACACGTAGAGTTGCAATTACAAGGTCTATCGAGTCAGAGATAAGTTCTTCTAATAAAATTCACTGCTGCACGTTTAAAAAGACACGTGTTTAAGTATTCAATTATGTTAAGCGTAGTTTATGTAAGAATTGTAAAACTAGCATTACATTACTGCGTTGGATCGATCAATTAGAATTAGTGAGCTCGTTGGTGCAGCAATGTAAATATATCTGGACGATTTTCTTGCGCAGCTGTTTTTTAAAATATGTTATGGGTGTCCACTTTTCCCAGCAATTGGTTGCATATTAGAATGTTTGTTTCTTGGCCGTCATAAATTGTAAGAAAAACACCATGAGAATCATTAAATAACCCCAAAACGATTATTTGTTTATATTTTTATTATTTATTTATTTTCGGAGAACCAACAGCTATAAGTTACAGAGTAGATTCCTTCTATAGTAACAATGAAGCCAATTATAGAAACTCACAACTAGAAATTGTATACAATTAAGAAAAGAAGTACGCGCATAGTCGCAAAGATGCACCACGCAAACACACATAAAAACACCACAGCAAAACTCACTCAGTACTACATAGTAAAAAAATACCCAATGAAACCCAATGAAACCTGAATTAGATACCTTATTCAGTTTTCTAATTACAGAAACGTACCTGACCTCAAATGTAAATAAAATTATATACAGTCCATGAGCTCTTAGAATACCATTCGCGTTTCGGGTACCATCGGCCAATTCAAGTATCAAACCCGAATGGCTTTCAAAGCTAAAAGATCACGGACTCTACCTATACCTATTTTTAATACATTTTGTATTAGAACAACTTTAAAACATATTCTACCGAAAACATGGTATAATCGTAATCGGTTGACAGCCAACGAAGATATTTAACAAACATACAAAAGAGCATGCAATCGAGTTGAGTACTTCTCTTGTGTTTTAAGCAGATGTATTTTAAAGTTAAGATCGATCAATTAAAGGATCGGCTTTTTTACTGATTCCTGCATGCTTATTACGTAATTCGCTCGTGATCGCCATCGTTTTCATTATGCCATTTGGACATTCAGTCATACGAACAGCCATGACCCGGAAGGAAAATGAAGACTATGGTAATCGCGAGCGAGTTACGTAATAAGCATGCTGATCTGACACATTGTCATCTCTTTCTAACGCCGTAACTTTTATTTACCTAGCACCCCATACATCCCAATTCTCTATATTCAGAAGCGGTATAACACCCAAATTATGCAGTACGTGTCACGCGTCTAAGCTATGGCTTTTTGGCGAGAGCAAATTCCGAGGCAAACTCCGAAATTCCTCGCAAATAGAATGTCTTGAAGGAATTCGGATCTATTGCTTCGATAGTATATCGACTCATTGGCATTTTGATCAATATGAAATACGGAGATGTTGGAAGAAATAAACCTAGATATTTTGCACATGTTTCAAGATTAGAGTGTTATGGAAAAGAATTATAAGCAGCTAAATTATTGATGAGGTAGTAGTGTAGAGAATAGATTTGAGAGAAAACCGGCGTTGGGTGATATCTACACTGAATTTTGTTCGGGTCTTTCCTATAATAATGACCAATGAATGCTCTTAGACTGGACTAGATATTTTGAAGAGGCTAATATTATAGACGCTATGGGGGACCGCAGAGCTGGAAAGGGGAAATTCTGCCAGCGTCTGTGGTATATGCCACGGGGGGTCTCTCCTTTTTCAATTTGTTTTATTTTGAGATGAGTTTACACTTGATGTTTTTAACATGAATGAATTGTTTTTGTTTTATATTTATAATCTTATGATTATTCCAATAAAAAGGTACCTAGATGTGACAAAAGTAAAATATCCACTCCTCAATTTTCTATACCGGTTTTTGAACTATTTTTTTTTCCTATGACATCCTTGCTTCCAGGAGGCAGGAGGTCTAACTCTCTCGCAATCGCCATCGTGTACATTTTTACAGTTCTTGTATGAATGTGACAGCTAGATGATTCCGATGCTAATTGTCAGCCCATACATGAACTGTCAAAATGAAGACAATGGCGATTTTTTTTTTTTTATGTGAATAGGAAGGCAGAGCGAGCGAGTTAGACAATAAGCCTACAGAATTCTTTACGAGTAACTGTAAAACCCAAGCTTACTGTAGAATTACCTACACGTGATTTTAATCGCGCAGAGATTTTTTTCATGTCAAAATTTACACTTGAAGGCTTTGTAAAAGAAAGAATGAAGACATTTGTTCGTTTTTGCATGACACACAAATATAAGAACATAAAGAAATTAAAAAAAATGGAAATCGGACAGTTTGGGAAATTGATGGCGGAAATTCACATTGAAAGTTAAGTTTAAGTTCGATCCTCAAATTTAACCATGGCATGGTACTAAGTAAACAGAGTCGAAAACAAATAATAGCATTTTCACGCGCCATCGCCCGCAAGGTTGCGTACTTGACCATGGTGGCTAATTTCGGTATCGTTTTACTTACTTAATTACAAACCACTAACTTCTGCCCGCGACTTCGTCCGCGTAGAATTAGCAATTGATATGTTTATCGCTATCCCACGGGAACTATACAATTTTCCGGGATAAAAAGTAGCCTATGTTTTAATCTAAGGTACCAGCTATCTTCGTACCAAATTTTATCCAAATCCGTCCAGTCGTTTTTAGCGTGAAGAAGGAACAAACATACACACTCACTCACTCACATCGTCACATCATCACGTCGTCACATCGTCACAAACTTTCGCATTTATAATATTAGTAGGATAGGATAGAGAGGTTCTTGTGGAAAAACATTGATGGCTTTTGACCGACTCTCGACACTAAAAAGAAAAAAAATGAGAGAGAAAGATAGATTTATATACACACAATCGTGATAAATTTATACTAATTAGGCTAGTCGCAAACTAAGCCAAATTTGTAGTGTATTATGCAACTTTACACATGTCATGTACATTATTTCTCTTGACCATACCATATCGGAGTGTAACTTTTTCAATGTTAGAGTTCGTTTTTCATGAACATAATTATGTGCGTTCTTGATTTTAATTCACACACATTAATGATATTATTTTAGGCTACAAACGAATCCATCATTCCTAAAAACCAAACTAGGTACCTATAAAACGTGAGTTAACCGTTTATTTACTTTAACAGGTACCTATACATATACTATTTACGTTACAACACGAATTAAAGAAAATCACTACATTTAAACGCATAAACGATTTGCACAACAACTATTTAATCAAGGACGTTCGTTCGCCTTAGAAAAGGACGGCACTACCTTATCTTTCTACCTTTTCAATTCGCTATTTTGAAAATAGAACTTTATACTCACATTTTCAGCATAATTTCAACAAACACACCTAACCGATTAGAAAAAAATGCGAAACTGCGCGAGTAACAAATAAGAACCAAAATCACCTCTTGAACGACTAAAGATCTACCGTCATAACTCTTTAACTATATATAGCAGAACAATAACTAATGAACGTGTAAATTTTAATTAGTCTGTGAAATTACTTAGTCACGGACTCCTTGTTGATGCTGCGTTTACACCAGCTTAGTAGTTACTCTCTTCTAGTACAGCGCGATAATGTTTAAAAAGACCTTCGGGTCGGCCTTGCTGTCTCACTCAGTCGTATAGGTTTGATGCTTCAGTCAGTTCGTACCCGAAACATGAACGTCGTTCTAGAAACTCACAGGCTGTAGCTTTTTGTCTTTAGTATAATTTTACTGAAGAAATAAGAAAAAAATGAGGATTATCAAATAAATCACATAATGAAAGTACAGTTGCAAAAATTTACAGGCACTGTCTGTAATGTCAAGAGACACAATACTTACTTTAAAAGTTAATCAATCGAACTAAACATATTTAAGCATTATTTGCGCTATGAAAGAAACGTAAATTCCATGGTTCGTGATTACGATGATAAGTCAGAAGAAAATAAAATTAAAACCTTCAGCAATTAGGAGTGCCTTGTTTCAAGCATAGTGCGTAAGTATTTTTGACGTAGGTAATTAAAATCTGGAAGCGAAAGCATTTACGTTACCTATTGTCTAGTTTAAATTACTAAGGAGAAATCCACAGTGACTTTAGCGCGATATCAATATAACGCAATGCCAATGCAACAAACTGTTCACATATATTATTTTACCCTTTAAAGCTAGTGTTCAGAACGTAACTGGTGTTTTTAAAACGTACACCTCAGTGCTCGCAAAATATTCTCGCTTTTATTAGTGCTAAATTACTGGCGTGCATAGTACTAAAGCTAAGTACTAAACCAGTGTAAACACAATTTCAGGCTTTTCGCATTCCTATTAGTTCATATATAATGCATTTACAACGAGTGGCGGGTAAAGTGTGGGTATCTTTTGAATGACTGTCCTCTTAGAATAACAGTGTCGTAACTAATTTTAGGAAAAAAATAGACTAAATCTCAGGAATTTTCCGATTTTCATAACTATTGTAGAGTTACGGTAAACATTGCTCGTTGTTTGTGATCGGCCATTAGCCTTAACTCGAAGATAATCACGTAATATTTTCGACTTAGGATAAAATACAATAAGTTAGTGGTATGTTATGTTATAAAAAAAGCCGTGGTAGCCTACTGGCCTCTCAAGCAGAGGGTCGCAGGTTCGAATCCCGGGCTCGCATTTCCGAGTTTTTCGGAATTTATGTGCGAAATTACATTCGAATTTATAATGAGCTTTTCGGTGAAGGAAAACATGGTGAGGAAACTGGACCAATCCCAATAAGGCTTAGTTACCCTTTGGGTTGGAAGGTCAGATGGCAGTCGCTTCTGTAAAAACTAGTGCCTACGCCAAATCTTGGGATTAGGTTGTCAAAGCGGACCCCAGGCTCATTGAGCCGTGGCAAATGCCGGGAAAAACGCTAGGAAGATGATGATACATGGAACTTTGCATAGTGATATGATTGCTTGTTAGTGTAGGTATAAAACCCGTTGCTAAAGTTTGGCAATGTCAATATGACAGCGTTCCATAGTAGCTCAACAATTAAAGTTGTTTACCGTACAGGGGCCCTACCATGACGTCCTAATTCTGGCTCAGTTCAAGTTTTAGCTGTCGCTGTATGAATCTGACAGCGAGCGAACCTAAACTGAATCGCATTAAGACGTCATGGTAAGGCCCCAGTACGAATAAGTCACGTGATTTTTCCTGTCAACGCAATGTAACGTCACTATGACATTTACTGTGAGAGGGTTCCACGGTGAGTCAGGAACCAATTTGTTCGATGGTACAGTCGATGGTATAAATATCGATACAGCCATCACGTCAAATATGTGTCACTGACCTTACTGTTTTCACACCTCTCATTCAGAAAAGTATGCTTTGCTCCCTGCCGAGAGGGATCAAAGTTCAACTTTTCTGTTCAATGCTTTTCTAAGTATTCTTTTTGCAAATGCAATTTTCTAAAGTTATTTAAGATAATTGTAAAACCACGCCATTTTCTATGCTGGTAGCTCTTTAATTATATTTTGTTTTTTTTTTAAAGTTTTTTAATGTTCGGTGTGAAAAGCTGTATGGCACTCGGGAGCAAAACTGTTTTCATCTTGGGCGTTTGCACTTGAATTGTACTTGTAGAATCCTTCGCTACATTCTGGATTCAATGTAGCGCCCTCGCAGTAAATACATGATTTTGCTCCCTTGTTACACAAATAACTATTGTGGCATAGTGGGTGTATAGATGTTTTGGTAAAATACATTATATTTATGCCCGTGACTGTACCTATTGGTATTAATATTGTCTATTAATAACTGCACTATGGACCTCTGTGCGCTTATGCCCACTGGGTCGCGGACGGTAATTTCTGGCAAAAAAAGCAAAAAGCATCGCACACTCGGCTGCCTGCTAACGGGTGTGCAAAGGTGTGAATAAATTGCACAGTGGTTAACTCGAGGGTGGCGGACAAAAAGTGATTTCTTATTGGTTTTAACTGTCTTTTATGGACTGTTGTATGATATAATGAGTGTAGTTCTTAGTTTAATATAATTTTTAGTACCTAATTACTCGTTATTGAACTACTTACTAAACTTATTTAATAGGTGTTCTTATATATGTTTCAATACAGCTGTGATAGTTTTGTTTTCTTTGTTTTTTTTTAATGTGAATAGGAAGACAAACGAGCAAGTGGGTCACCTGATGGTAAGCGATCACCACTGCCCATAGACACCCGCAACCCCGGAGGGATTGCAGATGCGTTGCCAACCTAGAGGACTTAGATGAAATGCCTCTTGTGCCCGTAATTTCCCCGGCTGTCTTACTCTCCACACCGGAACACAGCAGCGCAAGATTAGCGAGTAAGATGGTGGTAGCGATCCGGACGGACCTTGCACAAGGCCCTACCACACGCTTTTCCGCGCTCGCGTTTTTCTTTTAAACTCATACCATCTGGTAAACAAGACAATGTTTTCTCGGGTACATTCGCACAACTTCACTACACGGCAAAAGCACCCTTGCACGCACGCGCCGCGTCTAAACCTGCTTACCAAACAGCATTGACAGTTAGCCAAATCATGGTCAGACAGAAATACTGACATAGCAGGAACCATAAGGATTCCGGTTTTGTCATTTTGATTACGTAACCGAAAGCAGTTTTCACAAAAAAAAATTGATTTAAACTTTGCTGGCTGTACTTTTTAATAATAATAATAATAACATTAATATTTATTTGCATAAAAAAGGGTAAAAACAGGTGTTACAATTCAATAATAATTTCCTTTCCTTATTCTACCATACAATGGCGTACAGATATTTCATTCACTCATTAGATATGCAATAGAACAAAACAAATGTCCGAGGCATGATAATTTAATTTAATGTCAGGATATACATACTTCACTACTACTTTTTTTTTGTTTTGGTGACTGTCCAAGCATTGTTATCCTACGTACGCACTCTAAATTTCAAGTCAATCTGACCACTAGTCGAATCTGACTTGCAAGATGTGACCCACACAAAAGCTTGTAAAGAGCTAAGCTTCCGCATTCACATAATAAACGGGGAAACCCACCATACGAGTTTTAATGGGTACCTTCGTACGCACTATAGTCAAGACCGGAGTTCCTTGATGGAATCCGTAACGAATTGACAATACGTGACTGTCAGGATGTTCTTTAATGTTGGCTAACCTTGATTGGTTCGCTGAATGCGTCGTAGTGTCATGAGACGGATCGAGATTGAACTACGTCGGTAAGCAAAAACGTGGTAGCCTGGTGATTTGAGTTGTAGGTAGTTATCACGAAAAGGCCTGAATTTTAAAAAATATCAAACGAATCAAGAATTGTACTTCTAGTTAGAAATTTAATTCCATTCAAACAGATGACGCTTAGCGACAAAATATTCGCATAGTAACAAGGACACGTGACAGTTGGTAACAGATAGAAAAATTCTATTCTTTTATTTGCAGAAGTATCACTAAAAGATAAAAAGTTTTTTACAAATTCATTTTTTGTGGACAAAATAATCATGCAAGTCATTTGACTTACTTCAGGTGGTCAGATTCACTTGAAATTTTGCTTGCAAGAAATGTAAGATAAATACAAATGCAAGTAAATTTATTAATAGTCAGAATAAAGTCTGTATCTAAAAAAAACTTACTAACGTCTTAAATAGAATTGTGAAAAATACATTAATATTTAAAAAAAAAACTTAAGCGTGCTTATTGGAAATGACGTTACTCAATTAACTACTGACATGGAATCTTAATTTCCACATTCGTCAAACGCCTGGAGCGATTGCAAGCATGTCAGCAGAACACTAGAGAGTCCGGCTAGCAAATATTATTAATCGAAGTTGATAATAAAAGTTTACGCATTGCGTGGCATAGTGAACAAGACCCGTTTGACTTCTATGGAAGAACTTTAAAAAAAAAATCTTCAAGGCCAGAGTGAATAGGCTGTTACTAACCAGTGAGTTACACCGTCGGCCTCGTCTGCATTTTCCATCAGGTGAGAGGTCAATCACTGGTCAGTCATACGTAAAAAAAAACACCGGCTAGCACTACACACACGCACACTCGCGTAAAAACCCTCCGCCTCGCACCTTTCCAGCTCCACTGGGATATATTGCACAGGCACGCTCTGCGTTGGACATGATTCAATCATTTTATTATTTATTATTATATTATTATGATTTACTAACATAGTTTTAAGTCCAATTGTTACTAACAAATTATGGATTTTTCTTGTAAATCTGAAATAAATTATTATTATTATTATTATTATTAAAAAGAAAAAAAAAGAAAAAACTTTTTACTACTAACTTTAACTAACTTCTAACTTTTTTTGTAACTTTTGTTTTTTTAACTTTTTTTATGTTTTTTTTTTGTGATTTGTGTCGTTTTCTTTATATTTATACAATAAAGCATTTACTTACTTACTTTTTCTACACGAGATTCGACCTGTGGTCACTTGAGAGAACGCACTGTTATTCCACACCTTACACCACAAGGCCAAAAAAAACATACGTTAAAACGACGAAATCAACGTACACTTCAAAAATCGAACTCGACTCTAGCTTTATTCGTACTTCATAATAAGCTCTTAGAGAATTCTGATATCCTGGTACCTACTTAAACTCTCCCCCGTTTTACGCCTGACGCGAGTTTAAATTTTTTTACCCATCCCAAAAAGTGCTCAACGCCGCTTAAGAAGTTTTCGCTACAAAAACTTTCTGCCAAGTTTCTTGCGGCGCAATCTTCTTAGCTATGGTGGTCTTTCCAAAACCGCAATTAGTTTAAAAAAGGATAATGTAAAAAGTTCGATGCGGATATTTTGCAAATATGTCATTTTGAAAACTCGCGCTAGTGATGTAGATACACTTAAGTGATAAATCTCTAATTTATACTCTACTCTTTTTTTTTATTATTCTTCGTTGCTCCTCTCATCTATTCAATGGTTAACTGGTAGAGAGCCCTTATAGGGAATAATAGGGATAAGTTCGCATTTGTGCATATATTATTATTGTTTTTTTTAATTGTATATATTTCTTTATATTTGTACAATAAAGCATTAGTGCTTACTTATTGCATAATTATAATACTTAATACCGTTACTTTTGATTACGCTATCGGTTAACTCCTATATGAAAATTCTTAACCGCATAAAACTAAGAAGTGGTAAGCACTCGATCACATGATTTATTTAGTTGTGCAATATATCAGTAGCCTTAAGAAGTGAGGGGAAAAACTATGACGAATATGATACTCACTAATGATCTTCGTATAATCACAGTGTAAAAAGCATTTTATTGATGGAGCAAATGAATCAAAACTGTACTACTAATATCGAAATGGTTTAACCCTTTGCTGTATCATAAATTAGTAATATGGAAATTATGGTATGGAATAAATGAAATATCTAGTTAAGTATTTTAATCAATTATTTTCCTAAAAAGTTACAAAACAGCTTTGGGAAAAAATTTAAGTACCTATGTAAGTCTTTATTTTGAAAGACAAACATAAGACAAATACAATTGACATACACAGATACATGCACAAAGGCTGACTTATCCCTTTAAGGGATCTCTTCCGGTCAACCTTTGACTGGATGAGGGGAGTAGTAAATGTTTTGTCTTTTTCTGGCAAAGGGCACCGTTTATGTGATAGATAAAGACAAACAAAATGATAAGTCAACAAAGGCTTAGCAAGTAACGGGTGTCCCAAAAAGGCCGCAAGATTTCAATTTGCCGCCATTTTTGTATTTTAGTGCTGATAACCTTAAAAAAAACTATTTGACAGCTGAATTTTTATTTATTTATGAATATTGGGGTAATTTTTATTACAAGCTTTACATGCCGTGTTAGTGCAGAAGGTATATATTAGTGCGGGTCAAATCTTGCAAGTTGAATTTGACCCCATTCTAAGTGGTCAGTTCGACTTTACATCTATACTTACCGAAATAATTACATTACAAGGCGAGGGTGGTGAAATAAAGAATGTCTCAGATCGCAGGAAATTATCGCACAAGCCAAAGGCGAGAGCGATAAACATGCGACCTGAGACTCTTTATCACCGCCCGAGGTGTGCACACAATTTTACGTCCGCCTCTAATAGGCTAACAGCAGTGGTCAGAACAGAGACAATGCTGGTGTAGTCAACAAAAAGTACAGTAAAATATATATTTATTACAATTATTTCAAGTTCTGACGTTAGTTCTGTTAATGTAACGACATACATTTCAATTAGCAACACGATCTCTATAGATCGTGGAAGCAACACATACCTAGTCATAATGAACGTAAGTGTATGGCTTTGCGGAAAAATCGTGACACAAAAAAGTGCAACTTCTATTCTCACACAGACGAACCTTTAACTCCTACTATAAAATTGCTCGTGTTAAAACTGAGCAACAATCATTTCATCTCTCATTCAAAAAATGAGGAAAATCATATAAAAATGAGTAAAGAATAGCAAAGCAAACCTGCCTACACAAGGCGTGAATCCTACTAATATTATAAATGCGAAAGTTTGTGACGATGTGAGTGAGTGAGTGTGTATGTTTGTTCCTTCTTCACGCTAAAACGACTGGACAGATTTGGATAAAATTTGGAACGGAGATAGCTGGTACCCTAGATTAAAACATAGGCTACTTTTTATCCCGGAAAATTGCATAGTTCCCCGGGGATAGCCATAAACATGTCAATTGCTAATTCTACGCAGACAAAGTCGAGGCAGAAGCTAGTGAATAATAAAAAAATATCGTTTGTTGTCAACGGAACACACTATGTGTTCAGCCTATTACTTTTTTATTTCAGTATACCTAATGCCAGCATACCAGCATTATTTAATTAGGTATATACCTATGTTAACTTTCATTTTTTTAATTGTAATTACATTTTTGTTTGTCAAATAAAATAACCTAAAAAAATGCGGGACACAAATAAAAACGTTCGTAAAATAATCAACTGGCAGGCAAAAGGTTAACTCTTTGCTTCGACATTATATTCGCGACTTACTGATTTCAAAAATAAATAGACAAGATTACGTGTAATTAACCTTAACACCTTACCTTACCCTACCCCTTTCCCTTACCTTTACCTTTTTTACCTTTTCCTTACCTTACGTGTTATTTAGCTTTTTTCTGTTTTGATTGTTATAATGTGGTTTTCAATAAAGAGTTATGTATTGTATTGAATATACATTAATGTTTTTCGGGATTCTTTAATTGTGGTCAAAAATCGTGTTCACACATTTGACACATTGATCCATATTCATAGTAAGTGTAAAGCGTCAACGAGGTGATTTAATGTTGACCCAAAAATTGCAATAAAAACCTTAACAGACTTCAGTATAACTAACTTAACACCTGCAGAAATATTCCACTAATAATTCTGAGATACTTTGTATAAGAATTTAACTTCTGCGTACTGTACCAAATACTCGCGCATGCCTCGCTTTAACCCGCGGTAAATATTTGTGGTTTAGAGCAGTGCAGTCAGCAATGTCAGCATTAAATCACGACGCGGTCAAGGCACATGCGCGAGTTAGGCAACAACCGGATCGCACTTGACATAACATAAATAAAATCTGCATAGAAATTACATCACACAAAAATCGATTTGAAATTCAAAACTCCAAAGAGAGAGTTGACACTCAACTTTTTTAAAAAGCAAAAAAAAATACTCACATTGACAAATGGCTATTTAAATCCGCTAACAAGAACACATCACTAAAAAAACACTGGCCGGTTGTATTTTACGTTTTTAAATTTGACGCGTTCGATTTTTGAACCGTTGGCCCGCGAACGGCTCACGTGGTTGGCGGACGGTAAATGGCCATAACGTTGGTATCACCTGCCAGTAGCATCTTAGTATAAGCGAAGCGTGCATATTAGAGTTAACGCGCACTCACGACTGCAATAGGCTCGTAAATTTTATGCACACAATTTCCTTGGTTGTTCCAAGGATGTTGGTACTTAAGGTGGTTTTTATCACTAAGTACTTATGTTGAACGGCGGCAAATTGTGTTGTAAAATTTTCAGCTCTTTAGTTACCGTCTTTAAATATTATGAGATCAAGATAACGTTCGTAACTTCGTTGTGCTTGTAAAATACATGCATATTTAAGAAGGCCTGAAACAAAAAAAATGTCAATGGCCTTCAATAGACATTACACAATTGCTTGATTCAAAGCTACAGAAGCCTGCATTGCATTTTAAGATTACCTGATCATAATTTAATAATAAACGAGTTCTAATCTACGTAGTGAAACCCTTATAAATGGCTCTATTAAATAGCTGATGTAGTCATTCCTCATAATAATTTTGAATTCCAAGTTATCTATTAAAGAGGTAAGAATTTTAAGTTGTCTTTATCTTTATTCTACTGAACCGACACAATACATTATTTTTGAGAATCATAATAGGCTATACCTATTCTGCACGGACGAAGTCGCAGGCAACAGCTAGTCTAACTAATATTATAAATGCGAAAGTATGGATGGATGGATGGATGGATGGATGGATGGATGGATGGATGTTTGTTTGTTACTCAATCACGCCAGAACGGCCCAACGGATCTGGATGAAATTCGGCACATAGATAGAGAAAAGTCTGGAATAGCACATAGGCTACTTTTTATCCCGGAAAATTGCGTAGTTCCCGCGGGATAGCGATAAACGAATTCTTTGCAGACGAAGTCGCTGGCAACAGCTAGTTGTACATAAATCTCAACCAAAGCACACGTTACTCTTTGTTTTTTAACCGTTATTGTGCAACGTGCGTTTAGTCTTCCATTTGATGAGAAACGATTAAGTAGCAGTCAGTCGCCCGTGCGTGTCCGGCCTAAACAATGCATGCGGCCTTGCAATGCCGTGAGAGGTTCTTTTTCGGCCAGTGTTAAAAATGATAGCTATTTTTTTTACTGTCAGTTCGAAAAAAAAAGGAGTTTACATTAGAACACATTGTTTAGTACTATTTTGTACTGGCAACACGCAAACCGCGCGAGCTACGAAAAAAGTTTTTTTTTTTTAATTTATTGAATTGCTAAAAAAAGCTTACTTGCCTGATACTTCTTGGTAAAAAATGCAATGTTATAATTTGAATATTTAGATAACTTTACGAGCAAGAAAAAACAGTATAAATATTTATTTTGTGGATTCAGTTTAAATGCTTTAATTTTTTATTTTTTTTAGTATTATTAAAACAGCTCTCCTTAAGAATATTTTATAAAGAACTAATAAGATATTAACCTAACTCAGAATCGTCAAAAAAATATTATATTATAATAAATAGTACTAAATAGATAGTTTTTCCGCGACGTCTCCAGATTACGATACACCTTTGTTCATATTATAGCGTCATGTACGCCGATGAATATGTCAATGTAAAAAGTATATATCTATGCAAAATACTATGCGGTTCACATGCAAAAGCAAAGTCATTATTTATTCAAAATGTTACAAGGATTATGGAAGATTTAGATCATTCGTAACATACCCCGGTGATAACAGTTTTGTAATATTTGTCCCGTTAAATAATTATGCAACAGCACACTCGTAAAAGATCGCGAAATGTCGCGAAACTTTTCGTAAAATTTGCCATCACTTTATTGTGAAACTAAGCAATTAACTTAAGCCGATATAAGATTGTTTACGGATCAACTGTCAATAACTGTTTAAATTTGAATGTTAATGTTTAAAATTGTATACCTTGAAAGATTTAAGTTTTTTTTTATGGTACTAGCTTCTGCCCGCGACTTCGTCCGCGTAGAATTAGCAATTGACATGTTTCTCGCTATCCCGCGGGAACTATACAATTTTCCGGGATAAAAAGCAGCCTACGTTTTAATCTAAGGTACCAGCTATCCTCGTTGCAAGTTTTATCCAAATCCCTCCAGTCGTTTTAGCGTGAAGAAGGAACAAACATACACACTCGCTCACAAACTGTCGACCGTCGTATGAATAATACAACGGTTTCTCGTTGAATGACAAATTTATTTAATTTCTCAGCCCTTATATACCTTCTTGGAGAACATTTCGATACCGCGATGTAGGAATGGGACGGCCCGATACAGCGGCATCTTACGGCCGATAGACATACTAAATACATAAAACATTTCACCGCTGTACACAAACTTTCGCATTTATAATATTAGTAGGATAAAGGATGGTCGCCTGGGCCCCATATTATAAAACTACAAGACAAGTTACAATTTACAAGCGCAAGTCTCTTTCTGATCCTATACGTTAGATAGAGACTTCCGCTTGTAAATTATAACATGTAGCTTTATAAAATAAGGCCCTGATGGTAAGTGGTTGCCACCACCAAAGGATTGCACATACATTGCCTCAGGTACCTCATCTGCCAGTAAGTTCACCGGCTGGCTTTCTACTCGCCGGAACGCATTAGCGCAAGCACTGCTGCTTGGCGGTAGGATTTGTGAGTAAGACGGAAAAATTCTGTACGCGGTCTTACCACCCGCAAATTCGTAACACATGAAACTTGTTGAGACGCCACCTATTCGTATATGACGACCGGATAGCCTAGTGGTTAGGACCCTGACTATGAAGCTAGAGGTCCCGAGTACGAGTCCCGGTAGGGGCAGACTTTTGTATGATTAATACGAATATTTGTGCCCGAGTCATGGATGTTGTATGTAAGTATGTATTTATCTACATTATATATGTATGTTAATCCGTTGCCTGGTACCCATACCAGTACCTACACGCTTTGATTAGTTTTGGGACTGGGTCAATTGGTGTAATTTGTCCCATGATATTTATTTATTTACTTATATGTAAATCCCAAGACCACCAAGCTTAAATGGGACTGGGATGGTCACGTCTGCCGGATGCACCCTTAGCGATGGGCCCAAATTACCAACCATTGGATCCCGCGAGATGGCAATCGAAGCAGAGGCAGACCAAGGAGGAGATGGCGTTGGCGGGACGACTTGGACGCATATCGAAAAGGGTGGCAGGAGCATGCGTTTGACAGGGACGAGTGGCAGAAAGAAGGGGAGGCGTTTGCCCAGCGGTGGGACACTATAATAGGCTATTAAAAAAAAATGTAAATCGCAAGAAAAGAATCTCTTCCAATTAACCTAATTTACAAGAGGAAAACTTAACGCATTCGCTGCCGGGACAGCATATATGCGTTCTTGTGACTTTCGCCCAGTGCCGCTACATAATCTTGCAGCCATTTGAACGCACTTGTTCGTTCGTAGCACCCGAAGAAGTCTCGGATTTGACAGCTGTCAGTTAATGCCTTAACAAAGTCGTATGTGTATGTCTTATTCTTAAATTGTACAAAAATCAAAAGAAATTTACAGAACAAACAGATGTACAAAGGCGAAGTTATCCGCTAAAAGAATTTCTTCCTGTTAACCTTCGTACGATTGATAGGACAAAAGCAAAAGGAACAGTAGACATCAAGAGTCAAGAGAAGGTGTTGTAGTTTTAATTTTAGAACTATCGTCAATTCAAATTTTGTTCCTTAGAATATTCAGCTGTTTGTCAATTCGCTTTACTTCTATACAAACATTCACAACGTAAACACATCTTATTATTTTCAACAACAAGTAAAAAGAGCAATGACCTAAGTATAATCTAAACAAATAAGCTTTGAAATACACATACACTTAATAAGATACGAGTACGTTCACGATTTGCTCACGTAGAGAGGATGGTTAAAAGTAGACTAACTAAACAGATCGTATGGGGAGTCTGAATGGTTGCGATGGGAGGGGAAGACCTAGACGGACGTTTCGGGACCAAATAGGAGACGTTTTGAAAAAGGGCAGGTCAGGAGTACCAGGAACCGACGAACATGTATGAAGAGATTGATGAATGTGGATGAAGCGAAAGAGGTATGTCAAAATCGTAGCAAGTGGAACAAAGTAGTCTCTACCTACCCCTATGGGGAAGAGGCGTGACTGTATGTAGGGTAATAAGATAAAAAATCCGTCAAAATGTATTATGTAGGTATGTATGCATGTAAAACTCTTTATTATACATAAAACACATAAAAAAGATGAATAAGTACAGGAGAACACAAATGCACAAAGGCGAACTTATCCCTAAAAGGGATAAGGGGAGGAGAAGGGGGGGAGGGGAAGGTTTTTTTTTTTATGTGAATAGGAAGGCAAACGAGCAAATGGGTCACCTGATGGTAAGCGATCACCACTGCCCATAGACACCCGCAACCCCGGAGGGATTGCAGATGCGTTGCCAACCTAGAGGACTTAGATGAAATGCCTCTTGTGCCCGTAATTTCCCCGGCTGTCTTACTCTCCACACCGGAACACAGCAGTGCAAGCACTGCTGCTTAGCGGCAGGATTAGCGAGTAAGATGGTGGTAGCATAGATGGTAGTAGGATGGATTATTTTATTATTATCTTCACTGCTTCGTCTTCTAGATTAGATTTATAAACACATGTAGTACCACGTACGGTGTCGCCAATTACACACTGAATTTTGAGAGTTAGGTAGATTTTTTTTTTTTTTTTTTTTAAGGAGGGTATGCTGCCGTCTTGTTCCAACGGGTCTCTCCGGTCATCATTCACGTTACAGTGCTCCGCCAGTTAACACGTCTAAATTATTTTAATAGGGAAATAATTATAATTTAGTGCATTATGGGAAAAAGGATAGCGTTGAGGATTACGAGTATATAGCGTATAAGATAAAGAAGATGGAAAGACAATTGAAACGCGGGCGACGTCGCTATCGGCAAGATTCTAATTCGGAGCCATATCAGTATCGTCAAAACACTCACCGTCAAACACGGAAGGCTAATAGCTACCTCAAATTACACTTATTAGATTTGGTGCAATATATCACCACAATACGAAGAAAAAATAGAGTGGTTTCTACTTTAAAGAACTTTCACGTGTATGGTTAATAATGCGGGCAGTTTTTGGGACTGTCACTTTATTTTCTGACGTGGTATCATGCGAGTGATGCGGGCAACCTGTGGGGTTGTCACTTCACCGCGATCGTGTTCTTTGACATCATTAATATGTGAGCGAATAATAAACGATGGATTCATCAGTATTTATCACGTAGAAAGTCAATATTGCGGGCTGTCTTTGGGACAGTCACTTTATTGACTAGCGTGAACCTATATAGTGTTGCGGGCAACAGGAACGGGTTGTCACTTCACTATTAAATAATACGTATACATAAAATAAATTAGTCGTTTTCTTACAAAGAAGATAGATGGATAATAGACAACGAAAACTACGTTAACAGTGTTGCGGGTAGTTTTGGGACTACCGCTCATTTTTAATTCTACAATCGATTACGTCACTTACAGACAATGAATATCCATTGGAATACTCGGACATCGCGTCCACGGCAGAGGAGGTTGAGGCGGACGAGCATGCGGTACGCTCAGTGGTGATCGAGCCGGGCCCGTCCACCAGCGCCGCCAGCGCAATCGATCAATTATTTGATCGTGTTCCTCAAGCCCAGCTATTGCCACCTGAAGGACAGGAACCCTTAGAACCTTCGGAACCTGTTACGGAGCTAGATAAGTAGTACTATTCTAGAAATATTCGGTGATGTGATGACCCTTCAGTAGTTAAACAGTATGGTAAAGAAATTCAGGCCGATCTCGCAGTGAAGTTACAACACATTGCTCCTAATGGTCTCTCTAAAGAAACACACAAAGAAAATAAAGATACGTCAGTTGTAAAACTACTGATGAATGCTTATCGCTTATTTTGCGATAGTCAAAATCTCGACTCGGCTACTTGACGAAACTTTGTCCTCTTTAACCTAAAAAATGAAATGAAGGATCAAATACAAAAGACAAAAATCGATAAGCTTTTATTTGGTGCACATCATGCAGAGACCCTTAAAACCGCGAAGTCAATCACGAAATCCGGAGATGTGCTTAAATCATCGGCACCGCCTAGTAACAAACTAGCGGCTCCTAAGAATAAGACCCCACTGCAACCGAGTACTACCTTGCCACAAAGAAACAATTTAAACCGGGAGGCTCCTCCCCAGAACCGCAGGCTTCAGGGGAGCCAGCGGGACAAGGGCCCTGCTCCGAGGACGCAGCACGCCAACTGTTCGCGGACGTCGTATGGAGCGCATCAACAACAACACCGATACAACAGCCGCCGCTAGAAGACGAATCGGTGAGTTACGCGGGTTGACTTTCCCGGTTTTACCACCAATGGTCATTATTGACTAATGACCCTGTTATATTATCATGGATAAGTGGGTATGAGATTACTATATCTCGTCCGATCGTACAGGCTCAACCTCCAATAAACAATAATCACACAATAAGAGTTTTTAATGATTCACGGTTATTCGGTTCGAATAATCACACAAACCAAGATAAATTCCACATTAAAAAATGTATTACCGATACCGATCTTGTAAGATACGGTGCTATACCTATCTGAGTGTGAGCCTTGCGACGGACAGTACCTGTCAAGTATGTTTTTAGTTCCGAAGCCGAACGGTGAACATAGATTCATTCTTAATTTAAAAAAAAAAAAAAAAAAAAAGTTCAAGAAATCATTAATACCGAACACTTTAAACTTGAGGACTTACGCACTGCCCTAAAACTGGTTTCAGAAGGCTGTTATATGATCACTTTAGATTTAAAAGACTCCTATTTTTTTGTACCTTTTCATAATAATTCGCGCAAATATCTTCGATTTGAATTTAATAACAGGTTGTATGAATTTACGGTTTTACCATTTGGCCTCAGTACAGTAGTTTTCACAAAATGAAACCGGTCGTAAAACTACTCAGATTATGTAATTACCTATCTACTGTCTATTTAAGATGACATCTTTTTGATACGTAACACATATGAATCCTGTCTAGACAACATTCTAGCCAGTAAACAATTGTTAACAGCACTAGGCTTCATTATTAATAAAAAAAAAAAAAAATAATAATAATAATAATATTGTAAAAACCTAACTTAAGATAAAAGATAAATATACATAATAATAATAATAATAATAATAATAATACTATGTAAAACATGTAAGTTTATGGGCTTCATAATAGATACGAAAAAATTCTAAATCAGCTTGCCAGTAGAAAAACATTAAAAATAAATAAAGAATTAAGTAGATCAGTTTAAAAACATTGATCGATGCAAAATCAGGGATTTTGCTCATTTAGTTGGTCTACTTATTCTGCATGCCCTGCCATAGAATACGGATGGCTCTATACTAAATAGTTTGAAAGGCATAAATATCTTAACTTTAAAGATTACCCAGATAATTATGAGAAGTATATGATCTTGCCCCAATCTCTGGTTTCTGAATTCGATTGGTGGTGTAAGGCTATCGATCAACCGGCAAATAAGATCAAATACGATGACTATTGTCTTGAAATTTTCAGCGACGCTTCTACTACGGGGTGGGGAACCGCCTGTGGTGGGGAGACTGCAAGTGGCCCCTGGTCTGCGGAAGAAGGCAGCAAGCATATCAATCACTTGGAAATATTAGCTGCTTTCTTCGGCCTAAAAGTGTTTGCCAAAACATTGTCGAATCACCAAATTTTACTTCGTGTTGATAACACTACCGCGATTTCTTACATAAATCGAATGGGGGGCGTGCAGTTTCCTGACCTGACGCGAGCTGCAAAGGATTTATAATAATAATAATAATAATAATTTATTTCAGACTGAGTCCATAAAATGGTTAGTGGTACAATAAATCAATTATGATTATGGCAATGGTGCGAATCCAGGAACATAATTGCATATGCATCATATATTAAGTCCGCTGACAATAGCGTGGCTGATACTGTCACGTCGTTCACACCCAGACATTGAGTGGGAACGGAGCAATGTAGTTTTTCAGAAAATTATTGATAAATTTGGAATTCCAGATATAGACCTCTTTGCCAGTCGACTGAATAGTAAATGCGATAAGTATGTGTCCTAGTATCGGGATCCCGACAGATCCCGACGCGTTTGCCACTAATGCCTTATCATGGTCGAAGTTTTTCTTTTACGCGTTTCCTCTTTTTACAGTGATTTTGAAATCATTAAGGAAAATCATTAGAGATTTATAACGCTACATGAATCCCTTTATGGCCAACCTAGCCATGGTATCCCTTATATAAAAGGATGCTTGTATCGAAACCTTTGTTTTTTGAACCCAGAAACGATTTGATTTTGTGTCATTCCAGCGACCGCAGTATACACCACCGGCTTACCCTGTCTTGTCCGCGAGTCACTACTAAGAAAAAACGTCCCAGCAGAGTATATCAATATTATGCTAGCTTCTCTTTCAGAAAGTTCCATCAAGCAATACGATTCATGTCTAAGAAAGTGGTATCAATATTGTAATTTACCTACACGGTATTCAGTTATTCGAAACATCAATTTCTCAAATAATATTTTTCCTGACAGAGCTATTCCACGCTGGGGCTCAATATAGTACTTTAAATAGTTATAGATCGGCAATATCCCTTATTCTTGTAATGCAGGTAGGCAGCGATGAACGCATTAAACGCTTCTTCAAAGGTTTTTACATACTGCGCCCACCGTTGCCGAAATATAATTACACCTGGAATACCTCCATTGTTTTGGATTCATTAACTTCTTGGTATCCCAACGAAGATCTAACTTTAGATAAAATCACTAGTAAACTAGTTACTCTTCTTGCTCTTGTCACTGCTCACAGAGCACAAAAACATTGAGTAAGGTTCTCGTTAGCAACATTGAGTTTCAGTCAGACAGAGAACTTATTAAAGTCCCTGATTTTATAAAGACTTTTATAAAGATTTTATCTTGCCTTACTTTAAAGAAAAACCGGAAATCTGCCCGGTAAAAACATTAAATGTTTACCTGGCTAAGACAAAGTTGCTACGCGGTGATCATCTGCCCCTTTTCGTAATACTTAAGAAACCTCATAAATCGGTGACTTCTCAGACGATAAGCCACTAGATTAAATTGACCTTAAAAGAATGTGGTATAGACATCACAATGTTTACCGCCCATAGCACGCGTCACGCTGCAACCTCCAAGGACACAGCTTGGGAGTAAACTTAGACCTCATTAGAAAAACCGCGCGTTCTTCTCACACATTTCGTAAATTCTACGATAAATGTATAAAAGAGACTGATGATTCATCCTTTGCTAGAAGTATTATGTCTACCCAATGACTTAAAGGATTGATTAAGCTATAACTAAATAATTAGTATTATTACATATATGGTAGAAGTTCGAATATTTATTTTTCCTAAATTAGTAAAGTACAGTAAGTGTTTGTGTGGATAAATGATTTTTATACTTACGATATTTTATGGGACCTCTCAAGATCTACATGTGTTTATAAATCTAATCTAGAAGACGAAGCAGTGAAGATAATTATTGATTAAACGAACTTACCCTACGTGAAGTTCTATCATAATTATCTGAGCTGCTTCGTCGAATAGATTAGACTCCCACCCTCCCATTTACTGTTACCCAAAGCATAAAATATCTTAAAAATCATTACAGAAACTCTAAACTAAATGATGACCGGAGAGACCCGTTGGAACAAGACGGCAGCATACCCTCCTTAAAAAAAAAAAAAAAAAAAAATCTACCTAACTCTCAAAATTCAGTGTGTAATTGGCGACACCGTACGTGGTACTACATGTGTTTATAAATCTAATCTATTCGACGAAGCAGCTCAGATAATTATGATAGAACTTCACGTAGGGTAAGTTCGTTTAATCAATAATTATGTTTGTTTGGAGAAGAAATAAATTATACTACGACCCCCTTATTCATAACCGCTCTATAGGCCTCTGCTAACTTAATAATCGTTCGTCCTTATCTGTCAATTTGACATTAACCTTTTACAGATAAGGACAAACGATTGCTAAGTTAGCAGAAGCCTATAGAGCGTTTATAAATAAGGGGGCGAGTATTTAATTTTCAACTTGGCAAAATAAACTCGTTCGCTTCCGTTTGTATCAAATAAAAAACACGAGTTAATAAACGAAATCAATCGAAACAAAATTACGTAAAGTCCACTTAATTATATATTCATCCCGTCTTTCATGAAAGAGGGTATCGCGCCGGCGCCTGAGACTTGCGAAATATCACGCCATCGGCCATTTTGATTTACATTCCGACTTGAATTTTAATTACTGGTATGTAATAAACAAAGATATACAGTAGGAAATTATGGGGGGATCAACTACGAAGTAAGTAAGTACGTAAATGCTTCATTGTATAAATATAAAGAAACAGCCACAAATCACAAAAAAAAAACATTAAATATTATACATAAAGACGAACTTATCCCTAAAATGGATCTCTACCAGTTAATCATTGAGTAAATTTAATGAGAGGAGCATTAAGCGAGGGACCGACAAAGAGTCAGTTTAAAATATTATGCATATAGTGAAAGCCACTATAGAGTAAAATAAACTACATAGGTACTAAATATCATCACACCTGCATACATACAAACTACTTATAATAAGAGTACACATACACAATATTTAAGGAGATGGCGTGAGCGACATCTTCCTCAAGCCCTCCGGAAGTGACGAAGTGGATTCAAAGTAGCTGTGGGCTGGCCACATTAGCCGCAGAACAACAGAACTGGTGGGGTAAACGAGTGCTTGAGTGGAGACCGCATATCGGCAAGCGTAATGGACGCCCTGAGCCTAGGTGCAATGATCTACGCAACGTAGCTGGCAAGAGCTGGATAAGAAGCCGATGATCGTGCGCAATGACGTGTAGTTGGAGAGGCCTATGTCAAGCAGTGGACTAGTATAGGCTAATGATGATGATGATGTTTATGCTTTGACTCATGGGGTCATAGAAAGAAAGAAAGAAGACAAGACATAAGTACAAAGGATTGCAAGTGGAAAAGTTCGGAAATCGGATAGCCTAGTGGTTAGCGACCCTGACTATGAAGCTAGAGGTCCCGGGGTCGAAACCCGGTAGGGGCAGGCATTTGTGTATGATGAATACGAATGTTTGTGCCTGAGTCATGGATGTTGTATGTATTTAAGTATGTATTTATCTACCTACATTATGTAAGTATGTTTATCCGTTGTCGGGGACCCATAGCACAGGCTTTGCTTAGTTTGGGCCTGGGCCAATTGGTGTAATTTGTCGCATGATATTAATTTATATTTATTTATTTATTTACTAGCTGTTGCCAGCGACTTCGTCTGCAAAGAATTCGTTTATCGTTATCCCGCGGGAACTACGCAATTTTCCGGGATAAAAGTAGCCTATGTGCTATTCCAGACTTTTCTCTATGTATGTGCCGAATTTCATCCAGATCCGTTGGGCCGTTCTAGCGTGATTGAGTAACAAACAAACATCCATCCATCCATCCATCCATCCATCTATCCATCCATCCATACTTTCGCATTTATAATATTAGTTAGATAGGTACTCGGAAAATGGAGCAAATCGTGTCCAACCACCGTACGTGCCGAAAAGCATACATGCTTGCCTACGGCGGCAATGATTTAAAAAAAAAAGGGGCATTGGGTGTCAATGGAACACAAATTTAATCAGCCTCTACCACATAATAATAATGCATTAAGTAGGTGGTGCAATTAAAATTTGATTTTGCAAGTGCAATAAACAAGAAAAACAAAGAGCTTGAAAAGATAATTATCTGTATATTAATAGGCGCTCTTAAAGTTATTTTCACACCACTTGCTCGACAATGGCTAATTATATAGCATGTAAACCTTACTCAAAGTAACTCATTATAGCCCTTGGCTCTAGCCGGGTAATAATATTGTACTGAATTTCATTATAACCCGCCGGTTAGTAATATGAATCTCACTTGTCTTAGTTCTTATTGTTATACACTTAAAGTCTAATTTCGTAAAAATCGCACGGCTCCGAAAATCGCGATGGCCATGCCACCCGACCCGCCGCAGCGCCACCACCACGACGACCACCACCACCGAAACAAATTTCAACTAAAACAAAAGCCGCGAGCCTTTGCTGACGCTGTAATTACAGTTAGGTACGCATTAGAACTGCTAAGATTCCAAATAAAAATATTACTTATCATTACACAACTGGACAAATGTCTCAAATATAATTTTTTACTTTTAATTCTGTTTTACTGTTGTTTTAATTAAATTCTTTTTCTAGTTGCCTTGGTTTTTATTGTCTCGCAAAAGGTGAGAAAAGTAGAGTATACTCCTCGGGGATAAAACTGTTTATGTCTTGGGTGCGCTTAAATTCTTCGCTCCTCTCAGGACTCATCTTAATTCCCTCGCTACGCTCAGGAATTAACTCATAACACCCTCGCTTCGCTCGGGAGTTAAATTTAGTCCTTCGCTGCGCTCAGGATTCAATATCGCGCCCGTGACATAATACAGTGCTTTATCCCCTCGGTGTACAATCTACTATTTCACACCACCTGCTCGACAATGGCTAGTTATATATCATGTAAACCTTACTCAAAGTAACTCATTATAGCCCTTGGCTTTAGCCGGGTAGTAATATTGTACTGAATTTCATTATAACCCGCCGGTTAGTAATGTGAATCTCACTTCTCATAGTTCTTATTGTTATACTCTTAAAGTCTAATTTCGTAAAAATCGCACGGCACCGAAAATCGAGATGGCCATGCCACGGCAAGCGGCCGCGTTCGATTTTCAAACGAATGAAACTTTCAAATAAAACAAAAGCCGCGAGTGTTTGCTGACGCTTTAATATTGTTACGCATTAGAACTGCTAAGATTCCAAAAATATTACAACCGGACCAGTCTCAAATATTTTATTTTAAATGTTGTATGTTTAAATGAAATTATTTTTCTAGTTGCCTTGGTTTTTATTGTCTCGCAGAAGGTGAGAAAAGTAGAGTATACTCCTCGGGGATAAAACTGTTTATGTCTTGGGAGCGCTTAAATTTTTCGCTCCTCTCAGGACTCAATCTTAATTCCCTCGCTACGCTCAGGAATTAATTCATAACACCCTCGCTGCGCTCGGGAGTTAAATCTGGAGTCCTTCGCTGCGCTCAGGATTCAATGTCGCGCCCGTGACATAATACAGTGCTTTATCCCCTCGGTGTACAATCTACTATTCCACACCGTCGTTAAAGTAACTATATAGTTATCTAAAGTCTTTTATCTTAGGGTTTTATTAAAATCCCTTTAGTCTGCAAAAAGTACTTATCCAATTAAGCGTGATACATTTCCGCATTTCAAGGTTATTTATTTCGAAATTTTCAAAAGCTTTAACTTTAAAAAGTCATAATAAAATGTATTTTATAAGGTTTTTTTAATGTTTCCGTCCCCAAGATCTCTGGGAACTAACTATTGTTGAGAATCCTACTTCTAACAAATATTATAAATGCGAAAGTATGGATGGATGGATGGATGGATGTTTGTTTGTTACTCAATCACGCCAGAACGGCCCAACGGATCTGGATGAAATTCGACACATAGATAGAGAAAAGTCTGGAATAGCACATAGGCTACTTTTTATCCCGGAAAATTGCGTAGTTCCCGCGGGATAGCGATAAACGAATTCTTTGCGGACGAAGTCGCTGGCAACAGCTAGTAATATTATAAATGCGAAAGTTTGTGAGGATGGTTGGAGGTGAAGATGTGAATGTGCCTGTTTGTTCCTTCTTCACGTTTGATTTGGATACAATTTGGAACGGAGATAGCTGGTAAATACCCTAACAACATAGGCTACTTGTTATCCCGGAAAATTACAAAGTTCCGGCGAGATAGCGATAAACATGTCAAAGAGTCGCGACGTTAATAATTATTGCTAATAATACTATATCAACATCAATGCTTAAGGCTAATTCTACGTGTAATTTAAATATATAGTTTTAGGAAAAACTTCCTTATTTTTCATCGCGTTAGTAACTTCTAATCGATGTCGCTATCGATTTTCTTTCATCTACTACGACATCTCATATCCCACCTCGTAAGGAAAATGTTAATTTTATAACTGACCATCAAAAAAACCTCAATTATATCAAAATCCCCTTTTCCTCAATTTTATCAAACTACAACACAATATACAGTCAACGTCAACAGTCGGTGATCATTTTAGAATCTTCTCGCTGGGACAGTTGTGACTCATTTAATTGTGTTTGTTGTACCTTACTACGATGAAACTTGTTCTGTGGACGAAACACTAAGTGATGAGCTACTTTTGACGTCGATTATACAATCCTAAACCAAACTTATCCAAATGTTTCCCGTACCTATCTAATATAGTAGTAGTGATTTTTCGTAGCTATGTAATTTAAATAAAATTATTTTTACATTGCACGTACCTATTCACAATCTAAGTAAGTATTTATTTATTGTAAACTGTGTAACCACCGAGTGGAGTCCCACTAATTCAAACCGGCGGCCCGGTAGACCTAGACGGCGATGGCGGGACGAGTTAGACGCCTTCTTGAACGACTGGATACTTACCGCAGCAGACCGGGAGCAGTGGAAGAGTTGGGGAGAGGCCTTTGCTCAGCAGTGGGACATAATAGGCTGATAATAATAATAATAAACTGTGTACAAAGTGCTGGTATATGTAGATAATAAACGTACGAAATAAAGCACCCATTTATGGGCATAAAATAAAATAATGGCAACTTGGCTTAGCCCGGTGCGCACGCATCGACAGGTTAAACAGGTTGTATAGACGTGGTAGATAAAACACTAAGCTGGAAAAACACTGGGCTGTAGGCGCGAGTCCATCGCTTTGGGTGCGTCCCACGAGATATAACTACAAAATATCTAATTTCATAATAATAACGTTCACAAGATATAATGAACGTTAGCTATAACAGCAAAAAGTATAATTTATTAACGTATAAGGCTTAAATTATATAACGTTATTTTTATATAACTTCAATTTGTATAAGATTTATATGGCCTAATTTCTTTTAACATAACAAACATTTGACCTAACTGAAACAGCCGCAAGACATTGTTTAATTTTCGGCGAGCGAGCGAAGCGAGCGAGCAAGACGGTACGGAGCGGAAGCGACTCGGATAGGTTAGGTTCAAAGGCTAATGCGGGAGCTTCGCTGCGCTACGCTCCCGCATTAGCCTTTGGTGTTAGTTATTTTTTTATAACCACCTAGAAAACCTCCTAACCACATAGCAAATTCAATAAACAACTGTGCATTATGCTTTTTGATGTTAGCTGTTATAAACATTATATGCTTTGATCGTTATTTCAATTGATATTATATATAAACAACTTTATAGCTTACAAAATTAGATATTTTAAGATTATAATTTTCGTTCATTATATCCAGTAAACGTTATACTAAACGAGTTTATATTAACATTAGATAATAAGCTGTTATATCTCGTATTACTTACCCCATCGCTTTTTGTTTGTTCATTGCGTGCTCGATTCGCACGACGAACTGTGTGGCTCCCTGGCAGCACACGCAATGAACAGTGAACACGCTTGCCGCGCTGCAGATAACGCATGGTTGTGGTCGGACTCTAATTATACTTCATTCAATTTAGGATGAGAAACCACAACAACATTATATTGCGGTTCGGAAACTGTAATCTCTTAACAATTTGCACCAGAGTAACAATTGACGACACGCAAATAAAGTGACATTAGAACAATTTTATTTTGCGGCTGCCAAACTATTGCACTGTACTATTTGCTAGGTAAGAAATAGTTGACCAGACGCAATATAATGCTATTGTGGTTTCTCATTCTAAATTAAATGAAGTATAGTGTCTTCCAAAAGCATCCCCGGCCCGGCTAGCACGAGAGCGATAGCCGCTAAGACTTATTTTATTGAGATCGTCGCGCGCTTTATTTGCGTGTCGTGAATTGTTACTCTAATATAAATTGTAAAGAGATTACTGTTCACAAGCCGCAATATGATGTTGTTGTGGTTTCTCATCCTAAATTAAATGAAGTATAGACAAAGTTTGAACTTGTAATTAACTACTAATGGCGACTAATCCAATCTGTCACTTATAATTTATTAAAAGACGGAAAGAGGGAAATGTATGTGCATAAATTAAATTATCTCATTCATAAAATTAATCAGGCACACCCAAACACCCAATGTCGCTAAAATGTTATTTGAATACGGAGAAATTTGTGTCGAATGTCTTCGCAAATTCACACAGAACTGAGGGGTCATGAACCCCCGCCTCCCCCATAAAAAAAAGAAATTCCAGAAACCCTGACCGTGACCATCCGTGGTCTGCAAGTTGCTTCATCAATTACGTACAGGGGCCTTACCATGACGTCCTAATTCCGACTCAGTTCAAGTTTTAGCTGCGTTTAGTATGTATCTGACAGCGAGCGAACCTAAACTGAATCGCATTAAGACGTCATGGTAAGGCCCTCAGAATGTAGATTTACTGGACGAAACCGCTTAATATTGGCGCGTAATCGCGTTACCGACCTACTGTAATTGGTTCAACTACCGCCCCAGTCTTGTTTGAAAGCATTAAATAATTGTTGAAATTTAATATGATCCGGCGCCAATACTCACAGTCTCCGTAAAGCGTGAATTAACTGGGTTATTTGTCGTATTGATACTTAACCGATAAACCTTTTATTTTCAACATGAAACTACCGTGAGACTCAATCATACACATACGGATAACTCACGTATAATCAAATAGTCCAGGGTTCTTACCAATGACGCCTTTTTAGTAATGCGATTCAGTTTAGGTTCGCTCGCTGTCAGATTCATACTAAAAGTGACAGATCAAACTTGAACTGAGTCGGAATTAGGACGTCACGTTTCGGACTAATTCGTGACAAATTTAAGTAATTATCAAATTAATCAAGAAATTTACTTCTTGATTTTTAATGTTTACTTTTTACGTTTTACCATTAGAAATTTAATTTATAAACAACACTGAAAATTAGAACACATAGAAAAATCCGAAAAGTAAAGCTATGGCCGGGAATCGAACCCGGGTCCTCGTCATTTCGTGACGCGTGCTATACCCCTACACCACCCATAGGAGGTACCTGCTAGGTGTTCTAATTTTCAGTGTTGTTTAGAAATTACAAACTTAAGTGTTCGTTTCGCTGCCGGGGCGGGCGCTCCAGGAGGAAGGACTACGAAATAGTCCGAAACATGATCGTCACTCGACTTTTATACGTGAGCTATCCGTTTGTGTGACGATAATTATTTTCGCGCAAGTCAGTAAAGATAAACGGCCTTTTTTCTGATGTAGGAACTGTCAAAGGTGAAGAACTTTCTTAGTCCATACATCCAAGTACGGATACAGGTAACATAAAACATAGGTACGACAAAAACCACGGTTTGTACGCGGATCCAAGTACATCCGCGTAAGCATAGTATAATAATAAGTACATGTTAATGCAGGGCATGTCTTTGAGCAAAAAGCAGAGCATCGAAGTATAAATGAGCTAGAATTGTCGTCACCGGTAAACCGCGGGGAACAGGTATTTGCTCTGAATCATACTAGTTCAACTTACTAGACAACCAAACGGGTCTCAATTAAATGCGTTCCAAACATTAACTTTTCTTACTTTAAAAAAGTTATAGTAAGTGCTTATAGAATCAAGTTTTTTGCAACAAACATCTCGAACATGTTCGCGTTAAACTGTCAAATATGAAAAAGAAACAAAGGTGTTTATTACGAGAATTGTAGCCGATAGGGGGGCGGCTAAATTACCCGTTGTTAATTAAGAAGAAGAGCGCATAAGATTGTGTGGGAAGATAATGCAAACGTTAGATCATATTATCATCTGTCAATTTTGTTTGTGCTATTTTTTTTATATTTCCATTTAAGTTATCAGTTTAATCGTGTCACATGACGCACAACAGTAAATATTATTGCTAAGGATACAGTAAATAAATAAACAGTCAAATAAAATACGAACCGACTTCTTATCTTACCGTATCTATTAATTTAATTCATCTAATTAATTACGTCAAACATTAGTCAATATTTTATCTAAATTTACTTAACAAATATAATTATAGTTCATGTGTGAGTTATTTAATTGTTTCTTAGGATTTTTATTCGTACGGTTTTTCTTTTGATTTTCCTGAGAGTATGTTGTCTTATTAAACTAGCGAGACCTCCAGTTGAGGGAAAATTCAAATATAAATATGAAAGGGATACTAAGAGAGAGTATAGTATACGTAGGTACATACATATATCACTTCTGTCCCTTACGGGGTAGACAGAAACTAAGATAACAATACCTAAAAGTCATATTTAGCATAATTGCCGGAATGTAGGTGGAAAGGGGAATCAAAATAGTTATGGGTCTATAACATGATTCCTAAGTTTTTCGCCCATTCCCTCGATGGGCTTTTACCATCAGCGTAAAGGTTTTGGTATAGTTGGAAGGCATAGCATAGCTATTTTTAATACGACAAGGAAGGCAAACGAGCAAGTGAGTCACCTGATGGTAAGTATTTGAGAACTAAATAAATAGTCACTTGTTTAATAACCAATATAACCAGCTGTCTTACCCCCTTATTTATAAACGCTCTATAGGCTTCTTCTTCTTCTTTCTTCTTTTTCTTTGTGGCGTTACAAGTCGTTATAGCGACGACAACTTCGCCAATGTCAGGGCAAAATTTTCATAAAATAAAATCTTGTGACAAAATGTCGGCAACGTTGTACGGTAACACGGTCAAATACCCCCCTCCCCCCCTGTCGGGCTCTTAGCCAACGGTCAATGATATCCCTCAGATACTGCCAGGAAATTATTAGCCGTTGCCCAGACTGCACCAGAAACGAACAGCAACTCCTGACCACACGTGGAGGTAACCCGACACGCACCCCTACCCCCTTATTCATAAACTCTCTGTAGGCTTCTGCTTACTTAGCAATCGTTTGTCTTTATCTGTCACTTTGACATTTACCTTTCACAGATAAGGACAAACGATTACTAAGTTAGCAGAAGCCTATACAGCGTTTATGAATAAGGGGGTTGCACAGTAAGTGAGCACCATCACTACACACTACGCCAGAGGATTACAGATGAGTTGCCAGCCTAGAGGGGTAAGACGGACCTCATGCACCAGTAATATAACCAGCTGTCTTACCCCTTATTCATAAACGCTCTAGGCTTCTGCTAACTTAGCAATCGTTTGTCCTTATCAGTGAAAGGTAAATGTCAAAGTGACAGATAAGGTCAAACAACTACTAAGTTAGCAAAAGCCTACAGAGGTATGATGGGGGTTACTCTCCACGCTGGAACACAGCGGCGCACTGCTGCGGGTAAGACGGACAGAGAAGAAACGACAAGAAATTCAAGTTGAAGTCATCAGTCAGGTTGAGGCCATAACAGGTACGTGACTGGATATACTAAAGCTTTTATAGTTTTCCTCCATTTAACTGTTATTTAACACCCGTTAAATTAACTCCGTTCAAAACGTAATCAGTTCCAGTCATTAACGGTAATGCACATAAACGAACGGTTAAACTAATTAATTGCGCGTTTTGTTGTTTTTTACACGTATGGTAAACGAGTACGCGTGTTTTGTTGTAAGCAATTCTTTATTAGCTTATAATGGTGTCCCACTGTTGGACAAAGTTCTCTGCTCTCGTCCTTCACAACTCCCGGTCCGACGCAAACGCAATGTCAGACCAGTGTGCTTAGTGTAAGTTTTCGGTCACAGAACACCGTCTCGAAAGCGTTTGCGTTAATATGTCAAATGCTATGGGAACAGTTTGTTGCAGTTTCGATCCGCAAGTGGCGCTGCCAAATTTTCCATAGTAATTGAGACGTTTTTTTGAACGCGTTCGAGACGTTTGTTCGTGTGAAAACTTACACTAGAGGCTCTGGCCTCTATTTCACTAAAGCGACAATTTGTCGGTTTCGGTGACAATTCTGTTTACATTACAAACTCGACAAGAATCTACGCCGGTTGGCTTCATATTGACTACGCATTGCATTTAGAATTGTCAATGGTCATCGACAACTGTCGGATATCGAAGTGGTGAAATAGGGACCAGTCTACGCGTCAGTATACGCGTCCAAATCGCCCCGCCATCGCCTTCTTGGTCTGCGTCGTCGTTGGCCATTCTCTGGCACCACCCCTCCGAAACACCACGCTGCGCTCAAAAACAAGCATAGCTGACATTATTATACGAAAACGGGATCACGCAAACAATCCATCAATGCAACAATCCATCTCATCATCATCATCTTTCATCGTTTCATCTTTGGTCCTCTCGAGACCATGGCGCCAAGGTTTCGAGTCGCGTCCGAAACGTCGAGGTATTTACAAAAATACTTTTTGTTTACGTGATTAAGTCCCGTTTCCGTATAATAAGGGTGCGACTAAACCGCCGCGTCTACGCAGTGACGTGTCGTATGCGTCACGTTTTCTCACCGTTTCTTCATACATTTTGTTGCCATTCCGTAACGTCACCGTTTTTTAAGCGGCGGTGTGGTCGCACCCTAATGTGTGAAAATCGCGAAAGTTTGAATTGATACAAGCATATCTGACGTTGGGAAAAGACTGCTAAGCTCTAATGGGACTGGGTTGGACATGTCTGCCGCATCACCACATAGGTGGGCTCACTCAGCCTTGGTCATCATCATGATGTCAGCCGAAAGACGTCCACTGACGGACATAGGCCTCGCCCAAGGCTCTCCACTCAGAACGGTCATGTGCTTTGCAAAGGGGAATATATGGAAATTTTAAAAGTGCTTGAATATTTTCTACTGATAGGTATAATCTTCCGTATATTAAAAAAAAACTAGCTGTTGCCAGCGACTTCGTCTGCAAAGAATTCGTTTATCGCTATCCCGCGGGAACTACGCAATTTTCCGGGATAAAAAATAGCCTATGTGCTATTCCAGGCTTTTCTCTATCTGTGTGCCGAATTTCATCCAGATCCGTTGGGAAGTTCTGGCGTGATTGAGTAACAAACAAACATCCATCCATCCATCCATACTTTCGCATTTATAATATTAGTTAGATATCATTTTTTTTAGTTTAGTAGAAGCACTTTTAAGATTTTCATGCATTCCCCGGTAATGACAATAAAAAAAATGCTTCTATGGGGTATTGTGGTCACTTAGCATGCTGAGTGACCTTGCTCATTTGCCTTCTTTGTCATATTTAAAAAAATAACTCGACTTACTATGAAATAGTAAGCCTAGCAAATGTAACAAAATTAGAGTATCCTACGGCGTAAACTAAGAATTTACGAATTGGTAGCGTAACAATACTCTACAGTATTGGAACAGTGGCACGTGAGTGTGTGTGGTGTGTGCGACACAATGCATTTTAGCCATGGATATCACACAATATGTCCGGCCATGTCTAAATGCATTGTCTTATTAAAAAAGCCGGTCAAATGCGAGCATGCTTTGCGCACTGAAGGTTCCGTACACATTTTATTAGCCAGTACAATTGTACACATAAGTTGGACATCTTTAAGGCCAAAGTGAACAGACACCTTCTAGGCAAACGTGTACAATCTTAGGCCTTATCTTCGCCTTCCATCAAGCGAGATTGAAGTCAAACGCAAGCCTATTTTATCTACTCAATACTTTATCGCACATAATAGAAAATCAAACGAACTTACCTGTAAGTGACGTTCGATGACTATTAAACGATGTGATTCGCCCGAGAGATTACACTTTATTTTACTTGTAGTAGCACGCATGAGTGCTGCCATCGTACACCATTTTAGAGCAACATTTTAAGGCAAAAAATGTTCATCTAACTTGGGGGTATTTCGCATTTCATACACGTTTACCCCATATAGGCCATGTGTGCTGTTTGCTATTTCGTGGTAGGTATAAAGGGCAAGATCTAGACATGGTCTAGTCGGGGACGGGAGGGTTGTAATCTCTCGGGCGAATCACATCGTTTAATAGTCATCGAACGTCACTTACAGGTAAGTTCGTTTGATTTTCTATTAAACTTCAGTGATTCGCCCTTCGAGATTACACTTTATTTTACTTGTAGGATGTTCAGAGTTTCACGAAATAGCAGAGGCAAAAATAAACACGAAGTTATCAACACAATATATTGCAAACTTAAAGCACTTTCCAACCAATGTGAATCATATTCTTAATGTCTCTTTGTTAATCAAGACTACCCTGTAAGCAGGAGCGAGCAAACGTATCGTTGGATTCCACAGCCAACTCCCGATTATAAAATTTCGCGAAAGTCTGCGAATTTCCTGACCAACCAGCGGTTTTCTTGATCAGATCTATACTTACTCCCAGCCTGTTGGCTGCGGAAGTCGCTGCATGTCTCGTGCTGTGCGCTTTGAAAATAGATGTATCTATCCCACACTCTACTAGGGTAGTCTTGATCCATCAGCTTACAGTTTGTGAGCCCACCCTATTGAATGGTTTCTTAAAACTAATTAAAAGAAAATCACAATCACTTGAACGTTTTGTTGCTGACAGCTTTAAATAACATTCCAAAGCCCTTGCTGGGCAAATGGAAGGACGTTCATTGAAATAAGGTAAATACAATGTGGGCTGCGAGCGATTTACAGCGGAAGTTTTAATTTGATCCGTTACATTGATAATAAATCTTTGATCAGATTTGTGAATATTATTTAGTCTAATCAACGAAAGAGTTTGCGATCGATGTGCTGTAACGAGAGCCAGTATTGTCGTTAGTTTTCTAGTTAACATCTCTAACGAAAGATTTTCGTTAGGGTACCAACTGCTCAAGCAATCTAAAATAATTGATGGGTCCCAGATATAATTATATCGTGGAAGTGGTGTTCTAAGTTTGTAGACACCAGACATAAAACGTTTTATCCGCTGATTATTTACAACCTCATAATTCAAAATGAGTGACAGCGCCGCTTTTGCGGTATTGATAGTCCCATATTTGTTGCCCTGATGAAAAAGTGTCATAAAAAAATCTAACACATTAAAAACAGTAACTTCAAAAATATTAAAATTATTTCTTTGGCAAATGAAATACCATTGTTTTAAATAACCATTATACTGTTTAAATGTATTTTCTGTTAGAGACGCTAGCATGACATCCGCTGCGTCTGATGAAATACCCTGGTTCAGGAACGCCGTCCTGACAATACTCCGGCAACCAGGGTAAGGCTTCGGTGCATCTTGTGCTGAGTACTGTAAGGGGAGGACAACAAATTAGGGTGAGGCGGGAATTCGATTCTATTGGAAATTAACAATTTCTGGTAAATAGGAAACCAAGGCTGCGTAGGCCAATATGGCGCCACAACTATGCCTTCCGCTTTATCTAAAATAATTTTCTGCAATACTTTCGACATCATACAGAATGGTGGAAATGCGTAGAAAAAATATTTTGACCAAGATATTGTGAAGGCATCCACCTTAAATGCATCCGGATCGCGATGCCAAGACACAAATTTGGGGCATTTTTTGTTTATTAATAAATCGATTTCCGGGTATCTAAAGGAATCGCAAATTCGACGATACGCATTATTTGCAAGTTCCCATTCTGTATCAGCATGTGTTCGGCGAGACTCTGCGTCTGCCATGTAATTATCGCTTGAACTTACATATGAAGCAAAAACAAACAAGCCCCTGTCTTCACACCACTGCCAGATTTCTCTACTAATATTACTCAAATGGGGAAATTGAATGCCCCCCATTCTGTTAATATACGAAATTGCAGTGGAATTGTCAATTCTCAAAAGAATCTCACAATCCCTGTGATTGTTCGCAAAAATTTTCAAAACATAGAAGGCGGCAGTCAACTCTAAAAAATTTATATGTTTGGTAAGTTCCTGTTTGGACCACTGCCCGCTTGCAGTTTGGTTACAACAAAAACCGCCCCAACCTGAAAGCGACGCGTCCGAGAAAATCTCTAATTTGTAGTCACCTGATCGTATGGGGTTGCTACTTATATTTATATTACGAAGCCACCAATTGAAATCTTCATTTAACGATTCAGGAATAATAATAAATTGATCATAATCATCCTTTTCCTTCAAACAGCGAAACTTGAACCTTTCAAAGTTTTTTGTGTACATCCAGCCGTACGGCACCGCAGGGCATATCGAGACTAATAATCCTATTAAGTGTGCAAAGTTACGAAGTCTACATCTCTTAATGGTAGAAAAATGTACAAGTTCATTTTTAATCTTTTGTTTCTTCTCGTAAGGAATACTAATAGTATATTCAACGGTATTAAAAACAAAACCAAGGAAGGTTGCCGTACGACTGGGTGTACCCACAGACTTTTCGTAATTAATAGTGAAGCCTAATGATTCAAGTAGCTCTTTTGTTATTGTAAAATTACGGACACAGTCCAAGTATGAATCTCCAAATAATAATAGGTCATCTAAGTAGATAACTGAGATTAGGCCCTGACTACGCAAAGATTGCATAACAGGCCGCATTAGTTTTGTAAATACGTAAGGTGCAATATTGAGGCCAAACGGTAAAACCTGAAATTCGTATAATTTTTCGAGCCACGTGAAGCGTAAAAATTTCCTGTAATCTTTATGGATACTAATAGAAAAATAGGCATCCTTCAAATCGATAGAACACATGAAACAATTTTTGGATATTAATCTCATAGCTGTTCTATAATCCTCAAGTTTAAAATGAGGAGTATAAATGAACTTATTTAAGGATTTTAAGTTCAGGATGAACCTATTTTTTCCGTTGCTTTTCTTTATAAGAAAAATGCTCGATAGATATTGCGCCTCACAATATTCACACTCCTGTACTGCACCGCTACTAATAAGTTTGTTAATTTCCTCATTTATACTTTCTCTGAGTATTGCAGACTCTGGCCTATTTTTAGGATAATTTAATTGAGACACATCGTTCGATATTGGGATTCGTAAGCCAGAGACCCAGGATAATATGACGGGATCATTTGTAACGTCTAACCAACTATTATAGAAAAACCTTAGTCTACCAGCCTGCGGTTCCAAGTCGGCACCCGAAGCTAGCGACGTGAGGCCCGGCTGTGTGCTGGCGGGGCTCGGCGGTCGCTCTGCCGGCGCGGCGGTGGCCGCCTGTACCCACCACGCGTCGAGCTCGTCTTCGCCGGCGCGCGGCGAGGCGGCGGTGGTGGCGCTGGCGGCGGCTGGCCCCTCCAGTTTAAAGCCCTCGATGTAGAAGATTCTGCTTGCTTACTTTTGGGTGCTATTTTTTGCTTTTGAACAGGAGGCCTTAATTCTGCCCCTGTTTTTGTGATAGCCTTTATAGACTTCAAACTCTCTTGTAAGTCCTTTCCGAAAAGTGAGTTATCTCGTTTGAGATCTCTTATGCTGTCTTTTACGTCCTTGTTAAGACAAGGTAGTAAAAATGTACGCCTTGTTTGAGTCTCAGAAAAATGTAGATGACACAAAAGTCTACCGGTATCACTGAGAGATTTTAGGATTTTGTTCTTATACTCCTCATCTTTGTGATCCGAGGTTAACAGCGTTGAGACTGTATTAGCTACTCCTGTTATGGCCGTTGCTAGCAGTTTTTGTTTATCTACCAGGATGTTGTCCCGTTTTAAGACATTTTCATTGCAAGCTGCTTTAATTTCCAGGTTCAGTGCTGGAGGCTGGACTAATTTGAAATTTTCAGGGATTTCGTAGCATTGTGTGATGTCTTTTTTAATCTCATCTTTCAAACCATTTACTAGAATATCCGACCATCTACAGGCAACATCCTTCTGTATGCAAGGCCCAAACTTCTCCTCATTTATAGGTTCGTCTCCTAATAAGCATAATATATTGGGCTCTAACTCATTACTTAGGCCTGTAGAAGTCGACGTCCCGACCGCATCCACAGGTAGTTCCGCGGGCACGGACGCTGGTGCAGAGGGCGAAGGCGCAGTCTCCATGGGCGGCGCTGAGATCGCAGGCCGCACGACCACAGACTGTAACCCGGACTTGGTAGTAAGTCTGTCAGCAGTGGAGTTCTCGGCAGCGTTGATTAAATCGATAGAATCTTCACCAAATGGAAATTCTAGAAAAGAAATAACATGACCGTCTTATATATAATGTATGTATACATATATGTATACTTAAGCTATGTACATATTGTACGTAAGTGGTCTCATCGCTTTAAATTAATTTATTACGGTAAAAAAGTAGTCTTGATACAAGCCTCACGGACTGTATTCTAGACTGGTATGTAATTACAACAGTAATTACCAAGAACAACAATTCAAGACATAGTCTCGCGGGCTATGTTCCAGAATAATTTGTAGGTACGTCCCATTTTTACAATGATCAACCTCACGGATTGAACTAAGGTAAATATAAACTGTGGGTCGGTATAGCCTTTCAGACTATACTCAGTGTACCCTATTAGACTTAACTCAAATGTAGGTACCTTCGTTTCGCGAATCCTCCGGCCAAGGGTGTTCATCTGCACATATTAGGTCCTCTTCCATGTCTTCTTCATATTCACGATCACTGGATTTTGAAGACGTGCTCGAAGTTAAACTATAACTGCGGTGACGGCGCTTGCGACGAATTCTTGATTTTTGTCTTCTAAGTCTCTTGATTTTTCTTTCTATGTATTCTTCCTCATCCGCGTCGTGATGTTTTCGTTTTCCCATATTGATTCAACACACAAAACACTAGTAATTTGATAATTATATAATATTTTAACGCACAAGAGAAAAAGTACGTGCACGATGGCCGCCACACAAAACGTGTATGAAATGCGAAATACCCCCAAGTTAGATGAACATTTTTTGCCTTAAAATGTTGCTCTAAAATGGTGTACGATGGCAGCACTCATGCGTGCTACTACAAGTAAAATAAAGTATAATCTCGAAGGGCGAATCACTGAAGTTTAATGGTTTTACAGGTGTTGTGATTTAAAGTTAAAACTAAAAAAAAACTTCGGTGTTTCTATAAAAAAATGTAGTTATCAGGGATTTGTGTGTTATGAAGCGTAACTTCTCGCCAAATTTCATACATACATACATACATGAATCACGTCTTTATCCCTGACGGGGTAGACAGAGGCTAGGGCAACACGATCTAAAAGCCACGTTTACCATGATCTGAGTTGGTGTGTATTGTATATTATGGTTTTTTATGTGATTGTGTTTGTTTCTTTAAATTTCTAATAGCACCACCCGCTTTAATCTTCGTTGGAGATCGCTAATGCTTGCTACACATGTAACGATATATCGTAGCGATAAATCTGCGCAAACCGATTTGCACAGATTTATCGATCGCGTGTATGACAAATCGTTACGATAATCTGCAACGATTCGCATACACACGAGCGATAAATCTGTGCAAATCGGTTTGCGCAGATTTATCGCTACGATATATCGTTACATGTGTAGCAAGCATAAGCGATAAGCCCGCCTATTGCTTACCTAGTAATTTTCTCAGAATTCAGGTACATCTGTATTGTTTTTATGTGGTGTTCAGTCATTGTATTGTATTATACGGAACTCTAAAATCAGATTAGCAACTACCGCATTAGATGTCGCGTCACACGTGACTAGACTTAGTCGACCACGTGACTATATATTATTATCTACTTAATATACATATATTATATGACTTAGGGGCACGGCAGAGCGTCAATGTTGAGCACAAGGCAAAAGAACATTGCGATGTGATTTTAAAGTCTTCTTTACATATACACAATACACAAGGTCTTTCAAGGTAAAAAAGCCGTGGTAGCCTAGTGGTTTGACCTGTGGCCTCTAACAGAGGGTCGTGGGTACGAATCCCGGGCTCGCACCTAATAATAATAATAAAAGATATTTATTCAACCTTTGAGTTTATCGGAATTTATGTGCGAAATTACATTTGAAATTTATGAGCTTTTCGGTGAAGAAAAACATCGTGAGAAAACCTACACACATCAGCGAAGCAATTCAGTTGTGTGTGAAGTTCCCAATCCGCAATGGGGCCGCGTGGGCACTATAGCCCGAGCCCTATAATTCTGGGAGGAGGCCTGTGCCCAGCAGTGGGACGCATACAGGGTGTATCAGATAGCCCCTAACAATAATCAACTGGGGTATATAACCATAGCTATAGAAGCTAATGATTACAGTTAATACGACCATTCCTATAGAACATATAAAAAGAAATTACTAATTTTTTTTTTTTTTTTTAGCTTCTGTAGCTATGGTTATATACCCCAGTTGATTATTGTTAGGGGCTATCTGATACACCCTATATAGGCTGGTGATGATAATGATGACAGTCTTTTAGAATTATTCCAGAATATTTCAGCAAATTATTGGGTTAGTGTCACTGAACATACCTGTAAATGACCTATATAACATAAACATAAATCACGTCTTTATTCCTTACGGGGTAAACAGAGCCTAAGGTAACAAGACCTAAAGGCCACTGTTGGCGCTGTAATATTTGTCTATTGTCCTGTTCCTTATTTAAAGTTGCTTTTTTTACATGCTTTTTTTATTCATCTGTCTATATGTCCATCTGTCATTATAACTCCTACGTCAACTGCTTGATTTTTACTTCGCTCCCACTATTCTGCTCCTCCTGCTATCGAATCCTCAACAGCCATGTTTAGCATAATTGGGCGTATACGTGGAAAAGGGAATCAAAATAGTGATGGGTTGCTAGCCGAATCGCCTATAACATGAATCCTGAGTCGCCGATTTCCTCAATGGGATTAGCATCTGCGTGGGAAGATAAATAATAAGTTATTTCAACGGCTGTGTTACTCTCCACGTCGAGACAAGCAATTTTGATTCGATTTACGAATACGTCCTAGAATTGACAACATTTCATATTTCTGAGCCTATAGTTTTAATGGTTCTCTGTATTTTGTTTGAAAAGATGAACATGCTGGAAGTTTAATTTTTTCGCTAGGGTTTGTATTTAATTTATAATTAATTTATTAATTTTTGCTTATTCTAAAAGGGCGTAACTCCGAAACTATCACAGAATAGACACTTATCCTTTTGTCTTTTCTGTATAGAAAAAAAACTGACGTCAATTTCAAATTGACAATGTCAGGCCTTATTCTCCGATATTCGATTTTCAATGTTCGCTTCGTGCTGTTCCGCTCATACTAATATAGTCATTAACTTGAGAGTGAGAGAGAAGGTATGCAACGAACTTCAAAAATAGAATTACAGAGTTGCCCCCCTTGTACTTTGAAGTTGTCAAATACAAAATTATGGTCGCCTACTTTTTCTCGTGAAAAAGGCAAAGGCATTTCACCTATCCTGTGGTAGAATTGGTAAAATTAAGACATGTTTTTGATTATTTTTTATTTTCTATAATAAGCAATATTAAAATTATATAAACATATTGCAGTGGTCAAGAGGCAAAATGCTTTCGAGCCATATATACATTTTCAGGTGTTATAAAAATGAAATGTTGTCAAAATTGTCTTAGATGTGCGGGTGGTAGGGCCTTGTGCAAGGTCCGTCCGGATAGCTACCACCATCTGACTCGCTAATCCTGCCGCTAAGCAGCAGTGCTTGCACTGCTGTGTTCCGGCGTGGAGAGTAGACAGCCGGGGAAATTACGGGCACAAGAGGCATTTCATCTAAGTCCTCTAGGTTGGCAACGCATCTGCAATCCTTCCGGGGTTGCGGGTGTCTATAGGCAGTGGTGATCGCTTACCATCAGGTGACCCACTTGCTCGTTTGCCTTCTTATTCGCATAAAAAAAAAGGTGCCTACGACTTTGAATGCCATTAAGTTTGTCTTACTATCTCATTCATTCAGCTGATCAAGCATAAGAGTGAGTGAGACAGCAAGAAAAACCCGAATGACATTCTAATACTGGCACTCCACTTGGCGTTGCGTGTCCGCGTTGCGCTATTGGCATCTTCGTCGCATACGCTAGGAACAATATAGTGCATCCCCTTCACTCACGCAAATATTTGGATAAATACTCCTTTTTTTAATAATAATAATAATCTAACTAATATTATAAATGCGAAAGTATGGATGGATGGATGTTTGTTTGTTACTCAATCACGCCAGAACGGCCCAACGATCTGGATGAAATTCGGCACATAGATAGAGAAAAGTCTGGAATAGCACATAGGCTACTTTTTATTCCGGAAAATTTCGTAGTTCCCGCGGGATAGCGATAAACGAATTCTTTGCAGACGAAGTCGCTGGCAACCGCTAGTAATAATATAATTATTGGTGTAATTTTTGTTGATGAATAAATAAATCTAAATCTAACTTTAAATCAGTAAGGAACTGGAGATGGCACTGAACTTTATTCGACATCAAAAATACACAGACTCTTAAACTAATACAAAAAAAATACAATAAATAAATAATAAATTAAAATAAGTCTTGATTGTTGTAGTATGGTTAAATAGGTTTGGTTTATGAATTTGTATATGTGCAAACAAACAATGTTTATATGTATATAACTTAAGTCTAAACTTGCATGTTAGTTTAATTAAGATGCTCGCCGATTTTTAATATTTATATTCTAACATTTTCTCAATAAGTGAAATGTAAATTTCTTTGAGTAATAAAGTACTTTAACCATAAAAGGTATTCGACAGCATTGCTGCAGTAGGTGCCTGCTACAGCGCTGATTTTCAGTCAAACCCTTCACATCCTTGCATCAAACGCGTTGGACAGGAATCAGTACAAATAAGTTTCTGTAGGAAAAGTGTGTAATAAAATAAATAATAAATTCATCGATTTACCAAAAACAGTGCTATGTACATTCTGTTTCTATCTGTGTTTAAAGTTATTTAACATATCAATTATTTTGTCGGCTTAGTCAATATTTAACGATACAAATTTTTAATATTGAACTTGGCTATCATTTAACATTTATATTTTTGATAGGATTCCTACTAACTATGTAGATAAATAAACTTGTAATGGAACTTGTACTTGTAACTTGTAATTCATGTTTCTTATCTCTTATTTGACAACATTTCATATTTCTGAGCCTATTATTTTAATGGTTCTCTGTATTTTGTTTGAAAAGATGAACATGCTGACAGTTTACTTTTTTCGCTAGGGTTTGTATTTAATTTATAATTAATTTATAAATTTTTGCTTATTCTAAAAGGGCGTAACTCCGGTACTATCACAGAATAGACACTTATCCTTTTGTCTTTTCTGTATAGAAAAAAAACTGACGTCAATTTCAAATTGTCAATGTCAGGCCTTATTCTCCGATATTCGATTTTCGAGGTTCGCTTCGTGCTGTTCCGCTCATACTAATATGGTCATTAACTTGAGAGTGAGAGAGAAGGTATGCAACGAACTTCAAAAATAGAATTTCAGAGTTGCCCCCCTTGTACTTTGAAGTTGTCAAATACAAAATTAAGGTCGCTTATTTTTTCTCGTGAAAAAGGCAAAGGCATTTCACCTATCCTGTGGTAGAATTGGTAAAATTAAGACATGTTTTAATTAATTTTTATTTTCTATATTAAACAATATTAAAATTATATAATCATATTGCAGTGATCAAGAGGCAAAATGCTTTCGAACCATATATACATCTTCAGGTGTTATAAAAATGAAATGTTGACAATTAAACTGTTTTTCTTACCATACGTCTGAAGCTACAAGGAAATAATTTTCGTATAGCTAACAACTTTCCAAACCCTCCAATACACGGAGGAGGCCTATGCCATGAGGCACGCCGAATTACGCGACAATTTAATAAAAAAATAAACATCAACACTGAAATTGTAGCGAATTCGTAATAAAAAGGCTATACTATTATTATTATTAACAACTTCCAGTTCAACATCTGCATATTACAGATTATTTCTTGTTATATCTTACACCACTCACAACAGAGTCAATTGATTCAGGGCTAAAGAACCTATTGGTACAATACAACATTGTATTGGTAAATTATAAAAGTGGCACCACCTTAAATTTGTCTTAATATAAAATCTAAGCTATTGTCGATCATTCTTCGGCACCCCGTTGGTTTTCATAATTATTATGACGCCAATTTGTATGGAAACACCTTTTTTAATGAGTGTAACTTTTGATTGCGTAGATTAGAGGGTTGATTTTTAGTTAACACTGCTTTGAAAGTTGTAGCTCATAAAAATTACCGTCCTTACACTTTGCCTCTCCCCCCTTTCGCCTATCGGTACCTGATTAAATATTTCTGTCATAAACTGAAAGTTTAACCAGTAGACTAAACTTTAGTGGAATTTGGTTCGCTATAAAACGTCTCTTAGAATTATTCTATTTCATTTCAGCGGGTGTTTGAGTAAGACTGACTCAACTATAGATAATGTGATCAATCACATTATCTATAGTAGTTGACTCAAGTCAACTATACCTAATTCAATAATCCTGAAAAATATTTACTGTGCTACTAAGTCAAATTTACCCAACAGCCTGCTGCAATATTCCGGAACAATTTTAATAGACCTTGTTTATGTAGAGCCAACTAAAATGTCATTATTAAAGTAGGTACAGTCAGTGAGCTCTCAGAATGCTATTCGGGTTTGTTTTGCTGTCTCTCTCACTCGGCCAATTTAAGAGGGTGCATCCGTGCTGAGCTCGCAACGTCGCATTTTTGGAGATTTTTTGCGATCATTTCACAGAAATTGAATGAAAGTATCAAATATCCGTCTGTAGTGCACTTCGTTTTTAGTGTATTAATGTGTCTAATGCAATAATTCATCGTGATGGACTTTTATTTTCTTATTAAACGAGATATAGTATTTTATCCCTTTAATACGAAAATAAAAGTCCATCACCATTAATTAGTCATCATTAATCCGTGTATGGGAAGGTTTTGAGCTATAGTTCCCACTCGCGCCCAGTGCGGATTGGGAACTTAACACACACTATTGATTTTCTTCGCAGATGTGTGCAGGTTTCCTCACAATGTTTTCCTTCGAAAAGCTCATGGCAAATTTCAAATGTCATTTTCGCACATAAATTCCGAAAAACTCAGAGGTGCGAGCCCGGTATTTGAACCCACGACGCTCTGCTTGAGAGGCCACAGGTCAAACCACTAGGCTACCACGGCTATTTTATTTATCACTTCCCAAAGGTTGCGAACCACCGTCCCACATCCTAGTTCTCCTAGGCAATTCGAGTTGAATACATCGGATATCAAAGTGTAGCCGTGACGTCATGGCCTTTGTCGACCAATCACAGTCCAATTGACAATTACGGCCTACCTACATACCTTAGCCCACTTGAACTTGCCGCGGTAAAAATAGACTTCATGGTACAGTCCGTGTTATTTGTCTTGTTGACTCGCTTACTCTTATGGGTTTGATTTGAATCGGCAAAGTGAGTGGGACAGCAAGACAAACAAAGGCATTCTAAGAACTTACGGACTGTACCTAGCTTATTTATAACACTAACTTAACTTAACTTAACTAAACTTACTACTAAACTAAATTAAAACTAAAACTAAAACTAAACTAAACTAAAGCTAAACTTAACTAAAAAGTTGGCTCTACATAAACTAGAAACTAGGTCCCTAAAAATTATTCCGGAATATTTCTGAGAGGAGGCCTGTGCCCAGCAGAGGGACGTATACTGGAGATGATGTTGTTGATGATGAGGTGCCAACTGCTGAGCACAAATACGGATAGCCCTTATTAGCTCAATCAGCCTAGCAATTGATTCATCACAGCACTGAGAGCTTTCTAATCAAGTCAATGGCTCCGTCTAGACATGAGATGCATCATGATTCATTAAGCTTGGTGTGCATTAGCGATTCAAGTCGATGGCTATCGGCACGTTTGTTTGACATACGGCATAGAAATAAGTTTCTGTCAAAACTTTCTATACAGGGGCCTTACCATGACGTCTTAATGCGATTCAGTTTAGGTTCGCTCGCTGTCAGATTCATACTAAAAGTGACAGCTAAAACTTGAACTGACTCGGAATTAGGACGTCATGGTAAGGCACCTGGGACCTTACCATGACGTCTTAATGCGATTCAGTTTAAGTTCGCTCGCTGTCAGATCCATACGAATAATGACAGCTAAAACCTGAACTGAGTCGGAATTAAAACGTTACCGTAAGACCCCTGCACGTCTAGCACGAGACCGCGCAAGAGTCGCTTTATTTTTTTTCGTTTTAGAAAGAGACGGGTAGCCTATCTCGCGCGCGACATGACTTTCGTGCGCTCTTGTGTTAGCCGGGCTGATCTGGGAGCAAAGAAAAACATAGAATGTATATGTACCGTCGCTTCTCTTTACGGCAGTTAAAGCCCTGGCAATGGGCAAAAATCTTAGGAATCATGTTATAGGCGATGCGGCTCAACTCATTGCTATTAAATTTGATTCCCCTTTCCACCTATACGCCCACAATCATGCTAAACGTGGCCTTTAGGTCTTGTTACCTTAGGCTCTGTCTTACCCATAAGGGATAAAGACGTGATTTATGTGTGTTATGTTTTTTTAAAAGGGCTCTATTGCTTGGCTATGGTAGAAGTATAAATTTTGTGGTAAAAAATATTCTTTCTAATGTCACCATGGCGCAGGGCGTCCTAATTCCGACTCAGTTCAAGTTTTAGCTGTAACTTTTAGTATGGATCTGACAGTGAGCGAACCTAAACTGAATCGCATTAAGACGTCATGGTAAGGCCCCAGGGAGGAAGCAGGGGAATACGTTTGTAGGTAGAGACCCACCAGACACTCAATTACTTCATACGTATCTGAAGGGACTGTTCTAAGAGTGTGCAGAAACAGGCCCTAATACTACACTATTTTCCCAAGAAAATCATGGCATGTGAAATCATGAACGAAAATCGTAGGAATCATGTTATAGGCGAAGCTAGCAACCCATCACTATTTTGATTCCCCTTTCAAACCCACAATCATGCAAAATATGGCCTTTATGTCTTGTTTCTTTAGGCTCTGTCCACCCCGTAAGGATGTAGACGCGATTTGTGTCGTGTAAATTACGGCTAAGGTCCAGATCGTGACCACTCTGTTAAGTGTCTCATCATCATCATTATACCATTATCAACCATAATGACGACCACTGTTGGACATAGGCCTCCCCCATAGACCTCCAGTTGCCTCGGTTGGAAGCGTTTTGCATCCACCGTGAACCCGCGACTTTGACCAGGTCCATCCACCTCGTTGGTGGACGTTCTACAAGTCCACTGTCAAGTGCCTAGCGACTTAGAAAAGAGAAGCTGATCAGATCCTTAAGTTTATATAAAGACACATTTTAAATACGACTCATACCACCTTATCATAATGATGTGATGTTTGATTGATTGTCTACAGCCCCACGTGACTTTTCACTACTTCTGAATAATTTCAAGTGTTGATAAGCATTATCATGTTTATGGATTTATATTTTAATATGCAATGAACTAATGTTTCAAACATGTTTCATCATCGGCTCGTTTGTTATATCAAGTACCCTGTACTCTATCTTTATAATATTGTCAGCACCGTAAGAACTGCGAATTATGTAAACCAAGGCCAATAAGTGATTTAAAGTAATCACCAAAGCCCATGAATCCAACAAACCAACAAACTGCTATGCAGTTTGGCAGAGGTATATAGATATAAGTATTTTGTACTTCTTTTATATTCTATTTGAGTCAAATAAATTGAAAAAATAAAAAATAAAATCCGCGACACCGGAATCACAGATGCGTCACCAGCCTAGAGGACTAAGATTAACTAACCCATGTGCCAGTAATTTCACCGACTGTCCTACTCTTAACGCTAGAACACAGCCAGCTCAAGCACTGCTGCTTGGCGGCAGGATTACCGAGTAAAATGGTGGTAGATAAATAAACGTATTCTGCACAAGGTCTCACCACTCGCAAACATATACCCCCTTATTCATAAACACTCTGTAAGCTTCTGCTAACTTCTCTTCTCTATTCTTCGCTTCTCTGTGAAAGGTAAATGTCAAAGTGACAGATAAGGACAAACGTTTGCTAAGTTAGCAGAAGCTACAGAGCGTTTATGAATGGAGGCTAGATTTTAGTGGTATTTCGCTGTAAAATGACGTTAAAGACATACGAATTAATATACGTATTTAAGTGAATATTAACTACACGTGTGTATTAGTGTGTATGTTTGTGTGTTTTGTGTAAGTGTATTTGTGTGTGTGTGTGTGTGTATAGTGCATTGTATATTGTTTTATGTGGTTTGAATTAAATGTTTTTTTTTTATAATTTATTTTAAGTAATTTGGCTGCGATTAAAGAGTTACTATACCTAATTAATGAAGATATATCGGCTAACTGTTCAAAGATTTATTTGGGTAGTCCACAATTTCCAATTGTGTGGACTCCAAAAATAATAAACACAAAAGCAGCATCTTATAATTCCACACAGTCAGTTAAGTTCACTAAACAAAAGCTCAAACCGTCGCTAATTTAATTAACTACTGTTTCCGGGTAGCCCGGATATGGGAACAAATCCTGGCAAATCCGGACGGATGGTCGCCCTAGTTGCAAGGATGCGCTCAGGGTAATCCCGTAACGACTAGAACGTGTGGACACTAGAATGAGGATCTTGGCATATAATGTAACAACTGTTTGCGATCGTGTATGTTATCGTGCAATTAGTTAAGTTTAATCAGGCGTTATTTTGCAGATTTCCTTATTTAATACTTAATTTTCTTGCTGTACCGTGAACACAATACAGGACAGCTATATTAGTGCGACTCATATAATATATTACTAGCTGTTCCCCGCAACTCCGTCGCAGAATTCGTTTATCGCTATCCCGCGGGAACTATACTGTTTTCCGGGATAAAAACTATCCTATGTCCTTCCCCGAGACTAAAACTATTTGTATACCAAATTACAGCTAAATCGGTTCAGTGGTTTAAGCGTGAAAATGTAAAAGACACACAGACAGACATAATAAAATTACATTCGAAAAAGTACTACGCGAAAGAAAACAGGATACCGTTAAATTTCATCGGTAAATTATGAATTATTAGGTGTTCTTTTAGATAATAATAATGTAATTTATATTTGGGCTTTTATAAATAACACAATAGAAAGAAATCGAATAAAAGGAATTGAACAAAATTGCTATTTTGCTGAATCAGGCGTCGCTTTTCGTTCTCAAACCCAAAAAGTAGCATACATAACATACATACATATCGTCACGCCTCTTTCCCACAGGGGTAGGCAGAGACTACTTTGTTCCACTTGCTACGATCCTGACATACCTCTTTCGCTTCATCCACATTCATCAATCTCTTCATACATGCTCGTCGGTTTCGGGTACTCTTGACCTGGCCTTTCTCCAAAACGTCTCCAATTTGATCACGGAACGTCCGCCTAGGCCTTCCCCTCCCAACGCACCCATTCACACTCCCCATATAAATCTGTTTAGTTAATCTTCTTTCATCCATCCTCTCTACGTGACCAAACCAACTAAGCATACTTTTATCTATCCTAGTCACTATATCTTCTTTCACACCAGTACATTCCCTTATCACACTATTCCTTATTCTATCTTTCAGTGATACACCTTCCATGCTTCGTAACGCTCTCATTTCTACTGCATTTATTCTACTTTCATGCTTCTTTTTTTGCCATACCCAACTTTCGCTACCGTACATTAGTGTTGGAACGAGCACCCCTCTGTGAAAAAGTAAACATTGTGGTTATGCGAATGAAAAAGTGACATACATACACAAACCACGTCTATATCCTACACGGGGTAGACAGAGCTTAAGATGACAAGATCTCAAGGCCACGTTTAGCATTATTGTGGGCGTATAGGTGAAAAGGACGCAAAAATTAAGCCGGCTTAAACTGCCTCAAGAATATATAAGAATAAAGGGTAACTTAAGTTCTTTTCCGCGTCTAAGGGGTACAAGCATCGTAAATTATGTCAATTATACTCGAGTGCAAAGAAACCGGGTCATTTTTCATATGAATTTTTACGGGAAATGACACGATTTCTTTGCTCCCGAGTATACATACAACCCTCAATCGGACTGCCTTCAAAATCAAGGGTGTATAGCAATGATATTACATATAAACAGGGAGTAGATTATGTTACTACCGCGCCCGAGTTGAAGATTCATAAATGACCCAATTGTCTCATGTCGCAATCAGTTTACCTCAAACAAGCCACAGTATGAGTAGTCCGTGACAGTCAATGTGACAGTTGACAGAGAGAACGTTTTTCAAACGCAATTTACTAGGAACTTAACATAATATCTATACTATGAAATATCATTGGTGAATAGGCATTTACTAGGCAAACGTGTTCCTACCATCACATCTCTTACCTACCATCAGGCCTGATTGTAATCAAACACATACCTAACAGTATAAAAGACAGTCGCTTTCCGTCTGTCCCTATGTATGTTTGAAACTACACAACGGATTTTGATGCTCTTTTTTAATAGATAAAATGATTCAAGAGGAAGGTTTAATATGTATAATACATACATGCATAATGCCGTGCGTGTGTCACTAGTAGGTACCTACCTAATCCCAGAAATATAACCATAAAATTTTATCGATTACACGATCAAATACGCGGGTAAAAACTAGTAATGCATAAAAAAAAGACCGGGTAGCACTCCGGGTCCGTGCCGACAGAAGTGAAAACTACACACACGCACACTCGCGCAAAAAAAGAAAATAATACACGAGATTTGAACTGCGGTCGCCTGAGAGAACACGCTGTTATTCCACATCTTATACCACTAGGCCAAACGCACATACGTTAAAACGACGAAATCAACGTACACTTCAAAAATGAACGCGACTCTAGCTTCATTCGTATTTCAAAATAAGCTCTTAGAGGATCCTGATATCCTTGTACTTAAACTCTCCCTCCGTCTTACCCCTGACGCGAGTTTAACATTTTTTACACATCCCAAAAAGTGTTCAATGTCGGTAAATAAGTTTTCACATCAAAAATCCGTTGAGGCATCAAAAGAAAACAAACAAATAGGTACATTACCACGTTTACATTATTTAGCATCTAATAAAAAAACAAAACGGCAACATAATTACGCCCTCGCAACGAAACACTCGCGTTTAAAAGTTACCGCGTACTTTGAATTTCTGAACAAAGCTCGGATTTCAAATTTCCCTAACAATATTAACGCGTATGCCTGCGTTAAAATTAGAGAACCTGTAATTAATGACGTATTTCGAACAACGAATTTTGTTTTTGACAGTGCTTTATATTTTAAAAATGGCCATTGACTATACCGTAAATGCTACGTAAGCGACACCCTCTCACGTTTTTTTTAATTGCACTAATATAGTTGACCAAAAATGTCCTTTATCAGTCTAAGGTTCAATGTGAGTTGTACCGCTTAAAACATCAAAGACTATCCTCACAACAGTAGTGATGGGCCGACTACCCGACTAGTCGGCATTGCCGATCATTTTGGGAGCTCGTCAACTCACTTTGTTTTTGTAGCCGTTCCGATAAAAATGGCCGCCTTCGACTAATTGACAGCACTCGCGCATACTTGTGGATCAAATGTAACTCATTTTGTTGTTACATTTGATTTCAACGAAGTGTTTTTGCTAAATTTTCTAGGTTAAATTTTGCCTTGCTTACAATCATTTCTTTGAAGACATTTAATTAAAGCCGAATTTACATTATGCAACAGAACTAATTTCGTGCAACTAAGCATTACATTGCTCAGCCGATAACCTAACGCTTCAAAAGTGATGAATCAAACGCCGCAGTGTAATGCTAGTTGCACGAAATTAGTCCTGTTGCATAATGTTAATGTAAATTCGGCTTTAGTCACCGTGGTTTTATTTATGCACCCTTTTTAGGGTTCCGTAGCCAAATGGCAAAAACGGAACCCTTATAGATTCGTTGTCTGTCCTTCTGTCTGGGTGTCTGTTTATCTGTCTGTTCGTCCGTATGTCACAGCCACTTTTTTCCGAAACTATAAAAGCTATACTGCTGAAACTTGTTTTAATATACAGGGTGTATCAGATAGCCCCTAACAATAATCAACTGGGGTATATAACCATAGCTATAGAAGCTAAAAAATATATAAAAAAAAATTAGAGTAAATTCTTTTTTGTGTTTTCTATAGGAATGATTACAGTTAATACCTACTACCATTCCTATAGAAAATATAAAAAAAAATTACTCCAATTATTTTTTTTTAGCTTCTGTAGCTATGGTTATATACCCCAGTTGATTATTGTTAGGGGCTATCTGATACACCCTGTAAATATTAACCGACTAGTCGTCATTTTTGCTGAATATTATAGTCTCCGACTGCAAATAATGCCGACTAGTCGGCAATTGACAATATTTCGAATTTCTTTATATTCATAAATCAAAAACCATTTCGAGAGAAACACTTGTAGAACACAAAAAATATATTTTTGGATTTTTTCGTGCAGTATTTTTTGAAAAAATGAGCAAAATATGTAAAACGGGAAATGACGTCCAGCGGCCGGTCCAATACTGCCATTATAAAAAACTTTGTCTTCCCGGTTTCCCTTTGACATTTACAACTTTCACAAAACAACACTACTGACAGCTGACGGTAAAATTATTCGCACACCACTTGACTTTGTTGCCATCGGGAACACTAGATAACTGTTTGCTGGGCAATAATACTAATGTTTTTGCAAGATTTCATTTTAAATCATATTTTTTGTGAGGTATTCTGTTTGAGTTTGTCAGCTCGTTTTGACGTTCATCGACATTGACAACTTCATTCACTGTCAAACTATTTAAGCACAGGTTTTGTCGGTCAATTAATGTAATTATTTCAACGTTTTTTTAAGTGTACGAAACAAAGCAGTGACGTCATTTCGCTAATACTTGACGTTTGTTACTTACGTCCTTTCTGCTTGAGCAACGATTTAAATGGATTTTTCCACGAAAATACAAGATTTTCACAAATATAAAAAAATATGGGTGTCTTAAAATTGTGCGCTCTCTCCAGCCAGACAATAAAAAGTAGCACTTGAAAAATTGAAATATTGTCAATTGTAGTCGGCCCATCTCTACTTACCAGTCAGATTATGCAGATGAGTACCAGGCTTAAAGGATTAATAGTATTATAGTACTGCCCTCTGCAACCGACTCTTCAGCTAGCCATCTAGCACGAGTCTCTTGAGTTATTCGAGACTGTTTGATATGAGACCGCTCTCGCTAATATTACTGTCGAGGCAATAATAGTCGAGTCAATATCCTTGATGACAAACCTCATGATTATAAGTCAGGGTTAATTTTATATTTCTTGGGTTATCGTGGGGATGATGGTAATAGATAGAGCCTAAGGTAACAAGACCTAAAGGCCACGTTTAGCATGATTGTGGACGTAGGTTTAAGTGAAAAGACACTGTCTACCCCGTAAGGGATAAAGACGTAATTTATGTACCTAGTAATAAGAACCAAGGTTCTCATTGTGAATGGCACCTACAATCAGGCTCATTGGCAACAATAGTCTCGTCTGTGATAACGGATCGATCCCGCAAAAGCGTATCGCGATATTCGCTAGGCTCCCCGAAAATGCGAACTATGAGATGTCACCTTTAGATGAATCTGAGTAAGTACGCGTAGTAAACTGATCTTTCACCTTACCCTATCGACCCACTAGATATATCTACGTTACCATTACACAGCTAATAACTCAAGCAATCTTGCACTCACAGTCCTCAATTAGATACGTTTTAATAGCTCATTTGTATAAAATTTCCTAGTTGGAAACAATAGAACGGGAAAAATATTTGTCATATCTGGCACTTATCTCTGTGTACATAACATAATAGGTAGATGGGATTAAAATTAACTTGAGAATATTTTAGATACTTATTTATAGTAGTCTTACCTTGTTAGTTGCCTCGCTGCTGATATGTAAACTTACTAAGTTTATTAATAATTGTTGATCAATATAAATAAACTTCACATAAAACGTATTACATCAAATTTTGAACGCGTCCACAAGCTATAGAGAAGCGCAGTTTCTTTTTAAAAACTTTCATCTTTCTTTTCACAAATGGATCCACTGTGCTAAGCTTCCTTTTTAATATAAAATAAGATACCTACTTTTATCAAATACAAATTCAATGTTTAATTAGAGAAACACTTTTAGATAGCTGCGGTAATAACACTGGCCACCGAAAAAGTCATTAGCATTATGGACGAAACGAAAATTTTCGCGCGCGACCTTCTAAAATAGTACGACCGAACGCGTGAAACGCCAATCGGCAAAAATGGCGACCGTAGTATGTGAAGGAAGCGGTTAATGGGGCTGCTATTTTGACCATTCCTTGTGTATTATTTATTTTTATTGGAAAATTAGCCTCTAATGGCCGGATTGGTGCGTAACGATGTCTACAGCAGCTAAACCCACGCGGTCTCTGTACGCGACTGAACTGAACTCAGAACTTGTTCATTCGTTTCGTCGTCAAATATTCTCTTTAATATTTAAGATATGTGTACAATATAGGACTCTGTGTGCGACAGGTCGGTATCTCAGTGACGAAGGGAGAAGTTTACATAGGGGTTAACACGCGAGCGAAGTTATCTCCATCTGAAGTTGGGTCTTTATCATGCGAAGATTTGTTACTTACTTCTTATTCATATCGCTGTGAATGTCACGTTAGTATTCTGGAATACAAGGTTATTATGGTTTGCTGCTAAATAATGTTTACAGAATAAATTTACGTAAACACATTTTTGATTGACAAAATTTTACATAAATTTACTTTATACATTGATGGTTGTTCAAAGTGAACCGCGTCAGGGCGCGACTAAATTTTGAATCAAAATTAAAAATCTTTACAAGGGTGTTCAGTCAACTGTAAAAATACCTCAATCACCTGCTGAAAATATCCCTAAAAAAATCTGAGATACTTTGTATGTAATAAGTAGTTTATATTTTAACTAAGTAGTAACGCTATACGTGAGTACCTGAGTTCACGTAAAACCCTTCCTCTTGGATCACTCTATCTATTCATGAAAATCGCATTAAAATCCGTTGATAGCTTAAAAGATCTAAGCGTACACACACATTTGTCTGTCTGTGCAGACGGCTTGTAGCAAGTTTAATTCTAATATTTTTTATACGACAGGGAAAGAAAACGAGCAAGTGGGTCACTAACTATATTAGTGAGCGAGCACCACTATCTATAGACACCGCAACACCAGAGGTTTGCAGACGCGTTGAGGGACGCCTAGAGGGCTGTGATAATATACCTCGTGTGCCAGTAATTTCAACGGCAATATTAACATTCCTAAATCATCCATATACCAAAATAGTGCAAGTTAAATAAAGGCTTGTAAGGGGGGTTTAACGACTCTAGTAGTGTCCCAGTACATACGATACATGTTCGCTTCAATAATTTTATCGCGCACTTAGTCGGCAGCCGCCTACAACGTCTTTGTTCAGTCTTAATGTATACTATCATTAATAGATTGTAGTAGGCACTACCTATGGATATAGGTACTGCTGGTCGAGTTGTTTACGTTGCGGTGAAAGGTGTAATTTGTGATACGAGATTGATTTATAGTATGAATCTTCCCAGGTGAATTTTTCGCTTCGAGCCCAGCGTCAGGCGTAAGACGGAGGGAGAGTTTAAGTACCAGAATATCAGGATCCTCTAAGAACTTATTTTGAAATACGAATGAAGATAGTCGCGTTCGAATTTGAAGTGTACGTTAATTTCGTCGCTTTAGCGTAGGTATGTGCGTTTGGCCTAGTGGTATAAGGTGTGGAATAACAGCGCGTTTCTCTCAAGGGGCCGCAGTTCGAATCTCGTGTGGAAAAAGTTTTTTTTTTAGTTTTCTTTTTTTTTTTCTTTTTGCGCGAGTGTGTGTAGTTTTCACTTCTGCCGGCACTCCCGGAATGCTACCCGGTGTTTTTTTAATTGTACCAGACTCTATTGGGTTATTTCTCTATGATAGAAACTTCTAGCATCGTAAACGGGTAGACGGTCAATATTGACGTCTTTCCACCTCATTTCCTCTCGACATTATACGTTACAATCCAGGAATAGAACCTGAAAACCATTTGGTTTACTAAATACCACTTTATGTCGTCAAATCATTTGAAACCATTTTTATTCCAGAACAACAAAACCACTGCTGACTTATTTTATGAATGAAATTCGCAATTCAAAACATGCCAGTAGTCTGTTTAATTTCTTTAAGAATCCTCTTTATAATTTCCTTCGTTGCTCCTACCCAGCAATGTTCTCAGTGATTTTGGTATAGGTCATCGACCGTTTTATTGGTTCAGACCGACTGCAAACTTCGGTGTTAATGTAAATCTCTGAATACGATTAATCTCAGAATAACAATGTTCATGTTAAATCTATTATTATTGGACAAAGATTCTGAATTAGCTTTGACAACAATCTAGTTTAGGTATTGAAAAGCCAAATGCCAAAGGCAATTCAAAGGCTGAGATTCAATTACGATTCTGCAGCTGTCATTTTTGACACTTCTAGTACCTGTATATATATATATATATATATATATATATATATATCATCTCTTGGCCATGTCCGGCTACAGCGACTGATCTAGTACCTATGGATCTGACAGCGAGCGATTTAAGAGCGTGCATCCCTACTGAGCTGGCAACGTCGCATTTTTGATGATTTTTTGCAATTATTTCACAGAAAATGAATGAAAGTTTCAAATGTCCGTCTGTAGTGCACTTCGTTTTGAGTGTATTAATGTGTCTAACGCAATAATTAATCGTGATGGACTTTTATTTTCGTATTAAAGGGATAAAATACTATATCTCGTTTAATAAGAAAATAAAAGTCCATCACGATCTATTATTGCATTTACAGAACAAATTCAACAAATTCAAGTTGACGTAAGTACCTAAACTATTTCACAGAAGCCTGTATCTGTCACCTTACCCAAACGCATGCCGCGGCAATACTGTAACTCAGTGCACTGTGTATGCTTGTCACATGTTTACCCATCATGTTACGACTTCTCACTATTGATTTAAGCTTAACTGACGTTTGCCAAACGTAATGAATGTTAGCTTGATCACGCTTGATTCGAGCTGAATACTTGGTTATATGTTGTCCTAATTTTCACTGTAGGTATCTTACTTTAATGTTTGGCCTTATTGACATAGGCATACCCCAAGGAAGTTTTGGATTTTAGGGTTTTATTTCCCATCTGAAACAAAGACAAGGTTTGCGCGATTTCTGAGAGTTTATGCCAGTTTGAAACTGCCACAAACTGACATATCTGGAACCTCCGTTAATCCATGCATATTGAACTTTACATTAGGCACACTCTAAACTAATGCAACTCCAAGACTATCCAACGAGTTAGTTAAGTAAGAACTTTAATAAATGTTTACAACTAGCGATTTAGGTACCTATACATATGTAAAAAACCTTCCTTTTGATTTGAATCATTATATCTTAGCGGGTTTTTGTGAAGGGGTGCGTTTGGGGATTGCTTCAGGAAAACAATTTACAATTTTTACAAATTTTATTAATAAATTAAAGTACCCCTACATCCTTAAGGACAATTATTTGAGTAATGGGTTCGTAAAAGTCTTTAGGCGCTATGTGAAATTCGCTTGTTTGTCGGACAGAACACTCCCCTGGTATCTCGTCTCCGGGGCGGCTCGATGAGGCGACTTCGACGAGGATGTAAGCGTTGTCCTGCAGTGTTCAGGAACCGGAGACGGTGCGAGTGCGGTGGCTCTCAGCAGCCGAGGACCTGACCAGACCTAGCTTCCGGCTGTCAGTTTCTTTTAGGTTTTCCAAGGCCTTCAGAGTTCTTAGACCTCAGTAGAGTGTACGGTGTCGCCCAATTAAATTTCAGCTGGGCGAACTGATAGTGGTAGAGATGATGAGTAAGAGCGTCTGCGACTGGCGCAGGTGCTTTTATAAGCTCTCGATTAACGAAGCTTTTTTGAATTTTGTATTACGTCGAGCTACAACACCTTGTTTATGATTGGCTAGGAAGGTTCGGATGGTAGATCCGAATTGTGTGATGGAATGTGTGCGTGTATGTATGTGTATGTTATTGCAGTAGCAACCTCCAATTATTTAGCTACATTTATAAAATTAATTAAAAGAATAATACGTAAAATAAATAAGTTCGCAAAAATAATACGCGCTCCTAGCGCCATCTGTCACAATTTGTCGTAACTAGGAAGGTAGTTAGCTAACAATTACAAAAGACGGTATAAGCTAGATTTTGCCGTGTGACAAGATGAAATCCACATTAAAATCTGTTGCGTAGTTTCAAAGATCGAAGCGTATAATATGACAGACAGTGTGGCGCAACTTTGTTTATAGGTACACTAAAACATAATGTAATTTTTTTCAGCTTCCTTTATCAGTAAATTCAAGATTTCTACACTATCTCAATCCAATTATCATTACAAAGTATCAAATTGTTTACAGATATCGATATCGAGCAAAATCTTTTCGAATTGTATTATGTCCAAATGTTCGTATTTGTATGGTATTTGTCATGCTACTTTAGTCAGACTCGTAGACACGTTGGCATCATTCGGAAGCAATCGTGTGTGGTGGGAAATGATTATTTACTACATCTGTAACCATCGAATGAAAATTATCATCGACATTTCACCACGATAATAAACATAGCCACTTGTTTTAAACCAGTAATTCCCAAAGTGGTCCAGGTGGACCCCCCGGGGTCCACGGAAGACTCGACGGGGGTCTACGTTGGGCGTGACCAAAAATGAGGGTCCACAATCGTAAGCGGGGGTGCATGAAAATTAATTTGGTCGATAGTGAAGAACTAAAATGTTGGCTTGACTTCTCCTATCAATATGCCTTATAGGCCATAGGCAGATAATATTTTAAGAAGCTCAGCGACTGTTACTTGTAAAACTTGCATTTTCCATATTCAGTGCAACGCGTCGAGACACACGGAAATATACTATATTTATTTTTACCATTCCGAATGGGACGTTTTCTGAATAAAATTAGTGAGAATTGATTGGTTCTTTCTTGTGCTGTGACTCATTGTAGATTTCAAGAAAGTAAAGTAGGATGGAGTCACTCGCAGCACAAAAATTAAATTTAATTGAAAATTGCGTGAAACAAAAAAAAATGAAAATTTGTTTAGTCGACTTTATTTTCAAATAACCCTATCAAGCAATCAATTCTAACCAATTTTTTCGAAAACTGTTAATTTATCGTTGAAACTCAGCAACAACGCAAGTTTCCATAGATAGAGCTAATCTCAATTTTTTTTTCGAGATTTAGTTTAGTAATTAGTGGTAATGTAGCTGCAGGGGGTCCACCGGATCCAGCAAAATTTTGAAAGTGGTCTATGGAACAAAAGAGTTTGGGAACCTCTGTTTTAAACTAACTTCACCTTCAGACCGCAAGCAAAAGATATACCTACCTACCTGTACATAAATCACAGCCCAGCCAACATATGCAGAGCACTATAGGTCACAAGTACATAGCTAGGCGGTCCCTGTGGTTAAATGCCATTAGACCGGTCTGACCTTGCGACTATAAAGAGGGCATGCTCATATTGACACAATCGAAAATTTGATATAGCCACCGCCTTGGGAAGGTCGAGGAGATGTCTATTGTGGGGAGGGATCTCAAAGTTATAACGAAGTATATATTATGCGAGGCCTCGTGTCAATATCGTGTGAGCGCGTTACTATAAATTCTACTAATTTTGTCAATGCGAAAGTTAGTGTGTATGTTTGTTACTCTTTCACGCTAAAACGGCTGGGGTATTAGATACTAGCTGTTGCCCGCGACTCCGTCTTCGCAGAATTCGCTTTTCGCTATCCCGCGGGAACGATTCGATTTTCCGGGAGAAATGACAAAATAATGTCAAAATGGCAATATTTGTATTGTTTTTAGGGTTCCGTAACTCAAAAGGAAAAAAACGGAACCCTTATAGGATCACTTTGTTGTCCGTCCGTCCGTCCGTCTGTAAAGACCCTTTTTCTAAGGAACGCGTGGAGATATCAAGCTGAAATTTATTATCTATCTACTGCCCCTTGGAGCTGTGAAAAAATCAAACTTCTAAGCCAACGCAATCCAAAGATACAGCCGTTTATGCCGCAAATTTCCGCAACTCAAGTGAATCAAACCCTACAGGGTACTTCCCGTGAACGCAGAATCTTGAAATTTAGTATGAAGGTAGGTCTTATAGCACAGAGTAAGGAATAATATGTATGTATATCTGTATAATTATATCAGTTACCAATATAAAGTGACCCCACACTGCGTACATTTTGCTTTGGAGCAGGGCTCTTGCTTACACTGGTTTATAGATATTTATAGATAATGATACGGAACCGTTGGTGCGCGAGTCCGACTCGCACTTGGCCGGTTTTTTTATGCAATATAAGTAAGAATACGATGCGGTTTATGAGAATTCCCGTGGTATTTTTGGAAACATCCGTAGGTATTCAGTAAAATCCCGTTGCTAGTTCCAAACGCCATATCTAAAGGCTCATGCGAGCGAAGGCAAAATATTCTTCACAAAATGCCATTTCCACTTCAGAATGTGACCCTTTGAGTCAAGAAGTACAGGTTTTTTTACCAGGATGATGGATACCTCTCGTCTTTATGGAATCAATCAATCAATGTGAGTTTTTTTTTTATGTGAATAGGAAGGAAAACGAGAAAGTGGGACACCTGATGGTAAGCGATCACCACTGCCCATAGACATCCGCAACCCCGGAGCGATCGCAGATGCGTTGCCAACCTAGAGGGCTAAGATGAAATGCCTCTTGTGCCCGTAATTTCCCCGGCTGTCTTACTCTCCACACCGGAACACAGCAGTGCAAGCACTGCTGCTTAGCGGCAGGATTAGCAAGTAAGATGGTGGTAGCAATCCGGACGGACCTTGCACAAGGTCCTACCACCCGCCATTTGGAGAAATTGTCGGATATTGTCCGTGGTGTCGGCGTTGGGGGTGAAAATACAAAATCATCAAGATAAAGTCTGTGGGTAGGTTCAAATACACGCCGTGGTAAACTTCAGTCTACGACCGCGACCGCTGCAATTTGGCCAAATATTTCGCGTGAAAATGTCCCAGGGATGTTAGTAGTTATTTGCAAATCTTACATGGGATTATCACACGACATATATTGATGTGTATGTTAATGTGTTGTGCGGGATCGCGGTGGATGCTGAAGGCACAGGACCGGTCCGTGTGGAGAGCCTTGGGGGAGGCCTATGTCCAGCAGTGGACGTCTTTCGGCTGATATGATGATAATATTAATGTTCGGCCGTTATTTTCCCTTGTCGTCCTTATCTCTTGTTAAGTCTCTAACTGTCGGAGTAACTCTCTACCTAGTGCCTAAGATACAGGTATCTTTTACCTAGTTTAGGGGTCAGAATCTTAGCAATCATCCGTGACTCAGTTGTACCAAACTAGCTTATATGCTTATGTATAAGTACCTTTGTAACTTTGTACAATAAATCATTATTATTATTATTATTATTATTATTTCTCATCGGTGTATGTAGAACTGATATTGGGTCATCTCTGCAGTTTCCCTATCCCCAGATTTACCTATCGTCCATTACGTAAATAACGTCTCTATTATTCCTCTCATAGCTGGGCTATTGGGTTTCCGATAGGCAATTGTTTAGACAATTGTGACCCTTTTCCGGCACTGAGGTTAGGAACACGGGTTGGCAGGTACTTTGCTGGGAGCGATCAAATTGTTTTGTTATACCCTTCCACCAGACCAGTGTACGAAGGATGATGATCTGTCAAGAAACGATTGTATTTTCAAGAAGTTGTTTTGATTTTTATTACTGATGTTTCTGATGTTTATGATGTTTATGATACAGCGAAAACACCGCGAGTTTGATCACTCGCACACAGTGACATTATCACGCTCGCTTAGATCGAGATAGTGTCGCCTTTAAATCGTTAAAGTTTTACTGCATTTGTCATCAATTTAATATTACAAAACACTAGCTTTTGCCCACGACTTCGTCCGCGCAGAATTAATTATAGCCTATGTTTATCAGAGGTAATGTAGTATTCTCATGTTAAAAGAATTTTTCAAATCGGTCCAGTAATTCCGGATCTTATTTTAACGCAACCAATCAAAACTTTCCTCTTAGTGTAGATATTTACTCACTGTAGAAAATTACTTTGGACTTTTGGAATTTAGGTATAACTCTAACCAGCGTGTAGTCTTAAGACCTTTATTGTCTAGCGCACGAGCTCTCTTTTTCTAGCCTCATCTTTTACAGTTGACAGAGAGGAATGGAGAATACAATAGATAACCTCTGTTCTTAAAATTCTTTTTCACGTCTCATGCTCAAAAAGTTCGACTTTATCAGCATAAAGTCGAACTTTAACTTTATTTTATGCTCTTGTGCATAAAGTAAAATCTTCCTCTAAGACCAAGACAATCGGGTGCCAACAGCCACAAACAATCACTAAAACTTTACGACAGCATATTTTGTTTATTTTGTAAAGTTTTTTTTTTATTATAATCTGCGGTCTATTAAACTGTTTAATTAGTACCTAAAACTAGGTAACAATAATTTGACAAGTTATTATTGAAACAAATAAGTACATGAAAAATAAAACTTTTTAAAATATAAATCAACACCTGCCTACTCGAACCTTACCGCAGTATCACGTTTACAAAAAAAGAAAAAAAAAAGTTAATTGGCGGGAACTCAGGCGGAAACGTCCTATTTTCTCTTAGTAGGATTTATGTTGCTATTTGTTAATGTTTTATGATTAATATTCAATAATTTCATCAAGTGAAGAGGAAATAACACTGACTCCTAACACAGTCAATTTGCCAGAAATAACCATTTAATATATCGAATTGTTCCAATGCCACATTTAATTTTAATTATTTTTTTTTTTGCATTGTTTTTGTTTTGTTTTTTCGCAATATAAATGAAAAGCAGAGTGCATAACTCATTACCCGTACCGGCTCGGGTGGCTATATGAACGACTCGGGTAAAATGGCCTGTTTTATGCTCTTGTTGTACAATCTAGGGTAGACCGGGGGCAATAGTAACACTTTGCAAATAACGGCGCATAGCACAGAAACTGAACATTTCTAAGAAAAACTACATCAACGTATTACATGCCAGGTTCATTGTTTATACGTTTTTGATATTATTTTTTACTAGAACATAACAGTTTAGCATATAATCGAGTTTTTGTTCAGTGATTCCCACTGCTACTATTGACCCCTACCACGGGTCATTTGTACCACAATTTCCGAAGTGAATAAAACATTATATTTATATCAAAATCTTAACAATTTCAATATTTATTTCTTGAATTTAATCAGTCTGAACAGTTGTACCAGTATCAGCAATGAGGATCTACATTTTCAGTAAAAATATAATTACTCAAGTCTAAAAAATTTATATTCAAGTTATCTCAGTTTCTACAATTAAATTAATCGTTTCTATGAAATAAAATGGCTTCTAAATTTTTTAGGCATAATTTTCTGGCCTGTAAAACTACGTAAACCAATACAATTCAATACAAAACTAGTATCGCAAAATTGCATACAGTTACAATTGACCCCTGGTACAATGGACCCCATTTCTCGAATTTAACAATACTTTACAGTGTAAAATCACAATACTATAGCAACTTCAAAAGCAGCTCATAATATACGATAAAAATATAGAAAATGAAAGTAACTAATCAATGGCTCAGCCAATTTTAGTTAGTTAGGTATACAACATATTAGATTCACCTTAAAACGTCAGCTAACTTTGATAAAATAAAAATATTATTTGGGGTCATTTGTACCACGGGGTCAAATGTAACGTTACAATTGACCCCGACTGTGCTGGTACTATTGCCCTCAAAGCATTTCAAATTACTTACATTCAAATATCTCAGCCGTTCTTATTACCTGATAACCAAACTATTACTTGATTCAAGCATTGATAACCGTAGCATCATAATTGAGTAAAAATATTAGACTAACAGCTATATTGGGGAAACTATAAGCCAAAACAATCAACGGAATTATTTACTTTGGTAGTGCGAAAACAAAAATAGTTGTCTAGCATGTTCGTTCTGCACGGCGCTGCGCCGCCGACTGGTGAGCAGGTCGGGACACACTCAACGCACGTACGCACGTACACAGTTATGCTTAGAATGTTATAGGGTTAGAAATTTCGACGATGGTACTATTGACCCGTGGTACTATTGCCCCCGGTCTACCCTACTATTGTTTCTTCCATGCTGATCTGGGAGCAAAGAAAAAAACATAAAATATATATACCATTAAAAGCCCATCGGGCAAAAATCTTCCACCTACGCCCACAATCATGCTAAACGTTACCTTTAGGTCTTGACTCTTGTTACCGTAGGCTCTGTCTAACACGCAAGGGATAGAGACGTGATTTGTGTACATTATGTTCTTAAAATTCTTGAAACTGGCTGCTTATTTCATCAAGCTCAACCGTTTCAGTGCAATTGAAACAAACGCTGAGCATTTCATTTATAAGTTGTGGAGATCGGCAACGATCCCTTAAGTTCTCGTAATCCGACCTAAGACGTGATGCTTAAGGAGGTGGAACTTATTACCAGTATTACCTGCCTCTTATGTTTCCCAGGCGATTTACGGTGTTAGAAGGGATCAGGGTATGCGTTAAATATTATATAATTACGATTAGGCAACTATTTTCGTTCCATTGTAGTTGTGATGAAAATTGCTCTATGTAAAGCCGGATTTACATTATGCAACTAATTTCGCGCAACTAGCATTACACTGCGGCGTTTGATTAATCACTTTTGAAGCGTTAGGTTGCCGGCCGAGCCGAAAGCGAAAAGCGGGCCGAAAAGCCGTGGTAGCCTAGTGGTTTGACCTGTGGCCTCTCAAGCAGATGGTCGTGGGTTCGAATCCCTGGCTCGCAACTCTGAGTTTTTCGGAATTTATGTGCGAAATTACATTTTGAAATTTGCCATGAGCTTATCAGTGAAGGAAAACATCGTGAGGAAACCTTGTACACATCTGCGAAGGAATTCAATGGTGTGGGCGAAGTTCCCAATCCGCACTGGGCTCGCGTGGGAACTATAGCCCAAACCCTTCAATTCTACTGGAGGAGGCCTACGCCTAGAGGCGCACCGAATTACGCAATTTAATATTAAAAAAAAAAGAAGAAAAGAAGTTTCACAATATTTTATTTGTAGACTAGCGACCTGCCCCGGCTTCGCACGGTATATTATGCATGTTTTATACATATAAACCTTCCTGTTGATTCACTCTATCTATTAAAAAAAACCGCATCAAAATCCGTTGCGTAGTTTTAAAGATTTAAGCATACATAGGGACATAGGGACAGAGAAAGCGACTTTGTTTTATACTATGTAGTGATGATGTAGGTACATTTAATTCAGATCATAATCATTCGTATCCGTAAGTGTTACTTTATATTACCTTATCCTATTCTTTAAAGCCTAAAGAAAGAAGAAACAAATTATGTATAGTTACGAGTAGTTCTATTGAATTAGTCAAAAAGTGCTCACCAGGATTTCAGGTTGGTGTTTGTTACTATATCACAATATTCAGGAGGCACAAATCTTCTAACACAAAAGTTGCAATCGCGCACTTAGTTTTGCAAGATTATGTCATATTTCTCGCGTTGGTGGTAGAGCTAAACTGAGATAGTGATCATCTCAAGTGCGTTTATGAAAGTGTGATGACGATTTATCTTATCATATTGTTTTACATATTGTATCAACGCTTTTCCGGCTTAGAGATCTGTAGTCAAATTGGACGTCATTGCTAAAAGGCTTCACTCAGTTCCATGCTAGAGCGAAGAAAAACAGAATTGAACAGTTGCTTCTCTTTCCGTGGTAAAAAGCCATTGAGGAAATGAGTGAAAATCTTAGGAATCATGTTATAGGTATAGGCGATGCGGCTAGCAAACCAACACTATTTTCCCACCCGTTCCACCTATACGCCCAGAATCATGCTAACGTGGCCTCGAGGTCTTGTTATTTTAAGCTCTGTCTACCCCTTAAGGGATAAAGACGTGAGTTATGTTTGTAAGTATGTATGATCACTCAGTGCCGTAACTATAACGTCTGAGGCCCGTGGCAAATTCATTCTTCTTCTTCTTTAGATGCCTCTCCGACTAGCGAAGGTTGGCAGTCAGTTCTGAATATTTCTCCCTGTCTCTCGCGAGGCGAAATAGATGGGCAGCACTCGCGATGCCAGTCCACTCCCGAAGATTCCTGAGCCAAGATTTCTTTCGTCGGCCTACGTGTCTTTTGCCAGCGACTTTGCCCATCATAATGAGCTGCAGAAGACATTATCTATCATGTCGCATCACATGTCCCAGATACGCCACTTTTCTTTGACGGATGATATTTCAGAGACATCGTTTCTCGGTGACACGTAGTAAGACTTCTTCATTAGTCACCCTCTGTGTGCAAATTCATTAAATAAATCAAATCTAATAAAGAAGTGCGTCATCGTCCCTTCTATGCTCTAGGCCTACCAGTTCGGAGCCTCGTAGAGCTAGCGGTCCATGGCATTTTGGCAGTCCTGCCATCGTTTAGTTAGGGCGATTGTGCACTACAAGGAATTTTACTGTCCGGATTACGATTTTTTCGGAATAGGTACGAACTGCCAATATAAATTTGTAGGTAAGTACCTATTCCGTAAAAAATCGAACTCCGGACAGTAAAATTCCTTGTAGTGCACAATCGCCCTTACGCCATCGGCTTCACTGTTGGTTCTTCCGTGTGCAAGCGCTGCTGTGTTCCGGCGTGGACTTTGATACGTGAGTGATCCAGTCATTTCACATTCCATACATAAACAACATTTTAAGACTTGTAACTAACAAAATACTTTGAAAATGAAGAAAGAAGACATTCGTTCCTTTTTGCAAGACACAAAATACAAGAGCATTATACCTACACACAATTTTATAGAAAGGAAACAAAAAACAATACATCAAAAATGGATTAAGTAGGTATCAGTGCTTGAGTGTCTTCGCAAAAGTGAAAACGGTCGCTGGCTCAGCATCACGCTGAGGTGTTAGACTGTGATGTAAGATACCATCTCTACATATTAGATTAAGTGATTCCTTTATATGGTAGAGAGACATATTAATCACCAATGCACTTTATAATGTAACTCTTATGAATAATCAATATAGATCGAGACGTGTAACTGTAAAGGTGTGTTTCATTAAAGTACTCCATCATCGGCTACCCATCCCTAATGTAGGAGGACTCGACTATTATAATACAAGACACCTGCAACACTGATTTTCTGCCAGAACCGCTTGAGCTCTCAAGGCTCGAAAGAAATCTTATAAGTTTAGCGATAACTATGTGAGAGCGAGAAGCCACGGTATGTATTGTTTTGATTATAAAAGTCAGTCAGTAGTGTGGCGATGCAGGACGCGCTCCAGTGAGGGCAGTCTCTCCACATCGCTTGCCTGTGCCAGACGTGCACACTGAATGATTTCTTAATTATTGTCTTGCTCTGAAGACATTCTTTGTTATTCATTTAAGACCTCCTGGGTCAATATCCGCGAATTTAACTCTTTCCCCGACAATTATTACGAGTATCTACTTAGTTAGCTATCTACCTAGTTTTCTGAAAAATATTATCATAAAATCCGCGTTGATACGGGAACCCTTAGCCTTCCCTTTATCCTTGTTCTATGAAATCATAATCTCACAAAACAAGCTGTCAATGTCGCAGACTCATTTCGTAACGTGCTCGTGAAGATTACAGAATGTTCAGTACTTGTATGAGTATAGCGTGACGGTTATCGTGAGATAAAGGAGCTGTAGTGCCTTTAAATTCAATCATTCATGAAGCCACAGATAAATACTAAGACAAAATGTTGGTTCAAAATGATAATGCGCAATTTTTTTTTTGCTACCCATTTTCGGTAGCGCCACAGACTAGGCACTCATGGGTGGGGGTGTCAATTAATTACTTGACGTTCGTATGCATAAAAAATAGGGGGTGAAAAAAATACAAAAATTCGCGATGCGCAAGGGAGAAATCATGAAAAATAATAATCACTTTGTCTTGCACCTCAATTTTATTTTTATTTGGATAAAGCAAAAATGTTCAAGTAAGTTAAGGTAAAGTCTTATATCAAAAAAAGACACGTGGTTTTATACCAGGAGAGGGATTAGAAAAGGTCATGGTTAATAAAATGGTATAAAAAAAGAAACAAAACTAGAATAATCCTTAGACCATTTTTGCCTATTTAAGCCAACAATTCTGGTGCAGTCCGAGTGACTCGGAACGTCGCGTGTTAAAAATGATTGCTCGTGTAGTCTTTCAATAAAGACGGATAATTTTAAAGAGGTACATCGCACGTGCTCGCCAATAACTGTGGTAGATTAATCAAGATTACTAAGAAGTCAGATTGAGCTCGGCTTATGGTCTGCAAAACGGGGCTACGGGACAAGGCCGAATAGTTAAAATAACGGACGTATCATTATTTTATGATGTGCTATGTGTCGACCAGATTCTTAAATTGATGGGTGATGGTACACTGATGGTCATAGACTTAGAATCTTACTACGGTGATGTGGCAGTACGTATACTTACAACAGCGGTAGTGGTAACAGGCGGGAAACCTGAAATAATTGATTGTCAGTTCAGTAGGTAAAATTCTACGATGAAAATACTTTTTGCAGAAAACTTGGGACTATACAAGGTAGCAGTTTATTTGGTATCTCGAACAACCCTTCTCTCGTATGGCAACATCGTCCACAAACTGTCACATAGAAAAAAACGCTGTCAAATAGAATTTGACACATGCCTGCCCCTACCGTTCCGGTTTTCAGTAGGGATGGGTTATACTTGCTATATCGCGTACCAGGGCTTAAAAGTACGTCCACCTTCTCATACCAGGTGCAGAAACCAGGTATCAAAATACTTTCAAGGTATTTTCTTCCCAACGTAACGACGACTCGAATACTTGCTTCCTTGCAAGTTGCAAGGAAGCAAGTATTCGACTTGCAAGTTTAAACCTTGTTGTTATACAGATAAGATTCAAAATATTCCAATCAAGACGTAAAATACTTTGAAAGTATTTTATTTCACGTATAAGCATAATCTGAACCTTATGTGTATGAATACAAGATATAATTTTGCATTTTGAAATTTTGAGGTTTAAGTACTTGCTTTACAGTTCGCATAGGCTTCTGTTCCTTATTGCCAAATTAACGGCCACCCGCCCGGGCTACTAAATTAACGGTGAGATGTTTTCGCTGTATATGTTTTGTCAGATTGGATACTCCCGATTTAAATGACAATTTTGCCTTACACATTTTGCACTCCCCAATATTATTCCCTTTATCTATAAAATGGTCCCACGCTACACTTTTTTTCGGTGCCATATTTAAACACAATAAATTTATTACAACACAATATACTTAAAACACACACACACACACACACACACACACACACACACACAGTTTAAGAACAACTAATTGCGATTATTTGCGATGATAATCGAGCGCAAGCACAACGTAAACAAACAAATTCAGAAATACAAGAACTTTTACTTCAAAACTGTGCAAGATTAAAAATGCCGAACGTACACGCAAATATGTACCTTGTAATCCTTCCAGTAAAGCTGTACGAATTTTAATGCAATCTTAATGCAATTACAACTTGAATGATTCAAGGTCAAGCAACATGAACGAAATGCATTATTGTACCCTATTTTTCATACAATTAAGGTTTAGTTTCCAAACTAATCAAGTTGAAAACACCGAGCGAGGCGAGACCGATATACATTGCTTCGCCATCGCACGGCGCACGCCCCGAGCCCAGCCGAATAGCACCGAAGAACGACGAGCGAGACAAGTTCCAAGAAAAATACATTCGATTCGTTTGACGTACGAGTTCGACGTAGTAGTACTTACTTTGAAGGGACAATATAATTTAATGGGAATATACTTTCAAGTCTTGCAAGTATTTCGGGTCGTACCTGGTTGGTATACTTGCAAGGAAATACCTGGTATCAAAACCTGGTAACGTAAATACGCACCATCTCTAGTTTTCAGTGATTATTTTTTTATTTCACTTGTAGTCCGTTTAAACTATACAAATCACATGTGTAATGTCTGTATTCGACAGCGCAGTTTTTAATTCTACCCTGTATGAAGCTCTGTACCTTCAAATAGGGGATACTTTCGCTGTGGCAAAAGACTTTTTTGGGTCATGCGTGTCATCTCTTCCCATAGAAGATTTTTCTAATTCCATCGTAAACTTTACTGAACTTTCTTTCTACGAGGAAATCGCCGGTGTATTCTACTTCAACGAGTTCCAATTCCTACTACTGAAGACATTCCTTATTATCTTGCTGTTCACTTTGTTATTGATTTTCATTTCGTGGCGTGTTTACGGCAAACGGATCTCGGAACGGTTTATGAAGCCAGGTGAGTATTTGCGAGTGTTTTTACGCTGACCTTGGGCAGTATCAAGGCCATTGTTCCGCATTTTTTTTTTTTCAATACAACATTACCTAAACTAGGTAAATTTTAAATATAAATTAAAGCTTCTTTACGATTTCATTTGAGGGCTGTGCTACCGTCACAGATGAGTGGAGTGAATCGTAATTTACAAGTCGATGTTGCTGAGTAACAAGCTTCCATTTTATATGTGTCATCATAAGCCATTGAAAATGAAAGGGAAAACATCATAGCTATTTAACAAATTATCATGCTTACTCATTTAAATGAGCTACATAAATAGTTGGTTTATATAGGTAGTGAGTCATGATCAGCATATTGGATCTAGGAAGACAATAGATTGGAGATAAAGATAAACATGTATTCGTAAAGCTAAGGTAAATAGATCAAAAATCTTGAATTATTTTAAGAACTTATTCAAATCAAATAACAATTTTGATAGGTATACCATACTTTTAAATATTGTACACATAATTTCCCATATTGTTTTTACTGAATGCTCTGTCAATAACTATTACTACTGTGTCTCAAACTCTGTTTATTAAAATTATACCTTTATGTAATGAAGTTATTGACTAAGTGGCATTCATAAGATGATTTTCAGAAAATATTAACTAACTTTGAATTATATTTTTGTGGATAAGTCATACACAAACAATCCGTCAGTTCTGAGATAACTTATCTCATTTATCTTTCAGCTACATTGGACACAATAGAACAACTAAAAGAAAGTGTTTCCAAGTTAAAACTGCCTAAGGAACACACACCAAGAATCTAAGATGGCCGAAAAGATTCTTAATTTTTTTAAGAAAAAAAAGTTAGAGACCAAGTTCAAAATGGCTGGGCCAGGGCATAAATTGAGTGAGGCTACAATAACTAGTCAAAGCTCGAGTGCTTCTAGAAGTGAGAGTGTTGGCAAACGATCAGGTCTGTCTGCTGAGAGCCAAGTAGCTGCCGAAGCGGCTTTGGCACGTGTGCAGCAGAGGCGGGACAACCCTGGCTTTAATACTTCTTATGCAGCTATACAGGTATTGTTCTGTTTTAATTTAAGCCTAATCCTAATAATGCACAGATATTGTCCTCTACGCGGGTACGGGATTTTATTTAAGAGTTTTAAATCAAAATGTATTTCTTTGACGGCTCTTTATTGACATCAAGTTCGAAAGTATTAGCTGACACTCTGTCAACATTAAACAAATAAACAAATGTAGGAGAGCAGCGCAAGGAGTTTGTAATAGATATAGTATACTATGATAGATTAGATTAGCGTTGAACTAACAAAGGAAACCACAAAATTTGACAGCTGTTGGTGCATGTCAAAGATAAAGAACCATTTTACCTTCCAATTAAGTGTGTCACTGGTTCACTTAAGGCCTGCCTCACCACTTTGTTAAGTTCCAGCTGTCTTAAGTATCAGTTATCTATGATTCCGTCTCTATTTATTTACTACCAAACAGACAGAGACGTCATCATAGACTTAACAGAGAGTGGTGAAACAAGCCCTTAGAATCGCAAAGTGTAAGAAAAATGGTCTTGCTTATCGTCCATCTTGCCCTGACATTTTAAGTGTATATCTATCTCTTTCTCTCGTTTTCTGATGTATTACATATTTTCTATATCTATGGTCTAATAGAGGAATAGATTACTTTTTACTATTAATAATGTGAAACTTTGATGGATTAAAATGTTTTTTTTTTTCTAAAAGACTTACAAAATCTAGAGTATTCCCATTTTTTTTTGGAGTATTTCCATTTTGATGCTACTTTTATTTTAACTTGAAATTGCATGAAAATTAAAAATTTATCTGATGTAAAAATAACCCATTTCATAAAAACACTGTTAATTTTATTTTATCAATGTCTGAAATGTATCAAATCAGTCGACAAAAACTAGTTTACAGTAAATATTTTTTACTATCGTCATCGGGTTTTTTTATTAGTCATGCTTTGGGTTTTCCATAATATTCAGAGGTTTGTGTTTAATTAAGATAATTGTCAAAAGTTCAAGTGTGGGTTCAACATGATTGTACTAACCAGACACACTTTTTTGCTTTCTGGATTAACTATTATGAAATAATATGAGGACATAATAATAATCGGAACATTTTTATCACATTTTTAAATTACTGGTAACAATAACAATGGGATATTGCGACAGTTGTGTAAATTTTTATTCAAGTTTAATATGGCTTAGTTAAAATATTATATTGTTGAAAAAGTAACAATGTAAAATTATAAATAAGAGGGTAGTTTGGTAATATACGAATGTGGGTACATTTAGTTTATTTATAGTTTTACAAATTAGTACGACGTTGGTTCGCATGTGCATCGGTTGTGCTCTAACTTTGAGAATGATCCCGTAGAGGGATCGAAACGCGCGTCAGTGTTTGTGTGGGGTTAGGATTAATTAAGTTTGTGGGATTTGTGTGCGTTTTGTGTGGTAGTAGTGGTGGGAGGGCTTGCATGCAAAACGTACATATTTCGCACAGGCTTGGTTAACTTGCACGTAAGTAGCGGAGTAGCAAGGTAAATATTTTGTGTTCATTGAAATGGACCTCCGCAAAGTAACGCCTGATTCAATAAAATATTATGATAGATATTTATGAATGTTTGACTCTATGGAATCATTTCTTTAGGCACAAGTTAAAAAAGAACTGGAAAATGAAAAGGCATCTTCATCCAAATTACAAGAATCAGGGTGTGATCAAGCTACGTCTTCCAAACCAGAACTCGGTCGATCCGAGAGATCCGGATCGAAAGAGAAGACCGACGACGTTGGCTTGCCTAAAAACTGGGTTGCGGATGGAGTATTTTTCAAGTGAGCACTATTCTTTTTGTTGAATCATCATCATCATGAAGACATCCACTGTTGAACAAAAGCCTCCCCCTTGGCACACCATAATGAACGACAACTCGCCACCTGTATCCACCCATTTCCCACAACTTTCACGATCTCGTCAGTCCACCTAGTGGGAGGCCTGCCAACACTGCGTCTTCCGGTTCACGGTCGCCACTCGAGAACTTTCTCCTCCAACGGTTGTCTGAACGGTTGTTGAATTATACATATTATGTATTTTTAATTGTATTGATATTTTTTATTTCCTCGTGAGTATTAGGGTGCGACCACACCGCCGCTTAAAAAACGGTGACGTTACGGAATCGCAACAAAATGTATGAAGAAACGGTGAGAAAACGTGACGCATACGACACGTCACTGCGTTTACGCGGCGGTTTGGTCGCACCCTTATTAATAAAGCACGGATTGAGGGCAAAGTAACGTATTTCGACTATGATGTAGTTTGTAAAGTTAGAGCTTTTAATTAGAGTTAAAGCGTGTAGAGCTGACATTACTTACCTGCATTGCACGGTCTTATCGTTTAAGGGAAGACTGGTCCAGCGTACGCCCCCCCTCCCCCTTCTTGGCGTGGTCCTGGTGGATGTCGGGTCCACTGGGGGACGTTTGTGGTGAAACCCTTGTTGCATCCCAATGCATCTCATCATAGAAAGAACGCAAATGTTATATAACTTGACCTAAATATGTTGCGGTGCAGCAAAGTATGATGTAATTGTTTATATCATACATCATTATTGTATACATGTTTGTTATTGTGTGTTTGTTGTAAGTATTATAATTGTTTTTTTTTAGGTGTCCCATGATAGGCAACGACATTCTAACGAGGGATGAATGGAAGGAAAACATCAAGAAGTTTTTGTATGAGCAATTAGAAGAGGAGAGAGGTCTGACTGCCTGTCTCATCATACAGTCGTGTAATAAGAACAAAGAAAAGGTAATCCGAACCTTTAGTTGAATACCTAACGAACTAACTAAGATAACTAACGAGTCATTATTAACGAACCCTTTTTTTTATTTTTTTTAGTTTATCCTGTTAGTGTTTTTTTTGACGAAGTCTATTCTTTAGATTGTTTTGTAATTAATATTTTTTAATCGATTGTTATGAATAAATAAATTTATCATATTGTAAAAAAAAGATACTTATCTTGAAAAATTACTATAAATTAAAATTAGAAAAAGAGATATGTTTGTAGGTAAACTATTAGATTCATTCGAAATATTATAAACGGGATGTGAACCGCGATTACCTTCTTCGGTTCACATCCCGTTTATAATATTTCGAATGAACTTAACCGTGAATCATTAAAAACTCTTATTAGATTCATCTTAATTATCAGAGTAAAAATAAATACCTAATGGGTCGAAAGTTGTTTTTATGAAGTTGTTTGGTTTTTATTTTTATGTCAAATATTTTGGTTACTCAAAATACCTATGGTACAACAAGCCTTATTTGAATTTAATTTTTCAGGTTGATACGTGTGTAGAAACTCTATGCAAATATTTAGAAAACATAGTTACTTATCCAGAGGAGGAGAAATATCAGAAGATCAGGATGTCCAATAGGTACAGTACCTATTTACATACATACATACACAGACACAAGAGCCCAAGGTAACAAGACCTAAGGCCACATTTAGCATGGTTACCTGTGTAATTCATTTAATAACAAATTAATGTTTAATGATAATGACGATTTAGAGACCCTGTCTAGATAATTATAACCCTTGTTCATAAACGCTCTATAGGCTTCTGGTAACTTAGCAATCGTTTGTCCTTATCTGTGAAAAGTAAATGTCAAAGTGACAGATAAGGACAAACTATTGTTAAGTTAGCGTTAGCAGAAGCTTACAGAGCGTTTATGAATAAGGGGGTAAAACTGTAGGCAATATTGTTTCAAGTGTTAAATGATTTAAGAAAGTTATATATTTTGCCTTGCAGAGCATTTACGGACCGCGTGCAGCCGATAGAAGGTTCAATGGAACTGCTGACTGCCGCCGGCTTTGTGCAGCAGACCCTGCTTAACCCTGAGGGTGTGGACGAGGAGTATCTGGTGTTCAACAAGGACAACGTGCCCAGCGTCGAGAGCTTAGTGGTGAGTGACAAAAGCTGTCAATGTCGCGTCTAGCGAGTTGGGTAGGCTCGTGTGGAGATGAAAACAACCAAGCACGTTTAGCGACTAAATTTATTTTACGGGCTAGGAACGCGGCACAAGATCTCAGGGGTGGATTCGGTAGTGGTTGTTATAACACTTGGACGGCACTTCCCTTGGCCAGAGGTAGGGCGAGCTAGGGCTACGGCGCGGATGTCGTTGTGAGCGCTGGAGCGGAGCAGAGCTGAGCTTGAAGGTTCGTTTGTAGGATCGCAGTAGTTGGTGAGCCTGAAGAGACCCAGCCGTTTAGGCAGCCAGAGATTCAGCACATAGTCCAAGCACCTGAGGTAACAAAGGGTCCAAAGGGTCCAAACACAAGAGGATGGCGATTTATTTAATTTCACTACACTCTTTTGACTTTCAGAGCTTGCAGCTGTTGTTACTTGTACAAAGTTTCAGTAGAAGTGACCAATATTCTTGATCGTGAGCAGAAAATAACCCAAAATTTCCAGTCTGAGGAAAAAATATCTAAGGTCTGTTCATTCTTAACCGTCCTATTTGGTAAACAAAATTCTAACCTTAAAAGGTCTCATTTTTGTTATTTTTTAACTATTTCATCGTAAATAAAGTAACTGGAGATAAAATATCAGCAAAATTATGTACAAAATATTGCCTCAGGTTTATTTGATAACTTAAGACTCCTTATTTTTTACGAAAATTTGTACATTGAGGTTAGAATTTTGTTTACCAAATAGGACAGTTAAGAATGAAAAGACCTTAGACTTTTTTTTTTAATTTCCCATTCACTTTTTTGAGGTTTATATCGTATTTTGAAACGTTTCAGAATCTGATCGAGGCGCTCCGCTCGGCGGAACCTATTCAGCTCGAGCTGGACAGGAACCTGCAGGTGATGCTGCCCTCGCAGGCCGCGGTGAAGATGCAGCTGCCTCCAGCCTTCTACGCCATGACCATGGAAGACGTGAAGCGGGAACAGCAGCTCAGGTGAGTAGTTATTGCTGCGTTGGCTAGTGGCAGGAGTAGCAGGTAGTAGGGGTAGGCAGCGGAAAAGTGACGCAACACGAATCCACCTTATTTACTTTTCGTATTTTTCTATGTATTCTAGTTTCAGTATAATTTAGAAACATTAAGTAACTTACCAGCGGGAAATGGAGCGCAGTGTTTTATACTGGCACTCCACTTGGCGTATTTATCCAAATACTAGCTGTTGCCAGCGACTTCGTCTGCAAAAAAATTGTTTGTCGCTATCCCGCGGGAATTTTCCGGGATAAAAAGTAGCCTATGTGCTATTCCAGACTTTTCTCTACCTATGTGCTGAATTTCATCCTGATTCGTTTGGCCGTTCTGGCGTGATTGAGTAACAAACAAACATCCATCCATCCATCCATACTTTCGCATTTATAATATTAGTTAGATTAGATACTAAGTATATCTCTACATGGTGTCTTCTTGTTTGCAGATCCGAAACTATAGCGAAGAGCCAAATGCTGCGCACCAAAGCGATGCGCGAGAAAGACGAGCTTCGCGAAATGCGGAAATACAAGTTCGCTATTATTCGGGTTCGGTTCCCGGACGGCATATTATTGCAGGTACCTTGACTGTATAGATATTGTTGGATTTTGTTCTTATGGTATGTGAGAGTTGCGTGTATAGATATTTATGATTTCCTATTTGCCTACATATATTTGACTGACATAGTACATAAAGCTCCGCTAAAGTGGCGGAGTAGCAGGTTAAATATTTTGTGTTCATTTTTACTTATTACCACTTTTAGACATCTGTGGCCCGTCTCTCGAAGCTACAAGTTACCATTTTACGAGTCTAAACTAGCAACACTGGTGAACAACTCGGCCATTGATTGGTTGATTAGACTAATGTTGCCAGTTTAAACTTGAAAATTTTAACTTGTAGTAGATTTTGCGGGTGGTAGGACCTTGTGCAAGGTCCGTCCGGATCGCTACCTCCATCTTACTCACTAATCCCACTGCCAAGCAGCAGTGTTTGCGCTGTTGTGTTCCGGTGTGGAGAGTAAGACAGCCGGGGAAATTACAGGCACAAGAGGCATTTCATCTTAGCCCTCTAGGTTGGTAACTCATCTGCAATTCTTCGGTGTTGCGGGTATCCATGGGCAGTGGTGATCACTTACGATCAGGTGACCCACTTGCTAGTTTACCTTTTTGGTATAAAAAAAAGCTTCGAGAAAGGGACCTTCCATTTTTTTAACTTTTCTGTTTATTCCAGGGGACATTTTCAGTGTATGAACGTTACAACGACATACATGAATTCGTTCGAGAAAATCTAGAATACGATCTACCCTTCGTGTTGAACAGTCCAACAGGTCACAAGTTGATACCCGAAGAGGACGCGAATAAGACCCTTATCGACCTTAAGCTAGTACCGGCGACTGTGCTCACTTTCGCTTGGCACAGTTCGGTGATTGAAGAAATAAGTGCCAGCCCTAATAAGGATGTGTTTCTGAAACCAGAAGTCATGATTTTGGTCAAAGAACTTTGATACTGTGATATGGTCAATGATTAGACAACATAGAAGTGACACCTCTTTCATTTGGATGTAAGAAATTTTTATTATGCCTCGACTGGTCCTAGTCTATGTCTATGTAACTTCTGTATCTCTGTGGATTTTTATCGCTGCAAAATGTCTTCGACATACCTATCACTATCACATAAGTGCCAAAATCATTGTGAAATTGATTGTGAAAAGGTTCCACAGAGGTTTGTGGTTCAAAAACGACTACACAGTTAACTTAATTGTTGAGCCTATATGAGATTACGTCATATTAAACATTGCCAATACCTGAAAACAAGCAATTTATCCTATGACAGGACTCCAAAGCACGAGTTGCGCGACGTATTTTTTTTTACAGTTCTTAATTAATAAAATCCTACTAATATTATAAATGCGAAAGTTTGTGACGATGTGACGATGTGAGTGAGTGAGTGTGTATGTTTGTTCCTTCTTCACGCTATTATGAATTTGGATACAATTTGGAACGAAGATATCTGGTACCCTAGATTAAAACATAGGCTACTTTTATCCCGGAAAATAGCATAGTTCCCAGGGGATAGCCATAAATATGTCAATTGCTAATTCTACGCAGACAAAGTCGCGGGCAGAAGCTAGTAATTAATAAGTAAAAAAAAACTGGCCCTCAAATTACAACTTTTAGCCAGGGCCCGGCCCGTTTTGTATCTGATATCAAAAACCTTGCACCATAGCGTAATAATTTGTAATAGTGAGCAGACTTTTGACAAACCGCTAACCATGAGGCCAGAAGCTCCAAATTTGAAATATTTTTGTTGCTATGCTCTTGCAGGGTGTCACATCTGTACTACTTTATGATTATGATTTCCACATTTAAACTGTAATGTGACTTGCAATAAATGATTCTATTCTATTCTATTCTATTCTAACCATCTACAATCGGCCATGTCCCGGCAAGACCCGGCAAATGCGTCGAGTGTCGCTTCTATGTTCATATTATGGTTATACGTTAATTGCATGAACATGTTAGAAACGCTGTCCTAAAATCTGTGTAACGTCAAACGGGTATGAAAATTCAAGAGGCAAGTAATTGATCGTGCTTTGTACTATCTCACGTAAGTAACCGCGCAGTTTTAAAAGAGTACTGAGCGTTTTTTTTTAATGTACTGTTCCTGTCAGCCGTGCACACTGAGCTCTTTCTGCCTGCAATAGTTCTTTCATAACTTTTTCTTATAATAACTTATACTGCACGTTTTACGAATGACAAACAAATTTGAAAAGTACTCTTCTCCAAAATTTATTGCCATAAATGAATGCATAAATTTAGCTAGGTATTATTTTGATTTGTATTCGTATTTCAGTCTGGTACTGTTAATCAGTTTGTATATTTATTTATTTATTATAGATATAGTTGGCAGTATATACGGACTTAAGGTAGGCAGTATAATTATACTACATATTATAGGGCCGGTCACGACTACGCGCTACCGAGAGCGAGGCGAGCGTTTTTAAACCGCTGTTAAGTTAGCGTTTGGAACGCGCAATGAAAATAAAAATCACTCGCCGCGCGGTCGTTCATAGTCGCTATCTAAGGCCGTATGTTTGAAAGAAGATCACCCGAAAGAAACTTTTGAAGGTGGTGAAAAACTGTGATGAATATGAGTAGAAAAAAAATATATTTTTGTCTTTTAGTCGAAAGTTTAGTCTTTTACCACTTTCGAATAGCATTTTCGAGTAATCTGCTGATGTTTTTAAAAACCATTTAAAAAATGATACAAATCTGGTATGATGTTCAAAATATCTAACTTAGATTTCTCAAACGCTTTATAGTGTTATCAGATACTTTTGGACAAATTCTCTGCTCCAGATTAAATCCACTAGAGACCGGTATCGGTACTGTAATTTCATATTTTAATGAATTAAATGTAGTCATTATAAGAGTAGAAACACATTGCAACGTTGTTTCTTTAATTAACACCTTGCTAACCGTACTATAGTCAGCTTGCAGCAAAAAAATCTAGACTTAGTTTTAATCTAAGTCCAGTAAGTGTTAAAAATGTATGGAATTGTTAAGATTAAGCCAGTTTCGATGACTAAATCTAGTTTTTTTTTCCTACAAGATGGCTTAAGTAAAATAGGTAGCCGTTTTTGTCTGTACTGTTTATCTTTTTCGAATACTATACTATACTAAATATATTTGCTTAAACTTACGAGTAAAGGTACAGTCATCGACTGTTTATCAACTTCTGATGCTGACTGTACAACAGGCTAACCGTTTAATTGTGACTTATTTATTAAGTTATTTGTATATCGAGTTATATGATGGTCGAGTAAATGTTTAAAAGAACGTTATTAAATTTGTATTATTTTATTATCCATCAAAGATTACAATAATAAGTATTCAAAGACAATCTTGTAAAATATCATTCCGTGGTAACCATGCGTATAGTTCTTTAATTCATTCCTTATCTTTAAAACTACTAAAAATTCTTAAATACTACTAGACTGGCTTCCATAAAAGTGGAAATGTAAAAAAAAATACGTTATATATCTTGGTCAAGTTTTTACTATTTGCGTAACCAGTTTGAATTATATATTTGATCAAATGTCGGTGTTTCTAATAAATTTGACGAAGTCACCCAGTATCTTTAATCAAATGCACGTTTTTTTCATCTGTCGCTTTGGCAGCGAACCTTAGTTAAATTTTAAGTTAGTATGTATGTATGTATGTATAACTCTTTCTTGTACATAAAACACATGAAAAAGGTAGGTAGGTAGGGTAAGTTAGATTTAAATCAGTTTGAAAACCAGCATGCCTGCCAAGTCTCCTCTCCTATTTACCTAATACTTGCATATACCTAATGCTTGTACATTTTTGTGTATTGCTAAATAAATAGTACATTACTGCAGAGGCCGTGAAGTAAGGGATTGCAGGACGAAATTGGGGTACACGGCCGAGTCGTAGACGAGGCCGGATAAAGCGAGTCCTGCAATCCCTGTTTCCGGCCGAGGATTGTATAGTGCTTTTCTCAAGCAATGCGAGGAAATCAAGTAAAAATTGTTTAATTAGCCGCTTTTTTAATTTTTGAAACATGTTATTTGAACAAACTATTGCTCGCGCCATGTTCCCCGCGCCCCGCCCCGCGCCGCCGCGCCGCGCCGACCGCACCACAGTACTTCTTGGCCTAGGCCGTAAATGTGAAACTTCTTGGCTTCATTTCGCGACATTAACGCGTACATTTCCGAGCATGCTTGAGAAAAAAATATTTTATTATTTATTTATTTATTGTTGGACAGATGGAATACCACCCTAACACAAAGGAAGCTTTTCATAAAACAAATCCTCTGTGATTGGCCAGTTCTGTCTCCGCTTTTATGGAAGTGCAGTGTTAGGTTAGAGGTTACGTACGCTGGATACGCGTTGACATACAAAATAACGTATATATTGAAACGCTCTTAAGTTGGTTTAGTTTCGGGTACAAGTATCAAACCCATGAGTGAGACAAGACAAACCGGAATGCCTTTTTAGGAGCTAACGAACTGTAATCTGTTCATAGCGTTGTGGGGGGAGGCCGTAGAACCAACGGACAAGACCAAGTGACCTCACTAGCTGTTATTAACACGCTATGCTAAGGCCAACAGTACGTATGTATAACTCTTTATTGTACATAAAAGACGTTAATTTTACAGGTAATAAGATACACAGATGTACAAAGGCGAACTTGTCCCTCAAAGGGATCTCTTCCAGTTAACCTTCGAACGATTGACAGGACAACAGAAACCAGAGTATAGAGAGTAGACATAAAAAGCTAAAAGAGCAATGACCCTAACTTAGTCGATCCAGCGTACATAATACAAGATGTCAGAATCATTCTAGAATACTTCAACTGGTAATTTAATTGGCGGAACACCCCTGTACATTTTTCAGGACATTTTTAACCATTTCGCCGCCACGTCAAATACAAGAGACAAATACGCCAGTCTTCGTTACATACATACATACATATCGTCACGCCTCTTTCCCACAGGGGTAGGCAGAGACTACTATGTTTCACTTGCTACGATCCTGACATACCTCTTTCGCTTCATCCACATTCATCAATCTCTTCATACATGCTCGTCGGTTTCGGATACTCTTGACCTGGCCTTTTTCCAAAACGTCCCCAATTTGATCACGGAACGTCCGCCTAGGCCTTCCCCTCCCAACGCACCCATTCACACTCCCCATATAAATCTGTTTAGTTAATCTTCTTTCATCCATCCTCTCTACGTGACCAAACCACTTCTATCCTAGTCATTATATCTTCTTTCACACCAGCACGTTCCCTTATCACACTATTCCTTATTCTATCTTTCAGTGATACACCTTCCATACTTCTTAACGCTCACATTTCTACTGCATTTATTCTACTTTCATGCTTCTTTTGTCATACACTTTCGCTACCGTACATTAGTGTGCGGACTAGACCAGACTTCGGTGCAATGCCTTATTGAACCTAAACCAAATGGAACGGTTGCTTTTGCATTGAAGTAATGGACGTATATATAGGTCATTGGCATTGAACCTGCGAGCTGCGGTGCTGATCTGTCGTTGGCGTCGAAATGGTTAACTGTGGTTGAATGTTTCCTAACATTGGTCGATACAGTGTATATACAAAAGGGTGACATCATTTCGCATCAAAAGCAGTGTCCGATAAAATTAACCACCTGGTGAAATATGCGCTACGTGCGTCTATGCTGCCTTTAGCATATGCGGCCTTTAGATCCTGTCACCCTAGGCCAGTGATGGGCAAACTACGGCCCGCGGGCCAACTCCCGCCCGCAAAGGAATTCAATGCGGCCCGCCGGCGTTCCTTCGAAGAGTGTTTATGGTACAGGATGACGATATTTAGACGGTCCTGCTGTATAAAATCTAACTAATATTATAAATGCGAAAGTATGGATGGATGGATGTTTGTTTGTTACTCAATCACGCCACAACGACCCAACGGATCTGGATGAAATTCGGCACATAGACAGAAAAGTCTGGAATAGCACATAGGCTACTTTTTATTCCGGAAAAATGCGTAGTTCCCGCGGGATAGCGACAAACGAATGCTTTGCAGACGAAGTCGCTGGCAACAGCTAGTAGAATAGTAGATGCAAAGGCAAAGGAGCTAGCTAGACTAGCCACGTAGTTCACGCGTCATGTGTCAAAAAAAATTGCATTTTGGTATAATTTTGGCCTTTGTCTGAAATATCTGTAATTTTCTGGCCCGCTATGAAAAGTTTGCCCGCCACTGCCCTAGGCTCAGTCTACCCCGTAAATAATAAATACGTGATCTGTGTATTATTGAAATATTCCAAAACAATTCCAGAAAACCTTGTATAAGGGATCAGTGTATAGAAATCAGTGACTACAAACAACACCTATTAATGTGCACGTTTCAAACGTATTAAGTATACTTCATTTAATTTAGAATGAGAAACCACAATAACATTATTGCGTCTGGTCAACTATTTCTTACCTAGCAAATAGTACAGTGCAATAGGTCGGCAGCCGCAAAACAAAATTGTTTTAATGTCACTTTATTTGCGTGTCGTCAATTGTTGGTCTAGTACAAATTGTAAAGAGATAACAGTTCACGAGCCGCAATATAATGTTGATTTGGTTTCTCATCCTAAATTAAATGAAGTACAGTATCGATACAATTAAACATTCATAATACATCAACGTTAAATTAGACCGGCTCGCATGCAACTTAGACGAGACCAAAAACGGACAAGTGCGAGTCTGACTCGCGCACCGAGGGTGCCGTAAAAAATTCGTCAAGTGATGAAATCCAGTGCTTGCAGATCTAAGCAAAATGTAGGCAGGGTGAGATCATTTTATATTGGTTACTTACATAGACAGACAGACGAAAATATTCTGTTTTTAGTCTGTGAAAATTTCAACTGTAGCTATCACGGTTTACGAGATACAGCCTGGTGACAGACAGACAGACAGACGGACGGACGGACAACAAAGTCTTAGTAATAGGGTCCTTTGGGTACGAAACCCTTAAAAAGAACAGGTTCCCAAGTTTGAAAGATAAATATATAATACATCGTTATCAAAGCGCAGTCGAAACACGACTGAACCAAAACTGCACAATAGACTTTTGCTTCCGACAGTTTTTGAGTGTGATTGGGAGTCTAGTTGTTTATTCATGTCAATGATTTTAATAGTAAATTTGTATCACATAGCTGAAAATTTAATTACTCTCGCCTGGTTCACTACAAGGACGCTAAACATTACAGTTAGAACGCTCGACTATTCGCGCCCATACTCCATAGCATGTAAGGGAAAGGGGTAAAGGGTCTCGTCTACCTATCTCGCTCTTATACGCGTGTTATCTCTTCCTCTGACGTTGCCGACTAGATCCTAAAACTATGAATAATATGGATTATAAATATTATAATAGTGCGAAAATAAAGAGTAGAAAATACAGTCTCTTAAAAAAATCCGGAATATTTCAGGAGATGGTGGGTTAATTCCATTTTCACACTTGAATCCCTCATTACCCTTTGGGTTCTACTTTAGAATCCCTCGCTACGCTTAGAATTATATTCTAGAATCCTTCGCTACATTCTGGATTCAATGTAGCGCCCTCGCCGTAAATACATCATTTTGCTCCCTTGTGACACAAATAACTATTTCAGGATCTTTGAGTTACATGTGACAAATGTTTCCATATGAGGGATTCAACCCTCATTACGCTTTGGGTTCTACTTTAGAATCCCTCGCTACGCTCAGAATTATATTCTAGAATCCTTCGCTACATTCTGGATTCAATGTAGCGCCCTCGCATATACATCATTTTGCTCCCTTGTGACACAAATAACTATTTCAGGATCTTTAAGTCACAGGTGACAAATCTAATCTAACTAATGTTATAAATGCGAAAGTATGGATGGATGGATGTTTGTTTGTTTGTTACTCAATCAGGCCAGAACGGCCCAACGGATCTGGATGAAATTCGGCGCATAGGTAGAGAAAAGTCTGGAATAGCACATAGGCTACTTTTTATCCCGGAAAAGTGCGTATTTCCCGCGGGATAGCGACAAACGCAATCTTTGCAGACGAAGTAGCTGGCAACAGCTAGTGTTTCCATAAATTGATTGACGCGACGTCTCAATTGAATCGCATAAAGGGCGGGACAAAATCTTGAAATGTCAAATCTTTGCAGCGGTGTTCAGTCGAATTAACCCCACCTGACCCCTATTCCACCAAAATCGACAATTGTCGGCGACCATTGACAATTCTAAATGCAATGCGTAGCGATGAAGCCAATCGGCGTAGCTTCTCGTGGATTCTGTAATAACACAATTGTCACTTGTCACTGACAATTGTCGCGTTGATAAAACAGGAGCCTGCTGAAACATTCCGGAAAAAAAACCGAGAGACCTTAACGGCGCCACTGTCTACGCAATCGTCACACTTAGTGTAAAACGCTTGATTATAGCAACAATTTCCTATGAAAATTGTTAGTTCCCATATAACCCGTTTTTCTACCCTTTATTAAGACTGTAAACCTGAAGGTTTAGACACATACGACACTGAATATAATAAGTTAATTTAAGCAACAGCAACGTCTGCAATATCTTCATAGGGCCGTTTGGGGAGTTTATTCTCGATGGTGAGCGATTTGGTGCAATCTTGGGTTTTGTAGATGCCCACAAGCCTGTTTGACACCTCGAACATGTTGTACCGGAGCGATATTATAATGAACTGAGCGTTCTTAGTACGTTCCTGTAACAAAAAATACTCATCAAATACCACACAAAGAATGATGTAAAACCTTTTTCATCTCTCATACTCTGAAAGTAGGTCATTGATTATCTGGATATAGGGTTGAAAGTGACTCATCGCGACCCTTGGGTTGAAAGTAATTTTTTTTTCTAGCTAATTCAAATCAGGTACATAGCAATGGAAATACGTATACAGCCATGTAATCTATGTTTAAAATAATAATCTATACTAATAGTTTAATGCGCGCAAATCGCGCAATAGAAAAAAGAGCGGGAAGAGAATGACAAACGTAACAAATATTAAATGCGACCATGCGACGTTAGTCAAATTTTAATTTCCTCATATTCGAAATGAAAAGTAGAGTGTTCAACTCGGATGAAATTACCCATTTCACCCTCGAACTATTGGTGCCCTCACTTCGTTCGAGCACCAGAAATATCTCAGGTGAAATGGGTATATTTCAATTTTCAACCCTTGTTTATCAATCTACTATTTGTATAAGATAAACAAAAACACCGGGTAGAAGTAAAAACTACTAAAGTAAAGAAAAAAAATACACGAGATTTGAACTGCGGTAACCAGAGAGAACACACTGTTATCCCACACCTTATACCACTAGGCCAAACGCACATACGTTAAAGCGACAAAAACAACGTACACTTCAAAAATCAAACGCGACTCTAGCTTCATTCGCGACAATGCAAGTATAGTCAACAAAAGGTGCAGTAAAATGTAATTTTTAGATTTATTACTTACCTTGATATAATTAGCGACAATAGACACGTTCTTGAAGTCCAATGCCGCGTCTATCTCGTCCATAACGTAGAGCGGAGTCGGCTTGTAGTAATGCAACGCGAACACCAAAGCCAGAGACGACAGGGTCTTCTCGCCGCCGGACAGGTTCGAGATGTTCTTCCAAGACTTGTTTGGAGGGCGAACGCTGAAGGCAAAAGTTTACTTTGTAACCTGACGCACAATAAACAAGACTGCCAATCACGCTCAAAAACTGTCGGAAGCAAGTCTGCACTGCAGGCATATGACTGTATAACTTAGAGAGTACTGTTATTGGCCTTAAGAGGGCGCATTCGTACTGAGCTGGCAACGTCACATTTTTGATGATTTTTACGATTATTTCACGGAAATTGAATGAAAGTTTCAGATGTGCGTCTGTAGTGCACTACGTTTTTAGTGTATTTAATGTGTCCAAAGTCCAAAGCAATGATCAAACGTGATGGGCTTTTATTTTCGTACTAGCTGTCGCCAGCGACTTTGTCTGCAAAAAATTCGTTTATCGCAATCCCGCGGGAACTACGCAATTTTCCGGGATAAAAAGTAGCCTATGTGCTATTCCAGACTTTTCTCTATCTATGTGTCGAATTTCATCCAGATCCGTTGCGCCGTTCTGGCGTGATTGAGTAACAAACAAACATCCATCCATCCATCTATCCATCCATCCAGACTTTCACATTTATAATATTAGTTAGATTAAAGGGATATATCTCGTTTAATAAGAAAATAAAAGTCCATCACGATCATCACACTAAAAACGAAGTGCACTACAGACGAACATTTGAAACTTTCATTCAATTTCCGTGAAATAATCGTAAAAAAAAACACAAAAATGCGACGTTGCCAGCTCAGTAGGGATAAACGCTTTTAAGACTCGCATTGTAAACTAGAATAAGTACGATTGTAACGCTGTAGAACACCTCAATAAATAAATGAATAAATAAAAACAAACAATACCTGAATGTTATTCCTTCGGTGAACGGGTCGAGAGTGTCAACCAGCTCCAACTCAGCATCTCCTCCCAGTGTTATCATCTGGTACATTTCCTTAAGTTTGCCAGTTATTGTATTAAATCCTAAAATAAAGAAATCAAACGTTATTTTACCATCCAATTTGCAAAAAATAAAAATTACTTAATTCGCAACTGTTCCATATGAACTTCTTTTTTTTCTGAAATCGTGAACTATTCAGGATTTATTTGAGAATGTAGACCGCATAGGTTAGGTTAGATTTGTTTTACAACAATCCTGAAACACATAGTTTCAGAAAAAAAGTACTGTTGTAACTTTTCTTGCTGTATTTAATGAGAAATTAATTACTAAAACAGCTAACGAATTCTTGTTTGGTACAGTCAGCGTCATATAGAAACATCCAAGGTGACCAAACAGTTCGACACACCATACCATTTCTATTTATAAATTGTGCTGAACAATAGCAGTATTTATCTCTAGTTTTAAGTTGTATAGATAATAAATAGATTTCTGCTAAGTAAAATGGAATGGCAATTTGTACTGCGTACTCAATGACGAGTCATTCTTATTCTTTTTGACGTCTGTATTTACGCAATGTAGTGTCGAATATGTAACAATGATGACAGTAAAAAAATCTGATTCTGATTCTAAAGGTGATTCCGGGCATTGGTTATGTTTTGTCTCACCTGACAGGAAGTCGGTGGTGCGCCGCTTCTTCAGCTGGTCGTACAGGGAGCGCATCTCGTTGCGCTGCGCGGTTATTTCGTCCAGTTCCGCGGCGCGTTTCAAGTACAACTCCTCTTTTGTTTTGTAATCCTGAATACAATAGTTTGTGTCAGTAAAGAAAGAAAGAAAAAATATTTATTGCTACAAAAAAAACGAGTGAAAAAATATTCCAACAAAAAAAACCGCACGGATAAAATGAAAAAAAAAAAAAAAAAATTTTTTTTGAAGTATACAATTTTTTTTCATACAAATGAGCTGTTGGGTTCCGAAAAACTAGTCATTGGATGTACTGTCCTTACAGTATTTACCTAAGTTAAAAAAAATGTGAACAGCTATAGACCAACCGCTTAACTGAGTCCGTGCCCGCGCGGGTACAGGGGTAAACGACAAAGGGGGCCGAGAGGTGAGGGCGGGTAGTGTAGAGGCCCCCGCGGTCGCTTACCCCGCGCCCCGTGCCGCGCGGGCGAGGACTCGGTTAAGCGGTCGGTCTGTAGTACGTTTTATTTCAGATTTTTTCATTCGCGTCAGTACTTAGCCACGAAAAACTTTTCCACGGAAACTTTTTTCACGAACGACTTTACCACGAATAAACTTTACCACGAAAACTTTTTCACGAACGACTTTACCACGAAAAACTTTACCACGAAAAACTTTACCACAAATAAATTTTACCACGAAAAACTTTACCACGAATAAACTTTACCACGAAAACTTTTTCACGAACGACTACCACGAAAAACTTTACCACGCATAAACTTTACCACGAATAAACTTTACCACGAATAAACTTTACCACGAATAAACTTTTCCACGGAAACTTTTTTCACGAACGACTTTACCACGCATAAACTTTACCACGAATAAACTTTACCACGAATAAACTTTTCCACGGAAACTTTTTTCACGAACGACTTTACCACGAATAAACTTTACCACGAAAACTTTTTCACGAACGACTTTACCACGAAAAACTTTACCACGAATAAATTTTACCACGAAAAACTTTACCACGAATAAACTTTACCACGAAAACTTTTTCACGAACGACTTTACCACGAAAAACTTTACCACGCATAAACTTTAACACGAATAAACTTTACCACGAATAAACTTTACCACGAAAAACTTTTCCACGGAAACTTTTTTCACGAACGACTTTACCACGAATAAACTTTACCACGAAAACTTTTTCACGAACGACTTTACCACGAAAAACTTTACCCCGCATAAACTTTACCACGAATAAACTTTACCACGAATAAACTTTTCCACGGAAACTTTTTTCACGAACGACTTTACCACGAATAAACTTTACCACGAATAAACTTTACCACGAATAAACTTTACCACGAAAACTTTTTCACGAACGACTTTACCACGAAAAACTTTACCACGAAAAACTTTACCACAAATAAATTTTACCACGAAAAACTTTACCACGAATAAACTTTATCACGAAAAACTTTTCCACGAAAACTTTACCACTAAAGACTATATCACGAATAGACTTTACCACGAAAATTCTTTTTCACGAAAACTTTACCACGAAAAGGCTAAGTATATTATTAACAGAATTTTAACACGAAAAGTCTCAAATAGATCGGCCAACAAATGGCTCAAAAGGGGGTATATTGCGTGAGTGTTGGACACGTTACATTATCTACACACTGTTAGACTGATTTCTGAACGTTGCCTTGTAGCCTAATGCTATAGTCTGTGGTTTGACAGACAGAGCTCCCTGCGTGGCCTCTCCCCGCGATGGTCGTATTAGAAATGGCGTTGTATTAAAATATCTTGGAAATAATATATTCTTGAATACCGGTGACCAGTGCTTTTATTCAGTTTAACAACACATACAACAAACATAGTGAGTCCTTTCTATTCCGTACCCACCTGTATGGCCTGCAGGTTGGGCTGCGCGTCCCCGAGCCGGCCCTGCTGCGCCGCCAGCCTGTTCCTGAGCTCCTCCACCACCATGCCCTCCAACTCGTCGGCCGAGTGCTTAGCGAGTGGCTCCGGCCGCTCTATACCCTCGATGCCGTCTATGCCGGGGTCTTCCAGTTTCAAGTTGGCAAGCTATTAATAAATAAGAAATAAATAAGTACTAGGCTCCTATTTCACCAACTCTACAACTGTCGGCGACATGTGACAATTTGAATTCAATATGAAGCCAACCGGCGTAGCCTCTCGTCAGGCCTCGTGCATGTCATGTACTTACGCGGCGTCAGACCTCCTGCGATCCAAATTTTGTGGGTTGTCGCAAGCGCGCGCCGACGCACGATTGCACATTTGTTCACGCGGCCCAGATTTTGTACAGTCAACCAATTTGATTCCTAGGCCACTACACAACCTTATCGTTGTAACTACTAAATAATTGCAACATCAGTGAGGGTCAAGGGATTATCGACTTTACGATCACAACATGAATAAACTTTGAGGTTTTTTTTTTTTGACGGACAGGCAGTGTCAGTAAGTAGAGTTTGTTATAATGTAACCATAGAAACGTCAGTTTCCGAGAAAATCACGGTCTTTCATTAGTTAGTTTGGTCATTTTTGTTATAATGTAAATTTATAAATAAATGTAACAAACTGTAGCAAATTGGTTGACTGTCTCTACTTTTGATTCGATCGATTCATAATTTTTGCTATAATCTATATATATAAAACTAAAACTAAACTCGAGATCGGCTGGATCAATTTTCATGGTTTTTGTTTCGTTGGATTTGTCTTCGCCCTGAATAGCAGAATACATTTTAAAAACAGTGAAAACTTGACGAATACATAATTATGAAAATTAATCATTTTCCATTTAATTATGTTCCTTTGTTTCGTACCTGTCAAACATTTGTTTTCCTCCTGTCATCAAATATTGTGATTGACATTTATGCATGCGTTCAGAAATGTATTTTGTGTAAACTATTTAAAAAGGGTGAATAAACTTTTGTCTGTATTTTTTTAAATCAATTAAAAAGGTTGAAAAGTGTATTAAGCAGATTTGAATAGAAGTTCCTCAAATATTTATGCGTGCGTTCAGAAATAATGACAAATGGTTAACATTTACGCGTGCGTTCATAACTTTATTTTGCGTAAATTAAAGTTTCTATTTTCGAAAACAATTTCTAAGATTTATTATGTAAGTTATCGAATGCGTAAATGTCTTTTTATATTGTCTATGATTTTCTAAGATATATTACAAAGGTTAAAAAGTGCAGTATCCAAAGTAGTAGTCTTTTACAACAAGGTGCTTGAATGAAAAGAGTTAATCGTTTAATTCAGTAATTTTTTGCTGACACGTGTTTGAAGTAATTAATTTTTTTTTAATTCTCTTTCGGTATGTATTATTTATCATAATTAAATACTTTTTTATATCTATCTGTATTTTTATTTTGTATCATTGTATTACGTTCATCAAAGCCTAAATTAGTTCAGCTAAAAGGTAACACGACATTCATTGACTGTTAGGCGGCACGAAGTTCGCCGGGTCAGCTAGTTAAGTAATAAAAACCGCGAATTCACCCCTCTCAAGCGCTTACGTAATAGGTACTTGAACGCCCCCCCACCCCATTTAAGTTGGTGATACTTACGTCTCTCTCCAACTGCGGCGTCTTGCCCTTCATCTCTCCTATCAGCTTCTGCATTTTCGTGACGTTGTTGTTCGCCTCGAGCCTCTCGCTCTTGTACTTGTTGAGCTTGGCCTGCAACGCAGCTATCTCTTGTTTCAGTTCAGTGAACTCGTCGGCGCCTTCCGATATTTGCTCTTCCAACTGTAAGATAAGTGCGAGAGATATTAAAATTTAGCAGATTTTATGAATGGCTTGGATTAGACGTTCAATATGCGTTCAGTATTCGTTCGTATATATGTTGACGCGCGGATAGCCTAGTGGTTGGTGACCCTGACTGGGATTACTGGGAAGCTGGGGGTCCCGGGTTCGAATCGCGGTGGGGGCAGACATTTGTATGATGAATACGAATGTTTGTGCCCGAGTCATGGATGTTGTATGTATTTATGTAACATGGTTCATTCGTCATACAACTGTCTGCCCCCAACGGGATTCGGACCTGGGAACTCTAACTTCATAGTCAGGGTCACTAACCACTACGCTATCCGGTCGTCAAAAATTCGTATCCATAATTAATTTAGAAGTTTGGCTGCCTTGACTCTACCAGGGTTCAAACCTAGAACTTCTAGTATCATAGCCAGGGTAGCAATCTCAAGGTTATCCTTCCGTCCTATTCCATAACTTACCTCTTCGATATACTTCTGTAACTCCCCACTGTCCAACGTCAGCTGTTTCTTCTGATTGTTAAGACTCTCCAGATTGCGATCCGTTTCTGCCAAATCCGCCTCCATTTGGGTAATCTTGTCCTTCGATTTCTTAGCATTTCTGAAATATAAACGGACATATATAATAGTAGCTGCTACTTGCTACTTCATACGTTTAAAATATTTACGTACTAACATAAAATCTTTCATAATGGAATGTCCTTGGCAAATTATAGGTCTCAAGCAGGGATCAGAAACCGGTTTTTGAAATTAACCGGTTTGGGGTCAATGACCGAAACCGAAATGGATTGTTTGGTTACCGGTTTTTTTAACCGGTTATCGCACCAATTCAGGTTTTTTGAACGAAATTAACCGGTTAACTTGGGTTTAACGCCATGTCTTGTGACTCAAACATTATGTATTCAAACATTCTTTGTAGCTAGCGCATGCAGGAATGAGATAGAAAGAGCATCGCGGCTTGACTTTTTTTACGGCTTTCACCCTTGCTTTAGATTAGCAAGGCGTATCTCGCCAATGTCGACGTAGTGACATTACACACGTGAGGAGATTGTTCGGTTTCGTATCGGTGAGCGCGAGCTCCATACTTTCATTCTTCGAACAACACAATACAATACAATACAAATACTTTTTATTGAATACCACAAATCAGTACAAACAAAACAGACACAACTTTTAACTTAGTTCCCTCCGTTAACCGGTTAAGCCAATGAACGTAATTATACCGGTTTTCTGAACGATATTAACCGGTATTTCAAAACCGGTTCCTATCCCTGGTCTCAAGTACAAATACAAATACCTACGTTTATTTCATTCACAAAAACCGAGTACTTAGCTTGCTACTCCGCTACTCACGCGAGTTTACAACGCATACATACACATACAGAACCACAAACTGAATATGCACATGGATACTTATTCTAACCAGCCATAAAAAAACAACAAAAAGAAAACGAAAACATACCTCTTGCTAGTGTTAATAGCGACCCGCAGCTTGGTCATCTCTGTGGACACCTTGTCGACCTTCTTGGCCAGCTCGTCCACGTTCTTCTGCAGCTCCTTGACGCGGCCGCCAGCAACGGCGGCTATTTGAGCGTCCACGCCGCGCACCTCTTTCTCCACCTAACAAAGTATAATACCGGTACTCCACTGGCGTATTTATCCAAATACTAGCTGTTGCCAGCGACTTCGTCTGCAAGGAATTCGTTTATCGCTATCCCGTGGGAACTACGCAATTTTCCGGGATAAAAAGTAGCCTATGTGCTATTCCAGACTTTTCTCTATCTATCTGCCGAATTTCATCCAGATCCGTTGGGCCGTTCTGGCGTGATTGATTAACAAACAAACATCCACCCATCCATCCATCCATCCATACTTCGCATTTATAATATTAGTTAGATTTGCGTGAGTGAAGGGGATGCACTATATTGTTCCTAGCGTATGCGACGAAGATATCAATAGCGCAACACGAACATGCAACGCCAAGTGGAGTGCTCATAATAATGAGAAACTGGCCACCGCACCGCGCGACTTTAGCTCGGTGGCCAACGAAATAGTTCAACCATTTTTCAACAGATGGCGTCACACATTAAAGTTAATCAGTTCTACAAGCAATATGGGGTCGACTGCCACTTGGTATGCTATTTACAGAGCTGTGTCGATCACTTTAATTCACGGGATTTATTATATCTCATCATCATCATCATCAGCCTATGTTCGTCCACTGCTGGACATAGGCCTCTCCCATCGCACGCCACTGAGCACGATCCTCGGCCACTCTCATCCAGCTCTTGCCAGCCGCCTTGCGGAGATCCTCGCTCCACCGAGTCTGAGGACGTCCTACGCTACGTTTGCCGATCCGTGGTCTCCACTCAAGAACTCGTCTACCCCAACGGTTATCGGTTCTTCGGGTTAGATGACCGGCCCATTGCTACTTCAGCGTGCTAATGCGATGGGCTATGTCGATAACTTTGGTTCTCTGTCGGATCACTTCGTTACGAATCTCGTTCGTTTTTATATCTATCTAATCTATTCTCTTTTAACGAGCAATTTCGTATTGTACTGCTCTAACAATTCCAAAAAAACTTGCTTTGTAGGGGTTATAGTTAGGAGAGATCGATCGAAAACGTGTAATTTTTGAGTTTTGCAAACAGCGACCTGCGTTCCGTAAATACTGAGAGCTAAAATACCTAAGATCTTTTCATTCTTAACTGTTTTATTTGGTAAACAAAATTCTAACCTCAAAACGTCTCATTTTTGTTATTTTTTAACTATTTCATCGTAAATAAAGGAACTGGAGATAAAATATCAGCAAAATTATGTACAAAATATTGCCTCAGATTTATTTGATAACATATCGGAATATTGTTTACAAAATAGGACATTTAAGAATGAAAAGACCTTACTTATCTTACTGATTCTACCCCATCTTACCTCTCCGGCGTTTTGGTTGGCATTCTCCAATTGTTCCTTAGCCTCTTCGACTGCCGCTTCCAGACTCTCCTTCTGCTCTCCATCGACCCGCGACGACGCCGCTTTGCTCTCTTGTTGACGCACTTGATTCTATAAACAAATATAGCATTTATAAAATACTAGCTGTTGCCAGCGACTTCGTCTGCAAAGAATTCGTTTATCGCTATCCCCCGGGAACTACGCAGTTTTCCGGGATAAAAAGTAGCATATGTACTATTCCAGACTTTTCTCTATCTATGTGCCGAATTTTAATCCAGATCCGTTGGGCCGTTCTGGCGTGATTGAGTAACAAAAGAACGTCCATCCATCCATCCAAACTTTCGCATTTATAATATTATAGTTAGCATATGCATATTAGAAATTGACAACATTTCATATTTCTGAGCCTATAATTTTAATGGTTCTCTGTATTTTGTTTGAAAAGATGAACATGCTGACAGTTTAATTTTTTCGCTAGGGCTTGTATTTAAGTTATAATTAATTTATTAATTTGTGCGTAACTCCGATACTATTACAGAATACACACTTATCCCTTTGTCTTTTCTCTATAGAAAAAAAAACCCGACGTTAATTTCAAATTGTCAATGTCAGGCCCTATTCTCCAATATTCGATTTTCGAGGTTCGCTTCGTGCTGTTCCGCTCATACTAATAGTCATTATCTTGAGAGTGAGAGAGAAGGTATGCAACGAACTTCGAAAATAGAATTTCAGAGTTGCCCCCCTTGTACTTTGAAGTTGTCAAAAATACAAAGTTATGATCGCTTATTTTTTCTCGTGAAAAAAGCAAAGGTGTTTCACCTATCATGTGGTAGTTTTGGTAAAATTAGGACATATTTTAAATTATTTTTAATTTTTTATAATAAGCGATATTAAAATTATATAAAAATATTGCAGTGATCAGGAGGCAAAATGCTTTCGAACCATATTATATACATTTTCAGGTGCTATAAAATTGAATTGTTGTCAATTGGCAGTAAAATCGCACAGGAATAAACAACCACGACTAACTGAAATAACTCCATGAAAAATATAGGTAGAAAGTTCAAATTAAAACCTTATTACAAACCAACGCACGTAAAAAGAGCTCCTGGCGATATACTTTCGAAGTGAGCAAAATACAGACCAAATTGGTGGAGGGGGGGCGCGGGAGGGGGCCTTGGAGCGCGCTCGCGGCCGTCACGCAATTGGCTGGTTAGTTTGACAGATGCGCAAACGTATCCCCTCCACTAGCCACCCAGAGCTCTTTTTACATGCGTTGACTTATAAGTCGTATTTATTCGAAATATTATAAACGGGATGTGAACCGCGATTACCTTTATTGAGCTCCCGATATTTCGATACAGTTGCATGCATCATGATCACGGGTAGACACTCGTATCGGGAGCTCAATAAAGGTAATCGCGGTTCACATCCCGTTTATAATATTTCGAATGAACTTAACCGTGAATCATTAAAAACTCTTATTTTAAGTCGTATTTAGTTTAAAATTGGTCGTTACTATCTTTCATAGACAATATAAAGTCGCTGTCAATTGAAATTTAATGATATATCCATATTCTAGCACTTGTTTATTGTTTTAATGGTTCAGGATAATGTTGTGGTAAGTATTGATTAAATAACACACGGATTTAGCTGTATTCGATGAGGGAAAATGGAAATTAAAGACATTTTAATTACAAGGTTTGTTTACATTGTTTGCAATTTCATTTGACTGACAGTTTAGTTTAGACGAGACAAAAACGTTTGACTAAATATCAAGTCTGATTAACAAATAGATTTTTAAAATTTGAATTATAGGTGGGTCGAAAATAGCCTCAACTGGTCCCAGAAAAGGATGATACGGCAGTGCCACATTTTTGCTCGACTTGGCGGGGGCACTGCCGCGCCCCCAGATAAAAATATTCAAGTTTTCGCGAGTATTTCGTCATACAATACAATACAAATACTCTTTATTGAACACCACAAATCAGTACAAAACAATACAGAAACGAAGAACAAAGTATACAATCGGTCATAGCGACACTAATACAAGATTTTCATCTATCAAGCACTGTTCAGTTACTACTATAGACCGACTGCCTTGAGTCCTCGCCCGCGCGGCAGAGGGGCGCGGGTTAGGCGACAAAGGGGACCGAGAGAGTGGAGGCTATTTTACCTTGAGTAGCGGCACTTGCTCAGCCAAACTCTTGAGCTCAAAGTTGAGTTTGTTGAGCGTCGACTTCCCGTCGCGCGTGCTGCGCTGTAGAGACAGCACGTTCTCTTCTATAGTGCTGTGCTCGTCTCGCAGCGACGACAGCCTGTCAAAAACATTCATAGCGACGTATTTACTTTGGTGCGAGTCGATAACCTCGAGTGCTTGAGCACTGTTCCTCTATCAAAGGTTAAATTTAATTAGTAAATTACTTAGTAGCACGCTGGCAAATGAATATTGAATTGGTTAATTTAAAAAAGCGACGGATAACACTCCGGGAGTGCCGACTGAAGTGAAAACAGCAGCTTAGATTAGATATTAATGTTGTAACTCCATGACGCTCAAGTCGCGGCCGCTTACAAAAAAAACGTATGTATTATCTATATTGACAGACCTCTAACAATGTGCTGATGCCCTAGTACTTTTGCTCAACGACTCAACAAAAAAAACACTTCAAAAATTGAACGCGATTCATTCGTAATTCAAAATAAGCTCTTAGATGATCTGATATCCCGGGTACTTAAACTCTCCTTCCGTCTTACGTCTGACGCGAGTTTAATTTTTTTAACCCATCCCAAGAAGTGCTCAGCGTCGCTAAAAAAGTTTTCACTTCAAAATTGAAGAAGCAATTTTCTATAGATTTATTTTTAAAGCTTTTAAGTGTAGTATTTGAAGAGCATGGTTGGTACCTCTGTTCTAGTGTGGCCAGCCTCTCCTCATTGGCCTTCATGACCCTGGGGTCCTGTTCGCTGGTGTCCTGCTGCACGGAGGTGCCCATCCGGCCGCGCATCGTCGTGCGACCGCCGCCGGACATAGTACCTGAGACAAACGAGTCCATTATATTATCCCCCTTATTCATAAACGCTCTTTAGACTTTTGCTAACTTAGTAATCGTTTGTCCTTATCTGTCACTTTGACATTTACCTTTCACAGATAGGACAAACGATTGCTAAGTTAGCAAAAGTGTTAAAGATGTAGTTGCTATGCTACCAATCTGTTTTGTTTTTATAACAATCAACCGTCAATCATAGATCTGCTGTCTTATGGTTCTGTCGCTATACAATTAAAATTACTTCCAACACACTGCGACTCGTATATTATTCTACAGGTCATGGCCCAGGCTACGAAATTTTCTGTTGCCAAATTGACCGGACTAGAAGATTACTCATCATGGAAATTCGCGATAAAAATGCTACTCGTTCGTGAAAAATGTTTTACGTATACGTCAACACTTCCGAAGAAAGATGTTCCTGCAGAAATAGAGAAAGATCAAGAGGCATTTACGCTTATATGTTTACATCTGGAACCTCATCTCTATCCGTATGTACAGAATCTTTCTTACGCAAAAGAAGTTTGGGATGCCTTGTCAGCCATTTTTGAAGACAAAGGAATAAATAGACGAATTACTCTGATGAATTCTCTCTTGGATGAGAAACTAGAAAATCACCGATCGATGCATGATTATGTAGCTGCTGTCATGAGTCACGCACAAAAGCTAAAGGAGATCAATCAAAGCTTCGATGATGATTTGGTTGCTGTGGTACTTTTGAGAGGTTTGCCTGATGTTTATCGTCCTTTAAGGATGGCACTAGAGCACTCAGGAATGAAACTTACCTCTGAAAATGTTCGGCAAAAGCTTCTACAAGAAGATTCGGGTCAAAGTTCTTCGAGTGATTCCTCGGCTGTCAATTCGGCGTTAGTAGCAAGAAAACAAGCTCAACATTCAGTATTAAAGTTCAAGTGCTTTAAATGTGGAAAGAAAGGTCACAGGAAGTCAGATTGTCCGAAGCTGATAAAGGAATTAAATGGTGAAGGCGTTACAACGGTTTTTACGAAGTCGAAGAAAGTTGCGCTGAGCTGTTCACTGTCGGTCTACAATTCCTTTAACCCCGCGACATGGATTCTGGATTCCGGAGCCTCGAATCACATGAGTTTTCAGAAGCACTGGTTTAGAGACTTTGAGGTTACTGATAAGATTGTTGTGACATGTGCGAATGATGATAAAATGTCAAGCGTAGGTAAAGGCGACATTATGGTAAGTCTGAAAGGAGTTTTGTTACCCATAAAAGATTGTTCCTTTGTACCTGATTTGAAAGTAAATCTTCTGTCGATAAGTAAGTTAGTACAGAATGGTTGGAAAGCGGTATTTGATTCTGATGGTTGTAAGCTGTTTCACGAATCGATAGGCCAAATTACGAGTAAACTTGTGGTTACTGCTAGTGAAGTCTCAGGTATCTATAAGTTGGATGATTGTTTTCCTATTGTAGAAAGGGCTTTGGCTACGGTGCAAGCGGAGAACTCGTTGGCGCTTTGGCATCGGCGGCTTGGTCACGTGAACTTGAATGATTTACGCAAGCTACCTAATATCGGACTTGGAGGTAAAACTGTAATGGAACCTTGTGTCGCTTGTTTAAGAGGTAAGGCACATAGATTACCGTTTCCAAAAGGTGAAGCAGAGCGAGCAACGGATAAAATTGGATTAGTACACGCAGATTTGTGTGGTCCGATGTCGGAACGTTCGTACGGGGGTGCTCATTACATGTTCGTGATCGTAGATGATTTCACAAGGAAATTATTCGTTTACTTTCTGAAAGAGAAATCGCAAACTTTGAACTTTTTCAAAGATTTTGTGACACATGTAGAGAATGAGACCGGTTTGACAGTAAAGTGTCTACGAACGGACAACGGAACGGAATTCGTTAATAAAGAGTTCAACCAATTTCTTTCCAGCAAGGGAATACGGCATCAATTGACAGTTCCCTACACAGCGGAACAAAATGGCGTAGCGGAAAGATCTTTAAGGTCTATAACAGAGATGGCGCGAACCATGCTCTTAGATAAAGGTCTTAATAAGAAGTTTTGGGCGGAAGCTTGCAACACAGCGGTATACGTCAAGAACAGGCTACCTCATAGCGCAAATGATGGGAAGATTCCGGAAGAAATGTGGACAGGAAAAGTACAGAACTTGGCTCATATGAGAGTGTTTGGTTCAACGGCTTATGTACATACTCCAAAAGAGAAGAGAAAGAAGTGGGACGCTAAGGCAAAGAAGTATCTATTCATTGGTTACTGCGAAGACACTAAAGGTTATCGCTTTGCGGATCTTAGCAATCCGAGACAAATAATAACAGCTCGAGACGTCATATTTACAGAAGAATCTGATACAGACGTAAACATGACATCTTCTCTGGAAACTCTTGACAACGATAAAAATGATGTTCTGTGGGAAATAGGTCCTCCATCTAGATCTTTATCAGAAGTCAGTGCTTATGAAGATGCGGTAGATAGCTCAGTCACAGGTGATGTAGAGGCTTGCGTTGAAGATGCCCATGTAGCAGAACCTGGAGTATCAGAACTAGCACCTGAGTCTGACACTGAAGATCGCTATAATGATGCTGGTACAGCAGGCGTGCACACCGAAGAAGAGCCTAGATATCCTCTAAGGAATAGGTTACGGAGCGCACAGAGTGGACTATATTGCTACAATAGCACCTGCGTTTTAGAGGAAGAACCACTTTCGTATAAAGAAATGTTACGAAGACCCGACTGTCATGAGTGGCAAGCAGCAATGAAAAAGGAGCTACAATCTATGAAGGAGCATGACGTTTGGCAGGTAGTTGAAAAACCACCTGGAGCCAAAGTAGTGGGAAACAAGTGGATCTATAAATACAAGTACGATGCTGACGAAAACCTGACGTACAAAGCCAGACTCGTCGCTAAAGGCTTCACGCAGTCATACGGTGTTGATTACTTCGAGACATTTTCACCCGTCGTACGAAGATCAACGTTGCGGCTGTTGCTGTCGATGGCTGCTGAACACAATTTACAAGTGCATCACTTCGACGTGAATACTGCCTTTCTCAACGGGGATTTGCATGAAAAGGTTTATATGCAATTACCGGAAGGTTACGTCGATGAAGGCCAGAAACAAAAAGTATGTTTATTGCAGAAGGCGATATACGGACTTAAACAGGCCAGCCGTTCATGGAATGAAAAAGTTAATGACGTTTTGTTGTCAATGTCGTTTCATCGCTCGGAGAATGATTGTTGTTTATATTTTAAAGAAAATATATTCATGTTCATATGTCTCTATGTCGACGATTTCTTGGTATTCTTTCAGGATCAGAGCGAAAAAGACGCACTAATAAAAGGATTAAAGGAATTCTTCAGTCTGAAAGATTTAGGGGAAGCTCGACAATGTTTAGGCATGAATTTACAACGAGGAAAAGATGGTAAGATATTTATACACCAAAGAAAATTCCTGCAAACTGTTTTAAAAGATCATGGTATGGATCAGTGCAAACCAGTGAAAACCCCAATGGAACTGGATCTGCATAAAGTTTTGGCAGATGGGGGTGGTGAGGAGTTGGATCGCCAAGAACAATTAAGATACCAGTCCTTGGTAGGTGCATTAAATTATTTAGCCTGCAACACGAGACCCGATATCTCGGCAGCAGTGAGCTTCTTAGCTCAGTATAATTCATGTTGTCAAACTGTACATATGAAGGCGGCCAAGCGAGTTCTACGATATTTAAAAGGAACTTGCGATTTGGGCCTATCATTTCAAAAGTCGAAAGGTGAACATAACAGTTATTCACTTACAGGTTATGTTGATGCCGACTGGGGTGCTGACATTAAGGATCGAAAGTCTTATTCGGGATTCCTATTTAAACTGGGACCGAATATGATATCCTGGGAGTGCAGAAAGCAGAAATGCGTTTCACTGTCGTCGTCCGAAGCTGAGTATGTTGCACTATCCGAGGCATCCAAGGAAGCTGTATACCTTGAGAGGTTAGTAAGACAGGTTACCAATAGCGCAGGCTCTCAGACCGTCAAGTTGTTCGTTGACAATCAGAGCGCCATTGCTTTAGCCAACAATCCTGTTGCTCACCGGCGGACGAAACATATCGACATACGGTACAATTTTGTTCGTCACTATGTCCAGAAAAAGTTGATTCAGTTGGAATACGTCCCAACTGAGCATAACTTTGCCTATGTCTTTACGAAGCCATTGCCCCGTGTTAAGTTTGAGATGTGTGTGTCTGGATTAAGTTTAGACTTGAGCGCCTGATGCTGTGTGGTGTCGTGATGATGAAGAACGGTTGCTTGAGAGGAAGTGTTAAAGATGTAGTTGCTATGCTACCAATCTGTTTTGTTTTTATAACAATCAACCGTCAATCATAGATCTGTCTTATGGTTCTGTCGCTATACAATTAAAATTACTTCCAACACACTGCGACTCGTATATTATTCTACAAAAAGCCTATAGAGCGTTTATGAAAAAGGGGAATTGGGAGTATCAGGTCCCTATTTCTCCAACACTACACTACAATTGTCGGCAAATGACAATTCTGTTTACATTACAAACTCGACGAGCATCTACGCCGGTTGGCTTCATATTGAATACGCATTGCATTTAGAATTGACAATGGTCACCGACAATTGTCGGATTGGTGAAAAAGGGGCTTATTGCGTAACCAGCTCGCAATCGCCATCGTGTTCATTTTGACAGTTCTTGTATGAATGTGACAGCTAGCTGATTCCGATGCCAATTGTCAGCCCATACATGAACTGATGTTTTTGAGTTCTTTGTTCTGTCCGACATAGCCTAATAATTAGTAGATTGATAAACAAGGGTTGAAATATACCCATTTCACCTGAGATATTTCTGGTGCCCGAACGAAGTGAGGGCACCAATGGTTCGAGGGTGAAATGGGTAATTTCATCCGAGTTGAACACTCTACTTTTCATTTCGAATATGAGGAAATTAGAATTTGACTAAAGTCGCATGGTCGCATTTAATATTTGTTACGTTTGTCATTCTCTTCCCGCTCTTTTTTCTATTGCGCGATTTGCGCGCATTGCGCATTTCTTCTGCGCACCAATGGCGGCCGGCTAGTTTTTTTTTAATCTTGCAGACACGGAGGTCGCTATCAATTAATTGTCGACTTAAATATTTCAAGCTAAAAAAATTAGGTACCGAACGTAATAATTTCTACTAATTCTCGTTGTATACACTTGCATAAGCTTATATATAGCGGGAATGTTATTTTAAGATTATTTTGCCTTTTACAATTAAAAAGGAACTATTAGTATAGATTATTATTTTAAACATAGATTACATGGCTGTATATGTATTTCCATTGCTATATACCTCATTTGGATTAGCTAGAAAAAAAAATTACTTTCAACCCGAGGGTCGCGATGAGTCACTTTCAACCCTATATCCAGATAATCAATGACCTACTTTCAGAGTATGAGAGATGAAAAATAACTTACGCTCATCGCGGACGCTGATCAGGTCGAAGGGATGCGGCACGTTTTGAGGGCTAGTAAGTAGCAATCTCACCCGATATCTCGATGAGCTCCCCTCCGAGCGTGACGACCCGGTACCGCGTGCGTCCGTACGCGATGCGGCGCGCCTGGTCCAGGTCTTCAGCCACCAGCGTGTCCCGCAGCGCGAAGTAGAACGCGGGCAGCATGCGCTCGTCCCGCACGTTTATCAGGTCAAAGAGGCGCGGCACGTTCTCCGGGCTGGAGACAAAAATATACATAAATAAATAAATATATAGTTTTTTGTATCACAAGGGAACGAAATGATGTATTTACGGCGAGGGCGCTACATTGAATACAGAATGTAGCGAAGGATCCTACAATAGAATCCTGAGCGTAATGAGGGATTCAAGTGTTAACGCCCAAGATGAAATAGTAGATTGATAAACAAGGTTTGAAATATAGCCATTTCACCTGTGATATTTCTGGCGTCCGAATGAAGTGAGGGCGCCAATAGTTCGAAGGTGAAATGGGTAATTTCATCCGAGTTGTACACTCTACTTTTCATTTCGAATACTTTCAACCCGTTATCCAGATAATCAATGACGTACTTTCAGAGTTAGAGAGATGAAAATGTAATTAAACAGCTACTAGCTTGTCGGTGACGAGCGACAATTCGAATAAGGTTTACCATCATTTGCTAAACAACTGTTCACAAATGCATCATTTCACAATTTTTTAGGCCGGCCACATACATACCGAATTTTCATACGGTTTCCGTACGGAATGACGTCAATTCGTAGCCCTGTCCCGTTCCGTTATACAGCGATGTCCCGTTCATTGACGTCATTCCGTACGGAAACCATATGAAAATTCCGTACGTATGTGGCCGGCCTTAAAGTCCTCCAGCCTTATTCATAAAAAGTTAGAGGCTCGCTATGAGCTCGCTATAGGACCGATGCAAAAAAACATGATTCATAAACGTCAATTAGCGCTAATCAGTCCATCAAGGGTCTGTTAAGTCTTCCGAAAGTTACCGGACCGTAGACCCTACTTTATCTCTCTGCTAACTCACAAAATGGCCACAATGTGAACAGCTGATTTTGGCAAGAGCAAAACCATACGCAAGACAGTTTTTTTTTGTTTTAAGTTTATCCCCTCCGAGAAAGGTAAAGGAAACTAGATCCACACTGCCTCGTCTGTCGTGTTAGGCTGAAGCCATGTTTTCGGTTTCCCGCTAATTCGCTGCCACTGCTGTCAATTTTTTTTTAATTCACTAAAAGGCCATTTTTGGTCTATGATTTGTCAAGGTGACAACATAACGCGTCTAATCCATCCATCAGCAGCTCATTAGCTAACAGACTGCTAGCAAGCGTTTATGAATGATACTTTTTAACAACTGTCAAATAAGGTTAATCAGTCTGTTAACTAATAGACTGATCAAACCTCAATTAAGGATTTTTTATGAATAAGGCTGCTCGTGTATAGACTCACAAGGTTTTCTTCGTGCGGTAGTCCAGATGCTGTATCTTGTCGAGCGTGATGCAGGTGACGCGGCCCACGTCGTGCCGGCGCAGATGCTCGAGCGCGGCCTGCGCCGAGCGCACCGAGTCCACCACCACGTTGTCCAGCGCGCCGCAACACGTCGATATGGCCACGTCGTACTTGTTGTCGATGCCGCCCAGATCGCCCTGCATAAGAGATGCTGTACTTCCCTACCTACTATACATCGACCGCTTGAGAGCGTTTATCCCTACTGAGCTGGCAACGTTGCATTTTTGGTGATTTTTTTACGATTATTTCACAGAAATTGAATGAAAGTTTCAAATGTGCGTCTGTAGTGCACTTCTTTTTTAGTGTATTAGTGTCAAATGCAATGATTAATCGAGATTGACTTTTATTTTCGTATTATATGGATAAAATAATACATCTCGTTTAATAAGAAATTATAAGTTCATCACGATCAATTATTGCATTAGACACTTTAATACACTAAAAACGAAGTGCACTACAGACGCATATTTAACTTTCATTCAATTTCCGAGAAATAATCGTAAAAAAAAACACCAAAAATGCGCCGTTGCCAGCTCAGTAGGTATAAACGCTCTTAAGTATCATTCGTAGCGCCACACGTACAGCAGTCTTTAATTTAAAAAAAAATCACTTACCAGCCTCCCAAATATCCCGGGCAGGTTTCCCTTCCGTTTCTCGTTCATCAGGGAATCCAGGACTCTATTACGAGACCTGTTCGCGTTCATCGCTTGACGCGACTCCTCCAGTTGCGCCCTAAGAATAACAAGTTACGAGTTTTTATAAAAAAAAAAGTTGTACCTAGTTGTAATGACACTCGTATATACTTCGGTCCAATGAAACCGGGTCACTTCCCATAGAAATTTGTATGAAAAGTGACCCAGTATCTTTGCTCCCGAGTATATTTGCCAAATAGCAAGTCAGTCCGACCGCTAAAAGTGAACTTTAAGTTTGAGTTGCACCAAGCTACTTTAACAATAACTTAACCATGACTTTGACGTACAATTGACAGAAAACCTATGAAACGTGTGTCAAAATCATCTGTTACAGTTAATGTTAGCCAATTAGTAATGAACATTCCTTGAATTTACACACTAACTATACTAACGAGCATGTATGAAGAGATTGATGAATGAGGATGAAGCGAAAGAGGTATGTCAGGATCGTAGCAAGTGGAACAAAGTAGTATCTGCCTATATACCCCTGTAGGAAAAAGGCGTGACGGTATGTATGTGTGTATGTACACACAGCAAAGCTATTCGGTAAGCAGGTTTAAAGCGGCGCGTGCATGCAAAGGTGCTTACCGAATAGCTTTGCTGTGTGTACTATACTAACTCGTCAAGCAAGCACTACTATACATATACATTGATATTATGATATTTTATTTCCTTATTCTATCTGCTAAGATACTTACCACATCTAAAAATTTCAATAATCAAGTAAATACTATCAAGAAATTTTTTTTTTGAAAAAAAAAGCCGATTGTCTACAAAGTCGGTGTACGAACTATAGTTTTACGTGATAACGTCATACAGAAACATATTCGAACTGCTAGCTCTGACGTCACGCGAGAAGATCGTGTCTCTCACGCTTGTTCCGCGCTCTCGCTTGGCACTCTGACGTCACGCGGAACGTGACAATGAGTCATGCTTTTTCGCGAGTGCAGCCGGCGTTCATCGATTTATAAGACATAGCTGTTGCCCGCGACTTCGTCCGCGCAGTAGGTATTAAATATAGCCTATGTTCATCAGGGATAATGTAGGATTCTAATGGTGAAAGAATTTTTCAAATTGGTCCAGTAGTTTCGGAGCCAATTCAATGCAAACAAACAATAAAATCTTTCCTCTTTATAATATTAGTGTAGATTATCACGTTAAAATTACCTTAAAGTTCTCGCTTCGGCCTGCACAGTATTCTCTTCTTGCTTCATATTCCTGAGCTGGGACTGCAGTTCGTTTAATTGCCTCTCATTGGTCGGCACGGTAGAGGCCAATTCCTCTTGTAAACTGAAATCAATTACACGCATTGAGTTATAAGCTTCAAATTATCACTAACTTACTAACTTGTGAATTGACAACATTTCATATTTCTGAGCCTATAATTTTAATGGTTCTCTGTATTTTGTTTGAAAAGATGAACATGCTGACAGTTTAATTTTTTCGCTAGGGCTTGTATTTAATTTATAATTAATTTATTAATTTGTGATTATTCTAAAAGGGCGTAACTCCGATACTATCACAGAACACACACTTATCCCTTTGTCTTTTCTCTATAGAAAAAAAAACTGACGTTAATTTCAAATTGTCAATGTCAGGCCCTATTCTCCAATATTCGATTTTCGAGGTTCGCTTCGTGCTGTTCCGCTCATACTAATAGTCATTATCTTGAGAGTGAGAGAGAAGAGGTATGCAACGAACTTCAAAAATAGAATTACAGAGTTGCCCCTCTTGTACTTTGAAGTTGTCAAAAATACAAAATTATGATCGCTTATTTTTTCTCGTGAAAAAAGCAAAGGCGTTTCACCTATCTTGTGGTAGTTTTGGTAAAATTAGGACATATTTTTAATTAATTTTTATTTTTTATAATAAGCGATATTAAAATTATATAAACATATTACATTGATCAGGAGGCAAAATGCTTTCGAACCATATATACATTTTCAGGTGTTATATAAATGAAATGTTGTCAATTGTCGAATTAGTTTAGTAACTTGTGATTCGATCAGGAATTACCTTTTCTTCACGGTCAAGTCTCTGGCTGCTTTCTCGTAGCTCTCTTTCATCTTTTCCAGTTTCTCTCGCTCTTTCACCTCCGTGCTGAGATATATCTTGAGCTCGGACTCTTTCAGTTTGAAGTTTTTGTTTGCTTCGTCGACTATGCGCTTCAACTCTATGAGTTTAGCTTGCAATCTGTCCTTTTGTTCTTGTAGGCCTTGGGTTTTAGACCTAGAATAAAGAAATTAATGGTACATATTTTTGCAAATGAGACGTTTCTATACTATTTTAAATAAGATGTTTCTATAACACGGGAAGTTTTCTTACGATTGCTTATGAGTAGGTAGTGTCAAATAGAATTTAAGAAAAGATTGAACTAAACCACTTATTTTCTTTTTTTTTCCTCTAAATATCAATAGCCCAGCAGTGGGAGACTGCAATGGGCTATTAAAAAAAAACAATAGATAATTCAAGAATAAACTACGTAAGTAGTAGCTGTTCCCACAAACCTATCTCTCTTCACCTTAATTTTTAGTAACAATTCGTCGATTAAGGTATTAATATTAAACATTAAGGCCCACATGCACAGTCCAGAGTTAAAAAAATCAAATCGCTAACGCGGGGTTAGGTTTGACAGTTCCATACATTTTGACACTACTTAGCCCCGGGTTAGCATCCAACACGGGGTTAAGTCGTTAACCCTGGTCCGTGCAAGTGGCCCTAACAGTGTTATGACATAAAAATATACGTGTCTAAAAAATAATCTATAGCAAAATCAACCTTAAATCAATGGATTAATTTCTAGACACGCGTTTAACGCCTGTTTAAGTTTGCCAAAAGTGTGAAAAGTAATTTTGTCAAATGATAAATTTGGAGTGATACATTAGGGAAAAATTTTCGCTGCACCGCCAATCATCCAGGCCGACGATGATGATGATGACTTACCTAACGCTAGCCATGACAGTCTGCAACTCCTCTTCGGCCTGTGACTTGTTATCTTGGTGTCGGGTCAACAGCCTCTCGCAATCTTCTATCTCCCTAGTATTTTTTTCAGGGACCTAAATATAGAATAATAAACTTAATAATTAGGTACTCTTTATGGAACACCACATATAACAATCACAACAGAAAAAAAGGTATACAGAAGTAATAAGGTAACAATAGGCCGCCTTATCGCTACAGAGCGATCTCTACCAGGCGACTATAACGGACTGGAGAAAAGAAAAGATCTGAGCAGGTGGTGCAATTTAGAATATATATTAATATACCTAAGCAGTGAAGATACATAATACATTATACATACAAGAAATACATTTACAATAAATGGAGATATAAATAGACACTTACACACATACCTAAAAAGCCAGCTATAAGAATCATGATCACTTATCATATCATCAACTACAACGTTTTCTTATTAAACGAGATATATATGTATTATTTTATCCCTTTAATACGAAAATAAAAGTCCATCACGATTAATCATTGCATTGGACACATTAATACACTAAAAACGAAGTGCACTACAGACGGATATTTGATACTTTCGTTAAATTCTGCGAAATAATCGCAAAAATCACCAAAAATGCGACGTTGCCAGCTCAGTAAGGATGCACCCTCTTAAGTACACTATAACCAAAGACCATCCATACTAGTGATGTTCCGGATATCCGTATCCGTATCCGTATTCGCGGATATCCGAGGTAAAAAAGAAATCCGTATCCGTATCTGTGTCCGTTACTTTTCGAGCGGATATTTTACAGATCTTTTCAGGTGATTAGGTAGAATTAAAAAACTAATAAATTCCATTCAGACTATTTTTTTTTAATTAAATCAAATATTTGGCACCTTTATATTGCAAACATTGAGTTAGATAGATCTTTATAATGAGAGAGCAAGTTAACATCACTTTTATGATAATGAAATAACTAAAATATAAGTAATTTTTTCTTATATAATTTTAATGAGATCAATATCATATCAAGTTTTAACGTCATTTTATAACTCAAATAAAGATCCGTATCCGTATCCGTATCCGCGGATCTTGGCACTAAATATCCGTGTTCAGATCCGTATCCGCGGATATACATTTTTAGCGATCCGGCACATCACTAATCCATACACATAACTCACAAGTTCCAATTCGATGAGTTTTCCCTTCTCCTGCTCTAACAGTTGTTCCAGATTCTTCTTCTTCTTCGTCCCTTGCGTGATGTCAGCCTGCGCCGTCACAGTTTTCTTCTTGCAAACCTGCAGCTTCTGAGCGAAATCTTCTTTCTTCTTCGAGAGATCGTCGTATTTCCTGTGAAAGTAAAATAGAAAAAATCAGGAACCATCGATTTGAAGAGCTGGGATGGAGAACCATTGGCACGCGCGCCAATAATTTTTTTTTTGTGAATTGGAAGGAAAACGAGCAAGTGGGTCACCTGATGGTAAGCGATCACGACTGCCCATTGACACCCGCAATCCCGGAGGGATTGCAGATGCGTTGCCAACTTAGAGGCCTTAGATGAAATGCCTCTTGTGCCCGTAATTTCCCCGGCTGTCTTACTCTCCACACCGGAACACAGCAGTGCAAGCACTGCTGCTTAGCGGCAGGATTAATGAGTAAGATGGTGGTAGCGATCCGGACGGACCTTGGACAAGGCCCTACCACCCGCATTTAATCACTAAGGGCCTGTTTCACCACTCTTGGTTAAGTTCCAGTTACCTTAAGCGTCAATTATCTATGACTAGCTGTTGCCAGCGACTTCGTCTGCAAAGAATTCGTTTATAGCAATCCCGCGGGAACTACGCAATTTTCCGGGATAAAAAGTAGCCTATGTGCTATTCCAGACTTTTCTCTATCTATGTGCCGAATTTCATCCAGATCCGCTGGGCCGTTCTGGCGTGATTGAGTAACAAACAAACAGACAAACATCCATCCATCCATCCATACTTTCGCATTTATAATATTATAGTTAGATGACGTCTCTATCTGCTTCGTAGTAATAAATAGAGACGGAATCATAGATAAATTACACTAAAGATAACTGAAACTTAACTGAAACAGGCCCTAAGTATATCTGGTTTAAAACTTGATAGTTCCATAGATTTTGACATTTCTAAATCGAGTCTTCTAGTTCGAGGCTCAGAATAGAGAAGTCTGGAGAAAGACTGTCGAGGCCCTATGCTCCACGAGGAGTTAAAGGAGGAATCATCATCATCATCATCATCATCAAATCGAGTTTTAAATTTGTCCAGCCAAAGAGCCTAGATCAAGTTTTATTTTTTATGAAATAGGGTGGAAATCGAGCAAGTACTTAATGTCACCTAATAGGCAACACCAAAGAGGTTTTTGATGACACGCCATAAACATATTTTTCAAAAAGTATCCTTTTCAAAAAAAGCCGTGGTAGCCTAGTGGTTTGACCTGTGGCCTCTCAAGCAGAGTGTCGTGGGTTCAAATCCCGGGCTTCGCACATCTGAGTTTTTCGGAATTTATGTGCGAAAATTACATTTGAAATTTGCCATGAGCTTTTCGGTGAAGGAAAACATCGTGAGGAAACCTGCACGCATCTGCGAAGAAATTCAATGGTGTGTGTTAAGTTCCCAATCCGCATTGGGCGCGCGTGGGAACTATAGCCCAAACCCTCCAATACAAGGAGGAGGCCTATGCCATGAGGCACGCCGAATTACGCGACAATTAGCGCCTGCATGCAGGCTAGATACAAGAGACAAGAAGATTGTAACACGTTATTGATACTGTATTCTAGCAAATAAATGATTCTTATTCTTATTCTTAATTAACAACAACAGCTTGTGTTGAAATTGTAGCGAATTCGGAATAAAAAGGCTATATTATTATTATATTATATCCTTTTCACCGCCATGTCAAATAAAAGAGACATCACCCATGGCATACGCCAGGCTTCTTTATTGCGATGCCTTTTGAACCTAAACCCAAATAACGAAGGTTTTTGCATTGAAGTAATGGACGTATACATAGGTCGTTGGCTTTGAACCTGCGGTGCTAGTATACGTATCATTGGCGTCGAAGAGTTTAAAGAATGGCATGGCCACCTAAAAAGATTCCTAAAATGGCACTCTCATTAAACTAATGAGAGTATAGTATGAATCTTCCCTTCTAATCTTTCAAACAAAGGCCATTGTCTCTGTTATCGCAAAGTCGCAAGCTACCGAGTTAGCACGTGCCACTACAACACACATATTGAAAAACAAACGGTATCATCATAGTATTAAGGTACAAATTTAATGACACTGATATTCTAGATATTATTTTTAATTTGAACCTTAATACTATGACGATACCGTTTGTTTTTCAATATGTATGTTTGTAGTGGCACGTGCTAACTCGGTAGCTTGCGGCTTTGCGATAACAGAGACATGGCCTTTGTTTGAAAGATTAGGGCTCAAAGCCAAAAATTCACCTGGGAAGACTCATACTATACAATACAATACAATACAATACAATACAATACAATAACTCTTTATATCTCTTTTTTTTTATTTTACTCTATTTTTTTCTTTCTATAGATTGCTATGTACTTACTGTGTCCCAGCACTCAATACCGTAGATTTCTCGGCTAACTTTTCTTTGGATTTGTTCAACTTCTCGTCGATGTCGGTCAAAACCTTCGTCAACTCGTTCAGCGTTTCCGTCTTTCCGGCTATTATCTTATTTGTCTCGTGGCTAAAAATATTTCATACGATTCACATCGCAAGAAGTTACTAATAATAATAAAATATCAGATGCTTCAGATCCATAGATTGTTAGTTACAAAACACTTATAAACTATACTAGATATCAGTGGCGTGGCGTCAAGTATATCAGAAGGCAAGCCGAAGGGAACTTAAGTAGCCTTTTCCTCTAATTCTGCACAATAAATTGCCCAACTGCCTTAAAAATAGGCAAGCCAGTGGGAATCGAGTTCTATGGACGCCACGCCACTGCTAGATATAGTACTAGTTAGTAAATAATATTACGAAATTTACCAACGGAATTGAAGTCCATATTTTTTTCGCGAATGATACCTAAGACTTGCGATGTTTAAAAATAAATAAATGCAACATTTTTACATTTGCGAAAGATTTCAATCATTCATCCGGGATTCTAAAGTAGAATCCAGAGCGTAATGAGGGATTCAAGTGTTAACGCCCAAGATGACAATAAAAAATAAAAATAATTAAAGAGCTACCAGCATAGAAAATGGCGTGGTTTTACAATTATTAACTTCAAAAAATTTAATTTGCAAAAAAACTCTTAGAAAAGCCTTGGAACAGAAAAGTTGCACTTTGGTCCCCCTCGACAGGGAGCAAAACTTACTTTTCTAATTGAGAGGTGTGAAAAACTTTATTCACTACAACTGTACACGACACTCCTTGCCCCTCGGAAAATGGTTGAAAAAACCTACCGTAAACTTAATCTTGCCATCATGCTTTGTGGCCAAAAGGTATAAGTACTCACATATACTTCTGCAATAGGGTATTTCTGGTCCTCACGGCGACATTGGTCAGATTCAAATGTTCAACCGCCTCCCTCATTGGCTGTTCCAGTCGAAGCTTCTCCTGTTCCACCAATCGTACGCGGTTAAGCTTCTCTTTACGCATTTCGCTGTACTCCTCTACTCTCACATAGAGTTTTTCTATTGGTTCCTAAAAATAACAGTGAATTTATTTTTATTAAGTCCATTTTAAATCCATCCTAGTGGTTTGACCTGTGGCCTCTCAAGCAGAGCATCGTGTGTTCGAATTCCGGGTTCGCACCTCTGAGTTTTCCGGAATTTACATTTGAAATTTACCGTGTGCTTTCCGGTGAAGGAAAACATCGTGAGGAAACCTGCACACACCTGCGAATATCTAGGCTGGAGATGATGATAATGATATCCATGTTAATGCTGCTTTAAAGGTATTATTATAAGGCTATTGTGTCCCACTTGCGTGTAATTGGTACACGTGCCGGCACGTAAGTCTAGCGATGACGAGTCACGTGGAGGGGATCTGCGCACCCACGGAACCCTTTTTTTACTTCTGCGCATAGAAGGTCATCGCTAGACTTACGTCCCGGCACTTATACTGCCCTCGGTCTGATGCGGTGAGTGGAGAGTAAATCAACAAGGCATCTAGCTGTAATAATGACTTACCTTATATCTGGACGTCCCAATAATGTCCTCCAAATACTCCAACATACCAGATTCGTGCTCAGTCACGGCTTTAGGTTTCATCATGGCGATTTGCTCCACTTCGCCCTAAAATATGAATATTACCATTTATAGACCGACTGCAATCCTACTTCCTACTAATATTATAAATGCGAAAGTTTGTCACGATGTGACGATGTGAGTGAGTGAGTGTGTATGTTTGTTCCTTCTTCATGCTGAGACGACTCAATGGATTTGGATAAAATTTGGAATGGAGATTGCTGATACCCTAGATTGAAACATAGGCTATTTTTTATCCTGGAAAATTGCATATTGGGGATTGCAATTGGGAAGTTCCCGCTGGATAGTGATAAACATGTCAACTGCTAATTCTACGCGGACGAAGTCGCGGGCAGAAGCTAGTGATATTATAAACCCTAGAAGCACCGCTACGTACAAAATCACTGCCAAAACTTGTCCCAAAAGCATATTCCAAAAATATGAAAGTCGCAAATGCCAAATGATATATATATATATATATATTTTTATGCGAATAGGATACGAGCAAATTTCAACCACATTTAAAAATATTCGAAATACGACTGCATAACACAAACATTACAGTTTTATTTCAAATGCACGTGTCCGGAATATACGACATTATTAAAATTTAAACTGACAGCACGTCGTAAATCATATTGACAGCTCCATAGGGCCAGAGAGTGCTTAAGAGGCTGACAACACCTAATTTTGTTGAAATTGATGTTATTTAAACACTTTTTTAAGAAAAACTGCACACAAAAAAAATACAAAAAAAATATAATGTTAATTTTCATCATATTTCAAACAAGCTAGACGGGCTCGATACATAATTAAACAAAATCGGCTCGATAGAAAATAATTGCAAAGATTGGTCTTAAAATCATCATTAAACTGTTCTATGTCTTTATTTTTTCGACGTATGGGTCTGCAATTTAAAACATAAAGTCAACATATTCATACCTAAACGGCTAACGAGTCATATTTCACAAATAATCCATACTTTTGTTTATTTCTTATGATTTGTGTCTTATTTGCAAGATTTTAGACGCGCGCCAAGCTGCCGGAATAGTTTCTTCTCTTTCACTAACAGGCACGTGAACCGTATGTGTGAAGAGTGGCGCTGCTCCAGGTCATTTGCTGTTGACAGCGCCTTAATGACAGATTCTAAGCACTCTGCTCGGGACCAGTTTTGAGCGCTCGTAGTGAATTTAGGGTTTATATCATTGACCGACCGCTTAAATGAGTCCTCGACTTTGCGGTACACGCGCGGGGTGGGACGACCGCGGGGTGGGAGCTGTGCGGGCGGGTAGTACCTACCGCCCGCACCTCTCACGTCCCGAGGGCGACGACTCATTTAAGCTATGGGTCTATAGTAGCCAGTATGAAGCCTGGTAGTAACAATGGCATACTATCATCTGTCAAGTTTATGAATAAAATAGAACACAGCGTCTTAAAAAAATAATTTTTGTGTTAGTTGGACTGAACCCTCCTGTAAATGATTTTAACCCCCAACGCAAAAAGGGGGTTTTGTAAGTTTGACGTCGATGTCAGCGTGTGTACTTGTGTGTGTATTTGTTTGTAGCATCGTAGCTCTCAAAGGAATGGACTGATAGCTAAGCCTATGCGAAATATACATGTTTTAAAATACAACCCCCCTTCCCCATGCTAAATGTTTTTTGTTAATTGAAATGGAACTCCGCAAACTGACGCCTGATTCAATTAAACATTTAAAATTATTCGAGCTAATATGGACCAGATACAATGATATTAGAAACCCTAGATACACCACAAGCGCTCAAAACCTCCGGGGTTGCGGGTGTCTATGGGCAGTGGTGATCGCTTACCATCAGGTGACCCACTTGCTCGCTTGCCTTCCTATTCACATGAAAAAAAAAAATAAAAAAACTCGTCCCGAGCAAAGAGTACTTAGAATCTGTCTAAGCACTCTTTGGCCCGTAGTCGCCATACAGAAGCTGTCAATAGCCGCGTATTCACTGAGCGAGCCGCCGCGCGAGGCAGCCTCTGACGTTTGCCGCGCAACGATTGCCGCGCGAGGCAGCCTCATGTAAGAAATCGTACTTATCGAGGCTGCCTCGCGCGGCAAAGCCGAGCCGCGGTGAGGCTGAGGCAGCATTGCTTGCTAATATTTCTCCACGCATCTTCTCTTAGTCCTCTATTTGTATAATCGGGACATTGCGCATCCCATAATAGTCTATATTCACCATATAGTTGTATTAATTTAAGACACCGCTCTTTATCCATGACGCTAACACGCGACGAACAAGCGAGACAAAACACAACCGTTCTGAGTGAGCGCGGCAAACGTGCTGAGGCGCCTAAGGCGCCTTTGAGCATGGACAAAAACCGACACCGCGCGGCTCAGGTCGAGGCACGCTCGCCCGAGGCGAGACGTGCGTTCGCCTCGGGCGAGGCACGTCCTGACAGGTCGAGGATTTGCCTCACGAAGCTGCCGCGCGAGGCGGCTCGCCCAGTGAATACGCGGCTAATAATGATTTACGACATGCTGTCAGTTTAAATTTTAATAATTTCGTATATTCCCAACACGTGCATTTGAAATAAAACTGTAATGTTTGTGTTATACAGTCGTATTTCGAATATTTTAAAATGTGGTTGAAATATCATTTGGCATTTGCGACTGGCATTATCTTTGGAATGTACATTTAGGACAAGTTTTGGCGGACATTTTATACGTGGCGGTGCATCTAGGGTTTATAATATCATTGACCAGATAATAAAACTAATGTGACTCACCTGCAGAATAAGAAAGCGATTGTGGTCCAAATCGATGCCGTGCGAGTTAAGCATCTTGGCGACTTCTTTGAACTGGACCTTCCTGCCATTTAGCGTGTAGTAAGAAGAGTTATTCGCGAAAGCTGTACGGGACACAACTATCTGACTGTTTGGGACTACAGTGAAGTCTTCGCCTTCCTGTGGACAAGATTTAATGTAGCATTTAGAGTTGTGTGGCCATTTGCTAAACCACTTTTCACAAATGCATCATTTCACACACTCATTATTTGACAAACTTTTATTTTCTACTAAAATATGTACTTTTTGGAAAACTTTTAAAACAATCCTAACCTAACCTAATGTGAGCCACACCTAAAGGTTTTTTTTTAAGTTTACGGTTTATCAGACATTAAAGAATTGTCAAATGATGAGTTTGTGAAATGATGCATTTGTGAAAAGTTTTTTAGCAGATGATGAGATCCCGTGGTTGTTACTATGGTTCCTCTGTACCTTAAAAGGAAAAATAATCCTCATTTAATCACTTAGTTATCCGTCCGTCCGTCTCTCTCTTTTGTCAAAATTATTTTTCTTTGTAAAGCGTAGGTATCAAGTTGTTTATGGAACATTTAGGGCTATGATTATTTCAATTTCTAAATTCACAGAAACTAATAACAACAATGAAATGATAAGGAAATTGTCTAAATCATAATTAAAATTTTAAATAGGCATAACTAACAGCATGGAACCATTTATTTTATAAACCAATCATGACCTAAGTAGGTTAACTTACGCAAAATTAGGCATGGTTAAAATTAAAAAATACAATGCCGAGCAAAATAAACACATACCCACATAAATATATACATAAAAACCCAGCGCAGGTCATTTTTGAAAAGAGAAAAAAAGTGTCCCTTATTTTTTGATAGGGGGCGTCAGTTTTTTATATGATCTATACGAGTCGTCATAAATTAAGACAAAAAAAATGTATGGAAAATTGAGGTCATGTTTTCCCATTACAAAAATGAATAGTGGTGGCGACTTTAATTCAGAAAAACCCAAAATCTTTCAAATGTTCCATACATCGCTCGATGTTTAAACTATACATACGGCATCAAAACTGCCTTAATTTTGATTAAAAAATCACCATGACAAACTTTAACAGGAGTGTTTTCTAAAACAGTCTGCTGAAAAATTCCAGAATTTCACTCAATTCAGAACATTCACTATGTTCAAGATTATAAAACATTTAAAAAAACTTTAATGGTCACAAGTGTAATACAATTTTAATTGCTATAGAGCCTATAGAGCAAGACCAATGCTGTCCTTTATATTTGTAGTGTAATGGAATTTAAAAACTAATACGTCGCACGGACTATTGAACATGAAACTAGCAGTATCGTTAGGTGAGTTTTTAAAATGATTAAATCATTTTAATAAATCGTGTGGAATTACAGTTACATTAGTGCATTGCCTTATTTTATTTTCATTTTCTATCAATTCCATGTTATTACCACTCAGAACCACAAACTATTTCCATTCCTGAAGGTGAGAAAAAGGTCCCATTTTTCCGTATACTCGTATCTACTTCAATGTCCTACCTTCCTTGGCGTTACGCTGTAAAAAAAATATGGAAAATTGCAACAAAACAAATAAAAATGGGACCTTTTTCTCCCATTAGGATTACAAGAGGCTCGTGATTCTAACGAACAAAATTGATAGAAAATTACTCAATCAAAAACCGGCATTTTGAGAATTTCTCAATTACCATTTGCAATTTATATTACCAACCTATCCATTTTTATATTTTTTCCAGTGTGCCTACTAGGGCTTCTGGGGAGCGTGCATGCGTGCCCTAACTGCTTCGTGGAACCACCTTGCTACTCTCCCGGAGGACTTTGCCAAAAACAACTGAACCCAGCGGTGTTCAATATTCGTCCAATGTACCAACCGAACCAAGTTCTAACCCCCATAGTACGTCCATTGGTGCCCCAACTGCCTTACCTGCAACTCCTACCAGTAATAACTCCTATTGGACCCGTAAATCGTCCAAATTACCAACGAATGGTAAACCCTCTAGCACCTGTAATTCGTCCGAATTACCAACCAATAGTATCGTCCCTTGCACCTAGAATTCGCCCTTGTTTCGACTGTTAGTAATTTCTTCCCGCCAATTAAAAGGTTATGGTTAGTATTTATAACAGTTCTCTGGATTATAATGTCTTCTGTAAATTTAGCCAACTCTTAATCTTATTTACGAAATACACGCATCTAAATTAGAAACTTTTTTTTAATCATTGCCTAAAGTATTTTTGCAAATAATTAAACCATTTTAATTGGAATGACGAATGAAAACGAAATTCTATTAATTCCATCACTTAGATCATCAAAAAATTTTGGACACATATTTTTATTTCGTCAATTAAACAAATAATGACAAAGAAAGAGCGCGTCAATGTTTGGGAGTGAGAGCTCGTGGCGTCACTTAAAATTTTTCAACTCAATAAATCTCCGTAGTGTCTTGATTAGGTATGTGAAAAAAGAAAAAAAATACGTTTAAATAGTTTCTGATAATCATCCCACTATGCGTGACCCATCATAGAATGATCTTATAGTACCTACCAACATATGAACTATAATAATTTGCCTTGGCAAGCAGGCATTGCATTATTATTGTAACATTTATCGCAAAATTGATCTCTCCTGATCGTCACCGACATATAAACTTTTACAGCATAATTAGTTTCGTTTTAAATAAATAAGTATTAAAAAACCGGCCAAGTGCGAGTCGGACTCGCGCACCGAGGGTTCCGTACCATTATCTAGAAATATTTATAAACCAGTTTCGGCAGAGCCTTCTCCAAAGCAAAATGTACGCAGTGTGGGGTCACTTTATATTGGTCACTGATTTATACAGACATACATACATATTTACGGTTTTCGCAATTATTCCTTAATCTGTGCTATAAGACCTACTTTCATACCAAATTTCAAGATTCTGCGTTCACGGGAAGTACCCTGTAGGTTTTGATTCCCTTAAGTCGAAAATTTGCGGTCTAAACGGCTGTCTGTATCTTTTGATTGCGTTGGCTTAAAAGTTTGATTTTTTCACAGCTTCAAGAGGCAGTAGACCTGAGTATTTGATATAAATTTCAGCTTGATACCTCCACGCGTTCCTAAGAAAAAGGGTCTTGACAGACGGACGGACGGACAACAAAGTGATCCTATAAGGGTTCCGTTTTTTTCTTTTGAGGGACGGAACCCTAAAAAAGAGATAAAATTAATTTAGAAGAAAGTTATTATTACAACGACAATAAAATAAAATATACATTATTATTATATTACTATTTTATGATCGCAAGTGTATTTATTAATTTAAAGCATGTCTAATTTTGCTCATAAATTTAACAGAATGACTAAAATATAAAGCGTGATTGTTTTACTTACACAACATTAGTGTTCCGGGAGTCAAGATGAAAGTTGCTTTGATCACAAGTAAGCTATATTCAGTTTTTTTCTTATAAGTATTAACTATATTTTTGACTAATACTTTTTCCTTTTTTTCGAGTTTTATTACAGGTACATTTCGTTGGTTATAAAAAGCCTATACTTAATAGAAATTGTTTATTTTTTTATTTTTAAATGTGTTATTTACTTTCTACATACCTATAAAGCCGGGTACTCATCTGTGAGCTGTAACCGTAACTGTAGCACGATACAGTAACCAAAAACCTTAGTGTGGACGCAGCGTTACGCGCGCGGCAGTCTCATGTCATGAGCCACGTCCAATACGTTGTAACAAGATTTGAAGACAACATCACTAGGAAAACTTTTACATAATATTTTTTGACTGTTACATAGTAGTTAATCATCATTATTTTATTATTATTAATTTATTTTTTATCATTTTAAATTCTATGTATTCTATGAAATACAACAAATCATCTGGTCATTAGTACTAAGGGCAATCAAACATTCAAAACGCAAAAAAGAAAAACATTTGAAAATTTTCCTTTCTTTTAACGTTACTGAAGCGCCATTAAAAATATGTGTGAAATGATGAAAACAAAAAAAAATCCTTTCATATGTCCTGCTTTTTTACATCATTATATTATGTATTATTAATATAAATAAATATCACGGGACCATTAACACAAATTGATCTAGTCCCAAACTGCAAAACTTGTACAGTCAAGGGCATAAATATATGTACTTACGTTATACCAAAACGTCAAAAACATCTACAATGTGTTACAAAATACCCCGTAAAATACAGTCATATCAAAGCCAAAAATATTGTCTATCCTAGTAAACTGTCATCTCAGGAAACCATACTGGGATTCTTAAATATTGTAAATGGACTCTATGGGTAGTTTTGTAACACCCTGTATACACCATTATGTCACAAAAATAAGTTCGGTGACACATATAATACAATACAATACAATACAAATACTCTTTATTGAACACCACAAATCAGTACAAAACAATACAGAAACAAAGAACAAAGTATACAATAGGCGTATCATACATTCACAGGCGTATCATACATTCACAGGCGTTCACACACACACAGGTCCAGTCACAGATGACAGGGTTCATAGGTGTGACATATATTTGACATGATAGCTGTATCGATATTTATGTCCTCGACTGTACAAAGTGCACTAACTAACAGATAGACATAAATTAAAATGTATACACATACATCCATAACTTCCATGTCTCGGACACAAACATTCATATTCATAATACAAGTGTCTGCCCCTACCAGGGTTCAAACCCGGGACCTCTAGCTTCATAGTCAGAGTCACTAACCACTGGACTATTAAGTCGTCAATATTCGTGATTATTTTACTTGCGATAATAATAATGATAACCGTAAGTTACCCCCTTATTCATAAACACCCTAAGTATAGGCTTCTTTTACAACAATCGTTTGTCCATTTCGTTGTTTCGCTTTGACCAGTAGATACTTTATACATCTCTACTATAGACCAATGTAATTTAAGATACGAACTTAACTTAGGGACCTTTTACATCCCTTTTATAAAATGTATTAATTGTATTACAGGTAAGTTAAGTAGAATTTAAGTACTATTGTAAATCTATTTTATTTTGAAAAAATGACTTTCTGCGAAGTTTCTTGCGGCGCATTCTTCTTGGCAATGATGGTCTTTCCGAATGCGCTGGTAGATTAAAAAAAGACATATAAAAGAGCCCTTGGCGGCCTATTTGCAAAATAATCTTTTGACTTTTGACTTTTTGACTTTCCTTATCTGTGAAAGGGAAATGTCAAAGTGTCAGATAAGGACAAACGATCACTAAGTTGGCAGAAGTCTAGAGCGTTTGTGAATAAGGGAGTTCGTGATTTTACTTAATCTAGGTAGTCTTTAATATTAATATTATGGTTTCTATTTTTATTCTATTTATTCCAGTTGCACTGCTAGGTTTCGCTTATGGGGCGAACGCACAAGTTTGCGGCTGCGAACCAGACCCTCTTGGGCCTGTGTGCGCAAGCGACTTCAAGACATATGCGGGCGAATGTAAGATGCATTGCGGCGATTATAATAATGAGAGATACATACTATGGCGTGGAACCTGCGAAGAATACCCTTACTCTGATTTAGCGCCATACGTAATTCCTGGTGTACCTGCCCCTGTAGTACGTCCTATTGCCCCTGCCCCTGTGGTACGGCCTATTGCCCCTGCCCCTGTTGTACGGCCAATTGCCCCTGCCCCTGTTGTACGGCCAATTGGCCCTGGGGTCCGTCCCATCGTATATTAACAGTTTAATTATATAACACTGCTTTAGACCATTACACAGTAATGGTCAAAGTGGTAGAGAAATAAATTTATGTTGTTTAATTTATCGATTCCTTTCTACACCTTTTCAATTGACTTTACTTTAGTTTAATACAAATTAGTCCAACTGCAATTATTCTAATAGCTTAATATGCCAAAAAAGTTATAGGCCAAAATACTACTATGCGACAGTATTATTATGCCAATACAAATTATGCCAAATCAATTACTTATGTGAAACAATAAGTCTAAAAAAAATATGCGATGGAAGGGGATCCATTCAAAATAAAGCATAGCAGCTGCTAATTTGTATTAAGTACTATAAGTACTGAATACTGAAGTACATATTTTCTACCAATTTCAAGCGTAATTTTCAGATATGTCGGGAAAGAGGCGCAGGCAGTTCTAAAAGCTATTTAAGAATCCATTAATTGTTATCGTAATCTTAGAGTAGAATAGAATCGAGTAGTTACTAACAGCACCGATAAAGTCAAATTATAATTAAAAGTGGATTCGGTGTGGTGTGTGAATGAAACGCAAATGCGCGCAAAGAAGGTATTACTACAAAATTAATATACGAGATTTAAATTCTCATAACATGACATTTAGCAAAATGCAAAATAGAAAATTGAGCCTGTCCTCTCTACCTGTAAAACTATTACGTATAATTTCAGAAGTCCGTATGTATCCAGTGGTTCAATGATTTACCTACTTACTAACTGTAACAATTTCTCGAATTACATTATAAAAGCATATAAAATGTGAAACTTAAAAAAAATATATAAAAATGCTTACCCTTTCAAAGACGTAAATGTATTGTTTCAAACTTAAATGTAAATCTGACTAGCCATTTGACAGCGTCTTCAATTAATCAAGAAAAATGAGTGCGAATGAGTTCCACTATATTACGCTAACTTAATATTACTGAAGACATTAGTACTAAATTGATGAAGCACTTGAAAAAGGCAGATACGATCCTATACAGTAAGATCTATGTTGATTCAGTCAACAATACAACACCCAAAATGCAGCTCGTTGTAATGTCCAGTAAGTTAAATTTATTTTTTTCAGTTAATTTTTTTTTTTTTTTTTTTGAGCTCAGGTGCCGTTTGGTACTATTCCAATATTATTGTCTTTTGTTTTCCCAAATTGTATTTTGTTCTCTTTTTCTTAATATTCTAATTTATAATTAAAATTCAAAATTGATTTGGCATGTCGTCCTTTTCGAGCAAATAGCTGTATCATTTATAAGTGGAAACTGTTTTGGCTTATGTATTTACTATATTCATTTAACTAGACGTGTAATTTGATGCTGTTTGTTTCCCATTTCAATAAATAAAAAAAAATAAAAAAAAATACTTCAAGAGCGTCTATCAATCATAAACTTAATCGACCACAAGAAATTTGACATACGCATATTAGTTTTCTGATGCGCAAAAGGAATTTTCTATTCGCCATGTCAATCAATACTGAACATTAAAGTTATAATATTAGAACTATATTGTTAGCATCGCTTACGCTTTTACGCGTTAGCAAATTGTTATGATTAAAAAAATCAACATAGTAAAATTTTTGAAATAAACAGTTTAACTCGCGATTATAAGTCGGGGACGAGCAGACTAGTTTCGATCTAACCGGATGATCTTTTTCAAGGGTGCGCGCGTTCACGTCGGTGGCGCTCCCAGCACTGACTCTTGAAAAAGATCTTCCGTTTAGATTCACTTCGTCCATTTTCCCATTTTGTCAACATTCCCAAATCGTCCACATTCCTACTTCGTCAACATGCTCATTACGTCAAATGAGAATGTGGATGAAGTGGTAAAAGGAAGAAATTTCATGGTAATATGGACGAAATGAGAATGTCGACGAAGTGGGAATGTGGACGAAGTGGGAATGTGGACGAAGTGGGAATGTGGACGAATTAGGAATGTGGACGAAGTGGGAATGTGGACGAAGTAATGTGGACGAAATAGGAATGTGGACAAAGTGAACCTAAACGAGATCTTCCGACAAGATCGAAACTAATCGGATCATGGATCGTCCACGACTCTATTAACTTATAATCGTGAGATAAATAATTTATATGGTAAAAAAAAATGTCACTTGATAGTTAAAATAATAAATACAACATTTATCGTTCCATAGAACTTTTTGGCGGTGCTATTATTTCATTACACCCTTTTTTTTCAGTGACAATACTAGGGTTCATTTTAGGGGTCAAAGGGAAATCCTTGTGTAATTGCGAATCGGACACCTCCGGAGCCGTATGCGGAAGCGACCACAAAACATACCCCAGCGAATGTACGATGCATTGCAATAAAGATTTACACGTACTCTGGATCGGTTCTTGCCGCTCCAAACCTTTAATACGTCCGATATACTATGTGCCCGTTATTCGTCCGAGTCACTCAGTGGTGGACCGACCGATTGATCGACCAGTGGCCCGTCCGAAAAAGAATGTTGTAAGTCCAGTAACTCAACTGGCTAAAGAGTTGGTTGTCCGTCCAATTGAGAAAAAGGTTAATTTAGATGAGATGAGGTTTTTAGATGGACCAGTTCTTCGTCCAGTGAATAAACTAGAGTTACGTCCAGTTAAACACAATAACAGTGCTGTAAACATTACAGCACTGTAGTTATAAACATTTTATTCTCAGAAAAGTAAGTAGTTATGAGTGAAAGTAATAAAAGTGTTAAATAATTTACAGTTTTGATTTATTTCACTATCTCTTAATAACTTATAATTTAAAACAATGGTTTTTAGAGTTCTGGGCCACAAAAGGGAAAAAGGGATTCCTTATCGGAACCCGTGTGTCCTTTCCAATCCAAAACGCTTTTGTTAACAAACCAGTCCCCAAGGTTATACATATAATTTTTTTATATAACCTTATCATAATTGTTATAAAATGTCAACGGGGAAATGGACGGACCGGGAAAAGGAAAATGACAAACGGGGAAATGGACCGACCGTGAAAATGACAAACGAGAAAATGGACGAAACGGGAAAATGACAAACTGGGAAATTGACGGACCGAGAAAATGACAAACGAGAAAATGGACGGACCGGGAAAATGACAAACTGGGAAATGGGCGGACCGGGAAAATAACAAACGAGAACACATGGACGGACCGGGACAATGACAAACTGGGAAATAGACGGACCGGGAAAATAATAAACGAGAAAATAGACGGGCCGGGAAAATAACAAACGAGAAAATTGACGGCTCGGGAAAATGAAAAGCTGGGAAATGGACGAACAGGGACCGAGTAGACGAACGGGTTAATAGACGAAGAGTGCAGAATTGATTGTGAACTATGCAAACAAACTTTTTCGACATAATCAAATTTTAATAAGGACCTATTATACTACTATCTATAGGCTTCCGGCTAAAAAAAAATTCAACCTTCTAGAGCAGGGGTACTCAACCTTTTCTTTTATTGGGGCCACAAAACACGATACAGTAATGGTGTCGCAGTTGAGCACCCCTGTTTCGACTGTAGGCTAAACGAGTTTATTCAAGATCTCTGTTAATCGTTTAAATAGTACGTACATAGTACACAAGAATTAGCAACACATATCACGATTTCACGCATCGAAAACACATTATAAGATAACCACGAAAAATAATCGATCGACGGTGTAACATACATTATGTATATATTTTGAGAAAAGGTGCACCTTTTGAGAAAGTAACACATTTCGGCAAAACGTATTTTTCGAACTATGTTTAACCCCCAACGGAAAAAGATGAATGTTATGTAGGCCTAATGTGTCTGTGTGTGACACCATAGCTTTAAAACCGGTGAACCAATTTAGATGCGGTTTTTGCTATAAATCAACAAAGAAATTTTAGTTATACCGTATTATTTAGTCATTTTTTATATTCAATATACAGGGTGGATTTCGACGAGGGACCTTTGCGGAAATATTGCATAGTTTAAGTGATACACAGTCGATTTATAATGTTTAGAAACCTAAACGAAGCAAAAAATAAAAATACAAAATTCACACATTTTTAACTGTGGTGATAACCCTATATTGCACCTGCACATCACAGTAAGATGGCTAGATTAAGGAATCGCCGTCGGGTAAACTCGGGATATTACGTTTATTTCCGAGAGTTGTTGTCATCGTACTGATGTAAGAATGACACACAAAATGTCAAATAAACTACATAAAATACAAAATATGAATATCAGTTACTTTATTACATTTAAGTACATACGGTGTTCAAATGTTCCTCCATGTCTAGTCTAATAATAAATGCTGCAGCCCCTGCCCGAGTATATCGGTGCATATGCGATAAATTCCTGCTTTTCACGATTTTTCTTGAACTCTTTCTTGGTTTCCGCTCAAAATACCGCAGCGCAGAACTCTTTCTTCAAGTCTAGCCGCAAGTCGAGTAACGAGTTCTCCACGTTGATCGTTCTGAGCTGTTCGTGGTACAACGGGCTGATTGTTGGCGACACGATCAAAAGCACTTAAAATGTCCTACAACCTGTTGGGTGTGGTGGTGGATATGTTTTCCCTGTCGCCTGTATCGTCTTAAAGCTACAGCCGCACTTTAATAGCAGCTCGCGAGAAAACGCGTCTAGTAGTCATTTCAATTATGTTTTTTCTTTAGTATAAACTACGCGTTTCCTGGTATAAAACAACTCACGAACATTAAAATTGACTTATCTCGAAATGACTTTTTTGCAGATAACTGGTATTTGCAGTAATAGGACGATATATATGTAGAAGTTTAGCTTATTGTGATGATTTGAGACAGACGTATCGGAATGCAAATGCGTTACGGGTGTGCGAATGCGAAATTAGCATTTATCAAGGAAAAACCAAGAAAAAATATGAAATTTGCCGTAGTTTTATGTAAGTATTTTATTTTGTAATTAAAATATGTAATCATAGTCAAAATTCCTACAAAAATTTATGTTATAGACGCGAGCATAAATATATCCGTATACAAAGTGTTGCACCACCTTCTAAAACCTCTAACACCCCAACTGATTTATATTATTCTGAATTAGTCTGGTGTTTTGTTTTATCCTTGTACTAGCTTTTGCCCGCGACTTCGTCCGCGTAGACTTCATTTATTTTCAAATAGCTTTTGCCCGCGGCTTCTCTCGCTTGTAGGTACCAGTAGTACCTATTTCAATCCCGTTTTTCCCCGTTCCCGTAAGAATTTCGGTAAATGCTCTCTTAATGCTACCCTACACTCCTCAAGCAACCCACTTGCCAAATTTCAGCTTTCTACGACCTGTAAAACGAAAAATCCCGTTTTTTCCCGTTCCCGTGGGAATTTTGGAAAGTCCTCTCTTAATGCTCCACTACACTCCAAGCAATCTACATGCCAAATTTTAGCTTTCTACAACCAGTAAAACGAAAAGTCCCGTTTTTCTCGGTCCCGTAAGAATTTCGGGAAATGCTCTCTTATAGCTTCCCTACACTCTTCAAGCAACCTACATGGCAAATTTCAGCTTTCTACGACCAGTAAAACGAAAAATCCCGTTTTTTCCCGTTCCTGTGAGAATTTTGAAAAGTCCTCTCTTAATGTTCTTCTTCACTCACCAAGCAACCTAAATGCCGAATTTCAGCTTTCCACAACCAGTAAAATGAATAGTCCCGTTTTCCCGTGTCGGGAAATTGTATCCTAATGCTTCCCTACACTGATCAAGCAACCTACATGCTAAATTTCAACTTTCTAAGACCAGTATGATTAAAAATCCCGTTTTTTCTCGTTCGATACCGTCAGAATTTCGGGAAATCCTTTTGTAGTGTCTGTAATACTTCTGTAATTTCAGATTTCTACGACCAGATCCTGTAGAACTGTATATAAATCCCGTTTTTTCCTTATCCCGTGGAAATTACTTTCTTAGTTATGTAATCACCTACTTGTGTACGAAATTTGAAGAGTCTCATTATTATAGTTACGTAGTTAGGGTCACACGAAATCGAATATATACTTAAATCCCGTTTTTTCCCGTTTCCGTGGAAATTTCCAAAAATAGGTACGTGTGTTTTTGTTTTCGTAATCAGCGACCCGATAAACCGTACAAACAAATACACATGCTTATTATCAGACTTTGTCACCATATTTCCCCCTTTTAGGGGTTGAATTTTCAAAAAAACCTGAAAGAGGTGTTTACTCATTTATCGTCAGGAATACTCCTGCGAAGTTTCGAATAAAATAGTCTAAACTCTAATCTTGTTTCCCCATACAAACTTTGGACCCCCATTTAACCCCTTTAGGGGTCGAATTTTAAAAAATGTTTTCTTAGTGCACCCCTAGATAAGGAACCTACATGCCAAATTTTGAATCTCTAGAACCAGCGGTTTAGGCTGTGCGTTAATATGTCAGTCAGTCAGTTTCTTCTTTTATATTTAGATTCCGTCCCGCGGGAATTTCCCATTTTCCCGGAGAACATGTTTTAGTGCTATAATCATCTACAGGTGCGCCAAAATTAAAGAGTCTAGTTAACAGTTATGTACTGAGAAATATAGGTATAAATCTCATTTAATTCCCAACTCGTGGGGATTTCAAAAAATCCCTTCTTAGTGCTCCTTTGAGTTGGGATAATCAAGATATACGTCTGCCAAATTTCAAGTTCCTAGGTCCAGTGGTTTAGGCTGGCGTTGTCTGTCAGTCACTCTGAATGGAACATATAAATCTCATTTTTTTCTTATCCCGTGGGAATATTTATCAAAAAATCCTGAAATTAGTTTTTTAGTGTTACAATCATTTACATGTGTGCCGAATTTGAAGAGTGTAGTTATTAATGTTACTGAGAAATATATGAGCCTCATTTATTCCCTATTCCGTGGGAATTTTAAAAAAATCCTTCTTAGCGCTCTTTTAGGATACTCAAGATAAACGTCTGCCAAATTTCAAGTTCTTAGGTCCAGCGGTTTAGGCTGTGCGTTGTCAATCAGTCACTCTGAATAGATCATATAAATCCCATTTTTTCCTTGTCCCGTGGGAATATCAAAAAATCCTGAAATTAGTTTTTTAGTGTTACGATCATCTACATGAGTGCTGAATTTGAAGAGTCTAGTTATTACAGTTTAACTAAAAAACATATAAGCCTCATTTATTCCATATCCCGTGGGAATTTCGAAAAATCCCTTCTTAGTGCTCCTCTGGGATACTCAAGGTATATATGTACCAAATTTCAAGTTTCTAGGTCCAGTGGTTTAGGCTGTGCGTTGTCTGTCAGTCACTTAGTAACGGAACAGTTTTATATATACAGATTATTGCCGAAGGATATTAGCATTCCTTTGTTTATTTTTCTCCATAATTCTAGTTGATTACTAACTCTACATTCGTTGAATACCTGTGAGTGATGTAAGTAAAGTACAACACTTTGACAATACATGACAACTTTGTAAAGCAAAAAAATAAAATGGTCAAAAGAATCAGCCAGTATTAAAATATTGTACCATCAGCCAAATATGTGGTCTACCACCCTATGGTTAAAATTCCTTTGCATGTCACAATATACAGGGTGTTTGGTAGCCAGGTGCAAAGCTTTAAGGGGGTGATAGCCGAGCTATTTTTGAACATTTTGAGCCATTCATGTCTTAGCCGAAATTTGTTTTTTTTTTTAATTGAAAATTTTGAAATTTTATGAAAATACACAGAATTTGATAAAAACGAGTCAATATTAGGGCTTGCACTCAGAGATTCCGGAATCTCGTAATTCCGGAATCTCGGTCGATTTTGAACGATATTTCAATTCCGGAATTGATCAACTCAATATCGATAATTCCGATATTGATAAATTTGGGACAATTTGACAAATAAAACGAGGTATTGGCATTGTTCATTTTTTTAAGCTGTGCTTTACACACTTTTAACACTTTTATTTGATAAAATCGACTATTTCAAGCAACTAATTTTAATATTATGCTTTTACGTACTTAGCTTTATTTTAATAAAATTTTTTCGCTGTTTGATAATTTGTTGATTTTGGCACGATCCGATCCGACCGATCCCAATCGGCTTCGTTCAGCAATAAAAAACCAGTTTTGTCTTTGATTTTGTCTATACATCAATACATCAGATTTTTCCCGACTCCTACTTACGTTATAGTGGTCTTCGCAACAATACATCATGTAAACTTTGAAATATTCCACATTAGCTTGCGTACACCATTCCTGCCGCAAATCTTCTCTGATTTTCACAATTATTTTGTTGGGGCTATTGTTCGAGTCATTGTTGCATCCCGGCACATTTTTTTTAATAGATAAAAATACTTTGAATTTGTTTTTTTTTCTAACATTTGTAGATTAAGTAGGTAGGAATGTAATGTTACTTATGATGTAGATGTGACAATGGCAGCTGACAGTTACCATTTAATGCCCGATTCTGCCAAAAAACCGGGTCGTTCGGTCAAACAAAGGGCAAAAGTACTTTTACAAAAATATCTGCAATCATAAAGTAGGTATTTTTGAAATATGACAAGATAAATCGGATATTTGATTGTTTTCCTCCAAATGGTTTACGAATTAGAGCATACTAAAAAAATTAACAATGCCAATTCGCAAGATTCGCAACGCAACGCAATATTTATTTGTTTCCATGCGACGCTACGCCTTGTTCGAGTCTTACATGCTCACCGCGATTCATGTATATTTTTTTACAAAAATCCAAAGGATAATTGAGCCAACATTATTAAAAGACTGATTTTGTAACGAAAACGGCGTGTTATTTAAAAAAAACCTGCACCTTAATTGAAAGAAAACAAAAAAGAGTAATTCCGGAACCAGTTCCGGAATTCCGATATTGGGTTAAATATCCGATATTCAGTTCCGGAATTGAAAACCTTCCGATATTGCAAGCCCTAGTCAATATTGCGCCAATGAGCGTTAATTTGTAAACATTTTTTTTTATTTCGGATAGTTTAATGTGTATTGGACCAAATGAAACAATATTTAAGTGTCTGTCTTGCCACAGAAACAAAATGGAGGCATTTTAAATTACTAAAACCCAACAATTTTGTACACCCGCTTTGACAAATAAAAAATTCATTTCATTTTTTTTTTCATTTCTAAAAATGTCTTATTTTGGAGCAGAGTCATTTTTCAGTGCCATAAAAAAAAATAAAAAAAAACCTGGAAATGTTCAAACATTTTTAAAAACATGCCTGTTTATTGTTCTTTCTTTTAAGGTATCACTCATGCACATTGCTTGCTCAATCTGAGATAAAAAGGAAAAACCAAACTCGGGGAGCACTCGCTAAAAATGCACTAGTATTGAAATTTCACGTTAAAAGTAGGAACTTTAGTAGTAAATTACATGAAAAAAAGGTAAAAAAAATATCATTAATCCTTACTTTGTTGTGATTTGAATAGTGAATTAATTCATTTTACAATTCTTTAATTACCTTTTTTCATGTAATTTACTAGGTAAGAGTAGGTATTTACCTAGTAAATTACATGAAAAATACACGAAATTTCAATACTAGTGCATTCTTAGCGAGTGCTCCCCCCAGATTGGTTTTTACTTTTTATCTCAGATTTAGCAAGCAATATGAATGAGTGATACCTTAAAAGAAAGAGCAATAAACAGGCATGTTTTTAAAAATGTTTGAACATTCCCAGGTTTTTTTTTTTATGGCACTGAAAAATGACTCTGTTTCAAAATAAGTCATTTTTAGTAATTTCGAATGCCTCTATTTTGTTTCTGTGGCAAGACCAACACTTAAATATTGTTTCATTTGGTCCAATACACATTAAACTATCCGAAATAAAAGATTTTGTTCACAAATTAACGCTCATTGGCGCAATATTGACTCGTTTTTATCAAATTCTGGGTATTTTCATAAAATATCTAAATTTTCAATTAAAAAAAAAATATCAAATTTCGGCTAAGACATGTATGCCTCAAAATGTTCAAAAACACCTCAGCTATCACCCTCTTGAAGCTTTGCACCTCGCTACCAAACACCCTGTATAACGTCGATAAGACAGGCTGTCAACTTGAAAGTTCGACTTTAGCGACATTTTGATTTGATAGGAATTTGGATGAAAAGTGGTAGACCACTTATTTGGGCGACCATACCTAAGTAGTGTGCATTCTGTGAATTGTGATGCAGTAGTAACTGTTGCATGTGTAACTTTTAGACCGTGCTCGAAAAAATAAGGAAATTAAAAAAAAGCCTACATTAAAATATAGTGTAATCGATTCTCGATTTGACGACCGGATGGCCTAGTGGTTAGAGAACCTGACTATGAAGCTTGAGGTCCCGGGTTCGATCCCCGGTCGGGGCAGATATTTGTATGAAAAATACAAATGTTTGTTCTCGAGTCTTGGATGTTTAATATGTATTTAAGTATTTATTTATCTATATAAGTATGTTTATCCGTTGTCTAGTGTCCATATCACAAGCTTTGCTTAGTTTGGGACTAAATCAATTGGTGTCAATTGTCCCAAGATATTTATTTATTATTCTATTCTTTATTCTGAACAAACTAGTATCAGGTTTTCAGTGTCTCATGCAACACATTGTATAATTTTCTAATGGGTAAACTGTTAACCCCTAATTCATAAACGCTCTATAGGCTCCTGCTAACTTGCAATTGTTTGTCCTTATTGACATTACCTACTACAGATAACCTACTACCTACAGATACCTACTACCTACAGATAAGGACAAACAATTGCTAAGTTAGTAGAAGCCTATAGAGCGTTTAAGTGAGCGTAAGTAAACCTTTAAATAAATACAAAAATTGGTAGGTAAAATTCTCGATTTAACAATAGAAACAGTTTGTATGTGTATATCCCGCAGACCCCCCTAGTTTTATAACTATACATTTATTTTATTTTATAGTAACATTGACAGCCGCCTGTACAGCAAATAATCCCTGTCCGTGCCCACCAGACATCCGAGGCCTAGTGTGCGCCAGCAACTACCAGACATACAAGAACCCATGTTGGATGAAATGCCAGTCGCCAAAACTCTTTGAGCTATGGAGAGGTCCATGCAACGTTTCACCCGTACCAATGCTCGTACCAGATCTGTCCCTCGATCATCATAACATGGTTAGATCTGACGTGATCCCAAATATTGATGGATTTCTATAAACTTACAATTAGGGAAGAGCTATTAAAAATATTAAAATAGATCACTCAAAGCTGTAAGAGATAGTTTTTTTTTTAAAACAATGTCATGAAGTTTTTTAAAAAATTATAGCCTAAATTAAAAATTAATTTCTCTATAAAGAAATCTTTTGTATAATAATGTACAAAGTAAACTAGACTTCACCTAATAATAGAATTAAATCGCTTCAGCAAACATATCAGCTATGTTAACAAATAGATGCAATGTTATAATCAAAACATCAATTTATTAACTGTGAACTGATATGGTAAAGAATAACATATTATGGCACATCCATCATACAATACTTACCCCATCAATGATCTGACAGAAGTGAACCTCCACGCTGGCACTCGTGACATTTGGATATTTGCTTGAAGAGTGGATGAGAACCGAAATCTTCTTGGAACGGATCTTTGTAGCCCTGTATCCGAAGACAAACAGCATAGAGTCTATTACATTACTCTTGCCGCTGCCATTCGGGCCGATTATTGCAGTAAAACTCTGAAATTAAGTTTCAAATTATTAGATCACAAAATAAAGAGACAGGCTGACTGACTGACTATATCACTGGTTATAGAATCTCTATAATTTTTAAATTCAACAAACATACACATGGAATATCACAGAGATTATCTATGATTATTTCCTTTAGTTCAGGATCTAGCTTTGAGTTTATTCTTCCAAAGAATACACACATAAACACTAGCATTTGTTTTATTGAATCAGGTGTTACTTTGCGGAGGTCCATTTCAATGAACACAAAATATTTACCTTGCTACTCCGCTACTTACTTACTTCTGTTACTTTCGCTTAAGTAGCGGAATAGCAAAGTAAATATTTTGTGTTCACTAGCATTTGTCAAAACGAGAAAGCAAACGTAAATATTTCTAGGTAAGACTTTTCACCATATTTACCTTATGAAAGGGTCCCAAAATTTGGACACCAGCATAGCTTTTAAAATTCTCATTAACAATATGAGTTATGATTAATCTCGGGCCTGTAGCGTCGAAAGTTAACGCCGGCTTTGAAGCAGGCGGTATATAAATGCCGCATACACGGACTCCACCTTCCTCGTCATCGGAAATACGATCAACGTCTTCGTTTACGAGATAGTCTTGGTTCCCTGTGTCGCCGTTGGCAGAGGTGGTCGCATTATCGTCCACTTCCATAGGTTCTTCCCCACCCTTTCTCTTTTTATGGGGCTGCATTTTCAACCAGATATAGCAGCAGTTAACTTGATTAACGATATAGCAAATAGCAATAGCAAATTAAATTGGAAATATTTTGAACAACGACCGTTTAGGAGACCCAAGCGCGAATCGATTTTTACTTTGACACTTTTGACAGTGACAGTCGGATAGAGACGACAAAAAAAAGTTATTAGAGCGTTTCGTTTCAAGGGCGAACAAAACAATGTAGTCCTCGTTGAAATATACTTCAAATCAGCACGGAAGACATAAAAATTAATCTTTATATTTTTGGATTCAATTTGTGTCTATTTGCTTTGTATTTGCTGATTAGGCCAAGGCCACACTATAGAGTCTGTCAGATAAATCACTGCAGCCAGATGACACTTTCAGTGTTGTCAGTTTTTGGCAAATATTAAATAGTGATGTGACTTAGTGAGTGAATAAAAGAATGAACGATGTAATGAAATTACTTTGAGTCATTTATATTGAAATAGAAAATATTCAAAGCGTATTTTAATAAAATGATTTGTTCAATAAGGTTTTTTGTATGTTTTCTAGTTAGTAGTAGTGTAAGAGCGCGATTTGGAAATGTGCGGAAGCATGTCAAATCAGTTACCAGTTTTCAACTCATTCCCCATTTTGCCATAAATAAAACAATTATCACATTAATATATTTTTTTTACCTTTGTACTTTTACTTAAAAACTTAAATTATTCCGAATCAGTTTCACTGCCGCTGTCACTATTTACGTGTATTACAAAGTCATCGCACATTTTATCTACTATATATGTTAATATGAACCTTGAACCCCTCAAAAGTATCGCGCTTAATTTGAAATTATACTAAACTATGAATGTGACATTCATAAAATATTTCGTTCGTTCAATAATCAAATCATTTATTACTTGATCTTAGTCGAGCACTAGTGAAATAAATGTGGTATCATTATTTCGTAAAATGACATTTGGAAGTGTCATCTGGCTGCAGTGATTTAGCTGCCATAGCTGCGATTCTGAGTAAGAAAAACCCAAAATAGTTAAATTCTGAAAAAAATGATCATGACTGTGGACTTTTTTAAAAAAAAACGCTCACTAACGAAAAATTTTGTTTTGCTCCGTTTTTCCTCATGTTTTCCACAAATCATAATTTTTTATCGGCCCTTAGCCACGGTATATATATACTGTGCCTTAGCTAAAAGCACGCAGAAGTAGGTTGCTCTTGAAGGTCCGAGATAAATCGTGTCGTATGGCTGCTTTGTTTGAGCCGTATTATGAGCTGACATTGAGCTGACACCGGCTACGTTCTGTCAAAGTTGTCAAACAGACAGATTGTATTGTTTGACTGACATAGTAGGACAGTAAAATGGCGAACCGGACGGTAAAGGACGCGAAGTCAATTCGCGGTACAAACCCACAATATTTAATCGAAAAGATCATCAGAGCACGCATTTACGACTCGAAATATTGGAAAGAAGAATGTTTCGCTCTTACAGCAGAGTTACTTGTCGACAAAGCCATGGAACTGCGGTATGTTGGCGGCGTGCACGGAGGTTTTATTTATCCAACTCCGTTTCTGTGTTTAGTTCTCAAAATGCTGCAAATCCAACCTGAAAAGGACATTGTTGTGGAGTTTATTAAGAACGAGGAGTTCAAATACGTGCGTGCTTTAGGTGCTTTTTACATGCGACTGACAGGAACATCTGTAGACTGCTACAAGTACCTCGAACCGCTTTTCAATGATAATAGAAAACTGAGGCGTCAGAATCGCGTTGGTCAGTTCGAAATAGTCCACGTTGATGAATTTATAGACGAGCTCCTTCGCGAGGAGCGACTGTGCGACGTTATTCTTCCAAGGATACAAAAGAGACATGTACTCGAAGAAAACAATGAGTTGGATCCTAAAGTGTCAGCTCTGGATGACGACTTGGACGAAGACATGCCATCAGATGACGATAATGACGTTGAAACCAAAGAGAACAGGAGAGAAAAGGACAGGCGAGACAGAGATAAGAAGAGAGAAAGGTTTGTAGTTTTCATTTTAAATCACTCAACTGGTAAGGAAACAGTCAGCATCAGACAGATAAGAGACAGATAACAGATAAGTTTGATGAACAAGTCAATAGAATAGTGTTTTTTTTTTAATATTTATTCAAATCAATTACAAAAATAACAAATTATATGTGAACAGCGAGTGAAAGCCACCTATGGTTTATCTGGTGCTGTTGAAATTTAATCTAGCACTAGTAGAAAGTGCATTTTTGCTTCCGTCATCTGGTCTTTGGTAATCAATCTGAGATTTCTAATGCTGACTGTTCCTATCCCATAACATATTTAGCACCAAAGACCTGATAGTCGAGTTTTCTATACATACACAGTTGCTACAAAACAGAACATGCTACTACGGGTTACAAACATGCACACAATGTGAGTGTGGCAGAGAATTTGTTAATTCTTCTACAGTTGCTTCACTGCAGTAAGCACAATAACATATACGTCTCTACTATAGACCAATGTAATTTAAGGTACGGACTTAACTTAGGGACCTTTTACATCCCTTTTATAAAATGTATTAATTGTATTTATTATAGGTAAGTTAAGTAGAATTTAAGTACTATTGTAAATCTATTTTATTTTGAAAAAATGACTTTCTGCCAAGTTTCTTGCGGCGCATTCTTCTTGGCAATGATGGTTTTTCCGAATGCGCTGGTAGATTAAAAAAAAGACATTTAAAAGAGCCCTTGGCGGCCTATTTGCAAAATAAACTTTAGACTTTTTGACTTTTTGGTTGCCATACGTCCCGTATATACGGGACTGTCACCATATTTGAGTATCATGTCCCGTATTGTTACGTGTCCCGTCTTTGTACTGTTTTATCAATATTTCAATATACATGTGCTAAAGACTCGAAGCTGACGGCAGGCGAGAGACCCGCGGGTGCACGCGGTTGCGAGGAGCAGTGAGGGAGGGGCGGTGCGGGGCACTCGCACGCTGGCTCGGTCACTACCAATTCAATAAGTCCCGTATCAGTTCTCAACAATCATGGCAACCCTAACAATATATCTTATTTTAAATTACAGGTCAAGAGAACGCGACCGTCGCGTGAAAGACCGCAAACGAGAACGTTCCCGCAGCAGAGACCGGGAGCGGCGGCGCGAGCGAGACAGAGAAAAGGAACGGGAACGCGAGAAGGAAAGGGACAGGGAACGCATTAGGGAAAGAGAGAGGGAGCGCGAGAAGGAAAGAGAGAGACGGGATAGGCATGAGGTTGAACGTAGAGGAAGAGATAGAGGTGGGAGGTACTGATAATAATTAAAAATAAATAAGTGTTAAGAACATTTTGTAGTTTGATTTTGGGAACTTGTTTTTACCTACATAGTCGTACTTAGTGGATTAACTGTAATGTATTTCATGATGGGGCGGGTTCTGCTCAATATTAATAAGTGCATTCTGTGTTCTAGGCCTATCTAAGTTGGAACCCTGTATGTGGAAGCCTGTGGCATTTTTATACCACTACATCATTTTCCTCATCATTTACCTACATTTTGACAAATATGAGTTGCATTCAAAAAAACAAGTCAGATTGAGAACAGACCTTATTAGAAGTCTGTTAAAAATTTTGCCTGATTGAATCAAAAATCAAAACATTGCAATTACATTAATCATTACATTACAGTCAAAAGGACTGGAGTAAGAATAAAACATTTTACAAGCAGCTGCCGGTTTTATTTATTTCATAATATTAACAATATAATATATATTTATAGACTACATAATTTCATAGACAATATCAATACTGAATTCATTAATTCATCTCTCGTCTTTATAAGGTTGATCATGATCATGTTTTCAATTTCTAAATATATTATGTACATCGTAGAATTACATAAAGCAGTATTATTTTATTTTTAGGTAGTTTCAATAATAATCGTTTGATCAAATTATATACACCCTTTAGCCAATTTTGGCACATTTTATAACACTCCTCTCCTGATATATTTTTTTTTACAATATATTCCTACTTGGAAGCAAAAAAAATTGGGTCACTTCCTGTAGAAAGCTGTATGAAAAGTGACCCAGTTTCATTGTACCCGAGTATACATAATACCTTTGTACAAGTTTGCGATATTTGTTGAGACTTGTTATTATTATACATTACATTACTACTAGAATTATTAGTGTTAATTACAAACACTCAAAAGAAACAAATACTTTGTACAAAAAACCTATAATCCAAAGAAATAGGGTTGATAATTCAATTAGTTCTAACCTGTTATGGTACTAAAGAAGCGATTAGGGGAACAAAAGGAGAGAATAGCGTTGTATTTGTACCATGGCTTTGTATTTCCCTAATGGTATAAGCTCAGAAATAGTGGGATGTGAACCGCGATTACCTTTATTGAGCACCCGATATTTTTGCATGCAACTGTATCGAAATATCGGGTGCTCAATAAAGGTAATCGCGGTTCACATCCCGTTTATAATATTTCGAATGAACTTAACCGTGAATCATTAAAAACTCTTATCAGAAATAGTGGATTATACTTACCCATAAATCAAGTTTAGTCTGGACATAGAAAGGTCGCATTTTTTCAACCTGCTGAACGCCCTCAAAACTTGAAAAAACGCGGGAAAATCGGACGGATGGCAACCCTACAGTAAATACAGCAAGATACATAATTTGACTAATTAATTATTGCTGTTGTTAGAAGTTACCTCAATATAATTTAGCAATTAAGTATTACATAGTTAGTTGAAGTAGATATTAAACTGAGGGAAAACCTATGTAAATTACAGTAAATTCGAATTCTATAGACAAATATTTTTTGCTAATTCTCCTTTAATAGTATAATACATTTACAGGGTGCTTATTATATTACACTACATTTTAATTCTATTTAAACTATCTGTAGTCATACTTTTTGATCCATTCACTATCTAAAGATTTAAATTATCTTTATTTACATTATGTAATATAGTAATGATTAAATTATATTTATGTTTTTTTTTCTATCTACACACAACAGTCAAAATAATGCATAGTTTTGGCCTGTCAACAAAATGGAATTATGCATCCATAGCCTTAATTTTTAGGACCGTTAAAGAAAAAATAACTTCATTAGGTATTTATACAGGTTGGATGAGATAAATTTAATAACTAATCGGGAATAATCAGGACTCCTAAGCAAGTGGCCTGCTGAAGATTCCATAGGCGTATAATTTCATGATAATAATAAATTAATGATAATTAAAGAGGAATGAGCGAAGCCGACAATGTGATCAACATGTTCAATCTATCCCGCCAAACTTAACATGGCTCTCAATATGTCTATGCCACAGATTTAGAATATTAAATATAGGTATAAATATAGCAAACTGACGTCTAAAGGTGCTTATCCACTAGAGGCAGCCTCGGGTTGAGCGGCTGCCTCGCTCCGAGGCCGCGCAAGTGGAGACGCTATTTTAGATGTTGATGCAGCATTAAGGCACTCGTCCCACCGCCGACGAGTAGCGAGAAGCGAGCGTTTTTTCGTATGGAAATTTTGTCGCTTTTCTCGCCGGGCGACAAAAGTTTCATACAAAAAACACTTGCTTCTCGCTACTCGCTGGCGGTGGGACAAGTGCCTGAGGCAGCGCCGTGTTAGATGCTAACCCGGGGCTAAGTAGTGTCAAAATGTACGGAACTGTCAAACCTAACCCCGAGTTAGTGATTTAATTTTTCAACTATGGCAGTCCATAGTTGAAAAATTAAATCACTAACAACAAATCACTTTCAACTATGGACTGTGCAAGGCCTTAGAATGTTATAAATTAGCTTCAATGGCAAAATATCATAAGTTCTATGGACCTCAGGCTTTTCTAAGGATTTATTTTTTCTATCCACTCTTGCACATGCACTCGCGTTCAGTATAATTATTATTTAATTTATCTACATGATCTATGATCACAGTTTCGGATTAATCCATTGGCGTTGAAATAGCTGAGGTATTATTCAGTTAACAGAAAATATAAGGTCTTTTCATTCTTAACTGTCATATTTGGTAAACAAAATTCTAACCTCAAAACGTCTCTTTTTTGCTATTTTTTAACAATTTCATCGTAAACAAAGGAACTGGAGATAAAATATCAGCAAAATTATGTACAAAATATTGCATCAGGTTTATTTGATAACATAATACATCTTATTCTTTACAAAAATTAGTACATTGAGGTTAGAACTTTGTTTACCAAATAGGACAGTTAATAATGAAAAGACCTTATAATGAAATGTACCTGACCAACTTATCTGTGAATTGAAAAAGTCATTATGCCGTTCGCATACAATACAGTATTGCTTGATCGGATACACAGGTAAGTTAGTCTTAATTTCATACTGTACCGATTCGCTCTCACTAGCTAATCTAGTTCAAACTAGAGTGAGTAAGCTAAAAGATATTATAATGTCCTGATACATTTTGATCCATAGAGCTATTCTCTATTCCAATTTTAACGCCTTTGTAAACAAATCAATTTCATCTAAATTACAACACAGTCATTGTATGAAATTAGCATCACATCCATCGGAATCACAGAACTATATCAAGATAGAATGAAAGAGTCCAGCAATTTGTAGGGAGACCGAGCGTGTAACATTTTGCGTGTGACAATTGACGTCACGAGCGCAATTTAGTGATGGGAAACATAAGCCGCGCGAAAACAATCCAAAAGCATCGATTCACAGATCCATTAGATAGAACACGGCACCGATTCTATGCACCGCCACCCTCACCGCACCGCGCCGCGACCACAGAAATATATCTGGCATAGGACAATCGTCTTCGTTGTGAAAAGAAGTAATTACATCTTTATGTGATGACAAAATATTTACTCGTACATAATTATCACTCAATTATATTACACCAGTTATTGTAGGTGCATTTTTATCGATTTAAAATATCGATAAGACCCGACAGAGGAAATGATAATTATTTTCGACAGAGGAAATGAGAAAGCTCATAATTTTAATACCAATAAATTGCGTTACATTTGTACATAAATTACTTCCTTTTTCAAGTCTTTTTTGCTTTATTTAATAGTACATACTGGACAAAATAAGAGACGTTTTGAAAAAAGGGCAGGGGCCTTACCATGACGTCTTAATGCGATTCAGTTTAGGTCTGCTCGCTGTCAGATTCATACTAAAAGTGACAGCTAAAACTTGAACTGAGTCGGAATTAGGACGTCATGGTAAGGCGTCAGGTCAGGAGTACCTGAAACCGACGAGCATACAACGTATGAAGATATTGTTAAATGTGGATGAAGCGAAAGAGGTATGTCAGGATCGTAGCAAGTGAAACAAAGTAGTCTCTGCCTACCCCTATGGGAAAGAAACCGTATGTATGTAAAAACTGGCACGAACGCATATCACGCTAAAAAAAATTTTTTGAATTTGAGTTTCGCTTGACATTCTACGGCGAAACAACAGAGGGGGATTCCAGTAGGCTTATTGTCTAACTCGCTGCAATCGCCATCATGTTCATTTTGACAGTTCTGTATGAATGTGACAGCTAGCTGATTCCGATGCCAATAGTCAGCCCATACATGAACTGTCAAAATGAACAGGATGGCGATTGCGAGCGAGTTAGACAGTAAGCCTACTGGCTGGTCGTTGGTTGTAGACGGACCTGAATAACTGAATTTTTATTTTTTTCTCCTTATTTTAGTAAATTTTGTTAAAATTTATAAGTTTTTAACGCCTGTACTTACCTATTGAAGACCGTGATAGACAGTTAAAATTTCCACAGAACCATAACCTGTTTGTTAATAATATTTGCTTTGCTATACGTACATTATTATATAGCTGCATAATTAATAATAAAAAAACGTAATTATCATTTCCTCTGTTTTCAAAATCGATTTTAATCGAGTAAGAAAATCGCAGTGTACAGCACTGTGGTACAGCACTATTCTTAGTTTTGACAGAAAAAATGAGAAATCGACCTTGAACGTGACTCGATAGTTTGAATAGCATATTTTTACATCGCTGGTTTTGAATGCACGCCAAGTCTGGCTCGTCAAATTAAAGCCGCAATGGAAAACTAGCGTTGGCACACAATCGCCCGCTACTGTTTTGATGAAACTAATAAAATAAATGGTTTTTTAATTAATAACAGATATTTAAGGACAAATAGTACTTCCCGATGAAAGGAAATACCTCGATTAACAGCTCGCCACTTTTTTGATAGTGTTTAAACAATTAATAATTGAGCAACAAACCATTTTGTTTTTAAAATCTGACGTCTACTGACGTCCGCGGTCGGGAGCAGATTGAAGTTCGCGGCGAGCAAGTGAGCCCTCGGGACAACTTTTTGCCACGCGAGGTACATACACTCTTTCCTTCTATCTTGATATAGTTCTGTGATCGGAATGTTGAAAGATGATACCAGGGGCATTACTATGACGTCTCAATGCGATTCAGTTTAGGTTCTCTCGCTGTCAGATTCATACTAAAAGTGACAGCTAAAACTTTAACTGCGTCGGAATTAGGACGCCATGGTAAGGCCCCTGATATCTCACGACATTTTATGACATTTACACTATGAAATATTATAAGGTATTTTCATTCTTAACTGTCTTATTTGGTAAACAAAATTCTAACCTCAATGTACAAATTTTTGTAAAGAATAAGGCGTATTATGTTATCAAATAAACCTGAGGCAATATTTTGTGCATAATTTTGCTGATATTTTATCTCCAGTTGCTTTACTTGCGATGAAATACTTAAAAAATAACAAAAATTAGAGGTATTGAGGTTAGAATTTTGTTTACCAAATATGACAGTTAAGAATGAAAACACCTTAGACGGGATATGAACCGCGATTACCTTTATTGAGCTCCCGACAGTGGCGTAACTATAGGGTGGCAGGGCTGGCAAAATGCCACGGGCCGCCAGCTCTACGGGGCCCCGGACAGAAGGGAAGATGATGCACTTCTTTGTAGTGAGGAAGGGCCCCATCTGATAAATTTGCCGCGGGCCCGTGACGTTGTAATTACGCCACGGGCTCCCGATAACCTACCCATGATCATGATGCATGCAACTGCGCGGAAATATCGGGAGCTCAATAAAGGTAATCGCGCGCGGTTCATATCCCGTCTATAATATTTCGAATGAACGTAACCGTGAATCATTGAAAACTCTTACATACACTATGATAATTTTATTTTAATGTTATATGAACTTGGGGGCGAATTTGTTTGTTTACAATAGCGTTAAGGGCAAGGCCGTGAAGCGTCTCAAAAGCATCCTATGTGTTACGAAAATAGTCAAATGTGTCTATGAAGTTCGCGACCACACACGTTACAATACACGTGCTCGCGGAATAGGGGAAAGTGGTCACTATTCGTACACACCTTATCGTTTTGTTACACTTTACGCTTAGGTACATAAACTACCTAAATTTGACATTAAATAAAAAAATAAAAAATGAAATCTAAAAAGTGTACGAATGGTGATGTACTTAGAGTTTTGCAAAACTCAAGACTATTTTCGTAACACACAGGATGCGGCGTTTGAAACGCTTCACGGCCTTACCCTAAAATATACTATAGTTACCTATTACAAAACTAAGTTCATACTTTAAAAAATCATAGCGTAAACCTCTCCTCAGCACTGCTGTTCCTCATCAAAGAGTTCTTGAGAGCCGTCATCCTGAAGGCGTACTGCTAGAAGGTCGGCGCGTTCATGATGAATATCCTCTGCTCCTCGCGCTTGATCCAGCGAAGGAGACGGTCTACCGCTTTGATGGCGTGGTCTTTCTCCATCAGGGGGTCGAAGGTCACGTATAGTTCGAAGCCGTTTGTAACCTGCAAAGTAAATTTATAAGGGCTCGAAAAAGAATTGAAACTATAAGGTCGGCCACATACATTATTTTCATACGGTTTCCGTACGGAATTTTACCAGCAAGGTTGTTGCTGGTAACTATTGTTCAGGGAGGAGACAGAAACTACTTTTGCAGTCCATTTCAAATCTGATTTTAATATAATAATTCCATATAACAGAATACATAATATAAAAAAAGCCGTGGTAGCCTAGTGGTTTGATCTGTGGCCTCTCAAGCAGAGGGTCGTGGGTTCGAATCCCGGGCTCGCACCTCTGAGTTTTTCGGAATTTATGTGCGATATCTCATTTGAAATTTACCATGAGCTTTTCGGTGAAGGAAAAACAACGTGAGGAAACCTGCACACAACTGCGAAGCAATTCAATGGTGTGTGTGAAGTTCCCAATCCGCACTGGGCCCGCGTGGGAACTATAGCCCAAGCCCTCTCATTCTGAGAGGAGCCTGTGCCCAGCAGTGGGACGTATATAGGCTGGACATGATATAACAGAATACATTAAAAGAAAAATGCATATAGCTTACGTAACCAATGATTACATGGGGGGGGGGGGGGAGAGGTTTGCTTACTTTTGCTGACAAGGGGTAGGGTAGGGGGTTAAAAATCTGCTTACGTAGGTTCCGTACCATTATCTATAAATATCTGTAAGCCAGTGTAAGCAGAGCCCTGCTCCAAAGCAAAAGGTACGCAGTGTGGAGTCACTTTATATTGGCCACTGATATATACAGACATACATACATTATTCTGGTTTTTAGTATTTGTTGTTATAGCGGCAACAGAAATACATCATCTGTGAAAATTTCAACTGTCTCACGGTTCATGAGATACAGCCTGGTGACAGACGGACAGCGGAGCGAAACTAATAGGGTTTCCGTTTTTACCCTTTGAGTACGAAAACCCTAAAAATGATCATGGATTCAACTCACCCAAGCCAAAACAGTGTCTTGCGCGTTCGACCTAAAAATCAGCTTCGCTGGCGACGACGTGCAATGTATCTGACTACAGAACTTCCTATAATTCCTAACATAGTCTATCTCAGACATTTTCGTTATCCTTCTCTCTTTCACAATATCGCCGCCCTCCTTATGCCTTAGCCTATAATCTTGTAACCTATCTATAGACACAGGATCCGACGTGAACAGCTGCGCGGTAGATTTGCACTTGTACATAAAATGCCTTATTTCTGGTATGCCTATATGTTTCAAAGGTTCTGTTGTGGGGAGCTCTGGGTGCCTGTTCAGGGCGTCGTTAATGGCGGAAAGGCATTTGGTTTGTCTCAGTTTGTCGGATATAGTGTGTTTCGCCTGTGAGAGAGGGTAGAAGGCGTCACGTTGCACTGTTAAGAGGAGGAGGCAAGCTTGGCAGTCTTCGGATATGTAGGAGACGTGACCGTGGAGGAATCCCCTGTAATTTAAAACGGAGAAATTAGAAAATCCTACTAATATTATAAATGCGAAAGTTTGTGACGATGTGAGTGAGTGTTTGTTCCTTCTTCAAGCTGAAACGACTGGATTTGGATTAAATCTGGAACAGTGATAGCTGGTAGTCCAGATTAAAACATAGGCTACTATTTATCCCGGAAAATTGCAAAGTTCCCGCGGGATAGCGTTTAACATGTCAATTGCTAATTCTACGCAGATGAAGTCGCGGGCAGAAGCTAGTCTACTATAAATAGGGAATATTCGTGTACTTTTTTATAGGTTTCATTAAAAGCTCATTTATGTAATCTCTCTCCAGCCTATATACGTCCCACTGGTGGGCACAGGCCTCCTCTCAGAATGAGAGGGCTTGGGCTATAGTTCCCACGCGGACCCAGTGCGGATTGGGAACTTCACACACACCATTGAATTGCTTCGCAGTTGTGTGCAGGTTTCCTCACGATGTTTTCCTTCACCGAAAAGCTCATCGTAAGTTTCAAATGAGATATCGCACATAAATTCCGAAAAACTCAGAGGTGCGAGCCCGGGATTCGAACCCACGACCCTCTATCTAATCTAACTAATATTATAAACGCGTATGGATGGATAGATGGATTATTTGTTACTCAATCACGCCAGAACGGCCCATCGAATCTGGATGAAATTCGGCATATATATAGAGAAAAGTCTGGAATAGCACATAGGCTACTTTTTATCCCGGAAAATTCCCCCGGGATAGCGATAAACGAATTCTTTGCAGACGAAGTCGCGGGCAACAGCTAGTTTACTATAGAACTTACGTGGCGTCAAACTTTGGTAGACAAATCGGCGTCCAACTCTCCGCAGTCTTAAACGACTCCGAACTCCTCACAAGATTAAACAGCAAATGTATATCCGAAGGATGCAGAGTATACTTTTTCATCCTCACCAACGTAATCAACTGATTGCCAGCTAACAATATAGCGAACACCAAATCCCTGATCTTGTGGCAAGCCGATATAATAGTACTTGTGATCGTTTCCCTTGTCTTTTCTGGCAACGGTAGACACCGAACAGCTCCGAGTAAGAAGGCCGGGTCTTTCTCCATGAAAATGAGGAGATGGTCGATAAGTCTTTCGGCGCCTGAGAGGAGCCTCCGCAAGTCGTAGTTACGACGCTGCTCGAATATCCTGTTTAGTTGTGTTAAAGTAAGCACTGATACTATTTGGTTGAAGGCATACCTGAAATGAAATAACGTAAATAAATACCAAGTAGTCTTGACACTACTTTTTTTAAAGTGAAAACGTCTTTAGCGGCGCTGAGAACTTTTTGGGATGCATAAAAAATGATAAACTCGCGTCAGGCATAAGACGGAGGAAGAGTTTAAGTACCAGGATATTACGTAGCTCGCTCGCGATCACCATCGTCTTCATTTTGATAGTTCATGTATGGGCTGACAATTGGCACCGGAATCAGCTAGCTGTCACATTCATACAGGAACTGTCAAAATGAAGACGATGGCGATTGCGAGCGAGTTACGTAATAAGCCTGCAGGTCTTCTAAGAGCTTATTTTGAAATACGAATGAAACGCGTTCGATTATTGAAGTGTTCAATAATCGAACGCGTTTCATTGTTTTGTTGAGACGTGGAGAAAAAGTACTAGGGCATCAGCCCAAAAGAGCGAGGGTGACAGCAAGACACCCTTGTGGGGATAGGCCACAATAGAGAGATCTCTCTCCAGAGATGTTATGCCTCGGGACCGAAGTCTGAAGGAAGATAGTTGGAAGTTTATGCATCCGTGTTGAGAAACTACGTTAGCGGGATATAGAACGATGTGACTGTCATTAGAGCTGGCGCTAGCTACTCGTGCGCCGTAGTAGTTATGTAGAGGCCAACTAGGTGGCGCTAGGGTCGCTACACTCTTAAATCAGAAATTAATGTAAAACATTCGCAATCAAAGCAAGGGTGAAAGCCATAAAAAAAAAAACATTCGCATTAGTGCTCTTTATTTTTATAACTTAACACTTACGTCAACTGCAGAACAAGCTGAGTCTCACTCTCGTTAGACTTGGAAACAGCGACCAATATCAACGGACCTTTGACCAAGAACACGGCCTTGCAGTCTTTAGTGTTAATAGATCTCAAGATATCCTGGTTGTGGTCTTCCACTACACTGACTAAAGCTTGAATGACTCCACATAGTCCTGCTAGTTTGTCTTCATTGCCATATCTGAAAATCAAATCAGTTATAACATTAATTATAAGGTTCTCGAATGGCGTCCGCGGACCGGGAGACGAGCTGTCGGTAGGCCTCCAACAAGATGGAGCGACGACCTGATCAGGATCGCGGGATCTGAAGAAATCTGTGTTTGTGATGTACATATATTAAATTATCTATCTAATATTACAAATGCGAAAGTTTGGATTGATGGATGGATGTTTGTTTGTTACTCAATCACACCAGAACGGCCCAACGAATCTGGATGAAATTCGGCACATAGATAGAGAAAAGTCTGGAATAGCACATAGGCTACTTATTATCCCGGAAAATTCCCGCGAGATAGCGATAAACGAATTCTTTGCAGACGAAGTCGCTGGCAACAGCTAGTAATACAAATGCAGAAGTTTGGATGGATGGATGGATGTTTGTTTGTTACTCAATCTGGATGAAATTCGGAACATAGATAGAGAAAAGTCCGGAATAGCACATAGGCTACTTTTTATCCTGAAAAATTGCATAGTTCCCGCGGGATAGCGATAAGCATGTCAAAGGTCGTAGCTGCGTAGATAATTTGCAATGTAAATAATTATTGCAGATTACATATAACTACAAATATCAGTTCTTCAACCTAATTCTACGCGGACGAAGTCGCGAGCAGAAGCTAGTCTTCTTATAATTATTATCCTGGTCGTACCTTGAGTAAATAGGTTTGCCAGCAGAGCTCAGTATGAAGACATGCTTCTCCTTATTAACCAGCTCCGGAGACCGCAGGTACTCATCTTTGTCGTTGTCCACATCACCATTCTCATCCACCAAATTAGAGTTGCTGGCTGAGGCTGACATTGACTCCTGGAAACGAACATTAAATCAAAAAGTAAGTCGACTACTTCAAAAATCAGGGGCCTTACCATGACGTCCTAATTCCGACGCAGGTTCAAGTTTTAGCTGTCACTTTTAGTATGAATCTGACAGCGAGCAAACCTAAACTGAATCGCATTAAGACGTCATGGTAAGGCCCTAGGTCCCTATTTCACCAATGCATAAATAGTCTGTGACAAGTGCCAATTGACAACATTTCATTTTTATAACACCTGAAAATGTATATATGGTTCGAAAGCATTTTGCCTCCTGATCACTGCAATATGTTTATATAAATTTAATAAAATAAAAAATAATTAAAAATATGTCCTAATTTTACCAAAACTACCACAGGATAGGTGAAACGTCTTTGCTTTTTTCACGAGAAAAAATAAGCGATCATAATTTTGTATTTTTGACAACTTCAAAGTACAAGGGGGGCAACTCTGAAATTCTATTTTCGAAGTTTGTTGCATACCTTCTCTCTCGCTCTCAAGATAATGACTATTAGTATGAGCGGAACAGCACGAAGCGAACCTCGAAAATCGAATATTGGAGAATAGGGCCTGACATTGACAATTTGAAATTAACGTCAGTTTTTTTTTCTATAGAGAAAATACAAAGGGATAAGTGTATTCTGTGATAGTATCGGAGTTACGCCCTTTTAGAATAAGCACAAATTAATAAATTAATTATAAATTAAATACAAGCCCTAGCAAAAAAATTAAACTGTCAACATGTTCATCATTCAAACACAATACAGAGAACCATTAAAATTATAGGCTCAGATATATGAAATGTTGTCAATTCTGTTTACGCTATAAACTTGTCAATGGCCGTCTATGGCCGTTCTTCATACCTATTGACTAAGCATTGCATTTTGAATTGTCTCTTGTTACCGGTAACAGTTGAGTTGGTGAAAGGGCCAGCTGTGAAAATTTCAAACGTCAAGAAAGATCAACATCAACTTTGACTTTTTTGTAGCAACCAGTTGCTTTAGGCTAGCAACTAGGGATGCAAACGATGCATCGATGTTTTTGAAACATCAGTGTTTCAGTAAAAAAACATCGATGTTTGCCATCGATGTTCACTATTGCAAAACATCGATGTATCGATGTTGTTTTATGCGATGTTTTTACATCGATGTTTTGCCTGCCATCTATTAGAAATTTTTAGTGTTTTTATTATTATGATGTTTTTCCTTTGCCTGTCATCTATTAGAAATGTTTGGTACTTTTAGCAGAGCAGAAAATAGGTTTTAAAGGTAATTTTATTTCCTATACTCTACACCTTCCTTACTCTAAAGACTTACCTATTCAATAGATAATATTGCTATAAATAGATAATATACAATTTAACTATTAAATAGATAGATAATAAAAGAAATGAAAAAAACATTGATGTTTCGATACATCGATGTTTTTCGGGCGATGTTTTTTGAACATCGATGTTTGTTCTGAAACATCGATGTTTGTTCTGAAACATCGATGTTTGTTCTGAAACATCGATGTATCAATACATTGATGTTCTTGCTTTCGATATTTGCATCCCTACTAGCAACCACTATGGGTGGGACTAATGTGTATACATCCTGATAATTTGTGTACTGTATACAAATTAAATGAGGGACACAAATAATGAGTATCAGTTTTTTTTTTCAATGAGTCATGGAAATTTATTTTAATAGTTACAAGCTTGGACTAAAATTACAAGCATTGCTTTTAATTAGAATGATTAACTTTATTAGACTGTGATTTTACTTAGGTAAATAACTGGCCCCAAATTTAGAAAGCATATCCTTCAAAAATAACTACCAATTTAAAGTATTGAATTTAAAATATGATTAGAAAACAAAATTACAGCCCTAATGTCTTGACTGTTGGTTAAAAATTTAAATTTTTGCTGTATTTTAGTTCAAATTCACAGATTTTTACCACTTTTCAATGGTACTTTTTCAAAACCCCCTCTGCTACAAAATGCTAAGAATGCAGTACTCCATTTTCATTCAGCAGATTCTAAATGCTCTCTACTGACATGACCTACTGCTCTTATCCTTATCCTAACAAACACGATAAGTTAAACCAAACAAAACAAAACACTTACGTTGTTGCTCTGCAAATCGTCGCTCGATTTCACAGCCTTTAATTGTGCTTCTTTTGAAGCTTCGCCGATCTCGCTCTGTATTTCACTTATAGTACTACCCTTAGCCGTCAAAGACGTATTCCTCTCTTGAAGACTAGAGCTCATTTCGGAAGCAAACTCCTCAAATGAATCTGTGGGATTGAGTATACTCTCCGGACAGGCACCTGGTTCTAACTCACTACCAACATTTTCCTGCACATCGCTGGTGGAAGGCACGCTGTCGTGAGATGTAGACGCCATAATTAAGTTCACAGTTATTAAAATAAATTATTAACAGCTGAAATTCGTGCTGAATTTTCATTTATTTGGTTGGGGGAAGATGAAAGATGAGAAATGTCAAACTGACGTAGGAAGTGTACGTTCCGTTGCACGACATGGTGTAGTTAGTTGCTTTGCAAATAAGATAAAAACGAAACGCTGAACAAACAATATTAAAATAGTATTAAATCAAACTGTCAAATACCTCACACTTAGACGCCGGAAAAAATTAACCCATTGTTTTTAACCGACTTAAAAAAAAGGAGGAGGTTCTCAATTCGGTTGTATTTTTTTTAAGTTAAATAGCTTTATTACCTACAGTTTGTCTATAAGGTGGTGACATTAAAAAGTGGCAATACTGCAGTGTCGTCCCGTTTCCTTATACTTATAGATTAGGAAAGGGACGACACTACAGTATTGCCACTTTTTAACCTGTCACGACTTCATAGACAAACACAGTAGATTTAGAGGACCACTCAAGGATCACTCCGAATTTTTAATTCGAAGTTTATAAATATCATACCGTCCCTCTCATTTTCGTGATTGACTGTAATTAAATTAATTAAGTGTGAGCGGAACGGCGCGAAACGAACTTTTTACCTTCACAGTTAAAGTAAGTAGGCCAGCATGAGGCCAGCAGATTAGAATAAAATGCTATTATAGTCTAAGAGCTAGCTACGGAAATAGTACTAGTAGTACCTAGTAGTTGTTTTGTACTGATTTGTGGTGTTCAATAAAGAGTATTTGTATTGTATTGTATTATATTGTACTCATACTTACCTTCCTAGGTTACCTACACGATAGATATTTTAAGAAAACGACAGTCGAAAAGTCTGTAACTTTTATTGAAAGCCTTTTACGTTATATTCGTAACAAATGACCCTCGGACGAGAAGTGGACTCGAGTTGACCTCGCTATGTGTCTCGGGCGCGACCAGCTGGAAACAGCTGATAAATTCGTACGGAGAATCAGTAAGCAATTTTAGCAGTAGGTAGGTACCTAGTTAGGATTATTTTGCGAACTGCCATGCGAAATAAAAAATAAATTTTTGTTGAAAAGACTAAGCTAGAAATCTAATCTAACTAATATTATAAATGCGAAAGTATGGATGGATGGATGGATGGATGGATGGATGGATGGATGGATGTTTGTTTGTTTGTTACTCAATCTTACCTTATCTTGTTACTTAATCTTACTCGTATATTTGGCAGCTTGTTGGTGAAGTGCTTGCCACTGGCGTTCGTGTCGCCACAGTGTATGTGTTTTTTGTTTTTTGTGTTTAGTCTTTAAATTTATCTGGGTCCCACTGAAAAACAGCGTTGCGGTCTGCTGCAACATTATGCTGAGTGGGGCCCATTTTACACCATATCGGTACTATTCATAAGTATATTGTATTTCTTATATTTTTAAATCTACGTGTATCGAATGTGTGTAAATAAATGTTTCTCTCTCTCTCTCTCTCTCTCTCTCTCAATCACGCCAGAACGGCCCAACGGATCTGGATGAAATTCAGCACATAGATAGAGAAAAGTCTGGAATAGCACATAGGCTACTTTTTATCCCGGAAAATTGCGTAGTTCCCGCGGGATAGCAATTAACAAATTTGTTGCAGACGAAGTCGCTGGCAACAGCTAGTAACTACATAAAGTGACACAGTATTTATTTAATTAGGTGAATAAACAAATGCAGCATTATTATACTTAGTATACCACCTACCTTTAATAGTTTTAATTTTGACCAGCGGGCTAAATAAGTTTGTGACGCACTACTGAGAGAACAAAAACTTAGGTGCCTACTTAGGCACTTACTCAAGCCAAACGGTGTTAAGTAAATTTAAATACAAAATGATCCTACCAACCCATCAATTTTTGATTCCCCTTTCCACCTAAATATACGCCCACAATCATGCTAGGCTCCGTCTCTGGCTCTGATAAGGACGTGATTTACTATGTATGTATGTATGTATAAAAAATGATCCTGTAAAGTTTAAAAAACCCTTCAAATACCCTGTAAAAGTGAAACCACTGACCGCAATCCCGGAATCACGCACGCCATTTTGAATCTTAAAAACCGAAAGCACAGATCGCTCCCTCGGACAATAACGCAAACGCATCACGTATAACAAATTTGTCTCTTTGCAAGTTTTAGACGGTGTTTCCGTATAAAAAGTGTCGGTAATAAAAGTGGCGTTTGGGGTTCGCGACTTTGAGAGTGAAGTTTGTGAATTCGCGAGACACGTAGCCTGTGGCCGTACCTCTTGTTCGAAATGTAAAATATGTATGCTTAGTGTAAGTTTTCGATAGCAAAATACGCCTAGATAACGTTTGCGTTAAACTGTCAAATACAAATACTATGAGAAATTTTAGTTGCCATTTCGATCCGCAAGTGGCGCTGCCAATTATTCCATAGTAATTGAGACGTTTACGTGAACGCGATCGAGACGTTTTTATATGCGAAAACTTACACTAGAGGCTCAGGGTGCGACCAAACCGCCGCGTATACGCAGTGACGTGTCGTAGGCGTCACGTTTTCTCACCGTTTCTTCATACATTTTGTTGCGATTCCGTAACGTCACCGTTTTTTAAGCGGCGGTTTAAAAAGTACTTACCAAAATTCAGCTATCCATATTGTAATGGGCGGATACCTCACTAAATAAATCGCACTAACTAAGTCACATTTCTCTAGAACAGACAACCGTTGGGGAAGAAAGGTTCTCGAATGGAGACCACAAACCGGACGACGCCGCGTTGGCGTCCCACTAGCACAAAAAACGACATCGCGAGAGTCGTGGGGCTCCAAGTTCCTTTGCTCGTGGACGTACTTTCTGGGTGATGATGATGATGATGAGGACAACTATATTCGCGTGATGAGTCAGTTCACTCTCGATTACCTCTACATTATACCTAGTACTTACTTACTTTCACCAATGTGTTGCGTGTTTATTACAGTGCGAACCCAGTGAGCTGGGGAGTCTGACTCCCAATTTCGAAATGCGAAGTCCGTATCCTACCATCCCTCTCTTCTTCTTAATGTCTGAGCGAAACGGCACCACGAACGGCACGGCTAGGTGGAAACCAATTAGACAACTGCATGTGTATGTTGCCAACCAATTGGCAGCAGAGGGTTCTGCCACTTGAAACAGCCCTTAAAAACAGGCTGTTTTACACCATGCAGGTTTTAACTGGAAGCCCTTTTCAAAAACTTATGGGAAGCTACTCCAAGATTTGGTTTTCGAAGTTCATATAATACTGTCCTCTCACTCTCACCATTCAATCAACCAATCACCATTCGAGTGAGCGAAACGACGCGATACGAAATTCGAAAATCGAATTTCGGAATATCAGGTCTGGCTCGTAAGATTCTCAAGCGACTTCCCAGTGACTCGCAAATGGTAAGCGCCTTGTAAGCGAGTTGTATCAACTTGTATGTCGCGGAGTGACTTTTGAAGAGTTCCCCACTGACAAGTTTAGGCAAGCCGTCCGCTTGCTGCCGACGGCTTAGTGATTAAGAGCGTCACCGTAAATAGATCGTCAAAACAAATTGTTTTGAGTAGACAGCCTTAATTAAGTGCGTACTAAGAATTTAGCTTAATTTGACATTGTTTTGTAGGGTTAAACAAGACGTTATGACATTTAAATAGGATATATTTACTGCTGACGTCACCATCATCATCGAAGGTATCACGAGTATTATTACTGTTTTATAGCATAGGTATGTAAATAATAATCATGATCTTTGTTTTGTCCGAAACTATAAGAGCTATGACAAGGGTGCGACAGACTAACGGAAATGGCCAAGGAACTCTCAAAACAGAATGAAACGAATGCCATTGTATAACAGTAGGACACCATGTCATGGGCTCTTTATTCGACCATTCGAAAAATGATTATGATATGGAACTCAATTTTTCTATGCTGGGGCCTTATCATGACGTCCTAATTCCGCTCAGTTCAAGTTTTATCTGTCACTTTTAGTATGAATTCGACAGCGAGCGAACTATACTGCCTTAAGACGTCATGGTGAGGCCGCAGGTCTAGGAGCAAAGAAAAAAACAACAATAAATATGGTTTAGATAGGTACCTATATATAATTTGTCAAAGCTTTGTTTAAATTGGTTGACATAATGACGATAATTGTTGGAAGTATCGGGACAAGTCAAGCTGTCTGGGATACCTACAAATTTTATTTCTACGCGGTCGAAGTCGCGCAACAGATAGATACACAACTCGCTAAAAACATTAAGAGCCTCGCCATAATGCTCTCCGGGCTTCCCAAATCCTTTTATAAACGATCCGAGCATATCGAAAACTTGTCGAAAACACACGTTTGCTCAGTTTCCTATGGCAAGATATTGAAAAGGTACGCTTCCTTCGGCAAGGGTACGACGTCAACGGCGATTGGGATGGATACGCTATGTGCATTATTGATATTCGTTTCTATGTCAGATATGGGTAAGCTGCGTTTGTTAGGATTTAGGGAGATATAGGGGTTTTATTATTTCAACACCACAATTTTAATATATAGAGAGGGCTTGGGCTATAGTTCCCACACGGACCCGGTGCGGATTGGGAACTTAACATACACTATTGAATTGCTACGCAGATATGTGCAGGTCTCCACACGATGGTTTCCTTCTACTATAAGCTCATGGTAAATTTCAAATGTAATTTAGCACATAAACACCGAAAACTCAGAGGTGCGAGCCCGTGATTCGAACCCACGACCCTCTGCTTGAGAGACCACCGGTCAAACCACTACCAATTAGGTACGATGTGTATGTTATGCATGACGAGTATCGCTTTATAATAATAATAATTATTATAAGATTATAATACATATCTAGATTCTCCGTCAACCAGACACACAAAGAAATACAGTGGTTAATTAACTAGAGCAATGAATAAGACCTTATCATTCTCAATTCATATTAATATGATTTAGATACTAAATCATCTGACTAATATTATAAATGCGAAAGTATGGATGGATGGATGGATGGATGGATGTTTGTTTGTTACTCAATCACGCCAGAACGACCCAACGGATCTGGATGAAATTCGGCACATAGATAGAGAAAAGTCTGGAATAGCACATATGCCACTTTTTATCCCGGAAAATTGCGTAGTTCCCGCGGGATAGCGATAAACGAATTCTTTGCAGACGAAGTCGCTGGAAACAGCTAGTATTTCATATTTCATCAAAATAAAAATTATTGAGCACTTCGTACATCTGGCAACAACATAATCCCCGTCAACATAGCTTAAAAGAACTTAACAATAAATAATCCCTTTTCAAATTTTTCCCAGATTCCATATCCATTTCTTACTACCATCTTGATTCTATTGTCACCTTTCCGCTAAGGTTTTAGCTGACCACATTGGCTCGACGTTAGACGCCTTGTCCTATTTTTCCGACATCTATTGAATGGCATAGAATTTACCATGACAATGGATCAGGGACGCTTCGGAACACGCCTTTTTCTAAAATACCCTCGGGCGATGACGTGAAAATGACAATTTTATGAGCATGCCAGCATTTTCAATCTAATATCCCTTAGGAGACGTGGCTATTTGCGATTATGTATGGCGAGTACCTAATATTTTAAAATGTTTTTGCTTGTGTTTCGCTTATTTAGATATAGGTATGTATAAGGTTTGTATTCAAGGTGTCTTAGGCATTAGCCCCGCCGCGATTAGATATTGAACTATTTTCTCGCTCAAGACACGAACAAAAGATGTGTCAGTAAAAGACGGATATATTTTTAGTTGATCGCTGTCTGTTCACACGTAGTGCGGTCCCGTGCCATTCGCATCCAGCCGTTTCCCGCTATCTTTACGATGTCATCCACCCAACGAGCAGGCTGTCTCTCGACCCTGCGTTTTCCTACCAGGGGTCTCCACTCAGCAAGCTTAAGTGGCCATCGCCATGTGTCCTATGGCTACGCCAACGTAAAAAACTCTTATAGATATCAGTGCAAAGTGCAAACTGCAGCAATGCACCTCACCTGTTAATTGCCTGTTTAATTTGAAGTCGAGAGCAAATGCTGATTAAGCCAATAAGCCTATCGAATTGTTTGGCTGCAGCATCCTTGTTTGAGTCTAGTCCGTAATTGAATGTACGAATGAACTGGTGTTTAATTTTGTTTGCGGTATTGAAGTATCGAAAATGTATTCGATAGATTTGATTTCTTAAGGAGGGAGAAATAAAAGAGATGACGGAGAATTCCGTTATTATTATTTAAGTACCTACTTAAGTCGACCTTAATTCTTACCAAAGTATCCAAGACACTGGAAACATTCAAAATTTCCATGAATTTCAACAGTAAAATTAAAATGCCACATTTTCCAAAAAAATATATATATTAGTCTTTATAGTAACATTTATAATAATACCTTATTATGTAGATAAAATAATGTTTACAAATTAATTTATTTAGTAAGTACATATTGCTATTGATAATTCGTTAGAGAAAAGAACTAATCGAAATACTGTGAGACGTAATTACAGAATATGACACGTTTTCATTGTTTTCAGCATAAGTTAAGTAAGCGTAATGTTTGTTAAGATGTAGATCAATTTAACTTAAGCATGCGCCAGACGGCATTCTACCACAGTTTCTGCCAGGTGACCTTGGTAGATAAACAGTGGTTTCAAACCATGTAGCCACTGGTTTTAAACCAAATTTCGATTGACCTTTAAACGCCCTTGGTAGATGGGCGTGCGCTTCAAACCATTGGCAGAGACAGTGGTAGAATGCCGTCTGGCCGCTTGCTTTAAACCATTCGCTTCTACCGCGCTTCTACCGAGGTCACCTGGCAGAAACTGTGGTAGAATGCCGTCTGGCCGCTTGCTTTAAACCTTCGCTTCTACCGCGCTTCTACCGAGGTCACCTGGCAGAAACTGTGGTAGAATGCCGTCTGGCGCATGCTTTAAACCAACTATGAAAAGATGGGTCCAGGTTAATTTTTGGCGTACCCACGATACGTTTACTCAAACACGGGCAGCCACTATAAAGATACAAAAATCGTTCTGGAATATTTGATCAAGTGTTTGCGTTAGTTTGACTGAACAGCTCTGTAAATGTTTTTCAGGATTTTTGAATCAGTTGACAAAATGTCGGGCTTTAACCCATTGCCTGCTGAAATATTCCGGAAAAAAATTGAAAGAACTTCTTTATTTGAAAGAGACAGTTGTAGCTTTGTAACCATCGCCCATCCTTACTACTTGAGCAGTGGCGTGAAGTGGGGAGGCACCAGTGGAAGCAGTAGACAACGAGAACGAGGCACAACATAATTTGGACGGGCTGCTTATCCTGGCAATTCCCACGACACGCCATGGTATAAGTGCCGGCACGTAAGTCTAGCGATGACCTTGTATGCGCAGAAGTATAAAATACGGCATCCGTGGTTGCACAGATCCCCTCCACGTGCCTCGTCATCGCTAGACTTACGTGCCGGCACGTATATTCGAGTGATCAAACTGCACATTGCACCAAGTATTCGTAGTTACAGTTTTTACTGGTATCGTCCCATAAAAGGGTGTCAGGACAGTTGAACAGTTTCGGCTGCAGGGTCCCATCGCCTCCACGTATACACATGAAGAACGTGGAGCAGTCTTCAGGGTTCGATGTGAGACCTTCTTTAGTGCAGACGGTGGATGACGGCGACGAAAACTGTGAAGATTCTGCAAATCAATCCCATAATCCTTACGGCCGGCGCACACCAAATGCGTGCTGTGTGCAGCGTGCTGCGAGACACGCACACGGACCAGTTGTAATGAGATAGATGCCAAACCAGATGCGTGGCACGTGTCACGCAGCACGCAACACGCAGTACCTACGCATTTTGTTGTGCGCCGGCCTTTATACTGTTGATTTATTAGCGTGAGTTGGGCCAATATTGTAACCGACTATTTTGACATATATTTTCTGTAAAATATACTTACGAGCAAAAATAACGGGTCACTTTATTTTTGCTCGTCAGTGTACGTTAAAGCCATTATTAAAGTAATTGTTGCAACTCACACTTAAACTTCTGTTAGCTTAACAATTGTTTAGTCTTGATCTGGCACTTTGAATCAGACGCAGATAAAGCAAAACTACGACAGGTTTGTATTTTTTCATGACAAAGGGGATAAGGAATTCCGCTCTTAGACCATACATTTTAGGACCTTTAACTGTTCCGATGCAATGTAAAAACATTTCTTTTTTACTACTGTACGAATAATAATTCCGTAGACAGTATAATAAAGGCGCTCTTTGTACCTATCCTAGATTTTTTGAAACATTATCAGTAAATTTGAAAACTTCGTATTAAAATTGAATCTTATTATCTCATACCTGTAGTTGTAGTAGTAGATGCTACTGGCACTGTAACTCCAACAGTAGTACTAGAAACTGTAGTAGAAGCAGACGGTGATTCAGAAACTGCAGATGCATCTAAGGCTCTATTAATAGCTTTTAGTAAAGCAAATTCTTCTCCACAGATACCGTGGAAATCATCTGTTTCAATACTCCAGACCATGGCACCAGCAATGCCGAGATTCATAGCGTATTCGACTTTCTTAGTTAAGGAGTTAGGGTCATCATAGGACACCCAGTTCCTCCCCTGGACTGCGTATGGGACTTCAGCTAAAGAATCGTAGCGGACATCCCAAGTTTCTGTTTTAAGTCGATTGCAGAACTGAAATTAAGATTTTACGTAAGGATTTGTTGCAATAATTCAGGGAAAGGTCATCGGTAGATCAGAAGGCCAGCGATTGTAATTTGTTTGTGGAAGTAAAAAGTGGAAGAATAATTTAATCCTATAATATTCTTAGTCGTCAAAAAATAACTGACCTCATTGTAACCAATTAAGCCGTTGGTAACAGTGAACTGGCCGGCTATGCCAGCCCCACTAGCCGGAGCCCTGACTCCATTCACGTTGGCATTGGTTAAGGTAAACGTTCTTCCGTAGAGTGGCAGACCCAGAACCAGCTTTGATGGAGGGCATCCTGGAATTTGGACAGCATAATTTGACATAGGCACTAGTTTTGACAAAGTAGTAGAAGATTAGGCTTAGTCATAAAAATGGAAACTTGTGGAAGAATATGTCTAGCAGAAGCAAAAGTCTAAGCGGCAGATAAAATCGCATGAATGTTAAATTCAAACAAGTGTGTATGAACAACGAAGAAGTTTCTGGGTGATAAGAAGATTGCATCGTATATTAATTAGTCATCATCATCATCATCAGCCTGAAGACGTGCACTGTTGAACAAAGGCCTTAGCACACCATACTGAACGACAAGTCGCCACCGGCATCCACCGGTTTCCCGCAGCTTTTACGATGTACGAATTAGTACCTACCTACTTTAATTTAAGGGCAGTTTTAACGAACCTTGGGTGAGCCAGTAATCCAAAGTAACGTCAACAGAATAAACGCTATCTTTAGACAAATTTTCATCTCCCTCCCCTTTATGCAGGGGGGCGTTGTGACCAGTCGTAGCATCCCAGGCACCATACATGTCATACGCCATGATGCTTACTATATCCACGTACCTAAAACAAAGGCCATACTGTAAAAATTATAAACACGAAAGTTTGTGAGTGTGTAAGTCCGTCTGTCTCTCTTTGGGTGTGATAAGTATACATCTCTGGAAATAACACTGGTTACTATTTACTCGACTGTACTCCACAAAGAAGAATAATGTATGTATTGTACGTGGTGTTCTAGAATGTAAAAGCGTGGGCGAACGTTGATGAACCTGCAATACCAGAGGCTTAGAGATAGAAAGAATTAGGAGACCAATCTCGATCAATTACTTGCGAAGCAAATAAAGGATTTGGAACCTTACTTACTGCGACATAGTAGGTATATCATACGACAGCGAAGCGCTCTGCCTCACAGCCGCCACAGCTACAGTAATCATCAAGCCATCCTTATCAAACTCTTCTCTCATCTCCTTGAGTAGTACTGAGAAGTTGTTGATGTCTGCCGACCCTTGAGTACTGTCCCTCTGGTTGGGGTACTCCCAGTCCAGGTCTAGACCATCGAAGCCGTGAGTTAGAAGCATTTGTTTTGCGCTGGTGATGAAGTTCTTACGTAAGGTTGGAGAGGCAGCCATCTAAGGAAGAAGTATTTACATTTTTTGTCTACACAGATCAGGGGCCTTACCATGACGTCTTAATGCGATTCAGTTTAGGTTTGATCGCTGTCAGATTCATACTAAAAGTGACAGCTAAAACTTGAACTGCGTCGGAATTAGGACCTCATGGTAAGGCCCCCTGAACACGTAGGAAAGGGCAGAGAAATTACTGTTATTATTCTGTAACATATCTTTCATCGTACACTACATAATTACAAAACCAAGTCGGCAGTCACATTTCTGTCTATTACCAGTTTGCGATAAGCTCAAAAGCTACTAAATGGTATCACTGAGCGCGGAAAAAGTCGCGGGCAACAGCTATATAGTTACTTATTATTCTTTTTGATGTTTTATATATTTTTGATGTACATCGTCAGCATCATTCTAGAATAACTAGTTCTAGAATAATTATGTCAGTTGTTGGTTCCGGTTGTTACTTCGACACTCCTATAATAAATTATAATGCACCCCTTTTTAAAATTAAACCAAGCAAGGTACGGAGAAATTGTAGAATAGCAGCCTCAGGACTATGATCAACTTATTAAAGAATGTTTACTCACCGTAGAATATTTGGCAGAGCCCTCGTTCCACCCACCGACGGCCAGAATAGTTTTCAAATTCGCATTCTTCTCTTTTAGAGCATTAAACGCTCTGAAATTATCTGTAAACAAATATGGAATGAAGTGGAAACAACATTGAAACGTTTTAAGATTCATTATAAACATATTGTAGGTAGCTTCCTTAAAGACAGTCTGAGATCAATAATATATTTAACTAAGATAGTAATATGCGTGGTGACTAGCTTATCAAGAACCATATTTTAACCCTGATGCAAAAAGAGGGGTACGTGTTATAAGTTTGACGTCGATGTCTCTCTCTCTCTCTCCTTCTTTCTCTCTCTCTCTGTGTGTCTGTCTGTCTTTGGATGGGCCGATTTAGATGGGTTTTTTTATTCGAAAGCCAGTTTTCAAGCGGCCGTTTCTAGCCATGTCTGATATAAATCGGTTCAGCAGTTCCTGCGTGGGGTCGGTTCCCCTCCCAACGCAACCATTCACACTCCCCATATAGATCTGTAGGCTTGTTGTCTAACTCGCCCGCAATCGCCATCGTGTTCATTTTGACAGTTCATGTATGGGCTGACAATTGGCATCGGAATCAGCTAGCTGTCACATTCATACAAGAACTGTCAAAATGAACACGATGGCGATTGCGAGCGAGTTAGACAATAAGCCTACTAGGGCCGTACCATGACGTCCTAACTCCGACTCAGTTTAAGTTCTAGCTGTCACTTTTATTATGAATCTGACAGCAAGTGAACATAAACTGAAACGCATTAAGGCCGTCATGGTAAGGCCCCTATTTAGTTAGTCTACTATCATGCATCCTCTCTACTCTACGTGACCAAACCAACTAAGCATATTTTTTCTATCCTAGTCACTATCTTATTTCACACCAGCACACTATTCCTTATTCCATCTTTCAGGGATACACCTTCCATACTTCTTCACCATTAGTAGCCATTATTATTCGAAGACGTATATCAACACCGACTGAAACAATAAAATCGAACGCCATCTCATATAACCTAGCGTAACCAACATCCACAATTAGGCTAACGCAGAACAAGCAATCAATTATAATTAATGTAACTTACCTCTCCCCAAATTATCAGGAAGGTCAAGATACGGGTCTAGAGATATCACGTGTCCGTCATTACCAATGCCTATGAAGGTGTACACGACGTGGGTACAGAGCGACGTATCGATGTTGGATACGTCGAATTTGCCGTTGCCCCATCTGTAGGTTGCCCAGGTGCCGTAGTAGCAGACCACGATTTCTGGAATAGGTGGGAACATGATTAGCTACATACCTACATAAATCATTGCAAAATTTTATGAGAATAGGTTCCACAGAGCGTACAGTCACCAGCATAAATAAGTGATCACTTTTGTACTTGCCACTTTAAAGTCATGTTTGAAAAACCATACGAAATCATGTAACGACTGAAAGCGACAAGGTACAAAAATGATCACTTATTTATGCTGGCGACTGTACCTCTGTGGAACATATTCTTATAAAATTTTGCAATTATTTCATTGGCAGATGTATGGTAAGTTATTACGACGTTTGCAGTGAAAAGGTTCCACAGTGGTACGCGATTCAGTTTCTTTCACTGTAGGTACATTCGACGTAATCACTACATCAGAATAAAACAAACTCACTTGATTCAAGAGGAAGGTTTATTATTATACTCTACGCAGACGAAGTCGCGGGCAGAAGCTAGTAGTTATAATAAAATTATGTTGACGGCAAAAAAACTATAGTCATTCATAATAAATAATACAGGGTGTATCAGACACCCCCTAACAATAATCCACTGGGGTATATAACCATAGCTATAGAAGCTAAAAAAAAATTGGAGTACATTTTTATTTTTATTTTCTATAGGAATGGTACCTAGTAACTGTAATAACTGTAGGTAATCCATTCCTATCTTACTAATATTATAAATGCGAAAGTATGGATGGATGGATGGATAGATGGATGGATGGATGTTTGTTTGTTTGTTACTCAATCACGCCAGAACGGCCCAACGGATCTGGATGAAATTTGGCACATAGATAGAGAAAAGTCTGGAATAGCACATAGGCTACTTTTTATCCCGAAAAATTGCGTAGTTCCCGCGGAATAACGGGATAAACGAATTCTTTGCAGACGAAGTCGCTGGCAACAGCTAGTAGAAAATAAAAATAAAAATTTACTCCAATTTTTTAAAATATTTTTTTTAGCTTCTGTAGCTATGGTTATATACCCCAGTGGATTATTGTTAGGGGGTGTCTGATACATCCTGTATAGAAAGTAGCGCTATCGTTTGATTTCCAATGTAACTTCCAAATTTCCTTAACAACCGAATAAAAGCAGGCCCCAACGAGCTCGGCGACATTTCATACACCCTCCAGTAGGTTCGCTGGCGTGAATTGCTCAATGTACCGCATTATACAACCGATCTAAATTGAGATATGATTTACGATGTGGGCGCTTCGGGGACAGCGGAGGCAATAACAGTAGGTCCGAGTATAAGAGCCTGTCTCACCACTCCTTAACTATCAGTTATCTGTGATTCCGTCTCCATTTATTACAGAAAAATCACTAAGCATAATCCAGCCTACATATATGTCCGAATAACGAGGACAGGGGCCTTACCATAACATCTTAATGCTAGTCAATTCCGATTCTTTAGCTGTCATTTTTGACACTTCCAGTATGGATCTGATACAGCGATCAGTAGCTGATTCCGATGCCAATTGTCAGCCCATACATGAACTGTCAAAATAAAAACGATGGCGATTGCGAGTGAGTGAGACAATAAGCCTACTGGTTCGGAATTGAATCGCACTAAGACGTCATGGTAAGGCCCCAGGCCTCCTCTCAGAATGAGGGCTTGGGCTATAGTTCCCTCTCGGGCCCAGTACAGATTGGGAAAGTCAGAATTATACATTACTAGCTGTTGCCAGCGACTTCGTCTGCAAAGAATTCGTTTATCGCTATCCCGCGGGAACTACGCAATTTTCCGGGATAAAAAGTAGCCTATGTGCTATTCCAGACTTTTCTCTATCTATGTGCCGAATTTCATCCAGATCCGTTGGGCCGTTCTGGCGTGATTGAGTAACAAACAAACATACATCCATCCCTCCATCCATACTTTCGCATTTATAATATTACTAGCTTTTCCCGCGACTTCGTCCGTGTAGACTTCATTTACTGACAAACAGCTTTTGCCCGCGACTTTGCTTGCGTGTACCAGGAGTATTTCAATCCCGTTTTTTTCCCGTTCCCTTAAGAATTCAGGAAATGATCTCTTAATGCTCCCTACACTCCCCAAGGAACTCTCTTGCCAAATTTCAGCTTTCTACGACCAGTAAAACGAAAAATCCCGTTTTTTCCCGTTCCCGTGGGAATTTTGGAAATTCCTCTCTTAATGCTCCTCTACACTCTCCAAACAACCTAAATGCCGAATTTCAGCGTTCTTCTACAACCAGTAAAACGAAAAGTCCCGTTTTCCCGTTCCCGTGGGAATTTTGGAAAATTATCTTTATAGCTTCTCTACACTCTTCAAGCAACCTACATGCCAAGTAACGTTTCAGCTTTCTACGACCAGTAAAACGAAAAATCCCGTTTTTTCCCGTTCCTGTGGGAATTTTGAAAAGTCCTCTCTTAATGCTTCTCTACACTCCCCAAGCAACCTACATGTCGAATTTCAGCTTCCTACAACCAGTAAAACGAAAAGTCCCGTTTTTCCCGTTCCCGTGGGAATTTTAGGAAATTGTCTCTTAGTGCTTCCCTACACTCATCAAGCAACCTACATGCCAAATTTCAGCTTTCTACGACCTGTAAAACAAAAAATCCCGTTTTTTCCCGTCCCTGTGGGAATTTGTGTATGTGTGTGTGTGTGTGTGTGTGTGTGTGTGTGTGTGTCAGGTAGGTATACGTGTGTTATTGTTTTCATAATCAGCGACCCGATAAACTGTACAAACAATACTACCCACTATAATATAATAATAATAATACCCACGTTGATTTTTAAACTTTGTCACCCCCTATCCCCGTTTAGGGGTTGAATTTTCGAAAAACCTGAAACAAGTGTTTACTCATTTATCGTTAGGGATACTCATGTGAAGTTTTGAATAAAATAGTCTACCTAATCTTGTTTCCCCATACAAACTTTGGACCCCCATTTAACCCCTTTAGGGGTCGAATTTTGAAAAATCCTTTCTTAGTGCACCCCTAGACCTTATAAGGAACCTACGTGTCAAATTTGGAATCTCTAGAACCAGCGGTTTGGGCTGTGCGCTGATATGTCAGTCAGTCAGTCAGTCAGTCAGTTTCTTCTTTTATATATCTGTGGCCCTAGTGAAAAGGGGTACAAGTGCAAAATCCCAAGTTTACAGGAGACGCAAAAAACAGTTGACACCCGCGATGATTAGAACTTGTGCTCATTTCATTTGTTTTTATACATATACTAATAAATGCGGTATCCTATAAAAGTAAACAAATTACGCTCTATCTCATGGCATTGTTATTTTTGATTTTGATCTTTTAGTTTCTAAAATAACTAGTTGTATCCATAATAAAATTATGATAATAGGTACAAGTGGCTACATGTACCGTTACTCACTAAGTTTTCGTAATTTTATGCGAAGTGAAAAAGGATACGCATCCGAAAAGATTTATCTATTACATGTACAATATTATGCATAGAAGATTATTTACTAACTAATTATGTCGAAATAGATCGAATCTTCAAAACTATGTAATTTTTTAGACTTAATTGCTGAAAAAACAGACATGTAACCGTTTGCACGAAAAAAATACATCGTGTTGTTAGATCTAACTAAACTTAAATTAAATAAAAAAAACTCAATGATACTTGTATCCAAGAGGAGTAAGAAAAAACACAGTAGAAAAAATGAAAAATATTAATTTAAATTACATTGAAAATAACATAAAACACTCATGCATCACTACATAGTATAAAATAAAGTCGCTTTCCGCTGTCTGTCTGTCTGTCCCTATGTACCTATGCTTAGATTTTTAAATATACGCAGCATTTTGATGCGGTTTTTTTAATAGATAGAGTAATTCGTGAGGAAGGTTTATCATGTATAATACGCAGACGAAGTCATGGGCAGAAGCTAGTGTACATATAAATGTTATTTTTTCACATAAGCTTTCTTTCGTGGGTATCAGCGGGTGCATATCAACAGTTTCGTTATTATACTGACTAAATTTTCATAAAATCCCTTAATAGAAGGGTTAATTAGCGGTATGAGGGACATCAAATCCCGTTTTTTTTTTCTTTAGAAATGGGCAATGGTCCGTCTTAGCAATGGGGTATGTTAACTGTTTCAAACACACTGGGAAGGGAAGATTTTCCATGTTTTCGAAGAGGGCATACCGTGTGCCATTGATGATCATCATTAAGTCTTGTAGCCGGACTTAGCGAATTCTGCCTTTTTATAATTGAAAATTGCAGTCTTAGATATATTAAACTTTTGTTTCACCTCGTTTATATCTTGTGTTAGAATGGCCCTTTTAGCAAACTCGCAAAGTCTAAAAACAAGTCAGAGCGTGCATTTCAATGACTGTAAAGTGTAAAATATATTTTTTTATTGCAAGTCCTAGCAAGTTGATAGCAGTCTCTTGGGTGGTGAATTCCCATCTGTTTTCTTCTTTGCCTTCTCAATCTCAATTGTATCGTGATCAGTCGCAATCCATGACAAAACAAGAACTTTCACATGGTAAACATATTTCTTCTCGCAGTGCGCAATAATCCGTGGAGACAATTACCACAATTTTTTTGTCCCCGGTCATACCCACATGGGTTGCGACGCTGATCACGTTTCGATTGAGAAGGCGAAGAAGAAAACAAATGGAAATTCACCACCCAAGAAACTGATAATCAACTTGCTAGGACTTGCAATAAAATAATGATTTTACAGTAATTGAAATGCACGCTGACTTATTTTTAGACTTTGCGAGTTTGCTAAAAGGGCCATTCCAATAAAACACAAGAAATAAACGAGGAGAAACAAAAGTTTAATATATTATGATCAGTGACTGCAATTTTCAATTATAAAAAGGCAGAATTCGCTAAGTCCGACTACAAGACTTATGATGATGTGATGATCAATGGCACACGGTATGCCTTCTTCAAAAACGTGGAAAATCATACTCATACTCATACTCATTTATTCGTAATAATTATTGTTATTACATGTCAATCTCCTCTAACCAGTGTGTTGTATGTGTTTGACATAGACAGCATACCCTATTGCTATGACGGACCATTGCCCATTTCTAAAGAAAACAAAAACGGGATTTGATGTTTCTCATACCGCTAATTAACCCTTCTGATAAGGGATTTTATGAAAATTTAATCAGCAATGACGAAACTGTAGTTGATATGCACCCGCTGATACGCACGGAAGAAAGCTTATGTTAAAAAAAGAACACTTATACATATTATTATCTAAATGCATGAGTGTTTACTCCCCCGCACAACTCGACTTATACCCCGTTGCACGTAATTTTTTTAATATTTAGTCCGTGAAAAAGGTTCTTACTTTTTTTTGTGTAAAGGGATTAAACTCAAGATGTATCAATGTTAACTAAACACATTTGTTTCTTTTTTAGGGGTTCAGGTTTACTTAGATTTTTTTACACAGATAATATGAAAAAATACCACGTACAACTTAATTTAGATCATAAATGACAAACAAAACTTTAGTGAATAGAAATACAATTGCAGATGGACCCTCTGAGACTATTTTTTTATGGTGGGTTGTACCCTTATCCACAAGGAAACTTCGTTATTTTATGAGATATCTTAGATCCGTTTACACCAATCGATGCGTAATTTTTTTCTGACTTTTTTGGTCTAATTAACTCATTTTGGCCAAAATCGGACTTGTACCCCTTTTCACTAGAGCCACAGATATTTAGATAGTTAGATGGCTCAATTTTTATTTTTTCAACTACACAAAGCAACAGGCTTTGAATACTTATGCGATAAATCAGGTTTTAAACGTGGCGTTTAGGTCTTGTTACCTAGGCCCTGTTTACCCCGTAAGGGATAACGACGTGATTTATGTACGTGTGTTATCCCTTATGGGGTAGTAAGTGTATAGACAGAGCCGAAGGTTACAAGACCTAAAGGCCACGTTTAGCATGATTGTGGGCGTAGAATCAAAGTAGTTATGGGTTACATGACAAAGACGTCTACTGAAATTGGATGCGGATCAGAAAACATAAAGTTTCAAATGTATAATGGATTAAAATACGTAATGTTTCAAAATATAATAACGGTATTTTCTGTGTAACTATAATATAGATTGGTTTAGGTTAGGTTAGCTTATTACGTAACCCGCTCGCGATCACCATCGTGTTCATTTTGACAGTTCATGTATGGGCTGACAATTGGCATCGGAATCAGCTAGCTGTCACATTCCAAGTAGGCTGATTGTCTAACTCGCTCGCAATCGCCATCGTGTTAATTTTGACAGTTATTGTATGAATGTGACAGCTAGCTGATTCCGATGCCAATTGTCAGCCCATACATGAACTGTCAAAATGAACACGATGACGATTGCGAGCGAATTAGAAATAAGCCTACAGGTTAGGTTTATTTTATAACAATTCTGTTAATTTTTAAATTTTCTGAGAAAATCGCATTATGAAATTTTGAACCATTATGTATTATAACCCTAATGTATTTTAATTATGTACCTACTGAAATTGTGTTTCTTTTCATCTGAGATAGTCTAGAATGTCTCGATTTGATAGCATTATCTGCTAGCGATGGCTGTCACTGTCTCGAGGCGTAGCATTAATCGCCATTGATTAATTATAGCAATGGTAGCAAACAGTGACTGTATTAATTATAACACTAACACTGACTCGCGTTAGGTGAGACGGGCAATCTGTCAATATAATTTAACAACCGAAGGATGATTAACTAAAATAAAAACCAAGTTAAAACGGTTTTTCTGTAATTTAGACTTGTTTCTCTTTCTGCGCAGATGGTAAAAGTCCATCGAAGGTATGAGCGACTATTTTAAAAATCATGTAAGGCAATGCGGCTAGCCTACCTATAGGTACGCCCACAATTATACTAAGCTAGGCTCTATCTACCCTGTAAGGGATAAAGACGTGATTTTATATATGTAGACGTACGTTATTTAAACTGTCAAAATACAGGCTTAAAAAAGAGAATGAAGAGGAGTTTAATTTAAAACCTTCAGCTATTTGACGACGATTCAGTATCAATTTTCATTGATTCAGAATCATTTTCTACGGTTTTATTAAGTCGAATCACCTTTGATTGGCGGATATTGTGATGAAAAGTACCTATGTACCTACGTAATAATTTTAAAATTTACAGAATCAGCTCTGCTGTGTAATTACGTAATCAGTTTAAAAAATCACTGAGCAATAAAAAACAAAACCGTTATTTTTTTATTTTAAAATTTATATATTTCAGTGCCTCCTGGTAACACAAACCGAAAACTAACACATTATTTCCCATTACGGATTATTTAACTTTTCTAATATTTTGTTGTTTATGTTTTTTTTTTGTATTTCAAATTTTGTTATAATTCCTGTTTTTTATTTATCGTTTTTTTGTTTTCATGCACCGGGCATTAATATTGCAAATCAAGAAAGTACTCATGAAAAATTCACTTTTCCATCAGACACTTCGCTTTCACTTAATATTATGTTACATAATTATTTACACTCCCAAAAATACCTGGAATACTGTATTCATAACAAAACAATTATTTTATCAAGTACTTACTGTCATGTCCCTCCACAAGCAAAGTGAACACAAAAAGACTCAACACAAAATTTAGAATCAAAGACATCTTTGTAACTTTACATTGCCAACTAAAAGAATAGATTATTAAACGATAGTTTTATACCATAACGTTATCTTGGGAAACCAGATCACTGGCTCAGGGGATGACTAAACTTGATTATTTTATACCACTAGATTATTTTTAATGACACCTATTTAATTTTCCAATAAGATAAGGGATACTGTTGCATAAATGTAAACAAATAAAGCAGTGTTTCCCAACCTGTGGTTCGTGGACCCCTGAGGATACGGTCCACGGGGTCCATCTCAGGGCTTCTTCGATTAAAACGAAAATCTATACTAAGTAATTATTATAAAGAAGGTTTGTGAGGTTGTTGGGAGTCATCTTTGGATCAACTAAACCGATTTTGAAAATTATTTTACCAATAGGAAGCCGCATTATTTGTGAGATACATAAAAGGGCATTTAGCAGAAAAGCAATCGGCTAAAAGTTGAAAATAACCTAAACTTAGCTAAAACTTAAAACCCAACTTCTCTTCTTGCTGTGCCATATTTTATTTCTGGAGGTCGGCCATCATTATAGCTAATTATGACACTGGAGACAGCTGCTTGGAACAGAAATCTAGTGCACATCCCGAACCATGTCCTTAGATTCTTGACTTTTCCTATTGCCCTAAATCTTACCCTGCTTTATAAGCTGAGAAATAGGGATGTTCAAACAACGAGTCTACTCGTTTCTTAAAGGGCCGGCAATGCGCCCATGAAAGAAATAAATAAAGAAAGAAAAAGTTTATTTATGACAGTCACAAAAGTAGTTAAAAAACCAAAGAAACATAAAAAGCTACAGAAAACTAAATTGCCATAAAATGGTTCCAACTCAGCATTTGCTAGCCTTGCAGCAAGCGCTGGTCCCTTCTGGCTACTATGCTTTGAGTGCCCGAAGGTGATGGCTTCCGAACATGTGAACACGCGAGCTTTGCTACCTATCACAAAAAAAAAACTAAATTAAACTACAGGTAAAATCTGTCCCAAATGCCTGATAATCGGGAGGATGCTCAGAAGGCTGGCAGCATTGTCACGTTGTATAACAATGCTTATAAAACACCAAGATCTGAGGTTTGTAATTGAAAGTTCTTTCAGTGGTTCTTGGATCTTGGTCAGGAGTCGTTAGGTCCACGGACTTACGGTCTAGGTATTGAAGATAAAAATATCTAAAACCTTTACCTTGCTACTCCATGGTTTTTTGTTAGTCAATATGGATTTCCGCAAAGGAACGCCTGATTCAACGACGCAACAGAAGAAGGTTGGAAAAAGTCGCACCGGTCAGAGTCATAAAAAATTCGTAACTTTCCCAGAATTACATTTTTATTAAAGGAAATTGATACACTAAAATTAGTAGGTACCTAATAAACAAAATGAATGTAGAGCGCAGAATTTTTATCACTGGTTAGTCGTAAACAATATGATTGTCTTCCGTTCGCGATTGCTGATTAGGTATTTGTAAATAAAATAAATAATGAATTAATTCATTTGTAGCCAGATCATAATTTTAGAGAGTTACTATTCATATAAAATATATAAACACTCGAGAGCCATGATTCATCTCACCTAATCTCTGAGGAAGGTCTTCGGAAATGGACTGAAACTAGTCGGATGCCACCAGCTGTAATCATGTTAGCCAATCAATTTTTGGATGGCATGGTAGAGTGGTTTGAGTGGCGGGATCGCGGTGGATGCGGAAGGCACAGGACCGGTCCGAGTGGAGAGCCTTGGGGGAGGCCTATGTCCAGCAGTGGACGTCTTTCGGCTGATATGATGATGGTAGAGTGACCTGAGGGGCTCTCAAGCATAGCCCAGCGCATCTCTGAGTTTTACGGAATTCATGTGCGAAATTCCATTATCCGTTTTATGGAAATTCCCTTTACAACTTTAAACAGATCAGGGGATTACCGTTTTAATTCAGACTCGTTCGAAGGTTTTAGCTGTCACTTTTAGCATGAATCTAACAGCGAGCGAACCTAAACTGAATCGCATAAGACGTCATTCTAAGTAAAACACCATTCTCTACAACTATGCCAAAATTCGCTTATACACCAATTTTTCCCCCGAGAGACTGTTTTTGGTGTTCGTGACTTAAATAATTTTAGTTCTTGTTTTCTACCTTATAATATTTAGCTTTGTCTATCAATGCGCAATTTTCATAACGTTTAACTTGTTTATTTCTAAATCACAAAACTAATAAGTATTTACCTAGGTATGTTAATTAGGGATTAAAATAAAATAAATCTAATTCCAGAGCGATAAGGCCACCCAATGATAATATTCTACGTTATTCATGAAATGTATTCTGATTATTTAATTGATTTCTAGTTGATCTAGCGTATTATAAAGACAATCATTAAGTCGTCCGTCACGGTTTTATTAAAACGTTATCTTATCTAGTGCGCTATTCTAATGTACATTATTACTTAGAACAATTTCCGCTAACTATTTTTATTGATTGTCTGATAAACACACGATAACCGTGTCAACAACTTTTACTCAAACAATTGCACAGACATCTGCAGAAAACGCAGTCATTGACTGAAAGAAATGGTGTATGTGAATATATACCTACTCGACAGCAAAGAAAAGGGGTCACTTCCCGTAGAAAGTTGTATGAAAAGTAACCCGGTTTCTTTGCTCCTGAGTATACATTATTGTACTAAAACTAAATAATTTAAACGTAATAAAATTGTAGGTAATGTTGTATCTAGAATTATGACATGATCGAAATCGCTGCTTATAATAATGAGTAAGTACCTATGTATAAAACACAAGTATTCTATTGAGAGTTATTTTATGTCTTGTTTTCCTGTGATCCATAAAGTGCCGACTAATCGGTACATTTTGCCGACTAGTCGCAGTCTAGTCGCCGACTACAAATGAGGCCGGATAGTCGGCTTTCTCGACTAGTCGGTACATCTTATTGAGTAATCAAAAAGTTCGCTTACAGGACAAATCCCCCTTCTGTCTGCTGCTGTGCGTAGGTTACTGCCCCCGTGAACAGTTTATTGCATTGATTTCACGATTACTATAATAGAATCGTCATCAACATTCTTATCAATGATAATGTATAAAAAATTATACATTATGTTTTAATTTTTTTTCTTTTCACTCACTCGACTAACACCACTCGGGATTTAATCGCTTAATTATTTTTATTTTTTAATTAACTCGACGTTTCGGCTGCTATGCTGCGGTCGAGTTAGTACTCGTACTTTCCTTTCATCAGGTAAAATTTGAGCTCAAAATGCCCAATATGAAAATGGATAGGAATTTTACACAGTGATATTGCGTTCTTGACTGCAGCGATTGAGTGAGGGTGAAATTGTGCACATCGTATGTGAAGTGGTCCAGAATGCCCAGAATGTTCACTTACTACTGTATCAGCCACCACACTTGCAAACGCCAATCTATTTCATAAATAACTTAACCTAAGAATTTCATTTTAGAAATAAGCTTTTTTGCTGACTATATTTCCATATGATTGCCATCCGTCCTACGTAATAAGAACCAAATTTCAAGTCAATCGGACCAACTGTTGACAAGTTCTCTCCTGCGGAGACGGTCCTGCTAGACCACCAGAATTCTACTACCAGATTGTTTTATTGTTAACTTCCAGAAGTATGCAAAATTTCAGCTCAATCGGTTGAAGATATCTGCTTCAAAATTGAGTCGCAAGATTCTACCCGGACAAAATACTTAGGTACGTTCATACATTGCAAGTTAATATAATAATAAAGCTTGTAAAAAAACCTCCTCCATTAAGGTCCGAGCACACCGCCGCGTTACGCAGTGACATGTCGCAGGCGTCACGTTTTCTCACCGTTTCTTCATACATTTTGTTGCGTATACACACCGTCAACGTCTTTTACGCACCGGTGTGGTCGGACCTTTAAATGATAATAAGCCATATGCACTTCACAATTTTATTAAAGTGGTTTCCTGCTATGCCCCTCGACAGTAACAATGTTCATTGAAATGCTGTCAATTGTCTGATAATTAACCTTTATAAATACAAGTAATTTGATCATATCTACGTAAGTGATCGTTGCTTCAGGTAATATGAAGTCTATTTTGAGTGCGCTATCACCTTTGCTTTTGTTCGTCTTGAATTATGTCTCAGGAGCAGACGAAAGTAAGTTTATTGGGTTTAAGATAACAACTTGATACAAATACATCTAACTAATATTATAAATGCGAAAGTATGGATGGATGGATGGATGGATGGATGGATGTTTGTTTGTTTGTTACTCCATCACGCCAAAACGGCCCAACGGATCTTGATGAAATTTGGCACATACATAGAGAAAAGCCTGGAATAGCACATAGGCTACTTTTTATCCCGGAAAATTGCGTATTTCCCGCGAGATAGCGATAAACGAATTCTTTGCAGACGAAGTCGCTGGCATCAGCTAGTACATACATAAATCACGCCTTTATCCCTTACGGGGTAGACAGCCTAAGGTTACAAGACCTAACTATTTTGATTCCCTTTTCCACCTATATACGTCCACATGCTCAACGTGGCCTTTAGGTCTTGATTTATAAAGTTGTAAGTAATTGAAATCTATTTTCTATTATTTATATTTAAGTATTAAGACGTGGTAAGGCCCCAGTTCTTCGGTCTCCAATAGTGTCTATAAGCTTAGATCAATTTTGGGGTTATTATTATAGAACATTTCAATTACCTACTTACTTACATACATAGTGACAGCAAAAACTTGAACTGAGTCGGAATTAGGACGTCATGGTAAGCTCCTGGCAGCTTCGTCGCATAACAAATCAGTATGCTGATACAGCGAGGATATGCTGGCTGCCAGCATCCTTTGGTTCTATTCCGCGAGGCGCTTTTACATTTATTGTAGTTACAGTTTAGTTTTTTCTTGTATATATTAATTTATCTGTAGTTACATTTCTAAACGACACTGAAAATTAGAACACATAGAAAAATCCGAAAAGTAAAGCTATGGCCGGGAATCGAACCCGGGTCCTCGTCATTCCGTGACGCGTGCTATACCCCTACACCACCCATAGCAGGTGAGTAAGCGTTCGAATTTTTCTATCTATTACTAACTGTCACGTGACCTTGTTACTATGCGATTATTTGTCACAGATTAGATTATTAGATTAGATTATTTGTCTGTAGTTACAGTCAGCGAGCTCTTTTGGGTTTGGTTTTTGAATCGACCGAGTGAAGGAGACAACAAGACAAGCCCAAATGGCATTATAAGAGCTGAAGGATTGTATTTTTTGGGCCGCGATTCAGCGGTCGTAGACACGATTACGAATAAAGGTCCGACCACACCGCCGCGTTACGCAGTGACGTGTCGTAGGCGTCACGTTTTCTCACCGTTCCTTCATACATTATGTTGCGTATACGCACCGTCAACGTCTTTTACGCACCGGTGTGTCGGACCTTAAAACGAGTAAAACAAGTGAACTTGTTTTAGAATATTTGTACTTTATATTCCAGAAGTCGTAATCTGTTATTATGGCACATGGGCGTCCTACAGAACGGGCTTAGGCAAGTTCGAGGTAACCGACATACCCACAGAGCTGTGTACACACATAGTGTACACATTCGTCGGTATAGATTATTCGGGTAACGTGAAGTCTTTGGATCCGTATCTGGACTATGAAGAGAACTATGGCAAAGGTATGATAGTTAATAAAACAACATGTGGGGTGAAAACTTATAATTGACCTACTTGAAATGATTTCAGGTTACCTCAAAAAGTTCAATGACCTGAAGAAAAAAAATCCCAAACTGAAGACAATTTTAGCAGTGGGCGGATTCAATGAAGGTTCCGAGAAATATTCGCTGGTGAGTTCTATATTAGGTGCCTATATTTATTTTATCCAAAAAACTTAGGCAGTTTGTTACCTATATCGTCAATACCGGGGAATATTCTTATTCAATTTTATTTGTAACACGTTTCGAAACAAAACTTTTCTTTAAGGTTTTTGCGTTTAATTTCAGATGGCTGCGACACCAACTCTTCGCAAGAACTTCATAACCACGGCTTTAGAACTGATTGATCAGTATGGCTTTGACGGTTTCGAGGTTGACTGGGAGTACCCGAACCGTGGGACCACCATATACGGCACAGAAGATATCACCAACTTTACCAGATTACTGAAGGAGTTAAGAGAAGAGTTAGATAAGCGAGGCTTGCTGCTTACAGCTGCTGTCACATCTGTGGAGAAATGGGCGTCACAATCTTATGATATACCAAATATATCAAGGTATGTTATTTTACTTAAACAAGGGCCGTTATCCTACTACTAATATTATAAATGCGAAAGTTTGTTCCTTCTTCACGCTGAAACGTCTGGACGGATTTGGATAAAACTTGGAACGAAGATAGCTGATACCCTAGCTTAAAACATAGGCAACTTTTTATCCCGAAAAATGCATAGTTCTCGCGCGATAGCGATAGACATATCACGGGTCATAGCTGTCTAGAGTAGCAACATAAATAATTATTACATAAAACACTATGAACATCAGTTCTTAAGTCTACGCGGACGAAGTCGCGGGCAGAAGCTAAGTAATTAATAATTCCGTTTCTGTGTCTGTCTGTGCGTCCATTTCACTTGGAAACTGTGTCCACGAAGTTTTGAAACTAAGTGTTTTGATATGATTTTTTGAATATATAAACTGCCACCTACGACACCTAAAAAATTATTTACATTATTAGATTACCTACTTATGTGTTTGAAAATCGTTATGTAATTTCCGAGAAACTTTCGTGGTTAAAGGATAAAGTGAATATTTAAGGCGCTATAAGCTAAGAAGCTAGAAAAAATGTAGTTAATGAAAACTTTAAAAGAAAAATTATTTCTACTATAAAGCTTTCAGTTTCAAAGATATCGATATCGCCTAGCGTCCTTACAGAAAATGACGTAACTATGTTTATCCTTGATCATCATTTTCATTCATTCAACCTTTCTATATAAGTATAAGCGTGGTCCGAAAAATTCTTGGCACTCTTTCCGACGTGGAAAAGGTATAAATATTATTAAATATCATTGTATACAGAGGTATTCATCAACTGTATAATAATAAATGATTCTGAGTACGTCCTTAATGTAGTACTTGAATATATTAAGCGGTACTTTCCTCGTATCTACAGACACTTTATTGTTGTGAGGCCTCACCTAGTTACCTACCTAGAAAAATACTTACTATATAATACAGTACAAAAATATTACCTACATGGTAACTATCTGTTTTATTAGACACTAGCTTCTGTCCGCGACTTCGTCCGCGTAGAACTAGTAATTGAACTATCACTATCCCGCGGGAACTATGCAATTTTCCGGGATAAAAAGTACCTAGCGTATAACCTGGCCGGGGATTTTTTTGACAGATTAATAAGCCGTTTTCACGATGCGCTCGCAAATACAATATAAAGACAAACAGATAAACAGACAAAAATTATAAAAACTGTTAGAACGTGTTCTGTTATCGATTCTAAGTAGGTATCCCCAGTCATTTTTTTAAAATATCTTCCATGTACATACTTTTGACGCTCTTCAGCATGTAGATAGGTATTTTTCCTGGACTGTTTGTAATAAACATGTTTTATCATTATGTCAATATTGACAGACTTTCTAACGTCATAGTATTGTTATGATATTGACGCTCTTTAAGACAATATAAACAGCAATTAACAAGAATTAATTTAATCATTTTATAACGAACGTGTTCGTTTTAAAATCTAGACGAAAAATGGACAAATGTCGAAAAAAGGCCACGTTTAGTCTGTTTATGGGCGTATATAATTGGAGAGGAGAATCAGAATAGTGATGAATGCTATTCGCATCGCCTATAACATACAGGGTGTATCAGACACCCCCTATCAATAATCAACTGGGGTATATAACCATAGCTCTGCTATAGAAGCTAAAAAAACATTTTGAAAAAAATTGCAGTAATTTTTTTATTTTATTTTCTATAGGAATGGTAGTAACTATAATCATTCATAAGTATAGAAAAAAAAAATTACTCCGATTTTTTTTCAAAATATTTTTTTTTAGCTTCTATAGCTATGATTATATACCCCAGTGGATTATTGTTTATTGTTGTGTGATTATTGGGTGTCTGATACACCCTGTATAAGATTCCTTTTACGCTCTGCGCGGGAAGAAAAGCAGGAGGCTGTACATTCTGTTTTTGAAGTAAAAACTTCTTTAGCGGCCTTGAGCACTTTTTGGGATGGGTAAAAAATGTTAAACTCGCGTCAGGCGTAAGCCGGAGGGAGAGTTTAAGTACCAGGATATCAGATCCTCTAAGAGCTTATTTTGAAATACGAATGAATCGCGTTCGATTTTTGAAGTGTTTTTTTTTGTTGAGTCGTGGAGCAAAAGTATTAGAGCATCAGCACATCGTTAGAGGTCTCTGTCAATATACATTACGTTTTTTTTGTAAGCGGCCAGTACGGTACGCGTCTTGAGCATCATTACAACATTAAAATCTAATCTAAGCTGCTGTTTTCTGGCACTCTCGGAGTGTTACCTGTCGCTTTTTTTCTTTACTCTCAGACCAGGGGCCTTACCATGACGTCTTAATTCCGACTCAGTTCAGGTTTTAGCTGTCATTTTTAGTATGGATCTGACAGCTAGCGAACCTAAACTGAATCGCACTAAGGATGGTAACTCCACCAGCACGGATGGTTTAGCTGTTTTAATATGTGAGTAAGGGCGCGACCACACCGCCGCTTAAAAAACGGTGACGTTACGGAATCGCAACAAAATGTGTGAAGAAACGGTGAGAAAAAGTGACGCATACGACACGTCACTGCGTATACGCGGCGGTTTGGTCGCACCCTAATGCAGTCTAGGTTCTGATTGCTATGTCTATGATAACCAATATAATTGCAGTTACCTGGATTACGTTAACATCATGGCATACGATATGTACGGAGCCTGGGATCACGAGACAGGACATAACTCCCCACTACATAAAGGGGAGGGAGATGAGAACGTTTCACAGGACAGTGTTTTTTCAGTTGACTTCGCCCTACAGTATTGGTTAGAACAAGGTCAGTATTAAAAAAACCGGCCAAGTGCGAGTCGGACGCGCACACGAAGGGGTCCGTACCAGAAATACTCTGTTGTATGGGAGCCCCCCTTAATTATTATTATGACTATTACAGTTCTTGAGATCTAGCTCGACGAGTGGTAGCCATGAAAAAGGGCTTACATATCACGTTTTTTGTATGGGAGCTCCCCTTAATTATTATTATTATTTTGTTTTATTTATTTGTACCAAACCATACAGAAACAAAGAATAATCAAAGATATTCATATTTACAACGAGAAATCCGTTCCGTCCTGGGAACCCTGCCACAGCAAGCAGGGCTAGACGGGGTGTTCTTTTTATAACATAACTTTTTTATAGTTAGTTTAAGTTTAGTTAATCCTAGTTTAATTTGTTTTTTGTTTTAGTATTTGTTGTTATAGCCACAATAAAAATACATAATCTGTACAAATTTCAACTGTCTAGCTATTACGGTTCTTGAGATACAGCCTGGTGACAGATGGACGGACGGACGGACAGCGAAGTCTTAGTAATAGGGTCCCGTTTTTACCCTTTGGGTACGGAACCCTAAAAACATCATTATCATCATAAGCTGGAACCATGAACAAAGGCCTGACGTTTAGAACGTCACTATGAACGAGAATCTGCCACTCTCGCGATGTCGTCAGTCCATTTAGTGGGAGGCTGCTGACGTATCGTCTTCCGTTAATAAAGTACCTAGTTACAGTGAACGGATATATCTACACACCTGGATATAATACTTGTGTCAATTTATTTAGAATTTAAACTACATTAGAATAGGCTAAGGTCATACATTTAAATCAATGGACCAAAATATGATTATACATTTTTATTTTGTTAGCTTGTGTGAAGCAATTCAGTGGTGTGTGAAGTTCCCAATCCGCACTGAGCCCACGTGGGAACTATAGCCCAAGCCCTCTCATTCTGAGTGGAGGCCTGTGCCAGCAGTGGCACGTATATAGGCTGTTTTTAGAGTTACGTGCCCAAAGGGTAAAAACGGAAATTCGTGAGGCTCCGCTGTTTGTCCGTCCGTCTGTCACCAGGCTGTATCTCATGACCCGTGATAGCTAGACAGTTGAAATTTTCACAGATGATGTATTTCAGTTGCCGCTGTAACAGCAAATACTAAAAATGTATTTATGTATGTCTGTATATGTCTGTGGCGAATTAGTGGACTGTATCTGATATGGAATGAAAACAAATTATGATGATTAACTGATTTTAATGAATATAAGGAAACTACATGAAAAAATGGGTGACCTCGTGGCAGCAGCACCTCCTGGCGTGGTTCATAACGAACTGAAGTTTAGTTATAAAAAATGAGATGCTGCTGTCACGAGGTTTACAAAGGCCAGCTACAGAAGGAGTTTATCCTCCACAATGTCAGTGACCAATATAAAGTGACCCCGCACTGCGTAGGTACATTTTGCTTTGGAGCAGGGCCCTACTTATACTGGTTTATCGATAATGTACGGAAACCTTTTTTTAGGTTGTCCCCCCGAGAAACTAGTGCTGGGCGTGCCGCTGTTTGGCAGAACGTTCCTCCTCGCTAATGTCCTCTACAATGGCGTCAGAGCGAAGTCTGACGGGCCCGGCATCGCCGGCCCTTACACCCAGACTGCGGGTCAAATTGGATACAATGAGGTACACTTAAATATTTGTTTGAGGGCCTCACCAAATGAATGCAACGATTTTGTCACGCGGTTAATTATATACTATCCGCGTGTAATGTCTTATAGTCCTCGCCTACGCGGGTACGGTCGCCCAAATAAGTGGTCTACCACTTTTCATCCAATTTCCTATCAAATGAAAATGTCGCTAAAGTCGAACTTTCAAGTCGACAGCCTGTCTTATCGACGTTTTATATTGTGACGTGCAAAGGAATTTTAACCTTAGGGTGGTAGACCAAATATTTGGCTGATGGTACAAGGGCATCGCTTTCGGTCCCCTTTATCGTCCTACCCTGCGCCCCTGTACCCGCGCGGACGAGGACTTATTTAAACTGTCTGTCTATAAAGACTTATTGTACTTATTACTCCACGAAAAGACTTAGAAAAAATACCATGCAACGATGCACTAAGCAACACCCATCTTAAGGGCCGTAATTAAAGTCAGAAGACATAATTAAATACTTTATCTTTTGCTTAATAAAGTACTCACAGTGCAATTAGTGAATTTAGCGAGGCACTGACTTCAACTTCAGGTTAACTTCGTGTCAGTTGCTCTTTTACTTATCCAGAATTTAAATACTACGACTTGTACAACTTTTGGCAAAACAGTCAAATCCCTTGTCGGGGCGAAGTTCGTTAAATAGTCGTACTACTATTTTAGTTGAAAGATAAAACCATTTCTGAGTTATAAAACTCAATGTACAAGGTACGAAGGATACCATATTACATAGGAATGTACAAAGCTAAAAAAAATGATTTAAAAATAAAACATTACAATGACGTTATTGAAGAAGTAAACAGAACTTTATTCCTAGGCATTACTCTAGCCTCACATTGTGAATGGAAGGATCACGGTGATGTAATTTGTAAAAAAAATAACAAATTTATATTTGCGCTATGGCGGATGATGCAAACAGTGTCACCAAAATCGGCCTTGATGCCACCACGGTTATGTTGAATCAGTTCTAAGATATGGCATTATGCATCATGTGGGAAAATTCTGCGGATGCAGATTTATTATTTATCACGCAAAAAAATGTATTAGAACTATCCTGTGGAATAAAACGACGTGAATCATGGCGACCATTGTTTACGAAAGTTAACATATTACCGCTACCTTGTCTTTATAGGTATTTATGAGAGCTGTATTTAGAGAAGTTGAAAGAACCAGACAAGTTTATACTGTCCGGTTAGCCACACTACGGATAGCTAACCGGCAGTCTAAAACGCCGCATTTTAGTGCGTACCTACACATGGTAAAGTGGTCACCATTCGTACACTTTTTAGATTTCATTTTTTATTTTTTATTTAATTGTCAAATTTAGCTTGTTTATGTACCAAAGTGTAAACAAATATATTGTAGTTTGTTACAAAAAAAGTCCGAAACTATTATGTCAAAATGTTAAAGGGTACCTATAGCCATTTTTCAACGATAAGGTATATGTACGAATGGTGACCACTTTCCCCTACCTATAGATATTACGGTTTACATACAATTTAATGCGGTTTATCATCAAATTGTCGACACTTATTTCGTCGAATTTCGGTTCGTGGAATGGTCATAACATGTAATTTTAAACCGGACAATGCAATCTTAGCCCTACACCAAGTTTTAGGCTTGTGCTTCTACTCTTTTCATTCACTTCTCCCTTTTCAGCTTTGCCAGAAGCTGCGCTTAGAGACTTGGGACGTCCGTGAAGATGCTTTAGCCAAGGTGCCATACGCAGTACAAGGCAGGAACTGGGTCTCATATGACAATTCTGACTCCCTTACCGCGAAGGTATTTATTCGTGTCACTACTACCTAACACGAAAGACAAGATCGCAGAAGCTTTGCCTGGGGGACTAAGATTAAACGCTGCTTTGGTTCGTGGTCAATATTCAGGAATCAAAAATATAACCAATAGAATAAGTATAAGAAAAAGAATAAGAGATTAGAGATTTTTATTTCGCAGAAACACACCTTATAAATACAGTAATGTTCATGTTAAAAAAAATGCAAAATAGAAGTAGAAATAAAGTGCAAATGCGAAAAAGGAGTCCACTCAGCACTTAGTCGGTCGTAGAAGTTTATCTAACTATCTAACTAATTTTATAAATGCGGAAGTATGGATAGATGTTTGTTTGTTACTCAATCACGCCAGAATGGCTCAACGAATCTGGATGACATTCGGCACATAGATAGAGAAAAGTCTGGAATAGCACATAGGCTACTTTTTATCCCGGAAAATTCCGGCGGGATGGCGATAAACGAATTCTTTTGCAGACGAAGTCGCAGGCAACAGATAGTACATTATAAATGCGAAAGTATGGATGGATGGATGTTTGTTTGTTACTCAATCACGCCAGAACGGCCCAACGAATCTGGATGGAATTCGGCACATAGATAGAGAAAATTGTGAAATAGCACATAGGCTACTTTTTATTCCGGAATATTCCCGCCGGATATCGATAAAGAAAGAAAGAAAGAAAAAGAAAGAAAACATTTATTCATGATAACATTACAAAGACAAGAAAAAAAGAAGCAAAAAAAACATAAGAACATGCATCATGAAATGGTCCCATCTCAGCATAATGCTGGCCTTGCAGCCAGCGCTGGTCTTCCGATGGGACCATCAAGTGCTACTGAAAGCACATATTAAAAAATATACATAAATTCAAAGATAGTGAACCGGCATTACATCCTTTGACATGGTTGAATAGACATTAATTCCTTTACTTCTCCCACAAGGGATGAATTTTATAAAAAGTAAATCATTTTTGGCTCTGGTTAAGAAGAAAAATGACAATATGTATTAACAAACAAACTTCTTTTACACGAACGAACGACTAACGATAAACGAATTCTTTGCAGACGTAGTCGCAGGTAACAGCTAGTAATGTAATATTTTTTTACGCAGGTGGAGTACGGACTGCAGTACGGCATAGCCGGTGTCATGGTCTGGAGTATGGAGACAGATGACTTCCACGGCATCTGTCACGGCGAAGATTTTCCGCTGCTGAGGACTGTGAACAGGGCTTTAGGTAGAAATGCATAAGATTTCTTGGAAACTGTAACCAACGCTTGTAACATTTATTATAGCTACTGAATTGAAAAACAATGTTTAGATTATTCGTCTCTCTCGTCTCTCCAGCCTATATACGTCCCACTGCTGGGCACAGGCCACCTCTCAGAATGAGAGGGCTTGGGCTATATAGTTCCCACGCGGGCCCAGGGCGGGTTGGGAACTTCACACACACCATTGAATTGCTTCGCAGTTGTGTGCAGGTTTCCTCACGATGTTTTCCTTCACCGAAAAGCTCATGGTAAATTTCAAATGAGATATCGCACATTAAATTCCGAAAAACTCAGACGTGCGAGCCCGGGTTTCGAACCCACGACCCTCTGCTTGAGAGGCTACAGGTCAAACCACTAGGCTACCACGGCTTTTCACGGTTTAGATTATTGGAAAATATTTAATATCCCTACCGTAAAACTCCAGGACCATAATTCCAGGCTCTATTTTGCAAGGGGCAAACGAGCAGACGGTTCACCTAATAGAAAGTAATCACCATCGCCCATGGACACCTGCAAGACTTGGGGAATCACAGGTGCGTTGCCGACCCTTTCCAGAACAGGAAGGCTCGCTTTTTAAAGATCCCTAAATTAAACAAAACACAAATAACACAACAACAAAAATAATCTTCCAAATCGGTCTACAAGTTGAGGAAGCTCTGAGGTGACCAACTTCAAAAAAAAATACAACTGAACTAAGAACCTTCTCCTTTTTGAAGTCGGTTAAAAATAAATTTGTAAATGATAACTGAAGAAGCGGCCGGCTAGGATTGAATTTATAAACTTGTAGTAAACCTATGCCTACCTCTATACGTAAAGCTAGCTAGGCCATACATGTTATGATTTCACTGGAGAGATCAGCAGGGCTACACCGTAATTCAAAATTCGAACTTCGTATCATACTGTCCTTGTTACTCTCTTATTAATGACTATCCCCCTTATTCATAAACGCTCTATAGGCTTCGGCTAACTTAGTACCTAATCGTTTGTCCTTATCTGTCACTTTGACATTTACCTTTCACAGATAAGGACAAACGACAAACTTTTGTTTAGGTACTAAATTAAAAGTAAATTCGGCGATATTTATCCATTTGCCATCTTCCTCGAGTCAACATTTGTTTCGAAAGACCGCTTTTCATTACGTCGGTGGGACAGGTCTATGGTAAAGACTAATTCAATGTAGATGCGCCAAGAAAAAAATAATCATGTAGCCGGATACTCATCTGCGAGCTGTAACCGTAACTGTTGCACGTTACAATAACAAAAAACCCGGTTCCCGTACGGAATGACGTCAGCGAACGGAACATCCGATCGCTATATAACGGAACGGGACAGGGCTACGAATTGACGTCATTCCCTACGGAAAATCCGCAACTTTTATATAAAAACGATGGGCTCAGCGCAGTTCTCCAAATATGAGAATGCTCCATCCTTTCCAACGCAAGCTGCGGCACTCATACTTATACTCGAAAACAAGCAGCTAGCCCAGCCGTCTTTGCGGCTTATACGGCGATTTATAAGGTATTACAATATAACAATACAATAAAAATATTCTTTATTGAACACCACAAATCAGTACAAAACAATACAGAAACAAAGAACAAAGTGTACAATAGGCAGAAATAAATACTGCAGAAAATCAAAACTTTCATAAGCGTCGACTAGCAAGCAACTCTCACACTTTCTATCGTGAAAATTCGACCTTTAATTTTACTACGAAATTTATTGATATGATAGAAATTAGGACGGACCTTACACAATGTCGCCCCTATAAGTAAGAGTACTCTTTGCCACTCCACCGCCATTAGAACTAAATTGGAATCCGCGACGTGTGCCGTGTCGAAGCAAACAGCGTGAATCGATTCGACGACGGCCCTCGTTCTCGTGCAGGGGGCTACTCCGAAATTCGCAATTGAAAGTTCGTAACATGCAGTCCCTCTCACGCTCCTATTAATGCCTCTTAGTGTGAGCAGAACAGCACGAAGCAAGTCAAATTTCTAACTTCGGAGTAAGCTTGCTTGTAAGAAACTCGGGGACGGGCTTTTGTAACGGCTTCTTGATTCTGTTTGATTTTATTGTATACATTCAGCTATGGTAGAGGACATAATAGAGAGATCTCTTTCCAGGCAGATGTCTTTCCTGAGGACCTAACTCCGAAGGAAGAGAGTTAGAAGTGGTATTTATGCCTCAGCGTTAAGAAACTTCACTGGCGCGATGTAGAACATTGTGACGTCATCAGTTTTATGTAGTCAACGACTAGATGGCGCTATAGGGTCCTTACACAGCTAGCTATTGATCTGTAATCTATGAAGCAATATGAAATAAACAAGTGAAAGGTCGTAGCTTCCTAGAGCCGTAAATAATTATTGCAGAATATACCATCAGTCCATCAACATCATTTATATGAAATTAACAATGTGAAATAGAATATATTTACCTGTAATTTTTATTAAGTATATATTTTTTTATATTTTAGCATTATATTGTAATAAAATAATTCTCTTATTTATAATGTATTGCATGGAATTCCTTAAAGCATTAAATGACTGATTACTGATTACTGATTACATCAGGGGCCTTACCATGACGTCTTAATGCGTTTCAGTTTAGGTTCGCAAGCTGTCAGATCCATACTAAAAGTGACAGCTAAAACTTGAACTGAGTCGGAATTAGGACGTCATGGTAAGGCCCCAGTAGGCTTATTGTCATCATGTGATCATTTTGGCAGTTCATTTAAGGGCTGACGATTGGCATCGGAATCAGCTAACTGTCACATTCATACAAGAACTGTCAAAATGAACACGATGGCGATTGCGAGCGAGTTAGACAATAAGCCTTCAGTTTTTAAGTCTAATTCTACGCGGAAGAAGACACGGGAAGAAGCTAGTGCAGCATAATCACGTCGTCAAAGTATTTGGGTAATACGAGAGCGTTTAGTATAGAAAATGAACACGGGACAATGGCGCACTCGCAAGTACTCGAGTCTTGTTGAGCTTAAACAATAGCATTGTTTGAGAACTTGTACCACAAAGCCTACAGGAGAAGTCAAGGGTCTACCTCATAAAAAGGCACGTATACACTACATGCGCGAGCGTGCGTGAAGCTCATGTTATTGTTTGATGCCGGCTACATACGCTTGGCACACAAATACAAGCATACTAGACGTAGTCAATGAAAGAATAAGACGGATATCTAGCTGTTGCCTGCAACTTCGTCTGCAAAGAATTCGTTTATCGCTATCCCGCTGGAATTTTCCGGGATAAATAGTAGCCTATGTGCTATTCCATACTTTTCTCTATCTAAATACCAAATGTCATGCAATTTCCTTGGGCCGTTCCGGCGTTATTGAGTAACAAAGAAACATCCATCCATCCAAACTTTCGCATTTCTAATATTACGAGTAGTTAGATTATGGATATTTCGAGGTCCGACGATTGTCAAGGTACTCTAGGTAAACTTCAGCCCTGTCCACCGTTTCCCTCTATTTAAACAGGGACACCTCCAGTTGGTTTACCACTCTAAGTTAGAAATCACCCTGTTAGATATTTTGTTTTTGGGGCCTTATCCTCTCTGGAGGAGGGTTATGCTTTTCATGCAGATGTTAGTTAATATTGTTACTTGCGGAAGTGAGGCTTCCATATGTTAGCGAGACATTTTTGCGAGAAAGGGCAGATTTAGAGCTTTGGCACATTACGTGTTTTTTACGCGCAGTTAGTTAGAGTGTGGCAGATTCGATATTTTTTACGCGCAGTGGACAGGATTAGGTACGTACTTGTCTTATCTGCACGTTTAAATATTGATTCAATTCAATACAATATTCTTTATTCACATAAAATATGGTACAATAGGTGATAAATAACAATTCCAGTACAGAAACATATTTTTCACCTCACTTGCTCGAAAGAGCTGTCTTTCTCATAAAAATCTGCGTGGAAAAGTGCTTTTTCCCCTCTTGGGTGGAAAAGGTTTTTGAAATTCGAACGCCGCGCGGACCACCACCACCACGACCACGACCACCTCACCGCCTACTCAAGTAATTAGAAATTTGAAATTCTTCCATCCACCATTTTTCTCGCTGTAGTGAGGTGAAAAATTGTGTTTCGCTCGGCAGCAAAGCTTGTTTAGTGTCTCGTGCCTTGAATCCTTCGCTTGCTCGGGTTTCAATACAGGTACTCGCGCCAAACAAAACTTTGCAGCCTTGCATAACAAATAACTATTGCAACATAATAGCAATCTCAATCTCAATGGAAATGATCTAGTACTTATACTATCATACTAATTGCATTTTGAAGTGAAAACTTCTTTTAGCGAAGCTGAGCACTTTTTGGTATGGGTAAAAAATGTTAAACTCGCGTCAGGCGTAAGGCGGAGGGAGAGTTTAAGTACCAGGATATCAGGATCCTCTATGAGCTTATTTTGAAATACGGAATGAATCGCGTTCGATTTTTGAAGTGTTTTTTTGTTGAGTCGTGGAGCAAAAGTACTAGGGCATCAGCACATTGTTAGAGGTCTGTCAATATAGATAATAGTACGTTTTTTTTTGTAAGCGGCCAGTACGGTACGCGACTTGAGAGTCATGGAGGTTACAACATTAAAATCTAATCTAAGCTGCTGTTTCCACTTCTGCCGGCACTCCCGGAGTGCTACCCGTCGCTTTTTTTTAGTAAAATTGCAACTTCATGATTTCTGCTCTACCATGCTAGTTATAGTCCATTCAAGTCCATTTTAAAGTTTATGTAAACAAACAAGTCAAGTTCATATAAAATTCAAATCTTCTTCCTATTCGGTATCACTCTTGACAGAGTGGTCGTGGTCATCACTTCAGGTATTGGTGGCAAGCTTCACAACACGCCGCCACTCCTCTCTGATGGCCGCCTTCCTCGTGCATTCATGCAGTGATGACGAGTCATTTACTGCCGCTTTTATTTGGTCAGTCCACCTCATTGGCGATCTTCCTCGTGGCCTGGTACCCTCAACCTTTCCTTGGACCACAAGTCGCTCAATAGCCACCTCCCCTCGGCGGCATACGTGACCAAAAAAGGTAAGGATACGAGACTGTACCAAAGATGACAAACGCTGCTTGATGCCGAGTTCTCGAAGTATAGACTCGTTGGTACGGAATTCAGTCCACGATACTCCGAGCATTCTCCTCCAGCACCACATCTCTAGGGCGTCTATCTTCTTCTTCTCCACTTCCCGCAGGGTCCACGTTTCTGCAGCGTACAAGAATATGGGGAATACAAGTGCCCGAACTAGCCGGATTTTTGTGGCTCTATATATGTTGCGATTCCTCCATATTTTCCTCAACTTGTCCATTGCAGACCTGGAAATTGCCATACGCCTCTTCACTTCGTCGATACATCCACCATTGTTCGAAATTAAGGCTCCCAGATAAATGTATGATTGCACCACATCACAATTAGCAATTTGTGTAATTTCTGGCGAATTGTTATTCATGCGGTCGACAATCATCATTTTTGTTTTGTTCCGGTTTATTTTAAGTCCGAACTCAAGGCTAACGCGTTCCATCCTGCCGAGAAGTTCTTCCATGCGCTGGGTACTGGTGGCGAACAAAGTGGTATCGTCTGCATATCGTAGGTTGGAAATCCTAAAGCCTCCGATCGAGATGCCATCTGTCCAGTCTTCAAGTACAGTCCTCATTATGAGCTCTGTGTATACATTGAAGAGTAGTGGCGAAATAATGCATCCCTGACGGACTCCGGCGCTGGCGTGGAAGTGGTTCGATTGAACTTCGTCTGCGCGCACTGAGGCTGTGCCGTCCTCATATAGTCTACGCAAAAGGTGTACCAGGTGTTTTGGAACACCCATCGCAGTCAGCGTTTCCCAGAGTTTAGGCCACTTGACAGAGTCGAACGCCTTAGAGAAGTCCACAAAGCATATGTAGGCGGGCTTGTTGAATTCTCTGGCTTTCTCTATAATTTGTCAAACTGTCAAAATTTGCTCTCGGGTTCCCCTCCCCTTAACAAAACCAGCCTGCTCAGGAGCAATTTCTTTGTTCAAGTAGGACTTTAGACGCTCGTTCAGTACGTGCAGCAAAATCTTGCTTGCGTGGGAGATGAGAGCAATGAGTCGGTAATTACTGCACGTCTTGGTGGAACCCTTCTTGTGTAAGGGGATAAAAACAGTGCGAGCCCATTCTTTCGGCCATTGCCCCGTGAGCCATATCTTATTGCACAGGGTGTGGAAGATTTGGACACCATATTCGCCCGATGCCTTGATCGTCTCGATCGGCATGGCATCTGCCCCTGTGGCTTTACCGTTCTTCAGATGTTTAATAGCGGCTCGTATTTCATCTTTCAGAATATTGGGCTCAAGATCTTCGTTCCCGGGTTCCGTAGGGGCGTAACACTCTGAATGCGGGTCTTGAAAGTGGGACTGGCAGTATTGTCTCCACGTTTCAGCTATTGTCTCTATGTTCGTTATTGTCTCTCCAGTAGAGTTTTCGATGGCCCAGGTCTTGCAACTCAGGGTTTTTGTGATGGCGCGAATTTTTTGGTGTAGGTCCCTCGATTCATGCTTATTTGCATGGACTTCCACTTCTGCACAAATGTCTCGAAGTTGGTTATTCTGGTCCCGCCTACAAGCTTCCTGAATTTTAGCGGACTTTTCGTTGAGGGATCTTATATCAGCTCCAGATGCTTTCATGTTTCGCCTTTCCTCTACAAGACCTAACGTTGCATCACTCATCCAATGCTGCCGTTTCCGTTTCCGTACACTTACACCAGACTCTGCGATCGAGCTCACCATAACGTTTTTAGCACGATCCCACAACTGATCTGGAGTCTCTGTGTTGGAATCCACGTTCGTCCACGGTATCATCGCTTGTTCCAGTGCACTTAAAAATTTCGCGTTGTCAGTTACTTCAATCTTTTGTCATGTCTCGGGTTTCCTAACTGCTCCTAATTTTAATTGCACTTTCGATATCAGCAATTGATGATCCGACCCGCAGTCTGCTTCCGGTAGAGTATGAGCATTCTTGATAGATGTTCTCCACCGCGATCTAATCAAGATATAATCAATTTGATTGCGATGTTTGCCGTCTGGCGATATCCAAGTATATAATCTGCGTCGGTGATGTTCAAAGAGTGTGTTGGACATCACCAAGCCGTTATCAGCCGCGAATTGAATGAGTCGGTCCCCTCGCTCGTTGCGTTGCCCTAAGCCAAATTTACCTGCACATTGACTCAGCTGATGGGCATCTGCTCCCACTTTCGCGTTGAGATCACCCATGATGACCAAAACTTCTCTATTGGCGATCTTTTTGATGGCATTTTCCAGTTCCGCGTAAAAGCTCTCTATCTCATCATCACGTGCAGCACTAGTCGGTGCATAAACTTGAATGAGGTTAAAATTCACAGGTGTCGCTTTAAACTTTATCCTTATTATCCTGTCACTAACTGGTTCATACTCCATTACACTATTCCTTAGATTTTTTGGAATAAGGAAGGCAACTCCATTTCTGCTGCTATTGTCATTTCCAGAAAAGTATATGGCATGAGGCTCTGTGAGAAAATGACCGTTGCTTTTCCAGTGAGTTTCACTAATGCCACAGATGTTAATGCCACACCTCGTTAACTCCTTCTCTAGGATCTTTAGCTTGCCTGGTTGAAGTAGACCGCGAACATTCCATGTCCCTATCCTTTGTATATGTCGCATCTTCAAAATTCAAATAGCGGATCTCTTTAGTAGGTACTTTGTTGTAGTAAATAAATAATAATCGGATGTTTGCACACGTTTCAAATTAGTGGCAGAGACAGATGGGTCCAGACCAGATACTTTTCAGCTTGACTACCTCTGTACCTATAATGGGACTGATTTAAAAGTAAAACTCACTATGGTTTTTCTCAAATTTTAGGAGCTAAACAAGAAATTTAGGTATTTCAATAGAATCATCAGTTTTTAAAATGGGAAAGTCGCGTGTGTTAGAAAAATAGAGTGCACTCAAGCAAAAAGCTAGTCGCGGTTTCATTAATACATATTTTAACATTTTAAAATAGACAGCCAATATTTAACCGCCAAACTGGCGGACACGACTACGCTTTTGAGAATATTTCCACCATGATAAAGTGCTTAATTTTTTATACAAATCGATCCGAAAATGGTATTTGCATGTGAAAAACCGACAGGAGGGCACACACCTACATCAAAGAAACGTGATTGGTTCGTTAAGCGGCGAAAATTGTTCGTACACGGCCCTACTCGGCGGATTATTGGCTGGAAATAACACTGTCAAGAAAAAACAACGCGTCTATTTAGGAAGGTGCATCCCTACTGAGCTGGCAACGTCGCATTTTTGGTGATTTTTTGCAATTATTTCACAGAAATTGAACGAAAGTTTCAAATGTGCGTCTGTAGTGCACTTCGTTTTTAGTGTATTCATGTGTCCAATGCAATGATTAATCGTGATGGACTTTTATTTCCGTATTAAAGGAATACAATACTACTGTAGCGACACTAGCGCCACCTAGTTGACAGCTACATAATTACTGCGACGCACGGGTAGCTAGCGCCAGCTCTAGTGACAGCTGTCACATTGTTCTACATCGCGCTAACGAAGTTTCTCAACACGGATGCATAAATACAACTTCCAACTATCTTCCTTCGGACTTCGGTCCCCAGGCATAACATCTGCCTGGAGAGAGATCTCTATTGTGCCTACCCCCCAAAAATGGTGACCCCGAGCATGAACAGCAGCGCAGCCTTCGCACAGCTTCGTCATCGTGACGTCATCATCACTTCCTCAAGCATTCGAGCAGCGAGTCACACAGCCAGCCAGCATCCACGGCTACTACGGGTATCCTGACCACCAGCATGCAGCAGACGCGCATTCCTGGTCATCACCCACAGCCTTCTCAGCGTCCTTGGCACAGCACACTGCACTTCGGCCGGTCAGCAAGCAGAGACGCACTTCTCTCCTGGTCGACGCAGCAGCCAGCCACTACGCAGCACTGCACCACTCCGACTCACTGGAGCATGCAGCATCACCCCGACTCACTGGGGCATCACCGCAGACAGTTCCGACTCACCGTGAACTATGCGGCATCTGGTTCCGACTCACTGGAACTTCCACTGGCCCGGCAAGCATCACAAGATGTATGGACGACTCATCCTGCTATCGACCTCCGGTCTCGGAGGGGAGTGATGTAGCGACACTAGCGCCACCTAGTTGCCAGCTACATAATTACTGCGACGCACGGGTACACAGCTGTCACATTGTTCTACATCGCGCTAACGAAGTTTCTCAACACGGATGCATAAATACAACTTCCAACTATCTTCCTTCGGACTTCGGTCCCCAGGCATAACATCTGCCTGGAGAGAGATCTCTATTGTGCCTACCCCCCAAACTGCCTATATCTGGTTTAATAATAAGAAAATAAAAGTCCATCACGATTAATCATCACACATTGATATTGATTGATTGTGTCATTTGGACACATTGATACACTAAAAACGAAGTGCACTACAGGCGCACATTTGGAACTTTCATTAAATTTCCGTGAAATAATCGTAAAAAAAAACACAAAAAATGCGACGTTGCCAGCTCAGTAGGGATAAACGCTCTTGAGAGAGAGAGAGAGAGAGAGAGAGAGAGAGAGAAACATTTATTTACACACATTCGATACGGGTAGATTTAAAAAATGAAGAAAAACAATATACTTAAGAATAGTACCGATATGGTGTAAAATGGGCCCCACTCAGCATAATGTACAACACACACAACACACGGTGTCTCTTAACACGTCGGCTGCCATGAGCATCACCAGTGGGACCACCTAATCTTCTCTGTGTGGCTGTGAGCATCACCGGTGGGATCAAAAGCTTGTTCTTCAAAGTATTGATCATGGCACCTCAGTAATAGGGCGATGCTGTGAGCATCACGGGTGGGATATCTTAATTTGTATGGGGCGTAGGAGCAACACTTAAGATGAAGCATGGTGGGCGGCCAACGTGTGATAAAACCCCTGCAGGGTGTACTCTGAAGCTAAAATTTCGCAGTTTGTTTCGTGCCATTCCGCTAACACTAGTATTATCGAGAGAGTGAAGTAAGAGCGAGACAGCACGATCTTCTGTCCCGTTTCCTGCGCTACGTCAGAGCCTACGTCACTCGCCCTGCCACCGGGCTCCAGACCATCGGAGGAGCGCAAGGACAGACTTCACTTCGGCGGCGCGCTTGCTAGGGATAGGTCATCTACCAGGCTCTGTGCTACTCTTAGATCATTTTGCTATTGTTTGTACCTAGGTCTCTAGTTAGGTCTTTCTATCGCGAGTGATATATCTATTTAAGCCTATGTCGAGTTTTTCAAATAAAACCGTTGATTTGTGGCCGTTTATTTAATTAATTCTACTTATCCATAATACTAGTGTTATAAACTAAGGAGTGGAGTTGATTTACGACGCAAAAAATATAATTTACAAACGTTACCAAAACTCTTCGTCTCCCATTCAATCCACCAAAGACCGTATCCAGTAACTTATGTCGGCAATATATCAAATAGCTCGCTTTTCCCCAATTTGAGTGAAAGCCTCGTATTCCAGTGAGAGCCCGCGTATTAGATTCCTGCTAATCCAAACGAAAATTCTACGTCTTTATTCCGATATAGGTGGGCTCATCCGGTTTATAAGTCGAACATTTTAGACGCGTAGGTACTGATGGAAATTGTTCAAATATTTATCACTAGCTGTTGTAGCCCTCGTTTACGTCTGCGCAGAATAAATTTATCGCTATCCCGCGGGAACTTTGTTATTTTTTGTGAACACCACCCATAGCAGGTGAGGAAGCCTTTGAATTTTTCTATCTGTTACCAACTGTCACGTGACCTTGTTATCGTCAAGCGTCATCTATTGTTTGAATGATGTGTCTCTAAAACCTGCATTCACAAAACAATTTCAAACCATGTGATTTATTAAGTTAAAAATGCAAAGCCAACATAACAGCGAACACAATAGAGTACACAGTGAACAACAGTTTGTCTATCGCGGAGGCGAGCTCCTCCCGCTCCCCGCACCCCGCCGCCTCCCTCTCCATCTCCTCAACGTTGCCGTTCCTCGGCGATATTGTCGCATAGTCATCATCTTCTTGGGAGTATGCTTCGTTGATCATGTTGTAGTTGGAGCTGTTCTGAAAGCATAAAGTAAGGCTAGATTGTGACAGCACATCACTCCTTTTTGACTTATACCATACTAATGCGACTTTTTCGCGATTGTTTTTGCTTTATCTTCTACATTGTTCAAACCCGTTGATGTTTGATGATTAGGATTTTGTTTATGATTAGTTTTTATTAAAATTAATCGAGTTTTATTTACTATGCCGCACAACGACTAAACATTAACTATCCACAACAATCATAATAGCTGCTTGCTCGACTTAATTTACTATTTTGACTTTCGACCTTCGGTTGGACAATCAGAGTGCAGAAATCGTCAATTTCCGTGATACGAATTGTATGATGTTTCCACTCTATTACATTCTTTGCTCTATGTATATCTGGAAGTTTGCAAAATAAACAGGTACTTCAAAAAATATTATGTAGGTCACGGTATTTATTAAATCTTGTTATTAAGTAATAGTCAGGTAATGGTATAGTCATAAGTAATATGGCTTGGGTAATAGTTTTATCAACTAATAAATCATCAATAAAAAACAACAATTAGATCATAGAGATTGCTTATAACATAACCTTTGCTGTAGTAGGAGTAATATTGTTAGCTAACCTTCATAGTGGGTAAGAAAAATATAATCCTGAAGATCCTGGCAGCGAGTAGAGACGAAATGGGAGATGACTTGCACATCCTCTGGGCCACTGACGTCATCATCAACACTTGTATGAGCAAAGCGAACAAAATGCCGCTTAGAACCGTCACGTAGAGGATCACTGGAAACCAAAGTTATGAATTTATTTTTATACCTTTTTTTGGATTATTTCGGTACTTAGCGAAGTTGTGAAGTCAAGTCATGAAAAATAGCTTCGATTACGTTGAATATTCCATTAACTGCACCACTATTTAGTTTGACATAAACCTATGCAAAGTAATGCTTGAATCTATACAGCATCGTTGTCGCCGACTGATGATCAAGAAGAACTGGTAGAAGTTTAGCGTCTGTCGGTAGTTCAAACAGTATGGCGGCACTTGAACGTCCACATTTATATAAAATAAAGGCTACATTTTTTCGATTGACTACCTCTAGGAGAGGGGCAGCCCCCCTGCTCCCCCCTTAGCGACGCCCTTAAGCATCCTTTTAGCTGCCTGTCTTGATGTCGCATATTACGAGGTTAAGCATCATTAAAATTGTTATTAATTTAAAGCGTCGTAGTAGCTGCGTAGTTTGGGCTAAAGCAATTTGTTTCACATTGGTTCCTTATTTAAATTGTTACATTATTATCAAAACCAATGAAAGAATACCTCTTTTAAAGATAACCAGCGATATTTTAATAGACATGCTACCAAGTTTTAACGCTTGATTTTGTTTTGTGTTAAATTTAAAAAATGCACTTACGGATAGTCGGCACGTTATGACACGGCACCAAATAGTCAACGTAGCATAATCCCATGCATATAACAATGGTGGCACCAGCGTAGAACCATACACGAGACATTTCCAACGGCTCACTCCAGAAAGACATCAAGACGAACAGCACAAGTACTGAAATGAGGTAAAACTTAAAGAACAAAAAAAAATTGACAAGTTTTTCTACAAGTTGCGATTATATTACTCAAAACTTTAGTTTAGATGTGAGCTAGGGGTGCAACATGATATATTATCAACGGGATATAGACGGCGATCACGTTTAACGAGCTTCCAATATTTCGCCGTAGACCTGTAGGCTTATTGTCTAACTCGCTCGCAATCGCCATCGTGTTCATTTTGACAGTTCTTGTATGAATGTGACAGCTAGCTGATTCTAATGCCAATTGTCAGCCCATACTTGAACTGTCAAAATGAACACGATGGCGATTGCGAGCGAGTTAGACAATAAGCCTACATTAGACCGACCGCTTAAATGAGTCCTCGCCCGCGCCCCTGTACCCGGTCCTAACCATGTCAGTTTCGTTACCCTTATAATCTAATAGCTGTTGCCAGCGACTTCGTCTGCAAAGAATTCGTTTGCGCTATCCCGCAGGAACTACGCAATTTTAAGGGATAAAAAGTAGCCTATGTGCTATTCCAGACTTTTCTCTATCTATGTGCCGAATTTCATCCAGATCCGTTGGGCCGTTCTGGCGTGATTGAGTAACAAACAAACTTTCGCATTTATAATATTAGTTAGACTAGGTTCACGGATTTTACCCCACCCCATTGTTTTGTGGGATAATGAGCTTTCGGTTCGAGACAACAACCAGCTCGAAACCCCAGCGAAAAATCGATTATTCCCTCGAGGGGGTAATTACCCCCAGGTTAGGTCTTAGGGCCCTTACCACGAGCTTGCAGCGTGCACGCTCCAAATCGCTATACAAAATTGCTCGTATGTAAAGGCTTTTAGGGTTAAACAATGAAGTAAAGAGAGAGAGAGAGAGAGAGAGAGAGAGAGAGAGAGAGAGAGAGAAACATTGACCAAAGAACATTGATTAAAGGAACATAAAGCAGCTCTTACCCGTCAAAGGCGTATAAAACACAATATTATAAGCCGCAGCTTTCCTCTTCAGCTTAATATTTATTAAAAACCGGTCACTCTGGTCGGTCTCGTTGTCGTTTGGCGTGAAGATGGTATGCCATTTAGCAGGCTCCACTACACCTTGCTTCCAATTGATTTTCCATTGATTAGGTATTACATTCGCAATGTCTGTGAACTAAAATAATTAATTCATTCAATAAATATTACTTAAGACGTTTAAGCCTAGGACAATACATCATCATCATCATAGGCATTTGATCTTGAAAAAAATAGTATAGACATGGATTAGACGGTCGTCAATATAGAATCGTGATAATGCATGGGTCACAGGATAATATTGATCGTCTATCCATGCCATTCATGTAGCACTATGCTAAGATTAAACTATTTATGAAAGCAGACAGACAAACAACAAAAAAATTAAATCACCGTAATGTGTATTTAACGTTTTTATTAGGTATCCCCAAAGTACATATATTATTGTGAAATATCTTTAAACGGTTTTTTCTTTCTTAACGTTTTATATTTATATCTAAAGATATGTCATTGTTAGCTTCTAGTTTGTTCATAGGGAATCAAAAATCTGTAAACCTTTACGAATTCATGATCAGAAAGTTAATACTTACGATTGCCATTTTCTCATCTTGGTGGCTCATCTGTTCTATTCTGATTCTCTCATGCGCTTCCCACGGACCAATGACAACAGAACACCGGTAGTCGTCGTGTGGCCATCTACAAACAATTATACCTGCCAATTGGTCTAGTCCACTCGTTAGATCTGAAGTAAGGATTAGTGCAATCGCGATAAGCTGGGTACTCATCTGCCCATTACAGCGTTATAGTAACTAATTAAAAATCCATGTGGATGTGGCTCGCGAGCATGCCCCGAGTGGAAAGATACGTATATTAGTAGTGATTCGAACGGATCCTACACAAGGTCTCATCACTCGAGAATACTAAGGTTAGAGCGGAAATACTTTTGCAGAGAACCAAATCTCATAATTCAAATGTTGCACTTATTTTTGCAAATTGTCATGATTTTACGTGTAATAAATCCTACTTTACCTGTTAACAGTTTTGGCGTATTCAAAGCACCAGGTAGTCAACTCAGCCTGAAAGTAGTACGTGGCTTCTCCGCTGTTTACCATCGTCGTGGGCCCGGGGTTCTCTGTGTCTATTGCGCCCTTGCCATCTGAACTGGTAGACATACAATAATTGTTAGTGGGAATATTTAGCGTTTGTATGGCATTTTTTTCGTTATTGCCGATTCAGCATATACTGTTAAATAAATGCTCAGACTTAACTTTTTATGACAACTAAACACAGTATGGATGCTGCATCTAGTTTGTGCAAAGTTGTTGCGACTTCTGTTTCCATTATTTAATTAATATAGAATCCATATAAATGTTTGTTTCTCTTTTACACAAATAATTGTGGGTGTCAACCCTAATACTCTTAATTAAGTGTAGCTAGTTACTCTAAAACAGGCCTTACCAGCTGAGATTATAACGCTAACTAAACAAAGAACTTTTCAATTTAACAAAAATTAAATCGACAACCCTAACGCTTTATTGGAGCGTAGGTACTTATTTCAAAAAGTAAGCCTATCTTCCCTACTGCTTTAGCTTATATATATACTGTGGTAATCGTGAGACTCATTGACGCATGAGCCGAGCGGTCGAAACGCTTGAATCATTCACCTTAGTAAGTACAGTCAAGGGCATAAATAAATGTCAAAAACGTCAATATACCTTTATGCCATAAACAATGACGCCGGTGACACATAATTATATGGTATTATTTGACATGAGGGCTGTAAGTATGAATATTATATGTCCTCGACTGAACATATTTTTTATTAAATCATACAATCTTGTTAACATTGGACAATTGTCGCTCAAGCACAGCTAATAAAGGCATACTACTCTGTTAATGAATTTTTGAATGATAGATAATTAAGTAGTTGAGTTATGAAAGAAATGTTTATGCATGCGGCGCGTACCTACATGCAAATAATATATGTAAACAGACATATTTGTATGCCCTGGGGCACCACAGTGATACTCAAAATGTATTCGAGATCTACATTAATTAGGTACCTATGTTGGACAAAATGATGAAATGATTATGATTGTACTTCAACATGCAGAGTACCTACCCATACAGTATTACCCATATAGTATTAGTAGTACCACACCAAAAGAATTTCTTAATACTCGCTTCTAATCAAATTGTTTAATATATAAATCAATGTATAGCTATAATGCATGCATACCCCTTGATTTTGTTTGTAACACTATTCAGTCGCAAATTAAACTCGATGGAATCACACGTATTTCTTTAAATATTATTCCCAAAAATCAAGCCATACAAACTTCAACCCTATTACTACAACATATGGTCACAATCGAACCGGATCACTTACGCTGCGGACACTCGCCGGCCGAGCTACGAGAACAAAAGAACCGCATTCCAGAGAGATAAGTAGCCGGCGCATCGATCGCGTTGCATCGAACTAGCGAATATTAGCAAGAAGTAAACAAGTTTTATGGCTTAACGTTATAACATCAGTTACCTATTACGAGATTTATTTACACTCATCATCATCAAGTTGAAGAATACGTGAAGTATGGCTAATCAACAACAAATAATTGCCCTGCTAGAAGATACGGCTGCCTTGTTTAGAAAAACACAAGCTAATTTAAAGAAATGTCCAAAGGCCAGATTAACAAGAGGATATATTGAATCACGCATGAAAATAATCGACGATTACTGGACTACCTTTATAGACGCACACAAACAATTAGTGAAAATTACCCCACAAGAACAAAAAGGAAGTTTGCCTTACTTTCTAAGCGAAGAGTATTATACCTACGAGGACTTATATAATGTATTACAAGGCGACTTAAGAGACATGCTGACAACGTTATCACTACAATCAGTGATGGATTCTGCAAATTCGAGCTTAATGGAGAGTGCACAAAATAACCTTGTACGTTTGCCAAGGATCCAGCTACCCATATTTTCCGGGCGTTACGAAGAGTGGCCTACGTTCCAGGACTTATTTATTTCGATGGTACACAACAACAAATCACTTAGTGACGTACAAAAATTACATTATTTAAAGACTAGTGTTTCCGCGGAAGCCGAATCGTTGTTGAAGCATGTGCAAGTTACATCGGACAATTATTCACAAGCTTGGGACATTTTGAAATCGAGGTATGGCAACAAAAGACTTAATTTAAATCACAATTTGAAAAGATTGCTTAATCAAAGAAAAATTACTACCCAATCAGCGGTTCAACTTAAATACTTAGTAGATACATCTACTGAATGTTTAAATAATCTCAAAAACATGCAAATTGACACCAGCTCTTGGGATTCGATAATTATATTTCTGCTAGTTCAGAAATTAGACCCAGAGACACATAAAGAATGGGAAGAGCATTCGTACAAGAATGATTCGGAGCCGCTACCCACATGGACAAATTTCAAGACATTTTTAGAGAACAAGTTCCGTACATTGGAGTTAATTAATACAAATTCACGAGAGACTAAGCAAGTCAAAGAAAGATCGTTTCATGTTGCCACGCCGACTGTTGTCAAACATTGCATTATGTGCAAAGATAGCCATACATTATGTCACTGCAAAGAGTTTACCACCTTGGAACCTACAAAGAGATACGAGTATGTTAAGAACAAAAATTTATGTTTCAACTGTCTGGTACCAGGACATTCAGCGTCGAAGTGCAGAGTACCTGTGTCCTGTAGAATATGTCAACGGCGTCATCATTCTCTTCTACATCAGTCTAAGGAAACTGAGCCAGTGGTGTTCAAGAACACTTCACAACCACTAGCATCAACACAACATGTTGTAGAAGAGCAAGAAGCAATAGTTAATACAATGATTGCGTCACATCTCACTACCAGAAGAGGAGTAGCACTACTAGCCACTGCTGTGGTGGAAGCAACAAACGAGCTGGGTCACATCATTCCACTGCGCGCGCTAGTAGACCAAGGTTCCCAGGCATCGTTCATCAGCGAAAAGGCGACTCAACTACTTAAGCTATATCGACAACCAGCAAAGGGAAGCGTCACAGGAGTGGGCTCTACAAGAATAAGTATCAAGCACGTGGTTCAGCTCAACATTAAGTCACAATGGGATTCTTCATATATCCTACCGATACGAGCCTATGTTATGCCTAAACAGCTGACCACGAAGATACCCACTAATGAAATTAGAACACAAGCCTGGCCACACCTAGAGGGACTACAACTGGCTGATCCAACTTGGTTTTCGTCAGGACCAATCGACCTTCTTCTAGGCGTTAAAGAATATGCAAAAATAGTACAACCAGACTTGATTAAAGGTCCACCAGGTACCCCAAGCGCACATAAAACCAACCTGGGCTGGATTCTTTTCGGAGAAGTTTCATTCAATACACATGAAGATACTCACATCGTTATGCATCATCAAGTAGACGTTGAGGACATGTTGAAATCAATATGGGAAATTGACACAGACACTAGAAGGCACTTGACAAATGAAGAGAAGCTATGTGAAGAAATCTATGAACGAACAACTACCAGAGACGAAAAGGGACGATACATTGTCGAACTTCCCTTTAAGACTGACAATCCAAAATCGCCCGATGGTAACACGAAAGAGATAGCCACAAAACGATTTCTTCAGCTCGAGAGGAAGTTCAAGAATTCACCAGACCTGAAAGCAGAATACACGAAAGTAATTAATGATTACATAGATCAAGAACATATGGAAGAATTACCTACAGAAGAAAAAGAAACAATAAAATCAGTTTACTTACCACACCATGCCGTGGTACGCGAAGACAAAGAAACCAGTCGCACACGCGTTGTTTTCGATGCCTCCTGCAAAGGATCGAATAGCGTGTCGCTGAATGATGAGCTGTTGATTGGGCCTCAGTTACAAGAAGATTTGAGAAACCTTTTGATGAGATGGCGCATGAAAAAGATAGCATTTGTGGCCGATATTACAAAGATGTATCGCCAAATCTTGGTTGTTCCAGAACACGCGGATTACCAACGTATTCTCTGGCGAAAAGATGAAGCAGAAACCTTAAGGGAGTATCGTCTACTAAGAGTTACGTTTGGCACGGCACCAGCGCCATACTTAGCTGTTAAAACACTACAGCGCGTTGCTAAAGATGAAGGACATGGGCATGCAGATGCTGTAAGGACCATAAACGAAGATTTCTATATGGATGACTTACTTTCTGGTGCAGCGACTGCCGAAGAAGCTATTTCAGTAGCTAAAGAAGTGTCAAATATTTTAAGTAAAGGAGGATTTCATCTGACAAAATGGGCATCAAACAACATCGATTTTATGAAAAATTTTGATGAAAATGATCGATCAGCTAGTGCTAAGGTACAGCTGAACCTTGATGGTGCCATAAAGGCACTTGGAATAGTTTGGAATTTAGGAAAGGACACATTTCAATACAATTTGTCATTGCCACCGTTGACAAATAACGTAACTAAACGAAGAATATTGTCTGATGTTCAAAAACTGTTCGACCCACTTGGGTGGATAGCACCAAGCACGATCATGGCGAAGATGTTAATCCAGAAACTATGGCTCGAACGAGTAAACTGGGATGAAAGTGTGAGTCCTTATCTAGAAGAAGAATGGAAGAAAATAAGACAAGATTTCGAAAATGTTACTGATATACAAATAGACCGATGGCTCTGCACAGAAAATATTGAGAGCGAGAAAATTGAAATTCACGGCTTTAGTGATGCATCGATGCATGCATATGCAGCTGTCGTCTACATAAGATCTGAAAAGAAGGATAAAATTACAACCAAACTACTCGCTTCTAGAACTAGAGTAGCGCCACTGAAGACTGTTTCATTGCCTCGTCTAGAACTTTGTGGTGCCCTACTGCTCTCCAATTTAATGAGACAAGTTGGACAAGCAATGAGAATACCATCATCACAGATGTACGCTTGGACAGATTCCACCATCGTGATCGCATGGCTTTGTGGGGAACCCAACCGATGGAAGCCATTCGTAGCCAATCGGGTTGTAGAAATTGTAGAAAACCTAAACAATAAACACTGGCATCATGTTCAGTCAAGGGAAAATCCAGCGGACGTAGCCTCCCGAGGAATACTGCTGTCAGAGTTAAAAACGTATGACTTGTGGTGGAACGGGCCGAAATGGTTGTCTGAAAAGAAATTAAAAATGAACACAACAGATATATATACAACAGATGAAGAAATGAAAACAGCAAAAATACACACTTACCTCAATACTGAAGAACAAAACGAATTAGGAACGAGATTGACTGCACAATTCAATAAATTTGACTCTTTGAAAGAACTAATAAAGACCATAACCTACTGCCGAAGATTTTTAACCTGTAAAAAGAAAATGGAAGATATTAGTAATGACTTAACAACAACAGAATTAGAAACATCACTGACCATTTGCATTAGAAGAGTTCAAGAAGATGAATTTAGCGAAGAAATTGAAAGGTTAAAGGCAAACAAACAAGTAAAAGGGACGAGCGTACTGCGATCACTAAACCCTTATCTAGATGAAAATAATATCCTCAGGGTGGGCGGTCGCCTTCAGAATTCTCAGCTCGACAAGGACAGAAAACATCCTATAATATTAGGACATAAAAACACGTTAACGCCTTTAATCATTGCCGATGTACATGAAAAAACATTGCATGGAGGATTACCACTGATGTTATGCAATTTACGTTCAAAATATTGGGTTTTAAGAGCTAAATCACTGTCAAAGAAACACATCAAGAAATGCTTACCTTGTGCAAGACACGCAGCTAGAACTAAAACTCAAGTTATGGGAGACCTTCCAGAAGCCAGGGTAACTCCATCAAGAACATTTTTACATAGTGGAGTGGATTTTGCGGGCCCTTTTCAAGTTTTATCATCCAGAGGAAGAGGAGCCAAAACGATAAAGGCTTACATAGCCATTTTTATATGCATGTCCACGAAGGCCATTCACATAGAATTTGTTGGAGATCTTACTTCAGAGGCCTTTATAGGAGCCTTCAGACGTTTTGTCGCTAGACGAGGAAGATGTAGTCATATTTGGAGCGACCAAGGGAGAAATTTCGTTGGAGCTAACAAGGAGCTTGTCGATTCCTGGAACGAAGCAAAGTTGAAATTTACTGGAAGAATAGCAGAAACACTCGCAATGGAAGGTACCCAGTGGCACTTTATACCTGCCTACAGTCCGAACTTTGGGGGCCTATGGGAGGCAGGCGTAAAATCTATAAAACACCACCTCAAAAGAATACTCACCAGCAACCTAACGTTCGAAGAAATGACAACTGTCCTTTGCCAGATAGAAGCCTGCTTGAACTCGCGGCCTTTGTGCCCGATTGATGATACCGATCCTGAAAATCTCGACCCTCTCACGCCAGGACATTTCTTGATTGGAGAAGCACCCATCGTAGTCCCAGCTCCTGATTATAGAGACAATAAGATGCACAGCTTGTCACGATGGCAGCATACTCAGAAATTATTGTCTGATTTCTGGCACAGATGGCAAGATGAATATTTAACCAGATTACAGCAACGTCCTAAATGGCTAAAGAAGGAAAAAGAATTTGAAATTGGAAATATCGTTCTCATCAAAACTGATAATTTACCACCGGGTAAATGGTCATTAGGTAGGATAGTTGAGAAACACCCCGGAGATGACGGTTACACTAGAGTATACAGTGTGAAATCTGGTAGCAACATAGTACGTAGATCTGTCACCAAATTATGTGCTCTACCTGTTGATGTAGATTAAGTTGTAAATGTTTTAATATTAATGTTATGTTTGTTGAATTACTACCTCCACCAACTTTGGCATGTATTCTATTTAAAAGGACCCAAATAGTCCTTTGGTGGGCGGTATGTTTAATATATAAATCAATGTATAGCTATAATGCATGCATACCCCTTGATTTTGTTTGTAACACTATTCAGTCGCAAATTAAACTCGATGGAATCACACGTATTTCTTTAAATATTATTCCCAAAAATCAAGCCATACAAACTTCAACCCTATTACTACAACACAAATGATTAGAATTATTTAAATTACATGTTTATTGAGGATCAAAAGTATACCGGTCATATTTTATACAACATTTTAAGAAAATACATTTGGTAATTACCAACTTAACGGATTTTAGAACTAGAAAGCCAAGTCTCCGAACCCTACAATATTGATCAAACTACTGATTAATTACTTGATGAGAAAAAACGTCGGCCGCCATATTTGTCCATCACGGAAGGTAAGTCTGGTGATGTTGTTGAACTTGTCAGGACTCCAGGCCATGCTGTCGTCCACCCAGCTCTAAAACAAAGAGAACTTAAACAATCCACCACACATATACTTACGTGCCGGCACGTAAGTCTAGCGCTGACGTTTCACGTGAAGGGGATCTGCGCACCCACGGATACCGTATATTATACTTCTGCGCATACAAGGTCAGCGCTAGACTTACGAGCCGGCACTTATAAAAGTGATTTCCGTGACATTAAACATTAGATTAATAGCGGTGCTACCTCATGTAACATTGTCATAATATTGACCACTATCATCTCCAGCCTATATAGATGTCCCTTTCAATATATGAAAAGGCTCATTTTGCGAACAGGCTGCCAAGGGGTGTATTTTTTTGAAACTACCAGCAATTCAGAAAGACCATCATTGCCAAGAAGAAGCACCGCAAAAAATTTAACATTCAATTAAACAAAACAGCAGTTTAATTATTCTAGAATGATTCTAAAAAATCTTGTGTAGACGCTTGTAAAAGCGGCAACTCGATTAGAAGAAACCTTAGCATTAGGAATAAAATGAATATCATTGGAAAATTTACTCTTACCTAGTCCTAAACTATACAAAGCTTGTGCTAAGGGTATGTAGATAATAAATACACTACATCCATAATTCGGGTACTAATAATAGATTCAAAAGGTTCGCAGTTCATAAGACCAGACAATTATCCTGTGACCATGATACGTGCAACTGCTTCGAAATATTAGGGGCCTTACTATGACGTCCTAATTCCGACTCAGTTCAAGTTTTAGCTGTCACTTTTAGTATGAATCTGACAGCGAGCGAAATTAAACTGAATCGCATTAAGACGTCATGGTAAGGCCCCTGGGCCTTGTTAAAGGTAATCGCGACCTGTATCCCGATGACAATGTCTGATTCGTATTCATCATACAAGTTTCTATCCGAACCGGGACCTCCAGCTTCTTAGTCAGGGTTACCACTAGGGTTTCCGCCCGTCTAAAGTCTATTACTGGACTTACCGCAACCACCGCCACACCAGTTACCAGCTTCGAATCAAAGGGGTTGTATCGGACGCTGGTAATCTTGACTCCTAGTTGGATATCCACTGTTGGACCAGGTGGCAGGTGAGGCAGTCGATCCATCAGTAAGGTAGCTTTTAATTTGTCCGAATTGGACATCACTGGGTCCACTTCCTTAGAATCCGTTGTAGAACCTGTAAATATTTGAAAGAGGTTCAAAGAAAGAAATGCAAGCAATAAAGATAATTGCACATGAAATTAAATTGATGATTTAATGCGAATTTGCCATTTATTTATTTAAAATATAAAAGATTTTTAATTGTGATTGTGTGGTCATTATTAATGTTGTTAGGTTAGCTAATTACGTAATAACTTGAGACAGGAGGGCTCTTTAGTAGGAACTGAACTCACTACTTTTTACGGTAGAAGAACTGAGTTGCGAGACTTGTTGTTTATTTAAAGTTATGTTTTTGATGGATAATAAACTTACTATTGGTCCCATTAACGGGGCAATCGTAAAGGAATTTGGCTTCAACTCCAGTCCAGGCAGCGAAACTGAAGTACTCCACAGGAATGAGATTCACGTCAAAGTACCGCAGCAAAGGCGATTCGCCTTCCTTCCCAAACTCAATGAGACCGTCTGCCGAGGAAATTATCGATCATTTTCGAGATAAGTAAATTATCAGCTGCTTTAAAGTGTGCTGGTAAAACCATTATCAAACTTTAAGAGCTGTTTGCAACGTATTGCGTAGTGGTGTCTTAAAATTATGATCATGATCGCAGATATAAATTTTAAAAAGCCAACAAAATTTGACTCTGACTCCACAAACTTGCACCCAGTACAGAAAAAAATGCAAGCTAAAGCAATTTATTTGCGGATCAGAGTTTTTTTTATTTAGGCTTTATTTGCCAATAGACATGTGTAGTTCACGAATGAAGGATTCAAATGAAGTATATCAGTCGTTGTCACTCTTTCATTCACTAGTTCAGTTCAGATTTATATACTTCAACAGTTCACTAGTTCAGTCCGTTCATGTAACATTAAAAAAATACCGCTCGTTTTGGCATCGTGATTTGAAAATACAATTTAATTAATCTATGTATTTGTAAATACGGCAAATGACTCAATACTTCAATCAATAGTTCCGTGATCGTGAAAAAGTCACGTGCGACTGTATAAACTCAGTAGATGGATCTTTTGAGTTACTGAACTGAACTGAACTAGTGAACTAAATGAGTGATATACTTCACAGTGAAGGAAAGAAGCACATCAATCTTTTCTTTCAAGTGAAGTATTTCGCGCATGTCTATTTGCCAAATTTCATCACTATCCACGTTAATGAGAAGTGCATCTTTGTTTTTATTTTTGGTATAAAGGATGCACAATTTGATCGCGTGAAATTTCCCTACCTTTTGAAATCCTTATGTAAAACGCCCTGAACTCTACAGGTGACAGTATTCCGGTGGTTCTGGCGGTGTCTTTCGCAGTTCTTCTCAAATTTCTTCTCAACTCCGTGAACGTATTCCTACCGCCTCCAATCACTGTAAGAAACAAAATCGTCATCACCACCATCTACCTCCGTCCCATTACTGGACATAATGTCTGACCAGTCGCTCGAAAACGCATCTAGGTCAAGTTAAGTTGCCATTTTTTAGAGAAAATTGCGTTGCATAATTTTGTGCCATTATGTATTTCGACTCAAGCATTTCAAACTTTATTTATTTTAATACTAGTTTCTGCCGTCTGCGTGGTGTTAAATATAAGAAGATTCCTCTTGAATCACTCTATCGATTAAAATAAACCGCATCAAAATCCATTGCATAGTTTTAAAGATCTAAGCATACATAGCGGACAGATAGCGGAAAGTGACTTTGTTTTATACTATGTAAAGTGATACCCATGACTGTTAGCCAGCAGGGAATGCCTTGAAGATAAACAACTGACAATCTCATATATCTTGACCATTCGCATAAATTGAATGTTCCGGTCCCTACAGACCTATCTCGGATGTGCTAACTTAATTTGATAACACTTGCTAACCCTCCATAATAGCTATTAAGTAGTTTGTACACAAGGGTAGTTGTTTGACTTAGTTCGATCTCGCAGTCGTATTTATACTACGTAATAATACTTTGTGAGGGTTTAACGTAAAGTTGTCAGACTACATTCCACGCTTGTATAGTTGGTCAAGGAATTCCTTTACCGTAAGCTAAAAACATAATACAGCGGAACGCCATGCCTACATTAAGGTTTTTTTATTTTTAGGTTTCTGATTAGACCAACCAGCACGGCTAGCACGAGAAATTTCACGAACCGCGTCGCGCGCGAGATCTGCCCGTCATTTTCTTATTGTTTTTCTAGAAAGAGACGAGTACCTAGTCTATCTCGCACGCGACACAGCTCTCACGTGCTGCTGTCATTCTATTCGAATGGTGTGAGTAATCGTCCGTCGCACTCGCACACTCGCTTTAGGCACCCCACCGCCGACGATGAACAAGAAGCGAGTATAGCGAGTTGTCGCTGGCTCTTGCTAGTAGGGAGAACTAGTAGGAAGAAAGTCCTTGCGGCGGTGTGAATAGGCAGCGATCAACCATTAATATTCTTTCTGTTTTATCGACACGGGATCTCTATCTTTTGTTCGTTTCTTGAGCGAGAAAATAGTTGATAGCTAATCGCTTCCTTGCCCGCTGGGACTAGTGCCTTATGGCCGGCACTGAACTATCGGAACTACACACTTGTTCTCTTGTTTTTATAGAACGACCGCTTAACTGAGTCTTCGCCCGTGCGGCACAGGGGCGCGGGGTAGAACGAAAAAGTTGACCGAGAGTGGTAGTGCGCCTGCGGCCCGCACCACTCTCGGCCTCCTTCGTCATCCCACGCCGCGACCCTGCACCGCGCGGGCAAAGACTCATTTAAGCTAGACTTCCGAGCAAAGCGGCTCTGGCGTCACTGACGGTAGCGACAGTGTCGCTAGGACAGTGCGATAGTATTATGCAGTACTAGCTACACATGTCACGGGTCAGCTGCCTAGAGTCGCAGCGTGAATAATTATTACAGTACTAGCTGTTGCCAGCGACTTCGTCTGCAAATAATTCGTTTATCGCTATCCCGCGGGAACTACGCAGTTTTCCGGGATAAAAAGTAGCCTATGTGCTATTCCAGACTTTTCTCTATCTATGTGCCGAATTTCATCCAGATCCGTTAGGCCGTTCTAGCGTGATTGAGTAACAAACAAACATCCATCCATCCATCCATCCATCCATCCATCCATCCATCCATCCATCCATCCATCCATCCATCCATCCATCCATCCATCCATCCATCCATCCATCCATCCATCCATCCATCCATCTATCCATCCATCCATACTTTCGCATTTATAATATTAGTTAGATGAAAATGTATGAAGGAACTTCCGAGCGCAGCGTCACTTGCCGCTGCGACAGTGTCGCTGAGTCAGTGCCGCCAGAGCCGCTTTGCTCGGAAGTCTAGCTTTAAGGTGCGACCACACCGCCGCTTAAAAAACGGTGACGTTACGGAATCGCAACAAAATGTATGAAGAAACGGTGAGAAAATGTGACGCATACGACACGTCACTGCGTATACGCGGCGGTTTGGTCGCACCCTTAGGCGGTCGGTCTATAGTTATGCCTCTCGCTCATCGTTGGCGATGGGATAAATAATTAACAACTCACCTATTTCATACACAGGCATCGTGGTATTCGGATTAGGCGAGGTCGACAGCAAAACATGTCCGTTGTTGGGAGCAAGTATAGCGATGTGCATTTCTAAAAGAACGCCAGCAGCCATCTTGACCTTCCGGCGATCATCAGAATATATCCTATAGAAGGTTTCATACTTGTATCCGTGCCTGCATACGTGTTCTTTGCATTGTGACGCAGCTGGAATTTAAAAACAGTATATTTAACTTACTTTTACGGTTCCAACCCTAGTTTTTAGGGTTCCGTATCCAAAAGGTTAAAACGGGACCCTAAGACTTCGCTGTCCGTCCGTCCGTCCGTCCGTCTGTCACCAGGCTGTATCTCAAGAACCGTAATAGCTAGACAGTTGAAATTTGCACAGATTATGTATTTTTATTGTGGCTACAACAACAAATACTAAAATCAAAATAATAATAATAATTAAGGGGGGCTCCTTTACAACAGAGTATTTCTGGTACGGAACCCTTCGTGCGCGAGTCCGACTCGCACTTGGCCGGTTTTATTTTTCAGAATTTAAGCTTAGCTTTTCGGTGAATGAATAAATCGTATTACAAACTGCGTCTGCAAAGCACTTCAAAGTGTATTTAAAAATCCATACAAAAATTTAAATCAAATTGAAATTAAATACAAGTAAACGTCGTTCACTTAAAATGCTCAAATAAATCATAATTACTTTAATCTTTCAATCCAACGAATTCATTGAATTTAATGGGTAGCGTGATTACTATAACTCTAGTCAAATTGATACCAGTCCAAGTTCCAGAAAGATTCTCAAACTTGTCCGCCATTACATTGAATAATTAACAAGATCTAAAGGACCGTTCTACTGTTAAATATTAAAACTGCCCTCATTTCTGTCAACTAGGGATGGCGATTCCCAATGAAAGAAATCGATTGTTAGATCGTATCGATGACAGAAAAATTAATGACTGAGTTATTCAAACATTAAATCGATTTTTGATAACTTGATATTTTTACTAAAATTTGCGCTTTATTAATTAACTAGCTGTTGCCAGCGACTTCGTCTGCAAAGAATTCGTTTATCGCTATCCCGCGGGAACTATGCAATTTTCCGGGATAAAAAGTAGCCTATGTGCTATTCCAGACTTTTCTCTATCTATGTGCCAAATTTCATCCAGATCCGTTGGGCCGTTCTGGCGTGATTGAGTAACAAACAAACAAACATCCATCCATCCATCCATCCATCCGTCCATCCATACTTTCGCATTTATAATATTATATATATTACTAGCTGCTGCCAGCGACTTCGTCCGCAAAGAATTCGTTTATCGCTATCCCGCGGGAACTATGCAATTTTCCGGGATAAAAAGTAGCCTATGTGCTATTCCAGACTTTTCTCTATCTATGTGCCGAATTTCATCCAGATCTCTTGGGCCGTTCTGGCGTGATTGAGTAACAAACAAACAAACATCCATCCATCCATCCATCCATCTATCCATCCATACTTTCGCATTTATAATATTAGTTAGATAGTTAGATAATATTAATTAATTACATGATTTTAATTTTCAACATGAAACTACCGTGAGACTCACACATAATTACAACACAACGGATAACTCACGTATAAAAGCCGAAGAATTGCTCCGACAATTGTTTCTTCGGCTTTTATACGTGAGTTATCCGTTGTGTTGTAATTATGATTTTAATTATCTACATTATCTAACTTATTTGCCTAAAGAGGTCACGTTATTTTTGGACGTTTAAATGACTGATTAACTAAACAGATTTATATGGGGAGTGTGAACGGGTGCGTTGGGAGGGGAAGGCCTAGACGGACGTTCCGTGATCAAATTGGGGACGTTTTGGAAAAAGGTCAGGTCAAGAGTAGGTACCCGAAACCGACGAGCATATGAAGAGATTGATGAATGTGGATGAAGCGAAAGAGGTGTGTCAGGATCGTAGCAAGTGGAACAAAGTAGTCTCTGCCTACCCCTGTAGGAAAGAGGCGTGACGGTATGTATGTTAAATGACTGAATCTAAACCTTAAACGTCTCGTCACATATTAAATTTATCATTCTTCCTCCTAACTTTGGAGTAGAACCGTATTAATCGACTTTCGTAAGTGAATTTCGATTAATCGATTGGATGACCAACCCTGCGTGGTTTCATAGGAGTTATAACTAGCTGTCGAGTTTAAAATACAAGTTTGATCATTTAAAAGAGCTCTGCATCAAATTAATTAACTTGGAAAACCTCTTGGTGCTTTAAGGTTGATTAATAAATTATCGGTGTTTGAGTGGACAGAAATTAGGCGGTTTTATTTTTAAAACGTTATTCATTTGCAAAATTTTCGAGGACTGAACATTAGGTAACTTAGGTTTTAAAATAGGTACATAGGTTAGATACTACTACCTACCTAAGGTATTTTCATTCTTACATGCCCTATTTGGTAAACAAAATTCTAACCTCAAAACGTCTCATTTTTGTTATTTTTTAACTATTTCAGCGTAAATAGAAAGAAAGAAAGAAAGAAGACATTTATTCATTTTGCAAGACACACAAATATAAGAGCATGTACACACAATTTTATAAAAAAAAAACAATAAAAAAACCAGACATGAAAATTTGATCATCAGCGTTGTGTGTGTCTTCGCAAAAGTGAAACGGTCGCTGGCTCAGCATTACGCTGAGGTGTTAGACACCTGCAGCACTGATTTTCAGCCAGAACCGTCTGTGACTCAAGAAACGATACACAGTGTAGATTAAATAAATGAATATACTAAATAAACCATAAAATTTTGAGTAAGAAGTAAAGTAATAAATAGATAAAACCCGACTTATGTGTAACTAGAAAATACATAAATTTATTAAATAATTTTCAATAAACAAAAAACGAAGTGTAAACAAAATTGTTCAAAAACAACAAGCTGGCATACCAATGTGCAAAGTGCTGGAGGACTATTTTAAGGATTTTTGGAGCGTCAATAAGTGAAATAAAGGAACTGGAGATAAAATATCAGCAAAATTATGTACAAAATATTGCCTCAGGTTTATTTGAAAACATAAAACACCTTATTCTTTACAAAAATTTGCACGTTGAGGTTAGAATTTTGTTTACCAAATAGGACAGGTAAGAATGAAAATACCTTACTTAGATATTAAGGGCCTGTTTCACTCTGTCAAGTTTCAGTTATCTTAACTATCAGTTATCTATGATGACGTCTCAGTCTGTTTCGTTGTAATAAATAGAGACGGAATCTGTCACTTAAGATAACTAGGACTTAACATAGAGTGGTGAAATAGGCCTTAAATTGAAATTCACTAATGCGAATGTTTTGAATTTTTACGATTTTACGTACTATTCGTAAAGTGCCTAATTAATTTTATTATACGTACTTACTATGTTTGTTCCGTTTCAAAAATTGATTTTAAATTTGGTGTACAACTAGATTGGATGACTATGCAAGTACCTACAGTCATCGAAAATTACATTCTGCAATAAAAAAAATATTTTTTTAATTTAAACTTCTTTAAAAAGGGCGTAAAAATGGAAATGGGGAATCAAAATAGTGATGGGTTGCTAGCCGCAACGCTCATAATGAGTCCTAAGATTTTCGCCCATTCCCTCGAAGGGCTTTTACCATCCATCCAAGAGAAGCAACTGTGATAATACTTAACAACTGTGGTAACTTACTCTTATAAAGTACTCACTGTGATAGCTAAAAGTGTAATTCCCATCGGATTTCGCGGCACTTATAAAAGTCACAAGCAGAAAAGAAATCCGCCAATCCATCGCCGAAACTTTTTTTTGTATAAATAACTTTTTTTAGTAATAAGTAAGAGTAAATATGTTTAGCGGCGATAAAAGACAGTGAGTGAGTGGGAGCCGACACATAAATAACACTCACAGTGGACAAATAGTGACACTTCTGCAACATAAACCTACTGTGTGCGTTAAGCTGGCAAGGCCAGTTATTATTTTTAATTTTTGCATTTCCCAGCTTTTATTCAGAAGTCTTGAAGTGTAATTAACAATTACAGATTACGTTATTAAAGATTACTTTTATGAATTTTACATAATAAATAATGAAACAAAGCAATGTATTTTAAAACAGACAGCTTTTGTGGTGAAGTGATTCTAAAGATTCTGAAGTTTAGTAAGCGCTCTCTACATTTCAATACGAAGAAATTTACAAAATTTTACCATTAAATTTGTTAATTAGTTTTTGTATTTTTAGGCGATCAAGTTTTTTTATTGCATGTTGCCAGTACGATTTATTTGATCTTTACTTGAGAAAATATATAAATTATCCACATATACGTGTATAATTTATTATTCTAAATTAACAATTACGTTTAAATAATATCTTTCTTCGTGAACTCGGCAGACATATACCACTTTTGGTCGAAACGGACTTTAATTTGACAGACAAAATTTGGGGCCTTACCGTGATGTCTTAATGCGATTCAATTCTGACTCAGTTCAGGTTATAGCTGTCATTTTTACCTAGTATGGAGACCTAAAAGCGAGCGAACCTAAACTGAATCGGAATTGAATCGCATTAAGACATCATGGTAATCCCTCTGTATTCAGACATTCTATCTCACAAAATTCTTACAAACCGGTTTATGAACCTTTCTTAATTTAATTCTTACGTGCTTTCCTATTCCCAGCTCATAGCCCGCCACGTTAACGCATGCAATCAAAAAGGAAGCGCCGCGTCGGTTATCGCCCGGACGCCGATAACCGTCTGTTGTTTTACTGTCGCTGCTAATAAAATGCTCTGCTTATCCCCATTCTAGTTTTAGTGACCCGCCACCCTGAAGGACATGTAAATGAGGGACAAATTAAAAAAAACACCGGGTAGCACTCCGGGAGTGCCGGCAGAGGCAGAAGTGAAAACTACACACGCACACTCGCGCAAAAAGAAAGAAAAAGAAAAAGAAAAAAACTTGAGATTTGAACTGCGGTCACCTGAGAGAACGCACTGTTATTCCACACCTTATAACACTAAGCCAAACGCACATACGTTAAAGCGACAAAATTAATGTACACTTCAAAAATCGAACGCGACTGCTTCATTCGTATTTCTAAATAAGCTCTTAGAGGATCTGCTATCCTGTATGCTTATTGTCTAACTCGCTGGTAATCACCACCGTGTTCATTTTGACAGTTCTTGTATGAATGTGACAGCTAGCTGATTCCGATGCCAATTGTCAGCCCATACATGAACTGTCAAAATGAGCTCGATGGCGATTGCGAGCGAGTTAGACAATAAGCCTACTGGTACTTCAACTCTCCCTCCGTCTTACGTCCGACACGAGTTAACATTTTTTACCCATCCAAAAAAGCTAAAGAAGTTTTCAGTTCAAAAATACCCAGCGAGCGTGAAGCGCGAGCGAAGCGTCTTAATTTCAGCATGGCTAGCACAAGAGTGCGCGAGAGCTGTGTCGCGCGCGAGGTCTACCCATCTCTTTCTAGAACAAACAGTTAGAAAAAGACGGGGAGTCAATCTCAGGTGCGCACTAGTGATTAATGTGTTGCTTGGGCTAAAAAAAAATCGTTTATGCTCTGTTTTCCTAACAGGTTGCATTTCCAACCGATTCCGGTGAAATTCTATAAGTAGGTTTGCATTAGGTTTGATAGTTTTTTTTGTAGGTACATATCTCAGCCATATTTAAAAATATTCAAAGACAGACTCGCAAAATCATAGAGCCACTAGATTGAATTGTCTTAGAAAAATATTCTGTTATTATAACAACAATATTAGCGGTAGTGTCAAAATAAGTTTAGTGTCGTGACTATCTATCATAACGGAACATTGTTGTATATTACGACTCGAACTTGTCCGGTTTTGGGGTCAATTTTCCCAACTGTCACATAAAGAATGATGCGGACGGACATACGTTATGTAAGCATGTTACAGCAAAAATAAGAAACACAATCAAGATTCATGACTAAACTAAAACTTGTATCGTTACGGTGCTTTGTTTCCGACGCAAAATCCATCCTCATTGCTTATCCTTATCTATACGTATTATCATAAAAATAACTCCTATTTTTTAGCTTTCTAGATCTAAGGACATTGCATTTTCTCACGCTTTGTCTTCTTTTTCTCCTTCTCTTTAGCAATTTTCAGCCATAAATCTTCTTTTTGTTACGTTGATTTCCGAAGCGCAGCCAGCATTGAGGGCTAAGATAAAAGGTATTCTATCTTACCACCATCACAACAGTAATTTAACCAAATGTATTACTCTTTACGCCGGAATACAGCAGCGTAAGCACTGCTGCATGACGGTAGGATAAGCGGTTAAAATTAGTGAAGATTTGGAAGAATTTGGCACAAGGCTCAGGGTACTCACTACACCATAACGACAAAAGATACATTTAGCATTCTACTATCTGGATATTTTACGATCTTTACATTCTACTACCTGGATATTTTACGATCTTGACATCCTTCTACCTGGGTATTTTACGATCTTGACATTCTACTATCTAGATATTTTACGATCTTGACATTCTACTACCTGGTTATTTTACGAACTTGACATTCTACTTTATATATATATATATATATATATATATATATATATATATATATATGCATATATATGTATATATATATATATATATATATATATATATATATATATATATGAGGGGGCAAACGAGCAGACGGGTCACCTGATGGAAAGTGATCACCATCGCCCAGGGACACCCGCAAGACGTGGGACCACCCGGATATTTTACGATCTTGACATTCTACTACCTGGTTATTTTACGAACTTGACATTCTATTTCCTGGATAATTTTCTATCTTAAAATTAATACCAGGTCATTTTACGTCCTGGATATCTGGAGATTTTACGACTTTGGCGTAGATAACATTCCGGAAGGATCGATAAACTTTAAGCAGATAGTCTACGTCCGTATTCTCATAACTTTAACGTAAATACAGCAAAACCTCTAAATCAGCATCAAATGAAAATGAGAGTTGGAACAATTCCAAACGAGGTTTCGATCCTCCGCCAGCCCGAATGATCTTAGAGGAATGCAAATGACGCCTTGATAACGTACTCTGCTTGTTAGTCGGCTAAGGGACTTTTACCATCTACGATTCCAGTAAATGTTAAAATAAAAGCATTATCTTTAATTTGAGACTCAAAATGGAAAAATTTCTTGTGGTATTTTGTGACAGATGGCAAGAGGTGCCAGAGGAATCGCCCAACATAAAAAGCTAAAACGCAGTGAAATAATATCGCACTCTGACAAAAAGGGGGTAAGTTTAGGTATTTTTTGCAGTGGCTGATATGTTTTAAATAGTTTTTCACCGAGGCCAATAAAAAAAACTATTGGATTCAGTTTACGAATATGGGCCTCTGCTGCAAGTAACGCTGATTCAATCGTTCCTGTGAAAAGAATTACATAAACAATTCATAAACTTTATTTAAAATTTAAATTACAAGTACTTACTTACTCGTAACTACAAAGTATCCTAAAGAACACAAAGTCATGGAAATAAAGTTAACCGTTGTTTCCCAGGGTGCACTGACGGTAACGCTTGAACACATGAGGAATTTGTCCCACTAGAATCCCAGTTACGAGGTTGCGTAGTAACAAGGATTTTCATTACCATCGCCTTACTCAATAATCCGGCCGCCAAGCAGTGCTCGTTTGCCTCTCTAAATTGTTAAAAAAAAGGTTACTGGTAGTTAATAAAAACGCGATGGTTGCAAAACTAGCGGCCTCATTTATTCCAATTGTTATATTTTAACTACCGGCCTTTGAGTCCCGCACTTCACCGCCGCTTGTAACGAAGCTTACAGACTGCAATTTGGGATTCTATCAACTCTCCAGGCTCCGGTAAAAACTGTGAAAATTTGCCTGTTTTTTATCAATAACACCCTTCATTATTCCTGTTATAATCGGACATTCCCTTTGAGGTTACAGGACGTCTTTGAACTTCTTTTGTTTGAAAAAATCTCATTCCGTTTGAATTATTCGAGCTTTTAGATTGAGGTTTATCAAAGCGATTAATTAAGGGTTTTCGTTGGAAGAATGGAATTGATTGTTTTCTTTGGAGCTGGCAATGTAATGAGTGTACGAATTGGAACCAAGGTAGGTTTCACAACCTGTGTTATTGGGTTTCTAACGTAACCTGATTTGTATAATAAAGTTTTTCATGACGTAGAGGAAATTTGCATTGACCTGCGAAGCAATTCAATGGTGTGCGCGAAACTCCCAACCCGCACTGGGCCCGCGTGGGAACTATAGTCCAAATTCTCTCATTCTGAGGCCGTGCCCAGCAGTGGAACGTATACAGGCTGTAAATAATAAATAAATAATAATAAATAATAAATTCTTTATTTGTTAAACAAAGTAAAACTACATACAAACACAAACAGCAAAATACAAACTAATACAAGTTTAAATCTTATGCTGCTCCTTCACAATAAAATCAAGTACCTAAATACCATCAATACACCAAGGTAGGCAAATCACCGCAGCGCAGCTAACGGGGGGGTATGACGAACAAATTAATTCATCGTCAACAATACAGGTTGATCCACAATAATCGCGCAATATTACGTCTATTTACAATTTAGTAAATCGGAGTGTCACTTTCTAGTAGTAGATTTAATGCATCCAAAAAGTGTCCGTTAAGTATTCGTTTAATGTTTTCCTCCTTTATAATGATTCTAATCGTTAATGGCAACTGATTGTACAGAAAAATGATACATGCATACATAAATCACGTCATTATCCTGTAAGGGGTAGCCGTAGCTTTAGGCAATAAGACCTAAAGGCCCGCATTTAGTATGATTCTGGGCGTTTGGATGGAAAGGGAAATCAAAACAGTGTTGGGTTGCTAGCATTGCCTATAACATGGCTCTTATGATTTTCACTCATTCCCTCGCTGGGCTTTTATCGTCGGAAAGACAAGCTGCTGGCACATTCTATGTTTTTTCTTTTCTCCCAAACCAGCATGTATGTTGTAGATGCCTTAGCAATAGTTTGCACCGAAGGTAATCGCGACGGAAATATGTTTTATCACACTCACACACTGACGTCACAGGGTCTGAGATCATTACAGTGTTTGACACTTTGGATAAGCCCCCCGCGGAGGAGGCAATTAGCGCCCATCATAAAACTGAGGCGCCTTAAGCTGAGAGCCTCGTAAAGTAGTGTTAGGCGAGCGGTTGGTGGCGAGCGATAGATAGTTTTGCTTTAATTCAGATTATAAATAAGGAAAATTAATCTGTATTACATTTCAACCACGTCTTTACTTACATACCATCATATAGTCATAGTCACTAACTTATCCTACTACTTAATATTATAAATGCGAAAGTTTGTGACGATGTGAGTGAGCGAGTGTGTATGTTAGTTCCTTCTTCACGCTGAAACTACTGGACGGATTTAGAACTAATTTAGAACGAAGATACCTTGTACCTTAGTTTTATTCATTTATTTATTGCAGTATGGGTTTGCAGTGTGGGTGTGTGATAATAGCCTCCTTGCGCCTTGGACATATCTTAATGTCTATGATGTTTCTGTTACTAATGTCATTCTGTAATGAGATTTTGGGTCTCATCACAAATAAAAACAACTCCAACTTATTTGAGCAGTTTATTTCACAAAAATATCAAAAACTTCACATACAGCGCATGCAACTAACTTAAACTATACCAGGGTCGCAGTCGCGTTTGGTCAGACAACTTAAAGCTTATTATCCTACCAGTCTACAGGACCTGCTCCACGGCCAGGTGACCGGTGGGCATCCCCGAGGATGCTGTCTCGTGCCCAGCACCCTCGCGGCTGCCTGCACAGTCGATCTGCCCACAGAGAGGCCTGTAGGACTCGATGGGAATATCCTCAACTAACAAACTAAACTATCAGGTATAATGTATATAATGTATACCGTGCCTACGGTACCTACACCACGGCCAGGAAACTGGTGACCCAAGATTGAACTGTTAATAATGAAATATCTAGAGTACCTCCGCTGCCGACCCTTATATGGGAAACGGATACCCGGGACGCCTCCGAAGAATGCCGTCTCGTGCCCAGCACTCTTGGAAGGGATCCGCAAGGCTCTCCGAGTCCTCCAAGAGGGTGAAGCAGGAAGCACACGGCTGCTACCACGCAGCCACAGGATTACTCTTTCCCTTGCTGGGAACGGATTGGAAGGATACTTGTATCCACCATAAAACACCTCCTACGACAAAAGATCACTACATTAAAAGGACATTCAAAGGCATCTTACGGAGTCCTGGGAATCCAGCGTGACTCAGGTGTCCGACGAGGACAGAAGTAAGACGAACCTCGGAGGAAGGTGAGTCCTGCAGTGTTCTGGTGACCCGCTGTCGACTCCGAAGAGGTGTTCTGCTACCACAGGCTTCAATAAAGGCTCATATGAGGTGCCGCCACACCGCGAGCACGCTACGCTTCACACAACCACAGATCTGGGAAAGAGGAAACCGACATATAGCATCAATCTCGGACGCTGGATCACGTCAAAATGATAGCTTAAGCCTTCGAAATTGGCTACAGCCTGAAACTTACCGATTTCCACCACAATACAGCATTAACCCTCGCACCTCAAACGTGTCACAATAAAAATGGCTGTCGCGAAATCGACACCGACACAGAACCACGGAATTCGAATTTCGAATCCTACCGTCCCTCTCACACACGTCAATATGTCAATAGGTACGAGCGGAGCGGCGCAAAAACGAACTGCAAATCTTTTATGCCGAAATAGACGGTCACGGGGCTATCATAACTCGAGACCAGCAGTCTGCACCCCTCCTTCTCCGTCACTCTAATCATACACCCTACAAGTGCGAGCGGGACAGCACCACTCGAGGCTCGAATACGTAACCAGAGTATATGGTCTGCCTCCCTTGAAAGCTATTCAAGGTAAGTTAAAAAGCGTTGACACCGCGTGTTAGAAAGAAAAATAATTAAAAAACGACCAAACGAGCCTGTCAAAATACGGGCATTACAATTCTATCAACAACTATGTCTCTTTACCATGTCCTATTTTATTATTGAATAAAGCCAATATTCTATTTGGTCTTATCTGAACTCGTATCAATTTATTCAATAATAATTTTTTCGTGTCGCCAAAAATGACTGAAGGAAAAGAAAACTCATCTATGTCACGCTATTTGCGCCCCGAACGGTTTGACGTGGAACCTTCGATGACAGGTTCAGACCTTAAATGGGCCCACTGGAAATATTCATTCGAGAATTTCATCGCACGGGAAGCTGCCTCAGCTGATAAAACACTTAAGTATCAACTCCTTGTCAATCATATCTCTCCGTCAATTTACAATATTATTCAAGCAAAGACCTCATACGACGAAGCCATCAAAACGCTCAATGATGCCTATGATAAGCGACAAAACACCACCCTAGCACGACATATTCTAATTTCAAGGAAACAACAGCCGGGCGAGTCCGTAGCTGAGTACTCGAGAGCCCTAAACGTACTCGCTCGTGACTGCAAATTCACAGATGTCACTGCAGCTGATTACCAAAACGATGTCGTACGATTAGCTTTCATTGCCGGGGTATCATCGCAGAAAATCAAACAAAGACTTCTAGAAAACTCCACTGACACTCTGGAAAAAACATTGAATCTGGCTTTGTCTCTAGAATCTGCCGAAAACACTTCGCAACTACTTACAGTGTCACCTTCTACATCTGCTCATGCTAATGCTGCATCTGAAGCTCCAGAACAGTCGCCGATGACCAATTTAGCAGCTACAAACGCTCCAAACAAACCTCGACCTGATTCTTATCCTAACCAAACAAGACGACGATGTTTCTTCTGTGGTAGCGGCAATCTTCATCAGCGAAACAGATGTCCCGCGTATAACGCCGAATGCCAGCTTTGTTCTAAGAAAGGGCATTTTGCAGGCGTATGCCGTAGTTCTGGGCCCAACCCGCGATCTGCTAATGCTATCGCCACAGATGACGAACAATCTCAATCTCAATCTACTTACTCGAACTTGTCGAACATCTCCGCCGCTGCTCCTGCAAGCCTAAGAAAAGCAACTATACCTATTACAGTCAACGAATATCGCGCAGATGCGCTTCTCGACACCGGTAGCTCAATTAGCTTTATAGACAAAAACCTAGCTCGAATAATCAACCTCAAACAAAAGCCCTGCAAGCAAGCAATTACTCTAGCATCACTCAATAATGTCTCTCATGTCGACGGTCTATGCTATGCAACAATTCAGATTGGTGAACACAAGTACCAACACCAACCATTGCTCATCATCAACGATCTATGCGCGGATATCATCATCGGGCACGATGTTCTCGGGAAGCACTCGTCACTCGTACTTCAATTTGGAGGAGACAAACAACCTCTCAAAGTCTGCAACGTTTTAGAAGCGTCAGTCCCGCCAGCATCAGTTTTCACCAACCTCTCGCCAGACATAAAGCCTATAGCTATACGCTCAAGACGGCATTCTCAAGAAGACCAAGACTTTATATCGAACGAAATAAACAATCTACTTAAGGACAAAGTAATCGAACCCAGTATATCGCCATGGAGGGCACAAGTACTCGTTGCCGGCGGAGGCCATCACCGTAAGCGCCTCGTCATTGACTACTCACAAACAATCAACAGATTTACTGACCTAGACGCTTACCCTCTCCCAAGCATTGATTCTATCATAACAAAAGTGGCAAAATACAACGTTTACAGTCAAATCGATCTAAAAAGTGCTTACCACCAAGTCCCAATCTTACCGAAAGAAAAAGTTTATACTGCATTCGAAGCTTGTGGTAATCTCTACCAGTTTACAAGAATACCGTTTGGCGTAACGAACGGAGTGGCGGCTTTTCAAAGAACCTTGCAATACATAATTGACACTGAAAAACTTAAAGGTACCTTCGCTTACCTTGACGACGTAACTGTCTGCGGTAAGGACAAATTCGATCATGATAAAAATCTTGAAATGTTCATGAAGGCCGCTGAAAAATACAAACTAACCTTAAACATGGACAAATGCATGGACATTTGAATCAGAATCAATCAACTTGCTTGGATATACTATCGCGCACAACGTTATAAAGCCTGACAAGTCTCGATTGGAACCGCTAACGAATCTTCCGATCCCCACTGATACTGCTACACTGAAGAGAGCACTCGGTCTCTTCGCTCACTATTCAAAGTGGGTGGACAACTTTTCTACGAAAATCAGACCTTTAATCGAAGTTACTTTTCCATTATCTCAAGAAGCTGTCAATGCCTTTCAAAACCTTAAAATTGATATATCGAAATCAGCATTAACAGGAATCGACGACAATGAAATATTTTCAGTTGAGACAGATGCTTCCGATTTTGCCATCGCAGCGACCCTATCAGAAAAAGGTCGTCCTGTCGCATTCTTCTCTCGTTCTCTCAATGACTCCGAGAAAAGGCAACCTTCGATTGAGAAAGAGGCTTGCGCCATAGTCGAAGCTTTGCGAAAATGGAGACATTTCCTGATAGCAAGACATTTCTTACTCATTACAGACCAGCAATCTGTCGCATACATGTTCAATCAAACACACTCTAACAAAATAAAGAATGAAAAGATCGAAAGGTGGCGGTTGGAACTCTCGTGTTTCAAATATGATATAGTCTACCGACCTGGGAAACATAACTTCGCCGCTGACGCACTTTCACGAGTATGCATGCAAATAAATACTGCCGCTTCTATCTCTAAACTAGTGGAACTACACCGAAATCTCTGCCATCCAGGGGTCACGCGCATGGTGCATTGGGTCAGATCAAAGAACCTACCGTACTCCGTGGAGGATGTAAAACGAATGACGGCCGCATGCCCAACTTGTGCGGAAATAAAACCACGTTACATGAAACATCAAGGACATCTTATCAAAGCGACAGCCGCGTTTGAAAGACTGAACATTGATTTTAAGGGACCAATACCATCTAGCACCCAGAACCGATACATACTGACAATAATTGACGAGTTTAGTCGTTTTCCCTTCGCTTATGCGTGTAAGGATGTATCTTCAAGAACGGTAATCAATTGTCTCGAAGACTTGTTCTCCACTTTTGGTACTCCAGCGTACATCCACTCTGACAGAGGTTCATCTTTCTTATCGGATGAACTTAGACAATTCTTGTCTTCTCTTGGGACATCATGCAGCCGCACTACGCCCTATAATCCCCAGGGAAATGGTCAGATTGAACGTCTTAACGGCACGCTGTGGCGAACGATCCAACTAAACCTCAAATCAAACAATGAAGATATAGTAAACTGGGAAAAGGCACTGCATCCGGCGCTGCACTCTATAAGATCTCTTCTGTGTACGAGCACTAACACAACGCCGCATGAACGCATGTTTAATCACCCACGGCGTTCGCAAAACGGACAGTCTTTGCCGACTTGGCTACATTCGCCTGGACCGGTGTTTATGAAAAGACACGTAAGAAGCTCCAAGTATGACCCCGCTGTACAGGAAGTCCAATTGTTACAGAGTAACCCAGAATACTCCTTTATAAGACTGCCTGATGGGCGAGAGACAACAGTGTCCAATAGATCGTTAGCTCCAGCACCACGAGCTGTTGACGATGACCTTTCAGGTGATGAAGTTGACGATACTCAATCCGAAGAAATCTCTGCCATTCAAGACCCGCCTGCCAACATCGAACCGGATGCAGGAATCAGCCAACTTCGGCGTTCGGGCAGAGATCGCAGACCTCCAGCCTTCATGCATGACTACGTCTCTTCGTAGAGGGGGCCAATGTGATAATAGCCTCCTTGCGCCTTGGACATATCTTAATGTCTATGATGTTTCTGTTACTAATGTCATTCTATCAACAACTATGTCTCTTTACCATGTCCTATTTTATTATTGAATAAAGCCAATATTCTATTTGGTCTTATCTGAACTCGTATCAGGGTGGAAGAGATCGCTACTAAGCGATAAGAGCACCTATTGTATACTTTGTTGTTTGTTTCTGTATTGTTTTGTACTGATTTGTGGTGTTCAATAAAGAGTATTTGTATTGTATTGTATGGGTCATACAAGATGCTAACAAGATTAAAACATAGGCTACTTTTTATCCCGGAAAGTTGCATAGTTCCCGCGGGATAGCGATAAACATGTCACGGGTCAGCTGCCTAGAGTCGCAGCGTGAATAATTATTACAATACTAGCTGTTGCCAGCGACTTCGTCTGCAAAGAATTCGTTTATCGCTATCCCACGGGAAGCACGCAATTTTCCGGGATAAAAAGTAGCCTATGTGCTATTCCACACTTTTCTCTATCTATGTGCCAAATTCCATCCAGATCCGTTGGGCCGTTCTGGCGTGATTGAGTAACAAACAAACATCCATCCATCCATCCATACTTTCGCATTTATAATATTAGTTAGATTAGATTCTTCCATTCAGTAGGCTTATTGTCTAACTCGCTCGCAATCGCCATCGTGTTCATTTTGACAGCTCATGTATGCGCTGAAAATTGGCATCGGAATCAGCTAGCTGTCACATTCATACAAGAACTGTCAAAATGAACACGATGGCGATTGCAAGCGAGTTAGACAATAAGCCTACTGGTCTGGGAGCAAAGAAAACAGCATATTTATAATGTACCAGTTGCTCCTCTCCACAAAATAAGCAGCCCGCTGATAGAAAATATTGCTAATCTTATAAAATTACTTAATTGCTTACTTAACTTATAGGCTCTTGGAATAATCGAAGTCAGAATAGACATGTAGGCGACGCGCCTATTTTTCAAATCAATTCAATTCAAACATTTATTTCAGACTAAGTCCATAGGTTAGGTGTTAGTATACAAATTACCTTATCCTATAATGGTTAGTTAAGCCTAATAGGTTTACTTAATAATTAATATCATTATACAGGGCCTCTGGACCCCATATGCACTGAATCCCAGTGTTTCCAAAAAGCGCAAGCAGGTGACTCCAGCACCGACCGCACGAGACTGTTGTTGTCGCTGCCACGCACACGTCGCATCAGGGAGGCCGTTCTCTTCCGAATAACCGACTTAAGGCGCTGTCAACAGCAATGACCTTGAGCAGCGCCACTCTTCACACATACGGTTCGCGTGCCTGTGAGTGAAAGAGAAGAAACTATTCCGGCAGCTTGGCGCGCGTCTAAAATCTTGCAAATAAGACACAAATAAGAAATAAAAAAAGTATGGATTATTTGTGAAATATGACTTGTTAGCCGTTTAGGTATGAATATGTTGACTTCATGTTTTTAATTGCAGACCCATACGTCGAAAAAATAAAGACATAGAACCGTTTAATGATGATTTTAAGACCAATCTTTGCAATTATTTTCTATCGAGCCGATTTTGTTCAATTATGTATCGAGTCCGTCTAGCGTGTTTGAAATATGATGAAAATTAACATTATATTTTTTTTGTATTTTTTTTGTGTGTAGTTTTTCTTAAAAAAGTGCTTAAATAACATCAATTTCAACAAAATTAGGTGTTGTCAGCCTCTTAAAACAGTCAGTTCGAGCCTCTGCAGACATACCTGATGCGGTGCAAAAGCGCGGCAGCCCCAAAAGCATCCTTAAGCCCATATTGTATTGTATTTAGGTAGAGCTACGTATTACAAACTTTTTATAAAATATCCTACTTTGGCCCTGGCCGCAAATAAACCTAATTGCACGCAGCGCTGAAAGGAAGAAAACAAAAGAAAAACCAGTCGTGTCATTGCTCTTGTCAGCGCTGCGTGTTGAATTTTCAGTATAATTTAAGTTGTTTTATTAGGGTTCCGTACCCAAAGGGTAATAACGGGACCCTATTACTAAGACTTCGCTGTCCGTCCGTCTGTCACCAGGCTGTATCTCAAGAACCAGTTGAAATTTTCACACATTGTGGATTTCTGTTGCAACTATAACAACAAATACTAAAAACAAAATAATAACAATAATTAAGGGGGGCTCCCATACAAAAAAAGTGATATTTTAGCCCTTTTTCATGGCTACCACTCGCCGAGCTAGATCTCAAGAACCGTAATAGTTAGACAGTTGAAATTTGCACAGATTATGTATTTTTATTGTGGCTACAACAACAAATACTAAAATCAAAATAATAATAATAATAATTAAGGGGGCTCCCATACAACAGAGGAGTTGTTGGCGTTTTAACAGAGTCACGTTAACAGAGTAGTTGTTAGCCTTTTTTCTGGTACGGAACCCTTCGTGCGCGAGTCCGACTCGTACTTGGCCGGTTTTTTATTATTAGTTTTCCACAGTCTACAAGACATTTAAAACGATACGCGACGCGCCGCCTCTCAATACGCCGCGTTACACCATCCTACCCTTACAACGTGTGTCATAAATTATGCCATTAAATGCCATCAACGGCGCCACCGTCGCCGTGTTTACCACCAATTAAATACCGATTTAGTGGCATTAATCATCAATTGTTATGAATGTGCTTTTATGGAGCAGTGACGGGTGTTTACTTGGCTTGAACGTGGCTAATTCTGCCAGTGTGTGTGTTTCATTTGTCATTGAAGTCTACGCTCGTATAAGACTTTTCTCTATCTATGTGCCGAATTTCATTCAAATTCGTTGGGCCGTTCTGGCGTGATTGAGTAACAAACAAATATCCATCCACCCATCTATCCATCCATCCATCCATACATTCGCATTTATAATATTAGTTAGATTAGATTAGATTAGTAGGATTATTATTGGTATTGTTATGCAACGTTTACACATGCCATTGCAGAATATAATTTGCTCCACACGCCGTCGCTTTGGAGTACAATGCCTGTAGCGTGGGATTGTGTGGCCACGCCTTTATTATTAAGATGAACAGGGCTGCGAACGTAGTTACAAACTAGTCAGAGACAACAGAGTAGGCGAGATGGCAACTTGAGTAATACTGGGCAGCATTTATGGGCTTTTAGAGGTGTCGGGACTTCTTGAACGGTCGGTACGGATTGCTACCACAAACGTGGCATTCAGGACTTGTTACCTTAGACTATGTCTACTCCGTAAGGGAATAGGACATGATTATATATTATGTATGTACCAGCTGTTGCCTGCGACTCCGTCTGCCATGAATTCGCTTATCGTTATCTCGCGGGAACTATGCGATATTCCGGGATAAAAACTATCCTATATCCTTTCCCGAGACTGTAACTATCACTATACAAAATTTCAATAAAATCAGGTTAGCCGTTTAGCCATTGAAGTAGCAACAAACATCCAAACATCCAAACTTACGCCTTTATAATATTAGTAAGATGTGTAAAAAGCATAAGCATTGGTGTCAAGAGGTCCGGTTGATAGTTCTGTCCCGTTTGAGCCTAAGAACTCAATCCCTAATGTGACAAAAATGTCTGACAGCTCTCTCGATACTGCGTTGATATGCAATGTACCGATATTTTTTATTGTCAGAAAACCCGTAGAGGACGGATGAAAGAAGACTAACTAAACGGATTATTTGACGAGTGTGAATGGGTGCGTTCGGAGGGGAAGGCCTAGACGGACGTTCATTAACCAAATTGGCGACTTTTGACAAAAAGTCAGGTCAAGAGTAGGTACTTAAAAATGACGAGCAATGAGAGATGAATGTGCAGCGAAAGAGGCATTTCAGGAGCGTAGTAAGTGGAACAAACTAGTCTCTGCCTTACCCCTAAGACGTACCGGTACGTAGAAAATCCTCATTGAATATCCCGTATAGACAAGACAAAATTGCTTTGGATAGAAGGCTCTGTAATGTTATTTGTCTACGATCAGCATACTAGGTACTGTTTATGCAGAGGCAACCAAGCAGAAGCAGACTGCATTGTCATAGGGCGGTTTCGCAGTGAAGCGAACTAATGACGCCTTTACATGTATTGAGAACAGACAAGTAACCCAATTGTGAATATGAGAATTCATTAAATTAAATTGGAAGGTTCTTGAAAGTTTTGGTTGCTTACGTCCGCTACACCTGCAGACAACTAAGCCTGATGTTACCTCTTCTGTTTCTACGTCTCAAAACTCTGTAAGAGCGCGCGCAAACAGAGAGTGGTCAGGAGTTCCGAGTTCGGCGTTCAGAGTTCTGTGTTTTGACCGCTCGAGAGTTCCACTGGCCTGCTGTGTGCTTTATCGTAAGAGACTCAGTACATTCGAAAAATTGCAGAACTCTGAAAGCGGAACTCGGAACTCCTGAACGCTCTCCGTCTGCGCGGGCTCTAAAATTACTATTCTAATTTTCACCAAAAGGATAGAAACGGATTTCACAATCTACAAACAATTTTAAATCATGCATACGTCAGAATCAGTCAGGGGAGTCAGGGAGTTTGTAATTGTGTTGTACAGACACATCATTCAAACAGATGACGCTTAGCGACAAATATTCGCATAGTAACAAGGTCACGTGACAGTTGGTAACAGATAGAAAAATTCGGAGGCTTACTCACCTGCTATGGGTGGTGTAGGGGTATAGCACGCGTCACGGAATGACGAGGACCCGGGTTCAATTCCCGGCCATAGCTTTACTTTTCGGATTTTTCTATGTGTTCTAATTTTCAGTGTCGTTTAGAAATTTCATGCATACGTATTTAAATTCTAAATTACCAAGCCACGCACAGCAGCTTGACCGTGGGCGTCTTCCGCCACACGTGATCGTAGCCGAAAGTATGATGTTGTAGTGTAAACTGTACCCACGCACACACTCTCCCAACTTATAAACTAATTTAAACGTAAGACTTGATTATATTAAACGGGAGTATTAACTTAGAACTGGTGTACTTCAGTTGTCTTCCAACGCCCATCCTCACATCGCGACCTTACATTCGAACCTGGAATCTCCTTCCCATTTCCTCCTTCGCCTTTTGCGGTGCCAGGTGTTTGGTAGAAATTCGACATCCTGCCGGACGCCGGGCTATTGCAGCATCCGTTCGTATCTTTCGCGACCCAATGTGATGCGAGCTGTTTGCTCGAAATTATCCTTAAAACTTCACTTTCGTTCTAAAAAACGACGGTGTGTGTACTATAACTTAAATTCTCTCATGAAAAGAGGCTTGCGGTAACACAGCGTTTTGTTCAAGGTCTCGATAGCTTCATAAAGAGTATCATAATGTCTATAAAAAACATTTGGTAAACAGGCAGAGGCATTCCCGCAACGCTCAAGCGCCCTTTCCGCGACCGATTCGCCTTTTTTCCTCCACTTTGTTTTGCGGCACCGGATCAAACAAATTAAACTGTGAAAGGCCTTTGCTATTTTATTTATAGCACCGCTTATTTGCGGAGGTCTGACTGATTTTATTGCAGTTCAATTTATTCCGTAACGATTTTGTATCCGTTAAAAAACGAAGGAACTTTTAAATTTGTTTCTATGCTATTTTGTACCAATGTGAGATGATTGGAGTGTTTCACTTTTTCAATAGACCTCTAGTTTTGGATTTAGTGTAAATTTACATACTTGTAGGTAAAGTTTCTAATATAGGCGCTATAGGTGAACGCAGACCGGCAGGCTTATTACGTAACCCGCTCGCGATGACCATCGTGTTCATTTTGACAGTTCATGTATGGGCTGACAATTGGCATTGGAATCAGCTAGCTGTCATTCATACAAGAACTGTCAAAATGAACACGATGGCGATTGCGAGCGAGTTACGTAATAAGCTTGCGGGCTGCTTCTTAGGACAACGCATTAGTATCGCTATTCAAAGGGGAAATGCTGCCAGTATTGCATCTGTGGTATTCTCCTTTGTAAATTGTTTTATGTTAAGATTCGGTTTATTATTATAATCAATTATTTTTTAATTTTAATTACAGGTTAACTAGCTTTTGCCCGCAACTCCGTCTACGTAGAGTTATACATAATATAAACCTTTCTCTACAATCAGTCTATCTATTAGAAAAAACCGCATCAAAATCCGATGAGTTGAAAGATCTAAGCATACATAGGGACAGACAGACAGCGAAAAGTGACTTTGTTTTATACTGTGTAGTGATTTTTTCTTTTTTTTACAGTAAAAATAACAATAATTAAATTCTACTCACTACATTGTTATGTTAAAGAAGTCTTTCATCATCTAGAACTCTTTTCAATTTAAAACATGGACGTTAAATTAGGTCAAATAAGAAGATATCGGGGGAATTTCTTTCTCCGTCTGTACAATGGGAACATAATAGTATCCCGCGGGAACCAATCACAGGGAGTTACGTAGCGCGGCAATCGATCATTGCTCGGGTTCCGCATGAAACACTGGGTTACAGCAGACGAAACATTTTTACTCCTCTAGTTAGTGTATTGAGTGTCTATGGGTGGTGGTGCACGCTTACCACCAGGTGACTTACTAGATCGTCTTCCTTTAAAAGAACTTTCGAGATTTTCACTCATAATTACTATAAATTCGGGATTTAATCCTACTGATATTATAAATATGCTAGTTTGTGAGGATGGGTGGCTGTTACTTTTTCACGCCAGAACGGCTGAGCGGATCTTTGGAACAGACACATTGGAATAACTCATAGCCTACTTTTTATCCCGGAAAATTGCGTAGTTCCCGCGGGATACGGGTAACTGTTGTCAGCGATTTTGTCCGCACAGGTTTAAAATTTGGGCCCAAGGCTGCTTAATCTCTTCCGGACACTTCCAACAATCATCGCTTGTCTTCACTTTTGTTTAATTTATTGTAATACCTTATGAGCTCCTTCTGTCTCTTTTTCTCAAGTAAACGGGGGTCGACACCCTTTCTTGCTTGAAGACAGAAGATTTTAAACAGCTTTCTTGCCTGCCCGGTTTTAGGCTATTAGGAGAATTGGGATTGAGCGACTGGTAAATAAAAGCTTAGTCATTTTCACTTAAGCGTTTGGTTTTTCCCATAATTTTGTGGTAACAGTCCACTTAATTGAAGGCATTATGTAACTATGTTTATTTGACGTAGGAGATGTTGTATTTTAGTCCGAAAATTTCCGAAATAAAAGTAGTCTAGTATTTTATGCTATTCCACACTATACCTAATCTATCTCTATTTGTGAAGCCCTTAGTTCTACTGTCATTGAGTAACAAAAATCCATTTCATCCAATCTATCGCTTATCTAACTAATATTATAAATGCGAAAGTATGGATGGATGGATAGATGGATGGATGGATGGATGTTTGTTTGTTTGTTACTCAATCACGCCAGAACGGCCCAACGAATCTGTATGAAATTTGGCACATTGATAGAGAAAAGTCTGGAATAGCACATAGGCTACATTTTATCCCGGAAAATTGCGTAGTTCCCGCGGGATAGCGATAAACGAATTCTTAGCAGACGAAGTCGCTGGCAACAGCTAGTATTAGTATATTTATAAGCTTATGAACATAATTGAGAGGGGCATTGTACTCAAAAAAATGGTGATTTTGCAACATCGTTTTTAGCCATTGTCAGATACGAGTACAGATGCTGTGTGGGCAAAATATTGAATTATTCATGGCTAACCATTTTGGATTTTAGCTTAGATTTAGGTATTCAAATTTCCTGGTTATGTTCGGGCTGCGATGAGTGATTTCCATTTTACATGTGTCCTTTCAATTTATAAACCGTGTATCTTACCTCATCAATTTTTTCTTTAATCAACCTTACTGCCTATACTTCCAGTGTTGCTTTTGCAATTACATAATCCAAGTAGATACGAGTTTGGGAAAATAAGTTGTCCATAGGTGCCCTCTGGCGTATACGATTGTTCGTATCGGGTGTCAACTAATGATTTCACAACCTCGTTTCACGTCAACACTTGTAATTCAAATGAGAACTTTAACACAAAAGACTAAAGCTAATTTTGGGATGATGCAGTAGATTGAGATAAGAGGTTGCGAATAATACAAAATCGATATGGTTATTGTGACTGCAGATGAACATAAAGCTGTAAATCCTGATGGCTCTTAATGTATTTGTGATGAAATATGATAGGATTTTGAATATGGAAAATAGTGATAATGGTTTACTAAAATCTATGCGTGACTCATTTTAATGGGATAACAGTGACTATATTTTATGGGATGAAACGGCGTATATTAAAGTGGGGCCTTTGTTCAGTGGTTAACAAATATAGTCGAAGGATGATGATTATAAACAATGAATAACCGAGCAATGATTGACCCCCTTACTCATAAACGATCTATAGGCATCTGCTAACTTAGTAATCGTTTGTCCTTATCTGTCACTTTGACATTTACCTTTCAGAGGTAAGGACAAACGATTGCTAAGTTAGCAGAAGGCTATAGAGCATTTATGCATAAGGGGTTGAATGTTTAGAGTAGTATGTTTGACTTAAATGGATGGTTTGAGTATCAAAAGGGATGGCAATTAATTATAAGTCAGATACTATACAGATACCTGTTCCCTATTTCACCAACTCGACAATTGTCGGCGACATTTTTTTTTTTTTTTTTTTTATGTGAATAGGAAGGCAAACGAGCAAGTGGGTCACCTGATGGTAAGCGATCACCACTGCCCATAGACACCCGCAACCCCGGAGGGATTGCAGATGCGTTGCCAACCTAGAGGACTTAGATGAAATGCCTCTTGTGCCCGTAATTTCCCCGGCTGTCTTACTCTCCACACCGGAACACAGCAGTGCAAGCACTGCTGCTTAGCGGCAGGATTAGCGAGTAAGATGGTGGTAGCGATCCGGACGGACCTTGCACAAGGCCCTACCACCCGCACATCTGACAATTGGGTACCTTAAGTTTTATGAAGTGATCCATATTATATTTTTTATTGATAGTACACTTATAATGTAGCTCATTGCTGTAGATAGATATTCTTTTGCACTTGCCGTTCTTTTGAAAAAAATATTTGAAACTTTATTTTGGCATACCACACGTTTGAGTAGATTTTTACATTTTGTGCTATGGTCTGTTTTATTAAGAAAAAAAAGGTCGGACTGACAGCCTTCACTTGTCAAATGTAGCCGTTACAAATACGAGTTCGTTAGTACGCTATTTTCCCATCTAGTTCCCATAGTTTCTGCTGCTCTCGAATATTAATCAACGAGTTCTGCCTGACCTTGGATTTTGTAGTACCCGTATGTCACGACGACCCCTGCATCACTATTTTACGGAATCGAAAGCCTTCACGACGACCTGCGCGCGTAACTTCGGACAACGATACCAGAACGATATTTAGGAACCAGCAACAAGTACAACATTGCTGAAATTAGGGGTGCTAATACCTTGATATGAGTTTTAAATTTAAGTTTGGCCAGTTTGGAAGATACATCATTATTTTAAATTGCCATATTATTAGAAGTCGTCTCATCATTTACACATGGATTGTTATTGTTATTGACAAGTGACGGCTGTCAGTCCGACCTTTTTTTTCTTAATAAAACAGACCATGGCACAAAACGTAAAAATCTACTCAAACGTGTGGTATGCCAAAATAAAGTTTCAAATATTTTTTTTAAAAAAGAACGGCAAGTCCAAAAAATTATCTATCTACAGCAGTGAGCTACATTATAAGTCTACTATCGATAAAATATATAATATGGACCACTTCATAAAACTTAAGGTACCCAATTCGAAATGCAATACGCCTTCAATATGAAGCCAACCGGCGTAGCCTCTCGTCGAGTTTGCAATGTATGTATGTAAACTCTTTATTGCACATAAAATACACACAGACAGAATAAAATTGTAATAATGATTGTTGTTGTGAACAGAATTGTCACATGTCGCCGATAATTGTCGCGTTGGTGAAATACCCCCTTACCATGGCTTGGGGCCTTACCATGACGTCCTAATTCAGACTCGGTTCAAGTTTTAGCTGTCACTTTTAGTATGAAGGTAATTTTAGTAAGGCCCCTAGTATACCTATCAAACTAAAGACTACCTATGTATTCTCTATGAGATCAATAGCTTTAGATAACGCGTGATCATCCTTCCGATGGAGTTTCTTATGGCGTCAGACACAGCTTATTACACGCCGTGGTAACACTCAGATAATCGAGTACGTATCTTGACAGATCCCTTAATAGGGTTCGAGGGGCACCACTCAATTATCCACGAGTCCCTGCCATATATAGCTCTATGGGTGTGGGTGGATATGCTTCCGACGGATAATGAGACATTCTCTGGGAAAAGGTGACTTAGAATTTGTTTCAGAGTATTTCAGCACTTGGATTAGTTTGATTTAACTCCTATAAAGGTTTCTCATTGTAAGTTTTGGTTGAAAATTAACCCCGTTATTCATAAACGCTCTAAAGGGGCACGTATTTGAATATCGAAAATTAAAATATCGAAAGTTAAAAAGTCGACGGTAAAATATCGAAAAACAGAATGTCGAACGATCATAAGGTCGAAATTCAAAATGTCGAAAGTTTATATACTCGAATGGTACAATTATTGAATGCTTAAATTTCGAAAATCTGAATATCGATAGCTAAATTATCGAAAATCAGAATATCGAACGATCATAAAGTCGAAATTCATAATCTCGGAAGTGTATATTATCGAATGGTACAATTATCGAATGCTTAAATATCGAAAATCAGAGTGTCGAACGATCATAAGGTCGAAATTCAAAATATCGAAATTATACTATCGAATATATCTGATGCACAGGCAACATAGGTTAGGTTAGGTTAGTATTGCGTCAACGTCAAGGCGCGAAGCGCCTCAACTAGGCGGAATAGGAGCTCCGCGAAGCGGAGCTCCGTCGACTTTTCTCGTAGCTATTCAAAGTTATTTTTGTTAATCATACATTTTACTTTGTCATACGAAACATTTAGTCGTATGAGAATTGAATAGCTACGAGGAAAAGTCGACGGAGCTCCGCTTCGCGGAGCTCCTATTCCGCCTAGTTCAGGCGCTTCGCGCCTTGACGCAATACTAACCTAACCTAACCTACGATTGCCTGCGCTTTCTTGCAGATTTTGAAGATAGATATCTCAAGCTTTGGTTTATCGGCGCTAAACTATTTTAACCATTCGGCATTTGAGCTGTAGGAATGTGAGACGTCAATATAATAGCAGTAGATGTTAAGATCGTTCGCTATTTCAATTTTCGATATTTTATACGTTGGGTTTTTGATGGTAGATCTTTTGTGTTTCGATTTTAACATATATCGAGCATTCGATTGTAGATATTTTGAACTTTCGATATTTTAGCCGTTCGGTATTTGAATTTTAGGTATTTCAGACGTCGATATTATGATAGTAGATATTTAGATCGTTCGATATTTTAATTTTCGATATTTTGACCGTCGAATTTTTAACCTTAGATATTTTAAATTTCGATATTCAAATACGTGCCCGCTCTAAAGGTAACTAACTTAGTAATCGTTTGTCCTTATCTGTCGCTTTGACGTTTACCTTTCACAGATAAGGACAAACGATTGCTAAGTTAACAGAAGCCTATAGAGCGTTTATGAATAAGGGGGTAAGTTGCGCCTTTAATTTTGAAAATCGCTGAATAATAATGAAGCATTATTTAAAATGAAATTTAAAGGGCATTTTTAGTAGAAGTGGTAGTTAGTGTAAAATATACTCGAGAGCAAAGAAACCGGGGCAATTCTCGCAGAAAGTTGTATGTCAAATGGCCCGGTTTCTTTGTACCCGAGTATAGTTAGGGCCTGTCTCACCACTCCTTAACTGTCAGTTATCTATGATGACGTCTCTGTCTGTTTCGTAGTAATAAATAGAGATGGAATTGGTGAGACAGGCCCTTAGAGTTTGAAAGTAGGGGAACGGATTTGTGCCGTGTTAAATTTCTTCCTAGTAAAAAACTTGCCTTCAAATAGATTTAAGAGGGTGCATCCGTGCTGAGCTCGCAACGTCGCATTTTTGGTGATTTTTTTGCGATTATTTCACAGAAATTGAAAGGAAAGGGATAAAATACTATATCTCGTTTAATAAGAAAATAAAAGTTCATCACGATGAATTATTGCATTAGACACATTGATACACTAAAAAACAAGTGCACTACAGACGGATATTTGATACTTTCATTCAATTTTTGTGAAATTATCGCAAGAAATCACCAAATATGCGACGTTGCGAGCTCAGCACGGATGCACACTCTTAAAATTACGATTATTATAATTGTGGTCGTGTGAAATCTGAAATAATTTTATTGCTTTGCGAGAGTACTAGTTTATTCGTACACTTAGTCACCCTAGTGTCAAAGATGAGATCGGTTACCTTGATTCAGTTTAGCGTAATGTGTTCCTTTACCATTGGAACACATGGTTACACTCCCCACAGTGTCAAAGCTTTGGTATGTAATCTAACTAATATTATAAATGCGAAAGTATGGATGGAAGGATGTTTGTTTGTTACTCAATCACGCCTGAACGGCCCAACGGATCTGGATGAGATTCGGCACATAGATGGAGAAAAGTCTGGAATAGCACATATTTTAAGCTACTTTTTATCCCGGAAAATTGCGTAGTTCCCGCGGGATAGCGATAAACGAATTCTTTGCAGACGAAGTCGCTCGCAACAGCTAGTTATGTATAGAACTCTACAGCGAATTCCCTCCATTAGACCTTACCTTGAACTTACTTGACCTTTTTGCTCATAGGCATCAATTATACACACATACATAATATCACGTCTTTATACCTTACGGGGTAGACAGGGCCTAAGGTAACGAGAATCTAAAGACCACGTTTAGCATGATTGTGGGCGTATGGAAAGGGGAATCAAAATAGTGATCGGTTGCTAGCCACATCGCCTATAACATGTTTCCTAAAATTTTCGCCCATGCCCTCGATGGGCTTTTACCACCTGCGCGGTAGAAAGCAACTGGTACAATCTATGTACCAGTTCTACCATTCTATGTACCCCTTCCCACCCCACAATCATGCTAAACGTTGGCCTTTAAGTCTTGTAACTTTTGGGCTCTGTCTACCCCGTAAAGGATAAATACATTATTTATGTGGGATCCCTCCATTACCCATAATTTCATTTGTACTAATTTCATTTGCCATAATGGTCACTGGCTATAACCTTCAATTGCCCTAATATCAAATGCCATAATTTTTGAATGCCATAATACTCAAACGTCATAATGTTCAACATCCCTAATATTAGATACCATAATATCACTTTCAATATTTTTGCTTTCCATAACTTTCAAAATCACTAATATTTCATGCCATAACAATCATTTGCCATAATTAAGGAAAAAACAGATCCAGACTGTTGAAATTTACTGCTACCGAAACACGGTAGGTTCGTTAGGTTTCTTGCGACCCTCAGAGCTGAAATAGAAGCATCTCTTAGGGCTCGGGGGGCTCGGGGGGCAAAGCCCCCTTAAATAGCCACATGCCTGGTCAATTAATATATAGGTTAGGTTAGGTTAGAATGGTGTCAAGGCGCGAAGCGCCAAAACTAGGCGGAATAGGAGCTCCGCGAAACGGAGCTCCGTCGACTTCGCCTCAGGGTCATTCAGTTCATATTTATGTTTGTTTTCTAGACATCACATCTGTTAAACGTAGATAATTAACACAACCCGTAGTAAAAAAATAACATTTTAAAATTAGTTATTATTATTATTACAAGAATCAAAATTCTGGATTTTTTATGGCAAATAATTATTATGGCGTTTGAATTTTATGGCAAATGATTTTAGGACAATTGATAATAGGAAAAATGAAATTTATGGCAAACGTATCGTTATGGCACCTGAAAATTATGGCAAATGAAAATATGGCTAATGATCATTATGGCATATAATTATCGTTATGGAATATAAAATTATGGAAAATGAAATTCGGGCATGTGAAATTAGTTTATATGAAATTCGGGCAAACAATAGAGAACCTATTTATGTATGTAAATAGTAAGGAATGTCAACTAACTGCTTATTACGATTGTGTGAAGCTGTCTCTTTGTGGTGTAACAATTCTAGTCTGAGCAGGGATCGCTAACAATAACGGATATTAGTCGGGGCTAATTCGGTGTGCGATGTTACTCCACTACGTGGGTGATAAAGGTAATCGAAATCAAGCTGGAAAATCAAACTGAAATCAACTTGAGAAAAACCTGCAGACTTATTACGTAACTCGTTCGCAATCGCCATCGTGTTCATTTTGACAGTTCTTGTATGAATGTGACAGCTGGCTGATTCCGATGCCAATTGTCAGCCCATACATGAACTGTCAAAATGAAGACGATGGTTATCGCGAGCGAGCTACGTAATAAGCTTGCTGGAGACAGTAGACCTGAGTATAAAGTCGCTTTCTCTGTCCCTATGTCCCTATGTATGCTTAATCTTTAAAACTACGCAACGGATTTTGATGCGGTTTTTTTTAATAGATAGAGTGAATTAAGAGGAAGGTTTATATGTATAATACATGCATAATAAACCGTGCGAAACCGGGGCGGGTCGCTAGTTTGATATAAATTTCAGCTTGATACCTCCACGCGTTCCTGAGAAAAAGGGTCTTGACAGACGGACTGACGGACGGACAACAAAGTGATCCTATAAGGGTTCCGTTTTTTCCTTTTGAGTTACGGAACCCTAAAAATGAAAAATCTAGGCAAATGCCTTGGTAAAAGGGGGTAGCTTCTGCATAGTCTCTAGGAGTTACCTAATTGAATTTATACTTAACTAGCTGTTACCAGCGACTTCATCTGCAAAGAATTCGTTTATCGCTATCCCGAGGGAACTACGCAATTTTCCGAGATAAAAAGTAGCCTATGTGCTATTCCAGACTTTTCTCTATCTATGTGCCGAATTTCATCCAGATCCGTTGGGCCGTTCTGGCGTGATTGAGTAACAAACAAACATCCATCCATCCATTCATACTTTCGCATTTATAATATTAGTTAGATTAGATAATTTTAGTTATAATAATTGAAAAAAAATTAAATCTCAATTTGATAGTTCTTCAGTTTTCTAAGTATGTTATTTTTTTTTGTTGTTACTGGATTATAAAAAAAACCTTATCTTTTTTGCATTTTTATTTAAAACACTAATAACAGAACAAAGAGGACTATATCTATAAAAGTGTTAGTATTACTTAGTATCAAAGTGTGCTCCTAGAACGACATGCAGGTTTTGGGTAAGTTTGATTCAAGTTCATACTCTACTCATGAGTGTGACAGGAAGACAGATACGAAAGTCTTTTTAAATACTACCGCGTTATAAACGCAACACAGAACAAAAAGATTCACCCAACCACAGGCAAGTTTAATCAACCAATCACTCGCCCTTAATTGTAAAAAACACAACCATCACTCAACTCCACATAATTGGCAAACTATTCAATAAAATACGACGCTATAAATATTCAAACGTTTGTCGATTCGCGGCACGCACACATACGCATGCTCACTCAATTAGTGTGTGTTTGCGCTGCGGCGTGATTGGTCTGTGGAGAGTTGACGGCCATTGATGTTAGTGTGGATAGGGATAGTTTAGGAATTAAAAGTCAAACAATACGGGGAAATGAGTCCGTCAAACTTCAATATAAATTTAATTGAATCAATACTTTGCGGAGGTCCATTTCAATGAACAAAAAATACGACGACTATGAGTACGACGTTGGTTTGCATTGTATAACAGTAAAGTTGTGAAATTTCTAAACGACACTGAAAATTAGAACACATAGAAAAATCCGAAAAGTAAAGCTATGGCCGGGAATCGAACCCGGGTCCTCGTTCTATGTGTTCTAATTTTCAGTGTCGTTTAGAAATTAAATTTCTAACGGTAAAACGTAAAAAGTAAACATTTTTTAATAAGAAGTAAATTTCTTGATTAATTAGATATTTCCTATCATTTAAAAAACAGCGCCTTCTCTCGTCCCTGGTGAGCAGTACATGTTCCACGGGAGTTTGTAATTGTGTCGTACAGACACATCATTTAAACAGAGGACGCTTAGCGACAAATATTCGCATAGTAACAAGGTCACGTGACAGTTGGTAACAGATAGAAAAATTCGGAGGCTTACTCACCTGCTATGGGTGGTGTAGGGGTATAGCGCGCGTCACGGAATGACGAGGACCTGGGTTCGATTCCCGGCCATAGCTTTACTTTTCGGATTGTTCTATGTCTTCTAATTTTCAGTGTCGTTTAGAAATTAAATTTTTAACGGTAAAACGTAAAAAATAAACATTAAAAATCAAGAAGTAAATTTCTTGATTAATTTGATATTTCCTAGTAAAGTTGTGCTCACTTTGAAAATGATCCCGTAGCGGGATCGAAACGCGTTAGTGCGTGCCCCTGCTCCCCTGCGCCCCCGCTCCGCGTGCGTGTGCGGTCTACAATTCCGGCAGTCATATTTGTAGTGAATGTCTATTCAAATTCAATTCAATTCATTTAATTATTCAAATCATGTTCATTACATAAATACCAAGATGTTACTGGGTTAAATGGCGGTAGGTACATGACACCCTGTCTGGGTACAAAATGTCAACGATACTTAATCTAGAGGTATCCCATTCTAACATTCCACCTCTACATTCAAAGATCTCTCGGAAATTTACCTACGTAAAGTTTGCGATAAGCAATAATAATTACACAGCTGTAAAACCCACACAAAAAGACAAATTACCTTTATAAAGGTGCGCGTAATGTGGCGACGTAAATAACGGATGTAACGCTGTTTGATATAAAACGTCAGCTTTTTGCGCCGCGATTTATGACACCCATTATTATAATATTACAACGTCACGTGTATTTTTACTGTCAAAATCTTTTATTTGTCATAATGTGCAAGGGTTGACGTCAAAAATCATAATTCTTTGTTTTATGATTGGATTTTCGCGATTTAATGAATAATTTAATTTCTTCAATGTATTTTATGTGATAATAAATCTGAAATGTTTACGCACCAACTGAATAATTTTATGTAAAAAAATACTGGCAAGATTTTTTCCAGTCTCAATCTAAGCAAAGATTCTACTATGGGTGCCAGGGCCTGATTTTATAAAGTTACAAATTACAATTTACAAGCGGAAGTCTCTTTCTGACCCTATGTGTTAGATAGAGACTTCTGCATGTAAATTGTCACTTGTAGCTTATTACAGTAGGGCCCAGGTAGCAGATAAAGTTAGGTACTTAATAATTATGTTAGTTCGCTTCGAGCCGTCCCGCTCATACTAATAACTATTAATTTGAGTGTGAAAGACATTTTATAACAATTATAATATGATTATTATACTTCAATTTTATATGAACTTAGCGGAACTAGTTTGTATATTTTACCAATCTGACAATAGTCGGCGAGATGTGACAGTTAGAAATGCAAGGCGCAGTAAATGAAGCCAACTGGCGTAAATTCTGGTCGAGTTTGTAATATAAACAGTGGGCTTATTGTCAAACTCGCTCGCAATCGCCAGTGTGTTAATTTTGACAGTTCTTGTATGAATGTGACAGCTAGCTGATTCCGATGCCAATTGTTAGCCCATACATGAACTGTCAAAATGAAAATGATGGCGATTGCGAGCGAGTTAGACAATAATTAGCCTACAGAGCCTCTAGTGCAGCGGTTCTCAAACTTTTTCGGTGACGGAACCCTTTTAGAAAGCGAAATACTTTACGGAACCCTAAAATCAGAATGAGAGGTGTTTTGAATTATTTCGAAATGATTGCGGAGCTCTCACGACGACTTCGTGGAACCCCTACGAGGGCTTCGTGGAACCCTAGGGTTCCGCGGAACACACTTTGAGTATGGCTGCTCTAGTGTAAGTTTTCGCATATAAAAACGTCTCGAACGCGTTCACGTAAACGTCTCAATTACTATGGAGTAATTGGCAGCGCCACTTGCGGATCGAAACGGCAACTAAAATTTCTCATAGCATTTGACATTTTAACGCAAACGCGGTCGAGACGCATTTTGTGACCAAAAACTTACACTAAGCATATAGAATTGTCACTTGTCATTTACCGACAATTTTATTGTCATGTCGGTGAAATATACGCCTGTAATATCCACCCTATTCCCACCGCGTCTTCGGCCCATTACACACAGCAGTGTAATCCGCCGGTGACACCTAATGCATTGTAATGCGGCATTACTCGCTTCGGCAGTTTTGTCTCGGCCAGTCTGCGCGCGCCCTAAGGGAGCTTGGGAGTCACAAGGTTCCGCATTGATTGTCGCCTTCAAGGTTGTGGATATGTATGAGTATATTGATTTTGTCGCTTAAATAAAAGCTGTGGTGGCCCAGTGGTTTGAGCTATACAGGGTGTATCAGACACTCCCTAACAATAATCCACTAGGGTAACAATAATACCCCTACACCACCCATAGCAGGTACCTACCTGACCTGGTGGTGACCTGCTATGGGTGGTGTAGGGGTATAGCACGCGTCACGGAATGACGAGGACTCGGGTTCGATTCCCGGCCATAGCTTTACTTTTCGGATTTTTCTGTGTTATAATTTTCAGTGTCGTTTAGAAATTAAATTTCTGACGGTAAAACGTAAAAAGTAAACATTAAAAAATCAAGAAATAAAATTTCTTGATTCATTTGATATTTTCCTATAGCTATAGAAGCTAAAAAAAATATTTAAAAAAAATTGGAGTAATTTTTTTTATATTTTCTATACGAATGGTAGTATTAGCTGTAATCATTCCTATAGAAAAATAAATATATCCAATTTATTTTTTAATATTTTTTTTTAGCTTCTATAGCTATGGTTGTATACCCCAGTGGATTATTGTTAGGGGGTGTCTGATACACCCTGTAGATTCTCAAGCAGAGAGTCGTGGGTTCGAACCCCGACTCGTACTCTGAGTTACTCGTAATTTATGTTCGTAATTCATCATCTTCCTAGCGTTTTTCCAGCATTTGCCACGGCTCAGTGAGCCTGGGGTCCGCTTTGACAACCTAATCCCAAGATTTGGCGTAGGCACTAGTTTTTACAGAAGTGACTGCCATCTGACCTTCTAACCCAGAAGGGTAACTAAGCCTTATTGGGATTGGTCCGGTTTCCTCACTTCACCGTGATTATCATGAGCTGTAAATTTCAAAATGTGTGAAATTAAAAAAATAAAATTAAAGTCAACATCGTCGAGACAGATAGATGCCTACGATACTGCAGCTTGGATACAAAGCGATGTAGGAATGCTCCCACCCAATGAGTCTGCTGGTTTTCCCGGCCATAGCTTTTACTTTTCGGATTGTTCTGTGTTCTAATTTTCAGTGTCGTTTAGAAATTAAATTTCTAACGGTAAAACCATAAAAGTACTTAAACATAAAAATTCAAGAAGTCAAATTCTTGATTCATTTGATACTACTTCCTATCATTTGAAAAACAGCGCCTTCTCTCGTCCCTGGTGAGCAGTAGATGTTCCACGGGAGTTTGTAATAATTGTGTGGTACAGACACATCATTCAAACAGATGACGGTTAGCGACAAATATTGGCATAGTCAAAAGGTCACGTGACAGTTGGTAACAGATAAAAAAATTCGGAGGCTTACTCACCTGCTATGGGTGGTGTAGGGGTATAGCACGCGTCACGGAATGACGAGGACCCGGGTTCGATTCCCGGCCATAGCTTTACTTTTCGGATTGTTCTATGTGTTCTAATTTTCAGTGTCGTTTAGAAATTCGATCTTTCAGTGTTCATATACACTTAGCGTCTAGTTACAGGTCCTGAGTCATACATACCCAATGAGCTCTGCATCTCTCTCTTTCATTTATTTAGCTATCGTGAAGATGGAAACATGCTTTCCGCCGAAACATGAAGGCGTCCATTGTTTAAAAATTTACATTTTTAACAGTGTCACCCGCCAGTTTCTTGCAATTAGGAGCTCCCAGAGTGAGTGCTAAAAGAACAAGCAATACATTAAGTGAAGTGACGTCGGCGTCTTAGAGGAGTAAACCAACTGGAGGTGTCATACGCAACAAATGTAATTTACGACGGAAGATTGACAGGCGTTCCCACACAAAATAAAATATTAAAAGTATTCTACATACAATCAAGTTCGTGCTCGTAACTAAATTGTCAAACACTAACATAAGCATTATTTTTAACCGACTTAAAAAAGAGTTCTCAGTTTGATCTGTATTAAGAATGTATTTGTCCGCGATTATCTCGTGTTTGACTGGACGGATTTGGATGCTGTTTTCAAAAAAGTATTTGTAACATTTAGAAGGTTTTGGTATTTCAACCGACTTCAAAAAAAAGAGGTTCTCGTTTGTCCCTTAATCTTTTTAAATAACCTTTTTGTTTTCCCAATGCAGGGCACAGCATAGGACTTTTATTACTCTTTCCACCCGTTTCTGTCTTTTGAGAAAAGAAAGAAAATAAACAGCCAATGCTTTTCTTATTTTTGCTTGCATACTACTAAATTAGAACTAAGAAAAGTTCCGACAGCAAATTGCAGTGACGAGTGGTCATGTGTCTCTTCTATTTTATTGGAAAGCGCTCGTTATCATGTCCTATCAGTGCTTTGCAACTCACATATAAATAGTATAGGCCGTCGTTGACTTCTTCTGTTGGTTTCATGCTGTAAGATCGGCAGCGTCACAGTTTCCGGGTGACCTGGTTGCCTGACACTTGTCTAGGTGTTTAGTGTTTGCTGAAAACGTGTCAGTTTTAAGTAACGTTGTATCGGACGAAGCAATACAGACATACATACATACAGAAATCACGTCTTTATCCCTAACAAGACCTAAGCCGCGTTTAGCATGATTGTGGGCGTAAGGTAGAAAAGGGAATCAAAATAGTGATAGGTTGCTAGCCACATCACCTATAACATGATTCCTAAGGTTTTCGGTGAGCTCATCTGCGAGAGAAGAGAAGCAACTGTTACATTCAATCCCCTTTATTCATAAACGCTCTAGCTACTAACTTAGCAATCGTTTGTCCTTATCTGTGTAAGGTAAATGTCAAAGTGACAGATAAGAACAAACGATTACTAAGTTAACAGAAGCCTATAGAGCGTTTATGAACAAGGGGGTATGTTTTTGCTTTCCCAGACCAACATGGAAGCAAGACATTACTTTTTTTTTCCAAATATACTCTTTTCTGTTTCTGTTGTATCAAAAACATTGCAATTTCCTCAATTGACTAAACAATCCGAATTCCCGCAGACAATTTCAACATGAATAATTCGCAACCAAAGCATTTGCGCGACCATAGAAAAATATTAGAAAAGAACACAATCAATCCATGAATCCGCCGTTCGCCGCAAAAAACCTCGGTATCCACTCATCATTGTAACATACAGCGGGAATTTATAGGAACCCTTAACAAAGCGAATGAAAGTCACGTTGACAAATGGCCCGGAATTCCCGTCGCCGTTTTTCCCGCAACAATAAAACGAGTCGCTTCCTAATTATTGTTATATTGACGCTCCCCATTGATTTAACTTTGTAAGGCGTTTCCTTTATCAAATGTAGATGGATGTTTCTTACACACCGCGTTTGTAACTAAGACACGAATCTTATGTTTATCTCAAATAGATTTTGTGTTACGTAGTGCTTATTAAAGGTTCCAAGTTCAATACACGGCTGCTGCGTCGCCAGTTCCTTTATTTTGAACTTGGCTTGACAAGCTGTCGTGTATCATACCTATGTCATAAATTAGGGGTTTTCATTAATTTCTTGATAATATACGTTATCAACTTACGATGTATAAATTTATGCAGTATTATAATTCACTCATTTCATAGGTAACCATTTATCTGTCCCAAAGTCCATTTTGCCAACCATTTTAAAGCTTCACAATTCAAATGTCGGTTCTTCAATAGTTTAATAATAAAGTTTACTAAACTGGGGTAAATATGTATTATGTATATGTAAACTAGAAGAAAATGATTTTTTTCAGAATTTAATGAAAATTAAGTGAGAAAATTAATTTAGAGCATTTGATAGTGAGAGTCAGTGAAATAGTAGATTCTTTTGATGTATTTTAAAGTGTCATTGATTTAAAAAATAAGAAAATCCCCAATAAGAGAATCCCCTTTCTAAATATCAATCAATCAATTATTTGTTCATTTGTAAACATGGTACAAAAACAGACATAAAACAAGACACAATTGGAGGTAGACCATGTTATGTTTTGCCAAGTGGCAATAAGCTTAGCATTAGGCGTGGCAATGGCAATAGGATTATAAATAAAATCAAAACATTATAAAATCAGGAATGAAACGTTCCTAGTCACTAAATTGTACCTTATAATCCGGTCAAAAACAATAAAAATATCTCTACAAAAATATCCTTGAGCATCATCGGTTCAGCGGCCCATTTCTATAGAATTATGTTCTTATTTTCGTACGTTTCCGTCTCTCTGGTTGGCATTTTTACAGGGACAGGCTATTGTCGTGCGTGGAATAACAGGATAATAAAGTGATATGACGACATGATCTTCGGTGCAGTTATTTTAACCCGAAGCTAAACGAATAAGTTTTCATTGAAATATTTATTGATAAAAAAAAATTTTGCTGATTGGACTTTTTATTGACTTGTACCTACTTGCATTGTGACCCACCCTGCATAATACACAGGCAGTCCCGAAAATAGTAGTAGGTAACGTCATACTTAAGAGTAGGTATAGGTGGGCACGGTCTACCTACCATGTAAAGAATGATCCTAGTAAAAGTCTCACCAAATTAGAGCTTAAAGCTTTTTTTTTATGTAAGAAGGGGAAAACGAGCAGACGGGTCACCTGATGAAAAGTGATCAGCATCGTCCAGGGACACCTGCAAAACTTGGTGAATCACAGCTGCGTTGACGGCCCTTTCAAGACCTGGGGCCGTACCATGACGTCTTAATGCGTTTCAGTTTAGGTCCGCTCGCTGTCAGATTCATACTAAAAGTGACAGCTAAAACTTGAACTGAGTCGGAATTAGGACGTCATGGTAAGGCCCCAGGGGCCGTACCATGACGTCTTAATGCGTTTCAGTTCAGGTCCGCTCGCTGTCAGATTCATACTAAAAGTGACAGCTAAAACTTGAACTGAGTCGGAATTAGGACGTCATGGTAAGGCCCCGGGGCCGTACCATGACGTCTTAATGCGTTTCAGTTTAGGTCCGCTCGCTGTCAGATTCATACTAAAAGTGACAGCTAAAACTTGAACTGAGTCGGAATTAGGACGTCGTGGTAAGGCCCCAGGAAGGCTCGCTTTTTAAAGATCCCTAAGTTGTAGCTCGGACAAAGTTAAATATAAATAATTATTCGACCATCCCAGTAATATTACTTATATCTGACTCACCACTCCGAATATACACGTTCCTGAGAAATAGTATAGTTTTGATACATAGAGATAAAAAAGTTATCTCTTCGTTTTGAAATGAACACTTTTCACAACCATTCCTTTGATTACTTTACACGGGATATTAAGCTTTGCTAAGATTGTTTCAAAAGCTTCAACATAAACTTATTTCAAGCCATTTGCCTTTTGCTTTAGTAGTTCGTTGTGTTGTTATCTTGCAATTCTAGCTTCCTTTGACATGCAATATCCCAGAGTTTCGCATTTAAATATATTTTAGCTGTAACTACTTATTAAATAGCTGCTACTTTGAGCGACGTTAGTTGGCTTTCCACGACTTCATCTGTTTACTTGTTTGCTTCATAATTTGTGATGTGTACTAAAAAACCGGCATGATAAAAGACGTAGCGTACAGTCAACGGCATAATAAGTGATCATTTTTGTACCTTGTCGCTTTCAGTCGTTACATGATTTGTATGGTTTTTCAAACATGACTTTAATCTGACAAGGTACAAAAGTGATCACTTGTATGTAACTATGTGCAAAAGTATGTAACTATTATGGAAAGCGCACGAGGGAGTACCTAATACCTACACTCTTGAACAGGTTACCAGATGATGTAAGGTCATGTCGCGATGTGTCGAAGTTTGTTTATAAAAAAAGAGTGAGAGGAGCACTGTTAGACGGACTTGGTCACAATTCGTGACTGGAATTGCCCGGTAGTAAAATGTTTTCTTCTATTTTTTTCCTACTGTGGGTTGAGGGTATATTTTGCATGTACGGTCGCCCAAGTAAGTGGTCTAACACTTTTCTTCCAACTTCCTATCAAATGAAAATGTCGCTAGTCGAACTTTCAAGTTGACAGCCTGTCTTATCAACGTTATATATTGTGACGTGCAAAGGAATTTTAACCTTAGGGTGGTGGACCACATATTTGGCTGATGGTACTTATCAATATAGAACAGCATAGTGTGTATTAAAAATAGCGATTGAGAGCTCTCCACTTTCTGCCAACAAACTGCTATGCAGTTTGGCAGAGGTATATAGATATAAGTATTTTGTACTTCTTTTATATTCTATTTGAGTCAAATAAATTAAAAAAAAAATAAACTTATTTATGCCGATAAATATACTATAGACCGATCGCTTAAATGAGACCTCGCCCGCGCGGCTGCGGGGCGCGGGGTGGGACGACCGCGGGGGCGGAGAGAGGTGCGGGCGGCAGGCGCACTACCCGCCCGCACCTTTCTCGGTCCCCTTTGTCGTTTGTGTGTGTCCTACCTAAGCGGTGGTCTGTATACATGATACGTCGTTTTTGACATTTTATTTTTATTCGAAAAATACACATTAGAGTCTGTCTAACTAAAGCTGAACCTGCAAAAGCGCGGCAATTTCAAAAAATCATGACCGGGTAACACAGGATCACTCACACAGCTGCAATTTTCTTAGAGAAATGTCAATTTGACATACAACATGACACCTCAGATAGACACACTTAAAGACAAAATGTTGCCAATCAAATAACTAGTGGGTTCAGCTTTGATTAGACAGACTCTAGAAACATTTTTTCTCTTATTCATCAGATAACCCCCAGCCAACTAGCATGCTGGTCTGGGATCAAATGAAAGACATAGAATGTACCAGCTGTTTCTCTTCCCATGTAGATGGTAATAGCCCATCGAGGGAATGGCCGAAAATCTTAAAAATCGTGTTATAGGCGATGCGGCTAGCAACCTTACAATTTATTTACTTTACTAGCTGTTGCCAGCGACTTCGTCTGCAAAGAATTCGTTTATCGTTATCCCGCGGGAACTACGCAATTTTCCGGGATAAAAAGTAGCCTTTGTGCTATTCCAGACTTTTCTATATCTATGTGTCGAATTTCATCCAGATCCGTTGGGCCGTTCTGGCGTGATTGAGTAACAAACAAACATCCATCCATCCATCCATACTTTCGCATTTATAATATTAGTTAGATTTAATATTATTAGCAAGAAAAGACTAGATAATTGTGATACCTATCTATCACAGTATTTAAACTACGAGATCTTTACAAAGAAAACTCGGTTAGTAAACCGACGGTTTGCTGCAGACCTTTTGAAGAGACTGGTAACTAGGGAGGAAGGCGGGGTTCAAATCAAATCAGACGGCTGCTGGCAAACATTTTTCAATATTTTTCCCCGGAAAATATTCTGCCTTCCAGAGATGTCGCGGTTTTCTAGATTACGAAGTGGAGAGGCATGGTGCCGAATTGATTCCGTATTGGGGCAGTCCTTTTGTATAATATTGGCGTAAAAATTGTAGTTTTTCCCGGATTCTGCAGATTTCCGGATTTGAGAGAGGGATTTGAAGGGATTAAATGATGGATGCAGCTTGAAACCTGACAGTAATAGTTTCTGCCAAGTTGCGGCGCATTCTTCTTGGCAATGATTGTCTTTCCGAATAAATAAATATCTTGGGGCAATTGACACCAATTGGCCTAGTCCCAAACTAAGCGAAGCTTGTGATATGGGCACTAGGCAACGGATAAACATACTTATATAGATAAATACATATTAAACATCCAAGACTCGAGAACAAACATTCGTATTTTTCATACATTTATCTGCCCCGACCGGGGATCGAACCCGGGACCTCAAGCTTCATAGTCAGGTTCTCTAACTACTAGGCCATCCAGTCGTCTAAATGCGCTGGTAGTTTCAAAAAGACATGTATAAGAAAGAGCCCTTGGCGGCCTATTTGCAAAATAAACTTTGGATTTTGATTTTATTTTTTTCGATGGAAAACCAACACCTATATACGTTTCTACTAACTACCTACTATTATTTCCAAAACCCCCCCATTGTTTTCGCGTCAACGCGGACCCCTGGAACCACATTGGAAACGTTCGCTTTAGGGGCATGGAATCCTAAAATTTTTAAAAATTGCGCTCGCTTTAATCCCTTTCCCCTTAAATCTAAACATTGTACTTATGTAACTTAACACAACTTTTCCGAACTACACATCCTTATATCTGATCCACTAGTCTGAACAATCTGTGCACAAACTGTCCCCGTGCGTTCAGAATAATAACAAGCCGTATAGATTTATACCAACCAACTTATTTGTACCAGTGGACAAAACTCGAACTAGTATTTTCTCACACATTTGGCTGGAAATGCCCTTTGCTGCTCGCAAGCAGCGCCGATCTGGACCGCAAAAGTAAAGTTGTGGTACTGTCCCTCTTGTCTTCCACTTCAAACGTGTAATAGAAACCTATTTTTAGGGTTGCTTGTGAATAAAAATATGTAAGAAAGCTTAGAGGCTGTGTGAATCAAATTTTAACCTAATTGGTTCAGTATACCGGCAAATTGGCTATGATAAGTGGACTGATGAAGATAGACATACGACTTATCCTGTAAGAATTTCATTTTCAAATTTGATTTATGGAGCCACACGTGTCTAATCAAACATGCTGTTTTTGTTGTATACAAGTGTCTTAAAATAGATAGTTTTTTTTGGACGCCGCCGTACACTTTGATTATCCAGCAATTATTAAGTAGGAAACATTTGAAAAACAATAAAAAAAACTTTAAAAATATAAAAAAAATCCAAAAGCCAAAAGATAAAAAAAAAACTGAAAAACATTTACTAGAAAGAAAGAAAGAAAGAAAAAAGTTTATTTATGACAGTCACAACACATCGAATAAAAAAAACACATAAAACAGCAGATAAATAAATAAATTGTCACAAAATGGTCCCAACTCAGCATTTGCTGGCCTTGCAGCCAGCGCTGGTCTTCCGTTGGGACCATACAGAACATTCAGTCGTACCCAAACATGTACTGTGTGTGAACATGACATGTAATGTGTGTATTCCGGATTACTTATAAGATAGAATGTAGGTATTATGGGCAAAAATATTAGGAATCATTTTATAGGTGATGCAGTTAGGTATAGACCGACCGAGTAACTGAGGACTCTGTTAAGCGGTCGGTCTGTAGCAACCCATTACTATTTTGTTTCCCCTTTCCACCTACCTATACGCCCACAATCATGCTAAACGTGGCCTTTAAATATCTTCCTATCTATTCTTTTCTTCTTTATTTTTTCTTCTTATATTATATTTTTCTTTTTTTTCGTGATCTTGTTAACATAGCCTCTGTCTTTATTACGACCAACTGTACTGTTTTTAAGTTAAAACGCAGGCGTTTCAATAACCAGCGTACGGGCCTATAAACTATCTTATACGCACTTAGACAACAATAAGCACGTATCTGTTCTGGCTTGTCGTGAAAGGGCCGGCCCTCGAGGCCCTCTCAATGGCCCCCAATGGCCCCGGGGATAATAAGCGAGATAGCGCCGAGGGGCCTTGTGATCGAATACGGATTTTGTTTTTGAATTTTTCGATTTTCTATTTTCGCGTTGGGAAATACAGGGTTTCTTAAAACTAATCTAATCTAATCTAAATAGCCTATTTCGTGTCCCACTGCTGTCCCTCTTAAAACTATTCCGGAAAATTTTAGCGGTATAGGGTTAGTTGTATCTAATAGCTCAGTAAATGTTTTTTATGATTTTCAAATAAATAAATAAATATTAGGGAACAATTCACACAAATTGACCTAGTCCCAAAAAAGCGCTAGTAAGGCTTGTATTATGGGTACATACTAGACAACGATACATACTTATAATGAGAAATACATACTTAAATAAACAGAAACATCCATGAGTCAGGAAGAAATATCCCACAAATAATTATATGCCCTTAGTAGGATTCGAACCCGGGACGCTTGCTTCGCAAGCAGGGTCACTACCAACTAAGCCAACCACGTCGTTAAAAATCATAGGTACTCGAAAAATCGTAATAAAATCGTTTTGAATCATACTTCGAGAAATGTTGCCATGCATTAATCTATAGACGGAGCTTTACTAGAAAAAACTGACTAAATAAATATAATACTTTAAGTATAATGTAAGTACATATTCGTAAAGTACTCGATAACCTTCTTTCTTTTGATGCCTAACGCGAGACGATTCAGTTTCTTTTTTTTCGAAGTTCAAGGTTCAAAACTGAAATGCATTCACACAGAAAATAATTCGATAAATTACCAACGACGTAAATCGCTAAAGCCCTCGCTCCCATTATCAATAACGCGTAACAAAGTTTCTTCACAACTTTTTCATTCAAAATAATTGTCGTAGCTTTGAAGGTAGGAATTGCTGACAATTTCTTTGTTGGTTCGTCAGAAGTGTTTCAAACAACGTGACTCAAATTCTTAGTCATTATATTTAGTCATTCGTTAATTTCTCGCTCGCAGGAATTCGAGTTTAATTCGACTTTGATTGTTTCTCTTCTGCTCATTGAAAGCTGAATGTAATTGCTTCTGGAAATTCTACGTCAGAGGACTTTGCGTTTTCGAGAGGTTTTCCGATTTAAATTGTTTAATTTTAGCCCAACGCGACAATGTACCTGCCTTTATAGTTTGTGACCGTCAATTTTCTGTGACTCAGTTAATCAATCGTCAATTAGTTCGTCAATTTTATTAATAATCAGTGTATCTTTTTCATGTGTTTTGACTCTAATTCGAACACCTCTGATCTGAAAGCACCATCGTTATTCCAATTTTTATTTTTTTAGTGAATATTGTTTACTACAATTAATATTAAATATTCTGTTTCTAGTATTTGTAGCGGCAACAGAAATAAGTATATCATCTGTGAAAATGTCAACTGTCTTGCTATTATGGTTCACGCGATGCAGCCGGGTAACAGACGAACAGACAGACGGACAGTAATAGGGTCCCGTTTTTACTCGTACCCTTTGGGTATGGAACCCTAAAAATTTAACTAAAAGTTTAATGCGTCGTTAAGATTTTCCGCCACAGACATCGATTAAAAAACGCTAACCACATCACATACTACCCTCTCAAATTCATCACTACATAGTATGAAACAAAGTCGCTTGCCGCTTTCTGTGTGTCCCTATGTATGCTTAGATTTTAAAAACTAGTGTACATAACAGATATTTTTAATAGATAGAATAATTCAAGAGAAAGATTTAAATATAATTATGTATGTAACACATGCATAAATAGTAGAGAAACACTGATTACACCCGTGCGAAGCTGGGCAGGTCGCTAGTTCAGTATATTTCCCCAGCATATTGCTAAAGCCTTTCGAGGAAACCCCTACCAATATTCTTATAGCACCATTACTCACAAACCACCAAGCTAACGCACAAAAACCCGTCACGCTCCAAAAACCAAACGCATCAACTCGATCTCAGTTACGACATTTCCCATTCCCTCAATCATCAAACATCGAAACTTTATAAGAGCAACCTAACAGCCATACATAATTGATAAATGTACGCCATCAATCACACAATTCATACGCCGATACTTCTACGGACATTTCAATTTCTACCTATTCCCCGAATTTCGGAAGCATCCTATTTCGAGCGTAGAGTTAAAACAACCGGAGCCGTCAATGATAACCACCTTTATAATTAACTTTTATTACAAACTTACCCCCTTATTCAATAAACGCTCTATATAATAAACTACTAACTTAGCAATCGTTTGTCCTTATCTGTGGAAGGTAAATAATGGCAATGTGACAGATAAGGACAAATGATTACTATGTTAGAAGCCTATAGAGCGTTTATGAATAAGGGGGTTAATCACTTTGCGGGTGGTAGGGCCTTGTGCAAGGTCCGTCCAGATCGCTACCACCATCTTACTCACTAATCCTGCCGCTAAGCAGCAATGCTTGCGCTGCTGTGTTCCGGTGTGGAGAGTAAGACAGCCGGGGAAATTACGGGCACAAGAGGCATTTCATCTAAGTCCTCTAGGTTGGCAACGCATCTGCAATCCCTCCGGGGTTGCGGGTGTCTATGGGCAGTGGTGATCGCTTACCATCAGGTGACCCACTTGCTCGTTTGCCTTCCTATTCAAATAAAAAAGAAAAAAAAGAAAAAAAAAGTGTTGAATTCTTAATGGCATGTTATTAACACCACCTATACGCTGACAGTGTCTTGCAAAACGTTGCCAGTAGGTCTTGTTACCTTAGGCTCTGTCTACCCCATAGTAAGGGATAAAGACGTGATTTTTTTGTGTATGTATGTGTGTGTATGTATAGGTCAATATTATCGTGTTGTCCATGGATATAGCGATCCATAATCATGAAACATTGATGTGTATAGCAGCGAATGCGGTTATATTGAAATCCACGATTCCATATTGACATACCAGTATCGCGATAATATTCAGAGTTGCAACGTTGCAAGATTCGATTAGTGTCTAGGTTTTTAGTTACAAGTGCCATAAGGATCATATCATGAGGGTGTTAAAAAACCCTTAATAACGTGATTATGATTGTAATTGAATGAATTGAGTGTAGATAAACGATTTTATGAATGCGTGTACTTATTTATAACTTTATTGATATTTTTACTTTGTAGGCGCTACCTCACACCCCGTCGAAAGTGTCCGTTATTTTTTCATTAAAAATTGGTTCACGTGTCGTCTCCGGTTGCATTAATGCTCTAAGAACTACGTGGCATGAAAAGTCGGATTTATTATATAGAACGTCATGGTGCAAAATTGGTACGATAGTGGTTAAAATGTTAGTTTGTGAATTTATAGTTGGTGCTGTAGTGCTTGTAGAAGTTAGTTTCAGTTCAGAGCGTGTCTTTAAAAATAAACATTACTTATCTACATAAATAACGCCTTTATCCTTTACGGGGTAAAAAGAGCCCTAAAGACCACGTTTTAGCATGATTGTGGGCTATACGGAAAGGGAAATCAAAATAGTGATGGGTTGCTAGCCGCATCGCCTTTAACATGATTCCTAAGAATTCGCCCATTTCCTCGATGGGCTTTTACCATCTGCGCGGGAAGAGAAGCAATCGGTAGGTACCGTAGAGTTCCGTAACTTCGCCTGGGTTTTGACACTTTTTTGAAAATTCCTCTCAGTTTTACACGTATTTGTGCTTTTTAAGATCAAAAAACTAATTAACCTATCTATGGCCATAGATTACCGTAACATAAGGTCTAAATTTCGCTAAGGGATGGCTACAATTGGACTCCAAAGGTGGTAGGCGAAGTATAGGCAAAATGCCCTGTCTTCGCCTACATATGGTTGGGGCGTCAATTATAGACGAAATTTGAAATTGCCTCCAGCAATCTTATGCATTTTTAACGTGTATTTCGATTATGAGCCTTAACCATTCCAACATAGGTCACATTTAAAAGAAAACGATGGTAGGCGAAGACAGGTACCAATCTTAAGCTAGTTTCATACATTTGCTGTATTTTCGATAGGGTTGTCAAAAATCACGCTGACTTACTCGACTACAAAAAAAAAGGGTAATGGTTTATGACTAATAAAAAATACAAATAAATTAGAAAATTGAGTAGGTATCTATTTTTTCTTATACTAAATCACAATCAGATTAGATAAGTCACATTTAATTCTGTGTTTCGCTTTATTTTCTGTTTTTTTTTTGTATTTTTGTTTCAATTCAAAAATATTTTGAAATTGCTTCTAACGGGAAAACCGTAAAAATAATTATTAAATTACTGGAAAAGTATTTACAAAAGGAATTCTCCTATATTGATTGAGATTTTAAATATATCACACACTTTGATTGACAACCCTAGGGGTAGGCGAAGTATAGCTACAAGATGGCCGGAAAATGACCTCAATTACATATGTAACGCGCAGTCTTATATAGTCATTTTTTTCGCTCGTAAAATATCAGCTGTGCTCGCCGCGTTTTTCGCACCTCGCCGCATGGTGGCGCGCTCACGGCCCGCGGCCCCCGCGCCCCGCACCGCTCGCGCGACAGACAGAGTTCGCTTCCCGCGTCGTAACTAACCTATCTCCGTGGCCCTCTCATTACTGTAATTCTGACTGTGCTATATTATATGTTATGAATGTGTTGTTTTGATTAATAAACGTGTACCAACCGTTATACTGGCTGCCCAACTCGTGGTTTCGAACCCTAACTTCGAACTGTACCTACGCTTTGATCGCGTGCGCCGCGCCGCGCTAGAGTACCTACTCGCGCCCGTACCGACCGTAGGTGCCTGCCTATTTTAACGAATAAGTGCAAAAGAAGTGTGGCGAACTGTTACCATGTCAATGATTACACGGAGTAAAGGAGCCGTTAACAACGACGGCGATCACGACGGGAGCGAACAGGAGACTTACGCCGAGGCGGAGGAGCCGCGCGCCCGAGGCGCCCCCCCCGCCCGCGACGAGACGCCCGGCCGCGCCGGTGCTTCCACGGCCGTGGACACCCAGGCCCTGCTGGCCGGCGTCATGGAGTCCTTCGCCAGGATGCAAGCGGAGACCAACCGGACCCTGGTAGAAACGCTGCGGGCGCTGCCCTACAACGGCGGCAGCCCATGGAACCCGATGGCGGCGCCGCTGACGCCCGAGCCGCGCGCGCCCTCCGACCTCTCGTCCGCGGTCGCCGGAGGCAACTTCTCCAAGTGCACCGCGAGGTTCAGCGGGAGGTCGCGCGACGCGGAGGTGCTGGAGGCGTTCATCGACGCCGTGCAGGTGTACAAGGAGTGCGCGGGCGTGAGCGACGAGCACGCGCTGCGCGGCCTGCCGCTGCTGCTGGAGGGCGACGCCGCCGTGTGGTGGCGCGGCGCGCGCGCCTCCGCCGACTCCTGGCCCGCGGCCGTGGCGCGCCTGCGCGGCATGTACGGCGTGCAGCAGCCGGCCCACAAAGTTTTACGGCAAATCTTTGCGGCGGAACAAAAAGATTCCGAAAGAGCCGAAGTGTTTGTGTGTAAAGTGCGTTCTCTAATAGTTAAACTTCCGTACGCGGTACCTACGTGTATGCAAGTAGATATGATTTACGGTTTATTACATCGACGTGTCAGGAAGCGGTTACCTAGAGACAGTATAAGTGATGTCGACAGTTTTGTAGAAAAAGTGAGGGCCATCGAAGATGCGATTTCCGAAGTAAAAGTAAATACCTATAGTACCTATAGCGCGAGCGGGGCGGCGGCGTCTCGTTTGCGCGCGCCGCCGTCGCGCGAGTTCGAACTCGAACCGGGCGAGCGCGGCGTTACCACGGGTGCGAGCGCTACTATCGGTGCGAAACTCACTTCTAACTCGAACGAAAATTCGAAACGTGATAGGCGCGTTCGGTGTTCGTTTTGTAAATTTTATGGGCATGCTGTGGCAGATTGTCGTAACTTACAAAATAAAGATAATAAACAGCAGGCCACAAGTACGGTTTCCGACGGGGCAAGCGTTAGTACGGGGCCTAACCCTATACGTTGTTATGGATGTGGTCAACCCGGGGTGGTAAGGTCAAAATGTGAAAACTGCACCGGGAAAAACGCGCCCGCGAAATCGTGTGATTTTAATGTTCTTACCGGTAATGAGGTAACATACGTACCTAACGCGACGGAAACGTCTCACCCCACAGTGTCCGTCACTATAGCGTCTAGGGTAGGCGTCGCGATACTCGACACAGGAGCTACTTGTAGTGTGGCCGGTTCGATGTTGCATTCTATTTTACGATCTGACGGTGTACAATTTTGTGAGGCGGAGCGCACCATTGGGCTTGCGGACGGTTCCCGCCAGCAAAAGGTCGTGTTTATCGCGACGGTACCGGTGTTTTTAGAAGGCAGGCGAGTGACTACAGAGTTCGTGGTGTTCCCTGGGGAAAATACCCGAACATTGTTAGGCCGCGATTTCATTAGTAATGCTGGGGTCACACTGAACCTAGCCCAGGAGTCATGGTATTTTTCAGATAGCCCCGATCAGATATTTCCTTTCGTGCAGTCTATTCTTCTCAAGGACACGGAATTGTTGCGAGCAGATATCTCCGACGTGACCTTGCGCAACGACGAAGGAACTGATTTACCGCTAGAGCACAGGAACACGCTCAATGTATTTTTGCGTAGCAGAGTGGACCAGTTTGCTGCCGAGGGGCCTCCTACGGACTTCGCCACCCATAAGATCAAGGTGAGTGATAATCAGGAGCCCCTTGCTTCGCCACCCTACAGGTTGTCGCCGTTGAAAAAGGAGGCTTTGGAGAAGGAGCTGCAAAAGCTACTCAGCGCTGACGTCATCGAGGAGTGCGAGTCCCCGTGGGCCTCGAATGTGGTTCTAGTGAAGAAAAAGGATGAGAGCTTCAGACTCTGCGTAGACTATCGCAAGCTGAACGCGGTCACAGAGCCCGACCGCTATCCCCTTCCCAGGATCGAGGACGTACTCCATGCTGCAAAGACCTCCAAATTTATGACCACGCTGGACCTGCGATCTGGCTACTTCCAGGTGAGTGTCGATCCCGACCATAGAGACCTCACCTCCTTCACAACACCCTTGGGCACGTTTAGGTTCAAGCGCATGCCTATGGGCCTCCGCAACTCTGAAGCCACCTTCCAAAGGTTGATCGACCGGTTCAAGTCCAACTTACCAGGTATAACCCTAGTGGCATATTTAGACGACCTGCTGGTGCTGTCAGAGGGGTCGTTCGAGAAGCACCTCGCCGATTTGGAAGCTGTGTTCGATCGCCTTGCCATGTTTAAACTGCGGGTGAATCGTGAGAAGAGCCATTTCGCGAGGGAGTCCGTCAAGTTCCTCGGCCATGTCATCGTGCCAGGTGGTATTCATGTAGACCCGGACAAGACGTCCGCTATAGCCGACATGCCTGCTCCTCAGAACGTGAAACACCTGAAGTGCTTTCTGCAAACCTCGAGCTGGTTCAGACGCTTCATACCAGGTTATGCCGAGATCGCCACGCCGTTGACCTCCCTATTGAAGAAAGCGAGCACCTGGAGCTGGGGGTCTGAACAGCAGAGCGCGTTTGAGACGATCAAGTCTCTCCTGGTGTCGGCGCCTATCCTTCGCCAGGCTGATGAGACGAAGCCGTTCGTCCTCAGGACCGACAGCAGCGGGTACGCTATCGGAGCGGCTTTGCTTCAGGGGGAGGGGGTAGACGAGCGTCTGGTGGAGTACGCCAGCCGTCTCCTCACCGCTGCTGAGAAGAATTATAACACCACGGAAAGAGAGGCCTTGGCTATCGTGTGGGCAGTCTCTAAGTTCCGGGGCTACATCGACGGAGCAGAGGTAATAGTTAGGTCGGATCACCAACCCCTCAGGTGGCTCATGAGCTTAAAGTCGCCGAGTGGTCGCCTAGCCAGATGGGCCCTCATCCTTCAGGAGTACAACCTAAAAATAGAGTACACTCCAGGTAAGGCGAACGTGATTGCAGACACACTGTCACGACCGGCCTGCAGTACGGACACCGACTGTGACCTGTGTCTGACCGTGATAGACCTTCCTTCTCGCAGCCCCAAGGATGTCCGAGAAAACCAGCTAAAGGACCCCGAAGTCTTCAAAATCGTTGAAGCCATGGAATCCGACGATTCGTTTAGGGGGAGAGCCTGGGCTGATAAAGGGTATGTAATGGCCGACGGTGTGTTGTACCGTTATGGCCCGGAAAATGATGAAAACGACGATGCGAGTTTAGTGGTACCAGAACATGAGCGCAAAGACGTGCTAGTTGAGTACCACGACGCCCCTACAGCGGGTCATTTCGGCGTCGAAAGAACGTTGCAGCGACTCATGGGTAAGTACTACTGGCCTGGGATGAGGGCTTACGTAACCCAATATGTGAAGAACTGCGCGGCGTGCCAGAGGTATAAGGTGGACACGCGAAAACCCGCCGGCCTGCTGCAGGTGCCAGCCACGTCGCGCCGATTTGAAGTCCTCGCAGTCGACTTGTTTGGACCGTTACCAGAAACTCCCTCCGGTAACAAGTGGATTCTGATACTGGAAGACACCTGCACCAGGTGGGTAGAGTTGTTCGCTCTTCCGGCTGCCACAGCGGAAGACTGCGCGAAGACCCTGGTGAACGAGATGTATTTAAGGTACGGAGTGCCCAGGAGGCTCATCAGCGACAATGGCGTGCAGTTTGTTAGCGAAGTGATGCAGCAGACTTGTCACGTCATGGGTATAAAGCAGTCGCTCACGTCATACTACCACCCGGCCTCCAACCCGATTGAGCGCAAAAACAGGGACTTGAAGCCGCAGCTTGCCATATTGGTAGGTAAGGACCACGACTCCTGGGATCTCCATCTTCCTGCAATAAGGTTCGCCATGAACTCTGCAGTTACAGCAAGCACCGGCCATTCGCCTGCTTATTTAAACTTCGGACGCGAGATGCGCGCGCCCGCTGATGTGTTGTCTGACATGCGAGCGGTGATAGAAAACGACAACGTTGTCGCATCTATAACCCCGTTCCTCAAGAAGCTTTCTAGTGTGCTGCTCGATGCACGTGATGTGCACGAAAAGGCACAGGCATCGCAAAAGAAGTTCGCCGACGAAAATCGCCGACCAGCACCTGACTATCAAGTAGGAGACTTAGTTTTGTTAAAAACCCAAGGTTCCAACGACGCCAACAGAGGGCAGACGCCGAAGTTCATTCCTCGGCGTGATGGTCCGTATCGAGTGCAAGAGATTGTCGGTAGCGTTACCTACGCCTTAGAACGCATTAGTGACGGCGTCTTGCTGGGGAAGTACCACGCTTCCTTGCTGACTCCGTTCGTTGGCCCCATCCAGGCTCCCGTCCAGGAGAAACGTAAGAGGGGAAGGCCTCGTAAAGCTAACCCAGCGTCCGGGACGCAACGCCTAGGTTAGAGGGGGAGGGTGTAACGCGCAGTCTTATATAGTCATTTTTTTCGCTCGTAAAATATCAGCTGTGCTCGCCGCGTTTTTCGCACCTCGCCGCATGGTGGCGCGCTCACGGCCCGCGGCCCCCGCGCCCCGCACCGCTCGCGCGACAGACAGAGTTCGCTTCCCGCGTCGTAACTAACCTATCTCCGTGGCCCTCTCATTACTGTAATTCTGACTGTGCTATATTATATGTTATGAATGTGTTGTTTTGATTAATAAACGTGTAACAACCGTTATACATATTAATTGATTGCGGCGTAAATATATAGCTTAGTTAAAAAAATACTAAAACCATAAGAAAGAGCATTAGTTGTAGATTATAATACAAGAAAAAACTTTCCTTTATCTCTTCTTTAACGCTACTTATAGCAAAGTTCCGCAGAGGTAAAAAAAAACACGTGCTGCCACGTCAACGAAAAAACGGCACTGATCGTAAACGGCGTTAAGTTAGCCACAATTAATGCGAGAATAATGGTCCAGCATAAAAAACAATTTCTATTTAGCAGTTTTGTGTGGAACCTGGCCTAAAAACTAGGCGGGAATTTCAACTTTTATGAAAATAGGCGAAGATACATGTATACTAGGCGAATAGACGGGGTTTTACGGTACATTTTATTGTGTTTTTAGGGTTCCGTACCTCAAAAGGAAAAATCGGAACCCTTATAGGATCACTTTGTTGTTCGTCCGTCCGTCTGTCAAGACCCTTTTTCTCAAGAACGCGTGGAGGTATCAAGCTGAAATTTTATATCAAATTCTCAGGTCTACTGCCTCTTGGAGCTGTGAAAAAGTCAAACTTCTAAGCCAACGCAATCAAAAGAAAAAGTCATTTTCGCCGCAAATTTTCGCAACTCGCAAGGGAATCAAAACCTACAGGGTACTTCCCGTGAACTCAGAATCTTGAAATTTGGTATGAAGGTAGGTCTTATAGCACAGATTAAGGAATAATTGCGAAAACCGTAAATATGTATGTATGTCTGTATATATCAGTGACCAATATAAAGTGACCCCACATTACGTACATTTTTTGCTTTGGAGCAGGGCTCTGCTTACACTGGTTTATAGATATTTATAGATAATGATACGGAACACTCGGTGCGCGAGTCCGACTCGCATTTGGCCGGTTTTTTCTTTACTCCTAGACTAGCATGGAAGAAAATACATTTTTGTAACTTCCCTTTCTTTGTCCCTTAATGCAACCCCAAGAAATTCTAATTTCTTTACTCGAAAAGCGTTCAAGGAAGCATTGTAATATTACGCAGTCGATGTGAGTTACAAAATTTATTGATGTCCAATATTAAATTTTTGGACATCTGGCATTCCGTTACGAACAGGGGAGGTTTATGTGGGCCAAATTTAGACATTGTAGGACTTAAATTGCATCTTTTGCAAGATGATTGGTCAACGGGCTGAAATTATCTCTGTCTGTTCGTAAATCACCTTGTCTAACTTCTTAATCTTCTTAATTATTATAAATGCGAAAGTATGGATGGATGGATAGATGGATGGATGGATGGATGTTTGTTTGTTACTCAATCACGCCAGAATGGCCCAACGGATCTGGATGAAATTCGGCACATAGATAGAGAAAAGTCTGGAATAGCACATAGGCTACTTTTTATCCTGGAAAATTGCGTAATTCCCGCGGGATAGCGATAAAAGAATTCTTTGCAGACGAAGTCGCTGGCAACAGCTTGTCGGGGTTTATTCATGTAAATTAATGTCTTTGTTTCATTTATTGTTATTTGCGCTATGTTTATCAGTTGTTAAATTTCCTGTTTGTTATAGTTATCTAAAGTAGTACCTATAATTTTATTTATAGCGACCGCTTGTTCTAACGATGTACTATTGAACTAACTGTGGAAACCTATCATAGAAAATGTTATACTTAGTGAAGTTATACACTCGCGGTCTTTAATTGTGGACCACGATAGAACCTTGTCGCAAAATGTCAATGTCAAAATATTATTGAAATTAGTTTGTCGACATGGCGTTACTTCACTATGACAGTGTTCCATGTATCCTCAACAACTTAAAGTCCTCTAGTACTACCTGAGAAGGAAATTATTGCACACCTTACTACACTGAAAACATTCAGCTTCGTTCAACTTTAGGTTCCAATTTGTGGCCACATTTTGTGACGCTGAGCTTATTGCGGTGTCCCACTGCTGGGCAAAGACCTCTCCTCTCGACCTCCACAACTCTCGGTCCGGCGCAATATCAGGTCATTCTTCCATATACGCGTTTAAATCGTCCATCGCTTTCTTGGTCTTTCTTGTCGTCGTTGGCCATTTTCTGGCACCCACCAGTATATTTAACTGGAGTAAAAGAATACGGGTTAAATTTTGTGACACCTAGGCCCACTTGCTTGCAGTTAACAAATTTAATCGCTAACTCGGGGTTAGGTTTGACAGTTCCATACATTATGACACTACTTAGCCCCGGGTTAGCATCTAACACGGGGTTAAGTCGTTACCCCTGGTCCGTGCAAATGGCCCCTAGTATAATTTTAGAGGCAGAATTATAAATTTAATTTTACTAAAATTTCCTTAAAATAACTTTATTCTGGTTCTCACGTTATTTTTGTCAGCACATTTTTTTCTTAATAAACGCCAAAAATATTCCCAATAGAGAAGTTAATTTAAATAATTCAAGAGCCTCAGACTTTGATATAGACGGCGGGACAAAATGATGCCCCTGCTCAGCAATTATTCATGTAAATGTGGAAAGTTCCAAACAAATTTACAAAACGAGAGTTCAAAGTAACTCGTGCGTCTGCGCTTAATATATAGGCAAGAATATTCAAAGTCACCTGAAGGAGCTGTTGTTTTATTTATTTAGCGCGTAACAGTCAAGAGAGGAAATATTTCAATCTCGTGATTGACGTCAGATTTTTTTTCTCGCTCTATGACAAAAAAAACTAAACTGATATAACCTCTTCATTTAGAGTAATCAAAGTCTTCATAAAATTTATTTAAACTGCTTTCTGCAACACTAAATTATTTCAACATATATCTGCGAACCTTTCTAATCCTTCTGACTTATTGGAACGACCTGCAGCCGTCATCAATTTTCATAATACTCTGCGCTCCGCTGCCGCCCGGTTGAATTTATGATGACTACGGCACGCCCCCGGCTTCGCTTGGCCATTAGGTTTCAATACCCATGTTCAGAGTCGAAGAGTGCTGAGTGAATATATGGTTAATGGTGTTGGCCAGTTTGTCAAGTGAAAATCTGTTAAGTATACTTACTTATTCTCTAGTTATATTATGCGTTGACATTTTGTTTTTTTTTTAACCAGGATAATTGCTACATGAATCTGAGTACATTCTATCCCAATGAATAGCAATCCTATGTAACTAATGGTTTCAAGGAAACTATTTAATGACAATTTGACTATAAAGTTGATCTATAAAGGTTACTCCGCGAAAACAAAACTTCCGAAAAAAATAAGGAAATAACTTAACGGCATCCTCTTGGAATGATAAGGTACAAATAGGTTCACATTGCGCTTCGCAAAAAAAACGCAATTTATTTAATAATAGATTCATCTACATCAACATCCTTATTATGGTAGAAAATAAAGTCGTAGGTACTGGCAACTAAAGAATTAATTAAGATTCTTCATGCAGTTGGAAATTAAAACCATTTCTTCGTAATTTTCCTCCACGAGCAGAACATTTTTCTTCGTGGGATACCGGAAATTCGATTTCTCAGAATCATGTGTCAAATGCACGTACGTAGGAATTATACTGAAAAATATAGCTTTACATTTTTCTTGAGGTTAAAAACACTCATAGGATAGTAAAAGTATAAAAGTCAAATTTAAACCGTGTGCTCCGATTTATCATGGATGTCACTGTGACGTTTATTGTGAGAAAATTCTGCTTGTTCGCCGTACATAACTATTTTACATTTATTTAAAACTACAATGGTACTGGTTTTCCTTGTAGAAACAAAAAGTATAATCAAAGTCAAAAAAACCATAAACAATAAAAAGAGTCAAAAAGATCTAAAAAGGTGCAGTCTTGCACAACATTACTTGGACGTTCTTAGGTAAAATAAAAACTATTTCTAAATTAAAACAAACCATGTCCGCTGCTTAGGTGTAGCCCAAAGGCCACCCTCGCTGCACCTAAACCTAAATTAATCCAAGTTAATCATCCTACATTGGTTTTACCAGTGCCGGTTACATAACCGGCACTACCCCCCCGTACATAACTTGGTTATGTACAGGGAACAAGCTGTATCAACCTAAATGTAAAATGCACCTTCATGTGACAAGATAAAGTTGACAGTCGCGAGTGAAACTAGAGTGGTTTTACCAGTGCCGGTTACGTAACTTGGTTACGTACGGGGAACAAGCTGTATCAACCTAAATGTAAAATGCACCTTCATGTGACAAGATAAAGTTGACAGTCGCGAGTGAAACTAGAGTGGTTTTACCAGTGCCGGTTATGTAACTTGGTTATGTACGGGGAACAAGCTGTATCAACCTAAATGTAAAATGCACCTTCATGTGACAAGATAAAGTTGACAGTCGCGAGTGAATCTAGAGTGGTTTTACCAGTGCCGGTGATGTAACTTGGTTATGTATGGGGAACTAGCTGAAAATTCAATTCTTAGATACATTATACGACTAGACCTTTTTTTCGTTTACAGAATTAAGAATAAAAATTGACTTTTCCATCCATTCTACCGCTACTACATAAAAAAAAAAAACTAGCCAGAAAAGCGACGCACAGACTGAAAGTATAATTCACTCCGTTGTACTAATTTAATATGAATGAATAGTCTTCTTACCCTCTTGCCGTGCAGCGTAACAATGGCCGACTAACGCTGAAATATTGTGAGTCCGTGTAATTTAGTGCTGTTTTAATTGATTTAATTCAAATTTCACTAATTTTAAAAGCATAAAACAATATTACTTAAGCCTGGAGTTGTAGCAAGAGAGAAGATTTTGTCCGTAACCAAGATTGAGCTCTCGAATATTGTTTTAGCTCTTCATAACTGTGCCAACGTTATGGTGTAATGTGTGTGTAATGCTTCTATTTCTTCATAACTGTGCCAACGTTATGGTGTAATGTGTGTGTAATGCTTCTATTTCTTCATAACTGTGCCAACGTTATGGTGTAATGTGTGTGTAATGCTTCTATTTCTTCATAACTGTGCCAACGTTATGGTGTAATGTGTGTGTAATGCTTCTATTTCTTCATAACTGTGCCAACGTTATGGTGTAATGTGTGTGTAATGCTTCTATTTCTTCGACCCGCGCCGAGAGCTGTCAATTTTTTGGGTCGGTTATCCATTGCTGTGGCTAGTTAGCATCCAGAGTACAAACTTTGCTTAGTTTGGTACTTAGGTTACTTAAATTGGTAAAAAAAAAAAGATATAATATTTTCGCTGATTTTGGAAATTTTTTGTTTGTAAATTTTTTTAATTCCCAAGATTAAAACATTGGTTAAATAGTCGTGAGCATCCGAAAATTGCAAAATGTCTTCAAAGTCAAGTTTTTTATATTTTTATAGGTAAGTACATTATCATTATTTTGTAACTTGTCAATATGGTCAGCCAAAGAATTTGTAACCATCCCAGTAACTACGAAATCACAACTACAGCTCAAATCAATCGTTACAGTGTTTCTTGTAGTACTCATATGTAATTCAAATTCAGCGTAAATTTAAATTACTTTCGTATTTCTGAATGGTACGTAGGTATTTTTCCAGTGATTTGCTTAGAAAAATTCGATCTCCGCATCGGTAATAGAAGTATGTACGCGACACCGCCATCTATGGAGCTGTTCATAAACCTGCAGCTAATTTGGGCTGACCCTGCCTGTGCGATGAGTAGGCACTGGAACTCAGTCCGTATGGAGTCTAGTGGCAGCATCTATAGGATAATTTAATGTAATACACTCGTAGTAATATAAATATCCCTATGTAACTACCTACCTACTTACTAACACTAACTACTACTACTTACTTACTTACTTGCATGGATGCAATTTGAATAAATGAAATGAAATTAAATGAAATAAAATCTAACTAATATTATAAATGCGAAAGTATGGATGGATGGATAGATGGATGGATGGATGGATGGATGTTTGTTTGTTACTCAATCACGCCAGAACGGCCCAACGGATCTGGATGAAATTCGGCACATAGATAGAGAAAAGTCTGGAATAGCACATAGGCTACTTTTTATCCCGGAAAATTGCGTAGCTCCCGCGGGATAGCGATAAACGAATTATTTGCAGACGAAGTCGCTGGCAACAGCTAGTAGTCTATAAGTTCATGTAAACTAACACTATTATGGACTTTGTCTGAAATAAAAGAATATTATTATTATTATTATAAAACAATTTCTTACTATAGACCAACCGGTTAACTGAGTCCTCGCCCGCGCGGCGCAGGGCGCGGGGTAGGACAACAGAGGACCTCTCTCGGTGCGGGCGGGTAGTGCGCCTGCCTCCTGCTGCTGCACCTCTCTGGGCTAGTGGTGGCAATAACGGCTGTTTTGCAATACTTAATGAATAACAGTGTTGTGTTATTCTTTAAAAACTTTAATAGAATAGAATAGAATAGAATAAATTTATTTCGTAAAAATACATCAGCAGTATACAAAACAAAAACGATTGTCTGGCAGACCCCAAACTAGGCAGAGCCTGTATCTTGGGACCTTGGAGTGCACTATACAAGACAAATTACCTTACAGTGGTTAGTAGACGTCAGTCAGAAGTTAAGGTAATTGTAAACTGTTGTCTGTTATCCTGTTATATTGCTGTTTTACAAAACGATAATGAACTTATTATTAAATAATTGTTATACTTATTTCGTCGCGATCGCAGCGTAATAAAAACGTACGAACAAACAAAACAACGCTCTTTTATCTTGTTTGTTATTGTACTGACTGCCAACAAACAGCAACAGCTAATAATTATACCAAAAGTCAGTTATTTGAATTGCGATTGCGATGCGAGCTCGCGCGTATAGCGCTATCTCTCGCACACAGCTACTTGATTTGTTGCGCACTCGCTTGCGCTTCTATGCCAAGTGCGGCAACAGTACGCGTATGAACAACGTTGACAACAGACAACGAATAATGATAACAGGATAGTTGAAGATTCGATAATGTGTTGTTCGTTGCGTGCAAATAATGTATTACGTTATCTGCTGTTGTAATAACGACCACCACTACCCTGGGCCCCACGTCGTCCCACACCGCGCCCCTGCACCGCGCGAGGACACTTTTAAGCAGTTGGTCTATAACTGAACTTTTTCTACAGCACGCTTTTCCAATCTCGGTATACTCGCGCTCCTCAAAAGTTAAAACATCGTTAGATTCCGTCGTGGCTTCACGTTTGCTCGTACTAATATCTTGAGTTATTTAAGCCGTCACTTAACATTCACACCACACGCGGCACACAATAAAAACGACGTCAAAACATTTTATTTCCTTGTAAATAGCCCGTGGGGCGTTTAATATGCGGCACATAGAGAAGAGAGAGGGACGTGGAATGCGTATTATGTCTCATATGGGGATGTATTAGGAATGGAAAGGGCTTAAAGGTGTCAGTCTTTATTTTGAGCACGCTGTGGTACCCTTTGATGGTTTTCACAGCTTACCGGAGACACATGCGAGCTGCTGCCAAGGCAGCAAAGCTCAGTCATTTTACTTAGAGCTAGATATTTGAATATTCATACCTATTCGAATATGACTTAGGCCCACTGGCACAGTCCAGAGTTAAAAAATTAAATCGCTAACTAGGGGTTAGGTTTGACAGTTCCATACATTTTGACACTACTTAGCCCCGGGTTAGCATCCAACACGGGGTTAAGTCGTTAACCCTGGTCCGTGCAAGTGGCCCTTAGAGTTAGTATTCGAATTACAGTAATAATTGTACTTTCCTAATGAAATTCGTTTGATAATTTCTAAGAAGGTGCGTACCGTAAAACGAGGTGAGAAGGGATTGCGAGAGGACAAAGGATAGAACTAATAATTTGTGTTTTCACTTGCTACTTAAAATTTTTGGCTTAGCTTGCTCTTAAAGTAAGCAGTTTAGTTATATTTTTGGACATACATTATTATATTTTATCTTTCTCCCTTTTTCTGGTAATTTGTTATCGTCATTTTTTTCTATTTGTCCTTATCCCTTCTAACCGGAACGTTTTTATAAACATCAACTTCCCACACATAAAAATATTTTTTTTAACTGCATTTTTATCCCTAGGTATTTACCCTGTTTTACTGTAGGTTAAGAAATTGGCAAATTTGAGACGGATGTTTTTTTTATTGACAGCCGTAAGAAATACAGATTCTACAAAAGTTACAAAACATACATTTGAACAACAATCGTTAGCCACTTCAATTGGCTCTAATTCCGGTTCTAACAGTATTGTAGACAACGAAATGCGGTCAATCCAGAACTTCGTGCCTCATTTTCTGTTAGGCTAGCTAAACGTTCGAGGACAGTCTTAGTCACAACCAAGAATCTGAACGCATGCAAAATCTAATTGTTGTCTACGTGATAAATGAAACTGCTAGTATCCGTTTCTTTCTACTCTCTTTCTCTCTGTCATAGACATAGTCTACTAACTACGATTAGATAAGATCGGCGCTGAAATATCTGAAACGAGACCAGGAAATTTGACACCGTGTAAAAGGAAAATTAACAACACCTTTCATTTACGAGTGTCAGCGTGACCTTACTCCCTTATTCTTAAACGCTCTATAGGCTTCTGCTAACTTAGTAATTGTTTATCCTTATCTGTGGAAGGTAAATGTCAAAGTGACAGATAAGGACAAACGATTGCTAAGTTAGCACAAGGCGATAGAGCGTTTATGAATTAGACCCTCAGCACGCGCCCGCGGGAACTGTACACATTTCTGGGATAAAAACTATTTAATGTATTTTCCAGGGTCTCAAACTATCTTCATACAACATTTTAATATTTATGATCGGTTGAGTTCTTTACGCGCAAAAGCGTAACGAACAAACAAAGTCACGTGTACCTAAAAATAAATATTAGGTAGGATATAAAGTGATAACGTAGTTTCTAGAAGGAGGCACAAACGGTGATGTTTCTATTCCATTTATAATTAGTTGTGTGATCAAAATAAAGATCGTAGAGTTATATTTGAACCCCAATAGCATAATTATATAGGTATACATAGGCGTGTGTACGCACGCTGAATTTCCAAAACCAATATTGGTGATTCCCACACAATTCCGAACTGACTGAATAATGAAGCATTTGGAACTGAAAATTGACATGTAAGCTCTATTTGAGTTCAATCTGTTTGTTTTCGGTTCGGAAACGTACGGAGTTCCGGAATTGACGAAGAAAGGGAATGCGAGAATTTGGACGACAGTATAGAGTTAAAAAGGGCGTAATAGTAGATTGATAAACAAGGGTTGAAATATACCCATTTCACCTGAGATATTTCTGGTGCCCGAACGAAGTGAGGGCACCAATGGTTCGAAGGTGAAATGGGTAATTTCATCCGAGTTGAACACTCTACTTTTCATTTCGAATATGAGGAAATTAAAATTTCACTAACGTCGCATGGTCGCATTTAATATTTGTTACGTTTGTCATTCTCTTCCCGCTCTTTTTTCTATTGCGCGATTTACGCGCATTGCGCATTTCTTCTGCGCACCAATGGCGGCCGGCTAGTTTTTTTTTAAACTTGCAGACACGGAGGTCGCTATCAATTAATTGTAGACTTAAATATTTCAAGCTAAAAAAATTACCGAACGTAATAATTTCTACTAATTCTCGTTGTATACGCTTGCATAAGCTTATATATTTAGCGGGAATGTTATTTTAAGATTATTTTGCCTTTTACAATTAAAAAGGAATTGTTAGTATAGATTTTTATTTTAAACAGATTACATGGCTGTATACGTATTTCCTTTGCTATGTCCCTCATTTGGATTAGCTAGAAAAAAAATTTACTTTCAACCCAAGGGTCGCGATGAGTCACTTTCAACCCTATATCCAGATAATCAATGACCTACTTTCAGAGTATGAGAGATGAAAAGAAGTATTAAATAGATGAGATAAAAGCAGAAAGGAATTAACCACAATTTGTTAAAGGAATTAACACACACACAAGATATGCCTAAATCGGTTCCATGATTTAAGAGTAAATGCGTTTCTACGCAGACAAGACAAAGAGACAATTAGACGCACAGAGTTACTTTCGTATTTATACTTAATATTTGCTAGGGTTTTGGCATTTCATTTTTTTACTGAAATAAGTCATATAAAATAAACTTTATAAGAAACAAGGTTCTGCCCGCGACTTCATTTATTTTGTGTAAAATTATACATATAAACCTTCCTCTTGAATCACTCTATCTATTATAAAAACCGCATCAAAGTCCGGTGCGAAGTTTTAAAGATTTTAGCATACCGTCAACTGGGGTGACTTTGGTAATTTTGGAGCTACTTTGATCATTTTAAAATTGCTATAAAATCAATATTATCCATATCCGGTGAATTTTTGGCATGTAGACGCAAAGGTGATTGACGAAGACATTGATTCCAATGCAGCAGTAAACGTAAATAAAAAATAATGGTTTTGTCATTAAAACTACTTTTTAAAGTCACCCCGTAAATCAAAGTCACCCCAGTTGACGGTACATAGGGACAGACAGACAGATAGCGGAAAGCGACTTCGTTTTATACTAGGTAAATAGGTTCTCAAAACTCCGAGTATGGAAGCTGCGGAAGGTGCAAAGTTTCTTCACTTTTGTGAGCCACGCGATGAACTTCTCCCGCATGTTTTACTAGCTAAATTAATTTAAATTGCGAGCGAGTGAGACGCAATATACGAAAATGCAGAAGTGTAACTGAAAAAGTTGTTCAAATCGTTGACAAAAAGACGTGTTATCTCTGTTTTTCTAAATTCATGTTTGTGTGCGAAATGACAGTTGAAATTTACCATGACCTTGTCGGTGAAGAAAAGTATCAAACAGAGCAATTCATTGGTGTGTGGTGAAGTTTCCAATCCGCACTTCCCGCGTGAGAGCTACAGCGCTGAAACCTCTGCCCAGCAATGGGACGAATAAAGACTGTAAATGTTTATGATGATAGTGATGTATGAAAATTACATTTAAAGAAGGAAAGAAGACATTTATTCATTTTACAAGACACACATATAAGAGCGTACACACAGTTTCATAACGTGTGAAAGGAATTCAATGGTATTTGTGAAGTTTCCAATCCGCACTAAACCCTTTGAGAAGACTGCCCAGCAGTGGGACGTATATTATTAGCTTTAGACGCAATAGTAGTGGACAAAGTCCCTGATAAATAGAACTCATCACATTCGTGTTTATGTTATTTTCCATATTAGCGACCTACCTTGGCGTCACATGGCCGGGTGTAATGTAGATATTAGCACGGCGCTGCCATAATTAAACAATTTCAAAAAACCTTGTCAAATTATACACTTGAACCTTTCCCATTGAATCTCTCTATTTACTGGTGAAAATCGCATGAAAATTCATTTAGTAGTTTTTGAGTTTTATCGCGAATAGACAGACACAGACGCGGCGGAGGCCTTTGTATTATAATACCTAGTTTAAAACGGTTAGGCAGCGGTGTAACCTGAAATACTCTATCTATATAAATAATCCCTTTTGACCATATTGATACTCTAAATGACCTGTCATATTTATCTAAATGTTTACCTATTTTAACAAATAAACGATTATGATTATGATTAATATGACCATATTGATTGTAACAACATGATCAAAGAAGAACAGGAAGGGCACGCAAAGTTTCTGCTCGGAGTGAAATAACATTTTTACAAGTTAATCATTATTTAATTAAAAGTTTAAAAGGATCGAATACTTCGCTCTGAGTCTGTTCCTGACGTGAAGTAGTTTTTTACTCCCTGAACTTAAGTGGCTATCTAGAACTAGAACTTTCAAAGGACATTATTTACCCAATTACTCGCTTTTCCACAGGCTTTGCTTTATGAGGCTATCTTGCTGGGTTCCAAATAAAAATGTACTTTAGTAAATCGCTGTAATTAATCGCAAGGTTTTCAAGATAATCAACTATTTCAGAGTGATGCCACCGCGTCTTCTGTATTCTTGTTCGTTTTAGTTTAATTCTACCAAATTATTGGTGTAAGGCTTTTACCATCTGCGCGGGAAGAGAAGCAGCTGATACATTCTATGTTTTTTCTTTGCTCCCAGACCAGCATCAAAGTTTACCAATATCTGGGGAATTTCAGAAATAGGGTACAATAACGTTTTTTTTCTCGGATTTTAGAAATTTTTGCATGAATTTACTCAGAATCGATAGCACCGACGATTATAATAGGTATAGGGAAAAAAGTGTCCCGAGATCACTTTTGTTACTTTTCATACATTAATGTTTGAAGGTAACAAAATCGACACTAATTTTTGTAGCAAAAACTGAGGACATTTTTTTACACCGTTATAAATCAATTGATCCTGAGCAAATCCTTGTAAAAAAATCTAAAATTGGAGAAAAAAAACATAATAAACATAATTAATTGTGCTCTATTTCTGAAATTCCCCATCTACGGTATCTTACCATCAAGTATTCGACATACTATAACTATCATCTAGTTTAGTTCATGCATCCCGTGCGTGTAATTCGACAGTTTTGGAATTCAATACAAAACTTGTCAACTGAAATTGACTCTTATCCACTACGTTTGATGTCAGGCGCACATTAATTAATAAACGGTAATATTAAGTTTTCTCATTGTAACTTGACATTTTCATAAACGTGCTTCAAATAAATTGAGCTATTAATTATGTATTAAAACTAAAGATGTTTATGTTATTAATTTGTTTTAAGTGACCATAAACATACTTTTAAATACTAACAAATGATATACATCTGCATATGCGGTTTATTCCAATGATTCCTTTCAGTTTCTGAGGTGTTATTTGTTACTGCTATTCTAATTTGTGCCCGTCCACCAATCTGTACTTTTCTGTCAACGTCTTCTGGGCACAGTGACCTGGATTCTGACACCTGGATACATCCTTAAACGATTGACAAGACCGTAATGTTGGCTTTTACGACGTTCACGGGATGAGTTCCATTCGGTCCTACTTATTCTAACAAAGCATGGGAAGGGAATGAAGATTAATGCAGTATCGTATCAGGAGCACAAAACAATCGCAGAAAATAATGGCGATTAGTACTCTACCGACAAGAGCTAGGCTCTTAAATTGATGACGATGAGGATGACGCGAAGGCAAACCCTGATTGCCTCATCGCCAAATGAAACCTAACCTAGCCTAAAACAATCCCCAATGCAAGAGTGAAAACTAAAACATAAAACAAACAACCAAAACTACGGCAAACACGCATTCCGAAAGCCAGTTTGCAGTCAAAGAAGTTGAAACTCAATTGAAACAGCGTCTGTATTGAAATATTCTCAAGAGAACTTTTAGGTTTTGGCTTCTGTCACGGAAACCGCGATACACTCGAAACTTTGTGGCATAAAACGTGCTCTGAATGGTGAACGGAATTTTCAGAAGGTCTTATACTTATTTCATAAACAATTTAACTTGGACTCTGCTCGTAAAGTAATTTGGTTTAATTTTAAAAGGTCCTGAAATGGACATGACATTTATAAATTTGAGTAATCAAATGGTAGTTAGTTTTACTACTGTAACATGGCTGTAGGTGTCATTAGGTCTTTGATGTAACATTAAATATATTTTTATCTTGTAACTCGAAAATGATAATCAAACAATTTTAAAATTGTAGGATCTTTTTACTGTACCTACTGAGAGTTTGAGTCAGGAAGAAAGATTGTAAGAACAATGGATCTATAGGTTTCCTTACTTAGATTTGCACCATAATCTGTGTGTTCTAATTTGTACACACCACAAGTACATCATTATACAGCATAACCATTACCTTTGATACATTATTCAAACACTAAAAGCACCCACACTTACACCATAATAATCAAACATGGTGAATTCACTAAAACTTCAACCCTTGTATGATCTTACATGAAATCTTCTAAGAGGCCCTGCGGCGATTTTGTAGCATAGATTCTAAAGTTTATACTCCGCATAACAATATGACTTAGCTCCCAAGATAGGCCTCGTAATATGAAGTCATGTTTCCAAATCATCTAATTAAGAAGGAAGCCTCAAAGTTTGTATGGTGAAGAGACGCGCGCTGGCAAAAGTCGCGCGTCAAGTTATGATTGCCGCAAGCGACGCCTTCAATGTAGCCGGCTTATGGCCCCTGAACTAGCGTGGTAGAACGGTATCATAAAACTATGCTCAAAATTTACTCAGGGTCAAAAAATTGTGGCCCTCATATTTATGCAAAATAGGTTAATTTTTAAGGAGACTGGGACAACTTTTGCGCCGCTGAGTATAGTTATTAATCTAAAAATATTGTTTAAATACCACACAAAAGAAAAAAGCGGCGAATATATAATTGGTTAACTAACCAAAATAATTATTAGGTATGTTTCTATTATTTCATAATTTATACCAATGTACCTCAAGTGATTTTCAATTAAGTAGTTTCTTTTGGGTCGTGTAGTTTTTTTTAAATTGTTTTATCAAATTGTTAGATAATGTGTTTTTTGTAGGCCTTTAATTAAAAAAATGGGGTTTGTCAAGCGCAGTTTGTATTCACTGGAATATAATATTAAAATTTGAAATATAAAACGCAAGTTTGCAATTTTATAATCATGTGTAAATGATAGAAGAGAGAGAGAGAAACATTTATTATATAGTTGAAGAACACGTGCCATCTAATGCAGTAGGCACAAGCATAAACTTAGGTATGTATAAATGACAAAAATAGGTATATGTGTACAGAATATTCGCTATCAATCCCGACTTTTGAATGATTTTACAATTTTTCATCTTTACCGTAAGTTTATGGTAATAACTTACCTGATGAATTACGATGTTTTTGGCACACTGGCAGTTTATAAACCAGATTTAAATACAATGTAGGAGAAGTAAATATTCCTGAAAATTGCATAGTTCCCAAAGTAGCGGGTAACAGTTGAATGAATAATTTATGTCTCTTATGATTAGCCGCTTGTTTAGCGGCCATTGTTTATAAATTAGAACGTTCACCGAGAGTGCCATCCGAGCTTGTTGTCCGTAATGAATTTGTGTAATAGGTAACGACTATCCAGACCTTTGGCAAACGTTGAACTTTTAGCTATTAGCATAGTGTGCTGTTACAATGTTTCATCCCAAATCAAATATTAGTATATTATAAATGCGAAAGTTACTTTGTTTGTCTGTTACGCTTTCACATCTATACCGCTGAACCGATTTTAATGAAGTTTGGTACAGAGATAGTTTTAGTCCTGGGAAGGACAAATGATAGATTTTATCCCGATAAAATTCATAGTTCCCGTAGGATAGCGATAAGAGAGTTCTGCCCAGACGGAGTCGCGGGCAACCGCTAGTTCCATATACATAGTTAATCATTTTTGTCACAGCTGGCATTTCACTACATATATAACAAACTCTTCAGCCGTGTTTGACCGTCGGTTCATCTGTCTATTCGCGATAAAGTCAAAAACTACGGGATCGATTTTCTAGCGGTTTTCATCAATAATAGTGTAATATTATACACTACATATATTACTTTTGCAAAATTTGTCAAGGTACCAAATTTTTAAAAAGGTTGCCATCTTAACGATAGTTGTTCGAGCTGTCGGAAAAAATCAAGCAGCGTTGGATACAAATTTTAATTCTATGATTGGTAATAGTAGGGGTAATTAAGGTACCTCGATGGACCTTTGGAGCGTCGAAATTCACTGAGGATGCCTCGGAGATGGGTGAAACACGTATTCGGAGGATTGAGTTTACTTTGATTTTAGTTTCTAAACCGAAGCGAAAGGAGCGGCGCCATTTTGAATTACTTAACCTGCATTACCCTAGGTTATTCAGTTAGTTTAACAAGGATCTTTACAAAATAATGCCTGAATGTATACTACAGTAAATTTACTCACATTAACTAAACTTAGCTGACATGAATATCTCATGATATTGTACAATGTGTATGTGTAATCTGTCATCTTATTAGGAATATACGACATAGTTATTACGAATAATGTATTCATTCAAAGCCGGCGGGTTGGTGCAAGTCAGATGTGGAGAGAGATAAAACAGGGGGCCGATTTTTTCAAATTGAACCCGTCAAAATGGCATACAAAAATGTTGAAGAAAAAAAGAAAGAAAGAAGACATTATTCGTGAAACGCTAGAAGTGCAAGAAGAAGTTCGTGAAGAAATGCTTGAAATGTGTAATTGTCATTATAGTTTCACCATGCTACGTTTTTTCCATTAGGTATTCTTTCACTAGTTTGTGCGCTGTTTGAGTGTTTTAGCTGTTTATAGGTCTGAGTGTTTATACTATATGCAAATAATTTGCATTGGAGGTCACCCTCATTGTCTATGAAAGTATTTTTGCTTAAGTATCATCAAAATACTATTAATAATCATTGGAGCCCTGTTAAAGACTAATTATTTTTAATCATTACCTGGGTTATAATTTTTTTTCGGTATGCCTCGATACAATTGCCCATAAAACGTTTTAACGTACGTTACATAAAACTGAAATATCTACTGTAACCGCCTTACCCGGGGCTTATTAGAATTAAATAAAAGCACCACCGTAAGTCGTGTCCATATTAAAGCTAAGAATATTTGGCCAAATAATACATGTAATCGTCTAGTTAATAAAATAATAAAGTAGGACCCTCTTTAACGTTGTGTTAATTTTTATGCCGTACGAATTTATCGCTTGTGGAATATCAACGAATAAGTAATACGAAGTTAAACAATTCGGGAAAGTAATGGTATCCGTTTAATAACCTAACGCAAGTTAATGACGAGTTGTGTATAGTTAAAGTATAGGTGCGGTTAATAGCTCGAAGTCTGTAGAGATGACCGTCGCTCTGCTTCCTGTCGTAAGACAACGATGAACCTAGGAAAAACCCGAACACAAAGGGACCCTTGGATAAGACCTTTTAAGTCGAATGGGAAATTCCTAATCAATTGGAAAATATCTAGGCCTCCCAGCTCACCTTAATAGCCTAGCCCGCACATAGATCGTTAGAAGGATTCCCCGTATGCCCCGATCTCATGTGCCCGACAAAACCGTTGAACGAACCTACTGCCTTTAAATTCTAATCTCAATCAGACCGTCACGCTATGTACACAAAGTCACAACGGGCATTCACGGAATAGAATATCGTGCAAGTTACGCTCAACGTTTCATGCTGGAATTTACGCTCACATACATGCTTGAATTTATGCGGAATTTACGCTTCCCTAACTCCGAAAGCTGCCGCGGGTGTGTCCGATTCAAGAGCTAGAGGGTGTTGACGAGTTGTGCAAGGGATCTGAATACCACTTGAATGCGTATAAGAATCACTGTATCTGTGACCCCTCCAAGGTTACAATAGCTCTAACCAGTCTCTACACACGACGCGATACGGTCAGGGATCAAAAGGCCGAGACGCTGCACCCTCTAGGGCCACTAGCAAAAATTATAAACACTCAAATGACTCAGGCTTGTATGAGTACCTAATGCATGTGAAAGATCCAAGTTAGGCGGCAGACGACGTGTGCAACCTAGAAATGGACCCTAGTCCTTGACGTACTGCTTTCCGGTTACCCAGGAGATAATCTCAGCCAAGCACCTTCCGGCAGGTGTGTCAGCTAGTGAGTGTGTTGACAAACAATAAGGAACCGCGTGGTGTGTACCTAGGGCATGCTGTGACAGGGAACGTCTAAGATCGTCCGCTTGGGAGCGGATTACCTAGGCCAATGACACGTGTGCTGTTGTACAGTGTAAGGTAGTTGTGCCTGTGTAGTGTAAAAGACAGACCTACTTTGTTCTCTAGATTGGCACGGACTAGAAACAAAGAAGCGGTACTACGTGTGACACTGTATTCCAATGAAACTCAGGGTTGAGTGTGGCGTAGTTGGTAGATATATGTGAGTTAGATGACTCTATCCATCATTTCATTGAAATTCACAGTGACACTTATAAACTAACCAAAATACTTAAGGTAGAATTGCAAGTGCATCATCAAGTTATAAGTTCACTCTCATGCGGTCAACCTTCCACTCTTCAAAATGATTTTATAATTGTAGCTCTGCCTCACGAAGACTATCGTAACACGCCGAAACAAATGACTATCAAACAATACAAATGAAACAATATTCGAACCCTACTTTTATAAGGATCAAGATGTCGCCTTACGCCCCGACGCTGCTAGAATGGAAAGTATTTCAGTGACGTTGGGTTGTTTAATAGTTAATTCGTTCAAACGGGAATAGTTGATTCAATGACTAACAAGATTAAATATCCGATCCCTACTTACACTCTCTAACGGAGAGGAAACGTCTGCGTACGTGGTAAATAAAAGGATACGAAATTACGTGCATAAAGAATCAGGTAAACCAATGATAAGGTAAACAATAAAAGACACCGATACGCGTTGGCATAACCAATCTAGCTTAGACTTAGCTGCCACTACTCGTCCTTAGTAGTATTAATCTTCGACCGCTCTACTCCCAAAAATGCGCCTAGTGATGTCTCCGCTGGCTGCTATCGCGCCCCGATGATCGTAGTCCCGCCTGGAGGTCGAGCCGCGCTCGATCGTGAATCGTACTCGCGAAACGCAACTCAATGTTTTCTCACTCTCACGATATCTACACTCAAAGTCCGTATGTTCACATTCACTCTCACACTAAAGAACTCAAAGTTAAACTCTCAAAGTCTCAAGGGAAAGGTACCGACCGCGTCCCGAGGAAAAGCAAATTTGAAAAAGCCCTGTCTTGCGGTCGACCCCGCAGTTTTGTTAACACTCCGTTACCCCCTCTACTCACCTAGAAAGCTGCACGGAAGGGATGTTAATTTTTTGTGACTGTACTTTTCTAATTTCTAAGAAAAGCCTCAGTAATGACTATTTCGGTGGAAACAATAAACCATGCCCCTAGGATCCGCTGCCTTCGACTGCAATAAATAATTGACCGGCGCACGCACATCTGGTGTCTAGACAAAGCAAGTTCAGACCTATTCCAAAATTTCCGTGTAACGTTATGAATTTATGACGGTGTTTCTATTGTCTTGTTAAAATAACAAATCTTACGAACAAGTCAAATGAGGGTCCTTTGCAATACTTAAATTGAAAGTAATGGCTCAATTTCTATTACTTAGTTTTTTACGAAGACACGAAACGTGAGAACCCTACACATCTGTTATTGGTGAAATTCTCTTAACTGACAAAATTACTTTATTGGTCCGCTTTGAGATTCCCGACAGCAGTAGTAATAAAGTACGCGGCAATCATCTTAACATATTTAAGAAAAAAAAAAATACCACGTAACATAATATATAACTCGATTTACTGTCACGGAGGAACTGCCGTTACACTACCTAGAATACTTATTACCAGATATGAGAGTTTGCTAAAAATTTCTACACAGCAAAATTTTATAAAAATACTAGCTGTTGCAGCGACTTCGTCTGCAAAGAATCCGTTTATCACTATCCCGCGGGAACTACGCAAGTTTTCGGGATAAAAAGTAGCCTATGTGCTATTCCAGACTTTCCTCTATCTATGTGCCGAATTTCATCCAGATCCGTTGGGCCGTTCTGGCCGTGATTGAGTAACAAACAAACATCCATCCATCCATACTTTCGCATTTATAATATCAGTTAGATTTAGAGACGTTTTCGAGATATCCACAGACAATTAACGGTAAAAATTGCTCATTAGCCCTACAGTTCATGTGATATAAATTTAAGAGGATATAAACGGAAATTAACGGAGACAAATTAACACCATCTGACACTAAACCCGCATCAGACAAGAAGGTCGATGCAGATGACAGGATTGTCAAACGTGACGAAATCCAGATGTGTTCTTTCTTTAAGGGCAGCTCGCTCTTAGCTGATAATTTAGACCAACCAGAGTACCAGGGATAATTGCATTATTGGCGATAGTCTTGTAGACGCGATACATATTAATTTGCTTTCCTCAGTAATTACGTACGAGGCGGATCTCGAGTAATTGGTGACGGGGTGCGATCATTGTTGTTCGCGACTCCTCGGAATTTGCTGTAATTTTATGCAGTAATCTGTGTCGCGGGGAAAATAGAATTAATAAGCCGCAATGGAATTGCCGAGACAGTGCTGTACAAGAGATAAAAGTCAACCAAATTTAGAAATCTTGTTACGAAAATCGATGAGCGTCCATGAACCGTGACGATAAATTGAAGTCGGTGCCTCAGTATTCCCTCAAGCAATCTCTCATCATAACATTGCACTGTGAAATACAGGTATCTTGATTAGAAATTGCTGTGGTAGTGTAATCGATTACCGTTTTTTTTTTATCATATTGATTTAACTGCCCAAGAATGGAGTCGTTGAAGAGACCTGTAGGCTTAATGTCTAACTCGCTCGCAATCGCCATCGTGTTCATTTTGACAGTTCATGTATGGGCTGACAATTGGCATCGGAATCAGCTAGCTGTCACATTCATACAAGAACTGTCAAAATGAACACGATGGCGATTGCGAGCGAGTTAGACAATAAGCCTACCGATACGAGCCTATGACTCCAGCTGAAGATAATAGGAAGTGAATAAAAGGTTATCATCAGTATCAGTTATTGATGCTTTTGTTTTGAAGGGGCCTTGTTACAAGCTTTTATGTTTGTCCGGGTGGAAATGGAATCTTGCGACTCAATTTTGAAGCAGATATATTCAATCGATTAAGTTGAATTTTTGCATACTTGTCTTGTGTACCTATTGTAAGCCGGGTGACAATACAATAGTCTGGTATTAGAATTCTGGTGATCCAGCCAGGACCGTCTCCGCAGGAGGACTCTTCAACGGTTAGTTCGATTGACTTGAAATTTGGTACACATAATGTAGGACGGATGACAACGCAAGTACAGTCAGCAAAAAAAGCAAAAGTGAAATTTTTAGGTTAGGTTATTTTTTTAGTTTTTATTTTATTTTATGAGAAACAAGTTTAGCAATGAGTAGGAAAATTAAAAACTTAACGAATTACTTAAACTTTTACGCAGGTTTTCGTATGGTTCTTGAAGTTCTAAACACAGGCATTACATTAAAGGTCGCCACTCTGCCACCGTTTCCATTCAAATTGCAATCTTGTGAAAAACAAGTTACATACTAAGCTTGATCTTAAAAAGGTTCAAAGGAAACTTCAGCTTCGTTGTAGAAATAGGGCTCAAAGTACTTTACTAAGGCTTTGTATAAAAAATGTACCTTACACTTACTCGAGGTTCCTGAAATGTAGGTTTGGAAAATACCTGGAATATTTAAAGCTACGTTAAAAGATTTGTAATTTGTCATGAGCTTTTCAGTGAAGGAAAACATCGTGAGGAAACAAACCTGCACACATTTGCGAAGAAATTCAATGGTGTGTGTTAAGTTCCCAATCCGCACTGGGCGCGCGTGGGAACTATAGCCCAAACCCTCCAATACACGGAGGAGGCCTATGCCATGAGGCACGCCGAATTTCGCGACAATTTGATAAAAAAAAACGACAATAACAACAACAACATGTACTTACTGAAATTGTAGCGAATTCGGAATAAAAAGGCTTATAAAAAAAAGATCTTATTTCTATAGACCGATCGCTTATCTGTAGGCTTATTATCTAACTCGCTGGCAATCGCCATCGTGTTCATTGTGATAGTTCTTGTATGAATGTGACAGCTAGCTGATTCCGATGCCAACTGTCAGCCCATACATGAACTGTCAAAATGAACACAATTACGATTGCGAGCGAGTTAGACAATAAGCCTACTGATCTGAGTCCTCGCCCGCGGCGGCACAGGGGCGCGGGGTAGGACGACAAAGGGGGCCGAGAGTTATAATATAAAGCTGGAAAGACGAAGTAGTTCCTCTCCATACCACAAATAAGATCGGAAATAAGTTAATATAATATGCATATATACTTCCTCACTGCTCCCTATATCATCGGATTTGTCTAACTCATAATCTACTCTTTCCATACGTTATAACAAATGGCTTCCAGTTTCATTTACGATGAAATATGCTCCGGTTTCCTCTAAAATTTTAAGTGAGTTATTTAAATAATTTAAAACCGGAAATAAATTAATTTGAGAATCGATGGTAAGTTTTCGGTTGGACGGTACAATGTTCATTAAACACTTTAATCACTACATAGTATAAAACAAAGTCGCTTTCTCTGTCCCTATGTATGCTTGAATCTTCAAAGCTACGCAACGGATTTTGACGCGGTTTTTTTTAATAGGTAGAGTGAACCAAGAGGAAGGTTTATATATTATGTATAATACATGCATAATATACCGTGCGAAGCCGGGGCGGGTCGCTAGTTTATCTATTATCTTTAGAATAGTCTGACTTGGTTTCAAATTTGTTTCCATTTTGAACTAAAATGATCGATTGTTTGTAGTATTCGTGAGCGTTTAATTGCACCAATTAAACGCTCACGTTATGCTAGGCTTTTTCTACCCAGTAAGGTATATAGACGTGATTTAAACGTATGTAAATTTATATTTCATTCACTAGTGCGGTTATTTTTTTTAACTTAAATCTTGAATATCTCGACTCCGATATTACTCAACCCCATAGATTATAATATTTCTATAATTGGGATTGTTCATTTTTTTTAACCCCCCCTTTTTATATTTTTTTTAGAAAATATGGAGCACTTTAAGAAACTAATTTGAATATTTTGTCATTTCATGGCTTAATTTAATTAATATAATTGTTTAAAAAAATCAGATACGACTTTTCGTAAATTATATACGGCCGGCTGAAATAGGCAATTTACACAATCCTTTGGAAATTAAAAAAAAAATAGTTGTCATAACTGTTGTGACTGTCATCTCAATGTCAAATATACTGTTTACCTTTGGTTTACCTACAAGATTATTGTATGTTGCGTTAAATCCTGATCATAGTTATAATGAGTTGAAAATTTATGAATGTGGAAGTATGTGGCATTGTGTTTTGGTACCTACTTACATCGAAATGATCCTCGCAACAACTTGTGTACTTATAAACTTTGAAGTGTTCAACATTTACTTCGCGCCACCACTTTTCTCTTAAATCTTCTCGGATCCGTGCGAACTATTGTTTTGGAGCTGTTTTTAGAGTCATTATTTCAGGTTGGAACGAATCATTTTCTGTAATTTCCATTATTTCGTTTTAAATCGACCGATAATTTTAAGTTTTCAACAAAACAATATTTACTTTACTGACATTGGGTGACACTGATAACTAGTTGACATATAGATTTAATAGACAAACTAGATATGTGCCTATTTATTTTTTTACAACTACCAACAGCCGCTCGGTACAGTCGAATACAGTTCAAACAATTTTTTTGCAAAATATCCGTAATCCTTGAGTATTTTTGAACGCCAGTAAGATAAAACAGTTCGCAAGCCCCATACTTCGAAATGGTTTTCTAATCAGGGTATGTTGTAAAAAAATGAACAATCCCAATTGTATTTAGAGGACCTCTAAATAACTATCTAAAAAACCTTTCGTGGCCACTGAAAACATATTTCAATAATAATGCTTCACACAAACTTACCCAATGCTCTTTATTGAGTTCGTAAAATACAAACCAAAGACAATGTAGAGTCAAGGATAAAAAAAGAAATTAGGTTTTTTATGATGCAATATTCACGCCTCACCATCATTTTAATACTTTTTGTATATTCTTAGCGTTTTTACGCTTCTAAAACCCTTAATTTTTTTCCAAAGCAATCTTTTCACAAAGAAGGCTAGTTGAAGATGTATGAGGTATTCGTTTAAGTATTCTATTTCCGACGCTAGTTCGGGATATATGCACTGAATTATTACGAGCCACATAAGCGATTCCGTGCCGGGATGAAAACGCTTCTGGAAGGTTCTTTTAATTAACTTTACAAGCTTTGTGAAGCAAAACAATACATTTTGTAAGTGATTTTTGACTGACTTCAAAGGAAGGGCCTTACCAATTTTTTTTATACGCGTGTTTTTTGTGTTCTATTTTTTCTTTGTAAAGGAAACTATCCATAGAGACGTGTTGGTTGTAATGTTATGCTGTTCTTTATTATGAGTTGAATATTATCTATTGATAAAGTTGGCGGAGATAACGTTGATCGACATAGATAACTTACGGGTGTGCGCAAACTTAATAAGTTACATAAAGATTAGACTAACCAAAGCAAATATACATAGACTTAGCGATGGACAGTTTCACAAGCGTAATACCTAATCTCGTGGGATAATCGGAATTAAAAATACTCCATCCAACCAAATACATACGAGTATGTACATAATTACGAACTTTTACATGTAGGTAGGTATGTATATAACTCAACCGTGACTGACTAATCGACCAACGCACAGTTGAAAACCACTGAACGTAGGCATCAGCTAAGAGGGACAAAAGTCTTTGCCTAAGAAACATCAGAGAATGGAGCGGCACAAAAACCGTAGAGCCACTCTTTGCGCTGGCTATGGATAGGGAAAAGTTTAAGAGTCTGACTGCCAACTAGATAGAGAGGCACTTAAAGAAGAAGTAGAAAGAGAAAGAATTCGGGGAGAGGGCCGAATTAAGGCGTTGTAAAGAGTTCCATATCGCACACCCAGAACAACACTGCATTAAGTCGAAAAACCTATAAATTGAGTTATCAATGTAGTTCAATGATCAAAAATTTATTTTTATTTTATTTAATTTTATACCTGCGTATTTTATTTTAATTTTCTACCCAATACAATGACATTATAAGGAACAAACTGTTTGGTTTTCAGGAAAATCAAAGAAATGGGTCGTTATTGTGTATGGACAATCAATTAAAATACGTTAAAATGATTGTGTATTATTTCAGAATGAATCAGCAAAAGGAGCATAACTCGAAATAATTATTTTAAATTTCGTTTTATCATTCCATAATGGTGGATTAAGTCAAAAAATGCATTAATTTTGCTTGGTTCATGCGTTTTAAATAAACTGAACTTCTAGTACTGCCTCATATTCGACTGCTCACATGCTATATTCAAGATATCCGCAATAACGTTGACATAACACCAGAAAACAGTTTTTCGACATTTCTAAAAAATAAGCTATTTTGACTTAGTGCAGTGTTGTTCTGGGCGTGCGATATATTATGGTGTTCTAAGGGGGAGGCCTTTGTTCAGCAGTGGACGTCTTCAGGCTGATGATGATGATGATGAAAGAGTTCCACTATTTTCAATTCTGCGCTGACCGCTGACGAAGTCTCGGGCAATATTTAGTAAATTCTTAATAGGCTATTAAAGTTTAGTAGAATTTGAGTTTTATTTACTATACCTACTAATGTCAAACCACGCGATTCCGTGGGATTACCATGACGTCTTAATGCGATTCAATTCCGATTCAGTTTAGGTTTGCTCGCTGTCAGATCCATACTAAAAATGACAGCTAAAACCTGAACTCTTTTTTTTTTTTTTTTTATTGGAAAAGGAAGGCAAACGAGCAAGTGGGTCACTCTCTTACTCTCCACACCGGAACACAACAGTGCAAGCACTGCTGCTCAGCGGCAGGATTAGCGAGTAAGATGGTGGTAGCGATCCGAACGGACCTTGCACAAGGCCCTACCACCCGCAAACTCAATCGAAATTGAACGCATTAAGACGTCATGGTAAGGCCCCTGATCAACAAATAAACGATGAAACTGTAAACAGAAATGATTGCATTCGTATCAAGGAAAATCGACAAAACACAGGTTAATTGATGAGCGCTGTTAAGGACCCTCAATATGCATGAGGCCGACGGCAATGGCTACAAGAACTCAACTGAGGGTGAACGGGCGATACTGTTTACCATATTCCAATTCGCACATCTATAATAAAACCTGTAAACAACAAACAAAACATTAAAAATCTGACAAGCAAAAAACTAAAAAAAGAAACTGAATGCTGGCTAATGAGTTTGAATCATGACGAAACCGAAAATATTCTTACAGCCTGTAATTAAATGCACTAACACTCACATACTACACACACGCACACACACACACACACACTCACATAATTTTGTATTGTTTATATTAAACTTGTTCCTTATTGTATAACTATCTCTAGTCTCCGCGACACAGGCCCTAAGTCTAGTGCGGAGGCTGCTGAACAATCCCTTTGTAACCTTTTGCATATATAAATAAAGACTTTTTTACTTTTACTTTACTTTATTAATAGTAGTATGAAAATACGATACGTCCTAACGCAGGTAACTCCTCTTTTACCTTGTGTACTGTGTGTTCTTCTATTGGATAAGTACTCTTTGACCTTAACAGTCGGGAGAAACCTGAGGGGTTTAATGGGTGTCGACAGACGTGGTGTAGACTGAATCGCCTTAGAACTGGGGTCGGAAACTGTGCATACCTCTGGCACAAGTGGGGATGGTGTGAGTCGGCGGCGTGCGAGTGTGGAGACCAAAAACAAACCATACACCACATGGTGTTCGAGTGCCCCATCACCAGATATGACGGACCAGCTGAGGACTCTAAACACCTGACAAAGCAGGCGAGCTTATATCTGCGGAATTGTAAATTTTGATTTAATTTCATTTTAGTTTTTAACTTATATTTTGTGTGTAACCGCCATACGATAAATAAATAAATACTGCCCTTGGGAGTTCTTACTGTCAAAAATTTTCAAGCTTATTTTCTCTTTCTAGTTGTTACACTCTTAATAGAGTGGTTGTGGTCATAATTATGTTCAGGATCTGAACCATTGTCTTGGGAAAATTGGGGCCTTACCATGACGTCCTAATTCTGGCTCAGTTCAGGTTTTAGCCCTCATTTTTAGTATAGAACTGACAGCAAGCGAACCTAAACTGAATGGCGTTAAGACGCCATGGTAATCCCCCAGTGTGGTAGTTTGAGGGCCTATTTTTTCACTCCCTGTTTTGATCCTATTGTTTTAGTAATACATACATACATACATATCGTCACGCCTCTTTCCCACAGGGGTAATAGATGTCAATCATTATCATCTCTGTTTACATAATAGTGGTCAAACAGGTATTTAGTATTAAATGCGTGTAACTTTGTTGAATAAACAATGATACATATTTAATCTACTCTTTTTTTAACTTTGATATGAATTGACGAAGCGAGGCGAGGGTTGATGTAAGTTTGATTTCAAATTATACATACATAACTACATCCCGTCTCGCCTCTTTCTCACAGGGGTAGGCAGAGACTACTTTGTTATGAAATTCAAGAAAATTTTGTTTAGTGTGAGGCTAAGACAACTAGTGTAAATTGTCTCACGATATTTCTAACTTAATGAAAACTTTACTTAACTGGTAACCCTAGTGCAACTCGCGCCCTCACCACTGAGGGACGAATCGCGTCGACCAATTAGGGAGCAGCATTAATGCAGTTGATTTATTTATTAACACTTGTACGTTCAAGCAAAATGGGTTGGACGGCTTGTCGCGGTACACGATTTTAATTGGATTTCAGAATTGCTGAAATCCAATATTCCAGTTTGTATTGAAGTTAGTTTGTTCAAACAAGCTTAAAGACAGGTAATAGTTGTTTATCCGTTTTAGATTGCCGTGTGAAATAGTCTCAGTTTAAGAAATAGTTTTGAACTAGTAGCTACAAGATTGAGATTAATTAATCAACGTAAAAACGTAAACCGCATGAAAAAAAAGGGCATGTAAGGCAAAGCGATACAATACAATACAAATACTCTTTATTGAACACCACAAATCAGTACAAAACAATACAAAAACAAAGAACAAAGTATACAATAGGCGGTCTTATCGGTGTGATGTAAGGCATTTCTTGCAAAGATTTTTAATATTTTTTTCCCGACTACGCCAGAAGGATGGTTATGTTTTTTATTTACGATTTTATTAGGTACTCGACTAATGCGTGGGGAGCAAGTGGGGGGTTGTTGAAATGTTTAATGTTATTTTGTCTACTAGGTCGTGGTTCGTCCTCAGACTCGGTGGAGCGAGGATCTTCGCAAGGCGGCTGGCAAGAGCTGGATGAGAGTGGCCGAGGATCGTGCTCAGTGGCGTGCCATGGGAGAGGCCTATGTCCAGCAGTGGACGAACATAGGCTGATGATGATGATGATGAGGTCGTCATTTCTATTCCCAATGCTCACAATACCTAGTCGACTTCACTGGAAACAAGCCTAGCATTAAGCTAAGTCCCCACCATCGGAGCGTGGATTCCTCATACTGTAATTTTCAAGATAGCAACTAAGCCTGACAGATAGCAATGAGTACGGTAGGAGACAGCCATAGAGTAAGTAACCAGTAGAGTGAAAATTACATAGATTTTTTTTATGCAACAACGAAGACAAACGGGCAGGTGGGTCACCACCACCTAGGGACACCTGCCACACTAGAGGATTATAAATCCGTTGCCAGACTAGACAGCTACGATAAATTACCTAATGTATCAGTAATTTCACCAGCTGCCTTACTATATACGGTTCACAGCAGCGCAAGCGCTGTTGCTTGGTGGCAGGATAAGCGAGCAAGACGGTGGTAGCGATCCGGAAAGACCTTGCACATGTTGCATTTGTATGAAAAATAATAATAATTCAGCTTGTGTGCTGATTGCTGCACTCTAATTCGCCTGCTCAAGGTTAATTAGACCCCCACATAGGCATAGACAAATCACGTATATATCCCTTAAGTGGTAGACAGAGTTTAAGGTAACTAGACCTAAAGACCACGTTTAGCATGCTTGTCTTGTGGTGGTAAGGTAAGGTAAGGAAAGGGGAATCAAGATAGTCATGAGTTGCTAGCCGCATCGCCTATAAAATGATTTCTAGGAAGTTTGCCTTGCTTTTACCATCTGCGTGGGACGAGAAGCAACGGTACATTCCATGATGTTTTCTTTGCCCCCAGAACAGCATGGAAGCATAGTTTGCAGAATTTGACAGCCTGCATTATCACTCTATTTGGTTAATTTCTCTATGGAGAGCTAATACTTGTTGGAACATGTATGTAGATGATGTGTTCAAAATTAAAATGAAGGTCTGTTGTGTGAGGAAATCAAGGACGTTAGTAACTAGTAAGAGCTGTCAAGCCGACACGTATCTGTCGTGTTTGATCAGCAGGATTATTACATAACTCGCACGCAATCGCCATCGTGTTCATTTTGACAGTTCATGTATGGGCTGACAATTGGCATCGAAATCAGCTAGCTGTCGCATTCATACAAGAACTGTCAAAATGAACACAATGGCCATTTCGAGCGAGTTACGTAATAAGCAAGCTGGGTGTACCGAGTTGAATCTTTGATCGTTTTTAGGACTCGCGCACCGAGGGTTCCGCACAAATTCAGTAAGTGAATCCAGTCTAGCTCTTGTAAAATGTAGGCAGTGTGAAGTCATTTTATACTGGTTACCTACTTATACAGTCAGACCAAAAAATTCGACATATAGGTAAGTATTTAATTAGCTGTGCTAAAATGCCTCAAATTTGTAGGACAACTGGTAGTATCCCATACCTAAGTTTTGTTTCCAAGGTGATTTGTCCTCACAAATTTCCTCAAATTACGTTTTTTAACGACTGTAAGTACCTTTTTGTTGGATTTAGAAGTATCACTGCTCCAACACCCTAAGTGTTAATTTCAGCTTGATACTTTCACGCGTTTCTGAGAAAAAGGGTTTTGATAGACGAACAGACAACAGAGCGATTCTACAAGGGTTTCGTTTTTCCTTTTGAGTTAAGGAACCCTAATGAAGTTTCTAAATTGATGCGATCAATATAACATATTGAAGATGTAATTTAATTTCATACAGACCCCAGATACTTTCAACATGAATCTACCGTGAGACTCAATCATAATTACAAAGACGGATAACTCACGTATAAAAGCCGAATAATGCTGGACATGTTTCGGACTAATCCGTAGACCGAAGGAAGGAAGGAGAAGAAGAGGAGGAAGGAAGGGTGAGGAAGGACTACGGATTAATCCGAAACATGTCGAACATTACTCGAATTTTATACGTGAGTTATCCGTTTTTGTAGACACCAGATAGTTCCACATAATGTCTCCCCTCCACAATATATCTGTGAAATTAACCCAATCTTCCAAATCCCAGTTTATTCCCCTCATACCATATTGATTCAACCCTTAGGTGACAAATGCAAAAAGTTTTCGCGCACTCACGGTCGCCGAGTCAGTCATAAATACCATGGTTGGCATAGTTTGAAGCCGTCTTCACCTAAATCAGAGTGATTAATGACCTCTTATGTGTGAGGGATGGATTTGCGTACGGGTGCAATTCGGAGGTGGCAAGCGGAACCTAGCAGATTGAGTTTGAATTACTTATAATAGTAAAATCTATGAATTGTTTGAACAACGAAAAGAACTCTAATCTTACCATCATCATTAAAAACGTCCACTGCTGGACATAGGCTTCCCCCAAGCCCGGGCCTTAATCAGGGGCCTTACCATGACGTCTTAATCCAATTCAGTTTAGTCTGTCAGATCTTGGTCAGGTCCATACCAAAAGTGACAGCTAAAACAACTGAATCGGAATTGAATCGCATTAAGACGTCATGGTAAGGACCCTGGGGCCTTACCATGACGTCTTAATGCGTTTCAGTTTAGGTTCGCTCGCTGTCAGATTCATACTAATAGTGACAGCTAAAACTAGAACAGAATTAGGACGTCATGGTAAGGCCCCTGGTAGTTAGCGAACAGATATCGTATATTTTGTTCTTTGATTCTGTATTGTTTTGTACTGATTTGTGGGGTTCAATAAAGAGTATTTGTATTAGTATATATACATATAGCTAGGTAGTTAGCATTTAAATAAACTAGAGGCGTATGACACAATATGAAATTTTGAAGTATAATTCCACAAAACCTTATAATAGAAAGGTTTGACAAAAACCATAAAAAAGAGGGCGGTTAGCTACAACCAATTGTAAGACAATGCTGGTCTGAGAGCAAAGAAAAAACATAGAATATACCACAGATGCTAAAAGCTTCCCGTTATAATAAAAGCTCATCGAGGGAACGGGCAAAAACTTAAGAATCATGGTAATAGGCGATGCGGCTAGCAACCCAACACTATTTTGATTCCCCTTTCCACCTACGCCTACAATTATGCTAAAGGTGGCCTTCTGTCTACCCCATGAGATAAAGGCGTGATTTATGTATACTATGTATAAAATGAGTGCAGCCTACACAAAAGTAAACACATCTATTAATAACTTGTAACATTACTACAAAGAAAGTTTATTTGTAGGAACTGGGCTGGACATAGGTAAGACATTTGAAACCCCGGTGGGGCCGCTCTCAGCGTCTGATTTGTTGTACACTTGGTGACGTATTGTGTGTACACCAAGTTAAATCGCTAGTGTACCTAGGGACATATTGGAGACAGCATTTGAAGGATATATTCTAAAATAATGTACCGCGGATCGGCAAACGCAGCGCAGTACGTCCACGAACGAAGTGGACGGATGACCAGCAGGCTTATTACGCAACTCGCTCGCGATCACCATCGTGTTCATTTTGACAGTTCATGTATGGGCTGACAATTGGCATCGGAATCAGCTACCTGTTACATTCAATACAATACCTAACTGTCAAAATGAACACGATGGCGATTGAGAGCGAGTTACGTAATAAGCCTGCTGGTTAGTCGCGGGTTCACGTATGCAAGCCGCTTTCAACCGAGGCAACTGGAGGTCTCGAAGGCCTACGTCTAACAGTGGTCATCCTATGACTGTTATGATGATGATGATTATTATTATAAAATGAAAAATATTAGAAAGTTTTAGTACTTAGTTCTTTTTTGTGAGCTAATAATAAGGATAACAGTGATGATGGGTGCAAATGATGAAAGTTAAATGTAAAATGAAGCTCATAGATTCTTTAAAAAATAATAAATACAATAGGACAACTAGATACAACACAATGCGAGCAATCAAGAACAGTAAATTTTCGCTCAAGGCAGAAATTATGTATGAAAAATTAGAACGTTAGTTCTGGAGTCTTGGGTGTTTAATAATAGGCGTGATGTATAATTAAGTATGCATTTATTATCATAAATGTGTTTACCCGTTGCCTTTAAGTACCCAGTATCTTTGCTCCCAGTAGTTTTGCTTAGTTTGGTCAATTGGTGTCAATGGTTCCATGGTTTTATTGCCTACTAGCTGTTGCCAGCGACTTCGTCTGCTCGTTTATCGCTATCCCGCGGGAACTACGCAATTTTCCGGAATAAAAAGTAGCCTATGTGCTATTCCACACTTTTTTCTATCTATGTGCCGAATTTCATCCAGATCCGTTGGGCCGTTCTGGCGTGATTGAGTAACAAACAAACATCCATCCATCTATCCATCCATCCATCCATCCATCCATCCATACTTTCGCATTTATAATATTAGTTAGATTTATTCTAACTATAGTAACGTTTCCGTGTCCACAGAATTACTAAACTTAATCTGCATCTTTATTTCGTGGTGGTTTCATTTTACGTATCGAAAAGTTCGATAAACAAATCGAAAGTCTCAAAACTGAGCCCCTAGTGTAGGTTTTCATCCAAATAAGCGCATCGAAAGCGTACACGTAAACGTCTCAATTACTATGGAAAAATTGGCAGCGCCACTTGCGGATAGAAATGGCAACAAACTGTTTTCATATTATTTGACATTTTAACGCAAACGCGTTCGAGACGTATTTTGTGACCGCAAACCTACACTAAGCATACAGGCTCAGTCATACTCTGGTAGTTAACGAAATAACTTTTGAGACTTGTTGCCGTTGAGTAATTACTAAGTAACAAATTCGAGAATAAAATACATCGTTCCAGAAAGAATCAAGAAATTGTTCGATAACTTTTCAGTTCTAACCGAAGCCTAAATTATTCAGCGCCAGAAAGCGCCCGCTTGCCTAACTCAATACGTTGGCTATGTAGATGGGTCCAATTGTGTTCTAACTCGAAAATGGCTATCAGTTGCCAGACCAAAACGTACAGTCAGCTATAAATTCGTTTGTCGGATATATCTGCAAGAAGCTAAGCGATCTAAGGGTCTTATGTTGGTGTCCAATTTATGTCGGATACAAGATCCATACAGGAACAATTATTAAAATAGGATTCATGGGTCACTTTCGTTCCGTCAAACCGAATACCCAGATAGTTTGATGGTATTGGTTAAAACTGCTGCCTACTAATAAGACTACACGTTTATTATATCTCTATCATCTTTATGATGAGGACGATGATGATATTTCTGTGTAGCTCTTGTTTCAAGGTCTCGCCAGCTGTGTGGAAACATTTTTTCAACGACAAATAAAAATCCCGAAAAATATTTACTCACCTGCTGAAGCAATTTCGAATTAGTTTTGAGATAATGTATGTCCACTGGGTGAACATAATCACACTGATAGCTGTACCTACTCTTTTATTTATATTTACCTTCGTCACGCAAAAACTTAAATCCTACACGTATCCATATCCTTGTACTTATTTCTTTTGACTCCATGTCCGAAATCATGGGCCGAAAATCCTGTCTTCTAGTGACTTCAAACGAGTGACAGGCGGTTGATTGTGACAAAGAGTACCTTCGACGCTGAGGGATACACGAGGCGGTTACTTTGAAATCAACTGCCTATATTTTTAAAATAAATTCTTGATACGTAAAATGAGACTGGCAGTTTACCATGGAGGCGCGGTTTTTAGCCAAATATTACTGGCACTATAGGATTTTAACAGTTTTTACACGGTAGATAAATCCTATACCATACCTATACGCTAACGATCTGTGATCTATATAAGTAACAATTTTACAAGTCTAAACTAGTAACACTGGCCAAAATTAAATCTCAACCACTGATTGGTTGATAGGGACAGCGTCCCTACATTTTCAATTCTTTCAGGGGGAGGGGGAAGGCTAGCTGCCCCCCCCTGCCCAGATGGCGATGCCTTTGACTCACCCAATGTCTCATGTAACAGAGGCAGTTAAGTACTTTATAGTCTCCCGTATGTTTCCCGTCAAATAGTTTCACATATCGAAACTATTTGATCGACTCGCCCGCGGCACCGTGCCTTTGTTTCGGCCGCTTCACCAATCAAACCCGGCCGCAGTGCTCGCCGAATATACCTTATGTGTTACACCGTGTATAACTTACATAGATAGTGTTACACGGTACACATGGAAAAATAGAAAATACGGTGTGCTCGATAAAATCTTGTCTTCTTCATTATTACCATTGAAATATGTGCAAGGTTATAGAGGTGTTTTTATAGTGTGGCGATAAATGATTTATTTTTGCTTTCTTAATAATATTGAGCTGTGCGTTAACCGATTGTAGAAGAAGAAGAAGAACAAGAAAATTACTAAGTAATCAGTTTCATAACGGAAACCATATTAAAATGTTTATTGTTTCTTCGACTATTTCATTTGTTCCGACAAATAATTTATGTTTTAGCTACCTACAATGTAAGCACTTATCGCTGTCCAGGCAGTGTACAGTCGCCGGCACACACAGGTCCACCATGTTTTCTTTTCAGCGGTCAGGCTTTTAAAATTGAGTAAACCTTTTCATGTCGCTAGCGCCCTGGTACTTTAGATTTAACGAGCGAACCTGTATTGCTTGGTGCTGTATGGATTGGAAAGATGGGTAGAACTATAAAAAACTATGTTAATAAACCTTATACTACGTGTAAATCCAATATGATATCTAAATGATATGGTATGTAAAAACACAACGAAAAAATATGTGATATTTATAAAACAAATTCAACCCGCAACCCGCAATGTAAGTTAATATTAAATAAGGCTCATTGCCAGTTGCTTGTGCCGAATATCCATTTTTTGTCAGTTACGTGGATGACATGTTTGCGTTAATTTGCTGCTCGGTAATTTTTCAAAAAATAATTGCAGGCTTTCAATTATGTATAGCTTAAAAAGTTCCGTTAATTAGTGATTACTCTACTAAACCCTATGCCTGGTTTAATTCTTTATTCGTGTTAGATTTACACGCTGTATAAGAGCAAGATACGAGTACACACAACCTTGGAGTTAAAAACGAGAAATTGAGGTTACTAAAATACCTACTGTTTGGTCTTTCAAAATTCTGCAGAAATACTGAAATACTTATTGAAAAGGTTTCTTAGAAAATTATGCAACTTCGTCTGCGGTGAATTCGTTTACCGCGCGCCCGCCGGAACTGTAAAACGGATGAAATCTACCGTACATCCTTTCCAAGGTCTCAAACTATCTCTATACCAAACTTAATCACGATTGGTTGAGCAAGTTTACACGTAAAAGTGTAACACACAATCTTACATTCGCATTTATCGTATTAGTTGAAATTATGATTAGGAAGTTACACTCATGAATAGTATTCTTAGGGTTTATTTTTCAATCTTCAGACAGGCCTTCGACGAACAATTCTATGGGGGTCTCTATCGTTTGCCCGAATTTCATATGTCATAAATGTATGGTTTGCCATAATGATAATTTGCCATAACCCTTTTTTCTCTTTATTTGTTAATTATTCAGGATTGTTATGAAACAAACCTAACCTAACCTATAGAGTTCTACAGGATTGCCATTACAATGTTCCTGAAAAAATTACAGTTTCAGAGAAAAAAAGGGTTATGGCAAATGATCATTATGATGGCAAACATTACAATATGGCATTTGAAATTCGGGCAAAAGAGGGGCTCCGATTCTATGGGTATTTGTCAGTTAAGTGCTTATCTGATGATTGAAAAATCGGCTCTTAAGTAACTTCTATCCAAAGTATTGGATAAAAATTGAAAATCAACACGAAGCATCTTTTATTGATAGAATCAATAAACTCGGGGTTAGTCGGTAGGAAATGAGAATCGAAAACTAGGAAACCATGTCGAGGAAATTGCTATTTCACTCTATTTAGGTACCTACCTTTACAAAGTGACAATCAATAACAAATTCTGAGAACTGTTAAACATTGTTTGTGTTCCCGTTAACCTGAGGGAAACATGATTTGTACCGGTTAGTTTCTATTGAACAAAATTTGTAGTAATTGTGAAGAGGTTCCTCTGAAAACATTATTGTTCAAAGTAACAATTTAATAAGTTTAAAGGAAGACACATGAAAGCGTCAACTAGCACACGAATAATGTTTTAAATAGCCGATAGACAGACAGAATTAAATATAAGAAGTCAAGACTTGAGGCCTTATTGTCTAACAAACTCGTAGTCACATTCGCATGCACAATTATTAAGACTGATGGCAATGAAGTGCGATCACGAGCGCCTGTGCGTTGTACAAAAAGGTTCCAGATTTCATAAAAGGTCAATAAAACAAACCGTCTTAGTAATACATTCAACAAGTCCAAATCGAATGAAGCCCCAATAGGAAATGGCCTCCTATCAAATTATTTGGCGACATTTCATATTTCAATTCAACGTTAATGAGATTGGACGCTGTTGTCTTTGCGGAAAATCGTATTAAAATGGCACAATACCGCCGAAATTGCATGTCATGAAATTAATTAAAACAAGCAATGAATTTCGGGAGAAACACAAGTTTATTATGTTGAGCCGGTAAGGGTTGACGATAAAAAGCTTCTAGTTTGATTTTGTTACGGTGTTTTGATGAAAATTACTCTGAATTTGACTGAAATGTTTTTGCTCAATACTTCCGCAGAAGTAACTTGTTTTCTATCTAAGTATACTATAATTATTATAAAGAGGAAAGATTTGATTGTTTGAATTGATTAAGCTCCGAAACTACTGGACCGATTGGAAAAATTCTTTCACCGTTAGAATCCTACATTATCCCTCATGAACATAGGCTATATTTTTTAATTTTATGCGGACGAAGTCGCGGGCAACAGCTAGTACGTAGATAAAGAAAACATAATCATTGATTCCATTAACACGATGCATGAAACTTCGGGTGGTAGGACTTCGTGCAAAGTCTGTCGGGATCGCTACCACCGCCTTATTCGATCCTGCCGTCAAGCAGCAGTGCTTGCGCTGCTGTGTTCCGGCGTGGAGAGTAAGACAGCCAGTGAAATTACTGGCAAATTCCATTCATATTCTATCTTAGCCCTCTATGCTGGCTACGCATCTGCGATCCTCTGGTGTTGTGAGTATCTATGGGATGAATTTAAAATCCTACTAATATTATAAATGCAAAAGTTTGTGAGGATGGATGGATGGATGGATGGATGGATGTGACGATGTGAGTGTGTATGTTTGTTCCTTCTTCACGCTGAAACTACTGGATGGATTTGGATAAAATTTGGAAAGGAGATAGCTGGTACCTTAGATTAACACATAGGCTACTTTTTATCCCGGAAAATTGCATAGTTCCCGCGGGATAGCGATAAACATGCGAAAGATCAGAGCTGTCTAATGTAAGTCTATTTCTACGCGGACGAAGTCGCGGGCAGAAGCTAGTAATTTATAATGTTTTAATCTGGCCCCTATTTCACCAATCCGACAATTGTCGGTGACCATTGTCAATTCTAAATGCAATGCGTGTTCAATATGAAGCCAACCAGCGTAGATTCTCGTCGAGTTTGTAATGTAAACAGAATTGTCACTTGTCGCCGACAATTGTCTTATTGGTGAAATAGCCTGTAGCCACTGTAACACTACTGATTAAGTACTATCTCTTATATGTGTGTGTGTGTAACCCGTTCACCTAATTCAGTTACTTGTGGTTAACTTTACCAGAACATTCGATTTTTTCATCCCTCTTTCTTATCGAGTGTTCTATTCATAGTGTTCTCAGATAGCAGAAGGCATCGCAACAGGACCCGAATATCAGACCGGTAAATCACGTTTCCACTCCTCCGATTTCACTTGAGTCGACTATGAATTATGATATTCACACCTGTGAGCCGAAATTGCGTCGCGATATGAATCCAGTCTGTTTATTAAGACGATTTGGAAGCTAGCAGAAGGGGAACTATTGATGTTTTATGCTTAGACTCGTAGCAGTTATCGCTTAACATCAGGTGGTCCGCTCCTTTGCTTCTATCACTATCACTACATAGTATAAAACAAAGTCGCTTTGTCTGTCCCTATGTCCCTATGTATGCTAAAATCTTTAATACTACGCAACGGATTTCGATGCGGTTTTTTTAACAGATCGAGTGAATCAAGAGGAAGGTTTATAATTGTATAATACATGCATAATATACCGTGCAAAACCGGGGCTAGTCGCTAGTCTTACCATAAAATAAAATAACAAATAAATACCTACGACATGAAAAAACCTGTGTTTATATCAAAGGAAACATCAAGATTTAGGTGTCTGACCTAATTTCACAGTTAAACAAAACATTCGTCAGCAAAACTATCAGATTAAAAATAAAAACTGAATTAGTTTGAGTTGCTCAATTAAATCCCATCCACGGACAATCTCGGAATTAGTCTGAGAGTAATGGGTCCAAAACAAACTGTACATAAATCTAGACACTAGAGCCAGTTTAGTGGCAGTGCCAAATAACGCAAGATGCACACTCGGGGTCATTTATTGCATTAACTATCCGAATGCGAGTGCACAAGTCACGAGAGCTTAGCGACATGCAACTGAGGCTTTATAGACACTGGCTGTGGGCATAATTATAAGAACACATTTTAAGCCAAAATAATCACTCTAAAGTGTGTAAGATCATAATCGACTTTACAATTGCATTCTGTAAAATGGTATACAAAATGGCGGTAAAAAACAAGGTGAATATAACGATATATATACGGGAACCCTCCATTTCCCATAATTTCATTTGTACTAATTTCATTTGCCATAATGGTCACTGGCTATAACCTTCAGTTGCCCTAATATCATATGCCATAATTTTTGAATGCCATAATACTCAAACGTCATAATGTTCAACATCCCTAATTTTAGATACCATAATATCACTTTCCATAATTTTTACTTTCCATAACGTTCAAAATCACTAATATTTCATGCCATAAAAATTATTTGTCATAATTAAGGAAAAAAACAGATCCAGACTGTTGAAATTTACTGCTACCGAAACACGGTAGGTTCGTTAGGTTTCTTGCGACCCTCAGAGCAGAAATAGAAGCATCGCCAAGGGCTCGGGGGGCTCGAGGGCCAAGCCTCCCGCTATAATAAATACACAGGTCTCATGACTGGTCAATTAATCTATAGGTTAGGTTAGGTTAGAGTGGTGTCAAGGCGCGAAGCACCAAAACTAGGCGAAATAGGAGCTCCGTCGACTTCACCTCAGAGTCATTCAGTTTATATTAGTATTTATTTTCTAGACAACATCTGTAAGACGTAGATAATAGATTATCACAATAATTAAAATTACAAGAATCATAATTCTGGATTTTTTATGGAAAATGATTATTATGGCGTTTGAAGTTTATGGCAAATGATTTTAGGACATTTGATAATAGGAAAAATGAAATGTATGGCAAACATATCGCTATGGCAACTGAAAATTATGGCAAATGAAAATGATCATTATGGCATATATATCGTTATGGAATATAAAATTATGGCAAATGAAATTCGGGCATGTGAAATTAGTTCATATGAAATGAAAATGAAATGAAATGAAATGATTTATTTCCCAGACGAGGTCCAATAAATGTACAATAAATGAAAATAAAAATAAAACCAAAATATGAAATTCGGGCAAACAATAGAGAACCTATATATACGCTTACGGATATGGTAGTATCAAAAACAGACGTGTAAAAGCCTTGGCGGCCTATTTGCAAAATAAAGTTTAGAATTTCGAATTTTGGGTTACTGAAAGACTAAACTGACTTTTTCTACTGTCAGAGGGAGAAAAAACAAGCAAATGCCTGCTACTGTTAGTGCTGTTACTGGATGGTATGCAGTCACACTACTCAGTCACCCATAATGAGAACTAGCAGTTCTCTTGGAATTGCTGCCAACCCCATCGCTGGCCGAACTGTGTTTCTAAACATATACGAACTAATTACAACACACCGGATAACTCACGTATAAAAGCCGAAGGGATGCTCCGACAATTTACCAACTACTTATAAGGCAGTTAGATTGGCCTGTATGCCCGTCATCAAGAAGGTACACATCTTAGGAAACCGAATTTTGACAGCACGTCATCAGTAGTATTGATACAAAACTACGACTCAAATAAAATTTTTAAGGGGTGCGTGTCGGGTTACCTCCACGTGTGGCCAAAAGCTGCGGTTCGTTTCTGGATCCGTCCGGGGGGAAGAGCAGTGCTTGGTCCGGTGGACCCTGGGCAACGGCTAATGATTTCTTGGCAGTATCTGAGGGATATCATTGACCGTTGGCTAAGAGCCCGACAGGGGGGGAGGGGGTCTTTGACCGTGTTACCGTACAACGTTGCCGACATTTTGTCACAAGATTTTATTTTAAGAAAATTTTACCCTGACATTGGCGAAGTTGTCGTCGCTATGACGACTTGTAACGCCACAAATAAAAAGAAGAAGAAGAATTTTTTTAACTAATTGACTAGATTAATTAGAGCTATAATTTACTTCGACTAAGTACTCGTTCTAAATCAGCACCACTTTCGTTTAAAAACCAATTCATTACCGGCTTCTTCATTTTATTTAGTTTAGGCTTTTAATAAAGCCACTGGATCTCTCGTAACTTCCGACACAGAATAGTGATGCTATAATATTTGCATTTTGTCGTTACTTTTGTAATTTTATAGCCTTGCCAAGTGGTTTTGGCGGATCGCAGTTAATACTCGGTTTTGTTGTGTTAGAGTTATAAATATCGTTGTTTATTAGTATCTAAGTTAGGTATTATTTGCGAGTAAAATGAAAAACAATCACAGGGATGATGTTTAAGCATTGTAATCGCTTACACGTACCGCTTTGATCAAATGATAGGTAATCCACAAAAGAAAAAAATAAGTCTATAAAACTTTGAACAAACTGCGTTTAGCATCAAACAAATCCATCTTTAAAAAAAAATCTAAGCTTAAGGGTCCTTACAAGCTCAACGCGCGTATTTCGCTAAATTCTTAATTTTTCTTCAAAGACTATGGCGTATGTGTTCATAATTTCAGTAATATTATTAATGTACAAGATAGTTCACTTCTTAAACTAAGATACTGCTGTGCTAAATTATTGATTTTTTGGCGTGAAATCTAAAAAAAGGTGTTTCCTTGGGAGGGCTTTTAAAATTTTGCTCTAAAAGGTGAAGTTTCATTCTCAATTTCGAAGTGAAACGGAATCTCATTCTCGCCTAAAGTGAACTCAATTCAATTCAGTATATCTTGAACTAAAAAGTCATCGTGAAAAACTTGAAGATTCATCTTAATTAATAGATAGAATAGCTACTCAATGTTAGCTAGTTTTTTGATGAAAAAAAGGGTTACATTTTATTTGATTCTCGAAAACAGTGTTGATATTCTGCTCTAAAAATAATTATTTAGCAATGCTCAACTCTATTTTGACTCAGAAAAAAAAAAACATTAGTATCGGTCTTGAATTAAATTCAGTATAAATTTTTAAATATCACCTATATATCACGGCGGACTGACGCCGCACCCTCATTCAGCGCCGATTACAGCAGTATCGTAGTTTAAGAAGTGAACTATCTTGTACATTAATAATATTACTGACATTATGAACACATACGCCATAGTCTTTGAAGAAAAATTAAGAATTTAGCTAAATTCGCTCTTTGAGCTTGTAAGGAGCCTTAATCCATTTTGACAATATGCTGAGTGAATATAGACGAATAAAACTAATTTCTTTATCCACTAGTAAATTGAAGTTGAACTCTTTATTAGAGTTCCGTACCAAAACGAGACTCTATTGCTAAGACTTTACTGTCGGTCTGTATTTCTATCATCAGGCTGTATCTCATGAACTGTGATAGCTAGACAGCTAAAATTTTCACGGATGATGTGTTGCCGCTATAATATCAAACTTAATACAAAAAACAGATTAGTTTATGTGTAAGTAGTCAATATAAAATTAGCTCCTCAATCAAATCATTGTGGTGTTGATTATTTATTAATATTACATGTATCCAAAAATTTCTGCGTGAAGGATGGTTCTTCTGTCACTTTTTTCGTAGGGTATCCCAAAATCTACTACAGAGCTCCACAAACCCTTCCGCGCTTTTAAAAATGTCCCACTCAAGAAACAAAAGCGAACAAAGCTAATACTACGCTGTACCGGTACATTAATTCGTAAACTAATCCAATATGCGCATCTCAAAGTAAGAGTATCCCTTTTACAAAAAGCTCGCCGTAAAAGGTGGACATAAACAAAATTCTTTATGGCCTTACACACGGACTTGAAGATTGATTAATATCGGTATACCATCATTTTGACCGACAAATTTGTGACAAATGTATCGTTTGACAAACATTTCATTTGACAACCCTTTAATGTCTGATAAACCGTAAACTTTTTTAATAATCGAAAACCTTTAGGCGTGGCTCACATTAGGTTTGTTTTATAAGTTTTCCAAAAAGTCAATATTTTAATAGGCAATAAAAAGGTTGTCAAATAAAGTGTTTGTCAAACTATGCATTTGAGAAATGTTGTTTAGCAAATGATGGTAAACCGCTTCTTTGTCTTCCCTTTAAAAAGAGTTCCTTTTAAAATAAGGTCAAGTAATAGCGAAAACGTTAAAGCACACTTTCGCATTAATAAAAAAAAATGTTTCGAAAGGGAACAAAATTAGCAATTTGTAAAACTCCCCGAAAAATTTGCTGGTTGAAACTGTGAAAATAAAATTGAATGAGTGTGAGCAGCGTTAAAGCGATTGAAGAATGGATACTTTTAAGCTGACTTTACACCTGCTGCCAAGACAGAAGGTGAGTGCACGTGCACTCTCCCGTGTACACAATAAAGTGTAATCAAACTGTGTGCGAACAAAATATGTAACATTTCTACTACTCGATGACGTCACCCATTAAATACCCAGTGGTTTGATTGGTTGGTGAGTTTGACCTTTGGCTTATTGTGTTTAACTTGTTATTTACTTTACATTATTAAGATAGGCGGGATCATTTACATTTTGCCTTGATTAAAACTGCATTTTTTTTCTCGTAGTCATCCGGCAAAGGCACTTTAAGGAGAAAAAGCAAAGCGGGGGTGTGAAATGACCTGCTGAACTGAGTGAGTGGTCGAATATGAGTTCGAATAATGAGCGCATTTATCGAATAATAATCATAATTACGTAAATAAAAAGTAATTCAATTGTATGCCAAAACTGCGTTACATCGTTTTAGAAAAAAATGAGCTCATACTTTTAAAACTACTGGAGCAATTTTTACTAAACACGGGTAAGAACCATCGTAAGGAAACGGTTTTGGAATAAAAAAAACCGCATCGAAACCTGCACATTCATTTGCAAACTACGATGCCACAGACAGACGTCAAACTTATGTACCCCTCTTTTTACGTTGGGGTTTAAATAAATTAAAAAAAAGAAGATTACCAGCCTTATTCATAAAAAATCCTTAATTGAGGTTTGATCAGTTCATTAGTTAACAGACTGATTAAGCTTATTTGACAGTTGTTAAAAAGTATGATTCATAAACGCTTGCTAGCAGTCTGTTAACTAATGAGCTGTTGATGAATGGATTAGACGCGTTATGTTGTCACCTTGATACGCAGAAAGCCAACATTGCGCTTGAAAAAAATAGGTCGAAGGCAGCAGCAGTGTGTAGAAAAGGACACTCATAAAATACGCGATCCGAATTCATCTCAGAGAGTAATCGCATAAAATGTATTATCAAGAATAAATCCCTCCCTACCAATTTAACGATGTTAGTGACTCACTTTATGGACGATAAACTTTCTTTTGAATACGCGGTTTATTCCTTTGGGTTAATTTTGTATGAGCGATTGAATGTCAAGTGTCATAAAAGGGGGTATAAAATGTAGTCAGTTTTGAGTAGGCCTGATTTATATGACAGGAAACTGATGACTATAGTGGTTATTTGCTTAACTTGATTGGCTATAGTCTAAATGGGAGTCACATAAAACGTATCTACAACGTTTCCGATATAGATATAGTACTAACTACGTCAGATTAGATCGGTACTGGAGTGAAACAACACCGAAAAACCCGACAGCTGTCGACGCGTGTCTAAGTAAAGAAGCATCCAGGCCCCCATATCTCACAAACTCGACAATTTGTCGGTGACAAGTGACAATTCAAAATACAACGTGCAGTCAATATGAAACCAACCGGCGTAGATTATTGTCGAGTTTATTTACATTTCCCTTTTTCACCTAGATACAACCGCAATCATGTTAAACGAGGCCTTTAGGTAGACGTGATTTATGTATGTAATAAGTGTATAATGATTATATTGTATTATTATGACAAATTAAAAATATAATACTGTATTTGGAAACAAAGCTGAAACTTCAATAACTTTTACTGTAATATTAGTGTTACAAGTACGAGTATATGCACTCATTCGATACACACTCTACTAGCTTTAATAAGTCGCTTGGCTCCACTGGAACTAAAGTTTACAGCTAAGATATCTAGCTAAACCCGTCGGCCAAACTCGGACGTCAGACAATTTATGCCCGAAGTTTCGTTGTCTTCGATACAGGTCAATACAATATAGAGTAAAGTATTCTCCGAGGTCCGAGAGATGGATAGCTGTTTGCGTAAAGACGATTCTGGACAATTCTGGACAGTTGGGAAGGTCCAAGAAAGTTTTTGCGTGGAAAAGCTGGAAATTTTAATTACGAAAGGATTACTAATATTGAATTTGAATTAGGCTAAGTCCTCTAGGTTGGCAACGCATTTGCAATCCCTCCGGGGTTGCGGGTGTCTATGGGCAGTGGTGATCGCTTACCATCAGGTGACCCACTTGCTTGTTTGCCTTCCTATTCACATAAAAAAAGGCTCCGAATCAATCAGCAAGGCTAGCACAAGTGCGTGCGAGATATACTACCCTTCTCTTCTAGAACAAACAGTAAAAAAGTAGTTCATCGAGCGCGACGCAGCTCTCGCGTGATTTCATCTAAGTCCTCTAGGTTGCCAACGCATCTGCAATCCCTCCGGGGTTGCGGGTGTCTATAGGCAGTGGTGATCGCTTACCATCAGGTGACCCACTTGCTCGTTTGCCTTCCTATTCACATAAAAAAAAAGTCGTGCTGATAACGCAAAATGAAAGAATACTTCACATTCGCGTCAAAACCTTGTCTACACGGTGAAGTCTGTACGAGCAAGACAATCAACACACACAACACAGAAACCATCTCAGTTTATTAGATTCCTCCAAATCTCTACTGATTACTCACAAAAAACAGGCCATAGAAAAACTTCCAGCGACTAATACACCGATATCCAGAAGCACAAAGTACTATGTACGGTCTGAACGATTCCTTTTGTAGCCAACTTGTCCATTCCACTCGGTCGCAGTGAGGCTGTACTGCAAGACAAATTGTAAGTCCACTAGTGAACGTTCTTTTACATTAACTCTGAGTACTGCGGGTGTGTTGAACCCAATAGTTTTCTATACCCATCTCTCTGGTGTCAACTGAGACGATGTTATGAGGCTTTGAAAATGCGACGAAACGGTTCTAGAAAAGGTAGGTCCCACCTTTTTTTCGCATTGGTAGGGGCACTGGCTATGCCCCCAGATTGGCCATCATACAAGATAAAGATAGAGATTTTTTATAATAGACAATACAATACAATATAATAACTCTTTATTGAACACCACATGTAACAATCAAAACAGAGAAAAGGTATACAGAAGTAATAAGGTAACAATAGGCGGCCTTATCGCTACAGAGCGATCTCTACCAGGCAATCATAACAGAATCGAGTAAGGAACAGATCTGAGCAGGTGGTTCAAATTAGAATATTATATTAATATACCTAAGTAGTGAAAATACATACATACTAATACACATACAATACATAATACATTATATATGAAACACATTTATAATAAATGGAGATATAAATAGACACATACACACATAAAAAAAGCCAGCTATAAAATTCATGGACAAGATGAGAGATAGACATGTTTATAACTAGAATATTTTCAGTCTTAATTCAATTAACTTCAGTATCCAATACTCCGTCCGCAATCCGCTGGCAGTCCGATCTCGGACGCAGTAGAATTTATGTGAGACGTTTACTCGGACCTATACGATTCAATGGAGGCGCCGCGGCGAATATCCCGCGCTTTACTGGAGTTCTTATTTGTTTACTTTTAATTTATTACCGTGCTAAGTTCCGATTGGAAAACTGTCGGATACAAAGAAGTATGTACAAGTAATTGTGATTTACGAAACTAGCTTTAATACTTTATTAAATCAGGAGTTACTTCACAAAATGATTGCATGACGTCACGGCATGGTACAATTAGTTAAAGTGACGTCACGAGCCCCTCTCGAACTTTGACGCGCTTTATTTGTAATTTTTCGTTTGGTTGGTGAATGAAAAAATACGTATCCATTATTTTTTGGCAATCTAAACGATGGACTGAATAAAATTCAGTTTTTTTTTACCTCGTGCGTTGTCAGTAAAAGGTCTAAAATTCATGTGTCAGTAATGACACTTATGCTCCAATTTTTACCCTGTAATGTTTTTATCAAAGACGGTTATTTAAATTGCTTCAAATAAAATAGGAATCCAAATGTCCCAATTCTCATGGTAATACTAAACACTGGGTTTCATTGCCGATGATAATTTTATAAAATACGTTAATTCGAGTTTAGCATGAAAATCACCGCCGTCTCGACATTAGAGGCTAGGATTAAAAATGGAGGCATCGAAATGGATTTATTTGCATAATTTGAGGCTCCAGACGTTTAGAAGAGCGAAGCCGCGGGTAAAATCTTAAGTACTAAATTTGTCATTACAAAATCTGAATCTAAAAAATAGTTGGCCTACTGCAGTAATAAAATGAAACTACTACCCAGTGTCTCCTAAAAGTTACAAGTCGTTTAATAATTGTAATCATAATAAGTTCAAAGCACCTATCTTAAACATTATAAAAATGTACATGTCAATGCATTTAGTCACAAACAAGTTTGATTAAATCTGCTTATCGTCGTACAATGATCAAAAACCTTCGACGACCTCATTTTAAAAGCGGCAAGTAAAAAACACCCCATATTATTCCTGTCAACGTATTAAACAACCTAAACCGCTGTATCCCGTGAAAACACGAAATTTAATTTAAAAGAGAGCCCGAAGCTTTCGAGTAAAAATATTCAGACACACGGATATCCTCAAATTAAATTTTAAGCAAGATAAATCTGGCAGCATTAAAATATTCAAATCTTGTTCATAACGACTTGAGACTTCTTAATGTGGATCATTTAGTCAGTTACAATTCCTTACTTTTGTAATCTAAGTGATAGGGGTGTATTACGCAGCGAAAGCGAGTGGATAATTTGAATAATTTGGAAGGGTAAAAGTCCCGGGTGGTTATTTCGTGGCGGTAAAAACCGATTGCTGGATGGGGTCATTGGACAAATCACGAATTTTAATTTACGGTTTAAGTGTGCATTCCTATTGCCTCTCTCAAATGCATTATCAGTGTCACTACACTTATCAGTTATTCCGTCTCTATTTATTACTACGAAACAGACAGAGACGACATCGTAGATAACTAACAGTAAAGGCGTGGTGAGACAGGCCCTTAGTGTCAGTATATTTTATCGTTCAGCACATTAAAAATAACGTCGTTACAAGGTGTATAAATTCTATTTGAATATTTCAGCAGGGTTTTTTTAATGTGAATAGGAAGGAAAACGAGCAAGTGGGTCACCTGATGGTAAGCGATCACCACTGCCCATAGACACCCGCAACCCCGGAGGGATCGCAGATGCGTTGCCAACCTAGAGGACTTGGTAAAATGCCTCTTGTGCTCGTAATTTCCACGGCTGTCTTACTCTCCACACCGGAACACAGCAGTGCAAGCACTGCTGCTTAGCGGCAGGATTAGCGAGTAAAATGGTGGTAGCGATCCAGATGGCCCTACCACCCGCAAAATTGGGTTTGGGTTAGTATAGTCAATATAGGAAGGCAACCTGCGTGAATTCTTGTGGAGTTTAATAATGTTACAGAATTACCACTTGTCGCTGTCAGTTGTCACGTTGGAAAGATAGGGGCCCGCTAAAATTAATATTAAGACAGAAAGTATGAGTGTAACCGCTTAAAGCAAAGGTTAAGTAATGGCCTTGAAATATCAATTCAAATGTTAATTACTCTCCCCTAAAACACCTGAAACCTTGAAAGTCACAGTCATTGTTTGAAAATGACGTCAGACTAATAGATCATTAAGAATTGTACAAAATAGTCACAAAGCCTGACGGGGTTAGCTGAGCCCGCAAACAATGGGGGTTGTTGACAATTTTACAATTTGAATAAGATACTGCTTGCTTTGAAAACTGGAATAGTTAAGTACACTTTTTGTTTGAAATTATGTAAAACGTGTCAAAAATAGAGCACCATCTGAAATTTTATGCGTAAGGTTCACTAAGTATCTGATTTTATATGCCATTAACAGGCTATTGTTAAGTAAGTACTTAAACCTTTTTTTAAGTAAAGACTGAGGGTCGGCAAGCGCAGCGTAGGACGTCCACCAACTACGTAGTAGGTGGACGGAAGGCCTGGTTAAAGTCACGGTTTCACCGTGGATGCAAGCCGCTTCCAACCGAGGCAACTGGAGGTTATGGGGGAGGACTATGCCCAAAAATGGATTATGCGATGATGATGATGATGATTGTTAAAAAATTAGTAAATAATTTTCAAGGTTAAAGTGTGTTGCTGCAGACCCCTGGCACACATCTAACGGCACTTTAATAAGCCCTACGTAAAACTTAGCCTTACGTCAAAGCACTTTAATCACATCGCGCTAAACTTCTCAAAAACAAAAACACATCGGCAAAAACAAGAGACGAGCGCTTTCTCAACACATCTCTGTGTCACATTGTCATACTGACAAAGCTTTATGCTTCCCCAAACTTATGTACAACATTTGTAAAAGCGGCAAGTTACCTTTCTCATTTCTCAGCAAAGAAGCCAGAACCGTGAACGAGTACAATGAAACTTTTCGTTTGTACTGAATTAATACTTTGCTTTAAGTTTCTCTTTGCTTTGGTACGACGCGTCCTATTAGTGAAACTTTAAAACCATACGGAAGTAACAACAATACTTTAAAGATGATAATTCCCACAGACTTGTATTTTAAACAGATAACACAAGTCACCAAAATCGTCTTCTATGATCAGACTGTCACACATTATTTCCAGTGAAATGCGCGAAAATGTGAATGTGAGTAATTGAAATGAAACCAAAAGAATATCGATTTACGTATTACCTATAACAAAAAGTTAAACAGACATACATACATAAAACAAACATTACATACGCAAACACATAACCCTCCTTTGGGCTTCGCTGCAGTCTGTAGGCTTATTGTCTAACTCGCTCGCAATCGCCATCGTGTTCATTTTGACAGTTCTTGTATGAATGTGACAGCTAGCTGACTCCGATGCCAATTGTCAGCCCATACATGAACTGTCAAAATGAACACGATGGCGATTGCGAGCGAGTTAGACAATAAGCCTACTGGTAAAAAAGTTTTCATTATCAAATTGGAACCTAGTATGAATTTTACGTAAAAACATTCTAAAAAAATAAAAATAATCTTGTCCGTACACTAACAAGCATCATGTCAAAATAATTCCGGAACAAATATTTTTAGCGCCGGTCTCTGTATCCGACAAGTTGTTACAGTTTTTAGTAACTGTATTTTTCACCAAATTTATTATTCTTTCCTGGACTAGTTCGTAGTTCGTTTTATTTCAATTTTGGTTTTGGGATTGCTTTCACAATATTTGAGAAGAGAAAGGAGAAGTTATTTACGATTTAATGGCTTAATGGCTCCTCCTAATCTAAAGCAAAAACTAATAAGAAGGTTATTACCTGCTGAATGTTACTTCATGCAGTACCAAATTACTAAATGAAAAAAGAACTTATACGCAAAGTAAGTTAAAGCTCAAGTACCCAAATTGTTTTTCTATCGTAATCACATTCAATTATTTATGTAGGTGATACTAGAATTTTAAATAAAAAGTAAACGAAAAATCTAATCAAACATACAAGGGACACAAGTGAAAACGTTTAAGCGACATTGCACCAGTAATTACCGGTCGCGAGCGGATACAACAGCTTCGGACCGGAAAAAACCGGTTACGTGTGACTCTAACTAACACGCGAAGGGTTCCGTTACTTGTGCAAAACTTGCTTAAAACCACGTTTCGTTTTGATGTAAAATAAATAAGTAAATTGTTGAAGCGGCTAATGTTATAACTGCTGCCGTCTTTGCAATAGCCAGCCTAAATTATTTCGTTTTGTAGTGTTTATCTGGTAGCACTTCATAATAGTCGAATAATAAAATTGTTTGGCCAAACATTTCTCCAGCTGACACCGAAAATATTTTCAGAAAATATTTTACCTTACATAGACGGTACCATATGGCTGAGTACCACTATGTAGGGTAGGGAGATGTGGAAGGTAGACAGGGGAGGCCTTTGCCCATCAGTCGAACACAAATATAGGCTAATTTAATTTTAAAAAAAAACTTTGTACAATAGGTCATGCTAGGTTAGGTTTTTTTTTATAATTTCGTGAAAAGTCGATGGTTCAGCATAAAGTCAGTTTACACCAAAACGATCATTGAAAGTCCAAACATTCGAACGTCCGATATACCCCTTTACCAACGTTTTAGATAGATTGAGTCAGAAACATTTTGTACTGTTTCTTCTAGTAGGTATGTTAGCTTTTGTAATTTAGCCTTTGGGTATGGAACCCTAAAACTGGTTGAAACTGGCTAAGAGCGGATTTTTTGTAAGCACGCTTAATTAGACACGGTTTTTGCAAGAGAGCCCGATACGTGGAATTTTTAACGTCTGTTTACAGTGTGTTGGGGAGTGTTCGGAATAAAAGAAGTGAAAGGCCACGAGTTTGTGAAAATTAAAGAAAAACACACAAAAATTTGTAAACGTAAGATTTTTATAAGAAAAACTTTATTATTGTGATTGTACAACCGCGGTTACCTAAACATGGTCGTTCGTTGTTGTATCCAATAAATATAAAGGAAATTAGTAGAATTGGTCGATTTAAGAAAGAAAAACATATATAATTATTGTCTCCTAATGATTTTAATCTCGCTCTGTCGCTCTGTTTTCGCGGCGATATTTTTTATGTAACTGTTAGTGTAAATAAAATGGCACGTTATTTACGAGACGAATATCAAGTAAGCTGTGAAAATACACACATAACCAAAATAAATAAATAAACATCTTGGGACAATTTGACACCAATTGACCTAGCTCCAAACTAAGCAAAGCTTGTGATATGGGCACTAGACAAAGGATAAACATACTTATATAGATAAATACATACTTAAATACATATCAAACATCCGAGACTCGAGAACAAACACTCGTATTTTCAAATATCTGCCCCGACCGGGGATCAAACCCGGGACCTCAAGCTTCATAGTCAGGTTCTCTAACTACTAGGCCATTCGGTCGTCTACCCAACTATAGGTAGTAAATTAACCGTGCTATCTTTAAATAAGATAATAATAATAATTATTATTAACACAAGTAAAGCTGTTACGAGTAGCTTAAGAAAATAGACCATACCTTATCTAATTATGGAATCGAACTTTTTAAATATGATTTTATTCACAAATCTCCATCACGTCTGCATAAAAAAGGTAGATATTGATCATATAAAAACAATTCTTCACTAAATTAAATTCGTTTCGCACTTTATCAATCAGTTCACACCCTGTACAGGGGACCTTTACAACCCCACGACTTATTGATGTTGCCAATGAAGTTTCATCATCATCATCATCATCATCGTTATCATATAGTCATAGGACGTCCACGGTTGGACATAGGCCTCCCCCATAGACCTCCACAGTAGCCTAAGTTGGAAGCGGCTTGCATCCATCGTTTAACTTGCGATTTTAGTCATCAGTCCTATTCGTTGGTGGACATCCTACCGCTTGATCCGCGGTCTCCACTCGAGAATCTTTCGGCCCCAACGAACATCCTGTCAGTTAACATTTTAGTGTCAAAAATGCCTTACATCGTTTTGGAAAACAGTTGATATTCTTCAAAATACTGCTGCTGTGTCTGCTGTGTTCCGGTGTGGAGAGTAAGACAGCCGGAGAAATTACGGGCACAAGAGGCATTTCATCTAAGTCCTCTAGGATGGCAACGCATCTGAAATCCCTCCGGGGTTGCGGGTGTCTATGGGCAGTGGTGATTGCTTACCATCAGGTGACCCACTTGCTCGTTTTCCTTCCATTTCAAATAAAAAAAAATGCTGAACCGATTTTTACCAAACATGGCTAAAAACTACGCCAAGGATAAAAAAATCGCACCGAAATCGGTCCATCGGCTTGAAAGCTATGATGCCATAGACAGACACACATACACATATGACGTCAAACTTATATTATAACACCTCTCTTTGCGCCGGGGGTTAGAATCAAAAGACAACAAAGCAATCTTCGCTCAGTGAGCTTCCACTCCAATGTCTGATCGTATCGTTTACGTCCCGAAAAATCTAAGAGAAATCTATATAACAAATAGCCCTGCTCCAATGATGTATGCCCAGTTTATCTACATCAATCAAGCGAGGATTGCCTCGTGTAAAACTGTTAGGGCCCGCCGTTTTTACGATACACCTTAAGCTCTCAAAATTGGTACATTTATACTAAACGGGTGAGACGTATCGAATTTTAGGAAGGTTTAAAATGGGTGTCTGTTTGGGCACGTATTTGAATATCGAAAATTAAAATATCGAAAGTTAAAAAGTCGACGGTAAAATATCGAAAAACAGAATGTCGAACGATCATAAGGTCGAAATTCAAAATGTCGAAAGTTTATATACTCGAATGGTACAATTATTGAATGCTTAAATTTCGAAAATCTGAATATCGATAGCTAAATTATCGAAAATCAGAATATCGAACGATCATAAAGTCGAAATTCATAATCTCGGAAGTGTATATTATCGAATGGTACAATTATCGAATGCTTAAATATCGAAAATCAGAGTGTCGAACGATCATAAGGTCGAAATTCAAAATATCGAAATTATACTATCGAATATATCTAATGCAGTCGCCATCGAATATATCTGATGCACAGGCAACATAGGTTAGGTTAGGTTAGTATTGCGTCAAGGCGCGAAGCGCCTCAACTAGGCGGAATTCGCGGAGCTCCGTCGACTTTTCTCGTTGCTATTCAAAGTTATTTTTGTTAATCACACATTTTACTTTGTCATACGAAACATTTAGTCGTATGAGAATTGAATAGCTACGAGGAAAAGTCGACGGAGCTCCGCTTCGTGGAGCTCCTATTCCGCCTAGTTCAGGCGCTTCGCGCCTTGACGCAATACTAACCTAACCTAACCTACGATTGCCTGCGCTTTCTTGCAGATTTTGAAGATAGATATCTCAAGCTTTGGTTTATCGGCGCTAAACTATTTTAACCATTCGGCATTTGAGCTGTAGGAATGTGAGACGTCAATATAATAGCAGTAGATGTTAAGATCGTTCGCTATTTCAATTTTCGATATTTTATACGTTGGGTTTTTGATGGTAGATCTTTTGTGTTTCGATTTGAACATATATCGAGCATTCGATTGTAGATATTTTGAACTTTCGATATTTTAGCCGTTCGGTATTTGAATTTTAGGTATTTCAGACGTCGATATTATGATAGTAGATATTTAGATCGTTCGATATTTTAATTTTCGATATTTTGACCGTCGAATTTTTAACCTTAGATATTTTAAATTTCGATATTCAAATACGTGCCCGTCTGTTTACACTATAATATTGACTGACTGACTTAAATTATTGTGTAGTGACAGCAATCCAACAATTTGAGAAGAATTTTAACAGTGTCTAATAAAAGCTTGAAATAAAAACGAAAATTAGGAATTAAATTTTCGATACATTAAAATTATCAATTGTTGATAACAGCGCCATCTCTCGTCCTCGGTGAGCAGTAGATGTTCTACGAAAGTTTGTATATGTGTTGAGTAGATAGTTTCAGACAGATAGCGCTTGGCTCAAGTTTTGATAATGAGGTTACAAAATAAAAAAAAAAACGCAATAAATATTTATAAAGAGGTACTATATGAGTTTGTGAGGCTTTATCGGGTGGGTAAACTTTGTATCTACTGAAACGATTTCGGAAATTCTTTTATCAATAGAAAGTCACATTATTGAATGTTATAGAAAGTACTGAGCATACTAAGTTTTAAAATTTACAGTTTCAAAATATAAAACGGTATCTAGCTACATTTGAATCTTAATCCAATACGACCTCTCCCAAACGACTTAACTTAGCCCAGCATCGCGCCCCGTACACAAAACTCAACGTATTAAGCGAGCATTTGTCATTTTAATGGCCGCAGCATCCGTCAGAGACGGAAGCTTTGCTGTCTGGATTTCTTCTCCTGAAGACGTTTGAGAATTTCAGTAATATTAAAATAGTTTATTTTATTTTACGTGCGGCTTTGGTGGAGTGTAAGGAAATTGTGGTGGGGAGGCCATTAGATGGATTTTTGTGCACTTTTTCACTTCCAAGGTTGTCATTGTCATTGTCACTAACGTGGATGCAAAATAATTACCTACTTTCTCTAATACTTACCTCCGCGTGTGGTCAAGAACGTGCGGTTCGTTTTTGGATCCGTCCGGGTGGAAGAGCAGTGCTTGGTCCGGTGCACCGTGGGCATCGGTTAATAATTTCCTGGCGGTCTCCGAGGATATCATCCGTTGGCTAAGAACCTGACGCCTGACAGGGGGTGAGGGGGTATTTTGACCGTGTTCTACCGTACAACGTTGCTGACATTTTATAAAAAGATTTTTGAATATATTTTTAATATTTTGACATTGGCGAAATCATCGCATAGATTTTTCGCATCGCATTCATTATTATCTTAAAAGTTGAATTGAATTGAATTCTCTAATATTTCAAAACAATGTTAATCTTATTACGAGCTAACTTATCTTATCATACATTATTTTGAAGTCTATCATAACATCAGCATTGTCTAAAAATATTTGAAAGAGTAATTCTACGAATGTCACATCCGGATCACAGTGTGCACAAATGAAAATATTCCTAAAATATATGAAGTTTCAAATGCAGTGAATCATTGTGTGCCTAGTTTATAAATGCTGGCAGAACCAGAAATTATATTTCTTGCGTTCTGGACCATATGGGGCTAGGAAGAGTGCTTCATCCATAAGGAAAAGCTTATCGACCATGTGGCCGAAGTATACATTATTTTTTATTTAACATTAGCTACTCACACTGTGGCAAAATGTGTGTCAACTTAGTACTTAGTTGTTTTTGCTAAAGACTGTTTTAGGTTTATCATCCAAGCTATCATTTGTGAGTTTGTGAGGTTGTAGGTGGTATTCTGTGGATCTACTGAATCGATTTCCAAAATTATTTTACTAATTAGATAGCCACATTGTTTTGTGAGTGCAGGCTATATTTAAATCTGTCGACGAAGTCGCCGACAACAGTAAATTTACAATTCATCATCTCATCATCATCTTCCAAGCGTTTTTCCCTACATTTTCCACGGCTCAGTGCGCCTGGGGTCCGCTTTGACAACCTAATCTCAAGATTTGGCGTAGGCACTAATTTAACACTAGTTTAACAGTTTTAGTCTACAATAAATGTGTATAAAATTTCAAGTCAACTTGCATACGAACATCAAAAGTAAAATAAATGCGTTTCAGAAATAATATTTTTTTTTATAAAAAAGGCTTAATACGAGCAAAGTTAAACGTCGCGGACACTCCCATGTTAAGGGTCCATGCTCTTTAATACCAATATTTCAAGGTATCACAGAATATATATAATTTTGTTGAGCAACAGAGACGTTCACTCCCTGCATATTGTTTTACCCTTTGATATAAGCCCCTTTATATTGGGACGAGATTTCTTTTTGATTTATTACTGGGAATGTGGGCCCTTCGGGACCTTTCTGGCAGTCGAGCTGTTTATAATTTTAGGGTCACGTATCCAAGATTAAAGTAGGTTAAAAGGGCGTGTCTATTCTTAGAACCCCTTTTTGTTAATGTTGAGAAATAATTATGAGGAATCTTCGTAGAACTTTGGATTTGTAATAACAGTAAAGGTCAAATTAATATTATAACGTCTAACGTCTAAAGAAATAATCGAACAATAGGATTAAATGAATGAATGAGATCATAAGAATTTTAATTTCGTGTACAAAATCTAACTTATATAATATTATAAATGCGAAAGTATGGATGGATGGATAGACGGATGGATGGATGGATGGATGGATGGATGTTTGTTTGTTACTCAATCACACCAGAACGGCCCAACAGATCTGGTTGAAATTTAGCACATAGATAGAGAAAAGTCTGGAATAGCACATAGGCTACTTTTTATCCCGGAAAATTGCGTAGTTCCCGCGGGATAGCGATAAACGAATTCTTTGCAGACGAAGTCGCTGGCAACAGCTAGTATATTTATAATTATCAAAATAGTCATCATCATCATCATCATCATCAGCCTGAAGACGTCCACTGCTGAACAAAGGCCTCCCCCTTAGCACACCATACCGAACGACAAGTCGCCACCTGCATCCACCGGTTTCCCGCAACTTTTAGGATGTCGTCAGTCCACCTAGTGGGAGGCTTGCCAACACCGCGTCTTCCGGTTCGCGGTCGCCACTCGAGAACTTTTCTCCCCCAACGGTTGTCTGTTCTACGAGCGATGTGGCCTGCCCATTGCCACTTCAACGTACATACTCTTCGAGCCTAGTCGGTGACTCTAGTTCTTCGGCGAATCTCCGTATTGCGGATTCTGTCGCGCAAAGAAACTCCGAGCATATCAAAATAATGTCCTATTATTATTAAATATTTAGATACCTAACTAATTAACATAAAAATAAGAGTTATGAATCAGTTTCATTCAGGTAAGTGGTAGTAAAAGTGGTAAAGGGTATAACAGTCATGAAAACATACAGTTTACAGAAAAACGTTGATAGTGCCTTTCATATCTAGTTCTTTTAGTAATTATTTATTTCTGCCGATCAAAAAATAAAATCAAAATCACAATCTTTACAAGGTAAAGTGATAAACTAAATGAACAAATTAATAAGATTATTTAAGTTCTCCTTTATATTAAAGTTATTTTAAAATTAATGAATCTCTGGCAAAAGTTTCAAGTTATTTATAGTAGTAAGAAAGAAAGAAGACATTTATTTATTTTAGTAGTGGTTGACGGACAGACAAAACGGACGGATGGACAACTAAGTGATCCAAAAGGGTTCCGCTTTTGCAGAATTAGGTACAATACCCTAAATAGGGTCTTAAAAGACAGGAAAACAAGACAAACGGTCCACGAAGTGATCCTACAGAAGTTCCTCATAAAATATTTTCATTTTAGATTCACTGAGGTCAATGCAACGATCGTCAAAATTCATCCCGAATTTTAACGGTAGTGCGCCCCACCATCGCGCCACCGTAAAAGCCTTCGCATGAACTTTCCAATATTCGATACGACAGTTTAAGTAATTTTACTTTTAGGTCGAATAAAATTAGTTCTTTGCTCAGTTAGTAGTATAGGCAACGATCTATTTAAAAAAAAAATGTTTCATGCAAATTCCTTAGATCCATAGATTGTTACTTACAAAACACTTTGAACTATGTTAATTTTTAAAAAAGTTACTTAAACTACGCTGAAAATTAACCTTAAAAAACAGTGCATTCGTAACATTTTTCAGAAATAATTTTCCATACACGTCACCGCAAAACACGCAGGCTAACAATGAAATGCCTGCAATAAAAAACCCAGGTGTAAATGTCAATCAGAGGGTAAGCCGCGTCAAAAATGCTTTGTGTTGAAAAAAGGTTTTTTCAGCCCTTTTTTTGTCTAAAATGAAAAGCCAATTCGTCAAAGTTGAAATGCGAGAGGCCTTTGTTGTTGGTGGCATGTAACATACCTGCCAGTCACATTTAACGTATTAATCATCCGTTCATAATGGAACTAAAACCACCTTAGTTTTCTATCAATGACGTACGTATTTTCAAGGTCATAATGTTCCAATAACGACCTTTTTGCTCTATTTCAAACACAGATAGGTAAACGAATATTTGTTAGATGAAGCTTTGGCGACGTCACAGCGAATACTTGAACATCATTCTGACCATCAGATCTGGCTCTATAACGTTCCAATTTATTCGAATATATTATTATAGATACTATTTGACAGATAGTCCTAGGCGGCGCGACATTACAGTCCTACAAACTTAGGAAAGTAGTTTATGTAAGTACTTACATATTATTTTCTTTGTCTGAGATTTATCTCAAACAAATCATTTTTAAATAGGCTGTAACTGTAAAGTTGGCTTTTGATGGCTTTTACAGCACATCCGGAGAAAGATCAGAAAAAAACGAGGCCAGGCTGTTTAGAAAGAGAGACTAAAATTAGATGCCCTGTCTTTCTTTCTCAACACTTTGTTACACCTTGCAAAAGTGATTAATTATCTTTAAGTTCAACAAACTGATTTCGATGAATTTAATTTTATATTTATTTACGCCATAGATTCACAGCAATGGACCAATTATGGTTTAGAAATATTTCAACTACCTATCGGTGAAACTACTAGATGTTTTTTTGTTGTTGTCATCAACAGAAATTTTTAGTAGCTACCTATTATTTACCATGCAAAGTGATCAATAATTTAGGCATGGACTCACTTGAGCCAGTATTTGGATTCATAATGCTCTTTAACTTTCTATAACATGATATACGTTACTTCAAAATCCTATCCTACTAATATTATAAATGCGAAAGTTTGTGACGATGTGACGTTGTGAGGATGTGACGATGTGACGATGTGAGTGAGTGTGTATGTTTGTTCCTTCTTCACGCTAAAACGACTGGACGGATTTGGATAAAATTTGGAACGAAGATAGCTGGTACCCTAGATTAAAACATAGGCTACTTTTTATCCCGGAAAATTGTATAGTTCCCGCGGGATAGCGATAAACATATCAATTGCTAATTCTACGCGTACGAAGTCGCGGGCAGAAGCTAGAAAATTTAAACAAGCTTTATAAAAAAATAATGGTACGGTCAAAAACAAATTTTAAGCTCCTTTTGTGCTCCATAAAGTTTAAACTTCACATTATTCCGTAAAAAGTACGCGGCTGTCAAAAAGATCAACTTTCCGCCTCGCAAAATTTCAACAAGTTTCAGAGTACAAGTTCCTTATCCCTCCAAATTAAATTCTCGGTAAGATAAATATGATAGATAACATTAAAATATTCATGCCGGGGTTGGGGAGGCGCATTTTTCCTACTTAATTTTCATACCCGAATTTGGCCAAGATAAGTTTTATAAAGTGGCAAATTTTTAAGTTAAATTTGTACACCCTTTCACGCCGAAGGGCAAGGGTAATTTTCTTGTGAATGAGTTAAGAAAATTAAATTTTATATTACATTTTTCGTTGTAGCTCGCCCTTCCTGCGGCATTTGCTAAATTCCATGAAACATTAAACACCAGAAAATTGTCGGTGAAAATATTAAGCGTAAAAATATGTTATGAGGTAAATACTAACTTTAAGGTAGACAACGTGTGCAATAATGGTCAAAGACTAACATTAGTTTACGGTACTTTTGAGACTCTAACCTCTAAATAACGTTAAAACCTCATTGAATCACTCAGTCATCATTACCAGAAGGGTGAGAGGGACATTACATTATGATAAAGAACATCGAATTTCGAAAGGCTACCCCTTGATTATCGTCTTCTGTTCACCGCCAAAAACGCCGTGTTTGTACTTCGTAACACACAAAAAGCCCAAATAGCTGCATTATGCAGCAAAACGCTAACTTCAGTTGTATATACACGTTTTTGTGTATTGCGCTACGTCATTATGCCGCGCGAAGGACCGTATTTCAGAGCGGACAAAGAGTGGGCCTCCGATTTACATTTGAATGAATGTGGGTTTACTGCATTAAAATATTATTTAAAGCAATGCCTGGAGGCTGAGCGGTATAATTGAGGGACAAAGAGGCATCAAAAGTATGTACTTTGTTGCAAGACGTTTTGTTTTAAGATATCGACAAAAGGTGTTGATGAAGAATTTATCGAGAAAGTTAACTTTGTCACACCAAATAGCTCGTCTTCGTGCAATTTTTTTAGGGCATTGGTAACTAACGTTGCAAGAACGGAATCATGTTTATATCCCTTCAGAGTGTCGCACCCGTGGGTGCTTTTGGTGACGGACGCGATCATACCTTCGGTACTGCTCTGCTGCTCTCTACTGCTCTGCTTTCAGAGTAGCACGTGAGACTCGGCGGACATAAAGCATGCCGTCGATCGGCGCCGGAAGAGAAGCATCTGGAACATTCTATGTTTTTCTTTGCTTCCAGACCAGCATGCAATTTTAGATGTAACTTATGACGTTTACCACATGCCCACAGTAAGACAACTTTATTCCCTTAATAGTTTAGGCAAGTGGTCATATCCAGCAATTAGAAACGTAGTCAAATTAACTCGGGCGGTTAACACGCCAAGTTTGAAACTCTAATTGGATAGTACTGTAGTTGTTTTAAGTGTTTAAGGATCTGAATAACATGGAGCATGAAATGTTTGGTAGGGAGAGGAAATGGTGTGTGTTCGTTTTCGAATTGTACAGGGCTCACGTAGGATTAAAAACGCAAGCAACGTAAAAGACTTCCCGGAAAGTTGCGTAGTTCCCGCGGGATAGGGATTAATGAATTCTTGGCAGTCGAAATCGCGGGGAGCAGTTTACACAAGATTATCTCAGAATTACTCCGGAATAATTTAGCAGGCACATATTTCACTAACCCGACAATTTGTCGGCGACAAGTGACAATTCTGTTTACATTACAAACTTGACAAGAATCTACGCCAGTTGGCTTCATATTGAATTTGCATTGTATTTCAAATTGTCAGTGGTCCCGACAATTATTGTCGAGTTTGGTAAATTTTACTGAACACAATTTTATTGTGAATGTTTTTTAGGAATTTTCAATTGTGCTTTACAATTATTTGCTGTGGAGATCCTGGGACCGTGGGGAACCGAAGCATATAACTTATTTAAGACTTTAATTTTTTTTTATCAAAATCCACAGGTGACCATAGGGCTGGCTCTTTCCTCGGGCAACGCATAAGTATTGCTATGCAACGAGGAAACGCAGCCAGCATTATGGGCACCTTGCCCAATGACAACGATCTGGGCGATAATTGTAAATATAGGTATTTAGGTTTAGATTAAAGTAGTTTAAGGTTTTATTACATAGGTATAATTTTTTAGATCTTGTAAATATGTATATTGATTAATTTAACGACATACATAAAACAAAATGATTTAATCAACTACAAAAAGGAACGTTTTCAGTTCAGTTGTAATTTCTTAACGTTCGCTATATCATTATTTTCATACAAACGTGTTTCGATGTTTAAGGTGCACGACGGTTTCAAATGGGTGACCTAATTTTTGATTCCAATACGATGAAAAATAAGTAGGTACCTATCCCTGTACCTACCTACTTATTTTGAATCGCGAGACGTCACCATTCCGACTCACTTCAGGTTGTAGCTGTCATTTTTGTTTGGATCTGACAGCGAAAGAGCCTAAAATGAATCGCATTAAAGGTGGAAACACATTGTTAACACGCGGCGCGACCCGATGCAACGCGACGCGTGTTGAGTCGAATCAAATTGTATTATTTTCTATGACCAGAACCACACTATGAACATCCGACGCGACGCCATGCGCATACATTCGTTGCATCGGGTCACGTCGCGTGTTAATAATGTGTTTCTACCTTAAGACGTCATGGTTAGGCCCTTGGAGTTCAATCACACTAAACAAACCAACTTCCGAAATATCCCGGAATGGTTATGAGTAACGTGACCATTTATTTTTTTTGTCAGAGCGGGACATCTGCGGAATTAAGTAATAAAAAAAAGTTAGGTATTAGTGTTGTACAAGTTTTTTAAATATAGAACATAGAATAACTCAAAATAATCAAAGCAAATAAGTAGTGACGTGAATTCTAGTTTGTTGTAGAAGGGGTTTATCTATCCTGCTCGCACACGATAGCGCGGCACCGCTCGGCGGGTGACGCGCTGTCTCCGTGCCGTGCCGTGCCACGCGTTTCGAGCGAGAAAAATACATTTTAAATTATTATTTGGTGTGTTTGCAAAAGCGGGACAATTTCAGCCTCGCGGGGGACACCGGGACAGACTGCCTGAAAGCGGGACTGTCCCGCCCAAAGCGGGACGCATGGTCACGTTAGTTATGAGACACTTTGTAGTGACATATCTTACCGAATATCCACATAGCATTTTACCAGCTTCACTTACGCTCGCTCCATTGGCCCGCAGGAAGTTCCGGTTGCGTACCGGAAATGACATACGCGATACATCAAGCAGCCAGATGTCTCACGACTAGCGGGTCCGATCCGGAACGTTGATTTGTCAATAATGTGACGTCGTAGCTCGCATACCGAATGAAGGAATCTCGGTATTGTCGAGGCGATTGGCGCTTTGTGGTTGGACGGATATTGAGTATTAGGGTGATTCGGAAGTTTCAGTCGCCTTTGTCGCTAGGTATTGACAAATTGGGAACTATTTACTGTTCGACTTTTTTTTTTATATGAATAGGTAGGCAAACGAGCAAGTGGGTCACCTGATGGTAAGTGATCACCACTGCCCATAGACACCCGCAACCCCGTAGGGATCACTGATGCGTTGCCAACCTAGAGGGCTAAGATGAAATGCCTCTTGTGCTCGTAATTTCCCCGGCTGTCTTACTCTCCACACCGGAACACAGCAGTGCAAGCACTCCTGCTTAACGGCAGGATTAGCGAGTAAGATGGTGATAGCGATCCGGATGGACCTTGCACAAGGCCCTACTACCCGCAACTTAAACTTAAAAGAGAAGTTAAAAATACCCAATTGATACCTGAGGGTAAGTGATCTTTAATGCTTCTGACAGGTTCTCGAGTGGCCACGAAACGAAAGAAGCAACGTTGGCAGGCTTCCCACACTGGTCTCAGTCCGACAAAACGTGTTAGATATGACAGAGAATCCCATTCTGATCGCGATTTAGTAGTATACTAGCTGTTGCCAGCGACTTCGTCAGCAAAGAATTCGTTTATCGCTCTCCCGCGGGAACTACGCAATTTTCCGGGATAAAAAGTAGCCTATGTGCTATTCCAGACTTTTCTCTATCTATGTGCCGAATTTCATCCAGATCCATTGGGCCGTTCTGGCGTGATTGAGTAACAAACAAACATCCATCCATCCATCCATACTTTCACATTATACTATTAGTTAGATACGTGGTCTACCGCAACGGTGTCCTTTTTATTTGGTGTGAAATTTATTTGTACGATAGAGTCCGGAGTACGATTTGCCGAAGAACTAGAGTCACCGAAATAGCTCGAAGAAAAAGTAAATTAAAGCAATGGGCAGGTCACATCGCTCGTAGAACAGATAACTGTTGGGGAGACAGGCTTCTCTAGTAGCGACCACGAACTGGAAGATGCAAATGTTGGAAGATATCAAAGGTGGACCGAGTAGTAATAATTTTTATACCTGTTGTACTACTACCTTTTGTAGGAATATGCTACTTAATATGCTATCACTTATAAGTATATATATAGTTAATAATTCGTACAATTCAATTTCGTTTCGAACCTCTCTAGGGAAGCAGCCGCAAAAAAGAAATAGGTATAATAGGACATGAAAAGTTGCTATGGAATCAAAAGGGCTAACGGAAATAAAACCTATTTATAAGTTGCTTAGCAACTATTTCGCAGTAAAATAATTTGAGTTATTCAGCAAAAGATTCAGATTGAGACCGGACGGAGAATGTTGCAACTTTTTTCCAACGCGTCACTCGGACATATTTAAATAATTCGGAATCCAGAGCGTCTATGTTTTCAAATCTTTCGCATGCAACTCGAGCAGTTTTTGCTGTAAAACTGATTTAGTGTACGTAATAAATTCTGCATATTCTCGCGGAGGCGACGCAGCGTACGGTCTGCTTCCGCGTTGGAAACTTTATTTCGGGTTAGCGTTTCTTCGGGGGTATTTCCTGTGTGTTATTAATATTTACTGCGGATGCGGGTTTAATTTAATTTTTGCGTTTCTCAAGTGTGTAGTACACGTATTTGGCGAGTCTGTTTGGCTTGATAAAGACTATCAGCCTTATTCATAAAAAAACCTTAATTGAGCTTTGATCGGTCCATTAGTTAACAGACTGATTAAGCTTATTTGACAGTTGTTAAAAATTATAATTCATAAACGCTTGCTAGCAGTCTGTTAGCTAATGAGCTGCTGATGGATGGATTAGACGCGTTACGTTTTCACCTTGACAAATCATAGACCAAAAATGGCCTTTTAGTGAATATAAATAAATAAATTGACAGCAGTGGCAGCGAATTAGCAGGAAACTAGCGAATTAACACGACAGACTAGGCAGTGTGAATCTAGTTTCCTTTACCTTTCCCGGAGGGGATAAAAACTTAAAACAAAAAAAACTGTCTTGCGTATGGCTTTGCTCTTGCCAAAATCAGCTGTTCACATTTGTGGCGGCCATTTTGTGAGTTAGCAGAGAGATAAAGGAGGGTCTGCGGTCCACTAACTTTCGGAAGACTTAACAGACCCTTGAAGGACTGATTAGCGCTAATTGACGTTTATGAATAATGTTTTTTTGCATCGGTCCTATAGCGAGCTTATAGCGAGCCTCTAACTTTTTATGAATAAGGCTGTATAACGCTCAGAGAATGGAATGGCATGGATTAGACAGTCAATATTATCGTGTCGTACTGAGAAATTATCCTAAAAACTAGATATCAACGTGTAACTAGGTATGGCATTCTGTCATTAGTATGGATCTGACAGCGAGCGAACCTAAATTGAATCGGAATTGAATCACGTTATGGAAAGGCCACTGTGCATTTGTTTCCACGTTTCAGCCACCCGCATAACCAAAGTTGGTCTTTTGGCCGCTACTCTGTTTTACGGTTAGCGGTTTGAAGGAGAATTTTTAACTCACCGAGGTTTTAAATCATTTTGATTTACGATGCTCTTGTTCTAGTCTACCTGGAGCCTAGAATTTGATAGTATAAAGTAAAGAGGTAAAAAAGATTTCATATTTTATCCATCACCGCGTCAGTCAGTAAACCGATTTTTTTTTATAATCAAAGGCGTAAATGAAATTTAGGTCGCTCTTAAAATGCTATTCGGGTTTGTCTTGCTATCTCACTCACTCTTATGGGTTTGATACTTGAATCGGCTGACGGAACCCGAAACCCGAATGGCATCCTACAAGCTCACGGAGTGTACTTTTATAGAATAAAGGGACAACTTGTAATTCTAGGGTATGCAAAAGTCAAAAGTCAAAAGTTTATTTTGCAAATAGGCCGCCGAGGGCTCTTTTACATGTCTTTTTTTGAATCTACCAGCGCATTCGGAAAGACCACCATTGCCAAGAAGAATGCGCCGCAAGAAACTTGGCAGAAAGTCATTTTTTCAAAATAAAATAGATTTACAATAGTACTTAAATTCTACTTAACTTACCTAATATAATTAATACATTTTATAAAAGGGATGTAAAAGGTCCCTAAGTTAAGTCCGTACCTTAAATTACATTGGTCTATAGTAGAGATGTATAAAGAGTCTACTGGTCAAAGCGAAACAAAATATGCATAATCTAAGTTCAGTGGAGGTGTAAAACGCCTCCACCGTCAAATAAGTTAATTGGAGATATCTCCAATGACAATGAGAAAAAGAGCAAAAAAATAAACTAAGAGGCCTCTATAAGCGCCATAGAAGCCAAAAATACAATATATAATAAAAATTATGAAATATGCATTTCATGTCAAGTAAGTAACCGATAAGCTTTTGGATTCCGAAGGCAAGCTTACGTCTGCCGCCCCCAATGTTGTCTCACACGCGCTCATGTCATGCTCTGAAAGCAGAGCGGTACCGAGGGCATGTATCACTTCCGTCCCCACAGGCTCACTATGGGGACGTTTTAGGAACTTCGACGTTGCTAGCCTGTAACTAGACAGTAAATGAAAAAATAAAACAACAAAAGAAAACGGAAATCCATAAGCTTAACAATATACCTACCTAATACCTATCTTAGCACACATACACATACGACATAGCAATATTTATGTCCTTGTAAATAATTAATAATAATAAAAATAAAAATATTACTAAAGTAAAAAGAAAATAATAATACAAACTAATTAAAACAGGTAGGCACAATATTTAAATTGATAGATGCTAATATTGATAATGACTATATTTATAATCTTTTACTACTACACACATACATACATAATATAACCTACATTGTAATAATTGTTTGTTTATTACTAGCGTCTGCTCGCGACCTCGTCTGCGTAGAATACATATAAACCTTCCTCTTGAATCACTCTATCTATTAAAAAAAACCGCATCAAAATCCGTTGCGTAGTTCTAAAGATCTAAGCATACATGGACAGATAGGCAGTGGAAAGCGACTTTGTTTTATACTTTGTAGTGATATGGAAAGTCCGTTCAATGCCTATTAATACCGAAAACAAAGAGTATAACTCAAGGGCGGATTAATAAACCAAGTCGGAAGTATCCTACTTCAACACTTGTAAAATTCCCCCCTGATTTAAAGCATGGACCGAGTTACAGGATGAATTAGTAATTGTATCAGAGCCGCGTTGCCTCGATTTACAGTAATATTTCAAAGATTGAATGAAACGAGGTGCATAAATAAATATTAAAATGTATAAAATCTAAAATTGGTAGGTAATAAGGCACTGGAAAATGTGTAGGAAACAAAATATTTTTACTCTGTAGTATCTTTTGCATCCTGCAACCAATACATACATACATACCGTCACGCTTCTTTCCCACAGGGGTAGGCAGAGACTACTTTGTTCCACTTGCTACGATCCTGACATACCTCTTTCGCTTCATCCACATTCATCAATCTCTTTTGCAACCAAGTGTATACCTAGTGCTAATCTGAAATGAAAGTTAAAATCTACCACCACATAAAATACTCCGGACACGTGTTTCACCTCTCTTCGAGCCATCTTCAGCGGATGTTGACACTTCGACGGTCGGTCGAAGATTACGTGTCCGGAATATTTTATGTGGTGATGGTTTTAATGTCATGTTACTTTGTCGTTGGTTATCACATCACACTAATATTATAATAATAATAATAATAATAATGTTTTATTTCAGGAAAAGTACACCCATATATCTTATATAAAATTTCTCACGCACAATAGTACATAGTCATTAATAGATAATTCTTAAGTAAGTACAATAGTACACGGTCACAAAATAGTACATACAAAAAAAGTGTAAAAACGCACAAAAAGTAAAAAGTAAAAAAAGTAAAAATAAAAATCAATTTCGGTCTCGTCGAAACGATATAACACATTATAAAGGCGAAAGTTTGTGAGTGTGTGTGTATGTTTGTTACTTTCTTCATGCGCAAACGGCTGGACGGATTTGGATAAAATTTGGAACGGAGATAGCTGGTACGCCATATTAACACAAAAGCTACTTTTTATTCCGGAAAATTGCATAGTTCCCGCGGGATAGTGATAAACATGTCAAAGGCCGTAGCTGCTTATAGATTCGCAACGTAAATAATTATTGCAGAATAAAACTAACATCAGTTCTTGAATCTTATTCTACGCGGACGAAGTCGCGGGCAAAAGCTAGTTAACTATAACTTGACCTCACTATGTCGCGGAGTAGCAAAGTAAAGTTATCCATTTATTAAATACTAGCTTCTGCCCGCGACTTCGACCGCGGAAAATTAGTAATTGTCATGTTCATCGCTATCCCGTGGCAACTATGCAATTTTCCGAGATAAAAAGTAGCCTTTGTTTCAATCCAGGGTACCAGCTATCTCAGTTCCAAATTTTATCTAAATCCGTTCAGTCGTTTCAGCGTGAAGAAGGAACAAACATACACACTCACATGGTCACATCGTCACTCACAAACTTTCGCATTTATAATATTAGTAGGATAGGTAAGATGCTAGTGATAATTAATGGTAAAGTTCAATGCTCTCTCAGTATCAGTTTTCTATAAACTCCCAAACGTGCTACCGACATCGGGATACTCGCAAACAGCAATGTGTCTTGTTTAGCAACTTTTTAAACTCCCTCGCGATGCAACCACTAACTTCTGAACTGTACCGCCCCAACTTTTACGTGGCCTGAGAAATTGCACTTTGATTGACCGGATGTTTGGTAAAAACATTGCACCTACGGGCAATAATTATTAAGGTTTTCTTTTGAAGAAAATACAGGCTTTGACACAACACAGATGCAGACTATACGCACAATTGAGACAGGGTAAAATGGCGCTTCTTGGGAGGCATATAGCAATGCACAAAGAAGTTAACAATGTTGCGAAATTTTCTAATGCAACGTTCTCAGAAATTGAAATGTTATAATCAATGCGATCACGTTAAGGTTCCACATATATATTATTATTTGTTTCAACTGATTATCTAATAAAAACGCATTAAAAAAACATGAATACTATCAAAAAAGTTTTTGGAAAATTTCCGTCGGAAACTTTCGTTCGTCCGTTAAGGTGGAAACACATTTTTAACACGCGACGCGACCCGATGCAACGAATGTATGCGAATGGCGTCGCGTCGGATGTTCATAGTGTGGTTCTTGTCATAGAAAATAATACAATTTTATTTGACACAACACGCGTCGCGTTGCGTCGGGTCGCGTTGCGTGTTAAAAATGTGTTTCCACCTTTAGTACCCTTAGTACAAGCTTCGCTTAGTTTGGTACTAGTTCATTGGTGTAAAGAATTCCATAGAGATAGCTAGGTATTTATTTATCTCCGATTGTGCTTTTGGAAGCGCTCTCTTAAACCAATATTCAAATCAAACTACAACTCGTTAAAGAACTTCATTTCTCATCAACTGCGTATTGCTATTATGTAAATAGAAATAGCTAACGGTTTCCTTTCTAACGCGAGCAAAACTCGACTTTGTTGTTATTGACATACAGTTGTATTCAGCTGTCGTGGAGACACAATGAACGGTTTGTTCAAGCAAGTCACGGAATCTCGTAATGCAGTTCTAAAACCAAGTTGGGAGATGCATTTGATGCATGCCAGTTGTGTATTGTTTAATTTATACTAACAGGCTATCGATCGAAAGGAACATTCCTTCGAGAATGGTATAGAACTTTGCTTCACTAATATAATCAATACAATACAAATACTGTTTATTGAACACCACAAAAAAAGCCGTGGTAGCCTAGTGGTTTGATCTGTGGCCTCTCAAACAGAGGGTCGTGGGTTCGAATCCCGGGCTCGCACCTTTGAGTTTTTCGGAATTTATATGCGATATCTCATTTGAAATTTACCATGAGCTTTTCGGTGAAGGAAAAACATCGTGAGGACCCTGCCACAACTGCGAAGCAATTCAATGGTGTGTGTGAAGTTCCCAATCCGCACTGGGCCCGCGTGGGAACTATAGCACAGGCCCTCTCATTCTGAGAGGAAGCCTGTGCCCAGCAGTGGGACGTATATAGGCTGGAGACGATTCGACGAACACCACAAATCAGTACAAAACAATACAGAAACAAAGAACCAAGTAGAATAGTCCGTTTCAGGACTATGAAAATAAGACGGTTGAGAATTGTCACAATTTTACTGAAGAAATACAGGGGCTTTTGGAATTTAAGACAGACAGTTGAAACGGTACGCCGTTAGTATTCATACCACGTATTTTCCAATGAAATTGCTTACTTAATGTCCCAGAAATTTAAACGTGACCCTCTAGAATGCTCATTGTCTATTAGCAGATGTCTTTTTTCAATATTCAACTTAACAGGGAATGTTATTTGGTTATTTTTAACACAAAAAAAACAGTGTAATTAACTTAGCAAACGGTGGTATCAAATTTTGCGTCTCGGTTTTTTTTTACTTAGGTACAATGGACCAGTTGCCATGAAGTTGGGTATTACAATAAGGTAAATTATTATATTATTTACACAACATAAGTTAGTTCCCTGATCCATCCAAATGTTTATGTTGCTGTACGTGATAAAAATGCAATAATCAAGTAGCGTCAGCAAACAAATACACTTTTTTTCATAAATACTGCAACTTACAGACTAGAAAGATTGAGTCAAACAAACAATAGGTAGGTAAATTACAAGTTAAAATGGCTGGTGAAAACAGAACTCCCAATAACAGCAGTTTTCAAATTTACATACATATACAGACAGAGCCTATGGTAACAAGACCTAAAGTCGCGTTAGCATAATTGTGGGCATATGGGTGGAAAGGGAATTCATATTTACTTACCAATAAGCTTCATTAAAGTAAAATTAAATGGGTTATGCGTATACTTTGAAATCAAACACGAGCCTATCAAAAGGCTAATAGGAAACATGATTTCCCTTTTAAACATTTCCAATTTATGATTTTAATAATCGAACGGGTAAGAGCCGTACATGAGGACAGTTGAAACAGACAAAATGGCGTCTCAAATATAGCCTAGTTAACCTAGTTATTCAAATTAAATTGATTTAATAGGATACGCTGGCAGCTGTTTATCTATAGGTTTTTAAACAATCTAATAAATTAGTCTGAACCTACATTTATGTCTGTCTGTTCGCAATAAACTCAAAAGTTCTTAACGTATTTTCATGCGGTTTTCACTAACGTACACAGATAAGTCACGTCTATATCCCTGACGGGGTAGACAGAGCCTAAGGTAACGAGACCTGGCCACGTTTAGCATGGTTCTTTAAATAATGTCTAGATCTAACCATCTTCATCAACATCATCATCATCTCCAGCCTATATACGAGTATATATTTACGTCGCACTGCTAGGCACAGGCCTTCTCTGAATGTCTTCCAAAGCCCTTCCACTTCCACAAAAAACAGGGGGGTTACCGTGACGTCTTAATGCGATTCAGTTTAGGTTCGCTCGCTGTCAGATCCATACTAAAAATGACAGCTAAAACCTGAACTGAGTCGGAATTAAGACGACATGGTAAGGCCCCAGGTCAGATTCTGCTCAAAACGTTTGTCTAACGTTTGTCTACGTCCGATAGTAATATCTCGCTAATCGCTGCTCGCCATCAATGTAGCCAAATTGTCTGTGTAATTGACGCAGCGGTCCACTTTGACTAATGATAGTGCTTGCACCACACCGTTTGTCGACTGGAGATATCATAGTCACTTATTTGATATACATTAACAGCCTTATTCATAAAAAATCCTTAATTGAGGTTTGATCGGTCTATTAGTTAACAGACTGATTAAACTTATTGGACGGTTGTTAAGAAGTATGATTCACAAACGCTTGCTGTTAGTTGTTGAGCTGCTGATGGATGGATTAGACGCGTTATGGTGGCCACCTTGACAAATCATACACAAAAATGCCTTTTTTGTGAATTTAAAAAAGAAATTGAGAGCAGGGGCACCGAGTTAGCGGGAAACCAGCGAATTAACATGACAGACGAGGCAGTGTGGATCTATCTAGTTTCCTTTACTTTTCCCGAAGGGGATAAACTTAAAACAATAAAAACTGTCTTGCGTATGGTTTTGCTCTTGCCAAAATCAGCTGTTCATATTTGTGGCGGCCATTTTCTGAGTTAGCAGAAAGATAAAGGAGGGTCTATGGTCCGCTAATTTTTTGACTACTTAACAGAGCCTTGATGGACTGATAAGCGCTAACAGACTTTTATGAATGTTCTGTTCATGTTTTTTTGCATCGGTTTTATAGCGAGCCTATAGCGAGCCTCTAACTTTTTATGAATAAGGCTGTAAGGATTTATGCCTTGAAATCTCGCTTCATCTCGCTTTGACTTCCATGCTGGCCTTGGAACAAAGAAACAAATAGGGAGAATGTACCTGCTGCTTCTTTTCCCGCAGAGCTCGTAAAAACCCATCACTATTTTGATCCTCCTTTCCAACGCCCACAATCATGCTAAACGTGGCCTTTAGGTCTTGTTATACCTCTCAACACAACACGCACTCTTATGCTAGCCGTGATGGCCTTGGAAGCCGCCACAAATAAAAAATAATACACAAATAAAATTAATTACATAAGCTCCCTGTGGCGCAACTAATGAATGAAGTAACAATTCAATACTTAAGTGCTCTCAAGACTTTATTAACTACCTAGCAAGACATCTCTTCTTCTTCTTCTTCAACCTTGATCTACCCAATGCTGAGTAAAGGTCTCTTCCATTTTAGACCATTCTGTACGGTCACGAGTTTTCCGCATCCAGTCCTTCCTAGCCGCTCGCACCAAATCATCCGTCCACCTTGCTGGCTGTCTCCTCACATTCCTGAACCCCTTTCGTGGTCTCCACTCCAACAACTTCTTTCCCCAAGACATCTACACTAATATTATAAAAAGAAAGATTTGATTCTTTGTTTGTTTGCATTGAATAGGCTCCGAAAATACTCAACCAATTTGAAAAATTCGGTCACCATTGGAATCCTACATTATGCCTGATAAACATAGGTTATAGTTAATAACTACTGAGTGGACGACGTCGCGGGCAACAGCTAGTAAATAATAAAGTTGTTTAAATACAACAGATTTCAAAAGAACGTATCAAGTGCTTCTGGTTTTCTTTGAAACTAAGCCTGGAATGGACAATTTAACCGTTGGATGCTCTCAGACGTAACCTAGACCCTTTGGACTAGATCAAAGCAAACCCTACCCTTTCAGGTTCCTAATTAAAGCTAGACACTTAAGTATGCTTTGTAAACCTATTTCGTATAGGTACCATGTTCGTTAAGTAGAGTCATAAAGTATACATTCACAGACATTTATTTCGCTTGAACTGTGAGACGGATTTGAATGTGGTATATGTGGATGATTTAATCTCTGGAATACTATATTTTGTCCCAACGGAATCGGAATTTATGCATGCACTAGCTGTTGCCAGCGACTTCGTCTGCAAAGTATTCGTTTATCGCTATCCCGCGGGAACTATGCAATTTTCCGGGATAAAAAGTAGCCCATGTGCTATTCCAGACTTTTCTCTATCTATGTGCCGAATTTCATCCAGATCCGTTGGGCCGTTCTGGCGTGATTGAGTAACAAACAAACATCCATCCATCCATCCATCCATCCATCCATCCATACTTTCGCATTTATAATATTAGTTAGATTTATAGAAATTTTAATATCAACCTTCGTCGAGCCCTGAAATGAAGACTGCGACAGGATTTTCGAGTTATCCCATGGATTTTATTAAAACTCCCATATATGGTTGTTCGTTGTTCTAATGGCTCACGTGAGCAAGATATATCTATAGAAATAAAAAACCTGAGTGACTTAGCCCAAATCGCCTAGGACTGATAAAAAGGAGGCGATTTTGTGAAATTTTGCAGCGAGACAACGCATCGCGAGCATGAGCTAGTAAACACAAAATTTACGTTAATTTTAGTACTTTCTTTTTATTTTATTCCTTAAATTACACTGTTGCACAGTAGTTTTAAAGGAAGCGGTAAATAAAAACTACCTACCGCGATTCCCGTGGGACAGTTAAGTTTTGCTTTGTGACGAAATAATGCGCTAAGAATGGACGTTGGCTGGAGATATTTTCTTGTGTAAAGATGGTCATTTAGTAGACCTGAGGTCTCTAGTGTAAGTTTTCACAAAATCGCCTCGAACGCGTTCGCGTCAACGTTTCAATTTGTATTGAAAAATTGGCATCGCCACTTGCGGATTGAAACGGCAACAAATTGTTCTCATAGCATTTGACATTTTAACGCAAACGCGTTCAATGCGTATTTTGTGATCGAAAGCACAAGCGTGTAGTTTCTTTATAGTGACTAGAATGCTTAGAAAACGGAATAGAATTTAAGAGTGAGTTTAGTAAAGGCTTGTTTGTCCTCAGAGAGAGAGAGAGAGAGAGAGAGAGAGAGAGAGAGAGAAAGGGAGAGAGTGAGTGAGAATCCTGAGGGGCGAGAGGGACAGGGTGAGGAATGGAGAGAGGGGGACAGAGAAAGGAAGAGGAAGAGAGGACGACCTCATGCAAGATCCGTCCGGATCGTTATTACCGTCTTACTCACTAATCTTGCGCCGCTTTGTCCCAGCGTGGAGAGTACGACAGCCGGTGAAATGACTCATGAGGTATTCTTTCTTAGTCCTTTAGGCGGTCTTAAGTGTTCCTGGGTGGTGGTGCTCACTTACCGTCATCAGGTGGTTCTAGCTTGTTAGCCTTCCTGGTTGTACTAAAAAAAGAGGAAGAGAGATGGGGTGACAGAAAGAGAAAGAAAGAAAGAAAGAAAAGAAAGTAGAAAGTTTAATAATGACAATCACAACACATCAAATAAAAAAAACACATAAAACAGCAGATAAATAAATAAAAGAGGAGAGGGGGAACTAAAGGGAGGGGGTGACAAGGGGACAGGGACAGAAAGAGAGATATAGGGCAGGCGAGAGAGGGATACAAGACCAAGGATAACTAATTATCTATCAATGCTAAGTTCGCATGCGTAGACCCAAAGACCATTAAAGACGTGGAAAAGCGGTGTTATAAATTAATTTTCGCTTTGTACTTAACGCCATTAAAAGCACCATAGCTTGCTCTCTTGTTACACAAACGTAAAATTTAATGAAAATTAACTTCCATGATACGGGACCTGTATCTCGTTTTAAAAACGGTGGCGGCTGAAAAAAGACCAAACAAAATTAATTCAATCCTTGCAAAAGGCTTTTGAGTAATATGAAGTCCAAATTAATTCTGTAGAGAACTTTTAAATATTTACTCTTGAAACAAATCTTTGTGGAGTATAATGCTAATGCGAAACTGGAGTAACGGGTCAGGCCTTACCATGACATCTTAATGTTATTCAGTTCTAATGTTTGGTTTTGTCTATGTCTACTTTTATTATGTGAGTTATCCGTTTGTGTTATTATTATAGAGTTTCACGATAATTTCATATTGAAATGTCATCAAAAATATGTGGGGTTTTTTTTTCAATTTTTTTTTGTAAGTATATATGACTTATTATGCATTTCAAAATTCAGAAAACAGTTCAAAGTGTTTTATATAATGTGATAAGTATACCTACCCGCTTTAGACAATAACATGTCTATTATATAATAAACTAGCGTCCCGCCCCAGATTCGCTCGGGTGCAATCAGTTTTTCTCTACTACATTATGCATGTATTATACATATAAACCTTCCTCTTGAATCACTCTATCTAGTAAAAAACCGCATTAAAATCCGTTGCGTAGTTTTAAAGACTTAAACATACAACTAACGTGTAATTAAAAAATTTATAAAACGTAAGCCCTTGCCTTCACACAAAACTGAACTAAAAGGCCGTTGGTCGGCAGTTTATCCGTTTTAAAGCAAAAATACTAACGAAGGGGGAAATTTAATTAGCACGAAATAGTCCCAGGGGTGACTTTTGCGTACAAAATCTTTGTTAGTTTAGGACAGCAGGATTTGTGTAATAACCCCCTAATCTGGATTGAATTGTTCGTACGTTGGTTTAATTATAATTAAATGAAATATTAATTACTAGCTCCTGCCCGTGTTAGATTCCCCTACGAGAATCGGTTAAATTATGTACATGTGACATGTTACCTTATTTTGGTACCTTGCGAATATTCCACTGTACAATTAACATACTACGTTATCGGGTGGTAACCTGTCACATATATAAGTTATTAAACGATTCGCCGAAGCTACAAGCCGAGGGGGTATAAAATAACAAACTATGTTATTATGATTTAAAAGGTTTATTGGTAAAGGAGCAAAGCATTATGTAAAGGATATTATTATTATTCGGTATATTTATTGGTACGTGGCTTATCATTTAAAAGGCTAAGGTTTCTATTTATAGGAAAACACTATATTAAATATTCGAAGTGAGAATATACAATAGGTATAACATGAATCTGATAGATGTAAGACACTAATTAGCAAAAACAGGTGTAAGTCCGAATAAAGCAAGTATAAAACAAGTATATAGCGACATTACATAGTGACGGAACAAATACTTAACTGACGTCCGATCACCACGACGACTGGCAACGAAAGACCCCCTCCCTGGCTTAGGGAAGCCTTTTATAACTTCCCCTTGCCATCTGGGTTTGTCGTAAACAAGTGACGTCACCGAAAGTCGGGTGGTCACTTAAACTACTATTTTGTTATTCTAAAAGAGTTATAAACTAAAAGTTACATAATTTATAATGCTACAATTATTATTATAACTTATTTACTATGTATTACAAAATTTTGCTAACACGGCCATACTGGCTTGTGATTCGTTCCCGACCCACAACCCGCATGGCTGGTCAGTGGGTATCGTCATACATTACGCTTCATTTAATACTTAAAAGTATATATAAATCTTAATATCTAACACCCGCGACTGCAATTGCGGATTAGCAATTCACATGGTATATCGCTATACCGTGGGAACTATGCAATTTTCTGGGATAAAAAGTAGCCTACATTTTAATCTAGGCTACCCGCTATTTCCGTTCCAAATTTGAAGCAAAGCCATCCAGTCGTTTCAGCATGACGAAGGAAACAAACATACGCACTCACTCACATCGTCACAAACTTTTGCATTTATAATATTAGTAGGATAGGATGACTTTGGCCGATGGGGTCAGAAGGTTCTCGAGTGGCGTCCGCGGACCGGGAGACGAGCTGTTGGTAGGCCTCCAACAAGATAGAGCGACGACCTGATCAGGATCGCGGGATCGCGGTGGATGCGGAAGGCACAGGACCGGTCCGAGTGAAGAGCCTTGGGGGAGGCCTATGTCCAGCAATGGATGTCTTTCGGCTGATATGATGATGATGAGGATGACTTTAAAAATAATGGTCACTCAAGTGTTTGTAGCTGAAGTATGCAGAACCAGTTTAGGATCTTTGAGAACTGCGATATCTCTTAAAACTTGGCTACTAGCGAGCATAGCGTAATAATAAAATAGTGAGATAACTCGGCCTTGCGGACAGATCAATTACGCGTCGCGGGCAGAGCCACGTTCAAGCTACACTAATACACTATGCTAATACGCAGGCCAGACCTATGGAGTCTAGGCAGTTATTGTCTAGATACAGTGCACCCGCTATTAGAAATTACTACGCTATGGCTCGGACGTGGTTAGGTAAGACCAACCCGCATTTTTACGATTTACGTTTATTACAGTCACAAATAGACACACACAACGCTAACACTGTGGGCTCACTGAAAATCAGTGTCGTGGCACTTCCGTGCCGTGACAAACGCTGAGTGGAGTCCTTTTTTTGTAACAACTGTATCTATTTTTTACATTGTTATCCAATATTCATGTTTTAGTTTAAGTTGCTAAAAAATATATATTTTCTATTCTATTCTATTCTAACTATGTAAAATCACGTTCATACTAACAACAGTGTTAGTCATTGAGTCACTCGAAAATATGCCGACTAAATAATTCTGGAAGTCTCTATGAGAGCAGAGCTGTTTTCAAAGTAGTCACGTGCACCGATGCAAAACGATTTCTTAAATACCTACTAATATTATAAATCCGAAAGTTTGTGAGTGACGATGTGAGGATGTGACGATGTGAGTGAGTGTGTGTTTGTTCCTTCTTCACGCCAAAACTACTGGACGGATTTAGATAAAATTCGGAACGAAGATAGCTGGTACCCTAGATTGAAACATAGGCTACTTTTTATCCCGGATAATTGTATAGTTCCCGCGGGATAGCCATAAACATACCAATTGCTAATTCTACGCGTACGAAGTCGCGGGCAGAAGCTAGTATTGATATAATCAAATTGTATTGTGACAGACAGATAGTGGAGGCTAATATTACAGTCGCGTTGGGTATGAAACCTTAAAAAAGTCTTTCTCGTTTAATACGTAATGTTATTTCGCCTTTACCAAAAGGATTCAGATGACATCTTATCTCATTAGATTTGACCTCAGGGACAAATCTTACCTTTATTTTCTTAGGATGCCTTGTTTGTTTTCCAATGAGAATGTTCCAAAGGGATGACAATCTTGATAATATATAGCGTAATGACAAAATAGTGAGGTAACTCTGGCTAGTCGCGGCCTACCTCCTGTAGAAAATGACGTATCTGATGTAATTAACAGTGAATCAATCCAAAATCTTATCTTATCTTACTAATATTGTAAAGCCAAAAATTTGTACGTTTGGATGTTTCGATGATTCTTGGATGTTTGTTGCTCTTTCATAGCAAAACGGCTAAACCGATTTTATTTAAATTTAGTATAGTCATAGTTACAGCCCTGGGAAAGGAGGATAGTTTTTATCCCGGAATATCTCATAGTTCCCGCGGGATAGGAATTCATCGCAGACGGAGTCGCGGGCAACCAGCTAGTATTTAAATATATTATTGTGGTTTTTACAAGCTTTTACTTAACATGCAACGTATGTATGTAAGTATGTTTGTCCGAGTGGAATCTTGTGACTCCATTTTGAAGCAGATATCTTGTGAGCTGAAATTTTGCATAATTGGATGACAATACAACAATCTGGTATGGAGTTCTGGTGACCCAGCCAGGAGAGAGCTCTTCAACTGTTGGTCCGACAGACTTGAAATTTGGTAAACATAATGTAAGACGATGGACAATGCAAGTCCAGTCATCAAAAAAATATTTGACTGAAACTTATTATCCTACTAATATAATAATCTAACTATCTAACTATAATATTATAAATGCGAATGTATGGATGGATGGATGGATGGATGGATGTTTGTTTGTTTGTTTGTTACTCAATCACGCCAGAACGGCCCAACGGATCTGCATGAAATTCGGCACATAGATAAAGAAAAGTCTGAAATAGCACATAGGCTACTTTTTATCCCGGAAAACTGCGTAGTTCCCGCGGGATAGCGATAAACGCATTCTTTGCAGACGAAGTCGCTGGCAACAGCTAGTAATATTATAAATGCGAAAGTATGGATGGATGGATGGATAGATGGATGGATGGATGGATGTATGTTTGTTTGTTTCTCAATCACGCCAGAACGGCCTAACGGATCTGGATGAAATTCGGCACATAGATAGAGAAAGGTCTGGAATAGCACATAGGCTACTTTTTATCCCGGAAAATTGCGTAGTTCCCGCGGGATAGCGATAAACGAATTCTTTGCAGACGAAGTCGCTGGCAACAGCTAGTTATTTATAAATGCGAAAGTTTGTGATTGACGATGTGAGTGTGTATGTTTGTTCCTTCTTCACGCTAAAACGACTGGACGGATTTGGATAAAATTTGGTAGGAAGATAGCTGGTACCTTTGATTAAAACATAGGCTACTTTTTATCCCGGAAAATTGTATGGTTCCCGCGGGATAGCGATAAATATATCAATTGCTAAATTCTACGCGGATGAAGTCGCGGGCAGAAGCTAGTTATAGTAATAAAATATAGCCTCGTTCCTCTTTCTTCTCCGGCCTGTTTTCCCGTAACATTTCCATTTGCTTTGTTTACTTACATCGCAGCCAACACAACATAATTAGCCATTTAGAATTCTCAGAAAAGGTACCGAGAAAAATGCTAAGCTGGAGAAGAGGAAAAATGTGTAAATTTAAAATGGAAACTTTTATTTACACTTTTTACTAGGACGGAGTTTATGTAAACGAATAGTGGGTGAAATGCAGTAACTGATTTTATATATGGAACTTAAAGGATTTTGCGTGCTAGCGACTTACTGTACGGTACCGTACTGTACTTACTGTACTTATACTGTAGGTATTGTTTGATAGAATAATTGTTTGGCCTAACCTAATGTTTGGTCGACTGATCTGAAACTTCTCCAGCTGAAACTGAAAAAAAAACGAAAAATATGTTACACAGGCTTTGTAGGTTATAGAATAGATTACGTTTATTTTATATTTTTCTTGAAAAGACGATGGTTTCTGTTTTATTAAGTTATGAGCGAACAATCAGAGAACAATCATTCGACAATCGAATACAGACACACATTGACTTTTTCGAAAACCGAAAATTGATGCGTGATTACTGATTTTAATGATAAAAACAGTTAGCATAGAACTGATTTGAAACCATTTCCTGCGTAATATTTTGATAATGCCTAGAAAGCAATGTTTTACTAAATACGCAGCCACAAAGTGGTAATTTATGTATAGCAAATTTCCGCGTAATCTAAACATCAGGTGATTTCGATGATTGCGATCAAATCATCGGCCAGTGATTTGGAATTGCATTTCAAATTTATGAATGCACTCTTCGCAGTTTATTTATTAACTAGCTTCTACCCGCGACTTCGTCCGCGTAGAATTAGCAATTGACATGTAGTTTATCGCTATCCCGCGGGAACTATAAAAAAATTTGGGATATAAAGTAGCCTATGTTTTAATCTAAGGTACCAGCTATCTTCGTTCCAAATTTTATCCAAATCCATCCAGTCTTTTTAGCGTGAAGAAGGAACAAACATACACACTCACTCACATCGTCACATCGTCACTCACAAACTTTCGCATTTATAATATTAGTAGGATATTTCACACATAGAACTCATGGAACTAACAAGGTTGTGACAGAAACAGATTATACAAAATACTAATTTATTCCATAAAAGGAGCTCTTCTGGTTAATTTTTGAAAAATTGGTAGGAAATAAGAAACAATAAAAAATCCTCTAGGTTAGGGACTCCTGATCAGGATTCCTGAGGACATGGCCTATCCATTCCCATTTTCGTAACGGGATCTCTTTCTGGATGGGTACATGCCTGGTGATTCTCCATAAGTAACGTTAGTTATAATAAAACTTCAAAAACCTTGGTCAAACCGAAGCCAGAACTAGATCGACCACTCGACGCTTAAGAGAACACTAAACCCAGGTAGTAAGTTAGCGTTCAGATATATCAGATTAAGAAATGAAAACGTCTAAGTTCTTGATTCCAAGCCACTTCACTGCAGGAGATATCTCGAGCCACCGAAGCGTCGCTTTTTAGGGTTCCACACCTAAAAGATAACAACAGGATGCTTTAGCTTTACTCAGGATCTGTAGTCTCACCGTCTGTCGGACCAGCTCAAGCTCAAGGCTATGTATTTTTAACTGTTGGCTACACACCCAACCCAGTACATTGATACTACAAATGCACTAGGTAGGTACATTAATTATTATCTTTGTAAAGAATATTTAAAAATTGTAAAGGTATACCAATAAATACACCATAGAAATTTCACAGCGTGTTTATTGATATATTTGTGTTAGAATCTTAATTTATTGGGTGGTAGGCGGGTGACGTCGCGCGACTGGTCTTTAAATACCCGCCTCTTGCTGTGCCGTGTTCTTATTCTCTCGACCGTCGGCCTGGAAGCATCTCCTTTGTCACCGTATTTTGTGAGCTATCTTGTGCTGCTTCTTCTTTCTATTATTGCGTGATTCTAAGTGAATTGTGTACTTCATCGTGCGGAAGACTTGTTTAGAATTATTACAGCCTTTCTTCCCTGTTTGTGAGTTATTTGTACAAGCGTTCAAATAAATTCGTTACTAAAATCGTGTGTTTTAATAAAATAAGAGCAAATTAGTTAAAATTGCTATACGGATTAAAAAAAATACTTAACTAGTGCTTTAATATAATTTATAAGCTGTAGACTTTGCAAGTCTGTTTTTTGAACATTTTTCGAAATGACAATTTAAAAATAGTCTGGCCAGAACAGACAGCAGGGCAGCCGGGCCTATTAAATATTTTTTTCGAAGCTGTAAGGGGAGGGGGAGGTTTCGCTAGCGGCAGAGCTCACACTCGATCGGTCAATAAAAAAAAATTGGGGGTCCCCAATACAAGAAACGTGTTTTTACTATAACAGTGGCAATTAATTGTTCGATGAAACGGAACCCACTGTCTGACTCTGTATCGATCTTAACCGGTTTTTTCTTTAAAAATTTGGCAAAACAGGACTGCCTGAGCCAACTACCGATGTCGCCTTTCGGCTGTGGCTAAGTGTGTCCCTTTTCTACCTCATTGGAGGGATTGAGACAGTGTTATCGCCACAAGAATGCTTGGTAACCGTGCCGGAGCCACATGCGATATAAATATTCGTAACGTCTAACGCGTAAAACTTTAAACGGGGTACTTTCGAGTGTTCACAACGTTTGGCATAAATCACTTGAATTTTGTCTTTTACGTCGGAATTTTACTGGAGCGTGCGAGCAAACGTTCGTGAGAGTATATGAGGTATTTTGTTACTCGAATTTCGTTGTAAAAGCGCGATTTATCTGGAAGTTTCTGTGAATCGTTTATGAGGCGCTTCGCTCAATTATTTCGTAAATCTACTATAGGACAAAAATGATGTTGAAGGTATGAAAATGTGTGCCTCTTTTGGTGTTAATAATAAACAAGTGGGTTGACAAGTAATCGCCATTGTCCATGCATTCTGCAACACTGGTAGATCCAGGCGCTGCTGCTTTGCGGCAGGATTAGTGCGGTTTGGAGAAGTTTCTTGTGACAAAAAATACACTATGAGTCCGGTAAGTTATAGCTATAGTTGGTACGAGAATATAGTGATTATATACACGGTTTGAAGTTGTATGGAGACTTTACAATATTTTACTTTGCTTTTTAATCATGCTAAACGTGGCCTTAAGGTTTTGGTACCATAAGCTCTGTCTACCCCGTAAGGGATAACGACGTGATATATGTATGTATGTATGTTACTTTGCGCAGGTGACTTTTAACCAAAACTCTAGTTTCACGAACTGCAACAATGTCAGCTCAGCGTGAACGTAGTAACGTAAAAGCGTCCGATGAATTTCTTGGGGTTAGATTATAGGTATCTTCCTTATTCATAAACGCTTTACAGGCTTTCAGATACAGCTTGGTGACAGACGGACGGACAGACGGACGGCCGGACAGCGAAGTCTTAGTAATAGGGTCCCGTTTTTACCCTTTGGGTACGGAACCCTAAAAAGAGTTATGGCAAAAATACATTTATGCCATAATGAAATTCGTGCAAACGATAGAGAACTTCTGAACACACAACTGTAGTTAACAAAGTATCAATCGGTATTACAATTACTTAGTAAAATGTTGGAAGAGTGTCGATTTTTACCGACAATGTTGTTTACGCTTTCACACCGTCAGCTGCTCAGAACTGCGGGAACCGTAACCGTAAACTTCACTACCACTAGAGAGAGAGTGAGACGCAAGATCGGCTAGCTTATTTTGTAACTCGCTCGCAATCGCCATCGTGTTCATTTTGACAGTTCTTGTATGAATGTGACAGCTAGCTGATTCCGATGCCAATTGTCAGCCCATACATGAACTGTCAAAATGAACACGATGGTGATCGCGAGCGAGTTGCGTAATAAGCATGCGGGTTTGGAGCTGTGACTTGTCGAATCGCTGCGTATGGCACCTTGCAACGAACTTTCTGGGGTAAGGATGAGCTTTGTTGTTCGAATAATTATTCGATCTAATATTTTATAATGCCTGGTAGAATGATCGTTTGGCCTAATAATATTCCAGTTGAAACTGAAAGTATTCCTTAAATATTTTACTTAGGCTGTAGAATATATTTAAATTAGGATTGTTTTATAATTTTCCTGTAAAGTAGACGTGGTTTCCTTATAAATCAGTTTCGACCAATGTTCATTAGACCAAACATTGCATTATGCCAAACAATTATCCGGCCAACCTATGTAGACCCTACCAAAACGATATCTCGCAATTTTTTGACTAAAACCAATAAATTCTTCTTCTACCTCCACGACTAGTGGTGGCAATAACGGCTGTTTTACAATAATGAATAACAGTGTTGTGTTATTCTTAAATAGCTGTTATTGTAAACTGTTGTCTGTTATCCTGTTATATTGCTGTTTTACAAAACGATAATGAAGCAACAGCTAATAATGATATCAAAAGTCAGTTATTTGAATTGCGATTGCGATGCGAGCTCGCGCGTATAGCGCTATCTCTCGCACACACCTACTTGATTTGTTGCGCACTCGCTTGCGCTTCTATGCCAAGTGCGGCAACAGTGCACGCATGAACAACGTTGACAACGGACAACGAATAATGATAACAGGATAGTTGACGATTCGATAAAGTGTTGTTCGTTGCGAGCAAATAATGCATTACGTTATCTGCTGTTGTAATAACGACCACCACTATCCACGACACGCATAAATAAATATTTACCAAATAAATATTACATACATAAATCACGTCTTTATCCCTTACGGGGTAGACAGAGCCTAAGGTAACAACACGTGATGATAAATATCCTACTAATATTATAAATGCGAAAGTATGGATGGATGTGACGATGTGACTCTGTGTTTGTTTCTTCTTCACGCTGAAACGACTGGACGGATTTGGATACAATTTAGAACGAATATAGCTGGTACCCTAGATTATCACATAGACTACTTTATATCCGGGAAAATAGCATAGCCATAAACATGTCAAAGGTCGTAGCTGCCTAACGTAGGTCTAAAGGTGGAAACACATTGTTAACACGCGACGCGACCCGATACAACGCGATGCGTGTTGAGTCGAATCCAATTGTATTACTTTCTATGACCAGAACCACACTATGAACATCCGACGCGACGCCATGCGCATACATTCGTTGCATCGGGTCGCGTCGCGTGTTAATAATGTGTTTCCACCTTAAGTCGCGGATGAAGTCGCAGACAGAAGCTAGTTACAGAATAATTTTAATACCAATCTAGTCTGGAAACGCATCTACATTTCACACTTACCATCTGGTGACCCACTGACGTTTGTCGCCATCTAACTGTCGTAATCATCATCATCATGCGCGTGCACTTAACTAAAAAAAAACGTTCATTTTCGTACAACTAAGGAATCGATTCCGTTTTCAGAGCTCTTCACTATATCCTTAAGCATATAAAAGATACAATAATCCAGCGGTGCTCAATCTCCGAAATTTTCGATAAAGCAAATAAAACTTCGAGTGCGGAATCGATTGCGATCTTAATCCGGGTCCATCGGTACGAAAGATTTACACTCAAAGTTGGGGCAGTTTCGTGAAATTACTCAGATACTGAAATTACTTGCTAACTCTGATACAAATTTTGGTACAACACAGTTAAGTTACATGTACACTGAATGTTACGTGTTAGAGGACTTTAATTGGATCAATGAACTGGGATTGCTTGGACGTCTAATTTGTAGATACTCGTAGTTGAAAGTACATAATACCTACATGGTTGTTTTTAAGTAACAGTGAATTAGTATTTAAATAAATAAAATAAATAAATAAATATCATGGGACAAATTACACCAATTGACCCAGTCCCAAACTAAGCACAAGGCTTGTACTATGGTTATACTTAAATACATACAATATCCATGACTCGGGCACAAACACTCACTCACTCACGCACTCGGGCGGTTTTTTTTTTGATAAAATTTATATTATTTTAATTCGCTTATGGCTATCCCGCGGGAACTATGTAATTTTCCAGTTGACACTTATGTAATACGTATACGGTAAAACTTCCCCGGGGCTAAAATTATTGAAACTTAAAATCATATTTACACCATTCGTATTTCTTGGGTCGGTAGTGCTAAGGGCAAGGCACGGATCACGGACTGATTTGATAAGTAACAGGAATAAGGAAGGATTTATCAAACTAATATTATAAATGCGAAAGTATGGATGGATGGATGGATGGACGGATGTTTGTTTGTTACTCAATCACGCCAGAACGGCCCAACGGATCTGGATGAAATTTGGCACATAGATAGAGGAGGCCTGTGCCCAGCAGTGGGACGTATATAGGCTGGACATAGATTGATAGATAGATAGAGAAAAGTCTGGAATACTGCACATAGGCTACTTTTTATCCCGGAAAATTCCCGAGGGATAGCGATAAATGAATTCTTTGCAGACGAAGTCGCTGGCAACAGCTAGTAATACATATAACTTAAAACAATAATAGGAACCTACTTCAAATGTGAAAGAAATTATGGATTTTGGTAAAATTTCATGTCATTGGTACTTACCTAACTATTCCGTAGGGAGTTGTCAAACGCTAATAATAAAACAAAAAAAGCAATCTATCGGTCAGTTATCGGTTAATACTCATCATACATTAAGGAATCAAGAATTATAACCGATAAAAAAACTTTTTCAAGACTTGCAATCGGGTAAAGTCATCGGGACACCTTTTGTCACAAACAATTTTGAGTATTTTTACTTAATTTGTAGTTTTTGTAAATCTGTTTTTTTTGTGGCAATAAATTGTTTTTTCTTTCTTTCTTTTAAAGTTTAAAGAAAAATAAGTTTACTGCAGTACAGTCTTTAATTGGTTCTATGCAGAAATACGAAGAAATGCGCGAGTGTTACATCTAATTAAATTTTATCGAGAGAATTTAAATAAAAAGTACTTATTGCCATCTATATTTCACTCAAGCCGGACTTTTACTTTACATACTTTTATCTTTTTCATTTGTTTCGGTGCATTTTAGTTCAAATATATGTATTAACTATCTTATTATTTGAGTACCTAATAAAGGTGTATTAATAGATGTTTTTGATGTTTTTGTAACGTACATAATAATTATATACAATACAATACAATAACTTTTTATTGAACACCACATATTTCAAAACAGATAAAAGGTATACAGAAGTAATGAGGTAACAATAGGCGGCCTTATCGCTACAGAGCGATCTCTACCAGGCAACCATAACGGACCGGAGAAAAGAACAGATCTGAGCAGGTGGATTTTATATATTTATGCCCTTGACTGTTATGTAGGTATGCCATTTTCTTTGAAACGACTTTCAGCCAAGTTTATCGAGACTCGTTCATTCTTACAATGATGGTCTTCCCGAAAGCATTAAAATAATGAAAAATAACTATGCAAATGCACGCACTAAATCAAGTATTTAATTAAAAAATTCCATAATCCATGAGCAACCCGCAGTGTGTGGTCGCCTTCTTGTGTAAAAAAGCAACCACAATACGTTTTATCCAATCGAAACATTCGGTACGCCGCCTAACTCTCAAACAATTACTGTGAGTAACCCCAACGGGCATAAAGCAATGTGCCTAAAGTTTTTCAATAAGCCGGCCAAAAGGTAAATAGTTTGGAGACGTTGGCATTCAAACAAGTTTCATTATACCCTCCGAGGTGGGCCCGGCAAGCCATCCAGCAGACTCAAATTTAGTTAACCAAGTTAACGAAGTCAAAGCCTATATTTATTTTATTTTGAAAAAATGACTTTCTGCCAAGTTTCTTGCGGCGCATTCTGCTTAGCAATGATGGTGTTTCCGAATGCGCTGGTAGATTTTAAAAAAGACATGTAAAAGAGCCCTTGGCGGGCTATTTGCAAAATAAACTTTTGACTTTTGACTTTTTGACATTATTATAATGAATTTCACTCATATTTAAAGTATTACTGTCGGGACTTGACCGCGTAAAAATTCTTTTTAATTAGCTACCTCGACGTTTCGGCCACGATGCAGTGGCCGTGGTCACGAGCAGACACACGACGACGTAATTAAAGTCAATTTTTACGCGGTCAAAGTCCCGACAGTAATACTTTAAATAAAAGACTATAATTGTCCTCCTTTTTTAAAAACAAGGGAAAGATGCGTCTTTATTTTCTTGCAAAATGTATATTTAATAAATTACTTGGTAGTTAAATACCTACTGATAAGTAAACGATTAGTTAAATTTTTCAGTTGTGACTTAACCTACATTAAATTGTTTGTCTCTGTGTGGAAGCGAGTAATCTATGAAGCATGTTTTCGTTAAAGAATGACTCTTTCTGCAATAAGTAAGAATTTTTTTAATGAATAGTAGATGAAACAAAATTATGTCTATCGAATATTCGACGAAAAGTTTATCGGCAAAACAGGGAGCACCCCAACGAGTATCTCTTTCATTAATTATTAGGTACCCTACATCTAAACTATTTTATGAAAGCGGTATCCACTAATAATTACTAGTCTTCTAATACTTAATCTTAGTATTAGTAATTATAAGTATAGATTACCTTTACCTGAGACCATCCGCTGTTCCTTTCTCTCCGTGCCCGAGGGAGAAGGGGTGTGTAATTATTTCTGTAAATGTGAAAACTTGGGAAGGGGAAGAGTTGCCAGATTAGCAACGAGTTCAAACTAATTGCCAATGCTCCCGGCTCTCCTCAATTATTCAAGATACGCCCTTTTAAATTATTAAAAAATTACAACGAATATTACCGGTAATTTATGAAATCTTCATCATTAGGCTTAATTAATTAGATGCTCTTCCTGTTTACTGGCGATTCTTGACTTTGATCTTTGTTTATTTGAGTTAATGAATAATTAAAAAGATATAAGATTAGATTAGATTTGTATCGAAACCAAGCGTCGACGACTTTTCACTGAAATTTAGTAACAGAAAATCCAAACCGATTCAAAAATACCGATACCCCTGTTTAAAATTAATAATAATGTTTCGACCAGAACGCATTGTTGAACAATTTTAATTTAACGTTTAATAACAACCAGTGAAAATTGCACATAATTTTTATTGTTGCATACAAAGTGCTCCAGTTGGCATAATCGAGCGTGGTATAAAATTAAATAAAATTGATTGCTTGATCTTGCACAGCACCGAGTTGATAGTAAAACTGTACTACTTCTGATATTCAACCGAACAAGTCTGAGATAAATGAATACTAAAAGTGGTTCGCTGAAAGATTCGGCATTTTAATTTTTGGCACGTTTTTACTTTAGATATTCAGCGTCATTAGATATTCAAAATCATAAATCTAACAAAAATATATCCAATTCCAATATGATATAAAATTGTATAATTAGGTATACCTACTGACACCCAGATCTAACCTTTTCTGAGTGAGGCTTATGTTGGAAAATTTTCAGAAATATTCTTGTTATTGATAGAGAAAAATTACTAAACGATCATACAAAGGGCACCGTAAAAATCTATAAAACCAATTTATGGCAACTAAAAGCACCATAATGTGTGTCTCTCGTGCTACCATGCAATTTTACTGCAGAATCCATAAACATCAATAAATTACTTCATACCTTTTTTGCCCTGCTATCGTTATTCCATTGTTATTATTATGGACCACGTGAACAAGTTATTAATAGCATATTATATTATGCTTGGCAATAGAAAAAAAAATAGTTTTAAATTGACCAAAGAAGAGTTTTTGCGGCAGTTTTAAGCCTCTTCATATTAATGTAAACAAACGGATAACTCACGTTTTATTACGTCGGAAAATGTCCGACAGTTTCGAATCGATTCGCGATTCTTAATCATAATCGTCGTCGTTTGTTTACATTAATATGTCTGAGCCTCACGGTAGTTTTATATTAAAAAGCCTCTTCTATAATTGGTGGTCACCTACTAAGGATGTTAGTTTAATGAGACACAACATTTTCTTTTGACAAACTGCACTATTTTCGTTCCCTCGCTGGTGGTATAGAAAACAACAAGCAATAGTTGACCCACCTAAATATTATTATTAATAAGCCGGTAAGTCCCAAATTTTGAAAAGGTAGATGAGAGAGAATGTAAGTACTAGCATATTTTCTCCAGAAATTTGCCGAAAACGTAATCAAAAATTTCTCATACATTTCACGGTACATACATTGTCCATGTAGAATGTATACACAAGTCTGTGGTTGGTTTTTTCGGGTGCCATTTAATACCAAAACTTGTCCTATGATAAGACCACCATCTTGGCCCGATCGCTGGTAATTATTATTCAGAGTCGGGTTTCTCCCCCTAAATACGTACAGTCACGTTCTTAAATTTAAGACCCACTTAATGTTAAATAACTGTCACCTTAAATACAAAAATAAAAATACGAATAACTTTATTTGACAACTAGCTTCGGCCCGCGACTTCGTCCGCGTAGAATTAGCAATTGACATGTTTATCGCTATCATCATCACATCGTCACAAACTTTCGCATTTATAATATTAGTAGGATTTGAAGGATTATTTTGCGAAATGGGTCTTAAATTAAAAAAACGTGACCGTACCTGCCCTTCGCAAATGATTGCCCAGAATAGAATAACTAAATTGGCTTTTATACGCAGGCAACAAAAGCACTTACAAAAATGAAATCAATTTGCTTATAAAAATGTTTCCACTTCAATCATAATAGGCACTCATTTTATTATACGCCTACATGTTAAATATTGACGTACAGACTGAAATGCTTTTTATTTTATTAGAAAAAGCGGACTTTGGGATTGGATTATTTACATTTATATAAACCTACATACATAATACATTATATGCTTTTTCAATACAAAATTAAAGAAACTCAGGAAAAAGATCTTATTCGTTTTCTAATACAGAAGGACAAAACAAGAAGAACGAAATAAATATTAAAAAACATCATGAATTCGAAAAGATTCGCGAGTAGCAATGTAAGGTTTTTTTTTTTATCTGAAACAAAACTATCAGTCGACTTCAACAACTGCGAATACAATTATAATTTCTGACACACCACTAGTAAAGGTAAACCATTATGTGTATGTATGTATGTATAACTCTTTATTGTACATAAAACACATTAATTTTTCAGGTACCTAAGCAGGTAGGTAGGTTTTACAGGTAGATTAGTATATTATGATGACCATGAGCCATATTGCGGAATTTAATAGGAACTGCCATACCTTTTACGCTATAAACTGAAGAATATTGGCATAATATGTCAATATTATGACATAATATTATGTCAATTCAATTCAATTTTTGGAAATATGGCTCCATCAAATTTTTAATGATTCTGCCAATGTCAAGGTTGGATAAGACACGGCCAATAGACTTTAGTCCTGTTGTACGGTAGCGCTGCCAGTTTTCGGTAGGGTATCAGCCAGAATCCATCTACAACAAACACAAACAACTGCCTTCACCACAACTATACAACAACCACTACTATCTTACAATTTATCCATAACTATTTTAATTAGACTAAAGACTACAGGGAGGGATGGGAAGGGGAAGAGCAGGGACAGGGGTAATATTATGTCAATATATGACATAATATTATGTCAAGAATATTGACGCTCGTATTATACTGCACTACATAATTAAAGTAACTTAGTAAACAGCAAAACTTCATGCAGTCAGCAGCATTTAAACAACAATATATCTTCACTATCTCAGCGTAAACTTTTTCACTACATTCTATTGTTTTAATAGGCGCGTATTTTTCTGACTGTAACAAAATAGCAGTTTATGTGGATTGGCCGTTGTCCAAAATCCAAGTCTTGTATCAGGCAGTACTACTGTCTAATGTAAAGTACAAGTCATAAACAGATGGCGATAAAATATTATAGCGGGTAGGACTTTGTGCTAAATTCTCCTTACTCGCAAATCCTGTGTAGTCACACATGCTTGCGCTACTTATTCTGGCATGGAGAATAAGACAGCCAGTGAAATTGGTGGCTGAAGAGGTATTCTATCTTAAGTCATCTAGGCTGATAACGCATCTGAAATCCGCTCTAGTGGAGGTCTAGGTGTTGGAGCACTAACACCTAGACATACATATACCTAAGCATTCTTCTTATTCTTCAGCCTAAACTAACCATAGTTAGGCGTAGGCCTCCTCAACAATATTACACGCCATCCGGTTCAGTCCCGGGCTTTGAAAACAAGTTTTTCCCGCACACTAAACTTTGGCTATATCGTCCGCCCATCTGGCTGGTTGGCGACCAACACTTCTGCTTCCCATAGCATAGGCTAGGTATAATTTTTAATTCTGCGTGGACTAGGTCTTGGGAAACAGCTAGTACCTTACATATCAGACCAATGTGGTTTAAAGGTTACCCAATCGCTTCTGTCTCATTCCTTGTGCCGCGACAAAAACTAACGCAGCCCTAATTTGAGAGCTCGCGAGAATGTGTGGAATATATTTTTTCGGTCGCAGCTTTGATTCACTGCCGAAAGGGTTTGTTTATTGAATTGCTTTGCGAATTTCAATGTTTATTTTGTGGTTTTTATTGAGATAACGATATTATACTTTAGACGATTGAATCTTTGTGAAAATAAGTTATTACTTTGACTAAAATTACGTTTGCACTTAACATTGTAACCCTAAATATAGTCGTGTTTTTTATAATAATTATGGCTATGTTTTTTACGAAAAAAATTTAACGTGTCGCCCGCTAAGGAAGAAAAAAAAATTCAGAGCCGAATACTAATCCGTAAATTTAAGAAAAAATCGAGGGCTTGTGCTAGTAACGGTTTACTTTTATAACAATTTTCCGTAAAAATGTTTGTGTGAAATAAGAATGACCTCTTTGAAGTAGTGTCAGTCATACTAGAAGGTACCGATACAGGTGTAGGTATCCACATGTTTGCGAGGACTTTGGCTACTCATAAAATTAAAAAGTCGAGAAAAATTTAAATAAATTACTTAGGTGGTACCAATTTGCATCTTAATGATGAAAATTAATTAAAAAAAATTAACAACGTCACTAAAAGAACAATCAATCAAACCTAAATTCCACTATCAAATTGTTAAATTTCATACAATAAGGCGCAGAGAAAAAGCGCTACAGATAAAGCAATATGGTTACGTAAACGCTTCTATCTCGCTTACGGACGGACGAAAATTTCAGTGTCAACGTCGGAGTCTCGCAGTTTTTCCAGTTTCCGTTTGTGTCCCCTCCATTGTTCCAGGCTTTATCAATCTAAACGACAGTGTTATTCCCAAATGTTGGCATTCGCCCAGATGGGAAGTGAATCTAAGGGGAAGAAAGAGCAGTGTTGCCTTTAAAAGCTGTGTTTTGAACGTTTCCGTGGATTTTTTCAGAAATTATTTTTAAATCCGTAGTTGTATACTACGTTTAAGTTAAGAGCTGTGATCTTTATTAAACAGTAACATTAACATGACTAAAAAATAATAATTATAAACTAAAATTAAAAACTAGACTTAAAAATAAAAACTATAAATAGAAATTTTGCCCCAGATCGCTGCCTGATTGAGATTGAGTTAAGAGTGTATTATTCACGATAAAACTGTGTTGTAGTTTGGCAAAAAATTTCGTTAAAAAATAGTGAAATTAACGGTCGCAATCGATATTCTTTACTTTTTGGTGGTAGACTTCAAAATAATTTTACCTATACTCCCTATGAATGGAGTATAAAGTTTACTACTACAGCAGAAACAAATCAATACACTGCGAACGAAAATAAACCAATCTACCTCCCGCTGAAATGAAATGGATCCAAAAAATTATTTTGCACTCAATGCAACTAGCGTTTAATTGTAAGTGGTGCCGCTGTTACAACTTTATCTGTGCTAAGTTGCTAGTGTAGTTTTATTTGCAACTGGACTCACACTGCGCAGTCGGTTTTGTGTGTAATTTTTAATTTCGATTGCTTTTTTTGGACAGAAGCGTCCGCTGTTGTGTATTCTGTAACAGACCTAGTAGGTATTTTATTGAATCAGGCGTTACTTTGCGGAGGTCCATTTCAATGAACACAAAATATTTACCTTGCTACTCCGCTACTTACGTGCAATATAACCAAGCTTGTGCGAAATATATACGTTTTGCATGCAAGCCCTCCCACCACACAAAACGCACACAAATCCCACAAACTTAATTAATCCTATCACCACACAAACACTGACGCGCGTTTCGATCCCTCTACGGGATCATTATCAAAATTAGAGCACAACCGAAGTACATGCGAACCAACGTCGTACTAATTTGTAAACCAATAAACAAACTAAATGTACCCACATTCGTATATTTCCAAACTACCCTCTTATTTATAATTTTTATTTTCCATCAACAACTACCTTCATAAAATTTCCGACTACAGCAAAAACAAAGAGGGTTATGTATTTAACAAAACTATTTTTCTATTCATCAAAATGGACACGCAACAAAGGTGATGACACCATGTTCACCTGTTCGTTAATTATTGAACCACTATTGTTGTACCTCATTATTTCCAACTGCTCCAATATTCGATGATTCGCACAAGCTTGGTTATCTTGCACGTAAGTAGCGGAGTAGCAAGGTAAATATTTTGTGTTCATTGAAATGGACCTCCGCAAAGTAACGCCTGATTCAATAAAATATTTAATTCTTTAGTTTTGAAACAGTTCTTTAAGGCGAAGGGATAGGCAAAAGCTCATAAATTGGTTGTTTTTGTGCATGTTTTATGGCGATAATACACAATTTGGAGTTTTGAAAACTGCACATTCTATAAAACATGTCTTGAATTAGAATTCACCGGTGAAAACATATTCCTTAATGTCGTAGTTAGTACAAAAATTCGTTTGCTCTAAGAGTCTCGAAAATATTTTGTGCACGGTTTGCTCGGGTGAAACCAATCTGTTTGCTACGAATCTCGACGAGGTCACTCTAGTAACTCATAATTAAAATTCCGCGGTGCGTTTGCTTCAATTAGCCAACAAATAAGGCTTTAGAGAGTAGTACTGCCCTGATCCTGTGAAAAGGGCGAACGCAATATTTGCCCGCACATTCAATCAGGCGCTTTTCAATGTACAAAAAAATTCGGAAACCAAAAAAATGTTAAAAAGATAATACAATGAAATAAATTATTAAGATAAAACCAAAAATGTTCATAAAAAAATAATAAAAAAATAATAGATAAATAAATAAAAAAATAATTTGGATAAGACGTATGAAAATAATAAGGAAAAAGCAACGTTGCATGTTCGCTCGGTGGCGGCAGTGCGTAAGCGACGCGACGTTGCCAATATTCGCTTCGCGTTTTTTCATATTGGTTTGGCTAAGCATGTTGTTTGAGTCACAGAATAGGCGCGAAACAGTGCTTCAAAAAGTCGTACTCGTTCGCTTCGCACGTATAATACCTATATTAAGTTAAAAGTTATTATTTTCAATCCGTTTTTTGGGAACTTAGTGGCAGGTTGGTTTGATACTTACTTGCTGTTTAGCGAACAAGCATGGGAAATAGGTTTTTGGTTGGAATTACTGCATGAAAAATTTTGATAATGAGGCAAGTAGTACTCCAATGTATAGTCTATCATTAGAAAGAAAAAAAAATGATATCTGAAGGTCAAAGTGGTTCCCAAACATGGATCCGTTATCAAAATAAAAAAGACCGCCATATTGAAATCTTTAGTTTTTCGACCGATTAATTTCAAAATCGATATCTGAGGATCCGAGTTGTCTCCAAACACGTATCCGTTATCAGAAATGACAAAAGTGGCCGCTATTTTGAAATCTTTAAGTTTTGGGCCGATTATTTTCAAAATCGATATCTGAGGGTCCGAGTGGTCGTCAAACACAAATCTGCTACCGAAAATGAAAAAACTGGCCGCCATTTTGAATTCTTTACTTTTTGGACCGAATATTTTCAAAATCGATATCTAAGGGTCCGAGTGGTCGTGAAACACAAATCTGCTATCAAAAATGAAAAAACTGGCCGCCATTTTGAAATCTTTAGTTTACCGACCGATTGATTTCAAAATCGATATCTGAGAAACCGAGTTGTCTCCAAACACGTATCCGTTATCAAAAATGACAAAAGTGGTCGCCATTTTGAAATCTTCAGTTTTTGGACCGATTATTTTCAAAACCGATATCTGAGGGTCCGAGAGCTCCCCAAACATAAATCCGTTATCAAAAATGAAAAAAGTGGCCGCCATTTTGAAATCTTTAAGTTTTGGGCCGATTATTTTCAAAACTGATATCTGAGGGTCCGAGAGGTTCCCAAACATAAATCCGTTATCAAAAATGAAAAAAGTGGCCGTCATTTTGAAATCTTTAAGTTTTGGGCCGATTATTTTCAAAATCGATATCTGAGGGTCCGAGTGGTTGTCAAACAAAAATCTGCCACCGAAAATGAAAAAACTGGCCACCATTTTGAATTCTTTACTTTCTAGACCAATTGTTTTCAAAATTGATATCTGAGGATCCGAGTGGTCCCCAAACATGAATCCGTTTTTAAAAATTAAAAAAGTGGCCGCCATTTTGAAATCTTTAAGTTTTGGACCGAATTTTATCAAAATCGATATCTAAGGGTTCGAGTGGTCGTGAAACACAAATCTGCTATCAAAAATGAAAAAACTGGCCGACATTTTGAAATCTTTAGTTTTCCGACCGATTGATTTCAAAATCGATATCTGAGGATCCGTGTTGTCTCCAAACACGTATACGTTATCAAAAATGACAAAAGTGGCCGCCATTTTGAAATATTAAGTTTTCAGACCAATTATTTTCAAAACCGATATCTGAGGGTCCGAGAGGTCCCCAAACATAAATCTGTTTTTAAAAATGAAAAAAGTGGCCGCCATTTTGAAATCTTTAAATTTTGGATCGATTATTTTTAAAATCGATATCTGAGGGTCCGAGTGGTCATCAAACACAAATCTGCTATCGAAAATAAAAAAAACTGGCCGCCATTTTGAATTCTGTACTTTTTGGACCAAATGTTTTCAAAATCGATATCTGAGGATCCGAGTGGTCCCCAAACAAGAATCCGTTTTTAAAAATAAAAAAAGGTGTCCACCATTTTAAAAACTAGTTTTTGTACCGATTGTTTTCAAAATCGATATCTTACGATCTGAGTGGTTCCCAAACACGTATCCGTTATACAAAATAGAAAAGTCATCATCATTTTGAAATGTTTAGTTTTGAACAGATTGTTTTCAAAATCGATATCTGAGCTGGCGGCCTCTTTTTCCATTTTTGATAACGGGTTGATAAATGGTGGCCAGTTTTTTCATTTATAAAAACGGATTCATGTTTGGGGACCACTCGAATCCTCAGATATCGATTTTGAAAACAATTGGTCTAGAAAGTAAAGAATTCAAAATGGCGGCCACTTTTTTCATTTTTAAAAACAGATTTATGTTTGGGGACCTCTCGGACCCTCAGATATCGGTTAATAATCGGTCTGAAAACTAAACATTTCAAAATGGCGGCCACTTTTGTCATTTTTGATAACGTATACGTGTTTGGAGACAACTCGGATCCTCAGATATCGATTTTGAAATCAATCGGTCGGAAAACAAAAGTTTTCAAAATGGCGGCTACTTTTTTCATTTTTAAAAACGGATTCATGTTTGGGGACCACCTGGATCCTCAGATATCGAATTTGAAAACAATCGGTTCAAAAAGTAAAGAATTCAAAATGGCGGCCAGTTTTTTCATTTTCGATAGCAGAATTGTGTTTGACGACCACTCGGATTCTCAGATATCGATTTTGAAAATAATCGGTCCAAAACTTAAAGATTTCAAAATGGCGGCCACTTTTTTCATTTTTGATAACGGATTTATGTTTGGGGAGCTCTCGGACCCTCAGATATCGGTTTTGAAAATAATCGGTCCAAAAACTAAAGATTTCAAAATGGCGACCACTTTTGTCATTTTTGATAACGGATACGTGTTTGGAGACAACTCGGATTCTCAGATATCGATTTTGAAATCAATCGGTCGGTAAACTAAAGATTTCAAAATGGCGGCCAGTTTTTTCATTTTTGATAGCAGATTTGTGTTTCACGACCACTCGGACCCTTAGATATCGATTTTGAAAATATTCGGTCCAAAACTTAAAGATTTCAAAATGGCGGTCACTTTTTTCATTTTTAAAAACGGATTCATGTTTGGAGACAACTCGGATTCTCAGATATCGATTTTGAAATCAATCGGTCGGTAAACTAAAGATTTCAAAATGGCGGCCAGTTTTTTCATTTTCGATTACAGATTTGTGTTTCACGACCACTCGGACCCTCAGATATCGATTTTGAAAATATTCGGTCCAAAACTTAAAAATTTCAAAATGGCGGCCACTTTTTCCATTTTATATAACGGATACGTGTTTGGGAACCACTCGGATCGTCAGATATCGATTTTGAAAATAATCGGTCCAAAAACTAAAGATTTCAAAATGGCGGGCACTTTTTTCATTTTTGATAACGGATTCATGTTTGGGGACCACTCGGACCCTCAGATATCGATTTTGAAAACAATCGGTTCAAAAACTAGAGATTTCAAAATGGCGGTCACTTTTTTCATTTTATATAACGGATACGTGTTTGGGAATCACTCGGATCGTCAGATATCGATTTTGAAAATAATCAGTCGAAAAACAAAAGTTTTCAAAATGGCGGCTACTTTTTTCATTTTTAAAAACGGATTCATGTTTGGGGACCACTCGGATCCTCAGATATCGAATTTGAAAACAATCGGTTCAAAAAGTAAAGAATTCAAAATGGCGGCCAGTTTTTTCATTTTCGATGTTTGGAGACAACTCGGATTCTCAGATATCGATTTTGAAATCAATCGGTCGGTAAACTAAAGATTTCAAAATGGCGGCCAGTTTTTTCATTTTCGATAGCAGATTTGTGTTTGACGACCACTCGGATTCTCAGATATCGATTTTGAAAATAATCGGTCCAAAACTTAAAGAATTCAAAATGGCGGCCACCTTTTTCATTTTTGATAACGGATTCATGTTTGGGGACCTCTCGGACCCTCGGATATTGGTTTTGAAGATAATCATTGGAAAAACCATGCCTTATTCTGTCTTTCCCGCACACTTCTGCAATAATAATTTACGTTGCGACTCTAAACAGACTCTGGACACCTTTGACGTCACGTTCATCACTATCCCGCGGAAACTGCATTTTTCTGGGATAAAAAGTAGCCTGTTTTAATCTAGGGTACCAACTGTCTTCGTTCCAAATTTCATCCAAATCCGTCCAGTTGTTGTAGCTTGAAGAAGAAACAAACATACATACACACTCACTCACATCGTCACAAACTTTCTCATGTATTATATCACATACATACATACATAAATAACGTCTCTATTCCTTGCGGAGCAGACAGAGCCCAAGGTAACAAGACCTTAAAGGCCACGTTACGAATGCCGAAATGTTAATTATTTTTATTATTTTTGCAAAATCTGATTTGAACATTATGCTGTGTCTGTGTAGGCAATCGGAAAACTAAAGCAAGCGCCATCTACTAACATCGCAGTGCAATATTTCAATCCATCAGCACGCGCCCATTCGCATCGAGTTCACGCGTCGATTATTTAACAGATGTCGCGTTGATCGGACTGCTTGCCACGTCACGAACGGGCAAGGTCATTTGCCTATCCCTTCGCCTTAATGAATTTACAGTGCGTCTGTTTCCTTAGATATATCTCGGCATCATTGGACTCCCAAATGATTTTCAATGGTATTTGAAGCCAATATGGAATATGCATTAAAAAAAATGACACATTTCTTAATAAAATGTGAAAATATGAAAATATCTTGCAAGAGATGATGACAACCAAGTGAAATTAATAAGTAATATCGGTCAAGAAAACAAGAAAAACATAACAGTTTTTAAATTACTAATTTGTCAGAGATTAGAAAGAGAGATCCGATAAGACATGTGAAGTCATTTTTCACAACACCCATATAGTATTAAAATTCAGTTTTTCTAAAGAGAGATAGAGACAAATCTTTGGTAGCTTATAATCTCCGTCATTTTTATAGTTATTTGAAAAACATTTTTTATATTGTTTACTATTTACCTAAATGAGCTTTTAATGAAAGCTTTGTCACACGTTTCACAAGCCAATTTGGAAAGAGTTGTGAGATGTGACACAAGGTATTATGGCGTTTGGCTCGGTGCACCCTGGGCGGGTACAGTATGTTTAGTGTAAGTTTTCGGTCACAAAATACGTCTCGACCGCGTTCACGTTAAAATGTCAAATACTATAAGAACAGTTTGTTGCCGTTTCGATCCGCAAGTGGCGCTGCCAATTATTCCATAGTAATTGAGACGTTTACGTGAACGCGTTCGATACGTTTTTATATGCGAAAACTTACACTAGAGGCTCAGTTCATTAATTCATTAACAAATTAGTTAGGCGCTGACTAATACGCATTGCTATTTTAGAGCGTTTTCGTGGTTAGATCGTTTTTACAAGGGCCTTTATACAAGATGTTACAAAACTACCTGTAAAGCCGAAAGGAGGTTAACTATGACCTTATAACAAGTCCATTTACAATATTTAAGAACCCCAGTATGGTTTCTTGAGATGACAGTTTACTAAGGTTGACAATATTTTTAGCTTTGATATTTTACGGAGTATTTTGTAACACGTAGATTAGTGGCCGTGGTAGCCTAGTGGTTTGACCTGTGGCCTCTCAAGCAGAGCGTCGTGGGTTCAAATCCCGGGCTCGCACCTCTGAGTTTTTCGGAATTTATGTGCGAAAATTACATTTTGTAATTTGCCATGAGCTTTTCGGTGAAGGAAAACATCGTGAGGAAACCTGCACACATCTGCGAAGAAATTCAATGGTGTGTGTTAAGTTCCCAATCCACACTGGGCGCGCGTGGGAACTATAGCCCAAACCCTTCAATACACGGAGGAGGCCTATGCCATGAGGCATGCCGGATTTCGCGACAATTTAATAAATAAATAAAAAATAAACTACAATAACAACAACAACATGTACTTACTGAAATTGTAGCGAATTCGGAATAAAAAGGCTTATAAATATAAATAAATAAAAAAAAATTAGTGGCCATCCATGAAAATGCGATGATTAATAAAATTTTGTAATAATGACTGTATGGACTATGTAACCGTAGTAGTTATAACTTTTATGAACCCAAGCTATGATGAAAGGTTTGATCAATCTTCTCAGACCTCGCATACGATGCCTCAGAATGTATCACAAATTCCATAATTGCCAAATCCCTCGACTTCTCCTATTGGAGCTCCTCGCGTGGAAAATTACGTCATTACAAAACCGAAATGGGGTAAAAATAATAAGCGCTTTTCCAAGAAATTCTATGAAACACCTCAAATTTATTTGGTGTCAGGAGGCGAGACGAATCGTGTCTAGAATTGTATATTTATTTTTTGTTTTGGGTCGTGCCTGATTTTATTTGTATTATTAACAGCAACTGCTCAAGGGAGTTGGTGGAATGATTTGAACTTGTAACGTAAATAATGATAAGAGTAGAACATTGAATCTCCTGTGCCCCCGGGTAGCCTTTATGTGTGCTATGCACCTGCACCGCACGCACACAGGCACCTCCTAACCAGCATAAGTATCCTCATATTTATATTTAAAATGGGACAATTCGTGCAAGTCATCAGATATCGTCTGTGGTTTCTTTGCAAACCTTTCTTCAAGTCTTTTAAGTCTAGGAAATTAATTAAATGTTTATAAGTTCAAATTAAACTAAATTTTCACTTAATGTAGTTTTATTAAACAAATTTTTGGATTCCAAAATCCACCTACTTTGTAAAACGTTAATACCTAACTCACTGTTAAGACATTCAATTTTCTTCACAGTCTTTACTCAGTTTCCACCTGAACTTAATATTTGCACTAAGTATTATTTAAGTCTACACTAAGATAAGATATTTAAGATACATACTACTAGGAAGAGCGGTGTCTCTCAACACAGGTTTCTACTTAACTTAAAGAGAGGCACCATCTTTTTTTACATACACTAATATGATAACGAAATAAATATTTTTCATTTTCATTTTCATTTTCATTGCAGGTACGTACGGTCAGTGCACTTAGAATCTTCGGAAAGATTTTGAGTTTGTGCTGTCTCACTCACTCTTATGGGTTTGAGATATTGTCATTCATGAATCGGCCGACGGTACCCGAAACCCGAATGGCATTCTAAGAGCTTACGGACTTTAAGACGAACCCATCAAAAACATTAAATTGAAAATTCTAAACGACACTGAAAATTTAAATTTGAAATAAAGATAAATAATTCACGAACAAGAACAGAGAGTCAGATCTATTAGGGTTCCCGCTGGATCGGACTAATATATAAATAAATAAAAAAAACATCAAAGACGACGGATTAAACCACAGTATAATATAATTGGTTCTCTATCGTTCCGAATTTCATATACCATAAAATAAATGTATATCTTGCCATAATGATCATTTGCCATAACTCTTTTTCTCTATAACTTTTAATTGTTCAGAATTGTTATGAAACAAACCTAACCTTCTACAGGATTGCCATTTCAATGCTCCTGAAAAAATTACGGTTTCAGAGAAAAAAAGAGTTCTGGCAAATGAAAGGCTCCGTACATAATTACTACTAGGTACGTCCATAGATCTCACTTGTTTTCCATTCCACACGTAAACACATCCTTCAACACCGTGAGATTCCAAACTATTAAATAATATATTAGCCGACTTTGCGGGAAACTTAGAATCCGCATGATAAAATATTAACACAATGAGTGACATTTGAAATTCTGTAGGCGCCTCGCAGGCTGCTCTTTGTACCAGCCCTCTCTGATGTTCGCGTAAACTAGACGATTATTAAATAACACTGTGGACACACGAACTATAGAATTGAAGAGCAGAGCCTCTAGTGTAAGTTTTCGCATATAAAAACGTCTCGAACGCGTTCACGTAAACGTCTCAGTTACTATGGAAAAATTAGCATCGCCACTGGCGGATCGAAACGGCAACAAACTGTTCTCATAGTATTTGAATTTGACATTATAACGCAAACGCGTTCGAGACGTATTTTATGACCGAAACCTACACTAACCACACAGGCGCCTATTCCACCAATTTGACAAATGTCGGCGACATGTGTGACAATTTGACATGCAAGACGTAGTCAATATGGAACCAACCGGCGTAGATTCCGATCGAGTTTGCAATGTAAACAGGTCGTGGGTTCAAATCCCGGGCTCGCACCTCTGAGTTTGTCGGAATTTATGTGCAATATCTCATTTGAAATCTCATTTGAAAGTTTGCCATTGAGCTTTTCGGTGAAGGAAAACATCGTAAGGAAACCTGCACGCAACTGCAAAGCAATTCAATTGTATGTCACGTTCCTAATCCGCATCGGGCTTGCGTGGGAACTATATCCCAAGCCCTCTCATTGTAAGAGGAAGCCTGTGACCTGCAGTGGGACGTACGTGAGACGATGATGATGATTTTGTCCTAAAAAAAATTAAGTTCCGAATGCATAGTTTGACAAAATTTTCGATACGTAGTCGACTTAGTCATATTATCATATAGCGTTTTATTTCCTAAAAGTTTATTTTAGATATACCCGCCTCTTCAGTCCTCTCGAGACCATCCCCCTTATTCATAAACGCACTATAGGCTTCTGCTAAGTTAGTAATCGTTTGTCCTTATCTGTGAAAGGTAAATGTCAAAGTGACAGATAAGGACAAACGATTACTAAGTTAACAGAGGCCTATAGTGCGTTTATGAATAAGGGGGCATGGATGCAAAGTCGCGTCCGAAACGTCGAGTAATTTACAAAAATACATTTTTATTTACGTGATTAAGTCCCGTTTTCCTTACAATAATGGATAATAGGTAGATTAGATTAAGATAGAAGTTCTAAATAATTCAGAAAAGTGGGGTGCCTAGCAGAAGAACAAAAATGGCTGAATGTTATAATATAATGACATCGTATATGTTTTGTATCTTTCCCCTTAACAGTAAATGCAGTTGCACCATTTTGTGCTGCAAAGAATTGACAACATTTCAAAAAAAAAAATATTTAAGTTTTTTTCGTGTTTATAATAGCTGGTTAAAAATTAGACTACCCGTGTTTCTCGGTTTTCCTTTGTTTTACTTAAATTCGTCGTTAATAATTTATTAAAGAAATGGTCATTAAAAAGACCGTATATACAAAGATAGGGATACTGATGTCGTAACCTTAGCATGATATAAAATTAAAAAAGTAACTTTCAAACAGAACTGTCATGTCATGTCACTTGCTTTGTTTATCAACCATTCATTGTCGTTCGTTCACGAATTTGTTATTTTGCGTTTGCTGCTTTGCAATACTGTGCATGTTTTGAGTTTATTTCCTTTCCTCTAATAATTTGTACCGTCCCAAGTTGCGGAAACACGGCGTTAATGGAAAAAAATAAGCACTATAAGCACATGAACACAAGATACACAACACAAGATAAATTCGTCGACTTTGGGCAGATTGCGGCTATCCGCTATCACTATCAGTCAACCACTTTCATGTTATTAAAGCGTCTATCAAACTAATAATTAAATATTACGAGATTTAAGAGAATTGAAAACGTGTCGTTAGAATCAAGTACCTAATCCGTCGGACTGATAAAAAATGAACATGACATTGACACCATGACAGTTCTATATTTTTTTAAATTCCTATGGTAATAAATGGACTAACAGCACTATGAGTATATCCCTAACATTCGCAATCCAACTTTTTTTACTGTTTTTCCTGAATATAAAAAAAACTACTGCATAAAAAAAATCAAAAGTATTTTTAATGTAATCAGCAGTGTAAAATCTACAAACGGTATATTCATTTTACTAGCTTAGCAAATTTGAATTGTTGTCAATTCCGTATTCTCGTTCTAACTAGTTTTTCCTATCATAGAGCAGCTGTTTTTGACACTATCTTGTGGTTTTCATTCGCTTGTTTTTTGAGTGTTCAAAAATGCGCAGCGTGAAACTAAACTTATTTAATATTCTTCTAAGAATATCTAGAATACAATATAGTATTTTTTTAGTTGAACACCACATAATAAACAATACAGAAAATAGGTTAGAGAATATTATTAGGAAAGCTAGATGCGGTCTTATCGCTTTAGGGTGATCTCTACCATCCAACTGTGGAAAATTATAGATTTAAGCAGCAATCTAACTAAAACTGTGTAAATGTAGGTATATTTACTTTTTTGTTACCCGGGTTTTGAACTCGCAACGCAGTCTCTCTGTGTTTGTGTCTGTCTGTGTGTGGCATTGGCATCGTAGCACTCAAACGGATGGACCGATTTCAAAGCGATTTTTTTTTCATTCGAAAGACAGTTTTTTTGCGGTGGGTATTAGCCATGTTTGGTAAAAATCGGTTCAGTACTTTGAAAAGTATCAGCTCTTTTCCGAAATGAAGCAAGTAAGGCATTTTAGGCGATTCAAATCTCGTGTAAAAAAAGTTATTTTTCTTTTTGTAGTGCGTTGTGCACTTTTTTGGTAACTACTTTTTTTTTGCGCGAGTGTGCTTATGTGTCGTTTCAGGTATGTCAGGATCGTAGCAAGTGGAACAAAGTAGTCTCTGCCTACTTCTGGGAAAGAGGCGTGACGATATGTATGTATGTATGTGCGTAGTGTGGTTTTCACTTTAGCCGGCACTCCCGGAGTGCAACCCGTCCGTTTTTTACGTATGATTACTCGATTAATGCCGTGCGTTGGGGGTTTGTAATTTTAATTTAATTTAATTTATAACAATTCCATAATTTTATTTGAGATAGTGTCAATCCAGGACCTTGTGGTCCTCCCTGCAACTCGTTAATCTCAATCGTCAATTTGCTATCGATTCCATAAAATATAATCGACGCCATACAAATAGCTTCAACCGAAACCATAAACAGATTCGACAAACGCTTACACCATGTGTTGCCGTCCGTTCCCAAAACGTTTGACAAATAACTTTTCCAATCGATCAGTATGCTTTCAACTCTATCGAAATATACATAGAGGTTCTGAGAGACGCAGATATATCCCAGCTTTTCTGTAATGATGACCCTTTATGCACGCCCCAAGAAGGCCTCGGAGTGAATCAATGCCGGCAACTGATGTAAGATGTCTGTCAGATTTAAATCAACAATTCAATTGGAACGGCGTAGCTTCTGGCTTTTGCTAAAGCGAAACAGTTCGGGTTTGATTGTAATCTTAGCAGTAGCATTCGGAAGGTCAATTAGTTGAAGGGTTAATCAGGGAACAGGTAACTTGCTCGTTGTCCGTGCTTAGCTGATGTTGAGTTAAATTATTATTTTACTACCGTTTTTCGTTCCATGCTGGGGCTGTACCATGACGTCTTAATGCGTTTCAGTTTAGGTCCGCTCGCTGTCAGATTCATACTAAAAGTGACAGCTAAAACTTGAACTGCGTCGGAATTAGGACGTCATGGTAAGGCCCCTGGTCCGGCAAAGAAATATAACCTAAAATGTACCAGTTGCTTCTCTTCCTGCGTAAATGATAAAACTAAAAGCACATCGAGGGAATGGGCGAAAATCTTAGGAATCATGTTATAGGCGATGCGGCTAGCAACCCATCACTATTTTTTGATTCCCTTTTCCACTTATACGTTAACATCACACTAAACGTGGCTTAGGTCTTGTTAAAACTCTTTCTTGTGTATTCTGAGTCTTTTATAGAATTTGTCACGATCAAATAGAACTAACCTTGTCGACCCAATAGTGCAGAAAAACATCATGAGACCTGGGGGGCTACTCTGAAATTCAATTTTCGAAGTTCGTTTAGTGCCGTTCCGTTCTCACTAATAGTTATTAATTGGAGAGCGAGAGGGACGACGTGATACGAACTTTTAAAATCGAATTTTGGAGTAGCCCCCCTGTAATACCTTGAAAACAATTCAATGATGTTTGTGAAGTTCTCAATCTGCACTGGAACGTGCGGGAACTATAGTCCAAGCCCTCTCATTCTGAGAGACGACCTGTATACAGTCAGATATGATGGAAATGTGTAAATTCAAATAATTTTAAACGGGACCTTAGGTTTCGTTACCTTAGGCTCTTTTTACCCCGTATGGGATATAAACGTGATTTGTCGTTGTGTGTATGTTAAAATTCAAAGAGGGTGTTTTTGACACTTCCGACCACATATCTCGTTCTTTTCAATAGCAGTTGGCGAGTATCTTGAAAAGTTGGAATCAAACAGTTCTAGAAGTTTGGTGTCGGGGAAATTACTTAGGGAGCGTATTCGAATCAGTATAGATGTGGCCTTTTCGCTAGGACTGCCGCAGACTCCATTACTCTTATTGCTAACACTTAGCCGTCAGGCACATACGCGGAACAAAATATTCAAGGCATCCCTTTTTTGAGTAGAATACGTATCCTTTCTGTAGTACGTAACGATAACGCTAAGAAAATGGAACGGAATTGTATGGAATAACGTACAATCTATGGATCTGAGGCATATTTTTTTTTTACGTGAAAACTTCTTCAGCGGCGTTGAGCACTTTTTGGGATGGGTAAAAATGTTAAACTCGCGTCAAGCGTAAGACAGAGAGAGAGTTTAAGCACCAGGATATCAGATCCTCTAAGAGCTTATTTTGAAATACGAATGAATCGCGTTCGATATTTGAAGTGTTTTTTTGTTGAGTCGTGGAGCAAAAGTACTAGGACATCAGCACATTGTTAGAGGTCTGTCAATATTTATTAGCCGAATAAGTCTACCGGAACAAATACTAACTGGCAAGCGTATGTCGATAACGAGACGCTTCGGAGCGTATGTCATGTTTCGTCTGGCCACGCTGAACGAGGAATAGGCGAGTCACATAAAATCATGATTTATATTACTTAAGTTTACGACTATAGTCGGTTGTAACATACCTCTATAATATTGCCATTATTTGAAAAAAATATATATATCTAAAGATAATTTCACTATGTGTGATTAATTAAAGCGACCCCTCTGGGTGGGTAGTGAAATTAAGTTTCCGATCAATCGGCATCGATTTCTACACAAACAACTGTGATTAGTAACGAGTTTAGCTATTTGATAATAGATGGCGTGAAGTTAAACAATTAGCAGGACTTTCAGGGGACATCTGGTGGTATACTTCGTATTTAAGAATAGAGGGCGCTGGCATTGAATAGGAGAATGGACCAATAAATCACGTATATACTTCTGTTGTCAGAGTAAAGGATCCAATTAGATTCGTTTATTCAAATTTCTCCAATCAAATTGCTATTACGCAGGAGTGGAAATTTCAAGGGACATTATGTATAGTTGAGGTGAGGAGAGAGCGTTTCCTTATAAGGTGCGAGTTGACTGCGTAGGCTAGCTCCTTATGTAAAATTACCATATTTAGTGTGAAAGAAAGGGGAAAGCGTCACCTTATAAGGTGCGAGGTCACTGCGTAGGCCGTTTTCTTATGTAAATTACCAAATATGGATAGGAAGTAGAATCTGGCGTTCATGTGAACCCTTTAGTGGGGGTAAGCTTTCGAGTCTATAAAAGGGCTAGCTTTCGAATCCGGGGGAAGTTTTAACTAAATCTACCGACGCGGAAGTGCTGGCGAATTGCCGTCAGGCTGGTCCAAGATAATTTCAGTCAGAATACACAGCAGCTGAAGAAATTATTCGGTTTTCAGCTGAAATTATTTAGGATTTCATTTCAAACTCGAGCTGAACCGTTAGCAGTTTGAAGACGCGATTAACCAGTGTAGCCAGGCAGGTAACTAAAAGTTTGCATACGTAGTTTCCGGGAATAATAGAAGTAAAATAGTGCGAAACAGGGAGTGCGCGTTTCCAGCTAGGAGTGATAGTGAGTGAAGTGAAAATCATGGGCAATTTGTGATAGTGAAGTGAAGTGAAGTGAAGTGAAGTGCTGCTTGGCGGACCGAGATGGATATTTATCTACCTGGATAAATAAAAGCTAAGTGAGCATGCTTTCTATGAACAAGGTCTGTTTTGAATGTGGTCTCTGTCTCAACCTTTGTTTAATTCCTTAAGTACGGAATGCTGGAACGAAGGATGAAACTAAATCTATGCTTTAATGAGCTTAAATGTGACAGAGGCTGCAATGAAACCTGATCATACAATAATAGGGAAATGTTTATAGTGGATAGGGACTGCTAGGGTGACTAGGAATGATTTAATGTGATAATAATTTATATTTGTTGTGTGTGTGCGTGTGCTATGCGAAATTCTGTGTTTATTGCTCTTTGTGTGTGCTGTGCTTCGATATTATTTATGCATTGGTTGCACTGTGTACACTGCACTGATTTTACAACTATTTATTTACTACTACTATATATTTAATAACCACAACAATGAACAGTAGTTCGGGGTGGATTTAGTTCTGTTTAACCAAGGAGCTAAAGAAGTTCTGAACGAGGTAATCGGACAAGGGGAGGTAATGCAACTTGGGTTGCTGAGCTGTCTATGTTCTACTTGAGCGGTCTATCTGAATGCAAAGTCCAGAAATGATCATAAATCATTGGAGTTTTACTTTAGGAGCCCCTTGGAATGTAAGACTGCTGGCATCGTGGGGTGTTCTATCATGGCTAATTAAGTAGAGGATTGTTTTATTTAGTCATGTTGGTTCATAGCCCATACAGCCGTTCTGGCTCTTGAACGGAAATCCCTGGATAGTCAGTCAAGAGCTCACTATGGGTGTATGTAGTTTGATTAATAGTGATGTGAGCACATGTGTGGTACAGAAGTTACACTCAAGCTGGGATGTAATGTATGTGTCTACATGTAGAGCGAGTCAATATTAATTAAAAGGCAGACCGGCCTATTTCCTACGGGATTAGGTTGGTATCGCTTCATTCCTAATATTTAAAAGGTCAATTTTGTAACACTTTTGGTTCTAGAAGGATCCACTGGGATTATTGGTGAGACAAGATTGATTTTCAGGTCCTCTTGTGTTTATCAAGGTAATTGTGACCATTTATTGGACTGACGCATTTATGACTTATTGAGGGGAGCGTGGAGGGGCTCATGCAACTGTGTTGTGCGTGGTGTTGGTCGGTAATTTGTTCCATTAACAAATCCTCAAATGTTCCTCCTTGTGAGTACGAATTATTGTGAATTGTAACTAATTATGTGATCGTACCTTTACAGTATGAATCTTATATCCGGTTTTACCAGATGCCTTTTCATGTGCTGTGATCCTGCGCTTAAGGCGCAGATACTCACATTACATTATACAAACTGGCGTGCTTGCACGCTATATCTATCTTCAATTTCTCATGTTGTGAGATTAGTATGCTGTGGGTTCGATATTTCGAAGTAGTTGTGTAATTTGTGAGGCTTACGCTAGTAAGAAGAGATTGCATAATGAAAAGTATATTGAATGTCATAGCTTCTTTTCAAACAGATGAGAACCCCACACTACTGATTCTGCTTGCAGATTAGTAAGACCATTTTCATTTACACTTGTAATTGGTTGGATTTGTTTAGGCATTCCAAACAATTACCAATCATACTCTGAGGCTTGAGCGCAGTAAAGCAGCGTATGGGATGGCATTGGAGAGATTGGATGTATGTCCATTTACTTTATTTTGATACTGATGTACTCAAAATTCCTTCCACAACTGACCTCTTTGTGAGTTGACTTAGCACCATTGTTAGTGCATAATATAAATTTCATCAAGCCAATATGCTTGGAGAGGCTAGGTCTGGCAACGGAGGGGAGGTGGATGCGTTGCCCCGGGATCATTAAGATCCCGGTATATCCTATCCTTGTCCTATCCATTATCCCTATTTATATATTCACTTAATTTCCCTTCCTTGATCCTTGGTCTTTATCATATTTTATTTATCTATCTACTCACACATCACTAAACAGCTATGTTATTTAAGAAAGAAAAAAACTATTATTATTATTTTTCCTATCATTTTACCATTACTCTTGTATGCCATAGCTTTGCGAATTACCATTTTGCCTGATTTCACTTTGAGACATACCACATTTTACGAATTATGGATTACTAAAACAAAAAAGTACACAACGTAGGATCCAATAAGTTCTAGACAATTACAGTTATTATGGCCTATAAAAATATCACTCTTCATATTGATGGTATTGTTTCAATATTTAATTATTGAAAGGATATTTATCATAGTAGAGTTTGTCATCCTGGATCATCTCAATATTTTATTAAGAGGCCCATGAATGTTACACGGTTAGAGCCGTTTAGGTACTTTAATTTAAATTAAATGGATGCGCCATTTTGTTGGTAGCTAACTGTCACTTTTTTACGAATTGTAAAAAACCTTGGCAAAATGTATAACTTAACCTTTCTCATAAACACTATAAAATATCTCTAAACTTGGTGAATGAAAATCCGTTCAGTAGTTTATCGCGAATAGATAGACAAGCATACAGACAGACGCGAGGAAGAACTTTATTTTCTAATACAAAATTGGATTGAAAAGGTGAAATGGTTCGCAAATGTTTAACAACTAAAAATACGAACAGTGCAAATCAAAGTTAAATAATCTAGATAACAATAACAGACTCATGTATGGTAGTTACCAATGTTAGCATTCATATTCATATCCTTATTTTCGCAATGCACCCCCGCGTGTGTCTAAAGCTTAATAATACTGTTGTGGGGATGCGTCGGAATCTGCTTTAGTGTTTCAATTTGGCGGAGTGAAAGAGTTTGGCGCCGCAAGCCGGAGTTACAACCGTTTAGTGGAATTTAGGTTATGGCTTTTTGTTATTCTTCTGGTCGAAGTAATGTTGTTGTGGTCACTGCTTTATTTGAGAGTTGGCATTTGTTGGGACCATTGAGCCATGATTGCTTTCACAGTGTTTTCAATGAGGATTTTTCGAGGATAGTACTCAGCGGCATATTTAGTGGAACACAAAAGAAAGTTAGCAAAACGCATACTTAATACTTGACCAGAAAAAAATAGTTAAGTGAGTAGAGTTAGTAAGAGTGTAGTTATAAGAGAGGGGTTTTGACAGGTAATTAAAACGTTATTTTCGGTTATTGTTTTTATTTAATTGTTTAAGATCCACGCCGATATAGTTATGGAATTGTTTGGTTTTTCAATGAAATTGCAGTAGGTATAAGCCGTAGACCAATTGCAGTATTACCATTGTATGAATACTAATTTATAAATATAGTGTAGCAGCAACGTATTAGATTATTTTTGACTGTAGGTAATATTACGTAGGTAGGTGAAATACTCGTTATATCTACCGCGCGTATTTTTTAAAAATATGTTTTTGACAAAATAATACAAGCTTTTTCTTCTGACTGGACTTGCATTCTATCTGTCCTACATATATAATATATAAAATCTTCATAGTCTCAGATAACCGTTGGGGGAAAAAAGTTCTCGAGTGGGGACCACGAATCGGAAGACGCTGCGTTGGCAGGCCTCCCACTAGGTGGACAGATGACATCGTGAAAGTACCGGGAAACCGGTGGATGCAGGTGGCGAGTTTCGTTCATTAGTTCATTATGGTGTGCCAAGGGGGAGGTCTTTGTTCAACAGTGGACGTCTTCAGGCTGATGATGGTGATAGTTTCAGAACAGAATCACAAGGTTTTACCCCTAACCGAATCAACTATTTTCTATATCACATAGAACACAGACCTTCGGCTCAACAAACAAACAACGCTCGTCCGTGTTACGGTGTTATTCCGACAGTATTTTGATGACCTGAAATAGTCCACATGTTTTAATATTTCAAGAAAGGAAAACAAGCAAGTAGGTAACCTAAGTGATAGCTATTGAGTGGACTGTATAAATGAAAAGGCTATAATGTTAGTAGAAACACTATTTAATATGGAGTTCACAATAGGACGATAAGACAGCATCAGCACTACTTCACAACTGACAATTAAATGTAATAAAAAACATACAGAAGAAGAAACGTGACAAATAGATTATAAAAAGGCCGCGCTGCAGCCAGTCGCCAACACTAAGTAAGAAGTAATCACCGCCGCCCATGGACATCCGCAACACCAAGAGCATTGTAGATGTGTAGCCTGGTGGACTAAGATAGTAGTTATGCCTCTCATGCCAGTAATTTCACCGGCTGTCTTAACTTGACTTCGCCCCGGAACTGCTGCACTGCTGCTTTGTGGCACGTTCATGAAAAAAAATGAAATCTTTCCATTGCCTGGCATGATCAACTCTTACATGTAAAAACTACGAACTTTTAAGTAAAGGAACATCTTGAGAGAGGTGCCACACCACGAAGACGTTCGAGGGTGCCGTAATGTTCCCAAGAAACTTGTCTCACGTAGTAACTACGGCCCAAGCCCTCTTATTCTGATTTCTGATAGGAGGAATTGAAAGGAGGATATTGTACTGGGTCCGTTCGGATCCTTACCACCTGGCGCCTAGCAGTGTTGCGCTGCTGTGTTCCGCCGTAGACAGTAGGACAGCCTGTAATAGTAGATTGTACACTGAGGGGATAAAGCACTGTATTATGTCACGGGCGCGATATTGAATCCTGAGCGCAGCGAAGGACTCTAGATTTAACTCCCGAGCGAAGCGAGGGTGTTATGAGTTAATTCCTGAGCGTAGCGAGGGAATTAAGATTGAGTCCTGAGAGGAGCGAAGAATTTAAGCGCACCCAAGACATATACAGTTTTATCTCCGAGGAGTATACTCTACTTTTCTCACCTTTTGCGAGACAATAAAAACCAAGGCAACTAGAGAAAGAATTTCATTTTAACAACTGTAGGTAAAACAAAATTAAAAGTAAAAAATATTATTTGAGACATTAGTCCAGTTGTAATATTTTTATTTGGAATCTTAGGAGTTCTAATGCGTACCTAACTAATATCACAGCGCCAGCAAACACTCGCGGCTTTTGTTTTATTTGAAATTTGTTTCATTCGTTTGAAAATCGAACGCCGCCGCTTGCTGTGGCATGGCCATCTCGATTTTCGGAGCCGTGCGATTTTTACGAAATTAGACTTTAAGAGTATGAAAATAAGAACTATGAGAAGTGAGATTCATATTACTAACCGGCGGGTTATAATGAAATTCAGTACAATATTACTACCCGGCTAAAGCCAAGGGCTGTAATGAGTTACTTTGAGTAAGGTTTACATGATATATAATTAGCCATTGTCGAGCAGGTGGTGTGAAAAATTAATTATACAAGGAGGTTATCTAATAAAAAGGGCCCAGCACTAGGATAATAATTTTAGGCCAATGACGACGATAATGATGACCACAACTTTCTTAATTCTACTTGTAAAAACATCTCGTGTGCAAAAACCGGGCTTAAGAAGATAAAGTTCGAACTTTATTTTAATGAACCAAGTTTTATCAGTGAGTATTTTTCTATAGATCTAGCTGGAAATATTTACTGAACATTTACAAGCCGGTACTCATCGGTGAGCTGCAACCGTAACTATTACAGTAACAAAACACCCTAGTGTGCACGTGGATCGCGAGCATGTTGCGGGTGGAATACGCCAAGGTTTTTGTTACTGTAACTTGCAACAGTGGCTGTTACAACTCAATGCACAGATGAGTACCGGGGTATAAACAGCATGCCAAAGTGTAATTAAACCTTAAAATGTCTATCTTGAAAGTGTAAAAAAAGTTAGTCTCTTTATGGTCTAAAAGTTGCTGTAGTTGCTTAGTCAATACACCTCTCAAGCAGAAGTTCTTGGATTCGAAAACTCGCTGAGATTCTCGGCATTCATACTGCAATATTTTGCAAAATCAGTCTTGTAAAATTCCAAATAACTTTATTTAATACAATTAATATTGTATTTGATAAAGTATTGAAAGGGTAAGCCTAAAACTCATTCACAGAGAAGGTGGCCCAACGCAAAGGCTACGCACAGGCTTAAAGATAAAGAAAGATAAGCATTTAATGCAGAAAATTTATTGAAGCTTTCAGAATATCCGCCTCAGAGCGTTAGAAGGTATTCAAGCAAGATTCTTGTCACGTCCACTGTATTTGAAGAGCATTATTTATTCAACATAAAAGTGGACAATGTTTATAGAAATACCTATTTATAATAAACGCAGGTTTAACGGACGTTGCACGTTATTTGCGGAGCTTTGAAACTGTGGTAGATATTACGTGTTTGAAAAGCTTTTTTTAACTCGTTTGTTTTTTGTTTGGGTAGATCTTGCATGACCTACTTTTAGAACATCTGTGTCTACGTCGTCTGAAATTTGGAACATCTGTGTGGGAATAAAATAGCAAAAAAAGTTGAAAGTTGTTTTAGCGAAAATGTTTTGTTTTTTTTTTTAACAAAAAGAGGCAGGACTATACAGGACAGGACATTATGACTATAGCTAGACTATGTTTCAAATCAATACCTAATTGTTTCTCAAGATTGGTTGTTCTAATAGCACACATTTCCCGGTGGAATTTCCATTCGTTCATTCGAGTTGACGTCGAGGAAGTACCACAGATTTGTTCGAAACATCCGGGCTTACCATACCTCGACAGTTAATCTGTAAAATGTCGCGTGTGTCTTATTTAAATAAGTAGAAACGCTGTCTTACCTGTGACGTCTTAATGCGATTTAATTCCGATTCAGTTTAGGTTCGCTCGCTGTCGGATCCATACTAAAAACGACAGCTAAAACCTGAACTAAGTCGCAGTGGAATCACCTTAAGACATGGTAAGGCCCAAGGTAAAGATCGCGGGAAGCCATTGGCTGCTGGGAGCACAAAATCGTCGTGGAGATCCTGTGGGAAGGCAGTCCAGGTAGCTTATAACGTAACTCGCTTGCGATCACCATCGTCTTCATTTTGACAGTTCATGTATAGGCTGACAATTGGCATCGGAATCAGCTAGCTGTCACATTCATACAAGAACTGTCAAAATGAACACGATGGCGATTGCGAGCGAGTTACGTAATAAGCCTGCAGGACTGGACGTTTTCGCGCTGATTATGATGGATATGATGATGATAACGTTGATACTGATAACTTTCCACGTCATGTTAAAACTCCGCTCAACATTCACAATGAAATTTTAACGTTTTCAATAAGAACAGAACATCACGTCGTCGCTAAAATTACGCGCTCCCCTTAATAAAGGTTGATTATAACAATTCAATTTTATATTTCCCACCTGCTAAAAATGTTTTCCATTTTTGCTGTAAAAATGAAACGATTCTACGTGACCATTAACTTTGTTTCTGTTCCACTCCACGCTGCGGTCGCGTATTTCCGCCACCTACTTTTCTATCAGCGGAGCAAATACGTGTGTTTTTATCTTACTTTACTGTAAGTGGGATTATTCTTACAAGCATTATTTTAAATGAATAGGTGCTGGTGTAAAAGAAGATAGAAAACCGGTTGTCTATAAAGTCGGTTTACGGACGAAAGTTTTACGTGGTAACGAGAAAGGTTGCTTTTGGGGGTAGGCTAAGTTACGCCACCTATCGGTACTTGGTTAAATCGCTTAGTATCTATCAAATAAATCTATCGACCCTCAAAGTGAGGTACGCAAAGTGGTTGCGACAACAAGCAACAGATGTCGCTATTTGCGACGTCAGTAACGTTAGTATGAGTCTTGCTTCTTCGTGAGTACGGCCGGAGTTCATAGATTTTATAAGACGTTATCACGTCAAAAAAGTACCTAATATTATGTTTAGTAGGTTTAGTCACGTAGAGAGGATGGTTGAAAGAAGATTGACTCAGATCTTTATAGGGGAAGGCCTAGAAGGAGGTCCCGGGACCAAATAGGAGATGTTTTGAAAAAAGGTCGGTCAGGAGTACCCGAAACCGACGAGAAGTATGAAGAGATTGAAGAATGTGGATGAAGCGAAAGAGGTATGTCAGGATCGTAGTAAGTAGGGAAGAGGCGTGACGGTATGTATGTATTTCAAATGTCTTATTTAGGGATCAAACATAAATAGATGTGTACCATAAATTTTATGCTCAAAACTATTTACATACTACGTCGTGCATCGTTTTAACTGTTCTTACTAAGAATTTTTGATATTTCATTTTAGTTTGAACTTTAAAAAGAAAGACATAGAAACTCGCCATTCTACTCTCACTACCTACTGGAAAAATAGTTGCATGTTTTATATTATCATTTTACTTTTATTGAAAAAATATATACGAATCGAACGCCCCAGCACAATACAGGGTGTTACAAAGGGAATAGACAATCGAATCGTCAACTCGTCAGCGCGCGACATATATTGGTTAGACTCGTCCGATCGAAAATGGAGTATATTACCCCGACACCAGAGTTGTAGTTTGTGGCAGTATTGGACGGAAATCGTATTTAGGAGCATGTGTTTGTGGTGATGTTTACTATGTACGCGCATTCCGTTGCGAGAGGCTTGCAGTATGTTGACTGTGATTATATTTTCTGTAGAGCTATTTGAGGCTAATTGTGAGTGTATCGGAACAAATATTACAGTTTTAAATTATTGATAACGTAAAGTTTCTTTTAACCAATGTAAACACAATTGTAAAAGTAATTAAATAAATAAGGGTACGTTGAATACATCTGACTTCTGGTGATCACCTATCCCAAGATTATTCTTACAATGGAAATACAAGTCACACTTTAGAGTCACACAAACATTGACCAAAGTAGATTCTGCATCGGTTTTCTTTTGTTTTCATAAAATGTTAACTCTAAACATGTTCTATTAGAACAAAATAAGGCTAAATATTGGCTTTCAGTGAAAATACTAGGTACGAGTAGGTATACTACAAAACAATAACAATTTAATAACTGTGATCTGTGAAATCAGAACCGATTCTAAAATAAATCCGAATTTACCTGTGCATCTCGAAAATCTTGCAAATCCAAACCACGCAAGGTCATTACCGAGTGTTGCCAACCGTAAAATGAAGTAATAAAGTCGGGAAAAGCCGTCCGATTGTTTGTTCCCGCCACGAACCAAACCTCTAAGTGTCGATGGCTCCAAATGGCACCTCTTTTACATAAGAATGGGGAACGCTGGCATTCGAGTGCCCTTACCGTTGTAGATTAACAGTTATCCTTCTTTTTATTGCGCTTTATTTTAAGAAACGTCTTGTAATTATGCAAGTCTTACAGCCTTATTCATAAAAAGTTAGAGGCTCGCTTTAAGCTCGCTATAGAACCGATGCAAAAAAACATGATTCATAAACATCAATTAGCGTTACTCAGTCCATCAAGGGTTTGTTAAGTCTTCCGAAAGTTAGCGGACCGTAGACCCTACTTTATCTCTCTGCTAACACACAAAATGGCCGCCACAAATTTGAACAGCTGATTTAGGCAAGAGCAAAACGATACGCAAGACAGTTTTTTTTGTTTTAAGTTTATCCCCTCCGGGAAAGGTAAAGGAAACTAGATCCACACTGCCTCGACTGTCGTGTTAGGCTGAAGCCATGTTTTCGGTTTCCCGCCAATTCGCTGCCACTGCTGTCATGTTTTTTTTAATTCACTATAAGGCCATTTTTAGTCTATGATTTGTCAAGGTGACAACATAACGCGTCTAATCCATCCATCAGCAGCTCATTAGCTAACAGACTGCTAGCAAGCGTTTATGAATCATACTTTTTAACAACACTGTCAAATAAGCTTAATCAGTCTGTTAACTAATAGACTGATCAAGCCTCAATTAAGGATTTTTTATGAATAAGGCTGTTATAGCCTTTACAAGCGTTTTATTATATTTGTGTAAATCCCGATTCCGTGGAAAAAATTGAATAAAATGTAGCCTATGTATTACATATTTCAAAGATTCAGCTATCTGCGTACCAAATCTACGTTGTGATTATTGTTACATTTTGCGGTTTACTCTCTTTGATTAAATAAATATACGGCTTAAGCCTGAAAGAGTAAAAAACATGCATTATAATTCTCCCTTTTATAATATTAATACGTGAGATTTTAAGTACCTAGGTTAGCACAGATTACGTTACGTATCATACTTCAGTCGTAAGACATCAGTATCACAATAAACCTATTCTATTATAGACATAAGGCAATTCCAGATTCTGTCTCAATTCAAGCCATAAAATTCGAGCCACTAACTTGATTTTACACTTCCACCATACATCTCCAGTTAACGTTCACAGTTAGAATCTCGTTAAACTCACATCTATTTTACGACTGCATGCCCGATCCATATTTCGAAAAGATAATAATGCTCGAGATATGATGCTCCGATGTACGATAAATTTATTATGAGAATCCGAATTCGGGATTCGTTTACGCATCCATTCTTCGTGCGCTCGTAAAATTCTTTGGTAATTTTATACGCGTGTTATCTATTCAGGAACCAGCCTGTTTGTGACGCTGTATTAGCACTGGCTGTCTCTTTCAATGTGAAATAAACTGAGGGAGACGGTTAGTCGGTTCGAGAAGCTGTCAGGATTCGATGACGTTATTATTCGAGGCATCAGGATTGTTTTGCACTGCTTTAGTGCCTTTAGTGGGGTATAAAACTTTGGGTTTATCTTTTAGTCGTAAATGTAAAAGTAGTTGAAACCTCAGTTAAGGTCGGAATTATTCGTCCTGTAAAATATGACTATATTTGCACCCTTTTTTGACAGATTGTTACTAAGGGCTACTTGCACGGACCAGGGTTAACGACTTAACCCCGTGTTAGATGCTAACCGGTCTAAGTAGTGTCAAAATGCATGGAACCTGTCAAACCTAACCCCGCGTTAGCGATTTAATTTTTTAACTCTGGACTGTGCAAGTGGGCTTAAGATGGAGTATGTTACCAGGATTTTGATAATTTTGTGAATTACTGATCCACGGAATAGGTATATATCATAAGAATAAGTTTAAAGCAATTTTTTAGATATATATAGTCTCTGCCTACCCCTGTGGGAAAGAGGCGTGACGATATGTATGTATGTATTTTTTGTTGTTTATCTGCCTACTTACCTACTTGAGTTTCTAGTAAGTAGTTGTTGTATAGTTCTGTTAACATAATATCAGTTCGGGGTGATCTTTATCGAAAAGTCGAATGATTGTTTGATCGAATGGTCGTTTGGTATAAACTGAACCTATACTTGAAATAACCAACTTTCAGGAAAATTATTTGATCAACTTTAGTACCCAACCTATCCTACATAGCTTATGCAAAATATTTTCCCTATTATTTTCAGTTTCGCCAACAGAAATTTTAGACTAATCGAAAATTCGACGAAACAATATTACCTCTAGACAAAGAGGATATTCGAACAAACGGACGGCCTTAGTCTAAGATGATGATCGATTATAAATCGATGTTCATTCTTAAAGTTATATCCTATATTCTCTATTTCCGAGTTCACTGTACTAAGCTCCTACTAGATTCTAAAATGCATAGAATAATTAACCAATACAGTGACCATCTAAGTCTGCAAACATAATTAATCTTAGGAATCATGTTAAAGGCGATGCGGCCAGCAACCCATCACTATTTTGATTCCCCTTACCACCTATCCCACAATCGTGCTAAACGTGGCCTTTAAGTCTTGTTACTCTAGTGTCTGTCTACCCCGTAACTGATAAAGACGTGATTTATGAATGTATGTACTCGTATGTAAGACTAGCACTAGTTATTATTGCGGTAGTTTTTTAGGGTTACGTACCCAAAGGGTAAAAACGGGACCCCATTACTAAGACTTCGCTGTCCGTCCGTCCGTCCGTCCGTTTGTCTCCAGGCTGTATCTCAAGAACCATAATAGCTAGACAGTTGAAATTTTCACAGATTGTGTATTTCTGTTGCCGCTATAACAACAAACGCTAAAAACAAAATAATAATAATAATTAAGGGGGGCTCCCATACAACAGAGTAGTCAAAATGTTCAACATGAAACTACCGTGAGACTCACACATAATTACAACACAACGCAAATCCTTCGGCTTTTATACGTGAGTTATCCGTTGTGTTATTAGTCAAAATGTTGACGACGGAATTTAAACTCAATAAAACAAGTTTTTAATGGCACCAGCTTTTAGCCTTTTTTCTGGTACGGAACCCTTCGTGCGCGAGTCCGACTCACACTTGGCCGGTTTTTCTTTTTCTATACCTACCATGGGATTAATATCATTTAAGTAGTATCGATATCAATCATATTAATCTGCTTATCCAACTTAAGTCTCCTGCTTGACCTGAGGCCATTTTTTCCATACAAATTCTGTCACAATCTCACTCTGTTGGTTAATTCCTCCATGGTACAAAACTAGATCAGGATTAAGTCCACAATAAATTGTCCCAAGTCATAAGTCTGCGGTGACACGGCAGTGTAATATGGAATCCGGTACAATTCAGGATATCCAGTACATTTTGCGCAATTCAAATCCACTCAAAACCGCCACCAAGACCAGCAGCAACTACATTTTGTCACTATCTGTTTCCTTTTCCAACAAACCCAGTAGGAAGAAGACACACTGATCAGAAAATAGGTAGCATGCTGATAAATTTAATACTTCACTGGTTCCTGAGCTGCGTCATTTCAAAATCGTATATAATCTCGCAGATGAGTATTTATACTCGTAAGTATTTTAATACTAGGTGCGAATACTTGCAAATATTTGTAAGGTGTTAAAGGTGGTATTTTATGGCTGTTAACCGTAGAATATTGTGTTTTATTACTTGTTTATCGTTATTATATTAACAATGAACGCTCTTTTGTTATTATAGTGTCCGTTATAAAGGTTTAATTTCATCAGATAAATTTTATTAAAGTCCGTAGTGCTTAGCCGAGTAACCGTAAATTAGAATAATCCTTTGACGAACCTTTTTAACAAAATCTTCTCAATTATTCAAAACTATACAAGGTAGTATAATATCTGCTTATCACAGCTCAAAAGATAACCTCGCAACGGACAGATGAAACAGCGGAGCTCTTTTGGGTACCTACAAAAAATACCTAGTACAAAAAATACCTGGTACAAAATACTATCACCGGGTAAAATACATCCTTGCTACTATTGATTGCAAGCGGCCATTCGTGTGAAACGACAAGAAATGTCAATTTGTCAATTTACTGAGGCGAAACTTTAAAGACGAAATCATTAAGGAAGTGCCGAGCCAAATGATTCGCAGAATGGAAAACAAACATTTCGTTTAGGTGGAATTAATTGGAATTAATTAATGTATTCTTCATTACTAACTTCTGCCCGCGATTTCGTTTGCGTAGAATCCTACTAATATTATAAATGCGAAAGCTTGTGAGGATGGATGGATGGATGTGACGATGTGAGTGTGTATGTTTGTTCCTTCTTCACGCTGAAACGACTAGACGGATTTGGATATAATTTAGAACGGAGATAGCTGGTACCCTAGATTATCATATAGGCTACTTTTTATCCCGGAAAATTGTATAGTTCCTATGGGATAGCGATCAACACGTCAAAGGTCGTAGCTGCCTAATGCAAATCTAATTCTATGCGGACGAAGTCACGGGCAGAAGCTAATTATAAATATTATTATAAATCTTCCTCTTGAACCACTCTATCTATTAAAAAAAGCGCAACAAAATCCGTTGCGTAGTTTTAAAGACCTAAGCATACATAGGGACAGACAGACGGCGGAAAGCGACTTTGTTTTTTATAGTAATGTTTGTTTTTTATATTAACCCCCTTATTCAAACGCTCTAAAGGCTTGTGTTAACTTGGTACTCGTTTGTCCTTATCTGTGAAAGGTAAATGTCAAAGTGACAGACAAACGGTTGCTAAGTTAGCAGAAGCCTACAGAGCGTTTATGAATAAGGGAGTAAATGTGTATATGACAGTCTACTAAAAAAAATTGGCCATGGGAACTGACTGTATATAATAGTTACAAGTGCTTGTAAAACTGGTGGTGGTGGAGAAAAATAAGCAGCAGAATCAAGCAGAGGGTCGCGGGTTTGAATCTCGGGCACACCTTTGGGTTTTTAGGAATTTACTTGTGAAATTACATTTGAAATTTACCATGAGCTTTTCGGTAAAGGAAAACATCGTGAGGAAACCGGACCAATCCCAAAAAGGCTTGGTTACCCTTCTGGGTAGGAAAGTCAGATTGCAGTCGCTTCTGTAAAAACTAGTGCCTACGCCAATCTTGGGATTAGGTTGTCAAAGCAGACCCCAGGCTCACTGAGCCGTGGCAAATGCCGGGAAAAACGCTAGGAAGATAATGATGATTATAATTATATTATTGAAAATTTCATCTTCAAAGTAAAAGTCTTATTAGGTATAAAGGTTTCCATTAAACTCTGCTGTGTAAATATTATTTGAAACCACTATTTTCTAATACAATAGCTGCCACAGTCACAAACACAACAGTCGCTTCAGACAAAAATCCTTTGTTCCTCTTTTCCAATAACATACAGAAAGAGGTTTGTTATTTCCTGATTGTTATAAAGTAAATTTTAAATCCACGTGGGGATTCAGTAACAAAACTCTTGCCTTGTTATGTTTTATTGTCGTTTTGAAAGTATTATAGTCTTAATTCTTAAATTAGGAATCTAACATTTGAGTAGAATTTATTGCGGTCTATTTTTAGCATGTTGACCTCTTCATCGTCGCTCTATAAATAGAATAGAATAGAATAGAAAATATTTATTTTTGAACAACTTAAACTAAAACATGAATTAGATAACAATGTAAAATGAAGTTATGGGCTCTGTATAAGTGAAAAACTTGAGTAAATTACCTGTTGTATGTGTGAGTAATGTGTGCGAATAGACAAATTTGCAGTTCAAAATTAGAAGAATCACTTCAGTTCCATTATCAGTTCTGTACACTAGTACATTCAACAAGTTTTCGATGGCAAAATAGGTCTCGATCACGTTTGCTTTAAACTGTCAAATACTATGAGAACTGTTTGGTTGTCGTTTCGTTCCGCTAGCGGCGCTGTCAATTTTCCCATAGTAATTGATACGTTTACGCGAACGCGTTCGATGCGTTTTTCGTGTCAGAAACTTACACTAGAGGCTCAGGGGTCTTACCATGACGTCTTAATGCGTTTCAGTTTAGGTCCGCTCGCTGTCAGATTCATACTAAAATTGACAGCTAAAACTTGAACTGCGTCGGAATTAGGACGTCATGGTAAGGCCATTTACTTTAAGTTTTTCATCTATGCGCCACGGAAAAACAAACCACAAAACTAGCTTGATTTTTAATTCCATTGCAGAAGGATTAATTTCGAGCTGAATATTGGTCATGTATATTGATGACATTATTGACCGTGGCGTGTGAGGCATTCCATTAGCTGCCACGACTAGACTGGGGCGGTGAAGTAACTATTATTATTACAAAGGTGAGTGTCAAAAGTTACTGAAAACATTCAAATGAAGAGCAGTTGGAGCAAGAAATAGAATAACGGGCGGTGATCACAGGTATAAATAATGCGCTATTATGGCGGCCGGGGCTTGAAAAATAACCTGGATGCAGCAGCCGCTAGGTGCTGGCAATCCGGGGAGACACGGACAGAGTATCAATGCGAGCATGTTCAGGTGCCTTACTATGACGGCTTAATGCGTTTCAATTCCGACTAAGTTCAGGCTTTAGCTGTCATTTTTAGTATGGATCTGACAGCGACTGAAACTAAACTGAATCGCGTTAAAACGTCATGGTAAGGCCCCAGCAAACCGTAGGTACGTAGTCTATACTAACATTATTATTTAATTTGATTAATTTAATTCAATGTGTTTGCGATTGACATTGTCCTTCAATATATAACATTTAGATGTACTACCTAACATATAGACTAAGGCATGGTCATTTTTTATGTAACTAACAAAATTAATCATTGTTGTTTGAAATAAATGCAATATTATTATTATTATAAAGAGGTAGTTTGTTAATTTGTGAGGTTATAGGGGTTAATCTCTGGATTGTTTTACCAATGAACAGACACTATCTAATAAAATCCGTTGCGTAGTTTAACAGATCTAAGCACACATAGCGGCAGACAGACAGCGGAAAACGACTTTGTTTTATACTATACTCAAGAGAAAAAATAACGTGTCACTTTCTATAGAACCTTGTGTGAAAACTGACCTGTTATTTTTGCTCATAAGTGTTGTAGGTAGCGATTTGAAGTCTCCAAGTATATTGCGAATGAAGATAGCCATCCATACCACCCGTGTGTCCAGGCTAAGCTATTACGACACACAGTTGGATTGTGTTTGGAATTGTTACTAATGTAACAATGCATTTTCTGTTGTTTTGCTCTGACGAAAGCTGAGATAAAGCGGTATCTTTTTGAAATTTGTACAAAAATAAATCGTAATTGCCACCGTCGTTTTGGAAATTTGCATGCTCATTTGGACTGTGTTAGTGTTACGAAGCATTACTGTATGATGACGTGATTTATGTATGTACTAGCTGTTGCCAGCGACTTCGTCTGCAAAGAATTCGTTTATCCCTATCCCGCGGGAAGTTTCCGGGATAAAAAGTAGCCTATGTGCTAATCCAGACTTTTTTCTATCTATGTGCCGAATTTCATCCAGATTCGTTAGGCCGTTCTGGCGTGATTGAGTAACAAACAAACATCCATCCATCGTTAGTAGAGGCCTATAGAGCGTTTTATGAATAAACGAGACAGTGTATAGTACCCTGTGAATCCAATACACTGTATCTTGAGTTACAGTGTTTTGAGTTAACAACGTCCATTCGATTTCTTTTTGCCTGTTACATGGTCCTGCATTCAAATATTATGGGTCTTATACTAGAAAAACTGAGATATCGCAATGTAAAAAACACTGTATTTCACTAAAACTAAAGTCTTAAAATAGCAAAACACTGTAATTGAAGATGCAGTGTGTTGTCAAAATAATCCACGCGCGTTCCAAGATACAGTGTTTTGACAAAACTAAGTAACAAGCCAATAACCATGACTCGCGCGATGCTGGTGCGCCAATCACAGCGCGGCTGAGCGGCAATCTTGATCGCTATTGGTCGATTTACCGGGAGTCAGTTTGAAGCACGTATTCAAGTATAGTATTTTGGTTTTTGGACGTAGAATTATCAATCAATCAATTAATCAATCAATCAATCATTTATTTGCTAACATAAGTAATTGTTGACATATATTATGTTAATCGCTATCCCGCGGGAACTTTGCAATTTTCCGGGATAAATAGTACTATAGCTAACTCTGTTCCAAATTTTATCCAAATCCGTCTAGTCGTTTAAGCGTGAAGAAGAAACAAACATACACACTCACATCGTCACTCACAAACTTTCGCATTTATAATATTAGTAGGATAATCATTGGCTGTTACACTACTGTGCCTCCTGTGACAAGTGATACAAGTGCAAAATGGACATTTTACGGGAGAGCGAAAATAAGAAAAAAAAATCTAGTTTGTGAGCCAAGGCGACTAGCTTTTGCCGAAGCACTTTTTTATAGATAAAAATATATTCTATAAACATGCATTTAGTGTTTTTCGGTAAATATTGTAAGTTCGAAGAAAATCGCGAAAAACCTGTGAGTTGTACCTATTGAAATGTCTAATATGAGTAAATAATATGTGTTAGATGATACAATTTCAGTTACTCGTATATCATGGTGCACCCCTGGAGCACCCATTACATATATCTTGGTGTAAACTGAAATAAGTACATGAACTCGTAAAATCCTATAAATCAGCGTAATTTCCCAGTTCAATGTTGCTTGAAGTAAAACATAAAACTACTAACTAAATAGATTTTGACAAAATAAATATAAAATTGGTCTTGCATTGGTAGGTACAATCTTGAGTTGTACCCTGATATAGTTTTAGAAAAGTTGGTCAAAAGTGATATAACTGTAGTTATATTATTATAAAAGTATATTTGCGAAAAAAATACCGAAAAATTTAATGTGAAAATAAATACAATTCCACTTATACCACAAAACACGAAAATAGCCCTTAGAGCTATTACATAAAGGCGGTTACAACTTGATATAGATCAATTTACACGATTTTTTTGCCGAAATGCTGCTAGTTGTATCACTATTCACAAAATTATCTCCGAAACTATAGCAACCAAAAAGTCGTTTTTTTTGGATATTTCTAAATAAAAACACACAAAAGGGTACAAGTCGATTTATATCACTTGTCACAGGAGGCACAGCTATGTACTTGCGAGATATGACGAGAGATTTTATGTAGGTAATGAATAATGTTTATGTTATGTTCTTAATAATTACCTAGTAATGTGTTCTTTAATGTTGAGACTGATTCTGTTGTTAAAAGCATTTAAAAATAAGTTTACGCAGTCATAATTATTGATATTGTAAGTGAATTATTCTAATATAAAAACTTCATTAATTAATAAACTCGTGTGTTATATTGCTGGCGGCACATTAGATAGGGACTTACATTGTTGAAGCAAGTGAGAAAAACACCGATTTGACATGGTAATACACTGTAACTATAAAATACAGTGTATTGCCCTAACAATCTCTTGATTCGCTTCAGATGACTATCGCGGCAATACAAGTTATCTATGTTAGATCATTGTATTTACGGTAAAATATTTTTTTATTGCTAGGGCTGAAAACCTTATGAAATTTCCTTTTTACTAATATCAAACACTCAAAACTTTCTGAAGAAAATGGAGGAGTAATCCTCTAAAAACGAAAAAAAGTGTTTTACCCGTTTTCTCAAAATCTGTCTTTCGGAGTTACAGTGTATTGGATTCACAGGGTACTATAAGAAATGTAATCCAGTAATCGATAGGGATGACTTCTATATATTTTTTAACTGATTTAAACTTTCACGATTTGTTTTACTGTTTCAGCTATACGGGTCTTAATCTAGTAAACATTACCTCGACATTCCGGTGATTTCGGTGGCTCCAGACACACGATGTCCTTGGTCTCGAAGGAACTGAAGAGGCGGGTATCAATCTCTTTTAACTGTGCGAGTTTTTCAATTTACCCGCACATTGTCTTTTTCACAATTTTGTTCACTAGTGTTGTTTTCGATGTTTGGTACAGTTTCCACGTATAAATAAATAGGTAATTATTAGGGAACAATTCACACAAACTGACTTAGTCCCAAATTAAGCGCGGGTGAAGCTTGTGGTATGGCTACTAGACAACGATATACGCATACTTGTAATAGAGAAATACATACTTCAATAGATAGATATATCCATGACTCAGGAACAAATATTCGTGCTCATCACACAAATATATGCCCTTACGCATTCGAACCCGGGACGCTTGCTTCGCAGGCAGGGTCACTATAATCTAGGCCAAACGCGTCGTCAAACGTAATGTCGTCGCTATACACTCGGACAAGACCTAGACTAGACTCAACTAATCACCTAAACCATCCAGCCCCGAAAATAGACGCAGAAACATGTTTAGAAAGGAACGAACTACTAAAGTATTCTATTTGCAAGAGGTCAGCGTGCGGCCATGTCTGAATTATTTGTAACACGGTCCAAGTGCACACTTGACAAATACTTGTTTGTTTTTATGTACTTTATGGCTGTGTGGACGTTATTGGATGGCTGTTTGGAGGTTACATGGGAGCATTATTACGGCGGGGAACGTGTCCAGTCAGTTTGTTTTTGGTATAAATTTTAACCATTGCTTTGTCAGCGAGCGAGAGGTTACAGTTGGTGGTATTTGTAAATTGAAATAATGTTGACGGGATGTGAGTCGGGTTACCTCTGCGTGTGGTCAAGAGCTGCAGACCCGTTGAGGGGAAGAGCAGTGCTTGGTCCCATGCACCTTGGGCATCGGTTCATGGTTTCCTGGCAGATTCTGCGGGATCATTACCCGTTGGCTAAGAGCCCGACAGGGGTGGGGGGAGGTCTTTTGACCGTGTTCTACCATACAACTTTGCCGACATTTTCTTCAAAAAAAGTTTCACACTTTGTAATGTCTTTTCCACCTTAATAGGCTCAATAAAGTCTAACACATTTCAGTCATCGACACTCCAAGTCGTTACTATGTCATCTTTTATTTCTTCCTAGCTTCTGCCCGCGACTTCTGCGTAGAATTAGCAATTAACATGTTTATTGCTATCCCTTGGGAACTGTGCAATTTTCCAGGATAAAAAGCCTATGTTTCAATCTATCAACCTATCTTCGTTCCAAATTTTATCCAAATCCGTCTCACTCGTTTTAGCGTGAAGAAAGAACAAACATACACACTCACTCACGCACATCGTCACATCGTCACAAACTTTCGCATTTATAATATTAGTAGGATTATCTTATTCTTACCGATAATACGTATCTGGTCACAGAAATAACTCTACATTAATATTATTAACATCCGCTTACTCCTCGATCGCTTTGGTAACAAAAACTAATTGAACTTCAAGAGTTACAACCCCTTAATAAACAAATGGTGCAAGTAACTGACTGATAGCGATAGTTTGGCAAACAATATCTTTTTTGTATGCTCTTTTTTACGACACTAAAGGCAAACCTGCACTGGGTCACCAGATGGTTACTGTAATATTGATTCTTTAACACTTTTACAAAAATAAACTCGTATGTTTGAAGTCAGTGCCTCAGCTCTAGCTAATAGTGCCAAGCTCTTCTAATAGGTAGATACAATGTAGGCCGTGATTAAAAAAAAGTTATTATTTTCTAACTATAGCTTGCTGACTTGCTTTAAAGTATTTAGCTTAGATATAGAGCAGCATGTTACAGCCGATTGCCTATTTTTTGTTGTATTCAGGGACAGAAGGAACGCATTTAACTGGAGATTTCATAGCTACCACGACGGCAACAACGTATATGGTTCTACTAGAATAATGACAACTTTACAGGAGAGCAAAAAGAAAGTATAAATCTTCATAACTTTTTTTTTACGGAAGATAATAATCTAAAATTTGGCATGTGGGATAAGAATTTCATTTCATTGCTGTTTTTGTAATCAAATAACCCAATTTATTTGAAGTTTTTGAGAAAAAGCAGATAGTCCCTATAATTTAGGTAAAGTCGCTTGCTCACAACTGTGTATACTGTTCTATCTACCACTTGGGATAATATACTCTGGTGTAATTTTCTATAAAATTTACGTACGTAGTTCTATATGGCACTTAGAACATTGTGCTAGGATTCAAAATGTATGTATATAGGTCTATCTGACACCTCGAATTCAATACTTCGTAATAAAAGTGTTTATCTTTCAGTAAAAGATTCTATGTGAGGATCCGGTTATGAATTATAGGTCACTTATTTAGTTTCTTTTTTCAAAATTGAATAACGTAACCGTTAATTACACTCTTTATCTTTTATTTTGTATGCTATAAATTTATTAAATATGTATGCAAAACAAAATTTTGACACATTTTGTAGATATAACTTTATTCTAAATCAGTTTAAGAGCTTACCGGACAATGTAGATAGTTCCAAATAAAAGTCAAAGTATGTATGTATGTATGTATAACTCTTTATTGTACATAAAACACATGAAAAAGGTAAATACAGGACAATACAAATGTACAAAGGCGAGCTTATCCCTACAAGGGATTTCTTCCAGTTGACCTTAGAACGATTGACAGGACACAGGTATTAAGCAAGAGTAGACACACAGAAAAAGTAAAAGAACTGATCGAATCCTAAAATAATCCTAAATGCCTAAATTTTAAATAATGTAAAATTTAATTTAATAAACTACACATATTAGATAAATACGATAAACTAATACATATTAAAATAATATATTACACAACATAATATACATTTGGTCTGGTTTGAATTTGTATCCTTAGTTTTCATTATTATTATTATTAAGTGTTTGTATTATTAGTGGTATTTTTTTTTATAATAGGTATTTTAAGTTTAGGCTAGTTTTATTTTTAAATAATTTAGATTTAGAATAGTTGGTTTTAGTTTTGTATTTACATTTTAAGTATCTATTTTTTCAATACTTGCATGAAATAAATACTCTCAAAATATACATAAATGAATATATATATATATATACACACACAAGTTACAAAGCATGTCAGATGATGTACATTAGATGAGTTATTTATTTAGTAATATACAATACAATTTAACTAAAATCGTACACTTTACGAAATAATTATTTCAATATCAAATATCAGTACTGTCAAATGAATCAAGAATTTTACTTCTTGATTTTATGTTTACTTTCACGGTTTTACCCGTTACAAATTAAATGCTATGGGTAGTGTAGCGGTATAGCACGCATCACGGAATGATGAGGATCCGAGTTCAATTCCCGGCCATAGCTTTACTTTTTGGATTTTTCTGTGTTCTAATTTTCAGTGTTATTTATAAATTCAAATGTCACTCTTAATCTTTGAAAAATGTAGAATAACCAGTAATTCTACATGTAGAACCTTGTTCTTTCACCGCATCGCATATAACATGATTCCTAAGATTTTCGCCCATCCCTTCGATGGGATTTTACCATATGCGCAGGAAAAAAGCAGCTGGTACATTTTACGAGTATATTTTATCTTTACTCTCAGACCAGCATGGAAGATCTAAGATGCAATACCTTATGTGCCAGTAATTTCACCGGTTGTCCAACTCTCCATGTCGGAACACAGAAGCGCAAGCCAAACAGTATTTAACGGCAGGTTTAGCAAGTAATTGGAGTAGTTGCAGTACTGCGTCACAGTCACAGTCACTCCACTGGAACATGTGGCAGTGCACAAATTGCGTGAAAATGTCAACACTGGGTAGGGAGGGTGATCAGCGAGCCAACTGCATACCTCACGAACGTTTTTCTCTCCAGGATGGAATCAAGAATACCTACAGAAATACGGAGCATAACTATACTGATTGACTTACCTGTGACCATCAATAAAAAGTGGAAGTAGGCAGGATATTATATGCCGCAGACAGGACCACAAATGGGGTAGACGGGCGCTTAAATGGAATTCCAGAGTGCATCACAAAAATGTGGGAAAGCTCAGGAATGTCAGAAAGTAATTGATGATATGACCTTATCAAGGTGGCCGGGTGGAATTGGATGCAAAAAGCACAAGATCAGAAGGAATGGCGTGCATTAGAAGAAATCTACACTCAGTTGATTGAAGAAGAGAGTAGAAAGATATATATTATGCTAATGCTACATCTAGTCCATATTTTTATACAGATACGAAGCTTGGACTACTAAGGAATACCCCAGAAAACACATATAGGCATTTGGGATGTGGGGTTATAGCCAAATACTTGACACCAGCCGGACTCCGAGGATTACAAGATGAAGAATTCCTGAAGCGTGTTGAAAAGAAACGCGAACTGGAGTAACAGTGACGCCTCTCAATTTTCGGCAAGGCGTTTCATTTCTCGATGAGGCGAATATTCGTGAAACTTACGTAAACATAAAAACGTAAATTACGTCTTTTCATTTACAGGCTAGACAGAGCCAGAGGAGAAAAGGTTTAAAGTAACCAAGGAACGAGGTATCTGCAACTCGTATTTACTACATGATGTACTTTTATATTGACATGTGATCGCCAGCAGAAAGTGGAAGTGGGCAGGCCATATATTATATACCGTAGACTAGACAACAGGTGGGGTAGAGTGGGACACCGAAATGTGGGCAGGCAACCGATGCGTTGGACCGATGATCTTGTCAAAGAGGCAGGGAAGAATTGAATGCGAAAGGTGCGAGATCAAAACGAGTGGCGTGCATTGAAAGAGACCTACACTCAGCTTTGGGTGGATTATGGTTGAGGAAGAGAAGAGAGAGAGAGAGAGTACTTTTATATTTTTATAAATTGTATCTTCTGGCACTTCAAATGCACATGACAATGCTCTTATAATAAAATTAGAATAGAATAGAATAGAATCATTTATTCCTTGCACTCGTCCGTCCTTAAAAGTGACTCTTCTGAAAGGCATATATCATGCATATTAAAAACAACACACTCGTAATACAGATTATAATTTACCTATAAGCTGATGGCTCGTGAATTTATCGACATGTTTTAATAAGTAAGTATGAGTATAGGTGTTAGCAGTGCAAAATAAACAGTAATAAAAAAAAACTTGAACTTAGATAGTTATTAACGTAAAGCATAGCAATAGAGTAACAAAATCCCAAATTAAGATGAATTTTATGATCTTTTTTTAAATTTCAATCGGCATTTGCAATGGCAGATAGAATTATTCAAATCTATCCAAAAATGTTTTTTGATGTAAATAGTTTTAGGTGACTGATAGAACGTCAGCCTTTATGAGTTAAATGACATAAAAAATTCCAAGTAGCAGATAGCTCTGCATACGTAGTCCGCTTAAATATCGACTCCTACGCATGTAGTTCTATGTGTCAGATCGAACAATGTACACTGTTTTTTATTTTAATATTTCTTGTAAACAATCAAAGCGTTTGGGGCCGTTGGGTTACCGATCAGTCCGCGAACAGAGTGCGATGTGGTACATAGCACTCTGAGTATTTGAGTGATTGAGATGGCATTCATCCTGTAAGGTTCAATGTGGCACTTCGCATAGTATTCGTGTTAGTACAGTGGTTTTTAACATAGATGGAACTCTATGCGTCATTCGTAAAATCTATACTAAGGGGAATTTTAATATAATTTTTATACTAAACGATAGGTATCGTCTTCTAGATTATTATGCTGCTATGTTCGTAGTTCGAACTTTTTAGCACTTTGCACCTTGTACGTTGTTGCCGTCGACCAGTTGTTTACTATACGGCGATGAGAAAGGGATTGAAAAACCTATCACTCCATTATATATTTTAACGTAAGTTTATTCCGGTTTTGTAATAATAAAAACCACAAGAGGGTAAACGTTCACAATTAATAAATTCAAGTTAATCTTAATTTTGAACAGAAATTTCTAGATGAGGTTTATAATTGTAAACATATTTTGTATGGTTCGGTAATCAATTTCGCTTATGACTTACAAACTGCCAAACTTTGCCCTGTTAGCAGGCAAATATTGGGATTAAAGTTCAAGTGTTTGCGTTATTAAACCAATATTTATACAAGTTTGAAATGTTAATACAGGTTTACCTTAAGTTGGAGAAGAAAGTGATGTAGCCGACAACTTGAACTAACTAGTTAGGCACGTTAAAACATTGAGTACAGTTATAACAGTGCTGTTTACAGACACCTTAGAATAAGCTACATTAAACTCAAAAGTATCTCGTTTTTTTACACGACAAGGATATAGCGAACTAGCAAGTGAGTCACCTAAGTGAGCACCACGTGAGGACACTAGAGGATTGCATGCAAGCGCTGCTGCTTGGCGGCAGGATTGCACAAGATCCAGTAAATGAAGACGGACTGGAGACAGAAGAGTTCATTAAATTAATAGCTAGAGACGAAATGTCATACATAAGTAAAGGAAAACATAATATGTTGACCGCCGCCGTAAATACCTACAAATCATAAGACGGTCTCTTGATACATGACAAATTAGTTCAGATTGACAAACTATTTATACCTGATAAAAAAAATTAGTAGGCCTTGAAGGTCTGGTTGGATTTGGCACAAAACTGTTAAGAAATTAAGAAGAGAGAAGAGGCCTGAGATTTAGATAACGAAAAGCCTATAATGATGAGGGTCTATATTTTGTCCCATAAAATTTGACCGAATGTAGTTTGTCCTATAAACAGTATTTTTTTCGAATTGACAGTAAACTAACCTCACCTACTGCATTCCGATGATCTTTCCTAAATGCATGATTTTGTGTGCTATGAAAAAAACCGGTTGTCTGTAAAGTCGGTTTACGGACGATAGTTTTACGTGATAACGATAAATATATCACAACGCTTGGGCCAATCGTGCGCTATATCGCTTGTTCCGCGCTCTCGCTTGCACACTCTGACGTCACGCGGAACGTAACGCAATGAGTCATGCTTTTTCTTGAGTGCAGCCGGCGTTCATCGATTTATAAGACGCTATCACGTCAAAAAGAGTAACGAATATCGACCAACCAAAATTATCGAACAAAAAGAGACTCGTAATGTTGACGATGATGAACATCGGTCTATATCTATACACAATCTACAACTCTCTCTGTCTCTCTCTAACCAATTTAACTGCAGTTAATTCGAGTGCAACACCGTCTCCATAAATAAGCTTGGCAACATTAACTGACGCAGAACCTAGAATCGAAATTTGCATTGGATTACCATTTCCCTATTAGCTTAGCAATATTCGGTTCGATGCATGTTGGTCCCCGAGGTGATGCGATGTTTCGATGCCTTAGTTCCATGTCATTATACCTTATTCGTAGTTACATATTAGGCATGGATACTTGGAATTGTTAAACAATGACTATAAGTACCATTCGGGATTCAATCAGATACTTAAAATATAAATTAGATTGTTAATTACCTACCTTGATGTTTCGACCGCGATGTACCGCCGTGGTCTCGGTTAGACTGCAGGATAATATTCAAGCCGAGCAAGTTTTTAAGCTTTTTATTTACTTGCATTTGTATGTAAATAAATAATAAATAATAATGAATATCTTGGGACAATTTGACACCAATTGACCTAGCCCCAAACTAAGCAAAGCTTGTAATATGGGCACTAGACAACGGATAAACATACTTGTATAGATAAATACATACTTAAATAGATATTAAACATCCAAGACTCGAGAACAAACATTCGTATTTTCATACAAATATCTGCCCTGACCGGGGATCGAACCCGGGACCTCAAGCTTCATAGTCAGGTTCTCTAACCACTAGGCCATTCGGTCGTCATGTATGTTTTTTTTTTTTTTTTTATATATAAGAGGGGGCAAACGAGCAGACGGGTCACCTGACCTGTGTATTTAAGTATGTTTGTCCGGGTGTAATCTTGCGACTCAATTTTGATCAGTGTTGCCAATGCAAATTTTTAGGCGGCCGTGTACATAACATAAAAAAGCCGTGTTTATATGGAAAAAGACCAAGGGTGGGCCGTACCACTCCTTAAAAAAAGAAACACTGGCATTCGGATACGCAAGGCTACTCCGATGTTCGACAATAATATAGTGCCGTTTCTCTCGATTTCCTATCAAGCAATTTGGATGAGCGGGACGGCACTATACGACGGTCGAATTTCGTGCATCGGATACACTAATGACAATCGAATACTCTAAAAGTGAATTTGTTATAAATAAATAAATTAACAATCGTAAATTTGCGAAAAGCCGTAGAATCTGCTACGGTCCGAGGGTTGCAGCCGTAGGCCGTGGATTTTGTAATTTTTTGGACTGAAAGCCATAGAACACGGTAATTGCCGCAGCATATGCAGATGTCTTCAACTGATTGAAATTTGTATTTAATATAATAATAATAATAATAATAATAAATAATAATAATAAAAGATATTTATTCAACAGTTTGCAATTACATTTAGGTATACATGTAAACAATAAAAAGCTACAAACTATTGAAATGGGTTGCAGCTCAGCTTGTGCCTGTGCCACCCAGACCTAAGGATCTGTTGACAAACAGACGCTGTTTTTCAGCCGCCCCCATGAAACACACACACACACACACACACACACACACACACACACAAATAAGGACCAACACACGGGCCATTACCAAGAGAGCCCTTATAAAATAAACTTTTGACTCCTGACTCGATACACATCACATAAAACTGTAGGTATTGGTACATATTGCAAAATAGTACCTCTGTAACTTGTACACTATTTAAAATTACGTTCCTTTATACGGATATTTTAAAACTGAAACTGCTCAATAAGTTTTGAATTAAGGTCTGCCGCATTTGTTTTAAATTCACGGTGTTCACTTATTACAAAACTTAGTCGGACTCGATCTCGCGAAACGTTAAAAAGTGATCTCCTAAAATAATACAACCCAGTTTCGAGCTCCTAAAGTATGTTTTGTACAATTTATAGCTCTATTAAGGCATAATAATTGCCCATTTAAAGTTTGGGATTGTTTGAAAAAGAAAACAATTTTTATTCGCTATTGTCTTCTCTTGTTCGAATTTGTGTATAGGTATTTCACGATTGTACAGAAATTGCCTTTCAACATTTTAAAATGAGAATTCATTTGGTGGTAGTGTTTTGGTTGATGGAGTTTAGTTTCGATTATTTAAAACACACTTACAAAAGAAAAAGCGTACGTAGATACTTAAAAACGATTCCAATTCTAAACTCGTGTTTGTGTGACGTTTGCTGGATTAAATTTTGTTTTGCATTTTGTTATTCTTATTTTTGGTTAACCTCAAAATTGCGAGTATTATAATCCGATAGAATGTAAAAGAAGTAGGTACGCGTTGAAATAAGAGTACGATTGACTTTATACTATTAAGTTTGAGTTTGAGTTTTTTTGTGACGGACCTATTAATTATTTTACTCCAGATGATTTATTGAATGTGACTTAGAATTTGGTAGATTATGATTATGGACTACTACAGTCAATACATACGGTAAGCTAAGAAAACTCGATACTAAAATGAAAATTTTAATTGAAACTTAATATTTTATTGAATCAGGCGTTACTTTGCGGAGGTCCATTTTGTGTTCATTAAAACTTAATGTAAATCCGGGCGAGTTTCTTTTAGATCAATGGTTCCGAATCTGGGGGTAATAACCCCCAAAGAGGATAAAGATGTTGAGTATAAGGAATAGGAGTAACTATTGAGAAAAAAGCCATCAGATAAAGATGAATAGAAAGTATTATATGCTTGCTTTAACCCCTCGAATGCTTAAGACATACATCTGTGCCAAATTTAAGACTATACTTTTGTATTTTTATATAGATCGAATATGTGCATAATTAAAACAGATGAGTCTAGAATGCGGTACTTTTTTTAGCTCCGACATACGAGGGGTTCAAGGAGTGATTGTTTAATTTTTGGACTTCTCAGGAATACAGATTAAAATAGATAAGGAGTCACTGTTTTAGAGAGTCAATCGGCTGGATTTATAACGAAAATTGCATAAAATATTAACCTAAAAAGACTAGTGACACAGCGTCCCATTTTGTGAAGCTAGCTGCGCGGAGATATCACGTCCGGTGAATTAATGGCTGTTTGCTGCCGTCAAGAGCCATAGTTGAGCAGTCCCGATGAATGATAAATTCCTAGTATATGCTTCATTTAATTTAGCATGAGAAACCACAATAACATTATTATTGCGTCTGGTAAACAATTTTTTACCTAGTTAATAGAATTGTTTTGATGTAACTTTATTTTCGTGTCGTTTATTGTTACTCAAGTACAAATTGTAAAGTGATTACAGTTCACGAGCCGCAATATAAGGTTGTTCTGGTTTCTCATTCTAAATTAAATGAAGTATAGTAGATACGACGACCCGGAAGTAAAGCTATTTGCAAAAATCGGGTATCCAAAACTTATCATGCTACGAAGAGCAGCAGTTGTTCCAGCTAAATGAGGCCCGACCCGATATTATTTTTTGAAATTTATACCTCCTTATTCATAAACGCTCTATTAGGCTTCTGCTAACTTAACAATCGTTTGTCCTTATCTGTCACTTTGACATTTACCTTTCACAGATAAGGACAACCGAATACTAAGTTAGCCGAGGCTTATGGAGCGTTTATGAATAAGGGGAATAGTTTGTAACTTTTACTAGATAAAGGAGAATGACAATTAAAGCTGCCTTATTTTTGTGTCAATATGAGTAATTTTCCAAAAACGAAAATAATAAATAAGATATCCTCATAGCTAGCATGTTTCTTTCTTTTTGTGCTCATTTTTCATATTAACTTAACTTTTAGTTAGCTACGACACTCAACAAATTTTACCTACGAAGTTGAAATAATTTTCAAGTGTAGTAGTAAAGTACTAAACAGTGTGCATAAATGTTGTGTATATTTGTAATTGCGTTATAAAGAAAGAAAGAAAGAAAAAGTTTATTTAAGACTATCACAAATAACAAAATAAATAAACACGTATTAAAACAACAGATACATAAATTGACACAAAATGGTCCCGACTCAGCATCGCATAGCTTGTACACATTGCCATGTTTGTATTTGTTAACTAGGTCTGAGCTTACGCTCGTACATTATGTAATTATTTATTACTTCTATCTATACAATATTATCGCTTTGACCAGTAGAGACTTTATACATCTCTACTATAGACCAATGTAATTTAAGGTACGAATTTAAGTAGGTACTATTGTAAATCTATTTTAATTTGAAAAAATCGCTTTCTGCCAAGTTTCTTGCGGCGCATTCTTCTTGGCAATGATGGTCTTCCCGAATGCGCTGGTAGATTAAAAAAAGACATGTTAAAGAGCCCTTGGCGGCCTATTTGCAAAATACATTTTTGATTTTTGACTTTTATATAAAAATGAATTGCTGTTCGTTAATCTCGCTAAAACTCGGAAATAGCTGTACCGATTTGAATAATTTCGGTTTTGACATATTTGGGCAAGTCTAGGGAAGGGTTAAAAGGTGAAAAAACATTTATAAAAAAACAGGAACGGGGCGAAGCTGCGGGCAATAGCTAGTATCTAATCTAACTAATATTATAAATGCGAAAGTATGGATGGATGGATGGATGGATGTTTGTTTGTTACTCAATCACGCCAGAACGGCCCAACGGATCTGTATGAAATTTGGCACATAGATAGAGAAAAGTCTGGAATAGCACATAGGCTACATTTTATCCCGGAAAATTTGCTTAGTTCTCGCGGGATAGCGATAAACGAATTCTTTGCAGACGAAGTCGCTGGCAACAGCTAGTAAATAAATAATAATGAAAGTGTTCGTTTTTTTTTCAAAGGGGTTTTTATGAAATGGTGTTGCGAAATTATATTAAATATTATTTCAACAGATGATTAGGTTAGCTTAATTAATACTACTGTAAAAATACGAGTATTTCATTGTAATTTTGGATTTAAACTTACCACTCCTTTGACCCCTTGCACTTTGAACATCGCTTAATCTTGCTTATATACCTATATACGTCCTGTCAATCGTTCAAAGGTTAACTGGAAGAAATCCTTTTTAGGGATACGTTTTCATGTGTTTTATGTACTTACATACATGTACTCACCGATTTACCAACCACAATTACAATAATAATAATATTATGTACTGTAATTTTCAATATTAAATAGGTACATAAATATGTTTTAGTAGCAAATAATACTCAAAAGCATTGCTTAAGCTCTTTATTATCATTATCAAACGCTTCGCTTTTGAAACATACGAAATGAGGACTGTATGGATAATTATGTATGATTGTTGAGCAGGGAATCTAAGTACTTATTGTAAAGCAAACACCAACAAAACTGACTGCTACTTTACTGCTGACAAATAATAACGTAAAACTCATGTTAAAAAAGAGTATAAAAACATAAAAAATAATCAAAACTAAAAATACAACAAAAAGTACGCAACAGCTTTGTTTTTTAATCTAAACTAACTGCCTAATTTCCGCATTACATATCCAAACTGATAAAATATTCCCATTTTATTTTTGCGATTGTCATTTGTCACCCTCTAAACCGCCATTAGGCCGTAAAGGATACATTCCTCAAATTTCCCATAAAAGAGCTAACAATGGAGCCATTCTTACATAAAACCGGAAAATATCACACCCCCCCCACTTGAAAGAGCGGGGCTCTAAAAATTCCGACAATTCTCTCTCGTACAATAAACAGTGCTCGCTGCGGTAACATTTTACTACCGTAGTTGTACCGGGAAATACCGTACTTACCTATGCACCTGTACCATCAGCGAAATATGTGGTCTACCACCCTAAGGTTAAAAATCCTTTGCACGTCACAATATTATAATGTCGATAAGACGTGGTTTTTTTTTTTTTTTAAAAAAGCCGTGGCTGTCAACTTGAAATTTCGACTTTAGCGACTTTTATTTTGTTTGATAGGAAGTTGCGACGAAAAGTGGTAGAACACTTCTTTGGTCGACCGTACATACCTATGTCACGCCTCTTTCCCATAGGGCTAAGCAGATAAAGTCCGTGATCTTTTAGAATGCTATTTGGGTTTGTCCTGATGTCTTCCTCACTCGGCCGATGCAAGTATCAAACCCATAAGAGTGAGCGAAAGAGCAAGACGAACCCGAATGGCATTCTAAGAGCCACAGACTGTACTTTGTTCCACTTTTTTTGAAGTGGAAACTTCTTTAGCGGTGTTGAGCAATTTTTGGGATGGGTAAAGAATGTTAAACTCGCGTCAGATGTAAGACGGAAGGAGAGTTTAAGTATCATAATAATTATCAAGATCCTCTAAGAGCTTATTTTGAAATACGAATGAAGCTAGAGTCTCGTTCGATTTTTGAAGTATATGTATGTATGTATGTATGTAAACTCTTTATTGCACATAAAAATTAAAAAATACAGAATTACACAGAAAGTACAAAGGCGAACTTATCCCTAAGAAGGGATCTCTTCCAGCTAACCTGTACGTTGATTTCGTCGCTTTAAGCGTATGTGCGTTTGGCCTAGTACTATAAGGTGTGCAATAACAGTGTGTTCTCTCAGATGGCCACAGTTCAAATCTCGTGTATTTTAAGCGTATGTGCGTTTGGCCTAGTGCTATAAGGTGTGCAATAACAGTGTGTTCTCTCAGATGACCACAGTTCAAATCTCGTGTATTTTAAGCGTATGTGCGTTTGGCCTAGTGCTATAAGGTGTGCAATAACAGTGTGTTCTTTCAGATGACCACAGTTCAAATCTCGTGTATTTTAAGCGTATGTGCGTTTGGCCTAGTGCTATAAGGTGTGCAATAACAGTGTGTTCTCTCAGATGACCACAGTTCAAATCTCGTGTATTTAAAGCGTATGTGCGTTTGGCCTAGTGCTATAAGGTGTGCAATAACAGTGTGTTCTCTCAGATGGCCACAGTTCAAATCTCGTGTATTTAAAGCGTATGTGCGTTTGGCCTAGTGCTATAAGGTGTGCAATAACAGTGTGTTCTCTCAGATGACCACAGTTCAAATCTCGTGTATTTTAAGCGTATGTGCGTTTGGCCTAGTGCTATAAGGTGTGCAATAACAGTGTGTTCTTTCAGATGACCACAGTTCAAATCTCGTGTATTTTAAGCGTATGTGCGTTTGGCCTAGTGCTATAAGGTGTGCAATAACAGTGTGTTCTCTCAGATGGCCACAGTTCAAATCTCGTGTATTTTAAGCGTATGTGCGTTTGGCCTAGTGCTATAAGGTGTGCAATAACAGTGTCTTCTCTCAGATGACCACAGTTCAAATCTCGTGTATTTTTTTTCTTTTTGCGCGAGTGCACACTGTGTGTAGTTTTCACTTCTGCCGGCCGGCACTCCCGAAGTGCTACCCTGTGTTTTTTTTTATGTTAGAGAATCCAGACAAACAAACTATTGGGTTACCTGATGTTAAATGATCACCACTGTCCATAGACACCGACTTGCTACGATCCTGATATACCGCTTTTGCTTCATCCACATTCATCAATTTGTACATAATGCTCGTCAGTTTAAGGTACTCTTGACCTGCAGGCTTATCACGTAACTCGCTCGCGATCACCATCGTCTTCATTTTGACAGTTCATGTATGGGCTGACAATTGGCATCTGAATCAGCTAGCTGTCACATTCATACAAGAACTGTCAAAATGAACACGATGGCGATTGCGAGCGAGTTACGTAATAAGCTAGCTGACCTTTTTGTCAAAACGTCCCCAATTTAGTCAAGGTACGTCCTTCTAGGCCTTAATCAACGCTCCCATTCACACTCGCCACATAAATATGTTTAGTTTATCCGATGCTCCTAAATAATTATGTATGCTTCGTCGTTTTGGCCACGTTTTTATCCAACCTAACGATGCAAAGTAAGGCATTATAATGTGTGATGTTGTATGTTTAGGTTTATGTATCCTTATTCGTTTTTGGCGCTAGAGAAATCAAACGCAGTGGTTGATTTTGATGATTCTTACGTTCGGGGTAAAAAGTTAAAAACAAATCCTGAAACTGTTGCAAGAGAATTTCGTTTGAATTTAAATGTGGTACTATCAGATAAATCACTAAAGAATTCCAGTCTGCTTTGTTTTTATTTAATTAATTCTAACAAGGTTCAGGGTTTTTTTTTTCTTTTAACTAAAATAAATGTTTTTTGTCTAAAAATATTTTTTAGTTTTTGATCCTGGCAACATTTTCATTCGTGCTTGTTAAAAATCTGTTTTAAAGCAAACAAAGCAAGCCTTTACAAACCCTACCATGTACCTATTGTGTTGTGTTGGTTTAAATATTTAGCCGAGAGTAAAACAACAAAGAAACCATCAATTAAAATCACCTAACACGTTAAATATTTCCCTCGATTTATACGAACGCGGCGGGCAAAAAAAAGTTGCACCGATTTATTCTCCCACCCTGTTAGGTTGGTAGTAAACAATCGATGAGTTATTATCTCTCCTTTGCAGCCAGTTCTATTCAATGACGCAGTATAAAAGAAAAATATTCACCTGCTATTATTGCTAGGTGAATTATGAATTTTTCAAGCAGCGGTGGTGATTTGTTCCGCCAGTGTTTTGTTTCTTGCGGTACACCGCCGATTTTTGAATTTAGAACGCAGCAATTTTCTTTTGTTCGTTCTAGCATGCCAGAGAAATGGTTTGAGGAATAAGTGCTTCGAAAGTTTTACAGTAAAAATGTTGAATTTTTAACCGAACTGAAAACGACAAACCTTTTCATATTTATGAAGTTCGGTGGAACTTCATAAATATTAACTTCTGAACGTTATATTTAAACTTAACAGTGGCTATCCACAAAAATATAGTAGGTACGTATGCATAAATAATCTAAACTAATCTAACTAATATTATAAATGCGAAAGTATGGATGGATGGATGTGTGTTTGTTACTCAATCACACCAGAACGGCCCAACGGATCTGGATGAAATTCGGCGCATAGATAGAGAAAAGTCTGGAATAGCACATAGGCTACTTTTTATCCCGGAAAATTGCGTAGTTCCCGCGGGATAGCGATAAACGAATTCTTTGCAGACGAAGTCAATGGCAACAGCTAGTAAATAATAAGTGTGTTACTTGCTCGTAGGTATAACAATGTTCTAAGAGACAAAAGAGCCCCTCAAATTCAAATATTTAAATTCAATCGCATCTTAGTCCCTTTAAGGGACTTCAAGCTTATTATTGTAATGCTGACATAAACTTTGCGTTAGTGTCCCTAGTCTTGAGTCTTTAAAAGGTTCCTAACATACTATAGAATAATAAAATTCTCTCTTCAGGTTTACAACAGAAAAGAAAAGGAAACGAACTGATTAGGTACGAAATTGTAATAAGCTGAGAATAAATTTAGGTACCTACTTCGTGTCAACACATGCAAAAAAGCTACGCATGTGTGACAACAGCTTAACGCTTAAACGCTTATTTTGTTAAAGAAACCAGTCCCTTCAATTTTTTTTTTTTTACGTAGGTACCTATGACTGACCAGTGACCAGTGATTGACCTCTGTCTCGAGCACCGCAAGAGCAGCATGGATAGTGCATACGAGGCCTAAGGTGTAACTCACTGGTTCAGTAACAGCTTATGCACTCTGGCCTTGGTTAGAAATTTGGTTTGTTTACAAATGCGTTAAATATTGTTTGGAATGGACTATAGATGAATCCCTCCAGTAAAATAAAAAGTATGTCTAGGATGATGAAAACATAACATTACTTTCTGATTCAAGAATTATCTAAAGTTGAAAAAAATATTTAGAAGATGGATGGAGACGGAGATGGAGAAGTCAATGTTTGAAGAGAAAATAAGTTCAGTCTAAACTTTAGTCTAAAATATAATCGTGAATCTCGCAACGCATCATAAAATCTATTAACTCATATGTATTTATGGCATATTCTGATTTATGTAAGATTTAAACGAAATAAAATATTTTCATTTTCATGTAAATGATAAAGATAATTAAAACAGCCACTTGGTGTGTCCCAGAGAATGGCCAACGACGACGAGGCAGACCAAGACGATGGCGGGACGATTTGGACGCGTATATGGAGGAATGGCCGGACATTGCGTCGGACCGAGAGTTGTGGAGGTCTAGAGGAGAGGCCTTTACCCAGCAGTGGGACACCGCAATAGGCTATTAAAAAGAAAAAAATAAAACAAATTTTACAATGACTCTTTTATTGGTAACGTTTGCATTTTACTTTATTGTTTTTATTTATTTATAACTAAATCACGTTTGATTTAATGCTCAATAACATTTTTATCAATAGGCAAACATATTAATATTGTAGGAGTAGATATAATCCAACTATTTTAAGGAGTTATTTAATATTGGGTGAAGATAAATTATAATACTTTTGAAATATTTTTCAAACATTTTTTAACTTTTAAAACATTACTATCGGTAAAGCTAAGTTGTGAAATAACACTAAACATACATATTTAGCAGTTTTTAAAACATTTTGAAATAATTTTTGAATCACATTAAGGCATAACTTTTAGCAACAACAATAAAATGAACATTATTTTATTACAATTTTTACATTAATTATACCTGTATTCATCATACTGTTTAAATAACATTAACAATTAGGCTACATTTAAAAATTAAAAAACAAAACAAATATTTTTAAAAAATTACAGAAACGTTAACGTTTTAAACAAACAAAGACCAATCGAATCATGTATAACATTATATTTATGAAATAAAAAAGATTTTATTTCTATTCACATTGTAATTATCTAAATGTTTGGACTATTACTTAGAGGATTTTAATATTATTAATATAATAAACATGGCTTTTTGAAATCACATACAACAATGCTATGTATTATTTACAGTGGTCATTATTCTAAATAATCAGTCTATGTTAACGGTATTACTATAAATCGATTAGACAATTGTAACATTCTTCATGCCTCCAGGATTTTACAAATAAACAATAAAAAACACCATTATACAAGGTTGCTAGATGTGAGGAATGTAAAGACAACTGACATAACGACAATAATAATAATAAAATTAGACTCTTCATAGCGGCAATTTCAGTTTTGCAGCATTTTGAAGTGAAGACGATTGGAACTTGAGGACCCCAGCCCATCTATTTTTAAATAAAAAGAAACGAGGGACCAAAGAGCTTGCGATGTTTGTTGACTAACACATTTCATTCTAAGAGGCACAACGACTACCATTTGAAATATTACTTAAAGTTGTTACGTAATTATTAACCTTTTTCAGGCATTGTTTCTCTGTTTCTGTTTTTAATTAACGTCATTATTTGCATATTTTATTATAAATTAAGTGATAGTAAAGAGTAAAGTTACCACTGCTTGAGCGTACCTGACGGAATTTAATGTCACTGAAAGTTTTCTTTCCTTCTAAAACAAGTATTTACCTAAATAAAATATATATATTATTACCTTTATATAACTTACAGTCAAATCATACAAAAGCAAGATGCTCCCCACAAAAAGACTCCAGCAAATATCCGACTCAATCTCTGTCTATATCGAGGAATGTTCTCGAACGTAACAAAAGACGAGCGACGTGGACCAACCGCCTCGTATCTCGATTCGCATTTGTCAATCTGAGACACCCCAGTGAACTAGTGCATCGTGTAATATGAGTGCATGTTGCGTTGTGTGTGTGTATTGATTTCATTGGTACCGAATGCCAAACGGGACTGTAGCAGTTCAGTGCACAATTTCGTGGACTTGTATTCTGAATTGCTTGGATTATATGTACAGTCTGTGAGATCTTAGAATGCCTCGGGTTTGTTTTGCTGTCTCACTCACTCTTATGGCTTTGATACTTCAATCGGCCGATGGTACTCGAAACCCGAATGGCATTCTAGAAAATGAGGAAAATAGGTATTGATAGTTTTTTTTTCAACTGAAAGAAAGAAAGTAGACATTTATTCGTAACTATTTATTTATTTATTTTTACGAGTAAATGTACGAAAAAAATCAGTAACTTGAAAGAATATTTGCCAAGAAAGTCTGTATTTTACCAAAACAAGTGTTAAGGACGGAAAGGCGGCTGGCGGAGGAGGCTGTGTTCCGGTGTGGAGAGTAAGACAGCCGGGGAAATTACGGGCACAAGAGGCATTTCATTTAAATCCTCTAGGTTGGCAACGCATCTGCAATCCCTCCGGGGTTGCGGGTGTCTATGGGCAGTGGTGATCGCTTACCATCAGCTGACCCACTTGCTCGTTTGCCTTCCTATTCACATAAAAAAGGGAAATAACTTATAAAGCCTGGTAGCATTCATTTTCGTGTGTAGTTAGTGTGGATAACAATGTGTGTTTGTAAGAGTTTTTAATGATTCACGGTTAAGTTCATTCGAAATATTATAAACGGGATGTGAACCGCGATTACCTTTATTGAGCTCCCGATATTTCGATACAGTTGCATGTATCATGATCAGTCTACCCGTGATCATGATACATGCAACTGTATCGAAATATCGGGAGCTCAATAAAGGTAATCGCGGTTCACATCCCGTTTATAATATTTCGAATGTGTGTTTGTGTTTGTTCGATTTCGTTCTAATTTCAAGCACTGCATTTGCTTTAAAATTGCAATTATTAACAGTTACAAAACTAGTATTATTTTCGATATCAATTTATTTTGAACTTAAAATCAATGAAACATTATTTCGCATTAAAATAGAGAAAGTAAAATTTTTTCAGTAATTTTTCATTAAAAATGTTTGTTAAAAAAGATCATTAGGTAGTACGGACAAAAAAAAACTTTTGAATTTCGGCTCACTTCTAAAATGCTCAGAAATCTCGCGTCACCATTCGGCACAATTGTGTAATTTTATTTACAAAACAATAAAAACCTGTGGCGTTAAATAAAATAAGTACTTGAATAATCATAACCTTGACATTTCATTCATATATGCTACACCAATATCATCTGAATCCAAATGACGTATGCACCATTCAAACAGCATTTTATACATCCTTTTAGATCCAGTATTGGCCCTCGTTTTAACTTACATTCAACCAAATTGCTTAGAACCCTGAATGAACTACTTTTATATACGTTACAATTATACAATATTCTAACTAAGTGTGGTTTTACACCACAGCTCTGCAACGAAGTTTAGTTTGCAGTATATATCTCAATTGAATGGTTTAATTATACGGTTTTCTTGCAGCAATCTTAATGCGTAAGAATAAAATTAAAGAAGCGACACTCATTATGAAATTTACAAATAGATACAGGTACATTAAAAGTGTCCACAAACGCTTTGAGAAAAGGTAAGTAGTGCCCTGTTTTTGTTTCTTTGTTTTAGCACGGCCACCCTGCACCTTAGGCACATCCAAATCATAGTATTCACATTTTATGTAGGTATTGCATGTGCGAACGAACTATCCCGGTGATATCCAAAATACAAAAGTTCAGTGCTTTTTTTACTCTTTTTCGTTGTTAGTCTATTAAATAGTGGACCGACGTAATTTGGTTTTATGCACTGTCTACATTATAAAAACCGTAAACTGAACTGCAGATTTGGGGCCTGTTTCACCACTCCCTGTTAAGTAAATGATAGCGTCAGATATCCACGTCATCTCTATTTATTACTACACAGACAACAATGGAATCACTGATATCTGACAATGAAGATATTATTATTATCAGTAACTTACAATAAAATATCTTTATCTTTATCTTTTATCTTTATTTTAACCAATAGTGGTGCAACAGGTCCTTAACATCGCATTTGACGTTTGATTTCTTACTACGTGATTGGCTTTAGGTTATGTATAAAGGTCTTTCTGAAATTCTTTCGGAATATCTCAGCATTTGGTTGGGTTACTTTTGAATTGAAAACTATAAATCTCATTTTTAATACAAGCTTTAAAAACCAAAATCTTTGCTGACTGTACTTGCATTGTCATCCGTCCTCCATAATGTGTACCAAATTTCAAGTCAATCGGACCAACCGTTGAAGAGTTTCCTCCTACGGAAACGATCCTGGCTGAATCACCAGAACTCCTCTTTCAGATTATTGTATTGTATGCAAAAATTCAGCACAAGCGGTTCAAGATATCTGCTTCAAAATTGATTCGCAAGATTCCACCTGGAGAAACATACTTACATACATACATACGTTGTAATTTAAATAAAAGCTTGCAAATTAAAAAATTGTACAGAAGTGTTCAATGACACTAATCCAACAACCTAATAAAATATTCCGGAACGATTCTGAAAACCTTGTCAACTTCCATAAAGTAACGCTAAAGTGCAGTGTCGCTTCTGGACTTTATTCTATGCTCTGTTAGTGTTATTTTTTACACGCTGCCTCATTTTTAAACTGTGCTGGAAAACCACTCTGCTCGAATCCATCTAAAACAGCTATCTTATGGAGGTTTCCGCGTATTTTCCTAATAATATTTTGAGGAAGAATTGAAGTAGTAGTACCATTATTGTGGGCAGCCTGGTTTCCGCTGCTGCGCCTGTAAAATAAAATAAGATCAAAACATTACGTAGAAAACTACTTCAGTAAAACTCTCTACTTCTTTAAAGGCTGCGTTACACATTGCTTATACATTTTTGTGCAAGTAGCTTGCACTCTTGCGTCATATTTGTATGCAATGTGACATACGCGTGCCAAGTACTTGCACAAAATATTAAACGTTTTAGAGAAATAACTACACTTCTGAGATTTTAAATGAGCCTGCAAGTGATTCAAAAGTGAAGACAAGTGATTTTTAATTCTTCGTGTTACGTCGGTAATTTTATTGCTTAACATTATGTATGGTTATTGTAAATTGGAGAACCGCAATAAAAATCACTGTAACTACCTGACAGACGGTAAAATAAAGAAGTAAAAATTAAACCGGCTGAGTGCGAGTCGAACTTGCGCACCAAGGGTTCCGTACAAATTCGGCCAATTATTATAAAATACAGAGTTCGTAGAGATCCCTGTCAGTGTGACTGACATAGACAGACAGACATAAAAATACTCCGTTTTTAGTATTTCTAGTAATAGCGGCAACTTATTCTTATTCTTATACACCCCCCTGCAAAAAACGGGCACCCATGGTTTTGTATTTTATGTGCATAAAAGGTTACTTTCTAAGCTTTAATGCCTAAAAATCTGCAATCGCACCAATCACCTCATTCCAACTGCGGGAGTGGGACGCATAAATACTAAAATACGAGCAAGCGAAACGTTTCATAATATTTTATATTACATCACGAACTTCCCGAAAATGTTGAACATAGGCTTAGATAAGCGTATACCTCAAGATTAGAGAAGTTACCTGTAAAACTTCTGCCCAAAGCGGAGGCAGGGTTAGCGCTCCGCTCTCTTAGTACTAGGGTGTGGCTTGTGGCCTTCCACACGTCGAATATGGAGGCTTCGCACCTGAAAACGGTTCTAATGTTAAGCGTGTTTGAGTGACGCTTTGCTGTTATAATGCCCTGGTACCTGGTTGAAATTGTAACGTTTTAAAAAGGTAGTTTTGTGTGGACTATGTCTAAAATAAAATAATTATACGGATAGGGCCTACCCTACCCGTATAATTAACTAGCTGTTGCCAGCGACTTCGTCTGCAAAGAATTCGTTTATGGCTATCCCGCGGGAAGTACGCCATTTTCCGGGATAAAAAGTAGCCTATGTGCTATTCCAGACTTTTCTCTATCTATGTGCCAAATTTCATCCAGATCCGTTGGGCCGTTCTGGCGTGATTGAGTAACAAACAAACATACATCCATCAATCCATCCATCCATCCATCCATACTTTCGCATTTATAATATTAGTTAGATTAATTTCAGACATAGTCCACACAAAACTAAATTTGCGTTGTTAATACCTATATTAACAACGCAAATTTTATGACAAAGTGATAGATAAATTTAAACGCACGTTTAGATGTGCAAGTGACTTAAGCTGGTGTCCAAAAATAAAAAGTATTCAACGAACATTAGGTACAAATCCGGGTGATTAAAATATTATAATTAAAAGGGGAAGGTCAATACAATCAGTTTTGCGGGTGGTAGGGCCTTGTGCAAGGTCCGTCCGGATCGCTACCACCATCTTACTCGCTAATCCTGCCGCTAAGCAGCAATGCTTGCACTGCTGTGTTCCGGTGTGGAGAGTAAGACAGCCGGGGAAATTACGGGCACAAGAGGCATTTCATCTAAGTCCTCTAGGTTGGCAACGCATCTGCAATCCCTACGGGGTTGCGGGTGTCTATGGGCAGTGGTGATCGCTTACCGTCAGGTGACCCACTTGCTCGTTTGCCTTCCTATTCACATTAAAAAAAAACATTTAAATACAAAATGACCAATAAAACATTGTACTTGCATCAGAAAAGATTCATAATTACCTTATCATAAGAGTGGGTACGGGTGAGAGCGCTGCGGCTTCTAGTTCAAGTGTAGAGAGGCTAGACGAGTAGCCATTGCTGAAATTTAGCACATGGATGGCTGTAAAACCGGGTACCTGTTGACAATACAAATAAAAAAATATTTAATTCGAGTATTTTCCACGGAAAAGGTATTAAAACGACAAAAAGCTTTACGATACATTATTTTGAGTACACAATTGTTTCAGCAGAAAAAGAAAATAAGGGTCAAAATTAACTCGTTACTGAAAATATAGGTAGACAAATAATTCTAAGCTGTAGAATGAGTACAAACAGGTATACCTAGGTATGTTTAAATACATGTAAACAATTTATTTTGTAAAAATAAAATAACAAACAATTTCTGACCAACGTTAGGATACGTTTCAAAAGTGAAAGTGCTCGTAGTGATCGTCACCGGTCGACCTATGATGCGAGGAACCTTTCATCAAAGACGTTACAGTTTCCGACAAACATGTATGTATGTATGTATAACTCTTTATTGTACATAAAACACATTAATTTTACAGATAATGAGACAAATAGATGTACAAAGGCGAATTTATCCCTTAAAGGGATCTCTTCCAGTTAACCTTCGAACGATTGACAGGACAACAGAAATCAGAGTATAGAGAGTAGACATACTAGAAAGCTAGAAGAGCAATGACCCTAATTTAAACCTAAACTAATAAAGCACTAACATAATAATAATACACCTACACAACAATACAGGTACACCCTAATACATATAAAAATAAATAAATATACGATAAACTAATATATGTCAGAAATACACTACATAGTAATATAACCTACATATTAAGCTATATATACACACACACGAAACATACAAAGTCCATTCAAGAAGACTCATCAAGCCAATACTTCCTTAGGCGATTTCGTAGGGCGGCAACCAACTGCGACTGCCTGATCTCAACAGGTCATCTTAAGCCTGAGCTTGAATGCAGAAGCGAATTTAACGTCTCTGGTACAAAAATACATGCGCAAACTTACTTCCACGTCGCCCTAGCTCAAGAAGTTTGTACTGTATCTACTTGTAGTAAATCATCATATCAGCCGAAAGACGTCCACAGCTGGACATAGGCAGGTCGATTTCAACAAGACGCATTTTTTGTGTCATTTCGGTGTGATTCCTTATATCTGTTTTTTTCTTAGATTTTTAAATGCCAAAAGGTACTTTAGACTATTTTGTAAGAAATATCTAAAAGGGACCCTGAAATCTTAAATAGTTTTCGAGATATTAGAGGTCAAATTTCTAAACACACAACGGAATGATAAATGTACACCGGCATGAAAAACAAGTTCCAACGGAATGATAAATGTACACCGGGATGATAATACTTGCCCACTGGAATGAAATTTAGACCACCGGAATGAAAGTAAAAATAGGGTTCCATAATCAAAACTATTATTTTATATTATTTGATTCCCCAACTAACTCCCGATAATCTGCAGCTGTAGGAATCAGTCACATATTTACCATTACTATCGAGTACTTATTAAGTGTGAGTTGCACAAAGTTAAATCTATTTTTTTAAAAACCCTTTTTGTAGCGTATTATAAAAGTAAATATTAAAGGAAGGGTAAGTCATGTTGTTAAACTAATTGAACTCTTGAAATTAGGACTATATTTTACGTGACATATATAAATTACAAACAAAAGCGATACAAAATACAAAAACTATGGCTAACTCCGGAATGATTTTTATTTTGTCCCCACACCATGGCGATGATAAAAAAATAAAATTTACTCGAAAATGTTCCACCGTAACACACGTCTAATCTCGCTGAGCGCTGCAGTTTGACTATTGCTCGGAGTGGGCGAGAGACGGAGGGGCTTAGGGATCAAACTCGGGAAATAAATCGTTCCCAAAATTTGCCCGCGGAATGAGAGCGTGTCTCCGGACAAATATATATGCACATATTCTGGGGTTTACAAATGAGGTAAAAATCAAGTAATATGATTTTTTTGTTACTTGTTTATATGGTAATAAAACAAAGGTAAAAGAAAAATATTGTCACGCATAGTATCCGAATTATCCGGGATTTTGTAACTAAAACCGGCTCCGGGACAACCCACCTTGATGAGAAATATGGTCTAAATATATTTTTTAAAATGATTACATAACATAAAATTTAAATTTTAGCTGTTGCCCGAGGTAGACAATAGGGGGCAGTTTCCTAAAAAAAAAAAATAGTTCTACATTATCAAAGCCTTCTGCACCTGCGTTTTCAGTCTTGCCATCAAAATTTACTGCTTGGGAAATTGACCCAGGCTTCCCCCAAGGCTCTCCACTCGGACCGGTCCTGTGGTTTCCGCATCCACCGCGATCCCGCGATCCTGATCAGGTCGTCGCCCCATCTTGTTGGAGGCCTACCAACAGCTCGTCTCCCGGTCCGCGGACGCCACTCGAGAACCTTCTGACCCCATCGGCCATCGGTCCTGCGAGCAATGTGCCCCGCCCACTGCCACTTCAGTTTCGCAATTCTTTGGGCTATGTCGGTCACCTTAGTTCTACTGCGGATATCATCATTTATTCATCTTGTAATAAATACTGTAGAAGATACTTTGATGATGATGACTTACCATCTGTTCGTTGACGTACCACGTGATGTTAGCTGAAGGCAGTGACGGTGGCGACGAGCAGTTGGCCTGAATGTGGTCACCACCAACGTAGGACATGCGGTTGGAGGTCACGTTTGGACTTGTAAGAGGAGGTTCTGTAAAAAAAATACGTCATCTAAGATTCTTCCGCTATTAACAATCATGACGACCGGATGGCCTGACTATGAAGCTTGAGGTCCCGGCTTCGATCCCCGGTCAGGGCAGATATTTGTATGAAAAATACGAATGTTTGTTCACGAGTCTGTAACAGCTGTTCTGTTCTGTCTGTCTGTAATTCTTGGATGTTTAATAGGTATGTATTTAAGTATGTGTAACAATAACATCCACCCGCAATTTCTTCAGTCTACCCGTGATCATGATGCATGCAACTGTATCGAAATATCGGGTGCTCAATAAAGGTAATCGCGGTTCACATCCCGTTTATAATATTTCGAATGAACTTAACCGTGAATCATTAAAAACTCTTATTTTTCGAATTTAAGTATGTGTTTGTCTAGGTATTTATTTTTTTACTTATTTCCGGAGAACCAACAGCTATAAATTACAGAGTAATAAATAGTACCTATATAAGTATGTTTATCCGTTGTCTATGTCTACTACCCATATAGCTTTGCTTAGTTTGGGACTAGGTCAATTGGTGTTGTATTGGTGTAGTATTTATTTATTTATTATTATTTATAAGGATTATTTTGCAAACAGGCCGCCAAAGGTTTTTTTACCTACAATTACGAACGGAAAGGAACGGAGAAGGTATACTTATGTGTTTGGGATTAGGTTAGGTTAGAGGTTGTGTTTGTTTGTGTAGGTGTCTGATTATTTTTTTCAAAAACTACCATTCATGTTATACTTACGTCAAAATTTTATAACGGAATGACCGATTTTTCCATCCCTTTCTCATCTTGGTTTAATAATACAATAGTGTAGCTAAGTATGTAAAGTAAGGGTGTTAATATCGACAATAGTTAAGCTTGTAAATACTTCTTCTTTTATCGCATTAATTAATATATAATAATGTCAAGGTTCTATATAAATGTAGTAAATAACAATAGAACCAAATATCTCGTTGCTTTCGTTAATAAATGAACCTTAAAATGACTAACAGTTTCTCTTTTTCAACTGGACGTATCATTAATTTAAAATCCGTCGAATATTTTGTAAAGTTATGCTCAGTTCCGTCATTAATAACAGTCTTATTGTGAATAGTAAACAAGAAGGAAATTGAGTCGCGAGTTACTTTAAGGAGATGAATAATTTTCCATGTTGAAAATTTTACATCAATACGTTTTTTACAGCATTTTTTAATTATGTTTTAAATTTTCGCAATTGCGCAAAATAACTACTACTACTAACAAACTAACTTTGATTTCTTAAGTTAGAATTCGACTAAAACTAAAAAATAAGAATCTGACTACTTAAAGTATCTGGCAACCCACAAAATGTACGTAATATTTCGGTTTATAAAAAAAAGGTTGAAATTCGGTTTTAAGCGCCACAATCCAACCTGGCAGCCTATAAAGCCCCGAATTCCAGGATTAAAACAAAAACACGCGGAAACAAAACACTGCCGTGTTCTGAGGAGATTGAAATCGAAATACGTGAAATATCGGCGCGACCATCCCTTTTGAGGGAATGGAAATGAGGGCGTGTGCGACAAGGACGGCTCAAGTGTTAAATTGTTTGCTGAACGTTCCAGAATGTTCGGATCGCATTTGTTTTTGGCGGAGCCAGCTGCGCTGTGAATATGCAATATTTCACGGATTCAATAAAAGGGTACGTAGGTATCGTGAGTGGGGGAAAATGGTCAACAAAATGGGTCAAGTTGGAAAAACTGAAATTTTCATTTTGTTATCCTGTAACGTTTATTTTTTAAGCCCCGACGCAAAAAGGGGTGTAATAAGTTTGACGTCGATATCTGTGTGTGTGTCTATGTATATCTGTCTGTCTGTCTGTGGCATGTCATAACTCTCAAGCCGATGGACCGATTTCGATGCGGTTTTTTTCATTCGAAAGCCAGTTTCCTGCCGGTGGTTCTTAGCGATGGGTTATTCTTCTGCTGATTTTGTGCTCTATAGCTATAATTTCTAAACGACACTGAAAATTAGAACACATAGAAAAATCCGAAAAGTAAAGCTATGGCCGGGAATCGAACCCGGGTCCTCGTCATTCCGTGACGCGTGCTATACCCCTACACCACCCATAGCAGGTGAGTAAGCGTTCGAATTTTTCTATCTATTACTAACTGTCACGTGACCTTGTTACTATGCGATTATTTGTCGCGAAGCGTCATCTATTTGAATGATGTGTCTGTACGACACAATTACAAACTCCCGTGGAACATGTACTGCTCACCAGGGACGAGAGATGGCGCTGTTTTTCAAATGATAGGAAATATCAAATGAATCAAGAAATTTTTATTTCTTAATTTTTATGTTTACTTTTACGGTTTTACCGTTAGAAATTTAATTTCTAAACGACACTGAAAATTAGAACACATAGAAAAATCCGAAAAGTAAAGCTATGGCCGGGAATCGAACCCGGGTCCTCGTCATTCCGTGACGCGTGCTATACCCCTACACCACCCATAGCAGGTGAGTAAGCGTTCGAATTTTTCTATCTATTACTAACTGTCACGTGACCTTGTTACTATGCGATTATTTGTCGCGAAGCGTCATCTATTTGAATGATGTGTCTGTACGACACAATTACAAACTCTATAGCTATAGTAGCTAGTAGTTTGAGCTATGGATGCGGATTTGAATTTGAACCCGCACTCAGGGCTCTTCAGAATTTATTATGTGAAATTACACAACACAGGTTTCTACTTAACTTAAAGATAGGCATCATCCTTTGTTACATACACTAATGTGATAACGAAATAAATATTTTTCATTTTTCATTACATTTTAAATTTACCATGATTTTAAGTGAATAAAAACAACCTGCTGAAACCTGCATTATGTCTGCAAAACAATTCAATGGTTTGTGTAAAGTTTCCAATCCGCACCGGGGCCTACTGGATGCATCAATTCAACTCCTCTCTTTCTGAGAGGAGGCCTGTGCCCAGTTAGTGAATGATGTGTATAGTAAAGAGAATAATAAAAGCAAGTACAAAATCCTAAAGTATAGGAAAAAACCTGACACAGATCCGACTCATTAGAAAAGCTTTTAAAAATTCATCATTAAAAATCTCCAAGAGTAATTAATGTAATTAAACAAGAATACAACTAGGGAAAAACAAGACGAATTAAAAGAGGAGAAAAAAAAAAGAAAAAAAGGGAATCCGTTTCGCGCTGGTCATTAACCCCATATCTCCTGAGCAAGGCAACACAGTAATTATTTAGATGGGGCAACTCCCGGGGCGTTGGGCTGTGTGTATAAAAACAGTATGTCAACTTATTAATGTGACCTATTTTTATTCTGCCTGAGTAAACAAAATGTTAACGTGCGTTCATGGAAGAATTTAATCATTTTTGTTTAAGTGACAGGGAAAAGATCAAAAAAACCTTTTTGAGCATCGAATGTTAGCGTGGCGATGATTATGATAATTTGTTTCCAAGTACTTTTTCTATAGACTTTGTTACGTTTTCTATGGAACTGACTGGCTCATTTGTTGCTCAAAATCAAGTTGCAGCAAATAAATGTGAAGTTGTATTAGATATCTTGTCAAATATGTAAATGTTTTTGTTTACGTGATTAAGTCCCGTTTTACTATGTATATAATAATGTGTAAAAATCGCGAAAGTTTGAATCGATACAATGCAAAGGTCAGGTAACCTGAACCGCTTATTCGTGAAAAAATACAAATCTGTTACAGTTGATTTCTTGTCTGTGTCTGGCAAAAGCTGAATATAAGTGGCAGATAAAGATAAAAATAAAAATAAAATAATTTTATTTCAGACCGAGATCCATATGAAAATGTTAGTTACATACAGTGCCTTAACCTATTGTATAAAAGCACTATAACCTAGGTAACCTATTGTATAAAGTAATTTTTGTAAACAGAAGATTGAAGCGTTTGGGAATCTTTAGTAAACCTTTTTTGCTAGACTCTAGTCATCATTTACTCACAAAAAAATCGAAATAAATGTAAAATTTACCTATGTCTACCAAGTTAAATGAAGTTTCGGGTTAGCTTCGAGCTTTTACTTAGCACAAAGGGAAAGCATTGCCATACAGCGTGTAAATACAGACTTCAGGGCACCATGAGCATTGAGTTATAGCAACTTTTTCAGTTGTAGCCTTAGTTTTAGAATTTGGTTTACTTACTTGTAAATTTTCGTGGTGTATTTTTTTTTACAAACTTTAAAAAATGAGCAGATATCGTGCAAAATCCTTTCTCAACGTATTATTTAGGAAATCTTCGTATTTGTATGGTATTTGTCACGCTACTTCAGTCAGACTCATAGACACGTCGGCATCATTCGGAAGTAATCGTGTGTTCACGATGGGAAAGGATTACTTAAGTACTACCTATCTGTGTGCAGTATTGATTTGTTTTCGGATACTGTGGCTCCGTTGCATTTTTCACAGTGCCACAGATTAAAACGAAGTTTACTGTTTGAGTGTAACCTGGATCTCGGCTCAGCCTTTGTAATGGAATTTTGAGTAAAAGAGTAGGTATTAAATAAAAGCGCGGATTTATGTGTTCATTCGACATGGAATACGGGATTATAACAATGTTTGAAAGCATTTTCCCGGAGGAAACAAAGAAAATATGGAACAATACTTTAAATTGTGAAAAGTACGGATAAAAGTGTCGAGATAAACTCAACCCACAAAATATTGAGTTAAGAGTTATTTCTGCAACTGCTGATTCATAGTGATTTCTTATTTTAATTCTGAGACATTTTTACGCCTCTTTTTTGTGGTGGTCTGATTTTTTTAATAATTATTGCCAACAAATAGACACTTTTACTCTCAGGTACCATCTCAGCAGCTCATCTTTGTTTTTTTATAGTATTTACATCTGCAGAAACCTCTCTTTCCAGTGTTTAGGATTAGTCCACTTCTACATGAATAATTATGTTGAACAATAGTCTGTATCTTGCCTAAAACAACTATCTCAGCAACTTTGTTGTCTGTATGGAAAAGAGGCGTATTAGCTGACACCTCACATTGATGTTTTGCCGTAACAGTTTGATCCATTTCGTTATTATACGCTTGTAACTTACCCACAACAACCATCTCAGCAGCTTTGCTGTCTCTGTAGTAGAGAGATGCGTCAGCTAACATCCCATACTGGTATTCCCCCCAATCTTCTTCTACATTACAAACTACTAAGATAGCCTGTAACTAATCCACAACAACTATCTCAGCAGCTTTAATGTCTTTGTAGAAGAGAGATGCGTCAGCTAACATACCATACTGGTATTCCCCCCAATCTTCTTCTACATTACAAACTACTAAGATAGCCTCCACAACAACTATCTCAGCAGCTTTAATGTCTTTGTAGAAGAGTGACGCGTCAACTAACACCCCATACTGGTATTTTCTCATCAGAGCCCAATCTTCTTCTACATTACAAACTACTTAGATAGCCTGTTACTTACCCACAACAACCATCTCAGCTGCTTTGATATCAGTGTGAAAGAGTGGCGCATCAGCTGATACTTCGCACTGGTATTCCCCCGTCAAGGTCCGGTCCACTTCTGTGAGCACCACGCGATTCTGGTCAGACCTTGCCACCTGGACAAAGAAAATTACACATACATACACAAATCACGGCTTTATCCCTTATGGGGTAGACATAGCCTAAGGTAACAGAGCTATTCCGATTTTTCCGGTTCACGTCCTTAATAATTTTAAGATTAATGTATATAAGAGCAAGGACCTCGCGTCTGTGGAAATTGTAAGGTGGAACGGCTGTGACGATCATGCGTCACAGCCTCCGATCACTATAAATAAAAACAAGAGCTAAAGGCCACTTATAGTATGTTTGTTTGTTTGTTTGTTTAATGATGGATTGCTAGCCGCATCGTCATAACACGATTTTTAAGATTTTCAAGTAAGATTATTAAACTACAATTTGTGTTAATGTGCTATTTGTTTTAAACTCTTTAGGCTTTATTCGATGAATAACAAGTGATTTAATTTTACCAAAATCTAACATTTTCTTTGTCTGAATTTTTACTTATTAAAAAACCCCGGGTTGAGGGGGCCAAAACATTTCAAGGTATGCGTAAAGTGTCAACGGTGTTATCATTCAGTGATAAGTAATATTTAAGTCACATTAAATTTGCTAGGAAGACTGGAGTCACCAAATACATGAGTACACAGTTATTTTTCCTTTTACATTTTTGTGTAAAAATGAAAAAAAATCGTTTAAAAAACTGGAATCAAAGCAGTGTATTAAAATTCATAGTTTTTTGACCGCATCATGTTCATTTTACGATATTTTTAATTTATTTACGATAGTGGACTTTATCAAGTCGGGGCGATATTTTTAATCGCTTTATGCTAAAACAGCTACGGATATTATGACACTGAGCCGGGTAAAAATTCCGGCGAACCGCGGCCACGTCAGATACGAAGGTGAAAAAAAAGGATTTTTTTTTCAAACCAGACGTGCCGTTAAAGTTTACAATAAAATTTTATCTCTGAAACTGACGGCAAACACAAAATGACTTTGTGCATCGAATTGATATTTCATGGGTTTAATTTCGAATAAAAAAACTGTTATTTTTTGTTCACACTGGCTCACAATGCATGATGAAAATGTAAAGCTTTGGTATGGCGGTGAAGTAAGTAATTCCGGTCAATGGTCATTGTATTCATGAAAATAACGTGGCTGGATTGAAAAACAACACATTAGGGACTGTATTGACTTTCTGAGTGGATTCAGTCATATTTCATACAAAAGATAAACTTATACCTCCTTATTCATAAACGGTCTATAGGCTTCTACTAACTTAGCAATCGTTTGTCCTCATCTGTCACTTTGACATTTATCTTTCACAGATAAAGACAAATGATTCCTAAGTTAGCAAAAGCCTATAGAGCGTTTATGAATAAGGAGGATAATCCCTTGTTTCGATACTCACATCAACTTTAATCTCTGCGACAGGAAACACTTTCGTCGCTGGCGACTCTTTCGGCACATACCGATAGAACTCTATCATGTTTCTGTACCACCTTATGGAATACAGTTGGGCACCTTCCAACTCGTATGAACACGTCAACTCCGCATTCCTCCCAGATAGGACGGCTTTGGGAGCGTGTATGTGGAGCGATTTAAGCGTGTTCACCGTACCTGTGGACAAGGACAAATGGTCTTTAATATTGAGGAAGACGAATTGTTTTGACAAATTGCAGCCGAACATAGTTTTTACCGTCTTAGTTGTGCGATGATTATATATTATCGGGAGGTTGGATAACATCAAGTACCTACTCGTAGTGGTAATTAGTTGTAATTTAATAGGAGCTTAACATTTGAGCTGCGTTTTCCTTCCACACTTACTGTCTTAGTATACACCACTTCATGCATTATGGGGAGTATTGTTTGTAGCGACTTCTTAATTTTATTTTTGTAATTTGTCTCTTTTACCGAAAAATCTAACTAATATTTCATATTTCATATTTCATATTATTTATTTGCCAAAACACACAGTTGGTACAGTTTATCATGTCAGTGGTAAAAATTACATGAATGCATGTTCCGCCACATTGTAGCATGCAAAATTATTATAAAATTAAAAAAGTATTAAAAATTTAAATCATAATAAAAATAATAATAAAAATAATAAATGTCCATTTCATAATATTTCACATAATTAGGTGCGTATAATAAAATTGGTAATTCAAGTAAAAGCAATAATAAACAACAAAACCATAAAAAACACAATAGTAGAAATCTAAGTCAAAAACAAAAATATGAACATTAACCTCCCAATACAATTAGTATGTCAAATATGTAATTAGTTCAATTATGTCAGTAATATAAATTCGTAATTTATGCTAAGATTGAAAGATTAATCATACAATTTCTCGAAATATTCCTTTAATGAGTAAAATGGCCTAGTTAACAAATATTGTTTTAACTTTTTTGTGAAATCATTTAAATTTGAACATAGTTTTATATCATCATTTAATAAATTGAAAATTTTTATTCCATTGTACTCAATACTTTTTCTAAAATGTTTAAACTTTTTACATGAGGGTAGCATAAGGTCCATATTATTTCTCAGCGCATGTGTCCTTTGATTGCCCTTACATTTATACCTAAATTTATTTTTAAAAACAAAAGTGCTTACCAAGTACACATATAAGGAAATGACGGTCATTATTTTGTGTTTTACGAACAAAGGGCGACAGTGTTCGAGAGGCTTAGATTTTTCAATGCATCTCAATGCTTTTCAATGCTTTTTTCTGTAATATAAGGATTTTATCAATATGAACGCCGTTGCCCCAGGCCTCCAAACCGTACCGAAGAATGCTTTCAAAATGCGCGAAATATACTGCTCTCAGGGTCGAAGCATTTAGAATTTTGGAAAGATTCTTCAACGCATAACAAGCACTGGCCAGTTTTTTCCTGACGGCATCTGTCTGGTTTGACCAGCGCAATTGACTGTCCAGTTCAATACCTAAAAATCTTGTTTTTTCTACTTTCGCTATCGGTAGACATAGTGCATAGGGTGTGCTATTTGTGTGCCTACAGAAAGTTATGTAATTGGTTTTGTCTAAATTCAATTTAAGGCCATTACTTTGAAACCAAGACAAAAGTTCTAGCCACGTTTTATTTGTTTGAGACTTTAATGTAGTCTCATCACTATTTTGAAGAATTATACTGGTGTCGTCTGCGTAGAGGTAGGTCGTACCATGAGATAGATTTTTCGCAAGATCATTTATAAATATTATAAAAAGCAATGGGCCTAATACAGATCCTTGTGGAACACCGCAGCGGATTTGTTTGAATTCTGAGTTGACAACTTCAACGCAGCTTGAATTATTTATATTTGAAATTTGTACGTACTGTGTTCTATTTTTTAGGTATGATGCTAGAAGGTTCAGAACAGATCCCCTTATTCCATAGTACTGCAATTTGTCAATAAGAATCGAATGATTGACGCAGTCGAATGCCTTGCTAAGATCGCAGAAAATCCCCGTACATTTATGTCTTTCATTCAGATTTCTCATGACTTCCATCACTAGAGAAGTGACAGCTGTAGTAGCATTACGATCCTGTCTGAAACCAAACTGCTCTGGGCAGAAATAGTTGTTTTTGTCAAAATGTTCCACTATTCTCGAAGCAATTGCCTTCTCAAATATCTTAGATATGACTGATAGAAGAGATATAGGACGATAGTTATTTTTATCGGTTTTGCTATCTTTCTTATGTAGTGGAATTACTTTTGCTATTTTAAATTGAGATGGAAAAATTTCACTATCAATACAAGAATTGAATATATCACACAAGGGACTACATAATGCTTGAATATTTAATTTCACTAATTTGGTGCTTATATCATCGGGGCCACAAGAGTTTGTGTTCTTTAATGATTGTACTATCCTAATTATTTCTACCTCGTCGATTGGTGACATGAACATGGATTTTGTATTGTTTATTTTGTAATTTCTCAAGAGTTTTACATATTCACTGTTATCAACATTCGAGCCTGAAATTGTACTAGTATTTATAAAAAAGTCATTAAATATATTGCAAACAGTTTTAGAATCGTCGATTATTCCACTTTCTTCTAATAATTTAATTGACGATGTATTTGAAGTAACACTTCTACCCATGTTCTCGTTTACGATTTTCCATACAGCTTTACTTTTGCATTTCGCGTTCTTAATCTCCCGCTCAACATGTAATGTTTTTGCTACTGACAATGTTTTTCTTAGCGTTTTAATGTACTTATTGTAATATGTATTGAAATATGGATCAGATTTATTTTTACGTTTGCGTACTAATAATGAACGCTTTTTTCTGCAAGAAATTTTAATGCCGCGTGTTACCCAAGTTTTTCTATGATTTTGTAATTTTACTTTCGCTTTAGGAAAATGTCGATCTAGTAACTCATAAATAATGTCATAAAATATTTTTAGTTTTTGTTCACAGTGTTTTGCTTCAAATACATCATTCCAGCAAACGTGTTTCAGATCACTTTGAAAACTCCTTAAGGCTGCATCGCCATACTTTCTCTTGAACTGATACTTAAGTTCTCTAGCCCTTCCCACAATTTCATCAGGAAATATCACTAATTGAGCGTCATGGTCTGAAAAACTACAAGGAATAACACTGGCCTGCACATTATTTCCCATGGATGAGAAAATATTGTCAACAATTGTCCTAAATGTTTCTGTAATCCTAGTGTACTCATGAATGGTAGGCTTTAAGTTATGTTCCAGGAAAATTTGTAAAAAATCTTTTGCCACACTTGTTTTGTCCTTTAGATCAATATTAAAATCCCCACATATAATTGCATTATGTCTATTATAATTTGACAAAAATAATTCTAACTGCTTAAAAAATTCCTTAATGTCTGTATTTGGACTTCTATACACTGTACCTATACAAATTTGTTGCTTATTAGCCAATTGTATAGATATACAACACACCTCAAATATTTTATCTTTGCAGTAATGGTCAACGATAGACACCTTACAGTTTTTAAAAATGTCATTTCTGGCGAAAACAATGCAACCACCACCCTGACCACACTTTCGATTGTACCCTGTTACTGCTTTATAGCCTGATATATAAATTGATAGTCCTTCTTCTGGCCTCAACCAGGATTCAGTAATACAAATAAAGCACGGTTTTTCTTCTAATTCGGATTCCAGAAAAGCTTCAATATTTAGAAGTTTGTTTCGTAAACGGTTTATGTTAAGATGGAATACAGATAAACATTTAGCACAAGATTGTGTCGTTTTGTTTTGTCCATGTTGAGTACTATAGTTATTGGCGACGAAAGTTATAGTCATCATCAACTGCTTGTTTTATCGTAGACTCATCCCGCCGAGAACCATAAGAAACAGTAACATTTGACTCCTGATTCAGGTCCCGCGTATCCTTGGCCGTACCATTCGGTACCATTCATTATAAATGCGAAAGTATGGATGGATGGAGGGATGAATGGATGGATGGATGTTTGTTTGTTACTCAATCACGCCAGAACGGCCCAACAGATCTGGATGAAATTCGGCACATAGATAGAGAAAAGTCTGGATAGCACATAGGCTACTTTTTATCCCGGAAAATTGCGTAGTTCCCGCGGGATAGCGATAAACGAATTCTTTGCAGACGAAGTCGCTGGCAACAGCTAGTAAAAAATATACTTAGGCAACATACAAATATACTTAGTAGATTTCTAAACAGTAAATAAAATAAAATAAAATAAAAAAGCCATTTATTAATCCTTCAAAGTAGGTATTGACATAATATTCAATGCGATTTATAATTTGTTTATTTTTAATGGATCATTTCAATATTTTGTATTTTTCTAAAAAAACAAAACATGCATTCAATTATTATTATTCATTGTGAAATTGATAAAAATTTTATTATTATTATTGTGTATATTTATTGTTATTATTATTATGTATATATATATATTTTTTCATGCTAAGGACCCCTTTTCTGGGTATAGGCCTTTCCATTCGTCACGTTTTTGGGCTCTACTTATCCATCGCTTTCCCGCGATGGATATTATGTCGTCGGCCCATCTACCTTGTGGTCTTCCACGCCGTCTTGTCCCTTGCGGGCCCTGCCATGTCATCACTGTATGCGTCCATCTTTGGTCCTCTAATCTAGCGACGTGGCCTGCCCATTTCCATTTCATGGATTTAGAGTGTTGACGTGCGTCGATTACTTTTCTTGCTTCTCTTATATCGGAGTTCCGCTTCTTGTCTTTTAGTTTTATGTTTAATGTGCTTCTTTCCATTGCTCTCTGACATACCTGAATACTATTTTCTATTTTTTTATTAAATTTCCAAGTTTGGCAGCCGTAAGTAAGGCTAGGTAAGATGCAAGAATCCAGTATTCTACGTTTTAATTTCATAGGTAGATCAGATTTCAGTATCTCTTTTTGAGCCCAGAATGTTTTCCAACTTAGGTTTATTCGTCTTTCTACTTCTTCTTTGTTCCTGTTATTTCTGAAAGTTAGTTGTTTACCCAGGTAAATATATTCGTCTACGTATTCCAAAGGAGTCTGGTCAACTAGAATGGGTATTTGAGTTTTGTTGCACATTAGTTTAGTTTTTGATGTGTTAAGTTCTAAGCCGATGTGTTTGCTAACCTCGTACAGCTGATTTACCATTTCTTGCAATTGTTTAGGGTTTTCTGACAGTACTATTATTTCATCAGCAAATCTTAAGTGGCTGAGGTATTTTCCCTTAATATAAATTCCCTTTCTTGACCAGTCTAGCTTCCCCAATATGTATTGTAGCACAGCAATAAACAGTTTTGGTGACAGGGGATCACCTTGCTTCACGCCTCTTTTTACATTAATTATTGGGCCAAGTTTATCCAGCTTCACCCTGCTGGTACTATCAGAATAGATGTTTTCCAACAAATCTATGTATATTTGGTCTATATTTTGATTTTTTAAAGCTTCCCATATGCTTTTGTGGCTGATGGAATCAAAAGCTTTCATGTAGTCAATGAAACACATGTATAGTGGTTTTTGATTTTCATTGTATTTTTCTATTATAAGCTCGACTGAGTGAATATGGTCCACTGTGCAGAATCCTTGCCTGAAGCCAGCTTGTTCTACAGGCTGTTCTTTTTCTATGGCTGCGGGAATCCTTTTCTCTAAAGTGGACGCAAAAAGTTTGTACAAGGTCGGGAGCAAACTGATTGGACGGTAATTACCTATATCTGCTGGGTCTCCTTTCTTATACAACAATATGATGTTAGATTCTTTCCATACCAGGGGGATTTTTTTTTCTTCTAAAATTTTATTAAACACTACTTATATATATATACTTATCCAACCTTTAACTATACTGTTCTAAACAGTACTGAAATATAAAACACATAGAATAATCCGAAAAGTAAAGCTTTGGCTGGGAATCGAATTCAGATCCTCATCATTCCATGATGCGTGCTTTTATCCCTACACCACCCATACCAGGTAACAGTTTTTAAGTTTTTACTAGCTTTCAACATTATTTAGAAATCTACAAAGTTTATTTTGTAACGGGATTTCTAACAGGTAAATCGTAAAAGTAAATACTACAATTGTGTATTCTGGCAAATAAAATGATTCTTATTCTTATTCTTCTTACAAAAATCGAGGAGTAAAATTCTTGATTAATTGTTAGAAACTGCAGAGAAAATTTATTTATTAAGTTAAAACGATGACCTATTTAAGTGTAAGTATCCATAGTAACACGAACTGTTCGAGTGCATTCCACGCGTGAGGGAACACAGAAAACATGGCTTCAGCTGTAAACTTGCTAAGTAATCATACCACGTGCGTCCGCATAAAATGTCGTCCATTCCGCGCATATTAAAATAATATCGGATCCACGAACGCTAGGATTCACCAAATACTATTCTGTTTGAACAAACAAACCATAAATTCGGAGATTTAAAAAGCTTTTATCTCTTTGTTTGCCGGGTTGTTTGGCGCACTACCGCGTGAGCGTAATATACGTGTAGGGTATTGCAAAAATACGTGCTTTTCAATGTTTTTGATGGCATTGACGTGCTTTGGTTAAGAGAATTGCTATCTGTCAATTAGATATAAGCCAAAATAGTTTGTTTAAAAGTCCGTTTGCCACATTCGAGCAGCCGCGCGAATTTTTCGTCAGTTATTCAATTTGAATACTGTAGTTTCGTCTCTGAAATATTCAAAAAAATTACATTTTTTGCGGATATCGTTACAGGAAAGTATTTTACAAGCAAAATATACAGCGAACAAAAACTCAGTTACGAGATAATGTTTTCAAGATTCGTTAAGAAATCTTAAGCTCAAATTAGGCGGCGATTCGGAAACAATTTGTCCAATTGTGAAGTTCTATCCCAAAAAAGAGTTTTTAATTGTCTGACAAGAAACGGAATGATATGACGGATTACATCAATCCTTTCCCATTAAAACTTTTTTAATCTTCAAAGCAAGTATTTATGCGCCTAAATGTACCAGGCAATAATAAGTTGCAGAGGTATTAACTGTCAGATTTCGAGAGCAAAAAGCGACGATAACAGCGGGGACGTCGTTTAGCGTTATGACCCAACTTCTAACGAGCTGCCATAAACTGGATATTTACTTTCTTCACCTTCAAGGCAAAGGTTTCAGGTAAAAATGTACTGCACGGGTGTTGTTATCGTAAAATCTTATGCCGCGACTCTTCGTGATCGCTGCTTCCCTGCTACTTCTGACCTGAAAACCTTTGTCTCTCTAGTTTAATCGTTTCCTTTTTTGTTGAGCAATTATAAATGATGGCTGGCTTTCACTTTAATGCGTTGGTCACAAAAATCTTTTTTTACTAGCGCCTCGTAAAAGGGTGTATGAGCATTAAACCGCAACACGGCTATTAATTTCAAACTTTTGCGAAGTAAAATGTTATATTGACAGGCTTTGAAAATTAAGTCGTCCAATTTTTGCAGGTTTGCGAGCCAATCATGAAAAGAGCTGTAGCCTTATTAATGGTATGACCTATGGCCTCTCAAGCAGAGGGTCATGGGTTCTAAACCGGGCTAACACTAAATTTAGACTAAAATTAGACTAAGCTTTCTAAGCATTCTGAGAGAAACCCCTGTGCCCAGATATGGTACGCATATACATAAGCTGGAGATGATTAGATGAAGCTAATTTAGATCTTAGACTAATTCATTAATAACGCTCACAGTTGCCGCGACCAGGATTGAGCAACGATTGACGCAAATCGTTGCTCAAACAAGCGCTTGTATAATTGAAACAAATATTTCGTCACACGCCGAATTTGTTAGTTTTTATTTAGAACGGGCGACAACGCGAATTGCTCAGCGGATGGCCATGTGAAATTGGTTTTTCACTTTGTGCCCGCCCATTCACCGGGCGTTTTTTGTCCGTCGGTGTTCGTTAAAACTGATGCAAAATATTGCACGAACAAATTGCTGGATTGTACATCAAATGCACTTTGTCTGGTACACATTTAACGTCGAAATTGAAATAACTCGGCGCTTTGTTGAAACCGTGTTTGAAGATATTAAAAATAGAACGGAATCATACTCATACAGTCTACAAGGTGGGCTCAAATGCCATTTGGGTTTCGGGAACCATCGGTTGATTTAAGTATCAAACCCATAAGAGTGAGTGATACAGCAAGATAAACCCGAATGGCGTTCCAAGGGTCTTGGTGGTTTACCTGTCACTTGATTAGTGGTTAGTCATTTTAACTTGATTGCTTGACTTGTGACTGATGGCTCTGTGAATTACTTAATTTTATCATTATGTTTATTCCAAGCAAATTAAATGCTATTTTCAATGTACAGCATCCAATAGCCTCAAATGACATCGCCTGTCACATTAGGTACTAAATGACGGATTTAGCAATACATTGCTTGTCCAATTGACAACATTTCATATTTCTGAGCCTATAGTTTTAATGGTTCTCTGTATTTTGTTTGAAAATATGAACATGCTGACAGTTAAATTTTTTCGCTAGGGGTTGTATTTAATTTATAATTAATTTATTAATTTGTGCTTATTCTAAAAGGGCGTAACTCCGATACTATCACAGAATAAACACTTATCCCTTTGTCTTTTCTCTATAGAAAAAAAAAACTGACGTCAATTTCAAATTGTCAATGTCAGGGCCTATTCTCCAATATTCGATTTTCGAGGTTCGCTTCGTGCTGTTCCGCTCATACTAATAGTCATTATCTTGAGAGTGAGAGAGAAGGTATGCAACGAACTTCGAAAATAGAATTTCAGAGTTGTCCCTCTTGTACTTTGAAGTTGTCAAAAATACAAAATCATGATCGCTTATTTTTTCTCGTGAAAAAAGCAAAGGCGTTTCACCAATCCTGTGGTAGTTTTGGTAAAATTAGGACATATTTTTAATTAATTTTTATTTTTTATAATAAGCGATATTAAAATTATATAAATATATTGCAGTGATCAGGATGCAAAATGCTTTCGCACCATATATACATTTTCAGGTGTTTATAAAAATGAAATGTTGTCAATTAAACTTTAAACTGTAATAAAAATCGCAATACAGGTTATGTATGTATGTATGTAAACTCTTTATTGTGCAAAATGAACAAGACAAATACAATTGACAAACAATGAGATGATGATGATGATGGTTATTTTAAAAGTTGTAGAACGGCAGTAATCTGTTAGCGCAGGATAAATACCGGAAACTGTGGTTTAATTTTTGCTTCTGTTAAAGGGCCCACCCTGTATTATATGTGTAACTGATGATATTTTTTTAGTTCAAAATATTGTATAATGCATTCGATGTAAAAGAACACCACATTGTATTTTTCCATATAAAACCTTCATTTACTGTGATAATACAGGCGTTCCAATAAAATAAGGATGAGTGGGTGGAGTATCGTATACAGCTCCCCTTGCGAAAATATTCGTTACAATATATTTTAGCCGGCTTACCAACAAACGTTCATAATGTTTGTTCAAAAAACATTATTATGCGGTACGCGAGTTTGTTTTTTGTGTTATAATTTCTAACAAAATGATATGAGATGTTTTGGTTGACGGCGAAAAAAGGGGAACTCGTTGCTTTTTAACATTTTGTTACGGGATTGTTTACTTCCATACTGGGGCCTTAACATGACGTCCTAATTCCAACTCAGTTCAAGTATTAGCTGTCACTTTTAGTATGAACCTGACAGCGAGCGAACCTAAACTGAATCGCATTAAGACGTCATGGTAAGGCCCCTGGGCTGGGAGCAAAGAAATAACATAGGATGGTTGCTTCTCTTCCCGCGCAGATGGTAAAAGTCCATCGAGGGAATGGGCGAAAATCTTAGGAATCATGTTATAGGCGATGCGGCTAGCATCCCCTATTGTGATTCCACTTTCCACCTATACGCCCACAATCATGCTAAACGTGGCCTTAAAGTCCTGTTAACATACACGCGATTTGTGTCCAATCAATAAAATCTTTCCTATTTATTTTCATTCACAAAGAAAATTAATAGGTACCTAAGAATAATTTACTTGCTTCAACAAAGTAGTAACTTTTTGATGAGATAGGAAATATTAAGGAAATTATCGTATTTAAACTACTAACTACTACTATAATGATTACTTAGGTAGTTAAATAAAATATGAAATTAGTCAAAAGAACAGCATTAACATGTTAAATTCCATTTAAAATGGTTTCCGAAGAAAATCCAAAAGATTATAGTATCTCGGAGCTTACACAAAAGCGCTGGAAAGAAAGGTCATTATTCAACTTTAAAAGTGACAGCAACTTTGCAAAATGAATAATGATTCCCTTGTATTTTATTTCACAAGGTAGTTAACCTGACCTTGGCGATTTCGATCAATAACTAGTACTTTTACTTGAATATGATTGAATGTTATGAATTTGATCGTTTCGCCTTATCACCACCAAACCTACTTACTAGTCAGTATCTGCTTTAAAGTAAATTGACATAAACTTATCTAAAATATTTAAGACAGCCTCGTTTTGACACGGAATAACATTGTTATTTTGCTTAAGAACATTTTAAATAGGATATTTAAGTTTTTTTTTAACACGGGACACAATATTCAAAAACATAATTTATAGGATTTATAATTAATTATGTATACTTTTTTCGCGTACCTAACTGTTAGCACAACTTTAGTGTCCTGCTTGACCTTGGGCCAGCCAATCGAGACTTTACAGCAATTGCCGCAGCAGTGGTCTGACTTGAAAAACGACTTTCGAAAAATTCTTCTATGAAATGGCACGAGTCTCAAGAGGTTTTTTCATTAATAATTCGCAAAAAAACTTTTCACGAGCCTTTTCTAAATATACGCCACTCTACTTTCGCATAAATAAATAAGTACGTAACGTACGTACGTAAGTAGTAGTAGATACCTATTTACATCTTATCAAAACCTAAACTAACCACAATATCCTTCCCGGGTTAATTAAGTTAATTAACAAGCGGCATTCGTTCAGCAACGTAGCGTGAATCACTAACAGCCAACGTGACGCAAAATAATGTGACGCAAAATATCGTGACGCAAACTGTGACGCAATAATTTTGTGTCACGTTAATTATCGCCGCCGCAGGACGCCACACAATTTGTTTGTTTTGCGTTCTGCTGGATCATCCTGTAGGGTGGACATGAAGTGGAATAGTTTGGGATAAATTGCCTTTTTGACCGGGACAACTTTGCTTGTTACATCATCATTAATGTGGAAGTCTAATTTTTTGGTGTTATTTTAATTATTTTTTGAAGGAACCACATTCGATCATTTAATAATACTTCTTATTATAATACCATAGTTAGAATGTGTAGGGAATACAACGACTTGGCCTGTGTCCATGAGGATCTAGACATATTTAACTCAAAACTCAATAAGTTTTCGAGCAAGTTGAAAAATATTCTCAGTTGAGTTTGAGTCGTATTATGTAGGCTTGTGTAGCTTCATTGGTGTGTTCGTGCATGTATTTTTAATTTTGTCCTATATTAAATAAATAAATAAATAAATAAATATCTTGGGACAATTGACACCAATTGACCTAGTCCCAAACTAAGCAAGGCTTGTGATATGGGTACTAAACAACGGATAAAAATACTTATATAGATAAATACATACTTAAATACATATTGAAACTTTTCTTTAGATCTTAACTATATCACTCTTTTCATGATGTGTACACATGGTTTTGAATTGTAAATGATGTTTAGTCTTAATTATTTGGGCACGTATTTGAATATCGAAATTTAAAATATCTAAGGTTAAAAAGTCGACGGTCAAAATATCGAAAATTAAAATATCGAACGATCCAAATATCTATTATTATTATATTGACGTCTGAAATATCTAAAATTCAAATACCGAACGGCTAAAATATCGAAAGTTCAAAATATCTACAGTCGAATGATCGATATATGTTAAAATCGAAACAAAATATCGACCATCAAAAACCCAACGTATAAAATATCGAAAATTGAAATAGCGAACGATTTTAACATTTACTGCTATTATATTGACGGTTCACATTCCTACAACTCAAATGCCGAATAATCCCTATTCTCTGTAAGAAAGCGCAGGCATTCTAGGTTAGGTTAGGTTAGTATTGCGTCAAGGCGCGAAGCGCCTGAACTAGGCGGAATAGGAGCTCCGCGAAGCGGAGCTCGTCGACTTTTTCTCGTCGCTATTCAATTCTCATGCGACTAAATGTTACGTATGACAAAGTAATATGTGTGATTAACAAAATAACTTTGAATAGCTACGAAAAAAAGTCGACGGAGCTCCGCTTCGCGGAGCTCCTATTCCGCCTAGTTCAGGCGCTTCGCGCCTTGACGCAATACTAACCTAACCTAACCTATGTTGCTCGCGCTTTCTGTTAGGGCGTTGGAGTGCATGTTCAGACATTTTTAGCACTCATATGTGATCAGATATATTCAATGACGACTGTAGGTACCATTCGATAATATAATTTCGATATTTTGAATTTCGACTTTATGATCGTTCGACATTCTGATTTTCGATATTTAAGCATTCGATAATTGTACTATTCGATAATATATACTTTCGACATTATGAATTTCGACTTTATAATCGTTCGACATTCTGATTTTCGATAATGTAGCTGTCGATATTCAGATTTTCGAAATTGAAGCATTCGATAATTGTACCATTCGATAATATATACTTTCGACATTTTGAATTTCGACCTTATGATCGTTCGACATTCTGATTTTCGATATTTTGACCGTCGACTTTTTAATGTTAGATATTTTAACTTTCGATATTTAAATACGTGCCCGTTTAGTCTTAATTATTTACACTACTGTATCACATGTTTACAATTTGTTTTGTGTGCCAAAGTTAATAAATAAATAAATAAATAAAATAAATATAAACGACAACGATGAGAAAATTTCAGTTAGGTAAACTTGTAACTGTATAGTAATGCTTATTGTCGCGCTTTCGTAGTGGATATACATACGGACATATTTTTTTTTTCTTTTTTTATGTCAATAGGAAGGCAAACGAGCAAGTGGGTCACCTGATGGTAAGCGATCACCACTGCCCATAGACACCCACAACCCCGGAGGGATTGCAGATGCGTTGCCAACCTAGAGGACTTAGATGAAATGCCTCTTGTGCCCGTAATTTCCCCGGCTGTTACTCTCCACACCGGAACACAGCAGTGCAAGCACTGCTGCTTAGCGGCAGGATTAACGAGTAAGATGGTGGTAGCGATCCGGACGGACCTTGCACAAGGCCCTACCACCCGCAAAACATATTATTATAATACACAAATCACGTCTTTATCCCTTACAGGGTAGATACGGGAATCATCCCGTATAATAAAGTAGAAAATATACCTACATTGTGACATTTTTACATTTATATTAGGTATTTATACATACCTTGACCCACATAAAAATCCCATTTTGAAGGGTTTGATTAAACTGCGAAAACGTCGGTAGTAGCTACAACCAATCAATGACAATTTGTCATAATTTCAACGCAATAATAAAACCGGACAAGTAAATCCCTAAACTTACCTCCATGGTTAAAGTACCTAACAATCGACAAAAGCGTATGACTTGTCACCTTTAGAACAATACCTTGTTTGACAATACCAAATGGCAGTGTGCAAGAATGTCCTAGACTATCATAAAGTGTGGCCACCATACGAATAGGGTGACAAGAGAAATTCCCATGAAAGTAGTGATTAACTACCCCGACGCGAAGTTCTGTTACTGATTAGCAAGAAATTTCGCCTGGCTAGACTGTATTATGCCTTTCTTCATGGCTCGGGTGACCACGCCGGCGAAATAAAGAGACATATTGTGAGTGGACGTTAACTCGAGTTTTTGCTACCACAATAAAATTTGCGTTGTATTCTTGAAGGAGAAAGTCGCGCAATAAACAGTCTTTTAGGTATGCTCTGTTCTTGATTACTTATAAGTATAATTTTAGTGTTTGAAATTAATTCAATTTTAGGTCGTGTTAATGCTATAAAATTCAGCTTTCCACACTGAGTTTAGACTGCACCGGTGATCTAAATCAGGGTAATCGATTGAAAAGGTTTAAAGGTTATCAACATTTTTGGTGTAATTGTTGTAACGTTAGGACAAACGATTTTATGCAATGCGAAAGGTTTAAAGGCCCTTCGGCTTTCTGCCTCATCTGCTCTTTCTGCTATCTGTGCAATTACAGATGAGTTTATGATAATTATGCATGAACATAGGAGTAAAGGTGGAAACACATTGTTAACACGCGACGCGACCCGATGCAACGCGACGCGTGTTGAGTCGAATCAAATTGTATTATTTTCTATGACCAGAACCACACTATGAACATCCGACGCGACGCCATGCGCATACATTCGTTGCATCGGGTCGCGTCGCGTGTTAATAATGTGTTTCCACCTTAATTATTCGTTTTTAAATTTCATTTTGTAGGGGCACGCTTCACAAAATGTCGACCGTTTAAAAAAAAACGCATAATTCGATATAGGTTTATGTACCATTTTTTACTCCTCGTGACTTTAAGGATACACTGTAAAATTTTCTAGCAATTTCCACGCCCACCGTGTATTGTATTACATCCACAAAACTTATCATCCATAAGACGGTAGGTTCATAAAGTTTCTATACTTTTATACGGCGTGCTCCTTTAATCAGCCGACAAACTTTCCTACCGTTATAATTGCTTTTCGTTGCTCTCAAGATTGTTGGATATAAAAATCATACCATATAAAGTATCGATACTGAGGCCGTTTACCACAGTGTTGCCAAGTAATCAAGTCTGGCTTGATCTGGCCATAAGTGAACAGCGTCAAGGGCGGGACAAATTTTTGTCACAAAAATTTTAATTATTTTTTTGCAGGGGTGTTAGTAGAACTAACCTCAAACGCCTGCTGAAATATTTTGGAAATTCTCTGAGAAACCTTGCATGTATGAATGAATGAATGAAACGTTTATTCACAAAAACATATGGTAGAGTACATCTTATACATATTGCAACAATGGTATTTCCCACAATATGTTTAGCCAAGGCATGCATGTGAAAATTAATTTCAGTGATTAAATAACTCACTGGCCTAAAAGTTAATAGTTGTCATTATTGAATATTAAAAAACAGTTACATACAGTTAGTTACATACATTGTATAAATAAATAATTATTCTTAGTTTTGTTTTATTCTTAACACTTCCAGTGACTTAGCAACACGTCCCCTCCGCCTCCGCTCAAGGGGCCCTAATTTATCTCCCTTCCACTCTGATTCTACTGAAATGATTCGCACCATTAACCTTTGTCACTAGACTAGATATTTAATTTTGAGTGGGTAAATATTTGAGAGGGAAATGGGAATAAAAATGTGTAAATTGGTGTGATTGTAGGGCATGAGGAAAATGCTGTAAATTATGAGAGTAACAATACTTCGCGTGTCATTTTTCGGATTGCCTCATTTCTTCTTTTATCAAGGACTAGCTTCTGCCTGCGACTTTGTCCACGTAGAATTAGACTTAAAAACCGACGTTGATAGTATACCTATTCTGCAATAATTATTAACGTCGTGATTCTAGGCAGCTACGGCCTTTGACATGTTTGTCGCTATCCCGCAGGAATTATGCAATTTTCCGGGATAAAAAGTAGCCTATGTTTCAATCTAAAAAAACCGTGGTAGCCTAGTGGTTTGACCTGTGGCCTCTCAAGCAGTGCGCCGTGGGTTCAAATCCCGGGCTCGCATCTCTGAGTTTTTCGGAATTTATGTGCGAAAATTACATTTGTAATTTGCTATGAGCTTTTCGGTGAAGGAAAACAGCGTGAGGAAACCTGCACACATCTGCGAAGAAATTCAATGGTGTGTGTTAAGTTCCCAATCCGCACTGGGCGCGCGTGGGAACTATAGCCCAAACCCTCCAATACACGGAGGAGGCCTATGCCATGAGGCACGCCGAATTTCGCGACAATTTAATAAATAAATAAAAATAAACGACAATAACAACAACAACGACAATAACAACAACAACAACAACAAAAACAACAACAACAACATGTACTTACTGAAATTGTAGCGAATTCGGAATAAAAAGACTTATAAATAAAAATCTTTCAATCTAGGATGCCAGCCATCTACATTACAAATTTTATCCAAGTCCGTCCAGTTGTTTCAGCGTGCAGAAGCAATAAACATCCACACTCACTCACTCACACCGTTACATCGTCACTCACATCGTCACAAACTTTCGCATTTATAATATTAGTAGAATAAAAATGATCATTACTAACACATAAACACGCACTCACACAAATAATCCTACACATGTGCACAATCACAGATACGATCACAAGCTTTCGCGCTTACCTAGAGGGAAGGTCTACAGAAGTTGAAAAAATATTATTTTATATAGGTTACATGATTTCTTATAAGTACGTACCAGTGTCGTGGCGTCAAGTATATCAGAAGGCAAGCCGAAGGGAACTTAACTAGCCTTTTCCTCTAATTCTGCACAATAAATTGCCCAACTGCCTTAAAATAGGCAAGCCGGTGGGAATCGAGTTCTATGGACGCCACGCCACTTGTACATACTAATAATGAGACTGAAAGTGCCTTTATAGCTTCGAGCTCTTTGCAGAGGTAATGGGCTTAATCGTATCTATGTAAGTATACATAATAAAATACACATAGTATGCATACATTAAAGGAATACTGTCTGCTAAAGCAGCTGTAGACTTGGAATGTAGCTCTCTCCATCATAGTAATATTCAGATGATATTACCAAATGGGAAGTCTAACTGTAAGATTAATTAGGTACGCGAGGCTAAGGCGACTTGCTTTACCTCATAGGCTTGTGAATCACTATGAGGTGTTAAAAGCAATACCAAAAAGATGGTAGCTATTTGTTCGAGACATCAATCAAAAAGAAAGAAGCTGTTTTTTCCAAAAGTAAACGCCGATACTGACAAATTTCTCTCGCCGTCATTTCAATTTTGTAAATCAGGGGTAAAAAGCCGTGGTAGCCTAGTGGTTTGACCTGTGGCCTCTCAAGCAGAGGGTCGTGGGTTCGAATCCCGGGCTCGCACCTCTGAGTTTTTCGAAATTTATGTGCGATATCTCATTTGAAATTTACCATGAGCTTTTCGGTGAAGGAAAAACATCATGAGGAAACCTGCACACAACCTGCGAAGCAATTCAATGGTGTGTGTGAATTTCCCAATCCGCACTGGGCCCGCGTGGGAACTATAGCCCAAGCCCTCTCATTCTGAGAGGAGGCCTGTGCCCAGCAGTGGGACGTATATAGGCTGGAGATGAATCAGGGTAACTTTGATAGTTTTAAAATTGCTGTAACACGGGCTCACGGGCATAGTCTGAATCAGGTGAGGGTGGGACCAAACCGCCGCGTATGCGCAGTGACGTGTCGTATCCGTCACGTTTTCTCACCGTTTCTTCATACATTTTGGTGCGATTCCGTAACGTCACCGTTTTTTAAGCGGCGGTGTGGTTGCACCCTGAATGTTTGGCATGTAAATAAAAAGAAAGATCGATGAAGACATCAATTGGGCAATTCAGCAATAAACGCGAATAAAAAAGTGAGTTCGTCGTCAAACTGCTTTTTAAACACGTCTCGAAGTTCAAACCCCAGTTTCCGAAGCCTAAAAAATATTTGAAATCAAGATGATGAATGGAAGTATTGTAACAATGCTAGATAAAATTACGTCATAACGTAAACCCACATCACAATTTGCCTAAGAAACCTTAATCAGAAAGAGTGCAATAAAAATGTTTTGCTGTAGCTACCCAGAGAAAAATGGCGGGTCCAGACTGTTGTAAAAATATTTTATGCATGAAAAGTGTTTGGGCTCTTACGTGGCATGTTTTTCTTCAAATGCGGCCTTTTTGTATGAAACATGAACTAGCTTTTTATTCTCATTTAAACAGACGAAATTACGCGCAAAGACACTTTAATTAAATGTAAAATGGGTTATTAAATCCTTTATAAACCTCAGTGAAATATACAAACATAAATCATGCCTTTATCTCTTAAGAAAGAAAGAAAGAAAGAAAGAAGACATTTATATTCATTTTGCAAGACACACAAATATAAGATCATACACACAATTTTATAGAGAAGAAACATTAAAAAAACTGATGAAAATAAGCTGATCATCAGCGTAAGACCCCGTCTTACGGGGTAGATAGAGCCTAAGGTAACAAGACCTAAACGCCACGCTTAGCATGATTTTGGACATATCTATTAGGTAGAAATGGAACTAAATACCTAACACTGAAATAATGATATAAGCTGTTTATTTCATTTATTAGTTTAAAAAAGTCTTAGTCAAGTAAAGTTTTAGTCCTATGCAAAAAAAAACGAAATACCATAAGTTTCTAAATTGAGATTTATGGTTTGATTATACGAGACGATCAATCGATCACATTGTTTTAGGCCAAAAAATATTAGACCACGATTGCGTGATACGACTAAAGATTAACTAGATTAGAGTCTTTTCTAACATACGTAAACTTCAAGAGACTACGTCAACGTAATATCACTACCCCAAACTTTGTTCCATCACAACTAACATAATATTCACGTCTTAAAATTTTCCCAATATTAAACTTAGTTTCATTAACAATTTCCCTTCAACGTTCAAGCTGATCGGGTCTAAGTATTAATAACGTAAACGGTAACTTCAAGTTGCTCCCGAGACTATGACAGCCATTATTTTGTGTTAACAGTCGCATAATATTGCAGTAGGTTATGTTAGGCGAAAGATTATTAGACATTCATTGATTTAGACATTTATCACACAAAAGCATAGCACAATGATTCAGAATATGACATGATATTGTTTAATCAATTATAAAATAAAAATAACGTTAGATAATTTTAGTCCTTGCTAGAAAAAAAAAGAAATTTAAAAACTTAAAAGCCATAAAGCCGATTGAAGAATTGGCTCAATGATAATATTTTTTAAAACTTACCGTAAGGTTTTTTACTAACTATTCGCAGTACGAATAGAATAAGCATTGACGACTTGTAGGTAACGCCTGTAGTCAATCATTTTTATTTTCATAAACTGCTAGGTATATTATGTGACTGTGATCGACTGTGCCAACCGTGAGCCAGCCACACATTAGCGCAGCGTAAGTGTTCCAGCTTGATCCATTGTGTCCATAGTCAATACACAACTTTTTATTAATTTTAGTTTGAAGGTTGCCATTGCCATGTATTATGTACTGAAGTGGCAGTGGGCAGAGAGAAAAGGTGTTTCTCAATACAGTTGCTCAAAAAGTGCCCTTTTTTTGGCTGTTTTGTGTGCGAAAAGTTCGTTTTTGAGCACTAGTGCGATTTACTTTTCCATTTTTTTTTAATTTGTACTTGTTCCAATTCACGACTACTTACCTAAGTTATTATAATGCTAGTCTGTACCAAGATGAAATAAAAATAAAAACCTATTATTGATGTAAAAATATCAAAATATTGAGATTTTATATTTTATTACTTGCCTCTTCATCATTATTATTATAAAATATTGAATTCCTAAAAACAGTTCTTATTAAGGTGTCTGAATGTAACGGAATTTTAGCTGCCGAAACGCCTGTCAAAGTGGAGGCGTTTTTCCAACTGCAACCATGGTTTTTAAGGTTCTAAAGGCAACAGTAGTTTTTGTGTTTATACAATTTAAATAAACAAATGTCGGGGATTAACTGAAGCAGAGATAATTTTATTGTATTAACATTACAATTAATACTATCTGTTAAATGTGTTGTAGCCGTTGCCGTCTGTCTGACAAATTCCAAACTGTTGTTGAGTAAACGCGAGCGATACGCCTGGGTAGAGTCGGTAAAGCAGACTCTCATAGCGGCGCTCGGTGGTTAAAGCAGTCGAGGTAAGAGAGTCTGCCCGTAACACTGGAGCGGCTGAGCAGCGGGAAAGAGATGTTTGAGGTTAAATGAGTTTTATTTTGTTTACTTGAAATGAAAAGCACGAATGACGAGATTTGTAGACTGAACCTACCGGTTTGCTCAATTAACAGCATTTTGTTAAAGTTAAGGTTAGTGTTAGTGACATTTGTTGACAAAGTGTTGTGAATTAGTTATTTCAAATTACTTTATTCTGTTGTATTTTTTTTCGCAACTGTATTGAAAATCGTCGTTCGATACACGCGCGGAAATGTCATTCTTCACTCGTCTCGAGTCTTGCCTACTCGCCATTCGGCTCGTGGCAAGATATCTCGAGACTTGTGAAGTAATGACATACTTTCCGCACTAGCATCGAAATGTACTATTTTAACCGGTTTGGTTTTTCCGTCAATAAATTTTGGCTGTTGCGTCACAGTATAAATGGTAAAAAGTCCGCATGCTTGGTTCAATACAAATCGCGATACTTGCGTCATCATCATCAATATACGTTCCACTGCTGGGCACAGGCCTCCTCTCAGAACAAGAGGTCTTGGGATATAGTTCCCACGCCAGCCCAGTGCGGATTGGGAACTTCACACACGCCATTAAATTGCTTGGAAGATGTGTGCAGGTTTCCTCAATTTTAAATGTAATTTCGCACATAAATTCCGAAAAACTAAGAGGTGCGAGCCCGGGATTCGAACCCACAATCTTCTGCTTGAGAGGCCACAGCTAATATTTGCGTAATCTATGGTATTTGAATTAATTTTATTCTGAGGGTATCTTTCTCTCTGTCTCTCTCATATATAATTTACTAGCTTCAGCCCGCGACTTCGTCTGCGTAAAATTATACATTGTAAAATTTCCTCTTGAATCACTCCATCTATTTAAAAAAACTGCATCAAAATCCGTTGCGGACTTTTTAAGATCTAAGCATACATAGAGACAGACAGACAGACAGCGGAAAGCGGCTTTATTTTAATAGTATGTATTGACTTTGCTATCGCTATTTCCCACGACTGTGCCCGCTGTGTCAACCATTACTCGCCACACATTAGCACTACGTAAATATTCGAGCTCGATCCATTGTTGCCACGCCCAACTCTCAAGGTGGCGTTAATTGCTTTAGTACACGATTGTTTCAATAACCCCCTGAATTAGAATAGTTTCGTTTTTGCTTGATAAATACATACATACAATGAACACAAAATATTTACCTTGCTACTTTGCTACTTACGTGCAGGATGGTTATCCTATGGTTATGCAAAACGTATACATATATTTCGCACAGACTTGGTTAAGTCTGTGCGAAATATATGTATACGTTTTGCATGCAAGCCCTCCCACCACTACTGCCACACAAAACGCACACAAATCCCACAAACTTAATTAATCCTATCACCACACAAACACTGACGCGCGTTTCGATCCCTCTACGGGATCATTCTCAAAGTTAGAGCACAACCGATGCACATGCGAACCAACGTCGTACATATACATACATACATTATTAATCGTGGTCTTTTACGGGAGAGGGTAACCAGACCAAAAGGCCACGTTCAGTGTGACTGTGGCGTATAGTTAGGTGGAAAGGGGAATCGAAATAGTGATAAGTTGCTAGCCGCATCGCCTATAACATGATTCCCAAGAATAAGATGAAGATCTGCACAAATGTTAGGTATATTATTTTAAAATTCCGTTAGAAAAACGCAGAATTCCGTCGTATGTTTAGTTGCGATTGATTTAATTATGCATTATTGAGCTTAATAATTTAGCTACCAACTAAACATGCTGTTCTTAGATAGGTAGTGAGAACATATAAGTGCTTATACAAATAACATACACAACATTTTCTTTTGTTTTACATAAACTTGGCTGTTGGATTGACTAGTGATTTTTAAAAATCGCATCAGTTAATTTTTGGTCTTTTGCCCAAGCTCGTAAAAAAGTAGCTTGTCAAATTTTATTTTCACACGTGTCATAAAGTGCGTTAATTCAGCCGGCCCTTAAATTAAAGCTCCAATTATACATTTTAAAAACGCAAGATAATTCCCACTGAAGATAGCGAGCGAACTTTTCCCCGGAGCCCGGATTTTATTATTCAAAACCTTGCGCATGACGTCTTGATGAATGTTGTAAAAGTTCAAATTTTATTCCTCGTTAAAACGAATGGAACTTATATTTACGATCGCGGCTGAGTCCGAATAGGAAACATTTTTGTTAATCAGTTGGTTTTTATGACGCGGTTGGGATTAAATTATTTTTATATTGCTTTGAGTTTCGATGGATAAGTGTCATAGGATTAAAGATTTTATCTTTATTATTTACCGCGTAAGTTTACCAAGTATTTTCTTCATTTGATTATTGAAAATTTAAACTTGGTTCTTGACAATTTCAAGAACCAACTAAATTGGTGGAAATAATATATATCTTAAGTAGATCATTTATTCATAAAATATTAAATTAAGTACACCATAATCAGCATATAATATCAAGTTTGAAGTTTTTTATTGAAACTACACGATACCTAATTTATAATATTAAGTTCAACTCAATAGATAAATTAAATATTATTTTTTTGGGAATTTAAAATGACTTACTGTTATTTTATTTGCAATAAAATCATGATTTTTAAATGCACCAACAATCATCAAACGTTAAAAACTACGCCTCAAAACTCACCGGAACGTTCGCCAAAATCCACCCCTCAACGTTACAGCGCAAAATGAGATGTCGCCACATTCCTCACCGCTCGCGGCCCCGAGACCGCACGAAAGTACCCGAAGTACCTACTGAATTAACGTACACACTGGCTCTGACAGTCGGGCCTAACATTAGAGGTTGCCCCACCCTCTTTGTTTCCTTAATTGCTACAGTTAAGGTGAATAGAGTTTTTGGCCTTTTGTTTCGAAGACCTTTATGGCTAAACGGCGTTTTAATTTAGGTCATGTCTTATTATTTAAGGCCCGAGGGAATTTATGGAGGGGTGTTTGGTAAGGGTTAACAGTTATGATTAAAATGGTTACATTTGGTATGGATGTGGCAGCTACTGTTTCCATCGCCTACAAATTTTCTCAATAAGTACTGTTACCGTGTGAGAAAATCTGAATTAAAAAAAAATTGCTGCTCCTTGTGGAATAGAAAGGTAAATGTTTTTTTGTTTAATAATGGACCTCAGTAAACCACTATTTTTTTTATGGTGTGTTGAAGTTCCCAATCCGCACTGGGCCCGCGTGGGAGCTATAGCCCAAGCTCTCTCCTTTTGAGAGGAGGCCTAGTAATGTAGGCTGGATATGAGACTATGATGATTATAGTGAGTAGCACAAATACCACCTTACTCATTATACTATACTTATTAGACTACTGTGAGATTCAAAATAAGATTGAAAAACAGCGAAACAAACAAACAGTTTCACAGTAAAGATCTACATGTTTCAGACTAATCCTTGGTCCATTCTTTTTTTTTTGATTGACAAACTGTTGCAAACGATGTGTTCATCTATAATTGGGGTGCATACGAAATAAATATCCTACTAATGTTATAAATGCGAAAGTTTGTGACGATGTGATGATGTGACAATGTGAGTGAGTGTGTATGTTTGTTCCTTCTTCACGCTAAAACGACTGGACGGATTTGGATAAAACTTGGAATGAAGATAGCTGGTACCCTAGATTAAAACAAAGGCTACTTTTTATCCCGGAAAATAGCATAGTTTCCGGGGGATAGCCATAAACATGTCAATTGCTAATTCTACGCAGACGGAGTCGCGGGCAGAAGCTAGTCTGTAATAATTATTGAAATTTTATAATGTTATGACGGTATGTGTTCTGTTCGGTGTCCCGAATAAACGAATCCTATCCAACTAATATTATAAATGCGAAAGTTTGTGAGTGACGATGTGACGATGTGCGTGAGTGTGTATGTTTGTTCCTTCTTCACGCTGAAACGACTGAACGAATTTGGATAAAATTTGGAACGGAGATAGCTGGTACCCTAGATTGAAACATAGGCTACTTTTTTTCACGGAAAATTGCATAGTCCTCGCGGGATAGCGATAAACATGTCAATTGCTAATTTTACGCGGACGAAGTCGCGGGCAGAAGCTAGTAAATAATAAATAAAATCCTGGAGCGTTCTCTTAGGTAGCAGCGAAACAAACAATCCACAACACCGGGCACTCTAACAGGCTTGACTTTTACATATCGAATGGTCCAATTCACAATTGTACTAATTACGGAGAAAAAGCTGATGTAAATTGGCTCTCGTCATTTGTTTAATTACGAGTGATCTGTTTCCTTCACTGAACACAAACACCAATTTAACAAACGCCAAATTTTTAAAACGCCGCAAATAAGTCATCTGTAGACAAACGAGGCGTTCAAACGTCTCTTTTTAAAAGGGAAGAAATAAGAAATCAACTTGTTCTGCAACATTTATCATGGCGTCAAGATTTTTTATGAATAATGAAAAATGAGGAATGGTTTCTTGAGCGTCTTTATGCATTCTGCAGCGTGTTTTACGATTTATGAAAGGGACGTCGAATATGGACGTAATGTATAATGTAGATGTTTCTAAAGTTTGATAGAGACCGATTTTAAGTGACTTTAAAAAACCATGAATTTCCCAAATTTTCGATTAACAAAATTTATTATTTTCTCTTTAAATTTTGTGTAGGTACCTACCCTACTTAAGGGTCTCGAAAAAAAAATTATTTCAAAACGCACTCCGCGATATTTTTTTTTATTTATCAATTGCGTCATCAAGACGAATCTAACGACGTATCATTTACCAAAATCAGTTGACCCATTGAGTTGTTACGGCCGGATAATACAATCATACACGTTAACCACGTAACCCTTCTTTAATGGGCTTCGCCGCAATCGGGTAAAAAAAAATGTCCGTCTCCTCGGCGACTCCTAATTGCTAGAATATTCCTCGGCCACCGGACACAGACGTGATATCGACGATTCACAGCTTATCCCGACCTTTTCTCACCCTCTTTTAAGTCTTTGTAAAGTGCTTTTTGCCCTTCAATTCTCGCTTCTCATTGTGAACTGAAAAAAACATGTTCCAGTCGGCTGTCGCTTTTTTCGACGCTGTATCTTTACACACACAGACAGACGGGTAAGTAAGTTCCCGTACTTACTGCTCGATGACTTTACTCGCCTGTATTTTATTCTAAAAGTACGCGTACTTAGACTGACTGCGAGTATGTTTCATAGGAAACGTCAACCCAAGCTGGTCCAATAAACTCTGGACACTCAGCAGAAGACAACTCCAACACATAATGGGGGCGTTTACAGGTCACTTCGGAACTAAATATTTATTAGCAAAGATGGGACTACAGGACAATAACGACAACGATTGTAGAATATGTGGCGAAGAGGTTGAAACGATGGAACACATCATGTGTGAATGTGATGTACTCGCCAGACTAAGAATGAAACTCCTCGGCAGGGGATACCCGGAACCAGGAGATTTCAAGGCACTACCACTGCGCCAAATCACCCAACTCATGAATGAGGTGGTAAAAGCAATGGAATAATGCGAAGGAGGGGTAATTACACAAAAGATCCACAGATGGGTCGAAGTGTATCCGTAAGGGCCCCTAATTAGTAAGATAAGATAAGATAAGATAAGACTGTGAGTATAGTCGTCGAGCCGTAAGTACGCGAACTTACTTGCCCTTCTGTCACCCATTTTATGGAGATTTATTAATTGAGTTTTTAACAGACTTCAAAAAAAGGAGGTTCTATATTCGACTGTATGTATTTTTTTATGATGTACCTACACCGATTACTCCGTCAATTGTGGACCGATTTTCAAAATTCTTTTTTGTTTGAAAGAGAATAGCTCCAAGGTGGTCCCAGTGTCACAAATTCAGGATCTGATGGTGGGATCCTGGAGAAATCGAGGGCAACCCTCAAATTTTATAAGCAAGGTACTAGGTATAGCGATTTTGACATTTTTGACATCATTTCAAGTAGAATTTTGTTTACCAAATAAGACAGTTAAGAATGTAAAGACCTTATTTACATTCAGAAAGTATAATTTGGTGGACTGGACCTGATGAAGAAGACCGCTGATGGCCAACGGAACTCGTCAAAGCTAAGTACCTAATGCTCGCGCGGCTATAAGTGGATAATCCATGGGTTTTTCCAAAAATGTGACTGTTGCAAATTCGTAGAAGAAGTCACGTATCTATGGACTAAGCCGCTGATATTTTGCATTGCAAGCGGAAATCTGGATGGCGTGGAGAAATCGGGAAAAAATACAATCTGTGTATTCCAGGGATCCAATTGTTTACACACCACATAAAATCGGTCCGGTCTTTGATTGGCGTTTACTATGTGTTACTTTAAAACTTAACTCTGTTTATCTAATTCAGTTGAACATTGTTAATTAACATTGCCAATAAACGTTTGTGATTAAAATACTAACGTTTTAATTAAAGCCCAAACTAACTGTCATGTTCGACTAACTAATTCATTATTACATTTTGTGTAACTAATAATTAGAACGTAATCAAATAGCTTTATTATTATTATTATGGCGATTTTAGTAGTTTTATTTCAATTTTTATTTCCTCTATTTTTATTAATTTATTTGATTAAGTATTGTACTCTACGTTTGACGATCTGAACATAAATGATTGTACATGACATTAAATTCATTTTATGCTGTAATTTTATGCTGAGAGAATAAACAAACTAAAGTTTAGTATAGACTCACAAGTACACACAAAAGCGAAGGAAAATTGTGTCTGATTCTAATAATACACTGAATAATCCTATTAATTTTCACTCGCTATACGGTAAAACGTATAATTCAATTGTAAAAGTGTACCTACTTAGCTGGATAAAGGCATAATGTAACATAAGTACGGGAAAAGGACTTCCCGACATATCGGAAACCAAATAAATCTATGTAACAGGCGGGCGATTCTGCGGGAGTTTCACTTCAAATAGAAATTTAAATGGTCTGTAAAATGAAGGCGTTATGGGATTTTCATAATTTTATTGGTATTGCTGTGTTGGTACCTAATCTAACTAATATTATAAATGCGAAAGTATGGATGGATGGATGTTTGTTTGTTACTCAATCACGCCAGAACGGCTCAACGAATCTGGATGAAATTCGGCACGTAGATAGAGAAAAGTCTGGAATAGCACATAGGCTACTTTTTATCCCGGAAAATTCCCGCGGGATAGCGATAAACGAATTCTTTGCAGACGAAGTCGCAGGCAACAGCTAGTCGTTAGTAATGGTAGCAGATTTCTGGAGATTATAATATATGAAGATATATTTTTAATATTGTGTCGCTCCGCATTGCTTAGTTTAACTAATCTTGAATTATGTTAGAAGTGGCAAGTAATTCAGATTTAACAGGTGCTATTTGCACTCAAATAATGACTCTTGGGTCTGCAAGTTTCGCAAGATGGATTTGGTTAAAATCGTAGGTATTGTCGTGGATATCCCTGGGAAAAGTTTATGTCCAGTAGTGGAGTCTTTCAGCTGACATGTCAATGACGATGATAAACTTGTGTGTGGTTCACTTACATTAAATTTGACACACAAAAGTTTGACAAAAATATATCGTTTGACAACAATTCATTTGACAGTTCTTTATAGCATATACTTTTTGGAAAAGTTATAGAGCAAAACTAACCTAACCAAATGTGAGTCACGCAAAAATGTTTTTGTATTTATTAACTCAAACTTAAACTATTTATTGCGTAAATGTTATGACAAAGATGTTAATTATGTATCAAACATTTACCCTGTAAGGGCACAGCAATAATACTATCTAACTAATATTAAAAAAAGCGAAAGTATGGATGTTTGGATGGATGGATGGATGGATGGATGTTTGTTTGTTACTCGATCACGCCAGAACGGCCCAACGGATCTGGATGAAATTCGGCACATAGATAGAGAAAAGTCTGGAATAGCACATAGGCTACTTTTTATCCCGGAAAATGGCGTAGTTCCCGCGGGATAGCGATTAACGAATTCTTTGCAGACGAAGTCACTGGCAACAGCTAGTAATATTATAAATGCGAAAGTTTGTCACGATGTGAGTGAGTGAGTATGTATGTTTGTTCCTTCTTTACACTAAAACGACTAGACGGATTTGGATGACATTTTGAACGTATATAGCTGGTACCCTAGATTAAAACATAGGCTACTTTTTATCCCGGAAAAATTGCATAGTTCCCGCGGGATAGCGATAAACATGTCAATTGCTAATTCTACGCGGACGAAGTCGGGCAGAAGCTAGTTTATAATAAAATAATCTTAATTATAATTAATTTTACCTGTGTATCACAAATAAATGACTTACTTACTTACTTACTTACCTACTAAACTAAATCAACTGCGCTACCAATCCCAATTGGTGCTGTAGTTGTCCTTGGGCGGCGGTGATCAGTTACCATCAGGTGCACCACATGCCCGTTTGTCGGTTATAATATTAAAAAAAAAATTAAATGGTTTGGGAGATAAAATATCATAGAGTAACTTTTACAAACTAGTAAAAGGACACAAAATTTTGTCGGTGAAACATAAACCCGTCCTGGTTACTTCAAACCCTTTTTTTCAAGTGACACTACTTATTTATGAGACCGCTTGCAGAATTGCTCAACGGAGCTGTAAGGTGTTGAGTTTAGGTATCCGATAGCTAGCAATAAGAAAGACCCCTTAGCCTTAGATCTGTCAAGTGGTTTACCTTGCCTCTTTATTGACTACACCACACAAAGGGAAGTAAGTTGTAAACTAAATCGCCTTACTCACAAACGCTCGTTAAACTTGTAACAAATGTACATTCTTTACAAGTTGACATTAAAAACCGTATAAGTCTAGTGATTACTCACGACTCACGATAATGAAAGTCGGGGACAGCCTGACTAGTTTCGGTCTTCCCAAAAAACCTTCCTCAAGAGGTAGGTGCACCGTTTAATCACAAGTTTTATTAATCACTAGTTCTGTCCGCGACTTCTTCTGCGTAGAATGATACATAAAAATCTTTCTCTTGAATCAAACCATCTATTAAAACCGCATCAAAATCCGTTGCGTAGTTTTAAACATTTAAGCATAATACATGGGGACAAACAGCGGAAAGCGATTTTGTTTTGTGCTAGGTAGTGATGTCTCACGAGCATAAATAAAATGATTTCAGTCCGATTAGTAATTAGTCTGTAGCCGCCTTTTTACCTGTTTTAGAAATATATATTAGAATTTTCATTCATCGTCATCTTCCTAGCGTTTCTCCCGGCATCTGCCACGGCTCAGTGAGCCTGGGGTCCGCTTTGACAACCTAATCCCAAGATTTGGCGTAGGCAGCAGTTTTTACAGAAGCGACTGCCATCTATATCACGACGAAATTTTTTGCAAATAAATATTCATATTCTTATTCTTATTCTTATCTGACCTTCCAACCCGGTCCGGTTTCCTCACGATGTTTTCCTTCACCGAAAAGCCCATGGTAAATTTCAAATGTAATTTCGCACATAAATTCCGAAAAACTCGGAGGTGCGGCCCCGGGATTCTAACCCGCGTCCCTCTGTTTGAGAGGCCAACAAACACAAACCACAAACCACTAGGCTACCACGGATTTTTTATATTAAAATTTTCATTACACTGTAAATATTCACATGCACATTACCTAAAGCAAGCAGAAAACGCCAAGCCTCAAAACTTCAGAACGTACATTAAGCACATTAATAATACCCCGTATCGCTACAACCGCCGCTACAACACCTTAATGCAGCCTTTTAACCTACATCGTATGAAAGCCGTGTAATGGTTTGCTCGAGCGCACAAGTACGACCTTTGTTACTCTGTACAGTCGAACCGGCTTAGTCGTGGGACCATTTGACTGTAAACGACGTAGTGACATCGGAATATACGATATGAAGAATACATACAATAATCGTCAGTGGAAAGGTCAAATCGCTAAAGCGCCACATACACAACTTTACGGGAGAGAGGTTCAAAGATTTTTTTCAGAAAAAAAATCATAATCTTAGTTTCTATAAGGGGTATTTCAATGTTACTTAAAACAAACTGCTGGTTTATTATTTAGCTATTTATCTGCAATCACCATACATCTGCTATTTTGCGAGATAGTGTCGCTTTAGCGAAAATAACTTTAAAAAAAAACAAAAACACGGTCAAGTAATATTTCGTTCCCACGTTTTCCATCATCGAACAGCATTATGGTAAATTTCAAACGTAACTTCGCACGTAAATTGAGTAAAGCTCGGTGGTGGCAAGTCCCGGTTTCGAACCCGCGATCCTCTACAATGTATAAAGGCCGTAAGCCAAACCACTAGGCTACAAAGGCTTTTTTAAAAGACCATGTAAGATCAACATGAAACTACATAATTATGTAATTATGACCATGTAAGAAATTGTGAAAAACCATTACCTGCCCATTACATACATACATACATAGATCACGTCTTTATCCCTTACAGGGTAAACAGAGTCTAAGGTAACAAAACCTTAAGGCCACGTAGAGCATGATTAAGAGAGTACAGGTGGAAAGGGGAATCAATATAGTAATGGGTTGCTAGCCGCATCGCTAATAATGATTCCTAAGATTTTCGCCCAATCCCTCGATAGGCTTTCACCATCTGCGCGGGAAGAGAAGCAACTGGTGCATTCTATGTTTTTTCTTTGCTCACAGATCAGCGTAGAAGAATGCCCATTAGCTTTATAAAATTCTATGCATGACAAGCGTTTTAATAAAACCAGTCTTACCTATTTCTACTCCAAATAAGTTTGACCTACTTTAATCCAGAAAACCTCAATCACCTCACTAATTACATACCTTCGCAAAAGTGAATTTAAGCATACGAAACTTAATGAATATGCAAAGTGGCAACGTGTGACTCCCGCATTATGCATTAGGCTAAAAACGCCTTTGCTGTTCTCGGAATCACGATTATGACTGGTATTATGGATTATGGGGTTACGTTTGAAGTAGAATGTGCAAAAGTTACGTGGTTTCATTTACTTAGTAAACTATTTAATTAATTAATTTATTATTTTCGTTATACATAAGTCGGATTCTATCTATTAATTAAGTGTATCTATTTATTTCTTTATTTACATAAAGGTCTATGGATTATGTAGTAGATTTTATTTGTGTATCGTTTCGTAAGTCACAGACGGTTCTGGCTGAAAATCAGTGCTGCTGGTGTCTAACACCTCAGCCTTATGCTGAGCCAGCGACCGTTTCACTTTTGCGAAGACCAAAAAACCTGAAACAGGTGTTTACTCATTTATCGTTAGAAATACTCCTGTGAAGTTTCGAAAAAAATTGTCTAAACTAATCTTGTTTCCCCATACAAACTTTGGACCCCCATTTAACCGTTTTAGGGGTCGAGTTTCCAAAAATCCTTCCTTAGTGGATGCCTACATTATATAAGGTATCTGTGTGCAAAATTTCAAGTCTCTCGGTCCAGTGGTGGGGCTGGGCGATGATCAATTTTATTAATGAGTGAGTCAGGACTTTGCCTTTTGTATTATATAGATTAAAGAGTTATACATATTATCATGTCGCTTAAGTCCAACGTTCAAGTTGCGTTTTGTTTTATTATTGGTGTCGCAAAATTCACTCGGTCCTTCGAGCCGGGTTTTGGTCCTTCGAGCCGGACTCGTCTTAACGTTTTTATTTGCACCTCTCATAACTCCTAAGTGAGTATTTTGGCCCAGCGGCCTGGAACGCTCTGACGAGGGCCGGGACACTTGTGCCGGCCCCTGAATGACACGCATGGCGGAATTAACTCAATATGGAACAACATTTGTGTATGTTTGCTTACAAATTAGGTTAGGGTCGTTCATTGGCGCCATAAAAGTCGCTCTAAATTTAAATTTGAACGAGTTCTTGACGCAAATAATACAAATCTTCAAACTGTTTTTGTTGTTGCTCAAATATCAACCGGAAGTAATTTTTATCTATCAGAACAAATTGGGGGTTATTTCGATCAAGTTTATTAAAATTTTTGACAGCATTTTATTAGAGGAGTGTTCGGTTTCCGCTCGTATTTTAGTATTTTTCTTCTAATGTAGTACCTAATATAAAAGCCGGCACAATTAACGGAAGTTAAAAAGGATATAGGTGAAAAACTTATCTAAACGGCCTGTTGTATCTTTTATTTATTTATTTATTTATTTATCTTAAGGTGCCTTGTACCTTTGGTGTCAGCATGACGTGCCATATACGGAACAACCTGTACAATGAGGAACTGTGTAATTTTAGCTTAAATCGAAGCTTTGGCCGAAGAAAGCTGAAGCCGTATCCGAACGGTCAGACACTACACAAAACTCTTATATCCAATCACATCCATTCACTCACGCTTACTCTTTCTCTGTCTCACTGAGCTTTAGTCGCCAAATATCTTGGAGAACTAAACCTACCGGAGTTGAAAATACGAGCTTACGCTTAAGTAATGAGTAAAAAGCCAGCGATGTGCGTAGAGCTCGGCTTACTGAATATTAATGACTAGCTGTTGCCAGCGACTTCGTCTGCAAAGAATTCGTTTATCGCTATCTCGCGGGAGCTACGCAATTTTCCGGGATAAAAAGTAGTCTATGTGCTATTCCAGACTTTTCTGTATCTATGTGCTGAATTTCATGCAGATCCGTTGGGCCGTTCTGGCGTGATTGAGTAACAAACATCCCTCCATCCATCCATACTTTCGCATTTATAATATTAGTTTGATGATCTGACATTAATGACTGATGACGACCCTGTTATCTGTTATCTAGTCTAGGTAATTATTAGCCTAGTTTTAAGGTAACTTTGCATGCTAGATAATATATTATGTCGCAAAATATGTTTCTGTACTGGAATTGTTATTTTATCACCTTTTGTACCATATTTTATGTGAATAAAGAATTTTGAATTTGAATTTAATCATGATGCTTACCACTGCGTCGAAATATCCAGAGCGAGTATTCGCGATTCATATCTAAGAGAACATTTTCACTGTGAATTTCTTTGACTAATAATGACTAATAATGTCTCTAATGTTTTCGATGAAACGTTTCAGAATCTCAAAAAAACCGCGTTTAATGATGTCAAATTTGACTCATTTCTAGTGGTATAACAAATACATACATACAAACATAAATCACGTCTTTATCCCTTACGGGGTAGACATGGCCCAAGGTAACAAGACGCAAAGGGCAAAGTCCACGTTTAGCATATTTAGCGGAATATAAAAAAGGTGTAGGTACCTAACTATTAAATTTTTATAATTTTTTTTTTTCTGGCCAAGCATTAAGTATGCGTTTTGCTTTTTTTTGTGTTCCGCTAAATAAATCCCTGAGTGTAGTATGTATATTTAATGACAAAACAAACACAATCAATATAATCTAATCTAAAAATTTAATTTTTGATACCTACAAGCTTTCTTGCTGACCTGACTGAACTTTACATACTTTATTTTAAAATGTTGTGATACCCACCTCTTCTCTCGAGACCATGGATGTCTTTGCATCCGAAACGTCGAGGTATTTACAAAAATACATTTTACTTAGGTACGTGATTACATCCCGTTTTTTTATGATAATGTTTACATACATACGTTTCAAAAAATACATGTAAAAGAGCACTTTGGCGGCCTATTTGCAAAATAACGTTTTTGATTTTTGTTTTTTTTATTGCAAGTTGATAAAAAGCTTGTTAAAAGCGTAACGCGAATTAGTCCACCGCCTCCAGTTGGTTTAATGCTCTAAGCTAAGTAGGAATTGCACTCGGGAGAACCTCCGGACACTGCTTTCACGTGATTCGTCTTGTGAATTGGCCAAATAAGTGGCGTTACGTGTATGCTCGTACGTACGAAATAAAAGTATATATAATATGGAGGAATAAAAGGAAGCGAGACTTTTCTTTTGGGAAAACGAGCTGGAAATTTTAGGGTTTACATTTAGTGGTCTTAAACTAAAACGCCGACGTGGCGGTTTTGGAATTATTATTGAAGTGAATACTTCTTTAGCGGCGCTGAGCGCTTTTTGGGATGGGTAAAAAATGTTAAACCGCGTCACACGTAAGACGGAGGGAGAGTTTAAGGCGCTGTCAACAGCAAATGACCTTGAGCAGCGCCACTCTTCGCACATACGGTTCGCGTGCCAGTGAGTGAAAGAGAAGAAACTATTCCGGCAGCTTGGCGCGCGTCTAAAATCTAGCAAATAAGCACAAATAAGAAGAAATAAAAAAAAGTATGGATTATTTGTGAAATATGACTCGTTAGCCGTGTAGGTATGAATATGTTGGCTTCATGTTTTTAATTGCAGACCCATACGTCGAAAAAATATAGACATAGAACCGTTTAATGATGATTATAAGACCAATCTTTGCAATTATTTTCTATCGAGCCGATTTTGCTCAATTATGTATCGAGTCCGTCTATAGTATTTGAAATATGACGAAAATTATCAATATATTTTTTTTGTATTTTTTTGTGTGTAGTTTTTCTTAAAAAAGTGCTTAAATAACATCAATTTCAACAAAATTAGGCGTTGTCAGCCTCTTAAGTATCAGGATAATATATCAGGATCCGCTAAGAGCTTATTTTGAAATACGAATGAAGCTAGAGTCGCGTTCGATTTTTGAAGTGTACGTTGATCGCTTTAACGTATGTGCGTTTGGCCTAGTGGTATAAGGTGCGGAATAACAGTGTGTTCTCTCAGGTGACTGCAGTTCAAATCTCGTGTATTTTTTTTCATTTAGCGCGAGTGTGCGTGTGTGTAGTTTTCACTTCTACCGGCACTCGGTGTTTTTTTTTAATGTAAGAAAATACTTAATGTACATACGTACATAAACCACGTCTTTATCCCTACGGTTACGGTTACGGGATACACGTACCCTAATGTAACAAGAACGAAAGTCGCTTAGCATGATTGTGGACGAATAGGTCGCAAGGAAAATGATAATAGTGGTGGGTTGCTAGCCGCGTCGCCTATTTCTTATTAGGTACGCGGGTATGTTGTTATAAAAGTAAGTCTTGTCTTAATTTCAGCTTTCTAGACTTGGTGACTTTGGCTGTAAGTTGTACATTTTGTAAGAATAGACCAAGAGCTAGCTTGTAACTTCGTCTGTGTCCCGCGGGAACTTTACATTTCTCGGGATAAAATTAATTGTAATTTTCTACCATTGAAAGAATTGTTACAAATATACTCAGCGGCATATTTATCGGAGTTCAAGGGTGCCATTAAACTAACCCTTCGTACCTACGTAAATACATAAATACAGCAAATAAACAAAAGTTATCTAGTACAGAATAGTATAAGTAGACTTATTTATACATTGTTCTCATAAATATTAGTGTGAAAAATAACTTCGTGCACACAACCACTTACTAGAACTTTTATAAAATTACACCAACGGTTTCAAACTCCAATTATTTAACGATTTACTTCAAAATATGGGTCACAATACGTTAGGTATATTATGTTAACACAGGGCTGTCACCGACAACAAACAATAAATTTCAAGTTGCTAAACGTCTGTGCAAAATTGAAATCTATTGAGATTTAAGACAATTAGTTCCCAATGCTGCCAATAGATCTATTCTATCTCCAGCCTATATACGTCCCACTGCTGGGCACAGGCCTCCTCTCTGAATGAGAGGGCTTGGGCTATAGTTCCCACGCGGGCCCAGTGCGGATTGGGAACTTCACACACACCATTGAATTGCTTTGCAGTTGTGTGCAGGTTTCCTCACGATGTTTTTCCTTCACCGAAAAGCTCATGGTAAATTTCATATGAGATATACACATAAAAACACATAAATTCCGGAAAACTCAGAGGTACGAGCCCGGGATTCGAACCCACAACCCTCTGCTTAAGAGGCCATAGGTCAAACCACTAGGCTACCACGGCTTTATACTGCGACCAATAGATGGCGCAACATTAATCATGATTGTGTTTCTTTTATTTAAGATGTTTAAAAAACGCAGAATTTCATCAGATTTCAATTTCATCAGAGGGTGACAGCACTAGTCTGGCAGCTCGTTCTTTCTCAGGTAAACTGTTAAAGCTGGCAAAAGACATGAGAATCAACAAAGAGAGTTATTAAAATGTTTTTTCAAAAGCAAAAAGTACTGTATTAATTTAGTGTTCAGTGAAGTGTTAGCAATATCAATGGTATTTATTGTTTTCTTATTGTTTACCCGGGTGTGGGTTAAAGAGTAGCCCGGGAATTCGAGGATGGATTTAGCCGGGATTATGTGGCCCAATAAAACACGTTAAGCTTGGTTGTCATAACACTCAGCTAAGAACAGCTTTGTTTCGTGTTACGTCTTAAACACACGAAGAAAAAGCGAGCTGAGGGTTCTTTGAAAGATGATGCAACTAGCGGTTGTTTGCGACTTCGTCTGCGTTGCTCGTATCCCGTGGGAATTACGCCATTTTCCGGGATTCATGTAGCCAACGTGTTATTCTAGATTATAACTCTATCTCTGTCAAACATCGATACAGCCATTACATCAAAACAAACTTACGCATTTAAAATATTAGTAAGTTTTTTTGAAAGATAGTTTTTATCCGCGGTTCTGCTATTTGATGTTGCAGATTTTACTAAACACTCGTGATTTTCATGTGGTTTGCATGGAGAATAAACTTTGAAAATTTCACGTATATTTATTTATTTTAGCAATTAAAGTCGATTGATCACGTAGAAATATTGAGATGAAAAGTATCCTGATACTTCAAAGATACATACACCTTATCCAAATTGTTCGACTGTTTAAGCGTGAAAGACAATTAAACACAGACAGACATACACACTCACGTACTTCTGCATTTCTGTTATTATTAGTACTGGGTCAAAGGCCTTTGAGATGACATGGATGCAACACTAAACTAATAATACCTAATAGCAAATTCTACGTATACTGACGGAATTAATTAGGTACTTAATGGATTCTCCGCAGTGGCTATACATACATACCGTTACGCCTCTTTCCCTTTGAGGTAGGCAGAGATTACTTTGTTCCACTTTCTACGACCTTGTCGTACCTTTTTCGCTTGAGCCACATTCATCAATTTGTTATTATTATGCTCGTCGGTTTAGGGTACTTTTTGAGGCACATACGTGTGCAGGTTTCCTCACGATTTTTTCCTTCATCGAAAAGCTCATGGTGAATTGTAATTTCGCCCATAAGACCCAAAAACTCAGAGGTTTGAGACCGGGATTTGAACCCACGATCCTTTGTTAGTGAGTCCACAGGCAAAACCACTAGACTACCACTGCTAGAAGTTTAATAAACACCCATAATAAGTTTAATACAACCTTAGCCAACATGTTTAGTAGCAAGGAAATGGTCTGTAAAAACACGGAACCCTAATTCCATTGTACAAGGAATTGGAACAAAATACACGGAAATGCAAATACAGAACTGAAAGGGAGAGTTAGCTGACGCGCTTAAGCTTGTCGTTGCGGACTGTCCTGGCTTTCCTCTTACACCCTGTAGATATGCACAGGGTGGGCTACAAAGTATGTAAGACGAGGTTTTGATTGTAAAAAAAATCGCTGGTGTTTAGTTTGTATTATAAAAGCAGCATAGTAGAAAAGCAGGTAAATATAATATATTATGAGTTGTGACAGGGAAGCTGTAACTCGTATGTGTAATACACAAAACTCTATTGCAAATCTTACTTATTATCAAACATGTAAAGTTTTGTGAGGAGGATCATTCATTCATAACATAATAATAAATAATAATGTGTAAATAATTTTATTCACCAAGACATCAGAGGCATAAGGAAAATACGTAAACTTACTAATGTTATAAATGCGAAAGTATGGATGGATGGATGTATGTTTGTTTGTTACTCAATCACGCCAGAACGGCCCAACGGATCTGGATGAAATTCGCCACATAGATAGAAAAAAGTCTGGAATAGCACATAGGCTACTTTTTATCCCGGAAAATTGCGTAGCTCCCGCGGGATAGCGATAAACGAATTCTTTGCAGACGAAGTCGCTGGCAACAGCTAGTACAATATACGTACATGAATAAATCACGTCTTTAACTCTTATAGGGTAGCCAGAGTCTAACCCCATTATTCATAAACGCTCTGGCTTCTGGTAACTTAGCAATCGTTTGTCCTTATCTGTAAAAGGTAAATGTCAGTGTGACAGATAAGGACAAACGAATGCTAAGTTAGCAGAAGCCAGAGCGTTTATGAATAAGGGGTATGTCTAAGGTAACAAAACCTAAATGTCACGTTAAGCATGATTGTGGGCGTATTATAACCAGTAACGTAGTTATGTAAGATTCTTGTGTTACTAACATTACTAACAATAATATGGACAATATTGTTTTATGTGGTCTGAATTAAATGATTTTTATTTTTTATTTTTACTGTAGGGAATCGCCTAAAACGTGATTCTTAAGAGGCTGACAACACCTAATTTTGTTGAAATTGATGTTATTTAAGCACTTTTTTAAGAAAAACTACACACAAAAAAATACAAAAAAAATATAATGTTAATTTTCATCATATTTCAAACACGCTAGACGGACGGATACATAATTGAACAAAATCGGCTCGATAGAAAATAATTGCAAAGATTGGTCTTAAAATCATCATTAAACGGTTCTATGTCTTTATTTTTTCGACGTATGGGTCTCCAATTAAAAACATGAAGTCAACATATTCATACCTACACGGCTAACGAGTCAGATTTCACAAATAATCCATACTTTTTTTATTTCTTCTTATTTATGTCTTATTTGCAAGATTTTAGAAGCGCGCCAAGCTGCCGGAATAGTTTCTTCTCTTTCAGACACAGGCACGTGAACCGTATGTGTGAAGAGTGGCGCTGCTCAAGGTCATTTGCTGTTGACAGCGCCTTAAGATTTTCGCTCATTCCCTCAATGGGCTTTTACCATACGCGATAAGAGAAGCAGCTGGTACATTATTATCCCCCCTATTTATAAACGCTCTATAGGCTTCTGCTAACTTAGCAGTCGTTTGTCCTTATCTGTAAAAGGTAAATGTCAAAGTGACAGATAAGGACAAACGATTGCTAAGTTAGCAGGAGCCTATAGAACGTTTATGAATAAGGGGGTGTTTTTTGCTCCCAGACCAGCATTACTTTACACCAGTCACTTAACCGTGCAAATGTTCCGCGTAAAATAAAAACAGACGGTGTATTTTCGTGAAAAAAAAATTCGAAATACACACCGCAGTAATTTGGCGCAGTTTCTCATCCGTTATCTTAGTGGGCTCCTAATCAAAAGTCATTTCCGTAAAAAATGTTCTACGTGCCTCTGCTGCGCAATTTTCTTCAATCCAAGGAAACCCTTTGGCTGAATATTCAAATAAAAATGTTAAAAAATCGGTTATAACTGTCCAAAGGTTTGGGAGGTTGCTAATTGTGGATTTGCATAATGAAGGGATAGGGCTGGAGGTAAGTATTGTCGAATATTTTAATAAGAAACGATCGCTTCTGTATAAACTTATATTGTATAAATTGTTTAAGTGATTGTATGTTTGATTTAATTTAAAGTAAGTAATTTTTTATGTAAAGCGATTCAATAGTGTGTGAAGTTTCCAATCCGCACTGGGTGGGAACTATAGCCCAAGCCCTCTCGTTCTGAGAGGAGGCCTGTGCCCAGCAGTGGGACGTATATAGGCTGGAGAGGAGATAATGATGATGATGAATATGATGTATGTAAAATTTCATTGCAATCGGTTCAGTAGTTAAGGCGTGAAAGCGGAACAAACAATCACTTTTGTATATACAATATTAGTAAGCAGTAAAGATTAGTAGGAATTAGGATTCCTCACACGCTATTAAAGCTATGTGTAACTAAAATTGAGCTAAAGGTGTGAAGAAACTAGCTTTACCTAAACTTCTTAACTAACAATTGTTATTCCAACGCGAGACCCCTGAACGGGCATGGACGCGTAAATTGCACAACTTTGCCCAAGTGTGCCAATTCGGCAACCGCCCGCGTGACCAACTTTGCCTATATTTAATTCGGGCGTGTATAACATGCTTAGTTAATTATTGTTGGTCAATAAATGTTTGAAGTTACTGTTGCTTATTTGCCGATATAATGCGGTTAAGGAACAGAATTTCTTTACCTGTTCACCGTTGTTTTATGTGTAAACTTTTGAACAAAGGTAATGTTTATTTTATTGAATCAGGCGTTACTTTGCGGAGGTCCATTTTTAATGAACATAAAATATTTAACAAGCAAACAAGCAAGCTTATGCTTATGCTTAGTTTTATGTAGAAAGGTAAATATTTTATGTTCATTAAAGGTAATGTTATGCAGTGCGTAAATTTGATACGAGCATTATTATGTATAGTGCGTTGTGGTAAGGTAAAAAGGGGTTAAGATAAAATCAGTCAGTAAGATAAAATTATTTTAACGCGCTATAATGTAAGTCGTCTCTGCCTACCCCTGTGGGAAAGAGGCGTGACGATATGTATGTATAATTTAAGTAAGTAAATGCATTATTTAATGTATATTTTAACAACTGATAATAATACACTAATTAACGTAAAAACATTATGTAACTGCAATATTCGTTGCATGTGATTTTTTTTTACTAATTAATTTAACAAGCAACGTGTATGACACAATGCTTCGATTAAATTAACGGATGAAAATTAATAAATTATATTTTTCATTCATCATTTTGTAAAAACAATAAAAACCAAATCAACAAATAAAACAACAATAACAAAAAAAAATGTACTGTATTGCTGTTGATGCCCCAAATATTATTTAAATAAATATATTTATTTAAATAAATAAAATCACACAAATAACTATCGAACCTGCTCAAGAAATTTCAGTAAAATATTTATGTTGAGAAAGGCAGTTGCAGGACAGTTCTGTTGGACATACGAAAGCATTTTTACCCAAACTAAAACGGAGAAATGCTCGCTTGGTCAAATATTTGACATATTTATTTATGTTTATCTAGACATTCTAGTATCTTTAATGTAATGCAGTGCATTGACTTCAATTGTGTAGACAACGTGAACAAGATGCAGGTTGCAGATGAAAACGTGTCGAAATAAAATAAAAGAAATAAATAAAAAAACATTCATTGCCCATATTAAAATTATATGCACACAAAAAAAACAACTAGTATATAAGTGAGGCAAAAGGCACAAAACAAACAAAAAGAATACATAAAGTTTGATATTTATGGTCAAAATACACGTACCTAATGGTTCAATATATTTATTATTATGCATAATGCTATTATCGGTGAAACTTAATAGATGCCAGAGCTTAAGTATTTTGAACCATTATTGCATTTAAACTAATCTGATTTGTGGATTGGTTAGGACCAAAAAATTGCACACCGTTGAAGTTGCAATCAATCAATCAATCAATCAAATCAGTTATTTCCTAACATAGGTAATTGTTAAAGATGTTACATAAATTTAACTCACAAAAAAAAAAAGTTTTTTTTTGTGATTTTGCGTTAGTAAGTTTAGTTAAAATTCGCAAACTTTTTCCATTGTGACACGAAAGTTACCCATAAAAATGTATGACTTTTTGTTCCTCATCCGGATTCGATAAAAACCGCATAAAGTTTAATCTCACAAAACAAAAGAAAAACGACTTCTTACGACTTAAAGCAAAATTAACCATCAGTTAGCGACAGAAGACCCCCTGCATAACAATAGCGAAACACACCAAAAGAGGACTCAAACAAAAAGGTACACAAAAGGAATCAGTACGTCAAAGATAATGTATCAATAATGCGGAAAAAGATAACAGAGTGACCCGAAAAGTTTGTGCTCACAAATTCAACTTATTGAGAACGGGGGTCAGTAACTGTCGCAAAAGTTGTCTCCGATAGCCGCGTAAGTAATGGTACATGCCGTCTCTTTCTACAATAGGAGCAGATCGTGAAAGGAAAAACGAAATAAGTGCATTAAAATTGAATTAAGTAGAACTTATTGACTAACCCTTTTATTCATAAACGCTCTGTAGGCTTCTGCCAACTTAGCAATCGTTTGTCCTTATCTGTCACTTTGACATTTGCCTTTCATAGATAAGGACAAACGATTGCTAAGTTAGCAGAAGCATGTAGAGCGTTTATGAATAAGGGGATAAATGTGGTGGTAAGAGTAAGCTCAAAACTCAAGAACGGCTGGAATAATTCGCTTATTTTAAATTATGTTGTTTGTAGTCAGAAACAAGTTCTTATGGAGCATACGTTTGTATTTTTAAATGGAAGCGAAGCCGTGAGAATGAGCTAGTTTAAATACCAGCCTTTACTTGTAAAATCGCCTAATTGTTAGAATAAATTTCGAGTCCATCCAACCACAAGTGGGTGAAATTTGAGTGGCATTAAATTTCATGGTCATATTCCAAAGAAATCATACATTTCTAAAAGTTTGTAAGAACTTTAGTCCGTTTATGTAAGGTTTAGGTTAAAGAGCAGCCTCCACGTTCCTTGCAGCATAACTGTAGGTTCCAAAAACCAAATTCCATAGTAGAGAAAGGGTACTTAAAACTGAGCTCTGACGCTTTACGCTAAGGATTCAATTTTAAAAATTACAACTCCAACATAAGGCCTTGTCATAATGAGCAACCGTTAAACGACAAACTAGACGAAACTGACGAATTCCAGCCGACCAACGTCCAAACTAATGTTGGAATAGTTTAGTGACCCCCGTCAAGTGGACACAGGGGACTATTTTGGGACTATTTGGGTCTAAAATGCATAAGTAATAAGTTTCTAACAGCTCAACTTAATAGTTCATTATTTTGAAGAGGAAATGTTAAGTTAATGCACGTGGCAATCAATGACAAAAACCGGCTAAGTGCAAGTCGGACTCGAGCACCAAGGGTTCCGTACAAATTCGACAAGTGAATATAAAAGCCAGTGTTAGCAGAGCCCTGGCTCCTAAGCAATGTAGGCTGTGTGAGGTCAGTTTATATTGGTTACTTACACACTTTTTTAGTATTTGTTTAGTACTTCCATTCGTCTAGTTATTACGGTTCCCGAGATACAGCCTGGTGACAGACACAGACAGACAGACAGACTGTGTGGAGTCTTAGTAATAGGATTCCGTTTTTACACTTTCGGTGCGAAACTCCTCAATATACATGGATAAGAAGAGGTATGTCAGGATCGTAGCAAGTGGAACAAAGTAGTCTCTGCCTACCCCTGTGGGAAAGAGGCGTGACGGTATGTTAGTATGTATAATTTGCATCCAGGCAGCATAACTTTTCCGGAGACTTCCAACAATTACTATCGTTATATTTTATTTTAATTTTACAAAACTTTGACAAATTATACACCTACCCCTTCCGCGTGAAACTTATTAATTGGTGAAAGAAAAAATATCGACGGCTCTATAAAACATGGCAAACGGAAACCAAATTCACAAACTCGACCAACAAGAAACTAAAAGCCAGCGTTAATAAAATTTCGACGAGAAACGGACACATCTGTACGTATTTATTTTAACCTTTATAATCAGAACCACGAGCAGCTTCTGAACCGCTACGCACTAAATAATGATCATTAACAATTAATTCTCCATCAAGGTGACCGACAACCTCAAAGTATTCAATTTAACTTGGAGCCAACAAGCTTGCGTGCCGTGTCAAATAGTAATTACTGGGCCTTGTAATCTTACAGTAAAGTTGATTAATCGGCTATAACTAAAATAACACCTGACGTTAAACACCAGTTTGAATGTAAAAAGTGAGGCTATTGTAAGTAATTTAATACCCCCTTATTCATAAACGCTCTATATAGCCTATAGGCTTCTGCTAGCTTAGTAATCGTTTCTCCTTATCTGTCACTTTGACATTTACCTTTTAACCAAAAATGAAGTGTAGAACTAATTTTATTGATTTCTGACGACATTGTAGAACCCTTCCACGGTAAATATCATAGCGGTGTTATATTGAATTGGCAAGTAAAATCACTAAAACGTTTACTGCGAGAACGTCCTGCGGTGGGTCAGAAATCAATTTTGTTCGATAGTACTGCTATATGTAGTAACTAGCGACCCGCCTCGGCTTCGCACGGGTGCAATCAGTGTTTCTTTACTATATTATGCATGTATTATACATATAAACCTTCCTCTAGAATAATTCTATCTATTTAAAAAACCGCATCAAAATCCGTTGCGTAGTTTTAAAGATCTAAGCATAGGTACACATAGGGACAGACAGCCAGCAAAAAGTGACTTTGTTTTATACTATGTAGCGATTTTTTGAAGGCGGTTGTATCATTTATTACCTATGTATTCTTTAATGTTTTCTTTGCATAATTCAATCACTATAAAATTATAATCAATATAAAACTGTTCACATTAAAGTTTTATCAAATCACAGAAATTCCCAGTTAAATATCATTAGAAGATCAGAAATATTGCTGCGAGCAGTATCATTTTTCAAAGCATTGGAAATATGAAATATCGGAGCTTTTCGCAATTCTAATTCCCAGGGAATGTATTAGCGAGCTCGTTCAAAGGGGCCACAAAAGTGCATTTCATTTATGAGCAGAGTCGTAGACTGAAGCCTCCCAGTTAGCTTATTAACGCATTGACGTGCCAGGCTCATTGCCATTTCAAAGTACTATTTTTCATTTTTGAAATTAAATATAGTGTTAACTTTGAAGGTACCAGTATTCATACGGTCTGTGTGTTTTTACGTTTTATTCAACTTTGCTTGGGTGCATATATTATTATTTTATTTTTGTTTTATTTTTAACTAGCTTCTGCCTGCGACTTCGTCCGCGTATAATTAGATTTAGGAACTGATGTTGACAGTATATTCTGCAATCATTTTTTTTTTCGTAAGTCTGGCAAAAAAACATTTCATTTCAATTCATTTCATTTATTTACGTTGCGGCTCTACGCAGCTACGACTTTGGACATGTTTATCCCTATCCCCCAGGAACTATGCAATTTTCCGGGATAAAAAGTAGCCTATGTGTTAATCCAGGGTACTAGCTATCTCTGTTGCAAATTTTATCCAAATCCGATCAGTCGTTTCAGCGTGAAGAAGGAACAAACATACACACTCACATCGTCACATCCATCCATCCATCCTCACAAACTATCGCATTTATAATATTTGTAGGATTAGGAACTTAATAAGTAGCCCCTCAACTATCACAACTTTCGATCCGGCACAATATCAGGCCAGTCCTCTATAATATAATTATACGTCCAAATCGTCCCGCCATTTTGACGTTTTGTTTAGTTTTTAGACTGCATGTTATTGAGATCACATCCTGCAAGTGAAAATTTAAACCTCCAATGGTCATTGACTTGGGTTTCACAAAAAGCGTTAATGATCTTTCACGTACTCATCAGAATAGTTCTATCGGTCTATCTAAATAACTCTGCAAAGTTTCGTACCCTAGGTTTGTTTATTGATAAACTTCTAGATAGCAAAAATTTACATACATTTCAATACTACGCTCTACTACCTCGCAATGTTTTCATTACACTATTTTTTCAATTATTTTAAATTTCAACTTTGGAGAGTAACTATTTAACCTGGAGATCTTGTGAAAATATCGTTAGTCTTTTGAGAGAGAGAGAGAAACATTTATTTACACACTTCGATACACTTACTTCACTTCACTACACTCACCTTTACTTCATCTTCACTTTTGGTGTCATCCATGGCATAATATTGGCTGGATGATGATAAAAGTTTAATCAGAAAAAAACAGGCAATTGCTAGTTGTATTCACCCATCCATAGTTGGGTACGAATTATTATTACAAAAATCGATAAAAAAAATCCGAACTAAATATTTTTGCTATTTTGTGAAAATTTCAAGTGCAATTACGATTCAAAAAATGCAGTCCTGCAAAAAAGACACTGACAAGCGAGCACAAAACATTATTAACAAATAAGAAAACAAAAAACAAAAACAAACACCTAAATCAGATACATTATTGTCGTTTAGCTAAATTTATCACCGTCAAAGTTGTTCATCTCCATAATAAAGTTATTTCAAATCTGCCATGGAAACCTGTGGCCTACCTAATTGTCCGCCGACCATTGGGGCAGGAATGCTAATACAGGCTTATGGTAATATCGACTCCGTAGTTCTGTATTAATCTTCTGTATATATAAAACTGTTCCGTTACTAAGTGACTGACAGACAACGCACAGCCTAAACCACTAGACTTAGAAACTTGAAATTTGGCACACATATACCTTGAATATCCCAGAGGAGCACTAAGAAGGGATTTTTCGAAATTCTCACGGAATAGGGAATAAATGAGGCTTATATATTTTTTAGTAAAACTGTAATAGCTGGACTGTTCAAATTCAACACACATGTAGATGATCGTAACACTAAGAAACTAATTTCAGGATTTTTTGATATTCCCACGGGATAAGGAAAAAATGGGATTTATATGTTCGATTCAGAGTGACTGATTGACAACGCACAGCCTAAACCGCTGGACCTAGGAACTTGAAATTTGACAGACGTATATCTTGAGTATCCCAAAGGAGCGCTAAGAAGGATTTTGTTTTTAATTCCCACGGGATAGGGAATAAATGAGGCTCATATATTTCTCAGTAACAGTAATAACTAGACTGTTCAAATTCGGTACACATGTAGATGATTGTAACACTAAAAAACTAATTTCAGGATTTTTTCATATTCCCACGGGATAAGAAAAAAATGAGATTTATATGTTACATTCAGAGTGACTGACAGACAACGCACAGCCTAAACCACTGGACCTAGGATCTTGAAATTTGGCAGACGTATATCTTGATTATCCCAACCCAAAGGAGCACTAAGAAGGGATTTTGTGAAATCCCCACGAGTTAGGAATTAAATGTGATTTATATATTTCTCAGTACATAACTGTAATAACTGGACTCTTCAATTTTGGCACACCTGTAGACGATTGTAGCACTAAAACATGTTCTCCGGGAAAATGTGAATTTCCCGCGGGACAGAATAAGTGCATTCAACTTCGGGGCTGTTTCTAAAAATCTAAATATATAAAAGAAGAAACGACTGACTGACATATCAACGCACAGCCTAAACCGTTGGTTCTAGACATTCAAAAGACACTAAGAAAGCATTTTTCAAAATTCGACACCTAAATGGGTTAAATGGGGGTCCAAAGTTTGTATGGGGAAACAAGATTAGACTATTTTATTCGAAACTTCGCAGGAGTATTCCTGACGATAAATGTGTAAACACCTCTTTCAGGTTTTTTGAAAATTCAACCCCTAAAAGGGGGAAATGTGGTGACAAAGTCTGAAAATCAAAATGGGTATATAATTTTACGGTTTATCGGGTCGCTGATTACGAAAACAAAAACACACGTACCTATTTTTGGAAATTTCCACGGAAACGGGAAGAAACGGGATTTATATATTCGATTTCGTGTGACCCTATCTACGTAACTATAATAAAGAACTACCCCCTTATTCATAAACGCACTATAGGCCTCTGCTAAGTTAGTAATCGTTTGTCCTTATCTGTGAAAGGTAAATGTCAAAGTGACAGATAAGGACAAACGATTACTAAGTTAACAGAGGCCTATAGTGCGTTTATGAATAAGGGGGCTAGACTCTTCAAATTTCGTACACAAGTAGGTGATTACATAACTAAGAAAGTAATTTCCACGGGATAAGGAAAAAACGGGATTTATATACAGTTCTACAGGATCTGGTCGTAGAAAACTGAAATTACAGAAGTATTACAGACTAAAGGATTTCCCGAAATTCTGAAGGAAACGAACGGGAAAAAACGGGATTTTTAATTACACTGGTCTTAGAAAGTTGAAATTTAGCATGTAGGTTGCTTGATCAGTGTAGGGAAGCATTAAGATACAATTTCCCGAAACGGGAAAACGGGACTATTCGTTTTACTGGTTGTGGAAAGCTGAAATTCGGCATGTAGATTGCTTGATGAATGTAGAGGAGCATTAAGAGAGCATTTCCCGAAATTCTTACGGGAACGGGAAAAACGGGACTTTTCGTTTTACTGGTTATAGAAAACTAAAATTCGGCATGTAGATTGCTTGGATAGTGTAGTGGAACATTAAGAGACGACTTTCCGAAATTCCCACGGGAACGGGAAAAAACGGGATTTTTCGTTTTACAGGTCGTAGAAAGCTGAAATTTGGCAAGTGGGTTGCTTGGGGAGTGTAGGGTAGCATTAAGAGAGCATTTACCGAAATTCTTACGGAAACGGGAAAAAAACGGGATTGAAATAGGTACCAACCTACAAGCGAGAGAAGCCGCGGGCAAAAGCTATTTGAAAGTAAATGAAGTCTACGCGGACGAAGTCGCGGGCAAAAGCTAGTTATTAAATAAACGGCTGATCCGCATGGTTTCACGTTCGGTTTGCGTGGAAAAGGGTTCTTTTAGAGCATTGCGAAGTTTGTGCAGATATTTTAAAGTAATGATCGAATTGAGGCAAAGGTAAAACTGATTTGTTTGGAAGTTTTAAGAATTTAGGTTTAATGGAAGAGATCCTAAGTTTTAGTTAGTATACTACGTTAGTAAACAGTAAGGATTCTGTTAACAAATTGTATTTGTCATTATTATTGTATTTGTTATTGTTGTATTTGTATTGTATCATTCGTTTCGTCATTTACATAGTATACCTACTAAAACTTAAGCAATTTTTTTTTTGGATCAATATCACAAACACCAACGACGCACTCTCTTATGAAAAGACACAAACCTGTTAGAAAAGCTAAATTATGTGTCTCTGTCTCGCACAATAATAACGTGCAAGTGATAGATGAAATGATAAAACAACTAATTAAAAGTCTAACGAGTGTTAAAATAGAAGTAAAGAAGTTATTTTTAGCGTAAGCTCAAAATAGAACAGGAATGTAACACATTTTTTGTTAATTGTTGGTAAATATGACTCTTTTGAAGTTTCCCGTAACCGAAAAGCCCATGGCATCTATGAGGATTACGGCGCATGCGTAAATGCAAATGATGGCGCTACGTGGCTTATGATATAACCTGTTTAAGCCACAGTAAGAGGTGCGGGGAATACCGACAATTTAAATAGGTATCGATTTATTTCGGCGTCATAAATCAAACAAATAAAACATGCTGTTCAAAAGGAAGATTATAGATTATAAAGGAAGATTGAAGGCATTTGAAATAAGATAGAGGCGAAGAATTAAAGAGTCAGCTGAAGTCAAGATTTCTCATTCTCAGTGGCGTGCAGAAGGTAGGGGGGGCATGAGTAGGTAGTGGTAAGTGCCGAGAAGGTGACGTAACTCAATTTGTACATTTTGCCTTATGTTGTATACATTAAATGAGCTATGGTATGGAATACCATACCCAAGCTCATTTAATGTATACGAGGAGGACTGTGCCAGTAGGATTACAGGGGTTCAGAGATAGAGATCTGATGTTATAGCGTGCGTCGTCTAAACTATAGAATGATTTTTGGAGCTATCATTATACCAGAATTTGCGTATTGAATGGACTGAAAGAAAAACTACAGCGACATCTTACTTAGAATCATCGAGCATAAGACGTGACGTCGGGAAGAATCACAATTTACCCAACAATTAGACGTGTCAACCAATAACGCCCAGATGTCCGCTCTCGGGGACCCGTTTGGACAAATTAATCACGAAACCATTATTATACGCTACAATATTTCGGAAGCGTTAAAATGTAAATCTGAATAAGGACGTATTGTGTTGCGTATGTCTCTTGTAATTCTGGTTGGTTTACCAAGCGGCTTAAAGTATAGGAGGCTGGGTAAAGAACGCTTCCATGACTTTGGTGGAATATTATATGCGTGGTTTATTGTCCTTTCACAGGCTTGAATCTGTTGGCTGGTCTGGTCTGTGGTTGGTTGTTGGTGAGTTATTTGGACCTTTTTTTAAATTAAGCTTTAAAATTGATTGCAGAATTTTGTCTATATTATGTCTAGTTTTTGTATTACCCATGCCATTTTGAATATTGAATAGTGACTGACTAGATATTAATAATGTTAAGTTTGTATAGTAATTATGTAATACATGATTTATTTTTAATTTTGAATAGGTGCCTCTTGTATGTCCCTTATGGCTTATAATGAAAGAATGTAGTGTAGCCTCGTACCTACATATAATTATATCCTTTCGATATAATTAATATGTTTTATCTACAATAAAGAGTTATACATACATACATATGATCTATTTGTTCTTTTAGTGGTAGGTAATTAGGCTATCCCATAGATAAGAATGTTGGGCGTCAGGAAAAATACCTGCTTCAGGTTTCGACGGTTTTACTGGTTATTTGGGCCGCCAAAGCCTTTAATTTAGACTGGTAATATTCCCGCATATAAATGAACTCATAACTCAACGACTGTAATCGGGTCAAGCGGTGCTTCATCATTCGTACGTATAACCCGTATTTACAGTACCAGAGAATCATGGAGGTCGTGATCAAAGTTTTAGTGAAAACCATCGCTCGGTTGTAACTTTCAACTGAGTTCACTTGAGGGGTATATTAAGGAAACTCTATACCGGTTCTCGATGTTGTAGTCTCATAGTTTTGATTCGATCTTGATAATGGCAATTGTAAATCATCATCAGACCCCGTTATCAGTGGTGAAAAACATTGAAAATACTAGGGCTGGCACTACACATTAATATTTACACGTGTATAATTTGATATACCTAATATTTGATAAAAACAATATACCTACCTACTTATTTCATTCATAGTTATATATTTATAATGTGAAGCCAATTGCCTTAATAATGGTTTCATTTGGTTGTTAACTCTGTAATAATACTTAGGTACAAAATTGACATTTATTTGTCAAAATATGACTGATGTCATATATTTACTTAATTTTATGTTCGGTAAAAATATGAACTTCCTGGATAGTCGTGCTGAATTCTCTCAGTTTAAAATGGAGCTAATAGCAAATTTGGAAATAAACCGAATGGGACGCGGAAAAATTGGTTTGTAATTTTAGTAAAATTGTGCAATAGACTATTATTTTTTCTCCAATAGTTATTGATTGACATTTATACCAGTATGTCAAATGTACACGTATTAAATGAATATTGTGTGACAACCCTATGATTCTATTTCAATGAATTTTCACCACTGATAACGGAGTCTAATGATCATCATCATTTCCAGCCCAAATAGGTCCCACTGATAGGCACGGGTTTCTTCTAAAAATGTGAGTGGTTGAGTGATTCTCATAACGAACCCAGACCGAATTAGAAACTTCACACTTACAGCATTGAATCGATATGATAATAATTTGATAGTCTGGTGGCTAACCACCATTGGTCATAACAAACATGAATTATTGTTTCTCATTGTATATGAGTTACCAGCTCCTGCCTGAAGCCTTCTGAATTAGCAATGAATATGTTTATCACTATCCCGCGGGAACTATACAGTTTTCCGGGATAAAAAGTAGCCTATGTTTTAATCTAGGGTACCAGGCTATATTCGTACCAAATTTTATCCAAATCCGTCCAGTCGTTTTAGCGTGAAGAAGGAACAAACATACACATTCACTCACTCACATCGTCACATCATCAAATCACATCGTCACATCGTCACAAACTTTCGCATTTATAATATTAGTAGGATTCGATATTAATAATATTATGTAAAATTACGGAACTCTTTATGCGCGAGTCAGTCTCATACTTGGCTAGTTTTTGATTCAAAATCAAATAGTTGATTTTACCGCAAGATTCAAATGCTCTGTTAAATCTCTTGGCATCCATTTCATTCCTCATTTCAGCTGCAGTAAAAGTATTCTTCAAAGAATATAACAGTAGAAAATTTCAATCAGTCCGTTCTTGTTCTGTTTTCGCTATCCAAAAGGAAAGAAAACACGTAGTCTATGAGAAAATTAAATTGTTCCATTGAAGCAGTTTCACTATTTTTTTAATTCTATTTTGGCAGAGTCAGTTAAAAGTTAATTTAACAAGTTTGGTTTCTTTGTATTTTTATACGGCTCATCAAAAGCAAGTAAGCTATAATGTAATTTCAATATATTATACTCAATGAATTTTATTGTGTGTTATGTTACATACTCGTATTCATCTAAATATTAGGTATATCTAAATATTCAATGATAATATTGTAGTATTTTCGAACAGCATTTACTGTGTGTATTTTTTTTAATTGGTCTACGGTTATTTACTTTTATGATAGTAAAGAATACGAACGGTGTTATGGATCAGTCTGGTCTGAAATAGGTAAAGATTTTTTTTATTACAAAAAATTTTGCAATAGATTATTTTTAGACACTTGTTTAACGTTTTTGTATTAACACCGTAAATGTCTTCGAAGAAGTACAAAAAGGTAAAAACAAACCCATAATTAATGAAAACGTCACGTCCGCGGCCTCCCAACAGCACACGGGAAACGCAATCAAAAAAACAATTTCATTCTTCTGAGGTACCGCGGTGTCTTGGCGGAAGCGTGTCATTTTTTTAAGGCCTTTTTAAAGGACAAAACGGTGCGGTGGGCCGTGTCTCTGAATTAATGAGACGATTTGTCTGAGATGAGGAGTCAGCCCTGGAATTGAATAGAATTCAATTTATTGACGGAGCGGGGACGGCGGTTAATGGACTTTTGTGATGCCTGTTTGCGTTTGGGGTTGTTTATTGTTTTTCGACGAAGACCTTTAAAAAGAACTAATGCCAATTGCTACTGCGCGAACACGTGATGTACTTCGTTAGATCTGTACGGTCGACCAAAGAAGTGGTCTATCACTTTTCGTCCGACTTCCTATCAAACAAAATAGTCGCTAAAGTCGAACTTTCAAGTTGACAGCCTGTCTTATCGACATTATTATTATTGTGACGTGCAAAGGATTTTTAACCTTAGGGTGGTAGACCACATATTTGGCTGATGGTACCGAATGGTCTAATAATTGTTTAGCCTACAGTGTCAAGGAATTTACTAGTTATAGACTTAATACACGACATGAATTTAGAAACTATTGTAATTTTTTTTTTTAATGTATTGACCATATGATTATAAATGTTTTGTTATTGATTTTATTATTGTTGATGCACGTTAACTACCTACTTTATATATTTGCATGCTGTATGACTGCAGCTGAAAAAGATGGAGCGATATCTAACTTAAAATTAAGACATGTAACTAACCCTTTTTCTGCAAATAAACATTATCTTATCTTATCTAATAAAATGTTAGCCCATTATTATTCTAACACATTATACAGCGTCTCTTAAACTTTGTTCTGGATTTTTTACCATCGTAATATAATGAGCAAAATACTTAATACGCGTCACAAACTCGTGTGATCTCTCAAAAAGGCATTCCACATTAAATCCTACAGTAAACGGCAAAAACGTCATTTAATCCGGTCCCTGAAACCGCGTTTAACCCTTCAGGGGTTCTCATTATTTTTTGAGCCAGCAACAGCAGTTTATTGTTTGCGGCCCGGGTCGTTACCAACTGCATAGCAACTTCATGGGTTAGGTTAATCTTATTCCACGGTTATTTCGAACGTGCACTGTCTTGAATTTAATCTGGAATATCACTTTGTACTTAATTCCTACTAATATTATAAATGCGAAAGTTGCCCTGTCTGTGCCCAGACAGACGTCTGTCTGTTACCTTTTCACGCTTAAGCCGCTGGCCCGATTTAGTTGAAATTTAGTAAACAGATAGTTTGAGTTTCAGGGACGGACGTAGGATAGTTTTTATAACAGAAAATTGCATGGTTCTCGGAGGATAGCGATTCTGCACAGACAGAGTCGCGGGTTTGAACTAGTAAAATTAATAATAAGGAATTAAAAACCACGGGGTAATTCACATCGATTAATCTACATAGACCCAAACTAAACATAAACAATTTAATATTGTGATGATTCGAACCCGGGAACTCTAGCTTCATAGTCAGGACTGATCACTAGCCACTAGACTATTCGATCATCTTCTCCTTATATACAAATGAATTGATGTTCGTATGTCTCGCTAAACATCGATAATTTTGGTTTTGAAATATTTGTGTAAGCTCAGGTTTAAACGGTGAGAAAATATTGAAAAAAAAAAAAGAAAAACTGAAACGTGGTTGAAGCCACGGATCACAGCTAGACGACAGAAGAATAAGAACTTTCATGTTTCAATGTCAATATGCACTCACTTTAGGGTTATGTTGAAACATGTATAAAATTAAGACCTTTTTGTACACACAAAGCAATCAATAAATGAATATGAATATGACATTATACCATTTTCATTCTTACCTGTCCTATTTGGTAAACTAAATTCTAACCTCAAAACGTCTCATTTTTGTTATTTTTTAACTATTTCATCGTAAATAAATTAACTGAAGATAAAATATCACCAAAATGATGTACAAAATATTACATCAGGTTCATTTGATAACAATACACCTTATTCTTTACAAAAATTTGCATATTGAGGTTAGAATTTTGTTTACCAAATAGGACAGGTAAGAATGAAAATGGTATACAGGCCCTATATCAAGCACAGCTTCGGTTAGTACGAACCCTTATCCCAGTGAGTTTTTTGACGGTCTTGCCCCGTTCAATTAGAAGAGAGAGCCGTAACTGCCTCCTGGCTGTCCAGTTGAGGCAGGATGGAAGGTTGAGTGTGCTTTACTTCTTTTACTAGGATTCGTTGCGGGTCGTTTAGGATGTGTTTTTGCGCACGTGCGTTTGTCATTTGTTTTAGCGTGCGTTATAGCAACGGTGCCCATAGCAACGGCGCGCTTTTTTATGAAATAGATAGGTAACTGTACAACTAACCACTAAGTAAAAGACCCCGTTACAATCCAGCCAAATTCACAACATCTTGCCCAATAGGGCGGTAAATACTACTTTACGGCCCAGTCGTTAAAGGGAACGACTATATTAATAACTATGTGTCACTGTTTATTGCTTCCAGTACTTTTGTTATGATATATCTTTTAGAGAATGACAATAAATAGCAGAAAACGGATAAAAAGGACTGCTCTCATACAATATTGTTTCCGTATTCAAAAGAAGTCGCGCTTTTTTACCCGACTGCGGCGAAACCCAAAAAGGTTATGTCTTTGCCGCGTGTGTATGTATGTACACATGTACCTATATACAAATTGTCTGAGAATTATATAATTTATATTGTTTACATAAATAGGGCATTTGTAATGTTTAAATCTTTTTTATTCGTTTTCTACAGTTTTACATTAGTTTAGTGTTTTGGTTTAGTTTTATATATGCTGAGTGGGGACCATTATGTGACAATTTATTTATCTGAATGTTTAATGTGTTTATTTATTTAATCTGTGATTGTCATAAATAAACTTTTTTTTTTATGTGAATAGGAAGGAAACGAGCAAGTGGGTCACCTGATGGTAAGCGATCACCACTGCCCATAGACACCCGCAACCCCGGAGGGATTGCAGATGCGTTGCCAACCTAGAGGACGTAGATGAAATGCCTCTTGCTATAAATTCAATACTCTAACCAAAACCGCCACGTATTATACCGATCGATGTACTTGTTTCTTTACTTATTAAATTTAAATACTGTCTCTGTCCACCCCGTAAGGGATAAAGACCGTGATTTGTGTGTGTGTGTGTGTGTGTGTGTGTGTGTGTGTGTGTGTGTGTGTGTGTGTGTGTGTGTGTGTGTGTGTGTGTGTGTATGTTGTACAATAAAATAGTTATAAACCCTTAATTAAAAGATTTTTTTTGACGTTTTCGCTTAACTTTAGTCTCTTAGTATGCAACGAAAATGGCAAAGGAAAATTAAATTTATAATCAGCAGTTTCTGTTACTTTAGTGCAGGCGTAGCAGGTCTACGAACTCGTAGCCCGTAGCCACGTAGCATGCTACCCACGTAGCACTCATTGAGTTCTACAATTAGGTAAGTTAGACGCTATTTTCTAACTGAATTGCTATACTTAAGGTTTGAGAAAAAAGGGATAAAAAAGATTAGTTGAAACTGAGTAAGAAGGTTAAAAAGTCATTTTAATGTAACTCAAAGGCAAAGTAACGCATCGATAAATTAAATCGTTTGACCGTAAGACTCTTGACACTCTCTCTCTGTCTCTTTCTTTTCTAGTAATATTTTCTGTAAGGATAGTGACTTAGTAGAAATACAGAATAATTATGGGCCTGCTAAAAACTTCAACTTCAAGTGAAGTAGATAAGCGAGCGCAGACAGAGATCGGTCTGGAGTTCCGAGTTCGGCGTTCAGAGTTCTGTGTTCTGACCGCTCTAGAGTTCCAGTGGCCTGGGACCTTACCATGACGTTTTGTGTGCAGTTTTTCTTAAAAAAGTGTTTAAATAACATCAATTTCAACAAAATTAGGTGTTGTCAGCCTCTTAATGCGTTTCAGTTTAGGTTCGTTCGCTGTCAGATTCATACTAAAAGTGACAGCGGGTGGTAGGGCCTTGTGCAAGGTCCGTCCGGATCGCTACCACCATCTTACTCGCTAATCCTGCCGCTAAACAGCAGTGCTTACACTGCTGTGTTCCGGTGTGGAGAGTAAGACAGCCGGGGAAATTACGGGCACAAGAGGCATTTCATCTAAATCCTCTAGGTTGGCAACGCATCTGCAATCCCTTCGGGGTTGCGGGTGTCTATGGGCAGTGGTGATCGCTTACCATCAGGTGACCCACTTGCTCGTTTTACTTCCTATTCACATAAAAAAAAATTAGGACGTCATGGCAAGCCCCCCTGCTGTGTGCTTTTTCGTACGAGACTCAGTACATTCGAAAGAACGCAGAACTCTGAAAGCGGAACTCGGAACTCCAGAACGCTCTGTCTGCCCGAGCTCTAAATCTAATCTAACTAATCTAACTAATATTATAAATGCGAAAGTATGGATGGATGGATGGATGTTTGTTTGTTACTCAATCACGCCAGAACGGCCCAACGGATCTGGATGAAATTCGGCACATAGATAGAGAAAAGTCTGGAATAGCACATACGCTACTTTTTATACCCGGAAAATTGCGTAGTTCCTGCGGAATAGCGATTAACGAATTCTTTGCGGACGAAATCGGTGGCAACAGCTAGTATTATAAATGCGAAAGTATGGATGGATGGATGGATGTTTGTTTGTTACTCAATCACGCCAGAACGGCCCAACGGATCTGGATGAAATTCGGCACATAGATAGAGAAAAGTCTGGAATAGCACATAGGCTACTTTTCATCCCGGAAAATTGCGTAGTTCCCTCGGGATAGCGATTAACGAATTCTTTGCAGACGAAGTCGCTGGCAGCAGCTAGTATCACCATCATTTGTCAACTCTTAAGCTTCCTGAACTTTTCGACCATGAAAATGTTATAACAAAAGCCCTAACAAATCCAATAATTACCGTTACATAGCCAGTGGAATGCGAACAGATTTTTTTACGACCCCGTTTTTTATCACCAAGAAAAAGACATCGGATCTACGGAGTCGCGATCCAATCCAATAATAATAAAAGTGGTAATAAAAAGTGTATTATTTATTACTGAATGGGGAGGGAATAATGGCACCGCGAATAACTTCCTGCTATAACTTCCTTTGTTGATTGATTTATAGTTTTACCTTACTTATTTTGACTTATCGATGTTTCATTCGATTCTTTTTTTAGTTTTCAATTTATAAATTGGTAATAGGCCTAGAATTCGAATACTATTGAAGAAATGATTATTTTACTATCACAAGGAAAATATTTTTATATTTATTACTAGCTTCTGCCCGCGACTTCATCTGCGTAGAATTATACATAATAAACCTTCCTTTTGAATCACTCTGTCTATTAAAAAAACCGCATCAAAATCCGTTGCGTAGTTTTAAAGATACAAGCATACATAGGGACAAACAGACAGCGGCGGAAAGCGACTTTACCCTTTACTTACCCCTTCCACGTCGTTCTTGCTCAAGAAGTTGGCTGTATGCTGTATATTACGTTATCAAGTAAACCTAAAGCATAATATTAATAATAATGAAGAGAAAATATACGAAATCAAGTCAACATTGGTAAGCCCTCATTATCTCAGTCAGTCACATGCAGCCATTAAAAGTATCTAGTTTATTTATTTATTTATAAGCCTTTTTATTCCGAATTCGCTTCAATTTTCAGTAAATACATGTTGTTGTTGATGTTATTGTCGTTTATTTTTGTGTTTATTTATTAAATTGTCGCGAAATTCGGCGTGCCTCATGGCATAGGCCTCCTCCGTGTATTGGAGGGTTTGGGCTATTGTATCCACGCGCGCCCAATGCGGATTGGGAACTTAACACACACCATTGAATTTCTTCGCAGATGTATGCAGGTTTCCTCACGATGTTTTCCTTCACCGAAAAGCTCATGGCAAATTACAAATGTAATTTTCGCACATAAATTCCGAAAAATTCAGAGGTGCGAGCCCGGGATTTGAACCTACGACACTCTGCTTGAGAAGCCACAGGTCAAACCATTAGGCTACCACGGCTTTTTAAAAGTATCTAGTTATGTGATGCTAAAACTTACAAAACTTGTACCCACCGCCAAAGAACCTTCGAAGCTAACCAAAACGTAAACATTTACGTTACATCAATTCCAATCAGTCCTTGATAAACGAATTCCTTTGACTCACAGTAGCTAGCGAATATTGTATATAAAGATCCAAAAATAGCCGGAAAACGAACGGTCCAGAGACGCAAAACGTCATGGCTTCTTAACATCAGAGATTGGACCGAAATCAAGACAGCGGTACACTAGCTATGAAAAGGAGCTCACTGTCACCCTCAATGAAGAAATGGCAATATAAATAGGAGTAGAGATGGAACCAAATCCCATTAAACCTAGAGCTTCTTATTGTACCTACTAGGTACAATACAATACAAAATACTCTTTATTGAACTTCACAAATCAGTACAAAACAATGCAGAAACATAGAACAAAGTATACAATAGGCGGTCTTATCGCTTAATAGGTACTTCAGTGATATTCGTAGTGTTTTTCTGATGTGACAAAGATAATAATTTACGATATTCTGGTCACTCTTGTCAAAATTCAAATTTGCATTTTTGATGACAATAAAATAAATAAAATAAAAATAAAAGAGATGAAATCTTCTTGTTATTTTTTTTATTTTTTTTTTATGTGAATAGGAAGGCAAACAAGCAAGTGGGTCACCTGATGGTAAGCGATCACCACTGCCCATAGACACCCACAACCCCGGAGGGATTGCAGATGCGTTGCCAACCTAGAGGACTAATCTTGAAATCCTTCCGATTCCTACTACACAGTACTAGTTTGTGAGGATATGACTGTGTATGTTTGTTCCTTCTTCACCCTGAAACAACTGGACGGATTTGGACCAAATTTCGAATACACATAGCTGGTAACTTGGAATAAAACACAAGCTACTTTTTATACCGGGCATTTGCATAGTTCCCGCGGGATAGCGATAAATAATGTAAGAGCTCGTAGCTGCCTAGAGTCGCGACGTAAATAATTATTGCAGAATATACTATCAACATCAGTTTTTAAGTCTAATTCAACGCGGACGAAGTCGCGGGAAAAAGCTAGTTTATCATAATGTTAACCTTGAATTAACTCAGAAATGCTAACCCAGGTTTCCATCCATCAAACCGCTTCACGGCTTTAGATAAATAAATAAATAAATATTAGGGAACAATCCACACAAATTGACCTAGTCCCAAAGTAAGCGCTAGTAAGGCTTGTGTTATGGGTACTAGACAACGATATACATACTTATACAGAGAAATATATACTTATATAGATAGAAAACATTCATCTCAGGAACAAATATTCGTGCTCATCACACAAATATATGCCCTTACCAGGATTCGAACCCGGGACGCTTGGTTCGCAGGCAGGGTCACTACCAACTAGGCCAACCGCGTCGTTCCAGTCGGTCGATGTTCCAGTTACTGTTACCTTCTATTGAGTGTTTAAATATTATTAACCGTTTTAGTGACTCTGTTTGCATCTAAGTAACATGTAAATTCCCGTTTTGCATTACATCAATTTCAATCAGTCTACCCAATTTGCGGTTCGGTTTGACTCGAAGCAGGTAAGTGAATATTGCACGCCATAAAGGCTTTCAATGAAAATGAGGATTGACAAACGACAGCCAAAGAAAAGATTTATCGCAGACAATGTTGCGGTAAACTGTTTATAGGAAAACGTAAATACGCTGACACAGCGACGGGAAAGATATGACAAGTAATGGCGATAAATATTTTGAAATACGCTTTATGAATACACCCAATATTTTGCTTTTTATGTCGTAAATCTTCAATAGAAAGAGTTTTATTATCTTAAATATCCTCTCTCCCTATTTGTAAATTATATCCCTATTAACATTATAAATGCGAAAGTAGCTCTGTCTGTTACGCTTTTTTATGTCTATACCACTGGACAAATTTCAATGACATTTGGTATATTTAGAGCTACTTTCAGTTCCGGAGATGGACATAAGAAAGTTTTCATTCCGGAAAATTGCATAGTCGCCGCAGACGAATTTGCGAGCAAAAGCTAGTTTTCTATAAAAATACAAACTGTTTCAAAGCTCTTAAAGAAAATAGATAATAATTGAACCACACACTACCACGTAAACTACACACTACTACATAAATTCTACTGCGAACTGTCAAAATGGTACCTGTTCGATTTGATGGGCTGTAGTAAAACTAGTTACTCGGGATTTAATCACGTAAATATGAGTAAGAATTACGAAAGTTTAGTACCTTACATTATATTTCAAAATTAATTCAGAATATTTCTGCAGACGGTTGAGCTAGTTGACTTATGCTTGTCGATTTTCAAGATATTTTAACTGTAGGCAAATGTTTCTACACAGTGGTCGATGTTCGATGTTCAAACTCTACTAGAAATTTACGTGAAAGGGATGACTTAATTTTGTAACCAAAATTACGAGTTTTACTTTACAGGAGTGTTCGATAAAGTAACCCAACCAAGTGACGACATACTCCAGATCATTCGATATTATAGACGGGATATGAACCGCGATTACCTTTATTGAGCATGCGATATTTCGACGCAGTTGCATGCATCATGATCACCCCCACCCAGTCCACCCCCGTCAGTCACTTAGTCTACCCGTGCGTCGAAATATCGGGAGCTCGATAAAGGTAATCGCAGTTCATATCCCGTCTATAATATTTCGAATGAAAGTAACCGTGAATCATTGAACACTCTTAACAGCCTTATTCATAAAAAGTTAGAGGCTCGCTATAAGCTCGCTATAGGACCGATGCAAAAAAACATGATTCATAAACGTCAATTAGCGCTAATCAGTCCATCAAGGGTCTGTTAAGTCTTCCGAAAGTTAGCGGACCGTAGACCCTACTTTATCTCTTTGCTAAAATCCTTAATTGAGGTTTGATTAGTCGATTAGTTAACAGACTGATTAAGCTTATTTGACAGTTGTTAAAAAGTATGATTCATAAACGCTTGCTAGCAGTCTGTTAGCTAATGAGCTGCTGATGGATGGATTAGACGCGTTATGTTGTCACCTTGACAAATCATAGACCAAAAATGGCCTTTTAGTGAATTAAAAAAAAAATTGAAAGCAGTGGCAGCGAATTAGCGGGAAACCAGCGAATTAACACGACAGACTAGGCAGTGTGGATCTAGTTTCCTTTACCTTTCCCGGAGGGAATGAAAACTTAAAACAAAAAAAACTGTCTTGCGTATGGTTTTGCTCTTGTCAAAATCAGCTGTTCACATGTGTGGCGGCCATTTTGTGAGTTAGCAGAGAGATAAAGTAGGGTCTACGGTCCGCTAACTTTCGGAAGACTTAACAGACCCTTGATGGACTGATTAGCGCTAATTGACGTTTATGAATCATGTTTTTTTGCATCGGTCCTATAGCGAGCTTATAGCGAGCCTCTAACTTTTTATGAATAAGGCTGTTAATCTCTGCTCTGAGCAGAGGCAGACCAAAAAGGAGATGGCGGGACGATTTGGAGTCTTTTTAGCCGGATTGGGAAAGCCTTGCAACAGACAGAGATGGGTGGAAAGAGAAAGGGGAGGCCTTTGCTCAGCAGTGGGACACCAAATACGCTACTAAAAAAAAAACTTAATCTAAACCTAAACCCCACTATTCGTGTCGGTCCCAAACCGACAAAAAATATTCCCGATCGTCAGAACGTTTCTCGGAACGTTAAATAAAATTAGACCGTTATAAAAGTTCGTTTTTGCACGTGCTCCCTTTGACCTTCCCCAAATACGGTTGCGGGATTCTTCCTTTGTAATTTAATAATACTTGTGCAAAAGAAATGTACTTGATGTAATTGCTTAGGGTCCGTATAAAGGCCAGTTGAGCATTACGCTTTATTATGTACCCGCGTGAAGGGTAATTCTTAAGTGACACAACCGAGCTGTAAAGGGTACAAACAAAGGAGCGCGATTATGAGTTTATTAAAAAGGCGGCCAAATGGCTTATATCGTGCGTTTTGCACAAGAAAATAGAATTAAATGAAATCTTAGGCTATCTGGCTGGAAAAAAAAAACTCGTAAATTCATAAATTCATAAATTCATAATTCTTTATTCACATAAAATATGGTACAGTAGGTGATAAAATAACAATTCCAGTGCAGAAACATATTTTGCTACATAATAGCATGCAAAGTAACCTTAAAACTAGACTTATAATTACCTAGACTAGATACATAGGCATCACAGAATGTATGTATTTATTCAATTCGAGTACCTAACGGAGACTCTTTATACAGAATTACAATATTATATAATTATGCTATGTATACATGTTAAAAAGGGCATACACCCGTAGGGTAACAAAACCTGTGAAAGCCACGTTTAGCGTGATTGAGAGCATAGACGGAAAGAGCAATGATATTACATATGAACTGGGAGTAGATATGTCACTACCGCGCCCGAGTTGAAGATTCATAAATGACCCAATTGTCTCATTTATCTCAAACAAGCCACAGTATGAGTAGTCCGTGACGGTCAATGTGACAGTTGACAGAGGGAACGTTTTTCAAAAGCAATTTACTAGGAACGTAACATATCTATACTATGGGGGTGCGTGTCGGGTTACCTCCACGTGTGGTCAGGAGCTGCTGTTCGTTTCTGGATCCGTCCGGGGGGAAGAGCAGTGCTTGGTCCGGTGCACCCTGGGCAACGGCTAATAATTTCCTGGCAGTATCTGAGGGATATCATTGACCGTTGGCTAAGAGCCCGACAGGGGGGGAGGGGGGTCTTTGACCATATTACCGTACAACGTTGCCGACATTTTGTTGATTTTGTCACAAGATTTTATAATAAAATTTTACCCTGACATTGGCGAAGTTGTCGTCGCTATAACGACTTGTAACGCCACAAATAAAAGAAGAAGAAGAAGAAGAAGAAGATCTATACTATGAAATATCATTGCGGAAAGAGAAATCAAAATAGTGATGGATTGCTACCCACATAGTGTATAAAATGATTCTTAAGATTTTCACCTACACAAAAGAAAGAAAGAAAATAAAGAAGACATTTTATTCTCTTTTGAAAGACACAAAAATAGAGCATACACACAATTGTACAAAAATGAAACAAAACACAGACATGAAAACACAAGACAAGACAAGACATTTTTTTTTGTGTAGCCTATTTGGTGTCCCACTGCTGGGCAAAGGCCTCCCCTTTCTCTTTACCATTAATAAGATAAGATTAATGACATAGACAAAATAATTGGCGGCGATTGGGGAGATTTTTTTATCTTTCATTTAAGTATTATTAGGTAGGTTTAAGTTATTTTTAAGTTTTGACTGTTTTTTTTTTAATTATTAGTTTTTCTTTAAATAAACATATTTTCTCGATCCCTTGAGGGATTTTTGGCTAAATAACACGTTAATTTATTTTATAAAACTTTTTTGACAAATTAAAGTCAATTAAATGATTTTTTGTTTAATTCGGTGTAAAATTTTTGAAAATTTCTAAACGGTACTGAAAACTAAAACACAGAAAAATCCGAAGAGTAAAGCTATGGCCGGGTATCAAACCCAGATTCTCGTCATTCCGTGAGGCGTGCTATTATCCCTACACCACCCATAGCAGCAGGCTTATTGCGTAACTCGCTCGAGATCACCATCGTGTTCATTTTGACAGTTCATGAATGGGCTGACAATAAAATTGGCATCGGAATCAGCTAGCTGTCACATTTATACAAGAACTGTCAATATGAACACGATGGCGATTGCGAGCGAGTTACATAATAAGCCTGCAGTATGCTTAGTATAAGTTTTCGGTCACAAAATACGTCTCGAACGCGTTCGCGTTAAAATGTCAAATACTATGAGTAAAGTTTGTTGCCGTTTCGATCCGCAAGTGGCGCTGCCAATTTTTTCATAGTAATTGAGACGTTTACGTGAACGCGTTCGAGACGTTTTTATACGCGAAAACTTACACTAGAGGCTCTGGTGTGTAAGCGAATTGTTCTATCTGTACCAGCTGCCACGTGACTGTTTACCAGACACAATTACAAACTTCCATGGAACATCTACTGCTCACCAGGGACGAGAGAAGATTAAGAATAGATTTCGGCATGACATCTGAAAAAATAAATGCTAACTAAGCAAAAGTCACTTGAATACCTAACTCAAGAAACCTACCTACTAAATTTCTGTCTACGTAAGTCTTAGCCAGCTTAAATTCCGACATAGACATTAAACTTCAAGTCCCCGTGTCTGAGGTATACATAAATCTTGATGTTGTACAAGTGGTACACACCAGCCATCCGTGTGTAGGAACATTGTGATTGATGGATGTGTACCGCCGCCGCCTTTAGTGGAATTGCTCGCTAAATCAATTTTAAATAGGTGTATTGATACTACGAACTTTGAGGATAATTTTCAGCAAACGGCTACGAAACGAATAAAGAATACGAACGGATACGGTGACAGCTGTGCCCTGTTTATCAAAACTTACAAGTTTACACGTTCACAAGTTTCACTTTACAAAGAAGTTTTTACACGTTCGTGTAAATTACGTTTATCAAAAAAAATCTACAGGGCTTGTAAAATAAAACACTTGTAGGTTGTACTTGTAAGTTCTAAATGAAAAATACTAATACGCTGAATGAATGAATAATAGTACGCTAATATGTGTGTGTGTGTGTGTGTGTGTGTCTCGTAGGCTGATGATGATGATGATGATGATATTGGCATGCCAATATCACGATAATATTGACTGTCTTATCCATGCCATAAACGTAAGAACAGTGTCCAAACACCCTCAAAGCTGAGCCGGTGAAAAACATCCCGAATAATTACCATTGAGATTTTATCACAAAAGCTACCATTTATCACGATGTTTTCCTTAATGGACTCATAATGCCGCTAATCTGGTTACTCTGAGTCTGACTTTATTAGACGTGACAGTGTTTTAAATTGTTTTATCTTAATGCTGATCTAATAACGTTTCAAGGTGAAGAAAAATGGGAAGTGATTTTGACGTGGCCTGGAAAATTCGGCTACTTAATTTTATCTAGCGACCTTCACTTCGATTTCCTTGTGCCAGTTTGCCTATTAGAAATTAAAATTAAATTATATTTTATCACCAAGCTTGCTTTCTGTTTTTTTTGCTTACAGCAGCCTTATTACGTAACTGGCTCGCGATCACCATCGTCTTCATTTTGACAGTTCATGTATGGGCTGACAATTGGCATCGGAATCAGCTAGCTGTCACATTCATACAAGAACTGTCAAAATAAACACGATGGCGATTGCGAGCGAGTTACGTAATAAGCTAGCTGGTTGTGTTTTGTTTTGTGATAATGACCACAAGTATCGTTTTTATGTTTTTCATAATAAATAGCATCCTGCGATCTTCATAGACACAGACTTTTATTTACTAGGTACCTAATAATTTCTTTTATTATTTAAATAAGAGTTTTAGCAACAAAGAGCCCTGTTTTTTCAATCTTTTTAACTGGAAATTGTATTTTATTAAGTATTTATGTATATTGAAAAACATTTCGTTTCTTTCGCTAATAAAAAAGAATAAGCACTATAATTTCACAGAGGCTTGAATTCAGTGCTTTATTCACTTTTAATGCGAAATACACGGTTAAACAAAATACGGATATAAAACCAATTTGCGATGAAAAACAATTTAGGAGAAATGTTAAAAACAGCGAAATTCGTTTAGTAGAAATAACCTTACGTTTTCCTATTATGCTTTGTATTATCCAGAAAAAATCTCCGTTGTTTTTAAAGGACCGCCTTTGTGATTGTTATTTTAAAGGTATATTGGTTTAACGCAACGAAAATATAAAATACTAGCTGTTGCCAGCGACTTCGTCTGCAAAGAATCCGTTTAACGCTATCCCGTGGGAACTACGCAATTTTCCGGCATAAAAAGTAGCCTTAATGTGCTATTCCAGACTTTTCTCTATCTATGTGCCGAATTTCATCCAGATCCGTTGGGCCGTTCTGGCGTGATTGAGTAACAAACAAACATCCATCCATCCATCCATCCATCCGTCCATCCATCTATCCATCCATCCATACTTTCGCATTTATAATATTAGTTAGACTAGCGGTTACCCGCGACTCCGTCTGCGCTGAATTCGCTTTTTGCTATCCCCCGGGAGCTAGGCAATTTTCCGGGATAAAAACTATAATCTGTACCAAATTGCATTAAAATCGGTTTAGTAGTTTAGACGTGACACACAGACAGAAGTTACTTACGCGTTTATAATAGTAGCAAAGAAAATACAATCACTACCGTTTTAAGAGACGGGAGTGCCTTACTAAAAGCGTGAACTCGTATTATAGTATGAAACGCAGGCGAAAACAATCTAATCCGCCTAAATTCGAATGCCGTCAATTATCTACTGCTTTGTAGGTTTGAAACGTTTTTTCTAATTTTTAATAATAGGTAGGTATAAAAAATTCGCCTTCGTTTCATATCGTCGGTCGATTGCTTTTTTATTTTGAGAGTGGCGCGAGGCTGATAGTAGTAGGATTTTTAGTAATGACTGACTCCTAATTACATTTTCCGTCAAATTATTGTATCGGACCTGCACAGGTTGATAAAAATTTTCGATCAAGACTGTATCGTCCATCTTCTTGCAAGTGGTTATAGATTTTTTTGAGCATGACAGCAAACTTTTAACCATCTTATAGCGACTATAATTAAGAGTCTTAACTATTTTAACTATTGTTGTAAAGATTATACAATTAATAGAACAATTTTATGTCGCTATACGCATAAAAATATTTAATTACTAGCTGTTGCCAGCGACTTCGTCTGCAAAGAATTCGTTTATCGCTATCCCGCGGGAACTACGCAATTTTCCGGGATAAAAAGTAGCCTATGTGCTATTCCAGAGTTTTCTCTATCTATGTGCCGAATTTCATCCAGATCCGTTGGGCCGTTCTGGCGTGATTGAGTAACAAACAAACAAACATCCATCCATCCATCCATCCATCCATCCATACTTTCGCATTTATAATATTAGTTAGATGCTGGACATTTAATACACTAAAAACGAAGTGCACTACAGACGCATATTTGAAATTTTCATTCAATTTCCGTGAAATAATCGTAAAACAACAAAACGGCAACGTTGCCAGCTCAGTAGGGATATAAACGCTCTTAATTTTTATTGTATTTATAATGTTGACCTTTGCAGAGTAACGCCAGATTCATTTTTTTTTGTGTCAATTGATACAAAACGTTATTTCGAACACAACCTATACAATCAAGATCACGTTGCGGATAGAATATAATTAGTGCAATAAAATATCATGAAATGAATTTGAGCCGAATTCCGTCTAGTTAGCATACTAGCTATTAGCTAAGTAACAGTAAAAGCAAGAAAATGAAATAGTCCATACGTTTTAGAGAATGTAACCGAATAAGGACAATGTTTACGAGCCATATAAACTATAGTCATAAAATTCTATAGTCCCATCAGGGAGGGTCAGCTCATTCACTACAGCTAAAAAAGGTTCGGTTAGTAAAACATTTGACTTATGAAGTACTAGCTTCTGATCGCGACTTCGTCCGCGTAAAATCAGACTTACATTAGGCAGCTACGACGCAGCTACGACCTTTGACATGTTTATTGCTATCCCGCGGGAACTATGCAATTTTCCGGGATAAAAGGTAGCCTATGTGTTAATCTAGGATACCAGCTATATCTCCGTTCCAAATTTAATTCAAATACGTCCAGTCATTTCAGCATGAAGAAAAAAACAAACATACACACTCACATCGTCACATCCATATCCATCCATCCATCCTCACAAATTTTCGCATTTATAATATTATTAGTATGGATATTAGATAATAGATATCTAATATCTTGTCTTTTTTTGATTGAAAATATTCAACTTGAACTTGCATAGTTCCTCCGGTATAGTAATAGCTGAAAAAGTCGCCAGCACCAACTGAGTAGTCACGTTATCGTAATTAGAGTCTTTGTAATGGGTAGTATACAAATGTCGCGCAAAATCCTTTCCCATCGTATTATCTCGGGAATGTTTGTATTTGTATGATATTAAAATGATGACAAATTTTGTCATGCTACTCGAGTCAGACTCATAAACACGTCGGCATTATTCGGAAGTAGTCGTGTGTTTCACGATGGGAAAGAATTTTGCGCGACATCCTGTACCCATGTTGTTATAAAATATATGTAACTAGCCATTTTCCGCGCCTTCGTCCAGGTAACGTCAAAGTTAACGTATGCAGATAACGTCAAAGTGACCATCCTTATATTCCCTTCCTCTACTCAATGTCTTTAATTGTCTTATTAAGTTTTTATTTCCTATCCCGTCATTTGTCCGGAGAGAAATTCGAAAAATCCCTTCTCAGAGCATTTGTGTGATCCTCAAGAAATATTTCATATTCATATTCATTCATTTCTAAAAATATAAAGTCTTTATTTTGTAACCCGTCTTTTTATAACATGAAAAAATTGTTAAACTAAAATATAAATCTCATTTATATTCCTTATAGCTATTCCGTGGAAATTTTAAAATTCCTTCTTAGTGCGTCTCTATGATATCCAAGAAATATGTCTGCCAAATAACAAGTCTGTTGTATTAGTGGTTTAGGCTGTGCGTTGTCAATCAGTCAGGCCGCCACAAGTTTATGAACCGCGCTGTCGTGGCTCAAACAAACAGGCTGTTCTCCCTGCCATGCACGACCTTATTAAGTAGAAAGCTAGATAATATAAACATGAATGGGAATATTTCTGTCGTAAATGAATTTGGTTTCTGTGTTATGGAAAAGCGACAATAAGAGAAAATTGTATTTTACTCGTATCGTGGACTTGATTAAATTGTATTATTAAGCCTATGTAATGGAGACGTTTCAGTTTAGGAAGTCAATAAGCTTGAAAATGTACTGAAGCAACTGATATTCTGTTTTCATACATATTTATTACTATGGGCAAATTAGCAGCATCACTAATGGTAGGTATTTGTTAATTTAGTTCTTACTAGTTGTTGCCAGCGACTTCGTCTGCAAAGAATTCGTTTATCGCTATCCCGCAGGAACTACGCAATTTTCCGGGATAAAAAGTAGCCTATGTGCTATTCCAGACTTTTCTCTATCTATGTGCCGAATTTCATCCAGATCCGTTGGGCCGTTCTGGCGTGATTGAGTAACAAACAAACATCCATCCATCCATCCATCCATACTTTCGCATTTATAATATTAGTTAGATGACTAAATATTTATGTCCAAATTTCAAATTCTTTCGACCACTGACTAGAAAAAAAAATACTTGTATGATTTAACATAAAGCTTGCTGGTTACAGAACAGGCAATGGAAGCTAAACAAAATATTGTAACAAAAACAACAATTTGTATTGATTGGATTGTCATTTGCAAGAATTTAACAGTGTTCAGTAATGACTTGGGAAATTATAACTTACATCAAAAGAATGAAATCAAAGGGAAACGTGACGCTTTAAGTAAAACAAAGTACAAAATACGAAAAAAAAAGAAAACATTTGAAGAAATTAACCAAATTTTACAGCATAATTACCTATACCTGCTTCAGACGAAAGAGCATTTATCCACAAAAAGGGTCTCTGAATAAAAAATAAAAGGAAAAAGTGAACAAATAAGCTAAAACTCATACCATTATGCCATAATGAGATGTCAAATCTTATGGGAACATAAATTATGCCGTGACAGAGTATTTTCATGGAATTTTCTGTATTCATACGGCTTTTTTTGGAAACAAATTGAGGAATTCTCTGAAGCATGCCTATGGTGGCTTGCGGGGAATTTTAGATTACAACCTTGAGCGTTTCACGCTTGCTTTCTGATCGACATACATAGCTAGCAAGAATACCTATTTCAACTATATTAAGACGGTAAAGTTTGCCTTTAAATAGATACTGCTGATAAATTTTAGTCAGAAACATGAGAACATAACTCTTTGACAGACATTAATTCTATTCACCGATGTAAACAATCACATGTTAATTTGTCTAATATTATGTTCGATAGTTTCAAATATACCCGAGAGTGTTAGTCAAACATTTGAGATTCACAGCATTACGTAGAGTTGAGAAAAAATGGCGGAGTTCTCAAAAAGTACACCGAATAACTTAGTTCTATTTCTTATTTTGGGTAGTATTCTTAACTCATCTACTACAATTTGAAGTTAACGTGATTAAATTTAAATGTGCACGACTTAAATTTAAAGCATTTAAATCTATTTTTCAGAATAAATAAATATTTGTAATGACTTACCCATGAACTGCAAAGCGAGGCATGCGATCAGAACTCGTAGGATTGGTGTCATTTTGGTCACAGATTTTATATAATCTTCCTATTCAACCGTTTCAGTTCAAATTTAGTCATCTTACCATTCACTTAACATCATAAATCACTTCATTTGAAATTCGATAACATTAACGCAACACTTTCTATTTTGATTCATGTTAATTTCAACATTAGTAGCATTATTAAACACGCTTTTCTATTGTTTTATTTCACGTCCCTTTCTCTGACGTCATCTCTTTTGAGTTTGCTTACGTCATCAAACATTTTCGTTTCAATTAACTTTTTGAATGCGGCGTTGTTCAATTGTTTCCCGACCGCGCTCGCTCCTAGCTAATTCAATTCCAGATTGGGAGATACATTCCTCACTTGTCTTCTCTGCAGCTGTGGTCAAATTTCCGCTGTGGTTTTGGGGTACGCAGCTCCTGTAACAAAGTGGAGTAATAGGATTAGGACTAGTACGGTTTGGTTGAGCTGATATCAATCGAATCAGACTCAATGAATATTGGGTGTCAAACGCCTGAGTTATCTGTGTTAATGTTACGGATATTTGAGGCCTACCAAAGTTTTGGTTATATATAGGTGGAAAGGGAAATGAAAATAGTGATGGGTTTCTACCCGCATCGCCTAACACTATTCTTACGATTTCCGTCCATTCCCTCGATGGACTTTTTCCATTTACGCGTGAATAAATGCTAACTGGTACATTCTATGTTTTTTCTTTGCTCCCAGACCAGCATAGTTCACAATTATTTGTATTTAATTGAACAACAATATAGGTACAATATACAATCATCAGTTTCAAATCATTTGGCAAAGAAAAAAAAAATACAAAAAAAAGCATAATCCGCACTAGGCTTCATCAAAATAAACAAGTGTAATCTGCCACGAGCTTCGTAATAATTTCCCAAAGTGAAATCCGCGACATGCTTCGTCATATCAACTTATCAACTACATCCAGGAATGATGAGTACCCGGTCCAAACGCCCCAAAAATGCTAACGGCATTGCCCCGCTGAATGGCCAGCTATATTTGTTGGACAAGTTACCCACCAGACCGTGGTTTGATCATCTACAAGTAGTTTTGAACTAATAGACTTCTACTGGTAAGCGTAGACTAGGATAGCACTGCGCTAAGTAAGGTATTGGTTTTGTCATTTAAGCTGTTAGTGCTGCTATCTGGCTACTGGCCAAATTATATAATTTGCCAAATGCTAAAGAGAAATGGCGAGGAATTAATTGTTACTAAATCATGTTGATGATGTTAATTTACGTACCATGCTGTTCACAAATCTACGTATAATTAAGTCATACTTTTCTAATATATCATCATCATCATCAACCCTTGTCAGTCCACTACTGGATATAGGCCTCTCCCACGCCATTGGGTTCGATCGTCAGCTAAATTAAAGCCGAATAATTCATTTTTAATTTGACTCAATTTTGAAGCAGATTTTCTTCAACCGATTAGAAGAAGAAGAAGAAGAAGAAAAAAGTTTATTCATGACAATCAACACATCAAAAAAAAAAACACATACAACAGCAGATAAATAAATAAATTGTCACAAAATGGTCCCAACTCAGCATTTGCTGGCCTTGCAGCCAGCGCTGGTCTTCCGTTGGGACATTATTAAGAGTAAGTCGGATGAAAATATTATAATCTGGTAGTTAAGTGGAGTTCCGGTGACCTAGCCAGGATCGTCTCCGAATCGTCATTAAAATGTCCATCGCACCGAAAGAGCCGCCATATCTAGTTATGTATTCAGACAGGTGACTGCTTGAGACTATTTCGGCTTTGGCAGCTCGTAAAACTCGTTAGAAAGTTAGCCCCAAGAAATTGACTCGCAAACCACAACATTTTTATTAAATTTTTTATCGCGCCGGGTACGCAAAGAAATTGGTGAATTAATAATCTGGTCTAGGAAAAGGAATATTAATTATTAAGGTAGCCGTCGGATTCTAGCTTACGTTTGGGGTTAGATTTTATTACTTTTAGGTCGTAAAATAAAGTAACAATCTTTAGGTATTATTACTATACAAGCTTCTGTCCGCGAATCCGTGTGCGTAGTTTTAATAATTTAAAAAAGTTCTTACTGAATCTATGGTGGTTCGTGTTTAGGGTAGGTATATATTTTATCCCAATCTTACCCGCCGTTTAAACTCAAAGATGATAAAACAGACAGCTCTTTATTGAACATCACATATAACAATTAAAACAGAAAGATACAGATACAGAAGTAATTGAGTAACAATAGGCGAATAGGTAAATTAATTATGACGAAAAAGTTGTCAAGTCAGTCTGTCAGTCAAAGTGTGGTAGGGTAGGGTAGCTCCATCATCGAAGCCAAACAGCTTAGATAATCAAGATAAATGATTTGATATTGCAAACGCCCACAATCAAGATACAAAAAGATACAATGCATCAAGCTAGAAGTTAATTACTATAACTACTCGTACTAGAATATCACTCGCACGCAAACATTCGCTTACAATAAAATTATATTCAAAATTGTAAACCTATTAGTTGATGTTTTTGGGCTTAACCTTTTTTAATCTAACTAATATTATAAATGCGAAAGTATGGATGGATGGATGGATAGATGGATGGATGGATGGATGTTTGTTTGTTACTCAATCACGCCAGAACGGCCCAACGGATCTGGATGAAATTTGGCACATAGATAGAGAAAAGTCTTTAATAGCACATAGGCTACTTTTTATCCCGGAAAATTGCGTAGTTCCCGCGGGATAGCGATAAACGAATTCTTTGCAGACGAAGTCGCTGGCAACAGCTAGTAGGTACATAAAATCAAGGGGTTACCATGACGTGTAAATGCGATTCGGTTCAGGTTCACGCGCTGTCAGATCCATTACTAAAAGTGACAGCTAAAATCTGAACTGAGTTGAAATTGAATCGCATTAAGACGTCATGGTAAGGTCCCAGCGAACAATAAAATCTAAAAAGTTAAACTTTAGCGAATTTGTTATTATGTAGGTCATCCTCTAAAATTATTAAACTGATTCTAATAACTCTGTCACTGAATGCAAAACTATACTTTTCCGATAAAAAAGGGCACTTTTTATCAAAGGAACAAGTAAAACTTCCACAGGATGCAGAAGAAACAACTTGTATAAAGTATTTTCACAGTATTCTTGATTATTATTAATGAAGCTAGTATTACACACCTGCCGTGCGGCCTTACCATGACGTCTTAATAATATTATGATTCCATTCCGAACCAAAACTGGATCGATCGCTGTCAAATCCCTACTAGAAGTGTCAAAAATGACAGCTAAAGCATCAGAGTTGACTCGCATTAAGAAGAAGATGGTAACTATAGGGTGACAGGGCTGGCAAAATGCCAGGGGCCCCCAGCTCTACGGGGCCCCGAACTGGCTGGCCGTTGAGCACAGAAGGGAAGATGATGCACTTCTTAATAGTGAGGATGGGGCCCATATGATGAATTTGCCGCGGGCCCCTGACGTAGTTACGCCACTGACCCTGAATATAATTTTGAGCGCATAAAATATCCACTGTGAGGTATTATGTTCAGTAGAATGTTGATCAAAAGAAATATCCAATTCCCAAAACCAAAAATATCAGGTCCAACATCAAAGTTGCCAGACTATCACAATCAATTACCCACAAACGGGCGATTTAAAAGGCGAACGAAAGATGTTGCCTGATAAACTCCAATTTCAATTTTGTAGGGTAAACAGTTTAAAGGGAGGGCCGTGTAACGAGTATCGAATGATAATGGAATGAATTGGAGCTAATGTTCACTTTGGGGGAAAAGGGGGGCGGGGTGGTGCAGACGGGCGCGTGGAACGCGGCGGTTGAGACGCTTCCTTATTCAGTCAAATAGTGATTGTTTCAATGTTATTACTTGAAAATAGCTAACTATGTACCTATACATATTTAGTTATTTTATTATTATTAGAGATGCCTCTCTGGAAAAACAATCTAGTCTTAAGACTAATTAGTATTTTAAATTTGTCCTAAACTACTAATAAGGCTAAAAACTAAGAATGTGTCCATTAACACTTTTCTTATTGTCTCTATTAAGGGGAAGACACTTAGTTAATGTGTTCATAGATAATAGGTAATACTCACTGCACTCATTACGCTATCACTATACTAAACTAACTCAAATGGTTTTGTCCTTTTCAGTCTTCTCTCTATGTCCGTGGTGTCGATACATATTTAGTAGAACATTTTCTGGAGAAAGTTTCCGTAAACTAAACTGATAATGAAATCAAATATTGAAAAAAAAAACAATCAATAAATCGGATTTCTTTTGATAACTGATTATTGTAACCATTGACCGTTATTACTCCCATAATTATTACTTATTAGTTCCATTGATGTTATTGAATGTTACTTATTAAAAGCTACATGACACGTACATATCTCCACTTTTCCATCCTTTCTACGTTCCATTACTGGGCACAGGCCGCCTCTCAAAAAGAAAGGGCTTAGGCTGTTATTTCCACACGGAAACTTCCTCGTACCACTGATGTTTAGCTACACGACCTGCGAGTTAGACCACAGTGGTCCGCGTTTGAGCGGTTCAACCGATGCGTTCCAAACGTCGGTCTGCGCTCCGTATAATCGTAATTTGATTTCATATCACGTCGCAACACTCCGGTATTCGAGATCGCGTTTTGATACACATTTACATCCGCAAGTGCCGGAGCTACCAACTTTCCGGCGTTCTAGATTTTATCTGTGGGCTTTTTAAAAGGCTCGCTCAGATTAGGGAGTTTTTTAAGTGGCAACTTCGAATGTAGCTGGAGTTATGTTCGTGTGAAAAAATAGCGTTGTTTAAAAAAAAAACTTGAGGTGATTCTTTTTACAAATTCAGCTAGTTTTTTTTTTTATGTGAATAGGAAGGCAAACGAGCAAGTGTGTCACCTGATGGTAAACGATCACCACTGCCCATAGACACCCGCAACCCTGGAGGGATTGCAGATGCGTTGCCAACCTAGAGGACTTAGATGAAATGCCTCTTGTGCCCGTAATTTCCCCGGCTGTCTTACTCTCCACACTGGAACATAGCAGCGCAATCACTGCTGCTTAGCGGCAAGATTAGCGAGTAAGATGGTGGTAGCGATCAGGACGGACCTTGCACAAGGCCCTAACACCACCCGCAATACTTATAATTATCGGTACTTATAATTATAAGATTTTCATCGGAAAACCTCTTGTGGAACTTAGTTAAAACGAACATCGGGGCTACTTCAAAATACGAATTCAACGTTCGTATCATACCGTCTTTCTCATTTTCATATTAATGACTATTAGTGTGAGCGGAACAGCAACATAAATCGAATTATTTTGAAGTATAAAGCCATGCTCGAATGCCATTTGCTGTTAACATAGCCATTCAAAGAATTTGTGAAGATGGTTTAATGACTGTTGAACTTATTGTATCTACCTGACGGGTGGTGTAGGGGTGATAGCACGCATCACGGAATGATGAGGATCCGGGTTCGATTCCCGGCCATAGCTTTACTTTTCGGATTTTCTGTGTTCTAAACTTCATTGTCGTTTGGAAATTGTACTTATGTGCTTATTCTTGTCCAAAACTAACTATTGTCACTACATAGTACCTATAAAACAAAGTCGCTTCCCGCTGTCTGTCTGTCCCTATGTATGTTTAGATCTTTAAAACTACACAACGGATTTTGATGCGGTTTTTTTAATAGATAGAGTGATTCAAGAGGAATGTAGGTATATAAATATGTATAATTTTATTATACGCAGACAAAGTCGCGGGCAGAAGCTAGTATTTAATTATTTACACAGTAAACACCACAATATCAGCAAATGAGAGGTTACCTTCGCAATCAATGCCACACAATTTTTTTGGAGACAACAGGAAGATTTACTTTATGCCCTTTGATGTGCGTCAAAAAAGCACAAATGAAAATGCGCTTGTAGATTCACGTATGTGCCCAGGTGAGTTAAATTAAACTGGAGCGTGACCGAGAAGTCCGGCAAACATAGTTCCAAATGCAATTGATTAACACTTACACTTGGAACCATGTGGTGTTAAATGCAGACAGCCATCGCATGGAACAATAAAATGAACAGTCACCTGAACCAGCCGGCAATATTTCAAAGTAATACGAGACTACTCGGAGTCCTGCGTTTTACTACCTATTTTATGGCAGCTTGCTATGTTGCGAGCTCGAGTAGAAAGTAAACGCTTTGAGAGCGGTGTGAGGTCGGTAAAACTACGCCTTCACTGAAAAAAATAATTTGTTAAATGAAACCGAACTTTCGTCAGCCTGTAACTAAGTAACTTAAAAAAAGTGACAACATAACTAAGGCAATATCTTAGTAAAATCTTTGGTTCTGTTTTGTTCTTTATAGGTTTTTTAAATCAAATTAACTTTAATAACGCCTTACCGAATTAAGGATATTGATGAAATAGCCGAAGTAGATTGGTTACATTTATTTTTCAGTGTTGCCGTGTAAATAATACAAGTTTAGTGCGACACTTGACTGAGGAAGTTGAGGAAGAAAATTCTAACCTCAATGTGCAAATTTTTGTAAAGAATAAGGTGTATTATGTTATTATTAGTATTATTTTAGTTTAAGTTTCCGCTTTAGTTGCGGCCACCCTGGCCAGAGGGACCAGGCTGAAAACCAGCGCTGGAAATTATCTCCAGCATGTGCTGAGCCCGGTACCCATTGCCAAGCGGTCGGAATTTAGGTTAAGTTTAAATATTATTATTATTTTTTAATTTTTTTAATTGTATTTACCTAAACTCATGTATGTTGGCAATAAAAGGTTTTATTTATTTATTTATTTATTTATCAAATAAACCTGAGGCAATATTTTGTACATCATTTTGTTGATGTTTTATCTCCACCATCTCCTTTATTTACGATGAAATAGTTAAAAAATAACGAAAATTCAACGTTTTGAGGTTAGAATTTTGTTTACCAAATAGGACAGTTAAGAATAAAAAGACCTTAAATAATGTACAATATTGTTGTCCAATTTGTCCAATTGTTTTTTAATTACGTGTTTATCCCTTAAGATAACAATAACTTAAAGGCCACGTTTAGCATGATTGTGGGCATATAGTTGGAAAAAAGGGGAATCAAAATAGTGATGGGTTGCTTTGTTGTCGTTAATTTGTTTTTTATCCGCACATAACCGCTTCATATTACGCTGTAGTGTCTAGCGATACCATACTGTAACAATATGCGAGCTCCCGGCTGTAGTCTCCGTTCTAACGCTGCTTAAGCCCCTTATAGCTGCTCAACCACGTGTAAGCCGGTGAGAACACGCTGTATAACGCTAGGGCTGCTCAATACTAACTTAATTATAATAATTAGTAGCTTTCAATGATGAGGAAAAATAGTTCATTATAAGTAATTGTGGTCTCCATTTACGCTGCATGATGGCACCTGAGCAAAATTAGTGATATTAATTAGTTAGATAATAATTGGTGTCAGGAATTTACATGCGTAATTCCCGGTTTACCAGTACCTATAAAAAGTAGCCTATTATTCCAGCAGGACAGTGGTAAGCCGTGGTAGCCTAGTGGTTTAACCTGTGGCCTTTTAAGCAGAGGGTCATGGGTTCGAATACCGCGCTTGCACCTCTTGAGTTTTTCGGAATTAATGTGCGGATTTTTACATTTGAAAATTCCCATGAGCTTTTCGGTGAAGGAAAATATCGTGAGGACACATCCGCGAAGCAATTCAATGGTGTGTGAAGTTCCCAATCCGCACTGGGCCCACATCGGAACTATAGCCCAAGCCCTCTCATTCTGATAGAAGACCTATGCCTTACGTCTAGCACGACAGCGTACAAGAGTCGCGTCGCACGCGAGATAGATTAAAAGAAAGAAAAAAGAAAGAAGACATTTATTCCTTTTTGCATGACACACAATTATAAAAGCATAATACAAAATTGCCCGTCTTTTCTTACTGTTCGTTCTAGAAAGGGACGGGTAATCTATCTCGCGCGCGACGCGACTCTTGTGCGCTGTCGTGCTAGCCGGGCAGCAGCGGAGAACGTATATAGGCTGGAGATGATGTAGACGATTGTTCCAGAGATCCGACCATCTTTTCGTGAAAGCGTAAAAAATTCACACATACACTTATAAATTTTCACATTTATAAGATAAGTAGAATAAATCAGTTTATTTTGTCCCTCGATATTGCCTACATTCCCCGCATTGAACAATTCCAGTCAGAGCAATAAATTGAACGAATTAAATGCAACTAATGGACGCCTTACTAATGAAATTCTGTTGACACGTCCGACAAAAACTGCTGCATATTGAGCATACTTCAATTAAGGCAATCACATCCATATATGGTCAGGCTGCTGCCTGCGACTTTCTGTGCGAATAATTCTTCTAACACAATACCATAGCAGGTAACTGTGAAAAAAAAACTATCTTAGTGCTCCTATTGTTACCTTATTACTTCTGTATACCTTTTTTCTGTTTTGATTGTTAAATGTGGTGTTCAATAAAGAGTTATTGTATTGTATTGTATTGTATTTTATTGTATTGTATGATCCTCTAGGTGTATTAAAACATCAACCAGGTATTTGTAATTATTTTTGAAGTAAAAACTTCCTTAGCGGCGTTGAACACTTTTTGGGATGGGTAAAAAATGTTAAACTCGCGTCAGACGTAAGACGGAGGGAGAATTTAAAAAGTACCAGAACAAAGTCTGAAACTTATGAATGAGAACACGACTTTGGAAACGATTTTTATTGTACTTCAAATCTGAACTAAAAACTGAATGCCATGGACAATTTTATATCTTTTTAATATTTAAAAATAGAAAGTAAACATAAACAATAAGTATATAAAAAAGGTATATAAGGTCGGACTGCAACAAAGTCAAAGTCAAAGTCAAAGTCAAAGTCAAAAGTTTATTTTGCAAATAGGCCGCCGAGGGCTCTTTTACATGTCTTTTTTTTAATCTACCAGCGCATTCGGAAAGACCATCATTGCCAAGAAGAATGCGCCGCAAGAAACTTGGCAGAAAGTCATTTTTTCAAAATAAAATAGATTTACAATAGTAATTAAATTCTACTTAACTTAGGTACCTAATATAATTAATACATTTTATAAAAGGGATCCTCAAATATCAGGATCCTCTAAAAGCTTATTTTGAAATACGAATGAAGCTAGAGTCGGGTTCGATTTTTGAAGTGTACGTTAAGGGTGCGACCACACCGCCGCTTAAAAAACGGTGACGTTACGGAATCGCAACAAAATGTATGAAGAAACGGTGAGAAAACGTGACGCATACGATACGTCACTGCGTATACGCGGCGGTTTGGTCGCACCCTAATTTCGTCCCGTTAACGTATGTGCGTTTGGCCTAGTAGTATAAGTTGTGGAATAACAATGCGTTCTCTCAAGTAACCGCAGTTCGAATCTCGTGTAGAAAAAGATTTTTTCTTTTTTTTTTGCACGAGTGTGCGTGTGTGTAGTTTTCACTTCTATCTGCCGGTACTCCCAGAGTGCTCCCCGGCGTTTTTTTTTATTGGCTTAAGTTACTCCAATCGTCGGTTCTCTATTGTTTGCCCGAATTTCATATGCCATAAATGTATTGTTTGCCATAAACTAACCTAACCTACTTATAGAGTTCTACAGGATTGAACTCCTGAAAAAATTACGGTTTCACAGAAAAAAAAAACAGTTATGGCAAATGATCATTATGGCAACAATAAATAATGGCATATGAAATTCGTGAAATAAAAGGCTCCGCCAACCGTCAATACGGCTCTGAGATGTCTACTCCTGGACATAGGCCTTCACCAAGGTTCTCCACGGCAATCAGTTTTGAGCTCCTTGGAGCTAATGGCTTCCCGCATGAGTTTAGTTGCATAAAGTTATGTTAGTTCATTTATAATATGCATTGGTTTAAGGAAAGAACTTGAATTAATTTCCTATTTTCCCCAGACGCAAAACAATGCAAAAAATGCATGCATGTGTTTTCATTGTCAGCTAACTACACGGATTTTTATTAAAATCCACTTATCCTTATCACATGGTACTACAGTACTGTAATTTATTATAAACTACAACTCACCAATAAAATTTGCATAGCCAGACCGATATAAAAAGTCACCTCAAATTTTCATAGTCTTATAAAAACCATGAATAACGGTAAAAGAGGCAAGAAACCTTTCATGAAATGAATTTCACCTCATTTCCTCGACGGATGAATGAAAAATGCGAGAGGCGGTTTTCCAACTTACAATTTTCCAACTTTGCTGTGGCGTTTTTCTACTTTTTTAACATTTCTTGGCACTGTGTCACTGTGTGTGCACGTTTCAAATCAGTGCTATTAATTATTTATTTCTTAGGAGAAGCCCTAGTATAACTTATTAAAGGAATTTCATCGTGAACAAGTCAACGAGTTAGAAGTTGAAATTAAAATTATGGTTAGCACAGCAGTGTACGATTATAAAACTCCATGGAATATTAGTGTCAAATAAGTAGTGATTTGTTAACAAATAGGCGTAACAAGACTCGACAAGGTGCAAAAGTAGCTCATCAGAGGCAGTTACAAAGTTATAGACATCACTGACATAGTAACAAAAAGCACGTTGGTATGAACACGTGAGACATCTGAAAGACCACGCGGTGCAAGAGACTTTGGCCCTACCAAGCACAAGAAAGGCGAATGATCCCAAGCCAAATAGTCCATACTGGTCCGCGACTTAAAATGAGTCCATCTTACAGACAAGACAACACCAGACTGATAACATTATTATAAGAAAAACGGGACTTAATCACGTTAACGTCACGTATCGTCTTCTCGAAACCATGGATGCAGTCATTTATTCATTTATTCATTCATTGTAAAGTCAAGTACATGGTAAATGGTTATATGAGATTAGTAGGTAAGTACATGACGCCCTGCAAGGGCACACGATAGTAATTTATCACTAAAAGTCAAAAATTATTAATTGCCAATGTCAAAAATACAATAAAATTAGATGTAATGCCTTATAAAATATTTATTAAATCTGTGAATTATAAAATAAAGTCAAAGAGTTGTAAAATTTTGATTACTGACAGAGATACAGGGAAAAGGGTAATGTACAGTAAAGATAATAAGAACAAAACGCATGTCAAGTTACCCACACAATTAATCGCAAGAGTCGCGTCCGAAACATCAAGGTATTTACAAAAATACATTTATTTATGTAATTAAGTCCCGTTTTTCTTATAATTGTGTAAAAATCGCGAAAGTTTAAATCGATACCAGACTGATAGTCGAGAGCGGAATCAAAATGGGAATAAATCGAAGAAGAAGAGATCTATTTGTGTGAGCGAGCAGCCACGGTATGTATTGTTTTGATTATAAAAGTCAGTCAGTAGTGTGACGATGCGGGACGTGTTCCAGTGAGGGCAGTCTCTTCACATCGCTCGCCCGTGCCGGACGTGCACACTGAGTGATTTCTTAGTTATTGTCCGACTCTGAAGACATTCTTTGTTATTCGTTTAAGACCTCCAAGGTTTCAGGACAATAAGCAAGCATGTTAAATATAATGCACACCGGAATTAATTATAAGAAGTTTCGAGATATCAAACAATTTATGAGGTTTTAACTGCGCCTTCCATTACTTTTAAAGATACTTGCACATAAATTTCCGTGAAACTGTCAGACTTTACGAAAACTTTCTAAAATTTACATGATATTACTTGTGTGAGTATGAGTTTCCGTTCTTCACTTTGATAATCAACTGAGCCCTTACCATGACGTCTTAATTCTGCCTCAGTTCTAGTGTTAGCTGTCATTTTAGCATGGATCTAATAGCGAGTGAACCTAAACTGAATCGCATGAAGACGTCATGGTAACCCGCCTGTTCTTTAATTTATAATCACACTAATATTATAAAGGTGAAAGTACGTGAGTGCGTATGTGTATGTTTGTTACTTGTTTCACACGCAAACGGCTGGACGGATTTGGATCAAATTTGGAGCGGAGATAGCTAGTACCCTAGATTTTAACACAAAGCTTACTTTTTATCCCGGAAAATTGGATAGTTCCCGCGGGATAGTGATACATAATATCAATGGTTGTAGCTGCATGGAGTCGCAACGTAAATAAATATTGCAGAAAATACTATCAACAACAGTTCTTAAGTCAAATTCTATGTTGGAAAAGTCGCAGGCAGAATATTTATCAATAATATTTATCGATGATAAACGTATTGCTTTAAACGCAGGTTCACAGCAAAAAAAGGTTTTTAACCGCTCTTGAGTGCTTACGTCGTAAGTACGATACTATTCTTTTTACAGTTATTTGCTTGAGAGGCAATTGATTGTTAAACCAACAGGACACCACGGCGTTTTTAAGCATTCTGTGGCACCATATTTTCTCTAATAAAGATCGCGCAAAATTTATTGCATGGGTTACCTCCTTTAACTTTTTACTTTTTTATGATGTTACACACTCTGTGAAGATCTCAAAACTGCCTTCCTGTTACGGTTCTAGGGATACGACGCCATAAATTTGCCATTGACGTCAAATGAAGGTAAATAATTAATGATGAGGTTACTGAAGTATACATTATTCTACCCTGGTACTTCAAATGCCTTATTCAATCAAATTGAAAGGTTGATAGGGATGAAAATATAATTTCACCCGAACAAAGACTTCATTGATCTAATTTTGAGCTTTTTTACTTGTAAAGTGAATTTACGTTCGTGAACAAATTCCTCGTGTTACACCGCAAACGAGTTTCTTTTAAACAACGAAGAAGACAAGCAAGAAAGTGGGTCATCTGTTGGTGAGTGACTACCACTAAATAAAAAAATTATATATATTTATTATCAGACAACAAATAGATCATAGAATGTTAGTATTACTATCTTAAAAATGTATGTTAGAACTACACAAAAATTAACAATTTTTTTTTAATGTCATACACCTTATTCTAGTCCCCTGACATGGGACCACTGCCTATGGGACATTCGCAACACCGAGACATTGTAGATGCATTGTACCTACTTTAATTTCCGCTAAATTGATGACTGAAACTTATAAAAGAGCAGATGAAGAGTGAAACCAAATACGTAACTCTCTAGTTTAGTAACAGCCTATTCACTCTAGCTTTCAAAAACCCTTGGTAGTATCCGTAAATACAGACATTGGTAGTGAATTCCATTCCTCCCATTCCATAGCAGTTCGTATTACGAAACGTTTCGTGTGAGCCAATGTAATACCAACAACATGCATGGCCGAAGACGCTCCCTTTTTTTTATATGAATAGGAAGGCAAACGAGCAAGTGGGTCACCTGATGGTAACTGATCACCACTGCCCATAGACACCCGCAACCCCGGAGGGATCGCAGATGCGTTGCCAACCTAGAGGGCTAAGATGAAATGCCTCTTGTGCTCGTAATTTCCCCGGCAGTCTTACTCTCCACACCGGAACACAGCAGTGCAAGCACTGCTGCTTAGCGGCATGATTAGCGAGTAAGATGGTGGTAGCGATCCGGACAAACCTTGCACAAGGCCCTACCACCCGCACCCTCCTGCCTGAACGTCCTTTGGTAAAAGATTATTGTGTGTATGAACTAAATACCATAAGAGTAAGTGAGACAGCAAGATAAACCCGAATGGCGCTGTAAGAGTTCACGGACTGTAAACTGGTGTCACGATTACTAGACGGTGTGACATGTGCCGTTCATGACATTAAAATTCAAAACGTGACCGTGATAAAATGTCGTTTTAATACAAGAAAGTTTCTGAACAATTAAGTTGAGACGTTATTTTCTTACATAGGGCGCCTTGAAAATTACAGGCTGTGAAAAAATAACGCTATGCTGTGCCCGGTTTTAGAATAAAGCGGATTTTTCTTAGATCGTGAGTGAGTGTCGTTAAAAAGAAAGAAAGAAGACATTTTATTCACTTTTGAAAGACACACAAATAATGCACACAATTGTACAAAAACACAGACATCAAAATAGATCATCAATACCTTTAACGGTCATTAAAAAAATGTATTTTCTTATAAAAACCGCAGAAATCAAAACGATACCCATACATACTTCTCATTAACATAAAATTATTATTTGGCTTGGAGTTAAGCCTCAAGTTCAAAACTCTGCAAGAGATAACTTTGTTTTAATCGAAATACTATCAAGTACAAACTTATCTTTGATGAAGTTTTGGCTACGCATTGAGAATAATTCAGTCAGAAGAGACGATTTTTAGGGTTCCGTACCCAAAGGGTAAAAACGGGACCCTATTACTAAGACTTCGCTGTCCGTCCGTCCGTCTGTCACCAGGCTGTATCTCAAGAACCGTAATAGCTAGAAAGTTGATATTTTCACAGATTGTGTATTTCTGTTGCCGCTATAACAATAAATACTAAAAACAAAATAATAATAATAATTAAGGGGCTCCCACACAAAAAACGTGATATTTTAACCTTTTTTCATGGCTACCACTCGCCGAGCTAGATCTCAAGAACCGTAATAGCTAGACAGTTGAAATTTGCACAGATTATGTATTTTTATTGTGGCTACAATAAAAAAATACTAAAATAAAAATAATAATAATAATTACGGGGGGCTCCCATGCAACAGAGTAGTTGTTGGCGTTTTTTGCTGTATTTCATGAACCGTAATAGCAAGGAGGTTAAAATTATCACAGATATTGTATTTTTTTTCTGGTACGGAACCCTTCGTGCGCGAGTCTCGCACTTGGCCGGTTTTTTTTGAGTACACATTGGATAAACACCTTCCACTTTAATCATATCCGCATAAAATGCGTAAACTTAAGTAATTGTGTATAATGTAACCAATTTCATTATTCAAATTTCTAACATAACACCGTCTTTAAATTCTTCTAAACCAGAGTTATTTTCTAGTATCCTCCGCACGTTTCCTGCATAGTTCAGATAAAAATTTAAAGGTACAACCGAGTTATGCCGCTTCTGTAACACAAGATGGCCGACCTGGCACGTGGCATAGAATATTCTATTCTTGGTATAAGTGCAAGTATAATATAAATATTATAATCTAACTAATATTATAAATGCGAAAGTGTGGATGGATGGACGGATGTTTGTTTGTTACTCAATCACGCCAGAACGGCCCAACGGATCTGGATGAAATTCGGCACATAGATAGAGAAAAGTCTGGAATAGCACATAGGCTACTTTTTATCCCGAAAAAATGCGTAGTTCTCGCGGGATAGCGATAAACGAATTCTTTGCAGACGAAGTCGCTGGCAACAGCTAGTTATTATAATATACACTAAAGATTGTCATTTGTCTTTCGGCTCAATTCAACCCTGGAGAAACGTAGCAGACATTTTAACAAGAGAATTTTAGGAGTATGTTAATGTTATGATAATGTTTTTGGTGAAATCAATTTAAATGGCGCCAACTGTGTAAAAATGCTGTGAAGTAGAACCGTTGGTTATCTGGTAGAGATCGCTATTAAGCGACAAGACCGCCTTGTATACTTTGTTCTTTGTTTCTGTATTGTTTTGTACTGATTTGTGGTGTTCAATAAAGAGTATTTGTATTGTATTGTATTGTTATCTTTCCTTGGTTTAAAACAAAATAAATATCTGGTATGAACATCTTGTGCACAGTGTACACACGGCAAAATAATTCGGTAAGCATAGGCACGCACACAAACGTCGTCTATGTGTTGAGTACCGACATGAACATTACGTAGAATCCACATGTGAATGTGTGAGTGAGTTCGATCGTATATCTACCCTCTCAGTACAGTTTTTTTTAGTAATAAGATAAATAAGTAATGTCGCTGTAAATTACCTATTTATTATATAAACAACAACAATTACTATAAAATAACAATGAAGAAAGTTGCAATTATTTTAGTTAGGTAGTTTATAATAAACTAAGTTAAAAATAATTACAAATTAAACTAAAAAATCCCCTTGGTATCGTGCCTGGCTCAAAGGTTTAAAAATTCAATATCTCCGGTTTAAGTTAATTCTGCAGAAATAATGTAAAAGGATTGTTTTATTTTTGCATTTTCCTAAAAACATTTTACATTATTATCTTACATTGGATATTGTCATCGCAAGTGTAAGGCAAGAGAAGGCACCCTGGATCGAGTCTTACTTTGACCTTGAATCTTTAAATTTATGCAATCTGACGCATTGAACTATTATTACCAGCGTAGTAGCTACCATCTCACTGATTCAACTTGTTATATTTTTATTTCTCATCAAGTCTGGTCTGAGATTCAATTCCAACATTTCCAACCAATATTCCTTACAACCAGCATCGCCATTTAAATAACATCCAAAAATGTCATTTCTTCTAGGATTCGAACTCGGTTTACTAGAGAGCGAGTGCACAAATCAAGTATCCGACTTGCCTTTGTGACCGCTGAGCCACCGAGACATTTAATATAGTAGGTGAATTTATGAATTACTACGTCCAAACTGTGACTACTGCATTTGCAATGTGTAAATAGTTGTTTAAAGAGCAATGAAATAAGGTTGAAATTTGCTAGACGATGCACATTTTATTAATTGCCGTCTAACAATATAAAGTATATTCTACCCTCAAATTATTAGTAATATGAATTTGTCAACGCTAGCCGCCATTCGTTACGCCTTGTTTTACGAGTGGTTTTACAACAACGAACTGTTTAATTTTGCCTTTGAAATACCTTGTGATTTGCAAAATATGGATAGTCATCATCTTTTTTGAAAAGAGCAGAAATTATTGTTCTTTACGAACAAAATATTTCTATAAGGAATCGCAACTCGTTTATTGATATCGGTAAGTAGACAAAATGTCTGATAAAATAATTACTTCTTATTTTACATCAAATTTCTTATAACTTTCTTTGACGAAGAATGTTTTTTATTAAACTTCATTTATTTTGCAGCGGAAGACTTCAATTATGGATTCACCGTTATGCAGACTTCGGGCACGATAAGAATATTCCTTCTGTGTCAAAACAAGAAGTCTCATCTTCACGCCATTTGACATAAGTAGTTGCCGCACACGCTAAAGGGACCTATTTCACATCAACGAGAGACAATGTTACCTACGTTGTGTGCGACTTCATCTGCATGTTGCAGGATAGCATTGTCGTAACTCGTAAACCAGCAAAAAAAAATACTTCAACGGATCAGCCAGCATAGAAGAAACAGAATGAACTTTGATCGTGAATATTTATAATTTTGATTCGAATAGGTAATAATGTAGTGATTTTTAGTGATGAAAAACCATTTACGTCTGAAAAAGATGAACGAAAAATTTTGTGGCGAAAAGTGCTTGGATGTCATCCATGGGATTTGTGAGTTAGTGGGTTGGGGGTCGTAATAACAGTGCTAAAAAAAAGTGATGTGTGACCTATTTCGTGCATAACAATGTTATTGTGTCATAGTCAAAGACTGGCTGAGCACCCAACAAGATTCCTTAACTGTTATTAACTGGGATCCATCTGATATAAAATCCAAAGCAAATTTAGGTAGCTTAGTCACTTGAAAGTGGAGATTTAATCCAGTGTGCAATGATGTTATTGTTAATGGCTGTCATTTAACATGTCGATTCATTTCACCACTGACTTTATTTCTCGACAAATAAAACGTTTCGTTCATCTTTCTCAGACCTAAGTAAACTTAATAAATCGGAAATTCTTATAAATGATACTCTTTTCAAAACCCTTGTTAATTCGAATAAATTAAATCTTAAAAATAGCCCTTTTGTGGTGTGCATTCAATTTACCATTTGTATTGTAATTTTAAATTATGTTTGTAACAGAAATTTTTAATTAACCTAAAATCATACTGGTCACTATAGTGTGTGTTGTTTTACGAATAAATGTTGTCCTTCTTCTGTTATATTATAAGGAATAGCATGCAGTTTTATTTTGCTAATTTAATTAGTTATAGTCTTATGGTAATAATAATTACTTAAATGTTGTAATAAACAATTTGAAACAATGATTTTATTTTCTTATTTTGTTCTTTTACTTTCTTTTTTTCTTGTTTGAAGTAGTCATGATTTGGTTTTGAGATAGTTATAAATTGAAAAAAAAATACAAAATAGACACAGATTCGAACCGAGGTCTTTAACATTCATAGTCCTAATCAGTACGACTGAGCCACCGCGCTCATATTATTCATGACGAAATTATTGTTCCATTCAGCAAAATCGTTTGAATAACAATAACCTATACAATAAGAGATATGTGAAGGTAGTCAGAGAACATAATCAGCACACATAGGCCATGTTAGTGTGAATACTCGTGTGGATACAAAACCATTTTGTTGTGTGTGTAATTAAGGCAGCGGATAAGTGCGGATGTGTGTATAGAATGACACACATGGACAACTAGGGTGCATACCGAATAGTTTTGCTGTGTGTACACTCTAGTGAGAGAACATGATTTTCTTTAGAAATACTAAAAACGAAGATAACGCCCTCGCCAAAAGTGTTACTTTTTGTCATCGGTGTAATCCTATTTGTGTTAAGTAAGCTTCGTGATTGACTGACTGGCTCATTAATACCCAATCTAAAGCTATAGAGTAGAAGTTGCCTTTGTAATTTTGACAAGGAATTAAGAAGGTTGATAATACCCGGGAGATACTTGTCTAATAACAGCAAACACAAACTAGTTATGTTATGAGGCCTTCAAAAAAATCTACAGACTTCTTTTAGACTTCGATCATAACGAGACGAAGGAAAAGCAATCGGAACATTCCAGAAAAATAACTCAAGATTCCGCCGGCGGGTTGTTAAAGGGGCAAGATAAATATTAATAAGTGACTGATTGAAATTGTCTGAACTACTTGTTATTCTAAGTTTTTGCATATCCATTTGCTAAGTCAATCCCAAGGGGTTTGGAGGGCTTCGATAATCGACTGTGAAATTGGTTTTTATGCCCGCTGGGTAATGGAACGTGAAATCAATCTGGTAACTAGATGTATATGTATAACCAAGTTACTGAACACCCCTGACTTCCACCAAACATACTAGGTAAGTAGGTACTTATTATTAAAATACAAAGATTACCACATAAATAAGATTCGACTTTTCCAAATGGGAACTAAAACCTTCTTTACTACCTTAGTACTTCACGGCTATAAAAAGTCGGTCTGTCAAAGGTGCAAAGCGGCAGGGCAAATTGGTTTCCGTTCTAGAAGTGAACTTTGGAAAAGTGAAGCAAGCTTTGGACGAAGCAATACCTATGTCTAACGCTGACGTTAGCGCTTAGATTAGCCTACGCTGCTAGCTTGGCCCGAGTTCTTTAGGTGAGAACAAGATTAATTCAATTCCTGGATTGCTACTTATATACTAGTGTAGGGGTAGCGGGTAGTCACTGGCTAAAAAAATAACCAGACTATTCCCGCTAGTGCTAGCAGCCAACATGGCTTCGCCTAAACCTGGCCTGCCTGACTCAATTAAAAAATTGGCCATTGTCTCCATTAACGCATATTGGTCTATTTTGGACATATTGCATGTAAACCTAGACATTATGTAAAATACGGATGGTAGTAGACAATGTAGACCGGAAAAGACTATGCGGACGCTTACCTATCCGATGATTAGACTTGATTTAAAATTTAAATGTCGAACAGTTGTAAAACTTCACGTATGTGAGGATCAATCTTTTATCTTTGACACAATTCTAAATTGTAACTCGAAGCGTAAAAGAATGGTATAAACGGCGGCCGTCGAAAGCGTGAGAGAAATGTTAAACTTCTATACTAAGGTATTTCCAGACTAGCTTTTATCTAGTTCCAGTTTCGTATTTAGACTCAGATCACGCCAGCTATCGGAACTCGAGCCCACGCTCGAGATTTTAATCCCGATCAAGATCTCGACGAAGAAAAATCTCGATATAGAAGGCTTGAGATAAATAATAAAATACCTAAGTAGGTAGTGTAACGGATTTTGTAGAGTTCGAGCGGGGAAATGAGTAATATATTTTTGGATACACGGTGAATAGTTAAGATGTTGGAGGATGTAGCGAGGTAAATAAAATGAAATTATGGAGCTATATTTTGGGTTATATTTATAAACAAACTCATTTAAATGGGCTCAATCATACTTACAAGTTGTATTACTATGACGATATAAACAGGTACACACAATGACATACCTATTATACGAGTATAAGTACGTAATTTGTATTCGTGACTTTCATGGCTTAGCAGTCAATTACGATGAGTACCTACACTCTCTTTTAACTGTTAATACTTTGTCATTATTACTAATAATAAAACATTTAAATTTTCCCAGTCTTGGTGTTTATTACGACAAAGTACTAAGACGTTCAGGTACTTTTGAGCTTCCCTGTAATTTAATGAAAGCCACATTTAACTGAATGAAGGTGATTATCTTTATACGCTTTAGCGTATGAAAGGACCACTTTATTTTTACAATCACTTCAGCTAAGTATTTACGTCATAATTGATTAATCATCGTGACACATTTCCCCACGAACCGTCGCTCCTCTCAGAAAAGGTTATAACCACTTGGCAACCCTCCCTCATTTCCACACCCATTAAACGATCGCCTTTGTATAAGAAAACAATAATGAATCCATAAATAACCTCAAATCGAACGCAAAAACCAGGCAATACTTCCGATTCCTGTTGCAGTAACAAATAGTCGCGAAACGTTCGCAAATAGCCTCCTTTGTTACCTAATTCCAAGCTTATGTCCGTAACGCAGCTGCGCCCAATTTATTGCTTAACCTTTCCTCCTTTTCGGATGGAATTGAAGACGATAAATTATACTTCAAACCCAAATAAGGCCCGTAAGTTACGATCCGTGCAAATACCCGTCTAATGGCCGATCAGTCTAGATAAATTAGATAGATTTCGCGCGAAAAACAAACATACTCCTCACACTTGTTACTCCTTGTATCAACCCGTTCCGCTCTAAATTTTCTACAATTGAATCTACGTAATTTTCAATCTTTTGAGACTGCAAGACAGATTGGGCCCATTGATTACTGCATGTAATTAAAATTCATTTATTCAGTGGGCCTTTTTTAAATAAATTACCAACGTTTATCAACTCCTTGTTATTTGCTTGGATACCCCTTTCTTTTAAATTAATTTAATCCTATCAATCTTACAGAATTTTATACAATGGTATTATTTAAAAAATACTCAAGTGCGAAATCAAGTTTCATTGCATTTACGACTGTGGCGTATTCTTTGATTTTTGTGTTACTTTCTTATAATTTTTGCTACCATGTCAGAGTCTCTACTGTAAAAAACACATAGGCTACTTTTTATCCGGGAAATTGCGTAGTTCAAGCGGGACCGGGATAAACGAATTCTTTGCAGACGAAGTCGTGGCAACAGGCAGTTTAATACAAGAAAATATTTATTTAGTTGAAGCAATTCCACCGCAGTGCAAAAATCACCAAACAATACATTAACTCATCTAGTGTGACCGTAAATTGTGGAAAGCCACTGTTATTTCATTACCGCAATCACGCAAAACATTAACGCATTAAACAGTAAATGCATAAATGAATAATTAAAATACACTTGCGATTCTGCGGTCTTCGAAAGATAGTTTTACGTGATAACGTCACTAAGAAACATTGATTGAGCTAGCTGTGCCGTCACGCGGAACGCGACAACGTTACACTTTTTCGGGCGTGCAGCTGATGTTCATCGATTTTATAAGACGTCATCACGTAAAAAAATAACGAAATATCGATTTATCGATATTTGTACGCGATATTTATTTATGTATCTTTATCTTTATATATATAACATGACAGTTGACACCATAGCGTTACAAGATACTTAAAATTAGATAACTATACGCTAAACCTAAACCTAAACTAAATACCTACTAGTGACATACATCTCCTATACATCCTGCATCCTCTCTAGCACTCTAGCTATATAGGTATTTGGATCCGGTACATCGGCACAAAATTATAAAATAATTTAATAATTAATTAATTTTAAAATTACAATTAATGGCCTAGAACTTAGAGTTGCTAATTTTTTATAAAAGAATCGTAGTTTTCACTATTTTAAAGCCGGCAAGCTTATTACGTAACTCGCTCGCGATCACCATCGTCTTCATTTTGACAGTTTCATGTATGGGCTGACAATCGGCATCGGAATCAGCTAGCTGTCACATTCATACAAGAACTGTCAAAATGAACACGATGGCGATTGCGAGCGAGTTACGCAATAAGTATTCTGGTCTGCAAGCTGCAATCGTTACTACGATTACAGTACCCAAAAAGCCTAGTGTGTACGTGGCATTCCGCTCGCGGCAGGCTCGCGATTCACGTTCACTATATTTTTGAAGTGAAACTTCTTCAGCGGCGTTGAACTCTTTTTGGGATGAGTAAAAAATGAAAACTCGCGTCAGGCGTAAGACGGAGGGAAAGTAAGTACCAGGATATCAGATCCTCTAAGAGCTTATTTTTAAATACGAATGAAGCTGGAATCGCGGTCGATTTTTGAAGTGTACGTTGATTTCGTCGCTTTAATGTATGTGCCTTTGGCCAAGGTGTCAATAACAGTGCGTTCTCTCAGGTGACCGCAGTTCAAATCTCGTGTAGTTTTTTTTTTATTTTTGCACGAGTGTGCGTGTTTGTAGTTTTCACTTCTGCCGGCACTCCCGGAGTGCTACCCGGTGTTTTTTGGTTACGTAACTTGCTTAGAGTTACGGCAACAACTCGCAGATGAGTACCCGGCTCTAATTGTTTACACACCACTGAAGTAGGTATAAGTACATTCTATGGCTCCCACCATACCTTAGTAAACGGACACACTCAAAACGGGCATTATGCAAAGTAATGACGTCACCGCCCTGAATCCCGTTTTAATCCCGGGTGTCTTCGCGGAACTATTTAAATAACGGGATTGCTCGCTGCACCGGGATTCCGCTCCGCTGGTGCGAGTGGAACATAGAACAAACAACCTGATAGAGAGGAAATGTCATAGAATTAATCCCTAAGGTCTTTTCATTCGTAACTGGCCTATTTGGTAAACAAAATACTAACCTAAAAACGTCTCATGTGTTTGTTATTTTTTAACTATTTCATCGTAAATAAAGGAACTGGAGATAAAATATCAGCAAAATTATGAACAAAATAATTGCCTCAGGTTTATTTGAAAACATAATACACCTTATTCTTTACAAAAATGTGTACATTGAGGTTAGAATTTTGTTTACCAAATATTATACTAATAATTATAAATGCGAAAGTAACTGTCTATCTGTTACGTTTTCACACTTAAACCGCTGGAGGGATTTAGTTGAAATTTGGTCAACAGATAGTTTTAGTCCCGAGAGAGGATATAGAATAGTTTTATCCCGAAACATTGCATAGTTCCCACGGGATAGCGGTAAGCTAAATCTGCGTAGACGGATTCGCGTTCAAAAACAGTAGTGAGTAGTGTGGAATAAAATTACGCCAAGCCGAAAATTGGCGATGCACTCTGATTGACCAGCTGAAGGTCAAATGGGTTACTAAAGTTAAACAAGCAGCTATTGTATTATGTTCGATATTTTACGGATATAGTTTGTTCAGTCGTTGTGCGGCATACTGGATGAAATTCGATTAATCGGTTAATGATTCAATTAATTTGGTTTGTTCCATGTATAAGTTGAAGAAAAAACAATTGGGAAAAGTGTGCGTTAGTATAAGTCGAAAAAGTTTGATGTGTTATCACAATTCAATAGTCTTTATTGTCACTCTGATTGGTTATTTCATCTATGGAACGGAGTAAGGAGTCTATCCGGCAATAGATGAATGAGTCAATACAGGAATCATAGAAAATATTTTACCGATAGGTGCCGGGTTTTATATTACGGGTTATTTAAATCAGGGGTGTGGTAACAAATAACTTTATTGTTGATTTTCTCGCGAGTAACAAGATAAGGTCAGATTGGTTTACCGATTCTGAAGGTAATTTAGATAATTTCGAAGCATAATTACTTTTTCTTCGTTTCCAAAATGGTGTAAGGCATTTTTTGCATAAAACTGATTTGTTTTTAATTACGTCAGATTACTCGATTAAGGGGTTTGTTGCTTTTTTAATTTAATTTTATTGTATATCGAGTAAGGGTGCGACCAAACCGCTGCGTATTCGCAGTGACGTGTCGTATGCGTCACGTTTTCTCAGCGTATCTTCATCATTTTGTTGCGACGTCACCGTTTTTTAAGCGGCGGTGTGGTCGCACCTTAAAGCAATAACTGTAAGCGACGCGCCTATTGAGGTAGCTACGTTACATCCTTTTTATAATACTGACTTATTTTGGCCCTGGCCGTCAATAAACTTAATTGCACGCAGCGCTGAAAGAAAGAAAAACAAAAGAAAGTCAGTTGTGTCATTGCCCTTTTCAACGCTGCGTGTTGAATTGTCAGTATAATTTAAGTTGTTTTATTTTATTAGTTTCTACATTCTACAACAATATTGATGAACCTTAAAGGTGGAAACACATTATTAACACGCGACGCGACCTGATGCAACGAATGTATGCGCATGGCGTCGCGTCGGATGTTCATAACACGAGTCGCGTTGCATCGGGTCGCGTCGCGTGTTAACAATGTGTTTCTACCTTAAAGCTTTTTAAAGCATTATAACATAATTATGTTATTATGTAATTAATTAATCATATCTGAGCCTCACGGTAGTTTTATAATAATAAAAAAACCTTAAAGCGGTTCCGTGTTAAAATTCTGCTATGATATAATGCGCAATTTCTTGTATGTATGTACGAGTAGCTCTTTCAGAAACAGTAACACATTTGAGCGTTTCTAGTGTTTTTGTTCAACACGTTCCACACGGTCTTGGGTTGCCTAAAAACCTTTGTGGAATATGTTTCCTTTTTACAACTACAGTGTCTACAGTTGGCCTTTTTGCTGCCGGCTTCAACATTTCATCTTTACTGTGCTATACCTTATAGTACAGAAGGCGTGTTCAGTTTTGTCACCTCATTTGAGCATCAAAAAAATACGGTTTGGTATGTGTAATAGTGTGTAATTTTATGTAAATTTTATGTAGCTTTTAATATGTTTTTGTTTTTTAATTACTGTGATTGTCATAAATAAACTTTATCTTTCTTTCTTTCTTTTCTTTCTTAATAGTAGTTGTAAAAGACGCAATTGTAAAGAAGGAGGAGCAGAGGGACTTCGATGTTGATTGTACATCAAAATACATAAATATGCTTGATCCTGGAGAAGGTTAATTATGCTTTTGCACAGTGGTTCCTTTGATAGTAATTCAAAAGAAACTACCACATTGTCGAACTATAAAACTAAGTATTGTTTTATCTATTCCTATTTCTATCCATACGGCATTTCGCGTAAACGGCTGAACCTCTTTTTTCTTTTCTTTTTCTGTAACACGCCTCAACCGCTAATTTTAAGTCTCGTCTCGTCTAGCTCTTTTGTCAGTCTACACTTCTACACTAATATTATAAAGAGGAAAGATTTGTACCTATTTTTGTATGTTTGTATGTTTGTAATGAATAGGCTCAAAAAGTACTGGGCCGATTTAAAAAATTCTTTCACCAATAGAATGCTACATTCTTCCAATTTGACATAGGCTACATTTCATTTTGAAAAAAATTAGGGATCCTTGGTAAAATTTGAACAATGTAACCGAAGGTGTAGAAAAATGAGTCTTAAAATGTCTTTCGTCGAATGCGCTGCCGAAACTATTAGCGATAGAACAAAATAATGTACAACAATATTGAAGAACATCATAATGTCTACAAAAAACTCCACGGTAGCATATGTCCAACTATTGTAGTTATGTCACTACAACAACTTTTTTCATTTTAAACATTAATGAAAATGCTAACCAAATAAATAATTGTCTACCCCGTGCGAAGCCGGGACGGGCTGCTAGTATATTATAAATAGGTAACTCGTAATTTTTTTGATGTTCGAATGGCTTTAACTTTTATACTTTTAGTTTTTTTTTATGATTTATCTAGGGTTATGTGATACATTACAATATCAAAACTATTGAAATTGCTAATTAACTCACTGCAATAGCCAAATCAACGTTTGGCTGGACTTGTTTCGGTTTAATTGATTTAATGCGATTGAAATGATCGAGTGTTACCATACACACTTCCGTATATTTGTCAGCTTGTTTGTGAAGTGCTTTCCACTGGCGTTCGAGTCGCCACAGTGTGTGTGTTTTTTTTTTGTTTAGTTTTCAATTTTATCTGGGTCCCAATGAAAAACTGCGTTGCGGCTTGCCGCAACATTATGCTGAGTGGGGCCCATTTTACACCATATTGGTACTATTCTTAAGAATGATAGCCCATTTATTCATAATAACAAATACGTCAAAAAAAATACAATCAATTCTTTTCTTAAGTATATTGTATTTCTTCATATCTTAAATCTACGTGTATCGAATGTGTGCAAATGAATGTTTCTCTCTCTCTTTAAATAAACTGTGTCGTCTCTCGCACTATCACAGCCAGTTCCCGCTCCCGATGGTTTTTTGTGCCTCAATGAACAAGCTAACGAAGTTGCTTTGTACGCATCTCAAGGGTGTTAGCATCATGGCAGTAGTTCGTAATCCTTTAACGTAAGGTGTGCAGTCTTGATCGAGTACCTTGTTAATGGAGGAATTATCATCAGCATCAAAGCAAAGTAATCAAATCAAAGCAAAGCAAGAGCAAGCAGACAAGGGCCGAGTAAGTAAGCAAAGTAGTCTCTGCCTACCCCTATGGGAAAGAGAGTGACAGCATGTATGTTTATGTATGTACCATCTAGTCTACGTCCCACTGCTAGGCACAGGCCTCCTCTCAAGAAGAGAGAGCTTGGGCTATAGTTCCCATGCGTGCCCAGAGCGCCGTCCAGAGTGTGCAGTGGTGCAGGTGCAGGCCTTATACTCCGAAATTCGATTTTCTAAGATCGTTTAGTGCCTTTCAGCTCTCACTAATAGTTGTTAATTTGAGAGTGAGAGGGACGGTGTGATACGAACTTCGAAAATCGAATTTCTGAATAGCCCCCCAGTGTGAAGTTAACGGAGTGTTATATTATTATTTAAATGCAGTTTCTGTCGCATATAATTATACTAGCTGTTGCCAGTGACTTCGTCTGCAAAGAATTCGTTTATCGCTATCCCTCGGGAATTTTCCGAGATAAAAAGTAGCCTATGTGCTATTCCAGACTTTTCTCTATCTATGTGCCGAATTCCATCCAGATTCGTTGGGCCGTTCTGGCGTGATTGAGTAACAAACAAACATCCATCCATCCATCCATACTTTCGCATTTATAATATTAGTTAGATTATATTTATACATAACATACATAAATCACGTCTTTATCCCTTACGGGGTAGACAGGGCCTGAGATAACAAGGTTCAGAGGCCACGCTGAGATTGTGGGTGTATAGGTGGAAAAAGGGAATCAAAACAGTAAACGTCACATGATTTTCCTTGTCTATTTCAATGTAATGTTTACCATGACATTTACTGTGAGAGGGTTCCACAGTGGGTCAGAAATCAATATGTTCGATGGCACATCTATGGCGCTGATGCAACTCCACGTATTTGTCCCGTAGATATATATTATTTTTTATTAGTACAAGGAAAAACATAGAATTGACAAAAGCTTATTTACACCAGACTTCCGTTACAACAAAAAAAGCCTGTTCCGTCGCTTGTACACACGTACAAAGTCAACATTACCATAACAATAGGATAGAATATAGGTATTATAATATATTCATGGGTCGTTTCATCCAGGATTAACGGTGTATACGTATGCAAAAATCGAAAAAGCAATAGCCCTGCGTATCCCACAATTTATTGTTTGACCTTTTCTTAGTAAATGGAGTCGTAGAAGACAAATCGAGATTTCGTACGGAATGATCCGACCGTCCCCTTACAGTTTACTATGGTGCTAGTTTTATACTTTTGTTGAGAAAAAAGAAACGTGTGCGGTGTGCGGCTCGGGACGCCCGACAGAAGTGAAAACTTAAACTAAGCTAATAAAATGTGGCTCTCATACATGTATGCAATATAGGTAATCTTGTTTGAGGACTGGGCCAGATTTTGTGTCACTGAGTATACCACAATACAGAAATTTACCTTAGCTTAGTTAGATTTTAAGTTAGTTTTTTAATCAGGTTGGAGACTAAAAACCAGCATGCCTGCTGAGTCTCCTGTCCTATTTACCTAATACTTTGTACCTAATGCTTTGAAAATGTAAATTTTTGTTTGTGTATTGGTAAATAAAAAATTATTTTATTTATTTATTTTATTATTATTTTAATTATTCGACCATTCCAGTTTGAAGGATGTCACATTTCAAATTAACAAAAAAGCTCGGAAACCCCAATACTCTCCTAATTCCACCGCTTATTTACCTCCCCATTTTCCATTTATTTGTATGGACATCTGACAAAATGGTTCACGATAAAATTAACTGATCCCTTTTCAATCACGACAAATAAAGGGAACAGGCTTGCTTTCCCCTCCCCTTTTTTCCCCACGGGGCATTGTTGAGCGCTTGGGGCAAAAGTATTCCGCTTTTAGTACAAATTTGTCGGCTTGATTCTAATCGTCTTAACCAGTATTTTTTCCTTGGTATTTTGTTTAAGTCATTCAAGTAACTTGAGCACAGCAAGGCTATGTTTATATCCAGATAATAATATTATGGACTTATTTAATGGTTAAGAGCTGGGCTCTTATCGCTGTAGTTCAGGATATATTGAGTAAAAGGGTGTATTTACCCACGGAAACAAAAAAACTGTCGTAGACTAGTGAATTCATATTCATTATGTTTATATAGTGAATTCATTAGCTACAAGTTCGTCGATGTAGCTAGTCGGAAGTTTAATTTGTAAACTATTAACATTACTAAAGCATGTCGCAAATTTTAACTTAGAAATACCTAGTACCAATTAATTTATTGACGAAGCCTGTTTTGATTCTAATAGCTTTGGCGTAGCCTACGTTGTGGATTACGATATTATTATGTATTTAATTAATTAATTTGTATAAATAAAAAATAATTACCTCTACTAAGCATTTCGCAAAGCGCAAAACTCAAGAACAGTTGCACCACTCCGATTGGTTTTTTAATAAAAATTATCAAAATAAAAAAAAAACGCAGAATAACTTTATACGAACGACGTCTACCGGTTAAATTAATATAATAATAGATACAAATATTTTTTAAATAAATATTATGTGGTCGTAGGTACGGAACTTTTTGTGTGTCACTCTAAAATATAAATCACCAGTTTTTACAGTAACAAATATTTTTGTATCTTCTGCAACTTGCACGTGTAATTTTCAAACTCCATACCAAATCCAAACTTTACCGCTCCGGGGTTTATTATGATTGACTGAATTATACCTATTCAATAGATTCTATTTCAAGATAGACCCCCTTTGATTCTCTAATGGTGCTTTATCTTGGGCTTTAGTCACTTTCCTTTGTCATAGCGGATTGACAAACGGGGGTGATCTGCCACCTTTCTACTAGTTCAACCGGACTGAGATATCGCGGATATACCTTGTCTAACTCAGTTTTTGATTTATCAGATGATTCGTTATTGATTACGATTAATTTATTGATGCCGTTTTTAGGTGGGTCAGTGTCTCAAATCTTCTTATGAACATAAAATAAAGTCGGGTTTCTTCTCAGATCATAGAAAGGATCTTCCTTTCTATGATCTGAGGGTTACTTACACTATTTATGTCTCAAAATGGGCTCCACCAATTTTTATGATCTTTGATTCGTTGTTGTCTCCACTTCGAAAAGACTAATAATAAATTATGTAAAAAATTATTACAAGGTAAAGTTTAAAAGGCAGCCAAGCGCGAGTCTGACTCGCGTACTGAGAGTTCCGTACATATTAAAGAAAAGTTAAATTCAAAGTAGCGGCAAACACTAGTAGATACCATAATTAAATAAGGGCTCGCAATCATTCAATAAAACCTTTCTTATAAATAAAAGCTGTCATATTAGTATTTTATTGAATCAGGCGTTACTTTGCGGAGGTCCATTTTAATGAACATAAAATATTTACCTTGCTACTCCGCTACCTAAACCTACCTATCTACCTAGGCGCTGTTAGGTAGCGGAGGTAGCAAGGTATAAAAAATTTATGTTCATCGTCATGTTGGTGTTAATTTTTATTATTAATGTTGTTATTTGTCTCAAAAGCGAAGCACTCAAAACTTTAAGTCAAAGCACGTACCGTTACGTTCTAGTATCTCAGTATCGGCTATTAGCGCAAGTTGCCTTTGGCTCTCTTGAAATTGTTTTTGCACCAAAGAATTTTCTCGAACCATTAGAAGGAAGAAATGAGTAAATAAATACATTTACCGGTATCGGTTAGAGTGAGACAAACAATAAAATAAAAATAACCGCCCAGGTGCGTGTCTGGCCAAGTGCGGTGTACCAAATGTATATAAATGGTGGGTTTGGTGTACCAAATGTGTATTATTATTATTATTATTTTATGTGAATAGGAAGGCAAACGAGCAAGTGGGTCACCTGATGGTAAGCGATCACCACTGCCCATAGACACCCGCAACCCCGGAGGGATTGCAGATGCGTTGCCAACCTAGAGGACTTAGATGAATAGTCTCTTGTGCCCGTAATTTCCCCGGCTGTCTTACTCTCCACACCGGAACACAGCAGTGCAAGCACTGCTTGGTCACGCCAAATAGTCAATTAAATATTCGCGCGTTTTCACCGCGCCTCTCATAGTAAAAAAGAAAACTATCCAGACTGTTAGGTTGGCAGTCAGCTACAACCCTTTATTTATCTATCCCGCTCCCTCACGCACGCCTACATATCTTTCATCGCACGCTGAACTTGAGCGCGCCACATGATTGGTGGATTTGAATCTCGGAAAAAGAAGACTGATTTTTTCAAGATGGAGTTCGAACGAAACAAGCCTACGCGTGTGTGCTTGTTCACGTGAAAAATTGGTAAAATTGGGCGACGAGCGACAAGATTTTTAGGAACGTTCTGGGTTCATCCTGACCTAGAACCCTGAGCTTGGGATCCTGGACACGGCGACCTGCTCGAAGAAATCTCCAAGGTAGGCGTGCTCCTCCATATCCGCTGACTGCCATTTGTCTTAAAAGTGTTTATCGTACCCAGTTACCCATAATTTTATACAGTCCACCATTTCGCTGGTGGCTGCTCCTCAAACTCTTCACTAGGTCGTATAGGAACCTTCGTTTCTTCTACCTCGCTTCACCACGCCAATTTCCTGACCGTTCGAATTTCTGCGCTAACACTGCTGCTTAGCGGCGGATTAGCAAGTATTATAAAGTAAGGCAATTTCAATTTTAAGATTAAGTTCTTATTCTTTTTCTTTTAATACCTATGGCCCCATCAATCGATGCGATGATTTCACCAATATCAAAGTAATAAATACAGTATTCAAAAATCTCGTGACAAAAAAGTCGGCAACGTTGTGCGGTAGAACACGGTCAAAAGTCCCCCCCCCCCCCCGTCGGGCTCTTAGCCAACGGATAATGATAACCCTCAGAATCTGCCAGGAAATCATTTACCGATGCCCAGGGTGCACCGGACCAGGCACTGCTCTTCCCATCGGACGGATCGAAAAACCCAAAAACGAACCGCAGCTCTTGACCACATGCGGAGGTAACCCGACTCGCACCCCCAGCGCTTGCGCTGTTGTGTTTCGGCGTTGAGTGCAAAAGTCAGCTAAATACTGCATATGAGATATTTTATAATAACTTCCTAGGTTGGCAACACATAGACATGAACACGCATACGAGTATAAATGGTGTGGTGAGCTCTTTTTCTTTCCTTATCTTATAAAAAAGCCTGCACAACTGTTCCAATAAAAGGAAATGTATGTCTGTATGTATGTAAACTCTTTATTGCACATAAAATTTAAAAATACAGAAATACACAGAAAATAGTACAAAGGCGAACTTATCCCTATGAAGGGATCTCTTCCAGCTAACCTGGTACAGAAAGGAGCAATTTACAAAAAAGGCAAGCAGTCATATTATACACAAATATCAAATGAAAGTATTAATAATAAATTAACAACTAAAGTATATATAAATATACTTAAAACCTTAATAAAATAATATATAAATAGCGAAATAAAATTTGGAAAATATTTTGGGTAAGTTTCTACGGAACCCTGTATGTACGGATCCGACTACTAACAAATTTTTTTGATGGTACAGAATTCCCAATTAAAATTAATTAGGGTCACTGAGTTGGTGCTAAGTATGTTCTTAGAAGTTTAATCCCCGAAGGCTTAAGGCGCTGTCAACAGCAAATGACCAGCCTGGCTAGCATGGTAACGTTTATCTACCCATTTTGTCTACAAATGAGCGACAAACGATATTTTGTCGCGGTGACTAGCACGCTAAATTATGTCGCGGTATTTTATCCACACTTGACGACTGAGTAGACAATTTGTCTATTGCTCTAACACGGTAATCCAAATGCAGACATAATTAATACCCTTTTGACAGTTAGTTGGGATAAATTTATGTAGGTGGCCTGAGGACTGCGACAATACTATGGCCAATGATATTATAAATTTAAAAAGAGGCAGTTATGTCGATATTAATCATACAAAAGGCGAGAATCGTAACTTCTGTTTGTGCCCAAACCTGCTGCGGTGGGCTCAGTGATTTCCGACGCATATACAGTTACAAAAGAAATAATATGATAAACTAGAATTAAATAATGAATTGTTTTGATTTGAATGAATTGTGTGAAATGATGTTTAATTTTATGTTTTGTTCAATTATTGTGCTATTGTAATCAATAATACATTACTGTAGAGGCTGGAAACTAACTAAGCCGTAAGTAGACCATCTAACCTACTTATCCGGCAAACATTTAAAAAAAATGAACCACCACCACTCATATGTGACATGCCTAAACCAAGCCGCCAATCACGACAAATGCGATAATCCGACCAAATCACGATAAACACTATTTACGAGTCAGCCGCTAAGATTCTTTGACATCTTTAATAGGTAGAATGTTAAAATAAGACTCAATTAAACTGAGCGTTTGAACGAATACAATCACCGAAATGCATTTTTTTTAATCGTTGGCAACACTGCTTTATGTCGTGTGATAAAATTTAAACCTAGGGTTAATTTTATGTTTCGTCCATAGCATGTTAGGGCCCGCGATAAAATATGTCATGACAATATATTTTATCCACAGACATATATTTGTCTACATTTTAGCGTGCTAAGGCCACTGGAGCAGCGCCACTCTTCACACATAACGGTTTACGTGCCTGTTAGTGAAAGAGAAGAAACTATTCCGGCAGCTTGGCGCGCGTCTAAAGTCTTGTAAATAAGACACAAATCATAAGAAATAAACAAAAGTATGGATTATTTGTGAAATATGACTTTATGTTTTTAATTGCAGACCTATACGTCGAAAAAATAAAGACAGAACCGTTTAATGATGATTTTAAGACCAATCTTTGCAATTATTTTCTATCGAGCCGATTTTGTTCAATTATGTATCGAGCCCGTCTAGCGTGTTTGAAATATGATGAAAATTAATATAATAGGTATATTTTTTGTATTTTTTTTGTGTGCAGTTTTTCTTAAAAAAGTGTTTAAATAACATCAATTTCAACAAAATTAGGTGTTGTCAGCCTCTTAATCCATTCTTCCACGCTGTTCTGGGGGTAAAGAAAAAACATAGAATGTACCAGTTGCTTCTCTTCCCGCGCAGATGGTAAAAGCCCATCCAGGGAATTGGTGAAAATCTTAGGAATCATTATTATAGACGACGCGGCTAGCAACCCATCACTATTTTGATTTGCTCTTTCCACCTACCTCATTGTTTCCTTGGCTTAGGCTCTGTCTACCCTGTAAGCCATAAAGACGTGATTTATTATTATTTATTAATTTATTTAGAAAATTGAAATTTTAGACCGATTCACTTCAAAATACCAACTAAACTAGTTATTCATTAATTTTGTCACGATGCCGCCCGAAACGATGATGCGTGCGTTAATTAGTTTCACAAAACCAATTTTATTTAGTAAAGCACACCTAAAACTTGTAATTAACGTTTATCAGTGAACGTCAAAATTAAAGAACTAATTACTTCATCCACTCTTACGAATATTAGGGCCGTTACTCATTGTTTACCGGGAAATTTACGATTTGTTGTAGTATTAACTTCATTTAGTTTAACTTAACGTTTTCTGATATAGCCAGTGTTAAATTAAACCCAAATACATACAAACATAAATACATATATCACGTCTTTATCTTACTTCTTACTAATATTATAAATGCGAAAGTATGGATGGATGGATGGATGGATGTTTGTTTGTTACTCAATCACGCCAGAACGGCCCAACGGATCTGGATGAAATTTGGCACATAGATAGAGAAAAGTCTGGAATAGCACCTAGGCTACTTTTTATCCCGGAAAATTGCTTAGTTCCCGCGGGATAGCGATAAACTAATTCTTTGCAGACGAAGTCGCTGGCAACAGCTAGTTAAAATATAATTAAAATAACCAGGATTTTGAAATTCGTCGCTTCGTCCACCGCCGCCGTGAACACGCGTGAACAAAAGGTCGATAACTACCAGGAAATCTCACTCTTGTACTGCTCAGTGTTGGCGGTAGACAAACGGCTTAACTTCTCCCAGATTTATTCTTTTGTTATTAAAACTAGACCAAAAGCGTGCTGAAGCATTATTTTTACCGGCCGTATTTTTCTTTGAACGCCTGAAACGCCAAATAAAGCTCTCAAATCCGTATCCAACCAAGAACTCAAATCACAGAACAATAAAGAAAAACACTGGCCGGAAACGCAGCTACCCGAACAAAGAAAACAATAAAAAACAAGGTGTGTTTTCGGCTGTTCGAACAATCAACCCTCGCCTTCGAATTGTGAAGGGAAAAAAGTTCACGTCTCTCCTAATACTAGCTGTCATTTTTGCGCGGGAGCCGTCGTTCAAGTATTAGGTTCCGTGGCACGTACTAACCGTCCAGAGTAAAAAGACACATCGCTGAAAGGCACGCGTGCTTAAGTGGGGTTCGAGCTATTTTGGTGTTTCCGTTGGAGACGCCAATATGTGTGAAGACCTCATTTGTATGGAGCCACGAGCGTGGAGAGTTCATAGATATTTTGGTGGCACGTACGATATGTTCCTGCGACGGCTTAAATATCGTAAGCAGTTACTTGTGAATCCGGTATAATCGCCGGAGGAAATTCATGACTTAGGAAACAACATTGATTTAAAAAACGGAATAAAATATAAAATACAGTAATCTACTAAAAAAACGACAGGAGTAAATAAATGGTAGGTACAGTGCAGCTGACTCTATGAAAAAAATATCAGTTCATTTGAAATTATTAACGACATAGACTTTCGGCCATCGTTGAAGTGCAATTTTGTTCGCATTGACGATTTTTTTGATATCGCTAAGAAGTAAAACCAAAAAAAACCACGATGATATTTTCAATTTAAAATCAAAACCAAATAACCTGCTCATGCAAACTACATAACCCCATGTCTGTACAAAACCGCATAACCGAAACTTCAACCTGTTTCGCGCACCGCACGCCGTAAAAAGTAATTCGTCCAGAAAAAAACAGGCATAGTTTAACTTACGCCGGACAAAGTAATTAAAGGCGTTAGTTCCTGCAGTCTGCACAGCACGCTCGTTCATTAATATGCTAAATAGTTGCCGTAGCTCGAACGTGCCATCGAATACCGTGCGAGAAAGCCAACACGCGCGCTTGAGCGAGAAAAAAATGCATTTGATACGGGAATTTAATGAACTTAATGATTAAGGTTACAAAACTGTTTATAGCTTTTGTGCTTAGATAAAAATAAAGTTATTGGTTGCATAAAAAATCAAAGCAAAACCATGTGAATCTGTAGGAATAAAATTAAAAATAAATTGTTTTTGGTTCGCCGCAGTCTATTTTTTAACTATTTACGTTTTGAGCTAGCTATTTTTATAGATAAACAATACAGAAAGAAGATTCGCATATGCATAGAATAAACGTGTGACCTATTCTTAAAACACCTAACAGATTTTTTTAATAAGGAACATGTAGGTAAGTATACGGAAACTCTAAAAATATCACGTATGAAAATGTCGCTCATACATAACAACAAAACTTTTTAACGTCCCATAACTCCCAAAATTAACAGACTTCATGGCCTATTCAATTCCAAAACGGCCATAAAACACACTTAAGCAATAACATAAAACGTAAATATATATTTTAAACATCAAAAACCGCTTCCGCAAACGACAATTCCTGAGATACCACATTATACGCGAGTGCGGCGTAATGACGCGAATGAAACGACTCAATTATCGATAAGCATTCATAATATTATCGTTAATAGGAAAAAATCGAGTGTTTTAATCTGATTTGAAACTGGATGATATTTTATGCGGTTTTCTTGCTCGACGTGTATGAGTGAGTGATTTTTTTCATGCTAACATAGGAATGTAAAGCCAAAGAGATGGTACTGATAAATTACACTTGACGACAGGATGGCCTAGTGGTTAGAGAACCTTTTTTTTCGGTCAGGGTAGATATTTTGTATGAAAAATACGAATGTTTGTGCTCGCGCCTTGGATGTTTAATAAAGTTGAATTTAAGTGTGTATTTAAAAGTTGTCTAGTACCTACCCATATTGTAAGCTTTGCTTAGTTTGGGACTAGGTTAATTTGGTGTCAATTGTCCTAAGATTTTTTTTTTTTTTGCAGCGTATTTACTGGCTTTTGCCCGAGACTTCGTCTGCCAACGAATTTGTTTATCGCTATCCCGGGAAAACTGCGCAGTTTTTTTTTTTTTATATATATATGATTAGGAAGGCAAACGAGCAAGTGGGTCACCTGATGGTAAGTGATAAAATGTGATAAATAGTAGCGTATGTGTTTTCCAGACTATTAATAGATCTCTGTGTCAAATTCCTCCTTATTCATAAACGCTCTATAGGCTTCTGCTAACTTAGCAATCGTTGGTCCTTATCTGTCACTTTGACATTTACCTTTCACAGTGTTGGCAACACCAACAATAAAATAGTAGCTAAGAGCGGCAACACTAGCGCCCTCTCTGCCTTCTTGTTTCCCCCAGGCTTTCTGTACACAGCCTATTCCGCAATTTAATCTAAATTTTATATATATCAAGGCCTTTTCTTTGCAATAAAATCAGTGCGATACAAACTAATAGTCTCAGCTACAATAAGGACAAACGATTGCTAAGCTTAGAAAGAAAGAAGAAAAAAAGAAGACATTTATTCATTTTGCAAGACACACAAATATAAGAGCATGTACACACAATTTTATAAAAAAACAACAATAAATAAAACCAGACATGAAAATTTGATCATCAGCGTTGTGTGTGTCTTCGCAAAAGTGAAACGGTCGCTGGCTCAGCATTACGCTGAGGTGTTAGACACCTGCAGCACTGATTTTCAGCCAGAACCGTCTGTGACTCAAGAAACGATACACAGTGTAGATTAAATAAATGAATAATATACTAAATAAACCATAATTTTTTAAGTAAGAAGTGAAGTAATAAATAGATAGAACCCGACTTATGTGTAACTAGAAAATACTTAGCAGAAGCTAATAGAGCGCTTATGAATAAGGGGTTTAGAATGCCCCTTGGGTTTCGGGTAATCGGCCAATTCAAGTATCAATATCAAACTCATAAGAGTGAATGAGATAGCAATAACGTTCTAAGAGCTCAGACTGTACCTTTCTATTGTACAAAACTTCTTTTGTTCCAGCTAAAAACGCCTTGGCATGGAACCTTTTTAAATACCCACTCATAGCAATAAACATCACCGCTCACTAACCCGGCTTTATTAAGGCATTTCTTTAATACCGAGCGTTAAAGTCTTCGTGAGCGTTGCCCTTAACGGCATCATTAAGAATAAATTGATACTCTGAGAAACTAGGTAACTGTTGTGAAGAAATTCGAATGCGGAACGGGGAATTTGCTAACTGTGCCTTATGTTAGGTGTACTTATTCACTATGTAGGTCTAGGGGTTCCGAATGTAAGGTTAAAATTGAAGTTCCGAACGCATTTAGTCGTTTAGCGTTTTATTTCTAAAACAGTTGTTTTTTTTAAATTATTATCTTCACAAATCACTAGTCAGAGCCTTTAACAAGACCTAGGCCATGTTAAGCATGATTGGGGGCCTATAGGAAGAAAGGGGAATCAAAATAGTGCTGGACACAGGCCTCCTCTCAGAATGTTACAACAACATGCGGGTGGTAGGGCCTTGTGCAAGGTCCGTCCGGATTGCTACCACCATCTTACTCGCTAATCCTGCCGCTAAGCAGCAGTGCTTGCGCTGCTGTGTTCCGGTGTGGAGAGTAAGACAGCCGGGGAAATTACGGGCACAAGAGGCATTTCATCTAAGTCCTCTAGGTTGGCAACGCATCTGCAATCCCTCCGGGGTTGCGGGTGTCTATGGGCAGTGGTGATCGCTTACCATCAGGTGACCCACTAGGTCGTTTGTCTGGCCTCTCTAATATAAAAAAAGTAAATAAATAGCAATATAAAAATATAAGGGAATGAGCGAAAATCTTAGGAATTATATAACTTACCCCCCGGGCGCCCAAAATCACGCTAAATGTGGCCTTTACGTGTTGTCACCTTAGGCCTATCTACCTCGTAAGGGAAAAAGAGGTGATTTATATTATGTAAGATACTAGCTGTTACCCGCGACTCCGTCTGCGCAGAATTCGCTTATCGCTATCCCGCGGGAACTATGCGAAATTCCGCGACCAAAAGTATCCTATATCCTTTCCCGGGACTGTAACTAACAGTATACAAAATTTCAATAAAACCGGTTTAGCCGTTTTGCCATTAAAGAGCAACAAACATCCAAACATTCAAACTTACAAACTTTCGCCTTTATAATAATAAGATAGAAGATATAGTAGGTAGGTATAGTCTGTTACACAAGTATCATTCACAACATCAAACAGCGAGTCCACTCTAAGACTGCTAAATCAAAGGAGTCACTTTGTTCGCCCACTCGCGTTAAACGAGTGAGATTTTCTCAAGCTCCGAGATTAAAACGTTTTCGTCTAACGAAGTTGCTTGGTCAATATTCTTAGAGAAACTTCCTTCATTAAGAGAATACTAAGTTTTAATCCGGTATAATTGCAACGATTACACACTGCTAAATGTGTTTAAGCTTAACGTAAGCCCTGCCAAGATGTGGTTATGTAGAAACGACACCGTGCGTCGCCGCATGCCACAAAGATAAGAAAATGAAGTTGACAAGGACAGTGAAATCTAAGTGAAGTCAAAATTTGCGCACTTTCGACTACTTTGCCAATGTTTGTAAATAAAATTGTCCTTCCATAATTAAGAAAAGATCCTTTTTAGGCATAATCGTCTTCGGGCTATTTAGTGTTCATTTTGTGTTATTGTTTTAATTTTCTGTGTAATAAAATATTTGCCTGTTTTGTATCCCTAAGAAGAAGATCGCAAAATCAGGGTGTATTGCATTGCATCCGACCCAGAATCGAAGCCGCGACTCACGCGCAGGCGACTCAACGGCAACGTGACGCACGATTACCTAGTGCATAGTTAATTATAAGACTTTACTTTCGTCTCTAGCATCGAGCGACTGTCACCTAGTTTAGGATTAGTTTTTAAATAAATAAATTATTATTTCTTTAATTAAAATTAGTTTTACAGTCTGGGTGCTGTTCCATTTCTTACTATACACATTATACCGCATCACACGACTATATTGTATTTGTCTTATGTTTATTTTTCACAATAAAGAGTTTACTTACTTACTATGTTCCATGCCGCATATGCGGCATGCGGCACGCCGCCGCTACCCCACAAAGGCCTAAGTCAGTAAGCTGGCATAATTTGCAAGTTGTCGCAACAAGACGCAGGCCTGGAACTAACATTAGTGATAATCGTGATTAATTGCTCTCATTTAGTACAGTTACAGCCGTTTTAGTAACATCTGTGGTGTCATAATTAGCCTTTGTATGCCGCTTGCTAATACAAATATAATATCTTCAATGAGTGATTTGAGGTTAAGTCAAAAATTGAAAGTGTTTGCAGTCTTCTTAAAAAATAATAAATTATGGGATAGATTAACGTGGTTTCATTTATTCTTAAACAACACTAATTATATTCAAAATACTAATTAAACTCAAAGCTTTTTTTTTTCATCCTTCCTAGGGTAAAAGGAACAAAAGCCATACAGCTAAGTCTATAATGTTAACAATTCTTATTTTCAGTAATTCTTATCCAAACCGTATAAACAGTTCATTTAAATCAATCAGTTTATGTAAAACTATTATAGCAACATACTTACACATATATTTAAAGAGCTAAATCAATATTTTAATCAGTTTTTAAAAACAACTATCTCTTTTATGACCCTTGGAAGTTGCTTTTATTTTTATTTCGATGAACTTGATTTTGGTTGCTATAAAAATAATCATTAAAATCTGTTTACTGTTTAAAAATTAGAGCATTCTTCCTCCTTTGTTTTCGCCAGACAAATAATAATCACTAAAATAAAAGAATGACCTAAATCACACAGCTAGCTATCTAGCACATTAGAAACGTAATAATGAAGCTAGCAAATCTATCATGGCACCATTTGTTTTGCAGCGATAAATCTTCTTGTCACTATCTCAAAAGAATATGAAAATAGCTGAGATACAGTGAAATACAACCTTGGAGGGGGAAGGTGGTCCAAAATGGACTTAGTTTCGCTATCCGTCTTCCACCAATAAAAACAAAGTTACTGCCCGGAGATATTTATTTTACTTCCTACCGTAGGTTTATTTACTTAGATTTATTTATGCCACACCGGATGAAGTATAGAATCAAAATTAATACGATACGAGTATAAAACCATTAATTAGTTATGTATTTTTTACTTGCTGTTTTTTAATTTCAGGCCAAGATGTATTTAAATATTCGATATTTTCATTTTGGACTAGGTTTGAAGACCTTAACTATATACGGTGGAAAACTCAAAAATGTTACTAATTGAATGACATAAAAAAAAATACAATTTCCTTTCTATCTAATTTTATCCTGAACGGAGCATGGTCTTTTGTGGGGTACCTACAATTTTCTTTTTTACACGACGTAGCCAACATGAAAGAAATGCCAGTGTTCATGAACAGGCAATAAATAAACCGATTTAGCATACTTACGCTTTATATATCTCTACGAATCCAAAAAAACATTTCAATATATACGTGATCACAATATTTATTCCGGCATAAGACTTAACATCAGAGCCAGATAAGATATATTATGGATCCAAAGGAAGAATTGAGAAAAATCCGGAATCATTTTCTTTTAAACAGGCTGGTTTTCTTAGCAAATATTTTTTTTACCTACGAACAGTTTAATGTTTGTTTTACGGAGTTTTATCGTTTAATTTAAGGTTTCAAGGGCTTTTTTGTTTTACAAGATAGTTTCAATGCTGGTATGGTTTTTTCTTGTTTATTTACTTGACCTAGGAAGATTGATGTATATATAGACTATAGAGTTTCATTTATATGCTGAACAAATACATTATTGTAACCTTTTGCGTATTATAAATAAAGACTTTTTTTTTACTTTTTGTCGGAATATTGCGCAGATAATAATTAAACGTACCTACAGAGACTTCTTCCATAGAGGAAACATAGTGAAAAATAGTATAATTACAATCGTGCTAGCTTTTATTTATATGCTGAACAAATACATTATTGTAACCTTTTGCGTATTATACATAAAGACTTTTTTTTACTTTTTGTCGGAATATTGCGCAGATAATAATTAAACGTACCTACAGAGACTTCTTCCATAGAGGAAACATAGTGAAAAATAGTATAATCACAATCGTGCTAGCTTTTATTTTTCGCGATAGAATAAATACCCTGTACGAAATAAAACCATTTACAGTATTTTAAATTGATATTATAATTTCATCCCAGAAAAATATAGTTTTCAATAATATTTTTTTATTAATTACGCCACACAATGATCGAATATTTATCATCAATTTTTATCAAAATATCCACGTGCCTAACTTTGGAATGCTATTTGACTTTAAGTCGGCTAAACAGAGCGCAGCAATCGCCGCAGTGTTCCGACTTCCTTTTTTTCAAATCTTTTGTAAGGATTGTTATCACTTTATTTTATTCGAAACTCGTGTTCATTATTCTCTTTATTGCTATTTTTTTCTTCTAAAAATCACTGGCATACCTTAACGAATTTTACGTCAAAAATATGAAAATATTTCATTGGCAAATAATATTTGCGCGCATGACACAAGTCTCCGGGGAAGGAGTACAAACGAAGAAAAATTTCTCGGTTCGTTACTCTTAGAAAATATCTCGTGGAATGCGTACATTCCGGGCACATATACTTTAATACGTATGGTGGGAAATTGTATATATTCGACACCTGACTAGGTAGAAGGGTGAGCTTTGCTGGGTTATTCTTATGCTCAGAACCCAAGGGAATGAAACATAGTAAAATTTGTAGGAAAATGGTTCCGTATAAGAGTTTTCTAAATATTAAAAGACTAAGTAGTTCTATACTACTTTTTATGGCTCACCGGGACATTATAAGTAATTTTTGTAAGTTTTAGGGATCCGTACCTTTATGCCATATTCCTATTGTCAAAGGCTGGATAGGTACTTTTGAACTTTCGAGAAATTTACAAAGATGATGATGATTGTACTAGACACAAGTAATTTCAACTCTCTTGTTGAACCTACCTTACTATATTTTATTGTACCGTGCGTTACTAGGTGGAGGTCCATTTCAACGAACAAAAAAAAATTATGTTGCTACTCCGCTACTTACGTATAAACACATAATATATATTATTATATTTATATATTTCGCACAGGCTTGGTTGTCTTGCACGTAAGTAGCGGAGTAGCAAGTTAAATATTTGTTTGTTTAGTTTTCTTTACCTAAATAAAGTATAATCAAATTAATCACTTCAAAATGGCCGGATGATTTTGAAATTCGGCACTTATTAGATATAGAGCTCTGGTCTTGTACTCCGAAATTCGATTTTCGAAGTTCGTTTCGTGCCGTTCCGCTCACACTAATAGTCATTCATTTTACAGCGGGAGGGACGGCATGTCACGAACTTCGAAAATCGAATTTCGGAGTAGCCCCCCTGAAGAAAATGCAATAATCTGGATAGTGTAACTCCTAACTGGTTAGTTACATTAGCTATCCTAAGTAGTTTTACAAATCTCCCAAATTGAATTTGATCACCTTCACTGTAAGATGGATGACATTGCAAGATAAATGAAATTGATTAAAAATTCAGTTTTTCACAAATCTATTTTCATGGTGTTACGGAACCCTTCGTGTTCAATCTTGAATCGCTCTTTGATTTTTCACTTGTCACCTTTTCCTCATTTCCTTATTTTATAACAATATAAAAATAATGTATTCATTTAATTGTGTCCTACAAAACGATCGCTCATGGCGAATAAAAAAAAAACGACTCACAATTTGTGAGTCTTAGGAGACGGGAAAGAAACGGTCGACAGTAGAGTGACCATTATACGTGAAAACATGCGGAATAAAATTATTCACTTGCACAAATAATGGCTTTGTAACAATGTTATTGCGATAAGAGAAATAACGGGATTTTTTTCTTAAACGTGAATGGCAATTAACTTGGGAGAATATTGTGGGTTTTCTGTTATGCTGGATGTTTTTATTACAAAAAGAGAATGCTTTTGAGTAGCTATGAACAACTAGTTGAAGATTTGAGAACAAGTTAAAGAAAACAAGTGTACAATTTTAGATTCTATGAATCAGAGAATAAAAATCATAAATCATTCATTAAGTTTCAACAAGTTTTTTTTTTTCCTTTTTAGGAATATTTTATAAGTTTTGTTTGTAACTTGGATTACTTATAAAAAACTATAGCGCATTTGCAAAATTTTGAAATTAGTAATTTCTGTTTGAAAATAATAGGAACGGATAACTTTGATGTTAAATTGTATAATATTGTAGAGTTTACGTTACCTTATCGCATTATTTTAGAAAACAGAAAAGTGACGGAATTCGACCATGATTATTATTGTACCACTAATTGTTTTATTTAGACAAAATAGATCGCTCTAAATATTTCTTTAATAAAATCATTAAATTTTGACTTCTTGTTGTGTCTTGTGTTTGTGTCTTATGGGTTCAGGGGGCGTACCATGACGTCTTAATGCGATTCAGTTTAGGTCCGCTTGCTGTCAGATTCATACTAAAAGTGATAGCTAAAACTTGAACTGCGTCGGAATTAGGACGTCATGGTAAGGCCCCAGTTCAAAGTGACTAATAGGACAAAATTAAACGGAGATAAGATAAACTTTCAATAATCCCACTCAAAACAAAATCACAGCTACCCTAGCTATCTCTTGAGTAGACGCTCTTATGTATTGCCTCTTCTGAAAGGGTTCTATATTGTAGAGACTTCTTTATGCAGTAGGTGAATTAAATCCAAGTGGAATGTACGACGTCTGTTATTGGTCTTGCTGAATCTTGTTAGGCTAGTATATGCAATAACAGTAGTATTATATTCCATTTTATTGTTATAGGGCAGAGTATTGTGCTTTTGTGATTGGATTTCTTTTTAAAAGCTCATTTGAAGTTATTGGTGTATAATGATGTATTAATACAAATTTATGTTTTGATCGCGTAGCGAAGGACGTTCACCAATGAGATGGATGGATGACCAGAGCTTCTAGTGTAAGTTGTCACACGAACAAACGTCTCAATTACTATAGAAAAATTGGCAGCGCCACTTGCGGATCGAAACGGCAACAAACTGTTCTCATAGTACTTGACATTTTAACGCAAACGCGTTCGAGACGTATTTTGTGACCGAAAACCTACACTAAGCATACTGTATGCTTAGTGTAGGTTTTCGGTCACAAAATACGTCTCGAACGGGTTTGCGTTAAAATGTCAAACATTATGAGAACAATTTGTTGCCGTTTCGATCCGCAAGTGGCGCTGCCAATTTTTCCATAGAGTAGGTAAGGGTGCGACCACACCGCCGCTTAAAAAACGGTGACGTTACGGAATCGCAACAAAATGTATGAAGAAACTGTGAGAAAACGTGACGCATACGACACGTCACTCCGTATACGCGGCGGTTTGGTCGCACCCTAATTGAGAAGGTTACGTGAACGAGTTCGAGACGTTTTTATGCGAAAACTTACACTAGAGGCTCCTGGTTAAAGTTGCGGGTTCATGGGGGAGGCCTATGTGTAGCTAACAGTTAACGTCCTACGGGTGATTATGATGATGATGTTGTTGTGATTGCGGAGTATTTGTTTATCGCTATAAGGCTGCGACCAAACCGCCGCGTAAACGCAGTGACGTGTCGTATGCGTCACGTTTTCTAACCGTTTCTTCATACATTTTGTTGCGATTCCGTAACGTCACCGTTTTTTAAGCGGCGGTGTGTTCGCACCCTAACGTGAGAACTAAGCAGTTAAATCTGTGTCTGTTTTAGCGTCGAATGAGAAACAAATGTGAGTATAGCTACCTACATAATTATATAACACACTCATAAACTTCTGCGAATACGACACGTAAGGTCAGATTATTTGTATTGGACTCAACGAAGGGTAACTGTGGCCCATATTAAAACCACATAATAGATTCAACAAAAACCATAAAAACGTTAGTGGTCAGCTAAACCAAACGTATAACAATGTGCTATAATTTTCAATACCTGGACCGAGTTAATCCAAAAGACCAAAGTTATCCTCCAGGACCAAAATACCCCGATCTCATGTTATGCTACTGATAATAATTGTGAAATAAGAACAATTTTCCGGATACTAGTAATATTATAAATGCGAAAGTTTGTGACGATGTGACGATGTGATGATGTGACGATGTGAGTGAGTGAGTGTGTATGTTTGTTCCTTCTTCACGCTAAAACGACTGGACGGATTTGTATAAAATTTGGAACGAAGATAGCTGGTACCCTAGATTGAAACAGGCTACTTTTATCCCGGAAAATTGCACAGTTCCCGAGGGATAGCGATAAACATGTCAATTGCTAATTCTACGCGGACGAAGTCGCGGGCAGAAGTTAGTGAAACATAATTATCCTATTTCTAATACACTTCTTGTTACGGCTGTTGTAACACTATTTCAAAAATACGTTTTTCAAGTGCTACTTATTCGTAACCGTTGCTACGAGTACGTCGTAGCAAACTCGAAGCAAGTTCGTAGCACATCCAGGGTCGCCGTTTCTTTGTTAATAAAATTATTCGAAATTATCCCTGGGATGTTCTTTTTTAACCGAGGAAAAAAAATGGAGGAGGTTCTCAATTCGTCGCGTACTATTTTTGCGCATAATATTGCAAAATAAAGTAATGATTACAAAGTCTCCAGAAAGTAGGTAGGTACCTACGTAGGTAATTTAAAATGTTTTGTTTGCATTAGGTCAGTAAAGTGTAAAATAATTGAAATTTTATAATTAATTCCCTGAAGTTATTGTGTATTTATAAAAATGAGTATTTGTGAAGCAATCCGGAATAAATTGTACTAAAATAAAAAAAATCTATGAAATTCGAAAAAAAACGATACCTACTGTCTTTTACTCGACATTTAGCAAAATTAATCGTCCTCCTAATAGGTTGCTTTAATTGTGTAAAAAAAAACTTCATCATCATACCTACCTTTAATGTTTTGCAACTTTTAAACGAATAAGAGCGTGAGTAACTTTGCATCTTTATTTTTTAAAGTACCTAATCATTTTAATTCGTAACGTTCCCCGCCTACCGCGAATCTAAAAATGGCTGGAGCCCAGATTTTGCGTCCCGTAATTTCTCAAAAGCTGTTACTTTATTCCGTACACTTCATAGTTATTACCCTAGGGAGTGTCACGCTTGTAACCGCTTGTTTTTTGTTTTTCTCGTGTTTTTACATCGGTGAGAATCATTAGGTATTTTATGCTGAGCTTGAGTCTTAGTGTGAAGGCGGAATAAATTTTCTGCCACCTTCAGTGCTTTGGTAGGTAAAAGAGATTTTTTTTATTAATATTTTGTTGTTATGATAATAAAAAAAAACTTTTTGATGGCGAAATATTAACACTTTCTCACTTATAAACCAAATAGTGCAAAAATCACATTAATTTGCGAAGTGAGTAAGTTTTTGCAGTTTACAATTTTTTAATATTTTACTTGATCGGGATTTTCTGAAAAATATTATCCCGAATTACTAACAGGCTGACAGTTGACGGGTTAAGCCAATACCGTTACAGGGTAAACCATAACTGTCACTCCGTTTACCGCCATCGATCCATCATGTCGGTTAGTGCCAATACCTCTCTAACCGATGTCAAATTAACTTGTTTGCAATTAACACGCCTACGGGTTTCCAGATTACAATTTACAAACATACAACACAATTCACGTGGTTCTCTATCGTTTGCCCGAATTTCATTTGCCATAAATGTATTGTTTGCCATAATGATCATTTGCCATAACTCTTTTTTCTCTTTATTTGTTAATTGTTCAGGTTTTTTTTTTATGTGAATAGGAAGTTAAACGAGCAAGTGGGTCACCTGATGGTAAGCAATCACCACTGCCCATAGACACCCGCAACCCCGGAGGGATTGCAGATGCGTTGCTTTGTTTTTTTTTTATATGAATAGGAAGGCAAACGAGCAAGTGGGTCACCTGATGTTAAGCGATCACCACTGCCCATAGACACCCGCAACCCCGGAGGGATTGCAGATGCGTTGCCAACCTAGAGGACTTAGATGAAATGCCTCTTGTGCCCGTAATTTCCCCGGCTGTGTTATGAAACAAACCTAACTTAAACTATAGAGTTCTACAGGATTGCCATTACAATGCTCCTGAAAAAAATATGGTTTCAGAGAAAAAAAGAGTTATGGCAAATGATCATTACGGCAACATTACATTGTGGCATATGAAATTCGGGCAAATGAAAGTCTCCGAATTCACGTCTTTATTCCTTACGGGTAAGGCAGAACTTTGAGTAACAATACATTAAGGCTTCTTTCAACATGAAACTACCGTGAGACTCAATCATAGTTACGGATAACCTCATGTATAAAAAAGTCGAGTAATGGTAGACATTGCTTCGGATTAATTCGTAGTTCTTCCTCCTGAAGCAAACATGAAACATGTCGAGCATTACTCGACTTTTATACGTGAGTTATCCGTTTGTATAACTACCTAAAGGCCACGTTCAGCGTGATTTTGGGCGTATAAATGGAAAGGGGAGATTAAAAATAGTGATCGATAGCCGCATCGCCTATAACTTGATTCCTACGAATGTCGCCCTGTCCCTGAATATTATAATTTTCACAAATCAAAAATTTTAATGGATCAATCAAGTATTAAATTGTGTACTTATTTTGATCCTTGGGCATTTATAAGCATTTATAATTTTGACAATAATGTTATTGATACTTGCTTTGGTGTGTGGTAGGATGTGTTGTGCATAGTTAGTCCGATTCGTTACCTTTATCTTACTCAATCCTTCAAATATGTGTATTTTTTTCTTTCAGTAGGCCAGATGACAGCTGTCATCGCTACATATTATAAAACACAGTCGCTTTCCGCTGTCTGTGCCTGTGTATGCTTAGATCTTTAAAACTACGCAACGGATTTTGAGGCGGTTTTTAGGGTTCCGTACCTCAATAGGAAAAAAACGGAACCCTTATAGGATCACTTTGTTGTCCGTCCGTCTGTCAAAACCCTTTTTCAAGAACGCGTGGAGGTATCAAGCTGAAATTTATATCAAATACTTAGGGTCTACTGCCCCTTGGAGCTGTGAAAAAATCAAACTTCTAAGCCAACGAAATCAATAGAAACAGTCGTTTATGCCGCAAATTTTCGAAATTCGCAAGGGAATCAAAACCTACAGGGTACTTCCCGTGAACTTAGAATCTTGAAATTTGGTATGAAGGTAGGTCTTATAGCACATATTAAGGAATAGTTGCGAAAACCGTAAATATGTATGTATGTCTGTATATATCAGTGACCAATATAAAGCGATCCCACATTGCGTACATTTTGCATTGGAGCAGGGCTCTGCGTACACTGGTTTATAGATATTTATAGATACGGATACGGAACTCTCGGTGCGCGAGTCCAATTTGCACTTGGCCGCTTATTTTAATAGATAGAGTGGTTCAAGAGGAAGTTTTATGTGTATAAATCTACGCAGACAATGTCACGGGCAGACTATTAATACATAATATAGAGTACCTACGAGAATATCACGATTTGTATTGTTACCAAGGGTACCGACTTTTTATCACTTACTGTGACTTTTATTACAGATACGTACCCAGTCTAGAGGACAAACATAGAATATAGGATACCGCATTTTTCATTTTCCAGTAATTTTACCGGTTTTTTTACTTTTCTACTCAGAGTCTAGCAGCTCAAGTCCTGCTTAGCGGCAGCATTTAGTAAGATGACGATCAGGGCGGATCTTGCGCAACAACCAAATTATATGTAATCCAATCCCGGGATTAGCGCCTAATTAACATCGTCCTTATTACAAATAAACATATTTAAAACACGAAATATCCTGTTGAAAGCAATGTAGATTTATATTATGATAAATTAACAGCCTGATGGGGGCCGTGACGGATCGGGTCCCAAGAAATCTGCCAGATAGCGTGATGCATGGACCGTTAAATAGAGGCCCTAACCTATAAACCCTTTGATTTATTATCGGAGATTACCCATGTCAAACCGATTGGAGTTTAATTACTGTTAAAGTTAGTACACTTTGTGAAGGATTATGCACTTGGATTTGTTTTTTTTTTAATTGGTCGCGTTTGTACGGTAGCTACGTGAGGAAAAGGGAAATATGTCAGACAATATACGGCGTTATAAACGAGAGTGATACCTTTTTCTTCGGAGAGGATTGTTTAATATTCTAAAACGTAATAACTTTTTTCGACCAGAACAATCATTCAGCGAAATGAGGGATCAATATTTGGTAAGAGGTAATTTTTCTTGTGAAAAGCTATTTTTTGTCAAAAATCGATTTTATAAAACCGTAATCGTAGGTTTTTAGTGGTGAAAAGCTATTTTTGAAAACGTTATAATTTATTTTTTTTCGTTCACCTCAACATCAAAAATATATGTACAGTTTGTGCAAATTTGAATTTTTTTAAATAGAAAATAGTGAAGACTTTGTCGTTTCATACATGATTACATAACACATTGTGTTAATCTAACATTATTAATAATAAAACTTAATAGTACTAAACTAATTGCGCAATACCCATTAAAAGACCGTTTAAAAATATAATATTCTGTTAACTACATCGCTAACCCTAAAGTAATCGTAATACCTCTATTATCACAATTGATTTCGTTCTAAAATCTCCAAAAAAAGCTGAAAACGCACAAAAAACTCGCAACTCACCGAAAATTATAATTCAATCACAAAAAACACTTCACCCACAAGCACATTTAAATAATTACATTTCAGAATAATTTACTTAAGGATTCCGATTTCTATGCAAATAGCTTTTAGAATTACGCTATCGCGGTTATCCAATTAATTTGGGATCAGGTTTCGGGAAATTATCGAGAGGTCGTTTGTGGGCCTCGCGAGGACGAGAGGCGTGCTCTCGCTGTGGCGGTTCGGAGGATACTGAGAGACGACCTCGCTGAACGGTTTACTCTAGATGGAAATGGTGCATTCATCTTTTGATGCATTTCGTTTTGGGGCCTTGCTTATGGCTTTATTACGATGATAAAGCCTTGTTTGACCGTCAAGCTGTTGCACGCGACTTGCGACTATAAAATTTTCGGGGGAAACTATTCTATGTCCTTCCCAGGGTCTCAAGCTCCGTAGAAATTTTTAACACAATCGGTTGGGTTGCGATCGTAGCAAGTGGAACAAAGTAGGCTCGCTAATCCTCCTTTACATGCCTTCCGGGTCATGGCTGTTCGTATGACTGAATGTCCAAATGGTTCGAATGTGTAGGTGTCAAAATGTACAAAGTTCATTGGTTAAAATGAAGTAACAAAATGAAGGCGTCACATTACCATACGGATATCTACATTTCTATATCTATATTTGTGGGTAGTAGGGCCTTGTGCATGGTCCGTCCGGATTGCTACCACCATCTTACTCGCTAATCCTGCCGCTAAGCAGCAGTGCTTGCACTCCTGCGTTCCGGTGTGGAGAGTAAGACAGCCGGGGAAATTACGAGCACAAGAGGCATTTCATCTTAGCCCTCTAGGTTGAAAACGCATCTGCGATCCCTCCGGGGTTGCGGGTGTCTATGGGCAGTGGTGATCACTAACCATCTGGTGACCCACTTGCTCGTTTGCCTTCCTATTTATATAAGAAAGGCTCTTTCTGCAGTGGGAAAGAGGCGTGACGGTATGTATGTATGTATAACGGTTTGGAAGTTTACACAAGTTTTAGTTTAAACAAACTCACACTCACAATATTATTTTGGTACCTATACTTCATTTAGGTAATTTAGGATGAGAAACCACAATAATGTTATATGGCGGCTCGTGAACTGTAATCTCTTTGCAATTTGTACTAGAGTAAGAATTGACGACACGCAAATAAAGTGGCATTAAAACAAGTTTATTTTGCGGCTAACAAACTATTGCCCTGTACTGTTTGCTAGGTAAGAAATTGTTGACCAGCTGCAATATAATGTTATTGTGGTTTCTCATTCTAAATTAAATGAAGTATAGATAGGATTTAATGATGTCTTTCCTTTTTCAAAAGCTGTAAAGTAACTCTAATTTTGAAATATCAGTAGGCATGATACAGTCAGCGGAAAAATAGTGACCCTCATAATTTTGCATGCAGTATAGTTAATTTTGAATAAAGACTCGGCCAAATATGATTTAATCTAGGGTACTAGCTATCTCCGTTCCAAATTTGATCCAAATCCGTCCAGTCGTTTCAACGTTAAGAAGAACAAACATACACACATCGTCACATCCATCCCTCCATCCTCACTCACAAACTCACCATTTATAAATCGTACTAGCAGCCTTATTCATAAAAATCCTTAATTGAGCTTTGATCGGTCCATTAGTTAACAGACTGATTATGCTTATTTGACAGTTGTTAAAAAGTATGATTCATAAACGCTTGCTAGCAGTCTGTTAGCTAATGAGCTGCTGATGGATGGATTAGACGCGTTATGTTGTCACCTTGACAAATCATAGATCAAAAATGGCCTTTATGTGAATTTAAAAAAAGAAATTGACAGCAGTGGCAGCGAATTAGCGGGAAACCAGCGAATTAACACGACAGATTAGGCAGTGCGAATCTAGTTTCCTTTACCTTTCCCGGAGGGGATCAAAACTAAAAACAAAAAAAAACTGTCTTGCGTATGGGTTTGCTCTTGCCAAAATCAGCTGTTCACATTTGTGGCGGCCATTTTGTGAGTTAGCAGAGAGATAAAGGAGGGTCTTCGGTCCGCTAACTTTCGGACTATTTAACAGATCCTTGAAGGACTGATTAGCGCTAATTGACGTTTATGAATCATGTTTTTTTGCATCGGTCCTATAGCGAGCTTATAGCGAGCCTCTAACTTTTTATGAATAAGGCTGTAAGAGTTTTCAATGATTCACAGTTAAGTTCATTCGAAATATTATAAACGTGATGTGAGCCGCGATTACCTTTACCGTAATCATGATGCATGCAACTGCGTCGAAATATCGGGTGCTCAATAAAGGTAATCGCGGTTGACATCCTGTTTATAATATTTCGAATGATTTATAAATACTTACTATTTAAGTTTCTATAGGTTTAAGGTTAAATATGTCGAAATATTATTTTTCTAAACTGTCTTCAGTTTCGAGAGCACAGCGTCTCGTGCGTCGATTCAATTCATCCCGGGGGAAATTTTGTTTCCTTCTAACAAAGCATGTTGCTCTACGATCTAAAATATTGCAAGTTTACCTCAATTTATTTGTCTTTTAAGTGCACTAGGTATAGTTGACGGTGGAATTTTAGCAGTTTATTTTTAAAAATGTTTTTTATACAACAAGGAAAACAATGGTGGGTCCCTTGATGTTAGGTGAGCATAAAGGTACGGACGGACGTGCTTAAAAAAAGCATGCTCTAAAGCTTTCTTAAAATTAGCATGCTCTGCAACTATTAAAATTTGCTAGCAATAAGCATGCTTGTTTTAAGCACAGTCGTAATAAGCATGCTTAAAGAAAACGTAAACCTGTAGGCTTATATTGTCTAACTCGCTCGCAATCGCTATCGTGTTCATTTTGACAGTTCTTGTATGAATGTGACAGCTAGCTGATTCCGATGCCAATTGTTAGCCCATACATGAACTGTCAAAATTAAGATGATGGCAATTGTGAGCAAGTTAGACAATAAGCCTACTGCTCAAACGCGCTCGGCTCATTAGTAGCAATGTTGTTACACTTGTGCTACTAATGAGCACTTGCTCAATAAAATCATCCTTAAAAAGAAATAGATACGTAATAATATATTATAATTAAATAGAATACTCTTGTAGCTACCTTGAAACATAATGAATCTCGAAAAAAGAACCAAGACGCCCCGTACAAATATACTCTCTTTAAGAAATTTAAAAGAATAACTCGGTCCATTGTATCTAATTACGCCGAGACAAGTCCCGAGTCGAGAAAAGGGCAAACTGGAGCAGAACCGGGACTTACACGAAGTATAGAATTGATAGGAATTACATAATTTTACTATTGGGAACTGTAGCCCTCTCTCTCTCTTCTTTAGCCTGAGCACAGCTATGGGACCTATAAAAGCTGGAGATGATGATGATGACATAATTGTAATGGTAGTCGACTCCATTATAATCACATACTTTCATGCCACTGTTGGCTAAACATGACATGACATGTCATGATTAATGGATTCCCTAAAAAATTCAAAAATGTTTTTTTTTTAGATAGTTCTGCGACTTTCTTTCTATACGAACTTGATCCCCATTGAAATTATTATAACGTTTATGGAACATGAAACATTCAAAATAGTCGATCCTCTTTGTGGTTCCTCACTTGGCTGGCTTGACGAGTTCTTGAGTGGAGACCACGGATCGGCAAACGTAGCGTAGACGTCCTCAGACTCGGTGGAGCGAGGATCTTCGCAAGGCGGCTGGCAAGAGCTGGATGAGAGTGGCCGAGGATCGTGCTCAGTGGCGTGCCATGGGAGAGGCCTATGTAGCAGTGGACGAACATAGGCTGATGATGATGATGATGATGACTTGGCTTGCAGATAATGAACTTTCCCGTTAAATTCGTCTCTCCTGTTCTTGCGAACCAGTAAAATAAGGTAACCCAGCTGCGTCTTAACCCTTAATTTGGTACAGTATGCTGTGTCATACAAGCAAATAAAATAATTCTAGCGACTAAAATTATTTCAATATTTTTTTAATTTTATTTTTTATGTTTGAAACATTAGCTTCTAAATTGGTAGAAAAATAATCCATAGCCCTGGCTACATCCAATAATTAGCTGTCAACAAAATGTCGAGGCGACGGAGGAGCGTTGCACTTTCTAAGGTAATTATTTTGTGTTTTTCTCCATTTTTCTCTATGGCATGTGCTGTTTTATTTCTTAACTTATAATACTGTAATGTATTTTGCATCTGTTTTCATTAATAAATCATACTACATAACTAAACCACCATTAACTATTCTAGCTCAAACTTGTTGTATGACGTGGCATACACTGCCAAAGACACAAAGAAGTATAGTATTATTTACCTTTATGACGTGTCATACACTGCCAAATGCACCGAAACTTATGTTTTGTTTTGCATGTATGGTGTAACATACATTGCCAAATAGTCAATAAATAACGTAAAAACTTTTTTGTATGACACGATATACACTGCCAAATGTGGTTTTTTTTATTTTATTGGGTTTTGTTTGTTTGGTTTTTTTTTTTTTTTGCGAACCATAGCTTTTGTGTTGCCTACAGCATCAGATTCAAACACGTGGTGGACGGTTGCTTGCACTTGTTCCGGTGGCAAATGCTACTTCAGGCTGCACTGACTCCTCTGCTGATGAACACGAACTGCCTTCCTCTACACAATCATCTTCTCCGGCACCATCCATTGCTAGCTCTTTAGCAATCAGCTTCAGCATCTCTCTCTTTATACTTAAGAGCCACGCTTTTGTCAATGAAGTTGTCGCCAGCAATTGACAATATTTTAAATTTCAAATTTCGTTATAAATCAAAAACCATTTCGAGAGAAACACTTGTAGAACACAAAAAAAAATATTTTCGGAATTTTTCGTACAGTATTTTTTGGAAAAATGAGCAAAATATGTAAAACGGGAAATGACGTCCAGCGGACGGACCAATAGGTACTGCCATTATAAAAAACATTGTCTTCCGGTTTCCCTTTGACATTTACAACTTTCACAACACAACACTACTGACAGCTGACGGTTAATTCATTCGCACACCACTCGGCTTTGTTGCCATCGGGAACACTAGATAACTGTTAGCCGGGCAATAATGATAATATTTTTGCAAGTTTTCATTTAAAATCATATTTTTTGTGAAGTATTCTGTTTGAGTTTGTCAGCTCGTTTTGACGTTCATCGACATTGATAACTGCATTCACTGTCAATCTATTTAAGCACACGTTTTGTTGGTCAATTAATGTAATTATTTCAACGTTTTTTTAAGTGTACGAAACAAAGCAATGACGTCATTTCGCTAATACTTGACGTTTGCTTTCCAGCCAGACAATAAAAAGTAGCACTTAAAAAATTGAAGTATTTTGTCAATTCCTGTCCCCTCAAAACTTTTTCATTTTCTGGTAGGACACGACCTGAACCTTCTCCTTAATTTGCTGAATATAGTTTTATCCTTGGTCGTTTAATGAAAATTTAATTGTGTAGCAGATAAGGTCTCAAACAAAAGCTAGTGACGAATTTCAGTTTGAAGCTCTGTTCTGCTTCACAGCTCTATGTGAAGCGCGCCCATTAAGAGATTTTATCTCCTTAAAATTAAATATGTAAATATCACAGGTGCAAATGGAAATTCCCGGGTGACAATTAGATTTATCAACGATGACAAAAAGTCTACTGACTAATTGTGAATAGCGCACGGCCTAAACCAAATTAAGTGGGAATTTGATTTCAAGAAGTATTTTTCTTCAAGCTGTATTTCCGGATTAAATCTCTGGGAAGCGTACAGATTCTATGTACATTGCAAAGAAAGGAATTTTAATATATAATAATCATGTAAAAGCGGGTCATCGTGGAAATTTTCCAAAACTTAAGTAGATATGGACGCTCACGAAGGCAAACGTGCACCAAATTAAAGTCGCACAAAGAGCCATGGAGCGACCTATGTTGGGCATCTCACTTGTTGACCGCATCCCCAATTCTGAAATCCGGAATCGGACTAGAGTTGTAGATGTCGGAACTAGGATAACACAGCTGAAGTGGCGATGGGCAGGGCACTTGCCAAGACGGAACGACGACAGATGGTCGAAGGCGGTCACAGGGTGGTGGCCAAGACTGGGTCGAAGGTCAGTGGGCAGACCACCAGCCCGTTGGTCAGATGACATCTGGCATTCCGCTGGAAAACTGTGGATGAGACTGGCACAGGACCGGGCAAAGTGGCGTGAAATTGAAGAGGCCTTTACACAGCAGTGGGTGGATGTGGGCTGATTAGACAGATGAGTAGACATCCTTTACGAAGCTGTTTTAAATGACTGAGATCAATAATTTGACTAATAACAATTTTTCTAATCTTTATTTTTGTGATTGAGGCCAAACGAGCAGGTTGGTTGTCTGATGAAAAGTAATCACCTCCGCCGCCCATTCGGGGTTACTGGCAACTGTTAAGCTGGTGAGAGTAGAATGAAAGTCGGTGACTAGTGGTACGATAGAAAAACAAACCGGCCAAGTGCGAGTCGCACTCGCGCACGAAGGGTTCCGTACCAGAAAAAAGGCTAACAACTACTCTGTTAACGTTACTCTGTTAAAATGCCAACAACTACTCTGTTTTATGGGAGCCCTCCTTAATTATTGTTATTATTTTGATTTTAGTATTTGTTGTTGTAGCCATAATAAAAATACATAATCTGTGCAAATTTCAACTGTCTAGCTATTACGGTTCTTGAGATACAGCCTGGTGACAGACGGACGGACGGACGGACAGCGGAGTCTTAGTAATAGGGTCCCGTTCTTACCTTTTGGGTACGGGACCCTAATAAGGAGCAGGTGATAGAAATAAATTCAAGATTATACAACTGCGCTTAACAAAATGTTTCCACACTTATTTGTCGATATTCAAAGTGTACATTCACCAGCATAAATAAGTGATCATTTTTGTACCTTGTCGCTTTTAGTCGTTACATGATTTCGTATGGTTTTTCAAACGTGACTTTAAAGTGACAAGGCACAAAAGTGATCACTTATTTATGCTGGTGACTATACAGCGTCTATATATACATTTACAAATACATTTTAAAATTGTTACATGCGAGCCCGGGTTTCACTCGGCCCAATAAAGACCCAAGAGAAAAACTGCAATTTCTTAAGCTTAAAAGACCGTAGCCTTGAGTAGTTTACAATAATGACAACTTAATATTTCTAATCTCGACAAACATACGCGGGTGGTAGGGCCTTGTGCAAGGTCCGTCCGGATCGCTACCACCATCTTACTCGCTAATCCTGCCGCCAAGCAGCAGTGCTTGCGCTGCTGTGTTCCGGTGTGGAGAGTAAGACAGCCGGGGAAATTACGGGCACAAGAAGCATTTCATCTAAGTCCTCTAGGTTGGCAACGCATCTGCAATCCCTCCGGGGTTGTGGGTGTCTATGGGCAGTGGTGATCGCTTACCATCAGGTGACCCACTTGCTCGTTTGCCTTCCTATTCACATAAAAAAAAATAGGGGATTTAATTTTAAATCCAAAAATACGATAAAAAATGCACAGGGGCCTTACCATGACGTCTTAATGCGATAATTCCGACTCAGTTCAGGTTTTAGCTGTCATTTTTAATATGGATCTGACAGCGAGCGAACCTAAACTGAATAGAGGAAATAAATCGCATTAAGACGTCATGGTAAGGCCCAGGAGTGTCCAATCTTACTACGAACCTTACCTGCTGAAATATCCCTGAATAATCAGAGACCTTGTAGATAATGTGTAGAGAATCGAAAACAGGCTATTTGATTAATTGACGCATAGCAATGGCTATCTTTAAAGCTCTCGAAAGCCTCCCATTGAAAGCTTAATCTATAATCGATAAGCTGACACCTAAAAGCTAGTACTTCAAAATTTAGCCACTACCATGAAATTGAAATATGAAGGACCTATTCTGTTAGGGTTGCGATAGAAGGTTATGGGCCCTTTTGGAAAGAAAAAAAGTCTATAGTAACGTAGTTATAAAAGATTCTTGTGTTCTTTCTTGTGTTACTAACATTACTAACAATAAAATGGACAATATTGTGTCATCATCATCATCATCTCCAGCCTATATACGTCCCACTGCTGGGCACAGGCCTCCTCTCAGAATCAGAGGGCTTGGGCTATAGTTCCCACGCGCGCCCGTGCGGATTGGGAACTTCACACACACCATTGAATTGCTTCGCAGTTGTGTGCAGGTTTCCTCACGATGTTTTTCCTTCACCGAAAAGCTCATGGTAAATTTCAAATGAGATATCGCACATAAATTCCGAAAAACTCAGAGGTGCGAGCCCGGGATTCGAACCCACGACCCTCTGCTTGAGAGGCCACAGGTCAAACCACTAGGCTACCACGGCTTTTTCCACTAGGCTACCAAGGCTTTTTCAATATTGTGTATGTGGTCTGAATTAAATGTTATGTTTACTTTTTAAATGACAATCACAAACAACAAATAAATAAACACAATAATAAATCGACAGATAGGTACACAAATTGTCACAAAATGAGTGTTGGAGAGGATTGTACGGGAAACATTGATCATTATAATACACTGACGTGCAATAATAACAGGTCACTTTTCATTCAAGGTTCTATGAAAAGTGACACTTTATTTTTGCTCTTGAGCTCTTTGCTTTTGTTTTGTGTAGGACTGATCACACTGGGGCGTAAGAAACGTTGAGAGCGCGTTTACGAAACAAATTGTACCTACGAAGAAACGGTGAGAAAACGTAACGCTGGTCGTTCCTCAAGTCTAAATCTGTCTACCCCGTTAGGGATTAAGACGTGACTTATGTATGTATGTTCTAAGAATTCGCCAAGCGTTGCTACGAATAGTTGAAGCTACATCCATACATAGACCGAAGCAATAAGCTTGTCCTTTGATGCACAAACTTGCGCAAAGAACAAAATCATTGTTTAGCATTAAGTATTAACGTAGTCCAGGTTGCTTAATTAACATCAAAATGGACCTTATTGTTGTCTAATTAAAGAATGATATTGTTATTATATCCAATAGATCCCTATGCACACGCAGAACCCGGTACTGACGTCTAAATCATACTTGCCACATTTTCAGCAGGATAACTTCATTAGAGGCAACTTTCAGCCTCCGCGACATTGATGGATAGAGGGTACAAGCCCGAATGATACTCCGTATTATGAAACTTCGGACGGATTCTCTTGTTTTATGAAATATGGCCGTTATTGACAGCGATGGTAATTTATTGAAATGTCACTGGCAGAATGCTTTTCAGATGCCTTTTGAGCTCTTTTATGCCAGTCTGATGACAATTTATTAAGGTGAAAGGGTTAGCCTGTTGTCACAGGATATTGAATAACAAAAGATTTTTCGTAAGTCAGACAGGATTCCGTCAAATAGAATATTTTTATTTGTTAAAAATTAGTATTTTTAGTAATTTTAAATACTTCGTGTAATGATATTTTATTGTGTTTTTTGTAATTTTAATTTCTAATACCTAATGGTGTTCCGACAAGCAACGGATATTTGTATGCCTAGCGGCAAAACATTGAGAGTCCTTAATGTCCTAACATGGAGAGTCCTTAATGTCATAAATCTACCTATAGGTAGATTACAATCTTGTGACATTAAGGACACTCCATGTTTTCCCGCTAGGCATACTAATATCTGTTGCTTGTCGGAACACCATAGGTAGACATTAGACATTAAATTTACAAAAAACACAATATCATTACATGAACATGAAGTACTTAAAATTACTAAAAATACAATAAAGATTTTACAGATCATTATCATTTAAAAATTGTTGTGTGTTATAATAACATTTATCCAACAATAACGATGTCAATCTCTTTTTAAATATATTCATCTTTAACGCATAGGCTACTTTTTATCACGGAAAATTTCTTAATTCCCGCGGGATAGCGATAAACATATCAAAGGTCGCGGCTGCCTAGAGTCATGACATAACAATTATTGCAAAATATACTACCACTAGTACTGGTTCTGGAGAGGAGACCGCGTGTTGGCAAACGCAGTGTAAGGAGTCCTGTCGCTAGATGGGGCGATGATATTCGCAAGACAGCAGGCAGGGATTGGAGGAGGAGAACTGAAGATCGAGCCCAATGGCGTGCTATGGGAGAGGCCTATGTCCAGCAGTGGACTGACACGGGCTGATGATGATGATGACTACCATTAGTGGTGTATGGAGTGAGATAAATGCGAAGGTATACCTACGTGAGTTCTGGCTGGGTATCCTACTAATATTATAAATGCGAAAGTTTGTGAGTGACGATGTGAGTGTGTATGTTTGTTCCATCTTCACGCTAAAACGACTGGACGGATTTGGATAAAATTTGGAACGAAGATAGCTGGTACCCTAGATTGAAACATAGGCTACTTTTTATCCCGGAAAATTGCATAGTGCCCGAGGGATAACGATAAGCATGTTATAAATCATTGCTAATTCTACGCGGACGAAGTCGCGGGCAGAAGCTAGTAATAACATAACTTTTCTACCCCAACCCAACCCACAAACACATGCAAAGTTCAAGAAGCCATCATTAAAATGTTTGTTTATAACCAAATTAAAGCACATTACAAACAAAACATTGAAGTATCGCATGACTCGTTAAATTAAAACAGGCGAGTGCATTAACACGTTCCGAAAACTTTGCTTACCCGTAATTATGTTAATTTAGCAAGCAAAGAAAAACTGATTTTCCATAAACGAATTCGGTTGACACAGATTTCGATACAATAGAGAAAGCAAGAATGTTACAGTACGTCAGCATTCCGGTGTAATATAAGAGAGAGAGAGAGAGAGAGATTAATAGTTATTTGTGTCACAAGGGAGCAAAATGATGTATTTACGGCGAGGGCGATACATTGAATCCTGAATGAAGCGAAGGATTCTACAATAGAATCCTGAGCGTAATGAGGGATTCAAGTGTTAACGCCCAAGATGAAAATAATTTTGCTCCAGAGTGGCTCATACAACTTTTCACACCAAACATTAAAAAACTTGAAAAATAATTCTAGATAATTATGATTAAAGAGCTATCAGTATAGAAAATAGTGCGGTTTTACAATTATCAACTTCAAAAAATGCATTAGCAAAAAAAACACTTAGAAAAGCTTTGTACAGAAAAGTGGCATTTTGATCCCTCTCGTCAGGGAGCAAAGTTTACTTTTCTGAATGAGAGGTGTGAAAAATTATTTACACACCCTCGATATACGCAGATTTAAAATATGAAGAAATACAATATAATTACGACCAACCGGATAACTCACGTATAAAAGCCGAAGGAATGAAGCAGAGCAGAGCGTTGGCGCGCAGTGTTCGTTTCTCTCTATGATGAAGGACTACGGAATAGTCCGAAACAATTGTTGGAGCATTCCTTCGGCTTTTATACGTGAGTTATCCGGTTGGGTGTAATTATGTTTGAGTCTCACGGTAGTTTCATGTTGAATACAATATACTTACTTAAGAATTGTAGGTACCGATATGCTGTTTTTCATTGGGACCCAGATTAAATTAAAAACTAAAGCAGAAGCGAGCACAATGCGTTTTGAACTCGCTGTATTATAAATAAACAAATATAAATAAATATCTTGGGACAATTGACACCAATTGATCTAGTCCCAAACTAAGCAAAGCTTGTGATATGGGCACTAGACAACGGATACACATACTTATAATATAGATAAATACATACATAAATACATATTAAACATGCAAGACTCGAGAACAAACATTCGTATTTTTCATACAAATATCTGCCCCGACCGGGGATCGAACCCGGGACCTCAAGCTTCATAGTCAGGTTCTCTAACCACTAGGCCATTACACGCTGTGTGCGCGCCAGAAGGCGCGGGCCATACACGATGCCACCGTAGTTCAACTTTGACAGTACTAGAGTGTCGCAGAGTCTAATCCTAAGCTCAACGTCCAAGAACTCTCGAATTTTGTATTTAATAGCTTCAGTCAGTAATAACACGACACGTCTTCCATGCTGATTTGGAAGCAAAGAAACGACACAGAATGTACTATAGACCGACCGCTTAACTGAGTCCTCGCCCAAGGGCGCGGGGTAGGTGACAAAGGGGGCCGAGAGAGGTGCGGGCGGTTAGTGCGCTCTCGGTCCCCTTTGTCACCACCTTTGTCACCTTTGTAATATGCGAAATATACCAACAATTTACTAATCAAAACAAAACAAAAATATATAATTAGACTTTCAGTGAGATAAATCTGGATTTACTTACCGCGAGGGCACGGTGTGGCCGGCGGTGTCACATGTAAAGCGGCTCTGATCGCTGATTGGCCATCTATGACTTGGTCCTTATTTTTTTTAGGTTGACAGTTTCGTTTGGAAACGTTCAATTCGTATTAATTTTTTAAGCGGGTTTGACATTTAGCTGTAGATTTTTTGAAATGTTATGTCCTCAAGTGAGGACCGGGGGATCCAGGAGGCTATAGCTGCTTCTCTTCCCATGCAGTTTATGAAAGCCAATGAGCGTCAAGTTATAGGCAAGATTTCATTAGCTATAAAAATATTCAGATGTTATAAAAATGGTTGGTACAATGGTTATAACATTTTTTATACTTGCACTAGCGGCCCGTCCCGGATTCGTACGGGTGGACATAAGATCTTTTCTAGCAATAAATATAGGCTATCTCACTTAGGGTGAATGTAGCTTTCGAATGGTGAAAGAATTTTTGAAAGTTTTTGAGTTTATTCATTACAAACATACACACGCACAAAAATACAAATCTTTCCTCTTTATAATATTAGTATAGAATAGACATAGATTAGTTTAGTATTATTAGTATTAGTATATTAGTATTAGTATAGATAGTATAGATTTCATTTGTTTTATAAGCTGGCATACTGTAATTTGTCAGTTCCACTGAAGTGAAGGAAGCTTCAAGCTGCGCAGCTGACGACGCGACAAGTTTCCGTTTTTGAGATGCTTTATTGTTTAATGCACCTGTGTGTGTATAAGTGTGTATATTTGGCTGCATATACATATAAAAGACTGGAATTAAACAAGTTCATCATATCAGCCGAAAGACGTCCACTGCTGGACATAGGCCTCCCCCACGGCTCTCCATTCGGACCGGTCCTGTGCCTTCCGCATCCACCGCGATCCCGCGATCCTGATCAGGTCGTCGCTCCATCTTGTTGGAGGCCTACCAACAGCTTGTCTCCCGGTCCGCGGACGCCATTCGAGAACCTTCTGACCCCATCGGCCATCGGTCCTGCGAGCAATGTGCCCCGCCCACTGCCACTTCAGTTTCGCAATTCTTTGGGCTATGTTGGTCACCTTAGTTCTACTGCGGATATCATCATTTCTGATTCTATCTCGCAGAGAAACCCCGAGCATAGCCCTCTCCATAGCCCTCTGAGTGACCTTGAGCTTCCTCATGAGGCCCATCGTTAGCGCCCATGTTTCAGATCCATATGTCATCACTGGCAACACACACTGGTGAAAGACTTTTGACTTCAACAAGTCTTAAACAAGTTACTGCGAAACAAATAAATGTCCAATCCCACTAACTCAACCTGTTGATAATATTCTACTTTACGTAACTTGACAGACATACATACATAAATCACGTCTTTATCCATTACGGGGTAGACAGAACCTAAGGTAACAAGGCCTAAAGGCCACCTTTAGCATGATTGTGAGCATATAGGTGGAAAAGGGAATCAAACCTTATGCATTTTATTAATAATTATGACTTTAACAGCTGCCCCTTTGTTCGTTTCTTACTACTTTACTGCACTTAAACACAAGCAAAGAAACACTTTATCTATCTGGAAATTTCATTTTATGGACTGCTTTTTACTCCGAAAATAATGCGTTTCGAGAAATAATAATAAACTTTACAATGTAGAGACAAAGCTTCATATTCCGGCTTCGTAGCAGGTATTGGGGATTTCGAGAATATTTAAGGATTTTTTGCTCGCACATATTTTGATTGCGATCATTTTGCGGGTGGAAGGACCTTATACAGGTCCCTCTGGACACCTTTGAACACTTGCAACACCGGGGGTTGCACTTGTGTTGCAGCTTAGATGGTTAAGGAAGAAACCTCATGTGCCAGTAATTTCACTGGTTGTCTTCTCCACCTGCTAGTACTGCTGCTTGGCGGCTGGATTGAGAAGCGAGATGTTGGTAGCGATCTAAAAAGCCCTCGCACAATGTCTTATCACCCGCAGAAAAGAGTTGAAACTAGTGTTGTTCTTATCACCCGCAGAAAAGAGTTGAAGCTAGTGTTGTTATAAAACTTGTTTGCTTTTTTAACTCGGTATTTTTTCTTATAATTTTGCAGATAAACAACTTCTAATACTCATTCCAGTATTCTGAAAACATGACTAGTAAAAATGCCCAGTAAACAGGAAAGTGGAAATATTCTGCACCATCTGACGCAATTCGAGGCAGTGCTCCCCAAATTTATGCCGTTTTTATCAAAGTACGAAATAACACAATGCCCGGCTGCGATTCATAATTCATTTTCTCGAAGAAGCCTTTTTTTATTCTATTTTGCGGGATAGTATTATTGCTGTTGTTATTTTTTATGTACATACTTGGAATTTGTACATACTTAAAATACATTCTCTTCCCACCGTCTGTCCTTCTCTATTTTACTCGCTTAGATCTTTTAAAATTACGCTACGCAATTTAATGCGGTTTTGACAATAGACTGTCACAAACCAACTGGGCATAAACCAACTCTCAGAATCTGAAGCCTAGCTAGCAAGCAAGGACAATAAAACTCAATGTCAATAAAAAAAATCGAATAATTAAAAAATCTAAACAATTAATAATGCCTAATCGTAAGTTTCCGGAAAGAAATTCCGGACAAACGAAAAAAAAATGATGTTAAGACCCAGAGACGGGCGAGTAAGTTCGCGTACTTACGGCTCGACGACTTTACTCGCCTGTGTGTCAGTCTAAACAGTACGCGTACTTTTAGTTTAGAGTAAAATATTTACAGGCGAGTAAAAAGTCGTCGAGCCGTAACTATGCGAACTTATTCGCCCATCTGTCACCCACTTTTTAGTCGTGTAGTCTATGCCTAGATAAAAATCGGACAATCGTTTAGTGTTACAAAGGTATACTCGTAATCATAAGGTAAACCGCTTGTTCTGTTGTTTTCATCACGGTAAGTTTTTAAAAGTGCTTCTTTGCAAATTTTAAAATAATCTCCTTCCTAGCAAAAGCCAATACTGTCCGTATTAAAATAATTCCTAGTGAGCTTTCGTACCCAAAGCACGCATAGCGAAGCATATCATTAGTTCGCAAACAAGTCGAACTAGGAAGCAAATACCGTAAACTAAAACTAACGCCTTCTAGGTTCTATCGACAAACGCCCGGCCAGCGGCACATGTGCGCTAGTGATGTCGTTGTATCGATAAAATTAAAAAAAAAAACTTTTTTATGTACAACAACGAAGGCAAAAGAATTGGATATATTTGTTTATTTAATTATAAAAGTTTACGCAGCATAGCAATATGTGTACACCAAAGCACAGAATAAATAAACAATAAAAAATACCGGCCAAGTGCGAGTCAGACTCGCGCACGAAGGGTTCCATATCTGAAATAACCTCCTTATTATAATTATTACGATTCATGAGATACAGCAAAAAACACCAACAACTACTTTGTTATATGGTAGCCCCCCCTTAATTATTATTATTATTTTGATTGTAGTATTCGTTGTTGTAGCCACAATAAAAATACATAATCTGTGCCAATTTCAACTGTCTAGCTATTACGGTTCTTGAGATCTAGCTCGGCGAGTGGTAGCCATGAAAAAGGGCTAAAATATCACGTTTTTTGTATGGGAGCCCCCCTTAATTATTATTATTATTGTTTTGTTTTTAGTACTTTTTGTTATAGCGGCAACAGAAATACACAATCTGTGAAAATTTCGACTGTCTAGCTATTACGGTTCTTGAGATACAGCCTGGTGACAGACGGACGGACGGACTGCGAAGTCTTAGTAATACGGTGCCGTTTTTACCCTTTGGGTACGGAACCCTAAAAACTAGATTAAAAAAAAAACTATCACTTGATGGAAGTAAACACCGCCACCCACGGACACCTCCAACACGAGAGGGCTGTAGATGCGGCGCCAGCCTTAGAGGACTAAAAAGAAAAAGTTTATTCGTAACAAGTAATTTTTTGTTTTCATTAAATAACGTTACTACTCATATTTAATTTTACAGGTAAAGTAGCAACCACAAACTACTATAAACAAAAGCCGAGTAGTATAGTTGTTAGCAAGATTTGTGATAACAAATAATTTGCGCATCGCAAAAAATAATCATAAAAATTCTATCATAAAGTTTTATACGCAGCACGGCACTACGCCATTAAAATAAGCTTTAAAATAATCCCGTGCAGTTTCCAAAGAAATACTGCTATGTGAACGTTCTCTGGATTCTTTCAGCAGATGTGCCATCCGCAGTTATAGTGTCAAAAACGTCATAACTACCTATATTTCTACACAAATTCTAAATTTTCATCTTCACAATAGACCGTGAAAAATTCGAATTAATACTCAAAATAACTGAAAGTTTTTTAGTGGTTCTTATGACTGTTTGATCCGGCTTAGTTTCCTGTGCCCTGACTGGGAAGTTTGTTCACGATTTTCTGTATTTTTATTATGCTGGGTCACTTTTAAATTTTATGAGGTTTAGGTCACACGTTGTTTTCTTGTTTTCTTTTTCTTCGGAATGCAAAGAAGGCTTATTATGACATGATAATGCTTGAGCCTGCGTTCTATTTCCAATTACATAAATTTTTATCTCGTGGTAATGTCTAATTTTGTGCATTTTTACATTTTTGTTTGACAATCTAGGTACATCATACAGGGAACAGCATTGATCATTTTCGGCTTTCCAATTAGGTCCAAAGATTTGGGCTGAACTCCGACGTCTGTTAGTTAGTTGGAATTTATCTGTTTTATTATTATAGTTTTTTTCTAATTTTATTCGCCTGTTACCTTAACTTGGCTTATTTTAAGGTAAGAATTGAAATCACTACCTTACGTCCTCTACGTCCTATACGTCCTTTAGTTTCGTAAACTTAACTTGAAAAACCAGAAAAAACGACAAAATGTAAAAATAAGTCTGCTATCTGTACAACTAAATAAAATGCAATTAAAATTACACTATGTGTCGTCCAAAAAAAATAGTGTCAGAGCTAGTTTTTCTTCTTTACATTAAAATATTTTTGCATTCGCATTTTATTTAATTTAGTAAAGTTACACACCGAAGAACACGCTTGAAAATCAAATTGAAATAAGCGCCATCTATTGAGCCACATGCAAAACTAAGCAGCATTTAGAGCAGCAGCAGCAGCATCAACTAAAATTACCGTTGCCAACAATTAACGCTGGCTCAAAGCGCGAACTCTACATACATTACGTGACATTTCGCACCCTCCACATCTAAAATTCCCTTTTCAATGTGTTGCTAAATTAAACGTATAGTAAGTGAGTTATCTGATGTGCAGAGGCTCCGGGCTGTGTTGATGGCGACGCACCTGCTCCCCGCCACAGTCTCCAGAGTTTGGCAGTTGTACACAATTAATTGAAATATCGACGTCACAGGGGACCGAAGAGTTGGCAGCTTTCTTGAATAAAGATGCATTGCGATCCAGAGAGGAAATGCTGCCAGCATCTTCGGCACTGGTTTAGCCGAATAAAGCCAAACACACATTACACACACATACATAAGTCATGTTCAATTTCCTTTCCTTCGCCCTTATTTCCAAACGTACCATGCAATTTTGGCAATACTGCTCTTCGACACCCGCACCACACCCTCCCCCCGAGTTTCGAAAAAATATGGACGATCGCGCGCATAGCTCTGTGAGAAAATCTTAATAAAATTTCCGTATAAGTGTAAAGCCACTGAGACAAAAAAGTGTTAGTGCTGTGTTATTGATAAAGTGGTGTCAATTAGTGCCAGTGGAAGCAAACACTCATCATCGCAGAACCAGTGCCTCCAAAACTTCAGTGCAGCCCATGCACCATGCCCAAGGGAACCTCTTTTAATAGTTTAATTTTAATTTAATAAAAACAAAAAATGTCACGCGGTAAGATATCTACGAGTGGGAGGGGGCACTCGACCAGGATGTCATAGGTATGACAATTAATGTCAGCGATGACTTTCAAAAATACGAACTTTTGAAAATCGGTGAGAATTTGTCATATCGCTGACAATTTGTCAGTTGGTGACATTCAGAAATCGGTTCCCTAGAAAAAGCTTGTTTCAGTAGAGACTAGGAGTCCTCTCGTGGGATAAGGATCGTTTTGCGAACGGGACATTTTGCGTAAGGGACATTTCGCAAAAGGGACAAAGGGACATTATGCGAGTGGGACGATATGCGCCTAAACCTTAAATTATTTCGCGTTCATGTTACTGTTATGATTCTGTGTGTTATGGCCTTAACATGAAGGAACGCGTTGTTTGAATAAGAGAATAGTGAAGCGAAAACACGTCACATAACAGATAGGTACAAACATAAATGGCTAACTTCACATTTTAGGGGTACACTGCTTTTGGTTCGTAATTTTTAATAAATGCGGGTAGGAACTTGTGCATGGTCTGTTCGAATCGCAGTGCTGTGTTTCGGTATGGAGATTAAGGATAAGGCATGAGTTGGACGCTTGAAGCGGAGTGTTCGGTGGGGCGTATAGCGTGGCGGGAAGCGGCAAAGGGCTTTGTACAGCGTCGACTAAGGACACGCCGCACGCAACCTCAGCTTGAGCGTCCATCTCAGGCACTCAGGCATAAAGAGATAGGCCGGTGTAATCGGAGCCTATCATTTGCCCGAATTTCATTTGCCATAATGTAAAGTTTGCCATAATTATCATTTGCCATAACTCTATTTTTCTCTGAAACCGTAATTTTTTCAGGAGCATTGAAATGGCAATCTTGTAGTACTCTATAGGTTAGGTTAGGTTTGTTTCATAACAATCCTGAATAATTAGCAGTTAAAGAGAAAAAACAGTTATGGCAAACAATACATTTATGGCATAATGAAATTCGGTCAAACGATTGTGAACCCGGTGTAATTACTGAGACATCAAGTAATCTATTTATCTTAGCCTTTTAGGTTAGTAACCCGCAGCGTAGCCAGCCATGGGCTCAGGGTGGGGCAGCAGTCTAAAATAATATGTAACTAGCAAACTATACCCGCGGTCTTACCCTGGTAATTTTTTTCATACACGAAGGTTACAGATCCAGGATGGGGCAAGCGCCCCACCCTGCCCCACCGTGGCTACGCCCATAAACGCATCTGAAATCTTTGGTGTTACTACATACCTTCAGACGATTTACTAGCTAGAATGCCATGAATGTCAGTTTTTAAAAAGAAATATTGTAGCCACCAATCTTAATTTGTTACGGCATTCTTTGAATATGCAAGAATTTTTCCACGCACCATAGAGACGTGATGAAATTATGCATTAAAATGTTTGCGGAAACAATTCCATTCCATCTACTCTTTAAAGTCGCCCTGAAAAAATTAAAAAAAGTGTAGAAATTAGTTTCCCGGTTACGCTAGAATGTTATTTTCTGGGAATACGAGGACAGCTTTTCAGATTATACTTACACTTCTGGGTTTTAGTATACATCTTTCCTTTGACGTAAGATTCTCTGCTGACTGCTTTTTTACTCGACTACGGCGAAACTCGAAAGGAGAGTTATGTATTTGCCGCGAATTTATGAATGTGTAAAATTATGTCAAAACAACGGCAACAGAACTTATTTATAACTAGCTTCTGCCCGCGACTTCGTCCGCGTAGAAATAGACTTACATTAGACAGCTTTGATCTTTCGCATGTTTATCGCTATCCCGCTGGAACTATGCAATTTTCCGGAATAAAAAGTAGCCTATGTGTTAATCTAAGGTACCAGCTATCTCCTTTCCAAATTTCATCCAAATCCATCCAGTAGTTTCAGCGTGAAGAAGGAACAAACATACACACTCAAATCGTCACATCCATCCATTCATCCATCCATCCATCCTCATAAACTTTCGCATTTATAATATTAGTAGGATTAATATAGCAGGCGGGGATATTTTTCTTTGGTGATTTGTAATTTAGGTCCGCCTGCTGTATTTAATTTTTTACATAATTGTACTTTTTGTTTACTGAACTGCTTACATTGTCATCCGTCCTACATTATTATAAGAAAGACGAGACTTAATCACGTAAATAAAAAGTATTTTAGGAAATAAATACCTCGACGTTTCGGGACCATGACGTCGACCAAGATGTGGTCCTCTCGAGACCGTGGATGCAAAGTCGCGTGCGTGTGAATATTGCGAAAGTTTGAATTGTATCCTTCCTACATAAATAATTATATACTAGTCTATCCAGAAGTAACCCATACACATACTAACACGACCAGCTAAACAAAACTTGCAAAGACCGAGATCACGCCTATGCGAGTAGTTTCATAATATCAACCTTAAGGGTGCGACCAAACCGCCGCGTAAACGCAGTGACATGTCGTATACGTCACGTTTTCTCACCGTTTCTTCATACATTTTTTTGCAATTCCGTAACGTCACCGTTTTTTAAGCGGCGGTGTGGTCACACCCTAATTCCATTTTCATGACGCATAGCAAAGGACATTTTGCGTCCAGGGGCCTTATTACCATGACGTCCTAATTCCGACTCAGTTCAAGTTTTAGCTGTCACTTTTAGTATGAATCTGGCAGCGAGCGATCTTAAACTGAAACGCATTAAGACGTCACGGTAACCCCCCTGATGTTTCCAAAACACGTCGAACTTTTGACGCAAGTAATTTTTAGGAACCTTAAGGGTGCGACCACACCGCCGCTTAAAAAACGGTGACGTTACGAAATCGCAACAAAATGTATCTATGAAGAAACGGTGAAAAAACGTGACGCATACGACACGTCACTGCGTATACGCAGCGGTTTGGTCGCACCCTAAATCTTCTTGGATCTTATACATACTACATACATACATACATATCGTCACGCCTCTTTCTTGGATCTAATGGTCTTTTCAAATGATCGAAGGCGGTTACAGAGAGGTGACCAAGATTGGGTCGAAGATCAGTGGGCAGACCACCAGCCCGTTGGCGTTGGTCAGATGACATCTGGCATTCAGCTGAAAAACTGTAGATGAAACTGGCACAGGACTGGGCAAAGAGGCGTGAAGATGAAGAGGCCTTTACTCAGCAGTGGGTGGATGTGGGCTGATTAGATACAATCTTTAAAAAGCCCCCACAAAATGGACTCATAACCTGGGGCCTTGCCATGACGTCTTAATGCGATTCAGTTTAGATTCGCTCGCTGTCAGATTCATACTAAAAGTGACAGTTAAAACTTGAACTGAGTCGGAATTAGGACGTCATGGTAAGTATCGCAGGAGTCCGTTAAATGAGAGTCGCGCAAGACCGGTCTTTATGGCGCTCTTTGGGTGAGGCCACTTTCAGCCGATGATAATGATGACTCCTTTTGTTAATTGTTAAAAGAGCTATAATTAATTTGACGTTAAAATTATAATACAGCCGAAGGAAACTAAATACTTCGAAAAACTCCATCAAATAAATCGAAAAAAAAAACATCTTGTTGAGTTGACTCAGTGCAAAGCAAGTTTTATAAATTACTCTATTTCTTACCAAATGCACAAACTAGCTGTGTAACTGCTTGAAAATAAAGTTTATTCTGCTGCAAGCATAGATGAAGTAACCATAATAGAGATTTAAAACGGACTGTTCTATTCTGCAACTCATTATTAGTCCACACACTACCCTTTAGTAACGTAAAAATTTCTCAATATACCTAAGTATAACTCTTTATTGTAACACGTTAATTTTACGGGTAATGAGATAAACAGATTTACAAAGGCGTATTAAGCATAGGGTTTCTCCTTTATCTTCTATTTACAAAATCATTTAAGTTATTTAAATCTTGATCAGATATTTCATTTTTGTTTTATAAGAATTATTATGAGTTTCATTTACTATGCCACGTCAAGGAGTGCGATTCAAAATGCGTAAAGTGGGAAATGCAATAATGTTTCAAAATAATAATAATTAAATTTTCTGTGGAAGTTCCAGCGAGTCAAACTTTTTTGATAGCGTAAATTTTATAGATTGGTTTAGATTAGGTACTTTAGGTTTTTAATAATCTTGTTATGTTGCCACTTTCTGAGTATAATTATATTTCAAACTTTATTTATTTTAATACAAGTACGTGTCCCACGCATGGACTAAACACTACCTATTTTCATATCGAACATTAATAGCTGCTCGCTTGTCTTTAATGACCTGCAAAATCAATTGTGTCACTTTTTGTGTCATTTTATACAAGTTGTATGACATTTACCCCTTATTCATAAACGCTCTATAGGCTTCTGCTAACTTAGCAATCGTTTGTCCTTATCTGTGAAAGGTAAATGTCAAAGTGACAAATAAGGACAAACGATTGCTAAGTTAGCAGAGGCCTATAGAGCGTTTATGAATTATGATTAAGAGGGTTAAACTCTACGGGCTAGTTCCTCTGACTGCAGGCGTCGAAGCGGCACTGCCATCTGCGCTTCCGCACCTCTTGGACTCGTTTTATCTCAGCAACCCGACGAAGCGTTGCTTATAGAAATCCTATATCCCATTTTACTTCGAATTTCTTAAGTGTACATTTACATGGGATCCGCCGACTCCGTGATTTTATTTCTGGTAGCTCACCTGAATTCGTTTGTTTTTCCTTCGCTTTCGTTTTAGGTAAATTGGTTGTGGCCGTATTCTGCATCAATTGTTCTGGTTAAGTGTAATGTGAGTGATAAAAATGAAAAGGAAAATGATTTATTTCATAAAACAATTACATAACCATTTTATTGGCTGGAATCCCCTTTTAAGCTTAAAATAGTTAGAAACTATGTAGCTAGTTAGCTTAGACAGTTTTAAAGGTTTTCTTTTTCGTACAGTTCTAAGTAGGTTAATCTGTTTTATTAAACATAGTGATTGCAACACCTCAGTATAAATGGAGCAAATTCATTGACAATACTAGGGTTGTAGGTACAAATCTGCCTTTAAATCGGACCATCCTATAGCCTATAGGCTTCTGCTAACTTGGCAATCGCTTGTCCTTTATCTGTGAAAGGTAAATGTCAAAGTGACAGATAAGGACAAACGATTGCTAAGGTAGCAGAGGCCTACAGAGCGTTTATGAATAAAGGGGTAATTCTTTTTTTTTTTTTTTATTTAAGAGGGGGCAAACGAGCAGACGGGTCACCTGATGGAAAGTAATCACCATCGCCCATGGACACCTGCAAGACTTGGGGAATCACAGGTGCGTTGCCGTGCCGACCCCTTCAAGAACAGGAAGGCTCGCTTTTTAAAGATCCCTAAATTGTACCGCTCAGGGAATGTTGCAGCAGGAAGTTGGAAATCTTGTTATATTTTGGTTTTACGAGGGAGAAAAAATAAAAGTCTGTATGGTTAACCGTGTACTTCGTAGCCATGTCTCATTCGCTCCACCTTACTCCGCACCAGCCGCCTCCTCTTCCTCAGCTTCTCGATGTAGAGCTCTCTTTCAGGAGTGGTCCGAGGAGAATTCAAATCTGGACACCTGGACAGAAGTTAATACATAATTACCAAAACAAATAGCTCACGTATAAAAGCGGAGCAATGCTCAACATTTTACGAACTAATTCGTAGTCCTTCCTCGTGGAGTGCTCGCCCCAGCGGCAGCGAAACGAACACTGCGCGCCAGCGCTCTGCTCGCGCCGCACAACGCAGCGGCGCACATCTACCCTCGTTTTCATCGTCATTTTTATTATTGTCAAAAGTAGGGTAGCACACAACACTGATCATGTCACTCCGTAAAGGTCCCTCACCGCTTGGTCCATATTTAAAACTGTTCAAACATGATGTTCGAAACGTGTCGAGCATTGTTCGGCTTTTATACGTGAGTTATCCGTTTTTGTAATTATGATTGAGTCTCACGGTAGTTTCATGTTGAAAATTACATACATACAGTCATGGCTCTTTCCAGGTCAAAGTCAAAGTCAAAGTGATTTATTTGCAAACAGGTGAAATGGTTTCAGTGATGGTCAAAATACAAACTAGTCTAACACTATGTTTTGCCAGAGGGCATACAAAAATCAATGTCAGATAATAAATTAAATTAAATTACATTGAAATAAAATATTAAATTAACAATCATTAAACATTAACAATATATAGGAAGAGACTACTTTGTTCCACTTGCTACGATCCTAACATAACCTCTTTCGCTTTATCCACATTCATCAATCCACATACTATTAATCGGGATTATTTCTGTGATTCAGCAAACACCTCCGCCATTTTTACCATGAGTTTATTATCTCTAGATAATAAAGTGTAGTTATATTCTAAGCAACTGTTATAAACCTTAAAAAACTCATGTAATCTTATTATGAAACTCGAAAAAGTTTCGTTTCATAAAGCCTCACTCGTGTTTTAAGGACCCTCATTATATAACTATTGCATAAACTACTATTATCCTACAACATTCTCAGAAGATACAAGTGTTTCGTTACCCGCTTGACAGCAACACTCACTTGTAAATCTCGTTAGTGATCGTATTGTCGTTCTTACACCGCGCCGTCCACTGCGACCAGTACTTGAAGCCCTCTTGGTGGAAGATGTTTACTGCGCACGCTGTGTCGTCTTGTATGTCGTCGTCGAGTAGCGCTAGGGGCAAGGTTTAATGGTGGTTAATGTTAGTGTTAATAAAGCCGTGGTAGCCTAGTGGTTTGACCTGTGGCCTCTCAAGCAGAGCGTCGCGGGTTCAAATGCCGGGCTCGCACCTCTGAGTTTTTCGGAATTTATGTGCGAAAATTACATTTGTAATTTGCCATGAGCTTTTCGGTGAAGGAAAACATCGTGAGGAAACCTGCACACATCTGCGAAGAAATTCAATGGTGTGTGTTAAGTTCCCAATCCGCACTGGGCGCGCGTGGGAACTATAGCCCAAACCCTCCAATACACGGGGAAGGCCTATGCCATGAGACACGCCAAATTACGCGACAATTTAATAAATAAACGACAATAACAACAACATGTACTTACTAAAATTATAGAGAATTCGGAATAAATAGGCTTATAAATAAATAAATAAAAATGTTAGTGTTACGAGGGCGCTTTATGCACTAGAGAAATAAAAGTAAAAAATCGAAGTTCACTGATATTATATGACAATGCTTTTCAACCTGTAGGTCGCGAGTCTTTTTAGGAGGTCGCAGTAAGCTCAAAAATACGCTTACTATCAAATAACAGTATTTAGTGTTTGTATTGTATTTGAGCGACAACAAAGTACTAAAAGCGAAAGTGGGTGGGGGTTTCCGTACCTGTAATGATACATTTAAGTCATTTTATAATAAATAAATAAATAAATAAAATATTTTTTCAGACCGAAGGGGGTCACGCGTCACTCTTTCAGAATGTTTGAAAAACACTGTTATATTAGTCACTAGCTGTTGTCCGCGACTTTGTTCAACAGGAACAATGTAGGATTCTAATGGTGAAAGAATTTGTAAAAAATGCAAACAAACAGACAATCAAATCTCTCCTCATAATAATATTATTGTTATTAATGTAAGTGCAACGGTGTTTGTGAAATTTCACTCTGACTGATTATCCTTGGACAAAATTCACCTTTAGGGAACATTAGGTTACTTTAGGTTGCAGGTATATTAGCGTGATACCTAGAAAATTCTCAAGTGATACTTTAGTAGATACCTACTTTAGTGAGTCGATAACTTTATCTTAAGTACTTTGCACGTCAAATTACATTCTTGAGTACCTACTATACCGTGCTTGAGAAAAATCTATAAATATACTAGATTAATCAACTGTCAAAGGGTTGAACCGGTTTGAACCAGTGCAGGCTGCCGCTCAAAACCGGTTTAATCTGGCTTATCCAGTGGACAGTAAATACGAGGCAGCTTTGACCCTGTTGGTTTATGACTACTGCGCCCATTTGCCGCTGAGATTTTTTCGCTCAAGATTTTGTAATTGTAACTTAATTTTTCAAGAATTATATTGTGGTGTATGTCTAGCTAGATAGATTAATATATAAGTTGTGTATTCATTTGTATGTTTAGTCTTTAAGCTACTCTCATTGAATAAACACGTATCTACTCAATATGTAGTGTTTCAATACCTCGAACCGTACATGGCGATCCTGCCAGTCGTCGCGCGCCGCGAGTGTTCCTTTTACGGCGGAATGTGAACTATAAACAATATCAGTATGTGCCAAACGGACAATGTGAAGTTGAGGGAATTGGAGGACATTTTAATGAAAATAACTACAGATTTTTTCTGGGGGGTCCTCGCTGTGATAATATTGGCCGTTTTATATAAACTTTGTTCTCGTGCTAGCTGCAAGTAAAAAAAAAAAAAAAAAAACCTCAAAATGGGATCTTCATCTTCTACAGAAAAAGACGAAGTTATAATTGCGCAGACAGCAGCAGGAGGAAATAACAGTGCACAATTGGACCAGCTGAAGTTTCATTTGTCCACGACAAATATAATACTGGCCATTATATTGTTGGTAGTGCTATTGGTGTTGCTGTATGGTATTTATAAAAATTATCATTCTTGCCACAAGAAGATGATCCAGCGGGAGTTGAACCATCACGCCATTTTTAGGAGATCCGGAAGGGCGGATAGACGGGCACCAGAGGTCGTATGAGGACAGCGAGCAACGCGACGCTAGTGAGGTACAGGTGAACAACAATGAAACTGAAGTGAGTGAGTGATTGTGCTATTTTTTTTTTATAGTGTACTTCTTTCAATACGTAATTGAAATAATTATCTTAAAAGTATTAACCAACCAACTTGCTTAATAGAAACAGTATGTAATGGTTGAACAACTTAATACGGTATACGAAAACATAAAGCACTTGCAGGAGAATGCTTTTAAGTTAGCAAGGGATAAACGCACTGTACCGACATTTGGACTGATCACCCAAGGGTCGTAGACATGTTGAAAAAACCAAACAATTATACAGAATTAGTATTTTTCAATGAAAGGGAATGGCGAAAATCAAAGCCACATATAGTTGAGGAGAGCGTTGAATTCGCATTTATAAAAAGTAAATCTATAATTTGTGTTAAACCAATAGCCCTAACACAAAGCGCACGAGCTGCCTTTGCGAGGTCGTTGAGTTTATTTTGTAGAAAGATAAGCATATACGATGTATATGTTATTCTAAATGAATCTAATAAAGAAGCTGTACAGAATCTAACACGTTCTATAAATGGATTCCCACAATGGACCGGTCCACGTTTACATATTTTAAGAGGAATCAAAAAGATAAATGATAGTGACACAATTCGCGTCATATTAAATGACTATCACATGCTGCCCACCAGCGGACACGCTGGCATAAGGCGCATGCTAAATAATATTAAGAGACGTTACTTCTGGCAAGGTATGGAACATGACGTCACAGATTTTGTTAAGAAATGTGACGCGTGTCAAAGGCAAAAACATTTTAGGCTTGTTAAGGAGCCAATGATTATAACTGACACAGGTCAGTCAGCATTTGATAGAGTATTTTTAGATTTAGTGGGCCCGTTAGTTAAGGATAGTTATAATTATAGTTACATTTTAACCCTGCAATGCGACCTTACGAAATATGTTGAAGCCTATCCCCTTACAGCAAAAGATACAGTGTCCGTAGCGACAGCATTGGTAAATAATTTCATATTACGCTACGGCATACCGCGAGAAATTATTACAGATAGAGGCACAGAATTCATCTCAAGCACGATGCAAGAAGTATGCAAGCTTTTAAAAATTTCACATTTAAAATCAACAGCCTATCATCATCAAACTATTGGTTCATTAGAGAACAGCCATAAAAACTTAATTTCATTTCTACGCATTCAAACTGAGAATACAGGACAAAATTGGAGCTTATGGCTACCCTACTGGAGTTTTGCTTTCAATACCACTATACATACGGAAACTAAATATAGTCCCTATGAACTAGTATTCGGAAAAACATGTAATATTCCAAATAATCTAACAAACTCTTTAGACCCATTGTATAATTTTAATGACTATCCGTATGAACTAAAATACAGATTACAGAAGTCGCAATTAGATGCTAAACTAAATTTATGTAAGAGTAAAGAGATAAGGAAAACGCGTTATGACGCATATGTAAACACTGTAGAGTACAAGGAAGGAGATCTAGTTTTAGTTAAAAATGAAGCTTGTTCTAACAAGCTGGACCCCTTGTATGTAGGTCCATTTAAAGTAGTGAAGGACATTGAACCAAATGTAATCATTTTAGATAAGAATAATAAGGAGAAAACTCTCCATAAAAATAGAACAAAATTGTATTTTTGTTAATAATAAATATTAGGTAAAAAAAAAAAAAAACTTACTATATCAGTTTTTTTTTATTATGCCCCCGCGGGGCGTGTGGTGTATGTCTAGCTAGATAGATTAATATATAAGTTGTGTATTCATTTGTATGTTTAGTCTTTAAGCTACTCTCATTGAATAAACACGTATCTACTCAATATGTAGTGTTTCAATACCTCGAACCGTACAATATTTACCAAAAGAGGAGGATGAACGCCTTTTTTTTAACAATAATTTTGAGATGTTTGTATTGAGAGAGAGAGAGAGAGAGAGAGAAACATTTATTGGTAAAGTAGGTAATAATAAGTTTAATTTAAGAGTTTTTAATGATTCACGGTTAAGTTCATTCGAAATATTATAAAAGGGATGTGAACCACGATTACCTTTACCCCCCTTTGAGGGTAGACGGAGCTCGGTCTACCCAACAATAAAATCCACCCGCAATTTCTTCAGTCTACCCGTGATCATGATACATGCAACTGTATCGAAATATCGGGTGCACAATAAAGGTAATCGCGGTTCACATCCCGTTTATAATATTTCGAATTAGTTTCATTTAATGGATTTAAAAAATATATTTTCAAACTTAGAAACATTTGAACAAAGGTAAAAGAGGGCAGATGGCGCTGGCATTTCGCATAATGTTAATGCAATGCTATACCTACTGTCTGCAAATAACGTGTTTTGAAAATCCAATTGACAAAACTTGTAAGACTAGGTTTAGGTACTTATCACAATTTATAAAGTAGTAGTCACGGGTCACTCGTGGTTCTTTGTCATTATCATACTTTATTTTAGACATTATGTTTATGTATGTCTCATGAACGCTTTATAATCAACTATTATACCATCCTAACTAACTAAACTAAACCAAAAACACCTTCCACATTTTATGACGTTCATGTCACATTAAATTGTATTTTTAAATTAAATACGATGCTGCCGGCACATAAAACGTCGCTTTAAATTTTAGTCTTGAGTTAGTTGAGCTTTAATATTTCTGGTTACTGTAACTAAGTTCCAGGTTTAATTCTTAAGTTTATAAGAACTGAATCATATTCGTGTGCTTTTAAAGTTTTATTTCGCGTGGTTGAATTTTAAAATATGTGACCATGTTGAATTGAGTGTATATTTTTGAGTGCGGCGTAACTAGTTCTTGTGTCGAGAGTCATCTGGTTTAAGATGGCTGGCAGTGATCAGTAGTTTCTTATTATTATGTACCTACTGCTATCTATTGGACGGCAATATGAGAGATTGATGTCTAATTAAAAAACTAAATCTGTTTTTTTGGACATGCGTCCTTTTGAATAAGGACAGGAGAATAGTACATCCGTGTTTGTCGTGTTTGTTGTTTTTGTTACATTATGAGTACTTGCATCTGCAATATTGTTATGTTACGTATGTCTATTCGAAGCGGTGATTGCTTGCCATCAGGTAACCCAGCTGTTCGTTTGCCTTCCTTGTTATAAAAAAAACAAAGAATAGTCTCTGAATTCCTTTTTAATTTTCATTGAAGTAGATACAGATAGACAAGAAACAACAACAACAACTAGTTTGTGAGTATTGTTGTTGATTGTAGATGTGTTTTATGTACAATAAAGAGTTATACATACATACATACAGTAAAACCATTTGATTCCTAATCCTGATCCACCGTAAAGCGTTCTCACACTATAAGTCACATAAATTTTCTATTCAATTCAATATAACGTCACTATGACATTTGCTGTGAGAGGGTTCCACAGTGGGACGGGAATCGATTTGTCCGATGGTACATACAATACATAGTAGATATGAAAGTAACCAGAGGAAGTAATAATAAAAAGAAGACGTAATTTACGTTAATCCTGCTTAAACTTTATAGTTTCATCTCCATAGATAGACAGACGGACTCCTGATCTCAATAATACTATGAATGCAATGTTTTTAGTCATTGAAGCGCAGATTGTTCTTTCCAATGTTCGGGTTGTAAAATGCATCGCGTTGTAACAAGAAAAGTATAAAATACTCGGTGTAAAATATCAGATGAGAAGCATGACATAAAATTTATTTAAAAACCGAAGCCATTTTGAACTCCCGACGCAAAAACAAGGGTGTTATATAAGTTTGAAGTCGATTTCTGTGTGTGTGTGTGTGTGTGTGTCTGTGGCCTTGTAGCTCTCAAACAGATGGACCGATTTAAATGCGATTTTTTTCAGCCAGTTTTCTTGCGGTGGTTCTTAGCCGTTTGACATAAAATTGAATGATGCGATGAGGTTTTAAAATTTGAAATTTTATTTTAATCAAAGAACAAACTAAAAAAGATATGAAATAAAAATATGCGAGGGTTGTTACCAAACCGCCTTGATGTCGCTTTTATATATTATCATTGGCAAGTGTCTCCACTTTATACCATTTTATTTATCTATGCCAGTTTAATATTATAATACCAGACAAACCGGGCGTCCATTGTTCCGAGTCCATCTCTCAAGTACAATTTTGCAACTACTTTACAAAGTTTAAAACTGAAATACTTCACTGCGTACTCGTTACTCAAATCCCTACTCGTTACTTTACTCATCCGACTGCACCGGACATAAAACCGGATCGTAAAATCGTCCGGGGACACTCCCGGTTTGTTTGTCTGCCCTCCTGTTTGTCAGTGGAATGTTTAAGCTGCAACACTTACAATATTGCATTTGATGCGTCAACTTTGTATTAATCCGATTATGAAGTTGCTTTAGTGTTTTGTTTTTCGGGATTTTGCGACTAACGAGAATTTGAACCGTAAACAATGGCGGACGAAAGTCAATAATTGCATAGGCAGTGAATGTGTTTCATAAAAGCGAGTGAGAATCGACAGGCAACGGTGTGAAACGAAAATAAGCAAAACATCATCATCATCTTCCTAGCGTTTTCTCGGCATTTGCCACGGCTCAGTGAGCCTGGGGTCCGCTTTAACAATCTAATCCCAAGATTTGGCGTAGGCACTAGTTTTTACAGAAGCGACTGCCATCTGACCTTCCAACCCAGAAGGGTAACTAAGCCTTATTGGGATCGGCCCGGTTTCCTCACGATGTTTTCCTTCACTGAAAAGCTCATGGTAAACAAATGTAATTTCGCACATAAATTTCGAAAAACTCAGAGGTGCGAGCCCGGAATTCGAACCCTCGACCCTCTGCTTGAGAGGCCACAGGTCAAACCACTAGGCTACCACGGCTTGAAAATAAGCAAAACGTTCTTCAAATATTCCCCACGACGTGTTAAGGTTAATTGGAGCTATTCGAACGTCTGTAGTAGATAGGAACACTTAAATACTCGATTACCAAAGTGACGTACGTTTACCTGGTTGATATTCCATATTTAGACCTTACGGAGTGAACAGTAAGTTCAAATTCGTAGTAGTGGATGTGGTTATTAAGATGTTTTGTCGAGTTTTTGGACACTTACATTCACACGCCACGTTGCAGTCTCCGCCCTTTTTGCCCGGTCGACACCACCGGCTTGGAATCTGGAATTTTTTTAAAAAGGTACCTTTAGGATTTCCCTCTCTTCTGCCTCTCGACTATCCTAAAAGCGTATTTCTGTCTGTCTTTTGGTAAATGCATTGATGTGTGAAGCGGCCATTTTTTCCTAGAGGCCAGTGATAATAAAAAACAGACGACCATTTAATGAGTAGTCTGGTCATAAAATAAAGTGGAAAATTTATTAAGTCAATCGATCAATCAAATCAGCCGACTATTGAGCAAAGGCCACACAGATACATACCGTATTATACATATAGGTGTTAATGTTGATGTTTACGTATTTTTGCAACTTTGCGCGAATCCATATTTTGACCTTGACTGTACCTACCTACAAATATATTTAATTTCGGAACTTTAGATTAGGGCAAGTGATAATTGGTTCAAACCTGATAGAGTCCATAGTTTTTCTTCCCGCTCGGTGAAACGACGAAAGCTCTTGTGTCCCTGTTGCTCACTTTCTCTACCAGGCAGACCCCTGTGGAGTAAAGAAACATAAAGTCCTGATAATAACGATAGGTAACCTAATGATAATTACCTGTCGAAGGAATAAGTACATTTTAAAAATTCATAGTTGAACTATACAGCTGTATCATTGTTTGTAAACAAATGTTTGCACATAAAAAATATGTTCATCTGATTCTCAGAACCGATATTTTTTATCATAGCTACACGACTAATAAAAACGCGATTTTTTGTTACGATTTATCGGAACACTTATTTTCAAGGTCAGAAAGGATCACGAGCATCTGAGCTGGCCAGACAGGGATTCAAGCACTTAACCAACCAACATAAAGTATAACTAAATATGATTTGCCAAATCATAGTTGTTAGGTTGTTTTATGACTTTTTCAAAAGTTAAAAACATTATCAGAAAATAAAACTTTGTCAAATGATAATTGTGAAATGATGCATTTGTCGAATGTTTTTTTTTGTGAAACGATGATAAACGTACCTACGTAACTACATACATATTTAATTGGTCTACCACTTACCGTGATCCACAAGCGCGTTTGCCCTAAACTAATTCCTTACAAAATACTTCAAAGTTTGCTATCGGTCCAAATTAACAATCCTTGTATGCCTTGGTAAGCGACTGTGGGAAAATCCGTGTTATAATTCGAGGAAAAACCCTACGGCCATTGTTACAAAACGAACACGAACGAATGTATTCTTTAGTTCTACGAATCTTACTATGTGATACAATCGGCTCTATTAAACTAGTAAGCCTATGAGTGTATAATAATGTAAATAACATACACACATATCTACATAAAAAGAAAACCAGCTATAAAAATCATGGACAGGATGAGAGATAGTGCTCCTAAACGCTCCATAAACTTGCAAGATTTAAAGTCATTATCAAATTAAAATTTGTATCACAAAACAGTGTTGCATCACAAATCACAAAACAATGTACAGTCGAAAATGTTTCTCGTCAAATTACAAAAAATAAACTTGTCACATTTTTTCAATTGCAACAATATTTTTCGCGTCCATTTTTTCAGCAAAAACCAATTTTGGAAATAGAGACCTGTCGTTGAAATACGTTGATCTGATACAATCGCACGCTTCAGTTAGTGTAGCACGAACCTAAATCCGGGTACACACTAACCGCATTGACAGTTCGTGATCAGAAAATGTTAATGGAAATTACAGCTTACGGCAAACTTCTTGAGCGAGAACGACGTGGAAGGGATAAGTTCGCGCATGTACTTTTATACCAAAGAGACGCTAAATTCACTTCTGCATTCAAGGTCAGGCTCAAGATGTTTGCCGGCAACTGTAACCCCCTTAATCACAAACGCCTGTTAAACTTAATGGTAGTTTAACCTGCCACTTTGACAACCGCGTTTCCTAGACACAGACTAACCTACATAATTTAACACGACCTTATACCTAACGGGAGTTTAGGGTAACTGGATCACGTTCAATGTGATTGGGAGCATAGTAATTATAAAATAGTGATGGGATGCTAGCCGTGTCGCTTTTCAAAATGATGCATAAGATTTTCGCCCATTCCCTCAATGGGCTATAACGATCTACCCGAGAAGAGGAGCAGCTGGTACATTCTAGGGGGGTTATTCATCAGTGGCGTGGCGTCCATAGAACTCGATTCCCACCGGCTTGCCTATTTTAAGGCAGTTGGGCAATTTATTGTGCAGAATTAGAGGAAAAGGCTAGTTAAGTTCCCTTCGGCTTGCCTTCTGATATACTTGACGCCACGCCACTGGCTCCCATACAACAGAGTAGTTGTTGGCGTTTTAACAGAGTAACGTTAACAGAGTAGTTGTTAGCCTTTTTTCTGGCCACGCCACTGTTATTCATAAAACGCTCTATAGGCTTCTCCTAACTTAGCAAACGATCGTTTGTCCTTGTTTTGAAAGGTAAATATCAAAGTGACAGATAACGATCGCTAAGTTAGCAGAAGTCTACAGAGCGTTTATGAATAAGGGGGTACCTATGTTTTTTATTTGCTCCCAGACCAGCTGGAAGGTACAGACTAAACAAAATTAGGTTATAATACTCGTAGTCCGTCACTTTTTTGTTCAAGATGGTAAGGGTACCATCATACAAATTGATTCCTGACCACTGTGGAACCCTCTCTCAATAAATGTCATATTGACGTTATGTCATATTGTCAAGGAAAACCATATTGTGACGTTTACTGTGAGAAAGTTCTATGGTAGGTCAGGAATCAAATGATTCGACTGTACCTACCAGAATCAGAATCAGAATCAGAAATGTTTATTATCATAGCTGTTACACAATTAACACTTTGCACAACATACAGATGTCAAAAAGAACAGGCATGACTCGTCATTGTAGATCTAGCATAAATCATAAAAAAAAAAAATTAGATCAAATTAAATAAATTCAATTGCACCTAATTTCGTACACTCTTTTTAACCCTAGCTCTGCTACTTGCCAATTTCCACTGATCACTTTTTTTAATACTGGGTTTTTTACTCCGGAAGGAACTTGATTTGGCAATAAAGTGAAATGCGTTACTCCGACCAATTATTCAAGAACAGATGATAAGCTATTAGAAATAGTGTGTATTGATGTGTTTATTTCAAGTGACTCTAAATTTTAAGTGAAAAAGGTACCTTATTTCAAATATTAATCGATATTATAAAACGAAGCTAAACATTACATACCTACTTTGTTATGTAACTTTAACGAACATAATAGCATAGCAACAACTATGTCAATAAAATGTAAAAAAATCATTTTCCTCATAGATACTCAAGAGCAAATAAACGGGTCATTTTTCAAACAATTATGTATGGGAAGGGATCCGTTATTTTTGCTCGTCAGTATAGATACTCGTATGTGTAAAGACTCACATTGTCCAAGGAAAATATCATTTGGCATTCCCACCTTTATCATTTCCCGAACCAATTTACATCTCGTGTCAAACCTCTTTGCCTGCGCACTGGCACAAAAGAACGCAATTAAAAGCAAAACATGTGCTCCCCGCATGGCGATGGCAATGATACTGGCACGTAATAAACAAATATGAAAATAACGTTCCAAGTTTAAATGTCAATGTCATTGCGCACTGTTGTATTTAAATGAGGAACGAATTATGGGTTCCATTGTGATATTGATAATGTGTGAACTTTGTATCGGGAATAGTAGTCGCGACGTGCAAATGCTCTTTGGACTCTAAAATTTCCAACATTTATTTTATTTAGGGCCTGTTTCATCACTCTCAGTTAAGACCCTGATATTTTAAGTTATCTATGATGCCGTCTCTGTCTGTTTCGTAGTAATAAATAGAGAGGGAATTATAGATAACTGACACTTAAGGTATCAGGAACTTAACAGAAAGTGGTGAAACCAGCCTTAAGTCATTCACTTTAACTTTAATTCAGTGTGCCGTTGCATTACGTTGAAACCGAAATTAAATGCAAACTAAATGAAATAAATTAATTTTAGCGGAATTAATACTTAGTTAACTTGATTACTATTTTTGACAAAATTTAAAGTCTGTCAAATTGATAAAATTTATATTTTATCATGTCTTTATTTATATCATTATATACTTATTCGTAATTAACCTTATCAATGCAAAACAGTAAAGATAATTTTAATCTAAATAGAAACCGGATACTTAGTTAACTGGAGAGTAGAGATATACCGATAATAAAAATAGCTATTACTATAACCTGTACCGGTTAAGAGGTCACGCTTGGAACGTAGTTATTAAAGTGATTAAAATATTATAACTACAACGTAATAGACGACTAGGTGGCGCTACGGTCGCTACATACGCTACATACGCGTCTGTCAGTGTATAGTAAAGTTACTCCTTTGACATGGAAAAACTCAAACGCAAAAACAAAAACGATTTCACTCACAATTGCCCAGAAATGTCTTCTCGATATCTTTCTGTCGCAGCAATTCAACAGCCAGTTTGCATCTCGTAAACTTTTTACTCTCACACGCACAAATAAACAAAAACAACAAACATAATTGTTTATTTATGTACATTGTTATACGTTAACAACAGTAAATGAACGTCGTGTCCATCACGGTTGGTATCTTGTTAATAATCTAAGTATACCTATAGACAGTAAAAACACTTATACGTGTATAACACTTTGCATGCGAATGTAAATCACTTAATACAAAATACCTACAGTTTTCCTGGTTGTATACTGATACATATTTTGCGCAAACCGCAACAGAGATAATAGTCATCTCATTCTAATGTTTATATTCGAATGAAACAGCTGTATCTTCATACAAAGCAGCAAATGGACTGTACTAATAAGAACCAGTATTAATAGACTAGTAGGTACTGTCTACTAAGATTCCGTTATGTATACAGCTGTAAATTTATTCAGCAAAAATGTGTTTATGTGTCTATTTAAAAGCTTAATATTTTTCAAAGAAATGCCTTATTCAAAAAACAGTTTTCGTAAACCTATAATAATTTTGAATTACCTTTTCATTTCATTCCATACAGAACTTAGATGATCTGCAAAAAGTTATGATAAAAATAAAAGTAGGTAACTGAGTTACAACGACGCATAGAACGTGTTAAATAGATAAGACAAAATTGTTTGAATTATCGCAAAGTCTAATCAGTTTGCTACTCTTCTACTAGACATGCCACTGGTAATTTTTCTAAGAAAATAATAATCATATCTTCCTTGGGTTCATTTTTGTTCGTTTTTTTATATCAGAAATTTACTGTATAATTGGTATTAATTCTTAAGTAAAATGGAAACATTATTCGTAAATTTTATTAACGTCTAGTTTTGAAACAGTTATTAATATTATTGAAACAGTAATAATTTAACTTTTATTCAATTAGACTGGATTATGCGAACCACAAAATGTAGCCGGGCAAAACTATGCCTTACCTTAAACGCGATTTATAGCTCAATCAGTTCTTAAGCGGAACTATAGTTGGACATGCCTTTTGTAATAATATACAGATGCGACATGGCGGCAGTTTTAAATAAATAAATATCTTGGGAAAATTTACTCCAATTGACCTAGTCCCAAATTAAGCAAAGCTTGTAATATGTGTTAGCAAGTACCCATATTACAAGCTTTGCTTAGTTTGGGACTAGGTCAATTGATTGATGATTGATAGGATCTAGAGATCACGGATAAGCACGTTTATATAAATAATTCCATACGTAAATATATAGTAGATCGCTTATTGTATACTTTGTTCTTTGTTTCTGTACTGTTTTGTACTGATTTGTGGTGTTCAATGGAGAGTATTTTGTATTGTATTGTATCAGACATTGGTATTTTTTATACAAATATCTGTCCCAACCTGCTTCATAGTCAGGTTCTCAAACCGCTAAGCTATACAGCGCGAGTAAGTTGGTGTAAATACAAAAGTGTATCTACTTAGAAAAACACGAACACAATTCACTGCAGAAGCAACCCTAGATCAGCTTTAGCGAGAGCTAGTCAAAGATAAGTTTAAAGCCAAGCCCTGTCGATGCCCCGTCCCAGAGCTTAGTGCTAATCTGGCAGACGCCTTATTTATCACATGCCCTAAATTATCTAGGGTTAGCTCGCTACTTTAAACCTATTAGCAAAGTATACACAGGATGTAAAAGTCCTTGTTAGTTCAGTGGTTAGGCGAGAGCTTCCCAAACTTTGTCGGAAACTTTTTTAAGAGACAAGGTATGGTTTGTGGATTTTGTTATGTGATACCATACTTCGCAGGACACTTACTTAATCATAATTAAATATGTTTTTTTTTTTTTATGTGAATAGGAAGGCAAACAAGCAAGTGGGTCACCTGATGGTAAGCGATCACCACTGCCCATAGACACCCACAACCCCGGAGGGATTGCAGATGCGTTGCCAACCTAGAGGACTTAGATGAAATGCCTCTTGTGCCCGTAATTTCCCCGGCTGTCTTACTCTCCACACCGGAAACAGCAGTGCAAGCACTGCTGCTTTGCGGCAGGATTAGCGAGTAAGATGGTGGTAGCGATCCGGACGGACCTTGCACAAGGCCCTACCACCCGCAACTTATGTACAGATTTAGAAATATAAAATGCATGAAAAAAATAATATTTTTTAGGGTTCCTTACCTCAAAAGGAACCCTTATAGGATCACTTTGTTGTCTGTCCGTCCGTCCGTCCGTCCGTCCCTTTTTCTCACATAGCAGGCACATTTACCTTATTACTTACCACGCGGAGTGGAGCAGGTGGTAGCGGAGCAAAGTAAATGTCTCTGTTCATCAACCATTGCTTAACGTAGAATTATCTACGCACAATAGACCACACGCAGAGTTTTAGGTTCGAAATTGAATTGAAACGTTATAAAGCATTCTATAAGCAAGAGTTAAGTTAACTAATGAAACCGGGCAAACTGCGGTATAACTGCGTTAGCAACTCCCTGCCGTTCGGAACTCACGAGCTACGAACTTGTTTGCTTTTACTTGCATTTTAGAAAATAACCGGTATATTCGGAGTTTGACAACAAAGGTAATTTCAAGTTGTGAATGTACCTTGGCGAGAGACCTGGCGTTATATTCTAAGCGATACTGAAAGCAGAACACATGGAAAAATCGGAATAGTAAAGCTTTGGCCGTGACGGACCAACGGTTGGTCACCTGTTGGTTTCCTCTTAAGGTTAGAGTAAAACCAATCTTAAAGCGAGTACCTACTCATCTTGTAACGGCAGTTCCTCCGTGACAGTAAATCGAGTTATATATTATGTTACGTGGTATTTTTTTTTTTCTTAAATATGTTAAGATGATTGCCGCGTACTTTATTACTACTGCTGTCGGGAATCTCAAAGCGGACCAATAAAGTAATTTTGTCAGTTAAGAGAATTTCACCAATAACAGATGTGTAGGGTTCTCACGTTTCGTGTCTTCGTAAAAACTAAGTAATAGAAATTGAGCCATTACTTTCAATTTAAGTATTGCAAAGGACCCTCATTTGACTTGTTCGTAAGATTTGTTATTTTAACAAGACAATAGAAACACCGTCATAAATTCATAACGTTACACGGAAATTTTGGAATAGGTCTGAACTTGCTTTGTCTAGACACCAGATGTGCGTGCGCCGGTCAATTATTTATTGCAGTCGAAGGCAGCGGATCCTAGGGGCATGGTTTATTGTTTCCACCGAAATAGTTATTACTGAGGCTTTTCTTAGAAATTAGAAAAGTACAATCACAAAAAATTAACATCCCTTCCGGGCAGCTTTCTAGGTAAGTAGAGGGGGTAACGGGAGTGTTAACAAAACTGCGGGGTCGACCGCAAGACAGGGCTTTTTCGAATTTGCTTTTCCTCGGGACGCGGTCGGTACCTTTCCCTTGAGACTTTGAGAGTTTAACTTTGAGTTCTTTAGTGCGAGTGTGAATGTGAACATACGGACTTTGAGTGTAGATATCGTGAGAGTGAAAAAACATTGAGTTGCGTATCGCGAGTACGATGCACGATCGAGCGCGGCTCGACCTTCAGGCGGGACTACGATCATCGGGCGCGATAGCAGCCAGCGGAGACATCACTAGGCGCGTTTTGGAGTAGAGCGGTCGAAGACTAATACTACTAAGGACGAGTAGTGGCAGCTAAGTCTAAGCTAGATTGGCTACGCCAACGCGTATCGATGTCTTTTGTTGTTTACCTTATCATTGGTTTATCGGATTCTTTATGAACGTTATTTCGTATCCTTTTTTATTTACCACGTACGCAGACGTTTCCTCTCCGTTAGAGAGTGTAAGTAGGGATCGGATATTTAATCTTGTTAGTCATTGAATTAACTATTCCCGTTTGAACGAATTAACTATTAAACAACCCAACGTCACTGAAATACTTTCCATTCTAGCAGCGTCGGGGCGTAAGGCGACATCTTGATCCTTGTAAAAGTAGGGTTCGAATATTGTTTTGTTTCTATTGTTTGATAGTCATTTGTTTCGGCGTGTTACGATAGTTTTCGTGAGGCAGAGCTACAATTATAAAATTATTTTGAAGAGTGGAAGGTTGACCGCATGAGAGTGAACTTATAACTTGATGATGCACTTGCAATTCTACCTTAAGTATTTTGATTTGTATATAAGTGTCACTGTGGATTTCAATGAAATGATGGAGAGAGTCATCTAACTCACATATCTACCAACTACGCCACACTCAACCCTGAGTTTCATTGGAATACAGTGTCACACGTAGTACCGCTTCCTTGTTTCTAGTCCGTGCCAATCTAGAGAACAAAGTAGGTCTGTCTTTTACACTACACAGGCACAACTACCTTACACTGTACAACAGCACACGTGTCATTGGCCTAGGTAATCCGCTCCCAAGCGGACGATCTTAGACGTTCCCTGTCACAGCATGCCCTAGGTACACACCACGCGGTTCCTTATTGTTTGTCAACACACTCACTAGCTGACACACCTGCCGGAAGGTGCTTGGCTGAGATTATCTCCTGGGTGACCGGAAAGCAGTACGTCAAGGACTAGGGTCCATTTCTAGGTTGCACACGTCGTCTGCCGCCTAACTTGGATCCTTCACATGCATTAGGTACTCATACAAGCCTGAGTCATTTGAGTGTTTATAATTTTTGCTAGTGGCCCTAGAGGGTGCAGCGTCTCGGCCTTTTGATCCCTGACCGTATCGCGTCGTGTGTAGAGACTGGTTAGAGCTATTGTATCCTTGGAGGGGTCACAGATACAGTGATTCTTATACGCATTCAAGTGGTATTCAGATCCCTTGCACAACTCGTCAACACCCTCTAGCTCTTGAATCGGACACACCCGCGGCAGCTTTCGGAGTTAGGGAAGCGTAAATTCCGCATAAATTCAAGCATGTATGTGAGCGTAAATTCCAGCATGAAACGTTGAGCGTAACTTGCACGATATTCTATCCCGTGAATGAGCGTTGTGACTTTGTGAGCATAGCGTGACGGTTTGATTGAGATTAGAATTTAAAGGCAGTAGGTTCGTTCAACGGTTTTGTCGGGCACATGAGATCGGGGCATACGGGGAAGCCTTCTAACGATCTATGTGCGGGCTAGGCTATTAAGGTGAGCCGGGAGGCCTAGATATTTTCCAATTGGTTAGGAATTTCCCATTCGACTTAAAAGGTCTTATCCAAGGGTCCCTTTGTGTTCGGGTCTTTCCTAGGTTCATCGTTGTCTTACGACAGGAAGCAGAGCGACGGTCATCTCTACAGACTTCGAGCTATTAACCGCACCTATACTTTAACTATACACAACTCGTCATTAACTTGCGTTAGGAAATTAAACGGATACCATTACTTTCGCGAATTGTTTAATCGTTGATATTCCACAAGCGATAAATTCGTACGGCATAAAAATTAACACAACGTTAAAGAGGGTCCTACTTTATTATTTTATAAACTAGACGATCACATGTATTATTTGGCCAAATATTCTTAGCTTTAATATGGACACGACTTACGGTGGTGCTTTTATTTAATTCTAATAAGCCCCGGGTAAGGCGGTTACAGTTGGTGCCGTGACCAGGATTTTAAGTCATTAAAATTTGAACTATTTTAGTTTAAATACTTATTATAAGAATTTGGGTTACTACATATAATTTTATGCCACATAAAAATAACGTCATATAAGAATATTCTACGTCGCATTAGAAAATATCTATAAGGATATCGTATAAGAATTTTGATACTATTTCGTTTCTTATTGTGACTTCTAATTAGGCATAGAAGACTACTCATTGTGACTAAAATCTTACTTAATTTAGTCATTATTCTCGTCAGATAAAGTTGCATTAGTTCATCGATAAATCCTATCCACAGGTTCGATTCCTGTGATTTTTTTTTCTTTGGTTATAAAAATAATATACATTAATCAAGGTTAGTTAGGTTAACACAACACTTAATTCTTTCTACGGGTTCGATTCCTGTTTATATTTTGTTGTACCGGCTTAAGGTTTAGTTTTATACACATAAGATTTAATAATGGCGTCTAGAAAACGCAAGGGCGCAGAGCCTGAAAGGGGAAATAACGAAGACGTAATGATCGCTCTTCGAGAAGTGGTTTCGTCATCTATTGCCCCAATAATGGAACGATTAGTGAGTTTGGAGCAGATTAGTCGAGCGGCTAGTAGTAGTGGCAGTGTCGAAATGTCCAACTCGGACGTCCGGCCACGATACGAAAATAACGTAATTATGGTGCAAACACCCACAAAACCTACCTTTGACGGAAATAATGTGAACCCCATAATCTTTATGGAAGAATTAGAAAATTATATTACTAGAATTAGGGCGCAAAGGGATGACCTGAAGGTAACATTAGACTGCCTGACTGGCGAGGCTAGAGGCTGGGCTAGAATCTTTATAGCGAATTGGAAGGATTTTAATGATTTTAAAAGCGATTTTTTAGATCAATATTGGGGCCGTAAATTACAAAAACAAATACGGGATAAAGTTTCGAATGGGATATGGGAACCTATTAAAAATAAGTCATTGCTTAGTCATTTTATTAGCGTCTATGATGAAGCAAAAATGTTGTCACCACCCGACGAAAGCGAGCTTATAAATCAAATTATGGAACATTTCCCACAGGATATAAAACGCATGTGGTTTAATAGTGGAGGCGGCGGAGCAAAGGCCGCTGTACGATTCTTAAAAACTATGGATATGGGAACGGACGACGTGAGTTCGCCCAAAAGAATAACTACTGTACCGATTAGCGAAAAACCTAAGGGCATTAGAACTTCGGCTGCTATAGAGCAAATTCATAGTGGGTATCATAACACATGGACGGCGGCAGGGAAATCGAATGACGTTGTAGAGTTGGAGAAACGGCCTGCTGGCCAAGCGGACAAATAAAACCCGCTAAGCAGACGAATAATAATTGTCACGGTTCGATCCCGTGTATTTCGATCTTGTTGGTTTATTGTGCTTCTGCAATAGTTAGAATTCAGTTATAAGGAAAAAAAAAAACGAAATTTTCATCATAAATATCGAAAAGGGACGAGGCGTGTACTTTGGTAGAGGACATGATAACTGTATTTTTTTTTTTCTTTCTTTCATTAGGAGCGAAGCTTGTCTGTTTGCTATGTTGTTTTACACGCGTATGTTGTATGTTTGTTGTAAAATGTGTTGATGTGAATAACTCATATCAGCACAGGGCAAATTTAGTTTCAATGTTAAATTAAGCTTTGGTTATTATTTAAGTTGTTATTATAATGGTATAGAGGTTAGGAAGATACTGTTACTTAGATTTAGGCTATAAAAAAATTACTATGGGTTAAAAAAGGGTCTATTATTCAAATGGTAATTCAAAAAGATCTGAAAGACTGAAGTATGTATGTATGGGATTGTCTTGCTATAGAGATCAAGTTTTCGAGGTGTTTGAGTTAGTGTGTATGTATGACCTTTGTTTGTTTAAATATAGTATGGAGTTGAAGTATCAATCAAGATAAGTATGTACGTATGACTAGGTTTGCCTTGGTTTAAATTAATTACCACAACCTGCGGTGAAGTATATGTATATTACAGCGTCATAGCGTTCCCAGATAATTATATGAGTCAATTCTGTGAGTATTAACGTGAGCTGTAGTCTTAAAAAAAAAAAAAAAAAAAAAAGGGGGGAAAATATGCGAATAATTTAAGCTATGTTAAGTATACCTTGTAATCCTATTTAAGATTCCTCAATATTTTACATACTACGCATGCAAAATATCTCATCATCTTCGGGGCGTTCTGTAACGGCAGTTCCTCCGTGACAGTAAATCGAGTTATATATTATGTTACGTGGTATTTTTTTTTTCTTAAATATGTTAAGATGATTGCCGCGTACTTTATTACTACTGCTGTCGGGAATCTCAAAGCGGACCAATAAAGTAATTTTGTCAGTTAAGAGAATTTCACCAATAACAGATGTGTAGGGTTCTCACGTTTCGTGTCTTCGTAAAAACTAAGTAATAGAAATTGAGCCATTACTTTCAATTTAAGTATTGCAAAGGACCCTCATTTGACTTGTTCGTAAGATTTGTTATTTTAACAAGACAATAGAAACACCGTCATAAATTCATAACGTTACACGGAAATTTTGGAATAGGTCTGAACTTGCTTTGTCTAGACACCAGATGTGCGTGCGCCGGTCAATTATTTATTGCAGTCGAAGGCAGCGGATCCTAGGGGCATGGTTTATTGTTTCCACCGAAATAGTTATTACTGAGGCTTTTCTTAGAAATTAGAAAAGTACAATCACAAAAAATTAACATCCCTTCCGGGCAGCTTTCTAGGTAAGTAGAGGGGGTAACGGGAGTGTTAACAAAACTGCGGGGTCGACCGCAAGACAGGGCTTTTTCGAATTTGCTTTTCCTCGGGACGCGGTCGGTACCTTTCCCTTGAGACTTTGAGAGTTTAACTTTGAGTTCTTTAGTGCGAGTGTGAATGTGAACATACGGACTTTGAGTGTAGATATCGTGAGAGTGAGAAAACATTGAGTTGCGTATCGCGAGTACGATGCACGATCGAGCGCGGCTCGACCTTCAGGCGGGACTACGACCATCGGGCGCGATAGCAGCCAGCGGAGACATCACTAGGCGCGTTTTGAAGTAGAGCGGTCGAAGACTAATACTACTAAGGACGAGTAGTGGCAGCTAAGTCTAAGCTAGATTGGCTACGCCAACGCGTATCGATGTCTTTTGTTGTTTACCTTATCATTGGTTTATCGGATTCTTTATGAACGTTATTTCGTATCCTTTTTATTTACCACGTACGCAGACGTTTCCTCTCCGTTAGAGAGTGTAAGTAGGGATCGGATATTTAATCTTGTTAGTCATTGAATTAACTATTCCCGTTTGAACGAATTAACTATTAAACAACCCAACGTCACTGAAATACTTTCCATTCTAGCAGCGTCGGGGCGTAAGGCGACATCTTGATCCTTGTAAAAGTAGGGTTCGAATATTGTTTTGTTTCTATTGTTTGATAGTCATTTGTTTCGGCGTGTTACGATAGTTTTCGTGAGGCAGAGCTACAATTATAAAATTATTTTGAAGAGTGGAAGGTTGACCGCATGAGAGTGAACTTATAACTTGATGATGCACTTGCAATTCTACCTTAAGTATTTTGATTTGTATATAAGTGTCACTGTGGATTTCAATGAAATGATGGAGAGAGTCATCTAACTCACATATCTACCAACTACGCCACACTCAACCCTGAGTTTCATTGGAATACAGTGTCACACGTAGTACCGCTTCCTTGTTTCTAGTCCGTGCCAATCTAGAGAACAAAGTAGGTCTGTCTTTTACACTACACAGGCACAACTACCTTACACTGTACAACAGCACACGTGTCATTGGCCTAGGTAATCCGCTCCCAAGCGGACGATCTTAGACGTTCCCTGTCACAGCATGCCCTAGGTACACACCACGCGGTTCCTTATTGTTTGTCAACACACTCACTAGCTGACACACCTGCCGGAAGGTGCTTGGCTGAGATTATCTCCTGGGTGACCGGAAAGCAGTACGTCAAGGACTAGGGTCCATTTCTAGGTTGCACACGTCGTCTGCCGCCTAACTTGGATCCTTCACATGCATTAGGTACTAATACAAGCCTGAGTCATTTGAGTGTTTATAATTTTTGCTAGTGGCCCTAGAGGGTGCAGCGTCTCGGCCTTTTGATCCCTGACCGTATCGCGTCGTGTGTAGAGACTGGTTAGAGCTATTGTATCCTTGGAGGGGTCACAGATACAGTGATTCTTATACGCATTCAAGTGGTATTCAGATCCCTTGCACAACTCGTCAACACGCTCTAGCTCTTGAATCGGACACACCCGCGGCAGCTTTCGGAGTTAGGGAAGCGTAAATTCCGCATAAATTCAAGCATGTATGTGAGCGTAAATTCCAGCATGAAACGTTGAGCGTAACTTGCACGATATTCTATCCCGTGAATGAGCGTTGTGACTTTGTGAGCATAGCGTGACGGTTTGATTGAGATTAGAATTTAAAGGCAGTAGGTTCGTTCAACGGTTTTGTCGGGCACATGAGATCGGGGCATACGGGGAAGCCTTCTAACGATCTATGTGCGGGCTAGGCTATTAAGGTGAGCTGGGAGGCCTAGATATTTTCCAATTGGTTAGGAATTTCCCATTCGACTTAAAAGGTCTTATCCAAGGGTCCCTTTGTGTTCGGGTCTTTCCTAGGTTCATCGTTGTCTTACGACAGGAAGCAGAGCGACGGTCATCTCTACAGACTTCGAGCTATTAACCGCACCTATACTTTAACTATACACAACTCGTCATTAACTTGCGTTAGGAAATTAAACGGATACCATTACTTTCGCGAATTGTTTAATCGTTGATATTCCACAAGCGATAAATTCGTACGGCATAAAAATTAACACAACGTTAAAGAGGGTCCTACTTTATTATTTTATAAACTAGACGATCACATGTATTATTTGGCCAAATATTCTTAGCTTTAATATGGACACGACTTACGGTGGTGCTTTTATTTAATTCTAATAAGCCCCGGGTAAGGCGGTTACAATCTGGTGTTTAGTTTCATTAGAAGAGCGCGTTTTAAAAACAAAGATAAGCTAATAACGTACGACGTCGCGCGGGTAATAGCTAGCTTAACATTAAATTAAAAAATTAAACTCCCGCCTCCACATTGATCGAATAACCATACGTAAATTAAAACAAGTATTAGATTTTATGCAAAAAATGCCTTACATCATTTTGGAAAAGAGCTGATACTCTTCAAACTGCTGAACCGATTTTAACCAAACATGGCTAAAAACCATACCAAAGAAATTGGCTTTTGAATGAAAAAACTGCATCGAAATCGGTCCATCCGTTTAAGAGCTACGATGCCACAGACACACACACACATACAGAGACATTGACGTCAAACTTACAACACCCCTTTTTTGCGTCGAGGGTTAAATAAAGGTCTCCCTTCAAAAATCTTAGTATCTAACGCAAATTAATGATGGGCGACTTTGAATAATACTAATTCGATTAGTCGATTATTGTAATCATTCGACTTAGTCGACTAATTTGAAAATCATTCGAATATTAGTAGTACTCAAAATCCACTCCATTCGTTGAATAAAGAATAATAATAATAAGTTGACGTTGATATAACTAACAAGCTAACAACTAACGCGAGCACCGCGCCGAGTCGACACGAAGATTCCCGATTCGGTCCGAGCACTCGTCCAGCCGCCGATTAGTTACTAATATTAGTAGTCGTTATTCGATAATCGGCATCAGTATATTACTAATTTCAAATTCGAATTACGATATTAGTAATGAATATTCATTCGAATCAGCAAATTAGTCGAAGTCGCCCATCACTAACGCAAATGCTCAACCGCTGTCGTGCTAGACGTGCAGCATAAGGAAAATTGTGTCGTTTTATGATGGGGTTTTCTACAGTCTTGTATTAATCCTACGTAACTAGGATGGCATTTCATTTAATTACCGGTACCGTACCGTACCGTTAATTAGTACAAGTGTGCGCTCTGGTAAAGGAAAGACTTTTCCATTTATAGGTTTTGGCTTTCTTGCACATCCTTTGTGATATATTGTAGGGCACTAGCTTATACTCGCTGCTTTTCCTAGTTAGATGTAGTATCTATTGTTAGCTTCTTTAAAAATTAGCAATATATTTTTATAATTGTTTTCATCTTATTTTACGAAGTCGTAATTTATTTAGAAAATAAATGGAAGATGTACTGTTTTCACTTCACGCGACCCGCCATATTGAAAAAGGGGTGAAGGGGCGGAGGATGCAAGCAGCGCGCGCAGAGAAAACAGAACAGCCTTCCCGTGAGGGTTATGAACAACGTAATGGTGGTCTGTAAACATTTTTGGAATATAAAGATTGTATTTTAAACTAAAGTAAATGAATAAACTCAGAACAACTTAAAACCAGCATTTTATTGAAGAGAACAGGGATAGATTTAACACTATTGTATCTTCTATAACGAACTCTACTATATGGGAGAGCGGGGCGAGCGGGGATGGCTCCATTCCCTACATTATTATCATCATCATAAAATAAAAAATAAAAAAATAAAAACCTTTTATTGCCAACATACGTGAGTATAGGTAAATACAATTAAAAGAAAACTTAAAAATTAATAATAATATTTAAACTTAACCTAAACTCCGACCGCTTGGCAATGGGCACCGGGCTCAGCACATGCTGGAGATAATTTCCAGCGCTGGTTTTCAGCCAGCCTCTGGCCAGGGTAGCCGCTACTAAAGCGAAAACTAAAACTAAAAGCCAAACTAGCCTAACCTACCCTAACGTGCTGTAAATTGTGTCTCATGATGCGTTGTGTGCTTAATTTAATGATTTGTGTGTTAATGATAATGTAGTTTGTGTTCAGAGTGTGCCTATCATCACTATCCCTTAGGCTTTACTATAATGTTTTTACATACATGCCTTTTTCCCATAGGGGTAGGCAGAAACTGCTCTATTCCACTTGCTGCGTTCCTGACATGTTCTTACGCAGCAGGCCCCTTTTTCTCCAACTCGACAATCGTCGGTGAGAAGTGTGCTATTATATGTAAATGCACTAATCGAATGTGTGTAAATAAATGTTTCTCTCTCTCTCTCTCTCTCTCTCTCTCACTATCGAGGGTAAATCAGTAATAAAATAGCTACGGAGCAGTGCGGTTGTTTTCTTTGGTTACCTTGTGAAATCGCCAGCAATTCGAATTGCGATGCGTGGTCAATATGAAGCCAATCAGCGTAGATTCTTGTCGCGTTTGTAATGTAAACAGAATTTGTCACTTGTCACCGACTATTCTATTATTTGTTATTATTATTACTGGAGGATGCAGGATAAAAAGTATGCTTAGTTGGTTTGGTCACGTAGAGAGGATGGATGAAAGAAGATTAACTAAACAGATTTATATGGGAAGTGTGAATGGGTGCGTTGGAACGGGAAGGCCTTAGACGTTCCGTGATCAAATTGGGAACGTTTTGGAAAAAGGCCAGGTCAAGAGTACCCGAAACCGACGAGCCTGTATGAAGAGATTGATGAATGTGGATGAAGCGAAAGAGGTATGTCAGGATCATAGCAAGTGGAACAAAGTAGTTTCTGTCTACCCCTGTGGGAAAGAGGCGTGACGGTATGTATGTATGTATGTATGTATTTGTCTTGTTTATTTTGCACAGTACAAAGAGTTTACATTACATACATACACTATTGTTGTGATGTTGAAATAGGGGCCAGATCTCTGTTTTCTCTTTAATTTTCCCAACATGCGTGCTATCCCGCAACTAATTCCTGCCCTAACGAAACTACGTACCTGATCGCGTGCGAACTCACTTGTTGCTGAGAATTAACACACTTGGCTTCAGATCCGACACGATTCTTCGTAAGAGGCTTGGATTGTCTTTTATTAGAGTAGAAAATTATACATCAGCTGTTTGTTTTGCCGTCAATACCGCTTTGTCAGCCGTTATGAGAGCTGGGGCCTTACCATGACGTCTTAATGCGATTCAGTTTAGGTTTGCTCGCTGTCAGATTCATACTAAAAGTGACAACTAGAACTTGAACTGAGTCGGAATTAGGACGTCATGGTAAGGCCCTTGTTCTCAAAGCAGTCGCGCGTGGACCACCGATGCGAAACAATGTCTCAAAGTGTACTCACGAGCAAAAATAACTGGTCACTTTTCATACAACTTTCTATGGAATGTGACCCGTTATTTTTGCTGTTCAGTGTAAGTATACTTACTGAGCGGCACAAAATTCGGCTCACTCTCTATTTAAAAATGACTAACGTCGCATGCATGACTATTGTGGGGGCCAAATTATTTGCCGCTGAGTATATTTTTTAAGAGAATTAAATGGTGGACGCGTATAAAAGTACATACATACATACATACATACCATCACGCCTCTTTCCCACATCTGACATACCTCTTTCGCTTCATCCACATTCATCAATCTCTTTATACATGCTCGTCGGTTTCGGGTACGCTTGACCTGACCTTTTTCCAAAACGTTTTAAACGTCCAAAAAATTTTATCACGGAACCCGTCTAGGCCTTCCCCTCCCAACGCACTCATTCACACTCCCCATATAAATCTGTTTAGTTAATCTTCTTTCATCCATCCTCTCTACGTGACCAAACCAACTAAGCATACTCTTTTCTATCCTAGTCACTATATATCTTCTTTCACACCAGCACGTATAAAAGATGTCTTAGAACAATTCTGGAATGTTTCGTCAGGTATTCAAAATAAGTCACCCTTTTGCTATACACTATTGAAACTGAAAAATCTTGAAAAACAACCACCTTCAGGTTAAGTTAAACTAACCAAACCACTTTATGTATTCCGGATTAATTTTACGACACAGTGTACACTTACTGGTACATTTATCGTACTTATTTATCTGTTATCTGGATAAGTGAGTAGCCTTTTGCTTGTGTAAATTACTACTGTTGTGGAAATGCATACAACACACACAAACACTGACACAATATAATAGCAATAAGTTAAATAATGAATGTATGTATGGTATTTTCAAAACACATTAATTTAACAGATAATGAGACAAATAGATGTACAAAGGCGAACTTATCCCTTAAAGGGATCTCTTCCAGTTAACCTTCGAACGATTGACAGGACAACAGAAACCAGAGTATATAGAGAATAACCGATCGAATCAGGCGTTATTTTGCGGAGATCCACATTAATGAACCGATTTTCGGTGGTATGCTGTTCATTATCATTATTTTGTCGCAGCGCATTCAGCTCTCTAGGCCTTCAGCTAGATAGAGTCATTATTTAGAGAAGGTACCTGCCATAACCTAGAATCAACCGTACGTCGTCGTTTAGTACAACGTTGGTTCGCATGTGCATCGGTTGTGCTCTAACTTTGAAAATGATCCCGTAGAGGGATCGAAACGCGCGTCAGTGTTTGTGTGGTGTTAGGATTAATTAAGTTTGTGGGATTTGTGTGCGTTTTGTGTGGTAGTAGTGGTGGGAGGGCTTGCATGCAAAACGTATATATTTCGCACAAGCTTGGTTAACTTGCACGTAAGTAGCGGAGTAGCAAGGTAAATATTTTGTGTTCATTGAAATGGACCTCCGCAAAGTAACGCCTGATTCAATAAAATATTTAGAATCAACAAGCCAAAGACAGAGTAAAATGGCGCGTTTTAGAGGAGACTTATCCAGCCAGTGGACTACTATACTTCCTGTTTGCAAATCCTGCTGTGTGCAAAGAAAAAACATAGAATGTACCAGTTGCTCACTTCCTGCGCGTAGACGGTAAAAGCACATCGAGGGCATGGGCGAAATCTTAGGAATTATGTTATAGGAGATGCGGCGACGTTGAAGTACTACGCCGTGCTGGGAAGAAACGCCAACTTATGCAGACCATCAAAAAGCGTAAAGTTGCCTATCTGGGCCACGTGCTTAGGCACGCCAGATATGAACTCCTGCAACTAATAATGATGGGCAAAGTAGCAGGCAGAAGAGCCGTCGGCCGTAGGAAGAAGTCGTGGTTGCGCAATATCCGGGAGTGGACCGGAGTCGCAAGTGCTGCCGAACTTTTCAGCCTCGCGAAGGATCGGAGGAAATTATGTGGAGCTGACTGCCAACCTCCACTAGTTGGAGAGGCACTATAAGAGAGAGAGAGAGAGAGAGAGAGAGATGCGGCTAGCAACCCATCACTATTTTGATTGCCGTTTCTACCTATACGTGGCCTCTAGGGCTTGTTATCTTAAGCTCTGTCTACCTTGGAAGGGTACACGTGATCGTGCTATAGGCTGATGATGATTAACTTTCTGTTAAAGATTTATATTTGCAATATCTCAATTTGACTTGTACAATCGAATTGAAATCCAAAGATGGCTTCCTCAGAATGGGAGCGGCGAGCGCGAGCGTGACCGAAGCGTTAAGCTTACTAGATTTATACGTCGGCCAGGGGCAATCTATTACGTGCTAGATGTTATCTTAAATGATTTGACAATTATTGAGGAATTAACCACGAGACTGCTATTGAATTGGGCTTAGTTACATTTAATGTAAGTGTTAACTGGTGTAGATTAGTTTTTAAGACTGATTGGTTTTGTGTTCCGAACTCAATAGGTGCAAGGCTCGATGTTTCGCTCGATGTTAATAATAGTAATGATAATTATAGGATCTTCGATTATGAGTAGGATTCACACTCCGTCAGTTCTTAACTTGACACTGAGATTATTAAAGAAATAAGGACTGATCTTTTAAAACTCCCACACGATAGCATGAATAAAGTAGGTTTGATAACTTTTATAAGAATATCCTTATATCAGAAAAACTAAAATAAACTGTGCTTTTTAATAAACTCAACAGCTAGAAAAAGGATGTGTTCGTATTTAAATTACGCGAAAAAGGAAACGGCTTCAATAAAATAGATAAGTACTAAGGACTACTAAAATGTCGTTCTACCTTCCCAGAATCAGTTAGCATCTTATTTTCGGGACGTTTTTTCCACGTACATTAAAGATTCACGTCTGATTTCAAATTCGAGAGGTATTTTTCCAGGTTTATGGTAATCTTCGAGTCTCCAGCCGAAGCCATCAAGCTATCCCGTTGAATATGCAAATGGCTGGTAAAATTGAAAATTCCTTCTATCGACAATTAGTTCTGCCGCCTGAGATATGTTAACCTTAATAAATTTAATACGAGGCTCTAAGTAATTTAAGACGATTATTAATGTATTAGAATTTTTATACATATGTACGGGGTAGACAGAGCTTAGGGTAACAAGACCTAAAGGCCACGTTTAGCTTGATTGTGGACGTATAGGTGGAAAGGGGAATCAAAATAGTAATGGGTTGCTAGCCGCATCGCCTGTAGAGAAGCAACAGAACTGGTACATTCTGTTTTTTTTTATTTTTTTTACTCCCATACCAGCATGAAAGAATGTATTTATATATGTAATGTATATATGTTTGAAAAAATGAAATGTTCTTAAATATGACATATATAAATTGTTCACCTTATTGGAATGATAGCATTACGGGCGTGATTTCAAAAATCCCTAGGCTCTAATGCAGCTATTATCTACCTACCTATAGCATAATTTACTTACTTACGTTTCCCTCGGCACCTCGACATCGTAATTGCCGTTACAGTCACTATTTATTTGCCCCCGATGTAATTCCACACTTTAGCTGCCGTTGTAACTCTAAAGGAGATGTTCACAATCGTTTGTTGGGAAATGTAATTAAAATGTTTTTTAGGCTCAGTCTGTTTTAATTGTCATTGAAAGTGAGATTGCGCCGCTAATGGTCACTAATTTAATAATAAATTTTATGTTCATAAAAGCTTAGGTAGTTTCTAAGCTTTAGTGCCTAAACATCTGAAAAACCATAGGTGCCCGATTTTTTTGCAAGGCGGTGTATTTAAATTTGCAATTGGATGAGAATTGGGGGACGTGAAGACACAAGATTAGATATTTTTTTTATTTTACAGAAATACTAAGTAAGCACGTGCCCTGAAAATAACGCTAGCGAAGGCGCGAGCAAAAGCTTATTAAAATACTAAGCTGGTACACTCCAAATATCATTATGACTTATAATCTTCGTGTAATATGTCCAATTCGGACTCCGATTGGTAAAAGCTGAAGGTCAGCCGCGTCGAAAGGGTCCGAATTGTCCAACTGTCGTCGTGAAACCAAAACGTCTTCAACCGTTGACGGTTTAACCCTTTATACGGCGTGTTGGGTCCCGCAGCAAGCAATTTACATAGTTCACACTTAGCTGTTCTCTAATGGTGGGACAATTACGACATAAAAGGATTTCGTTTTAATTGGATTTTGGGTCAGAATGAGTTTGTTGATACTTGTGGTGTGGGCATATTAAAGTTAACTGTTGGTTGTGTGTTGTAACCAATAATAGTTATTGGAATTTCGGCTCGACATTCAGCCAAATTTTTTATTGCGTTCATTAGGTCATTGAAATTTTTAATTTGGATATTTTTTATCACTCATTAGAAAATATTTAATCCGATGTGCAATAGTATTGATGAGACCAATTGGCTCAAACATCTAATGGGGTGGAGAGATTACATCTAAGATTGTTAACCTAGAGAAAGCCATATTTTCAGTTTTTCTTATTTCGTGTTAAACTAGACCACTACTTTCCAATGACTATAATAAACCTTTAAATGAAAAATACATCAAAAACAAATCATATATATTTTTTAAATCAAATAAATAAAATTTGCAATAATTGCTCAGGGCATCGTACTTGGCCCACATCTCTTTGATACATACCCGAACTTATCTCGCTTTTAAAACAAATGCTGTGCCAAATGACTTACATTAATCCAAAAAAGCGCAACAAATTAACATCAGAGCTTCGTTCGAACGCAACAATAAATAAAATATATGGAGCAGTTTCCAGCGTGTATAAAGTCCTTAACGGATTAAATTACGTTTGAAAAAAGAATAATTCGAGTTGACATGTTTGCATTTTTATTGCGTACCTACTGTGGATGCGGTGTCGCGTAGCGTTGTGCTACGGGGGAGGCTGCAGATATAGAGAGCACGGAAGTAACCTAAATTATATTGCTAGTAAAATAATAATTATACAGTTTGCTTGTGCAAGTAAAGAGTATACTCTGGAACTACTAGATATTATTCTAAAAATGGTATGGTTGGTATTAAAAAGCTACACTATTTCGGATGGGCTCTATTTTTCATTCCAAGAGAGTAAAAAGTTCCCAGAAAAGTGGCTGACAACTGTACAATAAAACGGTAAACTTTGTTTTTTTAACTGTGTTTTCTTTTGTTTATTTGTACCTTGGAAGTTTTTTCGAAAAATTGAACCTCCACTCCATATATATACGTCCCACTGCTGGGCACAGGCCTCCTCTCAGAATGAGAGGGCTTGGGCTATAGTTCCCACGCGGGCCCAGTGCGGATTGGGAACTTCACACGCACCATTGAATTGCTTCGCAGTTGTGTGCACGATGTTTTTCCTTCACCGAAAAGCTCATGGTAAATTTCAAATGAGATATCGCACATAAATTCCGAAAAACTCAGAGGTGCGAGCCCGGGATTCGAACCCGCGACCCTCTGCTTGAGAGGCCACAGGTCAAACCACTAGGCTACCACGTCTTTCATTATAGGCTTTCCATCCAATCCATCTAGCTGAAGAAGACTACTTTAATACTACTACTATTACACTACACTATACTACTTTTTTACTTTTATGAAGCATACGAAATGTGGACTGTATGATAATAAAGGAAAATGAAATAAGTATTGGATAAAATGAGAATTAACTGACTCTTTCACTGCTCTTCTTCAACTAACAAAAAAAACTGACAAAACGTAAAAAAGTATATATAAAAACAAAAACAATATATATACAATAAAGAGTTCGCAACACTTTGATACTTATTTATTTATTTATTTAAACCTCGACTATGTACTTCTGTGTCATAAATATTATTTCAGGATCATTAATATAGGTATATTATACCGCCTAAATGTATACTTTGTTCTTTGTTTCTGTATTGTTTTGTACTGATTTGTGTTGTTCAGTATATTAAAGATCACAGTAAAATTATTGTTTAATTCGATAAATCTTATCTAGACGCCAGCATCTTTGTACAAAGTCATCAAGTGGAAATAATTAGGGCGGCCGCAAAAATAATTTGTGAGCCGTGACGGAAACTCGGCGATTCACACGCCGGTCGCAGTGTTGACGGAATTCAGCAACAAAGGAAACAAGCGCTGTGGAACTCTCTAGAAAATACTAGAGCTAGCTGTTTGGATGAAGCCTTAATGGTATGCAGGAGTGCACAAAGAAAATTTTTAGGGGCAAACGAGACAGAATGGTGCCGATTAGACGGTCAATAAAACATACTTACATACATACAATAACGCCTCTTTACCTCAGGGGTAGGCAGAGACTATAAGAGATATATCAGGATCGTATCAATTGGAACAAAGGTTCCAATTGCTACGATCCTGACATATCTTTTTCGCTTCATCAAAAATATGGAAATTACTAGCTTGAGTAAAACTTTAATTTTAGGGAAGCTAAAAATACACATTTTCAAATTTAGGCATTTAGGATTATTTTAGGTTTCAATCGGTTCTTTTACTTTTTATGTCCACTCTTGCTTAATACCCATCTCTGTCAATCGTTCAAAGGTTAACTGAAAGAAATCACTGTTAGGGATAAATTCACTTTTGTGCATTTTTATTGTCCTGTATTCATCTTTTCCATGTGTTTTATGTGCAACAAAGAGTTATAGGTATAATATACCTTAATAAAATCGATAGAAATTGTATTTAGTTCTCTAAAGAATACAGTTTAATGTTTCTATTTTAAGAAAAGAAGTTTTCAACATGAAATATTTACGTTGTTCATCCCTCCTACTCTCACTAAAGACATTGGGACAGATCCTGTTTAGAAATCCCATTTAGGGCTCGCATCAAGGGTGAAAAGGGTCAACCCAATTTCCGCCAGTCTCACCAATTTATGTGTGCTATCTCGTTCGCACTTACCTAGTGCACAGTGTGTTGAAAAGGGATAAATGATAGTGCAAACATTATTCATTAAAATAGTTACGTAGGTCGTAATGTGCTTTAAAATGTTGAGCTGAATATAATACTTCTGTATTTTGTGTGGGTAGTACTAAGAGCTTTTTTTGTTTTAAAGACAACGTTGAAAATATTGTATTACCTAATAAAGAAAGTCTTTGGTTCTCCAACTACCGAATAAAAAAGAAAATTAAGGCGGCGGTCACTTGTTTTGAAAATTGTCGGTACACGGTCAGTATTTTGTGCGGATTCATGTTTAACCTGATGTAAATATTAATTAATGTGTATAGTATTTGGTATTACAGTGTAAATACTTTGCGGGTGACATTAACTTAGCGGCGGCGGTGGCTAAAAGACTCTACAGACGGACTCTACACAGCGTTGGTCGAAACTGGCTTCCTCAAGGTTTGTGGCTCTGAAATTGATTGCTTGACCTAATACTGCACAAGAGACAGCTAAACCACGGCCTTGGCAGCAGTTAACTACTATTTTGTCCATGGAAGGTTATTTCAAACACGGCTCCCTTTTTCTGTTGAGGTGTGCAACGTTGAAATAAACGAAACGAGTTCTTGTCAAACAGTTTCATGTAGTATGAATGTGTACTGAAGTGGAAAGGTATTAAGCAAAACCACAGAAACATTGCTGGCTCCGAAATAATTTTGCCGAACAGACTGCAGGTCTTGTTTGAGTATTCTCGTAACATTGTTTTTGGTTCTCGTGACTTCAGCTTTTTGCTGGTACAACACATTCGCTGAAGACGGGTGCTAATTCAAAGGCTGGCGACACATCTAGTGCAGCAAGTGGCCATGGGTGGCGGTGATTACTTACCATCATCTAACACTAGCTTGCCTTCCTTGTCGTATGGTTAAAAAAAGGTTTTATTTTCGGTTTCAAACTATACAAAAAAACAGGCCAAGTGCGAGTCGGACTCGCGCACGAAGGGTTCCGTACCAGAAAAAAGGCTACAAACTACTCTGTTAACGTTACTCTGTTAAAACGCCAACAACTACTCTATTGTATGGGAGCCCCCCTTAATTATTATTATTATTTTGATTTTAGTATTTGTTGTTATAGCGGCAACAGAAATACACAATCTGTGAAAATTTTAATTGTCTAGCTATTACGGTTCTTGAGATACAGCCTGGTGACAGACGGACGGAATGACGGACGGACGGACGGACGGACAGCGAAGTCTTAGTAATAGGGTCCCGTTTTTAACCTTTGGGTACGGAACCCTAAAAAACGAAGGCAAAGCCGCATAGCTATATAGCTTTGCTTTCGTTTATTTTTTTTAAATTATCAAGAGAAAAACGAACACAAAAAAAGATGCAATCGTTCGTCGTCGTGCAATAAAAAAGCTTTGCCCAGCAGAGGGACACTCAATTAGGCTAATATAATAAAAAAATTGATGCAGTCGTTTGCAATTGTCATGCTCCTACGTTATATTTACATTTTCATTTAACATTACATAACCTTGCATTTCCTCTACTCGAGGCAGTTATTCTTTCTTTTTTACAAGCTTTTAAGGGTAAATCATTTTCATTCATAAAACTGGAACTTTTGTAGACATTAAATATCGTGATATTTTCTCACTCTAATTCAGCGCATTGCCAATAAAGGCAGCCACAGACGGTATTCGTGGTTGATTCCGTGGATCGTTGCCGTCTTCTCGTACTAAGTGCTAACGAGTGCGCCGCTTTAATAAGCATCGGCTTATGTGTGTTGACGGTGCGGGGTTTATGCGACTTTACAATGGCAATATAGAATAACTTCACATCGAAGAATTAACTAATAGAGAGGAATGTTATTATTATTATTATATGTTTTAAAAAAACAGCCTGGCCAAGGTCAAGTAGAACCAGATTGGGGCCACCAGACATTAATTTATGATCGGTATTTCTAAGAATTTAGGCATTGCGTGGGATATTTGACAAATTTTCCTTTCTTTTTATGACCCTATCTAAGGGTCCAAATTTATTATGATTTTTAGCATTAGTTTTATTTTTATTAAGTTATTTTTAAGGTAGCTTTGTTTATATTAATTTGTAATCTACTACTTTTGTACTCATTTACAAAATAAATGTTATTTATGAAAAATACTTTATCGTGATTCTAATATAAATATCTAAAATGGGTTTGTTCTTCTTGTGAGATAAAAAAGAAAGAAGATTATACACCTACAGATACTGCCTTTACAGATTTATATACCTAGCGAGTGTTAGGTGCGTTGGAAGGGAAAGGCCTAGATGGACGTTCCGTGACCAAATTTATTTCTTATTTATAATCAATCATCACTATCACACCTTACTCAAAAGCGACGACGATCGGTTTTGCTCTTCCTACAGCTAAATGGCTTCCCGCGATCTTTACCTGATCGCCCATCCGTAATAAAAAACCAAGACTCTTCTTTGGTAATCGAAACCCTTTTATTAGCAAAATTTAAATTTAGAACAAACTTCTAATCTCAAAACAAAAAACAAAAGAGCACTACAGCCCACAAATTACATTTGAACGTGGAACTCCAGAACAATAAGTAGGACATTTCCATTTTTTTGTCGGGAGCGAAAAGAGCGCAATATGCCACTGAAGTGCTGTTCTCGACTGCTCTTGCCTTTTTATGGCTCGAGTCGAGCCTGGCTCGAGCCTCGACTCAGGCACGACGAGTCGGGCTAAACAACTAAGGCCACTCGAGCAACTTATAAGCGTCGTACAACATTATATTTTACCCGGTTTAATACGCGCTACATATTTGATGAAAGATCTCGAGGTTTATTGAAATATTTTCGGCTGTTCGCACTGAGTTTTATAAAGATGGAACGATTGGATTTGGACAAACTGGAAAGTAGAGGATTGTTAGGAATGAAGTTATTAATGTTATCTACTTATTTAAATTTAGAACCTTGAAACATTATGGCGTCCAGTACTTAGAAAAGCTTTATAAGGGTGCGACCAAACCGCCGCGTATACGCAGTGACGTGTCGCATGCGTCACGTTTTCTCACCGTTTCTTCATACATTTTGTTACGATTCTGTAACGTCACCGTTTTTTAAGCGGCGGTGTGGTCGCACCCTTAGGCCTTCAATAAAACGAAAGGAGGAGAAAAAAAACTGTTTTTAAGATTCGTTGTCTACTCATTCCCACTTAAAACCGTGTTGTGTTTCAAAAAGTGTATAACCCATTAAATACGCATGAAGTCTTTCCCAATTAAGTTGGTCCACAGACAGACTCCAGAGAGCGAGTATTGTGATTGCCAACGGTTTTATGGACCTATGAATTGTAATTAAGAATTAGCGAGCTACGCTGGCCAAGCGATACGTCTGGGTGCCATATGAGTGTGAAAAAAAAAAACCTTTTAAAGAATCCGTATGTAAAAGATGTACACGGTACCCTAATTCTAAGTGTGAGTTGCATCAAGTTAGGTACTATGACAAAAAGATATCAATTTTGACATAAGGTCTTTTCATTCTTAACTGCCCTATTTGGTAAACAAAATTCTAACCTCAATGTACGAATTTTTGTAAAGAATAAGGTGTATTATGTTATCAGATAAACCTGAGGCAATATTTTGTACATAATTTTGCTTATATTTTATCTCCAGTTCCTTTATTTACGATGAAATAGTTAAAAAATAACAATAATGAGACGTTTTGAGGTTAGAATTTTGTTTGCACAAAAAGGACAGTTAAGGATGAAAAGACCTTAATACTTCATAGGTTTTCTTTCAGTCAATAATCGTTTGTAATGGTTATTTTTCTTCTGATGCCGGTCTGGGACAAAGAAAAAAAAGAATGTACCAGTTGCTTCTCTTCCCGTGCAGATGATAAAAGCCCATCAAGGGAACGGGTAAAAATCTTAGGAATCATTTAATTTTTATTGACGATGCGGCTAGCAACCCATCGCTATTTGGATTCCCCTTTCTACCCTATACTACCACAAGCACGCTAAACGTGGCCTTCAGGTCTTGTTACCTCCGGCTCTGTCTACCCCGTAAAGGATAAAGACGTGATTTATGTATGTATGTAATGGTTAGTTATTTTTAAGTTGGTGCAATTCACGCTAAGCTTCCATTGTCTGTCCGTCTGTCTTGCTATGTTACGGGTTACGGAACTTGATGCTTCACCGTTATAGATTGACACTTGGAATTTTCGCTGTGTGTTTTGAAAATGAGATAATGCTGTAAGGTTGCTATTTCCTTAATCAAGATGGTCGGGGTTCTCTAAGGTGCCTGAGGGGAGCGGCGCGATGCTTACGTATTAAAACAATTTATCTTCAGCGTAGAATAATATAATTAAATAAGTACACAGGCACTGAATAGAGTAGGGCAGGCAGACCGACAGAAACAAGGAGAAGACAAGACTGACTCGACACTAGATGAGTGAGCGCGGAGGGTGAGGGTCCGTGGCGGACAGGCAGACAGGCGGGCGGGCAGGCACACGGTAAGGCAGGCGACAAACTGAGCCCGACAGGAAAGCCCAACGACCACGACGTGATCTGGTGACACCCTCAGACCATGCGGGTGCGTGCGGAAGGTCGGAGAACGCGGCCAGGGCTCGGGGGCGCGCTCCGCAATCCGGGCTCCTAGGTAGTAACGCGGCGGCGTAGGCCTCGATCAACCGCTCGCTGCTCTGGCGCCGGGCAAAATGGCCGAGCCTCCGTTGCGCGTCCCGCGCCTTCTCTCTCCCCTCGTACTGCTCTGTCTCGCTCGGGAGGCGTCTCTCGCTCTCTCGCTCGCACCCATGGCGGCGCCGGTGTCCTGTCTCGCTCTCAGGCGCGTGCGACAGTGGTGTCGCTTTGCCGGTGTAGATGGCGCTGCTCCGACGTCTATGGAGCATGATGAGTTGCGTAGTTTCGCGGCGTAGAGCTAGATGGCGCTACCAGTAACGCAAAGTAATAATACTGCTACATTATCCTCCCAATTAACGGACAAAAAAAAAAACAAAAAAAAAGGAATTGAAGTTACCTGACATGAAAAAACTATGTATACTATAACTGCAATATGTACTATACTAGTTATACAACATCGAGCAATACTAATTAATGGAGGTTTTATTCTTTACAAACATGATTCTGAGATAGAGAACAAAGCGACTTGTCCTTTGTCCTGTGTGAGTAGGTACAGTACTGAGTTGGGACCAAGTTTACAAAACAAATCGGGTTATCTGTATGACTGAAGTTATGATTAGAGTATCTAAGTATAGACATACAAGTGAGATCAACAGTGCCTGGGATACAAAGAAAAACAAATAACAGGCTCCTATGCCTGGTAAAATTAAAACAAAATACCTTAACCATTATAAAGGTACTCAGACACCTGAGCGTTTTGAACCATCCGTAATGTGGACAGTTTGTGACCTAAGGGCGCATAATAATGCTAACAATAATGTCACCTATGACTACAAGTTTTAAAATATTAATTATGTATTTACACTACACCTGTCATACACATCTAAGCTTATTATCATGACCTACTGTCAAACTAAACAGGAAGTTTGTTGCCAAACTAAGTAAGGTGGCAATGACACGAACAAAAAAGAAAGGCAAACACTTAAGAATATACCGCTAGAAAGTACTCAGTAGTAACAAGGTTTCAATCTATACTTTATGTAATTTTCCTAGCCAATAAAAGTAACATTCCAGTTGTCTATTTACAACACATTAAATACCTAGACACATATTGTTATCCCTAGCCTAAAAGTGGGCACAAAGGAAGGCGACATTATTGTTAATAGGAAAAACGCGGCAACTAAATATATTTTGAAGTGTAACCAACGGTGTTACAAGGTTGTATAGGTGCTGTATATACATACTAGTGGGGTTGTGTAAAGAGAGGTAGGGGATATAAATATTATAGGGGATTTTTATACATACAATGAAATATTTTACTATAGCGGAAGTCTAAAATTGTGATTTAGGTACCTAATTTTATGAGAGCATGCTGAGAGAAGGTAACCTTTAACAAAGCAAACGTGCTTCACTTGGTAGTGTGAAAAGCACTCTTATAAACTGTTAATTATGCAATTTTATATAACAATTTTCTAAATTAAATATTATGGCATGTCTTGTAAAATTAGTCCCTAAATATGTCACTGACATGGTAGAGGCCTACTGGGGTTTTGTCTGGGCTGCCCAGTATATAGGTATTTTCAGATTTAACTTCTAGAACTACGGATTTGACAAAGCGTGGCGCTAGCTTGTTACTAAAAAATTCGGCGGCTTTTGACTGGAAATGTGCTCTGCGCCACACTGTGTCGCCTACTTGAAAATGAGCCGTGTGCCGTCTCAGGTTATACCGGACGGAGTTCTGCTGGTATGCTGCGAGTAAATGTTTCTGAACATTGTTAAAAATTATAGGCAATTCAGACAGATTGGTTGTATAGTTATTTACATTGTCTAGTGTAATATCATTGACTGAAGAGGGCTCTTGTAAATTATGGAATCTACCATCTAGTATCAGTTCTCTACCATGCATGACAAAGTAAGGTGTATGGCCATGTGCCACGCTCACATGGGAATTCAGGGCAGACTGGATTTTTAACAGGTTTTTAGTCCAATTTCTGTGGTTTTCATTACAATAAGAGGCTATAGCGGTTTCTATCGATCTATTATGACGTTCAATTGTATTGTTTTGAGGAAAAAATACACAGTTTCTAAAGATTTTCGGGACATTGTATTTTTCTAAAAGTGAGTTGAATTCTCTGGATATGAATGGTGTACCATTGTCTGTGATAATACAATTGGGTACGCCATAGCGTAAAAATATGGCCTCTTCTAAAAATTTTGTAATCGTGGCGGAGTTTGCGCGTTTAAGGGGATGAAACCACACAAATTTACTAAAAATGTCAACAGCTGTAACTAAATATGTATGCCCAGAATAACTTTTTGGAAGGGGGCCCACAATATCAATTGAAATCACCTGCATGGGAGCGGTCACCTTTTTAGGATGGGCCATTATACCTTTAGGGGGAGAGTTGTTGACCTTATAAGCTTTACAAATATCACACTTTTCAAGGACAGCTTTTATACTTTTGAACATACTGGGCCAGTAATAGGTTAATTGTAACTTCTTGTAAGTCTTAAAAGGTCCTAAGTGTGCTGACAGGGGGTCCTCATGAGTTTTGCGGATGAGATCATGCCTATGTTCAGCGGGAATCACTCTTTTCCACTCATAAGGTTTATTTAATGCGAACTTTGCTTTAGAATATCTATACAATACATCATTTTCTAACACAAAGTTCGGAAATTTGCTAGGGGAAATACAAATACCGTTAACAATCTTATTGTACCAATCATCTTGAACTGTAGCGTTCACGGTACTGACGCGGATCCTAGATAAAGCGTCTGGTACAGTGTGCAATTTTCCCTTTTTATGGATAACTTCAAAGTCGAATTGAAGCAGCCTAGTGGACCATCTCGCGAGTCTACCAGAGGGATTGTCGAGCCTGTACAACCACTTCAGACATTCATGGTCTGTTATGATTTTGAAATGTGTACCTTCAATGTAGTGTCTGAAATGAGTGACAGACTCAACAATGCCCAACAGCTCCCTTTCTGTTGTACTATAGGCAATTTCGGGTTTGGTTAATGTTCTAGAAAAATAGGCTACTGGGTGGTCACGGCCTTCGCTGTCCTTCTGTACTAAAGCACAGCCGATACCGTAGGCGCTGGCGTCAGAGTGGAGGAAGAAGGTTTTCTTGAAGTCTGGGACCTGAAGCACCGGGGCTGAAGTTAGTGCTTCCTTCAGGCTCTGGAATGCAGACTCCTCCACGCTGGACCACACGAATGGCTCCTTCGGGCTGGTCAGCTTGGTGAGAGGTCTTGCCAATTCTGAAAAATTTTCAATGAACCTTCTGTAGTAGGATGCTAGACCAAGGAAGCTTCGAACTTCCTTGATATTTTTAGGGGCCGGGAAATTTGAGATGGACTCTATTTTACTTGGATCAGTGGCTAGCCCTTTATCTGAAACTATGTACCCTAGGTACTTTAACTCTGACCTGCAAAATTCACACTTAGACATGTTAACTGTTAGATTAGAAGCCTTCAATTTTTCAAATACTTTTTCTAACAGTGACATGTGGGATTCAAAATCTTTATTTACTATAATCAGGTCATCGAGATAGGCAAATACTTTGGCATATAACTCGGCATCTGTGCCCAATAATGTGTCTACTAATTTTTGGAGAGTTTGGGCTGCATTCGAGAGGCCGAAAGGAACAACTGTGAACTGCAGCAGTCCCCTGCCTTGGGTAATAATGGCGGTTTTTTCTTTGCTAGACTCAGCTAAGGGCAACTGTAGGAAAGCCTGGCTTAAGTCAATTGAGGAGATGAACTTGGCCTCCTTCAGGTTGTCAAGAATATCATCTACTCTCGGCAGAGGGTAACTGTTTTTTTTGGTAACAGAATTTAACTTACGGCTGTCAATGCAGAGGCGAAAACCACCATTGGCTTTCTGTACTAGTACTACAGGGGAAGCCCAGGGGCTAGAAGATTCTTCTAGTACCCCCAGCTTTATCATTTTGTCTAGTTCCTCATTGATGATGTGCTGGCGTGCTGGACTTGCTCTGTAAAACCTTTGCTTTATTGGTTCACCGGAGGTTTCGATTTTGTACTCCACTAAATTTGTTCGACCTAACCCTTTCGCCTCGAATGAAATGGATTTGAACTTATCAATAATCTCATTTAATTTCATTTGTTGTGCCGCTGTCAAATTTTTTTGACTTGGGGGAGTGGTAGGCTCCGCAGGCTTGCTACAAGCTATATTTGTGACCTCTATGTCAACTCTACGAGTGCCTGTACGGTGAGAGGCCTGTTGTACACAATTGGTCAATTTATCCCTACTATTTACACTATTTATGGTATTTACAGGGGGATTGACAGTATGTACTAACCCAATTTTGCCTACTCTTGCTTCCTCTCTAAATGAAATGTGGCCTGCTATTTTGTTTAATAGGCCAGACTTCTCCCAGAACTCTATGCCAAGTATGAAATCCTCTGCCACATCAGGTACGACATCAAACTTTAAATCAAACTTATGGCCGTCTACTAAAATTGGTAAGCAAATGCGACCATATACCGTGCTACCCATTCCGTTTGCCGAGGTAGCAGTACTATGGGGAGACTGAACCATTTCAAAACCCTTATCGAGGAATTGGGTGTGGCTATTGCCACCTAAAATATTTATGTCTGCCCCGGAGTCTAGGAGGCCAACATATTTACTATTATCAATAAAAAACTCCACTATTGGACGTTTACTTCCACTCATTGGGATACGCACCGGGGCAATCCTACACTTATTAAAAAAGTTATTGACAAACACTAACCATGATTGCCATTCTATGTCCGATGTGCCCGGTGCGGGTGCCCGTTTTTTGACCCGGAGCCTGCCTGTTGTCTGCGTTGCTGGTTGTCTTCAGCTGGTGCCGCTGCTGCAGAGTTGACAGCTGTTGTCTGCGCTGGCCGAGCGTTAACACTGGCCGGTGCGGGGGTGGCTGGAATATTTTGAAAAAAAGTTTTATTTTGCAGATTATTGCTAGTGCAGTGGGGACAGGTTTTCATGGTGACATCTAATGTGCCACATTTAAAACAGGCCATTCCATTTATATTAGGGCATTGCCTAAAGTAATGGCCTAATCCTCTACACTTGAAACAAGCAGAGTGAGTTTTCATGCTCACTGCTCCAACACAAACATTTGTGCATGGAAACATTTGCTGCGGGTGGTATTCAATGCTATTAGGCTCGTTATTTATACTTATAGGGTTGAGGCTATTCATAGGCACTGGACTATTTGTAAGCTGGGGTTTCGTTTGTGTTGGTAATGGTACTAGACTAGGTATGTCAGCCGCATACGAATCAATATTTTTGCCTATTGTCAACAAACTTTCTATGGAGTTAACCGAGCCGTAAACTATAGCCGGGAGGTACTTAGGGAGCATGTTGTGCTTTATAATGTCAAATAGTTCATGCTCGGTTATGCAGCCTGCTATTTTGCTTGCTAGGAACCGCATTTGTGACGTAAATTCTAGAATGGATTGACTTTGAGTTTGTTTGCTGTTTCTGAGCTTGGTGGTTATTGTATAAACATAGTCCGCGGGTTCGAAGTATTCAATAAGTGCATGTTTAAGTTGGAACCAAGAACCGAATCTGTGTTTGTTAACTCTGTACCACGCTAGAGCCGGTTCTTTTAACAGATCGTGGAAATTTGCCAGTAGCAAATTTTCTGGGATGCCACGTGCTGACAGCAGCTCTTCGATTGCATAAATGAAATCTCTGGCGTCCGAAGACCCATTAAACTTTAAGTTCCATGATAGCAACCCGCACTTGCTAAGAAAATGTGGCCTATTTTCACTTTCATGCCATGTGTCTAGCGTTATTAAATTATTATTATTACCTGTGTTATTTGGCGTGGAGTGGTTGCGTGTCGGGCCTCCGAGTTCGTCCTCAAGGTCCTCCATAACGTCTCTCGTAACTTACCTACGCGGACACTACCTATATAAAATTAACACGAAAGCATCACACCGGCCTCTTAACGCACGTTGGCGCCAATGTAAGGTTGCTATTTCCTTAATCAAGATGGTCGGGGTTCTCTAAGGTGCCTGAGGGGAGCGGCGCGATGCTTACGTATTAAAACAATTTATCTTCAGCGTAGAATAATATAATTAAATAAGTACACAGGCACTGAATAGAGTAGGGCAGGCAGACCGACAGAAACAAGGAGAAGACAAGACTGACTCGACACTAGATGAGTGAGCGCGGAGGGTGAGGGTCCGTGGCGGACAGGCAGACAGGCGGGCGGGCAGGCACACGGTAAGGCAGGCGACAAACTGAGCCCGACAGGAAAGCCCAACGACCACGACGTGATCTGGTGACACCCTCAGACCATGCGGGTGCGTGCGGAAGGTCGGAGAACGCGGCCAGGGCTCGGGGGCGCGCTCCGCAATCCGGGCTCCTAGGTAGTAACGCGGCGGCGTAGGCCTCGATCAACCGCTCGCTGCTCTGGCGCCGGGCAAAATGGCCGAGCCTCCGTTGCGCGTCCCGCGCCTTCTCTCTCCCCTCGTACTGCTCTGTCTCGCTCGGGAGGCGTCTCTCGCTCTCTCGCTCGCACCCATGGCGGCGCCGGTGTCCTGTCTCGCTCTCAGGCGCGTGCGACAGTGGTGTCGCTTTGCCGGTGTAGATGGCGCTGCTCCGACGTCTATGGAGCATGATGAGTTGCGTAGTTTCGCGGCGTAGAGCTAGATGGCGCTACCAGTAACGCAAAGTAATAATACTGCTACAATGCGGAATATGAAACATTTTAATTTTAAAAACTTATTAAGTATTTTTTGTACAGAATACTCTTCAGTTTTTTTTTTTTCTTTATTTTACTTGCCAACTTCCCAACGATCGACTGAAAGTTCCGATGGGGCTTTGGCATCGGTGTATCTCATTTGTTCAGTAACAGCCTCACTTTAGCTCTGAAAAACCTGGTTTGTATTGTCCGCAAATATAGACAATGGTAGCGAATTCCATTCCTTAGCTACTAGTTCGCGTCAGGAAGGCTGAAGCAAATCGTTGTCAAACAATCTTGATACTGTATGTTCAGATTCTTAGATTTATTAAGAGCTGTAGCTGGGAAGCGCACCAAGAGACAAGGAATTAGGATAGAGGGAGGAAAAGAAGGTTAAGGGATACTGCCCTCGAAATTGATAACATTAACTCATTGCAATAGCCAAATCAACGTTTGGCTTGACCTGTTTCAGTTTGATTGGTTTAATGCGATTGAAGTGATCGAGTGTTGCCATACATACTTCCGTATATTTGTCAGCTTGTTTGTGAAGTGCTTTCCACTGAAGTTCGTGTCGCCACAGTGTGTGTGTGTTTGTTTTTTTAATTTTATCTGGCTCCCATTGAAAAACAGCATTGCGGCTTGCCGCAGCATTATGCTGAGTGGGGCTCATTTTACACCATATCCGTACTATTCTTGAGTATATTGTATTTCCTCATATTTTAAATCTAAGTGTATCGAATGTGTGTAAATAAATGTTTCTCTCTCTCTCTCGCTTTCTCTCTCTCTTCCACCGCGGAAAGGATCCTTGGGAGAAAAGCGCCGGGTAGCAGTTCGGGAGTGCCGGCAAAAGTGAAAACAGCAGCTTAGATTAGATTTTAAGGTTATAACCTCCATGACGCTCAAGACACGTACCGTACTGGCCGCTTACAAAAAAAACGTACGTATTATCTATATTGACAGACCTCTAACAATGGGCTGATGCCCTAGTAGTTGCTCCACGACTTCCAACACTTCAAAAATCGAATGCGATTCATTCGTATTTCAAAATAAGCTCTTAGGGGATCTGATATCTTGGTACTTAAACTCTCCCTCCGTCTTACGCCTGACGCGAGTTTAAAATTTTTTACCCATCCCATAAAGTGCTCAGCGCCGTTAAAGAAGTTTTCACATCAACAATGACAGTGGCTTATGCAAGTCGAGGTCGCGTACCCGTATATCCACTTATTTAATCTCTACGGACAGACGAGAGTTAGGACCTCTGACTGATGATGATGATGATGAAGATCCTTAGGTAGTTTCATGACTATGACTAGACTTCTCTATTCTGAGCCCCCTTTTTAGCGTCGGCCCAGGTCATCCCGGCAGCCTTGAGTTCCGACGTGAGGGATCTCTTCCAGGACTCCGTGGGACTGGGTGGGTGGGGTTTGTGACTATGGTCATTAAAAAAAAGACAGTCAGTAGACATTAGTCAATAAGTAAACCCCCTGTCGTGCGATACCCCATTACACGCGGTTAGTACGAAGGGGCGCAAATAAATTGTCGCCTTAACAAATATTTCTTTATGTATGTTGTGAGACATAAAACAAAAAACGTTAAGAATAATAGTGAAGTGTATAGAGCTGTTACAACAAAAAAAAAATGCGATAGAATAAAAATAGTACTACACTGATAACACCTTCATCATCATCTCCAGGCCTGTAGGCCTGGTCTCAGATTGAATGGGCTTTTGCTTCGTGGGTATGTTGCAGGTTTCTTCACAATGTTTTCCGTAACTGAAAAGCTCATAGTACCTATTTTTTTAATTAAATTTTGAAAAAAAAAAATTGTTGCATTATTTATTTATCGTGTGGCTTACAAATTACACTTGAACCCACACGGCCCAATAAAGTCCCAAGAAAAAGAAACTGTCATTTCTTAAGCTTAAAAAACCATGAGTGTTTTACATTAAATTAATGACAGCTTAATATTTCTAATCTCGACAAACAGACATTTAAACAAAAAAAAAATATAAAAGATACTGAAAACTAGAACACAGAGAAAAACCCGAAAAGTAGAGTTATGGTCGGGAATTAAACCCGGATCCTCATGATATTGTGATGCGCGTTCTATTACCTCTACACCAACCATAGCAAGTAAGTTTAATTCTAATGGTTAAAACCGTAAAATTAAATTTAAAAGATCATTCTTGATTCGTTAGATAAGACATTTTTAACACAAAAATCGTCTCAAACGCGTTGTGTAAACGTCTTAATTGCCACTTCACTTTTTTTCAGTTTAAAACTTAATATAGAGGCTCGTGAAGTTGTATGTGCTCTATATTACGCCGTCCACCAACAATTTCGAGTGCCGGAATACATACGGCGACATATTTTTTGTCGGCAACGTCGTTTTACATGAATCATGGATCGCTAAAATAAAATATAACGTGACAGGTTTTATTTTCGTGCTTAATAGTGTTCGGAATGAATAACGGTTTTAAAATGCCGCATGCGTAATGGGAATCCTGTGTGAACAACTTTTTTGCTAAATCCAGGATATCTGGAGCTGTTTATTTTGCCTTTGTACATCTATTTGTCTCATTATCTGTAAAATTAATGTGTTTTATGTACAATAAAGAGTTATACATACATACATACATACTTATCTACTTTATAGAGCTGACCAGATTAACTAGTTGTTGATATCTATATATATAAAAGAAAGTCGTCTTAGTTACACTATTTATAACTCGAGAACGGCTGAACCGATTTGGCTGAAACTGTGAACCAGGATTAGGTAATAGGATACTTTTTTTTTATATATATTTTCTTCATTTTTATTTTTATTCACTTTTTGCTTTCTCTTTCTTATAATTATCGCATATTTTGTTTCGCTTTGACCAGTAGAGACTTTATACATCTCTACTATAGACCAATGTAATTTAAGGTACGAACTTAACTTAGAGACCTTTTACATCCCTTTTATAAAATGTATTAATTGTATTATAGGTAAGTTAAGTAGAATTTAAGTACTAATGCAAATCTATTTTATTTTGAAAAATGACTTTCTGCCAAGTTTCTTGCGGCGCATTCTTCTTGGCAATGATGGTGTTTCCGAATGCGCTGGTAGATTCAAAAAAAATAATGTAAAAGAGCCCTTGGCGGCCTATTTGCAAAATAAACTTTTGACTTTGACTTTGACTTTGACAGCTGAAGTAGTTGTTGATATAGAAGATAAAGAAAGATATAATTGCCGGCAAACATCTTGAGCAAGAAAGACGTGGAAGGGGTAAGTTCACGCGTGTACTTTTATACCAAAGAGACGTTAAATTCACTTCAGCGCATCTTACAACACTCTAACATCTTGAGCATGACCTTGAGGTCATGCTCAAGATGTTTGCCGGCAACTATCTATACACACACATAAAGAAAAGAACATAAAGAAAGACGAGGAAGAAGACTGAAACACGTAAGAGAAAGCAACAGAAATCGCATGTGCGAGCAATATCATCTCTACATTTACGACCTCCATGCCTCATTATTTTAACTTAAACAGTTTACGATCATCCGGATATCAATTTTCTAATGTTGTTTTTATGACTTCTCTTAAAAGCCTCTGTGTACTTTATTCGTACTTCTTTTCATCTACTGTTAATTATTAGTGCAAAATGGATGAAATATTTTTAAAGGTCGTTTACGCCATCATTTTAATTAAAATTGCATCTCTTTAAATACCTTTGTCTCTATTCACTCATCATATTGATCATCGGCCTGTAGCTGTCCACTGCTAGACATAAGCTAATAAAACGCGTTATTTTACCTGTCATCGGTTTTTTTACAGTCAATTACTATCCGCCAACTTAGGCAAATCGTCAATCAATCAATCATTTATTGCAGCCATGGTATTTACAAGATGTTCATATTATTCTTGCCAGTACCTACAAACATGAAACATACTAGGGCGTAGCATAACTTAAAACTATACCTAAAAATAAGTAACGTTATACGTATAATCTACATTATATTGTATCTTCGCCTAGCCGGAGAGCGTCCCACACTGAAAGAAAGAAAGAAAGAAAGAAGACATTTATTCATTTTGCAAGACACACAAATATAAGAGCATGTACACACAATTTTATAGAAAAAAAACAACAATAAAAAAACCAGACATGAAAATTTGATCATCAGCGTTGTGTTGTGTCTTCGCAAAAGTGAAACGGTCGCTGGCTCAGCATTACGCTGAGGTGTTAGACACCTGCAGCACTGATTTTCAGCCAGAACCGTCTGTGACTCAAGAAACGATACACACTGCGCTAAACGATTCGCGGTCTCTACTCAAGAACTCATTTACCGTAACGGTTATCGGTTTTTTGACAGATGTGGCCAGCCCACTGCCACTTCAGCTTACTAATCGGCTATGTCGATAACTTTCGTTTTCTGCCGAATAACCTTTAATTCTAAACTTTATTGCCTGTTGGACATAATATTTGAAAAAATATCCTTAATATTGTTAAAAACTTTACCTTTTGTTTGTTTCTGATAAAAAGACAAGCGAATGTTGAACTAACAGAAGCTTATCAAGCGTTAAAACATAATTATAGAATTTCATTAAAAATTATATTAACATGCCAGATATTAATTAAAAAAAAACGCAAATACGGGTGTTCAAAAACCACAGCGCACACGGAACATAATAATATTACCCGTCACGAAGAAAATATATCCCCAATTAGGGCCAAAGACAACCGGAGGCGACAGAAAAAAACTTATCCTTTCGCTGAATTACTCGGATTATTTTCCTAGTTAATGCTTCCATTTGTGTTAATGGAATAGCCTCATAAATATTTTCTCGGAACTTGTATAAATCTTGATTAGTCGTCCTTATTTACTGTGGATAAGCTGCGGTATTGCAACGCTTAATGTATTGAACGTTGTTTTTCTTTATATGATTTATATGTGTCTGTTGATAAATAATTGAGGAAAAATACATAATATACACATTAATCACGTCTTTATCTCTTACGGGGTCTACAATGCCTAGATTAACAAGACCTAAAAACCAGGTTCAGCGTGATTGTGATCGTATTTTTTTTATGAGCCTTTTTATTCCGAATTCACTACAATTTCAGTAAGTACATTATGTTGTTGTTGTTATTGTCGTTTATTTATTAAATTGTCGCGTAATTCAGCGTGCCTCATGGCATAGGCCTCCTCCGTGTATTGGAGGGTTTGGGCTATAGTTCCCACGCGCGCCCAGTGCGGATTGGGAACTTAACACACACCATTGAATTTCTTCGCAGATGTGTGCAGGTTTCCTCGCGATGTTTTCCTTCACCGAAAAACTCATGGCAAATTACAAATGTGATCGTATAGCTAGGTGTAATTTTTAAGACAGTTAATTATTGTCTAATTTTATTCTAATCTGAATGTGTTCGTTTTTTCACTAAATTGTTCCCTAATATTCGTTCGTTTCTCATCCATCTCGTATTCAGTTTCTCTTGGGTACCAACTTTCTTTAGTAAACAAACCATCTTCTACTGAAAATGCTAATTCATTGAGACGAAAACAGACGAGTTCATTGCCCTTACATAAATCGAAATTTTAACTCGCTTTGCTAGGGTGAGGACTAAATAAATATTTTACTAAAGATTGAACAAAGGGTTTAAGTGTAAATTTATCATGGCAAGGAAAGATTTTTATAAAAAGTCGATCTAGATACGCGGGAGCGTGTAAGCCAAGTTCAAAGTAAAAGGAACTGGCGAATTATTACAAGCGTTTACTCGTTTTTAAACTTATTGTATTTTGTTTTTGGGTCAAATGTTGGAAGTCGAATTTGACCTACTTCTAATACTCGGATTGATTTTGGTAGATGATACGTAAACTGGGGTGACATTGATAATTTTGGGGCTACTTTGATCGTTTGAAAATTGCTATAAAATCGCTATTATCCATATCCGGTGAATGTTTGGCATGTAGACGCAAAGGCGATCGACGAAGACATTGATTGGAAGCAGTAAACACAAATAAAAAATAATTTATTAGGTTTTGTCATTAAAACTACTTTTTAAAGTCACCCCGTAAATCAAAGTTACCCCAGTTGACTGTACTCTAAACTAATATATAGTCAACGTAAATTACATAATAATTTGAGTCCCTGTGCAATTCTTTTTATGTAGAAATACTTGAACATAATAAATCAAGTGATTTAAAAATAGGGAAAATATGCATAATTGCCAATCGAAAACCAAACAATTTTTCATGGACAGCCATAACTAAGAATCTACCCAGGTTACAGTGAATCCCTTTCTCATATTAAATGTTTTATCTTGCAGATAGACCATTTCCGCAAAAGGCTTTTAGCTAGATTCGATTTGCGGCGTAACGAAGTGCATCAGACACTGACCGCTGCCACATGGAATAATATCTGCTTGCAATGAAGGTAGTTTTGTATAACCGAGACGCTTAAGGGAAAGGCGGCAGCGTCTATGCACAAATCAATGTAAAGCCCGGTTAAGACTGGCAAGGAAAATTCTGCAAATCACGTAACATTAGTAGGTACCGCGCTAGGTTGACGACTAGTTTGCACCATAATATTTAATAAAGCTTTTAGAATTTTTTTCGCAAGCTTAGCAACTCAAATGTTATATTTAACGCCATAAACAGCAGGTACTCTAAGATTATAAAAAAAATCCTAACTAAATAGAATATTTACAGTTTTGACTCTACAAAAATTATTATGAACCAATGATTTGACCAAAAAATTATTAGAAGAAATTAAAAACGATGATTATGACCGTCAATATTCAGCTTATGAAATTTCCTTTGACATTTATACTCAGCAAATAAAGTTAAAAGAGATGATGCTAAGTGTAGTTCAATTAAAGACAAGTAAACAAATACTAACCCCCTTATTCATAAACGCTCTATAGGCTTCTACTAACTTAGCAATCGTTTTTGTCCTTATCTGTGAAAGGTAAATGCCAAAGTGACAGATAAGGACAAACGATTGCTAAGTTAGCAGAAGCCTATAGCGCGTTTATGAAAAAGGGGGTTAGGTATCTTAGGACAACTGACCTACACACAACTAACCTAGTCCCAAACTAAGCAATGTTTGTACTACCCGTATATATATATATACTAGACAAGGTTTACGAAAGGCCGTTACATCTCTTATATCCCATGCCTTGTACTGTACCACAGAAACAATTTCCGATCATCCCCTGCAGCTTTCCTTTCCTAGTTTACCTATCTTTTTATATCTCCCGCAGTATTGACAGAATTTATTCTATTCGTCTATTCAGGCTCTTTCGACGCTCACAAACAAAGGGCTAGCAGGGAAAGCTTTTTAAATGGATTAATAAGATATCTGTAAAGTTTGTTTTGTCTCTCTGCGCGGATAAATAACGCAAGGTTCTCCTTTTTTGTTGTAAAGGTACTTAGATGCTTTAAAATCAATCGTTCACAGTAATAAACAAAATTGTGACAGAAGAAATAAAAGAGGTGGTTTTCGGTTTTGTGGCAACCGTAACATGCACATAATTTTATTATATGACTATTTATGTATCTATAAACAAAAAAAAACTAAATTAACTATAAAAACCATCCTATTTAGATACATATAAGATACTATTTAGATGTTTAAGTTTGCAAGAAATAAAAGGCTTTTTTATTTTATTTTGTTTATTTTATACAATTTGCGCTAACTTCAAGTATCTAAACTTGTCTTTTTATTGTTATACTAGAATACATAGGTACAAATAAAATAAATACTTGCTTTCTAAACTTTATTACTTTTCTACGAAGCTAAATTCTTTTTAAGTTGAACTGAATTCTAGAATGTTCTACTTTTCATCAAACACTGACATCACTAAGGTGAAGAACGACATTCCGGTTCTTAAGAACTGAAAATAAAATAAACAATCATTTTTAAAGGATACATGCATTTTTTTAATTAATGATAATTTCTGATTCGGAGAGAGTCATTGATTGAATAGTATGAAAAAATCGCGCGACTGTGAATTTAATAGAGAGAGAGAGAGAGCGAGAAAGAGCGAGTGCGTCCCACGAGGTATAACTACAAAATACCTAATTTCATAATAATAACGTTCACATGATATAATGAACGTTAGCTATAACAGCAAAAAGCATAATTTTTTAACGTATAAGGCTTAAATTATATAACGTTATTTTTATATAACTTCAATTTGTATAAGATTTACATGGACTAATTTCATTTGACATAACAAACATTTAACCTTCTGAAACTGCTACAAGACATTGTTGCTGCACAACATTGTTTAATTTTCGGCGAGCGAGCGAAGCGAGCGAGCAAGACGGTACGGAGCGGAAGTGACTCGGATAGGTTAGGTTCAAAGTTAGTTATATTTTTTATTACCACCTAGAAAACCCCCCTAACCACATGTGCATTATGCTAGATTAATATATTTTATAAATCTTAGCTATTATGAACGTTATATGCTTTGATCGTTATTTCAATTGATATTATATATAAACAGTGTTATACCTTACAAAATTAGATATTTTAAGATTATACTTTTCGTTCATTATATCCAGTAAACATTATACTAAACGAGTTTATATAAAGTGGGCGTATATATTATGAACATTAGATAATAAGTGGTTATATCTCGTATTACTTACCCAATTTTAGCAACATAAAAAGCCTAGTCCAGGTAATGTTAGGTATCATTATGAGTCTATTCACTTAACACGTACTGTGTGTCTCGATCCATTTCATATTAGGTACGTTTATAAACAAACCAATTTCGTCCAAATTCCCACACAAAATCAGTCATTCTATGCAATTAGAATCACATCCACCGGATTGTTGAAGGATTATTTTTAAAGCAATTATTTTACGATAATTTTTAGGGTTCCGTACCCAAAGGGAAAAAACGGGACCCTATTACTAAACTTCGCTGTCCGTCCGCCCGTCCGTCCGTCCGTCCGTCTGTCACCAGGATGTATGTCAAGAACCGTAATAGCTAGACAGTTGAAATTTTCACAGATTGTGTATTTCTGTTGCCGCTATAACAACAAATACTAAAACAAAATAATAATAATAATTAAAGGGGGCTCCCATACAAAAAACGTGATATTTTAGCCCTTTTTCATGGCTACCACTCGCCGAGCTAGATCTCAAGAACCGTAATAGCTAAACAGTTGAAATTTTCACAGATTATGTATTTTTATTGTGGCTGCAACAACAAATACTAAAATCAAAATAATAATAATAATAATTAAGGGGGACTCCCATACAACAGTGTTTCTGGTACGGAATGGCTTTTTTATATTTTAGTTTTTTATGAACTTGGGATGACTCGTTTGTTTAAAAACGCATGTAAATTAGATCGATATAGACAATTCAATGATTAAGTTAAACTATTTTTGTCAAGTAAGTTTCTCACATCAATGATACCAAAACTAGCAACAACGGGCTGTAAGCATTAAGATGTTAATTATGAAAAAGTTTCAATTCAACGTGCCACTAAGGACTTAACATAGTAAGGTTGTTGCCAGATCAAACGGGCCCTAGGGTGGTATAAGCGTAATACTTGCCCAAGTAAAAGTGGGTGCGGACAGTGTTATAGACCCAAATATGTAAATGGGCATACGCTGGCTCAGCGCCATTTTGAAGATGCGTACGTTGACCTTGTGCGTTCGGTCGAATAAGTACCATTTCTCTGTGACAGCGGCCTCCAACTGCTCCGACTGTAAATGTTAAATGTACAGCTAAGTTAGATCATATAATTCTACGCAGACGAAGTCGCGGGCATACGCTAGATCGTAATAAAACAGTGATAATACTGATTATATCATCAAAAAACCCACGGGTTTCTCTTCATCATTTATTGCGCGGTCAGGTGCTTAAACCGAAGGCAGGTGCTTAAACAAATCAACTTGAAAAAAAAATACAAATGAAAAAAGCGTCACAAATTCAACTCGTTTCGTTATCTGTCGTTCGTCCATCTCCATTAATTTACACCGTTCCATTCTTTTCATTCCCTATCTTCTCATTCGTTCGCCTATAAATCAGTCAGATTCATTCACTCTTCCGTACAACAGGAAAGTGCTCAATACAATTTATTCGTGTTTGTTAAATTTTAACATCTGGCCTACCTAAGAAATGCGTATGGCCTGTGAATAAGCGAGGCGCCCTGCGAGGCAGCTATAGTCCGTGACGTCTTAGAATGTCATTCGGGTTTCTCTTGCTGTCTCACTCACTTTAATAAGTTTGATACTTGAATCGGCTTCGATTTAGAGCCTTGTGTCATACGAAATAACAATGAACATGATTGCAATAAATAAATATGAAGCTCAGTTGGGACCCGGCTTATAACTAGTACATACGTGAGATCATTTTGTTCTTTTGTGTGTCGCTTTCTTTCATTCGGTGGATTACAGAAAATAGTTGAGCCACAAACGAGACATAAACAAGCTAGATAAGTTTATACGTGAGTTATCGGGTTTGTTATAATAAATTAAGCTAGATAAGTTTAAAATTTGGGATACACATAAAAACCGACAAACTTACAACAAAACGGTCCTATAAGGGTTTCTTTTCGGAGTACAGAAACCTAACAATAGGAAGATAAAAATAACGTTTGACACTTACTTCGTTTGCAACTTGTTGTCCCAGGAGGCAGAACATTAGTACGACTAGTATGAAGCAAAACTCGTGGACGCAGTATTTTATAGTGTCGGGTGATGATTTGTCCTGAAACTGAATATTACTATAATACAGGACACAATGAGTTTGTACATAACTAACATTATGTGGATCTATATTATATGGTCTGAAATAAATGTTTTTTATGTATTTTTGGCTTTGGAAGGGAATTCAAGCATATTTTTGTTTTATATATTGCATATAATATATTCTGTCACGCCTCTTTCCGATAAAGGTAAGCAAAGGCTACCTTTGTTCTACTTGCTACGATCCTGACATTATTTTATCCGCTTCAACCACATTCAGGTTTAATGTTAAGCGTCAATATTTATAGTGAGTTGTTGCTGTATGTACTGAATCTAGTCATACTGTCTCAGTTTGGAAAGGACTGCAGAAAAGGTTGGCTTTATTTTAATTGGTATTATTCGACTTTTTATGTATACTTGTAACTTGTGCAACAGAACTATTGCGCCTATAGCGCCTAGTGTACTGGCTTGATGTAATCCATACAATGTTCAAAAGGTTGTCTAAGCAACATAGAATGTTTGTTTAGACATAACTTATTATGATTGTACCTAGAGGCTGACGTGTGTAGGTCGTGTGTGTTTTTTAAATATTTATACCTTAATATACTATTTTACTGTTTATCTGGCTGTTCATTTCCATATAATCTCATTTAGAACTCTGCTGGGATCCGATTAAACATTTTTGTTTTGTTTAAAATTTATGAACGCCAAAGTTGATTCCCTAACAAAATCAATATTAGCTTCTGTTCCAAGTAAACAAGTATATCCTTCAACTACAAATAACAACCGTTAATGATTTGCATGAAAGGAACACGAGAATATCTGAAATAGGGTACTTTTCTAAACGTTTAAACTTTTAACTTTGCCTGTTCCATTAGTCACTTTTTGCTGCTGGAATCTGTTTGAATTGTAACACAACTTCATCAACTCGTAACACTTGCCCACACACAAAACGCTGAGCCCTAGATCTAGATCTAGATTCTTTCAAGCATGTTTACTCACCGAGATGGCAATCTTGACGGAGCACACACAGACTAGCAAAATCGCGTCCAGGATGAGTGCCAAGTAGAAGGGTTGGCATATCACGTTCAATCTGTTGCTGAAGCTATAAATTTAGAGATAGAGATAGAGATAATTTATTTGCATAAACATGAGTTAATATTTACATTACAAAGTTGTTCTAGTCACAAAAGAGTCCGTCATGTTTTGCCTTTCGGCGTACAAATCATAATAATACGTCTACACAGCACAACGGTTAAAAATAATTATAGTATGTATAATTAAATTAGTACATGTTATCACAATTCATTACCCATGTCATTTAAGAATTCATTAATATTATAATAGCATTTTTTGTACAATAATTTCAACAACTCTCGCTTAAACCTATTCATATTTATTTAAATTTACATAATACTTTAGAATTTAAGGTTCAAAACGGTCGTGTCATCATGTTTTTTTATTTGTTCCCAGACCAGCATGCAAGAACAAAGTAATTCTACTTCTACGAGATGTAACAGACACCCCCTAACAATAATTCACCGGGGTATATAACCATAGCTATAGAAGCTCAAAAATATATTTTGAAAAAAAAATGAGATTTTTTTTTATAGGAATGGTTATTAGTACTACCTAATTTTTTTCAAAATAATTATATTTTTTAGCTTCTATAGCAGCTATGGTTATACACCCCGGTAAATTATTGTTAGGGGGTGTTTGTCACAACCTGTATATTATTATTATCTATACTAATATTAAGAGGAAATATGTGTTCGTTTGTTTGCTTTGAATTATTTCATTGTTAGAGTCCTACATTATCTCTGATGAACATAGGCCATAATATGTTGATTCTACGCCGACGAAATCGCAGGCAACAGCTAGTATAATTATAAATGCGAACGTTTCTGAGGATGTGAGTGAGTGAGTGAGTGAATGTGCATGTTTGTTCCTTCTTCACGCTGAAACGACTGGACGGATTTGTATCAAATTGGGAACGGAAATAGCTGGGTGGATAAATGAATTCTTTGCAGACGAAGTCGCGGGCAAGAGCTAGTAATTAATATTCGTTGTTTATTGGAAACTATTGTTTCCATATTATTGCATTGTCCATCAACTGAGTTAACAATGAAATCGTGAACGGTATTATAAATAATGGGCTGCAAATAATTGACAATTGACAAAATAATTAACGGAATAAAATAAACATAACATGACATGACAGATTTAATGAACTTTATAGATTTTGTTAACAATGCATAGTAAAAGTTTATGGCCTGAAAATATTGTATGTATTGTTAATTATAATGTTGTATGTTTATGTCTCTGTGTTTGTTTATAATAATTATGTTATTATACAATAATGGTTAAATATGAAGGGTATAAATTGTGTGTATGAATTTTTAATTTAAGTAATATTTCTTTAGTTGTGTATTACGAGTATATTGATGTTAATATTTTTGTTTTTATTATATTTGCGTTTCTCCTGTCTATTTGTTTCCGCCACCTATTTAAACTGTCTCCAAATTTTTTCTTTTTCATTTTGTTTGTCTTGGAGAGATTGCTTTTAAGCGATAAGATTGCCTATTGTCTGCCTTGTTCGTTATCGGTGTCAATATATTATGTTTTTGTACTGATTTGTGGTGCACAATAAAGCATATTTGTATTGTTACTGATTAATAAATGTAGCGTATCGTTTCCACCGCCTTATTTAACCCTGTTTTTATCTGAGTGGCAAGATCTCAATCAGGCGATGTAACTGCCTATTGTCTACTGCCTTTTTATTTTTGTTATGTCCCTTTATGGGCTTGTGATGTTCAATTAGAAATACGTAATATATTCTATTACTGTGTTAATGTTTTGTTAAGCTGTAAGTATAATATTTATCATCACACAAGTTACAGTTCCCGGGAAACATCTTGAGCCTGACCTTGAATGCGTAGAGGCGAAATTAACGTCCCTTAGGTACAAAAGTACATGCGCGAACTTACCCCTTGTACGTCGCCCTAGCTCAAGAAATTTTCCGTAAGCTGTAACAGTCGTAGGTTTACCACATTTACCGTTTGATCATAATATAGTGGTCGACACACTGTGACAAGATCTCAGTGCAGTGCTCCTGCCAGGCCTCTCCTCTTTGTCCCACTATCTCCAAAGCCAATTCATCCAGGTTGAGGAGTATAAAGGTCAGGATCCTCAGCTGCCTGATGGTCTGGCCGACCAGCAGAATTATCGTAAGTTGAAGCCCAGGGTAAGCTGAGAATACAAAAATTAGCATGGTAAAAGTTTTCAATGATTCACGGTTAACTTCATTCGAAATATTATAAACGGGATATGAACCGCGATTACCTCATGATGCATGAAACTGTGTCGAAATATCGAGATCTCAATAAAGGTAATCGCGGTTTATATCCCGTTTATAATATTTCGAATTAGCATGGTCTTAATAACGTAATTTATTGAATTACACACGTAGACAGGGATGTTGGGTACGTCGTTGGTTTGCATGCTAGATAGTTGTGCTTGGTGCACTCTTACTTTGAGGATGAACCCGTAGAGGGCTCGAAACGCGTCAGTGTTTTGTGAGGCTGTATTGCATGTGAATAGCAGAGTTAGCAATGTAAATGTTGTTCATCTAAATTACGTGTTCATCGGACTTAACTACGTTAATAATATTATTTTTTGAGAAAGGGTGATCCTACCTTCTTGTTTATGATTATTACACGTAGGAATAAAACATAAAATTAATCGTATCATTAATATTCTGCTTTTAAACCGCGCACGCAGAGGAATTATTATAATTCTTGTAATACAATCATACGTGAACGACCAAACATTCAAACCTATTATACAAAAGCCAACATTTTAATCAACAAACCGCAAATTGTACGGTCCACACAGTAAATACTCCACATCAAAAAGATCTTTACTCCCCTTCCCGCAACATTGCAATTTAAACGCAAAAAACATCCCGCTAAAGTTAAATTTCAAACTGTTTTTGGAACGCCAATGCGTCCTTTTAGATATGCGGTTGGTTAATGGTTATGGTATAAATGTTATAACTCACCGATGCAACACAAATAGCCAGAATACGCGTTGAAAACGAACGTGGCTATGTACACGGTGAAATTTTGCATGCTCCACGGTATCCACATGTCAAAGCCTAAAAGCATTTTTTAACGGGACATTATTTTTGAAAATGAGCGTGTTTCGTTTTTGTCAGCTCATTGTAGATAGTCATGTAAAGTTAGAGTTTAGGAGCTTGATACTATTAGGTACACTCTTACTACACAATACAATGACGAATCTTTTTACAAAAACAGTCTTATAAATGACGATGCCAATGCTATCTGAGACACTCAACTCGTTGTAAATTTTCCAAGACATTAACCTACTTTGGACCTGAAAACTTTTGTCTCTAATAGGTAAGCAAATTTTCTAAAATCTTGGCCTTTCTCCCGATAAGGCTTGTAAGCAAATTAATTACCTAAAGAAGGCTTCAAGAAACCAATAAAAAAAACATCTCGTAACCTCGAGAATATAATACTTGCTTACCCACGAGTCTCAGGGAATCATCTTCACGCGTCACCATTTTGTAGACAGAGTCGCTTAAGTACAAAGACGCACACACCCACACGCTACCGACATAAGTTTTTAACAAAACCCTAGTTATCTTCAGTAATTTCTCCTGGGAGTCAACAACTTTCCCTTTCAATTCATCCAACCTCCCACCCCTATTTAATTTCAAAACATATTTAATCAACGGCATATCCAGCATGGAGTCTTTAAATCCCATTTCAATGAGGAACAGACGGAATTGTTTGCGGAAAACTAAACAGACACCGAATGAGATGAACATTATCAAGCCGGTGGTCCAAATGCAGGCGGCTTGGATGCAGACTAGGACGTCCGAGAGGTTGATGACGACGAAACAGGTGGTGAAGACGATGGTCAAGGCGCCTATGATGACGTTGAAGATTTGTAAAGTGAGCCATAGCTTGGAATCCCAGTTATTCTTAGCGTAGATACTTATTCCTGCGACAGAAAGGACGCGGTGAAAAGCTTGGATGGTCTCTTCCATGGTAGCAGTTAAACTGTGGTTAAGATGTGGCGTGAAGTATTTTAAAAGGTATTGTCGCGAGAGAAAGTTTTTGACAAATTTAATTTTGAATGTAGAAATTTGAAAATTGTGTTAATATTTAGGAGAATTCCATTGTCAAATTCGATGAATTCAATTCACGGGTTAATGTGTTGCCAATCAAATATAGTTGAATGAGCTCTGGTTTATCCGATTCAACAAATATTATGTACTTAAAAGCCACAATCATTCTATTTGCGAATGTACTTGTCATGCTGCTCAATTAAAGGGTTGTTTTAAAAAACTACTTTAACGAAAATATCGTGGGAACTTGACAACTGTGATTTCTTTTAAATGGATATCCATAAAGGACAGTTTTTCTACCTTCTCTGTAAATTTATGCTTTAATAGACTAGGTACTATATTTTCAATCAAGTTTGAGACAAGATTTTTCAATTAGCATTGAAATGAAATGAAATGAAATGAAAATTGCGTAGTTTTTCAGAAATAAAATATTTTCTGTCTCGAATAATATAAGTAGGTACAATATTTTAGGAATTCCAACTAGTAGGTACCGTAGAAACCATACGGCGGAGTTTTAAAATGAGATATAAATCAATCTGAATTGTATACAAAAGCAAAAAATATTTTTTTGGTACAGATAATTATCATATCATCATCATCATTAAATTTTGATTTTTAATTTTTAGCTTTTCATAGCTTTACTACATAAATTATCTAACAGTATAAGATAATTCTGAGACAAGGCCTGTGCCCAGCAGTGGGACTTATATATAGACATATAAAAATGACCTATGATTTATTTCTATCATATTCTCATACTAGGTATCCTTATATTAACAGAAAATATTATGTATTTTACAAAAACTAAGTCTATCTTTCTTACTGCAAGCTGCCACATACATTTTACATTCTCTCAAATTGCCCGGTTGACACCTCTTTGATACATTTGATTAGAAGCGTCAAATACACTTTGATATCATTTGCTATGATGCTTTCTGTCATAATTATGTTGAATCATTATTTTTTTAACCCACGACGCAAAAAGAGTGGTGTTATAATATAAGTTTGACCTCGACGTCTGAGTGTGTGTGCGTGCGTGCGTGCGTGCGCGTGTATGTGTGTGTGTGTGTGTGTGTGTGTGTGTGTCTGTCTGTCTGTCTGTGGCGTCGTAGCTCTCAAGCGGATGGATTTGGCTGCCGGTTAGCTAACTTTGTTATCTGCGAGGAACAAAGGGTTCATTTGACTGGGCAAGAAAAATTAGCTTCCGAGAGTTCCTTCACAAGATCACCTGTCCATGACCTAAGCTTGCAAATCTTGCAATATTCAATATGGAGTAGACTTTTTTCTTTGTTTTTCTGCACTCAACAGCTCATTATCAAGTCCTGAGAAGAACAGAGAAACACGGAAGTATCTCAAAAGATAATTATACCCCTAGGGACTGACATAGGCCTATTCGAAAATTCCTGCATTATTTTTATCTCGTCTTTGTTTCACAAAACCCTTATTAAGGCATAATAAGGAATCTTCTGAATTTTTGTAATAAAATATGCCAAAGGAATGTAATAACATTTCTCGAGATCAATAGGATATTAATTAATTAAGGAAAATGTGTGTATTTTTTTTTGTTAATTACATCGCTTTGGTGCAAGAGCTGGCTGATATTTACCGGCGGAATAAAAACGTTTACATTACTTCCTTTATGATCAACATCATCAGCGTCTATATACGTCCCAGTAGTGGGTACAAACCTCTCATGGTCATCGGGCTTAGGCTGCAGTTCCTTCAAGCTGTAGTAGCCAGGTTTGACCTACGGCCTCCCAAGGAGAGGGTCGTGAGTTCGAACTGTAACTTGCACCTCTAAATTTAGCGAAATTTATGTGTGGCATTAAATTTAGAGTTACTTACCATGGGCTTTTTCCTGAAGGAAAACCGGCGAAATTTGCTCCGGGCCTGCGTGGCCTTGTCTGAGTGGGATGTATATAGGCTAAAGATGACTGATGATAACGGGAACAACCGTTTCATCATATCAGCCGAAAGACGTCCACTGCTGGACATTAGGCCTCCCCCAAAGCTCTCCACTCGGACCGGTCCTGTGCCTTCTGCATCCACCGCGATCCCGCGATCCTGATCAGGTCGTCGCTCCATCTTGTTGGAGGCCTACCGACAGCTCGTCTCCCGGTCCGCGGACAACCGTTTAAAACACTTGTATCTTAACCCAATGTCCCGTAAATCCGTAAATTTTGCGGGTGGTAGGACTTTGTGCAAGGTCCGTCCGGATCGCTACCACCATCTTACTCGCTAATCCTGCCGCTAAGCAGCAGTGCTTGCACTGCTGTGTTCCGGTGTGGAGAGTAAGACAGCCGGGCACAAGAGGCATTTCATCTAAGTCCTCTAGGTTGGCAACGCATCTGCAATCCCTCCGGGGTTGCGGGTGTCTATGGGCAGTGGTGATCGCTTACCATCAGGTGACCCACTTGCTCATTTGCCTTCCTATTCACATAAAAAAAAAAAAAAAAAACCCATAATGCAATAGCAAACGTAAAAATAAAATTATGACCTGAAATAAAATTCCGTCTTAAGTTTTAAGTCATCCGACTCCATAAAACGTCACAGCACTGGCTAGAAGCCAAACTGTTTAAAAAACAAGACGGATTGGAAAAATGAATTAACAACCGTAACGGGTAGATGAGAAAATATTTTATCTCAACCCTCGACATTTTTCCTTCGGTCCCCCGTTGTGTTGGTACCATGCAATAACAAACACATACTTGGCAATCCTTGTACATGGTGAAAATAAAAATATAGCGTGAACTTTTGTTATTTATTGTGGAAAGGTATAGAGCTGTATCACCGCTTATCGATGGCAATTATTCTGTTTCTAGAAAATTTGTCGTCTGGTTTTTAGATAGCAAAATTGTAAGTCATGCCTCACAATTTTTTTTGTAGCATCAATTTGTGTTGACCGTCGTTTCAATAATACAACAGCTTCGCGTTGAATGACAAATTTATTTCATTTAGCAACCCTTATATACTTTCTTGGGAAACATTTCGATACCGCGATGTAGGAATGGGACGGCCCGATACAGTGGCATCTAGTGGCCGATAGGCATACTAAATACATAAAACATTTCACCGCTGTACAATTTGTTTGTTTGTTAATCTACTAATTAGTCCGTAAAGTTTAACCCCCTTATTCATAAACGCTCTATAGGCCTCTGCTAACTTAGTAATCGTTTGTCCTTATCCGTGAAAGGTAAATGTCAAAGAGACAGATAAGGATAAACGATTATACGATATAGAGATTATTAATAAGGAGGTAAACGTTTAACTCATTAGCAGATGTGTGCGTTTGCTTTGAATAGCAAAATATACATACTTAAGGGCAGTGGGCAATGGACTGCAGCATTTTTGGTGTTCGCAGAAGGGATCGAATCCGAAGCACGAAACTGCACTCTAAAACTCGCGTTCTAGATTACTGTGGGTGCCAAGACCTAGATGTGGGTGCCAAGACCGCCAAGCTCAAATGGAACTGGGCTGGTCACCTCTGTCGAATGCACCCACACCAATTGGCCCAAATTAACAACCATTGGATCCCGCGAAATGGCTATCGAAGCAAAGGCAGACCAAAGAGGAGATGACGGGACACTTACATAAAATATACTTTAGTATAATTGGATACCCCTGTGGGAAAGAGGCGTGACGGTATGTATAATTGGATAGGGCATGATTTTAAGACGACATCGCGTGATTACCTGATTACGATTATGTTTATACCCTTTCTTAAACTGCTAAACATTCTAATACTATGAACATTTTTTGAGGTGGTATTACCAGCTCCTTTTGAATTCACCCGTCGGTAACTCAGCGCGGTGCTTAGCAAAAGTCTTGATTTACCGACTTAATATCACAAATGTATTGACCGACCCGTTATCAAGGCGCATCATACATCACATCCCGGCGGCCATGACAGCCAGGGATCTCAGTTGGACTCCCGAGTTAGGTAAACTTGACAAATTATGTTGTTAGATTTTTGTGTTGGTAATTTTTATTTGAAGGTAGTTTAATATACATTTTTTTATTCTTCTGTAGATTTCAGACGAGCGGAGCCGCAGGTAGTTAGGTAGGAACGCAATAAAGTTAAACCCTTATTCATAAACGCTCTATAGGCTGCTGCTAACTTAGCAATCGTTTGTCCTTATCTGTGAAAGGTAAATGGCAAGGTGACTGATAAGGACAAACGATTGCTAAGTTAGCAGAAGCCTATAGCGCGTTTATGAATAAGGGGGTAACTTTGGAAAATACTTGTATATGCACCACCAGATTATATTTACTTGAATTTTTGAGAATTAGCGTGACGTTGGTTTGCATGGTTATTACTTGTGCTCACTTTGAGAATGATCCCGTAATGGGATCGAAACGCGTTCAGTGTTTTGTGTGGTGTAGGGAGTAGATAAGTTTATGGGATTTATATATGTGTTTTATATGGCAGTAGTGGAAGAAGTGTAAAAACATAAAATATTATATTTTGCACAGGCTTGGCTATCTTGCACGTCAGTGGCGGAGAAAGGTAAATATTACTTAAACATAACTTTTTGCTGTTTATTCTTCACGTACTTTATTTTATTAGAGTAAAATTACATCTAATATAATTTTGAGAGCAATAAAGTTTTATAGAATTCTATTGAAATTTGCTTTTAGTTCTATTTAATAGCTACTGAAAAGGTACCTTACAGATAGGTAACTATTATAATAGATCTCTGCACTGATATTTCGTAATTGTTACTCATACATACATACATACATACCGTCACGCCTCTTTCCCACAGGGGTAGGCGGAGACTACTTTGTTTCCGCTTGCTACGATCCTGACACACCTCTTTCGCTTCATCCACATTCATCAATCTCTTCATACATTCTCATCGGTTTCGGGTACTCTCGTAATTGTTACATTTGTTATTAATTATAGGTATAAAAATACCTACAACTATAAAAATACCAAAGACAGTATGTTGGAAAGTTATGGTTTTTACAAATACCTAGTATTAAACATTGTTACTGATTTTACAAGACAGTTTTTTGTAATTTATGCCGTTTTGAAATATAAATTCATCAATGTTTTTGCTGTAGTTCAAATCGTACGGTGTTTTTTGTGCGTCTCATCTCGAACATTTGTAAGAGTACAGTCGGCAAAATAGCACCAAGAAAAAATACGACTACAAATAATTTCTCACACAAATCCCCTTCTATCACTCACCGCAATACATAGTCATTAGATACAAAATAACAACATCACGCGCCTTTATGTTTTCGCCAAAAACATTCACACCATTGTTACCACCCTAAGCACAATATCAGTCACTATAGACAAACACACAATATATGTGTATGTATATGTTTTGACGAAGAAATCTCGATATCAACGGGAGACAAGACCAGGCAAACATAATAAATCATTTGAGTTCGACTGTACGGGGTACATTCTGGTAACGCTCGAAAACTATCGAGCGACATGTAAATGCTAACTCACGCAATTTAAGTTACAAAACTACTTTGAGTATGAGGTGTGTACGTAGATTGATTCCCTCAGAGGAAATGCATTTGTATTAAATCGGTCCCGTTGCATAAAGTTTAAAGAAGATGCAATTTGAATGTTCGCAATATCAGTTCGATGTGATTTATAGGAAGAAGAATTAGAACCGAGTTTTATGCGTCTTTCTCAATAGACGTATTATTTTACAGTCGGTACTCTAGTCGTAGGTATGGAAGAGTGGATAAACCTTTGGATTATTATGACGATAGTGCCATAACTAAAATAAAAATCACACTTTAGTCCACTTAGAGGAGGCCTTTGCCCAGCAGTGAGACACTCAATTAGGCTAATATAATAATAATAGTCCACTTAATTACTTAAGTTAGACATGCGTTCCTTTTTTCTATTGTCAAAGAGCCTAAAACGATAGCGATTTTTTAAGCTTACTGAACTACAATTGAAGACATTTTTACTTCTTTTTTTTTATTGCCACGCATTGCCCTTTTCTATCACAACTCACAACTTAAGCGTATCTTCACCAAAGACGTGATAAGTACAAGTATCGTGCCTAAGATGTTCATTTCTGTCTATTAAGATGGTTTATTTTCATAGTTTAGCTTAGTCAGAGCTCACTGTTTAGCTACACACATCCCTGATAGAAAAGCGAAACTGTTACGGTCGATACATTATCACAGTTTCAATAATACCCAACCAATACATAGACGGCAGACGCATATCGCTCCCCTCTCTTCTCCCAATGTAGCCCACATTATTAATATTCAGCATGCGCGAAAATGATTTAGGACTTGCTACACCATCTACTTTTTTAAGGGTCCCGTGTTACTTGCCGAAACCGAACTCGAGGTCACTTTTGTTGTTCGTGTCTATCTATCAAGCAACCCGTTTTCTTAAGATGAGTAGGTGCTAGATTAAAATTTTATTGACAATCAGCGCCATAATTCCACGTCAAGGCAATAAAAATTTTAAAACTTAGCAGCTCAAGCGTTAATAATATTATGTTCATTTATGTCATAATAGGTAAATAGATAGTGGAAATGGTAGAAAAATTGTTTATAAATTTTGATACAACTAACACTGCGACAATTAGATGAAGGTAACTAAATTAAAGCTTCTAAAAGATAATTTTTCATGCAATTACACACATACGTTTGCAGTTACAACAATTTCCGTGACGTACCTATATCTTTTTTTTCAACTACCTACATCGATAAGTTTTTCTTATAATCTAAATTAACAATTATACCTACCTAATTTAATTAGGAAATCTATCATGAACTTTTCGGTGAATCGTGAGGTAACCTGCATACAGGTGTATGCATTGCACGTGCAATCAATAATGTGTAAGAAGTTCTCAATCTGCACTAAGCCCGTGGGCACTATGCCCAGCATTTTTTTTTTTTATGCGAATAGGAGGCAAACGAGCAAGTGGGTCACCTGATGGTAAGCGATAGCCACTGCCCATAGACACCCGCAACCCCGGAGGGATTGCAGATGCGTTGCCAACCTAGAGGGCTAAGATGAAATGCCTCTTGTGCCCGTAATTTCCCCGGCTGTCTTACTCTCCACACCGGAACACAGCAGTGCAAGCACTGCTGCTTAGCGGCAGGATTAGCGAGTAAGATGGTGGTAGCTATCCGGACGAACCTTGCACAAGGCCCTACCACCCGCAATGGGACGTATGGAGATGATGACTATGATGATGTGATTGCGTATAGCGTAAACCTTAAAGTAAATACGGCGGAACCCTCAGTGTTCCAATCCAATACGCATTTACCCACTTTTTTCCCATACGAGGGGAAAGAATTGCCTTTGTTTTGTGCGTTCTCCAAAATGTCACTTGTAGGAAAACACGCCGATATTTTATTTATGGACCCGATTCTTGTTTAGAAAATATTTTGTTGCGAAACGATTTGTGCTAAGTACGGGAAGTTTTACGAAAGTACGGAAAGCAGTACCTACGTGTGACAGTGCGAAGATTAGACGTTTTTTAATAATAATATTTAGAAATTTGACAATAGATTTAGCAAGTTAACCCCATTTTTAGGGTTCCGTAGCCAAATGGCAAAAACGGAACCCTTATAGATTCGGCATCTCTGTCTGTCTGTCTGTCCGTCCGTATGTCACAGCCACTTTTTTCCGAAACTATAAAAGTTATACTGTTGGAACTTGGTAAGTAGATGTATTTTGTGAACCGCATTAAGATTATCACACAAAAATAGAAAAAAAAACAATAAATTTTGGGGGTTTCCCATACTTAGAACTGAAACTCAAATTTATTTTCATCAAACCCATACGTGTGGGGTATCTATAGATAGGTCTTCAAAAATGATATTGAGGTTTAATTTTTTTCTAAACTGAATAGTTTGCGCGAGAGACACTTCCAAAGTGGTAAAATATGTGCCCCCCCTGTAACTTCTAAAATAAGAGAATGATAAAACTAATAAAAATATTAAAGTAGCAAGAGTTGTTGTAGTAGTTGTTTTAAGTAGCGGAGTAGCAAGGTAAATATTTTGTGTTCATTATAAAATATATATGATGTAGATTACCATTCAAACTTCCACCGAAAATTGGTTTGAACGAGATTTAGTAGGTAGTTTTTTTTTATTTAATATTTGTCTGTCTATATGTATAAAGTAACCAACATAAAATGACCTCACATATTTTGCTGTGCTAAGACTGGATTTTATAATAACTTGGCGAATGGCGAATTTGTACGGAACCCTCAGTGTGCAAGTCCGACTCGCACTTGGCCGGTTTTTAAAGTATATAACACAAGGAAGGAAAACTACAATTGTCATATTGAGTCACCTGATCGGTCAGCACCACCACCCATTGGCACCCGAAAAACGAGATCTCAGATACGTTGCCAGTTTAGAGGGCTAAGAAAGAATACCTCCAGTGTCAGTAATTTAATCGGCTGTCTTACTCTCTACGCCGGAACACAACAGCGTTGGGACTGCTAGGCAGGATTAGCGAGTAAGATGATGGTAGCAATCCTTGAAGACCTTGTGCGAGGTCCACCTGAAAAAGCAGTGGCTTAAGATCATCTTTTTGTATTTTGAAGTGAAATTTCTTTAGCGGCCCTGAGCGCTTTTAGAGATGGGTAAAAAATGTATGGGCAGGCCACATCGCTCGTAGAACAGACAACCGTTGGGGGAGAAAAGTTCTCGAGTGGCGACCGCGAACCGGAAGACGCAGTGTTGGCCTCCCACTAGGTGGACTGACGACATCGTAAAAGTTGCGGGAAACCGGTGGATGCAGGTGGCGACTTGTCGTTCAGTATGGTGTGCTAAGGGGGAGGCCTTTGTTCAACAGTGGACGTCTTCAGGCTGATGATGATGATGATGATGATGATGAAAAAATGTTAAACTCGCGTCAGGCGTAAGACGGAGGGAGAGTTTAAGTAAGTACCATGATAACAGAATCCTCTAAGAGCTTATTTGAAATACGAATGAAGCTAGAGTCGCGTCAGATTTTTGAAGTGTACATTAATTTCGTCGCTTTATCGTATGTGCGTTTGGCCTAGTGGTATAAGGTGAGGAATAACAAAGCGTTCTCTCAAGTGACTGCAGTTCAAATCTCGTGTAGAAAAAGTTTTTTTTTCTTTTTGCGAGAGTGTGCGTGTGTGTAGTTTTCACTTCTGCCGGCACTCCCGAAGTGCTACCCGTTGCTTTTTTATTATTTTTCTAGCATTGCAAGAGACTGAATAGAGTACTAAACTTGCAAAATAAAGGGTTCAAGTTTAGATTGAGTCAGTCAGTTACTGAATTTCAGGCCTACCCTAGTCTAAAGTCTCTGGCTATCCCCTAAAGGCAGTCTCTATTGTTCTCTATACCTCAGACAACTTCTACTGCAACGGACTAACTCCAAAAGCCATAACTCAATTGCCTAGTTTGATACTCAGTGTAGCTCCGCAGTGTACACCATTGCCAGAAGATCCTACGTCACGTGTTATGATTGCCTCAACTTTAGACTCTATGGGCGTGTTCCTAAGTTCTTATTTTGATGACGCTGTGATGGAGATACGACCTTTTGGGAGTAGTTGATTCCCAAGTTAGTGGTCAGTACTGAAATACGAGTTATAAAAATTCTAGGTATCGCCCGTGTTTGCTTGTGTGGAGTGAAAATTATAGTTGTATGTATAGAATAGCCGATAGACTTTTCCATTTTCACCCACACGGGTGTAGGTCCACATTTTTTAAATGCTGTTACTGTTGAAGACTAGTTTTAGCCCGCGACGCCGTCTGCCAAGAATTCTCTATCCCGTGGGAACTATGCGATTTTCCGGGATAAAAACAATTGTTTGCCCTTGCCCTGGGGCTGAAACTATATTTTATACTAAACTAGCTTCCGCCCGCGACTTCGTCCGCGTATAATTAGCAATTGACATGTTTATCGCTATCCCGCGGGAACTATGAAATTTTCCGGGATAAAAAGTAGCCTATGTTTTAATCTAGGATACCAGCTATCTTCGTTCCAAATTTTATTTAAATCCGTCCAGTCGTTTTAGCGTGAAGAAGGAACAAACATACACACTCACTCACTCATATCGTCACATCGTCACAAACTTTCGCATTTATAATATTAGTATGATTCACTGTGTCTTTCAAAACATTTTATGAATTTCAAGAGAAAGTAGCCAACCTATGTATTATTCCAGATAACCAGCTATATTATCAAATTTTATCCAAATCCAACAATTTTTATAAAAACTGCACCCGAGGCGATTCCGTACAAGTGCCGGCACGTAAGTCGAGCGATGACCGTTGATGCGGGGTAGTCGAAAATAAGGTACCGCGGGGGAGACGCGGGGGAGAGCGGGTGTCGCGGGCGGGCGTACACCACGTTTGACTTACGTGCCGCCACCTGTACAATCACTTTATTTTGACCGCCAGATCTAACGTTTTGCGCGCGCAAAGCCGCGGGCAAAAGCTAGCAAGTAATACCTACAATACGATTTAATGTTGAACTAAACTTATTAAGGTTCTCAAACTCTCCGCATAGTCCTTTGTATTTGTTACTTCGCCCGTTATTACCAAGTTTACGTAGCAATATCAAAACCAATTCTGTATTCAAACCAGAATATCCCACAAGGTCCACTGTTACTCAAAGTGTCGCTGCATCCCTTTTGCGTCCTCTTTATTAGAAAGGGAGGTGGCTATTTGGTGCAGCTGCAAATATAGCCCCACAATTAGGAAACTAACTGCAAACTCGGGGAAACCTCAAAATACACGTATTTATTGCCCGCGAAGTTCGCCCTGGGTCTTGTATAGAAATGTAGCGTAGTAACAACAACTAGTGGGGTAACTTGACGGTTTGACGGCTTGGCGGCGTGTATGTAGTAGTGTGTACTTAGGATGTGTTAAGTACACACGCCACTAGACTACTAGTAGGGTAAATTATACACTGTTTGCGGGAACACCCCCGTAACATACTTAAGAGGGTGCATCCATGCTGAGCTCGCAACGTCGCATTTTTGGTGATTTTTTGCGATTATTTCATAGAAATTGAATGAAAGTATCAAATATCCGTCTGTAGTGCACTTCGTTTTTAGTGTATTAATGTGTCTAATGCAGTAATTCATCGTGATGGACTTTTATTTTCTTATTAAACGAGATATAGTATTTTATCGCTTTAATACGAAAATAAAAGTCCATCACCATTAATCATTGCATTTGTTATTGTATTTGTATTTGTTACTTCGCCCGTTATTACCAAGTTTACGTAGCAATATCAAAACCAATTCTGTATTCAAACCAGAATATCCCACAAGGTCCACTGTTACTCAAAGTGTCGCTGCATCCCTTTTGCGTCCTCTTTATTAGAAAGGGAGGTGGCTATTTGGTGCAGCTGCAAATATAGCCCCACAATTAGGAAACTAACTGCAAACTCGGGGAAACCTCAAAATACACGTATTTATTGCCCGCGAAGTTCGCCCTGGGTCTTGTATAGAAATGTAGCGTAGTAACAACAACTAGTGGGGTAACTTGACGGTTTGACGGCTTGGCGGCGTGTATGTAGTAGTGTGTACTTAGGATGTGTTAAGTACACACGCCACTAGACTACTAGTAGGGTAAATTATACACTGTTTGCGGGAACACCCCCGTAACATACTTAAGAGGGTGCATCCATGCTGAGCTCGCAACGTCGCATTTTTGGTGATTTTTTGCGATTATTTCATAGAAATTGAATGAAAGTATCAAATATCCGTCTGTAGTGCACTTCGTTTTTAGTGTATTAATGTGTCTAATGCAGTAATTCATCGTGATGGACTTTTATTTTCTTATTAAACGAGATATAGTATTTTATCGCTTTAATACGAAAATAAAAGTCCATCACCATTAATCATTGCATTGGACACATTAATACACTAAAAACGAAGTGCACTACAGACGGATATTTGATACTTTCATTCAATTTCTATGAAATAATCGCAAAAAATCACCAAAAATGCGACGTTGCGAGCTCAGCACGGATGCACCCTCTTAAATGTTTGTAATTTTTTTAGGGTTCCGTACCCAAAGGGCCACGCGACCCTCTTACTAAGACTTCGCTGTCCGTTCGTCCGTCCGTCCGTCCGTCCATCCGTCCGACCACAACATACATACTGACATATTGTCACGCCTCCTTCCCACAGGGGTAGGCAGAGACTATTTTGTTCCACTTGCTACGATCCTGACATACCTCTTTCGCTTCATCCACATTCATCAATCTCTTCATACATGCTCTTCGGTTTCGGGTACTCTTGACCTGGCCTTTTACCAAAACGACCCCAATTTGATCACGGAACGTCCGCCTAGGCCCTCCCAACGCACCCATTCACACTCCCCATATAATTGACCACCTGCTGAAATAATCCGGAACCATTGGAATACACCCTATTACCCTACTTGTTGTATTATTTTTACACCTATTTTACTTCTTTGTTTCAACAACGCGATGCAGGAAGCGCCTTAGCGCCGAAATAAAAAAGTGTGCCCACTATTAAAAGTAATTACGCTATGACCGCGATCCTTAGCAAAAGTTTTAGAAGCGAGATTCTATTGCAAACAAATAATGCACTTTATAGACTTTAGACTCCGAAGACTTGCTGTTTTACCACGAATTAGGTGTTCTATTAAAGCTCACTGATTTTAACAGAGTTCTAACAAAGAGGAAGTTCTTGGTTTTCGTCTATATTTCGTTTCGGATATCTTATTTTAAGAAACCTTCTACGGTCATGTGCATAAGTATCGATACAAACTTCTCAAAAATATGTCCCACGACCTTATTACGCCAGTGTAAGAGCATAATATAAAGTCTATTTATTCAAACTAGATACTTAAATGACATTACCTGTGTTTGGGCCTATAAAGCGTACCTATGGTGTAGTCTGAATTTAAATGGGAAGTATTCACCACCTATCCAACCTCCGCACGCGCCTGCTCTGCTATGTGGCATAATATAGAGCAGAAAAAGAAGTTGATAAGTTGCTGTCAACGCGAGCATGGGCGATAGCCGCTGCAGATTTTCGTATAAATAATTGACAATATTTCAAATTTCTCTATATTCATAAATCAAAAACCATTTCAAGAGAAACACTTGTAGAACACAATAAAAATATTTTTGGATTTTTTCGTACTGTATTTTTTGGAAAATGAGCAAAATATGTAAAACAGGAAATGACGTCCAGCGGCCGGTCCAATACAGCCATTATAAAAAACCTTGTCTTCCGGGCTTCCCTTTGACATTTACAATTTTCACAACACAATACTACTGACAGCTGACGGTTAATTCATTCGCACACCACTCGGCTTTGTTGCCATCGGGAATACTAGATAACTGTTTGCCGGGCAATAATGATAATATTTTTGCAAGTTTTTATTTAAAATCATATTATTTGTGAAGTATTCTGTTTGAGTTTGTCAGCTCGTTTTGACGTTCATCGACAGTGACAACTGCATTCACTGTCAGAGTATTTAAGCACAGGTTTTGGCGGTCAATTAATGTAATTATTTCAACGTTTTTTTAAGTGTACGAAACAAAGCAGTGACGTCATTTCGCTAATACTTGACGTTTGTTACTTACGTCCTTTCTGCTTGAGCAACGATTTAAATGGATTTTTCCACGAAAATACAAGATTTTCACGAATATAAAAAAATATGGGTGTCTTAAATTTGTGCGCTCTTTCCAGCCAGACAATAAAAAGTAGCTCTTAAAAATTTTAAATATTGTCAATTGCTTCATTTGATTGCTTCATCGTCGTGAACCCGCAAAAATCCAACAGAAACATCTACTATCGCCGAAGAGGCGCAAACCGCTGGATTAAAGGTGAGTGAATACCAGCAGTTATTTTCAGCCACGCCATACTTCTTTTTAGGACATTTACGAGAGTGACGGAACACCTAATTCTAAATACAGTCCACTCAAAATTCGATCCTTGGCTTAGGCCACATTAACCTGTGTTGTCTGTTTTTTGCAATTTAAGAATAGTGATGTGCCACCACTATCGAAAGTTAACGATAAATTAAATTTAGTATAGATTTTTGTATCTATAAGCTAGTGTAATAAACTAATAAACCTTTAAATTTACTTGATTATGATACAGTCGTATTTTTTCTTAAAATATAACACGACCAAACCTCTTGTATTCAGACCACAAACATTGTCGATGGTTTCGAGTACACCACTAAACAATAAAAGCTGTTATCATTATTTCAGAATTTGACATTTGCAATTGTCAATTTAGTATCTAGTATGAATAAATAGACTACAGTACTTATTATTGATGCTTTGACTAAGGTACAATTATGCACTTGACTGTATATATTGTTTCATTAAAACGTCGCAGATTGAATGTGGCGATAACGCGTCCACTTTCGTCGTCCCACAACTCTAGAATAGCACGTGACGTCAAAGAACGTTTTAATTTCCCAACTATTTGTGGAGTTGTTCAAACATTGCCGCGTATTGGCGATCGGCGGGACAATTGCACTCCCGCCGAGACTTAAACGATTCACTGAATAGGGCTGGGACAACCATATACCGGAAAAACCGAGGGAAAAGAGATCTTAGTGTATTTTTTTAAAAACATACCCCCTTATTCATAAACGCTGTATAGGCTTCTGCTAACTTATCAATCGTTTGTCCGTATGTGATAGGTAAATGTCAATGTGACAGATAAGGACAAACGAAAGTTAGTAGAAGCCTATAGAGCGTTTATGAATGAGGGGGATAGTTGTTAAAAACATAGATCAATATAGTACAAAGAGAATTAGCTAGTCTAGAATTAAAACGAATCCATAAAAGAGCTTCCCCGAGGCAAAGAACCAAAGCTGGCAGCATTTCTTCGCCGTATCGCAATGCTGATTCGTGGTACGAGGAAGCTGCCAGCATTTTCAGATCTTCGGGCTGTGACAATAAGCGACAACATAAGTTAAATAGTCCTAAGAAGTTTTTGTTTCATAAACTTACATAAGGCATAAAGCGTTTAGTGCACGTTTTGTGGGCTCATCCGTCTCGAACGCTTTTGTATAGACATCTTAATTTACTATGGCAAAATTGTTCGCACAGTCTAGCGTCACGTACTAACAACACAGGGCACTCAACCGTATTGTTAGCGACCATAAAGAAGAATACAAACGCAAAACTCTTTATTAAACACCACAAAATAGTACAGTGAGCTGACAATTAATTTTAACAGGGGTCAATAGAGTAAGAATAAGTCTAATCATGCCGAAATGGTCAGCTTCCTATCAACTAGCGTAAGGGACAGAACTATATGGCTGCGTAACTGTTTACCTTACGCTGAATAAAACGTAGCACTCATTAAGCGATTGTGCATGCCATGGTAACTCGTAACCCCCCTGGTATGTATGTGATACACGATGTTGAACAGTTGCTTGAGTTTTTGTAGTAACACTGTTATTGTCCGTCCGGATCGCCGCAGGCAACGCATCTGTAATCCTCTAGTGCTGTACACTTACCATCAGTTGACCCACATGCTCGTTATACTTCGTAGTCGTATAAATAGTAGATTGATAAACAAGGGTTGAAATATACCCATTTCACCTGAGATATTTCTGGTGCCCGAACGAAGTGAGGGCACCAATGGTTCGAAGGTGAAATGGGTAATTTCATCCGAGTTGAACACTCTACTTTTCATTTCGAATATGAGGAAATTAAAATTTCACTAACGTCGCATGGTCGCATTTAATATTTGTTACGTTTGTCATTCTCTTCCCGCTCTTTTTTCTATTGCGCGATTTACGCGCATTGCGCATTTCTTCTGCGCACCAATGGCGGCCGGCTAGTTTTTTTTTAAACTTGCAGACACGGAGGTCGCTATCAATTAATTTTAGACTTAAATATTTCAAGCTAAAAAAAATACCGAACGTAATAATTTCTACTAATTCTCGTTGTATACGCTTGCATAAGCTTATATATATAGCGGGAATGTTATTTTAAGATTATTTTGCCTTTTACAATTAAAAAGGAATTGTTAGTATAGATTTTTATTTTAAACATAGATTACATGGCTGTATACGTATTTCCATTGCTATGTCTTTCATTTGGATTAGCTAGAAAAAAAATTTACTTTCAACCCAAGGGTCGCGATGAGTCACTTTCAACCCTATATCCAGATAATCAATGACCTACTTTCAGAGTATGAGAGATGAAAAAATAGTATAATCCCTACAATTTATTAAGTAACTCGATACCGAAACCCGTTTCACAACACCAAGCCTCTCGGATTGAATTGGAAGTAGCAAATCAGGTGTACTATACTTTCACGACTATTTTTTCCTGTTCCTTTGACGTTGGTTTTGCAACTAATTGGGGTTATTTTGCTCGTAACCGGCGACAATGAGTTTTTAGCGCTACATTCTTTCTTTCTTCTTCCATTGCTTTTGTTAGCGACGGATTTCCTTCGCTTAAAATCGGGAAACGATTAATTAAAGTTTCACTTAATAAAGCCGTTTTAAATTCGCTGAAGCAATGTAGCGTAGTCTTTTTTTATGACTTTGTAAAAGCGAATGTAAAGTATGGGGTAAAATAATGTCGCAGGCGGATTGTATTGAGCCGCCGTATTACAAAATGCCTAGCCGTTTTGAATGTCAGGGCCGTTTTGCAATGCGGCGACTCAACGATTAGCCGTAGCCGGATAAGGGTGCGACCAAACCGCCGCGTATACGCAGTGACGTGTCGTAGGCGTCACGTTTTCTCACCGTTTCTTCATACTTTTTGTTGCGATTCCGTAACGTCACTGTTTTTTAAGCGGCGGTAAGGTCGCACCCTAAAGCGGCCTACGTTTAGCCGCGTCGTATTACTATCACCGAATAAAAAAATAAAATATTTCATATTTTAGTGCGATGTAATGTAAGTCAAAAAAGACTGATGTGATGCCACAATTGGATAAAGATGTATGCCGACGACGCAACTCTTAAATAATCAGAACTCATCAGAATTTATTACCTTTATATTGGCACGACTTTAAAATGTTTGAAACTATAACATCATTTTTGTACAACATTTACTGCAAATAAATGTTTCATTCATTCATTCAACGAGTAATAATTGTCTTAAAGAGCATCCCCTTCGTGATTTACAGTTAATTTCATCGCGACAGCCAAAAGGCTCATAAAACGAGGGGCTATCGAATGATCAACATAACGAGACTAATTTAGTTTGACAAAGTTCAGAGAGACAAGTTATGCGGAACTCTTTGGACCTGTCTTTTGAATAAATTTTCAATAAACTTCCAAAAATGAGTTTCCCAAAGTTTTGATTGGTGTGAATTCTTAACGGGATTTTCACTGTGATTCTGGTAGCCTCGTTGCGTTTGTAACGAAATTGTTTTCATTCTGTTTCAGATGTCTTTTTTGTGGAAAAAATTCGCGTATTTATTAATGCGGAACAGATGCTTGTATAGGTGAAAACTTAAGTAAATGAAGTGTATGTAGTAGTGTACAAAAATGATATGGGACTTGAGTCATTTTTCTGATTTGGAACGTCAATTAAATTTGTCTATTCCCACACATTACTTACACATACAATAGGTCGTTTACTTAGGTTTAAGGTCGGTGATACAACACATAAATAATCTGACGTGTTTGAATGTATCGATATTTTATGCCCTAGACGTACGGTTCGAAGGACCAAAATGAAACGTATGTACTGCGATGAGGACTGTATAATGATAAATTGAGGAAAATCAAATAATGGGTGAATGAAAACTCCAGAAAACTAAACTGCTTCTTTTACTGTACTTCTTCAACGATAACTCTTGTCTTCGTTATGTCAGTCAGTTGTTGTTGAAGAAGTACAGTAAAAGAAGCAGTTCCTCCGGGGTTGCGGATGTCTATGGGCTGTGGTGATCGCTTACCATCAGGTGACCCACTTGCTCGTTTTCCTTCCTATTCGCATAAAAAAAAAGTTCAGTTTTCTAGAGTTTTCATTACTTATCCATTATTTGATTTTCCTCAATTTATCATACAGTCCTCATCGACATACAGTATCTTTTATAACATTATTTTGTTGCAGTCGCTTGACTTAAATCGTTTCAGTTCAATAATGAGCCGTAATACCTAGGTACTTAAAATATAATTTCATTAGATGTAATATAACGTAATAGTTCTATAAAAGCAGAGTGCCAGTATTTGAAGCACCTACCTAGCTGCAGGAATGTTAGGAATGTCTACCAATTTACTAGAGCTTCGTCGCTAACCGCTTAACCCCTTTTACTCCCGTATTTCTCATAAGAAAGAAGGGGAGGGAAGGTCACCGTACTCTGGTTTTTCTTGTTTTTAGAAGACGTGTTTTAGTTTTAGAACAAAGCCACGGAAAACTATTGGAATCAAGTGAACTCTAGTCCTTGGGGATAAAGTGCTTTTTTGTGAAAGAACTTGGCCTCGGTGCAATGTTTGATGACGAAAAGAATTGGAAAAGGCATAGAGCTGCAACGTAGATATAACGTTACAAAAGTTCTTAGATTGACATACATACATGCGTACGTCAATCACGTCCCTATCCCTTACGGGGTAGACAGGGTCTAAGGTAACAAGACTTAAAGGCCACGTTTAAGATGATCGTGTGGAAAGGGGAATCAAAACAGTGATGGGTTGCTAGTGGCTATTACCATCCTAATTTGAATACTCTTTCCACCTACACGCCTACAATTATGCTAAACGTGCCCTTTAGGTCTAGTTACCTTAGGCTCTGTCTACCCCATAAGGGATAAAGACCTGATTTAAGTATGTCTGTATACTAATTGAGCAATCACAGCAAGTACGTGGCAACTTTCCTCTCAGGTATCAAGTACAGACAAAGCCTCTAGTGTAAGTTTTCGCATAAAAAAACGTCTCGAACGCGTTCACGTAAACGTCTCAATTACTATGGAAAAATTGGCAGCGCCACTTGCGGATCGAAACGGCAACAAATTGTTCTCATAGTATTTGACAGTTTAACGCAAACGCGGTCGAGACGTATTTTGTGACCGAAATCCTACACTAAGCATACTGACCGCTTAAGAGGCTGACAACACCTAATTTTGTTGAAATTGATGTTATTTAAGCACGTTTTAAAGAAAAACTACATAAAAAATATAATGATAATTTTCATCATATTTCAAACACGCTAGACGGACTCGTTACATAATTGAACAAAATCGGCTCGATAGAAAATAATTGAGTTTTTGAATCAAATTTTTTTTTGTCATAAATGGAAAGATCATATATATGTTTTGTAAGAAAAGTATTTTTAGTTTTTTTTTATTCGCTATAATTAACGAGTTATACCGATTTGAAAATTGATCGTCGAGTACCGCACCGAAAACACACCGACAGTTCCCGAACAAGGCCGAGCCGCGTGTGACGTCACAATGTTAGTTTCCACTCGTAGTTAGTATACAGGTGATACCGTTTTTTGACTTTAATCTACTCTATTCTGTTATTATCCTACTATTATTGTAAAATGCTATTGTTTGTGAGAGCGTATTGGTTTGTGACTCTTTCACGCTAAAACGGCTAAACAGATTTCGATAAAATTTGCCATACACGAACTTTATAATTTATAATCTGGATTTACGTACCGGCTATAGTAGGTGTCATTCACGATGGATGCCATCCACCGTGGTTCTTATTAATTTGTAGTTAAAGGTTAATTTTAATACATCTACGAGTCTTTGTGGATGGCACTATCTATACTGCTATCATGCTTCTATCCCAACTTTCCACGGTACCGGGATTTAAAACAATAAAATTAGATGAGAATAGTGATGAGTACACTTTGGTAGTAACTATTTATATGAATAAGTAAATAAGTCGTGGGATTTCAGTTCAAAATCCCGTTGATTTTATCCCAGGAGAATTTCATAAGAAAACCCGGAATTTCGAGCACAAAGATGGCGGATGACATTTTGACACTATGACATTAAAAATGTTTATGGGTGTCGTTTATGAGTAATTTGATGGCTCTGAGCCCGATTTTGGCATATTTTTTTAGATTCAAGATGGCGAATGACATTTTGACACTATTGACACTTTGACACTAAAATATTAATGGGTGTCGTTTTTGAGTAATTTGGTGCTTCTGAGCCTGATTTTGGGAAAATTTTTTTGGATTCAAGATGGCGGATGACATTTTGACACTATGACACTAAAAGTGTTTATGGGTGTCGTTTTCGAGTAATTTTGTGGTTCTGAGCCAGATTTTGACATAATTTTTTGGATCCAAGATGGCGGATGACATTTTGACACTTATGCCACTAAAAATGTTTATGGGTGTCGTTTTCGAGTAATTTTGTGGCTCTGAGCCAGATTTTGACACACTTTTTTGGATCTAAGATGGCGGATGACATTTTGACACTAAAAATGTTTATGGGTGTCGTTTTCGAGTAATTTGGTTCTTCTCAGCCCGGTTTTGGCATACTTTTTTGGATCCAAGATGGCGGATGACATTTTGACATTACTGATACAAAAAACACAAAATAGTGTAAAATGTTACTCGAAAACGACCCCCATAAACATTTTAGTGTCAATAGTGTCAAAATGTCATTCACCATCTTGAATCCAAAAAATTATGCCAACACCGGGCTCAGAGCCACCAAATTACTCGAAAACGACACCCATAAACATTTTTAGTGTCAGTGTCAAAATGTCATCCGCCGTCTTGAATCCAAAAAAGTATGTCAAAATCAGGCTCAGAAGCACCAAATTACTCAAAAACGACACCCATCAATATTTTAGTGTCAAAGTGTCAATAGTGTCAAAATGTCATCCGCCATCTTGGATTTAAAAAATTATGCCAAAATCGGGCTGTTTTACTCTCCTCACCCGGAACACATCAGCGCAAGCATTGCTGCTTGGCGGCAGGATTACTAAGATGCTGGTACAGTCGACGTCAAAGATATATTTACACTTTAGTGACTTTAGTGCCTTGTCGCTCCAAGCACTTTGACAACTTCATATGAAACTTCAAACATATAGTTACAACGACAAGGTACTAAAGTGTAAAGATATCTTTGACGTTAACCGTACCTAGCGATCCGAACGTACCTACCTAGAACAAGGTTAGGCTCTTACACCCGCAAAAAAAATTCCCATTGAATATATAATACAATCCCACGGGATTATAAAAAAAAACTAGAAATACCTATCAACCACAAAATCTAGCCATTAAAATTTACGTACCTACGGTCGAAGAAACTGAATCACGTAACCTACCTAATAGGTACAATTTAGCAATAATATCTCTGGCAGGGTGTATGTTAAAATTCCACAGTGGTAGGTAAGCGATTCAGTATCTTTCACTGTACTTATGTACTTTATTGTGAAATCTCAGGTCCAGTAAAATCAATCCAGTTCACATTTATAAATCAGAAACATTATCAGGATTACGCTTTTATTACCTACCTACACATGACTAAAACAAAAATTTACTTACTATAAGGTGATACGCGTGCTCGTTTGCCACCTTATTTCATAAAAAAAACTTCAGCAGATATTTTTTGTATTAAATTTCGGATATTTTTAGTGAAATCAGCCGTTAACCCAGTACTGTCGTGAAATTGCTTTAACATTGTGACGTCACAGCCATGGCGACCAATCATGGCCCGTTCCCGGTCAAGTGGTCATATTTCAAATTTCATCAATTTTGAATTGCTTATAATTAATTTAAAAAATATATTTTAAGATTTCTTTGAATTAGATATTATATAATATGCTATAAAGTTTTAAAAAACATAAAAAAAATCGATATTTTTTTTAAATTCAAAGACTCAATTGCAAAGATTGGTCTTAAAATCATCATTAAACGGTTCTATGTCTATTATTTTTCGACGTATGGTCTGCAATTAAAAACATGAAGTCAACATATTCATACCTACACGGCTAACGAGTCATATTTCACAAATAATCCATACTTTTTTTTATTTCTTCTTATTTGTGTCTTATTTGCAAGATTTTAGACGCGCGCCAAGCTCCCGGAATAGTTTCTTCTCTTTCACTCACAGGCAGACGAACCGTATGTGTGAAGACTGGCGCTGCTCAAGGTCATTTCGTCGTATCCTACGATAAGAGCCACTATCACCATAGGGGCTTTTAGTTTTTATTTTAAAATTGAAATCTACAAGTCAAGATACACGTCTATAACTTTAAATAATAATTTTAATAGTTTTTCATTAAATAGTAAAAAAATATTTTGAATAAGCCACAATTACGTTTGTCTCGCTTCTAACGCGGAGTAAAGCCAGAAGTACGCCACTGTCCTTTTTCGCCGTGCAAAAAGGAGCGGCGCGGGCAGAAGGACGGGGCGCAAGCGCCGTTTCTGCAGTACTCGCCGGAAATGTGGCATGCTTTTGATATTGTGGTTTAATTTGTAAGATCGTCTTGTTTTCCTTAATTATCAATGAAAATAATAAAATGAATCGTCGATGACATAGATAAGTGAAAATGGTTATAAAGGACGACGCAGATCGAAAAAGGAAAACACCAAGTAAGTTGAGCCAAATTGGTTTATGAAGATTTTCCATTATTCAGATCCTATTTATTACTTCTTTTGGGTTTACTTTTTACTATATATTTTTTTAATTTACTTATTTACATATATACACAGTATAATGAAGAAATTTACACAATTTAATGAAGTAGTTAGTATTACCTGGAATAAAGCCCGAACGGCAACTGCGGACTTATTCCGCGGAATAGCTCAACTTTATTTGTATAGCGAGTGTGTGGCCACAATTTCGACAGTGTCCTTTTTCTACGTACGAATTATATTTTGTTAAATTAGTGCTTTAATATTCGCTATTTAAAGATAAATTTTGGTGGCTTATTAACCATGCGGCTCCGTGAAATGAATACAATTGTTTTTGATAGCAATAATTATTTTGAACGTGTGATTTTGCATGTCTTCTTTTTGGGTTCTTATGGTGCTAGAGGCTTTATTCGCTGTATATAGCAGCGTGACATTTTGAAAAAAAAAACATGATTTTGGCATTATTATTCCTATTGACCTTCTAATTTGTTGTCAATTTGTCAATTATAGGCACGGATGTTATTCTCTTGTGGTTTCTTATGACATTCGGTATGATTTCTCTTTTATTAGGTATTGAAATAAGTTGTAAAATTTAATATGTAAATTATCTACACTGTGAAATTATGTGCTACTCCTCTATCGTATTGGGTAACTGTAATGATAGATGTATGTGATTAAATGAATAAAATTAAATCGCTTACTTTGGGACTAGGTCATTTTGTGTGAATTGTTTCCTGCTATTATATATTATTATTATATTAAATGTCTGAAAAAGTGTATTGAAAAAATAAACCAAAAATATACATACTTAATCTACTTTTGATTGCTTCTGGAAGCTTGTTTCTCACGAAAAACAATAGGATTTTATTTTCAAACACGTGAAGACCCTAAAACCCAAAATAATAAAATCAGATGGTCCAAATAGATCTCGAGTTATGGTATACCTACAGTCTGCCAAAGGATTTAAATCCGTTATAGTTTGCCACACAATGTTTTTGAACCCTTTGTCTGTTAGTGAGAAAACAGCCAGAAATGCATTTTAAAAATTTTAAGATTCTGAGTTCACGGGAAGTACCGTGTAGGTTTTGAGTCCATGGCGAGTTTCGAAAATTTGAGGAAATTTGTGGCATAAACGGCTGTATCTTTTGATTGCGTTGGCTTAGAAGTTTGATTTTTTTCACAGCTTAAAGGAGCAGTAGACTTGAGTATTTTATATAAATTAGAGCTTGATACCTCCACGCGTTCCTGAGAAAAAGGGTCTTGACAGTCGGATCGACGGACGGACGGACGGACAACAAAGTGATTCTATAAGGGTTCCGTTTTTTTCCTTTTGAGGTATGGAACCCTAAAAACGAAATAGTGCAGAAAATGAACACGATATTATTTTTATGCGTGTTCGGCATTAAAACTGTGATTTTGGTACTGCGGGTGATACACGATGACGATGAGAGAATAAGGAAAGATGTCCAATGAATACTGAAAACTTATTAAATAAAGCGTTGGGAAGATTTTAAGTTTCAGAAGTTACATTTTTTTTTTAAATAAAAAATTAAGAAGTTCCTTTTTAGTTTCACTGGTTTCCTTATAAATAATTTGTTTTATGTTAGGAAATTACTGTGCGGACCTAAGTATCTTAGCTTTGTTTTAATAAATCTTAGAAAATATTATTAAGTAATAATAATAATATTATTAGATATTATTATTTTAGAAAGAAAGAAAGAAAAAGTTTATTTATGACAATCACAGTAATTAAAAAACAAAAACATTATTAAAAGCTACATAAAATTTACATAAAATGGCCCTAACTCAGCATTTGCTGGCCTTACGCTGTTATTTGCCACTCATTTCAGTAATACAAGAAGACATAGTATATATTTTAAACTATGCTCTTTATTTTTGTTTTGAAACGCAGTTCATTTAACTACCTCGGTTAGGTCTTAAAGGTAGTTGTGGCCCCGAATTCTTCAACGATAAAAGGCACAACGTCGCTTATGGCCCATTAAAACTCATTTACTCCGACGAAAAAGGATTTAAAGGACAAAATCGTTCTATAATATATCATTAAGAATATAAAATTGGTTTAAGGAAAACCCCAGAATACTAATGCACATTATTTAATTGCAAAAGCATCAATTTGTGAGTTATCTTTTGAAAGAAACACAAAAATGCTTCTCCTGAAAAGTAAGCATTTTGTAATTGTGGCTCTTCTCGTAGGATACGACGATTTGCTGTTGACAGCGCCTTAAACGAATCGCCTGCGCGGCACAGGGGCGCGGGGTAGCACGACAAAGGGGATTGAGAGAGGTGCGGGCGGCGCACTACCCGCCCGCATCTTTCGGTCCCCTTTGTCGTCCTACCCCGCGCTCCTGTGCCGCGCGGGCGAGGACTCATCTACATCTACACTAATATTATAAAGAGGAAAGATTTGTACCTATTTTTGTATGTTTGTATGTTTGTAATGAGGCTCAAAAAGTACTGGGCCGATTTAAAAAATTCTTTCACCAATAGAATGCTACATTCTTCCAATTTGACATAGGCTACATTTAATTTTGAAAAAAATTAGGGATCCTTGGTAAAATTTGAACAATGTAACCGAAGGTGTAGAAAAATGAGTCTTAAAATGTCTTTCGTCGAATGCGCTGCCGAAACTATTAGCGATAGAACAAAATAATGTACAACAATATTGAAGAACATCATTATATCTACAAAAAACTCCGCGGTAGCATATGTCCAACTATTGCAGTTATGTCACTACAACAAAATATTTGTGAAAAAAAGTGTTTTATATACAAATTTCCAAAAATAAATAATTGTCTACCACGTGCGAAGCCGGGACGGGCTGCTAGTTTAATAATAATTTATTTATTTCGAGCCACTCGTGCTCATAGCATTGTGTTTAAGCGGTCAGTCTAGTGTGAAACCGTTTTTTCTGAATCCCGTCCACGCCACCCCAAGCCTGCGGGCTTGTAGTTTTATCACCCGTTTGGCAGTCGACACCGCACTTACATTTGCGACGCTGCAAGCTTCTGAAATATGAAAATTGAATCTTGTTAGTCTGTTTCTGGGTCGAGTCGTGGCAAGAACCCGATAGGTATTGGCCGACCGGCAGTCGCCGGGTTATAAAATGTTCTTAATGAATTGTTTTTAACGCCAATGGTGAATGAGAAACGAATGAGAAGTAATTTTAGATGATTAAAGTGACTCTGTACGCATATAATTTCATATTCGCATACTTGTCGTCTTAATTCATGTGTCACTCGCTAACTCTTTATTGAACATCACAATATAACAATCAAAACAGAAAGAAAGGTATACAGAACTGAAGTAATAAGGTAACAATATAGGTGAACAGATAATTTATTTATTACGAAAAAGTTGTCAAGTCAGTCTGTCAGTCAAAGTGTGGTAGGGCAGCATGCTTATTACGTAACTCGCTCGCGATCGCCATCGTGTTCATTTTGACAGTTTATGTATGAGCTGACAATTGGCATCGGAATCAGCTACCTGTCACATTCATACAAGAACTGTCAAAATGAACACGATGGCGATTGCGAGCGAGTCACGTAATAAGCTAGCCGCTCCATCGTCGAAACCAAACAGCTTCGCTGCTGGCTTCCATTTGTGGCGGGTGCCACGAAAGTACATACTGGTCGCTCTAATTATGGATGTTGATATGCGAGCTCTTTAGCCAGCCCAAAACGCGAGATAATTATCGGTCCCAGCGAGATGCTAGTGCTTCCCCGAGCTATTTGACAAAAGTAGCCAATTTGTGTATTCATGTGTATTACACATTGTGTAATAATGTCTGCCAGAATAATTATTATTTTTTGGTTTATACTAATCTACTCGTATTATATACTTCCCGACTCGTCGAACTTTTATTTCGTAGAAGTTTCTATTTTGTCGGATTCTTGTTTCATCAGATTTTTATATCGTAAAATTCATGTTTCGTACTTTTTTTTTCCATGCTGTTCTGGGAACAAAGAAAAAACATAGAATGTACCAGTTGCTTCTCTTCCCGCGCAGATGGTAAAAATCATAGGAACCATGTTATAGGCGATGCGGCTAGCAATCCATCACTATTTTGATTCCATTTTCTATTTATACGCCCATAATCTTGCTAAACGTGGCCTGTAGGACTTGTCACCTTAGGCTTTGTCTACCCCATAAGGGATAAAGACGTGATTTGTGTATGTGTATGTGTGTATGCCATTTTTTGCTAAGGCTAGGAATTATAGTATGTAATTTTCATGGCTCCGATTTATTTACTAGTAGGAAGTAAACACCTTATTATACAAAATACTGAGATACATTTACAAAAGCGAACTACTCCCTTTAAAGGATGTCTAACTTCTAGTTAAGCCTTATGCGGATGAGAAGAGAACTAAGGATATAATTAGGTACCTACCTACCTACCTATAATAATTCCAACGAATCAAGATTCCGACCAAACGACAATAAGAGTTTCAATGACTCACGGTTAAGTTCATTCGAAATATTATAAACGGGATATATTATTTATAATATCGGGATATATCGTTTATTATATTCGTACTTAGTCCGAGATAACTATGTAGATAACTATGTAGTTCTGTCCTTTCTTGCTACTTGAACGCGACGTATAAAGACACCATAAACAAAAAACAGCACCTGTCAATACTAATCACATATGTCATCTGTCATTTCGCGCTCGAGCGCAATGGAACAAAAAATGTTTTTTCTTTCGGGAAAAATACTTTTTACTGTATCAGTTATCGAAATATTATACTGCACCATGCCAAAAAGAAAGAGAGATGTCGAGGAAAAATACTGCAATTAGAGAAAAGGCTGGATAGAGATAGGAAAAAGTACGACGCAATTTCTACAGAACTTCGGCTTCTCCAAAGGGTAAGTGATTAGGAATAATATAATACAGGGGGTTTAGGCAAAGAAATATACAGCTCTCTTCGTTATAATTATAAGTTTATTACATCACGGGAAAGCTTTTCCCAAAAAATAGTTACGAAGATATGAGAACGTACGTACTTCCGTGGGAAGCTATGTACCTACACGTCTCACTGTATGGAGACTTGAGTATGATTAACTCTTTTTAAAAGCATTATCGTGTGACGATTTTGCGATCTATCCGTTGGATAGTATTGGGTCAAACCTTGACATGTTTGTCACATCCCTAACCTAAATTGTTTAGGATAAACAAATTTTTGTTTCAAATTCAGGCTATTACTTTTTGCCTGCATATAATTCAGCTCAAATACCAGAGCTTGACCCAGAAACGGAACCTGAAGCATCAGAATTAGAAACTCAGATTACTTAAATAATAAGCAAATAAATAATTCTGATCAAAGTGACTCAGAAAAAGTGACTGATATTTTGTCGGCACTAGGTGAGTCGAATACTGGTGAGAAACATTATGGAGACAAGGTGTATGATCAGATTTATAACACAATAAAGAATATTATTGTAGAAGGCCTGCCCAAGTAAAACAAAAGAGAAATTTCTCGAGTCATTGCTGGTCCCTATCAACTGTAAATTATTTGATGTCACAAGATAGATCTCCACTCTCCAGGGAGTGTTAAACGATCCCTCTAAGACATGTGATAACTTATTATAATTCATAATTCATTTATTGCATGAAAACGGGTACACGGGTACATGGGTATTATGAGAAAGACAGTTAGAAATGGGCTTGGCAATCTTGGGTCTGTATGAAGTTATTCACAACTTATCGAAGGAGGACTTTGACAATTGGAATATCAATGCATATACCTATGCCTAATGCATAGATAACACTTATAAGAAATATTTAAGGTTCCAATTTAATTCGATTTATATTAATAAAATTGCTTACCATTTGGCATAAGCACCGCACCATTCCATTTCACAAAATTGTTAAAGCCGGTGATAGGATATCTTAAGATAAATGGGCATTCGTTTAAGGGTTTATCTCAATGATCTGATTTGTCTGGGCTCAACTTATGATGAATGTGTCAGTAATGGAAAATTTTTAAAAAAGACATTTACTATGTCTTGATTTTGTCATAAATGGGGAATAGAGTAATTTTACTCCACTTAATATCTGAATTTTTTGGTTTCCAAATAGATTATAAAGGTGACATTAGCCCATACAAATGTAAAATGGGAAAGACTGCGGAGGATAATTTAGAATTATTTAAATTTAGATTACTGCTCAGTTAGGGACTTGGCAAGAATGTTAGGTAGTTTAGTTTCAGTAGGTATGACAATATCTTAGGGTGTGTAATGTTCGTCATAACAACGATTTTTGCGATTTTTAATTTTTCATAACACAAATATCAGAATTTCAATCTGTCAAAATATTGAGATTATATAAAAACAATATGCATTTAAACAAATTGCCGAATTTCTCAAATCATAATATCAACTTTCATATTTAAATAATAATAATAATAAATTAAAAAAAAAAAAAAAAAAAAAAAAAAAAACTAACACTGAAGGCTAAGGCGGAAGCTACGCTACGCTTCGCTCCCGCCTTAGCCTTCTGAACCTAACCTATCCCGAGTCGCTTCTGCTCCGAACCGTCTTGCTCGCTCGCTTCGCTCGCTCGCACAATGCAATTGTTTTATGCATTCGGCACCAGCCAAATTTAAATATGCGACAAGAGATGGTTCGCTTACTTACTAAACATATTTTGCATGATGTTATACCCTCTAATCATTGTTCTAAATGTCGTTATGGATTTTAATCATTATATTGAATAATCGAATATTCAAATGAATTTATTGCAATCGTTGTTATGACTAATGAATGTTATATTGCTTGAAGCTTATGCTCGGTAAAAATATGATTTTTGAAAATAGTATAATGAAATTATGCTAATGAAACGAAACTAGTATGATGATTGAACGGCACCCAATAATATCTATTGGTTTTGTGTAGTGTTACAATACATTTTGAAGCAGCAAAATTTAGGACTTTGGAATGGTTGGGGGTAGTTATGATAACATTATTACCATTGGCCAGAAGGCCAAAAAAGATCTCACGTGGTGGAAAAATAATATTAGGACTAGACCACATAAAGCAGGAAAATTTTGCTTTAGAGATTTTCTCAAATGCATCTTTATTAGATGGGGTACAGAATGTAATGGGAAGAGTGCTAAGGGAAGTTGGCCAATAGAGGAAAATAAAAATGCCATTAATTATCTGGAGTTATTAGCGTTATATTTTGCTTTACGATGCTTTGCAGATCAGATTTTATTACGAATTGACAATACTACTGCCATTTCCTATATAAATAGGATGGGTTCTATTCAATTTCCACTGTTAAATAACCTTGCAAGTCAAATTTGGAAATGTTGCGAAGCAAGACATCTATGGATTCTTGCATCATAATATATTAATTCTAAAGATAACTTTCTGAGACAGATTATGAATCTCAGAGTTCAAATCAGGATACAGAATGGGAATTATCACAAGAATTATTTCAAACAATAGTTGACTCAATAGGGTATCTATCTATTGATCTGTTTGCTTCTCGTTTTAATGAAAAATGTGTTAAATACATTTCCTAGCACAGGGATCCATTTGCATGGAACATTGACGCCTTTACAGTCGAATGGAGGGGGTTATTTTATACATTCCCTCCATTCTCGTTAATCTTAAAAGTATTGCGTAAAATTAAGACCGATAGAACAACAGGAATATTAATATTTCCAGTATGGCCCAACCAAGCCTGGTATCCATTGTTCAAATCTCTCATAGTCTCAGAAGTATGGTCACCACATCCCTTACATCTTCAACTTACCCTGGGGGCCTGTATATTATCAGGGAATCAATGAAGAGAAGAATGATACCTAATGATGCAATTGATGTTATGGTAGTATCTCTAGCCAAGAATAGCTTTAAGCAGTATGATTCATGTTTACGACAGTGGTGGCAATTCTGTAAAACTCATAATGAAGATGTAGTAGGCGTTGTTGTACCCAAGATTATATCATATTTAATGTTAGTATTTCAAAAAGAAGCCAAACTTTGAATTGCTAACGGTTAACTTGGTCTTTAATCTTAGATAGCCATATAGATCTGATAATGACGATAGAATAAAACGCTGGTGTAGGGAGTTTATAAACTACTCCCAGGTATACCTAATACTCAAGTAATCAAGTACCTGGGACCCAGCCACTGTTCTGTCTTACCTCAAATACTGGTATCCTTTAGAAACTTTAAATTTAAAAGAACTCACTTTAAAGTCTAATGTTATTAGTTTTGACTACAGGACAGAGGGTCGAAATGCGTTCACTAATTAATTACAGTAGATTAAAATTTTATCAGATATCCAAAAAACCTCAGCTCCAAGACGGTTTATGAATAAATTATCTCTACCATGTTTCAGTAATAATCCAGACATTTGCCCAGTATAAATAGACCCTGTTAGAATATTTGAAAAAGAACTAATGACTTAAGACAGATAGTGACTGCATTAAATTATTTCTGACTGTAAAGGACTTCACAAACCAGCTTCAACACAAACAATAAGTAGATGGCTCAAATTAGTGATGAAAGACAGTAGTATAGATGTCAATAAGTTTTCTTCACATTCAACTAGGCACGCAGCATCGTCGCCAACATACCGTACAGGTCTCACAACAGACAGTATTTTAAAAACTGTTGGGTGGTCTAGCAGGTGCGAGACATTATAACAGACATCTAATCATTGAGTGTAATACACAAAATGTATTTGCCCAATCTGTGGCATTGCCTAATTATTCATTAAAATAACGTTAAGATTTTAAATTTAAATGAAAAATGTAAATTACCAAAGGCTGATTTTCTTAGGATTTCCTGTCTTTAAAATTATAAGAAGTAATGTTACTGATTTTTGTTGTTTTAAATAATTATGTTCATTTTGTTTTATTATTAAGAAAATAAATATTGAAGTTTAGTTTTGGATGTTTATATGTTTATTTTTGCTCTAAACATCTACATAGTTATCTCGGACTAAGTACGAATATAATGATAGGATTAAACGAACTTACCTGAAGTGAAGTTCGATCCTGATTATATGAAGTACTTAGTCCGAGATAAGGGAGCCTCCCGCCCTCCTCACGGATAGTCACTTTCTTACTATCCCCCTAGGCCTTATTATGACGACTCTAAACGTAATGACATATGTGATTAGTATTGACAGGTGCTGTTTTTTGTTTATGGTGTCTTTATACGTCGCGTTCAAGTAGCAAGAAAGGACAGAACTACATAGTTATCTACATAGTTATCTCGGACTAAGTACTTCATATAATCAGGATCGAACTTCACTTCAGGTAAGTTCGTTTAATCCTATCATAATATTTCGAAAAAACGACAATCACTACATAGTATAAAACAAAGTCGCTTTCTCTGTCCCTATGTCCCTATGTATGCTTAAATCTTTAAAACTACGCAACGGATTTTTATGCGGTTTTTTTTAATAGATAGGTAGAGTGAATCAAGAGAAAGGTTTATAATGTACTAGCTGTTGCCAGCGACTTCGTCTGCAAAGAATTCGTTTATCGCTATCCCGCGGGAACTACGCAATTTTTCGGGATAAAAAGTAGCCTATGTGCTATTCCAGACTTTTCTCTATCTATGTGCCGAATTTCATTCAGATCCGTTGGACCGTTCTGGCGTGATTGAGTAACAAACAAACATCCATCCATCCATCCATCCATCCATCCATCCATCCATCCATACTTTCGCATTTATAATCTAACTAATACTAATATTATATCGTTTATAATATTTCGAAAAAACGACAATCACTACATAGTATAAAACAAAGTCGCTTTCTCTGTCCCTATGTCCCTATGTATGCTTAAATCTTTAAAACTACGCAACGGATTTTGATGCGGTTTTTTTTAATAGATAGGTAGAGTGAATCAAGAGAAAGGTTTATAATGTACTAGCTGTTGCCAGCGACTTCGTCTGCAAAGAATTCGTTCATCGCTATCCCGCGGGAACTACGCAATTTTTCGGGATAAAAAGTAGCCTATGTGCTATTCCAGACTTTTCTCTATCTATGTGCCGAATTTCATCCAGATCCGTTGGACCGTTCTGGCGTGATTGAGTAACAAACAAACATCCATCCATCCATCCATCCATACTTTCGCATTTATAATATTAGTTAGATTAGATAATACATGCATAATATACCGTGCGAAGCCGGGGCGGGTCGCTAGTAAAATATAAACAAGAATTCGACGAAACAAAAATCCGACGTATGGAAGAGTAATCGAATTAAGCATTCCTAGGTACACTATTAGTACTTCGGTAGTCATAATAAAGTGAAACAATGAGCAGTAAGAGCCCGGCTAATTACCTACATCGCAATTAGCTGCTATTAACTTGTAACACACTGGCATTTTGTACCAAGCATCGGTATAAACACACAGACGACTTGGGCAACAAACAACATGGCCGCCATTAAAGATTAATAGCGAAGGATATGTACCATGTATGCTTAAATTGTGTGTTCCCTGTTTCTGTACTGTATTGTACAGATTTGTAGTAATATCTGTCAATAAAGAGCATTTACATTGTACTAGCTGTTGCCAGCGACTTCGTCTACAAAAAACGTTTATCGCTATCCCGCGGGAACTACGCAATTTTCCGGGATAAAAAGTAGCCTCTGTGCTATTCCAGACTTTTCTCTATCTATGTACCGAATTTCATCCAGATCCGTTGGGCCGTTCTGGCGTGATTGAGTAAGAAACAAACATCCATCATTCCATACATCCATCCATCCATACATCCATCCATCCATACTTTCGTATTTATAATATTAGTTAGATTAGATGGTATTGTATTGTCTACTAGAATTAAATTTCTTAGCGACACTGAAAATTAGGACGCATAGAAGAATCCGAAAAGTAAAGCTATGACCAGGTATTTAACCGATCCTCATCATTCCGTAATGCTTGTTATACCCAATAGCAGGTAAACCTCACCTGCGTCACCTGATACAAGATTATGACAAAAACGACTGTCCATCTAACTAATATTATAAATGCGAAAGTATGGATGGATGGATGTTTGTTTGTTACTCAATCACGCCAGAACGGCTCAACGGATCTGGATGAAATTCGGCACATAGATAGAGAAAAGTCTGGAATAGCACATAGGCTACTTTTTATCCCGGAAAATTGCGTAGTTCTCGCGGGATAGCGATAAACGAATTATTTGTAGACGAAGTCGCTGGCAACAGCTAGTGATAATATAATTATGAATACTTATTACCAACGGACCATGTGTCTCGATCCCATACGGTCGCCAAATAGCTTGCCGTTAAACAAATCGAATCAATTTAAACCCCGCGCCCGTTAATTAAAACGCCGTTACGAAACCCTTCTTAGGGTCTAATTTATAAATGTTATTCTGCCCGGAAGGAAACATTATGTGGTGAGGGAGGCTTCATTTGCGTTGTTAACCTCTGGATGCTCGTAACGTGTTTTAAAGCACATCTATCCAGCTAAAGATCTTACTCGCAATAAATTTTTAAATATAGAGTACAAAACCTTCGCGTATTTGGTAAGTTGTGAACTTCGTTTGCAACTGGCCACTTAGAAAAAAAGAAAAGAAAATTCTAAATTTAAAGTGGCGCCAATGCGGCAACAGATTATAGAAACAAAAGAAGGCGACTATCTATCAAAGGTTACCTTTATTTTCTACACCGCGTTTCTACACGTGTAATGTGAGTAATAGAGAATGACTCCGATATCCTTCCTGACTTTGCTTATAAGTACTTGTGTCCCACAAAAAGGCGCCCAAATTGGTTGAAAAAGAGAAAGCCCCAAGGCGTCTGAAAATACTTCAAAAAAACCCACAGAGTCTTATGAAAAACCCTACGAATATTAACCGAATCTTTACAACCCCAAAAGATTTCTAAGTAAGAATGTTTGTTAGTTTATACCTTAGAGGTGTTGGATACGGTTGGAATTGCGGTGGGAACACTTTTATCCGAATTCATTCGCTGGGGAATAAATTGATGTTGATTGCGCGGCGGCATTGGAGACGTCAGCTCTCTGGCGACGATATTGTGCTTGTGTTAACGGGTTATGGGTTCCGTACTTGTTGAAGGACAGAGTAAGAAAGCTTCTGTGTTCTGTTGGCGGAAAAACCGGAGACGGAGTATTTAATGAACTGCAAACTTGACTCTTACGAACGCCGAACGTCGTTGACTTCCAACATCAATCAATGTGTAGAAACGTTTTGTCGACTATGTCTCGAAAATCCTGAAAAACATTTACATTACGAGTCAGTCAGTATGCTCGTCTGGAAGAAAAAAAAACATACCTAGAATGTACCAGTTGCTTCTCTTCGCGCGCAGAGGGTACAAGCCCATCGAGGGAATGGGCGAAAATCAAAGGAATCATGTATTGTTTTGTTTTGTACTGTGGGTTTTGATTCCCTTGCGTGTCGAAAATTTGCGGAAATTTGCGGCATAAACGGCTGTATCTTTTGATTGCGTTAAATCAGAACTTTAATTTTTTCACAGCTCCAAGGGGCAGTAGACCTGAGTATTTGATATAAATTTCAGCTTAATACCTTCACGCGTTCCTGAGAAAAAGGGTCTTGACAGACGAACGGACGGACGAACAACAAAGTGATCCTATAAGGGTTCCGTTTTTTCCTTTTGAGGTACGGAACCCTAATAATTATACTCAGCGGTAAAAGACGTGGCCATCGTCATCATCATCATTACCATAATCATCAGCCTGAAGACGTCCACTGTTGAACAAAAGTCTCCCCCTTAGCACACCATAATGAAGGACAACTCGCCACCTGCAAATACCGGTTTCTCGCAACTTTCACGGTGTCATCAGTCCACCTAGTGGGAGGCCTGCCAACACTGCGTCTTCCGGTTTGTGGTCGCCACTCGAGAACTTTTCTCCCCCAACGGTTGTCAATTGTTCTCCGAACGCTGTGGCCTGCCCATTGCCACTACGTTGGTACATACTCTTCGAGCTATGTCGGTGACTCTAGTTCTTCGGCAAATGGCCTTCGTATGCAATAATAGGTTATTTTGTAAGGAGACTGGGCAAACTTTGGTCTAGCTAAATATATTCAAATTGGTACCCTATGATGCAACGTATTGTGTGCTATATTTTAGCTCTTTCTAAACGTGTGAGTTTTGAACTGTAATCAAAAATCATCCAAAGTCTCTGCTCAATGCTACTCTGTCCTTAACGAGGAGTTGGTACCGCGTACAATGCAAGTCCTACGTTCGAGGCAAAACGCTACGAATTTTATGACATAAAGGTGGTATTTGGAACATTACCATGTATTATCAAGTAACTTGTGGCTTGGCAAAGATATCCTACTGTTGTCATAATTGTAAAAGTCTGCGACTTTGTTTGCCATTTTGTCTCATGTTTATTATTATAACTCTTTCACACTGAAACGACTGAAAGGATTTGGAACAACAGTCTTCCTTTCAGCACAGTTTTATTTTTTGAAATGTCGTTTTATTCTTTTTTGTTTTTTAATTTCTTTATTTGTGTCGTTTTGTGTCAATAAACGTTTTCTTTCTTTCTTTTCTTTTCCTTATCCAGATATTCCTTGCGGTATGGAGATTTATCCATGTAAAATGGTAAACGTAAACTGAATGGTTAAGGTGAACCGGTTGAGATCCCTTATAAGGACATGCTCCCTATAGATGGCTAAACATTATGTTTGTGTCTTATTTTTTTACAATTTGTGTTGGTTTCTTCATTTTGAACAATATAGGTAGCATTTACTTTTCCTCACAGGCTTTTTTTTAATTCGCCTGTTTTGTGATGTCCCACTGCTGGGCAAAGGCCTCTCCTCTCAACCTCCACAACCCTCGGTCCGACGCAATGTCAGGCCAGTCCTCACTTACAATAACAAAAACATATCTTGAATTTTCAGCACCAAATAAACAGCTCAGCTTTAGACCTCGAAAGCTTAGAGCATTATTAAGCCAACCAAAGACGTCAACGACATCCTGCCCTTCTGTGAAAAGTGCGATTAGACTTTCTACGTGTGAGTGTGATTACACGGTCGTATTGTGTATAGTTAAAAGTTACACGCTGTTGTGTAGTTCAAAGAGTTAAGACTGTCGGCGAACATGCGATGGAATCTGATTCGACGCATTACATCCGTTTTGATAAGGTGTCCGTACTGGCGAGAGAAAAGTTTTTCATTCCGCGGAAACTACGTGAAGCCATTGAAATAAGTCGGTATCCCAATTTTAATCGTGACAGCGGATGGTCGGTGCCCCCCAGTTGGAAAACTGTTTTAAATATTGACCAAACGGTGAGTGTGGGCGAACCTTTACAAAGTGACGTGATCAGTGTTGTGTGCTGCCCTACTTTAGACTATAATAAAAATGACGATAAAAATGAGGGTAATCGTGCGCCGATGTCAGCTGCGCCGAGTAGCCGCGCGAGCAGAGCGTTGGCACGCAGTGTTCGTTTCGCTGCCGCCGGGGCGAGCGCTCCCTGATGAAGGGCTACGAAATAGTCCGAAACAATTGTCAGAGCAATCCTTCGGCTTTTATACGTGAGTTATCCGTTGTGTTGTAATTAGTTAAGACTGAAATGGACGAAAGATAAAGTAACCAGTTCAGTTCAGAAGTGTGATTTGATGAATCATTATAACTACCTACTATAACAATTCCACAGCAGCAGATAAACCATACGTGGTTTTCGCTCGCTGTTCACACAAAATTTGGTATTTTTTGTAATTGATTTGAATAAATAAATAAAAAAAAAAAAAAAAAAGAAAAAAAATTGTCAAAAAGGCACTCAACTTTTTGAAGTGAAAACTCTTTAGCGGCGTTGAACACTTATTGGGATAGGTAAAAAATGGGCTGTCGCGTATTTTGGTTCCCCTTTCCACCAATACGACCACAATCATGCTGAGCGTGGCCTTTAGGTCTTGTTACCTTTGACTCTGTCTACCCAGTAAGGTATGAAGACGTGATTTGTGTAAGGTAATTTCATTCTTACCTGTCCTATTTGGTAAAGAATATTCTAACCTCAAAACGTCTCATTATTGTTATTTTTAACTATTTCATCGTAAATAAAGGAACTGGAGATAAAATAGCGGCAAAATAATGTACAAAATATTGCCTCAGGTTTATTTGGTAGCATAATACACCTTATTCTTTACAAAAATTTACACATTGAGGTTAGAATTTTGTTTACCAAATAGGACAGGTAAGAATGAAACTACCATAATTGTATGTGCATGTATGTATAATAAAGTACACAAACTCAAATTGTCAAAAAATAAGATGTAAATAATAATAGTGATAGATATTTATTGTAAAAATTAGTGTGCATGATCCCTCGGGTTGGTTCAATGCTCTAAACCCTAAAGACAAAATCCCTCGTAAGGGATCCCTAAATAAATAACGTTCTCTGTAACTTTTCAAATAATTCCCTTTCACAAATTAATATGCGCGCGTGCTTCAGCAATGCTGACCGGAATTAGCATTTCGCTGCTGTTTTTTTAACAAAGTATTAAAGTATCCGAATGTTTGGGTCATTTCGGTAAGCTGTTGAGCATTTCGAGGAATTATTTAGGTAAACGTGACCTTGGGACATAAATCTAACTAATATTATAAATGCGAAAGTATGGATGGATGGACGGATGGATGGATGGATGGATGTTTGTTTGTTACTCAATCACGCCAGAACGGCCCAACGGATCTGGATTAAATTTGGCACATAGATAGAAAAAAGGGTGGAATGGCACATAGGCTACTTTTTATCCCGGAAAATTGCGTAGTTCCCGCGGGATAGCGATAAACGAGTTCTTTGCAGACGAAGTCGCTGGCAACAGCTAGTTAAATATAAAAATTTTAAAAGTGAGACTTGGGATGATTTGTAAATTAAAATTTCCTAATTTCCAAATGATTTAGTCTAAAACTAAGCAAATCTTATTGTATGTATTTTATGCAACGGATAAATATAATTAAAGGTAAACGGTAAATTAACCACAAACCATTTATTACCTTTGTATATAAAGATATACGTCTATATTTAATTCCAGTACCCATAATACAAGCCTTAGGTACTAGGGCTTACTTTGGGACTAGGTCAATTTGTGTGGATTTGTTTCCTAACATTTACATTATTATTTATTTATATTTATAATATCCATGACACAGGTAAAAACAAAGAAACCTATATTTATCATGTAAGTGCTTGCCCCTACCGAGATTTGAACCCGGGACCTCTAGCACAATCAGGGGCGCTAACTACGAGACCCTCTGGCTCCTATTTCCAATTTCACCAATGAATCCAACCGGCGTAGATTCATGACGAGTTTGTAATGTAAACAGAATTGTCACTTGCCGCCGACAATTGTCGAGATAGTGACATAGGGGCCTGATCGTTAAGGTGTCGGCGAATTCAATAAAATCGTTTATTTCTTTTCGCAAACTTCAAATTATTATATTTTCGGGACAAAACAAATTCACAAAAGGATCGTACCAGCCTGGCTACTCTATAATTAAATTCCTGGAGCAGGTTTTGCCCCGCTCTTAAAATTTCCCCATCGATTCGGGCTAAGCGATAAATCGCGCGTTTGATGTTGGTATGGAACAATTAAAGACCTTTGGCTTTTTATTTTGCTATTAGATTTTGACTGTTTGATTAAAAAAGTAATTAATCGATTGGGAAATACAATAACAATTTTATTATCTCGTTACAAAACACTAGTGTGATTTAGATTTAGATGAGATTCAATAAAAATTAAATCATGAATACATGTATACTATTTTCATTTTTACGTCTCATTTTTGCTATTTTTTAACTACCTATTTCATCGTAAATAAAGGTACTGTAGATAAAATATCAGCAAAACTACGAGTACCTATGTACAAAATATTACCTCAGGTTTATTTGATAACATAATACACCTTATTCTTTACAAAAATTTGCACATTGAGGTTAGAATTTTGTTTACCAAATAGGACAGGTAAGAATGAAAATGGTATGTATACCATTTTCATTATCTCACAATACATGTACTATTGTATACAATAGTACATGTATTGTGAGATAATTTACTCACAAAGGCATTTCATCTCAGCCATCTAAAATGGTAGCCCGTGTATTATAATTAATCAAAATGGTTACCTATTTTTGTGGAAAACATGTCTTGAATATTAATTCTGGTAATAAAAAAATTCGTTCGACATTGAATTCCATTTGTCGGAGAAGTATTTTTAGGGAATCGTAAATTTCAAATAACCTCAATTTCCGAGCCTTTCAGGTCTCGATCGGGGGTGGAACTACTTTATAGGTTTAATCAGGGCATTCCTGTCTCCCTTAAATCACTACTCTTTAGATAACATTTATTTAATACCGCATTTTGTCAGTTTATTCTTATCTTTTAGAGGACTTTTACCTACATAAAAAATATAGTACTTACTTCTCTAGTATTAACACCTCAGTCCAGTGCCCTGCATGTGGGTCATGATAAACTAGCTCTACAAATCCGTGCCTCACATATGGGTCACTAAGAATCAACCTTCATGCAACTGTTCACGTTTACCTACTTTGTAGTTCAAATTTGCTAGTCCAATGCGTATTCGTGTCGTGTTTGATGTAATTATTTTCACGTCAATGTTGTGCATTTGATTTGCATCGAAATGTTATGCTACAAGGGCAATATAGCCAGAACATAATGACTGTCTAGGATACAGCCAGTATGGAGTAATTTTTAAAAGCCACTTACCTTTTAGCTTTTAGCTGAAAAGCCGTGGTAGCCTAGTGGTTTGACCTGTGGCCTCTCAAGCAGAGCGTCGTGGGTTCGAATCCCGGGCTCGCACCTCTGAGTTTTTCGGAATTTATGTGCGAAAATTACATTTGTAATTTGCCATGAGCTTTTCGGTGAAGGAAAACATCGTGAGGAAACCTGCACACACATCTGCGAAGAAATTCAATGGTGTGTGTTAAGTTCCCAATCCGCACTGGGCGCACTGGAAGCCCAAACCCTCTAATACACGGAGGAGGCTTATGCCATGAGGCACGCCGAATTACGCGACAATTTAATAAATAAAAAATAAATAAACGACAATAACAACAACAACAACATGTACTTACAGAAATTGTAGCGAATTCGGAATAAAAAGGCTTATAAATAAATAAAAAAACCTTTTAGCTGAGTGCAATAATCCGAAGTAGATAAAAGAAGGTAGGTAGGTAGTAGAAGAGTTATTGTATTGTATTGTATTGTAGATTTTGGCTTCCGACTCTAGAAAACGCCAAGCCTTGCGACCTTGGGCCATTACGCGCCAGCCACAAACCCTAAGATTCAGAGGACCCTTCTAGCTAGACTAAACTCCAGCGGTTCCTGGGACTACCAACTGGTCTACATCTATATAGTCTCAGCATAGTTTCCCATAAGCGAATTCTACGTAGACGGAGAGTTGTGGGCGACAGCTAATAGAAAAATAACTACTATTTATTTCAGGTACTTTTAATAAAATAAACGCGCTATTTAAGATCTCCCTCTCCTTTTATGTGCAAGTTTCTTCCTGAGCGTCTTTGAACGTTTCACACGCCTCTTGTCTCTGCTTGGTGATACCGAGGCTCGAGAGGGCGGGAACTGCCAGTCTGGACACCTGGAATAGCACAATATAACTTGTCAAATGATGATCTAACGAATGTTAAATGAACGCCAAGGTAAAGCGTGGTCAACTCATTGGTGGTGGTTAATTCATTGAGTAGGTATAGTATACGTAAATAATAAAAGAAGAATTGTATGCCAAAAATCCTAAGGAAATTGTATAAGTACACACACACAGCTATGAAAATGAAAATGAAAATGAAAAATGTTTATTTGGTTTCTTTAAGTTACAATGAAATAAGTTGGAACCTTCCTTTAAGCATGAGAAATGCTTGTCTTGGAATGCTCCGCTCTTCCTTAACTAGAAGGTTAACAAAACCAAGCAGAGCTAATTCTACCACTATGCACTAACTTAACTTAACTACCTACTTAACTAGTGTGCGAACGCGCTAACCGCGCGCGCAGGTGTTTGTGTGTGTGTGTGTGTGTGTGTGTGTGTGTGTGTGTGTGTGTGTGTGTGTCGTTAATGCACGTAAGTGTGTGTGTTTGTGTATGTTTCCGTGCGTGTGTATACATACAGTCATGTAAATGTTCATCCAAGCGATTAATGCAACGAATGATGCATTGATTCACAGAGGTTTTTCCATTTAACAATGAAGCTTTATGCTTGAATACAACCAGCAACCTCGCAATTCAACACAACAGTCCCTCAGTCTCTTCGTAGTCTAAGTTCAGTATCCATTCAGTGATTACGCCCCTAGAGTTGTACAGCAGGAGAGGGTAAATGTTTAGGTAGCCATCAATAGAGTTATACAAGTAAGCGGATTGTACAATAAATTGTTTCCTAGCAAATTTGGATCTATATACTGGAATAGGAACAACTTTGGCTTTTCTTCTCCGAGTTACAGTTTGCGGTACATAACTCAAAGTACGATGCAACCTTAATAGCTATAGATACACACACACAGAGATAGAGAGAGAGAGACGTCAATCTTATACCACCCCTCTTTTTGCGTCGGGGGGTAAAAATCTAACTAATATTATAAATGCGAAAGTATGGATGGATGGATAGATGGATGGATGGATGGATGGATGGATGGATGGATGTTTGTTTGTTACTCAATCACGCCAGAACGGCCTAACGGATCTAGATGAAATTCGGCACATAGATAGAGAAAAGTCTGGAATAGCACATAGGCTACTTTTTGTCCCGGAAAATCGCTTAGTTCCCGCGAGATAGCGATAAACGAATTCTTTGCAGACGAAGTCGCGGGCAACAGCTAGTAGTATATAATAGTAAATATCCCTTATACCACACAAACATCTGACGACTGAGTACGACGTATGTGGAACAGTTTGTGCTCACTTTGAAAATGATTTCATAGAGGGATCGGAACGCGTTTCGAAATGTAATTTTCTGGCGAGTCGTAATTGTTGCAATAAATTATGTGTCACATGCGTAATAATTTGAGTCTCAAATGTACGTGTATCTGCCTACCCCTATGGGAAAGAGGCGTGACGGTATGTATGTATGTAAATGTACGAGAACAGCCAGAAGCAGAAGAGGTAAACAACGAAAGAGATTGTTGACACGATTTGTTGTTCTTTCGACATTCTACAGTAGTGTTGACATCAATGTGCAAAGATTGATAACAATGTTATCGTTTAATACCTTGAGGCTGCCGTTTAATTATTCAGTAAAGTTTTTCGTAACTGAAAAACAACGTAAGTTAGTTCAAGGTTTCATTTCTTGAAGTTCAGTTTATTTACTTATTCAAAATCATAGTAATAATAATTAATCGCTAAATATCTTGCTCTGCGCCAAGTTAGAGAACGGATCGACCAATTTCAATGTTTCTTTTTTTTGCTATGTATGTTATTGTCAGGGTAAGGTCTTTAAGAAACAGTATTCAAAAGAAACAAAACTGGGATGGCAAGCGAAGCCGCTGGCAACCGCTAGTTATCAAATAAAACATCGTACACGCTCATAAAATGAAAACTAATTGCTTCCAAATGTAAAAAAAAAATCGTTTTAAATTTTCATCCTAACAAAATAAATAAATCGACGGCCCCCGCGAATAAACGTGTAAGAGCACTTACACAATTTTTTTTTTATTGCATAAATGCGTTATTTTACCTATAAGGCACCTTCCAGATTTTTTTCAAGCAAAAATAATGATAAATAACCTATGTTATTGTCACTTCTACGCTTATTCCAGGGAACATTTTAATACAGAATTCACTCGAAAAATAAAATAAACCACTGTTAAGCATATGTCTCATCTTTCTTTAACAATAAAAAGCGTGTATCATCGTACGAAGCATGTTGTAGCTTGTGTAAACTTACTTGCACGTTTATTCGTGTAATTTATTTTAAAGTACGTTTTTGTAATGTCTTATGCAATATGCAAGTAAATCAATTTGGTTGTGTAATAGCCAATGTTGTTAAAAATTTTCAAGTTTTAGTGTGCAAATACACCTTACAAGCGTAGAGATTATGTCAAACTGCCCCCATCTCATAATGACAGACACAACCACTTATCTCCTGTGGCTTTTCTACCTTTGGCCTAGGTAGCGGTTCACGTAACGATGGAGCAGGGGCTGCTAAGGAGTCCCCGGGTAATTCCCCGCTGCCATCCTCTCCAGACATTGGCACTGGCCATGCGCAATGTACACAAGATTCGAACCAATGAAAAGATAGTATAGCTAGACTCTTATTGAGTAAATTGCGTTCCAACAACTTGCTCTTCTTCCGGGATGGACACCGTGAGTCGCAAGGTGGTTTCGGTTTTCTCATCCACTAGTCCTTCATTAGCAATGTCGTAAAAGTCGATATTCGAGCAAAACTAATACTAAGAATCACCGAACAGTATTAGTTGGAAGTCATACAGTTAAATGCGCCAACACCAACACACACTGACGATGAAATACTTGCAAGCTATGTATGAGGAGATCTCTGAAGCCATGTATACCTCTGAAGCATATTTTACCGTTGTTATGAGAGATTTCAACGCTAAGGTGGGCTCTCGGAATGGCGATGTGTTGGTAGTAGGGTCGTGTAGCTAAGGGCACTTGACAGCAGACAGCCCGCAGCGGCCGACTGACTTTTAGAAGAGAAAGGTGCTCTATAGTGATAAACTCCTTCTTCCAAAAGCTATCATCCTATAAGTAGTGAATTCAGATGAGCCCCGATGGCTCGACCAAAAATGAGATCGTCTTTATTATGATGACCAGAAAGCAAATATTCAGTGATGTCTTTATGATAGGCATGGTGAAAATCGGAAGTGATTATCGTATTGTAAGAGGCACATTGAATAATCATTATTAAGATAACAACATGAGATACGCGTAGCGTAACAAGCCTAAATCCTATTTTACGATGTGATTCTTTAACCGACCCACAGTATTTTTGTGGATCAGTTCGTTGTACGGGTTAGTCTCACTAGTTAAATAAACTCTGTTTTTGCCATTGCGTGTTACGGTTAAATGCTGAATCTTAAGTTGCATTAAATTACTGAAGCGCCAGTTACATGACTTAGAAAAATGAATTCACATCGAAGTGAAATTGAATTCAAATAAAGGTTTGAGAAAGTCATTCTAACATAGATGTTGAGCGTTCAGGCTCCGTTATAGCTTGATTCTGAAAAAATATACAGTCTATAAAACATATAAAACTCTCCCGACAGTTTTTTAGCCTATCAGAAATCTATTTCATTACTTTATTGAGCTGTGTTTGAATCCTTCTAAATTATTGTCAAAAGATTGGAAAACTAAAACCTTTAAGCCCTGATTTCTCAAAAAAAGGTTTTGAGATATACGACATAGGCTTAACATGGTCTTCCGCTCTCCCGTTCAAGTCCTGCCATGTCCAGACCGCCAAAAACTTCCAACTCGCATTCCATAATCTCTTCCAGTGCCCGTCCGAATGCAAAACAACGGACGAGTTAAACAACGTGCTGGTGGAAACTGTCCAAACCATGGGATCCCAGTTCTTTAAGACTCCACGCTAGATTAGGCCTTAGGAGCTCTCCAATAATATCATTCATAGAAGACCGACACATAATATGAGGCTGCAATCTTCAGCTCATATGTCGAAATATGGTAGACTCAACACACGAATCTCGAAATTCATTAAACACGATTGCTGAGACTGCGACGAAGAAGAATGGTTTTAGTCTGTTTCAGAAAAAAGACGTCCTATTGTTATATTATCTATACTTATATAGGTAACTTTATGATTAAAAATAAACCGATTGTGATGTTATTTTTTAATCAAAAAATTATAAGGAGTAAAAACAATGTTTGTGGTAATTTTTTATGTTCGTTATCACGGATTAAATCTGTGTTTATAATTTTGTTAAGTACTTTTCAAGTACCTATTTTTTACGCTAATAAATGGTTCAAATTCATTTTAGAAAGTGTAATTCATTATTAACAATTTCAATAACAATACTACACTTATTTTTCATGTATAAAATATGCACCAGGAATAATAAATGTTTTCTCTTAATGCATAAGCAACTCATTAAAACGATAATACTAAATCAATATGCCATACAAAAACCCATAACAAAATCATAACAATCTATTGGTATAACTGATGTTAATTAAAAATCACACGAACATCCATGCAAACGTTTATTAAGAATAAATATCAAAACGATTTTCTTACGATAAATTAGTGTATTGGTCAAATACCTAGTCAATCGCTTAGTGTTTTAACACGAATAATAGTGTAAAGTTTCTTGATATCGAAGAAAGGAATAAAGTTTCACAAGAATAAAAAAATAATATAGTTTTTCCACATTTTCTTGAAAACCCATGGAATTAAAATTTAATTTAGGTCATAAATATATTGTATAATACATTTCCATTGTTTTCTCCATACATTGTTATAATCTAAACCCATTAGGTAAAGAGGTATTCAAGATTTTCGGTTTTTTATTTTTCCTGTAAAGTTGGTGTTTTGAGAATACACGTTTATTCGCGGGGGCCGTCGAAATGTTTTAGGTGCTAGAGGTTTACTAACTGATTTGCCTTCAAAAGTAAGAGGATTGTGGATTATGTTAATACATCCACTTAAGTAGTCAGGTAAAACCAGAATTCATTACTAAAATTATTTATGCAAGTAAGAGTTCATTCATCCTTACGTATCTTAACATGTAAACAAACACTTCTCAAAGACATTGTCACATTTTCTCTTGGATTCTATCTATATCTCTATCTACAGCCATTGTCCGTCCACTGCTGGACGTAGGCCTCCTTCATATTGCGCCATCTTTCGCAATCCTGGGCTTCCCTCATCCAGCCACTGCCAGCTGTCCTCCTAAGGTCATCCGTCCAACGCGTCGCCGGGCTTTCCCAAACGTGGTCTCCACTCTAGGATACGTTTGCTCCAACGGTTGTCAGTTCTACGGCAAACGTGTCCAGCCCATTGCCATTTCAACGTACTAATCCTTCGGGCTATGTCGACGACTTTCGTTGTTGGTCTGATAATCTCGTTGCGGACCCTATCTCTCAACGAGATACCGAGCATAGCCTCTTCGATTACACAATATTATAGTTATGTTGTTGTAGGCTTAAACAACTCATAAAGTATTAAAATTGACCAAGCAACCACTGCAAAATATCATTATTATTTTTAATAAAATTTTCTTCAATAATCGGAGGAACGAATGAATCGATCGAGAATATCTGCACACATGGAGCCACAAAACCGAAAACCCGATACAAGCTCTATTTATTTTTATAGCGAAATGGTCACGTTTTACGTATATTTTATCAACATTTCCAATCACTAGTCATTGTCTATTGTAACTTTTGATTTTACGTTTGTTTACATGATAAGACACGTAAGGATGAATGAACCATAGGTACAAACGTTGCGCAATGGAATAATAAAATTTTCGTTTGGTGGAAAATCCGAGGAGCTAAAAATTCATTGAACATTTATAATTAAAAGTCGCACGAGACTGAATCAAACACGCAATCATTATACAAAATAAACTCGTATTCGTAGGTAATGTTTGGTGTCAAGGGATCAGAAATGTTTTTGCCATGCACACATTTCAATGTTTCAAAAGAAGTCAAACTATTACACGCACGAGCGGCGCAGTGGTCTAATAAAAGTAAATGTTTATTGTTTTAGTTTGATCTATGGCCTCTCAAGCAGAGAGTCGTTATTTTTCGGAATTAATGTGCGATAGGTATCTCATGAGAAGAACAAATGAAGAGGTTTTGGATTTGGTAGGGGAAAGGAGATCACTGCTGAAGACGATTGAGAATAGAAGAGGAAGTATGCTGGGGCACCTGATACGACACGACGATTACATAAAAACTCTGATAGAAGGGAAAATAGAAGGAAGAAGAGGCAGAGGAAGGCCGAGACGCGCATTTATGGACCAAGCAAAGGAGAAGGTTAATGTAGTGTCGTATCAGGAGCTCAAAACAATGGCAGAGGAAAGAAGTGAATGGCAACTACTCCACCGACAAGAGCTGGGCTCTTAAATTTGATGATGATGAGGTATCTCATCTGAAATTTACCGTGAGCTTATCGGTGAAGGAAAACATCGTGAGGAAACTTGCACACATCTGCAAAGCAATTCAATGGTGCGCGTGAAGTTCCCAATTGGCATTGGGCCGCGTGGGAATTATAGCCCAAGCCCTCTCATTTTGAGAGGAGGCCTGTGCCCAGCAGTCAGTCCTGGATTTATAAATAGGCCGTATAGGCCGCGCCCTAGGGGCGGCAGATTTCAGAGGACGGTCACTCGATTTCAGATGGTAAAAGTCAAACACGTTCACTGGTTTTATCATGGGCGGCGGAAAAAAGTGGCCTACACTCATGAAAAATATAAATCCGGCACTGCCCAGCAGTGGGACATAATATATAGGCTGGAGATGATGATGATGGTGGGTATTTAGTCAAACTAACCCAACTAGGTAGTTACTTCAGGTGCTGAAGTATTCCAAATTAATTTTAAGACACTGTCTACCCCGTAAGGGATAAAGTCGTCATTTGTGTATAAACAGAATATAAGTGCCGGCACGTAAGTATAGTGATGACCTTGTATGCGCAGAAGTATAAAATACGGTATCCGTGGGTGCGCAGATCCCCTCCACGTGACTTGTCATCGCTAGATTTACGTGCCGGCACGTATAATTACTCACTTCTCAATGTCCGGCAGAATATGTCCTTTGCATCTCTGCTCCCACTTAGTCCAGTACTTAAAGCCCTCCTGCTCGAACACCTTCAATGCGCACGCGCTGTCATCTCTGATGTCGTCATCCAATAATGCTAGAAAAAAAACACGATTGATTATCTGTATACGAGTACATCGTCATCATATCAGCCATAGGACGTCTGTTGGACATAGGCCTCCCCCATAGACCTCCAGTTGCCTCGGTTGGAAGCAGCTTGCATCAAAGTGAAAAGTCAAAAGTTTATTTTGCAAATAGGCCGCCAAGGGCTCTTTTGCATGTCTTTTTGTGAAACTACCAGCGCATTCGAAAAACCATCATTGCCTAGAAGAATGCACCGCAAGAAACTTGGCAGAGAGACATTTTTTCAGAATAAAATAGACTTACAACCGTACTTAAATTCTACTTAATAAGTTAAGTTTATTAAACGAGATATATTATTTTTATCCCTTTAATACGAAAATAAATGTCCATCAGATTAATCATTGCATTGGACACGTTAATACACTAAAAACGAAGTGCACTACAGACGCACATTTGCAACTTTCATTCAATTTCTGTGAAATAATCGTAAAAATCACCAAAAATGCGACGTTGCCAGCTCAGTAGGAATGCACCCTCTTAATTTAAATATGTGACGAATAATTGTTATTGATCCCAACGTGTGTGGGATTAAGGTGTCTCTATTGACGAAGCGACTTCCTGATTTTAAAACAAGATGCTCACCTTCGCACGAAATGTCACACTTGCCACCTTTACGGCCTTCCTTGCACCATTCACTGCCAATCTGAAATAGTAATGTTTAATGCATAATCCTACTAATATTATAAACGAGAAAGTTTGTGACGATGTGAGTGAGTGCTGTATGTTTGTTCCTTCTTCACGCTGAAACGACTAGATGGATTTGCTTTAAATTTGGAACGAAGATAGCTGTTACCCTGTATTAAAACACAGGCTACTTTTTATCCCGGAAAATTGCATAGTTCCCGCGGGATAACGATAAACATGTCAAAGGTTACGACCTTTACCTGGCCAGCTACGAGGCAACTACGGCTGCCTAGAGTCGCAACGTAAATAATGATTACAGAATATAGAATCAACGTTCTTAAGTCTAATTCTACAAGGACGAAGTCACGGGCAGAAGCTAGTGATTGAATAATGAGTAGATAAGGAGCAACCAGAACAATAAGAAGAACACATAGTTGAGTAGCTGGTGTTCTCTACGCTCTACCAATCACACCATGTTTAGTGGTAAGGTATACTTTCTTACGCAACGTATTTCTTAATTCGTCATCAACATCCAACATCATGAACCTGGAGATGTCCATTCCATTGCTGGACATAAGGACATAGACCTTCCCGAGGATCTCAACGATGACTGATTTTGTGCTGTCCGCAGCGAAACGGTTTATAGGCATATTATTTGGAGTTACCTGGTATAATCCATAATATTTTCTTCGCGGAGACTTTGTTACTAAAGCAGCCGTATTCCTGTCACTTTCTTGTTCTATGAGACACACCCCTGAAAAAAGAGATGAGATTATAAAGATTGGCTACCTACAAATGAAACCGAAGCAAAGTGCCAAGGTCACAACGAATTTCAGAGCCACATTAAGATACGTAATATCCACGTAATTTCAATTTTATGTATTGTTCGTGACATTTCTAATAACTTTTATTGCTATACAAACAAACGTTGATTGTGTAAAGAAACGTCACAGTGTATTAGAAAACAACCGTTACATAAACGGAACGTATTTACCTACGGCTACATTATTTAATTTGTTGAATCTCTACAAATATTATAAGTATAAAGTAACTCTATCTGTCTGTATGTCTGTCTGTTACCTTTGCACCATTTAGTTGGAATTTAGTATCCAGATAGTTTCAGTCAATAAAAAGATAAAACAGAATTATGCGGCTAACAAAAATGCTGCCTAAAAGAACATGATTTTATTCCCTTTTCCACCTAAAATGCTCAATATAAGGCTAAACGTCGTGGCCTTTAGGTCTTGTTAACTTAGGCTCTGTCTACCCCGTAAGAGCTAAAGAAGTGATTTATGAGTGAATAAAGAGTTATTGTATTGTATTGTATTGTATTATGTATGTATGAAAAACAACATGTGCATGTGCGTAACTCTACCCACATCTAGCACGAGAGCGCGCAAGAGTCGCGTCGCGCGACTGAATGTCTGACTTTTTCTTGCCTAACTGTTCGTTTTAAAAAGATACGGGTAGTCTATCTCTCCCTGTCGTGCTAGCCGGGCTGGTTTCTTGATGGAGTTGCGAGCTGTAACTGTAACGTGCAACCAGGGACCGGAAACCGGTTAATTTTTACCGGTATTGTGCACTCTCCCGAGAACGAAAAGGATATCGTTTCCGTTCGCGGTTACCGGTTAAAGAACTGTTCAATTGAGATACCGGTTTGTGCGCTTTTCGTTCGGCATTCGTTTTCGGGGAAGGAAATTAAATGGTTAAATTGAAAATTACGAAACCACCATATTTATTTACGGGTGGTAGGGCCTTGTGCAAGGTCCGTCCGGATAGCTACCACCATCTTACTCGCAAATCCTGCCGCTAAGCAGCAGTGCTTGCACTGCTGTGTTCCGGTGTGGAGAGTAAGACAGCCGGGGAAATTACGGGCACAAGAGGCATTTCATCTTAGCCCTCTAGGTTGGCAACGCACCTGCAATCCCTCCGGGGTTGCGGTTGTCTATGGGCAGTGGTGATCGCTTACCATCAGGTGACCCACTTGCTCGTTTGCCTTCCTACTCGCATAAAAAAAAAAAAAAAAAAAAAACTTAACGGTAAGCAAGACCATTTCAATTTTTTGTTCATTCCATAAATTAACCGTTATATTATCGAACGAAATAAAATAACGATATAGGAACAATATTAACAGGTATATCAATAACGGTTCCGGTTTCTGCGTGCAACATTACAGTTACACGTGGCGATGCGTAGTTTTACCAGCTACTTTTGCCATTCGTAAAACCGTCTTTACTTTTTGCTTGGAGACTTGATAAAAAAATACTTCAGATGTTATCGTATGTTCTCAGTCTCTGATAACGTCAAGAAGATTACAAATACAAGTATTTGTTCCGGTGCACTATTCAACGATATAATGTATGTATGTATGTATGTATAACTCTTTATTGTACATAAAACACATGAAAAAGGTAAATACAGGACAATACAAATGTACAAAGGCGAACTTATCCCTACAAGGGATTAATGTATATCTAAAGTGTGGATAAAGCGTAATAATATCAACTATAGTAAGGTAACTCTGTTGCATTTATAGGCGATGCGGTGCAGGCGACAATCAGTTGTATTTTGAGGGCTGTTAGCCCGAACCACGTTATAGGCAATGCGGCTAGCAACCCATCACTATTTTGATTCCCCTTTCCACATATAATATATGCGCACAAACGAAGCAGAAAATAATTATAGTTATAGTGAAATTATATAGTGAAATACATTTATAAAAATACTAGCTTCTGTCCGCGTAGAATTAGCAATTGACATGTCTATCGCTATCCCGCGGAAACTATGAAATTTTCCGGGATAAAAAGTAGCCTATGTTTTAATCTAGGGTACCAGCTATCTTTGTTCCAAATTTTATCCAAATCCGTCCAGTCGTTTTAGCGTGAAGAAGGAACAAACATACACACTCACTCACTCACATCGTCACATCGTCACAAACTTTCGCATTTATAATATTAGAGTCTGTCTAACCAAAGCTGAACCCACTAGTTATTTGATTGGCAACATTTTGTCTTTAAGTGTGTCTATCTGAGGTGTCATGTTGTATGTCAAATTGACATTTCTCTAAGAAAATTGCAGCTGTGTGAGTGATCCTGTGTTACCCGGTCATGATTTTTTGAAATTGCCGCGCTTTTACAGGTTCTGCTTTGGTTAGACAGACTCTAGTAGGATTGACCATTGACCATGTAGTTGGTAGATCGTAAAGAGAGTATAGCCAGTAACGTGCCAGTCAACATCAGATCTTAGGCCTGATAAAACTGGCCACCCCCGACCTGGTAGGATAGTTAATTTAGGGCCTGTTCCACCACTCTCTGTTAAGTTCCAGTTACCTTAAGAGTCAGTTATCATAAAAAAAAGTTTGTTCAAAAGAAAAAAAATTATGTTTACAAAAAGATTTTACTTACTGATGGTTCCACACTAGGCTAGGCCTGTCACGTGGCAACCGGAATCGGAGTATGTACTTTCATACAATTTATTTACTTACTTATACAAAAACAAAGACAACTAAGGCTATAAAAAGAAATCAATTCAATTCAGAAAGGAATCAATTTCAACGCTCAGGGTGTACAAATGAAGTAGAGTAGGGTAAACGAGGTCGTCGGTTAGACGAACTATAACTTAAACAAAACTAAACTATTTGAAATTCGCTTCCGTGACGGTATAATCGGTATAGTATGCGAGTTGTGGGCGAGTGTGTGTGTGTGTGTATGTATGGATGTGTGTTGTAGCTACTAAAAAACAACCCGAAGCAGACTCTCAGATCATCTCTCCTAATCTGATTATTGATAATCTCTCTCTGTTTCGTAGTAATAAATAAAAGCGGAATCATAGATAACTAACACTTAAGATAACTGTATCTTCTAAGTATCTGCTTCTATGTTATATAATTGAGATGAGGAGAATGAGGATGACGAATAAGACATTTTGTTAGTTTTGGCACATTTTTTTTAAGAACAAAACATGAAGTCGTCAATACTGTTAAAGTACAAGACATACAAAACAAAGTACAAGAATAAAACATTGACATATAACGAAGTTCGAGGAATACATCAAGAAGAATATTGGTAGCAACATAGAGTCCATCAATGAGTAGATCCGCACCACTATGCCTGTTTCCAAAACTGTCTTATGTAAAGTTGTATTTGTACAAACAATGATTCGGGTAAAATTAAGCCAAATATTGGCCAGGGCATGATTTTAATTTTTTTGTACTCGTATGTACAACTTTCCCAATTATTTCTTTATCACAATACAACTTGTGAATGTGCAGTCCATTTGATATGTAGCACCCAGATTCAGCCAAACGATCAATGCGCCCTGTTATTTTTTTTGTCGAATATATTGTGAAGTATCTTGGCAGTTTCAATTTTGAAAGCTTCATGTACAATTTTACCTTTGTTGGCTTATGGTTTAACTCGTAAAATGATCCACACTTCAATATGCATATGGTCCTGCACTCTTCTAGTGTGATCTTGGTACAACAGTCTAGGCTATACCTGTATAAAGTCTTACAGTAAAACGACGAGTAACTCTCTTCGCATATTTTCCTGTACCACTTCAAGTTTCTGTCCCATGTTGTCTGTTTGCTGAATCGTTCGTTATATATGCACCAATACATCTTGTTTGACAGTTTGAGGTCTGACAATTTCGATACATCGAGATATGCTAACACTTTAATGACCATCTCCGTAGGTAATGATGCTGTCATGTCGACGCTTTAGCCGATACTGATTAATGAAAAAATGATTGTCAATTATATTGTAGGGAACGTGCGAAGTGTATGGTGGGGATATAGAAAACGATCATAGCGCATAGTGCAGGGGCTTGGTGAAATATCTTGTCAGTGTTGCTTTGAAAATAGGTATTATTAAACTCGTTTTATAGGGTGTTAAGGTCACCGATGTTTGGCGATTTATGTGCAATAGGGGCCTGGTGTTTTCATGTCTACCGAATACATACAATCGATTATTTATGAAATTGTTTTGACTTTGTTGGATTAGTAGTAGTAGGTAGTAAATACGTGTTTCCGCATTTAAAACTTCTGTAGGGAAATACAGGATACAATGGATAATGACACTACGTTTTCGCGACTAGCATCAGCTTTAGTGTCGCATGTGAATACAATGGTTATCGCAAACAATACCGAGCATGATCGATTTTATTATTCGTAATGCATAAAATGCATGACATTATCGTTAACCAATAGACAAACTATATAGACAACCTTATAGTTATTTAATGAATGTTGACAACTGGCTGTGTAGGTAGGTACGAATTAGATTTGTTAATGAATAGACTGTAATATTATTTCTAGTTAAAATCAAATATATAACAGTACCTACTGTTAATTTCAAATTACGATAACGACTATGATTAATCAATTGTAATGAATAGATGAATATAACACATAGATACATACATAGATGTATAGGCCACGTTGCCCACGTTCAGCGTAAATGTGGGCGTATATGTGGAAAGGGGATTCAAAATAGTGGGGTTGCCAGCTGCATCGCCTATAACATGTAGCTACTTTTATTGCGTAGTTCCCGCGGGATAGCGATAAACGAATTCTTTGCAGACGAAGTCGCGGGAAACAACTAGTATTGCTGGGTCCGTAGAGGTTTTGATATTTAAATCAGTTGCATTTTTACTGACAGTCAGGCCGACAGTTTATACACTACAGATTATAATGTAATGAGTGCCTATTGGAATTGACAGTTTGGTTTTCCTCATTCACGACTACACTGATTGTTGTCGGTATTACGTAAATAGGTACAGTTTATATTTCTGGTTAACTTTCAGATAGGTATTTTATATTCAACTAGCGACCCGCCCCGGCTTCGCACGGTATATTATGCATGTATTATACATACAAACCTTCCTCTTGATTCACTCTATCTATTAAAAAAACCGCATCAAAATCCGTTGTGTAGTTTTAAAGATTTAAGCATACATAGGGACATAGGGATATAGGGACAGAGAAAGCGACTTTGTTTTATACTATGTAGTAATTAGCTGTTGCCTGCGATTTCGTCTGTAAAGAATTTGTTTAGCGCTATCCCGCGGGAACTAAGCAATTTTCCGGGAGAAGTTGGTATCCCATGTTTTAATTTAGGATACCAGCTATCTCAGTTCCAAATTTGATCTAAATCCGTCCAGTCGTTTCATCGTGAAGAAGGAACAAACATACACACTCACTCACTCGAAAACTTTCGCATTTATAGTATGTATAGGATTTACGCTTAACGCATAAAGCTAAAAGTTTAGTTACAGTTTACAAGCGGAAGTCTCTATCTAACACATAGGGTCAAAAAGAGACTTCCGCTTGTAAATTTTAACTAAACCTGTAGCTTTATGAAATAGGGCCCAGAAAACACAAATATGGTAATAGAGGTTTGGAAACCTGATTGTGAATCTTGAAGTTCCGGGATAGACCTCCAGGGCCCTATTTTATAAAGCTACAGGTTACAAGATACAAGCGGAAGTCTCTATCTAACACATAGAGTCAGAAAGAGACTTCCGCTTGTAAATTGTAACTTGCAGTTTGTGGTTAATTAAATAAGAAAGCTGTATTTTGAGAACGTAGAAATATATTATTAGCTTCACAACGTAAGTAACATTTTAGGTATTACATGACAGTGACTGTAAAAAAACATCTGCTACCGATTAACAAAACCGGAACCGGAAGCTTCAGAACATAGCATAGCCAACTTTGACAGTAACAAACTAAATCCTCTTTCTAGCCACAATACAACCTAAACATTTGCATTGCCATATTATTATAACACCCCCTCTCAATGCAAATTCAATCCATAAAAACAACAGAAAAAATAATCCTGAAAATTAATAAGTATTTAAACCACTATGTTCATAACACCACACTTATTTAAGTGCTTCAAAATCAAATCCCTACTCAAAGACTTTGTTAACATATCTGCTGGCTGTTCATTAGTACTGACATAATTAACACAAACTTTATTTTCTTTAATCAGCTCTTTCACAAAATGATAACGAATGTCTACATGTTTTAACCGCTTTATAGTGTCTGCTTTTGCATTTACAATAGCCGATTGATTATCACAAAATATGTTAACTGGACAAACATTTACACAGTTAAAATCAGCCAGTAGATTGATAAGCCAACAAGCATCACTAGCAGCCATGCTCATTGAAACATACTCTGACTCTGTTGAAGATAAGCTAACAGAAGCTTGCTTCTTAGAACACCACAAAACTAGACAGTTTGACAGTGTGAACATATAACCTGAGGTTGACTTTCTGTCCTTGACATCACCTCCCCAGTCAGCATCACAAAATCCTGACAGAGCAGTATTTTCACACCTGTACACTAATCTATAATTTAGAGTGTGCTTTACATATCTTAAAACCCTCTTTAATGCACTCAATAACTCATTATTTGCACAAGTTTGATATCTACTCAACATGGAAACAGGAAAACATAAATCTGGCCTAGTCCCCATTGCAGCATACATTAAAGATCCTATGATTTGCCTGCATAATTTCTCTATATCTTTATCTATAGGAACAGTAGTATTTGCAAATATTTTAGCATTAAAGTTAGGATCCATAGGAGTTGTCATCTCCTTGCTATTCTCCATATTAAACCTTTTCAGAATATTTTCTAAATAAACCCGTTGATCCAGTTCAGTAACTTTAGTTTCCAAGTTTTGCTTGACACAAATACCTAGAAAAGTTGAAATTAGTCCCATATCTTTCATTTCAAAATCTTTACTCAGTATACCTTTAAAATCGAGAACATCTTTCTCATTTGTCCCAAAGAGCAAAATATCGTCTACATACAGCAAAACATACATTTTATCTTTGTCATTGCATTTTTTAAACAAACATGAATCACAGCTCGACCTAGTGAAACCCTCTCTAGTCATAACAGAATTGAATTTAGTGTTCCAACACTTTGGTGAACTCTTCAAGCCATACAAAGACTTTTTCAACTTGACAATATTGCTCTCCCCTGAATAAGCACCTTCTGGCAATTTTACATACACATCTCTATCAATATCTCCATACAAAAAAGCGCCAGTGACGTCCATTTGATAAATAGGCAAATTTAAATTGGTTGCTATGGCTACAAAAACTCTAAAAGTTGATAACTTTGCCACAGGAGCATAAATTTCACCTAAATCAAAATCACTATTTTGCTCAAACCCTCGAGCAACTAGCCTGGCTTTGTATTTGATGTTATTTTCATTTCCTTTTAATTTAAACACCCACTTGCTACTAACTACTTCACCACCTACCGGTGCATCACAGAAGTCCCAGGTATCATTGTCTCTCAGTGTTTGCAATTCTCTATCAATGGCCTCACTCCACTTACTTGCATCGCTTCTTTTCATGGCCTCCTTGTATGTAGTCGGCTCATTCTTCTCACTTACAACATTATGACACTGATAAAACAATGTTTGTTTTCTTACACGATTGCTCCTCCTTGCAGGTTCACCTTGTTCTTGCAATGTTCCATCAGTCTCCGACAGCCCACTTTCCAAGGGTTCATATTCACTGTGGTACTCACTGTCAACTGTTGACGAAGACATGTTAAGACTATCGCCTAGGGTATTTTGAGATACTTCCCCTTCAGGCTCAGGCTCTTCATTTGGTGGCTCTTGTGTTAACTGACCATTCAAATCCAATGTGATAACTGTTTCTTTCTGTTCATTTTCTTGGATTTCTTGAGTCAAGAAAACCACATCTCTTTTTGTATCTACACAGTTCTTCTCTTGAAAATATATTCTATACCCTTTCACAGTATCACCATATCCAACCAACAGTCCTTTCTCTCCTTTTTGATCCCATTTCCTTCTTTTCTCCTTCGGAATGTGTTCATACACTTCAGTACCAAATGTCTTCAGCTGATGAATGTCAAAGCTTTTACTAGTCCATAACTCATAAGGCGACTTTCCATCTTTGCCTTTTCCTGTTCTGTTTATGACATATGCAGCAGTATTGACCGCTTCAGCCCACAATTTCTTGGGCAGATTCTTCGCATGCAACATAGTCCTCGCTGATTCAACAAGGGTTCTGATTTCTTTCTCTGATTTCCCATTCTGTTCTGGTGTATAAGTTACAGTTGTCTGGTGTATTATCCCTCGTTTAGAACACATTTCCTTCACTTCTTTGTTTATGAATTCGAGCCCGTTGTCAGTTCGAAACGTTTTCACTCTGTTTCCCGTAACATTTTCTGCCTTATTAAAGAAATCCTCCAGACAGCGCTTTATTTCATGCTTCGCTTTGACAAAATACACCGTCCTGAAGTTGGAATAATCATCCTTCAGCACGACAAAATATCTCGATCCGCCGATCGAATCTTCTTCCATGGGCCCGCAGGTATCGCCATGTATTATCTCACACGTCTTTGTGCTTACAGTCTCGCTCCTCTTAAACGGTAATCTGTGTATTTTCCCTTTTAAACAACTTTCACATTGAGACGCAGTTTGTTTTGTTTCAATGTTGTATTTCTCTAGCACTTTCTTCACATAATCGAAGTTTTGGTGGGCTAGCTTTTCATGCCACTCATATAAATCGTTCTTTGCAACTTTCGCGACGCTCGCAGACTCACATTTAAACCGAAAATCCATATAATAAGAGTTTTCAACTCGAATTGCAACCGCGCAAACAATGCCGTTTTTATAAAATTTGCACGAACTGTCATCCGTCATTATGACGTATCCCCGGTCAGCGGCTCGGTTCACAGATAGCAAATTTGTCTTCAGTTCGGGAACGAACAACACATTGTCAATCACCGTATCAATCCATTCACTCCCGTTACTGACTTGTACCGACATCTGTCCATATCCCAAAACACTAATAACGGCGCCATTTCCAACTACTACGGATTTTTGTGAGACGCTTGTAAATGACGAAAACAATGATCTGTCACGACACATATGTTCACTGGCTCCAGAGTCAACTAGCCACTTCGAATTTTCGTTCGAATTATATACTTCGTTCGAAACTACAAACGCATTATTCATCTTCTTAAGTTCTCTTGACTTTTTATATCTGCACTGCGCCTTGTAATGTCCAACTTTACCACAAAAGAAGCATTTATTGTCATTCACTTTTTTCTCACTGTCTTTGTTGCTTCTGCACTCAGTTTGAAAATGTCCAGACCTGCCGCACTTAAAACACTTTAAGTTTCTTTTTGCTACAAACGCCGACGAGGACGGAGTATCCAGAGTTTCTCCTGTCTGTTTCTTCGCCCTCTCCTCCTCTATTAATAACCTGGCCACTAAATTGTCAAATGTTTGCTTGTCGTCGGGTGCCGATTCCCATGCAGACACGAAGTGTTTATACTCATCTGGCAAACTCATTAAAACTTTGGTTATGGCGAACTTGTCAGAAACTTCCGCGCCCATTTGTTTCAGCTGATTTTGCATTCCTTGAATCTTCGACAAGAACACCGACATCTCCATTCCTCTCTCATACTTAAATTGAAAGAACCGCTGTTGTATGATGTGGATACTGGTTTCCGACTTCTGTTCGTATACACTAAGAAGTTTTCTCCACATTTCAGCTGATGTCGTGCTTGATACGAGATGTACCATCACGTCTTCCGACATCCTCGTGACCAGTAATGTCTGAGCCTTATTATCGAGGGCTTCCCAGATGGCTCGTGCAGCATTATCTTCAGGTTTTACAGTCCGTCCCTCTACAATGTCCAAACATGCCTGATTTCTCAGTAGTACTGTAGTTTGAAATTTCCAGATATTCCAATTTCTGTTTCCTTCCAGTCTCATCACGTTGTTAGTATTAACTTCCATCTTTCCTGCCTTGCCAATCCTGCAAGTATTCCTTCTCAACGAAAATTTTCAATGTCCGCTCGCCGGCCGACCTAACCTCACTTTTCGCCGATATTCGAAACGATGTTTTCCGCGCCCTACATTCTTTACTTTACTTAACAGGCTGGCGTCTCTGGGCCCATAACCTGTGGTTAATTAAATAAGAAAGCTGTATTTTGAGAACGTAGAAATATATTATTAGCTTCACAACGTAAGTAACATTTTAGGTATTACATGACAGTGACTGTAAAAAAACATCTGCTACCGATTAACAAAACCGGAACCGGAAGCTTCAGAACATAGCATAGCCAACTTTGACAGTAACAAACTAAATCCTCTTTCTAGCCACAATACAACCTAAACATTTGCATTGCCATATTATTATTTTATAAAATAGGGCCCAGTTGTTACAGATTATGGGTATGTTAATTATATACATACAATAAATCACGTCTTTATACCTTACAGTGTATACAGAGCCTAAGGTAACAAGACCTGACCACGTTTAGCATGATTGTGGGCGTGTGGAAAGGGGAATAAGAATAGTAATGAGTTGCTAGCCACATCGCCTATAACGTGATTCCAAAGATTTTCGCCCATACCCTCGATGTGCTTTTATGCAGATGCGCGGGAAAAGAAGCAACTGGTGCATTCTATGTTTTTTGTTTGCTCCCAGAACCCCAGAACGGAATGGAAGCACATAATTTAATCAATCAATATAAAATTACATTATCACTTAAAATTTGATGTCAATGAATTGATTTGATTAGGTATATTATAATTATGTAGTCATTATGTACATAATTATTTATTATTATAAAACCAATTCTTTATCATTAAATTTAAACACATAAATTACTGCCATTAAATACAACAATAGTAGATACATAAATTACATTAATTCCATAATTATGTAGTAAGTATTGTATTAATTATCAGGCAGTTGCTGTCAAATTATTTTAATTACCTACCTAATTAATAATGAATTAGATGGATATTAATTTGACGGTTAACATTCACACAAGCTAATGCGCTTTAAATGGCGATGCATTATAATTCGAACACTAATTAAAAACCATTTAATTTGTTTATAATACACAAAGCAATTACTGCAGCCAAAAACAAAATACACTCACAATTGCTCAGAAACGTCCTTGGGAAGTTAATTTTTAACAATTCACGGGTGAGTTGACATCGCGTAAATACTGTTGCGTCGACGAGTGTTGAAGATGCCGCTAGGATAATCAACAGACGTGCTAAACACATGGTGGCGACGCACCGACTGCGAGCTAACACAACTAAATCCAGCTTAAATGTGACGCGCAAGCGCACCTATTGACATTTGACATTACACCAAACAGGCGTTGATTAAAACTGGTGTTGCATATGAAATTTGTTTTTTGTCTATTTTAGCGGAAATAAGGTTAGAATAATAATGGTTTGTTGTGGGGAAATTGAATGAGTTTTGCCGGTCGACATTGTTAGTTGTTTGTGTTGAATTCTAGTTGTGATAACTAACAGTGGTTCTAGTTTCTTAGTGCATTTGACAGTTGGCGAGTTTTGAATAAAAACCGGCCAAGTGCGAGTCGGACTCGCGCACCGAGGGTTCCGTATCATTATCTATAAATATCTATAAACCAGTGTAAGCAGAGCCCTGCTCCAAAGCAAAATGTACGCAGTGTGGGGTCACTTTATATTGGTCACTGATATTATACAGACATACATACATATTTATGGTTTTCGCAATTATTCCTAAATATGTGCTATAAGACCTACCTTCATACCAAATTTCAAGATTCTGCGTTCACGGGAAGTACTACGTAGGTTTTGATTCCCTTGAGAGTCGAAAATTTGCGGAAATTTACGGCATAAACGGATGTATCTTTTGATTGCGTTGGCTTAGAAGTTTTATTTTTTCACAGCTCCAAGGGGCAGTGGACCTGAGTATTTGATATTCAGTTAGATACCTCCACGCGTTCCTGAGAAAAAGGGTCTTGACAGACGGACAGACGGACGGATAACAAAGTGATCCAATAAGGGTTCCGTTTTTCCTTTTGAGGTACGGAACCCTAAAAACCAATTTAGGCAGCCGAAATTGGTTGAAATCGATATGTAACAATCACAGTGAGACGATCTAAATAATAAACGGACGAGCAAAAATGTTGTTTACACAACTTTGTATGAAAAACTAACATTTTCTTACTCGACAGTACACTAGAGTATTAGTTTTAAGGACCCACCAATGTTGTCAAAGGAGTTTTAAATTTCTAAACGACACTGAAAATAAGAATACTTACATAGAAAAATCCTAAAAGTAAAGCTATGGGCGGGAATCGAACCCGGTGATGCGTGCTATACCGCTACACCACCCATAGCAGGTAAAAGAGACTAATCCACGCCTACCACTCTAAACTCAAAGTTTAGTAAAATAAAAAGTAAATAAAGAACTTGTGTTTTATACTCTTTGTTGTAAAAACTTATTACTAAGTCATTGCCCTCGATAAAATCCCGCGGGAAAACCACAGTTCCGTCAGAAAAATAAAGCGGGTAACCTCAAGATTTTCCTTAACTAAGTTAAGAACTCGTTTTAAAGTACGACCGGAGACTCAAGGCATCACTATGAATTTTAAACACTTAAAGATTCTATTCAGACGACATAACATATAAGTAGGTATCCATAGAAGATGTTTTAGCTCTTCCATACTGATCTGAGAGTAAAGAAAAACCATAGAATGTACCAGTTGCTTCTCTTCCCGCGCATATGGTTAAAGCCCATCGAGGGAATGGGTGAAAATCTTAGAAATTGTATTATAAGCGATGCGGCTAGCAACCGACTACTGTTTTAATCCCCCTTTCCACCTATACTTACGCCCATAATCATGCTAAGCGTGGCCAGGTCTTGTTACCTTAAGCTCTGTCTAACCTGTAAGGGATAAAGACGTGGTTTTATGTATGTTTGTTTATGCGCTTGTAATGAACACAAAATATTTACCTTGCTACTCCGCTACTTACTTTAAGTAGCGGAGTAGCAAGGTAAATATTTTGTGTTCATTGAAATGGACCTCCGCAAAGTAACGCCTGATTCAATAAAATATGCGCTTGTATTGATCGCTGCACAAATGTGTACAAATAATTTTATTAAACTGTGTCTAATGATTAATGTCGGCAACGACGATAGTAACACCGACTGCCGCGAATCTTTGCGTTTAGTATAGTAGTAGTAACTTTCTACGAGGAGTCAGGGGTAGGTACAATTAATTACAAAGAGAAAGTAAATGAAACAAGTGCTCTTAAAAAATTGTTACTCTTTAATAAAAAATGCAACTCATAAATTAATATTTACATCATTCCTAACTAATTAAAGCAAAACCAAACTTCAGACAAATATACACACCAGCAACAAGGGAGAAATTAAATTAAACTTCATATTAAATTAATTGCTAACACGACGACTGTAAAGACTACGGAAATCGAATCACGCGCATGTTCGATTAACAATGATCCGTTGGAATTCTTTTTTTTATTATTTACAAAATAATCGCCAACTCATTTTTAATGATTTAATTCGGATCCATTTCTCCTGATCATACTAAATACACATTAAATTCATGCTTTTACAAATTTTAAATAGTGAATTCTACTTACTATGAAAAAAAACAATTTCAAAAATGGTACATGATTCCAGTTGTATACAAAGTGAATAAAAATTTTGCCGTCAGGCTGTTTCCCAGAATTTTCATCAAACAAACATAGCCTCGCGTTAATGAGTTAGAGCTTAAAATCTTCACAGAAGATATAGTTTTAGTCATTAGTAGTATACAATATTATTAATCCTACCTATGTTAGTTTCGTAATCAGTCAGAATTTAGTAGGGCTTGTAATTCTAACTTTTTCTGTTATCTCCTTAAATATTTGAAATAAAACATTTGTTATTTTTGAAAGTAAATCCTAAAACAATGTGTGAAAATAAAATATTCATATAGAATTATTTAATGAAATCCGAAATCAGACGCATTCAATGTATTGATGACACACTTAATATTCAAATTACTTTTATACTGGGGAAGTTTTTAACGACCCGAACAATAAAAACTAAGTTAATAAAATTATAATAATGTTAAACATCATATGTAACAAAATTTTACAATAACAATAATTTCATAATCATAATTACTTTAATAAACTATCGACTTAATTTTAAACCGCTTAATAAATAAAAGAGCAAAGCGAAAGCAAATAGATAATTAAGTAAAGTTTATAAACAGACTTATAGTTCTGGGAAAATCAAATTTGAAATTATTGTATTACAGCAACAGAGATAAAATATGAAGACACTCACTCACGCTGTTGCAATTGGAACAAAATATTTTCGCTGTTAGTAGAATATTTATGATTTAAGTATATTATGTATCATAAAAAATAAATTATGATTGATATAATTAATTATGTATGTAGAATATCAGTTATAAGAGTTTATGTATAGTTACCGATAATTACAAGAAGGTAAAGTTTGATTGTTTACTTGTACATTTAATGTGGCAAGTTATGTCTGAAACTACAGAAACAAATTCTAAGTTATTTTTGTCTAGTAAAATACAACTTCCGTAAAATACATACGAATAAACGATAACCGATGGGCTATAATATTATCTTTATTTAAGGGCTGATTTTTCATTCGTCAGATTATGCACTTACCTGTCAGATACTCATAGAGTTATTCGTCGAATAGGGCCTATCTGACAATTGAAAAATCGGTCCTAAGTCTATATTTACATGTATTGAGTCGAGTTAAGTTTTAACTTGTTTATATTACATATTTTTTTTTTATCAAAATAGTTTAAATCTTGCTTCTTCTCAGCTTGATAGAGAAATTAGTTCAAAACATTTTGAAACTATGATAATGACCCATAGACCTTGCATAATTACTCGTAAGTCGGGTTACTTTAGCTCTGGAGGTTTACTTTGGCATTTGGGATTAACTCGGTCCAGTTTTTATTGTTTTGTGTTTTTGTCAGACCCTAATGTTTATGTGGTTTTCATATAGGCTAAAGTTACCCTCCGTTCAATCAAAGTAACCAAACTTTACAGCACTTAACATTTGCACACTTAAAAGCTCACCGCACTTAAAGACTGTAAAAATGCGATATCTTACAAATTAGAATTAAAATTGTACTAGACTGCTAAAGAAAGCAAATTCCAGTAAACCCTTTGTAACGTAGACTGTGTCAATTTCGTTGTTTTCTTGGTTACGTCCCAAATCCAACGGCTTAGTTAACAAGCTTATGGAAAACAAGCCTGTAAAGCAGTGTTTGTATTGTTTTAAGTGATTACCGTTATTGTTCCAGAGAATTGATTGCGTCAAGAAACTGTTTAAATCACAGCAGAGGACGTATTTGTTAATTATTAAGTTACTAAATTATAGCACCTTTTGTAGCTCATACTTGTACATAACTACACTCAAAATTACAATAGCTCCATAAAATATTAGTCCTGCATTTATGGATATTTTCATACAAAGTTTTCTTCCAAAAGACACATTCACTACCACATTATCATATTCGTTTAATGCATTTTATGAGGCACACAATTGTTTCTTCGTATTGTTTTTTATACTTTCGAAGTAGCAGTCAACATCACATAACTAGACCTCGGGTTCTCTTCTAGCACTGGCTCCGGCCGAAAACACCTGTGGGGCTCAAACTGCGTTGGTTTCTTCAGCATCTTCCTTACAAACCAAACCAAACCAATCACAACAACCGTAAGTCCTAGGGCCACGCCTGTCAGCGCCGCGTTCAAACTTTTGAAGCTCGCCTTCATTTCCAAAGACCCCGATTCTAAAACTTGAGGCACTATGCAGATTGGTCTTACGTCTTCTGTTTTGTACTTTGATAGAGTCGCACATACTTCGTATGGTCCTCTTAAGAATCCTTCCATGGAAACTTCTAGAGTCGATTGGCAAGGCGTGTCCTTCTGGGCTACTAAAGACCCTCTGGACAGGACAGCTAGTACTACATAGCAGTTGTGTAAAGGGTATCTTGTAGGTGGTGAAAGTCTCGAGGCAGATCGAGGCAGAACGAATGGTCGTGGTGAAGGCAGACCCGTCACTGAAATAAGGACAGTTAACTGCCCATCGCTGGTCACGTTGGAGCGGACTTCTGTTACCCTGCAAAGAAAACCCCAATAATTAAAAAGTCGAAAAAGTCTAAGTCATTCCTAAACCCTTTTTTTATTAATATGCCTTGGTTTCTCGTGAACAGAGGAATATTTCTGAAAGTTTTGTTTTTCAACCAACACCTTAGTTTGTCAATTTCAACTATACTCCGCGGCACAAAATTTGGCCTGGCCTCCATACAAAATTACTTGCACGCATGCGAGGGCCAAATTGACAAAGATCTAAATGACAGTCATAAGATTTTGTTCCAGCTTTATCCGACTGCTTAAATAAAACTACACCTTGAAGTGCTAAGAATTTCATGGACGAGATTAAGTCTTTGTCTAGTTACCCCAAACTTATGTGCCGTTGTTACCACAATCCCGAAATATAGGAGTTAAACCTTTGTGAAAGACCCCGAACGATAGGGGACGTAGGGGAGTGTAGGTAGTGTCGCTACTGTCTTCTAAATTGGCCTGAAGCTAGCTGTTCAAGTAATTGTACTACCTCAGGTTGTCCATGGTTATTGAGAGCGTAGCAGGCACCGGCGTGGGGGTGACGAAGGGTGCTCGCTGTCGTACCGTCTGCGGAAGACCACAGCCCAAAACCAGCGCCAGTGGAGTATCATTGCTGTCCATTTCTTCTAGAGCAATGCAGAATCTGTGTGAGAGAAGTTAAAAAGAGTAACGTAAGAGTCGTAGTAACTTGTATTCGACGTGTTTTCTTTAAAGAAGTCGAAAGTTAGCCAGGCACCGCACAAGCGCAGCCTGCCGCATCACTAGGTACATAGTATAAAACAATGTCGCTTTCCGCTGTCTGTCTATTCGTCTGTACCTATGTATCTAAATCTTTAAAAATACGCAACGGATTTTGATGCGGTTTTTTTAATAGATAGAGTGATTCGAGAGGAAGGTTTATATGTAAAATACGCAGACGAAGTCGCGGGCAGAAGCTAGTTAAAAATAATGAAGAATATTGGTTCTAAAAGATTATCTTTTGTCACGTTTACAGGAAAGACACAAACGGAATTGGGTGTATGACAGATCTGATGACTCAAATATACGCAATACCGGTATTCTTCGGAACAGCTTATGACATAAGCATATTATTAAATCTGTTTCTTTATTTTTGCTGACTGCAGTAAACAGGAAATCGCATCCCACATAACTGTCAGTAAGCGGTTTCCTGGCGAATACTAACTAACAAGGAGCAGGAAAACAACAAACTGTAGTTACCTATTCAATTACTCGAGCGTTGAAAAATTTTCTACATAAATATCTCCGCAAAGTAACGCATAGAATAAAACTCACGTATATTCTTCGACGGGGTTTATCTTCAGTCCTCTTAGCACTACGTTAGCGGGAGCAGCTCGATGGCATGCGACATGTTTTGGTAGACCACCACTTCTGGACGCAGTTACGCCGGTGCAGCGGAAACGATGGGTAGAAGGCGGGTCCACTGACCAGGATAAGTAGACTTCTTCGTCGTCGAACCACGCGTCGAGGAGAGAGACCTGGTAAGAGTGGTGTAGCTGCTTGAGTTGTTGGTACTACATAGTGTAGGTACTGACTAGTGATTTTATCCGCCAAAAATGGCATTATAATTGGTATCGCCTTTTGACCTGAACCATGCCTGAACCGCTAAAGTCATAATTGCGGTCTATTATATCCTGCGGAGAAGATGTGTAATGTGCTATTAAGTAACTGTGAATTGTTTGTACCTGAGTCTTGTATTATAATAATAGATTTATTTACATGACAGGGGCCGTACCATGACGTCTTAAGGCGGATGCTCGCGTTAGCTCATTGTAAAAGTCCCGTTAGATGGCGCTATAATCAATTTTGTTGGTTTTTTGTAGTTTTTAGAAGATTCTTAATACATTTATAGATTATTTATTGATTTGCGCACACAATTTAATACGGCCGATTTTTTGAGACCACACTCAAATGGTAACAATGCACCAATTCGGAGAATAGCTGCACAAACGCTGGTGTCACTAACGAACTTATACAGATACTAGGTCTTACACACACATGCAAATGGGAGGCGCTAGCTGCTGGTGGAAAAATATTGCAACACCTTGCTAAGCTATTAGCGTAATTTTTCACGTTATATTTACGTTTTTATATCAACTTTACTTTTACCAGAAATTTTACAAATCTATACGTGTACAAAAGTAAGTCGTGTTATTTAACTATTGATAACTTTGGAATGGCTGCACGGATTTTTATGATTTTTAATTTGTTGGCTTTCTCTCTTCCACGAATAACCGAATATGTAATCAAATATATGAAAAATGCACTAAAAAAACTTTAATTTTCGTATGCAGCGCCATCTCAGACAAAAACTGACTTTCGAATTTTTATTTGCCAGCTCAGCTAGTTATAAGTATTAATATGAGTCCAGCAAATGCAAATATGTGAATCAATGCCACCTTCAACCCTTTTTGAATACCAGGGAGTCGATTTTTTTGTACTTTGTTAGAATGAGGGCTATCGTATTTGTACTCACTAGTTGGCGCCACTGTAGAGTAAGGTATATCACATTATTCAGGATTTCTTTCAATTAATATTTAATAGCAAGCTATTTATTACCCAGTGTTGCACAGTCCCATTTATCTTCTAAATTAACTGCCATTTTATTTGCCTGCTTAATTTGGCTCCTAATTTTCAAAGCTCTTCTTTTATCTTTTAATAAACCTGTCGTATGTCTGCGATAATAATCGGAAACAATCTTAATAACACTAAAACTTCGTTATGCAAAGCCGGAATATGCAACTTGTAGGTACTACTAATTTTACGTTTCTGTATAATACCTCACGTTACAATAGCGCCTCTAGCGGCAAATTCATATGCCGTCATTGCTAGTATCTTCAAAAGCTAGTACCTATTAGTATGTAGGAACCTGCGATTCATATTTGATATTCGCTCACACGTAGAGACATCATCATCACCATCGTCTGACATTTTATTAATACTCTTATGCATTATAACTTATAAGCGTTTCGTCTGGGGCATCTAAACAGCTAGCGCCGTAAGGTAGGAATTGTCGTTTCGAGTCAGGCGCGCCTTTCGTAAATAGGTAACTTGAGAATGAGCCTGGTTGCAGCGATGAGACGAAGTCACTCGGGCTAGCCATTCGGATCCTTTCACCAAAATGCATTGCAGTATAGGTTCAGACAAAGGAAATAATTACGCATAGCGGGTAGGGACTACGTCTGAATGCTTCTTGGCCTAGGGGTTTAGTTAGGGGTTTGGTTAGATAATTTTGTTCCAGAGTTGTGAGCTGCCTTTTTTAAGTTATGTCCTTATGTCATCATAATTCATATTTATAATAATTCATCGTATAGCGCATAAAAGGAAAAAATAATATTAGATAATTATGATGACTTTGCAATAGGTAGGTACGTCAAATAAAATAATGACAACTCCAAAACAAATCTAATCCATCTGAAGTCGCTTTTACTTACTAATACTTACTTCCACAAAAGTCCAACTTCATCCGTCGATGGTTTTGATTAGCGTTCGTTACCTAGAGTGGGATAAAGCAGAGTACTACGGTGTCTAGTCCACACGCGAAAAAATAAAATTGCAGCTCGACGCGTATTATATCAGCGCTTTCCTCATGAGCCTACTCTACATATATGTTGTGCCATTAGGAATTTCGGGTCAATAAAAATAAGAATTCTCATTTGAGATAGTAAAATTAGGTTAGGTTCATTAGGTATTTTCAAAATGCCCGAAGGGCAAACTGAATAGAAATAGGAACCCCGCCGTCGACCTTACGGAGGAGTGAAATTCCTAAAAGCACAACTAGTTGTGCATAATATAGAGTAAGGTCCATGAGGAAAGCGTCATAAATTTAGTCAAAAATCGTGTGCATAAAAATGAGATAAAATTTAGCTAGCGTCGTGCAGCTATTGTGCCTGTACTGCGTGTCAACCAGTGAACCAGAACCATATTTTTTTCGATCTTTACCCGTGATCCACCTACAGGTTGTCCACCTGGTTTTTGATTTTTTCTGGGTATTGGTTTTCCGGGTGGACAAATTAGGTGGGCCACGGGTAAGTCCCTATATTTTTCTAATTGGTATAGTAAGTAGATATTCGACTTTGTGTTTGATATCTAAAGTCGAAAAAACGTGCACGCTGCCATAGTACCTATGGCGTAATGGCTACTACGAACGAAATCATTCGACTCATAAGTAAATGCGCCACGCAACATGTGGTATGCGCACACAAGGGCTAATTTATCAAAGCGCTGGTAGTTAAAAAAAGATATATTTTTCAAATAAAACTTTCAAATTGATTTAAAACCAAATACCAGTGAGATGTCACTTTTGAAATAATCTGTATCACTATTCTATTCAGTATTCATAAACATTTGACACGCTGTAACAGGTATACGAATAGTTTTATCCGTACTATGTACTTATTCCTGGGTAGTGACAAATCAAGTCCTGACACATTGTTGTACTTTTTCACAGCAAATGTCTTAGTGAAGTTTCATTTTGATTGAACTGACAAGAAAATTCACTGTGCTGTTGACCGCGTTGATCGTGAATACGTTCTACTGTAGGTTAGAAATATAGGAACCCGACCCGGAGCAAACTGAGTAAAAGCGTTTTCAGTCAAATTTCACGAAATTTTAGTAGATAGATTCAAGTCTCTTGATACCTATATTTTTCATTTGGGCATAACTCCCTCAGAATTACATGCTTCCAGTAATGATCAAATTTATATTTTTCTATTTCTTTTATATTTTTTAACGCGATAAGTTCTTTGAAATAACACACACTGACTAGTTATTGATAATTATGCCTAACTAATTATAATTCTGAGAGAGTTATGCTCCTACAAAAACCATACCAAGATACTGAGAATTCATACTAAAATTTTGTGAGAAGTAACTACCTACTGAAACTACTTTTTCCTCAAGTTTTCCTGCAGGGCTCTTTTATTGATAGTACATACATACATACTTAAATCACGTCTTTGTCCCTTACGGTGTAGACAAAGCCTAAGGTAACAAGACCTAAAGGCCACGTTTAGTATGATTGTGGGCGTATAGGTGCAAAGGAGAATCAAAATCGAGCGATGGGTTGCTAGCCTGTTGATTGATAGTATATACATATATACCTATGAACAAATGATCAAACTATTGATAGAAGGTACGAAATGGGACCCGTTGTATAGGCAGTCCCACGTATAGTCAATACCTAGGGAAATAAGACGAAAAATACAAGCATTTCCAAATACACGAGTCTCTCAATACGAAACTCAAAATATTTAATAATTTATTAAAAGATGTCACGAAATTGTAGTTTGTACAGTCACCAGCATAAATAAGTGATCATTTTTGTACCTTGTCGCTTTCAGTCGTTACATGATTTCGTATGGTTTTTCAAACATGACTTTGAAGTGACAAGGTACAAGTGATCACTTATTTATGCTGGTGACTGTAGATCACGTAACATATTCAATAAATAAAATTTTACACGACAGATCATTCATTCATTCAAGTTTCATAACTGAATTGCATGTAATGGAAATTTGCCACTTATTATTTATTGTTCACAAAATAATATATTTTACATGCATACAAAAAACAATCATAACTTATTTTCCTACTTGGCATTATATAGGCTGACTTTTTTATCACCGTCGAAAGCAACAACACAACAAATACAAGCATTATTTTTCAGTTTGGTATTAAAATATTGCAAATAGTATCATTAAATGATACCTGTCATCATTATCATCATCATCATCATCATCATCATCATCATCATCATCATCATATCAACTGTAGGACGTCCACTGTTGGCCATAGGTCTCCTTCATAGGTACAGCTCCAGTTGCCTCGGTTGGAAGCGGCTTACATCCACCGTGAACCTGCGACTTACGATAGGTACCTATACGATTGCGTATGATACCTACGTAAAAAACTACGTAAAAACTTGGACGGTGATATATATATCACCCTGTATCATACAGTTTCCTTTTGCTTTACTGGTCATAGGTAATGAGAACATGAAAGACGGACGAAAAGTCTTCAGAACAGGGTTGACAAAATTCCGCTGTTGGACATCTGGCATTTCACGGTCTTGATATTTTCCCTAGTTATTTTTATCTCATTATGTTATGTTATTACAAATTACGCCAATAAAAATCTACAGAATGTTTCATGTGTTTTTAGAACCAACAATTTTTTTTTAACATCACACCAGCAGTAAACATTTTGCTCTTCTTGCACAATAGTAGCAAGTACGATACGCTCGCGTCCAGTGGATGTTTGCTTCACTTATTTCCTGTTACTGGAGACAAAAATTAAGTACCTTCCGAATCCAATGTGAATCTGAAAAATTATTCTACAGTCAGTACTACAAAAGGATACAGATGGATGGGCAGACGAATGGATGAATAATATTTATAATGACAGACAAACAGACAGACAGGTTTACATACAAACAGATGGACAGTGACGAACGGATAGAGGGTCAGACGCACAGACAGACATATGAGCGGACGAACGGACGGATGATTGGACGCACAGACAAACAGACAGACAGACGGACGCACGGACAGACGGACAATCAGAAAGACAAACGGACGGACGGACAGTCGGTCAGATGCAAATACAAAAAGACAGACAGACAGACGGACGGACGGACGGATGATTAGACGCACAGATTAACAAGCAGATGGACGGATGGACGGACGGTTGTTCGGATGCACAGACAAACAGACAGCTGGATGGATCGTCGGATGCACAGACAGACAGTCAAACGAACGGATGGACTGCCGGATGGATGGTTGAACAAACAGACAAACGAATAGACAAACAGACAAATGAACAGACAGACAAACAGACATACATACAGACAAACAGACGAACAGATAGACAGACAGGCAGACAGAAAGAAATAAAGAAAAAGTTTATTTATGACAATCACAAAAGTAGTTAAAAAACAAAAGTAAGTACCTATATAAACATACAAAGCTAAAAATAAAAACCTACAGATAAATAAATTGTCACAAAATGGTCCAGAAGAATGGACAGACGGAAAGACAGACAGACAAAATAAGTGCTTCTACAATGGTTCCTTTTTTTCTATTTGTTTATTTTACTTACCTTTCTTATACCTTTCTATAATGTATACATACGTACGTATAGTTTTTAATTATCATTTTGACGGCAAATTCGGTATTTGGACGCCGGTCGGATACTCTGTAAAATATGTACATACATACACAAATCACGTCTATCCCTTACGAGGTAGACAGAGCCTAAGGTTACAAAACCTTAAGTCCATCAAGAACAAGCATGATTGTGGGCGTATAGGTGGAAAGCGGAATCAAACTAGTGATGGATTGCCGTATCGCCTATAATATGATTCCTAAGATTCTTGCATTTACCATCTGCGCGAGAAGCGAAGCAACTGGTACATTCCAGACCAGCATGAAAATGAGTAAAATATAACTACCTAATATGGGTAAGAAAACTATAAAGTTAGGACAGACGGACAGATAGACAGCCATAGACGGACGAATTTGAATAATGTGGCCATAAAATAAACCATGGTACAGCATGAACTCGGTAATAGATAAGCTCCTTTGTGTTCCGAACACCAAAGACTGGCCAAGTGTGGGTCGGACTCTCGTACCGAGGGATTCGTACAAATTCGGCAAGTAAATATAAAATCCAGTGTTAGCAGAGCCCTGCCTCCTAACCAAGATGTAGTCTTTATGAGGTAATTTTATATTTGTTATTTACATACTTAGACTCCCAAAAATATTCTGTTTTTAGTATTTGATGTTAGAGCGGCAACAGAGAAACGTAATTTGTGAAAATTTCAACTGTCGCTAGACAATCATGATAGCTGACAGCCATATCACGGTTCATGAGATACAGCTTGGTGACACAGACAGACAAACAGACAGACGGATAGTGGCTTCTAAGCAAAATGTAAGCAGTTTGAGGTCATTTGGGTTGTATGTATTTAAGTATGTATTTACCTACATTATATAAGTATGTTTATCCGTTGCCTGGTACCCATAGTACAAGCCTTGTGCTTAGTATGGGACTGGGTCAATTGGTGTAATTTGTCCCATGATATTTAATTATTTATTTATTTTACATTGGTTACTTTACTTACATAGACAGATGGACAAAAATATATTGTTTTAGTATTTGTTGTTATAGCTGCCTCAGAAATACATCATCTGTGAAAATTTCATCTATCACGGTTCATGGGATACTATAACAGCCTGGTGACAGACAGACGGTACATACAGACAGACAGATGGACAGTGGAATCTTAGTAGGTAATTAGAGTCCCGTTTTCACCCTTTGGGTACGGAACCCTAAAAAACCTGGTCAATAGCAAGTTCGATTCGAGCACTACAGACTCCAGTGAGTTCTAAAAGTTATAATTAGACGTAAACGTAATGCATGGATGGTTGTTACTCTTTCTGTTGATGAGTTTCCAACAGCGGGAACGATACCAAAATTTCACTTCAAGATTACTGTAGTACTTCTTACAAGTCTGACTTACAAGTACTTATGCCAGATTTCACGTCAATCTGATCAATTAGAAGTGGGTCAAAATTCACTTCCAAGATTTGATTACATGCAGACACCGGGACTGTGCACTTCAATTGCGTTTACAAAATATTTTGTGCCAATCTGACACTAACGTTGAAGTATTGTATCTTAAAAAAATATTATGATTAATTGATAAGTACATACCTGTACGTCCAAATAAATGCCTACGCTGCGTACAATATCGTAGCTCGTAACATCTTTTACTTCCAATTGACTTCAATTTATTTCGAATAAAATGATTATTTTTATTTTGAGACACCACGTTCTGTCAATCATTAGTTTATGACAATTTCATGTCATTGTTTTTTTAATTACCCGTCTAGCCAGGTTTTTGACTCGCATGTTTTTTTTTAATGTTCTATAATTGAGAAAACCTATTTACTCGGCCTATTTTGTATTTAGCACCTGTCGGATTTTAAAATCATTGCCGTGTGGCCGTGGTGTATGGCTGTGTTTTGATGCAGAGGTTTAGGGTTCGATTCTCGTGAGAAGCATTCGTGTAATTAAGTAGAAGAACTTTTTTATTTTAATAGGTGTAATTTCTGTAGTTGAGTACCTTTTCTTAGTACATAAGGCAAAACATGTTATAAGGTGGCAATATGACTGCGAGGCGCCACCATCTATGCCAAAGTAATAAGCACGTGTGATCCTAATACTAAAGTACTTACTAGGTATGAAAGCTTTGCCAAGTTTAGGTTTGATAATGGGCATAAATTGCCCTAAATCAACTTGCTAAGTTTGTGGTTGTTTTAAAACCACTTAGGTAGTACCTAGCTTCTTTGATTTGGTTTGACAAGTAAAATATAGAATTTAACTTAAAGTTTCCTACATCTCAATGAGATGGTCTTACTCACTTTACATTTTTAAATTTTTAAAAAAAATGTTTAGAAAATATAAAAAAATCAAATGCGGCCTCGGGATTTGAACTTGGTCACTAACTATTCAGTTCTTTGAGTCATAACCACTGAGCCACATTAGTGGTCACGTGACAGCTCGAAATAGTCGATTGGTTTTTACAACTATTTTCATTTGACACTAGCTACTCACACTATTGTAAAATGCACCGAAATTTACTGCATCGTACTGCAATTTAGGTATGATAAATGCACACCTTTTTGCAATTTGCGCACACAATTTATCCATATCTAACTATCCTCAAAAAACCGCATTAAAATTAAGCCTGTGGACGAAATGCAGCTGCACGGAAGATTTGTATGGAAGAGCAACCCCCTTAATGGCGTTTCAGTTTAGGTCCGCTCGCTGTCAGATTCATACTAAAAGTGACAGCTAAAACTTGAACTGCGTCGGAATTAGGACGTCATGGTAAGGCCCCAGTTAGAAAACTACCTATGCATAAATATTATCTAAATTAACTAACTTGTAACTTTTAAAATATCAAACATAATGAGAAGATTTGGCACAAGTTGTATCCAATCCATGGCTACAAGTGGAATTAATTAGAATTATGGAATGAATTAGTTGGTAAATTAAATAGTACGTAAATAAATGAAATTAGTGATCGGTATACAACGAAAAATTGGGCCAATTTTTCTTATTCTATTTATAAAGTAATTATTTTGTCTCAAGTTCGAAAGGAGGCCGTCAAATATTTCTCCACTTTTATACTCAAGCAAACAATTTGGGGCCTTCACTGGGGCTGTTGAAGAGGAAAATTGAATTTGTCGTAACGCAAAATTCGCAAAGCTAATAACGAATATCGGAGCTGTGTTTAACTAGCTGTATAAAAATTATGACTGATATTTGAAGATAAACAGTAACGAGAGTTGAATTGAGACATCATCATCTTAGATAAGAAATCCAGCCTATACCATCTCTTTCTACCCTCATCCTTTACCGTTTGACAGAAAGAAATGGTGAATACGAATTTAACTAGTGCGCTAAATGTAACTTTCAAGAACGCCAGAAACTCTTCACTTACCTTAGCTTTTGAAATAGGCAAATCATCTTCTGCCGGTACTTCCATCTCGTCATCGTACAGATCATCATCAAGCCCTTTGTCATCATAACTTTCCACATCAACTTTCTGCACATCCACTGCAGTAATCTTGTTGTATTCTACTGCAGGTTTTTCTATATGGTCGAAGTCGTCGCAAAGTTTGTTCTTGGAGAGTCGAGATAACAGGGCGCCTTCCAAATGAGGTGGCGTGGCACAATATGCCGCGGACTTATCTGATTGCGAGAGGCTTTTTGCCTCTCGCAGCCACCTCGCGAAGCCGGCCATTAGGCAATCGCAATTAAGGGGATTATCTGAGAAAGGATCGAAATTTATAGAGTTTTGAAGATAATCGGGGGTTGCTTTTGGATGCAGAATTTGGTACAGTCACCAGCATAAATATATGACGGTGAACAGGGCTGCAAAAATAAATGATTATCTATTGGGCTCAATAGCTTATGACGACACTACCGCGGTAAAAATAAGTGATACTCTATAGGCGGAAAAAACATCGTCGCACCCTTATCAGCAAAAATATCAATTTGCAGTGAAAGCAAATCATCGGATGATAGGTGGGCCGCATAAATATCAATTTGCTGTGAAAGTATAATCATCGGATGATACGCGGGCCGCATATATATCTGACACGTAAAAGTCAACTCTTTGTTGTTGATTTGCAAAACCGAACCATCCCTGGCTAACATAGAGACGTAAATTGTATGAAATGATTTGACAATTCACGAGAACAGTGCAGACTTGTCATTGCATACGTCTGTCTCAAATTTTATTCTATCACATATTTGACGGATTCAAATTCCTTAATTTCAAAATTACCTATATAGGAATCGATGACCTGGAAAGGGGTGTGAACTTTAATAGTATTTTATGCAACTGCTATTCTAAGTGAATCTTTATGACAATGTGCGAGTTGGTTGGGTAGCGATCATGAGCCATTTTACAACATTTTTAACAGCACTTTTCCTACAATTACTTATTAATTATCATCATCATCGTCATCATTGACGGCTGAATGGCGTTTTACGTTACTTTTAAATGAAAAATATCAAAAACACTATTTATGTATGATTATTTATTTTATACAAATTGCTAGATAAAACATCGTAGGCCTAATTAACGCGCAGTTACGCTCATATTTATATTTTGCGTTAAAATGTCATTCGCCATGTTGGATCCAAAAAAATATTATCGTGTCAATTATGTCAAATTATGTCCAGCATCTTGGATCCTAAACAGCAAATGTCAGTGAACAAAAGACATTTTCCTTGCTACTCCGTTACTACACGTGCAAGTAAGCCAAGCTTGTGCGAAATATACGTCTTTTGGGGTTTCCTGTCAAAACGTATATATTTCACACAGGTTTTGGCTGTCTTACTCGTGTAGTAGCGGAGTAGCAAAGAAAATGGTTTTTGTTCATTGAAATGGACCTTCGAAAAGTAACGGCGGCGGATTCAATAAAATAGTGAATGCCAAATAGAAATATTTGTTCATTTCACGGCATCAACGATTTCTCGTTCTCTTTTTTTTATGAGTTTGCTATTTATTGGGAGAAGGTTCTTAGAACAAAAATGGAAAAAAAAGAAAAATCTGGAATAGGGGCAAAGCCACGGGCAACAGCTATTGGTATAAATTTAGCTTGTTTTCTTGCTAAGTTGAAAAGACGAAGTTGATAGTTGTTTTTATTTTGTCCTGAACGCCAGAATGATTTTTGATTAAAGCATGTCCGAATTAATAAACGAAATTCTAACTCCGCATAAAATAATTAGGCCATTTTTTGTAAGGTGCTGATAACGTTAATATACCACATTTTTTATAACACTATGTATGGAAGTTTATAATATTGTTCGTAATATAAAAACTTTTTAGTTAACCTAAAATGATACTGGCCACTAATTATTCACACATCATAAAAAATTTAAAATTATATTATTGACATTATTCGCGATTGGAACAATGTGAGACAGACGTATGCAATGACAAGTCTGCACTGTTCTCGTGAATTGTCAAATCATTTCATACAATTTACGTCTCTATGTTAGCCAGGGATGGTTCGGTTTTGCAAATCAACAATAAAGAGTTGACTTTTACGTGTCAGATATATATGCGGCCCGCGTATCATCCGATGATTATACTTTCACAGTAAATTGATATTTATGCGGCCCACCTATCATCCGATGATATACTTTCACTGCAAATTGATATTTTTGCTGATAAGGGTGCGACGATGTTTTTTCCGCCTATAGAGCATCACTTATTTTTACCGCGGTAGTGTCGTCATAAGCTATTGAGCCCAATAGATAATCATTTATTTTTGCAGCCCTGTTCACCGTCATATATTTATGCTGGTGACTGTACATTTATTTGCTTTTTTAAAGAGTACAGTTGAAAAGCAGGCATTGCATATTATTGATGGTTCATCGGTAATTTTGAAACTTTAAATTTTACTGATCTAATACAAAGTCCACATAATACTCTCTTCGCATAACTATTAATTTACAGTATACAGTAAAGTTTTACGACACTTAAATATAAGTTACAAAATGACAGATATTATTACTAAAGCCAAACTTTACCTTCAATAGTGAATCGTCTCAGGTCCCTGTGCAACGCCAGAGCACCATCATCGATGATGGATATGTCGTTGTCGTGAAGCAGGAGTTCGCTGAGATGCTGGAGGCTTTTCAAAGGTTCCGCGGAAAGGGAACGCAGGAAGTTGTGGGACAAGTCCAGATGGACTAACATCGTCAGCTGGGCTAAAGATGCACCTGCAAGAACAGAAAAATCTGAATTGTCAACAAAATAGTAACAAATAAATATCATGGTATAATTCACACCAATTGACCTAGTCCAATATTAAGCAAAGCTTATGCTGTGAGGACCAAGCAATGGATAAATGAAATGAAATGAAAAATGAAATGAAATAAACATACTTAGGGCCTGTTTCACCACTCTCAGTTAAAACCCTGATATTTTAAGTGTCAGTTATCTATGATATCGCTTCTGTCTGTCACGCAGTAATAAATAGAGAGGGAATCATAGATAACTGACACTTAAAATATCAGGAACTGAACTGTGGTGAAACAGGCCCTTTGCCTAGTTGGTTCGTATCCCGGTATGATCAGGCATTTGTATGATGAATACGAACGTTTGTACCCGAGTCATGGATGTTGTATGTATTTATCTACATTATAATAAGCATGTAACAATTATTAAAATTAAAATTAAAAATTATTTATTATCAGACAACAAAAAGTCCATAGAATGTTAGTATTACAATTTTAAAAACCTATGTTAGAACTACACAAAAGTTAATGCCATACACCGTATTCTAGTCCCCTGACATGGAGATCGGTAAAACGAGCGAGAATGGCAGAATCAAACCTCTCCGCTATCATTCTCAGGATACTATTAGTGCTCCCCCGCAATCGCGCTACACTAGAGGCCGTCTTTTTGCGTATAATAGCATAATTATAAATTGAGTTTTTGAATCAATTTTTTTTTTGTCATAAATGGAAAGATCATATATAAGTTTTGTAAGAAAAGTATTTTTAGTTTTTTTTTTTATTCGCTATAATTAACGAGTTATACCGATTTGAAAATTGATCGTCGAGTACCGCACCGAAAACACACCGACAGTTCCCGAACAAGGCCGAGCCGCGTGTGACGTCACAATGTTAGTTTCCACTCGTATTTAGTATACAGGTGATACCGTTTTTTGACTTTAATCTACTCTATTCTGTTATTATCCTACTATTATTGTAAAATGCTATTGTTTGTGAGAGCGTATTGGTTTGTGACTCTTTCACGCTAAAACGGCTAAACAGATTTCGATAAAATTTGCCATACACGAACTTTATAATTTATAATCTGGATTTACGTACCGGCTATAGTAGGTGTCATTCACGATGGATGCCATCCACCGTGGTTCTTATTAATTTGTAGTTTGTCTACGCCAATAACCAGTTACAAGGCGGGGGCGGACGTGCGGGGGAGGAGCAGCATCTTCGGCCGACCGCCGCTCTGTACTTAATTGTCATCGAACCACGATAGAAAGCTGTATTGCTATTACTCTTGAAGTAAATCCTTTTTCTTAAAATCTACTTGTATTTCTTGTACCATAATCGCCTACAAGATAAGTGGCGACCGTGACAGGACAGTCGGTCACTTTGCGAGTAAAGTAAACCCGCCATACTCAACATAACGGGAACAAAGGAGTGATTACCGAGCGACCTTTGGAAGGCGGCGACGTGGAGCTACGAGCCAGCAGTACAGGGGAGTGCCTTTCCATTCTATTCCTTTTCTTTAATTTCCCATCTTTGCCAGATTTGTGTGTTATTGAGTTGCTTTGCTCTGAAGACGACTGTCCGCGTTAAAACTACGTAATTAAAATAATTAATGCACTAGCGGGCGGAAATAATTCCGTATCGCGAATGTTATTGTGCATCACTTGCTTAATCTTAAACGCATAAAATCCAAATAATTCTATTTCAGCTAGTAGGGATTGAGGAATTTTGCACTTTTATATTGCCTTACCGCCGCTTTAGTGCCCTTACCTACTACCTACTTTTTGATCTGGAACTTTTCTTAACAGCACAAATATACTTATCGTCATTTATTACCTATCAATACACATAATGTTTAAACTTTTGTGTGCTTCTTAATATAAGCCACGTCCTTTTACGCATAAAATTAAGAGTAAGAAGGTATTTAATAAATACCGGTTGCATAACTCAAGCTTGTATGCTTAAATATTTCTTTCTTTTGCGCATTATATTTGTAAGATCTATTCGTTAATGCTTTCTTAAAATAAAGCATTCTGTGTCCTTAAAATAAAGCATTGTCATTGCGTGCATAAATTAAACGGGCTTCTTGATAGGTACTAAGCTTATCAAAAATTTCCTTGCATTCCAAATCACCCCATTACATTCTACACATTATTTCTACATAAACTTAAACTATTTTCGGCCGATAATTCCAGATACCTATCGGAGCGGCCTTAACGTTGCATCGCTGCATCTTCCTGGCGAGTTAGCAACCGCTACCTACCTGCCACACCGCGGCTGCGCCGGTGACGATTGCTGACGCGCGCATTCCTGAGCCTGGTTTGATGCACCTATTATTTTACTTAATTCATTAACTTGTCCTTACGGGTTGGCTACTTTTAAACTTGTTCGATTTTAGTAGGTTATTCGGTGTTCCTACATAAGTACATTCATCGATCGCTGTGTTATTTTTTTTGAGATAAAGGTGTGGACTTAAATTTTATTTAATAAAAGGTTATTTTTCTCAAAGTAGGTAGCTAAATATGCCGGTCGATGGTGAAGAATCTATTGAGGAGGAGACTAAATTAAAACATCTGGTTAAACTAAGGGGTTCGATCCGAGGTCGATTAACCTTGTTTGAAAATTATCTTGATGAGTTAATGACAACAAACGTTAGAGACTTAAATAAAACCCAGATGAACGAACTGAATCTGCGAGTCGAAAGAATGGAGGAGTTATTTACTGAGTTTCAAAGATGCCAAACCCAAATTGAAATACTGTGTCCAGTTTTAGACGAGCAACTTAGAGAAAGGGATTTAACTGAAACAAAGTTCTATCTTAATATTTCCAAAGCTCATCCCATCATTAAAAAAATGCCGCAAGGTATTGAGGGAAGAAAGAACAGTCTGACTTGTTCTCATACAGACAATTTAAATGTCAAGTTACCTATCATTAAACTGCCTTCTTTCGACGGTAACTATTTTGCGTGGTTGGAATTTCGGGACACATTCGAGTCTTTAATACATAACAATGAATCAGTCCCTGACATAAACAAGTTCCACTACCTACGTTCGTCATTAGAAGGAAGCGCAGCTCTTGTCATTAAGTCCATTGAGTTTACGTCGCGGAACTATGAGGTAGCTTGGGAATTGTTATGTCAGAGGTACAACAATAAGAAGATTCTTATAAACAACCACTTGAAGGCTTTGTTCAAACTCGAACCTATTGCTAGGGAATCCCATAGGTCGATTCGTTATTTAATAGATATTGTCACTAAAAATCTAAGAGCTTTAGAAACACTTGGCCAACCAGTTGACCAATGGGATACCTTAATTATTTATTTGGTATCAACTAAATTAGATACAGTCACGAGCGGCAAGTGGGAAGAGTACCGGAACACTTTGTCTGACTTGCCACAATTAAGTGAATTTATTAAATTCCTTAGGGACAGGGCCGATGTACTTGAAACCACGCAAGCAAATCGTGGGGAAAAAACTGCCGTACCTCCTAGTAAAGATAGTCCAATAAAAAATGATCATAAAAATTCATTCACAAATCATAAATTTGTAAAAACCTTTGTTACTTCCGGTTCCCCGAAACAAACCGGAAGCTTGTCGTGTCCGCTTTGTGATCAAGCCCACAGAATCATTGATTGCCAGTCCTTTAAGTCGCTTACACTTGATAAAAAATTAAGCGAAGTAGCAAGATTGAAACTCTGTACTAATTGTTTGCGCAGAGGTCACGAAGCCGGTACGTGCCGCTTAGGTTCGTGTCGATTATGTAATACTAAGCATAATACAATGTTGCATAAAAATAATATTGTAAATAATACTCACTCTGGGGTTCCGTCGAGCTCCGCAGCTGAGAACAATCCTAATAACATAAGTATAACTAAATCACTGTCGGTGCAATCGGGTGGTCAGGTTCTTCTTGGTACCGCTTTAGTCAAGGTCACGAATCCTGTAAACAAAAATACTTACGTTGCGCGCGCGCTCCTCGATGCCGGCAGTCAGTCGTCTTTTATGACGGAAAACCTGAAACATAAAATTGGATTAGTTAATCGTAATTCGGATTCATTAATTATATCGGGCATTAACAATGTTCAAGTACCTATTTCCGACCGATGTAACGTAAACATCTCCTCATTATCAAGCGAGTTTCGGGCTTCCTTGCAATGCTTAATCGTTCCGCAAATAACGGGTCTTTTACCTAACATGGCTGTTGATACAACTAAATTGAACTTACCAGGTCACATCCAGCTTGCTGACCCCCAATTCTGTCATCCTGCGGATATCGACATGTTGTTAGGTGCTGAAATATTTTATGACATCATTTGTCCTGAAAGAATGTCACTAGGCCCTAACATGCCTATTCTTCAAAGCACTCAATTTGGTTGGATAATTGCCGGTCCATTAAACATTAATACATCCAAATGGACTCAGCCGCTTCGGTGTCACTTTACTAAAGAAATCAGTGACAAGTTAACGCAATTCTGGGTCCTTGAAGAGCTCCCACCCTCGAATTTGCCCGCGTCAGCTGATGATGAATTATGTGAGGAGCACTTTATAAAAAATACCTACCGTATGCCTGATGGCAGATTTTCAGTCTCCATGCCTTTTAGGGAAGAACCTGAAACCTCACTCGGTGATTCTTATAGGATGGCTGCTAAATGTTTTTATAACTTAGAAAAAAAATTAAACAAACAACCTAAATTAAAACAACAGTATTTTGATTTCATACACGAATACAAAACGCTTGGCCATCTATCTAAAGTAAACAAACCTGAATTTGGATTTTATTTTCCGCATCACCCGGTGATTCGCGAGGTGAGCGAGACTACGCCGTTACGGGTTGTTTTCAATGCCTCGGCTAAAACTAAGTCGACAAAGTCTCTTAACGACATTCAGTACGTCGGGCCGGTTGTTCAAGATGACTTATTTAATATTTTAGTTAGATTCAGACAACATAAATACGTATTCACTGGTGATATACAAAAATGTTACCGAAAAATATTAATAAACAAAGAACAACGTCATTTACAAATGATGTTATGGCGAGATGACGAATCTCAACCCCTTCAAACGTTACAATTAAATACGTTGACGTACGGGACAGCTTCGGCACCTTACTTAAGTACGCGCTGTCTTCTACAACTGGCACTTGAATGTCCGGACCCTTTGATTGCTGAAGTAATTAAAAAAGATTGCTATATGGACGATTTATTGACGGGAGCTGACGACGAAGATACTTTATCTCACATATGCAAAGACGTCATAAAGGTATTTGACTCTGGCTGTTTTCCCTTGCATAAATTTCGCAGCAATTGTCCTCAAATATTTACTGATTACGCGTCGTCTGAGTCACTTGACTTAAGTAAGCAATCAAGTGTGCTGGGCGTTCACTGGGCACCTGACAGTGATACATTTACGTTTGGCATAAATATAAATAAAAACGAAGATAAGATCTCGAAACGAAGAATCCTTTCCAATACGTGTAAAATATTTGACCCTTTAGGTCTCATTAGTGCTTGTACGATTACGCTTAAAATCTTGTTACAAAAATTGTGGCAACTAAAGCTGAGTTGGGACGAGGAAGTACCTAACAACATAAAAATGACTTGGACAAAATTGACTGACAATTTAAACACGCTGCTTTCCGTGTCCGTACCTAGACATGTCCTATGCCAATCACCGGTTACGTGTGAGCTCCACTGTTTCGTAGACGCCTCGCAGGAGGCCTACGCAGCTTGTGTATACGTTAGGACAACGGATGAGTCAAATTGCGTAACTGTTAAACTCCTCTGCGCTAAGACACGAGTGGCACCTTTAAAACCCATAACTATACCGCGCCTTGAGCTATGCGCAGCGCTGCTAGGAGCTCGTCTTGTTAGCAAGATCAGTCAAGCTCTTCGCTGTTCTGTAGACAAAAAGACATTTTGGTCAGACTCCACCATAACGCTGGGTTGGATAAAAACACAGCCAAAGTTGCTCAAAACATTTGTCTGCAACCGCATAAATGAAATTCACGAGTTAACTACTAGGGATTCGTGGAGCTCAATTGCTCCTATCAAGCTTTAGGGATCAATTTTGGCCCATCGGGGGGAGGACCTTAGCACGTAAAATAGTCCGTGAATGCGTCACTTGTACTCGATTTAGAGCCAAAGCTATGGAGCCGTTGATGGGTCATTTGCCGTCCAGTCGAGTCACTCAGACTTATCCCTTCCAGATATGTGGTGCTGATTTCGCCGGCCCTTTCCAAATCTCAAGTAAAATTGGTCGTGGAAATAGAATCTCAAAATGTTATTTGTGCCTGTTTGTTTGTTTTTGTACCAAGGCCGTTCATTTGGAGGTCGTCAGCGATCTCAGCACAAACGCATTCATATCTTGTCTTCGCAGATTCATTTCGCGGAGAGGAAAACCTAGTCAACTCTCATGTGATAATGCCACCAACTTTGTAGGGGCAAGTAATGAGTTGGGTAGGGTATTGCAGGCTGGCATAGACTCTATTTATAATTATGCAGTTGAAGAGGGCATTAAATTTAGTTTCATCCCCCCCTATTCACCTACGTTTGGTGGTTTGTGGGAAAGTAATATAAAAAGTGCTAAATTTCACATAAAACGTGTAATAGGAAACACTAGCTTAACGTTCGAAGAGTTGAGCACTCTTTGCACACAAGTGGAAGCAGTCCTCAACTCTCGACCCCTAACTCCGTTATCCAGTAATCCCAGCGACCTTTCTCCATTAACCCCAGGGCACTTCCTCATCGGGCGTCCACTGATGTCACTACCCTCGCCGCCAGCAGCCGCCGAGCGAAGCATTAAGACCAGATACCAGCTGATCCAATCGTTAAAGGAAGGCTTCTGGAAGAGGTGGCACCTGGAGTACCTGTCAGAGTTACAAAAGAGGACCAAATGGCGATCTCCTTACAAAGCGCTTAAGGAAGGCTCACTGGCGATATTCAAGGAAGAAAACCTTCCTCCCATGAAGTGGAAATTGGGACGGGTTCGTCGCCTATATCCAGGGAAAGATGGAGTGAGTCGCGTAGCAGACTTCACGACTGTTCGAGGGATTGAGCGACGCGCTCTCAATAAAGTGTGTCCTCTCTTCGACGAGGATGAGAGTTTGGAAGCAACTTCAGCTTCAGCAGTTCCTGTGAGTCCTGTGGGTTCTTCAGCTTCTTCCAACGGGCCCCCAGGATGTCTACGCCAATAACCAGTTACAAGGCGGGGGCGGACGTGCGGGGGAGGAGCAGCATCTTCGGCCGACCGCCGCTCTGTACTTAATTGTCATCGAACCACGATAGAAAGCTGTATTGCTATTACTCTTGAAGTAAATCCTTTTTCTTAAAATCTACTTGTATTTCTTGTACCATAATCGCCTACAAGTTAAAGGTTAATTTTAATACATCTACGAGTCTTTGTGGATGGCACTATCTATACTTCTATCATGCTTCTATCCCAACTTTCCACGGTACCGGGATTTAAAACAATAAAATTAGATGAGAATAGTGATTAGTAAACTTTGGTAGTAACTATTTATATGAATAAGTAAATAAGTCGTGGGATTTCAGTTCAATATCCCGTTGATTTTATCCCAGGAGAATTTCATAAGAAAACCCGGAATTTCGAGCACAAAGATGGCGGATGACATTTTGACACTATGACACTAAAAATGTTTATGGGTGTCGTTTTTGAGTAATTTGATGGCTCTGAGCCCGATTTTGGCATATTTTTTTAGATTCAAGATGGCGGATGACATTTTGACACTATGACACTAAAAGTGTTTATGGGTGTCGTTTTCGAGTAATTTTGTGGTTCTGAGCCAGATTTTGACATAATTTTTTGGATCCAAGATGGCGGATGACATTTTGACACTAAAAATGTTTATGGGTGTCGTTTTCGAGTAATTTTGTGGCTCTGAGCCCGATTTTGGCATAATTTTTTGGATCCAAGATGGCGGATGACATTTTGACACTTATGCCACTAAAAATGTTTATGGGTGTCGTTTTCGAGTAATTTAGTGGCTCTGAGCCAGATTTTGACATACTTTTTTGGATCCAAGATGGCGGATGACATTTTGACACTAAAAATGTTTATGGGTGTCGTTTTCGAGTAATTTGGTTCTTCTCAGCCCGCTTTTGGCATACCTTTTTGGATCCAAGATGGCGGATGACATTTTGACATTACTGACACAAAAAACACAAAAAAAGTGTAAAATGTTACTCGAAAAATTACGTTTTTTTGGGGAGAGCACTTTTAAAATTTTCATTTCATTTTTTATTTGTTTTTTTGCACTCCTACTTCCAATGCTTTTGTGTCGTATACCGTCGAATGCGTATTTTAATTCTCTACCTCTTGTTTATTTTAACGTTGAGGTACCTATAACCCAAAGACGACTAGCAGCACATAAGTCCGTTTAGCATATAAAATTTTCTTTTCAAGTAAATAAATAATTTGAATAAAAGGCCACAAGTAAAAAAAGTAAAAAAGTTTTATTTCATTTTTTTATCACAACCTAGTTAAATAAAGACTAATTATAATTAAAAAATAAAACAAAAAGAAATCTTTTCTTTACCAATTGCCATCAATGTTTGGCACCTTACAAAACCAGTATAGTTAACAAAAATAAATGCTTCTAGAACCTCAACAGGCATAAATTCGCACTAAGGGCCTGTTTCTCCACTGTTTGTATTTGCGTTATCTTTATTTTGCACAATAAAGAGTTTAGGTACAGTAGCCTGCAAATTTGCATGGATACCTTAAGGACTATAACGCTGTGAACACTCGAGTTCGCGTTCGCAAAAAAAAAAACTAGATGGCGTTGTTGACGCAACTCATTGATGTGGCAAATTTGTGTAGTGTGTAATAGAATCTAAAATTCGCCATAGATAATACAAGGTTCACTGGCTCATTTCATAAGCGTCTGACTTATGACTGTATGCGCTCGTGATAGTCCTACGTTCGAATCCGAGAATGGTGCTTACTTTTTTTATTTTTTATTGTGGTAAATGTATGTCAAAATCAGGCTCAGAAGCACCAAATTACTCAAAAACGACACCCATCAATATTTTAGTGTCAAAGTGTCAATAGTGTCAAAATGTCATCAGCCATCTTGGATTTAAAAAAATATGCCAAAATCGGGCTGTTTTACTCTCCTCACCCGGAACACATCAGCGCAAGCATTGGTGCTTGGCGGCAGGATTACTAAGATGCTGGTACAGTCGACGTCAAAGATATCTTTACACTTTAGTGCCTTGTCGCTCCAAGCACTTTGACAACTTCATATGAAACTTCAAACATATAGTTACAACGACAAGGTACTAAAGTGTAAAGATATCTTTGACGTTAACCGTACCTAGCGATCCGAACGTACCTACCTAGAACAAGGTTAGGCTCTTACACCCGCAAAAATTCCCATTGAATATATAATACAATCCCACGGGATTTTAAAAAAACTAGAAATACCTATCAACCACAAAACCTAGCCATTAAAATTTACGTACCTACGGTCGAAGAAACTGAATCACGTAACCTACCTAATAGGTACAATTTAGCAATAATATCTCTGGCATATCTGGGTAAGCGATTCAGTATCTTTCACTGTACTTAGGTACTTTATTGTGAAATCTCAGGTCCAGTAAAATCAATCCAGTTCACATAAATCAGAAACATTATCAGGATTAAGCTTTTATTACCTACCTACACATGACTAAAACAAAAATTTACTTACTATAAGGTGATACTCGTGCTCGTTTGCCACCTTATTTCATAAAAAGAACTTCAGCAGATATTTTTTGTATTAAATTTCGGATATTTTTAGTGAAATCAGCCGTTAACCCAGTACTGTCGTGAAATTGCTTTAACATTGTGACGTCACAGCCATGGCGACCAATCATGGCCCGTTCCCGGTCAAGTGGTCATATTTCAAATTTCATCAATTTTGAATTGCTTATAATTAATTTAAAAAAATGATTTTAAGATTTCTTTGAATTAGATATTATATAATATGCTATAAAGTTTTAAAAAACATAAAAAAAATCGCTATTTTTTAAAAATTCAAAGACTCAATTACGCAACAAAATAAATTTAAATTAATTTAATTAATTTGCGTAATTATTTGTATGTTGATGTAATTTGTCCCATGACATTTATTTATTTTATTTATTATTCAAAACTACGAAAAAAAATGAGAAATAAAAACATTATCTCGTTCTTCTTTTAGTATGCAGCGCCATCTCGATACATACATACATACATATCGTCACGCCTCTTTCCCACAGGGGTATAGGCAGAGACTACTTTGTTCCACTTGCTATGCTCCTGTCATACCTCTTTCGCTTCATCCACATTCATCAAGCCATCTCGATGGTTGGACGTAACTAATTCTGGCGGAACGAAACTCCTTGAGCCAGCAAGTCTACACTGACGAGCAAAGATCTCGTCCATACAAAGTTGTATGAAAAGCAACCCGTTACTTTTGCTCGTGAGTATAGTATAAACGCCCGTCGTCGTGTCTACGGACACTGGTAACAATACCGCATTAAGACCAATGTGCCAGTTCAATAATTGTTTATTCGTCCAGCAATATTCATAATGTTCCGAGCTAGTGGCTCCAATTAGTCGTGACTCCAAGCGACGTGGACTAGAATACTCAAACCAATGAGCTAGCAACGCCTCTAATTCGACCACACTCGTGCTTTGAGCAGTTTACATACGTACATAAACCCGTACGCTTATTGTCTAACTCGCTCGCAACCGCCATCGCGTTCATTTTGACAGTTCTTGTATGAATGTGACAGCTAGCCGATTCCGACGCCAATTGTCAGCCCATACATGAACTGTCAAAATGAAGACGATGGCGATTGCGAGCGAGTTAGACAATAAGCCTACAGGTCTTTATCCCTTAGGTAGACAGAGCCTAAGGCAGCAAGACAAGACCTAAAGGCCGCGTTGAACATAATTGTGGGCGTATAGATGGGAAAGGGAATCAAAATAGTGATAAGGTTGCTAGCCGCATCGCTTATAACATGATTCGTAAGATTGTCACCCCATTCTCTCGATAAGCATTCACCAATTGCGCGGGAAGAGAAGCAACTGGTACATTCTAAATTTTTTCTTTGCTCCCAAACTAGCATGGAAGGAGGATTTGAGGATAGATAAAATCGGTTTGGTATCAGCGTCCCACAGAATATTTAACAACTTCGATGTATTTATTCTTATTCTTATTTAAAACTAGCTACTGCCCGCGACTTCGTCTGCGTAGAATTAGCTATTGACATGTTTATCGCTATCCCTCACGATTTTCCGGGATAAAAAGTAGTGTATGTTTCAATCTAGGGTACCAGCTATCTTCGTTCCAAATTTTATTCAAATCCGTCCAGTCGTTTTAGCGTGAAGAAGGAACAAACATACACACTCACTCACATCGTCACATCGTCACAAACTTTCGCATTCATAATATTGATAGGATCACTGGGAGACTCAGACGTAATTGGGTCAGGCAAATGCACTAATAATAACGTGATTATGTTTTAAAAATAAAAACAAACATCGGGAAGTAAATTTGTCGATACATTGATTATGTTTTGTTTTAGTCGAGGTATGAGAGAGAGAGAAGGAAATATTTATTCAAGGTATGCCCGTCATTTTTCGAGACAATCTGCGGTTCTTTTTCTAGGTGATTCAACGGATAGCTAAAAGAGAACCTCTTGGTGGCTTGGTAGCTAGACGCAGGCGCAGTTACCATTTTGTTATCCCTCATCCTGATTGGAGGCCTGTAATCTGCACGGCTAGCACAAAGTGCGCGCGAGAGCTGTGTCGCACGCGAGATAGACTTCCCGTCCTTTTCTTACTCTTCGTTATAGAAAGAAACGGGTAGGTATCAATATCCTGTGCTCACCTTACAGTATTAGTTCTATCATAAAAACTTTTCTATAACCCTAAGAAGACGCCGGCGTGTGAGAGTTGAACGTGAAAAGATTCACTCTTATTTACAAAGCGGCCTTATTTACTATACAAGAAGAAGGGTATCCCAACACACTAAATCTAAACAACTCTCCGGTATCGCTGGTTTAAAAGATAACAATGTTTTTCTTTATTTCCGTTATATCGTTGCGTATCCGAGTTTCCTACAACGGAAATTGAAACGTCTCGGATCTTCGGCTAATCTTCTGTCAACGTTATCAACGACCTCGCGTATCGTAAAATGCGATCGGTTTCATTTGACTGTCAATCCTTAAGCGTTAGCTGATTATGATAAGGATTCGATGAATTTGATGTGATGATCTCAAACGCTTGATTTTGTATCAAATAACAGCTCCAGCTGTCAACTGATTCCTACTAATATTATAAATGCGGAAGTTTGTGACTATGTGACCATGTGAGTGTGAGTGTGTATGTTTTTTCCTTCTTCACGCTAAAATGACTAGACGGATTTGGATAAAATTTTGAACGAAGATAGCTGGTACCCTAAATTAATACATAGGCCACTTTTCATCCCGGAAAATTGCATAGTTCCCACGGGATAATGATAAAAATATCCAAGGTCGTAGCTGCCTAGGGTCGCAACGTAAATAATTATTGCATAAAAACTATGTTCTTCAATATAATTCTACGTCGACAACGTCGCGGGCAGACTAGTATTTTATAAATACATGGCTTATGTCCAGAATAATTCAGATGCTGGTTAGACTGGTTAGGTTAGTTCAACTATACCTAAGGTATTTTCATTCTTAGCTGTCCTATTTGGTAAACAAAATTCTAACCTCAAAACGTCTCATTTTTGTTAATTTTTAACTATTTCATCGTAAATAAAGGAACTGGAGACAAAATATCAGCAAAATTATGTACAAAATATTGCCTCAGGTTTATTTGAAAACATAATACACCTTATTCATTACAAAAATTTGCACATTGAGGTTAGAATTTTGTTTAACAAATAGGACAGGTAAGAATGAAAATACCTTACCTACAAACGAATATCTATTAATGTTTTCCAAATTTTTATCTGTTATTCCCAGTAAATATGGGGAGACTTGCCTGAATGGCTTTGCTAGATACGACACGAAAAATTACGATAAAAATCTGTACAAGAGTGTTTTATCGAATTAGCCACGTGCTGAAATATTCCGAAATGATTATAATATTTATAAGACACCTCATATTTTTTAAAAGTCACTAAATAAACTTGAACTTAACCGTGGTATAGTGGTCTGACCTGTGGCCTCTCAAGCAGAGGGTCGGGGGCTCGAATCCCGGGCTCGCACCTCTGAATTTTTCGGAATTTATGTGCGAAATTACATTTAGAATTTACCATGAGCGTTTCGGTGAAGGAAAACATCGTGCAACCTGCACACATCTGCGAAACAATTTAGTGGTGTGTGTGAAGACTGTGAAGTTCCCAATCCAAACTGGGCTCGCGTGGGAACTATAGCCCAAGCCCTCTCACTGTGATAGGCCTGTACCCAGCAATGGGACGCATATAGGCTGGAGGGTGTAGTAAATAAATAAATAAATAAATATCTTGGGACAATTGACACCAATTGACCTAGCCCCAAACGAAGCAAAGCTTGTAATATGGGCACTAGACAACGGATAAACCTACTTATACATATGTTTAAATACATACTTAAATACATTATTAAACATCCAAGACTCGAGAACAAACATTCGTATTTTTCATACAAATATCTGCCCCGAGCCCGACTGGGGATTGAACCCGGGACCTCAAGCTTCATAGTCAGGTTCTCTAACCACTAGGCCATTCGGTCGTCAGTAAACTTAAACTTACCCGAAACAGCAACGATCTCGTTGTGAGATAGATCAAGGTGCGTTAAGTTGATCAGATGCCGAAACGCGTAGTCTTCCAGCACGTCGATCTGGTTGTTGTGCAGACTCAACTGCGTCAGATTCGTCAGTCCTGTGACATAATAAAAAATAGTTTAAATACTAAACCCCATATTCATAAACGCTCTATAGGCTTCTGCTAACTTAGTAATCGTTTGTTCTTATCTGTCACTTTGACATTTACCTTTCACAGATAAGGACAAACGATTGCTGAGTTAGCAGAAGCGTTTATGAATAAGGGGGTAATAGTTTAACTCCGAACATCGATGCATATGTACAGGCAAAGGCATAAATATACGTACGTTACCAGATGTTAAAAATATCTATACCTTTATACAAACAATCAAACACAACAAACATAAATTACCTACGTCTTTATCCCTTACGGGGAAGACGGAGCCTAAGGTAGCAAGACCTAAAGGCCTCGTTTAGCATGATTGTGGGCGTATAAGTGGAAAGGGGAATCAAAATAGTGATGGGTTGCTAGCCGCATCACCTATAATATATAACCATGATTCATAAAATTTTTGCCAATACACCCTTATGCCACAAACAATAAGGTCGGGAAAGATTTAATCGCAAAGAAAATTAACAACGATACAACTAAATACAAATTAGGAATTACGTTCTCAGATACAAGGTTGAAAGAGACCATAGGCATCTAGCTCAAAACTTTACGCTCGATATGGACCACAACAATTGCACCCTGGCACAACCGACTCTCTAGTAAATAAAAATTGTATATGCATGTGCATTAAGGTCTATAACTATCTACCAAAGTCATTAAAAGAGCTAGATTTACCACTTTTCAAAAAAGAATTGTTCAATTGGTGCATAGCCAAACTTTATTATAGTTGCTCCGAGCATTTTATTAAACAAAAGCGAGAATGAATTAATTGGGACATCTATGTATAAATTGTATTTTAATAATATTATTCAATCTGCATTATTTGGACATGAATTTCGCTAATATTATTTTTAATTTGTCTTATTTTTTGCTGTTCTACCTACTGACATTCTACTATTGTTATTTATTTTTATTGTTATGCATGACATTTTCGTATTATTTCAGTCATTTTAATTTTGTACGCCTATGTTAGGTAGAAAGTGGAGATTCTGACTAGCTTTAAGATCATTTATGTACACCTGCTTTCAACAAATAAATAAATAAATAAATATTTAGGGGCGATTGATGAAAAAAAGTAAAATTGGCAAAAATGTTAGTTAGGATAGGAGGTATTGCCTCTTCAACATCTAAATTAAAGAATTTCCTTTTTTTTACTTCTACTGTGTACAAATTTATTTTCTTCCTTTCTCCAGTAGTTCCCTTTTTATAAGTACGTTTTTAACTATCCCGAAAACTAGTATAAGTCCCTACTTCTTCTTCCGTTCACTAACGCCTTTCTATCGCGGGAAATCATGATACCTTAATAACGAACCCAAAAGATGTCTATGCTACGGCATAATAAAGGTTATTATTAACACGCGACGCGACCCGATGCAACGAATGTATGCGCATAGCGTCGCGTCGGATTTCATAGTGTGGTTCTGGTCATAGAAAATAATACAATTTGATTCGACTCAACACGCGTCGCGTTGCATCGGGTCGCGTCGCGTGTTAATAATGTGTTTCCACCTTAATACTATTCCTTATATTTATATTCCTAGCACATGAAACAAAACCACAAGCAGGCAAAACGCATTAAGTACCATTCGACAGATTTATTTGCATGCATATCGCTTCTTGGGAAGACCGTTTGACGTAATAGTTCTGCTTTAGAATTCCTATAAATGTTAGATTCGCTATTATAGTAGCGACTCAGACGTTTGTCCTTGAAACAAATTGTCAATGTGGCCTTTTGTTTTCTAATTCAACCCACCGAGTCCATTGAACGCTGCTGATTCATGCAAACAAAAAGCATAAGACGTTAGTTTTACTGCAATCATGAACTCGTAAATTGTGAGGCACTGTATTAGTTCAATTTATTGACTTTTTGTAAATATTAATTACGAATAACTAGGTAGGTGCATTTCATGGCTTGATATGAAAATTATAATAATAAAACTAATTTGAACCTCCGTGAAAAGCCGTGGTAGCCTAGTGGGTTGACCTGTGGCCTCTCAAGCAGAGGGTCGTGGGTTCGAATCCCGGGCTCGCACCTCTGAGTTTTTCGGAATTTATGTGCGATATCTCATTTGAATTTTACCATGAGCTTTTCGGTGAAGGAAAACATCGTGAGGAAACCTGCACACAACTGCGAAGCAATTCAATGGTGTGTGTGAAGTTCCCAATCCGCACTGGGCCCGCGTGGGAACTATAGCCCAAGCCCTCTCATTCTGAGAGGAGGCCTGTGCCCAGCAGTGGGACGTGTATAGGCTGGAGAGAATTTGAACCTCCTAACTCCGTAAGACAGATAGAAAAAGTGCAAGTTTCCACTCTACCAGGTAAAAACAAAAGTACTTATTAAAAATATCTATACTTTACCTATTCGCCTATTGTTACCTTCTTACTTCTGTATACCTTTCTTTTTGTTTTGATTGTTATATGTTGTGATGTTCTGATGTTCAATAAAGAGTTAGCGAGTTAAAAAAATATCTATAAAATCGCCGAGGAATAATTGACACCAATTGATCTAGTCACAAACTAAACATAACTGACTAATTAACTACGATACATAACATACATTCCTACGTAACATACTTAAACATCCAAGACTCGACAAACATTCATATTTTTGCCCGTAATCGAATCCGCTATCAAAGCGTCACAGTCGGATTCTCTAACCACTAGTCCAGTCATGAAAAGTAAGTACATACCTATTATAAATTTTTCATACCTGACAACGCTCCCCGTCGTATGCTGGCAAAAGTGTTGTCAGACAACTGCAGTATTTCCAGACACGGTAACGGCGGCACGGTGTTCGGGCCCAGGGGACCCTCCAGAGCATTGCTAGACAGGTCCAAGTCTTTTAGCACGTGCGCCTCCTGAGGAAATTTAAACAGTGTTGAACGTAGAAGATTGTAATGGGCCACGTATTTTTGATGAACAAAAAACAAGATAGCGTGCAAGATAGTCAAGTTTGTGCGAAATGTAATGTTTTTACATGCTATCCCACTCTCCTCTACTCCTCTGCTCTGCTGTGCGGAGTAGCAACAGATGTGAAATAGACCTCCGCAAAGTCACGCTTGGGCGCCTCATTCAATAAAACTCGTTCTTTTGCCCTCCCGTACAATAATCGGACAGGCTGATTCGTTCATTTAACAGTAATGTGGAATTTTACGGTAATAATATTAAATTATTTGTGTAATAAAAGCTACGGACCTTTAGAGCCGCAAGCGCAGCCACTTTAAGCAGGTTGCCTCGCAGTCTCAGAACAGCTAGCTTTTCGAGCGGTCGGAAGGCGCCGGGTGCTATGTCTGTTAGCTGATTGTCGCTCATGTCGAGATACGTAAGGTTTTGAACACCCTGTGAACACATAATTATTCGTGCATATAAATACAAGATGACGCCGGCTTCAAATTGAACTAAATTCTGAACTAAACAGAAAAGAAGAAAGAGGTTTTCAGTACTTTTGAAAAAATAATGACCATTTTAGGTGATTAAAAGTGTAAATTGGAAGAAAATGCAACATAAAACCTCAGTTATGATAAAAGTAGTTATAATATTTTGACTAGACGTTACCCCCGAGACACTCATTGGTTCTAAAGAACTTCTTTATTAAAACTCACTTGCTAATTGAGCTTACCTTAAAAGAGCTGCGATCTAGCACGTGTATTTTATTATTGGACAAGTCCAGTCGGTCCAATATTGACAAATGTGCTATTGCTTCTGTAGGCACCGTAGGCAACTGATTATTAGGAAGACCTGAAATAATAAAGCAATTTAATAATAAGCAGGAATTTAAGTCTTTTAACGAAGCACGGTGATCTTCAAAAATTGACTTAAAAGGAAGGTACTTTAAGTACAATTCAATCATCACACTAGACTAGAGAAACTAAGTATAAAAAATTATTTAGTAGCGCCTACTTGTTTTACATAGCAACGCAACTCCGTTGTTACATTGCTGCTGAATTACGTCATGACTGAATAATTATCATCATTGTCTCCAACCTACATACATCCCACTGCCTAGAAGCCTACATTCTAACTAACTTAAAAGATTAGAGTAAGGGGAATCAAAATAGTAATGAGTTGCTAGCCTCATCGCCTATAACATGATTCCTAAGACTTTCGCCCATTCCCACGATGGACTTTTACCATCTGCGCGGGAAGATATAATAAGCAAAGTTGCTTATTTACTGGATTTTTTTTGCTCCCAGACCAGCATGGACCCACATCACGATTTTGATAAATCACCGTCAACTGGGGTGACTGATAATTTTGGGCTACTTTGATAGTTTTAAAATTGCTATAAAATCGATATTGTCCATATGCAGCGAATGTTTGGCATGTATTAGAAGCAGTACCTAACCGCATATAAAAATTAATGATTGCGTTATTATTACTACTTTTTGAAGTCACCCCTTAAAGGTGCGACCACACCGCCGCTTAAAAAACGGTGACGTTACGGAATCGCAACAAAATGTATGAAGAAACGGTGAGAAAACGTGACGCCTACGACGCGGCACTGCGTAAACGCGGCGGTTTGGTCGCACCCTAAGTCCGTCACCCCGATTTACGGCATCAAAATCAAAAGTTTATTTTGCAAATAGGCCGCCAAGGGCTCTTTTACATGGTATTTTTTTGAAACCACCAGCGCATTCGGAAATACCATCATTGCCAAGAAGAATGCGCCGCAAGAAACTTCAATGATCATAATCAGGGTGCAACCAAACCGCCGCCTATACGCAGTGACGTGTCGTATGCGTCACGTTTTCTCACCGTTTCTTCATACATTTTGTTGCGATTCCGTAACGTCACTGTTTTTTAAGCGGCGGTGTGGTCGCACCCTGATTATGATCATTGAAGTCATTTAATTACAACACACCAGATAACTCACGTATAAAAGCCGAAGGAATGCTCTCTGATGAAGGACTACGGAATAGTCCGAAACAATTGTCGGAGCATTCCCTCGGCTTTTATACGTGAGTTATCCGATGTGTTATAATTATGTGTGAGTCTCACAGTAGTTTCATGTTCGAATCCCGGTAGGGGCAGAAACTTTGTATGATGTAAACGAATGTTTGTGCCCGAGTCGTGGATGTTGTATGTATTTAAGTATATATTTATCTACATTATATAAGTATGTTTATCCGTTGCTTGGTACCCATAGCACAAGCTTTGCTTAGTTTTGGACTGGGTAAATTGGTGTAATTTGTCCCATGATATTTATTATTTATTTATTTATGTTGATTGAAGTCATTCTTACCCAACGCCAAGAGCGTGCCAGCAACCATGTTGAACGCGCCCTGCTGCACCCTTCGGATCTCCCCCGAAGATATAACCAGCCCGTGCAGGCCAACGCCAGCCAACTCCGTCACCGAAGCCGTCGTCAAAGCCGTCACGCCTCGAAGAGCACAGTCGAGGAGCGACACCGTTGTGTTCTTGTTCTTCGCTCGTTGCTCACGGAGGTGGCGACCGATTATCTGAAAGGAGAGAGCGAGTGAAATCCAACAAATATTATAAATGCGAAAGTTTGCGACGATGTGAGTGAGTGAGTGTGTATGTTTGTTCCCTCTTCACGCTAAAACGACTGGACGGATTTGGATAAAATTTGGGACAAAGATAGCTGGTACTCTACATTAAAACATAGGCTACTTTATATTCCGGAAAATTGCATAGTTCCTGCGGGATAGGGTATACAGTCATGTTAAAGGTCGTAGCTGCCCAGAGTCGCAACGTAAATAATTATCGCAGAATATATAACTATCAACATCAGTTCGTGAGTCTAATTCTACGCGGACGAAGTCGCGGGCAGAAGCTAATCTAACTAATATTATAAATGTGAAAGTATGGATGGATGGATGTTTGTTTGTTACTCAATCACGCCAGAACGGCCCAATGGATCTGGATGAAATTCGGCACATAGATAGAGAAAAGTCTGGAATAACACATAGGCTACTTTTTATCCCGGAAAATTCCCGCGGGATAGCGATAAACGAATTCTTTGCAGACGAAGTCGCGGGCAACAGCTAGTAAGACAATAAGTGACAGTTTTTGAAAAAAATATAAAAGATGTGCTTGTGTATTTTTAAAAGTTTTGTACACAAGGAATGTTATATGCCTCTTAATAAAGGTAATTACAGAGCAAACAGACTATTAACAAGAAAGAAAGGAATTGTATTAAAATGAAAGGCAGCAAGTTGAATGTCTGAAAACAAAAAGTTTCCTTGAAACTAATCCCAATAATGCTTATAATGCTTATAAAATGAACTTTGCTTTGCCCGTACTAATAAAAAGTTAAACGTCACTGATAGCAATCTAAAATAAGAAACATTTTCCGTGTCTTAAAACGGTGTTCATTTTTATAAGATTTCAATGAACCGAGAATGTCAAAACAATTCATTGCATTACTAGTATTGGGAATACTTTGTGCTTTCAAACTGATATTTGTTATTTTGAGATGTGGATTATGGAAAACGTATCGAAACAGAGAGAGTGAGAAGGAACAGTTTGGTTAATTCAGAGAATAGTCGCAGCGTCTCTGATAGTGAAGTGTTTGAAGTGGAATACAGTGTATAGTTTTATTTTGTCAAAGTAGAGCAACTGAAGATCTAAGTCGCTACACTCTTGACAATTTGATAGTGATCGTCTCTGAGAGCGAAAATAGTGTGATGGTATCCTCTGCCTTCCTCACCGCAATGCTGGAGCTTAGAGTTCGTAGTTGATAATAGAGAGTGATGCCCAAGTCTCGTATAGAGTCCCTCAGTCACCTTTTACGACACCCACGGGAAGAGATAGAAAATGCAACGCAATTCCAATTCAAAATTACTTAATTAGTTTATTCTGCATGATTGTCTCCCGGGATTTTTAGAAAAAAATATGATGATTTCCAAGCTATAAAAACAGATTAGACTAGAAGTAATTTGTGTATAGATGTACAATAAACTGCATTGCAAATCTTACGTTTCTACCTGCCCTTTCTATTCTGTCTATTTTCGGCAATAACCTCTGAGCCCGAACACAATTTGTTTTATTCGGACGTCCAATAGACCCCTCTTCGGCGTTCCGAGTGTATATTAAGGCATCCGTATTTATTCTAAGCCGATGGTCGCTAGATACCACTTTACTCATCTTGGCCCCTACTACAATAAACTAGTCTCGTTACATATTATCAAAAACGATTTTATTTATTTCTATATTATTTGAAAAGGGTGAAGTCTGCTACCCAGCCGTGACGCTACTACACTAATATTATGAAGGGGCATTTCTTTTAATCTGTTCGTAATAAATAACTACAGGACCGATTTTAAAAAATCTTTCAACATTATGCTTCATTATTACTGAGTAACATAGGCTATATCTAATTCTGCGCGGACAAGCTAGTACCGACAGAAAGGCAACGAAGTGATCCTATTGCAAATCCCTTTTTTCTTTTGAGGTTTTTTTTTTCATTATAGATGAGTAGCTGTTGCCAGCGACTTCGTCTGCAAAGAATTCGTTTATCGCTATCCCGCGGGAACTACGCAATTTTCCGGGATAAAAAGTAGCCTATGTGCTATTCCAGACTTTTCTCTATCTATGTGCCGAATTTCATTCAGATCCGTTGGGCCGTTCTGGCGTGATTGAGTAACAAACAAACATCCATCCATCCATCCATCCATCCATCCATCCATCTATCCATCCATCCATACTTTCGCATTTATAATATTAGTTAGATTATAAATTGCAGTCCTTGCGAGAGAATAATAGAAGTTTTATGTTGTGGAACATGATCGCATCGAGAAATTTTTTTTTTAGTTATAAGCCTTTTTATTCCGAATTCGCTACTATTTCAGTAAGTACCACATGTTGTTGTTGTTGTTAGTGTCATTTATTTATAAAATTGTCGCGAGAAATAATAGTAAGCGCCAAATCAACCACCGCTCGGGTCAGCAAACAAAGGCTATCGATTGACACCTGCGTGATTCCGGACGTTGAAAAGGGTGTTGTTGACACGGGCCGCGTCAACTGACGGCTGCTGCCCGGTCTATTGCCAACCTACAATAAAATTAGTAACCTAATTGTTGTTTCATTTTGCATAGGTGAAAAAAGAACCTTAGAAATGTTACACTGACTACAAAATGATAAATGAAGAAAGTATTTGAAACGCGCGAAGCATGATTTTTAAAACTACAAATAATGGTTTTACTCACAAATTATAAGACAGGGATGATCCGATTGGTTACGGTCTTATCTAATCTTCTTCTTGAGTGCTTTCAAGACACGAAAGTGTCTGCGCGGTCGCAACGGGCGGTTCGAAGAACATAGAGGGAAACGCCTCCACAAAACTATTCGGTCAATTAATAGGTACGTTTGGCAGACAACCATAATAACTTGGCTTGATCCCTAAAATCTCATTCCATGTAGTGACTGCGAGTGAACCGGTCAAGTTATGATGGCCTCCTAAGTGTAGTGATCACTTCCAAGGCGAAGTTTTCTTTAGATAATCACATGACTGAACAAATCTAGTTCTGCAGTCTGCCTCGTAAATTACATTGGATCTGATGCTCTTGCGAATTTAAAGTCGCATATTTTGTTAAATATTGCGTGGCACATAAATCCTATCGATGGGCACCTGCGAGACTCGGACGTTGAATAGGGTGTTGTTGACACGGCCCGCGTCAATAGATGTTTGCGGGCGGTGACTCGGCCTATCCGATGTAGGTACAAAGTCTAAGTTGCCTCCAGCAATTAGTGACTTATTTGAAATTTATGGAGATTGATTAAAATTACTTAATATCGACTAACTTTATTTCAATTATTTAATATCGACTAACACTAGCGTCGTAGGCACGGTGTACAGTCCAGTTAGATCTGTACACTGTACCGTAGTTGTAGTAGTTAGTTGCTGGAGTGCAGAGAAAGAACGATGTTTTGATGCTAGTTTATTCACGTTATGTTAAGTTATACAAGTTACGATATTAAGTTGGCGTTTCTTTCTCTTGACGTGTATCGCACGCGAGTTAGTTGTGCACTCTGTTTATATAACTTAAAAATGCTATATTTGTTTCATGTTTAGCGCGCGGCCTTAACTAGGTCGCGACGTAAGCGAAAAACATGTACGGTGGTGAGACCGTACATATTGGCAACCCCAAACTAAGGGAAGAATCAAAATAAAATTGTTCAAGAGAAAGAAAACCATTACAAAATAATTACGACTAAGTTAATCAAAGTTGAACGCGACGTTGTCGCCAGGCGCGGGCTGTCGCTGCGAGGACCCCGCCTGGATCCTTGGCCGTCTGGGTGTCGTCTCTCGGCGGGAGTTAGTTGTTCTTGGTATCGGTTGCATCTCAATATCTTCGTAATGTGGCTTTACTGATTACAGTGAGCAGTGACTTTGTTGTTTGCGTTTTGCACAGAGATGTGGATAATACCTTCCCACTGCCCACAGAGTGACAGCAACGATGGCGGCTGCCAGAAGAGAATAGCTGACAGCGTATTGATGGATGTCGTGAGTCGTGAGCTCTGAGGGGAGTTGGTTTTCGTTCTCCTTCTGGTATTGTAGTTTTTTGAAGATCTCCTCTGTATCTTGAGTTTCAGATAAATATGAACCTGGCATGTTCTGATATGTTAAATTCACAATTTTGTTCACCGACGAGTTTAATGAAGGCACGTTGATGTTGTAGTTTATCTTGACTCTGCTATTGTATTCATTGTGAGAATTAATAGTTAAGTAATTAGATTGCAGCACGCACCCCTGGGCTAAAGTTACTAGCCCTGAAGAATTCATTGTGTATGACGTAACGTCATTCTCGCATATTGTGCGCAGTGTGCAAATTTCACAGCACACTGCAAGCCAAGCGTTTGGCGAATGCGACTCGAACCAAGCTTCTTTGCATGACGTTGTCGTGACGTCACATGGTGACGTCGCGCGATGACTTAATAGTTTCGACTCGCACGGGATATTGCTGTTGTGTAGGTTAAAGACTGGTAAATTCTTGTTACATATGAAGTTTCCGGGCTTCATTTGAACACATTGTTTCAGGTCGTCCTTCAGCAATGAAACATATGTATTTTTCTGAAAGTTCACAGCGATGTATGTCGAACTTGTTTGCACGATGGTAAACCCTGAGTTGGTTTTGATGGGTAACGGGATGACACGATGCAATGAAAAGTCTTCGTCCGAAGTCAATGGTATATGAAGTTCAAAGAGGAAAAAGTCATCTGTTGCTCTAGCTTTGATGTATAATAGTTTGTAGAGATCCTTAACATCTTCTCGGATGCTGTCAATAGGCAGAGATAGGGTTTTCGGCAATTTTCCAGAGATTTCGCTCAGTTGTTTGACTAGGTTGACTGGTGTGACCAGGTGTACGTCTATGTGTCCCTTATAGACGTCAGTTAAGGAATTGAACAGCATCTCTTGCACTGTTTTCAAGTTGTTTATCAGTAGATATGCGGATAATGCCGCCGAATTGAAATAGCTGGTGGCCATGACTATTTCCATCTCCGTCTCGATTTTTGCAAAGTTGACATTGGTTTTGTTCATGAAGTTTTCTATGACGTCAAATTGCCTGTTGATATTGTCCTCATGTCTTTTCAAAACGCTGTTTTCCAGTTCTACTATCGTTGTTTGATTTTTAATTAGTTCCAGTAAATGATTTTCGTTGTTTTGGACTTCTTTAATATCTTTCTTATATTTTTCCGCGAACCGTTGATCCAGGATACCAAATAAGCTGTTTGTTAAGTAGCCCACTCCGTCTACGAGTCCACGTCTTTTTCGACTCGTTAGATGTTTGTGTGGGGCCAACAGAATAGTGTTGTAGTACTCGATTAGTTTCATCTCGTGGTGTAACTGCTCAAGTGTGGTTTTACAATATCTGGGATCAGTCTTCTGGCACCAGTCGTTTATTCCAAAAAGGTAAGTTTCAATACGACGAATCCCGTCCCAGTAGTTTGTTAAATTATAATACATAAGTAGAGTCCATTCGTTGTGTATCATTTGTATTTTGCCCACAGAGTCATAGTAAATCGGCCGCTCGGGTTCGAGAGAGGTAATTTGAGCCATCGATGTGTAGCCGGCGGCGTGTGACCCATTTGCCAGTGCGCACATGGTTATGAGTGTTGTAAACAATGTCATTAAGCATTGTTTTTTAGTTACGTTTCTGGGCGCAGAACGTGCAGGTTTCTTCGCGTTGGTTTCAGTTTCTTTGTGATCTGGCTTAGGCGTTAGTTGATTGTCTTCGGTGTAGTGGTTGGGATCTACTGGTAACGGAGCTAGTTTTACGATAGGGCGCTTGATGGTGCTGTTTTGAGTTTTAACTGTGGTAACTCTTACGTAACCGTCTGCCCCGGGGTGAAGTTTCAGTATACGACCCAGAGCCCATTTTCCCGGGGGCAAGTTATCTTCTTTCACCAACACGATATCGCCTTCTTTGATGTTTTTCGTTGGTTTGTTCCACTTGCTTCGTTTTTGTAATTGAGACAAATAATCACTTGACCAATGCTTCCAAAATTGTTGCATCATGTGTTCAGTTAGTTGCCATCGCCGACGTAGGTCGATGCTTCTTACGTCACCGTGATCAGAAAGTGGCAATGCTAATATAGGAGACCCGGTCAGGAAATGGCCTGGAGTTAGATAGTGGTAGAATTCGTCTGGGTCTTCAGCGAGGGGCCAGAGTGGTCGTGAGTTCATGCAAGCTTCGATCTTGGACAGCAGTGTTGTAAATTCCTCGTATGTTAGTTTCTGGTCTCCCAGGACTCGTTTGAGGTGATATTTCAGGGTCTTGACTGCGGATTCCCACGCCCCGCCAGCACTTGGCCAGGCAGGAACGTTGAGGTGCCATTCGACCATCAGCTTCCCAATCTCGTCAAAAAAGCTTGTTGACAAAATTTGTTTAAATTTCTCAAACTCGTTTCGCAGGACTTTAGATGCGCCAACAAAGTTAGTCCCGCAATCTGAATACATATGTTTGGGTGTTCCACGCCGAGCACACATGCGCTGGAATGCTGCGATGAAAGTTTCTGTGCTCATGTCAGATGCTAGCTCGATGTGCACAGCCTTTGTGGTCATACATATAAACACTGCTATGTATCCCTTAGAGGTTTTCACACCTCTACCCTTGTTAAGTTTGACCTCCACGTGACCGGTAAAATCTACTCCGGTGTGAGTAAACGGCCTTGAAGGGTTAGTTCTCTGCGGGGGCAAGTCAGCCATTAGTTGGTAGTTGTCCATCGGTTTGAAGCGGAGACAGCGTACGCAGTGACGCAGCTGATCCTTGACGGCTCTGTTTCCGCCGACGATCCAGTAACGCTGCCTTATGTATGCCAAGGTTTGTCGAGGTCCACCGTGTAGAGTCTGTAAGTGTCCATGATGAATGATGAGTCGAGTTAGTGGCCCTTTTTTTTGTAAAATTGCCGGATTCTTCATTCCTGGTGGCAAAGTTGATTTGTTTAGACGTCCGCCGACACGAATAATACCCTTTTTATCTAGATAAGGGTTCAACTTGTACATACAACTGTTTTTGTTGACTGTTTTGTTCTTCGTCAACAGTTTATACTCATGCGCAAACTCTACTTTTTGCGCGCATCGAATCACGTGTTCGGTTGCAGCCGTCAGTTCGCCTGTCGTTAGGTAGCCGGCGTCAAATTTCTTGTTGTTGCGTGCATTTGCACCGAACCGCACTATCCATGCAGTAATTCTAATTACTCGTATCAATGAGCTATGTTTTTGCAGTAATGTTGTTATAAAGTTTTCCGTTTGTTCGGTAGCTAGGGTTGCCTGCATTTTGTTTGAAGTCCCCACATCCGTTGTAAAGAGACAAGTTAAGTTGAAGGGTTTTTTCTTGTATTCGTTACTTTTGAGAAACGTAGGACCATGCCACCAGAGGTCAAAATTAGTTAGCTTGCTCGGATGTAGCCCTCTTGAAGCACAGTCAGCTGGGTTTTGTTCTGACTTTATATATTGCCAATTCTGAGCGGGTATTGTCTGTTTGATTGTCGCGACTCGGTTGGCTACGTATTTCTCCCATCTTGACATATCTCCTTGCAGCCATGCCAGGACCACCTGGGAGTCACACCATGCTTGTATAGTTATGTCGTAATCCTTGTATGCTGCCATTACTTTTTTCATAAGTTTGGACAGCAGTAGAGCGCCACACAATTCCAGTCTCGGTAAAGTTATTTTTTGCGCTAGCGGGGCAACCCTGGTTTTGGCTGTTAATAAAGTTATAGTTGGCTTGCTATTTACGTTCTTTGTGCGAGTGTATATGACACAAGAGAATGCCTTTTCACTAGCATCACAGAAGCCTAAAAGTTCGATCTTTTTGTCTGAGGTTCCAATCCATCGATTTAACTTCATGTTGTTTACTAGTGGTAGTTCGTTTTTTAGTTTCAGCCATTCTTCTTTGATGTCGACGGGTAGGACTTCATCCCAGGCAAGTTTGCTGACCCAGACCTTTTGAAACAAAAGTTTTGCTATAATGGTCACTGGAGACATCCAACCCAAAGGATCATATAATTTGGATATCTCAGAGAGTAGAACTCTTTTCGTTATTGGAACTCTTTCCTTCTTGTTCGCGTTCCAGTTAAAAATAAACGTGTCATGTTTAGGGTTCCATCTAAGGCCTAGAGTTTTCATAGCTTCCTCGTGTTTGAAGTCAAATGTTGTTGTAGTTGATTTTTGTTCTTCAGTGAGGTTTTCGAGTAACGCTGGGTGATTTGCCGACCATTTTCGCAGGTTCATGCCACCACCTTGAAGTAAGTTAATAAGTGACTGCTGTAGTAGTTTAGCTTCGTCAATTGAGTTGTGACCGCTTACAAGGTCATCGACATAGAACTCGTTTTGAAGAATTTTGGCAGCTTCTGGATGCTTGTGGCCATCATCAATAGCTAGCTGTTTTAGCGTTCTCATGGCGAGCCAAGGTGCACATTTGGTTCCGTACGTAACGGTGCAAAGCTGATATTCTTGCAGCATCTCAGACGGTGAATTTCGCCAGATAATCTTCTGAAGTGATTGTTGCTCTGCAGACAACCAAATGCACCGATACATTTTCTCTATATCGGCGGTGAATGCGTATTTATAGGACCGCCATTTGATTATTAAGGCTTGAATGTCCTTTTGTAGGTTAGGACCCTTTTCTTGTAAGCTATTCAAGCTGTGGCCACTTGAAGTTTTTTGGGAAGCATTAAAAACAACCCGTAGTTTGGTGGAAATAGCTTCTTCTCTTAACACGCCGTGGTGAGGTAAATAGCAGTCTTGAGTTGAAGTCGATGTTGAAACTCTCATGTGTTGTAAATCCGCGTACTCGTTGATAAAGTCTTTGTACATCTGTGCTAGTTTTTTCTGTCTTCCCAATCTCCTTTCAAGTTGAAGAAATTGAGAAATTGCAATTTGTTTGGATTTACCGAGGTTTTCTTCAAAGTTAGCGGCTAAAGGCATTTTTACGATGTACTTTCCGTTCTCATCTCGTTGAGTTGTTTGGTTATAATATAGCTCGCATTGCTCGTCCTTGGAAATATCGCCGCTGTTTTGTGCTATGTCTTCATTTTCCCAAAATTGAGTGATCTCATTTATGTCTATTAGAGTTGCATGGCAATTGAAGGTCATTAATTTTCCGCACAGAATCCAACCTAACTGCGTTTGCTGGGCCACAGGAGACTGTTGGTCGCCTTTCAATACTCCGTCCATGATAATGTTGGCGTAGACGTCCGCCCCGAGCAGGAGATCCACAGGGCGGGACACGTTGAAATCTGTATCGGCAAGTTTTAAGTTGTTGAGATGAGGCCAAGTGGTTTTCTCAAATGTTGCGTTGGGTAAGTTGTTGGTAAGTTTCTTTATGATCATAGCTTCTGTTTCAAATGTAAAATCCGAGTACAAGGACTTGCATGTAAGTTCTAGTTTTCCTTTGGAGTTTCCGGAAAGGTTTCCTATTCCAGATATCGTGGCGTTCAGTTTCTTCCTAGGTAATCTCAGTAGTTGTGCGGCGTTCTCAGTTATTAAATTCACCTGCGAGCCTTGATCGAGTAGAGCTCGCAGTGTGATAAAAGTTCCATCTAGTGCCTGCAGCTTCAGGTTAACTGTAGTTAGCAGCACCTCCATTTCCTTTGTTGCCACGTGGTGATTAGAAGAGGGCTGTGGTTGATTTGAAGGCCGTTGACCCGAGTTATTACTTCCCAAGTTAGTTACAGAAATATTTTTCTTTGTCGTGTTGTGCAATAATGAATGGTGCTTCATATTACATTCTTTGCACGTTTTGTTAGATTTGCATTCCTTGTCGCCGTGGCTAAACAAGCAGTTTTTGCAAAGCTGCAATTTTGCAACTGTGTTATTTCGTTGCGACACATCTAGGGCGATAAACTTCTGGCATTGCATCAACACGTGTTTTCCATCGCAGAAAGGACATTGTCCATAAACGGCAAGATAAGTTTTCGGATAAGTTTTGTTATAGTTGAATTGATATTTCTTCGCTGCATGCTCCTTGTTGAAGGGTTTGATGAGTGGTGCTCTTTGCTAACTAACTAAAACTAACATAATATAATAATTATGGATCATGATTATCTGAAATAAAAACATTTTATTTTATTTTATTTTTATTTTATTACATTGGTTCTGAGGAACGATCATTGACACTGAAGATTTAAGGTGACTCTGCAGCGCATGGTCACGCTACGCACGTGGGTACATATTCGCGTATCAAAAGGCGGTCGTTTACACAGCCGGTGTATGCACACGCTACGCACGAAATGATCAATGGACCCACGTGGGTGACATGTATAGCGTGTCCGTGCACAGCGCGCGCAGCGGTGGGGCGTCGCCTCCAACATCAGCGGCTCAAAAATCACTGAGCTGTTTTCAGCGCAGTCGCGCGTAGACCGAAATGTAGTGCGAAACGATGTCTTGAAATATTTTAAAACGAAGTTTAAGAGACACTTTAGTATCAAGAAAATGCTAAGTAAATTAATGCCGAAAATATTGTTCGGAATGATTTTTGTTCTTCAAACTTTCTCGAACACCATCTTTCAGAAGTCTTCAACAAAGTCAATCTGAATGGCTTAGCAAACATCGATCGTGACCTTTCCGAACAAAAACAAAACATGGAAGTCACACAATTTGTCAACCCGTACCAGGCCATAATAACCGGCCGAAAGACAAACAGACCGTTCACAAATAAGCGTTATTTCCTCAATAAGTATTATCGGTATGGCATAATAATGGAACTGCGTTTGTGATATTTTTTCGCTGACGTATTGAAATCTTTTGAGATTGTTATGAAGGAAACATTTTACTGGGAGGAAAACACGGTTTATGGAGTACGTTGCATGTTTGCCGTGTAAACAATGAGTCAAGAAAAGTAGCGCATGGCTGCCGGGTGTCGCGCCACTTTGAGACTCGTCATCTCGACGTTCGCTGACGCCACTACTTCTATGTCAACAATGCACTTAAGCACTTAATTACGCACACATCTTACAACTGATTCATCATCATCAGCCAAGACTTCCACTCCTGTATAGCTCTTAAAGAGCGCTAAAAAGACCGGTCTTGCGCGGCTCCTCAAATTAAATGTCACTGGATTTTAGATATTATTTTTAATTTGAACCTTAATACTATGACGATACCGTTTGTTTTTCAATATGAATGTGTGAATGAAGTGGCACGTGCTAACTCGGTAGCTTGCGACTTTGCGATAATAGAGACAATGGCATGTGTTTGAAAGATAAGGGCTCGAAGCGAAAAGTTCACCTGGGAAGATTCATAAGTACTATATAGGCAGCGCCACTGCACACCGCTCTACTACACACTGCAGCGCCACTGTTGCACCTTGCACATACCTGCAGCGCGGTGTGGTCGCCGGCGCAGCGCAGCGTGTGCGGCAGGTCGCAGCCACACTCGGCGGCGGGGCGCGCGCTCAGCCCGGGGCAGCGCCACTCTGCCGATGCGCTCGCGCTCAGCAGCGCAGCCGCGACCATTAACCACATTCTGCGACAAAAAGAACAAAATGTGTTGAGTGTTTTGATGTGGTTGGATTAGTCGGTAGTGACCCTGCCTGCGAAGCAAGCGTCCCGGGTTCGAATCCTGGTAAGGGCATATATTTGCGTGATGAGCACGAATATTTTGTTCCTGAGTCATGGATGTTTCTATCTATTTAAGTACGTATTTCGTTGTCTAGTAGGTACCCATAACACAAGCCTTACTAGCGCTTACTTTGGGACTAGGTCAATTTGTGTGAATTGTTCCCAAATATTTATTATTTAAAATGTTACCAATGAAAACCTTTTGAACAATTAAAACTTATTACAATTTTCTTGTGTTTTTTTTTAACATTATTTATTTGTATTATTTTATGAATAAATAATTATATTGGAAAATTAAGATTAAAACTTAACTAAGATCCGATTCTGAAAGCACATCACTCGAAAATACCGTTAGCAACTGACGAAATCTCTGAATTGCTGCGACTTTCTAATATTGACAAGATGATTTACAGCTGTAATTTTTTTCTACTCTACAATCTTGCGAGGTTGCTCAGCCATTAGTAACAAGATATCGACACATTATTTAAATATTTTTTTAAATAGCTTCTTTTTAGTGAAGACGAACCCAAAAATTTAGACCATTTTTGGTAGTTCCACTATTGCCACAAAAGCAATAGAGCTTAAATGGTTTAAAATACTTAAATAAGTTGAAATGAATCGTCGAAATAATATTGATTGAGGAAGAGACCAATGAAAGGTAATTAAAGTTTCCAACACTAAACATTTTTTTATTTTAACTACCGAAGTTAGGTAAAACTATAGGAAATAGAAGAAACTAGAAGCTAGAACTAGAAACTTGAAGGAATAACCATTAACGTTAAATGTATTTCCATTATCTACAGTTTATATCTTAACCAAATTCTAGATGGCTAAAACTTAAGACCCTAAGTATCTGTTATTATTATCTCAACTTATTTCTAAATCAGAGGAAAGACATACATACAAACAAACAGCCATTCATCAAACCCCATCAAATAGCTCCCAATCTCTATAAAACACAGCCGCAACGCTGACCACGCCTCATAAAGCTGAGTTAGAATTTTCCAAAAGCGTAATTTTATACAATAATCCTGGGGAGCAGGAGCGTTGCGTATAAAGGCCAGCTCGAGAGGCAATTCCGCTCGTAATCTGTACTTGTATAAGAATCGCCGGCGACGCGTGTGGCGGCGACGTAATGGGACATTTCCACTGAGCGACGATCGTGCAGCCGACGAAGGGATGGGGGCAAGTTATAAGAGGCAGAGACCAGGGCCCTTACCATGACGTCCTAATTCCGACGCAGTTCAAGTTTTAGCTGTCACTTTTAGTATGAATCTGACAGCGAGCGGACCTACTACCTAAACCTACCTACCTACCTACCTAAACTGAAACGCATTAAGACGTCATGGTATGGCCCCTGAGCTTTGCACAAAGTAAAGTCTCGAACGCGTTCATGTAAACCCCTCAATAATTATAGAAAACTTGCAGCGCCGCTAGCGGATCGAAACGGCTACAAACTGTTCTTATAGTTTTTGACATTTTAACGGGAACGCGATTGAGACGTATTTTACTGTCGAATATCTACATTATTTCGAAGTTCATTTTGATGCCGTTCCGCTCATACTATGAGCCATTGATTTGAGAGTGAGAGGGATGCTACGCCACGAACTTATAGAATCGAATTTTGGAGTAGCCTTCCTACAAACGCTTGATCGAATGCATCGTTTGACAACCTAGTGCTTGGAATAACGGAAAACATAGTTCACTTCCGGATACCAGCACCAAATTTTTATATGTTACTAGGCATATCATCTGAACCCCAAAACTGCCGGGAGACAGTTTCTGAGGTGTCTGGGTCACCAGTTATGACGTCATCAAATTGACCGCCGCCGCGTTGTGAAAAATTCAAATTACACCCAACATATGCAACGCACGTCCACACGTGGGGTATCACGTGAAAGCTAATTAAATAGACTATATTTGTGCCTTGAACTGTAATTGCATTAATGTTACCGTTTAAGAGCTATTAATAGAAAAATGATAATCTTGGAAAAATATTACGGACTTTTATTTCTTGCACCAAAACTAAAGACTCCAGACTAAAATAATGTAGTACAATAATGAAAACAGATTATTAAGCTTTACATTACAATTCAAAGTTTGAAAATCGGATATGAAATGTCGAAGTTATGGTCAAAAACTTGACGACGCTGCAGTGTCTAAAATTACGAAAAAAAATTTTTTTTTCCGGAAACCAGCACCAATTTTTTATATGTTACTAGGCATATCATCTGGACTCCGAAACTGCCAGGAGACAGTTTCTGAGGTGTCAGGGTCACCAGTTATGACGTCATCAAATTGGCCGCAAACGCGTTTTGAAAAATTCAAATTACACCCAACGTATGCAACGCACGTATAAATGTGGGGTATCACGTGAAAGGATATTAAATTTGCTGCATTGTTTTTTTTAACTGTAACTGTGTAAATATGAAAACAACAAAAATAAAGAATAAATAAGACAAATTACAAAAAAAATATTGCATATTTATTTTTATAGCCAGAGAACCATTTGTATTGGAAAGAAAAATATAAAATACAAATAATTCTACGTTATTCTTTTATGGTATAAAATTTAAATCATCACAATCAGGTAAAAAAAGACATAGCTATACCGGTTTAAAATAAAGCGCGGCGGATGCCATATATTCAAACGACGTCGCCGGCGCGTTTTAAAAGATTTAAATTAGACAAATTACGCAGTGTATATGCACGTATGGGGCATGAAATGAAAAGATATTAAAATTTGCTGCATTGTATTTATTGATTATAACTTCATAAATATGTAAACAACAAAAATATTAGAACAAATAGACAAATTAAAGAAAAAAATGCATGTTTATTTTTATAGCCAGAGAACCATTTAAGTTGGAGAAAAAAAATATATGGTTCAAATAATTCTACGCTATTCCTCTATAGTATAAAATTTTAATCATCACAATCGGGTATAAAAAGACATAGCTATGCTGGTTTAAAGATAATTCGGCGGCCGCCACAAACAACGTGACATGTCGCGTTATGCGCATAATGTATATGCCCATGCCAACTGGTGTTTCAAGGTATTTTTGATGAATTCAATTATTATGTAGCCTCATAAAGGGTAATTTTAAATTATATTTTTTTTTATTATAAATGTAAATATAAATAAATATTATACTTACGCACTTTGGATTTATATACCTATACCTCCTTCTTCGAACAATTAGTATACTTACTACTATTACTACTACTACTATTTAGGTAATTAATATGATAATTATAATAAAATAACCAATTGTAACGTCTCGGTGCAGAAAATTAATAACTTACCTATTACATTACAATTCATCGTCAGTCATTGTTACTAGGCGCATAAATACACCACCACCGAATCATTCACGCGTCAAATTTTGGAGCAGACTAAAATTCGAAGTGAAAATATGTAGGTATCTACAGTTTTCAGCGATGGCGGCAATTTCGCGCGCTTTATGTTTTTTCCTTTAACTTCGACATTTCATATCCGATTTTCAAATTTTGAATTGTAATGTAAAGCTTAATAGTTTTTTTTCATTATTGTAGTACATTATTTTAGTCTGGAGTCTTTAGTTTTGATGCAAGATATAAAAGTGCGTAATACTTTTTCCATGATTATCATTTTTCTATTAATAGCTCTTAAACGGTAACATTAATGCATTTACAGTTCAGAGCACAAATATAGTCTATTTAACTAGCTTTTACGTGATACCCTACATGTATACGTGCGTTGCATAAGTTGGGTGTAATTTGAATTTTTGAAAACGCGGCGGCGGCCAATTTGATGACGTCGTAACTGGTGACCCTGACATCTCAGAAACTGTCTCCTGGCAGTTTCGGGGTCCAAATGATATGCCTAGTAACATATAAAAAATTGGTGCTGGTTTCGGGAAGAAAAATTTTTTTTTCGTAATTTTAGACGCTGCAGCGTCGTCAAGTGTTTGACCATAACTTCGACATTTCATATCCGATTTTCAAACTTTGAATTGTAATGTAAAGCTTAATAATTTGTTTTCATTATTGTAGTACATTATCTTAGTCTGGAGTCTTTAGTTTTGGTGCAAGAAATAAAAGTCCGTAATATTTTTCCAAGATTATCATTTTTCTTTTAATAGCTCTTAAACGTCAACATTAATGCAATTGCAGTTCAAAGCGCTAAGATAGTATATTTAACTAGCATTCATTTGATACCCCTCATGTATGCGTGCGTTGTATAAGTTGGGTGTAATTTGAATTTTTCAAAACGCGGCGGCGGTCAATTTGATGACGTCATATCTGGTGACCCTGACACCTCAGAAACTGTCTCCCGGCAATTTTGTGGTCCAGATGATATGCCTAGTAACATATAAAAATTTGGTGCTGGTATCCGGAAGTGAAATGTTCCTACCCTTTTCGGACGTAAGGCCAGGCGCTAACCACTTCATGGTAGATCATAAAGTGTTTCGAATGAATTGATTGTGAAACGATACATCTGTGAAACGTTTATCGGTAAAATGATCGGACACTGCCTTCCTGGCGTAATCTGAAGTTAGAAATTCGATGTTCGTTTGCCGTTCTGCTTACACTGATACAAACTCGGTATTCAGAATTTTGGAGTTAAGTTTCCTGAAGCCACATTGTTTAACGCACTTGGTATCACAACGTAGCGTAGCACACGGAATGCTCCGAGGATCTCTTTGTCCTCATTCCAACTGCGGGGTTCCATTACAGATCCACCCGTCGTAAGCGTTCGTATTATCGACATCATGTTGATGAATGGCAGACTTCGACGGTGCGTTTTAAGCGGTCTTTTTTGCCACGAACTTGCAAAATTTGGAAGGAGCTTCCCCCTGGGGTCTTCGCATCGAGTTATGACCTGGGTGCCTTTAAGAGTAGAGTGTAAATTTTTTTGCAGGGCCGACAACGCACTGCGGGTGTCTATATATGGACAGTGGTGATTATTTAACATCAGGTGACCCACTAGTTCGTTTGTCTGGCCTCTCTAACATAAATAAAAAATGTATTAGAAAATCGCTCGTTGCGCTCATACCTAAATAGGACCACCTGCTCAGATCTGGGGCCTTATCGTGACGTCTTAATGCGATACAGTTTAGGTTCGCTCGCTGTCAGATTCATACTAAAAGTGACAGCTAAAACTTGAACTGAGTCGGAATTAGGACGTCATGGTAAGGCCCCTGTTCTTTTTCTCCAGTCCGTTATGGTTGCCTGGTAGAGATCGCTCTGTAGCGATAAGGCCGCCTTTTGTTACCTTATTACTTCTGTATACCTTTTTCTGTTTTGATTGTTATATTATTATGTGGTGTTCAATAAAGAGCAGTGGCGTGGCGTCCGCAGAACTCGATTCCCACCGGCTTGCCTATTTTAGGGCTGTTGGGCAATTTATTGTGCAGAATTAGAGGAAAAGGTTAGTTAAGTTGCCTTCGGCTTGCCTTCTGATATACTTGACGCCACGCCACTGATAAAGAGTTATTGTATTGTATTGAATTGTATTGTATTGTAAATAGTCTTGGTACACGACACAGATATTTTCTAGATATTTTCTTTTATGACTTGTCCCGCATCTCACGCATTGGGAGTAAGTGCGAGCTACAAGACTATTGATAGTACTGGGTGACGGACACACATTGACTTATACTGCTGTACCTAAGTACAGTCAGCATGATAATAGTAAGACAAGGATCTAAAAATATGAACACGTAGCACTTTTGTTATTTATTCTGTTCTTCTGCAACATGGGGTGAAGATATTGGATTAGGGATAATGTAGACAAGGAAATATTTTTTTCACACCTCGCATTCAGAAAAGTAGTTTTTGCACCCTGACGAGAGGGATCAAAGTGCAACTTTTCTGTTCAAGGCTTTTCTAAACGTTTTTTTTGCAAATACAATTTTAAGAAATCGATACAACCGCGCCATAGTTTCTTAATGTTCTGTGTGAAAAGTTGTATAATTAAGCCACTCGGAAGCAAAATTATTTTCATCTTGGGCTAACACTTGAATCCCTCATTACGCTCAGGATTCTATTGTAGAATTCTTCGCTACGTTCTGGATTCAATGTACTGCCCTCGCCGTAAACACATCATTTTGCTCCCTCGTGACAAATAACTATTGTTAGTATAAGAGATGAACTTATATGTTTACCCTTCCACGTTTAATTAATGAATAATAATTAGGTATGCATCGGTAAAACACGTCTATGTGTGTTACGCACACTACGGCATTTTTTAAGCACAAGCTGTATAGTGACGTATAACATTGTAAGATGCAATGCAACTATATTAGTGGACACTAATTGTGTTCTTATGCGTTTAATGTATCCTCTAAGTTATGCGTGTTTAAACAAAATCTTTAGTTTGATTTTCGCTTCCAGGATTAATAATTATTTACTCAGCGCTACGTATATACAATTTTTAAGCAATTAAATCATAGCCTAAATCAACAAATTACCTATTAACATGGAATTTCCCTCAATATTTTCCCACAAAAAGGTACTTAATTGATTGAAAACCTCGGTCTCATTAAAAAACCCGCCATACATAATGCAGGATAAACAGCGGTTCGGAATCGACTTCATTACTTAATTATACCCCATGAATACACCCACGTATTAATAATGCGGCCTTAAGTGTTCCAATTGTCACCTTTTTGTTAATAAGCCAAAATGCCACAAAGAGTACCCAACAGAAGTAATAAAATAATTTCGTAATGTACTGCCTTAAGGGTCCGTCGGGCCCAATTTAGAATGAGCTCGGGTGGTACCCCTACAGGGCCGATATTATAGCATAGATAGAAGGTAAAGGAGGTCGTTTTTAATTGGTTAACTGCTTTAATATATCAACAAGCGGTAGTGTTCTTGACACGGGCCGCGTGAAGTACACAGTTTGCCCTACAAACAATGTTTAAGGGACGCAGATTTCATTTGCAGTGCGATTTAGAATAATGAAAGCTCTGTAAAAACCCAAGCTGCTCTTTGTGCAAAGGGTCGTCGCATTATTTTAATAAGGGCCGGGTTTCCTTTAACACTGATTGTGATTATGTGCCCTGGGAGGTTTTTTGTGTAAGGGTTACATTCATTATAATTATGAAATGAGATACTGTCACTTTAATGAATGTACTTAAAGTCCAGTAAGATCGATACAGTCAACTGGGGTGACTTTGATTTACAGGGTGACTTTAAAAAGTGGTTTTAATGTCAAAACCATTATTTTTTATTTGCGTTTACTGCTTCCAATCAATGTCTTCGTCGATCGCCTTTGCGTCTACATGCCAAACATTCACCGGATACGGATAATATCGATTTTATAGCAATTTTAAAACGATCAAAGTAGCCCCAAAATTACCAAAGTCACCCCGGTTGACGTAACTTATATGCACACCTAAATCACGTCTTTATCAAAGTAGCCCCAAAATTACCAAAGTCACCCCAGTTGACGTAACTTATATGCACACCTAAATCACGTCTTTATCCCGGGGTAGACAGAGCAAAGGATAATAAGACTTATAGGCCACGTTCATTGTGAGCGTATAGGTGAAAAGGGGAATCATGAAGTCGGTTAAAAATAGTGATGGGTCGCTAGCCGCATCGCCTATAACATGATTCCTACGATTTTCGCCGATTCTTAACTTGATTCGATAACTTGTTATTCTAAAAAACTGTTGCTGTATCTTCTCTCTTTCTTTAGTGTTTGAATAACTTTATCCCATTTCATTTGGAGTCGGCTCTCCTTTTGGTTTACGAAGTAGGGAGGCAAACGATGAAATAGGTCACCTGATGGTAGGTGATTCATGACCTTTGAAGGATTGCAAATGGGCTTCGGTTTGGAGAGTATCACTATCAGCTCTTTCCCAAAATATTTTTTTTACCTTCCTTTTTTATTCATAAATTGAAACGATAATGGGTGCACTTAATTCGAGGTATAGTGAAAAAAAAAAGTAAAAGTCTTTATTTATATGCAAAAGGTTACAAAGGGATTGTTCAGCAGCCTCCGCACTAGACTTAGGGCCTGTGTCGCGGAGACTAGAGATAGTTATACAATAAGGAACAAATTTAATATAAACAATACAAAATTATTTGTGTGTGTGTGTGTGTGTGTTAGGTATTTTTGTTTTGTTATGTTAGGCATTTTTGGCATAAAATAGTTATTTTACGTATGATACTCGATTGATGCGTCGGGTTTAAATTTTTAATTAAATGACGGATGGAATTGAAAAACTTTCCATTGAAGTCGGTTTAAATTGGTTGTTTACACGTTTGCCTATTGCTTAACTGCCCCTTTACGAGTTGCAACATGCGTGGCGCAAGTGGATAATGCGTCAATTTGGCGGCCCATCGTTCGAGGGACGGCAGTCGCACGCGCATCGCCCGCCTCGCAGCCCTGCTCCTAGATACATAAGGTAAATATACCCTGTTCCCTCAATCCCAAGCTATATCCCCCCTGATAGAGATATGTGAAATATTTTCCCTTTCTTCCCCACAGGTAGGCATAGATGGAAATAATAAATAAATATGGACACAACACCAATTGACCTAGTCTCAAACTAAGCAAAGCTTGTAATATTGGTACTAGACAATGAATAAACATACTTAAATACATATTAAACATCCAAGACTCGAGAACAAGCACTCGTATTTTTCATACAAATATCTGCTCCGACTGGGGATCGAACCCGGTACCTCAAGCTTCATAGTCAAGTTCTCTAACCACTAGGCCATCCGGTCGTCCATGTATGTAATAATGTCTTCTTAGCCCTCCCAGCCGAAAGGCATACCTTAATTATCCAATACGCTTTAAGACTATTTTGGATAGGTTTCTCATTACCTCCACGGCTAGTTTGGATGGTTGGAAGAAATCCATAATTCGGAATGATATACTGGTGGCCAAGAAAAGAAAATATTCCATTATGTCTCTACCAGGGAAGATATAGCGGTAGATGGAATAGGGGTAAATTCTCCCTTTCCACCTATACGCTCTTAATTATGGTGGTATGGTAAACGTGGCCTTTAGCATTCTTGCAATGCATTAAAATAAATAAATAAACATTAGGAAACAGTAAATTTCACACAAAAGACCTAGTCCCAAAGTAAGCGGTAAGGCTTCCAATCAGTCTCTAAGCTTTCGTACTTAGAACAGTAGTAGGATGAGGGCCAATGATTAATATACTATCAATATCCATTTTAATAACATCTGCTTGCCTAAACACGCCAGGAATGGCTATGATCTGTCTACACCGTAAGGTATAAAGACGTGACAGCAGAAGTTACACAAAACACTCAGACAAAGCCCGCTAGCTACATTAAATTTTCCGAGTGGAACCATCATTTCTTCACATTTACCTTCTGTCCGTAGTACAAACTTAAAACATAAATTATCTCAGCAAAGATTGATTCAGTTCAGACTGCAAAAATAAACAATAGAAGAGCGGAAAAGTTATATTCGTTAGTGCTAACTAGGATGTACCCGGATGCGAGCAAGTTTGTCGGGACCGAGCGGCGGCATTTGTTTTCAAAATTGCAAGGATTCAGCATACAATTTGGTAGTCCCACAACAAAACTCACAAGCCATCCCTCTTTAACGTACAGTAAAATATAGTGACGGATATACTTGCGAAGTCGAGTGTTCCGAAATTAGAGTTCACGGAAACTGAATAATTTCTGAACAGAGCAGGAGTTTCCAAATATTTTGGTAGATAAGAACGAAGTACGTAATGTACGTAAGTTGTAAGTTTTGAGTTGGAGCTACCTCGCGAAGACATAACTTCAATAATTCAATTCAGCAGGTTTGTTTTCTTACCCTCTCGTAAAAAGTTGCGGAGATGTAGCAAAATGTATGTTTTGTCATCGCCTAAAGGAGAGTTTAATAAAGTTCAATAAAATCACTAAATCTTTAGGTAGCTGTATAACCTTAAAACGACTCATTAAAATTTAAACTTAAAATTTTATATAAATTAGTTCGTTAAATTAATGAAGCTTTGATTAAAAAAATCATTTTAGCTTTTGCGTACATCAAAAACTAATTAGGTTTTGTAAGTTTGATAAAATTCTAGACTCAATTATTCTACTTGAGATAAATTCACGCAAAATTTTCAGCATTTATTTCTAACTAGCAACTTCTATGTAATTTATTGGTATAAAACTATCAAATAAAGCTTGTCAGGTTTATTTTGATAATATCTGTTTGTCTTCGTCCGTCATTATAACATTAAATATTTGCCTTAAAAATACAGAGACAAAACATGAATTTTGCTACGAGTTTGTGTTTTTTTTTTATTATAATTTTATTATGACGCCTGAGAACATCCAAGTGGATTTTGTGAAATATAATGTAATATTCTATTTAATTATTCACATTCAAAAGTTCATAATTAACAAACCGTTTACATTATGTACGTGAGCGTAATTAGTATACCTGAGGCTAATTATTTATTAAACTGTCTCTTTTTAAGTGTTGATTTTTTGTGTAGGATTGATAGGAGTGAATCCTTTATCATTTGACAGAAAGAAATGGTAAAGTGCGTAAGACTAAAAAAAACCGGTTGTCTATAAAGTCGGTTTACGGACAATACATTTATTTTACGTGATAACGATAAATGTATCACAAGTCGACGCTTGGGCCGATCGATCGTGCCTCTCTAACGCTTGTTCCGCGCTCTCGCTTGCACACTCTGACGTCACGCGGAACGTAACGCAATGTCCGGCTTTTTCGTGAGTGCAGCCGGCGTTATCACGTCAAAAGTCATTAAAATAAAAAATCTAGTAACTTTCAAGATGGTTGAATAATTGTTTGGTCTAAACTGAATTTTATGCTGAAACCATCGAATTCAAGAATCAAGAAAGTATGAAATAACAGAACTTACCTAACCTAACCTATTCTATACAGCGTAAGTAAAATGTTTTCTAAAATATTCAGCTGGAATTTTTTTTAATTCTACCAAACATTACATCAGACATTAAACCAAACACGACGAACGACGCGGTTGGCCTAGCTGGTAGTGACCCTGCCTGCGAAGCAAGCGTCCTAGGTTCGAATCCTGGTAAGGGCATATATTTGTGTGATGAGCACGAATATATTTGTTCCTGAGTTATGGATGTTTCTATCTATATAAGTATGTATTTCTCTATATAAGTAGGTATGTATATCGTTGTCTAGTACCCATAACACAAGCCTTACTAGCGCTTACTTTGGGACTAGGTCAATTTGTGTGGATTGTTCCCTAATATAAATACAAAACAAAGTCGCTTTCTCTGTCCCTATGACCCTATGTATGCGTAAATCTTTAAAACTACGCAACGGATTTAGATGCGGTTTTTTTAATAGATAGAGTGAATCAAGAGGAAGGTTTATTTGTATAATACATGCATAATGTACCGTGCGAAGCCGGGGCGGGTCGCTAGTGTATTATTATTTATTAAACAACGACCTCACCCATTCATCGCCTTCGAGTGAATAATAATTCCACAAAGTCTTTCCGCGCGGTAATGAAATCTCAGCATTCACAAATGAAACATTCTTTAATGTTTTAACAAAACTATAAAGTTACTTGCGTATAAAATTATATGAAAGAGCACCATGGGTATACGAACTCGAACCGTTCGAGAGCAAAACTTTGATGGTTATACAACGCCGCTTAAAAAACGGTGACGTTACGGAATCGCAACAAAATGTATGAAGAAACGGTGAGAAAACGTGACGCATACGACACGTCACTGCGTATACGCGGCGGTTTGGTCGCACCCTAAATTAGTCCTCCCCCGCGCCCCTGCACCGCGCGGGCGGGGACTCATTAAAACGGTCGTTCTATCTATAGTAATCTCATCCTACTCAATTATAAATCTGAAAGTTTTTATGTTACTCCTTCATGCTAAAGCGGTTGAAAGGATTTGGATGAAATAATATAAAATACTAGCTTCTGACCGCGACTTCGTCTGCGTAGAATTATCAATTGACATGTTCATGGCTATCGCGGGAACTATGCAATTTTCCGGGATAAAAAGTAGCCTATGTTTTAATCCAGCGTACCAGTTATTTTCGTTCCAAATTGTATCCAAATCCGTCTAGTCGTTTTAGCGTGAAGAAGGAACAAACATACACACTCACTGACTCACATCGTCACATCGTCACAAACTTTCGCATTTATAATATTAGTAGAATTTATAAAATTACCTACATAACAAAATAACCCAACTACTGCTGAAATATTAAGATACGGTTATTAATTAGACTTAGCATCAAATCTCTTACAGTTTGACCATCAGATGACCCGCTTGCTTGTTTTCGTTTGCCAACACCGCCTATAATTAAAAAGTAACTGTTCTTTTTTCAAAAACATTATTAAAAGTGAAAAATTTCTCGATCAGAAAGCAAATAGTTCCACAGCATGCTTATTAAATCTCGAGAAAAACTTCTCTCTGCGTCTCCGGTAGCGTCCCGTTTGTTTTTTTAACTACCCCTTGAAGCTACTTATTGAAACGCTGAAACAAAGAGAGCCGTTTGAGGAATGCGCATTTTGTAAAATATAACAATGCCGGGAGTTTGCTGAGGCTGGAAAATAAAAAAATTACCAAAATTGCATTTTGGGTCGTATTGATATTTTTAAAATGTCGATGTGCGATAATCATAGGCATCATTTATAGGCGATGCTAGCAACCCATCACTATTTTGATTCCCCTTTCCACCTATACGCCCACAATCATGCTAAACGTGGCCTTTAGGTCTTGTTACCTACCTTAAGCTCTATCTACCCCGTAAAGGGATAAAGGCGCGATTTATGTATGCATGTACATAACTTTTTAACCACATCCACGACCTTAATGTTTTTCATCATAATAATACTTTTTGATTCAAAATTGTGACTCTTCGATGTTGTACATACAACTAAGAACATAGTCGTAATTATGTACGAAAACAGTTGTGAACCACAATAAAAAAAACCAGTAGAAGATTAACAGGGGTGTCTAGCCAAACTTACCCGAGCATCTGCCGAGATATTATTGATAAATTGCGAGACACGGGGTACACACTATTACACTAAACAAATAATTGATAACCACCTACTACACACTATTGTGACAACTACGGTGATGTTTTCCAACTAGGTGGACTTGGGTTTACCAGAGATAATAACAAGATTCATGGCTGCTGACACTAGTGCTGTCCGCTTAGCGAAATATCGTTTTTTTGTGTATTCGAAATATCGAAATTATCTTAAGTAAAATAAAATTATCTTGGGACATTTAACGCCAATGATCTAGCGCTAAACCCCCAAAAATAATCAATAATGATCTAGCCTAGTCTTAAGAATACTAACACTATTGAGTCATTGTTACTTGAATAAACGAATATTATTATTATTTTATTTTATTTAAACTAAGCAAAGCTTTTTTTAAACTGTATATTTTGAATCGTAGAATTCTGCAGAGATGGGGCAACCAATTATTTTACTGTGTACTCTTATTGTATTTTGTATACAGTATACTGTATGTGTGATATTTAGTAGTTCATTGTATGATTTGTTCTTACATTTAGATATAGTACGCTCTATTGCGGCTGTCACTATCTGGAATTTAAAACTCACTCTTTGTCGGTCCCTCGTTTAATGCTCCTCTCATCTACTCAAAGGTTAACAGGTAGAGATCCCATATAGGGACAAGTTCGCCTTAGTGCATATATTTGTACAATAAAGCATTATTTACTTACTTACTTACTATTTACTTATTTTTCTGTTGAGCTGTAATGATAGTTTAAAGTTGTGTAAATAATGTACTTATCTAAGTCAAATGCCAGTAATAATCTAAAGTAAGCAAAATCACATAGCTGCAGAGAAATATTCAAACGAATAATAGGAACTGAGTTTAATTTTGTGACGTAGATAAATGAACCAAATAGAATTGTAATACGGAGTAATTCTGAAAATACATTACTGATTTTTTGATTGTTTTATTCTCTACATAGAATAAATGTTTTATGATTAAATATTGGAATAATGATTATAATTGGGTGGATTTTTGACGTTGTAATTTGTGTGCCATACTTCAAAAACATAAGTGAGATTTTTTCACTACTAGCTTTTGCCAGTGACTTCATCCGCTATCCCGCGGGAATTACACGATTTCGAGGGTAAAACTAGTCAATGTGCTTTTCTAGACTTTTCTGTCAGTATATCTATTATGTAATAGTATCTGATTGTCCAGCTTCAAACAAATTGCAATACGATACAATAACTCTTTTGTACTGATTTGTGGTGTTCAATAAAGAGTATTTGTATTGTATTGTAACTCTTTATTAATCTTTATTAACTCTAGGCGGAACCACATTATTAACACGCGACGCGACCCGACGCAACGAATGTATGCGCGTGGCGTCGCGTCGGATGTTCATTAGTGTGGTTCTGGTCATAGAAAATAATACAATTTGATTCGACTCAACACGCGTCGCGTGTTAATAATGTGGTTCCGCCTTAATTATTTGACATTCTCAGTCTATTATTAATTCTTCTATGTGTTATGATTATCAAATAGTTTTGCCCTTTAATTTATTCCAATTATTTTCGTCTCTGAGTGAACAAGCTTTAACTTAGAAATGACATTCTATTTCAAACTAACTCTCGTTACAGGGAGTTATTCTAGATTCGACCTTTCGAGTCGATATATCCATTTGATTTTTCAAATACACTTGAATGTGTCCACTTCAGTTGCGTTTTAAATTGGGGTTTGATTAATTGACTCGTTAATAGAGACAGCATTCACTAGTCGAGTCAATAGAAATACTGTGGGGCGATTTTGATGATTTTAGTTATATTGAAAGAACATTGGTGTAAAAAAACCTTATTTTTTTATTCAAATATGCAAGTGTTGGACGACGCGGTTGGCCTAGTTGGTAGTGACCCTGCCTGCGGAGCCCCTCTTTTGCCCGAATTTCAAATGCCATAATGTAATGTTTGCCATAATGATCATTTGCCATAACCCTTGTTTTCTCTGAAACCGTAATTTTTTCAGGAGCATTGTAATGGCAATCCTGTAGAACTCTATAGGTTAGGTTAGGTTTGTTTCATAACAATCCTGAATAATTAACAAATAAAGAGAAAAAAGAGTTATGGCAAATGATCATTATGGCAAACAATACATTTATGGCATATGAAATTCGGGCAAACGATAGAGACCCCTGAGTTATGGATGTTTTCTATCTTTATATTATATGTATGTATTTCTCTATATAAGTATGTATATCGTTGTCTAGTACCCATAACACAAGCCTTACTAGCGCTTACTTTGGAACTAGGTCAATTTGTGTGAATTGTTCCCTAATATAAAACTCGGGCGGGCGTACTCCACGCTAGACTTACGTGCCGCCACCTGTAGTAGTTTAGTTTAGTTTATTATTCGTTCAATATAAAAAATACATTAGGTTACATAAAATGTCAAGCAAAGATAATTCATATTGAAATTTTCAGAAAATTAATAAATAAAGAATACTAAATACTAAATAGATTAATTTTGAAATACAGTGTATATTTTAAAGGTAGAGTTGGTACAACTCCGTTTCACTCGTTCGTCTGAAGCTTATTATTTCTGTTGGTTCTCCGTCTTGCATTTTGTACTGGAAAGGGGAAACTGCTTATCTTGGTCTTCGTTTGTAACGTAAGTTTTAATACAATTCTACAAACGCGACCTTTTAACTTTGAAAAATTAATATTATACAAGTAAATTAATTATTTTAAAAAAACCGACTGCGTCAATTTTTAGTTTCGTAGTGTCACTCATGACTAATACAAAATCTAGACCCGTTCAAGTTCAAATGCGACAAGCCGTTTAGACTCTAGAGCGTGCCAAAGAAATAAACATACATACATACAATTTCTAAACGACACTGAAAATTAGAACACATAGAAAAATCCGAAAAGTAAAGCTATGGCCGGAAATCGAACCCGGGTCCTCGTCATTCCGTGACGCGTACTATACCCCTACACCACCCATAGCAGGTGAGTAAGCCTCCGAATTTTTTCTATCTGTTGCCAACTGTCACGTGACCATGTTACTATGCGAATATTTGTCGCTAAGCGTCATCTGTTTGAATGATGTATCTGTACGACACAATTACAAACACACACATACATACATACACTCGAAAAACATAACCCTCCTTCTGGCGCAGTCGGGTAAAATACAAACATGCGTACTCTAGTACGGTTTGTTGTAGTTTTTGTGAATGTCTTTGACTAAAAGAAGTTTCTCACATCAAAAAATTACGCATTCGTTATTTATAACCACAGTAGTGCTATCTTATTAAAAAGGATCCCAAAAACTATTCTTAAAACCAATAAGAATGTTTAGTTTGACCATTCATGTGAAAGCTATAAGGCGGAGGCGGATAAGTTTTTTGCAATAAGACATAGTGTCGCTCAGCTTCAGCTGTTTTGCACGTGTCGATGCGAAGTAGAAAGATTTATTACTTGTAGTAAGTAGTTGTAGTTTATAAAAATTTGACTTCAGAAAAACGCTTGACTCTCGCTTTTTATGCAAGGCGTGTAGCAGATCGTAGAACTATGCTACGAAACACTGTAGCACTTCTACGTTGTAGACAACTCCCCGATCAATGTCCGATTTCAAAATTAAATGTGAATGTAGTATAAAAAAATGAATATTTTCACTAAACGGCTCATAACGCATTGTAACATCTAGTAAATATAAAATACTTTAGGTACCTACTATTTTGTAAACGCAATAATGATAAAATTGAAGTCCACTCAACAAAAAGAAACGTGGTTAAAATTTTGCTGTTTTGCTATTTTTCTATTACGTTGGGCTTTTTTCTATAAGTTGAGACGTGTGCTTCTCCGCTGACAGTATCTTCTCTCTCACTTACATGCAGAGCAACTGTGTGTGAAGAGTGCAGTTGCTCAAGTTCATCGACGTTTTAAAGTTTGAAGCACTTTGTACATTAATTTATTAAATACATTTGTAAAGTATTTTTCCGCAATTTAGAAAAGTGTTCAAACGAATCACTCAGAAAATGCGCATTGCTTCGTGAGTTAATTTTAAATTGTATACAAAAAACTTGGTAAACATTTTATCAACATCTCATCAAGCTAACTTTCTTGAATTGAAAACGATACGCGAAGTTATAAAGTAAAGTTAGCACCAAAATAAAATAACATACGAAAAATAAATGAGAATTTGAAATACATTGAACTAGAGAAGTTACTTTTGCTGAATACCTTTTGTATCATGGATTTTTTGTCAATTTTACCTTCCTTCTTTTGCTCTAACCCCCGTTTCCGGGAGTTAAAAAAGTACTGCATTCTAGTCTCATCTGTTTCTATATGCACAAATTCTGCTGATTTAAATATAAATACAAAAAGATAGCCTTAAATTTGGCACGGATCCGTGTCACAAGCATACAAAGGGATAATCTAAATTTAAATCGCAACGGAACATAAACGCGAGCAACAAGACAAAATTCTCGATATAAAATAATCTGAAACAACGACACGTAATAAAATCCTTGTTAGAGGTGTGATACGAGTAAAATTAGTATCTTACCAAAACACATCATGCAAAAATGGCGGCCAAGACTCACAAGCTCGTAACGCTTTCGCTGTAAAAAGTTAGCAGATCCAAGGACAAGCGATGCCCCCTATTATTGGCTTTACTAACCCTACACCTTGGTTTTAAAGTGGGGCCTGGTAGTTTCATAGCATTGCATTATCATGAAATTGAAGACCAGTGACATAATTTTCTATTTCTTTTTTATTAAGTTTTTCTTCAGTACTGTGTTACGTATTTTATCTTCGGTGGTGTGTGCAATGTGTGTATGTAACCAGATAAATTAGGGTCTCATACTTTGCATGGGTGTTCAAACCAATATACCGAACAAGTTCGTGAATACACGTTAAAGGGTTTTATGTCACCCTGTATATTTTTATTTTATTTTCATTGTTATAATTTCCCGCCGACTGTACCCAGGCAGTCTCAACAGCAAGTTACTGCATCTGTCGGCATGAGTCGTTTCAAGCTTATTTGAATACTTGATTGCGCATTCAGCTCCGAAGAAATAGTGGAACAATATTTTGTATTCAATGAGTTTGTGTATTGTATTTTTTTACTTGCATACTTATTGCATAAGTATTTTCATCATCTCATCTCCAGCATTCATACGTCCCACAGTTGGGCTTTCACCTCTCAGAACGAGAAGAGCTTAGTTTATAGTTCCCACGCAAGCCTAGAGTAGAATTATCTTTACTTACTCACTGCATGTCCAGCACGAGAGCGCACAAGAGTCGCGTCGCGCGGGAGATAGATTGCCTGTCTTTTTCTTACCGTTCCATCTAGAAAGAGACGGGTAGCCTATCTCGCGCGCGACGCGACTGTGCTAGCTAACTTGGTTTTGTAAAAACATAAGTACCCAAACAAAAGTGTTGGTCAGAAATTTGACCACTCAAAAATCTCCGGGAGTCAAAACGTTACAATTCTCCAAATCTTCGAATCGCTTTGCACTTCAACTGGACGACAAAATGTTTCATTAGATTTCTGTTTTACTGTTAATTTTTGTCACCGCAGATGCCCCGTCCAATCATACTGCTGCTGCTGCTGGCAGCGACGCTGGTGCAGAGCTCCCAGGGCCACGCGCGCACCTTCACGCGCTGCCAGCTGTCCCGGGAACTGCTTCGGTACAACTTCCCCCGCAGCCTGATAGCACACTGTGAGTGACCACTTTACTACATCATAAGCATACAGACACGACTTGCCAAAGAGTTTGATAGCACACTTATTAGTACACCTTAGTGCTTACGCGGGAAGTAATACTGCGATTTTTGTTGAATCTATGCAACCTCTTTGTTTATTTTGCTGAAAGTTCATGTAAATTTTTACGTAAAGGTAATATTTTATGAGCCCGACTTGCACCCACAACCTGCTGAGCGACTATGTACAAAAGATTTTACGGTTTTATTATCATTGTACCTGCTTCCTGCTTATTCCCTGCGTACCTGAGCAAAGATCCCAAATTTTTGCCCAGTTACTCACTGCAGTTCAACTTTTTAGTTAATCTAACGTAAAGTTTCACGTCAATTTAAAAACTCCGAACGCACGAAAATTAGCTTGGGAGCTCAAAGTTAAAATTCCCGCGTCAAACTAGAAATATGCTCGCGAATTCCCCGTTTTCCAGATTAGCCTAGATTACATTGTTTCAGCCAGCGATTAATTACTGGCTGAAGTTAGAAAACAATGGGGGGCTGATTATAATTTTAGCACACGTCGCTATGGGAGGCGACTCTCTCTTGATTAGCGAACGCTAATGCCCCCCACGACTGACGATGTTCACACGATCAGTGACGGTTACGCTCCGTAGCAAGCACGACTACGATCCGATTACAAGATCTAGAGCCTGTTTCCTCACTGTCTATTACGTTCCTAATACCTCAAGTGTCAAATACTCTGTTTCAAAATAAACAGACAATAACATATTAGTGTAAATAACCGGATTACTCACGTTTTATTGCGTCGGAAAAGGCCCGTCGCGCCTTGGCCCCCGTCGCACCATGATTAAGAATCTGGGATGATTCGAAACTGTCGGACCTTTTCCGACGTAATAAAACGTAAGTGGTCCGGTTGTTCACATTAATGTCTGACCCTCACGGTAGTTTTATATTAAAAAGACACACACAATATACAACACAACAACATAACACACACAACACAACACACACAATAACAACACAACACACATAACACACACAACACATAACATAGACAACATAGACAATACATTACATCTTACATGTCAAAATGTTACATTTTAAGTCAGTTCTGTATGTATTTTTATAACATTCTGAAAATTGACAAATTCAAGTTACAAAAAATATAACATAGATAATTTGGCACTTAGCATATCAGAAACTTTACATATAATGATGAAAGAGGCCCTTACTTTTTTTATAAAGTTTCTCCTACCGACCGTTGAAGTGTTCATCGCTAAAGATACTCAGAGAGACGTGAAACCGTGCGGGTGGTAGGACCTTCTGAAAGGCCAGCCAGGCTATTATCATTTTACTTGTTAATCCTAGTGCTTAATCTGCTATGTTCTGTCGTGGATAGTGAGACAACCGTTGAAATTACTGACACATGAGGTTTCATAGTCCTCTTGGCTGACAAGGTATTCGCAATCCTTTGGTGTTCCAGGGGTGGTAGCGCTTGCTCGTTTTCCACCCACTTCATAAAAAAGAGGGAAAAACGTCTGGAGTGTTTTAATTTTGGTAATAGTTTTGGTTGTGACTTTTGCGAGTTTTGCGTTATTGTATTTTTTTCATCTTTAAGAAGTCTCAGCAAATATTGATAAAAGAGATGACGCTAAGAGTTAACTTGTTCTTCAATCACAATAATCTTAGGAGGATAATGTCGTTTCACCCGAGCATTCTAAGCGTTAAAACATTTACTCATAATGCAGGGACTACTCCGAAATTCAAAATTCGACCTTAGTATTATACCGTTCCTCTCACTCTGATATTTATGACTATTAGTGCGAGCAATACACGAAGCGAACTTCAAATTTCGAAGGATAAGTCCAGAGGCCTTACCATGACGTCTTAGTGCGATTAAGGGTGCGACCAAACCGCCGCGTATACGCAGTGACGTGTCGTAGGCGTCACGTTTTCTCACCGTTTCTTCATACATTTTGTTGCGATTCCGTAACGTCACCGTTTTTTTAAGCGGCGGTGTGGTCGCACCATAAATTCTGATTCAGTTTAGGTTCGCTCGCTGTCAGATCCATACTAAAAATGACAGCTAAAATTTGAACTGAGTCGGAATCGACGTCACAGTAAGGCCAGATCATCAGATTTCAGACGTAGCAGATGTTCAATCCGGTGTAAGCATATCTTTACTGTCTTCCCATTGAAAGTCAATTAGTTTGCACAATACGGGGCATGTAAATTGGCTTGTGCATTGCAGCGTGATGTGCATTTGCAGGAAAGCCTCAGAGACCCTGTCTGGAGCTCCCTATTAATGCAAGTTTCATGAGAAACGCTTAATGTACGTTTGATGGATCTGAATTACTTGTTTCTAAATATTGGCTGCTGTGAACTGTTACTTGGGAATAAGGAACGTGGAAGGGTCAGGGTCAAGTTTAGTTTAGTTAGTGTAGTTATCCGTACAAAACGCTTGACTGTAAAAAGTTCCGTTGTGACTCGAAAATTACTTTCATTTTTATATTTCCTTACCCAGGATTCAAAAATTAGTTTAAATTAGAGGTAGCGTAGAATTATATAGGTAAAAATGTCTTTTGTTTGCTGATTAAAAACACATTTTTTTTTTATAAGCCTTTTTATTATTCCGAATTCGCTACAATTTCAATTCAATTTTATATGTTGTTGTTGTTGTTGTTATTTATTAAATTGTCGCGCAATTCAGCGTGCCTCATGGCATAGGCCTCCTCCTTGTATTGGAGGGTTTGGGCTATAGTTCCCACGCGCGCCCAGTGCAGATTGGGAACTTAACACACACCATTGAATTTCTTCGTAGATGTGTGCAGGTTTCCTCACGATGTTTTCCTTCACCGAAAAGCTCATGGCAAATTTCAAATGTAATTTTCGCACATAAATTCCGAAAAACTCAGAGGTGCGAGCCCGGGATTTGAACCCACGACACTGCTTGAGAGGCCACAGGTCAAACCACTAGGCTACCACGGCTTTTTTTTTTTTAAAAACACATAGTGTACACTAAAAGCCACATAAAACCAGCCTTCTAAGCACAATCCTGAAGCGAGCGGATTTCCCGATAGTAAGGCAAATAGAATTACATAATTAGTTACGCGGGTAGGACCAATAATTGTAAATTCCTTTTACCTTTTATCCTGCGGGAATTTCTGAAAATTGCTTCTCGTGTATTTCAGTGATCCTCAAAGAGTACTTTAAATAAAATTATAGTATATGAATTCAAGTTTCTAGCTCCAGTATTTTAGTAGTAATAGTAGTAGTATCGTGTGTCAGTCGGTCACGTTAGTCTTTTTATCCTACTTCTTCAATCAAGTTGATTTCAAAGTACGGTAACCCAACCCTGTTTCACCAAAACTTATAAGGTTCTTTCCCACCATCAGCTAGTTAAACTAATGAAATACCTTTCAACCGCTTTGTCTCCATTTCCCTATAAATTAGGTTATGTCTAAGTATTGAGATACTTCCCGAACTTACCTCGACTACGCTAGAGGTGCTGGCTAACCTGTGTTGACACAACTCGGTCAGAGAGCTCTGCGGGTGTATTATGTAACTTGGTTAAGTGGGAATATCGAGCCAATACGAAGGATATCTTAACTATTTGAATAACGCTTTGAACTATTCAATGTGCAATTATAAAATCACTAGCTGTTGCCAGCGACTTCGTTTGCAAAGAATTCATTTATCGCTATCCCGCGGGAACTACCCAATTTTCCGGGATAAAAAGTAGCCTATGTGCTATTCCAGACTTTTCTCTATCTATATGCTAAATTTCATCCAGATCCGTTGGGTCATTCTGGCGTGATTGAGTAACAAACAAACATCCATCCATCCATCCATCCATCCATCCATCCATCCATCCATCCATCCATCCATCCATCCATCCATCCATCCATCCATCCATCTATCCATCCATCCATCCATCCATACTTTCGCATTTATAATATTAGTTAGATTAGTTAGATTTGTCCTTACTGTCTGAATCTGAAAATTAACGCGCAACCAAAACTTCTACACATAGGTACATACATAAATCACGTCTTTACCCCTTACGGAGTTGACAGAACCTAAGGTTTACCAAAGGTAAAGACCTTTTTCGCCTATTCTAAAACTTCTAACGTTGTGCAATTTGGACTGAAGATTCTTGTAAGCATAAAAATGTACGAGGAAGGATTTTTGGAAATTCCTACTGATTCTGTATTCAGGGAGCGTAGAAAAATTGGAAGACTTAGGTAACTTTACTATCAAAATTTAATCAAAATTAAATAAGTATGGGAAAGTTTCGTTGACTTTTTAGATTTCATTTCTTATTTTTTATTAAATTGACATATTTTGCTATTTCGTGTACCTAAGTGTAAAGTGTAACAAATGTAATATTGTTCTTTGTTACAAAAAAGTTAAAGGGTTCTAGCCATTTTTCAACGATAAGGTATGTGTACGAATGGTGACCACTTTCCCCTACCATCCTATAAATATTCCAATGTTTGGAAAGGATGTCAACTTGGCGTTTATTGTGGATTGAGACCGCAATGTTTCTAGCTGTACCTCGCCTACCTCAATTGTGACAATGTCGCCTTTGTAGCGCCATGCTCACCGAATCCCATGGAGAAATTAACACAAAGAGTGCCAATATTGTACAATTTGTTTGCTTAAAAATTACCAAACCGGCGATCACTGCATTTTAATGATCGGCTCAAGGTCAAGAAAACTAGTGTGAACACTGTCGACCAATCTGATTATGTACAAACTGTAACCCAAAATCTAGGCTAGTTGCAACTCTGTTAAGTGTCTAATTGGTTGCAGATTTTGCCCATTATTATTCTTCATTCTTATCTTAGACATGGTTTTCTGTGGCGTAAAGGCCGATTGCCTTTGATGAGCTCCCGGCATCCACGCATGCATCATGCATGATTACCTACATGTGTAATTTCATGATGCATGCAACTTCGTCGAAATATCGCGAGTTCAAAGGTAACCGCTGTCTATGTATATCACGTAGAAAATATGTGTTATTTATGTATATGAAACCATTTTACGATATTTATGTAGTGATTTATTAATTTCCCGTTTTTCCAGTCAGTTTCCGCCGCCTACTTTAACCTATTAGTAGGTACTATTTTTATTTCTTCATCTGTGTAAATGATTATCTGGGAGTGATAGTGACCCTGAGTTGATGAGTGAGATGAGTTTCCCGGCCGTAGCTTTACTTTTCGGATTTTTCTATGTGTTCTAATTTTCAGTGTCGTTTAGAAATGAGATGAGTTTGTTTGTTGTTTTTTGGTGTTCTATAAAGAATATTTAATTTTTTACCATAATCCAAATACTTATGTGGTATGTCATCCTAAAATTGAAAATCCTATCCTAAGCACGTCAAAAAATAAAATGTTGATAAAAAGTTCTACTTTGGCGACGTATTCGATAGGAGTTGGACAAAAAGTAATAGACCACTTATTCCGCCAACCGTACACTATTGGTCAATTTTTCATACCATAACCTCACAATCAATAATGATAATAGCGCCAAATGTCCTCTTTTGATTTAAGACGACCGCATTAATTTGAATAATTTAGGATTAGAGCACGACCGCGGCCTTGTACTGTATCAATTAACTCGACTCTCAGTTAACAATTTTAAACTTAAATGAAAGGGATCCCGAAATGTTTTGTCATCTGAATGATGTCCCCTTTTTATGCAAATAGGGAGAATAAGATCTCGGGTAAAGTTTCGCGTGACTGCTTATTGGGGTCGCTGGCGATTCATTCGGTTTGTGGCCGCCTTAATGTTATTATTTGAATTAAGTATTCGGAAGACGCGGAATTTAATTTGACTAAACAAGTGGACGGCTTTTGTTTTCATTTTTTATCGTACAAGCCACGGTGTTGAGCGAAGACCAAAAAGTTGTCCATCATAACGCAATAAATAAATTCCATTTATTTCGTGTTACTAAGTGACACATACATTATGTTGTCATAGTACTACGAATACTTACACTAAAGGGTTAGTTACAATTACATAAACATAACACATACAATAAAACGTAAGATGGGGGCACAATACAGTATTAACTACCACATTATTACACTGGTGGGGGCATGTAGTTCCACACAATGTGTCATATAGGCACAATCCATCCTGCCCGCGATCATTCTTGAGATGAACATGCAATGCAATCAATTTCAATATGAAAGTCTGCCATTTTGCGACGAACAAATACAATTATATTTCGTGTCACAGCGGAACTTTTGCCAGTCAGGCGTTTTGTCTGGTTTACTACCATTTAATGTGGCCCAACTTTGGTCTATAGCCTTCACTTTTCATTCATTCAGAACTGCGTTAGATGTCTCGATATCGATTAGAAGAACTTGCGTTTCTGCAAAGAAATTCAATAGTGTGTGTAATGTTTATAATAAGCTTCCACGGTAACTTAAGCCCAAGCCTTGTCACAATGAAAAGATATCTGTATTGGGATACTATAAAGTCATATACTAGAAGCCAGTGTAGGTCGCGACCCCCTCGGGGGTCGCCAGTGATCGAGAAAACCACATCAGTAAATATACCAATAAAGATTTAAAATATTGATTTATAAAGAATTTTAACAAAAGGATACGAGGTGGCAAATGGAATCAAACACTCCAAAGCCGGTGTTGTCAATACCGGGTATTCTGTTTTTCTCTTTAACCAAAAGGTATCCTTAGCAGACTTGAATTCCAAGCGTAACATCCCATCGGCAGATAATTCTAGCAGATTCTCTTTGAGCTTAGTTGGCAAATTAACCTCATTTATAGCAGCATTTAAAAACTGATTGAAGATTCACTTCTGCCCAGTGTTCTCCGATATCTCTTCTTATTCTTTTATATTCTTGTTTCAAATCCCATCCCATATATCGAATCCCATTTTCATTCCAGGTAGGTATATTATATGCCTTGATGTTTATCTCACATCCGACTTCTTCAGTAAAAGATTGTGTCGACGAAAATTAATCGAAGTTATTTTGATTTTTAGACGACGACCACAAGTCAACTTTTTTTTGTAAAACCATGCAATTTTGTATGTATTTTGTCTTTTGCAGTGATGACATTTTCATCTCGCCCCTGAAGACTTTTATTTATCATTTAATTTTTTTATTTTTTTTTTATTATTAGATTTTTTTTAATTTTTTTTTATATTTTTTTATATATTTTTTAGTATTTTTTATATATTTTTTATTATTATTTTTTTATTTTTTTTATCTGTTATTGCATGTAAAGTATTTTGGAAATAAATCATTATCTTATATCTTATCTTATCTTATGCTCAAATAAGTCAAAAAGAAAAGCAAATTTCAAACGAAATTCCGGATCGCAAATGAATTCAGAGTGCGTATATTGCGTTACTTAGTTATCAATTAGCGACGTATTCGATGTATGTAATTGTAAAATAATGTGTTTTACATACTATATTGTGTACTTATATCCGAATCCTAATTATGGAGACGCATAAAAACGTCATATGGAATGAATATTTGTAACATTTTAACATTACACATAGATACATGATAAAAAAGCGCATCATGAAAAAGGTTGAAAACCACTGCTATAAGCTATACATGATGATGATGATGATGTGTTTTTGCGCAGGGGTGTGTGTAATCGAGCACGCGAGTGGCCGCACCACGGAGAAGGTCACTAATCACAACAACGCATACACCAGCTATGGACTGTTTCAAGTAAGTAATATTGGCAAGGATACGCAGATAACATTAAGAGGCCTCCAGCTTCATAGTAAGGTTCTCAAACTATTTGGCTAACAGTGGACGGTGTAATTTCTAGTTATTTCCACAGAATGTTTGAGACACACTCTATCCCTTACGGGGTAGAAAATATAACAAGACCTAAAGGCACCTAAAAGTCACGTTTAGTGATGGGTTTCTAGCTGCATCGCTTATAACATGATTCCTAAAGGCACCTAAAGGCCACGTTTAGTGATGGGTTTCTAGCTGCATCGCTTATAAGGGTGGATTTTTGACGTTGTAATTTGTGTGCCGTGCTTTACGTATTGCACACAAATTACAACGTCAAAAATCCACCCATAACATGATTCCTAAAGGCACCTAAAGGCCACGTTTAGTGATGGGTTTCTAGCTGCATCGCTTATAACATGATTCCTAAAGGCAGCTAAAGGCCACGTTTAGTGATGGGTTTCTAGCTGCATCGCTTATAACGTGATTCTTAAAGGCACCTAAAGGCCACGTTTAGTGATGGGTTTCTAGCTGCATCGCTTATAATATGATTCCTAAAGGCACCTAAAGGCCACGTCTAGTGATGGGTTTCTAGCTGCATCGCTTATAACATGATTCCTAAAGGCACCTTAAGGCCACGTCTAGTGATGGGTTTCTAGCTGCATCGCTTATAACATGATTCCTAAAGGCACCTAAAGGCCACGTTTAGTGATGGGTTTCTAGCTGCATTGCTTATAACATGATTCCTAAAGGCACCTAAAGGCCACGTTTAGTGATGGGTTTCTAGATGCATCGCTTATAATATGATTCCTAAAGGCACCTAAAGGCCACGTCTAGTGATGGGTTTCTAGCTGCATCGCTTATAACATGATTCCTAAAGGCACCTAAAGGCCACGTTTAGTGATGGGTTTCCAGCTGCATCGCTTATAAAATAATTCCTAAAGGCACCTAAAGGCCACGTTTAGTGATGGGTTTCCAGCTGCATCGCTTATAACGTGATTCCTAAAGGCACCTAAAGGCCACGTTTAGTGATGGGTTTCTAGCTGCATCGCTTATAACATGATTCCTAAAGGCACCTAAAGGCCACGTTTAGTGATGGGTTTCCAGCTGCATCGCTTATAACGTGATTCCTAAAGGCACCTAAAGGCCACGTTTAGTGATGGGTTTCCAGCTGCATCGCTTATAACGTGATTCCTAAAGGCACCTAAAGGCCACGGTTAGTGATGGGTTTCCAGCTGCATCGCTTATAACGTGATTCCTAAAGGCACCTAAAGGCTACGTTTAGTGATGGGTTTCTAGCTGCATCGCCTATAACATGATTCCTAAAATATTTGCCCGTTATCTCGCTTGATTAGATTTTACCATCTGCTCGGGAAGCAACTGTTCATTCTGTTTTTTAAGGGAATTCACAAACCTTAAAGGGTTACGCGAGGGAAGCCGTGGGTCAAAGGTGGTGGTGGTAGAGATCGCTATTAAGCGATAAGACCGGCTATTGTATACGTTGTTCTTTGTTTCTGTATTGTTTTGTACTTATTTGTGGTGTTCAATATAGAGTATTTGTATTGTATTGTATTGTAGTAAATTACAAATTCCCCATAAATCTAGCCTAAAGCCGTCATCGTAATAACCTTTTCACCTGGTAACCGGGGCAGTGATTTAGCATTCCGTACGCACTGTTGATTGCCTCATGTGGGTCCCAATCAGCGAACTCCCTAGCGCGTTGTATGCTAATGTTTGCGTTTTTTGAGTGCGTTTGGTAGGCTTCCAACTTTATTCTACTTGACCTTAGAGAGCTTGCAAATGTGAATGTTGCATCAAAAATAACCGAGATGAATACATTCTAGTTTAATTAAAACTAAAGGAATAATTTCTCAACGTTTGTGCTATAAGTGCCGGCACGTAAGTCTAGCGATGACGAGTCACGTGGAGGGGATCTGCGCACCCACGGATACCGTATTTCATACTTCTGCGCATACAAGGTCGTTACCAATATCGTTGGTTTTTGTGTTACCGACTTCACAAGCACTGACCGACAACAGCTGTATCTCAATTTTAACTCATGGCCTCTCTTGTACTTTAGTACACTATCCTCTAGGATAGTGTATTCAAACTCGATCGCACACCTAGTGACCCACTTGTTCATTTGCCTTTGTCGTATAAACAAAACCAACGCAAGCCTATTGCTTAAAAAAGAACTTCGAAAATCTCAACTCGAAGATCACTTGGAAAACTCTCGCGCTTCACGCGGAATTAACAAATCGCAATTTCACTCCGTGTTGACTTGAATAACGCACAAAATTAATGACGTACCCATGTTAACACCACACACACATTGGGCCCGCGAGTCCCGTGGGAATTCATTATTTCTTCAGGAACACGTTAATACGATATCCCTGTTCCATAGGTTGGGATTATTAAGATAATAAAGGGAGACCTTAGCCCGGTTCATTAGAAATGCTGCCGCTATAAATCATTAATGGGTTACGTGAGGATTAGCGAGTCATTTCGTTTCCAGATAATAGAAAAAGTGTATAATAAGACAAATCAATTAACATTCCTCCGTTATTATGAAGATGTTAGGTTTTCAGCAGATGCACGTCTAGACCCGCGGCAGCGCGTCCAGGCAAGTTCAAAGAAAATTAAACTTATACTTTTGACCCCTTCACGACTCGAAATTTATTTAACCTACATGTTTGACATGTTTATTAAAGCCAAAGGGCTTGCTTGACTAGAATACAAAATTTTGTAGCTCAAACAGTTATTGATCGCGATTTGACAGATCAATATTCATAATGGTTAAACAGGAATAGTTGCTTCACGGTTTACCGCCCTGTCGTTCTAAATAACAGAGCCTACCATTCGTAAATCCTAAAGCACTGATAACAAATAGCAAGTATATTGTTCCATATATTAGCGTGATTTAGCGCTCTAATCACGAGCGTCAGTCGGCCGACGTGACGTCATCGCTCATCGACGACGCACGGCAGTAATGTAGCCAAGTTCTAACAAAATTCACATTTGTTTTACCTCATTATCATCAGTCAAATCATACATCATTAATCAAATTTGGATGTAATTTCCTTGAATGAACCATTCCAGAGCGTTATTATAACCTTAAAAAAATACCTTACGTAATGTGATAGGAATAAAAAACGAACAATATAGAGCTATCACAGTCGGCCAAGAAATTCGATTATTAGCACTAAAGTTCAATGTCATTTTGTACGGCTTAGAATGTCAAAGGCAATTTAACTTGCAAGATAATACGACAGTCAGCCTTATTATTTTTATTTTGACTTCACACTTTCTTGGTCGACTATAATATTGTTACTTCATCTATATAATTTTTGAGCATCTTTGGTGATAGGAAATATATCAAATGAATCAAGAAATTTTCATTTCTTAATTTTTATGTTTACTTTTACGGTTTTACCGTTAGAAATTTAATTTCTAAACGACACTGAAAATTAGAACACATAGAAAAATCCGAAAAGTAAAGCTATGGCCGGGAATCGAACCCGGGTCCTATGGAGTAAGCTTACTCACCTGCTATGGGTGGTGTAGGGGTATAGCACGCGTCACGGAATGACGAGGACCCGGGTTCGATTCCCGGCCATAGCTTTACTTTTCGGATTTTTCTATGTGTTCTAATTTTCAGTGTCGTTTAGAAATTAAATTTCTAACGGTAAAACCGTAAAAGTAAACATAAAAATTAAGAAATGAAAATTTCTTGATTCATTTGATATTTCCTATCATTTGAAAAACAGCGCCATCTCTCGTCCCTGGTGAGCAGTAGATGTTCCACGGGAGTTTGTAATTGTGTCGTACAGACACATCATTCAAATAGATGACGCTTCGCGACAAATAATCGCACAGTAACAAGGTCACGTGACAGTTGGTAATAGATAGAAAAATTCGAACGCTTACTCACCTGCTATGGGTGGTGTAGGGGTATAGCACGCGTCACGGAATGACGAGGACCCGGGTTCGATTCCCGGCCATAGCTTTACTTTTCGGATTTTTCTATGTGTTCTAATTTTCAGTGTCGTTTAGAAATCATCTTTGGTGAATTCAGAAAAGGATATTTTAATATTTATTTTCTATGTTGGTATCTATGCTACAAATACCATGCACTGCTCATTTCCCACCAGCTATCGATTTGTGTACAACATTGTAAATTAAATAGAAACTTGGCTCTATTTCTACTGCTTAACAGTTACCAGTCATATTACTCATTCGTGCAACGTCTGTTCTTAATTCGGATTCGGATTCAGTTTGCATGTGCAGGGGATAAACGACCGTTTGTGATGTTAATTACAGCCCGACTGTTAGTTACAGCGCGCGATTATCTGGATTCGGTCAAATAAATAAGTCCCATTTCTGGACCTCCTCTTAATGCGGTAGCTTTGAACGTGTCTGTTTTAGGTTTTCACACCCAACGAGGTCACAGATTAGTTAATAGTTACTACGAGGTGCTATCATTGTGGCATATTATCATGGTGGCACCATGACTAAGAATCGCGAATGATTCGAAACTGTAATAAAACGTGAGTTATCCGTTTGTTTACATTTATACGTTCTATGGTGGGTCAGGAACGCAGCGAATTCTTCCAACTGAGGCAACTGGAGGTCTATGGTGGACAACAGTGGACATCCTATGGCTGATGTGATGATGATGATGAATCTAATACAGGAGTCCGTTATACTTAAGTAACATCGTATCTAACCTACCATGCTGGTCTGGAAGCAAAGACAAAACAGAATGCACCAGTTGCTTCTCTTCCCGCGCAGATAGCAAAAACCCATCGAGGGAACGGGCTAAAATCTTCTTCTTCTTCATGTGCTTCTCCATCACTGAAGGTTGGCAGTCAGACTCTTAAACTTTTCCCTATCCATAGCCAGCGCAAAGAGTTGCTCTACGGTTTTTATACCGGTCCATTCTCTGATGTTTCTTAGCCAAGACATTTTTCTTCTTCCCACCTTCTTTTTCCCTTGTATTTTTCCCCATCATGATAAAATCTTAGAGATCATGATATAGACGATGCGGCCAGCACATCATCACTATTTTGATTCCCCTTTCCACCTTACGCCCACAATCATGGCCTTTAGGTCTTGTTACTTTAGACTCTCTCTATCCCTTAAGGGATATAACATAACCTAACCTATTTCCGCTGCATTGAGACACGGTTGTTTATCTTTTGCACAATCGTCAATTGGTTGCACAAATGGTCGAGGTCCGCTTCCAATTGCCACTACGGATGGGGCGTATTACTGCAGATTTACTCGCGTTAATTTAGATGGAAATGGGTCAGGGCACTGACCCGTTGGTTTCGTCGGCTTAGCTCCCGTAGATGTGTTCTTTGGACGTGAGGTAATACGGTGGGAGGATGAGCTGGGATGTGAGGTGGCTTTTCAGTAAATTGTAGCATTTTGTATGTTCGCAGCGTAAGAAATTAAGGTAAAACCTGTAGATGAATTTAAAGGAAAGATAGTTTAAAATAAATTGACAAATTTGGCTTAAATAAGGAGACGAGTAATTTGAAGTTAGCGAAAAGCAAAGTTCCCGTTATTCATTTATTTTAAACATTGTGGCTATTACCTAAGGTGTCTTCTAGTCGACAAAAATATGAAGAACTCTTTAGCAAGAAATAAAGACGAGAAACAATATTTTTCGATAGGTACAAAACAACCGTCCCCTATTATATATACTCGTAGTACCTACTTAGCTAGCTTAGTACGATAATTAGACACCAATTTTAATTATTTTTAGAAATAGGTACATCGCTTTAGCAATCCTGTCCTGCACCTATGGGAACTCGATGCCAAATATGAAGTACATACCTACAATTTATGTGCGGTTATATAAAAAATATCACAACTCTTTGAAATGGTACGTGTGATCACGCGTAAAAAAAACGAATACGCATCGACTCGAGTACCTCCTTTGTTTTCGTTTACCAAAAGTTATAATATGTTTATTTGTGGTTTTCCTTGGTCCGAATCAGTAAGCGCTAACAGGAACGATATAGCTTTGGTATCTCGTTTGTATATTGCCGACGTATTGAAGTGAGCAAGAGCCATTGAAACTGTAACAAAGCGATATCGGACGCATTACCATCCAATAATATTTATTGTGTGGAATCCACTTCTACACTTTTGTTAGTTACGATCGTTAATTTAAAAATAGAGATTTGATATGCACGGATGGTTTTTACAGGTTTTTTTGGCACGATGTCTCTTGTCTTAGGGATATTTTGATTGTGGTTAATAAATTAAAAATTTATGTCATTATGTCTCTAATTACCTCGAGGCTCGTATTTTTTCATATCAAAGTGGCTGATTTTTCTTACGTTTTTACCCTGTGGCTCCATCTTTTGAAAAATTTCCAAACCCACCATCGACACATTTAATTATTGATCCTGCTCTCAACATTTTAGATGAATCGGTTGAAAAATACGACCTGTAGAGAATAAAATGCAACCCGACAACCAAGCCGGAAACTGAGACGCTTCGCACGCGTATCAAAAAAAAAACTAACTGTAATGCTACCTTTGTTCATTAACTAAAATTCAATCTGCACTCAAAAAACCTTTTCACGAATGTATCGACCGCACTTCTCCATCAATAAAACAGAACCTGTAGTGTAAGTTTTCACATATAAAAACGTCTCGAACGCGTTCACGTAAACGTCTCAATTGCTATGGAAAAATTGACAGCGCCACTTGCGGATCGAAACGGCAAAAAAATGTTCTCATAGTATTTGACATTATAACGCAAACGCGTTCGAGACGTATTTTGTGACCGAAAACTTACACTAAGCATACTTGTCTCTGAATTCTCGTATCAATATCCTCCCTCAAACACGGGGATCATTATATCGTGTCAACACGATGTGCACTCAAACCACTCAAACAGTGCAGTTCATCAGACGAAGAGATTAGCTATGGGGGAAAGTATTAGCCCCAAGACGTTATTTACCGACCCACGACTGATTTCAATCGGGACTTCGATTTGCTGAACCTTAAAGTGATGGGGAGGTGTCGATGGATTTTAACCTTTTTACATTTTTCAAATGAGACAGTCGCAAAAATCTGTGCTTAATTTTTGAAGTACGACGTGTCGTAGGCGTTTTCTCACCGTTTCTTTATACATTTTGTTGCGATTCCTTAACGTCACTGTTTTTAAGCGACGGTGTGGTCGCACCTTCATTGTTAATTTATTTGTATCTAATTTCGATTTTAACTTAGCAGGCAAGCTAGATACACAAGAAGTTAAATTTATGCCCATTGTGGGATCATCATAGTTTGAACACTGTAAAAGCTGTCATCCGCATACAATTTTATGTACTTTACTGTAAAACTGCCACTGGGTTTAAGCTTAATTGATCCTGCCTTAATATCAAAGCACATAGAACACTAATCTGATTTCGGCACAGTTTAAATTGTCATGTAAATTCGTAAAATCAAGCCGCACAAAATGATATGATTGAAATTATTAATGAACTGTGGATTTGATACGATCTCCGCATTCCGAATGAACAAACATTAAACAGTCATCGAATGTATTCGAATCAATAATATTACAAGAGAACGATATAACAAATGGTTATCCCAAAATTGTATAAATGTATTCAAAAATCATGATACTTCGTGATAATATCAAATTACTTATCAGCATCATAAATGTGCCGTTATTTTGTAATTTTACAAGATATACTTTAAACAGAACTATTATTTACATATATATCGATACTGCACAATATCAGGACTTCACTAACCTTTACAGTACAGATGGATCTGAATTGATCCTGCGACAGTCTCTATTTAAGCGACAACGCAAATAAAGGCTTTGTCTACATATATCGACATAGCAAATATCGATAACTTTTATCGCTGCACTGGCTTCTACAAAACTGAACAGACGCCTAGCAATATATATTATTCAAAGTCTCAGGGTAAGAGTCGGTTGAAACCCCGGATATAATAATATTATAATTATGTTCTAATGGCCATTATAAATATTATATGACACATTAAAGGCGAATTAGACGAAAACATGGTTTTGAGATGAACAACACATACATTTGAAACGGATGTACATACGAGTTTAAAGTTTATTATATTATTATTGTCATGGTCAGCTTCAAGCTGTCATTTTTATCTGTAGCGTATGGTTTAAGTAATATTAATACAGATTAAAATTGCTAATTAATGCTGTAGGCTTATTGCCTAACTCGCTCGCAATCGCCATCGTATTCATTTTGACAGTTCCTGTATGAATGTGACAGCTAGCTGATTCCGATGCCAATTGTTAGCCCATACATGAACCGTCAAAATGAAGACGATGGCGATTGCGAGCGAGTTAGCCAATAAGCCAACTGTTCACTTTGTATCGGAAAGTGACATTATAAATTGACAGCTCTGACCTTTATAGTTTGAATCGATATAGCTCGCATCGATATTTTTCACCTCCTTAGCCAAAGACCGATGGATTGGTCTGAATCTAGAGGTTCTCGTTACGGTCCTCAGGTGACAATGCAAATAGCAGCGCGCCCACAAAGCATCCAATACCGACGCATTGGTGATCTATTTGAGATTAATTTCCAAGATATTGCCGGCTTTAAGAGCAAGTTCCTCGAATCAGAATAATGAACGTATAAAAAGAAATGTACGCAAGTTCTATCTGTCACTGATGTTTGCCAATCTAAGACAAATAAAAATAATTGGTGTGTATATTTTATTGAATCAGGCGTTACTTTGCGGAGGTCCATTTCAATGAACACAAAATTGCTACTCCGCTACTTACGTCCAAGATAACCAAGCTTGTGCGAAATCTTGCAAGCTTGGTTACCTTGCACGTAAGTAGCGGAGTAGCGAGGTAAATATTTTGTGTTCATTGAATTGGTTTGTAGTTTCTATGCACACGGCTAATTATTTTTTTATTTTTTTTGTAAAAAGTAGATAGATAGTCAAGTGTTTGCCAGTGGCCCGTTTCTCGAACCTACTTACAACAATTTATCGATTCAAACTTTCGCGATTTTCACACATTATTTATATAATAAAACGGGACTTAATCACGTAAACAAAAACAAAAAGTATTTTTGTAATTACCTCGACGTTCCGGACGCGACTTTGCATCATGCATCCGTCGAGGTATTTACAAAAATACTGTTTAGGTACGTGTTTAAGTCCCGTTTTATTATATAAATAATCTACTTACAACAATGTTGCAAGTCTTAATTATAGACTATAGCAACATTGGTCCGATCAACCAATCAGTGTTTGCGATTTGGCCAATGTTGCCAGTGTACATTTGTAAAATTGTAACTTGTTGGAGTCGAAAAACGGGCCCCTGAAAATAGATTTTTGACATCTGCAAGGGCCACTCGAGAGCGGTTTTTTTACACGAGTGGAGTCGTAGAAAACGGCTCTAAATAATTTTGCTAATAAAAATAGGTAAGTTGATTTTTTTTTCAGCTGCTAATTTTCTAGTTAAATATACAGATCATACAAAACTATCAAATGGTACTTTTCATATACGTGTTTTAATCGAGCTCTGAAGTAATCGAAATTCTAATTCGTTCGACAATTTTATAAACCACTTTTGAGTGTTATTTTGCTTTGGGCTTACAACCACTAATTTTCATAATACCTTATTCACTAATACCCCTAATTTTCAAATTACCATGGGCTCTGTACGGTCCAATACCGCACAGCAACTCCACTCTAACTCGCGTCCTACTTTTGACATGTGTCATAGCGTTGACTACAGCAATATTGCGCTAATATAAACAGTTACTCTAAAAACAAACGTTAAAGATACACGGCCTCACTATACTAGTAGTAATCTTTATACGAATAAACAGTCATTATTTCAACTTATCAAGTTTAACTTCAACCCTGACAAGGAGCCATACTGAAACTCGGTAGAGGCCCCTACAGGCTCATAATACCCAAAAATACCTAAAATGTCAAATTGTTACAAGGGACATTTTGACTTTTCAGGTATTTTATAGGTATTACGAGCCCATGGTAATTTGAAAATTAGGGTTATAGGTATAAGTGAATAAGGTACCTTTTATGAAATTTAGTGGTTGCAAGACCAAAGTGTTATTTTTCACAAGTCATTATTTTATAAAATAGGCCTCACCCCGTACAGTTCCATACACTTACAAACTTACAAGCTCAGGTACAGTTTTCTACGCGAATGTTATCAAAGTATTATTTCCCTTTTATTTCCAGCGTTGCACGGTGTTACGTTGTATTAGATTACGGAGACGTGGCACCGACGCCGGCGACAGGCCGAGGCGCGGGATACAATGTCACTTAAACGTTGCCGACGACACGACATAATGTGATAGAAATCTGTATCGTTCGAGATCGAGATAGACGCCATTGTGCATTGATAAGATTAGAGAATTTGAATAATAGACTTTCAAAGTGTCGCCAAATTTTGTATTAACGGTTTTTTTCAATTAGACTTTTACCGTCTTATTTTCATTTTCTGTCTCGTGTAACTAATTTCCCCCTATACGCCCACAAGCACGCTAAACTTGGCCTTTAGGGGCCTTACCATGACGTCTTAAGAGGCTGACAACACCTAATTTTGTTGGAATTGATGTTATTTAAACACTTTTTTAAGAAAAACTGCACACAAAAAAATACAAAAAAAATATAATGTTAATTTTCATCATATTTCAAACACGCTAGACGGGCTCGATACATAATTGAACAAAATCGGCTCGATTGAAAATAATTGCAAAGATTGGTCTTAAAATCACCATTAAACGGTTCTATGTCTGTATTTTTTCGACGTATGGGTCTGCAATTAAAAACATAAAGTCAACATATTCATACCTAAACGGCCAACGAGTCATATTTCACAAATAATCCATACTTTTGTTTATTTCTTATGATTTGTGTCTTATTTGAAAGATTTTAGACGCGCGCCAAGCTGCCGGAATAGTTTCTTCTCTTTCACTAACAGGCACGTAAACCGTATGTGTGAAGAGTGGCGCTGCTCCAGGTCATTTGCTGTTGACAGCGCCTTAATGCGTTTCAGTTTAGGTTCGCTCGCTGTCAGATTCATACTAAAAGTGACAGCTAAAACTTGAACTGAGTTGGAATTAGGACGTCGTGGTAAGGCCCCAGGTCCTCGTATCCTAGAGCACTGATACATTCTGTTTTTTCTTACCTTCCAGACCATCATAAGTGTGATTTATCACAACATTTAGGGCCTGTTTCACAACTCTCTGTTAAGTTCTAGTTATCTTAACTGTCAGTTATCTATGATGATGTATCTGTCTATTTTATTTTATTTTGAAAAAATGATTTTCTGCCAAGTTTCTTGCGACGCATTCTTCTTGGCAATGATGGTATTTCCGAATGCGCTGATAGATTCAAAAAAAGACATGTAAAAGAGCCCTCGGCGGCCTATTTGCAAAATAAACTTTTGACTTTTTTGACTTTTGACTTTTGTCTGTTTCGTAGTAATAAATTAATAGAGAATGAATCATAGATACAGTTTGTCTATAAAGTCGTGAAGTTAAGGCGCTGTCAACAGCAAATGAAATGACCTTCAGCAGCTCCACTCTTCACACATACGGTTCGCGTGCCTGTTAGTGAAAGAGAAGAAACTATTCCGGCAGCTTAGCGCGCGTCTAAAATCTTGCAAATAAGACACAAATAATAAGAAATAAAAAAATTATGGATTATTTGTGAAATATGACTCGTTAGCCGTTTAGGTATTGAATATGTTGACTTCATGTTTTTAATTGCAGACTCATACGTCGAAAAAATAAAGACATAGAACCGTTTGTTTAATGATGATTTTAAGACCAATCTTTGCAATTATTTTCTATCGAGCCAATTTTGTTCAATTATGTATCGAGTCCGTCCAGCGTCTTTGAAATATGATGAAAATTAACATATATTTTTTTTGTATTTTTTTTGTTTGTAGTTTTTATTAAAAATGTGCTTAACTAACATCAATTTCAACAAAATTAGGTATTGCCAGCCTCTTAAAAAGTGGCAATACTGTAGTGTCGTCCCGTTTTCTTATACTTATAGATTAGGAAGGGACGACGCTACAGTATTGCCTTTTTAATTTCACGACTTTATAGACAAACTGTAACTGACACTTAGGATAACTGCAACCATGACAGAGAGAGGTGGCTTAGTTAAGCATGATAGATGTACTGCTTTTTGCGTGTGTGATATCCATGTTTACCCACAGTTTGCCTGTCTAATGATTGACAAGCTCAATTTAACCACTCAATTTAAGCAGAATTATCGCAGATTTAGCTATAATATAATCCCCGTTATACGCAGTATCAATCGGTATTCAGGCGACAAAATCAGCTTTAATTTAATCCTCTAACTATTGGTGTTTGTGAAAACGGTTAATAATTTGCTAACTAGGGATGCGGTTGGATATTACTGTTTAGTTAGTTGGTTTTTATTACAAGCTCTATATTATTAGCTTGTAATGTACACTATGTTATGTATGTAAGTATGTTTTGCCAGTGTCGATCGAGTAGGTGAGACTAATGTAAAACATGTCCGAATATAAGACGTAGGTAATGGTGGATTAATGACGATAGCAGGTAGTGCGAATCCTATTAATACATACATACTTACATAAATCACGTTTTTATCTCTTACAGGGTAGACTGAGTCTAAGGTAGAAAGACCTAAAGGCCACTGTTTAGCATGATTGTGGATATAGGTACAAAAGGGAATCAAAATAGTGATGGGTTGCTAGCCGCATCGTCTATTAGTATAGTCTCATTCCCTCGATGGGCTTTTAGCATCTGCGCGAGAAGAGAAGCAACTGGGACATTCCATGTATTTTCTTTACTCCCGGAAGAAACATTATAAAGACGTTAGAAACGCTCTCTTGGTAATGAAAGAAAACTGATTATGCTAGCAATTATTTTGAAATGTTATCGACCATAATGGTGATTATTGCCCATCGTTCAGGCTATAATTTAAAAAATACCATTGTGAAATACGAAAATCGCTGCTTCGTGTGACGCATTGATTTCATTACAAACCGCGGTACCGTCAGCAAAAAATGATAGTCGCTCATTAAACGCGGCGTAGTAATGGTGGCAGTACCAGCGGCAACAGCCGCCACGGATGACGACTGTACTGAATTTTGTGATATTTTTTGAGAGATGTATGTGCCTAACAGTGCGATGATAGACATGAAGACAATGATGATCATGAGGTAATTAATAGGTAATTGAGACATTTCAATAATTATATAGGTTTGAGTGAGAAATTATCTAAAAACTGTATGCTTATTACGTAACTCGATCGCAATCACCATCGTCTTCATTTTGACAGTTCATGTATGGGCTGACAATTGGCATCGGAATCAGCTAGCTGTCACATTCATACAAGAACTGAACACAACGGCGATTGCGAGCGAGTTACGTAATAAGCTAGCTGTTCAAATCATTTAAAAAATTTACTAACGTATTTGTAGCAAAATGTATTGCCTGCTTAATCACATTCGATGACATAAGAAAGTGTGTTTTTTTTAAATAAAACTGTCCCTAAAAGCCCTCGCCAGCTTTCTGCACAACGCCCGTTCCGAAAATGCAAATTTCAACAACACCGGGTTTTGTATTTTGTCAGCAAACAGGTTTTTAATTAATTCGCTCACATTTGAGGGACATTTCACGGAACGGCTTATTTCCATTCCGATTGCGATTGTATTTTAAACTTTAAACTACAATTGACTACAAATATTAATTGGTTAAGCGGCCGACGAAAGTGCTGTAAGTTTAACCACTATATGTGTACGTGTGTGCGTGTGTGGGGGTGTGTGTGTGTGTGTAGCAGTGGCGTGGCGTCCATAGAACTCTATTCCCACCGGCTTGCCTATTTTAAGGCAGTTGGGCAATTTATTGTGCAGAATTAGAGGAAAAGGCTAGTTAAGTTCCCTTCGGCTTGCCTTCTGATATACTTGACGCCATGCCACTGGTGTGTAGTATAGTGTAATTCAACTTTTTTATAACAGTGGGGCCACAAGAACTAAACCCATATTTTTATCCCGGAAATTCTGTTAGTTCGGCATAGTAACTCTCGACTCTCGAGAATCTACTTAAATTATAGGGTCGGCGTGTAAAGATCTCTCTCAGACCCTCAATAGTGCCCTATAGACCAAAGCAATTAAAATAAAACGCGACAGATTGACACAAGAAAAAACATTTAATTTAGTACAAAGCTCAATCGAAAGTAATTGCAGTAATGTTCTTCCTTACGGTACCCTGGGGGCCTATTCGCTGGACTAAATGAAGAGTTAGTGTTCCCTCTATATTGAGGAACCAGTCAAGAGTGATGAGGGTTTGGTAATGCGATTTTTTAGCAGTTGTATCTGAACAAAAACAGTTGCCTTATGCTCCGCAGCTACAGATGTAAAAAGGCAACGTCTGCGCGACACATTGTTTATTCTCATAAATCATCAGTTAGTTGTGCTATTTATACGGGCTACCTACCTACTCGTAGAAAAAAGCCATGGTAGCCTAGTGGTTTGACCTGTGGCCTCTCAAGCAGGGTCGTGGGCTCAAAGCCCGGGCTCGCGGCCATAAAGGTGCTCTTCGGTCTTTGAAAAGAGACAATTGGCGTCACTTAAGTTAGAGCAAGACAACGCTCTACGATACAGAAATTTTCCGAAAAGACCGATGTGCAGTAGCCAACGATAGAAATATAATGTATGGCAATCTCTGGAAGAGGCCTTCACCTGAAGAGGGGTTCTTGCTCACACAAGCAACTAGAATATCATATTTTTTTTTATGTCATTTTTTCATTTTTATGTGAATAGGAAGGCAAACGAGCAAGTGGGTCACCTGATGGTAAGCGATCACCACTGCCCATAGACACCTACAACCCCGGAGGGAATGTGAATAGGAAGGCAAACAAGCAAGTGGTACATACATAATAAAAGTGATAATTACTACCTATATTTATTAACAATCTTTGAATTTTGTTAAATTTTAACTAACAATATTATTTATAAATTATAACTAAATATCTTTATAACACATTAAAAGACATTAAAAGAGTAGCGGGCAGCAACTGGACTCTCACTGCACAAAATAGATCGGAATGGAAGCGGTTGAAGGAGGCCTACACCAAGAACTTGGTAGTGAAAGGCTAAGAAGAATAGAGAGAAAAGAGATCTTTATAACAGATGTAAAAACATATAAATATTATAAATGCTAATAATAGAATAATGCAAAATTGAATAGAAAGTACCTATGCAAATAATAATATTGAAATGTAATTTGTTAAATTTTTAATGTGATTTGGCAAGAAATAAAAGGCTTTTTTTATTTTATTTATTTTATTTACTGTAGTTTAAGCCGGCCTCACTTGGCCGTTCATAGAACATTTTTTTAAATAGTAGAACTTCGTCGTTATTTTATTAGATCTGAGTTTGATACTGAATATCTATTTCCAGATCAACAACAAGGATTGGTGCAAGAAGGGCCGCAAAGGAGGCCACTGCAGTATGAAGTGCGAAGGTACTAATACATCTAATTAAGTTAGGCTAATTGCTATTTGGTACTACTAATACGGTTAATACCAATGAGGCCGATTAACGTTGGTTTCCTTAGAGAAAGTGAACTTACTGTGTTCTACTTAGTAACGACGTAAATAGCTTGAAAAAATTAAATAAACAATTCAAAAATATTTTTACAATACAGGCTGCTCCAAATTTCTTGATTTTCCGGTAAATATTTTACCGATTGGTCAGTATACCGTTTTGGATATTTACAGAAATACCTTCCCATAATAATGCTACGAGAATGTAGTGTCTTTTGCCATAGTGTAAGGACACATTGCATTTTTAATATTTTAATTACTAGTTAGCCTTCTTTTGACCACAATCACGACTAATTATCGGGCACCTATGGTTTTTCAGATTTTTTGGCATTAAAGCTTAGAAAGTAAGCAGTTATGCACATAAAATACAAAAACCATGGGTGCCCGTTTTTTTGCAAGGGGGTGTATTAAACAAAGACGTAAACTAAGATGAACATTTGTCTAATAAACAAATGAAACTGTTTCCAGATCTCCTGAACGAGGACTTGGCTGATGACGTCAGGTGTGCCAAGCGTATCTACGACCGCGTAGGCTTCAAGGCGTGGCCGACGTCCTACGCCTATTGTAAGGAAAAGAGCCTTCCTGACCTGTCCCGCTGCTAATAGCCCAGCTGTATTATAAGTTTTTGACACAATAATATCTCAAACGTGCGCGTAAACGTTCAAATTAGGTACTATAGTAAAAATTGCAGCGCCGCTAGCGGTTATGTAATGAAACGACAACAAAATGCAACGACGCGTTCGAGACGTGTGTGGTGACAAAAACTTGTACTTTGATATACACACAGAAGGTTCTGTGTCGTAAAATTTTGGTGTATGTTATAGAAGGAGTATTTTCGATGAAGTTGACGAGTAAATTAAGAGTTCATCGGCGTTGACACATGGATTTAGCAAAGATGGTATGAAAATGGCGTAATAACTTCAAGATCCCAGTAAATTTAAAGTCGAAGTAACAATTATTATACCTAAGTTTTAAACAGTACAGTGATTATGATAGTTGAGTATCACTTGTGTCTTAATACAGTTATGCTAAATTTTTAGAACCTTGCCTAAAGTTTCAAGACCTTATCAACCATTTTATTTCAGACCTGACAACGCTGATAATCTCTGCTATTAAGTTTGTTAATTTAGACTAAACTCAAGTTTTACATTGCACTGCCAATTTAAAGTCTTTTAGTAATTAAATAAATTTACATAAGTATCATATTTTTAAGGCGAATATTTTTTATTATTACTAATTAAGGGATCATGCATATGCTAGCATATTACGTTAAGAACTAGAGTTAATTTTCACAAATAATCAACCACTTCATCGATAAATGTACCAATTATTTTTAAGTAATATACATTAAAGTTTTCAGTACACTGCACTCGTTTTATTACCTCTGTTAATAAAGGATTTTAATTATCATTCGGTCATTGCTGCAATAATCAGACTTGTTACGGACTTTCGTTAAATAAAAATTAAAATTATTGTGCCGTATAATTCGTGAAGTAATGGTTTTATTTACATTAAATGAGTAAAACTAATAAGTCATGCTTACGTCAGAGAATCATGCACAGAATTATTATGTTCACGGTTTTTCTGTGGACATAATAAAAGTCATCTGTTTGCAGTTGATATTTTTATGAGCATTATAGAGTCTAAACTACTTTTAAAGTATTTTTAGAGATACTCTTTTCATGACCACATTTATTTAATTTATTTTACGTCACCCTCAGCCGTAATTGGGATTTTACGCCCGCTTCGCGGACAGAAAATGTCACTTCCTGGCCGAGGCAAGACGTAAAACTTTATACAAACCACGGGCGGTAATTCGTAAAGCCCCAGATCGCATATTTATGCCCCTCACCTTCGGTTCGGGCCACAAACACCTGCGATCTGGGACAATTATGAATTCACCGCCCTAGGTCTGTAATGTACTAATGTTTACACTTTTTTATTTAATAACGTGACACCCTGTATGTAATGTTGTCAAACAGCCAACATACGTGTGCTATGTGTCATCATGTCGCAATCATTAATCAAAGATGAAATCAGGCGAAATAGCAAGAAGGTGGAAGGTTGGTAGAATAACAGTGTAATATCAGGGAGTGGGCCATCATCAAGGCCGTGGAGGGAGCAACTGTTCAGGCTAGCTCTAAGGAAGACTTGCGAATCTAGTTGCCGACCTTCTATTGAGAGGCACATAGGATAGTATTACGTAGATTCAGCAACGTGAAAGTGAAATTTCTAACTATAAAAGCGTCTACAATAGGCGAAATATGCTAACTGATTCGAGTACATGTTACTGGGATTAGTAAGAAGTGATTTAACATTAGAGCTGAGATATTTAATGAAGAATATGAAGCATAAAGCAAGACAATATCGCTTAACTAATCTAAAACATATTACAGCAAATTTTAAGATGAACTTTTAGCTTAACTCTCAAAACGAATTCCTAGATAATAAACGTTACAAAACTAAAACGTTTTAGCTCGAAGCAGTATAGCTTTTAAAATAAGGGTTGTTTCAGTGTGTTTAGAGTGTAATTTCACTGTTGTAATGTCCGTGTAATTTAGAAATTCGTATCGCTGGTCATGCGACAATGTTTCGGGGATCACATAACGAGATTATAAGGGTAATGGGTGAACTTTGGCTCTTGAATGGGTGTATTAGTCGTATATGTTTTTACACACTCGATGCGTGGGGTTTTTAGGACATAAGTACGCAAATGGGACGGCTTATGGGGCGTGTTGTTATGTGTTAGGATTGAAAATTCAATTTGAAACGATACACGCTGTTTTGAAATTGATCCAGAATACATCAACCCCTATTTCACCATGTCGACAATAGTCGGTGACAAGTGACAATTCGAAGAAAAATGTTGTCACCCCTGACGCCTTAAGGTGCGACCACACCGCCGCTTAAAAAACGGTGACGTAACGGAATCGCAACAAAATGTATGAAGAAACGGTAGGAAAACGTGACGCATACGACACGTCACTGCGTATACGCGGCGGTTTGGGCACCCTTACACATTGAACATTGCCCAAGATGTACAACTTTAACAACTCCATTAATCCTGAAAAATATTTACAAGACTGTCCCATCAAACCAATTAGACCACCTGCTAAAGTATTCTATAATAATTCTAAAACATCTTGTCGATTAGATAGATAATAATAATAATTTATAATATAATTTCTAAACGACACTGAAAATTAGAACACATAGAAAAATCCGAAAAGTAAAGCTATGGTCGGGAATCGAACCCAAGAAATAAATTTCTTGATTAATTTGATATTTCCTATCATTTGAAAAACAGCGCCTTCTCTCGTCCCTGGTGAGCAGTACATGTTCCACAGGAGTTTGTAATTGTGTCGTACAGACACATCATTCAAACAGAGGACGCTTAGCGACAAATATTCGCATAGTAACAAAGGTCACGTGACAGTTGGAAACAGATAGAAAAATTCGAACGCTTACTCACCTGCTATGGGTGGTGTAGGGGTATAGCACGCGTCACGGAATGACGAGGACCCGGGTTCGATTCCCGACCATAGCTTTACTTGTCGGATTTTTCTATGTGTTCTAATTTTCAGTGTCGTTTAGAAATTAAATTTCTAACGGTAAAACCGTAAAAGTAAACATAAAAAACCAAGAAATAAATTTCTTGATTAATTTGATAATTTATAATATAATATTTATTTATTTTACACAATATGTCACAAATAACAAACTTATAGGCTAAAGATAACAAGAGGAAAATATTTTTTATTTAAATACCCTGAACTAGGAAATAATGTATTCCTGTGTAGATACCAGATAGATGCCTATAGTAGAGGTATGGGAGATTCAGAAGCAAATTTTAAATGTCCCTAATAAGAAAATTCGAAGATTCACGCCAGCTTAGGTCACAAAAACTATAGGTCACAATAGTTATTTGTGTCATATCACAAGGGAACAAAATGATTTTATTTACGGCGAGGGCTGTACATTCAATCCAGAATGTAGGGAGGGATTCTAAATTAGAATCCTGAGCGTAATGAGGGATTTAAGTGTTAACGTCCAAGATGAAAATATTTTTTCTCTCGAGTGGCTCATACAACTTTTCACAACGAACATTAAAAAACTTGAAAAATTATTCTAAATATAATTAAAGAGCTACCAGCATAGAAAATAACGTGGTTTTACAATTATCAACTTCAAAAAATTGAATTTGCAAAAAACACTTAGAAAAACCTTGAACAGAAAGCACGCAAAGCTTACTTTTCTGAATGAGAGGTGGGACAAAGTAATAATCTCTAGTGTCCAGAGATTTTCGGATCGTCAAATAACTACCCAAACTGGCTGAAAGGTTAGCCTTAGATGGATCAAAAAAAGAACAGAAAATAGCTCGATAAAAGCCAGGAATCTAATAAACTCACGAAACATTCGCTAGCCGTATCCGAAAGTTGCGCTGGTATTTTTCATTAAATAACAGTAAACGATTGATTAATGTCTGTCAAAATTAGGTACTTGCTTATTTGCCCCTCCTACGGGCCGGGGTCATGGCATTCCTTACTAGGCGTGGGAGTCAGACAGATCCTACTAATATTATAAATGCGAAAGTTTGTGAGGAGGGATGGATGGATGGATGGATGTGACGATGTGAGTGTGTATGTTTGTTCCTTCTTCACGCTGAAACTACAGGATGGATTTGGATGAAATTTGGAAAGGAGACAGCTGGTACCCTAGATTAACACATAAGCTACTTTTTATCCCGAAAAATTGTATAGTTCCCGCGGGATAGCGATAAACATGCGAAAGATCAGAGCTGTCTAATGTAACTCTATTTCTACGCGGACGAAATCGCGGGCAGAAGCTAGTCAAAGATAAAAATAAACTGGAAAGTAAAACCAGCCCCTATTTCACCTACAGGACAATTGTCGGTGACCATTGTCAATTCTAAATGCAATGCGTATTCAATATGAAGCCAACCGGAGTAGATGCTCGTCGAGTTTGTAATGTAAACAGAATTGTCACCCAAACCGACAATTGTTGCTTTGGTGAAATGAGGGGCCTGAAGCACTGTTAACAATTATCTTTTACCGGTAGGACCTTATACGAGACTTATCCTGTTCGCTACTGCTTATAGCACGGAAGAGAACCCTTCGCTTTAGAAAATTAAAGACGTAACCAAAACCACCACCTATGCATCTGAACAAACAATATTCGGAACACGTGTTTCACCTCTCTCTGGGGCATCCTCAGTATCCTCAGTGATTGTAACAATAAAGAAAATTAAATACGTAATCAACGCAAACGCAACCAAACCCCACCTACCACTAAAATTGCATTAACCGCTGAAGGTGCCTCGGAGAGAGGTGAAACAACACGGTCGAGTCCTTTATCTTATGTTACAGCCAAATGGATGTTTTATTTTATCTGCGTCTCGCGGGCAAAGTGACCGATAAAAACAAAGGAACGTTAAGTTAATATTTATAAAACTTAATGAAACGTATGTATGCACACTGTTTATTTTGTGTTTAACCGTTAATGAATGCGGGAACTATGTAGCTAGATACTTATTCTATTCTTTTGCTTTTTAATCTGTGGTGGGTCTAAGGTTCGACGGCCAGTCGCCTTTTATAACGCACTAGCATTGAAGCTTTCGTTCACATTTGCTATAACAAAATCGGCAGGCGTTAACATCATAATAGACTTCATGAATATATGTCTATTTCTGTAGTTGAACTAGTTTATCTATAAAGAATAATTGTTATCTGAAACACCACAAAATTTTTGCGACCACTCAAACCCTCTATCGCGTAAGCAAACTACCTCCGCCTCTGAAAATTGGTTTCTGAAAAAACACAGACTAAATAAGTTTCCAAATAAGGAACCAAATAAAGTAGAAAAGCATTTTTTACATCCTAAATTCAAAGAAACTCGTTACTAAGCGGCGGATATAACTTAGTACGTGGTGGTTATTTTGCATTTCCGTCTTATTTCTATCCTCCCGGCAACCTGAGAAGTTAGGCTGCACGGCAATGAGGCTGAAATTATAGACCGGCCGACTCAGTTCAGGTTCTGTCATTTTTAGTGCGGATCTGACAGCGAGCGAACCTAAACTGAATCGGAATTGAACCGCATTAAGACGTCATGGTAACCCTACTGAACGTGTTTAATTCATGCTCTACATTTATCTAATTTAAAATGGATTAATGAAGTACCGATCTTTAACTTACAATTCAGTGGAAATTTTACAAAATCCGTTCTTATTCCTAGGCTATATCACAAAGGCAATCTTGAAAATATCAGCTTCCTAAGTCTTAAGTCAATCAGGACTTTCGGTAAATAAATTGCTATTTTTTTTTATCCACTTTTTTATATTCCTGACATGGACAAAATGTCTAAACCCCACAAGTTAGGATGCATACGAGTATATTGTTTAATTCACTCATGACCAGAAGTTTCTGCAAAAACTACTAAAAGACTGAAGCGACATCCGTCCACCTGTCGTATACTGCGGCCCACTCTATCACGCAATCTACCATCCAAACCAGACCCTACAAACAATATACAAAGCACAATTTCATTCAACATAATAGTTCTATCTCTAAAAACTGGTTGGAAATAGACACCGAAAGCGAGCCATTGTCAATTTGCGCAAAATGGATGCCGTGATACAGTTATCAAACTAAAATTTCCAGTCAGCTGAGGGACATAATTCCTTTTTAGGGTTACAAACCTGAAAAGTAAAAGAGAACACTTATGTTTATAACACCAATTGTCACTGCCAATTTATTCAGAATCTACTGAATCAATTCTTACAACACAACTGTCTCGTAAACAAATGAATTATTTTTAATATAAAGATAGTTTTTGGGGGACTAATTAGAAAAATAAAAGATTTAGCATTGTTATACAATCAATATAACATCAAGTATGTAAAACAAAATTTCAATTAAACCCGAGCACTAGAAGTCAGTCTAACCTAACTCGACTCACAAAATTTCACCTTAGCAAAGTTAATTAAAGTCTGCGTAGTAACATTTTTGTTACCAAAACTATACGCAAAACAACGCGAATAATTGTACAAAATGAGTATTGAACCGCACATCACACCAGCCTGCATTTTCCCAACCAAAAATATTGCCTATTCCGACAATAAATAGTTATTCTCATTGCCCAATCACAGGCAGCCCATCAAAGTTCCGACAGGAGGTAAAGACTAATAAAGCTCTCTGTCAGAGCTCCTTAGGAAGACACAAAACCCTTCAGACCACACACTTAGCGGGATAATAAGAGGTAACGAATGAAGGATATTTAAACCTTAGCATCGTTTCGTTTTTACAGGCTTTTATTTAGTTTCATTCACAATGCTGTGGTACGCCCGTAATCTAATCTGGCAAGCAATTTTGACACACTTCCAGGTCTGATTTGGCATACCTACTTGTACAATACAACGGTGACAATCCAATAGTTTAAGAGTGAATTTCGGGCGACCAACATCCTCTTCGAAGAAGGAAACTCTTCAACGGTTAGTCCGATTGACTTGAAATTTGATGTGTAGGTACGACGGATGATAACAAAAGGCACGGTCAACGTCGAGTAGAGACAAAAAGTTTGAATGTATTACTAATTTTTTTTTAAAGAAAGTAGTTTTTCACACAACCCCGGCTACAGTTTGCACTTGACGCCATTTTGTTGATTTTCCGATCATGCCACGGTTCCTGTTTCTATGCGCCGCGTGACAACCAGTGATTGGATGTTATTGGATATCGGTTTTTGGGATAACAGCAGTTATTGACACATCATACTGCCCTGATAGTTACAATTGAGAGTAGTCGGTCGAAATAAAATAGGGCCGACATTTTGTGTGTTAATTCAACGAATTAAATAAAAAAAATTGGTAGACTTGCTGGAAAATGCTTTTCACGATTTAGTGATAAAGTCGTTGTCTTGTTGCCTTAATGTAATGTTAGCTATGAACAAAATTAATTTATTAGTATTTTCAATAATTATGTTCTAGCCTAGCTTATTTATTGCCCGCGACTTGCCCGTGACTTTAGTCTAGATCTGGGCCCCGATTTTTGAAAGCACATCACTCGAAAGTGGTATAAATCTTTTTATATCTTCAAAACTACAGCTATAATCAAATTTTTGACTAGTTCGCAAGATTAATGAGAGCCGTATCTTCTAAGCTGCTCGTATTTCAAATTCAGAACAATATTTCATCATTTTCGAGTGGTATTTTCACATTATGTGCTTTCAAAAAGTTCAGCCGTTCTGGCGTGAAAGAGTGTCAATAATATTGTCGTCACAAACTTTCTCATTTATAATATTTAGTAGGATAATTTAATTTTTTGGCGAAATCAATGATGACACAATCTAACTTTGCAAGATAACCTTATAAAATTAAAGACAAGAAGAAAACATTTTAATAGTCTCGTAAAGGAAGCTTGTTGTAATTTATGGTAAAAGTCAATTCTGTATTTTTATTTGCCCTTTATTGTTCTCAAGTCCTTAATTGGCGATAATTATCGGACTTCCTGCAGATAATCACCATCGATTATTCGTTAATCGCTTGAAATATCGATACAAAATCGAATCAGTATTTTTGGAAGGAAATCACGTCCATCCAAAAAGGCAACTGTCCTCTTACCTTAATTATCTTCACAAACCATAGTGTTTTTATAAGCTTTCATTTATTTTTCAATATTCGTTTATAAGTATGTATAAGCCCAAACCCTCTCACTATGAGAGGAGGCCTGAGCCTAACAGTTAATATACTGACTTGAATTTTGCTAAAATAAATATATTGTACATGTATGACAACGCCAGCGCAATTAATAAAATAATAGCTAGCTAGCACGTGAGAACGCTAGAGCTATGTCGCGCGCGAGATTTCGTTCTAGAAATAGACCAGTAGTCCAACTCGCGCAAAGCAGCTGAGCGCTCTCTTGTGCTGGCCGTAGAGCAAAAATTAATTTGTATATATTTTAAATATTAACTTATTTATTGTCAATATGCTAGACTGGGTTAACATCCTGGATTTTATGGAAGTCGTCCTCGTTTTTAAAGCCTTTAGGATTGTCTGGGAATAGTTTGGTAACTAAGAGTACGAAATGAAATTCCTTTTCAGAGTAAAGTAGGTTTTTAGTGTCCTTCGACTGGCAAGTATTCAAGAATTTATTGAATAGGTACCTTACTCAAAGGTTAGTGTATATTTACCAAAACTAGGTTCGTCGTCTGTGGTCCCGCGGGAACTTTTTACTTTCCCGGAATTTAAAGTAACCCCTGTCACTATGAGAGAAAGTGTTGCTTTCTACTATTCCATCCCATCACTACTAATCTACTATTTTCTACTAAACTTGAAATCTGTTAATGTAGGTCCAGAGGATATCTAACAAAAATACAAAAATAAAAACATAGAAACGACTTTGCCTTCGCACTCAACTCAATTTATTCTATAAGAAAATCATCGATATAAAATAACGTGACATAATTATACTGGTTACTTTGTTAGATTTCTTACTTGGTTATGAATGTTATGATAGAGGCCTAACCGTAGATGGATGAATAGAAGTGAATATAATGCTCTAGGTAGGTACCTAAGTACTCAAAAGAAAATAGGGACCACTTGAATCTCATCGGTAAAATCTTGTGATATTTATTATTACTAAAGCTCTACCTACGAAATAGTAGACACCTAAGAAATAGCAAACATATACCTATTTCAATGAACACAAAATATTTACCTTGCTATTCCGCTACTTACGTGCAAGATAACCAAGCTTGTGCGAAATATATACGTTTTACATGCAAGCCCTCCCTCCACTACTGCCACACAAAACGCACACAAATCCCACAATCATCATCATTGTTGATTGTGGAAATGGACCTCCGCAAAGTAACGCCTGATTCAATAAAACATATACCTATTTATTTAAATTTTACTTTGCCTATGAAACTCAGTTGACCCCTATTCTCTTACGAGAAGTATAGTTGCAAGTTGGCAATAAAAAAGTGAACCTAGAGGAAAAATCTGAATGCCAATGCTCCGAAATGGACCGGCGCTCATTTAAATGGTAATTTCCTTGGTCTCCCGGTGGGAAACTCTGTAAAATTACGTAATGAACACCCGGGAACGATATCGCTTTCGTATATGACCATTTACTTACGGCAAACCACCAAAACTTACCTGCAAAACAAAGCAAAATTAACTTTCCCACCTTCGATATAAGAATTACAAATAAGCATTGTTAGCTTTGCTTGTACTGTATAGGCCTTAACCGGTTAATTTAGACCTGTTGTCTGAAGCTCTTTTGGTAATATTCTTGTTTATTGCGATCAAATCGAGAGGTCGCGTTGCGTTGGTGACTGTTGACAATAAAAAAGGTACAATGCGTCGGTAATGTCATCCAGGCAGATTCCCACGTCTCTGATAGGTCGTTGACATGTGCATCGATTGGAGGTGGTTTTTGCTGTCGATTCCAGAGATGCCTGCCAGAGAGCATGCACTAACGAAGCAGCAAGCAGTTTCGATGATGCTACGTAGTCATGTAACAGATAAATCACTCGGATTGCTTATTAAAAATACATAGATACATTCATACAGTCAAAGAATTTTTTCCAGACCTATCGAGGAACCTCCTCACATAAAACGTCATAGTGAAATTACTTGCTTTGGGCTTAAAACCACAAAATTTCATAATCTTATTCACTAATACCCCTTATTTTCAAATTACCTTGGGCTCATTATGATACCTAAAAATACCTAAAATGTGAAATTGTTGTAATTTGTTGAATTTTTCCTAATTCCGTAGCTTTTATACTAATCTGCTTATTTACTAAACAAATACAGACGAACCAAAGACGAACATAGAACCTTAGAAAATAAAGGCACTTACACATACAAGTTTTATTTAATGTGCTCAAGAATTTTGAATATTTTACAAAGTTTGCTTAATTAAATTCCAAGCAAAGTCAGTTTCGAGTTTCACAGGTTTCTTTGTCTGTGTTTCCCGCCTACATGTTCGCTAAAAAAGGGATTTTACAGCATACTGCGGTAATAAAAACAAAATTTTTATAATTTATTCAACGACAAAGGATTCAACAACGTCTCAAACCAACTTAAAGTTCTAAATATGCTGGGATGTGGAAGAACCACAGAACAAAAAGAAAGTTAAAATAATAGTTATAAGAACACTGTCGTCGGTAAGTTCCGTTGTCTAGAAGAAGAACTACAGAAAGCATTAAAACGTGAAGCTAAGCATACTATGGATATCAATTTGTAAGAGATAAAATCACTTTAAAACCAACAATAAATCGAGCTAATAAAACCTCTGAAATCGCGCAAAACCAACATTCGGCGTCCGCGCATACCGTCCGTGCCTTATCGAGAAGAATGCAACGATCGATCTCTATCAGACGATGCGCTTGCGACGCGTCAGGTGCCCCGATTGTGTGGTAATGCGAACATAGGAACTTTCTGAACTAACTAGTATCAATCACAAGTGTTTGTCCGATTAAGTAACAAAATAGTTGCTGAATTAAGAAGATCACACTGAAGAGTGGAGATGAAAAATGTTTACTGTGTTCAAATAAACTGAACCACCCGCTGAAACATTCCGGAAGAATTCTAAGGCAACTTGTATATGTACTTAATACAGCCCCTTGCAAAAAAATCGGGCACATAGTTTAGAAAGTAAGCTTTTATGCCCATAACATACAAAAGCCATGGGTGCCCGTTTTTTTGCAAGGGTGTGTAAGTATAAAAGATGTAAAAGAACAATACAATACAACAATACAAATACCCTTTATTGAACACCACAAATCAGTACAAAACAATACAGAAACAAAGAACAAAGTATACAACCTAAACCTAAAGAACCTTCCATGCTGAAAAAAATAACATTATAATGTAAGAGAAAAATAGGCAATTGGCGAAAATCTTAGGAATCCTGTTATAGGCCATTCGGTTAGCCCAACGCTGTTTTGATTTCCTATTCCATTTATTACGGCCACATGCTAAACGCTGCTTTCACCTTAAACCTTAGGCTCTGTCTACCCCGTAAGGGACAAAGACGTGATTTATGTATGTATGTAAAAGCACAATGACAAATGATTTTGAAACTGGTATCGTTAACGGTGGTCCGTTCGGTCTTCTGCAATAGTCTAACTAACAAGTATGGATGGGTGGATGTTTGTTTGTTACTCAATCACGCCAGAATGGCCCAACGAATCTGGATGAAATTCGGCACATAGATAGAGAAAAGTCTGGAATAGCACATAGGCTACTTTTCATCCCGGAAAATTCCCGCGGGATAGCGATAAACGAATTGTTTGCAGACGAAGGCGCAGGCAACAGCTAGTTATGTTAATAAATGAAGATGCAAGTTAACAGTCAACGCAATCCTACTTCGGTAACAAAAGTTGTAACACTATCAATTGTTTCAGAGATGGCATCTGCTTTAACATCGAACTCGAACCGAGCCGGATAAAGTTATTCATTCTACATGTTGAGTGAACAGGTCTTTCGTGGGCGGCCATAGATGAACTTACCAATAGAGTGGCAATAATTGACAACCGAATAGCCTAATAGCTTGTTGTCCCGGGTTCGATCCGGTGGTACAGACATTATGTATGAAAAATATGAATGTTTGCTCTCGAGTTTGGATGTTTAATAATGTTTAAGGGTCAATTTTTCAATCGTCAAATACCTAGGACATATTTGACGAACAACTATATGGGTATCTGTCAGTAAAGTGCTTATCTGAGGATTGAAAAATCGGCCTTTAAGTGTTTATTTTTCTATATATGTATAAGTATGGCTATCTGTCTAGTACCCATAGTACAAGCTTTGCTTAGTTTGGAACTAAATCAATGTTGGTGTCAAACGTCCAATGATAATTATTTATTTATCAATCTATCCAATCATACAATAAGTAATATTATAGGTGTTAAATATAATTTTAATTGTATATATTTATTTACTCTCCGTTTTCATTAAAATTAAGTCAGTTTCATGCATTATGATCCGCAACGACTAAACATGAAATATCCACATTGATCATAATAACTACTTGCTCCACTCTCGCGACCTTTGACCTTTGGCCATCCAATACAGCAATCGCCACGGTGGCTTGCCAATTCTTTTCATACAAATAGTATGGCCGCCTATTGTTACCTTATTACTTCTGTATACCTTATTAGGGTTCCGTAGCCAAATGGCAAAAACGGAACACTTATAGATTCTTTCTGTTTTGATTGTTAAATGTGGTGTTCAACAAAGAGTTATTGTATTGTTGTATTGTATTGTATTGTATGGCATTTCTATACCATTTTCATTCTTACCTGTCCTATTTGGTAAACAAAATTCTAACCTCAAAACTTCTCATTTTTGTTTAAGTATTTCATCATAAATAAATTAACTGAAGATAAAATCAGCAAAATTATGTACAAAATATTACCTCAGGTTTATTTGATAACATAATACACCTTATTCTTAACAAAAATTTGCATATTGAGGTTACAATTTTGTTTACCAAATAGGACAGGTAAGAATGAAAATGGTATACTCTATTAGTTATTGGCTCTATGTGGGCGTATCACACAAACTTTGGTGGCAACACCGCAGAGGGCTGACAATGACAACTGATTGGAATTTTCTCGAAACCAGTCGTAGAATAATTTGAATTAATGAGACGATTAAGAATACTATTTTGTTATCTGTTCGGTCATTGTGAAATTGTGTTTATCTGATGGAGTTTTCTTTTAGTGTTTTATAGTTTCAATAATGATAAGAGGAATTTACGATACCAAATTTTATAGTGTTAATTTTGTTTCTACTGTCTCCGTAGATTAATGTCCATCGTTAAGAAGAATTAAAACAAAGCTTATTGTAAAAAATATATTTAAGTAAATATCACCCTGGCACACATCTTACGGAAACTCTTACTTTAATTTACTTTAAAGGTTAGAACTGGGTGTTGATGAGTCAGTCAGACGGTCGGTCAATGAAATCATAGCTAGGCATATTAAGATGACTTATCTTGGAATGTAAAACCGGATCTTGCTTAATTTGTCTCTCTAAACAATCCAGTAGGTTTTATACATGTGCAATTACATTATAATATAATAATCGACAAAATATAATCTAAAGCTTTCTTCCATGTTGGTCTGGGAATAAAGAAAAAAACAGAATGTACCAGTTGCTTCTATTCCCGCACAGATGATAAAAGCCCGTCCAAGGAATGGGTGAAAATCTTAGGAATCGTGTTATAGGCGATGCGGCTAGCAACCCATCACTTTTTGATTCCCCTTTCCACCTATACCCCCATAATTATACTGAACGTGGCCTTTGGGTCTTGTTACCTTAGGCTCTGTCTACCCCATAAGGGATAAAAACGTGATTTATGCATGTAAGTATAATCTAAAGATAGTTATGACACGTTTATTAACATAATACATTTGTAAGTAACGTTGTTGGAATATTTCCATAGCGCTTTATTAAAAAAAAGTTCACAGGCCAAATAAAAAAGCGTCTCCATAAAATACCTAAGAGTTGAACAATAAAATCAATATTGACAGTTTTGTCGATATTTCGTAACATGGCGTTTTAAATAATAACGGCGAAGCCACGCAGCGTGTCGTCTCGGTTCCCATGCATTGAATGGTGTCCCATACAAGCTACAGGTTCTCAAACTGTTATGGCTGACCGCCCACTTATTATGAACATAGCACAGCTTTCCCGCCCCTAAAAATAAACAATCGAATTATAAAAAGAAAGAAAGAAAACATTTATTGACACAAAATAACACATAAAAAAATAAGCAAAAAAAAAAAGCGTACATCTAACTAATATTATAAATGCGAAAGTATGGATGGATGGATGGATGGATGGATGTATGTTTGTTTGTTACTCAATCACGCCAGAACGGACCAACGGATCTGGATGAAATTCGGCACATAGATAGAGAATAGTCTGGAATAGCACATAGGCTACTATTTATCCCGGAAAATTGCGTAGTTCCCGCGGGATAGCGATAAACGAATTCTTTGCAGACGAAGTCGCTGGCAACAGCTAGTACATGCATAAATCACGTCTTTATCCCTTACGGGGTAGACAGAGCTGGTAGCAACACCTAATGGCCACGTTTAGCATGATTGTTGGCGTATAGGTGGAAAGGGGAATACAAAAAAATGTAATTACCTATAAAGGTTTGGTAGTAATAGAAAAACTATAATTACAAGTACCTAAGTATTGGTATGCATGGAACCGAGCTCCGGCTCCTAGCTTCCACTATCTTACTCGCTAACTTCGCCGCCAACCAGCAGAGCTTGCGCTGCTGTGTTCCGGCGTGGAGAGTAGTACAGACGGTGAAATTACTGGCACCTAAGATAAATTACTTATAGTTGAATAACCTACTAGCTCGTTTGCCTTCCTTTGTTGTATAAAAAAGCGGCGATTAGCAAAATCAATTGCATCTCAATGAGAATTTTAGCTATAGCTGTCGTAATTTTACTATTTTTTTCTATCAGTAAGATCCTTACGATTACCTGGAAGAGATCGCTCTAAAGCCATAAAGCCGCCTATCGCCTTGTAATTTTCTTTATGTACATGTAGAAGAGAATCGTTTCCTGTTTTGTTGTTTATTTATTTATTTATTTATTTATAGCCTTTTTATTCCGAATTCGCTACAATTTCAGTAAGTACCTGTTGTTGTTGTTATTGTCGTTTTTTTTTTTTTTTTATTAAATTGTCGCGTAATTCGGCGTGCCTCATGGCATAGGCCTCCTCCGTGTGTGGAGGGTTTGGGCTATAGTTCCCACGCGCGCCCAGTGCGGATTGGGAACTTAACACACACCATTGAATTTCTTCGCAGATGTGTGCAGGTTTCCTCACGATGTTTTCCTTCACCGAAAAGCTCATGGCAAATTACAAATGTAATTTTCGCACATAAATTCCGAAAAACTCAGAGGTGCGAACCCGGGATTTGAACCCACGACGCTCTGCTTGAGAGGCCACAGGTCAAACCACTAGGCTACCACGGACTTGTTTGTTTTGTTGTTTATGTAGTGTTTAATATTATAGTCATTACATTATAAGGGTACTAGAGCTGTTGCCCGCGACTTCGTCTGCAAAGAACTCGTTTATCGCTATCCCGCGGGAATTTTCCGGGATAAAAAGTAGCCTATGTGCTATTCCAGACTTTTCTATATCTATGTAATGTGCCGAATTTCATCCAGATTCGTTGGCCCGTTCTGGCTTGATTGAGTAACAAACAAACATCCATCCATCCATCCATCCATACTTTCGCATTTATAATATTAGTTAGATAGATTAGATTAGATAGTGCCCCCCACCCCGGTTGTCGACGGTGTCATCGTGGGGGGCGGTGGGGCCCACTTTGGGCACCTATGCATTAGGCGAATATGCGTGTATATTAAATTTGGAAAGTGTAGAACCCTCGCCTACGCAGTGTGTGGGCACCGCGCCGGCGCAACTAGAGACGTGCCGTGTTTGGCTTCCGTTGTTTTTGTTTCGGCTAAAGAGTGTTAGTTCTCGTCGTTAAAGAACAATAAAGATAACGCTTTTTAATAGGACTTTTATCGTGCGATCTGTCTAATTAAGCCATGGTTTTGGAGGAGATCCTCGGTCCTCGGAGCGGTAGACGAAAACTTATTAGGTACCTATTTAATTAATGTTCGTATCATTTTTTTTTATAATAGTTATGGCTAAGGTTTTTAAGAAAGACATGGCTTGAGTCTATTAGGAAAACAATTTCGCTAATGTCGAGTAAAATACAGTTTTTAAACATGCCAATGTACGGTGAAACCTAACCTACCTCTACTTAACTAGGAAAGTCGGAATTATTAAAATAAATTAGTTTACCAATTACCAAAATTAGTAAACGCTGAGTGGAGTCCTTTTTTTTGTAACAACTGTATCTACTTTTTACATAGTTATCTAATTCATGTTTTAGTTTAAGTTGTTCAAAAATAAATATTTTCTATTCTATTCTACCATTGTTGCCCTGGATGCACCGGCCCAAATACTTTACAGAGGAACCGTACCCGTATTAAGCCAGACACCAACTAACAAGAACAATGATTAACGCTATAGTTTGTCAAAAAATTTAAGAAAAATTAAAACATTTACCTTTTTTGAGAATATTATAAAAAAAACAATTTTGGAATGGTCAAGGTTGTATATCTATCCGAACGTTATGGAACCATTCGAAATTTTCGTCTTTCGGCGAAGAACACTATACGTCACTCAACTGTCTGAATGAACAGACGCCGATTATGAATCAACCAATGAAACAAGAATCTGTGTCAATTTCCGATGCAATGAAATTAACGCAGTGCAAGAATGTCAGAGAATTATTAAGTTGGAAAACAATATCATTTCATTAGCACTCACGTTTGACTTGGAGTGCTAACGCGCTAAATGGTTGGGCAAAGACATCATAAGTAACTTATGGAGTTTCAATGTTATGTTTGTACGCCAATATGGTAAAGAATTTATGTTTGGATGGAGGTCAACGCACTTGCATACTGACAAACGCAGATACAACTCAGATAATACTTGTACAGTCACCAGCATAAATAAGTGATCATTTTTGTACCTTGTCGCTTTCAGTCGTTAGATGATTTCGTATGGTTTTTCAAACATGACTTTAAAGTGACAAGGTACAAAAGTGATCACTTATTTATGCTGGTGACTGTACACTTAGCATATGTTTATGAAATCAAGCTATTAAAAAGTTGTAAGAACTTCTGTTGCCCGCGACTTCGTTATCAGCTCGCTATGCCGCGTACATATTGACAACGCAAAAAAAACACCGGGTAGCACTCCGGGAGTGCCGGCAGAAGTGACAACCTACACACACGCACACTCGCGCAAAAGAAAAAAAAAACTTTTCTACAGGAGGTTTGAACTGCGGTCACTTGAGAGAACGCACTGTTCTACCCCTTATACCACTAGGCCAAACGCACATACATTAAAGCGACGAAATCGACGTACAGTCACCAGCATAAATAAGTGATCACTTTCGTACCTTGTCACTTTAAAGTCATGTTTGAAAAACCATACGAAATCATGTAACGACTGAAAGCGACAAGGTACAAAAATGATCACATATTTACGCTGGTGACTGTACACTTCAAAAATCGAACGCGACTCTAGCTTCATTCGTATTTCAAAATAAGCTCTTAGAGAATCCTGATATCCTGGTACTTAAACTCTCCCTCCGTCTTACGTCTGACGCGAGTTTAACATTTTTACCCATCCAAAAGTGCCCAACGCCGCTTAAGAAGTATTCACTTCAACAAGTAGCGGAAAAAAACATTGAATGATAAAAAATTGAGATTAAAATTACGTCAAGTATATGCCAACAGTCAGTCGATGATCTAAGCTACTAGTTTTTAATCGCCTGCATCTATTTAAATATGTAATGATAAATGACCCTAATAACCATTAATGCCAAAACAGGACTAAATAAATAACGAAAATGATGTATAATTTAATACACGGATATTTGAGCGCGCGTCGTCCAATGTAGTTCGAGTTCGAGACCTTATGTATCCGCGTAGAATGTTTTGCATAAATTTTATTGACACCGACCGGTTTTTTTCCTTTGTTATATTTTGATCGCATCTGGGCCCATAAACTTTTTTATTTCCATAAGTTTCGGAGACGAGTTAGGTTTTTTTAACATTTTGACACTTTGGCTTTATTTAGTCGTCATTAGGTATATCAATACCTTAAAAAAATAACCTCGGAATCCAGCAATATTTTTTCAAAATGATGATGGTACAGGTGTAGTGTAAAACGATTTTCCATGACATTTCGTTGAATTTTATCCGTTTTTCAACTTTACAAGTTATTAAAGTCGTGTATACAATGCAGCTGTCAGATTAAATTATAAATAAGAACTTTATTTAAATGTCGTTAAAGTTGAAAACCGCATGGGAATTAACGAAATCTCATGGAAAATCATTTCGCACTACATCTGTAGCTCTTATCCATAGAGGAATTTAGCAATAGAGCGGTAAGGGTGCCACCACACCGCCGCTTAAAAACGGTGACGTTACGGAATCGCAACAAAATGTATGGAAAAAACGGTGAGAAAACGTGAAGCATACGACACGTCACTGCGTATACGCGGCGGTTTGGTCGCACCCTAATACGGGCTGCAACATATTCGTGATTTATTTTATCAGTTATACCGAGCCAACACTAGTATGTAACAATTGCTTTTACTTTTATAAAAAAAATCGGCCAAGTGCGAGTCGGACTTGCGCACGAAGGGTTCCGTGCCAGAATATATAATTTTATTTGTAATTATTTCTAGCGTCTACGTGTAGCCATAAAACTTTTGTTGCATGGAAGCCCCCCTTAAATATTATTTTTATTTTATTTTTAGTATTTGTGGCAATAAAAATACAATATCTGTGAAAAATTTAACCTCCTTGCTATTACGGTTCATGAGATATAGCAAAAAACGCCAACAACTACTCTGTTGAATGGGAGCTCCCCTTAATTATATACTAAATGCGAGTCGACTCGCGCACCAAGGGTTCCGTTCAAATTCAGAAAGTGAATATAAAATCCAGTGTTAGCAGATCCCTAAGCAAAATGTAGGCAGTGTATTTTTTTATATACCTACGACAAGGAAGGCAAATGAGCAAGTGGTACACTGGATCACGTGTGAGGTCAAGCGATATTGGTTACTTAAATAGACAGACAGATATAAAAATGTTATAGCGGCAACTGAAATAAATCATATCAATCATATAAATCATCATGATGGTTCCTGAGTTACACCTGGTGACACACAGACAGCCAGATGGACGGACAGTAGTCTTAATAATAGGGTCCCGTTTTTACCCTTGGGTACGGACCCTAAAAACATTGACCTAACATAGTACACTGCCTGCAAAATCGGAGTTTAGCGATATTACTACGGTTCCAACATTAAGACCTAGAGTAGGAGTTCCCAAATTAAAGCTCCTTGGAATGATACCCTAATACACTTATCTTCGTTTATCATAATGACTTGATAGCTTTACTTATTTAATGTGATATTAAATCCCTTTAAACGGCGAAGAGAGCCGAAACATTAATAGTTAATAAAATCTAATTTGATATACTTAAAATTTAATACGTAGATCTTTTATCTGAGATACGATTAGATTGGACTTAATTGATAAGGTGAATAGATGAGTTACAGAACCGGCATAAAAATTGATGTATTTATATAATACAAAGTTTTTTGGGAAATAATCTAAATTTATTTTAACAGATTAACAGACTGACGATCTAAATAAATTTTGAAATTTAGGTCACTGCTGTTTTAACTTTTTTTGGTATGCCTACTCTTGTGTCTGTTATGCTTAGTGCAAGTTTCAGTATGCTTAGTGTAAGTTTTCGGTCACAGTATGCTTAGTGTAGGTTTTCGGTCACAAAATACGTCTCGAATGCGTTCGCGTTAAAATGTCAAATACTATGAGAACAGTTTGTTGCCGTTTCGATCCGCAAGTGGCGCTGCCAATTATTCCATAGTAATTGAGACGTTTACGTGAACGCGTCCGAGACGTTTGTTCGTGTGAAAACTTACACTAGAGGCTCAGAACACGTCTCGACCGCGTTTGCGTTAAAATGTCAAATACTATGGGGAACAGTTTGTTGCCGTTTCGATCTGCAAGTGGCGCTGCCAATTTTTCCATAGTACAATTACTATGGAAAAATTGGCAGCGCCGTTTACGTGAACGCGTTCGAGACGTTTTTTCGTGTGAAAACTTACACTAGAGGCTCTGTTTCCGTTTCAGTCTCGAACGCGTTTGCGTTAAAATGTCATTGTCCTGTCAATGGTCCGAAAGGTGAAATGGAACTGGAAGAGATCCTTTTGAGGGCTAATTTCGCCTTTGTACGTCTGTTGGACCTGTACCTAACCTGAAAACTTCATGTGTATTCACGTACGATAGAGAGTTTTACTTACATAATCTACCTACCACTGCACAGAAAGAAACTACATCATTAGGTAAGTATATACCTTAGCTTTTGAGGCGATTCACAAAAAAATATTTTATAGGTTAGTTTATTACCTACAGCTAAGTAAATGCAAAAATTCAGTGGCGGATTTATACAATGGCCGCCAGTAGGCTATAAAATTATTGACTCAGCCAAAATACATTTTTTTAAATTCTGTTAGATTAAAAAAACATTGAGCCAAATTAGCGTCCCCGAAATCTGCCGCCCTAAACCACTCCTACTCAGCCTCCTGCTACCATCTACTATTACCAAATATCTTTGCTACAAACTGGATTATTATTTTAAAAGCTGGAGCTCATTCTGTAAACATAAAAGCCATTTTTCCTCTTATTTATTACCTACTTCAGGTTTGAGCCTGTAAATCTTTGCGAGCAATTTGCTCCCACTGCACAATCTGCAGGCAACAGGCGTGCTTACATTAACCTCTACAAATCCTACTAATATTATAAATGCGAAAGTTTGTGACGATGTGACGATGTGATGATGTGACGATGTGACGATGTGAGTGAGTGAGTGTGTATGTTTGTTCCTTCTTCACGCTAAAACGACTGGACCGATTTGGATAAAATTTGGAACGAAGTTAGTTGGTACCCTAGATTAAAACATAGGCTACTTTTTATCCCGGAAAATTGCATAGTTCCCGCGGGATAACGATAAACATTTTAAAGGTCTTAGTTGCCTAGAGTTGCAACGTAAATACTTATTGCAGCATATTATTATTACTATCAACATCAGTTCTTGAGTCTAATTCTACGCGGACAAAGTCGCGGGCAGAAGCTAGTGTGATATAAATTAAAGGTAAGCGAAATATTATCTTAAAGAAAATTGGATGAATACATTTTAAAATCTACGCTGGTACATTACATTACTACCCTTTAGCTCGTTTACTATCTATCATATTTACATGAAGTAAAATCATGTACGCACCATGCTATTCTGAAAGCAAATTAGTTGATAAATACTTTCCTTAAATACTTTTTAAATGCTTCCATATACATCTCCCTAAAGTACCCTGATTCAATAATGTATCCCTATCATGTAAACACGCAATTACACGTATGTAAGCAGTCATAGCGTCTCGCTTCGTACACTTGAATCCTCGCTTCAAAGTTCGTTCTATCGTGACAAGTCATCTAAGTCAGTATACATCGACGACAGTATAATACGACGCCACAAACACCAGCTCTGAGCCGCCTCCTACAATGTCGGCGGTCCACCGAGTAGGTGGTCTCTCAACTCACAGGGTGACAAAGATCCCTAAACTTGAACTGTAAACTTTGAGGAAACACTATTTGATCTTATATTGATATCATGTACAGTGCGTCTATTTTCTAAATGTCTCTCGGCATCATCTGACTTTCCAGGGTCCTATTTTATAAAACTACAAGTTACAATTTACAAGCGGAAGTCTCTATCTAACACATAGGGTCAGAAAGAGACTTCCTCTTGTAAATTGTTTGCTTGTAAGTGTTATCTGCCGCCTCCTCTTTTCCAACCTGTGCATCTGATCGTAATCCGGCAACAATAGAATCACGATTTTTGACGAGGGACATTAAGTGCGTCCTATATTTTATCGACGAAGCCTGCTGCTCATTCCATTCGTTTATGAAGGCTGTGGATACGATTTGTATTTAATTAATCAATTAAGAAAAACTACCAGTTGTAAAACAAATCTCTGCAATGCTATCAAGATCAATTTTAAGTGTTGAGATGTTGAGATAATCTATAGTATAGATACTAGATACTATGTAATCGATAAATGTCGATGACTCGATGACACTAGGGCTTTGGCCTCAGTCTTACCGTTCGTACTCATAGATAAAACAGGCTACCTACTCCGAAATCCTATTTTCAAAGTTCGTACTATACCGTTCCTTTCACTCTCGAATAAATGAGAATTAGTGTGAGCGGAACGGGACAAAACGAACTTTGAAAATCGAACTTCGGAGTATAAGGCCAGTTCTATCTACAAATTTCAACATCCAATAAGAATTAGCACGCGCACCTACGCCGCGGCAAACAAAGCGGCCCACGCGCAGAGAATGGGCGACTCAATGGAGAACATTAGCATAATCCAGAGTTGGTTAGTTATTCATAACTTGTGTAGTAAGTATCGTAGAACTGTGTTGACTTGTAGGTACGTCATCGTCTTAGCTGGCGATTTTGCTGGTTTCCGTAGCCAGAATGACGGAAACGGAAAATACTTAATCTTATTGTATTTCCCTTTTTTGCAAGCTTTTAATTAGCTTGCCCTGTTTGTTTACTTATGTAAGGCCGATGATAATACAATAATTGTTATGAAATTCTGGTGACCCAGCCAGGACCGTCGCCGCAGAAGTGAACTCTTCAACGGTTGGTCCAATTGGTTAGAAGACAATGAAGTAGAGTCAATGAAAAGTATAGTCGGCAAAAAAGCTTGTATTAAAAATGAAATCATGTGGGGCCGCTAAGAAATCTGTCACCTGTCCTTTTTACACATACCTACATTATACCTACTAACAGCGTTTTCGGAAAGACCATCATTGACAAGAAGAACGCGCGGTAAAAAATCGGCAAGTTACATTCCTCTATGAGCAAGCGTTACATCAATAACAGAAGGTTCTAACTTCAATATGAACACAATAGATACATACCTATAGCCTTTTAGAAATGTATGGAGTTGTACGCAGGCGCCCGGCCCATACATCCATCATGTCAGTTTCACGGAATGAAATGCTGTTAGAGATTACATGAGTAATTAAGGGACTAATGTATTTTGAATCCAAGCGTAGGACTATATCGTATGTTATGAATAGAGATAGGTGTAGGATGAATAAAAATGTCGGTTTTAGTTCGATCCTTCGGTCAATGACCTCATTAACATTGCAGTTGTACTAAAACTACATATACAGTAAAACCACAAATGTTTGACGTTCTGAAAAAATATAAATTCTTGTTAGAACTCAACAGTGACAGATTAAATTTTTTTTAATACTCCTTAATTCTTTTCAATCTGTTAAACGAGGCTACAGACATGTACAATGTAATAGGTATTTCAATTATTTACCTTAGAAAATTATATTAATTGATTTATCAGCTACTCTCTTTCGTCTATGGCGTAAATAAAATATATCATATAATGTAATATAGGTACCGGATCATAATGCAATACCCCGGATCATAATGCAATACCCCGGAACATAATGCAATACCCCGGATCATAAGGCAAATACACCGGATCATAATTCGATACTTACACCAGATCATAATGCATCATAATTAATGCAATACACGGCACTGTAACTGTAACTTATGACCCTCCACGATTAAGAATCACGGAAAAATTCAAATTCTTCATAAGTTAATCCGACACAATTATACATACATACATACATACTGCCACGCCTCTTACCCACAGGGGTAGGCATACACAGTTTTACGTCAAAAAATACCGTGTATTTGCATTAAATACAAAAATCATAAGCCCCAAGGCACCATATAAAACGCCTAAGCAAATACTATCGTTCTAATCTGCTTAAGTAGCTCCCTAATCTAGTTAAATAAGCACGGTCTGCCAAAGAGAAGCGAGTGTTGAATCAAGAATATAAAATGTTGCTCGGCGGCCAGAATAAACAATAACGAATAATGATAATTGGGGAGGTACACACGGCAAAATAATTCGGTAAGCATAGGCACGCACACAAAAGTCGTCTATGTGTTGAGTACCGACATGAACATTACGTAGAATCCACATGTGAATGTGTGAGTGAGTTCGATCGTATATCTACCCTCTCAGTACAGTTTTTTTTTAGTAATAAGATAAATAAGTAATGTCGCTGTAATTTACCTATTTATTATATAAACAACAACAATAACTATAAAATAACAATGAAGAAAGTTGCAACTATTGTAGTTAGTTTATAATAAACTAAGTTAAAAATAATTACAAATTAAACTAAAAAATCCCCTTGGTATCGTGCCTGGCTCAAAGGTTTAAAAATTCAATATCTCCGGTTTAAGTTAATTCTGCAGAAATAATGTAAAAGTATTGTTTTATTTTTGCATTTTCCTAAAAACATTTTACATTATTATCTTACATTGGATATTGTCATCGCAAGTGTAAGGCAAGAGAAGGCACCCCGGATCGAGTCTTACTTTGACCTTGAATCTTTAAATTTATGCAATCTGACGCATTGAACTATTATTACCAGCGTAGTAGCTACCATCTCACTGATTCAACGTGTTATATTTTTATTTCTCATCAAGTCTGGTCTGAGATTCAATTCCAACATTTCCAACCAATATTCCTTACAACCAGCATCGCCATTTAAATAACATCCAAAAATGTCATTTCTTCTAGGATTCGAACTCGGTTCACTAGAGAGCGAGTGCACAAATCAAGTATTCGACTTGCCTTTGTGACCGCTGAGCCACCGAGACATTTAATATAGTTGGTGAATTTATGAATTACTACGTCCAAACTGTGACTACTGCATTTGCAATGTGTAAATAGTTGTTTAACGAGCTTTGAAATAAGGTTGAAATTAGAAGGTTGAAATTTGCTAGACGATGCACATTTTATTCATTGTCGTCTAACAATATAAAGTATATTCTACCCTCAAATTATTAGTAATATGAATTTGTCAACGCTAGCCGCCATTCGTTACGCCTTGTTTTACAAGTGGTTTTACAACAACGAACTGTTTAATTTTGCCTTTGAAATACCTTGTGATTTGCAAAATATGGATAGTCATCATCTTTTTTGAAAAGAGCAGAAATTATTGTTCTTTCCGAACAAAATATTTCTATAAGGAATTGATATATCGGTAAGTAGACAAAGTGTCTGATAAAATAATTACTTCTTATTTTACATCAAATTTCTTCATGGTGTTAAAAACAATGATTTATTATTGTATCCGTAATGTATCCAAATAACTTTCTTTGACGAAGAATGTTTTTTATTAAACTTCATTTATTTTGCAGCGGAAGACTTCAATTATGGATTCACCGTTATGCAGACTTCGGGCACGATAAGAATATTCCTTCTGTATCAAAACAAGAAGTCTCATCTTCACGCCATTTGGACATAAGTAGTTGCCGCACACGCTAAAGGGACCTATTTCATATCAACGAGAGACAATGTTACTTACCTTGTAAACTGTGCGACTTCATCTGCATGTTGCAGGATAGCATTGTCGTAACTCGTAAACCAGCAAAAAAAATGCTTCAACGGATCAGCCAGCATAGAAGAAACAGAATGAACTTTGATCGTGAATATTTATAATTTTGATTCGAATAGGTAATAATGTAGTGATTTTTAGTGATGAAAAACCATTTACGTCTGAAAAAGATGGACGAATTTTTTTTTGGCGAAAAGTGCTTGGATGTCATCCATGGGATTTGTGAGTTAGTGGGTTGGGGGTCGTAATAACAGTGCTAAAAAAAAGTGATGTGTGACCTATTTCGTGCATAACAATATTATTGTGTCATAGTCAAAGACTGGCTGAGCACCCAACAAGATTCCTTAACTGTTATTAAAAGCAAATTTAGGTAGCTTAGTCACTTGAAAGTGGAGATTTAATCCAGTGTGCAATGATGTTATTGTTAATGGCTGTCATTTAACATGTCGATTCATTTCACCACTGACTTTATTTCTCAAGAAATAAAAGGTTTCGTTCATCTTTCTCAGACTTAAGTAAACTTAATAAATCGGAAATTCTTATAAATGATACTCTTTTCAAAACCCTTGTTAATTCGAATAAATTACATCTTAAAAATAGCCTTTTTGTGGTGTGCATTCGATTTTTTTTGTATTGTAATTTTAAATTATGTTTGTAACAGAAAATTTTAATTAACCTAAAATCATACTGGTCACTATAGTGTGTGTTGTTTTACGAATAAATGTTGTTCTTCTTCTGTTATAATTATAAGGAACAGCATGCAATTTTATTTTGCTAATTTAATTAAGTAGTTATAGTCTTATGGTAATAATAATTACTTAAATGTTGTAATAAACAATTTGAAACAATGATTTTATTTTCTTATTTTGTTCTTTTACTTTCTTTTTTTCGTGTTTGAAGTAGTCATGATTTGGTTTTGAGATAGTTATAAATTGAAAAAAAAAATACAAAATAGACACATTTGTGCAAGATTCGAACCGAGGTCTTTAACATTCATAGTCCTAATCAGTACGACTGAGCCACCGCGCTCATATTATTCATGACGAAATTATTCTTCCATTGAGCAAAATCGTTTGAATAACAATAACCTATACAATAAGAGATATGTGAAGGTAGTCAGAGAACACAATCAGCACACATAGGCCATATTAGTGTGAATACTCGTGTGGATACAAAACCATTTTGTTGTGTGTGTAATTAAGGCAGCGGATAGGTGCGGATGTGTGTATAGAATGACACACATGGACAACTAGGGTGCATACCGAATAGTTTTGCTGTGTGTACAAGTGTGGGTATATCGTGGCTAAAATATAGCACTTTAATTATTTCATACATGGTGTACGTATGTTTCCTACATGTAGTATCTTACCAATATTATAAATGCGAAAGTTTGTGATGATGTGACGATGTGACGATGTGAGTGAGTGAGTGTCTATGTTTGTTCCTTCTTCACGCTAAAACGACTGGACGGATTTGAATAAAATTCGGAACGAAGATAGCTGGTACCCTAGATTAAAACATAGGCCATTTGTTATCCCGGAAAATTTCATAGTTCCCGTGGGATAGCGATAGATTAGATTAGATTAGATTAGATTCATTTATTTCGATTTGTAAATTACATTATATTTTTATGTCAAAACATAAGAAAGTCACAAAAAGATCGTCAATTGTAAATAAAATAAAAACAATAAAATAAAAAATAAAAAAATAGAAATCAGAAATCCAATAATAATTACAATCAAAAAATAAATGTCAAATTCAATGTCAGTGATTACAAAATAAAAAATAAAATAAAACAGTATATAATAAAATTATGCAATAAAATGCGATAAAATGTCACACATTAAAAATAAATAAAAATGAAAAACAATATGGTACAAAGTACAAATGAACATTGAATGTCAGGAAAAATTCATTTCACTGTACTCTTTTACAGAGTACAATGATTTTTCCAAAAGAAGTATTTTTAATCGGCGGCCAAATGTCTCGTCCGAACATTCATTTTTTATGTCAGTGGGTAGTCGCTCATACAATCTAGGGCCGATGACGCGCGGGTTCTTGTCAAGCAGCGCCAACCGCCGTGGCACCGCTTGCAATCGCCCGGTCTGCCGGGTTATCCTGCCCGGAATATTAACTCTTTTAAAGGAATCAATATTACGGCGAGTCCACAATAAAATATCGTAAACATATTGGGAATAGTGCGTCATTATACCAAATTTTTTAAACAAATCCCTACACGAATCTCGTGGTTTGACACCTGCCAACGTGCGCAGAGCTCGCTTTTGTATTCTGAATACTTTGTCAGAATTCGTTGAGTTTCCCCACAAAATAACGCCGTACGAGATGAGGGAATGGAAATGAGCATGGTAGATTTGGACTAGAGCTTTCACAGAAATGAGTGGCTTGAGCTTTCGCAGTGCAAAGACGGCACTACATAGTCTCTCGCAAAGCCTTTCCACATGCTGTTTCCAGGTTAACCCAGCATCCATCACAAAACCCAAGAATTTACTCGTTTTGCATAACGGCAATGGAGTCTGTACTTGTGGGTTATCAGAGTGGTTCCTGGCTGAAAACAACATCACATTTGACTTCGTGACGTTCAGGATTAACCCATTTGCTGAAAACCATTCATGCAGCTGATCGCATACGCCACGTATCCTGTGCTCAAGCTGATCGTACGCACACGCTTTCACCACAACTGTAGTATCATCCGCGAACAACACTACTTGACCATCAGGGACTGAGGCTGCAAGGTCATTAATAAATAACAAGAACAGGGTATTTCCCAAGGCCGATCCCTGTGGAATACCGACATTTACATCACCTGCCCCCGATTTAACCCTCCTTCCGTTAATTTCAACTGCAACTGTCTGTTGTCTGCCTTCAAGAAAAGATTTGAACAATTGCAAGAGATTATTTTTAACACCATAATGTCTGATCTTTTCAAGCAGCAGCTTGTGGTTAATTACGTCAAACGCCTTGGATAGGTCACAGAAAATACCCGCTACTTTGCTTTTATCATCCAAAGCCGTTACAATGCTATCATACACTTTATAGGCAGCTAGTGTGGTAGACCTACTTTGCCTGTACGCAAATTGTTTGTCTGTCAATAGACCGTTTGTCTCTAGATGACGCATTAAGCTACAAGATAAAATCGATTCAACAATTTTGGAGATGTTGGGCACTATAGTAATCGGTCTGTAACTATCCACCAAACATTTATCTCCTTTACCTTTAAATACAGGGCATACTCGTGTGCTTTTCATTACGTCTGGGTATACTCCACATGCAAACATATCATTGACAAGTTCGACCAGGAGGCCTGAAATGATCGGCCAGATACACAATAGCACGTTTACAGAGATGTCATACACATCCAGAGTGCCACGTGTCTTCATCATCGACAGCAACACGCGGTCGATGTCCGCAAGTGTTACTATCGGCAATACAAACTCAGGAATATTAACATCGTGCAGGAAATTTGCCATGTAGTTAACAGACGCAGATGTGTTCGTTTGTAAAATGTGTTTCGATGCAACAGTAAGAAAATGTTGATTGAGGTGTTCAGGTATTTTATTGGGAGGTATTTCATTGCCCGTTTCGTCCTTTAGTATGAAGGTTTGTTTCCCCGATTTTGACGATATTTCCTCATTGACAACGCGCCACATCTCTTTTACAGAGTTTTTGCTATTTTGTATACGACCCTCTATATAGTCCTGACGTGCAGTTACGGTTTCAGATTTAATCAAGTTAGCGTAGTGGTTGATGCCTTCTATCAAAATTACATTGTCCGGAAATTGTTGTTTCATTACTGTCATGTCATTGTGATTCTGGATTAACTTCGAGAGGCTTTCAGTCATCCACGGAACATTATGTCTCTGTTTTAAAAATACTTTTTTTATAGGAAAGTGAATGTCAATGTAGTGCGTCAAAATATTAAATAATTTGGAAAATTTATCATTAACTGAAATCGAAGTCGAAAAAATGAAATCCCAATTATAATTTTCAATGTCAATATAAAATAAACATGTCAATTGCTAATTCTACGCGGACGAAGTCGCGGGCAGAAGCTAATTCAAAATAAATCCCAGGAGTGACCACAGACTGCTTTTTGTTATTTTCAAACGCATAGAAAGTTTGATTATTATACATACAAAGTGGTCACTGGTAACAAGAATAATAAAAAAGTGGTCTCCGACCAAGAAAAGGTTAGGTACCCCAGCTCTATTGGTTAATTTCTCTATACGTTGAACCTTGCGAAAACAATGGGCTTCGTTAGATCGAGGACAGTTCAGACTTATCGAACGAGTAACGACAGACATTAGTATAAATTAAATGTTAATTCACTACCAAATCGACTTGAAGTTGTAAATTTATTTGGTCAAAAAAATACAAATGTTCTTTGCTGACTGTACTTGCACATCTCATCCGCCCTACACAATGTTTACGAAAAAACAAGTATAGTGCGTTGGGGTAAGTTGAAAAGCGGGGTAAGATAAAAAACCGTCCGTAAGGGTGCGACCACACCGCCGCGTATACGCAGTGACGTGTCGTATGCGTCACGTTTTCTCACCATCTAATCTAACTAATATTATAAATGCGAAAGTATGGATGGATGTATAGATGGATGGATGGATGGATGGATGGATGGATGTTTGTTTGTTACTAAATCACGCCAGAACGGCCCAACGGATCTGGATGAAATTCGGCGCATAGGTAGAGAAAAGTCTGGAATAGCACATAGGCTACTTTTTATCCCGGAAAATTGCGTAGTTCCCGCGGGATAGCGATAAACGTATTCTTTGCAGACGATGTCGCTGGCAACAGCTAGTTTCTTCATACATTTTGTTGCGATTCCGTAACGTCACCGTTTTTTAAGCGGCGGTGTGGTCGCACCCTAACTCCGGGGTTTTTTATCTTACCCCGCTTTTCAACTTACCCCAACGCACTATACTTGCACCGCACTATAGATCAGACCAGCCATTGAAGAATTTTGTCCTGCCATGCGAAGACTCCGGCCACAGCAAGAAATTCAGACTTACAAGTTTTGACTGTAAAATACAAGATTCATACAAAAATAATATTGCAAGTTACTAAAAATACAAATGTTTCTTCAAATAAATCAAAGTAAGTAAATGCAGTTATGGAGGAAAATGACGGGACACTTGCTAAGATTCTGTGTAACAGTTGACTCCTGTTATGTTCCTTATTAGCATCGATTTTGCTATCTCCGTGCTCACATTGAGTATGTACTGAATTATAAAGATACACCCCACATAAGTGCATAAACTTTTTAAGCACACGGCGTACATCAACTTTTAAGCTTAAATTTATTACCCTGATAGCGCTCTCTGTTCATAAATGCTTACGTTAGCGCACCTCCGGTCTACTGGGAGAGTAGATTTTACACTGCACATACCCTCGGGTGGAGAGTAAACAAGGTGCATTTTCTTACGTAAATTAGGTACTAAGTCAGATATAACGTTCATTTATGAAAATCCCACCCCTCTAAAGCAAAATAGGTACACATCCAGAAGCATTGTCAGCGCGAAATCGAAACCGCATTCACCATTTCTTTCTGTCGAATGAAATAGGATGAACCCTCATCCACCCAGAAAGAATTTGTGAATGCGACAAAGTGCCTGGCCTGAGCGGTCGACATTTTTGAGTCTTTTGTTTATCTACCCTCTCGATTGTAATAGGGCATAGGGCTAATAATTTTAGCTCCTTCCGTTCCTAAACTTTTCAGTTCCCATAAATGACCTAACTAGGGTCACGATTACCCCTCACGGACGAGCTTATTCAATCTTAAGGCAAATAAATCATCCAGCCAACCAGCTCATGACCCCGCGGAAAACCGATTTTACCCCGAGGGGGTAATTACCCGCAGGTTAGGAACCCAGGAACTAGTCCAACTAACTGTCAAGCACCGGCAGATGTTCCTGCACTTCGACTTCTGGGCAGAAGGGCTGGGTTTTTTTTGTGGCTGGATACAGTCTTGACTTGAGAGAACGGGGCCTTACCATGACGTCTTAACGCGATTCAATGTAATTCAGTTTAGGTGTGCTCGCTGTCAGACCCATACTAAAAATGACTGCTAAAACCTGAACTGAGTCGGAATTGGATGGCATTAAGACGTCATCGACGACATCGTAAAAGTTGCGGGAAACTGGTGGATGCAGGTGGCGACTTGTCGTTCATTGTGGTGTGCTGAGGGGGAGGCCTTTGTTCAGCAGTGGACGTCTTCAGGCTGATGATGATTATGATGATGAAGACGTCATGATGAGGCCCCAGATCTTTCTTTGCATCTAGGTCATTAGAGTACAGCTTTTTGTGAAATTAGAATCTTAGGCTATAAAGCTGGCAAGTATAGGTAACACATATCTGTGCCATCCAAACTATGTTTGGCCAAGTTATCCGAGTTGGCCACGTCTGAGTCTGACCCGACAGCACACTAGGCCACTCCTCACGGCCAAGTTTGTCGTGAAATAGCAACTCATGACATTCAGAATAACTTAGGTTGGGATCTTTGGTTCGAACTTCGGTATTGGGGCTATTGGGTGGTTCCACATTTTTTATCAAACAAGGTGCAAAACCTGATCGAAACAGTTTGTTGCCGTTTCGATCCGCAAGTGGCGCTGCCAATTTTTCCATAGTAATTGAGACGTTTACGTGAACGCGTTCGAGACGTTTGTTCGTATGAAAACTTACACTAAAGGCTCTGTAACCACACGCACGGAGTCTTCGCGCCCTCGTTACTCAGCGAGTATCGCAGCGGCACCTACCTAATAATTAACGAGGCGATTATACACGAAAGCTTTTAAGCCACGCGCGTGATATTGCACCAGAGACGGAGTTGGGAAAGGTGCAGGCTTCGCCGTTTATACTTTTGGGTTGTGAAGTCAAGTCGTGGAAAAAAACAGGTAATCTCATTCACTTCAATCTTCTTTTCTTCATTCTTTTCTTCTTTTATGTCAATTTTATGTAGCTTTTAATATGTTTTTGTTTTTTAATTACTGTGATTGTCATAAATAAACTTTTTCTTTCTTTCTTTCTTTCAAAACACCAAAAGCGAGTCGCACTCAAACTCCGAGAGTTCTGTATAAATTTGTAAGCAGCAGGGGATAAGTTTGTGTTTTGTAATGTTTTTACGAAAAACAAAGCTATTTTTGCGGGTTATTTCAGTCGCTTCTCCATTGCGGCAGTAGCTAGCATTCATTGATTTGACCCAAAAATATAAAAACAATTGAAAATTAACGTACAGTCTGGCAAAAAACATTGTCGTCCCGGTTTATTATACCCTATAGATTAGAAAGTATTTGACATTTTAACGCAAACGCGTTCGAGACGTATTTTGTAACCGAAAACCATCGCCCTCGCCTTTGGCTCATCTAACAAGTTCCTGCGATCTGACATTCCTTATTTTACCACTCTTGGGTGTGTAATGACAGTACTAATTACCATTGTCTTTTATCTACTACCCTTATAACACGCAATACTTACACGATGATAGCATATAGCCACCGAAGGCGAACAAATTCCACCCGAATTCCGCTAACCCGACCCTGTAACGCATCGGCGTAACCAAACAACGCTATTAACAGCGTCATAAACAGTAAGTTATCTCTTACGGGCGCTGCATCCAATCACACCGCTCCCAGGAGGCAAAAGTAGCCACCCCATTGTGATAGGCCGCAAACAAAAGGCATACTGACCAGCAATTTTATGCTCTAGAAGTTTTGGGAGCTCATTTTAGAATTTTAGGCACTTTTACATGCATGCTGGCCTGATAGTTTATGCTGCAGCACATTAAAGTCTACTAAGTGGGTAATAAAAGTGGGTTTTGTGTGGCTGTGTTAAGTGCATGGCGTGAATAAGCGCTTTATGGGAGTAGGCAACACGCGTTTTCGTCTTCTATAACTTTGGTCACATCAACAGACGTCTTGCAACAGACAGACGGGTGGAAAGAGAAAGGGGAGGGCTTTGCCCAGCAGTGGGACACCAGATAGGCTAGGGCTATACAAAAAACCAGCAGGTGGTTGGGTTATGTTGGTTGAACACGCCTGTACAGATTTTTTATCGTAGTTTTGGATTCAATTTTAAGTCACCATGGCTCCATACACATACACAAATTACGTCTTTATGCGGGGTAGACAGAGCCTAAGGTAACAAAATCTACAGACCATGTTTAGCAAGATTATGCGTGGAAAATGGAATCAAAATAGTGATGGGCTAGCCGCATCGCCTATAACATGATTCCTAAGATGTTTTCGCCCAAACCCTCGGTGGGCTTTTACCATCTACGCGGGAAGAAGCAACTGGTACATTCTATGTTTTTTCTTTTCTCCCAGACCAGTATCGAATTTCCTTTACGTTTATTTTAAAAGTGTAAAATAAAACAGTAAGTAGCACACATCTGTCTATTTGTTAAATTTAGTGTCGAAATGTAGATACAAAGGTATAGGTACATTAGCATATCTATGTAACATTACAACCATTACTGCTTCAATAAGACGACGTTTCATACTACCCCACACTAAACATTCAATGTATACATAATTTATTCAAAATTCAAAACACTCACGTGGTCGTATGCGAGTTGTAGGAAATTATACTTCTTCAATCTGATTTGAATCCTATCACGTATGTGATTAAGTTGTTTCTGTATCGGTGCGTGTAAAGGCCAGACTACAATTGCGAAATGTCAACGCGTTGGGTCTATTATTTTCACCCACGCCGTCAATCGTGAGCACAGAGTGACACGGTTCTATCTAATATTTAAGTGAAATTGTAGTTCGAGTCTTAATTGAATAGTTTTAGAGCTGATATTCGTTCCGAATCGGCTTAGTTTCCGGGAGTTTTTATAAATAAAGTCATATTTGAATGTTGGGAACTGGTTAGAAAAATGTTTTCATACAGAGTTTTTTTGTTTTAGGTGTGTTTTATATAAATACTTAAATAGACAAAATTTAAAAATGTGAACATAATTTTCAAGGACTTTGCAATAAGAGTACCTACTACGAGACTACGAATCTTCAAACTCGGATAAATCCAATTCAATTTTTTTATGGCCTGATTCTTATTAATAAATAGTACATTACTGCAGAGGCCGTGAAGTAAGGGATTGCAGGACGAGATTGGGGTACACGGCCAAGTCGTATAGACGAGGCCGGATAAAGCGAGTCCTGCAATCCCTGTTTCCGGCCGAGGATTGTATAGTGCTTTTCTCAAGCAATGCGAGGAAATCAAGTAAAAATTGTTTAATTAGCCGCATTTTTAATTTTTGAAACATGCCATTTGAACAAACTATTGCTCGCGCCATGTTCCCCGCGCCCCGCCCCGCGCCGCCGCACCGCGCCGACCGCACCCGCCGACCGCGCCACATTACCTACTTCTTGGCCTAGGCCGTAAATGTGAAACTTCTTGGCTTCATTTCGCGACATTAACGAGTACATTTCCGAGCATGCTTGAGAAAAAAATATTAAATTAAGCGACTTATAGTGCGTTGGGGTAAGTTGAAAAGCGGGGTAGGTACTTACCTAAGATAAAAAACGGATAACTCCCGGAGTTACGGACGGTTTTTTATCTTAAGAGGCTGACAACACCTAATTTTGTTGAAATTGATGTTATTTAAACAATTTTTTAAGAAAAACTGCACACAAAACAAATACAAAAAAAATATAATGTTAATTTTCATCGTATTTCAAACACGCTAGACGAGCTCGATACATAATTGAACAAAATCGGCTCGATAGAAAATAATTGCAAAGATTGGTCTTAAAATCATCATTAAACGGTTCTATGTCTTTATTTTTTCGACGTATGGGTCTGCAATTGGGTCCCACTGAAAAACAGCGTTGCGGTCTGCCGCAACATTATGCTGAGTGGGGCCCATTTTACACCATATCGGTACTATTCTAAAGTATATTGTATTTCTTATATTTTTAAATCTACGTGTATCGAATGTGTGTAAATAAATGTTTCTCTCTCTCTCTCTCTCTCTCTCTCTCTCTCTCAATTAAAAGCATAAAGTCAACATATTCATACTACACGGCTAACGAGTCATATTTCACAAATAATCCATACTTTTGTTTATTTCTTATGATTTGTGTCTTATTTGCAAGATTTTAGACGCGCGCCAAGCTGCCGGAATAGTTTCTTCTCTTTCACTAACAGGCACGTGAACCGTATGTGTGAAGAGTGGCGCTGCTCCAGGTCATTTGCTGTTTTTAGGAATTATTGTGATGATAAACTGCTGTTACCACTATACCAAACCATAATATAGGTAGCTCGGATAGGTATTCATGTACCTATATGTATAGATATAGCCTCTATGGTCATAGGTGGAAAGGGGAATCAAAATAGTGATGGGTTGCTACTTGCTACCCACATCGCCCATAATATGATTTCTACGATTTTCACCCATTCCCTCCATGGGCATTTACCATCTGTGCGGGAAGAAAAGCAGTGCTATATTCCATGTTTTTTTTGTTGCTCCCTTCATTATTAAATAACAACACATAGGTACCTACGGCTACGGGGGCTATGGCCAGGAGACAGGCCCCTTGGAAAATATGTAATCCCAAATACGCCAATGCTAAAATTACATTCATAAATATCTGGACTCATTTGGTGTAACTTAAAATTATTAATGAGCTACTGTATGAATAATCAAAGGAGTTGATGCGGCTAATTTGTGCATATTTATGACGTTGATTGAACACTCGAACCAGTTTAATCGTAACCCACTGCGAAACCTAGTCACAATAAATTACGTAGTGACACAGATTATGTGCCATGGAAAATGTTTACGGCATTTAGTGCGAGATGGTTTAACGGATCTACTCTACATCCGATTGATTCCACTACACCAAGACTAACTGTAATTTTCATTCTTATCTTCCACGCTGCGAAGTGTCTGCCAACCCCTTTGGGAGAGAGGTATGGCGGTATGTATGTAACCAATGTTTGGAAATTTGACTGCTACGACATTCGCTGCGGACTGTACGAATTGCCCACTGTGCCCACGCCTGACCTAGCTCAGCCTACACTTCTATAATAATTTAGTCTTAGATATACCTACTTACCAGTTAACATAATACAATATGGTTAGTATTTTAACCTAGGTTAAATTATGATTGAGAAACTTGCATAGAGACTTTTAATAAATGTTAATGCATCCTTTCGACATCAGTCGTAGAGGGATTGTAAAATCAATGACATCTAAAGTTAATTTTGCAAACGGGCCGCAAAGGGGCATTTGGCGTGTCATTTTGAAAGTACTTACCATGGGCTTTCGGAAAGACGTTTTCGCTGGGAGAAATTTTGGCAAAGTTATTTTTTCGAAACAATGTCATATTACATTCTACGTAATCACCAATAGCTACTAATAAACAAAACGAATTATAATATAAAAATAATAAAAAGATACAAATTAAAACGGTTGTACGCTACCTAACTAGGTAGTACCTACACTTACTATATTAATTGGATAAATATATAACCCGGGTTTAGTGAAACATTCAACACCCTTTTGCTCTATTCCTTATGCCGTACGGTCTATTTTGCTGTGTGTCAACATTTAGCTTTCTGCCCTTTGAAAATTCTTCTATGTTTTTAAAAATAGGCAATGCCACGCAGAAGTTATATGATGACATTTTATATCGATAAAACCACAGCAACATACAGTCACTTATAAATACTTCATCATTAGTTTTCTACTTTTATAAATCCTATCTATCAAAGATTTATAAAAGTTCGGTGCATGAATGGCCGTCTTACAAACACCGTTAATTAGCTTAATTATCTCGGATTAGGCGCAATTAGCGTATAGAAGCTAACTAATGACTGTTTTCAAACATTTTCTTAACACTAATGAGTTAGTCATTCCACTCACCTTTCCACTCTAATGACCGCGCATTGTCAACACCCACCGAGGCAACACAGTCACAACACTACGCATGACGTCACTTCCTAGCACTCCATTCATAAAATAAACGTCGAGCATCGATATCTATTGCAAGCACTGGCCGGAACTGTGGGATTCGAAATTCGACGTTCGGCCAATCGGCGCACTTGTCACTTTTTTCAAACACGTCCAGTCTATGGCTTTTGTTTTTTTTTGGAACGTTTCTCGCGCCTCGCGCGTGTATAAGGCCGGTGCGCGCGCACGTTTGAGCACGCGCCGCAGCCTCCGTGACGCCCCCGCGATTTTTGACGCGTGGGTGCTAAACCGGCAACCGGCTCAAACTCAATTATTTGCGTAATATATCTACCTAATAAAACTTTATTCTTTTATTTATGCAGACGTCCATCGACGGCAGGGGACCGCATGAAAATGGCGATCTTTCTTTATAAGCCGATGTTAGAATTTTAAATGAGTATCGAATAATGCATCGGACATAAAAAGCTATCGGCGGCGGCTAACAATATTATGTGAGCTGGTACGTTGGGAAGCGAGTGGTCGAGCTCCTCCTTGTATGGTGAAACGGGTTCGTCCGCAGTCCCACACGTTTCGACTTTTTGCCGTTCGCTGCGGGAAAGAGGAGCTGCCTGCCCAGTATACGCTGGCCTTTCTCTCCCCCTGGCGGTGCATAGAGTGTAAGTGAAGACACGGTAACAAAAGGGGATGCGGGTGTCAGCTATGGCTGGGTGGTTGGTTGCTCGGAAGGAGCGTCGCTCGGGTCGTGTGCTCGCAAGCCAAGTCTGTACTTGTAGCTCATACATTGGTAATGGAATCGTCGCTGGAAATGCGGTAATTAGATGGCTCCTAGGATACAAGCGAAGGAAATAGATCAGATGGCGCGATAAACTTGGCATTTTATAATGTTGCTCGTGATTATTTTAAGGGAATGCTGCTAATACAATAAAAAGCAAAATAACGTGATTTTTAGGGTTCCGCAGCCAAATGGCAAAAAACGGAACCCTTATAGATTCGTCATGTTTGTCTGTCTGTCTCTCTATCTGTCTGTCTGTCTGTCGATTCTGTCTATCTGTCTGTCTGTCTGTCTATCTGTCTGTCTGTCTCTCTGTCTGTCTGTCCGTTCGTATGTCACAGCCACTTTTCTCCGAAACTATAAGAGCTATACTGTTGAAACTTGTTGAGTAGATGTATTCAGTGAACCACATTAAATTTTTTATAAAAAAATAAAATAAATAAAACAATTAATTTTGGGGGTTCCCCATACTAAGAACTGAAACTGAAAAATTTTACGTGTGGGTATCTATGGATAGGTCCTCAAAAATGATATTGAGATTCCTAATATCATTTTTTTTCTAAACTGAATAGTTTGCGCGAGAGACACTTCCAAAGTGATAAAATTTGTGTCTCCCCCCCCCCCTGTAACTTCTAAGAAGAGAATGATAAAACTAAAAAAAATATTATGATGTACATTACCATACAAACTTCCACCCAAAATTGGTTTGAACGAGATCTAGTAAGTAGTTTTTTTTTTATTTAATATTTGTCTGTCTATATAAGTACCTAACTAACATAAAGTGACCTCATACTGCCTACATTTTGCTTAAAAACAGGGCTCTGCTAACACTGGATTTTATAATAACTTAGCGAATTTGTACGGAACCCTCAGTGCGCGAGTCCGACTCGCACTTGGCCGGTTTTTCTCCTTGTCGGACCTTAGTCCACAAAAAATACTAGGAACTTGGATTTCGTCCAAAACATTAGACTGTACCTACCTAGTCTTAAGGTACTAATTTAATACGTCGTTGTAGTTGTATTTGCTTCAAGGAATATGTCACAGAATCATTTACAATCATAATTAATTAATTAAAATAACATTGTTAGGTGTGTTAGGTACCTACTTAAATTTCATGCATCGTATTTTAAGTTAAGGACCCGTACTACTATTATTTGGATTCTATTGTAAATAGTAAGAATCATTTTTATAAATATTATTTTGATCTCTAAAGAAGACAACGCCTAAGCTAACAATAATTTCCAGGATTTAAAATATTGCTACACGAATATTAGAAGGCGCCTATACTTTAGTGATGTCCCTAATCGCAAAAATTAAATTATCGATAAAATAATAATAGTCAACATAAGATTCTAACTTTTGGATTAGAAATTAGTACTTAGTTTCTTACATATATTAATGACGACATAGTACAAAAACAAAGTCGCTTTCCGCTGTCTGTCCCTATGTATGTTTAGATCTTTAAAATTACGCAACGGATTTAATGCGGTTTTTTTTAATAGATAGAGTAATTCATGAGGAAGGTTTATATATAATACACGTATAATATAACGTGCAAAGCCGGGGCGGGTCGCTATGTATACATAAATCACGTCTGTTATTCCTTGCGGGGTAGACCAGACAGACTGCTTAAGTTAACAAGACCCAAAGGCCACGTTTAGCATGATTGTGAGCGTATAGGTGAAAAAGGGAATCGAAATAGTGATAGTTACTAGCCACATGCGCCTATAAAATGATTCCTAAGATTTTCGATCATTTCTTAGCTTTTGTTTTACAACAATACAATACAAATACTCTTTATTGAACACTACAAATCAGTACAAGACAATACAGAAACAAAGAACAAAGTAGACAATAGGCGGTCTTATCGCTTAACAGCGATATCTACCAGACAATTAATTATTTTTGAGCAGTGGTTTAATTCAGCATTTTAAATTAAATTATAAATAGAATCTCCTCTTAATTAAATTATCGTGTTGCAAATTCAGCGAATTGATGCTAAGTTGAGGTCAAGGTGGCAAGATAAAGTAAGTACCTACTTGCCTAACAATTACACTAAGCCGAGCTCACACATGGAAGGGAAATCTTTGCAAGTTGATACATTGCGTAGCACGACTGACCAGCTAGAACACTTTTAGCTCCTTGACCCAGCAATGTACTTTCACAATTTTTGTGCTTGTGTACCTAACTTGGGGTTTGTATTATCAATGGATACGAATTGTTTCGTGATACGATTCAATACAATACGAATGTTATCTATTGAACATGTCATTACTTATATACACTCAGATTACAAAAATAAAAGGCAAGTTGAGTTGAGTTGGGGTTGACGACGCGGTAGGCCTAGTTGGTAGTGACCCTGCCTGCGAAGCAAGCGTCCTGGGTTCGAATCCTGGTAAGGGCATACCTATATTTGTGTGATGAGCACGAATATTTGTTCCTGAGTTATGGATGTTTTCTATCTATATAAGTATGTATATTGTTGTCTAGTACCACAACACAAGCCTTACTAGCGCTTACTTTAGGACTAGGTCAATTTGTGTGAATTGTTCCCTAATATTTATTTATTTATTTAGTTAAGTTTGACAATTAGGCGGAGTTGATAAAAGCCCATGGAGGAAATGGGCGAAAATCTTAGGCGATGTTATAGGCGATGCGACTAGCAACCCATCATAATTTAGATTCTCCTTTAGGTACACCTACACGCCCACATGCCAGTATGGTTAGTAGACTAGAGTAGTAGACTATGACAACAGTTTGTTGCTGTTTCCGCTAGTAGCGCTGTCAATTGATCCATTTTTTTTTTAATTTATACTAAAGGCTCAGTAGCAGAAGTCCAACAATTAGCAATGTTTTGTACTGATTTGTGGCGTTCATTGTTTAATAAAGTGTATTTGTATTGTATTGTATTGTATTGTATTGTATTGTATTGTATTTATTTATTTATTTAAATATTTATTGTATTGTTGTTCCTTGTTGCCTGCTTTGTTTGTGAAATGAAAGTCAAAACATAGAGCCGTTGTTTGTTCAGATGCTCATTGCGCCCTTTTCTAGTTCCATACAATACAATAACTCTTTATTGAACACCACATATAACAATCAAAACAGAAAAAGGTATACAAAAGTAATAAGGTAACAATAGGCGGCCTTATCGCTACAGAGCGATCTCTACCAGGCAACCATAACGGACTGGAGAAAAGAACAGATCTGAGCAGGTGGTGCAATTACCACCTGCTCAGATCCATTATATATAACAGAAACATTAGATAGACATTAACGACAAGTGAGAAACGTCACGCGTGGTGTTAGCTTCAGGAATGCTATGTTCTTTTCACGCTTCATTAAGTTAAGCCTTAGATTATACCTAAGCCGCAAAATCCTATACTTAACGCTTCGCCTGACATGAAGTATGTTAATTTACTAAACGACGTTAATAACTGCTCTGCGAATATCTAAAAGCTGTGCACATCTATGTTTTCGCACCAATCTGCTTTCAAGTAAGTTTGCGGGTGGTAGGGCCTTGTGCAAGGTCCGTCCGGATCGCTACCAACCACCTTACTCGCTAATCCTGCCGCTAAGCAGCAGTGCTTGCACTGCTGTGGTCCGGTGTGGAGAGTAAGACAGCCGGGGAAATTACGGGCACAAGAGGCATTTCATCTAAGTCCTCTAGGTTGGCAACGCATCTGCAATACCTCCGGGGTTGCGGGTGTCTATGGGCAGTGGTGATCGCTTACCATCAGGTGACCCGCTTGCTCGTTTGCCTTCCTATTCACATAATAATAATAAAAAAAAGTAGAAAATAACGATAGTTTATTATTTACTAGCTTCTACCTGCGACTTCGTCCGCGTAGAATTAGACTTACATTAGGCAGCTATGACCTTTGACATGTTTATGGCTATCCCGCGGGATTTATGCAATTTTCCGGGACAAAGAGTAGCCTATAAGTTAATCTAGGATACCAGCAATGTCCTTTTCAAATTTTATTCAAATCCGTCCAGTCGTTTCAGCGTGAAGAAGGAACAAACATACACACTCACATCGTCACATCCATTCATCCATCCATCCTCACAAACTTTCGTATTTATAATATTAGTAGGATATATATATTTTAGTCCTCTAGGTTGGCAACGCATCTGCAATCCCTCCGGGGTTGCGGGTGTCTGTGGGCAGTGGTGATCACTTACCATCAGGTGACCCTCTTGCTCGTTCGCCATCCTATTCACATAAAAAAAAAAATATGGTGTAATATTTATTAAAATCCGAACATAAAGATACAGACCATGAGCTCAGAATGTCATTCGGCTTTCGGGTACCATCGGCCGATAAAAAAATCAAATGCATAAGAGTGAGCGAGACAGCAAGACATACAAATGATATTCTAAAAGCTCGCGGACTGTACGAAAACGAAACATGATGCACTTTTACCCAATACACAGTGGACATATTTGTCATACAAGCGCAACTGCTTTACACGTGTAGTTATTGCCAGACTAGATAAGTGACGAACTGGAATGGAAATTTTTGGGACACATTTTTTCCTGTATAAAGATAGACAGGATATAAACGATTCTAAGTAAGAAAAACCCATAATAGTTAAATTCTGAAAAAAAAGATCATAATACATTTTTTTTTGGAAAACGTCCATTTGTAGTTAAGTAGTTGCAATGAAAACGGGTATAAATTCTTAAAGACTTACATAAAACCTGACCTGTTTTCATCGGTCTCGAGTGTAGTTCATTTTACTAAGGATATCCTCCATATTCCCGGGTAATGCATCTTCACAAAGAACCGGATAATCCCGAGAGTCCGGTATCCGGTCCCAGTCATTAATCAATTTCGTTTGTAAACAATACGTACCTATTAAAGCTGTACTGTGTGACTGAGCGACTTGTGATTCACAATCGAATTATTGGCAGCGCTCGGTCTTTATTTCGCTGCGTAGTTATCGATATCACCGGCCAACACTAGCGACTCTCTATCCCACTCGATCTAACTCGGTACTAATGCGTAAAACTGAGATAGAATGTCACTTGCATACTATTTTGATATCGCGAAAGCGAGCGCTGAATACAGAGTCGTAGCAGTGTCCCGCCCGTCTGACAAGGGCCGATTAAGTGTCGGACGACAATTTTACCGTTTCCACTGTGTTTTATAAAATAAATTTTATTTTTTTCTCCTTAAGGACTTGTTTGAGCGAGAGTTTAAATGTGTAGGTCTCGAATATAACCCTAGTTTTTCTGAGTTTGTCGCTAACTTAAGATTAGTTAGATTAATTAATAGAATTGAATCATTATTTTCAGTCAATTAGCACTATGCGTATTAAAAGAGTTATAGTAACTTTTTCTATTCAGTACCATTAGTCAATTGGAATTATTTGGCAGTTACACTTAGACCAAATTAAAAAATAAAGACGAAATTCTGCGAACAACGAAGTGAGGTCGGGTTTGCCTGCATCAGTGTGCGTGTCCTATTATGATGCTTTCGTGCATATTTATATGTATAAATAAAGGCGCAGTTTTAATGGCCGCAGCTTCTATCCATCTCAGTCTTTAATTTTTTTTGGTCACTCTCTGCCACATAGAGTATTATTACAATATTTATTATTTTTAGAATAATCCGTTATTGGTCACTATTTATAATTTTTCTCAAGATAATTTTAATTACGAGTAATTGGGTGAAACGAAAAACAACACGTCATTACATTTCAATTGGATAAGAACTGTGATGTGTCACAAAGGATACATTTTTGAGATACCCTCTGAGGTCAACTATAGTTATTCTTACAACGAATGGTCAATTCATTGCTCAACATTGTAATTGTGGGTAACATGAGTTATGAAAGTAAGTATAGCCACAGTATATATATTAATAATAAGTGTGATATAGCCTATAAATAATGATAATGACAGATTACAATGAAAATAGAACAACAATATTTTTATACATATTTTAATGCTTTTCTCAAGATAAAACAAAATCTGTTCCGGCAATTATCTTCGTAAAGGAATAAGAAAACTTTTGTACCTAAATAAAAAAGTCATAACCTCAGATCATAATCATAATCGATAATGCATATAATATTTTTGGTTTTGAACTTTCGAATCGACCATCTTAGTGATTTCCCGGAATGGAAAAATGTATCGATATTTTTGACACTTGTCATAACAAAATTGAAACTCATAAATATGACCATAACTGTACCGCGCACCAACTCGGAACGTAATCCGAGCCCGCACGATTCCGCTGACTTCCCGTCGACCGATCCCTACCTACCTACAATACACAAAACGCAGCACACAAGTAGAAGGCTAGATGCAGTAGTGCAACTGTATTATTAGTACCTATCTAAATCTCACCTATAGACGTCTGGAATGCATTGGTTTTAATGCCTCAATTTTATTGCCATGATCAAATTAACTGTGGGAAAATAAATTGAGACTGTCACATGACTTCAACACGATCGCATTCAATCAAGACGTTGGTTTATTGCGCCAAAAAATTGCACTGAGTTGAGTTGAGATGAGTTGGTTACTGTTACTTGTCATTAATGGCGTTACCAATTTGACCTTAGAAATTGAGCAAGACGTCGTTAAATGCATTCAAGACGTTATTTTTGGGCAGAACTTACACTAGAAGCTCGGAGGTCTAATAGGTAGTTGTGAGATAGATAACAGCGTAGATTAACGGCCGGGTAAAGATAAATTAGCATATTTTAATACATTGTTTTCACCAAACGTTAGAGGTTATAGAATAATAATAATAATTCTAACAATTATTTACCATATGCCTTCGCAATCGACAGCAGAATAAGTTTTTTACAAAACTGTATTCTTAATCATTTACAGGTTAAAAATTGACGCATTGTTCATGTTTGCGTGCATGTGTCAATTACTTAGGCTACTGCTATAACTAGCACACTGTGGCTTATAGTTATAGATTTGCTCACAAACAAACTGACAACTTATCTATCAGTTTACAATAGTCATAATTACGCTTCTGCATAGTTCCGCCAATCGATAAGGGGTGATAATAGTTGACCCCTATAACCTCCGGATAACATAATTGGCTCTTGGTTTTTTTGTCATTTGGCGTCGGATGAGTGAAACGGCTGGTTGTGATGGATTGCTGATGTTAAAATGTTGAGTGTGGTGGTGTTGTGTTTGTGCCTTGCAGGTGCAGTCACGGGATTAGGAAGTATGTATAAATTTATACAGTATTGGTAATAATAAGTATTAGGTACTTAGTGGTTGTAGATCGGAAGGTTGTTCTTTACGGTGCATTTTTTTAATTCTTGGCATAAGTAAGTCTACTTTAGCAAGATTTATAGGTATTTAGTTTAAATTGTTCAAGTGTTGTGTGTTTTAATGATTTAGGAAACTTTTGGTGCTATTTCAACCTTCCTTCCAAAAAAATAGGCACTTAGGTATTCAATATTACAAATTATCAAACATTATAAACTGTATCCGAATAAATTGGGACATTAAATTAATTTAACTGTAACTTTTACTAATATAAGTGTTTTGATCGTTCTTAACTTTTGTAAAATTAAAATAAAACTGCTCTGAACAGGTTTATCCTTGCATTACAAATATTAATGAGCACGAATCCTATTTAGCAAAATTCTAGACATAAGGTGGTTCCATATTAAAGTAACCTGAGCTTTAAATGTTAATTTATATGGTCTTAATTCGGTTTATTTGTAAAACTAGTACTATCAACATTACTTCATAGCTATTATTACAATATGGTTAATATATCAATGATCTATTAGTTATAATTGCACTGCGATAACGAATTAGAACAACGGTATCTCCGAGTCCGGGTCCCAATAAATTTATTTACTTGGACTAGTCCTATGTGCAATTAAATTAACACGTGCATAAATAATGAATAACGAATGCAACATGACATATTTTTCAATGTCCAATTTCTTGCTAGGTTTTGCCTTTTATAGGCTAATCACAAACACATAAATAAAAATTCGCAGTATTAAACCGAATTTGGCTTATACTTAGCACCATAAGTTTTTAATGCATCTCTTAATACCAACAATTTTTATTTCTACACTCAAACTTTTCTCTTCGACTTGTGCATCGGGTTGAAGATAACTCCTGAACAATAAGCGTTTAAAATAAAAGACCCGAATAATGTCACTTAATTATAACGTTCGCATTTTTATCTCTTTTTATACAGAAACACCGAAGCGAAAAGATATATCATTACGTCCCGCGCGTCAGTTTCGTATATCTAAATAACACGACGTTGCGTCACTTATCCTATTCCTATCGCACAACGCGGTCCGTTACCCCTGACCCTCGAGAGACAAGGGTGAGATAAGGATCTCGAAAATTTCACCAGATATCGCCTCTAGTTTCCTAATTTACTGACAAAATCCCTTGATTTATGTTCCACTTGATACTTTCGGAGCTAAATTAAAGTTTACAATTTTGTCCGGGAAACGTTTTAGATAAATATGAGAGTGAAATGACATGTCATGTTCGAGGAATGATAGATGATTAGGGGTTTGTTATTGCCGCTTCCTGTGCAGAGATACAAATTATGGGACTGAGTAAAAAAATATTTCGATATCTATACTTAATAATATTAAAATGATGCAAGCAAAAACATTATTTCTTATCGATGTCGTACGATTTGTTATTTGAACATCACTAAAAAGTATGCATACTTTCTCAAAATTATGTTGCAAGCTTATGAAATCTTATAGATTTAATATGGGTAAAAAATAAAAATCTTACGAATTCAATCAGGTTTTTTTTCACAAATAAGCAGACAATATGTGTAGCCATTGAAAATTAAGTACCTAATTGCATGTAAGCCAAGAATCATTAAGATTTTGAAAAGACAAAGTTGACACAAAAATCAGTTTTTAACAAGTGATTTTTAACCGGACGAGGAGAAAATACAATTTTGATTGGCAACAACAACAAATTAACTGTCAACTGTCACTGTCAGCAGTGCTGAAGTCAAAACAATGTTTTGTAAATATTGTGGTTTCGCCGCTTATTTTTGCACAGAAAAAAAATACAAGTTAATTACTGAATATACTTAGTATTATGTGATTAATTGCAGATTCGCTGAAAGACCCGTACATTTGTGGACCGCCGTCATGCGTAGGTGAGTAATAAAAAGAGTTTTTGCCAAATTTTGTACAAGACACGTTAGACACGAATCTTTGTTTGACTTTGTAAGAAGCTAATTTGTCTTCGTATTACGTCCTTATAAATTCTGATTCACTGCTAGGCGTTGGCCTGTAAGAATAGCGTAGATACAAATGTAATAGATTTCTAGATAATTTCTTTTTAATATCAAATTGAGTTGTTTAAAAAATGAAGATGTAACATAATAAAATAAATAAATAGGCTTCCCAGTTGAATACAGATCTACTATGGAATGTTTTCGTAGTAAATTTGAGACTATTAATGATAAGTTAAATTGTTTCATAATTTTCAGAGTCCGACAAATTCCATTACTTCCCAGAAACTATATATTATTATGAGTACAAAGTGAATGTGGAGACATATTTTGCTGGCTCCAGCAACAATAGGTCAACATTGGACATAAAAGCTGAGGTGCGTTCATTATTTACTTCCATAATTGACAACATTTCATATTTCTGAGCCTATAATTTTAATGGTTCTCTGTATTTTGTTTGAAAAGATGAACATGCTGGCAGTTTAATTTTTTCGCTAGGGTTTGTATTTAATTTATAATTAATTTATTAATTTTTGCTTATTCTAAAAGGGCGTAACTCCGATACTATCACAGAATAGACACTTATCCTTTTGTCTTTTCTGTGTAGAAAAAAACTGACGTCAATTTCAAATTGACAATGTCAGGCCTTATTCTCCGATATTCGATTTTCGAGGTTCGCTTTGTGCTGTTTCTCTCATACTAATATAGTCATTAACTTGAGAGTGAGAGAGAAGGTATGCAACGAACTTCAAAAATAGAATTACAGAGTTGCCCCCCTTGTACTTTGAAGTTGTCAAATACAAAATTATGGTCGCTTACTTTTTCTCGTGAAAAAGACAAAGGCATTTCACCTATCCTGTGGTAGAATTGGTAAAATCAAGACATGTTTTTAATTAATTTTTATTTTCTATAATAAGCAATATTAAAATTATATGAACATATTGCAGTGATCAAGAGGCAAAATGCTTTCGAACCATATATACATTTTCAGGTGTTATAAAAATGAAATGTTGTCAATTAGGGGTCATTCACAAAGTATGTCACACATTTTAGGAGGGGGGGGTCTGGATATTTGTGACAAACAAAATAATTGCAGTCTTCATAGTAAACCTGATGAAATTACTGTGACATACTTTATGGACGGCCCCTAGATGTGTTGCGATTATAGTAAAATTATTATAAAGAGTTTTTAAGTTAAGATTATGTCCTTAAATTGCAAAGATACCGACAAATGCCTTAAAACTGTATGCTTGTTATTTATCCTTTTGTATATGCCTAGTTCTATCCAGGCCAGTATGTTTTTCTATTTTAATTTTTATTATTGAAATTGCTTTTTTTTATTGTTTTTTTTACAATATTATTTTTAATTTATTAATTCAGCAAAAATCTTTCAATGTTTTTTTTTAAGTAAAAACTCATTTCTCTTCAACTTAATTTATCATAAGAGTTTTTTTTTTAAATCAATAAGTGAACTGTATTGATGTTGGTTTCCGATCATTTTCAGGCTGCCATCCAGTTCATTAAGCCGTGTGAGGGTCTGCTCCAGCTGAGGGACGTGACCTTGCTGGACCAGGATGAGAGCTACCCTGTGGAGAGGGCCGAGAAATTTATACATGCCATCTCACTCTTTGATCTCAGGTAAAAAAATTTTTTTTATATATACTCAAGACTTACTTTTTTTTTACTGTTTCCAACTTATTTCTCTGACTTATTGGTTGTCTGGAAGAGATCGCTACTAAGCGATAAGACCGCCTATTGTATACTTTGTTCTTTGTTTCTGTATTGTTTTGTACTGATTTGTGGTGTTCAATAAAGAGTATTGTATTGTATTGTTGCTTGCAATCTGTCTCTTTGGGACATTCAGCAAGTTGTTCAGTTTGTACTTGGTTAATATGCATTGTCTTGGATGGTTCGTGTCCAGTGACGCGCCCGTCTATAGGCTGTTATCTATTCTAGTAGATTTTGGGGGCTTGCCTCTTCAGTCGATTAAAAGTGGTAAATAAAAATGGTATGATAATACCGTGGCTGGAGGAATAACCATTAACTATTTAAGGAGCGTTAATTAATCAGGGGCCCGGTTTTTGAAGGCATATCAAAAATTTTATTGAATCAGACGTTACTTTGTGGAGGAGAGGAAATTTACCTTGCTACTCCGCTTCTTACGTAATAGGCGCAGTAGTAGTGCCTTGAAATCTTCTGGTTCAGGGTATCCGCTGCCGAGGAGTTTCATTCAGGCTAGGTCTAAGATTTAAGCATTATATTTATTTATGCAGGTTCGCGTTCCATGATGGGATCATTTCGGAGATATGTCCGGAGACCGCGGAAGAAGACTGGGTGCTCAATTTCAAGCGTGCCATCTTGTCTCTCTTCCAAAACTCGATGAAGAGATTCGACATCAATTTCAAAGGAGTTGAGGTAAGGGAATAATCAGACCTAATTGAAACATCTTAAGATGCTGGTAAGCGCTAGTGATCTAGAGCGGCGCCACTCTTCACACATACTGATGGTGTGTATGCAAGTGAAAGAGAAGAATAACGCTTGTCAAAACTCACAGAAAAAAAAGATAAAAAAAAAGAATTTTCTGCATTAAAAGTAGAGTGGAGAGAGATCTTTACTGTGACACTCCCCACAATTAGATAACTAGTATAATAAGAGATCACTTTGACATTAAATTGCACAGACTCTACTTTACCCAATGTACGGTCAACATTGTGAATTGTGAAAAGACATGTATAGAATGATCGCTTAACCTCGTCACACGGCGGCCACGACGTACAAAATCCGCGTTCTGAAATGAACACAGGCACGACGTCGTCTGTACACGCGTCAATGTGTGCGTAAGATACACAGTCTATCGCAAAAAACTAGTACTATAAGTACTACCAATGACATAAATATACTAAAGATATGGCTTAGATGTGTGCAAATAAATGTACTTAATCGTTATCTATTTATTTAAACTTACTTAAAATGTGTCTGTCTGTGTATTTAAGCATTTTATTTTGAATTACAATAGATGTACGACAACAAACTTAAGCGAATGATTCTGTAGTTATTTCATGTATTAATCGCGATAATTTCAGAAAGCATTAATTTTCTAATGTTTTATAAAATGAAGTAGGTAGGATAGGTTCCCGAACTTGTGACGTGCGGCCGACATACATCGCGTCGCGAGCCCTACTAGTTGCCAGCAGCTTTCCGGCAGACTGCGCTTGAGGGGTGGGGTAACTCGAATAGGTGCGGGGCGGAGCGTGGCCATTCTGTACGTTAGTACTATTATATATTCTGTGACCTCGTCCTCTTGTGCGCGACTGCGGGGCGCGGGGAAGGCGACCGCAGGGCCTCTCTGTGCGAGCGTTTGGCGCACTCGATCCCCTTTTTTGTCCCACGACGCGCCCCTCTACCCGCGCGGGTCTATAATTTTTATTTAATACTTACGTATAAGTGTGTGTATTCCAGCAAGATATCCACGGCTCGTGCAGCGTCGACTACGTGGTCCGAGGGCAGGAGAACACCAGCCTGGTTCTGGTGAAGACCAGGGACCTTTCGCAGTGCAGGAACAGATATAAGTACCTTTCCATATTGCAGACAGTGCGGTATGACTTCCAGAGTGTGAGTAACTGTTTGTTTTAAATATTTTGTTGAGTCCGGCGATACTTTACGAAGGTCCGTTTCAATTAAAAATCATTTGATTTGCTTTGCTACTCCGCTACTTGCATGCAAGATAGCCACGATAGATAAATGCGTGTGTGTGGGATGATAGGTAGATGATAGAAGACATTGAAAAAGTTTTCTATTTGATTCAAATTACGTTTTAGCTTTCCATTCCTCACATGGAATAAGATGGAGTCTTTGGATCGCTACACTCCATCCATCATCCGTCCATCTGTCTGTTAAGAATGTATTTTTTCAACTATTATTTTCTCCCGAACGGATAGACTTATCAATTTGAACTTAATTGCCTACAATACAATAACTCTTCCTCCCTACCTCGCCTACCTCGTTTTATTATTCAGAATTTAGGCATTTAGGATAATTTTTGGTTTCTGTTGATTCTTTACATTTCTGTGTCTACTCTTGCTTAATTGTCAATCGTTCAAAGCTAAAAAAAATCCCTTTTAGGGATTAGCCTTTGTGCTTGTACAATAAAGAGTTATACATACTTACATTTCTGTAATGTTATGTTGTTGTAAGCTCATATGCATGCACATAAAATTCAAAAACCATGGGTGCCCGTTTTTTTGCAAGGGGGTATATTTTTGTGTTGTATTGTATTGTACTATAATATGGTCTGGTGAACGCGTCGAAAAAGTATTATTTTTTAAGTCTTAGCTATTCAACGATTCTGTTGTTTACAGAGATTCCAAACCTGGCCGGTCCTCAAGTCGGAGAGCAAATGCCGCATCAGCGTGGACCACAATATCTACAAGCAGGTCAACTGCCGGGAGAGGCATCTCTTCGAGCCCTTCTCCGGCAAGAACTCGGGCGCCATGACCACGGTCATACAGGACCTGGTGCTGGTCAGGGAGGAGAACAAGACAGACTCGCAGATTATGGAGTCACAGCCTAAAGGTTAGTATAGTTCATTTACTAATAATACTTATATCAAAAAAACAAAAATCATTTACTTATTGGTTTATTTATTTGGTTTTTTATTTTATTTTATTGTTTATAATACTTATATGACGTTAATAAATAAAAAAATGAAAAATTACATATACATTTCCAAATTTAAAGTACCCACATACACCACACACACACACATAAATTATGTCTTTATCCCTTATGGGGTCGACACAGCCTGAGGTAACAAGGCCGCGTTCAGCGTGGGCGTATATGTAGAAAGGGAGTCAAAATAGTGATGGGTTGCTAGCCGCATCGTCGATAACATGATTCCTAATAATAGGCTTTTACCAACTGCGCGGGAAGACATTGTGTGCCAAGGCCGCACTGGCAGGGTCGCCGTGTGAGGATGGGCGTTGGAAGGCAACTAATAAGGCCGAGTTCCGATTAAATACTGCTCTTTAATATAATATGGACTTACATTTATATAGGCTAAATAGTGGGAGTGTATGGCACAGCTCACACTACAAAATCACCGTGTATAGTAAGTAATATTTTACTGAATCAGGCGTTACTTTGCGGAGGTCCGTTTTAATGTACATAAAATATTTACCTTGCTACTCCACTACTCAAGTTCTGATAGCTTATTACGTAACTCGCTCGCAATCGCTATCGTGTTCATTTTGACAGTTCTTGTTTGAATGTGACAGCTAGCTGATTCCGATGCCAATTGTCAGCCCATACATGAACTGTCAAAATGAACACGATTGCGATCGCGAGCGACTTACGTAATAAGCCTGCAACTCTGTTCTGCTGCGTTGAGTAGCGGAGTAGCAAGGTAAACATTTTATGTTCATTTCGTGTATAATATACGTTTCTGAGTACGGCAGTTAATAACGTTCCTATTGCAGGATGGTTGGCGATAGAGAAACGCTCGAACCTACTTCACCAGCACAACCCTCACGTTAAAACGGAAACGGGTGAACTGCGATCAGCCAGAGATGTTTTGAAGTTGCTATGCAAGTAAGTGACTAACGGATAGCTTATACAGATATCACGTATTTATTACGGGGTTGACAGAGCCTAAGGTGGAAAGACCTAAAGGCCACGTTTATCCTATAACTATACCGTTTAGCCGTTTTTTTCCACATAAGAAATAATGTAAACAATCTTGATGTAAATAGTCTTTTTATAGAAAAATCCACGTACAAAATAAATAAGAGCAAGTTATAATTTTAAACTTTTTCTTACCCCCTATTCATAAACGCTCTATAGGCGTCTGCCAACTTAGTAATCGTTTGTCCTTATCTGTCACTTTGACATTTACCTTTCACAGATAAGGACAAACGATTGCTAAGTTAGCAGAAGCCTATAGTTAACAATATGCTTAAGTCCTAAGCATATTCTTAGGAGCAGGGATACTCTGGATTTTATATTCACTTACCCATTTTGTACGGAACCCTCGCGCGAGTCTGACACACTTGCCCGGTTTGTTGTGACACCCCATGTTGTTCTGTTTCAGTATCAAAGAAAGTGCAGAGGATTACGTGCCGGGAGCGACAGTGGACTCTAATCTGGACAGTGGGTCAACAGTGGGTCTCTGGGGCAAGTTAGTTCGCGCGTGCCGCGGCCTGCACTATCCGGCGCTAGAGCAACTGCTGTCCAGGGCGCCCACCATCTGCGATAGAGCCTCGTGAGTATTGCGCGCGGGCCGCTGCCCAGATCATGGCTAAATGGTTTCTGTGTGGAGAAAGGCCACGGAGAGATCTTTCTCTAGGCCGATGATATGCTTGGGCCACTGTTACGGATCACTATAGTATGGATCTTCCCAGGTGAAGTTTTTGCTTTGAGCCCTAATCTTTCAAACAAAGGCCATTGTCTCTATTATCGCAAAGCCGCAAGCTACGGAGTTAGCACGTGCCACTACAACATTCATATTGAAAAACAAAAGGTATCGTCATAGTATGAAGGTTCAAATTTAATGTCACTGATATTCTAGATATTATTTTTAATTTGAACCTTAATACTATGACGATACTGTTTGTTTTTCAATATGAATGTTGTAGTGGCACGTGCTAACTCGGTAGCTTGTGGCTTTGTGGGAATGGAGACAATGGCCTTTGTTTGAAATATTAGGGCTCGAAGCGAAAAATTATAAGGGAAGATTCATACTATACCTCCGTCTTACTTGCTAATACTGCCGCTAAGTCGCAGTGTTTGTGCTGTTGTTTTATGGCGCGGAGAGCTAGACAGTCGGTGAAATTACTGGCACATGAGGTATTTATTCCATTTTAGCTCTCTAGGCTGGCAACACATACGCATCTGCAATCGTCTAGTATTACGATCCGTGGGTGGTGGTGCTCACTTACCTGCCCCCCCCCCCCCTGCCCGCCACTAGTCGATCGAAATAGTGTAGCGTTTAAACTTACCGATAGATGCTTTACCTACTTCTACCAGCTTTCTTCATCATCGGCTGGTGACTCCCATGTTCGGATCCGTTGCTCGCTCTTTGAGAAAATAAGCTCGCTTGTTGAAATTATGTATTACGTAAGATATGTTACTAAGATCATCATCAGCCTGAAGACGTCCACTGTTGAACAAAGGCCTCCCCTTAGCACACCATAATGAACGACAACTCGCCACCTCCATCTACCGGTTACATTTTCACGATGTCGTCGGTCCGCCTAGTGGGAGGCCAACACTGCGTCGTCCGGTTCGTGATCGCCACTCGAGAGTTTCTCCCCCAACGGTTGTCTGTTCTACGAGCGATGTGGCCTGCCCATTGCCACTTCAACGTACATACACTTCGCGCTATGTCGGTGATTCTAGTTCTTCGACGAATCTCCGTATTCCGGATTCTGTCGCGCAAAGAAAGTGATGAGAGTGAAGTGGTGTGAGTAAGATACTAAGTAGCTATAGCTGTCCATGTGGTAATTTCGCAAGGTCCAACCACCAGATAGTATAAAATACTACCCTTTGTCCATAGCAAGCACATGCTGGACGCGCTGCCTTACATCGCCAGCGCGGGCTCGGTGGAGCTCATCAAAGACATGATCTTGAAGGATGCAGTGGACGCGAACACAAGGCACGAGTGGCTCATGTCCATGGCTATGATACCGCGGTGAGTACTATTTGTTCGACAAGTTTCACGAAAGCATTTTTTAATAGTAGCTAAATTTACATTCGCATTTCAGTTTCGCATTTTTGCACAGTCGCGTTTTTACCCGATCCCAATCGGCACAGAATCAGTGTCAACTATAGATTGGTTTAGGTTAGTTGAGGTTTATTTTATAACAATTATGTTAATTTACCATTTTCTGAAAATACCGCATTATATATTTTGAACCATTATATATATTTTAACCTAGTATGCATTGTAAACGTTATAATTTTAATACGTAAGTACTCTTAGTTAGCCAGACTTCGAAAATAAAAATGCATAGATGTATAAATTAAACACTCAATATAAATTAAGTCACATCCATGTTATACTTTCGTCTTATAATTGCTTTTGTCTCCGATGATTATCTGCAACGTACATTTTGACACTTCCCTATTTACATATAAACAAGGCACAGAACTCTCAGTGCCCGAGTCCGACTCGCACTTGGCCAGGTTTTTTTTATATTTCTCTTCCACTGCAGTCCCAAGAAAGAAATGCTGACAAGTATGCTGGAGCTCCTGAAGAAGCAGAAAAACGACCAGGTCATCAGTTTCACCGTGTCCTCCATGGTGCATTCGTACTGCAAGCACAGCGGGAAGTCCCGTGAGTTATACATAATATAACGCTTCGTAACGTAACGCAACGGGCGTTACGGCGCCAGTCTGTCTGGCTTCCCTTTCTCGGCAACGGTAGACAGGCTCTTCCTCTCTCACTCTAACCCACAGCGCTAGTCGTATTTCAGACAGACGCTTCCCCCTCTCTTTACTCAGTGTTTAGTGTGCGATAGACATATAGGTGTAGTGCAAAACGATATTCCGTGACATTTCGTTAAATTTTATCCGGTTTTCAACTTTAGTGAGATGTTATTAAAGTCGTGTATACAATACAGATGTCAGATTAAATTGTTTTATAAATAAGAACCTTATTCAAATGTCGTTAGAGTTAAAAACTGCATGGGAGTCAACTTCAACGAAATGTCATGGAAAATCACTTCGTACTACATCTGTAGTAACTTAGATTAGTTTAAGTTATTACATCTGTCGGGCGTCCCGAGACGCAAACGTTTTTTTACTGGAATATTGACTTCAATTAGAAGAAGTCGGATTTTGACAGTTGTCTTTTTATTCTTATACTCTCCCTACTGATATGTGGTGTAATTAAAATATTTTGTGTTCGAGTACCACTGTGGAACCTTGTCGCAATTGACTGGCCACCGTCACTCAAACTCGCGTGATAGGACTGTCACCTTATTGCGATAGGGTTCTACGGTGTTACGTGAATATATTTCCCTTACTATATGTATGTAAACACTTGCGTACGAAAATAAAAAACTAACAAAATTGACAGACATAATATACATGTATGTACAGAGGCAAATGTATCCCTTTAAGGAATCTCTACCATTCAAGTAGATATGGGTACTTAATTAGGTCATTTTATTGGATTGTAAGAAATTATGATAAGAATAGAAGACATCTTAATTGTTTTATAATTAATATATTTTTGTGAAGTACGAGAATGCTGCGAAGAGGACACGCCGAAACTTATAATGGAAGAGTTCCAGAACATAGTCCAAGAGCTGTCCACCAAAAACTTAGCTACTGCGCCTAGAGAGGAAAGAAACAACGTAAGTATCGTAGGCGCCACTCGAGAACCTTAATTATACACGACATTTTTGCACACTCCCTTGTTCATAAACGCTCTAGGCTTCTGCTAACTTTGCAATCGTTTGTCCTTATCTTTCACTTTGACATTTACCTTTCACAGATAAGGACAAACAATTGCTAAGTTAGCAGAAGCCTATAGCGCGTTTATAAATAAGGGGGTAATACTGTAATGCTAAAATTACTACTATAATTATGTACAATCTATAGACCGATCGCACTGAGTCCTTTCTGAGTCTTCCTGAGTCGTTCCTTTGAGAGCGTTTACTCACTTAAGCGGTTTACCTATCTATACTGATTGTCATAGCTGACTAAAAGTAAGTAAATACTGAACAAAATGAACACAAAATATCAAAAAAAAATCATGTATCATTTTATGAAATTCACGTGTATTTTTTTGTGTTACAGATAGTAGTAGCGATCAAAGCGCTCGGCAATATAGGTGGCTTCAAGCAAGAGTTTTCCGATGTACTAATAACTATAATCGGCGACGCGCTCGTCCCTGTGCCTATTAGATTGACGGCTGTCGATGCCTTCAGGCGCACGCCTTGTATAGAGACGCGGTAATGTATACTGATTCGTTTTATATTTTCAAAAAATTCAAATTGCCTAGCCAAAAATAACCGGCACACGATAAGGGAAAAAAATTACAAGCTCTGTATTTTTTCGTCACTAGAAATTAGTAATTTTTTCTCCTTTTCTTGTGCGAGTGAATGGAAGATATCCAGCATTCTATAGTATTCTCTTTAGTACGGTTTTTACCCTTTGGGTACGGAACCCTAAAAAAATTGAGAAGTAAAATTTTCAGTACCTACAACAATTTTATCTTGTTGTAAGGCTTGTTTAAGAGGGTGCATCGCTACTGAGCTGGCAACGTCGCATTTTTGGTGATTTTTTACGATTATTTCACAGAAATTGAATGAAAGTTTCAAATGTGCGTTTGTAGTGCACTTCGTTTTTAGTGTAATTATGTGTCCAATGCAATGATTAATGGTGATGGACTTTTATTTTCGTATTAAAGGGATAAAATAATATAACTCGTTTAATAAGATAATAAAAGTCCATCACTATCAATTATTGTATTACACACACTAAAAACGAAGTGCACTACAGACGCACATTTGACACTTTCATTCAATTTCCGTGAAATAATCGTAAAAAAACACCAAAAAGGCGACGTTGCCTGCTCAGTAGGGATAAACGCTCTTAATGCAAATAACATTTAATCGTTTCACAGCGAATATTTCCTGGAGACATTCCGTGAAGACTATGTCAACATAGAGGTGCGACTGGCGTCCTACCTGCAGGTGATGAAGTGCCCTACCCTCAGCATCATCAGGAAGATATACCACTCCGTGAGGCACGAGGTCGTTAACCAGGGTACGTGTTTATCATCATCAGTTGATGATCATGTTATTGGCGATACGGCTCGCTACCCCTCACTATTTTGATTCCCCTTTTCACCTATTTGCCCACGGTCATGCTGAACGTGACCTTAAGGTTTTGTCTGCCCCGTAAGGGATAAAGACGTGATATATGTATGTATGTATCAGTCGGTACATGCTGGTTTGAAAGAAGATATAGTTGTCACTAGACAGACTAGATAGAAAAAAGTATGCTTGGTTTGGTCATGTAGAGAGGATGGATAAATAAATAAATAAATATTAGGGAACAATTCACACAAATTGACCTAGTCCCAAAGTAAGCGCTAGTAAGGCTTGTGTTATGGGTACTAGACAACGATATACATACTTATATAGATAGAAAACATCCATAACTCAGGAACAAATATTCGTGCTCATCACACAAATATATGCCCTTACCAGGATTCGAACCCAGGACGCTTGCTTCGTAGGCAGGGTCACTACCAACTAGGCCAACCGCGTCGTTATGGATGGATGGTTAACACTTTTTTCTCTCTCTTTACTGCATCATGGCGATGTGTTGAACACAACAATAAGCCACTACGCTGTCTGATATCTGTTCGAATTCTTTAGCTTGGTGAGACACTTCACATTTGGGTGTCTCATTCCATCCTGTTGAATCTATCTTGTAGTGTTAGGACGCTATGTCTTCAATTTATCTACATTATATATGTAAGTTTATCCGTTGCTAAACTCGTACCCATAGTACAAGCTTTGCTTAGTTTGGGACTGGGTCAATTGGTGTAATTTGTCACATGATATTTATTTATTTTATTTATTAATCTCCTATATCGCAGCTCTTGTGCCAGCCGTATTGTATACCTGTTGTTTCCAGTGGCGACGTTCGTGTGGTCGCACCTGAACAACCTGGGCCAGTCCTCGCTGCCGTCCCGCGTGGAGATCCAGGGCCTGCTGTCTGGCAACCCCATGCCGCAGCTCGAGGACAGTCCGGACTTCCGGATGTTCTCCCGGAACTACGAGCAGAGCGTGTTCTTTGATCAGTACAATGCTGGTAAGTAGTAGGACTTTAAACATCAATCAAAAACATCATCATCATCGTCACCTTAGCCTGTATACGTTCACTGCTGAGCAATGGGCATAGCAGCGGTTCTGAGCCTCCATCTATCGACTGCGACCGCTACGATGTCGTCTTTCAATTCACTCGTTACAACGTGGTCGCCACTCGAAAAACCTTTACTCCCCATTGGTTATCAGTTCTTCATGCTATATGCCCTGCCCATTGCCACTTCAACTTGCTAATTTTGAGAGCTACGTCGGTGACTTTGATGCTTCTACGGATTTCCGTATTTCGCGTACGAAAAGAGCTGTAAAATTCTGAAGTCAGTAAGTCTCCCACAGTTAAACAGTAAAGTATGTACCTATTTGTTATTTACAGGTGGTAATTATGAGGCGAACGTGATTTTCACTCCTGACTCCTACATACCCAGATCTTTATCGCTCAACTTGACAGTTGACATGTTTGGGGAATCTATCAATATCTTGGAGGTAAGTATTCTATATTATTATGTTTATCCTCCTGGTACCCATAGTACAAGCTTTGCTTAGTTTGGGACTGGGTCAATTGGTGTAATTTGTCCCATGATATTTATTTATTTAAGAGTTTTTACTCGAATTACTTTCTTTTACACTAAAGACTTTTTCCAGCTCAAAGGCCGAGCGGAGGGCTTCGAGCGTTATTTCGAGAACCTATTCGGCAACAACGGCCCTCTAAGCAAATCCAAAATCAACGACAAATTCCAAGCGCTACGCTTTATCCGCTCTCTCTCCGACGCTGACCAAGTGAGGGAGAAAGTAGATGACATCGGTTACAAGAACGAAGCGCTCAAACACCAATATCCTATGGCGGAGTTGGGCATTAAAGTGTTTGGTAATGAGATAAGTTATTGGAATGCGGAGGGTAGTAATGAGATACTGAAGAGTTTGGAAAGGATGAATCCGCAGTTGAGGATATTGGAGATTTTGTCTGGGAAGGTACGTAATTGGTATGCATAGAGGAATTTATCTAGGTTTTTAATTGTTTTTTGTTTCTTATAACCAGGGGTGGGACAAAAAGTGCGGATGACGTCAAAACACTTATAGGATGATTTCAAATAGTATTTTTGATTTTCATAAACAATTATCACTTATCATTGATCGACCTTTTTACTAAACGATGTCGCCACTTGAAATGAGTAAAATTGTACGTTTTTGACTGACACATTGTCAATCAGATGAACAATAAATTGACTTCGTTATTGTAAACAATTATTTTCAAGTATTTTCACGATTATATTTAGCTAAAATTTATAGTTACTAATGTATAAAAAAACGCTGTAAAATGTCATCTTTACTCGAATATTGTTACTATATGTCACACGGAAGTTTAAATACAAACATCATCCTGCGTGCAAGATTACGTCATTTTTACGTCATCCGCACTTTTTGTCCGACCCCTGCTTATAACCAACTGTGTTTGTTATAAATAAACTTTTTCTATTGTAGAAAAATTACGATAATAGGGAATATGCATTAAAAATAATATAACATTTCTTTACAAAATATGAAAATACAGTAGAAAAGATGACAAAAAGTGAATTTAAAAGTAAAATCAGTCAAGAAACATGGAAAATATAAAAGTTTTAAACCACTGATTAGTCAGCGATTAGAGAGAGAGATCCGATATGACATGTGACGTCATTTGTCATAACGCCCATATAAACTCCATATTAAAAGTCCGTTTTTCTAGAAAGAGATGGAAACAAATCTTTAACAGCTTATATCTCGGTTATTTTTATAGTTATTTGAAAAATATTTTTTTCGTATTGTTAATTACATAAATGAGCTTCTATAGAAAGCCATGAAAAAATCATGAATATTCCCTATTGCAGGAAATATCGTACAACAAAGCTTCCCTCTTCCTGGACACGACGTTCTCTGTGCCGACCGGCTGCGGGCTGCCGCTGAACATGAACCTCATGGGCACCAGCTACGTCAACACCAAGATGTCCGGCACCATGGTTGACAAGTTCTCGCAGAGCGGCAACCTCGACTTCGAGGGGAAGATACATCCCAGGTAGGTTATTTTAGGTAACAACTACAGGTTCAGGTCAACAACCATAAGAATAAAATAAGAACATAAATTAGAACGGAAACTCCCGCTCCGGCCGCACTCAAGGTCACGATATTAGAGTACCCGCTAAGCGGCTACTCAGTCAGGCTGTCGCGGCCGGCGTAGCCGCACGCGCGTTTGGCTGTTTGCGCGTTCCGTACCTTCATCTTGGAAACGCCGATCTTGGAACAAATAGCGTACCTAATGATTTATAAATGTTACATTTTGTAAAACTAGAATAAAATAATGATTTCAAAGTAAATAAAAACTTATATTTTAGCGATATTATCTTTAGACGTAAGTATAATATTTAACAGTAAGCAACCCTAGCAACACGCCTGGACGACAGAGGGGTGTAACGACGTGAAGGGGGAAGTAGGTATACAAATGGCGGCGTTTTGGACGCGGTCAAAACAGATTCCGTTCTACTCTGTTATTATTTATTCTTATGCAACAACTTCAATTGTTGAGCATACGTGGAACGTTGTCATAATGATATGATTGCTTATTAGTGTACAGGGTGATTCTGGAGACTTGAGAAGGAGCCTACACACAGTAAATGGTAATGGATCGTACACCATTATATTTAAGTCAAATGCCCTCGTTTTTTCTTTTTTTTTTACTTTCTAGCTCAGTTAAATTAATTCTTTACACTGGTGGCTCCCTACGTAAATTTAATTGAGATAAAACCTCTCAAGCGGTAAAATAGCACTTGGATTGTGAAGAAAGTAAAGTCGACAAACTGATGTTGACAGATAAAGCGAAGAAGGTCGGTAATTGAGTTCATTCATCATTGAGTACATGAAATCATTTAGTAGGTAATTTTTGTGTTCAACATTAAAAAAAAACGTTAATCTCGCTATGTCTAGTATCAAACATTAGCCTATAATTAACTGATTCTGATAGGGTTGGTCCTGCTCACGTCTTCCGAACGACCCTGTATTATGTAGAATGAGTAAATTACAGTCAGAAAAACTTGTATTTAAAAATAAATTTGTAACAGAAACTTAATTTTTTAGCGTGGCAGTAAACATAGCAGCAACAATGTCTGTTACCGCCGGCGGACTTAGTGCTAGCGGCATCCGACTCAACACGAGACTGTATACTGCCACGGCCGTGGAAGCCAAACTCAACATACGCGGGCTCGGCTTGGTCAGGCTGGACCTTTCCCTCCCCAGCGAGAAGAGGGAGATATTTGCTGCCAAGTAAGTTATGATGCCCTAGTACTTTTAAGGGATTGGTAGGTTATTTGTTATTTTACATAGCAACAGCGGTAGCAGCAAAACTCGATGTATGAGGGCTCGGCTTGGTCTTTTCCTGCCTAGTGAGAAAAGGGAAATATTCGCTGGCAAGTTATGATACCCTGGTATTTTTGTGGCAATGTATCCGATTGGTAGGTTATTTTACACAGCAACAGCGGTAAAAACTAAAACTTATTTCAGACAGTAGAAACTTGGACAATGAATCTATCTTCTATACCTTTGTATATGAAAACGACTGCACCAAATTGAATAATTATTTTTTGTCGCGCTCATTAATGTCTCCTATTTCCATCTATGTAGACCAACTATAGTTGGTTGGTATTGCTTTTCATGTATAAATATTAAACAAATACTTACGGTCATTTTGCCTCCTAACACCGTATTTACCTATTGCAATTTGGTAGTGGAGAATTTTCACATATTATCTAACAGTTTCTAAGATATTTTTTTCCACTGGGGGGCTACTCCGAAATTCGATTTTCGAAGTTCGTATCACACCGTCCCTTTCACTCTCAAATTAATAACTATTAGTAAGAGCGGAACGGCACGAAACGAACTTCGAAAATTGAATTTCGGAGTATAAGGCCTGGCTTGTACGTAGATCGGAGCTGATCACTTTGCATGGTGAAGAAGAGCTGCAGCAGCAGGGCTTGAACCAGAACAGAATAGAACAGAACACATGCAGCTGGTCCACTTTTGACAAGGGCATTGGTATCAAAGTCTGCGCTTCTTATCAGGTAAGCTATATAAAGTCTCATTATGAAAAGGTACGAAATTTCAATACGAACATGAACTTTTATTTATACGTACATAAATCAAGTCTTTATCACTTATGGAGTAGACAGAGCCTAAGGTAACAAGACCTAAAGGCCACGTTTAGCATGATTGTGGACGTAAAGGTTGAAAAGTCAATCAAAATAGTGATGGGTTGCTATAAGCATCGCCTATAAAATGATTCCTAAGATTTTCACCCATTCCCTGGATGAGCTTTTACCATCTGCGCAGGAAGAGAAGCAATTGGTACATTCTATGTTTTTTCTTTACTCCCAGAAAAGTATGGAAGATCATGGATAAAAATATTAAAACGTAATTTAATACTTTTGAAGTGAAAACTTTAGCGGCGCTGCTCACTTTTTGGGATGGGTAAAAAATGTTAAACTCGCGTGAGATTCTGGCGGTCACGTGATGCTGATCGAAAAAACGTCCGACGGCGCAAGGGCGCTTGCGCGAGTACCAGGAGGCAGTTTTTTGTAAGCGGCCAGTACGGTTGAATGAAGCTAGTCGCGTTCGATTTTTCAAGTGTACGTTGATTTCGTCTCTTCGTGAGTTTGGCCTAGTGGTATTAAGGTGTGGGATAACAGTGCGTTCTCTTAGGCGGCCGCGGTTCAAATCTCCTGTTTTTTTTTCTTTTTGCGCGAGTGTGCGTGTGTGTAGTTCTCACTTCTGCCGGCACTCCCGGAGTGCTACCCGGTGTTTTTTTCAATAAACAACGAAGAAATTCCCTTCCAGTTCCCAAATATGACGAATCTGAAGCACGCGCCTTACTTCCTGATGAGTGGGCCGGCGAAGTATATCCTCTCACTGGAGAAGGCCGACCCCTCGGCCAAGACCTACTCCTTCCAGTACAAGTACGCCAAGAACGAGACTAACAGCTTCCTTAGCTTTACTTTCAACACGCCTGACAGTCAGGTAAGACCATCAAAACGAGTAACAGACCTGACAGACCACGCACAGCCTAAACCACTGAAGTTAGGTCTCGTCCAGAAATTATTAAAAAAAAAAAAAAAAAAAAAAAAAAAAAAAAAAAAAAAAAAAAAAAAAAAAAAAAACATGGTCATGGTGATGGTTATGTGGTCATATTTGGCCTACTTTGGAACCTTGGTGATATTCGGTGATTCGCTACCCACTTCCACCCATTCAAGGTCACGTGTATTTTTCGGACTAATGTGAATTAAGTTAGTTAATTTAAAAAAACAGCAATCACTTGATTTTTTTCTTTATTTTTTGACTTTCCTGCTGTGTAAAAAAATTACACACGGTTTGTTCTCGGACCCGATCACATGATTTCTGGACGAGCCCTTAGCGACAGGGGAAATGCTTAAGCTGAGTTCTCATCTGCGAGCTGTAATCATAATTGTTGCACGTTACAGTAACCACAAAAACCCTAGTGTGTTCGTGGCTCGCGCTCTTGCCACGAGTGGAACGCCCCATCAACACTAGTGTTTTTGGTTACTATAGCGTACAACAATTACGATTACAACTCGCAGATGAGTACCCGGCTTTATGTATTTATGACTATAGAGCACAATAGTCATTTAGTTGCAATTTTATCGTCAAAAACAATGTAATTAGTACAAATGTGAACTAGACCATCAGTTCCACATATTAAGTTGAACGTGACAAAACACTCCTTTTGTTTGTTGATTTATTCCAAATTACAATTTTTGACAGTGTTCCAGACAGATAGACAGGTTTGATTATGGATAGTCCAGAATATCAAATTAGCATAATTCATGATTATTAGTCTCGGATTGTGGGCACTTTATCTACTTATAATAAATATGTGTCTGGACTATCCAAAACCAAATTCATGAATCGTTATCAAATTCACATTACATTATAAAAAATATGTATTAATTATTTACTTTTATACAACGATACATCATCCACACTGCGCTCTCCTGCTCGTATAGCATCAACCATTGACATTAAACAATTAAACCATGTTTGGCATAAAAATACTTGTCTAAATTTCTCTAGAATATTACACACAATCAGCGTCATATTTATACGTATATCGTTATGGTCAAAGTGTCCAAATATATCGGTACACTGTATGTCAAGGGAGTATAAGAGTGTGTACGGATATATTTAGACATTGACCGCAACGATACGACGCTGACTGTACAAACACTTTACAACTTTTTATTGTATGTCTTGTATTTATCGAATCTCCGAGTGAGGGGATCGTCCGAATACTGCAATACAAATCGCACCTCTGATTTACAAATGTTGTTGTTGTTGATGTTGAAATTGAAACTTCCCACATACGAGGTGTGTCTAAATTATTCTAGACTAGCTTTACAACGCCTTGATTCTGCAGGAGAAGCGGAATTTCGACGCGGTGCTAAACCTCTCTAACACATCGAGCACGGCCAGTCTCTCGTTCCAATCCGCCCAGAATACTTTACAAGCTAAAGGCGTTATCCGAAACACTGAAGACGATAAAACTCTAGAAGCCACCTTAGACATAGATGGGATAAAACATTTCGATACTGTTATGTCGTTGAAGAAACAGGATATTAAGTTTGGCTATGTGTGGCTGCCGCATGCTTATTGGGTGGTCAATGATGAGAGGATCGCTGAATTGTCTGGTAAGAGTTTATTTACTTTCTCTACCGATTCAAACTTTCGCGATTTTCACACATTATTCGAAATATTATAAACGGGATGTGAACCGCGATTACCTTTATTGAGCACCCGATATTTCGATACAGTTGCATGTATCATGATCACGGGTAGGATGCATGCAACTGTATCGAAATATCGGGTGCTCAATAAAGGTAATCGCTGTTCACATCCCGTTTATAATATTTCGAATGAACTTAACCGTGAATCATTAAAAACTTTCACACATTATTATAAGAAAACGAGACTTAATCACGTAAATAAAAAGTATTTTTGTAAATACCTCGACGTTTCGGACGCGACTTTGAGAGAGAGAGAGAGAGAGAGAGAGAGAAACATCCGGAGCTAGCAGTGTTCGTTGTTGACGGATACGCCAAGGAGCGTTATGGAACAGTCGACACGTCGATCGATATTTTCTACTAGCTAGACCAACGCTACCACACCAATCGATTGATGTCGATCGATGGTATCGAACAACGTCATTCGATTCGTTTATCCGTCGATCAGCCAAAGCTACCACAGTAATCGATCGTAATCAATTGATGTTGGTCGATCGCTTGGTATAGTAACACCCTGAGCGACAGGTAAAAGAACAGTCAACAAAAAAACATAGCAAAAAGCTTGTATTTTTAGGTTAGTTTCAGAAATAGACATTCCAATTACTCGCTCTATCTTTCAGGTGTCTTCAAGGTTAAAAGTAAAGGGGGCGTCACGCAAGCCGACATCACCGCCGACTTCCAAACCAAGCAGCTGGCCAGCCACATGGTCGGCTACTACACCATAAACGGCCCCACGAACGGCCTCCAGCTCACCTTGGACTACCAGTTCTACAAGAACCCCAAACAGACTATCAAATTGGAAGGCGTGTATAGCGAGAGGCCGTTGGGCTACAGACACGACTTGTATGGCGAACTGGCGATGCAATTTACCGCGTATCCTGTGTATAATTTCTATTCGGTGCTGCGGAATGTGGTTAGTGATTTTTCATCATCATCATTATCATTGTGTCCCCTTTTATGTCCCACTGCCGGGCCTTCTGATGCACTGGTTTGGGTTGTTCCCACGCAGGCCAAGTGCGGATTACGAACTTCACATACCACTTCGCAGGTGTGTGATTTTGTGTATAGTATAAGGTATTTTCATTCTTACCTGTCTTATTTGGTAAACAAAATTCTAACCTCAAAATGTCTCATTTTTGTTACTTTTTAACTATTTCATCGTAAATAACGGAGCGCATGTCACTTGTCTACACTGTCGCGGTGTCGTCGTGAACTGCCATGATTGAAACGGTTAAACTAAAAGGCGCTCTCGCGTAGTAACACTACGGTTTATTTTTGCATGAATGCTTTGCGGGAAATGTGATGGAGTGGGGCTGTAGGTTATTATCGCTGTAGGTAAATATAAAAGGAGCGAGCTAGATTGTGCTTTATGTGTACGCGGCTAGAGTTTTTATCTATTTAATCGACTCCAGAGAGTGAGCCTTCTGTACTATAGTACTATTACTTATTCTGTGACACTGTTGTGAGAGAGCAATATACTTTTTTTTTCAGAAAACTCAATCGCACCTAGACGTGAGTTTCAACGTGTCATCATCCCGAGAACAGAACCAGAACCCTTCCTTGACCTTCGGGTTCACCCGCGTCGAGAAGATAGTCGGTATGAAGTTAGCCACGCATCTCACGCTCACCAAACCGAGACCAGTGCGAATGGAATTCAAGTTCGAAGAGGTAAGTATAAAAGTGCCAGCATCAGTGGTCTGAGGGTGGCTTAGGGGGGTAGGGGGGGGGGGGGGGCAGAACCACCAGTAGTCTAGGGGAGGACTGGGGGCTGGATCCTCCCAAAAATCACGCGATAATGGTAGCCTCTTCCCATCAAGTTGCGACCTGGGTGCCTTTAAAAGGCGAGTGTGCAATTTAAGCAGGGCCTACAACGCACTGGTCTCGCGTGTCTATGGATAGTAGTGATCATTTAATATCAGGTGACCCACTAATTGGTTTGTCTGACCTTTCTAACATAAAAAAATTGGGAGACATGGGGGTCACCATCCCCGAAATCACGTGACTATGAAATGAAGTCTCCTATTCACGCGTCAAATCTAAAAAATCTCGTTTTATTTTCAACTAGCCTCAACTCGCAGCTACACTCGTATAAACTTTTGGACGTGGCAGTTCAAATTCCGAGATCATACTGAATTCCTTTGGGATTTGGAATTAATGCAAAATATTTACTTAATCACTACATAGTATAAAACAAAGTCGCTTTCTCTGTCCTTATGTCCCTATGTCTCTATGTATGCTTAAATCGTTAAAACTTCGCAACGGATTTTGATGCGGCTTTTTTCTAAATATATAAAAGAAGAAACTGACTGACTGACTGACATATCAACGCACAGCCCAAACCGCTGGTTCTAGAGATTCCAAATTTGGCACGTAAGTTCCTTATAAGGTCTAGGGGTGCACTAAGAAAGGATTTTTCAAAATTCGACCTCTAAAGGGGTTAAATGGGGGTCCAAAGTTTGTATGGGGAAACAAGATTAGTTAGACTATTTTATTCGAAACTTCACAGGAGTAATCCTAACGATAAATGAGTAAATACCTGTTTCAGGTTTTTTGAAAATTCAACCCCTAAAAGGGGATAGGGGATGACAAAGTCTGAAAATCAACGTGGGTATTATTATTATTATATTATAGTGGGTAGTATTGTTTGTACGGTTTATCGGGTCGCTGATTACGAAAACAGCAACACACATACCTACCTGACACACACACACACACACACACACACACACACACACACACACACACACACACACACACACACACACACACACACACACACACACAAATTTCCACGGGAACGGGAAAAAACGGGATTTATTATATTCGATTCCGAGTGACCCTATCTCAGTAACTATACTTAATAAATATAGACTTCAAATTTCGTACACAAGTAGATGATTACAAAACTAAGAAAATAATTTTTTCAGGATTTTTGGAAATTCTCACGGGATAAGAAAAAAACAGGATTTATATATTCAGTTCAACGAAATCCTATCAGCTATAATTACTAGACTTCAAATTTGGCATAGAAGTAGGTGATTATAATAGTAAAAAACAGTTTTAAGGGTTTTCGAAAATTCCAACAGGATAAGGAATAAACGAGATTTATATTCAGTTCTACGGGATCGAATTTTCGTTTTAATGATCGTAGAAAACTGAAATTTGGCCTTCAGGTTCCTTGGGGAGTATAGGGGAGCACTACGAAAGAATTTCCCAAAATTCTGACGGAAATGAACGGGAAAAAACCAGATTTTTTGTTATACTGCAGTGCAGGTTGTAGAAAGCTGAAATTCGACATGTAGGTTGCTTGGGGAGTTTAAAGAAGCATTTAGAGATGACTTTTCAAAATTCCCATGGGAACGGGAAAAACGGGATTTTTGTTTTACTGGTCGTAGAAAGCTAAAACTTTGCATGTAGGTTGATTGATGAGTGTAGGGAAGCACTAAGAGACAATGTCCTGAAATTCCCACGGGAACGGGAAAAACGGGACTTTTCGTTTTATTGGTTGTAGAAAGCTGAAATTCGAAATGTAAGTTGCTTGGAGAGTGTAGAGAAGTATTAAGAGAGGACTTTCCAAAATTCCCACGGGAACGGGATAAAACGGGATTTTTCGTTTTATTGGTCGTAGAAAGCTGAAACTTGGCATGTAGGTTGCTTGAAGAGTGTAGAGAAGCTATAAAAGATCACTTTTTTAAATTCTCACGAGAACGGGAAAACGGAACTTTTCGTTTTACTGGTTGTAGAACGCTGAAATTTGGCAAGTGGGTTCTTTGGGGAGTGTAGGGAGCATTAAGAGAGCATTTCACGAAATTCTTATGGGAACGGGAAAAAAACGGGATTGAAATACTCCTGGTACACACAAGCGAAGCCGTGGCCAAAAGCTATTTGTCAATAAATGAAGTCTACGCGGACGAAGTCGCGGGAAAAAGCTAGTTATAGATAAAGTGAATCAAGAGGAAGGTTTATATGTATAATACATGCATGATATACCGTGCGAAGCCGGGGCGGGTCGCTAGTGCAAAATATTAATAGAAATTTCTTGATAATAACGAAATATTACATCTAAATACAACCCACTATTCGCCTGGTTTGACTCCCTGTTTATAAATGGAGTGGATAGAGTAATGAAATATGTTAATGTTTACTTACATCATGTTCTGTTCTGTGATGTTAAAATTATGTAAATTAACCTAAGAAGAAATGAATGTATTTTTATGCCAAGTTTCATTTGAATCAGGTAGCGACTGCCATTTCATTTTCATTTCTATATGTTTTCGTGCATAATAGTATACCTACTCAGCGGCACAAAGTTGGCCCCATTCATAAAAATTACCTATATTGCATACATTTATAAAGGCCACATGTTTGCCGTTGTGTGTATAATAAATTTCGTACATATGTGCATATCGTGATGCATACAGTCTGGCAAAAAAGAGTAGACATTAAAAAGTGGCAATACTGTAGTGTCGTCCCTTTCTAATCTATATGTATAAGAAAACGGGACGACACTACTGTATTGCCACTTTTTTTGTCAGGCTGTACATATAATATTATTATTGTCTATGTATTTTATAATATCTTATCTATTTTCATTTTTGTTTCATATTTAATTTCGAATCTGTTTATAAACAGTTTTACATATTATGAGATATTTATATTAGAGAACTGCAATCGTGGAAACGGCCAAAAAATATCAATTTATAGGTATTAGAACAGAATTATGCACGCACAGTATGTCCGACAGGTTTCAGGCTAATCTGTGACCTTTGTCACGGTATGGTCGAACAGGAAAGCTTATCAGTTACGTTTGAACACATGACAAAGTCGGCTATTCTCATATTATTGCAAACAAATCAAAGCTTTCCAGTTCCATATCGATCGTTTCTCTTTTCTTCAGGTCGGTCCAAAGTACTCGGTAGTAGCATTACTGAACGTGAATCCGAAATCTAAGGATATCCTGGTGTCCGGGGCGTTGTACTATCCGCCCGGTACCCAGCTGTTCATGGACGCGCAGCTCAACATGTCGCTGCCGACGCTACACGACTGCTCTATCAAGGCGAAGGTGCACGAGAAAATGCCGAACGAGTTCCAGGTTTGTTGACTGTACTACCAGTATTACAATTTATTATGGAATCTGTATAATTTAGGCTACATTTCGAGACGGTTCTTTTTTATACAACTTTTTTTAGTTGCGCTTGACAAAGTTTACTGCATTTGTCGATATTCAAAGTGAACCGTGTCAAGGGCGGGAGTAATTTTTGAAACAAAAATTTAAATGTAAAAACTGGGTCTATATTTTGTCCCATAAAATTGAAGTTCCGAATGGTTTGTCACAAATTTTCGTTAGTCATAAAGCGTTTTATTTCTGAAACAATAAATATATTTTTTTTCAGAATTATTAGTAAATTAATCTAACCTAACCTACGACAATCTGATGGCTTTTCCAAAATGTCTGAAAAATGCACGGTTTCATGTGTTATGACAAAAAAAGTTATGACTAACTATTATTATGACCAACGAAAATTATGGGACAAAACGGACCCGGTAAATACTTTATAGGGGTGTTCAGTCGAAGTAACCCAATCTGCTGAATTTACGGAAAAATTCTGAGATACATTGTGTATTTAAAACCCAATGAATTGACAACATTTCATATTTCTGACCCTATAATTTTAATGGTTCTCTGTATTCTGTTTGAAAAGATGAACATGCTGACAGTTTAATTTTTTCGCTAGGGTTTGTATTTAATTTATAATTAATTTATTAATTTTTGCTTATTCTAAAAGGGCGTAACTCCGATACTATCACAAAATAGACACTTATCCTTTTGTCTTTTCTGTATAGAAAAAAATCTGACGTCAATTTCAAATTGTCAATGTCAGGCCTTATTCTCCGATATTCGATTTTCGAGGTTCGCTTCGTGCTGTTCCTCTCATACTAATATAGTCATTAACTTGAGAGTGAGAGAGAAGGTATTCAACGAACTTCAAAAATATAATTTCAGAGTTGCCCCCCTTGTACTTTGAAGTTGTCATATCCAAAATTATGGTCGCTTATTTTTGCTCGTGAAAAAGGCAAAGGTGTTTCACCTATCCTGTGGTAGTTTTGGTAAAATTAGGACATATTTTTAATTATTTTTTATTTTTTATAATAAGCGATATTAAAATTATATAAACATATTGCAGTGATCAGGAGGCAAAATGCTTTCGAACCATATATACATTTTCAGGTGTTATAAAAATGAAATGTTGTCAATTATCAATTATCAGAGTTTGTACAACTCGGTGTCATATTATAAGGTGAACGCGGCCGGCATTTGGTTCACGGGCGTGGACTTCAACGTGGACGCCCTCTATCAGGACCAGTCCAAGACCAACATGATGTCCCACCGGCTCAAAGTCATCCTCAACAGCAACCACTTCAAGGACATCGCGGTGGACGCCAGGTTCACACAGGACAACCGGCAGATCACGTTTATAGGGCAGGTTAGTCGCGTTTTTGCTGAGTGCCTAGATCAGTTCCCCAAACTTGTTTGTTCCGTTTGTTCCGCGTAGCAGAATTCCCGGTCACATTTTTCCCCGTTTCATCGTTTTTTTTTTTACAATAAGTAATTAACACTAGTCGCTGTAGGTATGTTTCTGTGTCTAAAAATTGGCGACTAGTGCATTACATATTGTAAAAAAAAAACATAGATTCGACTACTTCGTAAAGATAGGCCCAACGCTCACGAGTAATTCGTCCAATTCGGTGGTCCTAAAAGACCACCGTGCCTTAGGTCTGTGACAGGACGCCGTATCGTTCAGCTGTCAGTGTTTCAGAGAAAATGCCCAATTGCGCAGTAAGCGAATTGTTCGGACAGGCGTATCTTGACTTTTGATATCATTGAAAAAAACATTGGAATAAAAATCTATTAGACAGAGGGCAACGTCCAAAGGTGTCCATTAGGTCTTCTTATGCTTTGTCTACCCCGTAAGGAATATAGACGTGATTTATGAATTATGTGCATATAGTAGTTTTTATAGTTCCGCACCATAATACATAAAAGATCCCTATAGGTCGAAGTGTCTCTAAGGAGCCCCCGCGTTAATGTAAGATATTTTTGAGATGGTTCCGCACCGCTAAAGGATAAAGAAACCATGAAGCCCATAGGCCACCTATGGTTACCTTGTAATATTCTGTGTACATTTTTTCTGTTTTGGTTGTTATATGTGGTGTTCAAGAGTTATTGTATTGTATTGTAAAGGATCATTACGTTGTCGTCTGTCTGACAGTCAAGACTATTTTTCTTAAGATTTACTCATCTAATTTACAGGGTGAATACAACGAAGATAAATACAGGATGCTGCTACGCTACGTGCTGCTGTCGGAGCAGAACTTCACCACCTACGTGGAAGTAGACGCCAATGACAAGGCCTACAGCGTCACACTCAATGCCGATCTTTGTAACAACACTAATCTCAATGTGGACATACATTTTGATCAGTAAGTATATGTAGTATGAATCTTTCCAGGTGAATTTTTCGCTTCGAGCCCTAATCTTTCAAACAAAGGCCATTGCCTCTATTATCGCAAAGCCGCAAGCTACCGAGTTAGCACGTGCCACTACAACATTCATATTGAAAAACAAACGGTATCGTCATAGTGTTAAGGTTCAAATTAAAAATGATATCTAGAATATCAGAGACATTAAATTTGGACCTTAATACTATGACGATACCATTTGGCGCGTGCTAACTCGGTAGCTTGTGGATTTGCGATTTGTGGCGCTTTCAACATGAAACTACCGTGAGACTCAAACATAACAACAAACCGGATAACTCACGTATAAAAGCTGAAGGAATGTTCCGACTATTCCGTAGTCCTTCATCAGAGAGCGCTCGCCCCGGCGGCAGCGAAACGAACACACACACACATTATACGTGAATTATCCGGTTTGTTGTAATTATGATTTGTGGTGTTCAATAAAGAGTATTTGTATTGTATTGTATTGATCAAAAAGCAAACTGTCAGACGTCTTATCACTTATCAGCATATCGTTACTACTTTGAAAATATCGGATCTCGAAATCCCTAATCTTACGAAGTGAATTTTATTTACTGTACTTTAAGGTTTAGTATTGTTTGAATATTCATTTAAGATACGAGATTTTTTCAAAGTAGGTAGTCACGATATCGTTGATGTCATTGAACATTTTGTACTTCGCGTAGTACATTCGGCAGTTATTCTTGCAGTACCTACGCGAGTACTTACGGGGCTAATCGAACCGCGATTGAAACAAATATTGTTTCACAGACTCCGCGACGTCCACATATCGTACCAGCGCTGGGTGACGCCGCAGCAGAAGCGGTTGAGCGCCGCCTTCAACTGGGACGCGAACCGGGACCCGTCGCAGAAAGTCAGCGTGGACATACAACTGGACAACAAGGGCACGTGGCACCACGGCGGGCATGCCACGCTCTACTACCCGGGGCGGATGGTCAACGGGGAGTTCGAGTTCTTACTGAAAGGTAAGTATTTGAAGTCTATTGAACACTAGAAGCTTAGCTTGGACATACGACTGGACAACAAGGGCACGTGGCACCACGGCGGGCACGCCACGCTCTACTACCCGGGGCGGATGGTCAACGGGGAGTTCGAGTTCTTACTGAAAGGTAAGTATTTGAAGTCTATTGAACACTAGAAGCTTAGCGTGGACATACAACTGGACAACAAGGGCACGTGGCACCACGGCGGACATGCCACGCTCTACTACCCGGGGCGGATGGTCAACGGGGAGTTCGAGTTCTTACTGAAAGGTAAGTATTTGAAGTCTATTGAACACTAGAAGCTTAGCGTGGACATACAACTGGACAACAAGGGCACGTGGCACCACGGCGGGCACGCCACGCTCTACTACCCGGGGCGGATGGTCAACGGGGAGTTCGAGTTCTTACTGAAAGGTAAATCATCAGCCCGTGTCAGTCCCTTGCACATAACGTCTTAACACACAACGCTGATGATCTAATTTGTGTGTCTTGTAAAATGAATAAATGTATTATGTATATCTCTTTATTTTTTTTATTTTGTTTTTCTTTGTCTTCTTTGTTTATTTCTAAAATTTCAATTTTAGGTTAGGTTATTTTTATACCTGTTTTTGTGTCAGACTGGTTCTGCCAATGGCACGTGCGGATGGGCTGGTCCAACGAGGCTAACATAGTGTGGCGAGTCAAGATGTACTCTGAGGCCAAAGAGCAGACCGTATACGCGCTGCTCTCAGACATGAACACACCCTTCCCGGGATGGAGCGATACCAGCTTCAATCTCATGTGAGTAGAAACACAATAATCACGCCTTTATCGCCGGTGTAGACAGAGCCTAGGGTAACAACACACCGGATAACTCACGTATAAAAGCCGAAGGATTGCTCCGACAATTGTTTCGGACTACACAAACAAACAAACACAAACAAAAGTGACATGATCACAAATCATCATCATTCATCATTCATCATCATTGGATCATTGGTGGTGAGTTTACAAAGTGACGTGATCAGTGTTGTGTGCTGCCCTACTTTAGACTATAATAAAAATGACGATAAAAATGAGGGTAGTTGTGCGCCGATGTCAGCTGCGCCGAGTAGCCGCGCGAGCAGAGCGTTGGCGCGCAGTGTTCGTATCGCTGCCGCCGGGGCGAGCGCTCCCTGATGAAGGGCTACGAAATAGTCCGAAACAATTGTCGGAGCAATCCTTGGGCTTTTATACGTAAGTTATCCGGTGTGTCTCACGGTAGTTTCATGTTGGAAGACCTAAAGGTGTTTAGCGTGATTTGGGGGCGTATGGATGGAAAGAAGAATCAAAATAGTGATGGTTTAGCCGCAGCGCCTATAACAAACCTATGGACAGCCACAACCCCAAAGGATTGCAGATTCGTTGCCTGAGGGCTGAGATGGAATACCTCGTGGACCTAGTAGTTAATTGATCCTGACTATAAGGGCTCACCACTCCTGAATTATCTATGACGACGTCTCTGTCTGTTTGGTAGTAATAAATAGAGACGGAATCATAGTTAACTGACAGTTAAGAAGTGCCCTAAAGCTAGTAGTTGGATTCCAATGTATGTACCCGAGTCATGGATGTTGTAAGTATGTATTTAAATGTGTATTCATATATTAAAGTATGTTGTTTATTTGTTGGCTGTTACCACGCCATTCGATCGATCATCGATCGATGCCATCGATCAACATCGATCGATTAGTGTAGTAGCTTTGGCAGATCGACGGATAAACTAATCGATCGACGTTGTTCGATACCATCGATCGACATCGATCGATTGGCGTGGTCTAGTAGAAACTGTCGATCGATGTCGATTGTTCCATTCTACCATCGATCGATGATCGATCGATTGGTGTGGTAACACCCTTACTCATACTACAAGATTTGCTGGACTAGATCAATTTAGTATAATGTGTCCCATGTAAAGGTCAGGTCAAGAGTACCCGAAACCGACGAGCACGTATGAAGAGATTGATGAAATGTGTATGAAGCGAAAGAGGTATGTCAGGATCGTAGCAAGTGGAACAAAGTAGTATCTGTCTACCCCTGTGGGAAAGAGGCGTGACGGTATGTATGTGTGTCCCATGATATTTATTTACTTTAACTACATTATTATTCCGCTAGGTGGCGCTACCACGACAACCTGCAAGCCTTAAACGGCAGCATGAACTGGCAAGAGGACTATCTCGCGTTCAGTTTGCTGGCGGACTACCTGTTTAAAACCAACGAGTTCTATGGGGAGGTGAATGCCGTCGTCAACTCGACCATACCAACGCTGCCGCGGGCGGCTGCCATAGCCAAGCATCGCGTGCTGTGGAAGAAGAGCGCCGATACGCTGCTCAGTTTCCAGGTATTACCTCTTGAAATAAACCACGAATGAAGTGACGTGCTCTTTACGCCACGGAACACCACCACCATCGGAACTGTCTATGGAAATATGAATTTTATTTCCATTGTAGAAGGATTTGTTTCGACTAGAGTGTTGGTCATGTCTTGATGACCGTGGCGTGTGAGGCATTCCATTGGCTGTCACCTCGGCGTCTCTAGCCCTTGTGGCACCCGTGTGCAACCAGTACCCTGGCGTCATAACACGGGCGCAGGGTCTTTGAGACGCATCTTTGGAGGTGTCGCTTTAGAGGGCGCTCGGCGCCCCCTTAGACCCGGCGCCCGTGTGCGCCGCACACCCTGCACCATAGGTAAAGACGCCTCTGGCTATCACGATTGGATGACTTTGGCGGTCACAGGGTTAAGAAAAATTCACTTCTCGCGTTAAGAGGCTGACAACACCTAATTTTGTTGAAATTGATGTTATTTAAGCACTTTTTTAAGAAAAACTACACACAAAAAAATATAATGTTAATTTTCATCATATTTCAAACACGCTAGACGGACTCGATACATAATTGAACAAAATCGGCTCGATAGAAAATAATTGCAAAGATTGGTCTGAAAATCATCATTAAACGGTTCTATGTCTTTATTTTTTCGACGTATGGGTCTGCAATTAAAAACATGAAGTCAACATATTCATACTACACGGCTAACGAGTCATATTTCACAAACAATCCATACTTTTTTTATTTCTTCTTATTTGTGTCTTATTTGCAAGATTTTAAACTCGCGCCAAGCTGCCGGAATAGTTTCTTCTCTTTCACTCACAGGCACGCGAACCGTATGTGTGAAGAGTGGCGCTGCTCAAGGTCATTTGCTGTTGACAGCGCCTTAAGGTGGGTGATATCAGACGGTTCACTTGAGTGAAAGTTCTCTCGAGTGAATGCTGCCGAATGAAAATATCCAATACTGTTTGATCAATTCACTAATGAATTCATTCGTTCGGCACTTTTCTTTCACTTTGCGTTCAAACGTGTCACTTTGAGTGAAAGATGCAAAATGAAATAAGAAAATGAACCGTCTGATATCACCTTTACTGTACTTTGTAATTATGCTGGATGTATGATGTTCGAAATGGCTTTTTATGCTGTTATGCATTTCTTTCGTCTAGACCAAGACCAGTGTTCTATGATACTGATACTAAAATACTAAAACTTAATGCAATATTAATACAAACAAGTTATTATGGAAACAGAAATGTATGATATAATGAAGAAAAAAATGTGATTAAATAGTTTTTATTTATAAGTGTACACACAGCAAAGCTATTCGGTAAGCAGGTTTAAAGCGGCGCGTGCATTCAAAGGTGCGTACAGTCACCAGCATAAATATATGACGGTGAACAGAGCTGCAAAAATAAATGATCATCTATTAGGCTCAATAGCATATGACGACACTACCGCGGTAAAAGTAAGTGATGCTCTATAGGCGGAAGAAACATCGTCGCATCCTTATCAGCATAAATATCAATTTGCAGTGAAAGCATAATCATCGGATGATAGGTGGGCCGCATAAATATCAATTTGCTGTGAAAGCATAATCATCGGATGATACGCGGGCCGCATATATATCTGACGCGTAAAAATCAACTCTATGTTGTTGATTTGCAAAAACGAACCATCCCTGGCTAACATAGAGACGTAAATTGTATGAAATGATTTGACAATTCACGAGAACAGTGCAGACTTGTCATTGCATACGTCTGTCTCACATTGTTCCAATCGCGAATATGTCAATAATGTAATTTTAAAATCTTTATGATGTGTGAATAATTAGTGGCCAGTATCATTTTAGGTTAACTAAAAAGTTTTTTATATTTACGAACAATATTATAAACTTCCATACGTATGTTATAAAAAATGTTGTATATTAACGTTATTAGCACCTTACAAAAAATAGCCTAATTATTTTATGCGGAGTTAGAATTTAATCTATTATTAATTCGGACATGCTTTATTCAACAATCACTCAGGCGTTCAGGACAAAATAAAAAAAACTAGGTATCAACTTCGTCTTATCAACTTAGCAAGCAAACAAGCTAAATTTATACCAATAGTTGTTGCCCGTGGCTTTGCCCCTGTTCCAGTTTTTTTTTTTTTTTTCAATTTTTGTTCTAAGAACCTTCTCCCGATAAATAGCAAACTCATAAAAAAAAGAGTACGAGAATTCGGTGATGCTGTTTAATGAACAAATATTTCTATTTGGCATTCACTATTTTATTGAATCCGCCGCCGTTACTTTTCGAAGGTCCATTTCAATGAACAAAAATCATTTTCATTGCTACTCCGCTACTACACGAGTAAGACAGCCAAAACCTTTGACATGAAACCCCAAAAGACGTATATTTCGCATAAGCTTGGCTTACTTACACGTGTAGTTACGGATTAGCAAGGAAAATGTATTTTTTTCAGTGACATTTTGCTGTTTAGGATCCAAGATGCTGGACATAATTTGACATAATTGACACGAAAATATTTTTTTGGATCCAACATGGCGAACGACACTTTAACGCAAAATATAAATATGAGCGTAACTGCGCGTTAATAAGGCCTACGCTGTTTTATCTCAGCAATTTGTATAAAATAAATAATCATACATAAATAGTGTTTTTGATATTTTTCATTTAAAAGTAACGTAAAACGCCATTCAGCCGTCAATGATGACAATGATGATGATAATTAAAAAGTAATTGTAGAAAAAGTGCTGTTTAAAATGTTGTAAAATTGGCTCATGATCGCTACCCAACCAACTCACACATTGTCATAAAGATTCACTTAGAATAGCAGTTGCATAAAATACTATTAAAGTTCACACCCCTTCCTAGGTCATCGATTCCTATATAGGTAATTTTGTAATTTAGGAATTTGAATCCGTCAAATATGTGATAGAATAAAATGTGAGACAGACGTATGCAATGACAAGTCTGCACTGTTCTCGTGAATTGTCAAATCATTTCATACAATTTACGTCTCTATGTTAGCCAGGGATGGTTCGGTTTTGCAAATCAACAACAAAGAGTTGACTTTTACGTGTCAGATATATATGCGGCCCGCGTATCATCCGATGATTATGCTTTCACAGCAAATTGATATTTATGCGGCCCACCTATCATCCGATGATATGCTTTCACTGCAAATTGATATTTTTGCTGATAAGGGTGCGACGATGTTTTTTCCGCCTATAGAGCATCACTTATTTTTACCGAGGTAGTGTCGTCATAAGCTATTGAGCCCAAAAGATAATCATTTATTTTTGCAGCCCTGTTCACCGTCATATATTTATGCTGGTGACTGTACCGAATAGCTTTGCTGTGTGTACATGGTGTATTTCAATGTTACTGCTTAATTTTTCACAATTTAAATTGTTCATAAAACCTGCTAATTTTTATCTATTTTCAAAAGTTAACACGAACAGGTAATAAATGTTTACTGAAATACTTATATATCTGTAATTTACATAGTTATACGTTTCAACCTTTCGAAGTGATTTGCTATTATTTCACTAAACAACTTTTCAGTATAACGAAGACGGTCTGCTGATGATAAATTCGTCGTGGCAGCTCGATCGGGGTCAGCAAGAGAACAACGTCACCGGCCGAGTGACGCTCATCACACCCTTCCAAGTATGTATCACATCACCAGCCTATATACGTCCCACTGCTGGGCACAGGCCTCCTCTCAGAATGAGAGGGCTTGGGCTATAGTTCCCACGCGGGCCCTTCGAACGTCACACACACCATTGAATTGCTCCGCAGTTGTGTGCAGGTTTCCTCACGATGTTTTCCTCATCGAAAAGCTCATGGTAAATTTCAAAATGAGATATCGCACACAAATTCCGAAAAACTCAGAGGTGCGAGCCCGGGATTCGAACCCACGACCCTCTGCTTGAGAGGCCACAGGTCAAACCACTAGGCTACCACGGCTTCCAAGTATGAATACTATTGTCTAAGTTGAGCTTTAATACTTTCAACATGAAACTACCGTGAGACTAAATCATAATTACAAAAACGGATAACTCACGTATGAAAACGAGGGTAGTTGTGCGCCGCTGTCAGCTGCGTCGAGTAGCCGCGCGAGTTGGTTTCGCTGCCGCCGGGGCGAGCGCTCCATGAAGGACTACGAATTAGTCGGAAACATGTCGAGCATTACTCGTATTTTATACATGAGTTATCCGTTTTTGTAATTATGAGCTTTAATACTTACTTGACTATACATTGCACTCAATGAGGCGTATTTCGGGCACGTCAGTTCGTAAGAGCTACAGAAAAATATCAATTTAAAAATTCCAGGTATAAAATATAAGTAAAATTATCGAATTGTCGACTTGTCGCTTGTCAACTGTCACTATGAAATGGTCAATCCGAGATGTTTGTTGCTTTTTCACGCAAAAACTACTACTGAAAGTATGTTAATGAAACTTTACAGTAATGTCGTTGCATCATACATCGCTCACTCAGTTACTAAGGTTTATAAATAAAACAATTAATTTTCGAGTTGCCGGAACAAGGTATTTATACTTAGTATTAGTTATAGTGGCTAGTATTTTATACCCGGTATTTTTTAATTTATAGTTTTTGTAGCTCGTACCAACACTTGAGTGCGATGTAATGTCAATGACTAATATAATTAAACTACATAGATACTTACTTAATTTGCAGGGCTATACAAATGGTTTCTTAAAGACAAAATTTGTTTTGGGACACAAAAGGGACATCAACGGAGTCACTTATTTGGACTTGGAGGAGAAAGTATTGAAAATATACGTAAATGGTAAGTGTTTGGTTTAAAATTCAATTCAATACTAATTGTATGTCAGATTAAAATCATTGATCTTAATGGTTGTCTGGTTGAGATCGCTATTAAGCGATAAGACCGCCTACTGTATACTTTGTTTCTGTATTGTTTTGTACTGATTTGTGGTGTTCAATAAAGAGTATTTGTATTGTATTGTATTGATCATTGAATTTCTAAACGACACTGAAAATTAGAACACATAGAAAAATCCGAAAAATATAGCTATGGCCGGGAATCGAACCCGGGTCCTCGTCATTCCGTGACGCGTGCTATACCCCTACACCACCCATTAACAGGTGAGTAAGCCTTCAAAAAAAAACATAAATGAAAAAATAATATAAATGAGACGTTATGAAGTTAGAATTTTGTTTACCAAATACGACAGTTAAGAATGAAAAGACCTTATGTAAGTACACAACAACTTCAAAAATTGGTTCTAATTTATTTATTTCTAATGACTCTTTACCCTCAGGACATATGCGCCGCATCACTAACTGCATGTTAGTCGTCAACGTGACGAGTCCCGTCTCCGAAGCGGTCCACATGACGGCCAGATTCGGGTTCGTGGAAGCCGACAGGCATCTCGTCGCTATGGTGGTCACCACCAACTCTACCACCGGTAAGACAACGCATATAAAACATGGTCTCAAATATAAAGTAGGTAATTAGCTGTTGCCTACGACTTCGTCTGCAAAGAATTCGTTTATCGCTATCCCGTGGGAATTTTTCGGGATAAAAATTAGCCTATGTGCTATTCCAGACTTTTCTCTATCTATGTGCTGAATTTCATCCAGATTTGTTGGGCCGTTCTGGCGTGATTGAGTAACAAACATACATCCATCCATCCATCCATACTTTCGCATTTATAATACTAGCTGTTGCCAGCGACTTCGTCTGCAAAGAATTCGTTTATCGCTATCCCGCGGGAACTACGCAATTTTCCGGGATAAAATGTAGCCTATGTGCTATTACAGACTTTTCTCTATCTATGTGCCAAATTTCATGCAGATCCGTTGGGCCGTTTTGGCGTGATTGAGTAACAAACAAACATCCATCCATCCATCCATACTTTCGCATTTATAATACTAGTTAGATTAGTTAGATTATATTAGATTAATAAATTCCTGAATAATTTATTCCTATCCTACTTATATTATAAATGCGAAAGTTTGTGACGATGTAAGTTACGATGTGAGTGAGCGAGTGTGTTTGTTCCTTCTTCACGCTAAAACGACTGGGCGAATTTGGATAAAATTTGGAACGAAGATAGCTGATGCCCTAGTTTAAAACATTTGCTACTTTTTATCCCGGAAAATTGCATAGTTCCCGCGGGATAGCGATGAACATGTCAAAGGTCCTAGCTGCCTAAGTCGCGATGTTAATAATTATTGCAGAATATACTATCAACATCAGTTCTTAAGTCCAATTCTACGCAGACTAAGTCGCCGGCAGAAGCTATTCTAAAATAAAAATGAGATTCTTAACATCACGTCTGTTTTACTTTCTAATACTGTCACGTAACGTGATATTCGCCGAAAGAAAATAATTGAAAATTATTTGCCAATAAAAATGTACTATTTGTTCAGGCATCGAGATACTTCTAAAGCTGTTGTCGACGCAAGACTTCCACGTGTTCGGTCACGTCGCGCTCCCCATACAGTACCTCAACAGGGCCATGGTCACAGCTAAGAGAGCTAAAGAAGAGGTAATTCTTACCACCTTACAGAACTTTAGACAGGGGGCAAGTCGGGCGGCATCCTAAATTTCCAATAACTTTGACCAGAACAATTTTTAAGAGGGTGCATCCCTACTGAGCTGGCATTTTTTGGTGATTTTTTTACGATTATTTCACAGAAATTGAATGAAAGTTTCAAATGTGCGTCTGCAGTGCACTTCGGTTTTAGTGTATCAATGTGTCCAATGCAATGATTAATCGTCATAAATTTTTATTTTCGTATTAAAGGGATAAAATAATATATCTCTTTAATAAGAAAATAAAAGTTCATCACTATCAATTATTGCATTACACACACTAAAAACGAAGTGCACTACAGACGCACATTAATTTGACACTTTCATTCAATTTCCGTGAAATAATCGTAAAAAACGCCAAAAATGCGACGTTGCCAGCTCAGAAGAGATAAACTTAAGCCCGCGCTACACATTTTATTTGGCCTGCAGGTGGACTTCCGTGTAGGTTGGGGCGCCATGGACTTTGGCTTCACCGGCATCTGGCAGTACCGGTCGCCCATCAACTTCGTGTATGTGTACAAGCTGTATACGCCGCTCGAAGGGTTCGAGGAGAACGGGCTTGTGCTCAAGAACGTGTACGGGAACGGATTGGATTTGGAGCTGTCGCTGCGTCTATCTAAACATAAGGTATACTAATCTTACGGCCTGTTTCGCTGTTATCCATAAAGCCAAAGTTAAAAATGACAAATTACCTCTAATACGACCGGATAGCCTAGCGGTCGTCACACTTTACTGGCCAAGGGCCACGTATGACAGTGTGAGTTCCAGGGCCGGGCCGCGGAGTATGTGAAGGCGCCTTTGTCCACTTAATAATAATAATAATAATAATAATAATCCATTTATTGCACTATCCACTTATACAATGTATTCAGCTTATTTCGTTATTTAAAACAATTTACTATGTCGCGGGCCGCAATTTGACGACCACGAGCCTAGTGGTTAGCGACCCTGACTATGAAGCTAGAGGTCCCAGGTTCGAATCCCAAAATACATGATGAATATGAATGTTTATTTATTTATTTATTTATTTATTTATTCATTGTCTAGTCATGTACATACATTATAAAGATGTTAATATTGTTCTAAGTCAGTCCATGACGCCCTGTAAGGGCACACAATAATAATTAATGCCCTAATCCAAGATAACATAATGTCAAACAATAATTTGAATAATATACTAAGCTAACTTACATCTAGATTATTATTATTATTATATTAGCCCAACTAATCAATTTGACAATATTTGAGATGATACATTTCCTTTATAATGCAATAATTATGGTATAGTAGTCATTGTAGGAACATTTTAGGAACATTTTATTCAGCATTGTAGTTTATAGGTAATGGTCTCATCGCTTAAAAAATCTTTTACGGAGTAATAGCATTTTTCTATTAGTAAGGCTTTTAATTTGCTTTTGAACACGTTATCTGAGGGTAGTTGTTTGATTGAGTCAGGAATTTTATTTGAAATCAGAATACATTTATAATAAGGACCATTCCTTTGCATAGCAAGGTTGGTTTTCGGGATTAGTAATTTATTTTTATATTGTTTCCTAGTCTTATATGTGTCAACTTTCTGCTCAAACATATGTATGTGTTTCCTAACAAACATAGCAACTTCCATTATATATATAGAGGGAAGTGTGAGGAGTTTATTATTAATGAAGAATGGTCGGCTACTGTTGGGGATTCGTATGTTACCTAGAATGCGGATGCACTTTTTTTGCAAAGTAAATAGGTCACAGGCGTCAGTGCTGTCTCCCCACAATACCACACCATATCGGAGGGCTGAGTAAACGTACGCAAAGTAAGCGGACAGCGCAGACTCGAGATCCGTGTTCGTCTTAAGGACGCTCAGCGCATAGATGAACTTTATTATTTTATTCTTTGTTTTTTCAATGTGTGGCTTCCAGTTTACAGCAGAGTCAATATTAATTCCTAGTAAGCAAAACTCTGTCACTTCTTCTATCTTGCTATGGTTTATTTCTAAGTTTATTTCTAGGGGTTTTTTCTGAATGGGTTTAAATTGTATGATTTTGGTCTTTTTAATATTTATTTCTAAATTGTGATCATCAAGCCATTGTTTAACGGTGTTAAAATTTTGCGCGAGTTGGGAGTTACATTCGCCCGAGTCATGGATGTTGTATGTATTTATATACATTATATATGTATCTTTCTCCGTTACCTGGTGCCTATAACACAAGCTGTGCTTATTTTGGGACTGGGTCAATTGGTGTAATTTGTCCCATGATATTTATTTATTTTATTTATTTAAAATAAACGAATTGCATTGATCATTACTATCATTACTCGAATCTAGTTAAGATCCAGTTGTCTTAACTGTCAGTTATCTATGATTCCGTCTCTATTTATAACTACGAAACAGACACGTCATCATTGATAACTGACAGTTAAGATGACTGAAACTTGACAGAGAGTGGTTAATCTTCATCATCTCCTGAACGGCTAGAACAATTTGACTAATTTCGGTTTTGACATATTAGTGCAAGGCCAGGGAAGGTTTAAACCTTTAAATAGTCACAAAGGAGCGGGGCGAAGCCTTGTTTCGCGTTTGTCTGAACCAATCTTGATGTGTTCAGAATAGTACATTATGATACAAGTGTGCTATGTTGATCATTACACACGAGGCATGATTGTACGCGCGAGCGGACCGAGTGCGTTAATGGTGCCGAGTGTGGTAATGATCAATGCACACGCGTTTCATACGACGTTTTTCAACACATTTGCGAGGAAAAACAAAAAGAAATTCTTAATAAGTAAGTATAAAAAAACTTTACTTTACCTTTGTTGCCAAACATTGCTTAACTGGAGGCTTTAGAACTTTTCTTTGTCATTTGGCAATTAACACCTTGGATTTCTTACTGACATAACCTGTCCGAACATATTTTAGTATTTCCGGCGACGGGCACTATTTGCATTTAATTTTTCTTTATTATTTCAGCTAGTAATTTTTAAACTAATAACAAGGTAAAATAATTAACAAAATCTGTGAGTGTGAAAGATGGCGGCAGATATCATGTCTCCGCGCCAATCCGCGCGCAGCACTCACGCATGCGCGCTGTGCACTTTGCACGCGGGCGAGACGAGACACTGACAAGACTGCTAAACAGCCCCTAATATTAAAATAGTAATAAAATAATTAATCATTGTCTTAAATATGCAAATTATGGTCACTTTTTAGAAAAAAAGGAATACTTTGTCGAAATTAACTGTTTATTTATCATCTTTAACCTAAAATAGTTTAATATTCACGAAAATATTCCTTGTTCCTATACATAACTGAACTATTTGCTGAGATTAAAAAAAAGTTTACATTACTGCACTCGTGCGGTAATAATATTACGGCACTTGTGCGTAATAAGCTGAATTATGAGCTTAAATGCGGTGCAATAAGACTCAATTTACGAGCAACTGTGTTGAAAAAGTATTTGTTACATTTAAGAGGTTTTGTTATTTAACAGTCTGGCAAAAACGAGTAGAAATTAAAAAGTGGCAATACTGTAGTGTCGTCCCTTTCTAATCTATATGTATAAGAAAACGGGACGACACTACTGTATTGCCACTTTTTAATTTCTACCCTTTTTTGCCAGACTGTAATTAAGTACATTTTAAAACGAGACCCGAATCACGAAACCATTAGTTTGTCCCATTTTGTGTCGAACTTTACTTATTTATCTTTATCATTTGTACTTCAAACGGTATATTAATTCCCCAGTTCGGAGTAGCAGTGCTCTTTGTGGACAACGGCAAGGGCCTGCTGGACGTGCTTCGAGACCGCTTTCAGCATAAGCAGGACTCCCACGCGGACAACATGTTCCTCGAGAACTTCGACACCACAGCTCAAGTTACGCTGGACACTCTGTATTACCCCACTGTGACGTTCCACGCGCATCTTATGAAGGTAACATTGTATATTGAATTAGCTTCTGCCCGCGACGTCGTCTACGTAGAATTATACATATAAACCTTCCTTTTGAATCACTCTATCTATTTGCGTAGTTTTAAAGATCTAAGCATACATAGGGACGGACAGACAGCGGAAAGCGACTTTGTTTTATACTATGTAGTGATTATACATTGAAAAAAAAATGTTACACGTAGCCTTTCCCATAGGTTTTTTTGCCGGTGGTATGACCTGGTGCATAGTCTGTCCAGAAGATATTGCTACTGTCATGTCTGTGTTAGATTTTGGCTTTTCATGTCATTGTCGGGTGCGGATCAGAATATATAAAGTTTAAAATGTACATATACTGGTTCAAAATATATAATGCAATTTTATGTGAAACTATTATCTAGATGAACTTTTTTGATAGTGTAATCTATGGATTGGTAAGGTAAGGTTTACTTTATTTTATAACAATTCTGTTAATTTGCAATATTCCGACAAAATCGCATTATACATTTTGAACCATTATGTATTTTACTAGCTGTTGCCAGCGACTTCGTTTGCAAAGAATTCGTTTATCGCTATCCCGCGGGAACTACGCAATTTTCCGGGATAAAAAGTAGCCTATGTGCTATTCCACACTTTTCTCTATCTATGTGCCGAATTTCATCCAGATCCGTTGGGCCGTTCTGGCGTGATTGAGTAACAAACAAACATCCATCCATCCATCCATCCATACTTTCGCATTTATAATATTAGTTAGATTTCATTATACATTTTAAACTTTATGTATTTTAATACGTAGGTACCCGTCATTGTCACTTGGAATATATTGAAATAACTAGCTGTTGCCAGCGACTTCGTCTGCAAAGAATTCGTTGATCGCTATCCCGCGGGAACTACGCAATTTTCCGGGATAAAAAGTAGCCTATGTGCTATTCCACACTTTTCTCTATCTATGTGCCGAATTTCATCCAGATCCGTTGGGCCGTTCTGGCGTGATTGAGTAACAAACAAACATCCATCCATCCATCCATCCATCCATCCATCCATCCATCCATCCATCCATCCATCCATCCATCCATCCATCCTTCTATCCATCCATCCATACTTTCGCATTTATAATATTAGTTAGATAAATGATGTCTAAATCTCAATGACTGGATTTCATTTTATGTATCAACACACGCGGGAGCGTGTCAATCCAAGTTCAAGCTACAGATACATACAGTAGCTAACACCGTCATTGAGCTACCAAACCTTAACTTTGTGTCATGAAACAATCAAATAATACCATCAACAGTGAATTTTGATCGGAATGTTTTTAATGCGGTTGATTTAACTGCTAACAACCAATGTATGTCAAGCTTGGCACCTTTTCGTAATTGCTTTACTACTTATGGTTCCTAGATCAGCCGAACAAACGATGTTTTTGATGTCATAAGTATTATAGGTCCCAATACATTTCGTTCCCTTTTAACATTTTAATATTTCAGTTTTTGGGAGTGGAGGAAGAAGACATTATGGAGTTGAACGCCACTCTGCATTTGCCGGACAAGCCTGCCATCGTTTTGACGGACGTTTTTGTGTTGAGGGTGAGTCGTAATCACAATCGCGTTCACCTTTCCTTTCTGTTAAACGGTGAATGCAATTGCGAGAGCCCGCGCGTGCGTAGCATCTAGAATAGACCAATTTTGTCACAAAAATTCTCTAAGGATTTTAAATGGAAATTATGCTTTATCTTTTGATTTCCCTTTACACCTATACGGCTACAATCATGCTAGATATGGCCTTTAGGTCTCGTTACCTTAGGCTGTGTCAACCCTATAAGGATTAAAGACTTGATTTATGTATGTATGTACTTTCCTATCTTGTAAAGCTAAATGAGCCTTAACATTGATTTATTAATCAATAACTTATGTAATTATTTTTCAGAGCTACACAGAAATGACAAACACATTGAACCTTGTAACGCCATTCCCGGCCATCAGAGAATTGAAATCATTGTACACTGTAGACATAGCTATCGGCGAGAAGTTCAACATCACTTGTTTGGCGCTGCTGTACAACGGGACGTACTGGCACGAGGTATGTAGCTTACGTTGCAGCTTTTGTATCTTATATTGCGGCTTTGTGTATCTTACGTTCAGCTTTTGTATCTTATGTTGCGGCTTATGTATCTTACGTTGCAGCTTTTGTATCTTATGTTGCGGCTTGTGTATCTTACGTTGCAGCTTTTGTATCTTATGTTGTGGCTTGTGTATCTTACGTTGCAGCTTTTGTATCTCATATTGCGGTTTGTGTACCTTGCGTTGCAAGCTTTGTATCTTATGTTGTAGGTTTTGTAACTGATATAAATGACAATTGAATATCTACCGTAGCCATACATTACCAAATAATAGTTTAACTTCTAAATGACACAGAAAATTAGAACACATAGAAAAATCCGAAAAGTAAAGCTATAACGAAAAGTAAAGTAACACGCGTCACGGAATGACGAGGATCCGGGTTCGATTCCCGGCCATAGCTTTACTTTTCGGATTTTTCTATGTCTTCTTATTTTCTGTGTCGCTAAGAAATTAAATTACTATTACTTGCTATCCTGATGGTACCATTTATGAGTCATCAAAGTCAGATTCTAGAAATTCAACACCCGACAAAGAATCATCACTTTCATCATCGTCATGTCTTTCACGAACCTGAAAAATGAATGGTGCCAACTCGGTGTCGATAATATTGTCTTTTATTTTATATCCGAGATATAAGATCTGAGATATTTTGTGTCCGAGACTTTAAATAATATCATCCCTTCAGATATCTTCCAAAGTGTACTACGAGTACGAGTCCGGTGAAGATGACGTGTACCAGTCCTACCTGGCGTCGCTGGGCATTATTACCCCCCTGCCCGTGCTGCCCGCGCTGGAGGCCCGCGTGGCGGCGAGGCTGGAAGACGCGCTGTGGAAGATGAGCGCCGACATATCTATGCCGGCGTTCACTATCAACGCGCTGGGACAACTGGAGGTTAGTGTTGCTAAAGGTAAAAATCTAGTCAAACGTGTGGTATGCCAAAATAAAGTTTCAAATAATTTTTTTTTTCAAAAGAACGGCAAGTGCTAAAATATGTCTTACTACAACAGTGTGCTACATTATAAAGTTGCGACCACACCGCCGCTTAAAAAACGGTGCCGTTACGGAATCGCAACAAAATGTATGAAGAAACGGTGAGAAACGTGACGGATACGACGCGTGACTGCGTAAACGCGGCGGTTTGGTCGCACCCTAAGTCTACTATCGATAAAAATATAATATGGAACACTTCATAAAACTTCACTTCACTTCAGACGGTTCACTCGAGTGAATGTTCTTTCGAGTGAATGCTGTCGAATGAAAATATCCAACACTGTTTGATCAATTCACTAATGAATTCATTCGGCACTTTTCTTTCACTTTGCGTTCAGACGTGACTTTGAGTGAAAGATGCAAAATGAAATAAGAAAATGAACAAAAAATTAACCGTCTGATATCACCTTTACACTCTAGCGCCATCTAGTATAAAGTGAATGAACCGCTACGCCGAATAGGAAAGAAAGAAAACATTTATTCGTGATATATATTATTACAAAGACAAAAAAGTAGTTAAAAAATAATCACGACATACATCACGAAATAGTCCCACCTCCCACCTCAGCATAATGCTGGCCTTGCAGCCAGAGCTGGTCTTCCGATGGGAATAGGGAATGATGTCACTTCTTTAAATTGTTCAACTGTTCTCACATAGTCATGCTTTTACTAAATATGCTGATGGATGATGTGAGGTTGTTGTGTACGGTAACCTATAAATCACTAGACCGTATTTTGTTAATAATTCATATATTTTGTTTTCCTCAACTTTACAGCCCCACAAATCCATTCAAATTTCGACCCTATTTCAGACCTTTTAGAATCAAAAATCATTTACAAGAGATTCGAAAATTACAGCCTTCATACGTCCCACTGCCGAGCACAGGCCTCTTCTCAGAATACGAGGGCTTGAGCTATAGATCCCAAGCGGGCCCAGTGCGGAAACAATCTAATTTACAAAAAAAGACTATGTGAAAACGATCCTATAGAATTTTAAGCAGTTTTATTTATATGTGCAGTTGTCTGTTACGATTTGTTGATTGATTAATCGTTTGTTCCACACATAGTTGGACGATCCATTTGTCGAGACGTCGGGCAGCCTGAACCTGACGTCAGCCTACTTGGAGGACTACTTCATCAAGATGGAGTTTAAGAAGGACTTTGCCGATACAGAGAACACCGTCGGCGGCGGCATTCAGATACAACAGGGAGAGCAAAACAACTACGTAAGTTTATTATTCTCCTAAGGCCTTGAGTGCCGGAAATATCGTTACAGGTGTCCATTTTTTGGATTTCTTAAATGATTGTAACTTTAAAAGTACGCTCCCGACTCGTGGTCCAACTGATCTTCGACGGAGCTTCAGTGGAGCCCCTTTTTTCGGGTATTTTCTCTTCGGGTAAATGAAGATACTTAACTAACCTAACCTACCTATTTTTGTTTTAAAATATTATTGAGTGATGGGTTGGACGAATTAGTTGGACCACAAGTCGGTAGCTAAAAAGTATCTGAGTTAGATTTTATTCATTAATTTTCTGATCGCTGTCACCACTTGGCTTATTTGTTTTTGGCTCGACGTTGACTTTTGGAACACACTATTATTCGTAAATGCAATAAATGCAATGTATATTTGAACACGACACATCTATATCACTCAGGAGCACGCATCACGGATTAACTTCGATTCCCGGCCATAGCTTTACTTTTTGGATTTTTCCACGTGTTCTAGTTTTGTCTATCGTTATCGTTTATTGTAATACAGGGTGTTTGGTAGCCAGGTGCAAAGCTTTAAGGGGGTGATAGCCGAGGTATTTTTGAACATTTTGAGCCATACAGTATGTCTTAGCCGAAATTTGATATTTTTTTTTTTTAATTGAAAATTTAGAAATTTTATGAAAATACCCAGAATTTGATAAAAACGAGTCAATATTGCGCCAATGAGCGTTAATTTGTAAACAAAATCTTTTATTTCGGATAGTTTGTCGCCGGCTAGCGGAGAACAGCAAAGGAAAACAAGGCGTGGGTGTAAAAAAATATAATACAAAATAAATATGTACAAAGTCGTTTCAGTCAGTACTGCTCTTGAACGGATAATAAGCACTGGCCTGAGACTTCGGGTAGGCAGGAAAGCAGGCAGGGCAGGGTGTCGTGTCAGGATGGCCTCGGACTGCTCCGAGGCGTCAGAGCGGAGAGTTGGAGGAGCGGAAGTGTGGTGTAGGTAGTAGACGGGAAAGGAAGGGCTGTAATCAAACACCCTGCTTAAAGCTCGTAAAGCCTATCCAAGCCTCGTTTCAGTGTAGCCTAGGCCAGTGAGAAAAACTAAACGAGACTTGGATTAGGTTTCACAAAATAATTAAACTCTAGAAACAGTAAAGCTAATATTTACAGTACCTGCGTTAGTGGCAGCCCTTTTACAATTATATACAAGTAGTTTACACAAGCAATCTTCAGTCTTATAAAATATAATTCGAATAAAGTACCGAAATGCGGCTTATTCCTTGCCAAATAATCGAGCGAGTGCCAGGAAAAAACAAAAGCCGATCGTAAATTTAGAATTTAGAATTTAGTTTTTATTTGTAAGCGGCCAGTGCGCTTTTGGTGCGTCGCGGAGGTTTACCATGTTACAAGTTTAATGTGTATTGGACCAAATTAAACAATTTTGAAGTGTCTGTCTTGCCACAGAAACAAAATGGAGGCATTCGAAATTACTAAAAATGTCTTATTTTGGAACAGTAATTTTTCAGTGCCATAAAAAAAATAAAAATAAAATCCTGGAAATGTTCAAACACTTTTAAAAACATGCCTGTTTATTGCTCTTTCTTTTAAGGTATCACTCATTCACATAGCTTGCTAAATCTGAGATAAAAAGTAAAAACCAAACTCGGGGAGCACTCGCTAAGAATGCACTAGTATTGAAATTTCACGTTAAAAGTAGGTACTTTAATAGTAAATTGCATGAAAAAAAGGTAAAAAAAATATTACTAATCTTCACTTTGTTGTGATTTGAATAGTAAATTAATTCATTTTACAATTCTTTTTTTACCTTTTTTCATGTAATTTACTAGGTAAGTGTAGGTATTCACCTAGTAAATTACATGAAAAAACGCGAAATTTCAATACGGCATGCATTCTTAGCGAGCGCAACCCCGAGATTGGTTTTTACTTTTTATCTCAGATTTAGCAAGCAATGTGAATGAGTGATACCTTAAAAGAAAGAAGAATAAACAGGCATGTTTTTAAAAATGTTTGAACATTTCCAGGATTTAAAAAAAAAAATTATGACACTGAAAAATGACTCTGTTAAAAAATAAGACATTTTTAGTAATTTCGAATGCCTCCATTTTGTTTCTGTGGCAAGACAGACACTTCAAAATTGTTTCATTTGGTCCAATACACATAAAACTATCCGAAATACAAGATTTTGTTTACAAATTAACGCTCATTGGCGCAATATTGACTCGTTTTTATCAAATTCTGGGTATTTTCATAAAATTACTAAATTTTCAATTTAAAAAAGAATATCAAATTTCGGCTAAGACATGTATGGCTCAAAATGTTCAAAAATACCTCGGCTATCACCCCCTTAAGGATTTGCACCTGGCTACCAAACATCCTGTATGTCGGTCCAGTTGTTTGCGACGGCGGTTTGGCGGCCCCCGCCGGAGCGTCACGTGCGCTTCACGGGGCGCGCGGCGCTGCACGCGGCGCTGCCGCCGTCGGACGTCGCGCTGCTCTACAGCGCGGAGGCCGGACAGAGGCTGCTCACCGCAGACGTCAACACAGACACCAGGTATGGAGCCCACCTGTAAGAACTGATACGAGTGTACGCCTGTCCAAAGGCACAATGTGGAGATCCAATGTTAACGTAACTTAACTTAAGACCAATTTGGTACACCCGCTTTGACAAATAAAATTTCATTCATTCATTCATTCATACGGTAACAGGCCATCTATAAACTACGTCACACGTTTAGGAGGGGGGTCTGGAAGTTTGTGACGCATGAACAAAATAATTGCAGTCCTCACAGCTTCCATGCTGGTCTGGGAGCTAAGGAAAACATAGTCTACCAAGCAGACAAAATACTTTCTGATACATATTCAAGTTGTTCCGCCATCTTCTTTTATGATGATACGCCTATCTATGGTACGATATTGTCGTATAAAGGAGCACGAAGACAAGAGATCAAGCCGAGTACCGATAGCACGCTGTTTATTAAAACACTAGCGACCCGCCCCGGCTTCGCATTTTATTATGCATGTTATTATATCGGTTGCGTAGTTTTAAAGATTTAAGCAAACATAGGGACATAGAGACATAGGGACAGAGAAAGCGACTTTGTTTTATACTATGTAGTGTAGACGGGCGTATATACATATAACAAATATCTAATGGTTATTTTTTTTTTTGACAGCCACTATTCGCTTCGAGCTGACCAAAGGCCGGTATCATTAAGTGTCGCACTCAGTACTCCGCACGAGAACTTTAGGTAAGAAAAATAAATAAACCTATAGAGTAGCATAATGTCATACGGTCTCTTCCATACTGGTCTTGGAGTAAAGAAAAAACATAGAATGTGCCAATTGCATCTCTTCCCGCGCTGATGGTAAAAGCCCATCGAGCGAATGGGCGAAAATCTTAGGTATCATATTATAGGTTATATATGCGGCCAGCAACCCATCGCTATTTTGATTAGATTTTGATGTCAAGTGTGGTTCGAGGCTTGTAAGTCGGTCCACACTAGACGAATTGTTTTCGGCTCGTGCTCTCGCCTAGCGTAGACGCACCTTTATAATGTTTTTTTTTTCAGGACTATGAAAGTGATAGGTGAAATCGAGGGCAATGATATTCACGGTTCTTTTGTTACGGACACTACCGAGTACGGTGTTACGGGACAGGTCCTGAATCAGGACCCACTCGAGGTAAGTTATACCAGGGGGTGTACACTCCGCAGTTTAGGTACGATCAACCGGCGCTCCTGCCGGGCAGGATAATGGAGTAGGTTGCCGCTCGCCTCGCACGCTGGCGTTGCGCGTTATTTGTGTACTTAGTTACCTAGCAACGAACAATGACAACTACAACCCAAATAATAAAACATTGGTACAGCAGATAAATAAATAAATAACTATCTTGGGACAATTGACATCAATTGACCTATTCCCAAACTAAGCAAGGCTAAGCTAAGCTAAGCTAAGTTAAGATATAACTGATGTTACTGTGCTACATTTGAGTCACGTTTTTTCTTGCCTCTGTTTTGATTTTATCCCTTTCTATTCGCCACTAGATGTCGCTGGTGTTGACGCCGAAAGGCTCGGGCGAGCAGATGACGGTGCGCGTGAAGAGCGAGAGCACCGATACCACTTACTCCCTCTCCGCGCACTTCACCGGCCCTGTACAAGCCACGCTGCATGCCAACGCGGAAGTAGCTGCCAACTTCACTGATATATCCTTTAAGGTGAGTCGGTTTGGGCAGTTTATCTTTATTTCCAAGGCAAAGGCTCGTAACTATATTTAGACCGACCGCCTAGCTGAATCCTGTAACATTCATGGGCCTCTTAATAAAATATTGAGATGATCCAGGATGACAAACTCTACTATGATAAATATCCTTTCAATAATTAAATATTGAAACAATACCATCAATATGAAGAGTGATATTTTTATAGGCCATAATAACTGTAATTGTCTAGAACTTATTGGATCCTACGTTGTGTACTTTTTTGTTTTAGTAATCCATAATTCGTAAAATGTGGTATGTCTCAAAGTGAAATCAGGCAAAATGGTAATTCGCAAAGCTATGGCATACAAGAGTAATGGTAAAATGATAGGAAAAATAATAATAATAGTTTTTTTTCTTTCTTAAATAACATAGCTGTTTAGTGATGTGTGAGTAGATAGATAAATAAAATATGATAAAGACCAAGGATCAAGGAAGGGAAATTAAGTGAATATATAAATAGGGATAATGGATAGGACAAGGATAGGATATACCGGGATCTTAATGATCCCGGGGCAACGCATCCACCTCCCCTCCGTTGCCAGACCTAGCCTCTCCAAGCATATTGGCTTGATGAAATTTATATTATGCACTAACAATGGTGCTAAGTCAACTCACAAAGAGGTCAGTTGTGGAAGGAATTTTGAGTACATCAGTTTCAAAATAAAGTAAATGGACATACATCCAATCTCTCCAATGCCATCCCATACGCTGCTTTACTGCGCTCAAGCCTCAGAGTATGATTGGTAATTGTTTGGAATGCCTAAACAAATCCAACCAATTACAAGTGTAAATGAAAATGGTCTTACTAATCTGCAAGCAGAATCAGTAGTGTGGGGTTCTCATCTGTTTGAAAAGAAGCTATGACATTCAATATACTTTTCATTATGCAATCTCTTCTTACTAGCGTAAGCCTCACAAATTACACAACTACTTCGAAATATCGAACCCACAGCATACTAATCTCACAACATGAGAAATTGAAGATAGATATAGCGTGCAAGCACGCCAGTTTGTATAATGTAATGTGAGTATCTGCGCCTTAAGCGCAGGATCACAGCACATGAAAAGGCATCTGGTAAAACCGGATATAAGATTCATACTGTAAAGGTACGATCACATAATTAGTTACAATTCACAATAATTCGTACTCACAAGGAGGAACATTTGAGGATTTGTTAATGGAACAAATTACCGACCAACACGCACAACACAGTTGCATGAGCCCCTCCACGCTCCCCTCAATAAGTCATAAATGCGTCAGTCCAATAAATGGTCACAATTACCTTGATAAACACAAGAGGACCTGAAAATCAATCTTGTCTCACCAATGATCCCAGTGGATCCTTCTAGAACCAAAAGTGTTACAAAATTGACCTTTTAAATATTAGGAATGAAGCGATACCAACCTAATCCCGTAGGAAATAGGCCGGTCTGCCTTTTAATTAATATTGACTCGCTCTACATGTAGACACATACATTACATCCCAGCTTGAGTGTAACTTCTGTACCACACATGTGCTCACATCACTATTAATCAAACTACATACACCCATAGTGAGCTCTTGACTGACTATCCAGGGATTTCCGTTCAAGAGCCAGAACGGCTGTATGGGCTATGAACCAACATGACTAAATAAAACAATCCTCTACTTAATTAGCCATGATAGAACACCCCACGATGCCAGCAGTCTTACATTCCAAGGGGCTCCTAAAGTAAAACTCCAATGATTTATGATCATTTCTGGACTTTGCATTCAGATAGACCGCTCAAGTAGAACATAGACAGCTCAGCAACCCAAGTTGCATTACCTCCCCTTGTCTGATTACCTCGTTCAGAACTTCTTTAGCTCCTTGGTTAAACAGAACTAAATCCACCCCGAACTACTGTTCATCGTTGTAGTTATTAAATATATAGTAGTAGTAAATAAATAGTTGTAAAATCAGTGCAGTGTACACAGTGCAACCAATGCATAAATAATATCGAAGCACAGCACACACAAAGAGCAATAAACACAGAATTTCGCATAGCACACGCACACACACAACAAATATAAATTATTATCACATTAAATCATTCCTAGTCACCCTAGCAGTCCCTATCCACTATAAACATTTCCCTATTATTGTATGATCAGGTTTCATTGCAGCCTCTGCCACATTTAAGCTCATTAAAGCATAGATTTAGTTTCATCCTTCGTTCCAGCATTCCGTACTTAAGTAATTAAACAAAGGTTGAGACAGAGACCACATTCAAAACAGACCTTGTTCATAGAAAGCATGCTCACTTAGCTTTTATTTATCCAGGTAGATAAATATCCATCTCGGTCCGCCAAGCAGCACTTCACTTCACTTCACTTCACTATCACAAATTGCCCATGATTTTCACTTCACTCACTATCACTCCTAGCTGGAAACGCGCACTCCCTGTTTCGCACTATTTTACTTCTATTATTCCCGGAAACTACGTATGCAAACTTTTAGTTACCTGCCTGGCTACACTGGTTAATCGCGTCTTCAAACTGCTAACGGTTCAGCTCGAGTTTGAAATGAAATCCTAAATAATTTCAGCTGAAAACCGAATAATTTCTTCAGCTGCTGTGTATTCTGACTGAAATTATCTTGGACCAGCCTGACGGCAATTCGCCAGCACTTCCGCGTCGGTAGATTTAGTTAAAACTTCCCCCGGATTCGAAAGCTAGCCCTTTTATAGACTCGAAAGCTTACCCCCACTAAAGGGTTCACATGAACGCCAGATTCTACTTCCTATCCATATTTGGTAATTTACATAAGAAAACGGCCTACGCAGTGACCTCGCACCTTATAAGGTGACGCTTTCCCCTTTCTTTCACACTAAATATGGTAATTTTACATAAGGAGCTAGCCTACGCAGTCAACTCGCACCTTATAAGGAAACGCTCTCTCCTCACCTCAACTATACATAATGTCCCTTGAAATTTCCACTCCTGCGTAATAGCAATTTGATTGGAGAAATTTGAATAAACGAATCTAATTGGATCCTTTACTCTGACAACAGAAGTATATACGTGATTTATTGGTCCATTCTCCTATTCAATGCCAGCGCCCTCTATTCTTAAATACGAAGTATACCACCAGATGTCCCCTGAAGGTCCTGCTAATTGTTTAACTTCACGCCATCTATTATCAAATAGCTAAACTCGTTACTAATCACAGTTGTTTGTGTAGAAATCGATGCCGATTGATCGGAAACTTAATTTCACTACCCACCCAGAGGGGTCGCTTTAATTAATCACACATAGTGAAATTATCTTTAGATATATATATTTTTTCAAATAATGGCAATATTATAGAGGTATGTTACAATCCTCGCCCGCGCGACACAGACGCGCGGGGTGGGCGGCAAAGGGGACCGCTCGCTGCGAGCGGGGAGTGCGCTGCCCTGCACAGAGAGAGGCCACCGCGCCCAAAGGACTCAATTCAGCGCTCGGTCTATAAACTATAGCTATTAATAAAATAACGGAATGAATGACAAATTATAGCAATGTTTTATTGTATACCTACTTAAAATACATAGGTATATCTATTTCAAAAACTTTTTTTTTCTTTCAAATCTATAGGGAATATTCGTGTTTTTTGTCTTCCTTTCATAAAAGCTTATTTATGTAACAAACACTATAAAAAATGGAATGGAAAGGGAAAAAAAAGCTTTTGTGATGTGATGAGATTTTCTAGAAAAACAGACTTCTAATATCGAATATGGGTGTAGTATATTATGACGTCATATGTCATGTCGGATCTCACTTTCTAATCTCTGTCTAATTAGTAGTTTAAAATACTTATATTTTCCGTATTTCTTATGTATAACAAAACATTAAAACATTTCTTGATCAATATTATTTTTAATTTTAGTTTTGTCATCTCTACGATATTTTCATATTTTGTTAAGAAATCTAATTTTTTCCGTATTGACATTTCCACTGTACTGGTTATATAGTCGATACTGTGATAGTGTGTGGTGTATGGTCTTCGGCCTCATCTGCACTTACCAACAGGTGAGATAGAGGTTAATCGCTGGTAAAAAAAAATACTCGCTGATACAGGTGGACGTGCCTCAAGCCAAGAACAGGGAGATATACTTCAAGTCCCGCGTGGAGTCCTACCCCGAGCTGCGGCGAGTGCTGAGCGTGCAAGCTGCCACGCCCATCAAGAGGCTCAAGTTCATCAAGGGGGACACTGACTTCACGTAATTACATTAACTTTTTCACCGCAATCCACTCTAGTTTTTCTCGCAACTGTCAACTTTATCTTGTCAAATGAAGGTACATTTTACATTTAGGTTGATACAGCTCGTTCTCCGTACGTAACCAAGTTACATAACCGGCACTGGTAAAACCACTCTATTTTCACTCGCGACTGTCAACTTTATCTTGTCACATGAAGGTGCATTTTACATTTAGGTTAATACAGCTTGTTCCGCGTACATAACCAAGTTACATAACCGGCACTGGTAAAACCACTCTAGATTCACTCGCGACTGTCAACTTTATCTTGTCATATGAAAATACATTTTACATTTAGGTTAATACAGCTCGTTCTCCGTACGTAACCAAGTTACATAATCGTCACTGGTAAAACCAATGTAGGATGATTAATTTACCGCTACTCCGCTATTCGCTAAATGTTATCTCATAATTACACAAACGGATAACTCACGTATAAAAGTCGAGTGATTCGTTTGTGTAATTTTGATGAAGTCTCGGTAGTTTCATGTTGAAAATGTTCTCTCTCTTTCTAGATTCGGGCCTAAGACTGGATACTTACTGTGCAAGTATGAGTTGCCAGACATGAAGGGTGACGGAGATCTGAAATGGAGCTTCTTACTCGGAGACTTGTTTATCAAGGTAATATTACTATAATTTTATTCGCAGCTGCTGGTGTGAAAGAAGATGTAGTGACTGGGATAGAAAAAAGTATGCTTAGTTGGTTTGGTCACATAGAGGGGATGGATGAAAGTAGATTAACAGATCTATATGGGGAGTGTGAATGGTTGCGTTGGGAGGGGAAGGCCTACACGGACGTACCTTGACCAAATAGGAGACGTTTTGAAAAAAAAAGGCAGGACAGGAGTACCCGAAACCGGCGAGTATGTATGAAGTCACATTCGCATGAGTACTATTAGTTGTTTTTTTTTTATGAAAAGTCAGTGGTTTCGTATAAATTCATTTTAGATCAAACAGTCACTCGACCAAACGTTCAATTACGCAAAATAATTATTTGATGAAACGAAGTACACCTAAAAGATCCAAATTTTCTCCCATCAGCTCTCTAGGCGTTTGCTTGAACAAAGATATCGTTATTGCGGCTTCCTCCACACATTCGTTTGAAACAAACTTTGCTTCATCCACAGGCATTAGGAAAGCAGAATATGAAAGATATCCGCAAAAGTGTCGATTTAGATATTTACTTTGGCAACACCACGGCGCCTGACGGCCTCATGAAGACTGACGCCGGGTTCAAGATGGACCTGGATCATATTTGGCAGTAAGTGGCGGGACTATGTGGTCCTGTATACACTCGCGGTCTTTAATTGTTGAGCCACGATAGAACTTTGTCGCAAAATGTCAATTTCAAAATATTATTGAAATTTGTTTGTCGACATGGCGTTACTTCACTATGACAGCGTTCATGTATGCTCAACAATTAAAGTCCTAGAGTGTACGTGTGCAGTGGTAGGACCTATAGCTTCTCAAGCTGAGAGTCTGGGTTCGAATCCCGGGCTCGCATCTCTGAGTTTTTCAGAAATCATAATCATCGGCACTTTTAATTTTTTTAAAGAAAAAAGTGTCTTATATTTGCTGTCAGTTTTGTGTCATTTTTCATACGGCTTATGTATGGATCGTCACAAAACTGAAACAAGAAAATTACATGAGAAATTGAAGTAATGTTGTTGGAAAAAGCGTACACGTTTTTTTTTCTAAATTCCCATTCTTATGAACCAAAGAATTTAAATTTAGGAACACTTGCCTTTTCTAACCCACAACCATGTCAGACCACATAGAAAAAAAAAAAAAAAAAAGAAAAAAGCATTTATTGCCCATTTTACAATGCACACACAAAAAAAAAACCAGTACATAAGTGAGGCAAAAGGCTCAGCCTCAGCATGTACGGGGAGGGCAGTGCTTCCCCGCGCTGGTTTTCAGCCTGCACCTTTACGCAGCGCACAGATATTAATCATGAGGCGGGTAGGGCCCTCAACTACGATTATCTAATTAATATTATTATTCATTAATGCGACTTAAACTAAAACTAAAGGCCTTTAAACACATTTCACTGGGGGAGTTGGCGGGGGTGATTGCGTTGTTAAGCACAATACGGTTTAGGCACCTTAGGCACCATAGGTCCGCGACGCGACCAAAGTTTGACCTCTTGGCCGTTACACTACAAATGAAGTGACGGTCTCTGTACGCCACGGGAAAACAAACGACAATGTAGCTTGATTTTTAATTAAATTACAGAAGGATTAATTTCGAGTCGAATGTTGGTCATGTATCCAGGATGACATTGGTACGTGAGCCTTGCCATCGGCTGTCATGACTGGATCTTATCATCTTCAAAGATAACTAAGTTAGCTAACCAGCAGCCAAGAAGGAAGAAATTTTCTTCCCAGATAACTGGTTTTCTAACGGGAAATATTTTTTTCCTGCACGATAACCATGTTACATAACCGGCACTGGTAAAACCAATGTAGAATGATTAATTTGGATTAATTCAGGTGCAGGTGCGGCTAAGCTGCGAACATGTTTGTTTTAATTTAGAAGTAGTCATTATTTTACCTTATAGTTATGTACAGGGAACAAATCTTTCCCGTTAAAAAACCAGTTATCTGGGAAGAAAATTTCTTCCTTCTTGGGTGCTGGTTAGCTAACTTGGTTATCTGCGAGGAACAAAGACACGTAAGGATGAATGGACTTCGATACATGACAATAGAACTACAATGTTATCCCAACTTGTAGAATCGGCGCGAACGCGTCCTTCGGCGTGATAATGGAGAAACGCGTGAACCTGATCATAAACGCGATCCTGCCCAAACCGAACGTGGATGTGCACACGCTGTACGTGGACGCTGACGCCGGCGCGGCCGCCCGTCCCGGGCAGACCGTGCGCGCCGAGTACAGGACCGACGTCACCGGGATACTCACCGGGGTCAAGGGGAAGGTAAACCACTTGTGAAGTGGGGGGTTTTTATCCTAAACACTTAACGGACAATGAGTGGTCGAGCATGCTTAATTGATTATCTATTGTTCAATGTTAATCTTTCTTTACCTGAGAGCCAGAATGACTCAAGTTGTTTTGTCTTGACGCGATTATACTGCTTATTATCGAGGAATTATAGTGTAGAATGGTGTAAACATATGCCAACATTGCCAACTTAAAAGTTACTTCAGTCCTAGGGTCTGTACCATTACTATACCAAAGCACCATTAGGTACTGTTACTTAATGGTGCTTTTTGGAAAACAAGGAAAATTTTACAACTCACTTTTGTTTGATATTAATAAAAAGATCTAAGTTGAGATTACAGCTGGCCAATTTATATTTCCTGAACTAAACTTAAATATCACTACGATTGGTTTAAAAATGAGAACGTAATTTAAATTCATATTATTATTATTTTCTATATTAAATATTCTCAGTGCATTATTATTATGGTTCCACTTAAATAGGAAAAATGAACTCTCTACATATACAAATGTGAAAGGTGCGTATTCGTAAAGTAAAAAAATACATAATATTCTTGTCGCTATATAAATATTACTCGAAGTTTAATAAAAGTCTTATCCATCTTATGCTTTCGTCATCATATTGCGTGAAAGAGTGAAAAACATTCATACATGCACACAAACCTTTGCGTGTATAATATTAATAGGATTGAACACCACAAATTAGCAGGCTTATTACGTAACTCGCTCGCGATCACCATCGTCTTCATTTTGAAAGTTCATGTATGGGCTGACAATTGGCATCGAAATCAGCTAGCTGTCACATTCATACAAGAACTGACAAAATAAACAATGGCGATTGCGAGCGAGTGACGTAATAAGCTTGCAGTACAATATGGTTGAAAAATAAATAAAAAGACCAGGTCATAATCAGCTAAGGCCTTTTTTTTCTACAGATGCTCCTCCTAGACTCTCTCTTCGATGGCAACGCGACCCTGACCTGGACATCGGAAGCCGGCAAGCACCAGACCGTGGACAACCTGCTCAACTACAAGTGGGACACCAACGGGTCCCACCTGGTAGACTACACGCTGCTGACGCCCCTCTACGAGGACGATCCCACCTTCTTGGTCACCGGGTCCTACCAGAAGGACCTGGTCCACGGATACCAGATTGTCAAGTAATGCCCACTTTTATGTGTTCAGTAAAGAGTATCAGGGTGAAATTTTAAGGACCGTTCATATTTTGCCCAGGCATTAGGTATCAATAAAAGATACCATTTCTGAAAAAAAATATTTAGGTAAAAATTTCGAATGTCCGAATAAATAATTAGCAACGTGTGGATAATCGGAAACTGAGTGACGCTCGGAGTAGCGGTGCCGCGGTATCCACGAACGCATGGTTTTTTTAGGATACCTTTCAGCTGCTCTGGCTCAATATTTTAGTACTGAAAGATACTGAAAGAAAAAACACGTATTTTTTATTTTGCGCTAAGGAATCCGCTGTGAAAATTTGAACGGTCCATAAAATTTCACCCTGTATGTTACTTTCATGCTGGTCTGGGAGCAAAGAAAAAAAAACATAGAATGTACCTTCTCTTCCCACGCAGATGGTAAAAGTCCATCGAGGAAATGGGCGAAAATCTTAGGAATCATAGTTATAAGCGATGCGGCTAGCAACCCATCACCATTTTGATTCCGATTCCCATCCATACACCCACAATAATGCTAAACGTGGCCTTTAGATCTTGTCTACCCCGCAGGATAAATACGTGATTTATGTATGTATGTATGTATATATAAACCAAAATGTATGTCTAGCGGTATTCTATAGTCTGGCAGATAAACCACTGCAGCCAGATGACACTTTCAGTGTTGTCAGTTTTTGGCAAATATTAAATAGTGATGTGACTTAGTGAGTGAATGAAAGAATGAACGATGTAATGAAATTAATTTGCGTCATAAATGAGAATTTTCAAAGCGAATTTTAATAAAATGGTTTGTTCAGTAAGGTTTTTTTGGATGTTTTCTAGTTAGTAGTGTAAGAGCGCGATTTGGAAATGTGCGGAAGCATGTCAAATCAGTTACCAGTTTCACAACTCATTCCCCATTTTGCCATAAATAAAACAACAATTATCACATTAATATTTTTTTCTACCTTTGTACTTTTACTTAAAAACTTAAATTATTCCGAATCAGTTTCACTGCTGCTGTCACTATTTACGTGTATTACAAAGTCATCGCACATTTTATCTACTATGTTAATATAAACCTTAAATGCCTCAAAAGTATCGCGCTTAGTTTGAAATATACTAAACTACGAATGTGACATTCATAAAATATTTCGTTCGTTCAATAATTAAATCATTCATTACGTGACCTTAGTCGAGCACTAGTGAAATAAATGTGGTATCATTATTTCGTAAAATGACATTTGGAAGTGTCATCTGGCTGCAGTGGTTTAGCTGCCAGACTATATCCAGTAACTATCACAAGGCGAACCGTCAATCACTACTGACTCTACCAGTGGCGTAACTATAGGGTGGCAGGGCTGGCAAAATGCCAGGGGCCCCCAGCTCTACGGGGCCCCGAACTGGCTTGCCGTTGAGCACAGAAGGGAAGATGATGCACTTCTTTATAGTGAGGAAGGGCCCCATCTGATGAATTTGCTGCGCCTGACGTTGTAGTTACGCCACTGGACTCTTGTTTTTTTTATATGAATAGAAAAGCAAACGAGCAATTGTGTCACCTGATGGTAAGCGATCACCACTGCCCATAGACACCCGCAACCCCGGAGGGATTGCAGATGCGGTGCCAACCTAGAGGGCTAAGATGAAATGCCTCTTGTGCCCGTAATTTCCCTGGCTCTCTTACACGGATGATGATGATGATGCTTGTTGCAGGGGAGTGATGCACCGGCCGGGCAGCAGCCAGATAGGCGAGGTGGACATCCGTTACGGCGGCTTCAAACACACGGACGGGCACTTCAACGTCACCACGCCCTTCCAGAGGCTGCCCTGGCTCAAGTCCATATTTGATGTGAGTACATTACTATATCACCTTGTCAATATCCTTCTTAGGCCGGCCACATACATACGGAATTTTCATACGGTTTCCGTACGGAATGACGTCAGCGAACGGGACATCGCTACATAACGAAGCGGGACAGGGCTAGGAATTGACGTCATTCCGTACGGAAACCGTATGAAAATTCCGTATGTTTGTGGCCGGCCTTAATATTATAAATGCGAAAGTTTGTGAAGATGTGACAATGTGACGATGTGAGTTGAGTGAGGTATGTTTGTTCCTTCTTCACACTGAAATGACTGGACGGATTTGGATAAAATTTGGAAGGGAGATAGCTGGTACCCTAGATTAAAACATGGGCTACTATTTACACCGGAAAATTGCGTAGTTCCCGCGGGAAAGCGATAAACATGTCTATTGCTAATTCTACGCGGACGAAGTCGCGGGCAGAAGCTAGTTAATAATAATTTGAGTATTGACTCAAATTTGACTCAGAAATGACTCAGATTTTTTTACCCTTATAAAAATCCGAAAGAAATCAGTTATATTTTCATGATTTAACTTTTGACAGGATGTAACATACACCCCCAAAGATAAATTAGTGGAACATTAAAAAATGCAGTTTAAAAATAGCATTAATTAAAAAACAAAAACCCTCCGCGCATTAATCGAGTAATCACACGTAAATTAAAAAAAATATGCCAAAAATGCCTTACGTCATTTTACTTATAACACCCCTCTTTTTGCATTGGGGGTTAATTGTACTCAACAAAAGAATCATCGAATGTGTTTAAATAAATGTCTCTCTCAGTCTCTCAAAACAAGATTATTCAACATTTTCTGATTTTTGCTTGATTACTACAAGGACTTTTGTCGCGTGTCGCGTGTCATAATATTTTTTTTAATATTGCACGCTCAATTAGGGTAGAAAGTAAGAGCATCTTGTAGCACTAAGACCTTTTGATACTTAGGAGTAGTAGTTACCTTTGCGGCTTTCACTATGCGGAATTTTAAACTCACTCTTTGTCGGTCCCTCGTTTAATGCTCCTCTCGTCTATTCAAAGGTTAACTGGTAGAGATCCCTTATAGGGATAAGTTTGCCTTTGTGCATATATTATTGTTTTTTATTTTGTGAATTGTATCTGTATTTTATTGAATCAGGCGTTACTTTGCGGAGGTCCATTTCAATGAACACAAAAAATTTACCTTGCTACTCCGCTACTTACGTGCAAGATAACCAAGCCTGTGCGAAATATATACGTTTTGCATGCAAGCCCTCCCACCACTACTGCCACACAAAACGCACACAAATCCCACAAACTTAATTAATCCTATCACCACACAAACACTGACGCGCGTTTCGATCCCTCTACGGGATCATTCTCGAGAGCTTCTCGGGATTATTATTGACGCGTATTTATTGGCACGTAAGTAACGGAGTAGCAAGGTAAATATTTTGTGTTCATTGAATTGTATCTGTTTCTTAATATTTGTACAATAAAGCATTACTTACTTACTTACCTTTTTCTATTGACTATGTTCTGGCAATAAATTGATTTGAATTTGAATCTATTTTACAAACCCAGCTGAACAACCAAGACGAGCAGTCGGACAACAAAGTGGACCTCTTCTGGCCGAACAACACGGCGACCGTCAACACGATGCACACGTACGAGAAGCAGCCCGGCGGGTTCCGGCAGGCCGGCCGGGCCGCCCTCAGCCTGCCGCTCAGCACGCAGCATGAGGTCACCACGCACTACCTCTATATACAAGGTACATCATTATTAGACAGAAAACGTTCAGAAAGAAGTTCAGAAATGCGGATTTTTGAAGTGTTTTTTTGTTGAGTCGTGGAGCAAAAGTACTAGGGCATCAGCACATTGTTAGAGGTCTGTCAATATAGATAATACGTACGTTTTTTTTTTCATGGAGGTTACATCACTAAAATCTAATCTTAGCTGCTGTTTTCACTTCTACCGGCACTCCCGGAGTGCTACCCGTCCAATGATATTATAAACCCTAGATGCACCGCCACGTATAAAATATCCGCCAAAACTTGTCCCAAAAGTACATTCCAAAGATAATGCCAGGCGCAAATGCCAAATGATATTTCAACCACATTTTAAAAGATTCGAAATACGACTGTATAACACAAAAATTACAGTTTTATTTCCAATGCACGTGTTGGGAATATACGACATTATTAAATTTAAACTGACAGCATGTCATAAATCATATTGACAGCTCCTACATGGCGACTACGGGCCAGAGAGTGATTAGACAGCTGTCTAAGCTCTCCCTGCTCGTGACGAGTTTTGGGCGCTTGTGTTGTATCTAGGGTTTCTAATATCATTGTACCCGTCACTTTTCTTTAATTCTTCCAGGTGAGGCGGAGAGCACCGGCAACGCGACAGTAGACATGGACAGCGAGCGTTTCGTCCAGGGCTCGTTCAAACAGATCCTGGGCAGCAGCGCGCGCGGCCTCGGGCTGGCCACCACCGACATAGAGGTGGTCAACGAGCGCGTGCCCGTCGGCGTTCATTACGTGCACGAGTACGACGCCAGCGGGAACACAGTGAGTGCTAAGGAAATTTAGCTTGTTCCCCGAACATAACCTAGTTACGTAACCGGCACTGGTGAAACCAATGTAGGATTAATTTGGATTTATTTAGGTTTAGGTGCGGCGTTGGTGTCACACCTAAACCTAACCACCTCTAAGCCGCGAACATGTTTGTTTTAAGGCCTGTCTCACCACTCCTTAACTGTCAGTAATCTATGATGACGTCTCTCTGTTTCGTAGTAATAAATAGAGACGGAATCGTAGATAGACAGTTAAGGAGTGGTGAGACAGGCCCTTAGCTTGTTCCCCGTACGTAACCAAGTTACGTAATCGGCACAGGTGAAACAAATGTATGATTAATTTGGATTAATTTAGGTTCTGGTGCGGCGGCCTCTTAGCCGCGAACATGTTTGTTTTAATTTAGAAATATTGTTTATTTTACCTTAGAATGTTCTGGTATAATGTAAAATAGTAATAACTTGGTTATGTTACGTACATAACCAAGTTACATAACCGGCATTGCTAAAACCAATGTAGGACAATTAATTTGGATAAATTTAGGTTTAGGAGTGGCGGTGGTGGCCCTCGGGCCTCCCCTAAGCCGCGAACATGTTTGTTTTAATTTAGAAATATGTAATGTTTATTTTACTTTAGAAATGTCTTGGTAATGTAAAATAGTTATGTACGGGGAACAAGCGGGGAGATTTGTAAAATAACGAAATTTTTTGACAACTGTGTTTAAAAAAATATAGGTACGAGTATGTATAGTGTAATTCTTTGTTGACTACTCTACTAATTATTGTCACCCAATCTATATATGCATATCTTTTATAACTCTGAATTGCTTGGAAATCTACCAAATCAAATTAAATAACAGCTTTTATTTAATGAGGCATTACTTTGCGTAGGTCCATTTTAATGAACATAAAATATTAGCAAGGTAAATATTTTATGTTCATTTAAATAAAAGCTACAAACCAAATTCTCGACAGGACGTTAAACAAGCCACAGTGTTCCACTTAAACGACGTCTCCAAATTCAACGTCACCGGCATCATGGACGTCTTCACATACGAATCCGGAAAGAATCTGAAGCTGACAGCCATACACGGGAACAGGACGCTCCTCTTCGAGAACGAGTACGAAGCGGTCGATAAAGAGTTGAAGCAGGGCAGCAAGTTCAAGTGGGCGCCTGACACGTGGATCAACTATGACCTGCACGTCACTAATATGACCTCGGTGAGTGACTTGATATGGATGTGAGTTGACACGGGTTTCGTCCCACAATTTTCATTGGTCATAACAGAGCCGTTTTAAAAAAAATACAGGTTTAAGAGGTAACAAAAACTAATTGAGACCTTTATTCCATTGCAATTTTTTTTTATGACGACCGGATGGAGTGTTCTTCTTTTTTGTTAAAATGGCCCCATCGATCAATGCGATGATTGCGCCAATGTCGAAGTAATAAATACAGCATTCAAAAATCTTGTGACAAAAATGTAATGTACGCAACTTTCTACGGTAGAACAAGGTTAAAAAGCGGGATGAAGTGGTAACCTCACTATGAAACTTGACGTCCCGAGTTCGATCCCCAGGGGCAGATATTATGTATGAAATATGTATGTATAACTCTTTATTGTACATAAAACACATTAAATATATGAATGTTTGTTCTCCAGGACCCTGTTTTATAAAGCTGCAAGTTACAATTTACAAGCGGAAGTCTCTTTCTGACCCTATGTGTTAGATAGAGACTTCCGCTTGTAAACTGTTACTTGTAGCTTTATAAAATAGGGTCCAGGTGTTAGATGTTAAACACGTATTTAAGTATGTATTTATCTGTTGCCTAGTATCCATAGTAGATTTGCTTAGCTTGAGCTAGATCATAATTATGGTATCAAGTGTCCCAAAAAAATATTTCTATGTTGGAGTTATGCCCCCTTAGAGAATCGAATAATGTAGCCTTTATTTTTTGCTATTTAATTTTCTATTCACTTCGATGCTGGTCTGGGAGCAAAGGAAAACATAGAACGTACCAGTTGCTTCTCGTCCCACGCAGATGGTAAAAGCCCATCGAGGGAGTGTGGAATTTTTTAGGAATAATGTTATAGGCGATGCCGCTAGCAGCCCATCACTATTTTGACGCCTACAATCATGCTAAACGTGGCCTTTCGGTATTGTTACCTCAGGCTCTGTTTCCCCCGTAAGGGATATACATGTGATTCGTGTGGGTACGTATTAAAATACATAAAGTTTAAAATGTATAATGGGTTAAAATACATAATGGTTCAAAATATATAATGCGATTTTCTCAGAAAGTGACAAATTAACAGGATTGTTATAAAACAAACCTAACCTAACCTAAACCAATCTATAGATTACGATATCAAAAAAGTTCATTTAGCTAATAGTTTTACAGAAAATAGCATTATATATTTTGAACCATTATGTATTTTAACCCATTATACATTTTAAACTTTATGTATTCTGATCCGCTCCCGATTCGTGTATATATTCATGTGTAATTGTCTATCCAGTTGGAAACGGAGTCGCAGCAGCTAGTAATGAACGTGTGGTATCCCCTCCGCACGTTCAACCTGGTGGGGGTGTACCGGCTCCAGGACACCCTGCTGGACGGGCACGCGGTGCTCAGCTGGAACGTCCGCGACGAGAACAAGACGGCCGAGCTGCGGGGCAAGTGGGAGAATCCCCCCACTGACGAGGGTAACGTGCACGACGTGGACTTGGCGTTGACGCATCCCTCCTTTAGAAAGGTAAGTTATTGACCGTCCGCTTAGCTGAGTCCTCGCCCGTAGGGTTGCGGGGCGCGGGGTAGGCGACCACGGGGGCCTCTCTGTGCGGGGGCAGCGCACTCCCCGCCCGCACCGTAGCGGTTCCCGCGCTCGTCCTTTCAAATATTCGTGGCCTTACTTGCCCTTCTCTTTTTTTTGTGAAGGCGTCTGGCTTCGAGGTCTTCTACACGGAGCTTTTCAAAATTGTTGACTGCCTTATGAACAGAGTTGCGCCATTGTGATCCCTGTAGCGCGAGCTCCTCCCAAACATCCTGGGGTATGCCTTCCTACACGTACACCTACAACTCCGTGGGTCAGTTACACTGGGGGGCTACTCCGAAATTCGATTTTCGAAGTTCGTATCACACCGTCCCTCTCACTCTCAAATTAATAACTATTAGCGAGAGCGGAACGGCACGAAACGAACTTCGAAAATCGAATTTCAGAGTACATGGCCTATGCGCCGTGCCGCACCTTTAAAACCAAATTTGGTTTCGCCAGCCAATCTCCCTCTCGGGAGCGGATCACAATTTATAAAGTTTAAAATGTATAATGGGTTAAAATGTATAATAGTTCAAAATGTATAATGCCATTTTCTGTGAAACTATTAGGTCTATGAATTTTTTTTATAGCGTGATCTATAGATTGGTTTAGGTTAGGTTAGGTTTAGTTTATAGCAATTCTGTTAAATTGCAATTTTCTGAGTAAATCGCATAGTATATTTTGAACCATTATGTATTTTAACCTATTATACAATTTAAACTTTATGGATTTTAATACGTACCCTCGCTCTCACCTCCGGAGCTAGCAGGGTTCGCCGTTGACGGATGCGTAAAGGAGGACATGATGATGATGATGCCCTTGTTTAATTACATTTGAAATTTACCATGAGCTTTTTGGTGAAGGAGAACATCTTGAGGAAACCGGACCAATCCCAATAAGGCTTAGTTACCCTTCTGGGTTGGACGGTCAGATGGCAGTCGCTTCTGTAAAAACTAGTGCCTACGCCAAATCTTGGGATTAGGTTGTCAAAGCGGACCCCAGGCTCACTGAACCGTGACAAATGCCGGGAAAAACGCTAGGAAAATGATGATGACCTTAACCTCTTTATGACTTAAAACTATTTCCAACAGTTTACAACTATATCTACCATTTGACTAAAAAAAAAATTTCAGGATGTCACCCTCAAAGGCAAATACATAAGCACCCCATCAGTGATGTCAAACCTATCCGTCGAGCTTCAATACTCCGACTACGACAACGAATATCTTCGTCTCCGTTCAATCCTCACCGACAACTCTAACGGACCAATCAGAGACTACCGGTTCGCACTCAAGTGCACCCATCCGTCCACTAATCTGGACCTGGACATAAAGTCGGACATAAACATACAGAGCCGCTGGTACTACTTCAACAACTACTACAAGTTCCAAAAGACACTGTTTTACGAGAAACTGCGGCATACCAAACTGCTGGTGGATATGAATAAGAGTGCTGTGCAGTGGGAGGTAAGTTTGTTATTATTGATAATTTATACACGGTTAAAAAGATGAGTTACTTAAAGTTGGGTTGCTTTAACCAAACGAAGGGTAACTTTGGCCCATATAAAGAGCACAAGGGTTTGATAAAAACCATAAATCATGGGTCAACTTAATTTAAAAACACATTATGTTTATGTTTATTTGATCATTCAATATAAAATTTCATCATCACTTAAAAACAAAAAAATAAATACAAAAATTAAATTTTACATTAAGTTTTATTGATAAAACTGAGATTATATTCGGTAGCAGTCTATCAGATACGTCAGTGTTTTTCATACTGTGGGTCGCGACCTCCAGAGGGGAAAATAGGTAAAGGGACGATATAGGTTGGTCGAATTTTTAAGTTTTTTTTTTTACTTAACCTTAGTGTTTTTGTTTCAGCGTGCGAATGAGACGTACTTCTACAAGGTGAACGGGACTTGGGACCTGACCTACCCGGACTACAGAGTGTTCGCGTGGGTGAAGCGCCCGAGCGGCGCCGACGCTGGCCTCGCTACGCTCTCCATGAGGGACAAGAGTTTGATCGCGCATTACAACAGCACTGATGGTCAGTACCACCCTGTATAACACTTAACTTGAGCGCGACTCTTCACACATACTGTTGGTGTGCATGAGTGAAAGAGAAGAAGCGATGCCGAACTCAGAAAAATAAAGTAAATAAAAAAATAACAGCGAATAATACAAATACAAATAATTTATTTAACTAAACGAGTTAACAGTTGATCTATCTATCAGACTCCAAACTAGGCTGAGCCTGTATCTTGGAAGTCAACGAGTGCACGTTAGCATTAAAAATAGGTAACAATTCCAGAAAAAAACAGTAAATACGTAACAGAGATTGGGCGAAAACCCGAAACCAAGTTATAGAATGTGCATGCAAATACAATACAAATGAAAGCAAAATAATACTAGTTCTCGTCCTTCCACAGTGTGTGGCACATGTTTTTTTTTATTAAGCTTTTTGTTTGAAGATTTTAGTATAGTGCGTCTAGAAATTATTGACTTAATCGGTATTTACACATGAAGATAAAACTACATTGCATTGGAACATTTGGATTTTGTATGGATCCCAATATCATGACCAATATTGTCCTAAGCCCATGGGCCCTAACATATTGGGACGTCGTGGCGAGCGTCCTAAACAAAGACGTTGCCAAATTGTCGCCAAGTGTTAGCTGCCCTAGATGTCAATATAAATCGTTAGATAAGTCTCATTGAGTTAGGGTTCTAAAAGCCCTGCCTTACTGGGACACATAGCGAGGTCGCCAGCTACGTATTGCCGTTGCCAAGTGCGTGATTTCTATATGATTTTTTTGGGATAAGTAATACGAGATATAACAACTTATTATCTAATGTTCATAATTTATACGCTCACTTTATATAAACTCGTTTAGTATAACATTTACTGGATATAATGAACGAAAATTATAATCTTAAAATATCTAATTTTGTAAGGTATAACGTTGTTTATATATAATATTAATTGAAATAACGATCAAAGCATATAATGTTCATAACAGCTAACATCAAAAAGCATAATGCACAGTTGTTTATTGAATTTGCTATGTGGTTAGGGGGTTTTCTAGGTGGTTATAAAAAAAATAACTAACACCAAAGGCTAATGCGGGAGCTTTTGAACCTAACCTAATCTATCCGGGTCGCTTCCGCTCCGTACCGTCTTGCTCGCTCGCTTCGCTCGCTCGCCGAAAATTAAACAATGTCTTGCAGTTGTTTCAGTTAGGTTAAATGTTTGTTATGTTAAAAGAAATTAGGCCATATAAATCTTATACAAATTGAAGTTATATAAAAATAACGTTATATAATTTAAGCCTTAAACGTTAAAAAATTATACTTTTTGCTGTTATAGCTAACGTTCATTATATCTTGTGAAAGTTATTATTATGAAATTAGATATTTTGTAGTTATATCTCGTGGGACGCACCCAATTTTTTGGTTACGGTAGCTGGCCACGTCGCTATAGCGTCCCAACGAGACAGGGCCCTTTAGACACCCAGCCTAACCTAACCGAAAACTTAATTAAATCAATTATTTTCCAGATATATCATACCACGTGGTAGGTATGATAATAGACACGCGCTCCGCCAAACTGAACGCTTGGCGCGACTTCGATGACGTTACAACAGTCGACCTCGCCTCATATATCCGTCTCAATCACTCCCGCCTCCTCACCAGCTCGATCATATGGCGACCAACCATATTCAGCGAAATCAAATCACAGGCCGTGTACACCTTAAAACACCTCTACGGCCAAATAAACGAGACGCTAGTAATATTGAAAGAGGCTCCTATGGAATCCCACTTGGCTCTCAGAAACATATGGAACGATGCTAAACCTAGGATAAGAGATTTCTTAGACGATTTGAACGATTTGCACGTCATCAAAGACGATTTGGACGAGTTCGAGCATTTCTTAAACGAGTCGTATAATAATAACGATTTCTACGTGAAAGATGTAGTCGAATTCACTTATTATGTGCTAGATGAGATGGCTATACGCAACCATTTGGAAAGCTTGCCTGGCATAGTCAACGACATGTGGGGAATGATGGGTAATACCAGTCAATCCATCAAGCAGAGCTTAACTTACGTGGTTGATACCATCAAAATGGCTTACGCGAACTTCCTTGAGTCAGCTAATAAGTTCTTGGATGCTGATTTCATGGATCTTGTGTCGTCCAGACTTGAAGCTATGATACTACAGTACGATACGTTTGTGAGGGATCTGCATTTGAAGCTGTTGGAGTATTGGGAGTCGACTTGGGTGAACGCTACGACGAGACTCGCGAAGTATTGGCATCAGATTCTGAAGTCTATGGAGCCGTTGTTCTTTAAGATGCTGCATTATACAGAATCGTTTGTGTTCACGGTCTGGCGAGGTATCATGGACTTCTTCTATAACAGGACGCAAGAGTTGACTGACAATCCTTACTTCAATTATGTGTCGACTTTCGGACATGAGATGGATAAGTAAGTGTGATTTGTAATTGCTGTATTTTAGTAAATGTTTTAAATTACTAATCTCTGACCGAAACATGGTGGATATTTGAAATGAGACGGTAAACATTCTAAAGCGAAACTATCGCACTGTTAATAAAACGATTCGCGTTTTTGCGCAAAAACGCATTACACACTATTTTTCTATACTTATCAGTGTTTATATTAGTTGTTCTATAAATCATCCTGCCTATTTTTCTATGGCCCCTAGTAGTTTTCCGAAATACCCTAAAATTACCCTATAAAATACCGAAAACTACTATTTCAATTCAGCATATCTCGTATGCCTCACTTTTTCGAGTTTGCACGCTATTTGTCGTCCGGCTAGTCTATTGGATTCATTTTTATATATACCTACATATACACTCAGAAACACATTTAGCGGAACACAAAAACGTTAGCAAAACCCATACTTAATGCTTGAGCAGAAAAAAAAATAGTTACCTACACTTTTTTTGTATTCCGCTAAATATGTCCCTGAGTGTATATAGATTTATTTATATATTTATTCCCGCAGAATATACAAGGACCTAATGAACAACGACCTGCTGACCAACATAAAGAAGTACACCAACAAATTCTGGAACGTGATCTGGGGCAAGGTCGAGAAGTACATACCGTTCAAGGACGAGTTCCTGCAACTGTACGCCGAGTTCAGGAACGCGTGGGAGAACTTCCTGAAGACGCCACAAGTCGTATACGTGAGGGATAAGGTGAGCTATAGATGTGTAAATTAATGTACCACTAATATTAGTATTTAATATACCACTAATATTAGTATTTAATGTACCACTAATATTAGTATTCAATATGGCGCTAAGTAGCAGTGCTTGCACTGCTATGTTCTGGTGTGGAGAGTAAGACAGCCGGGGAAATTACAGGCACAAGAGGCATTTCATCTAAGTCCTCTAGGTTGGCAACGCATCTGCAATCCCTCCGGGGTTGCGGGTGTCTATGGGCAGTGGTGATCGCTTACCATCAGGTGACCCACTTGCTCGTTTGCCTTCCTATTCACATAAAAAAAAAAATACTACTAATATTACTTTTGAATGTACTACTAATATTACTACTTAATGTACCACTAATATTAATATGCGGGTCGCTTTTCATGGAACTTTTTATGAAAGCTGACCCGTTATTAGCGTTCCGCACCTCGACAGGAAAAACCGGAACTCTTATAGGATCACTTTGTTGTCCGTCCGTCCGTCCGTCTGTCAAGTCACGACCCTTTTTCTTAGGAACGCGTGGAGGTATCAAGTTGAAATTTATATCAAATCCCCCTGTCTATTGTCCCTTGGAGCTGTGAAAAAATCAAACTTTTAAGCCAACGCAACCAAAAGATACAGCCGTTTATGCTGCAAATTTTCGAAGCTCGCAAGGGAATCTAAACCTACAGGGTACTTCCCGTGAACTCAGAATCTTGAAATTTGGTACGAAGCAACGTCTCATAGCACAAATAAAGGAAAAATTGCGAAAACCGTAATTTTTTTTTTGTCTGTCTGTCTATGTAAGTAGCCAGTATAAAATGACCTCACACTGCATACATTTATTACATTTTAGGAACAGGGCTCTGCTAACACTGGATTTTATGTTAACATGGCAAATTTGTGCGGAACCCTCGGTGGGCGAGCCCGACTTGCACTTGGCCGGTTTTTTTGCTCGTCAATGTAACTAATCTTTGTTCTCAGTACAAAGAAGCATACGTCCGTCTCAAGTGGTGGTACGATTACTTTATGATCGGGGAGGCGTGCGACCGTGTATTCGACATAGTATATGCTAAAGTCACCGACACGGCCAGGACCGCATTGCAGTATGAGGAATAGTAAGTATAATCTGGTGTCTGTTGTCCTGACAATCGTTCGAAGGTTAACTGGAGGAGATCCCTCTAAGGGATAAGTTACATTCAATTCATTTAAACATTCAAATCGGGTTCATTACATAAATACCAAGATGTTACTGGGTTAAATGGCGGTAGGTACATGACACCCTGTCAGGGTACAAAATGACAACAATACTTTATCTAGAGGTATTCCAATTTAATAACATTCAACAGTTCGCTTTTGTACGTCTGTTCATCTCGTAACCTGTAAAATTCAATGAAGAGTTATACATACATACCTTAACCATAGACATGGAATATACCAGATGATATCAAGCAATCGCAGACTGTTGCTACTCTGCGCAGGCGCTTGAAGGCGTATTGGCTAGATTACTCCTCTCCACTTTAAATGAATCTGACATGCTTTGTAACTTGTGTGTGTATATATATATATATATTCATTTATGTATATGTGTATTATGTTGTGTAATATATTATTTTAATATGTATTAGTTTATCGTATTTATCTAATATGTGTAGTTTATTAAATTAAATTTTACATTATTTAAAATTTAGGCATTTAGGATTATTTTAGGATTCGATCAGTTCTTTTACTTTTTCTGTGTCTACTCTTGCTTAATACCTGTGTCCTGTCAATCGTTCTAAGGTCAACTGGAAGAAATCCCTTGTAGGGATAAGTTCGCCTTTGTACATTTGTATTGTCCTGTATTTACCTTTTTCATGTGTTTTATGTACAATAAAGAGTTATACATACATACATACATATACGGTCAATACATCCACATCACAATCCATGCATATCGCTAGCAATACCACGATATATTTATGCATTTCTGTTGCCGCTATAACGGCCAATAAAAACAGAATAAAGTAAATATATTAAGTAGGGCTCCCATACAACAAACATACAGAAGAAAGGTTATAGTATAGTTCCTAATGTTCTATATGTAGATGGTATGGAACTCTTTGTGCGCGAGTCCGACTCACACTGAAAAAACTACTTTCTGCCAATTTGCTTGCGGCGCATTCTTGTTTGCTATGATGGTCTTTCCGAATGCGCTGGTAGTTTAAAAAAAAAAGAGCCTTTGGCGGCCTATTTGCAAAATAAACTTTTCACATTTTACTTTGTCTGTTTTTTAAACTAAGCTCTCCTTCCCCAGCCACCGCACACCGAAAACCAACTTCATCTTCGACCCGCGCCAAGGCGAGATATTATTAGAACAGAAGCTGCCCATGTCCTGGCACGCCTTCAACAGGACCCCGGACTTTAGCGAGATCCCCGAGTACAGGGCGGTCCGGGACTTCATGGACAACTGGCTCACAACCAACAAGAGCATTTGGTCCTACTATTACGAGATCAGGCCGTATATGGACATCGATAATGTCCTACCGCCGTTTGCGGGTGAGTTTCGATTCACCATTATCGTTGATGCTTACGTCATTTTTAAAGTTCTCTACATGCATACATACATACCGTCACGCCTCTTTCCCACAGGGGTAGGCGGAGACTACTTTGTTCCTGATATGTTCGTAGGTTAAATGAGACTAGCGAATGCAATGGGAGCTCGTTTATTACTGACATCCTTGACAATGTTGACATGCAGTGTGTCGAGAGAGAGTGACGTCACACGCATATACGTCATCTCCCGCATTAGTTATGGAAACCTGGTGACAATAAATAACAATATTTAATATACCTACTTAAATATTTACAGCGTGACTACTGCTAAACCTTATAATTAATAAACTTAGATCTAGGTCTTAGCATATGACGACGTTTGGGAGTGGGCGACGAGCCGCCCGCCGGAGCGACGTCCACGTTGTCTACCGTGGGAAGTTCGGGTACCGCAAGGTCTGCGGCGGCTTGTCGCTCAGACTCGGTCTGCTCTCCTACGTCTTCGGCGTCCTCCCACCCCTCAGTTAATGGTTCTTCTACATCTACATTTTGCGTCTCCAAGGCTATTGGTGAACCATTCGCGACACCTAGCAAGTCGACAGGGTCGTCCGCTGTTGATGGCGAGGTAGGAGGGCCCGAAGATGGGCACATCGTAGTAGTATCTGGGTGAGCTACATCGATGCGCCCTTCATGAGGCAGATGTTCATAATATTCTGTTAATTTTAACAGTTGGTCAACATGACGTTTACTACTTACCTTTTGTGCTTCAATATGAACTAAATACATTCTGTTGCCTATTCTCTTTACAATATTTCCCTTTTCCCAGTATGATTTTCTGCTATTAAAACATTTTACCCACACCTTTTGTCCAACTTCGAACGCGCGCGCTTGTTTACATTCTGGCGCGCTCGCTGAGTCAGCGGCGTCCGCGCCGCGCGGCGGTACTATGAGATGAGCGCGCAGCGCAAGTCTCGACCTAACATTAATTTGGCCGGCGTTACCCCTGTGGTGCAATGAACTGTATTACGATATTGAAACATGTAACTTTGTAACAATTCATCAATTTTGTGTGAACATGATGTTTCCTCAATAATAGATTTTATCATTTTTTTACAATTACGCACTGAATTTTCAGCTGAACCGTTACTAATGGGGTGATAAATAGGCGAGTTCACATAGTTCACTCCATTGGTTTTACAAAACATTATAAATTCTTCTGATGCAATTTTGACATCATTATCGGACACAATAGTTTCTGGTACTCCGAATCTCGAGAATAAAAGCTTAAGATTACTAATTAAGTGTTTCGAAGCCGTACCATTACGCATTTCGACACATTCCACCCACTTGCTAAAAGCGTCCACCACAATCAAATACGTTCTTTGAGCGACCATCATATAATCTAAATGAATACGACGCCATGGTCCGGGCGGGCGCGGCCAGGGCGCGGGCGGGGCGCGCGGCGGCGCGGGGCGCAGCGCGGCGCACGGGCCGCACGCGCCGATCAGCTGTTCGATGTCTCCGTCTATCCCCGGCCACCACATGCAAGCGCGAGCCGTACTTTTGGTTTTGACTATACCTTGGTGGCTTTTATGCAGCTCCAGCAACAATCGGTGTCTAAATATTTTAGGTATGACCACTCGGTGGCCTCTCATGAGACAGCCCTTCTCGATTTCGAGGTCATTCCTACCACGGTAGAACGGTAAAATCATTTTGCACTTAACTTTACGTGGCCACCCATTTTTTATATATTTAGTCACGATTAGTAAGGATTTATCGCTCGCTGTAGCTTTTTGAATGTCTTTAAAAGTTAGCGGAATCACATTTTGCAACTGCAACATATTAACCGTTAGTGCATGGCACTGGTCCGCGGTTTTACTGTTGACCGAAGGGCGCGCTCGCGAAAAATAATCTGCTACCAAGTTATCCTTTCCTTTAATGTACTGGATCTTATAATTATACGCGGATAGAAAAATGGCGTACCTAACTAGTCGCGATGCTGTCATTACCGAAATGCCATTGTTTTTCCCGAAAATTGCTAATAAAGGCTTATGGTCGGTTTTCAATATAAAAGGCTCCGAGCGACCATATAAATATTGATGAAAGCGCTTGATTCCAAAAATGATGGCCGTCGCTTCTTTATGTAACTGACTATAATTCCGCGGGGCCGGTTTCCGTCGTGAGCACGAGCTGCAAGTTCGGGTCGAAGTGCGCCAGCACGCGCTCGGACGCCAGCTCCTGTTTCATGTGCTCGAACGCGGCGTCGTGCCGCGCCGTCCACTCCCACCGCGCGTCCGCGCGCAATAACTCGTGGAGAGGGCCTAAGGCACTAGATGCGCTAGGTACAAAATTCCGGTAGTAATTAACTAACCCTAAAAAACTTTTTAACTCGCTTATATTATTTGGGCGAGGGGCATTAACAATGGCGTCTACTTTTTTAGGACATTTATGAAGACCGTTTTTATCTATTATATGGCCCAAATACGTAACACTATCTTGGAAGAAAGCACACTTGTCTTTCTGCAACCGCAGCCCAGCTGCATGAAATCTTTGAAAAACTTTATGAAGTCTATTCAAATGTTCCGTTTTGGTGGGACCGGTGACGCAAACATCATCGAGAAAGACTGTCACACCCTCTATACCTGCTAATAAGGTTTCAATCGCTCGTTGAAATACTGCGGGGGCATTTGCCAACCCGAACACAATGCGCGTATACATAAATAAACCTTTGGTGGTATTGATTGTGGTGAGTTTTTGTGCTTCTTTTGACAAGATGAATTGATTGTACGCTTGACTACAGTCTAATTTTGAATAATGTTGTCCCCCGCTCAACTTAGCAAAAATATCATCAATCCGAGGCAGCGGATATTTATCAACGTAAATATCGTTGTTTACAGTTAAAGAATAGTCCCCGCATATTCTTACACTGCCGTTTTGTTTAAGAACCGGTACGATGGGCGTTGCGTAATCAGAGTAGTTAACCGGCACTAAGATACCCTCATTTACCAGCCGCGCTAGTTCACTTTCTACCTGCTTTTTTAAAGCGAACGGTACTGGTCTAGCTTTAAAAAATTTAGGCTTAACGCCTGTTTTTAAATGCAAGTTAACTTCCCCCCCGTTAAAACAACCTAAATCATCGCTAAACAATGACTGGAATCTATTTAGTAATGTTTCTATATCGCAATCAACAGTGGGGTTAAAATTAATATTATTATTTATAGAATGAGACGATACAAAACTTATTCGAAATTTGGCCATAAAATCACGGCCGAGTAAGGGCGGTCCTCCGTTGGACACTACATAAAATGTTAATTGTTGCGTTATGCCGTTATACGTAACATCTGCAAGAAATTTACCTACCGGCGAAATTTTATGGCCATTGTAAAAACACATTTTAAGGCGAGGTAGGCTCAAAGAGGCCGCTTTTTAGAGTTTTTAAAAACCATCTCAGACGTAGAAAATAGGGTTTAAAAATCTGAAAAAAAGTTATGTCTTACTTAAGGATCTAGTCTAGTCAAAATCGCATTCAGTTACACGATCCAATAAACTTCCCTCGATAGAAAAAAATTCCAAAGTTACTCCTTTTTGTAAAGTTTTTTCAATATTATGACTAAACTATTGATATTTTAAATTAAATTTTTGTACTCAACTAAAGCTATTAAATATTTATAGACAAATTCGCAGAGTTTGAATAGATAAAATGATTGTCTTAATTACTATGTTTAAATACCTACAAAATGTGCGAGCGCGGAGCCTCGATAGGCCCGATCAGTCGCGCGCTGGCGCTTACGGACGACGGACCTGTGTCAGTTTTATCCGCGACAGGTCCGTGCACTAAACAAACAGATTTATTACAGTAGCAATGTCATTGTCTGTTTTCTGAGGCTGCCCTGTTGACCTACAATAACAAGTAAATGGAGTAAGGTACATTTTGCAAGCGGGAGGCAGAGGTACCGGTACCGACCGATATAGACAAAATATGGATTATCAAAAATTGTAGCTATTTTCAGTTGTTATACTGATAGTTTTATACTATGGCACTTTGACCGAAATTTTACGAATAATAATTTTATAAATTACGTACCAATTAAAAATGGAAATAAAATGACATACATACATACATACCGTCACGCCTCTTTCCCACAGGGGTAGGCAGAGACTACTTTGACCCGCTTGCTACGATCCTGACATACCTCTTTCGCTTCATCCACATTCATCAATATCTTCAAATAAAATGAAATCTAACTTATCTTATTTAATTTCAATATGTTGTAAACCAAAGTATATAAATATGTTTAGGATCCTTACTTCCTAAACGGGATTACACTTTACTATATTAGGTTTCTAAATCATCATCATTTTTGCGGCTAAGTACAGATATAAGCACACGACAAATAAATTACGAAGAATCTTGAGATTATAAGGTAACGGCGGGTATTACCGAGGGTATCAAAATCAGTGTCATTTACCGCGGTATTTTCAAATACGCATTTTATAATCAAACCGATCGATTTCCTAAAAAATGAATTATACACAAACGAAACTTATTTAATTGACCAACGGATCTATTAGCGCTAGTGTGTGTGAATTGGAATATAGAGCTCACAAATCGTCAGTTTCCGCGACGGGGACGCGGGAAGAGGTGTACCATACTAACGCGTGACGCCACATCACATGTAAGAGAACTCTAATCTTATGTAGTGCTTTACGTAATGGTTCAGACAATCGAACTAATAATATGGTTTTTAAGTGGTTGTTTATAGTTTTCTGCACAACCTTAAAATATTCTTTATATGTTTTTTGAGCTCGAATTGCGTTAAGAATGGAAAATAAAATACGGCGGTGATAGGACTTATTTTTTGCTGTGTATCTTACTTCCCTGGTGTGCCGCGATAATAGTTTAAGTGGTTATTTTGGTTCTTTATGCTCTTTTTTGCCAGGCTGTACCTAGATATGTTAATTAGTTTCTAATTTATTACTTTAGTAATATTTTTATTTTTATAATTATTAATGTTTACAAGGATATATTTTATTCTGAAAAAATGACTTTCTGCCAAGTTTCTTGCGGCGCATTCTTCTTGGCAATGATGATCTTTCCGAATGCGCTGGTAGATTAAAAAAAAGACATGTAAAAGAGCCCTTGGCGGCCTATTTGCAAAATAAACTTTTAACTTTTGACTTTTATTTTTGGTATATACGAGTATGATCGGTTATATGCTTTCTTAAAGTTATTTTAATCTTGATCTATTCACGCTATTAAAGAACTATTTCCGTGGTATGGAAAGTATTCAACAAACCCTTAATTTTTAGCAAAAACTTCAGTACTGAATTTGTATAGGTCTACCAGAATGTCATGGCATAGAAAAAAAAACGAGTTTTTGATATGGCAATGTCAAACTGTCACTGTCTAATATCAGTACGTTCATTGTCATAACGACTTGCTGCTCGACTGTTTTAATAAAATTTCAATGTTATTATCGTAAAAATGTCGAAGAAACCTCTCCGTGCACAATCGCGAAAACCCGATGTCTAAAATCGAATGTAAGAAAGCTGTTACTACTTGGCTACTAAATAAAAGTTATGACGAAACGGAAGCCTTTCTAAAAGCAATAAGTTAAACACACACACACACACACACACACACACACACACACACACACACACACAACACATGCATGCGCATGTTGCCTTGCTTGTATTATGTATTCAGTTCTTAATAAACTTTAAAACATCATGCATTTTTAGGGGGAGGAGCCCTGTTTATCCTATAGCACAGGTTTTTACCTATTTAGGGAGCAGAGTTCTAGTGAAAGATACCTTGTAAATGATGTTTTTTAGAAATAAATATTATTATTATTATTATTATATTGTGTTCAATGTTTACAACCAAATTTGAGAAGAAAGTGAAGGATCCCTAACGCAATCTTAAATTATAAGCGAGTGGCAAATTTAACTTGTTAGTAGGAATCGACCAAGTTGATACTTGTAGTTCATTTTGAATGTTAAGATCCTATTTTTCAAGTTATTTTTTATAGTCATTATACAGGGTGTATCAAACACCCCCTTACAATAATCCACTGGGGTATATAACCATAGCTATAGAAGCTAACAAAAATATAAAAAAAATTGGAGTATTTTTTTAAATATTTTCTATAGGAATGGTAGTATTAATAACTGTAATCATTCTTATAGAAAATATAAAAAAAATACTCCAATTTTTTTTTAAATATTATGTATGGGACTATTACCGACCCATTCAATATTTGTTTGGCTCGGTTATAGGTTCTTAAAGAAGTATCTATTACCGAGTGACATTTTCATTTTCTATTAAAATATGAACATTTATGGTACTGTATACTTGTGTATACTTTTTTATAAAATTTAGACTTTTACTTATCAATTGGAAATGCTTCCGTTTATACTAAACTACTTAAAAAAAATTGATGCAGGTACAAAAATAATATACGTACATATACATACACAAATCACGTCTTTATCCCTTACAGGGTAGATAGAGTCTAAGGTAACAAGACCTAAAGGCCACGTTTAGCATGATTGTGGGTGTATAGATGGAAAGGGGAATCAAAATAGTGATGGGTTGCTAGCCTCATCGCCTATAACATGATTCTTAAGATTTACGCACATTCCTTCGTTGGGCTTTTACCATCTGCGCGGGAAGAGAAGTAACTGGTACATTCTATGTTTTATTCTATACTCCAAGAACAGCATGGACGAAAGAAAAAATAATATACAGAACCCAAGCCATAATTATGTTTCTTAACATTCGGTATTAGGTTCCAAATCGTGAATCTGGTTTCTATTACCGATGGTAGAAAATTCCTGATTACCCTGATATACCCTTGGAAATGAAAGTTCAATTCGCGGTAAAAGAGTCACAGACTGTACATTACCACGGTATCAGAAGAAATGCACATTTCAGTTTCAATAATAATTTTACCAAATAATAAGAAGTAAAATGAGTCCAAAAACTTACGAGGCTGAAAGTTCAATAAACGCTTTTCAATAAAAAAAATACTTGGTCGTTAAGAAGCTTTGATACCCGTAATTATATGGACTCTTTTGAAAACTTACTTAAGTACCACGGTAATACCTGCCGTTGCCTTAATTATATTTTTAATTCATAGTTTTATTTATTACCTTACCTGTTTATTTGTCTTTTTTGCCAAAGGGTCTTTGAAATAAAGAACCCGAATATATCAGGTATATTTAACACGATGACGAAGAATGAAACGATTGACTATTAATTATTTTTTATCACCTATTTATCTATTCAAATTCATAGTAAGTAGGTATACTTATTTAAGCTTGATCACAATAATTGCATTTCTAAAGTCATACTATTTATTTTCTATACTGTGACGCTGGCGAGGTCATGCGAGTTCACAAAATCTGAGTCCGCGCGAACTATCGCGCGCACGGCCGGGACAGCGCTAAATGCCTATTTTCGCAGGAATACCGAGCCTTAAGATTACATTTTTGCAACGGTATATTTCCAAATTCCTTCTTGTACCAACTATAAGCCATCACATTCGTGCTCGATCCCGAATCAAGTTCCATTTTTACCGATAATTCACTATTAAGTATGACGGGAATTAAAATAGGTTCAATATTCACACACCTTAAATTCAGTAGCTGACATTCCTCGCAGTCACTGCAATCCTCGGGTTCCTGAGCGTGTGTAGGACGATCTAAGTCTATATTATTTACACGACTGAATTTGCACACTTTTTTTAAATGTCCTTTTTGTTTACATTTCTCACACCGATAGTTTTTATAGCGACACTTGTCACCTGTGTGACTGCATACCGCACACGTTACACCGCGCCGCACTAGCCGCGCTCGCCCCCTGCTGGCCGCCGTGGCCGGCTCGGCCGCCGTGGCCGCCGCGGGTCGCGCTGCCGCTCCTCGCCGAACTTGCTCGGAACAGCGGCTCCTCCTTGACAATGGGTGCCGCCGCCCTCGCCTGCCTCGCGCAAGCCGTCTGCTGCGCCAATTCCAACGCCTTCGCAAGTGTTAACTTGCCCACGTCCTGTTCGCAGAGACGATCTCGTTCTGGACCCGGGTTGAACCCAAGAACGAATCTGTCGAGAAGCATCATCTCCAAGGCGGTTCCGAAGTCGCAATGTATTGCGAGTCCTCTCAGTCGAGCCACCCAGCCTTCGACCCTCTCCCCCTCTGCCTTGACTGCGTTGTAAAATTTGGCCTTATCGGCGAAAGTCGACCTCTTTGGTGTAAAATGGCCATTGAGTAATTCGATTAGCTCCTTAAATTCTGCTGTTTCCACGTCCTTCGGATGTACGAGATTTTTCAGTAGCCGATATGCGTCGTCCGAAAGATGGGTCAGTAGCACTGCTTTCCGTTTGCTGTCTTCTGTTGTAGCTATGTTGTTCAAACTAAAGAACTGCTTTAACCGACTTACAAAAATTTGCCATTCTTGTAAATTAGGCTCAAAAGTCGGCAGATTCCCGAAAAAACCAGACATTTTTTTTTTTTTTTTTATATCGCGCGGGTATGACACAGCCTCGTCAGCCAATGATATTTTCGTAGGTTAAATGAGACTAGCGAATGCAATGGGAGCTCGTTTATTACTGACATCCTTGACAATGTTGACATGCAGTGTGTCGAGAGAGAGTGACGTCACACGCATATACGTCAGTTCCACTTGCTACGATCTTGACATACCTCTTTCGCTTCCACATTCATCAATCTCTTCTTGCATGTTCATAAAGTTCTATGGTGGGCATTAATTATTTTCATCTTGGGCGTTAACATTTGAATCCCTCATTACATTACGCTCTGGATTCAATGTAGCGCCTTCGCCGTAAATACATCATTTTGCTCCCTTATGACACAAATAACTATCGTCCATTACCATCTAGAGATTTTATAAATTCAGGCAAGGGATTATCAATCTTTATACCGTTTACTTAGGTGCTCTTTTGAATGCACTTCCAGGCATGGCAATGATGACGGGCCAGGGCACGCTGGTGACGTTCGACAAGCGCGTGTTCACGATATCGGAGCCGGGCGTGTTCTTGCTCACGCGGGACTACAGGCAGGGCAACTTTACCGTGCTGATGGAGAGCAACGACCAGGGCCGGTACAACCTGCTGGTGCTCACCAAGAAGCACTTGATACACGTCGACTTGTACAATCAGGTGGGATTAGTAATTAGACGTTAATGAACCTATAGCATAAGAATAAATAAGAATATAGTAGAACGGAAACTCGCGCTCCGGCCGGACTCAAGGTCACGATATTAGAGTACCCGCTAAGCGGGTACTCAGTCAGGCTGTGACGGCCGGCGTCGCCGCACGCGCGTTTGGCTGTTTGCGCGTTCCGTACCTTCATCTTCTAAATCATCAATCAATCATCATCATCTTATAAATCTCATGTTTTGTAAAACTAGAATAAAATAATGATTTCAAAGTAAATCAAAACTTATATGTTGGCGATACTATCTTCAGACGCAACCCTAGCAACACGCCTGGACGATAGAGGGGTGTAACGACGTGAAAGGGAAAGTAGGTATATGTATAAATGGCGGCGTTTTGGACGCGGTCAAAAGAGATTCCGTTCTACTCTGTTATTATTTATTCTTATGCCTATAGACTGACCGCTTAACTGAGTCCTCGCCCGCGCGGGTACAGGGGCGCAGGGTAGGATGGCATAGGGAACCGGGAGCGGTGAGCAAAACGGCTTTTTAAAGAATCAGTTTCCGTAACCCGCGTGACTATCTTTTTCTTGATTCCCGATAAAAGCTTAAGGTGGATGTGCCTAAGTAATTTAATCTAACTAATATTATTAATGCGAAAGTTTGGATGTTTGTGTGTTACTCAATCACGCCAGGACGGCCCAATGGATCTGGATGAAATTTGGCACATAGATAGCGCTAGGCTACCTTTTATCCCGGAAAATTGCGTAGTTCCCGCGGGATAGCGGGAAGTCGCTGGCAACAGCTAGTAATGTTATGAAATGAAAAATATAGGTATAAAATATTGAAGACGAAATTTTGTTTTTTACAGCAAGTGACAATTGGGCGTTCCGTCGCGTTGGACTTGCCCACCGTAGTGGACGAGTACATAGTGGACAGACACATCGACACGCTCACCATACAGGCACAGAACGGGCTCGAGATACAGTGCAACCTGATGTTCCATACCTGCAAGCTCAGGGTTACTGGTAAGTTCAATTTTTTTTTATTATAGCCTTTTTATTCCGAATTCGCTACAATTTCAGTAAGTACATGTTCTTGTTGTCGCGTAATTCGGCGTGCCTCATGGCATGGCATAGGCCTCCTCCGTGTATTGGAGGGTTTGGGCTATAGTTCCCACGCGCGCCCAGTGCGGATTGGGAACTTAACACACACCATTGAATTTCTTCGCAGATGTTTGCAGGTTTCCTCACGATGTTTTCCTTCACCGAAAAGCTCATGGCAAATCACAAATGTAATTTTCGCACATAAATTCCGAAAAACTCAGAGGTGCGAGCCCGGGATTTGAACCCACGACGCTCTGCTTGAGAGGCCACAGGTCAAACCACTAGGCTACCACGGCTTTTTTTCAATTTACATCTACGCTAATATTATAAAGAAAGATTTGATTGTTTGTTTCTTTGCATTGAACAGACTCCGAAACAACTGGACCGATTTGAAAAAATCTTTCACCGGAATCCTTCATTATCCCCGATGAACGTAGGCCATACTCAATACTGCGCGAACGAATGTATATGTTTAATTAGTATTAAGTATTTATAAAATTCAGTGATTAAGTGCCTAAGTACCTACAATAAATTTTAATATTCGTCAATTTTGTGCTTTCTGTACTTACTTTGAATTCGCATATGTAGTACGGATGAATCCGTTGGAGAGTTCTTATTAATCATACGAAACCATAAAAATATATATAAAAAAAAAATATTCTAACGTTTAGTAAAAATTATAATTTTCGAGACATTTGCATAAATTGTTTTCATTTCTTCCTTTTCTTCTAAATTTAAAGGGTATGTCCATGCTAATCCAACGTTCGAAACAGCGTCCTTTTCAACGCTCTTTAACCCCGTTCTCCCCAGGCTGGTACTTCGCAAGTCTGGGCGGTCTTCTCGGCACGTACAACAACGAGCAATACGACGACTTGCAGCTCTCCAACAACACGTTCACCACCTGCATCACGGAGCTGGGCCACAGCTGGGGTCTGGAGCCCAGCGATGGGCGGGCTCCGATCGAAAACCACGAGGCGAAGAACGACACGCTGTGCGAGAAGTTCTTTAAGAATAAGGTGTCGCCGCTGCATCCCTGTTTCGCTGTGGTCAGTATCCTACTAATACATCTAATCTAACTAATATTATAAATGCGAAAGTTTGGATGGATGAATGGATGTTTGTTTGTTACTCAATCATGCCAGAATGACCCAACGAATCTGGATGAAATTCGGCACATAGATAGAGAAAAGTCTGGAATAGCACATAGGCTACTTTTTATCCCGGAAAATTCCCGCGGGATAGCGATTAACGAATTCTTTGCAGACGAAGTTGCGGGCAACAGCTAGTATGTTATAAATACGAAAGTTTGTGAGGATGTATGGATGGAATTATAATTGTTTTTAAATTACTCTCTCAAAGGTAAAAAACATATTGATTTGTTTTGTAGTCGCTTATCTAAATTAGCGGGGCCTGGAAAAGGGTTAAGTAAGAATTTCATACGGTCAAGTATTACGTAAGCAGATTTTTTAGTTATTTACTCCCCCCTCCCCCTCATTTGTCAGCAAAAGTAAGCAAACTTAATTGCTTACGCAATCATTGGTACCTAAATGCATTTTTCTTTTAATGTTTTCTGTTTTTTATTAATGTGTGGGTTGTCATTTGTGTAAAAAGTATATAATAACTGCTGACGTAATCACGATATCGACCCCCCCCCCCTGCCACCCTCAAGCGCTTACGTAATACTCGAACGCCCCCTAACATCGTCATCTACCTGGAGATGTGAGTGTCGTGTTGTTGTCAGATCGACGCGGCGCCGTTCCTGGCGGAGTGCGTGTCAGGCGTGGACTCGTGCGCGCTCGCCAGCGCCTACCTGGAGCTGTGCACGCAGCTGCTCGTGCCCACGCACATACCCGACCATTGCGTACAGTGAGTACACGCACACGTTGGTTACATGTATGTTATATGTAGTGTCCGACCGAAACACGATTTTTAGCCGAAACCGAAACTGAGTACTCGGTTTTTTTCTGATTTCGGCCGAAACCGAAACCGAAATTTTCGGAGACGTATCATATCGAACAAAATATTCAAAATTACTGTACAAATCGTAATTAAAAGATTATTGCAAGGATTTCTTATATGAGAACGGTTACTTTTTTTGTTAAACAAAATAATAAAACTGCATGCATACTACTGTCGCTGGTCCCGGCTGGGCCGGCCGCCTGTGCATTACCTATACCTACCCGGCTGAGCGTGCCCGAATTAAGCCAAGCTCTCCCGATGCGAGCGCCGCGAGAAGCCGCGAAGTAATTTCGGCCCTGCCGAAAGTTTCGGCCGGATTCTGGCCGAAACCGAAACTTCGGCCGAGATCACTTTTTTGGCCGAAATTGGCCGAAACCGAAACCGAAACTTCGGTCGGACACTAGTTATATGTACTATATAGCGAACGCTTAACTGTGTGCTCGCCCGCGCGGGTGCAGGGGCGCGGGGTAGGACGACAAAAGGAACCGAGAGCGGTGCGGGCGGTCGCCTACCCCGCGCCTCGCAGCCGCGCCCAAGAGGACGAGGTTAAGCGGTCGGTCTATAATACTCGTATGTCAATGTACAATCTAGGGCAATAATATCGGTACAGCCATCATGTCAAATAGATGTGTCATCGGCCTTATTGTTTATGGCATAAAGGTGTATATATATTTTTGACGTCTTGGTAACGTCACAGAATATTATAATAGTACTAACGTACAGAATGGCCATGCGCAGGCTGCCGGAAAACTGCTGGAAACAAGTAGGGTGCGCAACGCCATGTTTGTCGGCCGTATGGCTCTAAGTTCGGGACTTACTCTACCTACTTCATTTTATAAAACATTAGTAAATGAATGTTTTTTTAAATTATCGCGATTAACACATGAAATAACTACAGTATCATTCATTCAAGTTTGTAGACATATATCTATTGTACCTAATTTAAAATAATAATGCTTAAATACACAGACACATTTTAAGTAGGTTTAAATAAATACATTAAGTACTTTTATTTGCACACATCACAGCCATACTTTCATATAAGTATCTATATTATGTCATTGGTAGTATTTATAGTTCTAGGTTTTTGCTATAAACTCAGCCCTGGGGCCCGATTTGTGAAAGCACATGTGTTGCGTGGAAATACCACTTGAAAGTGGTGAAAAATTGTGCTGAATTTGAAATAAGAGTAGCTTATAAGATACTTACGGCTCTCATTAATCATGTGGTTTAGTCAAAAATTTGATTGGAGCCGTAGTTTTGAAGACATAAACAGATTTATACCACTTTCGAGTGATGTGCTTTCAAAAATCGGGGCCCTGTGTGTGCGCACACATTGACGCGTGTACAGACGATTCAAGACCGCGGATTTTGTACGTCGTGGCCGCCGTGTGGCAACATACATATATTTATGCCCTTGACGACTCTAGGATCGTGATTTCATGACGTTGATAGCGATATGCATGAATCACACGATATTATCGATCGTCTAATCCGTGCCTATTATTAGACCGCAATCAAAATGACATTGAAAAATATGTATCGATTTAAACATTCGCGATTTTTACACATTATTATTAGAGAAATGGGACTTGATCACGTAAATAGAATGTATTTTTATAAATACCTCGACGTTTCGGACGCAACTTTGCGTCCATGGTCTCGAGAGGACTGAAGAGGCGACAAAAATACATTTTATTTAAAGAAAGAAAGAAAAAGTTTATTTATGACAATCACAGTAATTAAAAAACAAAAACATATTAAAAACTACATAAACGTACGTGATTAAGTCCCGTTTTTAACCGACTTCAAAAAAAAAAGGAGGAGGTTCTCAATTCGGTTGTATTTTTTTTTTTTTTTTTTTTTTATGTTTGTTACTTCAGAACTCCGTCAGTTGTGGACCGATTTGGAAAATTCTTTTTTTGTTGGAAAGGGAATACTTCCAGTTTGGTCCCATTGCCACCAAATCAAGATCTGATAATGGGATCCTGGAGAAATCGAGGGCAACCTTCAAATTTTATAAGCACACCTATAGCGATTTCAACATTTTTGACACCAAATCAAGTATTTACATTCAGAAAGTATAATTTGGTAGACTGGACCTGATGAAGAAGACTGCTGATGCCAACGGAACTCATAAAAACTAAGTAATGCTCGCGCGGCTATAAGTGATCTCGATTTATATAGATAAGCAACTAAGAAGAAGTGGCTTTAAGCTGATGATTTTTTCGAACTGATCTGATACTGAAGCCAACGGAACTCTGTTATAAAACAATGTAACTAAGCCGTGTTTGGGCTTAATGGAATCGTTGTGAGATGCACTTTGGCTACAACCACTAAAAAGTGAGAAATAAAGTGAGCACGTATACCGTGTTTTGCATATTTTTTAGAAACTTCTAACGGTTAGGAATATTTAGACGATACTTTTAAGTACCTACCTAATATTTAGTAAATAGTGATGAACAGATTGCATTAGAGCTTAGAGCGTATTAATCGTGGTCCCACTGTTTTAAAAATACTCACTAGAAATAATAAAATTAGGTTAGGTTCGTTAGGTATCTTCAAATGCCCGAAGGGCAAACCACATAGAAATAAGTTCCGTCGACCTTATGGTGGAGTGTAATTCGACATTTTTATAACAGTGGGACCACAAGTACCTAGCGGGTATTAGGTGTTATACATACATACAATACATACATACCGTCACGCCTCTTTCCCACAGGGGTAGGTAGAGACTACTTTGTTCCACTTGCTATGATCCTGACATACCTCTTTCGCTTGATCTACATAAATTGGTGTTAAAAATTGGATAAATTACAAAACGATTCACTAAAAAGCGTGAAAAAAAATTTTTAAAATAAAAAATAGAACCGCCTTCAATTCGCTAGGTACTTTAAATGACAAATTAAGATTATTTTTCGGTAAGTGCTACCTAATTATTTATATTGTGTGAAGTCGGTGCCTCAGCTCAAATAGTTCCAAGCCGAATATTATAGGTACTATAATAGGCAGATAGACTAGGTCCACTCTTATCACACATAAAAAATATAACAGTGGCGCGGACTGAGGCACCGACTTCAACATAATATAAATAAGTAGGTAGCACTTACCGAAAAATAATTTTAATTTGTCATTTTTAAAGTACCTAGCGAATTGAAGGCGGTTCTATTTTTTATTTTAATTCTTACAAGAATATTGAAAAATATATCATCATTTCATATACATTTTGTCAAAACTATATGCAATAACTGACAGTTCCATTCCTATTCTCGTTGCAGTTTAATAATGCACACAGACGTTATGCGAGATTTATTTCATTGCCCGAATTTCACATGCCGTAATGTTATCTTTGCCTTAACTCTTTTTTTTTCGTGACTTATTTTAAGAGCTTTGAATATGGCCATCCTGTAGAACTCTATAGGTTACATATTGGATTAGTTTTATAACAATCCTAAACAGCCAACTGTTTATGAAAAAAAAGAGATATGGCAAACAATACATTTTGATTCCCCTTTCCACCTATAAGCCTACAATCACGCTAAGCTTGGCCTTTAGGTCTTGTTACCTCAGGCTTTGTCTACCCCGTAAGAGATATAGACGTGATTTTTGTATGTATGTATACGTTTATGGTATGTGAAATAATGTCAAACGATAGAGGACCCATAGTATTTTCTACTCGTACTCTTGTTATGCGCCTAATCCTCCACTGAATGTATTTTTGTGGCAATCGCTTCGCTTAGTTTGGGACTTATTACGTAACTCGCTCGCAATCGCCATCGTGATCATTTTGACAGTTCTTGTATGAATGTCACAGCTAGCTGATTTCGATGCCAATTGTCAGCCCATACATGAACTGTCAAAATGAAGACGATGGTGATCGCGAGCGAGTAACGTAATAAGCTTGCAGGTGAATTGTAAATGAATCAACAATACTCAGCGACACAAAATTTGGCTCAGTTTCCATCCCAAATAACTAATCTAACTAATATTATAAATGCGAAAGTATGGATGGATAGATGGATGGATGGATGGATGTTTGTTTGTTTGTTACTCAATCACGCCAGAACGGCCCAACGGATCTCGATGAAATTTGGCACATAGATAGAGAAAAGTCTGGAATAGCATATAGGCTACTTTTTATCCCGGAAAATTGCGTAGTTTCCGCGGGATAGCGATAAACGAATTCTTTGCAGACGAAGTCGCTGGCAACAGCTAGTTACCTATATTGCAAACATTCTGTCTAGTCAGTTTATTAGAAAAAATGTTGTGTCACATTGAACGGTCGAGGGCATAAATATCGACCTTTTTGTTTGTGGCATAAATAAAGCTGTAGATGTTTTTGATGTCTTGGTAACGTGCATATATTTATGCCCTTGACTGTACTAACATGCTTAGTACATGACCAATTATGGAAAGGTCTTATAACTATCAGAAAAAATCATGTATGGCCAATTTTAATCCTATGAACCACGGTTTAAAGATTGACTCGAGAAATGTAACCATAGCAACGAGTGAAGAAAAAGTTGAACCATCCAAATGTCTCAAGATATTTGTGAATTTTATTGCGATAAATGCTGACTCCTTTTTCGCATTTGCACTTTATTTCCACTTCTATTTTGCATTATTAGGGTTCCGCACCTCGACAGGAAAAAGCGGAACCCTTATATCACTTTGTTGTCCGTCCGTCTGTCAAGACCCTTTTTCTCAGGAACGCGTGGAGGTATCAAACTGAAATTAATATTAAATACTTACGTAGGTCTACTGCCCCTTGGAGCTGTGGAAAAATCAAACTTCTAAGCCAACGCAATCAAAAGATACAGTCGTTTATGCCACAAATTTCCGCAAATTTTCGAAACACGCAAGGGAATCAAAACCTAAAGGGTACTTCCCGTGAACTCAGAATCTTGAAATTTGGTACGAAGCAACGTCTCATGGGACAGATAAAGAAAAAATTGCGAAAAACGTAAATTTTTTGTGTCTGTCTGTCTCTTTACGCAACCCGACTCGCACTTAGCCGGTTTTTTTTACATAAACATTACTGTATAAGGTGTGATTCAACGAAATAAATATCTCTTCTTATTGACTAGATGCACGACATCGCAAGGCGATATCATAGAGGAGGGCTCGTTCTACCAGCTACAGTACGTGCCCAACTCGACCGACGTGGTGTTCGTGGTGGAGGCGGTCTACTGCAACAAGAACCTGTGCAAGGCCCGCAACATGGACCTGTTCGTGGAGGCCTTCGACAGCAAGCTGCAGCAGGCTGGCCTCTCCGACAACAGGTACGGAAGACACAACGCGCACCACTAACCCTCGTATGCTTAAGACACTGATCCGTGCTCAATTTAAGACTATCTTTTTATAAGAATAAGAGAACTTTATTAGCTGATACGGAAACACAAACAGAATATTACAAATGGATACTTATTCTAACCAGCCAAATGGTCGCCACTCAGCTATGTGTCACGATAAGATCCAGGATAATGTCGTGACGCTGATTTTCAGTGACGCCAGTTACAGAGGTGGCTGTCATCAGGCACACATCCCAGTACATACTGGTTTACGATATCACCACTTCGAATACCCATACCTAATACAGGAATTATGTTTACAATTTTATTATTTATAAGTTTTTGTATTTTTTATTTTAATCGGCAGAATTTGTTTGTATTAAAACAGTAGGCTTATTGTCTAACTCGCTCGCAATCGCCATCGTGTTCATTTTGACAGTTGATGTATGAATGTGACAGCTAGCTGATTCCGATGCCAATTGTCAGCCCATACACGAACTGTCAAAATGAACACGATTGCGATTGCGAGTGAGTTAGACAATAAGCCTACAGATGAGGCTAGAATGCAGTACTTTTTTGAGCTCTCACATACGAGGGGATAAAGCCGCGAATACACATCACATGCCTGTAGCTGGCACACTTGCATACCAGCTGCTTGCACGTGCCAGCTAAAGGCACATACACTAACTGGCATGCCTGTACCTGGCAAGCCAGTAGATTGCAAGCAATTTGGTTTCATCATCATCATCATCATCAGCCTATGTTCGTCCACTGCTGGACATAGGCCTCTCCCATTGCACGCCACTGAGCACGATCCTCGGCCACTCTCATCCAGCTCTTGCCAGCCGCCTTGCGAAGATCCTCGCTCCACCGAGTCTGAGGACGTCCTACGCTACGTTTGCCGATCCGTGGTCTCCACTCGAGAACTCGTCTACCCCAACGGTTATCGGTTCTTCGGGGGATTTGATTTACTGGCATGCAATTGAGGGAGGGGTCGCGGGGGCCTGCGGAACTGGCATGAGTGAACGCATGCGATAGCTACAGGCATCCCAGTACGCAATGCAAAGACGCCAATTAACAACATTTCATTTTTATAACACCTGAAAATGTATATATGGTTCGAAAGCATTTTGCGTCCTGATCACTGCAATATGTTTATATAATTTTAATATCGCTTATTATAAAAAATAAAAATAATTAAAAATATGTCCTAATTTTACCAAAACTACCACAGGATAGGTGAAACGCCTTTGCTTTTTTCACGAGAAAAAATAAGCGATCATAATTTTGTATTTTTGACAACTTCAAAGTACAAGGGGGGCAACTCTGAAATTCTATTTTCGAAGTTCATTGCATACCTTCTCTCTCACTCTCAAGATAATGACTATTAGTACGAGCGGAACAGCACGAAGCGAACCTCGAAAATCGAATATTGGAGAGTAGGGCCTGACATTGACAATTTGAAATTAACGTCAGTTTTTTTTTTATAGAGAAAAGACAAAGGGATAAGTGTGTATTCTGTGATAGTATCGGAGTTACGCCCTATTAGAATAAGCACAAATTAATAAATTAATTATAAATTAAATACAAGCCCTAGCGAAAAAATTAAACTGTCAGCATGTTCATCTTTTTAAACAAAATACAGAGAACCATTAAAATGATAGGCTCAGAAATATGAAATGTTGTCAATTGCATGCAAGTATAATTGCAAATGTATTCACAGTGTGCCAGTTACTTCTATATGCCAGTAACTAATACGCAAGCTACTGATCCGTTCTACTGGCATGTGGATACCCGGCTTAACGAACCTTTTCACTAATCCTACTAGTATTAAAATCCTACTTCCGACTTAAGGGCTTAACGCAGCGACGTGTCGTATGCGTCACGTTTTCTCACCGTTTCTTCATACATTTTGTTGCGATTCCGTAACGTCACCGTTTTTTAAGCGGCGGTGTGGTCGCACCCTAATGTGAGCAGCTTGTTCCCCGTACATAAACAAGTTACATAACCGGCACTGATAAAAGCAATGTAATGTAGGATGATTAACTTGGATTAATTTAGGTTTAGGTGCGGCGGTCGCTAAGCCGTGAACATGTTTGTTTTAATTTATAAATAGTCCTTATTTTATCTTAGAATGTTCTGATAATTCTACTAATCTAACTAATATTATAAATGCGAAAGTATGGATGGATGGATGGATGTTTGTTTGTTACTCAATCACGCCAGAACGGCCCAACGGATCTGGATGAAATTCGGCACATAGATAGAGAAAAGTCTGGAATAGCACATAGGCTACTCTTTATCCCGGAAAATTGCGTTGTTCCCGCGGGATAGCGATAGACGAATTCTTTGCAGACGAAGTCGCTGGCAACAGCTAGTATTATAAATGCGAAAGTTTGTGAGGGTGTATGGATGTTTAGTATCTGTTTCACGCTAGAACGGCTGAACAGACCTGGATGAAATTTGGAACGGAGATGCATTATAGTCCGGAATAAGCATATAGACTACCCTTTATCCCGGAAAATTGCATAGTTCCCGCGGGATGGCGATAAGTGAATTCTTTGTAGGCAAAGTCGCGGCAACAGCTAGTAAATCATACTTCGTCCGCGTAGAATTAGACTTATGAACTGACTAGCTGTTGTACTTCGTCTGCAAAGAATTCTTTTATCGCTATCCCGCGGGAACTAAGCAATTTTCCGGGATAAGAAGTAGCCTATGTGGTATGTGCTCACAGCACAGAGAGAGGCTCCCTTTGTCGTCCTACCCCGCGCGTCTGTACCCGCGCGGGCGAGGACTCAGTTAAGAGTCTCAGGTAAGGGTAAGGGTCGGTCTATACCAAAGGTTCCCAAACTCTTTTGTTCCATAGACCACTTTCAAAATTTTGCTGGATCCGGTGGACCCCCTGCAGCTACATTACCACTAATTTTTAAACTAAATCTCGAAAAAAAAAAAAAAGATTAGCTCTATCTATGGAAACTTGCGTTGTAGCTGAGTTTCAACGATAAATTAACAGTTTTCGAAAAAATAGGTTAGAATTGATTGCTTGATAGGGTTAATTATTTGAAAATAAAGTCGACTAAACAAATTTTCAATTAAATTTAATTTTTGTGCTGCGAGTGACTCCATCCTACTTTACTTTCTTGAAATCTACAATGACTCACAGCACAAGAACCAATCAATTCTCACAAATTTTATTCAGAAAATGTCCCATTCGGAGTGGTAAAAATAAATATAGTATATTTCCATGTGTCTCGACGCGTTGTACTGAATATGGAAAATGCAAGTTTTACAAGTAACAGTCCCTGAGCTTCTTAAAATATTATCTGCCTATGGCCTATAAGGCATATTGATAGGAGAAGTCAAGTCAACATTTTAGTTCTTCACTATCGACCAAATTAATTTTCATGCACCCCCGCTTGCGATTGTGGACCCCCATTTTAGGTCACGCCCAACGTCGGGGGTCTACCTCGACCACTTTGGGAACTACTGGTCTATACTGTATAACCAGTCATTAATCTAACTAATATTATAAATGCGAAAATATGGATGAATCGATGAATGGGTGGATGGATGGATGGATGGATGTTTGTTTGTTACTCAATCACGCCAGAACGGCCCAACGGATCTGGACGAAATTTGGCACATAGATAGAGAAAAGTCTGAAATAGCACATAGGCTACTTTTTATCCCGGAAAATTGCGTAGTTTCCTGGCAACAGCTAGTAGTCTATAGAGCAGTGGCGTGGCGTCCATAGAACTCGATACCCATTGGCTTGCCTATTGAAAGGCAGTTGGGCAATTTATTGTGCAGAATTAGAGGAAAAGGCTGGTTAAGTTCCCTTCGGCTTGCCTTCTGATATATTTGACGCTCCGCCACTGCTATAGAGTGGAGTTGAATGATACTCTGTGTGTATTGCAGGTACGCCGTGGTGGGGTACGGCGGCCGCGGCGTGTTCCGGCAGCCGCGCTCGCTGTACGTCCACAACCAGCTGTTCACCAACTCCATAGAGATCTCCAGGCACTTCGACAGCTTCAACATCGGTAACGCACGTTAAGGCCGGCCACATACCTACAGAATTCTCATACGGTTTCCGTACGGAATGACGTCTATTCGTAGCCCTGTCCCGTTCCGTTATATAGCGATGTCCCGTACGGAAACGAAAATTCCGTATGAATGTGGCCTTATGGTCAAGGGCATAGATATGTACGTTACCAACACGTCAAAGCGTCTATACACCTTTATGTCGCCAACAAGAAGGTCGTACATATTGACATAGCTGTAACGATATTTATGCCCTCGATTGTACACATAACTATTAATTAATAAAAAGCTATAGGTAATTCAGAGCTAAAAATAGTGTCAACGCAATTAATGGCATAGATTAAGTGTTTTATAGCAGTTTTTATGATTTTATCGATTGATGAATTGATGATTGATGAGCTTTTCAGTGAAGGAAAACATCGCGAGGAGTCCTGCACACACCTGCGAAGCAATTCAATGGTGTGTGTGAAGTTTCCAATCCGCACTGGGCCCGCGTGGGAACTATAGCCCAAGCCCTCTCATTGGGCTGTGCCCAGCAGTGGCGTGTATAGGCTGGAGATGATGATGATGACGTCGTTTAAGCCACATTACCTATTCGATCACTACAGAGAAGAAGGACCTGGTGAAAGGCAACAGGACGGCGCGTGCGGACGTGTTCGCGGCGCTCAGCTTCGCGATCTCGCTGCCGTACCGCGCGGGCGTCGCGCGGACCGTAGTGCTGCTGCCCTGCTCGAGATGCGACTACTCCATGAAGGTTTGCCACCCTGACCCTGACAGCTGACACGAGAGCGCGAGAGACAGACTACCTGTTTCGGTTTGAACGCATAACGTCCCTCCACCAAAATGACGTCCCATTCGCAAAACGCCTTCTCTGCAAATGGTCCTTATGTAAAATACCCCATTCTCAAAACGTCCCTTTCGCAAAATGACCCGTCTGGAAAAAGCTTGTTTCAGTAGAGACTAGGAGTCTTCTCATGGGATGAAGATCGTTTTGCGAACGGGTCATTTTGCGAAAGGGACGTTTTGCGAACGGGACTTTATTTATGTGAAGGGACGTTTTGCGAACGGGCCCTTTTGCAGAAGGGACATTATGCGAGTGGGACGTTATGCGCCTAAACCTATTCAGCGTTTTTTTGGCGTTTTTTTGGTCATTATCGTCTCAGCATATACCATTTAAAGAGATGATGCCGAGACTTAACTTTTTATGACAACGAAACACAGTATAGATGCTGCATTTAGCTTACCTATCCAAAGTTGTTGCAGTTTGTCCTTCTGTTGGGATAATAATTGTGGAACGGCAATGACGCAAAAACCTTCTTCTTTTTAGAACGAACAGGGGGCAACTCCGAAATCCGATTTTCGAAGTTCGTATCACACCGTCCCTCTCACTCTCAAATTAATAACTATTAGTGAGAGCGGAACGGCACGAAACGAACTTCGAAAATCGGATTTCGGAGTATAAGGCCAGTAACAAATATAACGGGTTGTCAATCTCGTGCTACGTGTGCCGAAACTTTTAACACCCTTTTCATTACCTTCACGTGAAATTTACTGGCTTTGCTACAAGTTTGATTTCAATTTGGTGTACGGAATTGCAAGTTTTCAACCAGATTAAATCAAATTTTATTTTTTCTGTTGGATAGCTTGACACTAGACGTGGATAAAAATTCTAACTTAATCTAGTCCAATTTTCGTATTGACATGAAATTTTAGTACAAGTATTAAGCTCCGGTGACCGACCATTAATCAAATACAATCAACAAAAGATATTGTAAGTTTGTATTATAACACATTGTAAAATTTCCGAGATACTATGTAACTATTAAGACCCAGACAGACGGGCGATTAAGTTCGCGTACTTACGGCTCGACGACTTTACTCGCTTGTGAGTTAATCTAAGTACGCGTACGGGGCCGTCCATAAAGTACGTCACACCAATTTCATGATTTCTAGACCCCCCTTTGTCACAAGGTTTACTATGAAGACTGCAATTATTTTGTTCGCGAGTCACAAATTTCCAGACCCCCCCCCCCCCCCCTAAATGTGTGACGTACTTTATGGATGACCCCTACTTTTAGACTTACTCGCCCGTCTGTCACCCACTTTATGAATAAATAAAAATTAACCTTAACAATATTTTGTTTAACATACATTAATAACACGTTTAATAAAAAAAAATGAAGACATGTAACGAAAAAAACATGTAGTTAATTCTGAATAAAAAAGGCTATAAAAAAATAATAATAATAACGCGTGCCATCGGCTTGTAGCTGGACTACTCGACGATCCACCACAACCTGATGGAAAACTCCGTGACGCTCCACATCCTGATGGACGATGACTTCACGCTCTCGAAGAAACGCGCCGCCAAGTACCTGTTCGGTAAGTGTACCAGGACTGCCGCTGCCGCACGTAGAACTAAGCAAAGTTAGGCCACCGAGTAATCAATCACTCTGTAAAAAAATGCTGTAACGAAACGCGTTCTTTTGCCGCTTATTTTGTTGTCACCTGTCTATCTCATATTTTAATAGAAAAACATATTTTACATTTTATATGGGAGCGCAGGAAACATTCTTATAGGTATGCTTCCCTCGGGTTTAGGGTGAGCTATAGTGATCATCGAAGTGATCTTCATATAATGATGATCGAAAATCCCTTACAGGTAGTTTTCGGAAAATTACTCAATTTTAATAATTGGAAAATGGGAATGATAATGGAAAATCAATAGTAAAAAGATATTCTAAGTACACATTTTATTTTCAATGTACGTATTAGAGTACGGAATACAATAATAAAGACAATCGTTACACGCACAGCTGATGCGAGCTATGGGCGCCGCCATATTGGCCTTGGCTGCTCGACGTTCGTGCATGCTCTGCCGAGCGCCTGTCACTATATCCCCACTCCGCGGCCGGCTGTAACGCGAGATGTGATACATAGACAAATAAATTGATGCGATAGAAAAAAAGTTTCACTTAAAAAATATGAGTAAGAGTTAGTTTTTTTTTCATAACTCATTGAGCGTGCACAATTTATTGTGCGTCTTGCGGGTATTTTGAAAAAGCCATCCGAATATAGCAGGTTAGGTTAGTTTATTATTGAATCAAAAAACATGTTATTTCATAAATAAAACGCTTTGTTACCCCCAATAAGTATTTAAGGGGCGTGACTAAACTGAGTGACAACGATGAGTCACTATTCCCACGCGAATGTATATTTGCATAATGTGTATGTTTTAACTTGTATCTGCAGGTATCGACAGCACGTACGCGTACACCAACAAGGACTACGAGAAGCTGGTGGGCGACGCCGGGCTGCGCAAGCAGGTCAAGTTGCCCAAGGACAAGCTGGGGCTCTGCACCTCCCTCGCCATGGAGACCAACGGTCAGTGCTTCAGTCTTTTTAACCGGTTTCAAAAAAGGAGGTGGTTGCATGAATTCGATTATGTTTTTTTTTAATGTTACGCGATCATTCTGTAAATTGATGTGTATGATGATTTTTAAATTATCTGTCTATATGTCCATCTGTCTCATTATAACTCTTACGTCAACTGCTTGATTTTTACTTCGCTCCCACTATTCTGCTCCTTTGCTATCGAATCCTCAACAATGATTATGAATGTTTGTACCTGAATCATGGATGTTACGTGATTGAGTATGTTTATTTATCCGTTGTCTAGTAGTACCATAGTAGGTACAGTCGGGGCATTAATATTTATATATACGGCCTTCATGTGAAATATGGTCGCTGACCTTATTGTTTTGTGGCATAAAGGTGTATATACGTTTTTGACGTCTTGGTAACGTACATTATAATATATTGACTGTAGAAGCTTTGCTTAGTTTGGGACTAGGCCAATTTGTGTAAAATTGTCTTCTGATCAACTCTAATAGTGCCAAGCCAAATCACGACGATCAATCAATACGAGCAATCAACCTTATAGTTACCTGAGCCATCCCTGTGGCTCGACAAGCATTCAACTCTGTGGTTACCAACCCTATGGCAACATCGCACACGAAACCATCCCTGTGGTCTCCAAGGCCATCTCTGTGGCGACATCTCACAACGTAACCATCCCTGTGGTCTCCAAGGCCATCTCTGTGGCAACATCTCACAACGTAACCATCCCTGTGGTCTCCAAGGCCATCTCTGTGGCCACATCTCACAACGTAACCATCCCTGTGGTCTCCAAGGCCATCTCTGTGGCGACATCTCACAACGTAACCATCCCTGTGGTCTCCAAGGCCATCTCTGTGGCAACATCTCACAACGTAACCATCCCTGTGGTCTCCAAGGCCATCTCTGTGGCAACATCTCACAACGTAACCATCCCTGTGGTCTCCAAGGCCATCTCTGTGGCAACATCTCACAACGTAACCATCCCTGTGGTCTCCAAGGCCATCTCTGTGGCGACATCTCACAACGTAACCATCCCTGTGGTCTCCAAGGCCATCTCTGTGGCGACATCTCACAACGTAACCATCCCTGTGGTCTCCAAAGCCATCTCTGTGGCGAAATCTCACAACGTAACCATCTCTGTGGTCTCCAAGGCCATCTCTGTGGCGACATCTCACAACGCAACCATCCCTGTGGTCTCCAAGGCCATCTCTGTGGCGACATCTCACAACGTAACCATCCCTGTGGTCTCCAAGGCCATCTCTGTGGCGACATCTCACAACGTAACCATCCCTGTGGTCTCCAAGGCCATCTCTGTGGTAACATCTCACAACGTAACCATCCCTGTGGTCTCCAAGGCCATCTCTGTGGCCACATCTCACAACGTAACCATCCCTGTGGTCTCCAAGGCCATCTCTGTGGCGACATCTCACAACGTAACCATCCCTGTGGTCTCCAAGGCCATCTCTGTGGCGACATCTCACAACGTAACCATCCCTGTGGTCTCCAAGGCCATCTCTGTGGCAACATCTCACAACGTAACCATCCCTGTGGTCTCCAAGGCCATCTCTGTGGCCACATCTCACAACGTAACCATCCCTGTGGTCTCCAAGGCCATCTCTGTGGCGAAATCTCACAACGTAACCATCCCTGTGGTCTCCAAGGCCATCTCTGTGGCGACATCTCACAACGCAACCATCCCTGTGGTCTCCAAGGCCATCTCTGTGGCGACATCTCACAACGTAACCATCCCTGTGGTCTCCAAGGCCATCTCTGTGGCGACATCTCACAACGTAACCATCCCTGTGGTCTCCAAGGCCATCTCTGTGGCAACATCTCACAACGTAACCATCCCTGTGGTCTCCAAGGCCATCTCTGTGGCCACATCTCACAACGTAACCATCCCTGTGGTCTCCAAGGCCATCTCTGTGGCGAAATCTCACAACGTAACCATCTCTGTGGTCTCCAAGGCCATCTCTGTGGCGAAATCTCACAACGTAACCATCCCTGTGGTCTCCAAGGCCATCTCTGTGGCGACATCTCACAACGTAACCATCCCTGTGGTTTCCAAGGCCATCTCTGTGGCCACATCTCACAACGTAACCATCCCTGTGGTTTCCAAGGCCATCTCTATGGCGACATCTCACAACGTAACCAACCCTGTGGTTTCCAAGGCCATCTCTGTGGCGACATCTCACAACGTAACCCTCTCTGTGGATTCCGAGGCCATCCGGTGTCCACATTTCTCAATTAATATAATATTTCGGTGTGTGGCGGGTTTTCGGGATGTGTCGTATGTTGATGATATTGCGTGCAAACCGGTGGATGCAGGTGGCAAGTTGTCGTCTGATTTTGGTTTCGTAAGGGGAGAGGGGAACAGCGGGTGTCTTTCGACTGATGTGTGTGTATGTTGTGTACAGGCACGATATTCGCGGGCAAGAAGCTGCAGGCGGAGCGCGCAACTGCGCGGCGGCTGGCCACGGTAGCGGGCGCGCGCGCCGCGCTGTCGGCCGCGCCCTGTGCGCGCGCGCCGCGCTGCGAGTGCCGCGACGCGCGCCTGCACTGCCGGCCCTGCGCAGACACGCAGCTCATGGTACCGCTACACTATACACACGGGGCGGGCGCACCCCAAACGATTACATAAACTGGAACTGGACATAGCTGCGGGCCATTGCAAGCTTACAAATCTACAGATTTTAGTTAATTTTAGCGTTTTGTTGATAACGTATTTCTTATTATTTTCCACTTTCTATGCAGTCAAATAGACAGGTGCACAGATATTTACGATAAGCGTACACTTGCCTGATGAGTTTAACATAAACATGTATGCAGCGACGGATTGGCAATTTTCCATCCACACGCTTTACTTATATATCCTGATGATGATGATGATGACACTTAAACGTCTGATCAACAGGAGCTGTCATTTTGGAACCAGGAGGACTTCGATGAGTTGATAGACATGGCCATGGACCCCGCGGCCGCGCAGAGATGATGCCTATCCGGCTGATAATCCGGCAGATAACTAGCGAATAAGACTGTATTGAAATACTATGTGTACATAATTTCCTACTGTAACGTAGCCTGACAATTATAATAAATTATTTTTGTTATTTCCATTCGCTTGTTTTCTATGGCACAGTTGCCAATAAACAGAATGTTATGGCATTACAAGTAAACTAAAAGATTAGATACAAAGACCTGCAGGCTTATTACGTAACTCGCTCGCGATCACCGTCGTCTTCATTTTGACAGTTCATGTATGGGCTGACAATTGGCATCGGAATCAGCTATCTGTCACATTCATACAAGAACTGTCAAAATGAACACGATAGCGATTGCGAGCGAGTTACGTAATAAGCCTGCAGGTCTTTGTATCTAATCTTTTAGTTTACTTGTAATGCCATAACATTGCGCGCAGAGATGATGCCTATCCGGCTGATAATCCGGCAGATAACTAGCGAATAAGACTGTATTGAAATACTATGTGTACATAATTTCCTACTGTAACGTAGCCTGACAATTATAATAAATTATTTTTGTTATTTCCATTCGCTTGTTTTCTATGGCACAGTTGCCAATAAACAGAATGTTATGGCATTACAAGTAAACTAAAAGATTAGATACAAAGACCTGCAGGCTTATTACGTAACTCGCTCGCGATCACCGTCGTCTTCATTTTGACAGTTCATGTATGGGCTGACAATTGGCATCGGAATCAGCTATCTGTCACATTCATACAAGAACTGTCAAAATGAACACGATAGCGATTGCGAGCGAGTTACGTAATAAGCCTTCTGTTCTTTTGCGTTACGTGACATCGACTAATAATAACCGAGTCCATAAAATGGTTAGTGGTACATTAAATCTTATAAAGTTATTCTTGACTAGATGAAAACCCGGCTTCGCTCGGGTGAAATTTGAATCATAATACACTTGTAGGTACAAAATGTAGGTAAGTAGAATGTGTAGCCATTATTTCGAATCACTGTTTATTATTTTAATACAAAAATAGGTAGATGGGAGATAGCATTCACAATAACTGAAATTATCTGCAAGAATATATCCGTGCATGGCGTGAACAACTTGATGAGTCCAAAATGGCAATTTTACAGGGCGGCCATTTTAAAGTTTGAAAATCCGTTTTTATTTTGAATTGGGAATGCATGATTATTTTAAAAGTGTGTTTGGTGATTTTTCTATTGATACGAATAACCATCCTTAGCTACGGAAAAAAGTTTCAGATTTGACGACCGGATAGTCTAGTGGTTAGTGACCCTGACTATGAAGCTAGAGGTCCCGGGTTCGAATCCCGGTAGGGGCAGACATTTGTATGATGAATACGAATGTTTGTGCCCGAGTCATGGATGTTGTATGTATTTAAGCATGTATTTATCTAAATTATATAAGTATTCTTATCCGTTGCTTGGTAGCCATAGCACAAAGCTTTGCTTAGTTGGGGACTGGGTCAGTTGGTGTAATTTGTCCCATGATATTTATTTGTTTATTATTATTTATTTTTCCGTCGAGCCATATATTTTATAAAAATAAAAACATTTTACTCAGTCACTCGGCGGCCTCTATACGGCTGATAAGCACTACGCCAATGACATCAATTTTTTTTTTTTAAATTGCTGCTTGAATCTGTGGTAAACGATGACATTTGTAGCTAAAAGAAGCAACGGCTAAGTGGCGCCGCCTGTAGATTGTTTGTGTTACTACCATACATGGGGAATTGACATTGTTCATTTTTTTTAGTATGCTCCATTTCGAAAACCATTTGGAGGAAAACCATGAAATAACCGATTTATCTTGTCCGATTTCAAAAATACTTTACGATTGCAGATATTTTTGTAAAAGTACGTAGTAAGTTTTGACCTTTGTTTGATCTAACGACCGGGTTTTATGTTTTATGTAAGAATCGGCCATTAAATGTTTGCCACAAAAATGAAAAAAAAAAGTTTAGCTACGGTATCTGTCACGCTATCACTGTCACGTCTACATCATAACATTACATTCTGACTTAACCTACAAACATTATAAATAAAAGCAAATTCAAAGTATAAAACTGTAACAAACAATGGATATTTATAAAAAAATGTTTTCTGCCGGGATGCAACAATGACTCGAACTATAGCCCCAACAAAATCATTGTGAAAATCAGAGAAGGTTTGCAGAAGAAATGGTGTACGCAAGCTAATGTGGAATATTTCAAAGTTTACACGATGCATTGTTGCGAAGACCATTTTAAAGTAAGTAGAAGTCAGGAAAGATGTGCAGGGGTGAAACGAAAAAGCAAAAACAGCACGGAAAACAATAACAACGCCAACGAACGGAAATAATTTCGAACACGCGAACATTGTTGACATTAAACGTGAGTTTGCCGTTAAATTCACACACATCTACAGATCTATGACGTTGACATATAGACAAAACCTTTTTTTATATTTCTGTACGAAGGCGATTGGGATCCTGCCAAAATTAACAAATTATCAAACAGCGAAAAATATTTATATTTATTATTAATAAACAAAGATACGTAGAAGCATAATATTCAAGTTAGTTTCTTAAAAAATTCCATTCTATCAAATAAAGGTGTTAAAAGCACAGCTTAAAAAAAATTAACAATGCCAATTTCAATAAAAATTACCATAGTGGTTTAGTAACACGAACAATCTACAGACGGCGCCACTTAGCCGTTGGTTCTTTTAGCTAGAAATGTGATGACATTTCTACTACAGATTCAAGCAGTTTTTTTTTAATTTGATATGCATTGGCGTACTGCTTAACTGCCGTATAAGGGCCGAGTAGTGATGTAACGAATATTCGCATTCGCATTCGCGAATATTCGCATATTTCTGGAATATTCGCATTCGCGTTCCCATTCGCAAAATTACTGCGAATGTTATGCGAATATAAAAAAAAAATTGAGGGTATCTAGTAGTTGTTTAATTATATAATTTTCGCCGCCCGGTAAGGGAGATAGCGCCATTGGCTTGGCGCTAAATTAAATAGCCCATCTGGCAACATAGAGTGGAATGACATTTCAATCAGATGCGTTCGTTCGTCTCAACTCGGCTATTCTAGGAACAAAAAACAAACGGAACGTACTTCGTTTGTACGGGACTGCCACCAAAGTCACCAAGCCATAGACAAATGGTGCCAAATTTTAACAAAAACTGAATATTCGCATTCGCATTTGCAAATATGACATTCATTACATCACTACCGCCGAGTGACTGAATAAAATGTTTTTATTTTTATAAAATATATGGCTCGACGGAAAAAATCGGAAACTTTTTCCGTAGCTGAGGATGGTTATTCCTATCAAAAGAAAAATCACCAAGCACTTTTAAAATAATCATCCATTCCCAATTATTCTATTTTTTCTATGGTTATGTTGGCCAATCACAGGTTTCAGAAAAATCGCACGGCGTATGTGCGCTAGCATGAAACGGAACGTTTGTCGTCCTCCGCTCCGGTGTCAGTTTCGCGCTAGTCTGTGGTGTCCAATATGGCGACTGCGATTTGTCCATCAGCACCGTTAGAATTTTACAAAATACTCGACAATCCGAATTTTGCGGATACATGTTGTCGACTCGAAATCTTTATTTTTTCACGTTCTATCATTCAGGCAACGTTTCGATCGAGTCTACCGTAACCGGTCACGAAATTATTAATATAGACTAGTTCTTGATTATATTTTGGCTTATGAATAATGCCTATGATTTGAGACAGATGAATTAAAATTATTCCAAAATTAGCAACTATAGCACATTTCTAACCATTTATGAACGCGATGAAACCTAACATACTAGCTCTATATAACGGAATCTTCCTTGTAATAGAGCTTACATTTGTTTAAAAATAAAAGGACAATAATAAATCAATAGATAATTTATTCCACTAACAATCAGTCTTGAAATAAGAAACCTCTACATAATAATATCACATTCTAATCTATAAAAATAATCAATTACATTGCATTATATTCCTTATAATTAATTTACTTACTCATTTTATATGCTAGTACGGCACCGAAAACCACTAAAAACACAGCGGAAGTTTTATAAAACAGGGAACGGAGTACTTGGTTTTGACCAGCAACAGAATTAACAATTAAATTGTTCATCAAAAAGACCTGGCTGCTCTCTTCAATTAAAGCCTGTTGTTCCTCCGGGGACATCTTTGCAGCTATCTCGTTCATGGCTGTGCGGAAGTCGGTCTTCAACTGAGGGATGTCGATATCGGTGAAGTCTGTCACTTGGTCTGTGTAGACTTCTGTGTTGGTCTCTGAAAATTTAAAAAATTACAAAATTAATCTTGAAAATTTTCTTCATTTTTTTATCAAATAGAGTGGCAAACTCGAAGTATTCAATCTGTGCCTCCATCAAGATGATATCTTTGTCCAATTTCTGTATCCAATATTTAAATTTCTTTGTTGGTCTTCCATTCCGGATATATATATATCTATCTTCATCCAAGATTTTGTGCCTAATATTTGAGTAGCCATTTTTGGACTAAATGTCATTCGTAATATGAATATTTGATCAAATGTTGGTATTTCTAGGAAATTTGACAAAGTCACCTAAACTGTTTGATCTAATGAACATTAGAACAAGATATTGAACAGATGAAATAACATCCTAATTTAATGTCTTCTGATGTTAAATAAAACACAGTAAAAAGAGGGGAATTCTGACACTTATAGCATTATTTTTAAGTCAAGTGCTACAGTGCTAACAAAACTTACTATCACCAAACACCTTCCGTTTCTTCGCCAATATCTGGCCTCCGCTCAGCAAGCCGAGGTACAGATGATACACATAAGCCATCAGCAGCTGCGGGCTGTCCTTCTCCAGCTCTTGAAGGTGCTCCAAGTAGCTGTCCAGAGCCACTGAGTGGGGAGTCGACTGCCAGTCCTCACCAAGGTAGTGGGACAGATCTGCTTCAAAAGCCTTCTTTCTAAAAAAGCAAATTTCTTTGAAACAAATTAATTCATGACAGCAATTAGTCTGATAAAATGTTTTAATATTATAATGGTCTTTCCATTGATAATTTTGTCACAAATAAGTGGCACTTAGGCTGTGTTCAGAGTGTCATCAACTGTGGAATCCACACAATAATGTAGTACATAGTAGCACTCTCAGCTTAGATGGGATAATTACAAATTGCATATTATAGTGATTGCGCACAGTCTTAGTTATGGTTGAGTAAACATTTTTAAGATACAAAAAATCAGAATCAATATTCTTTTTTTTCCCGTTTTACTGTATGTTACAATATTAAAATGTAACTTTGTTTCCTAAATAAAAATTAAAAAAAAATTAAGTGGGTATTGCAGTAAAGATAAAATTACCTGTAAAGAGTTTTGTGAACAAAGAGTTTGTTGAAATCAGGCATGTTTAGTCTTTCCTTAGCATCTTCTAGGAATGCGAAAATGTGGTAGAAGACAAATAGGCCACCACCCCACACAGTCTCATCTCTCAGAGCTGGAAATAGTAAAAATAAAAATAATTTATTTACACATTTTTATGTAGAAAATCTCAATGTATTATTATTACCAAATCAGCATGAAAAGAAGGGAATCTTAAAGTATGAAGTGGTTAGGTAGTAACATAAAATACTGTCTATAAGACTCGCCCAGAAGCGAGAGTTAATAGACTTTAAATTTGTTTCATTTCCTGATTTTCCTCTGAATATCAATCATTAACCCTTTGAACACCCAGTTTAGGTTAAATAGTACCTCAAGCTAGTTTGAATCTTATGCCATTGAATGCATTTTTACACTTCTACCAGTTCTACCCTCTGTTGGCTGTTTAAAAGGTTAATTCCTTTGTTTAGTCGCAACTGAATTTGTTAGGGTTTGAAATAAACCTTAACATATACTAATATATTTATAAGACCTAGACGCTGTGTAGAATGTTCTAGACATAATTTGTCATGTCGTTTTTTTGGAAAAAGGAGGTACTTACAAATTGCGAACTTCGCATTCACCAGTGCATCGCTTACTGAGTGTATTTTCCTGGTTGCTTTTCTCATGCGCGTCGTGAATAACTCGACGTTTCCCGACATGACTAAATGTTTATATGAACTTTGAAAACAGGGAATAATTTGCGATGTTCATCAACCCGAGCGATGATTTTTGATTTTTGTGACTTCCCTTCCGTCCGAATCTGTCTGACAGGAGAGAACGGATGAACTGAATGACATGACACTGACACTGACAATAGTGACAATTGGTTGTTTATGAGATCATTCTCGGGAGATGATGTCTGTTCTGTTGATTATATTAATGCATTTTTAATTTTTCTAATGTTCAGAGGCATCGTTTAATTACTAAATTAAAATTTAAAACATTTTTACCATTATATGTGCAAGAAATTTTAAAAACTAAATTTAAAGTAAAACAAAAATGTCAAACAGCAGCATTGTTTGTATCCGGTGGGTGCCGAGACGTATTATCCAAGTATTATCCCTTAGTGTGTATGTGTGTGTAATTGTTATTTTTTTTTAGTAGTCTGTCGCCAGTGTCGCCGTCGTCGAAACCGATGAGGAGGGAGGACTATATATAGAGCTAGCTACACATTAGTAATCTGTGCTTTAGCTAGCTACATACACTACGTTAGTTAGTAATCTGTGGTTTGCGGTGCCGACTGACCGGTCGTTTTGTTGTTTTGGCTGAAGATTTTTAAATGTAATAAAAATAAAAGTGAAATTAAACTAATGCGCTGTTTTTAAGTCTGTGCTGTGAATTAGTTAATCCTGAGGTTAATCTAACTGTCATAAGTTTCGAAACACGCTAAATATGGGTGATGGAAAGAAAGTCAAGGTAAATTCTAATTGTTTTTATTAGCAAAGTTTTTGAGAAATTTACATATCAAATGTTGTATATTTATTTAAAATAAGACGTGTCTGTTTAAATTTTACTGATTGCGCGTATAATTAAAATAACCCAAAATTAAAAGACATAAAATGGTTTGATTACAAATTGATAAGCGTTATCAGTACACATTAATAATCTGTGGTTATCAGTTTGACAACTTTGACAAGTGATAAGGTAGTTACCTAACCTATAACCTATCTGTGACAATAAAGTGCAAAATTACGAAATCACGATGGCTTATGACTTAAAACAAGAGGAGGACGTGAAAGAATACATTGAAAACCTCGGGGTCGAATACCGTTTCGGTTGTTTTAAGGAGAAAAAGCCGGAAGTGTGTCATTTGTTAGGTGACTACTTTGAAGCAATAAAGAAAGATTTCGACAAAGCGGCGACGGTTTTTAAAAGCAATTGTCTAGATTACAACTTTGGGAAATCATGTTTGAAGTACGGAAACTATTGTTTGGTGGGTCGCGGGAAAGATAAGAGTGATCCCAACGAGGCTCTAAATTACTTCGAGAAGGGATGTGAACTGGGCGAGCCCACCGCCTGCCTGCACGCCGGGATGCTGCTGACCGCGACCGGGCCCGGCGTGACCATCACTAGGGACGTGCCTAAAGGTAAGCTCGCTTTGATGTTCATTAATGAACTCTCAACCACAGGTCACAAGTGTCATAACCTGCAAAATATATTACTTGAAAAACATAGAAATACTTGAGATAGACCCATAAGATATTGAAATAACTTTTAACGGTATAGTTTGTCAGTTAAATTTCCTACTTAGGGGAAAGTGGTCACCATTTGTACACATGCCTTATCGTTGAAAAATGGCTAATAACCCTTTAACATTTTTACATAATAGTTTCGGTCTTTTTTGTAACAACTTACAATATATTTGTTACACTGTATACTTAGGTACATTAATCTAGCTAAATTTGACAATTAAATAAAAAATGAAATCTAAAAAGTGTATGAATGGTGACCAATTTCCCATACTTCTCTTGACCTTAACATTAATTACTGACACAAATTATTCACTGCATTCTGTAAAATTCGATACTTTTTGCAGCCATAAGCTGTAAACCTTCACTTTGCTATAGTAATGTAACAACCTCATTTTCAAAATTAACAAATTATTCACTTTCAGGTTATAATTATTTAAAGAAAGCCTGCGACCAGAATGACAGCATGGCATGCCACTATCTCTCCGGCATGTACATTAGCGGTGTTCCCAAAAACGTTGCAGACTTCAACCCACACAACCCAGCCAAGAACAAAAACATAGACTTCCTCATAAAACCTGACATGAAACAAGCATTTGAGTTCTCAAAGAAAGCTTGCGAGTGTGGCAACATGTACGGATGTGCGAATGTCAGCATGATGTACAAGAAAGGTGATGGCGTTGAGAAGAACGAAGCGGAGTCAAAGCGCTACTTCCAGATTGCAACAGAGTTACAAAAGGCACACGAAACTACGAAAGAGCTCAAATTTCAACAAGGACTAGACAAATAGTTGATCTAGAGTATAGTATAAATGCATTATATTTGAAAGTTGAATCACCAAGCTCATAGATTGGAAAAAGTTTTGATGATGTTAAATTAAAGTATTATTATTTCAAAAGTTTTCTTATTATTTCTACTTCACCTTACTAAAAAGAGTATTTAGTGGTGTTTATTGATAAAAACACATGCAAGTTTCACAGTACAGAACCAAAACACTCACGGATGTGGGTTTGACTCCCGGCCATAGCTTCACTTTTCGGATTTTTCCGTGTTCTAGTTTCAGTGTCATCTAGGAAGTGTAATTAAGTTCAAATTGTCATGAACTCACATGTATCTCCAAAGGATATTTCACCATACTACACTACACACATACATACATACACATACGACATATTACACATACATACATACACACATAGTGTAGTGTAGTGTGTGTATAGTGTAGGTAACAATTTTTATTTTTTTCTGGTCTAGCAGTATGCGTTTTGCTAACTTTTTTTCGTGTTCCGCTAAATATGTCCCTGAGTGTATTTGCCACTCCATTGCCCGTTGTTGGTGAACGCAATCACTTCATTTTCTGCATAATACGACAATCGGTCACACTGTTTGAAATATAGTAGTATAGCAGAGGCTAGCTTATCTTAATGCCCTTCAAACAATCAGTCTCAAACTCGACAAACAATTTGACTTAAATTTTTTTTTCTGGCCTTGGGGTACAGAGTTCGTCTGCCGATTCGACTTCAATCTCGCATAGGGTTGCGAGATTGGGAATAGGTATTGCACTCCCGACATCCATACTAATGTTAACAGAAATCTTTAACAAAAAAAAAAAAGCAATTACAACGTTTATTCCCTCTTTGGCTTGTCCAACTTAAAACCTCAAAATCCCGACATTTTTAACATGAAACTACCGTGAGACTCAAACATAATTACAAAAACGGATAACTCACCTATAAAATCCGAACAATGCCCTAGGGGGCAACTCCGAAATCCGATTTTCGAAGTTCGTATCACACCGTCCCTCTCACTCAAATTAATAACTATTAGTGAGAGCGGAACGGCACGAAACGAACTTCGAAAATCGGATTTCGGAGTATAAGGCCTACATATGTTTCGGACTATTCCGTAGTCGTCCGCAGTGTTCGTTTCGCTGCCGCTGGGGCGAGCGCTCTCTGAAAAAACACTACGGAATAGTCCGAAACATATGTCGGGCATTGTTCGCCTTTTATACGTGAGTTATCCGTTTTTGTAATCATCCCGACATTTTGTCACTTTATCCCGACAATTTCTAATCTGGCAACCCTGATCCCACAATTCCCGTAGATCGGCATAATCGGCGGGTCGGGGTTCGACGACCCGTCCCTGTTCGAGCACCGGACGGAGCACCGCGAGTGCACGCCGTTCGGGGAGCCCTCGGACGTGCTGGTGGAGGGGGAGCTCAAGGGCGTGCCGTGCGTGCTGCTGGCCCGCCACGGCCGCAAACATCAGCTGCAGCCCAGGTGAGAGAGGGAGAAACATTTATTTACACACATTCGATACCTACATTGGAAAAAGGCCAGGTCAAGAGTACCCGAAACCGACGAGCATGTATGAAGAGATTGATGAATCTGGATGAAGCGTAAGAGGTATGTCAGGATCGTAGCAAGTGGAACAAAGTAGTCTCTGCCTGTGGGAAAGAGGCGTGGTGGTATGTATTTATGTATGTATTCGATATACATGGAAATACACCCCCTTGCAAAAAAATTGGGCACCTATGGTTTTTCAGATTTTTAGGCATTAAAGCTTAGAGTGTAGTAAGCTTTTATACACATAAAATTCAAAAACCATGGGTGCCCGTTTTTTTTTGCAAGGGGGTATATTTGAGAATTTGTAAAATAAACAGAAAACAAACAGTCAATGATTTTAATACTAAACAAATAGTACCGATATGGCGTAAAATGGGCCCCACTCAGCGTAATTTTGCGCTGTTTTTCAGTGGAACCTTACGTCAGTGCTATCCTCTATTAAATTATTAAGTAAGCCGTATCCCAGGACGTGCAGTGGGGGATCCCTAGGGTAGCCTGCCTATATCTATATGGACTATCCGCCATATATCTGGTCAACCTGTATAGCCGTACAGCTTGGCTACACGGAGAACAAGATGGAAAAAAAAAACTATTTTAGGTAGGAATAGGAACCTATTTGAATAAATAAATATCATGGGACAAATTACACCAATTGACCCAGTCCCAAACTAAAATAATGTTTTTATTTTAATATTTATACAGTAAAAATATCACACGCTGAGCTAGTCTTAAATGGGCCGACTACTTGTCGACTGGTCGGTTTACTAAAAATATTACGCGCTGAGCTAGTCTTAAATGGGCCGACTACTTGCCGACTAGTCGGTTTAGTAAAAATATCACACGCTGAGCTAGTCTTAAATGGGCCGACTACTTGTCGACTGGTCGGTTTACTAAAAATATTACGCGCTGAGCTAGTCTTAATTAGCCCGACTACTTGCCGACTAGTCGGTTTACTAAAAATATTACGCGCTGAGCTAGTCTTAAATGGGCCGACTACTTGCCGACTAGTCGGTTTAGTAAAAATATTACGCGCTGAGCTAGTCTTAATTAGCCCGACTACTTGCCGACTAGTCGGTTTACTAAAAATATTACGCGCTGAGCTAGTCTTAAATGGGCCGACTACTTGCCGACTAGTCGGTTTAGTAAAAATATTACGCGCTGAGCTAGTCTTAATTAGCCCGACTACTTGCCGACTAGTCGGTTTACTAAAAATATTACGCGCTGAGCTAGTCTTAATTAGCCCGACTACTTGCCGACTAGTCGGTTTACTAAAAATATTACGCGCTGAGCTAGTCTTAATTAGCCCGACTACTTGCCGACTAGTGGGTTTACTAAAAATATTACGCGCTGAGCTAGTCTTAAATGGGCCGACTACTTGCCGACTAGTCGGTTTAGTAAAAATATCACACGCTGAGCTAGTTTTCCTTTCGATCCTCATCAAACGTAAAAAAATACCTGATTACAAAAAATAAAGAAATTTGTAGTTATTTGTATTTGTAAGGAAATTTTCACCGTACACCGGCCTAAACATTAACCCCCCTAATCCTTGTGTGATTTTAACACGTATTTATATTTATGAATTATCAATTTCATCCACTTTACGTATGTGTGTGTGTGTAGTGACGTGAACTACCGCGCGAACATCTGGGCGCTGCGGCAGCGCGGCTGCACGCACGTGCTAGCCACGACGGCCACGGGCTCGCTGCGGGAGGAATACAAGCCCGGGGACCTCGTCGTGCTGGACGACTACATCGACAGGTGACAGCTAGCTCACGGCTTTAATTTAATTATTTAATTTAATTTAATTTAACTTTAATATAATTAAACTTTATTATAAGAAATCAGGACCACTGCGACACAGCTCTCGCGCGCTCTCGTGTTAGACGTGCACGATTATCACGATTGTTTTCCCTTTATCTTCTACTTGGAACAAACCCATTTATGTAATTAGGATTTTGAGTAGGTATAATTATTACGTTTTGATTTTTATTAAAATTCATCGAATTTTATTCACTATGCCGCACATTACCATATCGATCGTATCATAATAGCTGCTGTCTTGCCAGTCGCTCAAGAACGCGTCTAGGTCATCCCGTCATCTCAGCCTCGGCCTGCCGCGGCGCCGATACCCATCCCGGGGCATCCACCGAGTGGTAACACGTGCCCACCGCTCTGGGTGCATGCGGCAGACGTGGCCGGCTTAGCGTAATTCTATTTCCTATGAATCGTATGACGTTTCCACTCTAGGCTGTTTGCTCGGTTCTACCTATGTTTAACAAATAAAAAATATAGTATTGTATTGTAATGTATGTAACAGGACGTGGGGCCGCAAGTGCACGTTCTACGACCGCACGGCGGGCGGGCCTTGCGGCGTGTGCCACCTGCCGCAGCGCCCGGCCTTCTGCGCGCGCGCCCGCGCCGCGCTCGCCGCCGCCGCGCGCGCCCAAGGGCACACGCACCACGAGACCGGCACCGTTGTGGCCATACAGGGACCGAGGTCACTCACTCATATATTTATATAATGGTTTTTTAAAGTTGGGTCCGTGAACCCTTTAGACAAGTATTTATCTTCTTAAAGTATTTTTTTTTATATTGGGCTCCTTCCTGTTTTCTATTTACAATAATTTTGGATTAGGGGTCCATGGACTACTAGCCGTGTTGATAATAAAAAAGACGACTGACGGTGTCCCTTAGTACCCGACCGCTGTGCCGTCTTCCGGGTTCGATTGTGAATATTAAAATGCATTTTTGCAGGTTTTCGAGCCGCGCTGAGAGCCTGATGCACCGACAGTGGGGCGGGGATCTGGTCAACATGACCACAGTACCAGAGGTACCGACTGAATGTTCACTTCCGATTAAAAACTGAAGACAGATTTTCGACATAGCGTAAATAGCTGTTGAATTATTCCGGAAAACTTGTGAGACCTTTCATATAATATCGAACGAGTTGACTAGATGGAATACCACCCTAATGTGACGTTGGCAGGTGGTGCTGGCCAAAGAGGCGGGTCTGAGCTACGCGGCCGTGGCTCTCGTCACCGACTACGACTGCTGGCGGGACAACGAAACTTCGGTGCGTATAACACATTTTAGAAGAGTATGATGATAGACTATGTTTATTGCATTGCAACAAACATTATGAAGTTGAATGATTAGGAATTCAGAACAATATGAGCAGAGAAGTTATGAACAGTGATTATTAGGATAAAAATTTTTAGGAGAAACATTTTCGGACTTCCGATAATCTACGTAAAAAAATTAGTTCAATTTTGGCGCACTCAGAAAACCGTTAGACAGAATCTGTATTTTTGGGGTTCTGTGCAGGATTTTTTTTTTACCGGTTCTCTGGAACAGAAATTAAGAGAACTTATAAAATACCGGTGTTTTACCGGTTATTTCGACACCGGTTCTAAGCACTGCCAACAAGTGGGACCAATTCATAGAGCTGCTGGCCCCTGGCCTGGATAAACAACAGGTGTCACTGACATTTCGATAAGTCATTATCACAGGTCGCCTGTCATGTTTATGAAATAGAGGCATTTGTAGACATTTTGGAGTAGGATTTGAGTAGGGAATCCAATCCCGCATCAAAATCGCGATCCCGCAAGTCTGCGGGATTAAGGTCATCAATCCCGCGGATCCCGCGGGATTTGCGGGATTGATTTTATTTATCATTATTTTTGTTTTATGTAATTAAAAGAAATAAATAAAGACAAGTATTTTTTATTATTATTATCATCAATATGAAGCAAAGTTTATTACTCATATTATAAATTGAATATATTGTCTTAAAGACGCATAAATAACCAACTTCCTTTAGGAAACGATATAATACAATACAATATTTAACGTTTCATATTTCGATTTGTATTGAAAATTGAACATATTAATTGGTTTTACATGCATAAAAAGTCAGCTTATTTTTTCTGAAAATACTTTCGAAGACACGATAAATAGCCAGCGGCGGCAAAAGCACGCTCAGCCTCAACGCTTGTAGGCGGAATTGATTATTTTATTCGATTTTATTATTTTCCTTTCCTTACATAGTTTTTTTTTTCAATCCCGCAAGCGTGCGGGATCCCGCATGGGTAATCCCGCAAAAAAGGTGCGGGATTGGATTCCCTAGATTTGAGGCAGCGTAAATACATGTACTTACCTAACCTACAATACTTCCTCTACAGTATGTAAATTAATGAAAACCAAACCTTCTAACCCCTTAACGGCCAAGTCGAGAGTAATACTAATACTATACAGCAGTTCTTGTTAAAAAATATCATTTTTAAAATTAGTTACATATAGGATGATAACAAAATTCTGTTATAAGCGACTTAGGGCCACTTGCACGGGCCAGGGTTAACCACTTACCCCGTGTTAGATTCTGACCCGGGGCTAAGTAGTGTCAAAATGTATGGAACTGTCAAACCTAACCCCGAGTTAGCGATTTAATTTTTTTACTCTGGACTGTGCAAGTGGGCCTTACGGATAAAGTGTAAAAAATCAATAATTATTAATAACAAACTGTTGTATAGTACTAATCTCGACTTAGCCGTTAACGGGTTTAAAGGTATGGTCCTAGTTAGTTTACATACTGTATATACAAAAACATAGATCTGACCTGTAACTTTGCTGTATTCTGCATGTAAAGGTGTCGGTGGGCGAGGTCCTGGCCATGTTCTCCCGCAACGTTCAGAAGGCTGCCGACGTGATCGTAGGCGCTGTGCAGATCCTGGCTGCGGAGACAGACCTCAGCTACCTCGACGCTCACAAGGTCTACCCAACTCAAATTCTATTAAATTTGCCCTCGCTTTCGGCTCGTGGCAAATAATCTTGATTTCGGAATAGGAAAAGAAAATTAAAGCTATACAAAAATGTTGCCACTTTAAAAATGTAACGATTAAGCAGCGCGCTTATTTAATTCGCGTTTTTTTTATTAATAAGCGTCTGCTATTTTTCATAAACATTATGTACTAAAATAATAGATAAACTTTTTGTTTGTGTTTGTATGTAGGGAATAATCTGTAGAACTTGCAACATTAGAAAGATATGCTATCTTTTCTTGGCTTAGGCTACTTTTTATTCCGGTAAAGTTCAAACTTCCTCCGTGACACAGAAGAAGTTGCTAACAACCACTTAAGTCTCATTTTTTTTTTCAGGACCTGGTATCTTCTGCCATCATGTTGAAGGAATGAAACTTCGTACTCTCAATACTCGCCTACGTTAAGCATAATTATTTTGTATATTTTCACCCCCATTCATAAACGCTCTACTAACTTCTAACTTCGGCTTCTACTAACTTAACAATCGTATGTCCTTCTCTGTCAAAGGTAAATTTCAAAGTGACAGATAAGGACAAACGATTACTAAGTTAGCAGAGCGTTTATGAATGAGGGGGTTAACCTTGTCGCCGCCACGTCAAATACAAGAGACGTCACCCATACGCCAGATTTCTAGCTTTAATTTGAACCTCTCGATTGAATGAAGGTTGCTTTTTCATACACATATCACGTCTTTATCCTACGGGGTAGACAGAGCCTAAGGTAAACCTTACGGCCACGTTTAGCATGATTGTGGGCGTATAAATGGAGAAAAGGGAATCCAAATAGTGATGGGTTGCTAGCCGTATCGCCTATAACATGATTCCTAAGATTTTCGCATATTCCCTCGATGGTCTTTTACCATCTGCGCGGGAAAAGAAGCAACTGGTGAATTCTATGTTTTTTTTCTTCACTCCCAGATCAGCAATGGAGGAATAGGTTGTTTTTGCATTGAAGTAATGATTATGGGTCGTTGGCGTCGAGAAGGTTAATCCACAATTTTGAAAATAAAACACTACTGCACTTATATTAATTTATTTCTTAAAACCAGACAATATAAAACGATCATTTACTCTTAAACCTAGATTTTACACTCATTACTGCTTACCGATCGCCTATGCAATTACGTATTTAAAATCTTGTGCATTATTATGTATCATTAGTTATAATAATTAATTATAAACGTTAAAAAGATCCTTATGTTACGTCAAACCCCGCGCCTGAGGTGTTGGGCCGGTCGCCCGCTTCTGCTAGTTCAAACTAGACTCGCCGCTAACTCTGAAACAAAACAATTAAAAGTTGAACATTTTGAAATTCCCATAGCATTTCATCGGTCATCATTATCATCTCTTTTAGGTGTATTTTTTTAGAAAAAAAAAACCATAATTGACTAGTAGAATGCGCCGCAAGAAACTCCGTCATTTTTTTGTTCAAAATAAAATCTCAATCATAAGTAGTTGCTACTAAAAATTTGAAAAAAAGATATAAATTTATATTTATTATTTACAATTAAAGATAATAACTAATAACAAAATATTGACGATACTTCGGAGCAATTTTGATGTCTCATGTCTAGCGTTTGGTTTTAAATGTTTTTTTTTTCATTTTTTATTATTAAATGTCTACAAAAATGTCACATACTGCTACATACTGTTACATACTGTTACATAATGCTACAAAATGTTAATCTAGATTTGGCAAAGTGAATGTCACATACAATCCCTCCTTATTGAAACAGACCATAGCGTCTTTAAAGTCTGTTATCGCGTTAAAAAACGTTGTTTAGCGAGTGGTGTGTATACGTGCCGGCACGTAAGTGTAATGTGTACAGTCGCACCATACCTGGTGTGCGCTAGTTCTTGGTCCAGGGGTTGCGCGGATGCTGTCCGGGGATCATGTCGAGCAGGTACTGCCGCTGCGCCTCCGCCACGCGTTGCATCTCCGCCATGGCCGCGCTGCCGCCCGCGCCGCTGTTCTTGCCCGCTGCCGACAAATAGTACACCAATATTTGTGCTAGCGAGCTTACAGACACGGAGGCCTATGCCATGAGGCACGCCGAATTACGCGACAATTTAATAAACAACAACAACATGTACTTACTGAAATTGTAGCGAATTCGGAATAAGGGTGCGACCAAGCCGCCGCGTATACGCAGTGACGTGTCACGCGTCACGTTTTCTCACCGTTTCTTCATACATTTTGTTGCGATTCCGTAACGTCACCGATTTTTAAGCGGCGGTGTGGTCGCACCTTATAAGGCTATATTATTTGGGCTTGCGATTCGTTACAGGTCCATTGGAAAAAATATATTTGCGTACGGTACCCATTTGGTCGCAGACAGACCCTATACTCCGAAATCCGATTTTCGAAGTTCGTTTCGTGCTGTTCCGCTCTCACTAATAGTTATTAATTTGAGAGTGAGAGGGACGGTGTGATACGAACTTCGAAAATCGGATTTCGGAGTGGCCCCCAGTATACAGCTCATGCGACGTCGCAACGCGAGACAGGCGATATAACTTTTCGTAGTTGAAAAACCTAAGTGGAATGCCAGCACAACTTTTCTTTTATAAGAATCCCATTGACTGTTAACTTTTGGATCCCTACGTCTTTTATACATATACAGAACAAATTGATGGTTAACTGACGCTAAGTAAATAAAGTTTTTATTTTTATGGCAATGCAATGTATTTTTTATAACAATTTTTATAACCGGGGTTACCAGATGGAAAAAAAATCCTTAATTACTCTGGCAAATTAAATTCTATTCATATGGAGAAAAAAACACTGAATGACTGAAAGTCCGGCTCCAATTCCTCTCAAGGTCGAGCCTATAAAAAAACTGTGCAATATTCCCTAAAAATCCCCAAACTTCAGTATTCATCTGACATGGCAACCATAAACTAATCCCCTTATCCATAAACGCTCTGTAGGCTTCTGCTAACTTAGCAATCGTTGGTCCTTACCTGTCACTTTGATACCTTTCACAGATAAGGACAAACGATTGCTAAGTTAGCAGAAGCCTACAGAGCGTTTATGAATAAGGGCCACTTGCACGGACCAGGGTTAACGTCTTAACCCCGTGTTAGATGTTAACCCGGTGCTAAGTAGTGTCAAAATGTATGGAACTGTCAAACCTAACCCCGAGTTAGCGGTTTAATTTTTTAACTCTGGACTGTGCAAGTGGGCCTAAGGGGATTAAACTATAACTAGTAATAGAAATGTTTGGTGTACGTACATCGCTTACCTAGCGCGGAGGCTTGCGCCATCGCTAGCTGGTACGTATAGAGCAGCGGCGAGAACTGCATCATGGCCGCCGCCGCTGCCGCCTGTGACACGCCGCCCCCGCCGCCCGCTCCGCTCAGACCTGGCGCAAGCAACACTATGAAGGTGGCCCAACTCAATTGAACATGAATCATGCAATAATGAATCATGCATACGTGATAAGAGTATTGCGATATAAAAACGAGCGAAATATGATTTAATAAGTTTTCGACAGTAAAATACTACTAGTGAAAATTTGATCTAGTTAACAGTCTGTTTACAGCTTTAAAACTATTAAAAAGGTTAACGACTCAGCATATGCCTGTGCCTCAGACTATCTCTAGTACTACAAGCTTTTGCTAATAATATAAAAACGACGTAAATAAAAAAACACTGCTCTACTCTCACGTCTACTCATATTAGCGCATTTCCACGTGTATCAACCTCTCACAATGATAACAAAACATACAATGCAACACAGACTAACAGGCAACATGACACACCCATTTCAATTTTCTAATGCATAATAGACAATGCTCACCGTTAAAAGATGATTTAAAAAGTTTTAAAGTGTTTTAAAAAGTTGTAAGATGTTTTAAAAAGTTTTAAGCGTGCTAATAGGCTTTAGGCAAGCAAGAACACGATTTTAAGATTAATAGTGTTGTGTAGTAGTGTTTCCCCATTGTCAATTCACCTATCTGACCTCGCAACAGCTGGTGCTGTAACGCTTGCATGGCGGCCGCGCTGTGCTGCTCAAACGCCGTCTGCGCAGCGGCCAACGCTGCAAACTGCAACACGAACACGATACATGTTCAATAAGGAATATGCATTAAAAAAAATATCACATTTCGTAATAAAATATGAGAAATGAGAATATAGTAAAAAAGATGTCAAAAAGTGGTATTAAAAGCAAAATCGGTCAAGAAATACGGAAAATATAAGTTTTAACCCGTCAGAACCCGCTGACGCTATATTGTTTTTGCGAAATCTGTTCTAAATTTAAAGTAAATGGGTTTTAGATGAGATTTTGCGAGGACATTCCGCGGGTTCTGACGGGTTAAACTACCAATTAGTCTGCGATTAGAAAGAGAGATCCGATATGACATGTCATGCGCACCAGTCACGTACCAGTACGTCATGCCACCATGCCAGTACCGGTCCTGTCAACTAATTTCAATTGCTTATCCCCTCGTCCTTTTGTTGATGGAAATATTTGGAAATAAACAGAAGGCTTAATAAATCTGTATTAGGAAATAAATTGAATCTATCTTTTTAATTTTGCACAAAAAATTGTACAATAATATCGGCCAGCAACTAGTTACCTGGTGCGGCTTGCTGCTACTGCTCTGGCTGCTGCTCGAAGACGCGCCTGAGAACAAAACGATAATATAATAACATTAATCTGTTTTTCATTTATTTATCAATAACGTCCTTATTACTTACGGAGCTAGAAGCCAAGAGCTAAAAGCCATGTTTAGCGTGATTGTGGGCGTATAGGAGGGAAATAGAATGGGTTAGGGGTGCGAGTCGGGTTACCTCCACGTGTGATCAAGAGCTGCGGTTCGTTTTTGGATCCGTCCGGGGGGAAGAGCAGTGCTTGGTCCGGTGCACCCTGGGCAACGGCTAATGATTTACTAGCAGTTTCTGAGGGATATCATTACCGTTGGCTAAGAGGGGGTCTTTTAACCGTGTTACCGTACAACGTTGCCGACATTTTGACATTGGCGAAGTTGTCGTCACTATAACTTGAGACGCCACAAATAAGAAGAAGAAGAATAGGTTGCTAGCCGCATAGCCTATAACATGATTCCAAAGATTTACGCTCATTCCCTCGATGGGCTTTTACCTGCACGGGAAGAGAAAGTAAATACATTGTATGTTTTTTCTTTGCTCCCAGACCAGTATGGAAGACTTTCACATTTCAAAATAGTACATTCATGGACTTTAACCGATGAAATAAGACAAAAAAATCATTGAGCGTGTATAATAGAGGGTCGATACAAGTACCTTTACCTTTCTTGGCGGGCGCTTCGCCCTCGGCGCGCCGCTCCGCGTGGTGCCGCAACTCCGAACTCCGGCTGCAACACACATACACACATTCGCAACTAGTTTCGTGGCCTGTTTCACCCTCTGTTAGGTTGGCAACTCAAGTGAAAGTTTATGAAATCATAGAAGAGTGTGACGATGATTTTCAGAAAATCAAATTTTACTGCAAGCGCTTTTGTCCATTCGCAAAATTTCCGAATGATTTTTTTTAAAATCTGTAAATTCCCTGAAAGGTTACTACTAGACGTAAAATTACCCATTCGCAAAATTTACCTACCAATATTTTTTTATTCTTGGCTTATTGGTGTGATCTTATTGTGAAACTCGCTAAGGCTAATTTCATAAAGTTACGCGGATCCACGTTAAATACACTCCCTAGAAAGTAAGCTTTTATGCACATAAAATACAAAAACCATGGGTGCCCGTTTTTTTTGCAAGGGGGTATATAAAACGATCTGTTTTAATTTTTATTTTAGTCTGTAAAATTGGTTTTATTTCAAACAAATGAGACTAGAAAGCAGTTTTTTTAATTCCGGCATACAAGAAGTTAAAGACCCTCATTATGTATCGGTTCTGGATACCGCAGCAGGTGCCCGATTTAGTTTAACTGAACATCCCAGTAGACGTTTTCCAGTTTGAATAAAAAGCCATCCGCTGAAATATTTTGGGACAATACTAAGATACTATATGATATGATGATGTGAGAGCTAGTATAATGGTATGGTTAGTCACCTGGAGCTGGTGGAGGCGGGCTTGGGCGGCGGCGCCGGCGCGGGCGGCGTGGCGGCGGCGCGCGCGCTCGTGCGGGACACCGACATCTGCCGGGGGGCGGAGGTTAATCGCAAACCTATACAGCAACAGCGCCCTATTTACCTCCCGCCGGGAGTCATACATTTTTTTTTAACTCTGTAGGGAGTTATGACTATATGAATTTTGATATTGTCAAAAGTGTTATGATAACTAAAGTATCGTTATACAGGCGGCGCTCGCTCTGTGTGTGTGTGTGTGTGTACCTGCGGCGCGCGGCTGGTGTGCGCGGGCGGCGGCGCGGGCGGCGCGGGCGCGTCGCCGCAGTGCGCCAGGCGGCGCTCGCTCTGTGTGTGTGTGTGTGTGTGCGTGTACCTGCGGCGCGCGGCTGGTGTGCGCGGGCGGCGGCGCGGGCGGCGCGGGCGCGTCGCCGCAGTGCGCCAGGCGGCGCTCGCTCTGTGTGTGTGTGTGTGTGTGCGTGTACCTGCGGCGCGCGGCTGGTGTGCGCGGGCGGCGGCGCGGGCGGCGCGGGCGCGTCGCCGCAGTGCGCCAGGCGGCGCTCGCTCTGTGTGTGTGTGTGTGTGTGCGTGTACCTGCGGCGCGCGGCTGGTGTGCGCGGGCGGCGGCGCGGGCGGCGCGGGCGCGTCGCCGCAGTGCGCCAGGCGGCGCTCGCTCTGTGTGTGTGTGTGTGTGTGCGTGTACCTGCGGCGCGCGGCTGGTGTGCGCGGGCGGCGGCGCGGGCGGCGCGGGCGCGTCGCCGCAGTGCGCCAGGCGGCGCTCGCTCTGTGTGTGTGTGTGTGTGTGCGTGTACCTGCGGCGCGCGGCTGGTGTGCGCGGGCGGCGGCGCGGGCGGCGCGGGCGCGTCGCCGCAGTGCGCCAGGCGGCGCTCGCTCTGTGTGTGTGTGTGTGTGTGCGTGTACCTGCGGCGCGCGGCTGGTGTGCGCGGGCGGCGGCGCGGGCGGCGCGGGCGCGTCGCCGCAGTGCGCCAGGCGGCGCTCGCTCTGTGTGTGTGTGTGTGTGTGCGTGTACCTGCGGCGCGCGGCTGGTGTGCGCGGGCGGCGGCGCGGGCGGCGCGGGCGCGTCGCCGCAGTGCGCCAGGCGGCGCTCGCTCTGTGTGTGTGTGTGTGTGTGTGTGTGTGTGTGCGTGTACCTGCGGCGCGCGGCTGGTGTGCGCGGGCGGCGGCGCGGGCGGCGCGGGCGCGTCGCCGCAGTGCGCCAGGCGGCGCTCGCTCTGTGTGTGTGTGTGTGTGTGCGTGTACCTGCGGCGCGCGGCTGGTGTGCGCGGGCGGCGGCGCGGGCGGCGCGGGCGCGTCGCCGCAGTGCGCCAGGCGGCGCTCGCTCTGTGTGTGTGTGTGTGTGTGTGCGTGTACCTGCGGCGCGCGGCTGGTGTGCGCGGGCGGCGGCGCGGGCGGCGCGGGCGCGTCGCCGCAGTGCGCCAGGCGGCGCTCGCTCTGTGTGTGTGTGTGTGTGTGCGTGTACCTGCGGCGCGCGGCTGGTGTGCGCGGGCGGCGGCGCGGGCGGCGCGGGCGCGTCGCCGCAGTGCGCCAGGCGGCGCTCGCTCTGTGTGTGTGTGTGTGTGTGCGTGTACCTGCGGCGCGCGGCTGGTGTGCGCGGGCGGCGGCGCGGGCGGCGCGGGCGCGTCGCCGCAGTGCGCCAGGCGGCGCTCGCTCTGTGTGTGTGTGTGTGTGTGCGTGTACCTGCGGCGCGCGGCTGGTGTGCGCGGGCGGCGGCGCGGGCGGCGCGGGCGCGTCGCCGCAGTGCGCCAGGCGGCGCTCGCTCTGTGTGTGTGTGTGTGTGTGCGTGTACCTGCGGCGCGCGGCTGGTGTGCGCGGGCGGCGGCGCGGGCGGCGCGGGCGCGTCGCCGCAGTGCGCCAGGCGGCGCTCGCTCTGTGTGTGTGTGTGTGTGTGCGTGTACCTGCGGCGCGCGGCTGGTGTGCGCGGGCGGCGGCGCGGGCGGCGCGGGCGCGTCGCCGCAGTGCGCCAGGCGGCGCTCGCTCTGTGTGTGTGTGTGTGTGTGCGTGTACCTGCGGCGCGCGGCTGGTGTGCGCGGGCGGCGGCGCGGGCGGCGCGGGCGCGTCGCCGCAGTGCGCCAGGCGGCGCTCGCTCTGTGTGTGTGTGTGTGTGTGCGTGTACCTGCGGCGCGCGGCTGGTGTGCGCGGGCGGCGGCGCGGGCGGCGCGGGCGCGTCGCCGCAGTGCGCCAGGCGGCGCTCGCTCTGTGTGTGTGTGTGTGTGTGCGTGTACCTGCGGCGCGCGGCTGGTGTGCGCGGGCGGCGGCGCGGGCGGCGCGGGCGCGTCGCCGCAGTGCGCCAGGCGGCGCTCGCTCTGTGTGTGTGTGTGTGTGTGCGTGTACCTGCGGCGCGCGGCTGGTGTGCGCGGGCGGCGGCGCGGGCGGCGCGGGCGCGTCGCCGCAGTGCGCCAGGCGGCGCTCGCTCTGTGTGTGTGTGTGTGTGTGCGTGTACCTGCGGCGCGCGGCTGGTGTGCGCGGGCGCGTCGCCGCAGTGCGCCAGGCGGCGCTCGCTCTGTGTGTGTGTGTGTGTGTGCGTGTACCTGCGGCGCGCGGCTGGTGTGCGCGGGCGGCGGCGCGGGCGGCGCGGGCGCGTCGCCGCAGTGCGCCAGGCGGCGCTCGCTCTGTGTGTGTGTGTGTGTGTGCGTGTACCTGCGGCGCGCGGCTGGTGTGCGCGGGCGGCGGCGCGGGCGGCGCGGGCGCGTCGCCGCAGTGCGCCAGGCGGCGCTCGCTCTGTGTGTGTGTGTGTGTGTGCGTGTACCTGCGGCGCGCGGCTGGTGTGCGCGGGCGGCGGCGCGGGCGGCGCGGGCGCGTCGCCGCAGTGCGCCAGGCGGCGCTCGCTCTGTGTGTGTGTGTGTGTGTGCGTGTACCTGCGGCGCGCGGCTGGTGTGCGCGGGCGGCGGCGCGGGCGGCGCGGGCGCGTCGCCGCAGTGCGCCAGGCGGCGCTCGCTCTGTGTGTGTGTGTGTGTGTGCGTGTACCTGCGGCGCGCGGCTGGTGTGCGCGGGCGCGTCGCCGCAGTGCGCCAGGCGGCGCTCGCTCTGTGTGTGTGTGTGTGTGTGCGTGTACCTGCGGCGCGCGGCTGGTGTGCGCGGGCGGCGGCGCGGGCGGCGCGGGCGCGTCGCCGCAGTGCGCCAGGCGGCGCTCGCTCTGTGTGTGTGTGTGTGTGTGCGTGTACCTGCGGCGCGCGGCTGGTGTGCGCGGGCGGCGGCGCGGGCGGCGCGGGCGCGTCGCCGCAGTGCGCCAGGCGGCGCTCGCTCTGTGTGTGTGTGTGTGTGTGCGTGTACCTGCGGCGCGCGGCTGGTGTGCGCGGGCGGCGGCGCGGGCGGCGCGGGCGCGTCGCCGCAGTGCGCCAGGCGGCGCTCGCTCTGTGTGTGTGTGTGTGTGTGCGTGTACCTGCGGCGCGCGGCTGGTGTGCGCGGGCGGCGGCGCGGGCGGCGCGGGCGCGTCGCCGCAGTGCGCCAGGCGGCGCTCGCTCTGTGTGTGTGTGTGTGTGTGCGTGTACCTGCGGCGCGCGGCTGGTGTGCGCGGGCGGCGGCGCGGGCGGCGCGGGCGCGTCGCCGCAGTGCGCCAGGCGGCGCTCGCTCTGTGTGTGTGTGTGTGTGTGCGTGTACCTGCGGCGCGCGGCTGGTGTGCGCGGGCGGCGGCGCGGGCGGCGCGGGCGCGTCGCCGCAGTGCGCCAGGCGGCGCTCGCTCTGTGTGTGTGTGTGTGTGTGCGTGTACCTGCGGCGCGCGGCTGGTGTGCGCGGGCGGCGGCGCGGGCGGCGCGGGCGCGTCGCCGCAGTGCGCCAGGCGGCGCTCGATCTCCTGCTCCTGCTGCAGCGCGCGCACGAAGGCGGTCTTGAGGCGCGCCGTGTGCTCGGCCTTGAGCGCGCGCTTGACGTTCCCGCTGACGCAGAGCTCGCACAGCCGGCGCGCGGCGGGCGGCGCGGGCGGCGCGCTGAAGGTGGCGTCGAGGCGGCGGGCGGGCGCGCGCTCCCAGCGCCACACCGGCGTGAAGTCGCAGCCGCACTGCGCGCACACCGCCGGGACGGACGACCGCGGCATGCTGTGCATAGAATATAGGCTCACGCTTTGACACGTTTCGCGCGAGTGGTGACGGATGTGGTTTTCGAGTAAACAATTTGGTGGCTTCGAAACAGAATTTGATACGATTTTGATGGATCCCAGTTGGCGAAAGAGATGTTGACGCTTTTGACACAAAAATAGTGATGGGTGTCCTTTTCAGGTAATTTGTAAAAGTGGCCGCCGTTTTGAAATTTTTAGTTTTACGACAGATTGCTTTCAAAATCGATACTCATACTCATACTTTATTCGTAATAATTATAGTTATCATATTTGATGGTCCGAGTGGTCGTCAAACACGAATCCGTTATCAAAAATTAGAAACTGGCCGCCATTTTGAAATCTTTTGTTTTTAGACAAATTGCTTTCAAAATCGATATTTGATGGTCCGAGTGGTCGTCAAACACGAATCCGTTATCAAAAATTAAAAACTGGCCGCCATTTTGAAATCTTTTGTTTTTAGACCGATTGCTTTTAAAATTGATATCTAATGATCCGAGTAGTCGTCAAACACGAATCCATTATCAAAAATTAAAAACTGGCCGCCATTTTGAAATCCTTTGTTTTTAGACCGATTGCTTTCAAAATCGATATCTGAGGATCCGAGTAGTCGTCAAACACGAATCAGTTATCAAAAATTTTAAAAATGGCCGCCATTTTGAAATCTTTTGTTTTTAGACCGATTGCTTTCAAAATCGATACTATCTGAGGATCCGAATAGTCGTCAAACACGAATCCATTATCAAAAATTAAAAAACTGGCAGCCATTTTAAAATCTTTTGTTTTGGACCGATTGCTTTCAAAATCGATATCTGAGGATCCGAGTGCTCCCCAAACATGAATTCGTTGTCAAAAATTAAAAAAATGGCCGCCATTTTGAAATCTTTAGTTTAGCGACAAATTGCTTTCAAAATCGATATCTGAGGGTCCAAGTCAAACACGAACCCGCTATCAAAAGTTTTTTGACACAATAATGGTGGCAATAGTTTTCTTGTAATTTGCATGAACAATTATTGCGAAATTTTCATTATATTGGTAATTTCTTTATGTAAAGTAGTTACCGGTCCTCGTTGGTGAGATAGTCTACAACGTGCTCCAGCCCCACGAGGTACACGAAGTCCGTGTTCGATGGCGACGGGATGAAGTTCATCTCCGGCGGCGGCGGCTTCGGGGGCGGGATCTACACACACAACCGAGTAGAAATGTAGAAATTATCAATCAAAATATTTATTTTAACTCTTGAATTTATTGGATAAAATGGTCAACTACCCCTCATTTTTTTTTAAACTTGATAAGGTGTGCCAAGCGACGAGCGACGAGACAAGCAAGAAAGGGGATGAAATACACACGCTTACATGTAGGAATGACCTGACTTTGCGCCGGACCAGGAGTTGTGGAGGATGAGACCTTTGTCCAAGAGTGGGAATAAAATAGGCTGCAAAAGTGGATGGTCAGTTACCTGCAGCAACGTTTTCTCGAGCTGTTTCCGCAGCGCGAGTTTGGCGGCAGCCTGGCGCTGCGCCGGAGTCTGCGTCTGCGACTCCTCGCCGCTACGGGAACTCGCCTGCACATATTCAACATTTTCTCAAACATGCAATGAAATATTTACTTTGTTCCTTATACAGGGTGTATCAGATACCCCCTAACAATAATCCACTGGGGTATATAACCATAGCAATAGAAGCTAAAAAAAATATGTTGAAAAAAAATTGGAGTAACTTTTTTTTTTCTATAGGAATGGTAGTATTAACTGTAATCATTCCTATAGAAAATATTAAAAAAAATTACTCCAATTTTTTTTCATATTTTTTTTAGCTTCTATAGCTATGGTTATATACCCCAGTGGATTATTGTTAAGGGTTGTCTGATACACCCTGTAGTAGGCTGCGAAGAGCCAAGTTTCAAGTACGACTAGACGAGAAGTCATAGAAGTGTTTGAAAAAAGCATTATATAACTCGGCGGGAAAAGGGGTTGCCAGCCTCAAATATTCAGCCTCGCTCGCGCTCGGCCCATATGGTTTTAACCGGCAACCCCTTACTTCACGGACTCTATAGTAATGTACTATTAGAGTAAAGTTACACATATTAGAGTCACACATCCCATACAATGCGTCTTAAAATGTATCCGAAATACTTCAGCATGTGACTGTGTTAGTTTGATTGAACATACTGTTAATATCTTTCCAGATTTTATTGTGGTTGACGATCGTCCATTAGTCTAAGAGCTAGCTACCGAAATAGGTATACAATTTATAGAGCAACAAAATCTCTCTAGTTAGTATGCCATACTATCAGTATTAATTAATTCGAGCGCCTGGCACCTTTTCAGCGGTGGGTAGAATGGATGGGCAATTGACAACATTTCATTTTTATAACACCTGAAAATGTATATATGGTTCGAAAGCATTTTGCCTCCTGATCACTGCAATATGTTTATATAATTTTAATATCGCTTATTATAAAAAATAAAATAATATTAAAAATATGTCCTAATTTTACCAATACTACCACAGGATAGGTGAAACACCTTTGCTTTTTCACGAGAAAAAAGAATCGATCATAATTTTGTATTTTTGACAACTTCAAAGTACAAGGGGGGCAACTCTGAAATTCTATTTTCAAAGTTCGTTGCATACCTTCTCTCTCAATCTCAAGATAATTGACTATTAGTATGAGCGGAATAGCACGAAGAGAACATCTAAAATCGAATATTGGAGAATAGGACCTGACATTGACAACTTGAAATTAACGTCAGTTTTTTTTTCTATAGAGAAAAGACAAAGGGCTAAGTGTGTATTCTGTGATAGTACCGGAGTTACGCCCTTTTAGAATAAGCACAAATTAATAAATTAATTATAATTTAAATACAAGCCCTAGCGAAAAAATTTTACTGTCAGCATGTTCATCTTTTAAAACAAAATACAGAGAGCCATTAAAATTATAGGCTCAGAAATATGAAATGTTGTCAATTGAAGGTGTGCAATTTATAGAGCTGAGTTTGGTGTGTTATAGTGAAAGATACTCCACCGACAATAGTACAACTCTGAAGATTTGAAAGCGTAAAAATATACTTTTATTTTGTAACAGTCTTCATTATGACTGGATACTCTTCCGCTTAACACCTAAAAGGTTTGTTTACATAGTCTAGAATTTCCAACAGCATACTTAAAGTTAAATAAATATAAGTAGTAAGTTGTTGAATGACATCACATTCCATACTCACGGCATCGCTGGTGCTGCTGGTCACCGACGAATTGTCCTGAGCGGGCTTGCGGGGAAACCAAGCGTATCAACTTATAGCTCTAATAAACCTAGGGACACGGCCCAAGGGACCATCCATAAAGTACGTCATAGTTTGATTTTTGACCCGTCTTGGTCACAGTTGGTCACATTTGCGAGACCCTTCCCTCTCTTAATGTACCGTCACAGCCTTAAGGTCCGGCCACACCGGTGCGTAAAAGACGTTGACGGTGCGCATACGCAACAAAATGTATGAAGAAACGGTGAGAAAACGTGACGCCTACGACACGTCACTGCGTATACGCGGCGGTGTGGTCGGACCTTTATTCTGATATAGATAGAAATAATTTATCTTTTTTCGTTAATAATTATGCCCTTTGCAAAAAGACGGACACTTTTTTTTAGGAAATTACTAATATTGTCAAAAAAATAAGGTGACTTTAATCGACTATATTTAGTCAAAGTTACAAATAATAACATGAAAAATTAATGTCGACTGTGACTATCGAAATAACTGCTGCAATTCTTAATGCCGTGAAAAGTTTTGGATGCCAGTTTTCTTTGAAAATAAGTTTGAAATTAATTTTAAAAATAAAAATATAGCTAGGTATTCGATTTCGAAATGTAACGTCGCGAGACTTATGATTATGACCACTTCCTGTACCGCCTCCCCCCTCCTTACCGTGCGACGCGTACTTTATGGATGGTCCCATACTTTTCGACCTATGTGTGTTTTAAGTTTTTTTAAAGCTCTACACATTATCAGAGTCGACTATAATATTACTTTTGACGTGTGTGTGTGTCTGTGTATGCGTGTGCGTGTTACCTTGTTGGTGTTGTTGTGCGTGGCAGCGGGCGGCGGTGCGGGTGTGATGGTCACCGACGGCGTGATGCTGGCGCCGCTAGAAGACGACTGCTGACAAATGCCGCAATCACAATACAATTCATTCAAAGACATATTTCAATCCCATTTCGTCGGTGTAAAGCTGGCGCAGCTTTATTTTTCGAATTTTCTGTTGTAATTTTCAGTGTCGTTTAGTTATTTTAGTACATGCCTGTGTGCGGTAGGGGCCGGGCGTGAGCGTGGCGCCGCCGGGCAGGCTGGAGGTGCGCCGCGACGAGTTGCCGCCCGCCGCGCTCGCCGCGGAGCTCGACGAACGCTGCACACACACACCTTAACATGAGGGGCGAGCCAGTTTGGGGATCGCTGATCACAGAATCTATTTGGAGATTTAGGCGCATAACGTCCCACTCGCATGATGCCCCTCGGTCCCTTTCGCGAAATGTCCCTTTCGTAACACGACCCTTCTGCAAAAGGGCCCGTTCGCAAAACGTCCCTTCACGTAAATAAAGACCCGTTCGCAAAACATCCCTTTCGCAAAACGTCCCATTCGCAAAATGACCCGTTCGCAAAACGTCCCTGTCGCAAAATGACCCGTTCGCAAAATGACCATCTCTTATCCCATGAGAAGACTCCTTGACTCTACTGAAACGAGCTTTTTCCAGACGGGACATTTTGCGAATGGGTCGTTTCGCAGACGCGACGTTTTGCGAAAGGGGCGTTAGGCAGTAAGGACTTTCAGCGAAAGGGGCTTTCTCAGAAGGGACGTTTTGCGAAATGAGTGGGACATTTTGAGAAAGGGACATTTTGCGTATTTTACATAATTATGCGCCCAAATCTATTTCACTTTAGAGAACGTCTACGATTCCTATTGACGTCAATAAGCAACTAGACTTTCAGTCGCAAACAAAAGTTCCTCAAGAAATGTCCAAGCAGCGTTGTCTATGTGTTGTGTGTCGATCAACTTATAGTATAAGTTACTTATACAGATAAAATTAGCATATTCGTTCAAATTAACACCTTATTTCGTGGTAGTAATGTTTAATGTCAATCGTATACGATCGTGAGAAGCGATGGCACGATGTCACGCGCTGGAAACCGCCCTTTTGCCTTTGAAGTCCGTCTCTTTTGTTCTCAAGCATTTGAGATCACGGTGCGAAAGAGACATACACATTGTTATCAAAGCAACACAGATCACGGTCGAAACACGACTGAACCAAAATTGCACAATAGACGCGACGTGCAGACTTTTGCTCCCGACAATATTTGAGCGTGATCGGAAGTCTAGTTGTTTATACGTCAATGGCGATCCCTAAGAAATCGGCCACAGTATCGGTAATAGCAATAATATGTGATTATCCTGTGTGTGTCTCTGTCTCTGTCTCTCTCTCTCTCTCTCTCTGTCTCTTATGTCTATGCTGTCTGTCTGTCTGTGTCTGTGTGTGTGGGCCTGACCTTGTGCTGCTGATGCGCGGGCGGCGGCGCGGGCGTGACGGTGACGCCGGGCGGCACCACGCAGCCGCTGCCCGCCAGCGCCGTGCCGCCGCTCTCCGCCTGCTGACATAACAACTAGTTCACATACCCGACAACACAAACAGACTTTACCAAATATAATACAATGCACATGAAGCTTAGGCAAGGAACGGTGACCTAATGATGATCGGCGCGTACCACACGCGCTGACCGAACGCGTCGATCGCCAGCCGTGACACTCTCGTACGTGATCGAGCGTTTAGCCTCAGTAACGGCAGACTGCTGCACTAGTGTATCCTACTATAGACCGATCGCTTGAGCTTAACCTCGTCCTCTGGGGCGCGGGCTGGGCTTGCGCGGGGCCTCTCCGTGCGGGGCAGCGCCTCCCCGCCCGCAGCGCTCTCGGCTCCCTTTGTCGTCCTACCCTGCGCGTCTGCACCCGCAGGGGCGGAAACTCATTTAAGCGGTCGATCTATAATCCTACTAAAATCGCGCGTCAGTATATCTTGAAACCGAGCGTGCCGCGTTTTTACCGCTTACGGAATGACGCCAGCGAACGGGACATCGCTATATAGCGGAACGGGACAGAACTACGAGTTGACATCATTCCGTACGGCAATCGTATGAAAATTCCACATGTATGCGTCCGGCCTTACTGTGACGCCACAGCCGAAAGTGACAGAAAATCCAAACTTATTCAAAACCACCGACACCCCTCCTTCGCGCCACGATTAAAACTATTCTACTGGAGCCGCCGCCCTTCGTCGTCTTCGTATAAAAAATTACGTACAAACCTCGACTTTTGGTCGGAAATCGAATATCAGCGAGTCAACCGGCGGTAGAGAGAGATGGCGAATGTGTTTGGGCGCATAACGTCCCATTCGCAAAACGTCTTCTCTGCAAATGGTCCCTTATGTAAAATACTCCATTCGCAAAACGTCCCTTCTGAGAGAGCCCCTTGCGCTGAAAATCCCTACTGCATAACGCCCCTTTCGCAAAACGTCCCGTCTGCGAAATGACCCATTCGCAAAATGTCCAGTCTGGAAAAAGCTTGTTTCAGTAGAGACTAGAAGTATTCTCATGGGATCATCTTTTATCCCATAAGAATACTTCTAGTCTCTACTGCCATTTTGCGAAAGGGTCGTTTTGCGAACGGATCATTTTGCGAAAAAGACGTTTTGCGAACAGGTCATTTTGCGAAAGGGACGTTTTGCGAACGGGTCATTTTGCAAAAGGGACGTTTTGCGAACGGGACTTTATTTATGTGTAGGAACTTTTTGCGAACGGGTCGTTTTGCGTAAGGGGCATTCAGGAAAGGGACATTTCGCGTAAGGGACAAAGGGACATTATGCGAGTGGGACGTTATGCGCCTCAACCGGCGATTGTGACTGTGTACCTTGGCGGGCGCATGCTGCGACTGCCTTATCTTGCGCAGGAGCACGAGACGCGTCTCCTCGGCGCGCAGCTTCTCGCGCAGCGCGCGCACCAGGCGCTCGCGCTCCCATATCTCCGCGCTCGACAGCTCCTGCAGGTAGCGAAACGACACACATCACACCACCATCTACACCTTACGCACGTATTACTTTACCCCGTTGACATAAGAGCATGCACCAGAACGAGTCCTAAATTAACATAAACACTAATTGGCAAATACATAGCTCCACGGTCATCTACCACTTACAATTGATTACCTATTAGAGGTCATCAAAACAAAAATTATATACCTTCACCCATAGAAAAAAAAGAGATATAGTAGAAGTGGCATGTGAACGAGAGTCGCGTGCCACATATAAGCGGAAAATGGCACGTGTGAACGCAGTAGCAGAATGATTCTACCAGAATCTGATTTTCTCGAGTGAACGATTTTCAACCACGTAAACCTAAGCCCATTCATCAGAGTTCATTTTGCAACGCAGTTATTTTGACGACATCTGTTATGCAGGCAAAACTATTATTTAGACAACTGACATTTTGAAAGAAAGAAAGAAAGAAAAACATTTATTTACAGGATTTCAAGGTATGAATAAACTGTCAATGTGAAAGTTTGGCGACACCGGTTACCCTAACGAAAGCGACTTAATCGCACTTCTACTATTATATTTCTTTTTTCTGTGCCTTCACCACTACCGTCGATTAAATTATCTAGAGATGTACAAAACCCTCCAACATACACATTTAACTTGTTGAACTACTGACCCGGTCTCCGGCGGGCAGAGGCGGCTCGTTCTCGTCGTCCTCGGACTCGGAGTCGCGCGCGTCCCGCGGGGACTCGGGCGCCGCGGCCGCCGTTATGGACACGTTCACCGCGCTCGCGTTCATCTTGCTCGACATGTCTGCAAGCGACAGGCACAGAGTTACACACACCAGACTGAGCCACAGCACATACATAAATACATACATTAATAATAATAATAATCCTACTTTACTATTATAAAGGCGAAAGTTTGTAAGTATGGATGTATGGATGTATGGATGTTTGTTACTCTTTCACGCCAGTACGGCTTAACGGATCTGGATAAAATTTGGAACAGACATAGTTTATGATTTGGAATAACACATAAGCTACTTTTTATCCCGGAAAATTGCGTAGTTCCCGCGGGATAGCGATAAACGAATTCTTTGCAGACGAAGTCGCGGGCAACAGCTAGTAAAATAATAATATTATTATGGTAACGGGACACTTGACACCGATTGATCTAGTCCCAAACTAGGCAAAGCTTGTACTATGGCTACTAGATAACGGTTAAAACATATATGTAGATATATAGGGCCGATTTTTCAATTGTCAGATAGGCCCTATTCGACGAACAACTCTCGAGTATCAGTCGGTTAAGTGCTTATCTGAGGATTGAAAAATCAGCCCTTATACATATAAATACATACTTATCTAACTAATATTATAAATGCGAAAGTATGGATGTTTGTTTGTTACTCAATCACGCCAGAACGGCCCAACGGATCTGGATGAAATTCGGCACATAGATAGAGAAAAGTCTGGAATAGCAAATAGGCTAATTTTTATCCCGGAAAATTGCGTAGTTCCCGCAGGATAGCGATAAACGAATTCTTTGCAGACGAAGTCGCTGGCAACAGCTAGTATGACATATTAAACATCCAAGACTCAGGAACAAACATTTGTATTCATCATACAAATATCTGCCCCTACCAGGGATCGAGCCCGGGACCTCAAGCTTCATAATCAGGTTCTTTAACCACTAGGCTATTTGGTCGTTAAAAAGATCACTTCTTTATCTTATCCCTTATGGGGTAAACAGAGCTTAGGTAACAAGTTCCCATTTAGCAAGATTTTTGAAGTGTTTTTTTGTTGAGTTGTGGAGCAAAAGCACTAGGGCATCAGCACATTGTTAGAAGTCTGTCAATATAGATAATACATACTTTTTTTTGTAAGCGGCCTGTACGGTACGCGTCTTGAGCGTCATGGAGGTTACAACATTAAAATCTAATCTAAGCTGCTATTCTCATTTCTGCCGGCACTGCCGGAGTGCTACCGCTTTTTTGTAATCATGGCAAACGTGGGCCTTAGGTCATGTGACCCTAGCCTAGCTTTCTACCCCATATGATAAGATTTCCACAGATAAGACCACAACAAATCCATTTTCCTTGTGTAAGTTTGGTGTTTGTTACACAATATTTTCACTTAGTAATTCAACCACAAAAAGGTATTAAGTTATCCTAACTCCATTTGTAAATAAATAGGGAAAATTAAGTTCACAACTATGACTCACATTGTGTCATATTGATATTTTGCATATCTTAATGCTGTGTAAGGAAAACATCCACCAATAGCAGAGCACCACTGAGTGTGTTTTTCGTGTCTCTGGTGAATTTGCAGTTTAAGAGAGGTCATCATCACGCTTCAACCGTTGAACCATTCACTGTTGAAATGAAGCCACAGTTACCAATTAACCTCTTCGCCGCCGCACTAGAAATGTAGTGACAGGCTTTGTATGCCACGGGAAAAAATCGAAGAACTAACTTGAGTATTAATTCCTTTGCAGAATGAATAATTTCAAGTTGAATATTGGTCATGTACACGACCGTGGCGTGTGAGGCATTCCATTGGCTGTCACGACTAGCCCCCTTATTCATATACGCTCGTAGGCTTCTGCTAACTTAGCAATCGTTTGTCCTTACCTGTCACTTTGACACTTCTGACTTTGAATCGTTTGTCCTTTCACAGATAAGGACAAACGATTGCTAGTTTAGCAGATGCCTATAGAGTGTTTAAAGTAATGGAAACCAAAGATGTTTTACCAGTGAAGGGCGCAGCGGGGGCCTGGTGCTTGCGGTGCGGCGGCGCCGCCGGCAGCAGCACGATGTCGGGGCTCTCCGCGTAGCTACGCGTCTCCGACCGCGGCCGGAGCACCCGCTTGCCGCTGGCGCCCTAACAATACATTCAGATATTAATATCAAATAGCGACCCGCCCCGGCTTCGCACGGTATATTATCCATCATGTATCATACATATAAACCTTCCTCTTGATTCACTCTATCTATTAAAGAAAACCGCATCAAAATCCGTTGGTTAGTTTTAAAGATTGAAGCATACATAGGGACATAGGGATATAGGGACAGAGAAAGCGACTTTGTTTTATACCATGTATTGATGCCATGTCACCAAAGACTTCATGAACTCGGTTGGAACTTGTTGGTGACAAGTGAGAATTTGAAATGTCAATGAAGCCAACCGGCGTAGATTCTTCGAGTTAGTAATGTAAACGGAACTGTCAGCTGTCACAGAAAATTATCACGTTGGTGAAATAGAAGCCAGGAGCTGGCATGAGCAGTGTTTGAAATAAAAAGGAAAACTTAATTTTTTATCCAAAATTATGATAAAAAAACTTCTACACTTCATTTAATTTAAGATGAGAAAGCACAACAACATTATGTTGCGGCTCGTGAACTGTAATCTCTTTACAATTTGTATGAGAGTAACAATTGACGACACGCAAATAAAGTTACATTAAAACAATTTTATTTTGCGGCTGCCAAACTATTGCACTGTACTATTTGCTAAGTGAGAAATAGTTGACCAGACGCAATATAATGTTATTGTGGTTTCTCATTCTAAATTAAATTAAGTATAGAGGAGTCTTCAATCACACAAATCTGACCACCCACTTCCAGAACAATTCTGAAACACTTAGCTAAATATTATGTAAATATATTTTTGATACAGAAATAATCTTACCCCAAAATTAAATTAGGTATATGATTTTAAGTTAATTAACACTTTTACAGCAGATATTGATAATTCTGATAAGATAACAAGTTGTATGTTGTAACACTGCTGACAAATATCTGATAAGAATAGAAAAAAAGATGTCTTATCTCTTAGGTCATCTTATCCACATACTTCATGCAAAACAAAGTAAGATGAAGAAGTTTACACACCACTGGATATAGATTATTGTGTGAAAAAAAAATTGCAGAAATAAAGACTACCTCCATCTCCAATATATTTAGGTTAGAATCAGAACTTACTCAGAGAACACTTTATATATTACAAAGCTTGAAAAAATAGATACCTAGCTACATATGACATTTATATTATTTGTGGTGGTAAGGTTATTTTTGAAGTATTACTTACTGCTAAAATTAATGAACATTTGTATTGGCAAAGTAATGTTGGGCTAAGCCCTTTGCAAAACAAATACATTGATTTAATGTTTTTTATGGAGATATTATAGATTTATTTAATAGCAGAAACCCAATTCCTGTAGATCCAGATTTCAGATACTAAAGCCAGTTCTCATTTCGTCTTACTAGTTATAATACATTAAAATTGATCAATCAAATTGTAGGAAAATTCTAATAAATTATAACATTAAGATTCCGAGTAAGGAGGTCAAATTCAAGTGTCTATTAAGGTAATTATGTCTATTAAGGTCACTAAATTAAAAATACCAGAATAAACAATACTCACTCTGTCAATTATCTTTTGAGGATGCAAGAAAGAAATAAAGATAGTTAATTAATGTAACAATATCAAATGAATACTGAATAGATGATCATAAAATTGATATTTTACATAAGCGACTCACATGAGGAGGGGGTTGCGCCGGTGTTATTGTGAGACCACTTGCCGTTAGAGCCCTAAGCTCGCTCAACTCAGGGGGCAAAGACCTAGAACGAAATGATGGACATTTTAGGTCATCAACGTAATTTAATTGTTATTAAGCTGATTGATACTGTCGGTGTGATAATCAACATTACCTGACGCTCAGATCCACGGCAGAATCGTCCACATCCATCTCGACTACGCACTTTTCTGAAATTAAATCAAAGCCAATTTAACCAATACCTAATCAATCAATAAAAATCGATCTCCATACTGCAGACACTACATTGCTAAACTAATGACACTTATCGAATATTCAACCTAAATATCCAATTAATTTGTTTGCTTGATTGCAATAAAAAGATAGTGACACAAAATATTTACATATTACGATCGGATGAAAATTGGGATGAGCGGGGTACCGGGACGGTCACCAACTTTGTTTACATTAATCACTTCATAAATAGAATAACCTAATCGATATGCTGGATTCTTCACTTACATTTTTGGTCAATTTCACAATATCGTATAGCATTGAAATTAATTTAGTGTAATTTACGAAAAAACAATTCAGCCATTTTCAATGCGTACGACTACAATTAATTAATGCGTTTTCATTGCACTATGCCAAAGTTACTCAACTCGTGGACAAGAACAGAAGCATTTAATTGGGTAGATAAACTCACGGATCACAAACTAACCAATAGTAATCGTTATTATAGTTCAATGGAAACATAAGACTTGCAGGGTTGCCAGATGTCAGCTAACTCAATTCGCCTAATTTTGACTACCGAGTAGCCTAAATCGCCTTATAGGTTTTTTTTTTCAAGTAGCCTAATTCGCCTAACATTTTGAGCTAAGCAGCCTAGCCAGGTAAAGAAGAAATGTAAAAATATACAAGGTAAAGCAATCAATCAAAAAGATTCTGTGAAAGCAAGAATGCAAAAAATTTCGTATCCAAAAAAAGTCGTAACTTTTCTATATTTTGGCTGGTTTGTTGTCTTTAAAATTCATTCCGCAAGGGAATAAGCGAAGGTTTTGCACCATACAGCCATTTTATTTTAAATGCATAATTACGTTTCGTTACAAGCATTTTTGGAATTATGAAGGAATGATTCTGTAATGTAGGTATTAGGATAATTAGACATAAGAGGGTATGCTTAACGTTTGTTATGAATCCAGTCCGCAATTAAATGCCATACTGCTAAGCTGTGTTTCCTTTTGCGCCGATATACCACAGTGACGACGAGGACTACTAATTACCTACGTGTGTGTGTGTTGTTGTGATTAAAGCAATACTTAGTTAATAAAAAAAAAAAAACAAATTAATTAAAATTAATAATAATGTCGGTCGGAAAAATATTGGACTTTAATATACATAAAGATAACTGGCGTTTCTACGTCCAACGTTTAGAACAATATTTTGTAGTTAATGAGGTGAAAGAGGAACATAAAGTGCCTACATTAATCACGGTCATGGGGGCAGAATCCTACGAACTTTTAGTTAATTTATGTACACCGGACGAGCCCAAGACTAAGACATTCAAGCAAATCGACGCCATATTGGAAGGGTATTTGCAACCGAGGCCTAGCGAGTTGGCCGAGAGGTACAAATTTAGACACAGGGTGCAAAACAGTGGCGAGTCTATAGCGGAATATGTCATTGTTTTGAAAGGAATGTCTAAGACTTGTAACTTTGCGAACGGCCTGGAAGAAAGTCTGCGAGATCAATTAGTATGTGGCATAAGCAGCGACGCAATTCGGCAACGTTTATTCACAGAAGACAAACTGAATTTCAAGAAGGCATATACGCTAGCAGTTAGTATGGAAACAGCTGAGAAGGACGCGGCTATCATTCAAGGACACGGAAGGTCACCATGCGAACCGACGACGACGGTCGCCTGTCAAGCTATAGCGGGGGAGCGATGGCGACGGAGGGGTGCGGCGGCGGAGGCAGTGCGGGGCGGTAGCGGAGCGGCGCGGGAGGCCGGCCCGCTCGCCGCGCGACGGGACCGCGCGCGCACGGACCCGGCGCGGCCCGGCCGGGCTGAGCAGGCGCAGCGGCACCGACCTTGCCGAGCTTGCGGAGGCTCGCACGACGGGGCCACTTGCAAATTCAAGCGATATGTGTGCCGCGTGTGCAATCAAATAGGGCACCTACGGCGTATGTGTCCAAATATAGTGAATCAGTTCTGCACGGGGGAGGCGAACACGAATCAGGACTCAGATATGGACAGTATCGATAGCGAGGAGGTAATTTTTGTTGATTGTAATCAGTTAAAGATAAGTCAGTGTAAACCGATTTTAATATCCTTAAATATTCAAGGTAAAGACCTCAGTATGGAATGCGATACCGGCAGTGCCGTATCGTGCATTAGTAACGATACTTATAAAAGATTGTTTAGCAATATAAAAATTCATAACTGTAAATTAGTTTTGCGTTACTACACGGGGGAGGAGGTGCGACCCCTCGGTGTTATTAGGCCTATTGTAATTTATAAAAATAGGGAAAAATGTCTGGATCTTTATGCTAATGATAACGGTAAAACAGCACTGCTCGGAAGACAGTGGCTGGCAGAGTTGAATATTGAATTACCAGGTTTAGATTACAGCACGCTTAACGCGTTAAAAAGTGAGATATTTGATCTAGAATCTTTCAGTTCCAGATATTGTAAAGTTTTCGCGGACGGGCTCGGATGTTTCACGGGAGCACCAGTGAGCATCCACGTGCGGGCGGAGGCGCGGCCGGTGTTCCTGCGCGCGCGCCCGCTGGCGTACGCGCTGCGCGAGCCGGTGGAGCGCGCGCTGGAGCAGCACGTGCGGGACGGCGTGCTCACTCCGGTGCGGCACTCTGACTGGGCTACCCCCATCGTGCCCGTGGTGAAAAAGGACGGTAACATTAGGATATGTGGCGACTACAAAATAACTTTGAATAGAGTGTTGGAGATTGACCGTTATCCACTGCCCAGAGTCGAAGATTTATTGTTTAAATTGCATGGGGGACAGCATTTTAGCAAAATCGATCTCTCTCAAGCATACGCACAATTCGTGTTAGATGAAACAAAAAAGTATACTGTAATAAATACTCACAAGGGTTTATTTGTATATAACCGTCTGGTGTATGGGCTGTCCTCTAGTCCGGGAATATTTCAGCGACATTTAGAGCAACTATTTGAAGATTTACCGCGTGTTGGGGTGTTTTTAGACGACGTGATCATCACGGGTAGGACCACGGAGGAGCACGTAGGTAACCTGCACAAAGTGTTCCAACGATTGGAGACTTCGGGCTTGCGAATAAAGAAAGAGAAATGTGTCTTTTTCGCGGAGTCGGTTAGCTATCTTGGGCACGTAATTAGTAAGGAGGGCGTGCACACGTGTCAAGATAAAATTAAAACTATTTGGAAGACGCCTGCACCGACGACCGTGTCCGAATTACGATCTTTCATAGGAATGGTCATGTACTATGCTAAGTTTGTAAATAATGTCAGCACCATACTAGCACCTTTGTACAAACTACTTAAAGTAGGTACTAGATATGTCTGGGACGCAGAGTGTCACAAAGCCTTTGAAACAATTAAGGCGAAGTTAGCCAGCAGTGAAGTGCTCGTGCATTATTCCCCGGAGCTGCCACTCGTGCTGACTACGGACGCGAGCAGCGTGGGGGTGGGCGCGGTGCTGGCGCACGTGACGCCGGCCGGCGAGCGCCCGGTCGCTTACGCTTCCCGCGCGCTGACCGCCGCCGAGCGCCACTACTCGCAAATAGACCGGGAAGCCCTTGCTATAGTATTTGGAGTGCGCAAGTATCACCAGTATTTGTATGGTCGCTCATTTACGCTGAAAACAGATCATAAACCTTTGACCTATATTCTTGGAAATAAAGTAGGTATTCCGGTCATGGCAGCGTCCCGGTTGCAACGATGGGCCGTATTACTATCGGGCTATCACTATAACATACAGTATGTCATGTCAAAAAAAAATTGTGCGGACGCTTTGTCTAGACTGCCGGCGCTAAACGCTAATAAGCAAGAGGGCTCGAAGGAAATCACTTACATTAATTTTGTTGAAAAATTTTTACCGGTAACAAATAACGACGTTAGAAAAGCGACCGCTACAGATTTAATGCTGAGCAGAATCAAAGTTTACGTAGAGTCAGGTTGGCCTTATTCTTGTCCGGAGGAAGAATTTAAACCGTATTTTGCTAGACGTAATGAGTTATACATAGAAAATGGATGCATTATGTGGGGATATAGAATAATTATTCCTTTATCCCTTAGAAAACTAGTTTTAAAACAGTTACATACCAGTCATATGGGTATAGTTAAAACAAAAGGTTGGGCGCGGAGTTTTGTTTGGTGGCCACTGATTGACAGAGACGTGGAGGCGCTGTGTCGTGCGTGTGAGACATGCGCGAGGGAGGCGGACGAGCCTCCGAGCGCGCCACCGCGCCCATGGCCTTACACCATGCAGCCCTGGACTAGGGTACATATAGACTTCCTGGGACCCTTTCAGAATAAAACTTTCTTAGTTTTGGTAGATGCATCATCGAAGTGGATTGAGACCTATGAGATGAAAAAAACAAATGCATCGGCCGTAATTAAGGTACTGCGGGAAACGTTTGCTAGATTCGGTCTACCTCGGGAGCTAGTATCGGATCAAGGCCCACCTTTTACTAGTGCAGAGTTAACAGCGTTTCTCAAGAATAATGGTATTCGACAGACGTTTTCAGCGGTGTATCATCCATCATCGAATGGTGCTGCGGAAAATGCTGTTAAGCTCTGTAAGAAGGCAATTAAAAAAGCAGTTCGGGACAATTTAGACGTCGATGCTGCACTCCAAACGTTCCTACTGACGTATCGAAACACAATACACAGCACCACCGGCGAGACGCCGGCGTTGCTATTGCAAAGACGCACTTTGCGCTCACGAATAGATTTATTGCGTAACGATCAAGCCGTAGCGGAGCGGGTGCGCGAAGCACAGCAAATTCAAACGGAAAATGCGGGTGGAGTAGAACGCGATTTTGCACCAAACGATACGGTCTGGGTTAGAGGTTACGGAAAACAAGAAAAATGGATTAAGGGTAAGGTTATAAACAAAGACGGGTCAAGGCGTTTTGTTGTCGATAGCAGTAACGGTCAATTTCTAACCAGGCATATTGATCAATTACAACGTAGATCGCATGTATCCGATGTTGTTTGTCCAGAGCCACGGGTAGAGGCCGAGGTTAGGGTGTCACAGTCGGGGGGGGCCCGGAACGAGCGCGTGGACTCGCCGTGCAAGGTGGTGGTGGAGGATGGGAACATCAGTCGTGACAAACAGATAAATGAGCCACCCATTGAACCTCACGTGACCATTAGCAATGATAGTAGTCACGGTGACGCAGCCCATTCGCCACCGCCGCCTTTGTCGCGTTACCCTAAAAGAGACCGCAAGCCTGTTGTACGATATGGTTTCGAATGATTTTTTTTTTTAGTGATTGTTAATTTTTTTTTTTTTTTCTCTGTCTTTGTTTACGAATCTGAATTGAAATGTAGAACACATTGTTGTTAATTCCAGTTTAGAGGTAAGAGTAAGATTTTGCCGGGGCAGGGTTATTATGTTGAAACGTATACTTAAAATAAGGGTGGAGGTGTAATGTAGGTATTAGGATAATTAGACATAAGAGGGTATGCTTAACGTTTGTTATGAATCCAGTCCGCAATTAAATGCCATACTGCTAAGCTGTGTTTCCTTTTGCGCCGATATACCACAGATTCTATAAATTTGGGTAATCCTGAAATAGCCTAAATCGCCCGTAAATGTTTTCCTAGGTAGCCTAAATGGCTACTGGTAGCCGATTGAATTTTTTGGTCGCCATTTGACCCCCTAAGGTAGCCTAAATGGCGATAAGTCGCCTAATCTGGCACCACTGAAGACTTGAAGGACGCATTCAATTTATAGAATGAAGGCTGCTGCATTTGAAAATCGTTGAAATATCTCTATAGTTTGGACCGTTTTAACAGTGCCTTAAACAAAGTAACTAGAAAAAAGATTGCCAGGATAAGGACAAATCCTTTCAAGTGTTGTTTTTTTATGATTTTACGAGTGTTTAAATTAGCTACGACGTGTACAGTACTCTTTCAGGTACTGATTACTAATCCGAATTGAATGTCGAAAGCAAAAACTTAAAAAAATAAGCATTTTCTGTTCAATCTAATTGGACGAACTTGACAAAAATATTATATTTCATTTGTGGAAAGAAAAATTTTTGGTGGGAATTATTATTGATGTTATGGCAAGTTTGTAACGAATCTGTCAATGTCACTGTCATGTGTCATCTGCACGTTGTCGTTGTTGGGCTTGTTTGTAGCTTGTAGGCTCGTTGGGATAGGTTTTATTTTTGTCAGTTATTTAGTTTATTTACTCAAAATAAACTACACATTTAGACGCTTTCAAAGATAAAAGTATTTTATTTTATAACATGCCAGGACCGGAATTATTGTCCAGCCAAGGTCTTCGGTTGGATGGTAGAAGACCAAACGAATTGAGGCGAATTCGATGTAAACTCGGTGTTTTCACCCAACCTGATGGAAGTGCTTATATAGAACAAGGAAACACTAAAGTTTTAGCAGCTGTTTATGGCCCTCATCAGGTATTTAATGATAGTAGAGTGTTATTTTGGCAGTATTAAAAGGCCCTTTATGTGAAACATCATAGAAACACTGTCAAAAATATTACTAAAATGCATTGTCGCATCTGGATATATAATGTTTCTTTTGTACTAAAACATTGTTTTGTTGTTATAAGAAAGTTGGTGCTATTCTTTACTTTTTATTTACACCGTACCTAAATCTATCTAAATCTAAATAGCCTATTTCGTGTCCCACTGCTGGGCAAAGGCTTCGCCTCTTCTTCGCCAATCTTCCCTATGGTCCGCGTGTTCCTGCCATTTCCCTAGATAGTAATCCAGGTCGTCCCGCCATCTCCGTTTTGGTCTGCCTCTGTTCCTATATCTGTCGTCAGGGACCCACTCTGTGGCAATTTTTGCCCAACACTCCGGATTCATTTGGCAGACATGTCCAGCCCAGTCCCACTTCAACTTGGCAGTCTTCCCACGTCAGCGATACGAGTTTTGGAACGCAGCTCTGTGTTTTTAATCCCGTCCGTTATTCGGACCCCAAGAATGCTGCGTTCCATTGCTCGTTGGCAAACCTTGAGTTTGGACTTCTGAGCTTCCGTTAGCCGTACACCGTACCAATACAACATAAATATTTACTCTTATTCTATGAAATCTAATGTTACTAATGTGTGTGTATGTAATCTAGTGTCCTAAATGTAATTGCAAACTGTTGAATAAATATCTTTTATTATTATTATTATTATTATTACACATTATCCATGAAGTGAGATAGAGTTTCAACTGCTAGCTGCTTTTTAACCCGTCAAGTGTCCTGTGCACACCTGTTTGTGCACAATGGGTAAAGAAAATGTAAGGAAATGTCAACAAGGATGCTTGATGGGTTAATGATCCAACTAATAAACACTGTATTGTCTCCAATATTTACAAAATTGGTATGTATATATGTATGAATTTAAATAAAGTCCAACATAAAAGATAAATAAGAAACTGTATTATAATGCCCAATGTATTATACTCTTTTTTCAGGCATCAAAATCCAAGGCAAACACAGAAGGTGTAGTTGTCAATTGTCAGTACAGCATGGCTACATTCTCCACAGGTAATTTGAACATTACGACTGTGGTAAAACTTATACTTTAATAATGTAACCTAAAAAGGTCATTTTTAATACAAGCTTTTTTTACTGACTGACGGTCAGTGACTGTACTTTTAGTTGACTGTACTTGTCTTGTCATCTGTCCTGAATTTCAACTCAATCGGATAAGCCGTCAAAGAGTTCCCTTCTGTGGAGTTGTAAAAAGCTAAGTTGAGATACCTATCTATGGTTTTATATGAAAGAAACATGACTAAATACGTAATAGTATACTGTTTTTTCCATCACCTTCCTCAGGTGAATAACTGATACATGTTATTATGTAATAGAGAAATAAAAAAGGAAGGTGATGAAAAAAACATTATACTATTACGTATTTAGTCATTTTTGTTTCAAATAAAACCAATTTTACAAATTAAAATAAATAAACTAATACTGCTATACTAGCCTTAGATTTTGCTAAGAGTCTAGGATCCATGTCTAAAGTAGAGGTTTAAGGCGCAATATTTTTTTTACCTTCTAAGAGGGGTAGTTTCCAAAAAAAAAGTTTTTGTAACATATCTTAAAATATTTCCGCTGTGACTCAAAAGGATAATGCCCTTTCTTTAAGGCGAGAGGAAGAACAGGCCTCGCGGGGACCGCAAGTCGCAGGAGATGTCGATGCACCTGCGACAGGTGCTCATAGCAGCCATCAAGACGGAACTCTACCCTCGCTCGCAAATTGATATTTACGTAGAAGTATTGCAGGTATGATTCAGCTTCAATTCTTGTGGTTTTTCATTTCACACTGAAACAAAGCTCGTGGGGTTGAGACACTACGTGCCGGCACGTAAGTCTAGCGATGACGAGTCACGTGGAGGGATACCGTATTTGATACTTCTGCGCATACAAGGTAATCGCTAGACTTACGTGCCGGCACTTATACGAGAATTGCCAAGAAATATAAAAAAGCCTCAAATATTAAGATATTTGCAGCTTGCTCTTTTATTTATTGAATTTTTCTTATCCATACCGTTACTTTTTCCACTTACCCTCCACTCTGAATAAAAATAATGCAATGTCTTTTGCTGTGTATAGTATCAATAGTTTTCGCAATTTTCTGTACAATACTAACGATAATATCGATACTTTGTGCATTATTAAATAACAATACTATCTATAGTATCGCTTTAAATAAGAGATCAATACTATATTGATGGGCCTATCGATATTTATCGATTAAAACTATCGATTTTGTGGCAACTCTAATAATATTATTACACAAACGGATAACTCACGTATAAAAGTCGAGTAATGCTCTACACGTTTCGGACTAGTTCGTTCGTTTGTGTAATTAAATTACGTTCGAGTCTCACGGTAGTTTAATTGAAACTCTAATATTAATAAGGAATGGTGTTCGTTGCAGGCGGACGGCGGCGCGTTCTGCGCGAGCGTGAACGCTGCGTCTCTGGCGCTGATCAACGCGGGCGTGCCGACGCGCGGCGTGGTGTGCGCGTGCTCGGCCAGCATGGCGTGGCGCGGCGCCGAGCCGCAGCCGCTCGTGGACGTGGGCCACGTGGAGGAGGCCGCCGGCGGCGTGTGCCTCACCGTGGCCGCCATGCCCGCTATTGGTGAGTTGGCCCCCAGCTACCTTATTACGTAACTCGCTCGCAATCGCCATCGTGTTCACTTTGACAGTTCTTGTATGAATGTGACAGTTAGCTGATTCTGATGCCAATTGTCAGCCCATACATGAACTGTCAAAATGAAGACGATGGTGATCGCGAGCGAGTTATGTAATAAGCATGCTGGTGACCACTAGGTTGACTCGGGGATCTCGTCCCATGAAATACACTCAGGTACATTTTTAGCGGCACACAAAAAAGTTAGCAAAACGCACACCGTATCATCGGGGTACTTTAGCCCTAGGGGGCAACTTCGACCCATAGAGGAAAAAGATTGAACTTCCCGCCGCTTTAGCCCAAACTGCGAAATAATTAAAGAACTCGAACGAGGAGTAAAAAGTATCATGATTTTGGGACAAAGTACCCCGATGTTACGGTACTTAACCCCTCGTATGCGGGAGCTAAAAAAAGTACTGCATTCTAGTTTCATCTGTTTCTATATGCACAAATTCTGCAGATTTAAATAAAAATACAAAAACATAGCCTTAAATTTGGCACAGATCCATATTTAAGCATACAAAGGGCCAAAGCATACAAAGGGGTGCTTGACCAGAGAAAAATAAAAATAGTTACCTACACTTTTTTTGTGTTCCGCTAAAATGTCCCCGAGTGTAGCTGTGGAACCGTTGAATTTGGATGTTTTTCTTGTATTATAGTGTTTGAATAGAATTTAAGTGGAGTTTCATTTTGTTTATGTCGCGCCACCTGCTTTGCTTTGTACTTTTAGATTTAAAAAAAGACCATGTCATAGCGGCCCATTTGCAAAATTAACTCTCGATTTTGTTTTTGGTCACTAATGATCAGTGATCACAGTTGGATTCAATGCTCACCCCTATGTTTATTACAGGAAGCATAGCACTACTGGAGATGTCCCATAGATTGCACATGGACTACTTTGACCTAGTGTTTAGCAGAGCCATGCAAGGCTGCAAGGATATTCAGGTATTTTATCTTTTCTCGTTTATGCTCAGCTAAATCCTTAGCAAAATGTGGTTTTGTAATTTTGATTTTTTCTTTTCAAGGCGATATTAGACGAAGCCGTCAGAGAACACTTGGCAGAAGGGTGGACGAAGAAGCTGGATTCTTAGAATAAATTATTTTTTTCCTAAAAAAGTTTTTTATTTATTGACTTTTCAATGGTCTAAGTTTTACCAGTGTTGATAAATATGTGTATAGCCATCAATGAGTGGCATGAACGCTAAAGGTCGATTTAGACGAAGACTATTTTGACAACATTTCATATTTCTGAGCCTATAATTTTAATGGTTCTCTATATTCGGTTTGAAAAGATGAACATGCTGACAGTTAAATTTTTTCGCTAGGGTTTGTATTTAATTTATAATTAATTTATTAATTTTTGCTTATTCTAAAAGGGCGTAACTCCGATACTATCACAGAATAGACACTTATCCTTTTGTCTTTTCTGTATAGAAAAAAATCTGACGTCAATTTCAAATTGTCAATGTCAGGCCTTATTCTCTGATATTCGATTTTCGAGGTTCGCTTCGTGCTCTTCCGCTCATACTAATATAGTCATTAACTTGAGAGTGAGAGAGAAGGTATGCAACGAACTTCAAAAATAGAATTTCAGAGTTGCCCCCCCTTGTACTTTGAAGTTGTCATATACAAAATTATGGTCGCTTATTTTTCTCGTGAAAAAGGCAAAGGTGTGTCACCTATCCTGTGGTAGTTTTGGTAAATTTAGGACATATTTTTAATTAATTTTTTTTTTTCATAATAAGCGACATTAAAATTATACAAACATATTGCAGTGATCAGGAGGCAAAATGCTTTCGAACCTTATATACATTTTCAGGTGTTATAAAAATGAAATGTTGTCAAACGGCGCCTAAAAAAGGCACCACTTTTTGGCATAAAAAATGGCGCCGACAAATGAAAAAAATTGCTAAAAATAGTCAACAAATCAACCTTAATTGTCTCAGCCACACAAATAAAAGAACAACCAGTAGACTTACATATTTATTAGAGATCTGAACAAAATAAGAAATTAAATAATATGTACAGTCTATGTTAAAACTAACTAAATTAGAGGTAAGTTAATAGGTACACACTGCATTACGTAGCTTCACTGGATGGAAACGAAAACTTGTCCATAGTGAACACGTCTATTTATGGCAAACAAAATGTGGGACGCCGACCGCGGACAGTCGGCGCGCGTGCGCGGCAAATGCAACAATCAGCCTAAAAACTTACAATGCGTAGAAACAAAAACAATAAATAAAACTTTTTAAAACCGTGGATGTAATAATCAGTCCATCCGTTCCTGTGATTGCACGCAATTCTATAAATAAGAAGTAACATTTGAATAAATAAAAGACGTACGACAAATTGTACTTCTTAATGCTCCAAGCCCCAATTAAACATATCGCTTCCTCGTAAGCCCTATAAAAGTGTGATATTAAAATAGTATAACCCGCGCTGTCGCCGCGGCACCGCACGGACATGTACACAAAATATTTGTGGATATACAAAAAGTTATATCTTAATACACTGAGTTGCTAAGGCACTCATCTACACGTTATAACATCTATTTATAATATAATAACCTCATGCGCGAAGTTCGAAACCGAAAGGTAGTCCAACGGGGAAACAAAAATAAAAAATATAATGTGTGAATTCGTTCACCGATGCATGCAAAATAAATTTTCGTTCAATTCCAAGACTTAACCTAAATGTATAATACGAATAAATGTTTTTGTCACATCCCTATGGCTCTGTTACGATACTAAACGATAGTAATGTAGTGCAGTGGCGCGGGCGGCTAGTTGGCCGCCACCGCCTCCGCCACCAGCGGCTTCTGACTCGGCTCTGCCGCTGACACGTCTGCAAACAACAACAACAGTATCATTATCTATACTCCAAGAGCTTTGCCTCAACGGGGACGACAAACAATCCCTATACAAATGTATCAGCTGTCACTCACTCGCTTTCGCGACATCTGATTTGTATAGGATACGTAGTTGACGACGTCGCTATGGCTTTCTGGCTTATTACGTAACTCGCTCGCGATCACCATCGTCGTCATTTTGACAGTTCATGTATGGGCTGACAATTTGCATCGGAATCAGCTAGCTGTCACATTCATGTAAGAACTGTCAAAATGAAGACGAGCGAGTTACGTAATAAGCTGGCCGGTGAGGCAGAGCTCTAACGCGACTCCACAGTAAACCCCGCCGTGAAAGAACAAAAATCAATTCGTGGTCACGCGCATTGAACCAGGGTGGAACCGTCCAAGCAGATACACCTGCTTTGCTTGATTGCTAGTTACAAAATACACTCAGGGAGATATTTGGCGGAACACAAAAGTAACTTATTCTTTTTTTTTTTGTTCAAGCATTAAGCGTTTTGCTAACTTTTTTTGTGTCACAGATGAAACTAACCATTTGTCTTGTTGGGTGAGTTCTGCGGGGAGCTATTCTGGGACTCGCTAGTGCTGCCCTCTGCCTCGCCCGTTTCGCCCGTCTCTCCTGTTGATGTTGCCTGCAATACCAACACAGATAAGATAAATATGGTTGATGAATTCTTTGCACATTTTGTTCGTTACATTTTACATTCAAAGACTAAGTGCAATCAATTTTGCTATTTTTATGGTAAGTTTCGCGAGTGGTGCATATTTTCCGATTTTTACTTTTTACGCATACTTTATGTGCTCTGAAGGGACTTAAATTCTGCCTGTTCAGGCCGGAATGCAATTTGAAAAAAAAAAAACTCCGAGAGTGCCAGCAGAAGTGAAAACTACACACTCGCAAAAAGAAAAAAAAAACTGTTTCTACACGAGATTCGAACTGCGATCACTTGAGAGAACGCACTGTTATTCCACACCTTATACCACTCGGCCAAACGCACAAATGTTAAAGCGACGAAATTAACGTACACTTCAAAAATCGAACGCCAATCTAGCTTCATTCGTATTTCAAAATAAACTCTTAGAGGATCCTGGTACTTAAACTCTCCCTCCGTCTTACGTCTGACGCGAGTTTAAGATTTTTTTACCCATCCAAAAAAGTGCCCAACGCCACTAAAGAAGTCTTCACTGTAAAAAGAGATACATACCCTGATTCTGTTGCGTGGTGTGCGAGGCTTAGGTCCCTTGGGCTCCTTGGAAGGGTCGAAGTGACAGTCAAAGATTTCAATCAGCTCTTTGATGTCCTCCTCTTTCGCTGATACTGTGAGGGCAGCCATTTGCTTCTCTAGACCTGAGGACAACATTAAAAGATATAATGGAAGGCACTATCCAATTTTTTTGCCATTGGTAATATAAAGTTCGTCCAAAGTAGTCCAAAGAGTATTAAATCCTTATTTCGGCCACTACGCGTTGGTCCTATAATAATTTTAATTTTGGCAAAATCATACTTGATTTCAACACGCATTTCATCCAATACTTGTTGCTTGTGTTGCAGCAATATAGGGGCACGGTAGCGCCTCCGCCAAGACGAACAACAATTTTATCCCTTTAATACAAAAATAAAAGTCCATCACGATTAATCATTGCATTGGACACATTAATACACTAAAAACGAAGTGCACTACAGCCGCACTTTTGAAACTTTCATTCAATGTCCATGAAATAATCGTAAAAAAACACCAAAAATGCGACGTTACCAGCTCAGTAGGAATGCACCCTCTTAAGGATATTTGAAATATTCGTGCACAATTTCAGAGTGCGTTGCACAGTGCATGTTGTACCTTCGAGCTTGTGATCGGTCCAGGCCTGCTGCAGCTGGTCGTAGAGCAGGCCGGCGTCGGCCAGCAGCCGCCGCAGCTGCGTCACGCGCTTGCGCTCCGGCCGCGCGGACCGCAGCAGCGGCGCGAACACCGGCCGGAACGTGTTCTGCCTGCAACACAACAACATACAACTATAAATAAATAAATAAATATCATGGGACAAATTACACCAATTGTCCCAGTCCCAAACCAAGCAAAGCTTGTACTACGGGTACCAACCAGGCAACGGATAAACATAAACATACTTTATATAATGTAGATAAATACATACAACATCCATGACTCTGGCACAAACATTTGTATTCATGATACATAGGTGCGTGCGTGCGTGCGTGCGTGTACCTCTCGAGCAGCTGCTTGAGGTTGGCGAGCGCGGCCAGCTCGGTGGCCACGGGGCGCGCCCAGGTGCGCGCGGTCTCCACCATGTCCTTGGAAGCGGCCGCGCCCTCGCCGCCCGCGCCCACCTCTTGCTGCTCACCTGACAACAAACAACATATCCTTCAGTTCCTATACTATTACTAACAGCGCAGCGAGTGCAGTCGGTAGTATCAGTTACCCTGTGCCAAGTGTTCGACGATCCTGTAGGCGGCGGCGGCGCGGTCCAGCGCGCTGTCCACGGCCAGCGAGTCCGCGTCGAGCAGCACGCGCGCCAGCACGCGCAGCGAGACCGACTTCACCGTCGCCTTGCACTTGTCCGCCGCCAGCGCGTAGCTGTCCGCGAACCCCGCCACTATAGACTTGAACCGGTCCAGCAGCTTGTATCTGGGGACAATGATTGTTGACTCGTTGACTCAATAGTTTACAATGCGAGTCTTTTGAAAAGACGGATTTATGCAAGAACGTCGCCAGCTGATGATCAAGGGGGGGCTAGCAGAAGTATACAGTCTATCGGTAGATCGAACAGTATGGCGACACTTACAGCTTGCCCATAAAGAGTGGCAATTAAAAAGTGGCCATTCTATAGTGACATCCCTTTCTAATCTATAGGTATAAGCAAACTGGACGACACTACTGTATTGCCACTTTTTTAAATTTCTACTCTTTATGGGCAAACTATAGGCATCGTCCCAATAGAACGCGAATGCGCGATCATCGCGCGAGTAAGCGATGCAACCATCGCGTGTTCGCGCGATGGCAAAAACTGGGTGTCCTAAAGTACTAAAAATGTTCTTTTTGTGAATGCTGCCGAATGAAAATATCCAACACCGTTTGATCAATTCACTAATGAATTCATTCGGCACTTTTCTTTCACTTTGCGTTCAAACCTGTCACTTTGAGTGAAAGAACAAACCTGTCACTTTGAGTGAAAGAACAAACCTGTCACTTTGAGTGAAAGAACAAAATGAAATGAAAAAATGTACAAAAAATTAACCGTCTGATATTCTCACTAGTTTGCATTGCAAGTTTTTTGAAAAGACGGACTTGTGCAAGGGCGTCGCCAGCCGATGATAAAAATGTTAGCAGAAGTATAGCGTCTATCAGTAGATCGAACATTATGGCGACACTTAAGGCCACTTGCACGGACCAGGGTTAACGACTTAACCCCGTGTTAGATGTTAACCTGGGGCTAAGTAGTGTCAAACCTAACCCCGAGTTAGCGATTTAATTTTTTAACTCTGGACTGTGCAAGGGCCTTAGGCATCGTCCTAACTAATGGAACGCGAATGATCATCGCGCGAATTGATCCAGTCGCGCGACCGCATCGTGCGATTGACAGTTAGGACACCTATTCCAGTTCAATACGTTTTTGTTTGTTTGAATTTATTTCATTAACAATACTAACAGTAACACACAGTTGTAATGTAAGAAAATTCTCAGAACAAAGCTTTATTATTATTATTTTACCTGGTGAGAGCCTCCAGCAGCATAGTGGGGCTGAGGCGGCGCGGCTCGTGGTAGACAAGAATGACGCTACCGTCACCCTTCTCTTTCTCGAGCCAGTCCAGAAAGTCAGTTAGTGCCGATATCTCAGACTTCGTCTTCAATATCTGTTGACAAACGCATAAGTTACACATTTTTATATCAATTAGAATACTTCTTGTAAATAGCTTGTTTGTCATTTTTGTTTTGATTGACGAAAGAATAAATACATGTCCAATTTATGTATGTATGTAAAGACATAATTAAACGGACAACTCACATATAAAAGTCGAGTTAAGCTAGACATGTTTCGGACTAGTTCGTAGTCCTTCCTCTTGGATAATGATCGAGTCTCACGGTAGTTTCATGTTCAGAGGGTATGTCTCTTTATTGTGCAAAATAAACATGACGGACAAAATAGATAAATATTCGTTTTCTTTACCCAGTCATCCCTATTAGAGTTAGGTCAAAAATGCTGGAAAACGCAGCATTGGCACTCCCACTATTGACCAACCGTTTAAACGAGTCCTCTTTTGGGTAACCCGATGATATGCCTACCAAATTGATAGGGTTTGTGAAAACAATTCTATAAATACCCTATCCAATACCCCTTTAATGGTAAGCAATCCCTGGTTCGGGGCCCCATAGAGCTGGGGGCCTGTGGCATTTGCCCCTGCCACCCTAGTTACGCCACTGCTGCTTGGCGGCGCGTGGTACCTTGTGAGTGTTGGTGTCTTTGAGCATCCGGTAGCGGCCGACGGTGACGACGCGCACGTTGTGCCGGCGCCGCGCTCCCGGGTTCAAGTCCCCGTACGGCATTATGTACTGCGAGTACGACTGCGCAGGCGTGTACGCAGCGATTTGGCAGATCTGCAAAAAACAATACACGTTTACTAGAGTTGAAAAAAATAGTTTTTCTTTTTCAAAAAATCTATCTTTCTAGCGGCAGCCCTAGTGAAGAAACTAATAATAAAGATCAAGTGCGGGTAGTTAGTAAAACCCGTAGGCTTATTGTCTAACTCGCTCGCGATCGCCATCGTGTTCATTTAGAAAGTTCATATATGGGCTGACAATTGGCATCGGAATCAGCTAGCTGTCACATTCATACAAGAACTGTCAAAATGAACACGATGGCGATTGCGAGCGAGTTAGACAATAAGCTAGCCGTGCAGATAGAAGATGTTGAACCCGCCACTTCAGTCCTCTCGAGGCCATGGATGTAAAGTCGCGTCCGAAACGTCGAGGTATTTACAAAAATACTTTTTATTTACGTGATTAAGTCCCATTTTCTTATAATAAAGCTTTCTTTTAAGTTTTGTTTTGGATAAAGCAATGTCACCTAGTGTGAAATATTGCGATAAAACCAAAAATCTGAATAAAAACGGAAAAAACGCACTTTAAAAAAGAACTTTTATATTTTCCATTTATATTTCCGATGTCATCGATTGATGAGATTTAAATGATGACAGTAATGGTAATTACATAATTAACATATTAAGCAATTATTGTCATTTAAATTTTGTATTCCTATATTTTAGTGATAAATTGTTATTGTGTGCCCTTGCAGGGCGTCATGGACCGACTAATTTATGTTTAACACCTTTTAATATAAATGTACATGACATTACAATCTAATAAATAAATAAATAAATAAATAAATAATTATATGTATTTCCGACATCATCGATTGATGAGAATTAAATGATGCCAGTGACGGTGATTAATCAATACATCAATACATATACATACTATAAAATAAATTCGCTGTCCGCTGTCTGTCTGTCCCTATGTATGCTTAGATCTTTAAAACTACACAACGGATTTTGTTGCGGTTTTTTTAATAGATAGAGTGATTCAGGAGGAAGGTTTATATGTATAATTCTACGCAGACAAAGTCGCGGGCAGAAGCTAAGTTAGATTAAGTTTAGTGTAAAAATGTACACTAGGATAGCTAGCTGTTTAAAGTCAAAATCAAAAGTTTATTTTGCAAATAGGCCGCCGAGGGCTCTTTTACACGTTTTTTTTTTAATCTACCAGCGCATTCGGAAAGACCATCATTGCCAAGAAGAATGCGCCGCAAGAAACTTGGCAGAAAGTCATTTTTTCAAAATAAAATAGATTTACAATAGTACTTAATTCTACTTAACTTACCTATAATACAATTAATACATTTTATAAAAGCGATAAATGCTGTACGATTGTACAACCTCTTAACAAACAAATGTTTTAGTAAAGTTCTTCATCATAATAGTTAATTGACAATTATGTCGCTTCTTTGATGCAATAAACTTTTTGAACATCAACCAATATTATGCAAACATTTTTCAACTAAAGCTAGACCTAAAAATAAGTTATAGGTGACATTAATTGTATAAATATTGAGCTATTACTTATCAGGGTCATTATTTACACATTAACATTTAGACACCAATAAATATTTGTGATGTTTCCTTATCATGAAGTTATTTAAATAAGTTATATACAGGCCAACAACAACAACCATTGTTCACACTCATAGAGCAGTGCATAATTGATTACTTACGCTTTCAATCAGTCTGTAACCTTATCAAAAACATTCCTTATCTTAAGACTGGCGTGAATCACCAAAATATGTAGTTTGCCTTAGGTTTTGCAAAATAAAGATCAGTTGCTATGGAGAGCACAACTACTAAGCAGACTCGTCTAGCCTATTTATTAGTTTACCATTTTTTTGGCATGGGCAATAATGTTTTTTCAAGGCACATATCCATTGGTAAGGCGGAAACTTAGCAGTGTGAGGAAAAAATCAACACAGGAAAGCAGTGTAGAGCGAGGTTACAATATTGAAGTAATTCTTTCGATACTCATACTCATACTCATTTATTCGTAATAATTATTGATAGATTTATTCTCTGCCTACCCTGGCAGTCTTATGACTATGATTTAAAAAGTAAGCCTAAAACAAACGGTGGACTTTAAGCGCGTTAAAGACAGGTAGAAAAGGCACATCATACACAAGGCTACAGAAACCAGACTATTTTAATCTCTAAGCTGGCCGCAAAGTACAGTCTGTGAGCTTTTAAAATGCCATTCGGTTTTCTGATGCTAATATCAAACCCATAACAGTGAGTGAGACTGGAAAACAAACCCATATGGCATTCTAGGAGCTCACGGGCTATAAGTATCCTACTAATATTATAAATGCGAAAGTTTGTGACGATGTGAGTGAGTGTGTAGGTTTGTTCCTTCTTCACGCTGAAACGACTGGACGGATTTGTATTAAATTTTGAATGAAGATATATATTTATCCCGGAAAATTGCATAGATCCCGCGGGATAGCGATAAACATGTCATCAGTTCTTGTCTAATTCTACGCAGACGAAGTCGCGGACAGAAGCTAGTATTTAAATCACTACATAGTATAAAACAAAGTCGCTTTCTCTGTCCCTATGTGCCTATGTCCCTTTGTATGCTTAAATCTTTAAAACTACGCAACGGATTTTGATGCGGTTTTTTTTTAATAGATAAAGTGAATCAAGAGGAAGGTTTATATGTATAATACATGCATAATATACCGTGCGAAGCCGGGGCGGTTCGCTAGTAAAGTATAATTATAAAATTATTTTTCCAATATCAGAAACTACAATGACTCCACACCACACTAGCCACAGTCTGGTTCAAGGCAGACAAAAAATAACAAAATTACAGTTACCAACATGATGCGGTCAGAATAACTTTAATGAAACGAAATTAAATTATTAATTGCAAGACAAGTTTTCGTACCTCATCAATGAGCCGTCTGCCTGTCGTATCCATGTCCCAGCCGACGAGCGAGTACTTGCCCGGCGGCAGGCCCGCGGGGCGCTCCGCCAGCGCGGGCGGCAGCTCCACCGGCGCCTCGGGCTCCGCGCCGTTCACCTTCACGTCCGACACCATTGCCATTAACGCTGACTAACGACTGCGGACAATAATCAACTCTTAATACCAAATAAAGACCATGGCGTAACTCATCATCTTCAGCCTGAAGACGTCCACTTGTTGAACAAAGGCCTCCCCCTTAGCGCATTATAATAAACGACAACTCGCCACCTGCATCCACCGGTTTCCCGCAACTTTCACGATGTTGGTCCACCTAGTGGGAGGCCTGCCAACACTGCGTCTTCCGGTTCGTGGTAGCCACTGATCCAGAACAGGCTTCGCCTAGAGCACAGAAGGGAAGATGATGCACTTCTTTATATTCTAGCTAGAAGGTCTGATAACTTTGCCACGGGACCCGGACGCTACTTAGGTACGCCGCTGTATAAAGAATAAAGTAACAGATTGGCAATGCTCTTAAGAAACTCTCAAAGAGCGATATAGATGATATATATATCTACATATGTCAGATAGGCTCGCGAGATTTTCAAGTATGAATATCGGGTAATCTCCAAACCGTGCGACTAAAGCTAGGATTGTAGACGCCGTAGTTTATGTCAGGGGAAGTCTCTCTAAACTTTTTGAACAATTTCTTTACAGGAAAAAGAATTGATTTGATTCGCAATCTAAATCATCTCAACTCAGTCTTGGTATTATCTTTTGCAGCACAACTATTTTCATATTACTTCATCACATAAACTATTAATTACAGATTGCAGGGTAGTAGCAAATTGAAAAATTATACAAAATTCCAAATTAATGCAGTACCTAGCTGCAAAAGGCAGCGGACAGGAAAACAGGGAGCAACTAGGGCCAAAATATACTTAAAAAGTGTATTTATTGACTAGGGAATACCCTTCCACTCATCTATGCCATTTAGTTACTTATAAAATTTCATCATTTGTGTATTTGAGAGAAGTAACACGAAATTAGTCTCTGATAAATTATATACTACTCTGACTCTGATAAATTACATTGAAAACCAGGTCCCTACTACAAACACTCAATAACAGCACAAAGGCTTTAAAAAAGGCTTTAAGGCTAAATTTTAAGCTAACAAGCCTACTCCTACATATTGGTAATGTAAACTCAACCCAGCATATAAAGGCAAAGCAAAGAAAGTTAGTGTGTAGGTATAATATAAACCATTATTTACCTCATGGTCATGGTGGACAGAGGTAATAGAGAAAAATTACCATGATAATAACCCTGTCACTGATATTTATATGCACTGATATAAGATAGTCTAGTTCTACTATCACCACAGAATAAGTAATAGGTAGTACAGAAGTACAGAAGGCTCACTCTCTGAAGCCGATTAAATAGATAAAAACTCTTGCCGCGAACGAATAAAGCACAATCTAGTTCGTTCCCGTTATTTTTACCTACAGCGATAATAAGCCCCCACTCCTTCACATTTCCTGCAAAGCATTCATGCAAAAATAAACCGTGTTACCAAGCGAGAGTGCTTCTTTTAGTTTAACCGTTTCAATAATGGCCGTTCACGACGTCACCGCGTGCATAATTAAGGTTGTGACTTACGAATTATAATATTTTTTGTACTGTAACGGGTAGAACGGAGTGAAGCGAGTAAAAACCGATAAGTATTATTGAAACAGGTAAATGAATAATGTGTTGAATGAAATAAGATCACAGTTATATAAATAAATTATTCCTACAAACATTGATTATTTAATGTATGTATGTATTATGTATTTATGTATAACTCTTTATTGGACATAAAACACATCAATTTTACAAGTAATAAGAATTTAGGTGGTTTATTTTCGCAATTAAACGAAATTCAATTTAGTTATTCCTAAAAAGACACATTATGTATGAAATCCTTTGTCCTAAATGACTGACTGACTACCTAACTCGGAAGCGCGATAAATCGAGAACCAACGCGTGCGAACTAAGCAGCGCGCGGCGACCCACTGATTGACCGGCCCGGGCCAGCCGCCGCGCGTACTTGTAGTTTTATACCTACAGTGCGGAGTGGACCCGGCCTGCTATCACACTAATTGTGAACTAGATCATCAATAATGGTATCTAAACAAAGTTAAATTTTACATAAGACTTTGTAGAGGACCCTCAATAGCTACTTAAAACTTGACTATTTCGAATTTTTAGATATCTAGCTTCTGAGGTGCTCCTAAAATTGGTAGACCATTATTATTTTATACCACCATGTAAGTGAGCCTGCCAAGTTTTTCACATCCAAGGAGTTTGTTTTTGTCTAGTTGATAGGTAAGTACAACCTTTGACATGTAATCTAATCATAATTATAACATAAATAATGACAAATATATTTTTTTATTAGCTCTGGCAATCATTTTATATCTGAATAACAGGTATGTTATTCAAGAATACTGTGAATGTGCCAACTGAGGGACACCCTCAGTCTACATCAGGGGTGGCCAACCGGTCGATCGCGACTGTTAGTCCAGTCGATTGTGGCAAGGCAAAAAATATTAATATGTAGACCAGACTGCGCAACGTGTTTCATTTAAGGTTTCATGAAGTATGTAATTGGTAGATCGCGCAGGGTTTTGTTAATAAACAGGAGATCTTGGGTGTAATCAAGTTGGCCACCCCTGGTCTACATAATAGAATACTAACCCCCATTGTCATAAACGCTCTGTAGGCTTCTGCTAACTTATTAAGATCAGTAAATTTGTATGGGCTGTGGTAGGAATACTGGTGCAGTATGGTGGACAGCCAACGTGTTAATATGCATAGGCTAAAAAAACACCTAAAACAAAAGGTTGTCATTTTTTAGGTTGTTTAGAATAGATCTCTTAGGTATCTACTAATTAATAACAAAATGTTGCAATTTACCAAAATTAAATAATAAACCTGTAAATTGTGAGGCAATAAATATAATCAACAGGTTAAAACTGTGTGGGTAGTTAGAAAAATGTTGTGAAACTTCTAGAATGTTTAGTGGTTATTTTTATATTACCATACAGGTAAGTACATTTTATACTGGTTACACTAGGACTTATAAAAGTAAGCAGACCACTTAGAAGATGGCGTGACAAAATAAAGAGTTTGGCAGGTACAGGATGGACACCAAAGGCATTTAGAAAGTTGTGGAAGAAATTGGGGGAGGCCTTTGCCTATAAAAGGCAAACAGACGCTACATATGTAGTTTTATTTCAAATTTTTGTATCGTACTATTAGTCTGAATAAAGGTTATATTATTATTATTAATTTCTTTTTTAATTATTTATTATCATTATTATACAAGTACATGTTATGTTTTATTTATTGTAATTGGAATGTGGGATAATGTTATCAGATAAATTGCTACAGGAAAATAGTGATAATTAAAATAAAAACCGACATTATTTTAATGAACTCCTGGATGCATGGAAAAAGAATGGCAAGATATAATTCAAGTAATTACACTACTTTCTTAGATCTTTGGCAAAAATTTATGTGTGCCAACAAAAATTAAAGCCATCATTGTACAACTCTTATAGGTACAAGAGCAAATCTTCCAAGCCTAGGGATAATAACTCCCAAATGGGTAAACCCATGTTTTGTATGGGTTAACATCCAATATGTCATTGAATTTAATTGGTAAAAATGCAAAATGTTACACTGCTTTTTCAAGGGATAAATCATAAATTTCTGTTCAGGGGGTAAATTGCAAAAAAGGGAACTACCACATTAAGAGTCTAAAAAGCAACAAATAATGTGTGGGTAGTCCAATTTTACCTATTTCTATTTTTAACACAAATTTCAAAAGTAGTAAGTAAGTAAGTAATGCTTTATTGTACAGATATAAAGAAACGGATACAATTCACAAAAAAATAAAAACAACTAATATGCACACAGGCGAACTTATCCCTAAGGGATCTCTACCAGTTAACCTTTGAGTGTAAAAGCTAGTATAATTATTAAACTGAAAGGGTTCCTCATGGAAATTAAGTTTTATGTACCTACTTGGAAGGTACACATGTACTAAGTTACGTTAAAAGAGAAAATAATTAAAAATGAATTATATCTCATCAGCCAGGCTGATAAGATAACTAAAAGAATAAATAAAAATAGCAATAAAAGTAATCAATTAAATTATAATAAATTGTTCAAAATAGCATAGGTCACTGTTAATAACTACCTACCCTCAAGGCTGTTTTTCAATGCTCAGATGAAAATGTATTTGCAAAGTCATTGTTCTCACAAGAAAAGAAATGTTTGTACACCTGTGAGGTTACTATATTGTTTGATAACCATAATTTATTGATGTATGTAAATAAACATGAGTTATTGAACTTGAGTAGGTCCCAAATATTCACTAGCTAACATGTCACGACTTATTTCTGACGCCATAGAAATGCATCTTTAGGTGGGCAGACTAATGAGGTCATAACAGCAACATGATAAGGTTATATTGTTTAACACAATATCTATAGACAGAAAATCCCGACGAAATCAGGCATAGCGATCACTAGCCTTAATTAAGCTTGAACACCAAGGAGAAACCGGACCCAAAAGTGCAATCAATCATTCAAAACTAACTCAACATTGGTATATCGTACTGCGGCAAATGCAAAAAAACCGGCGGCTAAAAATCGATCATGAAAAACAAATTAATGCAGCTTCAAAAGCTCAGGCTCCAGTACAATTTACAGCCGATAAAAAATCGATGTGGAAACATATTTCCAAAGCCTCATTTTAGCTATTCAACTATCCGTCCAGACTGTCGGGATTTTGAGAAAAATAAAAAAATAGGACACGTGGCAGTCGCTCCTCGGAGACATTTGCCCCACCCCAGTGTCAAAATAATTAATGATAATACTCACAGCTGGAAACTACTGCTGTTGTTCTGGTTGTTTATAAACAGTCTTCAATGAACGAAGGTTGCCGTGGTTCTGGAATTACTGTAAAGTAAAATAATTGAGTAGAAAATATCACAAAATCTCGGCACGTGTGCGGCAAACCGCAATAGCGAGCGAACGAGCGAGAGAACGATAGAACGAATGGAATAAATAACAGCAAATTACCAGTCGCAGTCGCGTTCACATTCGAATCTAATTGTTCCATTCTTTCCTTCTTTATACATTAAATGAATATGCAGATAATAAGACTAAATGTATAATGCATTAATGATTCGATATTTACCTTATTAACGTAATTTCTAAAAATAAATATGTCAAGCTTATAACTTACCTGTAATACAACTTGATACGTTGTTCAATTATATTGAATTACAGTATCATCAAAAAAAAATTATTGTTTTTACCAAGGATTTTCGCCAGAATATTAAGCAGAAGTGACAGCAAAACAAAATAAAAAAATATTCTTTTTTCAAAAACAGCTAGTCGAAAAAGTTTACTTCTTCAAGGAATGTTTTTATCAAGTTTTATTGACTAGCGTACCGTACCTACAATATCTTTCTAATCTGTGGACTAGCGGAAATAGTTCTTTACTTTATTTTGAACGCAGCTGTTTGTACGTCATTTAAACGTCACAACACAACGTTCTAATACCCTTTTAATATTCTGTACTCAATTATTCATCATATCATAATTATACTCAAAACTTATAGATTTTAATAATAATTACCCAGTAAAAATATTTTTTAACATAAAATATAAATATTAACATATGTTAAATAACTTTAAAAAACAACCCATTAACAAAAATAAAACATTCGATTTGATCAAAAAGTCAATGTACAAACAATTTGAACGCTATCTTTTAATTTAATGTCGAATCGAACGAAAATGTTGTTTCGCGTCGCTGGTATTCTGATGAATTTAGATTTTCTTTAATACAAAGTGCAGTACTTAATTAATTAAACATGACAGAAAATGTTGAGCATTACCGAAACCAAATAGCTTTAGCTCGGACTGAAATTAAGAATTTAAGGTAGGACGCAATAATCGTGTTTAACGCAATTTACGCTCTGCGTTGTTCAAAATGCTAATTTTATGTTCTTATTCGTTTTAGGCAGCAGCTATCTTCTCTTAAACACGAGCATCTAAAAGAAATTAAAGTTATTAAGTCGGCATTAAGCGAGTTGCGATGCGCTAACTGTGCTGAGCCAGGTATTTATTGTTAATAGCAACTAGAACTAGACTTAACTACCAGATAAACTGGTTGAATAAAAACGGTCTGACTCGATCTTTTTCAGCGACGTCTGTTCAGAACATTCACAATGAGCAGCCATCTTCTTCATCGGAAGATGGTAGCATTGCATACCGGGCTATTGGAGTCATTGAGACTTCTTTTCAGAACAAGCGGGGAGTGCCCCGGCAGCCGTCAGTACTGGCGAAGGCTCGGGGAACAGTGGTCATTGATACTAACGTTTTCAATAACCCAGAACATGCTCTGAGTGGTTTGGAGGAGTTTTCTCATATGTGGTGAGTCAATGGTATTTACCAATAAATAAATAAATAAATTTTGATTTTTACTTTTCTTTAGTTGTTAACACAGGCCCAGGCTTACAACATTTTTAGGGAACTCCCCTAAAAGCAAAGTTGTATTATATGCAGTGCATTGGCACTAAGTGGGAATTTCCCATTATGTAAGCTTTTTGTTTTCCATTCACTCATTCATTCTATCTTATGAGAATTATAAATAATGTTGCTTCTGATTTTTTATTACATTATACTTAACTAGCAGCCCGTCCCGGCTTCGCATGGGGTAGACAATTATTTATTTGGTTAGCATTTTCATTAATGTTTAAAATGAAAAAAGTTGTTGTAGTGACATAACTACAATAGTTGGACATATGCTACCGTGGAGTTTTTTGTAGACATTATGATGTTCTTCAATCTAGTTGTACATTATTTTGTTCTATCGCTAATAGTTTCGGCAGCGCATTCGACGAAAGACATTTTAAGACTCATTTTTCTACACCTTCGGTTACATTGTTCAAATTTTACCAAGGATCCCTAATTTTTTTCAAAATGAAATGTAGCCTATGTCAAATTGGAAGAATGTAGCATTCTATTGGTGAAAGAATTTTTTAAATCGGCCCAGTACTTTTTGAGCCTATTCATTACAAACATACAAACATACAAAATAGGTACAAATCTTTCCTCTTTATAATATTAGTGTAGATAAGTATACTTATAATTAATATATAACGAAATTATAATGAATAAGATAGTGGGGAAACAGACCCTAACAGTACTATATGAAAATGCCTTACTATATCAAAAAACTTACCCATTATACCTTTTAAGAGAGTGAGAGGAAGGGTACATACAAACTATTTTATGCCAACCCAACCTCATTAATGGTCTCTTCAAAATATCCCCTGCACCACCAGATTCCCTGGCAGCTTACAAACTTCAAATTTCGAATTTGGAAGAAGACCTGAGTATTGTACTATTAAGATGTTTCAACTTCGTGTTCCAGGGTTATATTCCATTTCCATGCAACGGAGGGCAACAGCGTGCCCGCGAAAGTGGCGCCGCCGCGTCTAGGTGGCGAGCGTCGCGGCGTGCTGTCCACGCGCTCTCCGCACAGACCCTGCCCCATCGGCCTGTCGCTGGTCAAGATACAGAGCATTGAAGGCATGTCGTGCTAAGTTTAAGGCATGTGTGCAACGAGGCCACAGTACATAAAAGTTTGTGTGTTGTGGCGGTGCTTATGGCAATTTCTTAGTTGGTTCGGCAGGAGCAACTTCAATGAATCCTTCATTTCTGTAGCTGTTCCAAAAAACTTGCACAAAACTAAGACGTTCGCTTTTTGTTGTGCAAGTTTTTTGGGACAACTATTATAGGTGTTTCCCTAGTATAACTCGCGTCATGTTAAAAGAACGCTGGAAGAAAGTGGAGAGGGAGAGTGTTTAGGCATGGGTACATTATGAGCAGAGGGGGGTCCTCTGTTTTTTCCAGCGTTCTTTTTACATGATGACGCGAACTATATCTAACTTTCTTTTCGTTTTTATAGAAAATTTCTTAGGCTTTTCACCTATAACAATTATGGCATGTCCTTTTATTGGTTCATTTCTCTGTACATCCATTAGTATTCAATAAAAAACTCTGTTTTCCAGGTAACAGAATCTCCTTCCTAGGAGTTGATATGGTGAACGGCACTCCAGTCTTGGACATAAAGCCGTACATACCGCAGTACGACTACCCTGTGCCGGTGTTCGGGGATGCCCCCATGTCGTCCATGATACGCCCGCCGACAGAAGGCACCAGTGATGCTGCGGAAACCCTTGCCAACTTGCAGATCGATGATGATACGTATGAACCAAGGTGAGTCAAGCTAGCACTAACATGATCTGTCCTAAGAAGCTACTGTCGAATCATAATAGAATCTTCTGTACATTCTACCTATGTCTATGTACAATTATGTAGGTAATTCGTTGCAAACACTTAAGACTACAGGGGTGTTGCCACAGTTTCTAAATGTGTCTATGTCCCTTACGCTCAGACTACAGGGGTGTTACCACAATCGCTAAATGTGTTCCTTACACTGAATACAACTTGTCATACATTAAGCGATAATGGTAGCCGCTAGCACAAGAGCGCGCGAGAGTTGTGTCGCGCTTGAGATACATAACCAGTCTCTTTTTAGCGAACTGTAAGATAAGGACTGGTAGTCTTTGTCTTAGACGGGTGTGCTAATTTGTTTTGCACTAGCTGTTCCAGACCCTACAGAGAAAGACAAGATATCCATATTTTTAAATGTGACATGCGAAAATAATAAATATACGCCTCAAGTCGATATTTCCAATTATTCTACTCACTTTTCACCTGTCACATTATCGAAATACCAATAATGTCTATTTACTGATTAAATTACTTTATTTTCCCTGAATTTCCAATAAAAAATCAACTTACCTATTGCTATAAAGATTAACATAGTGATTTAATTTTATTTTCAGTCATAGCCGCCTTCCAAACCCAATAGGTAGCGTCACGACGAGTCCACTCCCGCGCTCGCCAATAGAAGACGGCATGCCTTCCCCAGAAAACCAACAGACTCAGAGCAACACGCCTATCTCACCCTCTCCGGACTCCCCTACCAGCATTGACATGCTAGATGGTAACTTCACAAGATCACCCATAAGGCGGCCCGATACAGAGCGTGGGGCGCCCGACGGCCAAGAGAGATTCACCCCACCCCAATCCGCACATCTCACCAGCATGAGCCACGATGGCATCAGAGTAGCTCCCTGGATCACTAACCCTCCGTCTCAATCATACGAAGTCAGATTCACAGATGACGCCCTAGCGAGATTAATAGAGTTGATAGGGGATAGAGCCCAAGCGTTCAAGAATAATATTGTCACTTTGCTTGCCGAAGATCCGAGGTCCCATTATGTTAGGGTGCGGTATCCAGACCACGAATACAGCTGTGTGTTGGAAGATCTGTCTATAAGTTGTGTGTTTGACACCAGCGCCGCTGTCTGCAGTATTATTGCCGTGCGGAGCGCAGACGAACTTCAAAATTAAGTAATTTATCACTGTAATGAGGAATATATTTTTGCCTAATGTTCAATTTTAATTTATTTTATGCAAGCACAATTACAATTTGTTGGCACAAATAGCGAGTTTTATTTATGTAAAATTCGTAGAGATACTGGTTGGTTTTACTTCTAAGCCTCGGACGAAACAAAAATTCAAGACGAACGGTAAATAAGGCCGGTTTTATTTGCGGTGATGGAAAGCAATCACCACCGCCGCCGCACCGCCCATAGACATTCATAACAATCACAACAAAGAGCAGAGGCAGTGAGAGGATCATAAAAAAAAAACAAGTTTAATTATGTAGGTACCTAAGCACTTTATTGTGAACAATGGTGAACAATAATTCCATTAAAAATACAATTTTTCATAAGCTTTAGGATTAAATGCGAATACAAATAATACACTGTAATTATAGATAAAAATATATTTTTTGAAGGAACCTATAGTAGACGGCAGATAAGTAAAACGTGGAGGGGATATGCGCAGTATGAAAATGATGTTGTTTTTCATACTGCGCATATTCCCTTCACGTTTTACTTATTTGCCGCCTACTATAGGTTCCGATTTGTCATCTGTCAAGCCCTTGCAGGAAGGGAAGGTCAGGTACCCGCAAAGTTAAAAAAAAAATAAGCACGAGATATTTCAAAGATCCAAGTGGACCTTATAGATGGAATAACTGATCGTGATACTTTGAAAGTTATTCATTCTATTTTTTTTTATCTCGTCTCGTCCAACGTCTGTGTTTAGTCAGTGCTATATTTCAAGCAATCAATCCCTAGAAATAATAGCCGATATTCGTCCCACTGCTGGGTTCGTCTCTTCTCAGGATGAAAGGGTTTGAACTATAGTTCCTACCACGCCTAAAAAAGTATTGGGAACTTCACTCACGCCATTTAACTATTTTGCAATAACAATAACTGCAGGTGTGCGCTATGTTTTCCTTCATTTAAAAGTTGGTAGGTAAGTACCTAATTGCTTCTTCAGTTTTCTTTCTTCTTGATAGAATTTGCAATAGGTATATCAAAATAGTTTATTTTAATATTTATTTGTATTTATTTGTAATAAAAAAAAAGTTCTATTTAGCAAAAGAAATTTTTTCGTATTTGCTACATTTGATAAAAAAAAACACATTCGGACAGCTTTGTTCTATTGTGTTTTGTTACCTTAACTCTACGAATCCTTAACTTGATTTTAAAATGTCTTATAGAAATATATACTTTTCCCTGAACCGAAGTTACCAATAGTTTCTAGAACATACAACTCCATGTATCTTAATTTGTTGCCGTTCAGTTCAATAGTTTTAACCGTCTCATCTTGATTCCAGCTAATCACTGTAGACATTGGAGTCCAGTTCTTCCCGTCGCTTGAATATTTGTACTGAATTTGTATGAAAGTACCGTTACCAGCATCCGAGCGTGGTATGTATTCCACCTTATCTATCCCGTATACTTGTCCCAGGTCGAAGTTTAATTTCAAATAGTGCCCTTTTTCAGGCTTGGCTTTCCCCGGGGTGTTCCAATGTGTATGCCACATAGAATTCACATCATCATCAGTTAAATGGCAAACTTCTTGGCCTTCCTGACAAGGTAGATTGCAGGACACTTTTACCCCTTTGACGGTGTTTTTATGGGGGTCCTCTTTCGTACTAGCTCTAATTACATCACTCCACTCTGAAACGCCGTCTAATACGGCACGGATTCTAAAAGAATGAGAACTAGAATACTTCAAATCGCCAAAAGTCACTTTGTTCCCAACTATGTTACTGAATATTACGCCATCTCTTTCAATTTCATACTTGACAGAGTCACTAGCGCCATCCCAGGATAAAGTCACCGACGTCGGTGTGGCCTCGTTTTTAAGGGCTACAAACTTCGTCGGCGTCGGAAGAGAATAAGACATGTAGGAGTAACTTCCAATAACTTCTCTTTTATTCGCAAATCCAAACACTTTCAATTGAAGTTTCGCTTTAGTAACATCAACTTTCTTCAGTTTGATCATCAAAAATTTTTGCTTAAGTTTCTCTTCAGGAATGTTTTGGAGAAACGGGTTCACAATGAAATCTTCTTTCAAAAAATATGCACTTTCTTCTAACTCGAATTCTTCATCGGACGTAACTTCTATCAGAGGAATGTATTCTCCCTCGGCTATGACCTCGACATCTACTGTTTCAATGGAAGTCATTATTCGGAGAATAGTTGTTCTCTCTTTAACCATACCTTGGTATTTCCCGATAGTTCTTCCAATACTTATGTACAAGGCATTTTCCTTGTCCTCCTCCCCGTCCTTAAACGCCATTTTTACTTTAGTTATAGCAAAATCTCCTTTTGCGTAATCAATAGTCATGCCGTCATCTTCGTAAATTTCAAAATGCGTTTCACCACACGGATAAAGATTGAAAACTCTGCTGTCTTTTTGAATTTCAGAAGGATTATTGTTTGGATTTGTCATCGGTATGATGGCACCATTTTTAATGAAGACTGGTATCTTCCACAGAGGAATTTCAAAATTATTGTAGATTTTACCTCCTTTATACATTTCTCCGGTGAAGAAATCAATCCAAACTTGATGCTTGTCCGGCAAGTAAATGTTGTTTCTGACAGCACCTGATTCTATTACTGGTGCCACAAGTATATTAGGCCCCCACATATACTGATACTTAGAATCATTTGTAAACGCCGGAATTTCACGTTTGAATTCAAGAAACATGGCTCTTACCATTGGAAAGCCACGAACAGATTCGTGACTTATTGAGTTGTTGTACGGCATCAGCATTGATTTTAGTTTCAAATAAGCCCTATTAATTCGTTGAGCTTCATCGTCGAATGTAAAAGGTGTTTTAGGGACTGACCCCCATCCGTCCATGTTCAACTGTAATGGAGTAAAAGTTTTCCATTGATAATCTCGAATATTTATCTCTTTATTACCCCCGTAATAAATTCCGTCCATATCTGATCCCACAATAGGTTGACCTGAAAGGCCTGTCCCGATATATGTAGGTACGTGGAAGCGAATATATTCCCATTGGCCTCCATATTGATCCCCACTCCAAATCCCTGCGTATCTTTGAGTTCCCGCCCATCCATCGACCATAATAATAAACGGTCTAGCGCGAGTTTTCGTTGAATTATCGAATATATTGGTAGCAGTTTCCACTGCGTTTAAGCCGTAAGAATATCCGCTTCCAATCCATGCCACGTCACACTTGAGAGCCACCACGCCGGCCTTACTAACTTCTTTGCTTAAATCTCTTTCTCCCTTTTTGGGATGTTCAGGATCTTTTGGACTCAGGTTAGATTCTGTCCAAAGAGCAACTTCGACACCATGCGCCCTTGCGTAATCGGCGAATTCCTTTAAATTTTCTATATCGCCTTCCAGTGAGTCGGTTTGTCCATATCCTGCGCCGTAACCATCGTTAGGAATGAACCAGCCCAGCGGCATGTCATGGCGCTTGTATCGGTCTATCATTGCTCTTGCAGAGAATTGGTAGTTGTTATTTTCCCCATTCAATGATTCCAAAATTCCTTCATTTTTGCCATTTTTTTTCGGTTTATACGATTTGTAATACTTTCCGTCTTCGAATAAAATAGCGCCAGAGGTGTCAGCTGAAACTTCGACCCAATAGTCGCGATTGAACGCATTCAAATGAGCTTCATAAAACGCATACATAGGAAGCAATATAGGCCGGCCTGTTAGGCGGAAATAATCCACTAAGATATCTTTAGGATGCGAGTTGATAAAATAAAATGCATCAAAATAATCTACTTCATGTGTCAATTTCACACGATCGGGGTTTTCTTTACCAAAATCGTAATGACCTTTTTGCCATGTATTTCTAAGGATACCGTAGCCAAACGTGGACCAGAAAAAGGGATTGGGTGATGAAACACCACCATCATTCCACTTGTTCGTATTCACGATGTCTATAGCTTCACCCTTATGAGCAAATCTGCCATTTTGCATTCCTCCGCCGTAGAAATGTTCCTCATGTCTGTGTAATAATACCTGAGAGGTGTTATCATTCGACAAAGAGAGTGGAGTTGCTTCTTGTATAACATCTCTGTTAGTACGTTTATCTTTGACAGTCATTGTCCCTTGTTTTTTGTCAAAGCGGATTTGTATATGATCTACGTCAATGACGTAGGAATCATCGGTTTCTTCAAGAACGGATATTTCAAATGGGACCGTGTCATAGTCTTCCACGCGCTTGGTGACAATTTTCGCAACATCTTCCTTGTTTTTAGGCGTTGGAAAATCGACAAAATCTTTAGAAGAGACGTAATACCGAAAAACATTGCCATTTAAAATATATACCCTACCCTGGTCCTTTGAGCCATATTTAATTTCATAATAAGCATGTTGTTTTTCAATAGATTTGATGCCGTCCGATGAGCTCTCTTGATGTGACATGGTTTTTAATGAATACAGTCAGAGCTTTTGGATAGATGAATCTGAAAGTAAAAATTCGAGGATTTGAGATTATAATCTGCCAAATACTATCTACGCTGGATGGAATCAATTTATAAAAAAATATTTATATGAAAAATATTTTTCCCAAATAAATTTTCACAAAATCGTTTCAGTAGCGTAGTTCCATCCACATTTTAAATCTGTTAAGGTTTTCGTCCTTAAGAAAAAAAAAGGAATTACAACTTTAAATTCATAAAAAAACAAGAATTTTTTTTTAGGATTGAAATGTGGCGACATAAACATAATACATAGTTCGTGGCATCTTAATAGAAAAATAAATACAAGTGCCGGCACGTAAGTCGAGCGATGGCCGTTGATGCGCAGTAGTCGAAAATAAGGTATCGCGTTAGACTTACGTGCCGCCATCTGTACGTAGTCGTCTATTTTTATCTTCACGATACCTTCCAAAAAGACTTTATTGAATGAATAAATATTTAAACAAATAATGAGGAAAGGAAGTATATACACTAAGTGCTGTGCCTTAAAAATGACAGATATTAAGGCAAAATAAAGAATATTAATAAAAATGAAAAATTTTGAGAGATATAAACCGTTTCTTGTCTTTTGGTTTATGCAACATCGCTGGTTTCTTTCTGCTGTGTAATAGGTACGTTACAAACACATTGGTTTTTGAAGTAAAAAAATAATATTTACATCGTCCTACCACCCACGCACAAACAAGCATTCTATTCTTCTTTTACTGTACATTTTTTACAAAATTATTACAAAGGAGAGCAACAAGGCAACTACTTACATGAAGTCTCGATTGCGACTGTTATTTTGAAATGCTGGTATAGCACTACACAGTTCTCAATTTATTATTTCCTTTATATAATGCTCAGGTACTTGCTAATTATCAGATGTTCAGTCAAGCAATAAGTTGCCAACTGTTTCAATAAAATTATTTTTCCAACCAGTAAACAATGTTATCTAATATAAATAACACAATAGAACTTTATCTTTAATTTACTTTCCCACTGAATGAACGTTAACAAAGAAATATTAAGTATTATATGTATAGATTGACGTATTATTATATTATTATTTCCAAACCTAAGAACATGTACCTAAATAAAATATTACGAAAACATCAGTGGCGCCCTCTTCCAGTGTCACACAACTTTGGTCAGAGTATGAGATTTATTCTGTGGTATTTCGATTTCGATAAATTTTACAGGTAAATGTACAGACACAATATATTGCATGTTAGTTCATCTCATCTTAGTACCTATCATCTTCAACCTATGTACGTCCCACACACACAGCCCAATACAACCCCCCCCCCCCCTCATGCTATAGTTCCCATTCCCACGCGGAGCCTAGTGCAGATATTGAGAGCTACACGAACAATTCATTTCATATCAGTTTACATAGATAATGATAATGATAATGATAATTTATTAATTTACAAAGAATATGGTATACATTAAACAGTTCTCTAGATATAACACGCTTCTCATATTCTGTCGACGTGTAATTTAAATAATCTAATTAACAATAATGATAAAAATGCAAATTTCCAGACTCAATTTTAGATAGAACGTACTTAAAAAATAATATAATTAATGTAACAATAAAAGGAAAAATGTCAAATAATATATGTATCTGCCCTAACCGAGGATCAAACCAAGGACCTCAAGTCAAGTGTCGTAATTAGGTTTGATAAACCTCAGGCTATCCGGTAGTACTAGATGTGGTGAACTGTGACATGTTTCACAATTAATTATCATCTACACACGTTTGTTTAAGACAGTGACTTTGTTAAAAAGTACTTTAGTTCCTACCTTAGTTTTGAAGCGTACCTATTAAAATATAAGTCTAAGTTTGTATGTTTTCAATATCCCTCGAAAAATAAAGGAAATAGTATATTTACCGAAATCTGAAGAAATTACCCTAAGTAGGTATGTTCAGTTTAATTGATTGAAGGTGATTCAGTTGTTAACCAAGCACTGTGAAATTGGTGTGTATAAATGTGGTTTTGTTCCAAAATATGAAAGGAATAGGTAGATAACAAAACTAAGGTGAACGGATTAAGTAGGTAGTAGAGTAGGTGTATTAGATTAGAAAAGCGTTGGTATTCTAGTAAACCTACACCTTTTTATTTTCGGTAACTATAATCAGTACATACCTACTTACAATGAATAAAATATTATAAAATTATTAGAAAATCTTCGTTACTGATAAGGTTTTTATTATCATTTTAACTTTTTATAGGTAGTTACTTTCTAATACTAATACCAAGGGCTATTGCCAATTGTCTGGGGTCATTAAGCAGCAATAATAGGTGTTATAGGGTACCTACTGACTGATCAGAAAACTTTTCCGTATTACTATTTTAATATAACGGTCATTTATTGTTCATTACCTACTTATCTATCTTTTTTTTAATCAATACAGGAATAGTATAGTATATGGTGAGTATATGAAAATGAAAATGAAAAAATCTTTATTAAAAACAACAAGTATAAGTATCAAGATTTGTTATTCCTACTATAGGTACCTACGTCTAACTCTTTAATAGGTATTTATCAAGCCCACAGTATTTAGTTAGTATTTTTATTTACCCTGCTTGCAAAACACTAAGCACTTTAAGGTGTGAGTTGAATTTTCATCATTATTACGTGTAATTTTGTAAAAATATCACTCGCAAAAATAAGTTGCTAAAGAAAACTATCCCAATTTACAATGTTTACGTACACATTTTCACATCCCATCCCTCCCCGTCGATAACGATAACATGACATTGACAGAATCAGAATACGACTGTCAAAAATGATGTCGATGAATGAACCGTATTATAATGAATATTTTATCTTTATTAAAATCATCAATAAGTTAATAAAATAATTTTAATATATTCCATAAAAGCAAATATATGATGTAGAAATTTCTTGTACATTAGTATTCCAAAATTTGCAGGGATCTTTTGTTTCAATTTGATACTTTTGTTTGCATTTGTAGATTGGTTTCCGAACGGACGGATAGGATATTTAGTTTGACAATTCGTCGTTTGCTTTTTTTGATCGCTTTCATCAAGTCATTTTTGATTACTCACTGTAATTTAATTGTGGTTTAAATTTCTATAGACTAAATAGTTAAAGGTAAGAAATCGGTTTAAAGTGTTCACTGCGCTTAAATGCTTCCATTTCGTTTTCAATAAAAAGCTTGGTCATTGTCACATATTCATAACCTTAGCGACCGGTTCTGATGCTGTTTGGTTTTTCAGATGTTTCTCACGCGATCTGAGTATGACCGTGGTGTGAACACCTTCAGCCCTGAAGGTAGGCTGTTCCAGGTGGAATACGCCATTGAAGCCATTAAGTTGGGTTCCACGGCTATAGGTATTTGTACTTCGGAGGGAGTAGTTTTGGCGGTGGAGAAGAGAATCACTTCTCCTTTGATGGAGTCGACAACTATTGAAAAGATCGTGGAGGTGGACCGGCACATCGCTTGCGCTGTTTCTGGACTGATGGCTGATTCCAGGTGACTTAAAAATAGACAGTAAAATAATGCCTGATTAATGTCATGACATGACAATATTGTTCTAGTATGTAAATGATATAAAAAAAAAAATGTTGATTTTGTAGAGCAGTAAACATTTTTGTATTTCTATATCTGTTTACTTTTGATAGTTGGTAAATTCATAGATGCATGATCATTATAAGTTAATGTTGTTTTTGATCATGTTATTAGTATCTGATTTTCATTTACAGAACATTAGTGGAGCGAGCTCGCGTTGAGTGCCAGAACCATTGGTTTGTGTACAATGAGCGCATGAGCGTGGAGTCCTGTGCTCAAGCAGTGTCAAACCTGGCTATCCAGTTTGGGGACAGCGACGACGACAGTGGAACTGCTATGTCCAGACCTTTTGGTGTTGCCGTCATGTTTGCAGGTTTATAGAATTATGTGATTTCCCTATTGATCATATCTGTGTATGAAAATGAAAACAATATGCTTATGTAGTGTTGTTAAATTATTTTGTCTTTAATAGTGTTGCCATGTTGTTTAGTAACTTTTTGGTTTTCACTATACATAATAATTACATAGTATTAGAGAAAAATGACTGGCAAAACCCCCTGCTAAAAGGTATCTGGATGGTATGAATTTGTATAATGGAGGTGTTAATGTGATCCTGAGTTGCCCTTTGTCAGATGACGCAGTACTATTGTATTGTGTTTGTAAGACACACCTTTGGCTCCAGAACCTCGGACTCTGGGCAAGGCAGAGTTTGAAATAGGTAACAGTGGTTTCCCATGAGGCTGACATAGTCATCATTGGTGCACTCGCCTCATTAAAATTTTAGATAAAAAAAAACCCCCTGCTGTATGCAAAACTTGGTCACATGTCATCAGCCTATTATATATGTCCCACTGCTGGGCAGAGGCCAACTCTCGATTGGTGGATGTAATGCTAGCAATCTTAATGTGCCTCAGGTATTGACGAGAAGGGGCCGCAGTTGTTCCACATGGATCCCAGCGGCACATTTGTGCAGTACGATGCTAAGGCTATTGGCTCCGGCAGCGAGGGAGCGCAACAGAGCCTGAAGGTGTGTGTGTTTACTGTTTATTTTGTGGTTGTCTAGAAAATAAATTAGTTTATTACAAAAAATATTTCTACTTGTTTATAGAGTAATACAATTATATTATTAAATTTGTTGCATCACAATTTTTTCTTTTATGTAGTAAGAAGTAGATCAGGCTTATACCAGTCCAACTAGATTGGAGCAACTCTGCAAACACTTTCTCTTCTAATTTTAGAAATGTGGTTACTAAAAAGTTAAATGGAACATTTTCAATAAATACAAGATTTTTGTCTGACTGTACATTTTGTACATTTTACTTGCATTGCCATCCTATCTATGTATCTATTCCAAATATCAAGAATCCAATCACTGAAGATTGGTCAAATTTGAAATATATTCATTTGTTTCATACAACTTTGCAAGCTAAATAAAAGCTCGTAAAATTGCATTCCAGGAAGTCTACCACAAGTCCATGACTCTGAAGGAAGCCATCAAGTCTGCGCTCACCATTCTCAAGCAAGTGATGGAGGAGAAGCTCTCGGAGAACAACGTGGAGGTGGTCACCATGACTCCTGGCTCTATGTTCCACATGTACACACGGGAGCAGCTGGCCGAGGTTATCAAAGACATACCCTAAGTAGATAGCGTCACAGGTATTTGGTGTGGTTATGATTTCAATAATTACCCTGCTGGGCCCAGGCTTTGTTTTTTTATAGGAAAGAAGCTGTATGAATAATGTAAATTAAAGTTAAATGATATATTGACGTGATAACGTCTTATAAATTGATGAACGCCGGTTGCACTCACGAAAAAGCATGACTCATTGTCACGTTCCGCGTGACGTCAGTGTGCAAGCGAGAGCGCGGAACAAGCGTGAGAGACACGATCTTCTCGCGTGACGTCAAAGCTAGCAGTTCGAATATGTTTCTTTATGACGTTATCACGTAAAACTGTCGTTCGCAAACCGACATTTTAAATCGATTTTGATTAAGAGTTTTGAAACATTCCTAAAACTATCTCGTTTTTTTTTCGGCAAACCATGACCACACTAAAAACAGTATTTAGTAGTAATATTTGAAGTAAATTGTATTTTACTGTAATATTTGTAAAATAAACTAAATCCTGAATAATAAGTTTGAGAAAATCATTTTATAATTGCATTTGTTAATTTATGTATGTATATTTTAGCATAAATTTATTATACACCTAAACTTTATATGTTTATGAAACCGTATATCATTTGTAATTTGTAATGCAGTTTATTTGAAATATTGCTAGCGGTGAGAGGTTTTTCTAAGGAAACTTACAGTAAGTATTCACTGTTTAAGCAAAAATACATCTTCTTTATTATAATCGAGTATTTATTTATCACCTGTATGTTACCTTAGTTTAGTAGATAGATGTAGTAAGTTATTTGTTGCGTAGAAGTAGGATTACAGACCTGTCAGGAATTGCAGATATAATCTAAAAGGTTTAGGCGCATAACGTCTCGCTCGAATAATGTCCCTTTGTCCCTTTCGCGAAATGTCCCTTTCCTAAATGCCCCTTACGCAAGACGACCCTTCTGCAAAAGGGCCCGCTCGCAAAACGTCCCTTCACATAAATAAAGTTCCGTTCGCAAAACGTCCCTTTCGCAAAATGGTCCGTGCGCAAAACGATCCTTATCCCATGAGAACACTCCTGGTCTCTACTGTAACAAGCTTTTTCCAGACGGGACGTTTTGCGAATGGGTCATTTTTCGTAGACGGACCTTTTGAGTAAGGGCCGTTTTGTGAATGGGGTATTTCACATAAGGGACCATTTGCAGAGAAGAAGTTTTGCGAATGGGACGTAATTTTGGTGGAGGGACGTTTTGCGAGTGGGACATTATGCGCCCAAACCATTTAAAAGGGCTAAGTAAATAATAAAGTATAAGGGTATGCTTGAAACTGAGCAGGGCGGAAATGTTGTGAATGAAAATGGGAAATGTCCACAGGAAGTCTGAAACGTGATGGGTTTGCTAGGCTTCCTTCAGAAGCCGGGCTGGTATAATTGACAACATTTCATTTTTATAACACCTGAAAATGTATATGTGGTTCGAAAGCATTTTGCCTCCTGATCACTGTAATATGTTTACATAATTTTAATATCGCTTATTATAAAAAATAAAAATTAATTAAAAATATGTCCTAATTTTACCAAAACTACCACAGGATAGGTGTAACGCCTTTGGTTTTTTCACGAAAAAAAATAAGCGATCATAATTTTGTATTTTTGACAACTTCAAAGTACAAGGGGGGCAACTCTGAAATTCTAGTTTCGAAGTTCGTTGCATACCTTCTCTCTCACTCTCAAGATAATGACTATTAGTATGAGCGGAACAGCACGAAGCGAACCTCGAAAATCGAATATTGGAGAATAGGGCCTGACATTGACAATTTGAAATTAACGTCAGTTTTTTTTTTCTATAGAGAAAAGACAAAGGGATAAGTGTGTATTCTGTGATAGTATCGGAGTTACGCCCTTTTAGAATAAGCACAAATTAATTATAAATTAAATACAAGCCCTAGCGAAAAAATTAAACTTTCAGCATGTTCATCTTTTCAAATAAAATACAGAGAATCATTAAAATTATAGGCTCAGAAATATGAAATGTTGTCAATTGCAATTTCAACCAACGCTATTGATCGGTTTCACGCTTTTCCTCGGCTTTTTGGAAAGCGCACACTAATCCTTGATTGATGCAATCCTCCAGATGATAGCAGCTATTCCTGAGCTGCAGTGGAGTGAGTCCAGTTCACGGAACACTTTACAAGACTTCTCCAAACTCAAGCTTGGACGACAGACAAGTGTCAATTAGTTTTGCTCATGTACCTATTAGGTAGCAGATTTTAATACATTTGATTCGTTTTTTTGTGTTATTGTTATTATTATTTTGATACACACAGGTATAGCAGTTTGTCTAGCAGTGAGAAACTTATGAGGTATATAACAAAACAATCTGTTGAAAAATTTTTTTTATTAAAAGTATAAAAAAAATTAAAAATGTAACAATTAAGTAGATTGGGACCTAAAAAGGTGCGATACAAAATAACAATTTAAACCTTTGGAAAATCCAAAAATTGTCCCTGTAAGTTTAAAAAATATTCACACATTTACCTGCCATGGTATCTACCTGGTAACTGAGACTTAAATGCAAATTTTAGTTGTGACATATAGACTTTAAATGTGAATAAAATTATAGTCGTTAAACCGATTTTACTACATTATTATGTGGGACCACCAAACACCTATCAAAAATTGGTTTACTGGTGGCTATATCGTCATACCACTACGTATAAAAAATAGGACCCTCCTTAAGGTCACAGATTTAGCTATAATATCATTCCGGTTGCATCAACACAAATAATCATTGCAATCACCAATACTTAGCCAAATACGATTCCATTTCTAACGGACTCGTACTCGGCCCAAACCGTTCCACGGGCACACCGTTCTTATCAACAATAAATTTGGAAAAGTTCCATTTGATGGCATCAGTCAAAGTACCGCCCTGCGCACTCTTCAAGAACTTCCACAAGGGATGCGCGTTGTCACCATTAACCTCCACTTTTTCAAACAAGTCGAATTTGACACCCCTGTTCTTGATAAAAGCAAGGATATCTCTAGGGCTTCCTGGTTCCTGCCCACCGAATTGGTTGCAAGGGAACGCCAGTATACGCAGACCTCTGCTGGCATATTTGTCGTATAGTTCATTCAACTCCTTATAATGGTTGTCGGTGTACCCGCATTCGGACGCTACGTTTACTATTATGGACACATACCCCTTGTATTTTTCTAGTCTCACTTCTTTGCCGTTAATGTTATTCACTGTGAAGTCGTATACTGTTTTTGGGGCGCTGTTTGGTGTCTCTCGAGGTTGGCTGAAAGATTTAGATTAATGTCAGCAGCTTGCTTTTAATTAAGACTCTGGACACATTCATACAATTTCAGTCGGTAGCTGTTTTTTAATATTATGCAATCAACATTTAAGTCAATCACGAAAATAGTAATTGTGAAAGGGTTATTTATTTTAGTCAAGTAGTGGCTTCAATAAATAATACAATACTCTGTTTTAATCCTTCTGTTACTTCATAAAAACATACAAAAATACAAATATTTTGTTATTCATCCGTCAACACCATGCAATTAATTATTGTTAGTAGGTCAACCAAATGGAACCCTGGGCCACTGTATAAACCTTATCGCAATAAGTGATCGGCTTGTTATTTATATCTGTCAGTGTCGAAAGTATTCCGTCGTTGATTGTGAAAAGTTTGTATAGTGGCCTAGGGTCCCATTTGGGTGAATGTAGAAAGCAGCTCATGCAAATCTTTTGTTAAATTAACAACATGCAATTAACACCTAATTACAAGCCATATCAATACCATCTAATATTTTGAATCACGATTGCTTTGGATTAATCTTAAAGTAAGCTTAAGAAAGAAACTAGATCTTTAAAACGGATATTCCATGCCGGAACTATCCCAAATATTGTTAACTAGCTGTTGCCAGCGACTTCGTCTGCAAATAATTCGTTTATCGCTATCCCGCGAGAACTAAGCAATTTTCCGGGATAAAAAGTAGCCTATGTGCTATTCCAGACTTTTCTCTATCTATTTGCCGAATTTCATCCAGATCCGTTGGGCCGTTCTGGCGTGATTGAGTAACAAACAAACATCCATCCATCCATACTTTCGCATTTATAATATTAGTTAGATATCATAAAGTATCCATGTTTTTACACTCGCCTCCCCCTCGCGTGGAACTCCCTGAAGGTCTCGACAGCTTCGAACACGTCATCAGCTAGTATGTCCGGGTTCTCCAGCGCAGCAAAATGGCCGCCGTCGTCAACTATGGTGCTGTGGAGATAGTTCTTGTATTTGAGCTTGAGCAACACGTCTGGTTGGTAGAGCAGTTCGTACTTAAACTTGATACCCCACGATGGCACTTGCGTTGGGACTCTGTAGGAGAAAGATATGTATAAAAATGTGTAAATGTACGTTATTATTAAATACTAGCCGTCCGTCCCGGCTTCGCACGGGTGCAGCAAGCAATAAATATACCTATGTCACTTAGGGTGAATGTAGCTTTCTAATGGTGAAAGAATTGTTAAAATTGACTCAGTAGTTTTTGAGTTTATTCGTTATAAACATACACACAAAAATACAAATCTTTCCTCTTTATAATAATATTAGTATAGAAATAAAAATAAAAATGAATCGCTACATGTGTTGTTAGGCGCTAAACACAAGCACACGGCGGCCACGACGTACAAAATCCGCGTTCTGAAATGAACACAGGCACGACGTCGTCTGTACACGCGTCAATGTGTGCGTAAGATACACAGGGCTGTCTATCGCAAAAACCTAGTACTATAAGTACTACCAATGACATAAATATAGGTACTTATAATGAAGATATGGCTTAGATGTGTGCAAATAAAATGTACTTAATCGTTATCTATTTATTTAAACTTACTTAAAATGTGTCTGTCTGTGTATTTAAGCATTATTATTTTCAATTACAATAGATGTACGACAACAAACTTAAGCGAATGATTCTGTAGTTATTTCATGTATTAATCGCGATAATTTCAGAAAGCATTAATTTTCTAATGTTTTATAAAATGAAGTAGGTAGGATAGGTTCCCGAACTTGTGCTGTGCGGCCGACATACATCGCGTTGCGAGCCCTACTAGTTGCCAGCAGCTTTCCGGCAGACTGCGCTTGAGGGGTGGGGTAACTCGAATCGGTGCGGGGCGGAGCGTGGCCATTCTGTACGTTAGTACTATTATATATTCTGTGACACAAGTGTGTGGTGGACCAATTTGGATAATTCTTTCTTGTTATGCTCGTTATTTTCAGGACAAGGTTTTATGACAACAATTAAAACTGTATACATAAACATAAATAAACATTGCTGTAACGTCGGCCAACTGTGTCTTAAAATAAATCCGGAATACTTTGGCAGGTCTTTAAAATGGCCTTTTTTTTTCAGGTATAATGTTAGGACTTTGGCTATGCCTCCGTTTTCTTGCCTCTGTTTTCGTTTTGTTTATTCGCTTCGTTAAAATCATTGTATTAAAGTCTGAATCATATCATCGAGTGACAAAGGTAGGTATAAATAAACCTTATTCACTACCTCCTTATTCATAAACGCTCTATAGACTTCTGCTAACTTAGTAATCGTTTGTCCTTATCTGCCACTTTGACATTTACCTTTCACAGATAAGGAGAAACAATTGGTAAGTTAACAGAAGCCTATAGAGCGTTTATGAATAATACCAGGGGCGTAGCTACCGCCGTATCGGCCGTATCAATGATACGGGGCCCCCGGGCTACAGAGGCCCCTAACGTGTGTATCCAGCAAAAATTAGTAAAATGTTATCTACTATGTCACATCACATCATTTGGGACCCCCCCCCCCCCCGACTAATTTTGATACAGGGCCCCTCCAAGGCACGCTAGGCCACTGGGTAATACCCTAGTTTTCAAATTACCATGGGCTCATAATGGGCTCTTAGGGGTATTAGTGAATACGGTATTATGAAATTTTGTGGTTTTAAGCCCAAAGCTATAAATCGTGTAGTAAAAAATCTTCGTTCTAATCTAATGGGATCATCCAGGGAACAGGGAATACGTTTGTATGAAGAAACGGCCACCTAAGGCCACCCGATTCTTAACACCGTCCATACTCACTCATCTAACTTATAAGCCAGCTGTTTCGCGCTAAAGGACTCCGCATACAGTCGTACCGACGTCGCTATGCTGTTAGATACCCAGTATATCATCACGTTGTCCAGGAGATGTGTCAGCGTGAACTTTCCCAGCAAGTTGCCGTCGTTGGCTTGTTTGAAAGCTGGGTTGGTCCATGTTGAGAACTTTTCTAATATGTATGCTGCCAGGCCCGCCGGAGAGTCCGTTAGGGCCGTACCTGTGTACAAATGCCGGTTGAAATAAAAAAAAAAGTTTATTTCAACTTTTTCGTAGTTATTAATGTGGGACTAAATTATTATATTTTTTTCAAGTCACAATCAAATCTTACTACTAACTGAATCCTCAACATCTTTCATACGTCACCTTATTCTTCAAATCGAATATTCACTCTGTCACTCTTATATCATCCGTCTCATTCACACCCTCTTACGTTCCATTCCATATTCATTTATTAGTTTTACTTTTCATTGTTTAAGTTAAATGTACATACCTAATTTACATGCTTTACTGGTTTTTTTGAATAAATTCTCTTTTTCAATTGATAAACACTGAGCGTACATACATGCACAAGGCGGAGTCATCTCTTTAAGGGATCTCTTCCAGTCAACCTTTGCAATTCGCAAAATAAAAAAATATAGTAAAATTGTAGGCAATTTTAATGAACCTACCAAGAGTATAATGATCGAAATATTTGGCTATACTGCACTGGATGCACAAAATCATACGTTACCAATAGTGTCAGGCTTGGTGGCCTGTATGTGCATGTATCCAGACTCCTCGATGGTGCTCATAGTTTTCTCACTCCACGGGTACATACGACTTTGTAACTCCGGCTCCTCGATCAGGCTCGGCCAGAACTGACCTGATAAAGATATTTTATTATAGACCAATCGCTTAAACGAGCCCTCACCCGCGCGGCTGCGGGGCGCGGGGTAGGACGACAAAGGGGACCCTAGCCCCCCGCGGTCGTCCCACCCCGCGCCCCAGCCCCGCACGAGCGAGGACTTGTTTAAGCGGTAGTTCTATACATTAGAATCATTAGGTATATCATCAGGTAGCTGCCTGGCGGACGGACTGCATGCATTAGTATGTTTGAGCTAAGCTCTAGAACTGACGATTAGTTTTTATATTACGAAAGGTACTAGTAGCAGTACTAGTAGTATTGCAGCACGGCTGGCACAAGTGTGAGCTGTGCTAGACTTGCTGATGCGTTGCCAGTCTAGTTTAGAGACTGTTACCCATGGTCCCTCTCGTAGTCCCTTGAAGGGACTATGGAGAAAAACCCCGTGATACCTTCAAGTAATATTATGCTGCCCAATCACGAGGTTAGGATAGTTAGGTATCTATCTTCAGTTGCCTGAAGGCCAAAATAGTAAAAAGAAGCTTGGGCGGAGCTCCATCGAAAACTAGTTGGACACTAACTGGAGGGTTACTCCGAAATTCGATTTTCGAAGTTCGTATCACACCGTCCCTCTCACTCTCAAATTAATAACTATTAGTGAGAGCGAAACGGCACGAAACGAACTTCGAAAATCGGATTTCGGAGTATAAGGCCTGTAGTTGAACCATGGGTCAGGAGTGTTAATATGTTCCAAATGAAAGTTTCTTAATTAACCAAATTGCTTTTTTTTTTTTATGTGAATAGGAAGGCAAACCAGCAAGTGGGTCACCTGATGGTAAGCGATCACCACTGCCCAAAGACACCCGCAACCCCGGAGGGATTGCAGATGCGTTGCCAACCTAGAGGACTTAGATGAAATGCCTCCTTGTGCCCGTAATTTCCCCGGCTTTGCTTGAAGGGACTACGAGTATTTTTATTCCCCGTTATCCCTTCTAGGGTCTATGGGAGGGACCACAGGTAACAAAGGGTATGTGAGCTTAGATGGAATACCTCATCATGAGTCAGTAATTTCACCGTTTCGCTTGCTCTTCACGCCGAGACAGCAGCGTAAGCACTGCTTCTTGGCGGCAAGATTATCAAGTAAGATGGTGGCAGCGATCCGGAAGGACCTTACACAAAGTCCTACCCGCAAAAAAACATTGTTACCCTCACAATAATTACCTAAGAACGAATACACGTTAGCCAACATATGGAACGTCAGCGCGGGGAAGTTGGTATGGAATCCCAGTACGTTATTTTGGAACAGTGTTGCCATGTGTGAGCCCACCACGTGGCCAGCGTCTCCACCTTGGATGTAGTAACGCTCGATATTCAACCTCTTCATAAGGTTTCGCATCACTACTGCTATCTCTGCAGGGCCTAAGCCTGGTCTAGTTGAGCCCTAGGGAAAACAATTGCTTGTTATCGGAGACTTGATTATAATTTATAAGTTATAGCTTCTGCCTGCGTCTTCGTCCTCGTAGAATAAGATTGAAGAACTGATATTCTGCAATAATCTTTACGTTACGACTCTAGGCAGCTACGACCTTTAACATGTATATCGCTATCCCGCGGGAACTATGCTATTTTCCAGGATAAAAAGTAGGCTATGTTTTAATCTAGGGTACCAGCTATCTTTGTTCCAAATTTTATCCAAATCCGTTGGGTCCTTTTAGCGCGAAGAAGGGACAAACTTTGTCCCTTCTTCGCGCTAAAAGGACCCAACGGACACACTCACTCACTCACTCACTCACATCGTCACGAATTTTCGCATTTATAATATTAGTAGGAGTAGGATTGGATTGGAGATCGAGACGATTTTGGTCTGCCAATGCAGTGCAGAGCAAACAGCCTCTAGTGTAAGTGTTTGACCCAATAAGGCCTTGAACGCACTACGGGCTCGTGGTCCAAGTGTTATAAAAATTACGAATCACACTCCACCATAAAGACGACAGAACCCCGCCTAGCCACCACCTAACCAAATTTTATTATCACTAGCGAAGATTTTTATAACAGTGAGACCATGAATAGACCAAGTCCCAAACTAAGTAAAGTTTGTACTATGGGAACTACGCAACGGATGGATGGATGATTCTAAACGTATTAAGAAAATCATCTATCTTAGGAATAATTTACTTGTGAGAATCCATAGCCAGGCAGGCTGGGTATCACGAGTTCGAACACGAACTTGTACCCGGGCCGCGGAGTGGTCAGCTTTGGCACCATTTCGTAGAACTCCCGCACGGAACCCGGCCACCCGTGCAAGAGGAGGAGAGGCACTACCTGCGAGGAGGGAATATACATTAGAAATATCGAATAGTATGCCAGTGCCGGCGTGGCCATCGCGGCCCTTGGCAATGCAACTTTATCTTTTTCTAACTTCCTAAAATACTTTTAACTTTTTTTTCTGTTGGGAGCAGTAATTTGAGCCTTATGTTAGTAAGTTACTAATAGGTTACTATGACTCTTTTAAATCTGTCCTGTTCAAGGACCTTCAAAACTTGTATGTTATATACAAGTCAGACATGGAACAGTTTAAAGTATACATAATCTTCAGATGTCAAGTAAGCTTGTTTTTTTTTTAATTTATTAAGAAACAAACAGTCCTACATAATCAAGTGATGGTTTTAGAGTCATCATGATCAATCAATAGTTTCCTCCTGAAATAAAATAAGTATTTATTTGTTGTATCATTATTACAATAAACAAAAGAAGATATGAATGTTATTGATATTCTATATACACAATGACTATTTACGTGAACCAAATATGATTCTAATCAAAACTAATTTATCATTCTGTGTCACTTCCCAATCAATAGTAACATAACACAATTGAAATATTTGAATTCTGTACCCCAATTCTCAGAGAATTCCTTTTAAGTATCTTTTGGTTTTGCTATATAAGTGATATTGTAGTCATATTGTCCACATGAGTATGACTGTGTACTAGAATATGTATACAAAAAGAAGATGAATGAAGACATCCACTGAAAGCTGCCAAAGCGAAATAAAATAAATGATCCATTCAAAGCTACCATGCCATTTTTTTAACAACCTCTGTAAAATAATAAGATTGAACAAAATGTGTACTGACCTCAACATCATCTGCAACTTTTGGCTTCACATGAATATAATGTATATCCAAGCCTTGTATATTAGTTTTATAGTGGTTATGCTGGTTCAGGAACTGTTCTCGGTCTTTGAAGTTGTACTTGTTTTGCCAGTAGTCGAGCACTCTAGTCAGGAAGTCAGAGTTGAAGCCGTACGTGAAGCCTGCTCCTTCCAAAGGAGGGACGAAGGGGCGGCGGTGAAGTAGACGCTCTCTCAGGTCATTCACTATCTAGAAACAAAAAAAGTATGCAAAGTGACTACTTACTATAATAGAACGCACTCTAGTGTCAATTTCAGAGAATTTGCAATAATTTAAAGCAGTTTAAAAAAAATAACTTGGATAGCCTAAGAAAACATTGACCACATCAATAACACAACACGTCATCATAACTTTGATAGTTTTACAAAGATTTTAAAAAGAAAAATCATGTTTGTTGGTTGAAAGGTATGAGGTCTAATATTGTATCCTCTAAGGGTCTAATAACTCTAATAGTTTGACCTTGGTGCCTTGGCAGAAGGAAAATACCTTCTTTGAGATGCTTTGTGTGTTACACTTCTCTGTTGTAAGTATTGCACCTTGTTTGCATTGCACCCATAAGAATGTTAGGTAGGCAGGTGGAAATATTTCACAAACTCAAGGAAAACTTGGAAGAAAGTCAAGATGGACTGACCTGACCTGATTAAAGTTGTTGGACTTCAATATAGAGATGATAAAAGCTATCAACAGTTCAGTATAGTGGTGTACTTTTTTTAATAATAAAAATCAAACAAGTTTTTAGTGAAGATAATGTTAATGTTAAATTGTGCATAGACAGTATACGTGCCGGCACATAACTCTAGTGACGACGAGTCACGTGGAGGGAATGCGCACCCATGGATACTGTATTGTATACTTCTGCGCAGACAAGGTCTTCGCTAGACTTACGTGCCGGCACTTACACCAATTCTATACTATGATTGTTAAAATATAGCTATTATATTTACCACATCAGAAAACTCAATCTTGTATGGCCTGATGGAGACGTCAGGTTTCTGGCTAATGGGGTACGGACCCCACCACGCCTCGAGGTCCATGTTGGGCATTGGTGGGGGTGTGGTCAGCACATTGAACACATAATAGGCAGCCAGACCCGATAGAACTGCAAATACTATAAATACTTTCCCAAACTGAAACACAAAGAAACAACATTTCATCATTTAATCAAGTAAGTGGCCGTCTCAGCCTACTTAGTCTACGGAAATGTGAACTTTCTGTTTCAAATTCTGATAGTTAAAATTTGATGTGGGTCTCTGGTTAAAAAAAATACCAAATTTAATTGCTTAAAGGAAAATTTGCCTCATAATTTTTTAGTTATAATAGAAAGACAAAACAGTTACCCTCTCAAAGTAGTCTATTATAAAAAAATACTGTTTTGACCATACAGTTGAAAAAAACCTAATATTTATTCATAGATACTCTAATTTTTCAGTCTGATAGTTTCACAAGTTTTAGAATAACTTTGACATTATATAAAACTCATGCTTCCATCAGATAAAACTTCAAAGTTACAAAAGTTCAACAGGCTTTCATTGAATTTCTAAGTAATTAAGTACCTAACTTGTACTTACCGAAAATGAGCTTTGTTGCTTATGCTGAGATTTCTTAACATTTTCTTTTTTATTATCCTTTTTATTCGCCATATTTGCACTCTCCCTAAAACTAAATCATTTAGGTATATTTTAATTAAAAAATAACTTGTTGTTTTAAAGTTAAAGGTGAGGTAAGTATAAAGTACTTGAATGAAATATTACACGACTGCTAGCACTTTTAAATTCCATTTCAGCGTTATCTTATCATTTTTTATGCATTGTTTTTGCTATATGTGATGACAAGATGAACCGGCATTTCGCCTCCTCGCTATTTTAACCTCGTAAAATAGTGAATACGTATTTCATAAAAATCAACTGATGCGCGTTAAGAATAAAGTCGTTTTTGGAATTTTATAATTCGATATAATACGAGGTTTTCAAAGTAACTAATAGATTTTCTAACAATCACTGTACACTAGTAATTTGAAAATTAATTTCATTAATTAAATCTAGAAGCTTACGTGAAATATTATTGTTATCTAATAGGTAGGTACTGATATTATTAATTTAGCAACTATTACAAAAACAAATTAAAAACTTTGACCCCGCAGTTTCACGGAGTTGTCAAGTGATACCAAGGCTACGTTCAGTAACTAAAGTGTCAGTGTGATTATCGTCGGGTGAAAATCTTCCGATCATTTTCACACCGACTGAACGAGTTGGGGCGTTCTTCTGTCAAAAGTGTCAATTCCAATATTCAAATCAAAACTTAGTGAAGAATTCAGAATCGAAATTTAAATTTCAAATTTCTTTTAAATTCACATTAAATTTAAATTTCGATGGCATGCGATTTCGTTTTCGTAATAATAAGTTTATTATAAAGTAAGTAAAAAAGTAAAGTACATGTAAAGTGTAATACTTGGCTGCGTTCAGTTCGGACGCCCGACGACGCCCGACGACGCACTGGCCCGTTCAGTAACTTGGTGCGATCGTCGGGTGATCACACCAAGTCGTTCAGTAACATCGCCGGGCGTCGTCGGGCGATCGCACCGGTCACCCCGTAAAATAGATGGGTAAAAAACGCCCAGACGTCACTTTGACAGTTGTCTTAAGTATTACACTTTACATGTACTTTACTTTTTTACTTACTTTATAATAAACTTATTATTACGAAAACGAAATCGCATGCCATCGAAATTTAAATTTAATGTGAATTTAAAAGAAATTTGAAATTTAAATTTCGATTCTGAATTCTTCACTAAGTTTTGATTTGAATATTGGAATTGACACTTTTGACAGAAGAACGCCCCAACTCGTTCAGTCGGTGTGAAAATGATCGGAAGATTTTCACCCGACGATAATCACACTGACACTTTAGTTACTGAACGTAGCCCTTAAGACAACTGTCAAAGTGACGTCTGGGCGTTTTTTACCCATCTATTTTACGGGGTGACCGGTGCGATCGCCCGACGACGCCCGGCGATGTTACTGAACGACTTGGTGTGATCACCCGACGATCGCACCAAGTTACTGAACGGGCCAGTGCGTCGTCGGGCGTCGTCGGGCGTCCGAACTGAACGCAGCCCAAGTGATACAATACAAAATGTTAATGTCATGTCATCTGTCAATGTCACATGTCTTGTTTGAGTCACTGAATAAAACTCTGATCTAATAGGTCGACGCGCTTCATACGCTTATGGCGGTTTTAGTTGCGTCCAGATTGTGCAATGCGACATTTTGCGGAACGGCGCGAAAATTAAAAAATAATATGATTCCAATAGTTCGTCACGTCTAGGACACGTCACGTCCCATAAAAGAAAATCGATGAACAAAAAAGTAGTTACGAATTGAAATTGAAGTTTTGGGATGGCAATGATGGAATATGGTAGTTAAAGGATTCTGAGCAAGAAAAACTCAAAATAGTTTAAATAATATAGGAAAAAACATTAGGCCAAATTAAAGCTGACGCTAGTCAGCAGGTACAACGCAAAATTGGGCTCAGAGCTCAGATTAAACAAAAAGTCAGTATTTATGGAAGCGTATTATCGGCAGTGAGGGCTTACTATGGGCTTACTACTTTGTACTTATCTCAACCAGTTTACTTGGCAAAATTTGGTTGCGCTTGTGTGCGTAAAACTGTATGTACCTACGCATACGCTAAGGCGTAGATTACACCGGCTCCATTTGTCCCATGCATGATTCCGTCTGAACATTTTATTTGGTTTTGGTTCGTACCTACGTTTTCCGCCGCATCACCGTCACTAATTGAAAAAATTGAAATTTAAAACACGCATGTAGATCAAAAACCACATTTAATTTCCAGAAATATTCCGCTCACATTTAATAAATAAAGCGGGCTATTGACGTGTGAAACGAATGCGAGTAACCCCGCGTGAATGGCGTCAGCGTTAATTGAACTTGCGGGGCCAATATCGCTCGTTTACTTTTTTTTACTGAGGATGTAAGGGTTGACAGTTTCAGTTTGTTTGATCCTAAAATTGAATTCACGCTTAATATTTTCTAACGCTTCTTGGAAGGCTGACATCACGGCATCGTGCTGCCGTGCTGTTGTTAATAATCGTTGTGTTGTTATGTAGGTACATTACGTCTAAATAGGTTAAGGTGAGTACCACATAGATTGGCTTTTTAAGCATGGAACAGTCGAACGGGTCATATCACAAATTGTTCCTGCGACCAACCAAATTACATATGTACTTACCTAGATACTCAGAATTTGTCGATGCTGACATGGCTGAAAATAATCGTCTGAAATTTGCGGTTCTATTTAATAAGAGAATACGTGCTAAATGCTTTACCACAGACCTAGTCACTAATCAAATTTCAAATGAATCGAATATGCATCACAATCTCGTGAAACATTTTTCGAATGAAGTTAAATTAAACGCCGCGAGCACCAGCCCTGTTCCAACACCCACCACGCTTTCATCCCGCTATCACGGCTCTCAGCTCTTTGTCATCGTTTTCCCATTTTTCCCGCCGACCTATAGCAGCCCAAAGCCCCTAGCTTAACAATATAACAGCCATCTCCAACCAAAACTGATCCTTAACGGCCTACTCCGTTTAAACAACATTCGAATGTAACGGTTGCGACGATAAAACGTTCCGTTTTGCGTGACGTCAGTGCGGTTTTTCGAATGAAATCCTCTGCTGGGGTAACTGACATCCGAATTTAATATCGGATTTGGTATTTAATAATTCGTTTAATATTTTATCAACTGGGTGCCGATAGTTAGCGGGCTGGTGTTGAAGCGATAATTAAATCCGAAATCGGATTCACGCGTCATTTGGTGTTGTAATTATTTAATTAGTGATGTTTTTCCAGGTTGCATGTAGGCTGTTACATAGTAAATAATTTAAATGTTACAAGCTACCAACGTGCTTTTAATGAATGTATAAAAATAATTTATTAGGTAAAGCCTGTGGGCGAGTGTTGCTTTCCTGTAGGCAAATTACCTACTGACTCGAGAACCTAAAGTAACAGGTCGCTTTTCATAGCTACAACTTTATAATGGAAAGTGACCAGTTATTTTTGCTCGTTACTGCATGTAGCGATTTGAGGGCTCGAATATGGGGGCACTGTCTTTGTCTAAGCCCATTTCGATAGTTCACAAAGTATGTATTTTATTTTAAGTGTGCCCGTCTTGGGGTCTCTACGTCCATTGTGAGATGAACCCCAAGGGGTTGGTTTATGCGCGGGGCGGTTATCGGGTCGCCGCAGCCGTCTTACCACGGTCTAGCGCCACGCCCGGCCAAGCTGTCGCCAAGTTTATGGGTAGGTACTGAACTGACTGCAAATACATGCCAAGCGATGTTTTTAAGCCAAGTCTAGAAAAAAAATGTGTCTTTTTTACAGCGTACCTACGAACCCTGTGCTTACTGTGTTTTACAAAAAAAGAAGGAAAAAGCTAATATTTAAAGAAAGCTGTTGCTTAAAAAACTATCTAATATTATAAATGCGAAAGTATGGATGGATGTTTGTTACTCAATCACGCCAGAACGGTGCAACGAATCTGAAATCTGGATGAAATTCGGCACATAGGTACCTAGATAGAGGAAAGACTGGAATACCACATAAGCTATTTTTTATCCCGGAAAATTCCCGCGGAATAGCGATAAACGAATCCTTTGCAGACAAAGTCGCAGGCAACAGCTAGTAATAATATAAATGACTTATATTGAAACTAAATTGTTGTTTTCTAAAAGGACTTTTCGAAAGACAGGGCAACATCGTTAAGCTTCTTACTAAATAAAACTGAAAAAAATCAAAATAATACTTAGAGCCTCGTTTTGCGGTAGAAGTTGGCAAATAGATACATCATACAAGCTACGAGTAGCTCTTGAAACTTCAGGTAGGGTAATCTAATAACATAAGATAAAGTAAATAGACTCGTATACATCTGAATGTGTAGTAAGTTAACTGTCTTTGTGAATTAACAGTCTATCATATGCTATTCATCGTAAATTATGAAATTGTGACCCAAAAACACCTGAGCACCCGTCAGTTACACCACGCCCACTCAAGCGTCTCTGAAATGGATCGTCTTCAAATTTCATTGAAAGCTATCGTTACGTAACAGCGAATCCCCAGATTATCCCGACAAACTTACTATTACCGTCACAAAACACCCGTTAAACTCGTAAGTCTAATGTCTGAAGGTGCTTTTTGGTGTGGGTAGTTGTTGAGGGTGGGTTGGCGTTAAGTTTGCAGGGACACAAGGGTGAGACCTTAAGTGGGGGCGGGCAGATAACGTCACAGGTCGGGGCTTAGCGGTTACTAGAGTCGCGCTTGACGCTTCGCTTCCGCAGGGATGGGGATTTAGACGTTATTTATAGGGTTGCCAGTCATGAAAATAAATTTTCGTTTATAGTAGATTTTTTTTGTAATTTCTTCCTCTTTGATTTTCTACGATAAACATGAAATATTGTTAAAATAATCGTTAACTGAAAACGACATTGCAACTATTGCAAACCAGCATGTCTTAAGTCTGGCTAACGAAAGATGAGGATGGCGCCGAAAATTTAAATAAGTTTCTGTAAAAAATATCATTTTTTAATATCCGCTTTTTTTGCTGACTGTACTTGCATTGTCATCCGTCCTACATAATGTGTGTAAGTACCTACCTACTAAATTCCAAGTCTATCGGACCAACCGTTGAAGAGTTCCCTCCTGCAGAGACGATCCTGGCTGGATCGTTTTTAGATCTGTCTGAGGGGAAGAGCAGTGCTTGGTCCGGTGCACCCTGGGCATCGGTTAATGATTTCCTGGCAGATTCTGAGGGATATCATTACCCGTTGGCTAAGGGGGTCTTTTGACCGTGTTCTACCGTACAACGTTGCCGACATTTTTGTCACAAGATTTTTGAATACTGTAAGTATTTATTACTTCGACATTGGCGACAATTAATTGGTGGGGCTATATTAATAAAAGAAGAAGAAGAAGCCCTTATCTACATAAATAGTACCTACCCATAAACTTTATTTTATAACCCCTAGCAATTAACAGTTTTTAATAACGTTTCTGCCTATTAAATTAACTATGTTCTAATAGCGCTATGATCTATAAAATATTGCCGATTGCGTAACGCGCAAGCGCCCCCGCATTAGTGTTGCTTTTTCTCTCTTTCCCTACTTAAATGACAGGGATGCAATACAACATGAAATACGAAGCGAAGTGCCGGCGTCAAATACGCGCGTTGCGACATGTGAATGTTACAATAAAATTAACGTAGTTGTACACGCAAGTTGGTGTTAATTAGATGGCTAAACTACGGGTGCTTGGAGTAACTATTACACGTGCTTAAGCTAAGTATCATTTCCGGGGCTAACTGCCACACCCAGAGTTTTTAATTAATTGTCATGCATCTTGGCTAAACTAAGAAAATTTGTCAATAATGAACGACTTTATATCAACTGTAGTCTTCGTGCGCAATAGTAAAATTGAGAACCAACCTTCTAAATAAATTTATCTTCCTTTTCTGTCGGATTAGTTTAACCCTACCTATCCCTAGCTAGGGTAACTTTGTCCGCCTCCAAAATAACAGGTCACTTTTCTTAAAATTTGTTTGAAAAGCGGTCCGATATTTTGTGCTCGCGGGTATTATATTGCTAGACAACATTGCAATATAATAGTGATTTTTGAATGGACAAACTTGACCTTTAGGGATATTTCATCAATCCGACTTGCCTTTGACTTTTTTTTATCCATCTACTTACAAGCCAATATCTCATTTCGGGCCATCATTCACCTTCTCTCGATATTGCAAACAACCCTCCATTGGTTATTCCGTAGTCGGGTAATAAAAGTAATACTGACCATTTTATCTGCAAGTGCAAACCCTAGCGATCTCGTTAGGTAGCAGGCCTCTCCACGGAGTCATCAGATAAGGGTGGCGCTCAAGTTTAATTGAATTCCCTCGCAAAGTTTCTGCCACCCCCCAGCGCGCGCTGTGATTGGTCCGTCGGCAAAGACATTGTTCCGTAGCCTGTACACATAGAGCCAGCTCTGGCTATACGTTTGTATGGCATACCGAAACTCGGACGGTAGCATGACATAAACGTGATTAAATAGCATAGCGTTAACTTAAAATTCGGCTTTCACTGGTGTTTTAATTGGTTGAAAGCTGTGCATTTAAAATAAATAATTTTGATGACAATGTTTTGATTAATGGATGCTTAGGTGGATTGTTGAGTGGAAAATAACAATTTTGTAGAGTTTCTAGGTCTCTAATCTGTATACCTACATATTTTTATTTAAATCCTACTCAGAAAAAAAGCCGTGGTAGCATAGTGGTTTGCCCAGTGGCCTCTCAAGCGATGGTCACAGGTTCGAATCCCAGGCACGCGCCTCTGAGTTTTGCGTTACATTTGAAATTTATCATGAGCTTTTTTCAGTGAAGGAAAACATCGTGAGGAAACCGGATCAATTTCAATAAGGCTTAGTTACCCTTCTGGGTTGGAAGGTCAGATGGCAGTCGCTTCTGTAAAAACTAGTGCCTACGCCAAATCTTGGGATTAGGTTGTCAAAGCGGACCCCAGGCTCACTGAGCCGTGGCAAATGCCGGGAAAAGCGCTAGGAAGATGATGATTTAAATCCTACTGAGGGAATGAAACAAAAAAACAAAATGTACTCGCCTACGTAGGTAGACAAATATTGTGCTCCAACCTGCATTTGCAGTTTATCTGCTCGTAAAAAACCAAAGAACGTCGATAAAATTATCGAAAATGCGAAGTTTTCCCTTTTTTTAATTTCAGAAAAAGGAAGATGTTTCCGATTACATATACTTACCTAATGATTTGTTTTTGTATTCGATAAAAAATAGTCCTAAGAGTTTTTAATGATTCACGGTTAAGTTCATTCGAAATATTATAAACGGGATGTGAACCGCGATTACCTTCCCGTGATCATGATGCATGCAACTGTATCGAAATATCGGGTGCTCAATAAAGGTAATCGCGGTTCACATCCCATTTATAATATTTCGAATGAAAATAATCCTAGATAGGTATATCCTACTAATATTATACATGCGAAAGTTTGTGACGATGTGAGTGAGTGAGTGTGTATGTTTGTTCCTTCTTCACGCTAAAACGACTGGACGGATTTGGATAAAATTTGGAACGAAGATGGCTGGTACCCTAAGATAGGTTACTTTTTATCCCGGAAAATTGCATAGTTCCCGCGGGCTAGCGATAAACATATCAAAGGCCGTAGCTGCCTAAAATGTAAGTCTGATTCTACGCAGACGAAGTCTCGGGCAGAAGCTAGTTTTGGTATATATTTTACAGAAACTGTCAAAATGAGACGATGAATACAATCTACTGCAATACCCCACTATCGTCGCCCACATAAATAAACACTAATGCGAGGCAGACTAGACCAAATTCAAACACATTTCCTTAATTCCAAACAATGCCGCTATAAATATTGCTCAGTAACCATCACGCGTATCTCGATTCCGTAACAACCTCTACGGTTGCATTCCAAACCTTCAGTCCACTAAATTTAACTCCACATTCGAGATTCCATGGTGGCCAAGAATGATGACATGTTGGAATTAGTTCCACTTCTGTATAAACTGGGTTGCCGGATGTACGTGTAGATGCTATGCGTGAATTACACAGATAGCTTTGTCGGAGTTTGTCCTTCAGGGATTACGGTTTTCCACCATTTCATCAGTGGTCGGAGGACCTTCAACGTAGTTCTACATTTTAGACGTACCTATCTTGCTAAATACCATATTTTGTAGTAACCCACGCTGCCTCAACGCATGGAATGTCCATAATGGCTGTTCTCCGTATTTAAATACCTACCTGCAAACCTATCATATCCTACTAATATTATAAACTAGCGACCCGCTCCAGCATCGCACGGTATATTATGCATGTATTCTAACTAATATTATAAATGCGAAAGTATGGATGGATGGATAGATGGATGGATGGATGGATGGATGGATGTTTGTTTGTTACTCAATCACGCCAGAACGGCCCAACGCATCTGGATGAAATTCGGCACATAGATAGAGAAAAGTCTGGAATAGCACATAGGCTACTTTTTATCCCGGAAAATTGTGTAGTTCCCGCGGGATAGCGATAAACGAATTCTTTGCAGACGAAGTCGCTGGCAACAGCTAGTATACATATAAACCTTCCTCTTGATTCACTCTATCTATTAAAAAAATGCATCAATATCCGTTGCGTAGTTTTAAAGATTTAAGCATACATAGGGACATAGGGACAGAGAAAGCGACTTTGTTTTATACTACATAATGTAGTGATGATGCGAAAATTTGTGAGGATGGATGGATGGATGGCCGATGGATGGATGTGACGATGTGAGTGATTTCTTCACGCTGAAACGACTGAACGGATTTGGATAAAATTTGGAACGGACATAACTGATACCCTAGATTAACACATAGGCTACTTTTTATCCCGCAAAAATGCGTAGTTCCCGCGGGATGTCGTAAAACATGTCAAAGGTCGTAGCTGCCAAGAGTCGCGATGTTAATAATTATTGCAGAATATACTGTCAACATTAGTTTTTAAGTCTAATTCTACACGGACAAAGTCACGGGAAGAAGCTAGTTAATATTATAAATGTGAAAGTTTTTGAGTCTGCTGTTTGTTATTCTTTCACGCTAAAACGACTGAATTGGATAACATTTGGTGTCTACATAGAAAACTCTCAGGATTTTTTAATACTCGTAGTCTGGATACATTCAGACAACACGATTATTTCCATTGTAAAATTTTGCACGGATCTTCTTCATACGACGTTAATGACAATGGCTATTTGGAGGTTGTCATGGATTTTTGTATGAGAATTCAGTAAAGATAAGGGTGCGATGCGACCACACCGCCGCTTAAAAAACGGTGACGTTACGGAATCGCAACAAAATGTATGAAGAAACGGTGAGAAAACGTGACGCATACGACACGTCATTGCGTATACGCGGCAGTTTGGTCGCACCCATTCCGTAATTTCGATTGTCGGCTCCTTTGGTTACCAGTCACAAATTTTCAGTAATTTTGTGTAAGGTTCTCGCAATGTTTACATTAAAAGGAGCGAAATACAGACCACTGATGATAGTAGCCTTTATTGTCTGCTAATCTTAACTTTATGAATAAAATCATAATACTAAACCCATGCGATTAGGACAAAACATACCTACATACTTACATCTAGTCTATACAATTAATTAATTACGTGTCCAGCTTGACCGTAAACGTTATAATTATTGCGTTAAGAGATCAGTTAAATCCATCGCACTTTCTTTTACGTCAGTAAATTGACGAAGCGTTGTTACTGAAACTTCCTCGAAGCATGAATTATGATTATGAAGCAGCTAGATAACTACTAGACTTGAGTACTTGCTGCGCTCTTTACTGATTAGGAAGCAGAGATGTACAAAATGGTTTTAAAAAAGCATTTAAATACAAAATGCAAAATACTTTTCAGATTTACTATTTCAAATGCAAATAGGTGTTTTCAAAATACTTTTTCAAAATAAAATACCTTTTGACCAAATCCAAAGATATTTTTATTTATTTTAGGTATTTATCATGAGAAATAGAATAGAGATACAATGCCGAGCCAAATGGCACCTTATGCATGACATTTTGGTCATATTTATCAGTACGCGTATCAATAAATTCTGTTATGTTATTAATAATAATAATTAGCAGGCGCCTCTATCGGTCAAATTCGGCAAAACAAGCATCATTCGTTCATTTCATTTTGTTTGACTTGTAATGTTGGCTAAACTTAATCACAAAGTATTTTACATTTTGAAATAAATATTAAAAATGCAAAATACATCTCACAAGGTATTTCAAATAAAATACAAAATGCTTTTTACTAAAAGGCATTTAAATGCAAAATACAAAATAGGTATTTTGCATTTTGTATTTGCATTTTAAATAGAAGCATTTCAAATAAATCGCATCTCTGTTAGGAAGTGCCCAATAAATGAAATAGTTATTAAAAGTAATCGTCTTTTTAATTTTTCTTTATAAAACAAAGTAATTTCCCACCGTCTGTATGTAGGTACGGTTACATTTATAAAACTACACAACGGATTTTAATGCGGTTTTCATCATTAAGTTATTCAAGAGGAAGGTGGGGTGCATCGCTAGTTAGATAATAACTAGCTGTTGCGAGCGACTTCGTCTGCCAAGAATTCGTTTAAGGCTATCCCGCGGGAACTACGCAATAATCCGGGATAAAAAGTAGCCTATGTGCTACTCCAGACTTTTCTCTATCTATGCGCCGAATTTCATACAGATCCGTTGGGCCGTTCAGGCGTGATTGAGTAACAAACAGACATCCATCCATCCATCCTTCCATCCATCCATCCATACTTTCGCATTTATAATATTAGTTAGATTTTATCAAAGACAAAGATTATATTGTTCGATTCCCGGATCCACTTTCATTTCTGTTCTCTCGTGTTCACATTCTCAATTTTATTTTTTTCCACTTGAGCCCGATTCCCACCCCTCTGCAGTTAGCACTTAGCGGTGCTGATTAAGTTAAAGCTGTTTTAAGTGTGTGTTTAAGTCGTATTTCTAGGCTTAAGGTAAAGGTTTTGCAAAAGCAGTGTCAGAAGAAGCATTCTTATTAACCGCGTCACGTAAAATAAAAGAATATCACAATAAATTAGTTTCACCCAAGTCAAAAAACTTGTGGTCCACATGTTATTAGTCTGTGGTCGAACTTGAATTATCTCTACCACATGCTACCATTTGCAATGTCTACTGCCATGTAAGAGCGAAGCGTAATAATTGCAATTAGTGAGGTAACTTGGCCGTCTGGACTGGGCTACGCGGTTTGATTGGTGGCAGCATCGAAGGTTAACAAGAAGATATCCCTTTTTGGGATAAGTCCGCCTATAAACAAATGTTGTTGACACGTAAAATGTTTCCTTTTTGTCTTTTGTACACTCATACTATCTTATACACAGTCAATCAAGAACTCTGGTCGTGTGATATTGAATTAAATTGGTCTTTGGTGACAACCATTAACTATAGTTATGAAATCGTAAATTGTGTAAGTACCTTAACTATCTAGCACAAAATTATATGAATGATTTTCAATGTCAATATCTAGTTCATCTTGCTTACACACGACTAGATATTTCATCATTTTACGTGCAAATTCTTCAGCCTTAGGTACATTATAAACACACACGTCACAATCATCTTCCGGTTAACAGATAAAGATAAGCACGGAAGTCTATAACAACCCAAAACCTTATTTTAATATTATACAACAAGTAAACGATCAAGATATTATTCAGTTTAAATGGAGCTCCAAATACGCACAAATTGTGCCCGTTTTAAGGCATTGCAGAAATTCTCATACGCGAAATCTCATTGATCAAATTCTCTGTTACATAAAAGTTAAACAAAGGCCTACATGACTCGAGCTTTTGAATCAATTAAAATTTCTAGTGCCGGTTGCTAATTACTGTGCTGGAGCCTGTAGATTTTTTTTTTTAACTTATTTTATACACTGAAAAGTGCTATGTTCAGAGCTTCTTTGAGGGATAAAATTCAGAACGAGGTTATCAAGCTGAGAAAGAAAGTCATCGATATAACACAGGATAAGTAAGCTGAAGTGGTAGAGCTGGCCATATTTATTCTTAGCTATGAAACGTCCTATGTTCGGAGCTTCTCTGAGGGATAAAATTCAGAACGAGGTTATCCGACAGAGAACGAAAGTTATCGATAGCACACAGGATAAGCTGAAGTGGCAGTGGAGTGGGGGCCATATTATTATTTGATCGATGAGTGGGGACCGCGGTTCTTAGTAGCTTGCCGTCCAGCTAGGCGGAGTGACAATTTGCAAAACGAGGCTGGTAGACAAGCCGAAGGGAGGGTAAAATGGAGCGTATTAGAAGAGGCCAGCAGGGGCCTTAAAACTATGACGTGTGCGATTCAGTTTAGGTTCGCTCGCTGTCAGATTCATACTAAAAGTGACAGCTAAAACTTGAACTGAGTCAGAATTAGGACGTCATGGTTAGGCCTCAGCTAACTGCTAAGGGCCAATAATGACGACCATCATAGTGGCTCGTTCCCATGTTTATACTTATGAAAGCACGTTTTAAATTATACTCTACAGAAACGTCAAATGCTAAGGATTAATTTTGAGAAGTCACCGCGAACGCGTTCGCGCATTTTTACCCGACTGCTCCAGAAGGAGGGTTATGTTTTTGGTTTCTAAAATTTACACTAGAAGCTCTATACAACTTCGCACTCTATCTCAGAATTATACCAAGCAAGTACCTTAGTTGGCAGATTTACAATATACATTTCAGTCAGTCCAAGTCAACGGTTTCCTCGCATGACCTAATTCTACATGGTACACTAATTGCAATTAGTGTACAATGACGGTAATAAGTAACAATGTAATTAGAACGCACACACGTAATGCGTAATGGACGGCGCAGCAGCTCAATTAATTCGATTACGTCTCACATCTAATTCCGTACTTATGGTTTGATTGATTACTAGCTGGGTTGAATAACTTGGCTTGTTCATCAACAACCACCAGTGTGGCAACTGAAATATGATTTCCTTACTGCGGGTGGTAGGACCTTATACGTGGAAAATCTGGATCGCTATTTCTTACTCGCTAATCCTTACGTCTACACTGAAAAAAATAATTTGCTAAATGAAACCGAACTTTCGTCAGCCTATACCTAACTTATAAAAAGTGACTACATAACTAAGGCAATAATATATCTTACCAAAATCTTGGGTTATGTTTTGTTCTTTATAGGTAAGCCTGTTTGTTAAATCAAATTAACTTTAATAACGCCTTACCGAATTATGGTTATTGATGAAATAGCCGAAGTAGTTTGGTTAAACATTTTTTTCAGTGTACAGCAGTGCCAGCGTTGCTGTGTTCCGGCATGGAGATTAGGAGAGCTGGTGAAAACTATCACAGTCATGAAGTATTTTGTCTTATAGGCTGGCGTGGCAACGTATCTATAATGCTCCAGTGTTGTGGATGTCCATGGCAATCGTGATTTAATTCTTAACAACGGGACTTTCTCGTTTGACATTCTTGTGGGTAGTTAAAAAAATACTGAGACATTTTCGTGGTTCGTGTAATGAACTAACGAACTAAGTAGGTATACCTACCTAACTAACAAACGTTTCTACGAATAGAGATGCGTTATATTTTTTGAGTGCTCAAAGATGTATGTATGTAAAACTCTTTATTGTACAATAAAACACATGAAAAATATAAATGCACTAAGGCGAACGAAGGCGGCATGAAGATTATACTAAGTATTACTTACATTAAAATACCTACATACGGTGGTTTGGATTTTATTTTCTTGACCCCCCTCCCCCCTTGATACTAAAACCTGAACCAACAACCTGGCTTCGCCCGTGGACCTGTACGTTCAAAAAATATTTACAACCCTCCGCTACCCAAAATAAATGTTTTTGTTCATTAACTGAGACTTCTTCAAAGTAATGCCTGATTATTGACAAAAAAATTGTAATATTTAGAGTTATTTGGTATAGGTTACATATTAACGTGTATTCATAAACAGTGCTGAAGTAAGAGTAGTAAATTAATACGTAATAGAGTAGTAAATGCTTACACTGACTTTTATTACCAGTTATATATTTAAATAGTTTGATGGTTGATTTTAGTTCAATAATTCTTGTTGTAAAGTGACTACTCAGGTTTGTTTGCTTCTTGAAAAAAATGGAGTAATTTTAATCACGGATACGTAATTTTAACCAAGCGTACCTACGTTTCGCCGACGTTGTTTCTGTTGGGTCAATATTCAGCAATTTTACGAAGTTTTTTTCGTATTTTTATCTTTATTATAGTGATGGGTTGCTGGCCGCATCGCCTATAACAGAATTCCTAAGAATAATTACTTATAAGGTGTAGTACGTTTTGACACGAAGAACGCCAAGAACGCGTCCGCCTTACCGTTTCAATCACTATGGGCAATGGACACCGCTATTAACGGATTGAAACAGCAACAAACGGGGGAGTTACCATGACGTATTTATGCGATTCAATTCCGATTCAGTTTAGGTTGGCTCGCTGTCAGATCCATACTAAAAATGACAGCTGAAACCTGAACTGACTCAGAATTGAATCGCGTTATGAGTTATGACGTCATGGTAAGGCCCCGGGAAACGCACCGATTACCTACACGTGCACTCAAAATGTCATGCAAAGGAAATTTAATTAATTACACAAAATAAATTATAAAAACACAATTTTCTAAAGTCGTGCCTTTAATTAACTAAAACTTAGACTACCTACTCCGTAATTATTAATTTTATTATAAAAAACAGTGGCACAAGTGTGCCGAGCGTGAAAGTGCTGTTGAGGAACTATCGCTGCATTGTTACTTTTGCCGGCTGATCCAAATGACGAAATCCGAGATCCAAATGATATTAAATTTGAGATCAATTTACTGTACTTAAGTATGAGGCCTTGACAACTTGCAGTTGGTATTTCGTTAGATAGGATAGGATAGACGATTGTGTTACTGTAAAGTAAAGTTACACGCTTTTATAAGCTTCAAATGTCTATTAAAATTTATTTATCGAAAATACTACCTTACTTCTCGATTTTTGTTTCACTTTTTATGGTTATCCTGTGTGTGCTATGCTACATCCTAAATGTGCCTAAAAATACATACATACATACATACATACCGTCACGCCCACAGGGGTAGGCAGAGACTACTTTGTTCCACTTGCTACGATCCTGACATACCTCTTTCGCTTCATCCACATTCATCAATCTCTTCATGCATGCTCGTCGGTTTCGGGTACTCTTGACCTGACCTTTTTCCAAAACCACAGAATAAATAATAGTACGGAACGTCCGTCTAGGCTAGGTCTTCCCCTCCCAACGCACCCATTCACACTCCCCATATAAATCTCTTTAGTTAATCTTTTTTCATCCATCCTCTATACGTGACCCAACCAACTAAGCATACTCTTTTCTATCCTAGTCACTATATGGTAAAAAAAACTATAAAAATGGTCCGTAAAAATCGGGTTACTTTGTCAAAAAACATAAAACGTGGGCGGTCAGTTACAACCAAGGCAATGTGCCATTATTTGAATGCAATTAATAAAACCAGTGCATCGAGTTATTCCCAAAAGCCAATGGTATCCTGAAGTGCCAAAGTAAACCAACCTTACGGACATAATTTCACCAGAGCGCTCGTGTGGCTCGTCTTTTCGTTTTAGTGCACTACCTTCCTTATATTTCAACAGTTCCTTTCTTTCACAGGTCCAAAAAGAAAGTAAGAAGTAAGTCTTCATCCATATTATTGTCAGGATCCCTAAAATAGCACAAGGCGTCTTCACTTGACTCGTCCTTTGTTATCTGGATTGTTGGGGAGTGAAAAACCCTGCTTTTGTTACTTGAATCTTTTAATCTGGCCGTCCTCAAATAATTAGAAATGCCAATCACTACCTTCATAGTATAAAACAAAGTCGCTTTCTCTGTCCCTATGTCCCTATGTATGCTTAAATCTATAAAACTACGCAACGGATTTTGATGCGGTTTTTAATAGATATAGTGAATCAAGAGGAAGGTTTATATGTAAAACACATGCATAATATACCGTGCGAAGCCTGGGAGGGTCGCTACTATGTAATAAGAATAGATTTTCCGAAATTCCCGCAGGATAGAGAACTAGCCTAGTCAGTAACACAGTGTACAAATCTCTATGAATTTGTATTGCCGTAGTCTCTTGAAGATCGTCGCGTATCGCAGATTTGCGTTACCTTGTGTAGGTACGAAGGGCCTATATTCTACGATAAAGGTAAAGTTGCTAGCATACGCTAGTGAGAGGTTTTAAAATGATCATTGGTCAAGATCATTAAAAAAAGTTAGATAAGCACCCAAATAAAATATTTATAAATTTGCCTTTTTTCCGTAAAAATATAGGTAAGTATTAATTAAGCGTATTGTATTTTTAATCAACAACTTATTATTAATTTTACCTGGTCAAAGCATATTGTCGTGTTTTTGTAATTCAACCATATTTACAATGTAAACTCGTAAAAACATCCAAATTTGACGAAGTAAGAATGCGTGATATAATTTTGGCATCCGAAACCGGAAGACTGAGCATTTTGTCGACTGTTATGTGAATATATTAAGCTCAGTTTTATTAATATTGAGTAATTTCCTACAGCAGATAATGAGTTGCAGTTTATTATAAATGCACCGTTGAATCTGTTACCAGCTTGCGTTGGGGCGCCCACTGACCTGTTTTGCCCACATAAAAATGTGTGGAAAAAACCGTACATCGTTATGTTATTGTTATTTTAAAGAAAACTTATCAGGGTCGCCGTCGTCGATGTCGATGAGGAGGACTATAAATAAATCTACATCGTATTATTTTTGAAACAGATTTGTTTAGAATTGAAGTAATCTGACCTATCCTACCGTATTCTGATGTGTGGTATCATTTCCAAACGACTAACGAATTATTACAACCAATGAAAATTATGGGACACAAATGGACCCATAATTTTATATAATTTTAATTATGTTAGAGCTCTGATAATTGATTGTACAGTCAACGCCAAAGATATCTTTACAGTATAGTGCCTTTTGTCGCTCCAAGCATTTTAACAGCTTCATATGAAAGTTCAAACGTGAAGTTACAACGACAAGGCACTAAAGTGTAAAGATATCTTTGACGTTGACTGTACGTAAAGTAGGTAAGTACACTAAACATTGTCTGCAACTTTTTCTCGTCTCGCGGAAACTTTTCACTTTCTCAAGTTAAGTAATAATAAGTTTAAAGAGTCGGACCAAAAGTCCGATTTTTGAAATCACATCACTCAAAAGTGGTATAAATCTGTGTCTATCCAAGTATCCACAAAACTACAGCTCAAATAAAATTATCGACTAGTTGACTAGATTAAGTAGAGCCGTAATTTGAAACACAGCTGATAAGAAGAACTAATCTGCTCATATTTCAAATTCATCACCGGTTTTCATCATAGATAGATATTCGAGTGTAATTTTCACATTAAGTGCTTTCAAAAGTGGGGCCCTAGGAGTTTCAGAGAGATTACGCCTACATAAATAATCAGACAAATTGAGACAATAAGGCTGAGACCTTTTATTTTTATATGTCTCACAGTGACCAGCGATAGAAAAGCTATCATTTGATATACATACTTACATATAATTATAGTTGCGTAACGCATTACATAAAGATAATTAGATGATAGGTGACCGCGATCAGGATGCAAAACAAAATTAAACACTAAAAACGAAATCACATTACGTAAAAATGAACACATTAGTGGTGTTTTTACTCGATTTTTGCAATAAGAATGTGTTCGGAAGACTCTTGTACGGCTTAATGTAAGTATTAAAATGTTAACTGTGTCAAGGGCAGAAGAAATGCAATCATTGGACATAATATATGATATGAGAGGTATTATTGAATTAAAATACATATATGAATGGAACGTTTTTTTTTGTTTTCTTCTTCATAAGTTTTTCATTTCTATTAAGTTATTGACGAGATGTATTAGTGATTTTGTTAGTTTATTAACTAAATTGCACGTCGAATCCACCAAATTGTACATTCAACCTACATTATATTTGCCGCTCATTGTTTGTGTTAGTCATATTTACAATTTAAAATTGAGCTTGTCCATTTGAATGAGTACTGACAATAGAGATCGGTATCTAGACGCTCGCTGACTATTAGAAATAACGTTATTAGAATTGCAATTTTTTTTGATGTCGAATGATCTCTATTGTCATACGAGTGTGTTTTGATTCCCCTTTCCACCTATAGGTACGCCCACAATTATGCTAAACGGGTCTTTTTACTTGTCTACCCCAAAAGGAATATAGACGTGTATGTACAGTTTGTCTATAAAGTCGTGACATTAAAAAGTGGCAATACTGTAGTGTCGTTCCTTCCTAATCTATAGGTATAAGAAAACGGGACGACACTACAGTATTGCCCACTTGCTCGTTTGCCTTCCTATTCATATATAAAAAAAAAACTGAAACTTTTGCTCACCGTGAACCCAATAGCTCTATGATACAATTAGAAAGAAAGAACAATAGGCTCCATAAAAATATATGAACTCCAAATCCGTACCGACTTTCTTCTTAATAACGAAGACTCAACCATCCAATCTTTTCTCTGCAATCATCTAGAAAACAAGACAATTATAACTGCCTAAACATACGCCCATCTAGTGCAAGGTTACGTGAAGTAAATTCATTAGAAAACAAAACAACATTAATTTTAATAGAGCCTACCATTTAACTAACTCTTGGGAAATACGCTGAAAACAATGTACGTAGCATTGGGTAAGTTAGAGTGCACCGTTGAATTTGCTGAACATATGCGCGCGATTGTCTCCCCAGAATGGCTGGCAAGTGTCACCGCGACTTGCTATATCGCTCAGCGCATTCCTGTTTTACATATTTGGTAGCGAAATGTCCAGCTAGAAATGACCACGAGTGCTGAATGGGAAAGGCGGACATTAAGATTAGAAAGAAGTAAAGAAAAAGTTTATTCATAACAGTACAATATACGTTGATAATACAAGAAACACAATGAAATTTTAAACAGGAAAAAATTTACACGAAATGGTCGCAACCCAACTCAGCATTATGCAGGCCTTACAGCCTGCGCTGGTCTTCCGTTGGGATCACCGGATTTAGCTTAAGTATCTTCTATATTGACGAAATGTTTGTGAAAAACATACTTAATTCTAAACACATTTAAAGAGACTGACCCTACACATTATTAACTTCTGTCAAAAAATGTATGCACAATACTTTCACAGAAACGTCGTGATGAACGTTATGTTAAAGATTTCAATGCAACAATGCCTCCCGGTAGTTTATTAAGACGTTAACACGAACAAGTTCGAGACTGAATTGCCCAGAAAACTCTTGTTTTACCACATACTGATCAGCAACGTAAAGCCAAGGGTCACTGGTTTACACTACACATTACTTACACTTTAGCCTTGCAGAACCTTAGGCTGTATCTGTTCGGAAAGGAAACATAGACGACGCGAGTAAATTCCATTCCTTAGTAGTCTGTATTAGGATGAAGCGAACCGCTAAAGGGGAGACCTTTGTTCAACAGTGGACGTCTTCAGGCTGCTGATGATGATGATGATGATGATGATGATGAACCGCTTCACAAGGGCCGATGGAATGCTAAAACATTATGGATGGAGACGCTTCCCCATTTTTCAGCTTTAGTTCTCCCAAGGCTTATTGTGGTAGGTAGGTACTGTAGAAATAGGACATTTCATCGGGAGTATTTAAAAAAACATTTGGGTCGGGTCCGTCTTGCCGTCTCACTCACTCTTATGGGTTTGATACTTGAATCGGCCGATTGTATCCGAAACCCGAATGTTGTTCTAAGAGCTCACAGACTAGGTACATATATCACAGATTAAGTAATAGTACTAAGTACTTATATGTAGTTTTCTCACACACGAAGTTGCTCCGCTCGTGTGTGTATGATTGTATTCTCAAGCAGATAGGTTGATTGTTTGTAAAAACTAAAAAATATACTGATCAACTCACGATTATAAGTCGGAAACGGTTCGTCGAGTTTTGGTATTTTCGGAACCTTCTTAAAGGCATAGTTCGCGACTTATAATCGTCAGTTGATCCGTTTAAATTTTTTTTCTAAGTCCTCTAGGTTGGCAATGCATCTGCAATCCCTCCGGGGTTGCGGGTGTCTATGGGCAGTGGTGATCGCTTACCATCAGGTGACCCACTTGCTCGTTTGCCTTCCTATTCACATAAAAAAAAATCCTTTATAAATCATGTCTCACGAGAGCACGTCAGCTTAGTTTAATTTAAAAATTTCGAGCAAAAGCTCTGAAAATGTTCATTGTGAAGGCCGGGGGGCTAGCATCGACGAGCTAAGCTAACCCTTTGCTGGTCAAACCACAGAAGCCCATACGGCCGAAGAAACTAAAACACGTACCTCTGTGGAATCTTTTCTCATACAATTTCACAATAACTTCTTGTGCAGGTGTATGGTAAGTTGGTAAGTCATTATGAAATTCGCAGTGAAAAGGGTCCACAGCGGTATGCGATTCAGTTTCTTTCATTGTACATTAGTTTGGGACAAGGTAAATTGGTTTTAATTGACCCAGGATATTTATTTATTTATTAAAGCTGGGCGAAACCTGCATTTGGTTGTTTGGATTCTCCAAGTTTTCGCTCTATGAAACCGACCGAAGTTGCTATCAAAGATTTTCTTTGTATGATCATGTCATCCTCTGAAAAAGTCACTAATAGCAGTTGTGTACCTAACAATAATGTGGAAGGAATTATGTGGCCCCCAACAGGCTGGGCCTAGAGCACAGAAGAGACAATGATGCATCTAACTTTGAGAGAGACCCTCATCTGATTAATTTTCCGGAGGCCCCAGATGGCAACTCCACTGTTTGTACAAACTTCAGCTAGACTCTTTAAATGAAACAGTTTACACAACAAAATTTGGTGTCGAGTAACAACCAAACATTATTCATCCTGATCCACCACATTTTAAAGACACAATGTAAACTAAAGTTTGTTTGGTTACCTACGGTCTATAATGTCTATTACAATCAATCATTCATTCTGCAACAAAATTGATTGATGGCATTCATCTGGCTTCACTACATCTTCAATTAACACGCCTATCGACGTCGAGTGTACAGACGTATCGATCTCGTTGATAGATAGTTTGGATAGTTTAGAGATTTTGAGTGTAACAAGTGAAGATCGGACCAGTTTAAAGCGGAATGCAATCTCAAAATGACCAGGTTACAATTAATTCATGTCATTATCGGCTAACGTTCACCCTTCTTCGCGGCGCCGGCGCATCGGGGGGGACCGTATATAACCCGCGAGTGCCGCTGGCTCCACACACAACCAGTCTTCGGCCTAGGCAGGAGACGCATTGCAACATGAAGTTCTCGGTGAGTCGAGTGCAGTGACAGTGTCAAGTGTGGTTTTGAGAGCATTTCAAGTGTTAAAAAATAGTTTCAAATTAATGGTGTTTACAAATTTATTAGAATAACTAATAGTTTTTGGCGATTTTGAACGCGTTCGCTTTTCACTTTTTGATTCTCAAAACCGTACGAAATTATAGTTTAAGGCCTATTTATTAATAGTCCGCACTCAAATTGATTGCGCACTCAAGTGGGTTGAGTGTGATTTCAATTTGAGCGGCAGTTAGCAGTTCAGCATCAAGGGATGACTTTTATCCAAAAACAACAACTTTTCAATTTTCCAAGTCTTCTTAAGTACACATAATGTACCTAAATCATTAAATCAAAACAAAAAAGGACAAGTTTGCTTATTTTTTGCAGTTAAAGAATAAACATAAAATAACGCTTATACAGCTTATACTTACCTAACTGCTTTATAATTAATTATATCAAAATAATTAATTTATATTGCCAAATAAAATACCGCATATCAAGAACATGATGTAAAAAAAAACATTACCCTACTTTTGATTCGCAGTCGCGCTAGTTTTCAATTAAGCGTAAAGTTCCGAATTATTTATTAGTTTTACATTTAATTCAATTAACATACATTAATATGATATGAGTGAGATTTATAAATGTCTAAAAGTGAGAGTGGAACTTCTAGTTTGAGTATTTTAAGAATCCAAAAATAGTCATTTCGTTATGTTAATATTATAAGGCTAAAGCCGTCCTGTACCAACATGTTAGATAATTTAAAGTTCGGATACATAAATACAACTTCCAACTCTCTTCCTTCTGGCTTCCGTCCCCAGGCATGACATCTGCCTGGAGAGATATCTCTCTGTTGTGGCTTCTCCTCAATAGTGTACATGTTATACATGAAATTTGATTTATGACAAGTTTAAAAAATTGTGTGTCACTAGAATAAACTTCTGTTGAACTGATGTCAACCTCAGATACGTCAATCATCAGGCAAAACTGTCACAATAGTAACTAGCGCGCGAAAGTTCGTATTCAATTACTCCTTATTTTTTTTTAGTTGGAGCTAAATAATTTAATTTCTCATATTTAGCTTCAGAAAGTCCTCTGTCATGATGCCCTTTAAGTCCTTCAACATAGCAAAACAAAATTTAGGGCCGTAACAGACGGACTGCGCTTAAAATGCAAACCAGTTGAAAATTTACAGTTCCGACTAAAGTTTTGACGGCAGTATGTAGTTTAGATGCTGTTATGCCAACTGCACAAAAAGTGCATCTACACTGTAAACTTCTTCATAAAAGAGTAGTCATTAATTCGTTCTATACATAACTCACAACTTTTTGGCGCACAATTCTTGAAAATGGCAACAATTTCGCATGTAAATATTTAGTTCGTCTATCGTCTGTTTGTCTAATCTTTTATGTGGAAGTCTAATTTAGCAGCTGACTTGCAGTGCCAATGCAGTTGTTCTGTCACGGCCCTTAGTGTTCGGGTATAGTTTACTGTTTAGGCAACCCTAAAGCATACAGCAATTACCGTCAGTCCGTTCCGCTTGTCTCCCTCAACGTCTCACTGAATGCACAATCAGTTCCACACGGTATTTTGGCTACAAATTAGCCAATTTTTGGGAGAAAGTACATGTTTGTGTAGTAAAAGTTTCTATGCAGTATAAGTATATTTTTAACACTATGTCAGCGAACTAATTTTATCGTTTAGGTACGTAAAAATTCAAAAAGAAGGAAATTTTGCGAAAATTCACAATCAAGTTTTTATTTGACAAAAATGTTTCTTATTTACAAAATCTATGAGACACAGTGAAATAACAGATAAATCGTGGAAATGTGGAAAAAATACAACAAAAGCTTCTTTCCCTACGAAACATTGTTTGAAATGAAATGAAATGAAATGAAATGAAATGAAATTTTTATTTGTCAAAGCGGGTGTACAAAATTGTTCTTAAGTTATGATAGGTTAACATTGGATCTCCACATTGTGCCTTTGGACAGGCGTACAAATATCTGATTTAGGTAAGTATTTAATGCATTACGGGTTTGATAATCTCAGAATACCGATACTAATACCAAGCAACTTTGTATAATGTTTAATAAAATAATAACTATAATTTGAGTAGGTACCTACCAACTAATCACTTCTCTCACGAGCGAAATGTATAACTTAACAGCAAAAGTTATTACTAAGTAATAAACCCGATATTACGTTATATGTAAACAGTTGTAACTTGTATCTGAGAAATATAGATCAGCAGCGTAATACGGTTACGTAATGCATCCAGCTTGCTCGCCGAGCCGATTACGCTACGCACAATTAAGTGCATAGTCGCCGGTCGAGCGTGGCTCGTCAAATGATAGCTAATTGGTAATGTTATGAGCGAAAAGGATCACTGGAAAAATTAATGAGCACATGTGACAGTCGGACGTAATTACTTTACGTAATTGTACCTACTAGGTTTGTCTAAGCAGTAAGCACTGCTGCGAGCTAGCTCAATTTGGGGCAAATTCTGTTCGTCATTCATTATTCGTATGCGTTTTAAAACAACAAAAGCATCTTTTGGATTTTAATACGATGTCTCAGCGCAAAAAATGAGTATACGGATATAATAAACAAGTAGTAACAGTAGTACTAAAAAAAGGAATTACTTAATATATGTGTGTGTTTATAAAGTCGCTTTGGGAGTTTCTAGTAAAATAGTAGACCCCGGACGTGACCAATTTTCCGACTAAACATTAGAATTTTAAATGTTGAATAATTTTACGCTCTCTCAAGCTGTCCGTATTATCTATTCTAAATTGCCCGTTCTCGGCGCCCGTGTGTCTCACCGCTAAGTGCTCCAAATGATCTGTTACGTATATGCTTATCTCATTGCTTTCACTAGAACATAGTAGCGTAATTAAACAGTAAGACAGTTTGATTATACGTAGCGTACATAACAGATTACAAGTTTTGGAAATTTTAATAGGCTATGCTTCTTTACTTTTATGCTAGCTTCCCAGAAACCACCCAAGTGAGGGGATTAAAGTTGTATAAAAATAAGATTTTCTTATTTTCGTGTTTAATTATAGTAAAAAGTCAACAATTGTTTTGGGTAATTTCAAAAGCAGTTTTGAGATGATATTTCTTATATGAAACATTTGCTCATTCGTATCTAACTTTAAAACGATTATTATATCTAACCTTACAACTTTACACATCCTCTTTTTGATCAATTGAGAGCTGTAGATACGTGTAAATGTAGATAAGATTGCGTGTCCGGATGCTGAACGTTTGTGCTATTGTATTTAAAGTATTTATACCATTTTCATTCTTACCTGTCCTATTTGGTAAACAAAATTCTAACCTCCAAACGTCTCATTTTTGTTATTTTTTAACTATTTCATCGTAAATAAAGGAACTGGAGATAAAATATCATCAAAATTATGTACAAAATATATCCTCAGGTTTATTTGATAACATAATACACCTTATTCTTTACAAAAAACTGCATATTGAGGTTAGAATTTTGTTTACCAAATAGGACAGGTGAGAATGAAAATGGTATAAGTACAGTTATTTTGTGTGATGTGTACAAAAAAAAATCGTAATAATGAAGATTCTTTTTACAAGCTTAAAATAAATATCGGATTATAATTACCTAAGATTGATCACTGTATGATTAATCGTTGAGTTTTCATTGATTTATTGATAATTAAGGAAGTTAATATGGAGGCAGAGGAAATAAGTTAACGAGTTCTTACAGCCAAACAATTATAGCCTCATTTAGAGCGAAACGGTTGAGATTGCATTACATTTTAATAGACTATTGTTTGTTCAAAACTGGGTTAATTGTTGAATATGTAAAAATCTTTCCTTCTAACACCATCGTCATTATTATCATATATAATAGAGTAAGGAGAGTAAAAGTCCAGTTTTTCTTTTCCGTAAAAAGACAGGAAAGCTCGTATTAACCTGTTTTGATATCATATCCCGTCGATATGTAGAAGTCTAGTCAAGTGACCAGTAAAATGTATTGCAACCGCTGCAGGTTTTGTAAACTGGATAATTTTCCTGGCTCGGGCGTCAAACGTGTCTGTGATTTGCCACATAACACCACATAATGTAATTGTCGGCTAAACAGCAGGTAACGAAGACACTTCCGTGAGAATTTTACGTCACATTAAAACAGTTATGTACTTGTTGGTGTGGTTATTGAGGTACGCTGCCAGACTTTATAATTCTTACGACGCTTGCATTATGGAATTAGTTAACTTTACGACTTATGCAAATCCGAGGCTACAGCGAGGAAGTTTTGCATAACTGCAAGAAAACTTAAACTTAGCAACAAACAGCAATTAAGATCGCGCGATAATTAAACGCCGATTATCATTATAGATGGGGAAGTTACGTATAAATCAGGCATCAACAGCTTCCAATGTAACGAAACAAAGCATCGTGGGGATAAGTTTTTATGAACAAGTCATTGAATGCATTCGAAACATTTTAATCGTGACCTACCGCAGAACGTTCTCACAGTAAATGTCATAATGAACTTCCTTGTTAATCATTTCAACAGTACTATCGCATTTATTGAGAAAAGGTCCCATAGTGAGTCACTACTCACGACTACGTTGGTTTGATAGTAGATTATTAAGCAACAAGCGAAAGATATTCGTATTCCACACTCGCTCTCAAAACGTGTATCTGTAACAAACTCACTTACTCTCAACATTTACGGTTGCGAAACCTACGTTAGTTGAAATTCCGTTCGTGTTTTAATGTTATTGTTTTGTCGGCAGGTTGTTTTAGTAGCCTCATTGGCCGTGGTGGCCTTTGCCAGCGAGGAGAAAGGCGCACCCAAGCAAGCGGCTGCCGAAGACAAGAAACAGGAGAAGAGAGGCATCTACGACATCGGCCATTACGGTGGCGATGAAGGACACAGCTTTGGTGGTCATGAAAGCCATGACTTCGGCGGTCACGGCGCGAGCTTCGGCGGAAGCGGCGGCGAATACGGAGGTTCCCACGAATCGTGGAAGCCTATTGAACACCACGGACACCACGGACACCATGAACAGCACGAACACCACGAGCACGTAAAGCACGTCGAGGTCATCAAGAAGGTCCCCGTTCCATACACTGTTGAAAAGCACGTGCCCTACACTGTTGAGAAGAAAGTGCCTTATGAAGTCAAGGTCCACGTACCCCAGCCCTACACCGTCGAAAAGAAAGTCCCAGTAACTGTTAAGGAGTACGTCAAATACCCTGTGTACGTGCCAGAGCCCTACACCGTTGAAAAGAAGGTCCCTTATGAAGTCAAGGTCCCCGTCGACAAGCCTTATGAAGTTAAAGTGAAAGTGCCTACTCCTTACACCGTCGAAAAGAAGGTGCCCTATGAAGTCAAGGTCCACGTGCCCCAGCCTTACACTGTCGAGAAGAAGGTGCCTTACCCAGTGAAGTACGAAGTGAAAGTTCCCCAGCCTTACGAAGTCATCAAGAAGGTGCCTTATGAAGTGAAGGTCCCAGTCGACAAGCCTTACAACGTCTACGTGCCCAAACCCTACCCAGTAACCGTCGAGAAGCCTTACCCCGTCACCGTCGAGAAGAAGGTGCCCTATGAAGTCAAGGTGCCCGTCGACAGGCCCTACAAGGTCGAAGTTGAGAAGCCGTACCCTGTCCACATCAAGGTCCCAGTGCCCAAGCCTTATGACGTGTACAAGAAGGTGCCTTACACCGTCGAGAAGAAAGTTCCTTATGAAGTGAAAGTGCCCATCGACAAGCCCTACCCCGTGTACAAGGAGGTGCCCGTGCCCCTGGTGAAGGAAGTGCCTTACCCCGTGAAGGTGCACGTGCCCGTGTACTTCAAGAAGGAGGTCGAACACCACCACCACGAGCACCACGAGCCCCAACACCAGGAGTACCACCACGAGCAGCAACACCACGGCTGGCATTAAGCGTTACCACGCTAGGTCTCACACCAGTACCTTATTAGGCTAAGTTCGAAATGTGATCATTAAGTATTTGTAGTGTATATATGTTTGCAAAATTGGTTCGCTCGCGTGAGGTTGTGACGGCCGGGATTCGGCGCAAATGATGGCTAACTCCGCATAGCATTGCACACAATGCGCGGTACCCAGTTGTATTATAGTGATCTGTTATTACTTGTTTAGCTTTTTGTATGCTTTTGTTTTTATGTATGAAACTAATCGAAGTACCTCGTGCTTTGATATGAGGCTGATTTATTAAAAAAAACTAAATATATACCCGTTTTTCCATTTCCATTTCCTTACATCTGCAGATGAAAAAGTGAACGATGCCGAGGATTTTCTCAGCACAAATTGTTCAAATTTATAAACAGTTTTATAACTTTAAAGCAGCGAATTAGTCACTGCATTAAACATACATTTATTCATACACACTGTGGATAATTTGTGACTAAAGTTTAATTTGATTCGTCTCAGATGAAAATAAGAAAGTGTAAATAATTTTAATAATAATGATGACACATGAAAGTAGGTTGCAGTGCGTTTATTTTATTACGAGTCGTGACCATCAGTACCGGCAGAGCAAATTGAAAGCGAGAAAATGCGTGCACGAAATATAAGACAATACGATGAAGGCCACATGAAAGGAAAACAATAAAATTTCGTTGCACAGCAGAGATCTTATCCCAGTTTTAGTAGCATTGAAATGTCGATGTTTTGATAGTAATTGTGCAAGATGTAATTGTATTTTCGTAACATTGATTGCTCTTTTAGTCATGCAGTAATTGGTGCATTGCATCATCGGTGGATGTGTGTTCTGCACCTTTGCGCACACGCAACCATTACGCTATTATACATAACTGCTAAACTAAAACTTACTGCAGATTCTAGATTTTAGAAAAACAAGCCGTGGTGGTCTGGCGCCTATTCCACCAACTTGACAATTGTCGGTGACAAGTGACAATTCTGTTTACATTACAAACACGACCAGTAGACTATTGTCTAACTCGCTCGCAATCGCCATCGTGTTCATTTTGACAGTTCTTGTATGAATGTGACAGCTAGCTGATTCCGATGCCAATTGTCAGCCCATACGTGAACTGTCAAAATGAACACGATGGCGATTGCGAGCGAGTTAGACAATAAGCCTACAGAATCTAAGCCGGTTGGCTTCATATCGACTACACCTTACATGTCGATTTGTCACATGTCGCCGACATTCGTCAAATTGGTGAAATTGGGGCCTTGTGATCTATGGCCTCTCAATCTATGGTCGTGGGTTCGAATCCCGGGCTCACACCTCTAAGTTTTTCGGAATTTATGTGCGAAATTACTTTTGATTTTTAATTTACCATTAGCTGTTCGGTGAATGACTTTGTTTTATACTATGTAGTGATGGTGATGATGATATACCACTTACCACGAAAACAAACTTATGATGAACATTTAAATTATAAACCTAGTCTGTTCATAAATAAAAAAATAATTATAGACGCCCACAAAATTTATTATACTTAAAGCGTAATTTTAATATCGACTTTTACACAGGTACTTTGAATTAATCAACCGTCTATGATAATGATATGTTATTTAATGTAAACAACGTTAAAGTAATCGATGATCAATGATCACCACATGATCACTAATGCTTATAGCGATCCCAAGCCCAAGTACCAACTACTCGCAGTAAATCTTACATGATTCTAATGACTCTGCAGGATGATTTGCTATATCTTTGTTAGATCATTGTGTACTCGGTGTTGTGACATAGACGACCTACTGGCTATACGTAGCTTTTTATGTTAATGTCAGACTTGGAGTACTAAGCCAACCGGAGACGTCAACATGGGGTCTACTTTTTGAAAAATGAAAATGATCGGCGGTCAAAGAATAAACGGATAGAGAGAAAAATCTGTATTTTTGAGAATAACTATTCTGAGAGCTATTTACAAGCAATGATATAATAAATAATTTCAGCGGTTTTCAGAATTTTTATCCGTTTGTTGACATTAATTTAAATTACTCAGGTTAATGCTCCTTTCGTCTACTCAAAGGTTAACTAGTAGAGATCCTTTAAAGGGATAAGGTCACCTTTATCTAATATTTTTTGTCGATTGTGTTTGTTTCTTTATTTTTGTACAATAAAGCACTAAAGGTACTTATTTAATTTTAGTTTCCGAACAAATTTTCATGCTTTCATATTTAAGCTCAGCCTGATTAAAATCCAATGTTAAGAAAATATTAATTGTCATTAATAGTTTAAACGCAATTTTAAATTCCTCGCCTTCCTAAAAGTGAAGACTCCTCTAGCAAGGTCATGCGTGTCAGAGTTAGTCTTAACGATGTGTTAATAACTAAACGTGTACATGTTAATAACAAATAAGTGTATAGGAAGTTTAAGTGATCGATAAAATACTTGATGCGTGCATTGCGCGGTGATTATAGATATTCAACAGCAGTTTACAACGGATGTTTATTACAAGATAACGACTTAGGAACGATTAAAATCCGGTTTTCTATTCGTCAGCCAGCAAAATGGGGGTGTTTTGTTGAATCAGGCGTTACTTTGCGGAGAGCCATTTCAATGAACAAAAAATATGTACCTTGTACTTTGTACCTTGTACATGTACCTTGCTACTCCGCTAGCACACCGCAAGATAACAAGCAAATGCGAAATATACATGTTTTTCATGCAATCAATCCCTTCTGCCACATCATGTGTTTTATGTGGAAGCAGTGGGTGGAGGGATACATTACGCACTTGCTTGATTATCTTGCACATGAGTAGCGGAGTAGCAAGGTACATAATTATTTTTTCATTAAAAAAGCGTGAATAACTTTTTTATAAACAGCTAGTAGTTTTCTCGATGCTACCTTTCATAGAGTCATGTCTCAAAATACGCAAATGGAGTCAATTTCGCATTCACCATTCCTTTCTGTCAAACGACATAGGATGAAGGTAGAAAGAGATACTGAGCGATCGCGAGAGTCCGCGCGTTGGACAAGGCCTCTTAACCAAGCGGTTGAAAACGGTTGCTGACATTTTCAACCGTTACAAACCGTTTTGAAAACGGTTTACACGGTAAACAAATACGACAGCAACAGTTTTCCAACTGCTTCGTTAATAACATCCGAAACCGGCTTCACATCTATGGAAGATCGAGAAATGCTTGGTTATGTACGCACGTAGCTCCCTCGCTTTAGAAAATGAGTTTTTTTTTGTATCCATGACGTCTCCGTCGGACTTAATGCTCTAAGGAGAAAAACAGTTGCTTATTTTGTGGTTATTGTGTTCAGTGACCTATTGGTATTGCAACAAAAATTCTGTTGAAGCATTCAACACATAGGGTAGTGTGATTTGCCATACATTTGAAATTAACAACGGTAATTATTAGTGTTCCTTCATGCGGAATGCCGCACTTACAGTCATACTTACAGTCGTCTATTAACAACAGTACAATTATTTATTTAATGGTTACAGACATATCTACAGTCCGTTAGCTGTTAGAATGCCGTTTGGGTTTGTTTTGCTGTCTCATTCACTCTTATGGGTTTGATATTTGAATCGGCCGAGGCAGGCATACTGGATTTTCTAGATGTGACTACTGATTACAGAAAGTTATAGTTTACATAGCCGGCTTGAGCAACGTCCGGGTAAATAAATATGATTTTCTGACAGATCATTTCGCCCGTGCTGTCACAATGTAGGTGTAGCGTGCAGTTAGTTGTGAGATGCTGATTCCGTTGATTACGTTATTTATTTCAACTTGTTATTAAATTGAAAAATATGTAGCATGGCAACCACTTCATTGTTTTTTTTTTGTATTGTATGAATAAGTGCTGACGGTGCTATTGTTTTATGATATTTAAATTAAAAAAAGCTACATACGAATGAAGAGATTGAAAAATATTATTTGTACACAAAATGCAGTTGAACTTTACAACACAATTCGAAAACTATTAGATACTTACTGAAGATCGCAATTATACGACTTACAATTTAGCAATTGGACCTATGTTCAATTGCTAAATTGTAAATCGTATAATTATACCTATGTATAATAACGAAAGTTGCTCAATTCCTTATATTAACGGATTAAATTTTATAACACTTAGATTGTGCAAGGTGGAACTTATAGCAATAATCGGAGAAGGTGTTCCAAAATCAATTTAGATTTGAATCGCGACAACAATGGTGAATGTCATGTTACGAACAGTGATTCCAATGTAAAGGCATGTCAAAGTGACAGATAAGGTTGCGACCAAACCGCCGCGTATACGCAGTGACGTGTCGTATCCGTCACGTTTTCTCACCGTTTCTTCATACATTTTGTTGCGATTCCGTAACGTCACCGTTTTTTAAGCGGCGGTGTGTTCGCACCCTAATGGCGAACGGATCGCGTGTTATATAACGTGATTTCCAGGGCTTATTTATTACACTTGGCTAAATTTTGTCATCCCAATTACAATGCGCTTCTGAATTACACTATTCTCAACTATTCTGAATTTAGTCACTGAATATTTATTTATTCAGAAACAATATACATTGTGTTTGAAAAAACAGGATGGGGAATTAAATTAAATATTTACATAGATAATGATTATACATTTACATATGTCAGTTAAATAAGTTCTATCAAATTTGTTTACCAATTATTATTTTTTTAATCAGACATGTCCGCCCGCCGTTGGCAACTGACTGCACTAAACATTATTCCACGTTTCTTATTAGGATGCTAAACTATCCAGCTTGTCAGAAACCATCCTTGCTTCTAATTAGGATAGGTACTTTTCAGGATCCTTACTAGCCAAACGCGATTACACTTTACTAAAATTAGGTTTCTAAATCATTTTGCGTCCTAAATTTAGCCAAGTGTAAAGTCCTTAAGATTTTCACCCATTCCCTAATTTAATTTGCAGTTAATTTTTAAACAAAAAAATGGTGGAGAAATAACAAACATAATAAAAAGTAAAGTATTTGTAAGTCGGGTTGCTTGAAAGTGAAACATTTACTGCACAAATGATAGTTATTTCAATAAAACACAAAAACTCATCCGCCGTAACTCTGCCGTTCGCACGGCGAAAGAGAGAGAGAACAATATGATGGACAAAAGTGGTGCCATACAAAAGTAATAATCCTATATTTATATCATATCAATAACATAATTAAAAAGCCATTAAAACGCAGATGAGGCAATATCTCTCGGTATCACAAAATGGGTACATCAGAATGACTTTCCGCCGTCAATAAATATTAATAATAGGAAGTGTGCTAGCGGGTTAGACGGCGGAGCGCGCCGCCATTCACGGGACGACCAAAATATGCGATTATTTTGAAATAATCGCATATTTTGGTCACACAATTGATTCACAATTGATTGTAGCCACTGAAACAAAATAATCTCAGCTTACCCCTGTGGAAAAGAGGCGTGGATATTTTATCGCTCCAAGATTGCTGATTGATTGCTTAATTGATTGATTAATATTGATTGATTGCTGACTTAACCTAATTTTAGGTCACAAAATCGAAAAAAGTTCTCGTCAAGTTTTTGTCAAGTAGTTTTTAATAGGATTTATAGCTTGGATGGTGGATAGCATGGGTTACTAAATGATCAGGAACTGGGTTCTATTGACAGCCATAGCTTTTTTTCTGATAATTTGTTAGTTTTTTTTTGGTTTCTATTCTTCAAAATCAATTATGAATTGTTAAAGCAGTCAATACTCTTACAGAAGCACCTACCTTCTCAGCAAAATCACACGACTGTCAAATCGTTTACCTGAATTCTTAATTAACATTTGAGTCTCTTAATCTGTGATGTGATTTGCATTTTGATAATTTTTTGAGATTCAAATTAATTGATTTTATCAGAGTTTGAAGTTAGGGTGAGGCCCCAAGTGGTGCGTTGCGTCGAGTCGCCTCAATCATCTTCAATATAATTAAATAAAGCCTTTATTGCACTGAAGATGCATACAATTCGTCTTCAGTGGAATAAAGGTTTTATTTAATTATATTGAAGTGGGGACTTTAAGCGACTGGTTCATCGCTTCGTCTGACCGTGAGTAGCCGTTGCTATTAAGTGCTAGTAAATCCAAGCTTCCACGTGTTACGATACTCTTGCGCAACCGTGCTCGCCATACTTGATAGCTAAATTATTGCTAATACGGGAATTGAGGGAAATCCGAACATAATAATAACCAAATCCGTTCCGTGACCAAATTTGGGACGTTTTGACAAAATGCCAGGTCAAGAGTTAGTAGTTAATCGATGAGCATGTATGAGAAAAATTATGTGTGGATGAAGCGAAAAAGGTATGTTAGGATCGAAGTATGTGGAACAAAGTAGTCTCTGCCTACCCCTATGGAAAAGAGGCGTGACACTATGTATGCTTGTACCCATGTATAGTAAAAAAAACTGTGTAAAAAATCATCCATTTTGTGCCAAGTTTCAGGTCAATCTGACGTCTAAAAGTGTGTCAAATCTTGCAAATCTTTGACCTTAATTTTGACGTAACACTGCAGTTATTGGGTTAAAAAGCTTGTAAAAAGTTAAACTATTTTTCAGGTAACTAATTAATGATATAGCTTAATTTATTTCGTTTTTAATAGCTAGAATAAAATTGTGTAATTACTTGAACCCAGACCTTACGACCTTTACTTGACATTGCTATAATTCATATGAAAGACATCAACGCGTTCTCGATTATATAATGCTAGGTGCTCATAATGGATAAATGTTAAGTTTTAAGTCATATAAAAGATATAGGATTATAAATTATAATGGATAAAAATATATGAAACGTAGTTTTGTTTACGACTGATAGCAACTAGTTTATTTTATCGTGTAGCTTCTGCCGTTACGTTGGTCGCGTTAGCGGTGATTTTGAATTAATTAAATTGAAAGGGTATGATATCATTCAATTATTAATAAAATGTTTATATCTGGTTCTGGTGGTATATTTTTACTATAATTAGTAAGTCACCCTCTTATTCATAAACGCTTATTGAGCTTGTGTTAATTTAAAATTTGTTTGTCTTTATCTATTACTAAACACGGGGCTTTGCCTGACAAGGACAAAACATACATTTCGCTATACTAGATTGGTAAGTTTTTATGAAGCGGGTAGTAATTAAAATTATTTAGTCATCATCCAAAATGTCGATACATCTTTAAGCAGTTTGATAGAACACTTTAAACTTGAAGTTGTTTTTTCAATTTGTATTTTGGCTCTTTAACACAAAATTTAAAATGAAAAATAAGAATACGCTCTTTGAACGATACATAAATTATTAAAATCTGAACGATGAGCAAGATGCGCTTGGTACAAATGGAGTTACTAAGAAAAAACTTAATCTTTCAGATTAGGGTTTCCAAATTTCCAATACGAGTATTACCCACACTGAGATGTTATATAAAACAATTAATTAACCATAACCACCCACATGTGTATCACAACCTTTAATTACACACAAACATGGCGCTAATACAAAAATAGAGTGAAAATGTATATTGAAAAAAAAAATACAATGAGGCATAATATACTTTACGGAGGGCCATACTCATTGCTACTTTCACTACCGCTCGGTAGCGGAGTAGCAAGGTACACACATATATTTTCATTAAAAAAAAAAATTAAACCACTGTGTTGCTACACTCTTATGCCCAAGGTCAAACAGGATTCTAGAGTTTAGCAAGCCAGATAATTATAACTTTATAGCTAACTGCTAGTATGTCGAATAATAATGAAAAAAAAATGTAGTGAATTTCGAATAAAAGGGTTATATTATTATCATTCTGTCGTATGATTGAGTAAGACAGCCGATGGAATTACTGACACATGAGATATTCCGTCTCAGCTCTCTAGGTTGACACATCTGCAACCCTCAGGGCCCTATTTTATAAAAATACAACTACAAATTACAATTTACATGCGGAAGTCTCTATTTAACACATAGGGTCAGAAAGGGACTTCCGCTTGTAAATTGTAATTTGTAGCTTTATAAAACAGGGCCCAGGTATTTAATTGTGTCGTGATGTTGTGGGTGTTGTATCAGGTGACCCACTTGCCCGTTTGCCACCCATTAAAAATGGCACATTTTTTCGATTAAGTGGCAAATCATGAATGTGTCGCAGAATTAGATAGCTCATATTGCCACTCTATTGGCTATTACTCCTGCTAGCCAATTACACCAATGTAACTCATTGACCGGTAATTTTGTGGTATATCCGTAACCGATGTGAATCGTTTCGTAATTATGCAAAGGCGTTGCTTGACACCGAAATTATGCGATGGACCGAAAATTTACGTATACGTTAGGTTCACGGAGCGCTACGACCGGAGCAGCAATGTTTACGACCTCCTTTGTAGGCCCTCGACCTTTTTTGTAGGTAAGTATTAGAATGCGTAAAGTTTGAAATAATGGGATGAAAATACGTAATAGTTCAATGCATATAAGTAATACAATTTTCTCAGAAAATGGTAACCTAACAGGACCCCTTTTTTGTCTCTTTCATTTGCATATAAATGTGTAATAATACAAGCTTTTTTTGCTAACTGTACATGCATTGTCATCCGTCTTACATGTGTACCAAATTTCAAGGCAATCGGACCAACTGTTGAAGAGTTCCCTCCTGTGGAGACGATCCTGGCTAGGTCACCAGAACTTCACCCTTCACCCTAAAAATGCTAATTACTATTATTATTATTATTATTATTATAAAATACTTATTATTTTATTTGTTGTGTAGTTGAAGATTGATCCGTTTCTAAGCTAGATCACCGCAATGGTAGCGAATGAGGGAGAAAGCTCGCAGGATCTCGGCAGGCCGTTGAACCCTGAGATTAGAACTCTCGCAGCTGTGAGATTGACTAAACGAACATAGTCCGTTAAGTGATCACTCGACAGACAATTTTTGCTCATAAGTCTCTAGTTGATCCTGTCACCAAGCAGCAGTGCTTGCGCTACTTTGTTCCGGCGTGGCGAGTAAGTCAGCCAGTGTACATTTTTTGTACATTCCAGTGCATAAATATCGATACAGCCATCATGTGAAATATGTGTATCACCGACGTTACCTATTGTTTCTCATCAATCAATAATTTATTCATTTGTAAACATAGGTAGAAAAACAGATATACTTAAACAAGACACAATTGCAGTAGACCATGTATGTTTTGCCAGGTGGCGTACAATACAACATTCATAAATAAAGGCGCTTAGATGTTTTTGACGGTAACTTACATATATTTATGCCCTTGACTGCACATGCGGTATTCTATCTTATCCCTCTAGGCTCGCAACGCATCTGCAATCCCTTGGGTTCCGCGGGAGTCCATGGGAGGTGGTTCTTACTTAGCATCCGGTGACCCACTCTGCCGTCCTAATTAAAAAAGACGTATATGCGTTTCATGTGACACACATATACGTCCTTTTTAATTAGGACGGCAGCACTTGCCGTTTGTCACACTATTAAAAGCTTACATCAACATTAAACGACTTCATTTCACACAAGTGGCTAAATATTGCGTGAAAAGTCTTAGCACTGTTCTAAATCGCACGGAACTCATAATATCTACTTTAGTATTCACACAGAGTTGCAGTGTGCACGAATCGGCTCTGAGATTAGGGTTGCCGATCTTTTACCCGACTCCGCGACGTAAAGGAGTATGTATTAGAGAAATTTCATAAAAAAATACGCATTTTTTTTCCTTCAATTTTGGAAAATTTGCGTTATTTGTACTCAAAATCAACAACACTAGTACTAATTCTCGCACGGTCGACAACTATAATTGTTGAGCCAAGGTTTAAGTGACTATGGAACGCTGTCATATTGACATTATTGCCAAACTTTAGCACTGTAGTTTTAAACACTAACAAGCAATCATATCACTATGACAACGTATCATGTACCTATGCTCAATAATTAAAGTTGTTGACCGTTCGAGAGTTTTGTTACTTTGGAGACATGTATTGTATGTGATAAATAGAGACGGCGCCATAGATTACACTCAAGATATAATGAATTTAAACATATAATTGTGAAACAGCAGATTTAGTTTTTGTTGGCAACCCTATTGGCGAATCAGATCAGTCCGAGATACAAACAAATGTACGTTACATAAGTAGAAATCTAAATAAAACAAAACAGTAGCACTCCATTCCGTATCAACATATTAGATAACTGCGATTATTGTTGGTAACCCAGATACAGCTCTATTCCATATGAATTAAACAACAATTTCCGTCACGTTAAAAAAACAACCTTAAATTACAGCATCACTAAAAAAACTACTCTAAAGGAAAGGTTAATAATGTCTAGAATCAAATGGCAAGTCTTGTGTTACCTATATCCGTGTATAAAAAAGTACATATGCTCGCAGCGCATTACAAAAAAATAAATTAAGTGAAGTATTTAGGGGTCCTACAATATTTTTAGTCCAATATGAGACAGTACCATAAACTTCGCTGTAATAGTGACAGTCTTTGTACGATCCAGAGTCCACATTCAATCATAGATATATCACTTTACGTCACTCTGTAAATCTAAGCTTTATCTAATGGCATTAGAGTGTGAATTTACTTGTTGGTCTGTCGGTTAGTCGTGTGCCAACTGATACGATCTTGGCCTTGCCTTATCGAATCACTTTCATACTTTCCATTTTAAATAACAGATTAAGATGCTTTTTTTTAATTGAGATTAACGGTCTCTTTCACGAATTGCGGTTAAGTTATCTAGCAGATAATTTTGGATATCTAAAAAGATAACTATTGAAAAGGGATAGAGTTTAGAAAAAGCCGCAAAAAATAGATAAAATTTATTTTGAACTAATTTACTATTTACATTAGCTTTCGAAGAAGAAAAAAAATATCTTGACTTTGACATATTCAATACACTGTTAACGATACTGACTATCATCTTTTAATTTACTTCATCTGAAAAGTACAACTCAATCAATTAAAATAGTGTTGATACTGAGAAAATAATCTTCTATAATTTGTACCAATAGAAATGTTAATCAAATATGGATTAATCAGGCAGATAAAGTCAACAATAGCTGATTGGATGTAATCCTGGAATACCTTTACGATAGAGCGATCAAAAGTTTTTATTTTCCGGCCGCTTTCCCATTCAGTCTAAGCCCATTTGGGTAACGATAATAACGTGTCCGAGAACCTTATTGTACGATTAGACACAATTAAAAGTGCCTTCCGAAATAGGTGCAAATTGCGCTTCCAGCTTTTATTTTCGCACTATTATTTTGGATTTCTTCATGTTTAATATCTATTTTGTTTTCTTGCGGTGGTGGTTTTTTCCACTTTTATTAACTTTATAGAATAATTCATTGAACCAGGCGTTTCTTTGCGGAGGTCCATTAAAATTAACAAAAAACAGTAGCAAGAGCAGCGCCGTAGTAGTTGCACAGAATAAGTAATAGTATGGTAGTCGTGGTAGGGGAGTACCTAGGTTATAGAGTTCTGCAGGCTTATTACGTAATTCGCTCGCAATCGCCATCGTGTTCGTTTTGACAGTTCTTGTATGAATGTGACAGCTAGTTAATTCCGATGCCAATTGTCAGCCCATACATGAACTATCAAAATGAAGACGATGGTGATCGCGAGCGAGTTACGTAATAAGCTACCTGTTTTTTTGCTTTAACTGAATAAGGCAAAAAATCACTACATTGAATTTGAGTAAATATCAGTTAGGAAATATCAAATTAATCAAGAAATTTACTTCTTGATTTTTAATGTTTACTTTTTACGTTTTACCGCTAGAAATTTAATTTCTAAACGACACTGAAAATTAGGACACATAGAAAAATCCGAAAAGTAAAGCTATGGCCGGGAATAAACCCGGGTCCTCGTCATTCCGTGACGCGTGCTATACCCCTACACCACCCATAGCAGGTGAGTAAGCCTCCGAATTTTTCTATCTGTTACCAACTGTCACGTGACCTTGTTACTATGCGAATATTTGTCGCTAAGCGTCATCTGTTTGAATGATGTGTCTGTACGACACATAGCCCCGGCCATAGCTTTACTTTTCGGATTTTTCTATGTGTTCCAATTTTCAGTGTCGTTTAGAAATTAAATATCAGTTGTTTAAAAAAATACAAAGTAATGAAACGACGGTAACAAACGGAGAATATTACCCATTCTCGTTAGTTATCATACAAATTAATCGGACAGATAGGGTAGCTCATTTATCGCGGGGGTTAACCAAAATGAACCATTTACAATATTACAAAATAACTTTACCAGAGAGGGAGGCGCGACGTCTGTGTAAAGCGGTCAAATATCTTCGTATCGAGGTTAGTTTCCATTTTGACCAGCAGCAAAGTTAATTTTGTGATTCGGTAAGGGCGGAAGTTCTGAGGGTGCTTTCAAGTTAAATGTTTTATAGCATCTTAAGATACAGGTGTTCCACTGTGCAATAGAAATAAAAATGATAAAACAAACAAGGCAGGATCTATATTAATTAATAACGGATGAAGTGAATTTGTTTGAGAACAAAATTTGTTGAGTTAAGTAAGTAAAGCTTAATTGTACAAAAATAAAGAAATATACACAATTGCCTAATAATAACATACTTGCATAACTAAGGCGAAATTATCCCTATAAGAAATCTCTACCAGTCAACCTTTGAGTAGATGAAAGGAGCGTTTAATTACCGACCGACAGAGAGTGATTTATGTGATGGAAAGTTTATAAAAAATAGATTCTAGTTCCAGAGGCGTCTCTAGCCCTTGTGGCTCCCGTGCGCAACCAATACCCTGGCGCAATAACACGGGCGCAGGGTCTTTGAGAGCGCCGGCGCCGCGAGCGACGCATCTTTGGAGGTGTCGCATTAGAGGATGCTCGGCGCCCCCTTAGACCCGGCGCCCGTGTGCGCCGCACACCCTGCACCATAGGTAAAGACGCCTCTGCTGTGTTAAATAGTAAAGATACTCGTTTCAAAGATCTTATTACCTCAAAAAGAGAAGTCCTGTCTGGCTAAATATTTTGCTCTCTTGGTTTTAGAAGGTTGAAGTTTTACATAGAAATTCCTTTTATAATTTTGACAATAATGCTGATAATATAAGGCCGAATTTTACTAAACCCTCCATAATTTTGGTATGAAACTAAGTACCGAGAGACACCGACATAATTACTAAAACCGGATAGATGGGACACTCACAGAATTTATAGCCCAGCATGTCTCCAAATTCCAATTCATGATTCTTTATCAAGCTTGGGATTAGGGTTTCTACAACAGCGCGACATAGCTTTCGCGCGCTCTTGTGCTGACCGTGCAAAGCGCAGTCGGAGACAGCTAGAAATAAAAAATATATACCCAAGACTTCATAGGACTAGTCAATATAGTAATCCAGGTGTCAACATGGTCCTCGTCGTGTAGACGTCATTATTAATCCACATTACGCGACAAAGAGCCGCGATCTAGCGATAGCGAGCACCTGTGGGTTTCCTTACAGCATTATGCGCTAATAGAACTGGCATATAAATTTAAATGAAACTCGGTTTCATTTGGCCACAGGTCGTATTATTTGTTTGGTGTTTATGCAATTGTAGCATTTCTTAGAGGTGTAGCAATTTTGAAAGAAGGGTAAGGCTAGAAAAATATTTCATTTTATTTATTTCCAGACGTGGACTCACCCATGAGTCGGTGCTGGAAAATGGCGAATGCATAGCGGTCATTCTCAGGAAAACGTGTTCTCAGCCTAAACTCCGTCTTGATTTTGAGTTTTACATTTATGAACATAATTGAAGTACAATGTGAAAATCTATGTTACAAGAAGCTTTTCTGTGCTTTTGGCCATTAAATAAACCAATTAGTTTATGATTTATAACACATTGATTTTTCATCAAGACGGAGTTGAGACATCGATATACATTAAATATGAATAAAATATTACTTATTTGTTTAAATTAAATAAAAAGCAAACATTATGATCGAAAAATAAGATGTACAGCATGTAACGCGAACCCCGTGTCATAATTCACTGGAACATGAAAATCATGTCAATAGAAACCATAAATAAATATTTTCGAAAATGTGTACTTCTTGAACACGAAAACATCGGTACTCAAAAGTGAGTGCTATAATAAACGTTTTTATGTACAAAAACAATCAGATTTTGTATAATTTTCTAAATTCTTATCAAAAATACGACGGAGTTTAGTCTACGGAGCTTAGTGAGAAAGCCATTTTCGATTTTTTGTTTACTGATGCATGCATTTAAGGGAATAGCAGCAAACATGTCGTTAACATAGGATAACGAGCTATAATGATAGCAAGACAAATAGATACAGAAGAATACCAGTAAAAAATAAAACAACTAAACGGAGTTTAGCAGAGACGGGAAACACAAAACGGAGTTTAGATATATATGTTCGTAATTTTGGCCCTAAACGCCATGCCTGCACCCGACCTAGACGTCGACGGGGACCAGGCAGAACACTAGCGTTCAGCCCTATTGGGTTGCGCGTAAGCTTACAAATAGTGGTGTAATTTGTGATTTTATATCCATTGACGGAGTTTAGATGGAAGTTCGCTCGCGCGGTAAAAAAATCAAAATTATATGAGTAAGACCTTGCCGCTATTGTTAATTATAATTAATATGTAGTCCAACTAGTTGTCTTGAATAACAAAACACCTAACATAGGCTACCGACAGTTTTTACAAAGTTACACAAGGTTTTGTTCTCAATTTTGGAGTCCGCTCGCTAAACGGAGCTTAAGAGAATGGGGTTTTAGTATTTTTTTTTAAATAGTTATAACCATATTATCGTGCAAAAACTTATTGTGCGATCTAGAATGGGACGCATACTAACTATGAAAAATAATAAAATGTCTAAAAAGCCTAAGGAAGCCTGCGATATTTGCTCGGACGTCCAAAAATTGCCTGCTCTGAGAATGGCCGATATAGACCATTTGGACGCCTAAAGAACTGGCCTGACAATGCTCCGGCTTGGTGTTGTGGAGGTCAAGAGGAACCTTTTCCCAGCAGTGGGACGTTGTAACGGAATCTAACTACAATTATAAATAAAAAAGTTTGAATGTAAGGATGTTTTTACTTAACACATTCACTGCCACGACGCATATTATATGCTATGCGTTTCCGTGAGTTTCGCTCGGTGCCGCTGTCATAATTTTACAGGCAATTGAACGCACATGTTCGTCTGTCGCATCTTAAGAAGAGCGGCAGAACAGGTTTAGATAAAATTTTACCCAAAAATAGATCTGGAACACAGGCCATTTTGGATCCCGGAAGACTGCGTAAGGCCGTCCACAGACGTACGGAATTTATATTGATGAATTTATTTTATAACACGTTTGTCATATCTGCATCCTTCCTAGCTCGCTCCTATAAACGAACACACAGCTCATACTCGTATGTTTCCACGCGAGCTCACAGAGTTCCGACTTGTATCGAGATCGTATCGCACGTTACCTATTAAATTATATCGCCTCCATTAACTACAATCGCTAGTTAACAGCGCGTTTTACTTTAATTATGTTTTAAATGATGGCTGGTTTTGGGTTAACATTGCATAGATAAGTACCTATTGAGAATCAGCCATGAAAATGTTTTTTAAACAATTTTCAGCGAAAAAGGAATTTAGCACTTTCCGTTCCTTTGTGAAACTATAATTATTATGACTGATAGCACGAAGCAGTAAACCAGTGGAGTGATAAAAGACGCATTTGTTCCTTAAAACCGTTTCGCCAGTTTAGTGAAGACTGCGGGGGGTAGACAAAGCCTCTCATTGGCTGACTCAAGGCCATCCCAATGTCAACAAAGAATTTAGTGATGTGCCATTCGCGTTTTGGACTTTTATCGATAAAACATTTACTTTTACGTTATTAAGTTTTACGAATGAACTTCTTAGGATCTTTATAATTTTTGGTAAAATATGACAACCTCGCATCGACGTATTTCTTTATAACACACCTAGTCAGCTCAATTATGTGATTTTCGGTTTCAACTTCAAATTGATGAAAATGTATGTCAGGAAACAAATTGTACCCTATAAACGACTTTAACACAGTTCTTTCGAAGAAATCTGAATTATATTTTGGTGGCAATACTTTTGATCCATTTTCATTTATAGCTCTTTTAATATTGATTTCACACCGGCGACAAATTTCTAGGACTGTATTTGAACCGTAAAAAAGTTTTTTTTGAACGTCTTTTTGATGTGATAACTTTTAGTATTTGTGTCGCCTATTAATGCACCAATACATGTTTGACACTTAATTTTTTTAATTGTATGTGTATGCAAAATTTCATCTCAATTGGTAACCGGGAAGTGGATCAAATCTAACTTGCAAGGTTTGATTACAGACAAACAAACATCGGGACAGGTGAAACTAAAAAAAAGCTTGCAATATTATTATTACCTAGGGGAAAGTGGTCACCATTATCGTTGAAAAATGGCTATAACATTTTGACGTAATAGTTTCGGACTTTTTTGTAACAAACTACAATTATATTTGTTACACTTTACACTTATGTACATAAACTAGCTAAATTTGACAATTAAATAAAAAATAAAAAATGAAATCTATAAAGTACGAATGGTGACCACTTTCCCATACTCTGACTAAACCCTAATCATTATTTTATTTAACTATTCCACTGCGTAATCCTGCAGCTTGTTACTTAAGATTCCTCGATAGTGATTATTAAAAGCGGGTGGGACATCACTAACTTACACGTGCCGCACTAAAGCGGGATGGCTATATGTATTTGAGCCTGGGAGTGACAGAGACGGCTAAAAACGAAGGTATTTAATTTATTAAATAAGTTTTTCGAATTTATAAATGAAAATGTACATACCTGTGGAATGTAACACCATCAGTGGAATAGTTCGATGTTTTACTATTTTTACCGCACCACTTGATGGCGCAGAACGGCATATTTATATTTTTTATTATTATTTTCGAGCGATCGTTCCTAGCGTAGTACGGAATTGGAACTAACGAAGATTTGAGTGGGGCGAGCCTGTATTAGCTCTGTCGGAGCTAATGTTTGGCGGTACGGATTCCCCCCGCATGAGCAGTCTAGTGGTTATATTGTCTTTGACTGATAGGGGTCAAAGAAATATGTTAATGTTTTTCCCACAGCTACAGAAAAAAGTTTCTTGGGTTATGATTATCTCAAATGTACGAATGAAAGAAAAGCATTGACGTCAAAGATTCAAAATCTTATTTAGCAATTAGGCCTTGAAGGGCTCTTTTAAATTTCTTTTTTTGAAATTACCAGTCACCGTCAGTTATTTTGTTAGGGTACCTGATGGAAATCTGTGCAAAAAAACACGCAAAGGAGTTTGCTATATAATTTGTATAGGCGTTACCATCGTTTTGATACTTTAAGTAAAGAAATTATCTATCAAGTTATCAGTTAGCAAAGGATGAGCAAGTCAAGAACCTTTGCTCTAGTGGGACGTAACCATAGGCGAAAAAAACCTTACATTAAAATCTTATCTATGATATTATTTGTTAAAGAATCCTTTGACAAGTTATTAATTAAGGGTGGTTGATCACCGGTCCGGACCCCTTCACGGCTGGGATATTTACCCCGATAAGATCTTATAATCACAACACTTTACATTATTTTATTGTGGGGAAACATTTGGAGAATTTCTCGCTGCATTGGTTTTATGGTACGACTGTTTGGGCGGATTGAGAATACATGGCTGATGACCCTAAGGGTATCTACAATCTGTAACATCAACAAAAATAATAAGTTTTTGTCAAAAATTACATATTTATAAAAAGATTTTTGCTGACTGTACTTTTTGCTGTTGACTGTATATTTGTATTTTATCCATTCGACATAATGTAGGTACTAAATTTCAAGTCAATTGGATTAATCGTTAAAGAGTTCCCTCCTGCGAAGACGTTGGCCGCACCACCAGAATTTAAAAAAAATGTAGGTACCAGATTATTGTACGTATCTATAACTCTTTATTGTATATAAGATAAAAAGCATTACGCATTTGTGTTTTATGTACATTAAAGAGTTATACATACATACAATACATGCATTAATTTTACAGGTAATGAGACTAGAGAATAAGTTAACTGTGAAATAAGAATTTTCTTTCTGTGTTCGCAGTGAATTGACTGCGAAAATGTGTAATCACTAAACAGTACCTGAAATTTTTAGTTCCCGGGTAAACAAATACAATACATGTCAACGCAAAAGTACCAAGAACTGTCAAAAGAAATCTACATCTATTAAACTTAAACTGCGAGCATTTTGCTTCGATTGACCACCTCTTAGCTCTCTTGTTAAATAGCGTGTAAATCTTCGAGATCTCTATCTCATACTACCAAAGATCCTATGGCTATAAAATTAAAGTTCAACATCGCATTCGTGTATCATTAAAGAACACAATAAAATTTGAAGCGAATCGCGGCGTCCTTTAGTTTTTTACGTGTTGATTTCTTTATCGATAAGTTTTGGCGACATTTTAGAGTCAAAAAAATATGGCGACAACTTTTTTGTTTTATCGCAGGCGGTGGTTGTAAAAGGCTTTATGGTAAGAATTTGGTGAGTCGTATTAATAGTTGATTTAATCACGATTTGGTTTACGGACTGTTAAATCTGAAATGCTTTTGGATCCCAAGGTATCGGATTGTTTTGTTAATGCATAATCATCATTTTATCTAATCATTGGCAGATTAACCATTGCAATTTATTTACCCGTAACCACATGAACTAATAACTATAGTTCTTCTTCTTCTGAAAGTGCCACTCCATTACTGGAGGCTGGCCGTTAGCTCTGAATACTTCTCTCTTGTCTTGAGCCATCCGGAACAGTTGTGCTCTGCATAGTTATAGTTAGAGCAAAGAAAAAAGGGTGTTCATAGTTCTTTGTCATCTTTGGTACAATCTCGTATCCTTACCTTTTTTGGTCACGTATGCCGCCGAGGGGAGGTAGCTATTGAGCGACTTGTGGTCCAAGGAAAGGTTGAGGGTACCAGGCCACGAGGAAGATCGCCAATGAGGTGGACTGACCAAATAAAAGCGGCAGTAAATGGCTCGTCATCACTGCATGAATGCACGAGGAAGGCGGCCATCAGAGAGGAGTGGCGGCGTGTTGTGAAGCTTGCCACCAATACCTGAAGTGATGACAACGACCACTCTGTCAAGAGTGATACCGAATAGGAAGAAGAAGTTCTTTTTTTTGGTGTATTGACCCACCACCAGCATTTTGCTAAAATTTGTTTGCTAGGCGTTGATCTCATAATAAAATAAAGTTATTTGTAAGTAAGTAAGTATTGAGTGTGGCGGATGTAATAAAAACCCTTATCCCTTCATTATATACCCTAGTGTATTTACCTACATTAGGTATTTAATAAGATCTATTTCAGCACTCTCTGGTAAGTTCATATCATATCTTACAGATACGCGTAACTACGACACTGTTCCGTGTACTTAGTTACCTATTATCTCACCATTTCTGTTAATTATAACAAAATAAAAGAGACGATATCATCAACCACCGTCAGATTTTATACCTACCAGATTCATCAAAGAATTATAGTGAAATTGGCTTTAAGTATTTTTAAAACATTTCTGAAACGCTGAAGACTTTTGCGACAACAATCTTACACCAGGCATTCTGCTAATTGGAGCGAACAATATAAATCAGCGGTCGAGGTTGCAGCGAAACTGTAGCACAAAATTATCCACTTATAATTTATACAAAAACTTAAAGGCATCTCAATTCCTGCCAACAAACCCCCGGGGTTTAATGCGCCGTGAAGATGTCCGCAAACTCTTACCGGGGGTCGCAATAAATTTAGTTTTTATTTTAACCTCCAAAAAACTGTGCTACCGGCGCCGGGCAGAAATTGTTAATGGTTTAATCTAAATGACAACCACGATCTCTAAAAAGTTTGATTTAAAGCAAGTCCGTACACTATTTTAAAATAAAATTAACTCGGAATACTTTTCAGCAGGTAGTGGAGCTATGTTGACTGAAAACGCTGGTTTTTTTGGATTTTTTATTTCTGGTTAATGTCAAAGGTCATTACGATGAAAAACAGGCGCTTAACCAAACTAACCTGCTGAAATATTTCGGAATAATTCTATGAACTTTGTACTCGTGTAACGTAACAAAATAAACATGGCTCCTGTAGTTTCAGAGCACCTACAGGAATAATTACAACAAACCGGATAACTCACGTATAAAAGCCGAAGGAATGCTCCGCTCATCTATTTTCTATTCATTAATGAACTGTGCAATAAATTCTATGTAAAAGTTGCGGGAAACAGGTGAATGCAGGTGGCGACTTGTCGTTCAGTTCATTATGGTGTGCTGAGGGGGAGGCCTTTGTTCGACACTGGACGTCTTCAGGCTGATGATGATGATGATGATGTAATAAATTCATAGCGGCTCCTTAAGTCTTTTCTCACAATAAACAGGGTGTTGTTTTTTATTTGCCGATGCCGGATCCCCGGGGGGTACTACCGTCGTTGTTTTTCTTCACGGGCCGCCTTTTAATTTAGTTGTACGGTTATCTGTGAACGTTTTACTCTTTATTTATGGCCCCTGTCTCTATTAGAGGACTTTCATGGTTTTTTGATGAATACAAAAAAATTGATTGGCGGTTATTGTCTTTATTACTATTATAAGCGAACGTGTGTGCAGTTAAATCTTTGTTAATGTCTGTGTAGGTTTAGCTGCGGTATTTAATTACCAGGGCGGGACAAGTTGAAGTTTGTTAAATAAGTTTCTTTTGTAAAAAGCCACTTTTAATAAGTACATCTTTTTTTATAATTATTAGATTCTCGCATTTTAAATGAAGACCTACGCGTAACAAATTTCAAGCCAATTGAACCAAAAGCAACGGTAAAAATGTACCGTAACGGTAGTTGTACGATTTGACGACCGTATAGCCTAGCGGTTAGAGAACCTGACTATGAAGCTTGAGGTCCCGAGTTCGATCCCCGGTCGGGGCAGATATTTGTATGAAAAATAGGAATGTTTGTTCTCCAGTCGTGAATGTTTGATATGTATTTAAGTATGTATTTCTATATAAGTATGTTTATCCGTTGTCTAGTGCCCATATCACAAGCTTTGCTTAGTTTGGGACCAGGTCAATTGGTGTCAATTGTCTCAAACATATATTTTTTTTTATTTTATTTATGTAATATTGTTTGTTAGTAAGATATGTAGTTACTAGATATTATCACCTCTAATATCGAGAATTAGTTAGAAAAGCGAGCAAGGCAAGTATTTTAATAATGTTACACAATTTAAGAAAGAAAAAGAAAACAAACGGGAATAAATAATATATACTACAAACCCAATTACAGTACCCTCGCATAATCCATTCCGATTTAATTATCTATCACATGTTAAACAGAAGTGCGTATAACCCTCGGCTGCGGCTGCGCATGGGGCGACCAAACCGCAATATTGTGATTCACCATCCCAATTAAGTGATTATTTATGTGTGACAAGTCATTTGGCCGCCAGTGTACACACATTAAACAGCCATTATATTTTGGTCCCCCTACTGATCTTTATTTGGTCCCTGGCCAAATAATTGTAAGGTTATCGGTGTTGGCTATTAAAAAAAATGTAACAACGTTACGAAGTTATAAACAGAAAATATTATTTTTCAATATTTATGGTCCAGTGCCAATAAAATCTTTGAAAATACGTACGAATAATACATACTTCGTAAGTTGGAAATAGATACAAGTATTTGTACTAAAAATTAAATAAACTGTAGCCTAATAAATTAGCAGTAGCCCAGCAACCAAAAAAAAAAGTCAAATGAATTGATAATTTAAACCTTTCACTTTACCTAAAATGTTAAAAAACAATGATTTCACTTATTATTTCTTTAATAAGTAAAAACCAAATTAAATTCTCTCAAAACCATTTATTTAATTAGTTGGTTATATTCTTTCAATAACATAGAGACGCACAATATTGCTTGTAGCGAAATGTTCTATCTGTGTACTTACGTTTTTTTTCTCTGGCAACCCCAGTTTTGTCAAAACTGCTGTGTTCAGACACAAACAGATGCGGTGACAACCTGACAAACGGCCGCGTATTCTATTGTCATTAAATTGCGGTGTTAACGACTGGTACCGGCGTAAAATGGTTGTATGAAGATCATTGAGTCGAGTTCACAGTTGATGGTACAGAGGAATCATTGAAACATATGCCGTTTGGCACAATCTAACTAATATTATAAATGCGAAAGTATGGATGGATGGATGGATGGATGTTTGTTTGTTACTCAATCACGCCAGAACGGCCCAACGGATCTGGATGAAATTCGGCACATAGATAGAGAACATAGATCTGGAATAGCACATAGGCAACTTTTTATACCGGAAAATTGCGTAGTTCCCGCGGGATAGCGATAAACGAATTCTTTGCAGAAGAAGTCGCTGGTAACAGCTAGTATGATAATAAGAAGTACATTTTTCAAAAATATTTTTTTTTAGCTTCTACCAGCTATGTTTATAAACAAAAGTGAATTATCGTATCGAATGTTCGTTACACCCTGTATACATTGCTAAATACATTCTCATTCTTGCTTAATAGGTATTGTTTAAACGCATAAAAACCACTTAGCCAGTGTACTTGACACGAACAAAAACTTGTAACTGTAGGTACTTTAAAGCTTTATATTTTTACAAGACCTATCCAACGTTGTAAGATTTTCCTAACACACATTAAATGGCGGTTGAAAAGTTTTGCCATCTTACCTAGCTCCTATCAATGTCAGGAAGGCTAACTGTCATAACTTGGGGATCAAAAATCACTAAAACTCCTCTTTAAGAACAAGAAGTATCATGTGAATCGATATTTCAATCTCAGGATCCAGATAAAAAGAGATGCTTTTCGAGGCCATAAAACTTTTTTTAGCACCCTACGCAAAAGCGCAGTTCTTCAACGTCCTCTGGGACCTCTTATCATTTTTAATTACCGCGTTCCCGTCTTCCGCTCCACCGGTTTGAGTGACAACGTCTAAAAACGTCCGAAAACGTTAACACGGAGTTAATTCCGGCCACGCGACCGAATTAACTTTGTGTTATCCCGATGATAGTTGTTATCTTCGGGTGCAGCTTTACGAGAGCTTAGGGTACAGTGGAGACGCAGCTTTAGGTTGGCAATTCGTTTAATTTTAATGTTCAATTTTAGATTGCGAATATTTTACTGACAATTATCTTTTCGTTTTCTATTTGATAATGGGCTACCGTTGACTTCTTTTGATGCAGATTTTTTTACACTTACTAAGATAATCTAACTAATATTATAAATGCGAAAGTATGGATGGATGGATGGATGGATGTTTGTTTGTTACTCAATCACGCCAGAACGGCTCAACGAATCTGGATGAAATTCGGCACATAGATAGAGAAAAATCTGGAATAGCACATAGGCTACTTTTTATCCCGGAAAATTGCGTAGTTCCCGCGGGATAGCGATAAACGAATTCTTTGCAGACGAAGTCGCTAGTTTTTTATATTTTGACGACGACGACGTTCGTCGTCCTACGAGTACCTACTTACAGCAAGACCTAAAGGCCACGTTTAACATGGTGGGCGTATAAGTGTAAAGGAGAATCAAAATAGTGATAGATTGCTAGCCGCACCGCCTATAACATGATTCCTAAGATCCTTGCCGATTCCCTCCAATGGGCTTTTAACATATCAGCGGGAAGAGAAGCAAAGAAGTATTTTTTTATTAGAAAGTTTACTTTAACTAGAGCAGAATAAGTGTAAGCGCCTACATCAAATCAACACGCAATAATAAAACCAAGCAAAACCGATTGCCAGTCGAGCGCAACATATTGTAACGGAACCCTCGATAGCTACCCTCGGCAGACTTATCTACCATTTATAATAGTTTAATTCAGATTACATGTCCCACGGGTGGTCCCCTGGGGTGGCCGGTGCCCCACTGCGCGCGGGGTATCTATATGACCTGTGGCCTGCACTGGGTCGACAGGTTGAAGGGTGCTTGGGGTGTTTATTGGATTGTAATGTCGTCAAGTAATAATCGATACGATGTGCATACGAATACGAGTAAAGACAAGTATGCTTAGTGTAAGTTTTCGGTCACAAAATACGTCTCGACCACGTTTGCGTTATTAAAATGTCAAATGCAATGAGAAATTTTAGTTGTCGTTTCGTTCCGCTTGACGTGGCGCTGTTCATTTTCCCATAGTAATTGAAACGTTAACTTGAACGTGTTCGAGACGTTTGTCGTGCCTAAAACTTACACAAGAGGCTAAGTAGAGCGTTTGGTGTACGTTATCAGTATCCTTAGTGTAGGTTTTCGGTTACAAAATACGTCTCGAACGCGTTTGCGTCAAATACTATGAGAACAATTTGTTGCCGTTTCGATCCGCGAGTAGCATTGCTAATTTTTACATAGTAATTGAGACGTTTACGTGAACGCGTTCGAAACGTTTTTATTTGCGAAAACTTACACAAGAGGCTCATAATTGTCTTCGTTTAAATCACGTACGTGCCCAAAAACTATCGTAAAATATATCTTCTTAAGACAAACGAGATACAGTCAATATTAATTGAAACTATTTGTTCAAAAACTGTACCAAACTAACTTGACCAAAGCAATTTGGACGCGACACCGGCCACGCGCACGATTTTCAAGCAAATTGTTCGGCAACATTCGGGCACGCTCGGCGGTTGTCGTGCGTTTCCGCCGTCTATTACGGATTCGACACGCGCGGCGCCGTGGGCGCAGCCGTCGTCATCTTCATTCAAGGGGTAGGATTACGAAGAAGCGGACTTTGTTTAAATTAAGTCTGGCGAAAATAAAAAGTGAAATTAGTGCACATATTCGATCTTAGCTTTTTATGCTGGCAACGCATCTAATCATCCTCTGTTGCGGGTGTCCATGCGTGGTGATGCTCACTTACCATCAGGTGACACTTGCTCGTTTGCCTTCATTGTTCTATAAAAAAAATATTGAGTATCCATCCTATCGCTATTATAGCTGGCAACGAATATACGCGTTTTCCTGACTAGCAGTTAGGCTGCTGTCACAATGCTGGAAATCTGGAGTTTGAAAACCGGCGAATGCGTCAAAGATACGCCAGAAATTCCTAAATTTAGGAGTCAAATTTAGGAAGTCAAAAACTAGTTTTAAAAATTAAGTACACATAAATAGAGCTTTTTGTGTGTGTTCGTTGGCGGTAAAGACTCGTTTGGCCCCTATTAATATAAAAATAAAATAGCCACAGATGCATCCGACACAAAAACACAGAGTCCTACTCCTCAGTATAAAAATTACAAAACATGGGAACAAATCATCCAAACAATATCACATAATGATTGACCCGCGTTGCCCATATTTCTCAATAAAGAGCTTCTGCCTGCAGGCTCGCGCGACCGGTGACCATACAAAAATTAAATAAGTTTTGCTTAATAGTTAAGTACCTACATTTTTAACGTAATATATTCTTGCAGAGTAAATTAAAGTTCCTAAGTAAATTAAAACTCAATCCGAGCACTGGGAGGCGTCTATATTCATCTATGCGTAAATGATTAAATTACTTCAAAAATACTTATTGTCAATTGTCCTAAATCCTAGTGATAATGTGAATATCACTAGAATTGTAAATATGCATGAGCATAAATATTTAGCCATCCTACATGAAATGGATACGGAAATCGCATGTTATTTAAATAATAGCTTGTGAAAAATAGTGATGCTCGACTTGGCGGGGCCACTACCGTGCCCCCAGATTATAGTGTATTTTTTTGGCCCGTAGAATTCTGACAGCTGTCAGAATTAGACGTTTCAGGGGTCACCAACATTTTTTTTTGCTGAACAAATAAATTGTCACACTAAGCTTTCGTTATTTTAAGTAACAAATAAAAATAATAAAATACGGTGACGTTCTAACATTAGGTACTGAAATAATGGATCTAAAAATTACTGGCAGCTTTTATTTTAACGACAATTGGCCAATTAGAGTACAGAAGATCTAAGTTGAAAACTTTAAAAGTCATCATTATTATCACATACATACGTACATACATAAATCACGTCTTTATTTTAGCAAGGCATATTTTGCCATGTCGACGTAGTGACATAACATTACACACGTGAGGAGATTGTTTAATGTAATTTTGATATTGGGGGAGGAGCAATTAAAATATTTTCCTATACTTTGCCTGAAGAATGACAGTTGACTGCTATGCTGAAGTTTTACGTTCTGTTCATTCTTTTTTCTTTTTATTAAATATTACGAAAAAAACAATATATGTATTATAATCGTAGACCGAAGGTTTGTAATATATGACAATACTCAAAGTGATACTCCAAAGAATGTATATTCTCCCAAAAAAAAAAGATTATTAATTATGTCTAAATTATGCAATTTAAAATTAAACCAAATATCTGTTAATTACTAATATGTAAAAATGGTTGTTAGTTTAAGTATTTCAACTTCAACATAATGTTCTACATTTTTATTTTTTTTCCTTTTCTTACCACGGATTTAAGGAACGTTTTTATGACTGGTAATACCGAGAAATGTCAGAATTCTACGGGCCAAAAAAATACAGTATAGTACGAGTATTGCTATATTTTCCACGCCGTTTCATTTTGAAGCTCGAATACAACAAAGGGGAGGTCCTCGATCGAAAAGTCAAAGCTGCTACGCTTTCCTAATGTTAACCTTCGAAGAAAAAAGCAGTGTTATACGTTTGGTGTAAATGTGAACTAAATGTGATTTATTTTTGATTACATTTTCAACCCATCAAATGTTTGTATGCCAGTCTACATCAAACCGTGTCTCTTTAGGCGACGTCAACCACTAATTAGGTCATTAATTCAAGCAGCGTCGTTTATACAAAAGATGACTAAATAACATATTCGTATGATAACATGTTGATATTGGCAGACAGTGGTTGAACGCGATTAAATGGCAAACGTTTTAATATGTACCTACTCAAGGCTTTCGACACTGTCCGCTGATATATTTCTTCGAAAACTTGACGTATCAGGCGGGGGTAAAACGCGAGTGGTTCAACAGTTACCTAACCGATAGGCGTCAGACTGTTAGGGTTGGCGGATAAGCAGTAGAGCAGTGATTAGTTTTAATCTCTCTTTTGGGTTTCCACAGGGTAGTGTTCTCGGTCCCGCGCTGTTCCTCATTTAATTTAAGTTAATGAAATGACATCTTTAAGTTAAAGGTGAATGGAGTTGAACTAATCAATTATGCGGTTGGCTTGACACTATGGCATTGTTTCATGGAAAGTCTTAGAAGAATGTATGACTCCATTAGGATGTCGTGTTTTATATGAGGCAATTTTAGTAGCCGAATCAACATAAAGTCGCGTGCACAGTAAAATTCAATCAAATGCAACAGCATCAACCGAATTCACGTTTATGCTATTTTAAAGATTTAAAGTGAAATTGATCCGAGTCCGTCAATATCAAAACCATTTACGCAGAATATTAGTACTTACCCATCGATTTACCACCTCAATGCTGTAATTGATTATTCATTACCTGTAAGCTTCAATTTAAACGTTTAGTGAGTAATTAGTGAAAATTTGGAAACAAAACCTAACTCTTTCCAATTTTTCAATGAATCATTGCGGGACGAGTAATGAGAGAGCGGCGAGGTAATGACGTAATGGCGGCCATCGTCCACCATCGCCAACGATGGCGGGAATTAATTTAAACATTGACTTATTACCGGGTAGCTCGGGAGGTTACAGCCTAAAACATAGATTTTATAAAATAAAGAAGAAGTAAGGTAAAGTGTGTCGCCGTATACAAGTAAGTGGTTAGCTCGCTTATACATACTGAAAACAAGAGCAATTGCAGTTTTTACTATTTTTGCGAGCTAAGCTCTCTCACTGAATTTTCATAATACACATTTAAAGATTGCGCAGTTCAAATGTTACTTTGAATCACTATCACTTCAGTCGATTTCTCTGTCTCTATGTCCCTATGTCCCTTTGTATGCTTAAATCTTTAAAACTACGCAACGGATTTTGATGCGGTTTTTTTAATAGATAAAGTGAATCAAGAGGAAGGTTTATATGTATAATACATGCATAATTATACCGTGCGAAGCCGGGGCGGGTCGCTAGTTTAAAAATAAACGAAAGTAGTTTCAGCTGATAATGTTCTGCTGCCGTATATTAATAAAAAAACTACCAAACACATCAATACAATCACTCAAGAATTAAGGATACATCCTATACTTCAACGACAAAATATTATTTACTAGCGACCCGCCCCGGCTTCGCACGGGATATTATGCATGTATCCTACTAATATTATAAATGCGAAAGTTTGTGAGTGACGATGTGACGATGTGTGTGTGTATGTTTGTTCCTTCTTCACGCTGAAACGACTGAACGTATTTGGATAAAATTTGGAACGGAGATAGCTGGTACTATAGATTGAAACATAGGCTACTTTTTATCCCGGAAAATTGCATAGTTCCCACGGGATAGCGATAAATATGTCAATTGCTAATTTTACGCGGACGAAGTCGCGGGCAGAAGCTAGTTATACATATAAACCTTCCTTTTGATTCACTCTATCTATTAAAAAAAACGCATCAAAATCCGTTGCGTAGTTTTAAAGATTTAAGCATACATAGGGACATAGGGACACAGTGACATAGGGACAGAGAAAGCGACTTTGTTTTATACTATGTAGTGATGATGAAGTATTCACAACGACGATCAAAGAGGTTACCTACACTTAAAGAAGAGCAATTTACGGCTTCCTAAGAGTTCAAATCAACGTTTATGTTCCGTCGTGAATAATTTGTTTAAAAGGGTTTTTTAAGTTGAAACGTCAATGCTTATCTAAAAACAAGAAAAGTAATGTCCCGAAACATTTATTCCTTTAATAAATTAATAAATAACATTTTGTCACAGCTCCCGCTCCAAGTCAGGTGCCGTCCGACAATGTTACAAAACAATAAATAATTTTGGATATTGGACGCCATAAAATTAAGACTAATTTTACTGCTACCTTACACTCTCGTTATATGACTGAGAGTAACAATGTAAGAAATTGTCCTACGCCAGCTTTCTGGCAATGTGTCAGCTGGCCTGGCAGGTAAGTATAATGGCAGATCATTCGGGGATTACTTAAGATACATTTATTGGATCCTGATATCAATTATAGTGAATAAAGAGTATATACTCGTACAAAAAAACCGGCCAAGTACGAGTCGGACTCGCCAACCGAGGGTTCCGTACAAATTCGCCAAGTTATTATAAAATCCGGTGTTAGCAGACCCCTGCTCGCAAAATGTAGGCAGTGTGAGGTCATTTTGTATCGGATACTTCATTGTGGACGGACAGATATTAAATAAAAAAAAACTACCTGCTAGATCTCGTTCAAACCAATTCTCGGTGGAAGTTTGCATAGTAATATCGTGTAATAAACAACATATATTTTTACCCATCACTACTTTGATTCCCGTTTCCACATATACGCCCACAATCATACTAAACGTGGCCTTTAGATCTTGTGACTCTGTATACCCCGTAAGGGTTGACTTGATTTATGTAAGTATGTATTGTATGTTAAAATCACCACCGCCTTGGTACAACCTTAGCCAACTTCGCAGCTTCACGCCACAAACTCCACTAGTACTCATTTCATAGTCAATTATAATCACCCGTCAACACGGCAAACCCGCCTTACCTTTTACCGTCAATATGATGCCCTTTCATTCCGCACACCAATCAAAATCGCTAGCCGCTTTTTACATGCTTTGAGATGAAACTTCATACATCTTTCATGCGAAAGAACCTGGTCTCACCATACCGTATTTAATCAGTCAGTCGGTCAATATTATACCTTAAGGTGTAGACTGTAGGGTTGTGTGGATGTGTGTGTATGTTTGTTTGTTAGTTGGGGCTCAATTAAAGCGCAGAAACGCTCGTCATTAGCGGATCGGCAATATTCCACGCTCTCGCTCACGGACCGGAGCGATGTCGTTTCTACGTCCATGTGATTAGAATCAGCCGGGAACGCTGCTTACCTATTTTTGTAGTAGGTATCACTAAAAGCGTAGTTACCTTTTCAACTGTCATCAATATTTTGTCGGAAATGTCCAAGAAATCAACTACAATGCAGGATTTTATAAAACAATACAGTGTGCTTGCGATACTAATACAAATTTTATCAAAATTTTATCGTCACTAACTTTCATTTGTTCAATGTACCTATGCTGCGTTATCGACAGTCTTGTTATTTAAGAAAATTTATCAAACCGCCTACCGCTTTTATATGGATCAACATTTTATCACACGGATCCAACAGCAACACCGCACAAAAATCCCTACAGTGCATTAATTCTCATAGCTACACCAACCACGACTCAGAACAAACTTCTCGTCCTTATTAACCTCTATTCAAACTAAAACCACACAGCGTATTATGCGATACTTTGGACACATTGCTCGCAGAGATGCTAACAACATGGAACGCCTGATGGTAACAGGGAAAGTTGAGGGTAGAAGACCCAGAGGCCGGAGCCCAAGACGTTGGTCTGACCAGATCTCAGAACAGATTAAACAACCAATCAGCGCCGCTCTCCATCAGGCAGCTGATCGTAACCGGTGGAGAGTAGCTGTCGACATGCTGAAGCGGAGTTACGATCCTCAGCAATGAGGGAGCGATTCAGAAGAAGAAACTAAAACCCATGTTGCCACTAGATCACAAGTTACGATAAATAAATAGCTATTAAATTACATGATCTAAACTTCTCTTACCTACAGATAATAGAATGAGGCAAACAAATCTTTACTGACTGGAAACAATAAAGCAACTGCAACTACCTCCAAAAAAAAACAATTAAAAATCGAGCGCACTACGGTCATTCCGCGGCGAGCTGTGACCGCGGTTCGCCAATCATAATATCTCGATATTTATGAGCGCGACTCGCATTCCCTTACAAAAACCGAATACCCCCTTCGCAATGCCGCTGACCTTTTTATGTCTTCCTCCCGTGCATTTTTCGAGCAAAACTGATTGTTTACCGGAAAAAATTACGCCTGTTAGCCGAAACGGAGCACATAAATAAAAGATGCGGTCGTTGGAGAATTTTGATTCGGTGCTTTTTGCTTTACAGAATACCGATTGTGGAGCGAAACGATAAAAAGTCGAGCGATGTACGATTGAGAAAGGGACGTGGTGTCAAGTGGGGCTCGGGAGATTTATATGCGGCCGCTTACAGCCCACGACACGCTGCGCACTGTGTTGCCCTGTTCCAGTGATAGACCCATAAACGACTATGCCAGATTAGGCTGGCGCTGAAATAAATGAACGTGACCGAAAGATTTTACAGCGTTTCAAAGAAAAAGTGTCACTATCACTAGGTTTCGTCAGGCTCAAAATGTGTAAGAAAAATGGTGTCGGTAATCGAAATCTATCTCGCACTGACATACGTGTATTACATCGCTCTTTCTCTTTTTTGCCAAAAAGCAATATCAAAACCAAGTTCTGTGACCGGCAAGGTGCATAATAAAAATAGCATTTTTAACAATAGTAAGATGGAATCATGGAAGTCTAAAACCGTAACGCAGATTGTAAAAGGGCCTCCAAACTGTTGGTTTTAGTTGTGAAATTTGAAGTGTTTTAATAAGCGGTAAATTCATTTAACCATCGCCTTTTAGGGTATAATTAATAGCGGCATCTACCACGCCGGTATTCGCTGGATCTAAAAATGTAAGGACATTCCTGGGCGTATACTGCGCCCGTCGTTCCTTAGAGGGAAAAATGCAACAAAGTGTAGTAAATACTAAACTATACAACCTGGCATTTGCCCGTTGCTTCGGTAGAAAAGGAGGTGCAGGGTAAATAAGCAATAATGATGATATGAGAAGAAAAAAAGCAAACAAAGTGTTCTAGCTCAGACAGAGCAGTCTGGAGTTTCGAGTCCAGAGTTCTACGTAGTCGACAATGTCTACCTCGGCGTCGCCTCTAGCTAGTGTAAGTTTCCGCACAAAAAACATCTTCAACGCGTTCACGTATCAATTACTACGGGCAAATTAACAGCGCCACTAGCAGAACGAAACGGCAACAAACAGAATGAGAACATAGCATAAAGAATAACACATAACTCTGCAGTCTCTGCACGCGGAATTCGGAACTCCAGACCAGCTCAGAAGCAAAGAAGGCTATGTGAATGTTTCTAGAAGACCTGCAGCCCATGGGGAAGAAGGTTTCTTGAAGTGTTGATCAGGTTAAACTAATGACCGGGAACGTGGTCTATGTACTGGAAATTATAATTGCGTTCACCATTACTCTTTGTCAAGGCATCTAAGCAAGCTTGGCTATCGCTTGTTTTGACAAACAATCATACCTTGACCCATTCTCTCTTAAGCATTATACTGAGTCAGATGTCTGGATGTAAGACGAGCGTTGTCTTGCAATTGACTCACGACGAGACATTTGACTCTTTTGCGGCGTTTTTGCAAAAAAGTTTAAACAATTTGATAACCATGAACGTGAAGAAAATATCCTTACAGTTTTTCGTCAGTTAAAAGTATTGAAGACAGTATTGACGAACAAATCAAACTTTCCGATTGTCTCCCAGCGAGCGTCGTTAATGAGCTACCCTTAATTAGATCATTATCTGCGAATTAATTCCGTTTTTTGCTAATTATAATTAGGTATACTTGAGACGCGTATTACGGTCCGGTTATTGTCCGGGTCGGATGCCGCAATTAGCTGAAGTTGACGCGTGACTTGCTTGATATCGTCACAACCTTAAACGGTCTTAGCTTACATTCGATACTGTACAACTAATACAAAAGCGCCAAGCTAAAAATAAAAGGTAGAGCATTTTTCCAGTATATTTCTGCAAGTGGTTAAGATTTTTCACTTAAATTTCTGATTCGAAATTTAGTCCCACCCTTGACGCGGTTCGCTTTGAACATCGATCAATGTATGGAAACATTTGCCAAAGATGGTTTTTTTTTTTTTTTTTTTTCCCAATGTAGATGGCTCCAAAGATGGTTCATAAATCCTGAAAACATTTACCTACAAGGCTATTTAGTCAAACTAACCAGAACGTCGAACAATTGTCGATATTCTTACGTGAAATGCGTAATATTGCTTTCAAAGACCGAGTCCTGCAATTGTCACAATAAGAATAAGATACTTAATACAATTTTTGTGTGTGATTGTAATGACACCTTTCGTATAATGACACCACAGATTGAAATTTTGTTTGATGCGGAATAATTTCACGACATTAACTTTATTAAGCGCCATTTCAGATTACCAAGCTTGAAGAAACAAAGTTGCAAGTTGCAGTCTAAAGCCGTGCAAAATGAAACCTTGTGATACTTGGTTACAAATATTATATTTGATTATTGTGGATAGGAAACGAGACATTTAGAAAATTGTGGTTTCGGCTTCCGTTTTTTTACAAAGACAAAACTGCACCTTGTAATGTAAAAAACTAAAAAATATTGCGTGTTTGTTAGTGAAGTTATTCTGAATACGAATATACATGCGATAGATTCTTTTTCAACTACTTTTTTATTTGATAGAGAGAACACGATCATAATGAGTCACCTGATTCTGATGGAAAGCTGCCACCACCGCTCATGGACACCAATAGGCTTATTGTCTAACTCGCTCGCAATGGCCATCGTCTTCATTTTGACAGTTCATGTATGGGCTGACAATTGGCATCGGAATCAGCTAGCTGCCGCATTCATACAAGAACTGTCAAAATGAACACGATGGCGATTGCGAGCGAGTTAGACAATAAGCCTACTGGTTACACAGAGAGAGAGGGAGGGAGAGTTACCCCACTTCTAATTTGCTGTCTTAACAGAGTGATCGTGGTCGATTGAAGGTCACCTTACCATGACGTCTTAATGCGACCCAATTCCGACTCAGTTCAGATTTTAGCTGTCATTTTTCGAATCGAAATTAAGACGCTTTAAGACGTCATGCCGATGACGTTAGGCCCCAGCATGGTTATTACGTAACTCGCTCGCAAACGCCATCGTGTTTATTTTGACAGTTCTTGTATGAATGTGACAGCTAGCTGATTCCGATGCCAACTGTCAGCCCATACACGAACTGTCAAAATGAACACGATGGTGATCGCGAGCGAGTTACGTAATAAGCTAGCTGAACCTTCTTGAGATTTTTTATGGCAAAATAGTGTGATTGCCCCTTGTTTTCCACAGCGAAAGTTGTTTTTTTTTATAGAAAATATGAGGCAAAAGAGCAAGCGGGTTACCTGATGTTAAACGATTACCGCGACCCATGACAACACCGCTGACGAGAGTTATAACAAACACACAGATTAACGACATTAAGTAAAAGTAGATTAACCCAGGAAAGTGCCAAGTTGCCCACGGAACGCGGAAGAAGTTGCGGGCAACAGCAAGCTATAGATTGATCGCCTAAATGAGTCCCACCCCGCGCCCCTGCACCGCGCGGGCGAGGATTCATTTAAGGCGCTGTCAACAGCAAATGACCTGGAGCAGCGCCACTCTTCACACATACGGTTCACGTGCCTGTTAGTGAAAGAGAAGAAACTATTCCGGCAGCTTGGCGCGCGTCAAAAATCTTGCAAATAAGACACAAATCATAAGAAATAAACAAAAGTGAAATATGACTCGTTAGCCGTTTAGATATGAATATGTTGACTTGATGTTTTTAATTGCAGACCCATACGTCGAAAAAAATAAAGACATATAACCGTTTAATGGTGATTTTAAGACCAATCTTTGCAATTATTTTCTATCGAGCCGATTTTGTTCAATTATGTATCGAGCCCGTCTAGCGTGTTTGAAATAATGATGAAAATGAACATTATATTTTTTGTATTTTTTTTGTGTGTAGTTTTTCTTAAAAAGTGTTTAAATAACATCAATTTCAACAAAATTAGGTGTTGTCAGCCTCTTAAGCGGTCGGTCTATAGTGGTCAAAAAAACAAACGATTTGTTATATTTTAGTCCGAATCTATACTTCATTTAATTTAGGATGAGAAACCACAATAATGTTATATTGCGGCTCGTGAACTGTAATCTCTTTACGATTTGTACTACAGTAACAATTGACGCCACGCAAGTAAAGTGGCATTAAAACAATTTTATTTTGCGGCTGCCAAACTATTACACTGTACTGTTTGCTAGGTAAGAAATAGTTGACCAGCCGCAATATAATGTTATTATGGTTTCTCATTCTAAATTAAATGAAGTATTTATAAAACTGTATTACTGTGGGCATACTTGAGATGCGGTTTTCACGTCCCGGCTATCGAAGCTTGTTTAATCAAATAATTTCGGTGCAAGCATCCTGTCAGGATTTGAAAGGGTTTGCTTAAATTGTGGGTAGCAAAATTACGGGTACACTCGCGTCCGGTGTGAGGCAATAACGACATTATGCCAATTATGTCATGATTGTCATGAATAGGGTCATGTGATGGTATGAGTTGCACCTATACTTCGATTTTTTTAGAATTAGAAACCGCAACAAAATTATATTGCGGCTCGTGAACTGTAATCTCTTTACAATTTGTATTAAGTAGAGTAACAATTGACGACACGCAAATAAAGTGACATTAAAACAATTTTATTTTGCGGCTGCCAAACTATTGCACTGTACTATTTGCTGGGTAAGAAATAGTTGATCAGACGCAATATAATGTTATTGTGGTTTCTAATGCTAAAAAAATCGAAGTATATAGCTTTGCAAAGAATAATTACAGGGTATGAGTAAATTTTTGAGCTCTTTATCTAACGTCTATTTTAATCATAAATCCCCAGAGGGTTTTTCAATAGTGGCATAATAACCCCAATTCTGTATACTTTTAAATATGTAAAATTAAAAAAAAAAAGAAGTTAGGAATATGTTACCCTCGTTATAAACAACGGTAAGGTAAATAGTTTTACAAGTAAATACTTTTTAGTCCGATCACTTCTTCACTTAGGTACTTTCTTTCTTTACTCCCACGCTGGTATGGGAGCAAAGAAAAAACATAGAATGTACCAGTTGCTTCACTTCCCACACATTGTAAGCGTATAGCTGGAAAGGGGAATCAAAATAGTGATGGGTTGCTAGCCGCATCGCCTAACATGGCTCCTAAGAATTTCGCCCATTCCCTCGATGGGCTTTTACCATCTGCGCGGGACGAGAAGCAACTGGTACATTCTGTTTGTCTTTTGCTTCCAAACCAGCATGAAACTATATTATTACTTAAGTTTATATCTTGTACAGTATCTTTATTCATCTTTTACTCATTATTCCATTATCACAGCTTTCCCACTAAAATGTTTAACTTATTAATTTTATCATCAGATTACACTCTTGTCATTGGTATCTGGTATCAGCCGCTGGTATCTGGTATTGCCCCCCATTGTAACGAGACGGACAGGGGGCGTGTGAAAAAGCTCCGGATTTTCTGCTCGGAAGCTCGCACGCGCTCGCGCTATCAAAGCAAGCGAGCTTTCACGCTTGAGTTAACGAATATAGACGCTTTAAAGTCGTTGTAACTTGTGTGACAGGGTGTTGATGTTTGTGTGTTTACATTGAGCAGATATTAGAGCTGTATTCCAAGTTTGTTTTGTTTCCTTAGTGATGATGCGCTTGCTAAGGTTCTTTGCAGTTTATACTTTACTAGCGACCCGCCCCGGCTTAGCACGGTATATTATGCATGTATTATACACATAAACCTTCCTCTTGATTCACTCTATCTATTAAAAAGCCGCATCAAAATCCATTGCGTAGTTTTAAAGATTTGAGCACACATAGGGACATAGGGACAGAGAAAGCGACTTTGTTTTATATATAGTACTATGTAGTGATGATCGGCGGAGTGCTTCACTATTTCATGACTACGTATCTCAAAAATATATACAAGAAGAAAAAACCCGACCGTCAGAATATTAAACTGAATAGAATAAAAAATGAGTCCCGTAATTAGAAATCGTTTAATTAAAATGAGACTAATAATTTTTTCAGTTTTATGGCTTTTTAAAGTGACCTTTTTTGTTTTAAAATATTTTAGTTCATGATAAACGTTTTAATTTTAACATGTTTTAAGTGTTTCCTACTCTTTATTTACTATCAGTAGGATTATTGTCTAACTCGCTCCCAATCGCCATCGTCTTCATTTTGACAGTTCTTGTATGAATGTGACAGCTAGCTGATTCCGATGCCAATTGTCAGCCCATACATGGACTGTCAAAATGAACACGATGGCGATTGCGAGCGAGTTAGACAACAAGACTACTGCTAAATTATGTAGTCTGGAAATCCTTTGTAGTCATAAACTAATATAAATATTAATTTTTTCATTGTATTATACTTTCCAAATGTTAGTGTCTGATGTTTGTGACATGTGTTGTGCATTTAATGAGCGATAATTATAATGCCAGTAAGACGTGGCTGTCAACCTAAAATTTGGACTTTAGCAACATTTTAATTTCATTCAATTAACAGTAATTTGGATGAAAAGTTAACCAGATACCCCACTTATTTGGCCGGCCGTACAAGACGTCAACGCAGTTCATAAACTGACAACATTAAATCGGCGTTGAATAAAATTAGTGGACAATTCTGTACACGAAAGGCGCACGCGCCTACGGCTCGTAATGGGGGCTAAGGTGCTCCCACACATGGCGACTGTAGCAAACGTAATTCATTTAACCCTTTACCTACGGGTGTCAACCAGAGTTGCCAGTAAGGCACTACCGCTGTACGAGTGGCATCTATAGTTGTCCGGAGAGTTTTTTTTTCTGACAAAAATAGACCACAATGTCTATGTAATAGGAAGTATAGTACGTAAGTAAACCTAAACGGTTAAGGGAAGCTCACAACAATATTATTTTAACTGAGGCCATACATGTATACATACATACAGTCACGCCTCTTTCCCATAGGGGTAGGCAGAGACTACTTTGTTCCACTTGCTACGATTTTGACATACCTCTTTAATTCGCTTCATCCACATTCATCAATCTCTTCATAATACATGCTCATAAACCCCCAGCACCGATCATACCACGACTGACTGAGGCCATATTTGTCAAAGAAACCATGTCTCCAGTCTACGTCCCAGTGTTGGGCCTGCCATCTCTCATAAGTTTGGGCTACAAGGTCTCTAACTAACTGGTAACTGTCTTCAACTTATTTCTTTATCTTATTGATTGTCTGGAGAAGACCGCCTATTGTCTACTTTCTTTTGTTCAGACACATCATTGAATTGCCTCGCATATAGTTTCCTCAAGATGTTTTCTTCACCGAATGGTAACGATAAATTTCAAATCACATTTCGTTCATAAATCCCGTAAGACTCAAAGCTCCGAACCCGGATTCGATATTTTTGAGAGACCATAGTGACTAGGCTACCACGGCTTTTAAATCACTGCTTTAATATTGGATGCGTAAGTATGGAAGCGCCTTGACCACAGACTAAGTATACCATAATTACACAACATACACTGTAAGTATTGTGACGGCGCGCGCGCAGGTGGCACCCAACGCGATCAATTGCCAGTGCATCCTGATGCAAATGTCAACCGGCCGCAGGTTAGGTGCCAATAGGGTTAGCAGACGTCAGGATTTTTCAAAGTTGTATGTTTGTATGTATGTATGTGGGTAAAAATTTTTTTCGTTGCATTGAATCATGTCCTACATTATTTTTAATACATTTAAAATATGGCAACCCGTTTTAATTGCTAATATGTCACGTTATCGTCAAATATATGGGATATGTTTTCATTATTAGTCAACAATTAAAATAAAATAGTTATAATTATTGAAAAAAACAGCATGACGAAGTAGTTATTCGCCGTGACGGAGTTGTTTTTCGAACTATCGACCGTTGTCCCAGGCCACCAGTGGCGTATGTTTTTGAGTCGTGATCACATTTTTTTCTATAAAAAGGCCGTTTATTTTTATTTTTTATTATTACTTTGATAATTAACCGATATTTATATGGAAATAAAAAAATCTTTAATCATTTTTACGTATTTTTACTAAAATGATGATTGTATGTCCCAGTATAATAACAAATTTCAGACTATACTCTGTCACGATCAAAAGGTATTTGGTTTTACGTTTTTGCGATGCTTGTCCTTGAGTAAGTTATTAACACAAAACCCCGCCGCTTCCCCTACCCCTCCGCGCTGCCCAACCATCGCCATTTGCTTTTTAGTCGGCCGCGAGTGTTCAGAGGGAGTGCGTGTATTTTGGCGTCGTCGACTCGGTCACGTAAGTTTTACCTAATTTTTTTATGATTCTGTTGTTAATTTTAAAGGAGTATCATACTCATTGTTGTTAATTTCAATAACGAAATTCGAATTAGACTATATCCAACGCATTTATTTTTTATTTCATCAAACGGCTAAAATTTACAACTCAGTCACAATACAACTCAGTCACAACACACTGTGACAGAGTTGTTGTTTGTAGTGACGAAGTTGTAAAATACATTATAATCGTCTTTTTTTAATATAAACAAATAATGACTTTAATTACGATGTGCATTAACTTGTTGACAGACTTCAACAAAAACAAAATGGCGATGTCAGCAGCGGAAAGACAGCGGCGTTGCAGAGAAAAACGAAAAAATGATGCTGCGAAAGTAGCTGAAGTAAAAAAAAAAGACTTGGAACGTTACCATGCAAGAAAAAAGCTTGTAAAGGATATGACAGCTCGCGAGCATCGAATAGCTAAGAAAAAATGGCGGATAGCAAATAATAAAAGAAAAAATAAGATAAAAGCTCTGCAAAGTCTCCTACAAGATACGCCTGCAACGTCACCTGTTCCACCTTCTCCGCCAAGAAGACCTCGTGAGGACACTCCTTCCTCTGTGCAGTCCAATATAAACGAAAGTAGAAGAAAAAAAGTACGTCGAGATCGAACACGGCTTTACAGGGAAAATCTACATTTGCAAGAAGAGATTAAAAAAATACAGACAAAGTGTGAAAAGTATAAAAAAAGATATCACCGAGCTCAAAAGAAGAATTCAAAAAGAAATAAAAATAATACAGAAGAAGATAAAACAAATAAAGAGGATAAATATAAAGTTCTGTCAAGTGCTATTCGAGAACATTACAAGAAGATTAAAGATCTGAAGCGTAAACGTTTCTTACAATCCATATTTGAAGAAAAAGCAATAAATAAATCCAGAATGAAGCAACAGATTATAAAAGAGAGCTTGGGTCTGCGACAAGGAAGTTTACGACGGAGGGTTGTTGTAGGCAGACAAACATTGCTGATTAAGAAAATCCAAGATTTTTTCTTGCGAGATGATGTATCGAGGGCTACTGCTGGGAAAAAGGAAACTGTGACCTTCCAAAAACTAAAAATGCAAAAACGTATACTACTTGACACGATGAAAAATTTACACGCGTCGTTTTTGAAAGAAAATCCGAGTCTGAAGTGTCATTACAGCTATTTTATAAAACATAAACCATATTATGTCAGGCCTCCATCGATTGACGGACGAGATACATGCTTGTGTAAATTACATGCAAACACAGCTTATATTTTAAACACACTGCATAAAAATAAAGTTGTCGACACCAACGACTTGAGCCAAATCATTCGCGATACAACATGTAGCTCAAACGACATGCAATGCATGAATGGAACTTGCCATCTGTGTCAATGTAAGACTGTCAAATACGATACGGCCAACATGCAAAAACTTGTAGATTTAACGCAGTGGGTAAGAAAAACAGATATAGTTCAAAAAGATAACAAAAAAGTGAAGGTTACTAAGAACATTAAAGAAACACAGCCTATCACAGTTGATAATTTAACGAAGAAATTTAACGAAGAGTTACATAAAATAAAAAAACATATTTACAACATTAAAATTCAATACAGATCGTATCGGCAGTGTATAGATGAGTTAACGGATTCTGAAATTGCGTTGCATATTGACTTCAGTGAGAATTATGCATGCAAGTACCACGAGGAAATTCAAGCTCATCATTTTGGTGGTTCTCGCAACCAAGTTTCTCTTCATACCGTGGTTTTATACCAGCATTCCCCTGACCAAAACAATCGTGTTAAGACATTCTGCACGGTATCTCCAAGCAACAATCACGGACCAGCAGCTATATGGGCTCATTTATATCCGATTCTAGAAGATGTTAGAATAAATTTGCCTTCTGTAAAGACCATCCATTTTTTTTCGGACGGCCCTGCGACGCAATACAGGCAAAAGCTTAATTTTCACCTTTTGTCCACTAGAGTCTATGAATACGGTTTCGAACGTGTGACCTGGAATTTCTTTGAAGCAGGACATGGTAAAGGAGCGGCGGATGGAATCGGTGGGTTTCTCAAACGTCAAGCGGACACAGTTGTCGCAAACGGACGAGATATTTCTGATGCTTCGAGTTTCTTTTCGGTTTTGGAAGGAAGTAGCAAAACAAAACTTTTCCTGATTTCGGAGAGTGATATATCTCTTGTTGCTGACAGTATTCCTAAAAACATTCATACGTTACCTGGTACGATGCAAGTCCACCAAGTCTTCTCCGAGAATTATGGGAAATTAAAGTACCGAAAATTAAGCTGCTTTTGTAATAGAGGATTTTGTGAATGTTATGAGCCTAAAACCTACCAATCGTTAATAGAATCTGATGCTGAAAGTGATATTTCGAGCATAGGCCCTTTGGCTGACATTACAAACATCATCAGCCCTTCTAGACCTCAGGTGTACGGCACTATCTATTCTTCAAGTTCCACGGATTCGTCAGATGCCCTGCCTCTCAGTAGTTTAATTGACTGTCAGAACTCCGATATAGTTCCTAGTACTAGCAACCAGATCTTTAGTTCTGCAGACGAAATGCATCCATCCAAAATATCAGACGGTGTACATGTCCTTGTTAAAGTTTTAGACGAAAAGAAAGCGGTATATACTTACTTAGGTACAGCAATGAGCAACGTTGATGAAGAAGGCGATGTTAAAGTCATGTTTTACAGATCGATTGATGACAGCGGACAAAAGTTTAAACTCGTTAAAAGTGACGTGTCATACGTAAAGTATGAAGACATTTCAAAAATTGTCCCTAATCCAACAATGACTAATCAGGGAAGACGCATCTTTTATGAGTTTTTAATTCCGGTTGATGTGTTTGAAAAATGATTATGTTACAAAAAATACAAAGTTTACTACTCTATGACTGATTCAAAGACTGATAGACATTAATAGAAAGTAGAATGATTATTCTATAACTTAAATAATTTAATTTAGAATTTATTGTTAATTTTTATTTGATTTTATGTAAAAATACCACTCTGTCACGTTACTGCAAATACTCTGTCACGTTTTTTGTCCCCAATATCGTGTAGACTATTTTCTATTTCATTGCTTTTTGTTAAGTGTTAGCTTAGGCGTAACCATATATTATTTTATACATAATTATAGTGTTCGTCAACATATAACTATTATAAAGGTCTTAAGAATTAAAGTATACAATAAATTAATGTTTGTATGTGCAAAAAGTAACTTTGTGACATAGTGGTATTCAAAGATTAAAATTTAATTCGTTTTTGTTATTTTTTGCTGTTGATTATTACGTGTCTTAATTACAAGGTGTTCAAATAATTGAACTAGATAAAAATTGTTGAATTGATTTATAATAAAAAAATATAAAAAAAAACAGATGATTAGTGACGGAGTGGTTTAATTTTCATACCCATCACAATAATATTTAAAATTCCAAAACAGTACAATAATAAACCTAGATGCTCTTTACTTTATCATTATCTTCATAAAATAATTAATCCATACTTATTCAAAAAGTTTCTTTTTTATTTTTTTTTAATTTTTTTGGAAATTTGCTAAACTGGATTAAAACACTGCAACGAAAAGAATTTTGACCCATGTATAATAATAATAATTCATTTATTCACGAACAAAAAAGGTCCACAATTAGTTTAGGTACAGTCACCAGCATAAAAAGTGATCATTTTTGTTCCTTGTCGCTTTCAGTCGTTACATGATTTCGTATAGTTTTTCAATCATGAATTTAAAGTGACAATGTACAAAAGTGATCACTTATTTATGCTGGTGAGTGTACACACAAATGGAAATAAAATAATTACAATTAGATTACAAAACAAAGGTCAAAAATATATTACTCTTAACTTAACTCTTAATATTATATTATACCTAACTCTTAAGCTCAATAAGCTCTTAAATACCTAACTCTTTATTGTAACTCTTTGTTGTTGTTGTTGTTGTTGTCAAGTCAAAGTTCTTTATGGCCAGATCACAGTAATTAACAATCAGTTAGTGGAACAGTTTGCGCTTATGATCTACCTAAATACACGGGGAACGCAATGTTTTGGATACGATAAAGGTTATATACGTTTTCTAAATTAATTAAGTACTTACCTAACTTTAATTTTAATTTTTATTGATTAAATTAATTTTAATTTTCCTGACATGTCAAAACTAAACTACAAAGTAACTTCTGTAAAATTGTAATCATTTTTTTTTGTTTTAGGAAAAAGTTAGTAATTAAACCAAGTAAGTACCTAATTATGTAATTAATTACCTAATTAAGAGATAAGAAGACATTGGTAACCCTGAGCGGTAATGTCTTCATTTTGTGAAAATTGCTTGCTTCAGGTTAATTTAATAAAATGTGATAAAATATACATTTCCGTGAGTTATAAATGGCGAATAAGCAGAATTAAATGGTCATTTACCACATGTACTTTGGTAAAGGATATTAAAATAATGACCGCATACTTTAGCAGATGGTTTGGTTTGGTTATGCGGGTGGTAGGACTTTGCGCACGGTCCTAAATCGCGAATGCTGCCGCCAAGCAGCAGCGCGCGCTGCTGTGTACCAGCGTAGTGAGACAGCCAATGAATTGATGGTCATATAAGGTAGTCTCTCTTACCCCCTAGTCTGATAACACATCCACAATCTTACGATGTTGCGAGTATTAGATGGTCACTTACACTTAGACCAAGTGATCCCCTTACACGTATCTCTATTTAATTAAAAAAAAAAAACATTTGATCACGCTTTAGTTTTAACTAGTGTGTATAAACTGATGATAACGAAGTCAGACTTACATATTTCTTTGTTGAGTACCTAAGCCTCTGCAAATGTTACAATACAAGCTATGTACAAGCTGGCTGCTGCCCGCGACTTCATCCACGCAGAAATAAATGCCTATGACACTCACAAATAATGTGGCTTACTATTAGTACTATTATTAGTACAATTATTAGTGCTATTAGTATTATAATTAGTACTATTGTTAGTACTATTAGTACAATTATTAGTACTATTAGTACTATGAATACAATTATTAGTACTATGAGTACTATTATTAGTACTATTACTACTATTATTAGTATTATTATTAGTACTATTAGTAACTAGTAACGGAAGTGCCGGTGACAATGTTTAAATCATCTGTCATAGATGTAGAGGCTTACATGATGATGAGATATTAGTAAAAGAATTTTCAAAATAGGTTCATTGGATCCAGAGAATAACGCACAGACAACCTTTAAATCCTTAATACCTATTAGTATAGATAAATTTGCTGTCCATCCATATACCAATTGTAAGCATCGGTCCCCACCAAAGAGGTTGTCTCGGATTGTCCGATCGAGAGACAACAAAAACCGTCGTAAGTAAGCCATCCGGCGCGCGTCTAAAATATGACGCGGCTGTGCAAGTGTGCACCCGATAAATCTGTCGCGTCACAAAATTACCGAGCCTTATTTATGACGGCAGTGTTGCCAGCTACATGTTCTAAAATACAGGAAAATACAGAGGCCTTATCATGACGTCTTAATGCGATTCAGTTCAGGTTCGCTCGCTGTCAGATTCATTTAAAAGTGACAGGTAAAACTTGAACTGAGTCGGAATTAGGACGTCATGGCAAGGCCCAGGGTGTACCTGTAAATCAGCAGACGTAATACACGGTGAGTGAAAAGCCTGGCGAATGGTGCGAGTAGACTTCACGATCGCTGTTCACAAAATATTTATAAAAGTGGGAATAGTAGCAAAGAATTTTAATACGGAATCTGTTCTACAATATAGTGTTGGAAGGCGTATTCACTTCAACGTGATTTAAGCTATTACCTATTTATAATGCTGTCATAAGCACCTAACGTAAACCAGAAGTAGAAGGTATGCTAACCGTTGCGAATGTTTAAAAGTAGATTTCATTTTGAACGCCATCCAAATAAGACTGATTAGATAAACGCTTTGGTAAAATGACAGTATCATTGACAAGAAACCCTTGAATTTGTAGATTTCCGCGTAAACCTGGCAACGCTGACGCACGATCTAAGCAAAAACCTCCGCGCCTTACAAACCGGTTACGTGACTTTTTTCAATATTTTTGAGTGAATTTTGGCTGTGTCTTCTGCTATGCCTTATGCTTGGAGCCTTCAGGGCACCATAATTTATATTTTAATGCAACAAAATGTAGCAAAATGTGACTTAATCGCCTCGCCGGGCGGCGTCATTACCTCGCGAAGTTAAAGTTTGACGCACTTTGAAGCGTTTCTGTTTGCTTTCGTGATTAATTTGAATTTGAAATTTATGTGCCAACGATTACGGCTTAATCGATGGACGAGCATCATTCAAGCTTAAATTGGGGCGCGTACGTGAAGTGAAAAGCAAACGCGCGATATGATCGGTATTTGAATCGGAAGTTAGCTCACATTAAGATCTTGGACGCATGCGGTTTTTTTTTCAAATTGGCAGATGGAATAATATAAAACTTGGTGAAAAATAGTAGATTGATAAACTAGGGTTGAAATATACCCATTTCACCTGAGATATTTCTGGCACCCGAACGAAGTGAGGGTGCCAATAGTTCGAGGGTGAAATGGGTAATTTCATCCGAGTTGAACACTCTACTTTTCATTTCGAATATGAGGAAATTAAAATTTCACTAACGTCGCATGGTCGCATTTAATATTTGTTACGTTTGTCATTCTCTTCCCGCTCTTTTTTCTATTGCGCGATTTGCGCGCATTGCGCATTTCTTCTGCGCACCAATGGCGGCCGGCTAGTTTTTTTTTAAACTTGCAGACACGGAGGTCGCTATCAATTAATTGTCGACTTAAATATTTCAAGCTAAAAAAATTACTGAACGTAATAATTTCTACTAATTCTTGTTGTACATACGCTTGCATAAAGCTTATATATAGCGGGAATGTTATTTTAAGATTATTTTGCCTTTTACAATTAAAAAGGAACTATTAGTATAGATTATTATTTTAAACATAGATTACATGGCTGTATACGTATTTCCATTGCCTCATTTGGATTAGCTAGAAAAAAAATTTACTTTCAACCCAAGGGTCGCGATGAGTCACTTTCAACCCTATATCCAGATAATCAATGACCTACTTTCAAAGTATGAGAGATGAAATAGTAGATTGATAAACGAGGGTTGAAATATACCCATTTCACCTGAGATATTTCTGGCGCACGAACGAAGTGAGGGCGCCAAAAGTTCGAGGGTGACATGGGTAATTTCATCCGAGTTGAATACTCTACTTTTCATTTCGAATATGAGGAAATTAAATGAAGGTATTATGACAAATTTCACTAACGTCGCACGGTCGCACTTAATATTTGTTACGTTTGTCATTCTCTTCCCGCTCTTTTTTCTATTACGCGATTTACGCGCATTGCGCATTCTTCTGCGCACCAATGGCGGCCGGCTAGTTTTTTTTTAAAGCTAAGGTTGCTATCAATTAATTGTCGACTTAAATATTTCAAGCTAAAAAAATTACCGAACGTAATAATTTCTACTAATTCTCGTTGTATACGCTTGCATAAGCTTATTTATAGCGGGAATGTTATTTTAAGATTATTTAGCCTTTTACAATTAAAAAGGAACTATTTGTATAGATGATTATATAAAACATAGATTACATGGCTGAATACGTATTTCCATTGCTATGTACGTCATTTGGATTAGCTAGAAAAAAAAATTACTTTCAACCCAAGGGTCGCGATGAGTCACTTTCAACCCTATATCCAGATAATCAATGACCTACTTTCAGAGTATGAGAGATGAAAAGTCTTTTTCACCTCACTTGCTCGAAAAGGCTGTCTTTCTCCTTAAAAATCTGCGTGGAAAAGTGCTTTTTCCCCTCCCCCCTTCCCCCTTTCCCCTTCCCCTCTTGGGTGGAAATTCGAACGCCGCGCTGACCATCATTCCACCACGACCACGACCACCACCACCTCACCTACTCATATACTCAAGTAATTAGAAATTTGAAATTCTTCCATCCACCATTTTTCTCGCTGTAGTGAGGTGAAAAATTGTGTGTTTCGCTCGGCAGCAAAGATTGTTTAGTGTCTCGTGCCTTGAAACCCTCGCGACGCTCAGGATTCTTCTTTTGAACCACTTGCTTCGCTCGTGGTTCAATCATAGAATCCCTCGCTTGCTCGGGTTTCAATACAGGCACTCGCGCCAAACAAAAACTTTGCAGCTATTTTTGGGACAGATTGTATGTTTGCTAAAGGTTCTGATGGCTTTCACAGCTTACCAGTGCGATGCGAGCTGTGAGACGGGTCACTCAACAGGAAAAACGAAGAGATCTTCGGGAAATAACGTAAGCAGTATAAGAATTCCGAGAGTGGTGCAATAAAGAATGGCTAACATAGCAGGAACTTGTCGCATGAGCCAAAGGCGAGGGCAATAAACAGGCGACCTGAGGCTTTTTATCACCGCCCGAGGTGTGTACACAATTTCAATTCTTCCCCTGGCAAAGAAGTAGAAGTTCCCGCTGGCGTAGCGGGCGGTACATTTCTACTTACGCCCCTGGGCGACGTAAAGAATGTTAGGTACCTACGTATTCTTAAACTATTGATACTTAAAGCATTAAAGGAAAATCTGGGCCCGAACTCTGCGGGAGTAATGGTAAAAACAGAGGTGGATGGAATAATAAGGTTGAGACGGATTTGCGCTCCTTTTAGCTAACTAGTTATACTATATGGAATGAAAACCAGCAAAAAATACCAATGTTGTATGCACTGGCGTTACTTTGTATTAGAAATTTCCTGTTCTCATTAAAACGCATTATAAACTTTGTTTGTCTTTTTCTCTCATTCCGCCATATTTAATCTACCAGACGTAGAGACACTGTGCGTAGACAAAAAAAAATGTTTTTCTACAAAACGTTTGAGTCTTTCTATGAACAAGGGGGTTAGATTTCTAATACTAGTAGGTGGCTATTATTGACACGTGTAAAAACTATATCTTAAGAAGGAAGCGTGCCTTTTCCGCTTTCCAAAATACAAACACGAAATAAATCCAAACATTTCTAAAAAAACTCAATAATTGCCAAAGTAATTTCACAAGCTTTTACGTCGCTAAAGAATTCTAAAGAAGCATTTAAACGCTAACCGCCGGTTGGGTTGGCAGCCATTGCAATTTGGCAGCGCCTGCGGCAGCGGCGGAGCACGCGACCGGCGCGCGCGCACGCCACGAGCGGATCGGTGGGCTGCGCTAGAGAAATAAACAGAGAGGGCTGTCTATGGCACAGATTAGACAGTCAATATTATCGTGTGATACATATTTTAAAAATTATAAACCGTCCAGCGATTGAACTCTATCCAAAAGCCTCTATATTATAAGATAGGCCCAACGCTCACGAGTAATTCGTCCTAAAAGACCACCGTGCCTTAGTCTGTGACAGGTCGCTGTATCGTTCAGCTGTCAGAGTGTGTCAGAGAAAATACCCAATTGCGCAGTAAGCGAATTGTTCGGACAGGCGTATCTTGACTTTTGATATCATTGCCTCTATCTCACCTGATGGTAAGTGCAGATGAGGCCGAAGATGTAGCTCACTGGTTCAGTAACAGCCTGTTCACTCGGGTTTTGAATAGTCCTAAGTTATACTTATCCGGAAAAACAGACGACGGAAGCGTATTCCATTTCTTAGCAGTCCGCAATATAAAAGACGAAGCGAAGCGCTTCGTGCGAGTGACCGGAATACTGACAATATAAGGGTGAAGTCGCTCGCCTCGCCTAGTAGTACGGTGGTGAGAGGGATATATGATATACTAGCTGTTGCCCGAGACTTCATCTGCAAAGAATTCGTTTATCGCTAACCCGCGGGAATTTCCCGAATAAAAAGTAGCCTATGTGCTATTCCGGACTTTTCTCTATGTGCCGAATTTCATCCAGATTCGTTGGGCCGTTCTGGCGTGATTGAGTAACAAACAAACTTCCATCCATCCATGCATCCAAACTTTCGCATTTATAATATTAGTTAGATTGATGCATATCGAAGCGAATCCGGTTATTCCTCTTTTCCTATATTGTCATTCCAATATCACAATAATATTGGCCGTCTAGCCCATTCCTATGATTCGATATGATTTAAGGGTAGCCAATACTACAGACTATACAAGATATTTCAGAAATTTTCTACGCACTTTCCCGGGATAAAAAGTAGTACATGTAATTCTATCCTTGTGCCAAATTTCAAAATCAATTCAATCAATCAACTATATCAATTATATTATTATTATATTATTATTATTTAATTATCAATTTCAATTTCAATTTCATCCGGGTGGTTTTTCACCCCGAGTTCAGTCCTTCTGACGTGAAAGAGTAAGAATCCGTACTCACAAACTTTCGCATTTATAATATTAGCAGGATGTCAACTTTCGATAAGGGTATACAGGCTATAATTCATGTTTTTAATTGATTCTTAGGTTATTAATTACATGTACCCTAAAAATATCCGCTCCCAATTTTCTAGCATCTTATATGTATAGGACAAATGGACAAATGACTAAAACATGTGCCATGTTAAGAATTACTCGTTCAAAGGTTAACTGGAAGAGGTCCCTTTAAGTTTTAATTTCGCCTTTGTACTTCGGTTTATCTCATTAATGTATAATAAAGAGTTATACATACATACAATTGTAGGTTTAAGATGGGTTCAAGACTAATTTTAAAGTGAACAAAAATCTGAGTGCTTGCTATTTTGCACGCATACTGAGGTTAGAGAGGGATATAATTAAATTATGTACACTTTATAGTGTCGCCGAATTCTAAATTATGTTAAGAGGGTGCATCCGTGCTGAGCTCGCAACGTCGCATTTTTGGTGATTTTATGCGGTTATTTCACAGAAATTGAATGAAAGTATCAAATATCCGTCTGTAGTGCACTTCGTTTTTAGTGTATTAATGTGTCCAATGCAGTGATTAATGGTGATGGACTTTTATTTTCGTATTAAAAGGATAAAATACTATATCTCGTTTAATAAGAAAATAAAAGTACATCACGATGAATTATTGCATTAGACACATTAATACACTAAAAACGAAGTGCACTACAGACGGATATTTGATACTTTCATTCAATTTCTGTGAAATAATCGCAAAAAATCACCAAAAATGCGACGTTGCGAGCTCAGCATGGATGCACCCTCTTAACCTTATTTACCTTTTGAAATTGGAATAGACTTTAAGCTAAATAAAAATGGACCACCGTTTAGACAATAAAAATCATATGACACGGTTAACTTTGATTCATCATGACTATCTTTCTTTCCCTCTCTCTCCAAGGTTCTAATCGAGATCAATATAAATCATGGACTATGTCATTGACCTGTTTGCGCGTATCCATAAATTGCAGTCCACGTCGCGCGAGACGTCACGGGTGGGAGCGAAATTGGATCAATTGGTTTTGTCTCACTTTAGTTGCGGTCAGCGGCAAATTGGCTGCTGTGACTGGCAGGTTGAAAACGACTTCCAAATTCAAATTTTACCTCATGGTCAAGTTTTTTCTTAAATTACGGCTAAGCAGCTGTTGATTGTTAGTCTTAGACCTAAATATTTTCATCTTATTTACCACGGTCGAAACTGGGGACACTAATATGCAAATAAAAAATTAATAAATAAATAAATATCTTGGGACAATTGACATCAATTGACATAGCCCCAAACTAAGCAAAGCTTTTAATATGGGCACTAGACAACGGATAAACATACTTATATAGATTATATACATATTAATCATCCAAGACTCGAGAACAAACATTCGTATTTTCATACAAATATCTGCCCCGACCGGGGATCGAACCCGGGACCTCAAGCTTCATAGTCAGGTTCTCTAACCACTAGGCCATTCGGTCGTCGAAATAAAAATCAATTCCGTTTTTACATTCACAGATGCATTCGTCATATTTCCCGTGTATAGACAGAGCCTAAGGTAACAAGACCTACGGGTCACGTTTAGCATGATTGTGGGCGTATAGGTGGAAAAAGGAATAAATAGTAATGGGTTGCTAACCGCATCACCTATAACATGATTCCTAAGATTGTCGCCCATTCCCTGCATGGGTTAATCTGCGCGGGAAGAGAAGCAACTGGTACATTCTATGTTTTTTCTTTGCTCCCAGACCAGCTTGAAAGTGAAATATGTAATTTAAGAGACCCTGTATAGACCTTGCATTGGGGGTGCGTGTCGGGTTACCTCCACGTGTGGTCAGGAGCTGCTGTTCGTTTCTGGATCCGTCCGGGGGGAAGAGCAGTGCTTGGTCCGGTGCACCCTGGGCAACGGCTAATAATTTCCTGGCAGTATCTGAGGTATATCATTGACCGTTGGCTAAGAGCCCGACAGGGGGGGAGGGGGGTCTTTGACCATATTACCGTACAACGTTGCCGACATTTTGTTGATTTTGTCACAAGATTTTATAATAAAATTTTACCCTGACACTGGCGAAGTTGTCGTCGCTATAACGACTTGTAACGCCACAAATAAAAGAAGAAGAAGAAGACCTTGCATTGATTGATCAAGAAACATCTGACACTGACATCTGTCACATTGACATTTACCTTTCACAGATAAGGCAAACGATTGGTAAGTTAGTAGAAGCCTATAGAGCGTTTATGAATAAGGGGGTTAAAATTTAAGATTGTTCCCATAAGCTCGGCTTACGTCGCGGCAGCAACACCAATCATCAGGCCTTTTCCAAAATTCGTTTTACGAAGTTCGTTTCGTTCGTTCCGCTCGCACTATTAGTCAATTTGAAAGTGAGAGAGACGGTATGATACAAACTTCGAAAATGGAATTCCGGAGTAGCCCCGGAGGCGCGTGCGCACGACGCGTGTTATCTCCCGGAAACGGGGCAATTTGCACGCGCCCGAATTTTCTGGACTAGAAATGGTGTTAATTATTACCGTTTTACGTTTGCCACGCCGAACAGGTTTTTTGAAGTGAAAACTTCTGTAGTGGCGTTGGGGACTTTTTTGGATCGGTAAAAAATGTTAAACTCGCGTCAGACGTAAGACGGAGGGAGAATTTAAGTATCAGGATATCAGGATCCTCTAAGAGCTTATTTTGAAATACGAATGAAGCTAGAGTCGCGTTCGATTTTTGAAGTGTATGTTAATTTCGTCGCTTTAACGTATGTGCGTTTGGCCTAGTGGTATAAGGTGTTGAATAACAGAGCGTTCTCTCAAGTGACCGCAGTTCAAATCTCGTGTAGAAAAAGTTTTTTCTTTATGACGGTAGCGAGAGTTGGCAGTTCAAGCGCCTTGCCTTAAGACTTGCTTGAGAGAAGGAAAAATTGGATGCCTCGAACGGCTGGGACACGACGGCGGGCCACTAATATTATAAGTGTGAACGTTTGTGTGTTTGTTACCCCTTCACGCTAAAACGGCCAGGTAGATAGCTGGTTGTTTGGAATAAGCCTCCTCGATTCCCCACGGGACGTGATTGAACTAGTCATTACTAGCGACCCGCCCCGGCTTCGCACGGTATATTATGCATGTATTATATGTACATATAAACGTTCCTCTTGATTCACTCTATCTATTAAAAAAACTGCATCAAAATCCGTTGCGTAGTTTTAAAGATTTAAGCATATATATAGGGACATAGGGACAGAGAATACGACTTTGTTTTATTACTATGTAGGTAGTGATTCACGTGAGCGAAGCCGCGGGAAAAAGTTTACAATAAATTTGAAGGAACTGCAACTAATACTACAAAACTACACTACTACTAATTAAGGTGCGACCACACCGCCGCTTAAAAAACGGTGACGTTACGGAATCGCAACAAAATGTATGAAGAAACGGTGAGAAAACGTGACGCCTACGAAACGTCACTGCGTATACGCGACGGTTTGGTCGCACCCTAATACTATATTGTGTTTGTCTAAGTCCTCTAGGTTGGCAACGCATCTGCAATCCCTCCGGGGTTGCGGGTGTCTATGGGCAGTGGTGATCGCTTACCATCAGGTGACCCACTTGCTCGTTTGCCTGCCTATTCACATAAAAAAAAAAAAAAAAAAAAAATGTTTAGTGGTGGCAATAACGGCTGTTTTGCAATAATGAATAACAGTGTTGTGTTATTCTCAAATAGCTGTTATTGTAAACTGTTGTCTGTTATCCTGTTATATTGCTGTTTTACAAAACGATAATGAACTTATTATTAAATAATTGTTATACTTATTTCGTCGCGATCGCAGCGTGATAAAATCGTACGGGAACAAAAGCAAAACAACGCTCTGTTACCTTGTTTGTTATTGTACTGACTGACAACAAACAGCAACAGCTAATAATGATACCAAAAGTCAGTTATTTGAATTGCGATTGCGATGCGAGCTCGCGCGTATAGCGCTATGTCTCGCACACACCTACTTGATTTGTTGCGCACTCGCTTGGTCTTCTATGCCAAGTGCGGCAACAGTGCGCGTATGAACAACGTTGACAACAGACAACGAATAATGATAACAGGATAGTTGACGATTCGATAATGTGTTGTTCGTTGCGTGCAAATAATGCATTACGTTATTTGCTATTGTAATAACGACCACCACTACTTATGTTTATCTTGCACAATAAAGAGTTGACTTTCTTACTTACTAATAGGTATAGTAAGAAAGTCAACTAACAGTAGGCTGTATGAAATATTACGCTTACGAGAAGCAGGTGGCCTTATCACAAATGCCTACAGTTTTTACTAATGCGAATGTTAGCGGAGAGCGTGTGCCAGACGAGTTAATCCATAATTATATCAACAATTTAAATAGCCTTATCCAATCACATGCTCGGAACAATCAAAATGGAATTTGTATCATTTATGATTAGGAACCTATTCTGGAAACGGTTGCAGTGAAACTTTCAGCCCACTTAGTCAAGACTGGAACAAGCGACGTAGTAGCGCGACGCGAGCGATATCGTTTATCAATTTTATGTACTTACCTACTCGTATTGTACCTATGCAAGACTAGGATAAAATATTGCTGAAGAAACCTGCTTTATCAGTAGAATTTAATTATTGTTTGTATTTGTTTTGAAAAAAAAAAACTTTCTGCCGAGTTTGTTGCGGCACATTTTCTTCTACTAACTTAGCAATCGTTTGTCCTTATCTGTCACATTGACATTTACCTTTCACAGATAAGGACAAACGATTACTAAGTTAGCAGAAGCCTTAGCGTTTATGAATAAGGGGGTAAGTATCGAAGTACCTAATGGTGTGAAAGAAGATATAGTGATTAATAGGATAGAAAAAAGTATGCTTAGTTGGTTTGGTCACGTAGAGAGGATGGATGAAAGAAGATTAACTAAACAGATTTATATGGGGAGTGTGAATGGGTGCGTTGGGAGGGGAAGGCCTAGGCGGACGTTCCATGATCAAATTGGGGACGTTTTGGAAAAAGGCCAGGTCAAGAGTACCCGAAACCGACGAGCATGTATGAAGAGATTGACGAATGTGGATGAAGCGAAAGAGGTATGTCAGGATCGTAGCAAGTGGAACAAAGTAGTCTCTGCCTACCCTTGTGGGAAAGAGGCGTGGCGATATGTATGTATGTATCGAAGTACCTACTAATTCGGATATCCAGAATACGCCCCCAGCAGTGATTGAGAAATCCTAAAAAGTCTACTAAATTAAGATTGAACGAATGCCCTTTTGACAGGTGCCCGTTGACAGTTGAGGCCTGACCGCTTTTTGCGTGCGTCTGACCACTTTTAGCGGCTGGGAATCTGTCAAGTAATGTATGCCCATGATTTTAACACACGTAGGTATAAGTGCCGGCACGTAAGTCTAGCGATGGCCTTGTATGTGCAGAAGTATAAAATACGGTATCCGCGGGTGCGCAGATCCCCTCCACGTGACTCGTCATCGCTAGACTTACGTGCCGGCTCGTATACCTACTTATTACTAATAAGCAATATCTTCTTGTTCTTAAAATCTACGTAATCTTTTCTAGGAACTCTAGGGACCTATGCTCCAGCAAGTAAAAAAAAAAGTGACCAACAGAACTGTAATGGAGGTTTTGGGACACCTATTTTTGTAAGTACCAACCCAGTTAAGGAACTTAAGGATTGATAGTGGAAACGATTCTGCGTAAGAAAAATCCAGAATAGTTCGATTCTGGAAAATAAAACTCTCCTCCTCTCTCTAACTATAACTCTCCTAATTTTTTTTTGGAAAACGCCTAGGTAAGAAGAATTAAGTACCTATATATCTACCTAAATTAAATTTTGTATTACAGTATACATCTATCTCTGTTTGTTCTTCAAATAAAACAATAAAACCTACTATAGATCAGCGGGTAATGCGCCTGCCGCCCGCACCTCTCTCGGTCCCCTTTGTCGTCCTACCCCGCGCCCCTGTACCGCGCGGGCGGGGACTCAATTAAGCGGTCGGTCTATAGCCTCAGGTTAAACCGCATAGTCTTATCACCATGATAATAATTCATAATTAACGACAGCACCCGGACCAACGGCCCAGCTGCGACTGCGCGCGACCGTTGCGGCGGCGAGCAAATTCTCTGTACATTACTCGGTAAACATGTACATACATACATACATACATACATACATACACAAATCACGTCTTTATCCCTTACAGGGTAGACAGAGCCTAAGGTAACAAGACCCGTTAGGTGGGCGTATAGGCGAAAAGGATACCTAATCAAAATAGTGATGGGTTGCTAGCCGTATCGCCTGTAACATAAAAAATTGTGCTGAATTTGAAATAAGAGCAGAGTTGAATAAAATTATAGGTAAATTCAACTCAACGAATGCTTCGCAGACAAAATCGCGGGTGGAAGCTTGTCTTCTATTGCTTCTGTTATCGCTATTTCTTCTATTGGCTTATTAAAAAAAAAAACATATTTTTAACTTGTGTCATTTACCCATGCATATTGGCAACAAGCAATGTACTGCGAAAACGCTTGCTACACCGCCTCGCGCAGCGCTCGGCCTAAAGGTGTATCTTGGCCGCCTGCGGCGCGTGCGCGACAAAAACGGCGGCAAAAACTCATGGTGACATAAAAAAAGCTACTAATGCGTTTTGACAGAGACCTTGTAGGGCGGTTAATTAAAAGCGTATTAAGTTTTTCAATGCTGGCTGGTTAGACGACTTTGTAGTAGGTGGAATTAGATTTGGAGTAAAAAGATATAAACTGTAAAAAAAAATTGAAATAAGTACTAAGTAAGTAGTGTTGTAGTAGTGTGTGTGGAATTTTTATATTCTTATGTCCTATGAGAAGCACGGCAGTCGTCAGGAGTGGAAAAAAATTACGGCTCTATGATTTTGCTAATTAGCATGTTTGGCTGTAGTTTTGTAGAAAAAAGTATTAGATACATCATATTTTTCCATTTTCGAACGCTAACGAGTGATAGGACTTCAAAACTCATTAGAAAAAAAACTATTATACAGTTGCAGAAAAATCGGGCACTTATGTCTTTCAGATTTTAAGGCATTAAAGACATTAAAGCTTTTTAGAAAGTAAGCTTTTATGCACATAAAATACAAAAACCATGGGTGCCCGTTTTTTTCAAGGGGGTGTATTAATGTTAACTTCGTGATTGGGTCTATATTTTTGACATAATTTTCGTTAGTTATAAACTTATAAAGCATTTTATTTCTGAAACCGTACCTAACTATTTTTTTGAAATGATAACAAAGTACCTAACCTCACTTACGGCATTCAGATGACTTTTCTGGAAACGCACGATTTCATAGTGATTAAAAAAATTATCACTGATTTTTTTTATTTATCTTTATTTATGAGCAATCAAACTAATGGGAGACAAAGGGATCCGTTTTTTATGTAATTCTTTATTTAATTTAACACAGTCCTAAAGTTATCAACATTTTCATCATTGTGAAGTGCTATGGAACTCTAACTTGCTTCAGCCAATTTTTTTAAATAAATATCATCATCATCATGTCAGCCAAAAGACGTCCACTACTGGGCATAGGCCTCCCCCAAGGCTCTCCATTCATTCTAATTATTACATACACGAGTTTTCAATAGTGTTATCTTTAATTAAATTAAACGCAGGTGTCCCTTCTACAATTAAAACTTTTATCAAATACACGCTCAAACACAAGAATAAGAAAAGTATATGCAAGTGTCACCTCTGTTTACAAATATCGCAAGCAATTAAGGTCGCTATTCAATAGCGAGATGTATGTAAATAAAGAAATATTCCGATGCTCCCGGCCGATTGTCTAGTCGGACACGCCTTCCGGTAAACGATAGAAATATACTCGTCTCTTTCGCGCTCCAGTGGACACCGTGTGCCGTCCTTCTCGCACTTATGGATAAGCTTGACTGGTACGAGATGCTTTTGTTAGAAAAGTGTAAATATAGTAGGGGAATTTTGTTATTGTGGCGTGCACGAAGAAAGTTGAAGAGATTATTAAAATCTATAAAAAACATATTATTATTAATTTTGATGTTGGCACGTGGTTGATTTAGCTAGACAAACATTTTAGTTAGGTACTACACTTACTACATAATAAAAAAAATCATTCCAAAATAAATGTTTTTTTTTAAACAACAGGCAGGCACGCGCTGTTAGTTCCCTAAACGGATTCAGTGCCGATTGGTAAATTTCCCAGAAGCGTCATTAAATTGTTTCATAGACGGTAGGTTTCCTCACGATGTTTTCGGCATTGGAAGTTCACCTTATCATTAGTGGCGAAAAGGTATTTAAATGTACATTTAATTAATATTTATTCAGGCAACTTTGCACGACTCCTTATTTCTGACCTTGACATGTAAACAAAAAGGAAAAAAATAGTGTTTTTTTTTTTAGTTATTTATTTTAATTCAAGACTGGATTATTTTGTGTCAAAAAATGTGTCAATTACTAAATAAACGTAAATGTAAAGTTTAAAAAAACCACCAATTTTTAGAAAACATGGCTAAGAAACACCGCAAGGAAACTGGCTGTAGGATGAAAAAAAACCGCATCGAAATCGGTCCATCCACTGGACAGCTACGGTGTCATAAACAGATACACAAACAGACATGGATATCAAACATATACCCCTCTTTTTGCATCGCGGGTTAAAAAATGGTGTTCCCGCAGAATTTGAACACTTCATTGTGCTATACCAACATTGAAATTAAAATCCTCTTAAAATCAATGAAAACGCACACAAACGTACTCATAAAAGTATCGTAATAAGTAGGTCCCAGCTTTTACACACAAATAAAAATGTAAAAGCGTCTTAAAAGTTTTGCAACTGTCTTATTTAAACAATAACTCATTCGGGCAATTTTTTGGGACGTTAATTTTAACAAATGGCGAGGGTAAGAGAGTTGTTAAAAGTTATTTTCGTTATTTTCCAGTGTAATTGGTACGTCGAGGATGGCAGATGCGTGTGAGTTTTTTTTTCAAATTTCACGTGGACGAATAGAGCGGGCGACCCTGTACAATTCGGACTTGAGATTTTTATTGATCAACTTTCTTTATTTTACTTTTTTTGGTTAGTATAGAAACCTTTTTAAGGTCTTTCCATTCTTAACAGCTGTCCTATTTCGTAAACAAAATTCTTACCTCAATGTAGGTACAATTTTTAGTAAAGAGTAAGGTGTATTAGTTATCAAATAAACCTGACGCAATATTTTGTACATAATTTTGCTGATATTTTATCTCCAGTTCCTTTAAAAAAATGAGACGTTTTGAGGTTAGAAGAATAAAAGTTTTTTCCAGCTTGGCAGTGAAGATTCAATTTTTTATTTATTTATAAGCATAAACCTACACCAAAAAGTATACAAAAATCAGGAAGATTACAAAAGTTTTGGCGTTAATTTTATAAAAATGGTGACACCGACAACTCGACGCATTCATAAAACTTCAGAAAGTATCCCAACTCCACATAGTTGGCGGCGCGCGCGCAGTGTCCAGTAATTCCCGTAATTCGAGGGTGCCCGCTCGGGTGCAAACGCAGATTGTCCGAGATAGCACACACACACACAGTCACACACACACACACACACACCATGGTCACACAAAGGTAGAGCTGTGGAAGGAAAACATTCGTCACTTGTCACCTTTAGTTGTTTAAGATGACCTAAAACCAAATAGGCCCCTATTTCACTAACTCGACAATTGTCGGCGACAAGTGACAATTCTCTTTACATTTAAACTCGACAAGAATCTACGCCGGTTGGCTTCATATTGAATACGCATTGCATTTAGAATTGCCAATGGTCACCGACAATTGTCCTAGTTAGGAAAATTTAGGCCTGAAGTTACAAAATTAACAACTTAAGAAAAGCAACGTGGAAAATTAAAGCAATCGTGATAGCAAGTAAACACAAAAAACAACTATATTTACAAACAATAAAAACAAATAAGTTAATTACTAAAAATGAGTACAACAATTACTATAAAATCATAAAAGCAGTAACGAGGCAATAAAAAAAATTGTTAGTCCTTTATCTCAAAAGCATTTTCCTTAGCGATTCACCGAATTGCATTTCATTTGGATCGCATTGTCTCAATCGCTTATTTTTTAGTGTCTCCATTAAAATTTCCCTTTGTATCCATCGTCCATTTCAGTATCAAACAATATCTTTAGTCCCAATTTACCTTTTTCGCTTATTTCAATCGCAAAAAATTTGCGTATTAATCATTATTTTCAATGTCTCGATGTCTTGCCTAGGATATCGTTTTCGGTCACTTTTGTCGGGATTTTTCGGATATTGAAAATAAATGATAGTATACGCAAATTTCTTTCAATATAAGTAGGTATAGTTATAGTTACATAATAAGTAGGTTTAAAAAAATATTAGAAAAGCGCTCGGCTTAGGCCTGCGCCAAAATTAATCTCCTGGCTTAGGAGAGACATAAAAATGTATAAATATAAATAATAATAACAAATCATTTGTTTGCTTAAAAACATGGTAAGTAAATTAATAGTATCAAGGTAGTTAGTTTCACATGTATTGTTTTGTCATAATATGAAATGCAAAAATTTAAATTCAGATATACAATATTAGCAGTAGGTAGTACATTTCAAACATAAATTAATAAAAGTAAAAAAAAAAATTTCATATGTCATAATTATCAAAACTGCGGTCATTACGTTACACACATACACAAGCACCTACACATACGCAAGCATACGCTTACACCGTGAGTCGTGACACACTACCTAATTGCCTTCACCTGGTAACATCGATTGACGAATGCACAAATTTTACACTCAGATTTCTCGATAAAGAAATACCAAGTAACTTTAAATTGCATGCTTCCTGGGTGTCGTGGTAATAAACTGTCGTATGATGTCAAATTACTGTTTTTGCGCAGTTGAACTGCTTCCTGTGTTATTTTAAGGAAGCAGACGATATGAATCTACTTCTGCATTCATTGTTTGGCTTTCACTTTTCCATGTGTTGTGTTGATGCGTAGTAGTTAGTAGATAAAGGACCATGAAAATGGGTCAGCTTCTCTGCAGAGTTATATTTATATTGAATCGGGGTCAATTTTTAAAGGCTTTCATCATCATCTTCCTAGCGTTTTTCCCGGCATTTGCCACGGCTCAGTGAGCCTGGGGTCCGCTTTGACCACCTAATCCCAAGATTTGGCGTAGGTAGGCACTAGTTTTACAGAAGCGACTGCCATCTGACCTTCCATCCCAGAAGGGTAACTAAGCCTTATTGGGATTGGCCCGGTTTCCTCACGGTGTTTCCCTTCATCAAAAAGCATTTACTTTGGCATGAAACGTAAGTACATTATATTTATGCCCTTGACTGTTCTACGCGTAGGCAAATGTAACTCAATTTTTTACACATTTTTAGTGTTTTTTTCACAGATGTGATACATACATCAGGTGACCCACTTGCTCGTTTGCCTTCCTATTCACATAAAAAAAAAAACATACATAAAATACATAAATCACGTCTTTATCCCTTACGGGGTAGACAGAGCATAAGGTAACTAACAATACCGAAAGGCCACGTTTAGCATGATTGTGGTAATAGGTGGAAAGCAGAATCAAAATAGTGATGAGTTATATCATGATTCCTAAGATTTTTCGCCCATATACGATACGATTGCTTAAACCACTGCCAACCAAAATTCAATAGGTATAATATTGGCCTTTTTATTCGCTATAATTTCAGTAGGTAGCTAGGTAGTTACATGGTTGTCTTTTTTTTAATTTTAAATTATCGCGTAATTCGGCGTGCCTCACGGCATAGGCCTCCTCCATTTTTTGCAATTCAATAAGTAAATGATGCTAATTAGTTGGCAAATTGGGCATAAAAGGCGTCATTCGCACGTCAGGTGTAAACACTGCCATTACGCGTCTTGCGGCATACTGCCGCGGCCAGGGCCCGTGTCCGAAGCCAATTTTAGACGTTCATTTGCTTAAACGAAGTACAATTTTGAATCCTACTAATATTATAAATACGAAAGTTTGTGACGATGTGAGTGAGTGAGTGTGTATGTTTGTTCCTTCTTCACGCTAAAAATACTGGACGGATTTGGATAAAATTTAGAACGAAGATAGCTGGTACCCTAGATTAAAACATAAGCTACTTTTTATCCCGTAAAATTTCATAGTTCCCGCGGGATAGCGACAAACATGTCAATTGCTAATTCTACGCGGACGAAGTCGCGGGCAGAAGCTAGTAAGTAATAAAAATAGGACTTGCTGCCTTTATACTTTACATTATAGACGAAGATCTAGCTACCGAAATAGGTATACAATTTATGGAGCCTAGCCCTTTATTTCCAAAGTCGGACCATGTGTACTCAATTCGAGCCTCATTAGATTCTTGTTAAACTAACAAAAATAATTATAAATAATAATACAAAAAGACCACCTTAAAGTATGTTGATTATAACCAACAATGCCAAATAAGGGACTAGTTACTATGCCATACTATCATTATTAATTAATTCGAGCGCCTGGCAGCTTTTCAGCGGTGGATGACTTGTACTTTTTCTCGCACATTGGATTACTGGCACTACTTTTCCCCCAATTCCCTCTAGTTAGTATGCCATACTATTATAATTAATTAATTCGAGCGCCCTATTTGCCAACTATAACTTAGCATTTTCATTTGCTTATTGAATTTTGGTTGGCAGGCTTGGCTGTCCCGCACGTGTGTGGTAGCAGAGGAGCAAGATGATTGTTTTTTGAGCAGTCGTATTTATCTTTTGTCAATTAAAGTCATTCTGTCACGATAATCGATCTCGCTCGCTCATTATCTCGTCAGAGCAGGACAGGGTGAAGCCAGTCTGCAGACAACTGGCATAATGCCGCTGAACACACTAAATGACTGCATGGGGTTGCCAGCTACCTATTTTAAAATAATACGTCAAATTCTACAGCGCCGAAAATCATTATGTTGTTGCCTTGTTTTTTGTGATATACTAACCCCAGTACCTAACCCCCTTATTCATAAACGCTCTATAGGCCTCTGCTAACTTAGTAATCGTTTGTCCTTATCTGTCACTTTGACATTTGCCTTTCACAGATAAGGACAAACGATTGCTAAGTTAGCAGAACCCTAGCTACAGAGCGTACGGTACGGAGGAATGTGTTTAGCTTATGGACCAATAATAAAATATCTTTTCAAAAAATCTGTAATATTCAGTAGTTACATCAATATGTCAATTACATCTAACTTATGTGAGCATTAACAAGATTCCAAAAAATATGTGTTGTAGTTTTAGTAGCAGCATGTACTTTAGACACGACGAGATATATGTACAAGTTTCTCCAATGCTATTGACTTTAAAATCGTAACCTTTTCGGCAAATAGCTACTTTACCGATTGTTATAATATTTTAGATTAGAGACACACAGTATTCTGTCACTTCTGGAACAGCTGCCACTAAATATAACGTTTATTACAACCGGCTCCACAAAAACTATTTGACGTCTCAAAATGATCGAGAGCTTGTTCAAAAACTTAACAACCTGAAAAAACATCCATTCCCCTAAATTTAGTGGAATACCCTGAAAATGGCAACACTGCCGATGTGGCTCAGTGATGTTATAAGCTATAGGCGGTGGCGATTTCAGAGCGCCTAGAGTAAATTTCTGACATAAAAACATCTTGTACAATTTTTTTCGAAACGTACTCATTACCTGGTATAGTTTCTTTATTCCAACCTATCCATCCAACTCAGTTTGGATTTAGGGATTACATGCCATCTTCCAATAGGCCTTAGGTTATCTCCTTCATGATGAAATCTGCATTATCCCTAACAAATTTAAACCCAATCGGATTACTAGAATTAATTGGCTAGGTTAGGTTGGAATAGGAAGCGGGAATATACCATTAAGAGCCTGTCTCACCACACCTTAACTGTCAGTTATCTATGATGACGTCTCTGTCTTTTTCGTAGTGATAAATAGAGACGGAATAAATAGATAGATAGATTAACACTTTATTTTCTTCCATAACACACATTATGATACATACAGGGCAAAGGTACAATATCAAACACAGAGCTAACTTAAAAATAAATATAACAGATTCAATATACCTAACTTAACTAAGTGGACAGTAGATACCATGTGCCATGGAAAAAGAAAGTCATTAAAAATCAAATCAGTTAACTGACAGTTAAGGAGTGGTGAGACAGGCCCTTAGTGTATTCCTTTGTTGTTTAGATGCTGAGGCCATATTAAAGTCTAATACACTCGGAAATTGAAATGGCAACACCATTTATCTCTCTCTCAAGCGGTGTTACGAGGGCAGGACGATACGGTAAATGCGATTGCAAACTCCGGCGCGTTATAATTATGGCCATTGTTTTGTAGTTTATGTGGCTCTACTACACGTGCAAAATAGAGAGAGAGAGAGAGAGAAACATTCGATACATGAACATCATCATCCCCAGCCTATATGCGTTCCACTGTAGGGCACAGGCCTCCACTCAGAATGAGAGGGCTTGGGCTATAGTTCCCACGCGGGCCCAGTGCGGATTGGGAACTTCACACCCACCATTGAATTGCTTCGCAGCTGTGTGCGGGTTTCCTCACGATGTTTTCCTTCACCGAAAAGCTCATGGTAAATTTCAAATGAGATATCGCACATAAATTTCGAAAAACTCAGAGATGCGAGCCCGGGATTCGAACCCACGACCCTCTGCTTGAGAGGCCACAGGTCAAACCACTAGGCTACCACAGCTTTTTACACATACATTCGATACACGTAGAATATAATAATAATGTAGTAGCTCCGTTTACGCGGCTCACTTGTCTTCTTTTACCCTAGTTGCAGGTTAGTCCGCTATTAACTTGTAACTTACACAGTTGAGCAGCTAGAGCAGCGTAACAGACAAACACACATTATCACGTTCCCATGACGCGCCGCTTTGCCCAGCAATTAGCTCCACGCCGTGCACACAACACACAAGTTTGCCCGAAATTATGTTTTATGACAAACAAGACACATTTTCTGGAAAGTTAATTTGTTACATTGTTAGGCAGTTAGTTGGTTATAACAATAAACAAAATAAATACAGAAAGAAAGATAAGACATTTATTCATTTTGCAAGACACACAAATATAAGAGCATACCTACACAACATTTTATAGAAAAGAAACATAAAAAAAAAACCTAGAATTGGATCATCAGCGAATCAGCGAATACAGAATTTCGATTTTTTTTTGTACCTACGTAACACAAGGTATTTTGCTGACGGTTCTTCGTTGACGAAGATTTTTCACTACTCCGTCCGTTGGTTTTGAGCACGGTCAGCGGACAGATACCCGGCGGACAAATCTGTGTCTATTTCTCGCCACACATTGACGGATGTGTCCACCAGACACCCGCCAGACACATCTGTCAGGCAGATCTGATCCGACGGACAAATCCGTACGTGTAGCTAGCTTATTGAGTTTGAAAATTAAAAAAAGTGGGCTGTGTCTTAAATTTAATCGGGAATATTTCAACAGGTGGTTAGTCTTTTTATCTTAGTCTCTGTCTACCCCGTAAGGGATAAAGACGTGATTTATGTAAGTACAATTAAAAAACACTTCAAAAATCGAACGCAATTCATTCGTATTTCAAAATAAGCTCTTGGTACTTAAACTCTCCCTTCGTCTTACGCCTGGCGCGAGTTTATCATTTTTTACCCATCCCAAAAAGTGATCCTCAGCGCCGCTAAAGACTTCACTTCAAAAACACTTATAGCGAGTGTGCTTAGTCAAACAATCCCAATCACCTGCTAAATTATTCCGGAATAATTTTAGAACACTGTAACTTTTTTAATTTCAAACTCGATAGTTAATTAGCAGAATGTCCAGAGGTCCGATAAAAACGAGGTCACACTATCAGACCCCCGTCTAAGCCACATCCACTGTCTATGCACGCCCCACGAACGTTTACCATTTACAACGCAGTCCGTGACTACCTTATATACAACAAGTTAGAGTTCAAAACAGCGTATCCGGGGTGTATGTGATGTGGGCTAGTGGAGGCCAGAATAGCATGAACTGTGTTAAAAGCGTGAGAGCTAGCTTCCGTTTGTGGTTTTTGTGCTTTTTCAATTCGAGGGAAATGGTTGGAGTATTTGGTGGGATGGGGGGGGGGATATTGGTGGATTCTTTGCTTCTGCTTTTGGGTTATATTATAGCACGGTGATGAATTATTAACTTTATAAATTTTGGGTGGCCCCTAGTAGTTTTTAGATTTGCTATTGTAACTACATAGTAATTGATAATGGTTTGAAAAAAACTATTTGAAACGGGTGAAATATGGCGCTGAATTTGAGATGAGACCTTGAAGGAAATTAGGTAATATTTCAAATTAATTTTGTCGAGTGGGTAGTTCAAATTTTAATTTGGGTCGTGTTTTTGTCGGAATACACAGATTTAGATAAAATTTTAATTAATTATACATAGGTACGTGAAAAAGATTTTGATATTGTTATTGCAGGATTAAAAAAGAAGTAATGCTAGAATGCAGAAGCATTTAAGAAGTAAAAAAAACCGGTATAGTAATTTTATTACATGTACCTATGATTTGGATTTGGTTTGGTTACGGTAGGTAGGTATACCTGTAAAAAAAAAAACTTAAAAAAATATTATAACAACCTCATTACTCCTCATAATTTAATTTTTGACATGACATTAAAAGTTCTCACCATCAGCTATTTTTTATCGTAATATTAGTTTTTCCCCAAATTTATTTGAGTTGGTAGTACCTAGTCTCAAATCTGCTTAAAAGAAAAAAAATGACACCAAAAGTAACCTTAAAAAGCGCCCATCCAAGCCCATCACACATCGTTTATACCCACAGCTCTTCCTAAGTCGGCGTCGCTAGTAGGTACGCTCGCCCGGAGGTGTTGCCACGGGGCGGGGCCACTCGCTGCGCTTGAGGCAATCGCTCTGCGGACACGGCACGGCGCGCCGCGACCGAACGCACCACGGAAATACGAAATTCAATTTTCGAGCACGACACGCTTTTGTTTTCGGCGCTACTTTTTTTTCTAAACGGCCAGGACGTTTTTAAAAAAATATTCGAGTAACGAAATTTTGACAGATACTAACTTTTTAATTTATACGTGGCCAGCACGTTTGTTTATTTTTAAATTAGTCTGTGTTTTTAGACGAACTTTATATTTTTTAAGTGGACAGTGTTGTGTTTGACTTTTGGTTTTTGGGATTCTTATTAGATTGAAGTGTTGAACTATGTACGAAACAGTTTTTTGAAGATTACCAGTTTCGAGATTTGTTACTGATAAGGTACGTGCATTTTTTTTTAACACTTGATAAAGTGTCAAATTAGAATTTATTATAGTGTAGGTAGTATGTGATATTTCCGAAGTTTAATTATACTTAAATAGTTTAGTTTTTTTATGATAAATCAGGCACCAAGGCATATTAAAAATTGTAATTATTTAATTACATACAAAACGAAAGCTAAGTATGGTCTTGTAATTTTTTTTAAACCAATTATTTTTTAAATAAAACCCTAAGCAAGTAAACAAAATTAAAACTACTTTCGGCAATGTATTTTTTTATTGCTAATCGCTATACAAATTTCGTAGCAAACTCCGTCTTAAGGAAAGACATCAACGCGAGCGTCCGACGCATCTTTGCATAATAAATAATATTATACCTACTTATAAACGTAGTACCTAATTATTTCGTTATAATTTCAATTGGTCTATTAGGTACCAACATTATGAAATGCCATGATCCATCGCTAAATATTATTAAAAAGTGCCATGTCTAAAAAGTTTAATTATGTACCTAGTTCTAAAAAAACAGGTAAAAATATTAGGTATTTTAGGTTTAATTTTGAATAGAAGTTTTTTTTTCAACTATAATTTTTGCTAACTATAACTGAATTTTTATCATGGTATATGGCTAACAAATTTTATGTTAATCCAATCATTGCAAGTGGGTCAAATTTGAATTGCAAGGTTTGGCTGAAAAACAATACTTGCATTCACAAATCGCGTCTATTACCTTACGGGGTAGACAGGACCTAATATAATGAGACCTAAAGGCCACGTCCAGCATAATTGCGGGGGTAATAGGTGGAATGGGAAATCAAAATGGGTGGTAAGGGGAAATAAAAACTTTGTGTGGAAATAACATTTTTTTTTAACTTGAATACCTTACACGTATGTTTCATAAAAATAACCCAACCTAAAAATTTCATTTTTGATACAAACTTTTTTTGCTGTTTTTTTTTTATATAAGAGCGGGCAAACGAGCAGACGGGTCACCTGATGGAAAGTAATCACCATCGCCTATGGACACCTGCAAGACCTGTAGGCTTATTGTCTAACTCGCTCGCAATCGCCATCGTGTTCATTTTGACAGTTCTTGTATGAATGTGACAACTAGCGGATTCCGATGCCAATTGTCAGCCCATACATGAACTGTCAAAATGAACACTATGGCGATTGCGAGCGAGTTAGACAATAAGCCTACTGGGGAACACAGGCAATCAAATGTACTTGCATTTTATCCGTCTTACACAATCATGTGTACCAAATTTCAAGTTAATCGGAACAACCGTTGAAGAGTTGTTTTTTGGGGGGACAGTCCTGACCGGGCCACCAGGATTACAGTACCAGGGGCTTTACCACGACGTCTTATTGTGGTTCAATCCCGACTCAGTTCAGGTTTTAGCTGTCATTTTTTAGTATGGATCTGACAGCGAGAACATAAACTGAATCGGAACTGAATCGCATTAAGACGTATTGTCATCCGACTTACACAAGTATGACCAATTTCAGCTCAATCAGAAGATAATCTGCTTCAAAATTGAGTTGTAATATTCCACTCGGACGAATATATACTTACATACATTGCAAGTTAAATAAAAACTTATGAAGACATAATATGTATATATCAAATGAGGTTCACTAACGTTTGACCTAAAAAGTATTGACAAAATGCTCATTTGACAAACTTTAAACATCTTTTAAACCGTAAACTTTTTTAAAAATTTATAAAACCAACCTAACCTAACCTAATGTGAGCCACGCATAAAGGTTTTTCGATTTTTATAAAAGTTCACGGTTCATCAGATATTTAAATTTTGTCAAATGATCATTTTGTAAAATGATGCTTTTGTCAATAATTTTTAGGTCAAATGGAAGGACACCATCAAATGAAGCTGTATTTTCAAATACTCCGAGTCGCTCTTGAGAAAAATACAATCATCTATGTAGAAAGACTCGAATCGAAAGCGCTGGACTTATAAAGCCATTACACATGATCTATCTTACCCGTTTTGACAAAAGGTCAGGTCAGGAGCATCCTAAACCGACTAGCAATACAAAGAGATTAAGATCGTAGCAAGTGGAACAAATTAGTCTGCCTACCCCTATGGGAAAAGGCATGACGGTATCGTATGCTTTATACCCATTCAAATATTCCAAAGTTCAAGTACTTTAACTTCATTTACACGTAAAGATCATAAGATTCCGTTTCCATCGAGGTTGGTTCACATACTCAGGAATGAATACCGCGGAATTATTATTTTCATTATGTACGGGTGTGATTTTTATTTGTCTACCGCTAATTATGAATTTGCTATCTCCCTCGCATGTCATTGTTTGTTCTACGGTATTTTATGGTTGTAATTAGACAATGGTGCATTAAGTTGTTTCGTTTTTATTTCGGGTAAGTTTTATAAAATTACGCCTCGGTCAATTAAATTAAGTATAGTTTTGGCGTGGAAATGAGATAAAAAGGCCTTTGCTTTGAATTGCCGGCGGTGTGATTAAATTATTTGTTTTTGTCTAATAGACTTTCTTAGTGAGAAGGCGTCTTCCATGTCTTTTACAAGTGATTGAGGTGGACATATTAAATTAAATTCATACTGCTGTGACTCTATTATAGCTCGAAGAAATGAGAAGTCGAAAAGTAAACGCAAAATTAAGCAAGTTTTTTGCTTGTCAACTTCCTACGTACCTGAATGCGGAAAAAAACACCGGGTAGCCCTCCGGGAGTGCCGGCAGAAGTGAAAACTACACACACGTACACGCGCGCAAAAAGAAAAAAAATGAAAAAAAAGAACTTTATCTACACGAGATTCGAACTGCGGTCACTTGAAAAAACGCACTGTTATTCCACACCTTATACCACTAGGCCAAACGCACATACGTTAAACCGACGAAATTAACGTACACTTCAAAAATCTAACGCGACTAGCTTCATTCGTATCTTAGAGGATCCTGATATCCTGGTACTTAAACTCTCCCTCCGTCTTACGCCTGACGCGAATTTAACATTTTTTACCCACCCCAAACAGCGCTTAACGTCGCTAAAGAAGTTTTCATTTCAAAAAACGTTCTTACAATTCAAACGAAAGTAAAATCGCCACGGAAATGAGACCGTCACCTCAACATCTCGCTGAATCTATGTGGTCATATCCTATTATGTTTTAACGCTTTCGCTGCCTGTCAGGTCCGAGACCTCTTCAGATGCCACGAACGCGTAGTGCGCTCAAGTGGCTGCAGATTGTGACAGCGGCATAGTGTAAAGGTGCGACCACACCGCCGCTTAAAAAACGGTGACGTTACAGAATCGCAACAAAATATATGAAGAAACGGTGAGAAAACGTGACGCATACGACACGTCGCTGCGTATAGGTCGCACCCTAAACGTCACGAAAACGCATGTATACTCGCATACTATAGGCGGCGAATGCCTTAGGCAAAACTTCTTCCGAACGATTTAGAAGTAAGCGACTCTAGTTGTAAATTATTCCGGAATATTTCGGCAAGTGGTTGAATTAAAGGTTTCATTATCATAACCCCTTTAGCGCCGTACATTTTAAATATCGAACAATGTAATGGGAAATACAGTTAGAAATATCCTAAAAAACGTTTACAGGGTTGTTCAGTCAAAGTAACCTAACTAACTGCTGATGTTTGTATTATTCATTAATTTTAAGAAATTATGTATACCTAGCCACTGCAGTACTTACGAAAAACTACTTCTGCATAAGCGTGTTATGTTCAATTAGGGTTAATTCAGACCCTTAGTTCGTTGTGGTCAACCATTCAGACCTACTAATAGGATTAAACGGATGAAATAATCCATTTAGTCTTACTACTTCTGGCACAAATTTAAATAGGACTAAACGGACGAAATAATCCATTTAGTCTTACTACTTCTGGCACAAATTTAAATAGGACTAAACGGACGAAAATTCCGTTTAGTCCCAATACTCCTCTAATCTATTCAAAGGTTAACTGGTAGAGATCCCTTAAGGATAAGTTTGCCTTTGTGCATATATTTAATGTCTTTTTTGTGATTTGTGTCTGTTACTTTATATTTGTACAAAAGCATTTACCTACTTACTTACTTACTTCTGGTAGGTAGGTTAGGTTATGTTAGTTTTGCATCGGCCCGAATGCTCCTATTTCTATACCTCCTATTCCTGCGTGGTTTCCGTTGAGACTGTTTCTATGCCGATTGGGATCGGGTAAAAACACGACTGTGGAACTAATTGGATAATTTTGTCCGTTTATTCCTAATAATAGGACAACGGAATTTTCTGTCCGTTTGTTCCTACTAATAGGACTGAATGGTAGACCAAAACAGACTATATCTACTTCAGAAACCCTTTTTTAATCACATTGAACTAGTCCCTCAACATTCAAAACTTAAAACGGATGGCTTAATATTCCCCAGCTTTAACAGGACCAAAATGAAGTGAAATTCTGCTTTAATTTTGTTTATGGCTCCGGTGTTGATGGTTGCCATGCTAATTTATGAAATGACAGCTATCGGTGCGAGGGAACCGCCACAACCGCTAAGCGCTCAAATTGCCACCGCCTGACTTTAAACACTCTGTAATAAGCCCAGCAACATCCGATTTTCGCACCTTCACAACTCTCGCCCTGTAATTTCCACATAATTAGTGACGCGTATGGAGCCGAATAGCATCTGATTGGAAATTCCATCCCTTTCGCGCTTAGAGAGGACGCGTACGCGAGAACGAAAGGGAAAAGCGTTAACGTGTCAAGAAACTTGAGCTCCTTTGCTGATCGACGGGTTATTAAGGATCCTTTTGTGAAAGTGCTAAGGTTTAGGTTGGGTGTGACTTTAAATTGGGTTTGAATGCCGTCGGGAGTACTTGACATTGTGTTAATTTGATAAATTATTGACAAATTGCAAATGGTAAAAAAAAGGTTCGAAATGTCTGGTAGTTCGGGGAAAGTTTCGAGGGAATTGCTTAGCTCGGGGTGTTTTAATACAATTTTGCAACTGATTATAACACTGAGCATACTTTGCAGTAACTCTCAATCATACGTGCTAAGTTTGTTGACATCATCATCGTCATCATCATCAGATGGAAGACTTGCACTGTTAAACAGAGGCCTTCCACTTAGAACAATAAGCGACTACCTACTTGTCACTTTTGTCCACCGATTTCCACGTCTCTTGAGGCATGCGCTGCGTCTTCCAGTTCGTGGTCGCCACTCGAATCTTCTCCCAATGGTTATCTGTTATTCGAGCGATGTGTCCATAGACACTTTAACTGACCAAATTCTTCGAGCGCCAGCGACTCCAGGGCCCTATTTTATCAAGCTACAAGTCTCCAAGTCTGGGTGCGTTGGGAGGGGAAGGCCTAGGCGGACGTTCCGTGATCAAATTGGGGACGTTTTGGAGAAAGGCCAGGTCAAGAGTACCCGAAACCGACGAGCATGTATGAAGAGATTGATGAATGTGGATGAAGCGAAAGAGGTATGTCAGGATCGTAGCAAGTGGAAAAAAGTAGTCTCTGCCTACCCCTGTGGGGTATGCAGAGACTACTTTGTATGTATATATGTATGTATATATGTACAATGTATATATTATGTATGTATGTATGTATGTACAAGTCTCTATCTACCACACAGGGTCAGAAAGAGACTTCCGCTTGTAAATTGCAACTTGTAGTTTTATAAAATAGGGCCCAGGTCTTCGGTGAATTGTCATATTTCGGACTCTATCGCGCAATGAAATGCAGAACATAAGTAACTCTCTCCATAGTTTGTTCTGCGACTGAGCCTCAATAAATTACATACATACATAAATCACGTCTTTATCCTTTACGGGGTAGACAGAGCCTAAGGTAACAAGACTTAAAGGCCACGTTTAGCATGATCGTGGGCGTATAGATGGAGAGGGGAATCAAAATAGTGATGGGTTGCTAGCCGCAACACATTACATGATTCCTAAGATTTTCTTTCTCGGTGGGCTTTTGCTGCGCAGGAAGAGTAGCAACTGGTACATTTTATGTATTTCCTTTGCTCCCAGACCAACACGGAAGGAAAAAAAAAACGATGAAATAGATTTAATTTTTTATGTTATGTTTAGTCCTAGCTTATTTGTGGGCTCACTGAAAATCAGTGTCGTGGCACTCCCGTGCCGTGACAAACGCTGAGTGGAGTCCTTTTTTTGTAACAACTGTATCTACTTTTTACATTGTTATCTAATTCATGTTTTAGTTTAAGTTGTTCAAAAATAAATATTTTCTATTCTATTCTATTCTATTCTATTCTAAATAAATATCGCTTTGGGCTTACAACCACTAAATTTCATAATACCTTATTCACTAATACCCCTAATTTTCCAATTACAATAGGCTCATGATACTTAAAAATACCTAAAATGTCAAATTGTTACAAGGGACATTTTGACTTTTCAGATATTTTTTAGGTATTATGAGCCCATGGTTATTTGAAAATTAGGGGTATTAGTGAATAAGGTTATTATGAAATTTAGTGGTTGTAAGCCCAAAGCTAAATACTAAACTTTTGCATTCATACTCGTAATGAGATATTAAGTATATTATATAGTTCACAATGATATTCATTATATTTTCTATCTATGAAATTGCAACATTCTGAATTGTGCTATTACATCAGCTTTTTCGCAGAAATTAGTATACTTTCGAACTTCAGTAACTAATAGACCAACGGTATGGTGAGTATGTACAGTTAAGAAAAATATGATTAACACAATCATCAATTACTCAAAACCAGAAGTTGAACCACGGCATAACTCGCTCACAATCGCCATCGTGTTCGTTTTGACAGTTCTTGTATGAATGTGACAGCTAGCTGATTCCGATGCCAATTGTCAGCCCATACTACAGCCTATACTACTGTCAAAATGAACACGATGGCGATCGCGAGCGAGTTACGTAATAAGCTTGCTGGATAGTATAATTTAAGTACATGTCATACTACACGTGTCCCAGCTTTAAATTAAGCCAGATTAAAGCGCAATAATAACAAATCATAATACATTACAGATAATCGCACTCAGAAGCTGCCTCAATTGCCCGAATCTCTTTGATTTCATCCAAAACGTGCATTGTTTCCTTCACTACCACAGTAACCATGCAATTACAAAAACCGGACAAGTGCGAGTCGGCCTGCGCACCGATGGTTCCGTAGTAAACCACCGTACCGTACCGGAGTACCGTGTGGTAAATGCGCTTGACCGGTTTTTATTATTGTCAGTTGCACCAACTTACTTTATAAATAACATTAACTACATATAACCTTATTCACTAATACCCCGTTATATTTGGATTGTATTTCATAGGATTTCTGTCAAGGTTAAATAGGTAATGGTTAGTTATTGTAAATAACTTGCTGCAACTCACACTTATTATGTTGTTTTATAATCACACTGCACTTGAAACTTGTATGATAGAGCAAAACTAAAAAGTGTAAAATAATTTCCCCCCAGTTTTTACTACCCCCGACGCAAAAAGAGGGGTGTTATACGTTTGACGTCGATGTCTGTCTCTCTCTCTCTCTGTGTGTGTGTGTGTCTTTAATGTGTGTTTTTTATTTGTTTAATGTTATTTTTTAAACATGCAACCTGCTCTAATAATTAATATTGTATGAAAATTGTATCTGGCCACATTTCAATTATTACGATTTAAATGATTCTCTTTCCGAAGGATAGCGACCATCTGATGTTCGCAGATGAAGTCGTGGTCGACAACTTTAGACCGACCACTTAAATGAGTCCTCCCCCACGCGGTGCAGGGGCGCGGGGTGGGACGACAAAGGGGGCCGAGATGTGCGGGCGGCAGGCGCACTACCCGCCCGCACCTCTCTCGGTCCCCTTTGTCGGCCTAACCCGCGCCCCTGTGCCGCGCAGGCACTAATTTAAGAGACACAATCTTTGATCGTACAATAAACATTATATTGTTTGCAATTATAAAAAGCGAGGTAGAAAGGTCTCATCCCTTACACCGAAACCTTACTGAACCCTAAATAATAAAATTAAATCCCATTTCAAAATTCGGAAGACGCAATTCGTGCCCTCTTTCCTTTCGGCAAGCATACGCAACTTGTTTAAATAATTGGTAATGACCTGCCTTAGGGTAGGCGCGATTGGCGATCGCGTACGGCGATCAAATCACTGGCACATTGCAATCAGCAATCATTATATGCTTGTAAATCACTGGCACGTTGCAATGAGCAATCATTTTAAGCTTATAAGTCGCGCTCGTGATGACGTGGTGTGGTCGACGTTTTTGATAATGCGGTATTAAGTTATTCATTTAATTTGGACGATTTAGGAAGTTAGTAAGTAAATGCTTTGTTGTACAAATGTAAAAAAAACAAACACAATTCACAAAAACACATTAGATATATGCACAAAGGCGAACTTATCCCTATAAGGGATCTCTACCAGTTAACCTTTGAGTAGATGACAGGAGTTTCGCCACTCTCTGTTAATTTCTAGTTGTCTTAAGTGTCAGTTACGTTTAAACGGGGCTAGCTGAATAAAACCGTTTTAAAAACCAGCGCAATGGCCTTACTAATCAACCGAAGCTTGCAACATGTAAATTTTGTGCAAATTCATTAAAAATTTCAACTTGGTATCATGCGGCACGAAAATGCAAATGTCGCGGTTATGCCATTTCCTATGTCAACCTAAATAATGCGCGGTTTTTGTTTCGGGCCCGAATGCACGCTTCATTAGTTGTAGCGTTTTACACTGAGGCCGTGGTTCCACTGGCGACGATAGAGCTAGTTTTAAAGTTAAGCTAGAAACTATCTAGTATGCATTAGTTCTCATCTACAGTACTGTAGTAAAGTATCATTGTAACTGTGTATGAAAGTTAGTTCAGCTATTTAACAATAGATGTCACTATCACATCCGGGTGCATTCCAGAATCACGGTATCGTTTGGTTGTTTCAGAAACTACAAGCGATGAATTGTTTTTGAAATAATTATGTGTTTACTTTATCGAAGGTAAGTCTACTTACGACTGAGAAACTTTCGTACGGTCGCCCAATTAAGTGGTCTACCACTTTTTATTCAACTTCCTGTCAAATGAAAATGTTACTAAAGTCAAACTTTCAAGTTGACAGTCTGAGCCTCTAGTGTAAGTTTTCACACGAACAAACGTCTCGAACGCGTTTACGTAAACGTCTCCATTACTATGGAAAAATTGGCAGCGCCACTTGCGGATCGAGACTGCAACAAACTGTTCCCATAGTATTTGACATTTTAACGCAAACGCGTTCGAGAGGTGTTCTGTGATCGAAAACTTACACTAAGCATACTGTCTTACTTATATATTGTGACGTGCAAAGGAATTTTAACCTTAGGGAAGACCGCATATTTGGCTGATGGTACATGATCCTTCGAGCTGGAATAGAACCAGTGACAAATGATTATTATCCCTAGTAGTCGTTAGTGTTACAGTACGGACGGGGGTCCCTTGAAATCGGGCGCAGTATCTCTCTTATCAGAATCTACATCTGTAGGCTTATTGTCTAAGTCGCTCGCAATCGCCATCGTTTTCATTTTGACAGTTCTTGTATGAATGTGACAGCTAGCTGATTCCGATGCCAATTGTCAGCCCATATATGAACTGTCAAAATGAACACGATGGCGATTGCGAGCGAGTTAAACAATAAGCCTGTTGTTCATATTCTACGTTTATTAAACGAAAATGTTGTTAATAGCTAGACGTTTTTTCGCCAGCGGTGGGACAGTTGCCGTCGTTTTGACCAGAAATTTATCACACATGCCAGGCATTGCTGGCTGGTAATGCTAAGCTCTTTTTTCAAATTACTACCGAGATATTATAAGCGTTATTTACGGGCTAATTGCGTTACATTGCTTAGGCTGAAATCACTCATAAATCCATAGCCCCGCAGCACAGCAATGTATACTTCACACGATGTATCTCGCGTCGTTTAAATAAGTATTTAAAATGAACGCTGGTCACCTCAAATTTAATTGACAAGTCGGTCAAGACCGTTACTAAATTTAAACGTAGAATGTCGTCCGTAGTTAAACGGTAGCCTCACTATAAACAGTAAAGATAATGTTGTTTTAGTCTAAAAATGTCGATGATCCTGTCTCTTTATAACTATTAGATAGCATTAAGAACGTTTAGGAACTATCTCAGGAATTTGATCAGCTATACGCTATTCTGTGAGACATCGGTACCAAATATTTTTATGTTTCATTTGATTTGAATAAATTCTTCGAGGGCCACTTGGCAGGATGGCTACCGTGACATGGGTTGCTTAGGCAAAATAATTACCATGAAGTCTTAGTGCGATCCAATCCCGATTCAGGTTAGGTTCGCTCGCTGTCAGATCCATACTAAAAATGACAGATCAAACCTGAACTGAGTCAGAATTGAATCGCAGTAAGACGTCATGGTAAGGCCCCGGCTCTATGTATATTGCCCATATAAAGATATAGGGTTCTCTATTGATTTGCCGAAAATTTTATTGCCGAATTTCACTTCCCAACCAACGTTTGGCCGAATTTCATTTTGCCGAATCATCATTGTGGCAACTTTTTAAAATGATTAGTTTCATTTTCAAAACTCACGATTGCCAACTCAAGGTTTTTTTTTTACATGGTCACTTATTAAAATGTCATCATTTTTATATAGCCAAATGGTACTACATAACCATTAATAAAAAATAAGACATTCTAAGGTAAAATAGAGACTGTTTATAAATTAAAACAAACATGTTCGCGGCTAAAAGCCACCCCGCCGCACCTGAACCTAAATTAATCATAAGAGTTTTTCGGCCTAGTGTAACATTTGCCATGTGAAAGATATTCCAAAAGTTAAAAATGAAAATGATATTCGTCATCATGAAAATTCGGCCAAATGAGAGGTTGGCTTACAAAAATTTGCCAATTGTCAGTTGTCAAAGTGAACATTCGGTGAAATGTAGGTTGCCAAATGAAATTCGATCAAATAAAATTCGGCGAAAAGGCAGAACACCAAGATATAGAGATAGGTACAAAAAATATACAAGCAAAATAACGTTTCGTTTTTTTTCTAAGTAGGTTTGCTCAGGGAACCCCTATCTCACCAGCCCGGCTAGCACGACAGCGCGCAAGAGTCGCGTCGCGCGCGAGATAGATTACCCGTCCCTTTCTAGAACGAACAGTAAGAAAAAGACGGGCAATCTATCTCGCGCGCGACGCGACTCTTGTGCGCTGTCGTGCTAGACGTGCTGATGGAAAGTATCTCGCGATCAGTAACACTCCCCATTCACATCTTGAAGAGCCCTAGGTTGTATCTAACTAGAAATACGGACGCTGCTACTCCTTGTTCGCATTAGGAAGGATGAAGCGATGGTTCAAATAAAACACAATGAAACTCCCACCCCTAACACAAATCGACCGACACGGAAGGTGAAAATTGCGCGAGCGTCGGGTGGTCTCGCTGTGTGGCGCGCGATGCAAATGCGCGCTATCGCGCCTGCGCCGCACGCGCGGGCCCCCGCTCACACCGCACCGAGCAAAGCCAACTTAGGCAATGTCTCGTTAAGCCGTTTCTCCAATCAAAACAAAAGTTAATTTTAAATACAAATACAAAATACTAATACAAATAGTTTTTTTTATGTGAATAGGAAGGAAAACGAGCGAGTGGGTCACCTGATGGTAAGCGATCACCACTGCCCATAGACACCCGCAACCCCGGAGAGATTGCAGATGCGTTGCCAACCTAGAGGACTTAGATGAAATGCCTCTTGTGCCCGTAATTTCCCGTAATTTATCTAAAGAAACGAGTTAACAGTAGAACTATGTATCAGACTCCAAATTCGGCTGAGCCTGTATCTTGGAAGTCTGCGAGTGCACGTTAGCATTAAAAGTAGGTAACAATTCCAGAAAAAACAGAACCTACCTAAATTGTTGTGTTTTGCAAAACAAAGAACTCGTTTATGGTGTATTTCGATCCTTTTTATAGGTACGCGTTAACAAACAAGTTCCTCCAAGTTCATATAGAAAGAAGAAGAAAGAAAGAAGACATTTATTCATCTTGCATGACACACAAATATAAGAGCATACACACAATTTTATAGAAAAGAAACAACAAAAAAACACACATGAAAATTAGATCATTAGCGTTGTGTGTGCCTCCGCAAAAGTGAAACGGTCGCTGGCCCAGCATTACGCTGAGGTGTTAGACACCTGCAGCATTGATAAAACACATATATAAAATTGAAATATAATAATTACTGTATGTGTGGGATTTTACATGAAACTACAGCACGCATAACCCTTCCTTTATCAATACCTATTGTGGCCTTTCCCACAAGCCATATCTACATACTTACAGGCATATTCCTTTATAAATACCTACATTCGACCTCAAATTACGGTCCGGTGTGAGAGGCGGCCGCGAACTATCTCCAGTAAATAGTTTAATGGTAATGAAGATATATTCACGCGGGCACTGATAACGCTCGATACGATTAATATCTGACTAACCCTGCGCTAGTTTCAATATGCGGATTTGCCTACCTTTTTTGGTAGATTGTTAGTGACACCCCTAATACCTACCATGTAAAAAAGTTTTAAAAGAAAAAGCAATCCACTCAACAACTTTACTTGTATAAGTTGGATAAAACAAAGAGGGCTTGTGATAATCAAATCACTCTCACACAGCTAGTTTATTTTATTTTATAAAAATAACAGATTGTTTATTTCAACCATAATCAATCAAGTTTCTTATCAATCCGAATTAATCCATTGCTGGATTTTCATGTCACATTCTGTTGTTTTGTGTTTGTGCCGTTCGGATTTAACAGCTTTTAGGTATGAACCAACAGCCAAATATGTGGTTTGCCGAAGCCAAACTCCTTTGTACGTCATCCTACTAATGTTATAAAAAAAGCGAAAGTTTGTGACGATGTGAGTGAGTGTGTATGTTTGTTCCATGTTCACGCTGAAACTTCTGGACGGATTTGGATAAAATTTGGAACGAAGATAGCTGGTGCTCTAGATTAAAACATAGGCTACTTTATCCCGGAAAATTGCATAGTTCCCGCGGGATAGCGATAACATGTGAAAGGTAGCTGCCCAACTCGTAACGTAATTCTATGGGCAAAGTTGCGGGCGGAAGCTATATTGTAAAATGAAATGTCGATTAGACGTGGCTGTCAACTTGAAAGTTCGACTTTAGCGACATATTCATTTGATAGGAAGTTGGATGAAAAGTTATAGACCACTTAATTGGTCGACCGTACACTTCGCAGTAATTTTAGCAAGACGGACGTGCAAGATAGTATCCGAATTTGTAGGTAGGTAACAAAATTAATAGACAAAGTTAAACGCTGTTTCATGATTTATTAGTAATTTGTTTCATATTTTAATAACAATCCAGATCAATTCTAAACATCAAATAAATCATAAATAATCCAACTGACTGACCACAATTTCTAAATCTTCATTTTCACCTAAAGCCTTCAAATCGGGCCCAAAACTTTCCCATCGCCGCCGATACAGTCACACGCGGCCGGCCGACAAATTAAATCACAAAAGAAAATGGCATAAAATTCTCGTAGGAAATAAAGGCGCGCCCACACGACACTCGATAAAGGGGGAGCCACACGGCGCGAAAAGACAAGTGGCTTAATTGAGAGCTGAGCCGTGGGGGGTCTGGAGGCGTCGCTTTATGCTAATCAGCTGTATAGTTTGTTTTTTAACAGCAATCGCCACTGGAATCGTCGCCGTTTACATTTCGTTGGGGGCCCGCGTGGTTTTCCTGAGGGAATGTTCGTTTTTCTTTTCTTTTTCTTTTTTTTTAATGCTTCTTATTACTGGCCAGTGCTAAGATAGATTTTAGGTTTTAATCTAGCAATTTGTAGATTTTTATGTATTGTTTTAGCCTGAGGTTTGGTAAGGCAAAGTAATGCGATAGAGCTAGAATTTAGTTCAATTTCGGAAAATCGTTAAATTACTTTTATATTTAGCTCACCGCATTAAAAAAATGACGGAAACTCTGCTAAGCATTGTAATATTGTTCTTAGGTTAGTACCTAACACTTATAATGCGATTCTGATTTTCACTTCGTCGCTTTTGTTTTTCTTTTTTTGTCATAAAAAAGAGAAAGACTGTGGAGTAAAAAAGACGCACCATTTCATTCCAATCAATACAACTGGTTCTAAAATTAAACGGAACCCTGCCTTTGCCTCCGTTGACCAGATTTATTTCTCTAAAAGAGCGTATAATTTAACTCTGTCGCCAGTTAAGATATCGCGGGTGGGTCCAGTGACGGCTGACCCTTACAAACTTCCCAGAACTGATAGTGACACTGAACCTTTACTTTGCGATTTAATTAGATCATTATTTAGTGATGATTTATTTTGTAAATTTAATTTAATGTGAGTTGCTTTTGGTAAAGCGGTTTTGATCTGCTTTAAATTGAGAGAAGTTTATTACAGTGTTAACATGTAGGTACTTTTGTTTAAGTTATGGGTATCATATGAGGTAAGTAAGAACATTTATAGAATTAATATTTATTATAACCGTGAATTTACAGTATTGTTATACTTACTTGCTTCTTTGAATATAAAACTTGGGAATGAAATGAAAATGCTCATAAATGTATTTAAAAAAATACATCGACGGTCACAATATTTTTTTTCTTTTTCTAAAAATAACAAAGAATAATTTTACTTACAATATTATAACGTCTTTATTTCTTACGGGATAGACAGAGCCTAAGGTAACACGACGAGCCTCAAAGACGAATAACTGTACGTACTACAAAATATAATTACCCAAACATGACCCCCACACTAAATAATGCCGCAACGTTAACGTCCAGAAACGCCATCAGTAAACCAAAGCCCGACAAACAAGGCCTTACAAAACCGTTACCATAAAAATGTTATCATAATTCAACTATAAAATATGCACAAATTGTGTATCACACGCGAGCGAAGCCGACGCGAAAACATGGTGACCCTTGCTGATTAAAAGATACGAATTACAGCCTTGATTCTTTACAGCCACTAGGTAAAAAAAAAAACAAAAAAAAATAGAGAGAGAAATACTAAGGACCATCCTTAACCCAAAAGAACCGCCTTAAAAAACCGCAGAACCACATTGACATCCTACACTTTGAAGGTTGACTAATAAAGATTTGAAAGCATAGTTATATATAATCATACATAAATCACATCTTTATCCCTTACGGGGTATAGGAGACCTAAAGACCTAAAATGATTGTGGGCGTATAAGTGGAAAAGGGGAATCAAGTTTTAACGCCCAAGATCAAAATAATTTTGCTCGCGAGTGGCTCTTACAACTTTTCACATCGAGCATTAAGAAACTTGAAAAAAAAAACAATTCTAAATATGATTAAAGAGCAACTGGCATAGAAAATGGCGTGGTTTTACAATTATCAACTCCAAAAGATTTGCAAAAGCATTTGCAAAAAATACTTAGAAAAGCCTTGAACAGAAAAGTTGCACTTTGATCCCTCTCGTCTGGGAGCAAATGTTACTTTTCTGAATTAGAGGTGTGAAAACGATTAAGTGTCGCATCTAATAGTAAGTGAACATAACCACACCACACAAAGGACTGCGCTGTTGCTAGCGACAGAATTACCGAGTAAGATCGTGGTGACCGCCAACCCGCCTGTTATAGGAAGTTGTCCAAAGAACCACTACTTACCCCTAGTTGTGTCGCCGTACGTTTTGCTTGTAGGTGCGTGGAATAATTTACCGTTTTGTCGTCTCGCATTATGGTAAACAGTTTCTATAATATTTTTGATACGCTCGCCCCCACTTGGGCTTTAGTTTAATGCATTAATTATTCGCTATTTAGTGGCACGGCACACGGCGAGGAAAGTTTAGTCTGGATGTATGTTCCCTTGTAAAGAAGGAGTTAAGAACGATATAGTTTTTGAAGTTACTGATTGCTTTTCTTTTGCGAGCTTTTATGTAACTTTTACTTATTATTTTTGAATAGGTACTTATAATATTTAATTAAGTGTTTGTTTGTTTAGGTCAAATATTGGAAGTTTTAGTGGTTAGATTGTCTTGAAATTCGGTGTAGTGTTGGGCAGGTTGACAATGCGAATAAGTGCAGTCAGAAAATAAGGTTGTATTAAAAAGGTAATTTTTAACAAACCTTATTTTATTTTACTTTTTTGTCATGCTTAATATAGTATACTTATGACTTTCAATAGTATTCAATTAAATTCACTGTTATGAGGGTTTGAAAATACGACGAAACGGTTTGAGAAGTCTGTTAAAAAGGTAGATAATGCTCCGCCTTTTTTTTGTCTTGGCGGGGGTACTACCGTGCCCCCAGATTTTATGCTAATTAGATTAAGTAAGTATATTTGTTCAGTTTAAGAATCTTATAAGATCTTGTAGGCAGTTCAATTAGTTTAATCAAAGTAGGCAGACAACAGATTTTTTACACATAGAACCATAAAATAAAAGTATTTTGCACCCTAATTAAAGAAATGAAGTTAACATTATGTTTCTTTTTTTCTGGAAAAATAAATAATAAGAATAAGTTATATTAAATAGTAGAAAATTTAAGACACTTAAATCAAAACTAAGCGCAGTGTTAATAAGACTGTTTTAAAATTAAACTCAGTAAAATTAAGTTACGTTTCAGCGCAATACACATTCATATTTGTTTATAATACAATTATAGTTATATTCATCCACATCTAAATTAAAACCAACGCCACCCAAACTCTTGAAAAAAAAAAAGTTATCGATATTTTTTTCCCGCCTCTAAGTTATGGCGTTATGCTAAACAGCGCTATCTGATGGTAAAGCGCGGTCACACTTGCCGTTTTGGGGACATTATGATCTTTTATTATTGTTTTTATATTTTTACGTGGTCATTAATATCAAGCGGCCAGTGTTTAGTTCGATAACACGTTAGTACCATACTCAGAGACGTTAGGTAAATCTTTTGATATCAACTTGTATTTTTTTGCAATTTATACCAAACTTATCTTTATTAAATAAACAGAAAAAACAATCATACATAATATAAAAAAATATCTATAAGTATCTAAAAGACAGAAAGAAAAAAAAAACTTATTCTGCTTCCATGGAACTACACTCCCTTGCAAAAAAAACGGGCATTTATGTGCATAAAAGCTTACTTTCTAAGCTTTAATGCTTAAATGTCTGAAAAACCATAGGGACCCGTTTTTTTTTTTGTAAGGGGGTATATTCATATAATACATCTTTTTCGTGTTCTACATGGTCCTAATACGATTTCAATCCCCACAGACAACATTACCATGCCATAAGGCTTGTTACACAAATCGCGTATTATTTCTGAATAAAAGAATTCATAAACGAAAATTCTATGCAAATAACTTTCAATGGTCAAGCGTACCAACATAAAACGATTTCCTTGTTAATCCGTCGCGTTCGAGGAGCACGCATTTTAAACTGATATTCGCGTGCAACCGCACTTTTTTGTATTCATATTTTTTTGGATTTTCACGGTGATCGAGCGAGCGATACCATTGATTTTCCAGCCAGGCACGCACCTACTCACTTAATTCTTGATTTAGTACCGCATCATATTTTGATAAGTATTTTTAATTTGAATAAATTATGATTTAAGCGTGTTATCGCCGCGTAATAGGGAGGTTTAATCACAGGCCGCTTTCATGGCAGAATGTCACAGTGCCGTTGCCTTTTGTTGTAGCGTGAAAGAAAGTAAAATGCTCGATAAAGATGTCACGTTGTTTTTGAGTTTGGAATTTAGGCGCGAGATTGCTTTGCGATAATTTTTTGTCGTGTTGCTGTAATGTTTTTCTTTTTTTTTTGCAGGCTTGGGTGCTCGCTACAATGCCACATACCGGTAAGAAAAGAAATAGGTATTTAGGTACACAGTACCTATTATGGGCTTATACCAGTACGTTTTTTCATAATGCAAAATTATATGATAATTATTGTTAAAAAAAAAACGTAAAAGCACACAAATGAGAAGAACAGACTTTTTCAACTTTAATACCGCTTTCCATGCATATTTAAAAATTAACTCTTCTCGGGACTTATCACGCCGAACCAAATCTGTTAAGTCTATAAAAGCAAACACTTCTAATGAAGTTTCCTTTAGTAGAATAACGCTACTAAGAACGGCTTTGTGGAAAATGCCACAGGATATGGATTTTTGCAACGTAAGCGAAACCTCGAGCGTAATCTAGTAGGTTGATAAAATTAAAGTAGTTTTCCCGCGATAAAGTCCCTTCTACATTATACGTAAGATAAATAGAGCAAATTAGAGTTTAGAAGCTTTTCACAATAAATATTACACTATTTCTTCGAACTGAGGTATCAGGTGTATGAGGTTGCGGGAAACAGGTGGATACAGGTGGCGACTTGTCGTTCATTATGGTGTGCTAAGGGGAGGCCTATGTTCAGCAGTGGACGTCTTCAGACTGATGATGATGATGACGATGATGAGGTATCTCTTACATACCAAACTAGATTTCAAAAAACAGGGCTCTATCCCACACCCAACAGTATCCGATTACCACGTCCCGCTCCGACCTTAATTAAGTCTAAACGATTGACATTAAACAAGGCGGGAAGCCGAAACTGGCAGTTATCTTAAAAAAGAATATGTACAGAAAAACCACCGGAATAAATCACACGTCGACGTCTCTATGCCGTATAGATAGAGTATTTTTTTCGTCATTCGATGGTTTTATTCTGTGGTTGTTTACAAAGTTACGGTTGCGTGCGGTCAAAAATGGAACTAAAGTTGACACTTAATCTGTTGATATCTGTGTGATAGGTAAAGGGACGGAACGCGATAATGTTTTTGGATGAAAACCGAATAAACTTTTCATTTGAACTCCTCACAAAATACGGACCTAGTTAAGAGGGTGCATCCGTGCTGAGCTCGCAACGTCGCATTTTTGGTGATTTTTTGCGATTATTTCACAGAAATTGGATGAAAGTATCAAGTATCCGTCTGTAGTGCACTTCGTTTTTAGTGTATTTATGTGTCTAATGCAATAATTGATCGTGATGGACTTTTATTTTCTTATTAAACGAGATATAGTATTTTATCCCTTTAATACGAAAATAAAAGTCCACCACCATTAATCATTGCATTGGACACATTAATACACTAAAAACGAAGTGCACTACAGACGGATATTTGATACTTTCATTCAATTTCTGTGAATTAATCGCAAAAAATCACCAAAAATGCGACGTTGCGAGCTCAGCACGGATGCACCCTCTTAAGCAAAAACGATCCAACCCACAAGCAAGCAATTATATGAAAATACTAATATCAAAACATAGTACACTTAAGGGCATTAATATAAGTATGTATCTATACACCTTTATGTCACAAACAATAAGGTCGGTGATACATATAATTATTTGACATGTTTAAGCGCTCTACTCTAAATAAATGTACGATTTATCCTTTTTCGAACTTGGTCTAGCGAAAGTTCCTACGTCAAAAATGTCACACTGCACTCAGATAAATTAAAGCAAATTGAAAAACCAAAACCCTTGCCGCATCAAAATTAAAAAAAAAGAGTTGCCAACGTTTCATTCTATCGACATCGATACTGCCACCGCCTTCGATGGCAAGCCTAAGTTGGTAGCCTCACGCATTGAAATCATAAGCGTTTCAAAGAACCTTCGCGCCGTCGCCAGGCCATTAATGATCAAGATCGGTAATTAAGGATCGAGAAATCTCGTATAGAGATAATATCGGATTCGTATCGGCCCACCCGCACTCGGCTGATACATTATACATACTCGTGTCATTGGTTAATGCCAGTCTGTCTGTAAGTTGTTCTGTTTAAGGAGGTCGCTCGAATTTCCCGTGCGTTTTGAAATTAAGTGAACGCGGAAAAACGAGAATGTTCGGTGCCTCTAGTGATTATGACTAAACTCAGTTGTTGCCTGCGACTTCGTCTGCAAAGAATTCGTTTATCGCTATCCCGTGGGATTTTTCCGGGATAAAAAGTAGCCTATGTGCTATTCCAGACTTTTTCTATCTGTGTGCCGAATTTCATCGAGATTCGTTGGCCCGTTCTGGCGTGATTAAGTAACAAACAAACATCCATCCATCCATACTTTCGCATTTATAATATTAGTAGGATAAATAAATGATACACCTAAACGTGAAGAACGCGTTTGCAGATTTTTTTTAGCTAGATGGAGCAATTGTTTCTTGTTGTTAGTCTGTTCCGTCGGCGAGGGGAAAAAGGTGGGATACTTACCCTCAATACAACCCAATGCTCATTTACTTTTAATAAACACGCGGAAAAACGAAAAATTGTTCAATGGTTTTGAAGTGAGCTCCTTCTTTTTGTAGTTGGTTAAAAACGCCCGGATCTTTCCCATATTCCAAACCAACATCAAAACTCTCCAGAGCTTCATTAAAACAAGATAAAACGTTTTATTAAGAATTAATTAGACGGCATCTTATTATCATATAATTTCGACAAAACGATGGTATCGAGCCGCTGGTATTTTACTATTTGATGTATTTAGGCGATTTTCATCAGTGAGACAGACACACACGTCGTTTCCGGAATCTGACACACCGATTCACATTTTTAAGGATAGTACATGTTTCCCGCAGCTTAACGCTGCTTTCCCACGGGATCAAACCCCATTTTCATCGGAATATCTAAACCTATTCCAAAGCCTTTTCAAAAATCTATCAGAATTAAAACTTTTATCAGTTCACCGCCGAATTTAAAGTATACTAAACTCTATCACATTAAGATAGTTTAAAGTGTCAAAAGATATAAATCGAAATCAATTTTGTCGCCTCAAAAGTGAATCAGAGTGCCAAACATCCTGCAAAACTCGTATTAATCGCGCTCACGATCTATCTAACCGTAAGAAGTGGTTAGCGTGATGTTTAATTTATGAACTCGCGACACTCATTAGTTTGACATGGATATTAATACAGACAGTAACTCAAATCCATAGAAAAATTCACCGATAGAGCGTAAATTTTACAAAATTTGTATTGTATCGATTTACCCCCTTATTCATAAACGTACTATAGGCCTCTGCTAAGTTAGTAATCGTTTGTCCTTATCTGTGAAAGGTAAATGTCAAAGTGACAGATAAGGACAAACGATTACTAAGTTAACAGAGGCCTATAGTGCGTTTATGAATAAGGGGGTTAAACTTTCACGATTTTCACACATTATTATTATAAGACGAGGATTTAATCACGTAAACAAAAAGTATTTTTGTAAATACCTCGACGTTTCGGACGCGACTTTGCGTCCATGGTCTCAAGAGGACTGAAGTGGCGGGTATCAACATCTTCTAGCTGCTCTCAACATGAAACTACCGTGAAACTCAAACATAATTACAACAAACCGGATGACTCGCGTATAAAAACAAAAAAAAAAGCAAAAAGAAAAGTTTCGTTTCGCTGCCGCCGGGGCGAGCGCTCTCTGATGAAGGACTACGGAATACCTAGTCCGAAACAATTGTCGGAGCATTCCTTCGGCTTTTATACGTGAGTTATCCGATTTGTTGTAATTATCTTCTAGCTGCACGGGTTTTCCTAACTACCCGCACTTGGTTTTTATTATTAGTTTCTTCACTAGGGTTGCCAGTGTTGCCACTAGACTAGTGGTTACAATTTGTATTGCAAAAAAAAGTCAACCATTGGCTGCTGGTAGCACAATCGATCGTCTTGGATAACCTTGGATATCTAGTGGCCTGTTTCTCGAAGTTAAGTGCCAGGCTAAAAGTGCTAAATGCCGTTAGAAAGTGGAAAGAAAATCAAACTACAGCTCAAATTTTCGACCAGTTAACTAGATTACGTACAGCTGTAATTGTCTTTTTCTCAAACATGCTCAGAAATGTATGCGTTAATGTCACTAAATGAAGCCCTGAAGTTTCACATTTATGGCCTAGGCCAAGAAGTAATGCGGTGGTGCTGGTGCGGTGGTGGATGTGCGATTAACATGGTGTGAGCAATAGTTTGTTCAAATGGCATGTTTAGAAAATAGAAAAGCGGCAAATTAAGCAGTTATTTTAAATTTAATATTTCCTCACATTGCTTGAGAAAAGCACTATACAATCCTCGGCCGGAACAGGGATTGCAGGACTCGTTTTATCCGGCCTCGTCTACGACTCGTCCTGCAATCCCTTACTTCACGGCCTCTGCAGTAATGTACTATTAATCTACCCATTACACAGTTTTTAACCACTTTCGAGTGGAATTTTCATATATATGCTGTCAATCGGCGCAACACAAAAGTCACTGAAAATTCGATTCTCCTGGCTGATTAGGTTCATATTTCGTTAAGAACGCTAGTGTCACGCTAGTATTGACACTCAACATAATGTGTAATGCAGTGTGAGTGCGTTATCGGCTCCATTGCGTTCGAACGCGTCACGTTGCGCTTTGACGCGTGTTGTCCGGCTGAACGCGTTTAGTTTGGGGAGACGAAAGAAAAAGAAAGGATACGACGATTTGTTTGAAATATTCGAAAATTTGTAGGTTTTGTTATATTCACTGCATTTCAAAGCAATCCGAGCACTAGAGTGGGGTTTTATTTTTAAATATACTCAACGGCATAAAATTTGGCTCAGTATACCTACAAAATTACCTACATTGCATACATGCGAGAGGGCCACACTTTTTGCCGGTGAGTATATTTAGCTAGGTTGATGACTAGACAGCATGACATTAGCCATTTCAATCACCGACCACTATTATTTTTATCTATTCTTATCCGCATTAATCTGCCGCATGCGTCGCTCCATCAAAGACATCACATTCGATTTTCTAGTCCGGTGTTTACAACTCTGTTACAATTTTGAGTCGTAAAACTTTACAAGTCTTTATAATAAATTGATCAAAAACAAAAGCCGGCTATAAAATTAGGATTATATTTTATTATCAATAATAAACAGTGCAAAAGTTTAAACCTATAATAATGTTGTCGTGACAAGTAGTTGATCGGTAGAGCGGTCAGTAGCCAATTTAATAAAATTAATCCGAAAGAGAATACATTCTATTAACTATGATATTAAAGATAAAATCCCGCAGGTGTTACCTCATGCCTCCCTCTTAATAGGTGTCATGTACGGACACCACATCCTCTCGACCTTGCGCTGGGCTGCCGGTGTTTCAACAGCAGCCTTAATTTGCCGAGCTTTTGGAGTAGAGAACTTCATATCCATGTAGTCCACACCGTGTTTTATCCAGGCCACAGCAAACCCTGTTCCTGTATTGAAAAATAATCTGACATATCTTCAAAAATTTTAAATTGCCTGTCAACCAATTGGGATTGTTCATTTTTTTACAACATACCCTGATTTGAAAACCATTTCGAAGTATGGGGCTTGCGAACTGTTTTATCTTACTGGCGTTCAAAAATACTCAAGGATTACGGATATTTTGCAAAAAAAATATTTGATCTTTATTCGACTTTACCGAGCGGCTGTTGGTAGTTCCAAAAAATAAATCGGCAAATATCTAGTTTGTCTATTAAATTTATATGTCAACTAGTTATCAGTGTCACCCAATGTCAGTAAAGTAAATATTGTTTTGTTGAAAACTTAAAATTGTCGGTCGATTTAAAACGAAATAATTGAAATTACAGAAAATGCTTCGTTCCAACCTGAAATAATGACTCTAAAAACAGCTCCAAAACAATAGTTCGCACGGATCCGAGAAGATTTAAAAGAAAAGTGGTGTCGCGAAGTAAATGTTGAATACATCAAAGTTTATAAGTACACAATATTGTTGCGAGGATCATTTCGATGTAAGTCGGTACCAAAACACAATGCCACATACTTCCACATTCATAAATTTTCAACTCATTATAACCATGATCAGGATTTAACGCAACATACAATAAGCTTGTAGGTAAACCAAAAGTAAACAGTATATTTGACATTGAGATGACAGTCACAACAGTTATGACAACTATTTTTTTTTTTATCTCCAAAGAATTGTGGGAAAATTGCCTATTTCAGCCGGCCGTATATAATTTACGAAAAGTCGTATCTCATTTTTTTAAGCAATTATATTAATTTAATTAAGCCATGAAATGACGAAATATTCAAATTAGTTTCTTAAAATGCTCCATATTTTCTAAAAAAATATAAAAACACTAGTACACTAGCTCCTGCCCGCAACTGCGTCAGCGTAGAATTAGCAATTGATATGACTATCGCTATACCGTAGGCACTATGCAATTTTCTGGGATAAAAACTAGCCTATGTTTTAATCTAGGGCAGCGTTTCCCAACCATTTTCAGCCACGGTCAGTTTTCACGGACCCCCTTAATAAAGTAAACAGCAAAAAAAATCGGATTAGGTGTTTATTTTAGTTATTACCAATGACATATTACTAATAGACGCGTTATAGCTTAACAAAACTCCTTTCGGACATGGCAACGTTATTGCCGCTACTTGACATGAGGACCTCTGCGCGCGCCGACAGCGACTAAACACAAGTCAGGCAATTACCTTACTTTTCACTTGCCACGGGGAGACCGCCTATGACGTATCTACCTCAGTTTTATATAGTATATCATAGGTTATTACAGATACAAAATAGAAAGTCATAATTAGAATTTATGTATGGTTCTGAGATGACACCGCGGACCCCCATATACTCGCGGATTCCCGGGGGTCCGCGGACCACAGGTTGGGAAACATTGATCTAGGGTACCATCTCTGTACCTGACAGCTGAAGTTACCTACAGCTGAAGTTCCGCGAATATATTTTACAGGAGGATCTTTTACTTACGGTCACTGTTCTCAATAATATCAGATCTAAGCGTGCCAACAGTGTAAAAACGTAGTCTCTCAACAGCAGCGGCATACTCTTCACATCTGCAGCGATCCATTGTTTAAACTATGTATTAAAGTATGTTTGTTATGTAATATTGACTAAAATGCCTCGAAAATCATTGAAAATGCCGTAAAATACGTTCCAGTGTTTACATTCAAGACGTTGTCATTGTGACGTTTTTTTTAGAGTCCATAATGTCATCAAAATAGGAAAAGGTTTGCTGGCGATGGAACATTTAAAAAGTAAACGCATTGTAGGTAAGTAGGCTTGCTCCGTTGCCACGTTGATCTACGGACAATCTACAAGAAGAGTTATCGTAAAGTACTAAATTTAACATTTGACATGCAACTGATTCATTCTTAGCTTCTAGAAACACGATCGCCTGTTAGCTCTTGTATCAAAATTTTCGGTCTTATATACCTATGCATAACACGAAATAAAGCTCTATATCAGTGGTGGGCAAACTTTTTTCATGGAGGGCCAGAAAATCACAGATATTTCAAAGAAGGGCCAAAATTATACTAAAATGCAATTTTTTTGACACATGACGCATGAACTACGTGGCTAGTCTAGCTAGCTCCTTTGCCTTCGCATCTATTATTCTATTTTATACAGCAGCACCGCCTAAATATCGTCATCCTGTGCCATAACACTCCAATTCGAAGGAACGCCGGCGGGCCGCATTAAATTCTTTCGCGGGCCGGAGTTGGCCCGCGGGCCGTAGTTTGCCCATCACTGCTCTATATGGTCAGCGGCAATAGCACCCATTGACCTCTGCATTTCGCCTCTTGATTGCTATCCAGCGAACAGAAGCGTAAAAAGCCAGTGTCGGGCAGACCGCTCCCGTTGGTCCATCCCGCCGCGGCGCTGTAAAATCAGTCACAAGTTGTAAAATACGCAATAACTTCTGCGATATACGACCGATATGCAGCCTAAAAAAAGTTTTACGGCCAACCGATTGTAAACCCGGGCGCATATTAGCTGTATAGCCAGCTTAAGACGCGTGCAATTCCGTCTTTTAAGGCTTCTCGAAACTTATATCATAAAATGCGCATACACGTGTTATGTGTGCGCCTTAATTGATAGAATGATGCAACAATGTAACGCGTTTGATGTTTTAAGTTTCATAAATTCGCGGATTTATTCGCGCAAGTCGAATAGGTGTGCGTCGGTGTGCTGTGGAAGAGGTCGATGCTTTACCATAAACATAAAATTGACCATAGTTTTCAAAATGGGAACGGTTTCCCCATAGTACTCGCTTAGCATAGTCATCTGAGTGATGCGTTCAGGTTGGCAACAACTGACGCAGGCATTCACCATCTCTGTCTACCCTTATCTTGTAACGGTTGAGAGAAGGAAACAGTAAACACAATTGTGATTCCAAGTGCGTTAGGCAATGTGAATGTCTCACAATCCTACACATACTTACAATAAATCGTTTTTCTGCATAGGAAAAAGATTAACCAAGAACTTCCTGTGCGGCTAATATCTGTAATAAGACCCATCCCATAAAATGTATGTTCTTATAGCTAATGGGTTTCTTTAGCAATTTAATTGGATTTTTTTCATTATTCGTAAATTTTTCTTCTCGGTAATAATAAATTTCCGAAAGCCTGGGCAGTGTCAAAAAAGGACATGAAAAATAAAATTATGATTTTGATTTTTGACTCTACTACATATCAAGTGTATAAAATAGTGACTGCTCTAAAAAAATTTAGCACTCGGCCTCCCCAATATATATCTGATGTTGATTGTACCATATGACTGAATACCTGTATGAGTATAATGGAATAAATCCTAAATGATGAATCGTCCAGTGCATCTAGAACCCTGACGAGTAAAGACACCGTTGAACTCGAGGTTGTGCTTACGCTGGTCGGTGAAGTTTATCGAGCGACGAAAATCGTTCGATTCCCGAGAAATTGGCTACCGGTATCGAGTATGAAGTTTCGAGAAATACTAACTAAATTAATAAATGAATAATAATAATTCAAAAGTGTCTTGGGATATTTTAGTTGATAAAATAAGCAAAACGGTGGCAACAAGTTTCGTAAACATAATTTCGAAGCTTTTTGAAAAAGTAAAGCTTAATGAAAAAAAACCGGCACTAAGAGCCAGATTGTTCATGGTCGTAAGTAAAAAACAATCGCGCCTAATATCGGAAGTTCAATTTAATTTATGGAGTTTTCCTAAGTTTTGATAGTTAGACAAGGTATAAATTGTTATGATGAAGAATACAATAGTTTTTTATACCAATTCGAATTTAACATTCATATTTAAGACAGTATATAGGTAAGTACAACGTCGGTCGGGTCAGCTAGTTATAGTAAAATTCTTTTAAAACATCGTGCGTGAGATATCAAGTATGATCCTTTAACATTCCGGTGGATGTGATTCTAATTGTATACAATGAGGGATTGTGTGTGAAATTCACACTGTGAATTCAGATGAAATTGGTTTGTTTATAAAGGCGTTAAAACGGATGAGAATAGAAAATAGTGCCAAAACGTGGACCTGCGTCAAGCTTAAAAAAAGCGATGGGTAGCACTCCGGGAGTGCCGGCAAAAATGAAAACAGCAGCTTAGATTAGATTTTATTGACAGACCTCTAACAATGTGCTGATGCCCTAGTACTTTTGCTCCACGACTCAACAAGAAAACACTTCAAAAATCGAACGCGATTCATTCGTATTTCAAAATAAGCTCTTAGAGGATCTGATATCCTGGTACTTAAACTCTCCCTCCGTCTTACGCCTGACGCGTTTAATTTTTTTACCCATCCCAAAAAGTGCTCAACGATTCTAAACAAGTTTTCGCTTTAAAAAAATTAACGGCAATTTTTTTTCTATCAACTAGCCATAAGGGTGTTTTAAAAATGACAGAACCCTAATAAGCTTTGAACCGAACGGTTTAACCTCGTCGGACCGCACAGAAGTCCTCCCAGCTACACCTTAACGTTTACGATTACGACCTCTTACCAAATGAGATTTTATCACACTTTAATGTTTTCGCCGCTCCGCTACGACCTCTCAAATTAGATGCGAAAGTACAATTCGAAATGCCGTTTTTGTTTTAAACTGTCCCAATAACTATTGTTACGGAACGTGTAATGGTAGTGTGTAAACAGCTTCGTATTAACGGTAATTTCGGATTTAATTGAACTTTCGCCGCTTACGTGTTATTTTAATTTAAACAATGCACTACCTACACAATACCGGAAGGCGCAGCGTTGGCAGACCAGGGGCCTTACCATGACGTCCTAATTCCGACTCAGTTCAAGTTTGAGCGTCAATTTTAGTATGAATCTGACAGCGAGCGGACCTAAACTGAATCGCATTAAAACGTCATGGTAAGGCCCTTGAATCGTTTGAATCGTAGCGGGGCGGAGGGGTGTGTTTTTGAATCTGTTTGCCGTCAGTTTTCGGCTGTGGCATCACAGTGGTAAAAAGTTTGCAGGCTTGGTTTCAATACAAACCGTAGTATTTGTATGGTATATCTGGTGGCGGGTGGTAGGTCCTTGTGCAAGGTCCGTCCGGATCGCTACCACCATCTTACTCGCTAATCCTGCCGCTAAGCAGCAGTGCTTGCACTGCCTGTGTTCCGGTGTGGAGAGTAAGACAGCCGGGGAAATTACGGGCACAAGAGGCATTTCATCTAAGTCCTCAAGGTTAGCAACGCATTTGCAATCCCTCTGGGGTTGCGGGTGTCTATGGGCAGTGGTAATCGCTTACCATCAGGTGACCCACTTGCTCGTTTGCCATCCTATTGACATAAAAAAAAAACTGATATATGGATGCAGTGTAAGTTGTCGCTCATTGTGGAGTTCTAAGGGAGTGCCTTTATTCAACTGACGTCTTCCGGCTAGATATGATGATGATGATGATGACAGCTGTACAATTTGCTGTGTTACTAAATAGAAATTGGATTGTCATACTAGTTGACAAAACAAGGTGAGTTGATCCATACAGAGCCTTATAAAAATACGGTTCAAAAAGCAACAACAAGTAAGAAAAAATTTATGAGTTTATAGTGTAGGGAGAAGTCACAATAGAACTCTCTCCAGGCAGATGTTATCAATCAGAAATGAAGAGATCTGAAGAACCAAAGCAACTTACATAGCTTAGCAAATTGCCTACTTTAAGTGGTAGTGGGCGGGGCGCACTGCTCATAAAATTGATGACCGTTGGGGCGGCAAGACTCTGAAGTGGCGACCACGTACCGGAAGGCTTAGTATTGGTAGGGCTTTTGGCACAAAACTGATCGTGGTGATGATCTTTGAGGAATGCTTGTGTCCAGCTGAGATGAAGACCAGGGGCCTTACCATGACGTCCTAATTCCGACTCAGTTCAAGTTTTACCTGTCACTTTTAGTATGAATCTGACAGCGAGCGGACCTAAACTGTATCGCATTAAGACGTCATGGTAAGGCCCCTGTGCCTGTTAGGCACAAGTATATCAGCAGATAGGTAAAATGACAGCTGTAGCTTCTTTTGGTATAATAGGCATTTTATTTTATCTCGGCTAATGCGAAGGCAGTGTGATTTTTTATCACACCTCTCATTCAGAAAAGTAAGTGCAACTTTTCTGTTCAAGGCTTGTCTAAGTGTTTTTTTGCAAATGCAATTTTTTGAAGTTGATTATTGTACAACCACGCCATTTTCTATGCTGGTAGCTCTTTAATAATATATTTAGAACTAGCTTCTGCCCGCGACTTCGTCCGCGTAGAATTAGCAATTGATACGTTTATCGCTATCCCGCGGGAACTATGCAATTATTCGGGATAAAAAGTAGCCTATGTTTTAATCTAGGGTACCAGCTATCTTCGGTACAAATTTTATCCAAATTCATCCAGTCGTTTTAGCGTGAAGAAGGAACAAACATACACACTCACTCACATCGTCACGTCGTCACTCACAAACTTTCGCATTTATAATATTAGTAGGATTAATTTTTCAAGTTTTTTTAATGTTAGGTGTGAAAGTTGTATAAACCACTCGGGAGCAAAATTGTGGCCTCTCCAGACCATGGATGCAAAGTCGCGTCCGAAACGTCGAGGTATTTACAAAAATACATTTTATTTACGTGATTCAGTCCCGTTTTTCTTAAAATAATGTGTGAAATACCAGTAGTGAAATAGTTGCCAAATACCATAAAAAATCAAAAATTAAAATTATTTAAAAGATCTGTGTTGAAAAATAATGTGTTTTATGACATAAACGAATTTCTAGAGCATGATTTTGCGGTATCCCATGATAATGTTACAAAATGAACTATTTTAGATTTTAAGAAAGCATAATATTGTACGCCTGAAAGGCAAATTATAGAGATTACTTTAAATATGTCATCTAACTTACGTGTACCTATACTTGTCAATAAACGATTTGATTGATTGATTGAAAACCGCGAAAGTTTAAATCGATACATGCGGCTTATTGATGTTATTTTGAAATAACGCTCGTAAATCTGTACTGACCCTGATCCGTCGTTATTCATTCTCAGAAGCAGTATGGTTGTATACTTATAATACCTAGTTCTTGTTCTTGGTTATTGAATGGCGGGAATGCTTCCTGCACGTCCGACTTTCTATAATAATCCGTGCTTCAAAAAAAAAATTACCTACAAACGCTGGCAAAAAATTGTGGGTAGTTAGCGTTCTAAAGACTTACCCCCTTATTCATAAACGCTCTCCGTTTCTGCTAACTTAGCAATCGTTTGTCCTTATCTGTCACTTTGACATTTACCTGTCACAGATAAGGACAAACGATTGTTAAGGTGGAAACACATTATTAACACGCGACGCGACCCGACGCAACGAATGTATGCGCATGGCGTCGCGTCGGATGTTCATAGTGTGGTTCTGGTCATAGAAAATAATACAATTTGATTCGACTCAACACGCGTCGCGTTGCATCGGGTCGCGTCGCGTGTTAATAATGTGTTTCCACCTTTAAGTTAGCAGAAGCCTATAGACTATAGGTCTCTGCTAACTTAACGCTCTATAGTATAAAGCGTTTATGAATAAAAGGGCAAATGTCGTAAGAAGAAGTGGTATCCATACAGAATTCAGATAAAATGTCACAAAATGCACTAGTAAGCAGTAAGTCAGGAAACCTCATTATTCAGAACCCTATTCTTACAAGCCACTGAGAGCAGACAACATTACAGCTGACGATCAAACCTTTTAATAACCCTTTCAACGTCAAGTCGAAGCGAACCCTCGGAATAGAGAGCATGGTCGCATTTCGAACTTGATTCATACAATCATTACTCAAACCATTGAATGAGGAATCGTAAAGGAAAGTAATTTGCAGCCGCTCGCCGGCAGTTCTGAGATGATAGCCGTGAAATGCCGTAGCAGGGGCCTTATGGGTACAACCATAGATATAGTATTAGATCTGCACCGCAAAGGAGCGAGATTATTTTTAAAGAAAGAAAGAAAAATATTTTATTTCCGTTCCCAAGGTACCACCACCATAAAAATTATAACTAAAGATATTGCTTAATACTAATACAGTTTGTGATGGTCCAGAAGGTTGTCGACGGACACACTTCGAAAATACTCGCCCTCTTGGTATCATGTTTCGCTTGCGCCTCTTGCCGCTTTAATCAAAAAATTTTTTTAATATCTTCTTTCATCGCTGAAATCTGTTCCTTCAGGAGTGCTTAATTTTCTGTGAGACACACATATACACACATACATTTCTACACACCTCAAAAACACACCTAGTGTCTCAAAACTCTTATATTCGTCATCATCATCGTACCTACTGGAATTCAGGTGAGTGTTATTTCCTTTCATATCTTCGACTTCCCGCCTAATCGTGTACCTCAACAGCTGTGGATTTAGTTCTGCACCTGGCGCCATTATAGTTTCATTTCGACGAACGAGATGCTGTGAGCTGAACTTACGGCGACTAGTGCCTTCAAATGCTGTAAATTAGGTATTTTCTAAAGCCTACTCCTCTTAAACGGCTGAGCCAAGAAAATTGAAAACATCTACATGAATTATGAAGTCTTATACAATGTTTGCAACGTAAATCGTTAAGGTATCATCAAAAGTTAGGTAGGTATTTCAATAACGTTCAGCCGAATGGTGTTTTTTGGCTTGCATTCCCTATTGCTTCTAAACGGTAACGAGTTATGGAAATATTTAAATGTTAAAAAATAAAGAATCCGATGTAATTTAAACACAACGTAGCGTTTGTAGACTTTGTCAATAGACTTTCTCATCACGAATAACAACAAAAACACCGAAAATTTGCAAGTGTGTGAAAAGACCAAGACTGTTGTATATCTAGTAATTATACGCGAGGATTGTTAATTATTTATTGAAATCCTTTTACAATACAATCAATCATCATAATCATTTCCACAGATTAACACACTTTTATTTGACAGCCTAGTGCTGTACTAGCTACTAGGGATGTAACAAAGACAATATTTTGAAGGCACTATAGTGTCACCTTAAGTTCAGAATATATTGTAGCCTTATCTTGTGTCATACTAATTATGTTGTATTAAATATGGAGCTGACATTCAAACGTAGAAGTAGTACTCCTTTCGATTAAGCGTGTCACTGGTCTCTCTGGCTCACAGCGTGTAAGAAAAAAACCGGCCAAGAGTGCGGAAAGCGACTTTGTTTTATACTAGTGCCTTTATAATTGAAAGGAATATCGAAGGCGTTAACAGGACGTTAAACATGGTTCCTAGAAGGAAGCGGATTGAGAACAAATTACATCTTTTAGTTCCCTGAAAGTATCTTCAGCGGTTAAGTTTTAATTAAAACAGAACATTCGCGCCTTTTGACACCAGCCGCTCTTTAGAGCAAAAGTAAAATAAAAACGATTTAGTACAGAGAACAGTTGGGTTTGATCCTGTGTGGGGGGGGATATGACGTTAAACGTTTAAATAAAACAAATTCAATCACTACTTTTCAAGCGCGTATCTACGAGGTATATCCTTAACTATTGCATATTTATTACAGTTACCAAAAACCTTAATGCACCTAGATGGGCCGTTCCGCTCGGGACTCTAATATAATCCTAAGTTTTTAAATAAAATAAAATAAAGATAAAAACCAACAATAAAAGAATATTAATAAGAGAAATACGTTATATCTCATACTGCAGTATTTTAATGTAATTTTGAATACAATACATTCCTTTCCTCACTAAAATTATTCATTCTCTTTCCTTACTTAATCCCTCATCTCATTATTACTTAAAATAATGGTCACCACAAATAATTACCACTTCCCTACTAAACTAGCGTAGCATATCTAAAGATCTCAATAAAAAACGTACGGTGACCATAATGGTGGGCTCAGGTAGGATTTGGCAATCAAATAAATATTAGCCCCCAAGACAGGTGTAGTAGAACCGTTATGCTTGCGAATAATTCTTGTCGAATTGGATCTTTAATAGTTCGGTTGCTAATGAGCATTGTTTATTACACATTTGGCTATAATTCATTAGAGAAGCAGTAAATTAAGCCCGGAAATAAAGGAAGTTGCTTTCAGTGAAGTAATCGACTTTTAATAGACATCAAATATTGTAACGCATCGGTTTCTTTAGAATTAAAATGCGAAATATCGTTGTTCACGTATTTTTACAGTGCTATTTAACCCTTCCTCTGGATATTTAATTACTATGTAACTATGTAATTTATCATAGAAATTGTGGGTGATTCGATTAATTTGCCGATTTTGTCCATTCGCAAAATTTCCTAGTTTATTTTTTCTCGGTATGTTATTTGTATTTGCCTTTACGACAAGCGAATATCCCATTCGCAAAATTTTCCAACATTATTTATCATTTCTAGTCAAATTCTGTTTTCGGTAAATTTTTATTATTTTATTTATTTAATAACAATTTTATTTCAGACCTGGGTGACCTGGGCTCTTCCGTTTGGTCGTCCAAGTGTATATACACACTGATCCTCGTAATTTTCCAGGTCAAGCGGGCGTGAACCAGCTCGGCGGCGTGTTTGTGAACGGCCGTCCGCTGCCCGACGTGGTGCGCAAGCGCATAGTGGAGCTCGCGATCATGGGCGTGCGGCCGTGCGACATCAGCCGCCAGCTGCTCGTCTCGCACGGCTGCGTGTCCAAGATACTGACGAGGTTTTACGAGACCGGGAGCATCAGGCCTGGCTCCATCGGGGGGAGCAAGACCAAGGTGAGATTCTAATATACCTTTACTTAAGTACGGGGGGGCCTACCATGACGTCTTGATGCGATTCAGTTTAGGCTCGCTCGCTGTCAGATCCATACTAAAAATGACAGCTAAAACCTGAACTGAGTCGGAATTAAGACGTCATGGTAAGGCCCCTGAACTTATCCGTGCACGTCTAGCACAAAAACGCAGAGTCGCGTCGCGCGTCTTTTTCATACTATTCGTTCTAGAAAGAGTCGGGTAGTCTCTCGTGCGCGACGCGACTCTCGCGCACTCTCGTGCTAGTTGGGCTTGGGAGTTCGCCTCTGTACCTTGTTAGGTACCTGTAAGATTATCGTGTTTTTTGTACAACAAAGAGTTTTACACCCATACGTACAGAGGCAGTAAAGCAGTAAGACTGAGACCAATGAATCTGGTAACTTTTTGAGAATTCTGACAAGGATCTAGGCTAGACTAGAACGATTTACAATTATTTGTAACAAACTAATGATACACTCTGGCAAGATTTGAAACTCGTGCAAATTGCTACAGTGTCCTCGGCTCCTTCCTAGACACGATTACATAGATCTCGTGCTGTCAAAATATGCAATTAATATAACAATTTTAAAAATCTAGCTATATAAAGCTGCATCAATCATCACTCTGTCCAAACTACTCGCTCTCATCCCCAATAATGTACTTTTTCATCATGTTTATTCGATATACGGCAACTGTCAACATTAAGACACTAGAAGCACTGTATCTTACAATGGTAATACCTAACTACAAATAAAAATATGTGAAAATAGTAACTCTATGAATGCTTTAAAAAAATGTGGCTAATTGAATCAGAGTTGTTAGCTAAAAATACATTCTTATCTAGAAGCATTGCGAGTCTAAAACAAGAATCCTAATCGAGTGCAACTATAGCCTATCAGGTCCAAGGTTCTCAAAGATCCTGCGCACGTATATCAACGATTAAAAACATCGATACAAAACAACAAACAATACTAAACCGCCGCCGGAGATTTGCCTAAAACGAGCAAAACTCCCAACAATTATCATTTAACACCATCTGGACCTCTTCGGAGTCACGCAATCCCGCCAATCCGGACAAAAAGCATCAAAATCAACAATGCAACCGCCCGGTCCGAATCGCCGTAATTATAAACTATAAAATGACCCGGCTTTGGGCTTCTTGAGACGGCCTTTCGACACGCCTGGAAGGATGAAACGCGATGGCTTTGGAGTTGTACGGTTCCGTAGAATTTATGTTTGGACTACGAGGGTTTTTTACTTAGTTACAGTTTTGAGCTTTTCACTTTTTTACGCGTGCGTTTTTTAACTGTTTGATATATGTTACCAGGGCCTTACCGTGACGTCTTAATGCGATTCAGTTAAGGTTCGCTCGCTGTCAGATTCATACTAAAAGTGACAGTTAAAACTTGAACTGAGTTGGAATTAGGACGTCATGGTAAGGCCCCAGCTGTAATAACTGTTGTGTAAAATCCTGTCCAAGGAATAATAGGAGTTGAATTTAGCATATTATTTATTAACTTGTCAGGTACCTAGTAGTATGGTTTTAACTAGTTCGTGGAGTTTAGGCTCTGGCTGGATTTTTTCAATGGATAACAAAGTTTCTGGCCAATCCCGTTTGGCGATTATGGATTTTCTATGGATGCAAAAATTGTGTTCTTCGTTTGAATATGAAATATAAAGTCAGTATTTGGTCACTTCTGCTAAATATACATCCAAAACATGTCGTTATTAATTAGCGTTATTACATCACAATTTCCCAATAATATAATAAAATATTATAAATACGAAAGTTTGTGAAGATGGATGGATGTGACGATGTGAGTGTGTATGTTTGTTTCTTCTTCACGCCCATTTGGGCTGGACTGGATGGATTTGAATGAAATTTGGAAAGGAGATAGCTGATATCCTAAGTTAACACATAGGCTACTTTTTATCCCGAAAAATTGCATAGTTCCCGCGGGATAGCGATAACCATGTCAAAGGTCGAAGCTGCCTAATGTAAGTCTAATTCTACGCGGATGAAGTCGCGGGCATAAGCTAGTATAAAATAAAAAGAATCATCAAAAGTTAAGATTGAGGATTTTTTAAAGTGTTGCACAAAACACTGTCACACCGTTTCCCGCCGGACCCTGGCGAACCCGGTAAGCGTATTCAACACCGACCTCACTAAATTCGGTACGCATATAAAACTACCATTTGTTGTTCCACAAACGGACGCCGACGTCAAAAATTGATTACAACAAAATACTACCAAATCACCGAATACATTTATTGGAGCTGTTATTTTTATGGAAATAGTTAATTGACCGCTAATCAAGAGTGTCGATTGCTGGATCGAATGTCGGAGGTTCGGAATAGCGGTCGTGTCGAATGGAGCCAATGACATGATAACATCGTCATGAAATACATTTCACGTTTTTAACATGTAATTTTCACGATCAAAGCTTAGTAGCTGTCGAATGTAACGAGTAATTATCGGCATTGGGCATGCAATCTTCCATGTAAAGGAATTTCATACATATTATCACGTTTTTATCTCTTACGGGGTAGACAGGGCCTACAGTAACAAGACATAACGTCACGTCACGTCACGTCACGTTTTGCAAGATTGTGAGGTGGAAAGTTAGTTATACTATACCTAGTATAGGTGAATTAATTTCATATGAAAAATTCTGAAATTGGAATTGAGACGAGCAATTGGAAATAACATTGGAAAAACATTAGTTTAAAATCACAGCAATGCTAAGTTTTTGCAACCTTTTCATTAGAAAAGGTTGCAAAAACTTAGCATTGCTCTGATTTTTAACATCTGACTTTTAAATAACGTCTGACAACGTCACATCATTATGTACATAAGTACATAACTAATATAGTATAGCGCAGCGGTGAAGTGCAAAATCCAACGAATCAGATTAAATAGTTGTAGGCAATCCAAGTCTTGTAGATTCTGGACTCACACCGGTTTCATTTCAACCTTAGCCTCTGTCTGTCTTTTTTTAATACATGATAGGGGGCACACAAGCATGCGGGTCATGTGATGGAAAGCAATCACCGGCGCCCATAGACACTCATAACAAAGGGCGTTAGGAGTGTGTTGCCGGCCCTTAATTAATGTCTGTCCCTTGTTTTCTTTTAAATCATTATATTTCACTCCTCGGCGTGATGGTAAGGCCCAAGGGCTAGGGAGTGTACTTGCGTTAGTATGGTTTGAATCGATTGCGATATTTTTTTCAATCACCATCTTTTATCGCCTATCCCATGGTCATCCTCCCAGATGTAGGTTAAGTACCATGGAACGTAATTAACGACCCCGCGTTATGGTGCTTTTCATGTTTCGATGGCAATATTTGCTACAAATCGTGAATACGCAAACAAAAACAGATGGAATATGTGTTGATTGGATAATTCGATCAACCTTCGGCATAGGTCACTCGAAAGGCACCTTCAGCCAATACGACATTGCGATCGAACTTGATGAGTTCTGTGTTCGATTCGTTTCGGATCGGTTAGATTTGATTAGTTTGGTTTACAAGGAAAATGTGAGTAAAATGGACAGGTTTGTTTTAAGTTGTGACTGTTCTGAGCTGTAGATTAGTTATGTATAATACCGTTCTTATTTACCGATGTTCACTTTATTATTGTTATGACACTCCAGTAGGCTTATTGTCTAACTCGCTCGCAATCGCCATCGTGTTCATTTCGACAGTTCTTGTATGAATGTGACAGCTAGCTGATTCGGATGCCAATTGTCAGCCCATACATGAACTGTCAAAATGAAGACGATGGCGATTGCGAGCGAGTTAGACAATAAGCCTACAGGTCTACACTTTATTATGTTTTAATAATATATTCAACTAAGTATGTGACTGTCTGTTGCCTAAATAAAAAAAAAAAATAAATACATAAAATACTCTTTCCTACAGGGGTAGGCAGAGACTACTTTGTTCCACTTGCTACGATCCTGAATACTTCTTTCGCTTCATCCACATTCATCAATCTCTTCATACATGCTCGTCTGTTTCGGGTACTCTTGACCTGACCTTTTTCCAAAACGCATAATGCAAAATGTATATAATACATTGGTGGAAAATCTTTTGATCACTTTTATCTGACCATGTTATAATCTGTTTGCAAATAAATTATTTTGACTTTGGCTTTTTGACTTTGACTTTGCTTGCTTAGTGTCCAACAATTTTCCCCTTCTTCATCGACATCAATATCTATTTTTCTAGCTTGCTTTCCTAATATATCTAGATCATTAGTAACTCTACATTAACTTCATTCCTATCTTTATCTCGAAGGCTTCTTCGTAATCTCTTTCTCGACTAAGCAATAAAAAAACAATTGTAGCTGTGGTGTTTTTTTAACATCATTTTCTGCCTCTAATAGGCGAATAAACGCCGAATCGTTTTCGTTCTACAAAGCTTGCATACCACCAGATAATTACAAACAACCATAGCAAAAACCGCACTATGTAAAGCGTAATTAAAAGTTGAAAACGTCTCTCAACCCGACCGGGACTAATCCCAGACGTGGGAACACACGCGAACACCAAATATTTACCGTTACTTCTGTTCTAAAAGCAAAAATCTTAAATCGTACACCAATTAAAGTTCACTTCGTATCGATACTAAAACCAACTTCGCTACGATGTTCAATTGTCACTGGCGCAAAAACGAACTTTAAAGGACGTAGCCGTGAAAAGCGTTGCTATCCTTTTCGCTCAGCGCGCTAAGAACAGCGTCTGAAAGAGATGAATACAGTCTCAGTTTGAAGTGTACTGTTGGTAGTTCCCGCTTTGCTCACCTCACGGTATAACTTTGTAATGTGACACGCTTTTTCTAGATAATCGGAGATGGCTTCGGAAGCATTGATCCGCTGCCACTTGGCAATAATTGTTGGATACCAGGAACAATTAAATGTTAACTGTTGTTTAACATGAAAGCCTAAGTTGAGGCGTGTAGTTCTGTTTAATTGTTTGGTATAAAAGGTAGTGCAATAGTTGTTAAAGCGATTAATTTCGGTGTGGCTTTGATCTTTGCCGTTGGTTAAACGCAGCGAGTACCTAAGCTTATTCTTTTAAATAATGTTATTGTACTATGTTTTTTTACGTTAGAAAAGACACAATTTTCGTTATTTATATCGCGTTTAATGTCACAAAATTAATATTCACAAGGCTCATGTAAGTGTAAACATGCTTCTTATTTAAGTAATACTACTATTCTTCCTCTGCAACCACACGTGCAAGACAGCTACATATATGCGGCACCTATGTCCATATGCCAACAAAATGGTCATCCTCCGCTTTCACATAAATTCACATTTACTAATTATAAGTACAAATATTAGATCCCATTTAGCAAATACCATACCATACGAGATGCTGATGCGTTTCAAATACTATTGTGCAGATTTATTCGTTTAATATCTTTCTCTTAGATGATCTGACTGCGTTAGAGGGAGAGCTGTGTTTTTCTTTATTAATTTTATCTTTATTATACACACAAATTACGTCCCTATCCCTTACGGGGTAGACAGAGACTAAGGCAACTAGACCTAAAGGCCACGTCCAGCATGATTGCGGGCGTAGGTGGAAAGGGGAATTAAAACAGTGATGGGTTGCTAGCCGCATCGTCTATAACATGGTTCCTACGATTTTCGCCGATTCCCTTGATGGGCTTATACTATCAGCGCGGGAAGATACACAATTAGTACATTCTATTTTACAGTTTTTACAGAAGCAATTAGTAGATACATTATATTTTTCTTTGCTCCTAGACCAGCTTGGAAGGAATAAAATATTTAATACTAGCTTCTGCCCGCGACTTCGTCTGCGTAGAATTAGCAATTGACGTGTATGGCTATCCCCCGGGAACTATGCAATTTTCCGGGATAAAAAGTAGCCTATGTTTTAATCTAGGGTACCAAATTTTTATCCAAATCCGTCCAGTCGTTTTAGCGTGAAGAAGGAACAAACACACTCACTCACATCGTCACATCGTCACAAACTCGCATTTATAATATTAGTAGGATTTATTTACTTTAATAACTCTGCTCAATTAGTACGCCTACCATACTTTACATTTTGCAGGTGTACCTACATTGTCATTTATGATTAGTTATTACCTTCCGAACATATGACCCGCATACTCACCCCTAATCAATGACCCTCCTTTCTGTCGGCAATCGGGTAAAAATCACATCCGCGTTCCAAGTTGATTGACCTCTCATCAAAACGCAGACACGCTCCATCCATCCAAAAAACCGTTTACGATCACTTATCAAAATAGCGTATTTGCACGCCTCCAATCGCAATCTACATATGTATGCTATCCCGTTTTATGGCCTTTATGATACATGGCCGCACTTTATGACCTAATGGCCATAATATGACCATAATATGGCCATAATTAGAGGCCGACACAGCTTCTCCGCGCTTTATGGTCTGGGCGGTGCGCTATTGAACACAACTTTCACACCGCGTTTTACAAGTGTTAGGAGGTTAGGGATGTTCTTAGAGTCGTGCGCTGTTGTCAAACCATTTAAATACCAGTGTACCTAACATTAAATAAAATTAACAAGTCACTAATCAGATCCTGACCGAGCGAGGTGGCTCGCGAGACAGCCATTGTCGGTTCGGTTTTGAGCCTTGTGTCAAACGAAATCATGCCTCATGCGGCTGCCTCGCGAGGCGGCTCGCTCAGTCAGGACCAGCAAGCTTATTACGTAACTCGCTCGCATTCGCCATCGTGTTCATTTTGACAGTTCTTGTATGAATGTGACAGCTAGCTGATTCCGATGCCAATTGTCAGCCCATACATGAACTGTCAAAATGAACACGATTACGATTGCGAGCGAGTTACGTAATAAGCTAGCAGGAACTAACGTATTTATATCTAGTAGAACTACACCCGACAATTTTAAGCGTGATTTTTCGCTCTCGTCTTAGTTAATTTGGGACACTCTTAGGTATTAACGTATTTCAATAGGGCTTCGAAATTCAAAATACAGGGGGCTTACTTTAAATATCTTAATGCGATTCAAATCCGATTCAGTTTAGGTTCGCTCGCTCTCAGATCCATACTATAAGTGACAGCTAATACCTGATCTCAGTCGGAAGTCGGAAGACGTCATGGTAAGGCGTCGCTCTCGCTCTGAAATGAATGAATCTTAGTGTGACAGTGTGAGTGAAATGGCAATACGAAATTTGAATATCGAATTTCGAAGACTAAGGTCTGACGTTGGTTGCAAAGAAAACTTGTACCAAAGGCGAGGCTTACATAGTGGAGACGTAAAATGTAGAGTCCTTTGTTGTGGCCAATTAGAAGGTATTCGCATTCTCGCAAGCCCGTGACACTACGGTACCTAACGAAGGCTATGAAGCTATAAAATCCTACTTATGTAACTAATATTATAAATGCGAAAGTATGGATGGATGGATGGATGGATGGATGTTTGTTTGTTCCTCAATCACGCCAGAACGGCCCAACGGATCTGGATGAAACTCGGCACATAGATAGAAAAAGTCTGGAATAACACATAGGTTACTTTTTACCCCGGGAAATTCCCGCGGGATAGCGATAAACGAATTCTTTGCAGACGAAGTCGCTGGCAACAGCTAGTAATATTATAAATGCGAAAGTTTGTGACGATGTGAGTGATTGTGTATGTTTGTTCCTTCTTCACGCTAAAACGACTGGACGGATTTCAATAAAATTTGGAACGAAGATAGTTGTCACCCTAGATTAAAACATAGGCTACTTATTATCCCGGAAAATTGTATAATTCCCGTGGGATAGCGATAAACATGTGAAAGGTCGTAGTTGCTTAGAGTCGCAACGTAAATACTCATTGCAAAACTTACTACCAACATCAGTTCTTAAGTTTAATTCAAAGCAGACGAAGTCGCGGGCAGAAGCTAGTATTAAATACTGTGACTTCACATATAAACTAAAAGCCATATCTTCAAATAACGCGGGGTTTCACCCGCCCGAACAGTGGCCTCGTTGTCGAAGGTACAAGATACAATTATTTTACAGGTGTAAACTGGCAACATTAGTCCAACCAATCAATTGATCAATGTTGCTAGTATTTACATGGAAAAATATAACTTGTAGCTTTGAGAAACGAGTCATAGGCATAGGGGGGTTACCACAGTCGCTTTGCGGGCCACGTTCTATTCAGCGTAAGGGACAGACGAATAATCTGGGGCCTTACCATGACGTCTTAATGCGATTGAGCTTAGGTTCGCTCGCTGTCAGATTCGTACTAAAAGTGACAGCTAAAACTTGAACTGAGTCGGAATTAGGACGTCATGGTAAGGTACCTAAAATCTGAATTGAATGCCATCAAGACGTCAAGGTAAGGCCCTAGTATTTACATTTGGGCATACTTGGCATTGATAAAGTGCAAAGAAAGATGGCTATAAAAACAACGGCATCCAAAACAAGTTGATTACGAGTGACTATTGTTAAAACAGTTTTATTGCGGTAGCGTGACCGAGTACAAGCAAAAGTTGATTGTTGAAATGACAATTATAGAACGCGACACTTCAGTGTTGCTTATGCATGAACACAGTGTTGCCAGCGCTGAATATTTAATGTCCACGTCATATTAGTTGACAGAGCTGTTAATGTCGCATTGGCATGTCATGACCGGTCGTATATTTTAATAATATACCTACGATTATTTATTATGCTATTTTTATTCATCGATTGCCTATTTCAGATGTAATTTTATATTTTTTTATACCTCTGCAGTTTATCTGTCTGTTTTTCAAAGGCACAGGGCTATATTTTGAACCGTAATGTGTGCACATTTTCATAGAATTAAAATAAAGTTGAAATTTAAAGGCACAAGCGAAACCTTAGCGCCTGAGTCCGACCCACACTTGGTCAATTAAAAAAAAAAGCGTGTTGCGCAATATAATACCAATACCAATCGCCGTTTTAACAAACTAAACAATTGATTATCTGATGATACTTATTATGTTTTTAACCTTTGACATTTTTAACGTCATAACGTCTAATGTATAATGACAAATACGTGATAAATCAAACTTACAAACATTTTTAGGGCTATCAAACGTCAATCTCTAAAAAAAGAAAAATTTCCGACCTTGTTTTTGGATTTCGAACGCGAGATCTAATAAAGATAAGGCGAAAGAGCGTTCTGAAACCGCGTTCAGGTAAAAACTCACCCCCGCGTATTAACATGTTATTAGGATAAACTATAGCGTTTCTGAACGGAAATTCGGGCGATTCAGAACGTGTATAGATGACATTTAATTGCGTTCTGTGCTTAGAGCATTTAGCCAAACGGAGACGCTAATTGCTAATTAAATGGAAAGGCGAAAAAACATTTTTAACACCTCTTTTTAGGGTTTGATATTTTAAGCCTAAGCACATTAACTTACGATGGTTAGTTAATATATTTTTTGGTTGACGATTTTATCATAATATGCAGAGTGTACCTACACCTGTATTGGCAAGTGTTACGTTTTTATAGCTTTTCTTTTGTACCTCTTGTTCCTGATGTAGTTAATGTTAATTTTTCAAAGTTTAACTGGAAGAGATCCCTTAAACCGATAATTTCACCTCTTTTCATTTTTTATACAGTAGGTACCTAAGTAACCTAATTATGTATTACATTTCTGTGTTTTAAATACAAAAAAGAGTCAAACATGCGTACAATAGCGCGCATACGTGTGCATAATATGACTGCTTGCCTTTTTTGTAAACTATTCCTTTCTGTACCAGGTTAACTAACTGGAAAAGATCCCTTCTTAGGGACAAGTTCGCCTTTGTACTATTTTCTGTGTACTTCTGTATTTTTAAAATTTTATGTGCAATAAAGAGTTTACATACATACACACTTATACATTTAACATTATACAATCTCCATTATAAATATACAAACATTATTTTTTACAAAGTTGTACTAGGCTAGTCATTGTCCTCTCCGGTTGGTTTAATGCTCTAAGTTCCCGTGTGGGGTTGTTATTTAAATTATTGTGAACATTGTTTCGACTTGTCGTTTTATAATCGACATGAACTAATTACTATTTCGTTTTATGTTTACAGTGAAAAATATCTATTGCCGGGGAATATTGTTTTAGTGGCAAAACAAAGATACTGTCGCTTTAAAAAAACACATGAGTTGTTAAATCTTTAGAAAAGTCAAAGAAGTTCAAACAATTAAAAAAAAAGGAAATTGTCTTTAGAAATATATTTCATTTATTTAATTTAAATCAACAAATGTAAAATTAAAACACATAAAATTAAAATTAAAATCTCAAATTATCCTATTTAAAATAAAACTAGCCTAAACTTAAAATACTTAAAAAAAAAATAAAAAAAATAGTTGCGCTACTTTCTAACCCTTTTGAAGTCGGTGCCAAGCCCAAGCCCAAAGTAAATATTAAAGGTTAGACTGAGACTTTTTTTCTTTCAATCAATGCGTTTTAAAATCCAGTCCGGTTAATTAATGGTTTGCCATCATTTTGCTTTAATGAAGGAGGCTAGATGTACTACCCAATTGCATAGACGTTAGTATTAATCGATACTAAGTCAGGATGGAAGCCACGGGCATGAAATCAATGATGGCACTGATGGAACTCGATCGATTATCTTAATCGAGTATCGGGAAGAAAATTATGGATAACCTGCATTTTTTTAAAGATCTTCTATCTACAGATAAGCAAAGGAAACAAGGTCCACACAGCCAATTACAAGCTACATTGGTGCTATTTTCTTATCACTATCACTACACATAGTCTAGTCTGTCTGTCCTTCTATGTATGCTTAGATCTTAAAAACTACGCAACGGATTTTGATGCGGTTTTTTTTAAATAGATAGAATGATTCGAGAGGAAGGTTTACTTTACATGTATAAATACGCAGACAGAAGCTGGTCGTTTAATAAATGTTTTTTTTTCAGAGAAAGTTACAAAAAGAGGAAAGGCAAATACTTATATCTAAATCCATTAGCCAAGTCTGATGTGTTTTGTAATTTTCTAATTAATTATCCACTAAGAAACATTAAACATAAAAACATAAGGTCTTTTCATTCTTAACTGTCCTATTTGGTAAACAAAATTCCAACCTCAAAACGTTTCATTTTTGCTATTTTTTAACTAATTTTCATCGTCAATAAAGGAACTAGAGATAAAATAGGTATCAGCAAAATTATGTACAAAATATTGCCCTTGGATTATTTGAGAACACCCTATTCTTTACAAAAAATTGTAGATTGAGGTTAGAATTTTGTTTACCAAAATAAAACAGTTAAGAATGAAAAGACCTTAAATTTAATTATTTAGCACGCTCCCTTATTTCCCGCCAAACACCTCAAACTCTAAATAGTTGCAATAAGTGATAAACCAACTACGGTTTTTACCGACTACCCGACCATTCGGCATCATCATCAAACTTAAAAAAAAATTAAAAACGCAACCCGCGTCAAATCGAATGACGTTCTTTATTCAAATAATTAGGTCTTTTCCCGTCCACAATCGTGGGTCGCATCGGGCAATTTGTAACAGTAATGGCGCGATTGGTCAACTCGGGTCATGGGAGCGGCGAGCACCTGTCAACCGCTGTCAACTATCGCCGCTCTTATCTGTTAAGGCCTTAATAACCACACGTGTGGAAGGGCCAGGGATGCCGTTCGGAATTCGAACGATAAAAAATATTTTTCATTTTTTCGTGGCTTGTAGCTGGCCAGTGGTTTAGCCTAGGGATTTTAACATGGCGTTTTTATATTTATGTATATAATAAACCTTTTTCGTTCGAATAGTTATGAAATGCTTCGATGTCACCGTGGTTACCAAAAATTATTGCGATTTTTTAACCATAATTTAAAAAACGAATTGGCTTTATAACTTGACGTACTGATTTCTTGACTTCGATGAGGAATTTTGAAAGTCCTGCTAACCCTAAATTATTTATGCAACGTAGCGTCGATATTGTCGGGAATGTGTTTGTTTTGCTTCGGCTCTGAACAATGGACATATTTGACGAGTTTCGTGTGTCTATAATAAATGACAATGTTAATACTTAAGCTCTAAAGGGCTTAAGTGAATCACTCTGAAACACTTTTTTCTCTCTAAGAATTGCCGTTTGAATCCTTAAAATGTTATATTTATTTATTTGTTCTCCGTAGGAAATTTGATTTAAGCTTGTAGAATCTAACTATCTTATAGGACGTAACTGACAACCAAACCAATTGATTTTCAATCAGGGTAGTGAGCGCACAGTTAGTATTCAATTTCTGTTAGACCGCTTTTTGCTCACTTAAATGCGAGTAACAAAAACGTATGTAGATGTTGACGGAAGTCGCTTGCTAACAATATCATTTGTACCTACCACAAACATTAAAAAATCATAATAAATTTCCTTCACTATGATAAAACAAAGTTTTTCGCCGAGTCTGTCTATCTGTCTGTCTGTTCGAGTGAGTTTATCTCAGAAACACCTGAACGGATTTTCATGCGGTTTAAGCAATAGATAGAGTGACGAGAAAATTTAGGTATATAATTGGTCAAGGTTTTTAATTGGTTGATATATGACGATAATTGCGGCATTGACATTGCACTCGTGCGACGGAAGGGTGGATCGCTGGTATACCTATATGAATTAATTAATTTACCTATATTTTTAGACTTGGCTTTCAATTTATACCTGAGGAAAAATTCAGTAGCAATAGGTACAGCTCTATGTTGGTCAACACTCCATTTCCTTTGTGTCATTTTAATGAAATTGAGTTGACGATCGCGCATCGCGGCAATTATATCGACTGGCAACATTGATGATGCAAATACGACGCTGTCCACTATGTGTTCTTAATTTAAAATTGTAATTTCGTTTAACGGTGAAGGTCGAATTAAAAACTGCTCCAGAATTTTTATTTGCAAATTAGGATGGAATCGCGAATAGTGAAAATATCAACATTTTAACGACGTAGGTAAATTGTTTCTGCATATGTTTACCAGAGAAATTAATTTCGTTTTCATTATACACACTTCTCAATAGAATATGCATCCATTAAAAAAAACAAGTCCTTAACCCGTTTTGTGAATAAACCGGTTATTTCCGTTCTGCTTACATGCCATTGTTATTTACATCCATATTTAATCGCCAATGTTTGATTGAATATTTAGTACCTATAAAAAATTACATCATCCACGTAGAATTCAAAACTGACTAAAACTAGCACGCTAGCAAATGCCGTATGCTCGTATATTCCGATCGGCAATGATCCGTTTAGGATATTCGGATTTGCACCGATAATATCCCGTTTACAGCCGATCGCGTCGGATTATATTGTCAATATTATTACCCGCTTTAATACCGTAAAGCTGCTTCATAAAACATATTGGAAATTATAGGAGATACGTCCAGTTTATCTCGACTTCGGTTAGCTTTATATGTCACACAGCGAATAAGCCGTGTCTAAACTTCTTATTTAATAAGCCTGTGTTCATGTGAAAGGTATGTTGCGATTTACGGATTTGGACATTTGAATATTCGGCTTTAGGGGTAGTTTAATGTTCAACTACCAACTTGCTCATAGTTTTTTGTCCGTACAGGGTCAGCCTGTTCAAGTTCTCAATCCGCACTGGGCCAGCCCGGCTAGCACGACAGCGCACAAGAGTCACGTCGCGCGCGAGATAGATTACCCGTCTCTTTCTAGGACGAACAGTAAGAAAAAGACGGGTAATCTATCTCGCGCGCGACGGGACTCTTGTACGCTGTTGTGCTAGACATGCAGTGCGGGTACTAGATCCTCTCATTCTGAGAGAAAGTCTGTGCCCATCAGTGGGACTGGGATGTATATAGGCTGGAAATCGATGTAGTTTTGACGTAGCAACGATTCAGATGATAACTCGTTTTGTTTTGCATTGCGAATGACAGCTACAGTTAAAATAGTTTCCACAACATACAGCAAAAATGTCAAAGCTCCAGCAAAAAATGCACCGACACATCAACAAAATACCGCCAAGAAAATAGAGCAAAAGCTATTTAATAATCGAGATCCTTCCCGCCCGCATTTAAGAATTGCAACAATTGCATTTTGTTCTTCAGAAATCCCGGATTTGCTCTACCTTGATTGAATTGTCGTCTTCCGACAACCTTGAGGACTGTTATAATTCTTTAGTCAATGAGCCTTGGGTATTTAATTGAACAAAAAGCAGTATTTCATTGACTATAAAGCTGAATACTTACATTGTTTTCTGCGACATCAATTGTAGTTATTCCTGTCAGACGGCAGCAAGTTTTTTGTTTGCGCTGTCATTGCTTTTTTTCATTTTAAATATCATATCAATAACTAATAATCTACATTCTATTTTTTTTTTTTGAGATTTTCTTGTACCTACTTAAGATATCACAAAACGTTTATGAAATTGTTGTATAACTTTCAAATGCGTTGCAGTAAAACAGATGACTGCAAAAAGAGCTGTTCGTTTCTCATGGTCATTTACTTTGCGGTGCTATGTTATGATCGTTCTCTACGTAAGTGGCTTAGAAGATTATAGAGTACAGTCGGGAATACACCTAATATTCATAGTATAGAACCAAACAGAAGAGTTTTTTTTATTGCACGTTAATAGAGTTCTAACATGCCAGTACTCAGGGCTGTGGTAAAATTAATTGAAAAACGTATTTTTCGATGAATAATTGGGATTGGGACCAATATAGGCCAGCTGAGAATCCTGCAATTTATTTCGTTGACATCACGTTCGTAATAGCCTAGCCATAATTACGGTCCTTTTTGTTTCCGCAGTCAACTAGACTACCGAATACACCTGCCGCATTAGCGAGACTAGAATTAATATCGAATCAATGTTCCATTAAAGTCGAGTCGCACGCCCTGCAGATTATCTCTCACCCCATCAAGGTGGAAAGTCTAATAGAAATCTGTAATAAGAATCACTAATCGTCCACGCGTTTGTGGACAGTTACGCCATCTTGCTAGTGCAAAAACCGATATTGGATGTGTCAAGGTATGATTGATGCGCGCTGCAAAAACGGTGAACGGAGCCCGTGACGCGGGAATGCCTGAATGCTACCGCTTGTTTGTGCTCTGACCTCCTTCGAGAGCCTTGATATAACTGCGTTTATTTAGCTTTATGTCCTTTCTTGGTTACGCGTGTTTTTTTTTAATAACACACTGGCTGGCTGTTGCTAAAATCGGCGTCTGCCGCACAGAAATCTTGAAAATACTTACAGCTCAGGATTCTTTTCGAAACAACACTCTTTTGTAGAAAAAAAAATCATTAAAGTTATCCAGGTGTAAGTAGGCTAATTGAAGAAATCGATTAGAAAATTAACTTTTGACAAGTTGATGTTACGTTTGTAGTAAATAAAAAAGTTTCCGTTTCGATAATTTCCAACTTGCAACATCCTGAGGCATCTGTTTGATTGAATTTACGGAATCGGGATTAGAAATCAATTACAAGACCTATTTTTTGCCGCGAAAACGGTGTTTCCTCACGCATGCGAGCTTTTAAATTATAATTACGGTACGCTTAAGTAGTCCGTCAAAGTTAATGTGTAAATAGTAGCCTTCGAGATTAGGTGTGGTAAAGTATCCCTTTTGGAACGCAAGGCGTCAATTTTGGCGGGAAACCAATAATTACGCCATTAGACGCTCAATCGATATCCTATTGAACGCACAATTTTAGCGCCATCTTTTATTTTACTTTTTTAAATCGAAGGGTGCGTTCACGGGGTAAGCTGTAATTATCATTGATGCGTTCAAAATGCATGTCATAATATTATCCGAGGCGGTTTATTCTAACAATAGTATTGAATCAAACAGCCTTGGCTATACTTTTATGTCACGTGTAACAAATTATAGTTTTTGTAATAAAGATGCATATCAAAAGAATGAGTAGCTATGGAATGTTAATTACAGTCCAGTATCTTTACAACACTTCATGTCCAAAGGTAATATTAGTCTATTGGTATTAAAATCGTGGACCGTGCGAACTCGCAGGTGGGTAGAGTAATGACCTAGCTTATAGTCCTGGCTTTGCTCATTACTCGGTGCTGAGCGATAGTATATGCCGTCTGATCGATATCTCGCTACTGGACTAATCATTGTTTTGTCGGAGTTTAGGTACTCGTTAATCGGTAGGAGATAATATTGTAACGGTCTCTGGGAACAACTGCAGTTGGCGTGCGAAAGGGTAACCTGGCCGTTCCATGTGGGGAAGTTATGGGTCATTCGTGTTGTCAAATTTTAACTTGTAGTATTTTTTTACATCACATCAAACAAAAAAAAGCACTACCCATAGAGCTGAAGGGAAGACTTAGACGGTGTTATAAAAAGCGGAAAACGGATATAAGAAGATTTTAATATTTTCACAATTGGGAATGGATGATTATTCCCAATTGTTGCCACAATGCCACATAAGCATTCTAACTAGTATTTTGCGTCAAAAATGTGCCGTAAGGTAGAAAGTGGCATCCTGATTTCTTAATTAAATCAGGCGTTAGGTACTTTGCAGGGGTCTAGAAAAAATTACCTTGCTTGCTTTTCTGTCCAATTTTGTAGCAACTCCGTACCTACTACCTAATATACATAAGTAGTCCTTTAATACTGAAAAAATAAGTAAGACCTCCAGTTCCCTCGGTATCAATTACATAGATCTAGCAAAAAGCTCAGATTTTTTTTTCCATTATTATAATCTAACTAATATTATAAATGCGAAAGTATGGATGGATGGATGAATGGATGGATGTTTGTTTGTTACTCAATCACGCCAGAACGGCCCAAGGGATCTGGATGAAATTCGGCACATACCTAGATAGACCAAAGTCTGGAATAGCACATAGGCTACTTTTCATCCCGGAAAATTGCATAGTTCCCGCGGGATAGCGATAAATGAATTCTTTGCAGACGAAGTCGCTGGCAACAGCTAGTAATAAAATAAACCAGAAAAAGTAATAAGTTCGTTTAGTTAATAAGATTACCAAAAATGGCATTATATTTATAAAGAAAACTATAATGCGATTTGATATATGTTTAACGCTACCAAAATCGCACAAGTTTCCACGTACAAAAACTTCTATCTGTAAATCATGATTTTCCATATTAATTCATTTATGATGACGGTGATGTCACTTTAGTATAAAAATAAATGTTATCGTGATTAATTACAATTCAGGAAGCAATCTGCATACTTTATCCTGTTGATGCAAAAACGAAAATACGAAACAAACATGCATTAACCTGAGATGTCATTATTAAATTGTCATTAATGTAACGTCATTTTGGCCGTGATGTGTTGCAGATAATTATTTTAACTGAGTTTCCGCTTGATTTCATTTATTTATGTACCTACTAGCTTCTGCCCGTGACTTCTTCTGCGTAGAATTATACATATAAACGTTCCTCTTGAATAACTCTATCTACTTATTAAAAAAAAACCGCAACAAAATCCATTGCGTAGTTTTAAAGATCTAAGCATACATGAGGACAGTCAGACAGCGGAAAGCGACTTTATTTTATACTATGTAGTGTAGTGATGATACCTACTTACTAGCTGTTGCCCGCGACGTTGTCTGCAAAGAATTCATTTATCGCTATCCCGCGGAAATCTTGTAATTTTCCGGGGTAAAAAGAAGCCTAAGTGTTATTCTAGTCTAGACAATAAATCTATATATGTGCCAAATTTCATAAAGATCTGTTCAGCCGTTCCGGCGTAAAAGAGTGACAAGCATCCAATAAACCTATACTATTATCATAAATGCGAAATTAGCGCTGTCTGTCTGTCTCTGACCTTCGAAAATCATCACTTCACTTCCTCTCCTACGCCGCACCGGCGGTCTATTCTCCCTCCGTCTTACAAATTTTCGATCAGGTCACGTGTCGAGTGCACAACGCCGCTAAAGAAGTTCGTTTTGAAAGAGGAAACAGGGGACTACGAAACTTTTTCATCAGCTTTCTATAGGTCCTGTAGGCTTATTGTTTAACTCGCTCGCAATCGCCATCGTGTTCATTTTGACAGTTCTTGTATGAATGTGACAGCTAGCTGATTCCGATGCCAATTGTCAGCCCATACATGAACTGTCAAAATGGTACACGATAGCGATTGCGAGCGAGTTAGACAATAAGCTTACTGGACTGTATAGGACTGTTGTTGTCCTTTTCGTGTTCTTTTCGGAGCGATTAGATAGAGGAAACGTCAATAGTTACTTTATTGAAATACTCTTCAAAAGTCTCGGTGACTGGGGCTTTCTAACCTGTCTAAACTCTCCCTGTCTTTTCCAGCAAGTGGCAACCCCAACGGTGGTCAAGAAGATCCTCCGCCTCAAGCAGGAGAACCCTGGCATGTTCGCCTGGGAGATCAGGGACAGGCTGCTGAGCGCCCGCGTGTGCGAGCCCCACTCCATACCATCGGTGTCCAGCGTCAACAGGATCCTGAGGAACAGTGGCCTGGCTTGGAGCGAGGATGAGATGCGGAACCATGGTAGGTAGCTGTTTCAACTGGTCTCCTGTCATTTGACCGAAAGTCATTTGGCAAAATTACAAAGTCATAAGTTTATTTTGCAAATAGGCCGCCAGCAAGGGCTCTTTTACATGTCTTTTTTTAATCTACCAGCGCATTCGGAAAGACCATCATTGCCAAGAAGAATGCGCCGCAAGAAACTTGGCAGAAAGTAATTTTTTCAAAATAAAATAGTTTTACAACAGTACTTAAATTCTACTTAACTTAACCACTTGACAAACAACGTTTTGCAAATTGAACGCGATTCATTGGTATTTCAAAATAAGCTCTTAGAGGATCCTGATATCCTGGTAAACTCCCTCCATCTTACGTCTGTCGCGAAATTATAATTTTTTCAAAAAGCGCTCATCGCCGCTAAAGTTTAGAAGTTTTCACTTCAAAAATTTTAGTGTTGTTTATAATGTTTGCTACCTCCCATTTATTATATTAACAATGTCATATTTGCTTTATAAGCTTAGGTTTGCTTTATAATTAAATCCCTTACTAATTCACTAGACATTTTATGACCGACAATCCGTTTTCCTATAATTAAATTAAACATATTTGTGTACACCTGTCTCGTGAATATACGGCCGTCTGTCGCTGTGTTTGACATCACATAGTTTTGTTTTGAATGCCGCTGAATTACGGTTATGGTTGCTTTTTAGTGATAACTAAATAATTGTTGAAACGTAATTAATTGTGAACGGGGTTGTTAACGAGGGGAGGGGGGGACGGGGTGTTGTTAATTTGATTGAATCAGCTGCGACTAATTTTAATAGCTACTCGGACCACGACGCTTGCTTCAACTTGATTTATGCCAATTTATGTTGGTTTAAAAAAGTTATGTTATGTATACGAAAGAGATAGGTATGTCAGGTCAGGATCGTAACAAGTGGAACAAAGTAGTCTCTGCCTGCCCCTGTGGGAAAAAGGCGTAACGGTATGTATGTATGTATGTATGTAAAAAAGTTAAAATACAGCAATACGTTTTTTTTTTGACTTCATTATGTTAAAAGAGGGAAGAAGTGGGTCAAATCAACATTTAACACCAATTGACCTAGTACCTACTTAATTGGCAAAATGAAGTCAGCAAAATGTCCAAAAAATCATTTAATTACGGCCTTTTCGTTGTATTTGCTAATCGGATTTTTTCTTTCATTACAACCTTTCATGTTGTGCCGCAAGGCACGACATGAAGGACTATTTTTTTTTCTCTGCAACATCTCTATGTTTACACTACTCATGTTGAACAATAAAATATTTTTACCTTTATCTTTATCTTCATATTGAAGTCTATTTCGTTTAGAAAGCAAATCAACAAAATGTTTTAAAAAAAGGTTTTTTTTTAGTTACCTACAGCGCAGCGTTGACCCGATTTTTATAAGCAACTCTTTCGCAATATTTAAAAAACCGGTCAAGTGCGAGTCGGACTCGCGCACTGAGGGTTCCGTACAAGTTCGCCATTCGCCAAGTTATTATAAAATCCAGTATTAGCAGAGCCCTGCTCTTAAGTAAAATGTAGGCAGTGTGAGGTCATTTTATATTGGTTACTTATATAGACAGACAAATATTAAATAAAAAAAACTACTTACCTACTAGATCTCGTTCAAACCAATTTTCGGTGGAAGTTTGCATGGTAATGTACATTATATATTTTTTATAGTTTTATCATTGTCTTATTTTAGAAGTTAAGGGGGGGGGGGACACATTTTACCACTTTGGAAGTGTCTCTCGCGCAAACTATTCAGTTTAGAAAAAAATGATATTAGAAACCTCAACATCATTTTTGAAGACCTATCTTTAGATATCATACACGTATGGGTTTGAGGAAAAAAAAATTGAGTTTCAGTTCTAAGTATGGGGAACCCAGAAATTTTAGTTTTTTTTTCTATTTTTGTATAAAAATCTTAATGTGGTTCACAGATACATCTACTTACCAAATTTCAACAGTATAGCTCTTATAGTTCCGGAAGAAAGTGGCTGTGACATACGGACGGACAGACAGACATGACGAATCTATAAGGGTTCCGTTTTTTGCCATTTGGCTACGGAACCCTAAAAACACATTATTTTTGATATTTAAAATATATTTCATCTGGTTATCAGATAGGCACTCCTAAAGTCACTCGTAGGGTCTGTGTGACTGTGATCAGACTATAAGGTTCAAATTTAAACTATATTTCAAAAATAGAACAACGGTACGAAGCCTAAATATATCAGCAAAGTAACGAGTAAACCAACAGATGACAAATAACTAACTCGCTCGCTCGGGCGCCTTTAAAATCCAAAGATAAGTTGTAAACCAAACGACAACTTTCTTCATTCGTCATCTTAAGGAGAGATTATTGTAATGTAAACACGCAGTTTCGCTTTTTTTTCATAGTTTAAACAAAAATGTATAGGTACGGTCGACCAAAGAAGTGGTCTTCCACTTTTTGTCCAACTTCCTATCAAACAAAATAGTCGCTAAAGTCGAACTTTCAAGTTGACAGCCACGTTTTATCGACATTATAATATTGTGATGTGCAAAGGATTTGGACCTTAGGGTGGTAGACCACATATATTTGGCCGATGGTACAGTCAAGGGCACAAATATATGTACGGTACAAAAACATCTATACTCCTTTATGCTACAACACTTTTTGACAGGATGGTTTATCGATATTTATGCCCTCGTTTGTCATTAATCACGTCACGTCAAGGTGGCTACGACATGGGTAGGTACCTTCAAGAGGCGAATGTACCACTTCTTGCATGGCCGGCATCGCGCTAGCAGTCCCAATGGTGCTGTGGTTGTCCATAGGCGGCGGTGATCACTTACCAGGTGCACCGCATGCCCGTTTGTCGGTTTTAATATAAAAAAAGGTATCAAGCTCACTCCCTCGACGCAGTGTATGAGACATTTGTCACCTGCAATTAAGATCTCCTGAAAAACATTTACCTTAAGCCTTAGGTACCATGACGTCCTGATCCCGACTCAGTTCAGGTTTTAGCTGTCACTTTTAGTATGCATCTGACAGCGAGCGAACCTAAACTGAAACGCATTAAGACGTCATGGTAAGGCCCTGGGGTCCATCAAACTAATCATCTGCAAAAGTAATCCAGATTTGTTTCAAGACTTACCTATACTTCATTTAATTTAGAATGAGAAACCACAATAACATTGTATTGCGGCTGGTCAACTATTTCTTACCTAGCAAACAGTACAGTGCAAGTTTGGCAGCCGCAAAATAAAATTGTTTTAATGCCACTTTATTTGCGTGGCGTCAATTGTTACTCTAGTACAAATCGTAATGAGATTACAGTTCACGAGCCGCAATATAATGTTGATGTGGTTTCTCATCCTAAATTAAATGAAGTATAGTGTATACGAGTGCTATACTCAAGACAATTATTAATCCTACTGTGTAACGTAGCCTTAATAAAGTACACAAGTAAGTTGAGACTCTGGCGGTGGTATAAATTGGCCGCCAAGTACGGTTAGCCAACTTAGCAACACTAAAACTTTATGCATTTCTGTACGTAACTGTAGAGTCGATTGTGTGTTAGTAGAACAAGAACCTTTTCTAGGGTTCCGCAGCTCAGGAACCCTTAGGATCACTTGATCGTGAAGTTGAAATCAAGGACGATTATAAAGCTTGAAAAGCGAAAAAGCGGCTGAGAAACTTTAGATATTGCAGGTAATCAAAATCTAAAATAGTTCTTTCAAATATACTTAGGTAAATTAAAAAAAAACCGGCCAAGTGCCAGTCGGACTCGCGCACCGAGGGTTCCGTATCATTATCTATAAATATCTATAAACCAGTGTAAGCAGAGCCCTGCTCCAAAGCGAATGTACACAATGTGGGGTCATTTTATATTGGTCACCGATATATACAGATATACACACATATTTACGGTTTTCGCAATTATTTCTTAATCTGTGCTATAAGACCTACCTTCATACCAAATTTCAAGATTCTGAGTTCACGGGAAGTAAGTACTCTGTAGGTTTTGATTCCCTTGCGAGTTTCGAAAATTTGCGGCATAAACGGCTGCATCTTTTGATTGCGTTGGCTTAGAAGTTTGATTTTTTTACAGCTCCAAGGGGCAGTAGACCTGAGAATTTGATATAAATTTCAGCTTGATAACTCCACACCTTCTTGAGAAAAAGGGTCTTGACAAACGGATGGACAGACGGACGGACAACAAAGTGATCTTATAAGGGTTCCGTTTTTTCCTTTTGAGTTACGGAACCCTAAAAACAAACAAAACGAGCCTAATCTTTTCTTAAAAGGCCGGCAACAAGCTCTTGACGCCCTATGTTACGAGTGTTTATGGGCAGCGGTGATTACTTTCCACCAGGCGACCTGCTTGCTCGTTTTCCACCTATCTTATAAAAAAAATCGTCAAGAAAAGACTACTCAACTGATCGTGTTAAATTTGGTATAGCAATAGTTTGAGATCCTGGGAAAGACATGTACTAATAGCTTTTGTCCCGGGGTATAAACTTATTATCTGCAGACGTGAAGTGGCGGGCAAGCAATAAGCATTTAATATGCTTCAATGACCCAATCCCGATCCTTTCATTGCGGAATGTGGCGCCATGGCCCCGTTTAAAAATTTCAATTATGCAGACATTGTATATCTTGCAACTTATTATATTGACACAGAATCGTAACCAAAGGCGAGCGACAACAATACCAGTCCTTTCTAAACGTAGAAAACTATATTTACAGCACCCGTAAACAGAGCACCCATAGACACTAACGCGACTGAGTAAATCTTCAAGTTAAATATGGACCGAGACGTTAAAACTAAGACGTTATTGACGAGACGTCGGAGATCGTAAATGTTGGCAATTGTTTTTGAAAATATCAGTTTGTACGAGTATTTCAACATCAAACTACCATGAGACTCGATTATATAGTTACTTACACAATCGGATAACACATATAAAAGTCGAGTGACGCTCTACATGTTTCGGACTAATTCGTAGTCCTTCCTCGGTGGCAGCGAAACGAACACATCGAACATGTCGAGCATTACTGGACTTTTATACTTGAGTTATCTGTTTGTGTGATTATATATTTACTTAATGTTGTGTACTTCGATATCAATGGGTTCTATGTAAATTAAATACTTGCTAGGGCCAATCTGCTAAGAAAATTATAAAATAAATTCTCCGTTAGGTACAGTCAAGGGCATAAATATATATACATTCCCAAGGCAGCAAATACAACTGTACAGTTGATTAGCCAGAAATATCTGTACAGTAATCCGGTCAATTATTATGTAATCATTTAATTAGTCAAAAAGATCTAGACATTTACATGGCCATAAATAAATGTACAATGTCAGTCAAATATATGTAGGCAAATTAGGAGGCCATAAATATCTATACACGCAACTCTCATTTATATGAGAACAAAACCCAAGCCAAACATATCTATACACGCAACTCTCATTTATATAAGAACAAAAACCCAAGTCAAACATATCTATACACGCAACTCTCACTTACATGAGAACAAAACCTGAGCCAAAAATATCTATACAGTCAAGGGCATTCATTAGATCCAGTTAGGTAGGTCCAACTTCGAGAAAGAGATTACTTGCTGAATCCGACTCGGCTGGGCAGCGTTCAGGAAACTTTGCAGTGTCTTTTCGTCCAAATAGCTGAAGTGTTTGAAGGTAAAAATCTTTGACTAGTGTGTGTTGCCAGTGATGACATACGGATCTGAGACATGGGCGCTAACGATGGGCCTCATGAGGAAGCTCAAAGTCACTCAGAGGGTTATGGAGAGGGCTATGCTTGGGTTTTCTCTGCGGGATAGAATCAAAAATGATGATATCCACAGTAAAACTAAGGTTACCGACATAGCCCGAAGAACTGCGAAACTGAAGTGGCAGTGGGCGGGGCACATTGCTCGCAGGACCGATGGCCGATGGGGTCAAAAAGATCTCGAATGGCGTACGTGGACCAGGAGACGAGCTGTCGGTAGGACTCCAACATAATTATTGTGCTTCTGAAGCCACAATTCATAACATAGTGGTTCTTATGACCTAGGAAATACTAGCCTATAAAATTGAAAATGTGATCTTTTATATCCTACTAATATTATAAATGCGAAAGTTTGTGAGGATGGATGTATGTGACGATGTGAGTGTATATGTTTGTTCCTTCTTGACGCTGAAACGACTGGACGGATTTGGATAAAATTTGGAACGGAGATAGCTGGTACCGTGGTACCCTAGATTAACACATAGGCTACTTTTTATCCCGGAAAATTGCATAGTTCCCGAGGGATAGCGGTAAACATGTCAAATGTCGTAGCTGCCTAGAGTGGCAACGTAAATAATTATTGCAGAATAATAATATAACAAAACCGTTCTCAGAGACGTCAGTTAATATTATGATTATTAAAACTTAATCGACCTCTCTCAGTGTGAAAGTTAACTTTGATTACCCTGTCGGTTTGTTTTGACTGACTGGAAATTTAGAACTGTTTTACCATGTTTCCGGACCAAGTTCAAGTTTGAAGTAATCATCCCTGCCGCACTCAGAGTCCTTTATTATGTTAATTGGCGTTTTGAAGCTGGTCGCCATTTTGGAATCTTCAGTTTTTGGACCGATTGTCTTTAAAATCGATATCTGAGGGTCCGCATGGGCCCCAAACACGAATCCGTTATCAAAAATGGAAATGGGCCACAATTTTTATGTTTAGTTTTACGACAGAAGTGCTTTCAAAATCGATATCTGAGGGTCGGATCGGAGTGGTCTCCAAAGTTGAATTTGTTGTCAGAATTTGGAACTGATCTCATAAATAAATTTAAATAGAATAAGATACAATACCATACTATTAATATGACACAATTGTTGATACGTAATTACTAAATTCAATTATTGTAATTGTGAGTCTAAATGTTAATGAATGTAATTTTAAATTTCGAGTGGTAGATTAAAACAAGCAATGATATGATAGTATAGTGATTATAATTAAAATGAATAAATAAGTTGTCAAGTATATAATAATAATAATAGTTAGTTGGTCAATCGCATTACTAGGTTAAGTTTTGTTGCAGTGCCCTATTACAGGGTTTCATGTTGGGCAATTTATTAGCTTGTAAGATCCAATGTACACATGAAAGCGACGAATAAATGACTTATGACTTATGAAAAATAGGCGTAAAGTAGAGAATTTTTAGATACTATATACCTACTTCAACGATTAATTTCTAAATTGGAATTTTTCTGTGGATGTAGAAAAGCGAACGCCTAATTACACTTGACCGTTTTATTAGAATCATATTTGGCATACACACAACAGCTTACAAAAAATTCATCACAATCGAGTCAATAGTACATACCTACAGGAATTAGACATTTCAACACTTAAATCCGACTCATGCTTATGACGTTTTTTTGACAAAAAAAGCTTTCTCAGCCTACACACAACCAGCTCACAATAATCTTCATTAAGTATGTACTTATAACACGATACATTACTAACTTACGTTGAAAATTTTACTTTATAGTTGAATATTGGTTTAATAGGGAATATTCATGTATTTTTTATTACTTATAATGATCAATTGCATCTCTATAACACAGAAAAAAATATAAACAGGTTTGAAAATATTCAAATTATTTTTTAAAGTAAAAATTTTAAACATCGAATAAATTTGCGCCGTTCAAAACGCCGCCATTGAGCGCGCACTTTTGATGTTATTTGTCATATCCCGTGTTTGTCTACGCTAATATTATTAAGGAAAAATGAGTATTTTTTGCATTTTTGTATGTTTGTTATAGATTCACTCAAAAACTACTGGACCTATTTTAATAATTCTTTCACCATTGGAATGCTACATTATCCCCGAGTAACATAGGCTATAGAATATTTTCAAAAAGTTAGGGATCCGTAAGAAAACTTCGATAATGTCACCCAAGGTGTGAAAAAAATATCCAAAATAATCCTTATATTGCGTACGGCTGCAGAAACTGTTGTCAATATAGCAAAGTGTTGTACTACAGTTTTATAGGAGACATCATTGTCTACAAAAAAGTCCGCTATACTATATGTTTAACTATTACAGTTATGTCATAATAACTACTTTATCAAAATCTAAATTTAGATTTATTTTAGTTTTAGTTAAATTAGTTTATTTTGTTATTTATATTTAAGTTGTATTTTAGGAGTTTTGTTAAATAAATATTTTATTCATTAAAAAAAAAATATATATATAAAGTCACTCTATATAAATAACCAGTATAAAATGACCTCACGCTGCGTACATTTTCCTTAGAACCAGGTCTCTGCTAAAAATGGATATTATATTAGCTAGCCGAATTTGTAAGGAATCCTCGGTGCGCGAGTCAAACTCGTACTTGGCCAGTTTTTTTAGTATGCCCCGACACAAAAATATAGTTTTTGATATATATATTTTGTTAAATATCTACTCGTGCGAAGCCAGGCCGGGCGGCTAGTTTACTTCTTCATTCCTACGTGCACATGTCCAGTTTTAATTGCTAAACAGAATCAGATCACAGATTTTAAACAGTACAAAATTCACTTTAAAACTAACCTAAGCTAGTTTATAAAAGTTCGGTAAAACTTTCTTTAAAACATTTCATATTCATATTGAGATTTTACGAAATTTTGATGATTGATGATGATGATGATTAATCATCTGAAATAAATTTCAGGTAAAGGAAGATACATCAAATATAGATTCACTAGAAATCACCTCAGGTATACAGTTTTTAAACCAATTTTCTCACAAACAGTACGAATATCAACGCCGATAAATCCAATTTGTGACATCTGACGTCACACTTCGTTTTGACCAATGGTGACGCGTTTCGTAAGTTTGAATTTCCCAACCATATTTTTAATTTTTTATACAATTTTTTATGGGTTCAATACATAACTGAATAAAAAATATATCTTTTAATTATAATCGATAATAAAGATTCAAGAAAAAAATATTAAACACAATTTTGTTTTTTATGAATATTCCCTATTGTCACATAGGTTCACGTGACAGAATAAATAAATTGTTAACTAATTGCCTATTCTACACAGACGATGTCGCGGGCAGAAGCTAGTTATTCAATAAAAATCTAAGTGTTATTTTTAACCACGTGTGTGATTTTACGCAATTATAGTCTGGCAGATAAACCACTGCAGCCAGATGACACTTTCAGTGTTGTCAGTTTTTGGCAAATATTAAATAGTGATGTGACTTAGTGAGTGAATGAAAGAATGAACGATGTAATGAAATTAATTTGCGTCATAAATGAGATTTTTCAAAGCGTATTTTAATAAAATGGTTTGTTCAATAAGGTTTTTTTGGATGTTTTCTAGTTAGTAGTGTAAGAGCGCGATTTGGAAATGTATGGAAGCATGTCAAATCAGTTACCAGTTTTCAACTCATTCCCCATTTTGCCATAAATAAAACAACAATTATAACATTAATATTTTTTTCTACCTTTGTACTTTTACTTAAAAACATAAATTATTCCGAATCAGTTTCACTGCTGCTGTCACTATTTACGTTTATTACAAAGTCATCGCACATTTTATCTACTATGTTAATATGAACCTTGAATGCCTCAAAAGTATCGCGCTTATTTTGAAATATACTAAACTACGAATGTGACATTCATAAAATATTTCGTTCGTTCAATAATCAAATCATTCATTACGTGACCTTAGTCGAGCACTAGTGAAATAAATGTGGTATCATTATTTCGTAAAATGACATTTGGAAGTGTCATCTGGCTGCAGTGGTTTAGCTGCCAGACTATAGATAAATTAGCGAAATCGAAAGAACGTTATTATTATAAACTACCTCTAGTAGCTCTTAATATGTTACAAACAAAATTCAGCATCGGACAATCGGTAACGTAATATTTACGAGAAAAGCCACATGAAAATCTTGTATGGTAGATATATAGCTTTGGAACAGAATCTAAAATAATAGGCTGAAAGGTAAAACAAATGACACGTCAATGACGTCACGATCAAAACGAAAAGGACAAAGCGATCATGACAGAACGGTACTCTTTTCGGTGATTGTCATAATTCAAAATTAGAAAACTTGTTAGTTTGTTGTAAGTATAGATATATTTGACTGTTAGATACGTGTAGATATTATTGCCCTTGACTGTATAGATATTGTTGGGTTTTGTTCTTATATAAATGAGAGTTGCGTGTATAGATATTTATGGCCTCCTAATTTGCCTACATATATTTGACTGGCATTGTACATTTATTTATGGCCATGTAAATGTCTAGATCTTTTTGACTAATTAAATGATCACATAATAATTGACCGGATTACTGTACAGATATTTCTGGCTAATCAACTGTACAGTTGTCTTTGACGCCTTGGGAATGTATATATATTTATGCCCTTGACTGTACCGGTAGGTAGGGTAAAATAGGTAGAATTAGCCTCCCGTGCGTGTGTCCTGTGTCCTCCTTTCGATAGAAAGATTAAACTAAATCCAATCCATCCGTATTTTTTCTAGTTAGAAACCCTGTCAAAAATTGACCTAAATGCAACTTATAATTTACTAATTTACCTGATTCCGCACTCATACATGTAGTAGGTTCAACAAAATATTTGATTTGGATCAATTTGTTCCACAATCAATATTACTTAAATATTGTGTAGGTACTTAAGTAATTATTAATAAATAGCCTACCTTTTTCTGTTTCACTTTTTCGACACAATTCTTATTCGGTACTTAGATAGCTAATATATACCTACTTAACTTTGTATTCCTCTTATTTTCAGAATCCTACTCACAATCGGAGCCGCCGCAAAACGTAATCGACTACATGTCTTTGAAGTCCCTCCCAACATCTATGCCAGCCCAACAGAACCCGCCATACTTCGCCCACACCGCCGTCAGAATCCCACCACCACAGACCTCAGAGCCACTCTACGACCGACGATTAGCCACCTCCTGGCTTTTGGCTAACCAGGTCCAAGCTCAGGGTCTCCTTAAGCCGTACCCCATATCCCCATGGCAAAGAATCATGGTGCCGTACCACCCGGACTCCAAAAACTTCTCCCCCTACGCCATCAGTCTTCACAATGAGCTCCTCACTAGAATAAACCCAGACGAAGTAAAATCTGAAAACTCGGAGCATATCTCCGTCGAAGCGAGTGACGATAGCACTGACCGGCCAGAAACAGAGGAACGGAAGACGCCACACGAAAAAGAGAAAAAGAAAAATCCTTATTCGATCGAAGAGCTTTTGAAGAAGCCGGACAAAATGGTCAGTTCGAATCCGGTGGTGTTCCAGAACTTTCTTAGACAGCCCAGTGGGAGCATGGTAGAGTATGGGCAAGACAAGGACTCTAGTAATCGGAGTTCACCTGCCAGTTACTGTTCCGGGCAAAGTTCGAACGATTGCTTCACTGAGTCTGCTGGATCAGAAATTAAAGCAGGAAACTAAAGTTAAAATCTAACTGTTTAACATGAAGAAACAAAGTACACAACACACTGACCATCATACGACAGTGTAGTCTGGTAAGACTTTAGTACAACATTCGAGTCTTTTGAATTTGTTATATGTCACATGGAAATAAAACTGACCAAATAGTATTTTAATCCCAACGGAAGACCAGCGCCATTAAGGCCAACATAAGTTGAGTTGGGAGGGATACTTTTGTAACTATTGTCCCTTGTTTTTTTAATAATTTAATGTAATGTTTTTTTGTCAAAACAATGGAATTAAAAAAGATTTACAAAATTACAAAATAAGAAGTTGCCATATTCCAGAAGAGAGATTATTTACTCATACTCGTATCTTAAGTACATATTTCCATTGGAAGTGTGTCTTTGATTTAAATAATATTGCACAATACATTATTAATATTGTTAGCTACTTCATAGCTGCTACTATATCTACCTGTATTTGGTTTGTAACGGTGTCACGGTAGGAAATACACAACATAAATTATTTTTTCTAGAGATTGTAAATAAACTTACGTGTATTGTAATTTTATATTCTGGTAACTAAAATATAAGTTATTTTTAAATAAGTAGGTACCTATCTAGTTAAATAATGCCGTTACTGTTTTCATTGTAATTATTAATTTAAAATAAAAAAGTTGTAGAAATATTAAATGAAAATAGGTATTTGTGTAATATATGATTCTGTGATATTGTAAAAAAATAGTTTTAGTCAATAGTAAGTTAGTGATCTTTAAGTAACTAGGTACTTAGTCCCCAAAAAGTGTATAAGAAGTACATTTGTTTGACCAATGTCGTAGTGGATAAATACATTTCGTATTAGCTTGAAAACGTAAATTTCAAATTCGTTACTCAGAAGAATATTTTGGTTATATATTTGGTTAATAATAGTCCAACGTTCCAATGTGTAACACTTCTAAATAAAGAAATCTTACTTTACCTTTTCATTTAATTTGGTAATTCATTTAATTTGGTACCTACCGTCTCGAATAAAACTGTATAGATTGCGTAGAACACGTTAAATAGTTGTTTAAATTAAACAGCACAATAAACCAAATATTTAATGAATGCTTTTTTATTTTGACTTGAGAATATCTCTAACTACCTGGGTCCTATTTTATAAAGTTACAAGTTAAAAATTACAAGCGGGCGTCTCTATCTAACACATAGGGCCAGAAAGAGATTTCCGCTTGTAAATTGTAACTTTTAGCTTTATAAAATAGGGCCCTGCTCAATTATCCCGCCCTGTTCGGGCCACAGCCTCATCTTTTATACTCCAAAGAGTCCGAAGTCAGAAATTCGAAAGCGGAATCGTGCTATCCGCTCTCACTTAAGTTACTTTTAGTACTCATCAATGACTCGTTAATATGAGTGAAACGGACCAAAACATACGAACTTCGAATTTTGAATTTTGGTATAGACTAGCAGCCAATGAAATAAAGTCGGTTTACGGACGATAGTTTTAAGTACCTAATAACGATAAATGGTCGCTTTTGGGGGTAGGCTAAGTTACGCCATCTATTGGCACTTGGTAAAATCGCTTAGTATCTATCGACCCTCAAAGTGAGGTACGCAAAGTGGTTGAGACAACAAGCAACAGATGTCGCTATATTGACGTCAGTAACGTTACGCAATGAGTCATGCATTTTCGTGAGTGCGGCCGGTGTTCATTCATCGTTATAAGACTTTATCACGTCAAAAACAAAGAAAACTCATCATCATTTAAATGGACATAATGTTATGCAAATAAAGAATTTAATTTAATTTAATTATTCGATTCTGTTTAGAAGTTACGAATGTAGCCTAAAAATATACCTACATTTTAAAATCTAAATAGGTCTTCTTCACAATTTATAAGCCTAAATGTCACTAGGAGTTCGTTGGTTAAATGAAATTTAAATTCCCTTTAAATAATTACACATTCGTAGTACATTAAGTTGATTGCGGCGCGTGGGTAATCGTTGGTGTCGTATGCAAATAGCTCCTGTAATAGATGTATTATGGAAATATGCACCGGAAACTTTGTAATTCCATACATTTCGCATTGATTTGCCTTTGCGTTGACGCGGTTCCACTTTTATTTGGAGAAATAACGTGTCGTGAGTGGAAAGCAAGCGCATGCAACGTTCAATAATTATTTGCTGTTGTTTTTCAGTTTTTTTTACCTAATTAGGTAGGGTACTCTAGGTACCTAAGTTTTTTATACTCTCATTGGAATTAAATTAAATTCTCAAATTTGTTTCTACTACTTGATAGAATGATTCCCGCGCGTAAAGACGTAGGTAGGTACTTACATAAAATCTACTAGCATTACAAACAGTTTGAATTGAACCAAGTCAGAGTAAACAATTTAAAAAATTAAAAACTCCTCACGCATTAATCGAGTAATAATAGAGAAAATACTCAATTTTATGCCAAAAATGCCTTACATCATTTTGAAAAAGAACTGATAGGTACCTACTAACTCTTCAAACTGCTGGACCGATTCTTACCAAACAAACACCGCAAGGAAACTGGCTTTCGAATGAAAAAATCGAATCGAAATCGGTGTATCCGCTGGAGAGCAACGATACTACAATCGGCGTCTCGAAAAATTACGGCGAACTTCATGTAAGTACCTACTTGGTGCAAATTTATGCCTTTTGCTGATTATAGTTTTAACTTCAATAATGGCTGATGGCATTATAAAATTTCTAAACGAAGCCGTATGACAGCGTCACTGTCATTTGTCATTTGGGGAGTGAGAGTGAAGTGACATATTATGAGTGACATTGACACACCACACCATTGACATCAGATGCTCAAGCTCGTCTCTCTCGTTTTAAAACAGAAATTATAAATTCAAGTAAAATCAACCCGACTAAGTTCGAGCAGCAAAGGCAGAACATCATCATGTTTTCCGAAAATATTACGAGACAGGTAAGCTACCAATGCACTAACTTGTAAATCATATTGTCAGTGCGAACTACGAATCTGATCTCGTGTTATTTTCTTTCAGGACGAAGAAATCGAAGCATTAAGCTCGATATATGGGGACGATTGGAGCCCGGAGAGTGATGTAACGAGGACTTATAAGATCCGAGTTGAAGAGCACAAACAAGAGGCCTCGTTGTATGTTACGATGCCTCCAGAGTATCCGAGTCACTCGCCGCCCAAATTCGAATTATCTGCGCCTTGGATGGACAGGAAAACTAAAGCGAAGCTGCATGAGGCGTTAAATGACGTTTATCTGTAAGAATACTTGATTGTTGTCTTGTTTTTCAAAATAATGTATAGTCAGCGAACTCTTACCCCCTTATTAATAAACGCTCTATAGGCCTCTGCTAACTTACTAAATGTTTGTCCTTATCTGTCATTTTGATATTTACCTTACACAGATAAGGACAAACGATTTCTTACTAAGTTAGCAGAAGCCTATAGAGTGTTTATGAATAAGGGGGTTAGAATGCTATTCCGGTTTGTCTTACTGTCTCACTCACTCACAAATTAATTAAGAATTTTACTTCTTGATTTTTTTATATTTATTTTTATGGTTTCACCCACAAGAAATTTTCGAGATGTCTTGTGATGTAATTAAAAGAAGTTGTTTCATATTTTCAGCGAGAACATTGGTGAAACTGTTTTGTACCAATGGGTAGAAAAGGTGAGGGAGATCGTTCGTAGTATAAAACCTGAGAAGAAAAAAGAAAAGGTGGTGGAACAGCAGCCAGAAGAACTCCCGTCGCCCGAGGTAAATTGAATGTAACAATGAAATTGTACTCTAACCTCCTTGTAAACACTATAGGCTTCTGCTAACTTAGCAATCGTTTGTTCTTATCTGTCACTTTGACATTTACCTTTCACAGATAAGGACAAACGATTACTAAGTTAACAGAAGCCTATAGAGCGTTTATGAATAAGGGGGTAAAAGTGTAATAGTGAAATTGTTTTATGAAATTTTAGCTTAAGTTTAATCTTAATATTATTCTTTAGTGGCATTCGCTAAATACTAACAAATGTATAATTTTCAGGTGGTTGCTACACAATGTCCTGAAATCACCACTGGGGAAGTGATTACGGATAGGAAAAGTATTTTTCAAGGTCACGCGGCTGAGGTGCATAGTGTAGAAGAAGTGAAGTAAGTTGAAACACAAAATTAAGGTTTGGCTGCCATTTTCATTGGCAATATTTGATAACGAAAAGGTCTAACTAAAGTCTATTTATTCAAGCTAGATACTAAAATGACATTACCTGTGTTGCCTGTTTTTTGCAATTCAAAAATAGTGATGTGCCACCACTATCGAAAGTTAACGATAAATTAAATTTAGTACTTATAGATTTTTGTATGTATAAGCTAGTGTAAAACCTTTAAATTTGCTTGATTATGATACAATCGTATTTTTTTTCTTAAAATATAACATGACCAAACCTCTTGTATTCAGACCACAAACATTGTCGATGGTTTCGATTACACCACTAAACAATAAACGCTGGCATCATTATTTCACAATTTGACATTTGCAATTGTCAATAAATAGACTGCTTACCTATAGCAACTTTTTTTCAATATTTTTATAGGGCGGTCCTATCAAAACTTAAAGAGAATAAGAAGATACAAAATGCAACTCACAACATGTATGCTTACCGTATTGATCGGAAGACAGAACGAGGGACGATCATGATCCAAGACTGTGACGATGATGGGGAGGCACATGCCGGGGGACGCATGATGAAGCTCCTACAGGTCCTAGACCAAAAGAACACACTCGTTGTTGTGTCTAGATGGTGAGTTCATCTTAATAGTAAGAGCGTTCTCCGCTTGTTAAATTAAAGTCTTTTCATTCGTAACTGTCCTATTTGCTAAAAAAAAATCTAACCTCAAAACGTCTCATTTTTGTTATTTTTTAACTTTCATCGCAAATAAAGGAACTTGAGATAAAATATCAGCAAAATTATGTTTAAAATATTGCCTTCAGGTTTATTTGATAACATAATACACCTTATTCTTTACAAAAATTTGTACATTGAGGTTAGAATTTTGTTTACCAAATAGGACAGTTAAGGATGAAAATACCTTATGTCTGGTTATGTTATGCTGGTCTGGGAGCAAAGAAAAAACATAGAATATACCACAGTTGCTTCTCTTCCTGTGCCATTGAGGCAACGTGTGAAAATCGTACGAATCATAGGCGATGCGGCTAGCAACCCATCACTATTTTGAATCCCCTTTCCACATTGACATGAATAAACTAGACTCCCAATCACGCTCAAAAACTGTCAGAAGCAAAAGTCTGCATGACGCGTCTATTGTGCAGTTTTGGTTCAGTCGTGTTTCGACCGCGCTTTGGTAACAATGTATATCTTTCTCGCACCGTAATCTTAAACGCTTGAGAACAAAAGAGACAGACAGGTTTCCAGCGCGTGACGTCGTGTCATTATTTCTCGCGATCGTATGCAATAGAAGGAAACTCAAAGTCAAAGTGATTTATTTGCAAACATCGGTGAAACTGATTACAGTGATGATCAAAATACAATCTAATCTAACGCTATGTTGAACTGGGAAGGTTGTTTATTTTTAATTAAGTGCATAATTATATTTCAGGTATGGAGGCATTCAACTTGGTCCGGACAGATTCCGTCACATTAACAATGCTTCTAGACAGGTCATTGAAAAGGCTGGCTTGTTGAAGAAATGACGTTGTGTAAAACTATTTTTAAAAAGTTTACTATAGTGATTTTTTTAATTTGAAGCCTGGGCGAACATTTTGGCAGAATGAAGGCAAAAAGGAAAAAGAAGTTGCCAGACTATTCGAATAATATTCGCTTACGCTTAGTTCTGTATAAAATAGTTCATTTTGATACCTATAGACTGACCACTCCATAGAAGAAAGAGATATAGTAGAAGTGGTAAGTGAACGAGAGACACGTGCCACCTTTATTCGGAAAATTGCACGTATGAACGTCAAATTGAAGTTGACGGTTCGAGTAGCAGAATTATTCAGCCAGAATCAGATTTTCTCGAATGTTTCGCTGTCATCAGTTAGATTTTCAATCACGTAAACTTAAATCCCATTCAGTAGAGTTCATTTTGCAACGTAGTTATTTTAACGACATCTGTTGTGCAATGGCAAAACTATTGTTTAGACAACTGACATTTTCAGACTGTTATCATTTGGCTTCTTCACGCTAGATGGTGTTTATATACCTGTGGAAAGGACTTTAAAGCAATACTCTATGGGTGGAAAGTTCATTAATAATACCGATTCAGAACTTATTACATTTTTGTAATAGAAAAGCTACGACCAATAATTGCCAAGATTTCATGGTAGGAGTGAACTGTCGAAGTCAAATTTTGGCGACACCGGTTTCCCTAGCGAAAGCGACTTATCGCAATTCTAAACTATATCTCTTTATTCTGTGGACTGCTCAAATGACGACCGCGGGGGCCGAGAGGTGCAGAGAGAGCTCCCCGCGGTCGTCCCACCCCGCGCCCCGCAGCCGCGCGGGCGAGGACTCATTTAAGCGATCGGTCTATAAATAATCCAGTACCTAATTCTGTAAATATGTATTGTTTTTTTTTAGTAAATAGTTGATATTTTTATTGTAAAGCAATAAATACTTTGGTTTCTACTACCAATATGTAAAGATCTTTTTATAGTGTTACTATAAACTTTAGTTTTAATAGACATAAGACTGATTATGATCTAATAATAATGTGTTTGATAGTTGAACGATTTTAAACAATAAATAGTAGTAACAATCTAAAATTTTTATTTTTACCAAGTTATCCTAACTAGTATAGTCACCAAGACTCCTTTACCAACACTACAGATAAAAAAAAAGTTATACCCTCTTATTCATAAACGCTCTATAGGTTTCTGCTAACTTAGCAATCGTTTGTCCTTATCTGTTAAAAGATAAATGTCAAAGTGACAGATAAGGATAAACGATTATACTATTTATACTAAATAAGTTAGAAGAAGCGTTTGTGATATGAATAACGGGGTAAGTCTTGTCGACAATACGTAAGTAAATCTCATCACGAGCTTTTATATCCATAGCCATGACAACATTTCATATTTCTGAGCCTATAATTTTAATGGTTCTCTGTATTTTGTTTGAAAAGATGAACATGCTGACAGTTTAATTTTTTCGCTAGGGCTTGTATTTATTTTATAATTAATTTATTAATTTGTGCTTATTCTAAAAGGGCGTAACTCCGATACTATCACAGAATACACACTTATCCCTTTGTCTTTTCTCTATAGAAAAAAAACTGACGTTAATTTCAAATTGTCAATGTCAGGCCCTATTCTCCAATATTCGATTTTCGAGGTTCGCTTTGTGCTGTTCCGCTCATTATCTTGAGAGTGAGAGAGAAGGTATGCAACGAACTTCGAAAACAGAATTCCAGAGTTGCCCCCCTTGTACTTTGAAGTTGTCAAAAATACAAAATTATGATCGCTTATTTTTTCTCGTGAAAAAAGCAAAGGCGTTTCACCTATCCTGTGGTAGTTGTGGTAAAATTAGATATTTTTAATTATTTTTTATTTTTTATAATAAGCGATATTAAAATTACTTATATAAACATATTACAGTGATTAGGAGGCAAAATGCTTTCGAACCACATATACATTTTCAGGTGTTATAAAAATGAAATGTTGTCAATTGCAATATGACTGGAAGCAAGATAACACTATAATAATTACACGAATGTATATTGCGAATTAAATAAAATTATTTTTATCGCTTTATCCGAGTCTATAAGGTTTAGTTCCGATTATTTAAACTTTAGGTATTTTACAAGTAAAGTCTATTTAAGGCCTGTCTCACCACTCTGCTAAGTACCAGTTGTCTATGATGACGTCTCTGTCTGTTTCGTAGTAATAAATAGAGACTGAATCATAGATAATTGACAGGTAAGATTTAACCGGAACTTTACAGTGTTGAGATAGGCCTTTAGAATAGGGGATATTAAATAAAACGATATAAAAGTTAGTAAAGCAATTTATTGCATAAATCTGTAACAAGTGAGATTAGTACAATCAGCATTTGATGTACCTAAGTAAATATCGTAACGGCTGAAATCGCCAACTACGCACTACTCTTAACCCCTCGACATAACATAAATCCCTTTTTCGATATATTTACACACTTTCGTCGCTGACATACAAATCAACGCACGTAAAAAGAGCTGGCGATATAACTGCGCATGACCGTAATACGGACCAAATTGGCGGGGGCGGTGGGGGACGCTACTATACCAGATGCGCACACGTATCCCCTCCACTAGCCACCCAGAGAACTTTTTACGTGCGTTGACTTATATGTATCAAATCAAAACACACAAATTTTGAAACATATTGATCATGATCACAATGTGTAGCTGTAGAGCAATTTTCTCAGAAAATAACAATTTAACAGGATTGTTATAAAATACAACTAAGCTAACCTAAAAACCTAATTTTACGTACAATAATAATAAAGTTACTGATAACTAAGCACATCATGTTGTTAAAGCCCAACCAGGAAAATAAGAACCCGCTGTACCACTCTGTCGCAGTGAGCCACCGCTGTACTTTTCAAGGAAACCACTGTGACGTGTATTGTAATATGGTTCTACTGCGTGTTCTTATTTTCCTGTTCGGGCTTTATGAATTATATACAACAGATTAAAAAGAAAAGAAAATTACAACTAAAAATATATTGATCTTGTCAAGGCAGTATGTGTCGAGTTAAGAATTCTCATATCGGAACATCAGAGGCCTTACCATGACGTCTTAGTGCGATTCAGTTTAGGTTCGCTCGCTGTCAGATCCATACTAAAAATGACAGCTAAAACCTGAACTGAGTCGGAATCACATTAAGACGTCATGGTAAGGCCCCAGATCGGTCTCTGTGATTTTGTTGGCTTATTGTATAACTCGCTCGCAATCGCTATCGGCTTCATTTTGACAGTTCATGTATGGGCTAACGATTGGCATCGGAATCAGCTAGCAACATTCATACAATAACTGTCAAAATTAACGCGATGGTGATTGCGAGCGAGTTAAACAATAAGCCTACTGATCTGACACATGATATATTAGTATCGATTATTACTTTTGACGTTGTCCGCCGTTTTAACTGTTATGCATTTCTTGTCCATGTATTTTAAGAGATCCTGAAAATAGAAAATTTGTATATTATCCCACTATTCCCACTGCTGGGCATGAATCTGAGCTCAGTCAGACTGAATGCTTAGGCCTTTCCCACGCAAGCCAAGTGCGGATTGGGAACTTCGAGTACATGGTTCCTCACGATGTTTTCATTTATCGATAAATATTCTGAAAAACAGAGGTGCGAGCCTGGGTTCCAATTCCAACCCACGATTGTCTGCTTGAGAGGCCACAGGTCAAACCACTAGCATTAGTGTCAGACACTTGTCACAATTTGTGTCGTAGTCTGTTGAGGCGAAACATCGTGAGGAAACCGGACCAATCCCATAAGGCTTAGTTACCCTTCTGGCCTTGGAAGGTCAGATGGCAGTCGCTTCTGTAAAAACTAGTGCCTACGCCAAATCTTAGGATTAGGTTGTCAAAGTGGACCCCAGGCTCACTGAGCCGTGGTAAATGTCGGGAAAAACGCTAGGAAGATGATGAGTCTATCAGTGGCGTGGCGTCAAGTATATCAGAAGGCAAGCCGAAGAAAACTTAACAAGCCTTTTCATCTAATTCTGCACAATAAATTGCCCAACTGCCTTTAAATAGGCAAGCCGGTGGGAATCGAGTTCTATGGACGCCACGCCACTGGAGTCTATTGAGGCGTTTACCTTAGGATCATATCGGTGTCCGGTCGCCGCCAGCTCCTTGTGTATCACGTCGATATTGACGGGTTCGTATCGTAATATAGCTTCATGCAGGAGCCGACGGCATGACACGTAGTTATGGAAGGCTATGTGGAGAGGCACACGGCACGAGTGGAGCTGTGGAAGACATTGATTTGTCCTTAACATAAATACATATATCACGCCTTTATCTTTTGCGGGGTAGACAGACTGGTAACAAGACCTAACGTCTCGTTTTAGCACGATTGTAGGCGTAAAGATGAAAAGGGGGATCATAGTGATGGGTTGCTAGCCGCATCGCCTATAACGAAATTTTCGATGGGCTTTTACCATCTAGCCACCAGCGCGCTTCTACCAACTCACCTTAGCCTTTTCCCGTTTTTGGAAAACCCAATCATCAGCTTCACAAGCAATATCTCTTAGAGTGGGCACTTCGCTGGTCTCCATAAACATATAATTCTCTTTATCAGATACATTCAGAGTTCCAAAATCTTCCAGATCTCTTGGAGATTTAGAGGCGTTCGTTTTTTTTTTTTTTGGAGATTTAGAATTTTTTCTGGGAGATTTCGATGTTGAGGGCTGGCTGGAATACTCTAGTTTTCGCTTTTTAGATGGCGAAGTCAATTGCTGTGCAGATTCGACGAATGGGTGCGTTTGGTTGTATAGATGCGTCAGTAGTTGTATTGCTGAAAAATAATTGTTGAATAGGGCCATTATTATTTTTGATACCGTCGTGACGTGAGACATGTTTAGTAAAAACTAGTTATTCTGATAAACGCGGGAAGTGTCGCTGTCGTAAACTCATTCATTCCTGAACAAGATTTTCCGATAAGATCGAAACTAGCCGGAACGTGAGTTAGATTGTTTATTTCGTAGTTTTAATATCTTTTCTTCAGTCTCAAATCCACCAAATAAAAATGTAAAACCGTTTGTTTTGTTTGTAGCCATTGTGTTAGTGTCCAAAGGTTTCGGTTTTAGCGACTATCAGTGTTAAATTACGGTTTTGGTTTAGTTTTTGCCGAAACTTGGCTCAAGGACTAATGATATATGCTTCTATGAGGTGATCTATTCGGGAGCAATCGACGTTCAGGAGTGTCTTCATTCCACATCGGTATACAAAAATTTAACCAATAACCAAAAAGGTTAAAGTTTAACCTTTTCGTCGCCTATGACTTGATAAGAAGTCAGTAGTCAGTACATGCCCTGTAAAATGCACCTTCATTTGACAAAATAAAGTCGACAGTTGCGAGTAACACCTGTCTTGGCGACGAAAAGGTTTACTTGATGATTTAAAGATTCAATTTGATATTTACCTCTTTTTCTTTTAAATGGCTTCAGCCCATATTTGTCCAACTCTCTATTTCTTTCTGGTGAAGTCATCGCTGCATAGTCTGCCATTGGAGTCACATTATCTGTTTTTACAATATATTCAGTTTGCTTTGGAGTAACAGCTATGCGCACATTCGTTTTTTTAGGAGTTCCTGTATTTGGTTGATTTGTAACTAATCCATCATTCATGTGGTCTAATACAGGATCAAGCAACTCTTCAAGGGGTGGTTCAGGCTTTGATGGTGGTTTGCCTTTTATGTTGACCATAGGTAAGCTTTCATTCATCACACTTTCATCAGGTCCACTAAAAGTATTTCTTGATTCCCTATTAAAACTTTGAAGTCCATTTATCACAGAAATGCCACCAATGTCAAAATTATGGTCTGTTTCTTTGTTTGGTGATTTTGTTCCAGTTTTATGGAATTCTGCATATACAGCGTCTTTAAGGTTTTCACAGTTTACTTCTTTGTTTGATGTATCTTTATAGTTATCTTTTAAGACACTGTCTTCATTGAAATATAAATCTTGGGCATAATCTGTATAGCAATTCATGTTTTCTAAAGCCTCATCATAATCTACAGAAACATCGTCTTTCTTCCCAAGACTGCTATTGTTTATATGTTGATCTATATCTTTAAGTGGGCTATTAATGTCAGAGTCATTAGATTTAGAAGTTTGGGTGAGATCAATATTATTATCTTCAACTTTATCAATTTTGTCATCTACACAGCTTTCATCTAGGTTAATTATTGAAGCTTTTGTGGGTACCTCTTTAACTTTGTCTGGGGAATTTATTTTAAAAACTTCATCTATGCTTGATTGTAATTCTGTGCCATGACTTTTATATCTATCATCAATATCATCAACAGCAATTACGACATCAGTATTTGTATTGTCTTTGGCATCTGCATTTATTCTTAATGTGTTAACTTCCTGATAATCATTATCATTTAGTATTATCGTTTCATCTACTGATTTTTCTGGTAAACGTTTGCCACTAATTTGAACAGAAGGCAAAGATTCATTGCTAGAGTTTGAAGACTGAGTCAGATCCATATGTTCAACATCATCTAAATTTTCAACGAAAATGCTTTTTTCCATTACAACTTTATCATTCATACAAGGTATTGTTAGGTCTATGTGTTCTTCTATAATTTCTTGTATTGGTTGTGATGTGACACCAACACATTCTGTAATCTCCATAAAATCATTAGATCTCCGCTTGGTAATGTCAACTGCTTGCGACAGCTGAGAAACTTGCTTTATATTTCTACAATAACTGTTACTGCTTGTTTGTGAAATACCATTTACACATTCTGTTAGATCCATTACAATACTGGTTTCTTTTGTAACATTGGTAACTAGTTTAACAGGACTTTCTTCAGCTATTTCAACTACTGTATCGTCATCATCATCATCATCGTCAAATAGGTCAGGTGATAAGCTTCTACAAGGCTGTGTTAATGTTGTTAACTGTTTTTCTTGTGCAGCTATTACTTCAGTGGGATTGTCTTCAGTTGCTGTTTTGTTGATACAATCACTGACAACTGTAACAGCCTCTGGAGATAAAATCTTGTTATCACATACAGTCACAACAGGATATATTTCTTCATATGTTTTATCAGTAACATCATCATCAATGCAAACAACTGTTTTTCTTCTATACAAGTTTCTCTTTTTAAGTATACCTTTGCTAGATTTCAAAGATCCACTGAGGACAATATCTATTTCATCTTGTGAGCACTCAATTTCAGAAAATACTATTTCAGATTTCTCTGCCATTGGACTTGTAGGTCTGCCCGGTATATTAGACCAGTCTCTCAATAAACAACCCATGTTATTTGGTGATTTTTCAATTAAATCATCTACATAAAATACATCATCATCTTTGATGTCACCATAATTTACATTAGTTGCCATATTGTATAAAAACAGACTAGAAGTATCTGTATCTAAATCAGAGGTTGCACATGATGGTTTTAAATTGTTTAATTGAAAAAGAAGCTGTGTGTATCTATCAGATATAATTTGTTGTTTCTGATCTTCAGTTGTTAAAAGCAACTTATAAGGTTTTCTTCTTTTCTTACTTTTTCTAATTATACTTGGTTTGACTTCAGGAACTTTGAAACCATATTCTTTTAATGTTGTTCGTATGAGACCTGTTCTTTGCTGTGCGCTCAAAGGTTGTGATGTGCCTGGAGCATCTGCAGATTCCGAAGCTTGTAAGGATTTTGATAGAGCTATTGCAAGCTGTAGTTGCTCTGAGTCAACATCTATGCCAGATTTCTTACAAACATTCTCAAAATCTTTAGAATACGCAATAAGCTCGTTTTTCTTGGGTTTCAAAGCAGTTCTAATGTCTTTCTGACCTTTGATTCTTTTCACGGCTTTTTTGGCCCTAGGTTTTAGAGCCGTTGCTTTTACATTCTTAGGTCCTTGAAAACTTTTCTTCTCTTTAAAGTCTGTAAGACTTTCATCCATAACAGTGTTACCAGTAAAGTATTTGCTGACAACTTTGCATATGCTGACAACAAATAAAACAATTTTATAATCTAATTATAATTTATTAATTACTAGGTATTTACATAATGAAACTCAAAACATACCTATCAGTACTACATATGTTCATATTATTTGCCCGGTAAATCAATTCTTTTTTCTTCTTCCACCAATCGTCTTAACATGTCACCAGATCTCATGTGCAAGCCACTGGCTATCATAATCTTTCTCTCTACTTCCTCAATAGGTTCCTCGTATAGAATGTCTGCTTTCTTTTTCATAGGCTCCGTAAATGTTGATAGTCTGTAAACAATACAAGTAACAACATGTAACATAACCTCAACGATTACCTCATACGTAAAATGCAACGATACAGCGGGCAACTTACTGAAAAAATGCACCCCATAATATACCGAAGCCTAAAATACCACCTACAAGAACATTTCTAAATTTCCCCGCTGGTGTTCCTGTTATTTTTCTAGGCTTCCACTTTGACGTATCAACACCGATCGCCATTTTAAGTATCTTTGTTGTACTTCGAAAAACGTGCAATTTGTTATCAAATAAAAGAAGTTACTACTTTCCGGTGATAATTTCAGTAGCTAGAACACTACAATTGCGAAAATACGCTTCTGATGTGTCAATGTCAAATCAAATTGACATTGACGTATAGTATTGCAATGTGTGTGCTGTGCTGAAGTTATTTCTATTGTATTCGGTTTGATTATTTGTTTTTACTAAGATTACTTAGATTAATTGATTGCTAGTCCAACCATGTCGTTGTTACAGCAAATTCCATTTACGGAGTATAAGAAGGTTATTGGAGCCCTGACTACAGAACAGTGCGAAGTTGTCGCAAAACTAGCTAATTTGAAGTAAGTTTTTACTATTATCATGTGATGTAGAAAGAAAACTTTGATAAATATGAAATAAAAATCAGGCAGGACTGCAAATCGTATGCGTTTTAGTAAATCTTGTTAATAACTTCATAATGCTATGCACAAACTAATTTAATATTTATTTACATTTTCAGTTTACATTTTGACCAGGCAAAGATACCTGGTGAAGAATTACTAAAAAATCTGGACCGAAGTGGATGCACTCTTCAAAAATACAGACAGTTCCTCAATACTGCACTCAATACTAAAATAATTAGAACTTATTACAGACCGGAGACTAAAGTAGCTATTCTCATAGCTAATGAAAAGTACCAACATCTGTCAAAACTTGTTACTCCATGCATAGACTGTGACGCAGTGGCCAGTAGCTTTAAACATTTAGGATTTATAATTGTGACCATAAAGAATACAATAAGTAAAGATTTGAAGGAAATTCTGGCTAAGGTGTTCGAACTGATACCAGAAAATTCATATTGTAAGTATTTAAAAGTACTTTTTAAGTATTGCTCAACAGTAAATATTTCAAAGATTTATTAATTAAATAGATAGCATTCGTAAGTGTGTTGGCTGAAAGGTTGTATCATTTTTTTTTTAATCTAAATTTTTTACGAGGCTTTAAGTGCACCTGTGTGACTATGCCAGCCTCATTGGATGTCTCTTGGGTCAGATTCATCAAACACCCCGCCCACTACCAGATTCTCTGGCAGCAAAGGAGTCCAATAAGTTTTAAAATGACTTTATTGCATGAATCTTAAAATAATCATAGCGGACTCATCAACTCCCAGCCTAAAACTTGGACTTAGAAAGTTGTCAATTTTGTGGCAATTTTTTTTTTTTTTAAGTCAATCAGCTGTATATTCTGACCTCTGCTCTACAACCATCCTTTTCCACACGTCTTCCAGGTTTCATATTCTATGCGGGACATGGCTGTGAACTGTGCAACACAAAGTGCATGCTTGGTGTTGACTGCCCAGCAGAAGGCATTCAACTGGACCACTGTGTCACCGAGAACTATGTGCTCCGAGAGGCCAACAAATGCAAGCCTGACCTGACTGTCCTCATCATGGATATGTGCAGGCTTTGTTTGAATAGGTATGGAAACTTGTAGTGTTAACCTTGTATGTAAGTCCTTGTGTACTTTTTTAAGTACAAATTAAGAGTAAGAATCTCATTCTGAGAGGCCTGTGCCCAGCAGTGGGACATGTATAGGCTGGTGATGATGAAGAGTAAGAATAGCTGCAGAATGTACTTGAAGTAGAAAACGTAAAATTAAAAAGTAACAAAAAAAAACTGCATTTTAATTTAGTCACCGGGCAACAGCTAGTACTTGATAATTTTCTGTTAACTTAGCATTCATTTGTTTTTACCACTCACTTTGACATTTTGTTTATGTGGGCCACATAAATTTTGTAAAATAAAGCTACTTAACTTTTTATATAAATTACAGGAGCACCAACCCCGACATCTTTACTTCTATATCGAACGTTGAAGAATTCTCCATTCACAAGAACTGCCTCGTCGCTTACTCCACGCAGTCTTCCCATGCAGCCTATGAAGTCCTACAGATAGAATGTTCCCATACCATAGACAATGATGTCACATATGAGTTGAAGCCGGGTGATACAGACAAGATTGTGCCTAGAGGCAGCCAGTATGTAAACGCGCTATGTACTAGGTTGGAAGATGGGTTGGAAGTCAGTGCCTTGCTGGATAAGGTTCATGAAGGTAAAAGCAGTTTACTTTTTTCCTTGGTCATTTGAAAAAAAAATGCCCGATTTTTTAAAGCACAACCTATATTAAACCCTTTATAAGGCCCCATTTATTGGAGCATACTACCACAGATTCAAAAGCAGCTATCGAATGCATACCTGAGTCAGGTACCGGCTGAACCTGACAAAAGCTTTCGAAGCTAGTTGTGTTTTCATTAATTACAATGGAAATTGTGACGTATACTAGAATTAATAAGGTTGAAATTCCAACACAATGGATGTGGTAGCTAAATCGCGTCTGTCTTATAAAAGGTTAAAGCTGCGACCACACCGCCGCTTAAAAAACGGTGACGTTATAAAATCGCAACAAAATGTATGAAGAAACGGTGAGAAAACGTGACGCCTACGACACGTCACTGCGTATACGCGGCGGCTTGGTCGCACCCTTCTATACCTTAGAGTGCCTTAGCTTAGAAGAAAATTCAACTCTCATTAATCTTGTGAACTATTTAAAAATTTGGTTCGAGCTGTAGTTTTGAAGATGTAAACAGATTTTTACCTCTTTCGAGTGATGTGCTTTCATAATTGGGCCCCTGGTTACTGGTGGTTTTTGCAAGCTTTTTATTAACTTGACCTGTTTTTTTATAGAAATCCTACAATTCTTTATTACAAGCAAGCTATATATGTATGAGCGAATAAATTACATACCTCTTATCCTTATTAGAAATGGAAATCGGGTGATTTTTGAACTTTTTTCTTTTACTTTTACTATACTTCATTTAATTTAGGATGAGAAACCACAACAACATTATATTGCGGTTCGTGAACTGTAATCTCTTAACAATTTGTACTAGAGTAACAATTGACGACACGCAAATAAAGTGACATTAAAATAATTTTATTTTGCGGCTGCCAAACTATTGCACTGTACTATTTGCTAGGTAAGAAATAGTTGACCAGACGCAATATAATGCTATTGTGGTTTCTCATTCTAAATTAAATGAAGTATAGGTACAGTCATCGTCATAGTACTTATGTATGAAACATCCAAGGTGACCAAAAAGTTCGATACTATTTGTATGGTGTAGTCGGCCAAATACGACTTGGATGCTTCTAACTATATGACGTTGACTGTACCTATAATAGGTATGGTGCTTCTATTCTTAATCTCTCAGCAATCTTCGTTTTCCATGTGATTGACGTCTGAACTGAAGGAACACGAAGTTTACGGAGAGGCATTGAAACTACTGAAGCTCGGTATCTAATAAAGTGAATCGATTTTCTTTTCAGATGTAGAGAATTCAATGAAGAAGCAGAAACCTATAAAACTTCAGTGTGGAGTGGCTAAGAGATCATTATATGATCCCGCCAAAGGTAACATTTATCTTGTTCAGTAATAGCTGTATATGAAGTATATGATGTATCTACTTCATTTACACAGATTATGATTTGATGAAAGATACATTTTTTGAAGCTTTTCTATGGAAAGCTATATATTTCTATGGAAATGCGACACCCGATAGATGGATGAAAAATTTTGAGGTGATATGTCACCTCAAAATTTTTCATCCATCTATCGGGTGTCGCATTCAGCCGGCCGCGGAGTGGGGATAAAGTGACAGGCGCTCGGCAGAGTAGCCAATATGGCGCCCATAGTTCGCATCAGCTGACCGTGTAGCATTTACATTCTTATTTCTATTTATAGTGTTTTGTTTTCAATTATTTATCATTCCCATTTTCCAATTAAGTTAAGATTAAGAACGCAATACCCTAAAATGAATAATTTTCCGAAAATTTTCATTTAAATGCCTAAAAAAGTTTCACTTGCTCTGTGGTGGTTTTTAGGGTTCTGTAGCCAAATGGCAAAAAACGGAACCCTTATAGATTCGTCCGTCTGTCTGTAGTAACTTGAAGCTTCGAGAAACAGACCATTGGGGTTAAGTTAAGAGCAAGTTGCGATATAGTACCTACCTATATATTTGGCCACTTTGGTCACTACGATATACACATATTCGCGCTGACTACTGCACTACTTACTTATATTTACGGGAATTATCATTGTTTCAGGTGATGTTGAAGAAGTTTTGAGTAAAATAAAAGAAATTAGCCAAGAGTATGAAAAATATTGTACCGTTTTCTGATTACAAATTTCTATTATATCTAATGAATTAACACATGTATATTTATATACAACTTCCCAAAAATATTTACGAAATTTAATACTGACGTAATTTATAAAGTTCGTTGATTTTAGATAGAGTACCTAGGTACCTATTTTTCTATTTTCTATTTTATATACCTAACTGTGTAGGTATTTGAATAATATATAGAGTATATTATATTTATATGTTAAGGGAAAGTGGAACTTTACGGTAAAATAAACATTTATTAACAAATTATGACTGCATTTTATTCTGTATATACGACTTTAGACTGAGTTAACACTGCGTAAGCTATCTATTTCTTTATTAAGGACTGGGGCTGGAAATGGTTGACTATGTTAACCCACCAGCTGTCCTCAACACCCTTTGTGAATTCCCTTATGAATCTGTAGTTGAGTATGAAGATTTTATCCTGATATTCTGGCTGCACACTGAAACAAACAATTATAGGGTTCACATTTTATACTGAACTCCTATAAAGGAAATTCGACCGCGATTTCAGGATTCCGCTAAACTAAACATCCATCCATATGGTCAGCGTCAAGTAGCTGGGCACTTTTGTACTTTGTCACATTAACAGATCACATGTTGACATACACAATGTCATATTGTTAAATTTTTATTTATTTAACACAACATAGAAAACTTAAATCTGTACAATAAATAATAATAAAAAAAATTAAATAACTTTTTTTTTTTTTTTTTTTTTTTTTTTTTATTTAATACAAAAAAATATATTACATTTTAAAAGCTTTAACAGCGGGCGAAAACTCAATACTATGTATCAAATTAACCTAAAACAAATTTGTCAAATTTTAATGTGTTAATCTGACAAAGCACAAAAGTGCTCGTGTGGTTTTTCAGATTTTTAGGCATTAAACTTAGAAACCCACTTGCTCGTTTGCCTTCCTATTCACTTAAAAAAAAAAAAAAAAAGTCAGTTTAAGTTTATGCACATAAAATACAAAAACCATGGGTGTCCGTTTTTTTTGCAAGGGGGTATAGTTGCGGCGAAAATGTAATGCATAGTCCACAATTACCGATATTAGCACAAGGCATGCACAAAAGTTATGAAGATGGTGTTACTGTTACCCCAATGTGATCGGTGGCAAGTCCCCCGTCTCCTGCATCTGTTTAAGGCCCCGTAGCACATGGTAGCACATCGTTATCTCCACCCAGCGCTTGTCAGACTCATCGAACATGACTCCCACCTGAAATAGAAGTAGGAAAACGGAATAGAAATATTAGACTGTAGGATTAGTATTTTGTATTTTTTTATTTTTTTTTTATTTTTTTTTTTTATTTATTAACTTTGGCACACAAAACAAATTGTAAACATGTGATACAGTAGTGTAAATAATTAAGACTAAACATCATTTACAATTCAAAACCATGTGTACACATCATGAAAAGAGTGATATAGTTAAGATCTAAAGAAAAGTTTCAATATAGGACAAAATTAAAAATACATGCACGAACACACCAATGAAGCTACACAAGCCTACATAATACGACTCAAACTCAACTGAGAATATTTTTCAACTTGCTCGAAAACTTATTGAGTTTTGAGTTAAATATGTCTAGATCCTCATGGACACAGGCCAAGTCGTTGTATTCCCTACACATTCTAACTATGGGATTATAATAAGAAGTATTATTTTTAAAGACCTCGAGCAGAAAGGTTTTCGGTTTACGGACTCTATATTTAATGTTAATGTTAAGGAGTGACAACAGGGCCGGAGCATCAATATGGCTATGAAGAATTTTGTGTAAATATACGAGACTATATTGCCTTCGACGCACTTCGAGTGATGTCATCCCGAATTTTTTAAGTCTTGCGCTATAACCAAGGAGGGACCTACTTAAATTGTATCGAAAGCATACAATTCTGAGGAACCTACGCTGCACGCTTTCAATACGCTGGGAATGTACCGAGTAGAATGGCGACCAGACTGGGCTAGCATATTCAAGGATGCTACGCACCAGACTGTAGTACAGATAAATCGCACTATTTGGCCTTTTAAAGCATTTACTGGACCGAAGTATGAATCCCAAAAGCTGATTACCCCTTTTTACTATGTGTTCATAATGAGGCCGAAACGTAAGTTGATCATCAAAAAGAACGCCAAGATCTCTGGCAACCACCTTTCTATCCAAATTGCTGCCAGCCAATTTGTAATTGTACACCAAGGCATTATGTTTTCTAGTGAATGAAATAACAAAACATTTATCCACATTTAGGAGCATTCTATTCATCCTGCACCAGTTGTAGACAGAATCAATATCCTTTTGTAATAACAGACAATCACTGACACTATCCACCCTTTGATAGACCTTAAGGTCATCGGCATAAAGTAGACTTGGGCAGGACAGATTAGCAACTAGATCATTGATAAAAATAATGAAAAAAAGTGGTCCAAGATGAGATCCCTGAGGCACTCCTGATGTAATGGGGATTGGGCTGGATTTAAAGCCTTTCAAAGCAACTAATTGGCTCCGGTTGCAAAGGTAAGAGCATATCCAGCGATATAGGGAACCACGAATGCCATAAATATTAAAAAGCTTTTGGCACAATAACAAATGGTCAACTTTATCGAACGCCTTGCTAAAGTCAGTATAAACAGAGTCAACTTGGCTAGTTTTGGCAAAAGCAGTACACAAATAATTCTTATAGGTGAGAAGATTACTCACTGTTGAACGGTTCTTTACAAAACCGTGTTGATTTTCAGAAATAGTCTGCTTTACGTGATTATAAATAAACTCATATACACAAGACTCAAAGATTTTAGCAAAGCAGGAAAGAATACTTATTGGCCTATAGTTCTCGCAATGCGATTTATTCCCGCTTTTGTGCACAGGCACGATATGCGCAGATTTCCAGACGTCAGGAAAGCATCCAGAGGATAAGGATTTATTAAATATAAGACATAGGGCACACTCAGTTCAGACCCACAAGCTTTTATTATTGACGGAGGAATATCATCGGGCCCAGCTCCCTTGCTACTATCCAACTGCTTGATAATAGTGCCAACTGTGTTTTCATTGACAACTACGGAGGCTAACACATTATCACAATTGGATTTAAGATCGAAGTCAGGGCCAGAAACCGTAGATGATTTCTCAAAAACCGAACCGAAATATGCGGAGAACAGTTCACAAACCTCCAAACCACTAGAGCAGGTACGACCGGCATACGACATGTTATCCGGGATAGCAGAATGGCCCTTTCTACTATTAACAAATTTCCAGAACATCTTGACGTTGTCCCCAACACTATCTTCAACTGAGGAGACCATTTTCTTGTAACATTCGTCAATAAGCACTTTGCATCTAGCACGCAATACGGAGAAAGCATCGTAGTCCCTAGGATTACCATACCTTTTGTACAGTCTATGAAATTTCGCCTTTTCCTTTAAACATTTCAATAAAGCACCACTATACCAAAACGGATAATTGTTAGCTTTCGACCTTGAGTAAGGGGTATGAGATACAATTATTCCATTCAAAACATCATAAAAATTGGCAACACAAACATTAATATCTTCACAAGAAAGAACTGCATTCCAGTCCACGTTCATTAATTCAGTTTTGATCTTTTCTATATTTGACCTATGAAAGTTCAATCGCTTAGCCTTGTTTACCTTTATTTCACTAACTGAAGCGTTTGCAATGACATCAATCGCTAAAGGGGGATGATGGACGTCAATTCTACTCAGTGGTAGAGCACTACTGATTTGTATGCTAGAAATAGTGCTTAAAACCAAATCGAGGTATCTATTATTATGGTTAGGAATACTATTGAACTGAGCAAGGTTGCAAAGTGATAAAGTATCCAATAATAACTCAGATTTACGGTCAACAGACGCACCTGGCTCCATCGTAGGAGAATACAGCGACTTGTTCCATGTAATATTAGGCGTGTTAAAATCCCCAATCAGAACAAATTCATCTTTTTCTTTTTTATTAACTATAATTCTGTGACAATTTTCATAAAAACTTTCTAGCGCACTAAAAGGTATATCAGGTGGTAGATAACAAACACATAGATGAATATCAGGAGTGGTGCACTCATTCGAGACCACTGTGACCCAGACATCCTCCACTTGACTTTCCCATGAGGAACGACGAACAACACTAAGATGTTTCTTAACAGCTATGAGAGCACCGCCACCGTTTTTCTTATTTATAATGGATTCGCAACGATCACGCCGAAAGACGTTATATTTCTGATCAAAGATCTCACCATTAAATACAGAGTTATCTAGATTAGTTTCTGTTAGACAAATAATGTCGTAATTACAATTTAAAGTGTTCAGAAAAAAATCGGTAAGCTTAGACCTAAATCTGTTAACATTTTGATAATATATTTGCACCATTATAGAAACTACGTAAGCTATACATCAGAACCAAAATGTAATTCAACACACTAATAATTAATAATTATACTAATTTATCAAGACACTCCATGCTTTTGATATGAATGTAATTAGAAGATTCGTCTTTAAGGTCCTTACGCACGTAAATACGACCGTATCTCACAGAAACCCGTTCATATCCGCGCTCGCGAGCAGCCTGCCTGGTAGCCGCATGCAGTTGTTTAAGCTCAGGTGACAGATGTTCAGAAACAAATATTCTTCTCTTCTCACCAGCCAGACCCAGGTGGCCCGAGTGTAATAAGTCGTTAGGATTCGCTTTATTAAAGCGGAAAAAGGCAGACATAAGGCTATCGCGCAGACGAGGCGAAGAGAGCGTGACCAAAATACTTCTGGGACGATCCGAGGTCTTATCAAATTTGGCCACTCTACGGCAGGCGTGAACATCTGTCTCGCTCAACGGGCAATTTATTGTATGGCATAAAGTTCTGAACAGTTCAAGAACGTTCTCCTTACGAGTCTCAGGAACGACGTGTATTTCCAGGTTACGACTACGCGATATCTTATCAATGGAGTTTACCATTCCGCGAATATCATTCAGCTCCTTCTGAAGACGAGAGTGTTCGACCTCTAATACCTTTATTTGCTTGTCTCTAGCTTTGATCTCATTCTTAAGATCGTTTTGTTCAGCAGAAAGAAAGTCTGTAGTAACTGTAAAATCATCCTTTAATTTCTGCATAGAAGATCCGATCTCGATTTCAATCATTTTCTTAATGTCCTCTCTCAGAAAAGCCCTTAGATTAGACATAAACATGGATGCAGGGGCGAGTTTGTGGTCCAAAAGGCGACTAATCGTGTCCAGTGAAAGAGTTTCACTCGCTCCTGGGGCACAAGGCAGAGTACTATCTGCGCCCGAACCCGAGGCTATGTTATCATAAGACATATCCAGGTCCGGCACGAAGGAATTCCTCGCTCTTACCGGGGTGTCATCTTTGACCCTCCGTTTAGTGAAATTCATACAAGAGGGACATCCCAGGGACGCCAACTCAGTTGTTGTCAGCCTCGATGCATCCACCGAATTTACTCCCAGGCACGGCTTGCAGTAGTAAGCAGCACACACGTTACATTTCAGCAAATCACCCTCTGCTCCCCCGTCGAAACAGCCGTGGCAATTCATTGAAGGAAACGCAAAGCAGTTCTTCAAGCGTACAAAATAACAGTAATTAATATTACTTTGGCAGATTTTTTGCTTTGTGGTGTGGTATCCCTAAGAATAGTTTTGGTTGCTTCCGTACGAATGACATATGTCAACTGTCACATACGTCAAACTTCACAATGTAGGGTAACAGATATATAATAAATATGCGGGTATTTCGAAACTTGAATGACAACGGGCGAATCGACCAAACAATATTTCACGTTTATTCTTCACTGATTGTTCGCAAAACACTGCGTTTAATCGAAAAACGTAGAATCCACTTTCTCAGCAGCGAGATGAAACAATTATTCGGCACAATAACACGGAAATTATGTACTTTTCTAAATTTCAAGAAGGAGCAATCAAAATGTACAACTTCACTCAACAACTACAATTCTTTGCTCCAATTGTATTGGCAACTTTGCCCAATAAATAACTCAGTAATGCCTATATCGCTCACAGATCTGACCTTACAGCACAATGAGAAAAAAAAGTACCTTACGCCTATAGTCTGGCAGATAAACCACTGCAGCCAGATGACACTTTCAGTGTTGTCAGTTTTTGGCAAATATTAAATAGTGATGTGACTTAGTGAGTGAATGAAAGAATGAACGATGTAATGAAATTAATTTGCGTCATAAATGAGAATTTTCAAAGCGTATTTTAATAAAATGATTTGTTCAATAAGTTTTTTTTGGATGTTTTCTAGTTAGTAGTGTAAGAGCGCGATTTGGAAATGTGCGGAAGCATGTCAAATCAGTTACCAGTTTTCAACTCATTCCCCATTTTCCCATAAATAAAACAACAATTATCACATTAATATTTTTTTCTACCTTTGTACTTTTACCTAAAAACTTAAATTATTCCGAATCAGTTTCACTGCTGCTGTCACTATTTACGTGTATTACAAAGTCATCGCACATTTTATCTACTATGTTAATATGAACCTTGAATGCCTCAAAAGCATCGCGCTTATTTTGAAATATACTAAACTACGAATGTGACATTCATAAAATATTTCGTTCGTTCAATAATCAAATCATTCATTACGTGTTTACGTGACCTTAGTCGAGCACTAGTGAAATAAATGTGGTATCATTATTTCGTAAAATGACATTTGGAAGTGTCATCTGGCTGCAGTGGTTTAGCTGCCAGACTATAGGTAGTAAAAACTGGAATCTATTTTTGAAGTTAGTTAAAACGAATTTATTTAAGAGTACTTCTCTTATGATTCTTACGATGCGTCATACATTAATATTAGGCAAAAAAAAATGCTTTGATATCTGGAACATAATAAAATCTATTGACACCTCAACCAACACTGTGCAAGTTGTTTCAGTAACTATGCTAGTAAATTGCCAGTGTATGCCTGTGATGGATTTTTTCTGTCATTTTTCATAGGGGTGGGTAGGTATACACATTAATAGTACATTACTGCAGAGGCCGTGAAGTAAGGGATTGTAGGACGAGATTGGGATAAAGCGAGTCCCGCAATCACTGTTTCCGGCCGAGGATTGTATAGTGCTTTTCTCAAGCAATGCGAGGAAATCAAGTAAAAATTGTTTAATTAGCTGCATTTTTAATTTTTGAAACATGCCATTTGAACAAACTATTGCTCGCGCGATGTTTAACCGCACACCCGCCCCGCGCCGCCGCACCGCGCCGACCGCGCTACATTACTTCTTGGCCGAGGCCGTAAATGTGAAACTTCTTGGCTTCATTTCGCGACATTAACGCGTACATTTCCGAGCATGCTTGAGAAAAATATTAAAATCTGTCCTACCAATAGTAGTTCTTAAGTTTATGTACTAACTAACAAAGTATGGATATTAATTTGAAAATAATAATAATCATTACTATTATTATATGCTATTATTAAAATTTTTATGTGCAATAAAGAGTTTACATACATACATACATTATACAGGGTGTATCAGATACCCCTAACAATAATCCACTGGGGTATATAACCATAGCTATGGAAGCTAAAAAAAAATATTTAGAAAAAAATTGGAGTAAATTTTTTCATAGCTATGGTTATATACCCCAGTGGATTATTGTTAGGGGGTGTCTGATACACCCCGTATATATAAAGCACATGTCTACCCTCATGTCCAAGTAAGTTACAATCCTACAAAGTCATAGGCATAGTAATAATAGAAATAGTATTACTTAAATAGCTTACCAACTTTTAGGGCCTGTCTGACTACTCCTTCTCTATTTATTACTACGAAACAGACAGAGACATCATCATAGATAACTGACAGTTGAGTGGTGAGACAGGGCGTTGGGGAGGTTAGGTAAGTTTTTTTTCTACAACCCAAATCCCAATAACCGCGTATTCACTGAGCGAGCCGCCGCGTGAGGCAGCCTCGGACGTTTGCCGCGCGAGGCAGCCTCATGCAAGAAATCGTACTGATCGAGGCTGCCTCGCGTGGCAAAGCTGAGCCGCGGTGAGGCTGAGGCAGCATTGCGCACTAATATTTCTCCACGCATCTTCTCTTAGTACTCTATTTGTATAATCGGGACATTGCGCATCCCATAATCGTCTATATTCACCATATAGTTGTATTAATTTAAAACACCGCTCTTTATCCATGACGCTAACACGCGACGAACAAGCGAGACAAAACACAACCATCCTAAGTGAGCGCGGCAAACGTGCTGAGGCGCCTTTGAGCATGGACAAAAACAGACACCGGGCGGCTCGGGTCGGGTCGGGTGGCTAATGGCTGCCATGTTTCTGAACTGTCTTTTACCTAATCTATTTGTTCAATTGACTGGCTGTCAATAGCCAGAAATAAATAAACAAAAAGGAAGGTTAGGAGATTATAAATAAAATATCTTACCTGATAAGGAAAAGCATAGAATATGTCCTCCTTCTCAATGGATAGCAGCTGTCTCTGCGTAACAGAGAGCTGGGAGACAGCAGTCTTAAGAGCAGCAATTGCTTCTTTATCTACCAGGCCTTCTAGTGACTTGAAGTCACTCTTCTGTAGGGCTTCTGAAACAACCTAATAACAGGTGATAAATAAGTTGTTTATGTTTCTGTCACAGGCAAATTATGATTATAATATGTTACAAACATCATAATCTATCTTAATCCAGTGTTATTTAACACAGTGAATTATATAATATGTAATACAAAATATGAGATTTTGAGTTACCATAAAAGCATGCAATAATCAGATATTGTAATTGTTTGTAACCTGCAGCAATGAATACAACAGCGATCCTGCGGTTTTCGACGGAGACTTACCTGGACTGCATGCTTGGAAGCTTCTATAAACTCTGATAGACTAAATTCCGGTTCAAAATAGGGTCTGATTATTAGATTGGCAAACATCCAGTTCTTAACGAATTTGATAAAAGATGGCCACACAACAGGAGGGAACTCCATGAGCTGGGGCAGCTTCCTCGTTTCCACATTGTTTTCGCAATAATGCCGAAATTGTACAACGGAGCATGTTGAGGTTAGAGGTAGTTGTTTTGGTAAACACTTATAACTAAGTCTGTTGCATGTTGTAAAGGACTGCCTCGTGAGGACTTGCCTAATAGCTAAATTCATAATTCCAAATGGATTTTACGTAAAAAAATGCACTTTTATCACCAGAAATGCGTAGCATAACATGAAAATAAAGTTTCAGTATTTATACAAAAATTACTTAACTATTGCTGCTGTCAAACTGACATTTACGCGAAAAAAAAAATTATTATACCCACCACTTTCAAAATATTTTATTCAAATAGAAAGTCAGTATTGCTTAAAACAAAGTTATTTATGCATTTTTTATATTTTTAACAATTTATAAACATTTATTTAATTTAAATTTTGTCATACCTAAATGTATAGCTTTGGCTCCATCGCCCAATGCTTCAATGACACATAGTTTAAAGTTTAAGAAAGTTGTAGTGATGTGCAGTAGTGGGCTGTGTTTATAATCGATTGATTTATTTGTTAATTTTTATTTAATTTTACGTTTTGTGTTCTTAATTTGGTCAAGGAACTCATTTTATGTGACCCAAAATTTATTTTCACTGAACGCTTTTTGTACTTTAAACTGTAAACTTTAATTTACTTTTTTATTGAATAAATGGATTGTTCATCAAATTATTTAAAATTGGAAATCACTAAAATAAGTGCCGCTCTAACTGTCACTGTCAATGTCACACACACACTAACACTAAATTTGTCAAAATCTTGCTTTGTTTTCCGGGTTGCGAAATCGAATTTACGTTAAAATCAGTTTATTGAATAATAATAAAATACTGGAACACTGTAAAGGGCTCTAACAATGGACGACCAAGCTTGTCCTCGTTGTAAGACCACGAAGTATAGAAACCCCTCACTAAAGTTGATGGTAAACGTTTGTGGCCATGCTTTATGCGAAAGTTGTGTAGATCTGCTGTTTCTGAAAGGTAATATTAAACCTAATAATCGCATAAATCGCATTTATCAATTACTTTAAATCGCAAAATTTACAAGCTTATTTTTTTTAAAGGATCTGGATCATGCCCCGATTGCAATGTGCCACTACGTCGAAGCAACTTTCGTGTTCAACTATTTGAAGATGCAATGGTCGAAAAAGAAATAGACATAAGAAAACGCGTTTTAAAAGACTACAATAAGAAAGAAGAAGATTTTGCTACTCTAAGAGAATACAATGACTACTTGGAAGAAATAGAAACTATAATATTTAACTTAACTAATAACATAGATATAGTGAATACTAATAAAAAAATAGAGCAGTATAAGAAGGACAATAAGGAACTTATTACTAAGAATAAGGCTAAAGCTGGTAAGTTATCCGTCAGTAGATAAAAATAAAAAAATATTAATATGCAAAAGTCATTAAACATGGAACACTAGCTGAAAAAAAGTAGCTAAAATGTATGAAGTACTTGAAAAAAGTTGCTAGCATAGTCCCAAAAGTCACTTGATCTAGCGACTCAGTTGATAACTTGGAAACACTGCATTGGCTACAAAAAATGTTATTTGATTAATTGCTCTTTCAATTAATTTTTATCTTTCTATGTATTACCCATTAGTAAGCCATCTCTGCTTTGCCACAAATGGCCTGAACTCCATCTTTAATTAACAAAATAGAATTTTTCTATAACTTTTGTTGTAAGTTTACATCATGACAATGAAGTCTCACAGCTATGTTTTAAAGACTTAATAAACTAGACTTAAAAAATTTCAATTTATAATTTCAGGGCGTGAAGAATTAGAGCTTGAAGAAATACTCGAAATAGAGAAACAAATGGAAGACTTGCGAAGAGCCGATATACTCCGTATGGAGCAAGAAGCTAAGAAAGCGAAGATACGGGAGAAAGAAGCACTCATCGATGAGCTGATGTTTGCGGACGGTGATGCTAAAGATATTCTGAACACATTTGCTCAGAATGCTATTGCCAATAAACAGGAGGCTGAGGTGGTGCCTATTGTGCCAAAGGTATGCCTGTCAGAGACTAGCATGAGGAGCAAACTGGCACTGCTGTGCTGTCGCAATAGGGATATTGAATATGACACTGATGTGTTGATATTCCTATGTTTTAAGCTTTTTTCATACATTTACAATGGTGTGTTTTTGGGGATGCCTATGTCCAACAGTGCACCGCTATGCTGGATTATCATCCAGCTTACTATAGGCTAGCTTATCACCTAGCCTACGTTTTATTTTTGAAAGTTAAGTTCAACTTCAACTTTTTGTATATGGCAACTGGTTGCTTATGGTTGACAACCACTATTGGCAATGACACCTGACAGCAGCAAAGTGTATATTGTGTTTGACCGGTTTTTAATTTTGGTTCCTAAACGAAGGTTGTAGTTGTGTGAGTTTGTTGAATATCAGGAATGCACATACACAGTACGTACAGACATTACAAAACATTTACATGATTACAGAACACAAAGTACACAAACTTATTGAATTACATAGATAAAAAAATATACCCACCTTCACCTTTAAGCAATGTTTCGTGTGAATTTTATTAAATACAATATTTAAACAAGGCCTGTAACAACTATAGACCCGCTTAAATAATGATAATTTTGTTAATTTTTTGATAATTTTGTACCTAATTGATTACTAATACTAAAATAAGTTTTTGAATTGTAACTAACTCAATGATCCATATGTTGGTCTAAAATAAATATATATTATATTATTATTATTAAATGTGTCTTCGCCCGCGCGGTTGTGTGGCGCGGGGTAGGACGACCGCGGGGGCCTCTTTCTGTGCGGGCGGCAGGCGCACTGCCCGCCCATCTATACAGGGTGTTTGGTAGCCAGGTGCAAAGCCTTAAGAGGGTGCATCCGTGCTGAGCTCGCAACGTCGCATTTTTGGTGATTTTTTGCGAATATTTCACAGAAATTGAATGAAAGTATCAAATATCCGTCTGTAGTGCACTTCGTTTCGAGTGTATTAATGTGTCCAATGCAATGATTAATGGCGATGGACTTTTATTTTCTTAATAAAGGGATAAAATACTATATCTCGTTTAATAAGAAAATAAAAGTCCATCACGATGAATTAATGCATTAGACACATTAATACACTAAAAACGAAGTGCACTACAGACGAATATTTGATACTTTCATTCAATTTCTGTGAAATAATCGCAAAAAATCACCAAAAATGCGACGTTGCGAGCTCAGCACGGATGCACCCTCTTAAGGGGGTGATAGCCGAGGTATTTTTGAGCATTTTGAGCCATACATGTCTTAGCCGAAATTTGATATTTTTTTTTAAATTGAAAATTTTAAAAATTTATAAAAATACCCAGAATTTGTTAGAAACGTGTCAATATTGCACCAAACTTTTATTTCGGATAGTTTAATGTGTATTAGACCAAATGAAATAATTTTTAAGTGTCTGTCTTGCCACATAAACAAAACGGAGGCATTCGAAATTACTAAAAATGTCTTATTTTGGAACAGAGTCATTTTTCTGTGCCATAAAAAAAAATAAAAAAAATCCTGGAAATGTTCAAACATTTTTAAAAACATGCCTGTTTATTGCTCTTTCTTTTAAGGTATCACTCATTCACATTGCTTGCTAAATCTGAGAAAAAAAGTAAAAACCAAACTCGGGGAGCACTACCCTGTATAAATCAAATTAATCTATAAAGTGATCTCAACCTCAAGGAAAGACAAAGACAACGACATTGATCTCTCCTTTTCATGGAGCTATAGTTTTGTTGTATAACAAGACAATTATCCTTTCTTATTCCCAGGTGACTCATTTCTCTTCCGGTGTGAAATTCACGCGCGGCGCGAGCGGCCAACAGCCTCTGCCCACGTTCGACGAAGGCCCACTGTACAAGTATGAAGCCCCGGTCATACCGGATCGGTGTGGCCCCAGCGCTCCCACCATACACGAGATTGTCACCGGTGGATATCTGCAGCATGTTCGGTGAGAAACTACACTTGTAGCTTTCATTTTATCCACCAATGAGGCTGACATAGTCACATTACTCACATTCGTGAATGTAAACCTATAAAATGTTATATAAAATTTGTATATAAAATTTTTTTGGTTGGTTGTTATATACATTATATTGGATATCACCCAGTAGTCAGATTAGATTGGATGAAAATGCAAGTTTGCAAAAAACTTGTGTGAGCAGTTACATTTTTCATTAAATCTTAATTTGTGCTACCGTTATAAAAAGTGCGAGCCCAAGCTCGAACACAGTTCTCTGATTGAGATACCAAAGGCGAAACCTTCAGGCTAGAGGGTTAATTAGAGTCCAAATAATCTAACTAATATTATAAATGCGAAAGTATGGATGGATGGATGGATGGATGGACGGATGTTTGTTTGTTACTCGATCACGCCAGAACGGCCCAACGGATCTGGATGAAATTCGGCACATAGATAGAGAAAAGTCTGGAATAGACTACTTTTTATCCCGGAAAATTGCGTAGTTCCCGCGGGATAGCGATAAACGAATTCTTTGCAGACGAAGTCGCTGGCAACAGCTAGTTATATAATATGTCTTAGTCAATTTACCTTATTATTTTTCGCCCTCACAAATTCCATCTGGTACTTATGTGTGACATCATATTTTTATTTTATTTTATTTATTTTTAGTTTTCCTCTCATTTACTGGCACATGAGGTACTCTATCTTAGCCCTCTACTTCTCACTTTTGCCTTCCTTGTCGTATAAAGAAAACATCCATCCCCACAAACATGCACACTTTTAATTTCGGTAATTTTCATTTTTAGAGCAATTATATTATTTTTTACAGAGCGGAAACCGAAGGCGAGAAAGCGGGCGGGTATTCGTCTACCCTCCCTTGTCTTCGCGCCCTGCAGGACGCCCTGGCGGGCCTGTACCATGCCAGCTGACAGGGACCTGCCGACACTGTTATTGTACTGGATTAACCCGCATCATCGTTTAAAAGGGCCCATTTCACCTCCCATCCGTCGAACATACACTCAGCGGCATATTTAGCGGAACACAAAGAAAAAGTGTAGGTAACTAAGTTTTTTTATTTTTTTATTTTTTTTTCTGGTCGAGCATTAAGTATTACTATGCGTTTTGCAATTTTTTTGTGTTCCGCTAAATATGCCGCTGAGTATATTTATGTAAGTTTTCTACTAAACTGTTAAAAATGAATGCCAAATATCAAAAGCATTGGTAATTCACTTATTGGGCCATTCTCTTAAAAGTTGTACCCATACCCCCAACTTTTTTTATGGGATTTTGTTTCTTTTTTCGGATTCCTATTCAGAATCACGAGCACTATCGATCCTGATAGGAGAAAAAAATGTCCTGATAATTCCATAATTTTTCCAGCTTAAAATTTCGTTCCATTCCGTTACCGCCGTACAAATTTGTATAAATAATGTAACGGAATGGAAGAGGCAATTTTGGGCCGTTTTTTTTCTCCTATCAATATCGATAGTGCTCTTGATTCTGAGTAGGAATCCGAAAAAGAAACAAAATTCCAGAAAAAGTTGGGGGTACAACTTTTAAGAGAATGGCCCTATTACTTATTCACGACGGCGAGTGAGCTATATTTGTGGTAAACACGTATCTGTACACGTGTCAATGTGTGCGTTCCTTCCGGAGCGATTTTCGAGCGAGATTTCTCCTTTGCTTCCCATAACCGATTTTCTCTCACGCACACTTACACGTATGTAGATACGTCACCACAAATAAAGTTCATTCGCCATCGTGAAATGCATGAGCTTTAAGTAAGTAGGTACCTGTCAGGATAGTCTGTCTGAAGTTTCGTATCGTTTCGATTATAGTTGACGCAACCGCCATTCGGACTCCCACCCGTCCAATATGTCGTCAAAAAAGAAACATCTCCCACTCCGCTACGTCTATTGGAGTTAACTATATTAATATACTGAAATACAAATACGGCTGGTACCGTTTCAGACCCATGTGGCGTATTATAGCTAGCTTTACTGTATGCTTAGTGTAAGTTTCCGATTGCAAGATACGGCTCGATCACGTTTGCGTTAAGCTGTCCAAATACTATGAGAACTGTTTGTTGTCGTTTCGTTCCGCTAGCGGCGCTGTCAATTTTCCTATAGTAATTGAGACGTTTAACGCGAACGCGTTCGATACGTTTTTCGTGTCAGAAACTTACACTAGGGGCTCTAAGCCTCTAGTGCAGTAGTTCCCAAAGTGGTCCAGGTGGACCCCCAGGGGTCCACGGAAGACTCGACGGGGGTCTACGTTGAGCGTGACCAAAAATGGGGGTCCACAATCGCAAGCGGGGGTGCATGAAAATTAATTTGGTCGATAGTGAAGAACTAAAATGTTGACTTGACTTCTCCTATCAATATGCCTTATAGGCCATAGGCAGATAATATTTTAAGAAGTTCAGCGACTGTTACTTGTTAAACTTGCATTTTCCATATTCAGTACAACGCGTCGAGACACACGGAAATATACTATATTTATTTTTACCACTCCGAATGGAACGTTTTCTAAATAAATTTTGTGAGAATTGATTGGTTATTGTGCTGTGAGTCATTGTAGATTTCAAGAAAGTAAAGTAAAGGATGGATTCACTCGCAGCACAAAAATTAAATTTAATTGAAAATTTGTTTAGTCGACTTTATTTTCAAATAATTAACCCTATCAACAAATCAATTCTAACCAATTTTTTCGAAAACTGTTAATTTATCGTTGAAACTCAGCAACAACGCAAGTTTCCATAGATAGAGCTAATCTTATTTTTTTTTCGACATTTAGTTTAGAAATTAGTGGTAATGTAGCTGCAGGGGGTCCACCGGATCCAGCAAAATTTTGAAAGTGGTCTATGGAACAAAAGAGTTTGGGAACCTCTGCTCTAGTGTAAGTTTTCACACGAACAAACGTCTCGAACGCGTTCACGTAAACGTCTCAATTAGGTACTATGAAAAGTTTGGCAGCGCCACTTGCGGATCGAAACGGCAACAAATTGTTCTCATAGTATTTGACATTTTAACGCAAACACATTCGAGACATATTTTGTGACAAAAAACCAACACTAAGCATACTGTAATATTAATGTTCTCGATTTCGTCCACATTCCTTTTTGGACGAGTATCCCCAACACGTCCACAATGGTACACAGTGGATCAACTGGTTCAGCTGTACCCACTACATTATAGGTCGTAGATGACTATATGTGGCATTGTAGATACGACAGTTGAAAAAACTTGAGGGGTTTGTGTTATCTTTTAATATTGTTTAGAAATGTGTGATTTATTTTGTATCTTTATGCTAGGCAACGTATCCTAAGTACTGTTACTAAACTCCCATATAAGAGTGTAAATAACTTAGCTAAGCTATTAAATAGGTACTGTCTGTTGTTATTGTTGTTTCGGTAATAAATTGAGTGCATTCAAAAAGTATTTTTACTGTATTATTAAATACTAGCTGTTGTCCGCGACTTCGTCCGCGCAGAATTAAAAAAACCCGGCCATAAAGATTGCACTTCGGTCTTTGGAAAGAGACAACTGGCGTCACGTAAGTTGGACCGAGACAACGCTCTACGAAGCCGAAATTAGCCGAGACGACCGATATGCAATCTTTATGGCTGGGTAGGGTTCTAATGGTTAAACAATTTCCAAATCGGACTACCTAGTAGCTTCGGAGTCTATTCTATGCAGACAAACAAACGATCAAATCTTTCCCCTTTTTAATATTAGTGTACAGTCGCCATCAGATATATCGTAGCGGGCGAGGTTATCAAATACTTCGGAGCAGCCTTAAATTTCAATAAATTCATTACAACTGTAAGGTTAATAACATCAGAACACCCAATTAGTCATAAATATAATAACAGCGACTTTTCAATAAAATCGGGACGTCACAGATCGTCAAAGTTATCGATGCAGACAGGCTGACCATAAAGATCGGAACATTTTTGGAAAATATACCTTAACTTTGTGACAAACAGTTTAAATTACAGTGTGTTTATAATAAAACTAGCTTTATAAAATAGAACTACATGTTTTGACTTATAACAGCAGAAGAAGAAAAATTTTATTCTTAAAAAAGTATACCTAATGGCAATTTAGTGGCCAGTAACAATTTACACTTTATACAACAAATAAAATTGGTTGCCTGTAAAGTCGGTATACGGGCGAAAGTTTTACGTGACAACGACTTTGAGTGGTAAAATAATTTTAATGTGAATATTCATTCGTATAGTAGGAAGAAGGATGAAATAATAGTAACAATTTAAAACATTTATTTATACAAAGAATTATATTTAACACTAACTGTGCTCGAGTGGAAGGGACGCGTGCCTTTCACTTTTTATGTCTGTCTCTCTCGCTCTTAGGCGGGCTAACCATGCCCGAGTGGAAGGGACGCGTGCCTCTCACTCGCTCTCATTGTGAGCGCATAACGTGAGCGGAGCGTAACGCAGTTTCTTGAAGTGTCACCCGGCAAACCAATTTATAAGACGTTGTCACGTCAAAAAGGTTTTATGTTACTAACAGTGAATTATGCATGCAGACGTGTACACTATATAGGTGACATATCTTTCATTTTGGCATGACGTTTGAGCCTTATTTGTATTTCGTTTGGAATTCGAATCTATTATTATATACGTAAGGTTTATTTTCCACATATGTTCCGATATTTATGATCAGCCTGACTGCGTCGATACCTTTGACGGTAGGTTTTTCCTGATATTTTTAGCTCATTGAACGTCCCGAATTTATTGAAAAGTCGCTGCTCTTATATTTATGACAGATTGCGTGTTCCGATGTTATTAACCATATTTAGTGTAACGAATTTATTGAAATTTAATGCTGCTCCGAAATATTTGAGGACCTCGCCCGCTACGATATATCTGATGGCGACTGTACATAGGCGATGGTTAATGTAACAACTGCATTCGACCCTGTCAACTATAATGCTATACAAAAGAACTAATTTGCTTGGATGTACCTACATCATCTTCCTAGCGTTTTTTGCGGCATTTGCCACGGCTCAGTGAGCCTGGGGCCCGCTTTGACAACCTAATCCCAAGATTTGGCGTAGGCACCAGTTTTTACAGAAGCGATTGCCTTTCTGACCTTCCAACACAAGTAAACTAAGCCTTATTGGGATTGGTCTGGTTTCCTCACGATGTTTTCCTTCACCAAAAAGCTCATGATAAATTTCAAATGTAATTTCGCGCATAAATTCCGAACAACTCAGAGGTGCGAGCCCGGGATTCGAATCCGCGACCCACAGGTCCACAGAGAGGTCCACAGGTCATACCACTAGGAGTAGGCTACCACGGCTTTTTTTCCCTTTGTACCTACCTGAGATTTCGTAAAAATGCCGAAAGATAGAGGCGCATGTCCACTGTCAAACCCTCAACCTTCACTTGGAATAATACATCAAACCATGGTGGCTTGTAACTTTGTCACTGGCTAGCGGAGAACAGTAAAGAAAACAAGACGTGGGTGTAAAAATATAATACAAAATAAATATGTACAGTCGTTTCAGTCAGCACTGCTCTTGAAGGATAACATGCACTGGCCTGAGACTTCGGGTAGGCAGGAAAGCAGGCAGGGCAGGGTATCGGGATGGCCTCGGACTGCTCCGACGGGCGGGAGAGGAAGGGCTGCAATAGTGGCAGCTCTTTTTATGTTTATAAACAAGTAGAATACAGCAGCAATGTGGCAGCAATCTTTAGTTTTACAAAATAAAAATCCGAAATGCGGCTTATGCCTTGCCAAATAATCGAGCGAGTCGCAGGAAAAAACAAAAGCCGATCGTAAATTTAGAATTTAGTTTTTATTTGTAAGCGGCCAGTGCGCTTTTGGCGCGTCGCGGAGGTTTACCATGTTACAACTTGCTTGTACCACTAACCACTAACTCACTGTCATCGCTTGTAAAGAACTACTTACTCTTAATTTTGACCACTAAAACTCATTGGTATTAAGTTATAGAGACACCGACACGTGCTCTAAGCTTTAAGCCCGCTTTTTGTCGGCGCATAACTCCAAAATAAACATCCCCATATTTGTTGTACTTTAATGCAATGAACTTCCATTAAAAACACGCGAAAACGGTCTCTAAAACTACTGATATAAGGTTCTGGTGAAGTCGTTTTGTGTGCTAAGCGGCGCTTTAACACTTTATCGCTTCTCCAATATTGACTCCTTCATAGGTATGGCTTTATAATTTTGAATGCATAACGCATTCAAAGTTAGCATTCCAATACCACAGCTCTGATGTAACGAATAAGGTAGATTTTTAAGTATTATCTTGGCAGAGTTACGGCGTTTTCGAGTGGCACTAGTGACGTGGACAACCGGACAAATATATCGTATATGCATTATCGCTTTTTGTGATTTCTGGACTTGAATGGACAGGAAAGTGTGTTACTCAATATCTACGGATAAGATTAAATTATTAAAGGATTAGATATCAATTAGCGGTTCGCTTGGTGTTGATTTATTTCCGTACCTACTTTCTTTTTATCTCTTGGAAAAATAAGGGAAAAAATTCTTGGACAATTTGTCATAGAACGTCGCCAACACTTACTAAGCTAGTGCTTGACGTTTGGATGTGGAAAGTTGTTGTTATTGGGCTGAGTGTGGACCGGTCCTAGGGTAGGGTAGAGGTGTAGGGTAGGATAGAGCAAGCGGGGTTTGATCAGAGAAGAGCTAAGTTGTTTCGGCGCCCTTCATTCGATTCGACGGTCGCAATTTGCAACTCCTCCCACCATGAAGTTGCTTTTCGCACCCCGTGCCACCTGATTATGGTGCCTTTTGCCATCAAGTACTGTTAATCTGAATAAAACTGGTCACCGGTATTCAAGAATATATTATTTCCAAGATATACAACGCCATTTCTAATACGACCATCGCGGGGAGAGGCCATTGAGGCCAAGCAGGGAGCTCTGTCTGTCAAAAACCACAGACTATAGCATTAGGCTACAAGGCAACGTTCAGAAATCAGTCTAGCAGTACTTATAGCTGCCGCGCTGCTATAGTAGAGTAGGGTAGGGGGTCTTCTAAGGAACCGGTACTTTTAAGAAGCTCTAGCTCACAAAAGGCTAGCCCACCGAAACAAAAGCCCTATCTACACTCAACTCTATGTATACAAGGTGTCATAAAAATCCGGAATCGGCGAATCGTTGGCCAACTTTATCCATTCTACTCTGCGCCATAATTAGATTAAAAAAAACTACTAAAGAAGAAAGAACTAACAAAACTACCAAATCCAGAGTGAACAGGCTGTTACTGAACCAGTGAGCTACATCTTCGGCCTGATCTGCACTTACCATCAGATGAGATAGAGGTCAATCGGTGGTCAGTTTTTTTTTTTTTTTTTTTTTTTTTTTTAATTAGCCTATTGTAGTGTCCTATTGCAGTGTCAGTTTATAATAAAAAAAAAGATGGCCGGGGTTTTTACGATCCGCGCGGGAAGAGAAGCAGCTAATATTATATTCTACGTTTTATCTCCGTAAAAAAATCCTGAACCAGTTCTACATGAGCGTTGAGTCAAAGTTACTTTAAGCTCTTGCAAATCACGATGGCTAGTGAGCTTTATTTGTATTAAGCACGTATCTGCATACTTGTCAATGTGTGCGTAAGAGCGAAAGCGGGTATGATAAGCAAAAAAAATAAGAAAACTCGCTCGAAATTCGCTTCGCAAGGCACGCACACTTTGACACTGCAGATACTCGTTACCAAAAATCAAAAAGTTTATTTTGCAAATAAATAGGCCGCCAAGGGCTCTTTTACGTGTCTTTTTTTGAAACTACCATCGGATTCGGAAAGACCATCATTGCCAAGAAGAATGCGCCGCAAGAAACTAGACAGAAAGTCATTTTTTCAAAACACAAACAAAACTCAATCGCCTTCGTGAATTTCAAGAGCTAATAAGCTGAAATTTTCCAAATTAATTTTAAAACAAAGAGTATAACCGTACACGTAGGGATTATTATATCCCTTGCTTCCATTACCCGTAGCGCACGTGTCTCGATACAATTACCATGTGTCCCGTGCGGCGCCGCGGGGCGAGCCTAATTGGCCCTGTGTAAACTTGCCGGGTGCCCGGGGCTCGTTCGGCTGCCCGTCGTTGTGGAGGCGGCTTTGCTTGCTTTTGCGGGTGTAGAAACTTGCGCAAGGGTCTGGTTTGGGCACTCGCAAAACGTCTTCTCTGCAAATGGTCCCTTATGTACTCGTAAAATACCCCATTCGCAAAACGTCCTTTTCTCAAAAGGTCCCACCCCTGTCCCAAAACGTCCCGTCTGCGAAATGACCCGTTCGCAAAATGTCCCGTCTGGAAAAAGCTTGTTTCAGTAGAGACTAGGAGTCTTCTCATGGGATAAGGATCGTTTTGCGAACGGGCCATTTTGCGAATAAAGGGACATTTTGTAAACGGGACTTTATTTATGTGAAGGGACGTTTTGCGAACGGGCCCTTTTGCAGAAGGGTCGTTTCGCGTAAGGGACAAATGGACATTATGCGAGTGGGACATGATGCGGCTAAACCATCTGTCTGGATTGCTACGACCGTCTCACTCTTTGCCGCCAGTGCCTGTGCTGCTGTTCCAGTCGCTGGCAACCCAACAGTGATTTGTTACTTTTATTTTAGTATGGCAACGTTGCCCTTTCTTCTGCCTTTAGGATCCGCACCGACGGTCTGTGCCTTATAATATTTTTAATCCGCGATGCAAAAAGAGGGGGGGTTAAAGGTTTGACGTCAATGTCTTTGTGTGTGTGTGTGTGTGCTTGTGGCATCGACGCGGTTTTTTTTAATCGAAAGCTAAACTACTTAGACATGTTAGGTAAAAATCAGTCCAGCAGTTTTAGCATGGGGGGATTTTTAATTTATTGTTATTATCAAAACGTACTATTTACATGCAAAACAGTAAAAAAAAACCAAGAATAATGCCTTACATCATTTTGGAATGAGCTGATACTCTTCAAATTGCTCGACCGACTTTTACCAAACATGGCATGGCTAAGAAGCACCGCAAGGAAACTGGCTTCCGAATCCGTTTGAGAGTTATGATGCAACAGGCGGACAAACACACACACAGACACCGACGACAAACTTATAACTACCCTATTTTCGTCGGGGGTTAAAAAAGATACACTAAAGCCCCAGATGGAAAGAGAAGTTTAACTCCCACGTAACCGTATCGATTTGGTAATATCGATATTTCCGCTTTCCAAAAACAAGATGCTAAAGTTCGTGGGAACTGCGCACAGCCGTTCTATTTTAGTCGCTGTTCCAAACATAACAATGGACGCCATACTAAGTTGGCGTTTACCAAATCCGCCCAACTAGCGCGCTAATATTGACTTCTTATTACCGCTCGCTAACCGCACCGATACCGTGCTGTAGCCGTAGAGTTAGAGATGCTGGAGGTGTCCTAGCTGTCCGGTTAGCACGAGAGCGCGCGAGAGTCGCGTTGCGCACGAGGCATACACCCGTCTCTTTCGAGAAGGAATAGTAAGAGAAAGACGGGCTATCTATCTCGCGCGCCACGCGACTCTTGCGCGCTCTCGTCTAGACGTGGTGGCCCATATTTCACCAGTTGAAAAAATGTCGGCGATAGTGACAATTCGCAAGGCGACCAGCAAGCTTATTACGTAACTCGCTCGCAATCGCCATCGTGTTCATTTTGACAGTTCATGTATGGGCTGACAATTGGCATCGGAATCAGCTAGCTGTGACAATCATACATGAACTGTCAAAATGAACACGATGGCGATTACGAGCGAGTTACGTATAAGCGTGCTGGTGTAGTCAATATGGAGCCAACCGGCGTCGATTCTGGTCGAGTTGTAATGTAAATAGAATTGTCCCTCGTCATCGGCAATGGTCTCTGTCTGTTTCGTAGTAATAAATAGAGACGGAATCATAGATGACTGACAGGGAAGGAGTGGTGAAACAGGCCGTAAATGTACCAGCTGCTTCTCTTCCTGCTCACATCGTAAAAGACCATCGAGGGATTGGCGAAAATCTTAAGTATCATGGTTATAGGCGATGTGGCTAGCAACCCATCACTATTTTGAGTCCCCGTTTCACCTATAGGTACGCCCGCAATCACGCTAAAGGTGGCCTAAAGGTCTTCTTATGCTATGTATATGGCTTTGCTTACCCCGTAAGAGATAATAATGACACGTGACAATATCTATGTACTTACAGTCCGTGAGCTCTTAGAATGCCATTTGGGTTTGTTATGCTGTCTCAATCACTCTTATGGGTTTGATACTTCAATCGGCCGAGTGAGGGAGACAGCAATACAAACCCGAATGGCATTCGAAGAGCTCACGGACTATATGTTTGTATAGAATTTGTTTATGTTACCAGCTCTTTTGGAAAAGGTCACCGTTACCAAATAGAATAATATGCCACAAGCCACAATAATCTTACCAATGCTTGGAAAACACACAAGGCGGACCAAAGGACCTTAAGTGGCAAGGTTCCGTCCGGGAGTTACCACCATCCTACTCGCTGTATTGCCGTGTTCAGGTGTTGATAGTATGACAGCCGGTAAAACCATACAGAACGCCTGACTAGAAAAAGTTCCGCTGTGACACGAAAATTACCCTTAAAATTATTAGGTATGTTTAATTTTCATGCCACAACGGAAAACTTTAAAGGTGGACACCGTTTTGATCCTTACCCTCGTGGCAATCGGTAGACACTGGCGCAGTTCTCCTGTGGCATTGTTTTTTTTTTCAAACATTCCATTTTCAAAAAGGCTCTTCCAACCATAAACTATCTCTGCGGGCAGTATCGCGCAGTGTTCGGATAATATTGTGATTCTGGAGTCGCCGTGCGGAGATAGCAGGTAATGTGCGTCTCCCGACCGTATTGTACTGACTTTATACGGGATAGTCTGCGCTGTTCAAGTGCGGGATCGTTAGAACTTTGCGGTCTGAGCGCGTAAATTTAGCGTCATTGAGCCAGGTTATAAATTAAAAGCAAACGAGCTTATTACTGTCTAGTCTAAGGATGTAACGAATAGAGCACGATATTAATGGATTGCCATGGCTAACATTTCGTCGGTTTTGATCTGTCAGAATTTTTATGCAACTATACCATCCCTAGGTAATCCCTAGTAATAGTTATTACTACTAATAAGAAAGTAAGTAAGTAAATTCTTTATTGTGCAAAATAAACATAAGACAAGTATAATTGACAAACACTGAGATACATTGCACAAAGGCGAACTTATCCCTTTAAGGGATCTCTTCTAGTCTTCTGGGCATATTATAATAGAATAGAATAGAATAGAAAAGTTTATTTCTCCGAATATGGTACAATTGTTGAAATTATTACATGTGTTCAGCATATTATATTACTAATTCTGTTACCTCCTTACTCATAAACTAGGTATATACTTTATAGATTTAGATGTAATATGTAAATGAAGAATATAGGTTTTTTTTCATACCGGAAAAATATAATATGTAAGTACCTAGTTCTGCGGAATAGCGATTATTATTATTATTAAATTCTTTACACACCATTTAAAATTATTCATGTTTTAATTGTTTTATTTAATGAATTAATCACAATCGCTTCAGTTCTATTTTTTGTTTAAAAAAATAAAACAGAAGTGAACAATAATTCCGCGGTCAGGAAGTAATCTAATAAAAATAGAGTTATTAATTAAATAGTCTTTAAAGAATTTTATGATCTATTAAATACCAACATAGCAACGTAAAACCAGCCAGCAACTTACATAATGTAAACCGCTAATGTCTATGGTTCATCAAATAACCTGCATATCAAATTCGCAGCTATTGTGCTGAATCCTTTGTTTTCTGTTATGGCGCAACGCGATCCAAGATGGCCGAAACGTCATCGAAGCAACATGGCCGCTGCAACGGTTATTGTTCTAAGCGGGTAGAATGCGTGAGGTAGAGCGTTTGTATTCACGTAGGTTATTAAATGAATTTATAAGCACTGAAACAGACAAAATATTTTTTTATTCGGCGCTCCATAGTTACGTTATAGCTTTAGAACCTTTGGAAAAGTCAATTTTGTCAGTTATAATACTTTTTATGTGACATATAGCTGCATAGTTTAAATAAAATTTCGATTGATGGATGTCTTTTTAAAAGCTTTCTTCCAAGTGGTTTACTCTTGACTGAGTAGGTACTGTCACGCGCGAGGTAGATTACCGGTCTCTTTCTATAATGAACAGTAAAAAAGAGACAGGTAGGTCTATCTTGTACTTGAAGTTAAATGGCCCGCGCTAAGTTTTGAAATCGAAATGTCCTGAGAGTAACTGAATAGGAATTGTCATTGGCCCATCGTAAACGACTCAATCCACCGTTTGGCCCGACTGTCAAAATAGTTGAGCAGCCTTGCACTAAGCTAAGAGTCTCACTCAGAGCTTATTACGTGACAGCTATCTGATTCCGATGCCAATTGTTAGCCCATACATGAACTGTCAAAATGAAAACGATGGCGATTGCGAGCGAGTTAGACAATAAGCCTAGGGTCTCTACCTTTTACGACACTCACGAGAAGACGGGCCTATTCTAAACCCGGGCGCCAATTCATACCGAACTAAAAGAGCACACAACTAAACACAGTTAACCCCTCGAACGCTCGCGAATTTTTATTACGGCCGTAAATTTTCGGCGCTATTGTATAAACAAATTAATTAGCAGTAAAAACGTACAATATAGCGGCTGGTTTACACTGAGTTTTATAAAGACGGATGGTCTGGCGCGCGGCGAGTGATCCGAAAACATGCGATGATTGAGAGCTGATACAAGCCAGTATTTTGATAAATAAATAAAGTTTTAGGGATGCCTCCTGATTTTAAAATGTATCGATAGTGAATAATTTATTTTATATTATTTTAAACCGGCTTTTGGCTTTGCCCTGGGCTTGATTTGCGTTAATTTCTGGTAATATTGTTTAGTAATCGAATTTCGTTCGCTTTTTTGTGCATGATGTTTTATCTTTCTCTTTTTTAAAGATTCATTAATTTATTGCTTTCATTCATGGTTAAGAATGTTTAATTCAGTTGAATTTTTACTTAAGTATTTAATTTACAAAGGTATTTATAGAGAGAAAAAATATTGTGGTTTATCACCTTAGCTTCAAAAATATATTTATAGATATTTTCTGAAACATTTTCATCTATAATTATATCTCTTGTAGATGTAGCATGTAAAAATAATATGTACATATTTCACACAGGCTCGATTGTCTTGCACGTGTGGTAGCGGGGTAGCACAGGTAAATATTTTTTGTTCAAAATAAAAATAGTGCATTGGTGTGCAGATAAAATTTAAACCCAGATGTCCAAGTAAGTCAGGATAATGAACTCACAACCTCTGTAAATTAAAAAAAATAATTTGGTAATTAAGGAAATAAAAAATGCAACGTATTAGAAGAACCCGGAGTAATTATAAATTGAATATTTGCTTTGGGGCACAAAGACTTAACTTTTATCTATCTATCGACATTTTTATGTAACTATCCCATCACTATCCTAGAAATAGGTACAGTGTAAACTGTGCGTTAAGGTGGGCGCTGTTTTTTTTCGGCCAGGCTGTTCCGATGACGTCCGTGCCAGCCCGCTAGTGATCAATTTAAAAAGTATAAAACGCACTAATGGACCCGTTTCCGCCGACCGCGTTCCTATTTCAAAAGTTAGCCGCGTTTGACATTTTGTTTTCTTATTTTGAAATGTTTTGATTTATTGCTTGGCTTTTTATAAAAACGATTTGTTTTGGGGTGTGTAGTTTAAGAGTTCACATTTTTTCACATTCAATACCTAGTCATACTCTTACATGCTATTTATGTATATGAATCAACAGCCAGCAGAAAAAAATACATAAGTACAATTAGAAATATAATTCAGGTTTAATACAAGGTGTGTAGTGAAATTTAATCTACCTGCCTTAATAATCACACCACAAAATTCGACCTACTTAAATTCCTAACCCAAAATCTGCGATGTAAAATGGCTTACTCCAAGCTCTGCATGCAGGGTCGCTTCAGCCAAAAAAACAAAACAACATCGCTTCAGATGCAAGGACTTTGGCCTATTTTCGCAACAACAATGACAAGGGGGCCAAATACCATGACTCCGACGTTGAGCAAATTATAATATAATCTGCGGAACAGGGGTAAACAAAGGAATAAAGATGGTGCTCTATGAATAAAATAAAAATAGCATAGATGATATCTGTGAAACGGGCTGAGTATGGAATATGTCGAGTTATTATTCTCCTAATAACTGGATCGTATTAACTTTGCGTGTAGAGCTATGGTGGTGTAGAGGGGGCTCATAACAATACTATTCAAATGTTTAGATTAAAATTAACCTACGAAATTGAAAAATAGTGATTTTTAAAGCTGCTACGACTTATTTTGTCACTCACGCTATGAGTAGTGTGTATTATTCTACGTTTCATGCATTTCAAATAAAACCTCATAATCATCATCATCATCATCATCAGCGTATGTTCGTCCACTGCTGGACATAGGCCTCTCCCATGGCACGCCACTGAGCACGATCCTCGGCCACTCTCATCCAGCTCTTGCCAGCTGCCTTGCGAAGATCCTCGCTCCACCGAGTCTGAGGACGTCCTACGCTACGTTTGCCGATTCGTGGTCTCCACTCAAGAACTCGTCTACCCCAACGGTTATCGGTTCTTCGGGTTAGATGCGGTCATTCTTCAGCGTGCTAATGCGATGGGCTATGTCGATAACTTTGGTTCTCTGTCTGATCACTTCGTTACGAATTCGATCTTTTAGAGAAACTCCGAGCATAGCCCTTTCCATAGCACGCTGAGAGTAAAATAAACTATTTGCCAGTTCTAGACATCCCTAATCCCCCAACGACTGTCTTTATGGCATTTATAGATTATTCATTTGTATCTGGCATCGATAGCATCGATACTGCGATCGGCGTTATTGTCGTGTCCCCGCTCTTGTTACGATCCGAGTAATTGCCGCCATCGATAACTTATCGATATGCTACCAATTCGCTTCTCTAGTAAGAACAAATTAAGAAAAGGTTTTTATGCGAATAGTTTGCTCTTTTTTTCTATTTTTGGGTAAGTTATTTTGACTGAGAAAGCAATGTAAGTCACATCTTTTAAATATCATAAATGTATGGTTTAGTAGGTATAGGTATACTGTGACTTTGAATAGTATACACGCACCTTGTCTTACTGTCTGGGCAAAATTAAATCTAAGTAATTAATTAATTCCTGATTTTTTTAATGAATAAAAAGGTAATAATTCATTATGTAGAATAATTGTATCTTCTTCTTTAGATGCCTCTCCGACTAGCGAAGGTTGGCAGTCAGTTCTGAGTATTTCTCCCTGTCTCTCGCGAGGCGAAATAGATGGGCAGCACTCGCGGTGCCGGTCCACTCCCGAAGATTCCTCAGCCAAGATTTCTTTCGTCGGCCTACGTGTCTTTTGCCAGCGACTTTGCCCATCATAATGAGCTGCAGAAGACAGTATCTATCATGTCGCATCACATGTCCCAGATACGCCACTTTTCTTTGACGGATGATATTCCAGAGACATCGTTTCTCGGTGACACGTAGTAAGACTTCTTCATTAGTCACCCTCTGTGTCCAGCTTATCTTTAGAATGCGTCTATGACACCACATTTCAAAAGCCTCTATACGTTTCTTGAGTTCCTCCTTGATAGTCCAGGACTCGCATCCGTATAAAAGGATTGGCCAAATGTAACATTTAAGAATGCGAGTACGCAGACTAATTTTAAGACTCCGACTGGTCAGTACCTTTTTCATGGCATTGAAAGAGCTTCTGGCGACTTCAATGCGAGTTTTAATTTCAGTGTCACACTCCCAGTCTTCAGTCAACCATGTACCCAAATATTTGTACTTTGTAACTTTTTCCAGTCTTTGTCCCGACACGGTTATTACCGGATCCTGAGCACGGTTTCTTGACACGGTCATGACCTTGGTTTTCTTGATGTTCATGCTAAGCCCCGCTCTTTCACTGCACTCGTTTACCCTGTCAACGATAGTCTGCAATTCAGAACGCGAAGCCGCTATCAACACTGTGTCATCGGCATACCTCAAATTGTTAATGACATGTCCGTTAATTTTGACTCCACAATCAAGTTCCTCCAGGGCTTCACTCATAACAGCTTCCGAGTAGAGGTTGAATAGGGTGGGAGACAGGATACATCCTTGCCGAACTCCCCTTTTGATCGGTACTGTTGGAATAATTGTATGGTCACCCTATATTTCTTGAGGTGTCTACGTCAGTTATGTTAAATAACGTAGTAATAAGCTAATAAGCATAGGGTGACAATAATTTCGATGAAAAGGATTCTTAACATCACGTTTGTTCATCACCACTGATTAACTGAGTAAGTAAAAATGGTTCCAGCATACTAATTTAAAGTCACCGTGTTACCTGCGTTAATTTAGGGGTTTTTTTATAAACAGGTTTAGATTGACGAACCAACATTTCTAATTCGCATTCCGCATTCAAAACTAACCTTCTAATTAGTCCGTTAAGTAACTGGCAACCTAACGTCTGATGCGGTGCTAATTTAAAAAAAAAGAGCGTCCAAAAATTAACAATGGAATATCCTTACCTGCGCCATTTTGTTCCGTCGTTTACGATGCATTTATTTTAATTGCACCCGATCAAACGTACCGACAAACACGGGTTTAAAAACATATTTAGTACGAAAATGAAGCATGCATCCTGCTCTATCTAATAAGGATATAAGAGATGGATGCTTTACGTCTGATTTTTTTATGTGTGCTTGGTCTTTTAAATAAGGCAAAACGGTACCTTTGTAATGTTAGCATGTTTGGCAATTTTTTAACGTTATGGTGTGCCGTCGAATTTGTTGATGCGAGAACAGTTGTTGAAAAAACGTGGTGAAATAATTGGCCAAATGGCGTTGCGGCTATTAAAAATATAAAAACATGAAGAGATTTTTAGCTCTATCTATTACTTTAGGTACCTTACTTAGGATGGATTCGACCAAAGTTTTTATATTCCAGGAATAACACTTTACTCTCTGATACTAATGTCAAAATAGTATGGCGTTTTGACATTAGTATCCGAGAGTAAGTGTTATTCCTTGCTTTAAAACTTTGGTCGAATCCAGCCTTAGTAACTCAAAATTCGTAAAATCTCAAATAATTTGAAATAGGGGCTGTATCCATTTTTTTCGAATGTCGACAAGATTTATTCCAATAATTCAAGTAAAAACAAACCGATTGTTTTATGGGAGTTGGGACTAAAATAACATACTCGTATATGTACCAAAAGCAATCGTAAATAAAGTAATAATATAGAAGTCGTTATAGATATTGCCGAGAGAGTCGCTAATAACGACATCCGTTAACGTTATTCCTTGCTTTAAAACTTTGGTCGAATCCAGCCTTAGTAACTCAAAATTCGTAAAATCTCAAATAATTTGAAATAGGGGCTGTATCCATTTTTTTCGAATGTCGACAAGATTTATTCCAATAATTCAAGTAAAAACAAACCGATTGTTTTATGGGAGTTGGGACTAAAATAACATACTCGTATATGTACCAAAAGCAATCGTAAATAAAGTAATAATATAGAAGTCGTTATAGATATTGCCGAGAGAGTCGCTAATAACGACATCAAAACGATTAAGGAAGAAGATGATAATAACAATATTGATAATATCTATGTGGGTTTTAACAAAGATCATGATCAATTGTTTAGGCCATTTACTGACTTAGAACTTGTTGCTTCAAAGTACTTCATTCCAGACAACGGTAAACCAAATTGAAATAGGTAAGCATACTACAGACGTTATGTTATGAGGAATGATTTGCCATCGGGTAAACTCGGAGAGCACGAATACTTACGAAGTGTCATTATCATTATTAAATTGACGTATTTATGTGAAAGTGTATGTTCACTTTGACATTAGACATTGACTACTAGAGTTTTATTTTAATGGACATAAACATACGACAATTCATTGTCATTTCTTGAGCACAGTTCTTCGAATTTTATCATTATTTATCACGTCTGTAAAACGGATTCTGTATGTGTAGAATCGGGAAGTAGGTAACTCTGTAATCTCCAAGAGTCACTTGCACGGACCAGGGTTAACGACTTAACCCCGTGTTAGATGCTAACCCGGGGCAAAGTAGTGTCAAAATGTATGGAACTGTCAAACCTAACCCCGAGTTAGCGATTTAATTTTTTAACTCTGGACTGTGCAAGTGGGGCTTCACGCGTTTGCTATCAGGTAATAGAATAAGGGCTATGCTTGGAGCGTCTTTACGAATTGAAAACGGAATTTGGTATGGATTTAGTTACGGTCCCGGGGCAGGGCACTGAACAGTTTTTGATTGCAGAATGTGAAAAGGAACATGAAAATTTACTACGGAGATGCGATAAACAAGGGTAATGTAATTTGTGCTCTTATAAGCGTTTACCACTAAATATAAGCCACCCAAAATATTAATTCCACGCAGACGAAGTCGCGGGCAAAAGCTAGTATATAATAAAAATAAGTTAAAATAATATAAAAAAAACCCTCGCTTGAATAAAGACATAATAATAAATTGTACGCCAGAAATTCTTCACATCATTTTGGAAAAGACCTGATACTCTTCAAACTACTGGACTGATTTTACCAAACATGGCTAAGATAAGAACCACCGCAATGAAACTGGCTTTCGAATGGAAAAATCGCATCCAAATCGGTCCATTCCTTTGAGAGCTACGATGCACACTAGACACACACACAGACATCGACATCAAACTTATAACACGCCTCTTTTTGCGTCAGGCGTTAAAAATAAGATAAAAATTAGCATGTTCTTGAAATTTTGTACATTGTTATCTTATCCAATGAAGAATAAACGGGTCAGACATGTCAAAGTAATCAAGAATAAAATTTAGAGTTCAATAGACTGGCAAATAGCGGAATAGTTTCAATTGGCACGATCATCTCCAATCTAAAGTAAACTACATTTGAATTGTTTTGTACCATTATTTCATTAGGATGCTTGTGGTGTTGCGTCATCGAGATACAAAACTATAGAAATAAAATAACCCAATAAATATGTGAAGTTTAATATCAAGACATCGCTTGCGCTAAAAGTTTTCAGAATAATCTAAAATAACCAGGTACTGAAATTTCTTAAAGAGTTCTTACTGAATTGATGCTCTGCCATGCTCACAAAATTTTCGAGAAAATAATCATAAAATAAAAGTAATCATACTAAACGTGGCCTTTGGGTATTGTTACCTTAGGCTCTGTCTACGCCGTAATTAAGGGATATAGACGTGATTTGTGTATGTATGTAAAATAAAATTTTGACTTTGACTGACTGATTCGTTGTTGCTCAAAGTTTTGGGCATAGAAATAGAAAGCTGAAAAATTACTAGAAACCTTTACGATGTAAACATGAAATATAGACGGACTTTTCGAATCTCACACGGGATGGGAATTGCTAGAGTTAAGTTCTTCTTCATCTTCTTTTTCAACCCTTTTACGTCCATTGCAGGACAATACCTAGTTACCAATTCCACAAACAGACATTACCTTCGGCTATCATCAAAGATTGCTAAGCCTAAGACTGTCGTTGGGAAAGACAAGGAAGTGGTCCAAGCTTCGATGTAACTGTGAGTTAACAATAGTTGTGGTACCGCCAAATTGGTACTATAACAGTACCAATCCAATATTAAGTCGATTTAACATGAATAACGTTCTTACTTTCAATGATTTACATCAGGCAGCCGTTAACGTGGACTTTATTACAAAACCTCTCAAGAAAATCAATTTATAAACAGCCAGCAATAATTTAGCGCATTTACCTTCTGTCGGTCTTAAGCTCGCAAATCTTACAATTGATGCGTTCATAAATATATTTTTTATCCCGTACCATTCTTGTGGGCTTCATTCCCTTGACATTTCGGTCGTGATTCCGCTGACATTTCACGGTGGTCGTGGTAAGGGCTTGCAGTTGCACTCGCCCTCCGATACGACCCTTCCCCTTACTTACTGCGAATCCTATGGAATACTTACGTTCGGCTTTCAAGCCAGCCAGTCTGGTTCTGTAGCTCCCAGCGCACGGATCGCACGGCGAACGCCCGACAAAACTATCAAACATTCTTTCGAATTCGGAACGTCCGACCACCTTTTGTTTTGTAGCTGGCTGGTTTTTCGAGATCGCATCCGAATTTGGAGTGTGCCAACTTTTAAGGAAGTTTAAAAAAGTTTTAATTTTTTTTTTCGAAAAGTTTTTGTGACTACATTGTTATGTTATCGTTTCTGTGCTTTACGTTTATGTGTTGTTACGGTTATGTTTTGAATTTTAGTTAGTGTTTTGTTGGATTTTGCGGTGTTCTTGTGAAGTGTCTGACTGAATAGTACGAGGATTTTAACTTCGTCGTACAATGGAGCTATTTTGGAAAGTGCTGAGCTTTCTTCTATTATTAGCACAGGCTGTGCTGGCCAACTGGTGGTGAGTAGCCATAAGTTTAAAAAAGAAAAAGTTTTAAAAAGGTTGTATTCTGCAGGCAGTTGACCATCGAGTACAAAACGATGTTTATTTAAAAGCACTGGCCAGCAAGTAAGTCTCGCGGTTTAAAATAGATGTCATTTGTTATTCTTTATTTAAACTTATTTCTTTTCTTGTGGTGATATTCGCTTGGAAAAATACGTACAGAAGTGAGATTTTACGTCCATTTTTTGTTTACTTTGCTGTTAAAATATTAAATTATGGATTTATGTATTGACACGCGGCGTGGAGCGGTTAGTCATAAAACTTTACGGACAACGAATAGGCGGTATTTACAGCTCTGTTGTAAAATATTGTACTTTCTTCATTATTGTTGTAATAGCCAGTTGCTGGGTGTAATTGTTAAAACTATGTGTTAGATTACTCACGTTGTCAACTTTCGTGTTTTTGACTGTGTTTGTATTTACATTGCAATCAAATTGATTTTCACAAATTTTACCCCGTTATTCATAAAAAAAATATATACGTAATAAAACATTTTTTTAGTCTGTTTCTAAAAGAAAATGTTCAAGTGACAGATTAAGACAAGCGAACATACCTATATAAGTTTAACAAGCACGGCATGTACAAATAAAGAGCTTCTCTTTAACAAACAGAGTTACTTTTTATAGACATTATTTAAATTATACATTGTCATTTTGAACGAAACTTTTCCAATTTTTCGAAGATTTAAAAACACTACCTACCTTTTACTTTTAATTTACCTGCCCTGCCCAAGTCGAAACAATAAAAAAAATGCAAACCACAGACATAATAAAATAACTCTACAACTCTACCGCCAACTTTGCAAAGTATATGCAACGAAATCAGATATTTCGGCGTTCCTATGTCTTCCCGCTATTTGTGCGACGGATTACAATTTCCATTAACATGGATTACATGTGTCACAAAACGACCAGTGTTGCAAATAAAAAAAAGACAAGTCGCTAAGCTCAATGTCAAAAATCGCTAGAAAATCGCTAAATGAGAGCTAGTTCTAGAAAAGCGCTATGGTGAAGGGGTAAGGGGTAAGTAACGTGGCTTCCAAAAGTAGCTAATTTTGTCGCTAAAACTTTGTCTCTCGCTAAGTGATCAATAAAGAGTAGTTAGTTAGTAATTTATTATTAATGGCTAATGAAGATTATGAGACTGAGGGGATTGGGAACTTCACACACACCGTTGAACTGAACCGAGTTTTGAACCCGCGATCCTCTGCTTGAGAGGCAATAGGTCAAATCACTAGGTTACCATTGTGTCATCACATCTAATGATTCATCGATTTAAAAAATCTGTCACCAGAGCCTTAAGGCCCATTTGGACACATGCAAGAATTGCATGCAAGATTCATTACATTGCGAGTTGCCTGGGTAAACCGAATTCAACCGATCTGTCAAACTTCGCAATGTAACTATAACGGCATAAAATTCTTGCATGTATCTCAATGGGCCTATAGAGTAAGTTTCCACACAAAAAACGACTCGAATGCATTCACGCAAACGCCACAATTTCTATGCGAAAATTGGCAACGCCACTTACGGACCGAAACGGTAACCAACTTGTGTCTTCTTCTTCTTTTTTAATCCATCGATCGATTGATCGATCGACCCATCAATCGATGCGATGATTTCGCCAATGTCAAAGTAATAAAAACAGTATTCAAAAATGTTCTTGTGACAAAAATGTCGGCAACGTTGTACGGTAGAACACGGTCAAAAGACCCCTCCCCACTGTCGGGCTCTTAGCCAACGGATAATGATATCCCTCAGAATCTGCCAGGCAGTCATTAACCGATGCCCAGGGTGCACCGGACCAAGCACTGCTCATCGCTGACGTATCCAAAAACGAATCGCACCTCTTGACCACCAACTTTTCTCATAATACCGTAAATCGGGGTGACTTTGATTTACTAAAAGTACTTGTAATGACGAAAACATTAACTTTTACCGCTTCTAATTAATGTCTTCGTTTATCGCCTTTGGGTCTACAAGCCAAACATTCACCGCATGTGGACAGTATAGATTTTATAGCAATTTTAAAACTATCGAAGTAGCATCAGCGTTTTTACTTATTTTGTAACCGAAAACTTACACTAAGCATATACTGTTCCCATGGTATTATTTAGTTTCTCTAACCGGCTTTCAAGCAGACAAGTAATGTGCGGTGTTTGCACCAGATTAACTAAAGCTAGACCAATTTCGATGCTAATTCACAGATCGGATCTATACGGGTTTGGTCAGAATTTTGACGCCGGCCAATTTATGAATCGGGCTTAAATGAGAAGTTATATCCGCTACCAGTTAAATGTGTACTTGATACAGGCCTTAACCAAAACCTCTGCATTTGGAACAGCATTCGGCCTCCATTATTGGAATTACCGGACTTTTTTAAATGGAATTCAGATTTTAGAAGTTTTCTCATTTTTACCTCTGGGATTGGAATAGGGCGTGTCTAAAACCTCTATATTTGAAACAGTGTAAAATCAATAAGTGCATTTGTACAGCTAATGAAACGATTATCTTAATAATGTGGACGGTTTCCTACTTTTATTAAAAACATTGTGCATTTAGTTCATCTTTGTTATCTTTGTGGTTTGTTTCTTTTGACGTAAAAGTGCAGGGATAATGTAGCATTCTAATGCTGAAAAAAAAGCATTATGTGTATTGTTTATTTTAATAGCTACAAAAACACAACAGTAATAAAAATAAAGTATAAGTGTAACACTTTGAAAGTCAAAGTATCATACAAATTATGTAGAATGACATTTTTATTTTCATCGCATAAACATTTTTTTAATGTGTGTTTTGATATTAACTTGACCTTGCACCTCCATAAGTGAAAAATTAGTACCTCTGTTAATGAGACCCTCTGTAAAGGAAACAAATTATTTTTCAAACCCGGTACATGCGTTAAATGGAATACCTCTATAAATGAGACAGATTAGCTGGTCCCTTAAGATTCGATTTATCAAGGTTTCACTGTACTTTACACTGTGTATACAATTTAGTTTACGTCGCCCCGGACCGTAAGTTGTAATTTACTGCCCGCTACCCGTGCGATATCTCCTTCTTGTCCAGAAGACGTGAAATTGTGTACACACTTCGGGTGGTGATAAAGAAAGCCTCAGGTCGCATTTTTATCGCTATTTGAGACATTCTTTAATTAACCACCCTCGGAATGTAATAGTATTGAGATACAGCGATGAAAATGCTGCCAGCATCTTTGGTACAATGCCGCGGGGTGCATTTAAGATTTATTTTAGCACGACATTATATAAAAGTTTATTTAATCATTTATTAATTTGAGAACACAAATAATCCCATTAAATCATTAAAAATAAAACAATAAAGTAAAATAAAACAATAAAATGCCAAAATTACACATTAATCTATTAAATTCAATGAAATAGTCACTTGACTACTCTAAGTAGTTTACGTCACCCTTGGCCGTAATTGGGATTTTACGCCCGCTTCGCGGACAGAAAAACTCACTTCCTGGCCAAGGCAAGACGTAAAACTTTATACAAACCACGGGCGGTAATTCGTAAAGTCCCAGATCGCATATTTATCTTTACCTGCGATCTGGGACAGTTGCGAATTCACCGCCCTAGGTCTGTAATGTACTATTAGTTAATTGATCTTCATCTATCTGTGTTTTTAAGTGTCATGTAAATGTGTTCTTACTTAGGTAATAAAAAACGCGAAAGTTTGTATGGATGTAGGGATGTTTGTAACTCTTTCTCGCCAAAACGGTTGAACAGATCTGGATGAAATTTAGCACACAGATAATAACACAGGCTACTTTTTATCCCGGAAAATTGCGTAGTTCCCTCGGGATAATGAAAAATAAATTCTATGCAGACGAAGTCGCGGAGATCAGTAGGCTTATTGTCTAACTCGCTCGCAATCGCCATCGTGTTCATTTTGACAGTTCTTGTATGAATGTGACAGCTAGCTGATTCCGATGCCAATTGTCAGCCCATAATGAACTGTCAAAATGAACACGATGGCGATTGCGAGTGAATCCTACTAATATTATAAATGCGAAAGTTTGTGAGTGACGATGTGACGATGTGACGATGTGAGTGTGTATGTTTGTTCCTTCTTCACGCAGAAACGACTGAACCGATTTAGATAAAATTAAGAATGGAGATAGCTGGTACCCTAGATTGAAACATAGGCTACTTTTTATCCTGGAAAATTGCATAGTTCCTGCGGGATAGCGATAAACATGTCAAAGATCGTAGCTGCCTAATGCAAGTCTGATTCTACGCGAACGAAGTCGCGGGCAGAAGCCAGTTAGACAATAAGCCTACTATTTTATTGAATCAGGCGTTACTTTGCGGAGGTCATTTCTACTTAAAGTAGCGGAGTAACAAGGCAAATATTTTGTGTTCAATAAGCCTACTGTTTGTATGATCAAATAATTTGTTTATCGCTATTATCCCATGTAAAAAAAAGGCGTGGTAGCCTAGTGGTTTGACCTGTGGCCTCTCAAGCAGAGCGTCGTGGGTTCAAATCCCGGGCTCGCACCTCTGAGTTTTTCGGAATTTATGTGCGAAAATTACAATTGTAATTTGCCATGAGCTTTTCGGTGAAGGAAAACATCGTGAGGAAACCTGCACATCTGCGAAGAAATTCAATGGTGTGTGTTAAGTTCCCAATCCGCATTGGGCGCGCGTGGGAACTATAGCCCAAACCCTCCAATACACGGAGGAGGCCTATGCCATGAGGCACACCGAATTTCGCGACAATTTAATAAATAAATAAAAAATAAACGACAATAACAACAACAACATGTCATTGTACTTACTGAAATTGTAGTGAATTCGGAATAAAAAGGCTTATAAATAAATAAATAAAATATTATCCCATGTAACTTTTGAACACTATAATCAACTAAACCTTGTTATTTCCTGAATATTTATAGAATAATACTTGTGTATATATACTTGTCTGCTTGTATACCTACGCTTTAAACTCAGACTGTACGTAACATATAAACACTAGTTGGGTTTAATTATGTTTCTAAACAGGAAATGCAGGCATTTACAACACGTACACCTACTTTTACTTCACTTAGCGTTGAGGTAAAAGCTTATTAGGCTAGATGAGGTTAATACTTGATATTTAATTAACACGTTTTAAAAAATAACTTCTGATCACCAATTCTGCGACCAAAAAATAACGGGAACAGCCCGCCTAGCACGACAGCGCACAAGAGTCGCGTCGCGCGCGGGATAGATTATCCGTCTCTTTCTAGAACGAACAGTAAGAAAAAGACGGGCAATATATCTCGCGCGCGACGCGACTCTTGTGCGCTGTCGTGCTAGACGTGCAGAATTCCGTCTGTTTTGAGAGATTTATCCTTTTCCGTCGTCATTCCATGATAATCATAATAATCGATCATATTACAGGTTAATCATAATTTATTGGTTTCCACTAGTGCGGCGCAAACGCTCGCTTCACTCGCGGGGCCTTACCATGACGTCCTAATTCCGACTCAGTTCAAGTCTGTCGCTTTTAGTATGAATCTGACAGCGAGCGAACCTAAACTGAATCGCATAGACGTCATGGTAAGGCCTCTGCACGTCTAGCACGACAGCGCACAAGAGTCGCATCGCGCGCGAGATAGATTGCCCGTCTTCTTCTTACTGTTCGTTCTAGAAAGATACGGATAATATATCTCGCGCGCGACTCTTGTGCGCTATCGTGCTAGGTGGGCTGGAATTATATTTCCTGTACTTAATTAAAAAAACCGTTACAAATTACGACCTGTGTTTGATATTCCTAATTTGAAATTTTGTTCGCAACTAGCAAATTTTTCGTCACCCAACTCTCCTTACCGGCCAGTACGCAGCAGTTAAAATTATTTATAACCGCGGCTAGTACTGGCACAAAATAACTTTTGCTTTGTTAACCTCTTTTGTAAACATGGCTGTACAGTTCTATGCTCTATGCTTTAGCTGATTAGAAATCGACAAGTGAAAAACTGGCCAAGTGCGAGTCGGACGGATTATTTATAAAACGGCAAAAAACATGACCTTTGTATGGGAGCCCTCCTTAAATATTTATGATATTATGATACATAATTATACATAGAGATACATCATCTGTAGAAATTTCAACTGTTTAAGTATCACGGATGACAGACGGACGGACGAACAGCGAAGTCTTAGTAATAGGATTCCGTTTTTGGGTACGGAACCCTAAAAAGGAATTATTGGAGTTGAATAATGATTTAGACTTCCAGCTAGTAACCACTGTTAAAAAAAAAAGAATAATAAACAACGTTGACAGATATTGGATTTTTCGACAACTACTGCATACCCAGAAAGATAGATCCGGACAAAAATACAAACCATACAAAGACCTAACAATCTTCCGTGTTAGAGAAATCAAGATACGTGTTCGCTTCTAAAACCTTAGTTTTCTGAACGAAGAGAATAAAAAGCAGTATTTTAATAGCTCTTTATTCCACTTTTTCGCCCGCGCATATCCAAAAGTATATTGTAATTATTGTGCCATACTGTCCCTTTACAAAGGTGACATAGTCACAGTGGATGTTGTTAAAACAGTATGCACACCTCTATTACTACAGGCATTTAGACTATTGATGCTAAAACTACCTCAGACATAATTATTCAAAATTGTAAAAACGTTATCCACGTATTTTTAGTCGAACAACATGTTTCGTACCAAATCCGAGGTTCTTTATCGTTACTATTACAACAGTGCATAAGGCACTTGTCCCACCGCCGGCGAGTAGCGAGAAGCGAGTGTTTTTTAGTATGGAACTTTTGTCGCCCGGCGACAAAAGCGACAAAATTTCCATACTAAAAAACGCTCGCTTCTCTCTACTCGCCGGCGGTGGGACAAGTGCCTAACGCAGTGACAGGAAGCTTTAGCCATATTCAGCGTACTTAGTTGAATTTATTATTATAAGAAAACGGGACTTAAGATCACGTAAATAAAAAGTATTTTTGTAAATACCTCGACGTTTCGGACGCGACTTTGCATCCATGGTCTCCAGAGGACTTAGTTGAATTTGTTAGCCAAATGAAAAATCAACATTAACATACCGATTGATTACGTAACGCCTACAATAGAAACATTCAGATCAAATTTAGGCTCATTTATTCATTTATTCATTTATTCATACACATTTTTAGTCATGTTCATTTTGTTATCGGTGTTACGTGGTAGGGTGGTAGGTACATGACACCCTGTCAGGGTATACAATGTCAATATTAAAGCTATAAACTAAACTAAAACTATTACAGCCATTAACTCATTAATTACGGATTACATATTTCATGTCAATAATAATATATATAGCATTATTACAGCAATTTAATTAATTCAATTCAGCTTTTTAAACTTGGTAGTTTCCGCTGCGCGTTGATGGTCATTTAGGGCCAAAAATCTTAAAAGAATAGAATTAGCGTTTTCACGGCGGCTTTTATAGATTGATGAAGAATGAAAACGTTCATTGGAGAGGCGTTTACAGATTAGCGAGGGTTGTGAGGAGAGGCCACAACAGAAAGATCTCTCTCGGCGCAGAATTAGATGTGTACTACTGTTTCTAAATGGTCACTTTGCCTGCCTCCTACAAGCAATCCAGTGTAGGATTTATGCACCAATAGCCGCTGCTACTAAATTGCAAATCTCCTCATTTGGAGCTTTGCTTCATTAGCGACACTTAATGATCTGCCTTCGATTAGGCTTTTACTCGTTGTTTTAGTTTTAATCAGAAAAACAAAGGAATCTTCGTCCATACGTTAAAGAAACCGATCTCGGTTCGGTTCAGTTCGGGCGTCTCGATTTTAAATGCCGAATTAAATTTTAAGCACTTGCGGACTAATTCCAGGTATACAATATGTAATTTATTAAGTTGACGTTGAAACGCATATATAAACATTCTTCTATTCCAATTAGATGCTCTTATAAAATTATTCTAATGCTCTGAACAAAGTGTACACTTTTTGGTCACACAGTAGTGTGGTTAATTAAACAAAGCCTAGTGTAAATTTTCGGCCACAAAATACGACTCGAACGCGTTAGCGTTAAAATGTTAATACTATGAGAATATTTCGTTACCGTTTCAATCCGCTAGTGGCGCTGCCAATTTTTCCAAAGTACTTTTTTTGTGTGAAAAATTACACCAGAGACGCAGAATGTAAGTATTTCGTCGCAATAAAATCTTGAACTCGTTCGCGTTGAAGTACCTATCAATAGTGAGTCATTCAGTGATAGTCAACATTTTAATTTCTTTGATGGCTCAATTTTGTTCGGTTAGTTAGCGAGAACATTAAAAGGCTGTCTTTAATTAGTGAGCTGGCTAGTCCCTCTGTATAAAAACTCTTCAAGATGGCCAAGCTAAACACATGAATTAGTTGTAAAAAATATGTAATCTATACATATATAATTTTTTTTTTATTAAAAATGGATCTGAGGCACCGACTTCAAACTTCGAAGTATTTTAATATGAATTTTTCTATGGTTATTTTTCACTTTTAGCGGTTATTTTTTTGAAACCTGCTTTATTTTTTTATGCTTTAGTTTTTCCAAATTTATATAGGACCACCTTCGAGGTTATACCCTTTCCAATAAAAAGAAAATTATCAAAATTATTAAAAAAGATTTCACCAGATTTAATCTAAGAGTAAATGGGCATTATAATCGAAAAAATAGGTTTTTAACGGCGTTGACCTAATTGCCCGGTGGTTTTCGATTTACGCAATATTAAACTGATTAAAAATCCTTACGCGATCTGAGTCTCACTTTTACTAAATTATTCAGTCTTAATAAGTAGGTATATGAAACGCTCAGACTGTGGACTTGACAAAAATATAATTTTACGTTGACGTTTCTGAATTATTTTATTTACTTATTTTAACTCTCTTAAAGGAACAAAATAAAAAAACTCATGGTTCAAACCCCATCGTAAGTTTGGAGTCCTAAAAATTGTATACAAAAAAGTAGTCTTAAATCATGTATAGTGTCCACATTGTTCATTAAAGGGTTAAGACGGGCTTCGTACTTTTTGTAACATTAACCTATGGGGCAATAACGAATCAATACTAAATCATAACATTGGTCACATCAGCCAACCTGAACAGGACCAATACGCGGCTTGAGGCCGCTTGGGCTAATATTAACCCACTTATTCATAAACGCTCTATAAGCTTCTGCTAACTTAGCAATCGTTTGTCCTTATCTGTCACTTTGACATTTACATTTCACAGATAAGGACAAACTATTACTAAGTTAGACAACTAGGAACATCCCCGTGTCGTACATACTCAGATTGGCTGCTGCAACCAAATGCCTCCCCCGCATTGCGATTCCAAACCCATTCCAATAATGAGTGTTGGAAAAAAGTCAAATCTAACCACCGCTTCAGTCAAATATTAGTTGACCGTTGTTGCCCAGGGTGCACCGGCCCAGTATGCCTCCCCGCCTCCTTCCACTCTGGAGGGGGCCGGAGAGAATCCCACATAACTCCACATGACGTAGGCGTAACGCATTTTGTATGTGTGTATGTAAAACTCTATATTGTACATAAAACACAAGAAAAAGACGAATACAGGAAAACACAAATGCACAAAGGCGAACCTATTCCTAAAAGGGATCTCTTCCAGTTAACCTTCCCGCTATAAAAAAAAGTGTACATCCAATATCCAAAGCTACCGTAACACTCGCCCATGACAAATTTCCGACTAATCCATAGTTTATTTTATAAATAGACCAAAAACTTGTACATGACAGCCGTCTTTGAAACTTATATCCACACATGCGCAAAACGCCTCATTGCATTCTAATGGTCCAACGCTTTGTCTGTTCTCAGAATTGCGATAGGTAGATCCTACTACCCAACTAATATTATATGTGCGAAAGTTTGTGAGTATGTGTATGTATGTATGTTACTCTTTCATGCCAGAATGGCTGAGCAGATCTTGATGAAATTTGGAATAGAGATAGTTTGGATTAACATAGGCTACTTTTTCATTTAGTTTTAACCTCGGAAAATTGCGTTCTCGCGGGATAGCGATAAACAAATTCTTTGCATACGAAACAGGCCGATAGAGTAAATTTTTTTAGTACACTGAGAAGCAAAAAGAACGAGTCACTTCCCATAGAAAGTAGTATGATAAGTGACCCATTATATTTGCTCTTGAGTATAGATGGGCTCTGCTTACACTGGATTTTATATTAACTTGCCTATACTTACGGAACCATTGGTGCGCGAGTTCGACTCACGCTTGCCGGTTTTTAATTCAATTAGCCCCCGACATGTTCGTCCATTTCGTTCACATAATAATTTATGAATACCCACAAAAGAAAGTAAAATTTTATCCAACAGATTTTCATACAAATTTACAACCAATTTCATAAAGTGAACGTCTGAGGCTGTTAGTTTCGCAGCTTATGGGACAGTATTGTCAGCGTAGCCGAATCGCTTTATGGACTTTAACTTTCACTGGGGGAATTACGTCAATTTTGAGACTAAGTTAGGGTTTTAGTGTCAAAAGTTTGTGCAAGTTACCGCTACAGCACAGTAAGCTACAAGAAGCTTGCTACAACTATTTTTAACACCCGATGCACAAAGGGGTGCGAAAAGTTTGAAGTCGGTGTCTCACTGTGTGTGTGTGTGCGTGTGCGTGTGCGTGTGTGCGTGTGTGTGTGTGTTTGTGCGTGTGTGTGTGTGTGTGTGTGTGTGTGAGTGTGTGCGTGTGTGTGTATGTATCTGTCTAGCAAGACTCGGTCATCCAGTACTTTAATGAATAATTAACAAAATCCACCATCTAATTCACACAGGAAGCGATCAATCACTCGATGCTAATTATGTTTAACACTTTCATTGTTCGACCAAACAAATTAAAAGTCCAAATTGAATGGAATGAGATAATGATCAATATGTAGAAATACGGACGTTGTAAGGTCTTAGTTTTGTATAGATCGTCTGATATTTAGAATGCAAGTTTTTTAAACCAATCGCATTGCATTTTATGTTATACGTTGGACTAAATTTACATACGTAGGTACATACATCACTCGACTGTATAAAAAAATAACTGAAAAAAGAAAAACTTCAACTTTCTTAGTTTTAATTTAAAAACCGTCGTGGGTTCGAATTCAGGCGGGCGCTTTTGCCTTTTTCGGGATTTATGTCCGAAACCGAATTTGAAATTTACCATGCATGAGCATTTCGGTGAAAATTAATTACCTAATTGTAACAAATATTATTAAGAAAATAATTGAGAAATATTTTTTTCACATGTAAGACAGACAACTTTGTAGATTTTCTTAAAAAATAAGTCATGACGTCAATGACGTACAAAAAAGCAAATGATTCAAATCTCACATCGAGTCACATGTTTTAACGAAAACCAGTAAACAAACACAGCATTATTAGCCGCCATATTTAGTCTGACGTATGACATGAAACATGCACGCATGCGCATCGGAGGCGCCACAATGTAGTGAGAACTAAATCACGAAACATGAATGTCACAACCTACTGACTAAGCGAAGACTGTTTAACAGACAACAGTATAATTCCAGTAGATAGTCTACGAACAATCCCCGCTCCCCCGTCCTGCTCTTTCCCGCACTTATGTTATTTAATATTACATCTTACATACCTATCTTAAAGTAAAGTTAAATTAGTTTTAGTTCCCTAGCTACAGTCAAACTGTTGTATATTTTAACATTATTCGTTTTCTTGCCTTATCTAGAGAAAGCGTGTGGAAGGCAAACGCGCCCTTGTGCAAAAAAAATTCGGCGCATCGTTTACAGATTACCTACTGTTTTTATACTGTGACTTCGTTTTTGAGTGCCTGGCCAATGTTTGTGCCATCTCTCCCTATTTAACAATGCATTCATAATATTAAAAAGGGGTAACATGTGTAAGTGTAAAGGGCTACTGACAGGAGCATTAATTTGACAGAATGTATATTTTACACAAACATAACGCAGAACTTATAGTATTAGTAGATTTTGTAATAGGTACCGATACTGTTACAGAAAATACCACTCTGAGTGATATTTATGCTTTATGCTATGTTATATTTTATTTGCAATAATGCACTTCACTCAAATTCAGATCTGAAACGTATTTTAGGAATGTAATCATTCTTTATATTTTTACCAATGAACATTTCAAACTTCAAATTTCATCTTCAAAAATCACAATTTATTCTAGGATTTGAACCACAGACTTCATGTTTACTAGTCCATAACATGAGCCACTGGGCCACGCGTCTACCCTCAAATTGCCCCAAATTTGGCATAATAACGCCAGCGGTACACATGCTCTCGTACAGATTGCGTCCAATTCAATTTTCTAACACAATATTTCACACAAAACACGCCGGATAAAATCATTTATAAAGGCGTCACAAAACATTTACATTTTGCTGATTTCAGGGTTGTCACTGCTATTAAATATTTAATAAGAAGAATCAAAACTTTATTTTGGAAGATAAAATGGTGAAAAAACAGTAACGTTGAAATACAATGCAATAATACAATTATAATACAAATACTCTTTATTGAACACCACAAATCTGTACAAAACAATACAGAAACAAAGAACAAAGTATGCAATAGGCGGTTTTATTGCTAAATTTTAATTACTTGACTCTTAGCAAATCCCTCAGAGTCATTAGCAATTTATTTATTTTTTAACTAAAAAAGAAGCATAAAGTAAAAAAAAAAACACACCATAGGTTGTATGAATTTTTCAGTTTACTAGTAACAGTAATTTCAATATAGCAATATATTTTTTAAATATAGTTTATTCTATAATTATTGCCTGCCTATCTCTTTGTATCTAAACGTTGTTGTCTATAAATGTCTATAAAAAAACATTTATATCTGTCTCTTTCCCTATCATAAATTTTATTGTAATAAAGGCCAAATATTAAATACTCCTAAAAACAAAAGCTGTTGGCGCCAGTGCCTTGTCACTGAATTATTTTACAGAGTCTCCCATTAAGCTTAAACTACGCATTACAAACAACAAACAACCGAACTACACAGCATGAGCAACTCTAATCTCGTTTACACAGTGACACGTGATATTAGAATAACAATTCTGCATTGGCAACCCTACGCCCTAGGGCGAGTGCATATCGTTTGGCTAATTTGGTGATGTTATACAAGTCGCCTCACTCTTTAGCCTGCCTATTACGATATTGGACTGTCATAGGGATGGGACAGTTGTCGGACACCGAAATCGATATTTATTGACTCTATAATTGTGATGAGTTTTTAACACTTTTTTAAATGAAAGTATTGGGTTAATAGCACGATTGATTGGTTATTAAATTAAATAAACGTTTGCAGTATAAGATTAGTGTTTTTAGTCAACAAACTTAAGGTTAAAAAATATATCTTAATTGGTGGAACGTTTTTACGATTATTTTCTAATGACTTGAATGTTGCTCATCCAATAAAAAAATGAAAACACCTACTTTATAATGACGTGTTATACGTATGTGCAAGTTGTAATTTGTCTAGAAATACTTAAGCCTACATTTAGGTATGTCTCTAAATCCCAATTTTAACTTTAAATAATATGCATATCCTTGTTTTTTACATTCTTCTACCATTAAAAACTACTTACTTTGTTTTTCAAACAAATGTCTTAAAATTTCTACGACAAAGTAAATTTTGCTTTTAGTGAAACGAAACGAACAAAGACAAAATTGCTAAAATATCACTATAGGGCTCGACCCGACTCGCGCTTGACCTTTTTTCTAAGTTGGCGCCCAAAAGCGCACTTCTAAAGATTTAAAACCGGCTTTATATTTAGAAAACTAATAAAGTGGCTGGCCAGTATCTTTCACGGAGATTATCAATAGGGAGAGGTTTCCATACAAGCGTAAACAGCGGCGGGAAATAAACTAGGACGAAAAGAGTATACAAGGAAAGAATACATCATACTTTCACCACAGCTAAGCTATAAATAAGATCGAAAAGTTTTCACAACTTTGCGAGAGTACTGTTTAATATAAATTTCATCTCTTTGATATAAAACGAATTCGAGACAGATATAATTATTAAAAAATATTGTAGTCGAGGTATAACCGACGAGTTTTGAAGAAATTCGTGCTTTTTTTAAGGTTAGCTCAAACAAAAAGCCAAGCGCGAACTTGTTAGATAGCATTGGAACTGTGTCATATGTATTTTCTATTCTCCCTTAATAGCGCCTGTAAGGCTTAGGCCAATGTCAGTTTAAATGACAAATCTTGAAATAGTAAATCATGACATCTCAATTCGAAATTCGTATCATACCGTAATATTTTTATTTAACTTTTAGTGTCAGTGGCCAGCACGATATGAAATTCAAACGTCTTTCGAATAAGACCAGCTCAAATTCATAGTCAAAGTTGTCGACACTAAACCACCCCATCACTAACCCCATATGAATATTTAATTTCACCCCTTTCGGCGTGTTTATTTATCGGTCGTATATTTCATAGCCGGGGGTCGTATTTGCATGCGCTGCGCCTGCGCTGATAATGAGGGGGCAGTGACGGATGGCTAGATGGGAGTTTGAAGTGTACTTGGTAATTAGATGACGTTGCGCGAGAAATGGTTGAGTGCGTGTAATTCATGTACATTGTCTATTTTCTTAATGTTCGTCTTCGTGTTTCGACTGTTCAGTTGCACAGCACGGACGGCTAGCACGAGTGCGCGTGAGAGCTGTGTCACGCGCGAGATCGTATACCAGTCTTTTTCTTTTCGTTGCTAGCATCTAATAAAAGTCGCCATGTTTAGCGACAAAATCGCTCAATCGGCAACACTTCCAAATACATGGAATTGGCACCACGGGACACCAGTGGCCTGGTTTTCCTGTCCACCGCGTGTACCGGGTTGCAGTTTCCAAGAATCCCGTGGGAATGGGCGCTGCAGTGATTAAAATGTCAATTTATACATTTTTTACACTGTTAACATTGTTGTGAACTCTGCTACTGGATAATCGAACCTTAGGGCTCGTTCAGAAATCATGTGATCCTTTATGGGAGGAGTGGGGGTCAGCAAAATATCACGAATGATCACGATGGGAAGGGGGGTGGTATTTGAGCTGCGTCAGTTACCTACATTATAAATTGGTCTTGTTTATTTATTAACTAGCTGCTGCCAGCGACTTCGTCTGCAAAGAATTCGTTTATCGCTATCCCGCGGGAACTACGCAATTTTTCGGGATAAAAAGTAGTCTATGTGCTATTCCAGACTTTTCTCTATCTATGTGCCGAATTTCATCCAGATCCGTTGGGCCGTTCTGGCGTGATTGAGTTACAAACAAACATCCATCCATCCATGCATTATAATATTAGTTAGATTTTTACTCTTTTTTGTGTACAAAAATAATCCATTCGAAGCTTAAAAGATATTTAATAAAATATGAGCAAAAATGTGACCCTTTCCGCGTCCAAAAAAGAGTTACCATGATAACCTTCCACCTAATAAAGATTGTACTTTAGATTCGAACCTTTGCGTCGGATCTCCAGCAACTTATTTTTTTTAAACCACTGTACCTACCTACTTAAGAGGGCACCGAGCGTAATATGCGACCCAATGACTCGAACGACTTGTTATATGGTTTGTAAACTATACATTACTTTTGTATTAAAAATAAAAATAGTTCATTTTGGATACTTATCTGAATTTTAAACGTTATTAAACAGCATACATTTGTTCTGGATCAGTAGATGTTTCACGGGAGTTTGTAATTGTGTCGTACAGACACAATTCAAAAAAAATCGGAACGACGAAAACAATTTTTATATTATACAGAGTGTATCAGACACCCCCTAACAATAATCCATTGGGGTACATATAACGATACCTATAGAGGCTAAAAAAAATATTTTGAAAAAAATTGGAGTACATTTTTTTATATTTTCTAAAGGAATGGTAGTATTAACTGTAATCATTCCTATAGAACATATAAAAAAAGTTACTCCAATTTTTTTCAAAATATTTTTTTTAGCTTCTATAGCTATGGTTATATACCCCAGTAGATTATTGTTACGGGGTGTCTGATACACCCTGTATAAGAGGGGGCAAACGAGCAGACGGACGACGACGGGTAGACGGGGTTTTTATCGTCTGTAAAGTCGGTTTACGGACGATAATATGTATACCTAACTACCATACTATAGTATATGGTACGCTAGGTAGGTACCCTCTTAAATACACTGTCCAATTTTAAGGCACAGAATTACCATAATGCCTAATAACGTTTAAAAGACTGTTATCACAATTACTAAACGCGATCGCAATCGTTATCGGAAACGCATAAACGGTTCGAGGTTCAGCAAAAAACTAATTTCAGAAGGTAGGTAATTGCTTAAATTTTATTGCGAAGACCCAGTTCTTTGACACTTAGCCGAACAGTTATTGTTATGAAGTGTTGTAGTACGTGTAAATTTGTATTTATATAGGTTTTTTATAATATAAATGCCGATGATCATACGTTCATAATAAAATGTTTTGATTTATTTGCACGGAAGATCCGGCCAAAATAAACATTATTTTAAAATGTTACGAGTATATGGAATCAGTTAAGAAGATTACATTAAAATATAGTATTATAGTGCGTTGGGGTAAGATGAAAAGCGGGGTAAGATAAAAAATCGTCCGTAACTCCGGTAGTTCCCCAACGCACTATACCTATTAGAATGAGAAACCACAATAACATTATATTGCGTCTGGTCAACTATATCTTACCTAGCAAATAGTACAGTGCAATAGTTTGGCAGCCGCAACATAAAATTGTTTTAATTTCACTTTATTTGCGTGTCGTCAATTGTTACTCTAGTACAAATTGTAAAGAGATTACAGTTCACGAGCCGCAAAATAATGTTGTTGTGGTTTCTCATCCTAAATTGAATGAAGTAATATTGGTTGGTTGTTGGTTGTTCTTTAACCGACAAAAGAAAAAGGTTCTCAATTTTGTTTGCGTGTTCACTGATTACTCTCAGACACTGAGTGATTACAATTATTTTTAGATAAATAAACAATCGCTTAATTAATTCAGTAGGCACTTATTAAGGCAGGTACTTCAGTGATTTTATGATGCCGTGCCGTTTTCTTAAACACAGAAACTAGCCGTCTTAGAATGGAATTAAAACTACAACTTCTAAACCGATTTCGATAAGTTATTTGCAGGACGAACTTTGAAATAAGTATATTTTTTTTCTACACAATAAAAAATAACTAATAACAAAAAGTATAGGTACTTTTGGTCAAATGGAGAAATTTTGATCCTAAGTAGTTTTTTTTTTTATAATATCAAGCAACAATAAAATAAAATATGTAAAAGGGATACAACATATATAAAGATACAAGTTCTAAAGTAAAGGTAGCGTGTTTAAAGAGCGTAACCATTTAATACGCAAACTGGATTATATTTCATTCAAATTTATGTAAAAGTGAAACAGCCGTGAAAACATTAGGGGATCGAAAACGCATACAATTTCATGCGCCAACGGCCATGCTTATCAAATTAATTTTCTATTATGCAGCACACTGCAATATCCTGCTATACAAATAAAAACAAAATTGTTTCAATACGGCATGCATAACATTATTATTTTGTTCATGTTTTACGCGCGTGAGTCCATCAACGACTACTGTATTTAGCACGAGTGCGCGCAAGGGCTGTGTCGCACGCGAGATAGACTCGTACTTTCTTATTCTTACTGTTCGTTCTAGAAATAGACGGGTACAGCTCTCGCGCGCCCTTGTGCTAGCCTTGCAGATGAGCTGTAAAATGCTGCACAGTGTACAGTCGTGGGATCCCACTTTAACTCAAGCCTTATTAGAGCTTTTTGGGAGTAGGTCAATTTGTGAATTTTTCCCTAATATTTAGCTAGCCATACACGTAGCTACGGATTTGTCCGTCGGATCTGTCTGACAGACGTGTCTGGCGAACACATCATCTGTCAATGTGTGGCGAGAAATAGACACAGATTTGTCCACCAGACACATCTATCGGACAGATCCGACGGACAAATCCGTATGTGTATAGCTAGCTTTTATTTTGTAGATGCCCCAAAAATACACTGTATTCAAATAAGTTCTTCGGTATTTATAAATTAAAGTAAGCCATTCTCAATGATACGGTTAGCTTTCAAACGTAAATTCACCTAATATTATACGAAAATTTCCGAGTTTCAACTGCTAATATTTTCTGTTTGTCTTCATACAAAGTTCACCCTTTCGATAAATAGAGAGGTTTACTTTGCCAAGTCCAAGAAAATACTTTGGTAAGGAGTTTATTAGACTGTTATGTTTAACTGGACTAAAATGCCTTTGTTTTACCATCTAAACCGTCTGTGTGTTTTTAGAAAAGTTTTCCTACTCCGTATTTTCTATTTGAACAAAAAAGATAAGAAAATGTTTTTATTTTATGTTTTTCTATTGAATTTGTATGTATAGTTGAGGATAATATTGATATTTTAATGCATTTTGTGTACTTTATTGTAACGAAATAAGGTGCGCTATTTTATACACTAATTAATATCGTTGTTCACAACTCTACAGCAAAGATTTTATGCAAAGCCGAAAAGCTGACGTCATTTTTTACGCGAACGACCGAAAATATATGTTTCATTTCACATATTTTTTTTCTTTTAAATTTCACACGTAGAAAAGTGTTAAGATATTAGAATGAATATCAGCGTTAAAATCATTTCTCATGGCGTTGGTCAGAGAAAATGAAATACAACGAGGTGTGTGGTGCGGTCGCGGATAATATCGCCGCTATCTTGCGGTGAGGTCTAAGGCCACGCTTTACACGCAGCGATTTCTTTAGCGTAAAACTAGCTACATAAGTTAAACCATTATCACATAATGTAATGAAGTACCTATGTACATTTTTACTCCTTGACATGATATATTTTTTTTATTTGTAATAAAATTCTAGCATTAGACTTACTTTTGTCTACAAGTCCCTGTCGATTAAGCTAACTGAAGTTTCGGGTGACCAGGCGGCTGGCTTTTACTTAGCACTAAGGGTAAGCATTATTACCTTACAGCCAGCGTGGCAATGCAGTCAGCTTTATGGGCATCACGCCCCCGGGCAGCGACTTGGGGCAACTTTTCTTTTTATTTATAATTCTAGATTTAAAATTCGGTTTATTTACTTGTTTATTAAGTTCACAATTCAATTGATTTGTACCATACATAATTGTAATAATTCCTGCATTACTGAGTTAGTTATTAAAACAAGATATATAGCCGGATAGCTCAATGAAAAGTGACTGTGAAGCTGAAGGTTCCAAGGTCGAATTTGAGTAGGAAAAGGTGACTGTATGACCCATACGAACATTTGCAATTTAAAGACGTAGGTATATTTATCAACATGAGTGTGTCAATCCGTTGCCACATATTCATAATACAAGCTTTGCTTAGTTTTACTAGATTAATTTTGCTTAGATAAGGTATTGTAAGTACTAATCAAGTTGCCATAAAACACACGTACTTACAGTAGCTGCAGAGAAAAGGGACCTCTTCAGTATGGTAACCGCTACAACGGGAGATAGGGGGAGGTGGTCACCTTTTTCTGCAACTGACTGTTCTCGGAACAATAACAAACGAATTATTGAATGAGTAATTTAGCTATCGCTAATCTTATGAAACAATATAGCTTTAGTAGCCCATTGAGTATTACATGAAGAAGAAAATGATGTTAGACCAAAACCACAAACAGTGATTGGTCTGTGTGGACTGAAGTAATTGTTTAGTAAAAAATAAATCGTTAAGATTATAATTGGCATACTTACCTATTAATGATTGTAGTAAGGCCAACATGCTTTCCTTCCATAGTGTGGGCTGGTAGCAATGAAAAAACATAGAATGTACCAGTTTGCGGGTGGTAAGGCCTTGTGCAAGGTCCGTCCGGATAGCTACCACCATCTTACTCGCTAATCCTGCCGCTAAGCAGCAGTACTTCATGTTATTAGGCGATGCGGCTGGCAACCATTTTGATTCCTCTTTCCACTTATACGCTTATAATCATGCTAAACGTGGCCTTTGCAGATATTTCTCTCTGAAATGCACGGATGACGCATCCAAACATTGAAACGCCCGATTCTGATACATACGCTGTCCTTAAGGGGAGCGGATCAGAATACATAAAGTTTAAAATGTATAATGGGTTAAAATACATAATGGTTCAAAATAATGTGGGAAACGTTTTGAGAATGATTAAAAATCACACAGTACACTATACACACAATTTATTTACATAAAGTATTTACAAACAATTATATTAAAACGGAGCGACATAGAAAAACAACTATACGCATGTAAGTCTAAACCGAAGAGAGAACGCGCATGCGCGAGTTTTGTCAAACTCTCAAATGCACAGAACGCGGAAACGGAAATCAACGAAACACTTACTTAAGACTATTTACAATATTACAATATATATACAAAAATAAAGCAGTCGCCACATCAGCCCCCCCGGAGACCTTTACGGTCGATAAAACTGCGGAAAACGCACCTGACGACCAGCACGAGTCACTACCGGTGGCGCAATGGGTGGAACAATGGTAGCAGAAGGAATAGGCACTACAGACTTGTCCGCCAACGTATATGCGGGTTTTAACCTATCTATAGATACAGATGTATTCTTTTCTCCAATATTTATTATAAAATATTTGGGATGCCTTTCCACTACTTTGAAAGGACCGGCGTAAGGTGGTTGTAACGAAGTCCTTACCAAATCCTGTCTGATGAACACATGAGAGGCAGTTTGTAGATCTTTAAAAACAAATACTTTCTCAGACCCGTGTCTAACTACAGAAGAAGGTTGTAAATTTCTAATACGTAAACGTAAACGCGACGCAAAATCGGAATAATCTATAACCCGATCACCGGATGGCTCGAAGAAATTACCGGGGAGACGCAAAGGCTCCCCATATACTAGTTCTGCTGTAGAAGCGGATAGATCTTCCTTCCATGCACTACGTATACCCAGCAGTACCAATGGAAGGGCTTCCGACCAGCTTTCATCAGCATGACACATGATTGCCGCTTTCAATTGGCGGTGAAAACGTTCGACCAAACCATTGGCAGCAGGGTGATATGCAGTAGACCGAAGATGAGTGGAACCTATCAATGCTGACACCTGATTGAAGAGATGCGATTCGAACTGTTTACCTCTGTCAGTTGTCACTTTTTCAGGGCAACCAAATCGGGCTACCCAAGTTGAAATAAAAGCTTTGGCAACGCTTTCAGCTGTGATGTCGACTAAAGGAATCGCCTCAGGCCAACGCGTGTACCTATCAACCGCAGTAAGACAGTACCTAAAACCGTTAGACATAGGAAGTGGGCCTATGAGATCTAAGTGTACATGCGCAAACCTAGCTGAAGGGATTTCAAATTGATGTACTGGCGCATGAACATGTCTGGAAACTTTGGATCTCTGACACGCCACACATGAACGCGCCCAGGTCCTACAATCCTTTTTAACACCCGGCCAAACATAGCGCTCAGTTACCAACTTAATGGTATTCCTAGCACTAGGGTGGCTTAGTCCGTGTAAAATATCAAAAACTTGCTTACGAAACTCAGAAGTAATAAACGGACGATGAACGGGGCCCGAGACATCACAAAACAAAGCAAAACGGGAAAACTGAACCTTTTGTAATTTCAGTGATGAACCAGTACGAAGTAGTGTTTGAAGTTCATTGTCCGTAACCTGAGATGTAGTTAAAGCGTCAAAGTCTAGTCCGTCTGTAATAGCGTCAGTCCTCGATAACGCATCCGCAACAACGTTGTCCTCACCAGAGATAAATCGGATGTCAGTAGTAAATTGAGATATAAAATCAATATACCTGAATTGACGCGGAGAACACGCATCGAGAGACTTTTTGAAAATGGAAACAATTGGTTTATGGTCAGTGAGAATAAAGAAAGGTTTCGTCTCGATCATATACCGGAAATATTTAACTGACTCATATATGGCTAACAACTCGCGATCGTACGCGCTGTACTTAGCTTGGGCGGCCGTTAGCTTCTTCGAGAAGAAACCTAACGGCTGCCAGTGGCCGGCTACCTGCTGCTGCAAAACCGACCCAATGGACGTATCGCTTGCATCCGTTACAATTGCTATAGGAGCTGACGAATTTGGATGTGCTATAAGTGCCGCACGCGACAAACTCGCCTTACAAGCTTTGAATGCTTCATCTAAAGTAGCAGTCCAATTAATACTGTCGTTGCTTTTAACCGATGGACCACTTAATAGGGCATGAAGTGGAGCTTGTGATTTTGCAGCGCCCGTAATGAAACGCCTATAAAAATTTAACGCACCTAAAAATCTGCGTAGCTCTTTAATCGTTTTAGGTTGCGGGAACTGCTCGATAGCTTTAACTTTGTCTCCAATAGGCTTAGTGTCCTGCGATGACACCTGGTAACCTAAAAACTCTACCATTGGAACCGCAAACACGCATTTACTGTTATTAAGCAAAATACCGTGCTCACTAAAACGTTCAAAAACAGTACGCAGATGTGTCAAATGCTCCTCATCATTAGTTGAAGCAACTAAAACATCATCAATGAATGGAAAGCAGAAATCAAGACCCCTAAGGACTTCGTCCATAAATCGCTGGAATGTTTGAGCAGCGTTGCGCAAACCGAAGCTCATGAATGGGAATTCGAAAAGTCCGAAGGGAGTCGTGATTGCTGTTTTAGCTACATCTTCCGCCGCGACCGGAATTTGATGATATGCACGTACCAAATCCAGCTTACTAAAAACTTTCTTCCCGAAAAGGTTGTGAGAAAAATCGGCAATATGACGGACTGGATATCTATCGGGTACTGTGCGCGCGTTGAGAGCGCGGTAATCGCCGCACGGACGCCAACCCTTATCTTTTTTAGGCACTAAATGTAAGGGAGATGACCAAGGACTATCAGATGGTCTCGCGATTCCAGCACGAACCATGTCATCAAATTCCTGACGCGCTATTTTCAACCGGTCAGGTGCTAGCCGCCTAGGTCGCGCAAAAACGGGAGGTCCTGGAGTTGTCTTGATGTAATGCTGCGTCTGATGCTTACATTTACGTTCCAAAGGATTTCCACAAGGACGCATTACATCAGGAAACTCTTCAAGAAGCTTGTGATATGGAGAGTCACCTGTAATTACCTTAATTTGCGGGCTGAGACACGCAGAGGCAACTAGGGCGGCTGATGTGAGCGACGTAGTACCGTCAATCAAACGTGAATTACGTACGTCGACAAGCAAACTATAAAAAGACAAAAAGTCGACACCTATTATAGGTTTGCTCACGTCAGCAATAACAAAACGCCAAGTAAAAGAGCGGCGTAGACCTAAATCTAAAGACAAACTAAGCCAACCATATGTGGCAATTACAGTGTTATTTGCGGCATAAAGCTCATAATTTGTCTTATGACGGCGTTGTGCACGCAAAAAACTTACCGGGTAAACACATAAATCGGACCCGGTGTCCACTAAATATTGTAACTTAGAAGTAGAGTCTGTGATGAAAAGGCGGTTCGTAACCGACGCACACTCACCGGCCGCATCAAGCGACCGCTTCTCTAGTTTTTTGAATAGGAGCAGGGCGGAATGCACTTGTCAGCCTTATCACCAAACTTCCAATGGTACCAGCACTCGCGGCCGGCATGGCCGCGCGAACTAGAGCGACGACGGCTGCACGACCGTGACTTGCCTTGATCACGCCTGCGCACTTCTTGCTCTGAAGACAACGCCTCAATCATATGCGTCAGATCGTCAATTTTACGCTGTAAATCGTCTATTCTGGAAGATTCAGGGGCAGCCGCCGTGGATGCAGCAGCGAATAGAGATGCAGTTGAGCGTGGCGCTACCTCGAACACCTTATCTGCCATAAGCGCTACGTCGTCCAAAGTCGAGGTTTCAGGCTGCATAGCTACGACTGTCCGCAGATAAGGCGGTAAACGACTGGACCACAGTGAACGCATAAGTACATCAGAAACGTCGGCACCGGCTAAACCGCGACAAAATCGCAGGAACTCGCTCGGCGCTCTATCTCCAGGCTCTTCTTTACTGAATAATTGCTGCAAACGTTGCTCTCGCGTAGCAGATAATCGCGCGGTTAATTCATGCTTAATTTGTTCATATTTGTCAGACTCCGGTGGTTTTGTAATAATATCCTCAACGATGGCTGCGTGTTTGAAGTCTAACACGGAGATGGCATAGTGAAACTTCGTAGTATCACATGTGATATTTGCCAATACAAACTGGCTGTCTAACTGCGCGAACCACAGCGCCGGCCTGTCAGGCCAGAAAGGAGGCGGTTTGACAGCCACCCGACACACGCCGCGGCCGCCGTCTTCTGTTTCACTGCTGTCATTGTTTGACGATTGCATTATTCCGCCGTATGTAAATTGATTTAAAACTGTTCAAAAACTCACGTTTCGGGGTCACCACTTGTGGGAAACGTTTTGAGAATGATTAAAAATCACACAGTACACTATACACACAATTTATTTACATAAAGTATTTACAAACAATTATATTAAAACGGAGCGACATAGAAAAACAACTATACGCATGTAAGTCTAAACCGAAGAGGGAACGCGCATGCGCGAGTTTTGTCAAACTCTCAAATGCACAGAACGCGGAAACGGAAATCAACGAAACACTTACTTAAGACTATTTACAATATTACAATATATATACAAAAATAAAGCAGTCGCCACAATAATATAACTAATATTATAAATGCGAAAGTATGGATGGATGGATCTATGGATGTTTGTTTGTTACGCAATCACGCCAGAACGGCCCAACGGATCTGGGTGAAATTCGGCACATAGATAGAGAAAAGTCTGGAATAGCACATAGGCTACTTTTTATCCCGGAAAATTGCGTAGTTCCCGCGGAATAGCGATAAACGAATTCTTTGCAGACGAAGTCGCTGGCAACAGCTAATAATATAATAATGCTATTTACTGTAAAACTTGCTAAATGAACTTTTTTAATATCTTAATCAATAGATTGGTTTATGTTAGGTTAGGTTTGTTTTATGACAATCCTGTTAATTTGTCTCTTTCTGAGAAAATCGCATTATATATTTTGAACCATTATGTATTTTAACCCATTATGCATTTTAAAGTTTATGTATTTTAATACGCACCCGTACTTAAGCCATCTGACACAAACATTACTGTATAATGTGTAATTTTGCAAAATTAAGATCTCTTATTCTTATTCTTAACTACTTCCTGGTAGGTCCATGGTAACACATTCTCACTAGGCTCATTGAAACCTTTAATTAAGGATTTCGACCACAAACTCGAACCCCATATTATATGCCCTTATTACAGGGGATTAAGGCCGCCCGAATTCCTGCGTTTGATTGCTCGCATATTTCACACGGTCAAACATTTTGAAAGAATATTTTGAGCGTTTTAGGGGCTCACGGGAAAAGTTTGTTGGGGTTTTTAGAGCGTTTTGAAAAGATGTTCTTGATTCAGCAGTTTAAATTGATGTAACTACAGCGGCGGTAACTTTATACTGGTACAAACTTTTATTTGTTTTTACTTTTTCCTGTGTCTGTGGTGAAGGTAATAATTGCAAATGATAATTTTATTATCAAGTTGAATTTGTCCCACTTCATGGGTCTGGATTGGCTTAAAATTTGGTATATAATGTACATATTAAATAAATAAAAAAATATATCTTGGGACAATTGACACCAATTGACCTAGTCCCAAACTAAGAAAAGCTTGTAATATGGAAACTAGATAACGGCAACATATTATGCAATGGTACTTACTACCGTCCACAAAAAGAGTGCTTAAAATATATTATGTACTATGGTTATAGTTATAGTATAGGTACTTTATAATTAGATAGGTTAGATATACTTAGCGCATATTTTTGATTTACTTCCTTATTGAGCATAATAAAACATCGAAGGAACCCACAAAAACGTATTTAAAAACTTGGCATTCTTAAAATTATTTTTTGTTAACGTATACGCGTAAAAGGGTAGACCACCTCTGACTCTGGTAGCAGTGTAACGTACGACCGTCATTAATTTTAAATGATGTCAGTGGTTGTCAACAGTTTTGGGTTGATATCTTTTTTTATGTTCGGCAATAATTTCGGGGGATTTATGTGTTTTGATTATAAATTGTGGTATTAGTTGTAAAATGTAGATCGATTTATTCTTAAAGTTAAAGTAAGCTTGAACTTTGTATTTTAATGTTATTAAATAGCAGTTCGAAAAGCGATAAAATATTTTTGTATGTTACAATTCAACGAATTAAATTTTTTTTGCAAAATTTTAATTTTTAAGCAATAATATTGGTTTAGTCATTTTTCACTACCGTTTTCATAAAATTTATACCTTAACTGGGTCCTCGAAGATGCTAATCACGTGATTTATTTGACAAATTCTAAATGCATTAACACAAACATTTGCTATCACAAATCCAAGCCCACGCCAAGCGGGTCCATCAAGTTTTTATACGGCTTTCGTATGGTTTTTGTATCGTGTTTCCTATGGTAGCAACGAAAGAAGTTATTAAGCTGATACCATCGCGGTACAATTTATTATACATCCTCTATTAACGAAGACCTCTTGTGAATTTTAATACTTAATTTAGCTCCTATCGAAGGCAGCGCTCGGTGCAAGGGACGGCAGATTGCGGAATCATTTATCAGCCTATTAGAGCAAAACTTTATTTAAAAAATAGGCCGCCAAGGGCTCATATACATGTCTTTTTTTGAAACTACCACGGCATTCGGAAAGGTCATCATTGTCAAGAAAAAACTTAGAAGAAAGTCATTTTTTCAAAACTAAATACATTTACAATAATTAAATTTTATTTAACTTAGGCTGGATTCGACCATAGCTTATTCCAGGCACTTCAGGCATAACTTTTACTCTCGGATACTAATGTCAAAATGCCATACTATTTTGATTTGAGTTATTCCTGGTATAAAAACTTTGGTCGAATCCAGCCTAAATAATACATTTTATAACAGGAATGTATAAGGTCCCCAAGTTAGTGCGACCTTAAATTATATAAGTCTATAGTAGAGATGCAAGAATATAGTCCGTTGCAGTCCATTTTAACGCTTTTGTAAACAAACAAGTCCTCCCAAGTTCATATAAAATTTAAATATAAAAATCATAGTATAATTGTTATGAAATGTCGTCAGATATCAAGTATGATCCTTCGACATTCCGGTGCATGTGTGCTAATTACATGCAATAAGTAATTGTATGGGAATTAAGATGAAATTGGTTTGTTTACTTCACTTTGGTGTTGCGGGTATGTGTGATGGTACTGGTGGCACTTACAGTCAGGTGACCCATTTGATTTGCTCAACCACAATATTTTATGCGAAAGAAAAGTTGGATACTATTTTCCTCTGATATTAATCTATTTAAAACAAACAAAATCTTGTTTCTCTTTACGCTAAACATAGTTTTTGTTAAAGTAACGTTTCATAAAAGCGCTGATAAGAATCGCGACTTAACATCGCAAAAACTGTCATCATTATTCAAATTGAACGATCAAAACATAATCGAGACTATCGCAAAATGCGATCTTATAAACGATCGCTTACAACCAACTTAATGTCTTACGTGCAAGCAAAGCAAGGCATATAATTAGAAAGGTAATTGATTGTCCGCTCGATTAATCGAAGGAGAGATACTAATACAATAAACAAGCATAATATTTACACAAATATGGAATTCACGTACACGCTAAAATCATACATTTATACGTAATGAGTCTATTCATATTTAAATGTAAGTGTGTCGAATGTGTGTAAATAAATGTTTTTCTCACTCTTTCTCTCTCTCTATTCTAACCATGCGCTAATGCGATACGAATTTGAATTAAAAGCATATAGGTACCATCAGCCAAATATGTGGTCTACCACCCTAAGGTTAAAATTCCTTTGCACGTCACAATATTATAACGTCGATAAGACAGGCTGTTAACTTGAAAGTTCGACTTTAGCGACAGCTTCATTTGATAGGAAGTTGGATGAAAAGTGGTAGACCACTTATTTGGGCGACCGTACACTATGACTTGGAGACAGATATAAATTATCTGCACTAATATCATATTACCACGCTGACGATCTAATTTTCATGTCTGTGTTTTTTTATTCTTTTCTATAAAATTGTGTGTATGCTCTTATATTTGTGTATCTTGCAAAATGAATAAAATGTCTTCTTTCATCTTTCTTAAAGAGGAAAGATTTCATTGTTTGTTTGCATTGAACAGGCTCCGAAACTACTGTGCTATAATATAAGCTATGACAGAAAACCTTTGAAATAGTCAAAATCGACAGTTACGGGTAAAGTGTTAAAGTTGGTGTGTGAAAATCTTAGGAATCATGTTATAGGCGATGTAGCTAGCAACATATCACTATTTTAATTCCCCTAACACGTATCCGCCCGCAATTATGCTAAAGGTGGGCTTTAGATCTTGTTATAATAGTAAGTAGGTAAGTAAGTAATGCGCTTTAATGTGCAAATATAAAGAAACGGATACAATTCACAAAATAATACAAATAACAATAATATATGCACACAGGATCTCTACCAATTAACCTTTGAGTAGATGAGAGGAGAATTAAACGAGGGACCGACAAAGAGTCAGTTTAAAATAGTCTCTGTCCACCCTGTAAGAGACAAAGACGTGATTTATGTACGAATGTAAAAATGGCAACTCACGCTTCTATCTGCGAACAGAACTTTTTAATCGAGTTCTGCGCAGATAAAAAGAAACTGACGTAATTATAAATTGTAAAATGTTGCGCACACCTGGACAGTTGCGACTCTATCGAGATGTTTAACATTTTCAAGTTTATGTCGTGGCGATGTGTAATGCGTAATTATTAAAACATTATAGTTTTATGCGCATGCGCATTAAACTGGGGATAGACGAGGCAGCGGTAGATTTCTTTAAGCGGTGAACAGTTTCGTATGATTTTTATGGCTTCATACTTAAGATTCTTCCACTGGCTCGCATTTAACGAGATTTGACTCTATTGAGGGTTGTCCAAAGTACATAATTAACCAGTAGACATTTAACTAATATTATAAATGCGAAAGTATGGATGGATGGATGGATGTTTGTTTGTTACTCAATCACGCCAGAACGGCCGAACGAATGTGGATGAAATTCGGCACATAGATAGAGAAAAGTCTGGAATAGCACATAGGCTACTTTTTATCTCGGAAAATTTCCGCGGGATAGCGATAAACGAATTCTTTGCAGACGAAGTCGCTGGCAACAGCTGGTAATTTATATTTGTCTCGTACGGGTTAGACAGGACCTAGGGTAAGACCTAAAGGCCACGTTTAGCATGAATGTGGGCGTATGTGGAAAGGGGAATCAAAATAGTGATGGGTTGCTAGCATCGCCTATAACATGATTCCTAAGGTCGCCCATTATCTCGATGGGCTTTTACCTGCGCGCGAAGAGAAGCAACTGGTACATTTTATGTTTTTAGGGTTCCGTACCTCAAAAGGAAAAAATGGAACCCTTATAGGATCATTTTGTTGTCCGGCCGCCCGTCCGTCCGTCCGTCCGTCTGTCAAGACCCTTTTTCTCTGGAACGCGTGGAGGTATCAAGCTGAAATTTATATCAAATACTCAAGTCCACTGCCTCTTAGAGCTGTGAAAAAATCAAACTTCTAAGCCAACTCAATCAAAAGATACTGCCGTTTATGCCGCAAATTTCCGCAACTCTCAATGCAAAACCTACAGTTCCCGTGAACGCAGAATCTTGAAATTTGGTATTTGGACTTATAGCACAGATTAAGGAATAATTGCGAAAACCGTAAATATGTATGTATGTACAGACATATCAGTGACCAATATAAAGTGACCCCACACTGCGTACATTTTGCTTTGGAGCAGGTCTCTGCTTACACTGGTTTATAGATATTTATAGATAATGATACGGAACCCTCGGTGCGCGAGTCCGACTCGCACTTGGCCGGTTTTTTCTGTACTCCCAGACCAGCATACTAATTACGTAACTCGCTCGCGATCACCATCGTGTTCATTTTGACAGTTCATGTATGGGCTGACAATTGGCATCGGAATCAGCTAGCTGTCACATTCATACAAGAACTGTCAAAATGAACACGATGGCGATTGCGAGCGAGTTAAACAATAAGCCTACTGAGCCTCTAGTGTAAGTTTTCGCATATAAAAACGTCTCGAACGCGTTCACGTAAACGGCACAATTACTACGGAAAAATTGGCAGCGCCACATGCTGATCGAAACGACAACAAACTGTTCTCATAGTATTTGACATTTTAACGCAAACGCGGTCGAGACGTATTTTGTGACCGAAAACCTACACTAAGCATACTGCATGGAAGTCCCAGTATGAAAAGTGACCCAATATTTTTGCTCGTCACTGTATAGACCCATTTAGACACAAGCAAGAACTGCATTCATTACATTGCGGGTTGCAAGGGTAAACCTAATTCATCCGATCTGTCAAACTTCGCAATGTAACTACAATTCTTGCATTTGTCTAAGATCTTTTCTTAACTGTCATATTTGTTAAACAAAATTCTAACCTCAATGTACAATTTTTTGTAAAGAATGGTGTTATGTTATCAAATAAACCTGAGGCGATATTTTCTACATAATTTTGCTGATATTTTATCTTCAGTAGCTTTATTTGCGATAATATAGTTAAAAAAAAACAAAAAAAAAACCGGCCAACTGCGAGTCGGACTCGCGCACGAAGGGTTCCGTACCAGAAAAACTCTGTTGTATGGGAGCCCCCCTTAATTGTTATTATTATTTTGATTTTAGTATTTGTTGTTGTAGCCACAATAATAGTACATTACTGCAGAGGCCGTGAAGTAAGGGATTGCAGGACGAGATTGGGGTACACGGCCGAGTCGTAGACGAGGCCGGATACAGCGAGTCCTGCAATCCCTGTTTCCGGCCGAGGATTGTATAGTGCTTTTCTCAAGCAATGCGAGGAAATCAAGTAAAAATTGTTTAATTAGCCGCATTTTTAATTTTTGAAACATGCCATTTGAACAAACTATTGCTCGCGCCATGTTCCCCGCGCCCCGCCCCGCGCCGCCGCACCGCGCCGAGCGCACCCGCCGACCGCACCACATTACTTCTTGGCCTAGGCCATAAATGTGAAACTTCTTGGCTTCATTTCGACCGCACCATATTACTTCTTGGCCTAGGCCGTAAATGTGAAACTTCTTGGCTTCATTTCGCGACATTAACGCGTACATTTCCGAGCATGCTTGAGAAAAAATATTTACATAATCTGTGCAAATTTCAACTGTCTAGCAATAGCTCTACGGTTCTTGAGATCTAGCTCGGCGAGTGGTAGCCATGAAAAAGGGCTAAAATATCACGTTTTTTGTATGGGAACCTCCTTTAATTATTATTATTATTTTGTTTTTAGTAGTTCTTGTTATAGCGGCAACAGAAATACACAATGTGTGAAAATTTCAACTGTCTAGCTATTACGGCTCTTGAGATACAGCCTGGTGACGGACGGACGGACGGACGGACGGACAACGAAGTCTTAGTAATAGGGTCCCGTTTTTACCTTTTGGATACGGAACCCTAAAAATGAGTAGTTTTGAGGTTAGAATTTTGTTTACCAATAGGACATTTAAGAATGAAAAGACCTTAAATGGGCCTTAAATTTGTCAACAAGAGTTGTACAAACTGCAAATTCTTCAACAAACACGATTCCCACAGACTCATCGCGAACGAGGTAAAGAAAAAACTTTTATTATAATAAAATAAATAAACCCGTCACCACCCGGTGTGGTCCCGATCGGTTGGGTCGAGGGAATCGCGAAAGTTTATACCGTATTATACGAAGCCTACCGTTCGGCGTTCGCGCAAATGCTGTTATGTGACAGCGGAGATGTGGGCACAGTAGGCCTGGGGCCTTACCATGACGTCCTAATTCCGACTCAGTTCAAGTTTTAGCTGTCACTTTTAGTATGGATCTGACAGCGAGCGAACCTAAACTGAAAGGCTAAGACGTCATGGTAAGGCCCCCGTTCGTGCATGGGGGGTCGCCAGGCCAGACAGGGCGTTGCAACTCCCCCGTCCTTGGTGCGGGTGGCCCTGGTGAAAGCCGGGGCAGCCGGGGGGCGTCGTCGGCTGGAATTTCCGGGATCCCACGGCGCCTTCCCAAACCCGGCAAGCGGGCTTCGCCGGAGTGTTTTTAGTGGGTATGCTCCCCCCGCCCCTTTCCGTGCGGAAAGAGGCCGGGGGAGAGAGTCCCACATAACCATCCGGGCCTGAATGACAGCTAAAACCTGAACTGAGTCGGAATTGAGTCGGATTAAGACGTGGTAGGGCCCCAAATTGTGTTGCGTCCGCTGGCTACTCTAGCGACCCCCTACTGCACGACCAAAGGTAGTTAAGACTTTGGAAAAGCAAAAAACAAAAGACATTCGGTGGGTAGGACCGCGCAGACGTAGCTCTTGCACATGTGATTGTAAAGTAACTAGGTAGGTAACTGTTTTTGTTCATGAATATAGACTATACTTACAGCCTTATTCATAAAAAGTTAGAGGCTCGCTATAAGCTCGCTATAGGACCGATGCAAAGAAACATGATTCATAAACGTCAATTAGCGCTAATCAGTCCTTCAAGAGTCTGTTAAATAGTCCGAAAGTTAGCGAACCGTAGGCCCTCCTTTATCTCTCTGCTAACTCACAAAATGGCCGCCACAGATGTGAACAGCTGATTTTGGCAAGAGCAAAACCATACGCAAGACAGTTTTTTTGTTTTAAGTTTTTATCCCCTCCGGGAAAGGTAAAGGAAACTAGATCCACACTGCCTAGTCTGTCGTGTTAATTCGCTGGTTTCCCGCTAATTCGCTGCCACTGCTGTCAATTTTTTTTTTAATTCACTAAAAAGCCATTTATAGTCTATGATTTGTCAAGGTGACAACATAACGCGTCTAATCCATTCATCAACAGCTCATTAGTTAACAGACTGCTAGCAAACGTTTATGAATCATACTTTTTAACAAGTGGCAAATAAGCTTAATCAGTCTGTTAACTAATGAACTGATCAAACCTCAATTAAGGATTTTTTATGAATAAGGCTGTTAGACTCTTTAGAGTAAAGTTACCTCGATTCCCCGTCTATAAACCGCGGCAACATAAGTACATCGGTGAGACACATGCATTGTTGTATGAAGCTGTGATTTTACACCATATCGGTACTATTCTTAGTGCTTGTTTCAACACTCAGTTATCTATGATTCTGTCTCTATTTATTAAGTACTTACTACAAAACAGACAGAGACGTCATCATAGAATTCCCAAGAATTACTTAAGAGTATTGAATTACTTAAGACTGTAATGAAACAGGCCCTTAATTATATTATATCTGTTCCTTTTGTATATCTACGTGTGTGTAAACAAATGTTTATCTCTCTGTCTTTGTCTGTCAGCGTGGCTTCGTCGCAGAGCTGGCCCACTGTATTTGTGTCCGGTGCCACATAATGTTGAGCAAATATGTGCATTTATCCGCTATTGGCAATCGTTAAACGGGGATACACTTAAAACTGAGCTTTATACCTAACAGGTTGTAAAGGCGCGTCCACGCTGGCTGCGGAGAATATATACCTACTTAAATCACGTCTTTATTCCTTATGGGGTAGACAGAGCAGGGTAACAAGAACCAAAGGCCCCGTTTAGCATGATTGTGTGCGTGTAGGTGGAAAGAAAAAAAATAGTGATGGATATTTTATTGAATCAGGCGTTACTTTGCGGAGGTTCATTTCAATGAACAAAAAAAAATAAAAAAATTTACCTTGCTACTCCGCTACTTACGTGCAAGATAACCAAGCTTGTGCGAAATATATACGTTTTGCATGCAAGCGTCGTACCAACGTCGTATTCACCGTCACTCGTCGTGGGTACGATGTTGGTTCGCATGTGCATCGGTTGTGCTCTGACTTTGAGAATGATCCCGTAGAGGGATCGAAACGCGCGTCAGTGTTTGTGTGGTGATAAGATTAATTAAGTTTGTGGGATTTGTGTGCGTTTTGTGTGGCAGTAGTGGTGGGAGGGCTTGCATGCAAAACGTATATATTTCGCACAAGCTTGGTTATCTTGCACGTAAGTGGCGGAGTAGCAAGGTAATTTTTTTTTTTGTGTTCATTGAAATAGTGATGGGTTGCTACAAAGATTTTTCATTTAAAATTTACATTTTTTTTTGACATTAGTCAACTATGATTCAAAAATCTTGAAATAAATTTAAAGGGCTATTTAGTCAAACTAACCCTAACCTGAAAGAAAGAAAGAAGACATTTATTCTCTTTCCCCTGCTTTTTCTTCTATTCTGTTTTTCTTCTTTTTTTGTCTTTGACCTGCTGAAATATACATACATACATCACGTCTTTATCCCTTATGGGGTAGACAGAGCCTAAGGTAACAAAGGCCACGTATAGCATGACCGTGGGTGTATAGGTGGAACGGGGAATCAAAATAGTGATATCTTGCTAGCCGCATCGCCTATAACATGATTCCTAAAATTTTCACCTATTCCCTCGATGGGCTTTTACCATCTGCACGAGAAGAGAAGTAACTGACACATTCTATTGTTTTTCTTTGCTCCCAGACCAGGCGGGCTACTCCGAAATTCGATTTTTGAACGTCCCTCTCACTCTCAAATTAATAACTATTAGTGAGAGTGGAACGGCATGAAATGAACTTCGAAAATCGAATTTATTAGTATAAGGCCAGCATGGAAGAATTTTAAGAGGTAAAACCAATGATATTTCATAGTATAGATATGTTACGTTCCTAGTAAATTGCGTTTGAAAAACGTTCCCTCTGTCAACTGTCACATTGACTGTCACGGACTACTCATACTGTGGCTTGTTTGAGGTAAATGAGACAATTGGTTCATTTATGAATCTTCAACTCGGGCGCGGTAGTGACATATCTACTCCCAGTTTATATGTAATATCATTGGGTAAAACAAATACCAGTGTGCGCACGTCTTAATGATACCAAGTTGTATGAAAAAGTCATTCGCCTACCATACGCAGTTTCTAAGGTAGTTTAGTGACATTACACTTTGACACTAAATGCCATGTGCTTGTGAATACGATGTGATAATCGGGAGCTAGTTGGGCAAGGTTCTAACTTGGAGTTTGAACATGAAAATGTTAATGACATAAAATTAACGATCGAATAGCGGCTACTTTTTTAAGGTTCCGTAAAGGGTAAAAACGGGACCCTGTATTTATAAGCGCTTTATAGGCTTTTGCTAACTTAGCAATCGTTTGTTCTTATCTGTCACTTTGACATTTACCTTTCACAGATAAGGACAAACGATTGCTAAGTTAGCAGAAGCCTACAGAGCGTTTATGAATAAGGGGGTTAGACTCCACTGTCCGTCTGTCTGTCACTAGGCTGTATCCCCTAAACCGTGATGGCTGGACAGTTGAAATTTATGTATACATTCAAACACTGGATTTTTATTCACTTGCCGTTTGTACGGAACCCTCGGTGTGCGAGTCCGATTCCCACTTGGCCGGTTTTATTTGATAGGTAAAAGAAGACAGGCAAATGAGTAATTGGGTTTTTTTTTATATGAATAGGAAGGCAAACGAGCAAGTGGGTCACCTGATGGTAAGCGATCACCACTGCCCATAGACACCCGCAACCCCGGAGGGATTGCAGATGCGTTGCCAACCTAGAGGACTTAGATGAAATGCCTCTTGTGCCCGTAATTTCCCCGGCTGTCTTACTCTCCACACCGGAACACAGCAGTGCAAGCACTGCTGCTTAGCGGCAGGATTAGCGAGTAAGATGGTGGTAGCGATCCGGACGGACCTTGCACAAGGCCCTACCACCCGCAAAAAGTTACCTAAAGGTAAATAATTGAACCCACGACCCTCTCCTTGAGAGGCCATAGGTCGAACCACTGGGCTACCATGGCTTTCTCATACAGTATGTAGACTCTAACCCACAGGAAATATATAAATAAAATTCAATAATTCTGTTTAATATCCAAAAGTGATCCTATTCTACAAACCCCTCGAAAAAAAAATCGTTAATATTTCGCAATTTGTAACAATGGCAAATAAATTTTGATGCACAAAGAAACATTTAATAAGGCGCGTGCGGCTGCGAGCTCGCTGCTGTTTGAAGCAGGGATGTACAAATCTGTTTTAAAAAATCTTAATTTTTAGACACACACCTGCGAAACAATTCAATGGTGTGTGTGAAGTTCCCAATCCGCACTGGGCCCGCGTGGGAACTATAGCCCAAGCCCTCTCATAAAGTCAAAAGTCAAAAGTTTATTTTGCAAATAGGCCGCCAAGGGCTCTTTTACATGTCTTTTTTTGAATCTACCAGCGCATTCGGAAGGACCATTATTGCCAAGAAGAATGCGCCGCAAGAAACTTGGCAGAAAGTCATTTTTTCAAAATAAAATAGATTTACAGTAGTACTTAAATTCTACTTAACTTACCTATAATACAATCAATACATTTTATAAAAGGGATGTAAAAGGTCCCTAAGTTAAGTTCGTACCTTAAACTACATTGGTCAATAGTAGAGATGTATAAAATCTCTGGTCAAAGCGAAACAATCTCATTCTTAGAGGAGGCCTGTGCCCAGCAGTGGGACGTATATAGGCTGGAGATGGTGATGAATTTTCAGAAACTGTAATTTTAATAATGGCAATAGACTCTTCACGCTTAAACCGCTGAACTGTTTTAGTTGGAATTTGGATTACAGATAGGTTTCAGTCCAGGGTATAGGATAATTTCTATCCCGAAGAAAACGCAAAGTTCCCGCGGAATAGACGCATTCGCCGCAGTTTATAAAAAGGAAGCTGTTGCCCGCGACTTCGTCTGTGCAGAAATAAATTATAGCCTATGACACTCACAAATAAAGTGGCTTTCTGTTGGTAAAATAATTAAAAAAAACGGTTCAGTATCACACGGTTAGACAATAAGCCTACTGTCTGCTCGTTTTCCCCCCTCTTATACAGGGTGTATCAGATACCCCCTAACAATAATCAACTGGGGTATATAACCATAGCTACAGAAGCTAAAAAAAATATTTAAAAAAAATTGGAGTATTTTTTTTTTATATTTTCTATAGGAATGGTAGTATTAACTGTAATCATTCCTATAGAAAACATAAAAAAAAATTACTCCAATTTTTTTAAAAATATTTTTTTAGCTATGGCTATATACCCCAGTTGATTATTGTTAGGGGCTATCTGATACACCCTGTATATAAAAAAAGTATATACAGAGATAACCCCCTACAACCCACAAACTCACTAAACATTGCCTCTTTATAATATTAGTATAGATTTCACTTTAAAACGCCATCGACAACCCTAATTGTAAGAATAGTGCACGTCTGTCTTATCGCCCGTCGACAGCCCCGACATTAGCACTTAGCTGCCAATCCGGTAGACATAAGTTGTCGAGCGACATTTGTCGACTGAGTCAGAATAGGCTAACACTGGTAATTGAACTTACTTAATTTGAAACCCATTGAGAATTTGAGTATAGGATCAGTTTGTTGTCCGTCTGTCTATCCGTTGTGATATTCGCAAGTAAATAAAAAATTGTAGTGCAACTTCTGTCTGACCCATAATCATGAAAGATAACAAAACAGAAATAAGGTTGGTCAATCTCGGAGGAATAAGACGGTCAATGGAAGACAGTAGGTAAGTGAAATAAACCGAAAATCGCTAAGTTGTACTTTTTTTCAATTACTAATATTCAAATTTAAGAATCAGGTAGGTAATTTAAATATAACATCCTTGCTAAACCTACACACCTCTGCAAAATAACGCCTAATTCAATCAATTGTTTTAAAAAAGCTTGTAAAAATAACGATTTGTAATGAGTAGAGATACTTATGTAAGACAACGTTAGAACATTTTTGTTAACAGTCTTGTCTATATCCCAATAATTGGACACCCGGTCGGTTCGTTAATCGTCGCGAGTTGAATTTAAACATTCGGGTGCACACCAACTGCACAGGCTCCAGAATATCACGTGCGTTAAACTAGTGTGAGTCAGTAAAAAGACATGGGGCCCGATATTTGAAAGCACAATGTGTGAAAATACCACTCGAAAGTGGTGCAAAATTGTGCTGAATTTGAAATACGAGTAGCATAGAAGACAATCACAGCTCTCATTAATCTTGTGAACTAGTCAAAACTTCGATTTGTGCTGTAGTTTTGGAGATATAAGCTGATTTATACCACTTTCGAGTGATGTGCTTTCATAAATCGGGCCTCTGGTAATCATTATATTTAGTATGGTCGACTACAACTTAAAACCTGAATATTATTTTCAGCGTTAATCTGATAGTTAATGACGTTATTATTTGTAGCACAAACGACTTATTTTGTACTAGTAAGTTTCGTTATATCTTGATTAATTTAGTTTGGTTTCTTCAACCAACGTGTTTCCTTAAGACAGATAGCCCACTGATGCCACGATCTTGACCGTGACATGGTTTGAATGTAATTACTTTTCTGACCATTTTAAGTTTCGTCCATCAAGAATATATCTACATGAATTGTTGAAGCTCCAACAATCCTACTGACCTAATTTTGCCACTTGCTGTGTAAGTGGCAATATAAAGTCGCCATCAGACACATCAATGCTGTCTAAGTACATGTCGTAAAATATCTGAGCACGACGGTATTGTCAATCGCATAAGTGTTCATATCATTTAGAGCATCTAGACAGTTCCAATGTATATGCACGGCTAGTACGAGACCGCGCGAAAACTGTGTCGCGCGGTAGACAGACTACCCATTTGTTTTTAGAACGAACAGTTAGAAAAAGACGAATGGTCTATCTTGCGCGTGAAATACCTAGCTCTAGCTGGCTGTGCATGCAACTGGTTAATCGTCGCGACCGGCAAACGATCTTAAATCCTTGACTCGAGTCGTCATGAGTCTTATTTCCCGAGTTGCCTCGCGAGTCAATGCGGTTAGTATGCACCCGATTATCCTCGAGTTATTTAGACCATAATTAAACCGCTTAGCGGTTGAGTCGTGTTGCTCGTTTAATCGCTTAAATTAAAACGTTTTGTTTCGCGATTTCAATTACCAAGAGCTTAGTTGATATTTTGATTTATTTTTGGTCCGCGATTTCGCCTTTAAGCTGATCTATTTAGGAACGTACTTATTCATCAATTCAACGCGGGACTATTTGAAGATCGCGTTTGACGTTGCGTTAAAATTAAATTTAACGTCAAAATTATTATGTTGATCATTATTTTTAACCAGTTTCAACCCCCGATGGAAAGAGGGGTGCTATAAACACACATGATTCACATACATAAAAAGAAAGAAAGAAAGAAAGAAACTTTTTCTTTTCTTTTTCTTCCTATAGGCGATGCGGCTAGCAACCCATCACTATTTTGATTTCCCTTTCCACCTATACGCTACATGCTAAATGTGACCTTTAGGTCTTGTTACCTTAGTTTCTGTCTACACCGTAAGGGATAAAGACGTGATTTATAATAAATAAAATTAAAGAAAAAAAAATTACATGATGTAACAGGTTATAACATGATTCCTAAAATTTTAGCCACGTGAAATTTCTATCAACACGCGAGATTTCTATCCCGGAAATTCGCATAATCGGGATAGCGAAAATTATTCGCAAATGGCGGGCAAAAGCTATTAGTGGATGGTTAAATCGTGATTTTGCTGGTAGTTAATTTTGAGGTTATCATTTGAACTATTCTAAGTGAAATTGCTTTTAAGCGGAGACGCGGTGATGTGCATATTTGTGATTCTGAGTGCTAAGGCGGCACAGTTTACATGGAGATTAAATAGAAATTAATTATAGCTCGTTTTTATCAAGATTTTTAGTATTCGGTGATTTTTAACCGACTTAAAAAAACCGGCTAAGTGCAAGTCGGAATCACGCACCGAGGTTCCCGTATAAATTCGACAAGTCAATTTAAAATCCAGTGTTAACAGAGCCCTGCCCCTAAGCAAAATATAGTGGCATACATACATACATACATACATAATACATAAATCACGTCTTTATCTCATACGGGGTAGACAGAGTCTAAGGTAACAAAACCCAAAGGCCACGTTTAGCATGATTGTGGGCGTATAGGTGCAAAGTGGAATCAAAATAGTGATGGGTTGCTAGCCGCATCGCCTATGATATGATTGCTAAGATTTTCGCCCCTTCGCTCGATGGGCTTTTACCTTCGATCAACATGTGTAAATATGTATACAATATGTGTACAATACGTATGTGTACAACATGACTGTATTGTTGATCGAAGGATTTTACCATCTGCGCGGGAAGAGAAGTGACTGGTACATTCTAGTTTTTTCTTTACTCCCAGAAGAATGAAGGATGGTTAAAGTTATTGTTAAAGTAGTTCAACTTTAGGCTCTGTCTACCCCGTAAGAGATAAAGACGAGATTTGTTTATATATGAACTAGATGTTGCCAGCGACTTCGTCTGCAAAGAATTCGTTTATCGCTATCCCGCGGGAATTTTCCAGGATAAAAAGTAGCCTATGTGCTATTCCAGACTTTTATATATGTGCCGAATGTCATCCAGATCCGTTGGGCCGTTCTGGCGTGATTGAGTATCAAACAAACAAACATCCATCCATCCACCCATACTTTCGCATTTATAATATTAGTTAGATGTATAACACTAAGTGAACACACCAAGGTACCTAATAATACTTTTTTACGGCCAGTAGTCTTGTTGTCTAACTCGCTCGCAATCGCCATCGTCTTCATTTTGACAGTTCATGTATGGGCTGACAATTGGCATCGGAATCAGCTAGCTGTCACATTCATACAAGAACTGTCAAAATGAACACCATGGCGATTACGAGCGAGTTAGACAATAAGCCTACATACAGTATGCTTAGTTTGAGTTTTCGGTCACAGAACACGTCTCGACCGCGTTTGCGTTAAAATGTCAAATACTATGAGACAGTTTGTTGCCGTTTCGATCCGCGAGTGGCGCTGCCAATTTTTCCATAGTAATTGAGACGTAAGTTTACGTGAACGCGTTTGAGACGTTTTTATATACGAAAACTTACACTAGAGGCTCAGTTTTAAGAAGTCCCTTTACAAGTCGTTTCGAGTAGGCATGTAAGACAAGCATGCTCCAAACCCTACTACCAAGTTTAAAGGGATAGCATGTTTATAATAGAAAGCGAATGCGTGCCGCGCTCGGGCATTTTCGGCATTCAAGAAGCATTCCGCGGGTGAGCGTCAACAGAAATGATACCAAGTCAATTAAGACTGGTGCCTTTAAAATATTGTCTTTGTCTTTTTCTTTACGTCTGAGGAGTAAAGAAAATAACACACGTTTGCAAATTTTCGGCTTTTTTGTTGTTATTCGTGATGGGAAAGTCTATTGATTTACAAGTGCTACGTAGTGTTTAAATTACATCGGGTTCTTTATTTTTTCACATTTAAATCTAATCTAACTAATATTATAAATGCGAAAGTATGGATGGATGGATGGATGGATGTTTGTTTGTTACTCAATCACGCCAGAACGGCCCGACGGATCTGGATGAAATTCGGCACATAGATAGAGAAAAGTCTGGAATAGCACATAGGCTACTTTTTATCCCGGAAAATTGCGCAGTTTCCGCGGGATAGCGATAAACGAATTCTTTGCAGACGAAGTCGCTGGCAACAGCTAGTATTTTCATAAGTCATTACCGTTTAGGTGCAGTAGGGAATGCAAACCAAAAAACACCATTCAGTTGGATTTAATTTAAATACCGAACTTTTGCTGATACCTAAACGCCCTACGTTGCAAATGTTGTATAAGAGTTGATAATTCATACATATTCATATTCATATTCATATTCATATGGTTTATTGCAAATTATGTTGTTTTACAAGATCTTAATGTATAAAAGTCCCAAAACATAAACCCTGATAGGGCACAGCAACACTCTAAAATAAATACCTACATCTATAACTATATCACATTTCTAAATCATTTACAAAGAATAGTTAATTACCTGGATGTCATTGATTCTAACATAAAAGTTATATATTTATATAACTACATACATAGGTATATATTTCATTTTTTTTGGCTCAGCAGTTTAAGAAGAGTAGGCTTTAGAAAGTACCTAATTTACGGCATTAAATTAAAGATGGAGCCAAAGTCAAAAGTCTCTGATTTCAATCTTGTCCCTACTCACCCCGTTCTACGGTATAACATACATACTTACATACACATTATACACATTATCACGTCTATATCACTAATTAGGTGGAAACGGGAATCAAAATAGTGATAAGTTGCTAGCCGCATCGCCTAACATGGCTCCTAAGAATTTCGCCCATTCCCTCGATGGGCTTTTACCATCTGCGCGGGACGAGAAGCAACTGGTACATTCTATGTTTTTCCTTTGCTCCCAGTCCAGCGTGGAAGTATATTATGGTATAATATCTCATATATTATTTTATCTTTATTCTAAAACTCACATGAATGTGGATGAAGCGAAAGAGGTTGTCAGGATCGTAGCAAGTGGAACAAAGTAGTCTCTGCCTACCCCTGTGGGAAAGAGGCGTGACGATATGTATGTATGTAAAACTTACATTAAATTATCACTGTTGCTGTCGGTACATATTCAAACACTCATCGCAAACGCCCCTGCCTTAAAGGTTTAATTAAAGAATTCAATTAGAAGGTTATCTTTAATAAGCAACTAACAAACACAATGGCAGAGGTCAATAAAACGATGAATCATTAATTTATGTTCTTGATTAACAAATATATTTTTGCAGGGGGCCTGTTTCCCAATCAGGGGCCTTACCATGACGTCTTAACGCGATTCAGTTCCGTTTCAGTTCAGGTTTTAGCTGTCATTTTTAGTATGGATCTGACAGCGAGCGAAACTAAACTTAATCAGAATTGGATCCCATTAAGACGTCAGGGTAAAGCCCCTGTTGAATTTCTGATACCTTAATGTGTCAGATATCGATGACACCATCTCTTTTCTTTCTCTTTTTGAAGGAATAAATAAAGACGGCGTCATAGATAAATAAATAAATATTAGGGAACAATTCACACAAATTGACCTAGTCCCAAAGTAAGCGCTAGTTAAGGCTTGTGTTAAGGGTACTAGACAACGATATACATAGTACTTATATAGATAAATACATAATTATATAGATAGAAATATTCATAACAAATACATGCCCTTACCAGTAGGCTTATTGTCTAACTCGCTCGCGATCGCCATCGTGTTCATTGTGACAGTTCTTGTATGAATGTGACAGCTAGCTGATTCCGATGCCAATTGTCAGCCCATACATGAACTGTCAAAGTGAACACGATGGCGATTGCGAGCGAGTTAGACAATAAGCCTACAGGATTCGAACCCAGCTAGCTTATTACATAACTCGCTCGCGATCACCATCGTCTTCATTTTGACAGTTCATGTATGGGCTGACAATTGGCACCGGAATCAGCTAGCTGTCACATTCATACAAGAACTGTCAAAATGAACACGATGGCGATTGCGAGCGAGTTACGTAATAAGTTAGCAGAATTCGAACCCAGGACGCTTGCTTCGCAGGCAGGGTCACTACCAACTTGGCCAACCGCGTCGTCTAATATCGATATCTGGCACTTGTGAATAGACCAGCGTAAATGTTTCATAGCAAGATTTATCCGCTCGTTTACTCTCTTATAAGGAAATGCTGCCATCATAATGAAATTACAGGCACACCAATAATTAAATTACAAGCATCCTACCTGCCCAGATTTTAATAGTTAATCATGGTTGTAGAGAAACCCGTATTTATAATAATACGTGTTGATAATAACGGCCACGCCCATGTGCGAGCGGGATGCACGATGCGCTGTCTCGTAGTTTGATTGACAGTAGGTACTTAGTTATTTTGAATTTACAGTGTTGGAGTAACTTATCGCCGTGGTAGCCTAGTGGTTTGACCTGTGGCCTCTCAAGCAGAGGGTCGCGGGTTCGAATCCCGGGCTCGCACCTTTGAGTTTTTCGGAATTTATGTGCGAAATTACATTTGAAATTTACCATCAGCTTTTCGGTGAAGGAAAACATCGTGAGGAAACCGGACTAATCCCAATAAGGCTTAGTTACCCTTCTGGATTGGAAGGTCAGAATGGCAGTCGCTTCTGTAAAACTAGTGCCTACGCCAAATCTTGGGATTAGGTTGTCAAAGCGGACCCCAGGCTCACTGAGCCGTGGCAAATGCCGGGAAAAACGCTAGGAAGATGATGATGGAGTAACTTATCGACTTATATCTCATTTATTTAAGTACGCTGTAGTGATCAGATTGTAATAAATCAATTCAAAATGCAATTGATTTGATCAAATATTATAAATGCTAAAAAAATTGTATAGGCCTCTCTATAATTATGTTTGTTCGTTTCTTATTCTTAGTCAAACAGCTAGCTTAGAATAATGCTAATAGACCTTATATACCTATGTACATTGTTTGAGGTTGCGGACCCCAAAACTTAATAATCCAACTCCTCCAAGTTGTTTTAAAGTATTTATTACCCTTAATCTCTTTATGATAGGCAGAACAACGGTATCTCACCTAGAATAAAAGTCTTAAGCATAAATCAGATAGGCCACTAGTCTCAGGTTTCGTTTATTGCCGTCATAAAATCACCGTGGGTATTCCCATCCAGTATAATACCATGCTAGATTGTAGTCAAAACATATTGAATTACTGTCGACTTGCGTTATGAATTTCTATTATCTCCTGACTGTAGAGTTAGCATTATAGGTACAGTCAGCGATAGAGTTACGCGAGTAGCAACTGTGTACAATGGCTAGTAAAAGTGTACGGGAGCAGTGGCGCGCGAGATAGGCTACCGGTCTTTTTGTAGAATGAACAGCTCTTGCACATACTTGTGCTGGCCGTGTAGTAGACAGGCTGTTGTCATACATACTGATGTCTATCTATTAAAGTAATTCAATCAAGATTCATTTAAGGGGAAGTCGGGTGGTCTACGGGTATTCTTCCTGTAATCCCTCCAGACAGACTGATAGACGGAACGACTGACAGTAAGGTCTTATTAACAGGTTCCCGATTTTACCCTTTGGGTACTGAGCCCTAAAAAGTACTTACATTCAGAAAAAAGCTCGTTTTAAAAATGTAATTTTTAGGTTCGGTTATTTGTGCCGGTTTGAGTGGAGAGCCATGGGGGGAAGCCTATGTCCAGCAGTGGACGTCTTTCGGCTGATATGATGATGATGATGATTTGTGCAATAAAATATTTAAATACATAAATAAATCCCGATGTTGCGGTAAGTATTCCAGCACTGCATTCCCTATTCTAAACATAAGCTGGCTTTTTCACAATCTTTAGCAAAAAGTATGCCTGAGGACAGTGCAGGCGCACTTAACTCACTATAATGTCTCATTCATACACGCAAGTTTGTCCCAAAAAAAAGTTGTACTTCACGCGCGTTCAAATTTTAATCTAGTGTTCACAACCGTAGAGTTCAACTTTGGTTTGTAAGCATGGGACATAGGATGTTTTGTAGTTGATAAGTGGAGCTACCCTATGCAAGTACGAAGAATTTGAACAATGGTTTGAAGTAAAAGTGTTTTGTTCAGATGTTGGAGCTGCGTGTGCGTCTGTTAAACGCAGGGAAAGTATTTGGTTGAGTGGATTACAATGCGAACAAATTCAAACAAATAGGAGCTTAATTTTTTTTTATTAACTAGTATTGCCTGTAGTTTTGTTCTGCCTTGGGACTAAAAAATAAGCTAAGGGAACGAATTGATCTTTGTGCAAGTTTACGTTGATCCGTCTTGCGTAAAAAAACAAAATAAATAAAAAAGTTACGGTTTGATTTGTTCAGCTAAAAACACTATTCCATATTTCAACAGAAATTGACTGCATGGTAACGACCATATAGACACATATCAAAATATAATTACAAATACTAGAGAAGGAAGGCCTATTCTTAGGTCAAATATTAAATTAAAAAAATAATTAAACATTAGATTAAAATTTTAAAAGCCCCCACGCAATCAATCTAGTAATCATACGTAAAAAAAAACAATTTTATACTAAAATACACTTTACAAAAGAGCTGATAGTCTTCAAATTACTAGAGCGATTTTTACCAAACATTGCTAAGAAGCACCGCTAAGAAACTGGCTTTCGAATGAAAAAAACCGCATCCGATTCAGTCCATTCGTTTGGCTACGAGGTCCTTGGTGTAGTGGTTGCACATGGTCCCTCAAGCCGAGGGTCATGGGTTCAGATTCGGTTCTCTAAGTGGTTCGGAATTTGAAGTTCATAATGTTTTCGGTGAAGGAAAACATCGTGCGAAGCAATTCAATGGTCCGAAGCCCACTGAAACGATTGAGACTTGACTGGGGACGATGACAAATACTAAACTCATGGTTTACCATCATTTTCTAAACAACTTCATAAATGCATCTAACTAATATTATAAATGCGAAAGTATGGATGTGTTGATGGATGGATGGATGGTGGATGTTTGTTTGTTACTCAATCACGCCAGAACGGCCCAACGGATCTGGTTGAAATTTGGCACATAGATAGAGAAAAGTCTGGAATAGCACATAAGCTACTTTTTATCCCGGAAAATTGCTTGGTTTCCAGGGGATAGCTGTAAACTAATTCTTTGCAGACGAAGTCGCGGGCAACAGCTAGTAATTTCTTAAACTCGTCATTTGTCAACCTTTTATTTTCTACTAAAATATTGGCTTTTGGAAAACTTATAAAACAAACCTAACCTAACCTAATGTGAGCCACGCCTAAAGGTTTTTCGGTTTAAAAAAAAGTTTACGGTTTACCAGATATTAAACGGTTGTCAAATTATGAGTTTGTGAAATGATGCATTTGTGAAAAGTTTTTTAGCAGATGATGAGATCCCTAAAGTCATTTAAACGTGCAATAATCGAAGTTAAATTTAACTGCAAGAGACCATCTAGTTACAATGTCGATGTGCACTTGATCTACATTCAGCTTGATTTGTTTATCTTTGATTTAGCACTCGACACACTCGCATCATCAGTTTATTACTCGGCAGATGGCAAGTGTATATTTACGAGAATACATTACACAGAGACATACATATTATGATACTGTGAGAAGGAAGGCCTATTCTTAGGTCAAATATTAAATAAAAAAACTGGCCAAGTGCGAGTCGGACTCGCGCACCGAGGGTTCCGTATCATTATCTATAAATATCTATTATCCAGTGTAAGCAGAGCCCTGCTCCAAAGCAAAATGTACGCAGTGCGGGGTCACTTTATATTGGTCACTTATATATACAGACATACATACATATTTACGGTTTTCGCAATTATTCCTTAATCTGTGATATAAGACCTACTTTCATACCAAATTTCAAGATTCTGCGTTCACGGGAAGTACCCTGTAGGTTTTGATTCCCTTGAGAGTTGCGGAAATTTGCGGCATAAACGGCTATATCTTTTGATTGCGTTGGCTTAGAAGTTTGATTTTTTCACAGCTTCAAGGGGAAGTGTATCTGAGTATTTGATATAAATTTCAGCTTGATACCTTTAAGCGTTCCTGAGAAAAAGGGTCTTGACAGACGGACGGACGGACGGACGGACAACAAAGTGATCCTATAAGGGTTCCGTTTTTTCCTTTTGAGGTATGGATCCCTAAAAAACCACATCCGCATATGATTCGGTCCATTCGTTTGACAGCTACAATGCCACAGATACACAGACATAGACATTGACGTCAAACTTATAATAACCCTCTTTTTGCGTCGGGTGTAACTGAAATCTACATAGGACTTCGTAAGGGCCGCGAAGATTTCTATAGTTGCCGGCAAACATCTTGAGCCTGACCTTGAATCAGAAGTGAATTTAGCGTCTCTGGTATAAAAGTACATGCGCGAACTTACCCCTTCCACGTCGTTCTTGCTCAAGAAGTTTGCCGTAAGCATTCCTTTGTAGTATCACTTCACAACCACGCAACTGTCAGTATGTCACACGCTAATATTAGAGGATTGCATCCGCCGCGCGGCTCGTTAAAGGTAGGAAACTGTGCCCGTCTGGACTCTTTGATGTACAACAATTATTATTTCAAGATTACGACTCGGGTTATTGCCTGCTTAGCCGAGCCCTTTGAGGTTTTAACACCTCAAGTATAATTGTACAGCCAGATGCTAGCATGTGTCAGCATATCAACTCCATATTGGAAAACAAATGAACAACTCCCGTACGATTAAGCGTACAACTTAATTAATACTAGCTTTTTCCCGCGACTTCGTCCGCGTAGACTTCATTTATTGACAAATAGCTTTTGGCCTACCTTGTGTGTACCAGTATTTCAATCCCGTTTTTTTCCCGATCCCGTAAGAATTTCGTGAAATGCTCTCTTAACGCTCCCTACACTCCCCAAAGAACCCACTTGCCAAATTTCAGCTTTCTACGGCCAGTAAAACGAAAAATCCCGTTTTTTCCCGTTCCCGTGGGAATTTTGGAAATTTCTCTCTTAATGCTTCTTTATACTCTCCAAACAACCTAAATGCCGAATTTCAGCGTTTTACAACCATTAAAACGAAAAGTTCCGTTTTCCCGTTCCCGTGGGAATTTTGAAAAATGATCTTTTATAGCTTCTTTACACTCTTCAAGCAACCTACATGCCAACCATTTCAGCTTTCTACGACGAATAAGACGAAAAATCCCGTTTTTTCCCGTTCCCGTGGGAATTTTGGAAAGTCCTCTCTTAATGCTTCCCTACACTCATCAAGCAACCTACATGCCAAGTTTCAGCTTTCTACGACCAGTAAAACGAAAAATCCAGTTTTTCCCGTTCCCGTGGAAATTTTGGAAAGTCCTCTCTAAATGCTTCTAGCTACACTCCCTAAGCAACCTACATGTCGAATTTCAGCTTTCTACAACCTGCACTGCAGTATAACAAATTTTAGATAGGGTCACTCGGAATCGAATATAATAAATCCCGTTTTTTCCCGTTCCCGTGGAAATTTGTGTGTGTGTGTGTGTGTGTGTGTGTGTGTGTGTGTGTGTGTGTGTGTGTGTGTGTGTGTGTGTGTGTGTGTGTGTGTGTGTGCGTGTGCGTGTGCGTGTGCGTGTGCGTGTGCGTGTGCGTGTGTGTGTGTGTGTGTGTGTGTGTGTGTGTGCGTGTGTGTGTGTGTGTGTGTGTGTGTGTGTGTGTGTGTGTGTGTATGTGTGTGTGTGTGTGTGTGTGTGTGTGTGTGTGTGTGTGTGTGTGTGTGTCAGGTAGGTATGTGTGTTGTTGTTTTCGTAATCAGCGACCCGATAAACCGTACAAACAATACTACCCACTATAATATAATACCCACGTTGATTTTCAGACTTTGTCACCCCCTATCCCCTTTTAGGGGTTGAATTTTCAAAAAACCTGAAACAGGTATTTACTCATTTATTGTTAGGATTACTCCTGTGAAGTTTCGAATAAAATATTCTAACTAATCTTGTTTCCCCATACAAACTTTGGACCCCCATTTAACCCCTTTAGAGGTCGAATTTTGAAAAATCCTTTCTTAGTGCACCCCTAGACCTTATAAGGAACCTACGTGCCAAATTTGGTATCTCTAGAACCAGCGGTTTGGGCTGTGCGTTGATATGTCAGTCAGTCAGTCAGTCAGTCAGTCAGTCAGTCAGTCAGTCAGTCAGTCAGTCAGTCAGTCAGTCAGTCAGTCAGTTTCTTCTTTTATATATTTAGATAGCCAGCGTAAAGCCCAGTCCAGACTGGGTAGAAAAATCCTATCAGTTTCCATTACATTGCTAAGGCCGTGATACGAACGGGTTAGAAAAGTCGTCGACCGAGTGCCGCAATGTAATGCGACTTGCTGGGTTTTCCTTCAATCACATTGATCTGGCCTTCTTCAAATATGGGGTTGTAGAGGTAGAAACAATAAAAAATAAAACCGCTTTCAAAAAATAACCGCCAAAAAGTGAAAAATAACGTGTGCGCTATGCGCCTATGCGCTACCTACTGATTTGTGTAAGTCAGTGCCTCAGATCGAATAGTGCCAAACCCAATAGGCACCGACTTCCAACAAATCAGTAGGTAGCGAACACGAAATGTCCATTGCTTTCCATTAGGTGACCAGCATGCTCGTTTTCCCCCTAAAATAAAGAACCAAAAAAAAAAGATACACAGAAGAAGCCCTGAAGCCACTGCCACTGTACCGTTTTAATAAACAACACAGTCGTAGATTCATTGCTTTCCTGAACTCTTAGCGCATAATAAAGGTGTTTGCCAAACGTTTGCGCCAATCGAGTGGAATGTTGATGAGGTGTGGCCAACGTTTGATCAAGAGACGCGTGGGCAATGCGAATAGCTGTCAACGACGTACAATGCGCCGCAGTAGTTGCTGAACGATTACTACTGCGTGTATGTTTAATGTGCATCTTGGGAGGTCTAAAAGCTTTAGGGATGAGTCTTATTTTCAACATGAAACTACCGTGAGACTGAATCACAATTACAAAAACGGATAACTCACGTATAAAAGTCGATTAATGCTCGACATGTTTCGGACTAATTCGTAGTCCTTCCTCATGAAGCGCTCGCCCCGGCGGCAGCGAAACGAATACTGCGCGGCAGCGCTCTGCTCTCTGCTGATGCTGCTGAGTGTTATTAATCAAAGTACTTGTAGTAGGTAATAAATATACCAAAATATACACTTTTTATTCCATATCGCCTTTAATCTTTGCTGTAAAATAGGCTAATAAGGGAACCAGAAATTTTTAAAAAATGTGTGAAATAAAAAGTACAATAACTGAGTAAAAAATCAAAATATCAAGTTTTCCAAGCCTAAAAGCTTAGGCGTTTACCTCAGGAAATTTTTCAGTCTCGAATCGTCAAAAACCCAAACATTATTTTGACGCTAGCAGCTATTCAGCTGCGTTCTTTCGCCTGACTCTGTCACAATAAAGAACATAGAGTAAAGAAGCAGTTTTTATTACATACACAGTGTAAGCTTTTTGGTCACTCCTCAACTGCGCTGAAAATTAAATGTCAAATACTGTAAAGAATATTTTTGCTGCCATTTAGATCCGCAAGTGGTGTTTCCAACTTTTTCATAGTAATTGAAATGTTTACGTGAACGTGTTCGACACTTTTTTTTAAACTTACACTAGATAAACACATTATACATTGAGAAATTTGAACTTTTACCCCCTTATTCATAAACGCTCTCTAGGCATCTGCTAACTTAATAATCATTTGTCTTTATCTGTCACATTGACATTTACCTTTCACAGATAAGGACAAACGATAGCTAAGTTAGTAGAAGCCTATAGAGCGTTTATGAATAAGGGCGTTAATGTTTAGAAAGAGCCACAACGGACTGCGTCTGACCGTATTATGCAGATGTCGATTGTTTTGGCGCGTGCGTCGATTCTTGTTGCAATTCCGATCGTTTTTTGTTTGTTTGCGCATGTCTGTGTCAAGCGGAGCTGTTAGCTTGTCGAAAACGCATTAACTATTTTGTTTTAGTTCGCGTTTATTGATGTGTGGGGTGGGAGAGCAGTGTTTTTTTGTTAACAAAGTGGCAAGCGTTTGGGAAGAAATGGAGAAACGGATGTTGTATTGAAGTTTTGTGGATGATACCACTGACACAAATAGCTGAATGGTGACTCAGACCAAATAAAAGTCAAATCGGAATTTAAGAGATACGAATGACAAAGTTAGGCCGGAGTTCCATGCATACAAATGTAACCAAGCTTCGCCAAGCGAACAGCAAATTTCGAAGGCAATTTCGCTCAAAACTAAAAATTGTAAGACTAGAAGAGACCCCATTCGAATTTAACTGGTCCTTGTATTTCCCTTTGTCGTGTAATATTTATAAATAACTAGCTTCTGCCCGCGACTTCGTCCGCGTAGAAGAACTAAGTATTTACGTTGCGACTCTAGGCAGCTACGGCCTTTTTCATGTTTATCGCTATCCCGCGGGAACTACGCAATTTTCCGGGATAAAAAGTAGCCTATGTGCTATTCCAGACTTTTCTTTATTTATGTGCCGAATTTCATCCAGATCCTTTGGGCCGTTCTGGCGTGATTGAGTAACAAACAAACATCCATCCATACTTTCGCATTTATAATATTAGTTAGATTGTTTCGAGTTAAATAAATGTATCATACATTAAATTATCAAAAGTTCTGCAGACGCACCAACGAATTATTGTTACAGTACCTACCTGTAATCATCATCATCATCATCATCATCATCAGCCCGTGTCAGTCTACTGCTGGACATAGGCCTCTCCCATAGCACGCCATTGGGCTCGATCTTCAGCTCTCCTCCAATCCCTGCCCGCTGCCTTGCGAATATCATCGCCCCATCTAGCAGCAGGACGCCCTACACTGCGTTTGCCGACACGCGGTCTCCACTCCAGAACCAGTTCCGACTGGCTCCACCTGACTCCAGTACCTACCTGTAGTTAAACGAAATTACTCTAAACAAGATAAAAACAATCATAACCAATAATTTACTTAGTCCAGTTTCACTTCATTAGAAACCCCCATAATTACAAAGTCATCAGCGATCATTCCGACAGAAATCTATTAGTTCTAGTGTACAGTCAGCAGATTGTACGACTGTTACTGCACTTATTCCTATAGCTTTAAAGCAAGCTAAAGCAACAGCTGTGTGGTGCACCGTACGATGCTATATTACAAGCTGTTCGTTGCATTTCCGTGACTAATGTTTGAAGAAATTACATTCAGACATAACTGGACAGGGAGATGAAATTATAACAGCATTTAACCTATACTATATGGTAACGTGGTCGATTGACAACACAAAAGCCTAAACTATTATATAAGCTGTTGCCTGCGACTTCGTCTGCAAAGAATTCGTTTATCGCTATCCCGCGGAAATTTTCTGGGATACAAATAGCCTATGTGCTATTCCAGACTATGTGCTATTTTCTCTATCTATGTGCCGAATTTCATCCAGATTCGTTGGGCCGTTCTGGCGTGATTGAGTAACAAACAAACAGCCATCCATCCATACTTTCGCATTTATAATATTAGTTAGATGACTTGAAATTTGGTAGACATCGATAGATAAGGAACTAGACTAAGTTTATTTTTTGACAGGAACCAAGTCGCGGGCATGAGGTGGTTAGTTTTATTAAAAGGCTGACAACACCTAATTTTGTTGAAATTGATGTTTTTTAAGCACTTTTTTAAGAAAAACTACACACAATAAAAATCCAAAAAAATATGTATGTCAATTTTCATCATATTTTAAACACGCTGGACGGACTCGATACATAATTGAACAAAATCGGCTCGATAGAAAATAATTGCAAAGATTGGTCTTAAAATCATCATTAAACGGGTCTATGTCTTTATTTTTTCAACTTATGGGTCTACAGTTAAAAACATGAAGTCAACATATTCAATACCAACACGGCTAACGAGTCATATTTCACAAATAATCTATACTTTTTTTTATTTCTTATTATTTGTGTCTTATTTGCAAGATTTTAGACGCGCGCCAAGCTGCCGAAATAGTTTCTTCTCCTTCACTAACAGGCATGCGATCCGTATGTGTGAAGAGTGGCGCTGCTCAAGGTCATTTGCTGTTGACAGCGGCTTTATTAGCCTGTTGTGGTGTCCCACTGCTGAGCAAGGGCCTCTCCTCTGAACCTCCACAACTCTCAGCCCGTCGCAATGTTAGGACAGTCCCGCCATCTTCTTGGTTTGCCTAGTCGGTGCTGGCCATTCTCCGGCACCCATCAAGTGGCTGCTTAAAATTAAAAAAAAAAGAACTTTTTGTAACCGTTTGTTATACTTATCGGCGATGCGGCTAGCAACCCATCACTGTTAATGTATGTATTTATTTAATTATGCCGTACCTATTGTTTAGAATTGACTTAGTAGTAAAGAGCCAGGAATTCAATTCTACAATTTGAACAATGGTGATATTACTGACCCACTATAATTAAAAATATATCTGTACTATTAATAATCTAGATAACGAATACTAAATAAATTACCTACAGATAACCTGAGAACACGGCTCACATTAAACTACTTTTAAAACACCAAATAAACCTTCGACCAAAACATAGTTATATTTTATCATTGTAACTCGCATTTATATACGTCTAAGGTTCCTATTTAAACGGATGTCCAAACTAAAAAATGTTGGACAAACATTTGTCGAACACATCAAACATTTCGAGTTGTGTTGATGTGTTAGTAAAAGGTGTAGACGTTTTTAAACAAGTCCCGATCGTGAAAGACCCCTGCGGCAATTTACATCTTACCGATATAGAGGTCTAGTTAAGATGGCAGCTTTATTATTGTGTACTTTGTCATACAGTCGGCTAATGTGTAAACTGATAAAAGGGTCATTTAAAAAGTGGGAATAAATCATAAGCGCCCGTGGGATAAGGGAATAGTGCTTTTACTTTTTAAGTAGAATAATCAATTTCACTTTCCGTTTGTGAGAATTAAAACGAGCCCATTTGTGTTTTTGTATCGTGTTGATAAAATAAGGAAAAAAACGTTACCCCATTAAATAACTTTTATTAATAAGTGGGTCACCTGACTGCCATGAAAACAAATGTTGAAGTTATGTTATTCCTTACTTCAAAAGGCGACAGGTTTAAATAAATCTTATCGGCGTCTTTCTGTTCTCGATTAAGTCAAAACTACTGAACAGATTTACAGGTAGTTTTCACCAATAGATAGAACAATTTCACGAGGATGCTTTAGGGATGTAATTTGTCAAGGTTTTTTGTAAATTGGTTGAAATATGACGATAATTGTTAGAAGTGTCGTGAAAAGTTAAGCTTGGGATACAAAATACAACAGCTTGTATTAGGTAATTGTTTTTTTTTCAATACAACACAGAAAGCAAACCAGGTATGTCACTTGATGTAAGTGAACACCACCACGCACTGACACCAGCAACACTAGAGGATTGCAGATGTGTTGCCTAGAGAGGGCTAATAACGCAGAATATTTAGTGTCAGTAATTTCACTCGCTGTCTTACTCTCCCACGCCGGACACAGCAGTGCAAGCGCAAGCGCAGCTGCATGGCTGCAGAATTTGCGAGCAAGACAGTGGTAGCGATGGGCGGACCTAACACGAGGCTCTACCACCCGCAAAGAATTAGTTTATCGCTATACCGCGGGAACTGTGCAATTTGCCGGGATAAAAAGGAGCCTTTGTTTTAATTTAAGGTACCAGCTATCTTCTGACCAAATTTTATCCAAATCCGTCCAGTCGTTTTAGCGTGAAGAAGGAACAAACATACACACTCAGTCACATCGTCACATCGTCACATGTCATCGTCACTCACAAATTTTCGCATTTATAATATTAGTAGGATTAGAAGGATAGGATATTCATAGTTTGTGTACAAACACCTAAACATGTGCCGCCTCGGGTCGTCTGCAGTTTTGTTAGGGCTATTCGAAACACATACTTATGTCATAGTAGCGCTCGTGACGATGCATACGTCAGGAGTCGGTGCAAGGCACAGAAACAGGGGGGTTACTCCGAAATCCGATTTTCGAAGTTCGTATCACACCGTCCCTCTCACTCTCAAATTAATAACTATTAGTGAGAGCGGAACGGCACGAAACGAACTTCGAAAATCGGATTTCGGAGTATAAGGCCTGATCGTTTGAAGAAACTACGAGTATGCATAGACGCATAGAGCTTATAATGCCCTCGACTTTGTGTGCCAAGAATTAGTTTTTCGCTATCCCGCAGGAACCACGCAATTTTTCGGAATAAGTAGCATAATGTGTTATTCCAGACCATAATCTATCTATGTTCAATTCCACCCAGATTTTAAGTAAGTAACTAAGTAACGCTTTATTGTACAAATATAAAGAAACAGATCCGATTCCGATTTTGTTAGTGGTCCTGGCTTGAAATAGTAACAAACATCCATGCACAAACTAGGTTTCAGGTAGGTTAGGTTCACACTAGGGTTTTTGTTTACCCGGTTACAGTTTGCAGATGAGTTGGCTTTAAACGTCACAAGACTCCCTCTGATTGGATGCATTCTAATAATTCTACACACGTCTCTAAACATTATTATAAGAAAGCGGGACTTAATCACGTAAATAATAAGTATTTTTGTAAATACCTCGACGTTTCGGACGCGACTTTGCATCCATGGTCTCGAGAGGACTGAACTGGACTGGACTGTGATTAAGTCCCGTTTTCTTATAATAATCTGTGAAAATCGCGAAAGTTTGAATCATTACACGTCTCTAAACCTCAGATCTAATCTAATCATCATAGTATCATTAACGAATATCATCAGCCATGGATAGGATGAGGGGCAGCAGTAACAGCCTCCTACGTGTAATATCGGAGGATATGTCGTGTCCGATACTGCATCACTGGACCAAAATACATGTCACCAAAAACGCCTGGTAATGAACATTTGTAGAATTGTTTTCTTTTTAATGTATTTATATAATAAGACTTAGAGAATAAGCCATGTACCAACCCAATAATGTATGATGAGTCATGTAGTTACTCGAAAATAAATAAATATTATTATTATTACCTTCATCTAACACTAATGTACCCGCTTCAGCGGTTGTCGTAGCCCGCAGGCTGGGGTGGCCCATGAAATTGTGCATTACCATCATTGTACCGACCTCAGCATTAAAGGGACTCTGACCCCTCGCCCAGGTACGGCTAGGGTTACCATGATATTCAAACAAATCCCGGACACTTTAGAACGTCGACTAAGCATTTTATATCAAAATATTCTCAGCGGCAGACAGGATTTGTAGTAAGTTTGAAAAATCTAATCGTTGTAAAAATTGATGATGGTGTGATATAGCGAACTGTATGTGTACATCTTTGTCCATGCGGTAGGTACACATCACAATTAGTGAGATAACCAAGCAAGATAAACAAGTGTCGATGTAACAGAACTCCCTCTTAACTTCTCAGTAGCATTTTTAAACGACTTGCACGCCTAAATTCGAAATTGAAGTTCAATTCATGTGGTTTCACTCACACCAATTGTGTATAATATTAGAGTGAGACAGGCAGTACAATTCTATCACAATTTATAAGCACTTAAAAAGACTCTCTGAACGTGCTTCAAACAAAATCAAAAATCAGTGCAATAAGCATAAAAAAATAAGCAAAACGTAGACAAATAGGCGGTATTATTGCTTAAAAGGGATCTCAACTAGACAACCATTAAAATACCGGTTGCTTTTAAAGCGTGTCTATAGGAAATCCCTGCGAACAATACTAACAATAAACCTACCTGTTACGAGTAAATACTTTGTATTTTCTTGTTTTGTGTGGTGTAAAAGACAGCCAAAGTCAAAAGTCAAAGTCAATGTGATTTATTTGTCAACATAGGTACAACTGGATTACAGTGGAGGATAAGTTTGGCAAAGAACACTATGTTTTGCAGATAGGCATACAAAAAATCAGTCACAGCAAAAAATCAAATTATAGAAATAACATTATATAATCAAATCAGCGTTTGTATTTGCTGACATAGTTGGAATTAATGTCCTCAAAGTTTCGGTCGCATGGCTACTGTAGACAGTTTGATGGCCGTCGACAGCGATATGACTTGATGGTGAATACGAAGTGTTATGATATTGGTATTGTGCTGTATTGCCCGGAGTAATTGTTGTTGAAGGGGTGAGAAGGGTTATCAAGGTTTATGATTATTACCTTTCAGATTGCTCCGTTGTAATAGGTATTAAACTTGTAATTTTAAGACTTCTGTTCGTCTTAGTTTAGGGCCTGTTTCACTGTCTCTGTTAAGTTCCAGGTAAGTGTCAGTTATCTATGATGATGTCTCTGTCTGTTTCGTAGTAATAAATAGAGACGGAATCATAGTTAACTTAACAGAGAGTGGTGAAACATGCCCTTAGTTTGCTTCTACTGCTTGCACTAGGTACTTCAATAATTACGTACTCTTACCCTCTTATTCATAAACGCTCTATAGGCTTCTGCTAACTTAGCAATCGTCTGTCCTTATCTGTGAAAGGTAAATGTCAATGTGACAGATAAGGACAAACGATTAATAAGTTAAATCTCCCTTTTTCACAATGTCAGCATGCTTACCCTCACCTTTTCCACTTACCCTCAGAAGAAAAAACAAACTTGTAAAAACGTCCTGTGTTGTCTTGTAACACCCGAAATCTGGTGTCACGGTTTTTAGAGGCTTTTCTCAGTCTAGTAGGTTATTGGTACTGACCTGTCGTATGAAGACGCATCCCAGGTGCATAATTTAAGCACCTTTTTCCTTCAATTCCTCATCTAAATGGCTCTGTAAGCCGAATGAACCTTTCGGGTACTAGCATACTTTTGTTACACGTTTATTACACTGTGACTACGCCTCAGCGGTCGGCTGTTCGATCCGCGACGCGTTATTACTTACTTTACACACTTCAACATTCCTTTTTCATCTGATAAACAAGACAAAACTTTTATATATCATCGCATTTGTTATGGTATTATAACCTCAACGAAGTTTGTACGGAGCTGTCAGCTTGACAACTAGTTTGACGTTTGTCACTTCAATAAAGATAGTGCCATACGAATCGATTACCGATTTTTGATCGTTATTTTTCAATTCCAGGTTTTTAAGTCGTGATTTGTTTTTATAAATAACATTTGCTCAGCGTTTTGAGATTTATTAACATCGTTTGGGTAGCGAAACGACGCTATTGAGGAGTTGCGGCTTGTTTCCATGCAGTCGAATGGAATGTCTTTTTGTGGTTGGTAACACCGCGGCGTCGCCGTGGCGAGTAGATTGGAATCTGCTAGATCAGCCATTTTTACGTGTCGCTCGCCACTTGGGCTGCGTTTCGGAAATGCTTTAATCTTCTAAAGGGTGTTATTTCTGTCTGCGGAGTGTTTTATGGGCTGTAATCCATCGCCGGCCGTTCTAAAACGTGAGTATTCGACAAATAAATGTCACTAAAACTCATTCGTCGTGGTTGATGACTGGACGCCGGTCTGATGCGAGAATTTGATTTGTTTCAGAACTCATAATGATTCCTTGACACTATTTTGTGTAATTAAACACCGCGGACCCGTGTCTAAAGGCCATCCATCTCCCAGTTTCTTCGTCGTGACGCAAATTGTAAGTCTTGTACCGAACACGCTGTCCTGGTTGCGTTATATGAATTCAAATACTAAAATGCATTTTTTATTTCAGCCGTCCGGCAAAATATCTAAAACACAGCGGACCCCGTGTATAAAGGCCAACCTTTAACCTCCTACTCATCATGAACGGTGAGTTGCATACGTGTGAGTTGTCATGATTACGTAACGTGTACCGTTTGCTAAAATGTATTGTTTATTTCAGCGTTTCGGCGCTGAGCTTCGTTTCTACACCGCGGTCCCGTGTCTAAAGGCCAAGAAGGCTATATAATTCTTTTCTTTTTATCTACCCGAATGGTGAGTAACTTTTGTCAAGCCAAGTGTGTCACGTCACACATTGTTTGTTGATTAACTTTTGCACTAAAGTGAGTTTTATTCATTTTAGGGTGTCAAGTACGGGGCAGGATTTGTCTAGTACGGGGCAGAAATTGCCAAGTACTGGGCACAGAAGTTGTCAAGTACGGGGCAGGATTTGTCTAGTACGGGGCAGAAATTGCCAAGTACTGGGCACAGAAGTTGTCAAGTACGGGGCAGGATTTGTCTAGTACGGGGCAGAAATTGCCAAGTACTGGGCACAGAAGTTGTCGAGTACGGGGCAGGAATTGTCAAGTACGGGGCAGGAGTTTTGTTACGGTGGCAACCGTTTGCGTCGTAGTTCCGGAGCTTCTCGTGCGCCTGCATCCGTCGTGCGTCAGTGGCGTGCGTCCGATATTACACGTCAGCAGTGCCGTCCTTCGTCCGGGACGTACCACGTGATGTTGCTTACTACTTAATTTCCGTACTTTTACTTCTATGCGTCAGCCAATCCTTACACTACGTATATTTACACCGTACCTCGTTTACGTGTCAAGCGCCTCTTTTGACAGACCTAACCTTAGGGTATTAACCCACAACTTACCCATCTATTTACTACTTGTAACTTATATTTACTGTAACACTAGCATAGTGTGATTAAGTTACTTGCCAAGCGATTGAGTTACTTGACGAGCGATTAAGTTAGACTTTTTTGGTAAACTACAACTTAATGGGATCTAATTAAACGACTGTGAGAACGAGAATTTTGTTTTAATGATTGCGAGCCTAATCCTGTTTGCGGTGCGGTCCTTTTCTCTTTTACGGCGCCCAAGGTAATTCTGACCGCACCCTCGAGCCAGCCGACTCCACGACCTGACTACTTGCCGCGCTAGCCGGAGCGGCCCTGTAAGGACTTCCGGGTTTCACATGAAAACCGCGGGGAAAAAGTTCACGGTGTTTCACTGGCGCCCAACGTGGGGCTTGAAGGATTTATGGCTTCGCTTTCGTACTGATGGTTGTGTATTATGCGTGTGTAAGGATTTGGTTTAGGCGTTAAGACTTAACTATGGGTTACTCTGATACTTCATGCTGGTGTTATATTTAAGTTACTGCTTATGCACTCAAGGATGCTAATGCCTGCCTTTCTAAACTAATGGCAAAACAAATACTTCTCTGCTCTGACTTTAAAATACTCTTTTTAGTTTTAAACGGATTGCAGTTATAGGCACTTCTGCCTTTTCTTTGTTTACTGCTAACTAAGCTAAAAACAATTGTTGGTGACTACTTTATAATTTAAGCCTGAACTTTTAAACGCAGCTCACTTTACTGAGCGCTTATCTGTGTTCCAGCTCACTTTATTGAGCCCTTATTTATAAATCTGCTCATGTTACTAAATGTTTAATTGAGTCAACTTGCTGACTTTGCTAAGCGCTTATTTAAGAACGTGCTCACTTTATTGAGCACAGGTTTGTGTATTTGCTCACCTTACTGAGCGCCTGTCTCTTATCTGTTCCGTAAGATTAAGTGCCATTTTTTTTTTTTGGCTATCAGCTACAGTGTTACTACTTATTATTTATAAGTGACTATTGTAAAAATGGATCTGTCCATTAAGGTGGAGTGGTTGACAAAAGAGGAGCTTACACACGAGTTAACTAAATTACAAATACCTTTCAAAACATCTGACACTTGTGATACTTTGCGAAAATTATTTAGACAAACGCGTGCTCTCATTCGACGTGGTAGTCTCAAACCAAGCTTCAACGTTTCTGCTTCTGCGGCTGACTTACCGAGCGATCTGCCTACATGCAAAGCAGCTATTCTAGATCTACAAAAAGAGGTTGATGAAGGAACTGACTTGTCTGCTGCCAGAAGGGAACGTTTGGTAGGTCGAGTCGAATATTATCTTGGACGCTTACAGCGAATCACAGGTCAAGGTGACGAGGTCCAGACTCTTAAGGGCACCTTAGTTAACTGTTTATCCTCACTTAACCCGAATGAAAATTCTTCAGATTCTGAAGTGGAGGTGTTTAGCTCACCTACGCGGCCGCGAGTGGAGGCGGTGTGCCGAGCTGAGCCTCGCTATAATCTAGGCAGTTTAAATCTTAAATTTAAGGGTGACACGTGTGTGCGCGCTTTCATCACTCGTTTAGAGGAACTGAGGCAGGCCAGGGAAATACCTGAGCGGATTATTTTTAATGGCTTTCCTGACGTGCTGGACGGACCGGCTTTATTCTGGTACCGGTCCAATAAGGGCAACTTCCCTTGCTATACAGATCTTCTAACGGCCCTTAAGGCTGACTTTGACATACCGGATTTTGATTTCAAACTCCTGAGTGAAATTAGAGCTCGTACGCAAGCTAAACACGAATCGATAGTGGTATACTTGTCCATTATGGGCGCACTGTTTTCTAGGTTGACAGTACCGTTGGCGGAAGCTGAACGTCTCGACATATTGTTGCGTAATGTTAGGCCGGAGTACAGTCGTGAGCTAGCTTTAATTGATGTGACATCTATCGAGATGTTGAAGTCTTTATGTAAACGTCTCGAGCTTGCGGGTTCGCGAGCAGGTAATTTTGCCGAACCCTCTTCGTCTGGTTACACGGTAGCTCCTGATGTGCAAGTACGAACACGCAACAATCCTGCTCCTCGCAAACAGGACGTCGGCTCTGTCGATAAGCCGGAAGGGAACTATTGTTTCAGATGTAAACAAGCTGGCCACAAAACTAATCGTTGCCAGCGCTCTCGTGATCTGGTGTGTTTCGGTTGCGGTCATCCGGGTGTACGGACGCCGGAGTGCCCGCGCTGTCAGAAAGGTTCTCCTTCAAAAAACTAGGTAAACAGGTCCCGCGCAAAACCTGCCGCGCGCGACCTGATAAAACATGCTTCTTACCTTCTGCTGACGACTATCGTCCTTACTTAACTGTACAAGTTCTGAACGTGAACGTCTGCGGTCTTCTTGATTGCGGCGCTGCGTGCTCAATACTCGGTGCGAATGCACATCTTAAATTCTTAAATCTAAACATAGAAATGCTACCCTTTGACCGTCCACGTGTCTTACGTGTCGCTGACGGTGTAGATTATATCTGCAAATTCTATATGAACCTGCCAATACAGTATAATGGGAAGGTGCAACTTGTATTATTTCACGTTCTACCGGAGATTAAGCTACCTATACATTTCGGCATTAATTTCTGGAAGGCCTTCAACTTGGCTCCTGACGTGCTTGCGTGCCTTCCAGCGGACGTTTCTTCTGTAGCGACCATTGTTGGTAGTGTCGAGGAAGATGGCTTACGCGATTATGAGGAACTTACGCCTCAACAAAAACTGGCTCTTGACTCTATAAAACTTTTGTTTGATAACATAAATACCGATAAGGTCGGTCTAGGTTGTACCCCATTAATACAACACGTTATCGACACGGGTGATGCTAAACCGATTAAGCAAAAATATTATAGGCTTAGTCCGGAAAAACTTAAATACTTGGATGCTGAGTTGAATCGCATGTTAGAAAATAAAGTAGTGGAGCGTTCTTTCGGTGAATGGAATTCACCTCTTACTTTAGTTCCAAAGGCGAACGGGGAAGTGCGAATCTGTTTGGATAGCCGCCGGCTCAATGCGGTGTCAAAAACCGACGCTTACCCGTTACCCTATATTAACTACATCATCGACAATTTACGTGACGCGAAGTACCTTACCTCACTCGATCTGAGCGCGGCATACCATCAGATTCCTCTTCATCCCGACTCGAAGGAAAAAACCGCATTCACAGTTCCGGGCCGTGGCCTCTTTCACTATAATCGGATGTGCTTCGGTTTGGTAGGCGCGAGTGCTACAATGCAGCGATTAATGGATGGTTTATTTTCCGCGGAATTTGACAACAAGGTCTTCGCCTATATAGATGATATCGTTATCTGCACTTCCACTTTCGAGGAACACCTAGATATCCTTCGACGGGTCTACGAGAAGCTGAAAAACGCTAACTTGACGATTAACATGCAAAAATCTAAATTCTGTCGTAGCGAACTTAAGTATTTGGGCTACATGGTGGACCGTTTCGGTTTACGTACTGGTCCTTCCAAGGTGGAGGTCATTATGAACTTTCCCGTCCCTCGTGACGTCAGGGAGCTGAAACGTTTTCTGGGAATGGCCGGGTGGTACCGACGTTTCATTCACAATTTTTCACAAGTCGCTCGTCCTCTCACTCGCTTGACGAGCAAAAAGCTCAAATTTGAATGGACCCCTGAGGCCAATGAAGCTTTTAATGTTTTAAAGTCTGCTCTCATCACAGCTCCAATTTTGAAATGCCCTGATTTCAGTTCTCCTTTTTACATCCATACGGATGGTAGTTCTTTTGCCATTGGTGGCATGCTGGCCCAAAGGATAGATGGAGTGGACCATCCAGTTGCCTACTGCAGTCGAACTTTAAATGCGCAGGAGGTGAACTACACAGCCACTGAACGAGAGTTGTTGGCTGTCATCTATGCTTTGGAGCAGTATAGACCGTATGTTGAGGGTTCTAAATGTTACATTGTCACTGACCACGCCTCTCTTAAGTGGTTCTATAAATTGAAAAACCCTACGGGTAGACTAAACCGGTGGGCCTGTCGCCTAAGTCAGTTCGACTTTGAAATCATTCATCGTAAAGGGAAAGAACATGTAATTCCTGATACCTTCTCCCGAATTAAGGTGGGCTCTATCTCTTTTGACCCGGTAACCGTCCAAGATCCCTGGTACACTAAACTTCTTAAAGGTTGCAGCGACAATCCTCGAATTTTCCCTAATTTTACGGTCACTGACGGTAAACTCTTCAGACTGTCTAAAAATAAGTACAGCCTCACTTCTCGTTTTGAGTGGAAACTGGTCGTACCCAGCGAGCATCGAGAGGAGATCTTGCGGCAGTACCACGACGAACCAACTTCTGGTCATTTCGGAGTTGCCAAGACTCACAAACGCATTAGTGCGTATTACTTTTGGCCGAACTTATATCGCGATGTAGAGAAATATGTTGCTGCCTGCGAAGTCTGCAAGTGCTACAAACCTGCCAACACCGCTCGTGCTGGTCTCATGGGCAACCCTCGCATTGTCACCAAGCCGTGGGAGGCAATTTCTTGCGACATCCTTGGTCCTTTTCCTCCGTCGTACGCGCGAAACCAGTACCTCTTTGTTTGCGTGGATTACTTTAGTAAATTTTCACATATGTTTCCTTTGCGTAACGTTACGGCCAAGGCTATTGTCAAGTGTTTGGAGAAGGGGGTTTTCTTGCGCGACGGTGTCTGCAAATATATTTATGTCGATAATGGTCCACAATTTATTTCACGGGATTTTAGGGATCTTATGACTAAATACAATGTTCCCAACGTGTTTTACAATCCACGCTATCATCCTCAGACCAATCAAACAGAGCGTTTAAATCGCGATATCGTGCGTGCTATCGCCTCGTACGTACGTTCTGATCATCGTACCTGGGATCAGAACATACCCGAGATACAGTGTGCACTTAACACGGTGGTACATGACGGTACTAAGTTCACCCCGTTTTATCTCAACCATGGGCGGGAAATGGTGATAGACGGAGCTCTGCTCAATCTCGATGTTCCTGTCGACCCGGTGTCGGTAGTTCTGGAACGCGAGCCATTTTCCTCGAACCTATCTCAATTACGTAGCATATACACCACGGTTCAGGGCCATCTTAGGAAAGCTTATACCCGGAACGTGAAGTACTACAACTTGCGGAAGCGCCCCATCCAATTTCAGGAAGGTCAGATTATCTACAAACGGTGTTTTCCTTTGTCGAATGCTAATAAATATTTTAGTGCGAAACTATCGCCTAAATTTGAAAAGTGTGTCATTAGCGAAAAGCATGGCCCTTTGGTTTATTCCTTGAAATCGATGGAAGGAAAACCGCTGGGCAGATTTCATATCAAGGACTTACTCGAGAGGGGTGAAGACCGGCAGGATACCGTTCCTCCCCAGTAGTTTTGTTATTTATTTACTCACTAGTTAAATAATTTCATTGGGTTGCTTTCTGTTCTGTTCCTAGCGCGAATGAAGCTACGTGAACGACAGAGTTCCATGTAGGTAGTTAGTTAGGGATTAATGTTAAATGTTACACCAGGTTATCTGTTCCTGCTAGTAAGTAAATAGTCTTAGCTATATGTTAATAACGTAAGCATAATGATCGGACTTGTAGGTATTTGTTGTATGGAAAAGATTCGTCCTGTCTGTTGGCTAATTTAGGAATGGCATCGTTATGGAAGGATATAAATCTCAAAGAGATCACCCGGGAACTCTTTGATGAGTGTAAATATGTATACTACATTAACTAGGTTAACTAGGTTAAAATAGTGATCACGCTAGGATAGTTGTCTCGTGCTGTGCTGTCTCGGAGTTATCGTTTCAGGTTTAATTCCGTTAGGTTAACTGTTTCGTCCCAGGTTGTCTTAAGTTAATTTAAGAGTTCTGTACAGTTGCTAGTTAAGTAATAGACAATGGTGCGGGTGGGACTCTCTGCTTTCAGAGCAAGTCCCAGCTCCTATATAAGGACTGGTTTTGAACCGGTGTTTCATATCTTTGAAAGTGATGTTTACGGAGAAGTAGACATCATCTGCTTTCTCGCTTAAAGGGTCTAAGGCTGTGTGTCACGCCCCCTTTCTTTTCTTTTAGGTTGACGCTCTTAGGCTGAGTGTATTTCCAACCTACTTACTTTTAAGTTGTCTGCTTTTTGCGTTCTAGATTGGCTGAGTGTCTCGCCTATTCTAACAAGTTTTGTTCCTGCTTTACAAAACTCTTTATTTATAATTAGGTGGCTAGGCGTCTTGCCTATGCTACTTACTCAATGGTTTACATACCTTCTAACTCGACTTGGCTGAGTGTCTCGCCTATGTTCATATAGATTAAGTTTCCTCGTTGTTTCCTTTCGCGAGTTCCACGACTGGGAGTTTCGGATGGTTATAATCGTTGGCCCGGCTATAGCCACCAGAAATCATTTTCTTTCTGAAAAGGTTTTCTCGTCGTTTCCTTCCACTAGTTTTATGACTGGGTGTTTGGGATGGTTGCAGTCGTTGGCCCGGCTGTAGCCGCCTGAAACCGTTTTCTTTCTGAGAAATATATATATTTTTTTTTTTTTGTTTCGCTCCTTCGTTGCGGATTTGCCGGTAGTGTTCTGATGGGTTTTCACTATCGAACCTGAACGCCCACAACTTGGGAGATATTTTCTTTAGGTCTAAGAATAAGATTTTGGGGGAGGGTTTATATTAAGTTATAAAATACGTTCTTATGGTTGTTGTTTGATCCGAGGGGACTCTTGGTAGTTCATTTAAAGTTTCATGGGTGGAGGATCTCACTTCGCACTTTCTCTGCGTGAGATTCTCTTACCACTTCCTGGCTGTGCTAATTCTACTCGCGTGATGCACAGGAGTACTTTCTTCGTGTATCTCTTAATTTTGTTCTCTTTTACACGTCATCGTGTACAATAATTTTATTTCAGAATTCCTCGAATTCTGAAATAAAATTATTTTCCTCAACTGAAACCCTACTGTAACACCCGAAATCTGGTGTCACGGTTTTTAGAGGCTTTTCTCAGTCTAGTAGGTTATTGGTACTGACCTGTCGTATGAAGACGCATCCCAGGTGCATAATTTAAGCACCTTTTTCCTTCAATTCCTCATCTAAATGGCTCTGTAAGCCGAATGAACCTTTCGGGTACTAGCATACTTTTGTTACACGTTTATTACACTGTGACTACGCCTCAGCGGTCGGCTGTTCGATCCGCGACGCGTTATTACTTACTTTACACACTTCAACATTCCTTTTTCATCTGATAAACAAGACAAAACTTTTATATATCATCGCATTTGTTATGGTATTATAACCTCAACGAAGTTTGTACGGAGCTGTCAGCTTGACAACTAGTTTGACGTTTGTCACTTCAATAAAGATAGTGCCATACGAATCGATTACCGATTTTTGATCGTTATTTTTCAATTCCAGGTTTTTAAGTCGTGATTTGTTTTTATAAATAACATTTGCTCAGCGTTTTGAGATTTATTAACATCGTTTGGGTAGCGAAACGACGCTATTGAGGAGTTGCGGCTTGTTTCCATGCAGTCGAATGGAATGTCTTTTTGTGGTTGGTAACACCGCGGCGTCGCCGTGGCGAGTAGATTGGAATCTGCTAGATCAGCCATTTTTACGTGTCGCTCGCCACTTGGGCTGCGTTTCGGAAATGCTTTAATCTTCTAAAGGGTGTTATTTCTGTCTGCGGAGTGTTTTATGGGCTGTAATCCATCGCCGGCCGTTCTAAAACGTGAGTATTCGACAAATAAATGTCACTAAAACTCATTCGTCGTGGTTGATGACTGGACGCCGGTCTGATGCGAGAATTTGATTTGTTTCAGAACTCATAATGATTCCTTGACACTATTTTGTGTAATTAAACACCGCGGACCCGTGTCTAAAGGCCATCCATCTCCCAGTTTCTTCGTCGTGACGCAAATTGTAAGTCTTGTACCGAACACGCTGTCCTGGTTGCGTTATATGAATTCAAATACTAAAATGCATTTTTTATTTCAGCCGTCCGGCAAAATATCTAAAACACAGCGGACCCCGTGTATAAAGGCCAACCTTTAACCTCCTACTCATCATGAACGGTGAGTTGCATACGTGTGAGTTGTCATGATTACGTAACGTGTACCGTTTGCTAAAATGTATTGTTTATTTCAGCGTTTCGGCGCTGAGCTTCGTTTCTACACCGCGGTCCCGTGTCTAAAGGCCAAGAAGGCTATATAATTCTTTTCTTTTTATCTACCCGAATGGTGAGTAACTTTTGTCAAGCCAAGTGTGTCACGTCACACATTGTTTGTTGATTAACTTTTGCACTAAAGTGAGTTTTATTCATTTTAGGGTGTCAAGTACGGGGCAGGATTTGTCTAGTACGGGGCAGAAATTGCCAAGTACTGGGCACAGAAGTTGTCAAGTACGGGGCAGGATTTGTCTAGTACGGGGCAGAAATTGCCAAGTACTGGGCACAGAAGTTGTCAAGTACGGGGCAGGATTTGTCTAGTACGGGGCAGAAATTGCCAAGTACTGGGCACAGAAGTTGTCGAGTACGGGGCAGGAATTGTCAAGTACGGGGCAGGAGTTTTGTTACGGTGGCAACCGTTTGCGTCGTAGTTCCGGAGCTTCTCGTGCGCCTGCATCCGTCGTGCGTCAGTGGCGTGCGTCCGATATTACACGTCAGCAGTGCCGTCCTTCGTCCGGGACGTACCACGTGATGTTGCTTACTACTTAATTTCCGTACTTTTACTTCTATGCGTCAGCCAATCCTTACACTACGTATATTTACACCGTACCTCGTTTACGTGTCAAGCGCCTCTTTTGACAGACCTAACCTTAGGGTATTAACCCACAACTTACCCATCTATTTACTACTTGTAACTTATATTTACTGTAACACTAGCATAGTGTGATTAAGTTACTTGCCAAGCGATTGAGTTACTTGACGAGCGATTAAGTTAGACTTTTTTGGTAAACTACAACTTAATGGGATCTAATTAAACGACTGTGAGAACGAGAATTTTGTTTTAATGATTGCGAGCCTAATCCTGTTTGCGGTGCGGTCCTTTTCTCTTTTACGGCGCCCAAGGTAATTCTGACCGCACCCTCGAGCCAGCCGACTCCACGACCTGACTACTTGCCGCGCTAGCCGGAGCGGCCCTGTAAGGACTTCCGGGTTTCACATGAAAACCGCGGGGAAAAAGTTCACGGTGTTTCAGTCTGTACCGTCCATAACATATGTGTAATTTGTTTTAGGTCTCCTGTCAGCTCCTCCCCCAAAATCAAAATTATATAAACCGAACAATCTCCTCACGTGTGTTATGTCACTACGTCGACATTGGCGAAATACGCCTTGCTAAATCAAAGCAAGGGTGAAAGCCATAATTAAAAAAAAAAAAAAAAAGGTAGCAGAAGCCTATAGAGCGTTTATGAATGAGCTAACTTAGCAATCGTCTGTCCTTATCTGTGAAAGGTAAATGTCAATGTGACAGATAAGGACAAACGATTACTAAGTTAGCAGAAGCCTATAGAGCGTTTATGAATGAGCTAACTTAGCAATCGTCTGTCCTTATCTGTGAAAGGTAAATGTCAATGTGACAGATAAGGACAAACGAATACTAAGTTAGCAGAAGCCTATAGAGCGTTTATGAATGAGCTAACTTAGCAATCGTCTGTCCTTATCTGTGAAAGGTAAATGTCAATGTGACAGATAAGGACAAACGAATACTAAGTTAGCAGAAGCCTATAGAGCGTTTATGAATGAGCTAACTTAGCAATCGTCTGTCCTTATCTGTGAAAGGTAAATGTCAATGTGACAGATAAGGACAAACGAATACTAAGTTAGCAGAAGCCTATAGAGCGTTTATGAATGAGCTAACTTAGCAATCGTCTGTCCTTATCTGTGAAAGGTAAATGTCAATGTGACAGATAAGGACAAACGAATACTAAGTTAGCAGAAGCCTATAGAGCGTTTATGAATGAGCTAACTTAGCAATCGTCTGTCCTTATCTGTGAAAGGTAAATGTCAATGTGACAGATAAGGACAAACGATTACTAAGTTAGCAGAAGTCTATAGAGCGTTTATGAATAAGGGGGTTAGAATACAGAGTATCAGTTACCTATTTAGATATTTACTCTTTAACAGTATAATGTTCAATAAGTAAACTAAAAGTTGTAAATTTAATGTTTACGATTTTACACGAAGTACTTTGTATTGACTTTCATTTAAGCTACTCATAACGTGTCGTGTTTAAGTATTAACATTACCATTTAACCATTCAAAGTGACAACACTCATTGTAAATCTTTACAATATTTTCCTTTGTATTTTGTAACCCTCTGCCTTATAATTTTAAATTCAATGTAGAATGTGCTTGCAGTTTTGACGCAGCGATTTGTAGAAATTAGTTAATATTAGTAATTATGGGAGAGTCGGTCGTAGAAATAACTGGCTATGAAACAACAGAGGTTGGACAGGGAGATCATGTGCTGTACAATTTTTCAGCCGCACGGCACGAGATATCGGGTCAAATAACTAGAAGTAACTACCAACCAATCAACCAAGCATAAATGGGTAGGTAGAACGATAGCTTAGAACTTTGTCCATCAAGCTTGAGACGACAATTAGAGAGAAACAAATTAAATAGTGCTCAAAGTATATACCTAGATCAAATTATAACAGCACAATATTATGCCAACGCAGCATGTGATGACTGCAGTCTTATTACTACTGTAGTTTAATATTAACTGGCGCATTTTCATAAAGACGATGGTTTTACTACAAGTGCATTGAGTGCGATCACACGGCATATTTATGTATCGGATGTGTTGTGGTATGTCAGGATCGTAGCAAGTGGAACAAAGTAGTCTCTGCCTACCCCTGTGGGAAAGAGGCGTGACGATATGTATGTATGTATGTGTATGTATGTGTTGTTGTTAACCATAGTCCATTGTTTAACTGATCTTTTGCTGGTGTTATAACACTGTATCGTGGGTATCAATCACGTGTGTGAATGAAATTCAAGTGTCAACACACGGTCAATTTTAAACGGTCAATTCTTCGGTTCCTCATGAGTGTCAACTGACACAACATCTGAGTCAATATTTCGTGCATGGAAAAACAAAGTATAATCAACAAAATATTTTTACTGGTGCGACCATAGAAGAAGCAAAAATAATATTAGTTTACGAATTAGAAGAAAATTGTTGATTTCCTTTTGCATACAATGTCTCTCGGACAACCGAACAACACAAGTCTTAGTCTTTATAAGTATGCTCAAATATTAATCGTAAAATAAATATTATCGTTAATAAATTATAGTTTAACTAATAAAGAAAGAAAAGAAAGAAAGAAGACGTTGTTGGTGGTAACTACACAACATTATACCTTCTTGTTTATTCTGAGGTTAAAGCACTTAGCCGTTAACTAAGGCGTTGTAAAGAACATGTGAAACATTCGATCTTCAGTACCTTTATCACATACCCACCATAACTTAATTCAAAGCATTCAAAGCCTCGACCATTGGAGTAAATATTACAAAGAATTCCATTGTGATACTAAAGGGATGTGTCAATTGAGTGAGCATGCTAAGTGACCTTCTGGTGGTCTCCATTGGCACCTCTTTTTTCGCTCTCTTCAGTTATTTGACCCTTTAGAATGGGTCTGCGTAAGGCACATTTATACCTTTATGGCCCTCATAAGTAGGGCTTAGTTTGTACAATCAATATGAGAACTTCGGAATGGCGATGACAAACTCGAGTAGGCAGTTATTGATATTGCAAGACATTAAACTCTGGCAAAGGGCGTATTTCAACAGCGCTAGGCGATTTGTTGATTTTTATTTGCAAATTGAGCTACGTCGCCTTTACTTCTTATTTTTGAAACAACAACAACCTATCCAGCATTAAAAGAATCGATGGAAATGAGAAGCCTACTAGTCTATCGTAACATATTACATGACAGTTGTTCATCAGTGTTTCTAGGTATGACTAAGACACCTATGCTAAATTTCAGCCTCCTAGAGCCAGTTTTGGACTGGGCGTTGATCAGTCAGTCAGTACCTCAGTTTGACCTGTACCTATTTTGTGTGTGATTACTTAAGTTTTAAATCTTCTCTTTAAATCCGAAATGCAGGAACAAAGGTAACACCTAGTTCAGGTATATTGTTCGCTTTTATTTAGTTTATCGTAGGTGTAAGTTGAAGTAAGTTTCGGCTGATATGATGATGATGAGGTGTAAGTTGATATATCTGTAAATATGATGTGCGATGCGGTTTTTTTCATTCGAAAGCAAGGTTCCTTGCGTTGGTTTTTAGCTATCGACTCGGAGGGATGATGGACCTTGTATAAGACAAGTGTGTTAAACGTTCACCAGGACTCATAAGTTGGATTATTTTTATCATCCAATCTCGCATCCGACAAAGGGCACCGTCGAAAGCATTATGCCTCTCACTTGACACAGTGGGTCCGCGCACAAAAACGCTTCATTGTGACCGGAATGCCGCCGCGTGCGCATATATGTTCTTGATACTTGAAAAATTTCACTTTATAGCTAAAGACTATAAAGTGAAGTAGTAAAGCTACGTAGTTGTTAAACCTAACCACGAATTTACACTACGAGGGCCATTTTTTATTTTGTGGTCGAATAACTTTTTTTATTGGATTTTGATTTCTTTATGCTGAAGCTGCTTAGAATCAGGAGTGCTATTAATTTTAATAGGTGATAAAGTGTCCTACAACATTTCATTCCACTTCGTTACCTTTTCCATTAAGAACGTAACTAATTGGAAGTGCAAAAAATGTATGAAAAAATTGACGCATTTTTTTTCACCTATTAAGATCGACAGTGCTCATGATTCTTATCATTTTGAGCTTAAAAAAATCAAGATCCAAGAAAAAAAGTTTTTCGACGGCGTAATAAAAAATGGCCCACCTATATCAATCCAATTTGTCTAAAATGTAAACAACCCAATTTGATTTAAATTCTGGCACAATCACCCACTAGATGAAATCAATGGCTGATTGGCAGATAGTCTGTTTCTATTGGCGACGTACCATATTAGGTGTGTCGTATTGTACTCGTAGAAATGCGCTTAGGCACTCGCGGTACAGACCCAGAGTCTAGTGCGAAGGCAGCTGTTTCACTTACCACATAAATGCCATCTACCCATCTCTATTTTACAATAACAATTGTGTTCTTCGTAAAATGTAATGCACTTCGTAACTTCTTGACTAGTTATTCTCATTCTTAAAATAAAGGCGATGCTGAGAGGTTAGTAGTCTGAATGGATATTTAACAACACTGTTGTACTAAAAAGAGCATAAACTGTCAGATTAAAGTCAGGGGCCTGTTTTTAGGAAGCACATTACTCTAAAGTGGTATAAATCTGTATACTGTTGCAAAAAAAAAAACTAAATTTTTCGTGTGGAATTTTCTTGCCTCATATTCCTATGTAATGTAAACTGAAACTATACTATTTGAATTCCCAATTTTATTAATTAAATTTACAGAAACAACAAAACTATCAAGAAATTTAATCCCCTGTATCCCAGTGGTCAACTTCGAGCGATGATGTGCACAAAAAACTCGAACAAAACCTGCGGGTTTCGACAAAGTGAGGTATAACATAACTTTTAAGGGCGCCCATTGTGCCGCTAGGTGGCGATTAACAGTTAATAATGCGGTTTTGTCAAAGTAGTTTACATAATGTTCGGAATCAGTTTTTGTCCGGAAATTTAGGTGTTTGGACCACTGTGGGAGCTTTTTGGGATGTGTTATAAAATTTGAAATTGATTCGTTGCGATTCGCACACTTTGAACTGTCTCTGTCATAATTATTGGACTTAACAAAGCTTTTAAAGTAACTTAAATATTTTATCTACATGCTAAAGATCCCGATACTTTAAAGAAAAAGAAAAAACAAGTATATTGCGACAGTGTAAAAATAGTTACAAACAAGAACAAAAAAATAAAAACTTAGGAAAAACATTACACAAGATGGTCCCAACTCAGTTTTATGCTGGCCTTACAGCCTTGGTCCTCCGTTGGGACCATCAAGTGAAATAATAATAGATTTAAGCAGAAGATGAAAAAGATTGAGGATGTTCTTATACCGAAAAATTACAATTTTCTCTCGGAATAAATCCATATGCTTTGCAGACAAAGTCGTGGGCCACAGTTAGTTGTAAAATGTACAAGCATTCGTCCTCGGGAACAGAATCGTGAAGAATATGCTTCGTGTTACCGGCCTTGTCCACCGTAAATCTTATCCATTGCAAGTTAGCTTGACTATTATGAAACTCAGCGACTCTCCATTTGAGTACGGTTACCTTTTACTATAAGATTTGCATTTAAATATATGTGATTTACCTCATTTAATACACACTCACGCTAGTGTACAAATAACATTTAGGGTTTAGTAGCCAAAGGGTAAAACGGGATCCTATTACTAAGACTCTACTGTCCATCTGTCTGTGTGTTTGTCTTTTTGTCACCTAGCTGTATCTCATGAACTGTTATAGCTAGACTGTTGAAATTTTCACAGTTGATGTATTACGATTTCTGTTGCCGCTGTAACAACAAAATATTAAAAACAGAATATGAAATAAGAGAATATGAATATGAGAGTTATTGTATTGTATTGTATTGTATTGTATGTTAATAAACACAATGACAGAATGTGTTGTGTGTTGCTGTATGTCTATGTAAGTAACCATTATAAAATGACCTCACGCTGCCTACATTTTGCTTAGGAGGCTCTCTGCTACTACTGGATATCATATTCACTAGCTGAATTTGTACGGTTTTTGTTTACCAATGGACCTCCGAAAAGTAGCGCCAAACTCTCTAAGGTATAGCGTCTGATACAATCAATTATAGACCGACCGCTTAGCTGAGTCCCCGCTCGCGCGGGTAAAGGGGCGCGGGGTAGGACGACAAAGGGGACCGAGAGCGGTGCGGGCGGGGAGTGGGCCCGCCGCCCGCACCTCTCTCGGTCCCCTTTGTCCCCCCCCCGCGCCCCTGTGCCGCGCGGGGGGGGGACAAAGGGAACCGAGAGCGGTGCGGGCGGGTAGTGGGCCCGCCGCCCGCACCTCTCTCGGTCCCCTTTGTCCCCCCTCCGCGCACCTGTGCCGCGCGGGGGGGGACAAAGGGAACCGAGAGCGGTGCGGGCGGGTAGTGGGCCCGCCGCCCGCACCTCTCTCAGTTCCCTTTGTCCCCCCCCGCACCCCTGTGCCACGCGGGGGGGGACAAAGGGGACCGAGAGAGGTGCGGGCGGCAGGCGCAATACCCGCCCGCACCGCTCTTGGTTCCCTTTGTCGTCCTACCCCGCACCCCTGTACCCGCACAGGCGAGGACTCAGTTAAGCGGTCTGTCTATCATGTTATAGATAAAGCCGTGATTAAAAGTTTCCACTTACATCTACTCCCACCATCATCTTCCTAGCGTTTTTCCCGGCATTTGCCACGGCTCAGTGAGCCTGGGGTCCGCTTTGACAACCTAATCCCAAGATTTGGCGTAGGCACCAGTTTTTACAGAAGCGACTGCCATCTGACCTTCCAACCCAGAAGTGTAACTAAGCCTTATTGGGATTAGTCCGGTGTCCTCGCGATGTTCTCCTTCACCGAAAAGCTCATGGTAAATTTCAATTGTAATTTCGCACGTAAATTCCGAAAAACTCAAGAGGTGCGAGCCGGGGATTCGGACCCTCTGCTTGAGAGGCCACAGGCCAAACCACTAGGCTACCACGGCTTTTTCTTATATCTACTCCCATAATCATGCTATAGTCTGGCAGCTAAACCACTGCAGCCAGATGACACTTCCAAATGTCATTTTACGAAATAATGATACCACATTTATTTCACTAGTGCTCGACTAAGGTCAAGTAATGAATGATTTGATTATTGAACGAACGAAATATTTTATGAATGTCACATTCCTAGTTTAGTATATTTCAAAATAAGCGCGATATTTTTGAGGCATTCAAGGTTCATATTAACATAGTAGATAAAATGTGCGATGACTTTGTAAAAAACGTAAATAGTGACAGCAGCAGTGAAACTGATTCGGAATAATTTAAGTTTTTAAGTAAAAGTACAAAGGTAGAAAAAAAATTAATGTGATAATTGTTGTTTTATTTATGGCAAAATGGGGAATGAGTTGAAAACTGGTAACTGATTTGACATGATAACTATAAAATAACTAGAAAACATCCAAAAAAACCTTATTGAACAAACCCTTTTATTAAAATACGCTTTGAAAATTTTCATTTATGACGCAAATTAATTTTATTACATCGTTCATTCTTTCATTCACTCACTAAGTCACATTACTATTTTTTAGGAAATATCAAATGAATCAAGAAATTTTTATTTCTTAATTTTTATGTTTACTTTTACGGTTTTACCGTTAGAAATTTAATTTCTAAACGACACTGAAAATTAGAACACATAGAAAAATCCGAAAAGTAACAAGTAAAGTAAGTAAGTAGGTATCATTCAAATAGATGACGCTTCGCGACAAATAATCGCATAGTAACAAGGTCACGTGACAGTTGGTAATAGATAGAAAAATTCGAACGCTTACTCACCTGCTATGGGTGGTGTAGGGGTATAGCACGCGTCACGGAATGACGAGGACCCGGGTTCGATTCCCGGCCATAGCTTTACTTTTACCTGCTATGGGTGGTGTAGGGGTATAGCACGCGTCACGGAATGACGAGGACCCGGGTTCGATTCCCGGCCATAGCTTTACTTTTCGGATTTTTCTATGTGTTCTAATTTTCAGTGTCGTTTAGAAATTACTATTTTTTTTTTATGGCTTTCACCCACTATTTAATATTTGCCAAAAACTGACAACACTGAAAGTGTCATCTGGCTGCAGTGGTTTATCTGCCAGACTATAAACGTGTCGTTTAGGTCTTGTTACCCTAGCTTCTGTCTACATTTAAAACTGTTATTAATATAATTATTTGCAGAGGAATTACAGTCTAAGGGGATTCTCACGTTAAGTGCAGATAAGAATGTTTGCTAAATACCCAAGTCTATAAAGCAAGTAAAGGTTACGCAAATTAATGCTATTAACATTTAAACCTGAAGCAAATTGATGTCGGGCAGAGTTCAAATGTCTTTTATCCAAATGCTTAGTTTAAATTGAAGAAGGAACAAACATAAGGTATTACCATTCTTACCTGTCCTATTTGGTAAACAATATTCTAACCTCAAAACGTCTCATTTTTGTTATTTTTAACTATTTTCATCGTAAATAAACGAACTGGAGATAAAATAGCGGCAAAATAATGTACAAAATATTACCTCAGGTTTATTTGATAGCATAATACACCTTATTCTTTACAAAAATTTGCACGTTGAGGTTAGAATTTTGTTTATCAAATAGGACAGGTAAGAATGAAAATACTATACAGTAGTATAAGGTGTAATTTTGCCAAATAAAGATCTCTTATTCTTATACACACACACTCACTCACATGGCCACAAACTTTCGCATTTATAATATTATTAGTAGGATTAACGTTGGAAACTCCGAGAATTTTAAGTTCCTGTTCAAGTTTCTCTAGATCACCATTAAGTATCTTTATCTGTACAAAAACACACCATTAACCTTTTATTGACTAATTGTAATTAAGGCGGATGCTCGCGTTAGCTCATTGTAAAAGTCCCGTTAGATGGCGCTGTAATCAATTTCGGTGGTTTTTTGTAGTTTTTAGAAGATTCTTAATACATTTATAGATTATCAATTGATTTGCGCACACAATTTAATACGGCCGATTTTTTGAGACCACACTCAAATGGTAACAATGCACCAATTCGGAGAATAGCTGCAAAAACGCTGGTGTCACTAACGAACTTATACAGATACTAGGTCTTACACACACATGCAAATGGGAGGCGCTAGCCGGTGGAAAAATATTGCAACACCTTGCTAAGCTGTTAGCGTAACTTTTCACGTTATATTTACGTTTTTATATCAACTTTACTTTTACCAGAAATTTTACAAATCTATACGTGTACAAAAGTAAGTCGTGTTATTTAACTATTGATAACTTTGGAATGGCTGCACGGATTTTTATGATTTTTGATTTGTTGGCTTTCTCTCTTTCACGAATAGCCGAATATGTAATCCACTATATAAAAAATGCACTAAAAAAACTTTAATTTTTCGTATGCAGCGCCATCTCAGACCAAAACTGACTTTCGAATTTTTATTTGCCAGCTCAGCTAGTTATAAGTATTATTTATATGAGTCTAGCAGATGCAAATATGTGAATCAATGCCACCTTCAACCCTTTTTGAATACCAGGGAGTCGATTTTTTTTGTACTTTGTTAGAATGAGGGCTATCGTATTTGTACTCACTAGTTGGCGCCACTGTAGAGTAAGGTATATCACATTATTCAGGATTTCTTTCAATTAATATTTAATAGCAAGCTATTTATTACCCAGTGTTGCACAGTCCCATTTATCTTCTAAATTAACTGCCATTTTATTTGCCTGCTTAATTTGGCTCCTAATTCTCAAAGCTCTTCTTTTATCTTTTAATAAACCTGCCATATGTCTGCGATAATAATCGGAAACAATCTTAATAACACTAAAAATTCGTTATGCAAAGCCGGAATATGCAACTTGTAGGTACTACTAATTTTGCGTTTCTGTATAATACCTCACGTTACAATAGCGCCTCTAGCGGCAAATTCATATGCCGTCATTGCTAGTATCTTCAAAAGCTAGTACCTATTAGTATGTAGGAACCTGCGATTCATATTTGATATTCGCTCACACGTAGAGACATCATCATCACCATCGTCTGACATTTTATTAATACTCTTATGCATTATAACTTATAAGCGTTTCGTTTGGGGCTAGCGCCGTAAGGTAGGTATTGTCGTTTCGAGTCAGGCGCGCCTTTCGTAAATAGGTAACTTGAGAATGAGCCTGGTTGCAGCGATGAGACGAAGTCACTCGTGCTAACCATTCGGATCCTTTCACCAAAATGCATTGCAGTATAGGTTCAGACAAAGGAAATAATTACGCATAGCGGGTAGGGACTACGTCTGAATGCTTCTTGGCCTAGGGGTTTGGTCAAGGGTTTGGTTAGATAATTTTGTTCCAGAGTTGTGAGCTGCCTTTTTTAAGTTATGTCCTTATGTCATCATAATTCATATTTATAGTAATTCATCGTATAGCGCATAAAAGGAAAAATAATATTAGATAATTATGATGACTTTGCAATAGGTAGGTACGTCAAATAAAATAATGACAACTCCAAAACAAATCTAATCCACAGACATCATTATAAACTAGTTTATAATGATGTCTGTGATCTAATCCATCTCAACTCGCTTTTACTTACTATAATACTTACTTCCACAAAAGTCCAACTTCATCCGTCGATGGTTTTGTTACGCGTTACCTAGAGTGGGATAAAGCAGAGTACTACGGTGTCTAGTCCACACGCGAAAAAACAAAATTGCAGCTCGACGCGTATTATATCAGCGCTTTCCTCATGAGCCTACTCTACATATATATATTATGTGCAACTAGTTGTGCCATTAGGAATTTCGGGTCAATAAAAATAAGAATTCTCATTTGAGATAGTAAAATTAGGTTAGGTTCATTAGGTATTTTCAAATACCCGAAGGGCAAACTGAATAGAAATAGGAACCCCGCTGTCGACCTTACGGAGGAGTGAAATTCCTAAAAGCACAACTAGTTGTGCATAATATAGAGTAAGGCCCATGAGGAAAGCGTCATACATTTAGTCAAAAATCGTGTGCATAAAAATGAGATAACTATTGGGCGGAGCTCCTTTTTTCTGGGTATTGGAAGCTGGGTATTGGTTTTCCGGGTGGACAAATTAGGTGGGCCACGGGTAAGTCCCTATATTTTTCTAATTGGTATAGTAGGTAGATATTCGACTTTGTGTTTGATATCTAAAGTCGAAAAAACGTGCACGCTGCCATAGTACCTATGGCGTCATGGCTACTACGAACGAAATCATTCGACTCATAAGTAAATGCGCCACGCAACATGTGGTATGAGCACACAAGGGCTAATTTATCAAAGTGAGATATATTTTTCAAATAAAACTTTCAATTTGATTTGATACCAAATACCAGTGAGATGTCACTTTTGAAATAATTTGTATCACTATTATTCTATTCAGTATTCATAAACATTTGACACGCTGTAACAGGTATACGAATAGTTTTATCCGTACTATGTACTTATTCCTGGGTAGTGACAAATCAAGTCCTGACACATTGTTGAACTTTTTCACAGCAAATGTCTTAGTGAAGTTTCATTTTGATTGAACTGACAAGAAAATTCACTGTGCTGTTGACCGCGTTGATCGTGAATACGTTCTACTGTAGGTTAGAAATATAGGAACCCGACCCGGAGCAAACTTGGAGTAAAAGCGTTTTCTGTCAAATTTCACGAAATTTTAGTTTGATGGAGATTCAAGTCTCTTGATACCTATTGTTTTCATTTGGGCATAACTCCCTCAGAATTACATGCTTCCAGTAATGATCAAATTTATATTTTCCCATTTCTATTATGTTTTCTAAATGCGATAAGTTCTTTGAAATAACACACACTGACTAGTTATTGATAATTATGCCTAACTAATTATAATTCTGAGAGAGTTATGCTCACACAAAAATCATTACCAAGATACTGAAAATTCATACAAAAATTTTGTGAGAAGTACCTACTGAAACTACTTTTTCCTCAAGTTTTCCTGCAGGGCTCTTTTATTGATAGAAAGAAAGAAGAAAAGAAGAAGAAAGAAAATACGTTTATTTGACGCATAGGACAACAGCACAAACCAAAAATAAACAATACAAAAAAATAAAAAATAAAAAATAAAGTAAAAATAACAATTAGGTAGTGTGTCGCTGTCCAACGTCAAAAAGGTTGCAGCTCAGCATAATGCTGCGACGGGGTGATAGTACATACATACATACTTAAATCACGTCTTTATCCCTTACGGTGTAGACAAAGCCTAAGGTAACAAGACCTAAAGGCCACGTTTAGTATGATTGTGGGCGTATAGGTGGAAAGGAGAATCAAAATGAGTGATGGGTTGCTAGCCTGTTGATTGATAGTATATACACATATACCTATGTACAAATGATCAAACTATTAATAGAAGGTACGAAATGGGACCCGTTGTATAGGCAGTCCCACGTATAGTCAATACCTAGGGAAATAAGACGAAAAATACAAGCATTTCCAAATACACGAGTCTCTCAATACGAAACTCAAAATATTTAATAATTTATTAAAAGATGTCATGAAATTGTAGTTTGTAGATCACGTAACATATTCAATACTTAAATAAAATTTTACACGACAGATTATTCATAAGTTTCATAACTGAATTGCATGTGATGGAAATTTGCCACTTATTATTTATTGTTCACAAAATAATATTTTTTACATGCATACAAAAAACAATCATAACTTAAGAGTTTTTAAGAGTTGTAATATTTCGAACAATCATAACTTATTTTCCTACTTGGCATTATATAGGCTGACTTTTTTTATCACCGTCAAAAGCAACAACACGACAAATACAAGCATTATTTTTCAGTTTTTTATTAAAATATTGCAAATAGTATCATTAAATGATACCTGTCATCATTATCATCATCATTATCATCATCATATCAGCTGTAGGACGTCCACTTGACTGTTGGCCATAGGCCTCCTTCATAGAGCTCCAGTTGCCTCGGTTGGAAGCGGCTTACATCCACCATGAACCTGCGACTTACGGTAGGTACCTATACGATTGCGTATGATACCTACGTAAAAAACTACGTAAAAACTTGGACGGTGATATTAATATCACCCTGTATCATACATTTTCCTTTTGCTTTACTGGTCATAGGTAATGAGAACATGAAAGACGGACGAAAAGTCTTCAGAACAGCAGTCTTGACAAAACTCCGCTGTTGGACATCTGGCATTTCACGGTCTTGATATTTTCCCTAGTTATTTTTATCTCATTATGTTATGTTATTACAAATTACGCCAATAAAAATCTACAGAATGTTTCATGTGTTTTTAGAACCAACAATTTTTTTTTTATCATCACACCAGCAGTAAACTTTTTACCCTTCTTGCACAATAATAGCAAGTAAGATACGCTCGCGTCCAGTGGATGTTTTCTTCACTTATTTCCTGTTACTGGAGACAAAAATTACCTTCCGAATCCAATGTGAATCTGAAAAATTAACGTACAGTCAGTACAACAAAAGGATACAGAGGGATGGGCAGACGAATGGATGAATAATATTTATAATGACAGACAAACAGACAGAAAGACGGACGCACAGACAGACGGACAAACAGAAAGACAAACGGACGAACGGACAGTCGGTCGTACGCACAGATAAACAGACAGACAGACAGACGGACGGACGGACGGATGAACGGAGTGTTGTTCGGATGCACAGACAACAGACAGATGGACAGATGGACGGTCAAATGGACCGCTGGATGGATGGTCGGACGCATAGACAGATAGTCAAATGAACGGATGGACTGCCGGATGGATGATTGGACAAACAGACAAACATACAGACAGACAGACATGCATACATACAGACAAACAGATAGACAAGCAGACAGAAAGAAATTAAGAAAAACTTTATTTATGACAATCACAAAAGTATTTAAAAAACAAAAGTAGGTATATAAACATACAAAGCTAAAAATATAAAACCTACAGATAAATAAATTGTCACAAAATGGTCCAGAACAATGGACAGAAGGAAAGATAGACAGACAAAATAAGTCCTTCTACGCTGGTTCCTTTTTTTCTATTTGTTTATTTTACTTACCTCTCTTATACCTTTCTAAATGTATACAACGTACGTATAGTTTTTAATTATAATTTTGACGGCTAATTCGGTATTTGGACGCCGGTCGGATACTCTGTAAAATATGTACATACATACACAAATCACGTTATCTCTTAAGAGGTAGACAGAGCCTAAGGTCACGAAACCCTAATTTCACCAAGAACAAGCATGATTGTGGGCATATAGGTGAAAAGCGGAACTAAAAACTGCGGAACTAAACTAGTGATGGACTGCCGTATCGCCTATAATAATGATTCCTAAGATTTTTGCATTTACCATTTGCGCGGGAAGCGAAGCAACTGGTACATTCTATGTTTTTTCTTTGCTTCCAGACCAGCATAAAAATGAGTAAAATATATATCTAATATGGGTAAAAAAAACTATAAAGTTAGGACAGACGGACAGATAGACAGACATAGACGGACGAATTTGAACAATGTGGACATAAAATAAACCACGATACAGCAGTAATAGATAAGCTCCTTTGTGTTCCGAACACCAAAGACTGGCCAAGTGTGGGTCGGACTCGCGTACCGAGGTTTTCGTACAAATTCGGCAAGTAAATATAAAATCCACTGTTAGCAGAGCCCTGCCTCTTAACCAAAATGCAGGCGGTATGAGGTAATTTTATATTTGTTATTGACATACTTAATTAGGCTCACAAAAATATTCTGTTTTTAGTATTTGATGTTAGAGCGGCAACAGAGAAACGTCATTTGTGAAAATTTCAGCTGGTGCTAAACAACCATGATAGCTGATAGCCATATCACGGTTCATGAGATACAGCTTGGTGACAGACAGACAGACAGAGTAGCAGGCAACAGACAGACAGTAAGCAGTGTGAGGTCATTTTACATTGATTACTTACATAGACAGATGGACAAAAATATTCTGTTTAAGTATTTGTTGTTATAGCGGCCACAGAAATACATCATCTGCGAAAATTTCATCTATCACGGTTCATGAGATACAGCCTGGTGACAGACAGACAGACAAACAGACAGACAGACGGACAGTGGAATCTTAGTAATTAGATTCCCGTTTTCACCCTTTGGATACGGAACTCTAAAAAAGCTGGTCAATAGCAAGTTCGATTCGAGCAAACGTTTAGACGTAAACGTATTAGTATGGATGGTTGTTACTCTTTCTGTTGATGAGTTTCCAACTGCGAAAGCGACCCTGGCTGAGCCACCAGAATTTCACTTCAAGATTACTGTAGAACTTCTTACAAGTCTGACTTACAAGTACCTACTTATGCCAGATTTCACGTCAATCTGATCAATTAGAAGTGGGTCAAAATTCACTTCCAAGATTTGATTACATGCAGACACCGGGACTGTGCACTTCAATTGCGTTTACAAAATATTTTTTCTACCAATCTGACACAAACGTTGAAATATTGTATCTTAAAAAATATTATGATTAATCGATAAGTAGGTACATACCTGTAAGTAAGTCCAAATGAATGCCTATACGCTGCGTCCAATATCGTAGCTTGTAACGTCTTTTACTTCCAATTGACTTCAATTTATTCCGAATAAAATGATTATTTTTATTTTGACACACCACGTTCAATCATTAGTTTATGACAATTTCATGTCATTGTTTTTTTTAATTACCCGTCTAGCCAGGTTTTTGACTCGCATGTTTTTTTTTTAATGTTCTATAATTGAGAAAACCTATTTACTCGGCCTATTTTGTATTTAGCACCTGTCGGATTTTAAAATCATTGCCGTGGTGTGTATGGCTGTGATTTGATGCAGAGGTTTAGGGTTCGATTCTCGTGAGAAGCATTCGTGTAATTAACTAGAAGAACTTTTTTATTTTAATAGGTGTAATTTCCGTGGTTGAGTACCTTTTTTTAGTACATAAGGCAAAACATGTTATAAGGTGGCAATGTGACTGCGGGGCGCCACCATCTATGCCAAAGTAATAAGCACGTGTGATCCTAATACTAGAGTACTTACTACAAGTTTAGGTCTGACAATGGGCATAAATTGCCCTAAATCAACCCGTTAAGTTTGTGGTTGTTTTAAAACCACCACTTCTTTGATTTGGTTTGACAAGAAAAATATTGAATTTAACATAAAGTTTTCTACATCTCATTGAGATGGTGTTACTCACCTACTATTTGTAAATTATATAAAAAAATGTTTAGAAAATAAAAAAAAATCAAATGCGGCCTCGGGATTTGAACTTGGTCACTAACTATTCAGTTCTTTGAGTCATAACTACTGAGCCACATTAGTGGTCACGTGACTGCTCGAAATAGTCGATTGGTTATTACAACCATTTTTATTTGACACTAGGCACTCACACTATTGTAAAATGCATCAAAATTTACTGCATCGTACTGCAATTTCGGTATGATAAATGCACTCCTTTTTGTAATTTGCGCACACAATATATCCATATCTAACTATCCTCAAAAAACCGCATTAAAATTAAGCCTGTGGACGAAATGCAGCTGCACGGAAGATTTGTATGGAAGAGCAACCCCCTTAAGCTCAGGCACTAATTAGTGCATTTTTAAACTAATTGGCTAAAACAGGTTTTAATTTCACCAATGTCCTGTTTCTGATACAGTTTGATTTAGTATAAAAGTCTTGCGATTAATTGCATTGACATTTTGCGGGTAAACTGGTAATTAGTGGAATGTTTTATCTTGGAGTGTGTTAAGGTATTTCTGTTAAAGTTTGACTTCATTTTCGCCATAATCTCTGAGGTATTATTAGGTACAATTTAACCTCACGTTTTTCTTCTTTTCTCATGCTCTTATATTTTCACAAACAAATGTTTTATTTCTTTAAAGCCGTGGTAGCCTAGTTTGACCTGTGGCCTCTCAAGCAGAGGGTCGCGGGTTCGAATCCCGGGTTCGCACCTCTGAGTTTTTCGGAATTTATGTGCGAAATTATATTCGAAATTTACCATGTGCTTTTCGGTGAAGGAAAACATCGTGAGGAAACCGGACCAATCCCAATAAGGCTTAGTTACCCTTCTGGGTTGGAAGGTCAGATGGCAGTCGCTTCTGTAAAAACTAGTGCCTACGCCAAATCTTGGGATTAGGTTGTCAAAGCGGACTCCAGGCTCACTGAGCCGTGGCAAATGCCGGGAAAAACGCTAGGAAGATTCTTTCTTTTTAATATAGAAACAATCCTTACAGAACTAACTACTTACTAGGTACTGCCACAATGCTGTAGAGATTACCTACCTGATTTCATTTTGCTTCAATCGAGCAAGAAGTCATAATCTGTCCAGGAATATTTTCCATAAAACTTTCATCTACAAACCAATATTTCGTGTCTCAAGCCAAGGTGTAATTTGTGAGCCCTCAATGAAACATAGAAATGCAGCAAAAAAACCCACCGCCGTGTCCAATTCGTGCCAGTGAAAAATGGACCTTTATTATCCTTACTAAATTATTGTAGGACCTCCCCTACTAAGGGTGTACGGTACAGGTGATGAGATTTTGAAAAGTCCTTCGAATCACGTCGACTAAGGAGAGCTACTCTAAAATTTGTTTTTCGTAGTTCGTACCATTACTGTCCCTTTCACTCTCAAATGAATGACTATTAGTGAGAACGGAACGGCACGAAACGAACTTCGAAAATCGAATTTCGGAGTATAAGGCCAGAGGTATCTGTAATAGTACCTACATTATAAAAGAAAGAAGATATTTCCATTCATATAGTTTAAAATCTGATTAGAACATCATATTATTAAAAATGTTGCTGCCACTCCGTGGTTTTATATTATTATCGATTATCGATAAAGATTGTCCTTTATAAAAAAATACTCTTCGATTCTACGTTCGTACCTGTACCTACATCATTCCATGCTATTTAGGTACACCGCGACTTAATTATTCACGCTTTTTCTTTACGATATATTTTTATCGGCTGTTATTCGAGAGCCCTTCCGTCTCCATGGTAAGGGCCAGGGGGCAGACATCGTAATTTTACGATTTCAACTTTACTGCAACAGCCCTGCACCGTGTGGGGAAAAAATAAATTGGATACCGACGCCCTCCTGATAGTTCGAGGCGCATTTTATGATCCTAAGTCTCTTGTAAAAAATGAGCTACTTTAACGTGTCTCAGTAATATATTGTTGCGATTTTATGTCTAGTTGAGCGTCAACTTATCCCAAAGAATGTAGTATAATGATTGGCCAATAGGCAAACGGCACAAATTCCCCAGTATGGAAAACTGAGCGGTGGGCTTAAGCCGAATTTATATTATGCAACTAATTTCGTGCAACTAGCATTACACTGCGGCGTTTGATTAATCACTTTTGAAGCGTTAGGTTATCGGCCGAGCAATGTAATGCTAGTTGTACGAAATTAGTTGCATAATGTAATTGTAAATTCGGCTTTATTGTCAACATTGGGCATGGTCACGATCACCGTCGCCTTTTCTATCAGAAACGGTACACATAACGATTGCCTTCTGATCCTGACCAATGATTTGTGATCAGTGTACAGTATTTACCATAATTCATTATAACTTTTGACATACCTATGCTGATTTTTTTAATTGCTAACAAAGAAGAATATCTGTTCTGCCAAATTACTCGTATTAGCTTACTAAGGTAAGCTATCATGTCATGTTTAATTTTTTTTAACTTTTTTTTCGTGTTTTCTGGCAGACCTTAACAAACTCAATAAGATCCGATTAGTGACACATTGTTTTCTTATTGCTTTTGTTAAATATCAAAATTGTTAAAAACATTCAAGACAAAGACAAAGTTAATCTTCAAGAAGCAGCTGTTCGGAAGGCAATTGAAGAGACGGAGTCCATTAAGGAGCAGCGTCTTTAATAACTAAATCCTATCTGTCGACAAAATGTCTTAGAAATTAGGCTTTTGTTTGCGAAAATTCATAACGTTTACAAGAAATTTATGTTTTTTTTTTGCCAGCTTAAAGCGTTGCGTTTTGATCAGTTTAATCACTAAAAAATATACAATATGCTAAGATTAATTTTTGCTTGCTTGCTTTGATGATCGGTATTAAAAATAACAATGATTGGGGAAGTGCCAACCTTATACTGGTTTGCCATGTAAGTATTATTCTCAATTAGCAAATAAAAATTGCAGACGATCTTACATAAACATATATTATTTTAATTCTAATAAAATTTATTGATAATTCACACACAAATTGCAGTGAGGATAGGTACGTAGCCACTTTTTACTTTATGAAAACTTTGGCTAACAGTTTGATAATCGACAACGCCAACGCTAGCGTATGTAGAAAACGAAACGCTTCGAAGACGCATCTAAGTCATCCCGCAATCTCCTTAGTCTACCTCTGTGGTCTTAGTGGTCTAAACCCCCTCATTGCCAGGTACAATCTCTATACTTAGGTTATTTCAATCCTCATCAAACGAATATTCTATACTTAGTTTTTTTTTTTGTTTTAGAAACCACAACAACATTATATTACGTCTAGTTAACTAGGTATTTCTTACCTAGCAAATAGTGCAGTGCAATAGTTTGGCAGCCGCAAAATAAAATTGTTTAAATGTCACTTTATTTGCGTGTCGTCAAACAACAACTCTAGTACAAATTGTAAATAGATTACAGTTCACGAGCCGCAATATAATGTTGATGTGGTTTCTAATTCTAAAAAATTGAAGTAAGTAGGTATATACTAATGAGAAAACGTGATAAAAATGTTTTCTCCTGGCAACAAAACCGAGCAATGGCTGAGCTGCAAATGTTTACAGTTAAATAAGTGATTAAAATTCCACATTGATCATTTATTCAAATCCCGCTCTGGGTCAGCTTTCCCATCAAAACCGAATACTACAACTAATTATACGCTTTTAATCTCTTAATCATAACATTTCAAAGATAAGTTGTCATAAAATGTGACGTTTCCGCACAGGAACTGGTCTTGATTATTGATCATCAGACCCGAATGTTTGTTTGAATCGAAATTATTTGTTGGGTACATAATTGCCCAAGCAAATGCCCGTTATGCCCGTCGTAAGTTTCATTTCATCACCATCTTGTTGATGAATGGCAGTCTTCGACGGTGCGTTTTAAGTGGTTTTTTTTGCCACGAACTTGCAAAATCTGGAACGAGCTTCCCGCTCGGGTCTTCCCATTGAGTTACGACCTGGGTGCCTTTCTGATCTGACAGCGAGGAAACCTAAACTGAATCGCATTAAGACGTTATGGTAAGGCCCCAGGTGGTTGGATTGGTGTGACTAAACTCCCGTACAAATTTTCCTTGTAATTTTTGACAAAGCCGCAAGTGGAAGCTACTGCATTATAATACAATCAACAGGCATACTCTATTAGTTGACTATAAGGCGGCACTTGTCCAGCACTGTGTGGCGCTTCTACTGCTGTGTCTGAGCACTGTGTATCGCTACTGTACGTGCTTGACATTATGTCTACTGTTCTGTCGTAAGTCAATAATGTATACCTTGCCTCCCTAGGAAATAAAGCATTGATGGCAAACGCATAAGTTCGGACATAAGGCCTGAGTTACGTTGGGGTTGTTTTACGATCCATTTCATTTTACAATCCGCGCGTATGATGCAGGGGTGAGTTGTTATAGCGGAATCTGGTTTGGGACGTCTATGGGGATATATATAACTAGCTCCTGCCCGCGACTTCGCCCGCGTAGAATTAGCAATTGACATGTTTATCGCTATAGAACTACTGCGTATATTTGTGTCTTGTAAATTGAATATAAAATGTCTTCTTTCTTTCTTTCTAACCCGCGGGAACTAAGCAATATTCCGGGATAAAAAGTAGCCTATAACCTGGCCGGTGATTTTCTCAACTTTACTGATGCATACTTCACTGCATTAAAATCCGTTCCACCGTTTTCACGTGATGCGCTCGCAAATATACAGACAAACAGATAAACATTCTAAAAACTTGTTCTGTTATCGATTCTAAGTATCCCCAGCTAATTTATTTTTTATATCTTCCATGTACAGACTTTTGACCCTCTTCAGATTTATTAAATTTATAGAAGAAAACGAAGTTTAGTCTGTAGACAAGGTCTTAAAATCATTCCGGATTATTTTGACGTGACAACGTCTTATAAATTGGTTTGCCGGGTGACACTTCAAGAAACTGCGTTACGCTCCGCTCACGTTATGCGCTCACAATGAGAGCGAGTGAGAGGCACGCGGGCATGGTTAGCCCGCCTAAGAGCGAGAGAGACAGAGCGAGAGAGAGAGAGTGAGAGAGATAGGCATACACACCGGTTCATGTCTTGCGCTTCTATTTCGCTTAGGCGCCTGCATACAAGTTTACACGTCCTTCTTCCTACTATACGAATGAATATTCACATTAAAATTATTTTACCACTCAAAGTCGTTGTCACGTAAAACTTTCGCCCGTATACCGACTTTACAGGCAACCAATTTTTTCAGTAGGTGATCATCAGTAAAACCCTTGATTGGAAGAAATATTATTTGATTAACCTAATCAAAACAGTTCATTAGTTGACAGATAATATTTTTACTGTAGCTCTACCTACTTTAGTAACATAATTATATTTTTAACAACTTTTTTGTTTTACACTGAATCAGACGTAATGCAAGACTTACGTACGCAAATAATAGTAATTACAAGCAATAAATTGCTGATAAATTACTATGTTTAAACGTGAACTTTGCGAAAAACATGCATTTTGCTACAGCTTAAAACAGCGCAGTCAGATGGTAAAAACCCATTAAGGAAATGGGCGATAATCTTAGGAATCATGTTATAAGCGATGCGGCTATATCTACCCATCACTGTTCTGATGCCCTTTTCCACCTATACGTCCACAAACATGCTAAACGTGGCCTTTGGGTCTTGTTGCCCTAGGCTCTGTCTGTACCCTGTAAGGGATAAAGACGTGATTTTATGTATTATACATACATACATACATACATATCGTCACGGCTCTTTCCCACAGGGGTAGGCAGAGACTACTTTGTTCCACTTGCTACGATCCTGACATACCTCTTTCGCTTCATCCACATTCATCAATCTCTTCATACATGCTCATCGGTTTCGGGGTCGGAACGTCCGCCTAGGCCTTCTCCTCCCAACGCACCCATTCACTCTCCCCATATAAATCTGTTTAGTTAATCTTCTTTCATCCATCCTCTCTACGTGACCAAACCAACTAAGCATACTTTTTTCTATCCTAGTCACTATATCTTCTTTCACACCAGCACATTCCCTTATCACACTACACACATACATATATATATGTATTATACATATATATTTAAACAGCGCAATGAACTTTGTAGTTTCTAACCTGTAACTTTAGTTTTTGAAATAATGTATGTATGTATAACTCTTTATTGTACATAAAACACATGAAATTGTAATAATAATAATAATGTTATGTTATGTTTATAATGTTGAAAATAACGGAAAAATTATGAAAATCATAATCGCAATAATTTTTATTTGCATTCGCAAAGCATTGCCAAGTTTAGAGTAGGTACCTAACAATAAAATAATTCACTTAAGTAGGTACATAGACTCATAAATACAATTTATTCACTCATAATCTAACCCACTTCCAGCCTCTTTTGCCTTTCTTCTTGTATATTGAAACAATACGCGAAAGAAAAAATATTTTAAAACTATATCGCTGATTGACTTGATCTTCTAGGGCCTAGACTCTAGGCCTTACAATGGTAACTAAGTTATATAGTAACCGTTCTTTTGTTTCTCAAAAGAGAAAATAAAAGTGAACATGCTGACTTTTTCTGTGACCACTTAAAGCTCTCGGTGAAATACCAAATGGAGTTATTTCACCTTTTATATCTTTTTACCCTAATTACTGTGTTTTACATCCGTATAAGACAGTATCTTATTATGTTGGTAATTACTGCCGATTCAACAGGCAATAATTTACTTCCATTATTGTTTTGTTGGTAATACTTTCCTTTTCAGGGTTCCGTACTCAAATAGTGTACTTAAAGGACCTTTTTGCTAAAACATTGCAGCTCGGTCACATATTGTTGTGACTATTAAACCAATCCACCAAAAACTCTAGTGTGGTAGTGGCTCGTGAGCGGAACGCAAAACGCAAAGTCCACACTAGGGTTTTTGGTTGCTGTAACTTGCAACAGTTACTGTCACAACTCGTAGATGAGTACCCGCCTTAGTAAACAGACACTTGAAATTTCCACAGACGAAAATAAATTTGAAAATCAAACGCGGTTCCAATAAATAAATGCGCTGATTCAAAGGTTTTATTTTTGCTCGATTTTAGATTTTAGTAAATTTTGGTGCCTACGAATACTAACTCACACTTTGCCAGTTTTATTTAAAAAAAAAGTATTTAACATTTTCGTCCAGCCTTCCAAATTTTATCGGTAAACACCCGCTCAATCGACACGTACACCTCGGGTCTTTTTTTTTGAATTATTTGTCAACTAATTCAAACTTTAAAATTTAATTACAAACTTTACGAGGTATCTAAAGCATTTGATAACAATGCTACTTAAGTCGAGGTTGTAAAGACCGTCACCCCTTTGCTCGTTTTCCAAAAAAAAAAAGTAACAGGAGCTACATCATCCATGGCCACCTGCTTTCAACGACGTCAAATATTACTGTAAAAAACCAAATACCTTCTAATGACGTGGGGAGATTGATGACAATTGAGTAATCTTGCGTTCGAAAGTGTTTGAATTTAATAAGTTACTAATTATCTGGGTACGTATTAAAATACATAAAGTTAAAATACCTAATGGTTCAAAATACCTAAATCCAATTTTCTCAGAATTAACAGAATTGTTATAAACTTAACCTAACCTAACCTATAGATTGGTTTAGGTTCTATCTATATATTTAGGTTAGGTTAGGTTAAGGGCCTGTTTCACCACTCCTTAACTGACAGTTATCTATGATGAGGTCTCTGTCTGTTTCGTAGTAGTAATAAATATAGTAGTAATAAATAGAGACGGAATCATAGATAGATGACTGACAGTTAAGGAGTGCCCTAAGTTTATAAAATTCTGAGAAAATTGCATTTAGGCATTTTGAACCATTAGATATTTTAACTTTATGTATTTTAATACTTACCTAATTATCTTTGTGGTCGCATTGGCACTAAAAAAGAAAAGAAAAAAATCGCTCACTCATAATGGGTCGACTCGAATGTTACACTAATAATCTATTCTTGCAACAACGTTTTTGTCAGCATCCAGATAAACATACGATTTTTTCTGAAGTGTATAAAATATCAGTTACATAGAAAAATCTCATATTTTTAAAAGATACACACATAAATCACGTCTTTATCCCTTACGGGGTAGACAGAGCCTAAGGTAACAAGAGCGAAAAGCCATGTTTAGCGTAATTGTGGGCGTATGTATAGATGGAAAGGGAAATCAAAATAGTGATGGGTTACTAGCCGCTTCGCCTATAACATGATTTGTAATATTTTCGCCCATTTTCTCGATAAGCTGCGCGGGAAGAGAAGCAATTGTGTATATTCTATGATTTTTCTTTGCTCCGAGACGATGTCCTTTTTAAGATTGTTAAAAACTCCCGTGAACTCTTTGAGAGTATTATGTCGGTGACTGTCCAGGGATCCATGTCACGGAACCCACTGTAGCAGCTGACACTGACGTCTGACCACGTTGCATAACCAAACCGTGTTTTTCACAACAACCAAACTATAGTCGTGATTGATCGCTTTTTTAAAACGTTCTAATGCATTTTAAAACATCTCAAAATCTCTGGATCTAGACTGAATCTTTGAAATTACGGGATCTTGTATGTAAGTCCCGATTCTGTGGGATTAATGGAATATAAGTAGCATATATCAAAATATGCTACAGCAGAGATCAAGCCAACACACTTAATTTTATCCAAATATATCCTACTTCCTACTAATATTGTAAATGCGAAAGTTTGTGATGATTTGTGAGTGAGTGAGTGGGTATGTTTGTTCCTTCTTCACGCTAAAACGACCGGACGGATTTGGATAAAATTTGGAACGAAGATAACTGGTACCCTAGATTAACACATATACTACTTTTTATCCCGGAAAATAGCATAGTTCCCGGGGGATAGCCATAAACATGTCAATTGATAATTCTACGCAGACGAAGTCGTGGGCAGAAGAGAAGCTAGTATATAATAAAAACTCAAGACGGAGTTTTCCGAACGGCGAAGGCCAAATCAAACTACGCCTTGCCACGTGCGCGTGAGCGTATCGCAAGAAGCCTTTTTGACAATGTTTCACTTGTGTGCGCGCAAGTGTACCTACACACACGCTATGGCATAGTTTTTTTTTTAATAATAAAAATATTTATTTCAAAACTCCGTTGTTGTTAGAGTTTGGCAAGTGAAAGCGTGTCCTGAGAAAACGCGGCAAATTCAAAAAAATTACATGTGGTATTACTAACTGTTTTTCATTTCGCAGATTCCTTGAATATCTTCAAGATTATCATCAACGGTATCATCATCATCATCATAATTATGACCAATATATCAAATAATCAGCCAACAAGGATTAAGATTGCATAGTCATAGGCACTAACCTAAAAATACGACATCGCATGTAAACATTGTTGTTTCTCTTGGAAAACAACTTACTGATCATGGTATGTAGCAGCTTTCGCACATTACTTTTTATTGTTTTACGGCAATTATAAATGAAATATAATTGAGTTCACAAAATACTGACAAATCAAACCAAAGTCTTTGACTTACCTTTGACAGAGTAATAATGTTGCCATATTAAAACTTAAAAAAAAAACCAGGTCACGCTTTTGTTTGCCAAACTCTAGTTACATTTTTGCCTTATAATCTAGTGTTATTATTGTTATTATTTAGGTATAAAAAACAATATGGTTAAACTCACTTCGTCTGTCGCAGGACTCCCTGGGGCCTTACCGTGACGTCTTAATGCGATTTAGTTTAGGTTCGCTCGCTGTCAGATTCATACTAAAAGGGACAGCTAAACTTGAACTGTGCCGGAATTAGGACGTCACGTTAAGGCCCCTGTTTTGACTGCTTATTTGCTCTGAGAACCATACTAAACTTTATTTATTTATTTATTTTTGGAGATGAACCATCTCATCTCCATCTCCAGCCTATATACGTCCCACTGCTGGGCACAGGCCTCCTCTCAGAATGATAAAGAACAGCTATAAATTAAGTACAAAATAGATTACTTACTTCTGGAGCCTTGCGGTTTGTTAAGGGACGACGGCAAGAGGCCAAATGGTGCCACACTAGTACCATGGACGCTGGGGCGTTCTTTGGTGTGGGACGCGACGTGTGTCGACACCTTGGCTGCGTCCCACATACAAAGCACTTCACTAAAGGCCGGGGCAGCTGCCGAACAAGCCCAAACAAGCAAGCGTCGCAAATATTCTGCACTAACAAATTACCATGTGTTTGCGGCGCTCGCTTTCGAGACAATCGGACCATGGTCGGCGGAACAAAAACCTCTCTCAAAGGCTAGGAATAGCAGTTCAGAGAGGCAATGCAGCCAGCGTCTTGGGGTCGATGCCTGTGGCGGAAAATTTTGACGACATATTTACATTATAGTTTTATAATTAGTAGTAGTTTTAGTATTAGTCTGTTTTAATTTTGCAATATTTATAGTAAGTGAATTTATAATGTGATATTTATAACTGTATTACAATAATAAAGATTACTTATATGAAGCCAATTATAGGATCTCACAACTAGACTACTACAGACGTTTTAGTAATGAAAGGGCAAAGCGCGATCAATAAATGTAATACGTATATGAAATTCCTATCGTTATTTCTTTCACTGACACAAAGAAGGCAATATCCATGGCTTTCCGCAGCGGAGCATAGCGACGCTACACAGGATACCATCGATAGAGTAATAAAAGTTAAGCCTTTAATAAGACGCTGTTACTTTTATGGGGGCTCTAAAACGAGGATTTTAATTCGGCTGTAAAATACACGTAATGTAGGTTGTTGACTTCAAAATTGAGAAATTTTAACTTAGGTAATTAAGAAAGTAAATCAGGATATTTGTATTACGTTTTCATTAAGGTAATACAAACATAAAATTTACTGAACTTTTAGTTTAAATTTTAAGCAACTCTTTTCCTTCACTTCTCTCTATCTTCTTGCTAACTAAAGATAAGACTGGAATCGCGCAGCAAATATAAAAGTTCTGTATGTTATGTATGTGTATTGTATTGACGTATGTATGTACTAACGAACAAATTGATTCCGCTGTGGAATCCTCTCACAGTAAATGTCATAGTGACGACATTAAATTGACAAGGAAAATCATGTGACGTCTACTGTGAGAACGTTCTACGGTGGGTCAGGAATCAAGTGGTTCGATAATATATTTCAAAAACTGGTCCCGTGGACAAGCCAAACAGAGAATAACCACCCTCTAACTTAATAAAACATCCAACAAAAACCCATTAAGCCTCAGTGGTGACGTAAGTGAAAACGCTTAAGCCAATAAAACTTGAAATAAGAATCCCAACTATTTAATCGACTACACAATCAGATCAGTTTGTATGGAAGCTAAACAAATTATGAAATCCGATCTCTCGCATAAAGCGATCCATCAAATTTATGACAGATGAAAAGTTCTGGCTACCTTTTGTATGACGCTACGTTAGGGTACCATTGAACTCGTGCTTTACTAAAATAGTATGTAATTTAATAAGAATAATTAACGATTCTAAATTACTTTATACGTAGATGTAGTATTTTTAGCACCTTTAAGAGATTGTATCAATTTACTAGATTTATTATTATTTTCTTGCAGTTTCAAGAGTTCTGTAGTTATTTATTAATTTACTATCGTATCCTTCATCGTAGTACCTGCTAGATCCTATGGTATTTAAGAAGGTAATTGATATTAAACCTACGGTACGAAATTTACGGCACTCGGTATACTACATTATTGTTTTTTTTTATATTTTTAGACGAAACCTTTTGAAAGACGCAGACAAAACGCCTTTTTTATAATAAGTCTGTAACTTTTTAAGAATAAGGGGGTACTTAAAGCGCAGTAGTTATTTCAATTATTTTTTGAAATTATGGAGCTTGTCAGATAACTTTTTTCTTGTGTATGGAATATGGAATGAAAAATTACGTAACTACAATGATGCTTTGGGTATTAATAAATAAAAAATTGACTCGCAAACCTTAACTGCGGAACACTAAACAACTTGGTTGTACAATGAATTTATTGACTTCAGCGAAAGAAACTTGTAATTTTCGCGGACGTCCCGTCATAAATATCAATTTGAGAGTGAGCAGGACGGCGAAATTACAGGTTTAGTGTTGCCACTAAAGTGATTTAGTGTTTTTCGGCGCGCTAGTGCCGCCTCCACACTGCGTAATACGATAATCGTAAAAAATAAAATGACTACCTACCACATTGTCTATCATAGTCTACTGAAGTTTTGATGAAAGATAAAGGACATTCGTGTAGGTATTTGAAGACTAAATACATTTAAGAAAGAATTAGATGTCTTTTACTTTTACTAAGTGTATTCCTGATCAGTTTCGGTACCAAATCCAATAGGCAGTAGGTACTTACCTACTAAATAGCCTGTCAATATAGGATAGATGGGAGGTTTCTGTAGAGGCAAAGACTTCAAACATATTAAAAGGGTAGCCCATACAATAACACTTTTTTTTAAATCTACCGATTTTATTTTTTTGACGCTAACTTGAAATGGGGTATGCGCCCTACTCGTGGTAATTTTGAAAAATACGTATTTAATGTACACCTACCTATGTAACTTTAAAAAAATGTAACGGGACATCAAACGATCATAATTATGTAACTTTAAGAGATCCATTATGACTATTTCAAAATCATCACACATTACCAATCAGTCATGATACTTCCGAAAATTTTATGAAACATGGGAAAGAGTTTGAAGCCAGTCTAAACGCAGCTTGTCGTATTAACAAAGGCATACATTATGACATAGCACGTTAAAGTTATGCTTATCCGCCTCAGGAAAGGTTGATGATGGTGTGATCAGCTCGTTATTGATTTCTCGACGTGTGAGGTTGTAAACATAGCAATTATTATGAGTTATTATGACTTTTTGTGCATGTAGTGGTAGAATAATCTTTTACAAACTTTCATTTAATCTGTGATGCTAGTTTGTTTATTGGTTGTGGGTTATTAGGGTTGTAGTATTTATTATTCGAAATAACTAACTATATGTGTTTTGACATATTTATCGTCATTAAATTGTAACATTGTTAATGTGTATTTATTCAATTAAAAAAAAGGCGATTATTTTGTACATTTGGCGTGTGCTGCTACTTTTCATTTATTACATTTTTTAAGTTTAATTTTTAAATAGTTTGTTGTGTTAACCCTTATGTATAATATTAAATATTGTAAATATTGTTAAGGAATAAATGACTAGTGATAACTAATAAGTACTGACGATTTTGAAGTACATTTGACAGAAAATCTATGAAATATTGTGTCAAAATCACCGGTTATAGTTATAGGTTATCGTTACAGTGACTTCGTGTAATCACACTAAATAATACACATTATTGTAATCTCATATGTTACGTATAAAATAAATGATACCACCGCAAAGTAATAAATAAGGCAGCACATGCAGAGAAGCTGCGTACCCGTAAATAAGGTCACATTAATTATTTCTAATGTTAACATTAAACTAACTATTGAAACTAATTAGTCTAACTACTGAGAAAATTATTCCTCTAATACTAATCCCGTGGGAAATTTACTTTTGTTCGTTCATCTTATATCCAGCCTATCTACGTCCAACTGCTGGACATAGGCCTCCTATCGGAATAAGAGGGCTTGGAGCAAGTTTTGTGTAAAAACGTATACTATAAAAAACTTATGATTATGCAAGTAGATAAGGTTATGTGTGCGATTGTATATAATTTAGGCATAAAAACACTCGAGTGATCTAATTAGCAAACTCGACTTTGGTTCGTTTCATAAAACCTCACTCGTGTATTAATCTTTTATTATGCAGCAGTCACATAAATAACTATTCTATACTAATTAAATTACCCAGGGTTACCAGTTTATTCGGAACTTCGTCTGTCTGTAAATCACGCCGCATAAACCGCTTCATTTAAAGATGGAAGTCGCTCAACGCAGTAAAACTCTCAATAAACCATAACGTCAATAAACACTTTATTGGTCGAGTAAAATGTTCACGAGTCACTTTATCGTTTCATAAAAGACAATATTGAACGGGTGTAATAAAGATTTAGCGGTGGCAGGAGTGCACCGTTATCCAATGTTTTGGTGGTCGTGGTATAATAATTTAGGGGGTACTCCGAAATTCGACGTCTCTCTCACTCTCAAATTAATGAACATTAGTGTAACCGCAATGGCACGAGAAGAACTTTGAAATTCGAGGTAAAACCAAAGTTCAAAATTAGAAGAAGTTTTTTTAAAAGATTTTTTGCGTTGAAACTAAGTGTGTTAAGCCAAGTTCTTATTTTTTATGGAAAAGAAGAAAAATATTATGAGAGCTAAATTTTGCTTGCAACAAGGTAATAAATAAGATATTTCTCACTGTAGTCTTAGTAATAAGTTAAAACAATACTGTAACAGTTACAATCTTTAAAAGATAGTTAAGCGGCGAGCTCGAACTTTTTTTGACAGATTATAATGTAGCCAGAGATGAAAAAAAAAACAAAATTTGAAGTTTAAGGTTTAAGGTTTGAACCTAAATGCTTAAAACTAGAAAAAATATAAATAAGGTCCCCGTGGATGTTTTAAAGGCTGGTAGCATAGCAAATTGAATAGCAACGCGAATTCGGCTTAAACGACTCAGTATCCAGGCCATGAAATCTTTAAAAAAAGATAATTTGTTGAGAGAGCTAGCTGCCAGTGCCAGCCTTTTGGTTTATGTCGCTTTACTTAAGTTTTTTTTTTGTTTTATTTTGTTCTTGATTACTGTCATATCCTCTCCCCTTGTAGTGTTAAAAATGCAGTTTACATTGGCTATAAAATGGCACGTAATGTTGAGTCATGTGATGACGTCAAACCACAGGCTTTCGGAAAGCAATTATAGGGTTGTTTGATGAGTTGGGCAGGCAGGTTTAGTCAGGGGTTTTTCATAGCCCTGTGGATATTTACAGGTTGAAAATTTTATACCTACGCCAACAAGCTTATCCTGATAAGCATACTTAGAATTCAAAAATATAAAAATGTTTTTTAAGAACTGCAAAAAGGTGAAAAAAAAAACAAAAAACTTGAGTAGATTTACAATAAAGTGGCATTAGTTACGCTAGGTACCATATAAAAAAACAGAATTATACTATATATATTTCGGTGCGCACGAGATAAAAAATGTTAATGATAATGATGATCCTAGAAAAAAAGTGCTGTGACCAAAAAATTTGCATTTTACCACTTAGCACTTTTGCAGTCTAGTTTTGTTTTCATTTTTTTTTATTTAATCCGTTTTCTGCTCTTTTTGTCGTACGTAAACTAAGTGGCAGTATGTCGACACTTCCAATGTCAACATTGCCTTCCTGTTGTGATAACGATATTTAGGCTAATTACCCAAACTGTTACACCTTGTTTGTAAATATGGCAACATTATTATATGGTTTTTTAAATGCTTAACATGTAGGTATGTTATTACTTTTGGGGCAGGCAACACACCTCTTAACGCCCTTTGTGGCTATATGCGGCGGTGATTGCTTTCCGTCAGGTGACCCGCATGCTCGTTTGCCCCCTATCATAGATATTTATAAATACTGCTATGTACTCGTAGCTGGAGTCCGTTTGTCTGTGGACAATTTTCCTAATTCATGGAAATTTCCAAAAACCTGTAGGTAGTTGCATAATTAATACTACTGATGAACTATTTTTCATGTCTGTGACTCTTGTTTCTTTTTTGTAAAATTTGGTGTATAGATAATTTGTGTTTTGCAAAAAGGAATAAATGTCATTTTTCTTTTTTTTTTTCTACAGTCTTCAGTTGTCCGTCAAAACTGTCATTTTTAAAACAAGTTTTTTTGCTGACCCTACCTAGTTTTTGTCGTTAACTGTATTGCATTGTCATCAATTTTAAATTATGTACACCAAATTTCAAGTCAATCGGACCAACCGTTTAAGAGTTCTCTCCCGCGGAGACGGTCCTGAACGAGCCACCAGAATAAAATTCCACAGTTATTATATTGTCATCAGATTTATACAAGTATGCGAAATGGCAGCTCAATCGGTTGAAGATAATATTTTATACTTCAAAATTGAGTCGCAAGATTCCACCCGGACAAAGTACATTTATTTTGCAAATTAAATAAAAAAAGCTTGTATAAACATAACCTCCCAAACTTTAAACTGAGGTAAATATTTCACAATCATTTCTAAGAAACATTGTGTAGTACCTACTGCTTAACGGAAAACTATGAATTATGAATTTTCAAGAAAGCATAAGTGAACAATCGATTACGCAACTTTCACGCCCAGTAATTGATTAGAGTCTGAGCTTCGCAGAAGTTCTTTGACGGTGGTGTAGCAAATTGCAAGATCTTATACCTTCCTAGAATATACGCGGAATCGATTGAGTGTAAGCTGTACCAGGTAAACGGTATAAGGTGAATCGCTTCGGATAAATGATGTCAGCAAGCGGAAGTGAGACTATTATGCTAGTAAATAATATTTTTTAGTTTTAAAGTGAACACTTCTTTCGCGGCGTTGAGCGCTTTTTGGGATGGGTAAAAAATGTTGAACTCGCGTCAGGCGTAAGATGGGAGGAGAGTATAAAGTACTAGGATATCAAGAACCTGTAAGAGCTTATTTTGAAATAGGATTGAATGTAGAGTCGCGTTCGATTTTTGAAGTGTACCTACGTTGATTACGTCGCTTTAATGTATGTGCGTTTGGCCTAGTGGTTGGTGTGGAATAACAGTGTGTTCTCTCAGGTGACCGCAGTTTAAATCTCGAGTATTTTTTTTTTGTTTTTTTTTTTTTGAGCGACTGTAGTGTGTTTTTTTTCCGTAGAAGAACTTTTCGTTTTCAGACTCCCACGACCTACAACCCTGCCTGGGAGGCCATAAGTCGAACAAACTACACTACCACGACTTTTCCTTCTCTCTTTTTTTTTTTTTTTTTCTTTTTTGACTTTTTAACGACACAACATGAAAAAATCGAAAGCTAAAGTTTGGTCATTCATTTCTTTTAAACCATCAGATAGTTATTCGTCTGGATTCGAATAGAAAATACAATGTAGAATAGAATGGAATAAGCTGAATTGTGTGCGTTTTGAGCGTTGCGTACCAGACTTCTAGCGTTTATTTGAAAAAGAATGGCTTAAATAGCTCTTTGTACGCGTAAGGTTAGCGTTTGTCGTAATAAGGAAGGTATGCGCTAGCGCATTCATTGTCAAGCGTTGAGCGGAATCCAACTGTGTATTGTATTCTTTTTACTCGACTGCGGTGAAGCCTAAAAGGAGGGTTGTGTCTTTTGTTTGTTTATATGTTTATATGTCTGTGCAACTGTACTTTTAAAACCAAATTTGGCTTCGTCAGCCATTGTCGCTCTCTACTCTAGGGCCAGCAGGGTTCGCCGTTGAGTCAAGGTGGACATGATGATGATGATGATGATGATAATTAATGTCTGTTCCTATGTCCGTGCGAATTCAATTGAGCGCTTCAATCGATTGTGATAATACGTCATTTCATTAGATTCGTTTTGATGATACGAGGGATACACAAAACACTGGGTAGACAAAACTCGAAAATGCGGATTAAGGGTGCGTGCGACCACACCGCCGCTTAAAAAACGGTGACGTTACGGAATCGCAACAAAATGTATGAAGAAACGGTGAGAAAACGTGACGCATACGACACGTCACTGCGTATACGCGGCGGTTTGGTCGCACCCTATTTTATGCGATTTTTATGTGTAGGTAAAATTGATTTGACATTCCTGGAGTGGGGTGCCATTGAATAAGTCTTTGAAAATCATAATTAGAGGTTTTTCAAGTTAAGTTTTTGCCCTCTGGTTTTTTTTAAATTATTGAACAATTTCGTTATACCCGTGATCGTGACAACGCTTATAAATATTTATGTTGGATTTCGACCGTAGAGGAATCCGTTACGGTATATATTTTTCCTCTTTTATTTTTATAGATCAGTATTTCCTTTTTTTTTCTTTTTTAGGGTATCGAATTTCAAAAGGAAAAATGACTGTTAGGATTATTCGTTATGCCAGTACTATGTATATTTCGAAAATTCAAAAACACACTTAAGAATTCATGAAGGTGTGCAACCGTTGAATAATTATTGTTTATTTTAACCTGAGCCAGTTATGGACGAGTAAACTTTAACTCGTCAGAATATGCCACAGTGAGTGTAGCTAACAGTAAGTCAACTTAAAACTTTCATGCTCTTTACATTAGTGTTTATTTACGTAGTATATTTCAATTTGTTTTCCATAATATATCTATAATATTGAAATTTGTTTTATATCACAGAACTTAGCGATTCTGGTTAAATTTTATTTCACTTTAAAGTACTTACACTGTAGTCAAAATATTGAAAATGGCCGAAGTGAAATGTATAAAAAATTGTAGTTTTAGTTTTAACAAAAATACGGACTCATATAGAACCTTCTCTTGGGGTCAGGAAAATACAGAAACCATTAATTACTCAATTTAATGTCGTTCTTCGACACACGAATTCGAAAACACGTACAATACAAAATAAAACAAAAAGTTTGAAAAAAAAAACGACGACAATAATAATCTGCGTTCATTCAAAATTAACACTTACATACCTAATTACCTACCTACATACCTATATGCATATCGTCAGCGCGTACACTTCCATCGCACTGTTATAAATTGACTGCGTCTTTGCTTTACCAATATCAATATTGGCTAGAGAGATTTTTAAGTAATTGCCTCGTTTCAACTTGCCGGTGAGTTAGGCCCAGTATACACGCAAGAAACATCATAATAATACATACCTATAAGAAGTTCCATTATATTCGCTGATAACTTGATTGCAAGTTGCAACTAGACAGCAACAATTTAAGTTCTTCTTTTGTATGATTTTTACTTTTTATTCTTGTCCTAATTAAGTACGTTAAATTAAATCAAATATTATGTACTGCCCCATCAATGATACCAGTCATCAAGCTACGCAATCAACCCCATACAACGTGGATGACATAAGTAGGATTCCCTCCCCATTTAAATAAGTTGAATGCGCTTCCCAGCACTGCACGTGCACACTCAAGGTCCTACCCCACATCCTCTCATGCTTGCAATTAAAACGAAAAACAGAGCGAAAAAACAACATATAAAAACAACAAGTGCGAGCGGGACCGCGCGCCTCATTTGCCAGAGCACTTTTTATTTCCACTTGCACTCAGGGAGGTCGTCGGCCAATCAACGTACGGTGCCGAGCCCGCTCCGCATTGGCCGGTTTGAATAGAGAACATTTTTTTCAAAAATGGAACAAAAGAGGGTAGGTAATAGCGAGTTTTGTTTCTTCGAGTGCTCGATTTGAGTGGCAGCTCTTGGCCCGTACGGAGGTCTCCTGCGTTTAATTGCCTTAGTAGATTCATATTTATTGTTCGTTGAGCGCTCTCATGGTAAGCCGGCTTTTCAGTATGATGTTTAACATTGTTATTTATTACTGGGAACTCGAGCCCTCGTTGGCATTACGAAACAAGCAGATTAGCGTTGTTTATATCGCTATAACAATCATGTCTTTACAAAGTTGTTTACTAGGAATTGCGCGCTGTGCTATTTTCTGTATCAGAAATAATTTAAGGTAAATATCCTTATGTTGATATTGAAGTTTCTCGTGTAGGTGTTAACCAGAATCTTATACATAAAATATTTACGGCCGCAGTTTGGTTTTCGCAAAATCAGTTCGTGTCCCATATCAACACGGTAGAGAATGAGTTTTTAATGATTCACGGTTAAGGCGCTGTCAACAGCAAATGACCTGGAGCAGCGCCACTCTTCACACATACGGTTCACGTGCCTGTTAGTGAAAGAGAAGAAACTATTCCGGCAGCTTGGCGCGCGTCTAAAATCTTGCAAAAAAGACACAAATCATAAGAAATAAACAAAAGTATGGATTATTTGTGAAATATAACTCGTTAGCCGTTTAGGTATGAATATGTTGACTTTATTTTTTTAATTGCAGACCCATACGTCGAAAAAATAAAGACATAGAACCGTTTAATGATGATTTTAAGACCAATCTTTGCAATTATTTTCTATCGAGCCGATTTTGTACCCGTGATCATGATGCATGCAACTGTATCGAAATATCGGGTGCTCAATAAAGGTAATCGCGGTTCACATCCCGTTTATAATATTTCGGACAGTAGAGAAAATCTCTACGCATAACTTCAGCTTTGTAGGCCTAGTTTGGTTGATCATAAAATCATAAGTCAGTCAGAACATACCTATTAAAAGTATTATTTAGGTAAGTACTTAGAAACACCTGTGAAATAAATTGTCTCTTAAATTATACTCGTACTTATTTTCATTATAAAGAATCAAACCACTGCAAAGTTTCAGTAATACCAGTAATTAAAATCTCAATTCAAATTGGACTAACTTGATTGTCGCGTGCGTTCCCGCCATAAGGTTTGCAACACTGACTAATAGTGTTACCAACATCAACACATTTCCTTTTGCCGCCGTTTTGCCACTTCCGGCCGTTAATACTGGCTATTATTTTAACACTCAACATTTTTTTTAATAGGCAAATAACCTCTCTCTCGAAGAGCTCTTTAATATTTTTTTAAGTCACTTTTAAGTAATATGTAATTAAAATTCAAACTATTCAAATGGATATCTCTTCGCATAATATTCTAATACTTTTTACCAACTGTTTTACCAATTATAGTATTTAAGTGCCTAGTAAAATTTATTTAACTAATATAAGTAGGTTTTAATTATAAGTCTAAGCTAAACGGCGAAATTTTAAACTATAATATTCTTACTTACTTATTATTACTTCATTTTTCGAGGGAATGGGCATAGGAATCATATTATAGGCGATGCGGCTAGCAACACATTACTATTTTAATTCCCCTTTCCACTTATACGCCTACAATCATGCTAAACGTAGCCTTTAGGTCTTGTTACCTTAGGCTCTGTCTACCCCGTAAAGGATGAAGACATGACTTGATGTGCATTTTTTTTTTGCTGATAAAAAGTAAAAAGTCTACGAAATCTTTGCAAAGTAATTATATTAAATACAGACTTTTTTCTCAGGAATCTTGCAGCACCACAGCTCGAGAGCAACTCATCACTGGAGGCGGTCACCCTGCATAAAGAGAGCTGCCAGAGGCTAGAGTACCTGGCGGAGCAACAGAAGCAGCTATGTCTGCTGTCTGACAGGATGATACAAGTAAGAAATAAACTATAACAGAGTAGCTTCTGCCCCTTACTTAGGCTGCGTAGAATTATTATAATTAAACCTTCCTCTTGAATCACCCTTTCTATTAAAAACAAACCACGTCACAAATCCGTTGCGTAGTTTTATAGATCTAAGTATACATAGGGACAGAGAGACAGAGGAAAGCAACTTTGTTTTATAATGTATTGGTTAAATCTCATCACCAGAGTAAAAAGTAGAGTTGCCGCATAATTCGATAGTCTCACTAGGTATAAGTGCCGGCACGTAAGTCTAATCGGACCTTGTATGCGCAGAAGTATAAAATACGGTATCCGTGGGTGCGCAGATCCCCTCCACGTGACTCGCCATCGTTAGACTTACGTGCCGGCACGTGTATCGATAGTTTTGTTCACGGTGCCACCATCATGCTCCCGTGGCGCCCCCCAATTGAGAGGACACCGGTGGGTTTTAGTGGGTATGCCTCCCCCCTCCTTTTGCTAAGAAAGGGGGCAGTGGGGAAGGAGAGTCTCACTTAACTCCCATGCCGTCCCCACGGCGCGGGAGTATGCGCAAAGTATCTTCCCATCGGTAATCAAAAGGTACAATACAATACAACAATACAATAACTCTTTATTGAACACCACATATAACAATCAGAACAGAAAAAGGTGTACAGAAGTAATAAGGTAACAATAGGCGGCCTTATCGCTACAGAGCTATCTCTACCAGGCAACCATAACGGACCGGAGAAAAGAACAGATCTGAGCAGGTGGTGCAATTTAGAATAAGGTATCGATAGATTTAATCGGAGGTGCGAGCCCGGGATTTGAACCCACGACGCTCTGCTTGAGAGGCCACAGGTCAAACCACTAGACTACCACGGTTCTGAATTTATGTGCGAAAATTACATTTGTAATTTGCCATGAGCTTTTCGGTGATGGAAAACATCGTGAGGAAACCTGCACACATCTGCGAAGAAATTCAATGGTGTGTGAAGGGTGTGTGTTAAGTTCCCAATCCGCACTGGGCGCCCGTGGGAACTATAGCCCAAACCCTCCAATACACGGAGGAGGCCTATGCCATGAGGCACGCCGAATTTCGCGACAATTTAATAAATAAATAAAAAATAAACTACAATAACAACAACATGTACTTACTGAAATTGTAGCGAATTCGGAATAAAAAGGCTTATAAATAAATAAAAATAGATTTAATCGAAATATGCCATGATATCGATAGGCCAGGCCAATTGGCAATTCACAGTATCGATGATATCGATAGCATTAATAGTATAAATCTCTTATTTAAAGCTATTCTATCAGAAAGTTGCAAAACAAACGATATTCGATTTCTACTTACCGTTAAAATAGAATAGACTTTTTTTTTCAAAGCAAATACGAGTATTTGTTATAAAACACCTGTTCAAAAGCTCAATTAAGTCGTTTGAACAGATGGTCGAGGCATTAATTAACTGTAAACCTGATCTTTATAATTGTTGAGAAGCTAATAAACCCAAAAACTTTATAACTTACTCAAACTGTCGGAATAAAGAAGGATGCTCAGAAAGAAAACAGGAAAACATAGGAAATTCATGCATGTATTGTTGATACTTTTTATGAAGAGTCTAAGGCATAAATATATCAATACAGTCATCATGTAAAATATAATGTATCACCGACGTTATAGTTTGTGGCATAAAGTTGTACTTGGCAACGTATATGTATTTATGTCCTTGACTGTTCTACCTAATTGGATTGTGTAGACGTTTTGACATACCTATTTTGAGACTTGAACTTCTCTTGTACCTTGATCATCGACCAAGAAACAGAGGAAGAGAGAGAGAAGTATTTATTAACACACAAAGAAACATGAAGTAGGTAAGCATTGAAATAAATCAAATATCGACGCAAAGATTCTAATGATTTTCGATAATTATCTCAAACAAAACAAATTCCTCATAAAGATACCGTCATTGGTCGTCATTAACCCGTCCACTGCTCAATAAAACGGCGAATCGTTGAGATTTTATTTCACTTAACGATATTGCTAAAGTAATTAAATAACGAACGCACTCGATTTATGGCACAGCATTGGAAGTATTGGTTTAAGAAAATTACGCGAATAAAATGATCGTTTTACGAGCTAATTTGAAGTGTAATTATCTTTGGTGTCAAAGAGTAACAATTATACATATCTTGAACTTTTATTTTATTGGTAGGCATTTCTAATATTGTTAGGGCAGGATTACTTAAAAAAAAGCCGTGGTAGCCTAGTGGTTTGACCTGTGGCCTCTCAAGCAGAGGGTCGTGGGTTCGAATCCCGGGCTCGCATCTCTCAGTTTTTCGAAATTTATGTGCGAAATTACATTTCATATTCATATTCATTTATTGATTGCTTTCTAATCTAATCTAATCTAAATAGCCTATTTCGTGTGCCACTGCTGGGCAAAGGCCTCTCCTCTTCTTCGCCAATCTTCCCTATGGTCCGCGTATTCCTGCCATTTCCCTAGATAGTAATCCAGGTCGTCCCGCCATCTCCGATTCATTGATTCGAGTCATTGATTGCTTTGTGTGAACAAAAAGGTCTTAATTTAAAAAAAAATAATTTACCATGGGCTATTCGGTGAAGGAAAACATCGCGAGTAACCTATACACATCTGCGAAGCAATTCAATGGTGAGTGTGAAGTTCCCAATCCGCCCTGGGCCCGCGTGGGAACTATAGTCCAAAGCCTCATTCTGAGAGAAGGCCTGTGCCCAGCAGTGGGGCGTATATAGGCTGGAGATGATGAGGATTACTTTGGAAATCTTGGTCTGACGTAGTTCCTTTTCCGCATTCCAGGTTCTGCAGACTGGAGCCATCCAGGCAGTCGAGGAGTGCCAGCACCAGTTTCGCCACAGCCGGTGGAACTGCAGCACCGTCCAGAACTCCACGGACATATTCGGCGGAGTGCTCAAGTTTAGTAAGTACTATATCTCATCATCACCATCATTGTCACCATCGTCGTCATCACCATCATTATAATCATCGTCGACACCATCAAGATAATCATTGTCGTCACTGTCGTCGTCGTCACCATCTTTTTTTTATGTTAGAGAGGCCAGACACACGAACTAGTAGGTCACCTGATGTTAAATGATCACCACTGTCCATAGACACCTGCAGAGCTTTACGCGATGCCAGTGCGTTGTCGGCCCTGCAGAAAATTGTACACTCGCCTCTTAAAGGCACCCAGGTAACTCGATGGGAATTTAAGACCCCAGCGGGAAGCTCGTTCCAGATTTTGCAAGTTCGTAGCAAAAGAGACCGCCCAAAACGCACCATTTTATATGATTGGAAATATAAATTTAAAATGATGCATATAATAGAACTACATTATGATGTTTTTAAAGAAAAACATCGTGGGTGTATAGTTCAGAGTGAACGGCATACGTCCTACTCAGAACAAGCGTGTCCGTCGACACCTCATCGACACCTCAGTTTATTTCTCAAGATCTTAAGTTTGCCGGAATAAGGAAACTAATAGAAGCGATATAACGTATATTTTTTCTGGCCATAAACATCTCTTAGGGCCGATTTTTCAATAGTCAGATAGGCCCTATTCGACGAACAACTCTATGGATATCTGTCAGTTAAGTGAACCGAGGATAGAAAATCAGCCCCTAGGGTCAGAAAATTTTGAAAATAGAGATACTTAAATTGATGAAATCAAATGCTGGTAGCTAAAGGCACAAGACAAAGGCGAAGAGGTTATTAGAGAAAACATTGCAATCAATGATAGAGCTGGAGCCTTACCATGACATCTTAATGATATCAAATTCCTATTCATTTTCGGTTCGCTCGCTCTCAGATCAATACTAAAAATGACAGACATGTTTTTTAAAGCTTGTAAAGTTGGGGTAGGAAGAAACAGAAGGAGAGTAATAAAAACCCTTTAAAGTAGCAGTGCAATTAAAAAAAACCATTTTGATAATACATCAACGAACATTTGGCTCAGTAGCTTTCCTTGTTAGAATTACTTTACTTTGCTCTTCTTAAGCAACACTTTAAATACGTACTTCATGGAATCATTTCAAGACCTGCTGTTTATTTTCAAATGTCGATCGCATCACGTGTTAGTCCATTGACTGACGTGTGTTTACTTCCCGTAACCATTATAACTTGACCTCTTAACTTTGATGGAAGAAAAGAACTTGAGGGTAGTAATGTATGCGGAACGCGCAGGGTCACAGATTTTGGTCGGCTCAAGTCATTGACCTTTTGGTAAGTTTTCGGAATTCTTTTTGATGCTATGTGAATTGTGTGTATTTATAATAGGGCAGTGTTTGCAGCTGATATTCATTTGTTTTGTTATATTTCTCTTGAGATGTATTAAAGCACGTTTTGCACCTATGAAGCCAATCCCGACTCCCGACAATTTTGGGTAGTGTACCTATAGGTGGAAAGGGGAACCAAAATAGTGATGGGCTGTTAGCCGCGCCTATAACAAGGTTCCTAAGATTTCCGCCCATTTCTTTTCCTTGTGACAGGATATATTATGAAATACTGTATCTAATCTAACTAATATTATAAATGCGAAAGTGTGGATGGATGGATGGATGGATGTTTGTTTGTTACTCAATCACGCCAGAACGGCCCAACGGATCCGGATGAAATTTGGTGCATAGATAGAGAAAAGTCTGAAATAGCACATAGGCTACTTTTTATCCCGGAAAATTGCGTAGTTCCCGCGAGATAGCGATAAACGAATTCTTTGCAGACGAAGTCGCTGGCAACAGCTAGTACTATATTACTATATATATTATAAATACTAAGCCTCTACTCGCGAATTTGTCCATGTAGAATTAGTGTATATTTACGTTGCGACTCTAGCCAGCTACGACCTTTGACATGTTTGTCGCTATCCCGCGGGACCTATACAATTTTACGGGATAAAAAGTAGCCTATGTTTTAATCTAGGATACCAGCTATTTCCGTTCCAAATTTGATTCAAATCCGTCCGTCGTTTCAACGTGAAGAAGGAACAAAACAAACATACATGCTTACTCACGAACTTTCGCTTTTATAATATTAGTAGGATTACGACAAAATCGTCTGTTGTGATTATAATAACTAAAATAAAAAATAAAATTACTATTTTTTGATTTAAGAATCCCGCGAAGCTGCCTTCGTGCATGCGGTGTCTTCAGCTGCGCTGGCGCATGCCGTGGCCCGAGCGTGCTCCCGCGGCGAGCTGAACGAGTGCTCCTGCGACGCGCGAGTGCGGAAACGTACGCCGCGGCACTGGCAGTGGGGGGGATGCTCTGAGGTACAACGACATAGTATTTACTTAATAATATTAAATTAAAAAATTAAAAACCCCCAATCATACGTAAAAATAAAAAAAACCGGCCAAGTGCGAGTCGGACTCGCGCACCGAGGGTTCCGTATCATTATCTATAAATATATATAAACCAGTGTAAGCAGAGCCCTGCTCCAAAGCAAAATGTACGCAGTGTTGGGTCACTTTATATTGGTCATTGATATATACAGACGTACATACATATTATATTTAGTTTATTTATTCACCTATGTAGTCGCCATCTTGCATGGGAACAATGTTGGACCATCAATGTTAACAAGTAACTGTAACGAATGGACCTCACGTGACAGGCTCAGCCTAGTGTGAATGTCATAGGTAACATGGTTAAATTTGCGAAACTTTTTAGTAAATAAACTTACATTTTATTTTTATTTTATTTTATTTATTTACGGCTTACGCAATTATTCCTTAATCTGTGCTATAAGACCTACCTTCATACCAAATTTCAAGATTCTGCGTTCACGAGAAGTACCCTGTAGGTTTTGATTCCCTTGCGAGTTTCGAAAATTTGCGGCATAAACGGCTGTATTTTTCGATTGCGTTGGCTTAGAAGTTTGATATTTTCACAGCTCCAAGGGGCAGTAGACTTGAGTATTTGATATAAATTTTAGCTTGATACCTCCACGCGTTCCTGAGAAAAAGGGTCTATACAGACGGACGGACGGACGGACGGACGGACAACAAAGTGATCCTATAAGGGTTCCGTTTTTTCCTTTTGAGGTACGGAACCCTAAAAACATACAACAAACAACAATAATCTATTTCGCGCGCGATGAGACTCTTGCGCGCCCTCGTGCTAGCCGAGCATGTCTTACGTGGCCCTTATCCAGCGACTCCTGCGACCTTTACCAGGCCCCTATTTCAACAATTCGACAATTGTCGGTAACATGACAATACGAATTGCAATGCGTGGTTAGTATGAAGCCAACCAGCGTAGGTTCTCGTCGAGTTTGTAATGTAAACAGAATTGCAATGCGTGGTTAGTATGAAGCCAACCGGCGTAGGTTCTCGTAGAGTTTGTAATGTAAACAGAATTGCAATGCGTGGTTAGTATGAAGCCAACCGGCGTAGGTTCTCGTCGAGTTTGTAATGTAAACAGAATTGCAATGCGTGGTTAGTATGAAGCCAACCGGCGTAGGTTCTCGTCGAGTTTGTAATGTAAACAGAATTGCAATGCGTGGTTAGTATGAAGCCAACCGGCGTAGGTTCTCGTCGAGTTTGTAATGTAAACAGAATTGCAATGCGTGGTTAGTATGAAGCCAACCGGCGTAGGTTCTCGTCGAGTTTGTAATGTAAACAGAATTGCAATGCGTGGTTAGTATGAAGCCAACCGGCGTAGGTTCTCGTCGAGTTTGTAATGTAAACAGAATTGCAATGCGTGGTTAGTATGAAGCCAACCGGCGTAGGTTCTCGTCGAGTTTGTAATGTAAACAGAATTGTCACTTATCACCGACAATTTGTCGCTTTAGTGAAATAGGAATCAGGTTACCAGTCCCAACTTTTCTTGCATAATTTCAAAATACACAATGTGTTTTATTAATCCGGAATCATTCAGAAGAAGTTTGAATTAGTTCTACTTACCATGACGTCTTAATTCCGACTCAGTTCAGGTTTTAGCTGTCACTTTTAGTATGGATCTGACAGCGAGCGAACCTAAACTGAATCGCATTAAGACGTCATGGTAATCATCCCCCAGGCATCAACCACGTCAACAAAGAAAATGTGTTTTGCATCCATTCGTATTATCAAAACGGAAGTTGATGCACTATAATCAAGATCACAATCGTTTATGAACCTTATCGGCGCATTACTAAGAAACTTTGGTGATTGATTTATTTCAAAGTCGCTGCAGAATAAACGATTTGATTCCTATCGATTTCCAGGATATCAGATATGGTGAAAAGTACAGCCGTGACTTCGTGGACTCGAGGGAAGATAAAAATACTGATGAGGGGCTCATGAACCTGCATAACAATGAAGCTGGGAGACGGGTAATATTTCCAATCCTTCTACATTGACGAGTTCACAACATTCATTTCCTAACCAACACTAGGAACTTAAAACAGAACAGGGGGTTACCATAACGTCTTAATGCGATTCAGTTTAGGTTCGCTCCCTGTCAGATTCATACTAAAAGTGACAGCTAAAACTTGAAGTGAGTCGTGAATTAGGACGTCATGGTAAGGCCCCTGGCTGCTAATGACTGTATTATAATGTCATATAATAATAATGTGGCGACAGCTTCCACAGCTATGTACACACAGCAAAACTATTCGGTATGCACCCTAGTTGTCCATGTGTGTCATTCTATACACACATCCGCACCTATCCGCTGCCTTAATTACACACACAACAAAATGGTTTTGTATCCACACGAGTATTCACACTAACATGGCCTATGTGTGCTGATTGTGTTCTCTGACTACCTTCACATATCTCTTATTGTATAGGTTATTGTTATTCAAACGATTTTGCTCAATGGAACAATAATTTCGTCATGAATAATATGAGCGCGGCGGCTCAGTCGTACTGATTAGGACTATGAATGTTAAAGACCTCGGTTCGAATCTTGCTCAAATGTGTCTATTTTGTATTTTTTTTTCAATTTATAACTATCTCAAAACCAAATCATGACTACTTCAAACAAGAAAAAAAGAAAGTAAAAGAACAAAATAAGAAAATAAAATCATTGTTTCAAATTGTTTATTACAACATTTAAGTAATTATTATTACCATAAGACTATAACTAATTAAATTAGCAAAATAAAACTGCATGCTATTCCTTATAATATAACAGAAGAAGGACAACATTTATTCGTAAAACAACACACACTATAGTGACCAGTATGATTTTAGGTTAATTAAAAATTTCTGTTACAAACATAATTTAAAATTACAATACAAATGGTAAATTGAATGCACACCACAAAAGGGCTATTTTTAAGATGTAATTTATTCGAATTAACAAGGGTTTTGAAAAGAGTATCATTTATAAGAATTTCCGATTTATTAAGTTTACTTAAGACTGAGAAAGATGAACGAAACGTTTTATTTGTCGAGAAATAAAGTCAGTGGTGAAATGAATCGACATGTTAAATGACAGCCATTAACAATAACATCATTGCACACTGGATTAAATCTCCACTTTCAAGTGACTAAGCTACCTAAATTTGCTTTGGATTTTATATCAGATGGATCCCAGTTAATAACAGTTAAGGAATCTTGTTGGGTGCTCAGCCAGTCTTTGACTATGACACAATAACATTGTTATGCACGAAATAGGTCACACATCACTTTTTTTTAGCACTGTTATTACGACCCCCAACCCACTAACTCACAAATCCCATGGATGACATCCAAGCACTTTTCGCCACAAAATTTTTCGTCCATCTTTTTCAGACGTAAATGGTTTTTCATCACTAAAAATCACTACATTATTACCTATTCGAATCAAAATTATAAATATTCACGATCAAAGTTCATTCTGTTTCTTCTATGCTGGCTGATCCGTTGAAGTATTTTTTTTTTGCTGGTTTACGAGTTACGACAATGCTATCCTGCAACATGCAGATGAAGTCGCACACAACGTAGGTAACATTGTCTCTCGTTGATGTGAAATAGGTCCCTTTAGCGTGTGCGGCAACTACTTATGTCAAATGGCGTGAAGATGAGACTTCTTGTTTTGACACAGAAGGAATATTCTTATCGTGCCCGAAGTCTGCATAACGGTGAATCCATAATTGAAGTCTTCCGCTGCAAAATAAATGAAGTTTAATAAAAAACATTCTTCGTCAAAGAAAGTTATTTGAATACATTACGGATACAATAATAAATCATTGTTTTTAACACCATGAAGAAATTTGATGTAAAATAAGAAGTAATTATTTTATCAGACATTTTGTCTACTTACCGATATCAATAAACGAGTTGCGATTCCTTATAGAAATATTTTGTTCGTAAAGAACAATAATTTCTGCTCTTTTCAAAAAAGATGATGACTATCCATATTTTGCAAATCACAAGGTATTTCAAAGGCAAAATTAAACAGTTCGTTGTTGTAAAACCACTTGTAAAACAAGGCGTAACGAATGGCGGCTAGCGTTGACAAATTCATATTACTAATAATTTGAGGGTAGAATATACTTTATATTGTTAGACGGCAATTAATAAAATGTGCATCGTCTAGCAAATTTCAACCTTATTTCAAAGCTCTTTAAACAACTATTTACACATTGCAAATGCAGTAGTCACAGTTTGGACGTAGTAATTCATAAATTCACCAAATATATTAAATGTCTCGGTGGCTCAGCGGTCACAAAGGCAAGTCGGATACTTGATTTGTGCACTCGCTCTCTAGTAAACCGAGTTCGAATCCTAGAAGAAATGACATTTTTGGATGTTATTTAAATGGCGATGCTGGTTGTAAGGAATATTGGTTGGAAATGTTGGAATTGAATCTCAGACCAGACTTGATGAGAAATAAAAATATAACAAGTTGAATCAGTGAGATGGTAGCTACTACGCTGGTAATAATAGTTCAATGCGTCAGATTGCATAAATTTAAAGATTCAAGGTCAAAGTAAGACTCGATCCAGGGTGCCTTCTCTTGCCTTACACTTGCGATGACAATATCCAATGTAAGATAATAATGTAAAATGTTTTTAGGAAAATGCAAAAATAAAACAATACTTTTACATTATTTCAGTAGAATTAACTTAAACCGGAGATATTGAATTTTTAAACCTTTGAGCCAGGCACGATACCAAGGGGATTTTTTAGTTTAATTTGTAATTATTTTTAACTTAGTTTATTATAAACTACCTAACTAAAATAATTGCAACTTTCTTCATTGTTATTTTATAGTTATTGTTGTTGTTTATATAATAAATAGGTAATTTACAGCGACATTACTTATTTATCTTATTACTAAAAAAAACTGTACTGAGAGGGTAGATATACGATTGAACTCACTCACACATTCACATGTGGATTCTACGAAATGTTCATGTCGGTACTCAACACATAGACGACGTTTGTGTGCGTGCCTATGCTTACCGAATTATTTTGCCGTGTGTACATAAATTATTATGATCCGGTGACGGCATTCCTGTTTCCGAATTTAGTGTTGATGCTAAAACGTCGGTGATATTAGTAGCAATTCTGACGGTAGTCAGATAAGTTTTTGTTGCTTGGTATGTTTTTGACATCTTATTGTTTACAACCTGGTTGCTTTAAGTTTCAAAAATATTGGTTAATTCAAATAACAAACCAGAAAATAAACATTTATCAACGAAATAAATATAGACCGTGATTATCTTTATCGACGCAGTTGCATTCATCATGATCACGGGTAGACTGATAAAATGTGTAATGTTATTAATCGTGATTCTTTTAAATTTGGTAAACCAGGAAATGTTTTCTAATTCGACACCATAATAGTATCCACAAGATAATGAATGACTCTACTCAATGATAACGCATTGAGAAATCAAACTAATGTATAAGGACATAGTTTCTTTGCGCGACAGAATCTGAATTACCTATGTTAGCAAATAAATGATTGATTGATTGATTGAAATACGGAGATTCGCCGAAGAACTAGAGTTAGGTACCGACATAGCTCGAAGAGTATGTACGTTGAAGTGGCAATGGGCAGGCCACATCGCTCGTAGAACAGACAACCGTTGGGGGAGAAAAGTTCTGGAGTGGCGATGGCGAACCGGAAGACGGAGTGTTGGCAGGCCTCCCACTAGGTGGACTGACGACATCGTGAAAGTTGCGGGAAACCGGTGGATGCAGGTGGCGAGTTATCGTTCATTATGGTATGCTAAGGGGGAGGCCTTTGTTCAACAGTGGTCGTCTTCAGGCTGATGATGATGATGATAAGCAGATAGACAAATGCATTCAATGATCCATACACTATTACTCGTCACTTTATAGAACATCAGTACCGTTTCGTAGAAAACTTATTGTTGTCCCTTTCAGGCGGTGCGCGGCCGCATGCAGCGTGTCTGCAAATGCCACGGCATGTCGGGCTCCTGCTCCGTCCGTGTCTGCTGGCGACGCCTCCCTCAACTTCGCGCTGTTGGGGACGCCCTCACCACCAGATACGAGGGTGCTTCTCATGTTAAAGTAAGATTCTTCCCATGATCCAAACCTTAGATTAGGTACCATTTTTCGTTCCTATAAAGATTTGTCATTATGCATTCTCGTCACTACACTGAATTCCCCCCTGTACCATGACGTCTTAATGCGATTCAGTTTAGGTTCGCTCGCTGTCAGATTCATACTAAAAGTGACAGCTGAAACTTGAACTGAGTCTACCACTTCCACTCCTAGTTAGTACGATGCTCATGCCTAAAAGATGGCTTAGTTATAGCCGATATTAGTGGTGAAACCTCGTGCATAAAGAAAACTTAGAATAAGGCCTGTCTGTAAGTTTTATGGTAAGAAAATCAGTTTGAAGAAAGATATTTTTACATCACGCAACAGTTCATTGACAAACATAATCCTGCTTATGTTAACAAATTTTATCTACAGGTTGTAGAAAGAAAGAGAGGTAAGAACATTCGCAAGCTGAGACCGCTCCATGCGGATATGAAGAAGCCGAATAAGACTGACCTGGTATATCTGGAAGACTCTCCTGACTACTGCGAACCCAATGAAGAGTAAGTTGTAGTTGATGCTAGTTTCAATAGCTGGGCCTGTTTCTTCATCTTAATATGCCTCTCCGATTAGCGAAGGTTTGCAGTCAGCACTGAGTACTTCACCCTTTCTTTCGCGCGGTGAAAAATATTAATGGCACTCGCGATGCCGGTCCACTCCTGAATGTTTCGCAGTCAAGTTTTTTTTTAGACTACCCACATTGTCTCTTGCCAGCAAATTACGAAAGGATTTCTTTTCCCTCTTAATTCTCTCTTTCTCTCTCTCTCTCTCTCTCTCTCTTTCCTGTTTCCCCTTTTTCTAATGCAAGGCTTTACCAAGTGACCTTCACTGCAACACCATTTTAATTATAATGAATCAATTTTCTTGTGTATATTTACTGAAGCGAATTCTTTGACAAATATTTTAATGCTTCTAATTCAATTAACTAAAACTTACTGAATGAACCCAATGAAGCAAACTGGATGTTCTACTACATTTTTTCCCTCAAATTCCTTGTTCATTCCTTTCTTCTATAAAACCAAAATTTAGAAGGAATACCAGAGTGTCATCATCTTCCTAGCGTTTTTCCCGGCATTTGCCACGGCTCAGTGTGCCCGGGGTCCGCTTTGACAACCTAATCCCAAAATTTGGCGTAGGCACTAGTTTTTACAGAAGCGACTGCCATCTGACCTTCCAACTCAGAAGGGTAACTAAGACTTATTGGGATTGGTCCGGTTTTTTCACGATGTTTTCCTTCAACAAAAAGCTCATGGTAAATATCAAATCTTGTTACAAATTGTAAAGGAATACCACAGTGTATCATTTCTTTTTCCAGACTCGGTATCCTCGGAACGCGTGGCCGCTCGTGCAATAGAACTTCAGCAGGCCTCGACGGCTGCCGCCTGCTTTGCTGCGGTCGCGGCTACCAGACCAGAGTCCTGGATCACGAGGAGAAGTGCCGATGCCGCTTTGTATGGTGCTGCAAAGTACACTGCGAACTGTGCCGGTACAAACGAGATCATCATGTCTGCAACTAAACAAATAGACTCTCAGGAAGTGAAAATGAATCTTTTAGAGTTGTGTAGGATACCCAGTTTCATTCGCGAGTGTGTTTCAGTTGATGTGCAATTTTGAATGAATTTGGAATCAAGAGCGTTGAAATGTCATTGGTTTATTAACTGGCACTCCACTTGGCGTTGCGTGTTCGCGTTGCACTATTGGCATCTACGTCGCATACGCTAGAAACAATACAGTGCATCCCTTTCGCTCACGCAAATATTTGGATAAATACGCCAAGTAGAGTGACAGTATTACACTTATCAACAGATGGTTAGGACCCTTTGATATTTTCTCATGACACGTCGATTTTGCGAAATTGTATGAAGCCACTTTTGCAATTTTTGTACTCTCAGATCGTATAATTATTACTGCGATCTTCGTAGGAAAATTCCATGTCCCCGTAAACTACGGTTTCGCTGTGAATAGCGGAATGTTGTAGCTATATGGTTGTATTTAACTCTTCAGAACTGCCACATGGAAAATGCTTTGGAATTAATGATTTCCGCTTAATTGCGAATGTCAGAAGAATTGTTTGCTTTGTATCAGAAAAAATGGTATGTACGAACGGAACGTTTTTGCAGTACACCGAATGGTTCACGATTGTGATGAACGAGTGATTCTGTGAAATAGATTGGTTCTTTCTCATGATTTTCATAAGTTTTGTATCGTCCCAGGTAAAAAACTGCGTAGTGAAAAAACTGTTCAACGTCGAAATTACCAATGTACTTTTTGATAACGAAAATGTTATCTTCCATGTTCTTGCCATACAGATTAAAACAATGTACTCAAATGCATGCTTAGGCTCTGTCTACCCCGTTAGGAAAAAAGACGTGATTTATGTATGTATGTATGTACTCAAATGCATAAATTCGCGAAATGTAATGTAGAGTTAATACCGGGTAATGGAGAAGTTATGAATGGTTTCAATAAAGCTTGTCATTAGCGTTGACCCTAGTAGAGCAGATCAGAGTAGAACAAGGTTGTCTTTCGGTGCCCTTCAGTCGATGGTTTCTACTTTGTAGTTACACCTCCACCACCAAGCTGCTTTTGGCGCCCCATGCCGCTTAATTCTGGCGCCCGCCCCTTGCCAATTGGTACCTAGAGCGGCCGCTGCACTTGCTTTATCCTAAGACCGAATAAGGATTATGCCTCTACACGTCAACAGATGCGTCCGCGGACGCTGAGAGAAGCATCCGCAGATGACGTCTGCAGATGCATCTGTTGACGTGTAGAAGCGGCATAACAATGCTTTCGCTACACGTTTAAAATGCGAGCTCATGTTTATTACGTTGAGTTGCCACATTGTGGCTTCGTGTTGTGTAGAACTAGCTTTATACAGCCATGTGTAAATCGTTTCTTTTAAAAATAGAATATACGTTTTCCCTTATCTTATTGCGATTTGACTGATTTATTTTTAAGCGAATAAATTTTATTGTTTATTTTTTGAACGTAAGCTTTAAAATTATTTACAGTATTACTTATAATTTATTTTCTGTTTAAAAATGTAATGTACATAGTTGTAAATAATGTTCTGTTAATACAATATAGAGTTAGTGATTCATTAGATCAACCAGTACTTGAATGTTAATTTATATTTTAACAATATACTTGTAAATATTATTTGTAAGTCTCATGGTACTTAGGCGAAATAAAAGTTTAAATTTATTTTCTACCTCATGAAGAAAATGTTTTTTCTTTTAAAACATTTATTTTCTAAACTAGTTAAATAGTTAGCGTTAGTTAGGATTTCGTAAGAGTTGCTAAACGTTAATGTAAATATTAAAATATAATAGTCAAGGTAGATGTAATAATTTATTTTATTTTCAGTAAGCTTAACTGTCGTTAAAATTTTAAAGTAATACCTAGCTTCTCATGTATCTTTATAAATTCATCTTGTCACTGGATGTTGTCTATTTCGTCATTTGTAAATACTCCATTGTTTTAAGTGTCTGTATGATTCTCTCAAATACTTGTGTACTTGTACTTGTTTACTTGTGTACCTTATCGTTTAATGGATAAGAAAGTTCTATCATGGCTTAATTTGAACATACAATGTATTAGTAATGCGTGACTTTTTGAATTTTTCAATGAAAGTAATCCAAAAGGATGTTTCATTCCGATAACATATTTGAAACAGCAACAATTTCCTCGATGATTATGTATTGTTTATAACGTAGACTTAATTAACGAAGCAAAGACTCGATGTAACCATTTTGTGTACATTATGATTTGGTAGGTGAATAGTTATTTGATGTAAATGGCGTAAAAATAAATGTATTAGAAAACAACATTCAAGTTTTTTTTCTAAAGCAACCACATTTATCTGCTAGACCGTAAAAGTAAGTCATCTGATAGAAATGAGATAAGAATTAGAAAAGCCGAATCACCTGCTAATATCTCGGAAAGTTTGACTTTGTAGTCTATTTGATGACGTATAATAATAAATAATCAATGATCCAATTAGTGTCGACATCCGGTGCACCTACGCTGCCGCTGTTGATATCATAATAACAAAAATAATTATCATCGTTTATTTCCTGTATAGCAGTGAACATGGCTAAGAAAATTCAGGGAAAGGACCAATATAAAAACCGTAGAGCAACTCTTTGCGCTGGTTATGGATAGGGAAAAGCTTAAGTTTAGTGTCTGACTGCCAACCTACACTGATAGAGAGGCACATAAAGAAGAAGAAGAGAACTGAGGCCATGACGTCCTAATTCCGACTCAGTTCAAGTTTTAGCTGTCACTTTTAGTATGAAACTGACAGCGAGAGAGCCTAACTTGAATCGCATTAAGACGTCATGGAAAGGGCCCTGGAACTCTCTGCTAATAAATTGAAACCGAAGACGCAAGCTAGTCACAGATAAAAAGGAAACGTAACGTAACGGTTATGTACTTGACTTTACAGTGACTAAATGAAATGAAATGATGATGATGATGATGTGGATGAGTGAAAAATCTTATGAAATGAACGTGCCGCTTTCAGCGTGTATTAAAAACAAATGATAAGATATCTCTTAATTGATCAGTGAATAGCGCTCACCCATTCATTTCATCATCGTCATTTTATCAAATGGGTTTTTCCCTCAAATTCATCACTCACAGTATGAGTTCTGATTGATTCTGATTGATGATAATTTTCATCTTCTTCTTCTTCTGGTGCCATCTTCTATCGAAGGTTGGCGATCATTACGGCGACTTGAACCTTCGACACAACAGCTCTGAATAACGATCGGGTGCTTTATAATTTTCATGATCGTCTCTAACCTTTTATGTCTCACTCCTGATTTACTTCACAATCCTTTTTTGCTCCCGAGTATAGTTCATTAGGTTATATTTGAATCTATATATAATCTCAATCATTCTACATTATACATACCCAGATTGATAGATTGCATTTTTCATTTTTTTTTCACATTCGTTTTTCCTAAACATAGTCCTTGGCATTTTCTTTTATTTAAATTTTCATTAACAATTTTCACTTTCAAACTGCTCTTGACCAGAAACTAATTTTGCAAAGTTTCACTCAACAGGCTTCTTCAGGGACCTTACCTTGACGTCTTAATGCGATTCAATTCTGATTCAGTTTAGGTTCGCTCGCTGGCAGATGAGATTGGCAGATGAGACTAAAAATGACAGCTAAACTGAGTCGAACAGAATTGAATCGAATTGAATTGATTATGACGTCATATAATAAGGCAGCAAATTACATCAAATATATCTCATCGCTTCACTAACCTCATTACAGCCATTATCGTTGCTGTTTTTCACCACTCCTACTGATAATACCAAAATCAAAGGATGATAATTGCAAGAGATTTGCTGATAACATTTTCAAATCGGTCGATAATGAATAGCAATATAAATTTGTGCATCTTGAAACACTCAGTATTGTACAGGAAGTGCCAAAATGAAGTGGGTACTCGCGTTGTCCTTGCTGTTCGTGGCTGTGGCTTTGGCTGAAGAGGAGCTGGTCCTGGCTGAGCCTTGCGACGAAGAGGCCTGCCAGCTTCCTGATTGCAGGTGTTCGAGCTCTAGCATCCCTGGAGGTTTGAATGCCCGCGATGTACCCCAGGTAAGACAAAGTTCACGTCATAATTAGGCAAGATAAGTATAAGTATGGAAAACCATAAAGGCATGTAAGTAAAGTAAAATTTCTAAACGACACTGAACATTAGAACACAGAAAAGTGAAGCTATGGCCGGCAATCGAACTCAAATCCACATTATTCCGTGATGAGTGCTATACCGCTACACCACCCATAGCAGGTGATCTGTACCAGCTCTCAGGTGACCTTGTTACTATGCCATTTTTTGTCACCCAGTGTTATCTGCTTGAATGATGTGATGTGTCTGTACGACACAATTACAAGCAAAAGCAAAAGCATGTAACGTAGACAGTAGACTCGAAGAAAAAAAAGGAATTGAATGAGTCAAACTTTAGTGAAATTTTGCTAGTCAAGTATAAATTAACCAGATTATTAAACGCAAAAAAGAAACGCACTCTGGAAGGTATAAACATGTTAACCTTAACCAGTTGTACGTACGCACGTAAAGTAGGGAGGTACGACTTTTAGCATTTCTTAGAAATTGTATAATAATGTAAGATAAGATACTCATAACCATTACAATTAATAAGATAATGATAATGCAGTGGTTCTGCATGAGTAATTATTTATAAGCCTTTTTATTCCGAATTCGCTACAATTTCGGTAAGTACATGTTGTTGTTGTTATTGTCGTTTATTATTAATATATTTTTTTTTATTTATTAAATTGTCGCGAAATTCGGCGTGCCTCATGGCATAGGCCTCCTCCGTGTATTGGAGGGTTTGGGCTATAGTTCCCACGCGCGCCCAGTGCGGATTGGGAACTTAACACACACCATTGAATTTCTTCGCAGATGTGTGCAGGTTTCCTCACGATGTTTTCCTTCACCGAAAAGCTCATGGCAAATTACAAATGTAATTTTCGCACATAAATTCCGAAAACTCAGAGGTGCGATGCGAGCCTGGGATTTGAACCCACGACGCTCTGCTTGAGAGGCCACAGGTCAAACCACTAGGCTACCACGGCTTTTGCATGAGTAATAGCGATTAGAAAATAGCAATAACAGAATTTAATTCTCTTAGATGTTAAAAAAGCTCCCCTGTGGCATATACCCAAAGACGCTGGCAGCCTTTTCTCGCTCTATCTCATACTTACGCTGTGCGAGGAAGCTGCCAGCTTCAGTCTCCTAATTGTATTATTATTTGGTAATTTCTTTACTCATTGTGATAATGTGTCTACCTATTTGCAGTTTGTTACGGTAACGTTCGACGACGGCGTCAACATCATCAACATCGAGACCTACCGTGACATCCTTTACAATCGCTTCAACACTAACGGCTGTCCTGCTGGCACCACCTTCTACATCAACCATGAATACACCAACTACCAACTTGTCAATGAGCTCTACAATCGTGGTTTTGAAATCGCACTGCATTCGATCAGCCACCAGACCCCACAGACTTACTGGGCCGAAGCTACCTATGAAGATATGAAATTGGAGTTCGGAGACCAGAGAATTCAGATGGCTCATTTCGCTAACATTCCTATTGAGTCCATTAAAGGTATCTTATTTCACTAATTTTTTTTCATAAAAATTTTATCATATTGAATTTCAATACAAGAATTCTCAGAATGTTTTTGATCCCTGAATACAACTTTTTCTTTTTTTAGGTGTCCGAATCCCGTTCCTCCAAATGACCGGCAACGCATCTTTCCAAGTTATGGCTGATTATGGTTTGGAATATGACTGCACCTGGCCTACCGTGAACCAACTGAACCCTGGTCTCCAGCCTTATACCTTGGACTATGCTTCCACCCAGGACTGTGTGACACCGCCGTGCCCTACTGCTTCTATCCCTGGTGTGTGGGTGCAGCCCATGATCAGCTGGTTGGATTTGGAAGGCGTCGCTTGCGCTATGGTTGACTCTTGTTTCTATACGTAAGTTTACACGGAACCTTAGTTTTCAATAGTTAATTCAGTTTTTTCACTATATCTGTTATTTGTTAGTTAATACCTCCGATTTATTTGATCGGTGTTCACAATCTCATCATCATTCCATCTCTAGCCTATGTGCCTATGTCCTACTTTTGAGCACAGGGGGGTTACCACAATCGCTTGATGCGTGCCAAGTTTTATTCAGCGTAAGAGACAGAGCTATATGGCTGCATAACTGTGTCCCTTACGCTGAATGGAACTTGGCACACATCAAGTGATTATGGTAGCCCCCAGGCCTCATAATGAGACGGCTTGGGCTATAGTTCTCTAGCGTATCAGCGTGATGGGAACTTCACACACACCAATGAATTGCCTCGCAGCTGTGTGTCAGTTTCCTGACAATGCTGGAGCTCATCATAAATTCCAAATGAGATTTCGCACATAAGTTATAAAACTCAGATTTACGAGCCCGGGTTGGCTACCACAGCTTTTTTAACAATCTCATCATTACCAAAATGTTAAGACTTACATCACAGACATCTAAATTCTGATTTTTATTACTGTTCACAGGCCTGACCTTAACGACGAAGATGCGTGGTTCAATTTCATAGTGGGGAACTTCGAGAGGCACTACCTGGGCAGCCGAGCTCCCTTCGGCTTCTACATTCACGAGTGGTACATCGCCTCCAACCCCGCTGTGCGCCGCGCCATGGTCCGATTCATGGACATGATCAACAACATGCATGACGTTTTCATGGTACGTTCTGAACATTTAATAATAATTTATTGAATCAGGCGTTACTTTGTGGCGGGCTACTGCACTACCACTGCGGTAGCGTGGTAGCGAGGTATAAGTTTTATGTTCATTAATATTTTTCTGTTATAAAAACAGAGTGTATAATTGATTATAGCCAATATATTATGTACAAATTGGTATTCTCTATTGGTAAGTTTTAAAACAGGCACCATAGGAATTTAATATTGTGCATTTTTTAGTTGCATTAAGTAAAGACATAACATACGACCAAGTACGAACAACTAGTCTAGTAAAACAGCCCACTCCCTACTGATAGTTTTACAACTGCGTCAATGTATCGATAGCTCATTGAAGGCAATCGCGGTCTGTCTGTACAAAATGTATTCAATATAATAAATTAATCATGAATAATTTAAAATTTTAGAGTAGTTTACGAATACTATCCCCCTTATTCATAAACGCTCTGTAGGCTTCTGCTAACTTAGCAATCGTTTGTTCATATCTGTCACTTTGAGTTTACCTTTCACAGATAAGGACAAACGATTGCTTAGTTAGCAGAAGCCTGTAGAGCATTTACAAATAAGGGGTTAATCTCTTGGAGCCAATTTAGTGAGATATTCTTGTTTGTCGAAGCAGACTATTCACTTCAATTGTTTCTAATTCTAGGTTAACTCTCATGAAGTGCTTGACTGGGTGAAGGATCCGATACCACTTCAGGAGTACCTGCAAAAGCCTTGCAGATCTTTTATCCCGACCACGTGCCCTGCTTCCAGCTGTGGTCCTTTGAGCTCTGACCACAACGAATGGGTCAGTATTTATGATGAGTTTTACTGAATTATGAGATTTGACCGAGTCTTCTGTATGTTGGTACACAGTTTGAACGACTGGAGTTAGAAATGGTAATATCTCTTTGAACTATAGTTTTGCTAGATTTATATAGTGTACTATAATGATCCACCATAGTGCATAAGCTCCAGCTTAGCTCGGAATTTTTCGTTGAGAGGAATAGATGCTGGAAGAAACGAAGCCAGTCGTTGAAAGATGTCTTGGTGACGTAACATTAGACGTTGATTAAGGCTTATAGTGGTGCGGCACGTTTACGCTGCCTACTCCAATGACCCCCCTCTGCATACCATTGGTTAGAGAGTGATGCTAAGATGGTTACGATTTTAATTTAAATTTTAGTTAAGGGGCGATGAAAATTCCATAAAACATCAAACCCGGCCGTAGTACATATGTTTTACTTTTTTAACGCTACAAACTTGTTGATTTAGTTATTTTTATTTTTCAGTCTGCTTACTGGATGCAGATCTGCAACGTGTGCCCAAACACTTATCCCTGGCTGGGAAATCCTCTCGGACAATAATCTATCTTAATATTTTGAGTCTTTTCAACATTATTTTAAAAATAAATCTGTACGAAGACTGTTTTTATGGTTTTATTATTTCTGTAAGAATATTATACGTAAAGCCGCGTACGCATCTACGAGCTGTAACCGTAAGTATTGTACGTTACAGTAACCAAAACCAGGGGCCTTACCATGACGTCTTAATGCAATTAAATTTCGACTCAGTTCAGGTTTTAGCTGTCATTGACGACCGAATAGCCTAGTGGTTAGAGAACCTATGAAGCTTGAGGTCCCGGGTTCGATCCCTAATCGGGACAGATTTTAGTATGATGAATACGAATGTTTGTTCTCGAGTCTTGGTTGTTTAACATGTATATAAGTATGTATTTATCTATATAAGTATTTATATGTTTATCCGTTGTCTAGTAGCCATAGTAAAGGCTTTGCCTAGTTTGGGACTAGATCAATTGGTATCAAGTGTCCCAAATTATTATTCATCATCATCATCACCAGCCTATACACGTCCCACTGCTGGGCACAGGCCTCCTCTCAGAATGAGAGGGCTTGGGCTATAGTTCCCACGCGGGCCCAGTGCGGATTGGGAACTTCACACACACCATTGAATTATTATTACTAAATTATTATTATTATTATATATCGATACCTTTAGGTTCAATTGGCGTAAAGGACAAAATGCTACTTTTCAGGAGAAGCAAAAAACGTTTTTTTTTATTTTTAAAACCTTTGTATTTTTTTTATTTGTGGACTTATTTCTTCGATGCATATGACAAAAGTGCTTAGAATTCTTCTCTCTACGCAGTAGAATGGTAACCACAACGATAAATAGCATACTTTAGAAGTTAAGTGTCCTTTACACCCCGGAAAAAAGCGTCGATAGTCCCTTACGCCCCGACCTTTTTAAAGAATTCAAAAGTTTTGAGGTTGTAAAGGTCAGTTTTTTATAAAATTATACAATTTTCGGGTGTATAGCTCACTATAATTTAGACGTTTTATGTTATTTTCCTTACATAACCGTAATTAAAGGTATCAATGACGCAAAATATTTTACTATTTGCTAAAATGTACCTTTGGGAATTATTATATTTTTATTTTATTGGTAATGTAGCATTCAAATGTCATTAAGAGGCTGACAATCATTTGTGTCTTATTTGCAAAGACTTTAGACGCACGCTACGCTGCCAAAATAGTTTCTTCTCTATCACTAACAGGCACTCGAACCATATGTGTGAACAGTGGCACTGCTCATAGTCATTGAGAAAGAAGAAGAAAAGAAGAAAGAAAAGAATATTGTAAATGAAAGCACGAATTATAATAATTGTAACAAAATGTTTGATCGTTATAAGTATTAAAAAATCAGGTATCATAAACATTAAGTACGTCACTTCTATTTATCATTTAACGCAACCATACACAAAACGAAATCGTTATAAGTTAAATTTTGTATCATTTAGGTACCTAGAGATTATGTATTTTGGTGTTTTTTGTTAAATATTGCTAAAAAACGAATATTGCTTTCAAAATCTGTCTGATAAGGTATACCTATGTTTATACTTGTTGGCAATTAATCATTTCAGTTTATGTGAGCAATAACTAATGACTAATTGTACATGAAATCTTCCAATGACACTTAGTTGGATTGACTATTGGATTGACTAATATTATAAATGCGAAAGTATGGATGAATGGATGGATGGATAGATGGATGGATGTTTGTTTGTTACTCAATCACGCCAGAACGGTCAAACGGATCTGGATGAAATTTGGCACATACATAGAAAAATGTCTGGAATAGCACATAGGCTACTTTTTATCCCGGAAAATTGCGTAGTTCCCGCGGGATAGCGATAAACGAATTCTTTGCAGACGAAGTCGCTAGTGACAGCCAGTAATTAATAAGTGACGTGCTTAATATTTGTGAGCTCTTAGATACTTGATTTAAGATTTATAATATTTGGACATTTTGTTACAATTATGACTATTGTGCTTTCATTTACTACACATAGTCTTACCCTGGGTAAATCTACATGTTTTATTACATAAATAATCGTTTATAAATATACCTAACTAAACTGTTTGAAATATGTATGTTAAATGAAATTTCAATGCTACATAACTAATAACATACATATTATTAAGATAACGATTGCTAACGTTTAACTTTAGCTAATCTATACGACACGTATAAATACTTATAATTATAAAGAACAATACATATAATATAACATACATAATTCACGTTTTATCCCTTACAGCGTAGACAGAGCCTATAAGGTAACAAGACCTAAAGGCCATGTTCAGCATAATTGTGGGTATAGATGGAAGGGGGAATCAGCAATTACAGTTATTTAAGAACTATTTAGTAAGTTACAGTGAACTATACACCCGAAAATTGTATAATTTTATAAAAAACTGACCTTTACAACCTCAAAACTTTTGAATTCTTTAAAAAGGTCGGGGCGTAAGGGACTATTGACGCTTTTTTCCGGGGTGTAAAGGACAGTTAACTTCTAAAATATGCTATTTTTCGTTGTGGTTACCATTCTACTGCGTAGGGAGAAGAATTCTAAGAACTTTTGTCATATACATCGAAGATATAGGTCCCCAAATAAAAAAAATATTTAGCTTAAAAAAAAATATTTTACTTCTCCTGAAAAGTAGCATTTTTGTCCTTTACACCAATTTTATTGAACCTTAAAGTGTCGAATTTATAGAGATACACTTACTTTCTCATCAAAATTAGACCAAAGGATTTATGTTTGTGTCTTAATCAGGTCGTATAATCCAAGAAATAAATATCTTTTTGTATATACGTCCTTTACGCCGTAGTTTTGATTTGGTATTAAAGTATAATGTATAGAAGTAAAGGTCGTAAAGGACAAATAAGTAAATTCAGTCCTATAAAAGTAGGTCTTAAAGGACAATATGGTAAATTTAGGTTTATACGTCGTTGTTTATAACTTCATGATTTCCTTTACGTTCCATGTGATTTCAGGTTTGTTACTTACACCCACAAAAAAAGCACATTTTGGTGATAAGTGATCCAAAAATATGGGGCGTAAAGGTCAAATTTTACGAGATATCAAAATTTTAAGTATACAGTTCGATAGAGCTTAAAATTCTGAACAAAACTGTATATTTAACTCATTTTCGGCATTTTGTCCTTTACGCCAATTGAACCTAAAGGTATCGATATTTTTAGTACGGATCTGACAGCGAGTGAACCTAAACTGAATCGGAATTGAATCGTTTTAAGACGTCATGGTAAGGCCCAGTAGAGTGAACGTAGCGTTCCGCTTCCGCTCACGGCAAGCTCTCTTACTGTAACGTTACAGTTACAGTCACGGCAGATGTGTACCCGGCTTTAGTATTTTCTTTTATTATTTCTTCTATTCCCTCCTTTTCCCCCTTTTTTTCCTATTTAAGGTTGCATAGTTATAAATACAAAAGCGAAGCCCTTATACTTTCGTCTTGTCCGTCTGTCTGGCCGTATGTCACAGGCATTTTATTTGGAATCTATAAGGGCTACATATATGACGTTTTTAGTTAAAATACAAAAAACAATTGGAGCGGGCTCTTCATACATCTAACAGAAACATAAAATTTTATTCGGAAAGCGATATGTAGTACGTCTTTAAATATAATTTCGGAGTTATTAATTATGTATCTTTTTTAGATACATTGAATCCTACTATATTATAAATGCAAAAGTTTGTGACTATGTGAGTGAGTGAGTATGTTTGTTCCTTCTTCATGCTAAAACGACTGGACGGATTTGGATAAAATTTGGAACGAAAATAGGTAGCTAGAATGAAACAGGCTACTTTTTATCCCGGAAAATTGTATAGTTCCCGCGAGCGATAAGCATGTCAATTGCTAATTCTACATGGACGAAGTCGCGGGCAGAAGCTAGTAGGTACCTATTTAATAATTAAGTTTCGAAAATTAATAAATTGTGTCCCCCAATCTCGTTTTTAGAACGCTCAAGGTTGCTAACGCATCTGCATGAATCCTCTGGTATTGTGAGTGTGGTTCTCATTTCACTTCCCTTCCCGTCACGTTTTCGTTTTCTATCTCTAAAACCGACCTTTTTATACAAAATGACTTAACCACCATTGTTTTCATATGTAGAAACACTGTGGTGACTATTTTCAAAATAAATGGATAACCTTACTTTGTTACTCCGCGTTACTTATAAGTGAGGTCGAGACAAGTCATGTAAAACTACGTTCCCGCTTAATATTGTTAATTTTTATCCCATACGGGTTAAACAGAACCTTTTTTTATGGTGTGGAATCCGCCTTATGCATCCGCCCAATACGGGATTACCGGGGGTATGTGGAGCTCTCCCGCGGCGGCAGGCATACCCACTAAAGGCGCTACGGGAGCACTCGGTGTCACGCCCCACGACCAGCTCAAAATGGGGTTCCCTCTTCGCGGCACCTGTGCAATGCAGGTTTGGGAATTCCGCCCTCCCCCGCTGGTGCCGCTCGGATTTTTTTCTAGAGGTTGTCTCCTCGTGGCCCCCGTCTTGAAAAAGACAGCGGCCCACGTTCCTGGCGGGTTAGACAGAGTCTAAGGTAGCAAAACCTAAATGCCACGTTTAGCATGATTGTGGGCAGATGATACTTTAGAAAATAATAATAACCAACCGAAACCGCAACCGAACCCATAATCAAAACCACCTCTCCACCATTAATAATCGTTTCGACACGTGTTTCACCTTTCTCCGAGGCATCTTCAGCGGATGTTGACACTCCGACGGTGGATCAAAGAAACGTTGGAACCCTAAAAATGTAACCTACTTAAGCTACATTTTCTTCACTGATGTCATTAATTATACTCGGCAGCAAATAACCCGGGTCATATCTCTTAGAAAGCTGTATGAAAAGTGACCCGGTAGATTGCTCCCGAGTACCTATAGTTAAGTTACCATTCTTATTACTTATCAGTATCAATGCAGTACCTACATTATTTTCTAATAGCTGTCGATAAAAGCTATAAAAAAATCACAAATCAGAGATTAACTATTGCAACAGATTTATTGATATCAATTGTTAGCATCATATCCGTCGATAAAATGGCAAATATAAATCTGTGCATCTGGAAACTTTTTGTATTACACAATAGTTAGTGGCAAAATGAAGTGGGTACTTGCGCTTGCCCTGCTCTTCGTGCTTGCAACCTCGGCTGAGCGGGAACTAGTCCTGGCTGATGCTTGCGACGAAGAGGCCTGCCAACTGCCCGACTGCAGATGCTCTAGCTCCAACATTCCTGGAGGATTGAATCCTCGCGATGTACCTCAGGTATGTTTGCCATCGTGTTTGACGACGTGGTTGGCTTAGTTGGTAGTGACCCTGCCTGCGAAGCAAGCGTCCCGGGTTCGAATCCTGGTAAGGGCATATATTTGTGTGATGAGCACGAATATTTGTTCCCGAGTTATGGATGTTTTCTATCTATATAAGTATGTATTTCTCTATATAAGTATATATATCGTTGTCTAGTACCCATAACACAAGCCTTACTAGCGCTTACTTTGGGACTAGGTCAATTTGTGCGAATTGTTCCCTAATTATTATTATTATTATTATTATTAATATGACATGTGATAGTGATGCAAATATAGGTCAATGGCATGCTTTACGCATCACGTAACGATGAAGAATCAGGTTCGATTCTCGATTCCAGCTTTATTTATTCCGAGTTTCGTAGTGTTTAAGTCATTAAAAAGAATAACAGTACCTAGGTACTCGTACCTGTTCTAATTTGTACGTCGATACAATTTGCAACTACCATGTCTATTATAATCCAGAATGTCTCACCAAACACAATGCATTACGGGAGCATGTCAACATAGTTTTTTTGTTTTTGAAGCTGTTCTCAATATTTTGATAGAGATGTCTTCTTAAATTTAGCCAATCCGCCTCCAGAATTATCGTGCAGAAATGTGGACATTAACAAAATATTTCTTTCATTACCCAGTCAAAAGTGATCAAATTTTCAGTTTGTGATGGTAACTTTCGACGATGCCGTGAACGTTATGAACATTCAAGAGTACCGTCAAATTGTTTACAATCGCTTCAACACCAATGGCTGTCCTGCCGGCACCACCTTCTTCGTTAATCATCAGTACACCAATTACCAGCTCGTCAATGAGCTATATAACCAAGGCTTTGAAATCGCGCTGCACTCCATCACTCATCAAACCCCTCAGACCTATTGGGCAGAAGGGACATATGAAGACATGAAATTAGAATTTGCAGACCAGAAAATCCAAATGTCTCATTTTGCTAACATTCCTTATGAGTCAATCAAAGGTAAAACTTAATAATTTATTTAGACCACTTAGTATAATTTTTTGATAAGTATTTTAAATAATTTCAATTTTACAGGTGTTCGAGTGCCATTCCTCCAATTGGCTGGCAATTCAACCTTCGAAGTCATGGCTGACTTTGACTTACAATACGATAGCACCTGGCCCACTGTTTCCCAAATAAATCCTGGACTATGGCCGTATACCCTGGATTACGCATCTACCCAGGACTGTGTGATTCCACCATGCCCCAGTGCTTCTATTCCTGGTGTGTGGGTGCTGCCCATGATCAGCTGGGTGGACCTTGAAGGTTTTCCATGCTCCATGGTCGACTCTTGTATCTTTGCGTGAGTTTTGATACCTATTGCTCGTAAGTTTTAAATTTCTGTTTCTCAATTTCAAGGCTTTGATTGCTGTTATCTTTACCGTCTATCATTTCTGTATCATTTGTAAATTATCTAATATCTTTGGCGATTGGCGCTATTGTCAACAGGCCTGATTTCTACGATCAAGAGGCATGGTACCGTTTCATCTTGCAAAACTTCGAGAGGCACTACTTGGGCACCCGTGCGCCTTTCGGTTTCTACATCCATGAATGGTATCTTGCTACTTACCCAGCTGTACGTAGCGCTATGGTCCGATTCATGGACACGATCAACAATATGCATGACGTCTTTATGGTAGGCTATAATTACACTCTTATTTTTAGAAATTCCTATTCTTGTATACACACATTATTTTTGCACCTAAACTACACGGTAATCACCTCCATCTTCACTTTGTGTACTTTCCACGCCTAGAAACAAGCCTCCTCTCCTAATACCCAATAAGAGGGTTTACAATATTTACTTCACACGTGGGCACAATACGGTCTTGGAACTTTACACACACCATTAAATTGATGCCTTTCCTTTACCGTTAAGTTCATGGTCAAGGAAACTCAGATCAGAACCCGGGTTCTAATCTACGTACCTTTGCTTGAGAGGCAATATATCAAACTAATAGAGTACCACGGCTTTTTTAATTAAACTGACAAAGTTGAAGGATATTATAATATGATGAATGTTACCTATTCAAAGCACAAGATTTCATTTTCACTTTTTCAAATTCCAGGTCAACTCCCACGAAGTGATTGACTGGGTGAAGAACCCGGTTCCAATCCAAGAATACCTGCAGAAGCCTTGCAGGTCCTTTACCCCAACCTCGTGTCCAGCTTCCAGCTGTGGTCCATACACCTCCGACCATAATCCATGGGTCAGTATTTATTGGACTGTAATGCATTTCTAATCAAGTGATCCACGTTTATAGTAGTGCTGGTAATTTAAAAAGTCTCTTGAATGTGTGATTAAAGCTTGCTGTTAACGCTCAAGTGATCCACGTTTATAGTAGTGCTGGTAATTTAAAAAGTCTCTTGAATGTGTGATTAAAGCTTGCTGTCAACGCTTGCATAATTAAGCTGCATGAAATCCCTTCACGAATAATGACAATGAAATCATTGCCTGGATAGTAATATTACAAATGCAGTATGTCCTGTCTGTTACCCTTTCACGCTTAAACTGATTTACACTAAATTCGGGATAAATAAACTGCATGGCTGAACCATCACCAGAAATAATTTAATATAATTACTATATATTATATATATAATAATAATAATATAATTTAATTTAATAGAGTAAACTCGGGTAATTACGGACTCGCTTAATTCCTTGATAATATGTACATATTTGAAGCTGGTTTGAAACTTTTCGTGGCTATGAGACTTTTTCAAACTAAAAAGGCCTTATTTTCTGCGACATAAGGTAGCATTTAAATAAACTATAACATGGTATCACGGAAATTAAGCGAGTCCGTAATTACCCGAGTTTACTAATACTTAATTCAAGTCTCAACCGTAAGTTGCATTATTCCCCAAAACTCGCACAGTTGACGTAAGAGTTGATAAGCCTGTAATTATTTTTTCTCCAACCTGCTCGGAAATGTGCGTCTTACTGTCAAAAACAGCTTCCAGGAAGGTCTCCGTTACTGGCGCAACATTAGAAAAAAAAAACACAGCTGTAGCGGCCGGGAAATAGCGGAAGCGGCCGGGAAATTTTCATTACTGTACAACTATTTAACTTTTTAATATTTTATGACTAAGATTATTCACCACAAACAGCCAAATGCTCGTACAATCATATGGAACCAGTGCGTTTAAAAGTGTCTTAAATAGTTTTTTTTTTTTTACCTAAAGATCAGAATCTCTGGTGGTCTGATTTTTTTGATCCAATGTATTGTAATTTAAAATAGCTTTATAACATTTAAATTTGCACTTTTAGTTGATTTATTACAATTTCATAGTAAACAGAAATATACTTTAGAATGAAATGGCGTTATCAGAAGAAAAATGTGAAATATCACAGTGTAGCTAGTACTGTTGCGGGAGTAGAACATTGCGACAATTTTGTTCAATTGCATGCAAGTCAGTGGAATATTTTAACATTTTATTTTATTTCCTCGCATTATTAGAGAAAAGCACTATACGTGCCTCGGCGGAAACGGCAATTCGTGGATTCGTATTTATTAACGGACTCCGCTACGCGTCGTCCGTCAAACTATATACTCATCCACGAATTGCAATTTCCCGGCCTCGGCAGTAATGTACTATTGTATTGATTATTTTTGATAACTTATCAAGTAGTTGATCTTGTTCATTGTCATTTTCTGCATTATGTTTAAATTTAGCTCATACCTTATTTACCAGCTTGAGAAATCTTTGAAAGGAAGTTGCTGAATGGTGTTTGTTGTAGGTTTCGTCTTTTCTTGTCAAAATCCTCTTAAGCCGGTTACTCATCTACGAGCTCAACCGTAATTGATGTTCGTTACAGTAACCAAAAACTGTAGTGAGGCGTGGCGTTCCGCTTACGGCACTATAACGCGCAACAGTTACGGTTAAAGCTAGTAGAACGAGTACCCAGCTTTACTATTCCTTGGTAATTATAATGGTAATAACTTGGTATGTAGCTAAATCATCATCATCATCATCATCATAATGTCAGCCGAAAGACGTCCACTGCTGTACATAGGCCCCTCAAGGCTCTCCAAAAATATTTTATGAATCATGCTATAATTTTATTTTAGCTTACGATTTTTTTCTCTTGTTTCAGTCTCAATATTGGATACAGATCTGCAACGTATGCCCAAACACGTATCCGTGGCTGGGAAATCCTCTGGGAGAGTAACATGAGTATCAAAATCAGAGATTTTTGCATTATTTCTTGATCAACTTTACTATTAATAAATAATGGGCGCACCAGGAATATCACTAACTACATAAGCGTTCGTTTTAGTTAGTCTTTTAATTTATTTTACCCTTTTTTCTAGTACTCTTTTTTCCAAAATTTTGATGCATCCTCCCAAGTTAAAAACTTTTTTACAATTTGGATGTTTCGAAATTTATTTATTTATTTATTTATTAAAAAACATAACACTATTATTACAGGAGACCCAATGCAATAGTGTGCGAACTTAAATAAATTACATTTGCATTTTATTTTACATTTTTTTTTAATTAAATTATAAGTAAATCAACCAGAGGTGTACAAAGGGACACAATTATATTATCTAAAAGCCACAAATAATAGTCCTGTTTTAACCTCATTGAATTTATTAATTAACTCAGCTGTTGCCAGCGACTTCGTCTGCCAAGAATTCGTTTATCGCTATCCCGCGGGAACTACGCAATTTTCCGGGATAAAAAGTAGCCTATGTGCTATTCCAGACTTTTCTCTATCCATGTGCCGAATTTCATCCAGATCCGTTGGGCCGTTCTGGCGTGATTGAGTAACAAACAAACAAACAAACATCCATCCATCCATCCATCCATACTTTCGCATTTATAATATTAGTTAGATGGTTGTAAATATAACAAGAAATGAAATTAAACATTTATTATTATTGCGATTACTGCAGAATGCATTTCGTTCTCCAGTATTACTTGGAAAAAATATTCATGTTGCGTATTTATTTTGCAATTGATATTTTTAGAAACTAGAAACTATTATCATGAATAGATATAGCATTTTATTCTAACAAACACATACATAGATTGTCGTATATTTAGCGATGAAAAAGCAAATGTGTCACCTGATTGATAAGTAAATAGATGGTTGTATTTTTTTTTTTTAGAAACCTAATTTGAATAAAATATATTTGCACTTCGACTTTTGATGTTGCTGTGATGGCCCATTGACAGCCCGCCATTTTCTAGTTGTTAATATTGGCCTGGATTCTTGATCTATGGTTCTAGATCTAGAAGATAGTTATCACTAGGTGGACAAAAGCAAAAATCACCACTGATTGGGTTCCATGCGTTCGAAATAGGAAAAAGATGATGGAGGGACGAGTGAAGATTGTTGAGATTAACTGGGAATGCCTTTAAAGCAAAAGATAGAAACGGAGGGAAAAGAAGTAGAGGCCTTTTCCTAGTAGTTGGTCAAAATCAAATAGACTAGAAGAAGAAAAAAACTGTAACAAACTGCGTTCAAAATCTTCCTAAAGGTTAATCAAACCCAATTCTCGGTTATAGTATTAAAGAGTAAACATAAGTTACAAATCTGATTAACTACTGGTTTCTACCCATAACTCTATACTCATTAATTCGATAAGATACACAACAAAACAAGATTTGACAAATGCAAAAGATTGGATAACAAATTGGAATCAAATGATAATAATGATTATATAAACGTAAAATTTGTTAAGCTACCTCTATTTTGCGAGAGGTTGCGTTGAAATGAAGTGGGCAGTTATTGGTATTTTTGTGCTGATATTAGCTTCAGCTGTAGCAGATTCTTCTTCTGAAGAATCAGCAGCAGCTAAGTCATCGTCTGAAGAATCTGGAGTATCTAGTGAAGAATCAGCACCAGTCAAATCTTCTTCTGAAGAATCTGGAGAATCTAGTGAAGAATCAGCTCCTGTGAAGTCTTCGTCTGAAGAATCTGGAGCATCTAGTGAAGAATCAGCTGCAGTTAAGTCTTCGTCTGAGGAATCTGTAGAATCTAGTGAAGAAATAAGTGAATCTAAAGAAGAATCTGAAGAATCTAGAAATGAGCTTCTTCTTGCTGAGCCTTGTGATGAAGAAGCATGCCAGCTACCAGATTGCAGATGCTCTAGTACGAATATACCAGGGGGATTAAATGCTCGCAATGTACCTCAAGTAAGATAAATAAACTTAACATAATAATAACGTTCAAATGAATACAGTATAATAATACCTATATAGAACGGAATAATTGCAGAAATGTGAATATTTTATCACAAGTTTGCTAACGCAGTTCACAATGTCTGTATGAAAACTATACTGAAATACACATTTGTAATTTTTTTTCTTACTATGATGTATTATCTTCTCGTATATACAGTCGTATAGCAACGACATTGAAATTTGTTAAGGTTTCTGAGTATTGTATGAAACTAATAAACTAGATAAGATAGACCTAATAAAAGCTAATGAGATTATTTTGATTTATGGTGTAACTAAGCAATGCCAACGGTAAACAATACAGATAAGAATAAAATTAAAATCAAATAAAATGGAGATTATGCATTGTGACTAAAGGTATACCGAACTTATGGATTTTCAGAAGAGGAAGTTATGTGTTACATACCACCATATTGTTGTACATAATAGGTATGTTGAGACTATTACTACAGTCGGTCCCTCATGACTGAGGATCGTGGTCAACACTTTCTGGTTTGCATCTCGAACGGGTGATCTGCCTCCACCGGTTTCAACTTCAACTATACAGATCTTAATTGTATAAACTTTTTTTATTGATCCCGAGCCCCTTCGAGACCATGGACATCGTTGCGTGTTTAAAACGTCTAGGTAATTAATAAAAAGGTTTACACGATTAAGATCCGCATAGTTGAAGTAAAATGAATATCTCAGATGTCATCACACTTTGTTTTATTTTATTTCCAGTTTGTTTTGGTCACCTTCGATGATGCTATCAACTCCATCAACGCTGAAACATACCGTAACATCCTGTACAACCGCGTCAACACCGATGGCTGCCCTGCCGGCGTCACTTTCTTCGTCAACCATGAATACACCAATTACCAGATCGTCAATGAACTCTACAATCAAGGCTTTGAGATCGCTCTGCACTCGATGAGTCATCAGACTCCACAGTCATACTGGGCTGAGGGCACTTATGATGACATGAAACTGGAGTTCGCTGATCAGAAAATCCAGATGTCACATTTTGCCAATATTCCTTATGAGGCTATAAAAGGTTAGTTCATCTTTTCGAAATTCACCACAGGAACTAAATTTAGTAACTATTCACGGACGTGTATTTATAATAGGTGACGCCTCAGTAAAATAACAGAATTTTGCGAATAATAATGTGAGGCCGGCTAGAGCTACGCCTTGCCTCGAGCACATTTAAATATCTCAACTAGTTTAGACGTCAGCAGAGCTTGGAACTATTACAGATATCTCAAGGAAAATACGTGTGGCCATTGTTCCTAACCCCACTGTGATTGGTTTTACCGGCCTCACTTTTACCGTTTGAAGAACTCTGTTGTTACTATTGAATTGGTCTTATGATGATGCGTGTTAATTCACCTACGTGTCATAAGTACGTATTGTCCTAACTTGATTTTTTGACAATATTTGTTGAATTTCTAAACGACACTGAAAATTAGAACACATAGAAAAATCCGAAAAGTAAAGCTATGGCCGGGAATCGAACCCTGGTCCTCGTCATTCCGTGACGCGTGCTATACCCCTACACCACCCATAGCAGGTGCATTTGCAGGTATATTTGTTGACATTAAGAATCATTGCTAGTCGATTTCGCGCGCTATCGTGCGGCGGTTTCGTTTGACTTGAGTGAAGATGGTGAAATGCGCGAATCTTGGGGGCTACTATTCGGACTATAAGGCCTGAGCATTTCGAATAAAGGCCGACAGCGGAGTAAACAGTTCGACGATGACGTATTCAAAAATTGACACGCTCAGTTTCTTTTATGGGTACTTCATCGTTCATAGGTCAACCACTTAAAATCAATTCCGTGGCATTAATAACTGAGATTACTAATCCCGATATTTAATAACTATTCAGCCTTTGTTTTTTAAAATCATCTATCATGGAGTAACGAAGTCGATTATCCTAAATCATTGGTAAAACCTCGTAGTGACGAAGTTACCACGTAAACTACATTTTTTTTTCTAATTTATCATATCACTTAAAGACGTTTGGCCTCCAAAGCTTATCCAAAATCCTTCTTACAGGTGTCCGAATCCCGTTCCTTCAAATGACCGGCAACTCCTCCTTCCAAGTCATGGGTGATTACGACCTGCTTTACGATAGCACCTGGGCCGAGCAAAACGATGTCAACCCGGGCTTATGGCCGTATACTCTGGACTATGCGTCCACCCAAGAGTGTGTGATCCCTCCGTGCCCCACTGCTTCCATACCTGGTGTATGGGTGCTTCCGATGGTAGCTTGGTCAGACTTGGAAGGTGTGCCTTGCTTTATGGTGGATTCTTGCTTCCATGTGTAAGTTTGATTCAGTTTAGGTTTTGTAATTCAAAATTCTAAGGCCAGAGTAGCGAGCTTCCAGCGGGACGGGCAGCGTGACGAGCAGCGACAAAAAGCTCTGTCCAGCTAGCACTCAGGACGCTCACATATATTTGCTAGTGCTTAACACGAAAGCCGCACGCCCCACCCCACTGCACGCTCCGCTTAAGCGCCTACTCAGGGCGTACCTACACTAAGAAGAAAGTGTAATCTTCTCGATTGCTAATCTTTTTGCATTATAATTATTACAGACCAGATCACAGCGACGAAGAGGCATGGTTCCGTTTAATTGTCACCAACTTTGAGAGGCACTATCTCGGCAACCGTGCTCCTTTTCCCTTCTACATTCACGAGTGGTACTTTTCCATCCATCCTGCGGTACGCCGCGCCTTTGTCCGGTTCTTGGACATGATAAACAACTTGAACGATGTGTTTATGGTAAGATATTAATGTATCTTTAAGTATGTATGTATGAACTTATGGTATCTAGATTGAAATAGAAGTTGAAGTTACACAGTGTCTCAAAATTAATCTGGAATACGTAGTAGTTGGACGGTCCGAGTGGAGAGCCTTGGGTTATGTCCAGCAGTGGACGTCTTTCGGCTGATATGATGATGATGATGATGTAGTATTTGGTGGCGGTAATATTTGACTTCTGCTATTATAAAAATACTTAAGAAGTAAGCTTTGAATCTGATTAGAATAAGAAATTTACCAAGTAAGTCTAAACAATACCGTACCTCATTTGAGTACGTATATATTTGCTAGTGATACAGAATTCAAGTTTTGTTCGTTCTTCTATTACAGGTGAATTCTCATGAGGTGATTGACTGGGTGAGGAATCCAATACCCATTGATGAATATAAGCAAAAGCCGTGCAGGAAGTATATTCGTACTTATTGTCCTGCCTCCAACTGTGGACCTCTGACCTCGGATCACAATGAATGGGTTAGTTTTATTGTTATTATACACAAAACCCTGCACTATGTTCCCAAACGCAAGGAATCTCGTCTAGGATTATCCTTAAATAACAAAAATAATGAAAATGTTAAGAGGTTGGTGCTGATGAATCCTTTGTTGATAAAACAGTTGTACCTAATCCTGGGTTAGTAAGAGAAGCGAACTAAAGCAACACTTTAATAGCTGTTGAACAGCTGTTGCTTGCGGTTTTTGCCCCCGTTTCAGTTTTTTCTTTTTTTCACTCTAAATTATGTTTCTTAAGAACCTTCTCCGAACAACAATAAATGAAGTAATAAAATAATTGGCGAAATCGGTCCAGGCGTTCATGCGTGATGCCATGACCAAGAGAAAATTGGGATTCATTTTATACAGTAGGCCTAATGGCCTACTGTGTAAAATGAATCCCAATTTTAATTTTTCTTCCGACGACATAATTGTCGTCGGAAGAATTTTATGTTTATTGATAAAACATACTTATTGGCCTTGATAATGGATAATAATATACGTCATAAATGATTAAGATTGCCTTAATAGGAAATGATTGTGTTATCTTTAATATTATCTTATAAATTTATATTAATGGAATGGTGGCAACATGAAAAGTTTGATAATAATGTTTTTTGTTTCAGTCCTCTTTTTGGATGCAGATCTGCAACGTATGTCCTAACGTATATCCCTGGCTGGGAAATCCCTTAGGACAGTGAAAATACTTTCATCAGGTCATCCAACAAGTTTATAATAGAACAAAAAATATTCTTAAAATAACTAGCTACAGCTTAATTAATATCACGTCTGTAGTACTCGTGAGCTCCGTGGCAAAGGGGATTGGGGAAGCGGGGGCTGTTCGCCGCGCCCGCACGTCGTTCTATACCCCGCACTCACCCAGTGCTAGTGTTAAACTTGACGCGAGACCACGCTTATAATTCTTGCAAATTTTCAACGTTTTCATTAATCACTATCAATATCATTGTTAATTGGTTACTTAAGATTTTTCGTATCGCGCGTGGATTGAACATAAAATCTTTTAAGTCTCTCTCCTGCGATAGTGTCAGTAAAGGTGAATAGATTTCGCTGTGCGAGAAATGTATCAGACTTTTAGTCATGGATAATAAAATTGGTGACCCGTGAAGAATTTAGATTTCATTTCATTCATCTAGTGATGTTAAATAATAAAGAAATACTAACAAAGCATTTGTATTTTTAATTATTCATAAAGCGCTTTTCTATTATGATTCACGCAATGTGGACGATCTTGTAAAAACCTCGAGAAGCCATTGGCTGCATGCAAGACAAACCGATGAGATCCTTAAAGAAGGCCTACTCAGCAGTGGAAATCTCTCGACAGGATATTATGACGAAGATTTCTAACCATGATGGTAGCCGAAGTAGATAAACACATTTCTTTAAATAAAACAACTGAAAACGTTTCATGCAAGTCTTCATTTATTACAAAATGTAAACAATATAAATATAACATTCATTAAGTTCACCCGTTTATTTGCATCCTCTCGTTGGAAAGTACAGGTGTAAAACAATAGTGGTCCAAGCATGACATAAAACCACGACAATAGTTAAATTACTGGCCCAGTGGGTTTCCAAGCCACGGGTAGGTATTCGGGCAGACATTGCAGATGGTCATGTAGTACGAAGACTGAAAACAAAATTGAGATTTTGTTTAAAAAAATATTGAAATACAAACTTTTTTGACTGTTTTCTGTTGACTGTTCTTATTCTGTTTATTTAACAAAGAAAGTATCGCAGCGAATCCGGTTATTTTGAAATCCACGATAATATTGACATACCAGTATCACGAAAATAATGACCGTCTAATTCATGACAAAAAAAACCATCTTGCTATTCACAACCAAAATCCGCTCCCCTTGATAACAGAGTAGCAAGGTAATTCTTCAATAACGGTCATTTTATCAAATACAGCGATTGATAAAGACAAACGTATACACTCAGACTCAGACACTTACCCATTCGTTGTGGTCCGAGGTCAGAGGACCGCAGGTGGTGGCCGGGCAGGTGGTCTGGGTGTAAGTCCTGCAAGGCTTCTGCTTGTACTCATCAACCGGCACTGGGTCCTTCACCCAGTCGATCACGTCAGCAGCGTTCACCTGGAATATGAGGCAGATGATTATTACGATTATCCTCTCGGGCAATTTCAATCCTGTTTCGATTAAAATAATCTGAAATACATTTAATATTAGTACCAGAACTAAGACTAAGTCAATTAGTTTTTACATTGACAAAAAACCTTTGTTTGTTCATTAGCTTTAAACCTTTTGTCTATCTTAACATGATCTAAATAATTACACTGCGACACACCCTTACACGGTTTTTACCTTAAAAAAATATATTGTAAAACTTCTTCCACAAAAAAAAAACAAAATTAACTGAGTAAATCGTCAAATCTTCTTCTTCAAGTAGTCTTCTATTACTTCTAATAACGTCACTATGGTACTTAATGTTGAACTTTTGCTCTCTGTAAATGTAGATTTACGTCCTCTTGAACTGTATATTTACATTAGGATTATCAATAGGTATTATTTGATTCTCTGTTAACGGTAGTGATTAAGATGGTAAAAGTACTCGCCATGAAGACATCCTGCATGTTGTTGATCATGTCAAGGAATCTGACGAAGGCCCGGTTGATAGCAGGGTTGATGCGCTCAGCGACGTACCATTCATGGACGTAGAAACCGAATGGTGCGCGGTTGCCGAGATAGTGCCTCTCAAAGTTGGTGACGATGAAGTTGAACCAGGCGTCCTCGTCGTTTAGTGGAGGCCTGTAAAATTAATTATGAAAAATAATTAAGTTACATAAACATAGCATTTGTTTACATCTTGACGACACATTTTAATAATACGTCTAGATGTTTAGATAACCTTAGTAGAGACGAATTTGATAACTAACAGAACTATTGTTTGTAATTTGTAAGAAATAAATGTTACGAAATGAAATTTATTATGTGCTTACAGTAAACTCAATGATAAGATTGAAAAAAATGATGAAATGGTACTAAAGCGATCTTAGTGCCACCTAGCCATTGACTAAATTAACTAGTACGAGGCACAAGTAGCTTACGCTAATGACGTCACAATGTTCTATATCGGTCCAACGAAATTTCTGGTTAACACAACTTCCGACTCTCTTCCGTCGGCCTTCGATCTCCAGGCATAACATACCTGGAGAACTATGTCTCCATTGAGGCCTTTCTCAACAGTACTACTTTGCTAAAGGTTACCGAGATAAGTTACCGATTTTAAATTTTAATTAAGTTATTGTAGCTCCTTGTGACAGAATAAATGAGGAAGGCAGTTTACTAATGATCATAGAAAACAGGAGGAGGTATCATGATAGGACATCAGCTACAATAAGACCTTAAGAATATTATAGAGGGAAAGGCAAGGACGGAGAGGGGTAAGAAGACCAAGAAGAAGTGAAGTTATATTCAGCAAATTAAGGAGAAAGTTGAGGTCATCATACCAGAAAACGGAGCAGTTGTCAGAGGACAGGGAATGGCTGACGACTACTTCACCGACAAGAGTGGGGCTCTTAAGTACATACACACAGAGAAAGCCCCTGATACTTGAATTGTTCCGTTTCGGTTTTAGCCAGTCTCCATACTTACACAGCGAAACAGGAGTCAACCATCGCGCAAGCGCCACCATTCAGATCCAACCAGCTGACCATAGGCAGAACCCAGACGCCAGGGATAGAAGCAGTAGGGCACGGAGGCACGGTGCACTCTTGGGTGGACTCGTAGTCCAGGGTATAGGGCCAGAGACCAGGGTCGAGTTGGTTGATGGTTGGCCAAGTACAGTCGTAGGTTAAACCGTAGTCTCTCATTACTTCGAAGGAAGCGTTGCCAGTCATTTGGAGGAATGGAATGCGAAGTCCTGTAATAAAAGTTACGTGTTGGTTGACGTACTCACAAATGAAAGTGTTAATGAGCGTTTAGGGGCTTCTGTCAGAGATGTTGAAAAATCATGCTTTTTCCGCATAGAACTTAGTGATCATAAAGTAGTGTCTCTATGACAAATGCTTAAATTGCCTGTATTTCAAATATCGGCATAATGATGAAGCTAAAAAAGTGTACTAAGCATTCAAGTTATATTTATCCGAAATTGGTGGTTGGTTAGGTACACAATACATGGTGACATAAAATATACCTAATATCCAAAAACTTAGGAAGAAAAAAAATTTTTTTTAATCGCCTATTATAGTGTCCCACTGCTGGGCAAAGGCCTCCCCTTCAAAGGAAGAAAATTACCAAAATTAATTCATTATTTTAACATTTTCCCTACTTTCGTCATAATATTATTAAATTAAAAAACGAGATGATTGCCTAAACATATTAGTTACCAACCTACGGCTGAAAATCCCTTTATCTCAATTTTATTTATTTTATCTTGTTTGCTGCTTCTATAGCTCAGATTTCAATTAGAATTAACTTTTTTACAATTATCTTGATCGATTAAAGCAATAAATTTTGATAAGAATAAAAAATCCCGTTTTACGACCTGTTTTCTTTGTAATATAATTTGTTCATTATCACGTTATAATGAATGATTAATATTTCGCCATCATTGTTTGAATCATCACTAAATTTTCTAACACAGTTGCTAACACGACCGTATCTAATTTACAAATATAAGTAAAGAAGAAGAAAAAGCAGAAGAAAAAGAAAACAATAATAATTACAACTTCGTAGAACAGATAAACATTGGACAAGAAAGGTTCTCGAGTGGCGATCACGAACCGGAAAATGCAGAGTTGGACCCCCACTAGGTGGACCAATGACATCGCGAAAACTGCGGATGACCGGTGGATGTAGGTGGCAAGTTTTCGTAAATTACGGCATTATATTATTATACAAAATGATGCTATGGCTATCTATCTAGCTGATGATGAATAATTACAACTTACCTTTAATCTCATCGTAAGGAATGTTAGCGAAATGAGACATTTGGATCCTCTGTTCTCCAAACTCCATTTTCATGTCATCATAAGTGGCTTGAGCCCAGTAAGTCTGCGGTGTTTGATGGGTGACCGAGTGCAGGGCGATTTCATAACCATGATTGTAGAGCTCGTTCACGATCTGGTAGTTCGTGTATTCATGGTTGATGAAGAAGGTGGTGCCAGCAGGACAGCCGTTGGTGTTCAGACGGTTGTAGAGGTCTTTGCGGTAGGTTTCAATGTTGATAACGTTGATTCCATCGTCAAACGTTACGAGAACAAACTGGAAGATAAAGAGTCTTTGATAAGGTGTATAGAGTTTCGATTTTAATTAGATGAAGATGAATTACATGATAAAAATAAACTTATTTTTAACTGGATAGGTTAGTGAGTAACATAAAACAGTTCGCAGAAAGAAACATTTGACACTTTCCCTCCCTTCCTTCCTCCTTAATTTTTTTAAATCAATCCTTAGTACGGTAAAAAAGGAGACCAGTTTTTTTATGGTTTGCTCTAAACTAACATTCCAAGACTTTTGGTGTTACCTGTGGAACATCCCTAGCAGGAAGCCCTCCGGGAATATTGGTGCTGGAACACCTGCAGTCAGGCAGCTGGCAAGCCTCAGCATCACAAGGCTCAGCCAGGGTCAGCCCTTCTTCTCCGCTTTCCTCTTGCGCCCAAACTGCCACGAACAAAGCCAACACCAAAAACCACTTCATCTTGATACACTCCACGACTAGGGTGGAAATTAAGCTACTAATATTTATATAGGCAGCTATTTTATCAGCGGATGCTATTTTTATCAAAAAAATTAGTTATCAACAAAATAGTGATACGAATAGACTACTTAATTCATTGAACTGATTTGCTGATTAGAATCAGATTGTATGAGCTAAAGGTGTTTTTTAGTGATTGTCGTTGTAGATTTTGTTGTTTCATGGAATTGTAGAAAGGGGAAATCCGCTGATTGGCAAATGTAAGCAGGAAATCATTCTACAGTATTGACTTGATTTATAATCATAACTAATAATAATTAATTTGATTAATAATGATAGATGATTGATAAAGGCAGAAATTTTGCAGAGGGAACAGTTGGGATGGGCTCAGTTCGGAGAGTTGAGCGGCGTACTATAGTCTAAAATTCCCTAATCGCTCGAGACAAAAGTAACGAGTGCTTTCTGCTGGCTATGACGTACGCTTGTGAGACAAAGACTCCGGCTGCTGGGATGATCCACAAGCTTGAGGAGTCATAGAGTAACATGAAGCGACTCATAGTCGGCATTAAGTTGCGCGATCGAGTCTGAAACGAGATCAACAGGCAAAACGAAACGAAACGAACGAAAGTTGTCAAGGTGGGTCAGAGAGTGTTAGAAGATAGATAGAAGAAGTTAAAAGCGTTTGGGCCGGCTATGTGTTGTGGGTGACGACAGGGTGAAAGATGAAGCAAGCGTGTTCTGGAGCGGACCCCAGCTAATGGCAAACGGATCCCTTAATCTAAAAATTGGTTTTCCCACACCCACAATATTTTTGAACGACTTTTCCAGCGACTCCCCACACTAACCAACAAGATTTTATTTTACCACATAGTCGGCGTACTTAATAATATAGTACACCTATGCCAAATTACAGCTTTCTACTACTAAAAACCTCTGAGCCAAGCCGCGGACAGACAGACGGACGGACAGACGGCCGGACTTGTACTTGGACTTGTTGACTACGAAACCCTAAAAAGAATTCCTAAGAGTTCAACACCACAAGACACTAATATCAATTTTGTTTAAGATCTTTGTTTAGAAGGAGTATAAGTAGACGAATTCATAAATACCTTAATTCCTAAACTATAGCCATACCCCGCCATCTATCAGGTGACTACTGAACTAAAGCGAAACGCGCTCTCCGGTAGCGTTACGACCGACCAAACGCTTGTATGCGGCTTGGCGAACTTTGAACCAAGCTTCCAATATTAAAGTGTTTCATAGTATACTGCATAGATGGCGTTGTCGTCACGTTTGAGTATTATATAGTTGAAGTCGTGTGCGTGTTATATCGTCAATCTGAGCCTCTAGTGTAAGTTTTCGCATATAAAAACGTCTCGAACGCGTTCACGTAAACGTCTCAATTACTACGGAAAAATTGGCAGCGCCAGTTGCGGATCGAAACGACAACAAACTGTTTTCATAGTATTTGCCATTTTAACGCAAACTCGTCCGAGACGTATTTTGTGACCGATAACCTGCACTAAGCCGTGGTAGCCTAGTAGTTTGATCTGTGGCCTCTCAAGCAGAGGGTCGTGGGTTCGAATCCCGGGCTCGCACCTCTGTGTTTTTCGGAATTTATGTGCGATATCTCATTTGAAATTTACCATGAGCTTTTCGGTGAAGGAAAAACATCGTGAGGAAACCTGCACACAACTGCGAAGAAATTCAATGGTGTGTGTGAAGTTCCCAATCCGCACTGGGCCCGCGTGGGAACTATAGCCCAAGCCCTCTCATTCTGAGAGGAGGCCTGTGCCCAGCAGTGGGACGTATATAGGCTGGAGATGATGATGATGATGAACCTGCACTAAGCATATAGGAACTCTGTTATATTGTCGCTCATTTAATGCAAAAGTGCCGCATTCCAAAATCAGCCGCTTTTTCGGATCGAACTAAAATTTTGAAAAAAACTACTTACCTTCTGTGGAGGTGTAAAATGCCGCCACCGTCAAATAAATAAATAAATTGTAAATGTGATTCCGTCTTAGAAGGTCAGTTCTTTATTATGAAAGGCCAATTTTATTTATTTATGGTTATATATGGCGCACTGACAATGTTACAGGAAGTCTCTAGGCGTCATGAGGGGCTCGATTTTGGTAACCACATCGCTCGAAAGTGGTGCAAAATTTGAAGTATGATAGCTTCTTCTCAGCAAATCTTAACGTAGTATTTGAAGCAGTGGTAGCATAAAATGCAATAGCTTGCATTATTCTCCTTTAGCATCCAAAGTACGAGGTCGACTCAATAGGAGCACCTTTTGGCATACTAAGAAAATTTCCCCTTACTGAGCTGCCTGTTTGGCAGTTCGCTTTATCTTCAGTAAGCTGTGAAAAGCATCAGAGACTAACAGAAATCGACCGTCCGAAAAAAAAATTTAATATAAAAAGACTTATAGAAGACATTAATTTCTTCAGCAAGTGGAACAAAGTAGTCTCTGTCTATCCCTTTGGGAAAGAGGGGTGACGATATGTATGTATGTATGTCTTAATTTCTTTTTGGAAGACATACAAATATAAGAGCATACACACAATTTTATAGAAAAGAAAGAAAACATAGACATGAAAAATTGTTCATCAGTGTTGAGTGTCTTCGCAAAAGTGAAACGGTCGCTGGCTCAGCATTACGCTGAGGTGTTAGACACCTGCAGCACTGATTTTCAGCCAGAACCATAAGAGAGTTAAAGAAAATTGCAGCTCTATTTAGTCGTCCCATCCCCTGCCTATATCCCAGGCCATGTAAATAGTTCCCACGGGGACCTAATGAGGTTTAGGAGCTTCACATAACTATCAGTATTGAATTGCTTTGGTGGTATGTGTTCTTGTCAAGTCAATAAAATATTTGAGTGGTTTTGTAGTACCTACTTCGCGGGTGGTAGGGCCTTGTGCATGGTCCGTCCGGATAGCTACTCGCTAATCCTGCCGCTAAGCAGCAGTGCTTGTACTGCTGTGTTCCGGTGTGGAGAGTAAGACAGCCGGGGAAATTACGGGCACAAGAGGCATTTCATCTTAGCCCTCTAGGTTGGCAACGCATCTGCAATCCCTCCGAGGTTACGGGTGTCTATGGGCAGTGGTGATCGCTTACCATCAGGTGACCCACTTGCTCGTTTGCCTTCCTATTCACATAAAAAAAAACCTAACACTTGAATTGGGGTCGATTTTTTCTTGTCACTCGTTACCATGGTTGTCTTCATGGATCACTCTTTAAACCGTAGATTTATAGGATAAATTTGCGACGGGACAGAATAATAACAATAAATAGTTGGTTCACCAATTTTCGACTGTTGCGCTTTCAAAAATAGGACCCCAGGTCGACAACCGTGGGCGTCAGAAAATGGGGTAGGAGCATAATTCGCGTATTTTGTTTCTACTGCAATGTCCTACATATTAGATCAACCATCAATATACTATTTTATCGGGGTACAGACTTAAACCGTAATTCTGACGGGGGTCCACAGGGAATAGTAAACTCATCCGTATTTCATAGAGGTTCCCAAATTTAGCATTTTCACAAAGTTTGATTGCTAAACATAATAAATTAGTTTAAAATTAGTTTCCTGACAATCTCGAGGTAATTATCAGTAAAAAAAAGTTTTGTAGAAAAAAAAACGTAGTAGGTACCTAACGTTCAATTATTTTAAAACAGGCGTCGTACATGTAGACAACATAATTTCGAGCAAAACAATACCGGGATACGTCGCTCCTCTGCCTCTTCTTTGCAGCGTGTTCTATTTCCATTAAAATCTGTTATATCTCGTTGCTTGCGACGTGTAGAATTTCAAACCCTTATTCTTCGTAATGACTATAATAACCAATATCGGATTTTCGTTGTAAAATGAAGTTGGCTGCCGGAGGAAGGAAATGCGGGAAAAAGCTGCCTTTGTATTACGCAACATTTTAAAAAGAGGTAAATTGTCATAGCTCTAAATGCCATTCGGGTTGGTCTTGCTGTCTCCCTCACTCGGCCGATTCAAGTATTAAATCCATAAGCGTAAATGAGACAAAACAAACTCGCATGACATACTAAGAGCTCACGGATTATAAGGACATTATGACGAAATGGAAACACGACGTCAAAGAGGTACCTTTAAATAAAGAATCGCGATGAAAAACTCTTACAGGGACCTTACGTCTCTGTTTGTTTCATAGTAGTAAATAGAGACGGATATCTATACTACTATTATAAAGAGGAAAGATTTGTATTTTTAATTTCTAAACGACACTGAAAATTAGAACACATAGAAAAATCCTAAAAGTAAAGCTATGGCCGGGAATCGAACCCGGGTCCTCGTCATTCCGTGACGCGTGCTATACCCCTACACCACCCATAGCCATAGCATTTGTATTTTTGTGTGTGTGTGTATGTTTTTAATAAATAAGCTCAATCACTACTGTGCCGATTTCAAAAATTCTTTCACCATTGGAAGCTACATTCACCCTGAGTGACAAAGGCATTTATTGCTTGCTGCACCCGTGCGAAGCCAGGACGGGCCGCTAGTCATAGATAAACTGACACTTAAAATAACTGTAACTTAGCAGAGAGCGGTGAAACAGACCCTTAATAGTCTAATCTGATACAGCAATAACACAGTAAGCATATAAATCTGTGACAACAATCCAAAACAATTTGATACAAAGCTGTAAAAAATAAAGTCGTGTACCAAACAGCGTACAACAAAAATGCTTGACCGAACAAACGGGATCTGCAAAGCGCGGGTCAGGCTCCAATGTAAGCGATTTGAGTCATTACTACATCACTACTGTTAGCCACTTCTGAGCCTCTAGTGTAAGTTTTCGCATATAAAAACGTCTCGAACGCGTTCACGTAAACGTCTCAATAAGTATGGAATATTTGGCAGCGCCACTTGCGGTTCGAAACGGCAACAAACTGTTCTAGTAGTATTTGACATTTAATGTCAAATACTACATACAGTATGCTTAGTGTAAGTTTTCGGTCACAGAACACCGTCTCGAAAGCGTTTGCGTTAAAATGTTGAATGCTATGAGAACAGTTTGTTGCCGTTTCGATCCGCAAGTGGCGCTACCAAATTTTCCATAGTAATTGAGACGTTTACGTGAACGCGTTCGAGACGTTTGTTCGTGTGAAAACTTACACTAGAGGCTCAGTACTAGAACAGTCTTTTACGCAAACGCGTTCGAGACGTATTTTGTGACCGAAAACCTACACTAAGCATGCTGGACGTTGCCTTGTAGCCTAATGCTATAGTCTGAGGTTTGATACAGACAGATTCCCGCGTGGCCTCTCCCTGCGATGGTCGTATTAGAAATGGCGTTGTATTAATATCTTGGAAATAACATATATTCTTGAATACCGGTGATCAGTGCTTTTATTCATTTAACACTACAGTCATAGTATAAAACAAAGTCGCTTTCCGCTGTCTGTCTGTCCCTATGTATGATTAGATCTTTACAATTACGCAACTGATTTTGATGCGGATTTTTTTGATTCAAGAGGAAGGCTTATATGTACAATACATGTATGATATAACGTGCGAAGCTGAGCCGAGTCGCTAGTTATTTATTGAACTAAGTCCTCTGTCTGTCTATTGACGACAAACTCGTACGTTTTGAATTTTTAACTAACTACATACTTATGTAGTATGTGTGAATAGTTATGAAAGTTTCTGTAAACTGTTTGAAATATACCTAACGATAATTATTTGTTTGAAGTATTTTGGAAAAATTTAACTCTGTCCATCCGCCCATCATCCTTGCTCTGTGACATTTAAATCCGCTGCCACTCGCGGCGCAGACTCAAGCAAAGGGTGGGCATACAAAAAGGCCGAGTACACACGAACAGTGTTTTTGTCTCACCCGTCAGCCGCGTGACAAGGGTCTGGATAAGCTCTGTGTGCGCGCGCCTTAAATTATTCTCTGTTTTTTGTGAAACGTGCAATTCCAAACGTGAATGGAGGTTGTTAGGGTACTTGAGTTTTGGGGCGACGACCTGTGTGATTGGTTGCTTCATTTTAAATCATAACATAATACTTCGTTACGGTAATGAAATAAATGAACGTTCTATTGGATCTTCAGGCCCTATTGACAACAATCTGTTAATACGATATTACGTAAGCACAACTAACTACAAAGTTAGTTAAGAACCATCTGTAAGTTTGTTAATAAAATTATCCAACCCCGATGCAAAAAGTTTGACGTCCATGTCTGTGTGTGTGTGTTTATCTGTCTGCAGCATCGTTACGTAGTTGACAAACGTATGGACCGATTTTAATAAGTTTTTTGTTCCTTCTTAAGACATTTAAATATTTTTTATTATTTACGTATGATTGCTCGATTAATGCGTAGAGAGTTTTTTTAATTTAATACATACATACATACATACATATCGTCACGCCTCTTTCCCGCAGGGGTAGGCAGAGACTACTTTGTTCCACTTGCTACGATCCTGACATACCTCTTTCGCTTCATCCACATCCATCACCATCTTCATCGGTTTCGGGTACTCTTGACCTGGCCTTTTTCCAAAATGTCCCCAATTTGATCACGGAACGTCCTCCTAGGCCTTCCCCTCTCAACGCACCCATTCACACTCCCCATATAAATCTGTTTAGTTCTTCTTTCACGTGACCGAACCAACTAAGCATACTTTTTTCTATCCTAGTCACTATATTATTATCTTCTTTCACACTAGCACGTTCCCTTATCACACTATTCCTTATTCTATCTTTCAGTGATACACCTTCCATACTTCTTAACTCTCTCATTTCTACTGCATTGTTCTTTTTAATTTAATGAATCCTTTTTACTCGTGTAATGAATACAATAGGCTTACTAAAGAACTCTGTCTACCCCGTAAGAGATATAGACGTGATTTACCTATGTATGTATGTAGGTATAAAACAATTTTAGAGTACATAATTTCTCCACTCTTCTCTCTTCACACAAACCATTTCTAAAAAAACACCGGGTAGCACTCCGGGAGTGCCAGCAGAAGTGAAAACTACACACACGCACACTCGCGCAAAATGAAAAAAAAAAATAGAAAAAAAAACTTTTTTTTCCCGAGGTTTGAACTGGTCACCTGAGAGGACACACTGCTATTCCACACCTTATACCAGGCTAAACCTTATACTAGGCCAAACGCACATCCGTCAAAGCGATGAAATCAACGTACACTTCAAAATCGAACGCGACTCTAGCTTCATTCGTATTTCAAAATAAGCTCTTAGAGGATTCTGATATCCTGGTACTTAAACTCTCCCTCCGTCTTACGCCTGACGCGAGTTTAACATTTTTTACCCATCCCAAAAAGTGCTCAGCGCCGCTAAAAAAGTATTTTCCCTTAATAAAACTCAAACCCGAGGGTGACGTCACATTGTCAAATTGATCCGTGTCTTCTTTATTTTTTCCCTGAAACATTCTTATAGGCAAGTGATTTAATAATCACGTACATGATTTGATTGCCTTCGGCTTGGCGTAGCATAACTTTATCTAGGGTTTATCAGGGACGACCTTGAGGAAGTCGGCTGGAATGATATGTAGCAAGCTACAGCAGGTCCGCAAATAATCTTTGCGCCTGACTCTCGCGACTTACCCACTTATTCATAAACGCTCTGTAGGCTTCTGCTAACTTAGCAATCGTTTGTCCTTATCTGTGAAAGGTAAATGTCAAAGTGACAGATAAGGACAAACGATTACTATGTTTTTACAGAAGCGACTGCCATCTGACCTTCCAACCCAGAAGGGTAACTAAGCCTTAATGGGATTGGTCCGGTTTCCTCAAGACGTTTTCCTTCACCGAAAAGCTCATGGTAAATTTCGCATAATAAATTCCAAAAAACTCAGAGGTGCGAGCCCGGGATTCGAACCCGCGACCCTCTGCTTGAGAGGCCACAGATCAAACCACTAGGCTACCACGGCTTTTAACGGTCGAGTACCATAATCATCATCATCATCATCAGCCCGTGTCAGTCCACTGCTGGACATAGGCCTCTCCCATAGCACGCCGTGGGCTCGATCTTCAGCTCTCCTCCTCCAATCCCTGTCCGCTGTGTGGAGCCGAAACGTGGGCACTCACCGTGCAGCTTGTCCATCAGTTCAAGGTCGCTCAGCGAGCTATGGTACTATAATAGTGTTATTAAATCCTCACCTGCTGAACTCATGTGTTTTACTCTGAGGTAACTAAATACTCGGCATAACGGCGCGTCCCCTGCGATTCTGGAGTAGTAAATATGGCACGTGGCTGAGCCTGCCTAACGCACGTGTGAGATTGACCGAGAGATTGTTGGCCTTGCTGGCTTCATGCACAGGCTAGAGTCTTTTTGTCAATGGTCTTGAGGCCCGAATAGGCAACGCCACACGACACAAGTGTCGGACGTTATGTGTGTTCCGGTCGAATGTGGCGCGACACATTAACAAGATGTGGTTTTTCATGTCGCAGATAATAATATAAATAATAACGGGGTAGAAAATAAGAGATCGGTACATTTCCTTTAAAGTGTCTCTATCACTAGAAATCTTCGTCCAGGAATCGAGAAATATAGCTAATGACTTTTTATTAGGGTTCCGTAGCCAAATGGCAAAAAACAGAACCATTTTTAGATTCGTCATGTCTGTCTGTCTGTCCGTCCGTATGTCACAGCCACTTTTTTCCGAAACTATAGAACCTATACTGTTGAAACTTGGTAAGTAGATGTATTTTGTGGCCGCATTAATTATATAATTTGGATACATTTTATACCCGGAAATTGCTTAGTTAATTGAAGATAAATTAAGTCTACGCGGACGAAGTCGCAGGTAAATGCTAGTAATAAATAAATAAATAAATATTATAAAGGCGAAAGTTTGTAAGTTTGGATGTTTGGATGTTTGTTGCTCTTTCATGGCAAAACGGCTGAACTCTAACTGATTTTATATTCAAATTTATTTTGGAGTCTGTTAAAAATTGATTTACTTTAAAAGTGTACATGTATCGAATACTTTTCCGAAGCGATGTACCGAGCATTTGAATAAACTCAATCGGATTTGTAACCCACGGAATTTGCGGATAGTACAGCCAAGGAATTGCTTCACGGTCCTCCGGTTCCATATCACGCACATCATAAAACGTGAGGGACCGTTTTAGCTGACAAACAGACGTAGTGCAATTTCCGGGAACTCTCGGTGTCTGAGCCTAAATAAGTGATTTCCTAACGATAACGCCAGGTGAATGTAAAATAGACCCCTATCCCGTGGGAACAACATAGCTATAGTTCATTCCAGTCCATTTTAACGCTTTTGTAAACAAACAAGTCCCCCCGTTCAAATAAAATTTAAATATATGTCGAAGACTAAGGGACTGGATGAATTGTCATGTTGGTTGGTCAGGATTCAAACGAGCTTTATACGTAGCCGAGCTTAGGTCACCATCTCGACCGTCTTCAAGGTACATTAATGAGATAGAAATAACAGCACACGTGTTTCACTTGTACAGCCAGTCTTTATTCAAATAGCGCTTACACAAAGGACTCAGGACGATCACACACTCTAATAGACGAAACGTGGAGAGTTCTGTGCTTGCGCCCACTGACTGGCTTTAGACGTCAGCACGTCTAGCACGACAGCGTACAAGAGTCGCGTCGCGCGCGAGATAGATTGCCCTTCTTTATCTACCTGTTCGTTCTAGAAAGAGACGGGTAATCTATCTCGCGCGCGACGCGACGCTTGTGCGCTGTCGTGCTAGCCGGGCTGAGCTCCATCGAGTCTCGATCAAGAATGCCTTCTCCTTCTCACCGTCATCAGATGTAACTCTGTCATTTTACTAACATTGCAGGTAGTTGCAACTGAGCCAAGCACAGACCACCCCCAAGCGATGCCCGACAACGACCAGTTGTCATCGCTTGACGTTTCATAAAAGCAATAACTAATGAGGGTACATTCAAGAAAGTACTTTAACTATCATAAGTTTAGTCATTGTAACGACGCTCCGACATAATGTTAATCACAATAGCTTCTTCCCAAGACATGTTTATCGCTATCCCGCGGTAACTATGCAATTTTCCGGGATAAAATGTAGTTTTCTCAACAGATTAGTAAAGTTGTATCAAAATCCGTCCAGCCGTTTTCACGTGATGCGCTCGCAAATTTACAGATAAACAGACAAAAAATCAAAAACTATTGGAGCGTGTTCTGTTATCGATTCTAAGTATCCCCAGCCAATTTTTTTTTAATATCTTCCATGTACGCACTTTCTACCCTCTTCATCTTTATTATAATGTATATTATATAAAATAGTATAATTTTCATGCAGCAGGGTTTACGCGTAACATAACCTCAAACCAAAGGAATTCAAAGCATAAAGGTTGGTTGGATTCTGGGGGGCTACTTCGAAATTCGATTTTCGAAGTGCGTATCACGCCGTCCCTCTCACTCCCAAATTAATAACTATTAGTGAGAACGGAACGGCACGAAATGAACTTCGAAAATCCAATTTCGGAGTATAAGGCCTAACCGTCTCCAATCCGAATCTTAATGGAAGCTCACACTAAAGTCGTCTGCCTAATATCATAATATAAGATGAAGCAGTATTTCTGTTTCAAAGCAATCCTCTGAGGATAACATCTCAAACTCGGAACACGAGCCGTCTAAACAGAATTCAGCATGAAGTTGATTAGTTTAACTGAACACGTAACTTGTATGTAAAACTAGTTTCTGTACGCGACCTCAATTTTGTAGAATTACTAATTAGTATTTCTATTTTCGAAATAAAATGTAGCCTACGGATAAATCCAGGGTATATATACAAACTACCCCCAATGAAAATGTAATCGCAATCAGTCTTTATTCTTTCATCAAATTTTACGCATGATCGGAAAATACTACTGTACAGCTGCTGCAGTAAAAATTCGTTGAATAATGCGCGCAGGAATAGCATGTCAATCAAGTTCTACAATAATAAAATCTCCAATAGATATCTACATCGTTTTGTAGTCAAAATCAATCAGTAAACTCATTCGAAGATGAAGTAAAAGATACTTTTAGCGTGACCGGGGAACCTTCGATAGGCGTTACTTTATTTCTTCGAAACAGCCTTACCCAATCAGCCAGTAAAACACTCGAATAGCTTCATCTGTCTTCTCGCATAGTTCTTTCCAGCGTTGATTCTGCGAAACTATCCTCTAAACCATCGATGCAAATCTCTAAGCAAACTTTCGATTTCAATTGACGCTCCCGTATCCGGACAGTAACTCTTGGAGAGTTACGAGCGAGCGATGGATGCTACCAAACCGTATTCTGTTCTGAGATACTACCCGATCGGGTACGACCCGATACTCCTACTAAATTATTCGTAATATTGCCTATCTAGTGACCGCAATTCTCTCCGCTACTTTTTACTGGGGAATCGGTGAATTGTGGAACAATTGTGGTGATTTAATAAGAAAGTCCGTGTGTTTAGTATCGCCAATCTGTTCACTTCAAACGTTTGTTTGCTTAATTACAACATCTTTAACGTTACATTAGCAGTCATATTAGCTTTTCTTTCTGTCTTTTTTTGTTACTTTACACAGTCATACAAAAATCACGTCTACTATATCCCTTACGGGGTTGAAAGAGCCAAATGTAACAAGGCCTAAATATAAGAAGAAGAAGACTAGCTGTTGCTCGCGGTTTCGCCCCCATTCCTGTTACTCTTTATGTTTTCTCAGCGTCCTCTTCCCTGGACTTCCAAGGACATTTTAAAACCAAATTCAAATTGGTCCAGCCATTCTCGAGTTTTAGCGAGACAAACGGACAGCAGTTAATTTTTAGATACCTATAAGAAAGAATAAGGACCTAAAAGAAGAAAGAATAAGGTAGATTATATTATGAATAGGTTATGTACTATACATCGAACATTTAAATTTTATTTGCACAGCGTTTCAGAACCGCTGAAAACTTCTACCTAACCAATAAACTTTGGCATGATACAAATTATTGTACCAACAGTTTCTAACAAAGACTTAGACGTAATTCCCTAGACTTTGTGGCCACACCGTCGCATCGAAAGTTGGGGACGTTAAGTAATGAGAGCTTCCTATTCCCAGTCCCTGGTACGTGTATTGTGTGGTTACCGCTTAGAGCGTTAAGCCAAAGGGAGACGCACTATATTAATATATTAGTATGTTTTTTTCACTGCCAGAATGCGAGGCAGCGAGCGTATAAAACCGAATAGTCAACACTATAGGACACTAGTGTCAAGTAGTGTCCGTTCCGGTCAAACATAAGCACATCAAATTGAGTGACCACATGCACTTGATACATAATTTGATGAAAAAACCGGTTGTCTATAAAGTCAGTTTACGGACGATAGTTTTAAGTGATAACGATAAATTGTCACTTTTGGGGGTAGGCTAAGTTACGCCATCTAACGGGACTTGGTTAAATCGGTTAGTATCTATCAAATCAATCTATCGACCCGAGTGAGGTACGCAAAGTGGTTGCGACAACAAGCAACAGATGTCGCTATTTGCGACAAACACTCTGACGTCAGTAACGTTACGCTATGAAATGAGCCATACTTTTTCGTGAGTGCGCTGCCGTGTCACGCACAACTCTTCTATCTTCAAAAAGGAAGATTTGAGAAAAACGCAGATAATACTTTTTTCAAGCAATCGGTCATAAAATCGTTATTTAAACGCATCAGCGTATTATTTCTGGCTAGTTTACTTCTTAATAAGTTCAAGAATAAGGAACTTTCCTTTTTATTTTAATTTTTTCTTTAATTCACTTTTGAAATTCAGTTAAAAGAGTTTGCCGTAACCACTGCTCCATACAACGGCTGGTCACGCGTCATGCAATAACTTATGTTAGAAGAGTTAGAAGTCAAATCATGAATGGTTGGCTACGTTGAGTACTACGAAATCGACGGCGGGCCATACACAATTATCATAACTTAAGATAGATGAGATGTGCATAATATTGATATTAAAAAAAGTAGTTGAACGAATTTGTCACATCAAATATTTCAAAAACCAATGATATTTTTTACGTAATTGTTTGTGGACCATGTAAAGCATTGTAAATAAAACCATTTTACAAACTCGCCTAACTTAAGATAGCAGAGTTGTGCGTGACACGGCAGCGGCCGGTATTCGCGTTATCGCGTCAAAAACATAACGTTAATGTCCATAGTATGAAACAGTAGCCAATAATTAACTGTATCTGGTAGGGTCAGTCCTGCTCTCGTCACGTCTCCCGAATCACCCTGTATTCCCAAGAAAGTCGTGGCAAAGGTTCAGTTCCTTAACGATGGCTATTAACACCGTGGAAGGAGTATAGCGATCTTAAAAGAAGATTTTTGGCCAGCGTGATGACTCCTCCGGTTGGATTAATGCTCTAAGGGTTACTCGGATGTAAATTGTGCAGGATTATTTAGAAGTTTTTGTTCGATGTAAGAATTGGAATTTTGTTAGAGCGGGTGTAATAGTCCAAAGTCAAGCTGTACTACAAATAAACAGACAGACGAACATGAGAACATTATTATTATAAAAAGCTGCCTCATTTTTTTTTGCACGTGCCTGGCAAGGTTAAAACCCCGACGAAATCGTCTGGCTTTTTTTTTACTCATTAAACATTAAACTACCACCCATAAAAATTTCATATTGCCACCTACCTAACTTACCTTACCTTTTAAAAAAAAAAGTTTCAAAAATTCTGGGGTTCATTTAGCTCTGCTACTCACCAACGAGGTCTGCAGTTCCGTGTTGGGGAATAATATAGGAGAGCTATATGACAAGTTTTCAGCTTGCCTCAAATACCTACCCAAAAATTCCTGCCCGCTCTCGGATTAAAGCCGAATTTATATTATGCAACTATGTATTTCCTTCAACTAGCATTACATTGCTCGGCCGATAACCTAACGCTTCAAAAGTGATTAATCAAACGCCGCAGTGTAATGCTAGTTGCCCGAAATTAGTTGGATAATGTAAATTCGGCTTAATATTTTTGGTTCCACTTATAACCCAGAAGTCATACTAACACAGTGAATGCATGTGTGCGTTGAAAAGACATTGATTGGACAACCCCCGACAACCATTTTGAAGTATACTTTAACCACGTTTTTTCCTTCCAACAAAACCTATATTCGGTAACAAAGTTCTCAAATTCCAAACTAAACAGAGCCGTACAAAACCTTGTAACTTTATGCGTGGGAGGCAAACAGGGATCGATTAACCCGTTACTGGCCATTAGCGGGGCAAACATATTTGTGCACCGGCAAAGTGGAGGCCGGAGCTGTTGAAGTGTTAGATTTTTGTGCTTGTTACACATCTAACTAATATTATAAACCAGTTACTGCCCGCGACTTCGTCCGCGTAGAATAAGATTGAAGAACTGATGTTGATAGTTATATTCTGCAATATTTTTTACGTTACGACTCCAGGCAGCTACGACCTTTAAAATGTTTATCGCTATCCCGCGGGAAATATGCAATATTCCGGGATAAAAAGTAGCCTATGTTTTAATCTAGGGTACCAGCTATCTTCGTTACAAATTTTATCCAAATCCGTCCAGTCGTTTTAGCGTGAAGAAGGAACAAACATACACACTCACATCTCACACTCACAAACTTTCGCATTTATAATATTAGTAGGATGCCAAAGTTTGGATGGATGTTTTTTTGATACTCAATCACGCCAGAACGGCCCAACGAATCTGGTTGAAATTCGGCACATAGATAGAAAAAAGTCTGGAATAGCACATAGGCTACTTTTTGTCCCGGAAAATTGCGGGATATCGCGGGATAGCGATAAACATGTCAAAGGTCGTAGCTGCGTAGAGTAGCAACGTAAATAATGTTTACAGAATACAACTACAAATATCAGTTCTTCAACTTAATTCTACGCGGACGAAGTCGCGAGCAGAAGCTAGTTGGTTATAAAGGTGAAGTTGCATGTTTGTGTTGAAGATTAACTAATTTTAGATACCTACACAAGCCTAACAATTTTCTATTTGGCCCGAGATGATGTCGCTACAAACAGCGTACATTATGACAATACCCGGATGACGGAGCTTTTACTCATTTTGTTTGATACGTTTCCTAAAAATGAAACCTAGCTATATCGATTTAGCGTGCAACCAAACCGCCGCGTATACGCAGTGAAGTGTCGTATGCGTCACGTTTTCTCACCGTTACTTCATACCTTTTGTTGCAATATCGTAACGTCACCGTTTTTTAAGTGGCGATGTGGTCGCACCCTTATCGCCCTCAAAACCCCCTGTATACTAAATTTCATGAAAATTGTTACAGACGTTTCCGAGACTCAGATTATGTACAAGAATTGCTCGTTTAAAGGTCATCATCATCATCATCATCTTCCAGCCTATATACGTTCATGTGAAGGGCACAGGCCGCCTATATCAGCCCGGCTAGCACGACAGCGCACAAGAGTCGCGTCGCGCGCGAGATAGATTACCCGTCTCTTTCTAGAACGAACAGTAAGAAAAAGACGGGCAATCTATCTCTCGACGCGTCTCTTGTGCGCTTTCGTGCTAGACGTGCAGAACAGATAGACTACGTGAACTTGAATTGCAAATTTCCATTTTAAGACCTTGCCCCAGAACTTAAAACCCTTCCATCTGTCAAACACCATTTCCCCGTGCCAAAGTGAAAATAATTTAATTAAATATCATAATCCCATTTTTGCTATTCGCTTGAAAATGTAAACAAGCGGTCCTTGAAAGGCGGAAGTGTTAAATCACGAAAAGTGGAATGCTACCGTTCTTTTGTGAGCTTTATGATTTCCCCTTCCCAGTGTTTTCAAAGGGCGTATGCGCATAGTTGTTCTGTGAGACTTAAGCCCTTTTAGGCTGTCGGGGAAAGTGTAATTTCACTTCATAAAGTGAGCGTTTGCTTTGTAAAACAAGCCGATACTTTGTTAATATTCGCACAATGAATACCCATGAGGAATTTATTATGCATGCGCTTGTAATATTCGGCAGGTTTAATTTTGAAATGGTTCCGTATGCAACGGGACCCTATTTTAATAGGGTCCCGTAGGGTTTTGCTGTCAGTTTCTCTGTCGCAAGGCAATTTATCATTAACTAGCGACCCACCCCGGCTTTGCACGGTATATTATGCATGTATTATACATATAAACCTTCCTCTTGATTCACTCTATCTATAAAAAAAACCGCATCAAAATCCGTTGCGTAATTTTAAAGATTTAAGCATACATAGGGACATAGGGACAGAGAAAGCGACTTCGTTTTATACTATGTAGTGATGAAGTGAAACACAAAAAACATTTCACAAAGTCATCATTTGGAAAACTTTTAATATCCGCTAATAATTAATTAACGCAGTGAAACACTGCAGTAGGCTGATTAAATAACAATAATAATTATTTATAATTTTCCAAAAAAATTATAAACTAACCTAAACTATATTAATTAGCAGATAATAAAGGTTAGCTAAATGACGAGTTTGTGAAATTACTGACAAAATTATGATTGTATTCTATATTAGCTCTCATATTGGCAACGCATCTGCAATCCTTTAGAGTTGCGAGTATCTACGGGTAGTGGTGCTCACTTACCGTCAGGAGACCCACTTGCTCGTTTTCCTTCTTTGTCTTATATGAAAAAAAAAATTAATTCATTTGTGATTATGTCGGTTGGCAAAAATGATTGGATCCGATACGAAACCCTTCTAGTGGAAGTCCAACTCTTACTTGGTTTGTCAGCGTTTTTACTTGAACAGTTGAACTTAATAATGAAAAATGTTTGATGGTACCCACTGAACCCTTTGTCAGGGAGCGAGTCAGACTCGTACTTGACCGATATCTTTATTAAATGCGCTGTTTAATTTTGCACTGGGTTAAATACTGAACCAATATTTAATTTAATGACGTAATCCATGACTCCGTAAAAATCTGATCTTAGTGATAGTATTTTCTTTTTTAATAAAATATAAATTGAGGTATTTAAGAATTCGACAGGAGGTTAAAAGTAAAGAGAAAGAATCTAAATCGGTCCACAAACGATAGAGTTCGAAGGTAACATACATAAAAAAACACAACTGAATTGAGAATCTTATTTTTTTAAATCGGTTAAAAAATCATTTTTTTTTTCAATTTAAATATATGTTAAACACTGTGCTCGGCTATCAGTTTTCCTAGAAAATGTGACTTATCACACTTCCACTTGTTTTTCGTATTCCGTGGACTAAACGGATAGTTTTGTTAATTACCTACTTACTCTAAAATTTATACAAGTGATCGTCTAAACAATCAGGGAAATGAAACATTAGTGTATTAGATATTTACGCGCATTACTAGCCACATAACTGTCATGTTTTGAGATACTGTAAAATATTCAGTAGATTTTACTCTGTTGGATTGTTTTGGAGTTTTAGTTAATGTGTTAGATGCAAATTAGAGGATGCAGTCTAATTTATAAGTTGACTGACGTTTTGAGGCAAGGCAGGCTTGAATAATAAAGTGAGCCAAATTGCAGAAGTAATAAGACTGACATTAAAATACCGTAAAAGAAGAGACTTTGAAATGCCGACGCCGGGGCGATTGTAAAAAGTAGTTTCAAAACGATTTTTTTGCGTTTCTTACTTCCACTAAACTTGATCTTCAATCATGTGTCATAAAACTTAACCTGAAATGTATTTTTTTATATTACGTGTTTTTTAACTTATTTTTTTTTAATGTAAAAGGGACAAAAAAGTGCACGGAACAGCCAAAATTTCGATTGTTTTTTTATTTTAACTGAACCGTAATCGTTTACACGGGTCACCGTGGAAAGCGTTTATAAAACTCCTTTCCCATAATTTTAACACTAGCACTGCTGAGTGGATTACTGCTACTGACGTGGGTCTGAGTGGGGAAAGCAGCAGCAGGGTTAATGCATTTGTAATATTTTGACAATCTTGTTAAAACGAGAAGGTGAAATTGGGACTTACCGAAAAATAATATGTTTAGTACTTTTCCAGTCTGCACTGAATAAATATTCAAAAGCGAAAAATTTAAGCCCTTTTTGGAATATCTTGGTCACAAACGTTTGTTGAGCTAACCCTACCTTCATTCATTCGTGGTCTTTATCTGCACTTTAACATTAAATTTGCGTATTTATTTCATTTTTTAATTTATTTATTGATCAAACCATTTACACGGTATTACGTAAACCAAAGCACTGGAAAATTTAATTTTAACAAAGTAAAGGCACATCTAACTAATATTATAAATGCGAAAGTATGGATGGATGGATGGATAGAGGGATGGATGGATGGATGGATGTTTGTTTGATACTCAATCACGCCAGAACGGCCCAACGGATATGGATGAAATTCAGCGCATAGGTAGAGAAAAGTCTGGAATAGCACATAGGCTACTTTTTATCCCGGAAAATTGCGTAGTTCCCGCGGGATAGCGATAAACGAATTCTTTGCAGACGAAGTTGCTGGCAACAGCTAGTAAAAACATACATTAAAAACAGTCAACAAATAATTTTATAACATAAAATAATTTTAATAAAAAATGCATAGTTTGTGACAAGCTCGCTAAAAATAAAATAAATTCAGACAGAGTGTCACCCAACCATCAGCGAACACAAGCATCCTGGATCCTGGAAAGAAACACATTTCACACCTATGCCAGACACAGACGAAATAGGTATTATATTCTGCTAAATCGGGCCAGGCACTTTGTTAGTTTTTTTTGTCACACGGTCCGTCGATACCCGGTATCCTAATAATAGTGTATCTACATCCATATCATAACTTCTCTGCAAGTTCAGGTACAATCAACAAATGGCCTACATTAAGAAACCTGTATATATGTAATCGTATTATAATGTTTTCTTTAGAGTATCAATGTCGATACTCTAATTACATGCAAACTTCGGACATCTTAAATAACAAAAGCTCAATGCCTATTGTCTTAGAACTTGAGGAGATAATATAAGTTTCAGTCATTTCATCTGTTTTGAACAGAAAATAATGTTACCTACGTATTTTTATCTGAAAATGCTTATAGAAATCTTATGATATGAATGAAGATAAAGTTATGTATGCGACTGTACATAATTAGGCATAAACACTCATGCAATCTTTACGAAACTCATCTTTGCTTTGTTTCATAAAACCCCACTCGTGTTTTAATGCCTCTCATTATGCACCAGCCACATAAATAACCTATTAAGCTTCCTGATTTTTATAGGGACACTTTTATAACTAGGTAGGTTCTAATACGTGGCGTCATAAGGAAAGTTTTAACTACTTGTTAAAGTCATTAACGTACAATACGGGTAATACGACTGTTTGTAAACTAGGTCGTAAAACATAAATACTATCGTTATACAATGTAGTGTACAGTCAAGGGCATAAATATATATAAAAAAAAACATCTACACACCTTTAGGGTGCGACCAAACCGCCGCGTATACACAGTGACATGTCGTAGGCGTCACGTTTTCTCACCGTTTCTTCATACATTTTGTTGCGATTCCGTAACGTCACCGTTTTTTAAGCGGCGGTGTGGTCGCACCCTTATGCCACAAACAATAAGGCCGGTGATACATATTTGACGTGTTTGGCTGTATTGATATTAAATTTATGCCGTAATTTTGACGTCTTGGATGTAACTAAAAAATTAATTAAATTGAAATTTAATTTACTGTATCTTTTTGGGTGGTTGTACGAGAAATAGTATCCGAATGTGTAGACAAACCTTTGAACTGTATAAAAAATGTAGAATAATGTACAGTAATTCGTAATTAGTGCTATGAGTTACTGTGAATTATTCCACGATTTTATATCGTGTATCTTTCGTTGTCCCTATATTCCTATGTCCCTATGTCGCTATGTATGCTTAAATCTTTAAAACTACGTAACGGATTTTGATGCGTTTTTTTTAATAGATAGAGTGAATCAAGAGGAAGGTTTATATGTATAATACATGCATAATATACCGTGCGAAACCGGGGCGGGTCGCTAGTAGGTATAAAAATAAAAATGAAGAGTAATATAATGTTGCTATGAGCAAAGCTCACATTTGGCTGGACCAACATTTTTTTTTAATGCGTTACAGTCCAAAAATAATGTTCTGAAAAAAATCTGAAAAATAATGACAAGTCGTAACTTTTTGTTGGCACCCATGTTGCACTACTCAATTCAAGTAGGTACTGTGAGAATAATCACAAATAAATCTCACACTCACTCTCTCTCTCTATGAAATTACATGCATACATAGGTACCTGCAAATAATTAAAATATACGTATAAAAATGTATCATTTTAATTCTGCCCCTGGCTTACAAAAGTAAATACCAATAATAATAATAGTAGTAGTAAATAGTAAGTAGTAGTAAGTATGTAGTTACTTCTGTATACCTTTTTCTGTTTTGATTGTTATATGTGGTGTTCAATAAAGAGTTATTGTATTGTATTGTATTGTATTGTAAATTTCAAAAAAAAGTGTATTCCAATTGCAATTAACGCGCATTTTATCAAAAACCTGTGAAATGGAAAACTTCCACAAACCTTTCCGTTAGGCAGGCCTCATAGACCCACGTCAGCTGTTATCCGCATCAGATAACTTTGAGCATCGGGGGGGTTAGGCAGGCTTTCGGCATCCAACGGGTTGAATCAATAGAATTAGCTGCGTCCGGAAACGTGAGAAATATGATTTGACGTGAATTTCTGAACTGGTGAAGTTAAACGGACTATTATATTTTACTAGCTTCTTCCCGCGACTTCGTTCTAGTAGAATTAGATTTAAAAACAGGGGCCTTACCATGACGTCTTAATGCGATTCAGTTTAGTTTCGCTCGCTGTCAGATTCCTTAAAAGTGACAGCTAAAACTTGAACTGAGTCTGAATTAGGACGTCATGGTAAGGCCCCTGTAGGCTTATTGTCTAACTCACTTGCAATCGCCATCGCGTTCATTTTGACAGTTCTTGTATGAATGTGACAGCTAGCTGATTCCGATATCAATTGTCAGCCCATACATGAACTGTCAAAATGAACACGATGGCGATTGCGAGCGAGTTAGAGAATACGCCTACTGATGTTGATAGTTACCTATATTTGTAGCTCAGTGTATGGTCGTCACTTTTGACATAGTTATAATTGTTGTTGTAGTCACAAATTTCTACTAATTAGTATATATCCTCCGAGTTAAAAAAATAAAAATATATTTTCTCAATTAAATAAATTTTTCTTTACTACATGACATAAAAATAAATTCATAATAAGTTTTTGAAAGTTTTAACTGCATTTGATCTTTGAATGCTAATTCAAATTAAAATGATCTTCCTAATATGAAATACAGTAATAGTACGTAACCAAGGTGAAATGCAGTATTCTACATGATTGCTGCATTCTTATTTTGTAATTTTCGTATCACCTAACAAATTTACAAAGATAAATTGCAGTATTCAACTTCAAAATCCTATTTTCACACTTTTTCAAACTATCAACTAAACAATAATGGCGGAAATTACTGTTTTAAGCTTTTATAATATGATTTTTTTCTGATTTCTTCTCGCATAGCTCAAAGTTGCAAAAAAAACCTTAAATATTTTTTACTCGAAACACTGTTTTTGCAATTACTGCATTCTTCATTACGAGGGCAGTATACTGCAATAATTATTTACGTTGCGACTAGGCAGCTACGACCTTTGACATGTTTATCACTACCCCGCGAGAACTATGCAATTTTCCGGGATAGAAAGTAGCCTATGTGCTAATCTATCTCCGTTTCAAATTTTATTCAAATCCGTCCAGCCGTTTGCGCGTGAAGAAGTAACATACACTCGCAAACTTCATACAGTAGCACAGAACATCTCCTTTTTTGAAGTTGTTCAAATGACAAGTAATATACTCTAACTGAGTTCATTAACTTACCCAACGACCCTGCAAACACAATAATAACAATTCAACTTCACTCTCAACACACAAAGAGCCGTCATAGCGAGAGCAGTTGTCAAATAACAAACAAAGGATTCCAACATAACCAGGGGTCAAAAGTACTCACCGTTGCCAGAAGTATGGAAAACCCGTAGACTTGGGATTTTTTCTACAGATAGATATTTAAACCCCAATGTAAAAAGAGTGTTATCTAACTAATATTATAAAAGCCACAGTATGGATGGATGGATGGATGGATGGCTGTTTGTTTGTTACTCAATCACGCCAGAACGGCCCAACGGATCTGGATGAAATTCGGCACATAGTTAGAGAAAAGTCTGGAATAGCACATAGGCTACTATTTATTCCGGAAAATTGCGTAGTTCCCGCGGGATAGCGATAAACGAATTCTTTGCAGACGAAGGCGCTGGCAACAGCTAGTCTAACTAATATTATAAATGCGAAAGTATGGATGGATGGATGTATGGATGGATGGATGGATGGATGGATGGATGGATGTTTGTTTGTTTGTTACTCAATCACGCCAGAACGGCCCAACGGATCTGGATGAGATTCGGCACATAGATAGAGAAAAGTCTGGAATAGCACATAGGCTACTTTTTATCCCGGAAAATTGCGTAGTTCCCGCGGGATAGCGATCAACGAATTCTTTGCAGACGAAGTCGCTGGCAACAGCTAGTCTAACTAATATTATAAATGCGAAAGTATGGATGGATGGATGGATGGATGGATGGATGGATGTTTGTTTGTTTGTTACTCAATCACGCCAGAACGACCCAACGGATCTGGATGAAATTCGGCACATAGATAGAGAAAAGTCTGGAATAGCACATAGGCTACTTTTTATCCCGGAAAATTGCGTAGTTCCCGCGGGATAGCGATCAACGAATTCTTTGCAGACGAAGTCGCTGGCAACAGCTAGTCTAACTAATATTATAAATGCGAAAGTATGGATGGATGGATGGATGGATGGATGGATGGATGTTTGTTTGTTTGTTACTCAATCACGCCAGAACGACCCAACGGATCTGGATGAAATTCGGCACATAGATAGAGAAAAATCTGGAATAGCACATAGGCTACTTTTTATCCCGGAAAATTGCGTAGTTCCCGCGGGATAGCGATAAACGAATTCTTTGCAGACGAAGTCGCTGGCAACAGCTAGTAAGTTATAAGTTTAACGTCGATGTCTGTGTGAGTGTCTGTGGCATCGTAGCTCTCAAACGGTTAGACCGATTTCGATGAAGTTCTTTTCATTCGAAAACTAATTTCCTTGCGGTGGTTCTTAGCCATGTTTTGTAAAAAAACGGTCCACTAGTTTTAAAAGTGTCAGCTTTTTTCTAAAATGATTATAAAGCGATTTTGGCGTAAAATTGCTGAGAGGGGATTATAAACTTAAAATTTTGTTATAGTTACAACTTTACTTAAAATAAAACTTACTAAGCTACTAACCTATATATTTAACCTACTTATTAATACGGTCTGTACTTTGTTAGACTAAACTTACTTAGATTAAAGGTAACTATGAAGTTTCCAATTAACATACTTATAGCCTTTTCAATCTGAGAGGAGGCTTGTGTCCAACAGTAGGACGTATACAGACTGAAGATGCGACGAAACGATGAGGTCAAAGTGAAAAATCCTTTAAAAGAAATTTGAAGAAAATAGTGATTTTGAGAACAGTTTTTTTTAAATTGAAAAGTAAGTTTTTCAAATTAAAAATGTTATTTTCTGAGTAAATTACACGCAAATACAGTTAAGGAGCATCTTGTTTTTAAATATTCTTTTCAAAGTCAAACAACATAAAAAATATGCTTCGGCTGTCCAAATAATAATTATGAGAGCAAGTTCAAAAAGAAATTTCATTTTTTAGAAAGCAATCTACAGAATTCCACGAATTTTTCAAACGAGTACGGCAACACTGGCTGTGTCAGAACATACCCCTTTGCCTAATTGAACGGACGGGTTAAAGGTGTGTTCGGACACATATATTTTTTTGTAATTGCATGTTTTTGTTTGTATTTTTTTAAGGCTCATTTTAACTCGCCTCCAGGCGTGGGCGTATTTGTATTGCGGACGGCTGTATGGGAGTGCAAAAAATGTATAAATCATAGCACTTGAGGCTTATCGTCATGTAGTAATAAGCTGAATCAATTCTAAAATTACGTAATGCGAGTACAAATATGAATTGTAGGTACTGTGTTGCCAGATAGAATACCCATAATTATTGACATATTTATTCTGAGCTGACGATTTCAATATGAATTCTTTGACATTTAATTTTAAGTGATGATGTAATTTTATATTGAATGATCAAATAAACATAAACATAAACATAACTCAGCAGCTCAGCACGTAACTCGCTCGCGATCACTATAGTCTTTACTTTGACAGTTCATGTATGGGCTGACAATTGGCATCGGAATCAGCTAGCTGTCACATCCACACAAGAACTGTCAACATGAACACGACGGCGATTGCGAGTGAGTTACGTAATAAGCCTGCTGGTGCCAATTTTATCGAGTGTCTCACTCTTGTTTGAAGTGCAGTAGAAATATACATAGCGCAATCACTCCTGCTTTTGCTTGGCGGCTTGATTAATATAAGATAGTGGTATTGATTTGGACGGATCTTGTACATTCCGTGAGCTCTTAGAATGCCATTCGGGTTTGTTGCTGTCTCACTCACTCCTATGGGTTTGATACTTGAATCGGCCGAGTGAGTAAGACAACAAGACATACCCGAACTGCATTCTAAGAGCTCACTGCATGTACAGTCACCAGCATAAATAAGTGATCATTTTTGTACCTTGTCGCTTTCAGTCGTTACTTGACTTCGTATGGTTTTTCAAACATGACTTTAAAGTGACAAGGTACAAAAATGATCACTTATTTATGCTGGTGACTGTACAGAGTTCTACAATCACCACCAATAATATTTTGTATCACCTAATTTTTAAACTGAACATTAAAGTAGAAAGAAAGAAAGAAAGAAGACATTTGTCCCTTTTTGCAAGACACTAAATTAAGAGCATACACTCAATTTTATAGAAATAAAAAAAAAAAAAAAAAACACAGACACGAGTCATCAGTGTTGGATGTGTCTTCGCAAAAGTGAAACGGTCGCTGGCTCAGCATTACGCAGAGGCAGTTGCGTAGCGGCTCTTTTATCTGCTGAAAACTTGAAAAAACCAACTTACAACAACTTAAACAACTGTTTTAATGGAACCACAGACCATGCAACCAACAAAAATGCCCATAAGATAGCGTTAGCGCGCTGTAGTGCAAATAAAAGTGTTCACCGCATTTCTGTTTGTATTTTTATCTCGTTTCTGAATGCGGAGCTAGATTTTAAAATTGAAATTTATATACCTTCAGGAGCAGTTAAAATGTAGTGCAGAAGTTTTGCATTATTTTGCCACGTTACGTTGTTTCGTACTTGCACCATTAATATAAAGTTTTATGGTTTATTTGGTCAATAATTTATATCATTTTCGTGTCGCATTGCATTGCAAGAAGTGTTTTGAAAAATATGACACTGGAGTACAATACAATTTTACGATCGTTTCCAACAAAAGCAATTTGGATCCTGTCGTGAAATACAAGTACTTGGAAACGTAGTAAGATGACAGTTGGCAGATAGATCTCGAAATCAACATACATCTAACTAATATTATAATATAACTTATAACTAATATTATAAATGCGAAAGTATGGATGGAGGGATGGATGGATGGATGTTTGTTTGTTACTCAGTCACGCCAGAACGGCCCAACGGATTTGGATGAAATTCGACACATGTAGATAGAGAAAAGCCTGGAATAGCACATAAGCTACTTTTTATCCCGGAAAATTCCCGCGGGACAGCGATAAACGAATTCTTTGCAGATGAAGTCGCAGGCAACGGCTAGTCATACATAAATCACGTCTTTATCCCTTACCTTACGGGGTAGACAGGACACAGGGTAACAAGACCTAAAGGGTAGCATGATTAGCGTATATGTGGAAAGGGGAATCAAAGGAGCTATAGGATGCTAGCCGCATCGCCTATAACATGATTCCTGAGATTTTCGTCCATTCTTTGTTTTTTTCTTTGCGTCGAGACCAGCGTGGAAGTAAACCATGAGAATAAAAGACCAAATTAGGACAGTGGTGGATATTCCCATAGGTACAGTTAAGGGCATAAATATATATACGTTCCCAAGGCGTCAAAAATAATTGTACAGTTGATTAGCTAGAAATTAATGTCTGTATAGATATTTATGGGCTCCTATTTGCCTTCATACATATTTGACTGACATTGTACATTTATTTATGGATCTTTTTGACTAATAATTGAATGATCACAAAATTTTGACGGGATTACGGAGATATTTCTGGCTAATCAACTGTACAGTTATTTTTGACGCCTTGGGAACGTATATATATATTTATGTCCTTGACTGTATCTGTGCACAAGAAAGGCCTTACACTGCCTACATTTTGCTTAGAAACAGGAGCTCTACTAACACTGGATGTTATATTGTTATGTAGTAACGGGTTGATTTCCGCAACTCGACGTCCATGAACTGCGCCTATTTTGCGTGGTGTACTAACACTGGATATTAATTCCTTGATGAATTTGTACAGAACCGTCGGTGAGTCCCACTGTGAGCCGTCTTTACCTATGGTGCAGGGTGTGCGGCGCACACGGGCGCCGGGTCTAAGGGGGCGCCGAGCGCCCTCTAATGCGACACCTCCAAAGATGCGACGCTCGCGGCGCCGGCGCTCTCAAAGACCCTGCGCCCGTGTTATGGCGCCAGGGTACTGGTTGCACACGCTGCCCTCCTAATTAAAAAGGACGTATATGTGTGTCATATGAAACGCATATACGTCCTTTTTAATTAGGACGGCAGCACGGACGCTACAAGGGCTAGAGACGCCTCTGGTTCCACTCGCATTTGGCCGGTTTTTTCATGTATACCTAGTTGAACAGATGCCATCTTGTTATTAAACTATGAACGACGCCTTAATCATAAACCTTTCTGAGTTTGTATATAGGTATTAACCCCGTAGCGGGATTCAACTTAAACGGGCAAACGGGCTGGCTGTCAAAACTAATCGTCCACTTTTAGGGCAGTTTGCTAAGTACACATTTACCGCTTAGGAAGTTAAGCGATGAATAAGATGAAGCTTATCTTCCAAATGTAAAACGTTTCGGAGAAAACTTTAATTTGAACTCAGTGATTTTATGAAAGTTAAATAAATAAAGCTCATTTAAATCGATTTCTATAGCTAAATGGCTGGCTGGTAGAAAACGCTTTTGAACGATAAGACCGCCAATTCTTTACCTTTTTAATATGTTTTTGTAAAGTTATTGTACTGGTTTGTGGTGTTAAATAAAATGTTTTTGAAGTGCTAACTTCTTTAGCGGCGTTGCGCACTTTTTGGGATAGGTAAAAAATGTTAAACTCGCGTCAGGCGTAAGACGGAGGGAGAGTTTAATGTACCAGGATATCAAATCCTCTGAGAGCTTATTTTGAAATACGAATGAATTGCGTTCGATTTTTTAAGTGTTTTTTGTTGAGTTCTGGAGCAAAAGTAGGTATTAGGGCATCAGCACATTTTAAGAGGTCTGTCAATATAGATAATACGTACGTTTTTTTTGTAAGCGGCCAGTACGGTACACGTCTTGAGTGTCATGGAGGTTACAACATTAAAATCTAATCTAAGCTGCTGTTATCACTTCTGCCGGCACTGCCGGAGTGCTACCCGTCCCTTTTTTTGTTGGACCTCCGCAAAGTTACGCCTGATTCAATAAAATAGCATTTAATATACCTCATTTTAAGCTTATCATTTCACATGACGCTTTGGAATAACACTTCTTTTGTTTGCACCAAGCTTTATAGTCGGAGAGCTTGTAACACATTTCAGAGAAGGTAATTGTGTCGTAATTTTTTTTTGATGCAGTGACTTATAGCGTTCTAGAAAGGTAAGCCAGGTGCTTCCAAAAAATCAGGTTTTAAAAACATGATGACGTTTCAATAGGTTATTTTGGTGATTTAAAATTAAAATAAATAGGTAGTAAAAAAGTCACTATTATTTTACTACGAAATAATAATTATTACTAGCTAGGTGATAGTCAGGCGAATACCATTACAGCACGGAGAACAGATGATCGTTGGGGGCGAAACGTTCTCGAGTAGAGACCGCGGATCGAAAACATTTTGACAACCCTAGTTAAAAAATAAATAAAAGACTTTAAAAGATATGTACTTTTGCATTATTTCAGCCACTTACTGAAGTATTCAATATTAATTTTAATACACAGCGTATACTTTCTAAACTATCCTACAAGTTTTTACGCCCTAAAATACATACATACATACATACATACAGTCACGCCTCTTTCCCACAGGGGTAGGCGGAGACGACTTTGTTCCACTTGCTACGATTCTGACATACCTCTTTCGCTTCATCAGCATTCATCAATCTCTTCATACATGCTCGTCGGTTAAAAAAAACCTACTCCAAAATGTCTACCAGCTCTTAGAATAACCCCACAAAAAGTCGCCAAATTGCGTTTTGTGAGTCCTCCAGTCAGAAGCCGAAGGCAGATAAAGATAAATAATGCTTTGCTAACAAAAGCCTTTGTGGGGTAAGACCGTGATATGGTACAAGTGTTAATGATATCCGAACAATGGGTTGTAAAAATCAAGAGCATCTGTTTTACAGCGCGCGTTTACGCTCGCTCGTTATACTTTACCGGCCGCCCAGTCACGCGCGGCTTGCTTGTATATTGCCGTGTTTTTTCCACTTGCATCCCTAATGGTGTGGCCAGAGAACAGGCGGATAAGGCTACGCCATTGAGCAAACAACAGTGGAAACGACATGTGAAATAAAATTACGCCAAGCCGAAACATAGTGAAACTATAGTCAATTTTTACGACCTTGTAAACCTATGTTTAAAAAATAAATGATTCTGAAATATAAATTAAAGCTACCTTAAAAATAAAATTATTATAAATTTGGACCCTTAGGTAGGGTCCCCGTCACGCAGGCAGCATTAAATGATATTAGCTATCCGGACATACACTGCGCAAGATCCTAACAACAATTGTAATAAATCCAAAACGAAAACTAGATACTAGACTAAGTACGTTAAATTCCCACAAGCGAAAACGTCAGATTATGGTTATCAGTCGAGCTCAGCGCTAAATCCGCGGCAAGATTTGTTAAAGCCGAATTTACTACGAACTAGCATTACATTGCTCGGCCGATGACCTAACGCTTCAAAGGTGATTAATCAAACGCCGCAGTGTAATGCTAGTTGCGCGAATTAGTTGCATTATGTAGATTTGACTTTAAGAGAATGACTCGGCTGACTTCGTGGCCGCACAAGACATCGGCCGAGCGCGCGGTTCGAATGAGAAACACGCTCATTACCGCGTCGTAGAAGAAATCTACCAATTGAATCCCCGGAACGTATTAGGCGAAATTAAAAATGTACAAAGTGTTCTTTTTCTATTCGCCTGAAATGAGATCTCGGGTCGGATTGAATCCCTCCGATTGGCCGTTTCTGAACGGACTTTGTGAGCACGTGCCAGTCATTTTTGGAATTGTTTTTATTAGAGTGTACATCCGAGTCCACGTAAAACAAAGAAAAAGCCATCGTTCTTCAATTGTTTTCCTGAATTCAATTGCAGAATGTAGAAGAGTTTTATTTTAAGTTGTGTTTTTTATTATAATATTAAGCGCGTGCATCTCTACTGAGCTGGCAACGTTGCATTTTTGGTGATTTTTTGCGATTATTTCTTACAATAGGGATGCACCCTCTTAATATAACTACTCGTACTGCTGAAACCACCACCCGGGCCTTCTACACTAATATTATAAAGAGGAAAGATTTGTACCTATTTTTGTATGTTTGTATGTTTGTAATGAATAGGCTCAAAAAGTACTGGGCCGATTTAAAAAATTCTTTCACCAATAGAATGCTACATTCTTCCAATTTGACATAGGCTACATTTCATTTTGAAAAAAATTAAGGATCCTTGGTAAAATTTGAACAATGTAACCGAAGGTGTAGAAAAATGAGTCTTAAAATGTCTTTCGTCGAATGCGCTGCCGAAACTATTAGCGATAGAACAAAATAATATACAACAATATTGAAGAACATCATAATTTCTACAAAAAACTCCGCGGTAGCATATGTCTAACTATTGTAGTTATGTCACTACAACAAAATATTTGTGAAAAAAAGTGTTTTATATCCAAATTTCCAAAAATAAATAATTGTCTACCCCGTGCGAAGCCGGGACGGGCTGCTAGTATTTTATAAAGTTACAAGTTACAAGCGGAAGTCTCTATCTACCACATAGGGTCAGAAAGAGACTTTCGCTTGTAAATTGTAACTTGTATAGGGCCCTGGTATATTATACTATTTCAGTATTTTTAATACCAAAGTAATGAAAATACTTAATTGGATTATAAACTATTATATCGTCGAGAACTTTTTACCAACAGAACTGTCATTCGCATATACCCCCTTTGTTGTTGTGTAACAATTTCCTAGCGCCTGCGTTAAAAAAATATGAGGCTGGTTGACGTATGAGATTGGTTTCGATCCCGGGGTAATTACCCTCAACGGGGTAAATTTGTGTTAATAAATCTGGGGTAATTTTTACTGTCGCGAACACTGCATTTGTTTTCAAGAGGAAAGTTTCTTTGTACCATCAGCCAAATATGTGGACTACCACCCTTAGGCTAAAATTCCTTTGCACGTCACAATATATAAAGTCGATAAGACAGGCTGTCAACTTGAAAGTTCGACTTTAGCGACATTTTCATTTGATAGGAATATGGATGGAAAGTGGTAGACCACTTATTTGGGCGACCGTACAGTTATCGTGGGTTTATTCCAAAAATGTTGCTAGTCACTTCCACGTTAAGTAACTTCTATGATACGTTGATCGTAAACGTTAATTTTCTAATGTGTAAACAAAGTTACGTAACAATGACCAAAATGGGCCGGAAAGGACAGCAGTTAAAGTCATCACCGAGGGTAAGGATGTGGTTATGATAGTTGGCCATTACAGTTTCCGAGTAACTAGTTATTATAGCTGAAGGAAGTAAATTCAATAGTATTTTTTGTTATAGTGCCCCGTTGGTGACGTCAAATTTTCTGGTAAAAATATACATACGGGTTGGCATAGCCTAAGGTAACAAGACCTGAAGGCCACGTTTAGCATTCGAAATATTATAAACGGGATGTGAACCGCGATTACCTTTATTGAGCTCCCGATATTTCGATACAGTTGCATGTATCATGATCACGGGTAGACTGAAGAAATTGCGAAGAAATTGAGTGGGGGTGGGCGAAGTGACACTGTGAGTGTAGTGTGTTTGAATCGAGTTTCGAGTGAGAACGGTTCCAGTGGTAACGAGAGTGCACGCAGTCGACGCGCAAGAATGAGGGTAGACAGAGCTCGGTCTACCCAACAATAACATCCACCCGCAATTTCTTCAGTCTACCCGTGATCATGATACATGCAACTGTATCGAAATATCGGGAGCTCAATAAAGGTAATCGCGGTTCACATCCCGTTTATAATATTTCGAATGAACTTTACCGTGAATCATTAAAAACTCTTTCACGTTTAGCATGATTGTGGGCGTTAGGTATATAATTCCATATTTAATTTTGTTAATTGGTTAAAGTAATAATTGTTCATTTTAATTCTGCGCAGACAAAGTCGGGAAACAGCTAGTTTCGATTTAGGCCTTAGCTTCTATTAGTTCCACAACGTTAGGTCACTTAACTTATTTTAGGGTGAACCTGTGCAACTATAAAACTAAAGATCCTTTAGGTAAAAAGATAATTCCACAAAAAACATTTCATGTAAAATTGGCTGCCAGGACTCACAAGCTCATAACACTTTCCATTTAAAAAGTTATCAGATCCAAGGAAAAGCAACCCCTTATCATAATTACTAACCCTACACCTTGGTTTTAAAAGTGTGGCCTGTCAGTTTCCAAAATTGAATACCTGTGACATAATTGTCTACCGTACCTACATATTAAGTCTATCGGATCTCTAAAGTATAAAAGCTAGCTCAACGAAAATTGGTGTGCTTAATAGGTTTTCTAACCACATCTTATGCTGTGAATTTGGGCTCCCTGGTGTCACTTGGACCGATGCTACGAGGGTTTAAAAATACGACAAAACGGTTCGAGAAATGTGGCCTTCTTTTTTTTCGTCTTGGCAGGGGCACTGCCGTGCCCCTAGATAAAGTTATACTCACGGACCAAAGTAGTGAGAATAATTTTCATATAATTAAATATTTTGGGTAGCTATTATGGTTAAGGGTACGGAAATATTTGCTTCCGCCTGGGAATCATGGGATAGTGCAGTTATTTGTAATAATACAAATAAAAGGCAACATGGGAAACGCTGGAAATGCCTATTACCTAATAATCCTTACCAAGCATGAATTCATAATATAATAAGCCTTTGCAATTTACCTAAATGGTGAAAACTGCGTGTAGTTTTTAGTTCAGTAATTTTTGAGTTTAACGTAAACAGACAGACAGAGGATACAAGAGAAATAATTCGCCCTTCTGTTTACCGTGTTTTAAACGAGATTTATTTTCACTTACCTAAAGGTATTACGTAGTAGGTACCTGTTCAAAGTTTTATCTGTGCGCTATAAAAACCGGAGCCTGATTTGAAGCCATAAAGAGTGTTCCGTACTTCAGGTTCATTAGTTTTGGAGATAACAACCATGAACTTTGACATAAATTTGTTCAGAATATAAATCTATGCTAAGCAGGCGTTCTACTATAAAACAAATTTAATAATAATTATATAGTTAGATTTAGTTGTAGTAACAAATGTAGCTAGCTACAGTACCTACGCTTAAATCATCAATCTGTCATAGATGTAAAGGCCTAGGAAGATGATAATAGTAGCTTTAACTTTTAATGTAAACATTCTCCTGATGGCCCCAACGGAAGACCAGCGCTGGCTGCAAGGCCAGCAAAATGCTGAGTTGGGACCATTTTGTGACAATTTATTTTTAGTATTTTTGTTTTTAACGATTTTTGTGATTTTTGTTTCTGTATTGTTTTGTACTGATTTGTGGTGTTCAATAAAGAGTATTTGTATTGTATTGTAATAAATAAACTTTTTCTTTCTTTCTTTCTTTGTAAAATCACTCTTTGTTGTGAAGCCGCGCTTTAACATCATATTCAACGCTTCTTTGACTACATTAAATTTCCTCAAGCAAAACAGCGTTCCTTTACAGAATTAACCTGCAAACTGAATGATGTTGTTAAAAACTCAATTAATTAAAATCTTAATTAGACATAGCGCCTTTGGACTTAAAAAAAGCAGGGCCGGGGTTGAGAAATTAACGAGCCTTACAAAACACGCCAGTCATTAGGATCCTGAGTAAACAGAGCTTGCTTACGGATGAAATTAAATGCGAAACGGCGGATCAAAGCTGCAAAAGTGCAGCTCTCTCGCTCTAGGCCCATCTCTTATTACATACATAACATACTTACATATCTTCACGCCTCTTCCCCATAGAGGTAGGGAGATACTACTTCATTCCAATTGCTACGATCCTGTCCTGACATACCTCTTTCGCTTCATCAATCTCTTCACACATGCTTGTTGATTTCAGGTACTCTTGATCTGACCTTTTTTCACCCAAATTGGGACCCAATTTGGTCACGGAACGTCCGTCTAGGCCTTCCCCACAGTTGAATAACTTTATTTTGCTGTCTCTACGAATATACTTAGTAAAGTCAAATAGGTAATTTCTTCTTAGACCTTCTATCTCACTTGCGATTGCAAACAACTCACCATCTCTTAGAATAATTTTGAACGCCTTTGTTCAATCCATAAATTATAGTGAAGTGTTTATATTTCTACTTTGAAACTTATTTTGTGATTGTTATACGTGCCGGCACGTAAGTCTAGCGATGACGAGTCACGTGGAGGGCATCTGCGCACCCACGAATACCGTATTTTATACTTCTGCGCATACAAGGTCATCGCTAGACTAACGTGCCGGCACTTATATCTGGGTTACGGTAGTGCCCCCGTCAAAACGATGTATTTTTACGACTTCTTTAAATATTTATGCCTTTCAGTGCTTTGGCTTTGGTGTAAACTGATAAGCTGTGTAAGTTTTTACGAATAAAAAATAAAATAAAATTAACAAACCTTCTTCCGGGCCGGCCGTTGAACCCTCACATATAAGTTTTTCAACGTATTATAGGTAAAATAATTACAGACCCATACTTACCTTGTCACAGTAACCTTGCCTATTACAACTAAAACGACAAAGCACACTCCAAATGAGCTAACTAAAACACTGTTACAGTGTATTTAATACAAGTTCCCTCGGCCAGTGGTGGCCAAATTTAATTCACTTCCAACTAAAACTTTGACGTGGGTAGCTGCGGGGGAATACGGTTGTTTTGCTATCTGTGACTATTACCGTGAAATATTCGCTGTTAATTTTTGGTTTGCGACCCCTGGCTTATTGACGGGTTGAGGTTTATTGGTGCATAGATGGCTTACTTGATTAAAATTTTGTGCACCCTCTATAAAATGTTAAAGTGTTTTTAATGGGTGTTTAAATTGAATCAGGTATTATAGTTACACAAACGGATACTCACGTATTTATTTATTTATTTATTTATAAAATATCTTACACAATATTACAGTGTGACACTAAGGCATTGTGTAAGACAGACAATAAAAGGAAGATAAAACTAAAAACACATAAAAATTTACAATAATAACTAATTAATTAAATACATGACGACACACGTACATCCATCGCCTCACAGAAACGCAGACATACAACGCACACACTTCTCCAGTTATCAGCAAACAAGTCACGCTCTGGTGCTGATGCGAGGAGCGCGTTGATAATGATGCAGCGCGCGAACCAGCGGCGACTGCTTGCTGGCTACGGTGCGGGCAGGAGGCACCGCCAGAAGATGGCGCTGCCGTGGCCTTAAATTAAATTTAGACGGGAGGGGAGCGTATAAAAGTGTTTCGGACTAATTCGTAGTCCTTCTTCTTCTCCTCCTTCCTTCCTCCATCATCTTCTCTCTTAGGTAGTGTTCGTTGCGCTCTTAGCATTAGCATTTTAGTTTAGCTCTTAGCATTTAGTTTTATACGTGATTTTCATTTTGTTTAAATATTATTAGTAGTTTCATGTTAAAATCAGGTGTGGTTACATAACAAGTATAAAACAATAATCATCATCATCAGCCGGAAAACGTCCACTGTTGAACAAAGCAACAAAACTCCCCCTTAGCATACCATAACGAACGACAACTCGCCACCTGAGCCTCTAGTGTAGGTTTTCACCCAAATAAACGTCTCGAACGCGTTTACGTAAACGTCTCAATTACTAAGGAAATATTGGAAGCGCCACTTGCGGATCGAAACGGCAACAAACTGTATGCTTAGTGTAAGTTTTCGGTCACAAAACACGTCTCGACCGCGTTTGCGTTAAAATGTCAAATACTATGAGAAATTTTAGTTGTCCTTTCGTTCCGCTTGTGGCGCTGTTCATTTTCCCATAGTAATTGAGACGTTTACGTGAACGCGTTCGAGACGTTTGTTCGTGTGAAAACTTACACTAGAGGCTCTGTTCTCATAGTATTTGACATTTTAACGCAAACGCATTCGAGACGTATTTTGTGACCGAAAACCTACACAAAGCATACTGCATCCACCGGTTTCCCGTAACTTTCACGATGTCATCAGTAAACAGCTATACTTACCTTAATCTTCCCGCGCAGATGGTAAAAGCCCATCGAGGAAACGGGCGAAAACATACATACACACATACTTCTATATAATTTAAAAACTTTAAGTTAGGGCTATGCACACGTTTCAAGCGCAGCCAGCGCACACTTTTACTGACTGCAATGAAACTGCATAGGCAGTCTTTGGCACTTACTTTTGCTCTGTAAAAGCCTTTAGCATCAAGTCAAAAACAGGTACATATAAGTACTAATCCCTTTTATAATCCTTGCAACAATGCAGCGATGTACAAACACGACCCAGGTCCATCCATTTGTGTACATTCAACTGTTAGCTCGTAGTACACAGATTTTATGGTGCTTTGTGTTCCGTTTTCAATCTTGATAGGAAAATACAGCTGTCGCGTGTCAGTAGTAAAATACGCCTCTCAGCTGTCACTGGTGACAGTTTTACTCTCTTCGGTCGCAGCACAGTGCGGGTAAATTTATGAATCTCACTATGCACGCAATTTGAAGTATCTGCTAAATGTTGCTTGGGAGCAAGACCGACCGTTTAACTGAGTCCTCGAGGACTGAGGACGACAAAAGGGACCGAGAGCCGTGCGGGCGGTTAGTGCGCCTGCCGCCCGCACCTCTCTCGGCCCCCTTTGTCGCCTGCCCCGCGTCTCTGTGGCCTCTGTGAGAGTATGATGGTGGTAGAATCCGAATGGACCTTGCACGTGCTACCACCCGCAAAATTATAATAGGAAATATGTTTCAAGAGTCGACCGGATAGCCTAGTGGTTAGCGACTATGAAGCTAGAGGTTCCGTGTTCGAATCCCGCTAGGAACAGACATTTGTGTGATGAATATGGATGTTTGTGCCCGAGTCACGGATTATATAAGTACTAGCTGTTACCAGCGACTTCGTCTGCAAAGAATTCGTTTATCGCTATCCCGCGGGAACTACACAATTTTCCGGGATAAAAAGTAGCCTATGTGCTATTCCAGACTTTTTCTATCTCTGTGCCGAATTTCATCCAGATCCGTTGGGCCGTTCTGGCGTGATTGAGTAACAAACAAACATCCATACTTTCGCATTTATAATATTAGTTAGATGTTTATCTGTTGCCTGGTACCCATAGCACAAGCTCTGCTTTTGGGACTGGGTCAATTGGTGTAATTTGTCCCATGATATTTATTTATTTATTAAGAGTCTAATGGACACCTCTGTGTACTGTGAAGTCGGCACGGCGCCAGTGAGTCTGGTGCACGTGGGGGTCAACATTCAGATAAACGGGGAGTTGTTTGCCGACAGCCGAGAGATGGCGCGGATAAGCACCGGCTGCTTGGCAGATGTAGGTGTGCTTGCTAACCACAGAGATAAAAAGTGGTAACAGACGAAAGCTATAAGCGCGAGGCGTCTTTCTTACGTTCAAAAATCGGCCAAGTGCATATCGGGCCACGCGCAGTGCAGTGGCTTTACCATGACGTCTTAATGCGATTCAGTGTTCGCTCGCTGTCAGATTAATACTAAAAGTGACAGCTAAAACTTGAACTGAGTCGGATTTAGGACGTCATGGTAAGGCCCCAGGGTTTTGTAAAAATTCGGCAAGTGAACAAAATCGAGTGCTAGCAGAGCTTCATAAACAAAATGTAGACAGTGAGATGTCAGTTTATAGTAGTTACTTACATTAGATAGATAGATATAAAATATTCTGTTTTTAGTATTTGTTGTTTTAGCGCCAACAGAAATACATCACGTGTGAAAATTTCAACTGTTTAGTCACGGTTTATGAGATACAGCCGTCAAGAGTCACTTTGTGAGGTTTCATAATGTAAATTTTATTAGTGACTAGCTGTTGCCAGCGACTTCGTCTGCAAATAATTCGTTTATCGCTATCCCGCCGGAATTACGCAATTTTCCGGGATAAAAAGTAGCCTATGTGCTATTTCCAGACTTTTCTCTATGTATGTGCCGAATTTCATCCAGATCCGTTGAGCCGTTCTGGCGTGATTGATTAACAAACAAACATCCATCCATCCATCCACACTTTCACATTTATAATATTAGTTAGATAAAACAATGGTGGTTATTAAAAACAATGTATAGGTACAATAATATGGGCTTCTTCATGGACACCATTTGACGGGCAACGGGCTAGCAGTGACGTTCTTGGCGAGCGATTTGACCAGCATAGCAGTCAAGAGCACGAATACATTCCCACCGACGTGAACAATCGGCTGTTGTAGAATTTGAAAGCTGTTGAAAACCAAAGTGACGACTGGCGGCGCAATAAGATCTAACATTAATAACATGCAATAATGTTGGTGGCAATGGCAGCCTAGTCTTTACAGAATCCCAGCTCCGTCCTCACAGCCAAGGGCCTTAATGTGCCTCCTTGTGCCTCCTTGTGCCTCTCAATCTTATGGACACTGCTCTTATGACTGAGATCTGTACTTTTACTTTGTTGTTCACAGAACTCATCGTATACTTTTTGCTTAATTTGCAGTTGCTAGAAATAATTAGGTATCAAGTCTCTGACACTACTTTTATATTTAAAAACGTCAACTGCAGTAAACCTTTGAAATAGATGTGCTTCTATAATTTTTTTATTAAAATAAATCTGTCACACCTACCAGGGAATTATAAACGCCGCTAGCTCTCCGCAGGGAGCAATGAGTGCCAACTATTCTCACCGCAGTATTGCAGGAACATCGGTTATGAAGAGCGTTGCAACACTGCCTTGGAAAATGGCGAATAGGCTAAATTTTATTTAAGCACTAGCTTCTGCTTGCGACTTTGTTCGTGTAGAATTAGACTTAAGAACTGATGTTGATAGTATATTCTGCAATAAGTATTTACGTTGCGACTCTAGGCAGCTACGACCTTTCACATGTTTATCGCTATCCCGCGGGAACTATGCAATTTTCCGGGATAAAAAGTAGCCTATGTATTAATCTAAGGTTTCAGCTACCTTCGTTCCAAATCTGATCCAAATTTGATCAGTCGTTTCAGCGTGAAGAAGGAACAAACATACACACTCACTTACTCACATCGTCACAAACTTCACAATTAGTAGGAATAGGATAAGTTCATCACCAACAATTCGTAGATTGTTTTTCGTGAGTAATTTTGTTTAATTCCTCATCTTGTTAAGGTTATTAACCTCAGGAAATAGTGAGGTTTTTGTTTCATGCTTTGCTTATTTTGGGACTAGGGTGAGACTAGGTCCATTGGTGACAGCAAGATTTTTGAGAAGATTTTTTTTAATTAGGAGATACATAAAAGAATAAGGGTCACCCACATAGCCAAGCAAATTAGCTCGATGAAGTGGCAATGTAACGGAGAACAGATGGTCATTGGGGCCAAAAGGTTCTCGAGTGGAGACCGCGGACCGCCAAGCGCAGCGTAAAATGTCCACCAACGAGGTGGACGGATGACCTGGTTAAAATCGCGCGTTCACGGTGGACGCAAGCCGCTACCAACCGAGGCAACTGGAGGTCTATGGGGGAGGTCTATGTCCAACAGTGGACTCCCTATGGCTGATAATAATGAGTTTTTAAGAAAAACAAACAAGTTGACTCTGAAATATGATTTATTCTTGTTTTAGTAGGCAGTGAGTACGATGCCCCTCAAGGTATTTGTCAGCAACAGTCCAGCTCTCGTAAAGCACTTCTAGACAAAGCAGGATTCGTTTTAAACGCAAATACAAATTCAGTTTATTCGCAAACAGAGTGCATTTGATTTTCGCATCGTTTTATCAATTTATAATGCCTTTGGGATTTAAAACTACAACTCGTGTAAATGTGGATCTTTCAGAATTAAAATATACATAATAATATTTTAGTTTGAATGAAGTTTAGTAAAAGATTTCATAATCAACGAGTTACTATAGTTCAATTTTTTTAGTACCTATCTGTTGTTATCTCGTCAATAGAAATAAGTCACCTAGGTATCACGGTTCATGAGATACAGACTGGTGACAGACGGATTGACAGACAGATAGAAAGATAGACGGACGGACAGCGAAATCTTAGTAATACGGTCCCGTTTTCACCATTTGGGCACGGAACCCTAAAAATGAGCGAATAGGTTTGTTATATACGTCAAATTATGAGCAAAACTATTATCAACATGACATTCACATGCACTTAATAATTTTAAAAGGTCTTAGTCCATTTCGCATTTAACACCCGAAATAAACTATGTAATAACTTGATTGCACCACCTGCTCATCTGTTCTTTTCTCCAGTCCGTTATGGTTTGGTAGAGATAGCTCTGTAGCGATAAGGCCGCCTATTTACCTTATTACTTCTGTATACCTTTTTTCTGTTTTGATTGTTATAAAACATGTGGTGGTCAATAAAGAGTTATTGTATTCGATTGTATTACTTCTTGATATTGTTTAAAATCCAAGATTTGTAGTAATAAAATTTGCTGAAGACGTCAGGTGATCCATTGCAAAGGGGGTAACTACCAATGCCTAGCAGTTCAGCATAGTTCTCGTCATAATACACAAGCGGTTCTCCTGTGTCCATTCTGCAATGGTATCGGTTTCTCACAATAGCACAAATTTGGTTTCCACCCAACTCGATTGTCTTATTCGTGATGCTCGACGACACAGCTGCGCAAACCTGGAAAATATATTGTTTATTTTAAACTAATAATACATGGCAAAGACACGAGTATCAGAAACTCATTTTAAAATCATCAAAATCTCATTGAATTTCAATGTAAACTTGTTCTTATCAAGACAAAAAGAAAATATTTTGTAAGTGAATTTTTTGCTCAAGTGAAGTCGGCTAAAAAGATGAACGTCTTCCAAAAATACTATCTTCTTTTTTTTAATGGCTAATAGATTAATCGCAGAATATCCCAAAAATCTAGTCATAGAACAATCTGTCCACAAAAAGTTACATTAGCAGGGACTCTAGTATTGTAGTAGTAGTAGTATAAGTCTTTTTTACTAACACTGAAACTAGCAATATTAACATCATGTTTATTCCATTGGCCTTACCATGACGTCTTAATGCGATTAGATTCTGATTCAGTTTAGGTTCGCTCGCTGTCAGATCTATACTAAAAATGACAGCAAAAACCTGAACTGAGTCTGAATTTAATCCCATTAAGTCGTTATGGTGAACATCCTGATTTTAAAAGTAAATACGATCTTTTTATTCAATCATCATTTGTGTATTAGACTGAAAGCGAAACGGCTTAAGTAACCACTATAACTAGTATTAGGTACCTACCGCAGATTCCAAATACGGTGCATAGAAGTTCCTCATGACGGGATCCTCAAGTTTCCCGTCCACTGGACCCCAACCAGCAGTGATCACTGTTATATCTTTCTTCCCTGTGGCAGTAACATCTGACGTTGGCATGCAGAGTGGTCGGATATAATCTGGAACACATAATTTTGAATTAAAAATAACTGAGTGCTCTAGGTGAAATCTTGTCTTTAGTGACATACAGTATACATACATACCGTCACGCCTCTTTCCTATAAGGATAGGCAGAGACTTTCCACTGGCTACGATTCTGACATACCTCTTTCCTTTCATCCACATTCATCAATCTCTTCATACATGCTCGTCGGCTTCCATAAATATATTACTATGATTATCACAAGTACCTGTATAAGGAGCGTCTTCAGCTAATCTTATGAGTGCTATATCATTGAGTTTTCCATTTTCATTATAATCTTTGTGTGATAGGACGTTTTCTATTCCAATGCTGAAGGTGCCTTCGTGGCAATTCACACCGCTTCCGTCGTCAACGCAGCCTGGGCTCTTATGGGCTTTAAAGCGAACTACAGTCCTACAAAAGGCAATTACTGGCATTTTACAAACATCGAGAACTCCTTCGGTCGAAACCTTCTTGCAAAACGGTATCATAATGAGAACTAAGAAAAAAATTATTTCTTTGTAAAACCACATGAAAGTGAGCGTCTGTGTAATAAATAATAAGTACTTTAGCCAGTCATCCATATAAATAGAAGCAAAATTCAAAGGAGCGTTGACGAGTCAGTCTGTCGGGAAATATTCTCTTAATTTATGTTAAAACCATGCATTAGATCAAAGGACAGTGCTTTACCAAAAAAACTGGCTAAAACTTAAAATAAACTAAGTAAATCTACAAAACTATTCACTCAAAAACGTAGCTTGAGCAGTTTTATTTTCATCATTTTTAACTGCAGGTACTATTTTAAAAGTTGAACCTCTGTTTTATGTTTGTGTGATACACTTGATTGATTGTGTGAATGAAGATTATTTTGAACTTACGGTCTTCCGAACTGCTTAGTGAAACTCGGTGTGAAACATTGTGCAACAGACACTGCATATCTGCTACTTATCAGGACTGCGTTGCGAAATTTTCCTTTAATTTCCCTTTGAAATTCCACTCTTCCTATCCACGGGAATATTTCAACATCTTTCATTTTTCCATCTGGAATTCAAATTATTGTAAAACCTAAGAATGGAATGCCTCTCGTACACTTTAACTTTTGAGCATACATGGAACGTTGTTGTAGTGATATGATTGCTTGTTAGTATTTAAAACACGTTGCTAAAGTTTGGCAATGTCAACAACGACAGCGTTCCATAGTGGCTCAAAAATTAAAGTTGTTGACCGTACCAGAAATTACACAGATCGATGCCAAAAACATCACGTCAACTAATTGTCCGCTTACGCTTGGGCCACTTGTGCACTCCTGTCTTCTTGGCCAAAATACGGGTACAAGACAATTCTTTGTGCGAATGTGGCATAGACGAGGGCACCCTCGAACACAATATGTTTTTTCACTGCTCCAAAATTGTTACTCCCTTTTATGACCTTCTACCCCCCAAAATTCCTCGCCCTGTTAATTTGAACTTCCTTCTTGACTAGCTCACACCCCCCTTATAAAAGTATTATGTAAATTTATTAAAATTAACAAATTATTCTTGTAGGTAGTCTAACAAAATCTATTTATGGTTGTCTGTTTTAGATTCTCAACTGAGTTCCGCTACTGTACATCAAAGCCACCGAACAACGATTAAATAAATAACGACACTGTCTTCTTCAACCTCGACATTGGCGGAATCATCGACAGTATCGATGGCGCTATTTCTTTTTAAAAATTGAATTATACCAGAAATTAATGTTAATATCATATATCTTTCCCTTAGAATCGTAGCTTTGCTACTTAGAAGGAATGCTGGAAAAATGGTCGGTACAAAGAACACGTCCGATAATCAGACAGGCGATGAGGTCTCGCTGAAAGGACCATGTGGTGAAAAATCGTAGCTCTCTATACCGGTACTCGTGTATCTAAATTTGGGACAGATTGCAGAAAAGAGACCGCAATAGCATTACATGCACTAAATGTAACCGATCCAAAGAGGTGAATCCTCATTTCCTTCATGCTAATACAACTCTTCACCAATGATGCTGTGAGGGAAAATTCAGCTTATTTCCTTACTTTTAACCATCTCATTAGACTGTGAGACGCCGCAGCAGCGTGATCGAGGATCTGGGGGCACATACGTCAGCTTACATTTGCCCACCTCCCAAACGTCAGGACAGCATACCTGAAAGGCGAGAAGTAAATACAGACTCCAAAGGCCCATCCATGCCTTATATACCCGGTCAATATTGTCGTGATACCGTCAACAAAGGACCGTGGATTTCCAAACAACTAAATGTACCGCGATACGCATCAATAGTGGGAGTGGGCGGGGCACATTACTCGCAGGACCGATGACCGAAGGGGTCAGAAAGTTCTAGGGATGCAGTAGACGAAGGACCGGTCCGAGTGGAGAGCTTTGGTAGGCCTATGTCTAGCAGTGGACATCTTTCGGCTGACATGATGATGATAACACATCAATATTCACATGGATCGTGATATGCTTGGATCACGCGATAATAATTGACAGTCTAGTCCTTGCCAATTAAGGCTGACCATTTCGTGATGAGGCTTTTTAGCTAGGGACTAATTCCGTATGTACATTTTCGTACTTATTTGATCCTACATTGTATATTTTTGGGCAGCATACTTTCTGCAAGAGGTTATTCTATGGTAGGTATAGGTGATCAGAGAGAGGTAAGTTGTTTTATTATTTTTTTAGGATATTTTGCGGATTTAGCGTATAAGGTACGTCATAATGGTGTTTCTTATTGTTTAGCACACACAATAATACTCACAAATAAACATAATCTTTGTGAGTCATTGAGAGTTGTTTACCGTTGTATAAATATCCTCGTTTGTTTATCATAAAAGAACCTTAAATCCACTGGTACCTAGTTACGGTGTTTTTGTTCTGATTTCCTTATTCATAAAATATGATGACATAAGAGCCTAAATACATATTCAAATAGGTACAGTAAGCATATGCCTATAGGTACAGTACTAAAGTTAGAGGTAGCTGTTTTGTGTCAAGTCACTAACAAACTAATCCTACTAATATTATAAATGCGAAAGTTTGTGAGTGACGGTGTGACGATGTGAGTGTGTATGTTTGTTCCTTCTTCACGCTAAAACGACTGATTTGGATAAAATTTGGAACGGAGATAGCTGGTACCCTAGATTGAAACATAGGCTACTTTTTATCCCGGAAAATTGCATAATTCCCGCGGGATAGGGATAAACACATGTCAATTGCTAATTTTACGCGGACGAAGTCGCGGGCAGAAGCTAGTAGGTAAATAAATACAAACGAAAACTATTTTGTGTGTAAAATTGTGTGTACATGCTCTTATATTTGTGTGTCTTGCAAAATGAATAAATGTCTTCTTTCTTTCTTACTTTCTTTGTATGCTTATACAATTAAAATAGGGAAAACCAATAAAAATAAACAAACCAAAAGCGTGAAAAAAAAATTTTAAAATAAAAAATAGAACCGCCTTCAATTCGCTACTTTAAAAATGTCAAATTAAAATTATTTTTCGGTAAGTGCTACCTAATTATTTATATGTTGAAATCGGTGCCTCAGTCCTCGCCACTGTTATATTTATGTGTGGCAGAAGTGGACCTAGTCTATCTGCCTATTATAGTACCTATAAGTATATTCGGCTTGGAACTATTTGAGCTGAGGTACCGACTTCACACAATATAAATAATTAGGTAGCACTTTCCGAAAAATAATTTTAATTTGACATTTTTAAAGTAGCGAATTGAAGGCGGTTCTATTTTTTATTTTAATAGTAGATTGTACACCGAGGGGATAAAGCACTGTATTATGTCACGGGCGCGATATTGAATCCTGAGCGCAGCGAAGGACTCTAAATTTAACTCCCGAGCGAAGCGAGGGTGTTATGAGTTAATTCCTGAGCGTAGCGAGGGAATTAAGATGAGTCCTGAGAGGAGCGAAGAATTTAAGCGCACCCAAGACATAAACAGTTTTATCCCCGAGGAGTATACTCTACTTTTCTCACCTTTTGCGAGACAATAAAAACCAAGGCAACTAGAAAAAGAATTTAATTAAAACAACAGTAAAACAGAATTAAAAGTAAAAAAATATATTTGAGACATTGGTCCAGTTGTGTAATGATTAAGTAATATTTTTATTTGGAATCTTAGCAGTTCTAATGCGTACCTAACTGTAATTACAGCGTCAGCAAAGGCTCGCGGCTTTTGTTTTATTTGAAATTTGTTTCGGTGGTGGTGGTCGTCGTGGTCGGCGGGTCGGGTGGCATGGCCATCTCAATTTTCGGAGCCGTGCGATTTTTACGAAATTAGACTTTAAGTGTATAACAATAAGAACTAACATAAGTGAGATTCATATTACTAACCGGCGGGTTATAATGAAATTCAGTACAATATTATTACCCGGCTAGAGCCAAGGGCTATAATGAGTTACTTTGAGTAAGGTTTACATGCTATATAATTAGCCATTGTCGAGCAAGTGGTGTGAAAAATTTTTTTTTCACGCTTTTTAGTGAATCGTTTTGTAATTTATCCAATTTTTAACACCAATTTATGTAGATGAAGCGAAAGAGGTAGGTATGTCAGGATCGTAGCAAGTGGAACAAAGTAGTCTCTACCTACCCCTGTGGGAAAGAGGCGTGACGGCATGTATGTATGTATGTATAAACCTAATACCCGCTAGGGACTTGTGGTCCCACTGTTATAAAAATGTCGAATTACACTCTACCATAAGGTCGACGGTACCTATTTTTATGTGGTTTGCCCTTCGGGCATTTGAAGATACCTAACGAACCTAACCTAATTTAATGAATATTTTTAAAACAGTGGAACCACGATTAATACGCTCTAAGCTCTAATGCAATCTGTTCATTACTATTTACTAAATATTAGGTACTTAAAAGTATCGTCTAAATATTCCTAACCGTTAGAAGTTTCTAAAAAATATGCAAAACACGGTATACGTGCTCACTTTATTTCTCACTTTTTAGTGGTTGTAGCCAAAGTGCATCTCACAACGATTCCATTAAGCCCAAACACGGCTTAGTTACATTGTTTTATAACAGAGTTCCGTTGGCTTCAGCATCAGATCAGTTCGAAAAAATCATCAGCTTAAAGCCTCTTCTTCTTAGTTGCTTATCTATATAAATCGAGATCACTTATAGCCGCGCGAGCATTACTTAGTTTTTGCGAGTTCCGTTGGCCATCAGCAGTCTTCTTCATGATGTCCAGTCCACCAAATTATACTTTTTGAATGTAAATACTTGATTTGGTGTCAAAAATGTTAAAATCGCTATAGGTGTGCTTATAAAATTTGAAGGTTGCCCTCGATTTCTCCAGGATCCCATTGTCAGATCTTCATTTGGTGGCAATGGGACCAAACTGGAAGTATTCTCTATCCAACAAAAAAAGAATTTTCCAAATCAGTTCACAACTGACGGAGTTCTGAAGTAACAAACATAAAAAAAAAAAAAAAAATACAACCGAATTGAGAACCTCCTCCTTTTTTTTTTGAAGTCGGTTAAATTTAATAATTTGTATTTGTACAAAAAGCAATCATTCTAGGTAGCTAACAAAAATCTCTTTTGGTTCGATTTTTCAGTTTTCCGCAGCCAACAGAGTGTACATTTAAAAAAAAAACATATTTTCATGTTATTCGAACCGACAGTACTATATAGGTTAATTGTGAATACTTCAGTAGATGTTTGGCTTAGTTTTATCGAACACCCTTGTTGTAAATGTTTTTTTTATTTATTGTAATTCACTAATCATTTTGTCAATGTTCAAAGTGTATCTACGGTGTGACTTTCAACATGAAATTACCGTGAGACTAAATTATAATTAAGCAAACGGATAACTCACGTATAAAAGTCGAGTGGCGCCGGACATGTTTCGGACTAGTTCGTAGCGTTTCGCTGCCGTCGGGGTAAGCGCTCCAAGAGGACTTCCTCTTGGAGCGCTTACCCCGACGGCAGCGAAACGAACACTAAGAGAGAAAAGGACGGAGGAAGGAAGGAGGAGAGGAGAAAGGACTACGAACTAGTCGAAACATGACGAGCATCATTCGACTTTTATACGTTAGTTATCCGTTTGTGTAATTATCTATACGGATGTTTAGTTAAACTAATTCAAACAAACGCCTGTCGAAATATTCTAGAATTATTCTAAGAATAGACTTATTTTAGACTTATTCGAAATTTACCTTTGGCGTTGATGCTTCGAACCCGCATGCCGATTTCCTCAGCAGCTGTACTTCATGCTTCGTAAGGTCTGATTTCATCGCAAGGTCCCATAGAAATCCGCAATCCTGTAAGCGTTGACACTGCCCTGGCTTTCCATTTGGGGTTGTACAGGGGTCTATAAAGTAAGGATATGATTGGTAGACGGATACGTGACAATGATGGATAAAGAAGCTTCTAGAAGCGTTTTAAGCCCTCGAATGCTTAAGACACAGATCTGTGCCAAATTTAAGACTATCTTTTTGCATTTTTATTTAGATCAGCAGAATTTGTGCATATTAAAACGGATGAGTCTAGAAATATACGTGGGGTTAAAATGTGGTGCAAGCGGCGGATAGATTAAGATTAGTCGGACTCAGAAGGTGACCAACGAAGAAGTGTTTAACTGAATGAAAGAGAAGTGGTAACTGTTGACAACCAGCGCAAATAGAAGATGGAAGATGTTGGGACTTGTGACGAGACGATGAATACAAGACCACAATAATGCTTGCCTAGCTACTAAGTTGAAGAAGGAAAGACGATCGGTATTTGGTACACGAGTATGCATTCAACAGAATGAGAAAAGGTAAGCTGAGTACTACTAACATTTTTCGAGGCTTTTCATTCTATGTTTTAACATTTATCGCTATGACCTAGAGACAGAAGACACTAGAGAGTCCAAATTCTCTGGATAGTATTTATTTAGCTTATCATTTCACAAACCAACTGTTGACAAATTCCTCATTTACCAAACTCCTCATTGGTAAACCTTTATTACCTTCTAATTCTAATTCGTAAGCTTAACACTGATAATTTATTATAACTGCGTAGCTTACGTTAAGTTAGGTAACACTGCTTTTATCACTTTTGCAAATATTAAATAGGTACTATAAATTTACCAAGGGATGAGTTTGTCTTTACCAGTATAAGCGTCACAAGCTCGTGAATCTTGAATATTGAAAACATTTTAGGTATATTTTTCATTTAAATTGATGCCGCCAAAATAGCCCAAAAAAGTATCGTTATTTTGACGAAATTGGGTAGCACCAGGCAAAATTATGTATAAAAGATGCGTAAGAAGAAAAATACTTACCAGCGTGAACGCTGACCACCCAAAACACCGTTCCAATAACTGTCAGCCACAACATCATGCCGTCTAATGAGACTATTCAAACATTCCCACATAATAGACATTAGCTAATGAATCATTGTACCTAGGCTTCCTTCCTTAAGCTAAATGAAATACTTAATTACGTCCGAGAACTAAATGAGGACAAACACGGTACAAACTTTTAAAAGTGACGTGAATGCAAATATGTACAACGTTTAGGGCCTGTCTCACGACTTTTTATCTGTCAGTTATATATGATGACGTCTCTGTCTGATTTGTAGTAATAAATAGAGACAGAATTATAGATAACTGACAGTAAAGTTAAGAATTGGCGAGACAGGCCCTCGTACAGTCGCCATCAGATATATCGTAGCGGGCGAGGTCCTCAAATATTTCGGAGCAGCATTAAATTTCAATAACTTCGTTACACTAGATACGGTTAATAACATCGGAACACGCAATCCGTCATAAATATAAGAGCAGCGACTTTTCAATAAATTCGGGACGTTCAATGAGCTAAAAATATCAGGAAGCACATATCGTCAAAGGTATCGACGCAGTCAGGGTGATCATAAATATCGGAATACATGTGGAAAATAAACCTTACGAATATAATAATAGATTCGAATTTCAAACAAAATACAAATAAGGCTCAAACGTCATGCCAAAATGAAAGATATGTCACCTATATAGTGTACGCGTCTGCATGCATAATTCACTGTGTTAGTAACATAAAACCTTTTTCGTTGTATAAAGTGTAAATTGTAACTGGCCACCAAATTACCAAATATACTTTTTTTACGAATAAATTTTTTCTTCTTCTGCTGTTATAAGTCAAAGCAAGTAGTTCTATTTTATAAAACTAATTTTATTATAAACACACTGTAATTTAAACTGTTTGTCACAAAGTTAAGGTATATTTTCCAAAAATGTTCCGATCTTTATGGTCAGCCTGTCTGCATCGATACCTTTGACGATGTGTGACGTCCCGATTTTATTGAAAAGTCGCTGCTATTATATTTTAGACTAATTGCGTGTTCTGATGTTATTAACCTTATCAGTGTAACGAATTTATTGAAATTTAAGGCTGCTCCGAATTATTTGAGGACCTCGCCCGCTACGATATATCTGATGGCGACTGTAAGACCTAAGATAATCTTTAGGACGTTTATTATAACGACTCAGTGCGCTAATTAAAGGCATATACCATAGCGGCCCATACCTTTAAATTGCTATAAAACCTAAAAATAGGATTATTAGAACAGGAATCCGATCCTGCTAAGTTTAAGGATCAATTGGTTAAAAAGTGGTAACTATTATCCTGCTTTTGGACGTTGGGCATTGATAAGTTTCGATAGTTGTTTGGGCCATCTTGTGACCATCAGGCGGCTGTTTATATGGATCACTAAACTTATTTAATAGAAATGGTACCTAAGCGATAAATTGAAGCAAAAGACTGACATGTGACGCCTGTATTGATACAAGTAAGTAATGTCACCGTTGCAACTGATTGCTAGGGGTGCGTGTCGAGTTACCTCCACGTGTGGCCAAGAGCTGCGGTTCGTTTCTGGATCCGTCCGGGGGGAAGAGCAGTGCTTGGTCCGGTGCACCCTGGGCAACGGCTAATGATTTCCTGGCAGTATCTGAGGGATATCATTGACCGTTGGCTAAGAGCCCGACAGGTGGGGAGGGGGGTCTTTGACCGAGTTACCGTACAACGTTGCCGACATTTTGTCACAAGATTTTATTTTAAGAAGATTTTACCATGACATTGGCGAAGTTGTCGTCGCTATAACGACTTGTAACGCCACAAATAAAAAGAAGAAAAAGAAGAACTGATTGCTATTAAGAAATACAAATACCTACTATTTTGTAAGTGTACGTATGTTTATATTACTGCCTACTGGGGCCTTACCATGACGTCTTAGTGCGATTCAGTTTAGGTTCGCTCGCTGTCAGATTCATACTAAAAGTGACAGCTAAAACTTGAACTGATTCGAAATTAGGACGTCGTGGTAAGGCCCTTGCACTCCTTCGGTACCAGGTCATTGGTAGGTAGGTACTAATTAAGTAAGAAAATGAAACAGTACATAATATATATGTTATACGAGCCAATTTATTCAAAAGTATTATTACAGAATTACTTATTAGATCTTTTTATAATAACCAAGAATCGATACTGTTATCTAATGACAGATTTATATTGCTTAATATCCACGCTCTATAGCTAAAAACTTTGCTATAGACGTCCGGTGACCCTTTACATAGAGGATAGCTGCCAATACCTAATAATTCGGCATAGTTATCATTGTAATACATGAGCGGCTCTCCTGTGTCCATCTTACAGTGATATCTCCCTCTAACAATGGCACATATTTGATTGTCGTTCAACTGGATTGAAGTTTTCGTGATAGTCGACGAAACAGCCGAGCAAACCTGAAAAACAATTCAATATTTTAGAGCACGAAATATAAATAATAATAATAAATCTAACGGATAAACATACGTATATAGATAAATACATACCAGTGGCGTGGCGTCCATAGAACTCGATTCCCACCGGCTTGCCTATTTTAAGGCAGTTGGGCAATTTATTGTGCAAAATTAGAGGAAAAGACTAGTTAAGTTCCCTTTGGCTTGCCTTCTGATATACTTGACGCCACGCCACTGATACATACTTAAATTCCAGTGGCGTGGCGTCAAGTATATCAGAAGGCAAGCCGAAGGGAACTTAACTAGCTTTTTCCTCTAATTCTGCACAATAAATTGCCCAACTGCCTTAAAATAGGCAAGCCGGTGGGAATCGAGTTTTATGGACGCCACGCCACTGTTAAATTCATATTAAACATCCAAAACTCAAGAACAAACATTCGTATTTTTCATACAAATATCTGCCCCGACCGGGGATCGAACCCGGGACCTCGAGCTTCATAGTCAGGTTCTTTAACCACTAGGCCATTCGGTCGTCAAATGTATAATATATATATTATGTAACAATTTTGAGGATAGAACCAAGAAGGCTAAATTAGAATAGAGAAATGATAATCAATTGAGTTCTAATGTTTTAATGTTGGTTGGCCTCCCGCAAGTCGGACGGATGATCTGGCCCTTATTTCACCAAACCGACATGTCGGTGACCAATTGACAGTTCTAAACGCAATGCGTATTCAATATGAAGCGAATCGGCGTTCATTCTCGTCGAGTTTGTAATGTAAAGAGAATTGTCACTTGTCACCGACAATTGTCATGTTGGTGAAATAGGGGCCAGGCAAAGATCACGGGAAGCCATTGGCTGCGGGTAGCACAAAACCAATCGTCGTGGGGATCCCAGCAGTAGAACGTCTCCCGGCTGATATGATGATGATGATTATGATGATATTGATGAAGACGATTAAGAAGATGTTGTTGTTGTTGTTGATTATGATGATGATGATGATGATATTGACAAAGATGATTATGACGATGTTGTTGTTGATGATGATGAGGATGTGAATCGACCGAGATCAGAATTGCTATTGCCATGTTCAAGGCGAGGGATATGAAGAATTACCTAGTCACCAAAGTAACTGTTGCTAAACAAAATGTCAAACTATTACAACGGTGGTGACGACCCACAGAAGGGCTACATACCTATATCATGTTAGGTAGTTCTTAAGATAAAACTGATGTTTATTCAGATGCTACTTTTTGCATTACATGTTTTATTATCTTAGACAATATCAAAAACCATTGATAGCTTTGTGATTGAGCTGTACAAGTATTGTGATGATACAAAAAACTTTTAAAAAAATTGCAAATCATAATTATCTCATCATCAATCAGCTTCACAAACATAACGATACCTACTCAAATTGGAGCTTACTCAGAAAGTATTAGAATGTATTCTGTCGAGTCAGAAAATATTTGCTAGGATGTGAGAGAAAGCGAAACTTAAAATCCTAAGAGCGTTAAAGAAGTTCCAAGAATGACAATCTTGTTAACCATTTTTCAGCCTTACCCTAGATTCTAAATACGGTGCATAGAAATTTCTCATGACGGGTTCCTGAACTTTGCCATCTACTGGACCCCATCCAGCAGTGATGACAGTTAGGTCTTTTTGCCCTGCAGCAGTAACATCGGAAGTTGGCACACAGATTGGACGAATATGCTCTGAAACAAAGAATTAAAAAATCATCACACTAGAAGAAATTGAATTGAAAAGGCAGTTAAATGGTTTGAAAAGATCTGGGGCCCCAAGATCTACTTTTTTATTAATTTTAAGTGGTAATCATTATTTATTTTAACATCATTATTGCATCACCGACCGGTGACAAAGTTAGGTTGTTTTTCATCACAACTTAAGAGTTTATCAGTATCTACTACTTCTTTTATCTTCACTTTTAAATACAGTACTACCCCCTTATTCATAAACGCTCTATAGACTTCTGCTAAGATACAGAATTCTATTCAAGTTTAAAATTCAATGCAGTTTTCTGTTCTATTGATTGCCTGATCGTGGTTTATGAAATGTTGGTACCGGAAACGCGTTTGGCCAACATTATTAGTTCTGTTATAAGTTATAATGTAATATCAAATTACCTGTATAAGGAGCGTCTTCAGCAAACCTTATAAGCGCTATGTCATTAAGGTTTTCCTTTTCATTGTAGTCTTTGTGCGGCAACACGTGTTCTATTCCAATACTGAATGTACCCTTAACACAATTGACGCCACTTCCGTCATCAAAACAATTGGGGCTCTTAAAACGAACCACAGTCCTGAAAAATAAACGATATTCAATCTATTGATTCAAACTTTCGCAATTTTCACACATTATTATAAGGAAACGGGACCTAAACTCTTCACACCTCCTCCCCAGGCCTCCTCAGCCACCAGTACTCCTCTTCAGTCCTCTACAGACCATGGATACAAAGGCACGTCTGAAACGCCGAGGTGTTTACAAAAACACTTTATTTACGTGATTAAGTCTCGTTTTCTTATAATAATGTGATATTCAATCTCTTACAAAGTAACGTCTTGTTTTAAACCATGTGTGGACTCACACAAAACACAGTAGTTAGCAGTGTTGTAAATAAAATAATTGAAATCATTAGTTGGCCAGCATTTTACCTTGTAACATTTACTACATAAATAACGTCTTTATTCTTTATGGGATAGATAGAACCGAAGGTAACAAGACCTGGCCACGTTTAGCATTATTGTGGCCTAGTGGAAGGTGGAAAGGCTAAATAGCCGCATCACCTATAGTATGATTTCTAATAATGTTCGCCTATTTTCTTGATAGGATGTTGCCATCATCTGCGCGGGAAGAGAAGCAACCGGTATATTCTGTTTTTTATCTGCTCCTAGATCAGCGTTTACTTACTTTACAAAAACAAATTATATTTATATTATCTAATCGTAAGTTCTTTCCATATTGATTCATCTTTCATGACATGTACAGTCACAGTTGTAAAATTTCTGAGCAATACAGTTAAGTTGTTGACTTGTTGATTTGATTAAAGCAATATTATTATCTATTTCTTGCTTGAATATTTTCGATACGATTTTCCTTGTAGCCTATATTTAACTCGTTAGCATGATTTATCCTAACTGTGGCATCAACAATCTAGTTATATTTCATCGTTTTCTTTTATAATATAAGACTAGTATTAAATTTGCCCGAATTTGCATAAAATTAGATTATCACTATCTCGCGGAAACTATGTGATTTCCCGGGATAAATACTATCATATGTCCTTCCCCGGGACTAAAACAATCTCTGTACCAAATTAAAGGGTGGTTTTATCGTGAAAGCGTAATAGACAGACAGGCAGAGCAAAGTGATTTATGCATTTATAATATCAGTAGGGATAAGAAATCATGCTGCAGTGGTGTGTAGCCAGGGTAGGCAGCAGTAGGTAGGGGGAGGGTGGCGCACTACAATTTGAGAGAGAGAGAGAGATATTTTATGCACTACCCTGGCGACCTCTTACTGCACGCCCTAGCTTATATTATTATTACGCTTGATTTAATAAATTAAGTATTTTCAACATGAAACTACCGTGAGACTCAAACATAATTATAACAAACGGATAACTCACGTATAAAAGCCGAAAGAATGCTCGCGCGGCTACTCGGCGCAGCTGACAGCGGCGCACAACTACCCTCATTTTTATCAGAGCTCTTTTTTGTGAGAGGTTTTTTTTAGCAGAGCGTTGGCGCGCAGTGTTTTTTTCAGTGAGTGCTCTCTGAGGAAGGACTACGTAATAGTCCGAAATATTGGCGGAGCATTCATTCGGGTTTTAATACGTGAGTTATCCGTTTGTTGTAATTATAATTAAGTACCTATTTACACAAAAAAAATACTTACGGCCTTCCGAACTGCTTTGTAAACCTTGTCGTGAAGCATTTCGCAACTGAAATTGCATATCTGCTACTTATTAGGACTGCGTTAACATATTTCACTTTGACTTCTCTTTGAAATTCCACTCTTCCTATCCATGGGAACATTTCAACTTCTTTGTATCTTCCACCTGGAAATCAAAATTATCCTAAGTTTTAAAAATAGCTTTGTTGACGTTTTTGATTTTTTTCTGGTCTTGAGTTATTACTTATTAGTTTACAGTTTTTCAGCGTTTCGTTTGATTCCATTTTGCTTTTGAATTATTTTAAACTGTAAATAAAAGAAGCTGCTAGTAAAATTCTGCTGGCACGGTCAGTACCGTCTCCGGTAGAGGGAACTTTCTACGCTCCGATTGATTTGAAATTTGGTATAAATAATGTAGAATGGACGCAAGTAAACTTAAAAAAAAAAGTACACTCATTAAACCTTGTATTAAAAATGACATTTTTGACAGAAATAACCCCGTAACCCCCCATGATCCGCTCACCCCGCGTTAGCGTTATTATTAAGGATAATCCAGGAAAACATTGGCCAGGGTCAGTGGCATAACTATAGGGTGACAGGGCTGGCAAAATGCCAGGGGCCCCCAGCTCTACGGGGCAATGAACTGGCTTGGCCTTGTGCACAAAAGGGAAGATGATGCACTTCTTTATAGTGAGGAAGGGCCCCATCTGATGAATTGGCCGCGGGCCCCTGACGTTGTAGTTACACCACTGGCCGGGGTTGTCTTAGGAATAGTGCCTGCGTTATTGGCTTCGTCTAATCCTTAAGGGTTGATTACTTACTTTTAACGCCTTTATTTGAGGTTGAGACTCCACAACAACCTGACCGAGGGTCGGGAAGCTCTACTGTTGGCTTGCAAGTACCTGGTTCCCAAATGTCTGGACAGCATACCTATGTAGATAAATAAAAGTTATAATCTATGTACCGTCGAACATAAATGGAGCTAAGGTATATTCATACTTTATACAAGGTATGGACGAGCAGGTTAGATGACGGTAAATAATGGATACCACTAGGATGTCAGTAACGTCAAAGTTTTAGAGCCTTGGCTCACTGAGACGCCATGGCGACGTCACAGAATAAGTAATAGTACTAACGTTACAGAAGGCTCTCTCTCTGGAGTCGATTAAATAAACAAAAACTCTAGCCGCGTACACATAAGGCACAATCTAGCTCGCTCCTGATATATTTACCTACAGCGATAATAGCCTACAGCCCCACTCCATCACATTTCCCGCAAAGCACTCGCGCAAAATAAACCGTATTACTACGCGAGAGCGCTTCTTTTACTTTAACCGTTTCAATCACAGCCGTTCACGACGTCACCGCGAACTTATTAGGGTTTTAGTAGTCATTGTTCGTTGCTGGGTAGGTAACACATAAATAACACGCGACGCCAGCGTGCGAGGTGAGCGGCAACCTACTGCTATTATCCTGCCCGACAGGAGCGCCGGTTGATCGTACCTATACTGCGGAGTGTACACTCCCTGGTGACGTGTGTTACGGTAGCCAAATTCATAGAGAAATGTATCGGCTATCACTCACTTGGCGACGCTTTGGCGACCTCCGATTTGTATAGACGTAGCTGGTGACGATGCCATGGCGTCCAGGTGAGTGCTCTTACTGATGCGTTGCCGGTCTAGAGGACTAAGATACCTCATGTGCCAGTGATGTCACCGGCTGCCCTACTCTCTACGCTAGAACACGGCAGTGCAAGCACTGCTGCAAGATTAGTGAGTAAGGTGGTGGTTTTAAAAAAGGATTCGATGGAAGCGAGCATCACCACCCGCGGACATTTGATTATTTTGTGCTTGGTGATTTTTCTATTGATAGCAATAACCATCGTTAGCTACAGAGAAAAGTTACAGATTTTTCTGATAACCCATAAATTTTATAAAAATAAAAACATTTTACTCAGTCTCTTGTCGGTCCCATAACTGTCCTACTCTCCACGCCGGAACTAAGCAGCGCAAGCAGCGTGATGGCAGGCTTAGCGAGCAGGATGGTGGTAGCGATCCGAACGGACATCGAAGATATTTAGCTGCTTGACTTACTTGACTTGCGGTCTGTCGATCACTAGATGACACAGAAGACGACCACAGTGCTCCATTCTTCTGGGTCTGGAGCTATAGTAAGGTACTTAGCTAAGTCAATAATGACAATGACAAAAAAAAAACAAAAAAAAATAACAGTACTACTCTGTATATCGTCAATAAATATCTAGTCAAGGTTTAGGCCTAATGGCGGCGCTATCTGACGGGTGGGACTCGCCCTTGCTTAAGCGATGGACGAAGCTCCACGCTCCTTTATTGTAAGATTGTAAGATTGTGACTGTGTGTAATGTACTTAATTGAAGTAAAAAAATACGAAGTAACATTAGATTATACGCTTATAGGTATTCACCGTTTTGTACACTAATCCATGGATCCTTTCCGAAATAAGTGGTTTAAATATTATTATTATACTCTCACGTCAGATTAGATTGGCGCCGACAAGATTAAGACGAGACCGGAAAGTTTGACAGATGTCGGCGCGTGCCAAAGGAAATAAATGTCACGGGACGTTTAACACCAATTGACCTAGTCCCAAACTAAACAAAACATTAACTATGGGTACGAGTTACTAGTCAGTCCGAGAAAAACATTTCATATAGGTAATAATTAACATATAACATAATTATAACATTTGCCCATTTGCCCCAACCGAGGATCGAGCCCGGGTATTATTATAGGGACCTCAATCTTTATTGTCAGGTTTTCTAACCACTAAGGCCCAGTCGTCAAAAGGAGCATATAATATTTCCTTCTATTAAGAGTGCCACTGGCTTTTTACAGGCTTGCAGTGTGTAAGAAAAAATATCTCGTCTATCTTTCTAGCTCTAACGTACTCGTTACATAGCTCTTTCTCTTTCGTTTCCGATCTATTACTAAGTATACATATTTATATATTCTATGTCGCCAATTCTTTCCGTTGCCCACAGTACAAGCTTTGCTTGCCTAATTGAGGATGTGAAATATGTGTGTATGTTAAATAACTAACAACATACATACAAAAATCACGTCTTTATCCCTTACGGGGGTATACAGAGCCTAAGGTAACAAGACCTACAGGCCACATTTAACAAGATACTAAGCTAGTCCATAGGAAAAAAACGAAAAATAATATAAATACAACACGAACGGGATTCCCTTATAAGAAACTGGTTTCGTCTCGATGTTTATTTCTGCTGTATCTAAAACCGGTATTCTATACGCGTACAGTCGGCATTTAAAAACCTTGAGCACTTTAGAATCGCGTACTATCGAACAAATTGAATCCTGAGCCTCTAGTCTAAGTTTTAGGCGCGACAAACGTCTCGAACACGTTCGCGTTAACGTTTCAATTACTATGGGAAAATGAACAGCGCCACAAGCGGAACGAAACGACAACTAAAATTTCTCATAGTTCTTGACATTTTAACGCAAACGCGGTCGAGACGTATTTTGTGACCGAAAACTTACAGTAAGCATCAGTGGCGTGGCGTCCATAGAACTCGATTCCCACCGGCTTGTTATTTTAAGGCAGTTGGGCAATTTATTGTGCAGAATTAGAGGAAAAGGCTAGTTAAGTTCCCTTCGGCTTGCCTTCTGATATACTTGACGCCACGCCACTGGTAAGCATACTGTATGATTAGTGTAGGTTTTCGATCACAAAATACGTCTCGAACGCGTTTGCGTTAAAATGTCAAATACTATGAGAACAGTATGCTTAGTGTAAGTTTTCAATAGCGAAATACGTCTCGATAACGTTTGCGTCACAATGTCAAATACTATGAGGACTATTTGTTGCCGTTTCGTTCCGCTAGCAGCGCTGTCAATTATCCTATGGTAATTGAGACGTTTACGCGAACGCGTTCGATACGTTTTTCGTGACGAAAACTTACACTAAGCATACAGTTTGTTGTCGTTTCGATCCGCAAGTGGCGCTTCCAATTTTTCCATAGTAATTGAGACGTTTACGTGAACGCGTTCGAGACGTTTTTATATGCGAAAACTTACACTAGAGGCCACTGTGTGTGTGTGAGGGTTGCACTGTGGAAACCTCTCACAGTAAATTCATAGTGACGATACATTGAATTGACTACGAAAATCATGTGTCGTTTACTCTGAGAACGTTCTAGTACAATAAAAATGTCAAATGAGACTTTTGTATCACTCACACGAACGATTCACTGAACAACATTATATTTTAATTTAGAAATCATTTTCATAAATCAACCTTCTCGAAACAAGGCTGTCAATGTCAAAATGTAATTGTCAACTTTACCACAGTATTTTATGAATTTGTGACATTTTATTTAACTTAAAAAATACTCAAATCTTTAATGACACGTTATCATTTTAGAATTAAATTAATCTTATTTAAATGTTATATGACAAGGTTCTAAGGATGCTTAACATTTTTAGTCCGACTGTTCATGCGAACGGCAACGATATTCGTGCGATTACACTAAAACAAAAAATAATAAAAAACCCGCCAAGTGAGTCACATTCGCATCGAATAAAGCAAACACGTTTTTGTTTACGAAAAATATTATCGTGATAATGTACGATATTTGAATAAAACTGATCTGGGTACTACTATAGAACTTTTCCGCATAAATCGTTAGTAATATGCCTCTATCTGACAAAAAAGTACGTATAAAAATATGTCATTCAAATTGGCGTGTGAATTCGACTTGAGTTTAGTCGGGTTTTTCCCGACACTGTCGAAAAGCACAAATGAAGGATTATGTGTTTTTCCTCACTATCGTCACCATCTATGTTGTTTATTATGACGACTAGATAGCTCAATTGTTAGTAAGTACTGACTACGAAACCAAGCTTACAGGTACATAAGTCTAACGTGGAGTGCGCCCGCCCGCGTCCCCTGTAGGGTTATTGTCTAACTCGCTCGCTATCGCCATCGTGTTCATTTTGACAGTTCATGTATGGGCTGACAATTGGCATTGGCATCAGCTAGCTGTCACATTCATACAAGAACTGTCATAATGAACACGATAGCGATCACGAGCGAGTTAGACAATAAACCTACTGCTGTTCCCCGCGATGCCTTATTTTCGACTACTGCGCATCCAACGGTCATCGCTGGACTTACGTGCCGGCACTTGTACAAGTTGGTCTGGGACCCAAAAGAATGCACTTCGCTGCTTCTCTTCCCTCGCAGATGGTAAAAGCTCATCGAGGGAATGGCCGAATGTTATAGGCGATGCGGCTAGCAACCCATCACTATTTTGATTCCCCTTTCCATTTATACCCACAATCATGCTAAACTTGCTTTTTGTACCCGAATCCGTATCCGGCATTACCAAATAATATTGAAGTATGAATCTAACTAATATTATAAATGCGAAAGTATGGATGGATGGATGGATGGATGTTGTTTGTTACTCAATCACGCCAGAACGGCCCAACGGATCTGGATGAAATTCGGCACATAGATAGAGAAAAGTCTGGAATAGCACATAGGCTACTTTTTATCCCGGAAAATTCCCGCGGGATAGCGATAAACGAATTCTTTGCAGACAAAGTCGCTGGCAACAGCTGGTTTATCTAAAATTATGACTCGTGTTTCTTAGCTTGGAACTATACTGGCGAGCAAAATAACGGGTCGACCTTATAAATTTGTATGTAAAGCGACCTGTTTCATTGCAGGACAGTCAGATCAATTATTGGTGTAAATTGCCTCATGATATTTATTTAAATATTTCCTAATTTCCGTACGCGACCCTACCAACCATCTCGCTCGCTCGGCACTCTCTATCCCTCTCTTGACTCTATCTTCATTTACCTTTGGTGTGCTTCCGTCGGCCCCGCATGAGGATTGCCTTAGCAGATAAAGTTCATCCCTGGTTGGTGCTGATTTAGTCGATATTTCCCATAGGAAACCACACTCTTCGATGCGTTGGCATTGACCCGGTTTTCCATTTGGAGTTGTACAAATCTCTGTAAAAAGAATTTATATCATTATAGCTTCTGCCCGCGACTTCGTCTGCGTAGAATTATGCATATAAACCTTCCTCTTGAATCACCCTATCTACTAAAAAAATCCGCATCAAAATTCGTTGCGTAGTTTTAAAGATCTAAGCATACATAGAGACGGACAAACAGCGGAAAGCGACTTTGTTTTATACTATGTAGTGATAAAAATAACTAAGTAGTAGAATTTCTAAAGAGACTCTTTGTCTAAAACTTCATTCTCCATGATTATAATCATAATCGTTAATCGTTAATGAATCGTGAGTGAATCGTCAATTAAAAACTCTGTTCTCAAAATAACCGATTATGTTTGCGTAAGTGTAAATTCATGCTAACCAAAAAAAAATGCATATTATTTTGGTAACAATAAAATAAAACATTGGAGATTCTTTGTCACCGTGTCATACCTAAATATAGGCACAAAACAATTACTAAAACATTTTAATGAAAAATAATTAATATCATACGAGTAACTACGAAGAAAAATACCTATAAAATACGGGGATGTCTTTATAAAAAGGCAGATGAAAAACGGCTGACTAAAACTAGATAAAAAAAAGGTTAACACAGAATACTGTTTTAATTTAAGATATCAAAATATTGCCACGCAAAAGAGCGGCATAATTGCAACTGGCCACTATAAATAGTTGTGAAAATAAAAAAGAAACTCACGGGCTTGAACTTGGAACGCACAAAGCACCAACACAATAACTGGCAGCCACGAATCCATGGCTAGGACTGAGAATGATCAACCTACATTAGAATTATTGACTCAATTCTATCTTTTATCAAACGAAATCTGTTCTCACGTCTGAGTGTAGCCACATGAGGATAAATATTGCAGAAACTTTTAGCAGTGACGCGGATAATATTATTGTGGACAGGTTTACAGGTTATTCACACAAACCGTAGTTTGGTCGTCAGAAATATACTGCTGTCTCTTTCTAGCGTTGATGTTGGAGATGGTTGTATCTTCACGTTGCGCCGTTGACCCGTGTCTATACTTCATTTAATTTAGAATGAGAAACCACAACAACATTATAATGCGGCTCGTGAACTGTAATCTCTTTACAATTTGTAGTAGAGTAACAATAGACGACACGCAAATAAAGTGACATTAAAACAATTTTATTTTGCTGCTAAACTATTGCACTGTACTATTTGCTAGGTAAGAAATAGTTGACCAGACGCAATATAATGTTATTGTGGTTTCTCATTCTAAATTAAATGAAGTATAACTATACTCACGACTCACGGGCAAAAATTACGCGCTTTTCATAGAACTTCGTATGACTATTTGTATTTAGATGAGTATTGTGGTCTCTCTCATATCCATCGATTGATTAAAAACCTGGTCTAACTAACCAGTTAAGACTGTACCCGTTTTCCATGACGTGACTTCACTATATCGCGGGGATAGCAAAGTCAAGTTATTCAATTGTGTGGTGTGTCACAGTAGACATCTCTCAGCTTTTCATAGAACTTTGTAATGAAGTGACCCGCTATTATTGCTCGTCAATGTATTTGAGGAAATGAAGTGAAGAATTGCCGGCAGAAGTGAAAACAGCAGCTTAGATTTGATTTTCATGTTGTAACCTCCATGACGCTCAAGGCGCGTACCGTACTGGCCGGTTATAAAAAAACTAACTTTTGCTCCACGAATAAACAAAAAAAACGCTTCAAAAATCGAACGCGATTTTGTATTTCAAAATAAGCTCTTAGAAGATCTGATATCTTGGTACTTAAACTCTCCCTCCGTCTTACGCCAGACGCGAGTTTAAACATAAACATTAAACATAAACATAAAAAATGAAATAAACATAAACATTTAAAAGACACATTTGAAATAAACATTTATTATTATTATTATTATTTATATTTATACATTTTAATGTCTCTCCTATGCTAGGAGGTTAATTTTTGCGCGGGCCTAAGCCAAGCGCTTGTCAATTTTTTTTTATTTTTTTTTATTTATTTTTTTATGTAACTATACCTACTTATATTGAGAGAAATTTGCGTACTATGCGGCATGTATTCAGAATTACAGCTTTTTGTAAATATTATTAACATTTTTTACCCATCCCAAAAAGTCTTCAACGCCGATAAAGAAGTTCACTTCAATGAATTAAAGTATACAGGTTTTCTTAAAATTGTTCCCGAATATTTCAGCAGGGTTAGTTTGACTAAATATCTAGCTCTGCAGGTAATTATTTTTCAGGATCTTTGAATCATAGTTGACAAAATGTTTCTATCCACGATTTCAGCAGGTGACATCCCTACAAAGGGTTTTGAAGTGAAAACTTCTTTACCGGCGTTGAGCGCTTTTTGGGATGGGTAAAAAATGTTAAACTCGCGTCAGGCGTAAGACGGAGAGAGTTTAAGTAACAGGACATCAGGATCATCTAAGAGCTTATTTTGAAATACGAATGAATTGCGCTCGATTTTTGAAGTGTTTTTTGTTGAGTCGTGGAGCAAAAGTACTAGGGCATCGGCACATTGTTAGAGGTCTGACAATATAGATTAATACGCACATTTTTTTTGTAAGCGGCCAGTACGGTGCGCGTCTTGAGCGTCAAGGAGGTTACAACATTAAAATCTACTCTAAGCTGCTGTTATCACTTCTGCCGGCACTCACGGAGTGCTACCGTCGCTTTTTTTTATTCAAAATTTAGTCCTGCCCTTAATGTTCACTTTGAACATCAATCAAATGGCAACATAATCGTCAACATACATACATACATACATACCGTCACGCCTCTTTCCCAACAGGGGTAGGCAGTGACTACTTTGTTCCACTTGCTACGATCCTGACATACCTCTTTCGCTTCATCCACATTCATAAATCCCTTCATACATGCTCGTCGGTTTCGGGTCAACAATGATTAAAAAATCAAAAAAACATTTAGTACAGTGCTATTTAGTAAAACTAAACTAACAAGCTGTAGTGTGACGACCAGATAGCCTAGCGGTTAGTGAACCTGACCATGAAGCTAGAGGTCCCGGGCTCGAATCCCGGTAGGGGCAGACATTTGTATGATGAATACGAATGTTTGTGCCCGAGTCATGGATGTTGTATGTATTTAAGTATATATTTAGGTATCTACATTATTATAAGAATGCTTATCCGTTGCCTGGTACCCATAGTACAAGCTTTGCCTAGTTTGGGACTGGGTCAATTGGTGTAGGTAATTTGTCCCATGATTTTTTTTTATTTATTTAGTTGATGAAATATTTCGCAACAAATCTAAGAGACCTTTATTTAGAGTATTCGCATTATAGAGTTTCATAAATTAGACTGACCTTTGACCTTCTGCAGCTGTCGATTGCAGGTTTCAGTAGCGGGCTGTTTTAATTAATTTGTTATCGCTACAGTTTTTTTTACTGTCGGTTGGTACATATTTTCTAGATTCATCTTAGCAAAATGATGTTCAGCTTTTAACTATTCATTTAATTTCTAATTACGAAATTTGATATGCGAAACCGATTTAGCTGTGATTTTGTATACAAATAGCTTCAATCCCGAGGAAGGACGTAGGATAGTTTGTATCCCGACAAATAGCATAGTTTCCTCGGGATTAGTAATAGGCGAATTCTACGCAGATGGAGTTACGGACAACCGCTAAGTACTTATTATATAAGAACGTTGGGAAAAATCCTTTTCTTCGCCGTTTGAGTAATACCCATTTCTGTTATCAAAGCGGCGTCTCACTAACCGGCAACAACAAAAATTTAAACATTCCCTCAAAACGTCACATTTATAAATTATCATTGTGCTAGGAGACCTCTGTCTGAGCCTTCTTCACAAAGCAAATTTGTTGTCGCTGTCATTTATCATTTGTGGAGAACCCTTTTTTTTTCAGAACACTTGAAGTCTTCAGAGTGACGTTTTATGAAAAAGGCAGTGTTTGCCGGAATAAAGCGAAAATGGAAGAGAAAAAAGTCATTCTTGTTGGCCTTGTGGAGACGTCGCAAATTGAAAGTGCCCTGTGTTTTAAATATTAGATTAATTTTAAGAGTTCGGCTAAGTGAAGAATAACAACAGATGTGGTACAGACCTCTGCATTAATAGTAGGACAGGTGCCGTTTTGGCCGCTTCAAGGCCCTATGGCCTTCTTCTTCTTTCTTTCTTTTTTGTTCTTCTTTGGCTTTTTTATTGGCCTTTTTTGGGCTTATTCGTAAAGTTGTCTGTACCTTAGTAAACTCAATTTAAAGTTGAACATAGCCAAAACCGGCTCATGGCCAGAGTAGGGGCACTTACCCTAGCTCACATTGTATAGGCCTGAAGCGTGGTGTGCCGCTGTTGCATTTCCTAGATTATCGGGCCAACGGCCATTCATAGATTCTATCTTTTTCTTCTTTTTTTTTACATAAAATAGGCTTACGTTTGACCTCAATCTCGCTTGAAGGAAGGCGAAGATGAGGCCTAAGACTGTACACGTTTGGCCTAGAAGGTGTCTGTTCTGTCTATATTAATGAAACTCGGACTATTTACACCATTTGCTCAAGAACGAAGAAGATTTTAATGATCTTTGATTCGTTGAATTTGTCTGCACCCACTAGTGGCAAATATTATCCGGATCGGTACCAACTTAGGGATCTACAAAAAACAAACCTATTGTGTTCTTAAAGGTCAAGGCAACCACTCTTAACGCCCTTTGTTATGAGTGTCTATGGGCGGCAGTGCTTTCCATCAGGTGATCCGCATGCTCGTTTCCCCCTACCACAAATAAAAAGTGTAGCAGAATTAATAATCATCATATTATCATATCAGCCGACGTCCACTGTTGCACATAATACCTCCTCCTAATAATAGAAAATATGAAAAGTCATCGACAAAAATGCTATCCCTGATGACACGATAGAAACTGATTCTAAGCCCAAACAAAGTTTGCCGGGTCAGCTACTCGTAATTCATGTGCCTACCGGAATTCAAACCAGGATACTCTAGCTTCATACTCAGTATCCCAAACCACTAGTCCGTTAACCCGTAGTAAACGCCAAAAACAAACATAAAATTTGCGTACACATTGATTTATCGCAAACAGAGTTACGGGTAATACCGTTTGAGTTATTTTTCCAAATCGCCTCTTTTCACCGCCTAGCGGGGATCCCGTCATTTCTCTTTCGGACGAAGCTTACAAATGGCTAGCAGTTACGCCACTAACGCTGGGTGTTACTAAGGTAACAGATGAGCCTCTGCCATGAGCCTTCATGTTTATTGTATGCCGCGATTGTTTCGCTAAGCTCGCTTTTACAAGGAATTATTTAAGTTCTCTATTTGTTTTATTACTAGAGGATACGCAGGGTGACCTACTCGTACGCCGATTTGAGAACCAGATGAAAATAATTTCAATCAGAATCGCATTTATTTTGACGACGCGGTTGGCCTAGTTGGTAGAGATAGTGACCTTGCTTGCGTGAAAATTCTCTCAGGTGAAATCTTAGACCAAACCTATGTAGAAGTCTTACTGCTGGTCAAATAGGAGCTTCTATAAGACCTGACAACGGCTACTAATTGGCTATTTGGAATATTCTAGCCAATCTTGTTGCTACACAAAAGCGGTTGCATGTTATTCCATCACGGTATGTCAGTCTCAATGGATTTAGTCGATCTAAGCGAGACGAAGCAAGTAGATCTAGCAAGACATTCTGAAAAAGGTGAGTAAGACAGCCGGCGAAAAATACCATCGAGGGAATAGGCGAAAATCTCAGGAAACCTTGTTAGGCTATGCGGCTAGCAACTCATCACTATTTTGATTCCCCTTTGCACCTTTACGCCCACGTGGCCTTTAGGTCTTGTTACCTGCTCAGTCTACCCCGTGTCGGATCTTCTCTTCTTCTTCTTCTCTGTCTTCTTCTTCTTCTTGTCTTCTGTCGGATATAGACGTGATTTGTGTATGTATCATCTAACTAATATTATGAATGCGAAAGTATGGATGGATGGATGGATGTATGGATGGATGTTTGTTTGTTACTCAATCACGCCAGAACGGCTTAACGGATCTGGATGAAATTCGGCACATAGATAGAGAAAAGTCTGGAATAGCACATAGGCTACTTTTTATCCCGGAAAATTGCGCAGTGCCCGCGGGATAGTGATAAACGAATTCTTTGCAGACGAAGTCGCGGGCAACAGCTAGTCATAATATGAACGGCACTGCCCAAGCAGCACTGAGCACCTACTTTGCAAAACCTTTTCAATTTTAATTCAACAAAATATGCACAGCATCGCGTAATTTCTAACTAATTTATTTCCCTGTTAACACTGCGAATGCATCGCGTAAAATTGAGATCTTATTCAATGGAATGCGGTATCACCATGCACCAAACCATTATCCTTGCCGTCTGCATTCTAATCACTTTTGAACACGGCTGATTCTCCTTTGGCACACACAAAACAATTTTGTGGGGAATTGTAGAAGCGTGCATTAACCAATTCAAGTGGAGCTGTCGTGTGTCTCGTCTTAGTGCCTCTGTTGAACGTAAGAGTTAATACGGATGAAGACAGGACGGGTCTCTTTAGGTTGGTTGAGCTGAGCGTTTATAGGTACACTAGACACTTCAGTGCTCGGATGACTGCCGGATATTACAGTGAGTTATCTGTGTACAAACATGCTGCAGTGACTCTAGATTTGCGCTTTTTATTGAGTGTTTCCTGAAAATTTTATATTTCGCTTCGTTTCCCGCATTCAGTGAGACGCATTCTTGAGAAATTGAGTAAAATTTTCTGGCACGTGGTTCGAGTTGCAGTGAATTTTTGTGATTGAGCCATTTGAAATAATAGTGTGTTTATCAAACGGTACATTGTTTATAAACTTTGAGATGAATTTATATTTTTTTCCTGCATGGGGTTCCTCGCTTATGAGGGTCGCAATTATTTCGTCCCAATGGAAAATTTGTTGCGCAGTATTTGTCCCATTTTGATAATGAAGAGGCAATATCTTTTATCTATAAAAATATGATACGACAGGAAACGAAAATAAGGTTTTGTTTGGTTAATAGATTCTTTAAAATATTAGGAACACATTAGAAATTAAGCTTTGAAATGTAGGTTGAAGGTCTTAGGAGACTATTCAAAAGCGAAGGAATTATGTAAAAAAGTAAAATTAACAAAAATATTACTTGATTGGGCTTTATTTGATTAACAAACTTACACAAAATACTTTCAAGAACTCCACACATAACCTTCTTTATGACATTATGGGATGACTCGCGTTTGAGATCTTGTACAATATTGTGAAGACTTAATGCTGTGAAACAACAAAACAACTGGGAGCGAAGTTTATGAGGATATTGCAATGCTCGACTTAACCAAATGGGTTGTACGCATTATTTATTGTGAGGTATTAGTGTAGTTGAGGCCGTAGTAAGGGTTATATTTACTAGAAATTGTAAAGAGGCTTTTTAGATCAATTAGATGCTCAATTAGTAGGTCTTGACCCTCGCTCTGGGTCGTTTCTGGTGCAAAGGTTGTCCATCGCGGTACCACGTGGTAATGCTGCGAGTGTGATGGGCACCTTTGCGCCTGGTATGATGCGGGGCGGATTGTTTAACTGATTGTATTTATTTATTCAATTTTTTGACGAAAAAAAATAGTAGAGAGGAGTGAAGTCTTACAGGAGATTGTGAAATTTACTAAAGGACCAAATTGTCTTTAAGGTTAGGTTTTAGTTGTACAGTACCCGGGCATAAAGAATGCACATCGGTCTTCTCAGCTAATTTCGGTTTCGTAGAGCGTTGTCTCGCTTTAACTTACGTGAAGCCAATTGTCTCTTTCCAAAGACCGAAGTGTAATCTTTATGGCAGGGTTCGTGGTTAAGAAAAACGCATGAATGTCACATAATAATAACAACACACACATCACACACACACACACACACACACACACATACAACACATAACTGTTATTATGTGTTCAATAAATAGTTATTGTATTGTATGATATTTAGGTGTGTTTAAAAAAATAAAAATTGTGTAATAATCGGCTGGTAGCTAAGGGAATTGCTAACAGTTCACAATTTTGAAATCAAAAATTGTTTGTTTTTATGAATCAATAAAAAACCAATCGAGCTAAAAATTCATAAATTTCATAATCATCGTTTAATTATAGGTACGAGACATGACAACGCACCCAAGATTCAACATAGTATTTAAGTGACATTATTAAATGTAGAACAGAATACAATAGAAATAACACATTCAATATAAAACCAACTGCATTTCCGAGGAATATCAAAAAGGAGTACACTGTGGCGCACTCGGGCCATGGCGTGAAAAGGCGCAAAATTTAATAGAAACGTGTACACTTTTCATGTCCACAAGCACAAAGCGACGGAACGAATACTTCGTGGAATGGCGTAAATTTTGTGGAAATACCGGTGATGGAGTACCGACGAGTTACTGTGCAGGCGGGGGGTTAACATGGAGAGTTTTCGACGGAAATTTTGGTATTTTTCAGAAGTTTTGTTCTATTATCACATGTTTAATATAGAAAGGTTGTCATGTCGCCAAAGCGGTAATACTGATTTTGTTATTGGTGTTGAGTTTGTTGTAGGTGTTTTTTTCATTATTATTTTTTGTGGGGTTTTAAATTAGATGAATAAAAATCGGTACCTATCATAATCCCTTACATTTTATAAATTACTAGCGACCCGCCCCGGTTTTGCACGATATTATTATTATTTTTTATGTGATTAGGAAGGCAAACGAGCAAGTGGGTCACCTGATGGTAAGCGATCACCACTGCCCATAGACACCCGCAACCCCGGAGGAATTGCAGATGCGTTGCCAACCTAGAGGACTTAGATGAAATGCCTCTTGTGCCCGTAATTTCCCCGGCTGTCTTACTCTCCACACCGGAACACACCAGTGCAAGCACTGATGCTTAGCGGCAGGATTACCGAGTAAGATGGTGGTAGCGATCCGGACGAACCTTGCACAAGGCCCTACCACCCGCAAAAATGTTTACAGTTATGCATGTATTATACATTAAACCTTCCACTTGATTCACTCTAATCTATTCAAATAAACCGCATCAAAATCCGTTGCGTATTTTTAAAGATTTAAGCAACCATAGGGACATAGGGACATAGAGACATAGGAACATAGGGACAGAGAAAGCGACTTTGTTTTATACTATGTAGTGAAGTAGGTAAGGTACTATAGAATACAGTAAAATGACTATTTATTAAACGTCAAATACAAAGATACAGAAAATGTACTTACACACAAAAAATGAATAGGTAGTATAGTAGTTGACTTAACTAATAAATACGTGAAACAGCTTTGTACAAGAAATTATTATTTTCTTCGATTTCCCATTGCATTTATGGCTCAAAGCAAAACCGCTACCCGAACTTTAAAGTAAAACAGAAACATAAAATCTCACCTAACTTTGAAAGGGTGAGTCGGGGAAAAATCGACGGTCATTTGAAATTTCAATGCATCCGTGAACAAGAGCGGGGCAATAAAATGTGGGCTACACCGAAATACGATTTTTGTTCTTTATATTAGTATCACTTATACTATCCCTCTTACTCTCATATTAATGACTATTAATGTGAGCAGAACGGCACGAAATGAACTTCGGAAATTCGAAAATGAATTTCGTTGTATGGCCAGAATCTGGCCGATATCTGGGCGATATTGCTGAGAATCTGATTCTCAGCAATATCGAATGCTCGACCAAAACCCACGCATTGTAGGCCTTAGGAGTTCCCGCCGCCCTAAAAATAAAGGCTCATAGAAAAACAAACTTTTGGGCGTCAACCGTTTTTTTTGGGTTAAATCACTATTAGGTATTCTCTATTAAACTCAAAACTACTATCAGCATTCCTGTGCTAACGTGGGGCACGATCTAGGGATTTGACATCAATAAAAATGACGATATTTTAAGATTGCCCTGTTGATCAATTTGGACGTTGAGAGAACGTTCAGTTATTTAAAGTGAATTATATTCATCTAGACGACAATCTTTAACACTGACGAATATGGAAAAAAAATTGATTGTACGAGACGAGTATATTATAACAACTATTTTAAAATAAACATTTATAAACACACATTTTAATATGATTATTGTTTTTATTTTAAAATGAAAAGAAAATAAATAATAGTTATTTATGTCGAACAATAGACGTTGACATATATTATAACATCGATGTATTTTTATCAATAAAATATTTGCTATTATCACTTTAGTATAGGTGCCCCGAGTTAGCACAAGTGTATGACTATGAAATTGAAACATTGCTAACATAATAAATAAGAGTTTTTAATGATTCACGGTTAAGTTCATTCGAAATAGTATAAACGGGATGTGAACCGCGATTACCTTTATTGAGCACCCGATATTTCGATACAGTTGCATGCATCTTGATCACAGGTAGACTGAAGAAATTGCTGTATCGAAATATCGGGTGCTCAATAAAGGTGAACGCGGTTCACATCCCGTTTATAATATTTCGAATGAACATAATAAATATTATACGTATATAACTCATCTAATCAAAATTTAGAATAACTTTAAAAAAATGGTTTATGGATTTAGGGTGCGACCAAACCGCCGCGTAAACGCAGTGACGTGTCGTATGCGTCACGTTTTCTCACCGTTTCATCATACATTTTGTTGCGATTCCGTAACGTCACCGTTTTTTAAGCGGCGGTGTGGTCGCACCCTTATTTAAGTGGTGATTTCTCCAGTCCGCTCCTGTTTCAAATAATCACTTCGATTTTTACGCCACCCAAGCAGAACATGGTGTAATTCAAAAACTTCCATCCCTTTTGCGTAATTGTGCGTAAAACGTACGCCGAACGCTTTGCGTAGCGGAAAGGATAAAACTTTTAACGACAAAATTAATTTAATTCAGCAACTTTCAAAATAAACTCCAGTCATAAACGTTAGGCTTATGAAGCGTTTAAAGTCACGTGTGACGTCATAAAATCCTATGCAAGGATTATCTTGCGAACAGACTGTCATACAAAGCGTTCTGATTATTTTTGCAAGCTTTTTTTCAACTTGCTTTTTTTATAAGTATGTATTGTATGAAAGTTGTCTTCCTAATTGTCAACCATTTTTTAATTTCAATTAACTCGATCGAATTAACTTGAATTTCAGTATAAGTAAAATCTATACATATCTTTTTAGATTTTAATGATTCGTAAGTACTGTCAAAAAACATTGCATTTGAAATGCCTTTTTGTCAAAAACTTTTTGATCGTTTACCTTATTCGTTTGCTTCCGGCTAGAGAATTATTTAGTACTGGCGACCCGCCCCGGCTTCGCACGGTATATTATGCATGTATTATACATATAAACCTTCCTCTTGATTCACTCTATCTATTAAAAAAACCGCATCAGAATCCGTTGCGTAGTTTTAAAGATTTAAGCATACATAGGGACATAGGGACAGAGAAAGCGACTTTGTTTTATACTATGTAGTTAAGTTCATGATGTACCTAAATGTAGAGCTTAGATGACAATAAAATAATCATGAACCGTTAAAAAAAAAGCTTTTGTCAAATAAAACATTGCTTGTAACTTGTTGTTGCACATGATGTGTGACACCTGACAGCAGGATAAACTCATTACTAAATTTGTCTTCCTTACTTCTTCTGCACTTCACAAATAGTCACAAAAACAAAACAAATTTAATGTGTAACAAATTTTTCAAAAAAAAAAAACATCAAACGTCATATTAAAGTTTTGTATGACAGCGTATATGAAACAAGCACTTCTTAATAATATGACACATAAACGTACTAAAATTACAAGCTGGGTTGTCTTTAGTCGAGTAAGCACGGTATGCTTAGCATATATTACATTAAAATTTACGATAATACTGCGTCACATGTTCACGAAATACTTAGATGCAATAAAATTATTGAATTGAGATTCAGACAAGGAGTTTTCATTCAAATTGCAATGGCCGAACAGCTAAGACAGCTATGGTGAAAAATGTTCATTCTGAATTTGAAATAAGAGTAAATTAGAAGAAAATTACAACTCTAAATTATTTAGCCAACAAGTTAAAGATTAAAGGTGGAAACACATTATTAACTTAATAAGATAATGTATGTGTTTAAGATAATGTTTGCATGCCAATTTATTTGGTTAGACGTGTCACTGGACATTAATACAAATTACTTACTAGACCACTTTTTTACCATGTCTAAAGTAAAATAAATTATTTCATTTCATTTATTTCATTTCATTTATTTCATTTCATTTCATTTCATAACACGCGACGCGACCCGATGCAACGCGACGTGTGTTGAGTCGAATCAAATTGTATTATTTTCTATGACCAGAACCACACTATGAACATCCGACGCGACGCCATGCGCATACATTCGTTGCATCGGGTCGCGTCGCGTGTTAATAATGTGTTTCCACCTTTAATTTGAGCTGTAGTTTTGTTAAAATGAACAGATTTATACAACTATCGAGTGACGTGGTTTCAAAAATCGAGCCCCAGGGCAGTCTTCACTGGGAACTCTTCGATGATTGGTCCGATTGATTTGAAATCAAGTCTACAACAAAAACTACAGTCATCAAAAAAGCTTTGTAACAAAATTTAATTTTTTAACCAAAACTTATTTTACGTTTCCTTTTTGATTAATTAATATAATACTTTTTCATTTATTTCGTGTTTAATGATGTTAATGAACATTAAGGAACACAACAGAAACGCTAGAAATAACCAAATAACATATCTATACGGTCTTGTAGATAGAGTTTTCTGGTACAGTAAAACATTTTTCATTTTTATGAAAAACTTAAATTGACAGTAACTTTGATATTTTCAAGTAGAAAAGTAGAAAATTGGCCTGCTTCAGCTACGAACACTGGCGGTCTGCCCACTCATTCCACCCACTGCTCGCCATTAGGTACAATTTTAAACTACCCCCTGCCCCTAGAATACTAAGCTTTGGAGATCTGGCTTTATTATAAATGCTACGTCTGACTGCTTCTAGTATTTTAATACTTTTAAATCTTGATTTCTATTTTCTGCAGGCCAGACTGGATAAAATCTAGTTAATATTATAAATGCGAAAGTATGGATGGATGGATGGATGTTTGTTTGTTACTCAATCACGCCAGAACGGCCCAACGGATCTGGATGAAATTCGGCACATAGATAGAGAAAAGTCTGGAATAGCACATAGGCTACTTTTTATCCCGGAAAATTGCGTAGTTCCCGCGGGATAGCGATGAACGAATTCTTTGCAGACGAAGTCGCTGGCAACAGCTAGTAGTTTATAATGGTCATTTAATTTTTCCTGTTATTCTACTATGGATAGCGTTGATTTTTGAGTTCTACTAAAACCAAAGATCATCATCATTACCTCGGCTACTAAGGCCAATTGAAGTCAATTGTCTCGTGTCATTTTTTTTTTTTTACTAGCTGTGGCCAGCAACTTCGTCTGCAAAGAATTCGTTTATCACTATCCCGCGGGAACTAAGTAATTTTCCAGGATAAAAAGTAACCTATGTGCTATTCCAGATTTTTCTCTATCTATGTGCCGAATTTCATCCAGATCCATTGGGCCGTTCTGGCGTGATTGAGTAACAAACAAACATCCATCCATCCATATTTTTGCATTTATAATATTAGTTTGATTTGCGTTATATTTTAGCGTTTAGTGTCAGTACCTACAAGAAAAGGTACCTATTGTAAGAGGCCTCGCCCTACTAACTAGCAATGCTCCTAATCCCATGTCTTCGTAACCGCAAACCACTATCCAAAGGGCAGCAAAGGGTTCAGACATCCCTCCCAGTTTTACAGTATGGCAACTTGTGTATTAGACACTGACTATCAAAGACAGCTTAAAAACCATCTATAAAGAACTTTTTGCTAAAAAAAACATTTTAATATACAAAATAGATTTTCAATTGTTTTTTTTCTTTGGTGACTACACTTTTTGTTGGCATAGTTGAGTTAAGACCATAGAGCAAACGACCTAATAGAGTGGAAACGTCATAACAATTCATAATGAAATAAAATTACGCCAAGCCGAAATTGGCATTTACTGTACTCTGATTGGTCAGCCGAAGGTCAAAAGAGTTAATAAAGTTGAGCTATCAGCTGTTATGAATAGTTAATTAGTCGTTGTTTTTGCTTTTTTGTAGGTACTGCGTCAAAATTATCGGAAACTCGTTAAAGGTAATCGCGGTCTCTTATCTTTTTTTTCGGTCGAACTTGCTGTATCTGTTCTCTATATCAACTATTACAACATTTTACATAATCAATTGACATAATTATTGTAGGTGGGTACATGTTTCCTGTCAAGAAGTTTTCATAAAGAGAGACGATTTTTAAAAATAATAAGGAGATTATATAATTTATAGGTTAAAAGTAAAATCCGCATGTCAAACATATTATTTACTTATAATATATACTTAATCATGTATTTTGGCCTTCACTCGTATAAAATGATGATGATGATGACTCAAATTATATAGTTACATCTTTTCCCACACGTCGGTATTCGTGTCGTAAAGAGGAAATAACAGATTGTGACCGCATCGTTTTGACGTATCTGGCTAAGGGGAAAAACATTATACCTACGTCAAGGTCACTAGTGTACTCGTAGTGTGATTTAGACACTTGAGCAGGTTTTTATGCGAACATCACGTTAATTGTAGCTTGTGTGCTTTGCTGATTAAGCGTGAGTACCAAGTTAACGATAACTATGACCATAACCAGGGATTTTTACATCCTATTCCTACTAATCCTACTAATATTATAAATGCGTAATTTTGTGACAATGTGAGTGAGTGAGTGTGTGTGTTTGTTCTTTCTTCACGCTAAAACGACTGGACGGATTTGGATAAAATTTGGAACGAAGATAGCTGGTACCCTAGATTAACACATAGGCTACTTTCTATCCCGGAAAATTGCATAGTTCCCGCGGGATAGTGATAAACATGCCAAGGATTGTAGCTGCCTAGAGTCTCAACGTAAATAATTTATTGCAGAACGAGGGTGCGACCAAACCTGTCGTATGCGTCACGTTTTCTCACCGTTTCTTCATACATTTTGTTGCGGTTCCGTAACGTCACCGTTTTTTAAGCGGCGGTGTGGTCGCACCTTTACAGATACTATCGACATCAGTTCTTAAGTCTAATTCTACATGGACGAAGTCGCGGGCAGAAGCTAGTACATAATATTTTCATAGAGAAATTTTGTGACAAATGTGCGTCAAAATCATCGACATTTTCGTTGGACTTGGCGCGACGCACTGTAAGATTAGGGTGCGACGAAACCGCCGCGTTTACGCAGTGACGTGTCGTATGCGTCACGTTTTCTCACCGTTTCTTCATACATTTTGTTGCGATTCCGTAACGTCACCGTTTTTTAAGCGGCGGTGTGGTCGCACCTTAATGAATGTAACTTTTTAATGATGAAAGAACCGTCAAGTGCGAGTCGGACTTGCTCGTGTGGGGTTTCGTAGTTATACAATGAACAAGTTGGTATAGGAACCAAGTAAGGGTGTGTGTAGTAAATCAATTAATTTTGACTCACTAAGCCTCTTATTCATAAACGTTCTATAGGCTTCTGCTAACTTAGCAATCGTTTGTCCTTATCTGTCTCTTTGACATTTATCTTTCAGAGCAGAAACGTACCAGAGCGTATGTATGTATTATATGACTCTTTATAATATTGTACATAAAACACATTAATTTTACAGGTAATGAGACAAATAGATGTACACAGGCAAACTAAACGAACGCGCCGAGCGTTTATGAATGAATAAGGGTGCGACCAAACCGCCGCGTATACGCGTGACGTGTCGTATGCGTCACGTTTTCTCACCGTTTCTTCATACATTTTGTTGCGATTCCGTACCGTCACCGTTTTTTAAGCGGCGGTGTGGTCGCACCCTAAGGGGGTAAAAGATGCAAGAACATAGTAACAACTAAGACAGTCTAGCGACAAAAGAAACAGAAATATTTTAAAGTCGAAATGCAATTTGCAAAAAAGAAAAAGGGCCTTCAAGCAAAATTCCGATAGTCATTTTAAAGGGAAATGTCGGAAGGAATACCGACGGGAAGAAAAACGCTAAGGTGCTAGGCGGATGCTTCAAATGCGGAGGAATTGCTTTTGATGCTTTAGTTTTGGGTTCCGTGGGGACGAAAAAGCTTTAAAAACCCTTAAAAGGTTTTGTATTAGCTTTTGTCCGCGACTTCGCTCACGGCATAAAAAGTAGCCTATGCAATGTTAGCTTATGTATTTCATAAAAGAGGTAGGTGAAAATATTTTTGCGTACAAAATAATATATCCTTGTGACTCACTGAGATATACTTGCAAATCGTTCAAAAACTCCTTGTTTCTATAGACAGTTGGAAATAAGAAACCTTTTTTAAATGGTTTTGGCCTAAGAGCTTAGAATTTCTGTTGTGTACCTGACAGATTTATAAAATGACAACCTACAGCCAACTACTTATTCTTAAACAAATTTATTATCAGTTGTTGCCCAGAGTGCATCGGCCTGAACGATGTTTTCTCCGTTTAAGACAGGGATTGTGACGCTTAAGTACACCAGAAAGTTATTTAACTAGCCTTGTAATCCTGTTATAGAACAATTTGTGATTTGTTAAACTGTTTAAAGTGACATGAAGTTAACATTTAGAGTTTAACTTAGGTTTCATCATCATCATCATGGCCTTTTGGTGATCCAATCTTGGATGTAAGCCTCTTCCCTCTTCTTTCACTCAGTTAGGTTGGGAGTGGATCAGAATTTATAAAGTTTAAAATGTATAATGAGTTAAAAATGTATAATAGTTCAAAATATAATAATATATATAATGCAGTTTTCTGTGAAACTGTTAGGTATTATGATTTTTTTTATAGCGTAATCTATAGATTGGTTTAGGTTAGGTTAGGTTTAGTTTATAGCAATTCTGTTAATTTGCAATTTTCTGAGAAAATCGCATTATATATTTTGAACCATTATGTATTTTAACCCATTATACATTTTAAACTTTATGGATTTTAATACGTTACCCCTTAGGTTTACACCAGTTAAAAAGCGTCTTTAAGAAAAAAGTTGTTTCCACTTAAATAAATAGGTGGTCACGGAACCTTCACAAATTTAAACTCTTCAGAAATAAATTTATTCGAAGAAATCGCACGGAAATCTCGATTATTCACGTAAATTGAAAACCTAGCATTATCACGGTTTGCCGAACATACTTATATTTCTTCTCAATAGGCCTAAGGCTAAATGTTTTGGTCTTTTCTTATTTTTAAGTTTTCCTTTGGGTTTTATTCCCCTTTCCACCTATACGCCCACAACCATGCTAAGCTTGGCCTTTAGGTCTTATTACTTTAGGCTCTGTCTACCCCATAAAATAGACGTGACTTGTGGTGTGTGTGTATCCTTTGTTTGAAGATGCATTAATTTTTTTCCAAAATGTTGAGTCACGTACTTACTCCGTTTTTTATACAAATAATCAAATTTCATGTTGTGTCTGACACTGGAAAATGTCAAAGTGACCATTTGCGAACAAAATAGTTACTCCCTTTCATAAAAACATGGTGTGAATGAATGAATCAGTTGTTGTCTTTATCTGTCAATTTGTCATTTTTTATTTGCCAGACACAGACAAAAACCATTACCGATTTTAAACTTTTTATGAACATAAGTACCTGAAAAAAAAATTGATTGAGTATCATTTAATGGCGCCCATTAAACTCTCTGAGCCCGGCAGTTAACGGATCCCAATGATTCTAAAAAAATATAAATGTACCAGGACATCATCAACCTATATCAGTTTTTTTTTTTAGCTTCTATAGCTATGGTTATATACCCCAGTGGATTATTGTTTGGGGGTGTCTGATACACCCCGTATAGGATTCTCTCAAATCATCCTGCGGCTCACACAGCGGGCTTTAGTGCTGTGAATTTTCCACAATCCCGAATGGTGCATAATGCATGTGCGAATAAATTCCAAATACGTAACTGAAACTTATATCCGTTTAGTGCAAATTCCCAGGCCCCAATAGGATCGTAAGTTACAGGTTTATTGATCGGTGGAATCAGTATTTATTTTCACCAGGCTACCCTTATTACTATCCCACGGAAATGAGGAACAACGTCGAACTATTCACCTCTTTCTTTCACCCTCTCAAGCGAGTGAAAGAGATAGTTTAAGGGTTACGAAAGCGTTTAAGGATCGAGCAAACGATACTTTGCATACGTTTTCGGTTCCATCTGGTTTGTCTCAATTTATTTTTGTTCCATTGTGTACGCTTGGCTATATCTTTTGCGAAAACCGATAGAATGACGTTGGGAACACTTCACTTAAATTGTTGCTTTGGCGAATGTTTTCTTTTAGATATCGAGAACAAGTCTTTGATATCAAGCTTCGAACAAGCAAGAAATAACCCTTGGGTTATTATTTTAGAAAATATAGTCGGAAAGTTTTATTTCAAGACTATATTATGTTAAATGCCGGGGAATCGGAATAAAAGAAACTACTTATTTCCTCGAGTATGACACTGGTTTATTCAGAATCACTTGTTCGCTACCAGGTCATGGAACAGAATGCCCTATTAGTTGACAATCAGGTGCTTTTATAACAAATCCAGATGGCAGCACTGTAGCTGTACAGTTTAATCAAATGAAACGTTTAATTCAAACCTTACTTTATAGATGAATGTATTTATACTGCACTAAATTCTAATTAATACATAATTTATTTATACTAACCAATCATAAGGCACAACTAGCCATTTAAACAACGATGGTTTGATTTATATCATGTATAGTGACTAACAACTCGGCCATCCTTTAGTGTAGAGTCCTCTCTACAAGTAATAGAGATTTTATGAACTAACAATACCTTAAACATACAGTTGGGCTCAGACAAGCAGGGTCTTTTGAATGCTTACTAACATCAGCAAGATATCTTAAGCCTAATTGTACACAACATAATACATCCTAAACTTAACAGAGATATTCATTCTTTACTTATTTATCAATCATTCTTAGTGACTTAGGCACCATGACAACGTGCCTGTTCATATCATTCGTAATCGAGCTCAGTGGCAATTTAGTGCCAGCCATGACGTTGCCCAGTCACCAATACTTGACGATTATCGGTCACTGGCTGAGCTGGAAACTTACTTAGAAATCAAACATAAATAATATATATATATTCCTCTCTATATATATATATCTTAACACATAATGATCATAAAGCCAGCACCAGTCTCTAAGCATCGTCCCCAAAATCTACATCGCTACCACTACTACTACTATCGACATTAGCACTATTAAAATTCATCCAAGAAAATATCTTGTCACTGCTAAACGTCCCTTCATAGGGCTTCCCTTTTCGCGATAACGGGGTATCTTCTATAACGTACCTGTCGTTCGGTAGAACCTTTTTAATCCTATAAGGTCCTCTAATTTTAGGTTCTAATTTTCTAGATTGCCCGTCTAAACCTGGAATAGCCCTCAACACTCTCACTAAATCACCTTCATTAAAAGTTTTCTTATTCTTAGCATGCTTATCGTACCTATCTTTGTCCCTAATTTGTTGCTCATCAATCAGTCTCTTTGCTTCCTGTCGTACCTCTTCTAAATTACTAGCAACTACTCCGCTGCCTATATCGTCAAAAATTTCGTTCAAAATGCCCTCGCATGGATTCGTAACTCTCCGTCCAAATAATAACTCGCATGGAGTTTTCTTAGTGGCTGCATGCATTGCAGTGTTTATGCCTAACTGTATATCTGGTAAGTAGTCATCCCACGTGCCTTTTGGTTTGTCATGAGTCATTGCGCCTAAAGACGCTAAAATTGTGCGGTTATACCGCTCGACTTGACCATTGGCACGTGGGGTGGCCACTGCGTTGTAAACGTGTTTTATACCAGTAGTTTTAACATACTCCTTAAATTTAGCTCCTGTGAAACTAGTGCCTTGGTCGGTAATAAGTCGCGTGGGAGCACCAAAGTAGCTAATGTGTTCCCTTAGCACCCTGACACTAGTGGAAGACTTTGTGTTACGTACAGCAGTGAGATTCACAAATTTCGTGAATGCGTCTACAATGACCAGTATATAAGTATTACCGCGCCTACTTTTGTTAAACGGTCCAAGATGGTCTGCGTGTATAGTGTGAAAGGGGACGTCAACTTTCGGTATTGGGTGCAGTGGTGCAGTTCGTGAACCACCAGGTAGCTTATGGTGTGCGCACTCTAGACACGCATTAACATACTTTTTGACAAATCTGCGCATTTTTGGGAACCAATAAGTTGCGCGGATACGTTCCAGAGTTTTGTCGAATCCGAAATGACCTACACTGTCGTGATTGTTCCTTAAAATTTGCCAACGGGAACCCTTGGGTACGACCCACCGTAAAACGTCGGGACTAATTATGCGAAAGACTCTTCCGTTTTTAAGCTTGTAATTTTTAATGATGTCTACGGTTTTATCGGACTCTGGATCTGCAAGAACGTTTTTAATGTTCCTAATCTCTTCGTCATTGTCTTGGATGGTAGCGATCCAGTCCCCAGCATCGACTGTTAATATATCCAGCGCCCGATTGCTGTCTGTATTATCTGGAATAGCATGACGGCTGAGAGCGTCAACATGAGACATTCTCTCACCTGGTCTATATTCGATAGCGCAGTCGAATTCTTGGAACTGAATCCACCACCTTGCTATTCTGGGCACCAGGTCGCGTTTCGTTAAAGTAGTGCGAAGTGCATTACAATCGGACAGGATTTTAAAATGAATTCCTAGTAAGTAGACACGGAATTTATTTAGCGATGCAACAACGGCGAGTGTTTCGAGTTCAAATGAATGAAGTTTCTGTTCCTCTTTAGTAGTTTGGCGGCTGTAGTATGCCACAGGTTGAAATATACCAGCTTCATTCTTTTGAACCAGAATTCCGGCTACCCCCATTTTACTTGCGTCCGTATGGAGCTGTGTTTCTGCGCCCTGGTTGTATAACGCAAGTACCGGCCTTTCAACAAGATTATCTCTAAGGGTCTCGAATGATTTTTGTTCTTCACCTGTCCACTTCCACGAGGAATCTTTCTTGAGGAGGTGAGTCAGAGGCCTTGCAATTAGCGCAAATCCTTTGACGAACCTTCTAAAAAAACTTGCAAGACCCAAGAATCTTCGTACATCATGCGGGTTTTTCGGTACGGGAAATTTTGAAACGGCTTCAGTCTTATGGCAACCTGGTCTTATACCTTCCGCCGAAATTTCGAAACCTAAATAGTCTATTTTGTCGAAACAAAATTTACATTTGTTCAATTTTAAGGTCAATCCACCGTCACGCATTAACTTAAGAACTTCTTCTAACCTAATTAAACTTTCTTCAAACGAGCGTGCTGGAATCAGTATGTCATCCATATACACAAGTGCATATTTAATTCTAGCTTCATTGAGAATTTTATTCATAGTTCTCTGGAATACTGATGGTGCATTGACTAACCCGAAAGGCATGCGACTGTACTCAAACTGACCATCAGGTGTGACGAATGCAGTCTTTTTACGTGATTCTTCTGCTATAGGGATCTGGTAATAGCCAGAGGCTAGATCTAATGCGATAAATATCTTATTCCCGGCGAGAAGATCAAGTTGATCCTCTATGCGGGGTAACGGGAAATGCTCCTTCACGGTTTTGTTATTTAAAGCTCTATAATCGACGCATAATCTTTTCTCCCCATTTTTCTTTTGAACTAAAACTATCGGACTAGCGTAAGGAGAAGAAGACTCTCTAATAATACCGCTATCGAGCATTTCCTGTACCATACCGCGGACCTGTGTTCTATCTGGAGCTGACAAGCGGTAGGGTCTATAAACAATGGGTTCGTTGTCCTTTAAATGAATCACCATCTCTGATGCAGAAGTAAATCCCAGGTCGTGTAAACCTGAAGAGAAACAGCTCTTATACCGGTCCAGCAACTCGACTAAGCGCTGTTTCTCCTCCAGTGTAATGTTACCACAGAGCAATGATGATTCATTTGAGACTTCAACGTCAAACACACTCAGCGGCGGATCAGAGCTACTTACGCCCTGCGCACGCGTAATAAGGGTATTATTAGGCAGAATCAAGTCGTGACTGCACATATTTTGTCCAATAACTTTACCTTTTCCGCTTACCAACTCATATTCACCCGGAAGTAAGAAATACTCCTCACCAGGTCGACCTCTTATCGTACCGTTAACGTAAACCCTGCCAGTATATTCGGTGTCTGTTACAACTTCTATTAACGTGATACCTGTTGGTTTTAAAACTACTTCATTTACAGACCTTAAAATATGTTTCTTAAGTTTTCTAGATTCGTGTCGCTTAACAATCAAATCACTACTGGTTTTTATAATCTGTATCGTCGGACGTTCAGTATAAGTGTGCCCTATGAGTACTGGATGACTAATCATGTGATCTTCTACGATAAGTGCTTCAACATCGTGCTCTACGATGGCTTGAACGTCTACAGAGACATGAGTGCGCCCCACCGGAGTATATGGAACATTACCTAAACCTTTCAAGACCGGTAATTCATTTGGTTGCCAAGTTAAACCTAGTGTTTTTGCGTCTGTTAGACGTATCAGAGTGCAGTCACTGCCGAGATCAATATGTGCAATAACGGTTTGTTCGTTAATTTTAACTGGAATTTTGTATTTATCTTCTATGGTTGTGTACTTCGAAACTTTCATAACCGCTGAAGTCTTTGCCGTGCCTGCACCCTGATTGGCTTTGGGACAGCTTTCAGCTAAGTGCCCCCGCCAGTTACAGTTCGTACACTTTATTGTTGGTTTTGGACACTGGAAAAAAGGGTGGCCCGTTTCGTTACAGTTGAAACAGGTGACTTTAGCAAAAGACCCTTTCTTTGTAGAACCAACAGTGTCTTTGACGATATTCTTCCTATCTTTCTCTTTATTTTTATTGATGCTATCTGTTTTACTACTCTGCCCCACTTTAACGGTTTTGAAGAACCTCAGTACTTGTTCGGGCTCGGAAAATTGCCCCGATTGGGCGCTTAAACGAATACCACGATCTTCTATACCAGACACTACACAGTCTACCGCATTCCTGCCATGAATGTCGCACCGATTTAATAAATTAAGTTTATCGTAGTAGTAGATGTCTAAAGACTCGCCGAAATGTACTTTTTTATTAAGCATCTCTGTTAATAAATCTGAATAATTTTCACGAGTCGGAAAAGATTCTCGAAGCATATTTTTCCACTCAGACCACGTGTGAAGTACAGACGGTAGACCCTGGTACCAAGTCTTGGCTACACCACAGAGCTTCGGCAGTGCATAATGAACTATATGTTTGTAACAAGGCAAATTCGGTCGAAGAGCATGAGACCTCAAGGCCAAAGGGGCCTACAGCCTGAGAGGCAAGGTCCTTACATTTAGTAAAAAGGGCGCCTTAGGTGCCTTGCCTACAAACAGGAAGAGTTGCGGGTGAAAAGGAAACAAACCTCGTTGCCAGGCTATAACTTTATTATCTAACACATTGGCTATGTATGTCATTAAGGTAAGCTAGAAAGTGGCTAGGCTTAGTGGTTAATACCAATATAAACTTAATTCCTAAGATTTTTGGAAGTAAGAGTGGCCGTCAGCAGAGAGTCGGTGAAAAGTATAAGCAGTGTAAGTGTGAAAGTCAGTCAGGCCTACACAGAAGAGACAAACGATAATTGAAGCAAGTGGAAGACGTCGAGCAGCCTTCCATCACCATCCCTCTAAGGTGGGGAAGCGAAGGGGCCGCAGGCACCCGGCGAAACCGCAGACACAGGTCCTGAGCAGCCTCCGCACACCGTGAAGTTTTCTAGTCAAATCCTAGTCTCGCCTAGCGATGCAGCAGTCCAAATCCTAGCCTCGCCTAGCGATGAACTGGCCAAAGCCTAGCCTCGCCTAGCGATGCAGCAGCCAAATTCTAGCCTCGCCTAGCGATGAACTGGCCAAAGCCTAGCCTCGCCTAGCGACCCACATAGTGGGATTTTATATGCAGGATTCAGTACACGGCCCGCCGAAGGGTCGGGTCGCTGCCCTCACACACGGCGCTCGCCGGATTAGAGCATCACGCTCACCAGAGCTATTTATCCAGGTAGCCAACGCTGGGGACTCTACGTGCCTCGGAAGTTCACCATCAGAGTGATAGCGCGATCATTTAGACCGACTTATTTACGAGACGAACGCCCGGGACTTGAGACAGGGCTCCGCAGCTCATCATCAACCAAAGGCGGAATTAAATAAAGCCTCCATCCAGCGATATGTAGGCAAAAACGCCTTGCCGTAAGGCTTTTAACTATCGACCGGCCGCCAACTCATCAGGCTCGTCGATGATAAATAGACGTGAAAAATCACTCAAAAAATCAATAGCCTGCGGCTGCGTGGCACGTCCCGTTACATTGTCTTCTTTAAACGCTTGATTAAACTGAAATTTCTTTTTAAAACTTAAATAGGCCGGAGGCCATTTTGTCTTGTATACGTGCCCTGTTTCCTGTCGCAGGATCGCGCAGTCATTCGACATACGACGGCGGCAAAGGCGTATTTCCTCCTTTAACCGCGGTCGCGCCTCGCTACTTGGAATCTAACTGCAAACATGGAACTAAAATCGTATTTCAACCTGAAACGAACACGAAAGGAATCCTGAAACAATAAAATTAGGCTTCCTGCGGCATTGTAGTACCGTAGAAAACAAAAAGCTGAAAATAATTTAAATTCTGGCTGTCACTTCAAGCTGTCAAAACAAACGTCACACACTCGAGGTTAACTGCGCGAGAAAACGCCTCACCTATTACGTTCGGAAGCTGGAATGTTGACATTACTATTTGTAAACAAACCGGGAAAAGCCACAGACTAAAAAAAAAGGTGTTACAGTATCGTTTCAGTTGGGGAAAATAATTTTATTTCAGAATTTGCAAGAATTCTGAAATAAAATTATTATAAACCTCCCGCGTGAGACCGAGAAACTCAAAGATGGTTGTTGTCTCCGCCCGCAGGGGGAGAAATCTGAAATCATGGTATTGGAATAAACATAACAACTAAATCCCTATTCCACTACACAGCTCACCAACAGTGAGATTAAACTCAGCTGGCCACTCCAACCTGCTCCACTACTATCTAAAAAAACATAATGTAATACACATCAAGGAAAGAATTGCCTTCGCCCTCAGGGAAAAGCATCTGAAATCATGATCTTGGAATTTAGCCGATAGATACACATAACCAGCTAAATCCCAAGTCCACTACACGCTTAAAATAAATATTCACAGTACCTAATATTTAACGCTAAGCAAACTTAATTACCTATTTGACTTTCATGTCCAAGTTATTATGGTACTAACCGGACCCTACTCGTGCCTAACACTGACGTAACCACCATTAGGTCTCGTAAAAGTACTAGCAAAATAAATATAAGGGGAGTGACACACATCCAACCTCATTTATAAGTAATGAAATAAACAATGGGGCTTATAAAGGAATTCACCCCGGATTAATAGACAACGGCCTATAAATGTAAAGAAACAAGAAAAAGGGGAGCGACACACATCCTACCTTTCAAGAACAATATGGGTTTTCACCCGTTATACCCAAACATAAATTTTACTCAGGGAGAGACTAAGTAAGTATAATAATGGGGAACAGAAAAATAAAGAGTCGGGCTCCCTCTATCGGCCAAGAGTAGAGTGCCCAATCCTCGACTTATTTGAAAAATAAAATAAAAACTTAGAATTGTTTTTATCTCGGACCGGCTCTCTCTCTAAGGTAAGAGACGGAAACTTAAATTTAACATATCTTAAATTTAACGCAACGTTATGAACGTGGTAAGCGAACTTAGGCTTATTTACTACTATGGACGAGACGGGACTTCACAAATGGATCCATTTAATCTAGTGTTCCTAACGCTAACCCGGGATTAAACTAAACTTATCTAATAACTCATGGAACATGACCGGTAACAACCGCACGGTCAGTCCACCTTAATGTAACTAAAACTCGAATGATAGGTCAGAGGTGTAGTCTATTCGGCTACTCGTCACCTTCACGAAATGGAAAAAACCGGGTTGTCCCTGCTCCTGGAGAAGGAAGCAAAGGGGGGGAAAATAACTTGTCATGATAAGGGCCGTCTTCGCCGAATCCGGGGAAGACGTATTAAATCATGGGTTGGGGAATAAGTCACCTAAACGAACGGTTGACTTAGTCTCCAATCCACTACAGGTCACAAAAAAATAGGGAAGAAGGCGTAATCGCCTGAGTGAGGACTTCGATGTTCAGCCTCTTGTGCAGAGAAAACCGGCTGTCTTGCTCTCCAGACCGCGAACGGAAGGATTAGTGAGCAAGATGGTGGTAGCAATCCGGACGGACCTTGCACCTGGTCCTACCACCGGCTGGTGTCGCGTAGTAAACGGCACCTATAAACAAACGAATCAGTCAGTAAACCATTCCTTAAAACAAAAACCAACGGTCAGAACAATACTTTTCCCATCTGTTACACACTACAAGTTCGGACATAGAAAAAAAACAAAGGCAAAAGTACGAACTACTTCTTAAATTAAAACATGGAACATTCTTAAACTTACTTAAACACAGAGCTTAGAGGCAGGTGGCAGTTCGCTAGCGGTGACAGATTGTCTCTCACGCTGACTAGGAACTAACGACCCGAAACGTAACATACCTAACCTAAGTTACAGGGTTGTCCAACCCAGCAGGATCGGTTCCTTCCCGATCGAGTAAGTCCTTTATATGAAACCGCCCTAAAGGTTTACCGTCTAAAGATTTCAACGAATAAACTAGGGGAGAGTGTTTCTTGTCGATAAAACATTTTTCATATTTCGGAGAAAGTTTGGCACTAAAATATTTAGCAGCGTTTGACAGAGGGAAACAACGCTTATAAATAATCTGGCCCTCCTGAAATTGAATAGGTCTCTTTCTAAAATTATAGTATTTAACATTATGCAAATACGCCTTTTTAAGGTGACCTTGTACCGATTTATAGATAGTATTCAGCCTAGGAAGATTGGACGAAAATGGCTCAAGACATACCGCTACAGATGCGGGATCTACGGGCTCCTCCAGGTTGTAAAGCGACCCATCCATGATCATCTCCCTACCGTGCGTCAGGTAGAACGGCGTAAACTTAGTACCTTCGTGAACCGAAGTGTTCAGGGCACACTGAATCTCTGTTATGTTCTGATCCCATTTGCGATGATCAGAACGCACATAAGAGGCTATGGCCCGAATTATTTCACGGTTTGCGCGTTCACACTGATTGGTCTGTGCATGGTACCGTGGGTTGTAAAAGACATTTGGGACCCCATAATTAGTCAACAGATCCCTAAATTCCTTCGAGATGAACTGAGGTCCATTGTCGACGTAAATGAACTTACTCACCCCGTGAGTTAGGAAGACACCCTTCTCTAAACATTTAACGATCGCCTTAGCAGTCACGTTACGCAAAGGAAAAATTAGAACATACTTGCTAAAGTAATCCGAGCAAACAAACAAGTATTGATTCCGAGCATACGATGGAGGAAAGGGCCCTAAAATGTCACACGAGACGGCCTCCCATGGCCGCGTGACTTGACGAGGGTTACCCATCAAACCAGCTCTGGCTGTATTGGTAGGTTTATAACACCTACAAACCTCGCATGTGCCCACATACTTCTCAACGTCACGGTAAAGACCTGGCCAAAAGTAGATGGCACTAATCCGCTTATGCGTCTTCGCCACACCGAAGTGTCCGGAGGCCGGGTCGTCGTGATACTTCTTTAACACTTCTTCACGACATTCTAAAGGCACAACCAGTTTCCACTCGAACTGCGACGTTAAGCTGTACTTGTTTTTGGATAATCTAAATAGTTTTCCATCCGTTACCGTGAAGTTAGGAAATAAACGGGGATTTTCCGAGCAATCTTTAAGAAGTTTCAGATACCAAGGATCCCGCACAACCTCGGGACTAATCGTTATGGAGTCGATCCTAATGCGAGAGAGTGTATCCGGGATGACATGTTCCTTACCCTTCCTATGTATGATCTCAAATTCGAACTGACTCAAACGACACGCCCAGCGATTCAGCCTGCCTGTTGGGTTCTTCAATTTGTAAAACCACTGAAGAGAGGCGTGGTCAGTCACTATGAAACATTTAGAACCTTCCACATAAGCCCTATATTGTTCTAACGCATAAATTACCGCCAATAGTTCGCGTTCGGTAGCCGTGTAGTTCACTTCTTGAGCATTCAAGGTCCTACTACAATACGCAATGGGATGGTCAATATCACCTATTTTCTGGGTAAGTACGCCTCCAATAGCATAGGAGCTGGCATCCGTGTGGATGGAGAAAGGCTTGCTGAAATCGGGACACTTCAATATAGGTGCCGTAATAAGAGCCGTCTTCAGAGTATTGAAAGATTCGTTAGCTTCATCGGTCCACACAAAAGGCAACTTCTTACTAGTGAGACGAGTAAGAGGACGGGCAACGCGGGAGAAGTTTTGAACAAAGCGCCGATACCATCCGGCCATGCCTAAGAAGCGTTTCAATTCTTTAGGGTCTTTAGGGGTAGGAAAATTCATTATGACATCGACCTTGGTCGGGTCCGTTCTCAAACCGAAACGGTCAACCACGTACCCCAAGTATTTTAACTCACTGCGGCAGAATTGAGACTTCTTCATATTTATGGTTAAATTAGCATTTTTTAACTTGTCGAATACCCGTTTCAGTATTTGAACATGTTCATCGAATGAGGACGTACAGATAACTACGTCATCGATATAAGCAAATACTTTATTGTCGAATTCGGCCGAGAAGAGACCATCCATCAAGCGTTGCATCGTGGCGGAGGCACCGACCAATCCGAAGCACATCACGTTGTAATGAAACAAACCTCGTCGCGGAACGGTAAAGGCCGTTTTTTCCTTAGAATCAGGATGAAGAGGAATCTGGTGATAGGCGGCGCTAAGATCCAAAGAAGTCAAGTACTTAGCGTCGCGAAGGTTGTCGATAATATAATTTATGTAAGGGAGAGGGTAGGCATCAGTTTTGGAAACAGCGTTAAGGCGACGACTATCTAAACATAAACGCATTTCCCCATTAGATTTAGGCACCATAGTCACTGGAGAGTTCCACGGCGAATGAGACGGTTCAACAACCTTATTTTTCAACATTTTATCCAATTCAGAGTCTAGAAACTTTAATTTTTCTGGGCTAAGTCGGTAGTACTTTTGTTTAATCGGAACGGCATCGTGGGTGTTTATTACGTGTTCAATCAAAGAGGTACGCCCCAGACCGACCTTATCGGTATTGATACTATCAAAAAGAGATTTTATTTTATTCATTTCCGACTTTTGGTGTGAAGTTAGCGATTCAAAGTCACGCAAACCATCCTCTTCTACACTATGAACATATCCGGAACGTTCCGCTGACTCGCGACGGGGTAAACAAGCTAGAATGTCCGGACCCAGATTAAAAGCCTTCCAAAAATTAATACCGAAATGAATAGGCAACGATATTTCAGGTTGAACATGAAACAAAACCATCTTGACTTCACCTTTATATTGAATCGGCACGTTCATATAATACCTACACACGCAATCCTCGCCGTTCGCAACCTTTAAAATGCGAGGGCGATCAAATTCACACATTTTGATGTTTAACTTTAAAAATTCTAAGTGTGCGCCGTCACCTAAAATCGAACAAGACGCACCGCAATCAAGTAAACCACACACAGATACATTAAACACCTGCACTGTTAAATAGGGTCGATAATCATGGTTAGGAGGCGAGAAGTAGGTCTCAGCGGATGGGGTAAACGCAGCCCCTGGAGGCACCCGAGAGACCGGCCTACCTAGTTTTTTGGCTGAACTTGATTACATGAGGGGCATTCTAAAGTACGTACCCCCTTATAGCCACACTTAAAACAAACTATTTCACGGGAATGTGGACACCGAATCGTCCTATGTCCATTTTCATTACAACGAAAACAAAAATCCTTATCCGACTTCGGTGGGGGATCGCGAATCGACGCGACCTTTTGTTTGTGAAATTGTGAGCCACCAGTCGTCAACTGCATGTCTGGAGCGACAGTGTACCTAGACGTGGATGGTTCAGCAAAGTCGCTGGCACGAACACTAGCCAACTCTAACTTCATACATAATGATTTCAATTGTGGCAACGACACCACATCAATCAATGCGAGTTCACGACTATATTCAGGTCTAATATTTCTGAGAATAATATCCAGCTTTTCTGCGTCTGGAACCGGTTTTGTCAAACGCGAAAACAAACCGCCCATTATAGACAAATACACAACAATAGATTCATGACGCGCCTGGGTACGAGCGTTTATCTCCCGTCGCAACTTAAAATCAAAATCAGGGATATCGAAATTATCTCTTAAAGCTGCCAAAAGGTCCGCGTAGGTAGCATAGAAACTCTTACTATCTCTGTACCAAAATAGAGCGGGCCCTTCCAATATTTCAGGAAACCCATTATATATAACTCGCTCCGGTATATCGCGCGAGATACGCAGCTCCTCCAATCGTGTTATAAACGCACGCACACATGTGTCGCCTTTATATTTAAGGTTAAGACTACATAGGTTATACCTAGGTTCAGTATGACAAACTGCCTTAACCTCAGTCTTACCCGGGGATCTGAATATTTCCACCTCAGACTCGGATGACTCAGACTCCGGATTAAGTATGGACAGGCAGTTTACCAACTTGCCCTTTAAATTACAAGTGGCCTCATCTTGACCCACAAGACGCGCCAGGCGTCCTAAATAGTAATTAGCTCGACTCACTAACCTGTCACTTTGATAGGGCGTCAAACTACGACCGCTGGACACTGCTGCCTCAATCTCTGCAATCTTTGATTGACAGGCTGCGATCTCAACCTGAGGATCGGCCTGTGGAGCTTCAGGAAGGGGCTTCAGACTACCTCGTCGTAAAAGTACCCGAGTTTGTCTCAACAGTTTGCGTAAGTCGTCACATGTGTGTTCTGTTGTGTATGGAATGTGTAACACAGTCAGTTCGTGGGCCAACTCATCTTTGTTTAAATGTTCCAATCTTACGTTGAGATCCATGTTGAATGCCTTAATAAACACTGATAAAGGCTTCACTAAGCAGATTTGCGCACTGATGTGTATTAGGTGTCTGGTGTAGCAAGAGGAAGAAAAAAAAACAAAAGAACTCAAACTAGATAAAGGCTCCCACACCAGTCACACCAATAACACACCGTCACAATTAATAGGCATGTAGCAAGATGGCCAAGTCAGAAAAGTATATCACACAAAAAACATAGCATTGGTACCGTGATAAAACAAAGGTTCACCCTGGTATAATTCCAGGCATACAAATAAAGAAAGCAACAAGTCCTCACACCCACAACAATTCCTTCAGGCCCCACGTTGGGCGCCACTGTAACAAGGCAAATTCGGTCGAAGAGCATGAGACCTCAAGGCCAAAGGGGCCTACAGCCTGAGAGGCAAGGTCCTTACATTTAGTAAAAAGGGCGCCTTAGGTGCCTTGCCTACAAACAGGAAGAGTTGCGGGTGAAAAGGAAACAAACCTCGTTGCCAGGCTATAACTTTATTATCTAACACATTGGCTATGTATGTCATTAACCCTTAACCAGGCAACGAGGGTTTTAGTGAGTAAAGTTTATGAAATTTAAGAGTTAGTTTATATATGGCAAAAGCAAGTAAACCAGATTATTTTTTTATTTTTTTATTTATTATTAAAGAAAAAAAACCTTGTGGTCCCTGTGAGTACCTTGTATGGGTAAGTTAAAAACATGTGGTCCATATGAGTACCTTGCCCAACACGGTAAAAATCTTGTAGTAATAGTTTTTTTGACTTATTACAAGTTATGAGGCTCGTAAGGCAAATGGAATCTTGCAAAACATGGTTCCATGCATAGTGGAACTTTACACATATTGCACTCTATTTTCGACCGTTTGGGATTAGTTCTAGTGCTGCAAAAGCGGCACCGACGTTTGGTTCCTGCATTAGGCAAATGAACACCAACATTGGCTAGTCGCACCTCGTCAGGGATTCCATATACACCTCCTTTCTTATTTTTCAATATTGTTGCACACGCTTTGCGGGATGTGAAGTTATTGACTAGCCCTCTTGCTGTACGTAAACGAAACTGACGATGACTATAATTTCGCAAGACGTGTCCTTGGCAGTAGATAATGTAAGCATTTATTAAGGCAGCTTCTAAGAGAAACCAAAATAAGCGGAACCAGTTTTTCTTTGACTTGCGTCCTATAGAATAAGAGCTCCTAAAGTGGTCGAAACGGTCCACTCCACCCATATTTTTTGTGTATTCTACAATGGGCAAAGGACAAAACATTGCATGTTTTGATCCATCTTTCTGCTTGCGTTGTATAATCTGCACCTTTCTAGGATCAAATGCAGTAGTAGCAACAAACACATCTTTCGTATCCATCCATTTGATCACTGACACAGGTGCAGCATGTTGAAACATGAATTCTCCCGGTTTCAAGCTCATAGGATCTCTTCTTCCCCTTTTTGCAGTAATTTCAGTTGGAAGACCTTTCCTATTCATTCTCACTGTACCCACAGCATATATATTTTTGTGACGGAGCATCTCTAGAAGAAGTAAGCTAGTGAAAAAATTATCAAATGCCATTAATGTGTAGGGTTGGACATTTCTGCATAATTGCATGACCACTCTGTATCCAAGTCCTCCAACATTATCATCTGTTGAAGAGGATTTGCCTGTGTAAATGTCAAATGAGTACAGATATCCAGATTCTGCGTCACAGCGGGCCCAAACCTTATAACCGCGTTTTATTGGCTTATTTGGCATATACTGCTTCATAGCGCTTCTTCCTTTATATTTTACCATACTTTCATCTATGCTTTGCGACGATGATTGAGTACACATGTTTGAAAAGTTACTGTTAAGTATCCCAATCAATGGCCTGATTTTAGTTAATTTATCGTAATTAGGATCATTACGTGCCAATTCAGTGTTTGGATTGCTTACATGAAAGTTTTCTATAAGTTTTTTGTAACGTTTCAGTGGCATCACCCTGCTAATTACTGGGTTATTGTAAAAATCATCAGTAGACCAGTAAAGCTCAACATCAGTCAATGGATTTAAACCCATCATTACAATAACTCCAAGAAAAGCACGCATTTCTTCATTATTGGTTTCCACCCACAGTTTCGACTGTTTTTTTGCGGCATATAGGTTAGTGTTTTCAACTAGAATATCAATAATATCAGATGTAAACATATCATTAAAGTAATCTATAGGCAAATGTCTGTTATTATAAGCCTTAGTAGATTTAGCTTTTGTTACAAAGACTGGAAATTCTTCATTTTCGATATAATTTGACCAAGATCTTTCCTTTTGAGTCATTTGATGAAATGTGACAGCTTCATTTGGTAGGTCAGAAGGTAGTGCAATTGGTGAACATGGTGGTGCACTTAGAGAAGATGGTGCTGAAATTGAGGAAGATGGTGGTGGGGCAACTGGAAGCAAGGAATTTGTGTCAGATGGTGGGTTGTTTGCTTCATTATCCAATATTGGAATGTTTGTGATTATTAGTGGTGCAACTGGCTCAATAGAAATGATATCAGCTGGCAGCTGAGGTGTGTTCCCTTCAAAACCCAAGTCCTGAGGTTGTATAAGTTCACTTTCTTGATCAGTTTCAGTCACAGGATCAACAGAGAATACGTCGAGTAAGTCATCAGTAGTAATATTTTGTAATTCATCTAGCCTGTGGTTGATATTGTCGAAAAAATCTACTTGAAAATCATCATCGTCAGTATCCTCATCTTCTGATGAGACCATTCTTTGCAACAGTGCTTCGATATCTCTGTCTTTTAGCGGTCGAGGCTAAAAAACAAAAAGCCTCATCAATATACCTCCCGATAAATTTATTGCGTATCGGACAATGATCGTATATGGACCACATAATTCAAATAATCATTACATGTACAAAAACATTTGTTATGAAACATAAAATGCACTCAGATAACGTAAAAACTCTCAAATATATGCTTAAAATAAACAAACAATACTCACCGGATTTTTTTTCGGCATTTTCGGCAATTAACTGCACAGTACCCAACAAAAACGGCCCTTATTTACAAAAAAGTTTCAAATGACGAAACTTTTTTTTTTTTTTTTCTTAGTTGCGATCCGTTTCATGCAAATACTGATCAATCGCAAGAAATATTTCTTGTCTATGACTGTTTGACATATTGTGGTCCTCAGGGACACATTGCTCGATAAAAAAAATCAAACACAATGTGGTCCTATATAGTACGTTGCCTGGTTAAGGGTTAAGGTAAGCTAGAAAGTGGCTAGGCTTAGTGGTTAATACCAATATAAACTTAATTCCTAAGATTTTTGGAAGTAAGAGTGGCCGTCAGCAGAGAGTCGGTGAAAAGTATAAGCAGTGTAAGTGTGAAAGTCAGTCAGGCCTACACAGAAGAGACAAACGATAATTGAAGCAAGTGGAAGACGTCGAGCAGCCTTCCATCACCATCCCTCTAAGGTGGGGAAGCGAAGGGGCCGCAGGCACCCGGCGAAACCGCAGACACAGGTCCTGAGCAGCCTCCGCACACCGTGAAGTTTTCTAGTCAAATCCTAGTCTCGCCTAGCGATGCAGCAGTCCAAATCCTAGCCTCGCCTAGCGATGAACTGGCCAAAGCCTAGCCTCGCCTAGCGATGCAGCAGCCAAATTCTAGCCTCGCCTAGCGATGAACTGGCCAAAGCCTAGCCTCGCCTAGCGACCCACATAGTGGGATTTTATATGCAGGATTCAGTACACGGCCCGCCGAAGGGTCGGGTCGCTGCCCTCACACACGGCGCTCGCCGGATTAGAGCATCACGCTCACCAGAGCTATTTATCCAGGTAGCCAACGCTGGGGACTCTACGTGCCTCGGAAGTTCACCATCAGAGTGATAGCGCGATCATTTAGACCGACTTATTTACGAGACGAACGCCCGGGACTTGAGACAGGGCTCCGCAGCTCATCATCAACCAAAGGCGGAATTAAATAAAGCCTCCATCCAGCGATATGTAGGCAAAAACGCCTTGCCGTAAGGCTTTTAACTATCGACCGGCCGCCAACTCATCAGGCTCGTCGATGATAAATAGACGTGAAAAATCACTCAAAAAATCAATAGCCTGCGGCTGCGTGGCACGTCCCGTTACATTGTCTTCTTTAAACGCTTGATTAAACTGAAATTTCTTTTTAAAACTTAAATAGGCCGGAGGCCATTTTGTCTTGTATACGTGCCCTGTTTCCTGTCGCAGGATCGCGCAGTCATTCGACATACGACGGCGGCAAAGGCGTATTTCCTCCTTTAACCGCGGTCGCGCCTCGCTACTTGGAATCTAACTGCAAACATGGAACTAAAATCGTATTTCAACCTGAAACGAACACGAAAGGAATCCTGAAACAATAAAATTAGGCTTCCTGCGGCATTGTAGTACCGTAGAAAACAAAAAGCTGAAAATAATTTAAATTCTGGCTGTCACTTCAAGCTGTCAAAACAAACGTCACACACTCGAGGTTAACTGCGCGAGAAAACGCCTCACCTATTACGTTCGGAAGCTGGAATGTTGACATTACTATTTGTAAACAAACCGGGAAAAGCCACAGACTAAAAAAAAAGGTGTTACATGTTTATCACTCCATTCGTAAATTTGAGCGCATTCTTCGACTTTGTGTAACCAGGTGTCTATCGTCTGTTCCTTGCACATTGGGTCAAAGTCTGGCACAACATTCATAACCGGAAACCTATCTTTACCACTCTTTTTGTCGTTCAAAGTCTCAAAAAACTTTCTAAAAACTAAACTGTCGACTGAACTTAAACGGCGACGTTTATGTGAAATTACCCTATAGTTTGGGGACTGGTTGCTAGAGTGACTGGTACTGACTGACCTCTTTTGACGACTGCGGCGTCGGTTGCTTGGCTCACGTTCACGTGCTCTACTCTGCCGATGTGTCCGTCTGTCTTCTCGGCATCCGGACGTGCGGCTACGTCTCCGTCTGTAGTACTGACTCATGCCAGAACTACGTGATGAAGACCTACTTCGTCGCTTCGAAACGCCATATCTTGACCGAGAACGCATTTCACGATGGCTTGATGGTGACTGGCCTCGACGCCTTGGACTACGGTGATCATCTGATCGTCTCTCCTTGCGTCTTGCCTGCCGCCTAGGCAGGCTCATGTTGAGCAAGGGCGAGGGAGTCCTCGTCGCCTGCCCAGAGTTTCTTTCATTGACGCTTGACATCTGAAACTTTCATCCCATAGTGTTAACAAATGACACTTGTGCTTTCGGATATTTCGTCAAGTCAGTAGATGCTTCCAGAAAGTAGCCCTGGCAAAGCAAAGTCAGTAAAGACCTCCAGAGAGTAGCCCTGGCAAGGTCAAGTCAGTAAAATATGCTTCCAGAGAGTAGCCCTGGCAAAGCAAAGTCAGTAAAGACCTCCAGAGAGTAGCCCTGGCAAGGTCAAGTCAGTATATGCTTCCAGAGAGTAGCCCTGGCAAAGCAAAGTCAGTAAAGACCTCCAGAGAGTAGCCCTGGCAAGGTCAAGTCAGTATATGCTTCCAGAGAGTAGCCCTGGCAAAGCAAAGTCAGTAAAGACCTCCAGAGAGTAGCCCTGGCAAGGTCAAGTCACACTTTGTCATAAAGTAATAAAAACACGGCAAACGACATAGCACATAAAAGCGTAATTGAAGGTAGGTTAAAACTGCTCAAGTATTATACCTGTATACTTTTTGCGAGTGATCAAATAATAATAAAAAAACAAAATTTAGGACAGTTTTAACCAACATTCATTTTTATTCTAAATGTATTTAGGGTAGTACTTACGTTTTATGCCGAAAACTGGTGGACGTTTGAGCAAATTTTGATTCGATTTACTCTTTGATAATTTATCCCACTTGCTGAAGATGTTAAATGCCGGGGAATCGGAATAAAAGAAACTACTTATTTCCTCGAGTATGACACTGGTTTATTCAGAATCACTTGTTCGCTACCAGGTCATGGAACAGAATGCCCTATTAGTTGACAATCAGGTGCTTTTATAACAAATCCAGATGGCAGCACTGTAGCTGTACAGTTTAATCAAATGAAACGTTTAATTCAAACCTTACTTTATAGATGAATGTATTTATACTGCACTAAATTCTAATTAATACATAATTTATTTATACTAACCAATCATAAGGCACAACTAGCCATTTAAACAACGATGGTTTGATTTATATCATGTATAGTGACTAACAATTATTTCGTGAGTTTGCGTAGATTTTGTAGATCAGGTGAAAAAAAACTGTTTTCATCAGTAGATTGATACGGGAGGAATAAACTGAATAAGCAATATAAGTAGGTACCTATATTAAGTTTTAGGCTTCAAAAAAAATTGGTTGCCTGTAAAGTCGGTATACGGGCGAAAGTTTTACGTGACAACGACTTTGAGTGGTAAAATAATTTTAATGTGAATATTCATTCGTATAGTAGGAAGAAGGATGAAATAATAGTAACAATTTAAAACATTTATTTATACAAAGAATTATATTTAAAACATTAATTTATACAAAGAATCTAAATCGAAATAGAAGCGCAAGACATGAACCGGTGTGTATGCCTATCTCTCTCACTCTCTCTCTCTCGCTCTGTCTCTCTCGCTCTTAGGCGGGCTAACTGTGCTCGAGTGGAAGGGACGCGTGCCTTTCACTTTTTATGTCTGTCTCTCTCGCTCTTAGGCGGGCTAACCATGCCCGCGTGCCTCTCACTCGCTCTCATTGTGAGCGCATAACGTGAGCGGAGCGTAACGCAGTTTCTTGAAGTGTCACCCGGCAAACCAATTTATAAGACGTTGTCACGTCAAAACGGTTGGTTATATTGATTTCGGTGAAATTGCTTGCATGGAGGCGAAAAATGGTTTTGGGGGCTTCATCAATTTGAAAGTGTGGCGCCATCTCTCGTCGGATAGCCGAACCTTAACCGACCGAACCGAACCGTAAATTAATTACCGCCACATGAGGACACTGGCAACGCATCTGCGATCCTCTAATGTTACGGGGTCACTTATATATACCATCAGGTGATGCACTTGCTCGTTTGCCTTCCTTGTCGAATAAAAAATGCTACAAAAGAAATATGCCTTTTTTAAGCTCAACGAAACCCGCAATAAGCAGCGGCACTATTGTTAATTGCGAAAAACAAAAATGCTCACCTTTCATTAAGCCGGGTTCGTTTCCAAGGGAGGAAATTAACTTTGTCTTTTGTTCAACGGCTGCCGGATTTTATTTCACGAAAATCACACTTCCTTCAACGCCGGGAGAGTCCCAATTCCTTTGAAGTGTGTCAGATGGTGTTCAACAGTTTTGAGGCGATGTACGCACGGCGTTCGCTTTATTAAAATCGTTGAGTAAAGTGGATGAAATTGGGTTTCGTATCAATTATGAAATCTACTGCGAATGAGGGTTTAATTATGTGCACGCATATGCCATATTGTCAAAAGTCTTTGCGGTTTTTATTAAAAGAGCAAGAGCAGAGCTCAAGCATATCTTTACGTTTATACGAGATTCCTCTTCATCTATTGCACGAACACGCTAAAGGTTGATTTCTTTATTTTATAAATAACTAGCGACCCGCCCCGGCTTCGCACGGTATATCATGCATGTATTATCTAACTAATATTATAAATGCGAAAGTATGGATGGATGGATGGATGAATGGATGGATGTTTGTTTGTTACTCAATCACGCCAGAACGGTCTATCGGATCTAGATGAAATTCGGCACATAGATTGAGAAAAGTCTGGAATAGCACATAGTCTACTTTTATCCCGGAAAATTGCGTAGTTCCCGCGGGATAGCGATAAACGAATTCTTTGCAGACGAAGTCGCTGGCAACAGCTAGTACATTATAAACCTTCCTCTTGATTCACTCTATCTATTAAAAAAAGCGCATCAAAATCCGTTGCTTGGTTTTAAAGATTTAAGCATACATAGGGACGTAGGGACAGAGGAAAGCGACTTTGTTTTATACTATGTAGTGATTGCGCAAATATAACTGAAGCTAACTTAAAAATAATACCGGGTAGCACTCCGGGAGTGCCGGCAGAAGTGAAAACTACACACACGCACACTCGCGCAAAAAGAAAAAAATCCGGCTAAGTGCGAGTCGGACTCGCGCACGAAGGGTTCCGTACCAGAAATACTCTGTTGTATGGGAGCCCCCCTTTATTATTATTATTTTGATTTTAGTATTTGTTGTTGTAGCCATAATAAAAATACATAATCTGTGCAAATTTCAACTGTCTAGCTATTACGGTTCTTGAGATCTAGCTCGGCGAGTGGTAGCCATGAAAAAGCGCTAAAATATCACGTTTTTTGTATGGGAACCCCCTTAATTATTATTATTATTATTATTATTATTTTAGTATTTGTTGTTATAGCAGCAATAGAAATACACAATCTGTGAAAATTTCAACTGTCTAGCTATTACGGTTCTTGAGATACAGCCTGGTGACAGACGGACGGACAGCGAAGTCTTAGTAGGTAATAGGGTCCCGTTTTTACCCTTTGGGTACGGAACCCTAAAAAAGAAAAAGGAAAAATGATACACGAGATTTGAACTGCGGTCACCTGATAGAGCGCACTGTTATTCCACACCTTATACCACTAGTCCAAACGCACACACGTTTAAGCGACGAAATCAACTTACACTTCAAAAATCGAACGCGACTCTATCTTCATTCGTATTTCAAAATAAGCTCTTAGAGGATTCTGATATCCTGGTACTTAAACTCTCCCTCCGACTGACGTCTGACGTGAGTTTAACATTTTTTACCCAAAAAGTGCTCAGCGCCGCTGAAAAAGTTTTCACTTTGAAAATATACGTCATATCAGCATTAAACCTTTATGAATCTCACTGTAAATTACACCGCAACGGAAACCATAGGTATATTTCACACCACTTTTTACTTGACGTTTCCATAGGGCAAAGTTATTGTTACAGGGAAACAATGCTTTCACAAGAATATAATTTAATTGGTGTACCCTCTACTTTGCTTCGTTACAAGAAAGTGAAAGGTCAATTTCGTTGAATTATCGTATTACCTTTATTTGAATGAATGGGTTTGTTTGAATGTAAAAGGTCACCATTTATTTTTGGATGTTTAATAATATTTTTTTGGAATCTAATTCTACGTCCGTTTAGGAATTGGTGTTATTTGTACAAGTAATTCTGAATGTGAATACGATTTAGGGGAATTAATGAAAGGGCCGATTTATTTTAGGATCTTCAAATACCGCCTACGTTTGGTAACGTCGGATATTCGTTTGAAATGTCTATTTAGGTTTTTATAGTTGAGTGACCAATGTCAAACGTAAAAGCCAAGCAAATAAACAGTTGGATTAAGTATATTATATCTGCCTCTAAATAACTTAGCCTAGATAGACTTTGAAAATTGTTAGACTATTAATTCCTTTGAGAGTTTTTTAATTTAACTCACAAAACGTCTTATTCTTCCACTTATTTGTTTGCTGCTGCTTCTTATAAAATAATTTTCTCTAATCCGACTAAAGTTAAGCAAAGCAAAATAAAGTTATACCAAATGGAAAACTAATTTCAACAGCAAGAACAAGTAAAACATTTTAAGGATTATTGAAAAATATCCAGGCAATATGGCTGAAAGATAAAACAAAACAGAATTAAAAACGCCCGCCCATTTCTCCCTCAAACCGATATTTGGGAAGCGGCAAAATCTACATACGTTTCCTTTTTAAGAGACAGTGATTGATGTCGCTTCTTTGTTTTAAAATTTGCGGTAATGATAAGTAATATGATGAATGCCATTTCTCCCTCGCGCGTAACGTGGCACTGTAAAAGTGTTTATTTTTGGAGCTGGCATCTGTTACACGAAATAGGCTTTAATTTTACTCTCCAGAAAATGTACTTTTCTCAAGCATGCTCGGAAATGTACGCGTTAATGTCGCGAAATGAAGCCAAGAAGTTTCACATTTACGGCCTAGGCCAAGAAGTAATGTGGTGCGGTCGAAATGAAGCCAAGAAGTTTCACATTTACGGCCTAGGCCAAGAAGTAATGTGGTGCGGTCGGCGGGTGCGGTCGGCGCGGTGCGGCGACGCGGGGCGGGTGTGCGGTTAAACATGGCGCGAGCAATAGTTTGTTCAAATGGCATGTTTCAAAAATTAAAAATGCGGCTAATTAAACAATTTTTACTTGATTTCCTCGCATTGCTTGAGAAAAGCACTATACAATCCTCGGCCGGAAACAGGGATTGCAGGACTCGCTTTATCCGGCCTCGTCTACGACTCGGCCGTGTACCCCAATCTCGTTCTGCAATCCCTTACTTCACGGCCTCTGCAGTAATGTACTATTATTTACTAAAAGGGGAATGAATTGCAACAGTTAATGGTCGTCAATAGGACACGAATCGTACGTTGGTTAAAATGTGAACTTGTTCATAAATTTTGTTATGTAAGTAAAAAAACATTTTAGTTTTTCCTTGACTCGGTGAAAGAGAAAAAAAATACAAAAACATTTTTTAGTTGTATTGCGCGAATCCGACTCACACTAGGTTTTCATTACGTGTAAAAAACACAAGAAAGTATCCCATGTAAGCGTAATAGAACAAAATAGGACACCTATGTACACACGCCTTAAAATTTCATTCGGTACTTTACTTACAAAAATATTTGTGAAATTTATTAATTCCATTTCGGCATGTTTTAATCAAATTTCACGGGTACTGGTATTGTTATTTCATTTTTAGCGAACGCAAATATTGACAGGCTTTTTCATCATTTTATGAATTTGGAATTTCATAAATACCTACACCAGGAGACCGATACAAAAATTGTGATATGGATGCTTTAAAAATAAATAAAGTTAACTAACTAGAAGCATTGATTCGTGCCACTTGTATTTCTATAATAATTATTACAGTGACTAACCCTTAGCGTAAACGAAACAATGAAGAATTTCTTTCACTATAGTATAATTTAACTAATTATTATAAATGCGACAGTATGGATGGATGGATGTTTGTTTGTTACTCAATCACGCCAGAACGGCCTAACGGATCTGGATGAAATTCGGCACATAGATAGAGAAAAGTCTGGAATAGCACATAGGCTACTTTTTATCCCGGAAAATTGCGTAGTTCCCGCGGGATAGCGATAAACGAATTCTTTGCAGACGAAGTCGCTGGCAACAGCTAGTACTTACATTAATCACGTCTTTATCCTTTACGGGGTCACAGGGCCTAAGGTAACAAGACCTAAAGGCCACGTTTAGCATGATTGTGGGCGTAAAGGTGGAAAGTGGAATCAAAATAGTGATGGGTTGCTAGCCACATCGCCTATAACATGATTCTTAAGATTTTAGCCCATTCCCTCCATTCATCCATTATATTTTTCATTTCATATATCGGGTGTCACGAAAAGTATAGACGACACTTTATATTTGTCAGGATTGTCGGTATAAACACCGGCTGCAAACATACCAAAATGTAACATTGAGAATCGAGGCAAAGTGAAGGTAATGATGAGACTAATTATAGTAAATAGTTTATAATAAATAGTGACCCCCTTATTCATAAACGCGCTATAGGCTTCTGCTAACTTAGTAATCGTTTGTCCTTATCTGTCACTTTGACATTTACCTTTCGCTTGCTAAGTTAGTAGAAGCCTAGAGCGTTTATGAATAAAAGGGTGAGTGTTTGACTCCAAAAACTCACTCACTCATCGGCACTCCTTGAACAAGGAATACAACTACAAGACGTAAAGGCTACGCTTAGCATGATTTATAATATTAATTACAATTAGGATAATAATACGTATTAGGGCCGATTTCTCCATCCTCATATAAGCACTTAACTGACATACCCATAGAGTTGTTCGTCGAATAGGGCCTATCTGACGATTGAAAAATCTGCCCTTAGGGATGTGAAGGTCACTGTCCGAGAAACATTTAATTTCGCAAACAAGCATCACGCTGTACCAAAAACAAATAATTAAATTCCCATCATCATTAACACTAAAAAGGGAGTGTTAAAATTTCGTGCGTCAGCGTCGGCATTTTTAAATATGATTCTCTTTTGTTTCGACTCCGCGGAGCAAACGCAAATAAATGTTTCCCTTCAAATGAATACGAATGGACATAGCTTTCTATTTCTCTTAATGTTAATTAATAGCTGTTATAAGTTGTTGTCAGTGATGTACTTAATTTAACGAGAATTATGCGAAGCTCGACTTAAGTTTAGATGAAGTGAAGAAATTCTATTTCCGAGATTGATTTAGTTGTTTACTGTTTTGTCAGGTACAATTTTGCGGAATAATTCCTGAATGTCTTGATTGGTTAAGGGATTGAACATGAATTAGCCGTTTATTTATACAGTAAATAAATAGGATGGAGCCACTTTTTTAGCGGGAATCGTAAAGCGGCCAAGGGACCAGTAGGCTTATTGTCTAACTCGCTCGCAATCGCCATCGTGTTCATTTTGACAGTTCATGCATGGGCTGACAATTGGCATCGGAATCAGCTAGCTGTCACATTCATACAAGAACTGTCAAAATGAACACGATGGCGATTGCGAGCGAGTTAGACAATGAGCCTACTGATGTGATAGTTAGTACCAGCACTCTTTATTACCAACTAGCTGTTCCCCTCGGCTTCCTCCGCGCAGAAATAAATATAACCTACGCTACGATACGACACTCACAAATAATTTCTATTGGTAAAAGAATTTTCAAAATTCAGGTAGATCCAGAGGTTACCCTTACAACGTCACAAACTCGCAAACTTTATGTACCTCTTTACAATATTAGTATAAATTCAGATCAAATAAAAAGTCAAGACGGTGTTCAGAACGCCCAAGTGAGGCCAGTTTAAACTATGTCTTGTCGTGTGGCTAAGGCGTAGACAGATCAAAACTCCTTGACTTTTTATTCAGTCTACTGTTGCCAACTGTGAATAACTACGACACCGCGGTGGGGATGAAACGAGGGGACTATAGACTATTTGCCCAAGAAAATCGTCATAACGTTAAAAGAGTAGGTATAGCGCCTATAACATTAGGAAAATTTAGCTCTTAAGTACAGCGACGAAATAAAGTAATTTTCTGTACCTACTTATTTCAATCAAGTCTGAATTGGTTAAGGAGCATAAAGCAGAGAAAGAAAGAAAGAAAGAAAGAAAAAAAGAAAGAAAGAAAAGAAAGAAAATACGTTTATTTGACGCATAGGACAACAGCACAAACCAAAAATAAACAATACAAAAAATAAAAAAATAAAAATAAAGTAAAAATAACAATTAGGTAGTGTGTCGCTGTCCAACGTCAAAAAGGTTGCAGCTCAGTATAATGCTGCGACGGGGGTCACAACGCTGGTTTTCTGCCGCAACACTTTTTGAGTGACGATGACGACGGAAATACTACAATTACTTAACTAACATGACGCATACATAAAAGCACAAAAGTACCAAAAGTCTCAGGTAAATTCGACACTGAAAGTGGGTTAAATCTCAATTGTAAGACAAGAGAGAGACACAGATAAACAGATATCTACGCTAAAGTTATTACATCCTCTCTTTGCGCCAACGCTCAAAATGATAAAGATACTTAAATCGGTAGAAGAATATGAAACGATAAAAATAGAACTATTATAGAAGTGTTACGGAAAGTAAAACAAAGAGTTAGGTACCAAAATTTATTAAAGTTCGTAGGTATATTCATCGGAAAAACATTTCCACGGCTTTAGGAAGTTGATGTTATTCGAAGAACAATAAGGATATTGCTTACTTATTTCATCGATTAACGAAATTGGATCAAAATCACATGCTTTAATCGTACCAACTCTAAAAGTAGGGCACCTTGCTATTTAACCGTCCCAACAGAAAAAATATTAAGAACTTATAGAACTTATTATTTTAAGAATTTGCCCTAGTCTTACGGGGACACGGGAAAGTTGAAACGCTGTGACTGCATTCGTTTGCCGGTATTAACCGCGTCACTCAAAGACGTCAATTAATTGTAATGGGAACTACCGCCGTACTGGGTCATTTTGAAACGTATGGATAACTCATACACACTTTAACATACATAGAATGATTTGTGTTTCGAGAATGGTCTTAGAGCTACCTACATACCAAATTTTAAATTTCTAGGACTATATTTTTGGGAATACGGCAATTTTTTTGGATACGTCTTTTCGAATGAATGTACCTATTTTTGATTGTGTTGAGGGTTGGTTTTTTTCTTTGCTCCAAGGGACCGTAAATCTGAGTTTTAGGTATTAATTTCAACTCTATATACTTACACGTGCGTGAGAAAAAGAGTCTTAACAGACAGACGGACAGACGGACGGAAAGACGGACAGATGGACTGACGAACGGATGAACGGAGGGACGGACGGAACGGACGTCCTCCTTTTTTGAGGTACGAAACCCTAATCTAAATATATAAAAGAAGAAACTGACTGACTGACTGACTGACTGACTGACTGACTGACTGACTGACTGACTGACATATCAACGCACAGCCCAAACCGCTGGTTCTAGAGATTCCAAATTTGGCACGTAGGTTCCTTATAAGGTCTAGGGGTGCACTAAGAAAGGATTTTTCAAAATTCGACCTCTAAAGGGGTTAAATGGGGGTCCAAAGTTTGTATGGGGAAACAAGATTAGTTAGACTATTTTATTCGAAACTTCGCAGGAGTAATCCTAACAATAAATGAGTAAACACCTGTTTCAGGTTTTTTGAAAATTCAACCCCTAAAAGGGGATAGGGGGTGACAAAGTCTGAAAATCAACGTGGGTATTATTATTATTATATTATAGTGGGTAGTATTGTTTGTACGGTTTATCGGGTCGCTGATTACGAAAACAACAACACACATACCTACCTGACACACACACACACACACCCACACACAAATTTCCACGGGAACGGGAAAAAACGGGATTTATTATATTCGATTCCGAGTGACCCTATCTAAAATTTCGTACACAAGTAGATGATTACAAAACTAAGAAAATAATTTCAGGATTTTTGAAAATTCTCACGGGATAAGGAAAAAACGGGATTTATATATTCAGTTCAACGAAATCCTATGAACTATAATTACTAGACTTCAAATTTGGCATAGAAGTAGGTGATTATAATAGTAAAAAACAGTTTTAAGGATTTACGAAAATTCCAACAGGATAAGGAAAAAACGAGATGTATATTCAGATCTACGGGATCGATTTTTCGTTTTAATGATGGTAGAAAACTGAAATTTGGCCTTCAGGTTCCTTGGGGAGTATAGGGGAGCACTACCGAAAGGATTTCCCAAAATTCTGACGGAAATGAACGGAATTTTTTGTTATACTGTTGTAGTAAGCTGAAATTCGACATGTAGGTTGCTTGGGGAGTGTAGAGAAGCATTTAAAGAGGACTTTCCAAAATTCCCACGGGAACGGGAAAAACTGGATTTTTCGTTTTACTGGTCGTAGAAAGCTGAAACTTGGCATGTAGGTTGCTTGATGAGTGTAGGGAAGCACTAAGAGACAATTTCCTGAAATTCCCACGGGAACGGGAAAAACGGGACTTTTCGTTTTACTGGTTGTAGAAAGCTCAAATTCGAAATGTAGGTTGCTTGGGGAGTGTAGAGAAGTATTAAGAGAGGACTTTCCAAAATTCCCACGGGAACGGGAAAAAACGGGATTTTTCGTCTTATTCGTCGTAGAAAGCTGAAACTTGGCATGTAGGTTGCATGAAGAGTGTAGAGAAACTATAAAAGATCATTTTTCAAAATTCCCACGGGAACGGGAAAACGGAACTTTTCGTTTTACTGGTTGTACAACGCTGAAATTCGGCATTTAGGTTGTTTGGAGAGTATAAAGAAGCATTAAGAGAGAAATTTCCAAAATTCCCACGGGAACGGGAAAAAACGGTATTTTTCGTTTTACTGGCCGTATATTAAAGCTGCAATTTGGCAAGTGGGTTCTTTGGGGAGTGTAGGGAGCATTAAGAGAGCAAATTTCGAAATACTCCTGGTACACACAAGCGAAGCCGTGGCCAAAAGCTATTTGTCAATAAATGAAGTCTACGCGGACGAAGTCGCGGGAAAAAGCTAGTAACTATATAAAAATAAGGGGAATACTAAACGGAAAATATATTTTTTTGGAACGGTGATACAGAACCTCTTGTGTGAGTGTCTCACTCGCACTTGGCACTTAAGTATTATTATTAACTCGCTCTCCTCAACTTTGTACAAACTAAATTAATACGCATCTAAATTTATTTCCCTGAAGTCCCGAACGCCAAGTCGGATTAAGAGATCCCAGGGGATAAAGTAATCGAGTCGACCTTGGCATAGCTCGAATAACCCAGTTCGGGTAAAGGTGTCCCGTTATGGAGTTAAATATAAAAAAGGCTTGATGACTGACTCATCAACGCCTAACAAGTTGAATAGATAGACCTAACTGATTGTGCTTTTTTAGACATGATGTGGAAAAGTAATATGGAAGGATGACTTTTATAAGCAAAATAAATGCACAGGCATTTTGTTTCGAGGCAGAAATTTTTATTTTTAACTAGCTTCTGCCCGCGACTTCGTCCGCGTAGAATTTTATTAGTCTTACGAACTGATGTTGATTATTTACGTTGCGACTCTAGGCAGCTACGACCTTTGACATGTTTATCGCTATCCCGCGAACTATGCAAGTTTCCGGGATAAAAAGTAGCCTTTGTTTTAATCTAAGGTACCAGCTATCTTCGTTCCAAATCCGTCCAGTCGTTTTAGCGTGAAGAAGGAACAAACATACACACTCACTCACTCACATCGTCACATCGTCACAAGCTTTCGCATTTATAATATTAGTAGGAAGTAGGATATAAGTAATTAATCATTGCTTTATTTTAATTAAAACTTAATTATATTTATCCTCTGAGAGAGGTTAACTCAATATAAGCCACCTTAATTATTAAAAAGCTTTCACAAAATTAATAACCCTTAGGTAAGTAAATTGAAAAAAAAAAAAAACTGTAGATAACTCGCATGTCATAATATCGATAATTATAAAACAAAATGTTATTACTTACACACTTTGTCGGATCACAACGTCGTCAATATACACGTTCAAAATTTATCGAGCATTCCAACTCGACCTCTAATTTAAATCCCAAATTCCTCTAAATTATACTTATCACTGCGAGATCTAATAATCCGTGTTGAACTCGAATTCCCCGGCCTTATCAGGCCTAAGTGTTTGCTCAGAATTGTCGGCGCTTCTCACTTTAAAACCTCGTAGCCTTCAAAATTATGGCGACGCAAATGTTTTCATTCACGCCAATAAGTTAGCCTGGTTTATGTGCGTTTTACGCCGAGTTGTGTTAAAGGATACGTTTAATTTTGGGGAATTAGGAAAACTGTCTGAAATATGCGACAGAATTTCAACTGCGCTCAGAATTTGGAAACTAGTTTATGAGTAACTTAGGATCAAACGAAACAGAATAAAATGCATAAAATTGGAAGACGTTCCAGCGAATAAACGTGCGAATAGTACAGTTATGCATTGTACTAACGATTATGTCACTATCCCTAGTTTTTGAGTTACAGAACATTTTGGTCTATTTTTAAATAACTTGAATAGGGAAAAAGATTCTCAGTTTGATGATATAAAAACTGAGTACATGAATTCAATTAATTCTAAAAGTAATCATGAAATACATGATGAAACCCCTCAAACTATTAAAACACTTAATATCCAAGGTTAGGTTGTAACAAATTTGAAATTTACACAGTGACTTTAATTTATTTGGTAAATAAAATGAGAAAACGGGAAGGGCCTAAGATAACAGGAAGCGGAAGAAGTCACTCAATGCCTTCAATCATTTTTAAAAAATAACAACGAAAATACATTGTAAAATTCAGAGAGATATTTCAACGTTACCTTAAACTTGAGTCCACATTAATTTCGTTCCGGAGTTCCTTGAAGGAAAACCCTTTAGAATTTATTTTCAATTGCCAGTACAGGGGCCTTATGACGTCTTAATGGGATTCAGTTTCGACTCAGTTCAGGTTTTAGCTGTTATTTTTAGTATGTATCTGACAGCGAGCGAACCTAATCTGAATCGGAATTGAACCGCATTAAGACGTCATGGTAAGACCCCTGATCTGGATCGAACTAAAAAAAAAACAAGAAATGGTGGCGGGTGGGAGTAGTATTTACGACGGGTGGCAGAGGCTTGATGATGATGATGATGGGTGGGGACGCCTGGCTGGGTCAGGCGGGCTGTCGATCCTCTTCAGCGATCATTCAGCCCAGTTCCTTTTGGCTGGAGCCGCCGGTTACTGTCCCAGCGGCGCTCCCACACAGCAACTCTCCTCAAATCTCCTTATTTTCCTGCCGAACGAAAGGACATCTTTAAGTTCGATATCCCCTAGCTCGTCCTCCTAGCTCACACAGTGGCACAGGCTTAGTTTCATCGCCTACGCGACTATTCACAAATTACCTCGACACAGGCTTTAGTTTCATAGTAAAACCCCTGACCACTATGCTGTCCCATCGAAGGTATCGAGTCTCAAAATCGCAAGTCATTTCGAAGGTTTAAGTAAACATTAAATTAGTTACTCAAGTTTCTCTTCCATCGTTAATGGATTTACTAAGTAGATCGCGTCTCGCTCAACACTTTAAGCTTTAGTCTAGAGTTAAGATCAAATAAGCAAAGCACTTAGATTATAAACGATGATACAGAATAACCCCTTTCAAACTTGATTTAGCAAAATGTTTGTTTGTTTTGTTGTTATGCCAGGGCGAACAAAACTGTACCTCAAAGAGAGTCATAAAGATCGATCCAGTGAGGCCCTCATCCATCGGACTCCCGGATCTTGATCAGGTCATCGAGTCATCAGTTTATCTTGAGTTAATTCTTCCTACGCTGCGTCTTTGTGCGTCACGTAAGCTCCAAGTATGCGTTAACAAGTGCCTCCGCTCTATTCTCAGGATCTTCTGGCCAAACGCTATCTCCAACGAGGAACTTTGGGAAATAACGAGTCAAAGGCACATCTCACTCGAAATCCTCGAAAATGGGGATGGATAGGCTATTGCCTAAGGGGTACTGACACGAGCATCAGCAGAGTAGCCTTAGAGTGGAACCCCGTTGGCGGAAGAAGAAGACAGGGTCGTCCCACTGAATCCTGGAAGAGATCCATCACGGTGGAACTCAAGGCTGCCGGGATGACCTGGGCCGACGCCAAAGAGGGCCCAGAATAGAGAAGTCTGGAGAAAGACTGTCGAGGGCCTATGCTTCACGAGGAGTTAAAGGAAGAATCATCATTATCATCACGCTGCGTCTTCGACATATGGTTGCCATTTGAGAACCTTCCAGCTCCATCGACTGCGATTCTGCGAGCCGTCTTAATATAATTCTCATCATAAACATCAGTATCATAACGAGAATAAGGCGTCAGTCTCTCACTTCTAAGTTCGCTGTAGTCAAGTAAAACCGGCCAACAAAATAAATAATTCCTTATAACTCAAGAAAACTTATTAGTTAGGAAACTTATTCTCTTAAAATAACCCTGAATAATTTAGGACTTTCTTTTTATTATGCGAAGCGCTAAGCATTTATTATGCGTACTGCTGATGTACCATTCCTTTAAATTTTGTAGGGTTTAAATAATTTATTTTTAGTGTTTTTGCTAAAAATATTTTACCTATCGGAAAAATATTGATGTTAAGTGATTTTCTACAGTTAAGTAACACGAAAAATTATATTATCAAAGGTAACTTTCAGCATCGTCAACGATAGGGATTATCTTTCTTAATGGCTTATTAATCATCATAATCATCATCATCATGCGGGAGACGTCCACTGTTGACCAAATGCCTTCCCGTTAGAACACCACAACGCACGACAACCTGTTACATAAATACGGTTGCCTGCAAATCTCGCGATGTCGTCGGACCACCTAGTGGGAGGCCTACTGACGCTGCGTTCTCTGGTCTTAGCATGATACACCGGCTATTGAACTATGAACCTGTACGTAAAGTAGTAGTTTTTTAATTGCTTGAATTAAATCCCTTGATATTTATTCCAGGTCTATGAAACAACTGGCAATATCCAACGACTCTATGCACATATTGCTAAATTAACAGTCGTTCAGTTAAAATTACTACATATATAGCGTGCGGTGGGTATAACAATATACAGATAGAGTAGGAAGTTCTCATAATGCAATCCTCATAAAATATAGTTCGTCTTCAGGACGGACTGAAACCATGTTGAGACATTTTACGCTGCCGGTATGATTACTAACACAATACATATTCTATTTACTACCTAGATTATTGTTTCCGAATTCATTTTCTCGAACATATTAATAAGAAACGGTGCAGTATTTTAATTTCTGGCGATCAAAATGATTCGGTGGCGTTGTAGTGATGGACAAAATTTAAGGATTTACGAGAGTTATGACTTTGGAGAAATAAAATTCGGATAAAAAATACTCGGAACATTGAAAGCGCTGTTACTGAACAAATGTCTCAAGCCTTCCCAAACTTGCCCTACACCATAAAGGATTAAGGTCAATAAAAACCACAGAACCCTTGCCGATTTTTTAGCTCTGTTTCAGGAGAGTGTAAAAAATAGCCAGCCCCCGTCGAGTAATGTGCCTGCATTACGTTAATGGTGGCGACAATGAAAATCTTCCCTTACACCAACTAGGTCACAGATTTACGTGACGCCCAGAGCACTGGTACTTACGTTATTCTTAATACGCACAATGGAAAGGACGGTACAATGGAAGTAAAGATGCAAGGTTGTCAGGTGTCGCCGTTGTGCTTGGGTGTAATTCGTAAAATTTTGACAGTATTTTTTTCAATTTCTAAACGACACTGAAGATTACACAGAAAAATTCGAAAAGTAAAGCTATGGCATAGGTTATCTGCTATTATGGGTGGTGTAGGTAGCACGCGTCATGGAATGACGAGGATCCGGGTTCGATTTCCAGCCATAGCTTTACTTTTCGGATTTTTCTATGTGTTCCAATCTTCAGTGTGGTTTAGAAATTAAATTTATAACGGTAAAAGCGAAAAAGTAAACATACAAAACGAAGAAGTAAAACTCTTGATTCATCTGATAGTAGTTTTTCGTCAGTCAAAATTGATTGTTTGAGCATGTAAGTAACGTATTGTTTTTGCCCGACTTATAATGGTCAACTATTTTTTTTTAAACCCTTTTATTACAACATTTTGGATAAAAAATATACCTACTCTTCAAAAGAGTTGGACCGCTTTTTACCAATCAATCGGATTCACTCGAGAACTACGATGGCACAGAGAGATACACACACACACACACACACACACATACATCGACGACAAACTTATTACACCCCTCTTTACGTCAAGGGTTAACATTGTCTTTTACAATGGAAAAAAATTACGTACCATTATTCTTAGCCGTGTAATTTATTCAATCTCATCTCTTTTATCTTTAGACCATTGTAGCTAAGTAAAGCGTCGTGTCCTTAGTATGCAAGCCGAAGTACCAGTGCAGTTTGTCATAACGTCGCGTGGCCTGCAATGTTGCCTCGTAACCGGGATGACGTGAAATATGTGTTGGTTCGTAGACATTCGTCAGGATTTCCCGGATTTCGGGCTTTCAGAACTGGGACGAGTTTGGACTTGTCTGCGACGAGCGATATAGGATCACCTATGAAGGCTAACGCTGACGCTATCAAATAAACACGTTGTAATGCAATAATAAGCGTATCGGGTTTACTTTACAAGTAACGTTAACTATGACCGTCGAATTTGACATAATTATATTCCACTAGATGTTGCCCGCGACTCCGTCTGCGCAAAAGTAGCGTATCGCTATCCCGCGGGAACTATGCAATTTTCCGGGATAAAAGCTGTTCTCCGTCCTTCCCCGGGACTCAAACTATCTGTATTCCAAATTTCAACTAAATCGATTCAGCGGTTTAGGCGTGAAAAGGTAACAGACAAACAGACAGACAGAGTTACTTTCGCATATATATTTATAATATCAGTAGGAAAGTAGGGATTATAGATTTCCACTCGAAAACCTTTCGGCGACAACGACATACTACCATAAAGGACTGACTTCAATGAATTTTACTTAGCCCACAATAGTACATTACACCTCGAGGGTGGTGAAATAAAGAATGTCTCAGATCAGAACTTGTCGCACGAGCCAAAGGCGAGGGTGAAAAACATGCGACCTAAGGCTTTTTTATCACCGCCTGAGGTAGGTACACAATTTTACGTCGTACCCTGGCTAAGAAGTGGAAATTGACTTACGGCCCGGGGCGACATAAATGCCTTTACGTTTAGGCATGTTAAACATACATACATACATGTTTAGGCCTAGACGGACGTTCCGTGATCAAATTGGGGACGTTTTGGAAAAAAGCCAGGTCAAGAGTACCCGAAACCGACGAGCATGTATGAAAAGATTGATGAATGTGGATGAAGCGAAAGAGGTCAGGATCGTAGCAAGTGGAACAAAGTAGTCTCTGCCTGCCCCCGTGGGAAAGAGGCGTGACGGTATGTATGTATGTATGTTACACATCATCCTCCACGCGTAACGCTGAACATTACAGCCCTAACAAAAACTGGTGCAGAGTACCCGAAACCGACGAGCATGAATGAAGAGATTGACGAATGTGGATGAAGCGAAAGAGGTATGTCAGGATCGTAGCAAGTGAAACAAAGTAGTCTCTGCCTGCCCCCGTGGGAAAGAGGCGTGACGGTATGTATGTATGTATGTTACACATCATCCTCCACGCGTAACGCTGAACATTACAGCCCTAACAAAAACTGGTGCAGAGTACCCGAAACCGACGAGCATGAATGAAGAGATTGACGAATGTGGATGAAGCGAAAGAGGTATGTCAGGATCGTAGCAAGTGGAACAAAGTAGTCTCTGCCTGCCCCCGTGGGAAAGAGGCGTGACGGTATGTATGTATGTATGTTACACATCATCCTCCACGCGTAACGCTGAATATTACAGCCCTAACAAAAACTGGTGAAACCGGGTGGTACTCGTTTCAGCCGGCAGTTGGTTCATAAATCAGCCTCTCTGCCTGTGGTACACGACAACTCCATTTAGCATAAAATTTATTTATAATCGTATTACTGTACGTAAGTTACAGTAGCGTAACATAAATATTTCCTTGCGTTTATTTTATTTCGTTAGGTACGTGTGAGAATTGGTGCTCGTGGGGAAAGAACGGCCAAGTTCGAAAAGCTTATGGCAAATTTGAAATCAAATTTCGCACAAAAATTGCGAAAAACTCAAGAGACTGCTTGAGAGGCCACAGGTTAAACCATTAGGCTACCACGACTTTTTTTCGGGCGGGATTCGTTTTTTATCTATAAAAAAACCGGCCAAGTGCGAGTCGGACTCGCGCACTGAGGGTTCCGTATAAATTCGCTAAGTTATTATAAAATCCAGTGTTAGCAGAGCCCTGCTTTTAAGCAAAATGTAGGCAGTGTGAGGTCACTTTATATTGGTTACTTATATAGACAGACAAAATATTAAATTAAAAAAAAAAAAAACTACTAACTAGATCTCGTCCAAACCACTTTTGGGTGGAAGTTTGTATGGTAATGTACATCATTATATTTCTTTTAGTTTTATCATTCTCTTATTTTAGAAGTTACAGGGGGGGGGGGGAGGGAACACATTTTATATCACTTTGAAAGTGTCTCTCGCGCAAACTATTCAGTTTAGAAAAAAAATATACTAAGAACCTCAATATCATTTCTGAAGACCTATCCATAGATACCACACACATGGGTTTGATGAAAAAAAAATCAGTTCTAAGTATGGGGAACCCCAAAAAATAAGTTTTTTTTTCTATTTTTGTGTGAAAATCTTAATGCGGTTCACAGAATACATCTACTTACCAAGTTTCAACAGTATAGCTCTTATAGTTTCGGAGAAAAGTGGCTGTGACATAGGTACGGATGGACAGACAGACAGACATGACGAATCTATAAGGGTTCCGTTTTTTGCCATTTGGCTACGGAACCCTAAAAAGGTCATTTAAAGCGCTGTCTCGACGTTTTTCTAACCGGTATAAACTAGTTTCCGCCGACATGGATACATTAAACGACGCAAGAGAAACGACACATCGCACCAACCGTCCTTAAGGCAAAGTTTACGGCGCAACAATTCGGACCCTCCGCATTCCAACAGAATGTTCACTTAACTTACTATATATACGTATTAATATAAAGCACACAGCATTATTAATTGCAAGTAATATACCCAGTGATATTACTAAATACTCGGGTTTGCGTTTCTGTTTAATAGAAATTCAAGTCGCCCTTGTTTTGAGCTATGAGTAGATTAGTATGTGCAGAAGGCACAAGTGGGTAATGTTTTAAGCCTTTAGGAGCGTGCTCAGTGAGAGTGTTCTTACTCGAGTACTTGTAAACGAGTTCAACGTCCACACCATTCGAATATTCGAATGCTCAGTACCGCAAATGTTCTCAGTGAGGACGCTCCTTACGATAGTTGTTTGAAAAAGCGCAACTGTCTCTTCAGCAAACCAATGAGGAGGTGCTCTTAACAGTTCTTTTTCACAGAATTATTTGAAGTTGCTTTTGCTCTGAGTCTAAACTTAATAAAATAGTAGCATCTGGATACTATGTAATAGTTTTTGGAGAAGAACCAGCCATTAAGCCATTTTTTTTGTATGAATTATTTTACTGTACCTTATAGTTTTTATTTTATTTACAATTGACGATCTTTTTGTGACGTTCTCATGTTTTGACATAAAAATATAATGTAATGGCAGGTTACCTATGCAAAGATAGCCAATGCACATATTTTTACGTAAGAAACCGCAATAAATTTGTTGCTATTTTTTTAAAAACATTGTGAAAATGATTCACTGTTGTTACATAAACAATAAAAGAACTGTTATCATCGTACTTGTGCAAGATTAATTTTGTAAAATGTCATACCTACTTACAAGTTATATTTCTGCTGACTGCGCTTTTTTCTTTGTTTTTATCTACATAAAAGCTAGTCTAATCTAATCACTGGAACTAGTGTCAGTTTCAACCTTAACTAACTCATTAAACAATCATTACAAGTTGAATGAGTGAAACATGCATTGTAAGAAATAGAAAAAAAGACTGCATCAAAGAAGCTACGCATCTGTCCATTTTATCTTTGCCAACTCAACATTACCCCACTGCGCTCATTGACTGCTCGTAACTTTAAACTTAGTTTTATTAATTTTAAGCATTAATTAAGGAACAAAGCTTACTTGTCCAACTTCCTTATTAGCTGCCGGTTAAATTTGGCTCATAATTTTCAAGTGCTCTGCGTATTTTTGCTTTACTTTCGGGCTAATAGCTCCAGTATTTAAATTTGCATAAATTAAATGCTTAGCCGTAAAAAGTGATATTTTGAAAGGGACGCATTTCAATTTCAACTTTTACGTGAGAGAGTTAAGTCTAAAATTATATTTTATTTTTATGATATTCGAGGTGTTTTTGCTATACCTAGTTCGTATCAAAGTAGGTACCTAATTTCTACTTTTATTTTTATTGTTATTCTTTGGAGTGGGTGGAGTGACCCATTTAAACTTTAATATACCTAACATAAAACTTAATTTCTTCCATTTTGATTCCTACACATTAGGCACACAATGTACATTAATAAGGTCGTTCATTCGAGATCGTTATTTGGACTCCAAATTTTGGAGTCGTCCATTGCCCCGTTCAGATATTGGTTCTTGTAATGAAACGGACGGTATATAAAAAAATATGTCCAACGCATATTTTATAACCATTTATCCTACTAATCCTACTAATATTTAGAAAAACCAAAGGTTTTTCAGGATGGATGGATCATTGGATGTGGCACATCGTCATGTGAGTGTGTGTATGTTTGTTCTGTCTTCACACTGAAACGACTAGACGGAATTAGATTAAATTGGGAACGGTGATAGCTGGTACTCTAGATTAACACATAATTCCCGCGGGATAGCGATAAACATGTCAAAGGTTGTAGCTATAATTATATGCGGACGAAGTCGCGGGCAGAAGCTAGTGTATTATAATATTATACGATATTATGCTACACAATCATACCGCGGGAATTATACAATTTTCCGGGATAACAACTATCCTACGTCCTTCGCAGGGTCTCAAATTATCTCTGTACCAAATTTTAACACAATCAGTTGAGTAGTTACGCATGAAAGCGTAACAAACAAACTCACATTGACTTTATAATATTAGTTAGGATCTATGGTTAGAGTGAGGTGCAAAATAAACTACAATGAGACAGCGTTTGTCTCCAGACAATGAGCCGCCTGGGGAGATGGTGACCCTGAATTCCCTAAAGTGAATGAAAATTTGTAGTTTGAACTCTGCCCTAGTAACACAAAAAAAGTTTTGTGGGTTATTCTCTATCTAGGAGGAATTTCCTGGAATCCGTCCGTAAGCGACGAGCCTATTGAGCTCGGTCTACCCAACAATAACATCCACCCGCAATTTCTTCAGTCTACCCGTGATCATGATGCATGCAACTGCGTCGAAACATCGGGAGCTCAATAAAGGTAATCGCGGTTCATATCCTGTTTATAATATTTCGAATGAGCCTATTGAAGTAGGTACGTTTTACAACCTTTTTATCAAATTCACCTATTTTGGCCCTGGCCGTAACCACAGTACATATAAGCACAAGCAGTAGGGAATCTACGAACAAATCGGTCGAAACGAACGCACACATAGACACGCGCTTTTACACGGCCCCTAAGCGGATCTCGCGGTGCCGTCAGTCGCGAGTGGCGCATTGAGACGAGCGGCCGTGTTCGTTTTAAACATGCCAAGAGCGTATTGCGCAGTGTACGGCTGCTTGAACTCGGCTTCTTCAAAACCGGAGCTTTCGTTTTTTATATTATATTATTATGAAATGAAATGTATATATTATTTTATAACGAGAAATGTCAGATGTCACTTCTCCGACAAATGCTTTTTCTGTTAAATAAAACGTTTGGCTGTTTAGATGATAAGTAAGTAGTTGCCGTATATTATAGACCGTGTTTTTGGTGAAAAAAAATTCTACGGACTTTCATTGTTATCATTTTGCATCTATAGTATATGTACTAATATATTATAGAAAACTACACTTGAAGGATAACTTGTCAAATACCTATAGGTAGGGCAAACCTTGGTTAAAAAAAACTATTCAATTTAACAAAAATTAAATCGACAACCCTAACGCTTTATTGGAGCGTAGGTACTTATTTCAAAAAGTAGGCCTATCTTCCCTACTGCTTTAGCTTATATATATACTGTGCCGTAACTTTGAAATGCATGCAGCCCTGAAAGAAAAAACAAAAGAATATCAGTGTGGTGTCATTGCTTTTTTTGTCAGCACTGCATGCAAAATTAGGTACATTTGAAATTTACCATTAGTTCTCCGTCTAAAGAAACCCGAATTCATCTGAAGATGTAGGTTCACCCCTTGCAAAAAAATCAGGCACCTATGGTTTTTCGAATTTTTAGGCATTAAAGCTTAGAAATTAAGCTTTTATGCACATAAAATATAAAAAGCATGGGTGCCCGTTTTTTTTGCAAGGGGGTTTATATGGACCGGAGATTTGAGAGCTGGTTCATAGAGAACCAGAATATTTTAGTTATTCATTATCATAAACATACAAACATACATCTAATCTAACTAATAATAATATTATAAATGCGAAAGTATGGATGGATGGATGGATGTTTGTTTGTTACTCAATCACGCCAGAACGGCCCAACGGATCAGAATGAAATTTGGCACATAGATACTCATACTCATACTCATACTAGATAGAGAAAAATCTGGAATAGCACATAGGCTACTTTCTATCCCGGAAAATTGCGTAGTTCCCGCGGGATAGCGATAAACGAATTCTTTGCAGACGAAGTCGCTGGCAACAGCTAGTACATACATAAATCACGTCTTTATCCCTTACGGAGTAGACAGAGCAACAACGGAGTAACAAGTTAGACCTAAAGGCCACGTTTAGCATGATTGTGGGTGTACATCTGGAAAAGGGAATCAAAATAGTGACGGGTTGCTAGCCGCATCGCATTAGGTATTTAAATGTAGACAATTCCCGTGGGACTGCTTTGTTTATTTAAATTGGGGTGATTAATCCCGCTGTGGTTATCGCAGAGCATAAAAATAAAAACTACTGAAAATATTGTTATGACGCTACAAAATGGCGAATACAAACCGAAATTACCTGCCGCGTGCTAACCGTACGTACGTTAAATCACGCAAGGGTTGCCAGCGCAGGATTTCCAATGCCGTATTTGTTATTTTATCAACCCCCGACGAATTATAAGTTTACGTCGATGTCTGTCTGTGTCTGTTTGTCTGTGGAACCGTAGCTCTCACACGGATAGACCGATTTCGATGCGATTTTTTTATGACAGCCCGATAAAACCGTGGCACGCCTATGATAAATTTTGAAATTTACAATGTTATGCGAAACATAGGTAATTATTATTATTTGGTGAAATGGAAAAGCTCAATTTGACATTTAATTATTTAATACATTTTTTTACCAAGTTTGCTAAGTGAGTTTTTGTAAGATGATATCTTTGTCAAATGTCTCGTTTGCCAATTGATCATTTGGTAAAATGTTGTTTGTCAAAATGACCATTTGTCAATAATTTTTAGGTCAAAAATCAGTGAGCTGAGGAACACGCTTGCCTAGTAAGTGGCCATTCACCCTCGATTCGAAGACAGCGGAGTCCAAGAATGTTTCCCCAATATTTTATTACGTTGCTCCAATTTCTGTGGCACACGGCATTTATTGTAGCGATGGCAACACTGAATCACACTAACAGTAGTCTCATAAATCACAGGGAAGCGCCACACAGCGGTTCTGCGACATCTCAATTTAATTAATTACACTTTACAAATGGCAATCCACGTCATTCGTAGGTGCTTTGAACGATTCAGCTTACATTGTTAATTTGTGTGGCGATTTTGAATACCGATTTGAGTGAGAGTGGCGGATACAAAAGCGAGCCTTCCTGTTCTTGAAACGACCGGCAACGCACCTGTGATTCCCCAAGTCTTGCAGGTGTCCCTGGGCGATGGTGATCACTTTCCATCAGATGACCCGTCTGCTCGTTTTCCCCTCTTATATAAAAAAAATACAGGGCTTGGAACCGGTATTAATATACCTGTTAATATCGTTCCAATACCGTTAACTTATTTCGGTCGATAATAATCCCTAAATCAATGGAATGAACAAAATAAACTGATGTCACAGGGTCTCGCTTACCGTTAAGTACAGACAACGAAGTTTTAACGTTCGCGTTAACGCAATAATACCAGCCACCAGCCACCGGCGTGCGTCTGCGCTACAAGTTCTATCTTGTTTCGTAATTTTCGATTAATCCGGTTAATTTCGTTCCCCGTAAAGTCCGTAAACGAATGACGAACTAATTTAGAGATATAGTACAAAAATAACGGGTCCCTTTTCATAGAACTTTGTATGACAAGTGACCCATTATTTTTGCTCGTCAGTGTACGATACAATACAATACAATACAAATACTCTTTATTGAACACCACAAATCGGTACAAAACAATACAGAAACAAAGATGATGCGAATGATGATGATGTGAATGATGATGATCAGATGCGGAGCCTTTCGTTTGCCCGAATTTCATATGCCATAATGTAATGTTTGCCATAATTATCATTTGCCATAACTCTATTTTTCTCTGAAACCGTAAATTTTCAGGAGCATTGAAATTTCAACCCTGTAGAACTCTATAGGTTAGGTTAGGTTTGTTTCATAACAATCCTGAACAATTAACAGTTAAAGAGAAAAAAGAGTTATGGCAAATGATCATTATGGCAAACAATACATTTATGGCATATGAAATTCGGGCAAACAATAGAGAACCCCCTGATGGTCCGAGAAATATCGTGCGAACTGACCGGTATTATTGCTGTCAACTATCGATTGTGCAGAATTTCGCGTGATATTTTCAAACTGTTAAATTACAAGGCTTTTAAGATTTAGTTTGAGCATAAACTTGCACTCATTATTACTTGAAAATGCACAATGACATGTCCAATTCAGGGGATAATTTATTTCTATAGAGTTTTTCACAATTAGTACGTTTAAATTCCGAAAAACTCAGAGGTGCGAGCCCGGGATTCGAACCCACAACCCTCTGCTTAAGAGGCCACAGGTCAAACCACTAGGCTACCACGGCTTTTTACCTGCACACAACTGCGAAGCAATTCAATGGTGTGTGTGAAGTTCCCAATCCGCACTGGGCCCGCGTGGGAACTATAGCCCAAGCCCTCTCATTCTGAGAGGAGGCCTGTGCCCAGCAGTGGGACGTATATAGGCTGGAGATAGATAGTACGTTTAATTTTTGCCTGACTGACTTATCCGGTAATTTTGAAACTTTGGAGTTTCATTGCATTTTCCCAGCAGCAACACAAAGGCTTCGTCTTATCAAAATCGGATGACATGCACAATCAGGGGGAAACTGTGTATAGTAGGCGGTAAATAAGTAAAACGTGGAGGGGATATGCGCAGTATGAAAAACAACATCATTTTCATACTCCGTTTATCCCCTCCACGTTTTACTTATTTGCCGCCTTATGCTTAGTGTCGGTTGTCGGTATCCGCTAGTGGCGCTGCTAATTTTTCCATAATAATTGAGACGTTCGAGACGTTTTTATATACGAAAACTTAGTGCACTAGAGGCTCTGAGTCTCCGAACGTGTTGATTCAAAAACTCTTCGCCTAATGTTTTTATTACAATTTCCCTTAATATGAGATATAATGAGACGTCTTCCACTCCGGCTCGTATCGCAATTTGCGAAGTTTCTGCACGACAGGGGGTCCATATAATAATTGCCTTTGAGCTCAACTCTGTACGGAATTTCCCATTATTTAACGTTTACTGGAGTTATGAGTTCACGAAACTTCGTCAATTGTTAATTTAAGATTATTGAATGTTGTTGGAATTCTCATATTAATTGTGAGTGCGTTGGGTACGTTTATTGTAACAACATTTTGCCACAACCCTTGTGACAAAAGGCGTTGGGATCGCTTTAGAAGTCTCGTATCTTCAAAGAAAAGCGATGAGCGCTTTTATATTTGGCTGTTACGATTCAACTGTTGCCGTCCACCCAGAAATTCTGGATACTATAATAGCAACTCTGTTTAACTATTTTTATGGCATAGGGTTGCAAATCAACTGGTGGGTCACCTGGCGACACCAGAAGATTGTGGTAGAGGGTTGAAATAAAGTTGGTGGACCCAATTGAAAACACAGCACTCGAAGGAAACTAAGAGCTCAAATAGATTTTTTTGGCTAGTTGACTAGATTAATGCGAGATAATTTTATTTTATTTTACTCGTGTCTCGAATTAGGCACAATTTTTCACCACATACGAAAGGTGCTTTAGAGTGATTTGCTTAAAAAATTGGGAGCCTGTGCTTGCTCTGTCTTTGCGATTTTGATCCTGATTCATTCATCCGGTCATTTCGTTATTATTATATTAGCCTAATTGAGTGTCCCACTGCTGGGCAAAGGCCTCCCCTTTTTTCCGCCACTCGTCCCGGTCGAGGGCATGCTCCTGCCACTCTTCTACTTGATATGCGTCCAATTCATCCCACCATCCTCTTCTGGGTCTGCCAACGCTTCGATAGCAATCTCGCGGAACCCGCCCGGGTTGCGGGTCATTTTGTAAAGGTTTGGAATTAAAAACATAACATTATTTTAAGCGATCATTAAAGTATAACTGAAGTGGATTCTTCATTTTTTTTATGCCAGTTCTTTCACTAAATGAAACCAGGCTGACTGTCTCGAAGACTTATTAGTGAAAATAGTCTTTGCTGTTGAACATGTTGAAATTATACATAGCACTAAATAAAATTGACATCTTGCTGAAGGAATATCTGAGTACCTATTAAGCTAATGTTTATCTGAGTTGTATCTATTCTAAACACATGTGTAATAGGTATCTAGTTATTAACAGACAAAGTTCGCAAACGTTCAACTTAAAAACAACACCGAACAATCGTCAATTCACTGTCATGGGATTACTTTGTCTTATTTGTTTAAGTTACCGTACAGAGCAAGTTTGGTATCGGCTTGTTAGATTTAAGACTGGCAGACATTTTTCTTCTTCTTCTTCTCTGTCGCTTCCTCATGACTGAGGGTCGTGACTATGCGAGGTCGTTGCGCGCGGCGTACAGCTCTCTCCAGGCAGCACGGTTCTCGGCCATCCGGATGGAGGTCTGCAAGTTGCATTTGCAGACTTCCTTCACCGCATCAGTCCCGATGGACTGAAAAAGAGGAGTCGTGGAAGATCTCCAACCCGATGGTTGGAGATCTTCCACGACTCCTCTTTTTATCTAAGACATTAGACATTTTTATCTAAGTTGAAATATACAGTGCTTTTTACAAGCTTGAATCTGTTTACTTTACAATGTACATCCACCCGGTTGAAGATCTTGCCATTTGTCAATATGGTTATAATGCAAATCGGGCGTACAGTCAGCATCAGAAGTTGATAAACAGTCGAGGAGCTCAAAATGATGAACGCTCTTATTACCTTGGCAATAGAGTCATATGTCAGATTATTTTAGGCTCTTCGACTGTTTATATCTACTTCTGATGCTGACTGAATTAAGAGTGACAAGTGGCTCGACATTTTGCCGTGCTATGAGAGAACTGTATCTCGGGTTACAGTTTTTTGTGGAAACATCAATAATTTTATTGAGCTTTTAAGACCTTCGTCTGCAAAGAATTCGTTTATCGCTATCCCGCGGGAACTACGCAATTTTCCGGGATAAAAAGTAGCCTATGTGCTATTCCAGACTTTTCTCTATCTATGTGCCGAATTTCATCCAGATCCGTTGGGCCGTTCTGGCGTGATTGAGTAACAAACAAACATCCATCCATCCATACTTTCGCATTTATAATATTAGTTAGTTCGACACTACCTAACTATCTGTATCACAAATATTGAGAAACTATCACAGCAATTCAGACTGTTAGTAACTAGTAAACCTTGTATAAAAACTTCCTGAACAAAAAAAAAGCATTTACCTTGCTACTCCGTTACTTACTGACTACTACTAATACTTGCTAGTGCGTTTTGACTAAACAGTGCACGCAAAGAACTTGAATAAATACAGTGTGACGCACATGTTTTGCCGAGCGATAATTAAAGTTACAATGTTTAGTCGTAATAATATACAAACAATTTTTTTTTAATGTGAATAGGAAGGCAAACGAGCAAGTGGGTCACCTGATGGTAAGCGATAAATATTAAAAAAAGTTAGTGGAAACAGTAAAAATACAATACTTAGTGAAATTGAAACTAATACATCACTCTAAGAGTTCCGTATGAGCAATCCATGAACACGATGTTTGTACAAATTTTCTAATTTTCTAGAACTTGGCCGTACAACGTTACTGAACAAATGATATTAAATCCAGACGCTTCCAATATGGGCTAAAACAAACTTTAACAATTAATTTCTAAAACACAATTACCCTTTTAGGCTTGGTAATGAAAATTGTACAGTGAACGTACACATAACAGTATATTTAACTTTGTCTTTTTGTACCATTGTTTTTTTTTTTTTTTTGTGTGAATAGGAAGGCAAACAAGCAAGTAGGTCACCTGATGGTAAGCTATCACCACTGCCCATAGACACCCGCAACCCCGGAGGGATTGCAGATGCGTTGCCAACCTAGAGGACTTAGATGAAATGCCTCTTGTGGCCGTAATTTCCCCGGCTGTCTTACTCTCCACACCGGAACACAGCAGTGCAAGATCTGCTGCTTAGCAGCAGGATTAGCGAGTAAGATGGTGGTAGCGATCCGGACGGACCTTGCACAAGGCCCTACCACTCGCCACCATTGTAAAAAAGACAACCCTTTTTATGGTTTATATTGTAGCTGTATCAGATTCCAAGTATTAGATGCCAAGGTATGTTGACAACGGATCTGGTCTGGTATTATTTTTATCAGATTAAAAAAGGGAGGCTACATTTTTTACTATGCTTTTTCTCGCAAGTTCGTCTGCGAGGAATTCGTAATTTTCCGGGATGAAAGTAATCCATAAGCTATTCCAGACTATAATCTATCTCTGTGCTCAATTTATTCTAGATTTTGTTCAGCCTTTCTGGCATGAACTAGTGGGCGAGTAACAATGAACAAAATTCATTTACCTTGCTACTCTACTACTCAGCAAGCGCAGTGGAATAGCGGAGTAGCAAGGTATGTTTTTTGTTCATTGAAATGGACTTCCGCAAAGTAACGCCTGTTTCTATAAAGAGTAGGTACTCGTAGTAAAAAAAGCTAAACCCCCATAGATAAAGGTACTAAAATGCTTTCACATTTAATATTAATATCTAGTAATAAGACTTCTATGGGAGTCGGCGGTAACAATTTTTTCTTGGTAAGTGGGCGGGTTCTTAAAAAGTTTTGGAAGGATACTACGTATTTCATGGTAATACGTATTTAATGTTTCACCGACAAACGTTTGATCGAATGCATCGTTTGACAAACACTTCATTTGACAATCCTTTATTTTCAGCTAACACAACTAATTGACTTCTAAAATAACTAACCTAACTTTGTTTGAGCTACAAAAACAAAAAGATTGTAAAAAGTTTATGGTTTAGTAGATTTTGGGTTGTCGAATGAATTGGTTGTCAGACGATAAATTTGCTAGGTATACGTTCGTTGGTAAAATAATCTGGCACCGTCTTACTTGTAACGAATTATTATGGCGAATTTATTCTACCATTCAAAGTCTAACAAATGACGCTTGTCTTAGCCACTCTGAACTGTCTACACAAGTAGCAGCCACTCGCTTCGTTTCTATGCGTCTCTTCCAAACAACATAAGTGCGAAAAGGACAGGACATAATAAATGACGCCTCTACATCATCGGCTCAGCAGGAAAATTACAAATTTTCTATTTATTTCATAGATATTTCGGTTCGTTAACTCTCTGTAACAATAGCATAAATCATCCCGTTGGAAACGGGTTATATTTTATTGGGGCGCCTGATATTGATAAATCGCGGATTGACGTAGGTGGGGCAAATGAATTCGGTTTTATTGCTTCATGGTTATATTTTATTATTTACGTATGAATGTGCGACGTGCGCAAATGCCATGATTTTGTTACTGTAATTTCAAACATAAGTACCGAAGTAAGAAAAGGTAAAAGTGACAATGAAGACAAACGAATGAGTATCTGTCAGATAATTTCATATCTAAGGATTAGAAAATAGGCCCTAAAGCTCTCAACTGAGGCGTTTACCTAATTAAAAATGAAGATAAACATTTTCGCTTGATTGACACCTCTGCCGTCATAGTATAAAAGGCGGCAAAGGGACTTTTGCGACTTTTTTACTTTTTGATACATGCATACTGAGCAAAAAATTCTGCGTCGAACGGTATTGACTTTTTTTTTCTAGCCCTGTTAGTTCTCAAGATAGCCAGCAGTTAAACGACACGTCTTTTGCTTTTTGTTGCGGTATTATAATCTAAAAAGCCATGAATGGTATTTAATAAGCTAAAATGACGTTATATGACATTAGCGGCTTTATATCATACTTTAAATGTGATACCTTTCTAAGCTAAAAAGCGTTTTTTGATTATTCATAGACTAAAAAGAAGTTAAAGTCATGTAACTAGGTTTTAACGTATTACCATGGCCGAAGTTAAATACTCATTTATAGATTTAAAGGCGGTATACTTCAAATTATACTCTATAATTACGTTATGGGAGCCTAACCGCTTTCTTAGATAGAACCCAAAAGTGTATTACGTAGCGCATAATAGTCAATAAAGCGGTGACCGCTTTTTTACTTCAGTGACAAAGGGTTAATTTTTTGTTCAATATTGACAATAATGCGGTTATATAACAATAATAAGCTAAAAAGCGGCTAGGTTTTTGTCACTCCCGTAGCCCCTCACCGCCCCACCGCTCGCAAGTCGGAGGACGACGCCGCCCTAAGGACATTTTATTATTATTTTGCGTTGGGTTGACTTGACACGTGCGCGAGCTGCGCAGGAGCTTACGCGCACTGATTGTTGTCGGCGCCCGTATCAGCATATTTCAAGGTAAGTGTACCTAGACACGAAGGTATAATATACTATCTGTTGCCCGCGACTTCGTCTGCAAAGAATTCGTTTATAGCTATCATGCGAGAATTTTCCGGGATAAAAAGTAGCCTATGTGTTATTCCAGACTTTTCTCTATCTATATGTCGAATTTCATCCAGATTTGTTGGGCCGTTCGGGCGTGATAGAGTAACAAACAAACATCCATCCATCCATCCATCCATCCATACTTTCGCATTTATAATACTAGCTGTTGCCAGCGACTTCGTCTGCAAAGAATTCATTTATCACTATTCCGCGGGAACTACGCAATTTTCCGAGATAAAAAGTAGCCTATGCGCTATTCCAGACTTTTCTCTATCTATGTGCCGAATTTCATCTAGATCCGTTGGGCCGTTCTGGCGTGATTGAGTAACAAACAAACATCCATCCATCCATCCATACTTTCGCATTTATAATATTAGTTAGATATTAGTTACATTATTTCGAGATTAACGAACTGAAATTAGTAATGAAAATAGTAGTGTACTCTTAAGTAATAAAAGTGCCCGTAGATGTTTTCTGTGTATTTGAGTATGTGCTTCTCTATAACGTTGTCTTGTAAGTACCCACAAACTAGATTTTAAGTTTAAGGCAGGCGTCCACACCTTATCGTGGGCATCGGACGCATGGCATCCAGCGTGTCGTAGTATTATTTGTATAGAAAGTCATACAAGTGCGTCCACGGATCCGCATTGTACGGATTGCTGGACAGTGTACGCTCTTGTTGGACTGGCATGATGCTTACTATACGGACATGTAGAGAGGCCTGCCTTTGGAATAGGATATTATTGTGTGTAGGATTATCTCACAATATTTATTCATTTATTTATTTCAGCTGGACAAAATGAAATAATCGAGGGCCTTGGACTTCCAATATAAGACCGGCTGTTCCATTTTCTGTGCGTGAGCATGGAAAGAACCATATTCCTTAAATTTGCCTGTAATGGATAACTCCGATGAACACCGGAATACATTTGATACCCTCGATAAGGCAGATTTATATAAATCCTATAGGTAGCCTTGGTTTGTTTCAAGAGAAATATCACCGATTTATTTTACAAGAAGAAAAGAAGGCGTGTGTCTGGCTGTTCACAACAGAGGGGTGCTCGTTCCAACACTAATGTACGGTAGCGAAAGTTGGGTATGGCAAAAGAAGCATGAAAGTAGAATCAACGCAGTAGAAATGTGAGCGTTAAGAAGTATGGAAGGCGTATCAGTTCACTGAAAGATAGAATAATGAATAGTGTGATAAGGGAACGTGCTGGTCTGAAAGAGGATATAGCACACTGACTAGGATAGAAAAAGGTATGCTTAGTTAGTTTGGTCACGTAGAGAGGATAGATGAATGAAAGAAGGTTAACTGAAGAGATTTATATGGGAGTGTGAATGGGTGCGTTGGGAGGGGAAGACCTAGACGGACGTTCCGTGATCAAATTGGGGACGTTTTGGAAAAAGGTCAGGTCAAGAGTACCCGAAACGACGAGCATGTATGAAGAGATTGATGAATGTGAGTGAAGCGAAAGATGTATGTCAGGATCGTAGCAAGTGGCACAAAGTAGTCTCTGCCTAGCCCTGTGGGAAAGAGGCGTGACGGTATGTACCTATGTTTGTATGTATTATTTGACAAAATAACTTTGACGAAGAGGAATACCAATTTTGCTTCATGAAAGATGTTTCCTAAAAAATCGGCGCAGTTTGTTGTTTGTTGTAGTTTACGATTCTTATTTTTAATTTTTATTTTGATTACATTGTATTAAAATTGAAAGTGCCAATTATAAAAATGTTACATTTGAAGAATATAATGTTGATTTTAGTAAGAAATGCCTTTTGATTTCTTGTGATTACCGCTTCTCAGACCGCATAACTCTCAATAGTTGTAGTCCTATCATAAACTATAATGCCGTTACGTACAGATTAATGGCCACATTGCGGCTTTTTAATGTATTAAAAGTAAACAATTCTGTTGCTTAATAAATTGGTGTAAAAAGCTAAAGGAATAACTAAGCTTTAAAACGGCTATGACACTTTAACTTCATTTTAATTTCCAACACAACATGCATATTCCATTAGCAAAAATAAACTATAATGCGGCTATCCGTAATAACGATTTTCTAGTGTATTACTGGCACCTAACTTTTATTTAAAATAATAGGACTAAAAAAGTAATGTCCAAAACTAAGCTTAAAAGGCGCTGGTGTTCAGCCAACGCCTTTTTAGTTTATTAATCTTTGTATAATAATATTCCCTTATCCTAAGCTATAACATAAAATGCTGTAAAATTAATACTATTTATAATTATTCTACGATCGAATTAGATCAATAAAAAAACGTGATTTTTTGTCTAAATTTGTGTGTAAACAGAATTTTGGTAAACCATTTTTTGCCTAAAATACAAGCATTTGAAATATTTAAAAGTTTTTGCCGTTTATCTCGAAAGTTGCTTTTGTCAGTTTGCCGCCTTCTGTACTATGACGGCAGACCTGACTGTCATCATAATATTTTTAGTAGAATAAAATTGACAGTAAGTGACAAACAAAAAGGCTTTGTTCGAAACCACTTGAACATGTCATATCAGAAGCATGTAACCCTTCTTTTTATGATACTCAAGCATCGCATAAAATGCTTTTTATGGGTTATGTCGCTTCGCATTATATGGCGAAGGTTAACTATTTCAGGGTATATAGAACATAAAATTTGATAGACTTGCAGTTGATAAGGAGTGTAGAAATAAAGTGAGTTGTCGGATGAAATATGAAGTGCGTAGCTTAGAAAAGCACTTTTATTTCAATAGTGAAGCACAATAGTGAGACCATGTTTAATTTATGCCGATTGGAGTCGAAGATATTGGAAGCAAAGATATAACGCGAATGAATCTGAATTACGACGGACGTTTGGCATGATGGACCGGTGGTAGTTATAGGTCGAGGGAAGTCCAGAGAAACCAAGATCTTGTCGAAGGTTGATAAGCCATGGCCCTTTGGTTAATATATTTAAACTAGCTGTTTCCCGCGACTTCGTCTGTGGAGAATTTTGCCATCCTGCCATTATACCATGAGAATTCTGCCATCTGGGAACTATTCTATTTCCGGGAGAAGAACTATTTTGTCTTACCCAGGGTCTCAAAATATCTTTACACCAAATTTTAACTCGATCGTTTACGCCCGAAAGTGTAACAAAGAAACTCACGTTTGCGTTTATTAATGTTATAATTAGGATTAGGATTTGATATTAGGACGAAGTTGACCAACTAGCTCAATTTACACACATCTTCGAGAAATTAATTTTGATAGAAACAAACCACTTTCAGAGTGTTACCGACGGTAGAAATTTTAAGACACAATGTCGTAAAAATACAAGGTGTTTTGGAGATTATTTATGAGCGACGTGACATTATTATAATATTATAGTAAAAGTAAGATTAATTAAAGTTTACTTTACGCTACATAATTACAGCAAAATTAAGTAGGGTTGACTTGGTCCTCTGATGTTATTTTTGTACTTGTATACAGGGCCAGCCATCTTGGTGAGGGTGGCCTAACTTAAGACTGGCTGACGACACTCGGGATGTGACATGTTCAAAATTGGAACAGTCAGACAGCTCTAAAATGGCTCCGGATGTGGAGTATATTAAGACAAAGTTGAGTAAGGGAGTTCAGTAATGAGTTTGGGACTCGGAACTCATCAATTTTTCAGTTGATGTCCGTTTTGTTTCTAGTTCATGCCTATTTTGAGCTTTTGCTATTTTTAGTGATCACTCTGTCGTAATGAATGCCATATTTTTGAAGGTAACATTAAATAGGTAAAACGTTTAATAGCGGTGATAGCGTTTTTCATAGTAACAAATTACTCAAGCAAAAAAAGCGACGGTTAGCACTCCGGGAGTGCCGGTACCTCCATGACGCTGAAGACGCGTACCATACTGGCCACTTACAAAAAACGTACATATTTATCTATATTGACAGACCTCTAACAATGTGCTGAAGCCTTAGTACTTTTGCTCCACAACTCAACAAAAAAACACTTAAAAATCGAACGCGATTCATTCGTATCTCAAAATAAGCTCTTAGAGGATCTGATATCCTAGTACTTAAACTCTCTCTCCGTCTTACGCCTGACGCGTTTTTTACCCATCCCAAAAAGCGCTCAGCGCCGCTAAACAAGTTCTCACTTTCAAAAACTAATAAAGATAATACTTTTTTTTTTTTTTAGTAGCCTATTTGGTGTCCCACTGCTGGGCAAAGGCCTCCCCTTTCTCTTTCCACCAATCTCTGTCTGTTGCATGGCTTTCCCAGTCCGGCTCAAAAATATAATACTGTTACTTTGTAATTCATTAAGCACTGTATCCTCTTACTCGTAAGTTACAGAAGCCAACGTTTAATAATTCCTTAACAGGTAACTAGGGGCTTAGAAATCCCGAGTTATCTCAAGCTTTTCATGGCCGACAAAATTGTTGGTGTAATTCAACGCTTGTTTTCAAAGTAAAGTCTAACCGGGGAAACGACATTTTGTCCCGACAAATTATACGGTAGGAAGTGCGAGATCTCGACAACTATTATTTTAGGTCATAACATAATTAATTCATTTAAAGAATGAATGAAAATGAATGTCCAAAATGTAATATCATAACTTTCCAAAAATTGGATCAAATTAGATTTTTTTTTTGTTCATTTTGTTAACCAGGGCATGGTTTGTTTGTTCATTGAAATGACCTCCGCAAGGTGACGCCTAATTCAATAAAATATTAATTCTAATAAGTAAAATCTACTTTCTTCCGTATTTTGGGTAGAAGTAAACCTGTGCCAACCAAAAATTATTGCGTTTTACAAAGTACAAACGACTTTAAAAATCGTTTTAACTTAGTCTTTGTGTTAATATTGAGCTTTTTACTTCAATTAAATAAAATCAGTTACTTATCTTATTTCTAGGAATCCTTTCTAATACACTAAGATGCAAGGGAATCGCTCGTGAATTTACTCCTCCTCACTCCATTTCTCTTACCTACTATAAATTGGTTGCTTTGGAGCAATAGTAGTACCATGATATCTTTTTATGCTGAGTTACCGTCGCCGAAGAGTTACATTCTCGGTCTGAAAAATAAATCACATTCACGCATGACCTGTCCCATTGTTTCATCTTTGGCACCATGTTTTACAGTCTTAATTGCTTTCCTGGCCAATCTTTGTTCAATTGCTGTATTTAGTTTTAAAGTGACCTGTGTATATCGAAGTTTTCCTTGATATACTTAAATAGTTACCATAACTTGTTACTATTGATTGATTGATGTAATTTACTTTGGCCTGTTCATGTTCTTGTTTCCGTGAAAAATGATTGTCTGGAAGAGATAGTTTTCAAGCTCACGGTACCGCTTTGTGTCTATGCATTTCCATATTTCCAAGCACATTTCATGAGCACGGAAATTTTGTAGCGGGGTCCTGCACTACGAATTTGTCCGTGGGTCTAGCAAAGCCGCGTCACTCTACATTAATGTAGGAAAAACGTTATTAAAAAGTTCCCGGTAAACAATTAAGTTTAGTTGCCTTCTGTAATTAGTTTTGTTTTAATTACACTTCGGTTTTCCTTATAGGAGTGCTGGGTAGAAAACCTAGTAGGTACTACAGTCAAGTATTATTATTATGTATCTAGTCAAAGTTTCAAAAATAATTACCTAGTAATTAAGTTACCAAACGCTCTTACACCGGCGTAATAAGTACGAGGGATATATTTTTGGGAAATTCGTATCGATATCTACTTATTTTTCCATTTGACCGTACCAACACTTTTTGTACAATAAAGCATTTTGAAAAAAATGAAAAATGAAAATGAAAAAGAAAAAGAAATTACTAGAACTATACAACTAAGGGCCCTGTGCTAGGATACCCTATTTTACTTACTTACTTACTTAGTATTATTATACAATTATACAATTATGCAATTATGTTATGTGTGTATGTATGTATGTATTGTTTTATTATCCCTGCGTTTCTCCTGTCTATTTGTTTCCGCCACCTACTTAAACTGTCTCCAACTTATTTATCTGTCTTAAAGGTTGTCTGGTAGAGATCGCTATTAAGCGGTAAGACCGCCTGTTGTATACTTTGTTATTTGTTTCTGTATTGTTTTGTACTGATTTGTGGTGTTCAATAAAGAGTATTTGTATTGTATTGTATTGTATTGTATTGTACTTTACTTACTTTTGCAAAACTTCTGTTTTATTATGCGCGATGGAACTGAGACGTAGTTTTTTTAGTGTATGATGATTAACAAATCGCAGACCTCGCGAGAGGTACGCGGCTGCGATTCCATGGACATGGACAAGGATGTTAGTGTTATAATTAAAGTAAACTAATATGAAAGATCGGTGATGTTATGTAATGGTTATGAGTAGACGTATTATCCAACGGGCCTTATATCAAGGCTTAAGGTTACTTAAAACAATGGAAAGAGCTGTGCTAGGGGTGCCTATGCGATAAAGGAATCAGAAATGATAAGTTTCATGGCAGAAGTGGCAGTGGGCGGGGCACATTGCTCGCAGAACTTTTGGCCGATGCTGTTGGGGTCGGAAGTCTCTGGAGTGTAGACTAGTAATTCTGTGTGTCGATTTAAACTTTCGCGATTTTTACACACATTATTATAAGAAAAATTCCTCGACGTTTCGGACGCGACTTGCACAAACACATTATGCAAAAATTCATTTTATTTACGTCCCGTTTTTTTAAAAAAATAATTGTGTGTGTAGTTTTTAATATGCACACGGCCATTAATTTGACTACGATATTTGAGTTTTGCACAGGATAGTGTATAATTAATGTGAATATGGCTTAAATTAACCCGGAAAATGTGACTCCTAAATCCTTAACGTTCAGAAACACAAAGGAAATAACTAAAAAGAGGTTAGTTTCATTTAGTATGGAACCCACATCACGCTGAATTCGTATATGGACGATATGAAAAGGAATTTGTTATAATGATATCATACCTATATGTGGGACTAAATTAATAAAATAAACCAATTTAGTCGCCGTTAAACTATATTTTGTTCAAATTACATATTTAAATTCCACAGCAGCAGATAAACCAAATGTGGTTTTCGCTCGCTGTTCACACAAAATCTGGTATTTTTTGTAATTGATTTGAATAAATAATAAAAAAAAAAAAAAAAAAACATATCGAAATCGTACCGCAGACTGAATCCTAAACATCTTTCATACGATAAGAGTTTTTAATGATTCACGGTTAAGTTCATTCGAAATATCATCATCAAAATATAATATAATCATGATACATGCAACTGTATCGAAATATCGGGAGCTCAATAAAGGTAATCGCGGTTCACATCCCGTTTATAATATTTCGAATCTTTCATACGTCAACTCATTCTTCAAACCGAATATTCACTCTCTTACTCTTATATCATCCGTCTCCTTCACACACTCTTACGTTCCATTCCACATTCGGCCGTCCTGATCTAACACCTGTCCTCAGGCTTACATCCGCCCTTACACTCCTGAAGCTATAAACATAGAAACACCTTTAATCTAACATCTTCATTTACAATATCATACAATAAAAAAAAACAACTTTAAATAAATATCGCCACGTCATTCGATCAATAAACTAAACATCTTACTTCTGAATAAAACTCGTATAAAATAAAATACCTACAAATTTTCTTCTTCAGCTTCTTTTTGTACCATTTCCACTGTTTCGTCATCATTGTACCAATTTCTAACCAGTACTCTTTTGCGTTTTGCCGCTCTACCACTCGCTGCTGGGTCCTTCGCCGTAGCCTCTGTGTCACTGGCACGTCGTCTTTCGCACTCTTAAAGCCAAAGTATGCTCCCATGGTTTGTTTGGGTTGGTAGCTGTCAACCTGCCGCAAAACCTCTTCTTTCACCTCGGGATTCCTTTCATGATAGTCTTTACTTTTCGTGTTGTAAACGTCCGTTGTGATCAAAAAGATGTCGCTGCCTGTGTCAACCAAAGCATTGACCGTCTTTTCGCATATTCTTGCGCTTTCCATTTGCATTTTACTCGAAAATTCGTTCGGAGATTGTTCGATGCGTAAAATTTCGTGACTGTCAATCTTGGTCTTTGACGTCGCCGTCTTGGCATGGTCGACATACGCATGCGCGCCGCCATTGGTGACGTTGCTCTCGGATTTCAGGATATTCGAGTTCGGTTGCCAATCCGCCTCGGCCATTCTACTTTCGGTTGCTAAATTCACGTCATTCTTGCAACGACCTGAAGTTTCCACTTGCATCTGCGCCTGCGTATTCGTGCACTCGGTGGTAATAGGGTCAGATTCGTTACATTTGAAACACTTGACACATTTTTCCTTGTGTGGACATTCCACCGGTGAATGATTCATTTCACAGCTGTAACATCGTGTAGTCTTCGGATTGGTGCTTCGTTCGTTGTCCTGTCTTTTTTGTAACGATTTTGTTGCGCTCATCGTTTCGTATACCTTCTTTGAGTATACAGAGTCTTGAAATTCTTCAGCAAGAGCTGTCTTTAAATCAGCCCAAGTCCTATGCAGTCGTTCCGTGCGTAGCCATAACGCTGCCGTACCTGTCAGCGCACGTCGCGCCGCCAGAAGCTGTTGCAGCGAGGTCCAGCCGAAGATCTCAGCGTTTTCGTCTACGTCTTCGATCCATTTTGTCACTGACTGTGTCTTATCTCGCCCACTGAACGCTGGTATCAGGTCCGCCGTCATTCGAAACATTTTATTGTCGTTTTTCGTCGTCCTTTGTAAAAATAAGTCTTCTTTAAGCGTCGTCGTCTTTTATAACAATTGTCGTTCGTCTTCCGTCATCCGTCATTCGTCTTTTCTTCTTTACTGTCTTCTGTCAATATTTTTTCGTCGTCTTTAAAAATTATTCATAATTCTTCACTTCTTCATAATATTCAGTTTAAAATCTCGGTCGAGCCCCCATTTGTGGGACTAAATTAATAAAATAAACCAATTTAGTCGCCGTTAAACTATATTTTGTTCAAATTACATATTTACATATCGAAATCGTACCGCAGACTGAATCCTAAACATCTTTCATACGTCAACTCATTCTTCAAACCGAATATTCACTCTCTTACTCTTATATCATCCGTCTCCTTCACACACTCTTACGTTCCATTCCACATATATGTAATTAGAGTTGTTTTTAGGGTTCCGTAACTCAAACGGAAAAAACGGAACCCTTACCTATAGGATCACTTTGTTGTCCGTCTGTCCGTCCGTCAAGACCCTTTTTCTCAAGAACGCGTGGAGGTATCAAGCTGACATTTATATCAGATTCTCAGCGCTACTGCCCCTTAGAGCTGTGAAAAAATCAAACTTCTAAGCCAACGCAATCAAAAGAAAAAGTCGTTTATGCCGCAAATTTTCGATACTCGCAAGGGAATCAAAACCTACAGGGTACTTCCCGTGAACTCAGAATCTTGAAATTTGGTATGAAGGTAGGTCTTATAGCACAAATCTAATCTAACTATCTAACTAATATTATAAATGCGAAAGTATGGATGGATAGATGGATGGATGGATGGATGGATGGATGGATGGATGGATGGATGGATGGATGGATGGATGTTTGTTACTCAATCACGCCAGAACGGCCCAACGGATTTGGATGAAATTCGGCGCATAGATAGAAAAAAGTCTGGAATAGCACATAGTCTACTTTTTATCCCAGAAAATTGCGTAGTTCCTGCGGGATAGCGATAATCGAATTCTTTGCAGACGAAGTCGCTGGCAACAGCTAGTTAAGGAATAATTGCGAAAACCGTAAATATGTATGTAGGTATGTCTGCATATATCAGTGACCAATATAAAGTGACCCCACACTGCGTACATTTTGCGTTAGAGCAGAGCTCTGCTTACACTGGTTTCAGATATTTTATAGATAATGCTACGGAACCCTTAGTGCGCGAGTCCGACTCGCACTTGGCCGGTTTTTTTTTAACTTAAGTGCCACTTTTCATACAACTATCTTTGGGAAGTGACCCGGTTTCTTTGCTCCCGAGTTTAAATTAAAAGAAAAACTTTTCTTCCTGAATTCCTAAAAGATTGCAAAATCCTTTACGTACTGTACAAAAAACTACAAAGACATCAGCGAAGATAATCGTAACCTACTAAACGATTATAGCAACCAGCTAAACTTAAACATTAAAGAAGACACTGAAATCACTAACAAAATTTAACCCGGCGTCGCAAGAAACAATTAACTCGGAAAATTCACTCGCAAAATCCACTTTCAAAAGACACCTACACATTACTGAAGTAAATTGTCCAAAAAGCCTTATTAACTGTGCCATTTACATAGAAACTCAATTACAATATGGCTGGCATAAAATCAAAGCACGTTTGAAGGTTTAGGAGGGCTTCGGTGGGACTATTAACACTTATAAATTCCACCTACCTAACAATATTTTGCTCGGGAACTTCGGAGTCTGAGAAGTATCTTTAATCTGTTCCTAATGAAGAAGTTGGTGACTTCACTGATTAATTTAACGTCACTTTGCTGGCTTTAGTTATATCACGTGTAAATGTGTTTGTGTATGTCGCTGCCCCAGATGAACAAAGACACAACTCAAAAAAATAGTTTTTGAGTTGTGTCTTTTTTCATCTAAAGCAGCGATTGTATTTGAGAGAGAGAGAGAGAAACATTTATTTATACACATTCGATACAAGTAGATTTAAAATATGAAGAAATACAAACGTTTAACGTTTTTGAGGTTAAATAGGTCACTATAGTCAATTACAATCCATTTTAACGCTTTTGTAAACAAACAAGTGCCCCAAGTTCTTATAAAATTTAAATTTAATACATAATACACATACACTGATCACGTCTTTACCCCTTACGGAGTAGACAGAGCTTAGGATAACAAGACATAAAGGCCACATTTAGAATGGTTGTGGGCGTGTAGGTGGAAAAGGGAATCAAAGTGTATTATTACCTGAAACAAATTCTTTGTGTTCATAAAGTATGTATGTAGGTACCTATGTAAAGTCTTTATTTTAAATAAAATTTTAAAAATACGTAGGTACACAGAAAATAGTACAAAGGCGAACTTATCCCTAAGAAGGCCTCTCTTCCAGCTAACCTGGTAAAGAAAGGAATAGTTTACAAAAAGGCAAGCAGTCTATTATGCGCATAAAAGTAAAAGTAGATACTTATTAACCCTTTACCTACGGGTGTCAACCAGAGTTGCCAGTAAGGCAGTACCGCTCCAGTACGAAGTGGCATCTATAGTTGTCCGGAGAGTTTTTTTTTCTGACAAAAATAGACCATTATTACGTCTATGTAATAGGAAGTATAGTACGTAAGTAAGCCAAAACATGCCCGTATTGAGGAGTGACTTGGCTTACAGGTCCCCGTAGGTAAAGGGTTAATAATAGATTTAATCTTAATATTAATTAATAATAAATTGACAACGTTCATATGAAAGTCTTATTTCAAATTAGAAATTGTAGTAACACTTATATTTATTCTACATCTACACTTCCTTTCTTATTATTTTATTTTAAGATTACTTTTAGTTTGGTTTATAAGTTATTATTATTATTTTTAATTTAATCAAACAATTTCTCATTGTGAGTTTATATTTGCGAGAAAGCACTTATAATTTTATTACGGACTAAGTCAAAGTCCCTAAGCACTTCCTTATCCATCTAGCTCGAGATAAATCAACAATTCTAGCGAAAACAAGGGCATCCTAAATTATTAATGTTATTACTTGAAGGCTCTCATTAAGAAGTTGTTTACTAATTCCATGCACTGCTAACTTGGACAAAGAAATTAGTTTAGAGGTGAGAGGAAACTTTTAATTTATTCACTTGCCAATTTGAATAGCAAACTAGTGGAGCGGGTACGGATTATAGGAAGTAGCAAGTATCTCGAGTACGTTGGTACTTGAAGTATTTCGAGTATTTAATAGTCAAATAGTCAAGTATCAAACCTATTAGAGTGAGTGAGACAGCAATCGGACTGGGGTCTTATCATGACCTCTTAATGCGATTCAATTCCAACTCAGTTTAGTTGTTTGCTGTCATTTTTAGTATGGATTAGACAGCGAGCGAACCTAAACTGAATCTGAATTGAATCGATTAAGACGTCATGGTAAGGCCCCTGTACTTTGTTCTACTTGCTACAATCCTGACATACCTTTTTCGCTTCATCCACAGTTATCAATCTCTTCATACATCCTCGTCATTTTAGGTTACTCTTAACCTGGGGCCTTACCATGACGTCCTAATTCCGACTCAGTTCAAGTTTTAGCTGTCACTTTTAGTATGAATCTGAGACAGCGAGCGAACCTAAATTGAATCGCATTAAGACGTCATGGTAAGGCCCCTGACCTTTTGTCAAAACATCCCAAATTTGGCCACGGAAAGAGTCCATCTATGCCTTCCCTCTCCAACACCCATTCACACTCGTAATACTAGGTATTAATACTAGATATTAATATACTAGCTACCTATACTTCGTTCCTATTTGTGTTAAGGTCGCAGCACGGGTCACTGGAGTTCATCCTTCATCCCGTAAGACGCTGTACTATCGTGTGTTACAATATGAAATGGATTATGATAAAAGGTCTCAGGTATCTCAGAATTACTTAATGCACTAAGAGATAAAGCATTTTTGTTGTAAGTGAAAAGCTTAAAGAAAGAGTTTTAGTGGTCGTCATCGTTTGTAGAAGCTGGTCTCTTAAACAGAAGAGAGATGTTACCTATTACTTTTTGTTCGAGGTAGGTACTGAGGACACAACTAAATATTCAAACACATTAAAATACTAGCTGTTGCCAGCGACTTCGTCTGCAAAGAATTCGTTTATCGCTATCCCGCAGGAACTACGTAATTTTCCGGGATAAAAAGTAGCCTATGTGCTATTCCAGACTTTTCTCTATCTATGTGCCGAATTTCATCCAGATCCGTTGGGCCGTTCTGGCGTGATTGAGTAACAAACATACATCCATCCATCCATTCATACTTTCGCATTTATAATATTATAATAGCTGTTGCCAGCGACTTCATCTGCAAAGAATTCGTTCAACGCTATCCCGCAGGAACTACGCAATTTTCCGGGATAAAAAGTAGCCTATGTGCTATTCCAGACTTTTCTCTATCTATATGCCGAATTTCATCAAGATCCGTTGGGCCGTTCTGGCGTGATTGAGTAACAAACAAACATCCATCCATACTTTCGCATTTATAATATTAGTTAGACATAAAGTAAAGCCGGGTACTCATGTGTGAGATGCAACCGTAACATATGCACGTTACAAAAACACCGGGTAGCACTCCGGGATTGCCGGCAGAAGTGAAAACTACACACACGCACTCGCGCAAAAAGAAAATAAAAGAAAAAGTAAAAAAATACACGAGGTTTGAACTGCGGTCACCTGGGAGAACACACTGTTATTCCACACCTTATAGCAATAGGCCAAACGCACGTACGTTAAAGCGACGAAATCAACGTACGAGTACGCTTTAAAAATCGAACGCGACTCTAGCTTCATTCGTTTGTCAAAATAAGCTCTTAGAGGATCCTGATATCCTGGTACTCAAACTCTCCCTCCGTCTTACGCCTGACGCGAGTTTAAGAGGCTGACAACACCTAATTTTGTTGAAATTGATTATTATTATTATCGTATGGCTTTATTTTCAGAAGTACAGTTCAGTTCAGGGGTGGTAATTGGTCAGAATCTACCTCCTCGCGGTCCACCCCGGGCAACGGCTTCTCAGAAGACGGCTGAAAGATTCCGACTGTTCCTGGCTAGCTGAACTCGCTCCTTCCGAGCCTCCCAGCTATTATCTTGGTTCTTTTTCCTATGCTTAAAATGCGCTCAAACAACAACAGCCCGTTCAAGGGCCCTTTGACAAAAAGTTTAGGACCTTCTGTCCTTATACTGCAAATAAACATTGAAGGTATGTCACAATCAAAATGCGACTACCTTGCTAGATTAGCTAAGGACAACAATATTGACGTGATTGCCATCCAGGAACATCGTTGAAATTGATGTTATTTAAGCAGTTTTTAAGAAAAACTACACACAAAAAAAAAAAAGATTATTTTCACCATATTTCAAAGACGCTGGACGGACTCGATACATAATTGAACAAAATCGGCTCGATAGAAAATAATTGCAAAGATTGGTCTTAAATTCATCATTAAACGGTTCTATGTCTTTATTTTTTCGACGTATGGGTCTGCAATTAAAAACATAAAGTCAACATATTCATACCTACGCGGCTAACTAGTGATATTTCACAAATAGTCCATACTTTTTTTATTTCTTAATATTTGTGTCTTATTTGCAAGATTTTAGACGCGCGCCTAGCTCTTTTTCACTAACAGGCACGCGAACCGTATATGTGTGAAGAGTGGCGCTGCTCAAGGTCATTTATTACTTTACTTACGTAAAAGTTTATGGTTTATGTAGTATATTATTTTGCCTGTGTATCGTTTCTTGAGTCACAAACGGTTCGGCTGAAAATCAGTGCTGCAGGTGTCTAACACCTCAGCGTAATGCTGAGCCAGCGACCGTTTCACTTTTGCGGAGACACACAACGCTAATGATCTAATTTTTATGTCTGTGTTTTTTGTTTTTGTTGTTTCTTTTCTATAAAATTGTGTGTATGCTCTTATATTTGTGTCTTGCAAAATGAATAAATGTCTTCTTTCTTTCTTTCTTTCTTTATTTGCTGTTGACGGCGCCTTAACATTTTTTACCCTTCCCAAAAGGCGCTCAACGCCGCTAAAGGAGTTTTCACTTCAAAAACCACGATACTAGGGTTCGGTACTACAAAGTACAACGTGTTCCTTTCAAGCTGGTATGGAAGCAAAGAAAAAACATAGAATGTACCAGTTGCTTTTCATCCCGCGCGCATGGTAAAAGACTACCGACGGGTGAAAATTTTAGGAATCCTACTAATATTATAAATGCGAAAGTTTGTGACGATGTGACGATGTGAGTGAGTGAGTGTGTATGTTTGTTCCTTCTTCACGCTAAAACGACTGGACGGATTTGGATAAAATTTGGAACGAAGATAGCTGGTACCCAAGATTGAAACATATGCTAGTTTTTATCCTACTAATATTATAAATGCGAAAGTTTGTGGCGATGTGATGATGTGACGATGTGATAGAGTGAGTGTGTATGTTTGTTCCTTCTTCACGCTAAAACGACTGGACGGATTTGGATAAATATTTGGACCGAAAATGGCTGGTACCCAAGACTGAAACATAGGCTACTTTTTATCCCAGAAAATTGCACAGTTCCCTAGGGATACCGATAAACATGTGAATTGCTAATTCTACACGGACGAAGTCGCGGGCAGAAGCTAGTCATTTTATAAGCGGTGTGGCTACGAGTGTCCATGGGTCTAAGGTGCTCACTTATCAGGCGACACGCTTGCTCGTTTGACTTCCTTGTAAAAGACAACAAATGAAACAGCGATACCACGTTGAGTGTAAGAAGGAAGTCCCCACTCAACCTTGCACAAAAAACTACATTAAAACCATTAAAGCTAATCAAACAAGGAAGCTTCGTCGAAATTTTTCTCAACACTCCGGAGCATTTTTAATTAACTTTAAAAGGTTATCCATTAAATATAAGATGTACAAAGACAGGGAGAATTAATTATGCTAGGAACAGCTCCAGTTTCATTATGAGGGAATTTTAATTTTGTCCCAAGAAACTGAGACAGTAATAGAGACGCCGAACATCATGCTGTATAATTTGGTTCACACTATCATCGTATGGCGGCCATCTTTGAGAAGTTATGTGTATGTTACAGATGGCGAAGACTACTTATGCATGTTAGTTAAATATTGGGCCATCGTTATACGGAGGTGCTGGAATGCTGGTTGTTGGTAACTATGTGCAAAGCAAAAGCTTGTGAAAAAAGCCGTGGTAGCCTAGTGGTTTGACCTGTGGCCTCTCAAGCAGAGTGTCGTGGGTTCAAATCCCGGGCTCGCACCTCTGAGTTTTTCGGAATTTATGTGCGAAAATTACATTTGTAATTTGCCATGAGCTTTTCGGTGAAGGAAAACATCGTGAGGAAACCTGCACACATCTGCGAAGAAATTCAATGGTGCGTGTTAAGTTCCCAATCCGCACTGGGCGCGCGTGGGAACTATAGCCCAAACCCTCCAATACACGGAGGAGGCCTATGCCATGAGGCACGCCGAATTTCGCGACAATTTAATAAATAAATACAAAAATAAACGACAATAACAACAACAACAACATGTATTTACTGAAATTGAAGCGAATTCGGAATAAAAAAAGGCTTATAAATAAATAAAATAAATAACTAAAATTTTGGTCAACGTTCGACAAATGGGTTTTTCGACAACGAATTATTTTGACAAGCTTCTTTTCTGCTGGCGTGTTACCTTTTTGAAAAAGTTATAACAAAGGTAAACTTACCTAATGTCTAGGTTTATCTAACTTCTTACTAATATTATAAATGCGAAAGTATGGATGGATGGATGGATGTTTGTTTGTTACTCGATCACGCCAGAACGGCCCAACGAATCTGGATGAAATTCGGCACGTAGGTAGAAAAAAGTCTGGAATAGCACATATGGTAATTTTTATCCCGGAAAATTCCCGCAGGATAGCGATAAACAAATTCTTTTCAGACGAAGTCGCAGACAACAGCTAGTTATATATATAATTACCTAAATCTTACAATATATTGAATTTGCTAAGAAGCTAAGGTAAGGAATCTTATGATGCAATAACAGAGAGTTTCGCATCAAGAGCTACCTAATTAGACTATAACTTACATACTCAAAAATTCACCAACCTTCATCCCGGACCCAAAAAATTGGAGTTCAATTCTTCGAGACGCCAAATTTCATCAAAAACCACTTAGGATCGGATTACATTCTTCGACAGGGTAATAGCGGAATTACTTTTAATTTAGAATTTATCGTGCAAAGTTTCATTTATAAGGAAGTGGACTTCGCCCGAACATTGTTTTTCTGCAAAAAGCCCGTCGCCTTTCAGAGATTAATAAAATGTAAATGTAAATCGAGATTCGAGAAACTTGGGTCGGGGCTAGCATGAAAAACGGAGACTTGGATCGCTCTTCGCATTAATAATAATAATAATAATAATCATTTATTTCAGATAACTAAAGATCCATACATAAATAAATTACACTACAGTCAAAAATTACAATAAGATGGGCAATACAATATAAATTGAAATTAAATTAAATTACATTATTAAATTAAGTTACATTATTAAATTAAATTACATTATTAAATTAAATTACATTATTAAATTAAATTACATTACCTATTAAATTAAATTACATTATTAAATTAAATTAGTACTTCCTCTCCGACAAATCTCCGATTAATGTATACCTAAAATGCTTGGTGTCTAGTAGTTTTTTTTTATTGTACGATGATTAACAAATCGCTGTCTTCACGAGAGGTACGGGCGGCTGCGATTCCATGAACTTATGTACAAGGATTAGTAGTGTTAGAGAAATAAAAATACTGATCACCGGTGTTAAAGAACATATTTCCAAGACATTAACACAACGCTCTTTCTTAATGGGTACCTATCGCGGGAAGAGATCACGTAGGGATCTCTGTCTGTGGGGTGCGGGTTAGAATACATAAAGTTTAAACTGTATAATGGGTTAAAACACTTACATTAACGGTTCAAAATAAATTATAATGCAATTTCCTGTGAATTTAGTTCCTAGATGAACTTTATATACCTATTAGAAATTTTCTAATGTATGTAAGGATAATGGAAGTGGATGTCCATGCGAGAAACAGGTTTATTTCCATGACTTTTATTTTTGAAATTTCACTGTATAGGTACTGATTCGTGGTGTTAATTTTATTCAATAAATAACAAGTAGTTACCTATTTGAATTTGTAGTTGAATGTGTCGTATTTATTCGTGCATGCTAGCATGGTAAAAGCAATATCTCGAGTTTAGCGTGAGTCTCCCAGACTATTTAAGTAATTTAGTGACAGAATATTCCAGGCATTTTCTCCGACACCTTTGAAATCGAATATATTAATAAAATTTGGAAATATTGTTCTCCATTAATTGAAGCTTCGTACAAATTGAGGCAATAATTCAATTTTGTTTTTATTTAGCTGAAACTGTAACTAGAAATTTAATCATATTGAAGCGAATTCGATGACTGGGAGAAAAATGGGCGAGAAGTAAAAACCAAAGCAGCCGACATTAGTTATAATCAGGGCCGTCTTTAAACTATTTGAGGCCCTGGGCACATTAGGATCATGGGGCCCCTATGACCTAAATATCGGTTATCATTTGGTAATCTGGCAGGAACTAGGGGGCCCCATTCGATCGCGGGGCCCTGGGCACGTGCCCATAGTGCCCAGTGGAGAAGAGGGGCCTGGTTATAATGAGGCAGATAGACAGACAGATGACTTAAAAAAGCATGTAGAAAAGAAACTTCAAACAAGGAATAATAACAATAATCAAAAATATAAAAGAACTATATTAGTTTAAATAATTTACAGCGTCAACACATACGAGTATCAAGTAAATTGTAAACAAGAGATTAGGTACAGTCCTTGAGCTTTAAAATGCCATCCGGGTTTGTCTTGGTGTCTCTCTCACTCGGCCGACTCAAGTATCGAACCCATAAGAGTGAGTGAGACAGAAATACAAGCCTGAATAGGATTCTAAGAGCTTACAGACTGTAAATGGATATGGCTTGCAATTTTATTTCTCTTATTATTAATCTGGGGGCACGGAAGAGACCCCGCCAGGACGAGCAAAAAAAAAAGCGGCACTGCCGTACCATCCTTTACTCGAAACATTATTTTTGTCAGTAGCACAGTACTACATAATTATAATAGTACAAGCTTTGCTTAGTTTGGGGCTAGGTCAAATTGGTATTAAATTGTCCCATTTGTGTATTGTTAGAGTTGTAGCCATTAAGTGACGAAGCTTCATTTTATCAGTAGCAACACTGGCCGACGCCGCCATCTTGAGTGATGACGTTTGACAGTGACAGTACGTCACGTACGTCAAGCAGATTCCCTCCAACGGGAGGATGGATTATGGTTCCTCGACGCATAATCGACGCCAAAGAAGCATTGTCTTGTTCACCGTGCTTTGTTGTGATCTTGTGAGGCCTATTCTTTCTGTTGTTGTGTGATTCTGACCGAATTCTGTGTTCCATCATGCTGGGGACTTGGTTGGGATCGTTACAGCCTTTGTTCCTTGTTTGCGAGTTATTTGTAATACCGCTTAGATAGGTACAATTTGTTACTGGATTTCCTGTGATTTTTAATAAAGTAAGAGCATCTCACCAACAGTATTATTATTACTTTACAGGTAGGTATAATAAATAAAATAAATAAAAGGGCACCAAGACAGGTTTCCATTTACAATTTCGATAAAGAATAAAGGTACCTTTAACATCGGCCTAAATTCTTGTCCTTTTTTTCCTAAATTGGGTCTCAAATTTATACTAATACAGATCGTTTCAGGCCTTGTTTTGGGTTCATAAAGACAGTCTCAGGCCGTGTTTCACGTCACCTTAACGGTTTGGCTCAGGCGGATAGGGCACGGCGCTAAAGAGAGCACGAACGAAAGCAGCCTTTAAAAGAAATTTCTTGAACCATTTGTTGAATGGATGTGAAAGGTTTCAGCCGACCTAGATATTTTAATGTAGCTTCAAGTTTTTTTAGGAACGACTGGTTATTATGAAGAGCTTTTTATGGATATTTAAATATGAAATGGTTAAAAAGTTTTTTGTTGTAGAATTAAACTAGGAAGAAAATATTTTATTTTATTTTCGATAAAAAGGTTAGTTTAGTAATTAGCATGAATAGGGGCATTACTCGCAGGGTTCCCATCATGATGGCCGACGAGGTCAGAAGGTTCTCGAATGGCGTCCGCGGACTGGGAGACAAGGTGTCGGTAGGCCTCCAACAAGATGGAGCGAGGACCTGATTAAGATCGCGAGATCGCGGTGGATGCGGAAAGCACAAGACCGGTCTGAGTGGAGAGCCTTGGGGAGGCCTATGTCCAGCAGTGGACGTCTTTCGGCTGACATGATGATGATGAATAGGGGAATTATTTTGTAACAATGTTTTATGTTTATTGTTGGCTTTTACTAGTGGCTTTACTCACGTGAACCATCGCAATTAGTCGAAATTACAAAATTTTACTGAAAGTCTTTAAAATAATTCTCAAAAATCTTTCTCAAAGAACATTCGTGCAATATATTTCTCGTATCTAGATCTAGACTTAGCCGTTAAGACTTCGGGATTGTGCATGAGTGAATTCCAACTCTTGGGAATATTAGCTTTACTTTACTTTACAATTATAATCTTTAACATTTAGTCAATTTTTGTGTCTAATTCTCCTCTTCTTGCCTACAAAATGTACGGTCATGCATAATTAAAATGGATTTTATTAAAATAGAGGTCAAATCTTTGATCAACCATCTTGCAACCTTGAACAGAAGGTCGATCCCTCAGGACACTGCTGGGCAAAGTTTAATTAGGTAACTTCAGGGGCTAGCAACAGACGCCCATTCCCATCAAAGCTTACTGATATAATTATTACAATTTATTTAGGGAGTCAAAAATAACCATGTTTTTATCCCTACTAATATTATACATGCGAAAATAACTCTGTCTGTCTGTCTGTTTGTCTGTTTCCTTTTCACGCTTAAACCACACGCTTAATTTAGTTGTGTCCCGTTTTATACTCGATTTTAAATCGATTTTATATATATATGCACACGGATGGTTTTACACAATTTTTTTGTCTTTGACACAAAATTATACTATAACTAGCTGTTGCCAGCGACTTCGTCTGCAAAGAATTCGTTTATCGCTATCCCGCGGGAACTACGCAATTTTCCGGGATAAAAAGTAGCCTATGTGCTATTCCAGACTTTTTTCTATCTATGTGCCGAATTTCATCCAGATCCGTTGGGCCGTTCTGGCGTGATTGAGTAACAAACAAACAAACATCCATCCATCCATCCATCCATCCATACTTTCGCATTTATAATATTAGTTAGACTAGCTGTTGCCTGCGACTTCGTCAGCAAAGAATTCGTTTATCACTATCCCGCGGAAACTTTCCGGGATAAAAAGTAGCCTATGTGCTATTCCAGACTTTTCTCTATCTATGTGCCGAATTTCATCCAGATTCGTTGGGTCGTTCTGGCGTGATTGAGTAACAAACATCCATCAATCCATACTTTCGCATTTATAATATTAGTTGGAAGTTAGATTAGATAACTGAGAGCGACATGGAGAGAAACATAGATCAGTTTTCTCTTCATCAGTCTTAAGTATAGGTGCGTAGTTTCTACTAACAAGAGCCTACTCAAATAACAACGTCTTTGAAGAAGGTACGACAATCACTGTTTTTGACAATACAACTCTGCACAACAAAGGGTGGCGACATTGATACTGTTTGGCTTTCCAAAAATATAACAAGCGTTCCAGAGTAAAACGACACGTTGAACTTCATGTTTATTGACAGTGGGAAAAAGTATACAGTTTTGCAATGAACGGACTTGTAAAAATATGGGGGTTATATTTTCGTTTTGAAACTAAGTAATCTCGACAATTGAAGCTCGATTTGTTTAATATTCAATGGGTAACTTCCGGGGTTTCGTATATTTTTCTATATCAGTTGCAGCAAGTATGTTTTTTGCGTTGCCATTAGAGCTCTAAATAGGACGTGTGTACGAAATTTAACATTAATCGGAATAATAGAAGTGAGTAAAAATGTAGTTTATTACAACATTTATTTGCATAATAACTTGACTTAGTTTGTTAGCGACAAGTCCAGATGATGGGTGATTCAATTTTGGTTTCGAATATTACGATGAAAAATCTTTACAGTAGTGTTATTTTAGCGAACTCAACCACTTGTTAAAATATCACGGAATAATTTCAGAAATGAATAGATAGGTACGTAGAAGAACAAAGTGTCTTCGACATAGGCCAGCGAATTAGCTCGTTTAATTGGCAATGGGCAAGCTATTATATAGCATGGAGAACAGATGGTCGTTGGAGCCGAAATGTTCTCAAATGGAGACCGCATCTATCCTATGCATGACTATGCGGTGCCTATGCAAGCACAGCGTAAGACGTTCACCAAAGAGGTCACGGTAGATTCAAGCAGCGTCCAACCAAGGCAACTGGAGATCTATGGGGGAGGTCTACGTCCAACAGTGGACGTCCTATGATGAATTCAAAGACACCTTGTATCTCAGTAACATTTAAATAAAATAAAATAATGTCGTGGATTAATACAAAACAACACAATCGTAATAACATCACAGAGTTGCGGTCCCATCTTCATATTCTATGTATATATTAAATTAGCATACGTATGTGTTTCACAGGTAAATGTGATATGACGCTGGAATCATTCGCATTGTATATGCTTATCAGATTGTCTCAATCTTGATACGGAGCGAAATGAATAGGAAATGAGCGATACCTATTTGCGGGCTTTTGAAGTATGCTGTTATTCTTAGACGATATTGACAGAAATCGTAAGGTTACCTACGTCACATTTTTGAAGACATTTGCTTATGAGTAAAATGTACCTACCTGAAATGTACGTACTACTTAATAAAAAAAGATTTTCAGTTTTATTTAATTAATTATATTAGTTGAACTTAAGAACGTAGGCTAGAAAGGATTAGTTGCCGGTTCTCTTGTTTCGTCGAATTCTTGTTTCGCCGGATATTTTTGATTAAGGAAAACTGTAGAAATAACGCGGTTTTACCTATCTATTAAATGATGGGCAGACATTTCGTTACATTATTATGAATGTAATAAATGTAATGTGAAGTGAACCGATCTCTGTGTACCTAATAGCAGTTATGTTTATGTCCGATCGTGGCTACAAAATAATAATTCATACAATAATAAAATATAACTACCAATATAACTAGCTACATGATTTCTATACCTAGCTGATTTTATTGTGTATTAATATTTACGACGAAACAAGAATCAGAATAAACTAGAATCCGACGAAACAAGAACCCAGCGAAACAGGCATCCGACGAATCGGAAACTAATTCTAGCTTCTTCTAGTATTAGGTACGAGTGATCATAAGATACATAATGCCTAAGCTTTTACTCGCCGTCGGGTTTGACGAAAAAGTTAAAGATACTTACATCGTCAAAGCTTTTTCCAGTGAAAATTCGTGACATGAAACTAAAAAGCGTTGCTCTTACGTGAATAATGTTTGTGTCACAGTTTTCGTTCTTATATCATTCTTCCAGCTTAATGGAATATAAATTATACATGTGATTGATCGAATTTCTTGTCTAAATGTGTTATCGAATATCTTCGTATTCACTTTTTGTCGCGGCGTACCTATATTTTTTACTTTGTGTGATGAACATTCGTAAAGAAACAAAAAACAATAATTAATGAAACTGATCAAGTGAGAATCGGGTTTATTAGATTAAAGTGATTCGTAACACCATGCCATTACGTTATTTATCGCCACCTATGATCTTTAATCTGTATTACTCTAGGCTCTGTCTACCTCGTACCTAAGGGATAAAAATGTTTCATTCCTCCGCATCCTTCCTTGTATACTTACTTACTTACTGACTGGGCGCAGTGACCCGAAGTGGATCTTGGCCTCCGACACCTTATAATAAATGAAGAAATTATAATACATTTAATTATAATAGTAATAAAGAATTAAGATTTAATGGGAATAATTTGTGTAATTTTGATTCATGATTTTAATTTAATTGATTTTTTAAATGACTTATTTAGAATTTAATTATAATAATTTATTAGTGAATTTCAATCTTTATAAAAATGTTAATAAAAATAATTGATAATAATATGGCAAATTTCACCTTAGATCATAAGATAGATTATAAGATAATATTTTGCATGCCAATGTATTTGGTTAGACATGTCACTGTACCTACAATTAACTACAAGACCATTTCTTAGGTACCATGTTTAAAGCATAATAAATTATTTCATTTCATTTCATTTCATTTCATTTCATTTCACCAGACTTCTCCATGCCTTGCGATCCTGGACCAGTAGGCTTATTGTCTAACTCGCTCGCAATCGCCATCGAGTTCATTTTGACATTTCATGTATGGGCTGACAAATGGCATCGGAATCAGCTAGATGTCACATTCATACAAGAACTGTCAAAGTGAACACGATGGAGATTGCGAGCGAGTTAGACAATAAGCCTACAGCTCTCGCCAGCCATCGGCCCCGAGATCCGAGAGATCCCTTTGGACCAAGTCGCCCCAGCGATACCTAGGACGGCCAACCGGTCTACACTTTAACGTATTTTACTAAAATATCCAGTAGATGTGGAATGGTGGGGTTTTTACGACCTATGCATCGATTGGGAAAGGGCAAGTTAGATAAGTTAGTTTGCTCGGAATCGATGTCGATTTGATGGGAATTTTGATAAAAGTCACTGATAATTATAACTATTAATATATTGCTCTAAACTTGATAAACTTAACGTAAAATGATACTGCTGCCTTGATTACCGAACGCGGATTGGTTGCTTTAGTGCAATTAATTCGCCGGTGGCGTGAATTTGATGAGTTAGCTTTATAATGAACGTGCGTAGCTCGTACGCAGGTTCCGAAAGCTAAGCCGGGAGCAAAGCGAAGCGTAATAATTGCAAACAAAACAATTAAAATTGGATTCTTAATTGTTGTTGTAATACCTACATGGTTTTATTGAATCTAACTATCTAACTAAATATTATAAATGCGAAAGTATGGATGGATGGATGGATGTTTGTTTGTTACTCAATCTTGCCAGAACGGCCCAACAGATCTGGATGAAATTCGGCACATAGATAGAGAAAAGTCTGAAATAGCACATAGGCTAATTTTTATCCTGGAAAATTCCCGCAGGATAGCGATAAACGAATTCTTTGCAGAGGAAGTCGCTGGCAACAGCTAGTAGTTAAATAAAAATGAGTGAGTTAAGGTGCGACCACACCGCTGCTTAAAAACGGTGACGTTACGGAATCACAACAAAATGTATGAAGAAACGGTGAGAAAACGTGACGACACGTCACTGCGTATACGCGGCGGTGTGATCGGACCTTAACGCCTATGAGAATCGTTTTGGCTCAAAAAGTTTACATCGATTGCGGTACATTCGCCATTCTTTTTCAGTTTCCAACAAAGCAAATAGATAATGTATTTATCCAGCGGGCCGTGAGGGAGCGGAATCCATCTGACAGCCGAAATGACAAATGAATATAGAAATCACACAATAAGGAAATGGACCGATTCTGCTTCTTTTTATCTCCTTTCTGCGGTATTAAGTTGCTATGCAAATGATCTAGATGTCGAGTTTTGAGATACGTAGTTTCGGATTAGACGGGCAACTCACTGATTGTTTGTAGAATATTATATGAAAAATGCGCTCGTTTGATAAAGAATAGATAAATAAATTGTCATAAAATGGTTCCAACTCAGCATTTGGCTGGGACAGCTAACGCTGGTCTTATATTGGCACCATAGGGTGATACATACATTGAATAAATTGCAGTTTATAAAATATAAGATGTACCGTATGACGTTTCATGCTCTTCAATCCGAAACAATTTTTCAAAGACGTAACTAACTCATTTTCAATTAAGTACCTACTTATTCCGAAAAGTCAAAAAATTATGAAGCTATTTTTGTTTTATCACAATGTTCCAGCACCTCTTAGATTCCCTTTATCCGTGTACGTGTAATTTTTGTAACTAGCTACGAACTAGGATGTTTTCTTACCCGGTTACGAACGAAGAATTTAATTTTGATTTTTTTGTTTGCCTGTACTACGCTTCATTTCGTTCCCGCCCTAGCCTTCAGAACCTAACTTATCCAAGTCGTTTTTTGCTCAAAATACTGTATATTCTAGTAAAATATGTTAAAGAGTTTACAATGATGTACTTAAGCAATATATAACAAGTACATTAAATAAAATATTCCTTGTTACACAGGCAAACAAAACAATCAAAATTGAATACTTCGTTCGTAATAGTTATAAATAAATCAAACAAAACTTAGTTACTAAACTACGACGCGTAAGTGGATAAAGGCCTTTAGACTTGATGGATAGTTAAATGTTTTTTTTTAATTTGTTTTCAAAAAGCTGAGAAACTGAAAAACGTGAAAATGGCAGACAAAATGAGAAATAGCAATAAAAGAGTGCTTTACCGTTGTTGTTTCAACTTTCCGATCCAGTAAAGAGCTACCTGCTAAAGCACAAAGCAAACAGAATCCGACATTTAATCCATTGATGCTTCCGATCTTACGCCTAAGTTCAGACTAGAAAAATCGTGCTAGTTCTATTACATTGCTAGCCTGACATGTGAACGAGTTAGAAGCCGGCAGCTCAATACCGCAATGTAATGCGACTTTGGGAATTTTTCCTGCAGTCTACCCGTGATTAGCCGTGACGTATCTCACTAGCGGACTTCCATTATCGCCCCTGTCCGCGGCAACCCCATAAACTATACAACAGACACAAATCATAATTCAACCGTCGCTAACTCACCTTGATTCATCACAAAAAACCCGGCAATTTTTCCCCCAGTCCATGTCAAAGGACACCGCTCAATCACCTGACTTCTGCGGTGAAGCTAGGAAGACAGCGTTTGCGTTTACTTGTATTATTACCTACATCATAACAATAGTAGTTTGTGACTGATTTATACTGCCTAAATATGCACATTAAGACACATTGCTTCATCTACGCACATTAAATAATATAAGCTTTCTGTGATGTGTTCAGGATACCGCATGTTACGACCGGCTTTGCGGCATAAATGCCATCTAAATTTAATTTAAGTGAAAGTGGCGTTATAATTATTTTATAAACAAAATAACAAACTAATTTTTGGGATAGCAAACTGAACGACAAATGGCGGTAAGTGAATTTTTTTTTGACGTATTTAACGTAACGTAATAGTTTTTTTTTCAGAAACAAAATCTAGAGTTGGCCTGAACTATCATAATAATTCATTATCAAATAGCGTAAGATTTGACAAATTTGTTAGCAATTAACACACACATTAATACATTGCTGATCTATTTTCATGTCTGTGATTTATGTTTCATTTTTGTACAATTGTGTGTAGGTATGCTCTATTTCTGTGTCTTTCAAAAGAGAATAAATGTCTTCTTTCTTTCATTCTTTCAATTGATAGTATTTGTTTATCAATCTATCGGATCTATCCTATTTATGAAGTTTCCTTCAAGATTGTTAAAACCTTTGCAGCAAAAACCTTCCATTTCCTGGCCCCAAAAAAAGATTCGACTGCATCTGCCTGTGACAAATGAACGTGGTTTTTAAAGCACAACCAACATTCCGGCTGCTTTTACACGACATTATTTACAGCGCATGACAGCCTTTTTAACACCCAGCTAGAGCATATTTTACCATGTTTTATGTATATTTTATAATGGCGCGAGAATGCGAAGATGAAGTGGAGAGGCATAATGTAGGGTGTTTAACTTATGTGCCGTAAAATAAAGCTGCAGATTATGATTTCCATTTACATGTCTCTTTGGGGTACAATTGGCATGGCGGTTATAAAAAGTAAAGGGGAAGTATTTCGTAATATCATCGCGACTTGTATTTTTGTTTAAGAAATGTTTGGTTTTATTGAAGTTAAAATCCTCGGTGTGCGGATTCAATCCGCACTTAGCCGGTTTTTTTAAAGAGCGAGCGCGAAGTGCGATCGAAGCGTTTCCATTTCTGAATGGGCAAAAATGTTTTCGTATGTTCTCCTTTCTACGGTCCCATTTTTCAACCAGTTCTCTTAAAGTTTGTGAACAGGAGTCGATAAATGCATTTATTGTCAATTCAGTGTTTGGGCATTTGTTTTTTTTTCAAACGAGCCATGAGAGTTAAATACGTGAAAAAATGTTTTCAGTCATTCAAACATGTCCAAAAGACAGACCCAGACTCAGGATAGAAAGAAAGATCAATCAATCCGAACGGAAATCGAGGAGGGAAATTCAGTATTCTTTGTTCGTCTTAGCGTATTTTTTTGCACATTTTCTTTTTTATTTTCAGACAGAGTGGTTATTGTTATAGACAGGTGTTCTTACATAAATAGTCAGTTGGACTCTCTAACTAAAATGAAACTAGATTGTGATAATAGAAATATAACCCGTCTTTGTCGGGTACGGCCATGGAAGCCTTTACACCCTCCGCGGTAAATCCCATGAATAATAGAGCAACTTCTGACCAGCTACAACCCACTCGTCAAATATGCCTCACGCCGTTGGAAAAATAATGGATGGTGAGAACTCGCCTTTGTAGCCCGAATAAAGCTGAAGTGTTAACCTACAATTAAATAATCGATGTCAATTGTGACAGTGACAAAGTGTGTGTAATAATATCATTGACTTGTTTGAAATAACCTTGATAATATAGATTATGATGTTAGCTATAATTAATTAATGTCTCCAAGCGGACAGGTCACGTCACGTTCTGTGCTTCGCTGTCAAACGCAGAAGAGTTCACAGAAGAGTTTTATTTTAGAGAATCACACTTTGGAATTGGAACTTTACAGCACTGCAGCGGAGTTCGTAAGACGTGTACAACTTGTCTCAGAACTGTTCCAAAAGATTTTGTTAATTTAGCATGATTGTGTCATGTCAAAGAGTCATTGTATTGTATTATTGTTTTGTTATCCTGGGATAGAGCCTGGGCTCTATCTACCCCGTAAGACATAAAGACGTGATTTTGTGTCTGCATGTGTACATTGTACACTTTGAACGTTAACGATGTACCCACGGAAATATTTCTAAACCATGATTTAAAACCGGTGGATGCAGGTGGCGACTTGTCGTTCATTATGGTGGGCTAAGGGGGAGGAGGCCTTTGTTCAACAGTGGACGTCTTCAGGCTGATGATGATGATGATGATTTAAAAATCCTATGTAAAATTTACTGGGGTGTTTAGTTAATCAATCCAAACCTCTAGCTGCCAAGCTGCTGTATCCTACAAATATAATAAACGCGAAAGTTTGTGACGATGTGAGTGTGTATGTTTGTTCCTTCTTCACGCTTAAACGATTTGGATCAAATTTGGAACAGAAATAGCTGGTACCCTAGATTAAAACATAGGCTACTTTTTATCCCGGAAAATTGCATAGTTCCTGCGGGATAGCGATAAACATGACAATTGCTAATTCTATGTGGATGAAGTTGCGGGCAGAAGCTAATTCTGAATTAATTTTCAAAACATTACCAAACTAAATATTTGGTAATGTTTTCCATTCGTACTCTAAAATACTCAAAGGGAATTTTCAAAGAAACAGGACAGCGGCCGGGACGGATGTTTATGTACAACGCAATCGTGACAAAACCTTGCAAGAGAATTATTAATGGAGTAAGTTGTTTCACCTTAGGAAGCGAGATGTGGACGTTCGACAGTGAATTCAAAAAACGAGATATACAATTCAATTATAGTTCAACTAGCTGTTGCCAGCGACTTCGTCTGCAAAGAATTCGTTTATCGCTATCCCGCGGGAATTAAGCAATTTTCCGGGATAAAAAGTAGCCTATGTGCTATTCCAGACTTTTCTCTATCTATGTGCCGCATTTCATCCAGATCCGTTAGGCCGTTCTGGCGTGATTGAGTAACAAACAAACATCCATCCATCCATCCATACTTATAATATTAGTTAGATTTCATTTTTGAAGTGAAAACATCTTAAGCAGCGTTGGCCAGTTTTTGGGATGGATAAAAAAAAATGTTGAACTCGCGTCAGGCGTAAGTCGGAGGGAGAGTTTAAGTACCAGGATATCAGGATCCTCTAAGAGCTTATTTTGAAACATGAATGAATCGCGTTCGATTTTTGAAGTGTTTTTTTGTTGAGATGTGGAGCAAAAGTACTAGGGCATCCAGCACATTGTTAGAGGTCCGTCAATATAGATAATATTACACGTACGTGTTTTTTTGTAAGCGGCTAGTGCGGTACGCGTCTTGAGCGTCATGGATGTTACAACATTAAAATCTAATCTAAGCTTCTGTTTTCACATCTGCCGGCACTCCCGGAGTGCTACCCGTCGCTTTTTTTGTTATTTTTATTCCAATAAAGTCATAAATTTTAAACACGTGATTAAAAAGAAAATGTACATATTCGGGACAAAAACCGGGTCATTTTTCATACAACTTTCTACGGGAAGTGACCTGGTGTTTTAGCTCCCAAGTTGCGTTTTTCTAATCCTAATTCTAACTATCCTAACATACGTAACTAATAATTATACGTGCGAATGTGAGTTTGTTACGCTTCCACTCCTAAACTATTCAACCGGTCGTGGTAAACTTTGGTACCTATGAAGGTAGACCTGGGACGGACATGAGATAGTTTTCATCCCAGAAAAATGGTAGGTATAAGTACCCGCGATAAAAAAAACTGCAGACAAATTCGCGGGACACAACCAGTCTTTAGTATTTGAGATACTAGACATATTTTGTTCATTTGCAGATCTCGAAAATAAACCCAACGATTGCCACGAGTTTTGCTATGTTGGGATTTTGGCGGCGAAAAAAGCATTTCTGGGAAAATATGCTATCTCCAATTTTGCAATCACCAAGCAAATCCTATTTTAAAAAATCCTGCGTGTGAATCTAGTGATTCGAGGCATAACGTTCCAGTGCGGAAAGCCAGTCAAATAACCTTATGGTCAAACTACGAGACTACCGCCAGCTTTTAGGTACGTAGCCCATGTTGTGATTGTATACACGTATTAGTACTTCACATTTACGTAAATAATGTTTAATTATGTAGATTTGTGCTTTGTTTTGGTAAGTAAAATTATTTTAATGAAGTTTTCACAACGAAAATTCAACAACAAAATATTGTTCAAAAATTTACATGCTCGAAAAATTGTATTTAACATGGTTATTTCATATCACAAGCCATGCTTTTATTTCGACAATAACCGCTGACTTAGCATTATGCGGAAGAAACCTACATTAGAATGCTGGTATTTTGCCAAAAACCTAAAGCATTTACTGTATAAAACAATCAGTCTGTGCAATTCGCGCATACTTTTTTGTCAAGCTTAATAATTGACATAAGACCTTGTATTTATAATTTACTCTAACTCTGTACCCAATGTTGGCAATATAGAATAACTGACATAAGATCGACAGTTATACATAATTCGAATGCTGTCAAATTGAATATCAATGGGAATGAAGGAACAAGGGTCTACGTGTATCTACGGGCAGGTAAAGGAAATGTTAAATTGTGTACAACTCTAAGAGAATATACTAAATCCTACTAATATTAAAAATGCGAAAATTTGTGAGTGAGGATAGATGGACGGATGGATGTGACGATTTGAGTAGGTATGTTTGTTCCTTCTTAACGCTGAAACGACTGGACGGATTTGGATAAAATTTGGAAAGAAGATAGCTGGTACCCTAAATTAACATAAAAGGTTACTTTTGATCCCGAAAATTTGTAGGATTCCCTCGGGATAGCGATAAACATGTCAAGGGTTGTAGCTGTCTAGAGTCGCAACGACAACAATGATTGCAGAATATACTATCAATATCAGTACTTCAGTCTAATTCTATGCGGACGAAGTCGCGTGCAGAAGCTAGTATATAATAAAAATCGTATTTGGAAGGCTGTTTCAACGTTCAAGTTCACATTCCATTCGATTATTGAACCTGTCACAAAGGTTTTACGTTGCGTGATTGGATAGGGAAAGAAGGGTTATTTTGTGGTATGGAAAGCAGGTTTATTTTAAGAATAAAGAAGGTACATTGTGCCTTTTGAGACGAGAATTACACAAATCATAATCATAATCATAATCGTTTATTTGTTAACATAGGTAAACATTTAGACAAATATGACAGGTCATTAGAGTATCACTATGTTGCGCCATAACATAAGGCATACAAATAGCTACAGCTCGACATGCAGCATGCTTCTTACATATTAATTATATCTACTACAACTAACATGAGTTCTCCTCAAATCAAACAACAAAATCTTACTAGTAGGTACCTATTATAAAATAAATGCGAATGTTTTTGAGGATGTGAGTGAGTGAGTGTGTATGTTTGTTCCTTCTTCACGCTGAAACGACGACGGATTTGGATCAAATAATTTGGAACGAAGATAGCTGATAGGTTAAAACAAGCGACTTTTTATCCCTATAGCATAATTCTCGCGGGATAGCGATAAACATAATAATCAATTATTACTTATTTAGTGGACGAAGTCGCGGGCAGAAGCTTGTAATATAATAATCCATATCTTGTTTGTTATTTTTCATTATAATTAATATTTTACAATAACAATTTAACAACATAATTAAGGCAAAACAGTCACAACTTAAAAATAACAAAACTTTACCACACTAAAGTACATTGCCAGTTGCATCGTTATCAATTATAAAAAAAATCCTAAAGGGGAGTAGTTAGAAAGGCTTTTAATTGAAAAAAAAAACATCGTAAAATTAAAAAAAAAACAATACCGCCAACACAATAGCGACACTTGACAGAGAACAATAAACTCGCCACTTTAATAAAAAAAAATGCCCAAAGCAAAACGCAAGCTAATAAAAAAAGTTAAAAACAAAAGCAAATTGAAATGTGAAAATTGTGAGTGTACCGCGAATCCTCAAAGCATTATAAACGGAATCACAGCCTGTGGGTCTTTTTAATTAACGTTTTGGAAAAAAAAATCCTTTGTAGTACGATCTTCTTTTACTTAGAGTGCCTTGCATTAGCTTTGTTCTATTAATTAAATGGACACTGATGCCTTAAACGGTACCGTTTTACATTTTGGACCTTCAGAAATAGCTTTAGGGTAAGTTATTGTTTACGTTTCTGAGGTGTCTTTTATTTACAGAAAGACATTTGTTATGATAGCCTCATGATCCGTTCAAGTTAGGGTGCGACCACACCGCCGCTTAAAAAACGGTGACGTTATGGAATCGCAACAAAATGTATGAAGTAACGGTGAGAAAACATGACGCTTACGACACGTCACTGCGTATGCGCGGTTTGGTCGCACCCTTATACGTTTTTTTATACGTCAAGGAAGGCAAACAAGCGAACGTCATGAACACCCGCAACACTAGAGGATTGCAGATGCGTTGCCAGCCTAGAGAGCTAGGATAGAATACCTCTTGTGCCAGTAATTTCACCGGCTGTTACTCCCCTCGCAGGAATACAGCAGTAAGAACTGCTGCTTGGCGGCAGGATTAGCGAGTAAGACTGTGGGAGCGGTTCCGGACGGACCTTGCATGAGCTCCACCTACCACCTTAAGGTATTTTCATTCTTACCTGTCCTATTTGGTAAACAAAATTCTAACCTCGAAACGTCTCATTTTTGTTATTTTTTAACTATTTCATCGTAAATAAAGGAACTGGAGATAAAATATCAGCAAAATTATGTAGAAAATATTAGCTCAGGTTTATTTGATAACATAATACACCTTATTCTTTACAAAAATTTGCACATTGAGGTTAGAATTTTGTTTACCTAATAGGACAGGTAAGAATGAATATACCATAGTTAGCCTGTGCAGGTACTGTTTTTTTGTCTCCCAAGTATGGTATGAATCTTCCCAGGTGAATTTTTCGCTTCGAGCCCTAACCTTTCAAACAAAGGCCATTGTATCTATTATCGCAAAATCACAAGCTACCGAGATGCACGTGCCACTGCAACAAATTTATATTGAAAAACAAACGGACTCATCATAGTTATTTTATTTATAAGCCTTTTTATTCCGAATTCACTACAATTTCAGTAAGTACATGTTGTTGTTGTTGTTATTGTCGTTTATTTATTAAATTGTTGCGTAATTCGGCGTGCCTCATGGCATAGGCCTCCTCCGTGTATTGGAGGGCTTGGGCTATAGTTCCCACGCGCGCCCAGTGCGGATTGGGAACTTAACACACACCATTGAATTTCTTCGCAGATGTGTGCAGGTTTCTTCACGATGTTTTCCTTCACTGAAAAGCTCATGGCAAATTACAAATGTAATCATAGTATTAAGGTTCAAATTAAAAATAATATATTATCTAGAATATCAGCGACATTAAATTTAAAAATAACAACTACTTTCATACTTAGTACAATCCGTTAGCTTGTCATGCGAAATCTTAACGCGCTTCTTGCATCAGCACCTGACTGTGATATATTTGCTAGTAGCTGGAGTTTTATATGCAGTGACTGTATGAAGTTCTGTGAGGCGAAGGATGACCGTCCGTCTTCACTTAATTGTTTGTAAATGTTAGTGCTGTTTCCTGTTTATTTTCTATACTACGTGTTATACATGTTGTTCTGCTATTATTAAGTTATGTGTATGAATTTCACAGTGCCTTGGCTTGTCTGTAATGCTGTGTAATTATTTCAATAAATAAAAATAAATAAATAAATAAATGATGTGAAGCAACCAGTGCGCTACAGTAGGTACCTACCGTTTTAAATTTGAGAGGAATATAATTTTCGATTCAATTTGCTTTTAGTAACCAGAAGTATGGCTTAAACTGTTGCCTTTAAACGAGCGTTTATAGGCAACCCGATGGAATTATTGGAGATGACTGTGGCCGTAGTAATACGAAAAACAGTAACCCAAACTGGATTAATAATTTTCATACATACCTCCACCCTCTTTATTCCTTAGTTACTATTTAGTTAGGATATGATAGTTTACGTACTGGCAGGTTTACGAACTGGCTGGTTTGCGGTTAAGTCCAAGTTTCATAAAACGAACACTCGTTCGATTATTTTGAGTATTTTGTTTGGATTTTGAGAACGGCCTCAGACCAGCTTGGACTGAACCCGTGTAGGGTAATGTAATGAGATCTAAAACCAATGACATTACTAATAGACGCGTTATAGCTGAACAAAACTCCTTTTGGACATGGCAACGTTATTGCCGTTACTTGACATTATACGGACCTCTGCGCGCGCCGACAGCGACTAAACACAAGTCAGGCAATTACTTTACTTTTCGCTTGCCACGGGGAGATCGCCTATGACGTATCTAACTCAGTCTTATATAGCATGTCATAGCCTAAAACCCACATTTACCATGATTGTGGGCGTAAAAGTGGAAAGAGGAATCAGAATACATAACCTCTAACATGATTTCTAAGATTCACCCATCCCTTCGATGAGTTTTTAATTTTCAGTAACCTTGTTTATTCTAAGAATTTCCATGAACAAAGGATTGGCAAAGCAGTAAGACGATCTTAATTACATTTTGCCTTAGACGTGGTTTCTGAAATTGCAGCAGTACATTAAGAGTGCAAATGTATTCTCAGAGTAGTACTTATTACCACATAGCGAGAATCGCGAATGTAAATAATTTATTTGTGTTAATTTAATGCGTACTACAAGGCAACATATGCAACAGGCGAACTTAATTGCTGTATTTCATCCCAAGCTATTGTACTACTATTAGTTTTAGGACCCAGACCAAAAAATAAAAAGTGGGGACTGAACTCAGCTCTGTGAACAACAAAATGAAGCTGAGTGAAACTGTGTCTCATCTCGTGATCGTATACAATACAATTAATACAATGCAATACAATAATTCTTTGTTGAACACCACATGTTTGTTTCATGTTTGTTTGTCATGTTTGTTTGTTGTTGTTGTTTGTTTCGTATGTGTATTATTTATAGTTATTTATTCATCAAAAAAAAGCCGTGGTAGCCTAGTGGATTGACCTGTGGCCTCTCAAGCAGAGCGTCGTGGGTTCAAATCCCGGGCTCGCACCTCTGAGTTTTCGGAATTTATGTGCGAAAATTACATTTGTAATTTGCCATGAGCTTTTCGGTGAAGGAAAACATCGTGAGGAAACCTGCACACATCTGCGAAGAAATTCAATGGTGTGTGTTAAGTTCCCAATCCGCACTGGGCGCGCGTGGGAACTATAGCCCAAACCTTCCAATACACGGAGGAGGCCTATGCCATGAGGCACGCCGAATTTCGCGACAATTTAAGAAATAAATAAAAAATAAACGACAATAACAACAACAACAACAACATGTACTTACTGAAATTGTAGCAAATTCGGAATAAAAAGGCTTATAAATAAATAAATTCATCAATAGCTATGTCCCACCTCGCAACATCATTTAAATAGAATACGTTATTCCGCAGGAGAATTCCGCAATTTTTGGACAAAAAGTGGTATTTGACTTGAATTAGTCCGTAATTAAATTTGTACCCCAGGCAACTTGACTTTTCCCGGCACTTCCTTACAATTATCACTCAATTTCAACCAATTCACAAAAACCTTGACAAACTATATTATTATCTAAACATTTTTCTGATGAGTCACTCTGTCTATTGCTGAAAACCTCATGAAAATCTGGTCAGTCGTTTTTGAGTTTATCGCGAACAGATAGACAGAGAAACGCAGCGGAGAACTTTGTTTTATAATTATGTAGTCCGTGAATCCGTGAACATACTGACTTAACATTTTACTACATTTTAATAGAGCAGGTTACTCCAAAGATTGGCCATTCGGAGCCGGGTCAATCATTTTGCCATTTCGATGTTATGGCGGGTCAGCATTAAAACTAACTACCGCATTATATCTCACGAGGAGTTACGGTGTTTCCTCTGAAAGCTCTCCATTATATTCGCCGTAATTCTTGAGGTAGCACTTGGAAATTTGAGTCATTTTACGGCAGATAGAGGACAAAGATTCTTCTCTTTTGAATGCATTGATAGAATCAATTTGAGAACAAACTATTAACACTTCAAATAGTGGGATCCTGCAAAAATAGAAGACTATAAAGAATAATAAAACCTGGTACTAATAGTTGTAGTTACAGTAACCGAAAACCTATTGTTACCTTATTACTTACTTCTGTATACTTTTTTTCTATTTTGATTGGTATTATGTGGTGTTCAATAAAGAGTTATTGTATTGTATTGTAAACCCTAGTGTGGAAGTGGCTCGCGAGCCTGACCTTATAGTCCGAAATTCGATTTTCGAAGTTAGTTTCGTACCGTTCCGCTCTCTTCTTCTTCTTCAGATGCCTCTCCGACTAGCGAAGGTTGGCAGTCAGTTCTGAATATTTCTCCCTGTCTCTCGCGAGGCGAAATAGATGGGCAGCATTCGCGATGCCGGTCCACTCCCGAAGATTCCTCAGCCAAGACTTCTTTCGTCGGCCTACGTGTCTTTTGCCACTTTTCTTTGACGGATGATATTCCAGAGACATCGTTTGTCGGTGACACGTAGTAAGACTTCTTCATTAGTCACCCTCTGTGTCCAGCTTATCTTTAGAATGCGTCTATGACACCACATTTCAAAAGCCTCTATACGTTCCTTGAGTTCCTACTTGATAGTCCAAGACTCGCATCCGTATAAAAGGATTGGCTAAATGTAACATTTAAGAATGCGAGTACGCAGACTAATTTTAAGACTCCGACTGGTCAGTACCTTTTTCATGGTACCTAAATATTTGTACTTTGTAACTTTTTCCAGTCTTTACCCCGACACGGTTATTACCGGATCCTCAGCACGATTTCTTGACACGGTTCCGCTCTAACTAATAGTTATTAATTTAAGAGTGAGAGGGACGGTGTGATACAAACATCGAAAATCTAATTTGCCCCCCTGCTGCGAACGGAACGCCACGTAAACACTAGGGTTCTGTTTCACAGATGAGTACCCGGCAAGACACTGATAGAGATAGATAGCCATAATATCGATAATGGAAAGACACTTGAAGAAATCGATAACTATTGAACGAGGAAGGAAAACTATGATCGCCGCTATTAAATTAAAAGCTGGACGGCCTCTTCATTGTGCCAATCAAATATAATATTATGTAATGATACCCTACTCAATGTTATGGTTGAGCTTAAAATAAAACAGTTTCATGTCAGGATCAAAGTATTAATTTTGTCTCCAAATCCTACTAATATTATAAATGCGAAAGTTTGTGAGGATGGATGGATGGATGGATGGGTGTGAGGATGTGAGTGTGTATGTTTGTTCCTTCTTCACACTGAAACGACTGGACGGATTTGGATAAAAGTTGGAACGGAGATAGCTGGTACACCTAGATTAACACAAATAGGCTCCTTTTTATCCTGGTAAATTTCAAAGTTCCCGCGGGATAGAGATACACATGTCAATTGCTAATTCTAGGCGGACGAAGTCGTGGGCTGAAGCTAGTAAAGACATACGATCAGACATAAAGACAGACAGGACTGTCCTGGGGCCTTACCATGACGTCCTAATTCCGACTCAGTTCAAGTTTTAGCTGTCACTTTTAGTATGAATCTGACAGCAAGCGAACCTAATCTGAATTGCATTAAGACGTCATGGTAAGGCCCCTGTTCTTATTAATAGCAGAATCCATAAAACACGCTTAAAACCGTACTTAGTATAGTATTTGCAGAAAACACGTAATAATGAATTTACAAGGTATCTACGGTGAAAAATAGAACATGATGTCATGTCAACCACATTTTGCTGTGTTCCTGCGCCGTGATTACTAGACTGTGTGTTGTGTGGATGAATAAGACAAAGTCCCTAGGGTATGATTCCACCGCAGTTCGTCTAAAGTTTACAAGGCGGCGTAGAACCTTGACGCTTTTAATTATTCCAGCTTTGTTTCTGTTTAACCTACATTTACCACATGGTGTCAAAATTTAGAATGTTTGTTATACCTATTTGAGGCTTATTGTAATGTGTGGGAGTGAGGTTAAGGTTTATATAGCTTCTGCTAAGCAATCGTTTGTCCTTATCTGTGAAAGGTAAATGTCAATGTGACAGACAAGGACAAACGATTGTTAAGTTAGCAGAAGCCTATAGAGCGTTTATGAATAGGGGGTTAGTAACGTGTGCTATTTTGGACACGTTATTCGTAAGGATGCTGATAACATGGAATGCCTTATGATAACAGGGAAAATTGACAACATTTCATTTTTATAACACCTGAAAATGTATATATGGTTCGAAAGCATTTTGCCTCCTGATCACTGCAATATGTTTATATAATTTTAGTATCGCTAATTATAAAAAATAAAAAATAATTAAAAATATGTCTTAATTTTACCAAAACTACCACAGGATAGGTGAAACGCCTTTGCTTTTTTCACGAGAAAAAATAAGCGATCATAATTTTTTATTTTTGACAACTTCAAAGTACAAGGGGGGCAACTCTGAAATTCTATTTTCGGAGTTCGTTGCATACCTTCTCTCTCACTCTCAAGATAATGACTATTAGATGAGCGGAACAGCACGAAGCGAACCTCGAAAATCGAATATTGGAGAATAGGGCCTGACATTGACAATTTGAAATTAACGTCAGTTTTTTTTTCTATATAGAGAAAAGACGAAAGAATAAGTGTGCATTCAGTGATAGTACCGGAGTTACGCCCTTTTAGAATAAGCATAAATGAATAAATTAATTATAAATTAAATACGAGCCCTAGCGAAAAAATTTAACTGACAGCATGTTCATCTTTTCAAACAAAATACAGAGAACCATTAAAATTATAGGCTCAGAAATATGAAATGTTGTCAATTGAGAGTAAAAGACCTAAAGGCGTTGGATTGACCGGATCTCAGAACAGATCAACCAATAGCCTAACCAGGCTAATAATTGTGACAGATGGAAAGTGGCAGTTGATAGTCTGATAGAATCACGATCGTATAACATTGCGTTATACAATATGGAGTGTTTAAAAAATGGTTTCTAAAACGAGCTCAATAATTTCCACTAGGTAGGAGATCTGCACAATTTCATCCTTCCAATACTTCAAAGTTTTATTTGCGCGTTTGGTCTATGCCCGTATAGAAGTTGATCCGTTTGGTAATACACAAATTGATTTAAGTAGGTGTGTATTAAAACATTAATATTTAATACGTGACTTAACTTTAACGCTGACGTTCTGTAATTCAGATTAAATAATATAATATACATATAATAAATAGGGTTAGAATTCGATGGAACCATTATTGAAGTAAAAATCGAACACGACTCTAGCTTCATTCGTATTTCAAAATAAACTCTTAGAGGATCCTGATATCCTGGTACTTAAACTCTCGCTAAAGAAGTTTTCACTTCAAAAATAATTGTTCACTTCGAAAAATGACAGTGCATTCACCTCAACTTAGCGGCAGGCTCATAGGCCTCACGAATAAAATCACGCTGTCATATTATATTATTCACAAGCAATCCATTTTGACGACCGGATAGCCTAGTGGTTAGTGACCCTGACTATGAAGCTAGAGGTCCCGGGTTCGAATCCCGGTAGGGGCAGACATTTGTATGATGAATACGAATGTTTGTGCCTGAGTTATGGATGTTGTATGTATTTAAGTATGTATTTATATACAATATAAGTATGTTTATCCGTTGCCTGGTACTCATAGTACAAGCTTTGCTTAGTTTGGGACTGGTTCAATTGGTGTAATTTGTCCCATGATATTTATTATTTATTATTATTATTTTGTGTTATAACTTGAAAGTACACAGCAAACTCCGCGGCTTAGTTTACTTTTTTCGTGTTAACTGCCTACGTAATAAATTCTGGACAAAAAGAGGCCAGGGGCCTTACCATGACGTCCTTATTCCGACTCAGTTCAAGTTTTAGCTGTCACTTTTAGTATGAATCTGACAGCGAGCGGACCTAAACTGAAACGCATTAAGACGTCATGGTACGGCCCCTGCTAATAAAGACTACATTAAACTGAAGTGACTGACTGAGGAGGCCTATACCATGAGGCACACCGAATTACGCGATAATTTATAAATAAACTGAAGTCAATATCTTGATACCTATATTTTGCTAACTTTTATATAATGGAATTAAGTACTTCATAGTTTTAATAATTTTTCAAGTGACGAATCGGAAACGTTACATAAGCGAACAATATAGCTGCAAGGCAGACTGCCCGAGCTCACTGCTAAAGTTTCGCAGTATATTATTCTTACTGGACTCAGAGTCCTCTATTAGAGAAGTACGCTTTTGTTGTCGATAAATGGCTGACTTGGTTCTTGAAACCAGCGATTTATGGAAGATTGTACTGTTTTAGGGGCAAGAAAGGTTAGAAACTACCACCCCGTGTTTGGCTATTCGCCACTGCACAGAAGATAAAACTTCTAATACAATTGCCAACATTTCATAATTTCTAAGCCTATAATTTTAATGGTTCTCTGTATTTTGTTTGAAAAGATGAACATGCTGACAGTTTAATTTTTTCGCTAGGGCTTGTATTTAATTTATAATTAATTTATTAATTTGTGCTTATTCTAAAAGGGCGTAACTCCGGTACTATCACAGAATACACACTTATCCCTTTGTCTTTTCTCTATAGAAAAAAAAACTGACGTCAATTTCAAATTGACAATGTCAGGTCCTATTCTCCAATATTTGATTTTCGAGGTTCGCTTCGTGCTGTTCTGCTCATATTAATAGTCATTATCTTGAGAGTTAGAGAGAAGGTGTGCAACGAACTTCGAAAATAGAATTTCAGAATTGCCCCCCTTGTACTTTGAAGTTGTCAAAAATACTAAACTATGATCGCTTATTTTTTCTCGTGAAAAAAGCAAAGGCGTTTCACCTATCCTGTGGTAGTTTCGGTAAAATTAGGACATATTTTTAATTAATTTTTATTTTTTATAATAAGCGATATTACAATTATATAAACATATTGCAGTGATCAGGAGGCAAAATGCTTTCGAACCATATATATATATATATATACATTTTTAGGTGTTATAAAAATGAAATGTTGTCAATTTGATTTGAATAAAAATAGAATGAATTTAATATAATAAAAGTTAAAAGCGGATTTGTGATTTTGCTTTGTCTAATGCTTGCTGTAATTTGAATTTTACTCAGTAAAAATGTTATTACAGCTGTGTTTTTGTTTTTATACAGGTAGGTAATTAAATTAAATTTCTACTTTTTAGAATTTTCCGAGTTGTAATTAATTTACATATTATAATATACTGGCTAAGAATATTGGCTTCGAAGAGGAAGAGATTCATGATTTACTTAACTATTTTTTTTTTACTTTTTTTAAATCCCTACTGATATTATAAACGCGAAAGTAATTCTGTCTGCCTGTCTGTCTGTCACCTTTTCAAGCTCAAACCGCTTAACTGACTTAGTTGAAATTGGGTTTACAGATAATCTGAGTCCTAAGGAAGGACATTTTTTAAATATTCGGTTATAATTTCGGTACAAATAATACAAGAGGTACATCACTACGGTCGCGCTTTGATTCCTGCCTGAAAACTATTTCTAACAGTATTTTATAAGTTGAAAAACAGCACTAGTTTGCTACTTTGTGTCAACTGAAAGATAATAGATTTCTCTAGAAGAATGAAGGGTCTAAGTAAGTCTATGCAACATAATTGTGAACGAATTACAGAAAACGGTTTTGGTATAATATTTTTATGAGTTTTTATACAACATTGGTACCTATCTTTTAATATAGTACTTATAAAAAACTTACAAAATAACACTGAATAGAATCGAAGGACAGTCTACACCTACTCGGCTCCCCTATCTTTGAGGAGGCCATTCCTCTTCTTTTAAATAAGTCAGCAACTAAATTCAGCAAGTATTCGGACCGCCTTGTTAAAATTAGTAGTCACTCAGCTTTATTTATTTTTAAATTCTGTTTGTTTGTTCCTAAATTCACTTACTTGATCCGCTGTTGCCCCATATGATCATGGAAATTCCCCCATTTGATCACACCTATTGACATTATCATGAAATCCCAAATTGAAAATATTTTGAACATTCACCTCAGCGAGCAGGCATGGACCCAAGCCGCTTTACCGATAAGGAACGGCGGCTTAGGAACCCGCAAAATTTCAAGTGTAGCTCTGCCAGCATTCCTGTCTTCGATTCACAGCACGCTAGATCTCACAGGTAGAATATTAAAAGCCCCAGCGGGTGTTAACTGCGAGATTGCATGCTTGAACGAGGCCACGGATGCTTGGCTAGCTGGACCGAGCCCAAATCTCCCGTCCAAACCACATAGGCAAAGGGCTTGGGATACAATAGCCTCAGACCCAGACACTCTACGCATAGCTGCTGGTCTCCGGCTGGGAGCTGGGATCTGCACAGGTCACAACTGTGTTTCTTGTGGGGCTTCAGTGGACCGACTCGGCCACCATGGCCTCTCCTGCTCCTCGGGCGCCGGCCGCCTGTCCCGCCACGCCTCTCTCAACGACATTCTCCGAAGGGCGCTCGTCAGTGCCAACGTGCCCGCTGCTCTGGAGCCCCAGATAGTGCGGAGCGACGGCAAGCGCCCGGACGGAATGTCTTTGATACCCTGGAAGACGGGCCGTGCGCTGGTATGGGACGCCACTTGTACAGACACCGTGGCGGCGTCTTACCTACCAGCTACTACCAAACGTGCGGGGGCGGCGGCGGACGCCAGGGAACGCCTTAAGATTTCAAAATATAGCTGTCTCGGCGCCCAATATCATTTCTTTGCGTTTGGTGTCGAGACTCTAGGTCCTTGGGGTAAGGGTGCGCTGGAGCTACACAGGGAGCTTGGGAAAAGACTGAGAGAGGCAACAGGCGACCCTCGCGCCGGCAGCCTTTTCGCGCAAAGAATCGCAATCGCAGTTCAGCGCGGGAACGCTGCCTGCGTGATGGGCACCCTGCCAAGAGGCCCACCTCTCTTTTCTAATTAATTTTAAAGTTTATTTAGTTATTTTAATTTAATAGTAGTTTTAGTTTTGTGTTTTACATTTTAAGTATCTGTTTTTTATAACTATGATTATATGTTTTTTAGTTCTAGTGTAGTTAATTTTTCATGTAATAAATAACACTGTTTTGTTTAACATGTACTCGTAAGGTATAAAAGGCATGGTTTTAAAGCGTAGTAATAACCATAATAATTATATCGTTAATTTTTGCATTTGAATACTTTAATATTATACACATAGACGCAGAGATCCAAAAATAATAAGTATCGATGATAATTCATTTGTCAGCGTCCCACATCGGATTCGATTGTACGCTCACGTGTAAAAATAACGGGTCACTTTTGTACAAAGTTCTATGAAAAGCGACCCTGTATTTTTGCTCTTGAGTATAGCTTGAGATCAGCGGGTTTTTACGACCAGCCTTTCTGACGATGAGGGTTAAAAGAAAGCTTAGTCGTCAGGTAACGACACGTGTCACGGACTTACCAGCCATTGTGAAGGTGAAAACCAAAATATAAAGATTATTTTGAAAATAGGCCGGCAACCGCACTTTTACAAGTCTTTTTTGAAACTAATAAACTTATTTGAAACTAATCATTGGCCTTAATGCTTATGGCATAAAGTTGTATAGATTTTTTTGACGTCGACTCGGCTCGACGTGCTTCACATATACATATACCACACTTATTACACACACAGCCTGCTAAATTATGTAACCTTGACCTTATGATATTTTACGAGCAGAATCAAATTGAGTTACGACAACACGTCTGATGTAGTCGACTTTACGATCGGCGACATACTGCGAGTATGACTTACTCGAGAAAGCGATACTACAATCTCGAGCACAAAGAACTGAGCGACAAATTTTTCACGTAATTAAAATCCCCCCGCGTTAGTTCAAAGAATGTGGGCTAAGTCTGGGTCAGCTAGTCACAACTTTTTTAAAAGTAATTATGATTTTTATATTAATCGTCTCCTGCCTATCTTATGTCCCACTGCTGGGTACAGGGGTCAGGGGCCTTACCATGACGTCTTAATGCGATTCAGTTTAGGTCCGCTCGCTGTCAGATTCATACTAAAAGTGACAGCTAAAACTTGAACTGAGTCAGAATTAGGACGTCATGGTAAGGCCCCAGGCGTTATCTCAGAATGAGAGGGTTTGGGCTATAGGTACCTAGTTCCTGAACTGAACTGTTTCACAGGTGGGTGTCAGTAGACAATGTTTAACTTACTTAACTTTAAATCAACTTTCCTAGTTTTAGTATTCTTTATTGTTGTTTAGTTCTTAATAGTTTGTATAAATAAAAATATTTTCGCAAATGAATTCCGAAAAAACTCTGAGATGCCCTGCAGATTAAAACCTGCTTGAGTGCTCAAATCAATTACCACAGCTTTTGTTGTATAATCTGTGGAGTCTCGGCACTACACCGTCTGTGCTTCGAGCTCAAGTTTGATTTTGTTTGTGTATTGCTCACGTGTTGTAACTGATTCATATATTATAATAAAACTACAAGAAGTCATATTCATCTTCTTTATTCAATCACAAAACAGATTTTTTCCACAGAGCCTCTAGTGTAAGTTTTAGAAACGAAGATCGTCTCGGAACGCGTTCGCGTTTACGTCTCATTTACTATGGAACAATTACTAGCGCCACTAGCGGAACTAAATGGCAACAAACATTTTCATAGTATTTGTCATTTTAACGCTAAAGCGATTGAGACGTATTTTGTGATCCTAAAACTTACACTAAGCGTAACTACTAACTTTTGCCAAAAAAAACTCAAAAGAATGTGACAATTAAATACAGAGACTTGCCGTGGAACTGGAAATAGTATTGACTATTAAAACCAGGTCAGCTATCTAGGTGAGCGGTCACCGCAAGCCTAAAAAACCTATCCGATACTAACAAAAAGTTTCGAAATTCGACACTTTCCCAGCGGCGTCCAAAGAACCGATTTCTGGTTCATTCGCTCGTTCATTCACTGATAACCACGAGAATGGGCCAGTGAAAGAGCAAAGGAAAAAAAACCGGCCAAGTGCGAGTCGGACTCGTGCACCGAGGGTTCCGTATCATTATCTATAAATATCTATGACCAGTGTAAGCAGAGCCCTGCTCCAAAGCAAAATGTACGCAATGTGGGGTCACTTTATATTGATCACATATGCAGACATACATACAATATTTACGGTTTTTGCAATTATTCCTTAATCTGTGCTATAAGACCTACCTTCATACCAAATTTCAAGATTCTGAGCTCACGGGAAGTACCCTGTAGGTTTTGATTCCCTTGCGAGTTTCGAAAATTTGCGGCATAAACGACTTTTTCTTTTGATTGCGTTGGCTTAGAAGTTTGATTTTTTCACAGCTCCAAGGGGCAGTAGACCTGAGAATTTGATATAAATTTCAGCTAGATATCTCTACGCGTTCTTGAGAAAAAGGGTCTTGACAGACGGACGGACGGACGGACGGACCGACAACAAAGTGATCCTATAAGGGTACCGTTTTTTGCTTTTGAGATACGGAACCCTAAAAAAATTGGGCTGTGTCACTGGTCATAGGAAATAACAGTGAACCAAAACCGGTTGTCTTTAAAGTCGGTTTACGGGCAATAGATTTACGTGATAACGATATGGTCGCTTTTGGGGGTAGGCTAAGTTACGCCATCTATCGGCACTTGGTTAAATCAACTATTATTTATTCTGTGGTTAAATTGCTTAGTATCTATCAAATGTAAAAGTGCAAATAAACTGGTAATGGGGTTCTGGTGACCCAGCCAGGCGTTTCCGCAGGAGGGAACTCCTCAACGGTTGGTCCGATTGACTTGAAATTTATGTAGGACAGATGACAATGCAAGTACAGCCATCAAAAGCACAGCCAGCAAAAAAGCTTGCAAGTTATTTTGTAAAGAACTTTATTCAATCAATCGTAGAAACACTTAAACTTTCATGCAACTCAGCCTCCATTCGCAAAAACTCGCGGCAGTGGGTGCCATAAAACTTGGCAATGAGGCAATGTCTGTTCTCTCTTCTACTTACACAGGTCTATTGCGTGACGTCACAATAATGTAGAAATCGTTGTTCAGTTACGATAACAATGACGTATGAGCAACTTAGTGTTTTTTACATAATACACACATCAAAAGTGTTTTGGGATCAGTCAATCTGTATAGAACTTTATACGCGTTTGCTGCACACTGCGCTCCACAGCTCCACATTACTTCGACTAGCAAGTTTGAAGTGCCAAAAAACGACGTTTGCGGGGTGAGGGAAGGGGTGAGGTGAAAGTAGGCGGGGGTGAATTTTTGACACTTTTCAGACATTTGTGAGCGGTAGTTACAGTGTTGGTAAGTTTTTGTAATAGTAATTTTACAATTGTATACAAGATAAAGTTGGAAAAGCTGCAGCACAAACTAGCCTTTTCTTCCGCCAGATTAAAACATAACCCTTTCCCGTGAAACGCCGGCAGAAGAACTGACAAACTAACCGCTACACCAGCTACCGATTAACCTTATGACCTAACTCCACCCGCAGTTAACCCAAAATTAATTAACACTCATACGCTACAGAACGTGTGGACACATCACTTAAAACTGTTATTGCTATTTCGTTAAACTACACACAAATGCTCACAACTTTAAACTTACCATCTTCTAGTATAAAGTTGAGAATGCACGCGCGAAACGTTGAGGACACCGGGTAGGTATTATACGACGCAATATCTCCTTATATTTATTAGAGGATGCTATACTGGTCCCTAGTCTCATATCCACAAGTTTCTCCCAAAATTACTTGGTTATCTCACCTGGTTTAGGATTAGGGTGAAAAAAAGGCGCTATACTGGCCAGCTTACTTTTGAGCCGCTAATAATGTGTTGTTAACGTAGGAAATGAGTTCGTGCGAGGATCAAAAAGGGTTCCCGAATTGCTGTTTGGCAGTTTATGAAATACCAGATTTTGTTAATAAGCTGAAAGGGGTGGTGCGTTCTTTGTTTGTCCTTCGGAAATATTTTTGGTGTATCTCTTTTTGCTTAACTGCAGGAGCCAGTCTTATCCTCTTTATAGATAACCAAGTTAACGAACAAGCCAAGAGGGAAGAAATTTTCTTCCCAGATAACTGGTTTTTTAACGGGAAAGATTTTTCTGCACGATAACATAACATATAACCGATACAAGTTACATAACCGGTACAGTTAAAAACAATGTAGGATGATTAATTTGGATTAATTTAGGTTTAGGTGCGGTGGTGGTGGCCTTTGGGCCGCCCCTGAGCCGCGAACATGTTTGTTTTAATTTAGAAATAGTCTTTATTTTTCCTTAGATTGTCCTAGATATGTAAAATATTTATGTAAGGTGAACAAATCTTTCCCGTTAAAAAACCAGTTATTTGCGAAGAAAATTTCTTCCTCCTTGGCTGCTGGTTAGCTAATTTGGTAATCTGCGAGGAACAAAGGGAGCCAGTTGGCACCCTACATTCTCTTATAGTTGTAATTTAGATGTTGAAGTGCAGAGAGAGAACCTTTGTCGAGTTCTCATAGTTTATTCCCATTAAGTTAGCCTTCCTCTCGCTAGTGGTCCCCATTCAGCGCCGGACTCCTAGGAAAACTAGCGCAATTTTCAAAGACCCTAATTAAAAAATAAATTCACGCGCAGCTTATTACAAGAAGTTTGGTGTCATTTATTCTATCTAATCTAATCAGCCCATATTCATCCACTGCTGAGTAAAGGCCTCTTTATTTTAATGCCACTTTGGCCGGTCCTTTGCTAGTCTCATTCACAGAACGACATTGACGACTGTCAGATGTCATTAACAAACGGGCTGGTGGTCTGCCCACTGACTTTCGACCCAATCTTGGCCACCACTCTGTGATCGCCGTTGACCATCTGGCATTTATTTTTTATTGTTGTCAAATGAATGCTCCAAAGATGACTGTGACCCCCTCACGTATACCCCAAGGGCTCCGTGGACCGCAGGTTTAGAAATACAGCACACTTCTGAGAACCATAAAAAGAGAACCTATCTGCTTAATTGTCTCCGTTCCTCTGCAAAAGACCACCATAAGTTCTCCATTATGCACTTGTTCAACACTAAATAGAGGGTATAATGTCAACGTTGAAATTTCAATTTCATGCGAAACGTATACCGAGTCCCGGGTGGGTGCTAAAAAGTTGAATTTTAAATTTAGTCTTGGAACGACATGTTAGCGTCACATTTTTCTCTAAGAGTGTAGAGAAGACAGGTCTGTCACACGACTTGAATGCGCGCACGCCGCAGGGGAAAAGCTGAAAGCGTTTATAATTTTATCATAAGTACATCACTATAAATTATAAAACGAAATACTCCGAAGCGTCCATCTGTCCTGTCTTCGCGCTAAATTACCCTGAACGAGTTTTACTGTGGTTTTAAACAAAATGATAGACTGATGTTATGAAGATGGTTTGGGTATATAATTTGGCAAGGTTTTTTTGCAAATTAGTTGAAGTAGGTATGACAGTAAATTGTGGTCGTGTAGTATCTTCATTGCGCCTCCTGTGCGACGCCGGGCGGGTCACTAGTTGCAATAGCATATAAGGTATAGGTATTAGAATTATTCTGAATTATTTCTGCTTAAGGTCTGCGTTAGTTTAATTGAACACTTAAAATGTTTTATCTTAAATTTGGACTCCAAATTTAGTTACCCCTTTGGTGCCATGCACATAGAAAATCAATCAAAGCGACATTTTGTCAACCTAGTACTAGTCGGATCACCCTCTTGCAGTTGATAGGACCTCGCGCGAGGTCTAATTGAATCGTTACCACCGTTTTATTAGTTAATCCCGTTACCAAGCAGCAGCTTGCGTTACTGTGTTCCAGCGTGGAGACTGATACAGCCCGTAAAATTACTGGTACGTAAGGTAAAAGTCCTCTAGACTGGAAACGCATAATCTGCGATCCTCTAGTATTGCGGGTTGTCCATTGGTCCAAGTGGCCACAATAGAGATATCTCTCTCTCTCTCCAGGCAGATGTTATGCCTGGGGACCAAAGTCCAAAGAAAGAGAGTTGGAAGTTGTATTTATGCATCCGTGTTGAGAAATTTCGTTAGCGGGATGTACAACGATGTATCAGCTGTCACTAGAGCTGTCATTAGAACTGGCACTTGCTACTCGTGCATCTTTAGTAGTTATGTAGAGGCCAACTAGGAGGCGCTAGTGTCGCTACAACCTGCTCGTTAGCCTTTTTCGCCGGATAGAGAAAAAAACAAGTCTTGTGGTCGTGAGTGAAGCAGTTATTTTTTTAGTTTTTATAGAACTCCGCAGTTTGTGAATTGTGGCAAACTATAAAAACGTCAACGTATTCGCGCGGGAACATCTTATTTAAGCCCAAGCGAGCGTGGTGTTGCAAGGATTTAGTCTGCCTTTACCGTACCTCCGATATTTAAAAAGGTTTATTCAAAATCTGAAAAAATATGCTATTTTATTGGAGATGTCAATACTTTACCTATAAAAGTGTACAGTGCTTTTATTTTCTTAGGCCCACTTGCAGAGTCCAGAGTTAAAAAATTAAATCGCTAACTCGGGGTTAGGTTTGACAGTTCCATACATTTTGACACTACTTAGCACCGGATTAACATCTAACACGGGGTTAAGTCGTTAACCCTGGTCCGTGCAAGTGGCCCTTAGTGTCTCTCTGCAATCTTCGTTATGATTGATGTCCGTACTGAAGAAACACGATGTTTGCCGAACGACATTAAAGAAGTTAGAAGCACTGACTGTAACGTGACGACTGACAGACAGCACACAGCCTAAACCACTATAGCTACAGACTCGAAAATTTGGTAGAAGTCTTAACGCTTACGGGGTAGACAGAGTAGCCCAAGGTTACAAGATCTTAAGGCCACGTTAAGTACGATTGTGGGTGTATAGGTGATAAGGAGAATTAAAGTAACATGTACACACAGAAAAGCTATTCGGTAAGCACCTTTGCATGCACGCGCCACTTTAAACCTGCTTCCCGAATAGCTTTGCTGTGTGTACCTGGAGAAATCTCTCTATTATAACCTCTTCCCATTGCTAATACATTTAACGGAAGATATTATAAAAAGCCGTGGTAGCCTAGTGGTTTGACCTATGGCCTCTCAAGCAGAGGGTCGTGGGTTTGAATCCCGGGCTCGCACCGCTGAGTTTTTCGGAATTTATGTGCAGAATTACATTTAAAAATTTTGCCATAAGCTTTTCGGTGAAGGAAAAACATCGTGAGGAAACCCGCACACATCTGCGAAGCAATTCAATGGTGTGTGTAAAATTCCCAATCCGCACTGGGCCATCCAGGGAAACTATAGCCCAAACCCTCCAGTAAATGGAGGAGGCCTATGCCATGAGGCACGCGGAATTACGCGATACTTTATTAAAAAAAGAAAAAAATACTACATTGTACTGAAATTATTATTCGGTTATGTCTGTAGGCGATGTGTCTAGCAACCCATCACTATTTTGATTTCCCTTTCTACCACGCCCACAATCAAGCTAAACGTGGCCTGTATGTAGGTTTTGTTACCTTAGGCTGTCTCTACCCCATAAGGGATAAGAAGTGTTTCATGTATGTACGTGCGGAAGATTAAAAATAACACCGGGTAGCACTCCGGGAGTGCCGGCAGAGGTAAAAACTACACACACGCACACTCGCGCAAAAAGAAGAAAAAAAAACACTTTTTCTACACAAGATTTGAACTGCGGTCACATGAGAGAACGCACTGTTATTCCACACCTTATACTTATACCGCTAGGCCAAACGCACATACGTTAAAGCGACGATATCAACGTACACTTCAAAAATCGAACGCGACTAGCTTCATCCGTATTCAAATTTCTGGTATCCTGGTACTTAAACTCTCCCTCCGTCTTACGCCTGACGCAAGTTTAAAAAAAAAAAGTGTTCAACGCCCCTAAAGAAGTTATCACTTCAAAATCATAATCGTGCATGTCAATAAAAGTTAAACGTACTGCTTTTTTTCATAAAAAAAGGGGCTGGTGCTAAGTGCCTCGAGTTACCTTTGAAGAATCCAATCTCTGTACTTCCTGACGTCACGTTCCGCTCCCATACAATTCACGGTAGAATGAGCAATGAGCGTGATTCGCGTTGTGTGAGAATGTATGAGCCGTGCGACGTGCTAGCTTGCCTTTTTAAATTGCGGTAGAGAGTAGATAAGGTGTGTTCATCCAATTGGATTGGCTATTTGAACCTTGGTATTAATTAAAATGTATTTTCACGACGTTTCAAGGCGTCAATGTCATATTTTAAAATCGTGGAGGAACACGTTTTACTTTTACAATACCTACTGAAACTTGCACTTATTTATAAACAGGCAAGTTTGTAGATTTTTTTTTTACTCTCATTTTACTTTATTCAATCAATATACAAAATAATGTAGAAATTGAGTTCTATAAATACCCCAGTAGAGTTACTAAAAAAAAAAAGATTTGATTTAGGTAACACTTTATACACACAACACTTCAAAACTTTTTTCGTAATACAAGAACTGCGTTACGAGACTGACTTCTTTTTACATTGTACAATACAATACAATACAATACAAATAATCTTTATTGAACACCACAAATCAGTACAAAACAATACAAAAACAGAAAACAAAGTATACAATAGGCGGTCTTATATCTTTATAGCGATCTCTACCAGACATCCAACATGACAGATGAATAAGTTGAAGACAGTTAAAAAAAATGTCTGAAAAAAATATATTATAAATATATAATTATGGCTGAAATATTATGTCTGATGTGTGGAAAATATGTCTCGAATACGAGATTTTCCCGCATAGACACCGTGGGAACGATTTTCAAAGTTGTCATACAAATTTTGTTGTCACTATGATATTCGTTAAAATCTCGTGTAGGGGAAAATTGCGCCGTGTACGTAATCCTAGCCTAATTGTTGGCGAGTTAAGGCGGAACCACATTATTAAAACGCGACGCGACCCGACGTGTCGACACCCGACGTGCACCGTGCACATAACCAACACCCGATGCCACGACACGCTATCAATTTCTTTAGCTGACAGCTGTGGAAGTGTGTAGTTCACAAACACATGCATACATTCTGCGAATGTTCTCGAACAACTGACGCGTGGCATCGGGTGTTGTCCAGAACCACACTGCGCGTGTTGCGTCGGGTGGGGTGTTTACCCCCACCATCGGCGACACGTCGATCTGGCCCGTCTGGGTCGGGTGGCGTGTGTGCGCGTGGCGTCGCGTCGGGTGTTGACAGTGTGGCTCTGGTCATAGAAAATAATACAATTTGATTCGACTCAACACGCGTCGGGTGGCGTCGGGTGGCGTCGGGTGTTAATAATGTGGTTCCGCCATTACACGCTTCCGCTAACTAAGTTGTAATAGCACTATTGTTTTTGAGAAAGAACCGTGAACAATAAATTATTACTGGTTACCTATAACAAAGTTAAATACAAAACTGTTTTGCAAATGAAAATGTTTGTTACCGTTTGCTGAGTCAACGAGGAAAACAATCTTAATGGCGGCGATGTTATCTCGCTGTTTGCAAGAAACAACGTAGTTTTCATATGAGTACGACCAGTGCTACTTTACTAGGCTTCTGTCGCATTTTTCTTCTTTTTTTTCCTTTGACAACCAAAATAGATCTCCGATACATTTATTCGTCAGCAGAGGCGTTTTGCACCTCCACTGAACGCAGATAATTTTTTGTTTTGTTTAATTTTGACCAGACATTTCTGAGGCTACTATTAGGTATTTAAGTTAAGAGCCCTATATATCTCAGAAAATAGATGAATACGTACAATAATGGTACTTGTACCAATCACTATTTTGATACCCTTTTACACCCATACGCCAAGCTTCTTGCAACAGAAGATTCCCGAAAGCACTTGTCGTTTCAAAAAAATACAAATGCAAAAGAGCCCTCGGCGGCCAATTTGCAAATTAAACTTTTTATTATTGAAAAAATATTGTTGAAAACGCTGGTTCAGAACTTCAGAGACTGTAAAATGATATTCAAACGCGGGTAGCTGGCACACGGCGCTCATAGATAGCCGTTGCTGGGGAAGAAAGGTTCTCAAAAGGCGACCACGAACCGGAAGACGCAGCGTTGGCGTCCCACTAGGTGGACCGATGACATCGCGAATGTTGCGGGAAACCGGTGGTAGGTTGTCGTCCATTTTGGCGTTTTATTTTCGTTTACTGTGTCCCAATCGAAGACACTTGCCTGGCATCGGCCGATGAAGTTGGGTCATAAATCGCCCGCCAGAATATTCCGCGGTCCAATTCATCGCGCCCCGTGCGCTTTTTACACGACGCGAGAAAGATTGCACAAAGTTATATTATTGCAAAAATTATAATAGGCTCAGACGAAATACAGTAAAGTTGTGGATTTTAGAACTGTACTACATCGCGCTGTAGAAGTTTTAACACGGGGGTGGATAAATATAATTTCATACGCTCTTCTTTCGGATGTCGGTTCCTAGGCATGACATCTGCCTGAAGAAAGATCTCTGAATTGAGGCCTCTTCCCCGCTAAGTCAAAACGGAATTCTTCGAACAGCAAAGTGAAACCAGGTTTGAACGGACGGTGGTAAGTTGTGTTTCATTGTGGCGTTCAGACGAGAACTTCGTTCGACAGTGGACGATATTAAGGAAGATATTTTTCTTGTATTCAACTTTTTCATGTAGTAAAATACTAGCTGATGCCTGCGACTTCGTCTGCAAAGAATTCGTTTATCGCTATTCCGCGGGAATTTTTCAGGATAGAAAGTAGCCTATGTGCTATTCCAGACTTTTTTCTATCTATGTGCTGAATTTCATACAGATTCATTGGGCCGTTCTGGCGTGATTGAGTAACAAACAAACATCCATCCATCCATCCATCCATCCATACTTTCGCATTTATAATATTAGTTAGATGAGTTATATCTAATAATAAATTCTTCTACAACTAAAAACCTCAAGAGGTACATAAAGTTCTCGTATGTAAATTTCATCTAAGATATTAATGTTTCTTACAAGTTTCAAATTCTGTATATCAACACATGTGCGAGCCAGAAGTCAGGTAATGGCCACTTTCAATGCAAAAACGCTCACGACCGGAATTTTAAAGACCTTCTAAGTGTGAAGTAATGCCAATTTTTACGGGACATGCCTTCGGAATACCCAATAAGGCAGTTAAACCTTTGAAGGAAAGAGTTGGGGTTTACGACACCAACTCCCGGGGCCCGGAGCCTTGGTAATTGTGGGAGATTATGTTTTTACGAAAAAAGTATTGTAGACGGATTTTTCTGACTTTCGTCTTCGCGCCATTTTTCTTCGTAGATCCACCTTACATAAGAGGCGTTTCGATTCGCTGTCGCGTCTATCATATTTATTACGTCGTTAGTCTATGCCTTCTTATTCTGTAGAAACAAGAGCATTAGATTTTTGGAATACAACCTAAACTACAGAATTATTTAAAATCAGAAGTAAAAGTCATGTTACGTATCTATTCGATAATGGTTCGTTTTCCTTCAGACGTCGTAAGGCTGCACATAATTTCATTTGCCGTTTTGTTATTATACGGAATTAGTAATATTTAAACAAACAAAATGTAACCCATGATCGGTAGCCTTATATCTATGTCAGACATTATCAATAATTATGAGGTAACTCCACTAAACCCGAACCTTATTTTTCTCTAGCCTCGTAATGTCAACTTGGACTTGGACATATACGTCTACGCAAATGCAAACTTTTCTTGATTGATTATTGAGTTTAAAATAAAAAAAGCTACGTAGCAATAATTTCTCTTTTAACCGTTATTGGCATACAATTATTCAGTTTTACATGATCCACTTAAAAATTATTCCGGAAAACGAATTACTTATTAAGTGTTCTGACGTGAGTAACTAACCCTCGACAGAATTTTGCAATGAGATGCTAACAGAAATACCTAGTACTTCGTAAGGGAAATAAGATCAGAGGTTTGTAGAGAGGCAGACAGACGGAAGCTCCAATTAAAGGCCAGACAGGGCTTAGATGCAGACGACTTGGAGAAAGAAAAATCAAGCGCAATATTAGTAGTACTACTTACATTTTGATAACTATAATTTATTTAAACTAACAATACTCGTATTACTATTCGATTGATAATCTAACTAATTTATAAATGCGAAAGTATGGATGGATGGATGGATGGATTGATGAATGTTTGTTTGTTACTCAATCATGCCAGAACGGCCCAACAGATCTGGATGAAAATCGGCACATAGAGAAAAGTCTGGAATAGCACGACATAGGCTACTTTTTATCCCGGAAAATTGCATAGTTCCTGCGGGATAGCGATAAACGAATTCTTTGCAGACGAAGTCGCTGGCAGCAGCTAGTATTATTCTAATGATGAAATTGGTATTAAGGCTCGACCTTTGAAATTTTCGTGAAAATGAGTTGTGTTGTAACCATTTTATACATTATAACGTAACAATTTATACGTCGGAAAAAATATATCCTAATCTGGAAGATATGAGAAGTAACATAGTTTTGGTAGAAATCCATTTTAGTGAAAGAAAGCAGAGAAAAAGCAATCTAAAGATACCCCTATTTTTTCACTTGTAACCATTTTACTGCTCCATTTTTTATCATAAAGAGATGAAATTTTATAATCTGCTTCATAAAATAATGAACAATAACTTTATTTTCCTACTTTGTCAAATTTCTTAAAAAATTACCTCGTTTTCTGAAATATTCCCTCCCAAGTTCCTACCGCTCCCCATTTTCGTCCATACGGTCAGTGCGGGACGAGGCGCGATGCATGACGGACCTGTGTCAATTTGCGCTGCGACCAAACAAAACTCCGTTTTTAAATATTTGTGGAATAATTTTGTTGCGTAGAGTGGACAATCCGTTTCGTGATTCGTAAAGTAGGTAGATCCTACTAATATTATAAATGCCAAAGTGTGAGGATATGAGTGAGTGTGTATGTTTGTTCCTTCTTCACGCTCAAACGACTGGACGGATTTGGATAAAATTTGGAACGAAGATAGCTGGTACCCTAGATTAAAACATAGGCTACTTTTTATCCCGGAAAATTGCATAGTTCCCGCGGGATAGCGATAAACATGTTAAAGGTCGTAGCTGCATAGAGTTGCAACGTATTTATAAATTGTTGCAGAACTTGAACGAGTGCCGTTCTCAGAGACGTCAGTTAATAATTATGATTAGTTAGAACTTAATTGTCGTCTCTGAGTGTGAAACTTAACTGTAATTGTCCTCTCGGTTGTATTGACTGACGGTGGAAATTCTACGCTGTTTTACCGTGTTAACGGATCAAGTTCAAGTTTTAATTTATCATCCCTGCGTAACCAAAGATACAAAGGAATAAATAGTGCTTTAATTATGTTAATTGGCGTTTCTGAGTGTGAAAGTTAACCTTTGCTTTCTCTCTTCTTTTTTTTGCGTAAAAGGTAGAATAATACAGAATAATTGTTTTTTGACCGTTTGTCTTCAAAATCGATATCTAAGGGTCCGAGTGGTCTTCAAGCATGAATCCGTTGTCAAAAGTTTAAAAAGTGGCCGCCATTTTGAAAATTTTAGTTTTTCAACCGATTGCTTTCAAAATCGATATCTGAGGATCCGAGTGGTCCCCAAATATGAATCCCTTGTTAAAAATTGAAAAAATGGCCGCCATGTCGCCGGTCGAAAAACTAAACATTTAAAAATTGTGGCCGCTATTTCCATTTTTGACAACGGTTTCGTGTTTGGGGACCACTCGGACCCTCAGATATCGATTTTGATATGTGTAGAAAAATAAATATTTTCAAAAGTAGGTAATGGTATAATTGGGGACATCATTTTTAAACTTAATCAATTATGACAAATGGCTGTAGCCCGCGACTCCGTCTGCGCTGCTATACCGCTGGAACTATGAGATTTTCCGGGATAAAAACTAGCCTGTCCTTCCTCGGGACTAAAACTACCACCTTACCAAATTTCATTAATATCGGTTCAGTGGTTTAGGCATGAAAGCGTAACAGACAGATAGACAGACAGAGCGTTACTTTCGCATGTATAATATTAAGTAGGGATATCACGTTTCAATATAGTATTTTATGCAACAGTTGTATAAGAGAGGTCAAAAAAGGTGAGTGGTGTGGGTTACAGAAAGACACCACGAGCATTTTTTGACTTATTTATACAACGTTGCATACAATAACTTTTCTACGACTTCATTAAAATTATCATCATCATCGTCATCACATCATTAGCATTTGAAAGGTGATCAGCGTTGGACCTAGGCATATGTTCTTTTAAATAAAACATAAATAATGCCAAACTCGGGCTCAGAGCGACCAAATTACCCGAAAATGATACCCAATCACCATTTTTGTGTCAAGTGTCAAAATGACATCCGCCATCTTGGATCCTAAATATTATGCCAAATTCGCGATCAGAGCCACCAAATTGCCCGAAAACGACACCCATGAACATTTTTCTGTCAAAAGTGTCAAAATGTCATCCGCCATCTTGGATCCAAAAAATTATGCAAAATTCGTGCTCAGAGCCACCAAATTACTCGAAAACGACACCCATGAACATTTTTGTGACGAAAGTGTCAAAATGTCATCCGCCATCTTGGATCCAAAAAATTATGCAAAATTCATGCTCAGAGCCACCAAATTGCCCGAAAACGACACCCATGAACATTTTTCTGTCAAAAGTGTCAAAATGTCATCCGCCATCTTGGATCCAAAAAAATATGCAAAATTCATGCTCAGAGCCACCAAATTACTCGAAAACGACACCCATGAACAATTTTGTGTCATAAGTGTTAAAATGTCATCCGCCATCTTGGATCCAAAAAATTATGCAAAATTCGTGCTCAGAGACACCAAATTACTCGAAAACGACACCCATGAACATTTTTGTGACAAAAGTGTCAAAATGTCATCCGCCATCTTGGATCCAAAAAATTATGCAAAATTCGTGCTCAGAGCCACCAAATTACTCAAAAACGACACCCATGAACATTTTTGTGGCAAGTGTCAAAATGTCATCCGCCATCTTGAATCCAAAAAAATATGCAAAATTCGTTCTCCGAGCCACCAAATTACTCGAAAACGACACCCATGAAAATTTTTGAGGCAAAGGTGTCAAAATGTCATCCGCCATCTTGGATCCAAAAATTTTTACAATTTCGTGATAAGATCCACCAAACTACCCGAAAACGACAGCCATCAACATTTTTTATATGTCAAGTGTCAAATTATGTCAGTAAAATTGAAATATTGTGTTGTACTCACTTTTTTATTTTGTTTGCTTTCTAAATTGCTAACACCGTATTTTGTCCTAAACGGCTGAATGGTTTCTGGCCTTAGTCCGGACGGACAAAATTAAAAAAAAATGTCTCCAGTATATTATGTGTACCATTATATTGGTGTTGGTGACCCTTTAACTGTCAAATAAAAGTACTGGAGTAGGAAAATATACTTAATGATAAATATCACGTTATGACAACGATAATCATGCGATACGACCCGTCCACGTCCACCCTTGCATTGGTTTGGTAACGATGCGCGGCGCGATGACGCGTCTATAATTTTACTCTGTAAGACAGTTTCGCGCTCACGTATTAATGGAGCGGGTCGCGGGGGCGAGAGGCAGAAGCTCCGCCCAAGCCCCGCCCGTACGCTCAAGGACTTTAGCGCGTGTACAAGCCTTAATGCTACATTTGACACAAGGCGATTTTTTCAGCATTGCAAATCTACATTACCCCTGATGAATGGCTATATTAAATTCTAGAAGGCTAGTAAGTTCCATTCCATACAATTCGTGAGCTCCTATAATGATGTCATTTGGGTTTCGGACACTACGATCGGCCAATTCAACTTTCAAACTCACAAGAGTGAGTGGTTGATTTTTAAGAAAGATTAGGTACGATGAAGTACCTGAGATGCACTGATTTTTGAAGGCACTGGTTCAGCGATGATGATGAGGTTCTGCGTTCCACTGCCACTAATTGTCACCACATCCTTCGATAGCACTACACTTGTTTTTCTCAAGTCCAAGAGGCTCTAATTCACTTGTGCGGGTATTTTTATTAAAGTTTGCCTACAGAGCTGAGCGCACGATCACCCATATTTTTTCGAATTCGGGGGGAGAGGTGGGGTCGGCGTTGATTTAGATTAGATTTAAATTTATTTATTCATCAACAAAAATTACATTAGATTAGTTGAAGAGCAGTATTGCCAACATTGCATGGTACGTTCGGAAATAAAGGCGAAGGAAAGGATATTGAAATGTGTTTTATGTAACTGTAATGTGTATAATGTTAGCTTTATTCGGCCAAACCAGTGAGTAAGTCAGACCCGAAGGTCTTTTGAAATATAAGATTACACTAGTTTTATATCTGAGTTTAAAACTCCAACTTTATTTCACAATGCCATAACTTTTTACATCTCGAACCGCTGCAACGATGCAGTTTCATTAAACATTACCATACCTTGTCTCGACTTGTTATAAGTAATTTTAATTAAAATAGTTCTAAGAGATTTAACAAGGTAGCAAGACTGTAACTTCCTTATTCAAGCGAAGATTTACTTTAGGGATTGTTGTCAGAAAAGTTAAACTCGTTAATAAGGGGATTGAAGTGATTAGTTTGCTCGCTGTAATTTAATTAAATTTGCGGGGGGTAAATAATAATGGTTATAAAATTTAAGTTTTAAATTTGTTGTAAAAGAAAATATTACAAAGAAAAAAATGTGTTTCATATTTAATGAGGTGTTGATGTACCTAATTAATAAGAGCTGTTCTTTCACCCTATTCGTATTTTTGATTCCGCACACTTTTCAGCCGGATATAATCAATTCTTACGTTTTTAAAATCTAGCCAGAGAGTCCAATTATTTCAGATCTAAAATCACACTCAATGCAAAATTGCAAAATTGACACTTGGTATGTGAGGAATATGTTACCCACAGAGAAGTTAGTAGAGTAATTAAATTTACCTTGCTACTCCGCTACCACAGAACGTAGCAAAGCAGAACAGGCGCAGAGATAGCGGAGAAGACAGGTAAAAATAAATAAAATGTTTAAAATAAATAAATAAATGTAAATGTTTTTGTTCAAGTTAGAACAGGTTAAGGAAATCGGAAGAGAGGAATGTCAAGTGAAAGAGAAGATAGAATTCGTGTCAATGATAGTGCCCTGGAGAAGACAGCATGGAAAGTGCCAAAACGTGCTCCAACTTATCTGTCTGAAAAAAACATGAAAGACAGAACCGCTGCCCGGACTACTACAGAAAACTGAAGTTAACGGTCTTACGTAGTTCCCTGTCTCTAGTTTTTTTTTTTAAATAGAGGCATGAAACGTTATGTATAAATTGTGTGGTATTAATTATTCGTTCTAATGTTCAGAGAGGAACAGGGGAATATGTTTGTAAGTTTAAGAAGAAGCCTAAATTTTAAGCAACACAACACGAAAACGTACCCCTTTCAAGATAATTAGCATTTCATCTTCATTAAAATTCCAGTGTTCTTCGTTAGCAAACATTGGAGGAAAAACGTAACCAAGTCGGAAAACACACAAAGAAACAACAGAGTGAATTAGGGGTTAGGATTGTCTTCGATTGTTTAGAAGACTCGCTGTTTGAGGTTACGCCCGTGTCACAGGTTGGTGTTAACAGAAGCGCAGACTATTATAGTACAGTGGGCCAAGCCTTTACGGAGGGTTCAATATGACTCGAGTTTCTGACAGCTGTCATTTCCATGCAATATAAATGCAAAGAGAGCTAGCTGCATTGATCCTGTCATAAGGTAGGTTTTGGATTCAAACAAGTTTAATTTTTAATATGTACAAGCTTTTTATACTATACCTACTTTTTTTGTTAACGCGTTGCCATCTATTCTAAATGTTGTATACTAAATTTCAAGTCAATCTGCGGACCGGGTCATCAGAATTTCGCAACCAGATTGTTGTATCGTCATCTGACTTACGACAAGTATAAAATTTTTCAGCAAAATAGGTTGAAAATATCGATATTTTAAATAGTTCCACCGAATAATGGTGTTTTTGGCTTGCATTCCCTAAACGGTAACGACTTATGAAAATAGTATTTAAATGTTAAATAATAAAGAATTCGATTTAATTTAAACACGTAATTTTAGCATATTTGTTAGTTACTTAAAAAATAAACTTCCTCATCACGAATAGTAACAAAAACACAAAAAGCAAAAGTGTGTTGATTTTATTTACTCCTCACACGTAAAGAAAAATACAGACAAATTTTGAAAGCACTAAGTCGCCTTATTGCAAACATGCTCATTAGTTACGACAAAAAACTCGTGAAGTATTGAGACCAAAATGCCTCAAGACAAACATTCTTGTAATAAAAGTATGTAATACTTACACAAGTACCTCTACTACTCCTTCTATATTGTGACGACAGCCAAGAAAACCCCAAGGAAAATGTAGCCGGCTGACCCCGGGGCAATTTTTCGCACTATTTCACCTGTCCGCAGCAACACTCGCTGGTTTTTGCACACTTCTACAAAGACGTCGAACGACTGGACTAGGCCTACATCTTGATGTCAGAACAAACAGATGTCGTTTTCTCTGTGACAAAGGGAGAGGGGGGAGGGTTCTAAAAATGATGAAATTAGTGTGACGTAGGTACTTTGTTTGTGGACGACCACTAAGAAGCACCGCAAAGATGGCTTTCGAATGAAAAAAAAAGCATCGTATTCGGTCTATCAGCTTAAATGCTACGCAAATACACACACACACACACACACACACACACACACGTAGACATCGATGTTAATGTTAGGTATACCACCACTCTTTTTGCGTTGGGGTTAAAAAGTGTTCTTCAAAGTTTCAAGTTTTGAGCGTCAATTGTTTCGTAGAAGGAATTCAATAAACACGAATTGACTTTAACCTTTCAGTTAATAACTTACTGAGGACGTCTTAATTAAGTTCTAAAGTGCTTGTCACCGGGCTAAATTTAACAAAAGTACTTTAAATTTGATTTGAAGAACGTTCCAAGATCACAATGGTTTTTGTTTCAATTCGTGTTTAAACAAAACGCTTTTACTAAAACAGCTTTTACCGCGGTTTTGCCTGCGTAGACCATTCGATCTGACGTTTGAAATTCTAAGATTTAAAAAAGAAAGTTTTTGATGGTCACGCGCGTGCGTACGCCACGCATCTGGTCTGGCATCTATCTCATAATTTCATACATTACAACTGGTGCGTGCGCGTGTCACGCAGCACGCATTTGATGTGCAACGGCCTTTAACGTAACGCGTGTTATAAGCAATATCGTGCAGCCCTAACTATAAAGACGGGTTAAATCGAAACTGTTTGAGTGTCATTCAATCATATGGTTGGGCTCGGCACAAAAGATCCCCTTCAATTGAGTGCTTCCTGGCAACGTGACGGTTTCCATCTCAACACCCAATCAGTGAGAGTGTCAATCAATATTTTCAAGTGTCAATGAGTGTCATTTAATCCAAAAGAAGGGTTCGAAGTTTTGTTACGGTAAATTAAAACGGATCACGGCAAAGAAAAGCCGTGGTAGCCCAGTTAAAGAGTTTGTACCCGAAAAGGGTTTTTGGGAGTGGGGCTACAAAATAACATTAAGGTACAAGAAAGAAAGAAACAAATAATTCGTAAATATTATCACTAGATGTTGTCTGCAACCTTCGTTTGCGCAGAAATGCTATCTCGCGGGAACCATGCAATTTTCCGGGATACAAACCATCCTGTATACATACTAAATTTCGACTAAATCGGTCCAGCGGTTTAAGCGTGAGGTAACAGACAGACAGACAGATTTACCTTCGCATTTATAATATTTAGTAGGGTTTAAATTTAAAAAATAAACGTCGAATTAAATAATAAAAACGTGGACACGATTGAGACCCGTTTTGTTATAATAGTAAAACGATTTCAATTATTCTTTTATTGATCGATAGATAGGGTATGTTTGATAGGTCTTTATAATTAATTACGTTATTTACTATCTTTCTAATCTCATCTAATCTAAATACCTTTAAACGAGCGAAATAATGTTTTTTTTTCATGAAATTTAGTTTCGGGGGCGATAAGTCAATCTAGTTAGGTTTCATTTTTAGTAACGTTTCAAAAATAAAATATCGAGCAAAGCTACATAACTCTACTTAAGGTACTTTAATTAAATACAGCCAGTGTTTTTACTTGGTAAATGTTTCGTGTGTGTTTCTTCTAGTAAATGGATATCCTCAATTTCAGGGTAAAGTGTAGTTGTGTGTATTAGAGACGCAGGTCAGAAAATTTTGTAATGTAGCACTCGGTCACAATGAAAGTAAGCGTTATAGGACTCCCACACTGGTGTTATAAAGAGTTGTATAACGTTTTAAAACAGATGAAATTCAATAATATCAACATCATCTCCAGCCGATATACGTGCCACTGCTGCAGGTTTATTGTCTAACTCGCTTGCAATCGCCATCGTGTTCATTTTGACAGTTATTGTATGAATGTGACAACTAGCTGATTCCGATGCCAATTGTCAGCCCATACATGAACTGTCAAAATGAAAACGATGGCGTTTGCGAGCGAGTTAGACAATAAGCCAATATGGTTACAGAACTCCTCTCAGAATGCTCTCATTTGCGCTAGGTATCGTTAAAATGTTTAGTTATTGCATGGCACAGTGAATGAGGCACTTGTCCCACCGCTGGCAAGTAGCGAGAAGCGAGTGTTTTCTAGTATGGAATTTTTGTCGCCCGGCGACAAAAGCGACAAAATTTCCATACTAAAAAACGCTCACTTCTTACTACTCGCCGGCGGTGGAACAAGTGCATTAAACTCAATTTAATTTTATGAAATGTCTTTTAAAGGCCAAACTGTATCTAATCTAACTAAACTAATATTATAAATGCGAAAATATGGATGGATGGAATCGATGGATGGAGGGATGGATGTTTGTTTGTTACTCAATCACGCCAGTACGGCCCAACGAATCTGAATGAAATTCGGCACATAGATAGAGAAAAGTCTGGAATAGCACATAAGCTACTTTTTATCTCGGAAAATTCCCGCGGGATAGCGATAAACGAATTCTTTGCAGACGAAGTCGCAGGAAATAGCTAGTAATTTATAAAACAAATCATTAAATATACGACATCTTTATTGCAAAAGCTTCAGTAATAAGGATAGGTACAGTATGCAAAGGATCAAACGGACGCAAATTTTCTGCAATTATCCTAACGTAGACTTAAATCATTCTAATGAATGGAGTTTCTTGGACATAAATATATCAGTATTATTAACGTTATGTTATCTAACATAATAGGCAACGTAACGTGGCAAACATTCCAAATCATTTTATTCTGTACGTGTTGCTCTTATCCCAAAGTTTTCCTGGATGATGTTTGTGTTCAAGTAAATTAGGGAATAAATATTCTATGTAACCCCAAACAGGAGGGCGGTGGATCCGATATATTATTTTGTATGTATTTAGAATTGTTCAGCTTATGGGCTTAGACATTGTTTGCTGATAACAAGATGCTGCGGCTACTGTCAGGTCTGTGACACATGTTTTGGTTAAAACTCACATATTTGTGGATAAAATCTATTTAACCTGTCTCTTTAGCAATTTTCGTCTAAAATGGTATGAAGAGATTGATGAATGTGGATGAAGCGAAAGAGGTATGTCAGGATCGTAGCAAGTGGAACAAAGTAGTCTCTGCCTACCCCTGTGGGAAAGAGGCGTGACGATATGTATGTATGTATGTATGTATGTTTGGTTAAGTGGTTTAATAGTATAGAGTCAACGAACAGGCAGACAGACAAACAAAGTTATTTTTGCGTTTATAATAATAATAAAATTTATTCATTTCTCCAACACCAAGTTTATACATAATCAACTTAAGATTAATCACGAGCAGTTTAAATACTGTAACACTCGAGTGGTGGAGACTGGTGCCCGAACTGGGTATATCCTGTGTGTCAGGTCACCAGGTGTCCGACCCTCAGGCGTCTGCAGCAAGGTAGGTACCGAATTTAGAACATTAAGAAAAACTAAGGCTAACAGTAAATATAGTACTTAACACTTATTGTGTTTATACCGTGTGTGTATGTGTATGTGTGTGTGTGTGCTCGCGTGAGTGCTTTGCTGTATGAGCGTACGCAAGTCTGTGTATGTGCTTTGTACGCAAAAGTGCAAAGGTAAATCTATACTTAAACTATATTTATGACACATTTTCCAACAAAATTTCAGTAGCATTATAATCCAAACTCTGAAGCCACTCGGTCATGGATATTTCTAAATTATAATAAGTATGTTTATCCCTTTGCCATTGATACTTTAGTTGACCTAATTGTTTTTTTTGTATTATTCAGTACAGCATCAAGTCTTCACATTTAGCTCTTTCTATATCACGTCAAATATTTGTCCAACGAGTAAGTAATTTAAGTTGACTTTCTGAGGCAAATTGACATTTTGAGGAGCGACGGGGGAACGCTTGTATTTATTCCTCTACCCAACTTCGTCTTTTAAAAATATTTTCCTTTGGCAAATAGCTTCAGTTTTTAGTCAGTATTCGTGCGGAGGATTTTCGGAGCATTACTTTTGAGTTTAAAGCAAAAAAACTCCAGTTTCTTGTGCTATTTGAAAGGTACTGCTTGTTACAAGGCGGAATTGTTATAAATTATTGATTGCTCGCACAAAACTGGTACTAGTACGATATTAACAAAAAAATCATACATGTGTTTCAAAATTGAATGCCTCGTATCACCTCTCTTGGTTAATTTAAAATCTCATGGGGTATTGCTTAAAAAGACGTCCAAACTTGGTTGCGACAAATTTGTTTTAAACTATTTTTTGTTGTTTTTGCAAAAGCTCTCAAAAACTAATTATATATCTTGGAAAAAGTATGCTTAGTTGGTTTGGTCACGTAGAGAGGATGGATGAAAGAAAATTAACTAAACAGATTTATATGGGGAGTGTGAATGGGTGCGTTGGGAAGGGAAGGCCTAGGCGGACGTTCCGTGATCAAATTGGGGACGTTTTGGCGAAAGGCCAGGTCAAGAGTACCCGAAACCGACGAGCATGTATGAAGAGATTGATGAATGTGGATGAAGCGAAAGAGATCAGGTCAGGATCGGAGCAAGTGGAACAAAGTAGTCTCTGCCTACCCCTGTGGGAAAGAGGCGTGACGATATGTATGTATGTATGTATGTATATCTTGGAGCAATTGAAACTAATTGACCTAATCCCAAACTAAGCAAAGCCTGTAATATATGCACTATACAACGGATAAAAATAATGATATGTAGATAAATACATACTTAAATATAAATTAAGCATTTAAGGGTCTGTTAACTATAATTCTGTCTCTATTTATTACTACGAAACAGACATAGACGTCATCATAGATAACTGACAGAAACATCCGTATTTTTCATACCCGTATCAGCCCCGACCGGATATCGAACCTAGGACCTCAAGCTTCATAGTCAGGTTCTCTAACCACCAGGCTATCCAATCGTCTTTTTATCTAGCAGTTAAACATGTCTTTTATGTACAAAAGTCGTATTTACCAGCAACAGTATCCTAGAATCTATTATCCCAACAAATTAGCATATGCCCCTCGTATTCGTGCGGGTCCATAAGGTTTATAGTATGTGGAAAGCGGTGAAGCACGGGATGTATTGTTATTGAGGGATCTGTATAGTTAAATTATGCGTGCGAAACATGGCCACTCGCATTGCAACTGGTAAACAAGTTCAAGGTCACACAAAGGGTCGTGGAGCGCATCTTGCTTTTACGTAGGTACATAAATTATGTCGTCCTTACTTGATAGACAGAACTTAAGGCCGGCGCACACCAAATGCGTGCTGCGTGACACGCGCACGCGCCAATTGTAATGTATGAAACTACTAGCTGTTGCCAGCGACTTCGTCAGCAAAGAATTCGTTTATCGCTATCCCGCGGGAACTACGCAATTTTCCGGGATAAAAAGTAGCCTATGTGCTATTCCAGACTTTTCTCTATCTATGTGCCGAATTTCATCCAGATCCGTTGGGCCGTTCTGGCGTGATTGAGTAACAAACAAACATCCATCCATCCATCCTTCCATCCATCCATACTTTCGCATTTATAATATTAGTTAGATGAGATAGATGCCAGACCAGATGCGTAGATTAAGGTAACAGGCCCCGTTTAGCATGACTGTGGGCGTGTAGGGAATCAAAATACTGATGTGTTGCTAGCCGCATCACCTACAACATGATTCCTAAGAACAGCATGGAAGAATTTATCTTTAACTAGTTTTTATTTTAACTTTTATGTACCTACTTGTGTTAACTTCTTTAAATTTCTAAATCAATCTAATCTAATCTAATATCTAATCTAATAATATTATAAATGCGAAAGTATGGATGGATGGATGGATGGATGGATGGATGTTTGTTTGTTACTCAATCACGCCAGAACGGCCCAACGGATCTGGATGAAATTCAGCACATAGATAGAGAAAAGTCTAGCATAGCACATAGGCTACTTTTTATCCCGGAAAATTGCGTAGTTCCCGCGGGATAGCGATAAACGAATTCTTTGCAGACGAAGTCGCTGGCAACATCTACTACATACATATATTATTTTATCCCGTTGATAACGTCTCTCTTAAAAGGTATTTCTCAAAGGAACTCCATAAAGGGAAAGTTATGGAAATTGCTACTTGCACTTAATATACATAATAAGCTTGGCTACGCGTCTCGCGGATGATAAATCGTCTGTGTTTTATTCATGGCCGATTTAGTGTAAGCCGTTGTCTACTAAGATGCATTGGGTTCAGCGTTTAACGTTTTTAAGTTAATGCTGCCTTCAGTAAGCTGGTGGTTACCCTTGAAGACTAAGTGTTTTTATACGTTTTCTTGAATTATGAGAGAGAGAGAGAGAGAGAGAGAAACATTTATTTACACACATTCGATACACGTAGATTTAAAAAATATAAGAAATACAATATACTTAACAATAGTACCGATATGGTGTAAAATGGGCCCCACTCAGCATCCATTATCTAGGTTAAGTTGTCATTTTTTTTTATAGTTATGATTGTTATCAATTCAAAGGGTATCGACATAATTTATATGATTTGAATATTGATAATTTTATCATTTTCGCCTTCCATCAAGCGAGATTGAGGTCAAACTTGTACACCATAAGTTTGGTAGACTATTGATGGATCAAAATTTTATTGTATCACCTTATATTTTATACCTATAGTCGGACAATAAAGATTTTGTATTTATATTTGTATATCTCATTAAGTTTATTCCCTTGCTCGAGGGTTTATTCGTTCAGTCTAACCATTGTACTATCATTACGAGTGTAACGGGAATATCTCTTAGTTTAACGTACAACACACGTTCTTAGTTTAATGTACGTACAACTATTAGTAAGTGCCATAGAAATATTGTATTCAATAGTAATGCAAGAGATAGGGCGATTAATGTTACATTGCTCTGTCTTATTTATAAAATTCGGCCAGATGAAACAATTCGCATGTAAACTGTGACTTTTATATATTTTATAAAATATACAACTAGCTGTTGCCCGCGACTCCGTCCGAGCAGAATTCGCTTATCGCTATCCCGCGAGAACTATGTGATATTCCGGGATAAAAACTATCCTATGTCCTTTCCCGGGATTGTATCTATCACTATATTAAATTTCAATAGAATTGGTTTAGCCGTTTTTGCATGAAAGAGCAACAACCATCCGAACATCCAAACTTAAAATCTTCCGCCTTTATAATATTAGTAATATAAGATTAGTACCTCCGTTAAATGAAAAATGAAATGAAATGAAATGATTTATTTTCCAGACCAGGTCCAATAAATGTACAATAAATGAAAATAAAAATAAAACCAAAATTAAAAATTAAACATAAATGAAATATTAAACTAGAATCTGTCGGGCAACATCGCGGGTTACCCCGCTCCCGCGATAAAGAAAAGATACTCAGATATACAATACTTCTATATATTAATACTCTGTCTGTACAAAAAGCGTTTCCGTCCGGTCAGATTGCACCGGATTTATCCAGTTCCCGTGTCTCAGACAAACCGGCGCCGGGAGCAGGAAAAATCTTCAGAACAACCTTCGCAAACACGTCAATCAATAAACTGACGGAATTGAATGCGATGACAAATGTGAGGGACGTAATACGTTGATATCGATATTACTATTGTCTGACTTTCTAATCTGTCCGTGAGATACAGCTAAAAGTTCGCCCCGAGCGACGTTCTGTCCTTGTCTAACGCATAGTAATAGAGCAGAACGGAGACATCTGATGAACGTCACATTACAATACCCTCTCCCAGTGTAAGAGATACGAAAATTGGAACTGTGTGATTGATTAGTTGGATTGTTATACTTTTCTCTGCACCATTTTAAGAAAACCGAATTTAAAAAAATAATCGCTGAATTATATGGGACCACCTCCGGGTACATTTTCCAATAAAAGAAGGATTATCAAAACAGACAACTCTTTGCTATGCGTAAAAATAAAATATAAGTGTCAAATTGAGAACCTAGAGGAGAGTGGGGCTGAAAGTGCCGATTGTCAAAATAATTGTTGTGATAGAAAACTTAGCTATGAAAATAGTGTAAATATTGTGTGGCTTGTGAATATATGTAAAGAATAATTGTTGATATTTCTGAATAGTGATATTGTTTTGTGCATCGTTAAACAGTTTTCCTACTAAAACATTTTTCATGGGTATCGATCGGAACGGAACAACTAACCCCGCTATGGGGCTGGTTGTTCCGTCGTTTCAAAAACTAAACTTATCCTTCAAAAATTAAATCTTAGTTCACACACTCTGAAAGAGTGTTTTTTAGTCCCTCAAAATATGTGATTATTTTTTATGTAAGTACTATCGACAGTTAACAAATAAAAAAAATTTTGCGGGGTAAGTTGTTCCGTCGATTTTGTTTTTTCTTCCCTAACTACTATTCTACCATAATGGAAGCAACTGAAACGGCTCTTACAACGACATAGTGCCATAACGTTTCACGACAAACATTACACAAATCGCTCGGTTTTTTACTTGCGTTTCTATTCTCATCGGAACAACTTACCCCCGGCACTTTCAGCCCCGCTCTCCCCTACTGTTTTTTGTCGGTTAAACATGCACCTGTATCCTTAACATACCTACGTTAGATAAATAAACAGACTGCGTAGTCCATAAACGGGTCTTATACTCCGAAATTCGACTTTCGAAGTTCGTTTCGTGCCGTTTCGCTCACACTAATAGTCATTCATTTTAGAGTGAGAGGGACGGCATGTCACGAACTTCGAAAATCGAATTTCGGAGTAGCCCCCCGGTTCTTAACCGAATCTCGTATAAAGATGTGAGCTAGTTCAATAATTACATATGTGCGTTTTTTCGGAATGGTGGAGCCATGGGGGTTAAAAAAGTAAAAATACAAGAAATTTGAGACTGTATAATTTAAAAGTATTTTTTTGTTAGATACTCCTCTGTCTGTCTATCTGTTCGCGATAAACGCATAAACAACTAAATGGATTTTCACGCGGTTTCACCAATAGATAGAGTGATTTACGAGGAGGGTTTAAATATTATATTTTGGGTGCTGATCGGAATGCATAAAGTTTAAAATGTATAATGGTTCGAAATATATATAACTAACTAACTAGTTATATAGTTAGAAAATACCATTATATGTTTTGAACCATTATATATATTTTGAACCATATAATACTTATTTCGAACCAAAATATAATGGTTCGAAATTTATATAATGATTCAAAATATATATAATGGTTCAAAACATATACTTAATGGTATTTTCTGTGTAACTATTAGCTAGACGAACTTCATTGGCTTAGATTAGGTTAGCCTTTAGCTTAAAACAATTCTGTCAATTTTCTGAGAAAATCGCATTATTTATTTTGAACCATTATGTATTTTAACCCATTATACATTTTAAACTTTATGTATTTAATAGGTACCCATTTGTCAAGGTTTTGTAATAATCATTGGAAGTGTCGGGAAAAATCAAGCTACCTGGGAAATACAAATTTTAATAATTATAATATTAATACTACGCAAATGCACAAAACCTGAAGTCATGGCCAACAGCTAGTTATAACAATAATTAATCGTATCTGAGCGTGACAGTAAACCGATTATTTGTCCCGGCCGCCATTTTAATAACCCACATTTTCCCCAATCAATCCTCTTACAAACATTTACATTAAATTTTCATATGAAAACGTTATATTTTACGCAATACGGTAATCATGCCTTTTGCGTAATCACGTAAATTGAGGTATTCGTTTCCATCCCACGTACCTACGTGGGTAATTAGGGTTAAGTTTGATTTGTGTTGCTGACCGTCGAAATGACGGTAAATGCGATTTTAATTTGCAATTTTGAGATTTTACTTTGCGCTTTGAGTTATTTTGCTAAGGGTTTTGCTTTTGATACCTACTCGTGCATGCATAATTTTACAAACTAACCACCTTATTCATAAACGCTCTATAGGCTTCTGCCAACTTAGTAATCGTTTGTCCTTATCTGTGAGAGGTAAATGTCAAAGTAACAGATAAGGACAACGATTGCTAAGTTAGCAGAAGCGTATAGTTTATGAATAAGGGGGTTACCATTTGGCTAACATTTATCATTTGCTATCCACAAACTAGAAAAAAAAAGCGTTTAAGCATGGCTGTAGGCGACGTATTTAAGTGCGTGTAAAAAGGTTAACTCTATATTTAAGATTGGCTGAAAATAAATTTTGAATGCTCGCAGAGCGAAAAGAAAAACAATTGAAAATCTGTTGTCATGTCTTCTCTTGTCTACGCTGCGTGACTGGCTGAATATTAAAATTGTTTCATTTAATAGTTCTTCAGTCTAAAATGGCTTACTTTAGACTGAGTTAATATTTAACAGCTGCTAAATGACGGTAAACTCTACATCTGATTGCAAAGCGCCGTCTTTTGGTAACAACTTTGCAACTATATCATTACCAAACGATACTCTTCATCTATCGGCAAAAACTACCAACTACCTCATTACCATAGCATATAATATTTTACGCTCCGTCAATGTGTGAGTTTACGACGCAACAGCGTAAACTGTTCGTTTTACGATTCGTGTTTGCGTAGAACTGGGGCCGTAAAAAACTATTACGACCCTGTTTTTCGGGTTCCCAGGGGGCTTGCTTTGTTTTCATTATGGATATTAAAGGTAGTTCGGATTACGGCTCACTGAAATCTCTTTATATCAACACCTCTTTAGGGCGCGGTAAAGTGTAAAGGTGTACCTCTCTATGTACGAAAGTAATAAGAAGATATTCCAAAGAGAATACTCTTAGTTAAGTGTGTTTATAACTACATTATGTTAGGTAGGTATATCTATTTTTACACTCGTCAAATATCAAATAGAAATATTAAAAACATGGCAGTTTAAGTTAGACCTCCAGCAATACAATAAAAAAAAACCGCATTTAGTTCGGTGCAGTAGTTTTTGCGTAGCGCGGTAACAAACATACAGACAGACAGACAGTATTTTTTTTTTTAAAATGGCATTTTGGCTTCTATGGCGCTTATAGAGGCTCCTTAATTTATTTTTTCTTTAATACCTCCTATGTACAGATATCAACCTGTTATAGTTTTAATGTATAGATAGATTAAAAATGCTCTGTCCGGTTTAGCCCCACAAATATATAGCCAGCAGATATTTTTGTGCTTAGATGTAAAAAGGTATTGTATAACATTATTATAAGAAAACGGGACTCAATCACGCAAATAAAACGTAATTTTGTAAATACCTTGATGTTTCGGACGCGAATTTGCATCCATGGTCGTCGAGGTATTTACAAAAATACGTTTTATTTACGTGATTAAGTCCCGTTTTCTTATAATAATGTGTTAAAATCGCGAAAGTTTGAATCGAGGTATTGTTTAAGTTTTAACGTTGCCTCGTACGTTTCGTCTATTCTAAACAGTCTACAGCTCTCAAACCAATAAGTATGTTTAAGTTTTTACGGAACCTACGTTCTCGTACTGAAGCAAACTTTACTCCTACACTTTTATAGCACTAAAGCTTACTTCTAGAGCTTTGTACTGTAAATAAAGTTAAAGTGCAGAGCTTAATGTTCGGTGCATCCTTAAAATTAAAACGTTGGGCATGGTCGAAGATAATAAAGGGGAAAGGAGCTTCAACTTCTCAGAAGAGAAAGGTTGAAAGCATTTGTATGCAATCATTATTTTTACCGGCTAGAGTATTTTTAAACCTAGACTATTAAGGAAGGAGGAAAGAGAACTAACAATTAAAATTAAATCGAATGATAAATTAGTATTATATTGAAGCAGTCGATGATATAAAAGGCTTCTTTTGATCTGCTACATATATCAATAAACTCCATCGATACCTTTAATTCTCTACCTATCAGTGGCGTGGTGTCAAGTATATCAGAAGGCAAGCCGAAGGGAACTTAACTAGCCTTTTCTAGGGATGTGAAAAAATAATCGATTATGGAAATAATCGATTAAAAATCGATTTTTTTAAATGTAAAAATCGATTTTTATACGCGATTTTTTTATTACAAATAATCGATTAATAATCGTTTTTTTTTATAATCAAAAATCAAGCATAGTCGATTTTTTATCTACCACCCCCGATATTAAGTCTGGTCTTTTATAACCTGGAGCGCAAACTATCAAAAAATACTATCTCCACGGAGATGATATTACGCATTTACGCCATCTGTGCGTCTACGATGCCAGCCCTTCTGTGCTTTTGAAACAGTTTTAATTAATAAAACCATGATAAATCAAATATTTATAGCGTTTATTTTAAAATTCATTAAAAATTTTATTAAAGATTATTTATTAATCGATTTTTAATGCGAAAAAAATAATCGATTAATTAAAAATCGATTTGTTACGTAGAATATCACATTCCTAGCCTTTTCCTCTAATTCTGGATAATAATTTGCCCAACTGCCTTAAAATAGCCGGTGGGAATCGAGTTCTATGGACGCCACGCCACTGCTACCTATACATATTGGTCACCTTATAGGGCGGCGACACTTGCTTACCACGACTAAACACCGTGCAGCGACATCTATCGATGTAAAGCGGAACTTTTAACAGTATGTGTATATAAACACACACAATACTGTACAGTATGGGAAATCAATTCACATACCACAGTAGAACCGTATCGCAATGAAGTGACTTATAAGTGACAGTGGCCTGTCAATTTCAACAGGGTTCTACGGTGGTATGTGATATATTTCCCTTGTTGTACACGGTCAAAAAAAGGATTCAGAATCGAAATACCCCTTTAAACAGAGCAAATAAAAGACTAATTAATTCCTCAGACCCTTTGGCTGCTCCATCAAAATCAAAAAAGTGCAAGTAACCTTGTAATATTATACAACAAAAGGTATTCAGGTGTTTTGCAAAGGGCATCGGACGTTTTATGACTTGGCTTTAAAAGAAAATTTAATAAATTTCACTGAAACAAAGGGTATTTTACTTGTTAGGGCAATATTTTCTTTAATAACTTTGCTTCTCTTCATATTTTGCGTTGAATTTTCATGTAAATAGTTGTTTGAGACAAACAAAGTGTTACAAAATTCAATAAAGGCGGCCTAATTGCTGAGAAATCGTCTACGTAGATGTTACGAAATTTTGCATCTGAAACCAAGTTAAGGTGCCTATTTTTAGGTATTAATCTAACTATCTAACTATTAATATTATACAATACAATACAATACAATACAAATACTCTTTATTGAACACCACAAATCAGTACAAAACAATACAGAAACAAAGAACAAAGTATACAATAGGCGGTCTTATCGCTTAATAGCGATCTCTACCAGACAACCTTTAAGACAAAGAAATAAGTTGGATATTATAAATGGGAAAGTATGGATGGATGGATGGATGTTTGTTTGTTACTCAATCACGCCAGAACGGCCCAACGGATCTGGATGAAATTTGGCACATAGATAGAGAAAAGTCTGGAATAGCACATAGGCTACTTTTTATCCCGGAAAATTGCGTAGTTCCCTCGGGATAGCGATAAACAAATTCTTTGCAGACGAAGTCGCTGGCAACAGCTACTAATATTATAAATGAGAAAGTATGGCTGGATGGATGCATGGATGGATGGATGTTTGTTTGTTACTCAATCACGCCAGAACGGCCCAACGGATCTGGATGAAATTTGGCACATAGATAGAGAAAAGTCTGGAATAGCACATAGGCTACTTTTTATCCCGGAAAATTGCGTAGTTCCCGCGGGATAGCGATAAACGAATTCTTTGCAGACGAAGTCGCTGGCAACAGCTAGTTTATTCATAAACGCTTGTTAGGCTTCTTTTAAGTTAATATTTAACAAATATGTACCTACTATTTGCCTATTATCATCATCATCATCATCATGTTCGGAGGTTAGAGTGAGAATGGCTGGCGAAACCAAATTTGGTTTTAAAGGTGCAGCACGGCGCTCAGTAGCTGACCTACGCGAGTTGTTGTAGGTGTACGTGTAGGAAAGGAAGGCTTAGGGCAGATCTTTTTGTGAAGGCGTTTGTCTTAGGTCTTCAGCATTATGATGTAAATGCGAAAATTTGTGAGTGCCTATCTCTGTTACGCTAAAAAATAACTGGATGTTGTTAGATGGGGTAACTTGGTATTGTAGACTGCCAGTTTGAACTCTGAAAACATACATTAACTTCTTTTTATTCCGCCCTTTTTAGACTAGGATTTACGCACAAAAGAAACCCAAAACTTATAAATCAATTCTTGCAAGTTCTTTAAAATTAATGATGACATTTTTGGGATTCCATGGATAAAACGTAAAACCCCGTAACGTCGATCACCTGTGTCAGATCTGATAAATAAAAAACGAATTAGTACTTCAACGTTGCTGGCCAGGGTGCACGGCAGTCGAACTCGTACGTAATCCAACTCATAGAGTATATTTTTATATACTAGATGTAACTCGCTCCTTAAGCAAACATATATTTATTTGTCACTCTAACATCAACAATATCAGTTATGCTGATGATATGGTCTTGTTGAGCCCCTCAATTAATGGCCTGAGGAAGTTAATAAGAATCTGTGAGCGGTATGCGGTGATCCATTGACTTAGATACAACACAAAGAAGAGTGAGTTATTACTTTTTAAGGCAGGCGCGAAAACGTACGAGTCTGTTCCACCTGTCGTACTGAATGGTGCTCCACTCCAACTGGTGAAAGAGTTTAAGTACCTTGATCACGTATATGGTATATGGTGAGCTCGATCGCAGAGTCTGGTGTAAGTGTACGGAAACGGAAACGGCAGCATTGGATGAGTGATGCAACGTTGGGTCTTGTAGAGGAAAGGCGAAACATGAAAGCATCTGGAGCTGATATAAGATCCCTCAACGAAAAGTCCGCTAGAATTCAGGAAGCTTGTAGGCGGGACCAGAATAACCAACTTCGGGACATTTGTGCAGAAGTGGAAGTCCATGCAAATAAGCATGAATCAAGGGACCTACACCAAAAAATTCGCGCCATCACAAAAACTCTGAGTTGCAAGACCTGGGCCATCGAAAACTCTACTGGAGAGACAGTAACGAACATAGAGACAATAGCTGAAACGTGGAGACAATACTGCCAGTCCCTCTTTCAAGACCCGCAATCAGAGTGTTACGCCCCTACGGAACCCGGGAACGAAGACCTTGAGCCCAATATTCTGAAAGATGAAATACGAGCCGCTATTAAACATCTGAAGAACGGTAAAGCCACAGGGGCAGATGCCATACCGATCGAGACGATCAAGGCATCGGGCGAATATGGTGTCCAAATCTTCCACACCCTGTGCAATAAGATATGGCTCACGGGGCAATGGCCGAAAGAATGGGCTCACACTGTTTTTGTCCCCTTGCACAAGAAGGGTTCCACCAAGACGTGCAGTAATTACCGACTCATTGCTCTCATCTCCCACGCAAGCAAGATTTTGCTGCACGTACTGAACGAGCGTCTAAAGTCCTACTTGAGCAAAGAAATTGCGCCTGAGCAGGCTGGTTTTGTTAAGGGGAGGGGAACCCGAGAGCAAATTTTGACAGTTCGACAAATTATAGAGAAAGCCAGGGAATTCAACAAGCCCGCCTACATATGCTTTGTGGACTTCTCTAAGGCGTTCGACTCTGTCAAGTGGCCTAAACTCTGGGAAACGCTGACGGCGATGGGTGTTCCAAAACACCTGGTACATCTTTTGCGTAGACTATATGAGGATGGCACAGCCTCAGTACGCGCAGACGAGGTTCAATCGAATCACTTCCACCCCAGCGCCGGAGTCCGTCAGGGATGCATTATTTCACCACTACTCTTCAATGTATACACAGAGCTCATAATGAGGACTGTACTTGAAGACTCGACAGATGGCATCTCGATCGGAGGCTTTAGGATCTCCAACCTACGATATGCAGACGATACCACTTTGTTCGCCACCAGTACCCAGCGCATGGAAGAACTTCTCGGCAGGATGGAACGCGTTAGCCTTGAGTTCGGACTTAAGATAAACCGGAATAAAACAAAAATGATGATTGTCGACCGCATGAATAACAATTCTCCAGAAATTACACAAATTGCTAATTGTGATGTGGTGCAATCATACATTTATCTGGGAGCCTTAATTTCGAACAATGGTGGATGTATCGACGAAGTGAAGAGGCGTATGGCAATTTCCAGGTCTGCAATGGACAAATTGAGGAAAATATGGAGGAATCGCAACATATATAGAGCCACAAAAATCCGGCTAGTTCGGGCACTTGTATTCCCCATATTCTTGTACGCTGCAGAAACGTGGACCCTGCGGGAATTGGAGAAGAAGAAGATAGACGCCCTAGAGATGTGGTGCTGGAGGAGAATGCTCGGAGTATCGTGGACTGAATTCCGTACCAACGAGTCTATACTTCGAGAACTCGGCATCAAGCAGCGTTTGTCATCTTTGGTACAGTCTCGTATCCTTACCTTTTTTGGTCACGTATGCCGCCGAGGGGAGGTGGCTATTGAGCGACTTGTGGTCCAAGGAAAGGTTGAGGGTACCAGGCCACGAGGAAGATCGCCAATGAGGTGGACTGACCAAATAAAAGCGGCAGTAAATGGCTCGTCATCACTGCATGAATGCACGAGGAAGGCGGCCATCAGAGAGGAGTGGCGGCGTGTTGTGAAGCTTGCCACCAATACCTGAAGTGATGACCACGACCACTCTGTCAAGAGTGATACCGAATAGGAAGACCTTGATCACTGGGTCACCGATGCGCTCACTGATGATATGAACATGGATAGAGAGCGCAGAGCATTGACTGTCAGATGCAATATGCTTGCCCGCAGGTTTGCACGGTGTACTAATGAGGTAAAAGTAACTCTTTTTAAAGCCTACTCTGCCAGACTCTCTACACCTGCTGCCTGTGGATTCGCTTTACGCAGAAGTCATTCAATGCTCTGAAAGTCAAGTATAACAATACCTTTAGGATGCTGTTGCGGCTGCCCCGTTTTTGCAGTGCATCCGGCATGTTTGCGGAAGCGCATACAGATAGTTTTGGAGCAGTGATTCGCAAACGAATATCATCAGCCATGGATAGGATGAGGGGCAGCAGTAACAGCCTCCTACGTGTGATATCGGAGGATATGTCGTGTCCGATACTGCACCACTGGACCAAAATACATGTCACCAAAAACGCCTGGTAACGAATTTATGTAGAAATGTATTTATATAAATAAGACTAACACTTAGAGAATAAGCCAAGTACTAACCCATTAATATTTTGCGGGTGGTAGGGCCTTGTGCAAGGTCCGTCCGGATCGCTACCACCATCTTACTCGCTAATCCTGCCACCAAGCAGCAGTGCTTGCGCTGATGTGTTCCGGTGTGGAGAGTAAGACAGCCGGGGAAATTACGGGCACAAGAGGCATTTCATCTAAGTCCTCTAGGTTGGCAACGCATCTGCAATCCCTCCGGGGTTGCGGGTGTCTATGGGCAGTGGTGATCGCTTACCATCAGGTGACCCACTTGCTCGTTTGCCTTCCTATTTACATAAAAAAAAAAATGTATGATGAGTCATGTAGTTGCTCGAAATAAATAAATATTATTATTATTATTATAACATCAGCTAACTGCCAACCGAACACAAAATTATAATGTTTGGCTATGACAGTTAATTAGATTAGTCTGTAGTTACCTAATTTAGTGAATTTATTACTATAATTATGACGCCATCGCCTATATACGTAGGTATTTACATTGAGCTTACTTGTCTTGATTGACTTCAGCAGTAATTCAAACCAGTCTAATGGGGGATATCAAATCGGCAATAATCCTCGGAATAGAGCATGCGCGAGGTAATAACATACCGTTAATTTTCAGTAAATACTGACTCAAGATGTCTGGAAGTGATAAGATCTGTGAAATAGATTGGTATGTAAAGATAGCCTAGGATTATAATTATTAATTATTTAAATTTTCACATGTCATATAGCCTGAATGTATTAAGGACCTAATTGTACTATATGTAACATCTTTTTGTACCATTATGTTCTGTGAATAAACATTCATTCATTCATTCATTCATAGATTGTAACTGAGTTGTGTGAATTGATTTAGTTATATTGTTTTAGACACTAGTCGTTATCCGCGACGTTATCTGTGTGTTATAAATGTATATACTCTAGTCAGAGATTACTTTGCCATTTTGAAAAAAAGTCGCCTACTTTATGCCTGAATGTTCAATCGAGATAAATTATTGAGCATACATGGAATGCGGTCATAGTAAAGTAACGCCAGGTCAACATCAATTTCAATAATAATTTGACATTGTCATTTTGTGACAAGGTTGTATCGAGACTAAGCAATGAAGTCCGCGAGGGTATCAGGATACAACTCCTTGCAAAATTTGAAAGATTCAAGCTTTAAAGCGAAAGAGGCATGTATGTATGTATGTATGTTGACTGGTAGAGATCTACTTTAGGGATAGATTCGCTTTTAAAGGGGAGAGAGAGAGGAAAATTTATTTACACAGATTCCATACACATCGATATTCGTTATTCTTTGACATTTAATTTTAAGTGATGATGTAATTTTATATTGAATGATCAAATAAACATAAACATAAACATAAAAAAGGGATGCAGTAGATACCTACATTTGAGAAAAAAAAAGCAGGCAATAATATAACTCTAAACTTATAAAGTTCTAAGAATAGTATGATATGATGGTGATAATTTTATTTGTCAATTCTGTTTAAATCTTTATTAATTTTTTCCCCAATAAAACAAGAAATTATTTACAAAAACATAATTTATCTTAAAACAAATCTATAACCATTTTAAAGTTGGTTAAAACGCACCTATCAGCCAAGCATTGTATAATCAAAATCTTAAATCTTAACCAAAATCTTGAACACGAATTGATAATTATTATCAAGGTGATTGATTATCGGCTCAACTGTGGCTTATCATCCTTTAGACCCTGAGGGCTTCTACCGCCATTAGGGTTGGGTCTTAACCCCTAACTGTACCCTATTGACCCTAAATCAAGGGTGGTATGACAATAACTGTCTCGTACTAAAGTACTATGTAAGTGAAATATATTATTCAGGGTCGCTATGGTTTGTATGTCGCAATAATGTTTCGGTGAACGTTGTTCGTGTTAAACCGTCTTGTATCTTTTTATTATGAACATTAGGAATAATTTGGTTAACGTTGATAAAATAGGATCAAACGGGCAAGAGGGTCGTCTGATAGTAAGCGAGTGAGTTATACCATCGCAAATAGTTAAAAAAAAACGAGTTTTTTTTTTAAATACCTACGTAAAACTAACAGTCCAACTAACGCAGCCAGCTGCTGAAGAATTCCAGATTATTTTTAAAACACAGTGCATATATAATAATAATTTTTTTATAATATAAATAGAGTGGCAAACAAGCAAGTGTTGAAATCTAAAAGATCTTAAGATGGAATTCCTCAATTATTCCAGTAATTTCAAATGTTGTCTTACTTTCCACGCCGAAATACAGCAGCGCAAGCTATGCTGCTTGGAGGCAGGATTAGCGAGTAAGATGGTGCTGCCACCAACAAATCCTACAACTCGCTTGGCGTCCTACTACCTGCCAACAAACATCCGAGGAGTATAGGATCGCGAACGTAACAAACTCAGTCGTCATTTTTTATCCTGGGGGCTACTACAAAATTCGAAGTTTCTATCCTACCATTTTGTCCATCTCACTCACATAGATGACTAGTATAGGTAGTCAAGTGTAAGAGGAATAGAAAGAAATAAAGAAAATATATTTATTTGGTCACATTATTACAGTATAATAAACTTAACCTGTACTTACTTAATGGAGCAAAATGGACACAAAAAAGGAAGCTGGCTAGGAATAGCACAAAACTACGGACTATATTATGGCCAGAGTCTTAGGCAAGTTTGGTCGTACGTCCCTTCCATATTCAAAATATCGTTGTGTTCAGCTTAACGTCGAAGCTAACGCCCTCTAATGAGATGGTTCACCGACCGCTCACGGATGTAACGTCGTCATGATAGTTGGAATGATTTATATTGCATCGTGATACTGGTTTTAACCAGTTCGGGAATTAGATACAAAGGTAAATTATTTACTAGGGATCCGCCCCGTTTTCGTACGGGTGCAATCACTGTTTCTCTACTATTATTATGCATGTATCATCACTACATAGTATAAAACAAAGTCGCTCTGTCCCTATGTCCCTATGTCCCTATGTCCCTATGTATGCTTAAATCTTTAAAACGACGCAACGGATTTTGATGCGGTTATTTTTAATAGATAGAGTGAATCAAGAGGAAGGTTTATAAAATATGTATAATACATGCATAATATACCGTGCGAAGCCGGGGCGGCTCGCTAGTCATACATATAAAGCTTCCTCTTGAATCACTCTATCTATTAAAAAAACCACATCAAAATCCGTTGCGTAGTTTTAACGATCTAAGCATACATAGGGACTGACAGACAGACAGACAGCGGAAAAGCGAATTTGTTTTATACTATGGTATTGATATTTCAGCAGTTGTTTGGGTAAGTTTGCTGTAAATGTATACAAGCCTGTGTGTGTATATAACCTTACAGTAACCAAACACGCTAGTGCGGATGTGGCGTTCCGCTCGCGGCAGGCTTGCATGCTTATAGGGGCCATACCATGACGTCTTAATGCGATTCAGTTTAGGATCGCTCGCTGTCAGATTCATACTAAAAGTGGCAGCTAAAACTTGAACTGAGTCGGAATTAGGACGTCATGGTAAGGCCCCTGTTACTGGTACAGTTCGCATGAGTACCCTGCTTTAGGTTATTTCAAATGGTCCGCTAACAAAATGCATGTATTTTATTGTTCACTAACTTCTACCCGCGATTTCGTCTGCGTAGAATTAGTACCTAATTGGTATGTTTATCGCTATCCCGCGGGAACTATAAAATTTTTCGAGATAAAAAGTAGCCTATGTTTTAATCTAGGGTACCAGCTATCTTCGTTCCAAATTTTATCCAAATCCGTCCAGACGTTTTAGCGTGAAGAAAGAACAAACACACATTCACACATTCGACACATACACATTCGATTCCCGGCCATAGCTTTACTTTTCGGATTTTTCTATGTGTTCTAATTTTCAATGTCGTTTAGAAATTATACACATTCAGTCACATCGTCACAACGTCACGTCGTCACATCGTCACTCACAAACTTTCGCATTTATAATATTAGTAGGATCTATGGTGGTCCGTTCTGCGGTTACCGAGCCAAATGAGCCAGTAAATGTGCTTTTAATTCAATTAGTTAAATTTAACGGTTCACTAACGAATTAACATTACAGTAATGTTTAGCCAGGGCCACGAGTTGCTAATTAATGAGCTTAGGTTGCATACAAAATTTGTAACGAAGCAGATTAAAAACCAAACTAAACTTCCTTAGTAACATTAGATACGTCGAAGAAACTGTCTTTCTTTATCGCTATGTAATATACAATCAAAAATATTATAAACCTACGCATGAATAAGGAGGTTTTCACTATTAATAATTTCTACAACTCACAATTAGAACTGTGATTTTGCTTCTACTGTATACTCGTATTTAAAATTTTAATATTTTTAACACATTACATTGTACGACTCTTTCCCACAAGGGTAGGCAGAGACTACTTTGTTCCACTTGCTACCATCCTGACATACCTCTTTCGCTTCATTAATCTCTTCACACAAATGTTCGTCGGTTTCCCATACATTACACATCAAATGTAGAGGAGCCAATTTGTGAACAAAACTAATTATGTAATAGCATCAGTTAATTTCAACTTCATTAACACCTGAATCAGTAAATTGATACAAACATATCTATGTATTTTACCATCATTTTCAATTTAAAAGTAATTCCGTAGAAGCACCCTGGAAATTATAAAACTAATCGATTATCCCGCTCAGCTGTTAACAATCTCCGGCCGAACTTCCAAAGATTTTGGATACCCCAAATCGAAAAAAGTAAAAAGCGAAAACGAGTCGCCCTTGGAACTTTTTAATAAAAAAAATATTCAATCACCGTACCTCAAACTTTCGCTCGAAGAATGTTCCGACTTAATAAAATGTAGATGAAGAAAATACGCTTAAGGTGAAACTTTTTTTCTACACCGCGGGGTAAAAGTCTATTATGTCACTTTTATGATGCAAATGCCATGAAATGCCAGATTTTGATTTAATAAAGAATCGCGAAAGTTGGAGAGGCGTTTCGGAATAATTAATTGTAATTTTTCTACACGATAAAATATGATTAAGAGGCTTTTTCGTTCGTTAAGCTGAATGAAATTGTCTTTGCTTCTGACAAATCTATTTGAATTATTAATATTTCCAGCCTGCGGGAATTTACCTTCATCTTAATTCCAATAATACCTAAAGGACTTGAGACATTTCGGTCTACCTAATTGTTTGTCGTTTCACTAGAAATTACAATGATAAAATTATGAACAATTCCAGTGGCTGATGGCTAAACCTTTTACGAAATCAGTTGGTTTCTCAATCATTAATTGTAACAATCCTATTACTCTGACATTTTCTTGCCTCTGTGCTTCATTGGTCATGCTCATCTGCTGCTCATGTGGTATCAATAATTATAACGGTTGCTATCTCCCTCACACAGACAATCACCATCATTATCGTAATCAGCCTGAAATATCACACCTTGGTTGATTTGTTTCTGGAGATATATAATCCTTCTCCACCGAAAGAAAGAAAGAAAAATATTTATTGGTATTGGTACAGAATTCCACACAAATTCCATCACCTTCATTGAAATTTTTGTACCATGCTACTCCTGTATCATTTTAGCAATTGGCTGGTTGTCGGATTGTCGTTCGCCCATCGTACTTTTAGGCCATGAGGTCTCTCTTGGCCTCCATGAAAATCACTCTTTTGTTCCCTCTGAGCGCTAACACGATCTTTCTATTGTTGTCTCCATTTTGGCATTCTATGACACTTACTACGACTGTCTACGGATTTGCTGATACATCTTATCCACTCTTCAATCGGACCATCAATCGGACAATACTGGATAGGCAGATCGGCAATCGGCAGATCACTAATGCGCTGGATCGATCAGGTTAAGACTGCACTGAAAAGAGCTACAATCTGGAAAGAGTATTGTGTAGTTTGCCACCATCCCTGATTATAACAAACCGTCGGGCTCTACTAAGAGAGTGACGACAAAGAAGGAAGAAAAAGAGGGAGACACAATTCTCATATACGAGAAAGATGTCTTTATAAAGTCTAGGTTCAAATTGAGCCACAGTGTAAACGTTTCCCGTATACAATCTACAAGCCATGTGAATTTATTCGGTGAGGAATTTTTGATGGCCCTCTAATTAAGACGGGCCTTCAGACGTTCGGGAATGTACAGAAACGCCACCCTCTTGTTTTAAGAAATTATACCCACTGCTCTAATTTATCTGGATGTTACGCAACTGGGTTCAAATTTATATCGTATAGAGTCGGTAATACGAAAAAAGAAAGAAAAAAAATGAGTATGAATTTGACAGATGCAAACAACAAAAAATATGACTAGTCATTTTACATTGGCGTAGCGAAAATAAAATGGTCGGAAAGCAAAAACACCAAGAAGGTGCCAAATAAAATTGAGCCCAAAATCCACGTTCAGCGTATAATTATTCTGCGATATATGTAACTGATCATTTTACTTTGAAAATCAAGCTTAAAAAAATATTCTTGTCACGTAAAATAGACACAATTTATATATATTGTTGGTCCATAGGAATGGGCGAAAATTTTAGGATTCATGACGTTATAGGCGATGCGACTATTTTGTTTCCCTTTTCCACCTATACCAACACAATCGTGCTAAACGTGGCCTTTAGGTCTTGTTACCTTAGGCTCTGTCTATCCCGTATAAATCCTGGATAACGACGTGGTTTGCGTAATGTATATATTATTATGTACAAATAATTTAACACAGGCGGCAAAATTATTATAATTGTTTTACGTCTCTCTTTTAAAACATAAGCGTTTCTCATAAAATCAGCCATCAAAACAACAATAATTGTTGTTGTTTGTTCAAAAAGTTACAATTATTGTTACTTTTTCAAGCTCAAAGTTGACCTAAATAGAGCTGTTATGACCCCCGCTACAATCCTCATTAAGACCTACAATGCTTCATCTAAAATTCCCCTTTAATTTGTCTAACCGCTCCATACAGATCCCGCATTTGTTCTGCTGCAAGAATAATAGAGGCCATGCCTTTAATATTTTTAATCCTCGTACCTCCCTATTAGGTGTGTCAGCTATGTCAGCTATTCACTGTAAACATTGTTAATTTTTCCCGAGGGTAACTTTTTTAGATTTAATTAAGCACCGCAATGGAATATTTCATTGGTTGTTTCGTGAATTTACAGAGATGAACGTTCGGGTAATGTCTGCTACGGCAGGCTCAAGGTGACATTCGTCTTCTCTTATTTCAGTGGATATTATTTTTTTCTGCGTTCATTCAAATTCATAAATGAGTTCTTTGTTATCGTTAATGTCATTACTTACTTTGCCATTTCAGCGTTTCCATTCTACGTTTTTAATTTTTTTTCATTATTTCTGGCTAGTTTCGCATTTTTTGTTAGGTATTTGTGTCGTCTTTCTCTATTTAAACACAATACTTAAGCTTACCTACTTCGATGCTGTTCTGGAAGCAAAGAAAAAACATAGAATGTACCAGTTGCGTCTCTTCCCGCGCAGATAGTAAAAACACATCGCGGGAACGAGTGAAAATCTTATTAATCATGTTATAGGCGATGCGCCTGGCAACCCAATCCCTATTTCGATTCTCTTCTCCATCGAAATAAGCCCACAATCATGTTAAACGGGGCCTTTAGGTCTTGTTCCTTAGGCTCTGCCTACCCCGTAAGGGATAAAGACGTGATTTATGTATTTATGTAAATTATGTACATACATCTAAACCTCTCATACATTCATAAGCTACCAATTAAACTATTTTGAGTTCCGTATCTCGAAAATCCGTCTCTAATTTATGTTTCTAGCAATTTACGTGAGCGGTTATCATTCAATCAGGCAGATCGGATTTTCTCAACTAGGTACAATCTGGAAGCGGATCAAAATTTCATAAAGTTTAAAATGTATAATGGGTTAAAATGTATAATAGTTCAAAATATACAATGTAATTTTCTGTGAAACTATTAGGCATATGATTTTTTTTTATAGCGTGACCTATTAGATTGGTTTAGGTTAGGTTAGGTTTGTTTTATAGCAATTTTTTAATTTGCGATTTTTTTGATCCATTAATGTATTTTAACCCATTATACATTTTAAACTTTATGGATTTTAATACGTACCCGTACACTCTTGATAACTTTCAGTCGGACACTTTTACAATTACACTGGCGAGCTAAAATAACGGCCCACTTTCCGTATGAAGTTCAGTGCTGCCAGATGGGTTTTACGTACCGTTACGCGTAGCTCTTAAAAATAGTACGCAAATTCAAGTTTGAGTACGCAGTGCAACATTTAGTGCAAAACTACGCTTTACGCAGCTGGCACATAAACAAAGGCTTAAAAAAAAAAAACGTCGTCGTGACAGCCACAGGTAATCTATATTGTTTTTCTGTCAACTGGAATAACCTACACTCGGTTTCAATAAGGAAGGGTTGTATGTGACATTAACATTGACAAATCTAGAGGTGAGGCTTCCTTGTGACACCTTTCACATGAAACGATTATCGATTATATCTTAGTTCTAATAACAATCGATTCCATTAAAATAACGACTGCATATTAATTTATAAATAAATGCTATTTCGATATAATAATACCCAAGTCAATCTCCAAAGATGTAATAATTATGATTCCTATTTTACGCTTTTTGCCAAGTTGTGTTTTTCAACAAAGTAGGTTGAATAAAATATTATTTTACTTCATTATGTAGTTTAAGTTCTAAGGGATCTATTTATTACCAATAAAATCGATTGGTATTGTGTAGAGAGTGTGAAAGAATGTAAAATACTTACTTCATATTTTTGTAGGTTGTCTTTGGATTTTCGATTATACGCGATTTTAACCGATCACCCAATTATACATAGTCACCTCTCTAGTTTTAATAACCATAGAACGTAACCTAGCAACGTCTCGTCAATAGTGACATATATTGAAAAATTGTACGTAAAAATTATGTAAACGCAAATAACATCGCCGCGATTCTTTTTAGAACGTCATTAATGTACAGTACCGAGTATTGATTTATTTCTAAGTAATTTAATTTAGTATTTATTTTGCTGTCAAAACTTTCGTGAACGCTAACAGTTACATTCTATGGAGCTGTCACACAACCCTTCGTTATTGAAACCGACCGTAGGTGCTGTCAGATGCTAAAATGTAAATATAGTACGCAAAGCGACGGATGAGAGTTTTTAATGATTCATGAAAGGTAATCGCGGTTCACATCCCGTTTATAATATTTCGAAGCGACGGATGAGTACGCGAGTACGCAAGATCATAAAATAGTACGCCATGCGTACTATTATTGCGTACCCATCTGGCAACGCTGATGAAGTTACTAGTTGTAGTCCGCGGCTTCGCTCGCGTAAATTATAACCATTTCTTGCACGCAAGCATTCAAGCAAGCACAGACGTGGCAAACATTTACATAAAAGCACAACACCTATTTCTTTGGGATAATTATGTATCCTAATTTATTCTGTTAAATGATGTATGCAAAATTTCGTCGCTATAGGTTCAGTAGTTTAGGCGTGAAAGCGCAACAAACTTACTTTTGCATTTATAATACTGCTACTAGCAAGTTGACAGAAAGAGTTTGACAGTTTATTCCTTTTCTGTATTCACAGTGGAACAAAGTAGTCTCTGCCTACCCCTGCGGGAAAGAGGCGTGACGGTATGTATGTATGTAAGGTATTTTCATTCTTATAACTGTTCTATTTGGTAAACAAAATTCTAACCTCAAAACGTCTCATTTTTGTCATTTTTTAACTATTTCGTCGTAAACAAAGGAACTGGAGCTAAAATATCAGCAAAATTATATACTAAATATTGCCTCAGGTTTATTTGATAACATAATACACCTTATTCTTTACAAAAATGTGTACATTAAGGTTAGAATTTTTTTTACCAAAGAGAACAGTTAAGAATAAAAATACCTTATGTATTATAAATAAATAAATAAATATCTTGGGACAAATTGACACCAATTGACCTAGTCCCAAACTAAGCAAAGCTTGTGATATGGGCACTAGACAACGGATAAACATACTTAAATACATTATGAAACATCCAAGACTCGAGAACAAACATTCGTATTTTTCATACAAATATCTACCCCGACTGGGGATCGAACCCGGGACCTCCAGCTTCATAGTCAGGTTCTCTAACCACTAGGCCATTCGGTCGTATTCACAGTTAACGACGTCCATGTTCATGACATTTCTACTATTTTATTTATAGGCCAGGTTTTCCCCGTGCACCCACACATGTAAGTTACCGGGACAGCCTGTTCGAGTCAATTAAGGCTGAAATTCCACATAGAGGCTGGCATCTTCGAACCTCTGGGAGCTGTCTGTTAGTACGACGTCTGAGTTCGCTTCGGAGCACGTTAATGTATTAATAGTTTTCGTTTAATTGATTCAACAAATGTATAGTGTGGTGAAAAATATTAAAGCAAACTGATGATACTGATACTGAAGTATACCAGCGGATAGCACTTTATTAACAAAAAGTGTGTTACAATTAAACAAACATAGGTATTTACAAGATCTAAAAAATTATACCAACCTATTATATAAAACATTAAACTACGTTAATCTAATCCTAAATATCTATATTCACATATATCGCCCAGATCGTTGTCATTTTGGGCAAGGGTGCCCATAATGCTGGCTGCGTTTCCTTCGTTGGATAGCATTCATTACCTATGCGTTGCCTGAGGAATTTAGCCAGCCCCCCTATGGTCACCTGTGGATTTTAATTTTTTTTTTAAAGTCTTAGTCTAATACTTGGGTTTAGATTTAAAAATTCAAACATATTTTGTTTGCATAGCTCTGACTGTTTTTTTTTTCTAAACTAATCTTGGAGAAAACATTTTGAATTTTTGTATTATTGTTTGTAACGATTAAACTCGAAACAAATGGATTGATTTCAATATTCTATCACCATTAGAATGCTAAATTATTTATTTTCTAAAATAACATAGGCTATATTTTATTCTGCGCGAAAAAAGTAGCGGACTGCTAGTAAGTCATGAAATTCCAATCGCCTCTTCAAGCTGAATATCAAAGAGACTTAATAAGATCGACATACTTATGAAAAATATTTGATTGAGTGAACGAATAGGACCTGGAAGAAAAGTTCTTGATAATTTAGACAAGACATAATAGACAAGAATGAACTAGTTATAACAATACAGCGGCGAAGGCAAATTAAATTCAATACTAAATAAAATATGTAGAAGGCGAAACGTATAACTGGCAAATAAAAAGAATCGGGCTATTCTCATTCTACCGGCGACTCCGTCAAAAAAATTAATATTGACAAAACGTTTGTGTATACCTCTACAACTTGGTGGAGCAATTTTGCCTTTTCAAATCGTCCCTTTATAGCTGCGTCATTGTTAAAGTCGGTGCTAAGATTTATTCCTTCAATATTGAATTAGGTCTTTCAAATTCATATTAAATGCTTCATTTATTATTTAGGTCAGCTGATGTTACTGAGTGGATATTTAGGCTGGAAAATGATATTATTAGTCAAGCCAAAGCGTTCTGTCAATTGAAAACTACCTACATACACTAGACACCCACGATCTGGGGCTTCGTTTTACTTTGCAGAATTCAGTCCTTCTGAAAAGTGCTTCGGAAAGCAAAGAGGAAGTTTATTTTTTAAAGTCATAATAAATGTATATTAATTTCAATTTGATACCCTTTCGCGTTCCCGAGAAAAAAGTAATTACAGGCACATACACACAGACCAACTGATGGACTACGAAGTGATTTTACAAGGGTATTTCTTGCTTTTCCAGGTACGCAATTCTAAAAAAGGAATTTAATCTTGGCATCGAAATGGCGCGTTCGTTCCATATTTAGTTTTGAAGATCGGCTACGATCCTATTATTACGGTATTATATTGTGCTGGGTATTAACCACTTCAATCATTAATCATTCTAAATGTAACATTTTCTGTTAAACAAACTCAATGCCTAGTCTCCTGCAATGTAAAAAAAATAATTATGTGCCCACGATGATGCTAAATTTGGGCTTTGGGTCTTGTTATTTTATGCTGACCATACACCATCCTTCCCATCGTCCAATCGGCATGACGCTGAAGATTGGATCAGTTAGAACTGACCGTGTGTGGGAGTGTGGCAACTGTCATGCCAATCCACTCCCTCACACGGTCGATTCTAACTGATCCAATCAGCAGCGTCATGTCCATTGGACAATAGAAAGGATGGTGTATGGTCAGCATTAGGTTCTTCTTCTTCTTCTTCTTCAAGTGCCTCTCCAACTAGTGATAGTGAGGTTCAGCGATTAGCTTTTGGAGTCCTTCTCTATTGCCTGCGAGCCTAAACAGTTCTGTTGCTCAAGAGATGCTCGTCCACTCCTTTATGTTACCGAGCCATGATTTCTTAGATAGGATTCGGTTCTAGTAGGTCGATTTTTGTATGAAAATATGTAGGTATGTAATAGTACATTACTGCAGAGGCCGTGAGGTAAGGGATTGCAGGACGAGATTGGGGTACACGGCCGAGTCGTAGACGAGGCCGGATAAAACGAGTCCTGCAATCCCAGTCCTGAAATCAAGTATTCTTCTTCTTCTTGTGGTGCCTCTCCAACTAGTGAAGGTTGGCAGTCAACTCCGCATACTTCACACGGTCTCTGGCCAGGTTGAAAAGCTCCGCTGCACTTGTGATTCCAGTCCATTCCCGGATATTTCGCAGCCAGGATTTCATCCTGCGCCCAACAGCTCTTCTTCCAGCCAAAATCAAATAAAAATTGTTTAGTTAGCCGCTTTTTTAATTTTTGAAACCTGCCATTTGAACAAACTATTGCTCGCGCCATGTTCCCCGCGCACCCGCCGCCGCGCCGCCGCACCCGCCGCCGCACCGCGCCGACCGCGCCGCATTACTTCTTGGCCGAGGCCGTAAATGTGAAATTTTATTTCATGGTAATCTGAAATATAATTAAATTAAACAGTGTAGTACCTTTTCCCTAACTCATTGGTATCGCGGAAGTTTAGAAAGGAAAAAACATCCATAGACTGTTTTCCTTACCTGTGGCAACACTAAACGTCACTTCTTTTTCCGCGCAACGGTATCGTGGTCGTAAATTATAATTGTGAGAAGTTTTTTTTGTGATAAAAATGCCCAGTGAACGACGATTGCTCAAAATTTTGAAACAATACACCGAATCACTCGAAAAAAGTCATCATCGGCGTCGGCGCAAGCGCAGTCGAAGCCCGGGCCGGTCACGGCGCTCACGCAGCAGTCGAACCCGGACCCGGAGTCGCAGTCGCAGTCCTATTCGCCGTGACGCCTCGCCAGTGCCGGAAACGCCTCCCCAAGAGGAAGAAGAACAGAAGGATAACGAGAACGATAAAGAAGGTAAGTTGATATTCATTTTACGCTTCATTTTCAATACTAACCTATAAATCTTTACAAAGTGCGTGTGTGAATCAAACTTTAACAGCGCATGTTTAAGTCACCGTGTGGTAGCACTGCAACGTTTTGTTAATGAAAGCCATCGAGTACGAGATACTCAAGGGGTTATTTCTATGACACCGGATGGCTAGCGCAGCCATTGAGTACGAGATACTCCAGCTAACACTTTGATGTGGCAAAATGGCTCGCATGCTCATGCACGCATTGGGTTTGGCCTTCCTTAATGCACACTATTGGGTACGAGATACTCGCGCGACGCTCTGCACCGCATTCTATGAGACTATTCTTGACTGTGCACAACCATTGAGTACGTGATACTCCTGCCATCATTTCTATGTGGCAAAATGGTTCGATATGCTTTGGCATTCTTAATGCTAGATCTCTTCCATACAGCCATTGAGTACGAGATACTCATGCTAACATTTATATGTGGCAAAATGGCCTGTAAGCTTGTGCTCAAGGGTTTTTCTTTCTGTGCTTTCCAGACGTTGCAGATGCACCCATAGCTAACCCTTACAGTGAAGCTTTGGGGGACGACTATGCCGAAGCAACAAAATATGATGAAGGTATTCATGAAGACATATCCCGCAGATGGACACATATCATTGTAAACGGATTGACAAAAGAACAAAGGGATCAAATTACAAAGAAGTACAAGATTCCCAACAACTGTACGCTACTGGAAGCCCCAGCAATTAACATAGAAATTAAAAATGTGCTCGGAGACAGCTCTAAACTAAGGGACAAGGGCATAGAGATAGGCCAAGCTCAGTTGGGCCTTGCAACTGGCATCATTGGCAAAGCAATGACACAGCTCATGGGAAATGAGGATCTGAATAAAGCACACCTAATAAGTTTGCTTAGCGATGCATCCAAACTGTTAAATGACCTAAACTTTCACCAAACCAAAACCAGGAAAAAGCTAATAACTCCCTCTTTGGACAAAAATTTTATCCAAACTATAGAAAAGTCCAACAGAAATGCTTTTCTCTTTGGTGATAACCTATCTGAAACTATCAAGACTGCTAAGACACTGCAACAGTCAGTGGCTCATATAAGGAAACCAGTGCCTGCTGCTACCAACATGAAAACTTCGAAGACATCGGGAAACCGCAATGGTCCACCACTTCGGCCAAAGGGCAAGGGGATGACACGTGGCGGACCAAAGACACAGCAGTTCCAGTCGTCCCAGTCCTTCCAGCCGTCCCAGTCATTCCAGCCAGGCACTCAACAGAAGCGATACTCATCGAACCAGAACCACCGTTACCCGGAGAGATCAACACAAGGTCCACGCAATGCAGTACGTCGCCGTTAGCTAACCAGGTACATGCTGGAAATATTAAAAACTATCTGAAATGTTGGCGAGCCTTGACCTCTGACCCCGTTATTCTAGAATGGGTTCAAGGGTATCGCATACCATTTGTCACTGAGCCTTATCAACTGTCTTTACCTATAAATAGCATACCTGCCAATGAAATTACCCCAATGGGTGAGTCAATTGCTAATTTACTCAAACTAGGTGCTATTACTCCTTGTGAACATACTGAAGGCCAATTTTTATCTAAAATTTTTCTAAGACCTAAACCCAACGGAAAATTTAGATTTATTTTGAATCTGAAACCACTCAATAAATTTATCTCCCCAAAACATTTTAAAATGGAGGATATACGCACTGCAATCAAGTTAATTTATGATAAATATTACATGTGCTCCATTGATTTAAAAGAATCATATTTTCTTGTCCCAGTACACCATTCAGATAGAAAATATCTTAGATTTGAACACTTGGGCCAGTTATATGAATTCACCTGCATGCCTTATGGCTTATGCACCGCTCCGGGAGTTTTCACAAAGTTACTTAAGCCGGTGGTAGGTTACCTAAGAAACCTAGGTCACATATCTACAATATATTTAGATGACTATTTATGTATTGGACCATCACTAACAGAATGCATATCCAACATGAATGCTACAGTACAACTCTTCCAATGTCTAGGTTTAATTATTAACTATGAGAAAAGCAATTTAATCCCTAGTATGAAATGTCAATTCCTTGGATTTGTAATAAATTCAGAGGACATGTGCCTAGAACTACCTATTGATAAAAAATCACGCATAATAGCATTACTTAAAGAACACATACACTTAAACCAATGTAAGATAAGACAGTTTGCAAAACTTTTAGGAACCTTAGTTTCAGCATGCCCTGCCGTCCCTTATGGACTAATGCATACTAAATTAATGGAGCGAAACAAATACCTAGCTCTACTTCAGGGACAGGATAACTATGATGCTTTTATGACACCTTCTAAAGAAATAATATCTGACCTACAGTGGTGGTTAGATAATGTTCCACATGCTAAAAAGGAACTATCAGAAGAAAAGTTCAGCATGGAAATATATTCAGACTCCAGCCTTACTGGGTGGGGGTCCCACTGCAATGGCGAGCGTACTGGAGGCCTGTGGTCAGACAAGGAACAAAAACTTCACATTAACTTATTAGAACTTACCGCAGCATATTTTGCCTTAAAATGCTTTACTGAGTACATTGAAAATACTAGGATACTGCTCAGGATCGATAATACGACCGCCATTGCATGTATCAATAAAATGGGAAGTGTACAATTTCCTCACCTTAATGCAGTTGCTAGGAAAATCTGGCAATGGTGTCAAAAACGCAACATATATGTATATGCTGCATACATCAAGTCCAAAGATAATGTTATTGCCGATCAAGAATCTAGAAACACTAACATTGATACAGAATGGGAACTATCTCTAGAAGCTTACAAATCAATCTGTAATACATTCGGATCACAAGACATTGACCTGTTTGCCAGTAGGATTAATGCTAAGTGCACAAAATATGTATCGTGGAAGAGGGATCCATACGCCTTTAACATTGACGCTTTTACGCTTGACTGGTCGGAATATTACTCTTATGCATTCCCTCCATTTTCAATACTATCTCGATGTCTTCACAAAATCAGACAAGACAAGGCAAAAAGCGTTCTGGTATATCCAGTATGGACCTCTCAGCCTTGGTACCCTCTAGCTAAATCACTTATGGTATCCAAACCGATCATATTTAAACCTAATAAGAATCTGTTACTGTCGCCTTTCAGAACTACACACCCGCTGAGCTCAACGCTTTCCCTGGCAGCCGCGATCTTCTGCGGCAAGCATTCCGACTTAGAAGCTTGCCAGAGGGATCACTAGATATCGCTATAGCCTCTCTAGCGGCAGGTACCCTTAAACAGTATAATACTACGTATATAAAATGGTGGGCCTTTTGCTTGAAAAACAAATTAAACGCATATAAGGCATCAGTACCTCAAATATTACAATTTTTAACAATTAGATTTGAAGAAAATGCTAGCTATAGCACCCTTAACACCGACAGATCGGCACTAGCTCTTCTAATAGAACGCAGCGTAGGTACTGATGATAGAATTGGAAGATTCTTAAAGGGCGTATATAGGTTACGGCCACCTGTACCAAAATACGTTAGTACGTGGGACCCCTCGAGAGTGCTAGGCTTTCTATCAAACTGGCCAGAAAATAAGTCTTTAAGCTTAGAAAAACTTACTAAAAAACTGGCAATACTTATAGCTCTAGTTTCAGCTCAGCGGGTTCAAACATTGTCTGCAATTAAAATAAATAACATTCATGAATATGAATCACATATTGTTATAAACATCACAGATGTTATAAAAACCTCTCTTAGCACAAAATCTCAACCTGCTATCCACCTGCCATTTTATGAAAATAATCCCCAAATTTGTCCAGCCAGAGCACTTAAAGTTTATATAGAAGAAACTAAAGTAATAAGAAATAATGAGCCTTATCTCTGGGTTACATTTAAAAAACCCCACAGAAAAGCATCAAGTCAAAGCATTAGTCGATGGATAAAAAGTGTCATGGCTGAGAGTGGCATTGACACATCCACATTCAGCTCTCATAGCACAAGACACGCTGCTTCTTCGACCGCTAAGAAACGCGGTATTCAGTGGGATATTATTAGGAAAGCTGCTGGATGGACAAAAAATTCTTCTACATTTGCTAGATTTTATGACTTACCCATCATTGATGATAAATCATTACAGGGAAATTTTGCTATGGCAGTGTTAGAAGATAATTAAGTTTTACTTTAATAAAAATGTAGATTACTGTAAGTAAAGTACAAACTTAGTATTACAAACTTAAAAAATAAATAATAAATGTTGATTATAACTGATGTTTCTTTCAGATAAACCTAGTTACATCATCATCTGTATACTCATCATTGCTGATGGCTCTGAACATCTACACTGTTTAATTTAATTATATTTCAGATTACCATGAAATAAAATTAAGAATTAAACGAGCTTACCTGTAAGTGAAGTCTGATTCTAATTTTTTGAATGGTAATCTGAAATATAATCACCCACCCAGCCCTTGACGAGACCCCAGGCTGCAATGATGAGGTGCATTCACCGGATATTCACAACTTAAGTGAATACCTTGTGAATGTTGTTGAAACCCATTAGCCTGCTTTATCTTCAGTAAAGCAAGACACGGGTCTCATTTCTCTAAAATAAGTGACGTTTAGTGTTGCCACAGGTAAGGAAAACAGTCTATGGATGTTTTTTCCTTTCTAAACTTCCGCGATACCAATGAGTTAGGGAAAAGGTACTACACTGTTTAATTTAATTATATTTCAGATTACCATTCAAAAAATTAGAATCAGACTTCACTTACAGGTAAGCTCGTTTAATTCTTAACTTTATGGCTTCATTTCGCATTAACGCATACATTTCCGAGCATGTTTGAGAAAATTATGTTCTTAAATTTACAAAAAACTACAAAAAAATTTAAACATTTTATTCAGTGTTCCGTTAAGTAAAGGCGTCAGATAAAAACCTGCCAGTAAATTCGGTCATAAAATTCACTTTACTATGGCACCTGTACAATCTATCGCAAGACGTAATACTACAAAGTTGGTTTAACATTGCAGCGTTTTATAGCCAATTGCAGAGTGGCTTTTTTAACAGAAAGTCATTTCCATTTCAATGCTACTGAAAATGCTAACTAATTTGTTCAAATCCTTACGCGTTCCTGGAAACAAGTTTCAGATGAAAATACTTATTATTTTAATACATTTTTTTCTGCTGAGTCTACTTTTATTTGTGGTACCAAATTTCAAAGCAAATTGACCACTTAGACGGGGTACAAATTCGATTTGTAAGATTTGACCCAAAAACAATAAATACTGTACCTAACCCAACCTAAGCCTAACCTAAGTCTTGCATTCTAATGTCCTTTTCAGAAAAAAATACTGACTTACCGTAGATCAATTTATATACTGTTCGCCGTGTAACGCGTATACACGCACCTTAAAAATCCAATTTGGTTTCGCCAGCCATTTTCGCTCTCACCTCCGGAGCTAGCATAGTTCACAGTTGACAGATACAGTATGCTTAGTGTAAGTTTTCCGTCACGACACGTCTCGACCGCGTTTGCGTTAAAATGTCTAATACTATGAGAACTGTAGGCATAGAATAGATAATAACAGGGTAGAAGGGAATCTCTTTTGACCGCGTCCAAAACGCCGCCATTTATATACCTACTTCCCCCTTCACGTCGTTACGCCCCTCTGTCGTCCAGGCGTATTGCTAGGGTTGCTTACCGTTAAATATTATACTTACGTCTAAAGATAATATAAAAGAAAGAAAGAAAGGAAAAGGTTTATTTGGTGCAATATATATCGCTAAAATATAAGTTTTTATTTACTTTGAAATCATTATTTTAGCGAGCGAGAAAAGGTCAACGACCGGTGGCGGGGCTATTGAAGATTTGAGAGAGAGAGAGAGAGAGAGAGAGAGAGAGAGAAACATTTATTTACACACATTCGATACACGACGACGAAAAGATGCGAAAAATATAAAATGCTGTAGATACCTACTTTAAATCATTGGGTGAAACAATTGGCTACACAAAAAGAACTGTTCAATATATTTTTGATTAATTAGGTACGAAAACGAAACAATATTTAGAAAATATAACTTACCGCTCATCATCTTTGGGCAAACTAAAATAACTTAAATGTGGCATCGTTTTTGCATTATTCATACACCCAAATACACCACAATAACTTGACACCATTGTAATTATTGTTTCCAAGATGAGTACCTACGGGACGGAACGCGCAAAAATGCCAAACGCGCGTGCGGCGACGCCGGCCGTGCGTGGCAGCCTGACCGAGCCGCTCGTTTAACAAGTACTGTAAATCGTGACCTTGAGTCCGGCCGGAGCGGGAGATTCCGTTCTACTGTGTTCTTACTTATTCTATGCTGTAGGTATGCTTAGTGTAAGTTTTCGGTCACAAAAACGTCTCGACCGCGTTTGCGTTAAAATGTCTAATACTATGAGAACTGTAGGTATGCTTAGTGTAAGTTTTCGGTCACAAAAACGTCTCGAACGCAGTTGCGTTAAAATGTCAAATACTATCAGTATGCTTAGTGTAAGTTTGCGGTCACAAAATACGTCTCGACCGCGTTTGCGTTAAAATGTCAAATACAATGAGAAATTTTAGTTGCCGTTTCGGTCCGCAAGTGGCGCTGCCAATTATTCCATAGTAATTGAGACGTTTACGTGAACGCGTTCGAGACGTTTTTGTACGCGAAAACTTACACTAGAGGCTCAAAATAGTTTGTTGCCGTTTCGATCCGCAAGTGGCGCTGCCAATTATTCCATAGTAATCGAGACTTTTACGTGAACGCGTTCGATATAGTACGGCTCCCTGTCCTAACAAAAATCGGTTTTATGGTCCCATCCTGAAGAAAGCATGAAACTTGGCATGAATGTAGCTGTCATGTGCTTCAATGTCGATATGGAAGCACGTCGAGAAATTATTTTTACCCCACATCCCCCCCCCTCTTTTTATGTGCCAAATCGTGTTTTTTATTAATTTTTACGAAAACGGGTACAGCTATCAGAAAACTATCAAAGATCAATTATGTTCCTTATTTAGCTACAAAATGACACTTATTTCATAGTGTTAGAGGTATTACATATATGACAGCTACATTCATGCCAAGTTTCATGCTTTCTTCAGGATGGGACCGTATTTAAAGTTAAGGACCCGTACTAATACGATTTTCGTGTCAAAAACTTATATTATAAGCTCAGAATAGTTTGTTACCGTAGTAATTGAGACGTTTAAGTGAACGCGGGAAGAGAAGCAATTGGTACCATCAGCCAAATATGTGATCAACCCCCCTTAGGTTAAAATTCCTTTGCACGTCACAATATATAACGTCGATAAGACAGGCTGTCAATTTGAAAGTTCGACTTTAGCGACATTTTCATTTGATAGGAAGTTGGATGAAAAGTGGCAGACCACTTATTTGGGCGATCGTACATTGTTTGTTTTTTTCTTTGCTCTCACAGATCAGCAGAGAGGTAAATTTTGGTAAATCCACGCGTCTTCCTGGACGACAGTAACTATAACGCGTTGCCTGGGACGTCTTTCCAGAAGAAATATTAAAAAAGCCACTTCATTTTGGTGGGATAAACTACGTTCTTACCAGCTGATCGGTAATGTTAGGTAGATGTTTATACATCACAAAGGAAGCATTGTGAAAGCTATTAATTAAATTCCTATCAGTTTTCTGGATAGCAGATGAGTTGTATCTCCGTTATTTCTGGCAAGTGGTGACCCACTTGCTCGTTTGCCTTCCTATTCGCATAAAAAAAAAGTTTATAATTATGTATGTTAAGCCGTTGCCCGCGATTTCGTCTGCAAAGAATTCGTTTATCGCTAAGTTAGCGACGCTAACCCGCGGGAACTACGGAATTTTCCGGGATACAAAGCAGCCTATGTATTTTTCAGACTATAATCTATCTTTGTTCCAAATTTCATCCAGATCCGTTAAGTCGTTCGTGAAAGAGTAACAAACATCCATTCTCACAAACTTTTGCATTTATAATATTACTAGCTGTTGCCTGTGTCTTCGTCTGCAAAGAATTCGTTTATCGCTATCCCGCGGGAATTTTCAGGGATAAAAAGTAGCGTGTGTGCTATTCCAGACTTTTCTCTATCTATGTGCCGAATGCCATCCATATTCGTTGGGCCGTTCTGGCGTGATTGAGTAACAAACAAACATCCAGCCATCCATCCATACTTTCGCATTTATAATATTAGTTAGATTAGAAATAAAAACTCAATTAGTTACTATCTTTATTTGTCAAAGTTCTCCTTAGTACTATTGTTATAAACATTTTCATCTGTCTCTATTTGTCGTAACTCTTTAAAGAAAAACAACAAATCTTAGAATTTATAAACTCTACAGATACAACGAAAAAAATAAAAGTGTCCGAGGTTTTAATTGATCTTTAAAATAATTATTTACAATTTATTTATTTTTATTTACATTAATTTACAAGTATTTATAAAATAGTATTTACCTAATGTTAGATATTTATTTACTACGAAAATAAACAAAACGCAAAGTGTTCTTGTTATTTCGAATCATCGACCACGCTAAAATAATAAGATTTTTTTTATTTTCTATAATATAAATAAATAAGTATCTACTCACATAGGGAAAATGTACATTTTGCAGGATAATTGAGTTTGCTAATCAAATTAAACGTTAAATATTAATTAAGGAAAAATAAATACCATTACGCCCTGTAGCGTAAAAAAATAAGGGAAAGTTATTCGTATCCTTTAAAATAATTTTAAAAAATAATCATTCGTCAAGATGAAACATTTAAATAACAAAATAAACAATAATATAATTGTATACAATACTAATATTTCGCATTGGACACAACAAAAATCAAAATCAGTAAGTACAGTGAGATTACAAAAAAGATGCTAAACAGACAGTACCTAATCGGTCTTCCCATAAAAGCAACCTCTACCAGACAAACATTTAGGTACAGAAATTAATTTGAATCGGTTAAAGTAGGTGGCAAAAAAACGCGCATTTTTCATTTAAACACTCAAATATTTTACTGAACAGTTTTTATCAAAGAGACTGTTCTATTCCCATACATAATGAAGACCTTATGTTCTTCATTTATTATTATGTAATAAAAAGAAGACAGCGCAAAATATGATTTTTAAATGTCTTTTGTTGTAATTATTTTCGGATGTTGAATAATTTGTTACATAACAATGATAATAAAGACATTTTGGATTACTAATATTTAACGACTATCTGATCACTTCTTGTTTATAATCGCATCTGATTCGTTATAATCGCAATGGAATATAGTAAGTTACAATGTACGCTCAATAAAATAGATTTGAAATTACCTTAAGTAAAATTTGTTAAAATATACCCCCAATTTACATACACACAAACACATAATATTTTATGCCGTGTTTCTATTTTCTTCCAACGCTCATTTAAAAAAGTCCGACTCGCTATCTAATTCGATAAAATATTTAATTAGACGTCCATTTTTAATTAAAAGGCCATTTTACATAGGTACCTACACTTCTTACAACTCTGTATGAACAAAGAACGGTAAAATTTCTTTAATTAAAAAATAAAATAAAAGTAAAATTTTAACTTACAGTAGTTGTTCAAACGTGCTAGTTGACTGGTGCTTTTAATTTTATAGATAAATAGTGTTGTTTTTTTCTAATTGTGTTCAGAAGGTGAGACAAATGTATCTATGTAATTGCTTTATTCATAATTTAAAATTGTAAAGTTGTAAAGTTATAGGTACTTAAAAACTGACGAAATTAATTAAGTTCTACTTTCATTTCTTCGCACAAAGCACCATCTGTTGAAAACCGAAAAATATTTTACTAGCTGCATGCTTTTAAAAGTAAATTTCTTAGTATTATTTTCGTATTTTCACTGCTGTGATACTTCAAATAGAATACCTATTACACTGAAAACGTGTAGCACGAAGAAAATTAAAAATACAAAATTTAAATTCCTCATTAACGTAGGACTTCAAAGAAAATGTTCGAGCTTGCGTAGATTTCAAATATTCAAATGAGATTACATAAAAAAGAAACCTAAAATCAAAGTCACATGAAGCAATAACTTATTCGCGTGTAATTTTTGACGTGACAACGTCTTATAAATTGGTTTGCCGGGTGACACTTCAAGAAACTGCGTTACGCTCCGCTCACGTTATGCGCTCACAATGAGAGCGAGTGAGAGGCACGCGGGCATGGTTAGCCCGCCTAAGAGCGAGAGAGACAGACATAAAAAGTGAAAGGCACGCGTCCCTTCCACTCGAGCACAGTTAGCCCGCCTAAGAGCGAGAGAGACAGAGCGAGAGAGAGAGAGTGAGAGAGATAGGCATACACACCGGTTCATGTCTTGCGCTTCTATTTCGCTTAGGCGCCTGCATACAAGTTTACACGTCCTTCTTCCTACTATACGAATGAATATTCACATTAAAATTATTTTACCACTCAAAGTCGTTGTCACGTAAAACTTTCGCCCGTATACCGACTTTACAGGCAACCAATTTTTTTTTCTAGTTTCTTTTAAACACAATATAGTGAAACTAAATATTATATTTTGCTACATTTACTTAAACATTCGTGCTAAACTTAATTTTCTCTCAAACCATACAATGTATCAAACAAAAACTACTTATAATATCATTACCATTTAAAAATCTTTACACAAACCGAATTCTAATTCCACTTACGAATGTACAACTATTCAATCGACATATAAAACTTTTAATCGAACATTAAAATACATTTACAATTTGTCCAAACGTTGGTTCAAACGTTTGTTAAAGCTGTCTGTTTTCATCTGAAGCCGTCCACTGTGCTTGTGTAAAGAGTGGCCAAAGTGCAATAGAGAGAGATGAGGAGATTGACCGACAGAGCGCAGGGCGATGCTGTGTTTGCGTTACCGTGCTGCATAGCGGCTGGGTGCTCTCCTGCGAATAAAATGGAAGTTAATAACCTTTTTAATGCAGCAAGGCCGCTTCCATGGCCTAGTGCTTAAAATTAAACTGTTAATCCTGGATGGGAGTGCCGCACATTTTAACCCTGGGTTTTTTTAGCACGCTTCTTCTTATACCTACGCGTAAGTTTCTGTTTACTCACTTGCAATTGTTTTACCAAACAAAAGACAAAATATTTTTCTTTTCTTTTTATGGATTGGGTGAATGTAAACTACCTACTCTTGGACACTAGTTATAACAAATTATTGCAAATTGCCAGTACCTTCTACGAGGTAATGTTCAATCTACCAACTGTCTTGAACTATGAGGTGGAACACCGTAAGATGATGCTAGCGATTCGAATAGACCTTACAAAAGGTCTGCGTGAAAACACCTCAAACCCTTTCATTCTGAGATGAGGTCTGTTCCCAGCATTGCGAATTATAAAATACAATTGTTTCAAAATTAAGTACCTACAACTTCCGACATTTCGTTTCATTATTGCAACTCGAATAAATTGTTGAAATGATTTACTGGGACATAAAAACCTCTTTAGTCTCTTACTGCATCGCCATTAGGGCAACGAGAGCTCATTTACAAATAATTACCGCTAACGATGTCATATCGATCTATCCGATAAAGGTTTGTTCAAAATGCTGCCCTCCTAATTAAAAAGGACGTATATGTGTGTCATATGAAACGCACATACGTCCTTTTTCATTAGGACGGCAGAATGTAAGTGGGTAAAAGAACAAACAGTTAATTGAAGGCATACGAAGAACTATAAGTGAACATAAATCAAACATTTACATTGCTAGGTACTCCGCTATCACACGTGGACGCTAGAAAGTTAGGTTTTGCACGTGTAGTAGTGGAGTAGCAAGGCAAATGTTTCTTGTTCTCAATGGTAAAGACCTGGAGCCTTACCATGACGTCCTAATTCCGACTCAGTTCAAGTTTTAGCTGTCACTTTTAGTATGAATCTGACAGCGAGCGAACCTAAACTGTATCGCATTAAGATGTCATGGCCCCTGTAGTGTGAGCTGTACCATACTCACACTCTCCCATTATGTGTGTCTATATAAGCGTAAGTGTTTAATATAATAAAGAGCAGTATAACTAAAAACTAGTGTACGTTAGTTGTCTCCCAACACCCAAGTGACGCCTGATTCGTTAGATAAATTAATAACAATTTGCGAAAAATAATACATAGCTTGAAATTGAAAAAGACTTGCTTTAAGAACCAATTACTGTTGAGGGAGAAAGGTTAACGAGTGGTGACTAGGAACTGGAAGACGCAGCGTTGGTAGGCCTCCCATTAGGACAGACATTGCGAAAGTTGCGGGTAGGGTTGCAACGATATATCGGAAAACCGATAATATCGATAATATCGAAGGTAAAATATCGATATTTTTATCGATATTTGCGCTATAACTATACGATAATATCGATATCATATCCTAAGAAAATATCGATAATTCACGACGTTAGACATGGCGTTAGTTGTGGCCACATCAGTGCCATCCGAGAGATTTTTTTCAAAGGCAGGTGCCTGTTACCCAAGCACGCAATAGGCTTCATGGGAAAAGGTTAGCCAAGCTTCTATTTTTAGGATCAATTGACGCCAAGTACTGGCAGCTATAATGATTTTATCTGGACATTGTATATATGTAAAATAAGAAAGCACTTATTCAGTGAACTGCATAATGTTTTATTTAAATTTAAATAAATTCGATATTATCGATATAATCGACTAAAATCATCGATATTATCGAATATCGATAATTTCATTGCCTCGATATAATTATCGATATTTTTATCGATATTACAACAACTTTGCATCATTGCGGGTGGTAGTGGCAGTAGGTAAATTGTTGTTCATTTGGGACTTTACAGAGAAGAAATTTGCTCAACAACAAAAGCGGCTGCTGAGCAAAGTTCTATCCATAAGCGGCTGATTTATTATTTTACTCATTGAATTTAATGTGAAAAATGTTAAGAAAAACATTTTATTGAATCAGGCTCTAATTTGCGGAGGTCCGTTTCCATTACCAAAAACATCTTGCTACTCCGCTACTTAAAAGTGGTGCTTTTAAATAAGAGTAGCGGAGTAACAAAGTAAACGTTTTTGTTCATTAATAAAAATCCTGTCCCTAAGTAAGCGCTAGTAACGCTTGTGTTATGGGTACTAGACAACGACATACATACTTATATAGAGAAATACATACTTAAATAGATAGAACATCCATGACTTAGAAACAAATATTCGTGCTCATCACCTGCATGCCCATACCAGGATTCGAACCCGGGACGCTTGCTTCGCAGGCAGTGTCACTACCAACTAGGCCAACCGCGTCGTCGAAAAAGACTGCTGTTCTTACCATTTATGACGTGAACGTTGACAGAAGCCGCCTCAGCCATCGTCGGCACGCAGCTGTAGTTCCCGCTGTCACCAGGCAAGAGCTTCTCTATAATCAGTCGTGACGTCAACTGCTCCGTCCATTCGGTCTTGAGTCGGATCCTCGGCTCCTCGACAATTTCGTTCTCTTCTACTTCCTTATACTCTATTAGTTTTGATCCTGAAAAGAAACAAATAGTTTAGAAATCACGAAGAACCTTAAATTTACACCGTGGTATATGTCAGGAGTCGGGTAACGATGCTTTACGCGTAAACAAATGCTTTTGAGTCAGTGAAGGAAGGAAGCCTGTACCGAGGTGGTTGTGATCATGGTAATAATGTACATACATACATACAAACCATCACGCCTCTTTCCCACAGGGACTCTTTCACGAAGAGACTACTTTGCTACGATCCTGACATACTTCTTTCGCATGTTCGTCGGTTTCGGGTACCTACTCCTGACTTATACCTACGCCTGACCTGACCTTCTTTCAAAACGTCTCCTATTTGGTCCCGGAACGTCTAGAAGAAGTAGGCCTAGAAAGGCTTTTTCCCCTCCCAACGTATCCATTCATACACGTCATATAGATCTGTTTAGTTAATCTACTAAAATTAATCGAGTTTCATTCTCTATGCCGCACAACGGCTAAATATTTAACTATGCATATATTATTCGATCGTAATATCTACTTGCTCAACTTTATTTACTCGTTTGTCATTTGGCTGGCCAATCAGAGTACAGTAATCGTAAATTTTATTTCATATGAATTCTATGATACCGTCTTCATCAGCCGCATCGAGGGTAGTTCTATATAACTAAAGAACGTTCTCACAATAACGGTTCCATTTCCATAGAAATGGACGAGAGTGCTGACTTGCAGAATTCTAGCAATGACATTACTTGAAATCCACGTTTGCTCCCATTGTAATGTGACAAAGTGATCTGTATGCTTAGTGTAGGTTTTCGGTCACAAAATACGTCTCGAACGCGTTTGCGTTAAAATGTCAAATACTATGAGAACACTTTCGATCCGCAAGTGACGCTGCCAATTATTCCATAGTAATTGAGACGTTTACGTGAACGCGTTCGAGACGTTTTTGTATGCGAAAACTTAAACTAGAGGCTGGCCAATTTTTTCAAGGGGGAATGCTACCAGCATTTGTGGTACCTACCTACTATGCCACGGGGCCCCCACTCCTTTATCAATTATTTTAATTAAGGGTTAGTTTTAGTTAAGTTTTAATTTGTTTTTAATTTTATCATAGTTTAGGATAATTTTGCGTTTCTATGTTAATTTTATTTTGTGTGTTGTTGTGAAGTGAATGGCGTACATATTTATTTTCAATATTCATTTACAAGGTTACCAATCAAACTAACCAAACTATCAGCTAAACAATACTCCGGATATTTTTTTAGTTAATAGTGCCTCAAACTGTATGCTTAGTGTAAGTTTTCGATAGCAAAATACGTCTCGATAACGTTTGCGTTAAACTGTCAAATACTATGAGAAATTTTAGTTGCCGTTTCGATCCGCAAGTGGCGCTGCCAATTATTCCATAGTAATTGAGACGTTTACGTGAACGCGTTCGAGACGTTTTTATATGCGAAAACTTACACTAGAGGCTCTGAAGCAACAGCACTGTAATTCCATTTACGTCATACATAAATTAAATACATAATGTCTGTTAACAGTCGGTTTGGCGTGATAATGATAATAATTATAATCCTTCGATCCTTAATTATATCTGTCTTGTTATCACTATAGTTCACGTAGGCGTTTATGATTCGTATATAATACTGAGATGAGGCTAGAATAGAGGTTACCGCGTTGCGGTATTATTAGCGCTTGATACAACCAATATAATATATGTATAATAATATATAATACATATAGAACTAGCTTCTGCCCGCGACTTCGTCCGCGTTGAATTAGACTTGCATTAGGCAGCTACAACTTTTGACATGTTTATTTATCGCTATCCCACGGAACTATGCAATTTTATGAGACAAATATTAGCTTATATGTTAACATAGGGTACCAGCTATCTCCGTTCTAAATTTTATCCTAATCCGTCCAGTCGTGTCAGCGTAAGAAGGAACAAACATACACACTCACATCGTCACATTCATCTATCCATCCATCCTCACAAACTTTCACATTCACAATATTAGTAGGATACATAATAATTTAGATAAAGATACGCAAACTTTGAAAAACTCGCTGACATACACACTACGGGGTAGTTTTTCAAAGTTTGCTTAGGCGATTGCCGGAGTGCCAACGACAAGATGGAGGAATCTGGATGAAGTTATTTTCAAAAACCGACTGTCTGCAAAGTCGGTTTAAGAACGATAGTTTTATATGATAACGTCATGAAGAAACATTCGAACTGCTAGCTCTGACGTCACGCGAGAAGACCATGTCTCTCTATCGCTTGTTCCGCGCGTTCTCGCTTGCAAACTCTGACGTTACGCGTAACGTAACGCAATGAGTCACGCTTTTTCGTGAGTGCAATCGGCGTTCATCGATTTATAAGACGTTATCACATCAAAATTCAATTTCATTTAACTGTGTTAATTATATAAGAAACATTTTACTATCCCAAAAAATAACGTCAAAAAATACAATTATAAACAATCAACCAAATAATCCGCCACGCGCCATACCTGGCGCAAAGGTGCCTATCACACTCGCAGCATTACCACCTTGTACCGCGATGGACAACCATTGCACCAGAAACAAACTGGAGCGAGGGTCAAGACCTCTCTCACGAAGACGGCGCCCTACTTCCTTCAGAAACAGTAATGCCTCGGAACCCCAACAGCCAGTCGTCTCCACCACAACAAATAACTAATATAGCATAACGGGATAAACTGTGTTTAGATTCAGTAGTTGAAAAATATAGAATTAAGAATAGATGTTTAGTTCTATTTCTAATGTTGTTTATTGTTATTGTTTTTATAGTATTAAGGAGTACTTAGATTTGTCAAAGTATAGTAAATAACTCGTATTTTATAAATATTTAAATAGTCAATTTATCATTTTATATAATTATAATGTCATGTTTCTTTTTTTTCTATATAATCTTTTGTTTGTTCAACACAAGTCTCACATAGTACGTGAAGGCATACTCCATTAATTATTTGTAGTAGGTACACTTAAGTTTTAAATTTGTAATAAATTTGCTTGTTGATTCGTCGACTGAATACTGGTTCACAATAATTGTTTAATAAGATCTGTATGTACGTATTCTGTGCAAATAAACTTTTTCTATTCTATTCTATTCTAACGATATTTCAAAAACAAGTGCAAAAAAATTTTGGCCCAGCCAGTAGAAGAGCACAGATCTGTGTGTATTAAGTTGCAAAAATACACTTAAAACGTTAAGCTACATTACAAATACGGCGTTATGAGCTTCAAGCATTAAACCAACTGCTGAGTTATGTGCTGTCACTGTTATGTTTCCTTTTAAAGTGTGCAGTTCCGTTACACTGTTACTGGCATTTCAGCCATTTTAAATCCAATTTGTCTTGTTAATAAATAAATTGTTACACGATTAGCTTCTAAAGCTCGAGAATATTTTTGTTTGATCTTGACTTTACTGAAACGTTTCTTCAAGGATGTTCATATTTTATTAATTGGATGCTAATTAATTAGCTTGTAAAACGAATAGAACATTATTCATCCAATTTATTCTTAGAATTTAAGAAATGTTTTCGTGTTGTATTTTTAATTTAACTTTGAGAAATATTTTGTGTTTGAGTAAAATAAAAAATTAGACAAACCTCTTAGAAATTTAAGTGGAATTTAGAGATTAACAGGAAAGAAAACGGATGAAAAAGGGACTAAAACTGTTGCCATTTTCATGCTCCTAGCGTCCATAGTGCAACTGTTACAAAGGAAGGCTCCGTCATTTAATTTATACTCTTTGTTGTCAGACTCTAGTTTCAGTATAACAATGTTTTAAATTTTCACAATTTTTACTCGTATCACTTCCAAAACTTGTTTTTTAAATGCGCAATAACACTCGTGCAGTAGTAATGTAGTAACATGGCCTCACAAACAGGACAACGTTTCAAAACCGGAATCTCGCCTCTGACTTTTGACCATGAGCTTTTTGATAAAGGAAACCATCGTGAGGAAACTAGCAAAGCAATTCAATGGTATGCGTGAAGTTCGTAATCCGCACTAAGCCAGCGTGGTTTTAACCCTAGCTCTCATATTGCGAGAGTCAGGTACCCAGCAATGGGATTACTAACTAACTAGCTGTTAACCGCGACTTCGTTTGCAAAGAATTCGTTTATCGCTATCCCGCGGGAACTACGCAATTTTCCGGAAAAAAAGTGGCCTATGTTTTATTCCAGACTATAAACTATCTCTGTTCCAAATTTCATCCAGATCCGTTAAGCCGTGCTGGCGTGAAAGAGTAACAAACATCCATACATCCTCACAACATTTCGCATTTATAATATTACTAGCTGTTGCCAGCGACTTCGTCTGCAAAGAATTCGTTTATCACTATCCCTCGGAAACTAAGCAATTTTCCGGGATAAAAAGTAGCCTATGTGCTATTCCAGACTTTTTTCTATCTATGTGCCAAATTTCATCCAGATCCGTTGTGCCGTTCTGGCGTGATTGAGTAACAAACAAACAAACATCCATCCATCCATGCATCCATCCATCCATACTTTCGCATTTATAATATTAGTTAGATTAGATTAGGATTGGAAATATCAAATTAATCAAGAAATTTACTTCTTGATTTTTAATGTTTACTTTTTACGTTTTACCGTTAGAAATTTAATTTCTAAACGACACTGAAAATTAGAACACATAGAAAAATCCGAAAAGTAAAGCTATGTCCCGGCCATAGCTTTACTTTTCGGATTTTTCTATGTGTTCTAATTTTCAGTGTCGTTTAGAAATTAGATTAGGATTAACTAACTATTAATGGTGTCATTTTCAGTGTCAAAATAGCTATAAAAAATGCAATTGCTATTTAAAAACATCTCGTCGTCTAGTTTTGCTACTGGCACGCAAAACGAAATTAACTCGTACAGAAAAAAAAAACACATCGAAACATTGCTGGCCACAAACAAAACACAGTATTCATTCGCCGATTCCCACGTACTATCAACCAGCCAGTATTGTCCGACAAAAAGCAAATCAGATTTCGAACGCAAAACAGTAATTTCAAATCATTCTATGAAAGCCAGTGGCGAGGCACGCACGCAAACCTCCGTTTAACAATAGCAGTAAACCGAGTAAAATATACATAGGAAACGGCTGACCCCCGATTTTAAGATTAAGTGAACGAGATTGTAAAAAACCGGCCGAATTCGGTATGTCAAATAAGGGAGTAATTTACGACGGTCATTTGTTTGTTTTGAGTCTGCGTAATTTGGTTAGATTTATGTGGAGTTTGACTCTGGCTGTTAGCGCCTGAAGGTTGGCAGCAAACTATTGTGTAATTGGAAGGGAAGGGGGTTAATTATTCAAGTGGAGATGAATGGCGGGAAAAATTGAGGTGGTCACGGGTTAGGAGCAGGAATAGAAGGAGGAAAGCTACAATATAGTCAAGGATACACCTTTTATGTAGCTCAAATCTAACTAATATTATAAATGCGAAAGTATGGATGTATGGATGGATGGATGGATGTTTGTTTGTTACTCAATCACGCCAGAACGGCCCAATGGATCTGGATGAAACTTGGCACCTAGATAGAGAAAAGTCTGGAATAGCACATAGGCTACATTTTATCCCGGAAAATTGCGTAGTTCCCGCGGGATAGCGATAAACGAATTCTTTGCAGACGAAGTCGCTGGCAACACGTAGTAATAATACTGTCTGAACAAACAAAACATATTAAAATTACATAACGTTGAAAAGCGAAGTGCTGTGTTTTATTAATTTGCTTTTTATCTTTATATACCACTAGCTTCCGCCTTCGACTTCGTCCGCGTAGAATTAGATACAGAACTGATGTTTAACACTATCCCGCGGGAGCTGTGCAATTTTACGGGATAAAAAGTAGCTCATGTTTTAATCTAGGGTACCAGCTATCTTCGTTCCAAGTTTGATCCAAATCCGGCCAGTCGTTTCAGCGTGAAGAAGAAACAAACATACACACTCACTTGCTCACTCACATCGTCAGAAACTTTCACATTTATAATATTAGTAGGATAGCAATCCTAAAGAATAGAGTACCTGGGTCAATTTCCCAAGCAGTAAATTTTGATGGCAAGACTGAAAACGCAGGTGCAGAAGGCTTTGATAATGTAGAACTATTTTTTTTAGGAAACAGCCCCCTATTGTCTACCTCGGGCAACAGCTAAAATTAAAATATTATGTTATTTAATCATTTAAAAAAATATATTTAGACCATATTTCTCATCAAGGTGGGTTGTCCCGGAGCCGGTTTTAGTTACAAAATGCCGGATAATTCGGATACTATGCGTGACAATATTTTTCTTTTACCTTTATTTTATTACCATATAAACAGGTAACAAAAAAAGCACATCGCCTGATTTTTACCTCATTTGTAAAACCTTTGAATATGTGCATATACATTTGTCCGGAGACACGCTCTCATTCCGCGGGCAAATTTTGGGAACGATTTATTTCCAGAGTTTGATCCCTTAAAGCCCCCCGTCTCTCGCGCACTCCGAGCAATAGTCAAACTGCAGCGCTCAGCGAGATTGGACGTGTGTTACTGTGAAACGTTTTCGAGTAAATTTTATTTTTTTATCATCGCCATGGTGTGGGGACAAAATAAAAATCATTCCGGAGTTAGTCATAGTTTTTGTATTTTGTATCGCTTTTGTTTGTAATTTATATATGTCACGTAAAATATAGTCCTAATTTCAAGAGTTCAATTAGTTTAACAACACGACTCTTACCCTTCCTTTAATATTTATTTTTATGTCGAGTTTCTCATTCCACCATTTTTATTCCGGTGTTTCCGGTGTAGTAAATTGAAATGTAGCTTCACTTTAGTATTATGAAAGGGTCCGTAGCATATTTTCTAAAATGAAATACTAACCCAATTGCGATGCGGTTTTTGGCATAGTATTAGTATTGTACCAGCGCATGTTTTTAGATAATGTTTAGGCTTTTAGGCTACCAGGGAACGTTACAAAAAGGGTTTTTAAAAAAATAGATGTAACTTTGTGCAACTCGCACTTAATAAGTACTCGATAGTAATTGTAAATCTGTGACTGATTCCTACAGCAGCAGGTTATCGGGAGTTAGTTCGGGAATCGTATAATACAAAATAATAGTTTTGATTATGGAACCCTATTTTTTACTTTCATTCCGGTGGTCTAAATATCATTCCAGTGGGCTGATATTATAATCCCGGTGTACATTTATCATTCCATTGGAACTTATCTTTCATTCTGGTGTACATTTATCATTCCGTTGTGTGTTTAGAAATTTGACCTCTAATATCTCGAAAACTATTTAAGATTTCAGGTTCCCTTTCAGATATGTCTTACAAAATAGTCTAACGTATCTTTTGGCATTTAAAAATTTAAAAAAAAATCAGATATAAGGAATCACACCGAAATGATACAAAAAATGCGTCTTGTTGAAATTGACACACCTATTATAGAAGGTGCTTAGTTACCATCAGGTGACTCCCTTACCCTTCTTTAATTACCGTCTCATAATATATCCATCAAAAACAAACAAAGGTTATTGTTGCGAACGCATTTCCATTTTAATATTTTAATTTATCTCTATTACTATTGTATAACTTAAAACGTAGAAACGGAACTTACGACAGAAGGCGTGACGTAGTTTTTATTGTAACCCATAACAGCTTCTTATATACCCAAAAAATATTATAATTGTACCTACCCGTCTTATTTGGTAATTTTTAACCACTTGCATTGAATCCACTGGAGCGAATAGGCACTTTTGTTTGTGCCAGTACCCTAAAAATATATTTATGTCGAAGACTAAGGGATGGATAAACTGTCAGGTTGGTCAGTCAGGATTCAAACGAGCTTTATACGTAGCCGAGCTTAGGTCACCATCTCGACCATCTCAAGGTACATTAATGAGATAGAAATAACAGCACACGTGTTTCACTTGTACAGCCAGTCTTTATTCAAATAGCGCTTACACAAAGGACTCAGGACGATCACACACTCTAATAGACGAAACGTGGAGAGTTCTGTGCTTGCGCCCACTGACTGGCTTTAGACGTCTGAGCTCTACCGAGTTTCGATCAAGAATGCCTTCTCCTTCTCACCGTCATCAGATGTAACTCTGTCATTTTACTAACATTGCAGGTAGTTGCAACTGAGCCAAGCACAGACCGCCCCCAAGCGATACCCGACAACGACCAGAGTTGTCATCGCTTGACGTTTCATAAAAGCAATAACTAATGAGGGTACATTCAACAAAGTACTTTAACTATCATAAGTTTAGTCATTGTAACGACGCTCCGACATATATACATTACATATACACATATATATTAGCAGTCGCAAAATATCGAAGTTTTATTAAAAGGCATCGCTAGGAAACCCGCTACCATCAGCAGCCTGGGTCCTGGCCGCTACAGTTATAAACCTGCTAAACCTATGTTCGAATGCATTGTCCCAAAAAATAGGGAGCTTGCTGGTGGAGTAACCAAAAAGTCACTTACCCTTATACCAAAATATGGTGCCAAGGTCGTGAGGACCCTGGCTCAAGACGCAGGTCAGCATCAGCGAGCTGCCAGTCTTGACGTAGAGGTCCGCTGGACCCAAAACGTGGGCTTTGGCTTCTGTGGGCAAAAGTAATACACGATTATTGTAAAGAAGTTTTAATAATCAGGCTGATAATGATGAAATGCAAGACTTATAAATCGATGAACACCGGCTGCACTCACGAAAAAGTGTCACGTTACGCATGACGTCAGAGCGTGCAAAGAGCGCGAAACAAGCGATAGAGAGGCACGATCTTCTCGCGTGACGCTAGCTAGCGGTTCGATTATGTTTCTTTATGATGTTAATATCACGTAAAACTGCCGTCCGTAAACTGACTTTCCAGAATTGTTTTTTTTTAGCTTACAATTTAAAAAGTTTTTTCGCCGTAACCTGGAATTTTCATAAAAATTCTATTCAAGGTAGTATTTTTTAGATAGGACGATATTATAATTCCGCTACAAAAAAGAGTTTTCAAATATAAATATTGAATCATATATCTATCTATCTAATCAGCCTACATCCACCCACTGCTGACTATCTGTGAATCATACATCCCATGGTAATGTTTATAGGTAACTAGCTTCTTTCCGCGACTTCGTCCGCGTAGAATTATTCTTACATTAGACATGCTACGATCTTTGACATGTTTATCGCTATCCCGCGGGAACTATGCAATTTTCCGGGATAAAAAGTAGCCTATGTGTTAATGTAGGGTACCAGCTGTCTCCTTTCCATATTTCATTCAAATCCGTCAAGTTGTTTCAGCGTGAAGAAGGAACAAACACACTCACATCGTCACATCCATCCATCTTCACGAACATTCGCATTTATAACATTAGTAGGATAGTAATAGGTACTGAACTGAATCCGTGGTCCTAAATTAAAGCCGTGGTAGCCTAGTGGTTTGACCTGTGGCCTCTCAAGCAGAGGGTCGTGGGTTCGAATCCCGGGCTCGCACCTCTGAGTTTTTCGGAATTTATGTGCGATATCTCATTTGAAATTTACCATGAGCTTTTCGGTGAAGGAAAACATCGTGAGGAAACCTGCACACAACTGCGAAGCAATTCAATGGTGTGTGTGAAGTTCCCAATCCGCACTGGGCCCGCGTGGGAACTATAGCCCAAGCCCTCTCATTCTGAGAGGAGGCCTGTGCCCAGCAGTGGGACGTGTATAGGCTGGTGTGATGATGTGATGATGACTGAACTGAATCTTATCTCTAATGTGACAACGTTCTAGAACAGTTTCTTTTGAAAATCAATTGAATAGAAGTGGTAAAAGAGAAAAAGCCTCTTTAAATCAAGGCAATAAACGCTATCCAGCCACCGTTTCCCAGAATTTTAGGTGTTGTGTTGAAAAATTGAACCATTACGAAGAGATATGTTAGGGCCCCGAAATAGGGTTCCTAAAAGCTCTCAGCTAAAACTAATGAAGCTTTTGACTAACATTCAAAAGCAGAAAATGAAGTACCTATATTTTTGTACAGATTTTAAGAAAAGGCTTACAACAGTCTCTTTTTGTGAGATCTTTCATGGATTTAATGAAGTTTATTAAGACACAATGTTTTGCTGGATCTAGGTTTTTGTGCTTAAATTCAAGTTTATCGTCGCGAATTTGTTTACAGTATTTATGTATTATTGAAGTATAATTTTGTAATATTTATAACATTACTAGCTGTTGCCAGCGACTTCGTCTGCAAAGAATTCGTTTATCGCTGTCCCGCGGGAACTACGCAATTTTTCTGGATAAAAAGTAGCCTATGTGCTATTCCAGAATTTTCTCTATCTATGTGCCGAATTTCATCCAGATCCGTTGGGCCGTTCTGCCGTGATTGAGTAACAAACAAACATCCATCCATCCATCCATCCATACTTTCACATTTATAATATTAGTTAGATTAGATTTTTTGAAAGAAAGAAATAAAACGTTTATTGACACAAAACGACCCAACATAAAGACATTAAAAAACAAAAAAGAATAAAACAACACTTCAAAACTTAATACTAAGTAATGTGCCAAAAGTGCCAAAAGGGGCACACCAGGCACCCATTTCCGGAGCCCCTCTTTTGCCCGAATTTCAAATGCCATAATGTAATGTTTGCCATAATGATCATTTGCCATAACCCTTTTTTTCTCTGAAACTGTAATTTTTTCAGGAGCATTGTAATGGCAACCTGTAGAACTCTATAGGTTAGGTTAGGTTTGTTTCATAACAATCCTGAATAATTAACAAATAAAGAGAAAAAAGGGTTATGGCAAATGATCATTATGGCAAACAATACATTTATGGCATATGAAATTCGGGCAAACGATAGAGACCCCCCTATTTCACCAAAGCGACAATAAAATTATCGGCGACACGTGACACGTCTGAATATCAGTGTAATGTTAGTAAACGTTATTTGAGGGTAGTTATTTCAAATAATCATTCAATTGACTTATCACCGACAATGATAATACCTGTCATTCAATACAATCACAGTGACAAAGATTTATCTGTCACCGACAAGAAATTTGTGCAATAATTTGTGACAAAAAGGTTTTATGAAATGCCCCAAGAAAAAGCGATAATTACCACTGTGTTCCTGTCTACAATACTAAAAATATATAATAATTTGCTGTGGACGCGTAAGTACGCGTTCCTGCTTGGGCGTCTTTTAACGTACGAGTATTTAGGAGTACGGCGCGACTAGGCGACTTTATATCATACGCGTACGCGCAATCCGAACTCGATACGCGATATTCGCAAGACTTGTAACCATCCTAGTACTCGTAGGCACATCATTCAACGTACGAGCGTTCTGTTTTATTCGAATTCATTCGGAAGGGCTCGGGGCACTTAGCGAACGGCAACGATTTAGCTGCAGTGAGTGGGATGAAACACCAATTTATGTTCTTTGAATAATGATCCCAATGCTTGAGAAATAAGAGTTGATTTTATTGATAAAATATTTGTTTAGTTGTGATGCCGTTTGACTTTGTACAATTTGAATTTTTGAAAGATAATAAGATGTTTTTTCCTTTCCAAACATTTAAGACTGTGTTGTGTATTAATTATGTACTGTTGGTGTTGGAGGTAGGTTCCTGTACTTTAATTGCAACGTCAAATCAAAACTCCCTTAATTGCAAGACGCCCGTACCGTACTCGCAAGGTGCTTGTACTCGCAAGACGCCCATACTCGCAAGACGAATACGTACGGAAAGTCCATAATTTACTCATTGAGACGCGTACTCGTAAATACTCGTGGAGCTTAGTCTTTGGATCTAGTCTTTTTGAGGACGCGTACTCGGAAGACTTGGTACGCATTTTGCCTAGTACGTCTCACCTCTACACAAATAAAGATAAATGCAGCCTTGTCCTTCGTACGTACGCCACTAACTAAAACGAAATCATTTAATCTCCATTTCAAAAGAAAAAAAAGAAAGAAAGAAAACATTTATTCATGACAACATTACAGAATGTTGACACATTAACTCAACATTAATTTAGTTAACTTCTTTGGATACTTTAGCCTTGTCCGAAGACATTAGTAGAGATACCAAAGACTATTGGTAGGGCACCGAAAACTCAAAGAATAATCAAATTAAAATCATTACACAGCCTGGCAACGCTTCAAACACTTAATTACTAACCAACATGCTCCTCAGCAAACATCATTATGTTAAACGTAGTGTAAAAACATAAATTATACGTCAGAACATAACTCAAATATAGACGCAACCTTTAATATTTATACAACCTTTGTTCAGCAAGGCGGAAAAATAAAGCAATATTTTCTGAAGTCGAAACTTCTGGAACTTTGGATCGCTTGGCTCTGATATACTCCTCCGAAAGTCAATCAGGCCTGATAACTTTATCGATTAGAAAGATGTTATTAACAAAGGAGTCTTAGTTTTTGTGCTGGCGAGGGAATTGGGCTAGTCTTATCCTGTTAAGGACGATAACGATAATGAAGTGATTGAAAAGATTTTGGTAATTTCAGGCGCAATTTTTGAGGAGAAATTCGGCAAATCTAGAAAGATAAATTGCCTACAGACGTTTACATTTAAAGTTGACCATTTAACAGCCAAGCACTTAGATCTCGCACATTAAAAATGTTTGACAAACACTTCATTGTGAGAACCTCTTGTTTTCAATTAATTCGTAAACTTAAAACACACATACACACACACACACTCACATAAATCACGTATTTATCCCTTACAGGGTAGACAGACCCTAATGATAACAACACCAAAATGCCACGTTTAGCGTGATTGTGGGCTTTAGGTGGAAAGGGGAATCAAAATAGTGATGGGTTCGCCTATAACATGATTCCTATGCCCATTCCCTCGATGGGATGGGATAGAAAATAACCGGCCAAGTGCGTGTCGGACTCGCGCACCGAGGGCTCCGTACTCTAGAAATAGGTATCTATAAACCAGTGTAAGCAGAGCCCTGCTCCAAAGCAAAATTTACGCAGTGTGGGGTCACTTTATATTGGTCACTAACCAGAATTGGTCAGACTTACATACATATAAATATTATATTTACGGATTTCGCAATTATTCCTTAATCTGTGCTATAAGACCTACTTTCATACCAAATTTCAGGATTCTGCGTTCACGAGAAGTACCCTGTAGGTTTTGATTCCCTTCAGAGTCGCAAATTTGCGAAAATTTGCGGCATAAACGGCTGTATCTTTTGATTGCGTTGGCTTAGAAGTTTGATTTTTTGACAGCTCCAAGGGGCAGTAGACTTGAGTATTTGATATAAATTTCTGCTGAATACCTCCACGCGTTCCTGAGAAAAATAGTCTTGACAGACGGACGGACGGACGGACAACAAAGTGATCCTATGAGGGTTCCGTTTCCTTTTGAGGTACGGAACCCTAAAAACAATCGCAAGGTAAGCCACATACATAAATAATACACAATTTTGCGGGTGGTAGGGCCTTGTGCAAGGTCCGTCCGGATAGCTACCACCATCTTACTCGCTAATCCTGCCGCTAAGCAGCAGTGCTTGCACTGCTGTGTTCCGGTGTGGAGAGTAAGACTGCCGGGGAAATTACGGGCACAAGAGGCATTTCATCTTAGCCCTCTAGGTTGGCAACGCATCTGCAATCCCTCCGGGGTTGCGGGTGTCTATGGGCAGTGGTGATCGCTTACCATCAGGTGACCCAATTGCTCGTTTGCCTTCCTATTCGCATAAAAAAACAAAAATACCACGTCTATATCCCATACGGGGTAGATAGAGCCACGCTTTACGTTATGTTACTTTAGCAGAGAATAAAGGGTTGTCAAAGGCGCTCATCCCGAACTAAGCAGTCTAATCTCTAAACGTTGATGAATACGCCCTTGCCCTAAGCAAATTCATTCATAATCAACTAACATTCCCCAAGAAACCTCCCTAAGGTAATTCGCACCTTAAACTTCAAAGTTTAAAGTGCGAAGTTTTTAATATGGCCTATAAAAGAAGTAGCCGAAGTGAAGAGGTGCTTCCATTAGCTGAAATCGCCCTATTTACTCTGTAAAGCGGCCGATCTCGCTAGTCTGTACTCATTAGGTCCTTGGAGGGAAGTATTCGTGTGACAATGATTATACAACTTGTTATTTTTACTAGATAACTTTGAAATAAGCATTATTTAGTTGTTTTGAGCAAGCCAATTGACTTTTAACTTTCAAAAACACTGTTTGTTCGTTTTTACAAACGAATGGAAATTATCAACTAGGTTTAGTCATTATGAACTATGTACTAGCTTCTGCCCGTGACTTCTTCTGCGTAGAATCTTACTTCTTACTTCTTACTAATATTATAAATGCGAAAGTATGGATGGATGGATAGATGGATGGATGGATGGATGGATGGATGGATGGATGGATGTATGTTTGTTTGTTACTCAATCACGCCAGAACGGCCCAACGGATCTGGATGAAGTTCGGCACATAGATAGAGAAAAGTCTGGAATAACACATAGGCTACTTTTTATCCCGGAAAATTGCTTAGTTCCCGCGGGATAGCGATAAACGAATTCTTTGCAGACGAAGTCGCTGGCAACAGCTAACTAGCTTCCTCTTGAATAATTTTATCTATTTAAAAAGACTGCGTAGTTTTAAAGATCTAAGCATACATAGGGTCAGACAGACAGCGGAAAGCGACTTTGCTTTATACTATGTAGTGATAACTCCTGGGGCTTTGATCACGCAATTAAAAATGTATGATGATTATTAAGGAGATACCCCTTCACGTCTATGACACATTACAATTTAAGGCCGTGAGCAGAGTAGACCTTGAGTAGATCCACACACACACACGCTAATAGATGAAATTTCAGAAAAAACATCGAGTTGTGTGAATATCACGCCGAATGTCCTCGCTCATCAAACCCACGATTATCTATCCTAAATAAGCTCCGTAGTATTTTACTCGGTAGGTACTCTTAAACTCGTTATCCTAGAATTCTCTTCCTCTGGAAGTGCCAAGACATTAGCAGCGGCTAAGGACGCAAATTGTACTATCAAGGGAGCTTGCCCAGAACAGTCAAGTTTGCAAACTTTGACACCTTACATTTGAGGTTTATGACTTTACTCGACAACTGCAGTTTAAGTCAGTGCCTAAGTTATGCATAATTATTATAGTCAGCATGAAATGTTTAACTGTTTTTCTGTAGCTGTTCTGAACCCGTACCAACAATAATAATTTATTTATTTATTTATATTTATTTATTAGCCTTTTTATTCCAAATTCGCTACAATTTCAGTAAGTACATGTTGTTGTTGTTGTTATTGTCGTTTATTTATTAAATTGTCGCGTAATTCGGCGTGCCTCATGGCATAGGCCTCCTCCGTGTATTGGAGGGTTTGGGCTATAGTTCCCACGCGCGCCCAGTGCGGATTGGGAACTTAACACACACCATTGAATTTCTTCGCAGATGTGTGCAGGTTTCCTCACGATGTTTTCCTTCACCGAAAAGCTCATGGCAAATTACAAATGTAATTTTCGCACATAAATTCCGAAAAACTCAGAGGTGCGAGCCCGGGATTTGAACCCACGACGCTCTGCTTTAGAGGCCACAGGTCAAACCACTAGGCTACCACGGCTTTTAACAATAATAATAATGATAATCATTTATTTCTGACAAAACAGGTCATCATCCATAATATTATTATATTAGTATTTAAAAATAAAAAGAAAAAAATATTGAGAACCTATCTTCGTCTTAGTTAACTATGAGCATTTTCTTGTAGTAACAGTGCGAGTGTCACAATCTCTTTATTCTATTCCGTTGTGGTCTTAATGGTCTTAAACTGTTTTTGAAAGCCTAATAAAAATCATTCCATTATTATCATAAGATTGGAACTACTGACTCACCCACTATATTCAGCTGGAAAGCTAGAGACATCTTCGGTTCCGTGTTGACCTGGCACTCGTATATGCCGGCGTCCCTCTCTTGTGGGAACTTGATCTGAAGCGTCCAGTTCTCAGACTTATCAGGTCTTATTACCTAAGGAAGAAAATATTATTATAATAAATACTTTTTCTTTTTTTTATTATTATTAGTAACTTGTTCTTTAAATGCATATGTTCGATGTTGCGTACCTGAAATCTTTGATCTGATGTGTACGTTAATATTCCCGCTGTTAGTATGTGCAGATCTCTTTTTCTTATCCATGATACCTGCAACAATAGAATTTCAAATTTAATATCTGATTGGATTGTATTGCTTTGTACTTAGTTGAGACTTGAGAGCTGCAGTTAGTTGAAGTTCCTCTTCATTCTTTCTGATGACATCACCTAGTTGAGCATGAAACGCGTTGTAGAGTCAAGTTAGACCGCTACTGCTTGCACAGCTAGCAAAAGTGCGTGCGAAAGCTGTCACGTGCGAGACTACTCGTAATTTCATTACTATTCGTTTTAGAAAGAAATTCTAGAGTCTATCTCGCGCGCGTCACAGACCTCGCGCGGTTTTGTGCTAGCCAAGTTGGTCTGAGTGATGTTTACTATTTTATTCACAGTCTCGGCTAAAAAGTCGTCGCAATTTAAAAGGCCCGTTTCGACAGTTCACGCCCATGAAGTTCTCAATTTTTTATCGATCGTAATGTTCTGAAGGTAATTGCATTTTTCATTGATGGGTATCGCTCACTCAGCTAAGTGCTGTGCATAACGATTTTTTTCATATTGTCCACAGACTGTTAATAATCGGTTAAGGAAAAAATAAATCGATCATGATAATTTATTTACGGCCGACTCGCACTTGGCCGGTTTTATTTATTTTATTTAGACGAATTAAGTACTGAATTTCACCAGCTGTGTAGCGATATTTACTAAAAATTATGAGAGTGAACACAAAATATTTTTTACCTTGCTACTCCGCTACAGTACCTAAGTAACGCCTGATTCAATAAAATATTTAAAAATTATGACCTTGGAGCTCAAAGCCGTAAACAACGGCAGCACTGATTTCTATAGAATGGCTCGTCTTCATCATCTGAAGAAAATGATTGACTGTAGATTCACTTTTTCTCGATTTCTTTTGTGATTGAGTGAATGTTATTGTAACAAAAATATTAAATGAAAGAAAATTGACCTTTCGTAACATTGTATTACTTCAAAATACCAATAATATCAATTTCAGTAAATTTTTCTAATCAGAATTTTAATCCAATGCACTTTACAATACATATTCAAATCGATCAAATAATCATGCAAACTTGAATCGATTTATCGTGAGTATCGAGTACCGAGTCATATGGTTACATCACTAGTTACGTCGGGAAGACAAATGTCAAAACGGGCCTTTTATTTTGCGACGACTTTAAAAATACACAATATTGGCGCCATGTAAGTTAGAGCGAGACAACGCTCTACAAAGCCGACATTAGACGAGAAGACCGTTGTGCAACCTTTATGGTCACTATAAAAATGGTTGAAGGGAGCCTTACACAAAAAATATACATGCGTCACACTGACTTGGCGACTTTGTACGCGTGGCCGCCGAGTAGTAAGATAATTGGCTTCATTTCCGTCAATATTGCAAGGCTACACACCTAATAATGGAATTTTCTCGCGTGAATGTATTCGCGTGGCGTGCTTATAGAAAATTCAAGTTTCCGGTAAGCAGTCGCCACTTCTAAACTTTCCTTAAAGGCAATCAGTTATGCAAGCGCTTTGCCTTACTAGCACTTAGCTCCGCTATTCTTCGAACTTGGGATAAAAATGATTTATGCATGAAAACAATTTACAAGTTAGAAGGAGATTCAAAGAAAATAATTTGATTATATAAAAGCCGTATTAAAGCAAAGACTGATTCTAAAGACATAAGTAGTGGTATATTTTTCATAAGTTTAGTACCTAGATGAGATGGAACAAGGCGGCTAAAGCGGTATACAAAATTATTGTAAAGATCAGATTTTACCTTTAATCTTGTATCAAGAATGATTATGACCTTTTTTGTGTAGCCTATTTGGTGACCCAATGCTAAGCAAATGCCTCCCCTTGAAGAAAAGTCACGTGGTATCGATGTCTATGTCATAGTATAATAACATCCTTCCTATTCATATAAAAAAAAAAAAAAAAAAAAAAAAACATTAAATTAAAAAATTAAAAACTCCCTCACGGATTAATCGAGTAATCATACGTAGGTACGAGTAAATACTATAAAAAAAACAAGTTTAGTCCAAAAATACTATTGGACCGATTTTTACCAAACAAGGCTAAGAACCACCGCAAAGAAACTGGCTTTCGAATGAAAGAAATCAACGCTGCCACGCACGCACACACACACACACACACACACACACAGTGAGTGAGAGAGATAGAGACATCAAACCCCTCTTTTTGCGTCGGAGGTTATCAATGTAATTTGACCGAAAATATTATTATTATTATGCTAACGTCAATTAAATGGCTTGTCAAACGTTACACTGTTAGAAGAGTACGTCACATCACATAGTGTGAACGCTTCGAACAACAAAATTATATGTAGATACATGCAACGACATGGTGCTTTGTTGTTTCAAAATTAGCACACAATTAAATGAAATTAATAAAATTAGGTTACCTATTTGTTCGTCTAACTTAAATTTCAAGAATAACATCACGTCACGTGAAGCTTAAAAGAGAGTAGACAGTGGTAGGAGGTTTGGAAATAAATTACGAAATATCACGCGGGGTAGGGAAGCCTCAAGCGTATGTAACTTATTTTTGGATATTTTGCTTAAAAATCAGATGAAACAGAAGTTTACACGTGACGTCAAAGTTTCCATCTTTCCAAATATGAAACCTCATTTAATTTTGGCCTTGAAGTGTAAATATAGAAAAACGGAAAAATAACGTAGGTATGTTAATAGATATACACACAATGTTTTTTTTGCTCTTCCTTCCTTCAATTCGGGCCAAACTGTCAAAAACCATTATTTTAATATAATTTTGAGGGGGACAGTACAGACTAAACATAATTATTTTAATCATTTGCAACAAAACTTAATTAATTAAACTGAATTTTATTCAACAGCATTGTACCTATCATGGAATTTATCAAAAAAATACACACAACATTGTATGCGTGTATAGTTTATCTGAATATATGGAAGGTTAGATAGATTTCAGAGTCACAACTCATAGAAACCTTGACCGTTCCCTACATCTCGAGGCCTAAATCTCTCCCCTAAGGCCTATTCTCTTAATGAAATGAATAATTCGAGTTTGTGTCAAATCTTGTGCCCTCTGGGGGGCTATTTTGATAACTTGACTTAAACTCAGAATGGTAATCATGACTTGAAACAAAAACTTTTCTTTTTGACGATGTTTTACTTTTTCTTAATTCTGTGTTGTTTTCATTGATATTAATTTGTAACTTGGTGGCAAAGGTAAATTAGGTTAGCTTTTTTTTTGTTACGAAAATGAAAAAGTTTTGGGTAAAAATCAGGCTAAAAGATACATTTTGAGAATGACAATATCGCCCCCTTACTTCTAAAACCGACTAACCTCCCTTTTTGGCAAAAATGAGTTAGAAGTACCGTTAGAATACGCTTTCCGAGCTCTTTCTGGTGGTAAAACCCGTTTTTTGATACGTCGCTCCGTTCTTGATTTAGCCTCCAGCTTAAGGTAGGTTATTGGTGATTTTCAGAAATAAGTAACTAGTAAAAGCTACTAAGTGCATGTTAAAGAATAAAATAGCAATTTTATTACTGCATAAAGCGACTAAAACATATATAGTCGTTTTTTGTTGTAAACTATATAAAACAAATAGGCATTTCGGACGTCTGAAAAAACAATCAAACCTACCCTTAGTCTTTTTTTCCTGTACTAAATTATTGCACAGATAAAAATATTCTACTGCAAAAACAAACTAACCGTAGAATAGTTGGTTTTGAATGTAACGTTTCTCCAATCGGCGGCAGAATTATGGTACAGGCAAAACCGCTTAAGAGCGCGTAAGCGGCCCCTCCCCACCCGCACTTGGTTGAGCTCTTGAGCTAGTCGCATTTCAACCTTGATCGAGACTGCACACGCGCGCGCGCATCCCGTTTTGAATTTATTTTCTAATGAGTTCGTATACTTTATGCGTACATAATGTCTTCAAGATGTCGAAAACTTTCAAATCCAAGCCTTTGGAGACGATGATTCGAATAAAAGTAAGTACAAATTAACTGGTTACTGTTTCTAACCTACCTAAACTTTGAAGAGTGTAGATTATAGTTTTAAGCTACTTAATTATATTTATTTAAATGCAATAGATTGTACAAACAATTAAAAGTGAGCGTTGAAGTCTCAGGATTCTGTTTTTGTTGCGTTAGATGACAGCAAATCGCACGGCCTTGACCGTGTACCTTAGTAACAAAATTGTTTTCGTTTCAGGTTTTGATAATAAGCACGAATCGTCAGATGGTGGTGAGGTACTTAGAAAAAGTAAGAAACAAATCAAACAGGCCATTGAATTAGACCGTAAGTATTAACTCCACCGACCTACACTACTGTTTCATATAGACTTGTATCTCATCATTTGTAGCTTTTTTTTCTTTGTTTATTTTCTGTACAATAAAGTACAATAAAGTACTTAGGTACCAATTTGTCTTATTTCTCGCAGAGTTCAGACTTCCCGCTTTACAGCGGTTATAAGTATTATTAAAATTATTTTTTGAATTGTGCCAATTAAAAGGTTTTGATACAGATGAGCTGTTTATTTTATTTGAACCGTACCACCCATCAGATAATGAACAAAAACTTCCTTGTTGTGATTATTCGATGACACGTTATTGTTTTCTTTTTTAGGGTTTATATTCCTCCCTGTGGTTACAAGGAACTTTTTGTGTTAGTTTCCATGCGAAAGTTTGTGACGATGTGACGATGTGAGTGAGTGAGTGAGTGAGTATGTTTGTTCCTTCTTGGACTGGACGGATTTGGATAAAATTTGGAACGAACATCTTATCTTATCTTACTAATTAGGGGCCCTTACGGATACACTTCGACCCATCTGTGGATCTTTTGTGTAATTACCCCTCCTTCGCACTATTCCATTGCTTTTACCACCTCATTCATGAGTTGGGTAATTTGGCGCAGTGGTAGTGCCTTGAAATCTCCTGGTTCCGGGTATCCGCTGCCGAAGAGTTTCATTCTTAGTCTGGCTAGGGCATCACATTCACACATGATGTGTTCCATCGTTTCAACCTCTTCGCCACATATTCTACAATCGTTGTCGTTATTGTCCTGTAGTCCCATCTTTGCTAATAAATATTTAGTTCCGAGGTGACCTGTAAACGCCCCCATTATGTGTTGGGGTTGTCGTCTGCTGAGTGTCCAGAGTTTATTGGACCAGCTAGGGTTGACGTTTCCTATGAAACGCTTTGAGTGCTTTAGACCTGCCAATGCTTTCCACTCTTGTTGGTGTTTGGCTTTGGTCTGGTGGAACGAACATAGCTGGTACCCTAGATTTAAACATATAGACTACTTTTTAATCCCGGAAAATAGCATAGTTCCCGGGGGATAGCCATCAACATGTCAATTGCTAATTCTACGCAGACGAAGTCGCGAGCAGAAGCCAGGCAAGGGACTTTTTGGGTTAGTTCCCATAATATATTAATTGTTAAATCACTTCTCTACATAGTATAAAACAAAGTCGCTTTCTCTGTCCCTATGTCCCTATGTATGCTTAAATCTTTAAAACTACGCAACAGATTTTGATACGGTTTTTTTTAATAGATAGAGTGAATCAAGAGGAAGGTTTATATGTATAATACATGCATAATATACCGCGCGAAGCCGGGGCTGTTCGCTAGTTGTTAAATATTTATTAAAATTGTCATCTTTGTTTTGTTTGATGTTCAATGTTGCTTTGTAGTCAAATAATGGCCAGATTTGCAAATATAACTCCATGATAATGTATACAAATAGAATAGAGTCAAAATAACTGCACTCGTTACAAAGGATCTCGCTTCGCCCCATTGGATCCGTGCAGTTTCTAAAATTAGCTAAGTGACAAAACCGACTAAGGACATTTTCAGACTTTAATGGCGCTTAATTTCGAAACGTTATCCATCCCCTACAAGCAAAACCGACTATCTGCGCCACTTTTTTTACTCAAAGCGTGATTTTACCTATTTATATTGGGTATAGGCTGAATTTTCTCATACTGTTTTACTTACAGATAAATCATCTAAATAAAAACACAAAAACAATTCAATTAATGTTAGGTTTTACTAGAGAAAGTACCACTCAAACCTTGAAATGCGTTTTTCTCGAAACTATCATTGATGCAGTTAGTCGGTTTTAGCAGTAAGGGGGCGATATTTAAGTGTTTTCCGACTTATGATTGTAAGTATTTTTAGCTATAAAATTGTGTTCAAACAAGATACGATGTGACTTAAATAAATTATGAACTAAGTAGCCAGAATTTCTAAGCGAGAGAATTTAAATATATGACCACCATTAGCGAGCGCGTACATTGCAGAACAAACGCGACATCTCTGTTTCTCTTTTTTGTAAAAAAAAAAAAAATAACTAGGATATCTGGATAGGAACGGCCTTTACAATTAGTCATCTGATGAAATCAGTGGTACATGATGGTATTCCATTAGTCCTCTGAACTGGCAACTCTGTAATCCTCTAGTGTTGCGGTGTACAAGGATCGTTATAGGTACCCGCTAACCATCAGACGATCAAATTCCTCGTTTGCCTTTCTTGTCGTACCTATATAAGTAAAAAAGGTACCTACCACTCCGGGAGTGCCGGCAGAAGTGAAAACAACACACACGCACACTCGCGCAAAAAGAAAAAAAATACCTGCACGAGATTTGAACTGCGGTCACCAGAGAAAACACACTGTTATTCCACACCTTATACCACTAGGCCAAACGCGCACACGTTAAAGATACGAAACCAACGTACACTTCTAAAATCGAACGCGACTCTAGCTTCATTCGTATTTCAAAATAAGCTCTTAGAGGATCCTGATATCCTGGTACTTAAGGCGCTGTCAACAGCAAATGACCTTGAGCAGCGCCACTTCACACATACGGTTCGCGTGCCTGTGAGTGAAAGAGAAGAAACTATTCCGGCAGCTTGGCGCGCGTCTAAAATCTTGCAAATAAGACACAAATAAGAAGAAATAAAAAAAAGTATGGATTATTTGTGAAATATGACTCGTTAGCCGTGTAGGTATGAATATGTTGACTTCATGTTTTTAATTGCAGACCCATACGTCGAAAAAATAAAGACATAGAACCGTTTAATGATGATTTTAAGATCAATCTTTGCAATTATTTTCTGCCGAGTCCATCTAGCGTGTTTGAAATATGATGAAAATTAACATTATTATATTTTTTGTATTTTCTTTGTGTGTAGTTTTTCTTAAAAAAGTGCTTAAATAACATCAATTTCAACAAAATTAGGTGTTGTCAGCCTCTTAAACTCTCCCTCCGTCTTACGCCTGTCGCGAGTTTAACATTTTTTACCTATCCCAAAAAGTGCTCAGCGCTGCTAAAGGACTTCAAAAAATTCTCTGACTAGCAGTGACTTCGGAAAATTACGACGAAAAATTGTGTTCAACTTTGCTCAAAAAACAGTGTTTCTTCCTCTACTTCTCTCACAGAAAACGCAATAACTGAGTTTTCTGCACTAAACGACATTCTATGAATTCACTTCAAATAAAGACATAAAAGCACTTACGTCTGGTGAATGGGGTTGAAACTGGAGCAATGGATGTCTCCAGTTCAATGGGTTCGTGACTTGAATGATATAATTTATAGTTTGCTTCTAAGTATGTCATGGTCTCAGTGCACAGAGAGCTTACGACAGGAGTTTACTTTATTTTATTAGCATTAGTCCTCATTTCAAAAAGAAAGTCCAGTCACGAAAATGGAAGTGGATTGGTCATATCAGGAAACCGATTGATGTCCATTTGTCTGATGGCCATTTGCTTCAAAATTAAGATTCCACCCGGACAAAAATACCTACTCACATAGATAAAATGCAAATTAAATAAAATCTAGTAAGCTTATAATAAAAAATACGCATAACTGTCAATTTCTAAACGACACTGAAAATTATAAAACATAAAAAAATCGAAAACTAAAGCTATGGCCGGGAATCGAACCCGGGTCCTCGTCATTCCGTGACGCGTGCTATACCCTACACCACCCATCATAGCAGGTGAGTAAGCGTTCGATTTTTTCTATCTGTTACCAACTGTCACGTGACCTTGTTACTATGCGATTATTTGCCGCTAAGCGTCATCTATTTGAATGCATAACTGTCACGCAAAAAAAGCACGCACACATCTCAGCGTTTCCTGTGACCTAAGTCGATGCCTATTTTATCGTTTTTAGCAGAAGGGCAAGACATCTCTCTTCGCAAGTGCTTTTCATTTTGGGGTTTCGTTCAGTGACCTTCAAAGGAACTTAAACCTTTCTGCGCAATAAATTGAGTTCAGAAAATTCGAGACTTTTTGTGTCTAAATTTATTACGGGCTTTTTTAACAATACCTTTGCCTGGCTATACGATAGCGTTCGGAATATTTAGCAATTTTGAACTGAAAAAATAAGTGAACAAACTTCAGCTAGCTTACGTAACTCGCTCGTAATCGCCATCGTGTTCATTTTGACAGTTCTTGTATGAATGTGACAGCTAGCTGATTCCGATGCCAATCGTCAGCCCATACATGAACTGTCAAAATGAATACAATACGATCGCAAGCAAGTTACGTAATAAGTCTGCAGGTTTTTTTATAATGCGTATGCGGACTCGCCCCCTTCACTGAAACGAACTTAAAAATTCGTGGGAATTTCACAAAAGCTGCTCTGCAAGTGATAGATTGCCCGTCTTTTTCTTACTGTTCGAGCTAGAAAGAGACGGGTAGTCAGTCTCGCGCGCGACGCGACTCTCGCGCGGTCCCGTGCTAGCCGGGCTGCTACCCTTATTAACCCATTAACAAAAACAGACAAAGTATATACCTAAAACTTTTTCATGAATCAATCTATCCTTTCAGTCATTTTTTTGCGTTTATTGCGAACAGACTGACAGACACGGCAGAGAACTTTGTTTTATAATATTATGTAGTGACTGGCTGTTGCCCGCGACTTCGTCTGTGCAGTATTAAATATAGCCTATATCCATCAAGGATAATGGAGAATTCAAATGGAGAAAGAACTTTTTAAATCGGTCGAGTAGTAGGTACAAAGAAACAAAAAACAGACAAAGTCATCCCTCTTTACAATTCTAATGTAGATAAGATAACCCTTTTATTATCAAAACACCTCCATAGTACAAGTGCCGGCACGTAAGTCTAGCGATGACCGTTGATGCGCATTAGTCGAAAATAAGGGGAGTGCGAGTGTCGCGGGCGGGCGTACACCACGTTAGACTTACTTGCCGCCACCTGTACAGTTGCTTAATCTTTCATCAAACAAAACACTATCGAACACACACACACGCACACACACACACACGTATTTAAACACTTAGAAAGTCTAAAAAACGGTATTGAAAGTTATATGCCAATTAAAAACGGTGCAACGTGAAATAAAACAGTTTACCGGACGATTAACTCAGCATCTTTTATCGTTAGCTGGCTGTTATACAAAACTCGCTGCTAGACCACTATTGATCTCACTATTTTAGCTTAACTAGGTCTCGACGGAACACGTACAGCCTCAGAATACACAGTAGTCAAATTTTATGTTTCTTCAAAACCGGTAAGGAGAATTAACACGCTAAAGGTTTCGTGCTACTTTACTGTTTGAGAGCACAAAATTTGAGAATGACTAAACCTAGCTACAACTATCTACACTAATACATTTAGGCACATATTTAGCGGAACATAAAAAAAGTTAGCAAAACGCATACTTACCTTACCTAATGCCTTACCAGAAAAAAAAATAGATAGCTACACATTTTTTTGTGTTCCGCTAAATATGTCCCTGAATATAATAATAAGGAGGAAAGATTTGATTGACTTTGTTTGGATTGAATTGGCTTCGAAAGTACTGGATGAATTTGAAAAATTATTTCACCATTAAAATAAATAAATAAAAAAAATTATCTAGTCCCAAAGTAAGCACTAGTAGGCTTGTGTTATGGGTGTAGACAACTAAGGACAACTAGGTTAAAACTTAGACTACTTTTTGTCCCGGAAAATTGCATAATTCTCGCGGGATAAACATCTAAAAGGTCTTAGCTGCCAAAAGTAGTCTCAATGTAAATAATTTTTGCAGAATTTAGCATCAACATTAGGTTAATAAGAGTTTTTAATGATTCACGGTTAAGTTCATTCGAAATATTATAAACGGGAAGTAGTGTATTATTGGTTGTTTCAGATCAGATTTTGATCTGAAAGCACCAATCGTATATATACGATTGGTGCTTTCAGATCAAAATCTGATCTGAAACAACCAATCATATCTAGGAAACATTCTTGAGAAGTCGTTTTTCAGAACAGAATCAGTTCTAAAGGTAAAAATTACATCATACATAAGTAGATTGTTTTGCATATAAAACCCATTACACCATAGCCTATTGAAACGTTTAGACGATTCCGATTAGATAGGTTTAGCATAATGGAGTTTGTTAAACAAACACAAACGTTAAATTTACAAAATGTTTTATCAGATTGTAAGAAGGTTCATTACCGTCACGGAAAGCTGTTACCGAGCACAATTCGATGCCTTGTATGTGGTCCATCTAACTGTGGAAAAACAAATTTAGTTATTGGACTTCTTCTGCACAAAAACGGGCTAAATTTTCAAAACGTATATGTATACTCCAAAACTCTGTTCCAACCTAAGTATAGGTTCTTAGAAAAAGTTTTAAGAAGAGTACCAGAGGTTCAATATTCAAAATTCGATGAAAATCATCAAATATTAAATCCAGATAAAGCGAAACCTAATTCAATAATTATATTTGATGACATAGCATGCGAAAAACAAAACAATGTGCGAGATTATTTTTCTATGGGTCGACACAGTAAAATTGATTGCTTTTATATAAATCAAACATATAGTAAGATTCCAAAGCAGCTAATAAGAGACAATGCGAATTTAATCATTCTTTTTAAACAGGATGATACTAATTTGCGACATGTGTATAATGAACATGTTAATACAGATATGTCGTGGTTGCAATTTAGAGAAATGTGTGCTAACATTTGGTGTACTCCTTATAATTTTCTAGTTATAAATAAAGACTGCGAAAGAAATAAAGGATGCTACAGAAAAAACTTTGACACGTACGTAATTTTGAAATAAAATGTACTACATATAATGATCACCACTGTAAGATATTCATCATTACTAATTTGATGACCACAAAGAAAGTACATACTTAATCAAAGCAATGAATATGGAAAAGGCAACTAAGCAAGAAATCGTAAAATCTGTCGAAGCAGTTAAGCGGAAAGTTAAAATGATGCGCGATATGACAAGTGAAAAAGAAAAGATGTTTGAATCGGTTCTTAAACCTGTAACTGATCCCCTTAATCTAATAGCTGGTCAAAGCAGAATCAATGCTTCAATCACAAATGGACCTATTAGTCCTGAATGTTATAGTACTCCTAAAAAAATTAAGTTTGACCCGAATGATTTGAAGCCCGGTTCATGTACTGATGATACAATTTGCGATCTAAACTACGAAGAAATCGATAATGGTAGCTTTCCTATGAATAAAGATGATAATTTTGATTCGAGTGAAAAAAGTGCCACAGGAAACGATGAAGATAAAAGTGCTTCATCTGATGATGAAACTTTTGAGTCAGGTACCAGTTTAAATCGCAATTATTCGTCTCCACTTTCATTTTCTGTAAAAGCATTTGAAGATGTTCCGTATGGAGTGAGAATTGAACGAGGAAAACTTATGATGGGATCGCAAAGAGTTTTTGTTGCAGAAAATATTATTACCATAAACATGAATACTTATAAAAAGACTCCAGGGCTTGTTCAGTTGTTATTTAAGAAAAAACCTAAAATTGAATTAGTTACTGAAGAAGACAAAGAAAATTATAAAGTAATATTAAATCAAACCAACGCTCACCGAAGAGATTTTGATTCTAAAAAACCTATTAAAAGTAACAGAGGTTCCAAATATTTGCAAATTATTAAACCTTTATTTAAGCTATATAGGAACGCTGAGAGTACGGAAAACCTATCAGTGGGTAATGGATTATTAAAAAAAGTGAAGCCTAATATCGATTATGTGTATTGGGACGACCCCAACGAGCTAGTTGATCGGTTAAAGTTGCTAATCGCTTCTCGAGAAGCTGGTAACACAGGATTGGATAATGAAATTATTTCAATAATAGAAGAACTTCAAGAAAACAACATCATATAATATGGTTACTTTTTATCATCATATCAGTTGAAAGATAGCGGGACTCAAAGGCAGACGGACGATGAACATCGACAAATTTGGACATCACGTCCACAAACGTCTTCGTTTTGCTCAAAATTGCATTAACTGTGATGAAACTTTAAAAAAATCGGAAAATGGAGACTTTGATTTACGATTATCAAGGTTAACAGGTTTGAAATCTCCACTATCCAGTAATGATGCCGTTAATAAAGAGTATGTTGATGGTATAAATAAAATTATTCAAACTAATTTAGCTAACATTTTACTACACCTACGCCACATAGACTCTGTTTTAAAACAAATTGATGAAAAGTTTTATACAAAAGAAGATATCAATAAAATAATAAAGGAGAAGACCACAAAATGAGTAAACAAGAAATTGTGAACGAAATTCATAGAAATGCTCGAAAAAACTTCGTACGACGTGCAGTGTTATTAAAAGGCATAGATGACCTATGGCAAGCAGATTTGATTGACATAAAAAAATTCAGCCAAGTAAACAACGGTTACAAGTATATTCTAGTTGTGATTGATTGTTTTTCAAAATATGCGTGGGCTGTAGCAGTGAAAACCAAAAATAAACAAGAAATAACAAATGCTTTTAAAGAGATTCTTGATTCCGGTCGCATCCCGGTTAATGTGCAAACAGATTTAGGTAAAGAGTTTTATAACCATGTTTTTCAACAATTAATGAAAACTAAAAATATAAATCACTACTCAACGTATTCCGCGAAGAAAGCTTCAATTGTAGAAAGATTAATAAGAACATTAAAAAACAAAATATACAAGAATTTTAGTTTTGTTGGTAACTATAGATGGATTGGAAAACCCATTCATAACGCTGTCAAAACCTACAATGAAACAGTGCACCGTACAACAAAACATAAACCATCAGACGTTAATTATTTAAATGAGCATGAAGTGCGAAAAAACATCTTAGACGGGCAAAATAAAGCTAGTTCACGGAAAACAAAGTTCAAAATAGGAGATTGTGTTCGAATTAGTAAGTTTAAATATGCCTTCAATAAAGGGTATACTCCGAATTGGACAACTGAGCTATTTACAATTGTTAAAGTAAAAAACACTAGTCCAGCGACTTACGAAATTGAAGATTCGCATAAAACTAGAATACTGGGCTCATTCTATGATCAGGAACTTCAAAAAACTGCACATCCAAACATTTATCTAATAGAAAAAGTTATCAAAAAGAAAGGGTCAAAACTTTTCGTTAAATGGTTAGGCCTCAGCGAGGCGGAAAATAGTTGGATACACAAAAATGCTATTGTATGATTATAAATGTACGTTTAAACAATTTTTTCTTCATTTAATAAAAAGAAATGCAAGAGAGCGGACTTGTAAATAGTTTGATTAATAATTTACCCTTTGAATTGCACCTGCCTGGATACAATTACTGCGGACCAGGTACAAGATTGAGAGAAAGATTGTTAAGAGGTGATCGAGGTATAAACAAATTAGATGAGGCGTGCATGAAACACGATATCGAGTACAGCAAATATTCTGATTTGAAACAGCGCCATACAGCTGATTTGGATTTAATAAAAATGGCAAAACAAAGAAAAAACGCAAGTGATGCAAGCAGAGGTGAAAAAATAGCATCATGGATAGTGAACAAAGTTATGAAATCTAAGTTAAAAGCGGGTGCAGGTATTAAATCATTTAAAGATTTTGTTTCTAAAATCCGTTCTCATATCAAAAAGTATAAACCGCAGAATGATGCTTCAACTATAAAATGTGCCTATAAAGCTGCCAAAAAGTTGGCTACTAAAAATTCCCGAGTTCACCTACCACGTATTATTCCAATACCTAAATCTGGCGGAATCTTACCTTTAATTCCTATTTTCGCTGGATTGTCTGCTCTCGGGTCATTAGCTGGAGGAGCCGCAGGTATCGCTAAAGCTGTGAACGACTATAAATCTGCTCGTAATAATCTACAGGAGTCTGAACGACACAATAAAATGATGGAGTCAATTGCTTTAGGTAAAGGCTTGTATGTAAAACCATATAAGAAAGGAGCTGGATTATTTTTAAATACAACAAAAAACTGATTAGAAGGCTACCAAAGAGGGCTCTCACAAACATAGATCTATTAAAGTATGGAAGTGACATACCGCACTTTAGAGGCGTCTTCATGCGTGATAACTTACCGAAACGTCCACATTGTGTAGAGTGTGCAATTGTTAATTTAGATAGTTCTGAGAACAGTGGGACTCACTGGGTAGCCTACGTAAAATTTGACACATATTGTGAATATTTCAATAGTTATGGAGATTTAAAACCTCCCGTAGAACTTGCAGCTTATTTAAAAAAATATGATATATTTTATAACTATGATTCATATCAAAAATTTGATACAGTAAACTGCGGACACTTATGTTTAAGATACTTAAGAAATTTTTGGAAGAAATATTATAAATTGTAACACTTTCATCGTATGTTATCAGTTTTAAAATGTCGTTCACACTATCAATAACTGGATTAACTTCTACGCTTACAACTAACTACTCCCCTCCTTTACAACTGGACGGGGAGTATGAGTGTGGACTTTTGTATTTTTCAACGTTCAATTCCATTCCTAACATTGATCATAGAAATAATCGTTTCTGTTACGGAGATGATGAGTCTATTGAAATACCTGAAGGGTCATACGAACTTGAAGATATTGCAGATTTTTTAAAAGACAACGTTAAAGATTGTACCTTTAAATTATTTTGCAATAATAATACATTGAAAACTAAGATACTGTGTACAAAAGATGTTCATTTCGAAAAAAATAACACTATTGGCAGAACATTAGGTTTCGGAAACGAGATGCTGAAAGCCAATATAATAAACAGTTCTCGGTTTCCTGTCAGCATTCTGACAACAACCGTCATTAGAATCGAATGTGATATTGTAAGCGGATCATTCGTTAACGGGAAACCTTCCCACATACTTCATGAATTTGTTCCTAACGTGCCACCAGGATATCGCATCATAGAAGTACCTAAAAATGTTATTTATTTTCCTGTAAATCAAGACACTATAAGTTCTATTAATGTGCGCATTCTTGACGCAAACAATCATCTGGTTAATCTAAGAGGAGAAGACATCCTGTTGTATTTTCATATTAAGAAAAAGTAATTATGATAGACTTTAATAAAAAGTCAACACGTCCTTTTGGACAAACCAGTTCAGCAAATATCGTTAACAGGAGAACACGTGTTAAATTAACAAAGGAAAATATTTTGTTTTTGAAACACATTGGATTATTAAAATGAGTGAAATTCTGAATATCACCGATTCCATTTCGGAGGACGATGCTATTGAAAGCTATGAGGTTCATTCTTATAGACCGTATGTGACAACGTTCAATAAAAACGATGAAATTCGCATTCCCATCAATCAACAAGACTTGTACATATTACCATCCGCGAGTACTTTGTATTTAGAAGGTACTGTAAAGGTTTATAATAAAGAATCAAAAGCCGATGTGAAAAGTATCGAATTTACAAACAACCCATTCTTATTCCTGTTTCAAGATATTCGTTACGAATTGAATGGGGTTGAGATTGATAAAGTAAAAAATGTAGGCATTACCACCACTATAAAATCTTTATTATCTATGAATATTAATGAATCATTAATGTCAAAGGCTTGGGGATGGGACATTAACGGAACAAAGAATACGGACGAGGGACGTTTTGCAGTATCTCTACCGCTTAACAAAATTTTAGGTTTTGCTGAAGACTTTACTAAAGTAATCATCAATTGTAAACACGAATTGATTCTCCTCAGGAGTAACACCAATTTGAATGCAGTAAAACTTAACACTAATGAAGTCTTGGATGATATAATTATTAATAAAATCGTATGGCGAGTACCTCACATTAAAGTGTCAGACCGCCAGAGAATTAATATGTTAAAATTGATGGAAAAAGATCGATCCTTAAATGTAGTTTTTAGAAACTGGGACCTATACGAGTATCCACTTTTACCGAAAACCACTAAACATACTTGGTCAATTAAGACGTCTTCTCAGATAGAAAAACCTCGATTTGTTGTATTAGCTTTGTCTACAAATAGAAAAAACAAGTCTGCGTCAGATTTTTCACGTTTTGATCACTGCAATTTACGTGAAGTAAGAGTATTTTTAAACTCAACATATTTTCCGTATGAAAATTTAAATGTGAAATTCGAGCATAATAATTATGCTTTATTATACGAACAATATGCTAAATTTCAACAGTCTTATCACGGTCATCAACGTGCAGAACCGCTTCTGAATATACATGACTTTAAGAGCTGCGCTTTGTTTGTTTTGGATACTTCAAGACAAAACGATCGCTTAAAGACAGGACCGGTAGATGTAAGGATAGAAATTGAGAGTGACACGGAGATTCCAGATAATACATCAGCTTATTGTCTTATTTTTAACGATTGCATTGTTGAATATAAACCACTAAGTAGCATTGTAAAGAAAGTATCATGAATTCAGATACTTACATAATCGATGTGCAGGGCTTCAAGGATAAGGACAATAATTTTCTAATAAAAGAATTAGCCTTGGCTACAGATAACTCTACGCAAGTTTATTTAATAAAATCACCGTTTCCGTATTCTAAGTTAACTGATAAAGAGCGACGTGGGGTGCGGTGGGTAAGAAAAAACTATGGTATTACATGGAGTGAAGGAGAGATCGACTACGAAAGTTTCAAAAGTTATACGCAGTTTTACTTTAAAAATAAAACCATCTTAGTTAAAGGCTTAGAAAAAGTTAAATGGGTTAAAGAACTATGTTCTGATTGTGATGTAAGTGATATAGAAGACATTGGGTGTCCAAACTTTGAAGAATTGTATAAAATGATTGCTGATGAGGGCAAACCGAATTATTCCTGTATTAAACATTTTAAAAGATGTGCTTTAAAAAATGTAATGTGTATTAGACACTGGTACAGGAAATGTAACAATGTAATTAATAGTGAAAATAAATAAAAATATTTTTTATTAATATTAACGCATTTTATTTCATTATTCAAAGTCCATTCACCTTAATACACAAAGGAAAGGTAAAGAAGTAAAACAAAATGCACTTTAAGGGAAATATTGTTTATTTAAAAAAACATACATTCATTTATAATATTTAATTACCTTAAAGTTATTAAAACATAGATTTATGACCCCAGGATAATGTTGCGATCTGGTTCTTTAGTATAACGCGTTTGTCATCATTTGACGACAATGCTACTTTTTTCACAGATTGTGTAAAAATAACATGCTTTAACGATTTAAATACAATATTTGTCTTTCTTAGCATATCTTTATGTAATAAAACATTTTTATAGTTCTTAAAATCTAAATGGCGTAGAACATGTTTTTTTGTGCCCTTAGCTTTTTTCAATTGCTTCTTTCCAGTTTTGATACAGTACAATTTAGACCTGAGACCTACAAATTCGCTTATTATTTCACCACCAAGTTCGTCTTTAAATAAGCCTGGCACTTTTTTATGTTGACGAGTTATACCATATGCGTTACTATCAGAATAATTACTGGTATCAAAGTAAGGTTGAAAATTTTGTTTAATATCTGCATATAAATCATGTGTATTTATGGAATACAAAAATGAGTCGGTATCAGTATAGCACATACTTAAATTAGACCCGTAAAAAGGTTTCATACAAGAATAATGAAAGTCGTACATATGAGCTTTCGATATTTCCAAAACAGTAAATCCAATATAAATTGGTCGATCAAGTTTTATGGATTCTGGTTTCATTTGAATTGCCACGAAATTTGAGGTAAATATAGTAGAACTGTGATAATTAGGTTTGGCTATTAGACATTCGGCTCCGTACTTCTTTTTTGTTTTATTTTTACTATCATGCCATACATTAACCAACATAACATTTAAACGTTTTTCTGGGTCTTCTAACGTCTTTCCAAAAATAGCATTGTTAAATAGTTTGCACAAATTTTGTTCAAATACAGATGTAGCTTTCTGTCTTAATTGTGTATTTAGATCTATGTATTGTTTTAAAAACTGACTTTGCTTAAATTTTATTACACGATGAATTTTTTTAAGTATCAAACCATGTTTCAAACACGTTTTTAAATGTACATAATGAATGACATACTCGTATTTGTCATATAAATTTGGGATAAGCTTAGGTTGCTTCGAACCAGGAGGTATGAATTTTTGCGGACAGAATGGAATGTCGTTATGCAAGTCATGCAAATATTCAGGATATTCTAAATCCACTTCCAAAATATAACCATAATCAGAATTATCTGGTACTAGCTGGATATCGAGATCGTTAATTTCATCCTGTCGCAATAGTTGGAAATCAGCATAAGGTAAACTACCACACATAGCATAACCGTATAAATTATTACAGTCTATGTAAAATAAAAAGTTATCTGGAGTATTTGGATCATACTCAGGCATATATTTATTATTTGCACTTGCATATCGAGTAGAACATAAACATACACCCCCTCGAATACCCTTCTGAATCATTCGAATTATTTCAAGGTCATTAATAAGCTGTAATTTAACATTGGTTGTAAGTAACATTGCATCGAAACTTAAACTTGGAGCAGTTAGATAAAATGCAGGATCTAGTCTATAGTTAACTTTTGAAGTTTGACGAAATTTTTCGAATATATCAGCCAATAACAGTACATCAGATTTAAGGTAGAGATCGGTGTATTCCCCTAAATTATTTAGTTCGAATGATTTCCATACATTTTTGGCATGCTCATAATCATAATCTGATATGATGTTATCGTTCAATGAGTTGCTAAAATAATGTTGCTGAGGTAAACATTGCTCTTCATAGCGATTCCAATCATTCATATACTCATATGGATAGACACCCTTACGTTTCAGTAGGTTGAAATGCTCTTTTAACGAATAAAAATGTGAAAGGTGAAGAAAATCTTCTTTTTTTAAAGTGTTCACAAGTTCTTCCAAACTAGCTCCTAAAAATTTGTATGAATCTACAAAACGAACAGGCATAAATTCTTTTCGATTATTGATAAAATATTTTGTAAATGATATATAATTTTCTTTATTTTTCGCTATAACTTTGATTTGACCTGGTATTTCCCCCAACTGACGGATAAATAAATGGCTGTCGTATCCTGATAAATTATGAAAAAATACGGGCACAAATGCTGGTAAACGATAGCGTATATTACAATAAGAATGGGCTGCCCCCCTGTAACGTCCTGTTAAATGACAATGATCTCTTACGGAGTCACCGAGCAACAACTTGCGGCAAAGAAAACAGTGCTGAGCATTTAAAAAATCATTTTCTTCGTTGTCGGTAATAGCTATCGGCTTCGGGTTCGAATAAATATTGTTTATAGTACATATATCCCGTTGCAGATATTCGAGGAATTTGGCTACACAGTCTTTACCGCGATATGAAACGAATTTGTTGAGAGAACTATCGTACGAACTCACAACATAGTACGCAAATGCAGCTGGTACATGTTCCTGTAATTTAATAGTATTTTCGGAACTCTTTTTATCATGTGTAATCGGAAGCAACAAAGATTCAAAGTCAGCATATATTACGAAAGGCATATCTTGCATACGTTCAAAATTTTTAAATTCTAATTGCTCATTCTGATTGGGTAAAATTGTTTTTACACCTCCACATACGTGAGCACTTAATTTTTGTTCACTATTAAAAAATATCATACATTCTTCACAAAAAAACATTGATCCTTTATGTTTAGTCAATTGATTTTTAAGCAGGCAGCTTAAATTTTTAATAAGGCAGTAATGATTTTGCTGACCATTTTCTAACATTAATAAATTAATGTGGTGTTGCTTGCGAGATGCGGTTTTATACAGAGGACCAACGATTTCCATTTTGTTTTTTAGTGCATACACATTAATACTAATATTCTGGTTGTTTTTTTCAAATATTTTAATGTCATTGAATCCCGCTGGAAATGTCATGTTATTAATATTAAGAACATCTTCGTAATGAGGGTACGAAGATACCCTACTAACATTATTTTTAGCAGGAAATAAATAGGCCATCACACACCACAAAAAGCAAAACAAATCGTTATTTTGAATATTAATGCACGCTCGTTTTAGTTTAATATTTTTAGGTAAATCTATAAATCCTGAGGCTCTCAGCGGGTTATATTTAGTAATGTTTACCTCAAGGTACAAATTTCGCAAAAAAGCCCAACCACTGTCTCTGTCTTCAAATTCATCAATTTTTCGACAAATAGTAAGTAAAAGATTGGAAAATAATTCATTGAAATCAAAATTTTGATGTATGACTATATTTTGCGTTGCAAATGATTTTATATCGCATGTATCATTTTTAAGTAAAGAAAACTCTGCAAACAATTCAAAATTAACCTTGATGCTACCGAAAACTGATTGCCTTGCATCCAAAATTTGATAAACTTGAGAACGAAGGCTGCGTATAAACTCCGCAGGGGGCCTAGAATAGTTAAGTTCGTCTTTGCGCCCGCGTACGCGGTATGACGCTATCTTACTACGAAAAGCACTAGCAATTTTTTCAATACCTTCACCGTTATCTATTGAGTTATTATTTTTATGCATTGTACTTCTTAAATGCGCAGAAAATGCTCGACTAGAAACAGATGTTTCGCAAACGGAACAAAATATCGACCTGCTAGCCATTTTTATAAATAATCTTTAAGTACAACTCAACCTAGTTAGCTAAGTTTGCGCTTCGCGTCCGATTACGTTACAACGCTTATCGGTATCAGTAATAACCTTGCGACAGGGCGATCGTGAGAAGGTTGAATTGTAATGATTAGACACGGAAATAAATGATCTATATCCAAATAAAGATTATCGGCAAATATTATAAATGAAAGTAATGATAGAATAATTACCTATTTAAAAGTATTATCACGAAAGAACACCCCGTCCTTGGTAAAATGCTCCCTACATAGTTGTAATGCTTTATTTATAATCGAAACCTCGGGTGCATCCGATTCTATCTGAATTTTTAAATTGATAAGAGCTTTCTCCCATCTGTCTTTCGGTGCAATAGATTTTATATCAGCAACATTATATAATTTCAACTCTACAAAAAGATCACCGGACAACTGGCTAGTTCGACGCACCTTTCCTCCAGGAACACTCCGTATCAGTATGGACTGTAGCCCCGCATCAGCACTATCTTGCTTGGAACGCCGGAAGCCTTCGTCTTCACTATCGCTGCCAATTAACCAACCCGAAGTGGATGCCTCTTCTTGGGGAGTCTTCGATAACTTTCTCGACCTGCAAACCATAAAACATGAATGTTAATAAAATTTATAAACAGTTTTGAATGTATGAAATAATTTAACAAATTAATCACTTACCGAGGACTTACAACTTCATCTTCTGGCTTATGACGCTGGGTTTTAGACTTCGTTTTAATAGAACTATAAAGAACAAAAAAAAAAAATATTAATTGAATAATATATTAGTATGGTACATATTACACTTTTAACAAAACTAATAATAAAAATATAAATACCGTGGCTTAGGAGCTTCGTCATCGGATTCAGAAAGCGTTATTTTCTTTTTGAAATTCTTGGGTTTTTTAGAGCTGAAAAATACAAAAATAATGATAAGGTATCTCCTAAAAATTTAGAAATAAACCATAGGTACGTATCTACAATAAAAATAAATAAAATAATAAAAAAATGCTTACATTGGTTTAGGCGTATCGGATTCAAAAAGACGTCTCTTTTGAGGTACTTTTGGCTTCTTAGACCTATAAATAGGAAAAAAAAAAATGTATTTAGTATAAAGCACATAATAAAGGACATGTAATTTGTCATTTCTGAAAGTCTAAAAACTACTACTTACCGTTCGTCACTGGATTCAGAAAGATCGATTTTCTTTTTTAAATTCGGGCTTGCTTTTTTGCCGATATTTTCGTTAGCAGAGTACTCCGAATCAGACCTATAAAAATAACTCGGTTAGTTATTATAATCACAGTTTTTGTGGTACTTAATAAATTTATAAAAACTTACGAACATGATTGTAATTTACGATGTTTAGTTGTTGAAAGTTAGGAACGGAATAAACGTTTTCTATAAAAAGCATTTATACGTAAACTTCACGATTTGCAGTAGTTCTCAACCTTTAACTATTTATCGTGTATATTTTCTAATATCAATACTGCTATAACATACGAATTAGTATGATTTTTAAAGGTTTAATACTTCAGGTGCTGATTTGCAAAAATAAGCAAATATGTAACAAACAAAAGTATCGTATTATCATATTGATTTATAAAGACATTCGCCGCCGCATCAAAGCGCCCGCCAAATGCGAAGTGAATATCAACTCCCGTCTCGCTCAGATGTATTAAATTACGTTTGAGCTAGAGTAGCATAGAGAGTTGCCGATTTTGTATTTGTTGAACGTGTAGGTACTTGTTCATGGTTAAGATTGTCTACAGTGAATGCTATAATTTGCGTGAACAAATATATTGAAAACAAGTCAAAACCTGTATGAATGTATCATGCATACACATGTTCATCAATCATGATATGTTTTTGCATCCACGCGCGCTAACCAACCATTCTTATCGTAAACGTATAGAATAACACACGTCGTTCGAGGCCTCCAGCGTTCACATTAATTCTTTACTAAAATGGTAAGTAGATATTGAAATGATTGATCATTGTTTTCCCTTACATACTTACCTGCTTGTTACCAATTTAGATCGAGTTAGTAAATTGTTTAAAAAAGTATTATTTATAATTTACAGAGCATATCCAGTTCGCAACCGATTAATGTCGCAACAGATGCAGATGAACTAACACCGACAACGTTTTATTCTCAACCCACATTTGATGATCCATTTCTTAAATGTTCTCAAGATGTGGATGCTTACTTCACGTACCAAAATAAATTTTTGAATGGAGCTCAAGATGTTTCTTTACTGAAGGCTTCGAAGCGAGCGAAGGAAAAGTCTAAGAAGATGGGCAATAGAAAAAAGAAAACCTTCAACAACGGCTTGAACTCCTACATTGTTAAAAAAAATAAGAAAGGCAGGCGTATCATTAAAATAAATATATCTAACCTCGAACAGGATAACGATTCTCAAGAGGTAGCAGTACAGTATATTGTAGAAGATGATTTTGATGTATTGTTAAATGCCACGGAAGGATTAGTGGATAAGATTGTAAAAAAGTTACGAAATGATAACTATTAGATATTTCCTGGCTAAAGAGTATAATATAAACATATTTTGATTATACCGTTAAATGTTCAAAAGTTAATAATATTTAAGTTAGTTTTTATTTAGAAATACATAAATTTCAAAATGATGTACATAAAATAACTAATGTGAAAATAAACTAATTAATTAATGTATCTTGTTATTTTTATTTAAGTTGTAATTTAGGAGTTTTGTTAAACTATATTTAAAAATAATATTACACGCAACTCATTTAACGTACCATTCACATGAGCATATTATTATTATTATTTTAGTATTCACTGGAGGCACAGCTTTAAATTAATACGATAAAATGCAATGAGCTTACTAAGGTTCGGTTCTTTATATAATAAATGAATCATACATGGATCTTACTTTGAACTTAAATGTGGTTAGCTTTAGAATGACAATGAATTGCGCTATTTTTATGAGTAATGTGTTAACCGAATAAACTGGTAAATTATGAATATCACATCTACGTCACATGAATTAGCCAATCACAATGCGAGGCTTACATCGCGCTTACAAAGTTTTTAACATTCGGTCATATAAATAAAAATTATATTGTATGGTTTGCTGGGAAGTCAACGACCGGACGACCTCTTCACGTAATTCATGCAATCTGGATTGGCCAACCGGAATGCATGTAGTGTTGCCTTATGAACTTGAAACCTTGGGGTGTTCTATACCTATGCGGTCGATAGCGTATAGTTACCCATCCATCGGGAGAAAGGACCCGAAGCACGTAAAACCGTACCCTAATGTCAGGTGATGTAGGAGCCTGGGGGTTACGAATCATGTCGAGCGAGCCTGATCAACTTGCTTGATGTGTTGTGCAAACACTATAGTCAAACAGGTCCTCGGACTTGTGGCGCTATGAGGTTAATGGAATCCGCTTCCTTAACCTTGCATGCAAACCGAGAGCTGGCCACCTTGGAATGTGTGTTGTGTTTATAACTTTTGTACAGCTAAGTATTGTGTTTGTGTCGGTTCTAGCTCAGCGAGTGCGGCTGACTAATCAGAGCGCCGAGAAGAACCCGAACGCAGTTATTTATCCATTTCCATCATTGCGTTGAACATTATTCCATGCGAAACGCAACGCGAAAGGCAATCAGAACAGACACAGAGCACAGAAACAAACAGATTCCATTCTGAAAAATGACTTCTCAAGATACTTTTCCTAGATATGGTTGTTTCAGATTTGAATCGACTTCTCGAGAATATTTCCTAGATATGATTGGTTGTTTCAGATCAGATTTTGATCTGAAACAACCAATAATACACTACTACGGGATGTGAACCGTGATTACCTTTATTGAGCTCCCGATATTTATGTTGCAGTTGCATGTATCATGATCACGGGTAGATCGGGGTACTCAATAAAGGTAATCGCGGTTCACATCCCGTTTATAATATTTCGAATGAACATTAGGTTAGTTCTCGAGTCTAATTCAATGCATACGAAGTCGCTGGCAGAAGCTGGTGAGTAATAAATCTATTTTTATTGATCATTCCCCTTCTGGTTGTCACCTTTGTATTGCGCACAGGCACCGTTTGATTCATTTTAAAGGCAAATTGTTACAAATACCTCTTCACAACATTTCGAGCCGCCCACTGCCGCAAATTCGATTTAAAATCGCAATGTGCTATTTTGCATAACTAGTTTTGTCGGAGTCCGGGTTGCGTAACCATTTTGAATTTATTTCTGGATTGAGGTAATAATATGGAAAGATGATATTTGATGGCGTTCCCTTTACAGTTACTATTGGAAGAACGTTGCTTAGTTTTCATTGTTAAATTAGCTGTTAGGTACTAGAGAAACCTTGAGAGAGTGTCAAATCTTGGGATTAGGTTGTCAAACCGGACCCCAGGCTCACTGAGCTGTGGCGAATGCCGGGAAAAAACATATGACATAGATTTCTTCTTTTGCCATAGATTTAATTATTATTGTTTTGTTATTGGATTATTATTTGGATTGGCATAGATTTCTATTTTGTAATTAATATTTTTCTATGATTTTACATGCCAGATGCTGGTGAAATATGCGAGCCGGTAATTGTATTGTGCTTTACCACCCTATGTAGGTACCATAATTTCAAGCGAAATAAAGTTATTCTATTCTATTCTATTCTAAAAACGCTAGGAAGATGATGAAACTAGCTCTTACTGGCGGCTTCGCTCCCGTTCGAGGTTTTTTTCATTTATAAGACCCTTCTCCTGATAAAAGCAAAAACAATAAAGAAATAATTAGCGAAATCAGTCCAGTCATTCACGCGTGATGCCGTGTTCAAGGGAAAGAAGGATTTCGTTTTGTACTCGCATAGAAGCCATTGTAGTGGGTAGCACAGGAGCGAACATCGTGAAGATCTTTCAAGAAGGCCTATGTCCCGCAGTGAACGTCTTCTTGCTTTGCTTGATGATGATGATGATGTATGAGATAATGCCGTTTGACCAAAACGGTTAAAACAGTCGAATTCTCTCGCTCATGTTTCTTTCAATCAGATAACGCCACGAAGTATTAACAAGTGAGTAAAAGCCCCTAAAATAAAGAACAACAATAATCTCCGTAAGTTATTTTATTTTCTTTGTACCTAATTGTCTTAGTCCCTGCTCACTGAACCGAATGTTATGTGTTTACTACAAAGAGTAAGTACAAACGCAAGCTTCTTTTATCTTTGTAAAACATTATCTAAGGATTCGCTAGTACTGGCGTTTCGGGAAACATTTTTGCTTTTTTTTATTAAAATATATATTAGGTAAATCTGGGGTTTTCCATTTTATAACTAACTAGCTTTTGCCCGCAACTTCGCCTGCGTAGAATTATACATAATAAACCTTCCTATTCGATAATTTTATCTATAAAAGAAGACATCAAATTCCGTTGCGTAGTTTTAAAGATTTGTTTTATTTAGGAACCCTAAAAATTCTTTGTACATCCAAATCCTAACCTATTCGTTTGTTTGTTACGCTTTAACTACCTACTCAGCTGATCGTGATTTCGTGATAAAATTTAGAATGGATTTTGAGACTCTGGTAAGGACGTGAGATAGTTTTTATCCTTAAGTGTAGGAAATATTCTTGATAATTATCACAGTCTATTATAAACCGAAAAGCCAAAAAGGTCACTTAAATCGTATGTTCTGGTGGTTTTAGACAATAGAGCTCCCTACGCAAAAAAGGGCAATACAAATGTCAATTCCATGGAATGCCATGGCATTAGCAGAGTTACCTTTAGACCAAAAAATGAAAGCTTGAATAGACGTTTTTTGTGGTTCACGGCACGATGAACATCTCTGTCTGCTTCTTAGTGCTTAATATAGACGTCACTATACCTATATATCTGACACCTGAGATATATATATATATATATATATATATATATATACCATCTACTTTGGGAATATATATATATATATATATATATTTTTTTTCCCAAAGTAGATGGCTTCTGTCCAATGGGACAACTTTGATACCTGAGATATCAGGAACATAACAGAGTATTGCAACAGGACCTTATATTACGGTAAAAATCTACCCTCTTTATCCTGTTTTTTTATTGTTTTTTATGTATGTACCCACTTAACAAGCTTATTCATAACCTGTAGGTACTGCACTATTTAAATAAATTGTATATTGTTTAAATATTTTCATTTAAATAAATTTCAAGGAATTGAATAAAGACTGGTAGAGATCCCTTATAGGGATAAGTTCGCCCTTGTGCATATATACATGTTTTTGTTTGAGTACCTATTGTATCTGCTTCTTTATATTTTCCTTTATATTTGTACCTACAATAAACATTTACAATAAAGCATTTACTTACTTACTTGCTTACTTACAATGGGAGGCCTTTGTTAATGTTGCAATTAGCAAATAGGCAATTAAAAAAAAATATATTAATGTTCTGTGATTATTTTACCCGAGTAAAGTGTCTTTAACCCAAATACCTAGTTTTAGAATTTTTGGCATAGGACTCAAAATATTGAAATTCACGTACCCAACCCAAGCTGCTGCAAATAAAAAACTGGCAGACCGATAAATTTTCTAAGGAACAATGGACACAAAAGAAAGTTCCTAATACTTCCACAACTAGGATCCCGACATTCATAGCTCGTATTTCGAAATTCGCGAACAAAATCGAACCTTTTAGGCCCTCTTTGTAAATTATACCGCGCACTTTACCCGAATTTGATTTGAATATCTACTTGGGAATAATAGGGGTGTACCGAATTTATTTCGAAAACTTTGTCGAAAAGTTTTGAGGATCGTAGTCTTGAAACTTAGAGTGCCATCGAAGGTGAGCGCAAAAAATGCAACCCGGAAAAGTTTAAATTTAATTATGTTCGCTTATTATTTTGCTAATGATGATTTTCTATTGTTATTTAAAGACCTTGATATTTTATTTTCAATATATTGGATTATCTTTCCGTCAAAATATTATTATGCCTGAAAAAGTTAATCGTCCAATTATACCTATACGAATAATCTTAAGATGGCTTGTGCATACAATTTATCTTCTTAGTTTAGGATTCAGAATCAAGTCGCTCTTTAACTTGTAGGTACTTTTATAAAATAGGGTCCTGCTGAAACCTTCCGAGAGCTTGTATACATTTATTTATTTCATTCATGCTTTTAAATAAAATCTATTTATTACTACCAAGCTGACAGAAAATGCATCATCAATGGCACCTATCTGACGCTTAAGTTATTAGGAAATTAACAGAGACTGGTGATAAAGGCCCTTAAACCAGGGGTACACTAGGGGACAAAATGTCATGACAAAATCGAAGCCGTCCGAATTCGCCTGACATATCTGGCGACATCACGCGACTTATGTAAATAGCGATTAGCGACACACGTGTCGCGCGATCTGACACTTAAGTGATTACCAGCTTAACAGAGTGGTGAAACAGGCCCCCAGCTTCGCTTACCGCTTTGTCGCCTAGCTCCGTCGGACTTTATACAGAAATGGCGTCATCGATATCTGACGCCTAAGTTTATCAGAAGCTTAATAGAGATAAGTAAAACAGGCCCTCAGCTTCGTTTACCGCTTTGACGCCTAGCTCCGTGGGACTTTATACAGAAATGGCGTCATCGATATCTGACGCCTAAGTTTATCAGAAGCTTAATAGAGATTGGTGAAACAAGCCCTCGGCTTTGCTTACCGCTTTGTCGCCTAGCTGTTCAACTCGGCGGCGCAGAACGCCGTCTACCCCACCACGGTTGTTACTTTCCGCGGGACGTTATACAGAAATGGCATCATCAATTATCTGACCTAAGTTAATCAGAAGCTTAATGCCCTCAGCTTCGCTTACCGCTTTGTCGCCTAGCTGTTCAACTCGGCAGTGCAGGAACGCCGTCTGCCCCACCACGGTTGTGACATTCCGTGGGACGTTATACTCGAAGTACGGGAACGATCCCACGCTGTCCTCTCCATAGTGTGCTGTACCTGAGACAAAAGGAATAATATACAATAGGGAGTATTGAATTGTATTGCAAATACAAATACAAAATCTTTATTGTCCGACTATAGGTATAAAGTATAAGGTGATACAGTAAAATTTTGATTCATCTATAGTCTACCAAACTTATGGTGGTGGTTATTGTAATACCTAATTGACAACATTTCATTTTTATAACACCTGAAAATGTATATATGGTTCGAAAGCATTTTGCCTCCTGATCACTGTAATATGTTTATATAATTTTAATATCGCTTATTATAAAAAATAAAAATTAATTAATAATTATGTCCTAATTTTACCAAAACTACCACAGGATAGGTGAAACGCCTTTGCTTTTTTCACGAGAAAAAATAAGCGATCATAATTTTGTATTTTTGACAACTTCAGTACAAGGGGGGCAACTCTGTAATTCTATTTTCGAAGTTCGTTGCATACCTCTTCTCTCTCACTCTCAAGATAATGACTATGAGCGGAACAGCACGAAGCGAACCTCGAAAATCGAATATTGGAGAATAGGGCCTGACATTGACAATTTGAAAATAATGTCAGTTTTTTTTTTCTATAGAGAAAAGACAAAGGGATAAGTGTGTATTCTGTGATAGTATCGGAGTTACGCCCTTTTAGAATAAGCACAAATTAATAAATTAATTATAAATTAAATACAAGCCCTAGCGAAAAAATTAAACTGTCAGCATGTTCATCTTTTCAAACAAAATACAGAGAACCATTAAAATTATAGGCTCAGAAATATGAAATGTTGTCAATTGAGATTTAATGACAGACCAATAATGTAGGTATGTATGCATAATTCCTTATTATACTCGTACACTAATACAGTGAAATACAGGACCAAAAATGCAAGGCGAACTTTCCTAAAAGGGATTTCTTTCATTTAACCTTCGAACAATTGACAGGACATTAAACGAGCAATGGTAGCGATTCGGACGATTTTTGAAATTTGTCTTCGTTACTAGTGTCTAAAATAAAGATATTTACATAAGATAAAACATTATTTCATTCTAACCTAGGATGCTGCCGTACGTTAGGGATTATTATTAACTTATATTATGTTGAAGAACAGCCTTAAAATTCACTATTAATATTCAACCGCAACCACAAGACTTCGACAGAGCTCCTTCAAGAAAATGGGAGATGAAATATGCCTTATTTACCTGTGTTGGTACGCATAAAATACCAATATCGTTATATTTATTTTGTAATTTCTTATTTTTAAATATAGATTTTTGTAGTTCGTTTTTAGCATATATTTTGATATAGATTATTAGGTATTTTGCAACTTATTTTATTAATTGTGTAAGTATTAAAATTCGTTGTTGTTATCTGTTGATTAAATTCACTTTTAGTTAAGTAAGTGATAATGACTTGAATTTAAAATATGCCCCCAAAACCCCCTGCATACTAAATTTTATGAAAATCGTTGTGGAGCTCTGTTTCCGTAATTCTGATTATAATATGTATACAAAAATTGTTCATATAAAGGTTTTTTAATTTTTTAATTTAGTTTGTGTGTTGATACTCTTGCTCCGACCCATCTTCCAAGGACCCAAAATGTTGTAGGCTCTGCTGCGGCCTCGGCGGAAGACTTCAAACGCCGAAAGTATAGCTCGCTTGGAGCTAGCTATATATTTGAGGCGTTTGGAGTCGAAACTCTGGGGCCATGGGGGCCAAGCGCGCGCCGGATGTATAAAGATATCTCGGCGCGCCTTATAGAGGCCTCCCGTGACCAGAGGGCTGGTCAATATTTCGCTCAGCGAATTTATAAGCATTGCCATACAACGTGGCAATGCTGCCAGCCTTCTGGGCACCCTCCCTATTGGCGGCGATTTGGGAGATTTTTTTTAACTTTAATTTATTATTAGTTTTAGGTAAGTAGGTTTAAGTTATTTTTAAGTTCAGACTGTTTTGTTTGTTATTATTTATTTTTCTTTGAATAAAGTTACCTTTAAGTATAAAATATATATATATATAATGTATGTAGCCTAAGACAAAACACGCATAAGACGCTTTTGCGGACCGGCCAACCGACTCGCTGAATCTACAAAAGACCAACATAGCTAGCAACTACTTACTAACTCTTACTATTCGTTCAAAAGAGGCTGGTCTATCTCACGCGCGACCACAGACCGATCAAAGGCTAATAATGAAAAAAACTTCCGACTTACCGCCTTTTCACTTAAAAGCAACAGCGTAACTTAAATTCAGTTTCACGCTTAGTTTATAATTGAGTTCCGCACTTTAGTACCTCAGGGAAGCAGGCCTTCTGGTGGTGTGTTTTCAACTAAAACGTACAACTCTAAGCCCAGACTAAGTATGTCTCGAAGTCGCAATGCAGGAATAAAGAGTACCGACTGCAATAAAGACTTCAATGGAACTTAGCGAGTTATTTCGCTAAACACTCACTAAGATCTAAACACTTTGTTCGGGAATATTGATGTGTTTATTTTTATTGCATTTTCTTGGACTCTCCTACGAAAGCCAAATATGTAGGAAAAATGTAAGTTTTTATTTAAAACTAGCTTCTGCCCGCGACTTCGTCCGCGTAGACTTCATTTATTGACAAAAGTCACATATTGCTATGCATATTTGAACAGGCACTTAGCACCCCTATTCTGACATTTAATTGGTATTTTTTTTATAATAAGCGATATTAATCCCATGGGAATATTGAAAATCCCTCCTTAGTGCACCGCTATGATACTGAAGCAATATTTATATAGGTACGTTGCGACTCTAGGCAGCTGCGATTTTCGACATGTTCATCGCTATCCCGCAGGAACTGTGCAATTTTCCAGGATAAAAAGTAGCCTAATAACCTGGCCGGTGATTTTCTCAACAGATTAGTAAAGTTTCCAACTAAATCCGTTCAGCCGTTTTCACGTGATTCGCGCACAAATATACAGACAAAACCAATAAACAGACAAAAATTCTAAAAACTGTTGAAACGTGTTCTGTTATCGATTCTAAGTATCCCCAGCCTATTTTTTTTTAATATCTTCCATGTACAGACTTTTGACCCTCTTCAGCTTTATTATATGTATAGATTATATAGATTAGTAAAGTAAATTCTGCACTTTTCCAATGGTCTTATAGCCTAGTTAGAAGAAATAAAAACCGGCCGCGGCAAACGGTCGCTCTATAATTCCCTCATCTATGTAAAACCTTCGCGTCCTCTTGCTCTTACGTATACTAATTATAAATTGCTCCGTTGTATTTAACGCTCGGCTCATGTTAATTTAATGATCTCGTGATTAATTAATAGGTATTCTTGACGTGGATGTGACTAGACACTTTAGTGACGTCGAAATGGTTTTAGTACGTTGCCACTTCGGCGTTCGCTTGGAAGGTTATCAGACTAAAAGCAATATGACATAATTGTAGTCAGTTGACAAAATAAATTAGTAATTTCAATTTTGAAAACTCCGAAGGAATTGAAAGTAATTTTATATGGTTAAATAAAAATCTGTTCATCATCATCATCAGCCTACATGTGTATACGTCTCACTGCTGGGCACAGGCCTCCTCTCAGAATGAGCACACAGAATGAGCTCATAGTAAATTTCACATAAATTCCGATAAACTCAGAGGTGTGAGCCCAAGTTTTGAACCCACGACCCTCTGTTTAAAAGGCAGGTCAAAACAGGTCAAAACACTAGGCTGCCAAAGCTTTTTTTCTTATAGTACCTAATAATATTATTATAATAAAAATCTGTTATAGGCTCGATCGTAAATCATTTTCGTCATTTAAGATAATAGATATTTTTATAAAATAACTGACAAGACAAAGCGAGAAATTAACTGAACATAATTATCTTGTCTGAAGGCAAATGCAAAGTTTAAAAATAAAATACCAAGCCAACGTAAAGTTAACAGCTTAACTAATGTTTATGGAAGTCGTTATTGCAATTATAGTAGCTAACTAAACTGTCTTCAAACAGCTTCAAATAGCTTTAAATAAAGACCGGCTTGTCATTAAAAATGCCTGTAAAATGGCACATTAGTTTGAAATGGCTAACGTAAGCGACACTGAAGAGTGAATAAAAGACGTACATGAATGAAAAGTGTGAATGGAGCAGCGAATACTTATGCCAACTGGAGATGATAGAAGTAGGTGACATTCTTTTGTAAAAATGCGTTCCAACACATACCTACGATCCATTGTACGTAAAGGAAAAACATTTGAAAACAGATAGAGATTGATTGATACTTGGAAATAACAGATTGTATAACAACAAAACTTTAATTTTATATAACGGGTGGAATGCAATCAATGGACTTCCTGTAAATATTGTGTCGTACTGTCGTCTATATGGCGTATGATTAATTCGTAATTATCAAAAAGTCCTCTTGAAATAAAAATGCAACGGCATTAAAACAATAATTATGATGTCCTTAAAACTCGAAAACGGTTGATTTTTTTTTATGCAAGTTCAAGAAACTGTCGCAGAAAATAGCTGGTACGAAATACTCATTATTAGTGAAATTTTATAGTGGTGATAGCCTGATAGTATTAGCACAATTTCCATTTAACTATTAAGCCCGTCATGCTTGAAACCGGTTGTCTATAAAGTCGGTTTACGGTCGATACTTTTACGTGATAACGATAAATGATCGCTTTTGGGGGTAGGCTATGTTACGCCATCTATCGGCACCTTGGTTAAATCGCTTAGTATCTATCAAATCAATCTATCGACCCTCAAAGTGAGGTACGAAAAGTGGTTGCGACAACAAGCAACAGATGTCGCTATTTGCAACACACATTGACGTCAGTAACGTTACGCGATGTGTCATGCTTTTTCCTAAATGCGGCCGGCGTTCATCGATTTATAAGATGTTATCACGTTAAAAACTCGATGTAGGTAGTGTTAAACTCGATTTATTAGTATCAAACTTTATGTCATTTTCACACTCACAGACAGCCATAACTTTTTGCAGCAAGTCTTCCATAGCTTTAATAGAAACGGGTTATAGTTAAGTTAAATACCGTACATTAAAGTCGCGCGTTAATCGTAACGTTACACTCTGTGTCAAATAGAATATTGAATGCGCGATTACGCAGAACAAAGGGTTGATTAAGAAATTATGTGAACTCAACATCTGAGCCCGAGTATAGCTCAGGTGAATGGTTTTAATTCGTGAGTGTGTACAACCCCTTTTTTACACTCGGGTCGTGTAAAGGTTGGATGTGGCTTAAAGGGGTGTAGCGGAATTTATAATGTGATATAAAACAACGCGCTGGGTTGTAGTTATTTATATAGGTGCTAGCTTTGACCTGTGACTGTGTTCGCGAAGTTTTAGATGTGGCAGTTGAAATTCCAGGATTTTACTGAATGACCAGATTTTAGGTACCTACAAAATTACACCGTAGTGCTTATTAACGTTCGTGAAGGTAACTTAAATTCAAAAATGTTAGATACTTAGTTACATTACAATTATATTGTGGCAATTTTTTCTGTCTACCTGTGATCATGATGCATACAATTTTTTACGTTGATATTTATTTCCGTTGAGATAATATATAAATACATATAAATATCATGGGACAAATTACACCAATTGACCCAGTCCCAAACTAAGCACAAGGCTTGTAGAATGGGTACCAGGCAACGGATAAACATACTTATATAATGTAGGTAAATACATACAACATCCATGGCTCGGGTACAAACATTCGTATTCATCATACAAATGTCTGCCCCTACCGGGATTCGAACCCGGGACCTCTAGCTTCATAGTCAGAGTCACTAACCACTAGGCTATCCGGTCGTCAATAAGTAAAAAAACGTATAATTCTTTACTAAGGTTCATTCGTATAATAATCGGTGACACTAGGCATGTCAAATCAACAATAAGAAAATATAAGAAAGGCAAAAATGAGGGCGGCGTAAGGAGTCTGCAACAGTCGAAATATGGAAACTCGTTTAATGTAATTCCGGTCTACAATTTCTGAAAGATAACTTTATTATTATTATTTTTTAGCTGTAAAGGGGAATTTCTTTTTCAGCATCAATCTAAACTCTACGTCTCTCAGTATTTATTGTCCCTTCATTTCTTACGTCCGTAAAACTTGCGACGAATGAATAAAATATACTGTTCCAACTGGGTCAAATAAGTTTCTAAACGGAATCGTAAACAAGTTAATAAAACACCGTTCGAATTAGCCGTTAAACTTTTAGATTAGAAAAAATTAAATTGAACATGGTTCAGATTCTCTTGTATTTACTCCCACTGTTGCAACCCTTTAGTTCTTATCCATTATGGTGGATTTGCAATGGATTTTTCCTAATACTAAGCCAACATTACATGTGATACCTAATAACTGACCATACTTTTTTTCAAATATCTAAGTAAACGTGCCACGTCGTATGCAAATAGGTAGCGCGATAGCTAATATCCACCAGTTTTGAGTGCATTTCGATAAGTCTCGTGTCGCATGCCTATTATATTTATACTAGTTTCTGCCTGCGACTTTGTCTGCGTGGAATTAAACATTATAAATCTTCCTCTTGAATCACTCTATCTAGTATTTAAACAAAACCGCATCAAAATCCGTTGCGTAGTTTTAAAGACCTAAGCTTAAGGACAGAAAAACAGACAGCGGAAAGCGACTTTGTGCGTATATAATTAAATATCAATTTGGCAGATAAATAATTAGGTAGGTACTCGTACGACCAATGAGTGCCATTTTCCACGACATAACATACGCAAATTATTTATGTAAGTTCTCAATACATAGTTTTGCCCTTGTCAGACACAGATCAAACATAATTTTTTTCTATAACAGGTTAATAACTTTTTATGTTTGAAAATTTTGACTTTCGGTAACTTTCATCAACCTTGTCAAATTTATTTTGAAATCAGGCGTTATTCAGCAGAGGTCTACTTTAATCAATCGTTTTATTTTTCAATCAACCATTGTGAGTGCAATAGTTAAATCTACTCCGCTTTGGCAGCGGAAGTAGCGAACTATCTAACTAATATTATAAATGCGAAAGTATGGATGGATGGATGGATGGATGAATGTTTGTTTGTTACTCAATCACGCCAGAACGGCCCAACGGATCTGGATGAAATTCGGCACATATATAGAAAAAAGTCTGGAATAGCACATAGGCTACTTTTTATCCCGAAAAATTCCCGCGGGATAGCGATAAACGAATTCTTTGCAGACGAAGTCGCTGGCAACAGCTAGTTTTTTATAAAGATAGAAAGAAAGAAAGAATTTTTTATTTGCATCATTACAAGTAAAAACTAGTGCAACCCTTTCTGTATTATCACATAGATTTTCTTCGCTATTCAGTAAATACATCAATTTTGAAGCTGACGAGAAAAGATCCGCAAAGTTGTACTGTAACATTGCCGTTTGCCATATCCATCCTTTCCAGTCAACCCTTCCAGAGCTTACCTACCGCCATTTAGCCAAATTACCAGACTTTAATCGGGCGGTTCATGTCTCATTTACTTCCTTTTTATAGCTCCACGGCATGTTTTTGAAAGACTACCCACTCCACTCGAAATAGGCCTTCGTTGTGTCAATTTAGAGTCGAGTTCCCTCCGACGTGTTGGGCTTTTGCTATTTGTAAAGTACGTAATGGTTCCGCTATGGTCGCGTTTAAGAACGCGGTGTAGTTTTAGCGAAATTGCCTGGTTAATTCCTTATAAAGCACTCTAGTACCCTTATCGAGGTGATGGTGATACAATAAGCACTACGAACTACTAAGCAGCGGTAGCAAATCACTTACTCTTTAGTAAAATATCGTACTCTGTATAGGCATTTATGAATAACAATAAATCTATTTATATTTCTATCAATACTTTAAAAATATGTGATAAGTGTGTTAATAGTATAAATATGGAAGGTATTTACATGTCTTATTTTTTATTTTAGCTACCTTAAATTTAGGTATTTTATTTAATCAGGCTTTACTTTGCTTTTTCAAATTTACCCTGCTACAAAACTTTAGGGGAAAGTATTAAAAATAACACCCGTGATAATACTATTCCAATTCCATATGAAATATTGAAAATTACTAAATTGTATTAAGTACAATAGTAGTAGTAATAATGTCTTTTATTTTAAACCCTCTCATTTATGCACAAAATGTTTTGAAGTTAGAAAAAAGAAGATCCTCTAATTAAAAGCTTCAAGGAAATGCGTTATACTTCTCGTTTCACGCCTAGGCAGGGAACGTAAAACCTAAGAGGCTTAAACTAAAGGCATTAGGTCAAGTGGGCTTCCTTCGTTAAGCTTGTTACATTATTAATGGAGCTAGCTCAAAGATAACCGGTTAAAGACGTGATATAAGTATACGGAGGGGCGACCACATAAATCAACTCTAATAGTTTTAAACGATTCATTGTTAAAAACCAAATTTAATGCGTTTAACAAAAATGCGTCGAAATATTGGGAGCTCGTTAAAGCTTATCGCGGTCTACGTCCCGTAGAAAATATATTTCAGTATCAAAATAATTATACAGGGTGTATCAGACACCCCTAACAATAATCCACTGGGGTATAATAACCATAGATATAGAAGCTAAAAAAAATATTAAAAAAAAAAATAGAGTAATTTTTTTTATATTTTCTATAGGAATGATTACAGGTTAATACTACCATTCCTATAGAAAATATATAAAAAAATTACTCCAATTTTTTTTATAATAGTTTTTTTAGCTTCTAATAGCTATGGTTATATACCCCAGTGGATTATTGTTAGGGGGTGTCTGATACACCCAGTATAAGTAGTTTTTTATTATTCATATTAATAAACTCTTTTTTGATGTATTTTGTACAAGTAAGAATTTTCATTTTCTTACTAAACTTCTTTCTTTTTATCAAGGTATGATCGTGGACTAACAATTTAAGTTTTGAATTCATTTTGTTTGATATTCCTTCGTTAAATACTAAGTACAAAGTATGTACGTAAGTAGTAAAAGCCCGGTTTTTGTAGATTTAAGAAGCAAACTATGGATGTTGCAAAATCTTACTTTAACATAGTGATATACAAATAGAAACACTAATCACCGGTATTTAAGAATAAAATGTTACCAAGACAACAATTATCTTTGTAATATGACCGCGGGAAGAGGACACAGATCAGGATCTCTATCTGTGTTTGTATAATACCTACAACAAAATATTGTTGTTATAAAGAAAAGACAGAAATCATTAATTTTTAATGTTCTCCTTCACTTTTGAAATTTTGTAATTATATCTAATAAACTTTCAGTAACCCATACATTTCTATGAATATACTCTTTGCAAATGTTTACGTACGTAGTAGCTATTTTATGTTAATTTCTACGTGATACCTCTATCCGTTCATGAGAAAATTGTGGTGACGCACTGATACACACACATACAAATAGAGAGAAAGAGAGACACACGCCACCCTAAAAATATAACAAACGACGACCACCCAAATGTAATCACCCCCATTATTTAAACGACTCACTGTTCACAATTCTCTAACTCCAAAAACTACCACAACATCTACCCAAAAATCTATTCCAAAGGCTTTAAGGCCACCGGAATAAGGAAAAACTCCATCACGGTCCGTGGAAACGAACAAGCGTGTACGGAAAAGGTCACACCGGATGTAAATGAGGCAAATGATGAATGCCAAGCTAACCGGGGAAGGAAAAATCGAGTTTATTTTCAGGATTAGTTATATGTGAATGACGGTCGAATTCGGATCAGGTCAGTGAAAATAAGGCGGTGACTAAGCGTATTTAGAAACTGTTGAAAAGATAGAACCTGTAAAACTGATAACGACTGCTGCTGCAGCTTTGAGTCAAGCTTTTTTTATATTGGACAGTGCTGCTGTTAGTGATCTTGACGTTATCCAGTTGTATTAATGTTGAAATGCCCTGTGGAAACACAATAAACTACGTACAAACAACGTTGCTTTTGATTTTGCGCGAAAATATCCAAAAACCCCTTTTATCTGAACAAATACGGAACAACCAAATAAATAATGGAAAAAGGAGAAAATTAGGCGCGTTGAATTACTTATTCCGTACACATTGTGATGCGAACTAGCGTCGTGAATTCTATGGAGAAAAAGTCTGATGGAGGAAGTTTGCTAACATCAAACGTAGGGTCCAATCGACCCTAAATTACGTTGGATCTTTATTCAGTAATTGCTATATGCTCACTATTTGAGTAAGGGGTATTTTTACAGGGTTTGTTATCCGATTCGTGAGTATTATTAGACAATGGATGTTTGTAACATAAACTGTATTTGTTGTGTCGACTTCATTATTTGTGTCGTTTTATTTTTTACTCTTAGAAGCGTACGTTGTTAATACAATTTGTTTTCAAATAAGTGTTTTATCCTGTGAAGTAAATTATAGGTCCAACTCTATCTGTAATAAATCTCCGAGAGGTTTTTCGGTAATGTTTTTAAATTTATTTTACCCAGTCTTGTCTGTAGAGATTGTATGTATATCTTGACTATTGTTTGGTGGAAATAAAAAAGCAGTCATCTCCAATATATTCGGCTGTCATTGCAGCTAGTGACAATATTAAAGCTGAACATTCCTGGCTGTATACTGGGTTTCAGAATTCACTTGCCGCTATCCCGCGGGAACTATGCAATTTACCGGGATAGAAACTATACTATGTCCTTCGCCGGGACTAACGGATACGGCAACTTATCTCTATACCTAATTTCAATGAAATCGGTTCAGTGGTTTGTGCGTGGAAGCGTAACCAGATAAACAGGCAGACAATTACTTTCGCAATTAAAATATTAGTATGGATCTAAACTAAACTGAAGTTAGAGGTCAGGAATTAGTTAAATAGACAATTCTTCTACATAATTATAACGTAACAATTGCTTGAAATTTCAAGCAACTAAACAATGGGCGATACAATGACATCATTTGCAATCAGTGATACGCATCAATTTTCCAAGTGACGCAACCAACTTTATTGCGATACAAATAAAACGTACAGATAATAAAGTTGCCATCTCTTCAAAATTTCCTTGCGATCCAAAATTCCTGCGCAAATTTACGAACAGCGCAACAAATTCTTAAGGCGCCCACAATAAAAACACATGAGTGAGCACCCTAAATTTTGCAAAAAAAAACTTTTTAACGCTCATCACACTCAGGTGATAACGATTTTACCCAGCCAAAGTGAAAGGTGCGGTTTTGCGGGCTTCTTTGAATACATAACACCCTTTTTTCGCTAGCACCTTCAACTTTCTTTTGCAATGAAGATCCGGGCGTTATACTGGTTCCGTGACGGGAATATGCAATGAACGTTACTGGGACTCGTAAAGTACGTATATAACACCGAAATGTAATGTTACGGGGTTGTTTTAACAAGCTTTGTTTTCGTTTACGATAGGCTTTGAATGTTGGGAGATTGTGTTGCGTAACTTGCCGTTTTGCTATAATGATTTTGATGGCGGCCTGGAAGAATATTCTGATCAGTAGGAACCCCAATTTAGAATAATGTCAAAAATATGTCATTATAAGCTAGCGGTGTCCGGTCATAGATTTGTGGCGACATCCTTCTCGCCACATACGACCAAAAACTGACGCAAACTACATTAAAGTTATCCGAGCCATTGAACATATATACAAGAACTCGACAACAACCGTCGGGCAGTAGCCCACCAGACACAATACCCGTCTGGTCGGAGGATCCTCTCTTTTCAATGGTGGATGAGGAACTTTACACCCTGTTCCTCACGGCCCCGAAAGATTCAATACATTTTTTGACGTGATAACGTCTTCTAAATAGATGAACGCCGGTTACACTCACGAAAAAGGCATGACTCATTGCGTTACGTTCCGCGTGACGTCAGAGTGTGCAAGAGAGAGTGACGTCAGAGTGTGCAAGCGAGAGCGCGGAGCAAGCGATAGAGAGGCACGCATTACTGAGTTTATTAGCTGGTGTAACTTTGACCGACGTTGCTAGAAACTTATAAAATTGTAACTTATAGATAAGAGAAACGAATCCCAAGAAACGCGTTATTTAATGCTGAATATTTTATTGAATCAGGCTCTAATTTGCGGAGGTCAATTTCAATGAACAAAGAACATTTACATTGCTACTCCGCTACTCAAAGAAAGTAGTAAGGTAAAAGTTTTTTGTTTATTTGTTTACTAGCAGTTGCCAGCGACTTCGTCTGCAAAGAACTTACGAACTTACTGAAGTTAGTTAATCGTTATCCCGCGGGAACTACGCAATTTTCAGGGATAAAAAGTAGCCTATGTCCTATTACAGACTTTTCTCTATCTATGTGCCGAATTTCATCCAGATCTGTTGGGCCGTTCTGGCGTGATTGAGTAACAAACAAACATCCATCCATCCATCCATCCATACTTTCGCATTTATAATATTACTTGAAGTGTTAGTAGCTTCTTCCATGCTGGACCTAAAAGACCTAAAAGCCACGCTTAGCATGACTGCGGGCGTATAGGTAGAAAGGGGAATCAAAATAGTGATGGGTAGCCGCATCGCCTACAACATGATACCTATAAACTCTAGAACAGTAGCAAATGAAGGAATTAGAATAACTTAATGTGAACACAGTCTCCGATCATGTTGGAGGTAGGATTAAAAAAAAAAAAAAAAGATTCCTATTTACGCCCATTCCCTCGATGGGCTTTTACATTATACGCAGGAAGAGAAGCAACTGGCACATTCTATGTTTTTTCTTTGCTCCCAGACTGGCATGGAAGGAACCGTTTAGGTTCACTTGGTCCACATTACCATTTTGTTCACATTCCTACTTCGTCCGAAATCCCACTTCGTCCGCAATCAATTCCCAAATCGTCCGCTTCCCATTTTGTCAGCATTCCCATCTCGTCCACTTCCCATTTTGTCAAGATTACCATCTCGTTCACATTCCCAACTCGTTTGCATTCTCATTTGGTCCATATTCCCAGTTCGTCCGCATTCCCATTTCGTCCACATTCCAAGACACAACATTAATAAAATACAATTGAATTGATTACTTATTTTTAAAAGTTTGCTCCAGTTGCGGTTTGGACGAAGTGGGAATGTGGACGAAGTGGGAATGTGGACGAAACGGGAATGTGGACGAAATGGGAATGTGGACGAAGTTGGAATGTGAACGAAGTGGGAAGAGGACGAAGTGGGAATGGGGACGAAGTGGGAAGAGGACGAAGTGGGAATTTGGCGAAGTGGGAAGAGGACGAAGTGGGAATATGGACGAAATGGGAATATGGACGAAATGGGAATGTGGACGAAGTGAACCTAAACGGAAGTAACAACTGACGAAGTTAGTTTAGAGAATCACACAGCTGGATAGACTGTTACACTAAGTTACGAACATCGGTGTAACAAACGGTGTGTCTTAAGTGTTCCTCTGTCGAATTATTACCCTTTTATTAATATATGGCGGCATTAACTACCAGTCGTTAAGTTAAGGCGGCTGTGAAATTTCTCAAGCTGCGTATAAAAGAGGTTTTCAAATATTCACAGTAAAGCGAAAGTTTGTTGAAAGTCTCGAGTATTTTATGTCTTGATGCTTTTTGCAAATAAAGAATATAAAATCCACTTATTTTAGAGTAAAAAATATTTTTTTAAAAAGGTGGAAAATGAGCAAGAGGGTCAGCTGATGGTAAGTGAACACCACCACTCATGTACACGGGTGTACACCAAAGGATTGCAAATGCGTTAGCAGCCTAGACGGATAAGATGAAATACTTTAAAAATTAAAATTATCATGATGTGTCCTAGTAATATTACCGGCGGTCTTGCTCACTTGAACACAGCAGCGCAATCACTACTGCTTAGCAGAAGGATTAATGACTAAGATGTTAGCGACCCGAAATGACCGAAAAGAAATGAAATTAATAAAAATCAAATTAATGAACTAAATTTAAACATACATGTCATTATTATTTAACATTACTACTTTACACTTACTTTACTTTTTACTTTACTTTTACTTTTTTTTTTACTTTTTGCGGGTGGTAGGGCCTTGTGCAAGGTCCATCCGGATCGCTACCACCATCTTACTCGCTAATCCTGCCGCAAAGCAGCAGTGCTTGCACTGCTGTGTTCCGGTGTGGAGAGTAAGACAGCCGGGGAAATCACGGGCACAAGAGGCATTTCATCTAAGTCCTCCAGGTTGGCAACGCATCTGCAATCCATCCGGGGTTGCGGGTGTCTATGGGCAGTGGTGATCGCTTACCATCAGGTGACCCACTTGCTCGTTTGCCTTCCTATTCACATAAAAAAAAAAAAAAAACTTCTGTAAGTATACCTTTTTTCTGTTTTGATTGTTATAATGTCGTGTTCAATAAAGAGTTATTGTATTGTGTTGTATTGTAATATTTTTTACTTTTAATTTTAACCAGCATGGTTATGTTGATTTTATTTGACTAGGTACCTAATTACTATAATTTTTGAATTCACTAACACACTAAAATTTCGAGTGCATCAAAGTACAATAACAAAACATAACAACTTTGTTAATCTTAGCGGAAAACTAATTAAATTCGCCTTAAATCTCATAACAATTAATTTCAAAACGAATCCTTAAGCATTACATGCAACTCGAAGCTTTCAGTGTTATGGTTTCAACACGAAACTAAACCACAATGAAGAGCTCTGACACAATAATGAAAAGCATTTTTAGTTCCATACGAGCAAAGGAAAAAGGTTCTAACACCTTTTTTTTACATAAAATAGGCTTACGTTTGACTTCAATCTCACTTGATGGAAGGCGAAGATGAGGCCTAAGGTACCTTCTTTGTCCGTTCACCCGACCGTCTGTTTGTCGCTCAAGAACGCGTCAAGGAACATTTAAGATTTATTTTTTAAATAACATATTAATTTTCTTGATCAAAAAAACATGACTAAAAATAATATTAAATTAAAAACGAAACTTAAAAAGAAAAATAAAAACTATAAATAGAAAATTTGCCCCAGATCGCTACCTATTTTAAGGTTATATTTTGAAGGTAAGTTTTCATATTATATCGTGGTAGATAATCAATTATATTTGGGCTTTTTCGCGTAGACGTCATAGAGTTGTAATTGCAATTTTAAATGAACTGATATAAACAAACAAACACATACACAAACATAAACATTTACCTACCTTGCTATTTCTCTACTCTCCGCTTTTGTGAGTAGCAGAGTAGCTGATGTAATAAATTATTGTTAACTAGCTTTTTCCCGCGACTTCGTCCGCGTAGACTTCATTTATTGACAAATAGCTTTTGCCTGCGGCTTTGCTCGCGTGTACCAGGAGTATTTCAATCCCGTTTTTTCCCGTTCCCGTGGGAATTTTGGAAATTCCTCTCTTAGTGCTTTTCTACATTCTCCAAACAACCTAAATGCCGAATTTCAGCGTTCTATAACCAGTAAAACGAAAAGTCCCGTTTTCCCGTTCCCGTGGGAATTTTGGAAAATTATCTTTTATAGCTTCTCTACACTTACTTTTCAAGCAACCTCCATGCCAAGTTTCAGCTTTCTACGACCAGTAAAACGAAAAATCCCGTTTTTTCCCGTTCCCGTGGGAATTTTGGAAAGTCCTCTCTTAATGCTTCTCTACACTCCCCAAGCAACCTACATGTCGAATTTCAGCTTTCTACAACCAGTAAAACGAAAAGTTCCGTTTTTCCCGTTCCCGTGGGAATTTCAGAAAATTTTGTCTCTTAGTGCTTTCCTACACTCATCAAGCAACCTACATGCCAAATTTCAGCTTTCTACGACCTGTAAAACAAAAATCCCGTTTTTCCCGTTCCCGTGGGAATTTTGGACATTCCTCTCTCAATGCTCCTCTACACTCTCCAAACAACCTACATGCCAAATTTCGACTTTCTACGACCTGCAGTATAACAAAAAATCCCGTTTTTTCCCGTTCATTTCCATCAAAATTTTGGGAAATCCTTTTGTATAGTGCTCCCCAAGGAACCTGAAGGCCAAATTTCAGTTTTCTACGATAATTAAAACGAAAAATCGATCCTGTAGATCTGAATATAAATCCCGTTTTTTTCTTATCCCGTTGGAATTTTCGAAAATCCTTAAAACTGTGTTTTACTATTATAATCACCTAATTCTATGCCAAATTTGAAGTCTAGTAATTATAGTTCAGGATTTCGTTGAACTGAATATATAAATCCCGTTTTTTCCTTATCCCGTGAGAATTCCCAAACATCCTGAAATTATTTTCTTAGTTTTGTAATCATCTACTTGTGTATGAAATTTGAAGAGTATATTTATTAAGTATAGTTACTGAGATAGGGTCACTCGGAATCGAATATAATAAATCCCGTTTTTTCCCGTTCCCGTGGAAATGTGTGTGTGTGTGTGTGTGTGTGTGTGTCAGGTAGGTATGTGTGTTATTGTTTTCGTAATCAGCGACCCGATAAACCGTACAAACAATACTACCCACTATAATATAATAATAATAATACCCACGTTGATTTTCAGACTTTGTCACCCCCTATCCCCTTTTAGGGGTTGAATTTTCAAAAAACCTGAAACAGGTGTTTACTCATTTATCGTTAGGAATACTCATGTGAAGTTTTGAATAAAATAGTCTAACTAATCTTGTTTCTCCATACAAACTTTGGACCCCCATTTAACCCCTTTAGGGGTCGAATTTTGAAAAATCCTTTCTTAGTGCACCCCTAGACCTTATAAGGAACCTACGTGGCAAATTTGGAATCTCTAGAACCAGCGGTTTGGGCTGTGCGCTGATATGTCAGTCAGTCAGTCAGTCAGTCAGTCAGTCAGTCAGTCAGTCAGTCAGTTTCTTCTTTTATATATTTAGATTTACCAAAAATGGGGTACGTACATTTTTAACCCCCCGTGCAAAAAGAGGGGTGTTAATAAGTTTGACGTCGATGTATCTGTATGCGTATGTGTCTGTCTGTGGAATCGTAGCTCTCAAACGTGTTTAATTCGAAAGTCCAAGTCCTAGTCATTACGGTGGGTTTTAGCCATGTTTCGTAAAAATTGGTCGAGCTTTTTTAAGAGTATAGGTACCTATCAGGTTTTTTTTTTTTCAAAAATAATGTTAGGCATTTTCGACGTAAAATTGAGTTAAGTATTTTTATTTGACGTATGATTACTCGATTAATGCTTTAATAATGGGCCTACTCAATAATGAAATAATTTAGCTGTACTACTGGTATGCTACTATTTACAATATGCCTACGGATATTTTTTTACAGGGAACCATTTCACGCCTTTTCGGCTTGAGGAGTAGTTTTTGCAACACTGTAGGTATAAATTTTCCTTATTTCAGTTATTTCAGCCCATGTCGCTTCCACCAACACTAACTCCATACCTAAGGCTCTAATGAAACACATTAATAACATCTGTGTACGCTAAAACGTCTTTTGTTTCATATACGAATTCGGAAATTGTTCGTCTTTTTATTATATTTCTCGGTCTGTCAGAGGACAATGTTATTAGGAAAATAATTATTGTATTTAGCCTATTTTCTGTAATCCGCACGGAGTAAATAATGGTTACGCCTTGATTCGACGGTAAAGGAAAACAGTTATACGAAACTAGCACGTTTGTTTGGCTTGAGGAAAAATAGGGTACGGTTTGTATAAAAGGAATGAAGGATAATTTCCAACAAACGGCTCACATCGCATCGGATCGGAAAGAACACGAACGGATGCGGCAACAGCTGATAGCGTCCGTCAAAATGTCGAATTCTTACATAAGCTGATCGTGCGTTGCAGCACTTTCGGCTACGATCACGTGTCTACAAAAAGGAGGATCTTCAATCTGGTATTGCCCGCTTGGTTGTTTGACATTCTATTTTATACAAAACAATACAGAACCTTTCTGCGCGCAGCCCGATACGGTAGGTACTTAGCCGGTACATTAGTAATAGTTAAACTATTCCGTTTGTTAATCGTATCGCATACCTCAATATTAACTAAATGATACTTCAATTATCTGAATCCTTTGAACTAACGTCTGACTGTAATCCTAAGCCGCTAATTTTGATCAAACATTATCGTCGATTGATTATCTTAGTGATGTTAACGTTTAAACAGGAACTAGATCAGATAATGAAGATAAAGTGGTTAATTTCAGATGTATTGACGTTTTGAAATAATAACAAGGTACACTAATACGACAGCATACCTTATTCATGCTCGTATTAAATGATTTTGTGTGAATCAATTCTAAATATTATCCGGGTCAAAAAAGGGTCTTTTGTTCCATTGTATGTATCTTCATTCAATATTCACCAAATTCTTTGTCATTAATCTCACTTTGGTGTTTAAGAATGGAACCAGATCTTAGGGTGCGACCACACCGCCGCTTAAAAAACGGTGACGTTACGGAATCGCAACAAAATGTATGAAGAAACGGTGAGAAAGCGTGACGCATACGACACGTCACTGCGTATACGCGGCGGTTTGGTTGCACCCTTAATTAGTCAATCGATGTTTCTTTACACAGCAGTGGTAAGGGTTTATATAGATTTTTTTTTCTGAACTACTTTTTTATAAAACAGAACGAAAAAGATGAAAATAAAGATAAGTTGCATGACTTGACCTCACTATATAGCGGAGAAGCAAAATAAAGTTATTCGTCTATTTTAACATCTATTACCTATTTGAAAATTGAAATATAATATCAAATGTAAGAAATATTGAAACACAAAACACACACTAAAAGACTAACAACCTTCACTTGAAGTTCTAATTGAGATGAAATTTTCGATAATTGTTCAGACAACGGCGTAGGCGATATAATTATACCTATCTGGCTTTGAAATTACTTAATACTTGAAGCAAACAATGTCTGAACTGAGCGAAGCAAGTAGTTAAGCAATTAGAATTCTGTAATAATAACAAACTTTTTGACTAGACTATGCCAAGTCCATGAGGTAAAGTAAGTGAATAAGTAAAATGTTTTTTGTACATAAATAATGAATGTATGTATTGTGTAAACACTTTATACTATAAAAATAAAACATTTAAGATTCACGCTCAAAGACAAACTTATTATTAACTTATAATTCCAATCAATCTTATTGTTTGCGTATGTGTCAAAATTTATGTCAGTATTTTTTAATATTTGCTGTGATCGCGAAAAACAATTTCTAACTGCAATACTAAATAAAAAAACTACAAACAATTCAAATTGTTTACCAGCAGAACCGAACAAAACCAACAATATCAATGGTAAAATATTCGGAACTATCGCGAGCAAAATCTATTTACACGAAATAATTACATTAGTTGTTCAAACATTTGTCGAGATTTGGACAAACACACCAATGTTGTGGCTCTCGACATTGGGTACTATTTGGTAATGGAGAGATTTGCTTTGAGATTGCTTTTAATGCAATCTAAGGCAAAGGGAATAAATAAGTAAACTTGGAAGCAGTTTTGTAAGAAATTTTTGGAACTCCTTAAATACTAGCTTAGTTTTGGCATCTTAAATTAAAGTTTCAACACAACTTTGACTGAGATTGTACATTAATGACCTAAAAACCTTTGCTTTAACAAAAAAAAATTGACACTTCAAAATCTTTGACTGTTCTGGTAGTGCCAAAAATTATTATTTATGTAACATTTTAAAAAGCATTACAGGCAACAAGTTTGCAGAAATATTAAATTCATTACTATCGTAATATGAACATGACTTTTTTTGTAATGGCCAGTTAATTTTTAATGCGCGTATAACCACTACTCATTTCATTGAAATAATATGTTTAACTTCGGATTAACAACGATCTGCAGAGCTGACGAGGACCAAGAACTTTTTAAGCTCGTAAGCCTCATAATCTCAGGGATTTTTAACCGACTTCAAAAAAAAAGGAGGAGGTTCTCAATTCGGTTGTATTTTTTTTTTTTTATTTTTTTTTTTTATTATTATTATTATTTTTTTTTGTTTGTTATTTCAGAACTTTGTCAGTTGTGGACCGATTTGGAAAGTTCTTTTTTTGTTGGAAAGGGAATACTTCCAGTTTGGTCCCATTGCCACCAAATCAAGATCTGATAATGGGATCCTGGAGAAATCGAGGGCAACCTTCAAATTTTATAAGCACACCTATAGCGATTTTAACATTTTTGACACCAAATCAAGTATTTACATTCAGAAAGTATAATTTGGTGGACTGGACCTGATGAAGAAGACTGCTGAAGGCCAACGGAACTCGTAATAAAAACTAAGTAATGCTCGCACGGCTATAAGTGATCTCGATTTATATAGATAAGCAACTAAGAAGAAGAGGCTTTAAGCTGATGATTTTTTCGAACTGATCTGATGCTGAAGCCAACGGAACTCTGGTATAAAACAATGTAACTAAGCCGTGTTTGGGCTTAATGGAATCGTTGTGAGATGCACTTTGGCTACAACCACTAAAAAGTGAGAAATAAAGTGAGCACGTATACCGTGTTTTGCATTTATTTTTTAGAAACTTCTAACGGTTAGAAATATTTAGACGATACTTTTAAGTACCTAATATTTAATAAATAGTGATGAACAGATTGCATTAGAGCTTAGAGCGTATTAATCGTGGTCCCACTGTTTTAAAAATACTCACTAGAAATAATAAAATTAGGTTAGGTTCGTTAGGTATCTTCAAATGCCCGAAGGGCAAACCACATAGAAATAGGTTCCGTCGACCTTATGGTGGAGTGTAATTCGTCATTTTTATAACAGTGGGACCACAAGTCCCTAGCGAGTATTAGGTGTTATACATACATACATACATACCGTCACGCCTCTTTTCCACAGGGGTAGGTAGAGACTACTTTGTTCCACTTGCTACGATCCTGACATACCTCTTTCGCTTCATCTACATAAATTGGTGTTAAAAATTGGATAAATTACAAAACGATTCACTAAAAAGCGTGAAAAAAAAAAAAATAGAACCGCCTTCAATTCGCTACTTTAAAAATGTCAAATTAAAATTATTTTTCGGTAAGTGCTACCTAATGATTTATATTGTGTGAAGTCGGTGCCTCAGCTCAAATAGTTCCAAGCCGAATATACTTATAGGTACTATAATAGGCAGATAGACTAGGTCCACTTCTGCCACGCTTATCACACATAAATAATAATAGTAGCGCGGACTGAGGCACCGACTTCAACATATAAATAAGTAGGTAGCACTTACCGAAAAATAATTTTAATTTGACATTTTTAAAGTAGCGAATTGAAGGCGGTTCTATTTTTTATTTTAAAATTTTAACAATCGGTACGAAATACCAACCGAAGGAAATACTAATAAATTTAAAATGATTGAAAAAATCAAATCACAATCAACCGACCAACACTAAGCTGTCTCCTATAAAGAAACATTCGAGTTGAACCAAGTGTCATTAGTCGGGCTAGACATTCGGTGACAAAATGCGAAGTCATTACACCTAACGATTGACAATTTGGAGAATCCTCGAGAACTCGTCAGCGTTCAGACGCGAAAATGATCAATCTATATTTTCCTACCAGGCAACGATTGACATATTTCATACATACATAACCGTCACGCCTCTTTCCCACAGGGGTAAGCAGAGACTACTTTGTACCACTTGCTACGATCCTGACATACCTCTTTCGCTTCATCCACATTCATCAATCTCTTCATACATGCTCGTCGGTTACGGGTACTCTTGACCTTACCTTTATCCAAAACGTCACCAATTTGATCACGGAACGTCCGTCTAGGCCTTCCCCTCCCAACGCAACCATTCACACTCCCCATATAAATCTGTTTAGTTAATCTTCTTTCATCCATCCTCTCTACGTGACCTTACTTCACACGATCGATCATGCTAGGTGTTAACAGGCAGGTTAATACTTGACCTTACATTTATCCAAAACGTCCCCAATTTGATCACGGAACGTCCGTCTAGGCCTCCCAACGCACCCATTCACACTCCCCATATAAATCTGTTTAGTTAATCTTCTTTCATACATCCTCTCTACGTGACCATACTTCACACAATCATGCTAGGTGTTGACAGGCAGGTTAATACAATATAGATCCTGTATAAAAAGCTAGAAGACCATACCTTGACTCTCGTTAAAGAAACCGAGGACCATGATGACAATGACGACCAGGCCAATCTCAAGCCTGTAGCTGACCCGGCAGACAGGCATCGCTAACGACCGCCACATGTCAACCTCAGCCCATCCTCCATTCGTTGTACACCACTTCGAGCCCGTGACGAGTACGCTTAGGGTACATCATCTGCAACAAAAGAAGCTTAATCAAATATCAACACTACTAACAAGCAGCTAATCCTACTAATATTATAAATGCGAAAGTTTGTGACGATGTGACGATGTGAGTGAGTGAGTGTGTATGTTTGTTCCTTCATCACGCTAAAACGACTGGACGGATTTGGATAAAATTTGGAACGAAGATAGCTGGTACCCTAGATTGAAACATAGGCTACTTTTTATCCCAGAAAATTGCACAGTTCCCGAGGGATAGCGATAAACATGTCAATTGCTAATTCTACGCGGACGAAGTCGCGGGCAGAAGGTAGTAGTACAATAAATGTGAGTGAGTGGGATGTCAAGACAAACCCGGATAGCATTTTAAGAGCTCACTGACTGTACTAACAAAAACCATTGTTTTATTGTTATTGTTGAATATGAAGAAGTTAATAATTAGTTGGTCTGTTATGTTTTAAACTTTCATATGACGCCAAACCGCACATCTACCAACGTCTGAAAATAAGCAACACAACTTCAACTTTTCTATGTATGTGTGGCAATACTGGCAATCGATCGTTTTAGGATAGCGACCACTAATGCCAATGACCCCTACAACATCAGCGATTACGCATCGCATATAACGCATGTGATCAGTTCTTTTCACTTATCGATTTTCAAAGGAAGCTACGTGTCACATAACTGTGACGTTATTAAAATTGCAACCCATACAGGGTTTGGAAATAAATTCTAACTACGTTGAATTAATATTACATTAAGACTTAGTTATTTTCGGACAGCTAAGCATCGGAAATTCCGATTCGGAATTCCCTACTGCGTATGTGTTCCCAGAACATCACAATCCCAAACGTGTTTTGTATTAGGCCGTATACCTGTTATACTCGTATTCGCTTACCATCAGGCGTGAATTATAAACCAAAACTGTGAAAATAATTATAATTGGTTGTCACTGATTCGAGAAATCCTTTCGACGCTTTCACGGTCTCCGTATTGCAGTAAACAATTTTATCAATCGGACTGAGGGCCGAGACAATATTTAAACCCTTGAGCTCCGCCGGTTTATTGTTGAAGCCTTATTTGGGCCAACGCATTTAATCAAAAATTCAAAAGGGAAATTGATCTGATAATATAAAAGCGAGGCCGACATTTACCCTTCCTTTTTTCCTTGTTAAACTCCGGCTAACTGGCTCAAACCGATTCCGACAAAAAAAACAAACTCATTAAACAAAACTGAATCCTTCACTATGCACGAATCATTTTTCGGGGGTATTCTTGGGGAAATTTCACCCTCCCTTGCCCCTGTTATCCACCGAAACTTCTCAATTAGTGAGTTTACCGCTTACAAAGAAAGTTAGGAAACTTCCTCAGGCCATTAAAGCGTCTTTTTGAATCACCCGAGAGTTGCTAACGTGCAAGTTTTAATGTCTTAGAGTGAACATTTTCTTTGTGTTGATGCCACGGTTGGGTGGCCAGACAAAAACAAGCGCGTATAAGCAGCTCCAATGGAAAGCACCGATATGTTTTTGCTGATCCCCTTTTCACAGAGGCCCCGAACTATCTACGGAAATCCGACCGTACGTATAAAAAACAAGTCGATATTTATAACTTTACTGTGCATTTTCCTCTAGAAGCTTTTATTATTGAACTGCCAAATGCCATTGAAATATGATCAGGTTGTTCTCAAATTTATGAACATAATTCTCAATGAAAATAAAATTGGAAAAGATACGGTTCGCAATTATTTTTATTAAGGGGTTTAATTTGAATGTTCTTTTCGTAGCAGGTTTCTATTTATATTTCTGTTTCGGATTTCTTTTGATTGTTTCCTTTGCTGTCGCTCGTCTTAATCTTTTGAAAACACTTTGTAATTTATGGAACTATTGTTTATGTCTAGGAACGAGAAAATTCTTTACAACATTGCTTCGAACTAACTTCTAACTTCCAACAATTCCACCTCATGTATTCTGCAATTCATAGGTATTAATCAAGTCGTACCTCTACTTCGATTTTAAATTACATTAACTTACTAATATTATAAATGCGAAAGTATGGATGGATGGATAGATGGATGGATGGATGGATGGATGGAATGATGGATGTTTGTTTGTTACTCAATCACGCCAGAACGGCCCAACGGATCTGGATGAAATTCGGCACATAGTTAGAGAAAAGTCTGGAATAACACATAGGCTACTTTTTATCCCGGAAAATTGCGTAGTTCCCGCGGGATATCGATATACGAATTCTTTGCAGACAAAGTCGCTGGCAACAGCTAGTACATACATAAATCACGTCTTTATCACTTACGGGGTTAATAGAGTCTATTTTTAACTAACATTAGCAGCTTTTGAAGTACCCATGTACATTTTTGCAAGAATGATTAGACTAAGTTGAATAAGTTCAGCATTTTTACTGAAGCATGCAGTTCACCAAGATATTGTAGCAGGTGATAAAACCTAAATTGTTTATAGTAGAGAAGAGTAAGTAACGGCAACTGAAGTAAAATCCTTATTTTGTACATAAAAGACGCGTGTAGCAAATGCAAGAAAAGGGACATTATTACAGTTATGCTAGGAGTTAACAACGCTGACAACGAAAGACCCTCCAAAAACCTGATTCAGCTAATGTAACAGACGAAAAAGGAAACATTTTCATCACTCGCAGACAAGAAAAAGAGTGTGCGACAAGAAAAAAACTTTAATTATTTCGTACGTAAGCCACTTGAGGGATTTATCTCGCAAAAACCTCCGTGATAACGGTGCGAGTTGAAAAATTACGTATAAATGCGAGAGGCAATCTACAAACAGTTGTGCGTACTCCAGTAGACATCAGAGTGGAATTAAAGCTATTGAATCCTATTAGTTTTAATTAGGTACTCTTCTTTGAAAAACTCGGCACACTTGTATTGTTGTAGATAGCAAATAGATCCGTGAAAATTCGAAATTTCTCTAATGATTATAAGCGTTCGTAAGAACAATAAATGGAACCCGACCGTGTAGGTGTTCAAATATGTATTGTCAATTGCGTAAGTGCATGTTCAGATATTTTGAGCACCATTTTAGCTTCTATTTATTATCTAATGGCTACTGTACCGTAAAACGGGGTGAGTAATAAAATTTAAGTTCAAACCTCTTAAAAAATCTTCATCGTAAAAAATGTTCCGCTGTTATCTGTTGTTTAGTTTCATAGTTTTAACACTAAAATATTGGCAAATCCCAGCTTACTCCGTAGTGGGGTCAGGAGAGATAGGAACAAATAAAAAATGGCAATAACACATTCTAAAAATATAACCTAACAATTTTTAGAGCAAGCTAAGCTAGAAATTTTAAGTAGCAAGTAAAAACACAAAATATTTAGTAATATTTCTTCTCTTTCCGTAATCCCTTCTCACCCCATTTTAAGGTACCAGTTAAAGTCATTCAGTATTTATGTTACATATTATATTCTTACGATAAGGAAGCAACACAAATTTTACAAAATAATCTCTTTGGAAGATACTCAACAATCCCGATTAACATCAGCATAAAGATACAAAGATGCGTTTCTGTTACCAGTTGCGTTGAGCCTTAAGTTTTATTGAGCATCTCAACAAACTTTAAACCTGAACGTAACCGAGTGGTAACAAGCCAAATTCTCTTCTGGGGCGTGTGAAACAATTCCCCTTATTTTCTATCAGTATATTAGTGAGAACTTGCACACTTTATTCTATTGGTCGTTAGAAAGTTCCAAACTTGACTTCTTGTTCCTAGATAAGCAGAAGAGATTATTCTAGCTGCTAGTTCCAAGAGCAGACAAACCCCCAAGTTGTAATTCTGACATTACAAGGCGTCTTCAATATTTTACATTGAGTGGCGTGCTTACGGCAGTTGATGAAAAACATAGATTTAAAGTTAAGAACTCACACAAAACGTTCTGTTAAAGTAATATAGTTACTACTATTACAATTGAGTACTTTGAAGAAAACAATGCTAACAATAACTTCTTTCAAGTATATTGTTTGAATGATATCAAAGATTGTTTTGATGTTTCATAGCCTTTTAAGTTAAATGAGGCGATAAGGAGATTGTAACAAAGAAGTACACAATTTTGTTTATTTTCTGTAGACATTCTATGTTATATTCTTTCATGTTTGAATACTCCAAACCTGCTGGAACTTGTTCATTCATACGCACCGTTTCGCATTCGTCTTCATACTAAGAGAAAAATCGTCCCCAGGGTAGGCTAACATATTATGCAAAAGCACTTCTGCGGTGCGCTTCTAAAGTAACACCTTTTTAGGGAGTCACTTTCAGGAAGGTAGGCTTATTCCCTAATACATCATTTTAACTCTGGGGTTCTGTGCCTTTTACTGAAATTAAAGTATTTATTATGAAAGTGGTTTTACCTTTTGTGCAGTCATTGCTTTTAATTCAACCTTTTCGTAATATTTTACAGAATTTTTATATTTAAATAATCTTAAAGATGCATTTTTTAATGAATTTTACAACGTGAGTATTGAGTGGATTTTGAAATTATTAAAGTTATGACAATAATCAAATAAATTCTTATACTTGACTTCTTCTTCTTCTTCCTTTTGTTTGTTCCTAGTTTTTCCAGTACCTTTTCGACTTTTGTTATTTATGACCTTGATTCTTGTTGCCTTTAGAACAAAATAACAGTCTCAGGTATCCTCAACATTCAAGTTTCAACTTAATCCACGCATCACGTACAATTTTTCACGAGACCCATGCAAATGTACACTTTTACATACAAATACGTGGATTTGCATTGTAAGAGGTTTCTCAGTTCTGGGTAGCAGGGTAATCAGATATGAAGTATTTTAAACGAAGTATTACTAAGAATTCGTCTCGCTACTTAATGCAAAAATCATCATATATATAAGATTTGAGTGCAATCTTTCAGTGAACAGTGAGACATTTTCAATATAATAGTGAGAAATGATAGAATCGGGTTTAAGGATGTTTCGATTAATGTGTAGAGTTTCGGTTTATTTCCAATTTATCTTCTTATGAAGCAGATCTTGATTCAATAACGATCTGTTTCACAGAACAAACACACACTTATCGAAGCTTTGTGTCGGCAAATAAAACTATAAGATCTTCAACAATAGTTCTGTTAAGAGATGCAACGTAACTTTAAAAATAATAACAATATTTTAACGTAACTATCTTTAAAATAATGCGATTTACCAACTATAAGTAAATATATTATGATATGTGGGTTTTTCTTTGTCATTTACGATAATTTTATACCAAATATATATACCGGAGCTGAACATTATCCCTATTAGGAATTTCTACCATTTGAGAAGAAAAAATACAGTGAAAAGATTAAATTTGAAAAAACTCTTTTAATTGAAGTGTTTTGGAAAAAAAAAATAAAGATTATCACAAATATACCTAAACAAAAAATCTACTGACTGTATCTTTAAGGATTATTTTGATAAATGGCTCATAAAATGTCAATGCCCTCAGTTTTAGGGCGGCCAAAAGGTACATCAAAATTAACAGTCTCAAGAAGCAACTACCGATCGACTTCGAATCCATTACCTTAAAGCGAAGTACAAACCGACCAACAAACGACTTCTCAAACGAACACTCTAAGCCTTTTCCCTAAAAAATATATTCATGATGTATCCCCCCTCCAAATCCCTGGGAAAATATTTTTTCCGTGATGGACATTGGAGGCGATTCGCGCTACCCTCTTTTGTGCGGCCGATATTTACACCGAAACACTCCTATACATTATTCATGGGATTGTTATGCATTTTGTATTCAGATATTGGTTCGACATGCACCTGTTTGGGCTAAAAGGGTTGTTAGACAATTTAGGTATCATTCGTTTATTTGAATTTTTGCTTTAGGCTTGGTAAAAATTCAGTTTGACCCAACATCACATCACACAACAGCACCATTAAACCATTAAGTATGTTAAAATGACTTCTCAGTCACAGAAAATAATCTCCTCAATTAATAATACATTACACGCTGAGGGTGTTGAAATAAAGAACGTCTCAGATCGCAGGAATTGTCGCACGAGCCAAAAGCGAGGGTGATAAACATGCAACATGAGGCTTTCTTTATTTACGCCCGAGGTGTGTACATTTCACGTCTTTCCGTGACCAGGTATGGAAATTTCCGCTCGTGTAGCGAGCGGTAAATTGCTATTTATGGCCTGGGGCGACGAAAGATTATAATTTTTAAAAGCATGATAATCCTCAATGGTGGTCTTTTTCGGAATTTCTCGAATTTCTGGGCTTAACGAGCTTCCTCTCTCTTCCTAGCCTTTCTCTAACAAGTTCTTGGTGTAGGCCACCTTCAACCGCTTCCATTCCAATCTATTTTGGGCTTAACGTGCTGCTTATTATGATTATTCAGGATGTTGTCCTTTTATGGAAGGGTGAGGCGTCAAATAATAATCAGAATGGACAAAGACTTCGCTAACCTCTCTATAAATAAGGGTTTTTCGGGGGTTGGCCATGATACTTCTGGTAATTGTTAGTGTCCGTAGGCGATTTTGCTTATCGACAGAGGATAACTAGTCTAATTTCGGTCAGAGTGAAGGAAAAGGTCGTATGGAGTTGAGACTTGGAAAATTTCGACCTCGATTTGGTAGGTATCGGTTTTATTTTATATTGGTAGAATTTCTCGTGCACCATCATCTTGTTAAATTTAGACTTATGCTCATATATAGCCTCTAGTTTGTCCATCACTTCCTTGGCGGTGTCACAATTCTCAATTAGGGAAATCTGATTAAGATCCATTGACGATGTCAAAATAAACATCGCCATTCCGTCCCTTTTATTCCACTCCACCAACTCATCTTTAGTTTCGGGCTTCAAAACATTTATATCGATGCCTTTTGCTCGTAAAGCACACTTTAATTGAAACTTCCATTGCTTGAAGTTACGTCCATCAAATTTTTCAATTTTCATCGAGTTTGCAACCTCCATCTTGAATGGCGCCGGCCGGTTTTTTTCTCGTGAATTTCTTTGAAAAATAACTGCTCTTTACGCAAGTAAAATTGAATTTTCGCGTGTCCTGGGCCCATAACCTATTGGAAACTACTAAATCAAACTTGCCGTAAGATTTCTATTTGTATTTAATTAAATACGAACCGATACAATTTAACCGTACATTGTTTTATACAAAAGAGAACGAGGCGCCCCCGTGCGGGCAGATATGACAACTTAAAGATGCGTTTCTAAAGCAAGCTAAACAACACAGTTCGCAGCAATGCATAAACCTTAAAGTTTATATTCCAACATATGGAACTGGGAATTAGTTTTTTTTTTTAAGAACTTCATACATTTTCTTAAATTCTTTCGATGTCTATTTAGTCAACAACTCCCAGTTTCTTAGCACCCTATTACCATTACGATTCTTTCATTTATTTTTGCCTGTACAAAGTTAATGGAAATAAAACAAAACTATTAATAAATTCAGTCTTTTCTAAAAATGTAATTTGGTTTCAGCGAGAGCATGTTTTCTTTACCAAATTTCACATTTCTGTACCTGAAATGCTACAGTGCTAAAATTATAAAAACCATTTCGTTTTCTTGTACCGTATTTCATAATTTATAACAGCGGAACGTGGTACCTATTTCGTTCAAACGTTTATAAATACATTCATCATATTTTCGATTCAACAGCACATTCTGCAAACTGGCTGCGGTCACGATCGTGATTTATAAGCAGCATTTACTTAAATAATTCATAATACCTATCAAGTGAGTGGATTACTTAAGGCAGAAACAAAAGAATTATTAACATCGAAAATTTTTGTTTGTCTTAGGTATTTACTCCTTTTCAGGACTCTGCTGTCAGTGAGGAACTGGGGAAGCCTTAGAATTTTCTTATTACTGGTACAAAAAGTTGTATTTAATTTAGAATTTGATATACCAACAGTGTAATGTCGCTAAGACGCGACTGTCAACGTAACATTTTCATTTGATAGGTAAATTGGTAGTAAAGTGATAGGTAGACAAAGTGGTTTCGGCTGACCGTACCTATTCATTTATCACATCGATAGTGGTAACATGTAACCTTTAAAGAAATAGAGTCCCCCCTCCACCTCCTCTCCTCTAGACCTACCTTACTAGAAGTGAGATGTTTTTCTTTCTGTACATATCAAATTTCATTCGAATTCCTTCAGCTATTTTAGCGTGAAAGAGTAACAAACTTATAAATAGACACAAATAAATTCTGTCGCATTTATAATATTAGAAGAATACTCTTAAAATTTGAAGTTCTTCCTTATTGTTTTAGTCAAATAAATTATTCTATCTTTCCCGCAAGGTGGACGGATGATCTGGTAAAAATCGCAGGAAGTAATTGGCTGCAGGTAGGACAAAATTCCTTAGGGAGATCCTTAGGGAAGGTCTCTATGTCGTGTGGACGTCCCCCGGCTGACATGATGATGATTCTATCTGTCAAAATCAAATTCGTACTTAAGATTTTTCAAAGCGTAATACCCGTAAGCCAATAAGATTATGTTGAAAATCTGTGTTCAGGCGTGCCTACTGTTGATGTAGGTACAATGTTTGTTCACGGGTTTCCTGTAAGTTGATGTTAGTTTAGGACAGAGAAATTTACGAGTTGTTAGTATAATGTGAAAATACGATGTTTTACCAAAGCAAGGGGCTTCGGAGTTTAGAATGAAGAATAGAGATGTTTTAGGGAAATTAGTTACGAGGTTTCATCAACCATGTTTGTAAATATTGAGTGGTTCCCTATCGTTTATCATAATTTCATAAGCCATAATATTATTATTATGACATGTATTGTTTGCTAGTAATGATCATTTGCTCAACTCTTTTTCTCTTAAACTGTTGATTGTTTTGGATAGTTATAAAACCAGCCCAGTTAACTTAACCTATAGAATTCTACTGGATGGCTATAAGCTCCAGAAAATGACTGTTTCACAGGGAAAAAAATACATAATAATTATAGCCGTATACCACGCACAGATATGAACGTAGGCACCCACAGATTTTATCCATATTCCAATTATGTATGGGAAGGGACCCGTTATTTTTGCTAGTCAGTGTATATACATGATTATTTCATCGCAATTTTTTGTGTTCAAATAACTCCCACTGCTGGTCACAGGCCGCAGAGTGAGAGAGCTTGAGCTATAAATTCCACCCGGGCCCAGTGTGGATTGAAAACTTCACACACACCATTAAATTGTACCGCAGGTGTCGGAATATATTCCCTCACGATGTTTTCCTTCACCAAAAACAAATGTTATAACGCGGTAAATTCCGAAAAGTCAGTGCCGAACCCTGTTCCAGTTCACAACTATATCTAGATAACTCAAACCACTGAGCTACCTCGGTAGAGTTAGTAAGTCTTGGGTTTTAGTCCGTACAAAGCCCGTTAGTGTTATCCAATTAAAATAGCGTGATGTCTAACTATGTTGAGGACTTTATGGACATGAATAGTAGCAGATTAAAGTCCCGGATGGTTTTCTATGTCAGGTATACTAGGATGGGGATTAAGCAAGCTCAGTGTTTACAAAACTTACTACAATGCATTTAACCAGAGATTTTTTTATATTAAAACCGACAAAGGGGCATGCGGTGCTTGCACCTGATGGTAAGTAATCACCGCACCATTGGGACTGCTAGCGCGTTGCCGGCCATGCAAGAAGTGGTACACTTGCCTCTTAAAGGTACCCATGGCGTAGCCAGTTTTGGTCCCGAAAAAACCTGCATAGTTCTTCTTTGATATCGTTAGAGCTGATTTTGAGATTTCTTCCCAAAAATTATACATTATAAGTATAAACATATTCCTTAAAACGTTAGAATAGACCTGCACTCGGCATTGGGTGGATTATGATTGAAGAAGACAAAAGTAAATATGGGCAAATTAGTGAACAATTTTAGGGTAAAGGGAGTCAAAGGAATGCCACTGCTGTATTTCTGTCTATCAAAGCTGTCTTGAACTAGGCAGACCCTTGTAACTTTCACAGAAAGAATAGGTATTACTATGACCACTTTAACAGCAAGAAATTGAAATGTAATGGAAATGAAAAGGGGTTACGATACAAAAACATATTTTTGTTTGGTTTGGCTTGAAATTGTCACTTTCTTTTATTAGTAACTACGAGTATTTAACATAACAACTAATACGAATAAAGTTTACACATTCTCAACTGTTAGGTTAGGTACAATAATGAACTATTATTTAGTAATTATTTACTTTAGAAATGCAACAATTTTGGTTCAATTCAAATAATTGCAACAGCAACATTATAAATCATGCAATATTTTAAAGCGCTTACCTAAAGCGGATATCGTAAATTCAAAACCTGACGGGCAAAAAGTCCTAGCTTAAAAAAAGAATAATGCCACTTTACTAATTACAAAAAAAACTTTTTATTATAAAATAATATTTTCCTTCTATGTTGCTGCATTTTTGACAAAGTGGTCGTCGGTTTGGGAACTGGGGAATGTTTTTTTTTCTACAACAATACCACTTCAAAGCGATAAATTTGATCATTATGGCCATACTCATAATTATAGTCAAAAACTATAGGTACCTAATATTCAAGCGAGAGTTTTGTAGCAATACCTACACAAATCTTTGTTCTTTTCAAGTCGAATTTCTGCAGATATGATTAAAATATTTATGACGACTTTCTTAATAGCAAAACGTGAAAGTATTTGAAGCTAACTACGTCCAAAAACCTCAAACACATTCGAATTTTTGTTATATGAAAACATTACTGTGACACTCCATAACGGAACTATACTTGGAACGTTTCCAAATAGGTTTGAGGTTTCATACTGTTAATATTTTCGGCGAGGCATATTTTACTCCTGAATTTTAACGTTATGTGGAAAATATAAAGGACCTGAGCGTTTTTGGCTCACCTACCCTTATTCGAAGTTATGGGTGAATTCGGGAACGGCGAAGATAAGTATGAAAACTTGGCGAGGGAACGAGAGTGTATCGTCAGAGTATTCTTTTTATTAGACCCTATGGAGTTTTTATAAAGAGAATAATGAATAGGCTGGTGAAATGTTGACTATGAATTTGTTAAGTAGCCACTGGGAATCTTTTAGAACACTCAGGGGCCGGATTCAAGTTAGCTTTAATTTTTTAGTACAGGTCTGACAGCTAGCGCACCTAAACTGAATCTGAATTGAATCGCGTTAAGACCTTATGGTAACGCCCCAGGTTATGAATATGGGTGCTATTCAGTCGGTTGATGGTTATGGCCTCATGGCGATAGGAAATCGAAAATTACGATGCTACTGTAGCGACGCTGATTGCTGGTGACCCCGACGTAATCCTACTAATATTATAAATGCGAAAGTTGTGACGATGTGAGTGAGTGTGTATGTTTGTTCCTTCGTCACGCTAAAACTACTGGACGGATTTGGATAAAATTCGGAACGAAGATAGCTGGTACCCTAGATTGAAACATAGGCTACTTTTTATCCCGGATAATTGTATAGTTTCCGCGGGATAGCCATAAATATACCAATTGCTAATTCTACGCGGACGAAGTCGCGGGCAGAAGCTAGTGAGTAATATAATCAACTATTATAATTTCTGAAGTATCTTCGACTAATTACTTTTTCGTTATTGAAATTGACAAGCAATTAACTAAAATCATTTTATTAGTCTTAACAGTTGGACCTTTTTTTCAAAAGTATTGTTTTTGATATTCTGATGTTTCGGTGCTAATTATGTTAGCTAGAATTGATTTGTAACGTCACTGTGATGACTCTAATGACTTATGAAAGTCTTTTTGATTTCATTCAAAAGTGCTTCATGTTGGCTCCATCAGTATCTAGAGTGTCGTCATTATGAGCATGCGTTCCGTACATTATGCGTAATATTGTTATAATAATAATTGGATTCTCCGGAACCCGGGATATGACTGGTAACTTGAGAGCACTTACTTGTGCGCCATCAAACAATTTTGCTAATGTATGAAACAAAGTTAATCAACGTGCAAAAATCATTTTAAAAAGGATTACACGATCTCCATTTGGAAAGTTTAGGATTCACACACTAGAAACTATTAATTACAGGTATGTCTTGGTGACAGCCGCCAGCTTTGTTAAAGCCAGCGGGACTACTCCAAAATTCGGTTTTTGAATATCGCAAATTTTTTATTAAATAGAAGGAACAATTTTCATGGGACCAGAAGAGTCCACGCGGAAGGCCACAAATGCGGTGGAAGGATGATAGCCGGAAAGTGGCAAGCAGAAACTGGACCCTCACTGCCCAGAACAGAGAGAAATAATGGAGAATTTTAAAGGAGACCTACACCAATTGATTGGTTGAAGAAGGCTAGGAAAAAAGAAGAGAAGAGAAAAGGAACAATTTTAAACGTATGGCTGGTGGAATAATTTTTAATATTTCGGAAATAATCAGAGTTCAAGTCCTACGCGCTCTACTTGAATCTCGTAATCTATGTGTGTGTTTATGTCTTAATTTAAGACGATTTTGGCTTAGAACTTCGTTATGATATTTCAAAATAATGGTTCACTTTCCATACAAATTTGAGTGAGAAGCGACTCGTGCTCGTTTATATTTTTAATTCCGTTGGCGGTTCCAATCCATCTTTAGTAGTAAATTCCAGTCTGCCCTATTTAAATGTGACCCACATTCAACGGAATTAGCGGATTATTTCTGAATGCACAAAACTTAATCTATGTAAGGATTGACAGTAAACAATAAGCTTTTGGTTTCGCTGACAAATTCAATACAATACATACATACATACATACATATCGTCACGCCTCTTCGTCGCTACCCCTGTGGCCCACAGGGGTAGGCAGAGACTACTTTGTTCCACTTGCTACGATCCTGACATACCTCTTTCGCTTCATCCACATTCATCAATCTCTTCATACATGCTCGTCGGTTTCGGGTACTCTTGACCTGGCCTTTTTCCAAAACGTCCCTAATTTGATCATGGAACGTCCGCCTAGGCCTTCCCCTCCCAACGCAACCATTCACACTCGCCGTATAAATCTGTTTAGTTAATCTTCTTTCATCCATCCTCTCTACGCGACCAAACCAACTAAGCATACTTTTTTCTATCCTAGTCACTATATCTTCTTTCACACCAGCACGTTCCCTTATCACACTATTCCTTATTCTATCTTTCAGTGATTCACCTTCCATCCTTCTTAACGCTCTCATACAATACAAGACAATACAATACAAATAACTCTTATTGAACACCACATATATTATAACAATCAAAACAGAAAAAAAAATCAATTTCGTGACTTAACTCTTTTTTTACTTTGCACTCGGCTTTGTTCACAAAATACAGTCTGTGGTGGCATTCACTATCTCTTTCTATTTTCATTCTACACTATGTCACTATGTGTGCTAATGAGAATTAAGATATAGTGAATAGGATAGAAAAAAGTATGCTTAGTTGGTTTGGTCACGTAGAGAGGATGGATGAAAGAAGATTAACTAAACAGATTTATGTGGGAAGTGTGAATGGGTGCGTTGGGAGGGGAAGGCCTAGGCGGACGTTCCGTGATCAAATTGAGGACGTTTTGGAAAAAGGCCAGGTCAAGAGTACCCGAAACCGACGAGCATGTATGAAGAGATTGATGAATGTGGATGAAGCGAAAGAGGTATGTCAGGATCGTAGCAAGTGGAACAAAGTAGTCTCGGCCTACCCCTGTGGGAAAAAGGCGTGACAGTATGTATGTATGTATGTATGTGACAGAAAGGATTAGTAAATGCAAATCCTACTAATATTATAAATGCGAAAGTTTGTGACGATGTGACGATGTGAGTGTGTGAGTGTGTATGTTTGTTCCTTCTTCACGCTACGACGACTGGATGGATTTGGATAAAATTTGGAACGAAGATAGCTGTTACCCTAGATTGAAACATAGGCTACTTTTTATCCCGGAAAATTGCATAGTTCCTGGGGGATGGCTATAAACATGTCAGTTGCTAATTCTACGCAGACGAAGTCGCGGGTAGAAGCTAGTCAAATATAATACGGGAATCTTAACTGATGGAATGCTCAATTGTACGCCCTGAGTGGACTCTCGAGCGGAGAGTGCAGCGGGGCGTGTGGCGTTCATTTCAAACACAAGCAAATGTATGTGAGTGTCCTGAGTGCATGCTGGCCCTTTCCCGCTGCCCGCCCCGCCACCCGGCCCGCTGGAATCTCGCCACTCAGACGCTAAGACAAATGTGATTGTGTTATTGCCGTGCAATATCCTAGTAATGTTTGCAATTACGAAGGTTTGTGAGGTATTTCAGTGTGTGCGATACTTTTACGCCGCTCTTTTATGCCAAATTTCATCTAAAGGCCGGCGCACACCGAATGCGTGCTGCGTGCTGCGTGACACGCGCACGCACCAGTTGAAATGTATGAAAGAGTGGCGTACGCACGCGCGTGACCACGCGTCTGGTCTGGCATCTATTTATCTTGGTATATATAGCACGCAGCATGCATTTGATGTGCGCCGGCCTAAAACCAACGAGTCAATTGAAATTTTATGGGATAAAATGTAACCTATAAACATAGTAAGTAAGTAAGTAATCTTTATTTGCAATTAAATATGGTTTACAATAGGTCAAAATGAGATACAGTTCACATATTTAGTAAATAATATGACATGCAAATTAAACATTGTAAATAATTAAAATAGGAAGCACAAGTTCACAATCAATCTATTAAAATAAAATAAATTACATTTTATCCCGGAAAAATTAATTGCGAATGCATACATAAATCACGTCTTCATTTCTTACGGGGTAGTCAGAGAGAGAGGAGTCAGAGAGCACGAGGTAAAGGCTACGTTTAGCATGATTGTGGGTATATAGGTGGCGAGCGTAATCAAAATGGTGAAGGGTTGCTAGCCCGCCTATAACATGATTCCTTAGATCGCCCATTCCCTTGATGTGATTTTACTATTTATATTTATATAGATGGAATAAATAAATAAATATTAGGGAACAATTCACACAAATTAACCTAGTCCCAAAGTAAGCGCTTAGTAAGGCTTGTGTTATGGGTACTAGACAACGATATACATACCTATATAGTTAGAAACATCAACGACTCAGGAACAAATATTCGTGCTCATCACGCAAATTATATGCCCTTACCAGGATTCGAACCCGGGACGCTTGCTTCGCAGGCAGGGTCACTACCGACTCGTATTATGTTTTTCAATACAGTTGCTCAAAAAGTGCCCTTTTTTTGGCTGTTTTGCGTGCGAAAGGTTCGTTTTTGCGCACTAGTGCGATTTACTTTTCCATTTTTTATTTTTTATTTGTATTTGTTCCAATTCACGACTACTTACCAAAGAGTTATTATAATGCTAGTCTTACCAAGACGTAATAAAAATAAAAACCTATTATTGATGTAAAAATATCAAAATATTGAGAGTTTATATTTTATTACTAGCCTTTTCATCATTATTATTATAAAATATTGAATTCCTAAAAACAGTTCTTATTAAGAAAGAAAGAAAGAAAGAAAAGAAAGAAAACATTTATTCATGATAACATTACAGACAAAAGAAGAAAAGGAGCAAAAAAACATAAAAACATGCATCATGAAATGGTCCCATCTCAGCATAATGCTGGCCTTGCAGCCAGCGCTGGTCTTCCGATGGGACCATCAAGTGCTACTGAAAGCACATATTAAAATATATATATAAATTCAAAAATAGTGAACCGGCATTACATCTTTGATATGTCTGAATAGACAGTGATTCCTTTACTTATCCCACAAGGGATGAATTTTATAAAAAGTAAATAATTTTTGGCTCTGGTTAAGAAAAAAAAAAAAAAACTGACAATAACACAGACCTATACAATAACAAACAATCTTCTTTTATAAGTTTTACATTACACTCCAGAAGTCTAGTCCAGAAGGTAAAACTACCTATCCAAGCAAACATTGTATGACCGTAATAATTATGGCAAGCTAACCGCGAACCGCCAAAGCACATTGTGACGGCAACAAATGTCAATGCGCAGCGTTGCTTTAGCGCAAGGATAATTAAACATATACTGACAACAGAAATGATATATGATGGACAATCACAGTATTACACTAAATAAAAACAAAAAAACAGTCAAGAAAAACACACTCATCGATTCATCGCAAAGGAAATGGGACGCAAACTCAGGTGCGTTTTTATTATCTATGTATCATGATTTTAAATGCAGCTAGTGTCGAGAGACAAAGCTTCCTGCCCTCGTTGATGCTCAAACATATGTGCTTTGAGTTTTTTCCTGAAACCATGAATTAAGGTGTCTGAATGGAACGGAATTTTAGCTGCCGAAACGCCTGTCAAATTGGAGGCGTTTTCCAACTGCAACCATGGTTTTTAAGGTTCTAATGGCAACAGTATTTACTAAGATAATAATAGTAAAGTGTTATATATGTCGGAGATTAACTGAAGCACAGAAAATTTTATTGTATTGACATTACAATTAATACTATTTGTTAAAATGAGTTGTAGCTTAGACGCCATCTGTCGGACAAATTCCAAACTGTTGTTGAGTAAACGCGGGTTACGCGGGCGATACGCCTGGGTAGAGTCGGTAAAGCAGACTGTCATGGCGGCGCTCGGTGGTTAAAGCAGTCGAGGTAAGAGACTGCGAGGGAGTCTGCTCGTAGAACTGGAGCGGCTGAGCGGCGGGAAAGAGATTTTTGAGGTTAAGTGAGTTTTATTTTTGTTTACTTGAAATGAAAAGCGCGAATGACGAGATTTGTGGACTGAACCCCTAGGTACCGGTTTGCTCAATTAACAGCATTTTGTTAAAGTTAAGCTTAGTGTTAGTGACATTTGTTGGCAAAGTGTTATGAATAAGTTATTTCAAATTATTCTGTGTTGTATTTTTTTTCGCAACTGTATTGAAAATCGTCGTTCGATACACGCGCGGAAATGTCATTCTTCACTCGTCTCGAGTCTTGCCAACTCGCCTCTCGGCTCGTGGCAAGATCGAGACTCGTGAAGTAATGACATACTTTCCGCACTAGCATCGAAATGTACTATTTTCTTTGCTCCCAGACCAGAATGCAAGCAATGCATAGCTAATGCATGTACAAAGGTTATATAAAAGCTTTTAATACCGTTCTCCCCATTTCTATTCCGGTCCAATCCATCACACGCCAACAGAGGCATCTGACGACAGAAAAATTAAGCGTCCGAATCGTTTTTTAAACGTAGACAGAGCTTCCATCAATCATTTGATCGTGGTAATTTTTCAATGTCAATTTAAAACTGTACAGGACGTAAAGTAGGCCTGATGCAATATTCAGTAAGTAAATATAATATATTAAGTACGCGGTTTATCTTGAAATTTCAATAACAAGGCAGCAAGTAAAAAGCCGCGGTAGCTCAGTAGTTTAATACTTACTTAAACTGTCTCCGACTTATTTATTTCTCTTATTGGTTATCTGGTAGAGATCGCTATTAAGCGATAATACCGCCTATTGTCTACTTACCTTATTTTTTAATAATAATAATAATAAATTCTTCTTTATTTGTTAAACAAAGTAAAACTACATACAAACACAAACAGCAAAATACAAACTAATACAAGTTTAAATCTTATGCTGCTCCTTCACAATAAAATCAAGTACCTAATACCATCAATACACCAAGCAGGCAAATCTACCGCCCGGCTGACCGCGCGCAGCGCAGCTAACGGGGGTAAGACGAACAAGTTAAGAGGGTGCATCCATGCTGAGCTCGCAACGTCGCATTTATGGTGATTTTTTGCGATTATTTCACGGAAATTGAATGAAAGTATCAAATATCCGTCTGTAGTGCACTTCGTTTTTAGTGTATTAATGTGTCCAATGCAATGATTAATGGTGATGGACTTTTATTTTCGTATTAAAGGGATAAAATACTATATCTCGTTTAATAAGAAAATAAAAGTCCATCACGCTGAATTATTGCATTAGACACATTAATACACTAAAAACGAAGTGCACTACAGACGGATATTTGATACTTTCATTCAATTTCTGTAAAATAATCGCAAAAAATCACCAAAAATGCGACGTTGCGAGCTCAGCACGGATGCACCCTCTTAATTCATCGTCAACAATGATACAGGTTCATCCACAATAATCGCGCAATATTACGCCTATTTACAATTTAGTAAATCGGAGTGTCACTTTCTAGTAGTGGATTTAATGCATCCAAAAAGTGTCTGTTAAGTATTCGTTTAATGTTTTCCTCCTTCATAATGATTCTAATCGTCAATGGCAACTGATTGTACAGAAAAGGAACTTTGCACTGAAGACGCCGGGACCCATACAGGTTCTGATAACGCGGTGTACTGAGGAAGTTCTGTTCACCTCGACGTGTATTTTTTGTTTCTGTATTGTTTGGTTTTGTACCTACATTCTGAAGAATTATGAAAATGCTTCAGAATACAGATGGATTCTTTCAAATTCTTTCATTTACATTAAACTAATAGATCCAATATGTAATTAACTCATATAAAATGATACGATTTCAACGATTTGCTCAATAGAATTAGTAATTATACATTTTCGAAAAAAAAAAAACGATTTAAAAACGCTAATCATATTTTATTGCTTTAAATGTCTTCAAGTCACGCAAAAAGCCAACAACTGATCTGATTTTCCAAAAATGTACGAAGTAATAGCAACGCACGAGTTTTCGAAGGCAATAAAACCTCAAATTAGCCGGCGATGTGTTCGGTGACATTAACATAATTCCTGTCTCGCTGATTCCATTACATCGCCGACCGTATACGATCACATAGTGATGGCACGTAACCGCTTATCGATGCTATCGATAAAAACAAAAAAGTACTTATGACAGCAGCAACAATTCTATCGCCAAGTTACTTGCGGCGCATTCTTCTTGGCAATGATGCTCTTTCCGAATGCGCTGGTAGATTAAAAAAAAGACATGTAAAAGAGCCCTTGGCGGCCTATTTGCAAAATAAACTTTTGGCTTTTGACTTTTTGACTTTTATCAATCTAATTTTCATGTCTGTGTTTTATTTTGTTGTTTCTTATCTATATCTTTTCTATTATATTATGTGTGTCTTGCAAAATGAATTTATAAATGTAGTCTTTCTTTCTTTCTTCTTTATTAACAACGCTGCAGGCAGGCGTAGTAGCAGATCATCAATAATACTATCGATATCATGAGCTGAATTTTCCAATCACTTGCGGAATGTACGGTTGCAGCCTTGAGGAAATTACATAGACCTGCATGATTGTGAAACGTAATAACTTGCATGATTATCGACAGTCTATTGTCAAGATCAACTATCTATTATAAAACTATCGACACTTCAACAACACTAGACTACGATTAACTACTTATTTCTTTTTCATGTCACGTAAACGCCAACTTTGTCAAATGTATGAAATTCCTATCACGTTTCAAAGGAGACATTAACAAAACGAAAAATTTTGAAATTGATAGAAGAACTTTTCAGTCTTAGCCTTTTAGAAAGCAGTTTTTCTATGTAATAATTCCATTTTGTAAAAGCCTTTTAGCCAGTTAAAATGCTGAATGGCGAGTGTAGAATCTTTTTATCAGGCATATTTATATTCTGCTGTGTAAAGTTGGGAAGCCTTTAGAATCCTGGAACTATGTGGAAGGGGCTTTTAAACATGCATAGTTTCAGTCGCTTATTTTCTGTTTTAACATTGTGTTAAGGGTTATTAACGAGAGAGCTTAAACCTCATACTCGAAACGCTTGTAGCCCAAAACCAATTAGCTACTTCAGTGATAGTTGAGCACAGGCATCGTCATAAACTGGAATCATTACAGTTTACGTCATCGTAATATTGACTGCTTACAGTATAGGTAAGGGTTATTTTTATTTTATTAATCTCCTACAAAGTCGATTTAAGTATAATTTTAATTAGATTAATCACGATTTTTCTATAAAAAAAAATAAGGCCAGAAAGGCAAACGAGCTAGTGAGTTACCTTATAATAAGAAGAAAACAGCACTAAATTCCATGGAAAATTCTATACCCGATTGAAATACATACATTTAATTCGTTGACATTATAATTTTAAGTGATGATGTAATTTTATATTGAATTATCAAATAAACATAAACATTTAAATAGGTAACCCAAAAAGAATAGGGTTTTCTTTGAACACAGCTTTTAAAATACTTAGGTATTTTAAATTCAAGACTTGCATCAAGCAAAATTTAAATAAAAATTTTCGTTGTTGGTAAACTTTTATTAAAAAAAAAGCATTTCGCAAAGTTTGTCCGGGTTACGCCTGTCTGTCACAGCGCTGTAACTTTCAGTCCGTTTCACCCCGACAAATACCGTTCTACTGAATTTTTCAACTCCAGCTTTAACTTCCAGACCTTTTAATTGTTCGTTTCCCGTTGTTCAACGTTTTTCAAAAATATTTTTTTTAAATAACTAATCAACGTTGTGAAATATATCATTTTGCAGACATACCTACGCTATGTTCGAAATATTATAAACGGGATGTGAACCGCGATTACCTTTATTGAGCACCCGATATCAATAAAGGTAATCGCGGTTCACATCCCGTTTATAATATTTCGAATGAACTTAACCGTGAATCATTAAAAACTCTTATACGCTATGTTCTTTGTTATTACCTGATTATAGTTTATTTAATGGTATATAATAACTTTGTGGCAATCTTAGCTGAAATACATATTACCTACTCAGGTACTTTTATTTTAAAACCTGTTTCAGAACAATAGGCCTATTTATTAAATAGCATTTCAGGACGTCACGTTCATTTAATTAGTACCTACTTTTGTTATTTAATTTAATCGATAAAATTCATTAGGAGGCAACACCTAATTATTTAAAATAAGTACCTAGATAAAATTAATACTCTTAACCATTTTTGAGTACTGGTAATACTGGCAATTATTAATTCCAACTGACGCCAGAAATCAATTTTGACCACAAGTTAAATCGGTTTAATGATTTAAACCACAAATTTGTGTTTAATATGACTGAATGTGGACACAGACCGAAACAAACAGGTATAATTTCATGGTTCAATATTTAAAAACCTTGTTTATGCCGCGACAAAGTTCTAATTCGCGTGTCTTTTGGCCAGATACAGCTGGTATTATGTGAATTTCAATGAACACTTTGATGACCGAACATTCGAATAATTCCCTTTTAACGTGCGAAATGAAACGTAGGAATAAATTAATATTTTGATGGTTGGTATTAAAGGAATGATAAAGCGTTGACATTGAGAGCGCGTGTTTTCATACAAGGCCTTTCAGATTTTTTCTGGAATATTTTCAGCAGGTGGTTTGAACTGACCTTTTACTGAACCGTCCCAAATTTGGCCACGGAACGTCCGTCTAGGACTTCCCCTCCTAATCTTCTTTCATTCATCCTCTCTACGTGACCAAACCAAGTAAAGCATATTTTATTATATCCTAGTCACTATATTTTCTTTCACACCAGCACGTTCCCTTGTCACTCTCTATCTTTCAGTGATACATCTTCCATTTTTCTTAACGCTCTAATTTTCTACTGCATTTATTCTACTTTCGTGCTTCTTTTGCCATACCCAACTTTCGCTTCTACCGTACATTAGTGTTGGAACGAGGCACCCCTCTGTGGACGTCCAGACGCTGTTGAAATACTTGGGAATAATTTAAAGAGACCCTGCTTAAAAATATTTTCTCGCCCAACCCGATCAAAAGCTAACCTCAACTCCAGCTGTGTTAAAAAGTACAAACCGTCTTCACCTTTTACAGAATATCGAAATGAATTTTTAGAGCGCCAATTTTCCGTGTTCTTTTAGTGAATTTGCTTTGATAAATTCGCATCATTCATAGAAGAAAGACGTAAGTCCTGTTAAGATTGTTATGTCTTACGTCTTTTTTTAACGAATGTCGCGTATTTTAATTTTCATAGGATTTGCCTGTCAATCGCCGTAATTTTTTGTATCGAAGCCTTTAAAAGGGTACTGACGGATTTTTTGTTCATACTGTTTATATTTAGGTGTTGATATTTGTATTTTCGTGTTTGATTGATCTTTTATCATTAACCACGATGTCTGGTTCGTTGAATCTAAATGGATAAAAAACTCAATTTGTATGTTTGGTATGTATCTTGTACGTTCGGTTCAAATCTTGCACGTTAAGGCGCTGTCAACAGCAAATGACCTTGAGCAGCGCCACTCTTCACACATAAGGATCGCATGCCTGTTAGTGAAAGAGAAGAAACTAGTATTTCGGCAGCTTGGCGCGCGTCTAAAATCTTGCAAATGAGACGCAAATAATAAGAAATAAAAAAAAAGTATAGATTATTTGTGAAATATGACTCGTTAGCCGTGTAGGTATGAATATGTTGACTTCATGTTTTAATTGCAGACCCATACGTCGAAAAAATAAAGACATAGAACCGTTTAATGATGATTTTAAGACCAATCTTTGCAATTATTTTCTATCGAGCCGATTTTGTTCAATTATGTATCGAGTCCGTCCAGCGTGTTTGAAATATGATGAAAATTGACATACATATTTTTTTGGATTTTTATTGTGTGTTATTTTTCTTAAAAAAGTGCTTAAATAACATCAATTTCAACAAAATTTGGTGTTGTCAGCCTCTTAAAACGATATAGGTACTTACCCCCTTATCCATAAACGCTATATAGGCTTTTGCTAACTTAACAATCTTTTGTCCTTATCTGTCACTTTGACATTTACCTTTCACAGATAAGGACAAACGATTACTAAATTAGCAGAAGCCTACAGAGCGTTTATGAATGAGGGGTTAAGTCTGCTTACAAAGGTCGAATTGACTTGTGGTATGGATGCTTGTTCGTATGTCGGGTGACAGTGAGTACATCTGGTACTGCAATTCGGTAGTGCAATCATGAGCAACTAGAAACTACCTAGTGCTGGATATTAAACCGTGATTTAATTTAATCCGTTTTTATACTAAGTATACAAAATTGGTAGGTCGATTTTTTTTAGTATGTTATAAATTCTAAGTCAAAGTTTGTGGATTGTGGTAGTCGTTGTTCCAGAGTCATTCGGTGGCATGTCGTTTGCGCTATGTCTACGAGTGATTTCATAGGAATTTATTACTGTTTTCACGCATCTTTCCATAGTATAACAAGATTTCTAGCTACGTAAATTTCAACATATTTCACGTCAAATTTGTAGGCAATATAATAATTGTCGGTATATTTTTCTTAGTTTAGGATTTTTGTAGGTCTGTGTTTTCCATGTTGTTTCCTACATGCTTCATAACATTTTAATAATCTGCCGAGCGATGGAAAGTAACTCGTTCTTGTTCAAATATGTATGTTGTGTTAATTTTATTTTTATTTTAAGGTACCTAGGTAATTAATAAGCGCGTGAGATCAAACCAACGAACCTAAATGATAGTTCATGGATAAACAATAAAATACAATAAATACAAATACTCTTTATTGAACGCCACAAATCAGTAGTGGTCGTTCTCTAAATAACTTGGTGTTACATTAAATACATACATACATACATATCGTCACGCCTCTTTCCCACAAGGGTAGGCAGAGACTACTTTGTTCTCTCTCTCTTCTCTTCATCCACATTCATCAATCTCTTTATACATGCTCGTCGGTTTCGGGTACTCTTGACCTGGCCTTTTTCCAAAACGTCCCCAATTTGATCACGGAACGTCCGCCTAGGCCTTCCCCTCCCAACGCACCCATTCACGCTCCCCATATAAATCTGTTTAGTTAATCTTCTTTCAACCATCCTCTTTACGTGACCAAACCAACTAAGCATACTTTTTTCTATCCTAGTCACTATTCTTCTTTCACACCAGCACGTTCCTTTATCACACTATTCCTTATTCTATCTTTCAGTGATACACCTTCCATACTTCTTAACGCTCTCACTTCTACTGCATTTATTCTACTTTCATGCATTGCAACATTAAATACATTACTGAATATTTGACTGGATATAATTATGATTTGTTTAATGTAATTGAATATGCTTTGACGATCCCTATTGGAGATACATTTTATTTTTATTCAAATGTTATTAGAATGTTAGGTATTATTATTCTTGAGATTGTATTTTATTTTATTATTTAAGTGTTTATAATTTACTAGCTGTTGCCAGCGACTTCGTCTGCAAAGAATTCGTTTATCGCTATCCCGCGGGAACTACGCAATTTTCCGGGATAAAAAGCCTATGTGTTATTCCAGACTTTTCTCTATCTATGTGCCGAATTTCATCCAGATCCGTTGGACCGTTCTGGCGTGATTGAGTAACAAACAAACATCCTTCCATCCATCCATCCATCCATACTTTCGCATTTATAATATTAGTTAGATTATACTCTTATTATTATTAATTTTTGACGATCTCAACAGAAATACTTATATTTATGACAGGCATGTTTTTATATAATGTAATTTTTATTGACGAGTAAATAAATCTAATTTAAAATCGAAGTAGAAAACAGCGACGCGTTTTTAGACGAATACCACTTTTTTATGCTATATAAAAATTAATGCAGATGGGTCCTTTCCAATTTATCCATTTACATACAGTCTATGCTTAGATACTGCTAATATTATAAAAGCGAAAGTGTGTGAAGATGTATGGATGTATGAATGTTATATTTGTTAATCTTTCACGTTAAAACGGTTGAAGAAGAAAGAAAAGAAAGAAGACATATATTCCTTTTTGCATGGCACACAAATATAAGATACATACACACAATTTTATAGAAACGAAACAAAAAACAGCCATGAAAAATAGATCATTAAACAGATCTGATCTGGATGAAATTTGCCGCTAAGGAAAACTATAGTCTGGAGTAGGAATTGCATTTTGCAAGTGACTCTTTAGTATTTTTTTATCGAATGTACATCTTGAGATCTTGTCAGCTTTGTTCACACGCTTTTTGGTGTCGACGTGATACCCAGATATTTTGACGCAGGTACAAAAACCCATTATGAAAATTCCTCGATACCATTATTACGAATAGCATTCAACGAGGCGACTATCGTATTTTTTCTCACATCGATGAGCAAGAAGGGCATCCTTTCATTATTTCCGCGAAGTAAAAAAAATCTTAAAAAAAAATGTAAAATTTTAAAACACAAATGCGGCAAGCCTGTTTTTGTACTCTTACAAGTAACATAATTTTACTTGTAATGTCTTACAGTTTTTGTTAGTTTTAAGTTTCGCTGACGTTAAAAAGTCATACTTAATTTTGTACGTCAGTTACAGAGAAAACATTTTAATAGTAAATAAATAAACAAAACAAATAAGACAGCTAATTAGTAAGCGAATCAACAGTCAAAACATCTAATTCAAATTCAAAATTTCAGCCAATTTGAAGTGGAAGTTAAACGCTAACTCTGTTAAACTGCACAACAAAACAGCAGACGACAGCTGTCAAACGGTTGATAAGGATGCTATTAGATTACTGTGGTAATAGGCGTAACGTAATGCGTTCAAATTGCATACCTAATTGGTAATAGCATGTTTCCTGACGGTATTGACTGCTCACATCATGAAACAAAAGAGAACAATAAACTTTTTGGTATATCTAACCTAACATTATATACCACTAGCTTCTGCCCGTGACTTCATCCGCGTAGCCCTTTACACTCGGCTTGAAACAATCGTGAGTGTTAACTTTTAAAAAATGTGCCGCGTATGTCAAACTGCTCTCGCGAACGCAACCGATGGCGATCGATCGTGCGGCTATCCTAGAATGCGGGAAAAAATAGGTGAGGCTCCTGCGTACGCGTTGGGACTTGTCAGTCCAGTCGACGTCGCTTGGGGAGATGGCTGCGTTCTTTGAGCGTGGAGCTCGCTCACGTAAGGTGTTTTTTTTTTACAAATATCATCAAATATGTTTGTGATTCACTACCTAATTGCAAAGAGTACCGTGTGTGACACACGTTTTTAATATTCTGAGTATCCGATGGGTAAAATAAATTCATGCTATTTGCTTTCAAATTTTAACTATCACGATCGTGCGATTTCGGTTGCGTGGAGTAAAATTGAACTCTCACGATCGTGCGGTGTAGGTTGCGTCCAGTGATATTGGCTCAATAGGTATAACTTCTTTCCGTACACGCCTGGCTTACTAACTGGGATGTTATGCTACTTTTCGTGGCTCCATTAAGCGACAAACTTATAGAAGATCTGCTTGCAAATAGAATCTTTCCGAAATGGAAGATCTAGACGACGAAGATTTGGAATAGCCTAGCGTGTGATGACTTAATGTCGGATGAAAATATTTCCAGTGTATATTTTCACGAGGTGAGGCCACGGTCACGTTCTTCTTTGCGTTCACCGCGATCGCCTGCTCCGCCTACGTGTTCCCGACCACCGACTCCACCACTATCAGCAGTAGTTGAACGTTACAATCTGAAAATGGGTGGAGTTGACGTCCTAGATCAACAAATGGAGTACTACAGAACATACATAAAAACAAAAAATGGACATTGAAAGTGATTACGTATTCATTTTTTGGATCTCGCCGTGGTACAAAGCCAATGGTTTGCAAAGAAAAGACACCATGCCATTGTTAGACTTTCGGCTGAAAATTTAGCTCATAATTTATCGAACTTCCCCACATGGACACGACATGAGAATGTCGATAGCTCAGATTTGCCAGCTATAAGTAGCAATGACTGCCTTCGTGATTATTAACTCTATAAACCAGCAATTATGCCATCAGAGGCTAAAAGATACAATGGAAATTTATGATCATGTACCATTTTTTGACAATTTAGAGGCTCCCCGGATATGTCGAATGGAAAACTGCAGTAGCCGTCCAAAGATTAAATGCAAAAATGCGACGTGTATTTATGCATAAATCGAGAGCATAAAGACTGGGTTAGATTGTATCATAAGGAATAATAATATCGAAACACGTATACCTGATTACAATCTCATTTAATTGATCTCAATAATCGTTTTTATTGTTACAACTAAATTATGTTTATTAATTTGTAATGTTGTCTAAGAAAACATAGTGATTTAGTGTCCAAACTATGAATAAATAAAAGAAACTTTCGTATTATTTCTAAATCTATGTTTTGTTTCATTGAATTATGCAAATAACATTTAAAATTTAACATGTCCGCATAATAACATCATGACCCTCACGAACGTGCGAGTTACATAATTATTATTCCTGAGCCACACGATCGTGAGGGTCTGATGGTGGAAGATCAGCTAAGCCAGGATTTTTTTCGTGATTTTTCCTAGACTCCTTATGAAGTAATAACACAGCTACGCACTGTTATTCGATTCATTTAAAGATTCGTTTCTCTCGGGTGTAAAGGGGTAGAATCAGATTTACATTAGGCAGCTACGACCTTTGACATGTTTATCGTTATTCCGCGGTCGCTATGCAATTTTCCGGGATAAAAAGTAGCCTATGTGTTAATCTAGGTTTCCAGCTAACTCCGTTTCTAAATTAGGCCAAATCCGTCCAGTAGTTTCACCGTGAGGAAGGAACAAACATACACACTCACATCGTCACATCCATCCATCCTTACAAACTTTGGCATTTATAATATTAGTAGGATAATTTAAATAAATTAGGATAGGTGTTTAGTTTAAAATATGTTTAAATATTTGTACGCTTGCTTGCATGCTGAATACAAGGACTACTTTATCATTTAAGACCACTGTACTATACTTAATACTGTATTCTTACAAATAAATAATTTTGAATTTTTAACTCTCGCGAGACATGATTTGTAAATGAACAAAAAACATTTATTACAATTTAAAAGGCCCGTTTTGACAGTTCACGCCCATGAAGTTCTCTATTTTTTACCGATCGAAATGTTCTGATGGTAATTGCATTTTTCATTGATGGGTATCGCTCACTCAGCTAAGTGCTGTGCATAACGATTTTTTCATATTGTCCACAGAGTATTAATAATCGGTTAAGGAAAAAATAAATCGATCAAGATACTTTTTTTTAAGGCGGACTCGCACTTGGCCGGTTTTATTTATGTTATTTAGACCAATTAATTACTGAATTTCACCAGCTGTGTAGTGATCTTTACTGAAAATTATGACCTTGGAGCTCACGGCCGTAAACAATGGCAACACTGATTTCAATAGAAGATTTACTTTCTAATCAGAAAATTAATCCAATGCGTCTTTACAATACATATTTAAATCGATCAAATACTCATACAAACTTGAATCGATTTATCGTGAGTATCGAGTACCGAGTAGTACGGTGACATCACTAGTTACGTCAGGAAGACAAATGTCAAAACGGGCCTTTTATTTTGCGACGACTTTAGCCGGGCTGAGTAAATTATGGTTTGTAAAATCAATGATTAGTTTCTTTGTGAACCTATGCGAGTTAATCTTTTTTTTTGAAAATTATATTTTTCTTAATTTTCCTAAATTGTTATAGTTAGGCAACTTAATATTACTATTACTAACAAGGGTAGGTTGCAAACCCGGGACAACCACAGAATGAATAAAGCTACAAAAGTTTCGACCTTTAACGAAATATCTTAGGGACAGCAAAAATGTAGGCGGCATTTTGTTAATAGAAAGGCTTTATACTGAAAGGGTCATCTTAGATAATCCTCGTTCCCATTGTCAAGAGCAAATAAAATATCTTTTGGAAATGTCGCAAGTCATTGGTTTTATTACGATGCCGCTAAATATTAGCAGGCTATTGGTTATTAGGTACCATTACATCAAAATGTTTTGTGATAAGTACCTAATCAACTGAGTGTGATCACACTGATTTTAGGTGAATAGGAACTACCTAACTCGCAGGTTTTGATTTAGGTGACCTGCAAATGACCTTCATGATTATTAACGTTGACTATAAAAATGTAAAACCTTATTGTTTTCTCAATATTTTTTTTATTTCAAAGCGGACATCTAATAATTTAGGGCAGCGGGGGAATTGTGTTCGAGTCTTTGCCTTTGCATATCGACCTAAATTATTAGAAGTCCGCTTTGAAATAAAAAAATATTGAGAAAACAATAAAGGTTTTACATTTTTATAGTCAACGTTAATAATCATGAAGGTCATCATTATTCTGTTGATATAGTGTCAACTATTTGGCTACCTGCATAATTTTATTGCTATTAGGTACTAATATTTACCATCGATACTATCGATTGGCCTATCGATATTATGGCATTTTTCGCTTAAAAATATCGATAGTGAATGTATCGATATATCGGCAACACTATTTAAGATTTGCTCAAATAAGAGACTGATACTATCGATTGTGTGCTTATAGTTGGAAAGGGGAAACAAAATAGTGAAGGGCCGCAACGCCTATAGCATCGCGATGGGCATTTTACCATCACCGAAGGACGAGAAGCAACTGGTATGGACCAGTATATGTTTTTCTTTTCTTTGCTAAACGTGGCATTTAGGTCTTGTTACCTTAGGCTCTGTCTACGACTGTATATAGACGTGATATGTACATGTGATATATATTTTTTTATTTGTTTATGAGCCATGTATGACTATTTGTGTTCCTTTAAATAAATAAACTAAAATAAATAAAATGTAATCATGTCATTCTATCGATACCATCGATATTATCGATTGGCCTATCGACATGCATTTTTCGGTTAAAACTATCGATAATTACTATCGATTTTTCGCCAACACTATTCCGGATTTCAAAATTACTTGTACTCGGGGCACAGCACGTACATAGTAGATTAAACGGAGGCCATCCATACCTACCCGTCATAATGTATCGTTAATTCCTGGCTCTCCAGGCCGAGCCAGTTGGCTCCACTCCATTGGGCTCTTGTGCCATGAAACATGGGATTATTAACCTCGATGAAGGCAATGTGGGGCGCTCTGCAATTAATGCACCAGTTAACAACTGTCCTTTGTGTAAGAGGAAGCTTTTGGCTCTGCCAAGACATCTCGTTTGCCTCAGTTTTGAAGAATTTTTTATACAACTACGAAGGCAAACGAGCCAGTGTGTTAGTTGATGGTATTGTGGAGAGAGGCCACAATAGAGAGATCTCTCTCCAGTAGCCCAGAGGATCGCTTACAAAAAATAAATTCAAATCTAAGTTCGGAAGTCACACTCTATATCGACAGACCTCTAACAATTTGCTAAAGTCTTAGTACATTTTTCTCCGCGACTCAACAAAAAAACACTGCAAAAATCGAACGTGAGTCTAGAGCTTCATTCGTATTTCAAAATAAGCTCTTAGAGGATCTGATATCCTGGTACTTCTACTCTCCCCCCGTCTTACGCCTGACGCGAGTTAACATTTTTTACCCATCTCAAAAAGTGTTCGACGCCGCAAAGAACTTTTCACGTAAAAAAAAAGACTTTTTCTGTATGTCTGTTATCTTTCAAACGCAAACGATTTAGACTCACAATCACAATCTATAATTAAGTTTCTAAAATTAATCAAGCACTAACTTATCCTTTATAAGGCTTCTAAAGTGTTTATTTGATTAATTACCAACGAAATAAGGCTATCGTATACAAGATTGATTAACAGGTTAGGTTTAATAATAGTTTAGTACTTTCAAAATTTTAAGTAATTAGATTTTGAACGGTTTAATTAGTTTTAAAAAGCGTATTAGTTACGAAATTATGTTATTGTTGGTCATTAAATAATTATCTCTGATCTGGGTAGATGAAACTATTTCATGTTAGTATTTTCTGTTAGTGTCATGTTAGTGTTTCGGTTGTCTGGTTATTAAGCGATAAGACCGCTGTCTAGTTTGTTCTTTGTTTCTGTATTGTTTTGTACTGATTTGTAGTGTTCAATAATGAGTATTTGTATTGTATTGTATTGTATTTTGCCCCATCAGTGAAGGGACAAAGGCAGCACAATTTGTTAGAAGAAATTATGTAATACTAGCTGATGAGCAAACTATAATGACGTGTAAGGGCAAAACCTATGAACTTGAGTGACCGAGGAGGCCGTACGGTAACCTCTCTTACGGGGTAGACAGGGCCTAATTTAGCATAATTGTGGGCGTATTATTACGAATAAATGAGTATGAGTATGAGAGTATAGGTGGAAAGGGGAATCAAAATAGTGGATGGGTTGCTAGTGGCAGCCTATACAAATACAAATACAAATACATTTATTTCGAAATCATAAGTAGGATATACAAGATCATAGGAATTATTAGAATAGTACAGCTATGATTTGCCGTTTGGCGTTCAAAGTTAAAAAAAAATACAAAATAAAAAAAAATATGTAAAATGATTCTAAAGATTTTTGCCGATTCCCTCGTTGGACTTCTACCATTTGCGCGGAAAAAGTAGCAACTGGATCATTCTATGTTTTTCTTTTGTCATACCAGCATGGAAGACTCAGTTAACACACTGTATACTTATTCCTCGCAAATGATAACAAAAAAATAATTGCGTTCTTCTAACAACATTGGTATACTCTACTTAATAACGTGTTCGATTGATCGCTTCGTAATTTTGTATGCGACAGCTGCGCTCTTATTTTCCCAACGAAGGGTGGCATTATTTTCCTCCTTGCTGATATTGCTAACTTTGACACCCGAAAACCCATATTTCCATTGCTATTACAGGTGCACGACTTCAAAGGAGAATTTTGTATTCGAGGTGTATCTTTTTGCCATGTTTTCGAGATATCTGGTCCGATTTGCGTTTTATAATTGTTAATTAAGAGCCTGTTTCACCACTCTCTGTTAAGTTCCAGTTTTCTTAAGTATTAGTTATCTATGACTCCGTCTCTATTTATTGCTATGAAACAGACAGAGACGTCATCATAGCAACAGAGAGCGCAACAGAGAGTCTAAATCTTCATTCACTCATCATTGTGTTCTCTTACCTACTATCACTTGAGGAGAAAAAGGGTCTTGACAGACTGATGGACAGACAGATAGAAGGACGGATGGACGGACAACAATGTGATTGTATAAGGCAAGGGTTCAGTTTGTTTCCTTTTGAGGAACGATACCCAAAAATGGATAGCGGAACCGTAAACGTTAGCTATCACGAGTAATGGAGTCCAAAGAACGAAACTTGCCGTCGGCTACATTGTTAGTGTAGTAAAAATCATTGTACTTATCCAATTTTCCTAAATCGTCTTTGAGCCAGATCTCAATAACATCGTACAACAATTATTTATTGAGACTTTTCGCCTCCAGCGAATTTAAACAAGCAAAAATATAAGCTTCGGCAAAAAGGTTGCCTCGGCTCATCAAGTATTTGAGAGGAATACAATTAGAACGCGAAAATTCAACGTAACCCGATATTTTACTCCAGTACTGTTTGAGAAACGAAACATGAATAAGAGACTAAGGATAGAATTTAGGAATCCAGAACAATGTTGTGTTAACAGGCTTCCCCTTTTCTCGGGAATGCTGTCGGTTTAAGAATATCTTATGTCCTGCCTTTTTGGTAAGGATAAAGTTAAAGCTAGTTGAAGATATTCAGCAGATAAGGATTTACTCTTGAAAATGAGTGAGGATTTTAAGTTTACGGCCTGTGTTTTTTGCGCCAAGAATCTTATTAAAAACTACGATCCCGACATACCTCTTTCGCTTCAGTTTCGGTTTCTCCTGCCCTGACCTTTTTTCAAAACGTACCTATCCTGTTTGCTCCCGGTCCTCTAGGTCTTCCCCTTCAAACGCATCCATTCACACTCCCCATATAGATCTGTTTAGTTAATCTATTTTAATCAAAATTAAAAAGAAGCAAACTTTAAAATTGAGATTAATTCTTAATACGATACGCTTTATAATTTTTTGCAGGACACACAAACAATCACGAGCCATTGAAACATTGCAAAATCTTCACCAGTAAAGTTCAAATTACAATTAGCCTATTTGAACATGAAACATTAATGTTATTTTCAAATCGGGAAGACGGGTAGCGGATTAAACATGAATATTGTCAGTCGCATTCACGGATAATATCTCACATGTTCAACCTTTTGTATAGATTGTAACCTACGCAGTGACATTCCATTAGTGTTCGGTGGAGACGTTCAAAGATCTGACATAAAGCGAGAAAATCAGCGAGTTCCATTACATTACGGGTTAACTAAAGCTCTGGCTCGTTAGTTTTGATGTTTAGCAGTCAATGTACGTGTTGGCTACTCGTAATAGGTACTTCCAATCATAATACATGAGACATTAGACAAATTTGACACTCTAACATATTTGAGTCGCTTAACTTCAAATACGGATTTTCTTTTTTTTTTTCAACTTCAACTATCTGTCCAACAAATTACTACATTGATAATATTAAATTGATCACCCCAAATACGATTTTTTTAGGGCAACTTTATATTATAGTTTTTAAATTGCAATGTCGATTTTTTTCCTTAATTATGAATTTATTATTATTGAATAGACCGGTCGGTTGCTCTCCAAAGGTTTACTCCATCCGACAAATAAATAAAGCGACGAGTTAATTAGACTCCGCAACTAAATCTGGAGAATGTACCCGGAAATTCGGAGTGTGACCGATCGATGTAGACGAACTGAGAAAACGCGAATAAAAATGAATAATTTTAAAGTCATCCCGCAATTCAAAATCAGCCCGGTTTGCGAGAAGGCTTGTAGTACAAATATTTTTAATTTATACATTAAACAAAACTCGCAGAGACGAATAAAGTCGTCCGTTCAGTGATTTCCGATAACTTTTAATGAGTTAAATTTCACGGTATCACGGTTCACGGAAGTATTAAATTAACTTTATAGTCGGCTAACATAAACAAACGGGGTAAACATCCATGTTTACTGCAACTGGTCTGTATTTAAAAGTGTAAAAGATTAAAAGATTTAGATAAATTTTTGTGAATTGTCTTAAAGTCTATGGTCATTAGTGTATATCGCTATGCTGTCACGGATGATCCTAATTGTATCAGCGGATTGTTAAAAATGGGAAGTCAGGATGTCGTGGAAGGACTAATAAAATAAAATTGTAACACCCTTTGTAACATGACAAAGTAATAATAAAAATAAATAATAATAACTAATGATTAAATAAATAATAAAATAATTCATAGATTTAATCAATATCTTAAACAGCATGACATCAAATTTTATTGTACTCTGACATTTTAATTATTAATTTTACTTTTAGTGATAAATTGTTATTGTGTGCCCTTGCAGGGCGTCATGTACTTACCTACTAAATTAATGTCTTATAACATATTTTTTACAATATACTTGACTTTACACTACTCGTTCTCGCTAATCCTGCTGCTAAGCAGCAGTACTTGCGCTGCTGTGTTCCAGTGTGGAGAGTAAGACAGCCGGGGAAATTACGAGCACAAGAGGCATTTCATCTAAGTCCTCTAGGTTGGCAACGCATCTGCAATCCCTCCGGGGTTGCGGGTGACTATGGGCATTGGTGATCGCTTACCATCAGATTCAAGTGACCCACTTGCTCGTTTGCCTTCCTATTCACATAAAAAAAAAACAATCAATAAATGAATAAATGAAATTGTTACAAACTAGATTGAGATATTAGTTGATTTCTAAACAATCGTTTCCTACCTATATTATATCCACAGTTTCGTTGTGAAAAATACATCAATTAAGTTTTTAGCACGTGAGAATTTAGCTTGTTGAAATATCTTATTAAATCACGACTTTAATCTTTTAAAGCGAAGATCTGGGACTCTTGACTAAAGACATAAGCCCCTGGTCGACTAATAGTATTTATCTCCACGAATATGACAGTCCTCGAGTTTTATCCTGTAAAGCCTTAATCTTTCAGTGTCTAATCCCCTTTTTAGGTCTGCGAAATTTGCGAGGGAGTAATTTCAAATTAGATTTTTCCTTGTTTTCACGATGAACTTCAACAATGAAATATGTACAGTATATAGTAGATAGAGCTAAGAAAATATGTTTTATGACGAATAATTAAAAAAAAAAACACATTTTCATTGCGAACTTCCTTTAACACGATAAAAGGGCAATCAGGAGGAAATTAAACCTAAACCAAAATGTACATTAAACAAAAGAAAAAAATTGAATATTTAAAAATTGGTAGATAAATGTAATGTATGTACGTATACATCCCTTAAATACGTATGTAGGTAACTCTTTATCGTAGGCACATAAAACACATGAAAAAGATGAATACAGGACAACACAAATGCACAAAGGCGAACTTGTCCCTAATAGGGATTTCTTCCAGTAACGTAACGCTAATTTACGAACAACTTCATCATAAATGCTTTGTGACTTCGTCTAACTTTAGTCCAACCCGATTCTGACGTCAATTTGTTTAATGCAACTTGCAAACGAACTTTGCAAACAAGCTAAGAACTGGTGCTTCGTCGCTACTGCACAGAGTTACACAAATTATTATTTACTTACTCACGCTTCTGTTTGAAGAATTTAACGAGACGAAACTCTGCGAAGTAGGTACCTGAAATAAAACAGAACTATCATGTTAACTGAAAGCGTATTACGAATTAACACACCTTAATAACTATAATAATTATAAATAATCGATTAAAAAATTAAAATTGTACCTAAGTCGGACTCGTGCAACTTTAAATTTTCTTCGATTAAACGCAAACAAAAATAACTTTGTTTTTCAAAGAAATAACGCGGTATTTTTTGAAAACAAAAGTTTTTCAACTGGGTAAACTGTCTCCAACTTATTTCTCTCTTTTTGATTGTCTGATAGAGATCGCTATTAAGCGATAAGACCGCCCACTGTCTACTTTGTTCTTTGTTTCTGTATTGTTTTGTGGTGTTCAGTAAATAGTTATTGTATTGTTTTTTGTCGGTGAAGACAATCAGTAATTATTCTTCTCATTGATTGAACCTAACGAAAATCGGTGATTTTTCCTTTGGGTAGGTAATCATCTTATTCGGCCTTACTTGCCAAATTTCATTTTTTTTGCTATCGGGAAGTTTTTGTATGAGGATACACTTTCAAGAGGTATTTTTTGAAAGATACTTTTTTGTCCTGTAGAAAGCGAGTACTCGTAGTACTCTTAAAAAAGGTTTCAAATACTACAAGTCGACATAAAGTTGTATCTAACTCGTTACAGTATTGAGGATTATTAAAAAAATATATATCATCACTACATAGTATAAAACAAAGTCGCTTTCTCTGTCCCTATGTCCCTATGTATGCTTAAATCTTTAAAACTACGCAACGAATTTTGATGCGGTATTTTTTAATAGATAGAGTGAATCAACAGGAAGGTTTATTATGTATAATACATGCATAATATACCGTGCGAAGCCGGGGCGGGTCGCTAGTAATAATATATATCGAAGCACCACCGACATTCGGAATGTAGCCGTATACACACGTCCGCATGACCTTAAGGGAAGATTTGTATTCCCGATTTCCGACGTCTCGGCCATCTTGACTGGCCTATAAATCAGTAAACGCTGTACGAACATTCATAAATATGTTGGAAGGTCAGTGGGTCAAAAAAAAACGACAGATGTTAGGCTATTTTTTGTAGCGAAGTGTCGTTAGGGAAAAATATGAGCTGACTTATCTTCATCTGTCCGATAAGTTTCCTTTTGATTGTGGTGCTTGAAATCGAGTAAGTCGAAGGTCTTCAGCTCAAAAAAGTCGTGGAGCCTAGTGGAGTCGCGTTGAATAAAATAGCCAATATCAACAAACATCCTCGTCATGGAAAAAATGTTTTTTTTTAATGTGAATAGGAAGGCAAACGAGCAAGTGGATCACCTGATGGTAAGCGATCACCACTGCCCATAGACACACGCAACCCCGGAGGGATTGCAGATGCGTTGCCGACCTAGAGGACTTAGATGAAATGCCTCTTGTGCCCGCAATTTTCCCGGCTGTCTTACTCTCCACACCAGAACACAGCAGTGCAAGCACTGCTTAGCGGCAGGATTAGCGAGTAAGATGACGGTAGCGATCCGGACGGACCTTGCACAAGGCCCTACCACCCGCAAAAATTGCAAATTTGAATTGAATCGAAATGGGCAAAAATCTTAAGATAAGATAAGATCATTTTATTTGACGACCGGATGGCCTAGTGGTTAGAGAACCTGACTATGAAGCTTGAGGTCCCGGGTTCGATCCCCGGTCGGGGCAGATATTTGTATGAAAAATACGAATGTTTGTTCTCGAGTCTTGGATGTTTGATATGTATTTAAGTATGTATTTATCTATATAAGTATGTTTATCCGTTGTCTAGTGCCCATATCACAAGCTTTGCTTAGTTTGGGACTAGGTCAATTGGTGTCAATTGTCCCAAGATATTTATTTATTTATTTATTTATTTATTTATTTTCATAAACAAAAGTAAAACTGGTGTTGCAGTGTATTGATGTCCAATCTTGTATTTACCATAATAATGGTGTACAAATATTTAAATAACTCATAGGAATCATGTTATAGGCGATGCGACTGGCATCAAAACTCGGTTTCCCCTTTCCACAATCTTGCCAAACGTAGGTCTTGTCATCTTAGACGCTGTCTACCCGGTAAAGGATAAACGTGATTTATGTATGCACGTACGTATGAATCCTATCTTCGTCATAACACAATATCGGCTGGAATAATTTCCAGCACGCGGCACGTAATCAACTTACTAAATCAATATTGACACAAGTATTAAGTCCCAGATTTCGCTTATATGGGGATGCTCTGAGGAACATCGTTCTGTTTGGGTATATTTGACTGTGAGATTGCATTGTTTAGAAATAATTACTGTGTGAAGATTGATTTACAATGGTGGCCTAAATTCCACTCCGGTTATAAGAGTTATTTGATTGAATAAAATAGTGAACAGGGTTTTGAGGGATATTTTACAACATATTTTGATACACAAATGAAATGACGGAAGTCGGGTAATGGTTATATGCGATTAAAATTAAAACAATAAAGCATTTGATACCAAACTTAACAAAAACCAAAATGAGCCAAAAAAAGAAATAAAATATCTGTATAATTTAGCTTAAATTAAGGCTGAACAAAATTTAAAATCACTGAGCTGGGGTACAAATAATTGGTTTGCGCTGAAATATAAATATGAAAATACTATCTGTTGCTTGCGACTTCGTCTGCAAAGAATTCGTTTATCGCTATCCCGCGGGAACTACGCAATTTTCTGGGATAAAAAGTAGCCTATGTGCTATTCCAGACTTTTCTCTATCTAGGTATGTGCCAAATGTCATCCAGATTCGTTGGGCCGTTCTGGCGTGATTGAGTAACAAACATCCATCCATCCATCCATCCATCCAACTATCCATACTTTCGCATTTATAATATTACTAGCTGTAGCCAGCGACTGAGAATTCGTTTATCGCTATCCCGCGGAAACTACGCAATTTTCCGGGATAAAAATTAGCCTATGTGCTATTCCAGACTTTTCTCTATCTATGTGCCAAATTTCATCCAGATCCGTTGGGCCGTTCTGGCGTGATTGAGTACCAAACAAACATCCATCCATCCATCCATCCATACTTTCGCATTTATAATATTAGTTAGAAGTTAGATAAGTTGGTAGGCAAAGAACCGCCCAGACAGTAAAAAAAAAAGGAGATACAGAAATAGTCTGAGTAATTAAGGATCTGTCGGCATCAACCTTTTGTAGGTACGTACCCTTTAAAGGCAATCATTTCTAAGGCCGTGATATTGACCGTGAATTAATTTTCTCAGTGACAGTGCGTAATGAAACAATGATGCAAAAGGTAGTTTTGGAATCAATGTTATTTGGAGACTTACGCTAAACGACTTTCAAATTCTGCTCATGAAGTTAAAAAAATAGATAAATTCTATATAAAAATGACAGCAAAGGAAAATGCAAGAATGCAGATATACTCGAGAGGGAAGAGGAGTTTTCATTTCTCTATGACGTAGGTAGGAAGCCATTCTTAGCCAGTGCCGCCACTAAAGTGGATATTTTCAATAAATAAACTATTTTTACTGACCTACTGACCCAACTGATGTTTCAGGTATTGACATACTTTGCAATTCAGTCAGCTGTGAAAATTATCGTTTTGCGTGATACCTTAACTATGAAACATTAACTTCCATCATAATTTAAAAGCATAGCTAACATTTTGTTTGTTTTTGTCAGTCGCAGTCTAAAAAATCAAATTATGTTCCAAATGTTTCGTAAGTTTTTGTAAATTGTAACACATTATCGTAATTAAGGTACTTATTTAATATTAATATATTATAGCGTTAAGAAGTATGGAAGGTATATCACTGAAAGATAGAATAAGGAATAGTGTGATAAGGGAATGTGCTGGTGTGAAAGAAGATATAGTGACTAGGATAGAAAAAAGTATGCTTAGTTGGTTTGGTCACGTAGAGAGGATGGATGAAAGAAGATTAACTAAACAGATTTATATGGGGAGTGTGAATGGGTGCGTTGGGAGGGGAAGGCCTAGGCGGACGTTCCGTGATCAAATTGGGGACGTTTTGGAGAAAGGCCAGGTCAAGAGTACCCGAAACCGACGAGCATGTATGAAGAGATTGATGAATGTGGATGAAGCGAAAGAGGTATGTCAGGATCGTAGCAAGTGGAACAAAGTAGTCTCTGCCTACCCCTGTGGGAAAGAGGCGTGACGATATGTATGTATGTATGTATGTATGTATTTAATATTAACGCGGTCGTTTTTAAAGTTAAACATAAAAAAGGGAATAGACTGAATACGTAGATTTGAAATGTGTAGGTAATACCTAAGTGTTCCGTAGATAGGATAATTAAAACCACAACATACGAAACTTTGTAAAGGTGTTCAGATCAAGTTAGTGATTTTATGTTTGATAATATACCTACTACTAATTTTACAGATAGATACGCAGTAGTACAGCCGTAAGCCAGCTGAAACTTAGCAATAAGGAGTGTTGTTTATGCATCGATTTAAAGACCATCAGAAGAATTTAATGTGAATCTTGCAAAATATTGGAAAATTTTGCTAAAATTTATTTTAACTTGCTTCGCAGAAATATCGCTCGTCTCTGTTCAGTATAATATACAAGTAGTGGTGCTTTAAGGTTCATAATTTTTGTTTGGTGGTCTTGAGAGCTTGCGGAGCTGTCGCAAATAGTCAAATAAGGCGGATTCTATTTATCATTTTCAGACATCGTTAAATTTTATTTTGTGCACAGCAATATTTCTTATCAAGCTGACCTCCGTAAAAAATATCCCGGGCCATTATCGCGGAATCTCGAGTGCTCGCTATATTTCACCTCTTGGTCATTACCCAATTCGGTCGCCGCGCAAAACAAACTAACATCCGACCAAGTGACGTTTTGTCGAAAACAAGAACATTCTAGTGAGAGAAATAGCACTTTGTTTTGACAAGTTCCCTGGATCTTTTGGCTTGTTTACTGTGGATTATGAAAAACATTGCGGGGGGTTTGGATTGTCGTAAAAAGATATTGTTTTTTTATTGCGCCCGTGGATGAAGCGCGGTTTCTTTCATTCCTTCAAGGATCATAAGACTTGGTTATGCCACCGCTAGTTAAGTATAGCCGACCAAGGAATTCCTTTAACACCCGTTGCTTTAACGTAATTTGCAAGGCTTAAAACATCACAGACTATAAATATTTACTTGCCAGTATGTAGGTGCAATTTACTTAAATCAACTTCCTCAAGCAGAACTGTCAAAAGGTCTGCTCTACGGAACGGGAAGACGACGTAAGTATTGTGTCAAATATCGACAAAGCGCTCAAAGTTTCTCAGCTAAACTCGCGACACATTCAGTTGAACCTTAGAGCGCAACTATGGAGCATGCGGCGTCACATCGCATTGACAACTTGTTGACAATTTTACACTTTGTACGAGCAGCCAGTTGAAACTCGACGAATAATATAAGCCTGGCTAACACAAGAGCTCGCGATGTAGACTACCCGACTCTTTCTAGAACGAACAGTAAGAAAAAGACGCGACTCTTGTGCGCTTTCGTGCAAGACGTACAGTGCTGTAGATATAATTCGATTTAGATTCGAATCTTTTAGTTATTTCAACTATTTTTAACTCCTGACTCAAAAAAACCCCCTTTTTGCGCCAGGGGTTAAAAATAGTTGTTATAATTACAACACACCGGATAACTCACGTATAAAAGCCGAAGTATTAATAGCCGTAGTAGTTTCATCTTGAAAACAGTTGTTATAAGTTTAAAGTCGATGTCTGTGTGTGTGTGTGTGTGTGTGTGTGTCTTGGCTGTGGCGTCATAGCTCTCAATCTCAAACCGTTGAACTGATTGCGATGCGGTTTTTTTTGGTAAAAATCGGTCCAGCAGTTAAAAGAAAATCAGCTTCTTTCCAAAGTAATGCACTTTATGCGTATGTTCTTATCTGTATTTCCCTTTTGCACGTTAATGTTACGGCTTATCAATGGTTCCCACATAATCTATATAAACATTGAACAAGACAACAATTCTGAGATAAAAATTTAGGTACTCCTAAAAGAAGATATTTGATAAGATCCATTTCTAAACGCAAAGAGCTAAGTCGGATTTATCTGAATAGTGCGTAATTATGCATGGTGCATTTTTTTTTTAATTTTTGCTCCAATCAATACATTTTAATCCAAGTGATATAAATAAGGTGTGATAAAAATGACGTATCATGTCGAAAAAAATGTATTGCCCTTTTGGAAGATACCAGGCCTCAGACAAGTACAGTATAAAATTAGTGTTTACTTATCTCTTAATTTTTAGTTCCTTTGTTGCAAATGATTCGTGGTTAAATAATATTATATTAGAAGCTTCCGATATTTCGAAGCATCGAATACATCAGAAGCTCAGGAAAGGAAACCCCTGTCTATAACCTGCAGATAATGACGTATGTCTAATAATTTAAATTTGGTATAACTAAATTTTGCTTGTAATTAAAAACCGTATGGAAACTAAAGCACGAATTGGCAGAATTTGTTGCTTCATCATTCGAAACTTTAACACACACAATTTATTTTTGAGGGGACTAGGTCTTAACTAAGGCAAGAGCTTCTGAATGAGTCAAATTTAATCTGTTTTTTTTTTCTAATTTTGTAGGCATTCGTGATACTCGGACCAATATCTTTGATCTTCAGCGCTGGAGTATTCACAGGAACCTCAACGGTTATGATGCCACAACTTAAGAAAAACGATGCCGATATATATGTTAGCGAGCCAATGTCTGCTTGGATATTGTAAGTACATGCACATAGAATAAATACTTAATATATAAAAATGGATAAAAAAAACGATTGAAAAAATGTATACAATTCAATTAGACTTTTCATCCAAACTCAAGGTGGAGATTGATTACGATAAGATTAATAACCATTGGAATAAAAGACTGGAGCAGAATTTGAAACACTAAATTGATATTGTAGAAGAAAGTTAAATAAATAATAATTATCTATCACTCGATATATCGACGGCGTTTTGAAGTTGGTTTAGAGTATAATTCTAAAAATGTAAATATTATATTGACTTTATATATCCATAACAACTTAAAATGTATGCACTTATCTTGCGGCATTTTTATTTTAAGGAAAACTTTATTAGTTTTCTGGAAATTTGAGTTTCGATAGCATACGTCGTGATAAAGAGAATTACATGTAGCGAAATTGCCACTTTCGATTACTTACCTCGATAGCAGTACTTGGGTAGCTAACGTAACTGGTAGTGTCGATGATTTACGTCGCAAAAAATATGGCTGTTTTACCAGTTTCGATATAAACGCACAGTGTTTTAAGACACTTTTTCACTTTTTTGTATGAGTAGGTACTTAAATAAAATCAGTATTGTTTTGTCAAGATAATTGAAACCTTTATTCGGCAAAACAAATTTGTTATTACTAAAAATCAGACTTTTAAATCACTTTTATCATCATCATCATCATCATCTAGGCCTCAGCATCTGTGGCAGATGATTTAAGCATTGTCAGCGGCACCTCCGTTGATGGCTAAACAAGCCTATGCGGGAGCGGCATATCCGACCGCATGACGGGCATGTGAAAGCGACCGAGTTTGAAGGGACGATCGCACCCGCACATGGTCTGGTCCCTTTGCACGCCAAAGCTTGGAACCAAGCTTGGTCGTGCGTTTGTCGTCCATCCACCAGACGCCTCCGCCAGTCACTCCTCCTTCCCGCGAGCTCCTCCCAACTATCGTGCCGGATGCCAAACGCGGCCATATCCCTTTTGGTGCAGTCCTTGAAGCGAAGTCGCGGTCAGCCTACTCCACGCGTTTCGTTCGCTATCGCACCAAGCATGACACGCCGAGGTAAACGAGACGGCTCCATACGATGCACATGCCCCAACCAACGCAGCCGTCTCTGCTTGAGCAATGCTGTAAGACTGGGTAGCTGCGCGATCGCAAGAACCCTCTCGTTTGTGACTCTGTCACTCCAGATAATACCCAGGATAGTACGAAGACAGCGCATGTGGAAGGCATTCAGTCGACGTTCTTGTTTTGCATACGACGTCCAGGTTTCAGCTCCGTACAAGAGTATGCTCAAGATGCATGCTTGATACACGATCATCTTGGTTTTTATGTTTAGGTGTTTATTCTGCCATACTCTTGTGCTGAGCCTAACGAACTTGGTTGCCGCTTTGCCGATACGAATATCGATCTCTGCATCGAGTGAGAGATTGTTCGACACAGTGGAACCTAGGTAGCAAAACTTGTCGACGACTGCCAAGGGCGTGCCACCTAACAATATCGTTGGTGCCTCTGCACAGCCCTGCGCCAGCACTACTGTCTTCCGGGCGTTGATGGACATGGAGAATAGAGCGCATGCACGCGAGAATTTGTCGATCATGGACTGAAGTTCACGGACAGAGTTCGCAACGAAGGCTGCATCGTCAGCAAACAGGAGGCTGTCCACAAATAAGTCTTCGCGGAGACGCTTAGACTTCAGGAGCGTGATATTAAACAGTTTGCCGTCTGCCCTTGTATGAAGGTGAATACCCTGCTGGTCGTTTCCAAATGCCACACCTAAGAGCAATGAGAAAAACAAACCAAACAGGGTAGGTGCCAGAACACACCCCTGACGAACACCCCTGCGCATGTGAAATGGCTCAGATATATCGCCATTAAAAACAACAGCACCCTTCATTTCCTCGTGGAAGGACTTGACTAAATTCAAGAGCTTAGGTGGACATCCGATGTTGACGAGTGCGGAGTACAAACCATCTCTGCTGACGGTATCGAAGGCTTTGTTCAAGTCAACGAAAGCTATGGACAGAGGGGTCCTCTGCTCGCGACACTTCTCCTGTAGCTGCCGGAGTGTGAAGATCATATCCACAGTGGAACGCAAAGCGCGAAAACCACACTGAGCCTCAGGATACACGCGATCAGCAAGTTTTTGGAGTCTCGCTAGAATGACTCTCGCAAAAAGCTTGCCTACAATGCTCAGAAGGGAGATACCACGGTATGAGTTACAGTCGCCGCGGTCGCCTTTCCCTTTGTAAAGAGTGATGATATTGGCATTCCGCATGTCCTGAGGCACATAACCTGCTTCCCAGCACTTCCACAGTAGGTTGTACAGAGTTGGAAGCACGCACTCGAGTTTTATAATTTCAGCCTGAGTACCGTCACTGCCTGGACTCTTTCCTTGCTTAAGCTGCTTGACAGCTAGATGGTATTCCTCCAACGTGGGCAAGTCATCTAACTCATTCCAAGTTTCCAGTTTGAGCATACGTGTTTGTGCTTCCGAATTTATGTCAACTGGGTTTGAGTAGAGACTGGTGTAATGTTCGACCCAACGTGTGAGCTGACGTTCATTGTCAGGTATGATAGTACCGTCCACTTCTTTGAGAGGAGCCGTCTTCTTTGGAAGTGGTCCCAAGGCCTTTTTTATTCCCGCATAAACACCGCTGAGATTTCCTGTGTCGGCACACAACTGAATATTGTGGCCAAGCTGGGCCCAGTATTCATTCATGTAAAAACGTGCGCTACGCTGTAGGGCCGATTTGGCTTTACAGAGCTCCTCCCGAGTGTTACAACAGGGGCTCAAACGATGTTTTGTAGCTGCTTCGCGCTTAGAATTGAGCAGGGGTAGTAAATGCTCTATGTTTGCGGTGAACCAGTCCTGACTTTTGGTTTTCTGGTATCCGAAGACTTCACCAGCCTTTTCTGTGAGGAGGGATTTAATTTCGCACCACTCTTCATCAATGGACGCATCAATGTCCCAGGAAGCGGCTTCTTTATGCACATTTTTATCATCACAGCTTTAATTATTAAATCTTATTATTACTAGCGACCCGCCCCGGCTTCGCACGGTATAATATGCATGTATTATACATATAAACCTTCCTCTTGATTCATTCTATCCACCGCAAAAAACCGCATCAAAATCCGTTGCGTAGTTTTAAAGATTTAAGCACACATAGGGACATAGGGATATAGGGACAGAGAAAGCGACTTTGTTTTATACTATGTAGTGATAATTACTGCTTAGTAATGTCAAGTGTAATTTAAAACAGTTCTCAAGAAAATAAAGGTGTAGTAAATAAATAAACATTATTATAAGAAAACTCGTACCTAACATACAACATAAATGTTTCCAAACGCTCTGTTACTAAACTAAACAACTTCTTAAAAAAGTCATTGCATCGTATCATTACATACCTATATCAACAAAGTATGAATCTTATAAAAAAATACAATACTGATAAATTATAAATCGTTTATTTTCGCTTATAATACAGCAGTCTAACATCTCCATGTGGACAATTCAAAATTTTTTGAAAGTCAAATGTAGCACACAAACTACTTCGGGTGAATTTTGAGATACTATTTTGTCAGCTGCTTTAAATTATCTTGCAATTTTTTTATTTGCTATATGCTGAGACTGGGCACTTATTTGATTTTCACTCGGGTTTGCTTCATTTGAAAATGCATGACATTTGTCACAAATGTCTTTCTTTGGGACATGGAATCCATCGTTTATGTGCTCATTCACTACTTCAGTTTACATACTGGCGTAGTGTGAGAGCTTTACTGTCAGTTTTCCAGCTGATCCCATTCTTCGTACAAGGAAAACATTTTTTTGAAAGATAAGTTATTATCCTGATAAGAGTTTACTACTGCTTTCTCGCGTATAGTGCGAAGAGACCGGTTGAAATGAAGATACGTGGTCACATTACACTTTTTACCACTTCAGCGGTTATTACGACAAGATGGTTAGGGTGCTTACCTCTTTCATCGGGTAATGTACCATTTAATCCGCTTTACTCAATGTATTCAAAAAAATTCTGAGGCAGACTTACAGAATCATAAGGCAAGCATTGTTGATCAGAAACGTTACTGGGTAGTGATAGGGGTAAAAAACTTTGAAGTATGTTGTCGCCTAGAAGGGCCCTCGGAAGTAACGCTTTTTTTTGGTTGTATTTTGGTAAATTTGTTTACATTCCCACTGCTGTATGGTCTCCTAATTTCCAAAAATTGGTTAATATTCTTTACCGGGTGTCGGTATCAAATTTATCGTAACATTTTAATTTGCACGTAGAAGGACAGACCGGCCGCAATATTTTTCTTCTTTAACTTTTTCTTTTTTTTGTCATATACTCTTGACCAAAATTAAGTAGTAGTTTTCTTTTGGTATCCCTCCATTTATCTTCACATTTTTTTCTTTTTTTTCCTGAGTTTGCTTTGAATGTAGACCTTCTCTTTTGGTTTAATGAAATGGTCGAGCTAGGTGAATTACACTCTGATACTGTTATAAGAGAGCTACGCTAGCTTTGCGCCCTGGACTACCAGTAGTAGGAGTAGGTAATTTCTCGGGTTCAGTTAGCATCGGTGTCAATGGAGATAACGAACTTCTCATGTTGCGATTGTTCTCAGTTTGGCTTTGTATTGAGGTGTCAAAGTCTTGTAATGGGGACGGCACAGGAGTATTTTCTGGGCTACTTAAAATAAATGACTCTTTATCACTATTTATTGCAATTGTTGATTTTTCTACCGTCGCTTCCAGGAGAGAAAAATTTGGCGTAGCCAAGGTCCTGTCTGAAGATAGTTCTTCGTCAACTATTCCCTCGAGGGCGGCCCATTCTGCCTCTCCAAAGCTACAAACGGAGAATCTAAAACAATATTTTATTGACATTAAAAATAGTACCTATAATGATAGTTTGTTATACTGATAAACACTACTATAATAGTTTCTATGCTAAGGCAACTAATATAAACATTTTAAGAAAAAATAAAAAAGGAATTTTCCTGGAAAATTGTCGAAACTCAGAATAAAATTACGATAATATCTGCGCAAAACATAGAAAGTGGTAGTTTCGATATAAAATCAATCTTAAATTTCGAGGTATAATATGGAATGTGCCAGTTTCGACACCAAGTCGGTAGAAAATTCCAACGTCCAATATTGAAACGGGCAGTTTCGATACCAAGTCAATTGCAAATTGTGACGTACGGTATTGAAACTGACAGTTTCGATTATTTAAGTCGGTAATACTATTAAATGTTCATAGTTAATAATTATTTGTCAATAAAAACCTTAACTGCACAGTATTTCTATAAACAACTTAAAATACACATATTTTTTAAATATAATCACAAAAAATGTTCAAACTTACCAGCTTTACTGTCTCGGCTGCACTGTCTTTTGTTACCAAAGCAAGTATTCTTTTAGATCTCGACGCATTATTACGTGTTATAAAAACAAAAATCATAATAAAATTGTAAGATTTGTAAGCTCATTGGTCGCTTGTTGCCAACTGACCGTATCGCGGGCTTGTGCGACGTATACTATTGCAACTGTTAGTTTCGTCTCACTTGCTTGACAATTATTCCCACGTAAACAATCGAATGTAGACTTTCGATGATCTGTTACGGAAATGTTATTATGTTTTCGATGTTTTACGACTCAAATATCTGCTTAAAAATAATAATTTTCCTTTAATTTTTCGTGAGTGTAAAATATGGCTTAAACGAAGTAGATTACACGAATAAAAAAAAACGGAAATTTTAAGTTTCGATGATTTACGTAGGGACCGTCGATATATCTTGAGACAATTGACACCAATTGACCTAGTCCCAAACTAAGCAAAGCTTGTGATATGGGCACTAGACAACGGATAAACATACTTATATAGATAAATACATACTTAAATACATATTAAGCATCCAAGACTCGAGAACAAACGTTCTTATTTTTCATACAAATATCTGCCCCGACCGGGGATCGAACCCGGGACCTCAAGCTCCATAGTCAGGTTCTCTAACCACTAGGCTATCTGGTCGCCAAAGTTGTGTTAAAACACTTGATACAAATTCAGGGTTAAAACACTGTTCTTATCGGTTGCCTACCAGAAGTTTTAAATTAAGAAGTACGTGTCTTATCATATGCAGACAAGTTATCTTAGATGTTTAGGAAAGTAGACGTCCATTAACTTTAAATTTGTATCAAATTTACGGGAAAAAAGTGAACTTTTCAACTTTTTCAAATAATTGTATCGAATTAGAAAAATCTAAAAATATATATTACTAATCACCTGTCAGGGATCACATTCATTAATTTCATAAAGAGATATGCAATCTTGTACATAATGTCTACTATACTGTAATTTTGCGGTTCTTGGCTTATTTTATTAGGTACCTTTGCACCTTATCCATCTGGGACAGAGATTTAATGTTTGTGTCATTTTGTTTCAGATTCCGTCAGTGGATTTGGATCATTACCAGCAGTCTTAGTTGTACCGTATATAAGCCAATGGAAAGGCTACAAATCAACCTTCGTACTTATCTGCTTACCAATAATTATTGGATTTATTCTTCAATTTTTCGCCACCAACGCCGTCCATCTCTTGATAGCAGCATTATGCCAAGGCGTCACAACGGGTGGAAATATTTCTTTAGGAATAATGGCGATAACGGAATATGCAGAGCCAAGATTTAGAAGCTTGTTCCTTGTTATGAAAAGTGCATGTTTTTACTGGGGTATTTGGATTGCAAACACTATAGGAACTTATTCCTATTGGAGAAATGCACCTCTATTAGGAATATGGCCAGCTTTGTTCGCTTTATTTTCATCTAAAATTTGGCCTGAGGGACCATATTGGTTGGCAAGTGTAGGAAGGGTAGAAGAATGTAAAAAAGCGTTTGAATGGCTGCGAGGAGCTGGTAATGCTACAGAGGAACTATCGTCCATCATCAAGAACCAAACGATCAAATCTGATAAAGTGGACAAAGGTAACTTGCTGACAAGGATTAAGAAGGCAGCTGTTTTACGAGAGTTTTACATGCCTTTCGCAGTTAACTGTGTTTTGTACAGCTTGTATCAGTTGTGTGGTAAGGTTGTGATGACTGTCTATGCACTCGTCATCATTGAAGATATAACGAAAAATGAATCAACAGCGTATGCTGGAATGTTAATCATTGATGGTGTGACTGTATTTGGTATGTACTTAGGTAGTTACGTAGCGATGAAAGTAAGAAGAAGGGACATGCTTTTGATAAATTCTGCTGTAACCATATTATTTTTGTATGCATTGTGCTTGTATTTGTCATTAGTGGAGTATAAAGTGGTCACTCAAAATGATACGATTTCGTTAACTTTGCTTGTACTGTATTCTTTTGCTGTTAGTTGGGGTCCTATAGTTTTATCAACTACTTTTACCTCCGAAATCGTACCAATGAGGTTCAAAGCTTTTATAGTGGCTGTAGGTTCGTGCGTATTTTGGGGATTGCAAATAGCGAATTTGCGGTTAGCGCCTATTTTGATGGCAAATATAGGCATGCATGGCAGTTTTGGTATCTACGGTACTTTTACACTGATCTGTTGGATTTATTTGTATAAATACCTACCTGACACTAGTAATAAGACTTTGCGAGAGCTAGAACTGTGCTTTGTTAAACATAAAGAAAAGAGTAAAACGGGTGATGGGACAGAAAACTGACTTGTCCTGTATTAAATTGATTCATAATTTTGATATAAATATAATTTGCTTTTTGTTACGACTTGAACTAAACATTATTTGAACAAGTGAAATATTTTGTCCAAGTTACCACAATGGCTTACTCATTATTTATATCTAAGTAATCATTTTTATATTCGTTAATGATTGATTAATGTAACTTGTATTTTGTTAATATATGCGATAAATATATTACGATTTTTTGGAATGTAAGCTGATTCAGTCTAATTGAACACTTCTGTAAAGGTTTTTCATCGCAGTTTCTGAGTCCAAATTGAGTCACTTTTTTGACGCCGTATACTTTGAACGAAACATTATTATCAATCACGATTAATAAATCCTGAAAAGCATTAACGTCGCCCCGGGCCGTAAGTAAAATTTACCACCCGCTACTCGATCGGGAATTTCCACTTCCTGGTCAGGGGAAGACGTAACACTGTGTACACACATCGGACGGTGATAAGGAAAGACTGGCTCGTGAGACAAGTTCCTGCGATCTGAAACATTCTTTATTGTAGCACCCTTGGAATATAATGTACTATTACAAGGATGTTCAGTTTAACAAACCCAACCAACAGCTTTTGTACTTATTGTAGAATAATAGAGAATAGAGAGAGAGAGAGAGAAATAATCTGTTTTAATGTTGTTGTGGCAATAAACATTTTTTCTTTCTTTTTAATAAAGGGCTAATTAAAGACAACCGCCTAATTCTTTGCAAATCAGTTGTTGTTGAAATTAAAAGTACCTAGTAATTTTAATATAGCACTAACCCCATCTTGAAGAATCTGGTGCTTGTGGTCTACGGTATTAAATTCAGCTGAATAAAACACGTCTTGATGATGATTCGTTTAATCCGAGACTAACAACTTTAATAACTACCCTCATGCTCTAAGATGCACTTTTAACTATAACTACCCACATATATTACACCTCCACCCTTAATTGCTATCTTAACTATTACAATTTAAAATAAGAATATTTATATGTATATTTACGTTACACTCTACATTAACATCTAGTCTATTTCTAAGTTAAGTCTAGCTACCCGGTGAGGCAAAGGCCTTAGGTTCACCGGTGATCGAGCCACCGGCGGTCGACTCGGCGGAGGTGGAGAAAACTGATTTGGTCGAACGTCAGTCATATTCTTTGACGCGGATCCTACGAGTATGTCCCTCTCTACCCTCAATGCTGAGTCCCTGTCCACCTCCGTCGTCGTCGGGTTCGCCCCGACGTCCTCACCGCCATTCGATTCAACGCTATCGGTACAAGGCACCGTAGACATTCGTGATCTGTGTCTGACCTGATCTATGTGCCTGACTATTGATTTTCCGTTTTCCCTATCCAGGGTGTACATACGTGAGCCCTCTGCTCCTACCACGGTTCCCTTGATCCACTTGTCATCCGTACAATAGCCGCGCGCCCAGACCCGGTCGCCCGGCGAGAGCACGCGCGGCGCGCCCCCGCCCGCGGCAGTCACCTGCCGTTGCTGCGCTGTGCGCACGCTGTCTTGCAGCGCCCTGTCGGCACGCAATAAGTCGAGCCTTGTGCGCAATGGCCGTCGCTGCAGCAACATTGCCGGGCTGTCTCCAGTCGTGCTGTGAACGCTATTCCTATATGCTAATAAATACGTCTGTAATGCCGCATCTACGTCTATATTTTCTCTATATGCTTTTTTAATAGCGCGCTTACATAATTTTACAGCCGATTCTGCCGCCCCATTAGATGCCGGGTGGTACACCGGCGAGAAAGACTGCGTTGTTCCGCATTTTATCAAAAACTCCTTTAGTTCAGAACTGGTAAATGGCGGGCCTTGGTCCGAAACGAACTGCTCCGGGACTCCAAAACGCGCGAACATCGCTCTAAGTTCTTTAATTACTGCCGGGGCATTGGTACGCGGCATTTCGCAAATTTCCAACCATTTCGTACTTGCATCTATAATGACAAAAAAGGTTTTACCTTTAATAGAAAGAAAATCGGCGTGTAACCTACACCACGGGCGCGTAACGTAATTCCACGGTTCGGGCGGTGCCCGTGGCGGCGCCGGCGCCTCTGCCGCGCACGTTTCGCACGCCCGGCACAACACTTCGACGTCGGCGTCGATGTTGGGCCACCACACGTAGCTCCTGGCTAAGGATTTTGTTTTAACAATTCCCATATGGCTTATGTGTAACTGCTTCAGTACGACCGGCTGCAGCCTCGATGGTACTACGACGCGGTAGCCCCACATAACGCACCCTCGGTCTACGTAAAGTTCGTTCCGTCGCGCGAAATAGGGTTTCATTTCATCATCCGGACATAACGCGGGCCACCCTGACTGCACGTATGCGAGCGTTCTACTCAATATCGTGTCCTTAGTTGTCGCTATTTTAATATCCTGGTTTGTTACTGGAAGAAAATCTTCAACAAAATTCAAATAGGTTATTTCGCCTACATCTTCTTTCCCGTTTTTCAATCCCGGAAGCCGCGACAGCGCATCGGCGCAGTTCCTAGCCGACGGTACATATTCTATTGTATAGTCGTAACCGGACAGTAGAACTGCCCACCGCTGTAAACGCGATGCGGCCATAACCGGTATACCAACCCTATCACCGAAAATATATGTGAGCGGTTTGTGATCTGTTCGCAAAATAAATTTTCGTCCGTAGAGGTATTGGTGAAACTTGCGGATTCCATAAATGATCGCGAGCGCCTCCCTATCTATTTGAGCGTACGCGCGCTCGGCCGGTGTGAGCGTGCGCGACGCGTACGCCACGGGCCGCTCGCCCGCTGGCGTCAAGTGTGACAGTACACAGCCCACGCCCACCCCGGACGCGTCTGCCGTCAGTACCAAAGGCAGCGAGCTGGAGTAGTGGACTAACACCTCACTCGAACTCATCGCCGCTTTGACCGTCTCGAACGCGGTTTTACAATCTTCGCTCCAATTAAACTTGACCCCCGTTTTCAACAAATTATACATCGGCGTTAAAATCGTACTGATATTCCTAATAAACTTAGCGTAATACATGATTAAACCTATAAAAGCCCTGAGTTCTGACACGTTTTGCGGCGCGGGAGTTTCTACGATAGCTTTTATCTTGTCAGGGCACGTATGTACGCCTGCTTTACTTATTACATGGCCCAAATAATTTACACTCTTCGCAAAAAATTCGCATTTATCTTTCTTAACGCGAAGACCATACGCCTGTAACCGTTCAAATACTTTATTTAGATTTTCAATGTGGGTCTGGGTATCCTTCCCTGTAATTATGACGTCATCGAGGAAAACTCCCACGTGAGGTAAATCGGCAAAAAGCTGCTCTAACCGTCTTTGAAAAATTCCCGGGCTCGACGACAAACCGTACACTAATCGATTATACATAAACAGGCCCTTATGGGTATTGATAACGGTATATTTCCGCGATTCATCAAGTTCGAACTGGGCATACGCTTGTGACAAGTCGATCTTGCTAAAATTCTCCCCTCCGTGCAAGCGCGCCAGTAGGTCTTCCACCCTGGGTAGCGGATAACGGTCTACCTCTAGTACCCTATTCAGTGATATTTTATAGTCCGCACAGATCCGTAACGTACCGTCCTTTTTAACTACGGGGACTATGGGCGTGGCCCAGTCCGAGCGGTCGACGGGGGTGAGCACGCCGTCGCGTACCAGCTGCTCCAGCGCGCGCTCCACCGGCTCGCGCAGCGCGTACGCCAGCGGGCGCGCGCGCAGGAACACCGGCCGGGCGCCCTCACGCACGTGGATGCTCACTCGGCCACCGGTGAACCGCCCAAGGCCGTCCGCGAACACCTCACGGTAGTGGGAGCTGAAATCCGACGGGGTTTACTAGTTCACCTGTGTAGTATCTCAATTTTAAATTACATTTATTTATGCTTAAATTGCTAAACAATTGTTTATACAGCTTATGGCTTATGCATGATACCGCGCTGCCCGTGTCACACTCCATACTAAGTGATTTGCCTTGAACTTTCAATTCGATTAAGATCGGTTTATAGTCCGAAATGGCAAGCTGATTAAAGTCTACAATAATTACCTCGTCGCTAAAGTCACTGTCAACGCTGTGCTCCCTTTCCGGTTGTATAGTGCTTACGCTGACGTGCTCCGTGTGTGTACGATCTACCTCCACGCAATGCTGATCCGTCATGTACGGACACATCCGTCGGAGATGACCCTGCCGGTTGCAGACCTTGCACACGTAACGTGCGAACCGACACGTCGCCACGTCATGCGCCGCGCCGCACGCCGTGCAGGGGCGCCGCCCGCGGAACGGCGCGCCGCCGCCGCCGCCGCCGCCGCCGCCGCCGCCGCCGCCGCCGCCGCCGCCGCGGCTGCCGCTGCTACTACTGGCCGCCCGAAACGCTCGAGGCGCCAACTGGCCCTTTATTCTTGGTTCGCTCCCCCGGGGTCCTCTGGCCTGACGCGACGCGAACCCCGTGACGCCTTGATAATCCACGGCAGACGTTCCGGTCGATAACCTTTCTCGACCTTCCACTATAGATGCGTCCTTCTCCGCTGCCTCCATACTACCGGCTAGTTTAAATGCCTTTCCGAAATTTAGGCGTTCCTCCGTGAAAAGTCGTTGTCGTATTGTCTCACTACGTATACCGCAAACCAACTGGTCACGTAAACTTTCCTCTAGCCAAGCACCAAACTCGCATGTCTTCGACATTTTCTTTAGTATTGCAACATACTCCGAAATACTTTCTCCACTTGCTTGCTTTCTATGCCTGAATTTGTATCGTTCTGCAAGAATACTGGGTTTCGGTTGTAAGTGTTTTTCTAGAATGTTCGTAACCTGCTCGAATGATTTTTCTATGGGCTTGTCGGGCGTACATAAATTAACTAACAATTCATAACACTCTGCACCCATGACTGTTATTAACGTAGGTACATACATGTCCTTATCCACCTTGTTAACTACGAAATATTGTTCCAACCTGTCTACATATAACCGCCAGTTGTCCGTAGTAACATTGAACTCAGTAATTTTGCCGACCGACATTATCGTTCTTTTCACACTGTTCTTATAACACAAACTTCACAATACAATAACACGCACTCGAGTCCGATCGTTTTCGTCGCCACTGAAGAATCTGGTGCTTGGGGTCTACGGTATTAAATTCAGCTGAATAAAACACGTCTTGATGATGATTCGTTTAATCCGAGACTAACAACTTTAATAACTACCCTCATGTTCTAAGATGCACTTTTAACTATAACTACCCACATATATTACATGTGAGTAGACTAAGTTCAAAATACGAAAACACACATTTGTTATGTGAAAATTAGGAAGACGAGCATGTGGCTCCCCTGATGGAAAGCAATGACCGCTGCCAAACAACCATAACACAGAAGGGCGCAGGCTTTTTAGAAGTGTAGAATCATTTTCTGAAGTTCCCCAAGTTGTACTGGTGTGGAAAAATGACGTTGATAGCTGAGTGAAAGTTCCAGTTTTTAACGAGACTGTGGTAAGAAATTTTGCTAAAAACGAGCGAATCTGGTCTTCCAACAACGGTTCAGGTGGTAAGGGGTCAAATAAAACACGTTTACGAGTGGTTCAGTGAAGGAAATGTATGTATTGTATTCATGTACCACCACAACTTTTCTTAATGCTTCTGCATTGCAATGCTCTCCAAGGTCTCAAATTTCGTGTCGCATTTTGTTCCCGCTTTTACAATATTTCAGTCCTCATAAAAGTCATATTCCGCTGCGTCGATAAAGAAATTGAATTTTAATGTGCATCCATTTTGCCAATGAAAATATGGGACGTCCATATTGTGGCTTGATTTTTTACGCTTTTTATTCCATCGAAGCACTGGCATTTAAAAATGGCGCTTGTTTTTTTTTTTGTATAGACAGGGATACGTTATATATGTATAAAAGTCTAGACTACCAAATGTTTGAAGTGATGTAAGAAACTACTAATAATGTGAAAGCTCATTTAGAGAAACTCACGAGTCGTGGCAGAAAATGGCATTCATCTAAAATATGTTCTCTTTCAAACCCGTACAGCAAATCCACTGGGTCCAGTGGATTTAGAAAGCAACCTCACATATATATATTTTCATTTCCTAATCCGTAGCAATAATACGGGTACAAAGCCTACGTAACCATTTGTGCCCGCCCACCCTTTCCACCTTCGTAACCATACAATATTTTTAAATTACCCACCGACTCCGAAATTCAGACAATCAACTCTATACATATTTTCCCTCAACCGTAAAATATATTATCCAAATCCAACGCGAAAAAGGTGAAAATAAACAGGTATTTCGTTGAAATGTTTTAGCTCTGATTGCCTTGATTTACATTGTTTGCTGACTAACTTAAATATTAATTTGAGAAGTCTTCCTGTTTGCTTTTGAACTTAGAAGGAATAACTTCAGAATTTCATATGCATTCGTTCTAACGAGTTTCTATCTGCTTGAAATTATGTGTATATATGATACGGTTTTGGTCTTCAAATACTAAACTATGTGCTCATAAATTATCTACATAAAACAAACAAGAGTAAAGTAAAGTCGAGACTTTTTTTTTATATAAGAGGGGAAAACGAGCAGACGGGTCACCTGATGGAAAGTAATCACCATCGCCCAAGGACACCTGCAAGACAAAAGATTATAATATTTTGTTACGTTTTCGAATAGGCACAAATAATCATTGATTAGTATTACCTATAACTAACTTTTATTAAAATTAACCTCAGGTACAAGCAAGTTTCATTGACTCATAGCTATATTATTATAAGACTTACTAGCAACCCGCTCCGGCGTCACACGGGTGCAATAGATAGGTACTACGACGCTGCCACAAATATCATATTTTAATCTTGAAAATTTAAATAATTGAACTTTTCTTATAGATCACTTTATTATATTGGTAAAAACCGCTTGATAATCCGTTCAGGAGTTTTGGAGTTCATAGCGAACAAACGCGGCGGAAGATTTTGTTTTATAATTATGTAGTGATGATGATTAACGTCACATAATTCAACAATAACATACTATATGTCATGACTTATATATTATTATGTAAAAGCAGAGGAAGGTAATTTACATGCATGACATAATTATATATGTTGGCATAAGCTTAGCTGTCTAGCAGTGTCATGTGGTAGCTGTGTAGCTTTTTCACGTTTCAGCGTTCCAAATTCTGCAAGTTCTATTATGATTCCGAAAACTTCGGGATGCAATTAAGAATAGAATCAAAATCTTGACGTTGCTTAATGAACAAAATCGCAAAAAGGCATTCCGAGTTCTTTTACTTGCTAGATTTATTTCAAATGCAGTTTCATTTCTACCTGTGGATTGTCTGGCACAGCGCTAATACTGCGGACTGCGCAAATAATCTGTTCTAACTTTTAAATTGTTCACTTGAACTCTATAGAACTTAATTGCTTTCCTGTGCACGTGTTTCGAAATTGACTTTGAAAACGCTTTCTTGTTGTTGGTCGTTCACTATTTTGTGTGTTCATTCCAACAACAAAACAAACATGACAGACATTCCGTAAACATTAGTAAACAAAATTTGCAGGAACCCTTAAAGATCACTTCATTGTCCGTTGTATGTCTGTCAAGACCCTTTCCCTCAAGATCGCACAGAAAGAAGTTAGTACCAAATACTGCCTGCGGTGTTTTGGAACTGTGATAAATTGAAACCTCTAAGTATACGCAAATACATAAAATATTCTCAAAAAAGTGTTTCCATACAAATTGCCGCTACCAAAAACTGGGATACTTCCAGTTGTTCTAAAAAAAAATATTTGAAATGAAGGTAGTTCTCATAGCACAATGTCTACATTTTGCTTAGGAACAGGACTATACTAGCATTAAATTTAGAATATGTATGTAGCGCTAATGTACGCGAGGCCGACTTGCACTTGGCTGGTTTTTTGAACACTAACATGATTTCTGTTCAGAATTTTGACAGCAAACGTAAACTTAACTATTTGTGTGTGAAGTTTAAACGTGAAAAAGCTTTCACTTATCCCCGAAACAGTATGCGAACTTTGTTGGAGTTTGGCTTTGCCACAAGTCGACAAGTACAAGGGAGTGCGCGTTGAGATATAAAGGGACATGAAGTTATGAACTATTGCTTGGGTTAGATAATGCTTGTCGTTAAGTCCCACCAAACCAAATAGTACGAATGCTTTCACTAGTCCAGTTTTCGTGTGTCATTATAGTGTTATGTATGATCATTCACATAACTCTGTTATTCCAAATGACCATCCTATCAAAATTAATCAAGAATTTTACTTCTTGATTTTTTATATTTATTTTTACGTGCTGGCACGTAAGTCTAGCGATGACGAGTCACGTGGAGGGGATCTGGGGGGCAACTCCGAAATTCGTTTTTCGAAGTTCGTATCACACCGTCCCTCTTACTTATTTTTTTAAACAAAATCTAGCGTGGTAGGGATCTATTTCGTATGTTAAAGCCAATACCTTCTCCTAACATACTCGTAATACTCCCACGTTCTCAACTCGTGTCACACAAACATTGTGTGATAAGATATTAGCGGTATAACTTTCCTCGAATGGATCATACCATGCTAAATAAGTCGGATTAATGTTAGCAAATTCCGCGGCTTTCAGTGAGAAATTCGCGTAATTATTGTAATGAGAACAACGTTTGTCTCAGAAGACTCTGTTAATGCCGGTTAAAATTAATGAGGTAAAAAAAGGCTTTTTTGCTCGTGAAAAGTGTGGGCGTGTAGTGGAATTGTTTTAAAGGCTCGGTTACGTAATCTCTTTAAAAAATCCGTGACAATATCACAGGCGCAGAATTTAGGTATCGCTATCTAGTGGGTGACGTATTCTTTGACCGTGTAATAGTTATTATCTTTGCAGTGAAAACTTCATTAGCGGCGTTGGGCACTTTTTGGGATGGGTAAAAAATGTTGAACTCGCGTCAGGCGTAGGACGGAGGGAGAATTTAAGTACCAGGATATCAGATCCTCTAAGAGCTTATTTTGAATATGAATGAATCGCGTTAGATTTTTGAAGTGTTTTTTTTTGAGTCGTGGAGCAAAACTACTAGGCCATCAGCACATTGTTAGAGGTCTGTCCATATAGATAATACGTACGTTTTTTTTTGTAAGCGGCCAGTACGGTACGCGTCTTGAGCGTTATGGAGAATACAACATTAAAATCTACTCTAAGCTGCTGTTTTTACATCTGCCGGTACTCCCGGAGTGCTACCCGTCGCTTTTTTTTATTAGCCTGTTTATGGTGTCCCACTGCTTGGCAAGGGCCTCTTCTCTCAGCTTCTAAACTCTCAGTTCGGGATAATAATCAGGCCGATACTTCACTATATGCGCCCAAATCGTCCCCAGTCGGTCTATATTCAAAATTTCATTCGAATCCGGGTAGCTATTTAATCGTACTTTTGAGAAATAAACGTATAAACATACAAACTATAAAAAAATCGTTTGACCACAACTATGAATTCATCTTTAAATTTCAGAATTTATGTAGTTGACAAATAGTGTTTCCATACATTGATCGATTTTTAAAGTGATCCGCTTCAAGGGCGTGACTTGCTGAAATATTCCTGAAAAAATCTGAGAGATTTTGTACTGCAAAATTTCCATTCACTTTTGTCTTAACCCCTCGTATGTCGGAGCTAAAAGAAGTCCACATTCTAGACGCATCTGTTTTAATATGCACAAATTCTGTGGATCTAAATAAAAATACAAAAAGATGGTCTTAAATTTGGCACAGGTCTGTGTCTTAAGCATTCGATGGGTTAAATAATAACCTACATAGGTCGACCGAATGTAAATGTTACGTTATTCTAGCCATGTTAAGCTGTCAATTTAATCATTCAAGGAATATTCTATAGCTCATACTTGACAAGGTTATTCTTTGTAACAAAGGCTCAAGAAAATACGACGGACAAGTAATGCCTGCGGAATATACGAGACTTGATGTATTCACAACATCGAGCTATAAAATAAGGCGTGTTTGCAAAACATTGGATCCGCATTGACATGCAAAGAGCATATTGCATGCATGAAGTACCCTTATCAAAGTCACCCCTTATCTAGAGGAGTAATATCTGATTCCGTTACAATATTTAATCATTCGGTTTTCTATGAAACTTGCGCGTCATTTTTATCTTAAGAAAACGGCTAAGATTATAGTTGGAAAAAAGGCTGGTGTTAAAAAAGTATGACCTATGGCCTCCCAAGCAGAAAGTCTTTGGTTTCGAAACCGAGCTAAGCACTTCTAAGTTTTTCGAAAATTTTGTACAAAAAAACATTTGAAATTTACTTTGAGCTGTTCGGCGAAGGAAAACATTAGGATCCTGTGAAGCAATTCAATGGTGTGTATGAAGTTCTCATGCGCATTAGACGCGCGTGGATACTATATCGAAAGTCCTCTCATTCTGAGAGGAAGCCTGTGCCAAGCAGTGGGACATACAAAGGCTGGAGATGAAGAGTGCTAGTTGGACTTTCACATTAAGACACTATCGTACTAAGAAGACACGTTTCTTTGTCTTTTACAACAGTACCTAAATGGGTCAAAATTCAACGTAACGTTCTCTCAGCGTTTTTAGACCGCCATTATCCACTCAGTAAATAGTTAATAAGTGATGATAACTCATAGTTAACTTTTACAAAAATGAAAGATAGTATCGATGCTAAGTCTAGTTGGATCAAAATTACGAGAAACCAGAGGTGCAAGACTGGAGAAAAACCCACTATTATCTGCTTGAGAAACCATAGGTCAAACCATCTACTTCGACTTTCACTTACAGCTTATCAGAGTAGATTTTTTATGACATGACATGAATTTTGACGTGCCTTTGAGATCTCAATTTTTTTTTGGCCTATACCACATATGTAATTTCTTCCATGCTGGTCTGCGAGCAAAGAAAAAACATACAATAGAATGTACCAGCTGCTTTTCTTCCTGCTCAGATCGTAAAAGCCCTTATGAGTGAGGGAATGAGTTAAAAATCTTAGGAATCATAATTATTAAATTAATGCGGTTAGCGATCCGTCACTATATAACCCACCCCCTTCCCCTGGGCTCTGCTACCCGTTAGGGATAAGGCCGTGTATGTATGGTATACGTATGCACCACATAGTTCAAGTCGTATAATAGTGCCCGTTCAACTGTATCTCTATTCACATTAGAAACTGAAATGTAATCAGACTGACACCGAATGGACAGCGTCATTCACTCAGAAAGGTGCCCAGAACTGTGAAGAACCCTTTATTTGGCCGGCACAGCTTCCAGAAGGGTTACACTTGAATTATATAATTAAATTTAGTTCGGACCCAGTTACGAGGGGCGGCCCTAAACAAACTCTGTCAGGGCTTGGCCCAAGGCTGGAAAACTTGTCTCCTTTGGGAAAAAACTAGTCCTGCAGAATTGCAATGTTCGTTGTGCAAGTAAGAGCTCATAAGGATAATAAAATGTAAGGACAATGAAGATTCGATGTAGCAATCATGTCAGTCGGAAGATATTACTAAGTGAGGACCCGGGGGGTTATTATCTAACTCGCTCGCAATCGCCATCGTGTTCATTTTGTTCATGTGTGGGCTGAGAATTATTGGCATCGGAATCAGCTAGCTGTCACATTTATACAAGAAATGTCATTTCAATCCGATGCCGAGCGTGAAAATAGTCAAACAATTACCATGCTGTTCTACAAGATTAGAATCTTCATAAAAATCGGTTTTCTGCTACCTCCAGCCGACAACTACCGGCGACATATATACCAAATCGTCCGTCCATCTTACGAGAGGTACAAAAATTTCGCCTTCCAGTACGCTCGCCACTCCAGAACCTTACGGCCCCAACGACCAATGTTCTACGAGCAATGTGTCACATCTGTTTCCATTTGACTTGTGATTGTTGTTGTCGGTAGCTTCAGGTCTTTTACGGATCTCCTCGTATAATGATGTTCCAACGTAGCTTATTAAATTGCCACTTGAGCCCAGTCCTATAGGAGTCAATTTAGTCACAAACATTTTATTTGTCACATCAATTCCTCACATCAATCAGAAAATAACATCTCTGCACCAAGACAGACGAAATCTTCAGTGCCAGAACACTAGAAAATTAATGTAGTAGTTATTGAGACTACCAAGAAATAATTTTACTGCTACTTTTTTATATTTATTTGTGTGTCTTGCAAAATGAATAATTAATGTCTTCTTTCTTTCTTTCTTTAAACGATATCCCGCCTAAACATTGGCTTCTTTTCTTCAATTTCTCTGCAATTAAATTTCTCGATTCCCGCGTGCCTCTGACAGCTTTTAAAATGGGCCAACAGCATATAAACTCAGAGACACAGCAAAGATGTCCTCGGCAGTAACGCTCCACATCTTTAGTACTGCACCAAACCACGCAACTTGACTATATTAAACTACACCATCTTGGAAAAGCATAATTTGTCGAATTTATCGCTCGGACCTTTGGCGTCTATTATATGGCCGGTCATCGTTTGATGTACAATGCTCCTTAACGATACTGAGTTGATTAACCTAAGTGAGGTTGAAGCAAATGGAAATAGTTTTATGCGTTCACTGTATATAAACTTTTGGGCATATTGCTGTTTGGGATCTCAGAACTAGTTGATTTGCTAATCAGAATTTGTGATAAATGAGAAAAGTTTTTGGTAACGATGCGGTCGATTTGTTTGTTTTCTATGGCGCTTTTTGGCAGGATTTCAATAAATTTTACCTGATCTTCTGGAAACAATATTGTAGGCATTATGATCTACGATCACGACTCAGAGTGACGTTCACTAATACCTCTATAAAAAACTCTTTTATATTTAAGATTTTCTGTAACATTTATACTAAGTAATTTTATTGAATTGCTTAAAAATTATGGTAAAGGCAGTAATTGAACAAAATCTGGCTTAATTTCCTAACGAATTGGATTTCAGTTAATAGAACATGGAACATCTGGGTTGCCTAGGTTTTGAGTTCTCAGGATCCGGAAAAGAGAAACATTAAATGCGAAAGTTTAAACCCGCTGTCCACCAAGTAGGTACTTAATAGGGACAAGAGGGTTGTCAATTTAACCGTTCCACATTCTACGTATTTTGTGAATTGAATTGGAGTCTAATGAATACATTATCTTTGATTATAAATAGTTTGCATTTGGTCATTAAATCAGTACAGTTTGCCGCTTCTCTTCTATGAGTATTTAACGATTTCTTTAATTTGATCTTTATAAATACTGCTTTAGATGAACATGAAGTTTAGTAACAAATGACACAATTACACCAGCATACACCAGATCTCATCAGAACTCTAAATGGGAACATTGACCTGTATTCCTTAATGCAATTGCAACCCACATCGCGATTCTCGAGTTGAGATGAATTATACTCAGGCTTTGTAATTTAAATGTCGCGACACACTTGGCATCCATCTTTTTAATAGCCTCCGTTCAAAGCCAAGGCGATGTTTACCCAGCTAGTAAATATAAAAGTGAGGCATGTATCTATGAGAGTTTGCCAAGTAGGTCGGGGCTTCAGCCAAGTTAGAGCACAGCTGACATTAGGGAGTTTTTTTACAGTACACTTTATTATGGGTTTGTGTCGCTACGCCTACGGAATAACGATGCGAACTGGCAAGGGTTTTATAGTTTTTATACGTAAATTAAGTATTCCGCAAAGTTAGGGATTACAACAGTTGGCTACGTAAGTTTTGGTTATGACATCGCCGTTAATCTTGCATAGGATTCACAGTAGCTTCACTAATTTTGTCCGCGAGAAAATGTTAAAAGAATTTTGGGGTTGCCGAGACGTATTAATTTAATCCAACGTACAATAAAAGGAAATTGACATCGTTTTTTTAGGGTATCGTATCCAACTAGGAAAAGCTTATTAGCTTACTTGGCCGTTTATGGCAGTTTTAAATGAAACAAGTTAAAAAATAAACAGACTCATAACGAAAATGATCATACGAAAAAAAAGTTTCACGTTACATAAACCTATTTATAAGTCTATGACTATAAGTTGACATATAAATAATCTCTAAAATATACGTACATTCAGAACCCTCGGTGCGCGTGTCTAACTAGCACTTAGTAGAGTCGGGTGAACGGGTGGGCTCGTTAAGACTTTTTTTATCTTTTTTTTAATATCAGGTGATCATTTAACATCAGGTGACCTACTAGTTCGTTTGTCTGGCCTCTCTAACATGAAAAAAATATATAGAGTTCACGAGAACTCTCGGCGAACTTTCTCCCTAAGACTTCTCGCCAGCAGCTTGTAAGTACTGACTACCTATTTAAAGAGTACCGTTTTAACAAACGACACGGTTATTAAAAAATACGTTTAGGAAATAAAGACTATAGAGCCTAACTTGTTTCCCAAAAAAGTCTATTCCTTTTTCGTCGCATTCCTGAATGGAAATACTCTTTTAAATAAAAAGAAGAATGTGCCAAAGCAAGAATACGGCCGATTTGAACGACCAACTCTGCAGGTAAATTACTTTTGTTGTACCCTAGGTTTCTGTGTCAAACGGACCTCAACTTGAAGTATTTTTCATTAAGTATAACGCGGCTTATTAAAACGTGTTTTCTTTGATGATAAATCCGCACCCTGTAAGAAACATAGCAGGCATTTGGCTTGTTGCCAAATCATTTCGGTACGTTATTCCTGCGGTTCAAGCGATGGACGCAAACAATTTTACATTTATTGCTGAGCCAATAACCACAGGATTGAATGGATATTGGTAATCAGGCGAGTCCGTTCTGATTTTGTCCAAGTTGCTAAACGAACGAAATAATAACAGAAAGTTGACAGTGATTTCGACAATCAGATTAGTAATTCACTAAATAATTGGCCATCTATTGCTTATATTAAAGTTGCGAATCATTTTCGCGCCGCATTCGATTTATTTCCAGTTATTTTCATTAGCTTCGTTTCAAACTGAGAAAATTCAGCAAAATTGATCAGTAGGCTTATTGTCTAACTCGCGCACAATCGCCATCGTGTTCATTTTGACAGTTCTTGTATGAATGTGACAGCTAGCTGATTCCGATGCCAATTGTCAGCCCATACATGAACTGTCAAAATGAACACGATGGCGATTGCGAGCGAGTTAGACAATAAGCCTACAGGAAATTTAAATTTGTACTTTTTACCACTGATAAAAGGGTCTGGGGCCTTACCATGACGTCTTAATGCGATTCAATTCTGATTCAGTTTAGGTTCGCTCGCTGTCAGATTCATACTAAAAATGTCAGCTAAAACTCGAACTGAGTCGGAATTAGTACGTCATGGTAAGGCTTCAGGTCTAGACTAAGCAGCACACGGGCACGGTGCATTATGGTTTCACAAAACAAGCCTACGCGTCTAAACTTGAACGCTTGAAAACTGTTAGCCTGTTTTAATTAAAACTTCGTTCATAACACATTAATCAGTACTCTCCTAACTTGTGCCACGGAGTATCAGGAAGCTAGGCGGGACCTTATAAAATACACGACACACTTTTGTAGGCGAAACTTTGATTAAGTTTTAGAACGATTTCAAATTTTTATTTATTTCCGCTCAAGCAACTAACGTTGTAATAAGAAAAATCGTATGGTTTGTTTCGTAAGGCAATAATAACATACCACATTTTTTATATAATAGAGGGCAAACGAGCACCGCCTTACCATGACATCTTAACGCGATTCAGTTTAGGTTCGCTCGCTGTCAGATTCATACTAAAAGTGACAGCTAAAACTTGAACTGAGTCGGAATTAGGACGTCAATTAAGGCCCCAGGTTACCTGATGGAAACCGCTGCCCATAGAAAGAAAGAAAGAAGACATTTATTCATTTTGCAGGACACACAAATAAAAGAGCATGTACACACAATTTTATAGAAAAAAAAAACAACAATAAAAAAAACCAGACATGAAAATTTGATCATCAGCGTTGTGTTGTGTCTTCGCAAAAGTGAAACGGTCGCTGGCTCAGCATTACGCTGAGGTGTTAGACACCTGCAGCACTGATTTTCAGCCAGAACCGTCTGTGACTCAAGAAACGATACACAGTGTAGATTAAATAAATTAATATACTACATAAACCATAAACTTTTAAGTAAGAAGTGAAGTAATAAATAGATAGAACCCGACTTATGTGTAACTAGAAAATACATAAGTTTATTAAATAATTTTCAATAAACAAAAAACATAGGCACTCTTATAATACCTAATAGGGCTTTAAGAGCGCGTTGCCGGCCCTTTAAGAATAGAAAAGGCTCGTTTTTTGAAGATCCCTAAGTAGTACCGGTCCGTGAAAATTGATAATGCTAGCTGATTCCAGGGTTTAACCGTGCGTGGTAAAAGTTCCGCGAAAAACGATCTTGGACCGCCAACTGTTGAGGTGGGGATGGGGGGGTTGGGGCTTTTACCATGTGCAATTTAATTTATCGCAATACAATATACTTAATGAATCTTTAATTAACACCACATAACCTAAGATATAGATAATAGGTACACGGAGAAAATTACGTAACTAATAAGCGGCCTTATCGCTTCAGAGTGATCTCCTCAAGAGGTGCAATTAGAAGACGGTTCTAATTGGGCACTATAGATCCCTGGTCCGTGAAGGGCTATCCAAGATTAGAATAGCACTATCTATAACCTGTAGAAAATGACACTCTAATGAGTACTTAAATTGCATATATAAACTAACTAATTTCTGACTTCATTATCTATTCATCAAATAAAAAGCAATTAAACTACTTTTTTTTGACGCGGACATTAATTATCTGAAACACTTCACTACCTACGTAATGTAATTTGTTATTATTTTTTAGTATATGACATTTTTATATTAAAAAAACAATATTTATTTTATTTCAACTGATGGAATGCCAATTTGGCAATGTCAATCATAAATAATTTTATCCGTTGTCTGATATTAAATTTTGATGCTTAATTATTCATTTTCATGCCGCAAACTAGTTCAACCAAGCGGCATATTTACTCTTCATTTAATTTTATTTATATCGAGGCAACATCACAGAATTCTGCTCGTTTGAATGAAACTACATCAAGAGATCGGTGACCTTTTCCTGTCTCGCCGTGTCTTGGGATTTTGCTAGCAATTTCTAAAACAGTTGCACTTTCAATATCTACTAGTGCTGTTTTTACATCGATATAATCACATTCGTATACCGTGAAGATTGCACGATCTCTTCCCTTATTTCTTTTCTTTGTCATAACGGGAAGATCTTTTAAAATTTTAGCTTTATTCTTTAAGGAAGGAAGGAAGGAGTTGAGCGTGGTTGTCAATCTGTTCTGTTTTAATTTTCCTTTTCGCTTTAAGAAATCTGTAAAGAAATGAGAAAACTCTATCGATGTCGATACCTCAGTAACATCACTAGCGTTACACGACTCCAAGCCAATATCAGGAGAGCAAAGCTCGTATACACGTATCAATCCAAATTTATTTATACCTAGAGGCAGGGATGTCTCGGAAAATATGAAGATTTCCTTTTCATGACTGACTTATTCTTTGATGTTCATAAAATTCTTTTATCCATTTGATAAAAGCAGTTAAAATTGTACCATGTCGTCTATATACATATCTCATTCGTCTACTATCCTGAATACCTATTAATAATAATATCATTTCGTACAGCTTAGAAATCAAAGAACATAATAATATCTACTTATGATAGTGTAACAATTTACATTATTGCTTGTTGATCTGACATAGAACCTGTCACAAATATGGTAAGTAACTTAGTTAGTTCATCGGCTTTGCAGTTATTAAGTACTAACCTTAAACATTTGCTATTATACTAAGTATAAACGCTTTAACACTTTTGAATTTAACGATTAAATAGTACAAATCTTTTGATGTAACTGCGTGGGTCGAAATATTAGACGTGCTCTTACGATTCTTCGTCATAATGGTAACTTTGGTCAGTATTCCGAAAAAACATAACAACGTGCAAAATTTATATAAAAATACACATTTGATCAACCAAAATTTATAGCGTTGCTCGTGTAAAAAATTAAAGCGTTTCTATTTCCAATAAAAATCTTACCTAGCTGTTAATTTCTTCTGTTTTATTAGATTACGTCTGTCCTGTAGCGGTAATATTAAATAAAATAGCTCCTAAACCAATTTCATAAGGCCATACATTTTCCCCAATCTAAGCGGTCAAAGTCTAAGCCATAACATCAATCACTCTCACACTGGGAGTGATAGTGGTCCACTTACGTATAGTAAACAACATAGTATCCAATAGAATTAGGGATGACGTCAGACCGATACCGAATTTATCTCCTAACTTTCTTGATTTTGGACGCTTGAGGGTCGGTATAAGATATAACTTAAAGAAATGTTTTATTAATAAATATTAACTATTATCATCTTACAACACAATTTTGATGAAGTAAATTGCGCATTGCAAATAGCAAACTCTAGCATTTTATTGATACCTCACGTCATTTACAACACCAAACCTATGCATAGCTCGGGATGGTATAAAATTAAATTGGTAATAAATCTAAAAATATAAAACTTCCGGACATATCCTCCAAACTTCACCCAACTTCCCTTATTCAAACTGAACTTGCCTATTCATTTGCGAGCCCATAAATATGTATTATGATTGTTTTGGCTCATCGATTCCCCGCGGCCTAGCCTTTTGTGCAAGCCTGTGGTCATTTAAATTCAAATATGGCGGTATAGGCCAGTCAGTACAATGGTTTGCTTTGTGATTTTAGGAAATTCAAAGACAACAATGATAATTTTCGGTTTGTCTTAGTGATTTTAGGACTGTGGTCAACTTGATCTTTAGTTAAATGAGACTTGGAATTAATTTACGTCCAGTTGCGGCGAGGTATGATAATTATATTAACAGACTAGCTTCTGCCCGCGACTTCGTCCGCGTAGAATTAGCAGTTGACATGTTTATCGCTATCCCTCGGGAACTGTGCAATTTTCCGGGATAAAAGGTAGCTTATGTTTCAATCTAGGGTACCAGCTATCTTCGTTCCAAATTTTATCCAAATCCGTCCAGTCGTTTTAGCGTGAAGAAGGAACAAACGTACACACTCACTCACTCACATCGTCACATCCTCACATCGTCACATCCTCACATGGTCACATCGTCACAAACTTTCACATTTATAATATTAGTTGGACTAGCCGTTCCGGACTTCATCCGCGCAGAATCGAAATTTGTATTCAGGCAGTTTGACTTTTCACGACTCTTCCAACAATTATCGATATAATATTATATCAATCAATTTATCCAAAATCGTGGTAAATTATACTTGAACCTTCCTCGTAAATCATTTTACGTTTTGGTGAATCCCGTATGAAAATCCGTTCAGTAGTTTATTATCTTTTGTCGTTATTATGTAATTTTGTAGCTTTTTGACGATGCGTGATGCGGATGTATTTTCTAGTTTTTGCATGTTCATACGTACATTACTCGGCCATAAAAATTGCCTATTTTGGCTTCGTAGAGCGTTGTCTTACTCTAACCTACGTGACGCCAAATTGTCTCTTTCCAAAGACTGAAGGGAAATCTTTATAGCCGGGTGTTGTATTTAATAATTGTAAGTTGACGAAGAATGTGGCAGATTTGTACCGTAACTTGTCATTATGAACGGAACAGCAACAAAAAAAGTAAATTAGGTACTATTAAATATTCGTATTTAATATTTCTTCATCTTTGACTTCGACCGTAACCAGATATTCCAACAATCATGGCAATATCAATTCCCAATAAAACACACGACAAGACCAATAAATTACCTCAGCTAATCTTTCATCCATAACAGGAAAGAAATCAAAGAAAACAATTAATACCGCCATGCAAACAGGAAGAGAAATGTTTTGGGTGCATTAGTAACTTGGCAGGAGCCGAATATTCCCTGATTTAAACATTGCCATATATCATAGAACAAAGCTGGATGAATGATAGGCGTAATGAAGAAAGTAGGTCGTCAAAACAAGCGGAGATTTATCTCGCTGAAGTAGTAAACAAGAAAAGTGTGGAGAGCAATTGGTTGATACAAAGTTGGTGTTGTAATTTACGAGGTCCTGAATCAAGCCTGCGAACGCTAGGAAACGGAAATCACTTGACAAATAATTTAGCCATTTTCCTGAACCTTTCGAAAGGAAAAGGGTTTTAAAGCAGGTTCTAAAACATTTTGATATTAAATTAAAGATGCAATTTGAGATAATTGAGCGTAATACAATTATGGTGTATTTTGTTAAATCAGGCGTTACTTTGCCGAGGTCTATTTCAATGAATAGTATAACGATGAAGGGCCGATTTTTCAATCCTCAGATATACACTTACCTGTCAGATACCCATAGAGTTTTTATTCGTCGAATAGAGCCTATCTGACGATGGAAAAATCGGTCCTAAGTCTAAAATTGTTTCATTCATTAAATCATAAGTGCGCGAGACGTATTTTTTTTACCAAAATCTCCAGACAGCCAAAAAGGTTGCAGGCAAGTACCTACTCAAAAGGAAAAATAATTATACCTACACGATCTGTATAAATGACAAAGATTATCTGTAAATTTTAAGTCTGCCTGTTTCACCAGAAACTCTTTCTTGCTTCCATTCGTATCTTCGAATCGACGGAAACTTTAGCAATCATTGAAGATTTAAGTCCCTGAATCCATATTCTAGTGTTTAAACTCTCCAACAAACTGGTCAGAACTAAGATCAGATAATTACAACTCGGAACATTTTGTCCTAGCTTCAAGTTAGGACGTGAATCGCTAAACTTGGTTCCTCGAATAGATGGACATTTAAGTCTAAGACGGTTGAATTGAGTGGCACGAATAGTCTGATTACAATTCTGGCCAAGGCAGCATACAGAATGAAGGTTGAAGTCATGAATTTATTATATTATAAATACAAACACTCTTTATTAACAACATGCTCTTTTTTAGCAATATGCTTCGACAAAGTGTACAAAAATGAAATCAGCAACACGCTCCGTCAATAAGCAAATTTATAACACATAATAATCATAATACACTAAAAATTCCTCCATTGATAATTAACAATTTTTTATATATATTAAAGTTACTTTAGTGATACAACACATCGTGTATTCTTCTTTCGCAATCTCGTGGAAAAACCGGGATAAAAATAGCCCATGTGATATTCCAGACAACCAGCTATCTACACACCAAATTTCATCTAAATTTGGTCAGCGGTTTTAACGTGAATGAGAAACACAAACTTTCACATTCATAAAATTAGTAGTATTACAATATCCAAAACATGTACTAAATTAATCTAGATTCGCATTGTCTTATGGAGAGGTTTGATATTCAGATTCGGTTTATAATTATAACTACAGCCAGAGCTAGTAGTTAGGAGTAAGTAAGTAAGTAAGTAAGTAATGCTTTATTATACAAATATAAAGAAACAGATACAATAGAACAGATACAGATATAGATACAGGAGTATTACATAGGTTTAATCCTCTACGCCCATTATCGTTCACTTTGCATATTGCATCTGTATAAGCAATGCTATTATTCTAGAATATTCAATTACGTATAGTTGAAATTTGGTAGGTAGATACATGAAAAATAATCTCTCTAATACATGATCGAATACATCTCTACTATAGGCTTATCTACATCTACATCTACACTAATATTATAAAGAGGAAAGATTTGTACCTATTTTTGTATGTTTTTATGTTTGTAATGAATAGGCTCAAAAAGTACTGGGCCGATTTAAAAAATTCTTTCACCAATAGAATGCTACATTCTTCCAAATTGACATAGGCTACATTTTATTTTGAAAAAAATTAGGGATCCTTGGTAAAATTTGAACAATGTAACCGAAGGTGTAGAAAAATGAGTCTTAAAATGTCTTTCGTCGAATGCGCTGCCGAAACTATTAGCGATAGAACAAAATAATGTACAACAATATTGAAGAACATCATAATGTCTACAAAAAACTCCTTGTCTACCCCGTGCGAAGCCGGGACGGGCTGCTAGTACTACATAATTTAAGGTACGAACTTAACTTGTGGACCTTATACATCCCTTTTATAAATGTATTAATTGTATTATAATAATAATAATTGTATTAATAGGTAAGTCAAATGGAATTTAAGTACTGTTGTAAATCTATTTTATTCTGAAAAAATGCCTTAACTGCCAAGTTTCTTGCAGCGCATTCTTCTTGGAAATGATGGTCTTTCTGAATGTGCTGATAGTTTAAAAAAAACATGTAAAAGAGCCCTTGGCGGTCTATTTGCAAAATAAACTTTTGATTTTTTTCTCTCTCTTCCTCTCTCTGAAATTCAAATGAATGAATGGCAAAACCTACAAAATCCCTTAACAACATGATTCTCGTGCTTCTGAGCAAAACTGCCATCGAAGTTGTATAATTCGAGAAAAAGTGTGAGTTGATTTATTTTCAGAAAAATACCCACTCCATTCCACTCACTTCACTCTTTCTCCAGTCTGTTACAGTTGCCTGGTAGAGATAGCTGATAGCGATAAGGCCGCCTATTGTTACCTTAAATTATTACTTCTGTACATAAATACATGTGGCGGTTCGAACATGTGGTGTTCAATAAAGAGTTATTATATTGTATTGTATTGTAATACCCATCTGATTTAAGAAGATGAAGTGGTTCCCAGGACCCTATTTTACCAAGGCGATAATAATTATAATAGTCGGTGATATGTCACAATTCTGTTCACATTACAAACTCGACGAGAGTCGTCTACGCCGGTTGGCTTCATATTGGCGCATTGCATTTAGAACTGTCACATGTCGCCGACAATTGTCGGATTGGTGAATTATGGCCAGTTGTTACCATTATCACATAAGAACCAGCCAAGTTACCGAAGCAATCGCATTTTACGAGCTCTATCATATTTTTATTTGCTGTTAATAAATATCGGTACGTACGAACGGCGCAAATTTATGTGCTCATAAACCTGTACGTCACATAACCAATTTAATCTGCTAGTATTTGATAGATTGGTAGTAAAATTATTATAGGTTACCTATATTCTATTCCGTATAGGATTGGAAAAAAAACGAGTATGCCAATATATTTATTGAAAGTATTACATTCGGGACTTGATTTATGGTGTCGTTGCAAAATAATGACCAAATGCGGGTAGTTCGAAAAACTCGCGCAGCTAAACGAAAGTGATGCCCTACATGGCAGTCTGCTTTTGACCACGGCCACTGCATCGTGGCCGAATCGTCGAGGTAATTAAAACCAACTTTTTATGCGGTTCCAAAAGTAATACTATAAAATATGAGTGAAAATCGCGGAAGTTCAAAACATTACAACGCCAATAATGTTGAAGTTTAAAATTATATAACTATCAATTACAATTTCAAATTGTATACTTTAGAATACTCAGCGGTTCCACAAATCTCTTTACTTCAACAAAAACAATCACAACGTAAACACGAACTTATTATTTTCAACACAGTATTATGTTAAAACTTTAACAGCCATGACTGTGCGCAAAATACACTGCATTTTTTGTAAGAAAACTTCTTTGCCGCGAGGTCTCAGCCGCCCAATGAACTGATAAATCGCTCGCCAACTTGCACGCGTCATGATCACAGGTAGACTGAAGAATTCGCTCCGGGTTTGTTTCGAGAGCTCATTAAAGGTAATCGCGGTCTCGTTAAAGGTAATAAAAATTGCACACATACAACATAAATATATAGGTACATACATAAATCACGTCTTTATCCCTTACGGGGTAGACAGAGTTTAAGTTAGCAAGGTCTAAAGACCACGTTCAGCATGATTGTCAGCGTATATATAGGTGGAAAGGGGAATCAAAATAGTGATGGGTTGCTAGCCACATAGCCTAATAAGTAACATGATTCCTACGAGTTTCGCCCATTCCCTTAATGGGCTTTTACCATCTGCACACTCGCATAATATTTCGCAATAGAGGCCTCAAAATAAATATGGATATTATAACAAAGGTTCAACGTAAATTCTATACGGGTAACATAAAGGTTAAATAAGGTCACTTGAAAATTGCTGGGACGACCGGTCAAGGAATTTCTCAAGTATTTCATTTCAATTTGCAACTTGACTTTAGTTTCATTGGCTTCGGGAGTTACTTGAATGCCGTAAGTGATAATACTTTGCGTCGAGTTAAATCTATTGATCTACAAATAAGATTAAACGAAGATCCGTCTCGAGATTATCTTGATACGAATAAATTATTTTACTAACGAGCAAAGTGGGAGGGATTCGTTGCTAAGGTTCACATCTATATTTACAGGTATATACGTAACAGACTTTGTTCATTATCATGATTGGTTGCGTAGTTTACTCGTGTAAGCGTAACAAACAGAAAAACAAAGTCATTCGCGTTTACAAGATATCTCGGAATTATTTTGGAATATAATAATGGAACGCGGTTGGATAGTATGATTGTATACAGTACTCTCTTACATTTTCATCGTAGTTTTGGATTCAAAATCAAGTAATCTTTTTGATTCCGTATATAATAGTCTGTTTTAGTATATCATTCAGTCCCAATAGTAGAAATAAACGGACGGAATTATCCGATTAGTTTTACAGTCGCGTTTTTACCCGATCCCAATCAGCACAGAAACAGTGTTGTGTGCATTATTTCGTCCGTTTAGTCGTATTAAAATTCGTGCCAGAAGTAGTAGGTGGTACTAAATGGATTATTTCTTCCGTTTAGTCCTATTAGTAGGTCTGAATGGTTGACTAAAACGGACTAACGGAATATTAAATTCGTATAGGGGCCATACCATGGCTAAGTAATACCATTCAATTCCGACTCAGTTCAGGTTTTAGCTGTCATTTTAGTATGGATCTGACAGCGAGCGAACATAAACTGAATCGTACTAGAATCGCATTAAGACGTCATGGTAAGGCCCCAGGGGTGTTTACAATACCACCTGATGAGATTTCGGAATAATTCTGAAGAACCTTTTTTTAATGTTAAGTTAGAATTAAATTTACTAGGTCAAATAAAGCATTAAAGTGAAACGGGTCTGAGTAACAGCTGAAATCGACGTAAAATCCGAAATTACGCCGGCGAATTTCGGTTTTTGCTAAAAAGGTTTTGTTCAAATAGAACATTGCTTGCCGAGCGCAAATATAATGTACTTTTGCCCGCGGCTTTGTCCGCACAGATAAGCAGATAACAACAGAATGAGACAACCCCAAAGGATTCCAGATGCGGTGCCAGCCTAAACGGCTAAGATGGAATACTCTAATAATCTTCGCAGAGACGTAAGTTCTCTTTGCGTGTTCTACAGGATATACAATGGGGAGTGCTCCGAAGAACTTTTTAACCTTGTTCCAGCTGCCAAGTTCCATCACCGTACTACTCGATTCAAAAGTAGTTTCCATCGACATCACCTCGATGGATGGTGCTCCAACACCGTACGATTTAAACGGTCTTTCTTGCCCCGTACGTATAAAATTTGGAATGGGCTGGCGGCTGGGGTTTTTCCAACTGGCTACGACATGGGTACCTTTAAGAGGCGAGTGTACCACTTCTTGCATGGCCGGCAACGCGCTAGCAGTCCCAATGGTGCTGTGCTTGTCCATGGGCGGCGGTTTGTCGGTTTTAATATAAAAAAAAATAAAAAAAAATACCTCATGTGCCAGTAATTTCAGCGGCTTTGCATAGTTTCGTACCCAAAGGATAAAAACCCTAATAATAAGACTCCACTGTCCGTCTATGTCTCTGTCACCGGGAGCCTCACCATAACGTCTTAATGCGATTCAGTTTAGGTTCACTCGCTGTCAGATTCATACTAGAAGTGACAGCTAAAACTTGAACTGGGTCGGAATTAAGACGTCATGGTGCCTCTGCATGTAACTTATGATCATTATTTTTTTATTGAATCAGGCGTTACTTTGCGGAGGTCCATTTTAATGAACAAAAATATTTACCTTGCTACTCCGCTAGTTACGTGCAAGATAACCAAGCCTGTGCGAAATATATACGTTTTGCATGCAAGCCCTCCCACCACTACTGCCACACAAAACGCACACAAATCCCACAAACTTAATTAATCCTATCACCACACAAACACTCCCTCTACGGGATCATTTTCAAAGTTAGTCTAACTTTGAAAATGATCCCGTAGAGGGATCGAAACGCGCGTCAGTGTATCTATCACCACACAAACACTCCCTCTACGGGATAATTTTCAAAGTTAGTTTAGCTTTGAAAATGATCCCGTAGAGGGATCGAAACGCGCGTCAGTGTTTGTGTGGTGATAGGATTAATTAAGTTTGTGGGATTTGTGTGCGTTTTGTGTGGCAGTAGTGGTGGGAGGGCTTGCATGCAAAACGTATATATTTCGCACAGGCTTGGTTATCTTGCACGTAAGTAGCGGAGTAGCAAGGTAAATATTTTTGTTGATCATTCATTTGTTGTTTTAGCGGCACCAAAAATCATCTGTGAAAATTTCAACTTACTTGTTATCACGGTTCATGAGATACAGCCTGTTGACAGACAGACAGACTGACAGGGGAGTCTTAATAATACGGTTCCGTTTTTACCCTTTGGGTACGGAACCCTAAAAAACCACTCAAGATCATTAATTTAGAGACTTGTCTAGTTAAGGGTGCGTTTTCGAAGAAGTGGAGTTTACAGAACCGACCAATCACATTCCACATTGACACAATTACAAGGGGAGTACTTACAGCGCGAGGCGCTTTCAACTAATTTGATTTGTTGGATTATGTCCGTTTTAATATTTCTCTCTCTCTCTCTCTCTCTTTCTCCTTTTCTTTCCATCGCCTCAATGTAAACGCATCCTAAAACATAACTTCAGCCAGTTAAACATCGCGTTACACCTTACACCAAAAACGGACCGTTCGCATTTAGAAATTCGAAATCCGTAATCTATCGTTCCCTTCACACTTATAGTCACTAATAGGAGAGAAGAGAGAGACAGTATAACTCAAGGTCCCGAATTATGTAGGAGGCAAAGTTCGCATTAGCGTAAAGGAATTATTCAACAGATTAATTTTGAACGTACGTTAATCGCGTGACACGGGATGGCGTAGTTTGAGCGATTAATCTATTGTTTTAAGCTAATATTGACTTCCGGGTCGTATCTTGATTACAGTGATAAAATTAAACATTTGCATTGATATCTTGATATTCGAGGCAGTTGCATGCATCTTTGCCACGGGTAGCTAAGCTCGTTGATGGTGAATAACATACCGTGAATAACATAATTAAAAATATATACGGATCATTAAACAAGATAGATAGATAAAAACTTTATTCTCCACAAACAAAACATGACTCTTAAGACAAAAACAAAAGAAACAGAATTAGAAAAGTGAAAATTTTAAAATTACAATCATAACAAGAAATTAAAAAGGTTTACAAAAAACAAAACAACAAAAAGACATTTGTACCAGGGAGCCATGTGATGGAGCAAAGAACAGGCGCTGACTCAGCGTAATGCTGCGGCTAAGCCGCAGCGCTGGTATTCTGCCAGTACCCATACAGAGTAAGGACACCGGCGAGTATGGAAGTGCAATAACTAATTTTGCTAGAAGGAAAAATAAATAAATAAATAAATAAAGATTTTTCATCGTGCTAAATAATTTGCGCAGGAAAGTGAGCGTGTAAATTGGTGTATAAATAATAAATAATAATAGCAATAAAGAGTAAGCCTAGAAATATAGAACAAGGCATTAAAATATAAATAAATAATTAATCAAAAAAGAACAAGATAGAGCAACACGAGAGATAGAGAGCTCAGAACACCTTAAGATAAAAGTTTTTGTAAAGATAACAAGTGCATTCTGAGTCTATAACGGAAACTGGATTTAGATTTGATGTCACGAAACGGTGGTGGGATATTGTTCCAACATTTGGTAGCTTGGTATCTGAAACTCCCTCTAAAAGCGGCAGTCTTATGCCTGGGTACGGATACCACGATCGCTCGTGAGGCTCTGATGATGCGGCTAGAAGAGGACCAAACAAGTTTTTTATATAAGTAGCTAGGTGTTTGCCATTTAATTGTGTCAAACAGCAAACATGATAACAAAAGATCATATCTGGCAGACAGCTTCAAAATACCAGCGTTGTTTAAAAATGGGGTTACATGAGTGCGCGGTGGGATAGTGAAGCAAAACCTTGCACAAGCATTTTGCACCCTCTGGAGAAGTCTGCGAGATCGCTCCAAGAGACAAGGCCAGTAGACTGTGAGACAATAATTTAATTTTGACAAAATAAGCGCTTCACACAATCTCACTCTACAACAACAACAACAACAACATAATATTCAACAGGATTCTAATGACCATTGAATCGACAAACGTTACACAACCCTTTAATATCTGCTAAACCCTTAATTTTTTTTAATTTAAAAACCTTTTTGCGTGGCTCACTTTGGGTCTAGACCTATCTTGTTTGTTTTATAACTTCTCCAAAAATTTTGTATGTTAGGTCTTATTGTAAACGAAAAAGTTTTTTGGGTGAACCGGAAGGGATTCGAACCCGCGCTTTTAGGCTTTATGTGGCAAGCGTCCTACCAATTGGCCGAGCCACTACGACTTCAATACATAGTAGTATGAAACATCCGCTGTCTGTCTGTCTATCCCTATGTATGCTCAGATATTTAAAACTACGCAACGGATTTTGTTGCCGTTTTTTTAATAGATGGAGTGATTTAAGAGGAATGTTTATATGTATAATTCTATGAAGACGAAGTAGCGGGCAGAAGCTAGTTGTATGTAATAAAAGTAAGCTTTCGCAAAGCAGGCGTACTTAACTGCTATATAACAAACAAATGAAGTTTATATGTTAGCATAAAGTATTTTTATTATTGGCTTAAAATAAAAGTCCAAATATCACTAATTTGAGCGGCCTCTGTAAGGTTTAGGTTAAAGGAACAAAAAGGTGAATTAGAGCCTTCGAGTGTGAAAATTTTGCTAGAATCTTTTGATGTTACGTCTATTACAAACCAAGCTTAGTGTAGAAGAGGTTAGCCGGGAGAAAACAACACAGCTGTACACTGAAAAACGTAGAAACTACTACAAGCTAACCAACTTAATTGATGACTGAAGATCAAAATTAGTTTTAGAAGAAATTTGAATTCTATATTAAATATGAGATTAATAAATTGATTATACTAAGGGCTAAGGGTCTAAGGAGTATAGACGTGATTTGTGTATGTGTTTTACTAAAAGGTTGTCAAACAATACATTTTGTGAAACATTTGACAAAATATTAGTGAAGCTGGCTTGCTGTGTGACATGAATATAATTTGGCGATTCTAACATTTCACCGACAAACGTTTGACTTGTTACATGCTTACACGACTGGTATAGTTGCTATAAGAACTTGTGTACTACGAGCCGGTACAGTATTATTGTACCCTGGGGTAGGCCCTTGTGCAAATATGTCACCCAAAGGGTGCGGATCCCGTAATTATTGATTTACTTGCGGTTTTCCCTCCAAGCGAGAGGGCTAAGGAATTTGTATACAAAAAGCAATTACTTATGTAAGGATAGAATTCGGGATCTGTCCGCTATTTTGGTAGTTCGAATTGGCCAATACTAATTCGTTGTGGGTACGATTTTTATTTCGGATGCCTTCGTTTAAGGCGAATAACGGAAATTTTTCATTTTATTAGTCGTTGCCAAATTGTTTATTCCAATCTAACAACGGATAAATATCTTTATGTAACTAAAACACATATAAAACATCCAAGACCCAAGAACATTACAAACATTCGTAACATAATATTTGCCTCGACCGGGGATCGAACTCTGTACCTACATCAAGCTTCATGTTCGGATTCTCTAATTACCTACTACTAAGCTAGGTCGTCAAATAATGAATGATAGTACACAAAAAAAACATTAGCTTAGGGTTCTAATTTTTTTTTTATTATTGTCTACATGTAAATGAAAACTTAAACTGAATATGAGCTAAATTAAATCTAAATCCATCCCATAGTTTCTGCATAAAAAAGTTAGATACATTCCATCCATCCTCAAGCAGTAAGGTGTATACGAGTAATAAAAGTCTTCTTCATTCGTTCTCCCATAAATTTCACTCGCAAAAGTTCTTGTTTATAATTGTTCCTTATTCGTAGAGCAAAATGGCGAGTAAACTCAAGCCGGCGGTTAAATTTCCAGACCTTGTGTCTAACCACCGATAACAACTGCATGTGACGTTGTGCGAGGCAAGCCAAGCCACTAGCAAACCTGCTCTAAAAACATTATACAGTATACTAGACCTGCATATTGAATGACACAACATACTCAGTGAGTAGGCTAGTCTAGGAAATATCAAATTAATCAGGAAATTTTCTTTTTGATTTATAATGTTTACTTTTTACGTTTTATCGTTAGAAATTTAATTTCTAAACGACACTGAAAATTAGAACACATAGAAAAATCCGAAAAGTAAAGCTATGGTGAGCAGTACATGTTCCATGGGAGTTTGTAATTGTGTCGTACAGACACATCATTCAAGCAGATGACGCTTAGCGACAAATATTCGCATAGTAACAAGGTCACGTGACAGTTGGTAACAGATAGAAAAAATCGGAGGCCTACTCACCTGCTATGGGTGGTGTAGGGGTATAGCACGCGTCACGAAATGACGAGGACCCGGGTTCGATTCCCGACCATAGCTTTACTTTTCGGATTTTTCTATGTGTTCTAACTTTCAGTGTCGTTTAGAAAGTAGGCTAGTCTACTATAATCCATTGTGTGTGTCTGTCGGTTGCATCGTAGCTCTCAAGCGGATGGAGCGATTTTGATGCGGTTTTTTTCATTCGAAAGCCAGTTTACTTGCGGTAGTTCTTAGCCATGTTTGGTAAAAACCCCTTGTTCCTTGCAGATAACTGTGGTCTGATAACTGGTTATCTCTGAAGATTTTTTTTCCTCGAAGATAACCAGTTATCTCCAAGGATTTCATTTTCCTCGCAGATAACTTTGTTTTTTATCAGTTATCTGCGAGGAAAAAATTCTTCAGAGATAACCAGTTATCAGACCATAGTTATCTGCAAGGAACAAGGGGTAAAAACCGGCCCAGCACTTTGAAGAGTAACCCATGTCTTTTCCAGAATGACTTAAGGCATTTTTGCATAGTTGTTTTTTTTAAATTTACGTATGATTACTCGATAGCATGGAGGTTTTTAAATTTTAAATTAATAGTAGATTGTACACCAAGGGGATAAAGCACTGTATTATGTCACGGGCGCGATATTGAATCCTGAGCGCAGCGAAGGACCCTAAATTTAACTCCCGAGCGAAGCGAGGGTGTTATGAGTTAATTCCTGAGCGCAGCGAGGGAATTAAGATGAGTCCTAAAAGGAGCGAAGAATTTATGCGCACCCAAGACATAAACAGTTTTATCCCCAAGGAGTATACTCTACTTTTCTCACCTTTTGCGAGACAATAAAAACCGAGGCTACTAGAAAAAGAATTTAATTAAAACAACAGTAAAACAGAATTAAAAGTATACCTACTTACCTAAAATTATTTTTGAGACATTGGTCCAGTTTTAATATTTTTATTTGGAATCTTAGCAGTTCTAATGCGTAACTATATCACAGCGTCAGCAAACACTCACATTTTATTACATTTTATTATTTTTTATTATTTATGCGTATCTTTCAGCTTGAGTACACGGTTGTGACGCGTGTCACGCCCACCTAGACCTTTCCTAACTTATTCTTGTACTCCTTCATCTCATTATGCGCCGTACCCTGTTTCAGGCTTCGTCTCAAACAACGTGTCACCCGCGATACCGCCTTACCTGCGTCTTTAATGTCATTCCGCCATGCTCCCATTAATACTGTTTATATTTTCTCGTGGTTTGTTAACTGTTTACCGTAACGAAAATGAATTACGCTTTGATACAGGGCTCCGATTTTCGAAAGCACGTATGTGGAAATACCACTCGTAAGTGGTGAAATCTTGCTGAGTTTTAAATACGAAATAGCTTAGAAGAAAATTACAGGTTTCATTAATCTTGTGAATTAGTTATAACATTGATTCGTAATTTAGAAGATACGAGTAAAAACAGATTTTTTGCACATTCGCGGGGTGCTTTCGAGTGATGTAGTTTCAAAAATCGAGCCCCAGGTTTTATAATGTTTTTGGAGGTAATTGAAGTTTACGGGCTTACTTTTGATTATAGTCAACAAAAATGATTTTTATCGCACTGCGTTGGCTACTAATGGCTTATTTTATCCCATTACAGAGCACCTATCCAGTGAGAATTTTAAATCCGTACTTATTCTTTATTCGCATTAAGGAATTTGCCTGCAAAATGTCAGCGTTTTATGTGTGATGTGTGATTGTCATAAATAAACTTTTTTTCTTTCTTTCTTTCTTTCTTTTAGGTCCAAGAGTATCACTGCGCGTTGATGAATATCAAAATCGCACCGGCGTACTAAAATGGCGGTAAAGCCACAGAAGTAACCTAGTACATAGTTTCTTATACATACCTTCATAAATCACGTCTATATCTTTTACGGGGTAGACAGAATCTAAGGTAACAAGACCTAAAGGCCACAAAAATTGCTGATTGTTATTACAATACATTTTGATACTACTTGACTTGACAAGTCAATTTTTTTTTTTATTTTTTTTTATGCGAATAGGAAGGCAAACGAGCAAGTGGGTCACCTGATGGTAAGCGATCACCACTGCCCATAGACACCCGCAACCCCGGAGGGATTGCAGATGCGTTGCCAACCTAGAGGGCTAAGATGAAATGCCTCTTGTGCCCGTAATTTCCCCGGCTGTCTTACTCTCCACACCGGAACACAGCAGTGCAAGCACTGCTGCTTAGCGGCAGGATTAGCGAGTAGGTAAGATGGTGATAGCTATCCGGACGGACCTTGCACAAGGCCCTACTACCCGCGAATTTTACTTAATATATGAATGTAATTAACAACAACAATAAAGTTTCCAGTTTCCTTTTAGCCCGCATTTTCTTCACACGTTTTTACTTTGATGACGGATTATCTTCCAATTTGAACTCCCCTCCCTACCTAAAAGGCCCAACACTCAGCAAACACCTTTGGATAACGTGCAATGCTTCCCAAACCAGCCCCAAGTAACTCAATAACCCCTAATCCTCCTTACAATAGGCCGGGGAAATATAGGAATCGAAGGCAACCGCGCGATACTGAGCATCTTAGAAACGTATGTCACTGATACAGAAGGACCAACCACAAAGGTCTTCCCCGCTTCACCATAACTTTCAAATCACTACGACGCAGGGGACGACGTGAGAGCTGTCACAGGTCAAGTAAAGCTGGGCGGTTTGTAAAGAGATTTATATCTCATTTCGTATAAGGTCGTGACAGAAGCCGGTACAATGCGGCATGACAGCGCCGCGAAAGTGAAAATAAGAAAAATATTGATAAATTATAGGGAGAAAACAATAAGCTTTTATACGGACAGCAAGAGATTTATTTCATTACCGGTCTTTGGTCTTTTGACGTTCATGTTTTGTTTATAATGAGGAAGAAGTGACATGGCTTTTCGCGGTCTCTGTTTGTCAGATTTTTCCTTCTAAAAAAACATGGACATTTTCATTTCCGAGACGAACAAAGGAATAATTTGAGTGTTTATTTTGTTTTAAATTTAAACTTCACCTTGTTACTAAAGGTTACTAAGGAAATAAACCTTTATTTACAGTTTATGCACATTGAAGTTAAATAAAAGATGAAAAGACACCAAAATAAGGCCAGTCACTAAAAGCAACTAAACAGAATTACGTACAAAATCTATCTTCGAATTCACAATCAAAACTAAACGGGACAGCAAAATTAAAAAATAAATCAAATCATACGACCGTTTTATCCAGCTTGGAAATATATTTGATCACGGAGTTGCGTTAAGTAATTCTCTCAGAGCGGAGTTTCTGCTCATTTGCATTGGGTTAGCTTTGACACGATTTACTTGTATTTAAAACTCAATGTCGGAAAATCAAGCGTTTTTACTTGTTCGCGATCAGTCTGAAGAACTGTTTTGGTTATTTACTCGCCTCGTTGACCGCCGATGTTTTCAACTGCTGATTTTTCCTTTACGCCTAATTTGAATCAAACTCGAAGAAAAGAACAAACGCGATTTATAAGTAGCACCCGCGTTTTTACGTACTTCTTGATATCTTATTGAAGCCGGCTTACTTATTTTGATGTCTGACTGAAACTTTTGGTGTCGGTTTCACCGAGATTCGGTGTCAAATTGGAGGTTGGGTTTAACGTGAGCAGTTCTTTTTATTTTTATCTAACCGATACTAAAACGGTCTTTGTGCGTGAGTGCGAAGTTCAAAGAGATTGCTTGACGATGCCACAGTGTAAAAAATATTTTAACCCTTTACCTACACGGGTGTCAACCAGAGTTGCCAGTAAGGCAGTACTGCTCCAGTACGAGTGGCATCTATAGTTGTCCGGAGAGTTTTTTTTTCTAACAAAAATAGACCATTATGACTATGTAATAGGAAGCATAGTACGTAAGTAAGCCAAAACATGCCCGTATTGAGAAGTGACTTGGCTTACAGGTCCCCGTAGGTAAAGGGTTAATGGATGCACTTATTTGTCTCAAAACTAACTACAATCGGATTGGAATGCGAATTAGCTTAGGAGAACGCGCCGCATGGCTTAGTAGTGCCTAGACCGAGTTATTCGGTCTAAGTTTTAAAGTCGATCCGTAGAATCGAATATTCCCACGTCTATTTAAAAACAAGTGTAATCACAAACAGTACGCAGCTTAATTGATTGGCAGATACAAACGCGATGGCATCCATGAAACTGACAAGATAATCCGGATTGCTGCTGAATCACTTTCGTGAGTCTTGTTTACATGCATAGTGTTTACAGTATTATGTCGACGATTTATTGGGTGACAATATGAGTTATGGGCTTAAAAATTTGAAAAAAAAATGCCTTTAAAAGATGAGTTACGGTTCGGTGTGCTTTCTATGTTTTTCTTTCCTTAATGTGCTTCGCTATCTTTTTGATACATACATTATATCATACCATACTTTGTTCCACTGGTAACGACCCTGACTTACCTCTTTCGCTTCATCCTCATTCATCAGTCGCTTTATACAATGCTTCATAACAATAATAATAATAATAATGCTTTATATTTATAACATCATTTTTGTACAACATTTACTTCGAATAAATAATTCATTCATGCATTCATTCATTTGGTTTCGGATATTTAACATTATTTTTGCTATAGTAGTAACTAAACTCTCGAAAGCTACCCTAATTAAACGGCTCACAGACGATTACAAATCGGGAAATTTCCGACCAGTTTCGGTCTTTTCCAAAGACCTTCTTCAGTTCTAGATTTATAATCCTGAGTTGAACTGTTTACTTACTGAACATTTTTTCAATTGGAGAAAATGATGCCCATTTTATTACAACTAAAAATTCATGGGCTTAAAGGAAAAATAATTAAGTTAAGTTAAAGTAACCGTAGGTAGTGTATGAAGGAGTTCCAATATAAAATCTTATTATGCAGTAAACGTCATATGAAGCGTATTTCAATAACGATATACGGAATACGGCTTACTCAAAGGAAAATATGGTGTCAAGAAAAATATTTCTTGCAGTTTTTTCTATAAGAAGCTAGTGGCGTATTACTAAATTATGTTATACACAGACATAAATAAATCACGTCTTTACCCCTTACTTTAACATTTTCTAAAACCTTGAAACTATAAAAAACAACATCCGACCATAATAATTACGTTATAAAGTTACTTAGCAACTAGGATATCAAATCACTAGTCGAATTGACTACAGCTTTTATGTCGTAATTTTAAAGATTTTCTCGTCGTAAACCGCCAACGCTGAAGCAGGGAGCTAATATAATTCCCTCGACTAGATTGTGACACATTCTATCAGCCATATATCATATCCAAGCCAGTATTGATCGATCGACTCGACTAAATTGAATGGTCTGCGATTCTATCACGCGTAAAGAGGATTCCTTCCTCAGAGACAAAAGATCTCATTTATTTTTTTACGACCAAATACGTAGAGTAATAAAAGAATTGTAATAACTGGAAGAGATATTATTTCATATTGGTTCGTGTTTTATAAGTTGATTTATTGCCTCGGATAAGTCACGGTTGGATGGCCTTGAAAGGAGTGTTTGTTAGGATGAATACGCCTACAAACTATTGTATTCAAAATATATGGATAATATACTGAACAAAGATATACGAGTACGCGGTACGATGAGACGTAGTAGAAGTATTGTAGGTACTGCACCATTATTTGCATTCTTGGCAACTTAAGATAAACTAAATCCTACCTACTAATATTATAAATGCGAAAGTTTGTGAGTGACGATGTGACGATGTGAGTAAGTGTGTATGTTCCTTCTTCACGCTAAAACGACTGGACGGATTTGGAACGAAGATAGCTGGTACCCTAGATTAAAACATAGGCTACTTTTTATCCCGGAAAATTGCATAGTTCCTGCGGGATAGCGATAAACGTATCAATTGCTAATTCTACGCGGACGAAGTCGCGGGCAGAAGCTAGTATAATATATTCTGCACTACAAAATAGGTGAGGTATTAATGTATAACAGTGTTGACTTAAAACCGGAAGAAATCAGACATATAATAGTTAGAATAATGATGAACCGCATTCAAAGTATTTCAGTAGTTGAACTGTTTTGAAAATAAGATCAATAATAACAAAATTTTGTAGTAACGATTCAAATTAACATTAATTATACCCGGAAAAGTTTTAATAACACAAAACAAAAAGCATTTAATTCATTTTGCTCTTCTAGGCGTTGACTGTATTTATTTTCTTATAAAATATTTAATCAATGACTCCGACGAAAATTAATGTGTCTAAAAATGTAACATCAGTCAAAATCAATGGTATTTAAATTCATCAGGAAGTATTAGAGCGGGATGATTATAATTGGCAAGACGAAACGGTGGTGGGTGATCGGTAGCGAGTAACAAAATTAGAATTCCAAAGTGGTAATCATTTTACTGGTACAAAATCAGGAAACTCTGCTAGTCTATCTATACATATAATAAAATTGTAACAGGTCGATGTCTGTACATGGGAGATATTTAAGGAAAAATAAATTAAGGGGCCTATATTAGCGCTATAGAAGCCAAAAATACCATTTTTAGAATTTTTGTCTGTCTGTCTGTCTGTCTGTATGTTTGTTACCGCGCTACGCAAGAACTACTACACCAAACTGAATGCGGTTTTTTTATTGTATCGCTGGAGGTCTAACTTAAACTCCCATGTCGCGTTTTTTTCGAAATTCCACCTAGAAGTTGAGATATAAAAGAAAAAGGGGGGGGTCCACCAAAAATATTTTTTGATACATTATTTATTGGGATACCAAATGAAAGAGGAAGAAGTGCTGAGTTCAAAAATGTAGTACATGTAATATGTTATAATAATACTAAGCAATAGAATATTAATAAAGTTTACTATGGGTCAATTAGTTCCGCTATTCGTTAATAGATGTCGCTACGCTATATGAATGAAATTATTCCTTTAATTTGTTATGTACCTAGGAAGTATCTATTTTCAAGGTTCCTTAAAGGAAAAAACCGGCCAAGTGCGAGTCGGACTCACGCACCGAGGGTTCCGTACCATTATCTATAAATTTATATCTATAAACCAGTGTAAGCAGAGCCCTGCTCCAAAGCAAAATGTACGCAGTGTGTGGTCACTTTATATTGGTCGCCGCTATAAATATACAGACATACATACATATATTTACGGTTTTTTGCAATTATTCCTTGATCTATGCTATAAGTCCTACCTTCATACCAAATTTCATGTTTCTGCGTTCACGAGAAGTATACCCTGTAGGTTTTGATTCCCTTGCGAGTTCGAAAATTTGCGGCATAAACGGCTGTATCTTTTGATTGCGTAAGCTTAGAAGTTTGATTTTTCACAGCTCCAAGGAGCAGTAGACTTGAGTATTTGATATAAATTTCAGCTTGATACCTATGCGTTCCTGAGAAAAAGGGTCTTGACAGACGGACGGACGGACGGACGGACAACAAAGTGATCCTATTAAGGGTTCTGTTTTTTTCCTTTTGAGGTACGGAACCCTAAAAAGGAACCCAGGTTCACTTAGTTGTCCGTCCTTCTGTCTGTCAAGTTCCTTTTCCTTGGGAACGCGTGTAGGTATAAAGTTGAAATTAATAACCGATACTTAATCATTTAATCATTTATTCATTGTCAAGTCATACCTTAACTAACTTAGATCTGCGGTCCCTTGGAGTTGTGAAAAGATTAACCCTTAAATCTATACAATCACAAGGTACAGTCATTAGAAAGAGTGTTTCCATACAAATCGCCGTGTTCTCAAAAAATATTGGGTAGGTAGGTATTTCCAGTTGTCTTGGAAATTTGAAATTTTGTATGATGGTGGGTCATATAGCACAACACAAATTAAATAAAATAAAAATATTTTTTTATGTTTGCCTGTGTAAGAATCCAATATAAAATTTTGTTTAGGAGCAGGGCTCTGCTAACACTGGATATCGCATTCACTTGCCGACTTTATACGGAACCCTCGGTGCGCGAGTCCAACTCGCAATTAGCCGGTTTTTACAAAAAACTGTTTTATAATAATCCCTATCTCTACTAATATTATCAATGTGAAAGTAAATTCGTTTTTCTGTCTGTCTGTTATGCTTTCATGCCTAAACCACTGAACCGATTTTATGAAATTTGGTACAGAGATAAAATTGACCTTGAGAAACGGAGGAACTTTATTCTTAGACGTTTGTTCCAGCGGTTTAAAGAAGACCTGTGGAGGGGGGCAAAATTGGGTTGACAATTAATATGGTAGGTAGTACCTATCGTTTGCAGGAACCTTTTTTCATATCTTTAGGGCATGAAATGGCGTTAAAGTCACTTAGAAAACTAACACATCTTAAAAATAACTAGGTACTGACTTGATGTATGATTTTTTTTAAATATATTAGCCTAATTTTTATATATTTGCCTTTTTCGCGCTTAAGCCGATGAACCGACTTAAACGAAATTTGGGATGAATATATTGTTATGGTCCCGAGGAAGGGAATAGAATAGTTTTTGATTGCAGAAATTGTCAAACATGTAAATAGAGGAGTGAAATTTACTACGAAGATGCAATACCCTAAGGGTGCAATTGAATGTTTGCCTACCACTAAGAATAAGCTACCCAAAATACTAATTCTACGCAGACGAAGTCGCGGGCAAAAGCTAGTGAAGAAATAAACTTAAATTGGCGCCGAAATAAGGAGAAAAAGTTAAAACGATCCTTGTCCACGAGTGGGATAAAACAAGAGTTGTCATAACCAAGGGGGATATCCCGAGGGATCCCGTCGTCCTAATAAAGCAGGTCAAACTCACGGCATTATCAGAAGTAAACAACTTAATACGATTTATTTTTTATGATCCGACGTTTAATCCCCGAAGCAAAGAACAGTGTTTGTAACTAAGGAGGAAAACATCGTAAAGAAACTAAAGGATAATATCGCTAATGCTTTAAGCGGCTGGAGGATACCGCCTGTTCATCTACTTATACTTTTATTTACTTATATTTTGATTTCCGGAGGGATATACGTGAGAGTAAATATCAGAACCGTAATATTATTACATAGGCGGTTTGCAAAGGATGATAGAATATTACCATGTTTGTAGCGTTGTCTAAGTTATTGTTAAGTGTCATAACGTAATTGTTAACTGAGGCGCGAAAGTTGACAAGACAATAATTTTTGCACGTTTCTTATTTTATATCACCACTAGCTTCTGCCCGCGACTTCGTATGCGTAAAATTTCCGGGATAAAAAGTAGCCTATGTTTTAATCTAGGGTACCAGCTATATTCTTTTCAAATTTTATCTAAATCCGTCCAGTCGTTTTAGCGTGAAGAAGGAACAAACATACACACTCACTCACTCACATCGTCACATCGTCACAAACTTTCGCATTTATAATATTAGTAGGATTATCATCATCATCAAAATCATAATTAGTTTCACAGGTTCCTTCTGCAAAATAATGGATACTCGCCTTTTCTATCCCAAGTGGACCAAGTTTAGACAAGTTTAATCATCAGTCTATTTAGTGAGATCTGCCCAGAAGTGGCACTTATATATGCTGGAGGTGATGACAAAAATAAAAAGACAATGTATTTTCTTAAAGTTTACTGTGAAAGTCATACTGGTTAATATTATTGTTAATGTGACATTATTAAGTAACTTGACAATAATGTTTAAGAACGCGCACTACGAAGAAAGGACTCGATGAAACTGTACCGTCAAGTCTTCCATGAATATGATGAATGAATAATTTACAGATCGTACCAGTGCTACATCAAATCATGATATGGAAATTGTTTAAAATTTGTTTTGCATAGACGACGTTTCAATTATTTAACGCTCTAAAACATGGATACCTGTGCATATTTGACTACCTAACACATGTAAACATCATTAACATAGCGGGACGTATACAGAATGTTAACGAGAAAGGGATTCTATGTACACCAAAACGTAGATATATCTTGCCAATGGACAGCCTTAAACAGAATCCTTATCGAAACAAAAGACATTGAATTAAGTAGGAAGAAAAAGGTACAATAACAAAAGCAGATGGACACATCGCATTACATAGGATGCGAGCGATATGGAAATCAGTTGGGCCCTAAGCGCCTCTTGCGTGAAGGGGGACAACTGACAGTTTTATCTTTTTAGGGCACTGCAGGTAGAAAACAATACCATGACTCTAACGTTCCATTAAAAAGTCGTCGGTTTGAGATTTGCGATACAATATGTCGCTAATCTTATATTTTGCTTTGTAATGAATTACAAATTTGATGACATCGGTCTTCGGTCGTTTTGATCTGAAGTAGGCTTGGTCTTCACCCTTATGTTGTTAGCATCCCTAAAATTTACACAAAGCGTTTTCACCTGCTTTTATTATTCGGACAGATGAGGAGTGGAATTCACCGCGTTGTGTCTGTGTTCTCTGAACGTTTCAATAAGGCCGCCTTCAAATTAAGGTTGAATGGGCATCTACTAGAGAAGCGTGTCTCTATTTTAGAACGCAATATGTTCACTATCCTTGAAGCGTGAGTGGGTATATTATACATGAGAAAAAATACAGTAGGAACTTTAAAAAATTTGTACATAAGTATTGCCTATTTAAGGAACTCCGGAGATTAGGCTGGGCGTTAGAGTCAGTGAGTTAGAACTTTAATTTTCACTATGATAAGAAGAAAATAAAGAAAACAGTCTAATTTAATGCACTGGACCAAATTACTCGCATAACTGCGCTGTTTAAAATTTTGTTTATAAATAAATAATTTTATCTTTGTATACATTGGATTTCTTAACAAAAAAATAAATTGAAAATTGGATGCAGAAGTTGATAAAGATAAGAGTGATTACATAACTAAAGATCTTACGGTTTCTAAAATTACGGAGCTACATTCAAACACATAAGTACATAAATAAATAAAACTAAAATAAAATGATTGTACACCCAAAACTGTAAAAATATTCCGTCTTTAATGCGATACTTATCACTGAGCTGGATGAAGGCAATTTCCATGCAAACAACGTGACAACCACATACGTATTGTAAGCCACTTCAACTTGGCAAACTAATAATTGATAAATCGAACTAAAAAGTTATAAAAAACCATTAAATACTCTTATCACTTAAATTTGAGAGGTAACTCAACTCACATAACTGCTTGATAAATTGTTATACGGTAATTGGTTGACAAAATGTATAAAAAACACACTTGACCAAGTTGATGTGAAAAATCTGAATTCACGTAAATTCTCTTGTGCCTTGTAAATGTATTGGATCCCAAAATAATTGGGTAGAGGGAAGCGATGAAAAGAATTCTAAGACATTCTACACGTATTCACAGCCAATCCCCTTCGTTGCCTTGGGACGTTAAAACCTTATTTATTTTGTACTAAGAACTGTAAGCCCAATGGTGGTACCTTGGGGGATGAAGATGGCATTAAAAATTACACCAAGCGATAGGCAAAACAAGCCAGAGTAAATTAATACAAACATTTCCAATACACGCTACGTCCTTAGCTCTATAATGAAGAAGTTGAATACTGTTTGTCTTCTTGCGCCTGATTGTTATAAGTAAATTTGAAACGTATCTACAAATCTTAAAATTACAAATTGCACCATCCATTTCAATCTGTTTCTTTCTTCTTTTTGTCGTAAGGATTTCCGGGGAAAGATCGCGCTGAAGTGAGTAAGGCCGCCTATTTCTTACCTTGTGTTTTTAGCCGTTGAAACTTTTTTCTGTTTTAAAATTTTTGGAGTTCAATAAATAGTCATTTTGTTGTAAGTAAATGGTGCAAGAAACCATTTCGTCTAAGCCATCTACTATACTAAAGTATCCGTATACTATAAGGTATCAAGTTTGTGAATACCGTATAGATGAAACTATTATGGTTCGTGGCAGGATTCTCTTGAAATAATATAATATTTATTGTTATAGTTATTTACTTAGTTTTCATTACACAAACCTACTATATCTTTATATTTATAACTTCACCTGTACCTGGATATCAAGATTAATTAAGTCATTTAACAAAGTAAGTAATACATTATCTGACATGAAAAAAATGTATTAAATTCTTTGTTCTAACAAATACAATCCATTCCATTGTAACCTCTACATTGTTATTTTCAGATAATATCAAAGCCAAAAGCAAAAATTGCTAAATTTGCGTTATTGTGAAATGAGACTTTCCTTTGTTCTTGTCATATACTTCATAGAGTAACCTAGTTACCGTTTGTTTAGGTTTTTCACTGTCATTCAAAATATAATGTTTCCTTGATGAAGACTTGCATTATTTAATTATTTAACATTTAACAGTTCTTATAGAAAATTACATTTTTATAAAAAAATATTTATAGAAACAAGTAATCTACCGCTTGGTTATTTTTTTATAATCCTTTGAACGAGTAACGTTCATGTTCATCTAACAACTTCTAATTAAATTACAATTTCACTGTTTTTGTGAAAAAAAAAAGTTATTAAGTACCTACATTCCTAGTTAATCAATCTGGATTTCCATCCACTTGAGCCTTGATTTAGAAGTTAAAGGGGCTTACAAAATGCATCTCGCAACAGGATTTCAATCCCACAAACAGTACGGTATCACTGAAAAATTTGTTCAGTTTTCATATCAAAAGTAGTCACTTTGTATTCATTGTGTACTTCTCTTTTTCTCGATTTCCAAAACTATTTGTACCTCTAAACATATCGAGCGTCGTTCTTCAGAGCAAGGCAATTGCTGACTCCACTTTTTCTAATCGACTTATTTAACCGTGCTATCTACTTTCTATATTCACCTTGAAGGCGACATTTCATTTACTAAGGTATTCCCGTTCCTTTTGACGCCGCTTCCAATATATTTGCTTCCTTTCTTTGAAGAGCCATCAACGCAATGTACTTAAGGAAAATTTCATTTTTATAGCCCACTTTTTATTCATCGTTTGTTTAATATATATTTACTAACGTTAAAACGTGGAGTTTACTTTGATGCGTTTTCGAAATTTTTATGCGCTCGATTGAGTTTGTTAATTGATAAATTCTTATTTTAATCACTGTTTTTGAAATTAAACCTAAGTATCCTGACTGCAAAATCAGTAGGTACGTAACATTTTAGAACCGAGTTGTTGCTTCTTATTTTGACGTTTGTAATTTGATGTGACAATAGCAACTTCACCATTATCATCTCAAGTCTATAAAGGTCCCACTGCTGGGCATAGGCCTGCTCTCAGAATGAGAAGGCTTAGGTTGGGTTACTTTACGTGGGAACTTTGTTAACATGTTTTTTTCTTTTATCTTTTACCTAATATAAAATCGAAAGGTAGACAAGACTTATTTTATTCGTGCTCCTATTTTTCTCATAATTGAAAAGCTTCTCATCGAGTTCAGGTTTCTGTTTGGTACATTATAATTCAAACTTTTGTCGTTTCGTTTTTAGTTGAAGCCTCCATTCAAACTTGTCCTTTTGTTGTTCCTAATTGAAATTAAATACTAATCATACCTCTGTGAAACTTTTTGAGCATCCGTGCAAAGTTAGTTTTTGAGTAAATTGCCTGAGAGCTTTGGTTTGTTCGTGTTAAAACTCGTCTCAGAGCAAAAATACTATCGCATTTCTGTGAATCTAAGTACCTAGGTACAGAATTGAGGTCAGCAAAATATGCCACACGTGCAGCATTAGGTGTCAGAGTCAATCATATTGATTCGTGGGGCATTACAGAATCTTATCATGACGTAAATTATATTCTGAAAGGGTTTTGTGGTGATGAACCAGTAGAAACGCTTCATTTACTTATCCTGGCTCTGCGTATCTCTGGTGGAAACGGCTCAGCGGAGCGAGGATAGGTACCTAAATGAAGCGTTTCTATTGGGTCATGAGAACGCATTCCTCGCAGCAGAGATGGAAGACGTACTCGGGGTAAGGCATCTATCTGCCAGGTCTGATGCAATAAAGGCGGTGGGTGATAGCTTGCACCATGCAGTTCACTCCGCCCATAACTGAAACAACTAGAAGCTGATCGTATGTGATCACGATCCTCAGCAGTGAGGGAACGAGGAAGAAGTCAAATTGGTTGACTTTTAGTCCAGCACGGCTAACACGAGAGCGCGCGAGATCTGTGCGAGATAAACTACCCGTCCTTTTCAAGAACGAACAGTAAGAAAAAGACGGGCAAATCTGTCTCGCGCGCAACGCGACTCTTGTGCGCTCTCATGCTAGACGTGCAGTAGCGAATACAACTAACTGCGGGGCAGTGTGAGTGGATGGAATCATTATTACAAAGCAGGACGGTGCGGCCTGGTTGTAGTAACGCCCACAAAACTATTTTGATTACCATTCAAAAAGCCTACATCCTAATTGCCCTTAGGGTGCTTACGTCATCGTGTGTAACTATAACCACCTTGAATCTGTTTAATCGGCAAACACCCCCCCTTAATTAACAGTGTCGTGAATAGGGTGCTAATGCTCGGTGATTATGCCTTACGTGCTTAGACCACTAAACCAGCTGGAGGTGTCGCTCGCACTCTTTTCTATACAAAAAACCACCCACGTGCAATTTGGTCTCATCTATCGTCTATTATACAGAAGTACGTACAGTATTAGGAGATTTATATCGATAATCAGCATGGCAATAGTGCTATCAGTTGTGTCAAAAGAGTCTATAAGTGATTAACCCTTTTACTTTGAAATAGTAACATATTATTTCAATTGGCGTAGCCAACGGATTTGGACCTAACCTAACTAACCCCAGGCAGAAAACAGAGAGCTAATTATTGACATTTAGTAATTTAAGCGTCTGGAGACTCATTGAAATCTCCATGTTATGTTCAGTGATTTATCATTATTTTAGGAGTTACAAACGAATATTTTTGTTAAAACAATTTTTGACTGCGGAATTACAAAAAATCCATTCTCAGAAATGTAAGTGTAAAGCAGTGGTAGCCTAGTTTGACCTGTGGCCTCTCAAGTAGAGGGTCGCGGGTTCGAATCCCGGGTTCGTACCCCCGAGTTTTTCGGAATTGATATGCGAAATTACATTTTAAAATTTACCATGAGCTTTCCGGTGAAGGAAAACATCGTGAGGAAACCGGATCAATCCCAATAAGGCTTAGTTACCCTTCTGGGCTGGAAGGTCAGATCTGACGGCAGTCGCTTGTGTAAAAACTAGTGCCTACGCCAACAGAACTACGCTATCTTGGGATTAGGTTGGACAAAGTGGACCCCAGGCTCATTGAGCCGTGGCAAATGCCGGGAAAAACGCTAGGAAGATGACGATTCTCAGAAATGTAAGTGTTTTGTAATTCTAAATGTATGCCACGGAGCCTTCGCTCTTCCATGCTCGACCTGGGCTTTCACATTGCAATGGCAGTCACGAACGAACTCAAATTAGCTGTTTCATTTCGGCTTATTTTGCTTCAACCAAACCATTTCCGCGGAATCACGCCAAGAGACAATTGTAGCAGATATGACAAACAAAACAGGACAATGAAATTACGACGGTTTCATACCAAATGGCCCATCATGGCTTACATTGTTCATTTTTGTCTCAGTATTTCTTTATTTACAAGTATTTTGTTGGGATATTATCCAATTGAAATAGGTACTTATGTTGTTTTAATATTGACTAGCTTTTGCCCGCGATATCGTCTGCGAAGAGTTCGTATAATACTGAAATACCGAAGGATTATTAGTTTAATTTAAATTCAATAAGAAGTTTGTAACGTCGTGGTTGATTTAAGTATATTTCATGGTTCTAGATATTATTGCGGTCAAAATTTCGGCATTATTTGACAGATATCCCGCGGGATAAAAACAATGGGATTTCATAAATGGCTCTGGACAATTTTATGACTTCACGGTTGAAATTTTGTTAAATTAGGGCATACATTATCCCGGTTCTAAATTTTACGTCAATCCATCTACCTATCCGTTTCGGTATGAGGAAGTATCAAAAACATAGTATTTTTTACGCAATCGTTAGGAATAGTCACAGCTGTGAGTGATGGTTTGTTTTTGTTACTAACAAGCTTACAACATTTTTGTTGAAAAACTACGGAAATTGCCAAAATACAATGACTATTATATGACGTTCGATTCATCTGTATTCAATTTACATAGTAAATAGTTTTACAAACAGACCTAGATAGTCATTTCGATCCTATGATCTACATAAAAAAAAGTAATATGGAGTTTCTGGTAGTGGATGGATGGAAGAATAAAACTTTCATGAACAATTGTTTTTTCACTAAATATCTTAACTAATATTATAAATGCGAGTGTGAGGTTGTTTATTTGTTTGTTTTTCACGCTCTCAAGCGTAAACTAGTCAACGGATCGTGATGAAATTTGGTATATAAACAGTTTTTAATCCTGGGAAGAACATAGAAAACTGTAAAGTTCCCGCGGGTGCACAATTAACAAATTCTCCGCAGAAGAAGTCACAGACAACCGCTGGTAGTAATAATAATAAAGTTTGGATGTTCGTTCCTAAAACCTCATTACTATTATATATAGCTGTTTTTTATAAAGACCGAGCAATAACCTTAAGACACTCAGAACCAAAATAATTATAAAAAATACCTTTTCTGTATGAATGACTCTCTGGCCGTATTGTCAGACGGGTGGAAAATTATATAAGAGTTGTTTTTCCCACTTTGATAATTGAACCCTAATAGGGGTGTATACTGAAAATCAGCGCTATCAGTTGGAGTGGCCTGTGCAAGCTCTAACTCACAGTAAATGCTGAGTAGATCCCCTTTTTACATTTGTTTCAAATGTTAAAATAAGGTTAAAGTTGTACTTAATATAACTGCTTTCGTAATTGTTGTTTGTGACAGTAAAACATCTTTTATCTTTATCTTTAAAAAAATCCATTCTCTAAAAACCATAAACCATGGCTTTTACTTAAATCCTCTTACTCGCACTGGATTTAAGAACTAAAACCATTTTTCAACAGACATGACCTGGATTACATGACACAAATGCACGGATTTCTCTTAATATATCTCAATGGTAACCCAAATACAGCGACCTCTAGTCCAAAACGAAGTTATGGCACAAACGCAAACGCGAACGTTTAGCGTTACGGTTTGAGTGAATCAAATCAAACTACGCCCTTGGAAAAGGCATAAAGTAAACTCGATTTACCAAATCGTAAAAGCGTGAGTAGTTTTTAGGATCCTTTAATAAAATAAGAGAAGTTCTCTATTTTTAGTACTGTAAGTTTATGGGAAGCAAATCAACAGTGTGAGTGAGGTTACCAATCCCTTGAGCTCGCGTGGAAACTAGTCCAAGACTCATTCTAAAGGCCTGACTGGACACAGGTGTGCTGGAGATGAAAGAGTAGGGGACCCTTTGGCGTTTCTACTACTCTGTTTTTTTTATAACAAGGCCAGCAAACGATCAAGTTAGTGGGTCGCTTGATGTTAACTGAGTACTTATCACCATGCAGCACCCTTAACCACCAGACAATTACTTATTCATAAACGCTCTGTTGGCTTCTGCTAGCTTAGCAATCGTTTGTCCTTATAATCTGTCACTTTAACATTGACCTTTCACATATAAAGACTAACGATTACCAAGTTAGTAGAAGCCTATAGTGTGTGTTGCCAGTGATGACGTATGGATCTGAAACATGGGCGCTGACGATGGGCCTCATGAGGAAGCTCAAGGTCACTCAGAGGGCTATAGAGAGGGTTATGCTCGGGGTTTCTCTGCGAGATAGAATCAGAAATGATGATATCCGCAGTAGAACTAAGGTGACCGACATAGCCCAAAGAATTGCGAAACTGAAGTGGCAGTGGGCGGGGCACATTGCTCGCAGGACCGATGGCCGATGGGGTCAGAAGGTTCTCGAGTGGCGTCCGCGGACCGGGAGACGAGCTGTTGGTAGGCCTCCAACAAGATGGAGCGACGACCAGTAGGCTTATTGTCTAACTCGCTCGCAATCGCCATCGTGTTCATTATGACAGTTCATGTATGGGCTGACAATTGGCATCGGAATCAGCTAGCTATCACATTCATACAAGAACTGTCAAAATGAACACGATGGCGATTGCGAGCGAGTTAGACAATAAGCCTACTGATCAGGATCGCGGGATCGCGGTGGATGCGGAAGGCACAGGACCGGTCCGAGTGGAGAGCCTTGGGGGAGGCCTATGTCCAGCAGTGGACGTTTTTCGGCTGATATGATGAGAAGAATATCTGGCACATGAAGTATAAGTACCTTAGCCCTCTAGACGGCAACAAATCAAACCAATCGCCTGGTGTGTGGGTGTTTAAGGGTGGTGCATGGTGATACTCAGACATCAAGCGACCCACTTAATCGTTTGCCTGTACATACAAAAAGACGATCTTAAAGTATGTTTCTGGGGTTGCGGGTGATCACTTACCATCAGGTGACCCACTTACTTCCTATTCTTCTTTTTTTTTATGTGAATAGGTAGGCAAACGAGCAAGTGGATCACCTGATGGTAAGCGATCACCACTGCCCATAGACACTCGCAACGTTGCAGATGCGTTGGCAACCTAGAGGGCTAAGATGAAATGCCTGTTGTGCCCGTAATTTCCCCGGCTGTCTTACTCACACCGGAACACAGCAGTGCAAGCGCTGCTGCTTAGCGGCAGGATTAGCGAGTAAGATGGTGATGATGGTGGTAGCTATCCGGACGGACCTTGCACAAGGCCCTACCACCCGTATATATAAAAAAAAAATTTGAATATAATAAAAAAAAATGTTAATTTATGAAGAACCTAATGAGGCTTGAATTGAGTACCGACTCCGACTTAAGAAATAAAGGGAATAAAAATTAGATACCTTATTAAAATTGATCTTAATAGATAAAGGTAGTTTAGGATACAATTTGAATTTAACAATGTTCGTTGTTAACAGCGAAATGTTCTGTTGTAGGTACATAATTTTTGAGAATGTTCAAAGAGCTACCGACAAAAGAAATAAAATGTACTTCATCACAAACTAGGTATAATCCAACCAAGAAAAAACAAAATTCAAAACCCAATTACGTAAAATTCACAAAAGTAACATTTTGATAACAAAATAAAACCATCATTTTGTTTACCGTAGTTGAATACTTAGAAAAATGTTTGTACGGCCCGCAGCCGATTTTCGGTGGAGAATTTACCAGCGAAGCTTGTTTATGTACCTTTTTCGGACAAAATTAAATTTTGGACCATTATTTAATTTTAATTTTTCGAACCAAAGTCCCAAGTACCTGGCCGGCTTAATTTTTAATTAAGAACCGAAGGGGCGTACTCTTTTCATTGATTTTGATTAATATCGTATTCAATTTTTCGCAAGCAGAAAATTGTACTGGCGGACATTCTGACGTCGTATTGTTTGCGGAGGCGTTTTAGGCGTCCACTGAACGAAGATTTATTTTTGATTTGTTTTATTATGACCAGTAGATGTTGTTGTGGTTGTTTTTGTTATTGGAAATGTTTGTTGTTATTGTATTACCAGTAGATACTACAACTCTAAGATTATTTAAGATTGAGAGTATTATATAGGTACTTACTTGATTAACTTGGGGACCGAATACAAATACATCCAAGAAATTATTTTTATTTAAGAGTTTTTAATGATTCACGGTTTCATTCGAAATATTATAAACGGGATGTGAACGCCCGTGTGTGTGTGCGTATTTTTATTTAGTTTATGATAATATTTTTAGGTAGTGGTTAAGTGAAATTAAATAATACAATACTTTAATATTATGATTGTTAAATTGAGTTGTAGTAATTGATAAATCAATATGTTTATTTTACAAATAACCTCTCCAAAAGTTATACTTACGTTATTTAGAAAATCAAAAATTAATTTTCGATTTGAATCACGCCTGCGATCAACTTTTTGATTAAAATGTTGATCAAATACAATAACGCGTCTTAGAAAATAAATATTTTTAATTTATGAGAAAAAGCTTCAGTTAATTGAGTTGTTATCTTGTTTCGCGCCTGTTTTCTACCTTTTGTAAACTTTTAATTGCTCGTCTCAGTTTTCATGGATTAACGCTTAAAATGGGGCAAACAAAAGACTAGCGCTTAGTCCATAATTTTATGCGCCTATTTCAAAATGGGTGGATTTTTGACGTTGTAATTTGTGTGCAATCGTAAAGCATGGCACACAAATAACAACGTCAAAAATCCACCCAAATATTACATTGGTAAGTACCAACACATTAACTAATATTATGGGCATTGAGGGGCTTACCATGACGTCCTAATTCCGACTCAGTTCAAGTTTTAGCTGTCACTTTTAGTATGAATCTGACAGCGAGCGAACCTGAACTGAATCGCATTAAGAAGTCGTGGTAAGGCCCCTGTGCCCTGTTCATCAAAACTTACAAGCCTTGTATTACAAGCAATTAATTTTCCTGTAAAAAATTTCATTATTACAAATATGATGTGTTCATCAAAACTACACGTGTAAAGTACGAGTTACAAGTGCCATTATTTATTTCACAAGTATATTTTTACTTGTATTCGTGATTTCGTTCATCAAAAAATCCCTTGTAAGTTACAATTTGTAGAAAATCATGTCAAATTCTGAGAGTGTTTGGCGACTCTCCATTCAGTCTTACAAGTTTAAAAGTCGTGCGTACCGCAAATTTATTTTGATATTCTTGGATATTTATTTTTGTTTGGATATTCTGTCGCTAAATGCACCAAACAAAATGTCTTTTTTGTCGCGAATCAGTGGCAAAACCGTTATTTTATTAGGTATAATTTCTAGATATTTTTCAAGAAATCTCAAAACCTTGCCGCGAATACTCTTCAAGCTTCAAATTATAAAATAAATAAAAGGCGGGATTACTGTCGCTACTACTTTTTTTAAATGTCCGGTCAATATTAGGCACAGATAATATACCATTCAGCCATGCGTTTAAGTACAAAAAAAATGGCGGAAAAGGAATGCGGCATACATTTTTGATTTAGAACTTACAAGTACAACCTACAAGTGTTTTATTTTACAAGCCATGTAGATTTATTTTTGATTAAACGTATTTTACACGAACGTGTAAAAACTTCTGTGTCAAGTGTAACTTGTGAACGTGTAGACTTGTAAGTTTTGATAAACAGGGCACTGGTCTGGGAGCAAATATGTTACACTAGCTTTTTCCCGCGACTTCGTCCGCGTAAACTTCATTTATTGACAAATAGCTTTTGGCCACGGCTTCGCTTGTGTGTACCAGGAGTATTTCAATCCCGTTTTTTTCCCGTTCCCGTAAGAATTTCGTGAAATGCTCTCTTAATGCTCCCTAATACACTCCCCAAAGAACCCACTTGCCAAATTTCAGCTTTCTACGACCAGTAAAACGAAAAATCCCGTTTTTTCCCGTTCCCGTGGGAATTTTGGAAATTCCTCTCTTAATGCTTCTTTATACTCTCCAAACAACCTAAATGCCGAATTTCAGCGTTCTACAACCAGTAAAACAAAAAGTTCCGTTTTCCCGTTCTCGTGGAAATTTAAAAAAATCTTCAAGCAACCTACATGCCAAGTTTCAGCTTTCTGCGACCAATAAAACGAAAAATCCCGTTTTTTCCCGTTCCCGTGGGAATTTTGGAAAGTCCTCTCTTAACACACACTACACTCCCCAAGCAACCTACATTTCGAATTTCAGCTTTCTACAACCAATAAAACGAAAAGTCCCGTTTTTTCCGTTCCCGTGGGAATTTCAGGAAATTGTCTCTTAGTGCTTCCCTACACTCATCAATCAACCTACATGCAAAGTTTCAGCTTTCTACGACCAGTAAAACGAAAAATCCCGTTTTTCCCGTTCCCGTGGGAATTTTGCAAAGTCCTCTCTAAATGCTTCTCTACACTCCCCAAGCAACCTACATGTCGAATTTCAGCTTTCTACAACCTGCACTGCAGTATAACAAAAAATCCGGTTTTTTTCCCGTTCATTTCCGTCAGAATTTTGGGAAATCCTTTCGTAGTGCTCCCCTATACTCCCCAAGGAACCTGAAGGCCAAATTTCAGTTTTCTACGATCAATAAAACGAAAATTCGATCCCGTAGAACTGAATATAAATCTCGTTTTTTCCTTATCCTGTTGGAATTTTCGAAAATCCTTAAAACTGTTTTTTACTATTATTATAATCACCTACTTCTATGCCAAATTTGAAGTCTAGTAATTATAGTTCATAGGATTTCGTTGAACTGAATATATAAATCCCGTTTTTTCCTAATCCCGTGAGAATTTCCAAAAATCCTGAAATTATTTTCTTAGTTTTGTAATCATCTACTTGTGTACGAACTTTGAAGTCTATATTTATTAAGTATAGTTACTGGGATAGGGTCACTCGGAATCGAATATAATAAATCCCGTTTTTTCCCGTTCCCGTGGAAATTTGTGTGTGTGTGTGTGTGTGTGTGTGTGTGTCAGGTAGGTATGTGTGTTGTTGTTTTCGTAATCAGCGACCCGATAAACCGTACAAACAATACTACCCACTATAATATAATAATAATAATACCCACGTTGATTTTCAGACTTTGTCACCCCCTATCCCCTTTTAGGGGTTGAATTTTCAAAAAACCTGAAACAGGTATTTACTCATTTATCGTTAGGATTACTCCTGTGAAGTTTCGAATAAAATAGTCTAACTAATCTTGTTTCCCCATACAAACTTTGGACCCCCATTTAACCCCTTTAGAGGTCGAATTTTGAAAAATCCTTTCCTAGTGCACCCCTAACCCTTATAAGGAACCTAAGTGCCAAATTTGGAATCTCTAGAACCAGCGGTTTGGGCTGTGCGTTGATATGTCAGTCAGTCAGTCAGTCAGTCAGTCAGTTTCTTCTTTTATATATTTAGATAGAATGTACTTTTACTTTTCTTCCAGCACAGATGGTAATTCCATATCAAGGGAATCGGTCCCATCACAACTTCGATTCCCCTTTCCGTCTATATGCCCAAAATTATCTCAAAAGTGACCTTATAGGTCTTGTTATAGGCTCTGTCTACCCCGTAAGGGATAAAGACGCGATTTATGTATGATATAATCAAGTTTTAAACAAGAATACTATACTTTTTTTTTAATGTTTAATTTAATGGCATCTTGTAATGTTAGCGGCCAGTGCTGAAATGATACTGATGATAGATACTCGTAGTAGTACCTACACCTATTTTTGCATGACCTCTTATTTTGTCCATGAGTATTAGTTGTATCGTCGATAGTTCCACGATCCATGAAAATTCAAGAGAAATAACTATGACTATTCATGCTCTTTCCGAAAGGATAAGCGGCAATACTTTATTCAAATACCTAACTTCTCAAAGGTCTCTGACTGGATCGTCTTAGCACGTCCCAATTTGTTTGGAAGGCCGTCGCTATAATACATCGAATGATACCTATGTTATCGTAGTTATTATAATAACTAGCGCTTAATTTTCTACAATCGAACACGTATTCCAAGCATCTGATCAGAAGGCGTCGTGGCTCGAGGTGTTCGGAATTATCAGTACTATAATATTATTCTACACTGCACACACTCCAGCGCACAGTAATGAGTAATGAGCATTACGAGTCGTTGCCTTGCGAGCTATGAAGCGAAACTATATTGATGAAATACCAAAAGAATACCTACTAAGAAGTCGAGAATTGACAACATTTCATTTTTATAACACCTGAAAATGTATACATAGTTCGAAAGCATTTTGCGTCCTGATCACTGCAATATGTTTATATAATTTTAATATCGCTTATTACAAAAAATAAAAAATAATAAAAAATATGTCCCAATTTCATCAATACTACCACAGCATAGATGAAACGCCTTTGCTTTTTTCACGAGAAAAAATAAGCGATCATAATTTTGTATTTTTGACAACTTCAAAGTACAAGGGGGGCAACTCCGAAATTCTATTTTCGAAGTTCGTTGCATACCTTCTCTCTCACTCTCAAGATAATGACTATTAGTATGAGCGGAACAGCACGAAGCGAACCTCGAAAATCGAATATTGGAGAATAGGACCTGAAATTGTCAATTTGAAAATAACGTCAGCTTTTTTTCTATCGAGAAAAGACAAAGGGATAAGTGTGTATTCTGTGATAGTACCGGAGTTACGCCCTTTTAGAATAAGCACAAATTAATAAATTAATTATAAATTAAATACAAGCCCTAGCGAAAAAATTAAACTGTTAGCATGTTCATCTTTTCAAACTAAATGCAGAGAACCATTAAAATTATAGGCTCAGAAATATGAAATGTTGTCAATTAATAATAGACGATTTAAAAGACTACGATGTAGTAGTTGTTGTGCCAGCTACTAGCTATACACACATTCCATGATGTAGACAGAGTAGGGTCACTTTTACCCCCATATTCACAAACGCTCTGTAGGCTTCTGTTAACTAAGCAATCGTTTGTCCTTATCCATCACTTTGATCTTTCACAGATAAGGACAAACGATTGTAAAGTTAGCAGAACCCTATGGAGCGTTTATGAATAAGGGGGTTAATAATCTAACTCTAGCTATCTAACTAATATTATAAATGCAAAAGTATGGATGGATGGATGGATGGATGGATAGATGTTTGTTTGTTACTCAACCACGCCAGAACGGACCAACAAATCTGGATGAAATTCGGCACATAGATAGAGTAAAGTCTGGAATAGCACATAATCTACTTTTTATCCCGGAAAATTCCCGCGGGATAGCGATAAACGAATTCTTTGCAGACGAAATCGCTGGCAACAGCTAGTTACGTATAAATACAACTATTGTTCGGATCGATTAACCCCATTTATGTGGATGAGACTGGCACAAAACCGGGCTAAATGAAGAGGTCTTTTTACCCAGCAGTGGATGAATGTGGGCTGATTAGAATCCCAACATTTTTTTCCCGTTTACTTAAACAAATAGACGCCCAAAAAAAATAGCAACATTCAATACAACTAAAAGTCCTGTTTTCGATTGTGGCTTTAAACATTATTGTTTTAATAAAATCACAGAGTTACGACAAGCCTATCCTAAACCAAAGACAAGATTTAAAGGTAACATAGCTAAGATAAAATATCCAAGCAATTATTTTGCTCTCCGTAGCCTTGGGCTATAATAAATATCCCGGGCAGGGTCCTTCCGGCAGCCCAAACTATTTGCAAAGTGAATCCTTGAGGGTTGAACTAAGCTGTTTGCAACGCTAATGCGGGAACTCTCGTTGGAGGGATGGCAAAACGCATTTACCATCGTTTGTTGTAAGTTTTTGGGATAATCTTTCAGCATAATTGGGTTTTTTGTTAAGGACACAACTTGTCAGCATCGTCTTCGTCAGCTTATATAGATATACATACGTCCTGGGGGGTTACCATGGCATCCATGGCATGGCATTGCGATTCAGTTTAGGCTCGCTCGCTGTCAGATCCATACTAAAAATGACAGATAAACCTGAGCTTAGTCGGAATTAATACGTCATGGTACCCCGAATGGACACAAGCCTCCTATCAGAAAGAGAGTTAGGGCTCTTAGTTCCCACGCGGGCAGTGCGGATTGGGAACTTCGCTCACACCATTCAATTGTTTCGCACTATTTCGCAAACTGTACGAGCCCGGGATTCGAACTTACGACGCTCTGCCTGACAGGTCATAGGTCAACCCACTAGGTTACCACGGGTTTTGGCGTAAGTGAAAGCGAAACGCATTATCGTTTGTTGTAAGTTATTGCGATAAACTTCTAGCAAAATTATTTTTTTTACTACACAAATTTTCCTTTCGGATTTTTCGTGTGTTCTGATTTTCAGTGTCGTTTAGAAATTTACATAAACTTTGTCAGCGTACCTAAGGTCAGTTATGTACACCATTTCTCAGTATGAGCTACAAAACGAGTCGCGTTATTCGGTTTCATAATAAAACAGTCAATTCATTTTACTTTGTGTTAAGCACAGGGCTCTTTAGTACCTGGCGATAAAGATCGCACATCGGTCTTCTTGGCTAATTGCGGCTTCGTAGAGCGCGAGCTCTAACTTACGTGACGTCAATTGTCTCTTTTCAAACACCGATGCAATCTTTATGGCCAGGTAATAGTATGAATCCGAAATTAGGCATCACAAAAAAAGCTACGGGTAGCACTCCGGGAGTGCCGGCAGAAGTGAAAACGACACACACGCACACGCGCGCAAAAAGAAAAAAAAAAAAAAAAAAAACTTTTTCTACACGAGATTCGAACTGCGGTAACTTGAGAGAACGCACTGTTATTCCACACCTTATACAACTAGGCCAAACGCACATACGTTAAAGCGACGAAATTAACGTACACTTCAAAATCGAACGCGACTCTAGCTTCATTCGTATTTCAAAATAAGCTCTTAGAGGATCCTGATATCTTGGTACTTAAATTCTCCCTCCGTCTTACGCCTGACGCGAGCTTAACATATGGGATGTGAATGGGTGCGTTGGGAGAGGAAGGCCTAGATGAAAGTTCCATGACCAAATTGGGGACGTTTTGGAAAAAGGTCAAGTCAAGAGTACCCGAAACCGACGAGCATGTATGAAGAGATTGATGAATGTGGATGAAGCGAAAGAGGTATGCCAGGATCGTAGCAAGTGGCACAAAGTAGTCTCTGCTTACCCTTGTGGGAAAGAGGCGTGACGCTGGTATGTATAAGAACTGCGTACTCACTATAACTAAGAATTATAATCCGTACGTTTGATAATGATCCAAATTCCATTGCTATCACGAGTTTAGTATTTACGAAATGCACTAAGACTTAAGTGGTGTAATTGTTTAAAGAGTGAGTAATAGCGAGCGATACGACGTGGAGAATACTGTCTATCTGTTAAGGAAATTTATCGTATTCAAGATCTAAGAAGACGGCCAACCGACAAATGGTCCATTAAAGAACTACATTTCTTATTGTTCACTACGCGCTATTGAATATTCTAATGCCAGATAGAAAGATACTATAGTCACTGCTTGAGAAATTTTAGACCAAATGATCACTCGACCAAACAATAAGTTAAATATTATTCGACTATACGAAGAGTTCCGCATTTACTCGTATGACTGTATACATTCATGCAATTATTTCAGCAAAATAGTTAACGATTCGTGGGAGGGTCGTGGGTCCGAATCCCGGGCTCGCACCTCTGACTTTTTCGGAATTGATGTACGATATCTCATTTGAAATTTACCATGAGCTTTTCGGTGAAGGAAAACATCGTGAACCTGCACACAATGCGAAGCAATTCAATGGTGTTTGTGAAGTTCCCAATACGCACTGGGCCCGCGTGGGAACTATAGCCCAAGCCCTCTCATTCTGAGAGGAGGCCTGTGCCCAGCAGTGGGACGTGTATAGGCTGGTGACGATGATGTTGATGAGTTAACGGTTTCTTGGTTACTACCAGAATTTCGTCGGTATTAAACCATTGAAATACCTTCGTTCTTCCGAAAATATCAAGTTCGCAAGATATCAGATTTAGCGATGGGGATCTGAGTGGAAATCAGAGTATTTGGAAATTCTAGAGCAGGGATTTACTACATAGTGGAGGTTGGCTATTTTGAAACAGTATTTAATGGGAAACTCTCAAAGATCTGGACTTGATTTGATACGATTCAGAATTATGCAAAACCTGCGTCGATAAAGAATGAATGGGTTCAAATACAAACTAAAATGTTCCAGCTTACAAAAACGATTAGAGTACCTATCAATCTATACTCGGGGGCAAAAAAACCGGGTTACTTTTCATACAACTTTCTACGGGAAGTGACCCGGATTTTTTGCTCCCAAGTATATGTCCAAATCAAACCAAACTAAAGCAAGAACAGAAAATGTCACACCAAAGACGAATAGTCAAAGCTTTACAATACCCGGCCATAAAAATTGCACTTCGGAAAGACATAATTAGCGTCACGTAAGTAAGAAAGAGCGAGACAACGTAGACGAAGCCGAGAAGACCGTGCAGTAAGCCCGGGTACTGTACTAGTTTATTAGATTTTTTGTTCCGCTTTTACGCCAAAACTACCGAACCGAGTGCGATGAAATTTTACATACGACATTTTAGAAGTCTATTCTGAAATAGATAATAGGATAGTTTTCATCTCAGAAAATTCTATAGTTCCCGCTGACGCGTGATAAACGCATAAATATCAAATATCCTCCGCAGACGAAGCGCCGGCAACAGATAGTAAGTATAATAATTAAACCCTTTTTCTCCATCTGATAATTCAAATAAATTTCAGATTACGGATTATTCTCTGTTAGTTGATATCTCCAGGTCTTACCACTTATTCATAAACGCTTTATAGGCTTCTGCTAACTTAGCAATCGTTTGTCCTTATCTGTGAAAGGTAAATGTCAAAGTGACATAAGGACAAACGATTGCTAAGTTAGAAGTCTATAGAGCGTTTATGAATAAGGGGGGTTAATCTCGAAGTCTTCATAAAACCCAATAAATTCGCGAACCTCGTAAAAATAGATCGAGATAAAATTATTTATTGTAAGAAAAAACCTGTCGATAGACTCTCAAGGATTTCGAAGACTGAAGACTACCGATTAATAAAGCTGTGCTGACACCCTCTTCAGTTTTCCTCAATCTCGTCACGTCACTTCATACGTAGATATAAATGGAGGGGTATTATTGTATCATATTTCTGCCTTTCTCGCAAAAGGGTTTAAAAGTCTCTTATTTTCTTCGGTGCTTTTAAAGCAATCAACTTGGCGCTAGTATCTGATCCAACTTAACCGCTATCCGTTGCAAGTCTGGGTTAGGAATAAAACAGTTTTAATACGGAGACCTTATTATTCCGCGTTATTATTCAGCGCCTTTCTTTTTCCATAACACATGGTATCTACTGTCCACTTAGTTAAGTTAGGTACATTGAATCTGTTATATTTATTTTTAAGTTCTCTGTGTTTGATATTGTACCTCTGCCCTGTATGTGTCATAATGTGTGTTATGGAAGAAAATAAAGTGTTAATCTATCTATCTATCTATTATCTTTAACACCTAATGTAAAGTAACTCTGTCTGTCTGTTACCTTTTCACGCCTAAACCGTTGGACCGATTTTGCTGAAATTTAGTATATAGATATTTTATTGAATCAGGCGTTACTTTGCGGAGGTCCATTTCAATGAACACAAAATATTTACCTTGCTACTCCGCTACTTAAGTAGCGGAGTAGCAAGGTAAATATTTTGTGTTCATTTATATAGATAGTTTCAATCCCGTGAAAAGACAGAGGATAGTGTTTATCATGCTACGTACGTTACATACCTATGTCACGTAGACTTTAGGTCTTGTTACCTTAGGCATGATTTATGTTTGTATGTATGTATAGGTAGTTATTATCTCGGAATATTTCATGGTTCCCGCGGGATAGCGATACGCAAATTCTGCGCAGACGGAGTCGCGGGAAAAAGCTAGTAGGTTTATAATTATAATTTATCATCAAGTCTGTTATCAAAAAGGCTGATGTGTATATTCTACGCACAATTTTATCGTGTTAGTTAATAACGTAGTACTAAGCGACAACATTAACTCTTTGTCGCTTAGTACGTTCTCAGGAACACTTGAGTTTCACACTCATTCTAATTACATTCACGTCTTAGAACTTGGTAGCTACATTCAAAGTGTTCAAAAGTCTTCGTTTAATTATTTGAAACTAGCTGTTGCCCGATAGACTTCGCAGAATAAATATTCTATTCCAAGCTGCTTGATTTTTCCCGACACACACGAGTGTCGGTATATTACAGCCAATTTATACAAAACCTTGACATTATTATTACCTAATTTTTTTTTGAGAATCACTCTATCTATTAGTGAAAACCGCGTGAAAATCCGTCCAATCTTTTCTATAGAAAAAAATAAGTCTGCTTATGTAGCTGATTGTTTCTAATTTTTTTGATGTAATATTTAAGTAATTAAATAACAGAATTTCTAGAGAAAGCTATTGTTGCTTAAGTTAATAGGTACGTATTGAAAAACAATTTGAAAGCAGGAGGAAGACAATTTAATTTTGATATTTAATGCCATTTTATAAAAAACCGCGCTCTACAATGGGAGTGGGACGTAAATAAATCCTAGCCAGAAATCTTTGTAAAATAAGACTAAAAAAATTTAAACATCAAAAATTTTAGGCTGAGATAAAACCCTAACCTATTTTTTTTGACAATTATGTTTGCGTTGATTTAATCTTCCTAACAAACAATATTTTTTTAGGTAATAAGTAATATTGCTATAAAAACGTTAAAATAATACCAAAAAAATAGTTTTTAGTAGAGAAGTTTTAAAGACTTTTATTTTTATGTAATCGTTATATTCGCTGTAAGTACAGTAATTTAAAAAAATGCATTACTACATTTAATTACAGTTGATTAAATTCAATGACACCTTACCTGCTAATTATCCACTGCAGCGCAATTTCCACGATTTTCCCATAAATTTCAATTCACTAAAGTATCAACACTCACTTTCACTATTTAAAAAAAAAGTTACAAACCGTTCACTTTCCTCTGGAACTTGTCAACTGTTAACACTCGACTTAACCCTTGTACTGCCGAGTTCACATCTCGCTTCACTTTACCGTACGTCACAAAACGGGACAGCAAACACGTCCAACCACCACGAGAACTCGAGGGAGACTAAAGTACACAGCTTCGCGGGGTCGTTTTTGCGGCTGTGTGCGTGGAACGCCTGTACTTACACAACATTTTACAGGGTCTCGGGGGTTGTGTGGGTGAATTTCTTTGCCTGTGTCCGTGATTTCAGAGTACTGATAGTCAGCGATTATGAATGTGTGACCTGATCACCTACAAGCTAAGCGTGTATTGGTGCCGGTTGGATCGCGCATGACTGAAAATCTTGGAAAAATAAATCGGTTTGGCGCTTTATTTGAATATTGCGCAGTGTGTACGAATGAGATTTGGTGCGACGATATGGAAGTTTTCTGAAAATAAAAATGAATATCTTTGCAGATAAATGTAGCATTGTTTAGGTATTTAAAGTAAATTATTGCTTTTAATTAAACCTTCATAAATAAACAGATTCAATTTGAAACAATAACGCCATTTCAAAAATATCCTTTAGGAAAAAAACAGTTTACAAAGTAAAAATTATTTGAACGGAATCAACTTAACAGGTGTGAACTACTTTTCAATTATACCTTGTACAGTCAAGGAATTTAATTCGCTTTCCACCATGGAATCTCTTCTCATAAAACGTCATTGTGACATCGCATTACTTAACAAGGAAAATCGTTACGATGCTTACTATAAAAAGGTTCTATGGTGAGTAGGGAATTAAATTCCTTGACTGTATATAACAGGGGTGGCGAACCTTTTCTTCACAAATAAAGTAATATTTGGCTCTGAGCTATCATCAAAGACCTTGTTGTCTTAAGAGTGTGTTGTTTTTTTACCATCATAATGACCACATTGCCCGCCCATTCCGCCCTATTTCATAACAAGAGAATCTTAAGTTGGTGATTTAATAGACAAAAATAAATCTTGCATACTTTTTTTATTATTGGCGTGCCCGAAATATTTTGAAGCGTGCCATCACTCTGGCACGCGTGCCATTGGTTCGCCGTCCCTGGTTTATAATCTCGTAGCGCATTCTTCTTGACAAATATGTTTTTTCTAATGGGAATGATGAAACAAAAAAAAAATAAAAAAAACAAATAGTAACAGGAATCTCATTGAAGCCGGTATCAATAATTTTGTACTAATATGTAACTGTAACCACGTCTTATATTTCAGGCCATTCCTCCATATACCTGGAAAACAAAATTGTTTTATACTCACGGCTCCTTTAACATTTGTGCTGTTGCCCCCCTACAAACTCAAAATAGTTTTTCATTTGAAACGGTAACTTGGTAATTCCTTATTTACCTTTCACATGCAATGCTTTTAACGAATTACATTGGCGTTCTGGCTTAGGCAGCTTGCACTTAGCATTAATATATTTAAATTATATAATTTACAAGTCCACATCTTTTTGGAGAAGCGCTTAAAATATAAATACTACCTAACTTGAAGAAAATGCATATAGAGGGTTTATATCAGTATCATCATAGTTAGTAATATAAACTTTATTCTAAAGCACAAGTTTTGCGGGTGGTAGGGCCTTGTGCAAGGTCCGTCCGGATCGCTACCACCATCTTACTCGCTAATCCTGCCGCTAAGCAGCAGTGCTTGCACTGCTGTGTTCCGGTGTGGAGAGTAAGACAGCCGGGGAAATTACGGGCACAAGAGGCGTTTCATCTAAGTCCTCTAGGTTGGCAACGCATCTGCAATCCCTCCACGGTTGCGGGTGTCTATGGGCAATGGTGATCGCTTACCATCAGGTGACCCACTTGCTCGTTTGTCTTCCAATTCACATTAAAAAAAATACAAGTTTGTCCATTATTGAAATAGATTGGATAGTTAAATATCAACCTAAATTACGAGTCACAAAACAAAAATTGACCATGTCTGCTGTGATTACTTAAGGTACACAGCAAACACACATACCTACCCTTCCTACCCCCTTATTCATAAACACTCTATAGGCCTCTGCTAACTTAGTAATCGTTTGTCCTTATGTCACATTGACATTTACCTTTCACAGATAAGGACAAACGATTGTTAAGTTAGCAGATGCCTATAGACCGTTTATGAATAAGGGGGCTAGACTTCGCCGCATTCGGATTAAAAGATTGGAAAAAGACTGTAAAAAGACTGTAAATCTAGCCAAGGACAACAAGCTATTACAAAATTATTCAAAATCAATAGCCGGCAGGGTCCTTAAAGTTAAACAGGCTTGTAATAAAGGTTAAATCAAACCCCGCCGAGCTTTGAGAGCTATCCAAAGACAAAAAGCTCTCGAAAGTTGCGAGTATGATCTTGAATTCGGGGCGGAGATGATGGAAGCTCAGGGCACAAGATATAGCGGGAAGAAGGATTTTTGTTTTTTGAAGCCATTTTTATCTGTTTCATAAACGCATATCAGGCTTATGATGAACTTTAGTTAGTTTTTACCTATTGCTTTGATGTTACATAGCCAAACACACATAACGTACAATTATTTCCATGTCCATCATTTTTATTATTACCAGGAAAGAAACACGTTTTAGGCGAATCAAAAATGACAGTTTTAGTAGACTAAAATGTGTCAAATACAAGTTCAACGAGTGCTTAAATTTAAACATGGACACAAGTAAATTAATGTAAATTAATTAATGTAAATTAATGTAATGTAAATTAATGTGTTTTATGTACAATAAAGAGTTATACATACATACATACATACAAGTCTGGATATGACAAAACTAAATAATTATGTTGCAACTGCAACTTTGCCATCTGCTCTCTACATTGCCCAAACTAGTTAAGGGTAAATTTCTTTAATAGTTACTTTTAGTTACTTTTCAGGTTATTTATAATCCCTTAATCTTTATAGGCAATGTTGGGGCGGGGTGGCAAAGTTGCAGAAGTTTCCATTATTTTACCTTCGCTTATAACTTGAACTGCCGGTGAATGTAGGCCGATCTGAAATCTCGAAGCTATCGAAAGGCCTACTTCGATAGCTATTGTTTACGTGATGGTTTGCCCGCAAAACATGTACTTACATAAAAAATAAAGGTCCCTAAAGATTAAACAACTGCGATTATATTTGGTTCCAATATATCATGGGAATTGATTTGTTTATACAAGTATTAGGTATCTTTATTTTGTTGAGACGCTACTGAATAATGTTTGGATTGGCCATAAATAAGTCTGACGATAAATTTGTTTTCCATTGTTTGTTCTGTCTTTTAAGATAAGATAAGATAAGATAAGATAAGATCATTTTATTTGCATAAACAAAAGTAAAACTGGTTAAAAAACTTTTATTTACTTTCATCCATCCCGGTATCTATATAATTTAATTTTGCAAGTGAATCGACTCGATTCTAGTCGTTGGATTGACGTGAAATTCGGCAAAGGTACTTACATAATAAAATTGTGTAGGTCCGGTGACGATACTATAATCTGGAAATGAATTTCTGGTGACCCAGCCAGGGCTATCTGCGCAGAAGGGAACCGTTCGACGATTTGTCCGATTAATTTTTGTGAAACACCGAAATTTTCTTTGAACAGTGTTTTGTATGTTTTGTCCGGTCATATTTTTGGACTTTTTTAATAAAAATACTTAATTTTTAAATGGCTCCACCAAAAACATAGCTCGTCTAATATGTTGTTAGACGTTAAAGTTCAAATTACGAATATAATATAACTAGATTCTGCCCGCGACCTTGTCTGCGTAGAATTATGCATTATAAACCTTCCTCTTGAATCACTCTCAATATTAAAAAACCGCATCAAAATCCGTTGCATAGTTTTGAAGATCTAAGCATACATAGACACAGAGAGAGACAGCGGAAAGCGACTTTGTTTTATACTATGTATTGATACACTATGTCTTATATTTCAGACCATTCCTCCATATACCAGGAAAACAAAATTGTTTTATTCTCACGGCTCCTTTAACATTTGTGCTGTTGCCCCCCTACAAACTCAAAATAGTTTTTCATTTGAAACAGTAACTTGGTAATTGGCGTTCCGGCTTAGGCAGCTTACACTTAGCATTAATATATTTAAATTATATAATTTACAAGTCCACATCTCTTTGGAGAAGCGCTTAAAATATAAATACTACCTAACTTGAAGAAAATGCATATAGAGGGTTTATATCAGTATCATCATAGTTAGTAATATAAACTTTATTCTAAAGCACAAGTTTTGCGGGTGGTAGGGCCTTGTGCAAGGTCCGTCCGGATCGCTACCACCATCTTACTCGCTAATCCTGCCGCTAAGCAGCAGTGCTTGCACTGCTGTGTTCCGGTGTGGAGAGTAGGTAAGACAGCCGGGGAAATTACGGGCACAAAAGGCATTTCATCTAAGTCCTCTAGGTTGGCAACGCATCTGCAATCCCTCCACGGTTGCGGGTGTCTATGGGCAATGGTGATCGCTTACCATCAGGTGACCCACTTGCTCGTTTGTCTTCCTATTCACATAAAAAAAATACAAGTTTGTCCATTATTGAAATAGATTGGATAGTTAAATATCAACCTAAATTACGAGTCACAAAACAAAAATTGACCATGTCTGCTGTGATTACTTAAGGTACACAGCAAACACACATACCTACCCTTCCTACCCCCTTATTCATAAACACTCTATAGGCTTCTGCTAACTTAGTAATCGTTTGTCCTTATCTGTCACATTGACATTTACCTTTCACAGATAAGGACAAACGATTGTTAAGTTAGCAGATGCCTATAGACCGTTTATGAATAAGGGGGCTAGACTTCGCCGCATTCGGATTAAAAGATTGGAAAAAGACTGTAAAAAGACTGTAAATCTAGTCAAGGACAACAAGCTATTACAATATTATTCAAAATCAATAACCGGCAGGGTCCTTAAAGTTAAACAGGCTTGTAATAAAGGTTAAATCAAACCCCGCCGAGCTTTGAGAGCTATCCAAAGACAAAAAGCTCTCGAAAGTTGCGAGTATGATCTTGAATTCGGGGCGGAGATGATGGAAGCTCAGGGCACAAGATATAGCGGGAAGAAGGATTTTTGTTTTTTGAAGCCATTTTTATCTGTTTCATAAACGCATATCAGGCTTATGATGAACTTTAGTTAGTTTTTACCTATTGCTTTGATGTTACATAGCCAAACACACATAACGTACAATTATTTCCATGTCCATCATTTTTATTATTACCAGGAAAGAAACACGTTTTAGGCGAATCAAAAATTACAGTTTTAGTAGACTAAAATGTGTCAAATACAAGTTCAACGAGTGCTTAAATTTAAACATGGACACAAGTAAATTAATGTAAATTAATTAATGTAAATTAATGCAATGTAAATTAATGTGTTTTATGTACAATAAAGAGTTATACATACATACATACATACATACAAGTCTGGATATGACAAAACTAAATAATTATGTTGCAACTGCAACTTTGCCATCTGCTCTCTACATTGCCCAAACTAGTTAAGGGTAAATTTCTTTAATAGTTACTTTTAGTTACTTTTCAGGTTATTTATAATCCCTTAATCTTTATAGGCAATGTTGGGGCGGGGTGGCAAAGTTGCAGAAGTTTCCATTATTTTACCTTCGCTTATAACTTGAACTGCCGGTGAATGTAGGCCGATCTGAAATCTCGAAGCTATCGAAAGGCCTACTTCGATAGCTATTGTTTACGTGATGGTTTGCCCGCAAAACATGTACTTACATAAAAAATAAAGGTCCCTAAAGATTAAACAACTGCGATTATATTTGGTTCCAATATATCATGGGAATTGATTTGTTTATACAAGTATTAGGTATCTTTATTTTGTTGAGACGCTACTGAATAATGTTTGGATTGGCCATAAATAAGTCAGACGATAAATTTGTTTTCCATTGTTTGTTCTGTCTTTTAAGATAAGATAAGATAAGATAAGATAAGATAAGATCATTTTATTTGCATAAACAAAAGTAAAACTGGTTAAAAAACTTTTATTTACTTTCATCCATCCCGGTATCTATATAATTTAATTTTGCAAGTGAATCGACTCGATTCTAGTCGTTGGATTGACGTGAAATTCGGCAAAGGTACTTACATAATAAAATTGTGTGGGTCCGGTGACGATACTATAATCTGGAAATGAATTTCTGGTGACCCAGCCAGGGCTATCTGCGCAGAAGGGAACCGTTCGACGATTTGTCCGATTAATTTTTGTGAAACACCGAAATTTTCTTTGAACAGTGTTTTGTATGTTTTGTCCGGTCATATTTTTGGACTTTTTTAATAAAAATACTTAATTTTTAAATGGCTCCACCAAAAACATAGCTCGTCTAATATGTTGTTAGACGTTAAAGTTCAAATTACGAATATAATATAACTAGATTCTGCCCGCGACCTTGTCTGCGTAGAATTATGCATTATAAACCTTCCTCTTGAATCACTCTCAATATTAAAAAACCGCATCAAAATCCGTTGCATAGTTTTGAAGATCTAAGCATACATAGACACAGAGAGAGACAGCGGAAAGCGACTTTGTTTTATACTATGTATTGATACACTATGTCTGTATTATGATTGTATTGAATATTAGGCTTGGGACGGGTCGTGTAATCAAGGCAGGTACACATTAATATGTATCACATGCACATAATGATGACGTAATTCGGCAGCCAATTGACTAGTGAATATGTTATAATTATAATATGATAGGAATTGAAATTATTTGTCAAACAAAGTTAACTTTGAAATTACTGGTACATTGGCTTAGAGTTGCGATAGTGCAAAATTTGAGTATTTTAATTTGGAAAGACATGAGAGAGAGAGAGAGAGAGAGAGAGAGAGAGAGAAACATTTATTTACACACATTCGATACACGTAGATTTAAAAATATAAGAAATACAATATACTTAAGAATAGTACCGATATGGTGTAAAATGGGCCCCACTCAGCATAATGTTGCGGCGGACCGCAACGCTGTTTTTCAGTGGGACCCATGTTACAAAAATACATTATATTATTCTAAAGTTAGAAATTTCAAACGATTTAAAATGTAAATAAAATAAGTCTATTGTGAGAACATTGGGACTAACAGCTAAACTTAGCTTAATAGGTTGCGCATTAAAAAAAAAATATTACAACCGTCAATGATTTATATAGAGCAAATAAAAACTGTAACACATAAATTTTCGTTTTTTTTTTCTTTCCCCCTACTTCACTCACTTGACTACTCTCTACTTTTTAGTACATACATTAATGACTTCTTTATCCCTTACGGAGTCAACAGAGCCTTAGGTATCAAGACCTAGAGGCTACACTTAGCATGATTGTGTTTTATGGAAAAACTAAATTTTTAATATAGGCGTTCGGTTGTGATAATTATGACGTCACTGTCATATCATGTCTCTCTTTCTAAACGCTGACTAATAAGTAGTTTAAAACTCTTATAATTTTCCGTATTTCTTGACTGACATTACTTTTCATTTCACTTTTTGTCGTCTGCGATAGGTAGTAGTTTTTTAATGCATATTTCCTTTTATGCATTTTAAATATTCTCACGTAGATAATGAGCTAAAAGTTGTATTGGTTTTAGCGAAACTTAAACTGAAATCAACCTTTACTGTTGAAGGTAGACTGCGTTTCTATTTCTACTCGTCAAAGTCAAAGTGAACGTCACAGAAAATGATGCAATGAGATCTTCCACTTAAGAACTACACTGAATAATTTGTAAAGGTAAGAAAAGTGACCTAAATATACTCAATTACTCAGCGTCATAAAATTTGTTCCATACAAAATATTTCTATATCGCATACATATAAGAGCCAATTTTTTTGCCGCTCAGTATATTTTAATGAACGTAAATATAACGTAATAAAAGCTACGTAAGTTTTTTTGTGTGAAAACTTCTTTAGCAACGCTGCGTTGAACACGTTTTGGGATGGGTAAAAGATGTTAAACTCGCGTCAGGCATAAAACGGACCGTACCATCAGATCCTCTAAGAGCTTATTTTGAAATACGAATGAAGCTAGAGTTGCGTTCGCTTTTTGAAGTAAAAAAATAATAAAAAAAATAATAATAATAATAATAATAAGAGCCTTGACCATCACCTTAAAAAGCTCTCGCTAGGTGGTTGGGTCAAGGGTCAGATACAGAAGGCGGTACTCCTGGACACGGCCCGCATAGTCAGGAGGTTCCTCTCTCTGTCGCCCTGACCACCGGCAGCTTAGGCCCCGTCTCGCTGCCGGCGGCACCCTAGGTTAGGTTTTTATAATGTTTTTATATTTTGTATTAATATTGCTTTATCACTTTTTATTTGAATATTGTAAAAACCTAGCTTAAGATAAAAAATAAATATACAGAATAATAATAATTTTTATTTTTAAGTGTACGTTAATTTCGTTGCTTTAACGTATGTGCGTTTGGCCTAGTGGTATAAGATGTGGAATAACAGTGCGTTCTCTCAAGTAATCGCAGTTCGAATCTCGTGTAGAAAAAAAACTTTTTTTTTTCTTTTTTGCGTGAGTGTGCGTAGGTATGTGTGCTACCCGTTATTTTTTTTTGTATTTGTCATGTCTTTGTTCTTAAAAGAGCAGACCGAGCCATAGATAATGAGACTTAAAGGCCGCGTTTAGCGTGGCCGCAGGTGTATAGGTGGAAAGGGGAATCAAAATAGTGATGGGTTGCTAGCCACATCGCCTGTGACATAATTCCTAAGATTTGGCTTTTAAGATCTGAAAAAAAAATGTTAATCTTCAATAAATCAACTTCACAATCACTTCTTAACAAAGTTAAGCGGCGTTATAAATTATAATTAGTTCCATTTAGTCCATTATAATATACATATTTGATGCGAAACCTTCAACTCTGTGCATTATCTTCGAAAGATATAATCTTGACTAGAGTTCAAACTTTCCGAAATAATTAACAGCTTCTAATTCATTTAGGTACTCCAAATGTTTTAAGTCAGTTTGTTGAGTTTCTGAGTGCCGTTTGAGCGCGAAATTAAATGCTTTATGTTTGTTCAGGAAACCACCGGAAATTACCGTATTTTTTTTCTAACTTTATTATGTAGGTATGGTATGTAGAGCCGCGGTAGGAAATGTATATTATTGGTCCAGCGTTTCAAATTCGATAATTCCTTTAAAACAGAATGATTGATATAAATAAAAAATATAAAATTACATAGGTACCTACTTAATTACTAAAGAGTCCTTCGAAAACCTCAACCACTACCTATGAAGTTAGTGTTAATCACATTCAGTCCAGTAATTATTGTTGTATAGTCTGATTATGATTACAAAGGATCTAGTTCACTTATTAAAGGACTTCCTAATAATTACAAAAAAAAAGCGACGAGTAGCACTCCGGGAGTGCCGGCAGAAGTGAAAACAGCAGCTTAGATTAGATTTTAATGTTGTAACCTCCATGACGCTCAAGACGCGTACCGTACTGGCCGCTTACAAAAAAAAAACGTAAAAAACGTATTAATATTTACAGACCTCTAACAATGTGCTGAATTGATGCCCTAGTAAGTACTTTTGCTCCACGACACGACTTAACAAAAAAATACTTCAAAAATCGACCGAGATTCAATCGTATTAAAAAGCCGTGGTAGCGTTGTGGTTTGACCTGTGGCCTCTCAAGCAAAGGGTCGTGGGTTCGAATCCCGGGCTCGCACCACTGAGTTTTTCGGAATTTATGTGCGAAGTTAAATCTGAAATTTACCATGAGCTTTTCGGTGAAGGAAAACATCGTGAGGAAACCGGACCAATTCCAATAAGGCTTAGTTACCCTTCTGGGCTGGAAGGTCAGATGGCAGTCGCTTCTGTAAAAACTAGTGCCTACGCCAAATCTTGGGATTAGGTTGTCAAAGCGGACCCCAGGCTCACTGAGCCGTGGCAAATGCCGGGGAAACGCTAGGAAGATCATGATCAGAGCATTTTGATATCCTGGTACTTAAACTCTCCCTCCGTCTTACGCCTGACGCGAGTTTAACATTTTTTACCCTTCCCAAAAAGTACTCGACGCCGTTAAAAAAGTTTTCACTTAAAAAAAACTTGTAAACCTCCGTCGCTAATTACAACATTAATTATTCAAATACCCGTATAAAATCGATAAGTATGATGGATGCCGTGCCAGATAGTCATATTTTTGTCATTTACAGTGTTTGATGACTTTCCATGGAAACATAATAACATAATTACTGTCCCATTGTAGAAGATAATTAAAGACTCTATGTGATGGTATGAGCGATAAAACATAATATAGTGGCATGAAACATTAACATAATTATGTTGATTGTTGAATAGATAAAAGAATAGTGTATGTTTTGAGACAAAACAAAGTTATCAATTGATCAATTATCATTGTCTCCAGCTTATAACCGTTCCGCAGCCAGACAAAAGCCTCTGCCCTCCAATCATATGTAGATACCTATGTACCTTGAAAATTAATGACATGAAAGTCCTTGAAGTACTGAAAAAAAAACACCGGGTGTAGCACTCCGGGAGTCCCGGCAGAAGTGAAAACTACAGACACGCATACTCGCACAAAAAGAAAAAAAAACTTTCTCCACGAGATTCGCACTGCGGTCACTTGAGAGTATTCCACACCTTATACTACTAGACCAAACGCTAAAATAAGCTCTTAGAGGATCCTGATATCCTGGTACTTAAATTCTCCCTCCGTCTTACGCTTGATTTAACATATTTTATCCATCCTAAAAAGTGCAATTATAAATTGTATATCGGCCTCGTGCACTGAGTGCTCTATAGATTTCACATAAAGAAGCAAAGGAACAGTCTTTATTAAGCAAAGTCTTTCTAAATTTTTAAATATATTTCATCAGAATAGGTACTCTGATGTTTCCCTATTCTCTTTCTTCTGACAAAATTAAAAAGGTTTCACCAGAATCACTTGCTTTTAACGAATCAAAAGCACTCTAATCACTCTATTTGTAAACCAAATCGAATTGAAACCTTGCACTAAATCCAATAAAAGTCTGAATCGCATCAGAACAGACGATAGTCGACTAGGAATCGGTGGAATCACGCTATTTGTAAATAATCAACACATTTCTATTCGGTATGCGAGCAAGCCCGGGGGATTCGTGGCGAGGGAAAAAATGTGGATACGGTACATACCTTTTGTTTTCTGTTTGGGTTCCGTAATAGAATAACAGCGAAGTAAAATAAACTATTTTACGAAATTGTAAGGAAAACAGTGAACGTTTCAGACAGTGATCTGAAAGGGATTGCCGATAGACCTAGACGTTGAAGAGCTCGAAGGGCATTAGCAATAACGTCACGTGGTATCTCAATGTCGTAAATGAAGAGTTCCGTAGAAGAACTTTACTATAACAACACACATCGTAAGGTGGCGGTATGTTGTACATTATACAAGTATGTTTATCCGTTGCCTGGTACCCATAGCACAAGCTCTGCTTAGTTTGGGACTGGGTCAATGGGTGTAATTTGTCCCAAGATATTTATTTATTTATTTTATTTTATATTGCTCGACTAAATAATATCCGTACGTAAGTGATGTGTTGTTAGACCCCCGCTAATACAGTGGGCGATTTGATAAAGATCGCGAGAAGCTATTGGCTGGAGGTACCTCAAAACTAGTTGTCGAGGACACACTTAGGAAATACCTTTGTCCATTGGACTTACAGCTGATATGATGATGATGAGGCAACCTAATGAGCTTAGTTAGAATGTCCTTCGTGCTAGAAGGTGACATACGTCACTCTATTATAGGGTTATTAACGTTGGGATGTGTCATATATTTACAGATGAAAAATAAATGCTTTTGTATGAAGTTTAGTATTACATAACATTATCACTGGTTTACATGAATTCAGGGCTTCTATTCTGCACTGACAAGCGCGCGATATTACTAAAATAAATAATAATAAAAAGAATAGACAAATGGTAAAATGATTTTTATTTATTTACTAGCTGTTGCCAGCGACTTCGTCTGCAAAGAATTCATTTATCGCTATCCCGCGGGAACAACGCAATTTTCCTATGTGCTATTCCAGACTTTTCTCTATCTATGTGCCGAATTTCATCCAGATCCGTCAGGCCGTTCTGGCGTGATTGAGTAACAAACAAACATCCATCCATCCATCCATCCATCCATCTATCCATCCATCCATACTTTCGCATTTATAATATTAGTTAGATTAGTTAGATTTTATTTTATTACCAACCATTTGCCGAGCCTAACGTTTAATTTGCTATTCGGCGTCGCCAAAATTACAGTTTGCCGCGTAACTGATAAGACCGCGATGAGTTCCTAGTAAGCTATTCGGGGCGCTTCGTCATTTTTGTTAGGAATTTCAAACAGAGCTGGAGCAAAAAGATGAAGTGGTTTAAAAATCACTTGCAACGATGCAAGTAAAATACAAGAATACAATATAACGAACGATGGATTAATGTCATACTTTCAATCCAGATTATGAATAATTGGTGATAAAAAAAATATCTCGGCAATGTTTTTTCCTCTTTCCAATTTTCAGATCGAAAAAGAAGAACTTACAGAAAGAAGATACGCTTCTAGCGTTTCCATCTCAAAACGATCCATTTCCGAATTCATAGAGATTTGAAACAGAATCAAACAAGATCATTGAAGTTTAGTTTGCTCTACCCTCAGATCACTTCAATCAATTCATTCCTCTTGCACACTATGAATTTTCAAGTGATTCTTTCGTCTAGCAAAGGCTACAGCATGATTAACATTGTGTTTTCAAATTAGCATTCGATAGTTCCTTTTGCTTTGTCTCCAGCACTATCTCATCTAAAAGCAGACATCGAGACCATAAGTGTTTCTGGTTAGATTTTCGTACTGTTTAGAGCGTAGAAAAAGAAATATAAGGATGAACATTAAAAATATCGAGTCTTCTTTAAATTTTGATGTTAGTCAATAGAGATTAATAGGTCTGGCGAGAAATAATGCTAAAGCCGCACGTGAAACCAAAAATATAGGAGCGTTAAAAATAAGCGAGCATCAAATAAAACCTTATCCTGTTATATCGTGGTTTCAAATGTCAAAAAATAATATTTTTATTTTACTGACGATTTTACACGTATTTTTTTAGAAATTCCGCAAAGTAGCATACAGTCATCTTTAGTTTTTATTATGTTTACTGCTGAACACAGGCCTCTTCTCAAACTGAGAAGGTTGTTCCCACAAGGACACAATAAAGAAGACTGGGAACTTCACACACGAAAATCAGAAAGCTCATGGTAAATTTCAAATGCAATTTCGCACATAAATTTCGAAAAACTAGTGGTGCGATGCAAGCCCATAGCGTGGAGACCATAATTTCAAACCACTGGGTTACAAGGTCTTAATACAGTTTTAATACACCAAGTTTGTGAAAATCATGGCTAATAGCGATCCAATTAAGTTTTTGTGGTGCAGTGGATACCCTATCCACGCATTCCACTGTCTCTTCCATTTCAATATGAAGGCTGGCAGGTCGCGTGATAACTACCAGTAACATGGATAATTATAACAAACCCAAGCTTTTATTGGCACACCCTATAAACTAAACTAGTTAGTTTTGACCTTAGGGCAGTAAAACTACCGGAGCCGTCATGCGCTCCCATTCCTTTACAAAAAATCGGTCACCTCAAATAGAGTCTGAGGGAGGGATGAGGCAACTTACGTATAAGAAAACGCCAATATTAATTTCTTAAATAAACGGCTACGCACAAACATGGAACTTCTGTCTCGCTCAAAAAAGGTGGATAACTTTGGAATCCGGCGTTTTAGTTTTCCTTAATTATAACTTAAATTTTGATACCTTATACCTTGATATTTTTGCACCGAATAAGTAGCCATAGATAGCTCGTTATAGATTCGACGGGAAACGCCAGCAGAATTCCTTGGTTTTCTAAAACACTTTTACAGTTGAAAATTCCTCAACCATTATGACGTAACCAGCAACTCATCGCGTTCTCATAGCTTATGCTCAGCGAGCTACAGATTTTTGCGACGCCGAATTGAAACTTAACCTTGGCCATCACTTAGGCTCTGCTAAAGCTTGGTATTATCGCTCGCGTGCCAGGTTTTTTTAGCAGGAATCGTAGCTGGTCCAATGTTGACCTCTCCGGTTAGTTGGATGTCCTAAGGTTTCGACCCTAGGTAATTCTGTCGTGAACGGGTGACGAAAATATCTAATTTCGGGGGCGACAATAGTGGGTGTTGGCACGACAGTTGGCTCGGGTCATAAGTTCTTTAAGGGATATCCCTTAACATATACGAAACCGAGTACCTATCAGCATATTATTACCAAACATAATACTATATTATATACCTACAATAAAATGGAACTTGATTTGGAAACGGGGATGTGGACAAAATAGGTAATACGTTATTCCGTTTCAACACTAAGTTGCTTGATAACTTCATAGTGTATAGGTACTATCAAATGAATCAAGACATTTACTGTTTGATTTTGTTATTTTTTTATTTTACAGCTTTACCCGTTAGAAATTAAATTACTAAACGACACTGAAAATTTGAATACAGAAAAATCCGAAAAGTAAAGATATGGCCGGGAATCGAAACCAGATCCTCATCATTTCGTGATACATGGGTATACCGCTACACCACTCATAGCAGGTAACAGCCTTATTCATAAAAAGTTAGAGGCTCGCTATAAGCTCGCTATAGGACCGTTGCAAAAAAACATGATTCATAAACGTCAATTAGCGCTAATCAGTCCATCAAGGGTCTGTTAAGTCTTCTGAAAGTTAGCGGACCGTAGACCCTACTTTATCTCTCTGCTAACTCACAAAATGGCCGCCACAAATGTGAACATCTGATTTTGGCAAGAGCAAAACCATAAGCAAGACAGGTTTTTTGTTTTAAGTTTTTATTCCCTCCGGGAAAGGTAAAGGAAACTAGATCCACACTGCCTAGTCTGTCGTGTTAATTCGCTGGTTTCCCGCTAATTCGCTGCCACTGCTGTCATTTTTTTTTTTATTTACTAAAAGGCCATTTTTGGTCTATGATTTGTCAAGGTGACAACACAACGCGTCTAATCCATCCATCAGCAGCTCATTAGCTAACATACTGCGCTAGCAAGCGTTTATGAATCATACTTTTTAACAACTGTCAAATAAGCTTAATCAGTCTGTTAACTAATAGACTGATCAAACCTCAATTAAGGATTTTTTATGAATCAGGCCGTAAGTCTTTAGGTCTTGTTACCTTAGGCTCTGTCTACCCCGTAAGGGATAAAGGCGTGATTTATGTGTGTGTGAGAGAGAAAATAGTTTAAGTTTTGTACTCGTCTCTGTAGGTTTAATTCATTTCACTGTAGGTAATAAATACATTTTGTAAACAAGCGACAGGATATTGGGACGTGGGGTTCACTGTTTCAATTAGTGAGAAAAGGTCCCAATTAATGAAGGTCCCCCGAAATTTGTGACAAAGTGTTTGTTGACATTGTGACTGATTAAAATCTATTACGACCTTTTACCTATTTTGTAAATACTTCATGAAATATTTTATTGCTCGGTACATTTTGTTTTTGCATCATAAATTAACCCATATTCATAAACGCTTGTGAAAGGTAAATGTCAAAGTGACAGATAAAGACAAACGATTGCTAAGTTAGCAGAAGCCTACAGAGCGTTTATGAATAAGGGGTTCAACTTTTTCTTATCCATAGCCAACGCAGAGTTTGCTCTACGGTTCTTATACCGGTCCATTCCCTAAGGTTTCTTATCTTCTGTATGTATGAGCATCCCACTGCTGGACGCAAATCCTCTTCTTAGATAGAGAAGGGATTGGGCTATTGTTACCAAACGAGTCCAGTGCGAGCCTCTCTCTCTCTCTTTCCCTTCTGATTGATGGCCATAGCAATATGAAACCTCTGACCTACCACGAGTTTTGTAAATACAGTCTTAATTGCTTCAATATTTTTAATACAAAATGTGTGAACTGTCAATGTAGACAAATAGATGGGGGGGTCAATTTCAACAAGACGCATTTTTTGTATCATTTCGGTGTGATTCCGTATATCTGATTTTTTTTTAGATTTTTAAATGCCAAAAGATACTTTAGACTATTTTGTAAGACATATCTGAAAGGGAAGCTGAAATCTTAAATAGTTTTCGAGATTCTAGAGGCCAAATTTCTAAACACACAACTGAATGATAAATGTACACCGGAATGAAAGATAAGTTCCAATGGAATGATAAATGTACACCGGGATGATAATACCAGCCCAGTGGAATGATATTTAGACCACCGGAATGAAAGTAAAAAATAGGGTTCCATAATCAAAACTATTATTTTGTATTATTTGATTCCCGAACTCCTGATAACCTGCTGCTGTAGGAATCGGTCACAGATTTACAATTACTATCGAGTACTTATTAAGTATGAGTTGCACAAAGTTAAATCTAATCTTTAAAAAACCCTTTTTGTTGCGTTCCCTGGTGGCCTAAAAGCCTAAACATTATCTAAGGACATGCGCTGGTACAATACTAATACTATACCAAAAACCGCATCGCAATTGGGTAATTATTTCATTTTAGAAAATATGCTACGGACCCCTTCATAATACTAAAGTGAAGCTACATTTGATTTTACTACACCGGAAACACCGGAATAAAAATGGTGGAATGAGAAACTCGACATAAAAATAAATATTAAAGGAAGGGTAAGAGTCGTGTTGTTAAACTAATTGAACTCTTGAAATTAGGACTATATTTTACGTAACATATATAAATTACAAACAAAAGCAATACAAAATACAAAAACTATGGCTAACTCCGGAATGATTTTTATTTTGTCCCCACACCATGGCGATGATAAAAAAATAAAATTTACTCGATAACGTTCCACAGTAACACACGTCCAATCTCGCTGAGCGCTGCAGTTTGACTATTGCTCGAAGTGCGCGAGAGATGGAGGGGCTTAGGGATCAAACTCGGGAAATAAATCGTTCCCAAAATTTGCCCGCGGAATGAGAGCGTCTCTCAGGACAAATGTATATGCACATATTCAGAGGTTTACAAATAAGGTAAAAATCAGGTGATGTGCTTTTTTTGTTACCTGTTTATATGGTAATAAAATAAAGGTAAAAGAAAAATATTGTCACGCATAGTATCCGAATTATCCGGCATTTTGTAACTAAAACCGGCTCCGGGACAACCCACCTTGATGAGAAATATGGTCTAAATATATATTAAATAACAATATTTTAATTTTAGCTGTTGCCCGAGGTAGACAATAGGGGGCTGTTTCCTAAAAAAAATAGTTCTACATTATCAAAGCCTTCTGCACCTGCGTTTTCAGTCTTGCCATCAAAATTTACTGCTTGGGAAATTGACCCGGGGGCCGTAGAAGCTCAATTATTGATGTTACCACAAAACACCATAACTCGAGATACAGTGTTTTGTTATAGCACGGCAGCCTAAAGCCTATGTCTAGTTAAAGTTTTTGCCCGTATTCCAAATCCCCGCTGTTTCTGAAAGAAATGGGGCGCCGTCTTCGTGAGAGAGGTCTTGACCCTCGCTCTGGGTCGTTTCTGGTGCAAAGGTTGTCCATCGCGGTACAACGTGGTAATGCTGCGAGTGTGATGAGCACCTTTGCGCCAGGTATGACGCGTGGCGGATTACTTGACTGATTGTTTTTATTTATTGTATTTTTGACGTTATTTTTATTATTATTATTTTTTATTTTTTATTTATAAGCCTTTTTATTCCGAATTCGCTACAATTTCAATAAGTACATGTTGTTGTTGTCGTTTTTTTTATTATTAAATTGTCGCGTAATTCGGCGTGCCTCATGGCATAGGCCTCCTCCGTGAATTGGAGGGTTTGGGCTATAGTTCCCACGCGCGCCCAGTGCGGATTGGGAACTTAACACACACCATTGAATTTCTTCGCAGATGTGAGCAGGTTTCCTCACGATGTTTTCCTTCACCGAAAAGCTCATGGCAAAATAAATTACAAGTGTCATTTTCGCACATAAATTCCGAAAAACTCAGAGGTGCGAGCCCGGGATTTGAACCCACGCTCTGCTTGAGAGGCCACAGGTCAAACCACTAGGCTACCACGACTTTTTTTTATTATGTTAAATAAAAAGTTGTTTTTATCCCTGTTGTACTTATTAGTAGAATAGTAAAATCACAACCTTGCCAGTTCAAACCAGGTTCGACCTTAATTCTTCGGTGTTGTTTCAAAACAACTTTACCAGCAAGGGTTTTCGGTCATTGACCTTAGCTCTGCTTAGCTAAATCCATCCAAATCCCGACAAATCTGATTAATAGTTAAATCCACCGTCAAGTCATTATGCAGGCTTCAGCCGCCGTAATTTGACGTACTCGCTGACGAATCGTTGATAGATTTACTAACCACATCGTGATTATGATTATTGATTAACTAAAATTTAATAATAATTGTAATTAAGGCGAAGGGATGCGACCCACAGACGAAAAAGCAAATACATAGAGCGGCAATAAGAGCTATCCAATTGTGACATATCAGTTTATTTCCACTAACTAACAAAAACTTAACTACTTTTGACGACCGGATAGCCCAGTGGTTAGTGCCCCTGACTATGAAGTTAGAGGTCCCGGGTTCGAATCCCGGTAGAGGCAGACATTTGTATGATGAATACGAATGTTTGTGCTCGAGTCATGGATGTTGTATGTATTTACCTACATTATATAAGTATGTATGTATGTATGTAAACTCTTTATTGTGCAAAATAAACAAGATAACAAGACAACACAACAAGACAAGATAAGTATGTTTATCCGTTGCCTGGTACCCATAGCACAAGCTCTGCTTAGTTTGGGACTGGTTCAATTGGTGTAATTTGTCTCAAGATATTTATTTATTTACTTTAAACAAAATTAATAGGTGGTAGGCATGAGTAGACACAAAAAAGTTATGTATATCGTCAGTGGAAAGGTCAAATCGCAGAAAAAAAAATCATATCTTAGTTTCTATAAGGGGTATTTCAATGTTACTTAAAACAAACTGCTGGTTTATTTTTTAGCTATTTATCTGTAATACAAAGAATCACATAGATCTGCTATTTTGCGAGATAGTGTCGCTTTAGCGAAAATAACTAAAAAAAAATCAAAAACACAGTCAGGTAAAAATCGCTTAAGGTTCAACAAACCATACAATCACAGAAAACGCAAATGACTAATAAAGTTATCATCTGCATTATAAACAAATATCAATTTACTAACTAATATCATCCTCATACATCACAGAAAACGAAAATGACTAATAAAGTTATTATCAGCATTATTTAAAATTTTCAATTTACTAACAAATGTCATCCTCATGGAAGCGATAAAAGGAGAATTGCTTTTGTATAACGAAAATTGATTTTATAGGACACGGACACGACTAATTAAGAAATTTTCTACATTAATTCCGATTAAACTTTACTAATAAACTTTAACTTCATTAAACTGGTTAAAGAAAAAATGCTTTCAAAGGATACTTAATATAATTAAAGAATGGTAAAAACAACTTAATGAAAGATATAGTGTTCATTTTGTATGTAAATATGCCTTAAACTGTCAGTCAATTGAAATTGCAAACAATGTAAACAAACCTTGTATTTAAAATGTCTTTAATTTCCATTTTCCCTCATCAACAATAAAAAAGTGCTAGAATATGGATATTTCATTAAATGGTTTATTTATATTCTTCCCAATTTCAATTGACAGCGCCTTTAATTTCCATAATGACTCCTATTTTAGAACTAAAATAATGCTTTTAAAACAAGAGGTCTAGCTTAAGCGTCAACATAATAATACAAAAAAAAAATCGTTAATTCTGTTTAACAATAATCATCACAGCATTGGTTTTGGGACAATAATCATTAAGTATAAATGTAGTTAACTTACGGAGTGGAAACCTGGGTGACTACTAAATCTGTAGTCAAGAAAGTGCAAATTACCCAGAGAGCAATGGAGCGGAAGCTGGTTGGAGTCACAAAGAGGGACAGGAAAACCAATAAATGGCTCAGGAAATACAGCAGATTCGCCGACATCAGCAAAAGGATGGCGAAGCTCAAGTGGAAATGCAAGGCAAGTGGCGGGACACATAGCCAGAAAAACTGATTCGTGGTGCAGAGCTGTTCTGGATTGAAGACCATGGGAATGTAAAAGACCAGTTGGTAGACCACAAATGAGATGGAAAAACGACATTAAAAGAGTAGCGGGCAGCAACTGGACTCACTGCCCAAAATAGATCAAAATGGAAACGGTTGAAGGAGGCCTACACCAAGAACTTGGTAGAAAAAGGCTAATCAGAAGAAGAGAAGACGAAGTATAAATGTACGCATTTTAATGTAACTTAATTAAATATATCTCACTTATAAAAAAATATATAAATACCTTCTCTAGCTTTCCAAATAAAAACGTAATTAGTATTGTAGCAACAAACTTTTTAATGAATACAAAATATTTACCTTGCTACTCCGCTACTCATCATTCCCAAAGTTAGAGACCACAACTAATGCACATGCAAACCAACGTCGTACTGATTTGAACCCTATAAATACACATAATGTACCCACATTCTTATATTTTTCCAAACTACCCTTATATTTTATAATTTTTATTATACATTAACAACTACCTTCATAAAATTTCCCAACTACAGCAAAAACAAAAAAGGTTAAGTAAGTTTTCAACAAAACCAATTTTTCTATTTATCAAAATAGACACGCAACAAAGGTGACGACACCAAGTTTACCTGTCCTGTTCGTTAATTATTGAACTACTTTTGTTGTACCTAATTATTTCCAACTGCTCCAAAACATCCAACCGTAAACCCTTCTCACAAAAGTGTAAAAAATATCGAATGTAGCTGAATCAGATAATGAATGATTTGTTTGTAATAAATGTTCTGTGTGCTCTCCGAAACTGTTCACCGCTGCATTGGAGGATGCTATTAAGGTTCTGGACTGGAAAGGACGAGGCATCAACATACGACGAGTACTTCACTTACCTTCGATTCGCCGACGACATTGTAGTTATGGCTGAGACCATGAAGGACCTCGGCACTATGCTCGCTGACCTCAGCAGAGTTTATGACCGAGTTGGCCTGAAAATGAACATGGACAAGACGAACGGCATGTCTAATGTTCATGTTGTGCCAGCTCTCGTAATAGTCGGAGGCTTTGCGCTTGAAGTTGTTGACGACTATGTATACCTGGGACAAACGGTCCAGTTAGGTAGGTCCAACTTCAAGAAAGAGATCACTCGTCGGATCCGATTCAGCTGGGCAGCGTTCGGGAAGCTTTGCAGTGTCTTTTCATCCAAATTACCGCAGTGTTTGAAATCAAAAGTCTTTTACCAGTGTGTGTTGCAAGTGATGACATACGGATCTGAGACATGGGCGCTAACGATGGGCTCATTAGTAAGCTCAAAGTCACTCAGAGAGCTATGAAGAGGGCTATGCTCGGGGTTTCTCTGCAAGATATAATCAGAAATTATGATATTCGCAGTAGAACTAAGGTTACTGACATAGCCCGAAGAATTGCGAAACTGAAGTGGCAGTGAGCGGGGCACATTGCTCGCAGAACCGATGGCCGATGGAGTCAGAAGGTTCTCGAATGGCGTCCGCGGACCGGGAGACGAGCTGACGACCTGATCAGGATCGCGGGATCGCGATGGATGCGGAAGGCACAGAACCGGTCCTAGTGGAGAGCCTTGGGGGAGGCCTATGTCCTGCAGTGGACGTCTTTAGACTGACACGATGATGATGATGACGAAATGTTTCGCAAAATTTGACCTATCTGGATGATTAAGCTTAAACGAGGCAACATTATGTTTCTTAAATCTTGTAATAAAACTGCGACCCGTTTGTCCCACATATAGACCATTGCAATCACTACAGGTTAGCTTGTAGACCCCAGATCTACTACCTTTATCTACCCTCTCCTTGTTATTACATAGACTCACGCGCAAAAAATTATTTGTCTTAAAGGCGACATAAATATTTTTTGACTTTAAAACACTATAGATCTTATCAGACAAAAATTACCCACATAAGTACTAATACAAGACCTATCTATCAGTAATCTGAGTGGGTTCTGCGGCGTAAAGCAAGCTGATCCACTCAACATTCAACTAACTTGTTAATTTTATTTGACTAACGTTCGACTATTCAACACACAGAAAAAAAAATGCAATCCAATGGTGTATATAACTCATTTTCGACCAAAGTGGCGCTTTAGCGATTTGACCTTTCCACTGACGATATACATTTTGGTTTTTATAAAAAAACCAGCTTCTGCTCGCGACTTCGTCCGCGTAAATAGAACTAGATTGAAGAACTGATGTTGATACTTATATTATAGTCTGGCAGATAAATCACTGCAGCCAGATGACACTTTCAGTGTTGTCAGTTTTTGACAAATATTAAATAGTGATGTGACTTAGTGAGTGAATGAAAGAATGAACGATGTAATGAAATTAATTTGCGTCATTTATGTTGAAATAGAGAATTTTCAAAGCGTATTTTAATAAAATGATTTGTTCAATAAGGTTTTTTGTATGTTTTCTAATTAGTAGTAGTGTAAGAGCGCGATTTGGAAATGTGCGGAAGCATGTCAAATCAGTTACCAGTTTTCAACTCATTCCCCATTTTGCCATAAATAAAACAACCATTATCACATTAATATTTTTTTCTACCTTTGTAATTTCACTAAAAAAACTTAAATTACTCCGAATCAGTTTCACTGCTGCTGTCACTATTTACGTGTATTACAAAGTCATCGCACATTTTATCTACTATGTTAATATGAACCTTGAACCCCTCAAAAGTATCGCGCTTACTTTGAAATATATACTAAACTAAGAATGTGACATTCATAAAATATTTCGTTCATTCAATAATCAAATCAATCAAATCATTCATTACATGAACTTAGTCGAGCATTAGTGAAATAAATGTGGTATCATTATTTCGTAAAATGACATTTGGAAGTGTCATCTGGCTGCAGTGATTTAGCTGCCAGACTATAGGTATGCAATGTTTATTTAAGTTGTGACTCTAGACGCTACCTTTGACATGTTTATCACTTTCTAAACGACACTGAAAATAAGAACACATAGAAAAATCCGAAAAGTAAAGCTATGGCCGGGAATCGAACCCGGGTCCTCGTCATTCCGTGACGCCTGTACCCCTACACCACCCATAGCAGGTGAGTAAGCCTTCAAATTTATGTTTATCACTATCCCGCGGGAACTTTGCAATTTTCCGGGGTTAAAAGTAGCATATGTGTTAATCTAGGGTACCAGCTATCTAGCTAGGGTATGTTTGTTCCAAATTTTATCCAAATCCGGCCAGCCGTTTGCGCGTGAAGAAGAAACACAGTAATACTCGTAGTAGTTTTCGATAGTGTCTATGTAAGTTTATACCATGATATTGTTCAAATTTTATTCCGTTATTTATATATTATTTTATTTTGGTTTTAAGTATATATACTTTAGTTGTTAATTTATTATTAATACTTTCACTTGATATGTGCGCATAATATGACTGCTTGCCTTTTTTCTAAACTGCTCCTTTCTGTATCAGGTTAGCTGGAAGAGATCCCTTCTTAGGGATAAGTTCGCCTTTGTACTATTTTCTGTGTATTTCTGTATTTTTAAATTTTATGTGCAATTAAGAGTTTACATACATACATACATCCAATACTAGTACGCCATTAAAGGATCGGTGGATTTCAAAGCAAACAGACTCGCCGCTATTATTGAAACACAAGGGTAGCTTTCAATAGGTTATGGAAGCCCAGTTTCGTATTTCGCTATAAAATAATTATAAATTCCATTTGAAAACTGTGAAATATTGACTTTCTGCAGTAATTCGTGCGCGTACTGTGTTGGTTGGACCAGATTTTGTTCAGATTAAAAACTGTGCGTGTGTTTTTGAACAATGGCCGGCAGTTACATTGTTAACGTACCGAAGCTAAGAGGTCGGGAAAATTATGATGAGTGGGCGTTCGCCGCGGAGAATTTTCTCGTTCTAGAAGGAGTGAACATAAAAACTAAGCCGCCTGCAACCTCTACGGAAACGGCCGGCACGTCAGGGACAGTTGCAGCTTTAAACGCCGATGCACTAAAGGCGAAAGCAAAACTGATTATGACTATAGATTCATCGCTTTATGTTCATATCAAGAACGAGAAGACGGTTCAAGATGTGTGGCAGCGTCTGAAATCACTCTTCGATGATTCAGGTTTTCAAAGAAGAATCAGTTTACTACGACATTTGATTTCAATCCGATTAGAAGATTGCGAGTCTATGACTATCTACGTGACCCAAATTGTAGATACGGCGCATAAATTACGAGGAACAGGATTCCAAATTACTGATGAATGGATTGGATGTCTGTTGCTAGCGGGATTAACGGAAAAATTTGCCCCGATGATAATGGCGATCGAACATTCGGGTATGGAAATAAGTACCGACGTCATTAAGTCAAAATTATTAGATATGAGTGCAGAGGTTGGCAATACTGGTAATGAGAGTGCGTTTTGGTCGAAAAGTTGGCAGCAGCGTAATAAGAAACAAAATGGCAGCGCTGCAGAAATGTCAAACTTGTCAAAGCATAAAACGTCATCTTCGAAACACGTACCTGTCAAGACGATTCGTTGTTATAAATGTAAACAAGTCGGACATTATAAGAACCAGTGCAACTACAAGAACAAAGAAACAGAAAGTACAGTGTTTAGTGTGTTTTTCTTGAACTCGACATACAAAAAAACGGATTGGTATGTTGATTCCGGCGCCAGCACCCATATGATTTCCGACAAAGAATGTTTGTCAGATATTTCCTACAATCCGACCGTGAAACAAATTGTAGTAGCAAATGAAACAACGGTAGCAGTATTATGCTCAGGAAACACGAAGTTAACAACGGTAGTGGACGGTTCAGAATACGATATTACTGTAAAAAACGTTTTGTGCATTCCAAATCTCACTACTAATCTCCTCTCAGTTAGTGAGTTGATTCGAAACGGCAACAGAGTGACTTTTGAAGAAAGTGTTTGTAAAATATACAACCGGAAGAATATACTTGTTGCAAAAGCACAGTTAGTGAATGGAGTGTACAAATTGGACATTAAACAAAAATGTTTGTTGGTGGGTTCAGCAATGCAAGAAAACAGTATGTTATGGCATAGAAGGTTGGGCCACATAAACAGTAAGAATCTGAACAGTATGAAGAATGGCGCTGTGGAGGGGATTTCTTACCCCGATAAGGCTGAAATTGACATATCCCAGTGTATTACATGTTGCGAGGGAAAGTTAGCGAGACTGCCTTTCTCACACAGAGGTTCCAGAAGTGACAGTGTGTTGGAGGTTGTGCATGCGGATGTTTGTGGTCCCATGGAGACAGTCTCAATAGGAAAGTCAAGGTATTTTCTCCTATTTATCGATGATTACAGCAGAATGTCATTCGTATACTTCCTAAAGTCGAAGAGTGAAGTGATTGTGTACTTCAAAGAGTTTAGAGCTATGGTGGAAACACAGACAGAAAAGTACATCAAGGTACTAAGAACTGACAACGGTGGGGAATTTTGTTCTTCAGAGATAGAAAGTTTTTTGAAGAAAGCTGGGATTGTGCATCAAAAAACGAATCCTTATACGCCTGAGCAAAATGGTTTGTGCGAAAGAAATAACAGAACTGTGGTTGAGAGAGCTAGGTGTCTTCTGTTTGATGCTAAGATGGAAAAGAAATTTTGGGCTGAAGCAGTAAACACTACAGTCTATTTACGAAATAGAACACTGGCATCAGGATTACATAAAACACCATATGAGCTCTGGACAGGCAGAAAGCCAGATCTTAGTCACGTTCGTGTATTCGGAAGTACTGTAATGGCTCATGTCCCTAAAATAAAGAGAACAAAATGGGACAAGAAAGCAGAAAAATACATTCTCCTCGGATATGCAGAAAATACAAAGGGTTATAGGTTATATAATCCTGTAACCAAAAGCATAACTACCAGCAGAGATGTTGTTATCATGGAGGCCAGTCAGGACTCAGGCATGATACAAGCTGTGGTGGAGGAGAAGAAGGAACAATCTCATAGTGAAGAAGAAGAAGAAGAAGAAGATTCGACAGTGATAGACCCGTCAGATGAAACATATGTGCCAACCGATCAGGAAACAACTCATTCTGCAAGTTCTGAAGAGTTTTGTGACACCGTGGAAGATGAAGTATTGATCAATCCTGAACCAGTCGCAAACACAAATGTGGCTAAAAGAAAGAGAAGGCCACCAGAACGGTATGGCTACAGTAATGTATGTATAACCAACAATGAAGATATTGGTGAAGAAAATCTAACCTACGAAGATGTTATGAATAGCACAGAACGGGAACAGTGGTGTAAAGCAATGGAAGAAGAGCTGCAATCGTTCCATGAAAATGAAGCATGGGAACTGGTGGACAGACCCAGTGATGCTCGCGTTGTTCAGTGCAAGTGGGTGTATAAAAAGAAGTTAAATAGTGATAACACAGTGAGATACAGGGCTAGATTAGTCGCAAAAGGTTTTACCCAAAAAGAAGGAATTGACTATAAAGAAACCTTCTCACCTGTGCTTAAATATTCTACCTTGAAATTGTTATTTGCTATTAGTGTTAACTTAGATTTAAATATTACCCATTGGGATGTCACAACTGCTTTTTTGAATGGCCATCTTGATGAAACTGTTTACATGCAATTACCGCAGAACTTAAAATGTGAAAATAATATTAGTAAAGTCTTGAAATTAAAAAGGGCCATTTATGGATTAAAGCAATCGGCAAGAGCATGGTACAAAAAGGTTGATAATTGTTTACAAGAGCTAGGATATAAAAAATCTGTCTATGAACCATGTTTGTTTGTAAAAATAGCAGATAATGTAAAAACCTTTGTTGCTCTATTTGTCGATGATTTTTTCATTTTCTCAAATTGTAACGAAGAAGTAAATAACTTAAAGGACCAACTGAGTACCAGATTTAAGTTAAAAGACTTAGGTCAATTAAGGCAATGTTTAGGCATGAATGTTAAAATAGAAAAAGATAAGATTTGTGTTGACCAGAAGCAATTTATAGAAAGATTATTGTGTAAATTTAATATGGAAAATTGTAATACTGTAGAGACTCCAATGGAGGTTAATTTAAAACTGGAAAAGATTGATAATGTAACTAGTAAATACCCTTATCAACAACTTATTGGAAGCTTGATGTATCTTTCAGTTCTCACCAGGCCCGATATATCATATTGTGTAAGTTACTTGAGCCAGTTTAATAAATGTAATAGTGAAACCCATTGGAAACATGCAAAAAGGGTTCTGAAATATTTGAGCTCTACAAAATATTTTGGTTTAATGTATGTAAAAAATAATTTAGATATAATTGGATTTGTAGATGCAGATTGGGCCTCAGATATTGTGGATAGGAGATCTTATACTGGATACTGTTTTAAATATTCGGGATGTGTTATTTCTCACGAATGTAGAAAGCAACAGACAGTAGCCCTGTCCAGCACAGAAGCCGAATATATGGCGGTATGTGAGGCTAGCAAAGAGGCAATTTTTCTAAAAAATCTATTGTCAGAACTCATTAATAGAGCAAATGTGCCCGTACTATTGTATAACGACAACCAGAGTGCACAAAAATTGACAGAAAATTCTATGTATCACAGGAGAACTAAGCACATAGATGTAAAGTTTCATTATATTAGAGAAGCTGTTGAAAAGAAACTTGTAAAGATTGCATACTTGAGTACTTCAGAAATGCCAGCTGATCTATTTACTAAAAGTTTATGTAAAGTGAAACATGTCAATTTTATGCGAAGAATAGGCATTGTAAGATTATGTTAAGCATGCATGCGAATTGTTCCGGTTTTTGATTATTTTTATAAGAGGTGGTATTGTTATTATGGTATTAAAATACTCAAACCGAAACATGTGGCGCCATCTAGTTCAGATGTAATGAACTTACCCTTTTTTATAAATAAAGTTAGTCTGTGAAAGCTACCCTTGTGTTTCAATAGCTATAAGCATCAATATTTCGTAGCTGCAAGAGATCCCTTCTTAGGGATGAGTTCGCCTTTGTACTATTTTCTGTGTATTTCTGTATTTTTAAATTTTATGTGCAATAAAGAGTTTACATACATACATACAATACTAGTACGCCATTAAAGGATCGGTGGATTTCAAAACAATCAGACTCGGTTAAGTTCATTCGAAATATTATAAACGGGATGTGAACCGCGATTACCTTTATTGAGCACCCGATATTACCAAAAAAATAAAAATATCGGGAATAAAAATATCGGGAAATAGAAATATCGGGTGCTCAATAAAGGTAATCGCGGTTCACATCCCGTTTATAATATTTCGAACAATCAGACTCGCCGCTATACGCATCAATATTTTGTGATATGGATCACGGTGTGCGTGGAACATACGACAATATTGAACGTGGAATCCATGCCAATAAATTACATAATTACAAGTGTACCTACACTACTATTCGGTAATTTTCTATAGTGTAACATTTTTGGTGTAAAAGGACGCTAGAATTATGAAACTTCGGACAAACTTCGGGCAAGTAGGTGCTAAATGGATTTGAGACTGAGCTCTGTTAATTACAAGCACCAACTTGTCCTAACGGAGTTTTGTTCGTAACTTAATAACACTGTAAATGCTGCCCTATAGAACAAATAACTTAAATAGAGCGGAAATGACGATTAATCCTATTTGACCTGCTATGGGTGGTGTAGGGGTATAGCACGCGTCACAGATTCCCGGCCATAGCTTTACTTTTCGGATTTTTCTGTGTTCTAATTTTCAGTGTTGTTTAAAAATTTAATCCTATTTAATCACACTAATAATCATAAAGGCGAAAGTTTGTGAGTGTGTGTGTGTGTGTGTTTGTTCCTTCTTCACGCTAAAACGACTAGATGGATTTGAATAAAATTTGGACCGAAGATAGCTAGATTAACATAAAGACTACTTTTATCCCTGAAAATCTTGTAATTTTTGCGGGATAGTGATTAACATGTCAGAGGTCGTAAATAATTTATTATTGCGGAATATAACTATCGACATCAATTCTGTAGTCTAATTCTACGCGGACGAAGTCGCGGGCAGAAGCTAGCACCTATTATAAATGTGAAATTTTGTGTTTGTTACTCCTTCACGCAAAAACAGCTGGACGAATTTGGATGAAATTTGGAAGTATATAGCTGATTGTTTACGTAGGCTACTATTATATAGGTATCCTGTTTTTTTTTGGGATTGGAAAGTCACACTTGACAGCTACGCTCTTGAAATTTGGCAGACATAATTACTTGAGTATCAAAGAGGTGCACTAAGAAGGGATTTTTCGAAATTTCCACCGGATAAAAGGACGTGATAGAATAAAGACATGAGTGGCTGAAGAGAGTACGTCACTCTCACGTTATCTGCGCTAACGAAGTTACGGGCAAAAGCTAGTAATTCATACAAAGTCAAATTAAGCTAAACCGAAATTGGTGATTACTGCACTCTAATTGGCTAGCAGCTGTTCAAACAGGTCACTATACTTGATTTGATTGATATGGATAGTTAAGTAATGTTAAGTCGTAGTGTGGCTTGAAACTCGATTAATAAAAATAAAAATAAAAAAAATATAATCAAAATTTTCATTAGGTACTCAAAAATGTCTTCATCCCATAGGAGACAATGGAAAAAAACGCCAAAAACTTGTGTTAGTATGGTGTTAGTTGAAATAAACTGAATTGTTGCTATAATTGGATAGCTCTTATTGCCACTCTATTTGGATATTTGCTCTATGACTGTAGCTAACTGAATCATCTAATTCGCAAACAAGGGTTTCATGTAGATTTCGTTGTAAATTTTGATCATTTGGCCAGTGTAAGCTTCCGTGTTAATTATCTATGTTGAATGCATTTGCCTTTTGCAGTCGGTTTTGAAAACGAGCTACTTAGCTGGTTATTAACTTCATATTGAAATAGTTCTTGACCACAGTTTTAGCAAAGTAGCTAGAATCTAACTAATATTATAAATGCGAAAGTATGGATGGATGTTTGTTTGTTACTCAATCACGCCAGAACGGCCCAACGAATCTGGATGAAGTTCGGCACATAGATAGAGAGAAGTCTGGAATAACACATAGGCTACCTACTTTACATCCCGGAAAATTTCCTCGGGATAGCTATAAACAAATTCTTTGCAGACGAAGTCGCAGGCAGCAGCTAGTTAGTCCATAAAGGCCGATAATTATAAAAAAATACGTGGTACCTACCTAAATAATCGTTTCGACAACAAATTAAGTACAAAGGGTGGATTTTTGACGTTGTAATTTGTGTGCAATACGTAAAGCATGGCATACAAATTACAACGTCAAAAATCCACCCAAAAGTTACAAGATTTAGGTACTTTATTAATTCTTAACTTCATTTTTTATTGTCTTCTTTATAATATTGTATAAACAGACAAAGCCAAAAATACACAGCCAAAATTTTAAATTACCTATCAACTACCTTACATTGCCTACCTAACTAACAAAACAACCCGCCCCGCATTATTCCGGGCGCAAAAGTGCCCATCACGCTCGCCGCGTTGCCGCGGTGAACGGCGATGGACAATTTTTTATTATTATTATAATCAGACGCGACTTTGCGGAGGTACATAATGATAATAAAACTATATTACCTTTCTACTCTGCTACCTACCACAAGCTACGCTAGCTAGCGAAGTTAGCAAAGAAATAAGAATTTTGTTCCAAAATAAAAATCAAGCAACATCTAAAATTCGTAGTGTTAATTTATATAGAAACAAGAATAGCGAAATTTTTGTATAACGACTGTCATTTGTTTAGGGTTGCGTCAAAACTCTTGAAAACTGGTAGGCGCAGCGGTCGTTAAACTCAACTTTATTGTTTAGCCGATACGGCGTAAAATCGCTTAAGAGTTTCATTATTTTTATGGGCACGAAAAACTCTACGCGTTTTTACGGCCACTTCATTACTGCACTCGATGTTCTCGTGACCGCTACCTCGTAAAATGTTAATTGAATTTCGACTTAGTGTTTGGTGCGGTTAAGTAGATTTTATTGTGGTCCAGAAGAACTGCAATGGTGCTGTTATGAAAATGTCCTGAACATTTTCGAGATGGGGGGCGATTGTTAGCGAGATGCCGCGATAACAATATCTGATGCCAGGAATTGGAAGTTAATACCGTGTTAATGTTATCTTGAATTCGTTTTTTTTTTTCCAGAAGTGAATGTTCATTTTTATGTCATCACAATTTACGATCGTAGTTCTAAGGAAGAGAGTTGAAAGTTGTATTTACGCATCCGTGTTGAGCCTGTCACTAGAGCTGTCATTAGAACTGGCGCTGGCTACTTGTGCGACGTAGTAGTTATATGTAGAGGCCAACTAGGTGGCGCTATTGTCGCTACAGGTTTTTGTAATTGACTGTGTAATTTTTAAAATAATATCTTTGTACAATACTCAAAATCACACGTAGCGTGGACAAGAGCAATGACACGACACGACTGAACTTCAATTGGTTTTTATTCCGCGCCATGTGCATTTTAAATTTATTTTCGGCCAGAATGAAAACAGGTGAACTTATTTAAAAGAGTGGTAACACTTAAGAACACGTTTCGTGCCGCGTTAAAGGGGTTACTGTTGTCTCTCTCTCTCTCTCGCTCTCCTATATGAAATTTCTGAAACTGATGCTGTTTTGACGCATCACGTTCTCACATCAGACACATTTGAGGCCTGGTTTAGCATCGCCATTTTAAACAATTGGGCCACGTGAATACCTGAACGTGAACGGGGGCCTCGTTAAGACGAAGTTTAGTTTTATTTAAACTTTATAGTAAATTTGTTTTATTTTTCAGTTGAAATCAAGTTTTACCGCTACCTCGTAAAATGTAAATTCAATTCGACTTAGTCTTCTGAGCGGTTAAATAAGTTTTATTGTGGGCCAGAAAAACTGCAAGGATACTTTTATGAAAATGTCTCCTTGAACGTTTATTTGAGGTGGGGGGTGATTGTCAGCGAGTGCACGGTTATCACAAGTGCCTACGTCTCTTTTTCTATTTATTTATCGTTCTAGGTAAAGACGGGTAGTCTATATCGCTCTCGCGCACTCTTGTGCTAGACAGTTCAGGTGGCGGCACGTAAGTATATACACGCGTACTCGAAAGACTTGGTACGCATTTTGCCTAGTACGTCTCACCTCTACGGTAGACTAGTGCCTGGAGTAACGGAAAACATAGTTCACTTCCGGATACCAGCACTTTTTATATGTTACTAGGTCATATCAACTGGACCCCAAAACTGCCGGGAGACAGTTTCTGAGGTGTCAGGGTCACCAGTTACGACGTCATCAAATTGGCCGCCGCCGCGTTTTGAAAAAATAAAACTACACCCAGCTCTATACTATATTGTTGTGTTGTGTTGTGTGTATTGTGTGTTGCGTAGTATTGTGTGTGTTGTGTTATTTGATGTGTTGTGATTGTCATAAATAAACTTTCTTTCTTTCTTTCTTTCTTTCAATACCGGTTTCAAAAATTAACCGGTTTGCGGTCCCTGCTCGCTAGCACTGCGGCCCTGCTCAGGCTGCGCTCCACTGCCCACCCCCCGCGCGTCGGTGCGCAACGCAGTCATAAAGTGAAATTGACGGGGCGCATTATACTCGCCCGTGAAACGGTGCACCTGGTATTTTCTACGATAATGCCAAGTATTTTAGCAAGTATTTCGGCAAGTGGGCCTCCGGGAGGTATTGATGGTGTTTTGTTTCAAATTGGGTAGCAACCAGACCACATCCTATAGCCGCTTATCAGCAAGCGTAGCTCCATTGATACGTTCGACGATTCCGTTAATGTCGAGGTTGATCACTGTTTGTCTTTAATCAGCCGTTGTTCGGTTGGTATTTTCTCATCATTAGCTAATTATGTGATCTATAACCCTATATAATTGCTCGACTCAGCACTAGAAATAAAATCACTAATTAGAAACACTGTAACTTTAACTGTAACGAGTCATTTCATGCGCTCGCGGCGAGAAAATCGCTGAGAAATCGCTGGAAAAATCCCTACCTAGTATGTAATTGCCCTTATAGTAACCACACAAAAAAATACAATTCGCTCATATAGGTACCTACTGTACCATTTTCATTCTTACCTGTCCTATTTGGTAAACAAAATTCTAACCTCCAAACGTCTCATTTTTGTTATTTTTTTAACTATTTCATCGTAAATAAAGGATTGGAGATAAAATATCAGCAAAATTATGTACAAAATATTACCTCTGGTTTATTTGATAACATAATACACCTTATTCTTTATTAAAAATTGCATATTGAGGTTAGAATTTTGTTTACCAAATAGGACAGGTAAGAATGAAAATGGTATACTATTCTGTATTGTTGTTTTGTTTCTGTGTTGTTTTGTAGGTACTGATCTGTGGTGTTCAATAAAGAGTATTTGTATTGTATTGTACTATTGTCATCCAAAATAATAACCAAATGACGTCCTCACAAAACTTTTAGGTCCCAAATTAAATATTTCTATTAACATTACAAATAATTTCTAAACGAAATCCTTCCTCTACCTTTCCCTGAATCTAAACCCCACCAAACTTTCGTTATTATAACAACTTCTAAAATGCCCGTTCACAAGTGACCTGTGAAATTTTATTTGGAAACTTTTAACCTTTCCATATTAGGTTAGGTCTGCAACAAATTACTAATAACAGAGATTTTAGATCGTGTTTATAGAGAAAACATTCGTGGCTCTGTTATCCTTCTAAAATTGGGTTACGTGTAAACTTTTACTGAAACTAAATGTTATCTATAGTATGGGCCTGTTTCACAACTCTCTGTTAAGTTCCAGTTATATTAAGTGTCAGTTATCTATGACTAGCTTCTGCCCGCTACTTCGCCTGCGTAGAATTAGACTTACATTAGGCAGCTACGGCCTTTAACATGTTTATCGCTATCCCGCGGGAATTGTGCAATTTTCCGGGATAAAAAGTAGCCTATGTTTTAATCTAGGGGACCAGCTATCTTCGTTCCAAATTTTATCGAAAACCGTCCCGTCGTTTCAACGTGAAGAAGGAACAAACATACACACTAACTCACTCACATCGTCACATCATCACAAACTTTCACATTTATAATGTTAGTTGGATTCCGTCTCTATTTATTACTACGAAACAGACAGAGACGTCATCGTAGATAACTGATACTTAGGATAAGCTTACCATGACGTCTTAATGCGATTCAATTCTTAACCAAAGTTGGATCGATCGCTGTCAGATCCATACTAGTAGTGTCAAAAATTACAGCTAGAACCCCAGTAAGCATGGCACCAGTAAAGAGGTAAATTTATGTTCTTCTTTTGATTGCTTTTATGCAGATAATATTCAATCCCGGAAACTGCTTATTCCTGACTACAGTTTATCCCGGGAATGTGCAATAAATCCTGTGGGATACAGACTAAAATTCTTGCTTCAAAGATGAATCCAATAATCCTCATTTCTCGATTTTGTCCAAACCACCGTAACACGGAACGCAGAACTGTGCATGTATGTTTGTATACTCATACAGCTACAACTTTGCCATATTACTCCAACATTGCCTTGGGATGCAACCAAACCGCCGCGTATACGCAGTGACTGTCTTATGCGTCACGTTTTCTCACCGTTTCTTTATACTTGTAACCTTATTTATTTTAAGTTAGTGTTCGTTTTTGTCAGCGAACTACTGTCTCCTACTTCTTAGGTGAGGACTGAAAACCAGCAGTTCTGCTGAGTCCTCTCCTTTTCACTAATTGTTTTTTTTTATGTTCTTTCTTTATTGTATTGTTTGTTTTAAGTGTGAATAAATATTCTTTTTTTTATTTATTTTTATTTATACATTTTGTTGCGATTCCATAACGTCATCGTTTTTTAAGCGGCGCGGGTGTGGTCGCACCTTTAACTGGTTTAGAGAACAAAGTAATTAACCCGAAAAGATACAATACATTTAAAATATTGCCCCTTAGCCAGTTTAGGCAGTGTTTCACGCTCAAGCCGGTACCAGTAGGTTAAAATTAAAAGTTAAGAAAATGTTACCTCCCGTATCATTGCAAAATGGTGTAGACTCAGCCAAAATCCGAACCTGAGTCTTGGCCGAATGCCACTTCGGTAACTCTGGAAACAATGTGTTCCTGCTTGTTCCTCCACTAAGCAAACTTCCTTTGAGCAAAGATGGCTACCGGAAGTGAGCGGGAGTGGCTGCCGCCGCAAGCAAACACGAGCTCAGACTATGTGGTTTCCGGTTCTAAAAATGGTGCAAATTTTAAGTATATTGTTAATTTTATTTTTATGCCAAGTATATATCTGGGTACCTTAAGTTTTATGACGTGGTCCATATTATATTTTGTTTCGATAGTAGACTTATGATGTAGCTCACTGCTGTAGATAGGTAGATATTTTTTTGCACTTGCCGTTCTTTTGACAAAAATATTTGAAACTTTATTTTGGCATACCACATGTTTCTGCTTTATTAAGAAAAAAAAGGTCGGAATGATGGCACATTATAGTATACTTTCGATAAAAAATATAATATGGACCACTTCATAAAACTTAAGGTAGGTACCCAATTCTCTACATACTCTCGTTGTTCGACTTCATAATACACAACTAAGACAACATCCAATAATAGTCAAATAACAAAACCGCCTTCAATTCGCTACTTTAGAAATGTCAAATTAAAGTAATTTTTCGGTGTGCGTAGTACTTCTTTTGCATTATATTTGAGACAAATAAATAAATAAAAAAACAACCCAAAAGCATACGTATAAGACCAAATGCGAGTTCAACTCGCGCATCGTGAATTCCATTACTATGGCAAGTGAATGTAAAATCCAGCCTTAAAAAGTAAATAAATTACAGTTTTATTCCGTCCACAGTTACGAGTAGCCATGAGTTCTTCCGCAAAGTAAAAAATATATAAAATACTAGCAGTTGCCAGCGACTTCGTCTGCAAAGAATTCGTCTATCGCTATCCCGTGGGAACTACGCAATTTTCCGGGATAAAATGTAGCCTATGTGCTATTCCAGACTTTTCTCTATCTATGTGCCAAGTTTCATCCAGATCCGTTGGGCCGTTCTGGCGTGATTGAGTAACAAACAAAACATCCATCCATCCATCCATCCATCCATCCATCCATCCATCCATCCATCCATACTTTCGCATTTATAATATTAGTTAGACTAGCTGTTGCCCGCGACTTCGTCTGGCAAGAATTCGTGCGGAAACTACGCAATTTTCCGGTATACAAATTAGCCTATGTGTTATTCCAGACTATAATCTATCTGTGTTCCAAATTTCGTCTAGTTTTATTAAGCCGTTCAGGCGTGAAAGAGTAACAAATTACCATCCATACTCACAAACTTTCGCATTTATATTAGTAGAATTAAAACGGACATTATCCGATTTCAGTACAACAAACCCGTTCCAACTTTAAGCGTGCGTTTACAAATGAAATGTTCACAAACAAGACACTTATCTCATTGAATAAATAGGCATAATCAGTTGGGAATTCGTTCCCGACTGGAGGTTTGAACTTTGCGATGAGCGCCCAAGTTGAGGTGTTAAACGGATTACAGTTGCGCAAAATTTGGGTCCTTTCATTAATCGGAACCAGGAAGCAAGAAGACGTATTTATTAGGATTTCGCTGAAATCATAGTACGATGAAGCGATATTAAAAAAAACCGGCTAGGTGAAATATGGACTCAAGAACTGCACATACCTACTAATAAGCCAGCAAAAAATACACTTCTACTTCATTTAAATAACTTCAATATAACAATTTTCTCCTGTCCTGATCTGGGAGCAAAAAATACATGGAATATACCAGTAGTTGCTTCTCTTTCAACACAAACGGTAAAAGCTTATCAAAGGAATATAATGTGCGAAAATCTTAGGAGTCATATTATTATAGGTATCATGCGATGCAGCTAGCAACCCATTACTATTTTGATTCCCTTTTCCACCTAAGTATTCGCCCTCAATCACGCTAGAGTGACCTTTAGGTTTAGGTATTGTTATCTAAAAGCTCTAGTCTGTCTACCTCGTAACGTTAAGGATAAACAAGGACAATGCTGCCGTGCAGACCTTAAAGTACAGTAAGTGCTACTTTTGCGATTTTTTGGTTTTTAGTTTTTTTTTTTTATTATGTGAATAGGAAGGCAAATGAGCAAGTGGGTCACCCGATGGTAAGTGATCACCACTGCCCATAGACACCCGCAGCCCCGGAGGGATTGCAGATGCGTTGCCAACCTAGAGGACTTAGATGAAATGCCTCTTGTGCCCGTAATTTCCCCGGCTGTCTTACTCTCCACACCGGAACACAGCAGCGCAAGCACTGCTGCTTAGCGGCAGGATTAGCGAGTTAGATGGTGGTAGCGATCCGGACGGACCTTGCACAAGGCCCTACCACCCGCAAAAGTGATCTAGTGTTAGTGAACTAAAATCAGCTTATCAAGACGCTGTTGTTTATGTTACTGGCATACGATTATGACAATGGGAACATTTAAAAATAAAAGCCTCCATGTACAGTAAATAAAAAATCTAAACAAGTAAATAGTTCTGGTAAAACTAACTAAATTGCCGAAAAACGTTTACGGCTGCGAAGTTTGGGACTTCACTGATTAAATTTCTAAACGACACTGAAAATTAGAACACATAGAAAAATCCGAAAAGTAAAGCTATGGCCGGGAATCGAACCCGGGTCCTCGTCATTCCGTGACCAAGGTCAACCTGCTATGGGTGGTATAGGTGTATAGCACGCGTCACGGAATGACGAGGACCCGGGTTCGATTCCCGGCCATAGCTTTACTTTTCGGATTTTTCTATGTGTTCTAATTTTCAGTGTCGTTTAGAAATTTAATTTCTAACGGTAAAACCGTAAAAGTAAACATAAAAATTAAGAAATAAAAATTTCTTGATTCATTTGATATTTCACTGATTAAAGCACTGTAAAATTAAGAATTATCGCAACCCTAATTAGCCTGTGAAGAAGTGTTAATATTTATGCCAAAAACTGGCTTAAATACAGTAAAAATATCAAACCCTTATTTTAATTGGTTAACTCTTATAAAACACTATGAATATTACTAAGTAATTAAAATAAAGATCGGTGATTTTCAGTCAAAATTTTCCGAAATGCTTTTTTGGTTTGAGGTCCATTTGCTAATTACTCCAAACTCCAGCACTCAGGTGTCAAAGGCCAGGGGATACCTCCTCACTATTGTCCAAGAACTTACTAACTTAGCAATCGTTTGTCCTTATCTGTGAAAGGCAAAATGTCAATGTGACAGATAAGGACAAATAAACGATTGCTAAGTTAGTAGAAGCCTATCTTTTATGAATAAGGGGGTTAGTCTGTGTCTCACTAGTTTTATTCTAAACGACTTAATATTATGACCTTTCGAATTCGACTAGTCGAGACTTAATAATTGTTAAGAAAACTCTGGCCGGGTACAAACAATGAAAAATATATCCACTCCATTGTACAAACACCTAACTTTGTTTGTAACTCGTTGATCGATGGCTGTTGGCTGACACTTAAGCCGGGCCTCGCTTTCAACTCAAAGGGTGCTTTTTATACCTATTGATATAAATAACAACTAATAAGGCTTACCCGAACTAGTTAATACAATAATGATGTCATCGTTCTTTAATTTAGTCATACAAGATCCCAAGTAAATTAAAGAACGTGACTGTGCGATTTATGGCAATAATCCCACTAGTATTATAAATTTGAAAGTTTGCGTGTGCATTCTTGGTAAAAACGATTGGATATCGATGAAATTTGGTATCTGATTGTCTGAATATCAAATAAGCCGCATTGCAATCTGATTTTCCTATTATTTAGAAAATCTCGAAATGTTGTTTAGAAATGGATTTAATGTATAGACGGTTTTAGCCCCGGTGAAGGAGAAGCGATAGTTTTATTAACGGAAAATCGCGTAATTCCCGCAGAATAGCGTTAATATTCTCCGCTAGCAGAGTCACGGGAAACAGAAATTGGAACTTGGAGTACCTATATACAGTGTCAGAATTAGTCAGAAATATTTCAGCGGGTGGTTAGAGTTTGAATGACCATCCCTGTAAAAGTTGTTTGAAAAATTAGGAGATTCGTAGACGTACTTAGCAAATCTTCTTTTTAAGATGCCTCTCCGACGAGCGGAGGTTGGTAGTCAGATCCGAATATTTCACCATGTTTCTCGCGAGGCGAAATAGAATGAGCAGCACTCGCGATGCCGGTCTACTCCCGAAGAATCTTCAGCCAAGACTTCTTTCGTCGGCCTATGTGTCTTTTGCCAGCGACTTTGCCCTTCATAATGAGCTGCAGAAGACAGTATCTCAGATACGCCACTTTTCCTTGACGTATGATATTCCAAAGACATCGTCTCTCGATGACACCTAGTAGGACCTCTTTATTAGTGACCCTGTGCGTATGCACATCAAATATTATTATAGTCTATTTATTTTAGCTAGATACTAAATTGACAATTGCAAATGTCAAATTGTGAAATAATGATACCAGCCTTTTATTGTTTAGTGGTGTACTCGAAACCATCGACAATATTTGTGGCCTGAATACAAGAGGTTTGGATTTGTTATACCTATTATAAGAAAAAAATACGACTGTATCATAATCAAGCAAATTTAAAGGTTTATTAGTTTATTACACTAGCTTAAACATACAAAAATCGATACTAAATTTAATTTATCGTTAACTTTCGATAGTGGGTGGCACATCACTATTTTTGAATTGCAAAAAACAGACAACACAGGTAAAGTCATTTTAGTACCAAGCTAAAATAAATAGAGTATAGTAAATGCACACCGTAAATGGCTCAAGTCAGGCTTAAGTTAAATTAGAATGACAGTTCCAGACATTTTGACGGCTCTAAACCCAGGGTTAGGACTTAATTCGGAGTCAAATGCCTATCGGTCTGCCAAAGCCGGTCTTAGTCAAAGTATTTTGTTATGATTATGACTCAAATTGTTAAGACCACTTGCAGGAAAAAATTAAGTTGCTATTTAGTCACTAAATTTGCCTTAAAGTTAAGTATTTACTAAATGGCATTTTACGCTACTAAATGGCATTTTACTCTAGATTTAGAATAGAGAAAAGCCGTGGTAGCCTAGTGGTTTGACCTGTGGCCTCTCGTGAGGAAACCTGCACACATCGGCGAAGAAATTCAATGGTGTGTGTTAAGTTCCCAATCCGCAAAGGCGCGCGTGGGAACTATAGCCCAAACCCTCCACTACACGGAGGAGGCCTATGCCATGAGGCACGCCGAATTACGCGACAATTTAATAAATAAACGACAATAACAACAACAACAACAACAACTTGTACTTACTGAAATTGTAGCGAATTCGGAATAAAAAGGCTTATAAAATAAAATAAATAAATAAATAACTCTAGATTTAACTTTTTCTAGCAAGTGTAGCTATAATTATAAATGCCGTTCGAAATTCATTTTTGCCTAACCATTTTGACTGAAAATATATATATCATTTATTTCGCTTCTTTGATCGCGACATAAAAAAACTACCCGAGCGTGTCGTTCATTAAAAGCATGACATTCCCTTTGAGTCGGAAACAAAAGTTGTATTGTAATTTATAATTAAACATCTTGGTACGAACATTCAGAGGAATTTAAGTAAATTTATTGCACGGCTGGTTACTTGGAGCTTATTAGCGTTTTCATAGAAATTGCTCACTAAAGTATTTTATGGAACACTGAGCAACCTCATTGTCATTGGCTTAGTTAAGAGTACATTTTATTGATATTCATTTTGTTCTTGGAACAAACACGATCTTCTTGCTAAAATAAATGTAATTTTTTCTGATACCTACTCTCTTCAGAACTCGTTATTGCTATTTTTTTTATACGAATAAGAAGGAAAACGAGCTAGTTGGTCACCTGATGGTAAGTGATCACCACTGAACATAGACACCCGCAACCCCGGAGGGATCGCAGATGCGTTGCCAACCTAGAGGCCAGGGTATCAGTGGCGTGGCATCCATAGAACTCGATTCCCACCGGCTTGCCTATTTTAAGGCAGTTGGGCAATTTATTGTGCAGAATTAGAGTTAGTTCCCTTCGGCTTGCCTTCTGATATACTTGACGCCACGCCACTGCAGGGTATATTTTTTTTTTATTGGTAAAACTATGGTCGCCATTGTTTACGACGCGGGAACAAGGTATTTTTATAATATTGAGATTTATTACGATACACCAAGCAAATATCAAGTAAAAACGTTATAACTAGAAATAATTTTCAAAACTGGAAAACACGATTTATTCCACGAATTTTTTCACATTAATTATTTGAAAGTCAGCTTTAAACATCAAAGGGCTCGTTTTTACAATTAAGTAATTAACAAAATAACACGAACTCTCAGTGCACAGTTTCAATTTGAACTGACAAAATTCTCAGCCAAATAAATACCCATTACAATAAAACACTGAAGAACATATCAAGTATAATGGAGTCGGATCCAGGTCCAATATTTGTCCACCTCTATGTCAGGGTCCTAAAAACACAGATTTCAGACATTTGCTTTCTGATTTCAGGCGACACACGCCGCGTGTTTTCGTTCGTACGGTTTCCCGAGTCAACATCTAGTTGGGAGCTCTAGCGACTAACAGATAAAAATACTCGGTGTGCCATTGTTTGCTCGCTACTCATCTTCAGATTGAAACCATTGGTGTATTAAAGTAATATGCTATAAGGTTTTTCTGTCTCAATTCAAATCTTGCAAGTGAATTTCGACCTGCTTCCAGCAGTTCGATAGTTACGATGTATGTCTAGTAGTAACAAAATAATCATCAAGGGAAGTTTTGGTTGGCTGGTACGATGATTTGTCCGACTGGCATAATATTTGGTATAGGGTACTTAGTCAAATTTAACATTTTTAACTAAAAAAATTATCAACCCCCCACGCATTAGTCGAGTAATCATACGTAAAAAAAAAAAAAAATATGCCAAAAATGCCTGACATCATTTTTAAAAAAGAGCTTGCCCGATTTTATCAAACATGGCTAAGAACTAACGTAAGGAAATTGGCTTTCGAATGAAAAAAATCGCATCCAAATCGGTCCATTCGCTTGAGAGCTGCTATACCACAGACAGATACACATACACACAGACATGAACGTCAACTTATAACCCTCTTTTTGCGTCGGGGGTTGAAAGTGCAGTCATTACATCAAGTTAGAATCTAAAATAAAGTTTTAGGTTAGGATGAAAGAAAGGTATTTGAAGTATTTTAGTACCAGGTATATTCCCAAACTTTACCTAACTAGCTCTCATACTCGTGACTAGGTTTGTGGTTTGTACATAACCCACTTTGCTAGGCAATCGCTCAAGCAAATTAAACAAATATCTGAAATTCTCAAGGATTAGAACCAACTAGAGGTGAGACGTATTTACTGTACCTAACTGGTTTTTGGAACTGGTTTTGCCGTGGACGCGTACGTTAGCGTCTTTTAGCGTACGAGTATTTAGGAAGTACGGCGCGGCTAAGCGACTTAATACCATACGCGTACGCGCAACCCGAACTCGATACGCGATATTCGCAAGACTCGTAACCGTCCTGGTACTCGTATCATTCAACGTACTGTTAGACAGATTCCTGAACGTTGCCTTGTAGCCTAATGCTATAGTCTGTGGCTTGAGACAGACAGGGCTCCCTGCGTGGCCTCTTCCCGCGATGGTCGTATTAGAAATGGCGTTGTATTAATATCTTGGAAATAATATATTCTTGAATACCAGTGACCAGTGCTTTTATTCAGTTTAACAGTACGAGCGTTCGGTTTTATTCCGATTCGTTCAGAAGGGCTCGGGTCACTTAGCGTACGGCGACGATCTAGCTGCAGTGAGTGGGTGAAACACCAATATGTTCTTTGAATAATTGATCCTAATGCTTGAGAAATAAGGATAGATTTTCTTTGATAAAATGTTTGTTTGTATGTGATGCCTGTTTCACTTTGTACAATTTGAATTTTTGAAAGAAAATAAGATGTTTGTTCCTTGCCAAACATTTAAGACTGTGTTGTGTATTAATTGTGTACTGTTGGTGTCGGAGGTAGGTTCCTGTACTTTAATTGCAACGTCAAATCAAAACTCCCTTACTTGCAAGACGCCCGTACCGTACTCGCAAGGTGCCCGTACTCGCAAAACGAATACGTACGGAAAGTCCGTAATTTACTCATTGAGACGCGTACTCGTAAATACTCGTGGAACTATAAAATTAATCCTATCACCACACAGACAGACTGACGCGCGTTTCGATCCCTCTACGGGATCATTATCAAAGTTAATAGTTAGTTTAATATTTTGTGTCCATTGAAATGGACCTCCGCAAAGTAATGCCTGATTCAATAAAAGACTGGATTTTATAATAACTTGGCGAATTTGTAGGGAACCCTCAGTGCGCGAGTCCGACTCGCACTTGGCCGGTTTTTTTTTTAATTTTGACAACTTAAGGATTAAGACGTGACTATCAACTTGAAAGTTCGACTTTATTCATTCGGACATTATTCATTTTGATATTATTATTATATTCTGATATTAAGTTGGACGAAAAGTGATCACTTAATTGACAATATTTCAAATTTCTTTATACACTTGTAGAACACAAAAAATATATTTTTGGATTTTTTCTTGCAGTATTTTTTGAAAAAATAAGCAAAATATGTAAAATGGGAAATGACGTCCAGCGGCCGGTCCAATACTGCCATTATAAAAAACTTTGTCTTCCGGGTTTCCCTTTGACTTTTACAACTTTCACAAAACAACACTACGGACAGCTGACGGTTAAATTATTCGCACACCACTCGGCTTCGTTACCATCAGGAACACTAGATAACTGTTTGCCGGGCAATAATACTAATGTTTTTGCAAGATTTCATTTTAAATCATATTTTTTGTGAGGTATTCTGTTTGAGTTTGTCAGCTCGTTTTGACGTTCATCGACATTGACAACTCCATTCACTGTCAAACTATTTAAGCACAGGTTTTGTCGGTCAATTAATGTAATTATTTCAACGTTTTTTTAAGTGTACGAAACAAAGCAGTGACGTCATTTCGCTAATACTTGACGTTTGTTACTTACGTCCTTTATGCTTGAGCAACGATTTAAATGGATTTTTCCACGAAAATACAAGATTTTCACAAATATAAAAAAAAATATGGGTGTCTTAAAATTATGCGCTCTTTCCAGCCAGACAATAAAAAGTAGCACTTAAAAAATTGAAATATTGTCAATTTGGCCGAACGTACCACATCTAAACATTCAAAATAATTGCCTGCTACGTAATAACAGACGGCTCTATTTAAACCCTAGACATCTTTGAAATAAACAGCAATAACATGATACGGAGTTCACTCGCCCAGACAGAACTGTATGAATGAAGTACAATAATTTATCAAAATGTTCCCACAGGATTCTCACATGAAACATTCATAATCGTAAATATCATTTGTGCACTTACTGTGTCTGTAATATATACATACATACACATACAAAATCACGCTTTTATCCCTTACGGGGTAGACAGAGCCTAAGGTGACAAGACCTACAAGCCACGTTTGCAAGATTGTGGGCGTATAGGTGGAAAGTGGAATCAAAGTAGTGATGTTGCATCGCCTATAACATGATTCCTATGATTTTCAGCCATTCCCTCGATGGGCTAATTATCGTTTTCGCGGGGAGAGAAGCAAAGCAACTGGTACATTTTGTGATTTTCCTTTGCTCTCAGACCAGATTGGAAGTGATATACAATACAATACAATAACTACAAATATCTACTCTTTATTGAACCACAAATTAGTACAAAACAATACAGAAACAAAGAACAAAGTAGGAACACAATCAGGCGGTCTAACCCCTGCCGGAGATATGGACATTACTTGCTGGTTTCTTCTTTAGAGTGTTTAGTGCGTTAAGGTGATGACACTAGGTAGTGGCCAAGGAGCTAATGATGCACAATAACTCTTATTTAAAAGGAACGAAGGGCTAGTTTATTTTTCAACAGATCACTGGTGCCAACACCCTACACCCGTTTTTGTATTGTGCTATGCTTAAGCGTAAATCAGGCATGCAGCTTCTTGGGTTTTCTAAAGGCGCAGATTTCACTCAAGGGTGTATAGAAGGCTATATTGGGCGTGAAAGGTGACCATCCGCATTGAAATGCGTTCAGCCGAGTATAATTGCCGCCACCTTTCCATGGCAACCGTTAAGAAGGGAAGGACCTAGCTAGGTATTTGCGTAGGTAGGTAGGTAGGGGTAGGTAGCGTTTGAAACGGGATAGGACTTACGCTAAATCTCATAAATTTTAAAAAAAAGTTGTACACCTGAAAATGTAGAGTCTTGGTGAATCCAAATATGAAATTGCAACAGCATCATCAATGTAACCCTCTCACAAACAATAAAATACTTTGACTTTGAATTTGAATTTAGAACTATAAGATACTCACATCACTACAGTGAAATAACCAAGCTTGGTTCCGTAAAAGTTTGGCAAGTGAATATAAAATCCAGTGTTAGCAGACCCCTGCTGCTGAGCAAAATACAGGCAGTCGAGTGTCAGGTATTTTTATTGGTTACTTACGTAGACTAAGAGCTAACTTCATACCAAATTTCAATTAAGGTCCCTTTGACTGCAGACCCCGAAAATGGAGTTTAGGTAACTGTAATTTCCCATTCGTGTATTGGAAAAGGGAACATGTGCTTTATTTCAAAAATTCTGAATCCTGTGGTTAACATTACTCAGGCCAGTAGACAATTTATGGAGCGATCAGTCTCACGGCATCTGCGTCGACCGTGTCTATCAATGTCGGCCAGTTTTTGATCGAGAAATAGAATGTTTTTCGGTACGAGTCGAATGATGTATTGGCCGGCTGGAAGTAGGGAGTGTACCTAGTTATTGTACAGTTATCAAAAATGTGTAGCTAGGAATATTTTTTGTAGACAGTTTAGAACATTTCAATATAGGCATATTACTACTGTGAACTAATGGACTGTATCATTATAAATGAAAGCAACGTATGATAATGAACTGGTTTTTAATAAGTATGGGATGGGAATAGAACTACTTTTAGGTACCTACATAAAATGAGTGTCCTCGTGGCAGCAGCAGCTACTGTCGTTCGTAAGGAACTGAATCAAGTTATAAAAAATGAGATGCTGCTGTCACAAGGTTTACAACTGCCAGTTATAAAATACATTTTGGCAGTAAAAAGAAGAAAGAAAGAAAGAAAGAAAGAAGACATTTATTCTCTTTTGAAAGACACAGAAATACCGCATACACAGAATTGTACAAAAATTTTATGTTTCATAAAACACAGACATGAAAATAGATCAGCAATGTATTAATGTGTGTAAAAAGGAGTTTATCCTCCACAACTACCGAGTCAAAACATCAAATATATGTCTAGGAATAATGATTATCCCAAAGCTTTTTTGATGTGTGTATATTGGCTAGCCAGTAAAGTTAGTATAAAGTCATTCGCTATCACGTAGGATTTTTTTTTAATAGTAAAGAGCGACTTTGAAGTGAAAATATTATCTCCTTATTTCGTATAAATTATCACGAACATTTGAAAAATAAACTGTGGGCTAAGTTGATATAACGGATGATATTCAAGGAATATTTTGTCGAGATTCCAAGTGTTTAGTTCCAATGGTTTCGATGTTCCTTTTCTGTCAATCAATCACCGAATAAGTCAGTCAGGTAGTCACGCTACTTTTTATTAGATATATTTACATAACATCCATACATACGTTATAAACACGCCTCTCTCCCATAGGGGTAAGCAGAGATTACTTTGTTCCACTTTCTACGATCCTGAAATTATTCTTTCGCTTAGCCACATCCACATTCATCAATTTCTTCGTATAGGTATTATGCTTTTTATCCATTTTGTCTTTAATTTTGTCAAGATGTCCCCAATTTGGTCACTGAATGTCCGTCTAGGCCGTGCTGGCGTTGAAAGAAGATATAGTGACGCTACGATTAGAATGCTTAGATTGTAATTACAACAAACCGGATAACTCACGTTTAAAAAGCCGAAAGAATGCTCCGACAATTGTTTCGGACTATTCCATAGTCCTTCATCAGAGAGCGCTCACCACAGCGGCACCAACCCCAACCCTAACCCCCCAACCCCGACCGGGGGTCTCTGATGAAGGACTACACAACGAAACAATTGTCGGAGCATTCTTTCGGCTTTTTATACGTGAGTTATCCGGTTTGTTGTAATTATGTTTGAGTCTCACGGTAGATTCATATTTAAGGATTGCTTGATTTAAGGACACGATGAATGAAAAAGATTAACTAACGCATTCGATGTGAGCGAATGCGTTGGAAGATCCTTAGTCTTTTATCGGTAACTGTCAGTCGTTAGCATTATTCATGCAAATTCTAAACTATCAAATACGAACAGAACCACGACAGAGCCGAACTTTAATAGCTTTATTTAATACCAGTTCGATTATTGTTCGGGCCGTGAGCGAAAACTGGTCATTATCCGAAATGCGCTCCCCGATCATGAGACTTAATGCTGCGAAAAACCAGAGACTAAAATAAAAAACGTTTTACTTGCTAACTTAGACAAGAATAAGAACCCAATACATATGGCAGTGCAATATGTGACTACATAATATAATTTGATTTGATCTTGACAACTTTTTTTAACCTCCAACGCAAAATCCATCTTACTTGCTAATCCTGCCGCAAAGCAGCAGTGCTTGCACTGCTGTGTTCCGGTGTGGAGAGTAAGACAGCCGGGGAAATTACGGGCACAAGAGGCATTTCATCTAAGTCCTCTAGGTTGGCAACGCATCTGCAATCCCTCCGGGGTTGTGGGTGTCTATGGGCAGTGGTGATCGCTTACCATCAGGTGACCCACTTGCTCGTTTGCCTTCCTATTCACATAAAAAAAGAAAAAAAAAAACTTTTTGCGTTGGGGTTTAAAAAAGTTGTGGGTGATATATGTATGCCGTCGATGTCTGTGTGTGTATCTGTGGCATCGTAGCTCTCAAAGCAGTGGACCGTTTTGGATGCGGTTTTTTTATTCGAACGCCTAGGTCCTTGCGGTGGTCTTAGCCATGTTTGGTAAAAATTGGTCCAATAGTTTGAAAACTATCAGCCCTTTTCCAAAATGACGTAAGGCATTTTCGACATAAATTGAAAAATTAAGTATTTTATTTATTCTAGATTGCGTGAAGGGTTTTTTGAATTTTCAATTTAATGTTCTCTTGAAAACTAACATTAATAATTGATTAAATAATCATTACATCAAGCTTTGGCCCTAATATCATGAGTGCAAGTGGCAGGAATCATGGGCATCCAATCGTGTCGTTAATGCAATCATGGCTGTTGGGTATGTACTGCTGCCAAACTGTTCCAGTCTAATTTGGACTTCGTCTCGTCACTACCAATTAAGCAACGAGCGAGCACCAAATCAAATCGAATTGCTCATCTAAGTACCCAGGTGTGCTTGCTAGTCTCCTCTGTGTTTGTGCGACGTCTTGAAGATTATATGATTTTCAACATGAAACTACCGTGAGACACACATAATTACACCACAACGGATAACTCACGTATAAATGCCGAAGAATTGCTCCGATAATTGTTTCGGACTATTTCGAAGCCCTTCATCAGGGAGCGCTCGCCCGGCGGCAGCGAAACGAACACTCGTTCGTTTCGCTGCCGCCGGGGCGTGAGTTATCCGTTGTGGTGTAATTATTATTTGATTTGTCATTTTGATACAATTTGTAATTCATATCTGACAGTCGTTTTAGATCTGGGGTTTGGTCTGTGAATTTTATTTGATATCGTTTTTTGACACATTTCTTTAAGGCGCTGTCAACAGCAAATGACCTTGAGCAGCGCCACTCTTCACACATACGGTTCGCGTGCCTGTTAGTAAAAGAGAAGAAACTATTCCGGCAGCTTGGCGCGCGTCTGAAATCTTGCAAATAAGACACAAATAATAAGAAATTAAAAAAAGTATGGATTATTTTGTGAAGTATGACTCGTTAGCCGTGTAGGTATGAATATATCGACGCTTGAAAGGAGAAATGTCATAAGCGACACGATGGTAACTTTACAGGAGAGCCAAAAAACCGCGCAATTTTTTGAAAAAAAATCATTATAATTCTATTTGTTAACTTATTTTAGAAAATCAACTTTGTACATGATCATAGTGGTGTTCTCTATATAATGTGTTTAATACATTACCCAAAAAAGTATTATATCAGGATTTAGTGTCGCTTACGCAAATTGGTCCCAAAAACAGCAGGAGGTAAAACGATCTAACCAAATTATGTGACGAAAAATGAATCGAGTAAAAGAGTCTAACCGGAAAAATGTTTTGAAAGATAATTAAGAGAAACTATCCAATCGCAAACATTTCAAATTTAATATCACGGTTATATTATACAAAAGTCACTATGGCCCAGAAATTCAATCAAGATAAATAATCTAACTGCAATGAGCGGCAATTTTAAATTTCAAAATATTTGATCTAACCTTAAATTTGCCTCTCATTTTATTTCTTTTCTATTTTAATCACCACCAGAATTTTATTTTAGTCATTAATAAAAGAATTAAATGTAACGCCTGTTACGGAATTAAATTTTTAATAAAAGAAAACAAAATTAGATGTAGGTAAGTACTTTACCAATCCATGAATATACAAACAAATAAAATTACTACACAATCATCAGAGATCAAAATATAGTTATAATAATATAAATAATATAATACTTAATTATTGAACAACTTGTCGACCACTGTCGGGAAAAGAATGCTTGAAGTGTGTTTGGAGTGGAATCTTTGTGTGACAAGCACAATGTTTGCACATAAAAAGATCCATATGTACACCAGGGAAGAAGGAAGTGCGAAGAGTATGATTGATTTTGTGATCGTGGATGAAAGATTGAGGGTTAAAGTCAGGGACACTCGTGCATATCGCGGAGTCGGCATCCATACAGACCACAACCTAATTAGTGGTCTGTTTAAGCGATGGCGGCACCGGGTCAAAGAACCCACTAAGTGTCCTAGAGCGAATAAAAGTAGAGAATCTGCAAGACGAGAATGTAGGAGAAAAGTACATGGATGAATTAAAAAGTCGATTTTGTGATGTAGATGAGGTATGTGAGATAAAAAAGGTGTGGACGGCATTTAAGGAAGGAGTTATGAATGTTGCTACTGATGTGCGTGGGGTGTGCAAAAGGGGTAAAGGAAGAAAGAAGAGGAACGTATGGATGGATGCTGAAATACAACAGGTGGTGCGAGAAAAGAAGAAGGCATGGTTGGATTGGTTAGCGAAAAAGGCTAATCGAAAAACACAAAAGGTGACGGATGAAGAAGTATGTAAAGCGAAAGACGTATACAAAAGAGTGAAAGGACAAGGAGACACAAGACAACAAGGAGAGGGACAAGGAGCGGGTAGGAGGAGGAGGAGGATTAGTAAAGACGACTTGTGACAGAAAGAGGGGAGAATATAAGGATAGTTTTGATAGGAGGCTTTCTGATGACTTCCGGACAAATATTAAGATGTTTTGGAAGTCTATAAAGACAGCCCGTGGCAAAAACACAGCCTCAGAGCTGAGTGAAATCAGAAGCCAGGATGGGAGTGTTATAAAAGAAGAAGAGTGTGTGCTAAAAAGATGGAAGGAATATTTTGAAAGTTTGTTTGAAAGAGCAGAAGAAGCAGTGCAAGTACCGGCTTATGCCAGAGACAAGAGTGAAAGTAGTCAGGAAAATGAGATAGGTATGAAATGATGAAAATAATGAAGTTAGGAAAGTCTGCGGGGTATGATAGGGTGTCGGTCGAAATGCTGAGAGCCGGTGAAGGCGTGGTAGTTAGTCAGTTGTGCCACCTTTTCAACTTGTGTTGGACGAACGGTTGGGTACCGGAGGATTGGTGCACGGCCATGATTGTGCCGCTGTACAAGGGAAAGGGGTCACAACTAGACTGCAAAAATTACCGCGGAATAAGCCTTCTCAGCGTCGTCGGCAAACTTTATGCAAAGGTATTGATTGAAAGAGTTATAAGAGAGACCTATGAGAAAATATGGGACATACAAGCGGGTTTTAGAAAGGGATTGGGATGCACGGATCAAGTGTCGGCGTATAACCGAAAGGTATATGGCCAAAGGCCAGAAAATATACTGCTTATTCGTCGACTTGGAGAAGGCTTATGACAGGGTGATGAGGAATGAGTTGTGGTCAGCGTTAGCCATGCATGGGGTGAACAGTAATCTGATACAAGCACTAAAATCTCTCTATGAGGATTCTAGTGCTTGTGTGAGAATAAACGGGGCGTACACTGAATGGTTTAGCATCAAAAAAGGTGTTAGACAAGGATGTGTTGCGTCACCTTGGCTGTTCAACCTATTCATGGATACCTGCCTGAATGATTTGAAAGAGAATGACTGTGGACTAAGGATGAACGAGTTAACCATCAAATGCTTGAAGTGTGTTTGGACGCCGACGACCAAGTGTTGTAAGCATCGTCGGAGGAGGAATTGCGAAGGATGGCTTACATTTTATGTGGGGCATTGGAAAGGAAAGGTATGAAAGTTAATGTGAGCAAGACGAAAGCTATGGTATTCGAAAAAGACGATATCATGACAGAATGTGAGATTATGATTGCGGGTGAGAAAGTAGAACAGGTAAAAGAGTTTGTATATCTGGGCTCGGCTTTTACGACAGATGGAAAGTGTGAAAGAGATATTGAAAGAAGAGTGAATGCAGGAAACATGGTCAATGGAGCGCTGCGCGCCTTTGTGAGCAGTGAGAAGGTGTCAAAGAAGGCGCGTCTGGCTGTTCAGAGGGGTGCTCGTTCCAACACTAATGTACGGTGGCGAAAGTTGGATATGGCAAAAGAAGCATGAAAGTAGAATAAATGCAGTAGAAATGAGAGCGTTATGAAGTATGGAAGGTGTATCACTGAAAGATAGAATGCGGAATAGTGTCATAAGAGAACGTGCTGGTGTGAAAGAAGATATAGTGACTAGGATAGAAAAAAGTATGCTTAGTTGGTTTGGTCACGTAGAGAGGATGGATAAAAGAAGATTAACTAAACAGATTTATACGGGGAGTGCGAATAGGTGCATTGGGAGGGGAAGGCCTAGACGGACGTTCCGTGATCAAATTGGGGACGTTTTGGAAAAAGGCCAGTTCAATAGTACCCGAAACCGACGAGCATGTATGAAGAGATTGATGAATGTGGATGAAGCGAAAGAGGTATGTCAGGATCGTAGCAAGTGGAACAAAGTAGTCTCTGCCTACTTCTGTGGGAAAGAGGCGTGACAATATGTATGTATGTATGTCGACCACAAACATTTTTTGTCACAAACATAATCACAAATTAAATTGGTCACTCCAGACCTAATCCCACTCATAATATGAGATCTTCACTTTCTTAGTGTTCGCATATGCAGCATCCGTATCCCGGCGCTTTTCAAGGCCATTATCTAAAATTCGCATTTTTCAATGCATTATTCATCTAAAAGTAAAAGAGTTTACAATAATACACAACGAAATCATTGGTACAAAATATTTATACCGTAAATCATTAGCATTTATGTGTGAAATTACTTAAGATGTAGTACAGCTCGATCAATTATGCCTACCTACACGTCCCGAAGCGTACTGAATTTTATTTAAATGGCGTTTGTGTTAAATTGCGTTTCGGCGGACGGTGCGTATGCAACACCTAAAATATTTTAGATGGGTAATAACAGACTTTTTAAATGCGCTCTATTGATATAAATACGTTCTGTTTTAGAAACATGTATAGAAAAAGTTATCTAACAACTAGCTCGAATATAAATTATTTGTTTTTTAAAACGATCTACTCAACCTCCTAGTTTATATTTATATCCAGGTAAAAAGGAACAAGCGACAGTAGTGTTTAAAAATTATTGCAAGTAAAGAAGGATAAGCGACATGATTATCGAAACTAATATCAGTTAAAAGGTGATAACCTACAATAGTGCGGATAATTACACATAACATTTAGGTTATTTGATCTAAGCTATTTTTTGTTTTTATGTAGATATAGGTAAAATGATATAATGTAAATAAAAATACGGTATACGATGAGGTAAAAAAATATAACCGACAAATGGAAGGAAAGTCGTAAAAAGCCAAACCGTCTAAGGTACATTGTCTAAAAAATCATTTTATCTAATCTCCAATATTCAGATTTTTTTTTAAAAAGACGTCGTTTAGTAAAAAAATAGGTCGGTGTCTCTAAAAATCACCGATGGGATAAGCGACACGAAAGTCGTCAGACGCACACGAGACCTAGCCCATTCGACGCGGAAAAATCTGCTGATTTCAACGATATATATAACTCAATATCACAAAATATGTCGCTTATGACATTTCTCCTTTCAAGCGTCGATATGTTGACTTCAGGTTTTTAATTGCAGACCCATACGTCGGAAAAATAAAAACATAGAACCGTTTAATGATGATTTTAAGACCAATCTTTGCAATTATTTTCTATCGAGCCGATTTTGTTCAATTATGTATCGAGTCCGTCCAGCGTCTTTGAAATTATGATGTAAATTAACATATATTTTTTTCGTGTGTAGTTTTTCTTAAAAAAGTGCTTAAATAAAACAAAATTAGGTGTTGTCAGCCTCTTAACTGCCTAGCGACGGAAAGAAGAGTTACTAATTTGACTTCAATGTTTGCGCGTGTGTGTACCTATGTGTCTGTCAGTCTGTGGCATCTGACTGGCATCTGGTTGTAGTTCTTAGCCATGTTTGGTAAAAAACGCTCCAGCAGTTAGAAAAGTATCAGCTCTTTTCCAAAATGATGCAAGGCAATTTGGGCATGAAATTAAATTATTCTTTTATACATGTTATGGGTTGTTTTAAAACTATAACTCATTTTTGCGTGATGAGTTTTTTAATTGTTTTATAGTTATTTTCATTGAGCTCGTCTTCTTACGAAGCCGTGTGTCACAAACGTAAAAGGCACCCCGATTAATGAAAAGCGCCTGGCCCCCCAAACTCTTCTATTTAACACCTCAACTCACTGATTCGATTTATCGCACAACTTTTGAAATGAAGAGTGCCTTCTTCAACGCTGTGTATTATGAACGGAACAATACATTAGGAACTTGGCTCTTAGACAATTATCTGCTTAGAAATTGGATTTGGTTGGAAATTATAATAATTTTGAATAAGATGAGATTATTTTTGCGCGATAAGGGTTACGCTACGGCAGCGTTTCGTAAATAACTCCCACTCGAATTTCGGTGTTTATTCGTGTTTATCATTATTTCAAGCGTGCCAGGTTTATTATTGAGGTTAAATTATGCAGGTTTCTTATCTAAATAATTCGCAGTCCTAATTAAAAGCCGTGATTGCCTAAATGGTACTAGCTCAACTTCCATGTTGATCTGGGAACAAAGAAAAAAACCGGCCAAGTGCGAGTCGGACTCGCGCACCGAGAGTTCCGTATCATTATCTATAAGTATCTATAAACCAGTGTAAGCAGAGCCCTGCTCCAAAGCAAAATGTACACAATATGGGGTCACTTTATATTGGTGACTGATATTTACAGACATACATACATATTTACGGTTTTCGCAATTATGCCTTAATCTGTGCTATAAGACCTACCTTCATACCAAATTTCAAGATTCTGAGTTCACGGGAAGTACCCTGTAGGTTTTGATTCCCTTGAGAGTTTCGAAAATTTGCGGCATGAACGACTTTTCTTTTAATTGCGTTGGCTTAGAAGTTTGATTTTTCACAGCTCCAAGGGGCAGTAGACCTGAGAATCTGATATAAATTTCAGCTTGATACCTCCACGCATTCTTGAGAAAAAGGGTCTTGACAGACGGACGGACGGACGGACAACAAAGTGATCCTATAAGGGTTCCATTTTTTCATTTTGAGTTACGGAACCCTAAAAACAAAGAATGTGTTGCTTCTCTTCCCGCGCAGATGGTAAAAACCCATCGAGAGAAAGGGTGAAAATCTTAGGAATCATGTTATGATATAGGCGATGTGGCTAGCAACCCATCACTATTTTGATTCCCTTTTCCACTATACGTCCACAATCTCTATACGTCTATTATTACCTTAGGCTCTGTCTACCCCACAAGGGATAAAGACATGATTTGTGTATTTGTGTATTGTGTTACAAGGGGGTAACTCTGGATCTATGGAACCGATTTTGAAAATTCTTTTACCAATAGAAAGCCACGTCATAAATATAGTTGCGAGTGTAATCTCTCTAAAATTTAAGAGTCCAGCTCTTGTCGGTGGAGTAGCCGCCATTCACTTCTGCTCTCTGCCATTGCTTTGAGCTCCTGATACGACACTACATTAACCTTCTCCTTTGCTTGGTCCATAAATGCACGTCTCGGCCTTCCTCTGCCTCTTTTTCCTTCTATTTTCCCTTCTATCAGAGTTTTTATGTAATCGTCATGTCGTATCCGGTGCCTCAGCATACTTCCTCTTCTATTCTCAATCGTCCTCAGCATTGATCTCCTTTCCCCCACCAAATCCAAAACCTCTTCATTTGTTCTTCTCTTTGTCCAGCTTATCCCCTCCATCCTCCGCCAACACCACATCTCACATGCGTTCATTCTCTCGTGAGTGTAATAGACTATAATTATTTAATTCTGCGCAGATAAAGTCGCGGGCAGCAACTAGTGTTGTATAAAGCATTATAAAGTTCCAGTGACCAAAGCAGTGAGCTACATCTTCGGCCTCATCTGCACTTACCATCAGGTGAGATAGAGGTCAATCGCTGGTCAATTTATCAACTAAATAAAAAAAAAACATAGGTCTCCCGACACAAACGGGAACTAACAAGGTCAATGACAAACGCGATGAATGTCGTCTTATAACGGTTCCTGTTTTTTCTGGACTCCAGTAATAATAAATCAGAAGATATATGTCAGCATAGCGTATTGTGCTCGCTGTACACGTCTCTATGATATACTGTCTGAACTTAGGACAGACATAAAGTTTTGAAGGATGGGCTTGGCTTTCTATCATTATAGGACGTGTTAATACTGTTAGCCTGTAGGCTTAGTATCTAATCCCATCGCAAAATCGCCATCGTGTTCATTTTGACAGTTCTTGTATGAATGTGACAGCTAGCTGATTCCGATGCCAATTGTCAGCCCATACATGAACTGTCAATATGAAGACGATGGCGATTGCTAGCAAGTTAGACAAGCCTACTAATTTCTGAACGGTGCCATGTAATGATTAACCCCTTTATTCATAAACGCCTTATATGCTTCTGCTAACTTAGCAATCGTTTGTCCTTATCTGTGAAAGGTAAATGACAAAGTGACAGATAAGGACAAACGATTGCTAAGTAAGCAGAAGCCTACAGAGCGTTTATGAATAAGGGGGCTAGTCTGTGGTCTGACACAGGCAGAGATTCCTGCGTGACCTGTCCCCGCGAGAGTCGTTATAGAAATGGCGTTGTATTAATTATCTTGGAAATATTATATTCTCGAATACCGGGTGATCAGTGCTTTTATTCATCTAACAATACAAACATGCATACCATCACGCCTCTTTCCCGTAGGCGTCGGCAGAGACTACTTTCTTCCACTAACCTAACCTAACTTAACCTAACATACCTCTTTCGCTTCATCCATATTTATCAATCCTTCATGCATGCTCGTCGTTTTCGGGTAGGGGCAAGTGCTCAACCTGTGGACACTTTCCAGTTTTTAGTCTATTTTGAATATTTAAAAAAAAACTGTCAATAATTCTGTAAAACTATTTATTATTTTAGTATCTCAATTAAATAGCCTTTCATAATCACCGCTTTGTTTTTAATTATCTACTAAAACTATAGAGATTTAAGCATATTTAAAAAAATACAAATTTTGTCCATAGGTACAATTGACAACATTTCATATTTCTGAGCCTATAATTTTAATGGTTCTCTGTATTCTGTTTGAAAAGATGAACATGCTGACAGTTTAATTTTTTCGCTAGGGTTTGTATTTAATTTATAATTAATTTATTAATTTTTGCTTATTCTAAAAGGGCGTAACTCCGTTACTATCACAGAATAGACACTTATCCTTTTGTCTTTTCTGTATAGAAAAAAATCTGACGTCAATTTCGAATTGTCAATGTCAGGCCTTATTCTCCGATATTCGATTTTCGAGGTTCGCTTCGTGCTGTTCCGCTCATACTAATATAGTCATTAACTTGAGAGTGAGAGAGAAGGTATTCAACGAACTTCAAAAATAGAATTTCAGAGTTGCCCCCTTGTACTTTAATGTTGTCATATCCAAAATTATGGTCGCTTATTTTTTCTCGTGAAAAAGGCAAAGGTGTTTCACCTATCCTGTGGTAGTTTTGGTAAAATTAGGACATATTTTTAATTAATTTTTATTTTTTATAATAAGCGATATTAAAATTATATAAACATATTGCAGTGATCAGGACGCAAAATGCTTTCGAACCATATATACATTTTCAGGTGTTATAAAAATGAAATGTTGTCAATTATTACATTTTATACCTATGGACGGCATAATAAAATTGTACCTGTGGTCGGCAGAGACTACTTTCTTCCACTAACCTAACCTAACATACCTCTTTCGCTTCATCCATATTCATCAATCCTTCATGCATGCTCGTCGTTTTCGGGTAGGTACTCTTGACATGACTTTTTTTTCAAAACGACCTTAATTTAGACGGAATTGGTACGTGCTACAGTCAACGTCAAAAGTAAGTGATCAAATTAACGTTTAAAAACAAGTCATACCAAAGTGTCAGTTCTAAATGAAGTTTTAATTAGTCAAAAGAAAAATGATCATGAATAACACCGAGACAGAAATGAACTGACAAATCAACCTTTCAGAGTAGAATAGTAATTTTTAAGGTTTGCATTCGAAAGCCCGTTTCCTCGCGGTGGTTCTAAGCCATGTTTGGTTAAAATCGGCCCATTAGCTTGAGGAGTAGGTAAATGCTCTTTTTCAAAATGATGTAAGGCATTTTGGCATAAAAGATTATTATTTTATCGGGGGTTCAAACTTTTAATTTAATGTTTTATTTTTAACGTCTTTATCGTTGTTTCGCTCCTTATTAAGGTTAAAAAGATAACCAGCGAAAAGAGTTCGCCTCCATCAGAAAGTTCCAAATAAATACTTGCGATAAAGTTTTCAAAAATTCAATCAGCATTTTTTCTGCACAAAAAATGATGAAAATTAGTTTCTGAGTTGCTTTAACTTATTAATTGAAATTCTTTGGGTAGTTTTCGTTTCGTGAAAATTGGGGCGTGATTTAAGTTTAATTAGATTTTTTTTAATTGAACCATTGACTAACTGAGTTCAAATAAAGGAGGATCTTGTATTTTATAAATTAGGTTGGTAAACAAGGGGTACGTATTAAAATACACAAAGTTCAAAGTTCAAAGTACTTATTAAAACTAAACCTAACCTAACCTAAACCAATCCAGTTTTGAGTTTCAGTTCTAAGTATGGGGAACCCCAAAATTATTTGTTTTTTTTTCCTATTTTTGTATAAAAATCTTAATGCGGTTCACAGAATACATCTACTTACCAAATTTCAACAGTATAGCTCTTATAGTTTCGGAAAAAAGTGGCAGTGACATACGACGGGCGGACAGACAGACAGACAGACATGACGAATCTATAAGGGTTCCGTTTTTGCCATTTGGCTACTGAACCCTAAAAAAAACAAATCACGTCCTTATACACCAGCCACATCGCTCGTCGCAGAATCGTCGCGTCATCAACCGTTGGTCACTTGATTACTTCCCGTGTTGACGCCCTGTAATCCAACCTATTCAGAAGCAATCGAATCGAACGTCCCAATCAATACAGCGGCTGACTCACTTGCTCGAATGCGGAGCCTGCAATTATTGAGAACGGAGACGGTGCAGAATAGGTGTGCCAAATTTACTAATTTCATAGAGCAAACCACATAAAAGAGTGGAAATACACATACATACCGTCACGCCTCTTTCCCACAGGGGTAGGTAGAGACTACTTTGTTCAACTTGCTACGATCTTGCGATTAAGAGTGGAAATGTCGTGCAATTTATATGAAACTAGCGATTACTGCGCTCTGATTGGCCAGCCGAAGATCTAAAGAGTTTATAAAGTTGAACAAGCAGCTATTATGATTATGGACATTACCTCTCGTTCATAAAAGCTCTATAAGCTTCTGCTTTAAGGAGATTAGGTGTTCCCGCCAAGCGTGACGTCAAGCTCTTTTGAGTCACATCCCTAGTGTCAGGGTGCGCGCGCGCCGCACTATCAGCCCATCCCTAGTTAGTTGCCCTACAACCGCGATTAGGAGTGGACGCGTCGAGATCTCGCTCGCCCCGCGCACTACGATTTCCCATCACCGAAGACATTTAGTGTTAATTTGACAGTGTAGTGCTGTGACAGTTCAGCTCAGTCCTTAAGAGAAAGGGCATCCCATCAGCTCATCGACTACGTCTCGCGGCGCTACGGAACCAGCTCAAGTAAGCCCATCTTCCATTAGTCCCATTCTGCCCATCCGCCCAACTCATCGTCTATATATGAGCATTCGCTCATACATTAGGAGAGGGTTACATCCAGCAGTGGATAGAGAAAGCCTGAAAAAAGAAAGAAAAGAAGAAAGAAGCTTCTGCTAACTTAGTAATCGTTTGTCCTTATCTGTCACTTTGACATTTATCTTTCACAGTTAAGGACAAACGATTACTAAGTTAGCAGAAGCCTGTAGAGCGTTTATAAATAAAGGGTTAATCTTTAGTCGTTGCGCGGCATAGTTAATAAAACTCTATTATCTTTAATAAAAACCTAAAAATAAACATAGTCAAGGAAAATAATTGTGAAAAAAATTGCGTCAGTATGGTACATGTCGATAAAGACAGATGTGTTGCCACAATTGGTTAGCCCTTATTACCACTCTAACTGATTATTTTCTCTATGACTAATTTAAACTGGGATAGAATTCTGTTTTGGAATGTGTTGTTGTGTTGTTGCTTTTCGTGGAATGGGAATTGGGTGCGACGCGTTCGAGTGGAATTCCCCTTTTGATGCAGTCTGTGTACAAACATGCTGCGAAGGTAAGGTTGATTGGTTCTGACGACAACATAATACTTACCTACTAACATAAATGCGAAAGTAAATCTGTCCTTCTGTCTGTCTGGTTTTTATGTGTCATAACTTTTATTGACATACGTATGGCAGGTAATTAATTACACGTGTTAATAAATAAACCTGATAAATTATGTTGTGTCTATTTTTATGTGTGTGTGTGTCTGTGTGTGTGAGGCGTGGCGGTATGTATGTATGATGTATACATTATGTAACTGATACACATCACACAGCAAAAGTCAATAAAAAAGGTCAGCCAACGTCTGTCTCTTTTCCAACGTGGCTAAAATTGCCAACGTGCCAACCGTCTCTCACAAAAAGCTGAAGATACAATTTCCAAATTCGAAATGACGTTCGAAACTTGAATTCGTGTACCGAGAGCTGCTAGACGTTAATTTGAGTTTTATTTGAGGTAACGTAAAAATAGAAAATTTAAGTTCTAGTTTTTAAATTGCCTCAAATCGTGTCTGCCAGGTTAGTGAGCCGATCGGATGTTGTCTGTGATGTCGAAAAAGAGAGTTTATTTCTACACAAGAAAGGAGAAGACGATGATACACAAGAAGGCGATGGCGGGACGATTTGAACGCGTATATGGAGGAATGGCTTGATATTGCGCCGGACCGAGAGTTGTGGAGGTCGAGCGGAGAGGCCTTTGCCCAGCAGTGGGACACCGCAAAAGGCTATTAAAAAAAATACACAAAAAAATCCTATATACTAGTTGTACAGCGCCATCTTTGAGATGACTAATGAATCAAAATAAATTGTAGTTACAATAAAACCCTAATGATCTAAAAATAAGAAGTGGTGCCTCAGAATTCGTCTAACTGAAATGCCTGCTTGCTCTTCGTCCAATAGTCCAATCGTACCGGACGCCGTCGTTGTATCCGGCCGGGGTGATATCGGACGAATATTGGAACGGCGCGGGCCTTGATTGGTCTGGTTGTCATCAAGTAGTTTATATAGACGGCAGTTGGTCCTTTTTAGAACAACTAGTGTTTAGTCAGAATAGGTTTTTGTCAAAATTTTCATTTTTAGGGTTCCGTACCTCAAAAGGAAAAAACGGAACCCTTATAGGATCACTTTGTTGTCCGTCAGTCCGTCCGTCCGTCCGTCCGTCTGTCAAGGCCCTTTTTAAGGAAGGCGTAGAGGTATCAAGCTTAAATTTATACCAAATACTCAGATCTACGATGATGGTGGAAGCCCATTGGGCGAAAATCTTAGGAATCATATTATAGGCGATGCTGCTAGCCATCACTATTTTTAAACCCTTTTCCACGTGACCTTTATCTATCACTGCATGAAGGCAAGAGGAAGGCGGCCATCAGAGAGAAGTGGCGTTGTGAAGCTTGCCACCAATATACCTGAAGTGATGACTACAGTAGTCACTACTGTAGTAGTAGTACTTCAGGTATATCATATCTGTCAAGAGTGATACCGACAAGGAAGAACAGGAAGAAGTCACTAGGCTCTGTCTACCTAAGGGATAAAGTAAAGACGTGTTTTTTTTTTTTTTATGTTATAAATGCGAAAGTATGGATGGATGGATGTTTGTTTGTTATTCAATCACGCCAGAACAACGGATCTGGATCAAATTCGGCACATAGATAGAGAAGAGTCTGGAATAGCACATACTTAGGCCACTTTTTATCCCGGAAAATTGCGTAGTTCCAGCGGGATAGCGATAAACGAATTCTTTGCAGACGAAGTCGCTGGCAACAGCTAGTGTTTGTATAAATGTAGGTACCAGTAAACGACAAAATACCCGTTTCTCCCTCGTCTTCTATAACCTGATGTATAAATTCAGATGAAGACATCATCGATATCTCACATCGCTTTAACCGTGCCCCATGGTAAGGAAAAGTGCGCGTCATTATCATCCATATACGACGGAAGGGCATGGGTTTCTATTCCATTAGCTCCATCACAAGGGCCAGAGCCTATCAGGTTGTATTGCCAGTGTAAAAATTAAATCAACTAGCATGCAAACTAAGAATCCTTCCTACTAATATTATAAATGTGAAAGTTTGTGACGATGTGAGTGTGTATGTTTGTTCCTTCTTCACGCTAAAACGACTGGGCGGATTTGGAAAAAAATTGGTACGAAGATAGCTGGAACCCTAGATTAAAACAAAGGCTACTTTTTATCCCGGAAAATTGTGTAGTTCACGCGGGATAGCGATAAACATATCAAATGCTAATTCTACGCGTAGGTACGGACAGAAGCTAGACTAGCTACTATACTAAGTATAATATACGACTTTAATTTGTTTAGGTATGAGTTTTATTAAAAACTCACATCCTCTCTGTTAAGTGTGTTCAAAAACAATTTGCTAGCAGTAATTTCCTGCCAAATCCCGCCGGTCTGTTTGTAGATTTATATTTTGCTTAGCTTTTTATTTAGTAGATTATGCTTTGAGTCAACAGGTAGTTATCAGTATATTGCTGTTTACAATAACCATATCTATCTATTTACTACCTTTAAACGAGCAATTCTTGTGTATAAATAATCTGAATCTCAGAAACGGCTCCAACGATATTCATGAAATTTAGTAAGCCGCTTTTAATTGGGGGCGATGCGATGAATCGATCTAGCTAGGTTTCATTTTAAGAAAAGGTACCGAAAAAAATACCGAGCAACGCTAAGCAAAGGTGCTCTTTCATTATATATAGGTACGTAAAATAAACTGTACCTTATGATATCAACGTGTTTTCTCTTTAAACTTCCACAGATTTTATCAGAGACACTCGTTTATTTAGCTCGAAGTACATTATAGCAACTTAGATTAGTTTAGTTTCAGTATTTGTAGAAACGAAAACGTACGTATTGTTTAAGTTTGAAATTTTAATAGTTTTCAGGGTTCCGTACGCAAGAAATTTACCACTAGGGCTTTTTTTTTACAAGGAAGACAATCAAGCAAGTAGGTAGGGCACCTGATGGTAAATAATAACCACGGGAGCTCTTCGTTTGGCCGAGTTGTTCTACGATTTTTTTTAGCTGAAACTGAAATATTAAAACTAAAATACTAAAATATTTCAGAAAACCTTTTGCATAGGTTTTTAACCAACTTCAAGAATAGGTTTGTAGAATAGGTTAGGTATAGTTATTTGTGTGATTGTGTCACAAGGGAGCAAAATGATGTACTTATTTACGGCGAGGGCGCTACATTGAATCCAGAATGTAGCGAAGGATTCTACAATAGAAGCCTGAGCTCAGCGAGGGATTCTAAAGTAGATTCCAGAGCGTAATGAGGGATTCAAGTGTTAACGCCCAAGATGAAAATAATTTTGCCCCCGAGTGGCTCATACAATTTTTCACACCGAACATTAAAAAACTTGAAAAAGGAATTCTAAATGTAATTAAAGAGCTACCAACATAGAAAATTGCGTGGTTTTACAATTATCAACGTCAAAAAATTGCATTTCCAAAAAAAACACTTAGAAAAGCCTTGAACAGAAAAGTTGCGCTTTGATCCCTCTCGTCAGGGAGCAAAGCTTACTTTTCTGAATGAGAGGTGTGAAAAGGTTTATTTCGTAATGCAACTCATACTTGTTTGGTACCGGGGCCTTACCACGACGTCATAATGCAATACAATTACGACTCAGTTCAGGTTTGAGCTGTCATTTTTAAAATGGATCTGACAGCGAGCGAACCTAAACTGAATCGGAATTGGATCGCATAAAGACGTCATGGTAACCCCCCTGTTTAGACTAAACGATCATTCAACCGAACATTAAGTACATTAGACCAAACATCGACCCTAATAACTCAATTAATTCGTGGAGAGCTTAAAAAAAAATATTTTAAATTTTCCAAAATATCAAATGAATCAAGAAATTTTACTTCTTGATTTTAATGTTTACTTTTTACGTTTTACCGTTAGAAATTTAATTTCTAAACGACACTGAAAATTAGAACACATAGAAAAATCCGAAAATAATAATATATATTTGTAATTGTGTCGTACAGACACAATTACAAATATTCGCATAGTAACAAGGTCACGTGACAGTTGGTAACAGATAGAAAAATTCGGAGGCTTACTCACCTGCTATGGGTGGTGTAGGCACGCGTCACGGAATGACGAAGACCCGGGTTCGACTCCCGGCCATAGCTTTACTTTTCGGATTTTTATTTATTATATTAATATTCCCATGAAATATACTCTCAAATGAGCTTTTCCGAGGTACCCTTAGGACATGCAATTTGCGATCCCTATCACTGAACCCATTTAGCTTGCTGCTTATTTTCGAATTGCAGACTGCTCTAGTAATGTGCCGTGTATGCTATATGCTATACTGTGGAGGCAGACCATTCCCTGAGGTATCATTTGAGGGTAACGACCCTGCGTCGATTTGTACGTTACTCTCTAAAGACAAGTCTCTGGAAATCAGTTTTGATTCCTGAATTGAAGTAGCGTCTAAGGGGTACGTATTAAACCATAATCTAACTAATATTATAAATGCGAAAGTATGGATGGATAGATGGATGGATAGATGGATGTTTGTTTGTTACTCAATCACGCCAGAACGGCCCAACGGATCTGGATGAAATTTGGCACATAGATAGAGAAAAGTCTGGAATAGCACGTAGGCTACAATTTTATCCCGGAAAATTGCGTAGTTCCCGCGGGATAGCGATAAACGAATTCTTTGCAGACGAAGTCGCTGGCAACAGCTAGTACTATATAATTTTTATTAATACGATTACTCAAATTAACAGGACTGTTACAAAAATAAATCTAACCTAATCTAACCTAAACCAATCTATAGATTACATTATCAAAAAAATCATCTAGCTGATAGGTTTACTGAAATAGCATTTTATATTTTGAACCATTATTTCTTTTAAATTTAACCCATTATACATTTTAAATTTCCTGCATTCTGACCCGCACCCAAACCCCCGTTTAAGTTGTTTATTTTTTTAAATTGTATGGATTCAGGCGTCAAATAGTTATTTGTTATGCAAGGCTGCAAAGTGTTTGTTTGGCACGAGTGCCTGAATTGAAACCGGAGCAAGCGAAGGATTCTATGATTGAACCGCGAGCGAAGCGAGAGGTTCAAAAGAAGAATCCTGAGCGTCGCGACGGTTTCAAGGCACGATACTCTAAACAACTTTGCTGCCGAGCGAAACACACAATTTTTCACCTCAATACAGCGAGAAAAATAGTGGATGGAAGAAAAAGAAAAAGAAATAAAATAGTCATTAGTTAGGTATTTCACTTTTATACATACATAAATATTTACCTTGCAATACATACTGTACGTACAAAACTGAGTTTTATACAGAATTTTAGTTTATAAAAGAACTTTAGTTTACCTTTGTTACCACCCTACATTGTTTAACTGGAACTGCTTCAGAACTTTACTTTGTTTATTTGATAATTAACACCTTTGATTTACTGATATAACTGTCCGAGCATATTTTATAGTATTTCCGTCGACGAACACTACAATTAGTTTTTCTTTATTACTTGAACTCGTAATTTTTAAAGTAATAACAAAGTCTTCGAATCAACAAAATATCTGTGAAAGATGGCGATTTCTCCGCGCCAATCCGCGCGCAGCCCTCGCGCATGCGCGATATTTTGACTTTATGCGCGTGCTAAGAAGTAGCTGCTAAACAGCCTAATACATATTAAAATTATAATGAACTAATTGATCAATGTCTTCAATAAGCAAATTATAGTCACTTCGTAGATGAAAATTAATAATTTGTCGAAATGGAATTTTTATTTATCATCTTTGACCTATAATAGTTTAATGTTCACGCGAAACAAACGATAGATAAAGGATCGCGTTTCTGAATGTAATTATGTTTTTTTAAAATCAAATGAAACATTTGAATTTCGTATTATTCCGCCCCTCTCATTCACCTATTAAGTACTATTCGTGTAAGCGGGCCGACAATATACGAAGTTCAGAGTCCTAATTTCTAAGTATATGAGTAGGTGGACGATGGTAGTCAGCGCCACGTTCGAATTTCAAAAACCTTTTCCACGCTAGCGGGGAAAAAGCATTTTTCCACGCAAATTTTGAAGGCGAAAGACAGCCCTTTCGAGCAAGTGAGGTGAAAATAATATTATCAGATTACTTTACTACTCCTTATTATAATCAAACTTATCTAAATCGAAGAAAATAACTTCCAACCGGCCATTGGAGATGCGAAGACCGAAGATTTAAAACACGTCTCTGTAGTACCTATATTTTATAGTATGGTTTTGATTGTAATTTTTGAATTCTAAACGACACTGAAAATTAGAACAGAAAAATCCGAAAAGTAAAGCTATGGCCGTGAATACCCGGATCCTCATTATTCCGTGATGCGTGCTGTACCTACCGCTACACCACCCATAGCAGGTACCTACTTAATATTAATTTTGGTTATTTGTTCGTACATCGTACACCTCGGAAATCATGCTAAATCAAAATTGTACTCTCCATTTCCACCATTCTCAGCAAATCCATTAGCTCCAGGCAGACTTAATAAAGACCTAAACTCCAGCCCAAAAATTTGGTTTCTCGCTATATTAACATGGTTTTCGCGCCTCCATTGGTTTAGCTTTGACGATTGATTTACCCTAAATTAGATTGTTCTGGCTCTCAGACGCGTGAGTGGATGGCTTCAGGCAATATTATTGTATTAGGATGGATTCTTTACTTTCATTGGTATTAGGTGCACCTGAAATTATGGGCTGGTTTGAATATTGTCAGGTGAAAAGAGATAGGTATTTAAGTAAGCTTAGTAAGCCCATTTAAACAGTATTGTAACTTAGTGGCCTACTAATAAAGCTTAAACTCTTCGCAAAGACCTTTTTCACATGGTATTTTTTGTTACTAAATAGTAACGCTTTCGGAATGATCATCATTGCCAAGAAGAATTCGAAGCATGAAATTTGGCATTAAATCCTTTTTTTTAAATACAATCATTTTATATCACATTCTACTTATCCACTATTAATAAAGGAACCTACTTTTATCATACCGGTGCTAAATATCCTTTTTTTGACGCTGCAGAATACGTGTAAGCAAATAAATTTATCTCTGAGTGTGGCAGTCACATATTTGAAGACTAATGTAAAGATAAGTCCACGCGGATAATGAAATAGGTAAAGTTACTCATCTAAAATCTTCACTTGCTCCTTTTCTTCCATTGGTTGTCTATGCTTATTTTTGTTCAATTTTTATTTTATTTTTCCTTTTCAAAGACAAAGAAAGGGTTTTGGGCCCAGGCAACCAAGTCTAATTATGTTGTATTATATGTATAGTGTTTATTTTTAGCTGTTATATTATTTGTAATTAATCATTATTTTCAATGTATCTATGTATGTATCACCCTATGGTCCCAAAGGAAGACCAGCGCTGGCTGCAAGGCCAGCACATGCTGAGTTGGGACCATTTTGCGACAATTTATGTATCTGAATGTATAATGTGTTTATTTATTTAACATGTGATTGTCATAAATAAACTTTTTTCTTTTCTATTTTCTTTTTCTTTAAAAGTATCAGTATTATTATGTGCTTGTTAAAAATAAGTCAAATTACATTATGTTTGGCAAACAAAACGTTAACAAGGCTTTGTTTACAATCCAATACAATCAACACTATTAATTACACCAAAGAACCCTTAAAGTTATTGTAACACAAATTCAAAAGATTCCGCGAAAATCATCTACTACTCCCTCCATAATTAATAGGTATTTCAACTTCTTTTAATGTGAGACCTAACTTTGTAACTTGATAATCTCTTTAGCGAAATCCTTAAGCTATATTGCATTTCAATTAATTAATTTGAAATTAATTATTTCAGAAACAAACTTGGCTTCTTCGGGATAATGCTTTTACTTTTCGCGTCATTTAAAAATTTAATTATGATTCGCCGCAGGGACAACTTTACTTGCTGGAACGACGGCTTTCAAATAACGTTTCCACTGCCGTCTACGCTTCCGGTATTTATGATAAACTAGCTGTTGCCAGCGACTTCGTCTGCAAAAAAATCGTTTATCGCTCTCCCGCGGGAATTTTCCAGGACAAAAAGTAGCCTATGTGCTATTTCAGATTTTTTTCTATCCATGTGCCGAATATCATCCAGATTCGTTGGGCCGTTCTGGCGTGATGAGTAACAAACATCCATCCATCCATACTTTCGCATTTATAATATTAGTTAGATAGATTAGATTTAGTTATTGTTATTGTACCTAGTTAGTTCTAAAACTTATATCGGTGTTATAATGGGCGAAAGTTACAATAGTAATTTTAAGTTTAACACCATCAATACATAGTATAAAACAATGTCACTTTCTAATCTGCTGTCTGTCCCCAAGTATTTCAAACTACGCAACGGATTGTGATGCGTTTTTTTTAAATAGATATACCTAGTGATTCAAAAGGGGTACGTATTAAAATCTATAAAGTTTAAAATATATAATGGGTTAAAATATATAATGCGATTTTCTCAGAAAATTGCAAATTAACATAATTGCTATAAACTAAACCTAACCTAACCTAAACCAATCTATAGATCACGTTATAAAAAAAAATCATATACCTAATAGTTTCACAGAAAATTGCATTATATATTTTAAACTATTATATACATTTTAACCCATTATACATTTTAAACTTTATAAATTCTGATCCGCTCCCTTCAAAAGGAAGGTTTATAATTACTATGTACAATTAATTCTACGCAGACAAAGGGCTGAAGCTAGTCACCTACTCGTAATACCAGAAGGTATTAAACGTTCATGAATTGCACTCATTGTAACTGGCCAACGTCATCGGGACTACTTTACCTGTTGGAACGAATGCTGTCTACGCTACTAATTCTATTCTAAGACTGAGATAACTAAAGACGTGATTTATTTATGTATGTATGTAATATAATACATGTATGTAGTATAAATACAATACAATACAAATACTTTTTATTAAACACCACAAATCAGTACAAAACAATACAGAAACAAAGAACAAAGTATACAATAGGCGGTCTTATCGCTTAGGAATCAACATTTTTAAAATTTATCAGCAATTAAGTCTCATATAATCACCAAAGCTTAGAGGAACAAGGTAGAGGTATTTATAAAATGCTTCGTTAAAAACTTGGGCGTGGCAAAAGCCTGATTTTCTTTTAATTAACCCAACATGCTTATGTGAAAATGGAAATATTTTTTAATGCGATAACGAGGTGACGCTATGGCGACGCGGTAAATTTATGCTCAACAGTATGCAAATAAACAATTATTTAAGCGTCATCTTCGAGCTACACTCATACATCTCGACTCGAGTGGCATAATGTCTGATGTGAAAATCCGACCAAATTGACTTATTTAAATTTCGGTTATAATGCGTTCTTTCTCTGTCTACTAGGTACACTGACACTTGTATTTCTATCTCTTTCCGTTGAGGAGATTATTTAAATGCATAAGGTCTGATCTGACGACTTTTAGAAATTATAGAGACGCATCAGGACTAATTTTGACTTAAACATTTATGCATGGACTTCTCCAAGATTTTTGTTTAGCGTATTTCAACTTCAAGGTTTATGCTTCAAAATTTGTTTTCCTTCATGACTGGCGTTATGTCACTAAAAGCCTTCTGCTTTGCATAATATTGATACAGCATAGGTACGTATCACTAGATACGACGCAATGCTTCAAATATTTTTAGCTGTTTAATTTTATACTTTAATTCCTATATTAGTTTGAGACCTTATGCCTGTAATAACGTTAACTTTTAAGAATAATAATATGAGTAGTTAAGTGCAAATAGAACTTTTTGCCTCCAACCAGTTCAATAGCATCACGTAATGAAGGCATAAAGTCGGAAGTCGCTGTTTTTATAAAAACAAATGTTTTATCGATGTATTTAAGCCGCAAAAAGATAATTAATAACTATAATAATTCAATAATTGAAAGCAGATTCACTTATAAATTTTATTTCTGCTCTCCTGAAAAGTTAAGAAATCACACATCAGACCTTATGCTTCTCGAGTCGACACATACGATTTCCTATTTAATAAAAATACTATCTATTCCCTAAATGATAACCTATTTATTGCTCCTCTCTTATACCCAAATTAATATTGATCGACAGATTTCTGTCGTAAGTTATACCCTAAATCGATTCACTATAAAGAGACAATTTTGCTTTCTTACGTCAGTCAGTTAATTTGTTTGCTAACTTTTATGAAATAATGACATGTTAAACCATGCATACAATAAATTTTATCTTAAAACATAATTTCCCTGGTTGTAGCGGCATTACGCTTAATTATAAAGTTGGCTTAGCAATTAATTATCTTGTCTTCGTCTCTTAGATTTAAAAAAGTATTATATTGACTAATGTAGTTCTGTCCAGCAACTAACGAACCTACTCGCACCAGTATTTTAGCGCTGAAGGAGGGTAAAAAGAAAAAACTTTTCGATATCCACCCTCAACGCTACTCTATATAAGATCTGGTAGCAGGTACTGACCTCATTATTGTCCGTGCGCGCGCGACATTCGCACTAGTAGAAACTAAGTAGTAAAACAGGCACTAGTAATTAAATAAGTTTTAAAGTGTTCAATTTTTCTACCGACAATGCCTAAACGTAAGAGAGAAGAGTCGGAAGAAGAAAAATGGCGGAGAAGAATAAAGAAATACGAAGCCAGGTTAAACCAAAAACCTAACAGCGAGGCTCACAGTGTTAATTATTTGAGTGACGAGGATCCTATAATCGAAAGTAAGTTCCTAGGATTCATTCATTCAAATCAAAAATTCCATTATGTGATATTTGTCGCTTCGAGCCAGTACGCGATACTGGCCTATAGCCTTTTGTGCTCTGAGTTAATACGAGATATTAACCCGCAGCTATTTTTTCTTCGCTACATTTGTAGTGGAAAGTACACATTTTATTTGTAAGCAAAAGTACAGCTATTAACGTGTAATTATGTGACTACCCAAAAAAAAAAAAAAAAAAAAAATACGGTGTTTATGTATGGCCTTTTTGCAGGTCATCTGGAATACGAACGAGACACATTTTATGAGCCTGCAGGTTCCGCTGTACAATATGACAAGTACACGTACAGTGACACAACTGAAGGTACACCTTTATTTTTGTTTAAACCTTCATAGCCGTTTTTTATGGCCCTGTTTAATCAGTCGTATGTAAATCATACGCGTATATTTTCTCTGCTAAATGCTTATTTATAATTTTCCAGATAAACTGGAAACCGAATCAGTTATATTACCTGGCCCTGCTAGTCACGTAATCCAATGTACCGCGCAAGTACATGCCGAAGCGGAAATTCCGGCGACTAGTAATGCCGATGTGCAAAAGGACTTAATTCCTGCCGAAATTAGTACTAATGACGAGACTACTGTCGTCAACGAGGATTTTGATCCCGAATTATTACGAGCCTTAGGCGAGTTTGAGGCAGACACTATTGAGTGGGGCGAGAATATTCATGGAGATATTGCTAAACATTTTCAGCATACTCTTTTGAATGGGCTAAAAAAAGAGGTAAAGGAAGAATTACATAAAAAGTATTTATTTCCAAAAAACGTACCTTTTTCAAAAGCGCCAACTCTAAACCCGGAAATCGCCGCCATGCTGACCGAGGCCTCTAGAAACAGAGATAAGCGAATTTTCTCCAAACAGGAGCAGATTGGAAAGGCCCTTTCAGGTCTAGGCAAGGCTATGACCTCTCTTTTAAAAAAGGAGCCTAATATAGCTGAAGCTATACGTACACACAGCAAAACTATTCGGTATGCACCCTAGTTGTCCATGTGTGTCATTCTATACACACATCCGCACTTATCCGCTGCCTTAATTACACACACAACAAAATGGTTTTGTATCCACACGAGTATTCACACTAACATCGCCTATGTGTGCTAATTGTGTTCTCTGACTACCTTCACATATCTCTTATTGTATAGATTATTGTTATTCAAACAATTTTGCTCAATGGAAGAATAATTTTGTCATGAATAATATGAGCGCGGTGGCTCAGTCGTACTGATTGGGACTGTGAATGTTAAAGACCTCGGTTCGAATCTTGCACAAGTGTGTCTATTTTGTATTTTTTTTTTCAATTTATAACAATCTCAAAACCAAATCATGACTACTTCAAACAAGAAAAAAAGAAAGTAAAAGAACAAAATAAGAAAATAAAATTGTTTCAAATTGTTTATTACAACATAAGTAATTATTATTACCATAAGACTATAACTAATTAAATTAGCAAAATAAAACTGCATGCTTTTCCTTATAATATAACAGGAGAAGAACAACATTTATTCGTAAAACAACACACACTATAGTGACCAGTATGATTTTAGGTTAATAAAAAATTTATGTTCCAAACATAATTTAAAATTACAATACAAATGGTAAATTGAATGCACACCACAAAAGGGCTATTTTTAAGATGTAATTCATTCGAATTAACAAGGGTTTTGAAAAGAGTATCATTTCTAAGAATTTCCGATTTGTTAAGTTTACTTAAGTCTGAGAAAGATGAACGAAACGTTTTATTTGTTGAGAAATAAAGTCAGTGGTGAAATGAATCGACATGTTAAATGACAGCCATTAACAATAACATCATTGCACACTGGATTAAATCTCCACTTTGAAGTGACTAAGCTACCTAAATTTGCTTTGGATTTTATATCAGATGGATCCCAGTCAATAACAGTTAAGGAATCTTGTTGGGTGCTCAGCCAGTCTTTGACTATGACACAATAATATTGTTATGCACGAAATAGGTATAATGTGCGAGTCTGGGTATTCGGACCACACAGTAGAGAGCATCACTTTTTTGCACTGTTATTACGACCCACAACCCACTAACTCACAAATCCTATGGATGACATCCAACCACTTTTCGCCACAAAATTTTTCGTCCATCTTTTTCAGACATAAATGGTTTTTCATCACTAAAAATCACAACATTATTACCTATTCGAATCAAAATTATAAACATTCACGATCAAAGTTCATTCTGTTTTTTCTATGCTGGCTGATCCGTTGAAGCATTTTTTTTGCTGGTCTACGAGCTGCGACAATCAAATGCTATCCTGCAACATGCAGATGGAGTCGCACAGTTTACAACGTAGGTAACATTGTCTCTCGTTGATGTGAAATAGGTCTCTTTAGCGTGTGCGGCAACTACTTATGTCCAAATGGCGTGAAGATGAGACTTCTTGTTTTGGCACAGAAGGAATATTCTTATCGTGCCCGAAGTTTGCATAACGGTGAATCCATAATTGTAGTCTTCCGCTGCAAAATAAATGAAGTTTAATAAAAAACATTTTTCGTCAAAGAAAGTTATTTGGATACATTACGGATACAATAATAAATCATTGGTTTTAACACCATGAAGAAATTTGATGTAAAATAAGAAGTAATTATTTTATCAGACACTTTGTCTACTTACCGATATCAATAAACGCCTTGTGATTCCTTATAGAAATATTTTGTTCGTAAAGAACAATAATTTCTGCTCTTTTCTAAAAAGATGATGACTATCCATATTTTGCAAATCACAAGGTATTTGAAAGGCAAAATTAAACAGTTCGTTGTTGTAAAACCACTTGTAAAACAAGGCGTAACGAATGGCGGCTAGCGTTGACAAATTCATATTACTAATAATTTGAGGGTAGAATATACTTTATATTGTTAGACGACAATGAATCAAATGTGCATCGTCTAGCAAATTTCAACCTTCTAATTTCAACCTTATTTTAAAGCTCGTTAAACAACTATTTACAGATTGCAAATGCAGTAGTCACAGATTGGACTTAGTAATTCATAAATTCACCAAGTATATTAAATGTCTCGGTGGCTCAGCGGTCACAAAGGCAAGTCGAATACTTGATTTGTGCATTCGCTCTCTAGTGAACCGAGTTCGAATCCTGGAAGAATGACATTTTTGGATGTTATATAAATGGCGATGCTGGTTGTAAGGAATATTGGTTGGAAATGTTGGAATTGAATCTCAGACCAGACTTGATGAGAAATAAAAATATAACACGTTGAATCAGTGAGGTGGTAGCTAACACTGGAAATAATAGTTCAATGCGTCAGATTGCATGATTGCATAAATTTGAAGATTCAAGGTCAAAGAAAGATGAATCGATCCGGGGTGTCTTCTGTCGCCTTACACTTGCGATGACAATATCCATAATAATTTAAAATGTTTTTAGGAAAATGCAAAAATAAAACAATACTTTTACATTATTTCTAGTAGAATTAACTTAAACCGGAGATATTAAATTTTTATACCTTTAAGCCAGGCACGATACCAAGGGGATTTTTTAGTTTAATTTGTAATTATTTTTAGTTTAGTTTATTATAAACTAACTAAAATAGTTGCAACTTTCTTCATTGTTATTTTATAGTTATTGTTGTTGTTTATTTAATAAATAGGTAATTTACAGCGACATTACTCATTTATCTCATTACTAAAAAAATCTGTACTGAGTGGGTAGATAAACGATCGAACTCACTCACACATTCACATGTGGATTCTACGTAATGTTCATGTCGGTACTTAACACATGGACGACGTTTGTGTGCGTGCCTATGCTTACCGAATTATTTTGCCGTGTGTACGTTAAGCGACGTAGGAAAATTAGTTGCCGACGCCCACTTCGCCGAAACTGAAACTCGTCGGTCTGTCGTGATCCCGCTAGTTGAAAAATCGCTCATTGACCCTTTTAAAGATAGGAAAAGGGATAGCTTTCTATTTGGCGAAAAGCTTGGCGATTTAGTCAAAAGCTCCCGTGGCATAAAAAAAACCGGACAATTGATCCAAGCACCCACAGCTTCTGCTTCAAGCTCCGGTTTAAACTGGAGGCCCCCACCGTCACGCCCGCGCCTACAACGCGGCGGCCAGCTGCCGTATCCCAGCCGCGGCGGTGGGCACAGAGGACACCCATACTACCAGGCCAGGCACCGAGTACCCCCAGGCCGGAACGCCGCAACCCGGCGCCAGGCACAGCCTCCGCCGCCGCCACCGCCACCGCCGAGACGACAAGCGGCGCCGGCGGCTCGCCCGTCAGCCAACCAGCCACAGACATAGACCCACAGGTACACGCAGGTCGCTTAAAATATTTTTTAAATGCGTGGAAGTCTATAACCCAGGATAAATTTATTCTAAATACGATACAAGGTTACAAAATTCCGTTTATAGCAATACCGAATCAAGATCCAAGAAATTACCGTACGAAATCTTTTTCTACGGCTGACTCATTGCTTATTGAAAAAGAACTGTTACACTTAACTAATATCAATGCAATAAAAAAATGTCAACCCGAACCGGGTCAGTTTCTGTCTGATATCTTCCTTGTGCCAAAAGGTGACGGAAGTATGAGGTTTATTCTAAACCTCAAAAAATTAAATAAGTATGTTTTCACTGAACATTTTAAAATGGAAGATATCAGAACAGCGACAAAGCTTATTACAGAAGGTTGTTATATGACAAATATTGACTTGAAAGAAGCATACCTGTTATTGCCTATTCACCAGTCTCATAGGAAATTTTTACGTTTCTGTTTCAAAAATAATATGTATGAATTTACTGCTCTCCCGTTCGGGCTCTCTTCGGCCCCGTATATTTTCACAAAAATACTGCAACCGGTTGCATCACATTTAAGATCATTAGGTTTTCAGTCTGTAAGATATCTAGATGATGTACTTTGTATAGGAAATACAAAAGAAGACTGTTTAACAAATGCCAACCGTACTATAGAATGTCTAGAAAGATTAGGGTTCATTATTAACTACACTAAAAGCAATTTGATTCCTGAAAAAGAATGTATTTATTTGGGTTTCGTTTTAAATTCTAAAAGAATGTGCTTAACATTACCACAAAAAAAACGAAACAATATTTTAGAACGCACAAAAAAAATGTTAAGTACTAAAAACATACGCATTCGTGATTTCGCAAGTTTTTTAGGCACACTTACAGCTGCTTGCCCGGCAATTGCATATGGTTGGGTTTACACCAAGTCATTGGAGAGAGCAAAATATATAGCCTTACTTAAGTTTAATGATGATTACGACAGATTTATGGCAGTTCCAGATAGCGTCCGTGAGGATTTACAGTGGTGGCAAAACAACATTTTGACAGGGACTAACCCTATACAAAAGTATAACTATGTACAAGAAATTTTTACAGACGCATCCACTACAGGGTGGGGCGCTGCCTCGAACGGTGAAAAAACCGGGGGTCAATGGACTGATATAGAACGTCAAAATCATATTAACTATCTGGAACTGTTAGCAGTCTACTTCGGTTTAAAATCATTTGCCTATGATAAAGTAAACTGTGATATACTTCTTCGCGTTGACAATACTACCGCCATATCGTATGTTAATCGAATGGGTGGCGTACAATACCCACACCTTAACTATGTGGCTAATTTGATATGGAAGTGGTGTGAGGATAGAAGGATCTTTATTTTTGCTTCGTACATCAAGTCTTCCTTAAATATCGAAGCAGATAGTGAGTCTAGAAAAATTAATATTGACTGTGAATGGCAATTACAGGACAAGGCTTTCATCAAGATTATTCAAAAGTTTGGTCAGCCAGAGATTGATTTATTTGCATCTCGCACAAATGCTAAATGCCCTAAATATATAGCTTGGAAAAAAGATCCATACGCGTACAATATTGACGCATTTACTATTAATTGGAAACCTTTTTTCTTCTACGCATTCCCACCGTTTGCGCTTATTTTAAAAACCTTAAATAAAATCGTCGTTGATAATGCGACTGGTATAGTTGTCGTTCCTTACTGGCCGTCACAACCCTGGTACCCCCTTTTTAAATCATTAAGTATGGGTGAGGTCGTATTTTTTCCCCCAAGTAAATATCTCCTCTCATCTGTTTTCAGATCAACCCACCCGCTGCACCTACATCTTACCCTGGCAGCGAGTGTGTTATCAGGCAAAGCTTTATCAAAAAGGGAGTACCAGAGTCTGCGTTAAATGTTATACTTTCCTCAATTACACATAGTACTAAGTCACAGTACTCTTCTAGTCTCAAGTTATGGTGGCAGTACTGTGAAGAAAAAAAGGTTGATTTTTTTGATGTTCAAATATCATCATTGTTAGATTTTCTTTCTAAATGTTTTCAAAACGGATCACGTTATGGTACGCTCAATAATCATAGATCCGCTATTTCTTTGATCTCGTCTCATAATTTAAGTCAAAATGAAAATGTAAAAAGATTTTTTCGAGGGGTGTTTAAATTAAAACCGTCCTTCCCTCGTTACAGTGTAACATGGAATCCTACTACTGTATTAGATTATTTAGATAATTATTTGCCTAATGATACAATTGATTTAGAGAGATTGAGTAAAAAACTGGTTATGCTTCTTGCCTTGGCTACTGCTCAAAGGATCCAAACTTTGACTTTGATTAAAATCTCAAATATTACATTTTACAATGATAAGATTGTTATTATTATAACTGATTTAGTCAAAACATCTGGAATAGGACGAGCACAACCAGTAATAGAGCTACCATTTTTTAATCAAAGACCAGGTATATGCCCTGCTGCTACGTTACAAAAATATATCGCGGCTACTACAGCCCGTAGGTCGAATAAAGACGACAACCTCATACTTACGCATAAGAAGCCGTACAGACCTGCTTCGTCGCAAACGATAGGTCGGTGGATTAAGGAGGTCCTCCAGCAGAGTGGCATTAATACTAGTATTTTTGGCGCTCACTCGACGCGCCATGCCACGACCTCCGCGGCTTCACGGGCTGGCATTAGCGTTGAGGTGATCAGAAAAGCAGCTGGCTGGTCTAACCAGTCAGCTACTTTTGCTAATTTCTATAATAGACCAGTTGTTAATAATATTTAAGTAAAAGCCATGTCGGTTCTCTTTCGGTAAAAATAAATACCGTGTATGATTATAATTGACGTTTTTTATTTATTTACATAATTTACGCTATGCTTATGAATTAGCAGCATTGATTATTATTACTCTCTGAACATCTACATTAGTCAATATAATACTTTTTTAAATCTAAGAGACGAAGACAAGATAATTGAATGATCAAACGAACTTACCATAAGTGAAGTTCGATCATAATTATCTTGTCTTCGTCGAAGAGATTTAAAAACCCTCCCGCCCTTTTATTTTGGATCCCTAAAAATCAATGCTTGCTATACTCTAAAAATAATGAGGTCAGTACCTGCTACCAGATCTTATATAGAGTAGCGTTGAGGGTGGATATCGAAAAGTTTTTTCTTTTTACCCTCCTTCAGCGCTAAAATACTGGTGCGAGTAGGTTCGTTAGTTGCTGGACAGAACTACATTAGTCAATATAATACTTTTTTAAATCTCTTCGACGAAGACAAGATAATTATGATCGAACTTCACTTATGGTAAGTTCGTTTGATCATTCAATTATATACCTGCTAGTAAGGGTTCTTCTGTGTTTAAGATAATGTTACCAAAATTTAATTTCAAAGATAGGTTTTACAGGCGGTACTTATTGGCTACACAGTTTTTCAGAAACATTAAACCATATTTCAGCTCAATCCAACTACTCGAAATTAGTCAAAATTCACATGCAACATTTAAAACGGACAAATAAATCAAGAAAGATTATTACCATTAAAATTGTTATAAAAGCTTTTAAAGATACAAAAACCGGCCAAGTGCGAGTCGGACTCGCGCACCGAGGGTTCCGTATCATTATCTATAAATATCTATAAACCAGTGCAAGCAGAGCCCTCCAAAGCAAAATGTACGCAGTGTGGGGTCACTTTACATTGGTCACTGATATTTACAGACATACATACATATTTACGGTTTTCGCAATTATTCCTTAATTTGTGCTATAAGACCTACCTTCGTACCAAATTTCAAGATTCTGCGTTCACGGGAAGTACCCTGTAGGTTTTGATTCCCTTGAGAGTTGCGGAAATTTGTGGCATAAACGGCTGTACCTTTTGATTGCGTTGGCTTAGAAGTTTGATTTTTTCACAGCTCGATACCTTCACGCGTTCCTGAGAAAAAGGGTGTTGACAGACGGACGGACAACAAAGTGAAATTAAGTGAAGTCCGTTTTTTCCTTTTTAGGTACGGAAACCTAAAAACGAAGATATACTTTACATACTGTTCCTAATCATTCTGGTGTGAACTCTGCTTTGTGAGCTCGGCGGTATTACCGCATGCTAGATTTTAATAAAAAATGTTTTAGTGGTCGTTAACTGGCATGAAATATAAGTAATTATGAAAATTCAGTGCATTCCTTAATGTAAAACTGTAATTTCATTTATCTAACTATTATTATAAATGTGAAAGTATGGATGGATGGATGGATGTTTGTTTGTTACTCAATCACGCCAGAACGACCCAACGGATCTGAATGAAATTTGGCACATACATAGAGAAAAGTTTGGAGTAGCACATAGGCTACTTTTATCCCGGAAAATTGCGTAATTCCCGCGGGATAGCGATAACGAATTCTTTGCAGACGAAGTCGCTGGCAACAGCTAGTTAGTCCATAAAGGCCGATAATTATAAAAAAATACGTGGTACCTACCTAAATAATCGTTTCGACAACAAATGAAGTAAAAAGGGTGGATTTTTGACGTTGTAATTTTGTGTGCAATACGTAAAGCATGGCACACAAATTACAACGTCAAAAATCCACCCAAAAGTTATAAGATTTAGATACTTTACTTTGGACTTTTACCATCTGCGCGGGAAAAGAAGCAATGAAGCATGGTGAAGTGGGAGGCATCAATACTGCGTCTTCCGGTCCGTGGTCGCTACTCTGAACCTTTCCTCCTCAACGGTTGTCTGTTCTACGACCGATGTGACATGCCCATTGCAACTTCACCGTACATACTCTTCGAGCTATGTCGGTGACTCTAGTTCTTCGGCGAATCTCCGTATTAAGAATTCGCGCAATGAAACTCCGAGCATAGCTCTCTCCGTAGCTCGTTGAGCGCTAAATAATAATAGACCAATACAATACAAAATAACCTTATACCCTGGGTATTGATCTCCCTAGGCAACAAACGGGGTGAACGGCCTGACTTTGACCCTTACAAATATATCCAGCGTTAATGTGTCTTCCCTATGTAATTAAGTGTAATTACCTTGAGGTTATTCACGTTAAAAGGAGATTTCTAACCTCAACGGGGTGAATGTCTTTGGTAAGATAGCACTGAATGGTGTGAAAAGGAAATGAGGGGCAGTAAACAGGTACTTAATGTGAATATTATTAGTGTTTGCAGATACTTCCAGTTTTAATAATTACAACAAACCGGATAACTCACGTATAAAAGCCGAAGGAATGCTCCGATTGTTTCGGACTATTCCGTAGTCCTACATCGGAGAGCGGTCGCCCCGGCGGCAGCGAAACGAACACTCAACTCCCAACTAAACAAACTAAACTTCCAGTTTTTAATTGTAACTCTAACTATCATCATCATATCAGCCGAAAGACGTCCATTGCTGGACATAGGCCTCCCCCAAGGCTCTCCACTCGAACCGGTCCTGTGCCTTCCGCATCCACCGCGATCCCGCGATCCTGATCAGGTCGTTGCTCCATCTTGTTGGAGGCATACCGACAGCTCGTCTCCCGGTCCGCGAGTCAAGATATCCAATGCACAATACCTCGTAAAGACGTCGACAACAAAAGACTATCAAACCCAAACAACAATGAAGACATTTCCAATACTAGGAACACAGGACACTTGTCAATAGCGCCGTGGTTCGAGAAGCAAAATAGTATATAAAGTGCAGTGCAACACCCAACCGGTGGTCATTCCTCCGAGCGAACTCTGTAGCTTAAGACGTAGATAGTGTAATGTATTTATTATAATTGCAATTATAATTATAATTAAATATACATTTTTGGGGGGAGTGCCCCAAGAGAGAGATCTCTCTCCAGGCAAATGTTATGCCTGGGGACCGAAGTCCGAAGGAAGAGAGTTGGAAGTTGTATATATGCATCCGTGATGAGAAACTTCGTTAGCGCGATGTAGAACATTGTGACAGCTGTCACTAGAGTTGGCGCTAGCTACCCGTGCGTCGCAGTAATTATGTAGCTGTCAACTAGGTGGCGCTAGTGTCGCTACACATTCACAAAATTCTTCAAGTTTCAATAATTTAACTCGCGGACGCCATTCGAGAACCTTCTGACCCCATCGGCCATCGGTTCTGCGAGCAATGTGCCCCGCCTGCCACTTCAGTTTCGCAACTCTAACTATAATACATACGAGTGTAAATTTGCGTCAGTAACTATAGAGCGACCGCTTAACTCAGTCCTCGCCCGCGCAGCACAGGGGCGTGGGGTGGGACGACAAAGGGGACCGAGAGAGGTGCGGGCGGGTAGTGCGCCTGCCCACATAATACTAGTTTACTTCTTATTTTATAAGAAAAATATTACCGGTTGTCGTTTTTCTTTAATTATTTCGTTCATTTCTTAACCAACGAGCTGCTTTCGTACCAAAAACCCCATTAAGGGAATAGGTGAAAATCTTAGGAATCTAGGAAAATAGGAAGTTGAATGACAAGTGACTTATTTGGTCAACCTTAACACACATTAACCCCCTTATTTATAAACGCTCTATAGGCTTCTGCTAACTTGGCAATCGTTTGTCCTTATCTGTGAAAGGTAAATGTCAAAGTGACAAACGATTACAATACAATGCAATACAAATACTCTTTTCTCAAGCATGCTCGGAAATGTACGCGTTAATGTCGCGAAATGAAGCCAAGAAGTTTCACATTTACGATCTAGGCCAAGAAGTAATGTGGTGCGGTCGAAATGAAGCCAAGAAGTTTCACATTTACGGCCTAGGCCAAGAAGTAATGTGGTGCGGTCGGCGGGTGCGGCGGCGCGGTGCGGCGGCGCGGGGCAGGTGTGCGGTTAAACATGGCGCGAGCAATAGTTTGTTCAAATGGCATGTTTCAAAAATTAAAAATGCGGCAAATTAAACAATTTTTACTTGATTTCCTCGCATTGCTTGAGAAAAGCACTTTACAATCCTCGGCCGGAAACAGGGATTGCAGGACTCGCTTTATCCGGCCTCGTCTACGACTCGGCCGTGTACCCCAACCTCGTCCTGCAATCCCTTACTTCACGACCTCTGCAGTAATGTACTATTATCAAAAATTAAAAATGCGGCTAATTAAACAATTTTTACTTGATTTCCTCGCATTGCTTGAGAAAAGCACTATACAATCCTCGGCCGGAAACAGGGATTGCAGGACTCGCTTTATCCGGCCTCGTCTACGACTCGGTCGTGTACCCCAATCTCGTCCTGCAATCCCTTACTTCACGGCCTCTGCAGTAATGTACTATTATTGAACACCACAATTCAGTACAAAACAAAAAACTAAGTTAACAAACTACTAAGTTAGCAGAAGCCTATAGAATAGAGCGTTTATGAATAAGGGGGTAACAGTTTTAAGGGATCAATCAAGTACTTATTAGAAATTTCATACGCCGCGTTTGATCGTTAGACATTTCTATGCAGTATGTTTTTATGTAAAGCACGTTCAGAGATCAATACCACATAAACTGGTACCCATTGTCCCTTTTCCCACACGTCTTATAGAAGTCGAAAATTTCCATATCCCATTCTTAAGATTTATAGGCACAGCAGCTACTTAGGGCACCTTTTCCGCATTAACGACAATCCAACCCTTTTCAGCTGTCACGATCTCTTGGATCCGCCTTGAGATTTCTCAAGCGAGATCCACAATTACTGTGATGCCTGAAGTCTGGAAGACGCGAGGGGTTCAGGTTAGGTTTTTAAGAATTATTTTTCAATATAATTTTCAGGTATAAGGTTAAAAGTCCTCTGTTTCAGGAATCGCAAATTCCAAACATATTTAATATTTTTTTTTTATCCCCAAGGCAGCAGTCTCTGGATTCTTTCTAGACACCTATCAAGCGTTGAGTGACATTGGGACGCGTATTGAATGCGATAGGTCTGCGACCCCGTCATACAAGGTTAATGGCAGGATGTGCTGACACGTATTGGCAAGAATAAAATGAGGAATAATCGTTTCGGTTTTTGGTCTTTCGTGCTTTTATTAGGGTTCCGTACCTCAAAAGGAAGTTTATGTCAAAAGTTCAATTTTTATTACAAGCTTTTTTTGCTGACCGTAGTTTTTGCTGACTGTACTTGCATTGTCATCCGTCTTGCATAATATGTGTGTACCAAATTTCAAGTCTATTGGATCAATCGTTGAAGAGTTCGCTCCTGCGGAGACGATCCTGGCTAGGTCACCAGAGAACTCCACTACCAGATTATTATATAGTCATCCCGACTTACATAAGTATGCAAAATTTCAGCTCAATCGATTGAAAATATACAATACATACCTACAAATGATGCAAGTTAAATAATATCTTTAGTTTAGAATTCAAAATTTTGTTTCTCGACATTATTTTATTTTATTTAACGTACTCGCAGTTCATTTCCATTATCCACCGAAAGAAACGCTTGGCACTCAAAGTTAGAAAACTCTCACACAAAAGTATAAAATCACGTACTAATTCATAAATTGCCCAGCAAACTCGTCTGTTTCTTTCATTTGAGATGGATTCCGAGTTTTCTTGCCGGGCTTAATTTAAAAACTTGGATTGCCACCGCAGGGCTACGCGAATCATTTCGGTTTTTATGTGACAATGTTTATGAAGTATAAAGATGTTCGTGACTGCTTTGATTTTACGAATTAAGAATTCATTCCACTGTGTAGATTTTCTGAACTTTATTTGGATTGTGCGCAGTACAGTCACCTTTAGGCATTCAAGCTGACTAGGAACTTAAACCAAGACTCGTGACCAAATTGGAGACGTTTTGTATAAAGGTCAGGGGCCTTACCATGACGTCCTAATTCCGACTCTGTTCAAGTTTTAGCTGTCACTTTTAGTATGAATCTGACAGCGAACAAACCTAAACTAAACGCATTAAGACCTCATGGTAAGGCCCCAAGTCAAGAATAACCGAAATCGACAAGCATGTACAAAGAGATTGATGAGTGTGAATGAAGCGAAAGATCAAGTCAGAAAGTCAGGATCGTAGCAAGTGGAACAAAATAGTATCTGCCTACCCCTGTTGGAAAGAGACGTGACGGTATGTAGGAACGGAAAATATTTTGATCAAGCACATAACTATGCGATGGCCAAACGAGTACATAATATTATCTATCTAGACAACTCTAATATGGTTTTTTTTTCAAGCAAAGTACTATCTGATTTAAACCTATTTTATACTTTCCTAGCTAACACAATGATTTAATTTATAAACAAGATAGCCATGATATCAATGTAGGTACCTACCTAGTTAAACGATAACATAATATATATTTTTTTTAAAGTCGTTTATTTTAATTTGAGTTGGAATAGGCTAGGTCTGATTAGGTAATTTACGCCAGATTTAGATTACAAAAATAATTTAAATAGGTGCATGAAATAATATCTATTCGAATATTTTAACTATTTCTAAATAAAGCTATCTTCAAGAATATCTTTCACAGCAAGACAATTTTTGTGAACAGTAACAAAAATAAAAGTTCAATCAGTATATTTTTCGTAGATATGAAATGTTTAGCTATATTTGAAATATCTGTGTTTGAAACAGCACTTATTTACTTCCACGATGCTCTATAAAGTTATTTTAAGGAGATATCTCAAAATAAAAACCAACAAATCAGTAGTATCGAAAATATCGAACAGAACAAACACATCATCTACATAAACTGCTCTTGTCATCTGAGGTACTATTCTCACGACACGTTATTGACTGTGTCCCGTGTCAGATATTCATGCTGGTTATAAGAGTATAAGCTTTCTCCCATGTCTGAGGTAGCTGTCTTTGTTAAATGTAATGAAAACTTATTTTAAGGTCTGAGACACACGCAGGCTTCCCATAAGGTCGCAGTATCAAAACACCTTAAAAAGCACCCGATGCAAAACTGCACTGATGCGGAAAAGTTTGCTGGGAATGGCACCGCAAATTTTCAATAAAATTCCTGCTGACGTAAGGGTGTTAAAGATAAATATATTTAAAAAGAGATTGACATCGTTATTGCTGGAAAAATGTTATTATACCACGCAACAATTCTTAAATGATAATGATCTGTAAATTGTTTTTGTATTTTTAGTAATTTTAAGTACTTCTTGTGTTTATTGTAATTTTAATGTCCAATGTCTACCTATGGTGTTCCGATATGCAACGGATATTTGTATGCCTAGCGGCAAAACATGGAGGGTCCTTAATGTCATAAGATCTTGTAATTTGTAATCTACTTATGTTTAACAAATAAAAAAATATTCTATTCTATTCTATTCTATTCTATTCTATTCTATTCTATTCTTAGGTTTCAATGTACTAGGCAAAGGACATAATAAAAAGTTAATTCTCGACCATCACAACAATGCAAACTCCAACCCATCACTATTTTGATTCTCCTTTCCAACTTTGTGCACACAATCACACTAAGCGTATTCTTTAGGTCTCGTTACCTTAGGCGTCGTCTACCCCGCAAGGGATAAAAAATTGATTAGCATGACTATGTGTACCTATGTTCTGAAAGCGTTGAATCATGATGACAGCAATGACGATAAAGAGTTAATCATCATATTATGTATCATTATATGTATCAACTAACGGTGGCATCTTTATTGGTTAATATTACATACTAGCTTCTGCCCGCGACTTCGTCCACGTAGAATTAGCAATTGACATGTTTATCGCTATCCCTCGGGAACTGTGCAATTTTCCGAGATAAAAAGTAGCCTATGTTTCAATCTAGAGTACCAGCTATCTTTATTCCAAATTTTATCCAAATCCGTTCAGTCGTTTTAGCGTGAAGAAGGAACAAACATACACACTCACTCACTCACATCGTCACATCATCAAATCGTCACAAACTTTCGCATTTATAATATTAGTAGGATAACTTTGTTAGATTTAAGTAAAATTGTACCGTTTGTGCCCAAATAAACATTAAAACATATTTTACTGAATACGAAATTTATGGTCCGCTATCAAAAAATCACCATCTGAAACTGCAGCACAGTTCGGTACAATACAATAACTCTTTATTGAACACCACATATAACAATCAAAACAGAAAAAAGGTATACAGAAGTAATAAGTACTTTAAGTGCGCAAATACCGTATCGTAATTATTCCTCAAATGTTAATTTACACATTGTTATTAATTGCTACGACTCAATAGAAAAAAGGAACTCTCGAACGCCAATAAAATTTAAATTAAATATTCCAAAACGGTAGGTATAATTGTACACAAATATTTCCGCACCGAAATTAAATGCTCACCGTTCTTCCGCAATCGTGCCTCCCAATATGCGGAAAAAGATTCTTCGCCTGGAGGCATCTCAGATTAATAAGGAGTAGCCCATTCAGGTTATAACAGAAATTGCGGGAGATGTCTTACAAAATGGCGACACACTGCTCCATAGTTTTATGATTCTCTAAACGGAACTAGCCCGTAGCGTGAGGTAATCGCTGCCAATAAGGATGATCGAGCCAACTTTCTTCATAACGGGCCAGAAGATTATAAATACTTCAGAGGAAGGCTAGAATAATACCAAAATGCATTTCATTTTGATTTTGTTGACACAGGATACATGGACTACGTGGCTAGTCTAGCCGGCTCCTTTGCTTATGCACATAATATTATTATTTTTATATAAGTATTGCAGAACTGACCAAATATCATTATCGCGGGCCATTACGCTATTAATTCCGAAGGAACATCGGCGGATTAAATTACCGGATTAAATTCCTTCGCGGGTCGTAGTTTGCCCATCACTAAAGCTGCAGCAGCTAACCCTACCAATATGGTTTAAAGCAGAAAGTGTTTTTTTACCTTTTCTTTTTATACCATAATTCTCTCATAAATCTTAGTCTTTATGAAATTCGATTTAGTAGTGTCAAAATGTAATCCAAATTTATTGCATTAATTAAGATTGTTTTTTTCCTGCAAGTCCTAATAATTTAATTTTGATGGTGTTGGGTACAACATCATCATAATCATTATCATTCGGGAGAAGTCCAACGCTGGATAGTCCTTCCCCAAGGATCTCAACGACGATCGGTTTTATGCTACCCGCAGCCAATGGGTTCCCTTGATCTTCATCAGATCGTCCATCCACTTTGTGGGAGGCCTGACAACATTTGGCTATTTTAACATCAGCCATGTTTACCCGTTTGTTAGGTGTTGGTCGTCTGTGGCGACTCTGTGTCCACATATTATTCGAGAGACTCGTATTATTCTTCTCAGAGAGAATTGTTCGTAAATGACACAATGATTAGGTTCCCGACTATTGTTATAAGAAAGGCGATTTCTCCTTATAACGTTTTACTTGTAACGAAATTGCTGGGAATTATGCTTTATGAATCTAGGTCAGAAATACAATGGGAAGGATTAACGTATATCTGAAGTTAAGTCTTTTCTTAGGCTGTTTCATGGCTTACTTATGAAAGAAAGAAAGAAAAACGTTTATTGTTATTAATATGACACATCCAAATGATACGAATGATCCAAATAATCTTGAACCCTCAATTAATCGTACTGGCAGTTTGACAATGATATTTTTTGATCAATAGCAGTCTTCACGACAAAATATTGTCAAAATATACCAAAATTCTTTATGACAGTCTTTTGATCTAAGCTTTAGTAGACACACGAGCACTGTTCTTGTCAAATTAGCTCATTTCATTATAGTTGATTTATCCAGATCATGTCCGCTATGCGAGTGCATAACAACTATCACTTTGGCCGATCTAGATAATTAGAATTCTTCCTCATAGAAGCGGTTATAGATGCACGACTTTGTGCCTATTCTGTCCAGATCGCTACCGCCATTTTACTTGTTATTTCTGCCACCAGGCAGCTGTGCTTACACTGCTGTGCTGTATTCCAGCGTGGAGAGTAGCCTTCTAGGCAAATTTGCCGACTGTACTGATTACTTATCAACCAAGTAACCTACTTGCTCGTTTTCCATCCTTGTTAGCATTAGTTTGCGGAGGTCCATAATAATGATCCTTGTTACTCCGATACCAAAAACCACAAAGCGTACAGAGTAAAAAGTACAGCCTTCATCGTTGTACAAAACAAAAGCTACAACTGAAATAAATATAACATTCGCTCAACCTAAACCACCAGGTGACTTCCCCAATTCAAAACAGACCCTATAAAGATTTCCCTTGCCCTTTCAAGATTTACGACAGCCGCAACATGCCTGCTGCAATATGGCCGATATTGCATTTTTTACCGTGACACGCGTAAAATTGCGTGATTTGTTAGTTGCAGGTGCAATTTTTAGGGGTTCTGTTGTGATATTATGGAATAGTTGAATGAATAGTGTTTTGATTGCAATTTTATAGTCGTAGTCGACCCTTTGATCGTATTCATTGGTTGCATAATCAAGGCCAAAATACTACAGATTTGGTTCGTAACCTATTGTACCTTTGAATACCGTAATTGACTAATTAACAGATTGAATGACGCCAACCGCACAAATTAAACTAAGTACATTATGTGTACATATCTATCAGCTAAAGATAAGAATTCAACAGACATAATGTTTCCTAAGAAGGCGGGATTTTTGATTTTCTCATTGGAACAGAACTAAAAATAAAATAGTGTAGGGAATCTGCTATTATTTTATTAAAAACACACGATTTTATTAACGAATTTTATTTAAACGGTTTAACAAATAACTCACAAACAAGGAACAAAGGCTGTAATAATTCTAAACAAGTCTTCAACACGGTTTTGATTAGAATCACGCAATAATAGAAATAAGGAGCAACACCAGATAGCTCACAATACACGGTGACAAGGCAGATGCTGCCAGGGGACGGTCGAGGGGCAAAGAGGACCCTGGCGCTGGAGGAGCGGTTATTTAAAGACTAGTCGCGTGACGTCACTTGTTAACCACTAATAGTCTTAGTCTCTAACAATAGAGATTTTATATTTCCCCACCAGGACAACCACTACGGGCACTAAAGGTAGTCCAGTTGTACCGATCCGGGCCCTCGCATCGGTCAAAATTCACAAATAAAATATTTATACTCTCTTATGGAATACTATTCCATATACATTTATCACATAAATGTGAAATTAAATAATATAAATACCTATTAATAAAATACGAATTGTTTCCACAAAAATGGGAACGCATTTAAATTGATGAAATAATTACATCAGGCAAAATACCATTACATATTCTGTGCAATACTTGTCAATATTTGTCAAGTTATTTGCGAAAGAACCTCAGACTAACAAATAGTCGTCCCACAAACAAGGTAAAGATTAGAGGAATATCTCTAGGAGTTGCCACAGTGAAAATCAGTAAGGCAGGTTCACACACATTTGAACTCTTGTAAACTGTGAAGTTAAACCTTCCGCCACCATAGACAAAATAGTCTCAAGTATTAAAATATTTTGGTAAATAAATATAAGAACATCAATAAAAGCAATGTTATTTACGAACCATCTTGGTCAAGCTTTGGGGAATGCTTACGGTTTTCGTTAATACGACGCAAATGATTTAATGTATAAATGTAGGAGCACCTTAATGTCTAGATAAAATATAATTCACTTTAATTCTTACTTTTTATGGACAAAAGGGCTTCAAGTAACATTAATTCGTCGTCAAAAGTATGCATTATCGTTAAGTAAATTACCACACCTTTAAAACAGGTTGTCTATAAACAATAGATTCACAAGACGTCACACTAAGTGCGGGTCTCACACATGTACAAAATACTGAATTCATAGTATTTCATTACAACCAAAGTTGAAAATAATCAACAATTCCATTAGCTAATTATGAAGACAAATTACTCTATTAAGATCAATCTTTAACAACTATCAATAAAAAAAAGAAAGTATTAAATGGATTACACATGACCATCTAAGGGAAAAGATACCAACATAAGAAACAAAAATGCACTACAAAAATATTTACGAATAATCAGGGCTCTTCCTCTTTGGCTTCGCTGCTCGCCACGGTCGGTTCGGTTCGTAAGCTCGGTTCTTGCAAGCACACTTTGATATAAGAAAAAATACGCGAGATCGGGTCGCAACTGGTTTACGTTTTACATTAATTGATTGAATTAATTGTATCGATATTATTGTTGTGTGAAATAGTGTTCTGTGGTCGCGAATGCCGGTGATCTTCCCTAACCTTATCCATGGCGGCTCGGGGCGACTCTCCGGCGCCTAAGCTCCTCTTTCTCATTCTTTAGAGCCTAGCTGGATTTGCGATTATAGGATACTAATTAGCTTGTGTGCTTGAAGTAGGGACTATACGAAACACGGTTTTCGGGTTTCAAGTCTGGCTACCTAACGGTGATAACAAGGGCTTGGAATTTCAACACACTGTTTCAGTGTGAGCTGATGCGTGAGGTCGACTCAGCACCCGACTCCCAGCGAAATATCTGGGTAGGGTAAATTCCTCCTAGCGTGTACCCAGGCTTCCGTGTTCTGCTAGTCGGAACGTGGGAACTGGTGGCGCTGGTCTCTTATCTAAATATGTATATATTCACACTACCCCTATAACCCTGGATAGGATGTCGCCTGCACCCCTGGCTTCGGCCGTGGGCGATGTCAATACACATGGCGTAGGACCTAGGTACACTCGGAGATGCCACTCCAATCCCTTATTTAGAGTAGTTTAGGAGTTTCCATTGCACTTCTGGAAACTACATAACACAACGCACGTTTAACTGTAAATGTGAGGTTCTTCCTCTAGATTTCAATACACAGCTGATTAGAATAGGAATATTATTTTAGGCATGAATAGGGAGGTTTTTATTTATACCTATTAGGTTAGGCTTTTGCTTACTTCAATATCTGATTTAACTCGTAACGTTGACGCTTGTTATTATACCTATTTACTTACCATGTTTAAGATAGAATGTTTAAATAAAGCTAGTACTAATTTCTATAGCTTTGTGGGCGAGTTTTATTGTTGCATTTAGATCCAATTAAATCAGAACCAGAAATAGAGTAAATGATTATAATATTTTATCACTTAATAAACAACAAAGTGAATCAAAGAAACTCCCATTGTAAAATACTATTTAAGTGAATTAGTTTCCCTCCTGTACCTGAATGACGAGACAGCATAGCATAATAGGATTAGTATCAGGTAGGAATCTGGTTCTAGTCTCCTCTTACCCATTGTGGTACAATAACATGACATACAGACTAAAGACAAGTAAAATCACAAGTCTTGTGCCGGAGTTCCTGTAGGGTCTCTGGACGAGGAACATGGTCACTGGCAAAGATCAGTTGAGAAAAATCTCAAGGGCGAATGGCGGGGCCCTGACTTTAGCACAAAAGACAATTACTCACTTTCCTACATAAATGCTCTTGTTATAATTTAGTTTAACCATTTAACAGTACTAGGGCAATACCTACATTACATCCATGTACATTATACTTGCCCTAAGATATATATAAAGACTCCCAGTTATTACCTTTTAATTATAATTACTCATCTCTCATTGAGGTTCTTTAGTAGTGATTTGTAGAAGCTGAGTTTTGTGTGAGCGGTTCAGATAGGAGTAGGGCATTTCAGTGTTAATTCTTAGGGCCTAGTTTACTTCTAGAGTTAGCATCTCTTGCCTCCACTAAACGAATTTGAGTTACTATCTCAACGTAGGAAATAGACGATCACGCTGGCCATATTTCATACCGTCCGTTCAATCCGAATAGCTTCTTATAGGTAGTAATTAATTAAGGCTAGGAATTGCATAGTATGAGTAGATAATTAGCCGTAGATGTAGTCTAGATTGGTGTCTGGGTGCTGCTTGTAGTCTAGTCTAGGTATAAGGTATATTTAGGTCCATATTAAATTAATTATAAGAAAATTAGATATAAGACCTTAGATGTAAGCTAGTATAAGGGGTTTAATATATAAGATATGGGGGGGTTTTGTACACAGTAAACTAAGGTGTATCTTCGGAATTGGAAATAGTTTATTTCATTACCTATTTCTACTATCGTATTTCTATGTATAAAATAAGAATAAAAATATGGTCTGAAAATCCAAATGGCCTGAGGCGATTTGTGTGTTGTGTATACTGCACGTTGAACTGTTACTATTTTTCTCCACACATAGGTAGGTACGATAAAAAATCAGAATGTCAACGCACTCAAACCAAAACCGTTGTAGAAATTAAGATAATTGAAATCTCATCTAAGGACGTTAATACTTCTTTTAAGTAGACAGTTTTAAAAACTTACTTTATAGATATCGTCTAGACAAGTGAAGCACTTAACAACTCTTCTAGATAATCAAGTTACGGCAAATGAAACTACGACTAAGAGTTCACAGACAAACACTGAAATTTTATGTTTCATTAGCCTTTTTTGTTAGCCACTCTATGTTTAAATTTAATGGCCAATCAAATAGTTCATTACTGTGCCTGTTAAACAAGAAATTGACGAACCTGACTTAAAAACAGTTAATATTTTTGTGTAAATATTGGCGACGGCTTTCAAATGGAATTTAGGGTTCATTACAGGTTATTGACGTTTGTGGGTATGGCTGGTGGTAGAAGATTAAAATTAATTACTTTTATTAATAAAAGCCAAGAGGGTATCTATACTCTCTTACATAAATTATAGTGACAATGGAAGGAAACTCTAACTCAGTTTAAATCCGATTTTACATTATGCAACTAATTTCGTGCATATTGGAAATTCGCATTACATTGCTCGGCCGATAACCTAACGCTTCAAAAGTGATTACTCAAACGCCGCAGTGTAATGCTAGTTGCACGAAATTAGTTGCGTAATTTAAATTCGGCTTTAGGATTTGAACTGGGCGTGGATGTGCCAGTCAGTCAGAAAGATTTTTTTAGATTAGATTAGATAAGATTAATTTATTCATTCAATAAAAATTACATCATAAATTGTACATAAAGTTTATTTGACTTCATTTTTCGCAGTAAACAGTTTTGTTAGTTGCCGCTTGAATATTTCTCCGCCATTTTTAGTTCTATTTCTAGTGGCTGCAATTACATAAAATCCACATGTCGAATTTCACCTAATACCAGTGGTTGGATTGACGTACGGTGTACAATTTATACATAATGCAGATCAATAAATATATCAATGATAGTCAACCAAAAAAACTTCAAAAAAGGACCAGTGACGAACTCGTGATTTAATTAAATACTCATCTTATATTTACGTGTTCACGAAAAGCGGTGATTGTTTTTTTGATTCTTCTTAAAATTGTGTACGCCGAAAAATTACGAGCACAATTTTCTCTCCTGACTTCCGCATATACAAACAATAACGGGTATTATTCGGCGAAGCCAGGGCGTGGAACCTAGAGAAATGAAATAAGTTTCCTATGAAATTTATCTTTATTACCTACCGTAAGAGTTGGCGAATGAAATATTAGCAAAATCGCGGTCAATGATCGGTAGGAGCAATGTTCGGGACTCCCTATAATATATGAGATAGTTATGTAAAACTATATAGTATTGTACGTGTTTACATATAATGATACTTTTAAATTGGTTCGCTGAATGTATCAAGCTAAAATAACTTTGACTTTCTTTAGTAGAAATAATACAATACCTACTTAATTTCTTTTTGAAAAACAAAGTTTGTCTTACACATGGGAAAAATACTGATTTTATTATATTATTCAATAACAAAATGGAAATCAGTGACTAGCGGCTCTTTCTTTTGGTCTCTGTGCCGTATTAAAATTTTTGCAAATAATGAGATTTTTCTTTGAAAAACAAAAATATTCTTGTACGAAGCTGCATATAAAATACTAGCGACCCGCCGCGGCTTTGCACGGGTGTAATCAGTGTTCCTCTACTATTAATATATTATATAATAGCCCATGTTACTCAGGGTGAATGTAGCTTTCCAATGGTGAAAGAGTTTTTGAAATCGGCACAGTAGTTTTTGAGTTTATTCATTACAAACATTATACACAAAAATACAAATCTTTCCTCTTTATAATAATTAGTATAGATAGATAGGTTCAACATGAAACCACTGTGAGCCTCACACATAATTACAACACACCGAATAACTCACGTATAAAAGCCGAAGAATTGTTCGTTGCGAAATGAACACGGTGCGGTGTGTTCGTTTCGCTGCCGCCGGGGCGAGCGCTCTCTGATGAAGGGCTACGGAATAGTCCGAAATAATTGTCGGAGCAATCCTTCGACTTTTATACGTGAGTTATCCGTTGTGTTGTAATTATAGGTAGATAGTATAGAAATTATAGATATAGATTAGTATTTATATAGAAGTATAGAAAACAACATACTATTCTCTTTAGAAAGAGGAATCAGCAACTGTACCCTGTGAATCCAATACACTGTATCTTGAGTTACAGTGTTTTGAATTAACAACGTCCATTCGATTTCTTTTTGCCTGTTACATGGTCCTGCATTCAAATATTATGGGTCTTATACTAGAACAACTGAGATATCGCAATGTAAAAAACACTGTATTTCACTAAAACTAAAGTCTTAAAATAGCAAAACACTGTAATTGAACATGCAGTGTGTTGTCAAAATAATCCACGCGCGTTCCAAGATACAGTGTTTTGACAAAACTAAGTAACAAGCCAATAACCATGACTCGCGCGATGCTGGTGCGCCAATCACAGCGCGGCTGAGCGGCAATCTTGATCGCTATTGGTCGATTTACCGGGAGTCAGTTTGAAGCACGTATTCAAGTATAGTATTTTGGTTTTTGAAAAATATACTTAGACTAGCTTCTGCTCGCGACTTCGTCTGCGTAGAATTATCAATCAATCAATTAATCAATCAATCAATCATTTATTTGCTAACATAAGTAATTGTTGATATATATTATGTTAATCGCTATCCCGCGGGAACTTTGCAATTTTCCGGGATAAAAAGTACTATAGCTAACTCTGTTCCAAATTTTATCCAAATCCGTCCAGTCGTTTAAGCGTGAAGAAGGAACAAACATACACACTCACATCGTCACTCACAAACTTTCGCATTTATAATATTAGTAGGATAATCATTGGCTGTTACACTACTGTGCCTCCTGTGACAAGTGATACAAGTGCAAAATGGACATTTTACGGGAGAGCGAAAATAAGAAAAAAAAATCTAGTTTGTGAGCCAAGGCGACTAGCTTTTACCGAAGCACTTTTTTATAGATAAAAATATATTCTATAAACATGCATTTAGTGTTTTTCGGTAAATATTGTAAGTTCGAAGAAAATCGCGAAAAACCTGTGAGTTGTACCTATTGAAATGTCTAATATGAGTAAATAATATGTGTTAGATGATACAATTTCAGTTACTCGTATATCATGGTGCACCCCTGGAGCACCCATTATACATATATCTTGATGTAAACTGAAATAAGTACATGAACTCGTAAAATCCTATAAATCAGCGTAATTTCCCAGTTCAATGTTGCTTGAAGTAAAACATAAAACTACTAACTAAATAGATTTTGACAAAATAAATATAAAATTGGTCTTGCATTGGTAGGTACTCTTGAGTTGTACCCTGATCTGGTTTTAGAAAAGTTGGTCAAAAGTGATATAACTGTAGTTATATTGTTATAAAAGTATATTTCCGAAAAAAATACCGAAAAATTTAATGTGAAAATACTTAAGTACAATTCCACTTAAACCACAAAACACGAAAATAGCCCTTAGAGCTATTACATAAAGGCGGTTACAACTTGATATAGATCAATTTACACGATTTTTTTGCCGAAATGCTGCTAGTTGTATCACTATTCACAAAATTATCTCCGAAACTATAGCAACCAAAAAGTCGTTTTTTTTTTTGGACATTTCTAAATAAAAACACACAAAAGGGTACAAGTCGATTTATATCACTTGTCACAGGAGGCACAGCTATGTACTTGCGAGATATGACGAGAGATTTTATGTAGGTAATGAATAATGTTTATGTTATGTTCTTAATAATTACCTAGTAATGTGTTCTTTAATGTTGAGACTGATTCTGTTGTTAAAAGCATTTAAAAATAAGTTTACGCAGTCATATATTATTGATATTGTAAGTGAATTATTCTAATATAAAAACTTCATTAATTAATAAACTCGTGTGTTATATTGCTGGCGGCACATTAGATAGGGACTTACATTGTTGAAGCAAGTGAGAAAAACACTGATTTGACATGGTAATACACTGTAACTATAAAATACAGTGTATTGCCCTAACAATCTCTTGATTCGCTTCAGATGACTATCGCGGCAATACAAGTTATCTATGATAGATCATTGTATTTACGGTAAAATATTTTTTTATTGCTAGGGCTGAAAAGCTTATAAAATTTCCTTTTTATTGATATTAAACACTCAAAACTTTCTGAAGAAAATGGAGGAGTAATCCTCTAAAAACGAAAAAAAGTGTTTTTACCCGTTTTCTCAAAATCTGTCTTTCGGAGTTACAGTGTATTGGATTCACAGGGTACAACTACAAGACTTATAACCCAGAAGCTTGGCTCTCTTGCAAATGGTTCTTGTACATTAAAACTAACCCATCCACCTACTGAAGTATTTAAAAATAAATTTAAGGCACGTATTACAGACTAGATCAACGAAGCCAACAATGGACACTAAAACGTCTCAACAAGGGTGAAATCGTATAGCGTGCTACGTTGTCCTTAGCAGGATAATAAAGAGTACTTGTCTTGCACGGAAGTCCTTGTTATCGTTTGACCAAACGCAAGCGCCATCTAATTTGCTGTGTGGCGCCATCTCTTGGCATCTTTAGAAACATTATGTATAATTTCTGTCGTAGATGTTGCTCTGCAGCATTCTCTCGACGTGATGTAGTAAGCGGTTAAAACTGGAATTGCTATGCTGGCTGCTTTATATTTGCCACTATTTTCTGTCTTTAGGTCTTTTAAAGACACTCGCTCCAGCTATAGATCCTACTAGGTAAATGCTAAGTAATAGATAATTATTGTAAATGTGAATCTGTCTGAACGGATCTGGATGAAATTTAAAACAGAAACAGCTTTTAGTCTGTGGGTTACTTTTTATTACAGACAATTAATGATTATATCGCATTGCGCATGAATATCAATCTTTTTATGTAAACAATTATAAATAATAAATAAATAAATAAATATCTTGGGACAATTGACCTAGCCCCAAACTAAGCAAAGCTTGTAATATGGGCACTTGACAACGGATAAACATACTTATAATAATATAGATAAATACATACCTATACCTTTTGTTACCTTATTACTTCTGTATACCTTTTTTCTGTTTTGATTGTTATATGTGGTGTTCAATAAAGAGTTATTATTGTATTGGATTGTATTGTACATACTTAAATACATAATTAAACATCCAAGACTCGAGAACAAACATTCGTATTTTCATACAAATATCTGCTCCGACCAGGGATCGAACCCGGGACCTCAAGCTTTATAGTTACTTAGGTTAGGTTTGGGTTATAACTTACTTAGGTACTTTGTATTTCTTAACAAATATTATGAAAGGAGACTTTAGTCACTTCGCGAATCGCTTTGATCAAATTCCGCCTTGGAAATGAATTTGTTAGTTTTATTTAAATTGGCCGTAATCCAAACTTCAATCTTCATTCGAGATTTTGTTCTACAAATTCTAAATGATCCCCACTAAATAATACTAAGGAGGCTTTGAATGTAAATCGAGTACGCTAATGAGTTTCTCTTCCAATAAATCTCTTTGGTACTCATTAAGTTGTTCCGAAATTCAGACTTTTCTAACAGACTAAGGAAAACAGAGTTTCTGTATTGAATACCTCTCGCAAACTGGCACGTAATAAATTAAAAAAATAAACTAGGAACCCATTTAAATTTGGAATGAAATAACAGACATAAAAATACCGCATTGCTGAAACATTACTGGCAACTTAACCTCCTTTAAGCTTTAGCAACTAAGAAAAAAAAACCTTTGAATTTTACGCAATTGGAAAGAAGAAACACGCAAAACGAGGACATAACATTCGCGAATATTCTTGACTGACCAGTGGAGAGCCGAAAATTAAAAGTAAGTATCAAAAATAAGTCTTTAACGGCAAGCACGTTACTATCTTATACCTTTTCTTACTAGCTTCATTAGACAGTGGCAAAATACAGTTGTTGTCAACAGTTAGCCAATAGCCACGCTTTTTCTTCTCCACGCCCGTTTTTGCCATTTATTTCTTTAATTTTGTTTACAATGAAAATACTGTCCCCTCTAAGCTGCGTTCTCGTAATGGTAGCCATTACAAAAATACCCGGTTCGATGACGTCTTGATACATTTTAAATGCTTTTTTAGGGGCATGATAGGAGATGTGTTTTAGGAGGCTGTAAAAGTTTTATTCAGACAGCGTGTTTGCCGCGAATATAAAGAGCGTATGATTTATGAAACAAGGACGGATACATCTTATTCATGTGTCTGAGATTTGGGATAGTATCGGCTCTGGTTGTTTTCAGGGTTTTGTAAACCCGTAAGGGCTAAAGCAATGATTATTTATGTATCTGTTTAAACCAAACAATGTTGGTAACTTAAAGCTCTATTTGTATAGTATCAACAAGAACAACTGAGCACTGGGTGAACTGTAGTAAAATTTGTAAATTGTAGTAAAAAAATCGAGAAATTTAAATGCTCCCATTTATTTTTTATTCAAAACCATATTCTATTTTACTGGTAACTTACGTTATTATCTTCTACATATACATACAATACATAAATCACGTCTTTATCCCTTACAGGGTAGACAGAGCTTAAACTATAAGAAACAGAGCCTAAGGTAACAAAACGTAAGGCCACGTTTAGTATGATTGTGGGCGTATAGATGGAAAGGGGAATCAAAATAGTGATGGGTTGCTATCCGCATCGCCTATGACGTGACGCTAAGATTTTCGCCCATTCCGCAATTATTGGTTCCAGCAACAAATAAAGCTGACAAGTGACAATAAGTATTATTCCTAGAAATTCATCAATCGCCAATATCGTTTTCGGGAACTGAAATGATTCCTTGAATGTAGTATTATTTGGTTCTCAAGTGGCGATCGTGATCCGGACGACGTAGTGTTGGCAGGCCTCCCACTAGGTGGACTGACGACATCGTAAAAGTTGCGGGAAACCGGTGGATGCTGGTGGCGACTTGTCGTTCATTATGGTGTGCTAAGGGGGAGGCCTTTGTTCAGCAGTGGACGTCTTCAGGCTGATGATGATGATGATGATGAGTATTATTTGGATCCATAAAAGTACGGCTACCAAGCAATATTTATTCAGTACAAACAAGGTTTTTGATCACTTCGTGGAATACCTTAAGAGATAACCAAAAATTATTTTATTTCTATGTAAGATAGCTTTCACACATTGTCTAGTATTTATTTACTGGCAAACTCAACACTACTTGCTGGCTGGTCTGTCAGTGATGATAAAACATAGAATGTACCACTTGCTTCTCTTCAGAGAAGGTCAAAGCTCATCGAGGGAACGGGTGAAAATTTCAAGAATCATAATAAAATTATGTTATAGGCGATGCGGCTAGCAACCCATCACTATTTTGATACCCCTTCCCACCTATTCACCCGTAATCATGCTAACCGTGGCCTTTAGGTCTTGGTACCTTAGGCTCTGGCGACCCCGTAGAGGATAAAGACGTGATTTACGTATATAAGTATGTATGTAGACTCAACACAAATATTTAGTCTAGATATTTTTATTTAGCATCGCTTTAGTATCGCCTTGACATTTACTATGGCAGGATTCGCTATTTGACGGTACAATGAACCTGTTCTTTCTGATCGTATTTGTAAATACAATATAATAATACAGATCACAGGGGAATATATTTTCAGAACAACTTATTTCCACTTTGGTGACGTATCTTCAACCTTAACTTTTGACAGACAAGATCAAATAACAAACGCTTTATATTGTAAAATAAGTCTTTTTGATCTGTTGGTCTTCAAAGGCAACACATTACTTTGTGATATTGTATCAAATAGTGTTCGCCCACATGTCGTTGATTTGATCGTAAATCTGATTTCTAGAATTGAAACGTTTTTTTATGATACGAGTCAACCTTTTTACAAAAACCGAAACGAAAATTAACCATGTCGAATCTCGGGCAGAACGCGGGTATTTTCAGATACATTTTTCAACCTCTATTTAGCCCGAGCAAAAACAAATGAAAATCTGTTTGCGATAAACGCTGTACCTATTTATTAAAATTAAAAATAACTAAATCACAACACTTTGACAATTAAATGTCACTTTTAAGTGACTGTTAAATTGAGCAAACCGGCAGGTTCAGTCCACAAATCTCGTCATTCGCGCTTTTCATTTCAAGATAACAAAATAAAACTCACTTAACCTTAATAATAAAGCTTGTAATAATAACACACACATTTAGCTTAGAATCAATAATTTATTTCAATAACAAAACACATTCATGTCATTTATTTCATTTATTTTAATTTATTTTATTTAATTTTTTTTTATATATTTTTTTATTAGCTTAACAGTTCTTCTTCTTCCTTCAACTTTGATTTCTGCGCCGTAGTTCTCTTAAGTTCAAATTTAATGGGCAACATGCATGTGGCCCCAAAGATCAGGGCTGCCACAAAGCCAAAGTTACCCCAGAGGTAACCCAGGGTCTCGTTAACGTATCCAAAAGTCAGGGTTGTCGCAAATGTGAAGAGTAACGACATCATATTCATTATGGTGCCGACGATAAGCTCCGAGTCTGGGTATGTCAATTCGGTTGCTACGTCGAAACTGACCGCGGTGAAACCGCAAAGGAAGGTTCTGGAAGGAAAAAGTAATAGTAAAGTAAGTACTCACTCACTTGTAAATTAGTGGGATTATCGGTGGATTTGTTATTAGTTATTTGCAGAGACATTCATATACCCTGTGATTTCTGTTTAATGTCCTTTTTAATATCATCTTCTAGTGATTTAGTTATTTCGTTAGCTAGGTTCGTACTTTACTTAAAAAATTGACAACTATGATTAGCTTATTCCATATTCGAAACTATTAGAACTAAACGCATTTAGCAATGTTACGTGAAATAAGCAGAGTAAAAAAATAAGCCAATATAGGTACAATACAAATACTCTTTATTGAAACACCACAAATCAGTACAAAACAATACAGAAACAAAGAACAAAGTATACAATAGGTGTTCAATATAGCAAGGTAACAAGAACAATTGAACTTACAGTGGAAGAACTAAAAGAATACCCGATGAATAAGCATTGAATTCTGTACCCAAAAATCTTACCCAACGAAGGCAGCTCCAACAAACATGACCCAGACAGTCCTACAGAAGACCAGAAGGAGAGTAAACGTCGCCATGGCAACGGCTGACATGTAGTAGATCATCACAATGATAAATTTGAACTTCTTCGTCCTGTCAAGAATGAATCCGTAGATGACAGAGGCTGACATTCCGAAAACTATCATAATAACGCCCATGTTGCCGGCCGCTTCTTCGCTGCCCTGAGAGTGAAGAAAGGTTAACCCATGTGTTCTTTATAATAAGGTTGATAGTTGTATGTAGGGAATTTTGCTTAACGAAAGACGTGTGGACTGCTTGATGATTTATTTTAGACTGATTTGACACATACATGCATACACTAACACGATCACTCACACATGCTTAAAACGCATCGAACATACCGCCCACCAAAAGGGCATCGACCTTTTATTAAACTTCATAGGTATAGATACTCATCTACAAAATTGTACATAGTATTTTACTATAACAAATTGTATGATAAACTACATTATATGCATGCAATTGCATTAACAAACTATAGCACTATGTATAGTAAGGAGAAGCAAGTATGAGAGAGTATCACTATAACACATGTAAGGTAAAATTCAATTATCTCATTACTAAAGTTATGCAATTATCTAATTATTTAGTAACAGAAACAAAGTAGAAGATTTTAAACAGTTACATGCAAATTAATTTAAATTGGAGCATTAAGTAAATTAAGATTCTGTATCAATGGGCATAAGACACAATTTAGTAATGGTTCTTTTTATGGTTGAATCACCACTTTTAACACTGTATACACGGGTCAAGTTGTCCGCGCCCGGGTGTTTATCCACTATGCGTCCAAGCTGCCATTTTCCAGGTGGTAAGTGGTCATTTTTGATCACGACTATTTGACCAATCTCTAGCTCTTCTCGTCTCTTAAGCCATTTGGGACGCTGTTGCAGCCGGCATAAATATTCTTGCAGCCACTGCCGCCAAAAGTCGTTGACTAATTTTTGAGTGTGTCGCCAACGGCTCAAACTGCTTATTTTGGCGTCCTTGAGAGATGGAGAAGGGACGGTAATCGGTGCTTCGGTAAGTAAGAAGTGGCCTGGCGTGAGCACGTCCATGCTGTCGGTGTTGTTCTCGTCAATCGGACACAGAGGTCTACTATTTAAAGATGATTCAATCTGGCAGAGTATGGTGCTCATTTCCTCATAGGTCAGGTGTGTGTTGAGGATTCGTTTCAGGTGGTACTTCATTGAGCGGACCCCAGCCTCCCATAAACCGCCGAACGTAGGACTATAGGCTGGCACAAAATGCCATTGCGTACCATCAAGGGCTAGTTTTTCTGCAATTTCGCCGTCAAACTCAAGTTTTGCCTCTTTCCAACTGTCAGCGAGTTCCTTGCTTGCACCAACGAAGTTACGGCCCTGATCACTCCAGATATGAGCACAGCGGCCCCGTCGTGCAACGAATCTTCGAAAAGAACCGATGAATGCTTCAGATGTTAGGTCGCTCACCAATTCCAGGTGTATAGCCTTGGTGGCCATGCATATGAAAATTGCTATATAGGCCTTACATGTTTTAGCCCCTCGGCCTTTAGACATCAAAATTTGATAAGGTCCGGCAAAATCAACACCGCTATTCAAAAAGGGTTTAGCAGGTGTTACTCTTGGTTTCGGCAATTCTCCCATCAACTGATCTCTAGTCGTAGCGTTATGTCTTGCACATTTGAGGCATTTTCTGAGGTAAGTTGTTAGCAATCCTTTTACTCTTAAGATCCAGTACTTTGACCTTATATAATTCAGGGTCAGCTGATATCGCCCATGTAAGGTTCTTCGGTGGGCGTCGTGCATGATGAGGTATGTAAAGTGACACTTGCATAAAATGATAGGATGCTTTCGTTCTTCGTCTAACTCAGAATGGCACAATCTACCGCCCACCCTGAGGATATCATTTTCGTCAAGGTAAGGGTTTAAAGTTCTTAATTTGCTCTTAGTGCTTACTCTTTTTCTTGTTTTTAAGCTTTCTATGTCTTCATTGAAATATTCTGCTTGCACAGCCTTTATACATACTAGTAGTGCCTTCTCTAATTCTTGTGTTGTTATTGTCTTATCCGTGTTTGTGGTTTTCTCTTTCAGGTACGTCAAGAATCTTCTGGCATAAACAATGGACTTCAGTAAATCAGGCAAAGTATCATATTCTTCAAACTTCTCAGGTAAGGTTTTAAAGACTTCTGTATTTTCTTCTCTATTTAGGTTAACTTGCATTGTTACCTTCTTCATTTCCAGGTCTGTCTCTTCTATTATTGGGTGTTCTAATTGTATGTTTTTATGTTTCAGCCACTGCGGTCCATGCCACCAGAGGCCACAGTTCTTCAGTTCACTCAACGCCATACCTCGTGATGAAATATCAGCAGGGTTCTCCGCAGTTCGAACATGGTACCATTGGTTGGGGATTGTGTCTTGTATGGTAACCACTCTATTTCTCACGAATGTTTGCCATCTTGCAGGATCTCCATGCAGCCAGGATAACACAATTGTAGAGTCTGTCCACGCGTACATCTTACTGGTAGGTATGCGGGTTGCTTCGCTTATTTGCTTCAGCAGTTTTGATAGTAAAACAGCTCCGCACAGTTCAAGTCTTGGGACACTCATTGGCTTCACAGGTCCTATTCTTGTTTTGGCTGCTATCAGTGTCGTCTTGTATTCTCCATCTTGTGTTTTAGCGCGAAGATAAGCCACGGCGCCATAGGCATAATTAGAAGCATCGCAGAAGCCGTGTACAGTGACATCTTCCATCGAGTCCTGTGTCGTATTCATCCACCTATCTAGCTTTATATTTTTAATTTCATCTAGTCCATTTCGTAGACTCAGCCATTCTTCTTTTATCTCTTCGTTTACTTCATGGTCCCAGCCAACACGTGAGAGCCAAAGTTTCTGGATAATTCTTTTTGCAGGCAGTAACGAAGGAGATATCCAGCCCAATGGATCGAAAAGTCGCTGAATGTCAGCCAATATGTTTCGTTTCGTGATGATTTCAGGTGGATCTGGTAAGTTTAAAGTGTACTGGAAGATATCTTCGCCCATATTCCAGCACAGTCCTAGGGCCTTGATTGTACCTCCTAACTCGATATCAATCTTGACATGCGTACTTCTCTCTGAAGGTTCAAATTCTTTAAGGAAGTCAGTGTTATTGGAAGCCCATTTTTGGAGAGCAAACCCTCCTTTCTTCAATATTTCAGTGATCTGCTTGGCAACATCTACAGCCTCTTGCACGGTGTCTGACCCGGTCATCAGGTCATCCATGAAAAAATCTTCTTTTATGGTTTTCGATGCAAGGGGGTACTCCTGGCCTTCATCTTCTGCCACTTGTTGGAGCGTCTTGACAGCAAGATAAGGCGCAGAAGCAGTGCCAAAAGTTACGCGAAGCAGTCGATAGTCCTTGACTGGATCGCTTGTATTTTTACGCCATAGTATCCTCTGGAAATCAGTATCCTTCGGGCTCATCAGAATCTGTAAGTACATTTTCTGTATATCGGATATCATGGCTACACGTCGCATACGCCATCTCATGACTAGATTTCGCATATCTTCCTGCAGATGAGGACCGACTAGGAGCTCGTCGTTCAGGGATACGCCATTAGAGCCTTTAGAAGAAGCATTAAAGACTATTCTAGTCTTTGTAGTTTCTTTTTCTTTTTTAATCACAGCGTGATATGGTAGGTATACTGCCTCTTTGTTCACTTCTTCTTTAGGAACTTCTTCAATGTAGTTTAGATGCATGTATTCTTCTATAGCTTGAACATACTCATTCTTAAGATCCGGATCCCTCTCGAATCTTCTTTCTTGTTGTTTCAGTCTCAGCATGGCGATGTCTCTTGTGTGTCCCTTTGGAGATAGTGTTTCTTCTTTTTTGAATGGTAACGTTACTATGTATCTTCCTACTGCGCTTCTTGTATGTGTCTCCTTGTAAATCATTTCACACCTTTCTTCTTCTTTCGTGAGACTCTTCTTTGTATCTGTAGTGTCTATCTCCCAAAATGCCTTTAACATATCGTCTACGTCGACCTGATGATGCATCACAACTATGGTTTCATGTAAAGTGTCTGCTGTGCCTTCTACATCTCCGAATATTATCCAACCTAGGCTTGTTTCTTGGGCGCATGGAGTGCCAGGTGGACCTTTCTTAACTTTTCCTTCAAGTATTTGTGCATACCCTTTTACGCCAAGTAGCATGTCTACTCGCCCTGGCTGGTGGAACTTAGGATCAGCCAGAGTGAGTCCTTGTATGTGTGACCAGGCTTGTGGGTCATACTTAATCTTCCTTGATGGTAGTTGTGATGTGAGCTTTGAGGGCATTATATAAGCCTTGACATCTAGCTGGAAACTGTCATCGTGATTTGACAGTACTTGAACATGTGCTACGCTGTTGATCTTGATCTGGAGGTCGCCAACACCGGTAACAGTTCCTCTCACAGGTGACCTCTTGACTCGCAGAGCTTGTGCTGCGCGTTCACTTAAAAAGCTTGATTCTGACCCTGGGTCAATTAAACAACGAAGGGGAGTCACGTGACCTTCGTCGTCCCTTATAGATATCATTGCCGTAGCTAGCAGACCTTTGGATTTCTTGCAGGCAAAGTTACACGAAATTTCCACCTCTTCTGCTTCTTCATCATTCTGCGGGTCTTCTTCGTGGTGTGTCAGCTGACTGTGGTGAGCTTGAGTTTTGACTGACTCCTTATTCTGCGCTTGGTGTATCATGGTGTGATGCCTCTTCCTGCATATACGACATGAAAAGGAAAGACGACATCGTGATGCAGAATGTCCAGGCAGGAGACAGTTGAAACATAATTTAGTTTTCTTCACATAGTCAATTCTCTCCACAGGTGACATTTTCGTGAACTCGTGACAGTGACATAAAGTGTGTTCATCCCTACATAAAACACAGCTCTTCGATGGTGTTGATACGTGGTAAGACTTTTCCTTAAGTGTTTTTGCTTCTTTAGGTACGGTAGCAGTGACAGGGTTAACCAGTTCTAACGTGCGAAACTTCGACTCGAGATACTTCTTTAATTCAATCCACTTGGGCAACTGGTCCGCATTTAAACTGTAGGCATGTTCCTCCCAATGCTTATGAGTTTCGCTGTCGAGTCGATTCACTACTAGGTAAATTATGAACGGATCCCACTGGTTTATATTCACTTGAAGATTTTGTAAATCATTCAAACATTGCGTCGTAGTGTCGAGTAAATGTTTTATTTGACTAGATGTTTGCGTAGTAATCCTCCTTTGATTAAACAATCTCTTCAACAGGGAGTTCACAATTAACCTCTTATTACCATACCTTTGCTTTAAAGTATCCCACGCTAAATCATAATTTTGTTCTGTAATCGTAACATGCTTCAATAAAGCAGCGGCTTCACCGGCGATACTTGACTTTAAATAGTGCAGTTTCTGAACCTTACTAAGACTCGTGTTGTTATGTACCAACGACGTAAACAAATCGTGGAACGTCGGCCACTCTTCATAGTTATTAGAAAACACAGGTAAAACAATAGCAGGTAACTTGACCTGTTGTTGTACAGCTTCAAACATCGTGGCATCCAGCGAGCTTGTTCCTTGAGCATGTGTGGGAGCGGCCATAGCGAGCGCGTCCTTGATATCACCTTGTAAACATAGGTATAACTCCTCCACGATATAATAATCTTCCTTTAGAAAGTACTGCATCTCGCCGCGCTCCTGCACTGTAGTATTCTGTACCAGCTGTTTATGTGCCGATGCAAATGTTTTCCAATAAGCGTCGATACACTGTGCTCGACATTCTAAGTAGCCTTTAGTTAAACGTTGTTTGGGACATTTCTTCAAATTTATTTCGGTTTTCTTCAATAATACCGCTGTATCCTCCAAAACACGAATTAACTGTTCGTTAGTACTCATATTGAAGTATTTACTAGTCCAATCACTTAAACAACACGATAACACAACTTAATAATGTTCACTTTATTTAATTTGTTATAATTTCCTTATAACTCGCAACTGCAGATAGCAACTAGGCTCAGGAATGCGGTCCTCTATTGTTCTCGCCGGCCGGCTGGACTTCGCTTATCTGGTTTCTCCTCCGGTTCGATGTCGACCAAATGTTCTTTATAATAAGGTTGATAGTTGTATGTAGGGAATTTTGCTTACCGAAAGACGTGTGGACTGCTTGATGATTTATTTTAGACTGATTTGACACATACATGCATACACTAACACGATCACTCACACATGCTTAAAACGCATCGAACACCATGATTCATAAAAATTTTGAAAGCTGTAGTAGCCGTAATACGTTTTGTGATCTGTGAAAGTAGCAGCTGATAAAGACAAACGAATTGTAAGTTAAATGAGTTTATTTAAGTTTATAAAATAACCTTTTTTCACGATATAGGATTTCGGTTTTATTTAAATTTTCAAAAAGCGTCCTTTGTCATCGTTTCTCATCGTTCACCTTTTATTTTTGTGAAAAGTTTTCACTAGTAATTGGTTGAAAGTGATTCCATTATCGTCCATTGTTAAAAGTTTCAAGCTTTGACGCCATTGCCACCTCCACATAAAAGCGTCCGACAAAGTTCAAAAGAATTACACAAAAAAAAACATCGCAGTTGACACGACTGACTTTTTCATTCTTGTATTCTCTTTAAAACTTTTCGAGTAGGAAAATAATAATATCAATAATTCAATGACATGAAAGCAAAAACTGGTTCCAACTTACGGGAAAGTAGTTCAAAAATATCTGACTCAGTAAAGTAGATAAACCGTTGAAACATCCATTGTTAATGCCAGTAAATACGAAAAGGGCCAATAGATGTCGTTGCGAGAATAGCCGCTTCAGAGTTTTAATGTACGCGCGGAGGTTTGTTTTCGTTTCTCCTTGTGATCTCGCTTGGCTTAAGGTTGGTGGTAAATCTGGCTTTGCTTGGAAAGCTAAAATCAACGATCATATTGAATAAGTTAGGAAATACATTACTATTAATGAATATCTACAATGTACCAAAAGAATGCAAAACTGTATAAGATATATAACAAACTTACTAAAAACAACCAAAACAGCAGCTGCACTAGAAGCAACAGCGAAAATGATGAACATTTTAAACAAGTCGTTTCCAATTTCGCTCGGGTCCTCATGATCTGACACCAGCAGCGGAGGAAGAAAGAAACCCACGACCAGCCCGAACTGGAAACCGAAGACACCTATACTGCACGCTGATGATACCTGGAATTAAAAATGAATGGGATGACTATCCAGGATTAAGAAATGAAATCGTCGTTTAGGAATGACCATTCCATAAATTTTGACGTAAGCTGAGCATATTTTTTGGCTTGGGACGATCTCGTGCCGCGACCTCCACCTCTTGCCAGCTCATGCCCAAGGATGAACTTTGAGTGAAGACATTTCTTTTCTCGCATTAAACAGGGAAACTTAAAGCATTCAATGAAATATTCATTAATTCTGTCTGAAGATTTGGACTAGACGTTGATTACTTTGTCAGTCACTTCAAACTATTTCCTGAATAAAGAATCAATGTTAAGATTTGAATTGTTACGTGAAATAGTAAAGCGAGTAACAAAGTGACATCAAAGTACTGTAAACTTCAGATATTTCTGATAAACTTTCACAACTAGATAGCCCAGTTGTTAGAGAACCTGACTATGAAGCTTAAAGTCCCGGTTTCGATCCCCGGTCGGAGCAGATATTTTTTATGTACGAAAAATACAAATGATTCTTCTCGACTTAATTATGGATCTTCAAAAATATATCTAAGTACCTATGTATATTTATCTGCCTAAGAATGTATGTATAATATCCGTTGACTAGTATCTACAGTATAAGCTTTGCTTAGTTCGGAGCTAGGTCTACTACTGGTGTCAATCATCCCAAGAAATTGATTTAATTTATTTAAGCTGATATAGGTAGGTTATTAAAAACGTTGCAAGAATACATTTCTCGTGGAATCACGTAATCGCGGGCGCTAGTTTGTAATCAATTTTACTATGAGAATATAAAAAAATAACTTTCAGAATAAATATAATTGTGTACTGAATTAACAGTATCAGAGGGTGAACTTCCACGGTCAGTTGAATGAAGCGATGCTCCCACAAAGTTGCGAGCGCGTCTCTAATAGACGGAACCTCTAGTTGGTTGAAACAGAGGAAATAAACAAGTGGAGCTGAAAAATATTGTACATCATCAACTATTAATGCAATAAAACACAGAAAATCTTCCTAAGGTGAATAAGGGAATTTCTTGTTTTGCTATACCTACTTACATAATTTACCTGGTAAAATTATATTTGATAAGTCACACAATATTGACCCAGGTATTTCAGTTTTTCATCGGAGTTTTTTCAGGATAGATTATATTTTCCGTAAAAACCGTATTACAATACAATACAACACATCGATACAAATATTCTTTATTGAACACCACAAAATATATCAGACCAGAAAAAATCAGATCAGAATTCGTATTATGGACTAACCACATTCATGATCTCTGTCTTCCTCATTATTTACTGTTTGACAGCATGCTAACCGCGCTTCTCATTCCGAGTGCATTAGATAATAAGGCGTCTGTACTCCATGTTTGCTATCTTCGCTTTGTATCATACTCCGTTCAGCAGTGCGAATTACGAACGAACGTTCGGTATTCCTGGCGTACAATTTCTACCAACTCACGTTTAAACTTCTAACCTAATCTAGAATCAAAATGTTGCGTGCAACAACTTCAATTGCAATTTTTGAGAGGAATTCTATTGAGCTAGTCTGTACAGTCAAGGAATTTAATTCCTTATGTTAATATGCCTGCTTTTTGTCTGTTTTCTAGAGATTAAGTGTATTCTCAAATAATGCTGTGTGGCTTTGTTACTTTTATTTTTAGTCTTCAAAGCTTATGATACCAATATTTTAATTAACTGGTGTGATAGTGTAAGGGCCTAGCTGTTGGAGCACGCAGAATGGGTTCTGGCTGAAAAACAGCGCTGGAGTGTCGCTCATGTGAGCCACTGCCAGCATTTGCTGACGCCGAACCCTTTGCCACTACAATCATTAAATTTCATTTTATTTCTAGTACCTTTAAGTATAAGTTGAAATGTCAAAGTTTTCTGTGTAAAGTTTTTAATTGATTAGTGGTAATAAACAATATTTTCTTTCTTTTCTTTCTTTCTTTCTTTAAGTAAAGTGTCGTAACGATTTTCGTTGTTAAGTAAGGGTGCGACCACACCGCCTAAAAAACGGTGACGTTACGGAATCGCAACAAAATGTACCTATGAAGAAGCGGTGAGAAAACGTGACACACACGACACGTCACTGCGTATACGCGGCGGTTTGGTCGCACCCTAATGCGATGTCACTATGTGAAGTTTTTTGTAAAGAGGTTCCTCGATGGGTCAGGAATTATATTACTTGACTACTTGAAATCACGCAAACAATGCAGCTTATTTGTTCGACTTTAAGATTTTGATTGCGGATTCATTCACCTATACTGTATACCAGATAAGGTTATATTAGACGAGGTTTCTTCCATGCTGGTCTGTGAGCAAAGAAAAAAAATAGAATGTATCAGTTGCTTCTCTTCCTGCGCAGATGTTAAAAGCCCCGAGGGAATGGGCGAAAATCATAGGAATAATTTTACATCTATACGCCCACAATCTTAATTGCTAAACGTCTTGTGACCTTAAGCTCTGTCTACCCCGTAAGGGATAAAGAAGTGATTTGTGTATGTATGTATGTTACTAGCTGTTGCCAGCGACTTCGTCTGCAAAGAATTCGTTTATCGCTATCCCGCGGGAACTACGCAATTTTCCGGGATAAAAAGTAGCCTATGTGCTATTCCAGACTTTTCTCTATCTATGTGCCGAATTTCATCCAGTTCCGTTGGGCCGTTCGGGCTTGATTGAGTAACAAACAAACATCCATCCATCCATCCATCCATCCATCCATCCATCCATCCATCCATCTATCCATCCATCCATCTATCCATCCATCCATACTTTCGCATTTATAATATTAGTTAGATTTCTTATACCGGATCATCTATCAAGAAGAGAAGAGTGTGTGGTGGTACTCAAAACCACTACTACTTGTAGTAGTAGTAGTACTAGTAGAGTTAAACCTGTACGATCACCAATTGTTTTGACTACCATCCAACTCAAGCGACTCAGTGTAGTAAAGTTTCTCTGCAAATTAGTACCGCTCACTAGCAATTCCCGACGTAGGAATTATGCACCAGTAGTTCCTGTAATCAATTCGGTAAGTAATTTTCACAGCCATTAACTGCACAATTATCGTGCTGGGCCAGCTGAGCTAGATCGACTTGGGTGGGATGTCTTAAGTACCGTTGCTAGGGTTGTGTTGGTGACTTTGTCGATAGAAAAGGCGTCACTTTGCTGTGCAGTAAATTAGTGATGAGTTATATAGTTGATTTGATTTCATTTCAGATTGAGATACTTTTGAGATAGTTACAGACCTTCATTGTCTAACCAATATTATAAATAGAGGTATGTCAGGATCGTAGCAAGTGGAACAAAGTAGCCTCTGCCTATCCCTGTGGGAAAGAGGCGTGACGATATGTATGTGTGTATGTATGTATATTATAAATGCGAAAGTATGGATGGATGGATGGATGGATGGATGGATGTTTGATTGTTACTCAATCACGCCAGAACGGCCCAACGGATCTGGATGAAATTCGGCACATAGATAGAGAAAATTCTGGAATAGCACAAAGGCTACTTTTTATCCCGGAAAATTGCGTAGTTCCCGCGGGATAGCGATAAACAAATTCTTTGCAGACGAAGTCGCTGGCAACAGCTAGTAATTAATAAAGACAGATTAAAGTCACTTTGTGGAGGTACAGTTTTTTTTATTAATGTGTCTGCGCGCCTGAGCAGTTGCTTTAAATGTGTTGTGAAATGTTGTAGAGTTTTGAGTTATAAACGCTTTTGTGAACTTCGAACTCCAGTGATCATACGTGTCATTTACCCACGGCGGAACGGAGAAGGTATTAGGTATGCGTTTAGGATAATTGGTTGTGTGTTTGTCCGCAAAAGTATTTTGAATATTGAAACTACCGTTTTCTGTTGCAACATTGCCCTGATCACAATATTGCCTAAACTAGTTCAGGAATAAAATTTATCAGCTATCGTAAAAGTAAAGTTTTGTCAATATTTTCGGGTTATTTCTCAGTCGTCTGTAAAACAGCTTAGGCAATGTTGGGTCAAACGGCAAAGTTGCAGTGGTTTAAGGCGATGGTTTGCAATCTAACTAATATTATAAATGCGAAAGTATGGATGGATGGACGGATGGATGTTTGTTTGTTACTCAATCACGCCAGAACGCCCCAACGGATCTGGATGAAATTTGGCACACAGATAGAGAAAAGGCTGGAATAGCACACAGGCTACGTTTTATCCCGGAAAATTGCGTAGTTCCCGCGGGATAGCGATAAACGAATTCTTTGCAGACGAAATTGCTGGCAACAGCTAGTTTTTTATAAATTATTAAAACATTTAGTGCCTTGGAACAGGTATTTCTAAATTTCATTGGCTTCAAGATAAAACAATGTTTAAACAAGTATCGATACTCGGCATTGCCACAAATTAATGTCCTTCAATCACCATTCGACTAATCGAAATTGCAGAGGAATTCGATTTACGACACTTTGTACCTAACCTTAATGCAGATATCGTTGTTGAAAGTGAGTAGGTTCAAATTAGACAAGAAAATACGCAAATCATAATTATGATTGTGATGAAACATGATTTTTATCATTTACATTCCATTCCAGTCCATTTTAACGCTTTTGAAAACAAACACCCAAGTTCATATAACAATTAAATATAATAATCCCAGTATAAAATATGAAAAGCCTGAATCCTTGCAGTGGTTCTTAGCCATGTTTGGTTAAGCCCAGTAGTTTGTAGAGTATCAGCTCTTTTCTAAAATGATGTGAGGCATTTTTGGCATCATTTTTTTTTGTGGGGGTTGTGTGGTGTGTGGTTCTAAAAATAAATGTGATAGGCTGAATTCTACAGGTCTGAGTCCGCTTAGATTCAATGGTAAATAACAAAGCCGATTTTTTTTTTGATCTATTTGCCAAATACTGCATAAAATTCTCCTATTTGTTTCTTTTGATCCAACTATTTTCAGAAGAATAAAAGAGATGACGCAATGAATCAAATTAGCTTTAATCAACTAAGTTCAAAGGCTTAAAGGGCGATGCGTTAGAAAAAGAAACAATATAATCATGTTGTCTTTACCTGGAGAAAGCATTACGTGTAATGTTTATGGAATTTTATCCTATTCGTGCGCCGGAGTCGTAAATTGGCTTTGCTTTTGTTCCGAAATATCCCGGCATTTTTCGCCAAATGGCGATATTGGGTTTGTTTTGCTTATTTTTCGGAAAACGTTTCGGTGACGGGGATCAATCATGTTTTTGCGTCGGTTTTGTTCTTTTGAAGTTCGGTGGGCTTACAAAAATCGTTGTGCCATAGGGTATAGAGTTAATTACTGTTCAATTAAACCGGTTGTTCATAGCTTTTCAATTATTTAAACGCTCTGAAATATAATTGATCATGATTTTGTGGTACCTATGTATCATTAAGTATGTAGTAAAGCTTTCAAGCAGAGAACTTCGTTTCTGAATCACTTACTTAGAGAAAACTTCAGGTATTTTCAAGTCTCGGCTCTTCAAATTTTTTTTGGTGTATGTACTCTTATAACAAAATAAATATTAATGATTTCGAACAAACTTAAAGAATCAGTACAAGAGAGTTAACAACGATTCCTGATTATAATCACTTTTATACCTTTATAATATTGGCCTTTAAGTCGATTTATAGATGAACTAGCTTCTGCCTGCGACTTCGTCCGCGTAGAATTAGACTTAAGAAAACTGATGTTGATAGTATATTCTGTAACAATTATTTACATTGCGATTCTAGACAGCTATGACCTTTCGGAGCCCCTCTTTAGCCCGAATTTCAAATGCCATAATGTAATGTTTGCCATAATGATCATTTGCCATAACCCTTGTTTTCTCTGAAACCGTAATTTTTTCAGGAGCATTGTAATGGCAATTCTGTAGAACTCTATAGGTTAGGTTAGGTTTGTTTCATAACATTCCTGAATAATCTACACTAATATTATAAAGAGGAAAGATTTGTACCTATTTTTGTATGTTTGTAATGAATAGGCTCAAAAAGTACTGGGCCGATTTAAAAAATTCTTTCACCAATAGAATGCTACATTCTTCCAATTTTACATAGGCTACATTTCATTTAAAAAAAAATTAGGGATCCTTGGTAAAATTTGAACAATGTAACCGAAGGTGTAGAAAAATGAATCCTAAAATGTCTTTCGTCGAATGCGCTGCCGAAACTATTAGCGATAGAACAAAATAATGTATCAATATTGAAGAACATCATAATGTCTACAAAAAACTCCTTGGTAGCATATGTCCAATTATTGTAGTTATGTCACTACAACAACTTTTTTCATTTTAAACATTAATGAAAATGCTAACCAAATTCAAACCATGCTATTTATGTATTTATATTAATCCTTATCCAAATAAATTATTTTATGGTCAAGACCATTTAACTACCTATAAAATAGTTTTTAAATTATTTAAATTGGACTTTCCATTCAAAAGATATTACGAATCTTTTAATACAAATAAAAATATTTGTGAAAAAAAGTGTTTTATATCCAAATTTCCAAAAATAAATAATTGTCTACCCCGTGCGAAGCCGGGACGGGCTGCTAGTTAACAAATAAAGAGAAAAAAGAGTTATGGCAAATGATCATTATGGCAAACAATACATTTATGGCATATGAAATTCGGGCAAACGATAGAGACCCATGACCTTTAACATGTTTATCGCTATCCCGCGGGAACTATGCAATTTTCCAGGTTAAAAAGTAGCTTATGTTTTAATCTAGGGTACCAGCTATCTTCGTTCCAAATTTTATTCAAATCCGTCTAGTCGTTTTAGGGTAAAGAAGGAACAAACATACACACTTGCTCACATCGTCACAAACTTTCGCATTTATAATAGGTATTAGTAGGATTATGGCTTACCGTCTGAGAGACAACGCCTTGCGTGACTATACCAACCGATGCGAGAGCCACAGACCCTAGCTCAGGCCTGACAAGAAAAGTTTGCGGTGGTTGTTGCCGCTTCTGTTTCTTATTCAGCAAGTGTTTTACCTAATTAATAAAAAATAAACAATGCACTCGTAACAAACAAACGTCAATGCAACAGCAAACTATCAAATGTAATCCCTGGCACTTGTAGGTACACAAACCATTTATAACCAACTAAATTCCTTTAGTCCTGATAGAACTGGCTGTTTGGATACACGGCAATCGTTAACGGTGGTCAGACCGCAAACATTCGACAGACTCGGTAGACCCCCGGATAACCCCGTCTGTCGATATCCGGTTAATTGTTGGCCATCCACTGCAACCTTGGCAGTCTAAGATAGGATTCAATTTGGAAGCATCGGTAATCCGGAATGACTTAGCGTCGCTTGAGAAATATCTGGTAAGTAGTGTTCATTGCGGTGTAGCAAAGCAGGGGATTTGTAAGTGATCGACTGACCACAGCAATGTAATGAAACTTATGCGATATTTCTTGCTCCGTGTAAGTAATGCCCAGCAGTGTTTATTAGAGATCAGGTTGAAGTCGGTAGGATTAATTAGCGCATAATTACAGCGAATGTTAATTTGATTAATAATTAAATGATTTTATTTAAGCCCCGACGCAAAAAGATGGGTGTTTTATAAGCTAGACGTCGATGTCTCTCTCTCTCTCTTTTGTGTGTGTGTAGAAGAGTATCAGCTCTTTCCCAAAATGATGTAGATAAGCCATTTTCAGCATAAAATCAAAATAATCTTTTATATACGTATGATTACACGATTAATGCATGGGAGTGTTTATTTTTTTTTAATTTAATGTCATTATCGATTCACTTTCTTGGAAATTTTTCAAAATGGCGGAGCTAAGAGAGCCAAAGAAAGCCTTGCGGAGTCTTTGTTGACGACACCACTACTTACGATTATGTTTTGTTTTCAATTAAGTAAACACCATTAGCTTTAAGGAACATATTAAGGTTGACTAAAAGAGACTTCCTAAAGGGATAAGTCCGCGTCTGTGTATAATTATATTTGTTTTATGTTTATTTTGATTAATAAAGAGTTTGACAGAAAGTAGATAGTTGTAGGTAAACAATTTCGTAGGTACCAAGTTATAATAATATTACGTTATATAAGTACAACATAGCATTTAGTGGTGGAAAGCAAGATTGCAGAGGTGTAAACTGTACAGTGGTTTTACGAGCGTTTCTAACGGTATTCCAATAGCAACGTTGTGCTGGCCGCAGATTTACGAGGCTTATTCGAATAGTGGAATGTTAACAGCCTTCTGTGTTCCTGTATATAGCATAGTCTATCAATTGTGATTCATGAGAATGTACGGTAATTACACAAACGGATAACTCACAGTGTACGTTTTGCTGCCCCCGGGGTAAGCGCTCCAAGAGGAAGGACTACGAACTAGTCCGAAACATGTCGAGCATCACTCGACTTTTATACGTGAGTTATCCGTTTGTGTAATTGGGTGGATTTTTGACGTTGTAATTTGTGTGCAATACGTAAAGCGTGGCACACAAATTACAACGTCAAAAATCCACCCAATTATGATTGTGTCTCTCGATAATTTATTGCTCAAAATGTACCGTAGTTATTTATTTTAGGTAAAATCATTTATTATGAAAAGCTTCTAAAACACTATAATAACGTACATTTAACTTAAACTATAAAAAGTAATATATTAGGCATGCTATGTGGTTTAGAGTTATAATTGAACTTATTAGAAGCGAGAACGGAGAAATAAAATGTCCTCTACAATAAGGCTTTAGTTAGTACAAATATATTAACAGTAAGGTAACTTCTTATTGATCTTTCTTGTGCCTCCAAGATTTGATATAAATATGTTTTGAAATGCCATTTTCTTTGCAATAATTCAGATCAGGTATCTTAATTTTTAGTGTAAGTGAGTACTATTTATCTTTCAATGCAGGTACGTTTCAAAAATAATTAAATCATATGTATCATAATTACCCATGATAAATTACCAAGAATTGGAAACATCATATCTCAAAATTCTTCTATTAGTTTTGATGATAAAATATAAATTGCCAATAAAACGGCACACGCTCATTTAGTTTACTTACAATTCTTGGTACAAATAAATAATATTTTTATTTCATTTGAAATGACGTAGGTAGCTACCAATTATTTTATGTGTCTGTTTGAAAATAGTGTAGGTGTATTACGATACAGTTCTGTAATATATGCGAGCGAGGGGCAGCCAGCCATTCACATCGCATTTTTAGTTTTTTTTTTTTACTTGGTAACTTTAGGTAAATAACCCAATACATAAATAGCATTGAGATTTATCCAACACAAAATAGTCAAGTGTAGTCACGTTTCATCATCTTGAGAACGTATTCATTCAAAATTGAAAATCGTAAGTAATTATTAAAATTTGTAGCAATGTCTAAAGACTCTTGAATTGAACGTAGGTGTAACTCTAAAACTCTAAAACAAATGAAATTAAATGAGATTTTTTTTTGTATTAATGTAGTAACCCAGATAAACTTTAAGAGATGTAAGGTCTCTCCACGAGATTTGTAGATAAAATCTAATTTACAATATGAAACTGAAGTATCAATATACAAGAACCACCTTGCTACAACGCAGCTCTTTTTGTTCATTGAAATGGACTTCTACTAAGTAGCGCCAGATTCAAGAAAATATTTGAAACTAAAGTGAGTAGATTAGGTATATTTTGCATTGCATGCTCGTTTTTCTAGTAAGTGTCTTGTGTATCATTTCTTCGTTATTTCACTCACCTCTCTCTCGCCAAACCAGATGCTGGACAGCTTTTGCGGTACACTTAGCATAAGGACCTGAGATGTCGCCACCACGGTCTGACCAGCCAGAGTTATGTAGAAGCCATCGGGATTAGCAGAGAACAGCTTGATGCAAGAGCCCACGGCAGTTCCGATGGAACCAAGAATTGCCGTCCATCTGAGGCTCTGTAAGCAAGAATATACAAATACATCACGTTTTTGTCCCTTACGGGGTTTAGAGCCTTAGGTAACAAGACCTAAAGGCCACGTTTGGCACGATTCTGGGCGTCTAGGTGGAAAGGGAAATCATAATAGTTATGGGTTGCTAGCCGCATCGCCTATGTTTATGTTTTATGCTCTGAAAATCCTCGACAGGGATTTAGTATTTGGATTACCGAAAACAAAGTAAAATTAAACAAGATACATGGGCTGAAAATTATCAAACAAAAGTCCCACCGCTGACGATGAGCGACTCGAGACGCGAGTATAGCGAGTTGTCGCTCTCCGTTTATTTATTTATCAATATTGTATATATCAAAAATGCAAGGCAAGGTGGACGGATGATTCGGTGCGAGCGGCTGGGAAGGACTGGATGCGGAAAACTCGGGACGATACAGAATGGTCTAAAATAGAAGAGACCTTTACTCAGCATTGGGTAGATCAAGGTTGAAAAAGAGAAGAAGATTGTATATTACATATATATTTTTTAAATAATTAAAGGGTTACTTACAATTCTGTCCATCAAGCTAGCAGCAGGCAAGGCCAGTGGTAAATAGCAAGCCATCATGACCAGAGATGTCAAATTGACATGCCAATTAGTTATCCCATAGAATTTCGACACAGCATTTGGTATGATGGAGTATTGAAGCCACTGCGATGAATTGCACACCATGTATAATACGTACACAGCCAACATGTACCACCTTTGCGGATACAACTTGAGTTCAACTTCTTTCTTATTTTCAGAACTAAGGGTTTGGATTTCGACTTTGATGTCATCTTTCCTTCTATTATTTGCATTTTCTGCAATTGGCTCGGTCACATTTGCTTTCTTATTTTCATTTTCTTCAACCACTCGCGTTTGATTCTTTTTGTTGTCTCTCAATGGTTGGTTTTCGTCTTCCATCGTGTTTACCGAATTTGCAAGATATCAATAGATTATAAGATTTTCTTTTATAACGGTATGCCGAAAAAGACTCCATAAGATTTTTATTGAATGCTCTTTTTATAAAATTGAAGCCAATTACAAATTCTGAAACGAGTTTCTCTTTAATACACTGAGGTAGATAATATTGTAAAAATTAAACCAGATTTAAGTTCTGAATTATATTTTAGTTTAAATTCTCTTGGGAGAATGATGTCTATGATGTAAATGAGAATTTAAATATACGGTTGCTCGCGTTATCTTATCAGTGTAAAAGGTTTGTTACTAAGGCTTTTAATGCGCAATTATTATACTTTCATTTGATATGCTTGTTGACTAAACCCAGTTATCGTGCGTTACTAAGTAAAGTATACTTTGTATTAAAATACATTTGTTATTTTGTTCAAAGGCACATTTTATTTAGATTAAGTACCTACTAATTTTTACATATTTTTTTACTCAACCTCAAACTAGTCACGTTTTTTAATTTGTCATCGAAATTTTTCTAGCAACCGTTAATTTAATTTATGGTATTTTCTTGTAGCGTTAAAAGAAATAAAGAAAAAAAAAAAACACAAATGAATAAAGATATTTTTTTTACAAGAATTAAAATTAAAATGTAACTGGTACTTACACAGCTTGAATGAAGCGGCTCAGTATTTTATATCAGAAGCAAATAATTTTATTCCTTTGACCAAAAATTGTTACAAATGGCAAGCACAGACGTACATACACCGATTCTAAGAGTTATAGACTGAATGATGATAATGCCTCACAGGATGACCACGATTTTCTACTTAGTACGTTAACGTGAGAAGAAAAATGACGTCGACTAACTAATATGGACGGGTGTAAATTGGAACTGTCGTGTTTTCGATTTAACGATTCCGTATTATAGTTAATGAATAACTACGATAACACTTCCTAACTCGGGTAAAGTCGTGGCTTAAAGTTATTATTTAGCAATTTTTAAGGACCATCCGGATCGTTGCTTCCATCTTGGTCGCTAATGCTAAGCAGCTTGCGTTGCTGAGTAACAGCGTGAGGAGTAAGACCACGGTTTAAAATTATTGGCACATGAGGTGTTTATCATAGCCTTGTAGGCTGGTAATTCATCTGCAATTTTATTATTTAGTGTTATGGGTTTCCATAGGTGGTGGTGGTTTACTTACCATCAGGTGACCTACTTGGTCGTTTGCCTATGTTGAATGAACAACAAAGTTGCATAGTATAATAATACTTACAACATTAAATGATTTATTAAAAAACCTACGCATGAATGGAGTCATTTTAAAGAATACTCTTTAAACTATTTGACCGATTTTTACCAAACATGGCTAAGAACTAGCGCAAGAAAACTGGTTTTGGAATCAAAAAAATCGCATCCAAATCAGTCAATCCGCTTTAGAGCAACGACGCAACAGACGCACGCACAGACATCGACGTCAATTTTATAACACCTCTTCTTGCGTCGAGGGTTTAAAATGGTCATACGTTTCTTTTGATATGTATATCAAATCGAAATGCCTCGCCATTTTACTGACCACCTGCTTAGTCTGTTTAAGTTTGATATTGAATCGTAAATGTTATGACTCTATCTGGATGGACTCGGCTAGCCTATTGGACGCACAGTATTAATTTTAGTATACCTACGGCATAGTTAACGGTTAAACTTAGGTGTAATGACAAGTAGTAAAACAAGTGGTTAAAACAATGGCCGGCTTTTACAACTTCTAGTAGTAACTTCTAGTAAGAGTGAGATGCAATATATTTAAGGAAGCTCATTCGCAATTAGAAAGAAAGAAAAATATTTTACTTAAGTTCCAAAAGTCCCACCACCTTAGAATAAAATTACGTACCTACTGTAACACCATATAGACCAAGTAAACATAATACGCCGCAAAATGACGTTAGTAGTACTGCCGCGCCAATAATGATCTACGCGGTATGAGGCCTGGTTACAATAAATGTATGTATGTATGTAAACTCTTTATTGCACATAAAAATTTAAAAATACAGAAGTACACAGAAAATAGTACAAAGGCGAACTTATCCCTAAGAAGGGATCTCTTCCAGCTAACCTGGTACAGAAAGGAATAGTTTAAAAAAAGGCAAGCAGTCATTATTATGCGCAAATAAGTAGTATTAATACTTAATAAATTAACAACTAAAGACACAACACAATAACACAACAACCTCTAACAATAAACTCTAATAGATGGCGCTGTCGTCGAGTTAGATCGCGCTATCGTTTGTCTCCCGTAGAATCATGACCCTTGGAGCAGCGCACCGACTCATCGAGCTTCGCCAGTAGGGTCTTAGTACTTCGCACGCTTTGAGCACTCACCTAGCTGAATGCTGAATCTCTTAAGCGTCTTGGCACTAAAGTGATATCCATTGCATGCTGTTTTAGTGTACTTCAACCTAGTTTGGATACACTAATCAGTTCTGGCAGCATTCAATGTATGTATTATGTTCCTCTTGTAACGTAATAAAGTCCACTATCGTATGAAGCACACTGTTTAAGTTTCGTCCCCCCGCCTCTTCGTCCTACAGTACAACTTAATATTACATTTAATTTTGTGGTGACACATAAGGACACAAAAATGGTCTCCCCCTCAGTAGAGGTGAGACGTACTAGGCAAAATGCGTACCAAGTCTTTCGAGTACGCGTCCTCAAAAAGACCAGATCCAAAGACTAGCTCCACGAGTATTTACGAGTACGCGTCTCAATGAGTAAATTACGGACTTTCCGTGCGTATTCGTCTTGCGAGTATGGGCGTCTTGCGAGTACGGGCACCTTGCGAGTACGGTACGGGCATCTTGCAAGTAAGGGAGTTTTGATTTGTCGTTGCAATTAAAGTACAGGAACCTACCTCCAACACCAACAGTACATAATTAATACACAACACGTCTTAAATGTTTGGCAAGGAACAAACATCTTATTTTTTTTATGTAAATAAGAAGGCAAACGAGCAAGTGGGTCACCTGATGGTAGGCGATCAACACTGCCCATAGACACCCGTAACCCCGGAGGGAACCAAAAATTCAAATTGTACAAAGTCATAACAGGCATCACATCCAAACAAACATTTTATCAAAGGAAATCAACCCTTATTTCTCAAGCATTAGGATCATTATCCAAAGAACATATTGGTGTTTCACCCACTCACTGCACACTAAGTGACCCGAGCCCTTCCGAATGAATCCGAATAAAACCGAACGCTCGTACGTTAAATGAAGTGCCTACGAGTACAAGGACGGTTACGAGTCTTGCGAATATCGCGTATCGAGTTCGGGTTGCGCGTACGCGTATGTATTTAGTCGCCTAGTCACGCCGTACTCCTAAATACTCGTACGCTAAAAGACGCCCAAGCAGGAACGCGTACGTACGCGTCCACGGCAAAACCAGTTCCAAAAACCAGCTCCAGTAAATACGTCTCACCTCTACCCCTCAGCATGACATTGTGTCGCTATACATAAAGTGCAGCAACGCTGGTTTTCTGTGGAGCCTCAATTAGGTTAAGTTTTCTTTGATTTTAGGTAACATTTGGGTGTGAGAGCGTTCTTAACTACGATAAATAAATTAAAACGAAACTGGACCAAAACATGCTTTCGAAGTGAAGTGCTTTTTCGTTCTCTCATATGCACACAAGACATGATCGTCGCATCGTAGTCTTTGAGTCGAAAAAAAAACTATCCCATTAAAAAACTCATACTTACCTGCTACACCACTGTAGGGATTATATGCACGCATCACGGAATGACGTGGATCCGGGTTCGATTCCCGCATAGCTTTACTTTTCGTATTTTTCTGTGTTCTAGTTTTCAGTGTCGTTTAGAAATGTAATTTCCATACCTCCGTACTGATATTATAATTATAAATGAGAAAGTGTGCTCTGTCTGTTTGTCAGTCTGTTACTTTTTCACGCTTCACGCTTAAACCAACTGATTAAGTTGGAATTTGGTATAGAGTCCGACTAGCACTTGGCCGGGTTTTTAATAATTATAAACTACACTAGAGTTTCAGTTCGCATTATTTATACGATGTCAAGCAAATAACATAATATCCTCGCAAATAATGATCGCAAATAATATAATACACGACCAATATAATACCCGAAAGGAATTAATATACGTTAATAATTGGTAAAAGGGTCTGGATGTGTTGGCATCCAGGGATCGAGTTGGTTTATTGAAGCCTTTATTTAACTTTCTCTCGAATTAAATCATTAGGGTTTTTTAAGTTTGTTTAAACACATTTAATTTTGTTTTTATAGCTCTTTAGATATCTATTGTATACGTAATTAAAAAGCCTACGCTTCGTTGTGTTTATCAGTATTTTTAACGGACTTAATTAAAATAAAAAAATAAATTAATGTTTCAGGTGTTGGAGAGCCTATTAATATTTAAACATCCAATCGCAAGCAAAACAACATAGAAAACAAATGATTAAATTTATAAATTTTCAATTTCATACTTTCCATTAAGACGATGAACTTATTTATGTTTAATTTAGTAGTCTGTAACTTTTTTGTATCATCATAGTCTTATGTTAAAGTGCCTCTTGGAATTCTTACTATTACTATAAGTACCTAGATGGGCTTTGCTCGTTTTTTTTGTAGGTAGGTTCAGGCCGGGGCACTGATAACTAAGCCACCACGCCGTCGTTACTTGATGATAGAAACATACATTCCGTCTACTGTATTTTGTGCCATAATGTCAATACGTGCTCAAACTAGAACCTCAAAGCAATTTGACCTCCTGCCTCCTGTTATTCAGCTGACAACAAAGGCTCAGTCGCGAAGTATTTGCTTAAAGCTGAGTGACACTTTGTCCTATTTTATTCCGTCGTCATTGTTACCCTAATCCGAACTAAATTGGCTCTGAAACGAGATTCATCCCGATTCTTGCTAAAATCTGTACAAAATTCACTCAATTTGGATTTGATGTAAGTTTTAAAATTGCTAGTCGGACTCGGTAGGTATAGGTTTCTACACTATTTTTTTTTTTGGGAACCAATAATGCAACAGCTTTTTTGCAGCATTTTTCGTTAACATGAAAAGTAAACCTACATTATAATGTATTGATTGCCACGGTTTTCTTATAATTTTTATATTTATTTTTTGCTTTAGGACATAGTTGTAGTCATTGACAGTTTTTTTTTACATAAAATAGGCTTACGTTTGACTTCAATCTCGCTTGATGGAAGCCGAAGATTGCAAGAGCAAGCGGCAATAATAAATATTTTTAACATTTATTTGATTACTAGCTTTTTCCCGCGACTTCGTCCGCGTAGACTTCATTTACTGACAAACAGCTTTTGCCCGCGACTTTGCTTGCGTGTACCTGTACCAGGAGTAGGTATTTCAATCCCGTTTTTTTCCCGTTCTCTTAAGAATACCAAGAAATGATCTCTTAATGCTCCCTACACTCCCCAAGGAACTCTCTTGCCAAATTTCAGCTTTCTACGACCAGTAAAACGAAAAATCCCGTTTTTTCCCGTTCCTGTGGGAATTTTGGAAATTCCTCTCTTAATGCTCCTCTACACTCTCCAAACAACCTAAATGCCGAATTTCAGTGTTCTACAACCAGTAAAACGAAAAGTCCCGTTTTCCCGTTCCCGTGGGAATTTTGGAAAATTATCTTTTATAGCTTCTCTACACTCTTCAAACAACCTACATGCCAAGTAACGTTTCAGCTTTCTACGACTAGTAAAACGAAAAATCCCGTTTTTTCCCGTTCCCATGGGAATTTTGGAAATTCCTCTCTTAATGCTTCTCTACATTCTCCAAACAACCTAAATGCCAAAGTTCAGTGTTCTACAACCAGTAAAACGAAAAGTCCCGTTTTCCCGTTCCCGTGGGAATTTTGGAAAATTATCTTTTTTAGCTTCTCTACACTCTTCAAGCAACCTACATGCCAAGTAACGTTTCAGCTTTCTACGACCAGTAAAACGAAAAATCCCGTTTTTCCCGTTCCCGTGGTAATTTTGGAAAGTCCTCTCTTAATGCTTCTCTACACTCCCCAAGCAACCTACATGTCGAATTTCAGCTTTCTACAACCAGTAAAACGAAAAGTCCCGTTTTCCCGTTCCCGTGGGAATTTTGGAAAATTATCTTTTTTAGCTTCTCTACACTCTTCAAGCAACCTACATGCCAAATAACGTTTCAGCTTTCTACGACCAGTAAAACGAAAAATCCCGTTTTTCCCGTTCCCGTGGTAATTTTGGAAAGTCCTCTCTTAATGCTTCTCTACACTCCCCAAGCAACCTACATGTCGAATTTCAGCTTTCTACAACCAGTAAAACGAAAAGTCCCGTTTTTCCCGTTCCCGTGGGAATTTTAGGAAATTGTCTCTTAGTGCTTCCTTACACTCATCAAGCAACCTACATGCCAAATTTCAGCTTTCTACGACCTGTAAAACAAAAAATCCCGTTTTTTCCCGTTCCTGTGGGAATAATATGTGTGTGTGTGTGTGCGTGTGTGTGTCAGGTAGGTATGTGTGTTATTGTTTTCATAATCAGCGACCCGATAAACCGTACAAACAATACTACCCACTATAATATAATAATAATAATACCCACGTTGATTTTCAGACTTTGTCACCCCCTATCCCCTTTTAGGGGTTGAATTTTCAAAAAACCTGAAACAGGTGTTTACTCATTTGTCGTTAGGAATACTCCTGTGAAGTTTCGAATAAAATAGTCTAACTAATCTTGTTTCCCCATACAAACTTTGGACCCCCAATTAACCCCTTTAGGGGTCGAATTTTGAAAAATCCTTTCTTAGTGCACCCCTAGACCTTATAAGGAACCTACGTGCCAAATTTGGAATCTCTAGAACCAGCGGTTTGGGCTGTGCGCTGATATGTCAGTCAGTCAGTCAGTCAGTCAGTTTCTTCTTTTATATATTTAGATGTAGATAGGTATAATTTTTTTTAACTCTTGTCTTTATTCTAAAGGCAATAATTAATTTTGTGCTTGAAATTTAATCACAAAAATATTTGATTAACAACTAACTATTTTAAACATAGTAAAAATTAAATCTAAAAGGATCCCAATCACCGAAACACTTCAACGTAAACTGCAGCCGACCGCAGACCGTTCCTATCACTCGATAGAACGGGAGAATGCAATAAATTCCATATAACTTCCCTTGTCTGGCCGTGACAGTTGTAGCCGAATTGTAATGGCTTTTGGCTTTTTGTGCCTTGTTTCAGTCCTGAAGTTGTAAGCTTTATGAGGGTTCGTGAACAAGATCGTCGAACTTCACATTCTTTAACGTTTGCTTTGTCAAATTTTTATCATCGTCCTTAATGTATCGATTTAGTATTTCGCGATTTTTACACATTATTATAAGAAAAAACCGGTCAAGTGCGAGTCGGACTCGCGCACGAAGGGTTCCGTGCCAGAAATACTCTGTTGTATGGGAGCCCTTAATTATTATTATTATTTTGATTTTAGTATTTGTTGTTGTAGCCACAATAAAATACATAATCTGTGCAAATTTGAGCAGTCTAGTTATTACGGTTCGCTCGGCGAGTGGTAGCCATGAAAAAGGGCTGAAATATCACGTTTTTTGTATGGGAGCCCCCTTAATTATTATTATTATTTTGTTTTTAGTATTTTGTTGCTATGGCGGCAACAGAAATACACAATCTGTGAAAATTTCAACTGTCTAGCTATTACGGTTCTTGAGATGGATTAACCCATAACCTAATGAAAATATTATATTTGTATATTTAAAATTGTTTAATAATAAATCGTATTCATTTAGAAAAATCCAGAAGAGACAGTGGCAGATGTTCTCATGAAAAAGAACATTATGAAATGCCTTGATGGCCAGCGTTAGTTTCAACATAATCACGTAAATAAAATGTATTTTTGTAAAATACCTCGACGTTTTGGAAGCGACTTTGCATCCATGGTCTTGGTGATTTTATTTACTTGATTAAGTCCCGTTTTTCTTATAATAATCATCTTCCTTCTTATGGATACCCACTCTTTGTTACTTTTTCTGCAAATAAGTCATCACTGATAAACTCATCAGAATTAATGTACATAATTTTGTACACTTCGTTACACTGTCTATTTGCTTGCTTGTCCACAATGTAGAAATAGAGATAGAGAGAGAAACATTAATTTACGCATCTCCGTCACACAAAAATAAATCAAAGAAGAGATACAATACACGTGAGAAATAAAAAAAAACAGTCAGCAAAAAAAATTGTACCTATTAGAAAAATTAAGTTATTATTTTTTAACCCCCGACGTAAAAAGAGGGGGGTGTTATAAGTATGACGTCGATATCTGTGTGTATCAACTGCGATACTGTGTGGATTAATTGCGAGGGGTTTTTTATTTTTTTTTTATTTCTAGTGTACTCGTATAACCTAGGTTTTTAAAACACGTTAGTCGTCGTCGGTTTTTTGCAACACGAACAATCTCAAAGTAACTAAGTTTAAAATTATATTCTGCGCGTAAGTTATTTAGTTTGAACTTTCCGGTGAAAGTTAAGAGATGCGAGCCCGAGGTTTGAACTTCTACACTTTGCATGACAGGCGTAAGTCTGCACCGCAACTTTAGTTTGCAAGGGTTTTTTTTAATAATACCGTAAAACGGAGTGAGTAGGGGACAAATTTGAAGTTGAAACCTCAAATTTAAAATCTTAGCAATCATGGTATAAGTATTTTGAATCCCCTTTCCATCCATGCTAAACGTGACCTTTACCTCTTGTTACCTTAGGCTCTGCGAAGACGTGATTTATGTTCATACTAGCTGTTGCCAGCGATTTCGTCTGCAAAGAATTCATTTACCGCTATCCCGCGGAAACTACGCAATTTTCCGGGATAAAAAGTAGAATATGTGCTATTCCAGAATTTCCTCTATGTGCCGAATTTCATCCAGATCTGTTCGGCCGTTCTGGCGTGATTGAGTAACAAACACACATCCATCCATCCATCCATCCATCCATCCATACTTTCGCATTTATAATATTAGTAAGAAGTAAGATGCACGTAACCAAAACATTTATACGTATCGTATCTTCCTAGTAACTATCAACACCCTTTTTACCTTCTTAAAGAATGATTTTCGAAAAAAAATACTATTCTATGAATCACACCAAGTTTCGTGTAAATTGGTTTAGCGGTTTAAGCGTGAATTAGCATGGAAGGTTTACGCGAGCGAAAACTTTGGCATATGTTACTAAAAAACAGAGTTAGTCTTCCAATTGCAAAACTGCCATTGAGGCTCAAAATTTAACCCAGTAAAGGTACAGAGTAATTATTTTCCAACTTTTACGGTCGACCAAAGAAGTGGTCTAACACTTCGTCCAACTTCCTATCAAACAAAATAGTCGCTAAAGTCGAACTTTCAAGCTGACAGCCACGTCTTATCGACATTATAATATTGTGATGTCCAAAGGATTTTGGACCTTAGGGTGGCCACAGGGTGACCACATATTATTTGGCTGATGGTACATTTCATAAACTAGGCAACCGCTAACCAGGGTGACTTTGATAGATTTGGGGCTACATTGATCGTTTTAAAATTGCTATAAAACCGATATTGTCTATATGCGGTAAAATTTTGGCGTGTAGACGCAAAGGCGATCGATGAAGACAAATAAAAATTTATGAATTTGTCATTATAACTTCTTTAAGTCACCCCGGTTTACGGTACTAACTATGTACTCGTAAAACTAAGTTACAGAATTCGTATAAAGTTCTGGGCACATTTGCATCCAAATATCTTGTCGCTTAAGTTTAATCGTACCCATACGTATTTCTAGCGACTACAACACCTGCAGTAGCTATATCGAGTTTCTGACAGAATTTGAATCGAGTATTAGCGCTTAAAAACCTAATCCTTTCCTTTTAATGGCTCTAATTTCATATGCGCCATAATGTGTGCTATAATGATTATTTGCCGTAACTCTTTTTTTGTCTAAAACCGTCTTTTTTCAGGAGCTTTGAAATTGACATCTTGTATAACTGTATGTATAGGTTAAGTTAGTTTTATGACAACCCTAAAATAGTTCAAGAGATATATAAGTTTAGGTCAAAAATTTAATTTTTAATAAAAGTTTTATTTGCTAACTGTACTTGCATTGCCATCCGTCCTCCATTTATGTGTACCAAGGTTTGTATTAATGTGGTTTAAGAAACGTTACTTACTATAAATTTTAATTCTGCGCTCAAGAAATCGTTCACAGGCAGCAGCTAGCCCTATAATTATAACTGGAATGTTACGAAACCTTTAAAATCCCATTTGACTATTAAATCTCACTAATGTAGGTAATTCTCTGAAACTATGTTCAAATACCGAACTGATACGAAGCAGTAAAACGATTCTCACGTCGCCCGAACTCAGGTTCTATTCGACTTATTCGATTGGCGCTCGATGCATAATAATAATCGGTATGCGATTATATGAATTCCGCGCGATGGGCGATTCCATTCGATTCTTCATCTCGGACCTTTTTTTGTACGTGTTCTGAATGTGGAAGGTCGGACGCATTAGCGATTCGGTTGCTAGGTTAATTTCATGTTCGGATGAGTTAATTTTTGTTAAGTAATCTTTAATGAAGAATACATCATAACACGTGTTGCTTAATAACAAATAAAAAACAACCTTACAACAAAAATAGGCAATAGGTAGGCCTCAGAGCTAACATGGACCTCGCCAACGCCTAAAAGACCCCATCGCGCAATTGCATTACCAACCCTAATTTTTATGGTGGTGGTACTTTGGGAACGAAAATAAAATATTTTTCTTTCTTTCTTTTTTCTAATACTCTTGATAAAGTTGTAGCTAGTTACTCTAAAACAGGCCTTACCAGCTGAGATTATAGCGCTAACTAGACAAAAAACTTTCCAATTTAACAAAAATTAAATCGACTACTCTAACGCTTACTTATTTCAAAAAGTAAGCGTAGCTTCCCTACTGCTTTAGCTTATATATATTATAATACTGTGACCAGGGTCCAGCCTCTACAGCCATACGCACAAATATTCAGCCGCAAGACTGGAGTAATTTATTGTATTTCTAGAATGTGTTTCTAATGTGAAGTGGCACTTGAACTGGACTCAAATGGCATCAAAGAATTTATCGTCGACGCGAGAGTTGACTCAGCGAACTCCTACTCCGCTGATGGCTGTAGTAGCATGGTAACTTTCATTGATGCATCTAATCTAACTTCTAACTAATATTATAAATGCGAAAGTATGGATGGATGGATGTTTGTTTGTTACTCAATCACGCCAGAACGGCCCAACGGATCTGGATGAAATTCGGCACATAGATAGAGAAAAGTCTGGAATAGCACATAGGCTACTTTTTATCCCGGGAAATTGCGCAGTTCTCGCGGGATAGCGATAAACGAATTCTTTGCAGACGAAGTCGCTGGCAACAGCTAGTACATAAATAAATCACGACTTTATCCCTTACGAGGTAGACAGAGTGAAATCCAAACCGATTCAAAAACACCAATGCCCCTCCGGCCTGCTACGATTGAAACGATTCAAGTAGAGCTTTGCACCCTTCTAAATGTCTTCGTATATTCAAAATGTATAGAACACACCTCGTCGCTTAGTCGGCGTGGCGCTGATATCTGTGGTAGGTAAACATGCGTGCGTGGAGTCACGCTAAACGAGGGCTTGAGGTCTTGTTACCTTGGACTCTGTCTACCCCGTAAGTGATAAAGACGTGATTTATGTATGTAAGTAAGTAAAAATTCCATTGAATTTGATTAGGTTTACGAATTCTTTGGACGAATATACAGAAATAAACTGCGTCATGTACAAATGTTTACCTAATATTTCGCAAGAAACGTCAAAATGGCACACAACTGTTCCATAGCGGTGCACGATTTAATTTCGTCTGCTGAAAGCATGCAACCAAATTCCGCTACTTTTATGCTTAGTGTGTCTGAATATTATGAAAATAACATTCACCAAATAGAAACGAAACATGTGCTGTTTCATTTTGCTTCTTAGCTTACTAATAAACACAGCTACTCTTAAATTTAATATCAAATAGTAATACAGAAAAATGTACTTTAAGAATTTTCAAGGCAAGAAATGGTGGATTTATCGCTTCAAAGCGATCTATCCTTGGCATTTGAAGTCAAAAATATCAACAAAGCAGCGTTTGTGCAGCTATTGTTCAAATAGTGCACCATTTTAGCGTAGTCCCAAAAAATCGGCCCTATTAAATTGTCTACGCAAATCAATTGACAATCTATAAATTTTCTGAGAATCTTCTTAAAACTGTAAAAAAAAACACTTCAAAAATCGAACGCGATTCATTCATATTTCAAAATCAGTTCTTAGAGGATCTGATATCCTGGTACTTAAACTCTCCCTCCGTCTTACGCCTGACGTTTACATTTTTAACCGTCCCAAAAAGTGATCAACGCCGCCACAGAAGTTTCACTTCACTTGAAAACCGGGGCAGGTTGCTAGTAATGAAACAAAATTATGCTTGATCAACTAACTAAATCAAATTGAAAGATCCACGAGATAAATTAACCCTTTAGCAACATGAAGCGGTAGAATCAGAGTTTAAAATAATAGTGATGTCAAAGCTCTGAAGCAATTAACGTAACATAAACTGACGATTCCATCAAAGTTAGCTATTAATAGACACGACAGTTCATTGTGGCAAGGGACCGAAATAATTTTGGTCGCATATACGCGGAAACTTGAGCACAAAGCATTTCATTCTGAGAAGAGGCCTTTGCTCAGCTGCTGAAGCCAGGTAGGTATTCTTTGCTTCTGAAAATATTATTTGGTATAAATGTTTTATATACCTAATATTTAATCCATAGAGTGGTTATAATAATGCTGGGTTCAGAAAATAAATGGTGATTGTTCATTGAATTTATTGAATCAGCAATAATAATTATATAAGCATTTTCATTCTGAGGAGGCCTGTGCCCAGAAGTGGGACGTATATAGGCTGGAGATGGTGATGAGATGAAGCATTTTAGACTTGTCGAGTACCTAACACAATTAGTTAAGAAACAAAAAACATTTAAAAAAATCTACATTTAAATATTTTATTGAATCGGCGTTACTTTGCGGAGGTCCATTTCAATGAACACAAAACATTTACCTTGCTATTCCGCTACTTCCGTGCAAGATAAACAAGCTTTTGCGAAATATATAGGTACGTTTTGCATGCAAGCCCTCCCTCCACTACTGCCACACAAAACGCACACAAATCCCACAAACTTAATTAACTCTAACATCACACAAACACTGACGCGCGTTTCGATCCCTCTACGGGATCATTTTCAAAGTTAGAGCACAACCGATGTACATGCGAACCAACGTCGTAGGTACTAATTTGTTAATCTATAAATAAACTAAATGTAACCCCATTCGTATATTTCCAAACTCCAAACTACCCTCTTATGTGTAATTTTTATTGTTCATCAACAACTACCTTCATAAAATTTTCTGACTACAGCAAAAACAGAAACGAACAATGCACGTAGAGGGATCGAATCGCGCGTCACTGTTTGTGTAGTGTTAGGGTTAATCAAGTTTTTGGGATTTGTGTGCGTTTTGTGTGGCAGTAGTGGAGGGAGGGCTTGCTTGCAAAACGTATATATTTCGCGCAAGCTTGGTTATCTTGCACGTAAGTAGCGGAGTAGCGAGGTAAATATTTTGTGTTCTACATTTAAAGTAGATTGTCACAAATTAATGGTCCCAACTCAGCATTAATTTGCTGGCTAGAAAAGCAACTTGATCCGGCGTGTTGTCCAGTCCGTACAATTTCATCATCGAAACCAGTCAAATTGTTTTCCTTAATTTGAAATTTCTATTACCTAGGTAGGATAGTCTTATCTTGTTGGATTCGTCTTACTTAAACCACAGGGCCCATACCAACACGTCTTAATTCCGAATCAGTTCAGGTTTTAGCTGTCATTTTTAGGATGGAACTGACAGCGAGCGAACCTAAACGGAATCGCATATTAAAGACGTCATGGTAAGGCCCCAGGTCAGAGGTAAAGGCTTATGGCAGATAAACTTGGTGTTGCTATATATGTTAAAATCAAACAAGTACGTCATAAAATAAAATAATTAGGGTTGTCGACAGAAAAAAAAAGATTATTTCGATGTATCGATAATTATAAACTACCAATATCGACCTCGATAGTTACATCGATAATTATATCGGTAAAATTTTCGGATATTTTCGGCTTTAAATAATAATTATTTTATTAAGTGCAGTCTGGCTCAATAATGGCTAATGAGACGTAATAACTATTTCCTTCCGTTCGTTTTACGGCTTCCAATTTTGCTAAATACTCTGCTACCTAATAAAAAAAGTTTGAAAAAAAAAAATACCTCCTGTATATATATCGCTTTTGATACGATTTTCGATATCGAATTATTGTTTGTGTCGGACCTTTTAGCGTCTATAAACAAAGGAGAAAGCTGTTTAATAATTAATGTAACCTTGTGCAAAGTCCTTTCGTATTGATACCACGTTACTTTATAATCCTACCGCTAAGCTGCAGTGAATGTGCGGTGTTCCAACGTGGAAAGTAAGGCAGCTGGTGAATTTATTTTCACAATACAATACAATACAAATACTCTTTATTGAACACCACAAATCAGTACAAAACAATACAGAAACAATTAGGCGGTCTTATCGCCTGAAATAAGTTGGAGACAGTTAAAGTAGGCGGCAGAAACAAATAGACAGGAGAAACGCAGGAATAATAAAAACTTATACACGTGTTAACTATTGCATAGCCCTTGTATGTAAATTGAAATTGGGACTTTGTAATGATCTTTCATATCCAGCCTACATACGTCCCACAAAACATACGTCTCACACTCAGACCAAATATGAAGTCAATATCAGTATTAAAGGCGAAACGCCTGCCCTTAAGCATATTTGCGTTGCTCAACCAGTTTGCTTGCCGTAGTGTGATCGCACTCGTGTGCGTGTTATTGCATCTATACAATACTACACACACAGCTCTCACTGTGCCGTCACAGAATATATAATAGTACTAACGTACAGAATGGCCACGCTCCGCCCCGCACCGATTCGAGTTACCCCACCCCTCAAGCGCAGTCTGCCGGAAAGCTGCTGGCAACTAGTAGGGCTCGCAACGCGATGTATGTCGGCCGCACGTCACAAGTTCGGGAATCTATCCTACCTACTTTATTTTATAAAACATTAGAAAATTAATGCTTTCTGAAATTATCGCGATTAATACATGAAATAACTACAGAATCATTCGCTTAAGTTTGTTGTCGTACATCTATTGTAATTGAAAATAATAATGCTTAATACACAGACAGACACATTTTAAGTAAGTTTGAATAAATAGATAACGATTAAGTACATTTATTTGCACACATCTAAGCCTTATCTTCATTATAAGTACCTATATTCATGTCATTGGTAGTACTTATAGTACTAGGTTTTTGCGATAGACAGCCCTGTGTATCTTACGCACACATTGACGCGTGTACAGACGACGTCGTGCCTGTGTTTATTTCAGAACGCGGATTTTGTACGTCGTGGCCGCCGTGTGGTGCCGTTAGCAGAACTCAGTCTTAATTTTTTTTGATCTGAGTTCGATATATAGCTGTGGTACAACCAAGTAAAATTGTACCCCTGACCGAATTTTAGCTCCAAAAATAGAGCTTAATTGTCGCAACGTTGGTAAAATATTTGCGGAACACAACGGAAACTCGGTAACGAATCTGAACGATCGGAAAAGTTTTAAATTTCAATGCAGTTGTTACGTACCATCAATTCTTATCGTTATTGTCTTAATTTGACATTCAATTGCTCACAAATTAGAATTTCTAGTGTAAGTAATGTAAAACAATTAAATCTGGTGTTACTTTGCGGAGGTTCTAATAAATGAAAAAAAAATGTCTCAATTGAATTTGCAATTTACAACTTTACTTGGTTGTACCACAGCTATATATCGAACTCAGATTGTTTAGTTACTATTTTCGAATGGAATAATATTTTTGAATTGATTTCAAAAAACAGGGGAGGTTATCAATTTATCATCAAACTAGCTGTTGTCAGCGACTTCGTCTGCAAAGAATTCGTTTATCGCTATCCCGCGGGAACTACGCAATTTTCCAGGATAAAAAGTAGCCTATGTGCTATTCCAGACTTTTCTCTATCTATGTGCCAAATTTCATCCAGATCCGTTGGGCCGTTCTGGCGTGATTGAGTAACAAACAAACATCCATCCATCCATCCATACTTTCGCATTTATAATATTAGTTAGATAAACGGACAAGATAGAAAAATATGTACTGCGCAAAGATTTTAAGACTGCGCAAAGACCTTGCGCAAGAACTGTTGCCCGTAAAATTATAAGTTAGTCATCTAAACCAAACGAGGAAAAAACAAGTACCTACCTATCCCATGAGGATTTTTCGAAATTCATCTTTATTCTTTGTCTATACAATGAAGGGAAGGAACCTTTGTGAAAAAATGCCTGCTGAGTCCTAGGATTTAATGAGCAAAACTTTGATGAGTCACTCAGTCAAGATATAAACTGGAATAAACGATGTGTAATGAATTTTTGGTTTTGTAGGTAATATCTAGTGTCAAAAAACGGACGTAAAATTAATGATTTGTTTATCCATAGAAATTATACTTACCTAATCGAACGCTTCATAGCGATGTCTAAAGTTCTACAAAATTCTGTTTCGCAGCCATTAGTGAAGAACGACCAATTAAAGTTTAACTCGGCTGAATGAAACGCAAACTGACAGTCAAGCAAAGTACAGTAGCTCTCTATCGGACATAGATCAATAAATACACACATAAATATTCACACCGTTTACGCTACTTTCCCGTAGGGATAGGCAGAGACTACTTTGTTCCACTTGCTACGATCCCGATATAACTCTTTCGCTTTATCCACATTCGTCAATCTCTTTATAATGTATATACCTATGCTCGTCGGTTTAAAGTAGGTAGATACTGGGTCCTGAATTTTTCAAAAAGTCAATAAATAAATGAATTTAAATTGAGTAATTGCCACAAATTTTAACCTAGTCCCAAACTAAACAAAGCTTGTAATAATGCATGATGTATAAGGCATTATTGACATGAAATTTAACTATTTTTTATTTACGTGATAACTCGATTAATGCATGGGAGTTTTTAATTTTCTAATTTTTTTTTGGTCCTCGGCGCATGGCGATGGTCTAGCCAATCAGCCACCGACAGCCAAAAAGATTGAAAATTATAAAAATATTCAAAATGCAAGGGACATTTCTCCTTTTGAAGTGTTTTTGTATACCTACCACTTATGTTTAGATATGAATAAAAAACAATCTCGCATGGTCGTGAATAAAATTTAATTCCAAGCCTTCTGTATCCCTTTGCTGACTGTGGACAAAATTTGAGTAACTCTGCCGGCTGGTAGCGACGTAGCTGGTTTAAAGTAACAGTGAGCAGTTAATTCACTATCTCATCTAACTCCGCGCTTTTGGCGGAAGCACATGGAACCGTTTCAAGTTAACGCGAAACAGCCTTCGTTTTCGCCTTTTGAAATCTAATGCGTTAAGTTTATTGGAAATTTAATAAGCTATAAATTATTAGTTATTCATATTAATTTATTTACTCAATATACATATTTACAAAAAACAAATTAAACTAACTATAAAAAGTTATAAGTGTTGGCAACCCAACATTAAAATATTACTTGTCTGTGCTAGAGAGAGAGGTAACTGTCTTATGTGTCTCTCTCTCTCGCTCTCGCACAGCTGTCAATCGCTTTTGTTTCCATTATATTGTGTCATTGTACGGTGTGCAGATTAAAAGCTGTTTTTTTATGCAATCGCAGTATTTATTTTTTCAAACCTTCAGAACCAACTTCAAAGCCAGCCCCTCAGTTCAAATCGTAAATTTAACAATAAGTTATAAAAGTTATTATTATTTGTAAACTATTTGCAAGGCCGGCAATGCACCAGCAGTTCTAATAAATAAATAAATAAATAAGAAGTGGGGCGAAAATGTTATGAATCAATGTTATAGGCGATACGGCTAGCAACATTACTATTTTCAGTAATCAGTAATTTATTTGTTCAAACATGGTCTAAAAATAAGATGGTTAACAGACAATTTTATTATTATTTCTATACTATTTGCAAGGCCGGCAATGCACCAGCAGTTCTAATAAATAAATAAATAAATAAATAAGAAGTGGGGCGAAAATGTTATGAATCAATGTTTTAGGCGATTCGGCTAGGAACATAACTATTTTCAGTAATCAGTAATTTATTTGTTTAAACATGGTCTAAAAATAAGATGGTTAACAGACAATTTTATTATTATTTCTATCGGTCTCACAATCATGCTAAACGTGGCCTTTGAGGCTTACCTTAGGCTCTGTCTATATTGTAAGGGACAGCGAAAGGTGCGTTTGCCCAACTGTCTCCAATATGGAAAAATAACAACATTTCACGCTCTCTGAAGCTAAGGATTTTCGAAAGCAACGTAAAGTCGGTGCTCCTCTACGGCTGTGAAACGTGGAAGGTCACGAAAGCACTCACACGTAAACTCCAAGTATGCGTCAACAAGTGCCTCCGCTATATTCTCAGGATCTTCTGGCCAAACACTATCTCCAACGACGAACTTTGGGAAATAACGAGTCAAAGGCACATCTCACTCGAAATCCTCCATAGAAAATGGGGATGGATAGGCCATTGCCTAAGGGGTCCTGACGCGAGCATCAGCAGAGTAGCCTTGGAGTGGAACCCCGTTGGCGGAAGAAGAAGACAGGGTCGTCCCACTGAATCCTGGAAGAGATCCATCACGGCGTAACTCAAGGCTGCCGGGATGACCTGGGCCGACGCCAAAGAGAGGGCTCAGAATAGAGAAGTCTGGAGAAAGACTGTCGAGGCCCTATGCTCCACGACGAGTTATAGGAGGAATCATCATATTGTAAGGGATAAAGGTGCGACCACACCGCCGCTTAAAAAACGGTGACGTTACGGAATCGCAACAAAATGTATGAAGAAACGGTGACAAAACGTGACGCATAGGACACGTCACTGCGTATACGCGGCGGTTTGGTCGCTCCCTAAAACCGTGATTTTATGTATTATAAAAAAAAAATTATGAAACAGAAAGTCATCAAATCATCGTGTCGGCAATAATGAGAAGGCTTTGAAATTTAATTACGCTACCGGATGTGCGGGCAACACCGCGGCAGGAAGCCTTTGTTCTGACCCCTCTAGAAAGCATCGGAAGAAGTTGTTGCATTAGTAAAAAACACGCGGATTTTTAAAGTGAAAACTTCGGCGTTAACCACTTTTTGGGATGGGTAAAAATGTTAAACTCGCGTCAGGCGTAAGACGGAGGGAGAGTTTAAGTACCAGGATATCAATCTTTTGAGCTTATTTTGAAATGCGAATGAATCGGGTTCGATTTTTGAAGTGTTTTTTGTTGAATCGTGGAGCAAAAGTGCTAGGGCATCAGCACATTGTTAGAGGTCTGTCAATATAGATAATACGTATGTTTCTTTTTGTAAGCGGTACGTGTTTAGAGCGTCATGGAGGTAACAACATAAAAATCTAATCTAAGCTGCTGTTTTTACTTCTGCCGGCACTCCCGGAGTGCTACTTGTTGCTTGTTTTATATGATAGGGGGCAAATGAGCTCCGATTACCTGATGGAAAGCATCATCGTCACCCATAGAAATTTATAACATAAGCGTTATGCGTTTAAGAAAAGAATAGGCTCGTTTTTTGAAGATCCCTAAGTTGTACCGGTCCGAAAAATTGGTGCCGCTAACTGATTACAGAGTTTAAGCAAGAAACGAACGTGGACTGTCAACTGTTATGGTGGTGAGGATGGAATGAAAGTCTGTTTTTACCAACGGAAGTCCAGGCAAGGAGGTCTTCACCCTTACGGGCATTCACATTCATTCATCCCTACTAATATTATAAATGCGAAAGTAACCCTGCCTGTCTGTCTGTCTGTCTGTTTTTTACGCTTTCTCGCATAAACCACTGAACCGATTTGAATGTGATACAGGGATAATTTCAGACCATTATGATAGTTTTTATCCCGGAAAATCGCATAGTACCCGCGGGATAGTGATAAGCGAATTCTACGCAGACAGAGTCACGGGCTACCGCTAGTATGGATATCACTGTCTTGTGAGTGTCAACATTTCATCACATTTTTTAATCAGTCTGTGTTTTGCCTTTTGTATTTGATACGCGTTTTTATGACAATAGCACTTTCTGCTACAGAAACGGTGTGGCCGATTCGGGCACCAAACAATGGGTGGCCGGAAAATAAAGTTTATTAAATGTTTTCTGCAATCCATTGATGGCGCGTCGACGTTCCGTGTTTGTGACACATTTATGTCCCAATACACACAAAACACTACTGTCCCTATTTCACTCATACGACAATTTTATTGTCGGTGACCTGACAATTCGAATTGCACTGCGTGGTCAATATGAAGCCAACCGGCGTAGATTGTTACCGACAATTGTTGCTTTGGTGAAGTCTTATATTATAGAACTAGCTTTTGCTAGCGACTTCGTCTGCGTGGAATTAGCATTTTTGTAAGGTCTCTTTTAGTGGCAAATACTCAAATAGAGCACAAATCGCCCCCTTACTGCTAAAACCGACTAACTGCATCAATAATACAATGGAGGCTAGTCGGTTTTAGCAGTAAGGGGGCGAAATTATGTTATCCTCCGGGGATCGCATCTTCACTGGTGACGTCACCCTATAAGATGGACAAATGGAAATGGAAATATTGGCAAAAACTGGTGTATAACCTGACTATTCATTAGAAACCGTGTTTCCATACAAATCGTCGCGCCACCAATTTTTTTTTATTTTTTTTTATGTGAATACGAAGGCAAACGAGCAAGTGGTCACCTGATGGTAAGCGATCACCACTGACCATAGAGGGATTCCAGATGCGTTGCCAACCTAGAGGACTTAGATGAAATGCCTCTTGTGTCCGTAATTTCCCCGGCTGTCTTACTCTCCACACCGGATGCTTAGCGGCAGGATTAGCGAGTAAGATAGTGGTAGCGATCCGGACGGACCTTGCACAAGACCCTACCACCCGCACTTAACTAAATAAATAAAATAAATATCTCGGGATAATTGATCTAGTCCCAAACTAAGCATAGCTTGTGATATGGGCACTAGACAACGGATAAACATACTTAATATAGATAAATACATACTTAAATACATATTAAACATCCAGGACTCGAGAACAAACATTCGTATTTTTCATACAAATATCTGCCCCGACCGGGGCTCGCACCCGGGACCTCAAGCTTCATAGTCAGGTTCTCTAACCACTAAGCCATCCGGTCGTCAAATTCTAAGCAACAGCTTTATGTGTAACCACGATTTTATTTCACTGGCCTCAAAATAGCTAGTAATTATGTTCATAATTTTTGTAGTACAAAGCTCATTTTCTTACATCATTTTGCGATTAAAATAATCGAGAAGTATGTTGACAAAGAGCCCTAGAATACCCTCATTAGAGACGTTTTTACGAAAGTATTGTGATCATTATAATGAAACAATAGCATCCTTGGAAAGTGTAGGTACTTTGCTTGCTTCTAATTACGAACATTGAAAAATGAAAATTTTAAGAAACGCTGACACAGAAAAATCTATGTAGGTACTTATAAAGTTTATAATTTACTTTATCATTATCTTTTACTTTTGTTGGGCGTATTAGTTACTTACTTTTAGAAATTACTTAATATTACAGGGGTTGCTACGTATAAATAAAAAGGTCCCACTTTGTCAACTAGACGATAACCAGTCATTAAATGAATTTCGACAAAATATTTAAATGAACTTAAAATTAGATTATGGGCATGATTATGACTAATGGGTGGTGCTTTTATTCAATTTAAATAAGCCCCAATTGGTGTTACAATATCCTCCCGACCAAATCACCAAGAAATCACCAAAAAACTATCGCTTATACAGGGTTTATCAGATACCTCCTAACAATAATCAACTGGGGTATTATAACCATAGCTACAGAGGCTAAAAAAAATATTTAAAAAAACATTGGAGTAAAATTTTATATAGTTATGTTTACTGTAGGAATGATTACAGTTGTTAATACTACCAATTTTTTTTAAATATATTTTTTAGCTTCTATAGCTATTGTTATATACCCCAGTTGATCATTTTTAGTGCCCCTGCTACGGCACCACGTTTGAAACTCCGAACTCTTTTGCTTCTAATAAAAAATTGATTTCGCTAAACAGGCATTTAAAATAGTGTTAAATTAAATGGAGATCGTGAAACATAACTTAAAACTGTCACCCTATAATGCTCCTAGTCCCAGCGAAATTTCTTAAGAAGTATATCCAAAGTTATCCAAACAGTACTAAAGATAGTGATAGTTGCCTTACAAGGCAAACGAAAGGGCTATGAATCAAGCTTTAAAAAGTCAAATAAAGTCGACTCAACTGTTTGTCAGTGTTAACAGTTTGTGCTAGTTTTTCGCTTTAATGGATACAAGTTTAGTAAGTTGGACCTTCCAGCTTCGGACTGAGCAATATTTTGTAGCAGTATTTTCAGTAACAGTGTAATTTATTAGACTTGAATCAGACCTATTGCTGAACATACATTTGCCATGATGTTGTACACTTGTACAGTTTCATCATCATCATATATCAGCCGAAAGACGTCCACTGCTGGACATAGGCCTCCCCCAAGGCTCTTCACTCGGACCGGTTCTGTGCCTTCCGCATCAACCGCGATCCCGCGATCCTGATCAGGTCGTCGCTCCATCTTGTTGGAGCCCTACCAACAGCTCGTCTCCTGGTCCTCGGACGCTATTCGAGAACCTTCTCACCCCTTTGGCCATCGGTCCTGCGAGCAATGTGCCCCGCCCACTGCTACTTCAGTTTCGCGCAGGTTGTACAGTTTACTACTTCAAAAATAAGGAATGAAATGTTTGAAGGATCACTTCGTTGACCGTCTTCACGTGTTTTTCAGTCTGTTGAAGCTGTATCAGCCCAGCTAGCACGAGAGACTACCAGTCTCTTTATAGAACGAACAGTAAGAAAAAGACGGGCAATCTAAATCACGTGTGACTCGATTCGCGCGCTCTTGTGTTAGACGTGCAGAGGCGGGTTAAGGAATCCATCTGAAACTAATATCGAATATCTAAAGTTATGGTCCCTAAGAACCGTAAAGAACTAGATACAGCCTTTTGAAAGTGTAATTTACCTAATTCATATACCATGGTTTTTATAACTAAGTTGTATTTTGTCGTTGACGCATTGAAATTCAGCAAGAAGTAAGGCCTGCGTCGTTAGCCCCGTGGTCATAACCAGAGGCCACAATGCTTAACAAGTTCACAATTACAGAAAGAAAGAAGAAAGAAAGAAAAAAGTTTATTTATGACAATCACAACACATCAAAATAAAAAAAAAACACAAAACAGCAGATAAATTAATAACAGACACACACAGACACACAGACATAGACAGACAGTAGACAGACAGACTCCGACACACTCTCACACACTCTTACAGACTTTTACTTTCGCCATTCTTCATCATTACATTCAAAACCATTAGGAATTTTTGAAATGGTTCACGATTCATTACGTGACATATTTTCTACATGACATGATCGCAATAATCTTTGTCGTTGTTGAAATTTACGCGTGAACCTTCTCCTGTTGGTTAAATGCCTGAAGCAAAGAACAGACAAGCTACACCAACACACTAATAGCGTATCGAAAGGTACTACAAGTCAATCGAAGCCCTCTAATCAATACTGATTCGGCTCCCAAAGGCAGGGTCTGAGATTAATGGTACCACCAGCCACTCCGTAATCTTGGAACATTTATTTTCAGCTCCATTTTAGCTTTTCTTTTAATCAGTTGGAATAGTTTACAGTGTAAAGTGTGGGAAATAGGGTACCTAATATAAAAGTGTTTACTTACACGCATATGGATATATCACATCTTGTAACTTTATTTACGAATCGGGGCCTTACCATGACGTCTTAATGCGATTCTGTTTAGGTTCGCTCGCTGACAGATTCATACTAAAAGTGACAGCTAAAACTTGAACTGAGTCTGAATTAGGACGTCATGGTATGGCTAAGGTAATGATAATGTTTAGTTATTTTGATGTGTAATTGTGTTTGCTAATTTTGCGGGCTTAGTTTCGTACTCGAGTAGATTATTAGTATTATCACAATCGTTTAGCTCAGCGAGTTTACCGAACTATCCGCACTTGATCAGCATTTTGTTCCAGCACCCAATCACACATTACACATCAAAATAATTAAACGATTAGTCCCGATTGGCAATTATAGTTAAGAGTGGAAATCGCGAAGGTTTAAAACATATTAAGATCAAATTTTTTTTTGAGTCAAATATTACTGGTTTTTTGGAGAAAATGTAATAATGTGGATACGCTTAATAAGACATATGTCTTGCTCCCCAGAAATATTCACCAAATTACACAGCTCATTTTACTTAATCTTCATCATACATTTAACACTTCGAACAACAACAACTGTACATTGCTACAAACCAAAAAAAGGAATCGTAAGACTGCGAATGGCCGTTTTCATCAGTTTTCTGGAGGTAAAATCAGTTTGGGCTGCAGCTGTCTCTTTCAGGCTCTTTCCGGAGGGAAATAGTTGGAGTAGTACTCAAAATACCTACTTTTCAAAAGTCTCGAGGATTCTGTTTTAAGTTAGGAAACTGATGTGTACATACGCAGATTTCCTTCGGCGCTCCGTTAAGTGTCATCCATCCTCAAGACTATCGAAAATTAATGTGATATTCAGCTAAGATTGATTATCTATCACATGGGGGTAACTAGTAACCGACTAATTGATTAGGCCTCCGAGGAAGTCGTGGCATGAGACTTACTGACGTCAATAACCCCCCGTCGGCACATATCGGTCGCCTAGCAAACAGTAATTAGTTAAGACGAGGTTACTGCATCTGAAACTATACTGCTACAAGTACGTTGCGGTTACACAATAGTACATTAGTACAGAGGCTGGGAAGCAATAGCTTGCCGGCCGGATACATACGCAGGCCGAGCGTGAGCGATGCTGGATATTTGATGCTGAAAACCCCTATTCCCGCCGAGATGTATAGTGCTTTTCTCAAACATGCAATCAAATAAATTAAATATCTCCAAGAAGTTAGCTTTATTTCTAAAGAAAATAAAAGTAAACTAAGAAACCTTTTCTCTGCGGAATAGACACTATCAATTCTGGTCTGGGAGCAAAGAAAAAACATAGAATGGACCAGTTGCTTCTCTTCCCGCGCAAATAGTAAAAGACCATCGAGAGAACAAGCGAAAATCTTAGGAATCATCTTATAGGCGATGTGGCTAGCAATGTTTAACTAGTAAGGTAGTTATATAAGATTCTTGTGTTCTTTCTTGTGTTACTAACATTACTAATTATAATATGGACAATATTGTTTTATGTGGTCTGAATTAAGTGTTTTTTTTTTAATGTACCTAATGAGTCAAAGGCACATCTCACTCGAAATCCTCCATAGAAAATGGGCCATTACCTAAGGGGTCCTGACGCGAGCATCAGCAGAGTAGCCTTGGAGTGGAACCCCGTTGGCGGAAGAAGAAGACAGGGTCGTCCCACTGAATCCTGGAAGAGATCCATCACGGCGGAACTCAAAGCTGCCGGGGTGACCTGGGCCGACGCCAAAGAGAGGGCTCAGAATAGAGAAGTCTGGAGAAAGACTGTCGAGGCCCTATGCTCCACGAGGAGTTAAAGGAGGAATCATCAATGTACCTATCACTATTTTGATAAATTCTAAAACCCCCACGCTTTAACTATCTCAGAACACGTCAGAACTTGCTACACCAATTCATTGACTAACAATTTTTGAACCATAGACCTGAAGTACCCTATTGCAACGAGGACAAAACGTGTTTTTTTCGTAGCCATTTGCCTGTCCCCCAATGAAGCTAAGTCAGTATAATTAGCCTGTATCAAAAGCTGCGAATGGCGTTTCATTAACGGCTGAAAATGCTTCGAGACGCGTGGTCCAAGTTAAAAGACTGATACCTTTATCTATAATTATAATAAAGCTGTAGAGGGTCGAAAGTCTGTACATGGAAGATATTAAAAAAAGTTAATAGAATTTTTGTCTGTTTATCTGTATATTTGTGCGTGCATCACGTGAAAACGGTTAACGGATTTTGTTGGAAACTTTACTAATCTGTTGAGAAAATCACCGGCCAGGTTATAGGCTACTTTTTATCCCGGAAAATAGCATAGTTCCCGCGGGATAGCGATGAACATGTCAAAAATCGCATTTGCCTAGAGTCGCAACGTATATAAATATGCTTCAGTATCATAGAGGTGCACTAAGGGGGGATTTTCAACATTCCCACGGGATTTAATATCGCTTATTAAAAAGAAAAAATACCAATTAAATGTCAGAACAGGGGTGTTAAGTGCCTGTTCAAATATGCATAGCAATATGTGACTTTTGTCAATAAAATGAAGTCTACGCGGACGAAGTCGCGGGAAAAGGCTAGTTTTATTAAATATCTTGGGTTAAATTATTATCATAAATCGATTTGACAATTGACACACACATTACATCAAGTCTTTATCCCTTACGGGGAAGACAGAACCTATAGGTGGAAAGGGATATCAAAATAGTGATGTGTTGCTAGCCGTATCGCTTATTAACGGGATTCTAAGATTGCCATACTTCCAGTAAATAAAGCTTATAATATGGGTAAATAGCAACAGTCATTTCATTAGGTGCTATCCATTTATTTAGTCCCCAAACACCATTCATTTGAATATTGTGCCTCTACTTAAATGTAGGAGGTAAATTTTCCAACTATCACCGACTGTGAGTGGTGTAGAGGTAAAGCAGGCGTCACGGATTGATAAGGACCCGAGTTTGATTCCTGGCTATAGTTTTACATTTCGAAATATATTAAGGGTGCGACCTAACCACCGCGTATACGCAGTGACGTGTCGTAAGCGTCACGTTTTCTCACCGTTTCTTCATACATTTTGTTGCGATTCCGTAACGTCACCGTTTTTTAAGCGGCGGTGTGGTCGCACCCTAATGTCTAACGGGTGTACCGTAAAAATAAAAACAAAAAAATATAAATAAATAAATATAAACATGCAATTTTGCTTTTTATTCCTAAACTAGTGATCCCGCCCCGGATTTGCTAAACCGTTGCGTAGTTTAAAATGGCTAAGCGTTCATACATACAATACAGCGGTTATTAAGTGATTTTGCTAAATAATTTTGTAAAGATTTTAAAAAACGACGCAAAATGAGGGGTGTTATAAGTTTGCTGTCAATGTCTATGTGTGTCTGTCTGTGGCATTGTAGCTCTCAAGCAGATGGACCGATTTGGATGCAGTTTTGTTTTAATTCGTAAGCCAGTTTTTAGAGGTCATTTTAATTGTTTGGTAAAGATCGGTCCAGCAGTCTAAAGAGTTGCACTTTTTATAAAATGTTGTAAGGCATTTTTGGCAAAAAATAGAGTTATTTTTTATTTTACTTCTTAAGGGTTGTATCTTAAATTATAAGTATTTTTTGGATGGAAGGTTTTTAAATGTTTAATGATTATTATCTAAAAGCTTAGGTTTTTGACTTGGGCCAGCTTTTCAGTACGCTAAAGCCTGATGAATACTTCATTACTACGGAAATAGGCGGAAGGTTACCTTCCGGAATGCCTTGTAATTATTATTTTTTATTTTGTTTTGCTAACATTTTTCATGATACCAAGTTTGTTATTAGCAATTGATTAGCTGGCTTTTATAAGTTGCAACTTGCCAACATAGACTGATTAAATAATTGCTGTTAAAAAAACTCTAGCCAAAGGATTCAAAACGAGATATTTATTTAAAATTACAAACTATTAACAACGAAATAACAATAAAGGACACTTACCCCCTTATTCATAAACGCACTATAGGCCTCTGTTAACTTAGTAATCGTTTGTCCTTATCTGTCACTTTGACATTTACCTTTCACAGCTAAGGACAAACGATTACTAACTTAGCAGAGGCCTATAGTGCGTTTATGAATAAGGGGGTAAAACTAGGAAAGTTGATTTAAAGTAAAGAGTTAAAACGAGACTAGTTTTTAAAACTGTTTTTGTCTCGAATTCGTTCTCAGATTCTGTCATTTATGCCATAATGTAAATTAAATGTAGGGCTAGATTACTAAAGGAAATCTAATTTAGTCGCGGAATATATTTATTTCGTAGGTATTACATATTTACATTTTTACATATCACAGTCGTACCACAGACTGCAGCAAAATAAATTCCTTGACCATCTTTACATACGTCACCTCATTCTTTAAATCGAATATTTGTCGTCTCTCTCATACATAGTATCGTCAGTCTCATTCACACCCTCTTACGTTCCATTCCACATAAATATATTTATTACGGTTCTGGCTGAAAATCAGTGCTGCAGGTGTCTAACACCTCAGCGTAATGCTGAGCCAGCGACCGTTTCACTTTTGCAGAGACACACAACGCTGATGATCTAATTTTCATATGTGTTTTTTGTTTTTGTTGTTTCCTTTCTATAAAATTGTGTGTATGCTCTTATATTTGTGTGTCTTGCAAAATGAATAAATGTCTTCTTTCTTTCTTTCTTTCTTCTTTCATATTAAGCACTACCTGTTGTGCGTGACTTCGTCCTCCCAAAATTAAATATAGCCTTTGTTCATCAAGGATAATGTACGTAGAATTCTAATGGTGAAAGAATTTTTCAAATCGGTCCAGTAGTTTCGGAGCCTATTTAATGCATACAAATGTTTCTTCTTTAAAATATAACTAGCTGTTGCCAGCGACTTCGTCTGCAAAGAATTCGTTTATCGCTATCCCGCGGGAACTACGCAATTTTCCGGGATAAAAAATAGCCTATGTGCTATTCCAGACTTTTCTCTATCTATGTGCCGAATTTCATCCAGATCCGTTGGGCCGTTCTGGCGTGATTGAGTAACAAACAAACATACATCCATCCATCTAGTATCCATCCATCCATCCATCCATCCATACTTTCGCATTTATAACGTCACTGGAAAGGTGAAATTGCTGAACCGCCAATTTGACGAAATTGAGTTTTATATACGATTCGACAGCATTTTTTTTTCTGCGTCGATCTGTCTACGTTTCGAGTTAATCGGAGCACTTTTTTGTTGGTTCAGCAAGTCAATTTTTACAAGTTTTCCAAATAAATTGGTAGTCAAAAAATACTGAAGCGACCAGTTTTTGGGTGTTTTTTAAATATTTACACTACAGCAATTTTTGTTGATACCAAAATACGTTATGAAAAGTGTTCATCAACAATAGTTTTACATGTTTTGGTTCCATTGTCTCTATTAGCAATTTTACAGGTCTGTGTTTGAAATCTTTTTGGCGCTTCTGCAAAAAGTGCTTACCATGATTTATTGTGAATACGGTGGTTGAGTAGTTTTAGTAGGACCTGAACTGCTAATCAGAAAGCCATAAGTGAATTGAATTGTCATCATTCTTATAGCAATGTCGTATCAGCGTGAAGAAAAGAGTATTATTTTGAATATTCGTGCGGTATTAGTAAAATTAAGTAGCAGAATGTTAATTGTGATGATATTTTTTTATTATTTAAAGTCGTTAATTAATTGGTGAATCTTCAATTATCTAATGTAATAAGTTGATTCATAAGGGTGACACTAGTTGTCAAAGTTATTCGGTAGTGTTGCTCACTTAGGAGGTAAGGTAACAGGTATGTCACTTACAGTGAAGACAAAGCCACGATAATCTCATGTTTTTTTAAAATTAATAATTCATAATAGATCTCTCACACCAGTGTTTTCTATCAAAACCGTCAAAAATAGAATTTTTGGTATAAATGAATACCCTATTTACATTTTATGAACAGAATTAAAAAATAACATTCCTATTTATGGTGTAATATTTTCAATGTGACGTAGGTACATTATTTTCTCTGTAAGATCTTGTCACTTTTTTATAAGCAATTCTAGAACACTTTAGCCTTGCGTCTTTGGCGCGACATAATACGCACCCATGACAGAATTAGTCAACAGATTTTAAAGTTGGTCTCCTGTTAGTTTTGAGAAAGTCTAAGGCGTGTAAGGCGATATGTGTAGCAAAACACTAAGAATGAGATCTTATAATCTACCAAATAGGATTTTTGTTTACTTCTTTTGGTTTTATCGTTGTCACTAATTCTTAACTAAACTATGAAAATAAATAAACCTTTCTTATTATCAAATACACGCATACGATATGACGCAGATTTATTCAGTGGTGGAAAAGGAGCCTTAAAGTAATAAAGTATGTATGTATGTATGTATGTATGTATGTATGTAAACTCTTTATTGTGCAAAATAAACAAGACAAATACAATTGACAAACAATGAGATACATGCACAAAGGCGGACTTATCTCTTTAAGGGATGTCTTCCAGTCAACCTTTGTGTGGATGAAAGGAGTATTACATTAGGGATGGACGAGTTTAAAATTGCAAACACTGAGAGCCACAATACATAACTTTACCGAATATAATACATAAACTCATAAAACCTAAACATCAATAAACTACTTTATACTACCTATAATATATATCAATAAAATATAATACATAAAATAAATAAATAACGAGCACACTAAACAACGAGCCACATCTTCTTCAAACCTTCCCTGAACGACACTATGGAGGGAGATTGCCTGATGGAGGTTGGTAAGCGATTCCACAGCCTAGTCGAGTGCACAGTAAAGGATTTGGAATAAGTTTTGGAAGAGGAAGAAGGACAGGCCAAAAGGAGATTAGAGTTGGATCGCAATCGATGTTGACTGCCAACAGACAAGTAGCTGAAACGTTCGGAAAGGTATATCGGAGCTGAAGGATTAAAAACAGAATTGAAAAGCAATGACAGAATATGGATGTTCCTGCGGTCCCTAAAGGTCCGGTAAAGTAGTAGTTTTGTCACCACTTGATGCTGTTGTTTTCAGCTATTCTCTACCTACTCGTTACCTACCCCAATGCTCAATAGTAGATTTCTTCTGTATTCATCGCTGGGTATTATTAAGTTATGTGCCTTTCGAATCTCGTTCCACCCAGGCACTTTAACAAGGTTGCTCTTCCATCATATCCATCTATATCCTAACTGAAATTTTATTTAAAATAACCGTTAACTGCCCATTTTCCACTTACTGCTTATAATCACTTAGACTATATCGATTAGTTTTGTAATGATAACCCTCAAGATTGCTATGTTCTTGATTTGGTCTTAAAAAAAGATTTCTAAAATTGCGTATTACATATAATAATTGCTCTTGATTTTTCAGCTGTTGGAAAATACTTTTTACGAATGTCTTTTACAGATTAGCTACAGATGTAACGTTGTGTTTAATTGGCTAACTCTAACTACTTAAATATGCTCGTATGCAAAAGCAAAGCTATGCTCACAACAGGTTTTATGACGACGTGTAAAGACTGGAGAAAAATTATATTTCTTATAACATCATTATTTTGGTCGTTGTGATGCTGCAAAAATGTGTCTTCATTTTTGACAACTACTGTTTCCACTCATCATCTCAAACTTAAGGGCTAGGCTCTTGTCGGTGGAGCAATTTCCATGTGGTCTTTTCTAGGGCCTTTTCTTTGACTTCCTGATACGACACGACTTCTACCCTCTCTTTCACCTGGTCCATAAACGTCTTTTTAGGCCTTCCTTTCTTCCGCTTCCCTTCAACCTTTCCTTCAATTATGATCTTAATGTAAAGTCGTGTCGTATCAGGTGTCCCAACATTTTTCATCTTCTGTTCTCGATGGTCTTCAACAGGCACCTCTTCTCATTCACTCGATCAAGCAATTCCTCATTCGTCACTTTCTGGGTCTAGCTAATCCTCTCCATCCGCCGCCAATACCACATTTCAAACGCCAGGCTGTTTTCACTAGAGAATTTTTAATTCCTAGCAAACTATTAAGAACTTTGGGTTTTCTTTATTGCCTCCTTAACGTTCGTTCACGATCAAAATAATTTGCTCTTTCGACTTATTTTTCTTTGCAGAACTGCCTATCCCGTGAAATTTATGCCAAATTGGTACAGATTTATTATGTTTATCAGTTATCATCGTTATCAAACACTTTTTGTCGCATTAATTCAACTTTTCGATTCCAATTATTTTTTCTGAGCGTTAATAGTCAATCAGTCAGTATAAACTTTTGAATATTTGAATTTTTTGCTTGTGGTAATTTAATTTGCTATCATAACCCAGATTTTATTTAACATGTCGATAATATTATTATTTCAACAGCCATAGTCACGGTACGAGTACACTGAATTGAAGGGTATCATTGTTATTTAGCTGAGTGATTTTTCTAATCCTGCGCGATTAATCGTAATGGGTTCTTTTCCCAGAATTCAAATTAGTATGTAATGTACACGTTAGCTGAGAACTTTAGTTATCATTGCATGCCATTTTGTCATCAATTTGAGAATAATGATCTGCATTTCTTTAAGTTTTCTATGGCAGCAGGTCTCGGTAAACTTGAACCATTCTAGTTTCATCATAGTTTTCTTCCACTAACCTTTTGCTTAGTTTGTCTGTTACTTACAAGAATAGAATAGAATAAAATATTTATTTGCATTAATTGTTGGTTCAAGTGCATCATTTTGTTATTTTCATAGTTATGAAACACGAATCCTTGTCATGCATGTCTTGGGTACTTTCAGAATACCTAAAAAGATCTGTTTTGGATTTAAACGACAAATTGTTATTGTTGGTCAGTATTTTTTATTCAAGTAACACAAAATAAATAATTTCCATGTTTTTGTTTTTCATGATAGTGGTGATTAAGTAAGATTTTGTATTAAAATCATCTTACATTAAGGTTCATAAGCATTATTACATTCATTAACATTTTATTAAAAGCGTTGTACAGCAAGAAACGCTGTTCCGTTTTTTAAATAAAAACACTGATAAACCACATTTTGTGTTGCATTTTGTCTTAAACATCGCCTTTCAGCAAAAAATCGTATTTGAGTATTATATCGAGCATGACAATCAGCAATTTTTGCTTACCAACAATTTTGAAAAACCAAAACGTCTTTTTGCTGAAGCGACACTATCTCTGAAAATATAAGATCTAGCTGCGTGATTCATATTTTAACAGAAAGTAGATTTAATTTTATACGTATGGTATAAATTTCATTAGAATGAGTTGTTTAGGGAACGAGAGATGATTTTTTTTCAAAAAATTAAAACTTTAAACTCAATTTCTGGAAAATGACGATTTGGTGGTTCAGCAATTTCACCTTTCCAGTGACGATAATATTAGTTAGATTAGATTAGATAAGTGTACCAACTTAGATAATCTGTCATCAGAATTACCTACTTTATTCGTTGATTTTTAATACGAGTTTAGTACCTAGTAGAGAGTTAAAGAAACATTATAATTGTCCACTAGTCGATACTTAAATTCAAGCGGTAATTTGTAGCAAAACACAGATATATCACTCTTAAGTGTTATTTTCATAGACGTGATTTCGAAAATCGGTACCCTGCTCAAATAAATTGACCTAAATCCCTTAGGTTTTCAGACGACAATGGGCAATAAACGCCATTTCGTTGCCATAAATCTGGATAAAACAGTGCACCATGTTTATTTTTTGCACAATCCAACCCTGAGGCTCACAGGTATTGGCGAAATAAACTTTTTACTCCAAGTTTCAGAACATCGCACGGTGCACGGAAACCACAGTATGGGATTGGGTAGAACGGAATCGTTTACATCGAAACTAAACCTATAGTTTTAAAAGATTCACGGTTAGGTAGTAACATTAGAAAGAAAGAAAAAAAAAAGTTTATTTATGACAAACGCAAATACGAAACAAAAAACATGATTATAATAAAATAGGTAGCTTAGCTAAGATAGCCGTGGTAGCCTAGTGGTTTGACCTGTGGCCTCTTAAGCAGAGGGTCGCGGGTTCGAATTCCGGGCTCGCACCTCTGAGTTTTTCGGAATTTATGTGCGATATCTCATTTGAAATTTACCATGAGCTTTTCGATGAAGGAAAACATCGTGAGGAAACCTGCTCACAACTGCGAAACAATTCAATGGTGTGTGTGAAGTTCCCAATCCGCACTGGGCCCGCGTGGGAACTATAGCCCAAGCCCTCTCATTCTGAGAGGAGGCCTGTGCTCAGCAGTGGGACGTATATAAGCTGGAGAGAGAGAAAGAGAGCTAAGATAAAAGTTGGTCGGTCACACTATTGAGAAGCAATAAGATACAAAAATCTTTTTAAACAATTGAAGATGGTTATGAATAATTAAGAGCTGCGATCTAAGAAGCTTTAGAAGAACTTTTGTTATGCGATTTTTTTTAAATTGGCGAATCTATTTTCGAACTTTCACACTTATAATTTATGGGCTAAGAAAGAGATTTCCCACAGTCATATTTAATTCACTCAATACACATTATTACCCAGAGCGTCACTAAAAAAATCACCAAAATAGCTAACGTGGGATCGTCAACCGTTTTTTTGTTATAAATTAATCGTTTGGAACACGAGAGCCACTAAAACGAGTGCAGCGTTCGCCAACCTTTTCGCGTGCACTCTGAATATTTTAATCTTTTGTGACGCGGCCGTTAAATAGTGCGAGACGACAGGATTCGATTCGGTCGCCATTTTTGATTTTTCCAATAAAATACGCTGAGAGGGACAATCTGCTTTAAATTTTCGCATTCATGTAAAACGGGCGGAAACGTTGCTATTCAGACGAGATAGTTAGAATTTCAATTAATGTCATTCCAATATTTCATTTTGCTTGTTGAATACTTACCTACATGAGTGTAGGTGAACGGATTTATGTTTTTCTTTCACGCAACTACTACTTAACAGACTTTGATAAAGTTAGGCACACACAGAATTATTCACTCGGATTAGGTAATCAAAATATCCGTTTTTGGAAAAAACGCCTAAACGCCGCTTTCGGTTGTTTTCTGTCTGCTGTTTTACTTAATATTTTTTCTTGATGTACCTATGCTATAGTTTATATATCTTCATGCGTACTGTGAAAAAATATTTTTAATACCAGAAAGTTATATATTTCCTGTGGAATATCGCGGGTGAAGCCGCGGGCACAGCTAGTATCTATACCTTATAACAAATTTGAATATAAGCTCCAAGTTTTTTTTAGAATTACAAAATTGTAAATATTCTTTCATTTCATATTTTGAAGAAAATTTCTCACTACGGTTTCCAATTTCTGCATACTTGCCTTTCTGTCTTTTGCAGTGTGCGAAACAAATTGTTTCGTGCTTCTATGTATGCAATGTCTTGAATGCAGAGCACTCAGACGTGCTACCCCGCTGCTTGTGTCTAAGAATTGTGTATGTACTAAATAAATAAATAAATATAATGGGACAAATTACACCAATTGACCCAGTCCCAAACTAAGCAAAGCTATATGGGTACTTATATAATTTAGATAAATACACTACTAGCCACTAGCTGTTGCCTGCCACTTTGTCTGCAAAAAATTCGTTTGTCGCTATCCCGCGGGAATTTTCCGGGATAAAAAGTAGCCTATGTGCTATTCCAGACTTTTGTCTATCTATGGTGCCGAATTTCATCTAGATTCTTTGGGCCGTTCTGGCGTGATTGGGTAACAAACAAACATCCATCCATCCATCCATACTTTCACATTTATAATATTATATATATTAGGATGTGTGTATGTATGTATCCAAACTCTTTATTGCAGATTCATTAAAAATTAACAGAATACAATAATAAAGAGAAGGCAAAAAGGTGAATTTGTGCCGAAAAAGGATCTCTTCCAGCTCTGCTTACCTAATTGACAACATTTCATTTTTATAACACCTGAAAATGTATGATATGGTTCGAAAGCATTTTGCCTCTTGATCACTGCAATATTATGATTATATAATTTTAATATGGCTTATTATAGAAATTAAAAATTAATTAAAAACATGACTTAATTTTACCAATTCTACCACAGGTGGAACGCCTTTGCCTTTTTCACGAGAAAAAATAAGCGACCATAATTTTGTATTTGACAACTTCAAAGTACAATTGAGGCAACTCTGAAATTCTATTTTTGAAGTTCGTTGCATACCTTCTCTTTCACTCTCAAGTTAATGATCATAATAAGTATGAGCGGAAAAGCACGAAGCGAACCTCGAAAATCGAATATCGGAGAATAAGGCCTGACATTGACAATTTGAAATTGACGTCAGTTTTTTTTTTTCTATACAGAAAAGACAAAAGGATAAGTGTCTATTCTGTGATCGTATCGGAGTTACGCCCTTTTAGAATAAGCAAAAATCAATAAAAAATTATAAATTAAATACAAACCCTAGCAAAAAAATTAAACTGTCAGCATGTTCATCTTTTCAAACAAAATACAGAGAACCATTAAAATTATAGGCTCAGAAATATGAAATGTTGTCAATATTGTGGAAAGTCTATTAACAAAAATGACGAAGCAAGGTACCAGTCATAATACGTTCACTTATTAAAATTAACAAGAAATTACTAATAACTATACTATGATTTAAAAACATACTAGACCGACCGCTGAAGCTTAAGGGGCAGTGAGAGGTGCGGGCGGCAGGCGTCGGCTCTCTTTTTCGTCCTACCCCGCGCCCCTCTACCCCCGCGGGCGAGGACTCAGTTAAGCGGTCGGTCGTAATACAATTATTATAAAAATGTAATTAATGGTTGTGCAAGTTCTTGCGCTGGTTCTTAGCCATTTTTGGTAAAAATCTGTCGAGAAGTTTGAATAGTACCTATCAGCTCGTTTCCAAAATTATGTAAAGCATTTGTAGCATAAAATTGAAAGAAAGAAAGAAATAAGACATTTAATTCATTTTGCAAGACACAAATATAAGAGCATACACTGCATAGGAATTTTTTGATTGCAACACGTAACATGATTGATGTAGGACTGACATTATTAGGTAGTATGAATTTTTGACATTGCTGTATTTTTATCTTTGTGTATTGATTATTGATTTAATTATTTTTTAATTATCTAAAACATACTTTATTTTCAATATTCTTAGACTTAATTAAATAATCATACTTAGTACCTGAATAAAAATTTGCATGCTAAAATTAGCTAAGTGTGCGATATCTTTTAATGTCTCAATTTAAAACCTTTGTTCACCACACTTAAGGCAAATAAATATTTCATTTCATTTCACACAATTTTATAGAAAAGAAATAACAAAAACAAAAAAAAAACACAGACATGAAAATTAGATCAACAGCGTTGTGTGTCTCCGCAAAAGTGAAACGGTCGCTGGCTCAGCATTACCCTGAGGTGTTAGACACCTGCAGCACTGATTTTCAGCCAGAACCGTTGAATTGAATGAAATCTTATTTTACTTTATAAAGAATGTTTCTTAAACTGTGAGTCTTTTTGCGTAGGGTTCTCATAAAAAAATACTCTTAATAGTTATTAATTATTTATTCAAACCAGCACACGTGACTTAGAATGAGGGCCAAAGGCGCCTTCTTACGGCGACCACAAACACTGTGAATGTTCCGAATTGTTTTCTAGAGAATTCTACGTGTAAATGCTCGGGATTTCGAGTAGATAGCGACCTAGTGTAAAACTTAAGTCCGTATAACGCTGACTTTCAAATTAGAAAAGAATAATACGTAGAAAAATATTTCCCTTACCGCGTTTTTTACCAAATTTATCTGTTTGTTGTTTGGGTCAAGTCTTTGACCCACTTCTAGTGATCGGGTCTCTTTTAAAATCTGGGTACCGTAGAGTTCCGTAACTTCGCCTGGGTTTTGACACTTTTTTGTAGATTCCTCTCAGATTTACACGTATTTTTGCTTGTTAAGATCAAAAAACTAATTAACCTATCTAGGGCCATAGATTACAGTAGCATAAGGTCTAAATTTTGCTAAGGGATGGCTACAATTGGACTTCAAAGGTGGTAGGCGAAGTATAGGCAAAATGCCCTGTCTTCGCCTACATATGGTTGGGGCGTCAATTATAGACGAAATTTGAAATTGCCTCCAGCAATCTTATGCATTTTTAACGTGTATTTCGATTATGAGCCTTAACCATTCCAAAATAGGTCACATTTAAAAGAAAACGATGGTAGGCGAAGACAGGTACCAATCTGAAGCTAGTTTCATACATTTGCTGTATTTTCGATAGGGTTGTCAAAAATCACGCTAACTTACTCGACTACAAAAAAAAAGGGTAATGGTTTAGGACTAATAAAAAATACAAATAAATTAGAAAATTGAGTAGGTATCTATTTTTTCTTATACTACATCACAATCAGATTAGATAAGTCACATTTAATTCTGTATTTCGCTTTATTTTCTGGATTTTTTTTGTATTTTTGTTTTAATTCAAAATATTTTGAAATCGATTCTAACGGGAAAACCGTAAAAATAATTATTAAATTACTGGAAAAATATTTACAAAAGGAATTCTCCAATATTGATTGAGATATTAATCGATTGCGACGTAAATATATAGCTTAGTTAAAAATACTAAAACCATAGGAAAGAGCATTAGTTGTAGATTATAATACAAGAAAAAACTTTCCTTTAACTCTTCTTTAGCGCTACTTATAGCAAAGTTCCGCAGAGGTAAAAAAAAACACGTGCTGCCACGTCAACGAAAAAACGGCACTGATCGTAAACGGCGTTAAGTTAGCCACAATTAATGCGATAATATGGTCCAGCAAAAAAAAAACACTTTCTATTTAGCAGTTTCGTGTGGAACCTGGCTTAAAAACTAGGCGGGAATTTCAACTTTTATGAAAATAGGCGAAGATAGGTGTACTAGGCGAATAGACGGGGTTTTACGGTACCAATAATAACGTCAAATGAATGACATTGACTACAGTCAACAGAGAGTAGAGTGAGCAAAAATATTTTTTCTCCAACCTGCTCGGAAATGTGCGTCTTACTGTCAAAAACAGCTTCCAGGAAGGTCTCCGTTACTGGCGCAACATTAAAAAAAAAAACACAGCTGTAGCGGCCGGGAAATAGCGGAAGCGGCCGGGAAATTTTCATTACTGCACAACTATTTAACTTTTTAATATTTTATGACTAAGATCAGTCACCACAAACAGCCAAATGCTCGTACAATCATATGGTACCAGTGCGTTTAAAAGTGTCTTAAATAGTTTTTTTTTTTTTTTTTTTTTACCTAAAGATCAGAATCTGTGGTGGTGTCTGATTTTTTTAATCCAATGTATCGTAATTTAAAATAGCTTTATAACATTTAAATTTGCACTTTTAGTTGATTTATTACAATTTTATAGTAAACAGAAATATACTTTACAATGAAATGGCGTTATCAGAAGAAAAATGTGAAATTACAGTTTAGCTACGTACTGTTGCGGGAGTAGAACATTGTGACAATTTTGTTCAATTGCATGCAAGTCAGTGGAATATTTTAACATTTTATTTTATTTCCTCGCATTATTAGAGAAAAGCACTATACATGCCTCGGCGGAAACGGCAATTCGTGGATTCGTATTTTTTAACGGACTCCGCTACGCGTCGTCCGTCAAACTATATACTCATCCACGAATTGCAATTTCCCGGCCTCGGCAGTAATGTACTATTATTTTATTTTATTAAACTTTTAACTTATTTGCTTATTTAATAATTCTATCTGACTCCATCTTGCAAAACAGCATCATCACTTTCTTCCAGAACTAATATTATAAATTTATGCGAAAGTTTGTGAGTGAGTGTGTATGTTTGTTCCTTCTTCACGCTAAAACGACTAAACGGATTTGGATAAAATTTGGTAGGAAGATAGCTGGTACCCTAGATTAAAACATAGGCTACTTCTTATCCCGGAAAATTGCAAAGTTCCCGCGGGATAGTGATAAACATGTCAAAGGTCGTAGCTGCCTAGACATGCAACGTAAATAATTATTGCAGAATATAACTACAAACATCAGTTCTTAAATATAATTCTACGCGGACGAAGTAGCGGGCAGAAGCTAGTTAATCATAAATTATTAAACTCTTTGTCTGTCACTTTCACATTTACTTTTTTTTATGTGAATAGGAAGGCAAACGAGCAAGTGGGTCACCTGATGGTAAGCGATCACCACTGCCCATAGACACTCGCAACCCCGGAGGGATTACAGATGCGTTGCCAAGCCCGTAATTTCCCCGGCTGTCTTTCTCTCCACACCGGAACATAGCAGTGCAAGCACTGCTGCTTAGCAGCAGGATTACCGAGTAAGATGGCGGTAGCGATCCATTTGCCAGATACAGACAAAACATACAATGTAAACGTTCATATTCATTACTTAGTGCAACGAAATCACCAAACACCTCTCAAACCCCATTTATCACTGAACTACTACCTCTTCAAAATCAAAACCGTTTTTGGTAATAAAAGATTTAAATACGTCGCCTTTGAAGGCAGGCCTGGGGGAGCAATTATTGTGGCCCCCAGTTGACTGACGCCCCTGGCAGGCTCTTTTGTGGCTGTTCATTACATCGTATGCCTGCTTGTACAGCCTAGCTACAACTATACGTATAGTGTCGGTTATCAAAGGGAATTACTTTGACGTGTTTAATTCAACGAACAAAAAATATTTACATTTTACATACATACCCGCCTCTTTCCCATAGGGTAATTTTTAGAGGTAGAGGAATTTTGTAACAAATATCCGTTTTTAATTGTAAATGGCGGCAACAAAACACATTGTTATAAAAATGGATGACGATGATGAAAATTTAATACATCATTTCTAGAAATTCCCACTGAATAGTACATTACGTAAAGTATGTTGACGAAATCATGTAGTTTAGAAACTCGATATCAACGCAGATAAAGCACCAAAGCACGTTTTCTGTTTTCAAATTTGTTTCTTTCCTGTATTCACGTTCAAAATAAACCGGAACGTTCGTCACACGTTAATAAAGTACCTTCCAATTACCCCGCGACCTGTGTTTGCCCTTATCGAATACACCTCTCCACGCAAAGGGTTCTTTCATAACTTAACTTCCCAATTAACCTTTCCTTTTTCGGTGAATTTTTAAGTCAATTTAAATAACGTTGATATCAATGTTAAAAGGTTAAATGCACAGAGTACGTGAGAGATTGCGCACAGAATTAAGGCAATTTTAAATTTACTCTCTCCTTTTCCTTTTGCATTAGTATTAGGAATTAAGTATATACTTATCTCTCCTGCGGCACGACAATCCTATGAAGGTCTTGGCCACCTCTATAATTCGGCTGCTCTAAGCTAATTTCAAGTATCTCAATATTTTACCTTTTTACTTTTTTTGTATATTTAGAAACAGCTCAATTAATGACATCGAACCTCATCATTCTTTTTCTAATAAACCTCATATTTTTCAAGTTATTAATAATTATACGTTTCAAGTATCTCTTTTTCGCCGTCTCAATCTACGCTAAAATCAAGTATGTACCCCATTTCTACCCTAAAAACAAGTATGTAAAAACTAGATACTTGAAATTCAAATAGTTTTGGTAGATACTTGGTTTCATTGTAGATATAACGTTTGTAAGCGATGTAAACTTAAATATAAAAACAAGTATATCGTGTTAATTTAAGTAAGTAGGTACCAATATTGAGGGTATTTGTATACTACCTTTTTAACCCATTAATTAAAATTGTTTAAAAAATATTATAGTCAATGTGTATCGGCGCGATCAAGTGCAGTGACGTAGAAATATTAATTACTTCTTACAATTTATATTTAGTGACGATAAAGAGGCATAACGACAGAAGTAGTGGAAATTATTCCCAATCTAGGCATAGGGCCAAACGAATGTGTGTGAATATGTGTTTAGCTCTTGCCCGCGACTTCTTACGCGTAGACAATAATCAATGAGCCCCAAAGGTGACTTCATTTATTTCTATCCCGTAGGAATTTGGCCTTTTCCCGAAGAAAACGTAGTCTATTTCAATCAGGGATACTGTAGCTTTCTATTGGTAAAATATTTTTTAAAAGCAACCCTGTCCCCGATTGAAACAGGCTTCTTTTATCCCGGGAAAGTACAAAGTTCCCACGGAATAAAAATAACTCTTCAAATCGATTTAAAAAAAACACTGATAGAAAGCTACAGTTCTTGATTGACAATGACTATCTACTTTTTCCTCGAGAAAATGCATAATTCCTGGGGTATAGAAAAATAAGTGAATCCTATAGTTAGACCGATTAAAAAAATCTTTCACTGATAGAGAGCGGCACTACTGTCCAAAGAGTCTAGTTATTACAGTTACTGAGAAATATTATAAATCTTATTATTCCCTATCCCGTGGGAATTTCAAAAAATCCCTTCTTAGTGCTCCTCTGGGATACTCAAGATATACGTCTGCCAAATTTCAAGTTGCTAGGTCCAGTGGTTTAGGCTGTGCGTTGTCTGTCAGTCACTCTGAATCGAACATATAAATCCCAGTTTTTCCTTATCCCATGGGAATATCGAAAAATCTTGAAATTAGTTTTTTAGTGTTACAGTCATCTACATGTGTGCCGAATTTGAAGAGTCTGGTTATTACAGTTACCGAGAAATATAGTATAAGCCTCATTTATTCCCTATCCCAAGGGAATTTCAAAAAATCCCTTCTTATTGCTCCTTTGGGATACTCAAGATATTAAATACTTCTCTTCGTAGGTAGAGTGGTTTATTCCGTGGTATATTTATTATTTGGTGGATTAAGCAGCGAAAATTATAATTTACGTTTTTTCGCTCTCCTGTAAAATTGATCAAAACTGAGATACTTGAAAATAGTTTAGAGCAGCCGAATTTCCCTCCATTTTTCTCTATCCCTGATCTCTCTTCTCCAAAATTATCTATATACGCCTTAGAACCATATTTACTCTTCTTTCTCCATCTATCGCTTTTTGAATCCTCTTTGCTTTTCCAAAGACAAGACGTGACGACACTGATCACGTCAAGATTGACATAAAAGATCTGGCCAAAGAGATTGCAGACAACACCCAAAAAAGTGTAATGGAATATAATTATTTCCTGTAATATTATCAGCTATTTAACCACAGAGACTCAAAAAGAAGGATTTGTTGTCTATTCAAATATATTTAACTATTTTACAATTATTACTTCGCCCCGTAAAAAAAACTTTATTTGTTATTTACTTAATTTCTATTTGTTGTTATTTAAACTTGTTGTTTGGTAAAGTATTATTACCTCTGTATACCTTTTCTGTTTTGATTGTTATATGTGGTGTTCAATAAAGAGTTATTGTATTGTATTGTATTGTATTTCTAAGAACTAACATTAAACATGTATTCACCCTATCAAAATAAAAATGAAATACAGAAAAAACTCAAGCGTCTAGCTTCATACAACTTACCAGCAAATCTTCCATGAACTCAAAAACACTGAATAGCTCGACAATCCAGGCAGGCAACTACTACTAATATCTTCCACACAAGCGTTAAAAAACTTTAATACCACGCCATAGAGGTAAAGCTAGTTGTCAAAGATGCTGCATTCAGACTTTGCCTTTAGTGTCCTTTCAGCCAGTCCTTTTTTACCCGAGGCGCAATTACAGCTAACGTGCCCTGGGGCTACGTTCAAGGTTCCGTGATAACCTTTTTGCGTGGTTAAACGTGAAATACTGCTTAGGATGAACGGGTTTTTAAGTTGAAAATCATGTTCTTTTAAATTAATGCCAAACATGTCTTTAGCTAATAAAAACTTAAAATAAATACAACAAATTCTAAAACTAAGACTACTAGGTAGGTACTAATATAAATGTTGCCAGAAATCGTTGTCCGGTGGCATTGAAGTCGTGCCACGATGTATGGCAATCATTACCCTGTATGCTTGGAAAATTCTGATTCTGAAAAGCCAGCCTTCTGTTTCATTAAGCTAGTGGACGGTGACTAGTAGATTTTGTGCGCACTTGGCCCTCATGGACCCATGGTTTCTAGTTGAAAATTAGAACGTATCATGGTTGATTAATACACTTACAGAATCAAAAATTTAAACAGTTAATCTTAAATTAATATACTCAAGCTGACGGCTTGTCCACTCACTCGCGGGGTGAGGTCTTATTTTGAATAGGTAGTCCTTGACAGTTCTGTTGACTCTGATATTGTTCCGTGATGAAAGATAGTAATAGTAAATTCGAAATATTATAAACGGGATGTGAACCGCGATTACCTTTATTGAGCTCCCGATATTTCGATACAGTTGCATGTATCATGATCACGGGTAGACATACATGCAACTATATCGAAATATCGGGAGCTCAATAAAGGTAATCGCGGTTCACATCCCGTTTATAATATTTCGAATGAACTTAACCGTGAATCATTAAAAACTCTTATAGTAATAGTAAAATTCTATTTTGTGGAATTTTCTACGGAACCCCTCTCGCGGCACCGTTTCGCTCCCGACAGTTCTTCAAAGATTTGAACCTTTTCCACTAGACGCCGTAAACAGTCTGCGTTATCCAGTTTTTGTTGGCAAAATACTACTTTTTTCCCTTTCAGTTCCCATTTTATGCGTCAGACAAGTAGTTTGATGTCAGTTAACTGGTGATGCGACGTGCCGTCTGGTTTAGAGTTTATACCTATGACACTCTCTTGAATTGACAGCCTAGACTTTTTATTACAAGCTCTTATGTAACTTCCAATATTTTTACCCACGACGGAACGGAGAAGGTATATGCGTTTAGAAAGGGTGATAGATTGATAGTTGATAGTTTGTGTGTGTGTGTGTGTGTTAGTCCGCAAACGTATGTTCCCATCTATCGTGTTAAGTATTGTATGTTTGTCCGGGTGAAATTTTGCCACTCAATTTTGAAGCAGATATCTTCAACCGATTGAGGTCATATTTTGCTTTGTGTAAGTGAGATGACAATACAACAATCTGGTAGTGAAATTCTGGTGGTCCGGTCAGGACTGTCTCCCCAAGAGGAAACTCTTTACCGGTTAATCCGATTGACTTGAAATTTGGTATACGTAATCTACAATGGATGACAATGCAAGTACACTTAACAAAAATACTTTTTTAGATATTAGTCAGAAAACACACTGTTTTAAAAATGATATTTTTGAAACAAAACCATAAATAGTGCAGTCGTCTTAGTGAGTTTTATCCATAACGTCTAAGCTTTTGTAACGTATGTAAAAACACATCACTTGAACTCACTATATCGTGGAGTAGCTAAGTAATGCAATCTATTTATTTTAAGATGGACCTCAGCAAAATAACGCCTGAATTAACAGTTTAAAACCATCCAATGCATACGAGATAATTAGTTCGGTTCCAATTAAACGCCGAATGCAAATGTGGGTCACCGAGTGGGTACATACATTAGATCTAGATCTATTAAATATTAACACGAGCCCCATAAATCCCGTATTATGGCGGCACCAATCCAGAACATCGAGTATAAATTTATAGGAACCCACCCTAAGTTATATGTGGGTGAGAATCTAATCCAAGTTATAGCATTTATGTGTTTCAGTTCAGTTTGGGACGCGACTGGAATTCCAAGTGAGGATCGATTTATGTGATCGGCTGTTATGGCTTGTTTTCAATTAGTTTTAAGTGATATGGCTGTGCCGGAATTGGGTACGCAGGTGTGGGAGGAGGTGTGTGCTCTGTGTTTGCTGTTTCATATAATTCTGCGAGCAATTGGAATGAGGCTGTTTTTAAAGGAAGTGTTGGATTGACTTCATAATTGATGATGTTCTTGTTAATGTTACAAACGGTTCTCTATCGTTTGCCCGAATTTCATAAGCCATAAAAATGTATTGTTTGCCATAATGATCATTTGCCATAATAATATAAATATTTTTTCTCTTTAACCTTCCTGCGAGCCTTCCTGTTCTTGAAAGGGTCGGCAACGCACCTGTGATTCCCCAAGTCTTGCAGGTGTCCATGGGCGATGGTGATTACTTTCCATCAGGTGACCCGTCTGCTCGTTTGCCCCCTCTTATATATAAAAAAAAAAAAAAAAAACTGTAATAATTGTTCAGGATTGTTATAAAACAAACCTAAGCTATAGAGTTCTACAGGATTGCCGTTTCAATGCTCCTGAAAAAATTACGGTTTCAGTGAAAAGAGTTACGGCAAATGATCATTATGGCATATAAAATTCGGGCAAATGAAAGGCTCCGATTATAACCGTGTCTTCCATACTGGTCTGGGAGCGTAGGAAATCATAGAATGCACCAGCTGCTTCAACAAACGCGGCTAGCAACACATTACTATTATCCACCTATACACCCCCAATCATGCTAAACGTGGCCTTTAGGTCATGTTACCACAGACTACCCCGTAAGGGATCAAGACGTGATTTATGTTGTATGTATGGATGTTATTTTTTATACATTAATTAAAAAAACGAGTTTCTATTATCACGGTTCAAGGGCAAGTTAATTTTCTTAGAACATGGAAACGGTTTTTCCAAAGCCTTAACCAATTTGATGACTTTGTGAAACATCTTTACTGTTTTTTTAACATTCTTTACATCTGTTTCAAACTTTCGACTTCTATTTCTAGCATAACGCTTTACTGCTGGGCAAAGGCTAAAGTTCCAAAAATGAATGACAGAACACGCGGACAGTCTGTCGCCTTAAATCAAAAAATTACATAACACAAGAAAAACTATAAGTAATTACATCAACAGTGGGACCCCTCTGATCTCGCTATAAAACCTCACCTCCAATAACTAGCCATAATTGCCTTATCCTTCACTCCATAATCTCGGTATTCTCACGTTACGCCGTCATTTTTCATCCCCCGCTGGCCGTGGGGACCGCTTTACTTTCAATAAGGACCCCGATAAGCTGGTCCAAGAAAAATCGAGCGTGTTGGTGATTTAGATGTTTAGAAATGGTAATATTACTATAGTAATAGCTTGGAACATAACTGTGAAAGTATTTTGAATAGCAATCAATTTATAGAATTTTCAACCTTTTTGGCTCTCGATGGCTGATTGGCGCTAAGTCCTAATACCACGCGCCGCGGCACCAACGAAAAAGAAAAAAAGGCAGCTGTCAGCTGTTTTAGAAATAAAATTGTTGATGTATGGTTCGTCTGTTACTCGGATTGATGTTTAAACTATTGTAAAAATGTATTAATGTTTAGAAATTAATTAGTGTATATTATTAGGTATAACATATAACAGATGTTCTTCGCGAGTGTCTAAACATTATCTACTTAGTAGCGACGGTGGCTATTAAAGACTACGGAATCTACGCAGCGTTGGTCGAAGTCGGCTTAATTTGCGGCTAAATTTATTTAGACGTAATACTGCACAAGGAACAACCAAACTTAGTAGCAGCCACTATTATTGTATTAAAGGTAATAAATGACACATACCCTTCACAACTATGAACGAATCACTGTCTCGTCATCATCTGGAAGACGTCCACTGTGGATGAACAAAGGTACCGTCCAAAATTCGACAAGTGAATTAAAAAACCATTGTCCTGCCACAATGTAGACTGTTATTTACGTATTTTACTGGAAAATGATTGCGCAGGACCAGCTCAGTGCATGTAAAAAACAAGTAGAAACGCTTCTAAACACTAGGCCTAACTAGTCTACCGTGCCGCCATTTTGAATTTTCCGAATTCCACCCACTATTTATTCTACCTCATAACTAGTATGACTAACTACCTACTATTTGGAATATAAATTGATTAAATTTTAAACAAAATGAATGAGTAAATCAAATACCATTTTCATTTTCGATTTTGTATTTGAACAACGGGTGTAGGTACGAGTGGACTTTGGTACAGCAAGCAGTTTTGCTGGACATAATTGAACTCCATTCTTTGTTAAAATATATTATTACTAGCTTTTGGCCGCGACTTCGTCTGCGTAGAATTATACAATATAAACCTTCCTCTTGAATCTATCTCTGTTTTAAAATACCGCATCAAAATCCGTTGCGTAGTTTTAACGATATAAGCATAGGTACATGGGGACAGACAGTCAGACAGCGGAAAGCGACTTTGTTTTATATTATGTAGTGTATATTATGTGACAAACGTGGCTTTTAGGTCTTGTTAGGTACCTTTTGCTTTGTCCCCGTACTGTGTGTACGTAACTTCGGAATATTCTTACTAAGAACTTCTTAGATTATTTCTTGCGTGGCCGCTTTTCTCTTCACATAATAGATTAACCAAACTAATTCCAAGCTCTGACCCCTGGGCCATCTAATAGGGCGGAACAGCCGGCTAAGTGGCGGTCACATTTCATTCACGGTTGGTGACCTCACTACGTGCAATGCTTTTCTACGCGGTATATGTAAACAGTGAGGTTTTGAGAGTTTTTTGATGATTTACCTACGCGTAGGTTGGTGGGTAGCGATGATTCGGCAGTGTTAGCCTTAGTACCTAATTGAGACATTAACTTAAGGTGCTTCCTCTTTTACTAATTTAGAGCCACAATTTATTAAGTTCGCTTCGGCTTTTATTTTATTAAATAAATTGTAGTGTTTGCATAAAAACTTTCTGCCGAGTTTCTGAAAAAAAAATTGCGTTCTAGTCTAATTTCTCACAAATAATGCTAGTGGATAAGACTTGTAAACAAATGAGAAAGGGCAATTGGCAGCTCATTAAAAAAATATAAATTTCAATTTTTATTTAATCTTTTCTTTTTGATGTTTCCTTGTAAACATTGCCAATCAACGCTCGCTCATCTTCGCAAGCAAACGTAGCGACTACGTCAGCACCTTTTATGAACACAAAATATTTACCTTGCTACTCCGCTACTTACGTGCAAGATAACCAAGCTTGTGCGAAATATGTACGTTTTGCATGCAAGCCCTCCCACCACTACTACCACACAAAACGCACACAAATCCCACAAACTTAATTAATCCTAACACCACACAAACACTGACGCGCGTTTCGATCCCTCTACGGGATCATTCTCAAAGTTAGAGCACAACCGATGCACATGCGAACCAACGTCGTACAAAACGTCGTCGTTTTATAGCAAAATAGGTAAGTACTTATACAAAAATCTGTATAGTATAACCGATAAATCTGTTATCTGTAACAGACTACTAAAATCAGTATAAATACAGAGAGATTTCGAAACATGGCAGCTCGGAAACATAAATAACAAAATCTCTCTATACTGGTTCTGCTTGATGTATCTACCACGAAATAGTTCGTGTCGAAACTTCTTGGCTTCATATCAAGTATTTCGTTGAAGCATCCAGCAAGCAGTTTGGATTCGTTTAGTATACATTACTGAATTCATGTCTAGACTCTAGACAGCGAGTAAGGAAAAGTTTGTTCAGCATTGGAAGCTATCAACTTCCACGATTTTTGATGAAGTAAGGCTTCATCATTTTGGTGCAGACTGTAATACGTGACATAAATCTCAATATTAGTAACAAGACTTAAAATAAAAAAAACCCACTTCTTTTTTTTTAAACATAAAAGGCTATTATTTAGTTTTATTTTGTTATTCAGTAAACAGAAATGATAATTTTGTATTTTTTATTTAAAAGTACTGAATTTTGACTTGGCAAAACCCGCGTTGGTGACTTAGCAAGTAGGGTAACGGAATGTGACTTTCATTTTTTATGCATATTTTTAAGTAAGTACCTACAAAATATAACACACGCAAGTAGATACCTAGTACCTACCTACTAAAACAACCATGTATGTGTATACACCTAAACTTTAGGTCGTAAAGAAAAGAGTACCTAGGGGAAAGTGGTCACCATTCGTACACATACTTACCTTATTGTTGAAAAATGGCTAGAACCCATAACCCTTTAACATTTTGACATAATAGTTTCGGACTTTTTTGTAACAAACTACAATATATTTGTTACACTTTACACTTAGGTACATAAACTAGCTAAATTTGACAATTACTTAAGTTTGTAAAAAAAAAAAAAAAATATAAATCTAAAAAGTGTACGAATGGTGACCACTTTCCCATACGTTATTTTTTTGTATCCATCAATATTGTACATAAATAGAAATACATACTAAGTACACTTGAAATTCACGATAGTTGTGAAAGCAATAAAAACTGTCGTAAAGTAGATTTGTTTAAATCATTTCCATTTTCCAATAACCAAAGTGTCCTGCTTGTTATTTATATTTATTTGGCAGTTCACATATATCTGAAGTTGTCTAAGATTTTATGTATCATAAATCATTGCACCACCGATAGCGGTATGGAATGCAATATCGCGCGGCATTCAAAAATCGCCTCACCCCTGCAGCAGGATTGTATAGGATCTTTTGTCGCGGTTGCTTGCAATTTCGACAATCCAATCTTTGCAGGAATTCCTCTTTATGTGTCAACAGAAGGTATTTCCGAAGCAGGTATGGCTTGGGGACGAATGGAATGCATTTTAAAAATGCCAATAAATATTAATAGATATACATAGGCAGGAACAGTTCGCGCGCGAGATTCGAAGAATCTTAAGGTAACAAGTTGACAGTGATAATCGCTACTGAAAAAAAATAAAATTTTCAGGACTAAATTGCCGACACAATCATGAGGTAGGTACTTACAGGTTTCCAAAATGCAATACCCGGTTAAAAGGCTAAGACGTGCCAGTAAATTTGTTTCAAAAACTTGCACTGTAAATTCGGGAAATAAAACCGTTTCGTCTAGACCTAGCATTACAGATTGACAAATCAATAGGAAAAGTGGAATCCCATCATGGATCCCCCTTCCGAGGTCAATCCTTAATCGGATCAATTCATAATTTTAATCCCCAAAAGAGCAAAAATCCTAATAAGCTTGATATTGTAATTAACTTTAAATATCCCGACGTAATTACATTCCAAATTGAGAAGTTGGAAAAAGTAATCCGCGGAATCCTTGAGATAAAATTTAGAGAAAGGAAAAGAAATCGTAACTTTTACCCGCAAGTTTGGAGATGACAGCGTTATTTTCACCCGACTGCGGTGAAGCCTAAAAGAAGGGAAGAAAGAGAAATTTGTTAAGAATGTTAGTATTACCCTTGAAAGAAGGATTACTAAAGATAAACCACCAAACTAGGGGAATCGTTTCCATCTAATTAAAATTATGCTGATAGCACTAAATTTTACCAAAGGTATACTCTAGTAGATTATAAAAGATTTACCGATTTTTTCAGTTTCGTACTGTCGAATTTTGTACAAACAAAAATTATAATTATATCAAACGATCATTAGACAAAAAAATCTCTACAACAGAATAATATTTGACGATACGTTATACTACTCGTTATAGACCCGACCCAGTGGCATGTTTGGCACCCTATTTTCATAAAAAAATATAGTTTTTATTCCGGAGTTTTAATAAAAAAAATACATTAATTTACGTAAAATGTCAGATAATTAAATTTAAAAGTCGTCAGAGTTCCCATAAATGAATAATAATTTAAAAACAAGACAAAAACAAAATGGAAAACTAAACGTAACAATAATACAGAATAATACATTGAAAAATAGTACCTCGCGCCATAAGCACACATGTAGACAGGTCGACCGTAGTTTTGTATTCAAGAAACATAATTCTTACTTATCAAATAAGTAGAACTCTCGACTCTTGCGCCAAATACTTGAGACGAGCGCCTGTTGAAAGAAAAGCTATTCGGTCTTTCTCAGATTACTTGAAAGATGTCATTAAGAACTGCCTGCTCGCTCCTGTTTCCGATTCAGTACCGCCCAAAACCGTGCAAAACGCGACAATTTATTACATCATCTCTGTCTATCTTAAAAGATTACGCATTAGAGCGAATGAAATAAAACAAGTCGTTTAAGTTAATGTAAATAAAACGCTTTGCATGATTTGACGCAATATTCAGGCGGAAAATATGTTTGCCTGTATTAACGTACTTGAATTTATTTTTGTTGGTTTCAAAGACATACTGTTTTAATACGAGTACAACATTAAAATTTACTCTGGACCGTTTTGATATTGAAACTTGTTACGATTGTTGGTTAAAGGAAAGTTAGTTAATGATTTGAAATCGGTAGTAATACATTTTGTCGTGTTTTAAACGGATTACGGTGATAAATTAATAGATAATAATTGATTATAGCTTTTTGTGCAGCTCAACTTGTGTGACCTATTTTTTAGTTCTGGTAATCGAATCTGTGATTTTACTGAATTCCCATGGGATTTACTATAAATACACGGGTTTCCCTACGATTTTGTCATGGTTTTGATTTGATTTTGATCTCTCTCTTTGACTCTGTTCATGTTTCATGCAACTGTGCTAAAATATTGGGATTGGGAGATAGTGCAAAGTAATCGCGACCAAACCATCAAAAATTGTGTCTTACGTAATGTTTCTGTTTGAGCGTCCGTAATTTTGATACAAATTAATTAGGTACACACGGCAAAATAATTCGGTAAGCATAGGCACGCACACAAACGTCGTCTATGTGTTGAGTACCGACATGAACATTACGTAGAATCCACATGTGAATGTGTGAGTGAGTTCGATCGTATATCTACCCTCTCAGTACAGTTTTTTTTAGTAATAAGATAAATAAGTAATGTCGCTGTAAATTACCTATTTATTATATAAACAACAACAATAACTATAAAATAACAATGAAGAAAGTTGCAATTATTTTAGTTAGGTAGTTTATAATAAACTAAGTTAAAAATAATTACAAATTAAACTAAAAAATCCCCTTGGTATCGTGCCTGGCTCAAAGGTTTAAAAATTCAATATCTCCGGTTTAAGTTAATTCTGCAGAAATAATGTAAAAGTATTGTTTTATTTTTGCATTTTCCTAAAAACATTTTACATTATTATCTTACATTGGATATTGTCATCGCAAGTGTAAGGCAAGAGAAGGCACCCTGGATCGAGTCTTACTTTGACCTTGAATCTTTAAATTTATGCAATCTGACGCATTGAACTATTATTACCAGCGTAGTAGCTACCATCTCACTGATTCAACTTGTTATATTTTTATTTCTCATCAAGTCTGGTCTGAGATTCAATTCCAACATTTCCAACCAATATTCCTTACAACCAGCATCGCCATTTAAATAACATCCAAAAATGTCATTTCTTCTAGGATTCGAACTCGGTTTACTAGAGAGCGAGTGCACTAATCAAGTATCCGACTTGCCTTTGTGACCGCTGAGCCACCGAGACATTTAATATAGTTGGTGAATTTATGAATTACTACGTCCAAACTGTGACTACTGCATTTGCAATGTGTAAATAGTTGTTTAAAGAGCAATGAAATAAGGTTGAAATTTGCTAGACGATGCACATTTTATTAATTGCCGTCTAACAATATAAAGTATATTCTACCCTCAAATTATTAGTAATATGAATTTGTCAACGCTAGCCGCCATTCGTTACGCCTTGTTTTACGAGTGGTTTTACAACAACGAACTGTTTAATTTTGCCTTTGAAATACCTTGTGATTTGCAAAATATGGATAGTCATCATCTTTTTTGAAAAGAGCAGAAATTATTGTTCTTTACGAACAAAATATTTCTATAAGGAATCGCAACTCGTTTATTGATATCGGTAAGTAGACAAAATGTCTGATAAAATAATTACTTCTTATTTTACATCAAATTTCTTATAACTTTCTTTGACGAAGAATGTTTTTTATTAAACTTCATTTATTTTGCAGCGGAAGACTTCAATTATGGATTCACCGTTATGCAGACTTCGGGCACGATAAGAATATTCCTTCTGTGTCAAAACAAGAAGTCTCATCTTCACGCCATTTGACATAAGTAGTTGCCGCACACGCTAAAGGGACCTATTTCACATCAACGAGAGACAATGTTACCTACGTTGTGTGCGACTTCATCTGCATGTTGCAGGATAGCATTGTCGTAACTCGTAAACCAGCAAAAAAAAATACTTCAACGGATCAGCCAGCATAGAAGAAACCGAATGAACTTTGATCGTGAATATTTATAATTTTGATTCGAATAGGTAATAATGTAGTGATTTTTAGTGATGAAAAACCATTTACGTCTGAAAAAGATGAACGAAAAATTTTGTGGCGAAAAGTGCTTGGATGTCATCCATGGGATTTGTGAGTTAGTGGGTTGGGGGTCGTAATAACAGTGCTAAAAAAAAGTGATGTGTGACCTATTTCGTGCATAACAATGTTATTGTGTCATAGTCAAAGACTGGCTGAGCACCCAACAAGATTCCTTAACTGTTATTAACCGGGATCCATCTGATATAAAATCCAAAGCAAATTTAGGTAGCTTAGTCACTTGAAAGTGGAGATTTAATCCAGTGTGCAATGATGTTTATTGTTAATGGCTGTCATTTAACATGTCGATTCATTTCACCACTGACTTTATTTCTCGACAAATAAAACGTTTCGTTCATCTTTCTCAGACCTAAGTAAACTTAATAAATCGGAAATTCTTATAAATGATACTCTTTTCAAAACCCTTGTTAATTCGAATAAATTAAATCTTAAAAATAGCCCTTTTGTGGTGTGCATTCAATTTACCATTTGTATTGTAATTTTAAATTATGTTTGTAACAGAAATTTTTAATTAACCTAAAATCATACTGGTCACTATAGTGTGTGTTGTTTTACGAATAAATGTTGTCCTTCTTCTGTTATATTATAAGGAATAGCATGCAGTTTTATTTTGCTAATTTAATTAGTTATAGTCTTATGGTAATAATAATTACTTAAATGTTGTAATAAACAATTTGAAACAATGATTTTATTTTCTTATTTTGTTCTTTTACTTTCTTTTTTTCTTGTTTGAAGTAGTCATGATTTGGTTTTGAGATAGTTATAAATTGAAAAAAAAATACAAAATAGACACATTTGAGCAAGATTCGAACCGAGGTCTTTAACATTCATAGTCCTAATCAGTACGACTGAGCCACCGCGCTCATATTATTCATGACGAAATTATTGTTCCATTGAGCAAAATCGTTTGAATAACAATAACCTATACAATAAGAGATATGTGAAGGTAGTCAGAGAACATAATCAGCACACATAGGCCATGTTAGTGTGAATACTCGTGTGGATACAAAACCATTTTGTTGTGTGTGTAATTAAGGCAGCGGATAGGTGCGGATGTGTGTTTAGAATGACACACATGGACAACTAGGGTGCATACCGAATAGTTTTGCTGTGTGTACTTAATTTTACATTATTTTATACATAAGTTCGACAGAAAACCGAGCCGTGCACCGACAATTTTATAAAACAATTAACAGCCTTTTTCTTCTTTTTTTCTTCTTTTTCGTTAGTGCCGCGGCGGCGAGTGACAATGAACTAGCATTCAGCCACCGACAGCCAAAAAGGTTGAAAATTATATTTGTAAATTGTGTGCTATTCAAAATACTTGGAATCGGTACAAAAACCGCTGCCCATGACACCTCCAGTTGCTTTAAAGCTCTAAAATTTGGGTAAGTATATAACTTCGTGTTTCCGATAGGCTTTGTGAATGTTAAATTTGTTGGTGTGCGTTTGAGGAATTCCCATATGCGCTGCGCTCTCGGTTTGTGATACATTTACTCGAAATCCAACGGAAGATGCGTAATGGAGTTTATCCCTTGAAAAAATAAAGATAGAAAAAGAAAACCTTACCATGGTAACTGGCTGCGGTGAATTTAGAAGGTAGTTTGGTAATAAATTATTTAAGTAATTTTTATTCGCGTTCTACTTCCAGTTGTTTCAACGACCTCTTATTAAATATTCGCGCCGAAAGCCCATCTCGTATTGGATTAAATATATTTTCTAGCAATTTTAGAAGTATGGAAGTGGCCCAAATTTTTGAAAGCGTATTTCATCTTGCTATGTTTGTAAGCACAAATATACTTCTAGGACAAAATTATCCCTGCAAACAATAAAATCAAATAAGTGCCTAGCCTACGCAGCACTCGAAGAAATGATTATTTTTGTTTTTATCTGAATGGTGTTACGTTATGTTATCTATGATGACGTCTCTGTCTGTTCCGTAGTAATAAATAGAGACGGAATCATAAATAACTGACACTTAAAGATAACAGGAACTTAACAGAGAGTGGTGAGATAGGCCCTAAGTATATATCCGTGGCATTTAAATCGATACGTAGGTATTTTCTACGAAGCTCCGACTCAACGGGCTAGTAGTACCGTACGCGGAAAACACAGATCTTAAATTCACCATCCAGACGGGAACGTAATATAAAGTAGGTAACACAATTTATCTATCAGAACATGACAGACCCAGGATATTAGATTTACGCACCATTTCAAAGGATATCTTATTTAACGTAAAGGTCAGAAGGGGCAAAGATATACGTGTTCAGCTGACAGCGTTCAGAGGATATAATTATATATGTATATGTATGCGTATGTTGCAAGATTTTTTTTCAAATTTACAAGTAAGATGACTGTTAATAATTGAAAATGAAACCCGAATTTACTTAAAGTTGCACAAAGAAAAAAAAACACCGGGTAGCACTCCGGGAGAGCCGGCAGAAGTGAAAACTACACTCGCGCAAAAGGAAAAAAAAGAAAAAGAAAAAAATACACGAGATTTGAATTACTGTGCTCCCTGAAACAACACACTATTATTCCACATCTTATACCACTGGGCCAAACCCACATTCGTTCAAGCGACGATATCAACGTGCACTTCAAAAACGAGACTCTAGCTTCATTCGTATTTCAAATAAGCTCTTAGAGGATCCTGATATTTATCCTGGTATGAGAGTTTATACTCTCCCTCCGTCTCATCCCAAGAAGCGCACAGCGTCACTAAAGAAGTTTTCACTTCAAAAAAAATCTTACCGTTTCATAGTTATTTATTACATTTCCAACCAATCTACGTTAAGTTATCGAAACTTTTTTTAATATGTATTTTATACGAAACATGAAAATGTCTTATCTTAAAAATACGTTTTCCTTCGTTACAGTTTAAATTTACAACCAAAACTAGACTTTCTTTAACCTTAATAAAAGCCTTTTCACAATTTCTATATTTTTCTTTCTTTCATAATCTTTGAAAAGCCAAACAAAACGAGTGGTATTAAGACGAAGACATTTACACGGCAGGCGGCGCGGCCAGCAATTTTGTAAATCATTGCGTGCCTTGACTGTCAACTGTTGAGCTGTGAGCATGTCGAGCAAGCGATGAAGAGACATTTTTGAAACAAAGCGACGAGTATTAAGAAGACATTTAATCGTAGCCCACATAAATCCGCTGCAAGTTTCCCAGCGAAGTCGGCCATTAACGTAAATATACGGGCTCGAGTGCAGAAGCTAATGCCGATTTAAGCAAGCAATATTACGATACCATCTTTTTTAAAAAGAAATTGGGATTTTAAATATTTTACTCTACAATTTTTCAATAGACACGATGTAAAAATGTGCAAAAGATGCTCAAAATGGACCTGACCCTTTGTGTCCCACAATGGTATTGCTTATAATTATTTGTTAGTAATTTTCTTTCCAAAACACGACGAAACCATGCATTTTTTATTTTGGAAAAATCATCAGAATGCAGTAGGTTAGGTTTTTTTACATTCGAAACTGAATCTTATGGGACAAAATATAGACGCTCAAATATGTAGTACGTATGGGAGGCTTTGCAGTGTGTGGAAAAAGTGTGTAAGTACTTAAATATTTTATAGATAAAGAATCCACAAAGTTTTGTAAGAATACCTTTTGGGACGAAAATGCGGTAACAAAAACTGGAATCAAAATTGGAACTTTTTCTGGGACAAACTTTAATCGTTAATTTTAAATATTATTTCTTAGACAAGGATATGAAAACAATGTAGAAAGTAATTGCTTGAGCCAATAATAAGTTAATAAAATACACCACGGAATCGAGAACGTAAAACTGATTTCAAAAATCGATATTTTAGGTTCGAAATTTACAATGGGACATTTACCTTTTCATACAAACATTACTGAACGATCATTAAAAAAAAAAAATTAAAATGATCAAATACATATACATTTAAGACAGTTAATTTATATTTAAGACTAGCTTTTTCCCGCGACTTCGTCCGCGTATACTTCATTTATTGACAAATAGCTTTTGCCCGCGGCGCGCTCGCGTGCACCAGGAGTATTTCAATCCCGTTTTTTTCCCGTTCCCGTAAGAATTTCGGGAAATGTTCTCTTAATGCTCCCTACACTCCCCAAAGAACCCACTTGCCAAATTTCAGCTTTCTACGACCAGTAAAACGAAAAATCCCGTTTTTTCCCGTTCCCGTGGGAATTTTGGAAATTCCTCTCTTAATGCTTCTTTACACTCTCCAAACACCCTAAATGCCGAATTTCAGTGTTCTACAACCAGTAAAACGAAAAGTCCCGTTTTCCCGTTCCCGTGGAAATTTCAAGAAATTGTCTCTTAGTGCTTTCCTACACTCATCAAACAACCTACATGCCAAATTTCAGCTTTCTACGACCTGTAAAACAAAAAATCCCGTTTTTTCCCGTTATCATGGGAATTTTAAAAATTCCTCTCTTAATACTCCTCTACACTCTTTAAGCAACCTACATGCCAAGTTTCAGCTTTCTACGACCAGTAAAACGAAAAATCCCGTTTTTTCCCGTTCCCGTGGGAATTTAGGAAAGTCCTCTCTTAATGCTTCTCTACACTCCCCAAGCAACCTACATGTCGAATTTCAGCTTTCTACAACCAGTAAAACGAAAAGTCCCGTTTTTCCCGTTCCCGTGGGAATTTCAGAAAATTGTCTCTTAGTGCTTCCCTACACTCATCAAGCAACCTACATGCCAAATTTCAGCTTTCTACGACCTGTAAAACAAAAAATCCCGTTTTTTCCCGTTCCCGTGGGAATTTTGGAAATTCCTCTCTTAATGCTCCCCTACACTCTCCAAACAACCTACATGCCAAATTTCAACTTTCTACGACCAGCAGTATAACAAAAAATCCCGTTTTTTCCCCGTTCATTTCCATCAAAATTTTGGGAAATCCTTTTGTATAGTGCTCCCCTATACTCCCCAAGGAACCTGAAGGCCAAATTTCAGTTTTCTACGATAATTAAAACGAAAAATCGATCCCGTAAAACTGAATATAAATCCCGTTTTTTCCTTATCCCGTTGGAATTTTCGAAAATCCTTAAAACTGTTTTTTACTATTATAATCACCTACTTCTATGCCAAATTTGAAGTCTAGTAATTATAGTTCAGGATTTCGTTGAACTGAATAGGTATAATATAAATCCCGTTTTTTCCTTATCCCGTGAGAATTTCCAAAAATCCTGAAATTATTTTCTTAGTTTTGTAATCATCTCCCTGTGTACGAAATTTGAACAGTATATTTATTAAGTATAGTTACTTAGATAGGGTCACTCGGAATCGAATATAATAAATGCCGTTTTTTCCCGTTCCCGGAAATTTGTGTGTGTGTGTGTGTGTGTGTGTGTGTGTGTGTGTGTGTTATTGTTTTCGTAATCAGCTACCCAATAAACCGTACAAACAATACTACCCACTATAATATAATAATAATAATACCCACGTTGATTTTCAGACTTTGTCACCCCCTATCCCCTTTTAGGGGTTGAATTTTCAAAAAACCTGAAAGAGGTGTTTACTCATTTATTGTTAGGAATACTCATGTGAAGTTTCGAATAAAATAGTCTAACTAATCTTGTTTCCCCATACAAACTTTGGACCCCCATTTAACCCCTTTAGGGGTCGAATTTTGAAAAATCCTTTCTTAGTGCACCCCTAGACCTTATAAGGAACCTACGTGCCAAATTTGGAATCTCTAGAACCAGCGGTTTGGGCTGTGCGCTGATATGTCAGTCAGTCAGTCAGTCAGTCAGTCAGTCAGTTTCTTCTTTTATATATTTAGATAATGAAACGAATTTTATGCTCAATAACTCAAATAAAATACACAGTGGCCTGGTGATTAAAGAGAATAATAAATCTGCACAGGACACCTACAAACGACAAATGTACTTACAAACTTTTTTAGAAACGCTCATAATCCTTTCCATCACAGCACTGATTTTTTGGTGCCTCTAAAAATCTTACATACATAAATTATATAAATCACGTCTCTTTCCCTTTCGGACAGAGCCTAAGGTAACAAAACCAAAAGACCACATTTAGCATTATTGTTTGTGCATGGATGTAAATGGGAATCAAAATAGTGATGGGTTGCTAGCCACATGATTCCTAAGATTTTCGCCCATTCCCTCGATGGGGTTTTACCATCTGCGTGTGAACAAGAAAGAACTGGTACATTCTATGTTTTTTTTGCTCCCAGACCACAGCATGGAAAAATCTTAGTCCAAAATAAATAGATTGATTAATTAGTATTCAAATACCCATCAATAGCAAAATGTTAACTGAAGAAGAAATATTTTATTGTTGATTTTATTTTTTTCTAGGAAATATCAAATTAATCAAGTTTACTTCTTGATTTTTAATGTTTACTTTTTACGTTTCCCGGCCATAGCTTCACTTTTCGGATTTTTCTATGTGTTCTAATTTTCAGTGTCCTTTAGAAATTCGTGTTTTTCTATTTATGTCCTACGTTTTCTTTCAAATTAATTCGCGGAATTTCCGGATACAATATTGCTACATATTAATATTGTTCAAGTTTTCGTGAATACTCGTAGTACAGTACCTAAGTTATTTTTATTAAGTAACATCGTTTCTAACATAAGCGTGCCTCTCACAAACAAAAATATCAAAAACTGTCATAATTTCCGTAAAATGATTACTTTTTAACAAACACATTTGCAATTAAAATTCGAGATCGTGTTAATTGGACTTGGGTTCCTTCATAATCATAAAAATTCTGAAGCAAAATTTCCCTTTGTAGTTGAAGCCATTTATAATCACATTTTTAACGTAAAGTTAGAATTTCTGTAAATTGAGCGTCTTTTAATTTTGCTAACTTCTAGATTTGTGATTGGGAATGGGAACAATATAACTCTTTTGATAGACGACATTTCATTTAAATTGCTTTCAATTTCAATCAAAAAAGTAATTCATATAAAAAGAGATAACCTTATATAAAGAAAATGAGTTTAGTGCGAGTCATTAAATTTGTTAAGAAACATTATTATTATTATTATTTTAATAGGTAGGTATAGATGCAGATAATAATATCATAATTGACAATTAATTGAAAATTATGAATTTATGATGATTTTAATGATTATCTACTTATTAAAACAGAGGTTTTCAACACAAGCAAAAACAAAAACACCAAAAAAGATTTTTCAAAGACTGTAATTATTTTTTTCTCAATTTTTTATGCCTTCTAGTTCCTTATCAATTTGCGCGTTCGTTTTTCCTTTAGTTTCTGGCATTGTGATCCAGAAAATGATGAGGCCTATAGAATTGATGAAAGAGAAGCAGAAGAATAAAGAGTGCATGCCAAAGAGTTCCGTGATTGGCGCAAAGACGATGGTCTGGATTGCGCAGAGTGACCAGCCAAAAGTGACGAGAAGACCAAGGACTTTGGATCTTAGCTGAAAATAAAGATTTTTTAAATATCTATAAGTGCTTAACATCAAAGAATTTTGAGACTAAAACCCTTATTCATAAACGCTCTATAGGCTTCTGCTAACTTTGTAATAGTTTGTTCTTATCTTTGAAAGGTAAATGTCAAAGTGACAGACATTGCTAAGTTAGCAGAGGCTTATATAGAGCGTTTATGAATAAGAGGGTAACTCTTTCTATACGAGTAATACTTCTGTATAGTAAAATGTAACCTTTGTAAATATTGAAAAAAATACAAAATTGTTACTTTACAATACATACACGAAAAGTTGCTTCTGTTTTTTGTAACAAGGAAGTTGATAAAGATTTTTACAAAGTGATTCTGTATTTAGGAACTACATTAATCGCTGAGAATGAGTATTTTTGAACCAATTGCCACTTGTCATGATTTAGCCGTATAACGCAAAGCAGAGTTCAGGTACACGACTAAAAATGACAAAAATGACAAAAATGGAAAATGGCTCAACAATCCCGTAAGGACTGTTCTGGAATACACAAAAAAGTAAAAGTCGATACCCTAAAACTAAAAAACTTTAGTCCAGTACTATAACTATGGTTCATAACTTCAAGACGACTTTAAGTATCCAAATCGTTCTCTCCTTTAACGAACATATTTAAAAATTGAACTTCCTCATTCTAATAAAAATCACACCTAAACAAAAATATTTGAGTCAGATTTGGGTGCTTTTGGACTATAGCTGAGTAGTTTAACGGTAGCTGATTTAAAAATTATAATTACCTCAATACTGAACATTTCTGACATGACAATGAAAGGTAGCGGCATGTGCTGTCCACTAGAGTACAAAATTGTAGCAATACACAAAACTGGTACCCACGGCGGCACCGTTCCTCCTTGCTGTTGTACTAATATTGCGCTTCCAAGTACCATTAAGGGAACAACAGTGAATATGACACTGATTATGATTAGAGGCTGAAATCGAATGAATAGTATTAAAGTGACAAGTAATTACCATGGATACCTTTTTTCAATAAATTTGTCGGCTAGTCAAGGGTAATCTAATAAACATCAAATTTCAACGAATTATCAGAAAAACTGCCCTTGCTACATTATTTAATTTTCAATAATGCCTAATATCAAACCACGCTTAAAAAAGACTCGGCTAAGGTAAACAACAAAACCTTACCTTTCTTCCAAATCTCTCTACTGTCAGAGCGGACGACAGAGAACCTATTGTCATGAGAGTGGGAAATATTATCGTCTGTAGATCAGGCGCGATGGTCACACCGGCGTTTCTGATGATGACGGAAGCGTAGGCGAGGATGGCGTAGTTGCCTCCCAAGTCTAACATTATGATCATGAGGAATGACAGGCCAAGGCCTCTTCTTGATGCTTTTTCTGCCACTGAAATAGAAAGAAATGACAATAATAAACGTTATGAAAAACGGTACACTTTTTTTGCCTTTAAAATCTGTCTGCCTCTTTTCTATTCTTCTTATGCGGCACTTAATCACAGTTATTTTAGAACAGAACTTATTAAAAGTCTATTATTCCAACTTTTCGATACATCATCAAAAATTAATAGTATCTGTATCAATACTACAAGGAACAATGTGTTGAACTTACATATAGATTTAAATGATACCGGTGGCAAATTCTCGTACATCGATAGTTCGGTTTTTGTCAAGGAAATGTCTCGTTCTACTTCTTTATCATCTATGTCAACTCCTCTGAGCCAAGCCATGACTTTTGTCGCTTCCTAAAAAAAAAGTTGATAGGTAATTCATTGTCTTTTATTTATCTCTTTGAGCTTTAAAGAAAAAGGAGTAGAAGCTAACAATTTTATTAGCAGACGTTATTTTGAACTTCAATCTTCACAGCCCAAACAAGACACATGTCATGTTACTAGCATCAAATCTTGTAAAAAAATTGTAGATCGACTGACCTCAACTTGCCCCTTTTTCACGAGAAAAGCTGGTGACTCAGGAACTTTGAATAAAGCAATGACATTTATAATAGGGAGCCACACCACAATCCACAGCACTGTGTAGTAGTCTATGTATGCACCCATGGCGTACATTATTGTTATACCAAGGCTCTGCAATAAAGTAAACAATGTAAGCTTCGAGGAAAGGTAGATTAGTGTCCTTGAGCTTTACTTGACACGATGATAAGATTTGCCGAATCATTATTAAGTGCTTATTGAAAAAGTTTAATGTTTGATTATGTGAAGCGAAAATCAACAAACAGAAAATGGAAATCTAGAACTTGATAGAACAATATTATTTTGTCAACAAAGATCTCGAATGAGGAGTAGTCAAATTTGTACAAACGCAATAACTTGGGAAGATTGGGAATATTTAATGGAATACTGTCGCATAAGTGGATACAGACAAAAATCTAGTTGAACATCAAATTTACCCCTAAAAGGATACCAGCTGATCCGAGGACACCTCGTAGGGAATCCTGGGATATTTCTTTTATGTAAGTTGGTGCGACGCAGTATACTCCACCCCCTGCTATGCCGCAAAATGCTTGGGATACGACTAGACATATTGGGTTTGCTGATACAAGTTTCAGTGCAAATCCCAACTGTAATGAAAAGAAATATGCCTTTAAGGAAAAGCTTAAATATTTAAGTAGATACTAAAAAAAGCAATTAGATTTCAACCTTCAATGGTTTAAACTTTAAATGCAACATTGTCAACAATTTTATAACTTTTATGTAGGTATATTTTGAGGACATTTTTAATTCGACCGCGTCAAAAACAGTTTATATTATAAAGTGACTCTGAACATTGTTTTGCTGGCACACTTTAGAGCAGCTGATATTATATCTTGACTGTAGATAATCAATGATTTTATCGGGCTGTTTAGAAAAGCACATCATTATTACGTAACTAATAAGACTCTTTCCTTTGATAGAGTTGTTTTCTTAATTAAAACAAAAACTTACGATCTGTGGCACCGCAATTAAGATCAATGTCATACGCCTTCCAATAGTATCGGCGATATAGCTGAATATAATAGCAGAGGTGATGGCAAGCACGCTGATGCCACTAGCAATCCAGGATATCTCGTAGGTGGACAAGGGGTATCCGGAAGGGCTGTTCTCTGATTGCAAGACGGTGATGAATGGAGACATCCAGCCGCTTTGAAGACCGTATGTTAGGACTGTGATGGTAGCTGAAGATTCGAATGAAAAATAGAGAAGCAGAAAATGACAGCTTAGCAGAAACAGAAAAAGCATTGTTGTATTTAATTATTGTTAAAGAACACAACAAAAAAATATCTAATTTGGTGCAGGCGTTCGGAAGTTATGAGCGTACATATATTTCGACAGTTAATTTTTAGGGTTCCGTATCTCAAAAGGAAAAAACGGAACCCTTATAGGATCACTTTGTTGTCTGTCCGTCCGTCCGTCTGTCAAGACCCTTTTGCTCAGGAACGCGTGGAGGTATCAAGCTTAAATTTATATCAAATACTCAGGTCTACTGCCCCTTGGAGCTGTGAAAAAATCAAAATTCTAAGCCAACGAAGTTCGTTTCGTGCCGTTCCGCTCTCACTAATAGTTATTAATTTGAGCGTGATAGGGACGGTGTGATACGAACTTCGAAAATCGAATTTCGTAGTAGCCCCCAAGATTTTTCATTGTTTCTGTTTCATGTTGTAAATGTTTTACTCTTTGGTTTACTATGAAACCCAAAAAAGAGACTGTGGCCAGTTGTTTGGTCCTTAGTTGTATTTAGACAGCTAAATTTATAATAAAAAAATGATCACCATGCTATGAAAAAGACTTACCAATGAAGCCAACAATCCATTGTCGATGTATAGAACCTTGTTGTGAAACTTGCGAATCTGATGTCATGATGCAAGTACTTCAAGATATTGTAAGAGAATTCCAAATTGTGAAAATAATAAAAAAAATATCGAAATTGAGCAAAAGGTTAAAATTAATTCAAACACAACACCTGAAGACACTGCTTATTTTCCTCACTTCACATTAACAAATGCTGGTATGTGTAACTTAATACCTTTTAATTGATATCAATTGAAAACATCCAGAGCTTCTTTTAACCACAACGTCTAGGACGACATTTCTGAATGGAATAACGCTTACCAACAACAAGTGAAAAATAAAATAATGCTACTGTTATAATTAGACGCGTAACCCAATATTTGTTTACTACTTCAAGTTGTCAACAAGATCTTCTAATAATTTATTCGGCAAAGCTAGATAGTGAAACAACAGAGGAATAAGACTTTAATGACGTTACAGTTGGGGATTTCAGTTCTCATGGAAAACTACACGACGCACAAATATAAAGTGATGGAAGATCCGAAGCTAAAGTTCAAATAACTTAAAAAAGTCACATTGAATTTGGTGTTACGAACACACAAAATAAGGTTTCAAAACATGATCAATGTAGCTAGCACTATTTAAGTAGGTAACGTTCTCTTTGAAAGTGTGGCTATTGTTCGAAATAAATGATTTGAAATTGTTACGTTCATTCGTTTTATTGAAATGTATAGTTTTTCAGGTTTGAAGCAGTAGGTATATCAACAACGTTTTGTTATTTATTAATATCAGTCATTGAATTTTATGTAGATCCATGGACAGTAAATGACTTTTCCAGACATTTTCAATCATTTATATTTTATGTTTGTTCAATCACACGAATTCTAGCAGCTTGTTTGTTTGCGTTCACATCTTATCAGCATAAAATATTAAGAGTGAGATAGCGAGAGACCCTGCTTAAATATTTAGTAAAATTGTTTGCTTTTATCTCGCAATTTTTTTTTATTATTAAGAGAGAAAGTTTTCATAACACGTGGGTCACATAATTTAATTCACTTGTCTCTTCATAAATGGAAATAGAAGGTTTTATTAATAAACTCTTAAAACTTCCATTAAATTTGGTTTAAAACAATCAAAGTACATTAGAAAAATGTTCTCAAAAATATTTTTCCTCATTTCTCAAAGCTTGTAAAGAAATTGTTTTGCAAAAATATCGTTAGTGTTTAGTTTTTATCACAACCAACAATCAACCTCTCTATTAAATACTGTATTGATAAGGGTTTGCGTTATTTAAACAACAGCCTACAGTAATAAAACACATTATGTGCTATAATAAATAAATAATTGTTCAAATACATTTAACCTATATAAATCTTCTTATTCCTCGTCGATTTGCATGAGCAATAATTGTTTATTATGTTGTTTGCCAACTCCGTGGCGAATTTTTATCATCATTATTCTTTGCCAAGATAGCTTGTCTACCGGTATTGTAAAGTTTACATTTCGCATCGAAATTAACTTATCATGATGGACAAGTTCATGAACTAACGGCGCGCTGGATGGAGGAAGAAGTATTGGCCTAGGAGCGTCCGCGAGTTGACCAGCATTACACCCATCTAAGAGCTGTGTCGCTTGGCACAGGAAACGGACAAGTTTGTTCGGCTGACGAGCTGACGGCAACCTCTAGTCCAAAGTCAAGGCACCGGGAGAAGGAGAAGATCAAAACTGAGATTTATTGGAGCCTTTTCTTCACAATTTATTTTTTTTGCTTTCAGCATTCCTAAAATTATGTAGCTGTGTTGCCCGCGACTCCAACTGCGCAAAATTCGGCTATCACTATTCCGCAGGAACAAAGCAATTTTTCGGTATAAAACTATCCTGTCCTTCCCAAGGTGTGACAAAATTATATTAACAATTAATTGAAAATTATGAATTCATGATGATTTTAATGAGAACCTAGTTATTGAAACAAGGGTTTTCAACACATACAAAATAAAAAAAACTCCAAAAAAATTTTTAACGACTTCGTATTGTTTTTTTCAATTTCTTATGCCTTCTAGTTCCTTATCAATTTGCGCATTCGTTTTTCCTTTCGTTTCTGGCATCGTGATCCAGAAAACGATTAGGCCTATAAAATTGATGAAAGAGAAGAAGAAAAACAAAGAGTGCAACCCGAAGAGTTCCGTTATCGGCGCAAAAATGATGGTTTGGATTGCGCAGAGTGACCAGCCAAAAGTGACGAGAAGACCAAGGACTTTGGATCTTAGCTGAAAATAAAGTTTTTTTTTTTAATATATTTTATGTGTTACACGAAAATATTTGAGTCAGATTTGGACCATAGTTGAGAGCTTTTGGACTATGGCTGAGTAGTTTTACGGTAGGTAAATTATGTATTATAATTACCTCAATACTGAACATTTCCGACATGACAATGAAAGGTAGCGGCATGTGCTGTCCACTAGCGTACAAACATATGCCAATACACAAAACTGGTAACCACGGCGGCATCGTTCCTCCTTGCTGTTGTACTAATATTGCGCTTCCAAGTACCAATAAGGGAGCACCAGTGAATATCACACTGAGTATGATTAGAGGCTGAAATCGAAGAGTATTATTAAATTGACAGGCAATTAACAGTACCCGGCCATAAACACTGCACTTCTGCCTTTGGAAATAGGCAATTGGCGTCACGTAAGTAAGTGAGACAACGCTCTACGAAGCCGAAATTAGCCAAGAAGTCCAATAATATGCAATCTTTATGGCCGAATACTGTAACATGGATACCCTTTTCTAAAAATTTGTTGACTATTCAAGGATAAACCAAATAGCATAAAATTCCAACAAAATAGGCTAAGAGATAATCCCGTTTCGAAAATAGATATTTATTTGGTATTAATACTTAAGATTGGAAGTTTTCTTTGCTAAGTTAGAAAATAATTAGATTCGACATTGATAAAAAGATCAGATGAACTTAGATTAATAGGGAATTTTTAGTTCATCTGTTTGATACAATTATCAGAAAAACTGTCCTTTCTACATAATTACAATAATGCTTAATATCAGCATAAAAAAGACTCAGCTAAAGTAAACAACGAAACCTTACCTTTCTTCCAAATCTCTCCACAGTAAGAGCGGACGACAGAGAACCTATTGTCATGAGAGCGGGAAATATTATCGTCTGTAGATCAGGCGCGATGGTCACACCGGCGTTTCTGATGATGACGGAAGCGTAGGCGAGGATGGCGTAGTTGCCCCCCAAGTCCAACATTATGATCATGAGGAATGACAGGCCAAGGCCTCTTCTTGATGCTTTGTCTGCCACTAAAATAGAAAGAAATTACAATAAGAAACATAACCATTATGAAAAACAGTACACTTTTTCTGTCTCTAAATAAATATTAATAAAATATTTTTGCTTCTTTTCTATTCTTCTTATGCGCCGTTATTATCATTACTAACAAATTTCGATATACATACTACAAAATAATTTATTCCAATTTTTCAATACATCGTCAATATTTCGTACTATCTCTGTATGAATACTTGAATTTTAAAAATATTATAGGTATAATGTGTTCAACTTACATATAGATTTAAATGATACCGGTGGCAAATTCTCGTACATGGATAATTCAGTTTTTGTCAAGGAAATGTCTCGTTCTACTTCTTTATCATCTATGTCAACTCCTCTGAGCCAAGCTATGACTTTCGTCGCTTCCTAAAAAAAAAGTTGATAGGTAATTCATTGTCTTTTATTTATCTTTTTGAGCTTTGAAGAAAAAGGAGTGGAAAATATCAATTTTATTAGCAGACGTTATTTTGAATTAGTACGGCTCCCTGTCCTAACAAAAATCAGTTTTATGGTCCCATCCTGAAGAAAGCATGAAACTTGGTATGAATGTAGCTATCACATATGTGCTTCAATGTCGATGTGGAAGCACGACGAGAAATTATTTTTTCCCCCCATCCCCCCCCCCCTTTTTATGTGCCAAATCGTGGTTTTTATTATTTTTTATGAAAACGGGTACAGCTATCAGAAAACTGGCAAAGATCAATATGTTTCTTATTAAATTAGCTACAATATTGTCCTTGGACGTACGTTGATAGAACTTATAGTTTATAAAATATGTACATGTTACTTAAAAGTTTTATTAAAAATGCAAACTTTTAATAAGTGCCGGCACGTAAGTCTAATCTGACCTTGTATGTGCACCAAATTTTTATATGTTACTAGACATATTACCTGGATCCTAAAACTGCCGGGAGACAGTTTCTGAGGTGTCAAGGTCACCAGTTATGACGTCATCAAATTGGCCGCCGCCGCGTTTTGGAAAATTAAAATTACACGCAACTTATGCAACGCACGAATACATGTGGGGTATCAAATGAAAGCTAGTTAAATATACTATATTTGTGCTCTGAACCGTAATTGCATTAATGTTATCGTTTAAGAGCTATTAATAGAAAAATAATAATCTTGGAAAAATATTACGGACTTTTATTTCTTGCACCAAAACTAAAGACTCCAGACTAAAATAATGTGCTACGATAATGAAAATAAATTATTAAACTTTACATTACAATTCAAAGTTTGAAATTCGGATATAAAATGACGAAGTTATGGTCAAAAACTTGACGACGCTGTAGCGCCTGGAATTACGAAAAAAAAAATTTTTCTTCCGGAAACCAGCTCCAATTTTTTTACGTTACTAGGCATATCATCTGGACCCCAAAACCACTTGGTGCTCTTGAACAGCATACGGAAAGATGGTATTGTAAAAAGGTAAAAAAAGAGTACTTGAGTCAGACTCGGTGAGCTGTAACTCTAGAAGTAATGCTTCTACGACTATGAAATAAGTGTCATTTTGTAGCTAATTTAATAAGGAACATATTGATCTTTGACAGTTTTCTGATAGCTGTACTACCCGTTTTCATAAAAAATAATAAAAACCACGATTTGGCACATAAAAAGGGGGGGGATGGGGGGAAAAAATAATTTCTCGACGTGCTTCCACATCGACATTGAAGCACATATGTGACAGCTACATTCATGCCAAGTTTCATGCTTTCTTCAGGATGGGACCGTATTTTACGTTAAGGACCCGTACTAAATTTCAATCTTTGGAAACAGAATATTTTTCTTCACAGCCCAAACAAGACATGTTACTAATATCAAATCTTGTAAAAAAATTGTAGATCGAATGACCTCAACTTGCCCTTTTTTCACGAGAAAAGCTGGTGACTCAGGAACTTTGAATAAAGCTATGACATTTATAATAGGGAGCCACACCACAATCCACAGCACTGTGTAGTAGTCTATGTATGCACCCATGGCGTACATTATTGTTATACCAAGGCTCTGCAATAAAGTAAACAGAGTAAGCTTTGAGGAAAGGTAGATTAGTGCTCTTGCGCTTTGCTTGTGATTTAAAATTCCATCAATAATTTCACGTTGACAAAACTTGACAACTCATTATTACTTATTGAAAAAGTGTTTGATATGTGAAGCGAAAATCAACAAACAGAAAATGGAAATGTAGAACTTGAAATATTGCAAGATAGAACAATATTTTGACAACAAAGATGTCGAATGAGGAATAGTCAAATTTTTACAGAACTGACGAATAAGTGGCTAAAGACAAAGATCTAGAGGCACATCAAATTTACCTGCAAAAGAATACCAGATGATCCGAGGACACCTCTTAGGGAATCCTGGGATATTTCTTTTATGTAAGTTGGTGCGACGCAGTATACTCCACCCCCTGCTATGCCGCAAAATGCTTGGGATACGACTAAACATACTGGGTGTGCTGATACAAGTTTCAGTGCAAATCCCAACTGTAATGAAAAAATATTGTGCAGAATATATTTAAGGAAAAACTTTAAAAATATAGCAGTAAATACTAAAAAAAGCGATCAGATTTCAACCTTCAATGGTCAACACTTTAAATGCAACATTGTTAACAATTGTATTACTTTTATGTATGTTTTGAGGACATTCTTAATGCGACCGCGTCAAAAACAGTTTAAATTTATCTTGACTGTAAATAATCGATGATTTTATCGGGTTGTTTGGAAAAGCACATTATTATTTTGATAGAGTTGTTTTCTTAATTAAAACAAAAACTTACAATCTGTGGCACCGCAATTAAGATCAATGTCATGCGCCTTCCAATAGTATCGGCAATATAGCTGAATATAACAGCAGAGGTGATGGCAAGCACGCTGACGCCACTAGCGATCCAGGATATCTCGTAGGTGGACAAGGGGTATCCGGAAGGGCTGTTCTCTGATTGCAAGACGGTGATGAATGGAGACATCCAGCCGCTTTGAAGACCGTATGTTAGGACTGTGATGGTAGCTGAAGATTGAAATGAAAAAAACTTAATTAAGTACTTTTGAGCATATTAATGAGATGTTGGTTGTAAGAATTAAGTATACTTTTTAGGTAATAAATAATTATCATTACATAATGCTGAAACCTGGCCAATACCAAACTGGTTAGGTTTTTCAAATGATACATATTTAAGTGAAAATGACATTTCACAGTGGTAAAAAATTGTAATGAAAATACGAATAGAGAAGCAGAAAATTACAGCTCTTAGTCATTCAGTCTTTAAAAAATGAGGATTTTTTTCGAGCGGAAATTTTGTAGCAATGCAGATTTTTGACTGCCGTTTTTACAAATCTGGCACCAGGGATCGCATATAACTAAGTTTATATTTTTTAGCCGTTGCCCGCGGCATCGCCTCGTTTAAGTATTTTTTTTTTCTTATTTTTTTTTTTTATATTGTCCTGACAATTAAAGAACACAACAAAAAATTATCTAATTTTGGTGAAGTCGTACGAGTGTTATGAGCATTCATATATTTCGACAATTCGTTTTGAATTACACAGATTTTATGGGTAAATAGGATAGGAAAACATCTGGAGTACCTAAATCAACAAACCAAAGGCCACATTTAGTGCAAAAATAACTTACTTTTTTACCGAAATCATACGGTATTTCTTTTAAAAGCTTTGTTAGTGTAAAAATGTAATATAAGTAAAAGAAAATTACATAACATGTCATTATTCTCATAAGAAATAGAAATTAGTTAATTTCTGATTTTTCAAAATTTCATAATTCCAAGTAAAATAATGATAAGATTTTGATTTCCATGGTTTTTGTGCTTTATCATTTAATTTTGATCATTATAAATAGAAAAACTTTGGTTTGTTACAAATAGCAATAAACGATAGCCTTAATTTAATTTGATACTTGAGAAAAAAGATCTTAACAGACAGACAGAAACCCCACAAGATTTCCTTTTTCCCCTTTGATGTACTATGAAACCCAAAGTCCTTAGCTGTATTTAAACAGCCAAAATTATATTTAAAAAACCTACCATCCTACGTAAAAAAAAAACTTACCAATGAAGCCAACAATCCATTGTCGACGTACAGAACCTTTTTGTGAAAGTTGCGAATCTGTTGTCATGTTGCAAATTCTTTAAAATATTGTAAGAGAATACTGATTTGTGAAAATAATAAATTAACTATCGAAATTGAGCAAAAGGATATAATTAATTCAAACACAACACCTAAAGACACTGCCTAATCTCACTTCACATTAACAAATGCTGGTATGGTTACTTAACGCCTTTTAATTGATATCAATTGAAAGCACCCAGTGCTTCATTAACATCAACGTTTAGGACGACATTTCTGACTGGAGTAACGCAACGCTTACCAACAAGTGTGTGAAATAAATAATGCTACTGTTATAATTAGACGCGTAAACCAATATTTGTTTATTACATCAAGTTGTCAGTAAGATCTAATAATTCATGCAGCAGACCCAGATAGTGATAAAATAGAGGAATTAGACTTTAATGACGTTACAGTTGGGGATATCAGTTCTCATGGAAAACTACACGACTCACAAATATAAAGTGATGGAAGATCCGAAGCTAATCGACAAAGAACTAGAAAAAGGCTTATTGAATTTGGTGTTAAGAACACACAAAATAAGGTTTCAGAACATGATCAATGTAGCTATCAATATTTAAGTAACATTATCTTTGAAAGTGTGGCTATTGTTGAACAAAATAAACGATTTGAAATTGTCACATTCGTATTTTTTAAATGAATAGTTTCATATTTTCAGCAGAACCTAGTTATATCAAAAACTTTTTCTTATTTATTGATATCAGTCATTGAATTTTATGTACATTCATGGACAGTAAATGACTTTTCCAGACGGTTTCAATCATTTATATGTTTGTTTAGTCACGAATTTTAGCAGTTTGTTTGTTTGCGTTCACATCTTATCAGCATAAAATATTAAATGTCAGATAGCGAGAGACTCTGGTTAAATATTTAATAAAATTGTTTATTTTTTTAAGTCTGTAATTTTTTATTACTAAGAGAATACGTTTTCATAACACGTGGGTCACATAACTTATATTCACTGGTCTCTTCTGAAAATAAATAGAGGTTTACAATTTTAGGATAATTAAGTACAGCAGCTTGAATTAAAATAAAAAAACCTAATTATGGTTAAATGTATTTTTAATATCTGTCAATTTCTCACACCTTCCAACTCTTTATCAATTTGCGCGAGAGTTTTGCCTTTTGTTTCGGGCATTTTCAAAAAACAAATGACTGCCCCTCCGATGTTTATAAAAGTGAACGCGTAGAACATGGTGTACATCCCGAAATATTCCACTACTGTGCTGAAGGTAGCCGTTTGCCCCGCGCAAAGGAACCAGCCGAATCCGCAGAGGAGTCCGAGCACCTTTGACCTTAGCTGAAAAGCACTAGTTGCATTGTTATTAGCCTAAAGGGATCAGATACTTCATCTAACTAATATTAGCTGAAAATAGTCCTCAAATAATTCTTGTCTTATCTCCAACATTTAGGCTCTCCGGTCGTAAAATTTTAGATTATGGCTTTAAAATAATCATGACTCTTTTACCTGGACGCTAAACATCTCTGGCATAACAATGTACGGCAACGGTAAGTTCTGACCGCTAGCGAACAAGCAAATACCGATGCAGACGACTGCTATCCAAGATGGAACGATTCCTCCTTGCTCCTGCTAGCTTATTACGTAACTCGCTCGCAATCGTAATCGTGTTCATTTTGACAGTTCATGTATGGGCTGACAATTGGCATCGGAATCAGCTAGCTGTCACATTCATACAAGAACTGTCAAAATGAACACGATGGCGATTGCGAGCGAGTTACGTAATAAGCTAGCTGGATTAGGATTGTAGTCCCCAACACTGCCAAAGGCGCACCCGTCAGTGAGACACTGAACATGATGAGAGGCTGGAAAAAAATCGTGATTTAAGTTACACTTTAGGTAGGTACGTCCCCCTACACATATATTTTCTAATTACGAGACTATCATTTTACTAGCTTCTGCCCGCGACTTCGTCCGCGTAGAATTAGATTAAATAATTGATGTTGATAGTTATTTCCGCAATAATTATTTACGTTGCAACTCTAGGCAGCTACGTTTCACATACTACCTTTCACATGTTTATCGCTATCCCGCGGGAAGTATTCAATTATCCGGAAAAAAAAGTAGCCTATGTGTTAATCTAGGATGCCAGCTATCTCCGTTCCAAATTTTATGTAAATCTGTCCAGCCGTTTTCGCGTGAAGAAGTAACAAACAAACACACACACACACACAAACTTTCGCCTAATATTAGTGTGATAGCTTTTTCCCGCGGCTTCGCTGGCGTGTACCAGGAGTATTTCGATTCCGTTTATTTCCCGTTCCCGTAAGAATTTCGGTAAATGCTCTCTTAATGCTCCCATACACTTCCCAAGGAATCCACATGCCAAATTTCAGCTTTCTACGACCAGTAAAACGAAAAATCCCATTTATTTCCCTTGTAGGGATAAGTTCGCCTTTGTACATTTGTGTTGTCCTGTATTTACCTTTTTCATGTGTTTTATGTACAATAAAGAGTTATACATACATACATACATACATACATACATACATACATACATATTTCCGTTCCCGTGGGAATTTTGCAAAGTCCTCTCTTAATGCTCCTCTACACTCTCCAAGCAATCTGCATGCCGAATTTCAGCTTTTTACAACCAGTAAAACGAAAAGTCCCGTTTTTCCCGTTCCCGTGGGAATTTCGGGAAATTATTTTTTATAGCTTCCCTACACTCTTCAAGCAACCCACTTGCCTAATTTCAGCTTTCTACGGCCAGTAAAACGAAAAATCCCGTTTTTTCCTGTTCCCGTGGGAATTTAAGAAAGGGTGTGTAATGTTCGTCATAACAACGATTAGCGAATTTTCATTTCTCAAAACACGAATATCATAATTTCAATTTGTCGAAGTATTGAGATCATATAAAAACAATATGCATACAAACAAAATGCCGAATTTCTCAAATCATAATATCAATTTGCATAATTGTCTTATGCATAATTAAGGTACTGCATAATAATCATGCAGCATAATAATCAAAGTTCATGATAAACAATGTTTATACAAACATCGTGGATAATGATCGAAGAGTATAAGCGCCTGGCAAAAATCCAAGAGCAATACTTAATATATAATTATTGAATATAGCAGTTTGTTTTTGTTGGAAAAACTGCAACAGCAATATTATCCGGGCTGCTATAAAAAAAAATCCTAACATCGAAGGCTAAGGCGGAAGCTACGCTCCGCTTCGCTCCCGCCTTAGCCTTCTGAACCTAACCTATCCGACTCGCTTCTGCTCCGAACCGTCTTGCACGCTCGCTTCGCTCGCTCGCACAAATGAAATGTTTTTTGCATTTGGCACCAGCCAAGTATAAATATGCGACAAAAAATAGTACGCTTACGTATTAAGTATAATTATGTTGCATGATGTTATACCCTCTAATCGTTATTCTAAATGTTGTTATGGATTTTAATCATTTAATTATTCAATAGAATAACCGAATATTAAAATGAAATTATTAAATATAAGCATTATTGCAATTGTTGTTATGACTAATGAATGTTATTTTATTTAAAGCTTATGCTCGGTAAAAATCTGAAATCCGTTGTTATGCTAAATGAATATTATGATTTTTGAGCGTAGTGAAATTAAATTATGCTAAAAGTTTGCATGACGACTGAACGGCACCCATTTGGAAAGTCTTCTCTTAATGCTTCTCTACACTTTCCAAGCAACCTACATGCCGAATTTCAGTTTTCAAAAACCAGTAAAACGAAGAGTCCCGTTTTTCTCGTTCCCGTGGGAATTTCGGGAAATTGTCCCTTAATGCTTCCCTACACTCATCAAGCAACCTACATGCCGTATTTCAGCTTTCTACGATTGGTAAGATGAAAAATCCCGTTTTGTCTCGTTCCCATGGGAATTTCTGAAAATCCTTAAAACGGTTTTTTACTATTATTATCACCTACTTCTATGCCAAATTTGAAAAGTCTAGTATTTATAGTTCTTAGGATTTCGTTGAACTAAATAATATACTTATCCCGTGGGAATTTCCAAAAATCCTGAAATGAACTTCTTAGTTTTCTAATCGCCTACTTGTGTATCAAATTTGAAGAGTCTAGTTATTATAGTTACTGAGATAGGGTCACTCGGAATCGAATTATATAAATCCCGTTTTTTCCTTATCCCGTGGGAATTTCCAAAATTCCTTCCTCAGTGGATGCCTACACTGTATAAGGTATCTATGTGCAAAATTTCAAGTCTCTAGATCCAGTGGTTCGGGCTGTGCGTTGATATATAGTTAAGTCAGTCAGTCAGTCAGTCAGTCAGTCAGTCAGGACTTTGAATTTTATATATATAGATTAAACGGTGATCGATAGTCGCAGTCCTCGCGAGAGGCACGGGCTGTGATTCTATAAACATTATTGACACGGATTTTAGATTATTAAATTATCGTAAGAAACCATTTCATTGTTTGTCAAAGAAACATCTCTTTCTACGTCTTTGTTATCAAAACCCACTCCTCTTAGCATTATGTACGGAAAACTATTAAAATAGTCAAAAATATAACCGTATTTTATTTCGCTTTGAGAATGCTTAAAACTTCTTTAATTCCGCTTTTCTTGGTTAATAAAACTTCTGTTTAATTTTACCTTCCTCCCAAATCTTTCCACCGTAAACGCGGACGTCAAAGATCCTAACGCCATAAGTGCCGGGAAAGATATCGTCTGCAGATCCGGCGATACGGTCACTCCCGCATTTCTGATGATGACTGAGGCGTATGCGAGGATGGCGTAGTTGCCTCCTCCGTCCAGCATTAAGATCATGAGAAACGATAAACCCAGAGCACGTCGTGATGCTTTCGTTGCCACTGGAAAAAAATGAAAAGAAGCTATTGTTAGTACTTAGTTGAGAATATTCCTATTATGACCTTTTCTCTCTGGCAAGTATTTAACTCCGGTGAGTTTTTCTCTCCAATAAGCTGTAAGACCCGTCTGAGGCAAACAGCAACACAGTCCGTTCAAAATAAAAATCTTTGTAATGATCAGGTCAGATTTGCACTGCATTGTCTTAAGGGCCGTTTCTGGGAGCCGGATAATATGGCAGAACTTGATAAGTAAATTAAAGATGAGACCGTAACTGCTACGATAACAATCCTTGGCAATGGAGAATCGTTAAAATTAGGAAAATATTGCAAGGCGATCGTACTGAAAAATTATTTATTTATTTAACATTATCATCACTTACACTATCATTACAGGAGTAAACCCTAAGGTGATAGATAAAGTTTATAACGTTGATTAATGTGCATAGCATATAATAATAATAATAATAAAGCTTTATTTCATTCCATACAGTAATAATTATAACATATCATTCACTTTACTTTCATGCAAAAAAAAGTATACATCGCAATATGAATATCTTTATGTAGTAACTATGCTCACATAATATCTTATATATAAGTACATTTTTTATTTATTTATTTTAATACATTTCTTTTTAATATACTATTATTAAGTTTTTGTATATTATAGGTTTTTAAGTTTAGGCTAGTTTTATTTTTAAATAATATACTTAATATATATTTTTTTCAAATTAAAAACTATGCTAATTGTATGGACCCCTTCTGGGTAAAAGCCTCCTCCAATGAACTCCATAATTTTCTATTTTTAGCAGTATGTGGCCAATTTTGACCACCGACTCTTTCGATTTCATCCTTCCATCTAGATTTTGGTCTTCCTCTTTTTCGTGTACCTTGTGGGCCTTTCCAATGTGTAGCTCTACTAGTCCACCTATCGTCTGTGAAGCGAGCAACGTGTCCAGCCCACCTCCACTTTAGGCTTTTAGCAAACTGCGGGGCATCTATTACATTGGTTTTGGCTCTAATCTTATTGCTGTTTATCTTATCTTTAAGTTTAAGTCCCATTAGACTTCTTTCCATAGCTCTTTGAGTAGACTGTATTTTGTTTCTTATCTTAGAGTCAAAAGTCCATGTCTGGCAGCCATAAGTAAGAGAAGGCAGGATTGTAGAGTCCATGACTACTTTCTTCAGGGAAGTATTTATTCTTTGCGACTTCATGATTTCCTTCTGTGCCCAATATTTTTTCCAAGATATCGCTATTCTGCGCTCTAGTTCTTCGGTGTTTCTGTCCTGATTAAATGATAGTTGTTGACCTAAGTATATGTAATTCTTTACATATTCTAAAGCGTCTTTACCGACATATATTGGTATTTCATTAGAGTTCGTCATTATTTTGGTTTTGTCTGTATTTAATTCGAGACCCACCTTCTCGCTAGCTTGCACCAGTTCATTTATCATTATACTCAGTTGTGTAGTCTTCAGAAAATATTACGATATCGTCGGCAAATCTTAAGTGACTTAGAAATTTACCGTCGATGTTTATTCCTCTCTTCGTCCATGGTAAGTCCTTTATTATTTTTTGCATAACTGCAATGAACAGCTTTGGAGATAGAGGATCGCCTTGTCTCACACCTTTTTGTATATTAATACTACTTCCTAGTCTATCTAGCTTAATTTTGCTGGTGCTGTTGTGATAAATATTCTTAATAATATTTATATATTTAGTGTTAATGTTTTGCTCAGTTAGAGCTTCCCAGATGCTGTTGTGAGATATTGAGTCAAAAGCTTTTTTGTAATCTATAAAGGCTAGGTATAGTGGTCTGCTGAATTCTAGGTATTTTTCTATTGTTTGCTCTACCACATGAATATGGTCTATGGTGCTAAATCCTGTCCTGAAACCCGCTTGTTCCATTGGCTGATGGTTGTCAATATCACCTGTTATTCGATTTAGCACACACGATGCAAACAACTTATAGAGACATGGCATTGTACTAATCGGGCGATAGTTGCCTATATCCGTAGGATCTCCTTTCTTATATAAAATAATTATTTCAGACTCTGTCCACCTCTTTGGTACTGTTTCTGTCTTCAAGATGTTATTGAAAAGTAGAGTGATAGGACGGCTTAGTAGGTGTTGAGCATATTTGATGGATTCGTTAGTCAAACCTTCTGTTCCAGGGCTTTTCTCAAACTTTAATTTTTGTATTTGTTTTAATATTTCCGCTTCCTGAAAGGGTTCCACGTATACTTCATTTTTACTAAATCTGGTTAAGGGAGGAGCTATCTGTTGCTCTATATCTGTGTGTTTACTGTATAGGTGTTGATAGAAGTTGGTTGCCAATGAGATTATTTCTGAACGTGAGTTAGTGTTTGATGGTCCCAGCCCTAGAGATGGTATCCACTGTTTCGTTTTGTTCAATTCCTTGAACGCCTTTTTTGCACTTCTTGATGTTTGTAAATGTTTTCGTATAGTTTCTGATCTATGACTTTCATAGTCATTCCTTATGGCTTTATTTGTTATTTTGTAAAGTGATTTTAAGTGTTCCTTATCTTCCTTGTTCAATTTTGGTTTATTTTGCAGGTTACTTCTTTGTTTTATTAAATTTAGAGTGTTATCGGATAATATTCTCTTACTAAGTTTTTTATTTCCATTACTATTCAAGCTCATCAATGTAACATTTTCGAGTTTTCGGCACCATTCATCTGATGATATTGTTTCGCATTCTTCTGTAAAGTTGGTTAAGGACTTGTTTAAATTTTCTAAATAGATTTTACGTTCTTGATCAGTCTTCAGCTGAGTTCTAGAGGTAGTGAAATTTCTTCTGCTTTTATTATGGTTAATTGTACGTAGAGTACCTCTTACGAGACGATGGTCTGATCCAAATTCAAATGATTGTAAAACTTCAACGTTGGTAAACATTTTTGGCTGTGTTGTCAGTATGTAGTCAATCTCGCTTTTTGTGTTTTTGTCCGGCGAAACCCAAGTCCATTTATTTTTCACATTCTTTTTGAAGACAAAATTCATGATGGTCAGTTCATGCTCATATGCATAGTCGATAAGTCTACATCCTCTCTTGCTTCTTTTTCCGTGGCCGAACCTGCCTGCCACTTTTATTTCATGGGGTTTTATTTTTCCGATTTGGGCGTTAAAGTCACCCATTATAATCAAGTTTTTTGTAGTAATTAAATCATGGGCCCTTTGCACATCCGAATAAAAAATATTAATTTCGTCTTCTGTGGAATTTTCTGTCGGAGCATAGACTTGAATAATTGCGAATATTAATTCACCTAGTTTTAATTCTAGAAAACATACTCTTTCAGATATTCCGGTGAAGCTGATAATATTCATTTTGAGCTCTTTCTTAACCAGAAATCCCACACCATAGAGGCCTTTGGTTTGGCCATAATAGTAAAATATGTGTTCATCATCTTCTATTATATTGGTGTCCAGCCGTATTGGGAGGTTCTTTCAAGTTTCGTGGGTAATGTTCTTCTGTAAGCGTGGTGGAAAAAATTGGAGGGGGCAGTAATAATTGCTATTGTGTTGTATTTGAAAAAAGAGGTTGAAGTTGTGGAGTAGTAATAACCTCGGGGTAAGTTAAGGTTGGTTTCTTCAGAAGATAATTATCTAAATTGTTTGTCTTGTTGACCTTCGAGGGTTATAGCATATACAATACAATAATAATATGTAAGGCAACCCTTTTGAATTCAGTCCGAGTACAATAAAATAGGTCCTCTGTATCACCCACTTGATTGAAAGTAGCGAAAAAAAAATATAAAATAGAATCATTGGAAGGAAAAGCAGTAAGGACAATGGTTTTAAAATTGCCGTGTTACTTACCCAGAGTTTTGAAAGAGACTGGTGGTAAATTATCATAAGCAGCCATTTCATTATTTGTCAGTGAAATATCTCTTTCTACATCTTTGTTGTCAGTATCGACTCCTCTCAGCCAAGCCATAACTCGTGTAGCTTCCTAAATGAAATCAAAATTAGGGACGCTATGATTAAAATTTAACTAGCTAACTAACTAACTAACTTGGCTCAGGGCCCCTAAATAGGGTCTTGGCCTCCGAAATGAGAGCACGCCATCTGTCCCGATCGTGCGCAGCTTCTTGCCAGTCGTCGACTTAAAGACGTCGCAAATCTGCCGTGTAAATTTAACAGTAGTGGACTTTAAAAGTATCTTGCTTGGAATTTTTAACTGTTTTATTTTATGATTTGGTGGGTAGTAAGTACACTTTTTACGTAGCATGTAGGCATCTAATTGTTTATAGAGCGTTAATTTTTTTACTTGACGAAACTGCAGGTGAATAAAATTATCAATGCCGAACATTTTTGGCTACATTTTATTATTATGGTATTTTGACCGTCGATTCAAGAAACGTACAAAATATCACTTAAGTATAATTTTTTACACTATAAATAGTTGTGTAGATTTATTTATCATTAAAATGTGAAATTATTTTGTAAACTTACCTCAACTTTTCCCTTTTTCACTAAGTACGCCGGTGTCTCCGGTAGAAAGACCAAAAATATCAGGTTTAATACTGGAATCCACACACAGATCCAAAGCAAGGTGTAGTATTCCATATAAGCGCCCATAGCGTACATTATTAATATTCCGAGACACTGTAAAATCAAATACACGTAAAATATAATTAATATACTTTCAAAAGAGAATAAATGTATTTTTTCTTTTGACCATCCGAAAGAAAAACGTAAGCAAACAGTGGCAAACTATTTTTACTTTAATAATTTAGTTGAATTTAATTTGTTACCTGTAAAAGAAGTCCTGTTGAGCCAAGTACACCTCTAAGAGAGTCCTGGCTGACCTCTTTAATGTACATAGGGACCACGCTATGAACTGCTCCGCCAGATATGCCGCAGCAGGCTTGAGCAACCATCAGGCATATGGGATGAGATGACACTAGTTTCAAGGCAAAACCAAGCTGGAATGCAAACACGATATTAAATTAGGGTGCGACCAAACCGCCGCGTATACGCAGTGACGTATCGTATGCGTCACGTTTTCTCACCGTTTCTTCATAAATTTTGTTGCGATTCCGTAACGTCACCGTTTTTTAAGCGGCGGTGTGGTCGCACCTTTAATCCCATTAATATTACAAATGCGATAGTTTTTATTTATGTGTTGTGTTGTTCCTATCTATTTTAGACTTACATTAGGCAGCATCGACCTTTGACATGACTGTTTATCGCTATCCCGCGGGAACTATGCAATTTTGCGGAAGTTATTAGAGTTAGTTTAGTTGTAAAAGTAGCCCATTGTGTTAATCTAGGGTAGGTACCAGCTACGCAGCTTCGTTTCAAATTTTATCCAAATCCGTCCTCTCCTTTCAGCGTCAAGAAAGAACAAACATACTCACGCCGTCACATCCTCACAAACTTTCGCGTTTATAATATTAGTAGGACATACAATTAGGTATTAGATAGATAGATGTACTCACGATTTGTGGTATAGCCAATATGATTAAAGTATTGCGTCTCCCGAATGCGTCAGCTACGTAACTGAACATGACGCCGGTCGGCAATGCGAAAATCCCTACGCAGCTGGCGACCAGTGATATCTCGTTGTTGGAGAGAGGGTATCCTGAGGGACTGTCTTCTGACTGCAGCACCATGATAGCTGGAGACATCCACCCGCTTTGTAGGCCGTAGACCAATATTAAAATGGAAGCTGAAATAAGGTTATTGATAGGATAGGATATGCTGTAGGTACAGCGTTTTCCAAAAAAAAGTACACATTATATTTTTTTACAAAATTTAACTATTTTGAGTTTTTCGTACTCAGAATCGTTTACCCTATTACTCCACCCTTATACAAGAAAAAATGTGTCCCAAAATTACCATTCCAGTTCGTCACTTTTTCATAATTATGGGTAGGTACCTACCTATGTATGGAACGTGACGAGCAGAAAAAAAAATCCATAGTAAAATCTTGGACACATTTTTTTCTTGTATGAGAATCAATAGGGTAAACGATTCTGAGTAAGATAAACCCAAAATATTTAAATTCTGGAAAAAAATGTACATGTGTGGACTTTTTTTTGGAAAACGCTCTGTAATAAAATTAGTTCATTTTGATTGGTTGCACTGTAAGCATTATTGTGCGTTTTACCCGAATAAACATTTAAACATTATTCGATACAATATCCTAACCTAATTATTACAAATGCAAAAGTGAGATTATTTGTTCCGCTTTCAAGCCTTAAATATTTAACAGACTGCGATGAAATTTTACATACAAACAAGTACCTACAAAATAAATAATTAGATAGTTTTCATCTCAGAAAACTGTATTAGCTCACGCGGGCGCGCGTTAAACGCGTTCTACGCAGACAAAATCACGAGCAACAGCTACCTAGTTACATAATAATTTAGGCAAAATTTAAATGTCAAAAGAAGTGATATTTAAATAAAATTGTCAAAGTTTTATACATAGGTAGTAATAAAATGTCACAGAATAAAATTATTCCGTTTTTCATCCTGACGGGGACGACTCTTTCTAATCCCGAAATATTTATAATTAATATAATAATAGTAATAAAAAATATAATATTTATAATCTTAATATTCTTTACCTTTCCTTTTTTATTTATTTATTTATATATATATATATATATATTTTATTTTTATTTTTTTTTCTTTATATTTATAATTTATATATTATTTAAATGATTAAAATATAGACGAGCATTTTAATATACTTTCTACCATAAAATAAACTTACCAACTAAGCTTACTATCCATTGCCGATGGATGGAGCCGTTTAAATTGTTTATAACGTTAGCTGTCATGCTAAATTTTGAGTATTCTAAAAATTTTCAGCCACTTTTAAGCCATCTTCAATTTTAAAACTATGTACGTACAGTCGCCATCAGATATATCGTAGCGGGCGAGGTCCTCAAATATTTCGGAGCAGTATTAAATTTCAATAAATTCGTTACACTAGATATGGTTAATAACATCGGAACACGCAATCCGTCATAAATATAAGAGCAGTGACTTTTCAATAAATTCGGGACGTTCAATGAGCTAAAAATATCAGGAAATACATATCGTCAAAGGTATCAACACAGTCAGGCTGATCACAAATATCGGAACATATGTGGAAAATAAACCTTACGCATATAATAATAGATTCGAATTCCAAACAAAATACAAATAAGGCTCAAACGTCATGCCAAAATGAAAGATATGTCACCTATATAGTGTACGCGTCTGCATGCATAATTCACTGTGTTAGTAACATAAAACCTTTTTTGTTGTATAAAGTGTAAATTGTTACTGGCCACTAAATTGCCAAATACTTTTTTTACGAATAAAATTTCTCTTCTTCTCCTGTTATAAGTCAAAGCATGTACATAGTTCTATTTTATAAAACTAATTTTATCATAAACACACTGTAATTTAAACTGTTTGTCACAAAGTTAAGGTATATTTTTCAAAAATGTTCCGATCTTTATGGTCAGCCTGTCTGCATCGATACCTTTGACGATCTGTGACGTCCCGATTTTATTGAAAAGTCGCTGCTACTTTATTTATGACTAATTGCGTGTTCTGATGTTATTAACCATACAGTTTAACGAATTTATTGAAATTTAAGGCTGATCCGAATTATTTGAGGACCTCACCCGCTACGATATATCTGATGGCGACTGTACGTACGACGTGTCGTACGTATGTGCGTACTTCCTATATATTTTTATTTTTGCAAATAAAAAATATTTTCGAACCCTAGTTTTCTGCTCAAACACTCAGAACGTAATGTATTTTGAAACAATGACATGGTAATAAATATGGGAACTTATCTTTGAAATGTCAATATTTGAAAATAGTCAAAATATTATCTCAAGGTAGGTAGCAGAGCTGCTTGCTTGATTGCTGAGATTTCCATTTTAATGATGCAATTCTTCGCGTTTCGTCTCCAACCTGTTATACACGTCCTGCTACTGGTACGATGATGCAATCAGTTAAATAATTAAAAATGACAGCAGCTTCAAAAAAATAAAAAACATTATTTTTGTATAATCTGTCTTTAATATCTGTCAATTTCTAACACCATCCAATTCTTTATCAATTTTTATATATTTTTGTAAATACAACAAAATAAACACTTACCAACTAAACTGACTATCCATCGCCGATAGATGAAGCCGTTCGAATTGTTCTTAGTATTTTCTAGCTTGTTGAATTTCGAATCCCCTTTTTTTACAAAATTGTATTTACTTACTATTGGAATGAAAAAAAATATATATATATGAGCAGGTTTTTTTTAAACATTTTCCAAAACAATTTTTCTGCTCAAAAACATAGAATTTAATGTCTTTTAAAACATTAACGTCGTAATATATATCGACACCTTAGTTCACACTTGTACTAATTACAGTTTTACTAATTTTACAGGAGAGCATTTTTAATGTTTGCATGTGAATAACTTTTCGACAGTGGGGGAAAAATGACAATTTATGGATTTTTATCTTAGAATAGGTCTTTGAGATTATGTATTTCAAATATTTATTTACAAATTATAAAATCTTGATAGTGAAATTTGGTCTTTAAATAGCCCGACCCCTCAGTTAATACAAGTGTGCACATCAATTCTACGAAATCAATGCAGTTAAGACATTCGTGACTATAATTTGTTCTATTTCAAAAATATTTTTTTAATCAGGAAAAATAAATTGAAGACACAGTTTTGTGAAATAGTTTTATTGCTGTTAAAATATAAAAACAGAAAGAAACTGAAACTTAAAAATTCTGAAATAAACTAATGTGAACATCACTTTGAGTGATGTGTACAAACATACTAAGTACTGTTAGCACAAAATAATTCTTATAGAAACATTAAAATGTTCTTGCACAACTATATTAGCCGCATGTGTAGCATCACCAAACAGTACCAACGTGCAGTTTTCAAAGGCAGCTTACAGTTTGTAGGCTTCAAAATTATACACACATAATTTAATTAACTTTACAGCAGATAATTTTACATAATTATTATCAAATAAACGTTCCACTTACTTTCATCCGGGTTTTGTGAAAAAATCTTAGTCAACGTCGATCTTGCTCTATTGATAGCACTGCATGAAGATGCTTCGCGTTGTTGATCTTTCTGCTTCACTAAATTGACTAATTTTCGGCCTTTACTAAACATTTTAACTTACTACTTAGAAATGTTCTCCATTAAAAAGACGGACCACATTGTTGCCTGCAATAAGCTCGTTCGGCTCAATGACGGGAGTTATAGACCGACGCGGGGTAGGACGACAAAGGGGACCGAGAGAGGTGCGGTGGTCTATCTATAGTAATATGCTCCTACGGACGGAGTGTCCGACAAAGACAGATAATATTAAAGAGTAAAAAAGACACCGTGTGCTGCCTGAAGCCGGCGGCAGCGCGTGGCGCTGCGCCCGCGCCCTCTGTTAGGTAGATTAACACTATACCTAGGTAGGAATGATTCAGTAAAGAATAATGACGTGTCAAAAATACATTTTAGCAAGAAAATAATCCTCGCAAAATGTTACTATATTGGACGAAATCGTATTAAAATCCATAAACGCATAAAAGCTTAGTAAAAAATAATGGATACAATTGAATTATCAACACTAAACACAATTGTATCTTCAATACATTTAAAAACAAATTGTATTAAAATAGCTTAACATGTTAAAAAGTTACTGCTTCGATGTCAATTAAAAGCACTTATGACAAACGTGTTACAAATTTTTCGTACTAAAACTACTTAATTCATAATCGCAGACAAAAAAGTAAACTTGTCGATGGAATTAAGTGTTCTTAGAATGAATGTACATGGTCTTTGAATTTAAAGTATTTAAACCTATCAACCTTAAAGCACTTAAAGTATACGTACATGACTTTTTTTAAAAATATGGGCGTTTAGTGTAATATTACACGCATCCGTCGCACTTAGTATTATTGTGTCACGTTGTTTTTAATAGAAGGAGAAGGCTTTTCAGATTTCGGATAAAAGCAAACGACGCAGAATTTGATTTCATATACATGGCAATAAAAAAGTAAAAATTTTTTTTTTTGTAATTAGTACGAGTGTGAACTAGGGTATCGATATTGGAACATCTTTTAAAATATCTGTCGGAGTGGAGCCATCTATCGGAAGGCTATAACAACACTAAGTATCGCCACCTGGTGGCACGTTGGCATACTACGAGCTTGATTACTTCGATTATTAAAGTTGTACTAGGAAACGTCGGGTAGTTGCCCGGGTGAAATCAGAGATGGCGTCGCGTACCGAGGATGGCGGCAACAGGCCGGCCGGACGTCATTCTGGTGGTGACAGTAGAACCGAGCGGTCGTGATGTGACGCCATCTTTGGGATCACCACGTTTCCTTTGTTCAAGAATTAAATCCGTTTAAATTAAGACAATCACGTGTGATTTTTATGTAAAGTGAATAGTGTTAAATTATAATCAACCTTCTGCTTTCCGGACGTGTTCTTATTTCGTCGCCCACGTGCACGTCTACCCTCAAAAATGGACGATCATGAAAATGGTCGTTCCGATGACGGTGTTAGGGTGGAAAAGTGTTCTGGTGATCCTCTAGCAGACAACGGGCCTCCTCCACCTCCGTTATATCAATATTTGAAAATAATCAAAATATTAACTCAAGGTCAGAATTAAACCTTAATTCAATAGAAGAATAGGTATTATGACGTCACAATTGCTGGGATTTCCAGTTTACTTATGTAATAATACCTACAAAAACATGGAGGTAAGAATCTGTGGATACGTAAGATACATTTAATTTTACCGACATCAAAAAAAGGAGGAGGCTCTCAATTCGTTAGTTTTTTTTTAATTTGCATTTCTCATGCTTATAAGGTTATCATAGGTATCTTACTAACATTATAAATGCGAAAGTATGGATGGATGGATGGATGGATGTTTGTTTGTTACTCAATCACGCCAGAACGGCCCAACGGATCTGGATGAAATTCGGCAAATAGAGAGAGAACAGTCTGGAATAGCACATAGGCTACTTTTTATCCCGGAAAAATTGCGCAGTTCCCGCAGGATAGCGATAAACGAATTCTTTGCAAACGAAGTCGCTGGCAACAGCTAGCTTAAAATTATATTTGCCAATTTAACTGCAAACGTATAAATTGTGAGTCTACTAGAAATACCTTAGGATAACAACGATGATCGTGACTCAGTGAGTGTCACTGACAAAACTAAGGAAATTTAATATTGCATTAATTCAGTGTCCAAAGTGAAGAAAGGAACAACTCAAAAACCGGTTGTCACACAGTTGAATTAGGATGTCAGTTTCTTCAAATACTTCAAGTTAAGATTAAAATCGTATTCAGAAATTTCACTATCTAACGCAATATTTTCCTACACAAACTTATTTGTACTGATTCCTGTCCAACGCGTTTGATGCAAGGATGTGAAGGGTTTGACTGAAAATCAGCGCTGTAGCAGGCACCTACTGCAGCAATGCTGACTCGAATTACTTTTCGACATCATCAACTTAGTATGTTTTTTGTATTAGTTTAAGAGTCTGTGTATTTTTGATGTCGAATAAAGTTATGTCTATGTATATTTCTATGTCAATACAACCGCATCCATCTTTATTTTGAAGCCACAGTATCATAGAAATTAACTACAAGTATTACCTATTCATATTTTATAAGCAAGATAACAGTAATACCTACCTACTCAAATATTTACCTCCATTGTTTGCTGACTGGGATTAGAAGGACGTTATTTACTGTAAGTAAATATTTTACGACTATTTTCAGGTTGTTGCATACGGGAAGCATTTTTCAATGTCGTCAGGGGCGGATTTAATGGGGGGTACGGGGGCACGTGAACGGTATTTTTGTGTACTGTGGACTGTACTTACAGCAAGTTTATTTAGCAAAGACTTTAGAAAATCGCAAAAATTGCCAAATTTCGATGTTATGTTCAGACATTCATAAACAAATGGAAAACCAGTAGCAAAACCAACGTCCGTATTATTACATTTAGAAAAAAGTTTTTTCTGGCCTTCTTAAACAAACAGTTACTAGGCACATCCTCGATTCTGTTAAATGATGAAACATAATATTCAAAATTGAATCAGTCACAACGTGTATTTATTCTGTGATAAAAAAATACCTATACCTTTTACAATAACGGAAAAAGTACCGACTAATTTGGTCACAGTGGGAAAAACCATTTTTAGTTGGAAAAAAGCAATTCCACGTCTTTTTGCTATTGATTTATAACCTTCCAGAAACTTCATTAAATAGTTTAATAGAACTTAGAGCACTAACAGTAATTTACTACTTTTAAAATTGCCTTTTCTAAATTACTAAAAGCGCAGTAAATTGTTCACATAATGGGTTCATTTATCATCACAAATCACAGTATAGACTGGGAGTTGCTTAAATAATTAAGTCACTTCAAGCACTGTCTTTAGGTAAAGTTATCAAGAAAAAAAAACCGACCAAGAATGAGTCGGACTTACGCACCGAGGGTCCCGTACAAAGGCAAGTGAATATAAATTCCAGTGTTAGTATATCTCTATTCCTAGTCCAAATGAAGGCAGCATGAGGTCATTTTATAGTGGTAATCTACATAGATAGACCGACTTTAAGTTAAGATTTTTAAACCTATTTCATTAGCTTGTGCCCTGAGAGCTGCCTTCTTCACATTTTCCTGAGAAAAAGGGTGTTGACAGACGGATGGACGGACGGACGCACTAGGTGGACCGGTGCGGAAAAAAGACATTGACCCTTAAAGTGCTAAAGAACTTTCTTGGTCAACAATACCTGTTAGTGTTTATGTAGCTGCTGCAACCGAACAGTGTCATAGATTCCCATAAACCTATGTAATAGATAATGACCTAACAAATGTCATTTGCGAGTAATGCAGTAATCCTTGGAGCCTAAACGCCCGCAGATGTTGCGGTCGCGATACGTGTTCATACTATGTATAATGTCCAAGTAATTATTTGAATCTGTTTTCCAAATCTTTATTTTGAATCGCTCAAAGGTTCAAAGGCTCAAAGGTTCTAGGTGGAGCACGGAAGACCAGACGTGGACTAAGATGGCGTAAAAAAATGTTTTTTTTGGGAAAATGTAGTCGAAATGGAGCACCGAAAACAGTAAACTTTGGACGTGGTCTACGAGAAAAAATATTCGGGACCTCTGCGTGGGTACTCTTGAAAAGTGGAAAATGTTCACCCGTTTAAAATAAGAACTATGCGACAGGCCTGCGTGGAAACTATAGCGCAAATCCTCCTGTCCAAATTTTTGTTCATTGGGCCTGTGTGACTTAAGTCTATTTACCTGTTTAAAAGTGACAGACTTATGTAAACGTATCACAACACATCGGAGCTACCTACCTAGTTGAGAAGTAGTAAGGTAATTTAGTTCATGAAAAAGTAAAACGTGCTTTGGTCTCCCGTGTACCTACCATTGAAGATGGCCTAAACTGAACGCTCATTCAGTAATAATATGCAATAAAGCGGTTCGGAATCGACCCGTCGTTATTCTACCCTTGAGGGCAACATACATTACTTTAATCGCCTTTATTGCCCCAATAATATTAATAAAAACATTAAGTATGTTTGATTATAATTATTTCGGATGCCTTAATCATGAGGGTTGGGTCTTTTGAGGATTGTAATTCGCTTATTGAATTTTCATTCGTATTCTTTTTCAGGCAGTTGTTGCCGAAATGCTTTAGGTGCGTATTTTTGTCGATAATAAATACCTACCTATCAATAGTAGTTAAAATCATTTTAATAAAGATTAAAGGAAACGAACAAAACAAGTGTTAGATATTTTCATTTTAGTATAACTTCTTCTTGTATAAGGCAGATACACAAGACAAAACAAGTCTTAAATTAAATACTACTTCTTAAGTAACATTCTATTAGCGTAGCTTATGTACTTAGTTACTCGACTTAGACAAAAAGAGAAGATGGAGGATTCGAACCCGGGTTTGCATCTCTGAGTTTTTGAAGTAATATTCATTCGTCTGCAAAGCAATTCAATGGTGTGTTAAGTTTCCAATCTGCTCTATTCCCATTGGGGATTGTCACAAAAACCCATTCATTTGGAGGACTCTATTTCAGAAGATATTGGCTAGAGACGAAACAGTAGACGCTTTTGACAAACCAGCTAGCCATCTCTGTATACGACATAGTTGTGGAGTCCTATTTAGCATTACGTTCGTACTTAGTGCTTCAATTAATATGTTGTTGTCTGTAGTATTAAGTTTTTAAGCCTCTAAAGCTTCGGAATTTGCCTCTTATCAGACGTATTTTTCTCTTTGTTTAATTTAATCTCCATAGTCACGCAATGACGGCCAAACTTGGTAAATATTCGTACTAATAATACTTCTATTTCTATTTATTTAAATGCTCTCTTCATTAAATAAATACTTATTTGTTCAAAATGAATCAGGAAACAGCCAGCTCAAAGATTTTGTTTGTTCACAGCTAATTATGGTGTGTTAAGAATAATGTTTTTGTGTAATTTGGTTTATTTTATTATGCGATCATTTACCCTAAGTTTTTGATTTAACCTTATTATGCCACAGTTTATTTCAAAAAGGTTTCGTTTTTAAGAGTCAATACTAACCTATATACTGTTTAAAATTATTTTACTTTATTATTAATCGACTACGGCAAAGCCAAAGGAGGGTTATGATTTTTAATTGTATTAACTTTAACCGTCTTATAGACTGGTCACAAATGTTAGGATTGCTACCGTTTACCAATCTTTCATTCTTAATCTTATAATTTTTTCATCTTCCATATGCATAATACTCCTCTGCAAATTTATGTAAGCAAGCAATTCTTACGCAATCACAAGTCGAACCCCTACAATTTTTAATGTCGAATTCTTATTTATTTTCAAGGCTATAGACTTATTTATTTATTTTGTTCAATTGTTTAATAATGGATATTGAACTGATTCACTGTCCCAACACGACTTCTACTGTGATGACCGATTGTGGGTCACCACATGGCTCTAGTTCTATCTATTTGTTGATCTTAAAATCTTAAGGATAATAATATAATTTGATACCTACGTACAATTTACATTTGCGCAGCTTCTTAATACATACTTACAATACAATACAATAACTCTTTATTGAACACCACATATAACAATCAAAACAGAAAAAAGGTATACAGAAGTAATAAGGTAACAATAGGCGGCCTTATCGCTACAGAGCGATCTCTACCAGGCAACCATAACGGACCGGAGAAAAGAACAGATCTTACGACACTATCTTTTAAATTTATGACAATCTAAGAATTGCTTGACGCGATATTTTGCAACATGCTCTTCTGCATTGTAAAAGGTGTCCCATTTCTTTATTAGAACTCTCCACTGCGTTGGTCCCGGGACACAATTCTGATTGTGATTAAGAATTAAGATTCTTATCACTGCTACTTCCTATTTCCTATTTAATCAGCTGTGTCATTCTTTAAATGATACTCGTTAGCCGATTCGGCGCTGTGCTCCGTAGGCATTTTACGGAGTCAGGTGTCATTAGGTACGTTGGTCATTATCCACGTTGATGTACGACAAAATACATATCAGTATCAGTTTAACTTTAATAACCGGCATAGGTACTGAATGTATTACATACACTCTTTCATTTTCACAGACTATGACGGCAAAATTTACAGGACCATTAATTTCATTTTAATTCATAATTTTATGCGATAAATTTTATTAGTTCCATGCTTCAAAATTAGTACTAAGTAACGACATTTTCATATTCTACGGAGTTTTGTACCATAGGTTTTATTATTGATGGCGAATTTTTTACATCAATTTCAGTACTAAGTTCTCAGAATATTAATTCATACATTTTTAATTAGAGTGCGAATCCTTCCAGGCTTTTTCGTGGAAACTAACATACAGATCTGATACTTGTGGGCTAACCTGATAAATTCGTCGAATACCGTCGATTCTTTTTGGCTCCTCATAATGAACAAGATACATTTACCTTCCCACTCCGCTACTCGTAGCAAGTTTGTAGCAGTAGCGGAGTAGTAAGGGAAATATTTTTGTTCATTGAAATGGACCTCCGGGAAGTAACGCCTGGTTCAATAAATTATTACCCTCAATATATATTTAACATTCCGTCAAATCACACGCTGAGGATGGATTATACGTATACCGTTCGTTTAATAGCTATGGCTATTAAATAGGGCATTGTTTTAAAAGTTATTAAAAGGTCTTAAAATAACGACTCAATGAATAAATACCAAAGCTTTCCCCTCGTTTAGTTATAATTAGATCAAATAAAAGTATTAACACGCCAAAAGAAACACTTTCTTATCGCCGACTGTGTTGACATTCGTGTTAAAACATCACAACTATTTTCATTTTCATATTTCTGAAAGTTATTTCTTATCGTTTCACATTAATTTCGCTAATGCTTATGTGTAATGATAATTTATTGCATCAGCGCTATTTTTTTCAAATATGAACAGGAAATGATTATAAACATTATACAAGCACGGAAAATTCTGGAAATGATGAAATATTAACAAATGGCACAGTTGAGAAGTAACATTTCATTCCAACTATTCAGCGACTAAGTTTACTAAAAGGCAAAAATCTTAAGAATCATTAAATAGAACACATAGAACATAGATCTCCGCAAAGTAACTCCGGATTCAAAATCTTACTTAATAACCTTGTATTTTAACCATTATTTCAGAGTTTCGATCAATCATCGACAATGTATAACAAAGGACATTTAATTCCGGGATTGGTTTGTTCTAAAAAAAGAATGGGATCCTGTGATACCGGTACATACAATCCCGGGATTGAATGCCATAATAACAATCTATTGATGTAAATCCCTGCACCAACAGGTGACACATTTTATATTTTATGTTCTTTTAAAATGTAAATAGGTACAAGTAATGAACACACTTCAAACAAAATTAAGCTAGCATCACGGTAAAAGTCTCAAAGACGTTATTAGCGCTGAGGCTCCAAATAAATGAGTCGAAATTAATTCCGGGGAAGGTCAAAATTCACGAATTAAATTCCTTTGAAAACAATAGGAACTTTTTTAATAAAGGCCGCAAGTGACAGGTGGAAGGTGGCTTGATTTATTGAGTTTTCCCAATTCACCGGGCGATATTATACTGCTCCATATTAATGCAAGTTTGAAAGTGTGTCAGTTGTTCCCTGCACCTGAATAGCTGTTAGTTTGTTAGCTTGTACAGGAAGTGGTTTTAACCGGTTTCAATTTTACTTATTTTTTTGATAGACAATTGTAAAATTGCAAAAAGGATGTTTATAATATTACTTTTCACGTCGGAGTAAACTTTATTACAAAGGGAAGAGTTTCTCAATTTGATTGTAGAGTTCCGTAAATCAAAAATGTAAACTAATCTAAAAAAACATTTTTGAAACAAACTTCACCTAACTAACCTTTAGCTTACCCATATAATCCTGTACGTAGGTACATTTTTTCTACAGTACAATACCCTACCGTCCCTTCACAACATAAAATAGGACTAAGTAAAATATAGTAGCTTAGCAGTTCATAAGAAATAAAACTAACTTATCCCTACTAACTTACACTGTTATTATAATATTTATGATTGCTGGATGGGACCACATTCAACATGTTATCTGCAGCAAATAAAACCAATAAAATTTACTTACATTACATTACCACGCTATAAATATAAGCATAATTATTAAGTAAGTATAAGTATAAATGGTTATTCGTGAATTTAATAGACAATGGGGTTTCTAAACGTTAAAAATTAACGATAAGTACCTATGATTATTATATTTATACAAATTAACATAATGTAATGCTCAGTAAATTTAAGGCAATTTACTTTTATGTGCATTTTGGTATGAGTGTTAAGATTATGCGTATGTATTAATTTATGATTATGACAATGTGAATTCATGTTAATTACGTGTTTTCAAATTAGGAATATTACTACTTCTATACTGTACTGTCTTCTCAATACTGTCTTCAAACTGTAGACTGTTAGTAAAACCGAGTAACCTATATCGTCGTAAAAAATATTCGGCGACCGGTCGTAATTTCGCTCGGTATAAAAGTTGAATATCGTGATACGTGGCCGAAGGGTACAGATGATTGAGGAGATGATCCCTATCACTCTAAAGGATACCTGCAAAGAGTATTTAAAAATAGTATAAACTAACCCCCATTATTCATAAACGTTCTATAGGCTTCTGCTAACTTAACCATCGTTTGTCCTTATCTGTGAAAGGTAAACGTCAAAGTAACAGATAAGGACAAACGATTACTAAGTTAGCAGTAGCCTATAGAGCGTCTATGAATAAGGGGGTATGTATATGTATATATATACAGATCCCATGCCACTAATTATTATAAATACGAAAATTTGAACGTGTACACGAGTTGCGTCACCCTTACCTCTATCTAACCTGGTGCCTTACCATGACGTCCTAATTCCGACTCAGTTGAAGTTTTAGCTGTCACTTTTAATATGAATCTGACAGCAAGCGAACCTATACTGAATCGCATTAAGATGTCATGGTAAGGCCCCTGGTGACCCTCTACTGCACACCATAGACTATAATGTGCCTGTATAATAATTCAAAGCCACCATGTATAATGATGTTCATATAAAATAAACGAAACTTCCAAAAAGACGCGCATGCTGAGAAAAAGGTGACAAGAATTAAGCCGGTCGCGCTATAAATCAGAAATAAAAAGCCGACAGCTTTTGTGCCGGATTTCATTGCGACTAATAAACAAAACAATGTAAAAATACTCTAACAAAGATAATCCCCTTTGTCCAGGCAACAAAGGATACAAATTCTGAACAAAATTCAGCCAACTGGTCGAAACAACAGTAACTATAGTATAATACTGGCCGCAAAGATAACGGCTTCTGCCAAAAACATTGGCGAAATGAAACAAGAAAAAATCTGGTCACGTGTGCCGTTTCAAGGTTTTTTTTTATACACGATGTTGCTAGCCAAAATGTAGGCTTTTACTACAGAGCACTACGGCAGCAATACATGGTGTCATTTTAAATATACTCAGGAGCAAAAATATCGGGTCGCTTTTCATAGAACTTTGTTTTAAAAGTGACCCGTTGTTTATGATCGTCAGTGTATAATTATTATTACCACAATAAGCCATGAGGAATGTCATGTTTCGCGTTTGTCTGATAGTTTTGTTTTGGTATGCGTTTTTGTTGACAACACAAACCAAATTGAGATTGGTAATTTGAGATTTAAGAATGAATGATAATCAAAAATAAGATCAACATCAATAACGGTTTTAAATTAAACTAGTAGGTATACTATACTTATTTCAAGAAGACTTGATTTAATTCTGACATTTTAAGTGGTAAAAAAAACTATAGCATTATTTTAAAAATAAAAATAAATCGCTTTATCTTCATCTATGCTGATGATTTTCGTGATCACTCGAGATCTTCATCAACAATTATTTCGTCAATAATACATTTTTCTTCTTAATAAAAATAATATTTACTCATTTTGTTTAAAAGATCTACATAATCATACATAAACTAGTCTCTTAACTAGTACAGAACACGCTTTGATATTATTTCAACAATGTTTACCAAGAAAAACTATTCGGCAAGGACTGAATACCGATCATCTCCAAACGAGCGAACATGAAACACAATACATAAGATAATGGTATCTAAAGGGGAAGAAACGCAAGTCATGCACCGAACTGTTACGATAAAACGACCGGATTCTGATTTTTGAGGTCACCAAGCGATATTGAATCTGTTAGAAATAAGTCATCAGAATTTTACATGTTCACAAAAAACAGAATTTGAAGAACCTAAACTTAGCTAAAGCTAAATTAAACCACAGGTAAAAAACTGAAAGATTGAATAAGGAAAAGGAATAGTGTGATAAGGGAACATGCTGGTTTGAAAGAAGATTGTTAGTGAATAGAAAAAAGTGTTTGGTTTGGTCACGTAGATTAACTAAACCTGTTTTATATGGGGAGTGTGAATGAATGCGTTGGGAGGAGAAGGCCTATACAGACGTTCCGGGACCGAATAAGACACGTATAGAAAATAAGGTCGAAGACGAGCATGTATGAAAAGATTGATGAGATTGATGAATGTGGATGAAGCGAAAGAGGTATGTCAGAAGTAGCAAGTGAAACAAAGTAGTCTCTGCCAACCCCTGTGGCAAAGAGGCGTGACGGTATATTATGTAAAAAATCTGTCCCTAATCGACTCCAAACGACTCTAATGTATAACAAACTGGCTCCAAGTGACCTTTATTTGACTTTTAAGGTCTTCCACTAAGAACACAGCCAGAGCCAGCACCATTTTAAATCTTAGAAATACGGGTGAGAGCAAGCATCATTAGGGCCGGCACATCCACCAATGATATCTATCTCTGTCTCTCTACCTCTTCAAATGCACTCGATTCATATCGGACTTGTGTACCGTCTTACCCCCTTATTCATAAACGCTCTATAGGCTTCTGCTAACTTAGCAGTCGTCTGTCCTTTCTGTGAAAGGTGAATGTCAATGTGACAGATAAGGACAAACGATTGTTAAGTTAGTAGATGCCTAGAGAGCGTTTATGAATAAGGGGGTAATTCTTTCTCACCGCCTTAATAAGTTCGTCGGTCGAATGCTTACGTTTTCATCGCCAAACTACACTGAACGTAATCTCGTTAGCAATTTCGATATGCCAGAATAAGCCCTCACATGATTAAACTTTTTGACTAGTCACGACTGGGAGCGAAGTGTAGCTGGCGGTGGAAAAAGTTACGATCAGTTACGAAAATTGGGGTCCGCATCAAGAATAATACCGATTTAAACTTTACTCGCTTTAGTGTCTACTTTTAATTGATATTCCCTTGGCTATCGCTTTTGAGAAAACTTGTTTTGGCATCCATTAATTAATCTAGTAGTAGATGCTTATTTGGTCCAAGTTATGTGAAAGAAAAATAGCGCAATGTCGCAATTTTAACGGTATTTGCCATGAAAGAGGAACAAAAATATCCAAACTTACAAACTTTCGCTTATATTAATATTAGTAAGGATTCACGCAAAATTTTATTTTATCCCGTTTCAGCCTATTTCGAGTTACACCACACCTACACATACCACAATAACATGACAGAGCGTGTTTTATGACACGCTACAGCGCATTTAACGTGTCACAGCGAGTGCGCTGTCAATAAAACGATGTAAAACAGTTTCATGTGTCATAAGCCGGTGGACGAAATTTAAACGGCAATTTTAAAGTTCACGTGAATTTTATGAATGTTATTTATAAATTTAATCTCATTCACGTTCATTGAAACCGTATATAAACGATGTTGTTTTTTGATAAAATAAAGTTTCCCATAACGTGTCATTTTAAAATGTCTAACTACCTAACTTAATACATTATAAATTATCTATAAGACTTAACTGATATTATTTTTTCCATAACCGCTCACGCAAAAAGAGGGCTGTTAGAAGTTTGTCGTCAGACGTCTTACGTCAATGTCTAGGTGTGTGTCTATCCTGTGGCATCGTAGCTGTCGGTTTTTTCATTCGAAATGTAAGCAATTTAGATAGTAAATACTTTATGATATTATTTTGTTAAATTAATTTTGTTTCTTTGCAGCATTTTGTTAAAATGTTATATAATTTAATACAATATAATAAGTCTAATTATTAAATATTTGGTTAATTCTCAAGTTATAAGTTGTTGTTTGTACTAGAACAGAGTCGCCCTCTGCCGGGTGCTCAGATTGAAAAGGCCATTCGAGAGTTAAGTTCTTTTAAAAACCAAAAAGCAGAGAGGCAATTTCAATCTCAGCAGCCGAAGCAGACAGACGTCTTTAGATACTTCACCTTAGATTGAGTACAGTAAAGCCTGTGTAGTAAGCCTGTGAAATAACTTGCTATATATCTGCAAAATAATATATTTGAAAGTTTAAAACATCGAATTGTTTCTTTTACTAGTCCTTTTAAAAAAAAAGATAATCTATTGAGGCTATTGGGATAGACGCTTTCAATCCGAAGTGGTAACAGTAAGTCCCGCTCACAGGTGAGTCATTTCATATATTTTACTTCCTCAAAACGTGTTGAATATTCATAACGTCTACAAAGAAAACTACCCGAATATGTTAAATTAAAAGGTAAAAAAAAAAAAAAAACAGAAAATGTATTGAAATGTAGCAGCCTCATGCCTTGCCGGGGCTACTCTCTGGAGGTGTGTCTCGTGTTACATTGCATTACATGCATATTGTAATTGCTATACCGCTTAGCCAGGGCTACTCTCTGGAGGTGTTATAGTACTTTACAATATGCTTAACCAACACAACCCACATTTTGCCAGGGCTACTCTCTGGAAGTGTGGTACACACATTTCAATTATATATCGCATATACTATCATCACTATTTACTAACTGTACAACCTGATGATGCATTAAAATTATTTGTACTAAGTATATAATACCTGTTGGATAATACAAACGTTGTTTACTCTATAATACCGGGTGTTTTCTTCGTAGAAAATTTGTGCTATAGTTTCAGAAACATCTTCATAACATGCTCAGAGCCATAACTATAAATATTTGAATTTTAACGATATTTTATCTCTGTGTGCCTGCGGCCTTTTGGACATAAATAATGAAGGTGGTGAACAACATTCTATTACTAGGCTTTTAAGTGATCTGTTTTGAGAAGGTATTATTATGACTAGAGGTAAATCCTGTGTTCATGTATCAAGTGTTCACTAGGAACTTTGTGTAAGCAGAAACGTTGACGTTTGTAATTATGAAATTATGCAATTGCATTATGACTTGTTTTTAATAATTTCAACAATGATCATTTTAATTCGCTGATGTTGTTTACATGGTATACTAATGGTTTGTTTTATCACTTCCCTTTCCCTTTGCCTTGTCCAATAACCGCGTGATTATACACTTAATTGATGGTGACATGACACTGTAGTTCAGTAACAGACCTGACAATGTCTAGCTCTGACCGTTCCATTCGTACGCCTCCAATCGATGATGACGGTAGGGTGCGTAAACGTAAACGAACAAAGCGTCACGGTTATCATTCACGAGATAAGTCCCCGCTAGTGACAAAAAAGAGGCGTCATCGCAGCTCCCGTCGTGAAAGTAGTAGACGTTCAAGTCGTAGTCGTTCAAGAACCAGGGGTCGGTCGCGCTCTAAGCATAGGGCCAGTAAACGGCGCGGGGACAGACGGTCGCGTTCCGATCGTAGCCGCACATCGAGTTCGCAACGTAGCTCACGTAGGTATACGCGCAGTCCAGCATTCAGGGATGACCGAACTACGTTACAAAAGTTAGTTAACGCTCTGAAGGGCCACAGTTCTGCAACCTACTCTGGAACGCAAGACGTTATACCTAAGTTTGACCCGGGTAGTAAAACTCAAACTACTAAAGTCTGGCTTAGAAATGTTAATGAGACTGCCAAGATCTATAAATGGACGGAGAGACAAACGATCTATCATGCTATTCCTAAATTATCAGGCATTGCTAAACAATGGTATGAAAGTTTGTCTACTTCAAATCTAAGCTGGGACCGTTGGCAGAAAAAACTACTTAAATGCTTCCCAGATGATCGCAACTACGCGGATCGTCTTATTGATATGCTCGATAGGAAAAGTAGACGTGAGGAAACCCTGGAGCAGTATTTCTTTGATAAAGCAAAGCTGGTCTCTCACTGCAATATCAAGGGCAGAGATGCTGTTGATTGTATCATTCAGGGTATTTACGATCATAATATAAGATTGAACGCACAAGGGTCCAATTTTAAATACCCTGACAAATTACTAAGATATTTGCGCAACGTATCTGCAAAGAACACTAGAGATTCTAAAAAGACCGAGCGCCCGACAAAATTTACAAACGACGTTAAGGGTGGGGGTAGTACAAAAACTACCCGGCCTAATACCACCAACGGAAATCAAATTAGATGTTTTAATTGCTCCGAATTAGGTCATACTGTCCCAAAGTGTACGAAGAAGTTACAGAAATGCACAAAATGTAGTCGGATAGGTCATATTGCGGAGCACTGTAAACGCGAACAGAGCTTAAATTCAAACAACGCTGCACAGCCTGTTAAACCCGCAAGTGACACAAATAAGGTGCAGAGGATAACGTCGCAAGGCGAATCGATTAATATTTACACAAAAACAGTTAAGTTGAATGGGCAGAATAAGGTTGCGTACGTGGATTTCGGAAGCGAATGCACGCTAATTAAGAAGAGCATTGTCGATGAATTGAACCTACCCATCTGTACTGAGACACTCCCAATAATCAAAGGATTTGCGTTTGGTACCACCCAACCATTAGGACGTGTCAAGATAAAAATAGATATAGACTTTGTCAGAGCCAACATAGATGCATATATTGTAAATGACGAATTCTTAAATACAGATATATTAGTAGGTCACAATTTGACTGAGATGGCCGATGTCATTGTACACAAAACCAGTTCTTCATTAACCTTGTATTCAGAATCGTTTGACTCGAACAAGACCGAATTTTTTGTCAAAACTGACATATCAATTAACGGTATGTGTGCTGTAGATGTTTATTGCAATCTTGATTTCACTGGATATATTTATGTACCGGGTAATACGTCTTTTAAAGTAGGGCAAGAAGTTATTGTTCTACAAGGTGTTTATTGTATTACCCAGGGCAGTGGTCAAATATTGGCTATTAATTTTGCTGGTCAAAACGTGACCTTGGCGAAGGATAAACTTTTAACTCGGGCTCGATTGATTCCCTTCACCGAGAATGCCCGACCTGCAGACTCGCAAGATGAATTGGAGGTAAATATGGTTAAGACTTCCATTGTTAACACTAACGTTGCACCTTCTGAACAAACGCAGTCCCCCATAACGATAGATATGTTGAACATAGGACCTCACGTGACTGATGCTCAGAAAAATAAACTACTAGAACTATTGAATGACTATAGGGCATGTTTTGCGTTTGACCTATCAGAATTAGGTACCACCAATATAACCGAAATGCATATAAAATTAAATGACAATGCGCCGGTAGCATACAAACCCTATCGATTAGCGTATAGTGAAAGAATAGTGGTGCGCAATCTGGTAAATGAGCTTTTAGATCAAAACATCATTACGGAATCAAGTTCTTGCTATGCTAGTCCAATCGTGTTAGTTAATAAAAAAAATAACGAGTATAGGCTTTGCGTAGATTACCGTGCTTTAAATAAAAAAACCGTTAAAGATTCCTTTCCAATGCCGGTAATTGATGATCAACTTGAACGTTTAAATGGTAAAAAGTACTTTACTTCTCTAGATCTGAAATCTGGTTATTATCAAATACCCATAGGAAAGGAATCTCGGCACTTAACTGCATTTGTCACTCCTGACGGACATTACGAATATACACGTGTCCCATTCGGTCTAGTTAATGCTCCAGCAGTTTTCCAGCATATCGACGCTTGAAAGGAGAAATGTCATAAGCGACACGATGGTAACTTTACAGGAGAGCCAAAAAACCGCACAATTTTTTGAAAAAAAAACATTATAATTCTATTTGTTAACTTATTTTAGAAAATCAACTTTGTACATGATCATAGTGGTGTTCTCTATATAATGTGTTTAATACATTACCCAAAAAAGTATTATATCAGGATTTAGTGTCGCTTACGCAAATTGGTCCCAAAAACAGCAGGAGGTAAAATGATCTAACCAATTTATGTGACGAAAAATGAATCGAGTAAAAGAGTCTAACCGGAAAAATGTTTTGAAAGATAATTAAGAGAAACTATCCAATCGCAAACATTTCAAATTTAATATCACGGTTATATTATACAAAAGTCACTATGGCCCAGAAATTTAATCAAGATAAATAATCTAACTGCAATGAGCGGCAATTTTAAATTTGAAAATATTTGATCTAACCTTAAATTTGCCTCTCATTTTATTTCTTTTCTATTTTAATCACCACCAGAATTTTATTTTAGTCATTAATAAAAGAATTAAATGTAACGCCTGTTACGAAATTAATTTTTTAATAAAAGAAAATAAAATTAGATGTAGGTAAGTAAGTACTTCACCTGTCCATGAAAATACAAACAAATAAAATTACTACATAATTATCAGAGATCAAAATATAGTTATAATAATATAAATAACATAATAATTAATTATCAAACAACTTGTCGACCGCTGTCGGGAAAAGTATGCTTGAAGTGTGTTTGGAGTGGAATCTTTGTGTGACAAGCACAATGTTTGCACATAAAAAGATCTATATGTATACCAGCGAAGAAGGAAGTGCGAAGAGTATGATTGATTTTGTGATCGTGGATGAAAGATTGAGGGTTAAAGTCAGGGAAACTCGTGCATATCGCGGAGTCGGCATCCATACAGACCACAACCTGGTGATATGCCAAATTAGTGGTCTGTTTAAGCGATGGCGGCACCGGGTCAAAGAACCCACTAGTGTCCTAGAGCGAATAAAAGTAGAGAATCTGCAAGACGAGAATGTAAGAGAAAGGTACAAGGATGATTTAAAAAGTCGATTTTGTGATGTAGATGAGGTATGTGAGATAGAAAAGGTGTGGACGGCATTTAAGGAAGGAGTTATGAATGTTGCTACTGAGGTGTGTGGGGTGTGCAAAAGGGGAAAAGGAAGAAAGAAGAGGAACGTATGGATGGATGCTGAAATACAACAGGTGGTGCGAGAAAAGAAGAAGCCATGGTTGGATTGGTTAGCGAAAAAGGCTAATCGAAGAACACAAAAGGTGACGGATGAAGAAGTATGTAAAGCGAAAGACGTATACAAAAGAGTGAAAGGACAAGGAGACACAAGACAACAAGGAGAGGGACAAGGAGAGGGTAGGAGGAGGAGGAGGATTAGTAAAGACGACTTGTGACAGAAAGAGGGGAGAATATAAGGATAGTTTTGATAGGAGGCTTTCTGATGACTTCCGGACAAATATTAAGATGTTCTGGAAGTCTATAAAGACAGCCCGTGGCAAAAACACAGCCTCGAAACTGAGTGAAATCAGAAGCCAGGATGGGAGTGTTATAAAAGAAGAAGAGTGTGTGTTAAAAAGATGAAAGGAATATTTTGAAAGTTTGTTTGAAAGAGCAGAAGAAGCAGTGCAAGTACCGGCTTATGCCAGAGAGAAGAGTGAAAGTAGTCAGGAAAATGAGATAGGTATGAAATGATGAAAAGAATGAAGTTAGGAAAGTCTGCTGAATTACCGCGGAATAAGCCTTCTCAGCGTCGTCGGCAAACTGTATGCAAAGGTATTGATTGAAAGAGTTATAAGAGAGACCGATGAGAAAATATGGGATATACAAGCGGGTTTTAGAAAGGGATTGGGATGCACAGATCAAGTATCGGCGTATAACCGAAAAGTATATGACCAAAGACCAGAAAATATACTGCTTATTCGTCGACTTGGAGAAGGCTTATGACAGGGTGATGAGGAATGAGTTGTGGTCAGCGTTAGCCATGCATGGGGTGAACAGTAATCTGATACAAGCACTAAAATCTCTCTATGAGGATTCTAGTGCTTGTGTGAGGATAAACGGGGCGTACACTGAATGGTTTAGCATCGAAAAAGGTGTTAGACAAGGATGTGTTGCGTCACCGTGGCTGTTCAACCTATTCATGGATACCTGCCTGAATGATTTGAAAGAGAATGACTGTGGACTAAGGATGAACGAGTTAACCATCAAAACGCTTGAAGTGTGTTTGGACGCCGACGACCAAGTGTTGTAAGCATCGTCGGAGGAGGAGTTGCGAAGGATGGCTTACATTTTATGTGGGGCATTGGAAAGGAAAGGTATGAAAGTTAATGTGAGCAAGACGAAAGCTATGGTATTCAAAAAGACGATAGCATGACAGAATGTGAGATTATGATTGCGGGTGAGAAAGTAGAACAGGTAAAAGAGTTTGTATATCTGGGCTCGGCTTTTACGACAGATGGAAAGTGTGAAAGAGATATTGAAAGAAGAGTGAATGCAGGAAACATGGTCAACGGAGCGCTGCGCGCCTTTGTGAGCAGTGAGAAGGTGTCATAGAAGGCGCGTCTGGCTGTTCAGAGGGGTGCTCGTTCCAAAACTAATGTACGGTAGCAAAAGTTGGGTATGGCAAAAGAAGCATGAAAGTAGAATAAATGCAGTAGAAATGAGAGCGTTAAGAAGTGTGGAAGGTGTATCACTGAAAGATAGAATGCGGAATAGTGTGATAAGGGAACGTGCTGGTGTGAAAGAAGATATAGTGACTAGGATAGAAAAAAGTATGCTTAGTTGGTTTGGTCACGTAGAGAGGATGGATGAAAGAAGATTAAGTAAACAGATTTATACGGGGAGTGCGAATGGGTGCATTGGGAGGGGAAGGCCTAGACCAGAGGTTCCCAAACTCTTTTGTTCCATAGACCACTTTCAAAATTTTGCTGGATCCGGTGGACCCCCTGCAGCCCCTACATTACCACTAATTTCTAAACTAAATCTCGAAAAAAAAATGAAGATTAGCTCTATAATCTATGGAAACTTGCGTTGTTGCAGAGTTTCAACGATAAATTAACAGTTTTCGAAAAAAATGGTTAGAATTGATTGCTTGATAGGGTTAATTATTTGAAAATAAAGTCGACTAAACAAATTTTCTATTAAATTTATACTTTTGTGCTGCGAGTGACTCCATCCTATTTTACTTTCTTGAAATCTACAATGACTCAAAGCACAAGAACCAATCAATTCTCACAAATTTTATTCAATTTTCATGCACCCCCGCTTGCGATTGTGGACCCCCATTTTTGGTCACGCCCAACGTAGACCCCCGTCGAGTCTTCCGTGGACCCCTGGGGGTCCACCTGGACCACTTTGGGAACTACTGGCCTAGACGGACGTTCCGTGATCAAATTAGGGACGTTTTGGAAAAAGGCCAGTTCAAGAGTACCCGAAACCGACGAGCATGTATGAAGAGATTGATGAATGTGGATGAAGCGAAAGAGGTATGTCAGGATCGTAGCAAGTGGAACAAGGTAGTATCTGCCTACTTCTGTGGGAAAGAGGCGTGACGATATGTATGTATGTATGTATGTATGTCGATCACAAACATTTTTTGTCACAAACATAATCACAAATTAAATTGGTCACTCCAGACCTAATCCCACTCATAATATGAGATCTTCACTTTCTTGGTGTTCGCATATGCAGCATCCGTATCCCGGCGCTTTTCAAGGCCACTATTTAAAATTCGCATTTTTCATTATTCATCTACAAGTAAAAGAGTTTACGATAATACACAACGAAATCATTGGTACAAAATATTTATACCGTAAATCATTAGCATTTATGTGTGAAATTACTTAAGATGTAGTACAGGTACAGCTCGATCAATTATGCCTACCTACACGTCCCGAAGCGTACTGAATTTATTTAAATGGCGTTTGTGTGGTACACACGTTTCGGCGGACGGTGCGTATGCAACACCTAAAATATTTTAGATGGGTAATAACAGACTTTTTAAATGCGCTCTATTGATATAAATACGTTCTGTTTTAGAAACATGTATAGAAAAAGTTATCTAACAACTAGCTCGAATATAAATTATTTGTTTTTTAAAACGATCTACTCAACCTCCTAGTTTATATTTATATCCAGGTAAAAAGGAACAAGCGACAGTAGTGTTTCAAAATGATTGCAAGTAAAGAAGGATAAGCACCATGATTATCGAAACTAATATCAGTTAAAAGGTGATAACCTACAATAATGTGGATAATAACATTTAGGTTATTGGATCTAAGCCATTTTTTGTTTTTATGTAGATATAGGTAAAATGATATAATGTAAATAAAAATACGTTATACGATGAGGTAAAAAAATATAACCGACAAATGGAAGGAAAGTCGTAAAAAGCCAAACCGTCTAAGGTACATTGTTTAAAAAATCATTTTATCTAATCTCCAATATTCAGATTTTTTTTAAAAAAGACGTCGTTTAGTAAAAAAAATAGGTCGGTGTCTCTTAAAATCACCGATGGGATAAGCGACACGAAAGTCGTCATACGCACACGAGACCTAGCCCATTCGACGCGGAAAAATCTGCTGATTTCAACGATATATATAACTCAATATCACAAAAAATGTCGCTTATGACATTTCTCCTTTCAAGCGTCGATATGATAAATAAAGCACTAGGGAAAGATAGGTATGATCTGGCGATACCATATATGGACGATATTTTATCACCAGCTACTACAGTAGATGAAGGGCTAGAAAAGTTAAAAAAAATACTAGAATCATTACGTATAGCTAACTTGACCCTGAATCTAAAGAAATGTTCTTTCTTCCAAAATACTTTGGAGTATCTCGGTTATGAAGTTTCTGATAAAGGTTTGCGTCCAGGTCAAAGAAAAATCGAGGCGGTATCATTATTTCCCAAGCCCTCGAATGTTCACCAAGTCCGTCAGTTTGTCGGTCTGGCTAGTTTCTTCCGTCGGTTTATTCCTGCGTTTGCGACGGAGGCTAAACCACTTACCATGTTAACTAGATCAAACGTCCCTTGGGTCTGGGGAAATGAGCAAGAAACCTCTTTTCAAACAATAAAGGCAAAGTTAACAGAACGACCACTATTAGCACTTTATGATCCTACGTATATTACAGAAGTGCATTGTGATGCTAGCAAACTTGGGATAGGTGGAATATTGTTTCAAAAAGCAGACGAAAAGTCTCCTCTTAGGCCAGTTGCTTATTTCAGTAAGCAAACAACTAAAGATGAAGAATTCTTACATTCTTACGAGCTTGAGACGCTTGCCGTGGTCAACTCTCTAAAAAAATTTAGAACTTACCTTATAGGCATACCTTTTAAGGTGTTTACAGACTGTAACGCTCTTCGAACCACGTTAACAAAGAGGGACTTAATTCCTCGGATCGCGAGATGGTGGCTTCTTTTACAGGAATATAATTTTGTAATTGAATATAGACCCGGTACAAACATGCAACATGTGGATGCCCTCAGCAGAAACCCTATCGCGAATAAGGACCACGACAGTTTGACTGACATACATGAATACGACATTCTTAATATTAGTACCACAAGTGACTGGCTTCTGACAGTACAGATGACTGACCCTAAGGTTAAACATATAAAGTCTGTTCTGGAAAGTGATGAGAAGGAAATACAAGACATAACAAGCAACTATGCTCTACGTGACGGTAAAATTTATAGGCGTGTAGGCAAGCAGCTTAAATGGGTAGTCCCGAATGGTGCTAGATGGCGGATTTGTCAACTATGCCATGACGAATCAGGCCACTTTTCATTTGACAAAACAATTGATAAAATGAAACATGACTACTGGTTCCCTAAAATGAATAGGTTTGTCAGGAAATATGTCTCCGCGTGCATAACATGTGCTTACAATAAAAGCTCGACTACCAAACCATCGGGGTATTTGCATCCTATACCAAAAGGGGACACTCCGTTTCACACGCTCCATATGGACCACCTCGGCCCCTTCGTTAGGAGTCGACAAGGTAACACATATATATTAGGAGTAATTGATGGTTTTAGTAAATTCATCTTCGTTAGAGCCGTGAAAAATCTTAAAACAAAGACAACTATCAAGATTCTTCAAGATATTTTTGACATTATAGGCATCCCTAAAGTAATAATTTCCGATCGTGGGACTAGTTTCACGTCATCTTCATTTAAACAATTTATTAAATCTATTGGCTCCAAACACGTGTTAAACGCCGTCGCAACACCGCGCGCAAACGGTCAAATAGAGCGGTACAACCGTACTATTTTAGAGTCTTTAGCTACTTTAAACCACGGTCAAGACGAACGCGATTGGGATACAAAAGTAGGAAGGCTTCAACTGAGTCTTAATAACACTCGAAACAAGACTACAGGTAAAACTCCTTCGGAGATCGTTTTCGGGCACAGAAGTGTCAACCAAACCGAAGGTCCGATACTTAATACTCTAGCCGAAAATAATAACGAAAATCCGCCGTCAAATATAGAAGTCATTCGCGAAACTGCTGTAGCAAATACCAAAAAAAAACAGTGTTATATGAAAACCAAATTTGACCAAAAAAGAGCTCCTACAGTATTTTTTAATGAAGGAGAGCTTGTCATGATACCAAATCATCACTTTCCAGCTGATGGAAAAAGTAAGAAACTGCGTCAAAAGTTTAGAGGTCCCTTCAAAATCACTGCCGTTCTAGAAAATGATAGGTACGAGGTATCGAGCATTGACGGTTATTCAAAACGTAGGTACAAAAGCGTTTACCCGGCTGATCATCTTAAGCGAGGGTCACTTTTAGAGTGAGTAAAGAGACAGACAACGAAGAGGACACTTCCGCAGATTCTATGTCAAATGACGATTAGTGTGGTTCTAAAACATAACTCTTCGAAAAATAAAATGTAATTATGTATATATGTACTATGATTGACTTACTTATGTTTTATGTCACAAAACTGTATAGGTACCTACAGACTATATTTACTACGACTATCACTCTAGACACCCAAATCCCCAGTCCTGTACTTTCAGCTCTGCTTAGACGTCGTTGGTGCCACTGCGAAGCTCACTGAATAATAATGACGGCGATGGTTGAGCTCCAATCGTAATGGTACTTTCTCTGACTTAATACCTCGCATAATGGTGAAGGATGCTGAAGTGCAAGCGGTACTCACGTAGTGAAGGATGCCGAAGCGCAAGCAGTACTCACCGAAGTAAACTAAATTTCAAGGGCGAAGGATGCCGAAGTGCCATCGAACCTATTCCATAAGGGAAGGCCAAAGCACAAGCGGTACTCACCCGAGTGTCAATAACTTGATGAACGACATTGGAACCATTATATTCAGGGTGGTAATCGTTTCATAATCGTTGTAAACTTAATGCTTTCCATTCAAGGCCATATTATAATAATTGCTTTATGTTAATAATGTAGCAGCCTGGTGACCGAAATGCTAATAATAACCGTTTAATATCCCATCTATGGTCAATAACTAAATTAGCCTCACCTTTTCTAGCTATTTTCATTTCGTCTCCTAGTTAATCATTAAAGGCACTCAAAAATAAGGTAGTCAAAAGTATATTAATATTAAAATAAGTTGTATTTTTCAGAACTCATCCTCATAACATTTTCCGGCCCCCGGGTTTCGGACAAACGGCAGCGGCTCCTCCACGCCAACATCCAGAGCGTTACAAGCAGAATCTTGCTAGCTGCAAAATATTGTATTTTCTTGTTTTCTTTTTTTTTGCTACAAATTACTGTTATTAGACTATTAATTATTGAGTAAATATTTATAAAGATGATTGCGTTATGAACTAGGGATTGTTTTTCAAATACGTAGGTATTGTTCATAATAATAACTCGCGTTAAATAATTTATCTCATTTATGTCTAGCCAACTAGTCACAGATATTGCGTATGAGGACATACAATTCCCTCTCGAATGGCCGGCCAGGAATGGGGACATTCCTATTCCAGGACGGCCGTCTGTAAGCAATTTAGATAGTAAATACTTTATGATATTATTTTGTTAAATTAATTTTGTTTCTTTGCAGCATTTTGTTAAAATGTTATATAATTTAATACAATATAATAAGTCTAATTATTAAATATTTGGTTAATTCTCAAGTTATAAGTTGTTGTTTGTACTAGAACAGAGTCGCCCTCTGCCGGGTGCTCAGATTGAAAAGGCCATTCGAGAGTTAAGTTCTTTTAAAAACCAAAAAGCAGAGAGGCAATTTCAATCTCAGCAGCCGAAGCAGACAGACGTCTTTAGATACTTCACCTTAGATTGAGTACAGTAAAGCCTGTGTAGTAAGCCTGTGAAATAACTTGCTATATATCTGCAAAATAATATATTTGAAAGTTTAAAACATCGAATTGTTTCTTTTACTAGTCCTTTTAAAAAAAAAGATAATCTATTGAGGCTATTGGGATAGACGCTTTCAGAAAGATAGTTTCTTTGCGGTGCTTAGCTAAGTTCGGTAAAAAGCAGTCCAACAGTTTGAAGAGTATCAACTTTTTTCCAAAATGATGTAAGTAAGGCATTTTTGGCATTTTTTTTTAATTTATGTAGAACTAGCTGTTGCCAGCGACTTCGTCTGCAAAGAATTCGTTTATCGCTATCCCGCGGGAACTACGCAATTTTCCGGGATAAAAAGTAGCCTATGCAAACAAACAAACATCCATCCATCCATCCATCCATCCATCCATACTTTCGCATTTATAATATTAGTTAGATTTTCATTTTTAGTATAGTTACAGTTAGCTCACATAGGTATGAGCAGGCTTTACGGATTTGTTTTCACGGCGTAACCTCAACAATAACATTAAATTCTAAATTTTATAAGCACTTGTCGAGTAAACATACCCAAATAATTAATTTCGTGCCAAAAATAAAACTTACATCATTTTGGAAAAGAGCTGACATTAAAAATAAAAAAAAAATGAATTTCTTAAGGATTTGCTGGACTCATTTTTATCAAACATGGCTAAGAGTCTAAGAACCACCGCAAGGAAACAAGCTTTCAAATGAAAAAAACCGGATTGAAATCGTTCCATCGGCTTGAGATCTATGATGCCACAGACAGACAGACACATGCACACACACACAGACATGGTCGTCAAATTTATAACACCCCTCTTTTTGCATCCAGGGTTAATAATAATAACCCACAACGAATCCAGTCTTATCCGGCCTCGTGTAGAATTACGCGTAACTCAGTTTCTCAGCGCCGCCACATAATACTATTGTCGCGTCAGATAATTGTACACGTTTTTGTGCTCACATCTCGACGTGTGGTTGAACGGTGTGACGGATTACTGGCGCGAGGTGGTTGAACACGATCTAGCTATGACTATGCAGGGTGTAAACGCCCCGTGCGTTAATTCACTGGGGTACATAGACCCTATAGAAACTAAAAAAAAAATCAGTTTTATTTTGGTATAAAAAATGGAAAAAAAAGTTTTTTGAAAAAAAAAAATATCTGGAAAACCTACTCAAGTTACCTACGCAAATATTAGTTTATTGATATGACGCATTTTGTCGAAAGTTTTTCATCAAAATGATGAACTCTCGTGTGACACAGATATTCCAAAACGGCTAACTTAGCAATCTTTTGTCCTTATCTGTGAAAGTTAAATGTCAAAGTGACAGATAAGGACAAAAGCAAAGTTAGCAGAGGCCTACAGAGCGTTTATGAATAAGGGGTAAGTCTTTTTTTGGTTATATTGATGACAAAACATTTTTTTAAATCTGTCCCACAGTAAAAACTCTCGAAATATTCAAACCGAGTTATTACCGTCTTATTGATTTCTCATCTTCGCTTTTCAATAAACCATTAGGGCCGATGAAGCTCTCAATTTTATAAATGGGCGAATGTATCTCGTGTTACCCGGTGAAAATTCACTTATTAAATCCTTACTCTTCAGTTTAAATAATACCCATTGTGCGGGATATAAAGGGAGCATTTGAAAGCCCAGGTTTGCATTAATCAAGGTTGGGAATTAAAAAGTTCGACAGTTTTTATCCCGGTTTACCCGGCTTCTGATTGTGTGGAAATTTTGATTTAGGTGGCGGTTTTGGATTGGAATAGTCACTTAGCGAGTTTACCACGGAAATTGAACCGAATAATCTACGTAAAATTCGCTACGTATTCGTATAACTTTAAATTGTACGGTGCGCTTTGGGTCGTGGCTTTGGTTGCGTAGGCGTTTGTTATAAAATTTTCTAAAGCAGAGTATAGGTTCGACCACACCGCCGCGTATACGCAGTGACGTGTCGTATGCGTCACGTTTTCTCACCGTTTCTTCATACATTTTGTTGCGATTCCGTAACTTCGCCGTTTTTTAAGCGGGGGTGTGGTCTAGTGATGGGCGACTTCGACTAATTTGCTGATTCGAATGATTATTCATTACTAATATTATAATTCGAATTTGAAATTAGTAATATACTAATGCCGATAATCGAATAACGACTACTAATATTAGTAACTAATCGGTCGCGGCAACTAACGCGAGCACCGCGCCGAGTCGACACGAAGATTCCCGATTCGGACTGCTCGGGCCGATTTAGGTGGCGGTTTTGGATTGGAATAGTCACTTAGCGAGTTTACCACGGAAATTGAACCGAATAATCTACGTAAAATTCGCTACGTATTCATATAACTTTAAATTGTACGGTGCGCTTTGGGTCGTGGGTTTGGTTGCGTAGGCGTTTGTTATTACATTTTCTAAAGCAGAGTAAAGGTCCGACCACACCGCAGCGTATACGCAGTGACGTGTCGTGAGCGTCACGTTTTCTCACCGTTTCTTTATACATTTTGTTGCGATTCCGTAACGTCACCGTTTTTTAAGCGGCGGTGTGGTGTCTTTAACTGCCTGAATAAAAAATATACAACGCGAACACGGTTATCTCACATGACTAGACTCAATAACACATATTACTAATAGACGCGTTATAGCTGAACAAAACTCCTTTCGGACATGGCAACGTTATTGCCGTTACTTGACATATGAGGACCTCTGCGCGCGCCGACAGCGACTAAACACAAGTCAGGCAATTACCTTACTTTTCGCTTGCCACGGGGAGATCGCCTAATGACGTATCTACCTCAGTTTTATATAGTATATCATAGACTAGACTTCAATATTTTACGGAGTAAGGTTATCTCTTTAGTTGAACATAGACTTTCGCGAAATAACACCTGGATCAATATAGTAATTTGTTTTAGTACCTACTAAGACGTAATCAAAGATGACGTGTTCGTCTTTCTAAAATTTCATAATATAACTATATAGTATAAAACAAAGTCACTTTCCGCTTTTTGTCTGTTCCTATGTATGCTTAGATCTTTAAAACTACGCAACGGATTTTGATGCGGTTTTTTTAATAGATAGAGTGATTCGAGATAATACGCAGACGAAGCTAGTCTTTACTAAATTATAAAACCATAATCAACTTTATCGATGTTTCGTATAGGCCGAGCAACGTATACTTAACCCTTGAACTTGAGCACTCAAGTCTTAAAAAGCTACCTCAATAAACCTTCGCAAATTATATCCTAACTCCAGAATACCGGGCCTTTCGGCCATACATCTTGCCAATAGCCAAATAAAAATCGCCTAATCTCTTCCCGATTCGGTTTAATAATAAATTGCATGGACCATTATGCCGACAAGCCGTATCAAAGAACGTGCCGCAGCTAGATAAGCAATAGTGCGCTAACGACGCAAAGTTTCTCTTAGAGAACGACGAGCGGCGTTTGCCACTTGGCACCCGACAATATACACTGTCTTAAAAGTATTGAGGAATTCTGTGGACGGTGGAAGAAGTGATCTCTTAGCGGTATCTTGATTAAAAAGAGGTAGGTACCCTGTTCTAATTTAAGTTACCTAGTGAATAGTGTTTTTTTATTTCCTCAGTAAAAATTTGGATTATTTTTATTGTATTTGACACCTGTTTCATTATATTGCGGCATGTTAAAAAGTTAAACTACAAAAGAAAATTATAATTAACATTTGACTGGCAACGAATCGTATAAACTAACAAAAAAACAAAATGCCAATCAGCTAACTTTCATTAAAATGTAACTATCATATTTATACAATGTAATTGAAATGCATACAAACAATTTGCAATAACGGCCAGAGCCAGAGGCCATAATAATCATTTGACTCAATTGAATTTCGTACAGACATTGGAGACTTATTGCATCAAGGCGAGAATTGCCTTAAACATGAAGACTAGGAGCCCCGCGGAACGCACATCCATCGTCTTCATCTGTCATTTTATAGCGTTCACGGTTGTAGGTCTGTGAATTTTTCCAGTTTAAAAGATGGGCAAGCAGACGAATGAGCAAGAGCCATAGATAAGCCTCTTTCATTGCCTTTGATACAGTTTTTTTTTTCTTTAAAAACAAGTTTCGACTCTAATTATTTTCCCCAAGATCTAGTTCTAAGTAGAGCACAACGGCACATATTTCAGCTGATCTGAGAAAACAAGCAAGTCTGCCAGTTACTAACTTCCATAATGAACTCCTAGTTTCGGCCCGACTTTCGATAAATCAAAGCGGAGCGTACAGACGGCACGTACCTAATTGACCAGTGCGGAATACACCTGAATGATGTTTTGTTCACGTATCTCTTTCTTGAATTTTATCAACATAAAAATAAATGTATAGCTCTGAATGGAAGCCACGGACGTAGAATGAGAAAACTACGTGAAGAATGAACCACAGTGCGAAATTTTATTTCAGTAAGTGTTGTTGCATTTCAATGTTTTTGAAATAAGTCAGTTAAATGCTTTATTGCACAAAACAGACACAAATCACATAAAAAAATATATTATATATATATGCTCAAAAAAAAAAAAAAGCCGTGGTAGCCTAGTGGTTTGACCTGTGGCCTCTCAAGCAGAGCGTCGTGGGTTCAAATCCCGGGCTCGCACCTCTGAGTTTTTCGGAATTTATGTGCGAAAATTACATTTGTAATTTGCCATGAGCTTTTCGGTGAAGGAAAACATCGTGAGGAAACCTGCACATATCTGCGAAGAAATTCAATGGTGTGTGTTAAGTTCCCAATCCGCACTGGGCGCGCGTGGGAACTATAGCCCAAACCCTCCAATACACGGAGGAGGCCTATGCCATGAGGCACGCCGAATTTCGCGACAATTTAATAAATAAATAAAAAATAAAAAACGACAATAACAACAACAACATGTACTTACTGCAATTGTAGCGAATTCGGAATAAAAAGGCTTATAAATAAACAATATGCACAAAAGCGAACTTATCCCTATAAGGGATCTCTACCAGTTAACTTTTAAGTAGATGAGAGAAGCCATTAAAAGAGGGACCGACAAAGAGTGAGGTCAAATTCCAGATAGTGAAAGCCACAATAAGTAGAAATAATGACGAATCGCCTCGAATCGCTTTTAATCTAACTAATATTATAAATGCATAATAATATAAGTATGGATGGATGGATGGATGTTTGTTTGTTACTCAATCACGCCAGAACGACCCAACGAATTTGGATGAAATTCGGCTACAGATAGAGAAAACGTCTGCAATAGCACATAGGCTACTTTTTATCCCGGAAAATTCCCGCGGGATAACGATAAACGAATTCTTTGCAGACGAAGTCGCTGGCAACAGCTAGTTTGTTAATAATTTGTTAGTAATAAAACACTGTAAAGTGCGCTATTTTTTCATTTTTACTTTTTAGGAACTGAAATAATGCTTGCATACCATTATAATTATTTGGTTAGAAGTGTCAGTGTTCATCAACACTATATCATTTTCATTTCATTTTCATTTGCTTTTAAAATTTATCCGTATTATATATGTAGGTAGGTAATATATAAAATATATTTATTAGGTACTAATATTATTGTACAAAGAAGCAACGTCGCCATTAAGGCAGTCCTCGGGAATGTTTTTTGTTCATTAAATTCAAAACCTTAAAAAACAAAGTAGGTACAGTTTTTACTGCTATTTTGCTAGTTTCATCCAAATTTGATATTCCTTATAAAAGGGCAAATATCTATTGGAAACAATTCAATTTAGACAATGAGTATTGAAACGTACATAAGAATCGTTTCAACAAATACAAAACCCGGTCCATTTTCATTTGCGATACGAGATAGCAAGGTCCTGCGATATCTAATCGAATATAATGTATGTTCAATGTAAAAATATTAATACATAGAGGTATTATTTTGCGTGTTGCAAATTTTAACTCATAGAAGAAACTACAAATTAATCTACGTTAAACATAATACAAATAAACTGAAATGTAACATACTCCGTCTCTATTTATTACTACGAAACAGACAGAGACGTCATTATAGATAACTGACAGTCAAGTTAGTGGTGAAACAGGCTCTTACATTTTCACTTTACTGATGAAACTTTGTTTTCCCTATTTTCTTTTGAGTATAAATAGACAATTTCACAAATGAATTCCAAAAATATCAGAGGCGCGAGGATTCAAACCCACCCTCTGCTTGAAAGGCCGTAGGTCAAACTAAGCACCACGAATTACTAGTAGTCTTACGGAACCCTAAAAAAAGAAAAAAATATTTCAACGTGACTTAATAGTCCGCCTTAGCAAAGCTTTACCCTGAAACATAAACCGCGCTTTGAAATCCCTATGTACTTAAAGTATTAGCAGCAAGAAAAAAAGAATCGTTTGAATATTTATGGCTTGCTCCAGAGCCTAATTTCAAGGATATTAATCCCGAAAAAGATTAAAGAAACCATTAAAGCCCCGTTGCTTAGTATTCATTGCGTGTTGTTATTTTTAATAAAACGTTTTGTTTGCTTATTAAAGCTGGTTAGCAAGAGTCGAAATTAAGCAACATTTTAAGATGGAGTCCTATATCATCAAGTGAACCCAGCCTAAAGGTGGAAACACATTGTTAACACGCGACGCGACCCGATGCAACGCGACGCGTGTTGAGTCGAATCAAATTGTATTATTTTATATGACCAGAACCACACTATGAACATTCGACGCGACGCCATGCGCATACATTCGTTGCATCGGGTCGCGTCGCGTGTTAATAATGTGTTTCCACCTTTATTGTTCATGCACTAATTGTGTCGCTCCTACATTACTTCAAGTTTTAAAAATTGACGTTTGGCAGGAGAGGCAGAGGGTAAGGCGAGGAAAGCGGGGTGAATTTGTGAAGTAGAGTTGTGAAAAAGCGGCATTGGAATGATAATAATGGCGTTCTCCGTTCATTTCTGTCAAAAGGCAAAGGATGAGTGAGAATAAAAAAACGATAAATATGATCACAGGCGTCGTGTTACACTTACAATTTTTTCTCTTCCGTCCTTAAGGCCAAAGGTTTTTATGCCCATGCAATCACCTCCCATACTATAATCCTACTAATATTATAAATAAATGCGACAGACTGTGAGTGATGGTGTGACGATGTGATGATGTGAGTGAGTGTGTATGTTTGTTCCTTCTTCACGCTGAAACGACTGAACTGAGATAGCCGGTAACCTAGATTGATACATAGGCTACTTTTTATCCCGGAAAATTGCATAGTTCCCGCGGGATAGCGATAAACATGTCAATTGCTAATTTTACGCGGACGAAGTCGCGGGCAGAAGCTAGTATCTAACTAATCTAACTAATATTATAAATGCGAAAGTATGGATGGATGGATGGATGTTTGTTTGTTAACTCAATCCCGCCAGGACGTCCCAACGGATCTGGATGAAATTTGGCACATAGATAGAGAAAAGTCTGGAATAGCAAGCACATAGTCTACTTTTTATCCCCAAAAATTGCGTAGTTCCCGCGGGATAGTGATAAACGAATTCTTTGCAGACGAAGTCGCTGGCCACAGCTACTAATAATAAAAATACGTAAAGTTGGGAACAATAAACCTAAACAAAAAATATAGTTGCAGATATTATAGTAATTTGTGTAGTATATTTTGGGCAGGCAGTTCAGGGTAATTAATTAATTATGGCTGTAGTTTTGATTTGTTGATTCAATTGGCAATTCAGTAATGAACAGTGAAACATAGCTTATTAATTACATATTCAGTAATAAACCATTGCCATTTTACTTACCTAATTTACTAAAATAAACAATTATTTACTTAACTGATTTTACAATGATTTAATTTGCGCCATGATTCAATGTAACCTTCGCGAAGTAGATAACAAATTAACTAACAACAAAAGTTGAATCATTTTATCCAGCAGATTAAAGTGCTTACAACTTCGTTTAACTATAATAACTAAACTTCTGAAATTATTTCGCAAACTTTATTAACTCTTTGGCCTTGAAACGTGTGAAAGGGTTATAATCTAACTAATATTATAAATGCGAAAGTATGGATGGATGGATAGATGGATGGATGGATGGATGGATGGATGGATGGATGGATGGATGGATGGATGGATGGATGGATGGATGGATGTTTGTTACTCAATCACGCCAGAACGGCCCAACGGATCTGGATGAAATTCGGCACATAGATAGAGAAAAGTCTGGAATAGCACATAGGCTACTGTTTATCCCGGAAAATTGCGTAGCTCCCGCGGGATAACGATAAACGAATAATTTGCAGACGAAGTCGCTGGCAACAGCTAGTAAGACTTATAAAACTGCCCAAGTAATTTCAAATTAGTTAGAAAGTTCGACTTGTTTTATTCTTTATGATTTTCAGTCATCGACCAGTAACTTACCCCCTTATTCGTAAACGCTCTGTAGGCCTCTGCTAACTTAGCAATCGTTTGTCCTTATTTGTCACTCTGACACTTACCTTTCACAGATAAGGACAAACGATTGCTAAGTTAGCAGAGGCCTACAGAGCGTTTAATAAGGGGGTTAAGAAGAAAACCTTTAGGTATTATTTTTCGGCTTATTTTATGTTCTTAGACTCGAGATTATAATAACGTCAATCGTTCGGAAGTGTGCCGACAAATTAATGCTCAAAGTCACTTTGCTGACTGTTTTCAATACAGTCCTTAAAAAAACTATCTGTATGACAGTTTTTTGCCAAAAAGCAAACACTACTGAACGGATTTGACCGTACGGTTATCACCAATAGAGTGATTCACATGGAAGGTATAAATACAGGGTGACGTCTGGGTCGTGAACAGAAATAACTTTTTAAAACTCTAAACCCTTGGTATAAATACTTGCATATACTTCGTGATTTGTTGATTTTAATTTTTCAAAATTAATTTTGTTACATTTTATGATTTGTCACAACTTTTGGTCACCCACGTTTAATTGAAATGTTAAATTGTCTTCATTTCATTTCATTTATTCATTGTACTTCAATTGAACCTTCTTCGTATTACTGGCTGGAAACTTGTAATAACAATGTCAATCTGTTATCTGTTCGGATTAAAAATTAAATAAAAAGATTTTAAATCCGCGGTAAAAATGCAAACAAGTCACGTGGTCTACGCCGAGTAGGGTGACCAGGGGCCTTACCATGACTGAATGCGATTCAGTTTAGGTTCGCTCGCTGTCAGATTCATACTAAAAGTGACAGCTAAAACTTGAACTGAGTCGGAATTAAGACGTCATCGTAAGGCCCCAGTAATGATGATAATTAGGGATTGGTATTCTTATTTTGTTTTAATTAGTTGCGGGGCTGACTAATTGCGATAACCGTGTTGCCATAATTTCGTGCTTCGTGTTAATCTAGGGCAGCTTCACGACTTAGAAGTCACCCTGTATAAAGTGACAATGTTTTGTGTAAATTGGTTGAAGTATAACAATAATTGTTGGAAAAAATCAAGCTGCTGATCCGACTTTTAATTCTGCGAGGACAAAGCCGCGGGCAATATAATAGCTAGTTTTACAATACCTAAAGAGATAGTTGTGGGCAATTATTGTAATTGTCCCTATAGTATTATAAGAGAGAGAGACAATTATTTACACACATTCGGTACACATGGAGATACATACATACATATTGTCACGCCTCTTTCCCACAGGGGCAGGCAGAGACTACTTTGTTCCACTTGCTACGATCTTGACATACCTCTTTCGCTTCATCCACATTCATCAATCTCTTCATACATGCTCGTCGGTTTCGGGTACTCTTGACCTGGCCTTTTTCCGAAACGTCCCCAATTTGATCATGGAACGTCGGCCTAGGCCTTCCCCTCCCAACGCACCCATTCACACTCCCCATATAAATCTGTTTAGTTAATCTTCTTTCATCCATCCTCTCTACGTGACCAAACCAACTAAGCATACTTTTTTCTATCCTAGTCACTATATCTTCTTTCACACCAGCACGTTCCCTTATCACACTATTCCTTATTCTATCGTTCAGTGATACACCTTCCATACTTCTTAACGCTCTCATTTCTACACATGGAGATAGGTACCTATAATAATAATTATATTTAAGAAAAATAAAATACTGAAGATTTCAACCAATGCAGATTATGTAGCAGCTCATACACAAAATTTATGAAGTATTTTCATCCCTCAAATCATACCGGGATCAGCTCCAAGGAAATTTCCGCTTTTCTCAGTTTCAAAGCAAACAGTTTTATAGAAAAGTTAAGTTCCTCGGAAATTTAAAAATAAAATCAGTTTTTCAGTAAGACGGATTTAGAGTTCCGCGATTTTCCGGGAAGCATCCTGAATTCAGTAGATTCAAAGACAACTTTAAATCGCCAGGGAAAGTTTGCTGCCGTATAGTGATGCGAAAAATTTCATTTACCTATGAGTAGGTAGTTAGTTATTATGGGCAGTGGTGATCGCTTACCATCAGGTGACCCACTTGCTCGTTTGCCTTCCTATTCATATAAAAAAAAAAAAAAAATTACCATATTTTTTTTAATTCCCTTAATTAATATACTGCATTTCTTGAACTTCTGTTAACTTCAGGATTGCTTATATTTTTTGTTTGTCCCTTGGACCTGTCTGTAACTTTGTTTAGGGTTCCATACCCAAAGGGTAAGAACGGGACCCTATTATATTAAGACTTCGCTGTCCCCGTCTGTCTATCCGTATGTCACCAGGCCGTATCTCATGAACCGTGAAACCGTGAAATGAGTTGAATTTTTTACAGATTTATGTGTAGATTTAGATTATTTATTCATTCAATATTAAGTTTATACTTATTTTTGTTTTTTATATTGTATGTATTTCGGTTGCCGCTATAATGAAGAAACTAAAAACATAATGTTTATGTCTGTCTATCTGTGTAAATAAATAAATCAAAAAATTGGTTGCCTGTAAAGTCGGTATACGGGCGAAAGTTTTACGTGACAACGACTTTGAGTGGTAAAATAATTTTAATGTGAATATTCATTCGTATAGTAGGAAGAAGGATGAAATAATAGTAACAATTTAAAACATTTATTTATACAAAGAATTATATTTAACACTAACTGTGCTCGAGTGGAAGGGACGCGTGCCTTTCACTTTTTGTGTCTGTCTCTCTCGCTCTTAGGCGGGCTAACCATGCCCGAGTGGAAGGGACGCGTGCCTCTCACTCGCTCTCATTGTGAGCGCATAACGTGAGCGGAGCGTAACGCAGTTTCTTGAAGTGTCACCCGGCAAACCAATTTATAAGACGTTGTCACGTCAAAAACCATTTATTTCGGACAGAATCCATAGAGGTTAGTTAGGTACATCCTACTAATATTATAAATGCGAAAGTTTGTGACGATTGTGACGATGTGAAGATAATGTGACGATGTGACGATGTGACGATGTGAGTGACTGAGTGTGTATGTTTGTTCCTTCTTCACGCTAAAACGTCGGACGGATTTGGATAAAATTTGGAACGAAGATAGCTGTTACCCTAGATTGAAACATAGGCTACTTTTTATCCCGGAAAATTGCATAGTTCCCGGCCATAAACATGTCAATTGCTAATTCTACGCAGACGAAGTCGCGGGCAGAAGCTAGTACAAAATAATTACAAGTGGTATTAGTAAATAACCAATATAAAATGATCTCACACTGCCTACATTTTGCTTAGGGCTTTGCTAACACGGACTTTATATTCATTTGCCGAATTTGTACGGAACCCTCGCTGCGCGTGTCTGACTTGCACTTGGCCGTTTGTTTCGCATTATATTATTGGTTAGGTCTTTATCACCTGCGCAAATTTTATCGATCTTCTTAAATTTTTCTCACAAAAACCATCGATTAAAATTAACAAATTATTCTTGTAGGTACCTAGTCTAACAAAATCAATGTGTGTTGTCTGTTTTAGATTCTCAACTGAGTTCCGCTACCGTACATCAAAGCCACCAAACAAAGGTTAGATAAATAACGACACTGTCTTCTTCAACCTCGACATTGGCGGATCATCGACAGTATCGATGGCGCTATTTTTTTTTTATTTTATTGAAAGACCATCGATATCGACTAAACATCGACGTTTTCCCATCACTAAGATCAACAGCAAGAAGAAAAAGATAACAGAGAACAGTGTCGGAGACATCTTAATGGAATTCCTTCTTCTACCGTCATGTTAAGTGTTTATTTTATAGGTTGAGCAATGGCTGAGCATTGCTGTCATACTGCTCTGTACACTGAAAAAAATATTTAACCAAACTACTTCGACTATTTCATCAATAACCATAATTCGGTTCGTTATTAAAGTCAATTTGATTTAACAGACAGGTTTATCTATAGAAAACAAAACATAACCAAAGATTTTGGTAAGATATTGCCTTAGTTATGTAGTCACTTTTTTTAGTTACAGGCTGACGAAAGTTCGGTTTAATTTAGCCAATATTTTTTTTCAGTCTACTGTGTTTGGAATTGAGCAGAATAAGAAGACTAATGGGTATAGAAATTTTCGTACAGTCATGTGCTTAAAATATATACACTGTGTATTAAAAACAATCCGGAATAATTCATGAGGTGGTTGGGTCAAGTGCAGTAGCGTTAGGCCGACGCACTCTGAGCAACAACGGTTAACTAGTGTGTTTAGAAGCTAGGTGTTGCCCGCGGCTTTGTTTGCGGAGAATTCGCTTATAATTTTCCGGCAGAAACTATGCAATTTTCAGGGATAAAAACTATTCTATGCCCTTCCCGGGACAAATTTTATATCATCCGTTCTGCGGTTTAGGCGGGAAAGCGTGATATACATACAGATAGAGTTACTTTCGCATTTATAATATTAGTAGGCATTAGTAGCGTTAGGCCGATGCACTCTGAGCAACAACGGTTAACTACTTTATTTAAAATCTAGTTGTTGCCCGCGGCTTTGTCTGCGGAGAATTCGTTTATTCTGAGAGGAGGCTTGTGCCCAGCGCAGTAGACCGGATATAGGCTGGAGATGATTATGATGATGATGATGATTGGTTAGGATTAGTTTGCCGCATCAACGCAAATAATGAAACTCCCACAATAATTCCACCAAATGAAAGACAAAAGGCTAAATATAAATGTAAAGAAAAAGGGGCCTTACTTGGGAAGTCAAGAATCAATTTCATTTAAAACGAGGCCAGTTTCAAGAGCCCGAGATAAACCAGAACAAACTCATCTAACGACTGAAGAGTCTTCAAAATTGTTAATCAAATGCGTGGATAACAAATTTTGCGGCCGGGCTTTGAGCTAAAGACAGTCAGAGAACAATATTAGACATTTAAGCCAAAAAAACAATTATACTTTTTACGAGCTCTTCCGACGTACGCTCCCGTCTCATCTTATAATTAAAACTAGCTGTTGCCTGCGACTTCGTCTGCAAAGAATTCGTTTATCGCTATCCCGCGGGTATTTACCGGGATAAAAAGTAGGTTATGGTCTATTCCAGACTTTTCTCTATCTATTGTGCCGAATTTCATCCAGATTCGTTGAGCCGTTTTGGCGTGATTGAGTAACAAACAAAAATCCATCCATTCATACTTTCGCATTAGTTAGATTCGATAGAGTAAAATTTTAAGCGGTAGCGGCGTACTGAAAAGCGAAACATGGGATAGGTTTCTTTATCAAGCTCAAACTCCACACACAGAAGTACAAAATGTCGTCTTATTCGGTGACCCTGCCGCCAAGTTCTTGAATCTGCTGTATTCCAGCGTGGAGAACAGAGAACAGCCGATGAAATTACTGGCACAAGAAGTATTTAGGCCGAGAGAGGTGCGGGTGGCAGGTGCACTACCCCCAGTCAGACCGACATGATATGATATGACATGATATGATATGATATGACATGGATAGACCATCCATGTGAATCAGTAGGCTTATTGTCTAACTCGCTCGTAATCGCCATCGTTTTCGTCTTGACAGTTCATGTATGGGCTGACAATTGGCATCGGAATCAGCTATCTGTCACATTCATACAAGAACTGTCAAAATGAACACGATGACGATTGCGAGCGAGTTAGACAATAAGCCTACTGGTTCTCATTTAAAATTTTATTGATTTTGAAATTAATTTATACACACGCACTTAGGTTTCTTTTCACTGAATAAAATACTGTCACAGTAAAGCTATCTGCAAAGAAGGTAAAACAAAAATTGCATATTCATGAGAGGCCAACAGCGCCTCATTTGCAAAATTAATCCTTAAGCCTAAGAATTTCTTATTGTTCTCGCAGATTTGTCTCGATGCCGCTCACCGGGCTTTATTAAATTGAATATAGCGAGTTCCAAACTAATATAATGAAATTAATTTCAGTAAATTGTTGGATAAAGCAACGTGTACACAGGGAGTTTGAAGAAAGGTTGTGGAAGCTTGTTTGGTAGCCATAGGGGAATACGGGCTCTTCTGTAGCAAGCAAGTTATTGGTCACTTAAGCCGTTGCTCTAGAAGTTAAAATACTGATTTACTGACACTAATATTGTAAAGGCGAAAGTTTGTTAATTAGATTATATTGTAGGGACTGATGAATGTGGATGAAGCGAAAGTGGTATGTCAGGATTGTAGCAAGTGGAAAAAAGTAGTCTCTGCCTAGCCCTGTGGGAAAGAGGCGTGACGGTATGTAAGCATGTATGTATTGTAGATTAACACATAGGCTACTCTTTTCACCCGAAAAATTGCATTAATTGCAGACTCGCAACGTGAATAATTATTGCAGAATATAACAATCAACATCAGTTCTTAAATCTAATTAATTATACGCGGACGAAGTCGCGGGCAGAAGCTAGTATGAAATATAGCTTAAACAAGCAAGGCGAAAACTACTTAAGCATACATTTTTAAGCAAAATAAATGATTCGATATGGCTTTCCAAATTAGTTAAGAATTTAATTAATGCAAATGTTTCAATCTGAAGGAAATTGTGATTTACTCCCAAGTTATTTCATATTTCAAACAACAAACTTGCTATTGAACATTTGTTAGATTACGTTAAGTTTTAATAACGTTTAAGTTAGTATTGTTTATTAAGTTAGACCTGTTAGTTATTTATATTTAGGACTTGTAATTAAAAGTTTGCACATTCCCTAAAATATTGCGTAAGTCATTTTTTATCATTTTATCGTTAAATTTCTTCATCTTCGCAAAAGTCATTTTAATACCTATTTCCACTGAAAAATCTTCTAATTAGCTAAAGTTAATCACATACCTATTGAGAGCTGATTTTGCAATCCTCACAATATGCACTTATCTGACAGATACCCCTAGAGTTATTCGTCAAATAGGGCCTATCTGACGATTGTAAAATCGGGCATAAGTATATAAACTAGCAGTCGCATGCATTATAACGCCTATTAGTGTTCAAAACTATCACAAAGCCTAGTCAGCACCAAGTTGTGTTGTATTGTGTGTTTAAGAGAAGTTGGAGGGCTCAAACTTCCAAGCAATTTGGCTGTAAGTCGCGAATCTACGACGTAGGTAGTTCATGATGTTGAACGTACATACCCTGCAGGTGTAGCGTACAAGCGATGAGAGACAAACATTATTACCTAGCTTTTTAACCCACGACGTAAAAAGAGGGGTAATTATAAGTCGATGCCTCTGTTTTGTGTATCTGTCTTTGGCATCGTAGCTCTTAAGCGGATGGACCGATTTGGATGCGGTTTTTTTCATTCGAAATCCAATTTCCTTGCGGTGGTTCTTAGCTATGTTTGATAAAAATCAGTTCAGCAGTTTGAAGAATATCGGCTCTTTTCCAAAATGATGTAAGTCATTTTTGACATAATTGAATTGTTTTTTATTTACGTAAGATTACTCGATTAATGCGTGTGGGTTTTTTTTTTATTAATGTTATTTATTTTATAGAATATGGTGCTTGCTTCTGTGTTCGCTGAACGTCACAATCTGACTGTCTTTAAATAGTGGAATCTCCCGCCATCTTGTTTTTGGTCTGCCTCTGCTCCGGTGCCCGTCGCATGGACGTAACATGCCGTAAAACCTTCATACAAAACTTGTTTCAGAGGCTTCATGAACACATCACATCACACCTTTAAATCTCTTGATTTTAAGACAGTGTATAATTATAGCAATAAGCATTTACCTTGTTACTTACACGCATTGTAATCACGTCGGTACTGTATTGGGAGAGTTAATATTTGCGAAAGCTTTCTCCAAAGCCTGCCTTCGTTCGCAGAAAATTTACTAGATCTCTGAATTATTATATTAAACACGGCTTCTCGTTTGCAAAGATACGTAAGTCAATTGTGGATTGAATTAAGTAGGTACATAATCATACTAGTTTTACTGGAAGTCAAACGAGCAAATTGTTACTCTGATTTTAATCTCCTGTTGTTAAAATAAACACTTTTTTTCATACAGCTGACAATATTAACAAAATCTTTGTACGCGTGGTGTGCTATGATTGGCTGAAAATTTTACGCGACACATCAAAATAAGTTTTCTGCGCAGGTACATCGGCGTAACTTATAAACGTGGTATTATTGTACTATACCTATTATGGTATTTCAAGTCAAATTTTGCAAGACCTATTTCTATTTCAAATTTTTTGAAATTGCGTGTAAGTAAAGTAATGTTCCTATAGTATTTCCAATCATTTATTTTCTCGATAACAGCTCCCGTAGAATGTAACTGCGTTTAGTTCCGCAAAAATTAACTTTTAAATGCGAGGTATAGAAAATACGACAATTGCTTAATTTTGTTCCTTGATCCCATATAATATTCATCAAAGACAAATTGAGCCCATATATGCAGTATTTTTTTTAAAGTACGATAAATAATAAACGTTTTAAAGTTACCGCCTATCTATGGCAATACACATAGTGATATGATTGAAATATCGATATTGTATCGGTATTGTGTATATTGAACTAGATGTGTTCCTACGACTTTGTACGCGTTGTAATTTTTTTCCTAGGATAAAAAATAGCATCTTACTTAGTAATAATATAGCATTCTAATGGTGGAATATATTTTGTTTGTCCAGTAGTTTTTAGTTTATTCATTACAAACATACAAATCTTTCCTCTTTATAATATAAGTAATATACCTAAGTATAGATAAGTGATCAACAATGAAATGAAAATAATTACAATGACAGGTGATTCTTTTTGTTGGATCGATATCGTATCTACTGATCACTTATTTGGTTACAACACTATTACTATCAAATAGATCTGTCATCGAGAAAATAAATGATTCGAAGTACTTACAACAACTGGGTGACAACCTCTTGCAACCAACAAAAAGTACAGTCATCAAAGTAAGTTCGTATCAAAAATGATATGTAACAAAAACTAGTTTACATCCGGGTTGAAACAGTCCCAGAATGATAGCGGGACACCTGGCGCTTTTAGCATTGTTTGAGAACGAGAATAAAAATAAAACTACAATGGCAAAGGGGGCTTGACACGGAGATAAAATAACGCGGTTCCGTAGAAAATGAGCGGAGTGGCGGACCATTAAGGTGTCTGCCGCGCCGTGAAACAGGGATGGGGGAAACATCGATAGCGTTTAAATATTTTGTTTTATTTCAACTTCAAAGCTACGGTAGCTTTGACTTTAGACTAAGTGAAGTGTGAGTTGCACCGGTTACGTATAAAATAAAATTCTTAAGCGATCAAGAGATACAATATTTTAGAAAAGAAGTGGATTTTTTAACAAAATCAGTCGGTTGAGGTCTATTTGTAGCTCATTGTAATTAGGGTAAATAATAACAGGTTTTCAATGGAACAACAATTTTACACTGTTGCTGTTTCTGCTTGTTATATAGGCTTGTATTTGATCTGTATGTAGGTAAATTCAGCACTCACTGACACGGTCACTCTGAGAGTTTTTTTTTTTTTTTTTTTATGTGAATAGGAAGGCAAACGAGCAAGTGGGACACCTGATGGTAAGCGATCACCACTGCCCATAGACACCCGCAACCCCGGAGGGTTCGCAGATGCGTTGCCAACCTAGAGGACTTAGATGAAATACCTCTTGTGCCCGTAATTTCCCCGGCTGTCTTACTCTCCATACCGGAACACAGCAGCGCAAGCACTGCTGCTTAGCGGCAGGATTAGCGAGTAAGATGGCGGTAGCGATCCGGACGGACCTTGCACAAGGCCCTACCACCCGCTCCACTCTAAATTCTTCCTAGTCTGTGAGAGCAAATAAATGCATAATAATGTACTTACTGCTTGTCTTCCAGCGCAGATTGTAAGAGCCCTTTGAGGAAATGGGCGAAAATCTTAGGATTCATGTTAAACGTCATGCGGCTAGCAACCCATCATTACCTATCTTGATTCCCTTTTCCATTCACAATCACGCTAAACATGGCCTTTAGGTCTTCCTACTCTAGGCTCTGTCTATGTAATTATGTACTAATACTTGTTCATTTTGTTGTGGTTAAAATCTAAGCATAATAATCAGTCATTGAACAGGTTATGACACGACTATAAGCGACGCGTAGACACAACGAAGTTGCACTTGAAATTACTCGTAGCAGATGAATGTCAGATGAGAGCGCGAAATCAGGGATAAAAATTACGAATTCCAATTTGGTTACAGCCTTAGTTTCGGTTGAATGGCAGCTGAAACTGAAGCTATTTTTATGAAATAGCCATAGACTCACAACACCAAATGAAATCAGATTCTTTGGTAGCATAAAAGACATACTAATGATAATGATTTTCATAATTTGAAAACGCTAAGCACTATCGACACTTTCCCGTCTCTAACTACTTCTATGCAGCTGAGCGGGGGACAATGGTCTCAAGCAGTAAGGAGTAAATTGGTGTACTAAGAGTAGTTCAAAATAACCAGAGTTGTGTGGTTATGTTTGTACAATGTACAAAGTAAAATGACCTTTATTTACAGGCTTAATCCCGTCGGTGTTTGGATGGGTTATTTTACGTGTTAGGATTTTGGAGCATTTTGATGGACATAATTATTATTACCATACTTGGAGACCTGCTATTAAGTAGCAGTCCTTGTGAGTTGGTTAACTGAGAATAAAAGTTTTTTTTTTTTATGTGAATAGGAAGGCATACGAGCAATTGGGTTACCTGATGGTAAGCGATCACCACTGCCCATAGACACCCGCAACCCCGGAGGGTTTGCAGATGCGTTGCCAACCTAGAGGACTTAGATGAAATGCCTCTTGTGCCCGTAATTTCCCCGGCTGTCTTACTCTCCACACCGGAACACAGCAGTGCAAGCACTGCTGCTTAGCGGCAGGATTAGCGAGTGAGATGGTGGTAGCGATCCGGACGGACCTTGCACAAGGCATTACCACCCGCAATATTGCTCAAAACAGTTTTTTCTAGAATTATCTCAAAATATTTCAGCTGGTAGTTCAATGATATTTCATAAATATGTAATATCATTGTGGTAGTTAGATCAGCTATTTGAAACACTCCAGTCATCATCATCTTCCTCTAGCGTTTTCCCGGCATTTGCCACGGCTCAGTGAGCCTGAGGTCCGCTTAGAGACAACCTAATCCCAAGATTTGGCGTAGGCACTAGTTTTTACAGAAGCGACTGCCATCTGACCTTCCAACCCAGAAGGGTAACTAAGCCTTATTGTTGAATTCTAACCTTATTTCAGTAAAGAAGGCGGTAGATAAAGGTTTTAGCTTAGTTTTTGATAGAACTGGTTGTAATTTTTATGATTCTGATGTTTTTTCTTGTACAGGCGATGTAATTTTACATGGTTCTATATGTGGTGGACTGTATTCTCTAGATTGTACGGTCAACCCAACGACTCAATTATCAGCTTTTGAGACGCACTCTGATGTTTCTAGCTTCAAGCTCTGGCATAGACGACTAGGTCATTTATGTCGCATCGGAATGGATCAACTGAGGAAGGGACACGCAGTGGGCGTGGACTATTCAGAAGTCGATAAGGAACCATGTATCCCCTGCATTGAAGGTAAGCAGAATAGGAAACCTTTTAAGAAAGTTTCACATAAAAGATCAACTTCTGTTCTGGAACTTATTCATTCAGATATTTGTGGACCCTTGCAACGATTGGTCCGGTTTCCTCACGATGTTTTCCTTCGCTGAAAAGGTCATGGTAAATTTAAAATAAAATTTCGCACATAAATTCCGAAAAACTCAGAGGTTCGAGCCCGGGATTCGAACCCGCGACCCTCTGCTTGAGAGACCACAGGTCAAACCACTAGGCTACCACGGCTTTTTGTAACTCTCCTGTGTAAAGGTTTTTATTATTAATTTTACCCAAACGCTTTTATCAAATTTTACCAAAGCGTTTATATCAAAGCGTACCGTCAAAGGGAAATAGTTCTGAATCAAAAATTACGATGTGCAGCAACACTAATCCAATAATTTGATAAAATGCAGAACAATTGGCTAAGTAAAGTTTTTGGAAGAGGTGCAAATTAAATTAAAAAACTACGTCAACCGTACGTCAACTGTCACTTTTGAGTCAAAAGTGACAGTTGACGTACGGTTGACGTAGTTTTTTTTTTTATTACAAGCTAGTTCTAGGCACGCGTAGCTGGTCATCCATTAAATTTCACAAATGTCAAATCGACCACTTAAAAAAATATTTCTAACTAACAAGAGGGAATAAAAATAAAAGAGCTGCAGTTCCTCGATTATTAAGACGTGGACTGTCGAATAAAAATATAATTTGCACCTCTTCCAAAAACTTTACTTAGCCAATTCTGAAATACGTTGTATAACTTCCAACGAAGACTGGACTTTGTCACTCCGTCAACGAAATACCAACTTATTTTCTGTACCGCATTAAAACTACTTTTCTCCAACGGCATAATGCATTTAGAGAGACGGGACTAACGTCTGGAAGTCGTGAGCTAGTGTCTTACCGAACTTTCGGTTTCGACTTCGGTTTCGACCTAGCATCGCTAAAAAGTGGTATCGGTTTGGATGGTAGGTCGCTAAGTCCTACCTATCTTACTGGCTAATACTGTCACCTGGGTCTTTGCTCCACAAAATTGAAGTTCCAAATTTATAGTTTGTATGTCTTTTATGCTACCGAAGAATCTGATTTCATTTGGTGTTGTGAGTCTATGGCTATTTCATAAAAATAGCTTCAGTTTCAGCTGCCATTCAACCGAAACTAAGGCTGTAACCAAATTGGAATTCGTAATTTTTATCTCTGATTTCGCGCTCTCATCTGACATTCATCTGCTATTTCAAGTGCAACTTTGTTGTGTCTACGCATCGCTAATAGTCGTGTCATAACCTGTTCAATGACTGATTATAATTTAGCTACCTATTTTTCTTCTCACGAAAACATAACCATATTATGGAAGTTTGGGCCGAAACCAAGACTGTAGCTGAAATTGGGTTTCGGTTTTGTATTCGGCCGTAAAAGGTAACTTCGGTCACTATACTAAGCCAATTATTATGCAAAGGATTCAGAAAAGAAAGCCAACGAACACAAGTAAACTTTGTCAGTAGCGAATGCAACTTCGATATAAAATTTAAATTAATACAGGTACTCTAATTTCCTTTGCAAAGCTACAAAGTTTACGCGATTCTTCGACTAGAATTCATTCTGCTTAATGATGGATTTGCAATTCAAAATCTATTTGGAAAAGCGAAGGTGGTCTTAAATTATCATCAGTTACATGATATCTGTACTATTTCTATATTTTTTGCTCTTAAGAGAAAATCGGGTGGCCGTTTCTCCATAAAATGTATTCCCCTGTTTTTTCCCTGGATAATCACGATAGAACGAATATTTTTTACTAGACAATTTATTTTACCTCTGGCTTATTCTTACGTTTTTTTTAAACAAGAGACTTTCGAGCCACAAAAGTTCCCGAATTTCGATGTCTATTGAGACTTTATTATATCCGAAAGAAAATAAAAACAAAATCCGTTTTAAAAGAGGAAACAAGGGACTTTGAAAAGCCGTTTTTATCAATTTTGTAAGTATCAGTACTCGATTTATCCCAACTGCAGTTTCATGCTTTTTCCGGAGATTAAATAGAGAAGAGGGCAATACTTTAATCAAAAATATCTCCTTTTCAAAAAGATTCTAGGAAGAGAGGAGCTGAATGGAGACTTGCAAAATCGACCAATATTAATGTAACTAATATAAAAAATGCGAAAGTATGGATGGATGGATGTTTGTTTGTTACTCATTCACGCCAGAACGGCCCAACGGATCTGGATGAAATTCGACACATAAATAGAGAAAAGTCTGGAATAGCACATGGGCTACTTTTGTCCCGGAAAATTGTAAAGTTCCCGCGGGATAGCGATAAACGAATTCTTTGCAGACGAAGTCGCTGGCAACAGCTAGTATACATATAAAATACGGCACTAGATGTAATTATTATAAACAATTATAGTGACATATTTATTGGGTATTTTGACATTTTTTTTTATTGTATTGAGTTGTTAACATAAAATTATATTTACTAGCTTTCAACTCTCAGACATTTTTAATTGAAGTTTGTGTTGTTTGTGGATTTTAGATTTAATGTGTATATTTTGCATGTAATTCAGCTAAATGTGTGAACCTTTTAAAAAATATTCATCATCATCATAATATCAGCCGAAAGACGTCCACTGCTGGACATAGGCCTCCCCCAAGGCTCTCCACTCGGACCGGTCCGGTGCCTTCCGCTTCCACCGCGATCCCGCGATCCTGATCAGGTCGTCGCTCCATCTTGTTGGAGGCCTACCAACAGCTCGTCTACCGGTCCGCGGACGCCACTCGAGAACCTTCTGACCCCATCGGCCATCGGTCCTGCGAGCAATGTGCCGCGCCCACTGCCACTTCAGTTTCGCAATTCTTTGGGCTATGTCGGTCACCTTAGTTCTACTGCGGATATCATCATTTCTGATTCTATCTCGCAGAGAAACCCCGAGCATAGCCCTCTCCATAGCGCTCTGAGTGACCTTGAGCTTGCTCATGAGGCCCATCGTTAGCGCCCATGTTTCAGATCCATACGTCATCACTGGCAACACACACTGGTCAAAGACTTTGACTTCAAACACTGCGGTAATTTGGACGAAAAGACACTGCGAAGCTTTTCGAACGCTGCCCAGCCGAGTCGGATTCGACGAGTGATCTCTTTCTCAATAGTCAATATTTAAAAAATATTGCCTATTACCTTCTGTTAATCACATTTAATGCAAATAAATGATTATTATTATTATGTCTCATTATTTTCTTTGAAATAAAACTACCATGAGAAACATACATAAGTTTCAGAGTCCAGATAATTATACTTTAATTTCCTACGAAGTCTACACAGAAAGCGGCAGGCCAAAACATCCTTTAACAATGATCATGTAACAGTAAGTATTGAAAATTTTAATGAAAGCAGGACCCAATAAAAAGCAGATTATTCAGTTGCAACCGGTTAAAACAAGTTAAAACGTCAGAATTAATCAACTAAATGAGGAACACGGATAATAACTTAACGCTGTAAGCCAAATTTACTCACGAACTCCGAAATCACTAACTTAAAAATGTCGCTGTCGCCGTCACTCGTATAATTCCAGTAAAGGATAGCATGATATTATACTACTGTGATACTATATTATCTGTTGAAGTTGAGTAGTCTTGTTGTCGGAACTCCGCTTTGAACTCAATAATGCTTTAATTTGAATTGCTGCGAATAAAGTAATGAACATCATTCAATTGTTTATTTATTTTATTGTTTACGGGTTCTTTGTTAGTTTGCGATTTAATTACAAATGCAGATAAGTGGAAATAAGTTACATTATTTTTAACGGTAAACGAAGTTTTAGCTTGATTTTCAACTACCTTAATTTAGTTAAATTAATTATTAGTTTAATTAGCCAGGTACATTTTTGTCTTTCGTTCCTTAATACCATTTTCTACTGAATTTAGGTAAGTCGGTGGAAATACAAGAACAGCGTTGCGAGACTTTCATCTCTTTTTTTTTTTAGTAGCCTATTTGGTGTTCCACTGCTGGGCAAAGGCCTCCCCTTTCTCTTTCCACCAATCTCTGTCTGTTGCATTGCTTTCCCAGTCCGGCTCAAAAGTCTCCAAAAATCTCTTAACATGTTTACATGGCATTTGATTTTCCCTTACAGCATACATTGGTCATTTCGTGACATAAAATATCTCTCGGGTTTATTTAGGAATAATGGCTAAGGACGACAAGGCAGACCAAGAAGGCGATGGCGGCACGATTTGGACGCGTAATATGTGGAGGAATGGCCTGATATTGCGCCGGACCAAGAGTTGTGGAGGTCGAGAGGAGAGGCCTTTGCCCAGCAGTCATCATCATCATCATATCAGCCGAAATCATAATTATCATCATATCACTGCTGGACATAGGCCTCCCCCAAGGCTCTCCACTCGGACCGGTCCTGTGCCTTCCGCATTCCGCAACCACCGCGATCCTGATCAGTTCGTCGCTCCATCTTGTTGGAGGCCTACCGACAGCTCGCCTCCCGGTCCGCCCGGCAGTGGCACACCGCAATCTAACTTAATATTATAAATGTGAAAGTATGGATGGATGGATGGATGGATGGATGTTTGTTACTCAATCACGCCAGAACGGCCCAACGGATCTGGATGAAATTCGGCACATAGATAGAAAAAAGTCTGGAATAGCACATAGGCTACTTTTTATCCCGGAAAATTGCGTAGATCCCGCGGGATAGCGATAAACGAATTCTTTGCAGACGAAGTCGCTGGCAACAGCTAGTAGACTATAAAAAAAAAATTCAGCAGTAGTTGGTTGGGTTACATTAACTGAACCGCCCTACACAGAGTTTTCATTTAAACGATTCAAAATTTAGCCCCGCGCTTGACGCAGTTCACTTTGAATATCAGCGACCAATGTATGCCATACTGGTCTGGGAACAAAGAAAAAACATGGATTGTACCAGTTGCTTCTCTTCCCGCGCAAATGGTAAAAGCCCATCGAGGCTATGGCGAAAATCATAAGAATCATGTTATAGGCGATGCGGTATCAACCCATCACTATTTTCATTCGAAATCACTACCACCACTACTCATCACTATTCACATCACTATTTTGATTACATTTTCCACCTAGACGACCAAAATCTTTCTAAACGGTTGTGTAGGTCTTGTTACCATTGGCTCTGCCAACCCCGTAAGGGTTAAAGACGTGATTTTTGAATGTGCGTATGTATGTATATTTACATGACTATAAAGTCAAATTAACCTGACTATCTGCTGAAAAAATATAATGTTAAGAGACTTTGTATAGGTACCTAATTGCGTGTATACATACGCTATGTATTGTTCAAACCAAACGTTACTTGTACGTTGTAGGCTGAGTAAGAGTGCCTAACAAGAAAGTTGCAAACAAAGACAAACAAAATATCTTGCGCTGACTCGTCCGCAAGAAAATGATGTGGCCACGAAAAATGCCCAAGCTTACCACATACGTCTTTCTCCCTTACGGTGCAGACAGATCCAAGGGCAATAAGACCTAAGCGCCACGTTTAACATGATTGTGGCTGTATAGTAGAAAGGGTGTTACAAGGTTTTCAAGCTCAGGAGACCAATGAAAAGAAAAAGATTCTCACAACTGTACTTTATTGAATTTTTAATGTAAGTTACGTGCTGTCCAAAACAGCCACCAAAAAAACAAAAGGAACAAAAATGCTCCACTCGCAATAAACGCGTAACGCAAAAAGAATAAGCGCCTTGCTAAATAAAATAGCAGCGATTTGCCGATACGACTCATGCGGCCTCGTCAACATCAATGCAGTCTTTTGGCCCTAAAACTTTGATATTTTACATTGAGGTCGCACAAACAGATGGTTGGATGGAGAGGCAGAAAGGACAGATGGTTTTTCAAAGGATACAAAGCGGCTTGATACATTACCTACTGTGGCGTTTCGTGAAAATTACCATTAGGCTAACCTGGACAATATCATAACACTCTATCTCAAAGCAGCGATTGAAGAAAGAGCGAGAGAGAGAAATGTGGTAAAGGAACCCAGTGGGAATCGAGTTATGGCAATACGCCACAGATACATTATTACAAAAAGTTTTTTTGTAAACTAATTCAAAAACGCTAACTTATTAGCCTCAGTCGCGACCCATCTGCTGTTACTGCAGCCCCATTATCTGCCTCCATAACCCGCGTACAATCTCAAGCCTCTGAAATCATCACCATTCTGCAACGGCCTCCCTCCCCCTGCCCATATTTAATGACACTCATATCTCCAAGGGTGCACAGGAAGACACTGGGAGCTCTACGAAAATTGGTCGTTCATTTTACGGTGTAGAACTTTATCAAAGTACAATTAATAAGTGGGATGGCTCGATGATTGTTAATCGTTTAGTGGTTTATTACTCGTTAGGAGTTGAGTTAAATTTGTGGGTTTTTCTCTAGCCTTTCTACACGCCATGAGGAAATATTGTCCGAGTTCAAATCAGACACGCTAGCCATTGTCGTCCAATCACTTATCACTGCATTGCAAAACAAAGACCTCCATCGCGTGTGCTGTCTTTTCGCAATAAACTCGTAAATTACTAAATGAATTTTATTTTCATGCGGTTCCATCGCGAATAGTCTGACAGATGCGCGTCTGACACACACTTAACCAGTATTTAAGTATGAATTTGAATCGACAGAAAAACTTGAGTTTAGAACACCTTTGCTTAACACGATTAGTCCTAAATTACGATTGGGTTTGTGTTTACCTTTTAAACAAAAAAAAAATCTTGAAGTATTAGAAAATATTAGATCCAAAGCCAATTTCTATCAGATGTATTATAATACGTCAGTCATGCAGCCTTCCAGCCTGCACTAATCAACATTTTACGAAACCTCACTACTCTCCCTAATTTGCGTATAAAATCCCACCCCTCGTTAAATAAACTGTTATATCAGCACAGAAGTCGACGATATCGTGCACTTGTTTGGTAAGTAGAACTCGGCGTCTAATGAGATAAAGCAAGATACGTACAATCGCGCACGGCGCCCGTGCGAACTCTAATTGTGGCTCTTCTCACTTTATGAACTTTAACTTCTGGACCAGACTTCAATTAATCAGATTCGAAACATATTTTTAGAGGATGTAGACCGGGATTATTTTAAATGAGCTCCCAATACATCATTAGCCTACCTACCACTGCAGGAAATACAAATCGACCGAGTTACGTTTGCACCTCGATCGAATACGGCAACTATCTCTGTACCAAATTCCAACTAAATCGGTGCAGTGGTTTGCGTGAAAAGAAAAGAAATATTAGTAGGGATATCAGAGAATTAGGAGTAACTTGGGAGAATCTGTCCAACCCATTTTGGCAAATTACTAAATACACTTCTTTTCGTTGTATATCTTTGTTGTTCACTCCAGAGCCAAGCTTGTGGTAAATTTGGTAAATTTGTTTCTCAACGTCAACACTATGCCCTCTCGAAAAGACGTAACTGCCTTGGATCTTCTACAAAGATACCTAAATACCTAATCTATTTCTGTTGGCAGGGCAGGGCAGTATTATGAAGACTAGTACACATTAATTTAAACTATGTCCAAAAGTGATAAAGATAAACATTTAAATAGTTTAACTTTTTATTTATGATTAAATAATTAAATAATATAACATCAAAATTAGATTTAACTTAAATGAAAGATCAGACAAAAAAGTTATAACAATATTATAAAGGTACAAGAATATAAAAAATGTAACAATTGGTTTCAATATCATTTTGTTTGCGGTAAAACAATTAATTTTGAACTTTACAAATTTTCCTCGATTAATATTTTACGCAGTGCTCACCCCTTCAATTAGGCTTATGAACAATTTCACCAACGGGTTGAACCAACGACTGTCCTAGTTAAGTATTGTGTAACATGACAAAAAATTACTGGTCTAACTGTATCGCTTATCACGATTTTCACACATTATTATAAGAAAAACGAAAAGAAGAAGAATGATGATGATACCTACCTCTTCAGTCTTCTCGAGACCATGGATGCAAAGTCACGTTCGAAACGTCGAGGTATTTACAAAAATACTTTTTATTTACGTGATTAAGTCCCGTTTTTCTTAATAATAATTTATGAGCACTTCCTAAGACATTGTTCTACGGTGGGTCACGATTCACGTTATGGTTTAACTGTAGTTACATTTATAATGCGAGACAATGATACGCCAAATTGAGTTTTGCAACTAGTTTGTAGAATGTAAATAGTTTTCACAGCTAAATTTTAATGGTATTTCGTATTGATACAACACTTTGTTCTGGCAACGAGATAATTTTAACGAACTAACATTTTAATGTTTTCCATTTATGTTCCTTCATGTCATTTGGCGTATACTTTGTTGTAATAATTTCCACTGCCTAAGATTTATAACAATCTTCTTTAATCATATCTGCTGCCTTTTCTGCTATCATTATAGTAGGAGCATTTAGATTTGACCTAAGAATAGTGGGCATAATAGACGAATCAATGACCCTGAGATTCTTTATTCCATATACTCTTAGTCTCGCATCCACTACAGCATCATGATCCCAACTAGGTCCCATCTTACACGTCCCAGCAGGGTGGTAAATAGTAGCTGTATACTGAGTTAGAAGACAAGTAAAGTATTCATCTGTACCCCAAATAAAGTCTTCACAACCTTGAATAGGTGTCCTGATAAACGACGCACCACTCTGCGTGTAAGCTGGTGTAGTTTCTAAGCTTGCTACAAATTTCATACTTGCAACCAATTTGTCTACGTCTATCTGTTCAGTGAAAAATCTAGGGAATATCAAAGGAGGGCCAAAAACAGGATCAGTATAGTTTAGCATTATAAATCCTTTACTTTTCGGAACTAACAGTAATGGTCTAATAGCGATACCATTAAAAAATGATAAAGGAAATATATTACTTGCTAAATAAGTTTGAGGGTCAGAGTAGAACTCTTCGACATTCCTTCCGTCAGCATGAATTTGTATATCAGGCAAATCATGTTCAGCGAATGGAGTCTTAATGAAAGCTACAGCATTTAAAGTTACAGTAGACGATAAAGGCCCGTGCTTCTGTGGAGGCTGTGAATGATAATCGTATATCTCACTTAGTAATTGCTGACCATTGACTAAAGTTGACGTTTTATTGGACAAACCCAGTACTAAAGCGTCCGTTGTCACATGATCCTGTAGGTTATAACCAACTCTCAGATCTGCCAAAACTGGTATGCCGAGACTTTCTAAATGCGCTCTAGGTCCTATACCAGATAACATCAGTAACTTTGGAGAGTTGACTGGACCCGAACTAACAATGACTTCTTTAGAAGCAAAACCGGTGTACGGTATCCCATGTTTGATGTATTCTACTCCTATAGCAGTGTTGGTTACCTTGTTGATGATTATTTTTGTAGCATGTGCTTCATTAATTATTATTAAATTTGGTCGTTTGTTACGTATAGGCCTTATGTAGGCCGCGTTAACAGAAAACCTTTTTCCGTTTAAGGAAGTCGATTGGGCTAAATCAGTGCCGTATTGATTTTCACCGTTGAAGTCAGTGACTGGTAGTCCCATCTCTCTGTAACCTTGGATCATCATGAGCTCGTTTTTGTCAACGTAAGGAAAACGCTCGACGTTGAGAGGACCGCCGACAGCATGGTAATACTTGTTCAGAGATTCGAGGTTTTGATTGTTTTCTGATTTCTTGAAATACGGCAATACCTGAAATGTTGAATGAAAGTATTTTTATTTTAATTAGATTCAACAGGATTGAGATTAATTTTTGATGAGTCTTAGAACTTTGAGGACAAAGAATTAAGAGTAGGTAATCTAAAAGAGAATCTAGACAAGTTATCCAGTTGTTTCCCATAGAACACCAATGTGTTAATTTTAAGCTAAATCATTGGTACATACATACGTACACACCCTCACGCATCTTTCCCATAGGGGTAGGCAGACTTACTTTGTTCCACTTGCTATAATCCTGATACACCTCTTTCGCACTCACAATCTTTTTATACTCGTCGGTTTAGAGTAGTCTCGACCTGACCTTTAATAAACGTGTCTCCAATTTGGCCACGGAACGTTCGTTTAGCCCTTCTTTTCCCAACGCACCTATTCACGTTGGTCATTGTGTGTCACTCGTGGTGATAATAAACTTTTACATACTTAGAAATGTTTTGGATTTTTTTATGCTGGGCACCTCCCCTCAGAATGAGAGGGCTTGGGCTATAGTTCCCACGCGAGCCCAGTGCGGATTGGGAACTTCACACACAACATTGAATTGCTTCGCAGATTAGTGCAGGTTTCCTCACGAAGTTTTCCTTCATTGAAAAGCTCATGGTAAATTCTTAAAATAATTTCGCACATAAATTCCGAAAACTCAAAGGTTCGGACCCACGACCATTTGACTGAGAGGCCACAGGTCAAACCACTGGACTAGCTTCCACGGCTCTTTTTATATTAGTTTCACTCAATACCTCTCTGTAGCTCCAGCCAGGGTTGCCCTGTTCTGCCCATCCATCGTAGTCCGCTTTATTTCCTCTCATGTAAACCATGTAATTTACTGCACTCGAGCCGCCCATGGTTTTCCCCCTAAAATTCAATTTGAGAATTTATTTTTCATCAAAACAATGACTTCCACAAGATTGAAACTGCTCAAAGTAAATGCTTGAAGTAGTTTTTCTTTCATATTTCAAGTAGCTATTTTCATATTTCAAGTGCAATGTTAATAATAATCTAAAATAATGCAATCATAAAATGTTCGGCCAAATCAATACCTAATTCATTCAAGTTCACGTAAAATATTTGAGCAGTATTCAATCTCGTGAACACAAAATTAATCTAACTACTACTATAGGTTTGTTAATCACATTCTACTTAAATAATAACAAAATACCTTTATTAAGTACTAAACTAACATAGCATCAATAGATGCATAATTAAATTTGGATACAATTTGTTAAATTAGTTACCATAAAAAATACCGCCAACGTACACCCCCTTGCAAAAAAATCGGGCACCTATGGTTTTTCAAATTTTTAGGCATTACAGCTTAGAAAGTAAGCTTTTATGCACATAAAATTCAAAAGCCATGGGTGCCCGTTTTTTTTGCAAGGGAGTTTATTTATTTATCCAAATTTAATTTATTGCTTCTGAGAATTTATTTAACTACACACAATATTAATAACATTTTTCAAGTTATTTCTACACTACGTTCTGTTTTGCATTAATCACAATAATTATTACGGTGCTATAACTAATTTTAATAACATCCGCGAATTTAATATTGTTTCCAATTTAATAGCGCAGTGACATTTAATTAGATTATAAACAGTGATAATCGAATTTATTGTTTCAAAAACAATTTTGCCCGATTTCATCAAGTATTCTCCAATAATACCTAATTGACTAATTAAATTATATGATAATAATGGGTACGCAAATGTGTGGATTTCATTTATCTACTGTGTCGAAGCCAATTAAATTTGTTTTAGTGCAGACATGTATTGTTTTTTTTTTTTTGTAATTTTATACTTACACTCACAAAGATCATTTTTGGGAAGACGAAGAAATACAACAAAAAAACCTGATTAAGAACAAAATTTTTATTAAGTTAGTTCGATGGGTTTAATGGGTTAGTTGGGCGTATCACTTTCATGTTGCTTAAAAAGATCACAACGATGATTTCTACTAACTAATAACTCCCCAATCTTCTTTAATCATTTCAGCTGCTTTCTCACCTATCATAATGACTGGTGCATTTGTATTTCCACGAACTATATTGGGCATAATCGAAGCGTCAGCTACTCTTAAGTGTCTTATCCCATACACTCTTAACCTTGGATCGACTACAGCATCCTCGTCGTATCTGTGGCCCATTTTGCACGTCCCTGAAGGGTGAAAAATTGTAGCAGTGTATCTTGTAAACAGACAAGCAAAATAATATTTACTTCCCCAGTTGTATTCTTTGCAGGCTTCCATTGGTTCTCTGATGAATTTTACACCATTCTCTTTGAACGCCTTCGTGTTTTCTAATTTAGCAGCAAACTGTAATGCAGCTACTAAAGTTTTTAAATCCCTTTCTATAGTGAAAAATCGTGGGTAAATTAATGGTTGACCAAATACTGGATCAGTTTTGTTCAATGTCAAATATCCTCTGCTTTTTGGTAGTAGTAGAATCGGTCGTACATTAATGCTGTCATAAAAAGCGAGTGGAAAAGTATTACTCTCTAAGTATGTTGATGGGTCGGAGTAAAAATCATTTTTATTGCGACCGTCAAAATGAAATTGTATATCGGGTACCGTTTCGTCTTTATCTGCATATTTAGTCCTAATGAACGCGCTTAAATGTAGAGGTCCAGTCGCTGACAAAGGTCCATCTGTATATTCCGAACTTTTGTACTTATTTATTTCATTTATCAATTGTTTATTACCTACAAGCGTCGAAGTATTCGTAAGACCCATTATCATGGCGTTGGTAGTAGCATGATCTTGCAGATTATGTCCTACTTTTAGGTCTTTCACTACTGGTATTTCCATAGATCTTAATTCACTCTCCGGTCCTATTCCAGACAACATCAGTATTTTAGGAGAGTTCAATGCACCAGCGCACAAAATTACCTCCTTCGTGGCATGAACAACATGCCATTTGTTATCTTTAGTGTATCTCACACCATAAGCAATTCTTTTCTCTGGTTCAATTAGGACTTGCGTAACATGAACATTAGTTTTAATCTCAAGATTTTTCCTTTGGTTTCTTATAGGCCTTATAAAAGCTGCATTTGTAGAAACCCTCTTTCCATCAAAGGATGTTGTTTGTGTTGTCATCGTCCCAATTTGTATTTCCCCATTGAAATCAACTAGCGGCAATCCAGTTTCATGGAAAGCGTTCACTAACATAGGAACATTTCTGTCTACAAAAGCGAATCTTTCAACATTCAGCGGTCCATCTACACCATGATACTTGGTATCTTTTGCTTCTATGTCTCTGTTGTTTTCTGATTTTTTGAAGAATGGGAGAACCTGAAAATGTTCATCATAGAAACTCTCTGAATCAGTTTACATTTACATCCTTTTGTTTTTATTTATGTTTAGTTGATTGACCTACTTCTTTGTAGCTCCATCCATTGTTTCCCAATGCAGCCCAATCGTCGTAGTCCCGTTTGTTGCCTCTCATGTATACCAAATAGTTTATCGCGCTCGAACCCCCCATCACTTTACCACTGTGAAATGAAAATCATCGGAAAGCGGAAAAACTGAAATATTGTAAGTTTAAAAACTAAAGCCAATCATTAAATTTCAATTATTTGCTGGAAAAAAGTCATTTACTTAAAAAATATAATTATGTAGGTAATACATTAATGTGTAGATTAAGGTTAAAATTACTGTTAGGTATAATTAAAAATTTAAAAACTTGTGGGTATCGTGTAGCAAAACACATGTTCCCTACGAGTAATTACTAGAATAACTTAAAATAAATCTCACCATATTAAAGTGTCAAGGACTGTATTTTAACGTTAAATTGATAGTCACATACTTATTACTTATTTTGTAAAGATATTTAATCAGGTCATCATTATCAGCTAGATTCGAGGGTTAAAAGCCAAATTGGTTTAAGCGACATTTTTTGAACTTTACAGGAGAGCTGTTTAAAAGATTTATTTTTCGAAAAAAAAACATTACTTAATTACTGTTTTATCTAGAGTCTTCAAAGTTCTCTACAGCAATTTTTATTAATATAAGCTATAATTTTATATATTTTTGGTAAAAAATATAATAGTTATTTTCTGATTTAAAGGAAGGGAAAAACGGTTGAAATCTAATCTAGCCTATTACCAGGAAAAAGCAAAATGCTTTAAGTAACTAGCCTATATTATAGGCTTCTTCTAAAACGCGCCATTATACTATGTCTTCAGCTTGTCACATTCAGATTCTGCCAGTTACTTTCCGCAAATCGTTACTTCTCTTAGCTGGAGGGCGCGACTTACACTGCGCTTGAGTCTACACTCAAGACTTTATTCGTTCTTCTACAAGGTACTCTTCTATTAGGACAGCATATCGCCAACGGTAGAGGTAACCGCCGTCAATCAAGAGTGACGCTCGGAGTTGTACCACTACTACATATATTTGAATGCGCGAACCAGGATACGATTGCATAATCACTATTGGTTGACGTTTGCCAACGCCATATGGTAACAACTGCAGTAACCTATGTCACTGCACTGGCAACATGTTATCCGTATTGGTGTAAAGCCTGATACTCATCTGCGACCTGTGACCGTAACTGTTGCATGTTACAGTAGGTAACCAAACACCGTGGCGGAGCACAACACGGCAGGCTTGCAAGCTACGTTCACACAAGGCAGTTACAGCTCGTAGATGACTATCCTAAAACTAACCTATAAGAGAGATTAAACATTTACAATGTGCAGCGTCATCGGTTTTGCGCTGGTCTAATTTCTTCCTGAGTCCTTATCATTGATTTCTTTACCTATACCCTCACCTTGTCCAAGAACAAGATTGACCCCTCTGGGCTCTGCAGGTCAACTTCTCAGGCTGGGTCCTATACCCCCAGTCAATGCTGGAAGCGGCCAGAACCGGGGCCAATGCTGGCACGCTGGTTATTTCAGGCTCTTCTGTACCGGCTTCTAGGAGAAGAATCTGGAAAGTAACCATCGTTGTGTTTAAGTGAAGAGTTAAAATAAGTAAGACAAGGTCTAAGGTCAGTGGGCTATAGGTCAGTAGGATGGTCATAGTTGGATATGTAACATCAGGCTGGCTTAAAGACTACAAAATGAGGGTACAAAAATTATCAGTGGTGAAAAAATTGAGAGATTTTCAGTAGTGGGTTTGATTGATTGATATGACAGAGATGTATATTTAATGGAATGCTGTTTTCAGCTGAATAATGATGAAAAGGGAATTTGAGGAGGACTAACTATCCAAAGTATCTGGTAGATGTATGGATAGCTGATAGAAAAAATATATTCGGATGAATAGTAATATTTTAAAAGAACATTACGATACGCAAACATACTTATTTCCTAAATCTGATTTAAAACAGATTGATTTTAAGTCGCTGTCAATTTATTGAAAGTGCGAACAATTAAAATAAACCATTTAATGAAATATCCATATTCTAGCACTTGTTTATTGTTTTAATGGTTCAGGATAATGTTGTGGTAAGTATTGATTAAATAACACACGGTATCACACTGCTAAGTATTTGATGAGGGAAAATGGAAATTAAAGACATTTTAAATACAAGGTTTGCTTAAATTGTTTGCAATTTCAATTGACTGACAGTTTAGACTTAGTAGTGATTACAATTAATGAGATAGTTACTAGTTGAATGCAATATGTGTTCGAATTTTAGACCATTTGGAAGCTACTGTTTAAATAGAGATCTCAAAAAATAAAACCCAAATAGTTTTTACCCGACTAATACGAAGACAAAAAAGGAATTAATCAGACACAGGTCTCATAATACATTACACTAAAAGAAAGTCATAAATATTCAAGCATATTAACATATTCATCTGTTCTCCTGGCGTTAAAAAACATTCAGTCGAAGCAAAAAAATGAAGCCCCAACTAACTCAAACAATTTACATATGCCGCTTGTTCATCTAAAAATCCTTTATAAATGAAAACAGCTAAAATTACAACGACGCTTTTGATAATGTTGAGAAGTCCATATTTTTTACTACCCGCATCAATGCACCCACCGTTTGAAAGTTTAAACAAACTCATTCCAATGAAACTTCTATTGGGTGTAAACTATGGACATTAAATTAATAGCTGCGAGAGTGCATGTGCATAAAAGCTTGTTGTTTGTGTTAACTCCAAAACTTTGTGATACGTGAATTACGGGGAAACTTTTTAGTGTGTGCTATTGTTTTAACGTGCCATTATTTGCTTTAAATTTATGTTTTGGTGGACAAAATTCTCACGTTACCGAGTACGTAACTAATAATTACAAGTAATTTTCTAAACGACATTGAACATTAGAACACAGAAAATTCTGAAAAGTATAGCTATGACCGAAAACCGAACATGGATCCTCCCTCATCATTCTGTGACCACCCATAGCAGGTTAACAAGTAATATTTAAAGTTTTTGTAGCCGTTACCTCATCATTTCACAAAAAAAACTTTGACGTTTTGAACACACTCCTCCTTGAGGCTCATAGTACGACAATACTCTCACTCACACTTATACCTAGGTTTGATATTCGAATTGGCCAATCGTACCCTGAAACCGAATGTAGCTCTAAGAGGTCAAGAACTGACAGCTCTTAAACTTAAATTTGCTAAAAAATAATAAATGTCATTGAATCAGAATCAGAATCAGATTTTTTTATTGTCATCATTGTTACATATTCGACACCACTCGATCATCATCATTCATCATTCGATTGTAGTTAAGCTCAGTTTAAATGTATCTTCTTTATATGCCTCTCCATCAGTGAAGGTTGGCAGTCAGACTCTTACCCCCTTATTTATAAACGCTCTATATAAGCTTGTACTAACTTATCAATCGTTTGTCCTTATCTGTCACATTGACATTTACCTGTCACAGATAAGAACAAACAATTACTAAGTTATTAGAAGCCTATAGATCGTTTATGAATAAGGGGTTCAATTTTTTCTTACTCATAGCCAACGCAGAGTTGCTCTACGGTTCTTATACCGGTCCATTCCCTGAGGTTTCTTAGCCAAGATATTTTTCTTCTTCCCACCTTCCTTTTTCCTTGTATTTTCCCCATCATGATGGTAAATGTATAGAATTGTCAATTTTAAACCAGGATTAACGACTAAATCGAAGTACCTATTTTTATTTATTTATTTATTTATCCTATAATTGACCTAAAAATCTTGAAACTGAAATCTATACCTACTCAATTTTAAGTTCTTAATATCACGTACTTTAGCTTCGGAAACTAGAAATATAGTATCGCCATTTATTAAACCGAAAGTTTAGCAGCAGTAGCGGTAGAACTGTTTACAATTAACCACTGCGTCCAACTTTCGCGTCTAATAAATCTAAAGTGGTTGCAGCATTCGATCTAGATACAATGCCGACTCCAACTCGGTCAGATACTAGGTGGTCACCGACAGAACCCTAGTTACTGGTACGACTAATACGAATTGGTAAATTCCTAGGTACCTAATTAACTATCGTTTTTCATGCTATCTAAACGTGTCACCAGCAAAATAGCTCTTGAAATTGATGTGAGTTGAAATGCATATTAATTAATATCAATTTGATTGCTTTAGACTTAATTTTACGTGACCGCGATTACCTTCGACAAGCTCCCGCTATTTCGAGTTTCCATGCAATGGTTGCGGTTATTTGGGAGCAAAATAACACACTAGTTTTAGACCACAATTCATCTTAAAAATCGTAAACAATTAAAAGGTAAAAACTGTCAAAAAAGGTATATAAATATCCACTACAAGATCACTTAACTTACATACACAATTACACAGTCATGGTGTCATGATGGTCCCATCGGAAGACCAGCGCTGGCTGCTGTTCTTATGTTTTTTACTTCGTTTGTTTTCTTTTGTTGTAATCAACGAATAAATGTTTTCTTTCTTTCTTTCACATACATACATACCATCACGCCTCTTTCCCATGTGGGAAGGCAGATACTACTTTGTCAACAACAGAACTGTTCGTTGTTGTTTGTTTGTGTGTGTTTGTGTGTTTGTTGTGTGTGTGTTTGTGTGTTTGTTGTTGTTTGTTTGTTATTGTTTGTGTGTTTTTGATAACTTAACTTAATAGGTTATTATCAATGTTTTAATTTGACAGAAATTACAGTTCCTTCTCAACTGGTCAGTGAAACCATAATATTGAGCAGTTAGATCCCAAAAAAAATTAAGTTACGAAATAAAAACTTTTTTAACAAAACGTGTGCATTTATGACCGTAAATATTCACAATACATACATACTTTTTATAATATATCCATCCCTTTCAGGGCAGACAAAGCCTAGATGGTAATAAATATAAGATTTCAGGCTACGAGTAATTTAGTGCGTTTGTGGGCGTGAGGAAAAGTAAATCAAAATAGTGGTAGGGTAGCTTAGCTACATGATTCCTAAGATTTTCGTAAATTCCTTCGAGTTTTACAGTCTGCGCGAGATCAGGAGCCGCTGGTACACTCCATGTTTTTCTTTGCTGTCCGAAAAAGAACGGAAAAAAAGAAACCACGTTTGTGACGAAACGTTACAGCCGCATCGGTTTGTACAGAGCATTTACTGGGTGCACCTAATTGAGACTACAGGCGCGTTGTTTAAAACTTAGTTCGGAGTTAGTTAAAAAGCAGGAACTAGGGGTTCAATTTTGTATTATATTACATTGGTATGGGGATACGCCAAGGTATGGCAACTTTTATAATTTTAGCTTGTGCTTTATGCAACAAGGGAGGAAAACTAGTATCCAGTGTGGCTAAAGTGGCATACGCTCGACATTATGCTTTCGCGTATTTAATTAGCTGACGCGGTTTTCCGTAGGTTCAGACTTATGTTAATTCGATACAATTCATTCCATTTTCTTACCGTGTAAGTGTTGGCGGTTAAGACGGAATACCACGTACTCCCTTTTATGCCAGTAATATCACAGTAATATCGCGTCACTGTAGTGCCTCAGCAATGTTTGCGGGGGCACAGGTTGACGGATTCGCGGCTATTATGCGAAAACGGTGCGCCTCCCTACCACAGTACATATAAGCACAAGCAGTAGGGAATCTACGAACAAATCGGTCGAAACGAACGCACACATAGACACGCGCTTTTACACGGCCCCTAAGCGGATCTCGCGGTGCCGTCAGTCGCGAGTAGCGCATTGAGACGAGCGGCCGTGTTCGTTTTAAACATGCCAAGAGCATATTGCGCAGTGTACGGCTGCTTGAACTCGGCTTCTTCAAAACCGGAGCTTTCGTTTTTTAAAGTCCCTGCTGATGTTGAAAGGTAAGAATGATACTATATTATTATGAAATAAAATGTATATATTATTTTTATAACGAGAAATGTCAGATCTATGTCACTTCTCCGACAAATGCTTTTTCTGTTAAATAGAACGTTTGGCTGTTTCGATGATAAGTAAGTAGTTGCCGTATATTATAGACCGTGTTTTTGGTGAAAAATTTTTCTACGGTCTTTCATTGTTATCATCTTGCATCTATAGTATATGTACTAATATATTATAGAAAACTACACTTGAAGGATAACTTGTCAAATAGGTAGGGCAAACCTTGGTTAAAAAAAAACTATTCAATTTAACAAAAATTAATCGACAACCCTAACGCTTTATTGGAGCGTAGGTACTTATTTCAAAAAGTAGGCCTATCTTCCCTACTGCTTTAGCTTATATATATATACTGTGTCCCTACTGAGCCGCTGGGGCGGCAGCCCTAACAGCATCCTGGCGGCGCTATCTGACGGGTGGGACTCGCCCTTGCTTCAGCGATGGACGAAGCTCCACGCTCCTTTATTGTAACTGTGCCTAATTAATATAAAATAATACGTAATATTAGATTATAAGCTTATTTTTACAGTTTTGTACACTAACCCCTGATTCTGTCCGAAATAAATGGTTTATTATTATTATTATTCTTTGAATGATTTTTTTACTCGACATTAATGTCGGATTTTTTTTGGCCATGATACGGGCGTACGCCAAGTATCATGGTACCATTGTGTAGTTATGTGTTTGTGTGTATGTTGTGTTGGGTGGTTGTGTGGGAGTCTATGTCTTCGTCTTCTTGGTTATTATGATTATTATTATTATTATTATCTCTAGCTGTCTGTACTTCCACACTGGAATATAATAATACAAGCATTACCTTTAGCAGCAGTATTATTAGCGTATTAGAGGAATAAATATGAGAAAGTTTCGTGATAAATTTTTTTTATAGACTAGCACATAGACACGAATATTTTCGACAGCTACTGCTAGTTAGGTAGTACGATAATAATTGAAAACGAAATCTTATTACTAACTTACTTACTTTGTATTGCTTCATCGTTTGTGTATCCATAATTGAGTTTTAGTTGCACATTTACGTTCAAGGACATAGCGTAATGTTTCCACGTGTCGTTGTCACTAAGGCCTGGTTCATTAAGTGCCGTTCCATTCATACTACTAGTCATTAATTTGAGAGTGAGAAGGACGGTATGATAAAAACTTCGAAAATTTAATTTAGGAATCCCTTCTGATTGGATTTTATTAATTCATACATATGTAAATCACGTCAACATACGCGGTAGACAGAGCCCAAGTAAGGTAACAAGGACCTATAAAGACCACGTTTAGAATAACTGTAGCCGCACAGGTGGAAAGGGGAATCAAAAACAGTGATGGGTTGCTAGCCGCATCGGCTGTAACACGATTCCAAAGATTTTCGATCATACCCTTCATGGGCTTTTACCATTGGTACATTTCTATCAAATGTAGGAAGGTGTTATGGGTGGTGTAGCGGTATAACACGCATAACGGAACGATGAGAAAATGTGTTCAATTCCCGGCTATAGCTTTACTTTCGGATTTTTCCTTGTTATCATTTTCAGTGTCGCTTAGAAATTTAAATATAGGTTACGTCAAAATCACTCTCTCTCTCTCTCTTCTTCTTCTTTTTCTACCTTGATCTACCCAATGCTGAGAAAAGGTCTCTTCCATTTTAGACCATTCTGTACGGTCCCGAGTTTTCCACATCCAGTCCTTCCCAGCCGCTCGCACCAAATCATCCGTCCACCTTGCCGGCTGTCTCCCCACATTCCTGAACCCCTTTCGTGGTCTCCACTCCAACAACTTCCTTCCCCATCTTCCATTCGACCTACGGCAAATATGGCCCGCCCACTTCCACTTCCTAGAGGCTATGGTTTTTGCTATGTCGGTTAGTCCCGTTTTCTTGCGGATTTCGTAAAATCACTGGCATATTGTATACTTACCTTGTTCTTTGTTTCTGTATTGTTTTGTACTGATTTGTGGTGTTCAATAAAGAGTATTAATTTGTATTGTGTTGTATTGTATCACTGGTTATGGTCACGTTCAACCTACCACCTTCACCTTGGCAGTAACGTGTTCAGTTAAAACAAAAGAAATCATTGTTTTTAAAACCTTGACACCACCTTCCGTTAGTCGTTCATTGATTTAGCAACTTTTAATTGGAGTGTAGCAAAGAGACCGAGATTTTATTGACACAAACAAGGTTAAGAATATCTTTGCCATTACCTTTGACGTCTATTATTCTGTCTTTGTACTTTGTACCTTTAAGCGTCAGTTATCTATGATGACGTCTCTGTTTGTTTCTTAGTAATGAAAAGAGACGGAATTATACAAATACAAATACGTTTATTCCGTACATAACTGACTTGACAGGGAGTGGTGTAACAGGCCCTAAACCTCTTTGTTATTAATCGCAGTAGGGTAACCATATATAACTCAAAAATGGGATAGTTTAAAACTCAAATTAAACAAACCCTCGATTATTTAAGAAGCATAAGACTTAATAGAGGGATTTACACTAAGAATGATGTGGGTATAACATAATTTTGTAGAGTTGAAGTTAAAGTTTAAGTTAATTACATAATAATAAAGCTGAATTTCATACTGTTTCCACTCAGAATCCCGAGCTCTTTTCATAAAAAAGATGTCCCGAATTTTTCATACGTTTGTATGTTCTTTCTTTTCGTTAAGTACGCCATACAAAGTGTACATGGAACATAGTAACAAAATAGGAAGAAACTTTGGGACATTTTTTTGTCCCATTAAGACTGAAAGAGCTGTGATTGTGAGTAGGTAGGAACACCATAAAATTGCTAGGACATATTAAAAAAAAAAAACGGCATTATGTTGTAACATGGTAAACCTGCGCGACGCACCAAAAGCGCACTGGCCGCTTACAAATAAAAACTAAATTCTAAATTCTAAATTTACGATCGGCTTTTGTTTTTTCCTGGGACTCGCTCGATTATTTGGCAAGGAATAAGCCGCATTTCGGTACTTTATTCGAATTATATTTTATAAGACTGAAGATTGCTTGTGTAAACTACTTGTATATAATTATAAAAGGGCTGCCACTAACGCAGGTACTGTAAATATTAGCTTTACTGTTCTAGAGTTTAATTATTTTGTGAAACCTAATCCAAATCTCGTTTAGTTTTTCTCACTGGCCTAGGCTACACTGAAACGAGGCTTGGATAGGCTTTACGAGCTTTAAGCAGGGTGTTTGATTACAGCCCTTCCTTTCCCGTCTACTACCTACACCACACTTCCGCTCCTCCAACTCTCCGCTCTGACGCCTCGGAGCAGTCCGAGGCCATCCTGACACGACACCCTGCCCTGCCTGCTTCCCTGCCTACACGAAGTCTCAGGCCAGTGCTTATTATCCTTTCAAGAGCAGTGCTGACTGAAACGACTTTGTACATATTTATTTTGTATTATATTTTTTTACACCCACGCCTTGTTTTCTTTGCTGTTCTCCGCTAGCCGGCGACAATGTTTGAGAAATGTATAATGAATATTTTTTTAAGTGTACAGATACAAACTCAATTCAGGGTTAAAAGCGGAACTATTAAGCCGTATCTATTATGTAAACTTGTACAGAATACAGTCCCCAGAACTTGAGAACTGCAATTGTAAAAGTTTTCCGCTTTGAGACCGACTCCCGTTGTTTTAGTTTTACGGCGAATAAGACAATTAGACAAACGAACTGGAAGAGACAATATAGTTTTATTTGTAAAAGGAAGGAAAACGTTACGGGCAAGTGGGTCACAAGAGAAATAAGAGCGGATTGCGTCTTTTTGTGTCTGAAAGAAATAATCGAGTTTTTTTTTATTATAATTCTAACATATATTTTTATTTTAATCGACAAATTTCATGTCGAGAATACTCACATGATTTTGGAAAAAAGCTGATACTCTTTAAACTGCAGGCCTGATTTTTACCAAACATGGCTAACAAACACCGCAAAGAAACTGCCTTTCGAATGAATAAAACCGCATCGAAATCAGTTCGTCCATTTGAGATATACTATGCCACCGGTAAATAATTAACTAAGTAATATTTTATTGAACTGAAAAATATATAACACTACACTGGTAAATTTTGTTTAATCACATCTAGTTCTTCTTCATCCTGCAGCCAAAGTTTAGTAAGGACATACTAATTTAAAGACTATCCGAGTAAACGATATCGCGAGCAAGAGAAATGTTATTTTTTTCTTTTCAGCAACGCCCTAGTCTTTTTATTCTTTTATATTTTTTCTTGGCGGGTTTCCTTTTGCTGAGATTTCGTGCTAAATGGTTCGGGCTTTTTTAAGATAAAAGACGATCTGTGTTTATATAAAAGCTACTTAACTGTATTACTCGTAAATGATTCATGGTTAATTTGGTGTAGTGGTATTCCACGGAATGTGGCCTTAAAATTAGATTTTTTAGATTTATTTAATTAGTTGTTTATTTCATAAAAGCTACATTCATCCCGAATTTCAAATTTCTAAGGCAACTTTTGACTTAACGGCAATTTTTGTAGAAATACCTGTTCCAATTATTGTATCTTTTGATTGGTATTAGAAGTTTAATATTTTCATTGTTACTAAGATCAGTAATCAGTAACCAGACATTTATTTGTTCAAACATGGTCTAAAAAATAAGATGGTTAGCTGTCAATTTTGAGGTGCTACCTGTTTATCACTAAGATATACGAATATTTTAAAAAGTTATGTGTATTTTAAAGAGAAGAAACTTGAGAATTTAATATTAATTTCAGCCTGATCCCTGCACGTGTTCCTGAGATAACAGCTCTAGCCAGACTGACAGACGAAGTCAAGTGTGAGTAGGCATTTACTAGGCAATCGTGTAAAAAAGCCGTGGTAGCCTAGTGGCCTTTCAAGCAGAAGGTCGTGAATTCTAATCCCGACATCACATTTGAATTTTACCATGAGCTTTTCGGTGAAGGAAAACACCTGCTCACATCTGCGAATCAATTCAATGGTGTGGTGTGTGTGAAGTTCCCAATCCGCACTGGGCCAGCATGGGAACTATAGCCCAAGCCCTCTCATTCTGAGAGGCTGTTCCCAGCAATGGGATGTATAGGCCGGAGATGATGATGATGAGGTGTGCCACCCTAGATCACATCTATACTTACCATCAGGCGTGAATATGTCGCATAAAAAATAGACAGACATACATATGAATGAAAAATGATTCTTTCAGGAGTTCAGTGTTTTTCTTTTGAAGTACGGAACCCTAAATTAGGTACTTATATTTTGGATAATATTTGACTAGATATAATTATGATTTGTTTAATGAAATTTAATATGCTTTGACGATCCCTATTTATTTTTATTCAAATGTTATTAGAATTATAAAATTGACATAATTTTTTTACACAACTTATTATTTTTGACATTGTATTTTATTTATTGTTTTAGTGTTTATAATTTATTATACTCTTATTATTAATAATTTTTGACGATCACAACAGAAATACTTATATTTTTGTGACATGCATGTTTTTATATAATGTAATTTTTGTTGACGAAAAAATAAATCTAATCTAATCTAATCTAAAATAAGTACCTACCGGACAATTTGTTAAGTCAACTGTAGGTTTAATTTATCTAATAAATATATCTTAATGAGGTTAAACGGATCTGAGATCTGAGTCAGCTTGAAACTGTAGCCTTTAACGCTATTGTTTAAGATGTTATCTCTCAACCAATACACGATTGGTAAACAGAAATTTTCTCACGACTCATTGTACAATTTTATTGCTAATTATTCTCTAATCATACGTATAGAATATAGTAACAGATTGGTAACGCAAGAAACAACGATATAATATATAATACAATGACGGCACTGCACTTGACTGCTAGAACAGAACAAGAGCGATCACCCATTATTGTGCATATTATTGCAATATTCTTGCTCTACTCGTGAGTAACATAGTATCAGTAATGATGCAACGCCATCTCCCACAGCACGGGATTATTCTCATACGAACACCCACCATTGTTGCATTATGTATGTGTTATAAAAATGACAGTAACTAGTTCCCTATGTTAACTTAACACGTTGCGTGCGACGTCGATTTTGGTAGACTTTTCGAAGTGCGTTACGGGACAATTTTAGATGGATATTTAGCTCGATTTTTAAAGCACGTGTGCGAAAATAACACACGAGAGATGAAAAATTGAGTTGAACTGTAAAAAGAAAATTGGGCCCTAGTGTTTTCTCACGAGGTCCACCCACTTTGGATAAAAAGGAAAGGTTTGCTAGGCAAAAAAATAATAAGGCAGTTCCGCAAAAAATCAAACAGAGCCGAAAGAATTATCAGCTTAGTAATAGGTACGCTGATTTTCAGCTGAAGTCCAAAATTATAATTAACAAGCTATTCCCCGCGACTTCGTCAGCGCAGAATTAAAATTTGTGTATCTCAGACAGTTTCAGTTTTTCCGACACTTCTGTTCAGTACATGAACATAAAAATATTAATAATAATAGAATTAATTAATTTAAAGCAATATAATTAATTTCATTCAAACATATAGTAGCTAAACATCTAAAAATAATAAAGTTGCAACATTTAGAAATGTAAGAAAAACCGTGTTGTTTATGATGGTTCTTTTTCAGCCTTCCAATACGCTGGCTGTATAAAAAATTTGTATTTAGTTTTTATACCATAATACTTTTTAAACTTTCAATAAAGTTATTTCAAAATTCCTCGCATTGTTTCATACAACTTCAATCAAAATATCGTCATATTTCAACCAATTTACACATAAGCTTGATAAATTATGTAGGTATTAAACCTTTCTTATAAATCAGTCTATCTACGAGGAAAACCGCATAAAAATCCGTTCAATATAGATTGCACGCTGAAGGACTTGTTTTGTAATATGATTATAATTTTTTCATAAATCAAGTTTAATAAGAAACAGCATCAAGGGGGAATACCTATACGATTAAGACCACCGCAGTGAAAGTCGATTACAGAAAAACAATTCCCGTGCCGCATGCAACGTGTTAATATTATTCATCTAACGTTGCATACGAGTTATACAACGATAACACTGAATGCAATTCAGTTGCATCAACTTGATGGGTATGTTATAAGTATAAGTACCCATAGAAGAAATTGCAACGACGAAATTATCATATACTCAGCGGCATATTTAGCGGAACACAAAAAAAGTTAGCAATACGCATACTTCATGCTTGACCAGAAAAAAAATAAAAATAGTTACTTACACTTTTTTTGTGTTCCGCTAAATATGCCGCTGATTGTATAACTCACGATTGTAAGTTGGGAACACGCCGACTAGTTTCGGTCTGTTTCGGAAACCTTCCTCAGGAGTGAGTGTAGGGCTGTGTCCGTCGTGAATGCACTCACCCTAGGGTAAGGTCTTATCGCACTAATGTTTAATTTCCTTTTCTTTTATTTAATAATGCAAAATATTGATTTTGTTAACAGTACTCACCCTCCATTTCTTGACTTCAGACAAACGATTAGCCAAAACACAACCAGCAGACCCAGCTCCAACTATAATAAAGTCGTATTCTTCTGGCACACGTCTTTTTCTTCTGTTCTTTTCTTTTTCAACCTTCACGGGCACCTTTTTTGAATCCGCCGTATCCGCATCATAGTAACCTTTGTCATTGTTAAACTCAAAATCAAACTTTCCAAAATTCGAATACGGATTCTCGAATTTCCTCTCGAATTCAAATTTAAATAACGGTTTTTCCGGCTCCGAATAGAGCGTTCGAGTAACGTAGCTGTTCGTTGGTACATTTGATTTATACTGATTGATTGGCGCGTCTTGCAAAACGGGACCTAAAGGAGTAGGAGTTCCAATTTCCGAATTTAATATTGAACGTGTCGGCCCTAATGGGTCTTGAGTCGGTCCTAGAACGCTAGTTTCAAATGTAGGGACCCCGAGGGAACTTGCGAAGTAATAAGGATTTCTTTTGCTATACTGTTCATCTACAGATCTCCCGAACAGTTGAGCCAGAAGCGTCAGATACAGGAACCCAGTTTGAGAACACTGCGTTAGCGGCGCGTTTTGCTCAGTGCAAATTTGGGATATATCCGGCGGTAACCAGTAGGATGACATTGTCACTCGTTCACCGTCACTTTGACATTACACTGTTACTGATAAGTGTTGGCTGATCGTAAGCTGGCACTGAACTGAAACCGCGTGAGAAGTAAGGCGGTGGTAGGAGCGGCCTTCGCTAAGCAATTTTTTGCATGCGAAACATTACTTATTCACTTGTTAATTGTTGCGACACTATCAATACGGTTCGTTACCTTTCACGGGTGATAACCGTGAAATGGATTAACATGTTTTTTTATGTATAAGAGGGGTAAACGAGCAGACGGGTCACCTGATGGAAAGTAATCACCACCGCCCAGGGACACCTGCAAGACTTGGGTATCGAAGGTGCGTTGCCGGCCCTTTCAAGAACAAAAATGTGTCATTATTTCGTGTAATGACCTGTAGTGTTAGAATAAGTGGATATTCCTGCGAGGGTAACAAAGTTTTGGCTTAAGAGCCGTTCTGGGGTCCTGCCGTACTTAAATGAAAAAACTGATATATTTTCTAGTGTAAAAGGGATTATGTCTAAAATAGCTACTATGTAGAAAATCCTGAATTATCCTGTTTTTCACTAGGACCCCAGTTATTAATAATGCAACTTTGTCTATATCAAATATCATAGACAGAGGCTTAGGTAAGAAGATCTAAAGGCCACGTTTGGCATAATTATGGCCATATAAGTGGAAAGGGGAATCAAAATAGTGATGGGTTGTAAGCCACATAGCGTATAACATGATTCGTAAGTAAAATGAAATTAATTTCAGAAAATGTTAATGTGGGAGTGTACTAGAAATATTTAAATTTCATTGGAACCAATGAATACGAATAAATATAGGTAATCAAGAACTCGAGACCAAACAATTGTATTTTTAGGGTCCCGTAGCCAAAGTGGAAAAAATGGAACCCTTAATTTTCGTATTTTGTTTAAGTTTATAACGATATTGGTTGGAAGTGTGGGAAAAAGCCAAAATGTCTCGGACATTGTTAGTTCGGGTATTACGGTAACCTGGAGGACTGAAATGAGTGGACACGGGAAGTCACGACAAGAGCTATATTCCAACTAACTCAGTCGCGGCGGACGCAGCCGCGGTAGATACACATTTTACAACTACCCACTTACATTACTAATAAAAAAATTATTACACTTTTTGAATGTACAACAGAACTGAAACCAAAAGTAGCATTATTTGCACTGAAAATAAACTTTTCACACCACTTGCTCGACAATGGCTAATTATATAGCATGTAAACCTTACTCAAAGTAACTCATTATAGCCCTTGGCTCTAGCCGGGTAATAATATTGTACTGAATTTCATTATAACCCGCCGGTTAGTAATATGAATCTCACTTGTCTTAGTTCTTATTGTTATACACTTAAAGTCTAATTTCGTAAAAATCGCACGGCTCCGAAAATCGCGATGGCCATGCCACCCGACCCGCCGCAGCGCCAGCCCCACAACGACCACCACCGAAACAAATTTCAAATAAAACAAAAGCCGCGAGCCTTTGCTGACGCTGTAATTACAGTTAGGTACGCATTAGAACTGCTAAGATTCCAAATAAAAATATTACTTACCATTACACAACTGGATCAATGTCTCAAATATAATTTTTTACTTTTAATTCTGTTTTACTGTTGTTTTAATTAAATTCTTTTTCTAGTTGCCTTGGTTTTTATTGTCTCGCAAAAGGTGAGAAAAGTAGAGTATACTCCTCGGGGATAAAACTGTTTATGTCTTGGGTGCGCTTAAATCCTTCGCTCCTCTCAGGACTCATCTTAATTCCCTCGCTACGCTCAGGAATTAACTCATAACACCCTCGCTTCGCTCGGGAGTTAAATTTAGAGTCCTTCGCTGCGCTCAGGATTCAATATCGCGCCCGTGACATAATACAGTGCTTTATCCCCTCGGTGTACAATCTACTATTAAACACCTGTTAATGTAAACAAACGGATAACTCACGTTGTATTACGTCGGAAAAGGTCCGACAGTTTCGTATCGACTCGCGATTCTTAATCATGGTGCGACGGGGGACCTTTTCCGACGTAATAAAACGTGAGTTATCCGTTTGTTTACATTAATATGTCTGAGCCTCACGGTAGTTTTATATTAACAATTTAAACACCTGAGCTAATATGCTTGACGTTCGGGCTCTTGCGGTCGCATTTGCTATCTCTTTCTGCCCTTACCCTTAACCATTTGCCAGAAAGAAATTGTGATCAGACAATAAGGTCTGTTGACTGTAATGTCAACAGACCTTATTGTCAGACCTTGTTGTAAATAAATTGAATGTAATGTATGTAAACAATGACATCATGTAGTTTTTATTGTGTAAAATGCATTTGCAATGCTGGGTCACCTCTAGTGTCTGCTTCCGCACTTGTGCGTCAAATATAGCAACAATTTATCTGGCAGGTGTATGGTAAGCCATTATGACATTTTCTGTGAAAAGGTTCCAAAGCGAAACCCTATTCAGTTTCGTTCAGTCCTTATTCGTAGAATTTGCTTATGGCTTTTTTCGATATAAAAATATCCCAAGGGACTGAAACTATCTTTTAACCAAATTCATTACCCACAAATCACCTTATTGGTGAAAACCGCATGAAAATCCGTTCAGCAGTTTTAGAGTTTACCGCGAACAGACACATGGAATAATTGTTCCATTCTTTAGGGTTCCGTTCCCAAAGGGTAAAAACAGAACCCTATTACACTAAGACTTCGCTGTCCGTCCGTCCGTCCGTCCGTCTGTCACCAGGCTGTATCTCAAGAACGTAATAGCTAGACAGTTGAAATTTTCACAGATTGTGTATTTCTGTTGCCACTGTAACAACAAATACTAAAAACAAAATTATAATAATTAAGGGGGGCTCCCATACAGAAAACGTAATATTTTAGCCCTTTTTCATGGCTACCACTCGCCGAGTTAGATCTCAAGAACCGTAATAGCTAGACTGTTGAAATTTGCACAGATTACCTATGTATTGTTATTGTGGCTACAACAAAATATACTAAAAAAAAAAAAAAAAAAAATTAAGGGGGGCTCCTATACAACAGAGTATTTCTGGTACAGAACCCTTCGTGCGCGAGTCCGACTCGAACTTGGCCGGTTTTTTTTAAAGTTACAGATAGGGATGGTAAAACGGTCAAACATTCAAATTCCGTCAAACGATCATTGATATTTCGGATGCAATCCGAGACATCCCAGGGGAAATTTGGGGCTCCAGCGAAATTCATTAGTGTAAGAAATAGGCTAATTAAATTTCAAGAAATACGTTCCCAAGATTATGATATTTTATACCGAGCCTTCGCAAGTATCCTGTTATATCAGAGCGAGATGTTGCCCGCAACTTTGCCTGCGTCCTGTAGGTATATATGTATACTTTACATTATTCTAGGGCAACGTTTCCCAACCTTTTTCAGCCACGGACCCCAAGGAAAACAAGCACAGTTTTCACGTACCCCCTTAATAAGATAAACAGCAAAAAAAATTGGATTAGGTATTTATTTTAGTTTTTACAGATACCAAATTACGAGACTTATAAGCATTTAATTATTTATGTATGGTACACCGCGGACCCCTATACATAATACTCGCGGACTAGAGATGGTGCGTATTTACGTTACCAGGTTTTGATACCAGGTATTTCCTTGCAAGTATACCAACCAGGTACCGACCCGATATACTTGCAAGACTTGAAAGTATTTTTCCATTCAAGTATACTGTCCCTTCAAAGTAAGTACTACTTCATACACATAAGGTTCAGATTGCGCTTATACGCGATATAAAATACTTTCAAAGTATTTTAAGTCTTGATTGAAATATTTTGAATCTTATCTGTATAACAACAAGGTATAAACTTGCAAGGAAACAAGTATTCGACTTGTTACGTTGGAGAGAAAATACTTTGAAAGTATTTTGATACCTGGTTTCTGCACCTGGTATGAGAAGGTGGACGTACTTTTAAGCCCTGGTACGCGATTTAGCAAGTATAACCCATCCCTATCGCGGACCCCCAGGGGTCCGTGGACCACAGGTTTGGAAACACTGTTCTAGGGGTAAAAGTAGCCTATAAATTTAATTTAAATAAGTGCTTTATTAAACACCCGAGGTCCCAGACAGACAGCTAGTAAACATTCGTATTATTCATGCATATAACATCTTCCAACTGGGGATTTTTTAAACAATAGATCCACGAACGGGTTGAAGTGACCCTAAGGACCCCTAGCTTTAAGATTTAAGGGTATCGAAACCAAGGATCCCAAACACAATAAAAAAAACCGGCCAAGCGCGAGTTGGACTCGCGCACTGAGGGTTCCGTACAAATTCGCCAAGTTATTATAAAATCCAGCCCTGCTCTTAAGCAAAATGTAGGCAGTGTGAGGTCATTTTATATTGGTTTTTTTATAGACAGACAAATATTAAATAAAACAAAAAATACTTATTAGATCTCGTTCAAACCAATTTTGGGTGGAAGTTTGCATGGTAATGTACATTATATAGTTTTTTAGTTTTATCATTCTCTTATTTTAGAAGTTACAGGGGGGGGGACACACATTTTACCACTTTGGAAGTGTCTCTCGCGCAAACTATTCAGTTTAGGAAAAAAATATATGAGAAACCTCAATATCATTTTTTAAGACCTATCCATACATACCACACACGAATGAATGATGGGTTTGATGAAAAAAAAAATGTCAGTTTCAGTTCTAAGTATAAGGAACCCCAATATTATTTGTTTCTTTCTATTTTTGTATGAAAATCTTAATGCGGTTCACAGAATACATCTACTTACCAAGTTTTAACAGTATTAGCTCTTATAGTTTCGGAAAAAAGTGGCTGTGACATATGGACGGACAGACAGACAGACATGACGAATCTATAAGGGTTCCGTTTTTGCCATTTGGCTACGGAACCTTAAAAACCAGCTAGCACTCCGGTAGTGCCGGCAGAAGTGAAAACTACGCACACGCACACTCGCACAAAAAGAAGAAAATACACGAGATTTGAACTGCAGTCACCTGAGAGAACACACTGTTATTCCCTTATACCTACCACTAGGCCAAACACACATACGTCAAAGCGACGAAATTAACGTACACTTCAAAAATCGAATGCGACTCTAGCTTCATTCGTATTTCAATATAAGCTCTTAGAGGATCCTGATATCCTGGTACTTATAAACTCTCCCTCCGTCTTACTCCTGACGCGAGTTTAAAATTTTTTACCCATCCCAAAAAGTGCCCAACGCCGCTATGATATCCTGGTACCTACTTAAACTCTCCCTCCGTCTTACGCCTGACGCGAGTTTAACATTTTTACCCATTCCAAAAAGTGCTTAACGCCTCTAAAGAAGTTTTCACTGCATTGTTTTACTAGCTACTGCCCGCGACTTCGTCTCAGAATTAAAATTTGTATCCCAGGCAACTTAACTTTTCCCAACACTTCCAACAAATTATCTTTATATTTCAACCAATTTACACCAGTACGACCGCATAGCCTAGTGGTTAGTGACCCTGGGTTCAAATCTCGGTAGGGGCAGTCAGATTTTGTATGTATTTAAGTGTGTATTTATCCACATTGTATATGTATGTTTATCCGTTGCCTGGTACACATAGTGCAAGCTTTGCTTAGTTTGGGACTGGGTCAATTGGTGTTATTTGTCCCATGATATTTATTTACTGACATTTATTTATTTCTGCGAAGCAATTCAATGGTGTGTGTGAAGTTCCCAATCCGCACTGGGCCCGCGTGGAAACTATAGCCCAAGCCCTCTCATTCTGAGAGGAGGCCTGTGCCCAGCAGTGGGACGTATATAGGCTGGAGATAGAGATAGATTTATTTACTTCCTTATTTATAAACGCTCTGTAGGCTTCTGCTAACTTAGCAATCGTTTGTCCTTATCTGTCATTTTGATATTTACCTTTCACAGATAAGGCCAAACGTTTGCTAAGTTAGCAGAAGTCTATAAAGCGTTTATGAACAAGGGGGTAATTATTTATTATTTAAATCACTGACACAATTTTAATCTCAAACCTTCCTCGTGAATAACTCTACTTGAAGGTGAAAACCGCACAAAAATCCGTTGATTACTTATTTGAGTTTATCGTGAACAAACACACCTAGTGATACAGTTTTGATTTTTGTACTTGTGTAGAGTAAATACATTGTGTTCTTTTTTAATAGCTGCTCATTCATCGACGACGCGGTTGGCTTAGTTGGTAGTGACCCTGCCTGCGAAGCAAGCGTCCCGGGTTCGAATCCTGGTAAGGGCATAAATATATTTGTGTGATGAGCACGAATATTTGTTCCTGAGCTATGGATGTTTTCTATCTATCTATATAAGTATGTATTTCTCTATATAAGTATGTATATCGTTGTCTAGTACCCATAACACAAGCCTTACTAGCGCTTACTTTGGGACTAGGTCAATTTGTGTGAATTGTTCCCTAATATTTATTTATTTATTCATACAAATTTAACTTAACTGTTAACATTTAAATCACGACCAAATGAATAATTCGTACATATATCACAGCGCAACCAGTTCCTAGTTGTCCCATAAATACCTAACTTATCGCCCTCCTGCCGATTTCGATAGCGAGTTAGATATAATGCAGCTAGTGAAGTAGCCTAAAGCTGGCTACTCACACGCCTGCCACAGGGGTAATATCGCACGGCGGTCGGGGCAATTTCGGCTGTTCTCAAAATTGCCCCTGCTTGCCTATGCAGCAGCGCCTCGGGCATGTTTGCCGAAGCCCGTGTTGACTGCTGGGTGCGAACAAGCACCAACCAGCATTCTACAGGCAATAGCGTGTAGATTTGACTGTCTAATTATTTCTTTCTGCGTTGCCCAATTCATAATTTAAAAAACAATAAACATGTTTTGGTAGTCAGTAAGTCATACTAATACTAGTCTTAAGTCAATTGTTACTAACATCATGGATCAGTTTGGTCTGAAATAAAGAATTTTTATTTTATTTATTTATTTTATACACATCACAATTAAGGAGGCAATACTGGTCCTGCTTCCAATATTGCCCCTGCGACAGGTATGTGAGTAGCCGGCATAAGCCATTGGTTAAGCATTCTCGTACGGGGATACGAATTTCGTCATTTCAGATAGACCACGTTTGTTGTTTTACTAGCTGAGCGCGACTTCGTCTGCAAGTTCGTTTATCGCTATCCCGCGGGAATTTACCGGGATGAAAAGTAGCCTATGTAGGTACTACTATTCCAGACTTTTCTCTATGTGCCGAATTTCATCCAGATTCGTTGGGCCGTTCTGGCGTGATTGAGTAACCAACAAACATCTATCCATCCAAACTTTCGCATTTATAATATTAGTTAGATTCTGTTACTAGCTTTTGTCTGCGGCTTCCTCCACGCAAACAACATTTAAGTGACATACTCCCATCATCCACTCATGTTTTTGTTTTTGATATATACCTACTGAAGCGTACGAAATGTGGACTGTATGATAATTAATGCCTAATGGGTTTATGAGCAGGGAATCTAACTATAATGAGACAAACACCAACAAAACTGAACTCCTTCTTTTACTGCAAGACAAAAAAAAAAACTGACCAGCCATAAAAAAAAGTATATAAAAACATAAACAATATAAATAATGATAAAGAGTTCGCAACACCTACATACATAAATTACGTTTTTTTCTCCCTTACGGGTAGACAGCACCTAAACAAGACCTAAAGACCACGTTTAGCACGATTGTGGGCGTATAGGTGGAAAGAGGAAACAAAATAGTGATGGGTTGCTAGCCGCATCGCCTATATCATGATTCCTAATATTTTCGTCCATTTCCTCTATGGGTTTTCACCATCTGCGCAGAAAGAGAAGCAACTGGTACATTCTATGTTTTTTCTTTGCTCCCAGGCAATGGGCCTTACCATTTTTTTTTTATGCGAATAGTAAGGCAAACGAGCAAGTGGGTCACCTGATGGTAAGCGATCACCACTGCCCATAGACACCCGCAACCCCGGAGGGATTGCAGATGCGTTGCCAACCTAGAGGACTTAAATGAAATGCCTCTTGTGCCCGTAATTTCCCCGGCTATTAACTCTCCACACCGGAACACAGCAGCGCAAGCACTGCTGCTTAGCGGCAGGATTAGCGAGTAAGATGGTGGTAGCGATCCGGACCGACCTTGCACAAGGCCCTACCATCCGCAAAGTCAACTTGGATTGGATAAAATTTAATAGGTACCTACCTATTCACATTCCCATTTAAACAAGAATATGCTCATTGCGACATCACTAAGTACAATCTACCCCAAGCAATACTAGTCACAGCGATTCTAACCTTATTCTCAATAGATTAAACTCTAAATTAGGGCGAAAACAAACGGATCTAGATGTTGGTCTCAAACTTGTTACTTGAGAAAATCGTGATCTCGAAAATGCCGTGACTTTAAAGGTTCAACTGCACCTGTGTTAAAGTGCAGTTACATTTCGTGACTGATTCTTTAAATTACGAATAAAAATTAAGTTTAAAACTAATTTGTAATCAGCAGGGGCCTTACCATGACGTCCTAATTCCGACTCAGTTCAAGATTTAAGTCACTTTTAGTATAAATCTTCCAGCGAGCGAACCTAAACTGAATCGCATTATGATGGCATGGTAACCCCTGTACAATCCAGTAAGCTTAAAAAGAACAGATGAAGTATTTTACAGCCGCTCGCAACATGAAGTAGAGTTGGCAGCGACAAGTAAAATGTTATGTGCTCGAGTTTTATTGGGCGACGACTTGTGTTGCTGACGGCTTGTTTGGTACAAGCGAAGTTAGTCTGTATCAAAAGAATTTAAATAAGTTTTTGTTAAAAAAAAAAAACAATTTTGAATAGAAACTTTTTGCATTTTTTGAAATTATTATTGAAATTAAATTATTCTGAAATTGAAATTTTTATTTCGCATGGACACATTTTCATCGGTCTTACATTAATTTGTACCAAATTTCAAGTAAATCGGACGGAACGCTGAAGAGTCCTGTGGAGGTCCTAACCGGGCCACTAGGATTTCACTAGGTACCAAATTAGTGTATTGTCGTCCTACTTTCATGAGCATGCAAAATTTTTGCCCAACCAGCACTAGTTCAAGTCATTTAAAGAAAAAGTTCATTTAAATAAGTCATTAAAAATAATTTAATTTAAAGAAGTCCTGTGCCCATCATTAGGATATAATATACGCTGGAGACGTTTATTCACTTACTGAAATATGTAGTTTATTTAACTCTAGCTCTTGACCACGATTTTGTCCGCGAAGCATTAGACTTATTAGGGAGCTACGACCTTTGACATGTTTATCCCTACTCCGCGGGAATTGTACAATTTTGCGGAACAAAAAGTAGCTTATTTGTTAATCTAAGGTACCAGCTATCTCCGTTCCAAATTTATTCAAAATCCGTTCAGTCATTTCAGCGTAGGAACAACCATACATACTCACATCGTCACATCCATCTATCCTCACACACTTTCGCATTTATAATATTATGATTAGCTGTTGCCAGCGACTTTGTCTGCAAAGAATTCGTTTATCGCTATCCCGCGGGAACTACGCAATTTTCCGGGATAAAAAGCAGCTTTACTATTCCAGACTTTTCTCTATCGATGTGCCGAATTTCATCCAGATCCGTTGGGCCGTTCTGGCGTGATTCAGTAACAAACAAACATCCATCCATCCATCTATCCATCCATACTTTCGCATTTATAATATTAAGTAGGATAAAAGGTTTGCATGTTAGTGATGGACCGAATCCCAGTTCCTTACCGAGAACACCGCACGGTAGGCAACAAGATGTATACAATTTTTACAAGTCCGCCCGAACCGCGCACTCGAGTTTATGACCCACAATTCAATATTCGATATCTGTTCGCGATTTATGCATGTGAGCTTTGAAACGCGACTTTGTACTTTATGGCATGCGTTATGGGGTAACAGTTTATTGAGTAAGTTCGAGGTTTGCTTTTGAGACGATCCCATAAAATGAGAGGGTTATATAAACAGAAGAGAAAAGAGGAAATTTTGCGGCATCTGCGGTACCTATCACCGAGGGAGCTATTCTTTTTTTAAGTATAAGATACATAATGTTACCTTCGTATTTTGCTGTGTAATAATGTAGAAAACTTATGATATGCATGTACATAATTAGACATTAAAACACTCGTGTGACCCTTTTATGAATATCACCTTCAGTTCGTTTCGTAAACCACACACGTTACGTCCTCATTAATGCACTAGCCACACAAATAACTAAAAGATGGCCACATAAAATCGCTTTCGCGTTTTAACAGAGCCTCTAGTGTAAGTTTTCGCTTATGAAAACGTCTCGAAAGCGTTCACGTAAACGTCTCAATTACTATGGACTAATTGGCAGCGCCACTTGCGGATCGAAACGGCAGCAAACTGTTCTCATAGTATTTCAGACGCGTTCGAGACGTATTTTGTGACCGAAAACTTACACTAAGCGTAGGTGAACTACCATTTCGCTTGCAAGTTTGCACGACGAAATTGGAGAACACAAACTGCGGCCTCAGGACACAATTGCATTCGAAGCTTCTAGAAATGGTAAAGGAGCAAACCACTTTATCGAAAACTATGTTGTTTCCCACAGGGGCCAGAGGCTGCTACTACAGCTACTCGCATGGATACTGCAGTAATTAAGTTCAAAGCTTTACCTACAGAAAGGGGGATAATTATTATGTGTTAAATTAAAATAAAATTTCTAAAAATAAAAAGATCTCGTTTGGCATAATTTTCATATGCCATAATTGTATTGTATGCCATAATGATCATTTGCCATAACGATATTTTGACTTAAACTGTTGATCGTTCAGGATTATCGTAAAGCTATTATTACCGTTAGGCTATAGAGATCATTATGGCTTATTATTTTTTCGGACAAATGATAGGAAACAAACAAATTTGAAAAACAGCAAAAAATAATCAAGTATACATATTATTCGAAAAATGATTATTATTCTACCTAATGAATTCTAAAATGAAAGTATAAAGCTATTAAACGTTGATAAAATTAACTTTAATTAAAGGGCATCATGTACTGATTATTTACCTATACAAAATTATACATCATTAGGTATACATACTAAACTTATAAGACTCGTCACACAAAACCGACACATAAAAATATTTGTACTCAGGTACTTAGGTATTTAAAATTAAGGTAACTTTTTAGAGAAATGTTTATGTGAATAAATATAAATATGAATTAAAATGTATGTTAAATTGTGTTCAGTCGAGGTTAATTGATTGCGAAACTAAGTCACCTAAATACGCCTATCACGAGATGTTTAATAAAGTTGTACGAAAGTGGACAATTATGGAGTGAAAGGCAATAACTCTACTTGCGTTAGTAACACTTCAATCTTTATATTAACCTTGCAATAAGAGCATGATCCAAATAAAAAATTAAGCAAGGTTCTTTAAATTGCTGCAAATATTTGCATTGCAAGCATTGCAAATCGAAATGTCACTTGTCAACGACAATTGTCGAATTGCTGAAATAGGGGCTGGTATCGAGTTGGAATCAATATCAATATCAAGAGTACCTATCGATAGTATCAATAGTGGTGTTCTGCCTTTTCGCCGAATTTTATTTGATCGAATTTCATTGGGCAACCAACATTTCACCGAATGTTCACTTTGACAACTGACAGTTGGCAAATTTTTGTATGCCAACCTCTCATTTGGCCGAATTTTAATGAATACGAATATCATTTTGATTTTAAACTCTTGGAATATCTTTGACATGGCAAATGTTACACTAGGCCGAAAAACTCCTATGATTAATTTGGATTCATTTAAGTTTAGGTGCTTAGCCGCGAACATGATTGTTTTAATTTATAAACAGTCTTTATTTTACCTTAGAATGTCTTATTTTTTATTAATGGTTATGTTACCATTTGGCTATATAAAAAAATTACATTTTAATAAGTGTCCATGTAAAAAAAAAAAAAACGTTGAGTTGGCAATCGTGAAGTAGGGAAATGAAACTAATCATTTTAACAAGTTGCCATAATGATGATTCGGCAAAATGAAATTCGGCCAAACGTTGGTTGGGAAATGAAATTCGGCACTAAAATTTTCGGCACACCTATCAATAGAGAACCATCAATAGTTTATGTAATATTGAAAAGCAATTTTGTTAATATGTAAGTACACTGTTTTATATTGCTTTTACTTGGATACGATTATTGACTCAAGCCGAGGCGATTGACGGATAATACAACGTATTCGTATATAACTATGTTAGGAAACCACGTCTCGGTTGCGTGAACTTGCTTTTTTATCTAACATGTAAATAATTACAAGTGTTAAATATTAATCATGTAGTTTAAACGGAACGATTTAACCATAAACATTATTTAATTTACTGATTGTATGATGGCCACGTCGTATTAGTATTTTAAATTGAAACATTAATTTCAACACCTTTTCTTTAAAAATAAATCTTAATGAATTTGGCTGTTGCGCTGACGACAAATCAACATAAAAGAAGACTGAAAAGAAAAATTAAATTGCAGTATTAAAAAAAACAGACCTGTAATCATACAAAAGATGTGCTAAAAGTAAAAAAACCGATTGCTGTTATTTATAAAAAAAACCTTTTCTTTCGAGTTACAAAAGTACCTCGCCTAACTAGTTAAATTCTAGGAAGCTGTCACTGTTAGTGAATGTACTGTGACATTATTTCCGAACAGGTATTGTTCGGATGATTGCAAAAAGAACCTTTACATTGTGTTGAAGGTATTATATCTATGCATTGTTAGCTAGCTGAAGAAACAGTTGAAATCGTTGATTGTATATTTAGTGTCAGAATAGATATTGTTAATTGTTACTCAATGTCTCATAAATCTATTGATAAAGAACGCTGATATTGTTTGGCTAACTCCGATAAGAATAAAACTAGTAGAAATGAGACTTCGCTAGTGTCTTTTTAGGGTACCGTACCTCTACAAAAAAAGGAATACTTAAAAAGATCACTTCACAAAGACCCTTTTTCTTAGCAACGCGTAGTATAAAGTTAAATTAATAATAAAAAATAATAATACATGCATTTATTTCAAATAACAATAACACACCAACAACTCCAACACCAACAACACCAACCACCAACACCCCAATACACCAACACACAACACACACCAACTACTGAGATCTATGGTCTCTCGGAGCTGGTACAAAATCAACCCTCGCAGTCTACGCAATCAAAAGATACACTCATTAGAAAACGCCTCCATACCGCCTTAATTGCCGGTCTTCCAAAACCCATAAGAGTGAGTGAGACAGCAACACAAACCCGATTGTCATTCTAGAAGCTCACGGAATGTACGTAATATTATTAATGGCTGCCATGAAGTCTGGAACTCCTAAAACATTAGCGTCATCCTCAACCAACTCAGGTCTTGTTTCATGCAAGTTTTCCTCCATTTTCATCCCGCCAACGCCGCGAATGGAGCAAAAACTTAAATTACACGTCACTGGCGACCGCGGAGTGTGAAAGATGCACATTGTTCTCAAACGGACGAAGTATTCCGCAATATGCAACTTTTGTTTATCACAAAAAACGCTGACACAACGAAATGTAAAGAATTAAACGAGCTCAGAATTTTAAAGTATTCTACGTCCGAAACGGGCACTGGTGGAACTTTTCAAGCCATTAAATGCTGTCACTATTGTACACGGTTATGAACAACATACGTTTCTTATTTCTAACTGAACAAAATGAACATTATATAACGATAAAATCTTTCGTTTTCCCGCAGACAAACGATTGTGCGTATTTTAAATTTGAATGCGTTTTGTGTAAGCCTCTCTCAGGCGAAAGCTATTATTTTCAATACAGTGAGACATTGCGCATCAGAATCACAGGTTGTCATTAACTTTAGTAAAAATATCGTCAACGTACTTTCACAAAAGTAACACTTAAATCTACGCATACGTAAATCTTCTACTTCTTATAGTGCCACTTCACTATTAAAGGTTGGCAGTCAGCTCCTTAAATCTAGTCCTGTCTATAGGCAGTGTAACCCCTTATTCATAAACGCTCTATAGGCGTCTGCTAACTTAGTAATCGTTTGTCCTTATCTGTGAAAGGTAAATGTCAAAGTAACCGATAAGGACAAACTATATTACTAAATTAGCAAAGGCCTATAGAGCCATAAACATGAATAAGTGGGTTAAAGTTGCTTCACTGTATTGATGCCGGTCCACTGCCTGATGATACGGGACCATGACATTTTACGTCTTCCAACCTTCCACTTTCCGGTTATTTCGCACATTATAATCATGATAGTTGACTATACTGCTGATTTCAAAGAACATGACCCCGGTGGGCATTTTTCTTGAATTATACAACTTTGATGGCAGTTCTGCTCAGAATCTCTATAATATTAAGTTCAGTTTAAGGCAAAAACTGGTCGAAAGTTTTCATACATTTTTCCAGTTTCCATTTTGTTACTCTCGTGGTCTCACGTCGTGTCTATAGAAATGTAGTGGAAAATTAATGAAAAAAAATAGGTCACTTTTTGCCTTAAACTAAAATCATTAATGCTCGTTATTCTGAGCAGAACTGCCATAATTCGAGAAAAAGGTGAGTGGATTTATTTTCAGAAAAATTCTCAAGTACCTACGCATTTAAAAGTACCTACGTAAGTATTAAATCAAAATAGTCTGCCCAAAAATGCTCCGTGTGCTAGCCGGAACGCTGTCAAACGTGCCTTCCTGACGTCATATGAGACGGTACTCAAGCGGGCGTCATCAAAAATTCAGGCCCGCACTATAACGCGCCCATAACAGTTCTCATACCTGGCATTGTGGGGCATAAAACAGGTGAATTCGTCGTTGCGGCTGCCTCCGATATTGTTACGGCGGCTCAAATGTTGCGAAAAAACAAACGGCGGTGCTGTGAGGTGCGGTACCGCTGGTGCTGTAGTCGATTGTTTTTTTTTATATATTATATAGTACCTAGGAGGACTGAGGTGGGCGGGTCACCTTGAAAGAATGCCGGACACAAGGGCCGTAAAAATAATAACAAAGTGGACGCCGCAACAAAAGAGACCAACAGGCAGGCCTAAAAAGCGTTGGAGTGACTGTGTGGAAGAAGATCTTAGGAAGATGGGAAAGTTTACCAGCTGGAAGAAGGTTGCCAGGCAACGTGACTACTGGAGGAAAATTGTGGAGGAGGCCAAGACCCACAGAGGGTGGTAGCACCAACGGAAGTAAGTAAAAAGGTGCCTAGGAGGAAAACGAGCAAGGGGGTCTCCTGATGATAATCACCGCTGCCCATAGATACTCATAACATAGGGCGTTAAGAGCGTGTTGCCGGCTGTTTAAGAAAACAATAGGCTTGTTTTTTGAAGATCCCTAACACGTAGTCGGGTTGTTGGGGCTAACACGGTTTTGTTTTCTTTTCAAGGGTGAGTTATAGTTCCTTATTTAACCTTTAACCAATCATTATCATCAGCATATCAGCCGTAGGAAGTCCACTGTTGGATATAGACTTCCCCCATAGACCTCCAGTTGCCTCGGTTGGTAGCGGCTTGCATACACCGTGAACCCGCGACTATAACCAGGTCATCCGCGGGTGGTAGGGCCTTGTGCAAGGTCCGTCCGGATCGCTACCACCATCTTACTTGCTAATCCTGCCGCTAAGCAGCAGTGCTTGCACTGCTGTGTTCCGGTGTGGAGAGTAAGACAGCCGAGGAAATTACGGGCACAAGAGGCATTTCATCTAAGTCCTCTAGGTTGGCAACGCATCTGCAATCCCTCCGGGGTTGCGGGTGTCTATGGGCAGTGGTGATCGTTTACCATAAGGTGACCCACTTGCTCGTTTGCCTTCCTATTCACATAAAAACATAAAAAAAAACCGTCCACCTCGTTGGTGGACGTCCTCTGCGCTCGCCAACGTCATATAAACCACAAGATGGAGTCCTGAGAACGGTAAAATGAGGCTGGTTTAAATTGGCTTCAACCAACGTTAGAGCTGGGTACTGTGGAGAAGCTCTTAGAGCCCTTCTAAACAATGGGTTGGTGTAAATGTACGGTTCACGCGTGCCCAATCAAACTTTGGTGTCTAAGTCCTGTATACTGAATAGATGCAAAAATCACGTTATTACTCTGCTTTATTTTATGTTTAGAAATATCATACAAGTATTTTAACCCGGGATGTGCTTCAATAAGCCCGGTTTAAGCAGATCACAATGGTAACGCTTCATTACAAAGCCAGGTTGAGGGTGTTAGAGAAAACTCGAAAATATCGAAACTGTAAACAAGATGGAAATAACAACTTTCCGCTGCGACGCTTGAATGGTGATGTTCCGTTTATGTCCGTTTAATATCATGTTTTATGTAGAAATATAGAAGAATCAGGGAATTCCGACGTGTAAATAGATAGCTATTTTCTAGGTAATCTAACATTTTTATAGTAAACTAGCTGTTTCCCGCGACTCCGTCTACGATGCATTCGCTTATCACCATCGCGTGGGAACTATGCTATTTTCCGGGATAGAAACTATCCTATGTCCAAGGGAAAATTGGTTGAGCCGTTTTGCCATGAAAGAGCAAACAAACATCCAAACTTACAAACTTTTGCCTTTATAATATTAGTAAAGTAGGATAAGCCTAAAACCATGGAAACGAATAGAATCCCATGAACTTTTTTAACCTCTTGGCCGCTACACTATGAATGAAGGGACGAGCTATGCACGCCACGAAAAAAACAAACGACGAACTAACTTGATTCTTAATGCCATTACAGAAGGATTTATTTCGAGCCGAATGTTGGTCATGATGACGTTGGTGTCGTGAGTCTTGTTGGTTGTCACGGCTGGATGACTAGGGCGGTCAAGAGGTAGGAATTGCCTGACCAAAATTAACCCCTTGTTTCATAATCATAAACGCTCTATAGGCCTCTGCTAACTTAGTAATCGTTTGTCCTTATCTGTGAAAGGTAAATGTCAAAGTGACAGATAAGGACAAACGATTATTAAGTTAGCAGTGGCCTATAGAGTGTTTATGAATAAGGGGGTTTGACTATAACGATTCGAATTAAGTCGTTGATTTCATGAGCTCTATACAAATCTGGGCTTTATATCATAATACTAGCTGTTGCCAGCGACTTCGTCTGCAAAGAATTTGTTTATCGTTATCCCGCGGGAACTACGCAATTTTCCGGGATAAAAAGTAGCCTATGTGCTATTCCAGACTTTTCTCTATCTATGTGCCGAATTTCATCCAGATCCGTTGGGCCGTTCTGGCGTGATTGAGTAACAAACAAACATCCATCCATCCATCCATTCATACTTTCGCATTTATAATATTAGTTAGATATTGGCTACAAAACTTAAAACGAATCGACCTAAAATGGCATTTTAAATATTGAAAAACTAACCAACCATCCGACAACCATAAATTATCGACAAAACAACTGTCGGTGGTTTTCTGAGTCCGTAACAGCTTTTACTGTATTTTAAACAATCAAATTTAATTGTAAATACTTTGTAATCAGCGCCATAAACCATCAGTTTAAAGGCAATTAGCGGTAATCGCTTATATACGGTAGCGTACTTTTGTTAATTGAATTTCCGACGTGTAAAATGATAATACACGATAATAATTTAAACCATTCGGAATTACAGTACTATCATTGTAGGGTGCCTTTATTTAGTTTACGATAAAAGGAAGTAATTTTTGCAGACTTTAAATAACAGGTTGTATTATGCCATTGGTCTGCGGACGTATGAGCGGCAGTCAAAAGAAGTTTTTTGAGTGAGAAATTTTGTAAGGTTTGTTCGAATATATTTATACAAAAAAAATTACAGAGGTAGTGTAAGTTTAGTTTTAGACACGAAAAACATCTAAAACGCGTTCGATTTTTTGTTTCAATTACTACGGTCAAATTAGTTTCGGTGAAGGAAAACATCGCGAGGAAAGCTGCACAAATCTGCGAAGCAATTCAATGGTGTGTGTGAAATTCCCAATCCGCACTGGGCCCGCGTGGGCCGCGCGTCATTCTGAGAGGCTTGTGCCCAGCAGTGGGACGTATATAGGCTGGTGATTACGATGACGTGAATACATTTCCCGTACTGTATTCGGGTGTGTTTCGTCGGTGGGCAGCTAAAATAAAAAGTTATTCGAAACTCATAAGTATTAGGGCACATTACGCTGCGCGGCCGCCGTGTGCGGCGTAATGTGAGCTCATTTGTCATTTTTACGAGCGGAACTGTGTTGCCAGGCGAAGGAGAATTCCCATACTTTCGTGCAAATTAAATTTTATACGGGGAGCCGTGGTAGAGTAGTGGTTTGACCTGTGGCCTCTCAAGGAGAGGGTGCGAATCCCGGGCTCACACCTCTGAGTTTTTCGTAATTTATGTGCGAAATTACATTTGAAATTTACCATGAGCTTTTCGGTGAAGGACAACATCGTGAGGAAACCGGACCAATCCCAATAAGGCTTAGTTACCCTTCTGGGTTGGAAGGTCAGACGGCAGTCGCTTCTGTGAAACTAGTGCCTACGCCAAATCTTGGGATTAGGTTGTCAAAGCGGACCCCAGGCTCACTGAGCCGTGACAAATGCCGGGGTAAAACGCTAGGAAGATGATGATGGAGAGTGTAAATGTTTGCGCTGGGAAGACAAGGCCTAGAAGGACGTTCCGGGACCAAATAGAAGATATACATACATACATAAATCACATCTTTATCCTATACGGGGTCTTCTTCTGGTGCCATCTTCTATTGAAGGTTGGCGATCATCACGGTGACTTGAACCTTCGACACAACAGCTCTGAACAACGATCAAGTGCTTTTATTGTACCACTGGCGTAGATTTTTAAGTCAACATGTTCTTCTTCTTCCGTGACGAGGTAGACAGAGCTTAAGGTAATAAGGACTGAAGACCACGATTAGCATAATTATTGTGGGTGTATGAATGGAATGAGGAATCAAAAGACATCTGCCAACTTGACATCACTATATTGCGGAGATAGCAAAGTACCATTATTTGTCGTTTTTTTTTATTTTCACGCTGGCTACACCCAATGCGGGGCTCGCTTACATGATCCCACTTGATAATGTTTGTAATAATAATATATGCAGAGGAGAGAGAATTACAGATTTTTTGAACATGAATTGTTTGTAATGGATACGAGTTTTTTAAAAATGTATCATAAAAATGATACATTAAGCCTAAAATATTCACATATCACAATATTATAATCATTTATTTTATACCGGATGGCTAACTCTCCACACCGGAACATAGCAGTGCAAGCATTGCTGATTGGCAACAGAATTAGCGAGTATGTCCATGACGGACATACCACCCGCAAAACCTAAAAAATATCGCTATATCGTTTAATGACAACCACGTACAATGAAAATAAGTAAATCGCTTCGCTTACCACTGTGGAACATTTTCATATAATATCAGGAAATGCGTCTAACAAATCATCACACTAACAAATACCAGTAGGCTTATTGTCTAACTCGCTCGCAATCGCCATCGTGTTCATTTTGACAGTTCTTGTATGAATGTGACAGCTAGCTGATTCCGATGCCGATTGTCAGCCCATACATGAACTGTCAAAATGAACACGATGGCGATTGCGAAAGAGTTAGACAAGAAGCCTACAGGATTCGAACCCGGGACGCTTACTTCGTAGGCAGGGTCACAACCAACTAGGCCAACCACGTCATCATAGTGTACACTCGCCTTTTAAAGGCTCCCATGTTATAGAATGTTATTATATAGCCCTCTCGTGCCAAGAGGAGGCCTGTGTCCCGCAGTGGGACGTATATAGAAAACCTCAGCCGCCTGTCGATTCCAAATCTTAAATACACGTACGGAGTAAGAAACATACTCCCATCAACATCATCTACACACAGGATTAGGTACCATACCATGTGCACGTGTCAATACAGGAGGAACAGTAAGTAACAGTATAGTACAGTATACTAATAGTATAGTACAGTACGCGGGTAACAGTATACGTTGGGACAACAATTGGCATTCATGCGGCTCAACACTGCTTGTAGCCACGGGGCATAGCAGGAAGGAGGTTACTTTTACTCTTCTTATGCCTTGATCGCAGTGTGGTGGGTGCCAGGATAGAGAGATCTCTCTCCAGGCAGATGTTATGGGGACCGAAGTCCGAAGGAAGAGTTGGAAGTTGTATTTATGCATCCGTGTTGAGAAACTTCGTTAGCGCGATGTAGACCGATGTGACAGCTGTCACTAGAGCTGTCATTAGAACTGTCGCTGGCTACTCGTGCATCGTAGTAGTTATGTAGCGGCCAACTAGGTGGCGCTAGTGTCGCTACAGCAGTAACACAGATCAGGAGGGTCAGTGAAACATAAAAAGATTACAGTTTTTCATCATCATCATCATCATCATGGCCTTTTGGTGAATACTGAAACTGTAATGCAATTTGCTTAAATAAATCAAAATGTTCCACCAGAAGCTCATTTACAGAATAAAATGCATTTTTCATCAAAAGGACTCTCAATCGACGCTCGAATGTTTCGTCATTTTGTTCATTTTTAAGATCGGAGGTAATAGCAGAAGGAACCAAACCACATTTAGGTCACTCACACGATCAAATCATTTAACTAAATTTTATTGAATTGTATTGTCTCGATTGTGTGTTTTCTTGTTGTTTTGTGTACCGACGAGCATGCATGAAGAGATTGATGAAGGTATGTCAGGATCGTAGCAAGTGGAACAAGTAGTCTCTACCTACCCCTGGCCTGTGGGAAAGAGGCGTGACGGTATGTATGTATGTATGTATGTATATATTGTCATCTCCGCTTACCATTATCTCCCGTTACAAGTCCCTGTGTCGGTGCATATTCATAGCGGCAGATTGGCAGCGTATCGGATAGTGTCCCATAAGACGGACTTAAACGGGCATCAATGGGATAAAATGTATCTTAGCATCTCTAAGCCACTTGATAAGGACGGGCAAAGCAATTGTTGAGTCGATTAGAGTCAAACACACCGTGAGAAACAAAAGTCTCTCCTGTGGGCATAAAATTAGCGACTCCGAGTCAGCAAACTTTAGGTTTATTTCATCATCACCAGCCTATACACGTCCCTTTGCTAGGCACAGGCCTCCTCTCAGAATGAGAGGGCTTGGGCTATAGTTCCCACGCGGGCCCAGTGCGGATTGGGAACTTCACACACACCATTGAATTGCTTCGCAGTTGTGTGCAGGTTTCCTCGCGATGTTTTCCTTCACCGAAAAGCTCGTGCTAAATTTCAAATGAGTATCACATAAATTCCGAAAAGTCAGAAGTGCGAGCCCGGGATTGGAATTGCTTGAGAGGCCACAGGTCAAACCACTAGGCTACCACGGCTTTTTAGGTTTATTTATATATTATTTTTAGGTTTGTTTATTTAAATTGGCCGAAAGTTGGCCAGGCGTCCCACACGCCGATGTAGACTTCACTTAACGCTTTACCTACGGGTGTCAACCAGAGTTGCCAGTAAGGCAGTACCGTCCAGTACGAGTGTTGTCCGGAGAGTTTTTTTTCTGACAAAAATAGACCATAAATATGTCTATGTAATAGGAAGTAAGCCAAAACATGCCCGTATTGGGGAGTGACTTGGCTTACAGGTCCCCGTAGGTAAAGGGTTGAAAATGTTGACTAAGACCCTTAACATTTTGCCATGTCCACAGGAGTGACGCGAACATATATGTATGACCCACTAAGGAATTTCTTTACCACTAAAATTACTACCATTTTACTTCTTGATTTTTAAGTTTACTTTTACTTTTACATACCCGTTAGAAATTAAATTTCTATACGGCACTGAAAATTAGAACACAGAAAAATCTGAAAATAAAGCTATGGCCGGGAATCGAACCCGGATCCTCATCATTCCGTGTCGTGTGCTATACCGCTACACCACCCATAACAGGTGAGTAAACCTTCAAACTGAACTAAAATTATAGACCAAACAATTATTTGATCTAGATATTCGATATAGTTATCTGATATAGACCCACATTTGTGACATTGTTTGAAGTATGATTTAATAGCGTCGTGTTATAATATTTTCATGACATTTATTTTCTGCTTAATTTGTTTTTTTTTTATATATTTTAAAATGTTTGCCGTGCCTTTGTTATCATTGAATTCCATCCCCCTTATTCATAAACGCTCTACAGGCTTCTGCTAGGGTAAGTAATACAAGATATAACAACTTATTATCTAATGTTCATAATATATACGCTCACTTTATATAAACTCGTTTAGTATAACGTTTACTGGACATAATGAACGAAAATTATAATCTTAAAATATCTAATTTTGTAAGGTATAACGTTGTTTATATATAATATCAATTGAAATAACGATCAAAGCATATAATGTTCATAACAGCTAACATCAAAAAGCATAATGCACAGTTGTTTATTGAATTTGCTATGTGGTTAGGGGGTTTTCTAGGTGGTTATAAAAAAAAAACTAACACCAAAGGCTAATGCGCATTAGCCTTTGAACCTAACCTATCTGTAGTAAACCAATGAAACACGGCCATTGTGAAACAACAACTGATTTAATTATCCTCTTGCGGCGGTACATTTATATTATAAATTAGATCTACCCACAACATGTCCCCCCAAAAAGAACTTAATGAACTAGTATCTTTACTTAACTACATTTACTATAAAATACATGAATAGGTTGGGTGAATCTATAATTAGCCGATAATGACTCTAATTCTGATCACGCCACCCCCCCTTTTATTGTTTATGATATTTACTAATTTGATTAGCTTTTACAATTAATGTAGGTACCTATTTTATTATCTTATTAACCCGTTACCACCACCATAAATAACTATAATATAGTTTTAAAAATTTAGAATTATAACCTTATAACCTTTAGAATGAAATTTGTAACAAAAACTTACACCTAGCTTAACAAATTTTTTTTTTTTTTTTTTTTACATCAACATTTTTTTTCGCCTTGCTTCGTGTCATTATAACACGTTTTGGTTGCTCGGAGGTTAAAGGTTCACCATTATCGACTGTGTTGCCTTCTTCATTTGGTTCACATTTATAATCCTCCGAGTGACCTCCGCGCTCATCAGCTGAAGACGCGTCCTCGAGCTCGTGTTCGCGCGGCGCGGGCGCGGGCGCGGGCTGGCACTCCTGCTCCGAGCTCGAGGGCGCGGCTGCCGCGCCGGCGCCGCCCTCTACGGGCTCACTGGGCTCACATTTGATTAAATGACGGCGATTTCGTCTGAATTTACCTCCAACATTATTTTGTATAATATAGGAGCGAGGAGTCGCCGCGTTGTTTAGCACGGTCGCGCGAGTCCTCGCTTTTCCTTCGATACATATAACTTCGTCGCCTACCTTAAGTGGCGGTAATTGTTTGCAATTTTTATCATACTGCTCTTTTGTTCTTAACTGATTACGTAACATAGTACGGTATTCTGATGGGTCAATTGGTCGCGGTTTCAACAATTCAGGATGGACTGGTAGCTTACAGTTTAATCTGCGACCCATCAGAAGCTGCGCAGGAGAGCTCAGACCGTCCCTCGGTGTATTTCGGAAGTTCAATAACGCTAACTGAAAGTCCTCATTGCTAATAATTGCTTTTTTAAGCATTAGTTTGACCGTTTGCACCGCTCGTTCGCTTTTCCCGTTCGCTTGCGCGTAATTCGGCGAAGATGTGATGTGGTGGAACCCCCACTGTCTCGCAAACGTTTTAAACTCGCGACTACTGTACTGAGTCGCGTTATCGCTGATGAAGATTTCTGGAATACCATGTTGCGAAAATATTTCTTTCGTTCGTTCTATAACTGAGTTTGATGAGATATTCGGTAGGTGGCAAACTTCTACGTAGTTTGAATAGTAGTCTACAATAATTAAAAAGTATTTCTTTTTAATTTCAAAAATATCCGAACCTACTTTTTTCCATGGCAACTGGGGAATCTCAATTGGAATTAGCGGCTCTTTTGCGGGTGCGTTTGAGCACTCCTGGCAGGTGCGGCAACGTCTCACAAACATTTCGATGTCACGCGTCATGCTGGGCCAGTACATGACCTGGCGCGCGCGCCGCTTGCACCGGTCTATACCCATGTGACCTTCATGTATTATTCTCAACATATCTGCTCTTAAGGTTTGTGGTATGAACACTAATTTTTTTTTGAATATTACATCGTCTACTATAAAAAAATCTTCTCTAAAAGACCAGTATAATTTAAAGTCACTCGCTATTTGTGACTTATGATCGGGCCAGCCAAAATTAATATATTCACTCAACTTGCAACATTCTAAATCGCGTTTAGTCTCCTTTTTAATTAATGATAATTTATCGTTCGATATGGGTAAACTGTTTACTATCAACTGAACCTGATAAACATTATTTCTATGGACCTCTTCGCTATATAGATCGGGCAACGGCGCACGCGACATCGTATCCGCAAGATACATGTACTTTCCTGGTTTATACTGCACGAGTAGGTCGTAGTGCTGCAATCGCAACATCATGCGCTGCAAGCGTGCCGGGACAGACATCAACGGTTTCTTAAAGATACTTTCGAGGGGCTTGTGATCGGATTCCACGATAACTTTTACTTTACCGAATATGTATTGATGGAATCGCTCACAAGCAAACACGATAGCAAGGAGCTCTTTTTCAACCTGCGCGTACCGGCGCTGCGCGTCATTGAGCGTGCGAGACGCGAACTCGACGGGCCGGCCGCCCTGCAGCAGCACGGCGCCCAGCGCGTCGCGCGACGCGTCCACCGACAGCCGCGCGGGCGCCGCCACGTCGTACAGCGCCAGTACGCCTGCGCTACACACTGCTTCTTTTAACTGTTCGAATGCTGTTTGTTCACTATTTTCCCAACGCCAGCTATTTTCTTTCTTAAGCAAATTTGTTAAAGGAATCGCTTTTTGTGAGTAATTCGGTATGAATTTCGAAAGATAATTTACAGCTCCTAGAAACCTCTCCAAACCTTTTCTGTCGTTCGGCGGTGGCATCTCTTTTATCGCCTTAACCTTATCGTCGTCAGGCCTCATCCCGTTCACATCAAATATGTGCCCGAGATACGTAACTTGTTTTAGCCCTATTCTACACTTCGCCTTATTAAATTTGAGATTTATTTTTCTGGCCCTGTCTAAAAGCGCGCCTAATCTCTCATCGTGCTCGCGTTTAGTTTTGCCCCATACAATAATATCATCAATAAAATTATCTACCCCAGCCAAGTCCTCTAATAACTGACGCATTTTGCCATGAAAGACCTCTGAAGCGCAGTTAATACCGAAAGGTAAGCGCATAAATTGATAACGTCCAAACGGTGTCGCGAACGTGCACAAATCAGCGCTCTCATCGTCCAGCTGCACGAGCCAGAAGCCCGAGTTGGCGTCCAGCACGGAGAAGTAGGCGGCGCCGTGCAGCTGCGCCGCCAGCTCCGCCAGCGACGGCAGCTGGTAGTGCGCGCGCTGCACCGCCACGTTCAGCTCGCGTGGGTCGAGGCACACGCGAATGCCGCCGTTCTTTTTTGCCACTAACACTAGCGGGTGGACCCATTGCGTAGGGTGCGAGACCTTCCTGATAACTCCTAACTGTTCCATTTGTTTTAATTCCTGCGATAGCCTATCTCTTAAACCTAGGGGTATTTTCCTGCTTGCGCATATGACTGGCGGTACAGACTTGTCGACTACAATATGATATTTACCGGGAAGGCATCCCAAGCCCTTAAACAAGTCATTGTATTTTTGTAATTGTATTGAGTTAATACGTTTTATCAACCCTATTTCTTCACAGGATTGTCGTCCTAGCACGCTCTGGCATTTGATGTTGGCTACAGCAAAAAATAAATTGTATGTTTCATTTTTATACGACCACTCTAAATTACATACTCCTTTAATAGGAATGATATCACCAGTATAAGATTCTAATTTAATATTTGCCGGCTTTAGCATATTTTGGTCAAAACCCAACGTTACAAATTTTTCTATAGAAATAACATTTATATCAGCACCGGTGTCGAGCTTAAATTGCTCTGACCCGTTTTCACAATACATAGTTTCTAGCCAGTGATCTTTATTATTTATACACGAAACCATATTCATAAAAAACGGTTCTGCATTGTCTGAATCACTACTGTAGGATTGACTTTGTTCGATTTCATAAACTTTTTTAACATTGTTGTCATTATTAACAAATCGAGACTTACACATTCTAGCGAAGTGTCCCCGGTTTCCGCACGCAAAGCATGTCACATATTGCGCTGGGCACTCACGATCATCGCAACGGGTGCCACCGCAGCCGGCGCACTCGCGAGGCGGCGGGCGCGCGCCGCCGCGCCGCGCCCGCGCAGCCCGGGCCGCCGCGCCGCCGGGGCCGCCGCGCCCGAGGCCGCGGCCGCGGGCCCGCCGCTCTACGCCGTACACTTGAACTGCACTTGAACACTCACCACTGCCGCACAACTGCCTACCACTTTCCTGGGACACTTCCTCAGCTTGGCACAACTTGATCGCTTTGTCCAGGTTGAGATCATCAGATCTCAGTAACCTATCTCTCATTGTGGGGTTCCGTACGCCACATACGATACGATCTTTGATTAGATCTTCTTGCAACGCTCCGAACTCGCAATCCCTGCTTAACAATCGCAAGGCAGTCACATACGATTGAATTGACTCGCCCTCTTCTTGATTACGCGTAAAAAACTTGTACCTCACTAGTGTTATATTGACTTTTGCACCAAAATACGCATCGAACTTTTTTATTATGACATTGACATCATCTTTGTCACTCTCCGTGTCGAATGTAAAAGTTTGGTACACGTCAAACCCTTCGGGGCCAATGAGATTAACGAGTAGACTGGCCTGCACTCCGGCGGTCTCACTTGTCACTCCGGATGCTTTCACAAACAAATTGAATTGTTGTCTCCATCGCCTCCACGCATCGGCCCGGCTAACGGGACCGCCATCCATGTTCAACTCGGGCGGTGGCCTCGCGTGCTCCATTGTTGCACTTGTTTATTCCAACTTTTATGCAACTATAATTGTAGATAGCCAAATGGTAGACGACTGTATTAGCTTTGCACTTCGTAATGACAAAAGAAAACTATCACCGCTGTCACCATGTAGTAAACCAATGAAACACGGCCATTGTGAAACAACAACTGATTTAATTATCCTCTTGCGGCGGTACATTTATATTATAAATTAGATCTACCCACAACACTATCCGAGTCGCTTCCGCTCCGTAACGTCTTGCTCGCTCGCTTCGCTCGCTCGCCGAAAATTAAACAATGTCTTGCAGCTGTTTCAGTTAGGTTAAATGTTTGTTATGTTAAAAGAAATTAGGTCATATAAATCTTATACAAATTGAAGTTATATAAAAATAACGTTATATAATTTAAGCCTTGTACGTTAAAAAATATACTTTTTCCTGTTATAGCTAACGTTCATTATATCTTGTGAACGTTATTATTATGAAATTAGATATTTTGTAGTTATATCTCGTGGGACGCACCCCTTCTGCTAACTTAGCAATCGTTTGTCCTTATCTGTCACTTTGACATTGACCTTTCACAGATAAGGACAAACGATTGCTAAGTTAGCAGCAGTCTATAGAGTGTTTATGAATAAGGGGGTATGTCTATTCTCTCTACGTGGCTGCTGCTAGGCGGCAGAGTTAGCGAGTAAGGTGGTAGCGTTTCGAACAAACCTTGCACAAGGACCAAGGCATTATGATGGTAATTAGCTGTGACTTAACCTGTGGCGAACCTTTTTTAGGGTTCCATACCTCAAAAGGAAAAACTAAACCCTGAGAAGGAAGGAAAACATCGTGAGGAAACCTGCACATATCTGCGAAGCAATTCAGTCGTGTGTGTGAAGTTCCCAATCCGCACTGGGCCCGCGTGGGAACTGTAGCCCAAGCCCTCTCATCCTGAGAGGAGGCCTGTGCCCAGCAATGGGACGTATATAGGCAAATGGGGCATGGTCGACATTATATAAAGCTTGTTCACAGTTAAACCTTTAAGAAAAGTGTGGTTTAAATATTGGCAAAAAAAAATAAGACATCATTAAGAACCTTCTGACGTCAGATCGCTCACACTTACTTGTCCGCTTTTTTTTTTCAGTGTTGCCAGCCACACTCTCTCGCCGTGGCTGAAAGCTAATTTTGAGCGTTGGTCGCTAGCATTTGTTTTTAAGAGCAACCATTAGACTAGTTTTCAGGAAATGAGAGTGCTAAACGAGTGCAGGCGAAAAAATAGCGGATGGCATGACGACTTTGGTAGGTAGAGTCAAGCTTAGTTTTTAATTTATAATACATAATGTATAACAACCGGTCAAGAGCGAGTCGGACTCGCAGACTGAGCGGTCTGAAGATTTTCGTTCGCTCGTATCATAAGTAGTTTTTTTGTAAAAATAATATCTACTGTATTTCCTTGTAAAAGGTAAAGTAATACCTACTGACGTAGTCAACATTCTTATAGCAAATGTAAATCGGCAAATTTCATAATTATTATGTCAACGGCGGCAGCATCCAATGGTTTTCATTTCTCACTGTTCTTGTGTTGTTTATGTACTTAGTATATTCCGTGAGTTACAGACGGTCCTGGCTGAAAATCAGCGCTGCAAGTGTCTAACACCTCAGCGTAATGCTGAGCCAGCGACCGTTTCACTTTTGCGAAGACACACTTGTTTTTGTTGCTTTTCTATAAAATTGTGTGTATGCTCTTATTTGTGTGTCTTGCAAAAAGGAATTTATGTCTTCTATCTTTGTCTTTAGTAACATGTTTAAAAAAAATTCATTTTTAGCCGAATTCCTTCACGTAAAAACTATCTACCTCGAATTGAGAGCAACGCCGTTTCGCCAAGGCTATTAGCGGTACGGCAAAGCGCAGTTATTGAGTGGAATGCTGCAAATGTAACCAGTGGGAACTTACTTTCTGTACGACGTCTATTGATTTACATACATACATAAATCCCTTTATGTCTACGCATCCGTTTACTGCAATGTTATATATGGCCCATACTTCTATACGGATGTGAAGCCTGGACCCTTATAGAGCAACTCTGTAAACGTATAGAAGCATTTGAAATGTGGACATATAGACGCGTGTTGGCCATAACATGGACGGATCGGGTGACCAATGTGGAGGTCCTGCGTCAAGTTGGGAAGGAATGTGAACTGATGCAAACCATCAAAAGAAGGAAGGTTGCCTATCTAGGTCATGTGCTTAGACACGCAATATACGAGATTTTACAACTTATAATCATGGGCAAAGTGGCTGGAAGAAGAGCTGTTGGGCGCAGGAAGAAATCCTGGCTGCGAAATATCCGGGAATGGACTGGAATCACCAGTGCAGTGGAGCTTTTCAACCTGGCCAGAGACCGTGTGAAGTATGCGGAGTTGACTGCCAACCTTCACTAGTTAGACTAGGTAGACAGAGCCTAAGGTAACAAGATCTAAAGGCCACGTTTAGCATGATTGTGGGATAGATGGGGATAACATGATTCCTAAGATATTTGCCCATTCCCTCGATGGGCTTTTACCATGTGCGCGGGAAGACTAGCAACCGGGTACATTCTAAGAACAAGAATTGATTTGACTGCTGTTTTTTATACGTAGGCAGGAAAACAAGCAAGTGGGATAACTGATAGAAAGTGAGTACCACCACCTATTACACCAACAACACTAGGATTGTAGATGCGTTGCCATCCTAGAGGGCTAAGATAGAATATAGGCAACGCACCTGTGATTCCCCAAGTCTTGCAGGTGTCCCTGGGTGGATATCACTTTCCATCAGGTGTCCCGTCTGTTCGTTTGCCCCCTCTTATATATATATAAAAAATACCTCATGTGCCAGTAAATTCACCAGCTCTCTTACTCTCCACAACACAGCAAGGTAAGCACTGCTGCTTGGCGGCAGGATTAGCGCCTAGACCTTTGTTCAACAGTGAACATCTTCCGGCGGTCGATGATGACGTTATACTTATCAACGTGCACGAAAACATTCCTTCATGTTTTCATTAGTAGGTACGAAGTTTTATTTGGTCAAAAAATTATAATTTATACTGAATCTATACTAAAACTATCGACTTAGTATCCTTCATCTTTAATTGCTCTATCTATCGATGAAAACTGCATTAAAATCTGTTGTTGTCTTAAAAATATTTGTGATAATTATGTAAACCTGTTTACTAGGGCTGGCTTAATAATTTTCTGTTGTATGTCGGATTCAAGCTAATTAAAACTAAATAGGTAACTTATTGGTTTGTCTTTAACCCTCTGCAACTGTGGTGACTTTTTCGGAACGATTCCACTGATGTGATGTCTATCAGACCTCATTTCTGATGATTAATAAAAATTTAATTAAATTGAATATCGTGACTATTGTTGTAAAAAACGATTATCACGTTTATAATAGATTGTAATAAATTAAAAAAGTAAGTAGGAAATATCAACAAACAAGAAATATATAATAAACTTTAATGAGATCTCAAGTTCGGTCATTTTGTACTAAGGTTCATTTAAAAATAAAAATAAAAAAAATAATCAACAACTTCGAAAAACTTAAGAAACATTTCTTCTTTTAAACATATAATGTTTAAAAGAAAAAATATATATATTATATCTAAAGGTAGATTATGGCACAAATCAGTCTTTGAGTTGACGCTTATATTAGAGATCTATTTTACAATCTACGCATATATGGTCTGAGAATTGAAGGCAAATGGCTCTGTTACAAGCACAGCAGCTGAATCTTGTTTTTCTCTTCAATCTAGTACGGCATATGGTGCAAGTTTTGCGTCCAGACGGACCTTGTGGTTGAGGGGGAGATGCAGGCAGATCATTTCCCAAAACTCTTCTAATAGTTAATCGCTTCTCTTGGTAGTCTGTCATTATATACACGTCGCAAGCTCGGGAGAACTAATTCTCGTGCCAAAGATTTAAAAAATTCGCCACTACGTAATTTGGCACCTAAACATCCCTTACCTTTTCATCACATATGCGTTAGTACCAGCTAGATCTAAAATCTTGTAAAATAAAGTCATGGGGCAACGCCGTGCTGTCGACTGCTCGAATATATCGAACATTTCGTCGACATCACCATTAGTGTGATTGTAGTCCCATGATCATAGTGGGTTATTTAGCTACTTCGTCAGTACTTTTCGTGTGATGGGTGGAAGAAATCAAACAACAGCTTTATTCTTTTTCGGTACATACGACATTAAGCTGAACGCTTTAGTAAAGCCATATAAAGAGCTACCCGGTTCTCTGCTCACTAGCGATCGCAGGAAACCCGCTGTGATTTCGTTTCGATGATCTAGACTCCCGATTGTCATGATTAGCCATCTAAAATATAATTATTTATGTGCTTAGGTCTCTAAGACACTATAGAAACATTAATATTTTAGTGAGCTGAAGTCTGACAGACACTATAGAACCATTAATATTTTTATGAGGTGAGGTCTGACAAACTCTATGTAAATATTAATATTTTTATGGGGTGAGGTCTGTCAGACTCGGGACTTGTTTCTGTACTCACGTCTGCGGGACACCCGCAGCTCGTATCTCCCAACATTAGCACCGCGTCGCCGCTCGGGCGCCACTGACCGACGCCGCGACTCATTCGCGGAAGGTACTGAGCGAGACAGAGCTATATCGCGCCACACGACAAAATGGCAACATGAAATTTATTCGGCAGTGTCTGATAGACCGCACATCAGTCGCAGAGGGTTAAATTATGCTACAATCTGTACATACTAAACTTACCAACGACGTGGATTTATTTTATTTTATACTAGCTTTTGCCCGCGACTTCGTCCGCGTTGAATTAGACTTAAGAACTGATGTTGATAGTAATATGCTGCAATAAGTATTTACGTAGCAACTCTAGGCAGCTAGACCTTTAACATGTTTATCGTTATCCCGCGGGAACTATGCAATTTTCCGGGATAAAAAGTAGCCTATGTTTTAATTTAGGGTAACAACTAACTTCGTTCTAAATTTTATCCAAATCCGCCTAGTCGTTTTAGCGTGAAGAAGGAACAAACATACACACTCACTCACTCACATCGTCACATCGTCCCATCATCACATCGTCACATCATCACAAACTTTTGCATTTATAATATTAGTAGGATACTATTTAGAGGTTTTATCGAAGATCATACCGGACCTGAGCGAGCCTTAGTAACCGGTAACTATTGCCGGTAACAACATATATCATTAGTACAAACAGGAGTAATCCCAAGAACTCTAATCCGGGGATGCAATGCAACGCGTATTCGACACGATTGTGAATATTCATGCCCCCACTGAGCGGACGTTCGCGTTGATTGCCGCCATTGCCGGCTTTGATTTTAGCACTATAAAACGAAAACTAAATTATGCAATACGAGTAGCATCTAGCTTCTGTGAAGTGTATGAGTAGACCCAGCGAATATGTCTTCTTTTATAAGGCAGAGGGATTTTTTGTTTCGTCACACTTTTCGATATATTGCTCAGAAACCAGTCGAGCGATTTCTTTTTTTTTTTACGGCAACAGTAACCTCTAGATGCTTATCTTACTAATGTTATAAAGGCGAAAGTTTGTAAGTTTATATGTTTGGATGTTTGTTGCTCTTTCATGGCAAAAAGTGGCATGGATTTTATTGAAATTTGGTACAGAGATAGTTACAGTCCTGGGAAGGACATAGGATACTTTTTATCCCGGAAAATAGCATAGTTCCCGCGGAATAACGATAAGCGAATTAATCGCAGATGGAGTCACGGGAAACAGCTAGTGACTTATAAAAGGTTAAACATCGATAAAGAATTCATTATAAGAAAGAATTGACCTTGCTCCTAAAATTTCACGAAAATTGGTTTAGAAATACCGGCAATTTTTTTAATTGTCATTGCCAATTAATATTTTTGTACAATTGTGTGTATGCTCTATTTCTGTCTTTCAAAAGAGAATAAATAAATGTCATCTTTCTTTCTTTCTTTCTTTTTAATATTCGTTCATACATTTATTAATTACGTCTTTATCTATAAAGCCTAATTTAGGTAATAGATCCAAAGGCCACGTTTCGCATGATTGTGGACGTACAGGGTGGAAAGGGTAATCAAAATAGTAATGGATTGCTAGCCGCATCGTCTCAAATATGATTCCTAATTTTCGCCGATACCCATGATCGGTTTTGACCATCGCGCGGCAAGAGAAGCAACTGGTACCATCAGCCAAATATGTGGTCTACCACCATAAGGTTAAAATTCCTTTGCACGTCACAATATATAACGTCGATAAGACAATATGCTGTCAACTTGAAAGTTCGACTTTAGCGACATTTTCATTTGATAGGAAGTTGGATGAAAAGTGGAAGACCACTTATTTGGGCGACCGTACAGTACTCGGCTAAAAAAAAAAGTCAAAAAGTCAAAAGTTTATTTTGCAAATAGGCCGCCGAGGGCTCTTTTACATGTCTTTTTTTGAATCTACCAGCGCATTCGGAAAGACCATCATTGCCAAGAAGAATGCGCCGCAAGAAACTTGGCAGAAAGTCATTTTTTCAAAATAAAATAGATTTACAATAGTACTTAAATTCTACTTAACTTACCTGATACAATTAATACATTTTATAAAAGGGATGTAAAAGGTCCCTAAGTTAAGTCCGTACCTTAAATTACATTGGTCTATAGTAGAGATGTATAAAGTCTCTACTGGTCAAAGCGAAACGATTATAAAGATTGCACTTCGGTCTTTATAAAGAGTCATTTGACGTTATTTAAATTAGAGCTCTATGCTCTACGAAGCCGAAATTAGCCGAGAAGACAGATATTTATGTGTAATCTTTATGGCGGGCACTGTACATTCTATCTATGTATCTAAATAGAAAAAATAAAAGAAAAAAAGTTTATTTATGATTTATGACAATCACAAAAAATCATAATAAATGAACATTATTAAACAGCAGATAAATTAATTTGTCACAAAATGGTCCCAACTCAGCATTTACTGGCCTTGCAGCCAACGCTGGTCTTCCGTTGGGTATTCTTACATTGAACACAAAATATTTACCTTGCTACTCCGCTACTTACGTGCAAGATAACCAAGCTTGTGCGAAATATATACGTTTTGCATGCAAGCCCTCCCTCCACTACTGCCACACAAAACGCACACAAATCCCACAAACTTAATTAATCCTAACACCACACAAACACTGACGCGCGTTTCGATCCCTCGAACGAACGTATATATTTCGCACAAGCTTGGTTATCTTGCTCGTAAGTAGCGGAGTAGCAAGGTAAATATTTTGTGTTCATTGAAATTGACCTCCGCAAAGTAAGATTCAATAAAATATTCTTACATATTTAACTAAAAGATTACTTTGTTTATTACATCTTTTACTTGACATTGAAACGTTATGACTACAAACTTCTTAGAAAAATCATAAAATACACAATTTTACGTGAGCCAATATGCAATTTTAATCAACAGCTCAGGCACTAAAACGTTAATGTTTCGTAAACAAAATAACTCCACAACTAGCTGCCACATTGTTGGAATAGCTGCATTAATACAATTTACAATGTAGCGAAATATCCCGAGGCGTTGCATGCAGTTATTTGGCTAGATAAGGTTTGCAATCAAGCTGTGAAATATCGTTTACTGAACGATAAAGTTACAAGGTAACGACGAGATGGAACAGGTGATACTCCGCTTTATTAAAATTTAAATAGGCATAATATTGCGTGATTATTGTGGATCAACCTGTATTGTTGACGATGAATCAATTTGTTCGCCTTACCCCCGTTAGCTGCACTGCGCGCGGTCAGCCGGGCGGTAGATTTGCCTGCTTGGTGTATTGATGGTATTTGGTACTTAATTTTATTGTGAAGGAGCAGCATAAGATTTAAACTTGTATTAGTTTGTATTTTGCTGTTTGTGTTTGTATGTAGTTTAACTTTGTTTAACAAATAAAGAATTTATTATTATTATTATTATATTGTACAAAAACAAGTTTCTGTGAAAAAAATCGTGTTGGATACAATTTTTTTCCTGACTGAATTTGCATTGTCATCCGTCCTACACTATGTTCTAAATTTCAAGTCAATCGGATCAACCATTGAAGAGTTTCCTCCAGCAAAGCAGTCCAGTAGGCTTGTCTAACTCGCTTGCAATCGCCATCGTGTTTATTTGTCAATCCATGTATGGACTGACAGTTGGCATCGGAATCAGCTAGCTGTCACATTCATACGAGAACTGTCAAAATGAACATGATGGCGATTGCGAGCGAGTTAGACAATAAGCCTACTGGTGCTCGATTATTGAATGTACATAATACTTAATGAATAACTTTACTTTGCTATCTCCGCGGTATAGTGATTTTTTAACAGTAAATTCAGTACCAGTGTAGTAGCTAACTATAAATACCAGTATTTCAATCGGTTTAATTGACAATATTTTAATTTTTTAAGTGCTACTTTTTATTGTCTGGCTGGAAAGAGCGCACAATTTTAAGACACCCATATTTTTTATTGTATTCGTGAAAATCTTGTATTTTTGTGGAAAAATCCATTAAATCGTTGCTCGAGCAGAAAGGGCGTAAGTAACAAACGTCAAGTATTAGCGAAATGACGTCACTGCTTTGTTTCGTACACTTAAAAAAACGTTGAAATAATTATATTAATTGACCAATAAAACCTGTGCTTAAATAGTTTAACAGTGAATGCAGTTGTCAACGTCAATGAACGTCAAAACGAGCTGACAAACTCAAACAGAATCACAAAAACAGAACACAAAAAATATGATTTTAAATGAAAACTTGCAAAAATATTATCATTATTGCCCGGCAAACAGTTATCTAGTGTTCCCGATGGCAACAAAGCCGAGTGGTGTGCGAATGAATTAACCGTCAGCTGTCAGTGGGTGGATTTTTGACGTTGTAATTTGTGTGCCATGCTAAACGTATTGCACACAAATTACAACGTCAAAAATCCACCCCAGTAGTGTTGTGTTGTGAAAGTTGTAAAGTCAAAGGGAAACCCGGAAGACAAGGTTTTTTATAATGGCAGTATTGGACCGGCCGCTGGACGTCATTTCCCGTTTTAGATATTTTGCTCATTTTTCTAAAAAATACTGTACGAAAAAATCCAAAAATATTTTTTTTGTGTTCTACAAGTGTTTCTCTCGAAATGGTTTTTGATTTATGAATATAAAGAAATTTGAAATATTGTCAATTAATTATAGATAGTTTAATCGATAAATTCGCTTTACAAACGGCGTCAGCGGCCGCGTCGCCTTGACGACGGTCAAGGTTGAAGTTGCTTGCGAATTGGCACAGTCGCCGGTCAATGACCTATTGCAATAATGCGCTCGCGTGATTGTGTCTCAAGAATTGGTTCGATGAGCAATTTCTTCAAGGGTAACCTCTAAACGAAAACACATTTGAAAAATCGCAATAAAAAAAATCGGTTGGTGGGATCTCCGTCCGGATCGCTACCACCGCCTTACTCGCTAATCATGCCGCAAAGCAGCAGTGTACTGCTGTGTTCCAGCGTGGAGAATAAGACAGCCGGTGAAATTACTGGCACAAGAGGTATTTATCCTAGCCGTGTAGGCTGGCAACGCATCTGCAATCCTCTAGTGTTTGCGGGTGCCTATGGATGCTCGCCTAGGTATCAGGTGACCCACTTGCCCGTTTGCCTTCCTTGTCGTATAAAAAATACTTTACTTCGACCAATTGGGATCATAGTTAACTTACACTTAACCAAAAGAACAATTAATTAAAATGTCAAAATTGAAATTAGAAAAATCTTTTCATAGTTACGATAATAATTCTAATAGTTTTCGGACAAACGAAATTCGGTCAATGGTTTTAAGTGTTTGACATAGGTTACCTTTTACGTTTATCCACGCTCTGCTACCACATTAGAGATTAAACAAAAACTATGTCAGGGCAATCGTATATTGTCTAGAGAACAGCGTTGCTAGGACTCAATAAACAATAGACCACACATGATAGAGTTTACTAAACCAGGAAGGTTTGCAATCTATAACCACCTTTGTACACACATGACCAAGAAACACCTCAAAATCAAGAACACTTCATCAAACTCCAGATTCATCCCGTCATCGGCCAAAAAGCACCACAAAAACAATGAATACTGCGGAAAGCATTCTGTAATCTCACTCCATTATTACGACTAGCAATTTCCCGCATTTTCTAGAACAAAAAATGCTCCAGTTCTCCCCTTTCGCTTCCACATGTAGCGATTAATTGTCACTTTTTCATGTGCTTGTATGGGAACAATGAGTTGTTTCAATGCAAACTTGTTATTCCCCTGCACAATGGTGCATTCGACTAATGGAAGCATAACCGGACTATTGCTGTTGGTGCAACTGGCAGAAGGTAGCGACATAAAAAAAGCGACGGGTAGCACTCCGGGAATGTCAGCAGAAGTGAAAACGGCAGCTTAGATTAGATTTTAATGTTGTACCTCCAGGACGCTCAATACGCGTACCGTACTGGCCGCTTACAAAAAAAAACGTACGTAATCTACACTAATATTATAAAGAGGAAAGATTTGTACCTATTTTTGTATGTTTGTATGTTTGTAATGAATAGGCTCAAAAAGTACTGGGCCGATTTAAAAAATTCTTTCACCAATAGAAAGCTACATTCTTCCAATTTGACATAGGCTACATTTCATTTTGAAAAAAATTAGGGATCCTTGGTAAAATTTGAACAATGTAACCGAAGGTGTAGAAAAATGAGTCTTAAAATGTCTTTCGTCGAATGCGCTGCCAAAACTATTAGCGATAGAACAAAATAATGTACAACAATATTGAAGAACATCATAATGTCTACAAAAAACTCCGCGGTAGCATATGTCCAACTATTGTAGTTATGTCACTACAACAACTTTTTTAATTATAAACATTGATGAAAATGCTAACCAAATTCAAACCATGCTATTTATGTGTTTATATTAATCCTTATCCAAATAAATTATTTTATGGTCATGACCATTTAACTACCAATAAAATAGTTTTTAAATTATTTAAATTGGACTTTCCATTCAAAAGATATTACGAATTAAAAAATTCAAACATTAAACAAAACCGCCATAGCGCCGTGGCCGTTGTTTGCGATGCAGTCTGCAGTGTTTTATATCCAAATTTCCAAAAATAAATAATTGTCTACCCCGTGCGAAGCCGGGACGGGCTGCTAGTTATCTATATTGACAGAGCTCTAACAATGTGCTGATGCCCTAGTACTTTTGCTCTACGACTCAACAAAAAAACGGAACGCAGTTCATTCGTACCTATTTCAAAATAAGCTCTTAGAGGATCTGACATCCTGATACTTAAACTCTCCCTCCGTCTTACGCCTGACGCAAGTTTAACATTTTTTTAGTTCAACGCCCCTAAAAGTTTTCACTTCAATAATTATTCGCTGCATCCAAATCGCTTAAGTTCTCCCCCACAATAATCACTTTATGTACCTCAGACCACCTACACAATAGTCCGTGTCATTGGCGTATGACGACTGCCCGTTTTCGGTGTCTCGTTCACAACTTCTACGTAATTGAGCGTTAATATAGCTCCAAATTGCTTCGGACCCTTCATCGTGATTGGCTGCTTGGTCTAGAATATAATTAATTTCTTTTTGTTTGGCTGAGGCAAGCCAGTTTGTAGTTTTGGTCCTTCGGTTTGTACTTCACTGAGTCATAGTGTTGCCTTTGGTAGGAAACGTGCAAAACGAAAGAACTGACATTTAAAACTGGTAAATATAATAAATTTTAGGCTTTAGAAATAATGCTTTACCGTGTTGCTGTTGTTGGATTTCTGGAATTAACAATTAAATATATCAAAAACAATGGCAGTTTAAAATTTAGTCAAAGGCCGCGTTCTATTATTATTTGAAAGAACTTACCTAATACTATCAGGGGATCTACGGTAAGAAGCAACTAACTATTTGTTGTTTTATACTATAACTTATCTCATCACACATGGTCTTGTATTTCACGAAGGCGTTTGAGCTTTCTTTGTGGTAAACAGGCATCTGCATATAATTATGTTTCAAAGTGTGCGTGGGAGCGAAAACGAGTATGGTGCGAAGGGTAGCACTCCGGGAGTGCCAGCAGAAGTGAAAACAGCAGCTTAGATTAGACTTTAAAGTTGTAACCTCCATGACGCAACACGCGTACCTTATTGGCCGCTTACAAAAAAAAACGTACGTATTACCTATATTGATAGGATTAAATGAACTTACCTGAAGTGAAGTTCGATCCTGATTATATGAAGTACTTAGGCCGAGATAACTATGTAGTTCCGTCCTTTCTTGCTACATGAACGCGACGTATAAAGACACCATAGAACAAAAAACAGCACCTGGCAACACTAATATCAGTATGTCAGTCATTACGTTTAGAGTCATCATAGGGCCTAGGGGGATAGTAAGAAAGTGACTATCCGTGAGGAAATATAATATAATATTTTCGATAACTGATACTATTAAAATGTATTTTATCCCGAAAAAAAAACCAATTTGTGTCTTTTTTCTTCAGCGCGAAAGAAACGAATGACTGACATATGATATTAGTGTTGCCAGGTGCTGTTTTTTGTTCTATGGTGTCTTTATACGTCGCGTTCATGTAGCAAGAGAGGACGGAACTACATAGTTATCTCGGACTAAGTACGAATATAATGACGGACCTCTAACAATGTGCGATGACCTAGTACTTTTTCTCCACGACTGAACAAAAAACTCTTCAAAAATTGAACGCGATTCATCCGTATTTCAAAATAAGCTCTTAGAGGATCTGATATCCTGGTACTTAAACTCTCCTCCGACTTACGCCTGACGCGAGTTTCAAAAAGACTCTCGAAATTACGTAAGACATGCACACTTCGACACGTATTCAGTACGTGTTTATCACAAAATAACGCTCACTCACCATCATGAATTGCAAGTGCTATAGCTAATAACCATTTATGCATAACTCTATATATAATAGGTATACACAATATACCTTCTGAATATTCTCACATGTTTTTCGACGAAACTGAATAGAAAATCGAAGGTCGAGGCAATCACAATGGCAGTTGCGAACATCCCTGATTTAATATGACCTACTTTGCATAGGCAGGGTAACAATTGCAAATAAGGAAGGATTTCTATAAAGCTCGCGATAACCCAATACCAGAGGTGAATTAACCAACAGAGTGATAACAGAATAACCAATCCTGCTAAGTGTTAGTGACGTTACAATACAATACAAAAACAACAGCACAAATCGGTACAAAACAATACAGAAACAAAATTAAATAACAATGTATACAATGGGCAGACGGCGGATTGGTAGAGTGGGGGGAGGATAGGGTGACGTTGTCAATCGCTAGTGCGTGGTTCACGAGCTAACAACGAGCGAAACGCTCTTCCACACAGGCCTGGGAACAAAGAAAAAACATAAAATGTACCAGTTGCTTCTCTTCCCTCACGAACGAACGAAAATGTTCAAACTGCTCAGTCTGCAAGTCCGACTCGCTCTTAACCGGTTGCTATGCATGTACTCGTATTAAGAACTAGCTGTTGCCCGCGACTTCGTCTGCAAAGAATTCGTTTATCGCTATCCTGCGGGAACTACGCAATTTTCCGGAATAAAAAGTAGCCTATGTGCAATTCCAGACTTTTCCCTATCTGTGTGCCGAATTTCATCCAGATCCGTTGGGCCGTTCTGGCGTGATTGTGTAACAAACAAACATTCATCCATCCATCCATCCATACTTTCGCATTTATAATACTAGTTAGATTAATTATATTATTTTTTAAGTTTGTACTATCTAAAATTGAGTCTGGACATTTGCATTTTTATCATTAGATTATTTGATTATTTCAATTTTCATATGAACTATTATTGCTGTATAACTAATTTACACGTTGATAGCGACAGAATATGAGAAGCGTGTTATATCTTAAGAACTTTTTAATGTATACCATGTTCTTTGTAAATTAATAAATTGTCATTATCATTGTCAATTATCATTATCCCGCGCTGATGATTAAAGCCAATCGAGCGAATGAGCGGAAATCTTAGGAATTCAAAATTCAAATTTTATTTTGCAAATAGGCCGCCAAGAGCTCTTTTGACATGTCTTTTTTTTAAACTACCAGCGCATTCGGAAAGACCATCATTGCCAAGAAGATTGCGCCGCAAGAAGCTTGGCTTGAAATCATTTTGTAGGCGATGCGGTTAGCAACCCATCACTATTTTGATTCTATTTCCACCTATACGCCCACATTTATGCTTAACGTGGCCAGGTCTTGTTACTTTAAGCTCTGTCTACCGTAAAAGATAAAAACGTGATTTATGATTTGTTTCACTACTTAAATATGATGGTGAACAATCCAGTATCGTTTAATACTAATACTGTACGAAAAAATCCAAAAATATTTTTATTGTGTTCTACAAGTGTTTCTCTTGAAATGGTTTTTGATTTATGAATATGAAGAAATTTGAAATATTGTCAATTGTTGAGTCGATTAGAGTCATACACACCGTGAGAAACAAAAGTCTCTCCTGTGGGCATAAAATTAGCGACTCCGAGTCGGCAAACTTTAGGTTTATTTCATCATCATCACCAACCTATACACGTCCCACTGCTGGACACAGGCCTCCTCTCAGAATGAGAGGGCTTGGGCTATAGTTCCCACGCGGGCCCAGTGCGGATTGGGAACTTCACACACACCATTGAATTGCTTCGCAGTTGTGTGCAGGTTTCCTCGCGATGTTTTCCTTCACCGAAAAGCTCGTGGTAAATTTCAAATGAGATATCGCACATAAATTCCGAAAAAGTCAGAGGTGCGAGCCCGGGATTGGAATTGCTTGAGAGGCCGCAGGTCAAACCACTAGGCTACCACGGCTTTTTAGGTTTATTTATATACTAGCTGTTGCCAGTGACTTCGTCTGCAAAGAATTCGTTTATCGCTATCCCGCGGGAACTACGCAATTTTCCGGGATAAAAAGTAGCCTATGTGCTATTCCAGACTTTTCTCTACCTATGTGCCGAATTTCATCCAGATCCAATAGACCGTTCTGATTGAGTAACAAACAAACAAACATCCATCCATCCATCCATCCATCTATCCATACTTTCGCATTTATAATATTAGTTAGATTAGATGGACTTGTTATAAGGTCACATTTAACCTTCATTTGGCTTTACGGGTTGTTTTGTAACAGCCTGTATAGGATGGTCATGCTCATGTCACCTGAATTAGCCTGTATAAGTTGAACAATGCTGTTTATGCTAGCGAGTTTATGCCAACGGCAAAGTAATAGGATTTTCGTACCGCACGTTCGCCGTTTAGCGATATAAGCTTCTATTGCATTGCACTAATTTTGTAGGAGTCGTTAATATCAGATGCAGTGTATCCGTAATACTTTAAATTTGGTCGCACGGAAAGTAAATACATACATACATATCTTCACGCCTCTTTCCCACAGGTTTAGGCAGAGACTACTTTGTTCCACTTGCTACGATCTTGACATACCTCTTTCGCTTCATCCACATTCATCAATCTCTTCATACATGCTCGTCGGTTTCGGGTACTCTTGACCTGGCCCTTATCCAAAACGTCCCCAATTTGATCACGGAACGTCCGCCTAGGCCTTCCCCTACCAACGCACCCATTCACACTCCCCATATAAATCTGTTTAGTTAATCTTCTTTCATCCATCCTCTCTACGTGACCAAACCAACTAAAAGTAAATGGATATTGTAAACTGTTTCAAAGCGACTAGTGCCTTCAAGTGCTGTAAATTAGGTACTTTCTAAAGCCTACTCCTCTTAAACGGCTGAGCCTACAATTTGAAAAAAAAAAGAATTATCAACATTTACAATTTAGGTCGTTTAGGTATCAGCAAAAGTTGTGTATTTAAATAAAGTTCAACAGAATCGTGTCTTTTGGATTGCATTCCCTACAGCTCCTCAACGCAAAAGAAGTTGGAAAACATTAACATGTTGAATAATAAAGAATCCGATGTATGTATTGTACTTTAAAGACGACGTAGCATTTGTAAGCCAATAGACTTTCTCATGACGAATAACAACAAAAACACCGAACATTTGCAAAAGTGTGTTTTTTTCTTTACTTACTCCTCACACGTAAAGAAAAGGACAAACTGTGAAGGCAGTAGTCGCCTTAAAAAAATGCATAAATAACTGCAAGAGAAGAGTGATTCAAATCTGTAAATTTATAAAAAGCTAGCTTTTGCCCCCGACTTCGTTGGCAAAGAATTCCTTTAAAACGTCAAATTACGCAATTTTCCGGATAAAAATTAGGTATTCCAGACTATAGTCTCTCAGTGCCATATGTCCTGGCGTGAAAGAGCGATAGATATTGTGGTATTTTTTGATTAAAAATATTGATAGGGAAACTGTCGATTCTACAGAGTTACGAGTCCAGACGCCTCATCTATGATTACATAGATTCGACTGCTGAAAAAAGTGGAAAGACTCGCAAGACTTGTTCACTTTTAATGACTGATTTCACTTTTTTTGATCAATTAATCATTGATTTCAACAATCGCAAAAACATACTAAATACGTCAACTGAAGGTTATTGGATTGTGAAACCGATTCGCAATGCTAATAGAAATAGAAACATCACAAATGGCTGCGTTTCAAGGGTATACAGAAATAGTTACCACGTAGCCTAATTAGAAACCCTACTGATTTTATAAATGTGAAAGTAACTCCGTCTATCTGTTACTGTTAGCGACTGGCTGCGGATCCAAACCTTTTTTTATAGCTTTACTTTTTTATACCTGCTTGTTCTTGGTTAGTGTCATTGTGTCAGGTAAGTAAGGTCGCGAAAGCTCTGTACAATATTAATATTATATATATTATTGCTACGAAATACCGTCTTTTCATCATCACCACGTTTTTTTTTTTTTTTTTTTTTTTTTTTTTTTTTTATGCGAATAGGAAGGCAAACGAGCAAGTGGGTCACCTGATGGTAAGCGATCACCACTGCCCATAGACACCCGCAACCCTGGAGGGATTGCAGATGCATTGCCAACCTAGAGGGCTAAGATGAAATGCGTCTTGTGCCCGTAATTTCCCCGGCTGTCTTACTCTCCACACCGGAACACAGCAGTGCAAGCACTGCTGCTTAGCGGCAGGATTAGCGAGTAAGATGGTGGTAGCTATCCGGACGGACCTTGCACAAGCCCCTACCGCCCGCGAAATCGCGTATCTTCAAATTTATACAGTCCACCGCTCCATAACAGTTACACTTTCGCGCCTAAACCACTGAACCTAATGAAATTTGGTGCAGAGGTAGTTTCAGTCCCGGAGAAGCACATAATGGTAGTTTTTACAAGTATCGCGGAAAATTGCAAAGTTCCCGTGGGATAGCGACAAACGAATTCTACGCAGACAAATTTGGGGACAAATTGTCACAAAACGGTACGAAATCAGCGTTAATTAACTCAGAATTGTGTTTGAGTTACGCTAGGAAGTTAACAACAAAGAAACCATCGGTGCCATAACATTTTCACATCGTAACAGATGACAATCATTTTTCCGCGCCTCAGGCCACAGATTCCGTCAAGCGCGACACGCTTGGCAACACTGGCGTAGGCGTTTCACGTGTGTCTATAATGTGTGTTTATTAATATTACAAAGCTTCCGTGTGTCAGAAGAAGCGTCATATGATATTGAAAATATATAAAAAAAGATCCACACACACACAAATCAAATCTTTATCCCTTACGGTATAATGAGACATTAAGGAAACAAGACCTAAAGGCCACGTTTACCATGACATTGTGCGTGTATAGGTGGAAAGGCGAATCAAAATAGTGATGGGTTGCTAGCCACATTATCATACCTTTATATTAAGATTACTTACCCACTTACTTTTTTAATATTTTCCACGACGATAGTGGCCTCGCGAGGATATCACTCAAATGATCAAAATACATCAAACTATGTTTCTGTCATTATTTCTCACGTTCAAGATAATTTAATTACATGTATTGTTTAGTTGGCACAAGACAATTTTGTAGCAAATCGACATTTAGTTTTTCTAATAAGTACTAACATTTTCCAACACATGAAGTCTTAATTCTAATAACAATTCCTTATAAACCATGAGAATTCTTAAATACATGGTTCCCATAGTTTATTGTAGACATAAACCATTATCTTACCTACCTAGTAATTATTCTGATTTTGCCTTTAGTTAGATAGTAGGACTCATTGTTTTTATGATAAGGAACTTTTAAACAGTAGCTTGTATTGTTGTCGAAACTCATTCCATTAAGAAAAGGTATTTGAAAAAAAAAAGTTTTTTTTTTTTTATATATTAAAACCGACAAACGGGATTGCAATTCTTAATGCAATCATTATATTTAAATATTCAACCATCTTATGTTACTCATACGACGATCTAATAACAATGGAATATAATACAACCTAAAAAAATCTGTACAATAATTAATTTTCATACACTTTCCCGGCAGCTGCAATTACTCAAACTTATCAAATTTGCGACAGCCTGTAACAAATTAACTTTGTTAACTAGTTTTGCTACAGTAAGGCATACATTTCCGAGCATAATAATGAAGCCTGTGAATGATATGGTAGCCTAGTGGTTTGACCAGTGACCTCACAAGCAGAGGGCCGTCGGTTCGAATCCCAGGCTCGCGCCTCTGAGTTTTCAGCCATTTACGAAGTTACATTTGAAATTCACCATGAGCTTTTCAGTAAAGGAATACATCGGGAAGAAATCTGCACACATCTGCGAAGCAATTCAATGGTGTATGTGAAGTTCCCAATCCGCATTGGATCCGCGTGGGAACTATAGCCCAATCGCTCACATTCTAAAATGAGGCCTGTGCCCAGCAGTGAGGCAATTATACCTACAGGCTGGAGATGATGATGATGATTATTATTATTATTAAAAATTGCAAATTAATGACAATGCGATTAATTCGTTATCTCTATCAAAACCAATTTATACCTGCAGTGAGACAGTGATAACTAATCTCCACCGAGCTATATTAGGAGTGATATATGAATCCGCCGCCGGACGACGCAGTGCATTGCATTAATTAAATCAGGCCCACGCATAATCGCGTATCGACCGGTGTACAGTTTACTGGCACTGGATAATTTGAGGACATCATTAGTAGCGGCAAAGTCTAGCTTCGCACTGGGTATCAAAATTGTACTCTAACTAGCGACCAGGCCTAGCTTCGCACTGGGTATCAAAATTGTACTCTAACTAGCGACCAGCGCTAGCTTCCCACTGAGTATCAAAATTGTACTCTAATTACCGACCAGCCCTAGTTTCGCACTGGGTATCAAAATTGTACTCTAACTGTCGACCAGCTGTAGGTTCGCACTGGGTATCAAAATTGTACTCTAACTAGCGACCAGCCCTAGCTTCGCATTAGGTATCAAATTTGTACTCTAACTAGCGACCAGCCCTAGCCTCGCAGTGGGTATCAACTTATCTGTTTTCCTTTTATTTTATTCGTTAAAATGATTTTATGAACGTCTGAATGTGGCATCAAAATTTGTAAATAAAAATAAAAATCATGTAGTAAAAAAGATCGTTCTAATGTTTAAGTATCCGGGGCCGAAAACAAGAGAATACGTTTGTATGGAGACACGGCCACCCGATTTCCAAATATTTAAAAACACAACCCTCCTTCTGGCGCAGTCGGGTAAAAATAAACTCATTTACAATAGCTACTTTATTTACCAGCTGCACGTTAGACAGCGAAACGGCATATCGCGCGACAGCTTCAAAATCAGAGGTCCACGATTGTCGATAAAAATAAAACGTTTAAATTGGTTTTATGTCAAGTAGGAACGACGTAAACAGGGGCCACTAGAACGACTGGCTGTAATAGACAAGGACGACAGTAGGCTCTGTCTTTTACTGCTTTAAATCTTTTTTTTTTTAATTAAACAACCAAGTGGGTCACCTAATGGTAAGTGATAATCATCATCCATGGACACCAGGCCCCTACTTCATCAGCTGGACAATTGTCGGTACCAACTAACAATTCTGTTTACATTACAAACCCGACCAGAATCTACGCCAGTTTGCTTCTTATTGACTACGCTTTGCTTGTCGAATTGTCACATATCGCCGACATTTGTCTTGGTGAAATAAGGGCCAGGATTGCAGATGCGTTGCCAGCCCAGAGGTCGCGTGGTCGTCTAGTCGCCGTCGCGGGTCGCGGTCGCTAAGAACGGAATGCTAACTTAAGACAGAATACCTCAATGTGCCAGTAATTTCACCAGCTGTCTTATTCTTCAAACCAGAATTCAAAAACGCAAGCACTGCTGTTTGGTGGCAGGATTAGTAAGTAAGATAGCGGTAGCGATCTAAACGTACCTTGCAGAAGATACCCGCAATATACCCTACCCCTCTCTTCTTCTTTGGGTGCCTCTTTAAGTTCTTGATTTTTTTTGCCATCAATTTCAAATAGAGAGAAAAGAGAAAGAAAACATTTATTCGTGATATATGTCGGAGTTATGAGGTAGCTGTAGGTGAGTCTGTATATGCCTGGCGCTCGGGTAAAGGCCAGAATAGTCAACTACTACATATGAGGACGTAACTCGTTTTAGTGCTATAGTGGAAACGCATGATTATAGATCTGCTTCGCAATGTTTCGTCCAACACAGTGCGAGTAGGGCATTATCGGGTAATCACATAGATTCTCCTTAACCTAGTTTTGGCTACACAACTGTACAGGTTGCACATAAGAAAGCCGGGGTCCACAGGACCCCGGGAGGTCCACCGTATCCTTCCCCACGACCTCTCCTCACGCCTCCTTTGTTAATACGAACCTCCGTGGAGGCAAGTATTGTAGTATTGACTACGCGCTAACAACGGCGCTTACAAAAGACAGTGCACTAGTACAGTTCTGTATCAGTGCTAGAAAATACACAGTAAGAATAACACAGCTAGTTATTAAAGAACGAACTCACCGGTTTCTTCTTAGGACCATACTAATCGGGCCCACCCACTTACTAGACAATTAGACGGACGGGCCGCCCGGTAGTCCTTCGTGGTTGAAGCTCAAACGTGGGCCAACCCACTCACTAGCCTAAATAGGGGGTAGGCACACAAAAGACAACAAGAATACCTAGCTCAACACAGTGAAAGTGGTTCAGGTGGGTACGCTCACCAAGTTCGACGACTGGGCGGCTCGGCGGTCGGACCAAAAGTAACTCAGTCACGCTATCGTGAGAACCCCCCTACCGCCGATCCCGATCTCCGATCCACAGAGTGAATTCCAATCGTAATTACAGCATCCGTCGCTAGATGGCGTCACAAGAAAGGCTGTTACGATTTAAACAATCTCTGAACGTTCATAGCGCCACCACTAGATGGCGTAAACATCAATCGCGCCGACACGGCCGTCCTGCAACATGTCGCGCTCGACAGGCACTACAAAAACAATATCATTATCACTCACATCATCATTCACAAAATCAATAATTAACCACTCGGCCAATTCTACAGCAAGATCGCATAGAAGGAGGCCCCTGTCCTCAATCGGCCTCAAGCATTCGCGTTTATAGAAGGAGGCCCCTGTCCTCAACGACTATATGAACCATGCGTGTGTGTGTGTTTATGTTTAGGTCTATTTGATCATTCAATATAAAATTACTATAATTATTATTATTATAATTAATTAAGAGGTATGTCAGGATCGTAGCAAGTGGAACAAAGTAGTCTCTGCCTACCCCTGTGGGAAAGAGGCGTGACGATATGTATGTATGTATGTATGTATATAAAATTACATCATCACAAGTGTCCAAGAATTTATATTGAAATTGTCAGCTCAGAAGAAATGTCAACAATTAAAAATTAAAACAAGATAACAAGTAAACTAAAATAAAGATATTTTCTTCATTATGGGTCGTCATGGGTACAATACGATTTGTGTGTGTGTGACTATGTGACCTCAAGCGTGCGTGTTCATAGAAGGAGGCCCCTGTCCTCAACAGCTATGTGACTGTAATGAATGCCAAGAAAGGAGGCCCCTGTCCTCAACGACCTTAAGCATTCGTGTTCATAGAAGGAGGCCCCTGTCCTCAACAACTATGTGTTCCAACCAACAGCGTGGAGGCCCCTGTCCTCGACACGTGTTCCAACCAATAGCGTGGAGGCCCCTGTCCTCCATGACTATGTGAACTATGTGTGTGTGTGTGTGTGTGTGTGTGTGACTATGTAAGCTCAAGCGTGCGTGTTCATAGAAGGAGGCCCCTGTCCTCAACAACCATGTGACTGTAATGAATGCCAAAGAAGGAGGCCCCTGTCCTCAACGACTTCAAGCATTCGTGTTCATAGAAAGAGGCCCCTGTCCTCAACAACTATGTGTTCCAACCAACAGCGTGCAGGCCCCTGTCCTTGACACGTGTTCCAACCAATAGCGTGGAGGCCCCTGTCCTCCACGACTATGCGAACTATATTGTGTGTGTGTGTGTGTGTGGCTATGTGAATGTGTGTGAACGTTAAGGAAGGAGGCCTCTGTCCTCAACCGACCTCAAACGTTCGTTTTCAACCAACAGCGTGGAGGCCCCTGTCCTCGACACGCGTTACGACAGTAAAACTTACACAGATAAATTCCAAATAAGAACGGCCGATAGGTAATTTGTTACTTCCTTAACCTTTAATGATCTGTTTGTGTCGTACATTCATCCACAATGATACGGTAATAAATAATGTAATTGAATTAAATAAAGCAAAAGTAAAACATTTTGTTTAACTCAACCAGTCATTCTTTTAACACAGTTTGACCTTGAGTTTTTAACAAATCACACGCAACCGACTACGGGTATATCACTAGAAGCAAAGCAATCGACATCCTGAAATTTGTGAATGAATCTGATAATTATTCTATTCATTACATTACTAATCTGGTGTCGAATATATTCCAACTTTTCCACCATACTAGCAACTTTAATAACAATTAGATATTTCAAATATCTATTCACGGTATAAATTTTTAATCCCTTAAGAATACACAATTGATACCGATAAGTTTATTCCTCTCGTCCGTAATCTGAAAATTTGAATGTTGGAAAATCATAAATCGAAAACCAAACATTCGATTAGCTTGTTTCAATATTTTTTTACTCCTTTTTGCCATGTTACTAGACATTGAACAATCGCGTAAATGTTAATGTTAATCAGGTATCGCAAAACTAGTAGGTAACAAAAGAACGTTCTTTTCAAAACACTTTAACTACCTACCTGTGTAATTTTTTAGGACAGTTCACTCGTATCAAAATTTTCTATACTGGGTATTTTACTCGCCGACGCGGTTATTTTTTTTTTTTTTTCTTTCTAATGTTTATTCGGGCACAAACGGTTAGTGATGGTCGCTACTACAACAGCAGATAACGCAATGCACCATCCGCACGCAACGAACAACACATTATCGAATCGTCAACCATCCCGCCATCACTATTCGTTGTCCGTTGTCAACGCCGTTCACACGCGCACCGCTGCCGCACTTGGCATAGAAGCGCAAGCGAGCGCGCAACAAATCAAGTAGCTGTGTGCGAGAGACAGCGCCACACGCGCGAGCTCGCATCGCAATCGCAACTCAAATAACCGACCTTTGGCGTCACTACTAGCTGCTGCTGCCCGCTGTCAGTCAGTACAAAATAACAAACAAGGCAACAGAGCGCTGCCTCGCGTTTGTTCTCGTACGCTTCCACCACGCTGCGATCGCGACGAAACAAGTACAACAATTATTCAACAATAAGCTCATTATCGTTCTGTAAAACAGCAATATAATAGGATAACAGACAACAGTTTACAACAACAGCCATTTAAGAATAACATAACACTGTTATTCACCACTGTAAAACATCCGTTATTGCCAACACTACAAACGGTACAATACGACTTATACAGTTGCCACAGGTTACTGATTCACATAATAAAACAGCAAACTGGTATAAAAAGAGCATACACGAAATGAATCGGCTACAATTCGAGGATGTGAATTTAATCTATTTTCACTAAACAAAGAAACAAAACTAAGAACTACTACAGGCAATCAAATTATAATCCAGCAAACAAATTACATTATTACTAATGATAGCCTTATGTCTGGCTAAAGAGATGTTAAAAAGGTCAATTTCAGAGATTATTTGGCCATCACAAATTCCCGGCCTCGGTGCGAGGCGGAGCCGGTCACGAGCAACCCTTTTCGGTTTCCCCTTGCCACATACCCTCTTAATCCGGTAGTGGTCTTTGGGAGACATTTTCCAAACTTCGTAAGTTTCGGGGTATTTTAAATCTAGCCCGATTTAAGTTCTTGGGTTAGTTTTAAGCAATACAGTTTCGCTTTTCTGAAATCTAGATACCCGTGTTTTGCCTTCGTCGAATCTTTGCTTGTCTTCTAAGCCTTACTTATCTTTTTCTTGCGAACGTAGGTATCCGGCTGTGTACGATCTACAGTGCCTTCTGCTAATTTATAGTAACATTCATATTTTAATTTATTTCCATTTACTGTTTAATAATAATGAAAACACTGTAAAATATGCTATTTCAAATTTCAAACTGCAAAATCCACTTTAGAAAATAAGATAATGTTTGCATGCCAATTTATTTGGTTATACGCGTTGCTGGACATTAACACTAGATAGATCACTTTTTTTTTACCATTTAGACATGGTAAAGCAAATTATTTCATTTAATTTCATTTCATTTCATTTCAATGGTACATCTTAGGAATTAGGGAAACTAAATTAGAGGGTAGACCCTCGATATCAAAATCTCAGTAACACAACGCGAACGGTCTGTTTGTCTGATGTTAAAATAATTATTTATAAGGATATAGTTACATTCCGAAAACTCGGTGTCAAATATCGGGCCTCGATATCGGGTCGAAATTGATGATAAAAAGATCTTTATATAGTTTAAATTAGGTTAAGACTAATTCGAAATAATAGCAGTAAGTGACACAGAAACACTTTGATCAAATATCGGTTCTAAATATCGGGTTGAGAATAGTTTTCAAAAGTCAGAAGCACAATAATAACGGCTAAAAAAAGAGTTGAAATAGAGAATATTTTATTGAATCAGGCGTTACTTTGCGGAGGTCCATTTCAATGAACAAAAATACCCACCTTGCTGTTGATTTGTACATTTTTCTAAAATAACGGCCAACGACGACAAAATGCAACCAGATACCGGGTTATTCGTTAGGTCAGATACTGGCGGGGTCATATTAGCGGGCGATTATAGTTGCTGATTCTCACTTCCGATGTCGGAGTTATGAGGTAGCTGTAGGTGAGTCTGTATATGCCTGGCGCTCGGGTAAAGGCCAGAATAGTCAACTACTACATATGAGGACGTAACTCGTTTTAGTGCTATAGTGGAAACGCATGATTATAGATCTGCTTCGCAATGTTTCGTCCAACACAGTGCGAGTAGGGCATTATCGGGTAATCACATAGATTCTCCTTAACCTAGTTTTGGCTACACAACTGTACAGGTTGCACATAAGAAAGCCGGGGTCCACAGGACCCCGGGAGGTCCACCGTATCCTTCCCCACGACCTCTCCTCACGCCTCCTTTGTTAATACGAACCTCCGTGGAGGCAAGTATTGTAGTATTGACTACGCGCTAACAACGGCGCTTACAAAAGACAGTGCACTAGTACAGTTCTGTATCAGTGCTAGAAAATACACAGTAAGAATAACACAGCTAGTTATTAAAGAACGAACTCACCGGTTTCTTCTTAGGACCATACTAATCGGGCCCACCCACTTACTAGACAATTAGACGGACGGGCCGCCCGGTAGTCCTTCGTGGTTGAAGCTCAAACGTGGGCCAACCCACTCACTAGCCTAAATAGGGGGTAGGCACACAAAAGACAACAAGAATACCTAGCTCAACACAGTGAAAGTGGTTCAGGTGGGTACGCTCACCAAGTTCGACGACTGGGCGGCTCGGCGGTCGGACCAAAAGTAACTCAGTCACGCTATCGTGAGAACCCCCCTACCGCCGATCCCGATCTCCGATCCACAGAGTGAATTCCAATCGTAATTACAGCATCCGTCGCTAGATGGCGTCACAAGAAAGGCTGTTACGATTTAAACAATCTCTGAACGTTCATAGCGCCACCACTAGATGGCGTAAACATCAATCGCGCCGACATATATAACTATAGCATAATTAAATTACAAAAACAAAAAAGAAGTAAAAAAACATGAGGACATACATCACGAAATGGTCCCACCTTAGCATAATGCTGGCCATACAGCCAGCGCTGGTCTTCCGATGGGACCATATTTGTCTGTCAAAATAAATGACTTACGAAATAGTGCTCTTCACCCTCCTACCCCCGCTCTATGTATGTGTGCAGACTTAGCTGCCTATATAAAGCTATTGGGCTTGGCACTATTAAAGCTGAGACACCGGCTTCAAATATACTCACAAGCGAAAATAACGAGTCACTTTACATACAACTTTATATGAGAAGTGACCCGTTATTTTTGCTCGTCAGTGTAGATCAGGGGCCTTACCATGACGTCTTAATGCGATTCAGTTTAGGCTCGCTCGCTGTCAGATTCATACTAAAAGTGACAGCTAAAACTTGAACTGAGTCGGAATTAGGACGTCATGGTAAGGCCCCAGTAAGTAGTGCATACCGAAATGATCTATTATTATACTTTTGAAGGCAGTTTAATTTTCTTTCAATGTTTGGAGAATCACATGGCTGTGCTTCTGTAGTTTTCTCCACTGCCGAAGCTTCTCGTCGGCTCGCACATTTCAACCCATTATATTTATTGCAGCGGAAAATTGAACTCGGAAGCGTTAACGCCTATAAAAGCAGTGACTTCAAACAATTAAACCCAAGATGCTGAGTCGGATTTAACGATAATCTTTATTTAACTCAAAACGTACTGCAATTTGCTTAGATTCGAAAAAACGCGAAGAAAATTGCATGAGATCCTATCACGCGACGACAATGCAAAACAAATTCGACAATTCGAAGTACATTGTTAACTGGAAAACAATTAATCCCAATATGCGGAGTCAGATTCAACACTAATCTTTATTTAATTCAAACTAAACTAACCTAAAAATTTCATATTAATATAAGCTTTTCTTCTGACTGTACTTTTTGTTCGCTGTACCCACTTACATTGTCATTCTGTCCTGTACAATGTATACCAATATATCAAGTCATCGGACTGACCTTTGATGAGTTCTCTTCTGGAAAGACGGTCCAGGCCTTATACTCCGAAATTCGATTTTCGAAGTTCGTTTCGTGCCGTTCCGTTCTTACTAATAGTTATTAATTTGAGAGTGAAAGAGACGATGTGATACGAACTTCCATAATCGAATTTCGGAGTAGCCCCCCTGAAAGGGTCACGAGAATCGCACTTCAAGATTATTATACTGTCATCCGATTTACAACTGCATGCGAAATTTCAGCTCAATCCGTAAACAGGATGGGGGTAAGATTTCAATTAAGTGCTAGATTTGACCCAAACAAACAAACAAGGCAAGCTAAATAAAGGCTTGTCAAAATGCTTTTGCTTTGCTTCGAAACAAAAACAACACAAAGAATATTACATGACATCTACGACGTGACAGGCGACAAGTGGATATGACAATTTCGAAATACATTGCTGGCTGGAGAGATTTGGTGTTGTTCAGGGTTTCAAGCTAGCTATGAAATGTTGTCATGTCATATCTGAAATGTGTCAGTGTCGCATGTCGCTTATCACGTTTATGAAAATAGGGGCGCTATATAGGAAAGTTTTACGCCCATAGAGAAATTGTAGGGAAAGCCGAGTTATTTTTCACTAACCTTTCGTATGCAAGAATAAAAAAACTGCATTTGTCTCCAATTAAACCAATTTGAGAGATTAAGAAAAAATATAAAAATCATTCCAGCCTGCAGTTGTCCTTATCACACACACCCTTTCCGCAGAGATTAGGTAGAGGAGACGGCAATACTTTATTCAAATACCTAATTTTCAAAACCCCTGGAGACCCTCAAGTACACCTTGGTCAGAAACTTCAGCCCACCTATTCTCCGCATGTAATCAAGATACGCAACGGCAACTTCCTTAAAACCTCAAAAACTTAATAATCTCTTTACAACTCCGTAGATATACTCGTGAGTCGCCAAACTTCGGCAGCCATCGCTAAATATGTCTAAACTTGGCCGATCTCGTTCACCGATTTACCGTCGAATGCCTTGCTCAAAGTTTGACGCATAAAATTCTAATATAGATGGAATTCCAATACACGGCGAGTTTGAGTTGTTGAGCTGGTAAGTAGATGTCGCTCGGTTGGGACTAATTCAAATCGGAAGGCGTGAGTATCATTTTTGTGAACGTTGAGGATTGGCAATTTAAATGACAAGGATATAGTTGTGCGTGTAAGCACAGAGGATTTGATTAAGGCGCTGTCAACAGCAAATGACTTTGAGCAGCGCCACTCTTCACACATACGGTTCGCGTGCCTGTGAGTGAAAGAGAAGAAACTCTAGAAGAAAGTCTAGTAGAGAAGAAACTAGAGTCCGTCTAGCGTGTTTGAAATATGATGAAAATTAACATATGAGAGAGAGAGAGAGAGAGAGAAACATTTATTTACACACATTCGATACACTGAGATATAAAACAAGGAGAAATACAATATACTAAGGAAGTACCGATATGGTGTAAAATGGATCCCACTCAGCATAATGTTGCGGCAAGCCGCAACGCTGTTTTTCAGTGGGACCCAGATAAAACTAAACACAAAAAACACATACACTGTGGCGACACGAACGCCAGTGGAAAACACTTCACAAACAAGCTGACAAATACACGGAAGTATGTATGGCAAAACTCGATCAGTTCAATCGCATTAAACCAATTAAACCGAAACAAGTCAAGCCAAACGTTAATTTGGCTATTGCAGTGAGTTAATTATCAATTTCAATAGTTTTGATATTGTAATGCATCACATAACCCTCGATAAACCATAATACGAAGTAAAAGTAACAAAACATTCCTATGGCTAGTAGTCGGGTGGGAACACAGCCCGGCCCATGTAGTTACCGCCATTCCTTATAAAAAAAAAAAAAAAAAAAAAAGTTTAAAGTGAACGGTCAGAGCGTCGGTTTCACCCGCGTTCAATGCACGTTTTGCCTTTGAGTGTTATCAGTGCCAGAGGTCTCATTGGAGCAAGGTAAGCAGAAACACGTTTTATAAAACTATACAATGCTTAATGCTAGAAAGTGATTTTTACATTTTATTTTAAAATTATGTTTTGACTTCAGCGCACGGATTGGCGGAGGCAAATCGTTCCAGCATTTCGTTGCCGCGTAGCGGAAGCTACCACGAAAAGCAGCAGAGTGGTGCGGAGGGAAAATAAGCTGCAAAAACCTCTCCGGTCGGACTTCCGCAGACCTGGCGTTGCGCGACCAAGTTAATTTACTGTACAGGTACGAGGGCTGCTGCTGTTGGTTAACGATGCCAAACATAAGGGTGGCCATATGCAGTTTTCGGCGCGCTGACATTCTTAAAATACAATTTTCGTTTATATACGGAGACACGTGAGCGCGGGGCGGGATGTGATAACAAAAACGCGCGCAGGCGTTTTGCACGCGTTGTATATTCCGCTGTGTGCGTGCCAGGAGGCGCGGGCCGTAAACGATATCTCCGTAATTCAACCTCGACAGGACCAATGCATCACAAAGTCTCACCCTCAGCTCGACATCCAGATATTCGCGAATTCTGTACAAAACCTTAAGCCTGTAAAAACAATTGCGAACAGTGTTCGAAAGGTGACTTTCAAATCGTAGCTCACCGTCCATGAGCAAACCCAGGTTACGAGCCTCAAACACTCGCTCTAGTGGCTCATTTTCAATATGTACTGTAAAATGATTACCAGACAAACTATCGATTTGTTGCCTAGACCCAAGGATTAAATATTTTGATTTACTCGGGTTTATGGCTAGGGAGTTACTGTGTGACCAATTGCGAATACGCTTAAGGTCCTCATTCAGCATATCCACCCTTGAGTGTACTTTACTGGCATTACAAGATATATACAGCTGCAAATCGTCTGCATAAATATGATATATACAATTCTGTATCGCGTCGATTATGTCTGCGGTATAAATTATAAATAAAATTGGACCCAATATTGAACCCTGTGGGACGCCCCTGTACACTTCGCTCTGCTCAGATTTTATATGCTTGCCGTTTGAACCAGAAATGTCAACCATTTGGCGACGATTTGAAAGGTAGCTTGCTATCCAATTGACAGTTCCCGTGTCAAATCCATAATACGATAATTTCGATAGTAGCAGTGAGGTATTTATAGTGTCAAATGCCCTAGAGAAATCAAGCAATTCAAGTACAGTTCCCTCTCCCTTATCCTGAGCGGCCAATATGTCATCAGTAACGTCTAGTAACGCAGTTGTGGTACTTCGGTGTTTGCGGAATCCCGATTGTACCGGTGGCAAGATATCATTTGATTCTAAGTAATCAGAAATTTGATTACAAACAATTTTCTCTAAAAATTTTGACAAGCAGGGCAAAAGACTAATTGGCCGAAGATCCTTTGCAGTTAGAGGATTGGGTACTTTTGGGATTGGGCGCACCAAAGCTATCTTCCAGGGGTCAGGAAAAACGTGTGATTTAATCGACGCATTTACAATAGCTGTAATGACTCCCAAAGTTCGTGGCAGCGTTAACAGTAACATGTCGAGAGAAATTCCATCACACCCCTGCGCATTTGATTTAAAAGTTTTAATCGCTTTGTAAACCTGACCCTCAGTAACGGGTTCCAGCCTAAACACAGCTGAACCGCGACGATGAAATTCGAAATAGGTAAGGTCACTAATAGACACACGGTTTTCACCAGGCAAATCTAGAAAAAAATTGTTAATTTTATCGGGATCGTTAAAATGTGCAGGTAACTCATTGTCCGTGTGTTTATTAATAACGTCTCTCTTAAGATGCTTCCATAACACCCCTGAATCTTTTAGATTACAATTAATATTTTGGCTAAAATAAGCGCGTTTTTCAGCATAAATGGCTGACTTAACGATATGTTTGAGCTCCCTGTAATATTGCTCATGGACGGGTAACTTCGTACGTCGGTACCTCGCATGTGCTTTGTCACGAAGTCGCATCATCTGTTTCACAGTATATGTGATCCAGGGACAACTGTGTGACCTAGTGAAAATAGTTTTAAAAGGGGCGTGAGCGTCGTAAAGAGTAGTGAGGTAGGCATTAAAAACATTGACCATTTCATTGACGTTAGTTAACTCTAAAATACTTTCCCATGTTGTGACATTTAGATCCTTATTAAATTCAACCAAATCTATATCCTTAATCGGTCTATAGGTGATGCATTGCGGCCTGGGCCTATCTAGCTTTATGTTCATTTGACATGTAATGAAGGCATGCGAGCTTAAGTCCGGGATATAATTTACGTTCGTACGAAAAACCGGCGCATCGGTGCAAATTATATCAATTAGCGTGCTACTGTGATCCGTAAAATGCGTTGGATCTTTAACATGCTGTGTTAAATTAAAACATTTAAAAAAATCTAATATTTTCTTGGTCTTGGTGTCTTCAGTACAAAGCAAGTTAATGTTAAAATCACCTAACAGTACAATATAGTCGCATTTCGCAAAGGAGCTCACAGATAGACTCAGGGCATCGACAAAAGTCTCGACATCGAGCCAGGGCGGGCGATATGCGGTTCCAATAGCGACCTTCGCACCGTTCACTTTAAGGTTGAGCCACAATTGTTCAACCGGCGGGGTAGCGGGGTGCGAGCATACTCGCGCATTTATACCCCGCTTAACGTAAAATCCCACCCCGCCGCCGCGCGAGCGCACATCGGCCGGTCGCGGCACGTGACGCAGTCTGTAGCCGGCCAGTGACGGCGCACGGTCGTCTTGTCCCTGTGTCAACCAGGTTTCGTTAATGGCCATTATGTCAACAGAAAATGACTCCATAGCTGCGATAAACTCTTCATGCTTAGTGCCGAGAGAGCAAGGGTTTAGCAAACCAACCAATAGCTTTTGTTTACGGTTCATTGAAATGGCAGTGTTTACAAATAATGTTACGAGTATTTTGTGTATCCGTTATTAAAAATATTATGGCTGAGGCAAGAACAAGGCGACTTAAGCTATCGATACTTAGGAGTACATAAACATAGGTAATAGACTTCTTAAAAGTGGTTGCGATTTGACATTCAAAAAATGTATTTGTCACAACACAATCAACTAACATTAAAATGATTTTTATACGGCATAAATTAGTTTCAAATTTTCTTTTAAAATGGATTTTTGCAAATTTACACAAAGAAAAAAAGATACCAAACAAAGTTGTTATTGATTTTATGATGCTAATATTGCTCAAACAGAGGCGAATCCAAAAATCTTAAGGAGGTCTTCCTCCACGCGAACTCGTGCCGCAGGCGCATCCTTATGACGCCGAGCATAAACGCGGCCGTCTCTCGTCCAGGGTGCTCTCCACTCCATCCTTTTGCACTCCTGTCGAGCTTTGTAGAACAGGTTCCTGTTATATTTCGTTAGACGCTCGTTAACGTAAAACCGGCTAGGTGGGGCGGGCAACCCGAAGTCAGCAGTGTCAGCATTTCGGCGCACTCGGGCACCCCGCAGCAACTCGTCGCGGGGTGCGCGGCGCGCTAGCCGTACGACTAGAGGCCGCGGTCGAGCATCGCCACCCACGGCCGCGTCCGCGCCGACGGCGCCGCTACCGTCCAGACGATCCGCATTGCCGTCTTCAACACCATCACCGGCCGCGCCGCCGTCGCCCGGGGGGGCCGCGCCGGCGCTGCCGACGCCCGCAGAGGCCTCGTCCGCATCGACGACAGCTGCACCGGCCGCATCCGCAGTCTGGCGGGGCCTTCCTACTCGATAAGCAGATACGATATCCCGCTCGTCGACAACGACTCCCAGCTTGCGTCCAACCAAGGAGAGCAGATGAGATGGGCTCTCATTAGGCGTTTCTGGGATCCCCGATATCTCCAGATCGTTCAACAGCTGGTCCTGGTCTCGCTCATTCAGCTCTGTCTTCAGCAGAGCGACCGTTTCCCTGAGCTCGCTGTTGGCCGCGTCGCCCGCCCCGTGCGCCAGCTGCTCCTCCAGCCGCTCCTCCAGGCGCGTCACCCTGCTTTCCACTTCGTCTATACGCGCCGTAAATGTGACCACGGTTATCCTTATATCGGTCAACTCCTTACGCAATCCTGAGATATCTTCCCGCATGGACGCAAATTCTGAGCGAAGCAAACGCAGTTCCTCCATGATAGCCTGCGTTGGGTGCTGCAGAGGAGACGTCGCTTCTGTACTCTTGCCCTCATGGGGAAACTCCGTGACCTTAATAGGTGTGTCGGTGTTGTCCCGTCGCGGCGTCTTCGTCTTGCACTTCGGGCACAACCAGGTGGTCGGAACGCGCGCGTCCTGGGGGATGGCAACACACCCTCTGTGGTATATACACGCACATTTACCACATTTTACCATTTCACCGCGATCCGTCTTTTTACCACAAGCATGGCAGTCGACCATGGTGCAATCGTTTAGGTGATTTAATTACTACTCACTATGTTTATAAATAAACAAATCAGCTGGTGTATTACTGTGCTCGGTAGTGTAGTTACTTAGTTCGTCAAGCAGGACATAGATGGCGTTGTAAACAACAACAAACGATCAATTTTATATTCCTGTTATCCCGTTCAACACCGCCGCGCACAATCCGGGTCACAGTATGCGCAAACAGCAGATGCGTCACAAAGACAATTCGCTCACAAAACTAATAACTTTCTATAAACACAGTTCCAGTTCTTTAATTATTTTATGTTACGTGGGTATATTATACCACGTTAAGTTAGTATAAAAAATGTTTTATTACATATTTTTTTTGTATTTTTTTTGTGTGTAGTTTTTCTTAAAAAAAGTGCTTAAATAACATCAATTTCAACAAAATTAGGTGTTGTCAGCCTCTCAATCATAATTTCTTGCTTAAGTGGCGGCAGATAATTTTCCTTTCGTTATTTATTTTTGTTTCGACAAAGTAAACACATGTGACAACGGAGTAAGACCCTATTTAAATCAAATTGAAGAACTATTTAGCTGTTGTCTGCGACTTCGTCGGCAAACAAAATCGTTTATCACTATTCCGCGGGAAATATGCAATTTTCCGGGATAAAAAGTAGCCTATGTTTTAATATAGGGTACCAGCTATCTTCGTTCCAAATTTTATCCAAATCCGTCTAGTCGTTTTAGCGTGAAGGAACAACATACACACTCACTCACTCACATCGTCACAAACTTTCGCATTTATAAATATTAGTAGGATGAGTATGATTAACAACTACCACATTATTTTCAACCTTACCTAATGAGCTAAATAATTTTACAGCTCCATTTGAAATACTTAATGAACGGCTCTATAAAATCCAATTAACCCTCAACAAAATCTTTATTCTCTTCTTACAGCTCTTATAACTTCCTGATCAATATAAAACCCGGGACCAAGAAAAACTATGAGTTATTAAGCTTCAACGTATCTGCCGACATAAATCCTTTCCCAGTGAAATATAGCAGCGCGTGCAAGGAAAAATGTTTGATAATGGGCATTAATAACTTGTTCCGCAACTCTACTAAGCAGGCTCGCACGTTCCTGATAAATTGAAGAAGTCTTGGCGAATAATTTGGAATTTAGGCGCTTGTCTTCGGTTCCGTTTTTTGAGTGTGCGAATTGTACCAACAATATCATCGCTGATTCCGTCAAGCATAAATATCAGACACGAGTATAGGTACCGTCAACCGGAGTGACTTTGGTAATTTTGGGGCTACTTTGATCGTTTTAAAATTGCTTTAAAATTGATATTATCCATATCCAGTGAATGTTTGGCATGTAGACGCAAAGGCGATCGACGAAGACATTGATTGGAAACAGTAAACGCAAATAAAAAAATAATTGTTTTGTCATTAAAACTACTTTTTAAAGTCACCCCGTAAATCAAAGTCACCCCAGTTGACTTTACCATGGATCATAGAAAAGGACATAGAAAAGGACAGGGTCCGTCATGTTTTCAGAACCGGATAAACAGTAACTATCAATTAGCGATACTAATTAATCAATCGTACTAAGTGCGGATATTGCCGTCGACATCGATTGATAGATAACGGGACTAATTGCACAAATCATCTTCATATCTAATAGCGGGAACATGTAATGCTGATCTAAGATAACTAGTTAAATGATGCTGATTGATTCGATAAAGGAGATGAAACACACAATCCGCAGTTTGAACTACACGATCAAAATTTCAAATTGGAGATGTTAATGCAAATGGCTGCAAATTGGCACATTTAGAAAGATTGAAGAAAATGAGCTTTTAAAAGACACACAAATAGAGCATACACGCACTTTTACAAAAATGAAACAGAGCACGGACATGAAAAATAGATCATCCGAAGAATAAGAAGTTATGTGTAAGCGTGTTTGAAACATCATTTTTAACAAAAATCAGGAAAAGAAACATTTGAATCAAGATTTCTATTTTCTGAATTTTTACAGTAAAAATTAAATAAGTAATAAGTTAACAGGGGCCTTACCATGACGTCCTAATTCCGACTCAGTTCAAGTTTTAGCTGTCACTTTGAATATGAATCTGACAGTGAGCGAACCGAATCGTATTAAGACGTCTTGGTAAGGCTCACGATAACAGTTACTAAGAAGTATTCAAATCAAATAGCAATTTTCTCAGTTCAAAGAGACATCCCAAACCCTTCCCAAGGATTAAGTCTCAGCAGTCTCAATACAAAACACCTGTCTAAGCATTACACAACAAAACTAAATAACCCGTAATCCAGAAGCGTAAATAACGATAACTGAAAGCCTAAATACAGTGCGGGCACGTAATTAAGAGTAAATCCCGACGTGTCGCCGACGTATAATGTGAGCGACATTGATTGGAGCGCGGCGTTGCCAATTAGGCCTTTTCAAACAGGTCTCGGCGGAAAACATTGGGCTAATTCCGTGTAAGGACTGCTGCAAGATGGAGCGTTTTGATGAGAATAAGCGACACCATCCGTTATAAGGCTATTCTGGTTGGGAGGAGAATGAAAAGTTTTGTACTGGGGCCTTACCATTACGTCCTAATTCTGACGCAGTTCAAGTTTTAGCTGTCACTTTTAGTATGGATCTGACAGCGAGCGGACCTAAACTGAAACGCATTAAGACGTCATGGTACGGCCCCAGTACTGTGTAGGTACCGTGTTCGGAGTACATTGTGTCTTTTGACGTAAATTTTGCATGTCTTGGTAAATTTTTGAACGCATTTTTTTCCAGCCATAGCTTTATTCGGCTTCGGATTTTTCTATGTGTTCAAATTTTCAGTGTCGTTTTGGCATATTTTTTTGTTAATTTTCGTGACGCGCTTTTATTTCTTGTAATCATTTCGCATGAAGTAAATACTATGATATCAGTTTTTATACATATCACAAACTATCTTTCTTTCATTAATTCCAATTGCATTGCAGGTCTAATCATGCCAAACTTCGGTCGCGTACCTTCGGCATAGTATTTAGACACTAACCCCCTTATTCATAAACTCTCTATAGGCTTCTGCTATATAACTTAGTAATCGTTTGTCCTTATCTGTGAAATCTGTCACTTAGACATTTGTCGAAGTGACAGATAAGGACAAACGATTGCTAAGTTAACAGAAGCCTACACAGCGTTTATGAATAAGGGGGTAAGAATACGCTTGACCCGTCACCCTTAATACATAGCATTTATTAACGCGATTCCTCATTGACGCTTATAAAACACCACAGCCTGGTCTTAATACGATAAGCGTTGAAAGCTCCAATAATCAATAACGAGCGCTGACTAAAGAGAATTCGTCAAACACACGAGATTACACACTGAGTCGTGGAAAAGTACGAGGTGAGAAATTACGTGGAAATATTATAGTCAGAAACCGAGCGAGAGCATTTCGGTGAAGGAAACTGCGGTACTAACTGCCTACCATGCATATGTCACGTCCACATTAAGGTACGGAATTATTTTCTGGGGAAACTCTACAGACCGGGAATTGGCATTTAAAGGTCAAAAGAAATGCATAAGATCTGTTTGCGGTATTCCAGCCACTGGATCATGTAGACCGCATTTTATTAACTTAAAGATACTAACACTGCCTTGTCATTATATTTTTGAATCTGCAATGTATGTAAAAGATAATATAAGTCAATTTTGCACATCCAATAGCACGCGTCAACAGGATAAGATAACAATGCCTCGTTTTAGAACAGCTTTACTTCGAAAGAGTGCTTTTGGAATGACGCCTAAGGTGTATATGTGTAGGTGTAAGGTGTAGGTGTCTTATTATTATTATTATAACAAATTGCTAAAATTAAAAAAAGATCCAAGACTATTTAGCGGAAAGGCTGTAAATTTGTAAATTTGCATGTGGATTATAATAATGTAATGACGATTAAAATCTAAAAATCCATGCCATCCATTGTGTTGGCTATTTGTGTGCCTCATGGCGCAACATAGTGGTACTAAATATACGCATAAAATCTCTGTATATGTATATATTTGCCTATGTTTTGACAAATAAATTAATTTTGAATTTTGAAAACATCGGGATGAAACCGGACCAATCCCAATAAGGCTTAGTTACCCTTCTGGGTTGGAAGGTTTTGTAGTCGCTTCTGTTAAAACTAGTGCCTACGCCAAATCTTGGCATTGGGTTGTCAAAGCGGACCCCAAGCTCACTGAGCCGTGGCAAATGCCGAGACAAACGCTAGGAAGATGATGAAGATACTGATGATTATTGTCAGAAACCGATTAACTGTTTGAAGAGCTCAACAAGATCTAGAGTGCAACTCTATCGAGAAGGTAATAAGAGAGCGTACGAATTTTTGAGCTCTTTGACTAAACTAAAAATACACACGTACAAGACCAAGCCTATGCACTATAGACCTACTATAACCCTACCAATATTATAAATGGCAAAGTAACTCTGTCTGTCTGTCTGTTACGGTTTCACACTTAAATCACTGACCCGTTTTTAATGAAGTTTGATACAGAAATAGTTTTAATCAGGATAGTTTTTTATCCCGGAAAATCGCATAATTCCCGCGGGATAGCGATAAGCGAATTTTACGCAGACGGAGTCGCGGGCAACAGCGCTGCTTTGTTGCAAAACTTAAAGAAGTTTAGATTAGATTAGATTAGATTATTTATTTATTCAATAAAAATTACAACATAAATTGTAAATAGATTGTAAATTGGAGAACTAAGATATACCTTTCTTTTCTACCGTTTCTTATTTCGTATAATAAGAATATTTACAAGTTTTATATGACCCTATTAGGTTGGTATTTGCTAGTTTTCTAACTAAATTACGCTCCCAGTTCTCTCCATTAAAGAATTATTTAAAAAAAATACTGTCCACTTAAAAAAACAACAGACCCTTCCAAGTTTCCTCCTTGTCAACCCTCAAAAAGGTAGCAAGCGCCTTACTATTACACGACAAAATAAACTTTGCAGTCCTAGTACTTACGGTGTAAATTTCTTTGAAGATAATTTTGAAAGTTTTCTCAAGAAAACAAGACATAGTTAGGTAATGAGAGACGGACCGCACGCTGCGAGCAAATTGCTTTCAGATGACATATTGCATTAGTGCGAACATGCCTGGTACAGAATATTAGAAATGACGTAGATAAAGAACAACATTTAGGATTTTACAGATGCAAAGGCTTAAGATAGTGTTGGAGACCTCTTTGAGGTGAATAATAATAACTCTATAGTGTTCATCAGCATCATCATCATCGATCTGTTACTTAAAACTATACAACTTTTACTATTCTTCTGTAGACATTCAGGCAATTTGTATTTCAACGAGAGCTCTATTTTAGTAGATGAAACTTTACATTTGAATTTTTGTTACACCCAAGCGAAATGGAAACGAAAAATCGGAAAAACAAATTCTCTATTCACGATTCAAAACCGTGGAATATTGCCTTGACAGAAAAACAAGCGAGACTAGAATTCGATTGAATGAAGTTTTGAAATGCTTTCGTTGCAACAACAAAGAACAAATAAAAATAATTCCACCATACATCGATCAAAATAGCGTTCATGCGAGTTATTGCGCAAACTTGTATTTCAGGTACCATAACACTATTTCCTCACTTGTCACCGTCACAGCCGTGCATAGCCTTAATACAAAACTAAAAATACTAAATATTTATTAGCAAAACGTTAAACTCATTATAATCAAAATCAACATCATTAAAATATTAAATAAAAAAAATTAAAGACAGAGAGTAGACACGGGAATCAAAATCGTGATGGATTGCTTGTCGCATCGCCTGTATAATATGATTCCTAAGATTTTTGCCCATTCCCTCCATGGGCCATTACTATCTGCGCGGAAACAGAAGCAGCAGAGCAGAGCTGGTACATTATGTTTTTTCTTGCTCCCAGATTAGCATGATACCTAATGGGAGGAAACTAAATATAGTTTGTTTGTTTTTAATTCTATCACTGTAACTTATAGCTAAAGACGCAGGAAGAAGTAGGAACACGCAGTGTTGGCAGGCCTCCCACTAGGTGGACTGACGACATCGTGAAAGTTGCGGGAAACCGGTGGATGCAGGTGGCGAGTTGTCGTTCATTGTTGTGTGTGTGGTGTGAGGCAAACGCCTCACACCACACAGCCTGAAGACGTCCACTGTTGAACAAACGTTCAACAGTGGACGTCTTCAGGCTGATGATGATGTGATGAACTTATAGCTGTGTACTTCATAGCTATTTCCACAGAATGATAAACAACATACACACAACAGAAGACAACATTACAGCAAGTGTAACAAAAATGTCAAGTCACAGGCAGCTCGTGTAAAATAAATGGAGGTGGCCTTCACGATAAACTGAAAAGTTTCTTAAGCGCTCTCAGAGATATTCCATTGCATTTGAATCACTCAAATTAAAAGCTTTTGAACTTAAACGGGAGCTTAAAGAGCGCATTCAGGAGCTTTTTATTTTTAGTGCCGGTGCGTTTATGCATTTCGTTGAATTTATTATGATCAAGGATGAATATTTTAAGACTACGAGAGCTTCGCGTCTCGTCTTTAAGGTAGGTAGACATTGATAAAATGGAGAGAAAAGTGAAAAAATATTCAAATGAACATCACAAATTAAGTGAAATTTCGTTCAACAGGGGCCTTACTATGACGTCCTAATTCCGACTCAGTTCAAGTTTTAACTGTCACTTTTAGTGTGAATCTGACAGCTTGCGAACCTAAACTGAAACGCATTAAGACGTCATGGTAAGGCCCCTGGACTTTTAAGGCCTTTTATGTATTTACGTGTGTATTGTGGCGAGTAAGTGGTCACTATCACTATACACAGACATTCGTAACAGTTGCAGACGTGTTGCCAGCGAAGAGATCTAAGATGGAGTACCTTACTACCTAGTTGCCTAATTCTCGATAGAACAGAGATTATTCTGGATAGACCAGAGCAGCGCAAGCACTGCTGCCTGGCACCAGGATTAGCAAGCAAGATGGTGGCTGCGATCCAGATGAACCTTGTACATGAGCCTAACACTCGCAGCCCGCAAGCTTTGTTGACAGGATGCAGCAATTCGTCAAAATAACCTAGGTATTAACCATGCAACTACATTCAGATGACATTATCCAATATTTCTCACAATATCACGATTTCATCTTATCTAACTAATGTTATAAATGCGAAAGTATGGATGGATGGATGTTTGTTTGTTTGTTACTCAATCACGCCAGAACGGCCCAACGGATCTGGATGAAATTCAGCGCTTAGATAGAGAAAAGTCTGAAATAGCACATATGCTACTTTTTATCCCGGAAAATTGCGTAGTTCCCGTGGGATAACGATAAACGAATTCTTTGCAGACGAAATCGCTGGCAACAGATAGTATTTTATAAAAAAAATACTAACGATGATTAAGACTCTTTATTTATGACCAATGAAAACTATGGCACACAAATGGATGCGGTTGTCACATTGTACAGTTTTAGAAACTGAATCTCGTACCAACCGTTTCACTGCAAATGTCATAATGACTTAGCATACACCTTTCAAATAAATTATGAGAAAAGTTTCCACAGAGGTACAAGAGAGGAGGAGGTGAGGAGAGGTAGACGTAATAGTACCTATATAATTTAAGTTTTGACGGTCATTTTATCAAACACTGAATTACCTAATTTTATATTTGCACGACTTTTTAAGTTTAAATGTTTGAAACTAGAATATTTATAGCATCTTTTTTGTACAACATTTACTGCGAATAAATATTTCATTTCACTTCATTTTTACGTGGTTCGGTTTCTCTGATCGTACCTACGATATAGGGTGTAGACTACACACGATTTAGGAATGCCTAAAGCCTTGTACATCAACCATTTGAGACGAAATATACGCTAAAGCTGCATTTAGTACAAACCGCGCCTCAAATGACTACAGACCTCGAGGGCACTCTTTAAACTTTGTTATCACTCCTTGATAAGACCAGCGAAATCCCATTATTCGCCATAGCGGCTTTTAAGTCTATTCCTTGAGACCATCTAACGACTGACACCTTTTAAGCCCTTAAGGCCCTACTTTGAAGTTTTAATACCCCAATTTAAATAATTGAAATCTCACCTTGTTGTATCCTTTCAACGGTGTCGCCCTTTTTTGGGTCTATCACTGTAATTAATTGTTTCTTTTGGTGTTTTCAAAGGTTGTAGTGAAACTAAAGGTTTTGTGAAAAAATGTAGTACTCGTAATACTCGAAATAATGTTAATAGGGGAAATGAAAGTTATAAGGTTAGTTTGATTTTTGACAAATCAGGTTCATATGAGCCGAGACTCAGTGGAGGAGAGGGCAATAAGATGTCAGGTTAGGAAGAACAGGTGTGTGCTTTATTTTACTTGAATACGTTAAACACAATAATAAGTATTGTAGGTAAAATTAATAACATTGTTATTTTTTTTTAATTATTAATTAAGTTGTAAGTATTGTAGGTTTTAATATAATTTGTTTAAAATCCTACTTTAAATAAAATCAATACCTACTTTATTTTATGTCTTTTTTTAAATTAAAACTGAAACTAACTTTGAAAAGGTCAAGCATATTTTATTGTAACTCGCAATTTTCGGATCGGAATCACTCGTAAATCACTAATATATTTAAAAAAACCGCATCAAAATTCGTTGCGCAGTTTTAAGGATCTAAGCATACATAGGGACAGACAGACAGCGGAAAGCGACTTTGTTTTATTTTATACTACGTAGTGATTTTGAAATCGTCTCAAAATCAAAACCAATTTCACACTCCGAGCAACATCGTAACCAAAGTAAATTACACCAAATGATGATTGAGATTTCTGTACATTTCTCATGCCCTAGTTACATGTCAATAAGGGCGGGTTCCGCCTGCGTCGGAGCCTCCCAAATTGATATAGGGCGCCACGGAGCGAAAATAATTCTAATTCAATTATTTTCTAATAAATGTTAATTCGAATATGCAAATGCCGAAATAAATGAATCACACTATTATCAAATCACACTAATATTATAGACGAAAGTTTAATACTCCTATCGTCCACTCAAAGGATAACTGGAAGAGATCCCTTAAAGGGATAAATCCACCTTTGTGCATGTATCTCAGTGTTTGTCAAAATTGTATTTGATTTATGTTTATTTTGCACACTAAAGCGTACACTAAAATATACTCGTACAGATACACACATACATAAGACGAAAATTTGTGTGGTTATGTGTGTGTGTGTGTGTGTGTGTGTGTGTGTGTGTGTGTGTGTTTGTGTGTGTGTGTGTGTGTGTGTGTATGTGTGTGTGTGTAGGTGTTTGTTTCTTCTTCACGCACAAATGGCTGGATGGATTTGGATAAAATTTGGAACGGAGATAGCTGGCACCCTAGATTGCCATTGGCACATAGGCTACTTTTTATCCCGGAAAATGGCATAGTTCCCGCGGGATAGTGATAAACACGACAAAGGTCGTAGCTGCCTAGAGTCGCAACTTAAATAATTTATACAAGAACAAACCATCAACATCACTTCTGAAGTATATTTCTACGTGGATGAAGTCGCAGGCAGAAGCTAGTATTACTATAATATCCAGGTGTAAGATATAATTTCGTGCCTATTCAATAAATAAAAATGATTTTAGTATTTGTTGTTACAGCGGCAACAGAAATACATCATCTGTGAAAATTTCAACTGTCTAGCTATCACGGTTCATGAGATACAGCCAAGTGACAGACGGCCGGACAGCGAAGTCTTAGTCATAGGTTTTTACCCTTTGATTATGGAACCCTAAAAACGGTTCTTGTATACTAATTCAAAGTCACAGTGTATTAAAACATACACAAATAGGATATTTCAGGTTTTAGTTATTCTCAACTAAGAGCCGTTGTAAAAATGCGAAGCTACAACCTCTTACACTTGCCCCTATAAAAACTTTGTAACATCTCCGTTTTATCTTAAAAGTTAATAGTTAGTACTAAAACTTGTTTTTTTCCAATATCTTAAAAAGTTTGAGAGGTGTTTTTAATTTTTATGCTTCAAAAGTTATTGTTCTCAGTATTAAACTAAATTATAGTTAAGTTATCGTTAAAATTTCACCGAGGTAGCTACCTACCTACACCCATTATAAGGACTCGCTTTTTAGGGACGTTTGGGACGTTTTGGAAAAAGGCCAGGTCAAGAGTACCCGAAACTGACGAGCATGTATGAAGAGATTGATGAATGTGGATGAAGCGAAAGAGGTATGTCAAGATCGTAGCAAGTGGAACAAAGTAGTCCCTGCCTACCCCTGTGGCAAAGAGGCGTGACGATATGACTGTATGTACAAGCTTTTTAAACACCCTAATTATTAGCTTCATTTATTTAACTGACTTTCTAACAATAAATAGCCTTTAAATAGTTTAAACAGAATTCAGGTACAGTGCACGAACCGTCAAAAAGAAAGTTCTATACAAATTCAGTAAGTAAATAAAAAATGCAGTGTTAGCAGAGAGACCTGTGCCGTTCCGCTCTCACTAATAGTTATTAATTTGAGAGTGAGAGGGACGGTGTGATACGAACTTCGAAAATCGGATTTCGGAGTTGCCCCCCTGCTCCTAAGCAAAATGTAAGCAGTCTGAGGTCATTTTATATTGGATATGGATATTTACATAGACAGTTTAACATTATATTTTTTTTATTATTTATTTCATTACTTGTACTATAAAAGCTTACTTTATACCAAATTTCAAATTTCTAGAACAACTTCAAGTAAGTACCCCGTAGGTTTTGGTAGCGCGGCAATTTGTATGAAAATACCTTTTTTAATAAGTCTCGACTCGAGAAGCATAAGGTCTGATGTGTGATTTCTTAACTTTTCAGGAGAGCAGAAATAAAATTGATAAATGAATCGGCTTATAATTATTGCATTATTATAGTTAGGATCACGAAACTTTTTGCATCTTTAGAAAATTACTTCTACCTATATTTTCGTATATTTAATTTTCTTTTTGCGGTTTAAATAATATCGATACAACATTTTTTTTATGAAAACAGCGACTTCCGACTCTATGCTTCATACGTTATGCTATTGAACTAGTTGAAGGCATGTTCTGTTTGCACTTAACTACTCATATTATTCTCAAAAGTTAACGTTATTTCAGGCATAAGGTCTCAAACTAATATACGAATTACTGTATAAAATTAAACAGCTAAAAATATTTGAAGCATTACGTCGTATCTAGTGATACGTAATGATGCTGTCTCAACATTTGCAAAGCAGAAGGCTTTTAGAGATATAACGCCAGTCATGAAGGAAAACAAATTTTGAAGCATAAACCTTGAAGTTGAAATACGCTAAACAAAAAACTTGGAGAAGTCCATGCATAAAGGTGTAAGTCAAAATTAGTCCTGATGCGTCTCTATAATTTTCTAAAAGTCGTCAGATCAGACTTTATGCATTTAAATATCTCCTCAACGGAAAGAGATAGAAATACAAGTGTCAGTGTGATAGACAGAGAAAGAGCGCATTTTGACCGTAATTTAAATAAGTCAATTTAGTCTGATTTTCACATCAGACCTTATGCCACTCAAGTCGAGAAGTATATTTTTTTTATTGTTTATTCTGGAACAAACGGTTCCACTTCAACAAAGAAACTTACATAACATATTCTTAAAGTATTATTTTAGATTTTAGATTATCTTTGATTGCGCAAACTTAGTTGTGTTTTTCACAGTTATATGGAACGCAGACCTCGATATTGAAATTCATAAATTTCAACGTATACTTTTTACCTCTACGCGTTCCCGAGAAAAAGGGAACTCTCTCTCTCTCTCTCTCTCTCTCTCTTTCTTTCTTTCTTTCTTTTAAGAGCTCCATTTTTCCTTTAGAGGTACGACACCCCGCTTTATTGCAGCCTGTAAAGTATAATATCAAAACACTAGACAAGTCGTTGGTACTGGCCGCCAGAGGCGCTGCCAATTATTTAGCCATGTCAAAACTTGTACTAGAAGCTCTGCAAAGCCAAACTACTGGTACCCTAGGGCCCAATACGTTTTAGGTACCTAATAGGGGATCGATAACACCCGTCAGAACACCCTTTCGCGTATGAGCGAACACCGACCTGGGATTGGTACCAACTGAAGTTTCCTGTTTGCACTGCTCGAATATGCTCTAGTAATCGAAGATTATCGGATTATGCATTTGCATGCTTGCGTATATTTATATTGCATATTTGAATAATTTAAGAGAATAGGCGAAAATCTTAGCAATCATGTTATTGTTACCTTATTACTTCTGTATACCTTTTTTCTGTTTTGATTGTTATATGTGGTGTTCAATAAAGAGTTATTGTATTGTATTGTATAGGCCAGGGGTGGCCAACAGGTCGATCGCGACTGTTAGTCCAGTCGATCGTGGCAAGGCAAAAAATATTAATACGTAGACCAGACTGCGCAACGTGTTTCATTTAGGGTTTCATGAAGTATATAATTGGTAGATCGCGCAGGGTTTTGTTAATAAACAGGAGATCTTGGTTCTAATTAAGTTGGCCACCCCTGTTATAGGCGATGCGGCTAGAAACCCATAAAACTATTTTGATTCCCCTCTCCACTTCCACCTATGCGCCCACAAATCATGCTAAGCGTGGCCTTTGGGTCTTGTTACCCTTGAATCTGTCTACCCCATAAGGGATAAAGACGTGATTTATGCATGTATGTAATAAGAGTTACTTACCTCAAATATAAATATCCTTACCTAAGAATTTCAGTCATAAATAATGCAAGTTTTTTTGTTTAATGTTCGCTGTACGCAAGTACAGCATTGCATTGCATTGCACTGTATTATGTGTACCAATTTTCAAGTCAATCGGACATTGCTGAAGAGCTAAAATAAGATCATACATACATAAGGCATAGAGACGTGATTCACATACACACAATAACACACATGCACATGTGTGTATAATATTCTACTCCGCTATTTTGCTCTATGCGCAGGACCGTCAAACGCTGCCAATAGGTATAAATATCTATAAGGCTCCAGCTACATCTTTAGTTCGCCATTCCAGTCACGATCTCACATGACTGCACTGCAATGCCGTAATACATCGAATTACTTGAATTAAGTCGAGGCGAATGAAAATTCCCATTTTAAAAAAGACCGCTTGGAGTTCTACAGAAGCGCGTGTAACCTTAAGCAAGCTTCGTTCGGATCGCTTTCGCCATTACTAGCTAATTCGTCAGTCGTTTAAGTATCAGAGCCTCTAGTGTAAGTTTTAGGCGCGACACACGTCTCGAACACGTTCGCGTTAACGTTTCAATTACTATGGGAAAATGAACAGCGCCACAAGCGGAACGGAACGACAACTAAAATTTCTCATAGTATTTGACAGTTTAACGAGAACGTGATCGAGACGTATTTCGCTATCGAAAACTTACACTAAGCATACTGAAGTACCTAGCCGAGGTAAAATCTTTAACTCAAAACAACTGACAAACTATCCATAAGTTGTGAGAAAGAACGAACAATAAACAAAAGTTTGCTCGTTTCAAGACTTCAAGGAGAAACTGTAGCAGGCTATGCATTCCGATAGCCAATCAGGTGCGAGCATCTGGGCGCTACGGTAGCGCAACTAGCGGGGGTACGACGCAGCGTTCGGGTCGTTACTGCTTTAAAAAATGTGTTATGGAGTTTAGTAGTTTGCTTCGAGTTTCAGTTTTACGAGTACATACTGATATGAAATAAGAACTTATTTTTACAAGCTTTTACTGAACTCATAATATATGTAGGTATATAATGTACATACGTATGTCAGGCTGGAGTTTTGCAACTCAATTTTGAAGCAGATACTACTTGTGTACGTCGGATGACAATACAATAATCTGGTAGTAACTGCGTCGAAATATCGGGGGCTCAATAAAGATAATCGCAGTTCACATCCCGTTTATAATATTTCGAATGAACTTAACCGTGAATTATTGAAAACTCTTAATCTGGTAGTATACTGGTGGTCCGCCCGGATAGTGGTCTCCGTAGAAAGGAACTCTTCAACGGTCGGTCCGTATAACGTAAATTTGGTAAATACACATACACCCTGTATGTGTAGGTATTTACCAAATTTTATTGCTGACTGTACCAAAGCTTTTATTGCTGACTGTACCTACTTGCATTGGCATCCGTCCTGCATATACACCCTGTATCAGACACCCCCTAACAATAATCCACTGGGGTATATAACCATAGCTATAGAAGCTAAAAAAAATATTTAAAAAAAATTGGAGTATTTTTTATATATATATTTTCTATAGGAATGATTACAGTTAATACCATTCCTATAGAAAAAAAAAAATTACTCCATTGTTTTAAAAATATTTTTTTAGCTTCTCTAGCTATGGTTATATACCCCAGTGGATTATTGTTAGGGGGTGTCTGATACAGGGTGTATATGCAGGACGGATGCCAATGCAAGTAGGTACAGTCAGCAATAAAAGCTTGCATTCAAAACGAAATTTTTATCTTATTTAATTAAGGTTTTTCCCTTCGTATATCATGTCGGTATTTTTTCTGATTGTCAGCCTGTCCCTTCATCGATTGTCCTACTCTCAACACTAGTCCGAACATAGCAGCGTAAGTAGGCACTAATAGCTTGGCGGCAGGATTAGCGAGTAAACTCGTGATACCAAGCCGTACAGAGCTTGAATAAGGTCCTGTCCTGCGCAAAAATTTCATTTAAATAAAGGTTATTAGTATTATTATCATTATCACTTGCATTTTGTTTTATAACCTCACCTTAGCGATACTTATTTCCGGAAGCGCCTAACTAAATGTAATAGCAGTACATTTTCATCTCATCTCTCTAAGATTTTATTTTTATTTTATTTTATTTTATTTATTGAGAAAGCAAACAGCCTACAATAATACAAAGATAAGATAAGATAAGATAAGATAAGATAGCGTCGAAGACATACTTTGCTCTTTAAATTCATGGCCAGATTTTCTAACCTTCGTACAACATAGTCATTAAAATGAGATAGGTAGGTTACATGGGCCACTCACGTATCTGTACCTAATCGTAATATAATGTTCAACATCTTTACTACCTAATATTATAAATGCGAAAGTTTATGAGTATGGTTGTATGTCAGTTACTCTTTCAAATTAGAACGCCTGAAAAACCACATAGACTACTTTAAATTATTTGCAGACGAAGTCGCTGACAGCAGCTAGTGTTTATATTTTATTTGACACTTGACATACTTTACATGATTCCACAACAATTGATGGACAACATAATTATCTATTACAGCAACCCGTCCAAACTTCCGGACAAATTTCCTGTCACATCTCCGATCATTATCCCTAACGCCGAAATTATTCCGTTCAAAAGTTCCTAGGTGAAAGGGCCTGAAAGTTTCCTTTCTTTCGGCCTCTGTGGGGCCGGTAGGGACTTTTGTGGTCAATGCTCTCAGGAATAAACTCAAACACTGACGTGTTGGTAGTTTATTTGTCAAGCTATTGTGTAATTTGATTGATATAATTCATAAAAACTCATTTCCTCTGTATTTTTATGAATTTAAATAAAATAAATTTTAATAAAATAAATAAATTTTAATCCAAAACGCTAAATAATCCGTTTGAGATTTAAAAAACAATTCCTAGCGAGATATACATCTTTTATAATCTAGTAGCTTTTGCCCGCGGCGTCGCTCGCGTGTACCAGGAGTATTTCAATCCCGTTTTTTTCCCGTTCCTGTAAGAATTTCGGGGAATCTTATAAAAAATGAAAACGTACAATGTGGTTAAATTTCTAAACGACACTGAAATTAGAACACAGAAAAATCCGAAAAGTAAAGCTATGGCCGGGAATCGAACCCGGATCCAGGTGAAACCAGCCCTAAGACTCTATTTATTGATCTGAAGTTAAGCTAGCAGCTTAACAAGCCTCTATCAACGAAGATACACAAATCAAAAATTTCTAGGGATATTTTTTATCCCTACACGAATTTGGTCTTTTGACTCGGTAGTTGCCTGTATTGAAATTTCCAAAATTTTCTAGGGATAAAAAATATTCCTAGACCTTTTTGATGATTAGCTTCAGCTTATCAATACAAATATTAGCGCGATGCAGTGGCTTCCCTTCAGTCTCGAGTCACTATTGGCCTCGGCATCTCAGCAACACGCGTAGGCTCGTCGGTCGTCGCAATGCGGCGGCGAAATAAAACCGTTTACGTCGTTGCGGCTGCGATTGTTAAATATTTTATATCCCCCGAGATTTAGGCGCGTCAAACTGGGTTATTAAACTGTTCTTTACGTGTGTGCACTGAGCCTGTCTACAATATGTGCTTGACTTTAAGACGCTACGATTGAGGAAGGAAATTATCCGTTGGAAACTGAAAGCGCCGAGAGTACGACAAATGAAATTACTTGCACAGTCTGCGTCATAAAGTATGAAACATCTAAGTAAATCTATCTATTTGTATTCTATCTTCAGTAAATCTTATAAACAATTAGGCTTTGTACTGCGTGTAGGAAAGCCTTTTAAGAAGGTTTTTCAATATCTATGTCCGCAGTCGCTTAGAGTTCGCTAGCGCACTTTGGAACCCACTTTACGCAATACCATACATAGTGATAGAATAGAGAAAGTGCAGAAGAAGTTTGTTAAGGCAGTCGAATATCGCACCACAAATAAATACTTGGATTATGTCACCGCTTTGAAAAGGCAAAACATAACTTCTTTAAGTTATCGTCGCGAACGTATTGATTTGTTGGTTCTTTACAAAATTATTATTAATTATATTGATGCCCCTTCGTTATTGCAGTCCATTTTCTTTAGAGTACCCCGACGTTGTGAGCGAGCATGGAGAAAGAAACCTCTTTTTCATATCCCCCGTAGTCGAACTTCGTATGCAAATAACAGTTTCATAAAAAGAGCGTGCAGGTTGTATAATGATAAGTACGTAAATTTTAATATTATTAGTAATAAGTTAATTAGATTTAAAAATCAATCCTTGCAGTGTATTGCTGAATGTGATTAAACTGTTTTCTTGTTAAGTAGTTCTCTGGCACAAAACAGAAATGTATCCTATCCTTTTTTGTTTTGATTCTGTAACTCTGTAAACTCCTTAGTTTTATGTAGTTAATGTATGGTCTCAATATTTTTCTATAGGAAACTGTAAGTCTAGATTTATAAAATTTTAATTTTAATACATATAGCTATAAGAGACTTTGTTTCTAAATAAATATGTCGGATAATGAACATTGGTTCATACAGGAGCTTCGTTGTGAATTCATCCAGATTGGCAATAGTACATGTGAAACGCCAGTGTTGCCATATGCGGCGCGCTAAACAGGGTCTGAGGTTGTTGCGCGGGAAAACGACTGTCATTTGTCAGTATAAAAAGAAATGGACGCGCAGACAGTGACCTCGGGAACTGTCTCGCGTTTTTTAATTGAAAACTAGGCTTTTCTTTTCGTTACTGTGGATTATTGTGATATTGACGTTACCTAAGTTGCAGTGGAAGTTTTTAATAATGTTTCGGTGTTGAGTTTGCTACAATAGTAGACTTCCGACAATTTTCCAAAACAGTTTCATTAATGTCCGAATTCCCTTTTTGCCCACGTTAAACACACGATTTGGTCGGGTCTTGACACTTTACATTGCTCTCTTCGATAAATAAATAAATCTAAAGTAACCAAAAAGTTCGACACAGCGTACGTTCTGTGGTGTGCTGAGCTATTTGAACGACTTGGATGCTTCAAGCTATATGACGCTGACTACACATGGAGTATTATATCTGAGACATACCTAAGTCGAGACATCTGGTAAATCAGACCAGTTTTTTAAACAATCGATGGATTTACCACAATCATCATCATCACCAGCCTATACACGTCCCACTGCTGGGCACAGGCCTCCTCTCAGAATTCTTCTCACGCGGGCCCAGTGCGGATTGGGAACTTCACACACACCATTGAATTGCTTCGCAGTTGTGTGCAGCTTTCCTCACGATGTTTTCCTTCACCGAAAAGCTCATGGTAAATTTCAAATGAGATATCGCACATAAATTCCGAAAAACTCAGAGGAGCGAGCCCGGGATTCGAACCCACGATCCTCTGCTTGAGAGGCCACAGGTCAAACCACTAGGCTACCACGGCTTTTTTACGGGACCACAATATCTATCTAACTATATAATATTATAAATGCGAAAGTTTGGATGGATGGATGGATGGATGTTTGTTTGTTACTCAATCACGCCAGAACGCCCCAACGGATTTGGATGAAATTCGGTACATATTTAGAGAAAAGTCTGGAATAGCACATAGGCTACATTTTATCCCGGAAAATTGCATAGTTCCCGCGGGATAGCGATAAATGAATTCTTTGCAGACGAAGTCGCTGGCAACAGCTAGTACTTTATAAATAGGTGAATGCGGCTAGCAATCCATTACTTTTGATAGCTCTTTCCAATTGTACGCCCACAATCATGCTCAATGTGGCCTTTAGCGTTGCGGGTGTATATATATGTATGTAAACTCTTTATTGCACATAAAAATTTAAAAATACAGAAGTACACAGAAAATAGTACAAAGGCGAACTTATCCCTAAGAAGGGAAGGGTGTTTGGGAGGGGGTGGTCAGCTCTAAAAAGATCCTTGCATTTTAGACAGTTTTTGACGCCATCATGCCTACCATTATTTAGAAAATATATTCTTCTAAACGCATTTAAATTCTAAATGGAACTCGCTGCCAAACGGAATCAATTATAATTTTGTAGCTTGAACATAGACAGGACGGTGCAGTATAATTAATGAACGCTCTAGGCGCCTATTCGACAAAGTTTAGTGACACGGGATAGAAGTCAAAATTCAACAAGCGCCACAAGGAAAAAGTGGGATATTTGCAATATAAAGTTTCAATTTTGATTTTAACTTTTCAAGAATCAGTTACTTTGTGATCATTTTTGAAATAAATCATCATCATCATCATCTCCAGCCAATATACGTCCCACTGCTGGGCACAGGCCTCCTCTCAGAATGAGAGGGCTTGGGCTATAGTTCCCACGCGGGCCCAGTGCGGATTGGGAACTTCACACACACCATTGAATTGCTTCGCAGTTGTGTGCAGGTTTCCTCACGATGTGTTTCCTTCACCGATATAAATATCTGATGATAATTTTATTGATCAACGTCAATAAACTGCTATGCAAAAGCAGCAACACAGGATCACAAATAAATTCCCTAATAGAATACTAGCTTCATTATACTAATGTTTCGTTAAAGGCTCCGTTTCTAAATCACTTCATTATCATCATCAGCCAAACGATAGCCACTCCTGGGGCCTTACCATGACGTCTTAATGCGTTTCAGTTTAGGTTCGCTCGCTGTCAGATTCATACTAAAAGTGACAGCAAAAACTTGAACTGAGTCGGAATTAGGACGTCATGGTAAGGCCCCTGAACATAGTTCTCCCCCAAAGAGCGCCACGAAGACCGGTCTTACGTGCTCTCTTCCAGCAAACCCCCTCGATCTTCATCAGGTCATCAGTCCAGTCTTCGTTGCGTTTTCTGGCACGTGGTTGCCATTCGAGAACCTTCCGGCTCCATCGGCCGTCGGTCCTCCGACTTACCCACTGCCACAAAATCATTAATAAATAACTCAGCAGTTTTTCTGGAACGCTACAATCTGGACATCTTTAAGGCCAAAGTAAACAGACACCTTCTAGGCAAACGTGTACCATCTTAAGCCTCATCTTCGCCTTCCATCAAGCAGGATTGCAGTCAACAAAAAAAAACACACCTTGCAATCAAATATTAATTAGAGCCGCCACGCCAAAATTTGACTGTCGAAGTTCGTATCGCACCATCTCTCTCACTCCCAAATTAATGACTTGTAGTGTAAGCAGAATGGCACGTTACGAAATTCGGAACTCGGATGTCGGTGTAGGCCTGCTTCGGTGATACGTATTTCCAAAACTGATCGATTCCTATCACCGGAACTGGGCAGTTCCGTTCATTAGTCTAACATTGTCTGACCACAGCGTTGTTGCCCTAATAAAATTTAACTGCTTCATATCGTATTCAGATGCGACAATCGAACTTATGCCCGTTTTATGGACGACATTCTCGTGTTGCGGTTGTACGAGTAATAAGTATTAAATTGGTTGAAACGTTTTATCTTTACTATAGTAAAACTGCCATCCATTTCTTCCATGCTATTTTGGCAGTGAAGAAAAAACATAGAATGTATCAGTTGCTTCTCTTCTCAGATGGTAAAAGCCCATCGAGGGAATGGGCAAAGATCTTAGGAATCATGTTATAAGCGATGCGACTAACAACCCGTCACTATTTTGATTCCCCTTAGGCTCTGTCTACCCCGTGGGGGATGGACAAGTAATGTATGTATCATCATCATCATCATCATCATCAGCCTGAAGACGTCTCCTGTTGAACAAAGGCCTCCCCCTTAGCACACCATAATGAACGACAAGTCGCCACCTGCATCTACCTGTTTCCCGCAATTTATGTATGTAAATATGTAATAAAAATGCTGAAACACTACAATATTCGCTTGTCGAATTTCTACGGAACTCTCGGTGCCCGAGTCCGACGCGCACGTGACCAGTTTTTTATTTAGGCTATAAACTAGTGTTGTTCTTTTGTAATACCAGTTGAAGCTTTGATAGAAAGCCGTATGAATTTTCAGATTTATTCTTTTGTTAAATCGTTTGTTGTGTGTTCGGATTGCTTTGACTAACTGAGTGATTTATTCGGCAGATTTATGTGTGAAAAAAAACTAATGGTAGTTCGCGAGTCTCGGATGCTTAATTATGTATTTAAGTGCGGTTGCTAATTAGCCATAGTCTAGCAAGTTTTGCTTAGTTTGGGATACGAATTCGCGTCATTTGTATGTATGTATAACGTATGTAAAACTCTTTATTGTACATAAAACACATTAATTTTACAGGTAGGTAATGATATAAATAGATGTACGAGTACAAAGGCGAATTTATCCCTTAAAGAGATCTCTTCCAGTTATTTATTTACTTAGGTATTTATTTTGAAGCCATAAAATTGTATGTACATACAATTTACCTACATTACATTTACACACATTACATTACATTTTATATTTTTTTAGGTAGGTACCTACCTATAAGGTACATGCTGATGTTGTGCAACAAACCTTCGAACGATTGACATGACAACAGTATGCTTAGTGTAAGTTTTCAGTGACAGAACACGTCTCGACCGCGTTTGCGTTAAAATGTCAAATACTATGGGAACAGTTTGTTGCCGTTTCGATCCGCAAGTGGCGCTGCCAATTTTTCCATAGTAATTGAGACGTTACGAAAAAAGCCGTGGTAGCCTAGTGGTTTGACCTGTGGCCTCTCAAGCAGAGCGTCGTGGGTTCAAATCCCGGGCTCGCACCTCTGAGTTTTTCGGAATTTATGTGCGAAAATTACATTTGTAATTTGCCATGAGCTTTTCGGTGAAGGAAAACATCGTGAGGAAACCTGCGCACATCTGCGAAGAAATTCAATGGTGTGTGTTAAGTTCCCAATCCGCACTGGGCGCGTGGGAACTATAGCCCAAACCCTCCAATACACGGAGGAGGCCTATGCCATGAGGCACGCCGAATTACGCGACAATTTAATAAATAAACGACAATAACAACAACAACAACTTGTGCTTACTGAAATTGTAGCGAATTCGGAATAAAAAGGCTTATAAATAAATAAATAAATAAATTGAGACGTTCACGTGAACGCGTTCGAGACGTTTGTTCGTGTGTAAACTTACACTAGAGGCTCAGAAACCAAAGTATAAAGAGTAGACATTATTAGAAAGCAAGAACCCATGATATTCAATTAATATTTTACCCACAGTCGTTACATCGTTAGATCAGACAACAGTTATTTGAAGGAGTTTTATTTTGTTATTTTTAACCTTAGGTTTACTTCAAATAAACGGAGCATCGCATTCGAGTAATTAACCGGTTTTGCATTACCGCACGAAGCGGACTCGAAATTCGTTAATCGAACCGTCATACCGTGACAAATTTTATCGCTATGATAACAGTATTCTCGACCAATCAGCCAAATGCGCTTTTCCATTAGGCCGATTGGTATTTTATATAAATGAAATGTAATAAAATAAAACTTCTTCATTGCTTGAATATTGAAGATGAAATTTTAAATGAAAAACTTTGATTCCCGTTTCCAATTCCACCTATGCGCTCACAATCATGCTAAGCGTGGCCTTTGGGTCTTGTTACCCTGGGCTCTGTCTACCCCGTAAGAGATGAACATGTGATTTTGTGGCGACATCTATCTCGACTACGAATTAAAAAACTGACGTATCCCACATCGCGATATCAAAGTTATCCCAGCGGTTGAACATAATCCTCAAACCCCCCCCCCCTCCCAAAGTTTATGTATGTATGTATGTAGATGTACTGGCAACACAGATTTTTGTGCTTTTATAAAAAAAAACCGGCCAAGTGTGAGTCGGACTCGCGCACCGAGGGTTCCGTATCATTACCTATCTATAAATATCTACAACCCAGTGTAAGCAGAGCCTTGCTCCAAAGCAAAATGTACGCAGTGTGGGGTCACTTTATATTGGTCACTGACATAATTATACAGACATACATACATATTTACGGTTTTCGCAATTATTCCGTACCTTTCCTTCCTTAATCTGTGCTATAAGACCTACGTTTATACCAAATTTCAAGATTCTGCATTCACGGGAAGTACCCTGTAGGTTTTGATTCTATAATTTTTTTTTTATAATATTAGTTAGATAATTCCTCATTTTAATTTGTGTCGGTCTAATCCTGCAAGGCAAATAAGACTTGCTTCTCTTCTAGAATTCGAACTTGTATTTTGGTAAACCGCAGTATTACAAGCAACAGTCAAAAGAATCATGCTAAGCCTGGCCTTTGGGTCTTGTTACCCTGGGCTCTGTCTACCCCGTAAGAGATGAACATGTGTTTTTGTGGCAACATCTATCTCGACTACGAATTAAAAAACTGACGTATCCCACATCGCGATATCAAAGTTATCCCAGCGGTTGAACATAATCCTCAACCCCCCCCCCCCCTCCCAAAGTTTATGTATGTATGTATGTAGATGTACTGGCAACACAGATTTTTGTGCTTTTATAAAAAAAAACCGGCCAAGTGCGAGTCGGACTCGCGCACCGAGGGTTCCGTATCATTACCTATCTATAAATATCTACAACCCAGTGTAAACAGAGCCCTGCTCCAAAGCAAAATTTACGCAGTGTGGGGTCACTTTATATTGGTCACTGACATATACAGACATACATACATATTTACGGTTTTCGCAATTATTCCTTCATCTGTGCTATAAGACCTACCTTTATACCAAATTTCAAGATTCTGCGTTCACGAGAAGTACCCTGTAGGTTTTGATTCCCTTGAGAGTTGCGGCATAAACGGCTGTATATTTTGATTGCGTTGGCTTAGAAGTTTGATTTTTTCACAGCTCCAAGGGGCGGTGGACTTGAGTATTTGATATAAATTTCACGCGTTTTTGAGGAAAAGGGGTCTTGACAGTCGGACGGACGGACAACAAAGTGATCCTATAAGGGTTCCGTTTTCTCCTTTTGAGGTACGGAATCCTAAAAACGACATTCCTAAAAGTGAAGTCCGAGCAAACGAAGTCGCGGAAGCCAGACAGTCCACACTGTATATTTATTACTGTAACACCTACATGTAACATTATTATGCCGGGAAACGAACCAGCAGGAATCAACCATCGTTGCATAATCACTTACATCAATTTGACGTTTAAAGTGGCAACGTCGAACAATGCACGGTTGCCCGCAGCATGCAAATGTCAGCGACCACGCTGAATAAACAATGAACGATTATACATACTTTTTACACGATTGACGTATCGTTCGTTTCAATTAGCTGTTGGTTGAATGCTTTTTTTTAACTCCCGAGGAATGGGAATGGGTGAAAATCATAGGAACCATGTTATTGGCCATGCCTCTATTCCCATCACTAACCCAACCCATCACTATTTTGATTCAGTTTCCCACATGCCCACAATCATGCTAAACGTGGCTTCTAGGTCTCGTTACTTTTGCCTCTGTCTACCCCGTAAGGGATAAAGACGTGATTTATGTACTATTGTATGAATTGTTACTTTTATTCTTCCAATCTAATTTAACTAGTACAAACTATTTTATAAATAAATATTTTACCAATTAGTTATTATTTTCGATTATGTCTTCGAAAAGTTTGAACAAAAGTACTTTTCTAGATTCCAAGTCGATTTTGTGCTGCAACCTTCTTGAGCTGCACAAAATATGCCTGATAAGAATTCCGTATAATTTCATAATTATTTTAAACAAACAAAATATTTACCTTGCTAACTAAGAGCTTTTTACAAGATTTTATATATTACTAGCTGTTGCCTGCGACTTCGTCTGCAAAGAATTCGTTTGGGAATTTTCCGGAATAAAAAGTAGCCTATGTGCTATTCCAGACTTTTCTCTATCTATGTGCCGAATTTCATCCGAATTAGTAGAGTAACAAACAAACATCCATCCATCCATCCATACTTTCGCATTTATAATATTAGTTAGATTAGATAATTCTTCATTTTAGTTTGTGTCGGTCTATTCCTGCAAGGCAAATAAGACTTGCTTCTCTTCTAGAATTCGAACTTGTATTTTGGTAAACCGCAGTATTACAAGCAACAGTCAACAGAAACCAGTACCAGTTGCTACTCCTCCCGCAGACGGTAAAAGCCCATCGAGGGAATTGGCGACAACTGTAGGAACCACGTTGTAGGTGCGGCTAGCAACGCATCACAATTTTGATTCCCCTTTCCATCTGTACGCCCACGATGTGCTAAACGTGGCCTTTAAGCCCTTACCTTTTTACCTTAGGCCCGAAAGGGTTAAAGACCTCATTTAAGTATGTTTATGTCAACAGAAAATACAGTCAGAAAAATGCCCAAAATTTATTTCCAAAATCTTCCGGCTGTAACGTGTTAGGAAAAACCCTGCAACCCGGCTGGCATATTGACACAACACAATCATAGAAAGTGAAACATATTTCAGTGCGGACCCCTGCTCCACTGGTTCGGAAAACTTTCCCCGCGCACAGGCACAATCAGTTTAAATTTCCGCTCCGGATATGAAATCCTACATGACCGTTGCACTTTTCAAACGCGGATCGGAGCGAGCGCTCACAAAATTTTCTTTTTACTTTATTTTGGTTTGAAATTTTGATACTGTCCCGGTCTTTGTGGACTTGAACTACGTAATACTGCTGTTAAGAAAATGTACTGATGTACACTGACGCGCAACTGAGCAAGGTATGGAGAGACAGGAATATTTCAAATCCATCTGGTCTATGCATTGGTCTTCCCCATCGCTCTCTATGGATCAGAAACATGGACGTTAAAAGCCACCGACAGACAAAGGATTGACGCCCTTGAGATGTGGCGTTGGCGCCGTCTGTTAAGGATTCCATGGACAGCCTACCGCACTAACAAATCGATCTTGGAACAGCTAAAAATAGAGAGTGCTCAGCGTCTGTCTGCCTCCTGCACACAGCGTATTATGCGATACTTCGGACACATTGCTCGCAGAGATGCTAACAACATGGAACGCCTGATGGTAACAGGGAAAGTTGAGGGTAGAAGACCCAGAGGCCGGAGCCCAAGACGTTGGTCTGACCAGATCTCAGAACAGATTAAACAACCAATCAGCGCCGCTCTCCATCAGGCAGCTGATCGTAACCGGTGGAGAGTAGCTGTCGACATGCTGAAGCGGAGTCACGATCCTCAGCTATGAGGGAGCGATTGAGAAGAGAAGAAGGGACACTGACGAGCAAAAATAAAGGGTCGACTTCCGTACAAAGTTGTATGAAAAGTGACCCGTTATTTTGGCTTGTGAGTATATAATGGCTGGCCCTTTCACCAGCTCGACCATTGTCGGTGACCATTGACAAGTCTAGATGCAATGCGTAGGTATTCAATATGAAGCCATCCGGCGTGTAATGTAAAGAGAATTGTCACTCGTTACCGACAGTAAAAAACGCTAAACGAGTTTATCATGCCAAAGGTGGCCTTAAGGCGAAGGGATAGGCAAATGACCTTGCCCGTTCGTGACGTGGCAAGCAGTCCGATCAACGCGACATCTGTTAAATAATCGACGCGTGAACTCGATGCGAATGGGCGCGTGCTGATGGATTGAAATATTGCACTGCGATGTTAGTAGATGGCGCTTGCTTTAGTTTTCCGATTGCCTACACAGACACAGCATAATGTTCAAATCAGATTTTGCAAAAATAATAAAAAAAATTAACATTTCGGCATTCGTAACGTGGCCTTTAAGGTCTTGTTACCTTGGGCTCTGTCTGCTCCGCAAGGAATAGAGACGTTATTTATGTATGTATGTATGTGATAATACATGAGAAAGTTTGTGACGATGTGAGTGAGTGTGTATGTATGTTTGTTTCTTCTTCAAGCTACAACAACTGGACGGATTTGGATGAAATTTGGAACGAAGACAGTTGGTACCCTAGATTAAAACAGGCTACTTTTTATCCCAGAAAAATGCAGTTTCCGCGGGATAGTGATGAACGTGACGTCAAAGGTGTCCAGAGTCTGTTTAGAGTCGCAACGTAAATTATTATTGCAGAATAAAGTAAAACTTGAACGTGTGCGGGAAAGATACAGAATAAGGCATGGTTTTTCCAATGATTATCTTCAAAACCGATATCCGAGGGTCCGAGAGGTCCCCAAACATAAAACCGTTATCAAAAATGAAAAAGGTGGCCGCCATTTTGAATTCTTTAAGATTTGGACCGATTATTTTCAAAATCGATATCTGAGAATCCGAGTGGTCGTCAAACACAAATCTGCTATCGAAAATGAAAAAACTGGCCGCCATTTTGAATTCTTTACTTTTTGAACCGATTGTTTTCAAATTCGATATCTGAGGATCCGAGTGGTCCCCAAACATGAATCCGTTTTTAAAAATGAAAAAAGTAGCCGCCATTTTGAAAACTTTTGTTTTTCGACTGATTGTTTTCAAAATCGATATCTGACGATCCGAGTGATTCCCAAACACGTATCCGTTATATAAAATGAAAAAAGTGACCGCCATTTTGAAATCTCTAGTTTTTGAACCGATTGTTTTCAAAATCGATATCTGAGGGTCCGAGTGGTCCCCAAACATGAATCCGTTATCAAAAATGAAAACAGTGCCCGCCATTTTGAAATCTTTAGTTTTTGGACCGATTATTTTCAAAATCGATATCTGAGGGTCCGAGTGGTCGTGAAACACAAATCTGCTATCGAAAATGAAAAAACTGGCCGCCATTTTGAAATCTTTAGTTTACCGACCGATTGATTTCAAAATCGATATCTGAGAATCCGAGTTGTCTCCAAACATGAATCCGTTTTTAAAAATGAAAAAAGTGGCCGCCATTTTGAAATCTTTAAGTTTTGGACCGAATATTTTCAAAATCGATATCTAAGGGTCCGAGTGGTCGTGAAACACAAATCTGCTATCAAAAATGAAAAAACTGGCTGCCATTTTGAAATCTTTAGTTTACCGACCGATTGATTTCAAAATCGATATCTGAGAATCCGAGTTGTCTCCAAACACGTATCCGTTATCAAAAATGACAAAAGTGGTCGCGATTTTGAAATCTTTAGTTTTTGGACCGATTACTAATGGTGGATTATTGACACTATGGTTTACAAATATGAAGAGATTAGGTACTTATGATTTTATTTTTCTTCTGCCAGTGTTGTTTTTGCATGCCAGCTGCTGGTGAAATGTGTGTTCCATTATTTATACTGACCATCTTTTGTACCATGTTTTAAGCAAAATAAATTACTACTTACTTACTTACTTACTATTTTATTATATGTATAGATTATTTTCAAAACCGATATCTGAGGGTCCGAGAGCTCCCCAAACATAAATCCGTTATCAAAAATGAAAAAAGTGGCCGCCATTTTGAAATCTTTAAGTTTGGACCGATTATTTTCAAAATCGATATCTGAGAATCCGAGTGGTCGTCAAACACAATTCTGCTATCGAAAATGAAAAAACTGGCCGCCATTTTGAATTCTTTACTTTTTGAACCGATTGTTTTCAAATTCGATATCTGAGGATCCAGGTGGTCCCTGGTTGATTTTTAGGAAAGATAAGGTGGGATTAAGTACCTGGGCTGCTGCACTGAGAAACTTGAAGGCACTGGTTCTTCGCCGATGAGTTTTTTTTCACTGGCACTAATTGACACCACTTTTATCGATACCACAGCACTAACACTTGGAGTTTAAGAGGCTTTATACGGGAATTTATTCAGCTTTCTTCAGAGCTGCGCGCGCGATCGTCCATATTTTTTCGAACTCCGGGGGAGGGCGGTGGTGTGGGTGTTTTTAAGCAGTATTGCCAGCATTGTACGGTACGTTCGGAAATAAGGGTCAAAGGAAAGGAAATTGAAGGTGTTTATGAATGTGTGTATAATGTGCGTCTGACTTTATTCGGCCAAACCAGTCCCCAAACATGATCCGTTTTTAAAAATAAAAAAAGTAGCCGCCATTTTGAAAACTTTTGTTTTCCGACCGATTGATTTCAAAATCGATATCTGAGGATCCGAGTTGTCTCCAAACACGTATACGTTATCAAAAATGACAAAAGTGGCCGCCATTTTGAAACGTTTAGTTTTCAGACCGATTATTAACCGATATCTGAGGGTCCGAGAGGTCCCCAAACATAAATCTGTTTTTAAAAATGAAAAAAGTGGCCGCCATTTTGAATTCTTTACTTTCTAGACCAATTGTTTTCAAAATCGATATCTGAGGATCCGAGTGGTCCCCAAACATAAATCCGTTTTTATAAATGAAAAACTGGCCGCCATTTATCAACCCGTTATCAAAAATGGAAAAAGTGGCCGCCAGCTCAGATATCGATTTTGAAAACAATCTGTTCAAAAACTAAACATTTCAAGATGATGATGACTTTTCTATTTTGTATAACGGATACGTGTTTGGGAACCACTCAGATCGTAAGATATCGATTTTGAAAACAATCGGTACAAAAACTAGTTTCTAAAATGGTAGACACCTTTTTTTATTTTTAAAAACGGATTCTTGTTTGGGGACCACTCGGATCCTCAGATATCGATTTTGAAAACATTTGGTCCAAAAAGTACAGAATTCAAAATGGCGGCCAGTTATTTTTATTTTCGATAGCAGATTTGTGTTTGATGACCACTCGGACCCTCAGATATCGATTTTAAAAATAATCGATCCAAAATTTAAAGATTTCAAAATGGCGGCCACTTTTTTCATTTTTAAAAACAGATTTATGTTTGGGGACCTCTCGGACCCTCAGATATCGGTTTTGAAAATAATCGGTCCGAAAACTAAATATTTCAAAATGGCGGCCACTTTTGTCATTTTTGATAACGTATACGTGTTTGGAGACAACTCGGATCCTCAGATATCGATTTTGAAATCAATCGGTCGGAAAACTAAAGATTTCAAAATGTCGGCCAGTTTTTTCATTTTTGATAGCAGATTTGTGTTTCACGACCACTCAGACCCTTAGATATCGATTTTGAAAAAAATCGGATCAAAACTTAAAGATTTCAAAATGGCGCCCACTTTTTTCATTTTTAAAAACGGATTCATGTTTGGGGACCTCTCGGACCCTCAGATATCGGTTTTGAAAATAATCGGCCCAAAACTTAAAGATTTCAAAATGGCGGCCACTTTTTTCATTTTTGATAATGGATTTATGTTTGGGGAGCTCTCGGACCCTCAGATATCGGTTTTGAAAATAATCGGTCCAAAAACTAAGGATTTCAAAATGGCGGCCACTTTTGTCATTTTTGATAACGGATACGTGTTTGGAGACAACTCGGATTCTCAGATATTAATTTTGAAATCAATCGGTCGGTAAACTAAAGATTTCAAAATGGCGGCCAGTTTTTTCATTTATAAAAACGGATTCATGTTTGGGGACCACTCGGATCCTCAGATATCGATTTTGAAAACAATCGGCCCAAAACTTAAAGATTTCAAAATGGCGGCCACTTTTTTCATTTTTGATAATGGATTTATGTTTGGGGAGCTCTCGGACCCTCAGATATCGGTTTTGAAAATAATCGGTCCAAAAACTAAGGATTTCAAAATGGCGGCCACTTTTGCCATTTTTGATAACGGATTCATGTTTGGAGACAACTCGGATTCTCAGATATTAATTTTGAAATCAATCGGTCGGTAAACTAAAGATTTCAAAATGGCGGCCAGTTTTTTCATTTATAAAAACGGATTCATGTTTGGGGACCACTCGGATCCTCAGATATCGATTTTGAAAACAATTGGTCTAGAAAGTAAAGAATTCAAAATGGTGGCCAGTTTTTTCATTTTCGGTAGCAGATTTGTGTTTGACAACCACTCGGACCCTCAGATATCGATTTTGAAAATAATCGGCCCAAAACTTAAAGATTTCAAAATGGCGGCCACTTTTTTCATTTTTGATAACGGATTTATGTTTGGGGAGCTCTTGGACCCTCAGATATCGGTTTTGAAAATAATCGGTCCAAAAACTAAAGATTTCAAAATGGCGGCCACTTTTGTCATTTTTGATAACGGATACGTGTTTGGAGACAACTCGGATTCTCAGATATCGATTTTGAAATCAATCGGTCGGTAAACTAAAGATTTCAAAATGGCGGCCAGTTTTTTAATTTTTGATAGTGATTTGTGTTTCACGACCACTCGAACCCTTAGATATCGATTTTGATAATATTCGGTTCAAAACTTAAAGATTTCAAAATGGCGGCCACTTTTTTAATTTTTAAAAACGGATTCATGTTTGGGGACCACTCGGATCCTCAGATATCGATTTTGAAAACAATTGGCCCAAAACTTAAAGATTTCAAAATGGCGGCCACTTTTTTCATTTTTGATAACGGATTTATGTTTGGGGAGGTCTCGGACCCTCAGATATCGGTTTTGAAAATAATCGGTCCTAAAACTAAAGATTTCAAAATGGCGGCCACTTTTGTCATTTTTGATAACGGATACGTGTTTGGAGACAACTCGGATTCTCAGATATCGATTTTGAAATCAATCGGTCGGTAAACTAAAGATTTCAAAATGGCGGCCAGTTTTTTCATTTTTGATAGCAGATTTGTGTTTCACGACCACTCGGACCCTTAGATATCGATTTTGAAAATATTCGGTCCAAAAAGTAAAGAATTCAAAATGGCGGCCAGTTTTTTCATTTTCGGTAGCAGATTTGTGTTTGACGACCACTCGGACCCTCAGATATCGATTTTGAAAATAATCGGCCCAAAACTTAAAGATTTCAAAATAGCGGCCACTTTTGTCATTTCTGATAACGGATACGTGTTTGGAGACAACTCGGATCCTCAGATATCGATTTTGAAATTAATCGGTCGAAAAACTAAAGATTTCAATATGGCGGTCTTTTTTATTTTGATAACGGATCCATGTTTGGGAACCACTTTGACCTTCAGATATCTTTTTTTTTTTTTTTCTAATGATAGACTATACATTGGAGTACTACTTGCCTCATTATTAAAATTTTTCATGCAGTAATTCCAACCAAAATCCTATTTCCCATGCTTGTTCGCTAAACAGCAAGTAAGTATCAAACCAACCTGCCACTAAGTTCCCAAAAAACGGATTGAAAATAATAACTTTTAACTTAATATAGGTATTATACGTGCGAAGCGAACGAGTACGACTTCTTTTTTTTTTTTTTTCTAATGATAGACTACATTGGAGTACTACTTGCCTCATTATTAAAATTTTTCATGCAGTAATTCCAACCAAAATCCTATTTCCCATGCTTGTTCGCTAAACAGCAAGTAAGTATCAAACCAACCTGCCACTAAGTTCCCAAAAAACGGATTGAAAATAATAACTTTTAACTTAATATAGGTATTATACGTGCGAAGCGAACGAGTACGACTTTTTGAAGCACTGTTTCGCGCCTATTCTGTGACTCAAACAACATGCTTAGCCAAACCAATATGAAAAAACGCGAAGCGAATATTGGCAACGTCGCGTCGCTTACGCACTGCCGCCACCGAGCGAACATGCAACGTTGCTTTTTCCTTATTTTTTTCATACGTCTTATCCAAATTATTTTTTTATTTATTTATCTATTATTTTTTTATTATTTTTTTATGAACATTTTTGGTTTTATCTTAATAATTTATTTCATTGTATTATCTTTTTAACATTTTTTTGGTTTCCGAATTTTTTTGTACATTGAAAAGCGCCTGATTGAATGTGCGGGCAAATATTGCGTTCGCCCTTTTCACAGGATCAGGGCAGTACTACTCTCTAAAGCCTTATTTGTTGGCTAATTGAAGCAAACGCACCGTGGAATTTTAATTATGAGTTACTAGAGTGACCTCGTCGTGATTGGTAGCAAACAGATTGGTTTCACCCGAGCAAACCGTGCACAAAATATTTTCGAGACTCTTAGAGCAAACGAATTTTTGTACTAACTACGACATTAAGGAATATGTTTTCACCGGTGAATTCTAATTCAAGACATGTTTTATAGAATGTGCAGTTTTCAAAACTCCAAATTGTGTATTATCGCCATAAAACATGCACAAAAACAACCAATTTATGAGCTTTTGCCTATCCCTTCGCCTTAAGGTTTTGTTAAAAAAAAAAAAAATTGTTTATATCAGACATTAATCCATATTTTGTTTTGTTGTTAAATACGAATGTTTGTTCTCGAGTCTTGGATGTTTAATATGTATTTAAGTATGTATTTATCTATATAAGTACCTATGTTTATCCGTTGTCTAGTGCCCATATCACAAGCTTTGCTTAGTTTGGGGCTAGGTCAATTGGTGTCAATTGTCCCAAGATATTTATTTATTTTATTTATTTATTTGTTAGTAAAACATTACCTTATATGATTATGTTAGTATATGCATGCATATTTGAATGCAGTTTGGACCAGTGTGTGTGTGTGTGTGTGTGTGTTATCATAAATAAACTTTTTTCTTTCTTTCTTTCTTTCTTTCTTTCTTTCTTTCAGTGCGTGGTAATGCCACTGTCCATCCTGCCAGCCAGCACGTCCAGGAGACTGTTGCCGCCGCCGCGCAGACGCTGCAGCGCCGCGGCGCAGCGCTTGCGCAGCGTCGCATGGAACCCGTCAACGCGCGCGTCTGCGAACATGCCCGACGCGCTGCACCAGGGCGGCAGCCGCAACAGAACCCTGAACGCGTTGTTGTACTGAAAGGCAAAGGAAAGTTAAGGCTCTGTCTACCCCATAAGTGATACATACCACCTTATGTCACCGGAATAAGGTCTCGATACATATTTATGAGAGGAAAAAATCGAAACTTATTTTTGGACTTGACCGTACAACAGTGGAAGATAGAAGGGAAAATATATAAATCACCCACTTCAATTTGGCTTAATGCTATTGAAAATGTTAGGATTAGAATATTTCTAAATACCTAAAGCGGAATGAAGGCAGTTTGTATAAATGAGAAAGTAGATTGGTTTTTTCGCTCCCTCCCTTTTCTATATTCTATTGAACGGCCCGTTAGGCTCTACAGGGTTGCCAACTTAATATTATTTCGTTAATAATACAATCAAGGATTCAATTATCTTTACATACTGTTGTGTATTTATTTATTTATTATTTATAAGCCTTTTTATTCCGAATTCGCTACAATTTCAGTAAGTACATTACATGTTGTTGTTGTTGTTATTGTCGTTTTATTTTTATTAAATTGTATGTATGTATGTATGTAAACTCTTTATTGCACATAAAAATTTAAAAATACAGAAGTACACAGAAAATAGTACAAAGGCGCGCGAATTGCCGCAATTTGAATTTGATTGAATTGGCGGGAATTGTCGCGTAATTCGGCGTGCCTCATGGCATAGGCCTCCTCCATGTATTGGAGGGTTTGGGCTATGGTTCCCACGCGCGCCCAGTGCGGATTGGGAACTTAACACACACCATTGAATTTCTTCGCAGATGTGTGCAGGTTTCCTCACGATGTTTTCCTTCACCGAAAAGTTCATGGCAAATTACAAATGTAATTTTCGCACATAAATTCCGAAAAACTCAGAGGTGCGAGCCCGGGATTTGAACCCACGACGCTCTGCTTGAGAGGCCACAGGTCAAACCACTAGGCTACCACGGCTTTTTACTTTTGTTGTGTATTACTTGAAAACAAATATATAATACAGAAACAAAATAACGATAACAATTGATTTAATTCTGATTTAAATAACGTCTATAAACGTGCGACCACACCGCCGCGTACGCAGTGACGTGTCGTAGGCGTCATTTTTTCTCACCGTTTCTTCATACATTTTGTTGCGTATACGCACCGTCAACGTCTTCTACGCACCAAGATGTGGTCGGACCTTAATTCGTTAATAGCGACCAAAAAATAATGAAAAGTTGGATTTCATTCACAATCAATCACATCAAAAACATAAAATGTGAAATGATGAGTGATTAGACGTTTTAAGCAAGTACCTACGGTAACCAAAAATATTTATTTGTACAACAAAACTCGCGTTTTACGATGAAGATTAATGTGTCACAGATTGCCAGCCCTGCGCGGCCAATACCGTAAGATGAAGAAAGGACGGCCCCGACGGACTTAATTCAGCTAAGTACTCACGATAAGGTCAGATATCCCGGTGTTAACATACATGTTTATGTATGAGACAATGATTCACTGTGGCCTATAGCTTCATGACTATCGTGGAGAGTTAAGCCTCGCATTCGGGGTAATGGGCGCCTACAGTTGAACACAGTCTCAGTCTACTGTAAGTATTCACGTATATAAATAACATTAAATTAAAAAAAAAAAACCATAAGTACATTAATCGATAAAGTACGTAAATAAATAAAAAACAATTTTATGCTAAAAGAGAGTGATAATGGCCAACGACGAGGCAGACCAAGAAGGCGATGGCGGGACGAAAACTTTTCAAACTGCTGGGCATCCATCCAGCATAGGAAAAAAAATACAGTTGCGAAAAAAAATACAACACAGAATAAAGTAATTTGAAATATAGTTATTGAATTAGTATTCACAACATTTTATTATAGTATTAATTGTAATGTCAATACAATAAAATTATCTATTCTTCAGTTAAAACACTTTACTATTAATATCTTAGTATCATTATGTTCGATTATTTGTTTATTTAAATTGTATAAACACAAAAACTACTGTTGCCTTTAGAACCTTAAAAACCATGGTTGCAGTTGGAAAAACGCCTCCACTTTGACAGGCGTTTCGGCAGCTAAAATTCCGTTCCATTCAGACACCTTAATAAGAACCGTTTTAGGAATTCAATATATTTTATAATAATAATGATGAAGAGGCTAGTAATAAAATATAAAATCTCAATATTTTGATATTTTAACATCAATAATATTAATACCCTATTAAGGTTTTTATTTTTATTACGTCTTGGTACAGACTAGGATTATAATTAAACTCTTCGGTAAGTAGTCGTGAATTGTAACAAGTACAAATAAAAAAAAATTGGAAAAGTAAATCGCACTAGTGCGCAAAAACGAACTTTTCGCACGCAAAACAGCCTAAAAAGGTACTTTTTGAGCAACTGTATTGAAAAAGCCTGTACAAGTCCTCTAGGTTGGCAACGCATCTGCAATCTCTCCGAGGTTGCGGGTGTCTATGGGCAGTGGTGGTCGCTTACCATCAGGTGTCCCACTTGCTCGTTTGCCTTCCTATTCAGATAAAAAATAAAAATAAAAAGTTTGGAAACATAAATTTACTCAGCTTTGGTTTAACCTTTTACTTAGAACAAGCCAAGGTTAAAGAAATAACAAAAAATATTAAAAGAAAACAGATATGCTTCTACGAAATAACTAAAAGTAATAACGAGAAATATTAAAAGATAACATAGACATATTGCTATGTGCTAAGATTAGCCGCAATTCATCTCACTATCGAGGAAATCGTTAGACTATACTTCTTGTAATAATCAAAACTCTTTCCTCGCCCCCCGGTTAAAACTACCACATAAACTCTAACCTCCTTATTTATAAACGCTCTATCTAGGCTTCTGTTAACTTAACAATCGTTTGTCCTTATCTAAAATAACAAAAAACGATTGCTAAATTAGCAGAAGCCTACAGAGTGTTTATGAAATAAGGGGGTGAGTGACATTGACATGTGATCGCCCACGTAAGGTATTTTCATTCTAATAAGAGTTTTTAATGATTCACGGTTAAGTTCATTCGAAATATTATAAACGGGATGTGGACCGCGATTACCTTTATTGAGCTCCCGATATTTCGATATTTTCATTCTTATCAGATAAGAATTACAGATTCTGTCCTATTTGGTAAACAAAATTCTAACCTCAAAACGTCTCTTTTTTGTTACTTTTTAACTATCTCATCCTACTACTATTATAAAGGCGAAAGTTTGTAAGTATGGATGTATGGATGTATGGATGTTTGTTACTCTTTCACGCCAGTACGGCTTAACGGATCTGGATAAAATTTGGAACAGACATAGTTTATGATTTGGAATAACACATAAGCTACTTTTTATCCCGGAAAATTGCGTAGTTCCCGCGGGATAGCGATAAACGAATTCTTTGCAGACGAAGTCGCGGGCAACAGCTAGTCGTAAATAAAGGAACTGGAGATAAAATATCAGCAAAATTATGTACAATATATCAGGTTTCTCAGGTCAGGTTTATTTGGTAACATAAAACACCTTATGTTTGACAAAAATTTTTACATTGAGGTTAGAATTTTGTTTACTAAATAGGACAAGTAAGATTGAAAATATGTACCATAGATCCTAAGTGACATTTTGATCGCACATGGCTTATTCCCGCAAGGAATAAAATAACAATAAACAAAACTTGCAGCGTAACAAATTTGCAGGAGAGCAGTCACGCTCGTATTGTTTTCTACGCTAATGGGCAGGACTTAATCCCTCCCTTGCGTGAGCGGCTGATGGAAAAACTAGCCAACTCTGATTTACTTGTAATACTTTGCGGGCTCATTCAACATCGGAGTTTTTTAATCAAATCTCGGCCACGAACGTTGCGATTGCATTTTGTTCTTGGAATAGCTGCGAAGAGTTAAAGATTGTGTTTTCAGAGGTAGGTACATCTGTTTCTGCTTTAGCCGCTTCATTCTGAGAGGAAGCCAGTGTGATTTTCAATTGTAGATAGATTATAGTCTGGCAAAAGAGAGTATAAATTAAAAAGTGGCAATACAGTAGTGTCGTCCCGTTTTCTTATACATAAACTTGTGTTTTCGTTTTCTTTATTTTATGTCAATTTTATGTAGCTTTTAATAATGTTTTTGTTGTTTAATTACTGTGATTGTCATAAATAAACTTTTTCTTTCTTTCTTTCTTTCTTTCTTTCTATATAGATTAGAAAGAGACAACACTACAGTATTGCCACTTTTTAATGTCTACTCTTTTTTGCCAGACTGTAGAGTCACGAGGAAAGTTTAGATACCTACCATAATTTGTCAAGGTTTAGTGTAAATTGGTTTTAACATTATAACAACAATTTACAAGTGCTTGCATGTTTTTCTAGTGGTAGGAATAACCTTCCATATCCAGATAAACATCATTTTTTTAGTTCAGTAGAATAATTAAAAAAAATAAAAGATTTTTCCCGCCAAAAACTGTCTACAACGGATGAATGCAGAGGAATTGCTGGTCCGTCACAGATTTGAAAAAAATCTCGTTGTCAATTTGGCCTGACGGTTGAAATTGACATCGACAGGTGTCAATAACATTAACCTCCGGAGCCTTCCGCGCGTTTACGACTGCTATTGCCCACGATTCCTTATGATTTACGACCATTTATTCACACCAGACTTGATATTGCCTGCTTGTACTTCCACGACGACCTTTTTATCCCCGACTTGACTTTGATAGCTGTTACGATATAAATTTGAATTCGGCGCGGCTGAAGTCGAGGGCAACCGCTAGTATAGACAGGGTCAAATGTTATCTTTACTTTAACGTTTCTTTTTCACGTGAAGGGTTCTATCATCTCTGCAGTTTAATAAACATTTTAAAATCCACAGGGACGTTTTCCAGAATTTTCAATATTTCAACTTTATCCTCGTCTACACTGGCTTACATAAAACTCGTAAAATACTGCGAGAATCTTATAAAACTAAAAAGCTGAAAATAGTGGAATTTTTGACTTAATAAACACCTTTATCTTTATGCATTCACTAGGTACCAATAGTATTACTGAAGCTTTAAAACATTTTAGTGGTCGTGGGACTTCAGCGTTGCGTGTGAAGGAATAGAAAATTATGAATGTTAATGAACACAAAACATTTACCTTGCTACTCCGCTACTTACGTGCAAGATAACTAAGCCTGTGCGAAATATATACGTTTTGCATGCAAGCCCTCCCACCACTACTGCCACACAAAACGCACACAAATCCCACAAACTTAATTAATCCTATCACCACACAAACACTGACGCGCGTTTCGATCCCTCTACGGGATCATTCTCAAAGTCAGAGCACAACCGATGCACATGCGAACCAACGTCGTACTAATTTGTAAATCTATAAATAAACTAAATGTACCCACATTCGTATATTTCCAAACTACCCTCTTATATATGTATAATTTTTATTAGCCATCAACAACTACCTTCATAAAATTTTCCGACTACAGCAAAAACAAAGAGGGTTATGTATTTAAATGTATTTGGAAATGGACCTCCGCAAAGTAACACCTGATTCAATAAAATAATTATGAATGTTGGCTAACACGATACGGCTCCTTCTAGATCTTGTCCATCTGACCATCAAATCTTCACCACCAGTGTCTTAGCAGTAGAACTGCAATTTCCGAACTGTCTACCGTTGAAGTTTTTGGCACGAAAAATCTCAAATAAATAACAATACAGATTAAAATTAAAGTTTTTCCATTTTCCATCTCATTTTGCCGATAGTAAATTGAGTGCGATTTTTGCCGGTGTTCAATTGAACAAAACACTTCACTTATTTGGTTCCTATTTACCGTGAAATATAATAAAATAATGATAAAAATTACATGTAATAACTATAATTATTACGAACTAGCAAACCTGGCGAACTCCGTTTCGCCACCAGATGGCTTCGTTTGTAGTACATTACATGCTATGTATCAGAGATAGCGCTGTATGTGAAAAAAGATTTTCCCGCTTTTCTTTTGAAATTTTCCTGAATTTTCTTTGCTATAAACCTCACGGAGCCCGAGACCTTTCCAACGAATGCAAAACCGTGGAAATCGGTTCGTGCGTTCTGAAGTTATAGCGTCAGGAAGGAAAACCCGACTTATTTTTATATAGTAGAATAAATGAATATGAGTATGAGTACCACCGGGGATGAGATTTGGTGTTCAGTCCGGGTACGCTACATCACCTGCCATTGGCTTAGCTAGAGTCAATCCCATGCAGTTGTATTTCATTTTCTTACCTTTACCGACAGTAGAAACTGACTTTATGTAGACCTAGACTAACTTTATGAATAAATAGCTAGTTAACTCGATTTTATAACACTCGAAAATGGTAAAAATCTGTTTATAATCTTTATAACTACAGCTCGAATCAAAAATATAACTACATAGTTCGGAAATATCAAATTAATCAAGAAATTTACTTCTTGATTTTTAATGTTTGCTTTTTACGTTTTACCGTTAGAAATTTAATTTCTAAACGACACTGAAAATTAGAACACATAGAAAAATCCGAAAAGTAAAGCTATGGCCGGGAATCGAACCCGGGTCCTCGTCATTCCGTGACGCGTGCTATAAATAATAAAAATAAAATAAAAACCATTTATTTCGGACAGAATCCATAGAGGTTAGTTAGCTATAGGTACCCCTACACCACCCATAGCAGGTAAATACATAAATAATTCGCAAAATTAATTAGAGCTTTAATTTTCGTCTATGCTACTGTGATGCCACTGATGATAATAATTATTAACTTCAAATTCAGCACGATTTTTCACCGCTTTCGAGTGGTATTTTTACATAATTATACAGGGTGCAATTTTTTACGTGATACAAAATTAGTGTTTCAAAAAAATGTACTTTAAAAAAATCAGACCCTAGGACATAAAGCACCGCGCCTTGGCTTGTTAACTTCTTCAAGAAAATCCTACGTAACGCCCAAAAAGAAATACAGCGCTTAATAATCTCACACCCAAAAGTGACAATTTCCAAGGTAAACACAAACTGATATATTCTCTATTACACCGACATAAAATACTGGCATTATTCACGTACTGTTGCGAAGAAAGGGCCGTCGTTGAATCCATTGTAGTATTTTTGGGTCGCGATAATTCCCTGTCACCTATTGTGGTTCGTGAAAGGGTGTATTGTGTCGGATGCACAGAGGAACCGACCTTTTGAATAAGTTCGGCGGTTCGAAGGGAAATCTATATTAATATTTGTTATTAAATCGGCGAAACTGTTTAGTGTATTTTCGGGTGCTGACGGCTTTATTGAAGGGTGTGACCACTTTGTGTAATTCCCGGGATATTACGTCACATTTTGGTGGAAAAGACTTTTCGATTACTTATTTTCCACATACCTTCTAAACATACATACATACAGTCACGCCTCTTTCCCATAGGGGTAGGTAGAGACTATTTTGTTCCTCTTGCTATGATTCTGACATACCTCTTTCGCTTCATCAATATCAATCTCTTCATATCATGCTCGCCGGTTTCGGGTACTCCCTGACCTGCCTTTTATTCAAAACGTCTCCCAATCTGTAGGCTTATTGTCTAACTCGCTCGCAATCGCCATCGTGTTCATTTTGACAGTTCTTGTATGAATGTGACAGCTAGTTGATCCCGATGGCAATTGTCAGCCCATACATGAACTGTCAAAATGAAGACGATGGTGATCACGAGCGAGTTACGTAATAAGCTTGCTGGTCCCGGAACGAAGCCGAACGGTACAGAAGGGAACGGAAGTAATAAAAGATGCGAGTAAAGTAAAATCACAAAGCATTACAGCGGTACCTATCATTATTTTACGTATTATGTACGCGACATTCCACAGCATTAAGTTCTTTGTTTCTATCTGTGATTTTTCAAACGTCTCATTTCGTTGAGCACTTCATTACGGTGTCTGCGAAATAAAAATATTTTACCGACATATTTCTGAACATAGCTGGAATAAATTGGCCACCTATTCAAGCAACGTTTCCGACAAATAGCTAAAACTGTACGAGAAAATATGACTATATTTTATCACGGTAATTTTCTGCTGAAAAAGATTTTTGGTGCCATATACGCCTCGAACGCGTTTGCGTTTTTTTTAGACTTAAAGCCAACAAGAGGCAAGCAAGGTCGTGCACGAGATAAAGTACTCGTCTTTTTCGTCTCGTTCTAGAAAGAGATAGATATAGTAGTCTATCTCGCGCGCTCTCGTGCTAGCCGTGCAGTGGAGGAAAATTAGAGGCTTCCCAACGGTGGGCGCTAATGCGCAGAAGAAGATTAAAGCCAACAAACGGGCACGCGGCTCACTTAAGCCTTGTGTAAGTTGTCACAACTTACCAAATACAATGCTCGTCCATACGAAAAGCAACTAATAACATCTATTAATATACATACATACATATACATATCGTCACGCCTCTTTCCCACAGGGGTAGGCAGAGACTACTTTGTTCCACTTGCTACGAATCTATCTATTAATATTTTGTCAAAAAACCCGCGTTAGGCACCCAACGCATGAGTTTTCTACGTCAATGAACTCTGTCCGTTACCAATGTCAACATACATACAATCTTATACAGGATGATTACATAGTATGCCCGTAATTAATCCCTTCGTCACAAACTGTCACAAGCAACCGTTGCAGGCCTGTCGTCAAATAATTAATATCAAGCTTGAATGAAGTCCCCGATGTCTCATACGATTAGCTGTTACTAAAAGAAACACTGTGTATATATCTCGTAACTGTCAAATTAAATAAGTACTAGCTGTTGCAGATTTAAGTATAGCCTCACACTCATAAGTAATTTGGTGTTTGATTGGAAAAAGAATTATGAAAATCGGTTCAATAGGTTCAGAGATTACCCCTACAACCTCACATACCCACAAACTTTACCTGTTTATAATATTAGGATTCGAACGCTTACTCACCTGCTATGGGTGGTGTAGGGATATAGTACGCGTCACGGAATGACGAGGACCCGGGTTCGACTCCCGGCCATAGCTTTGCTTCTCGGATTTTTCCATGTGTTCTAATTTTCAGTGTCGCTTAGAAATTAAATTTCTAACGGTAAAACCGTAAAAGTATTTTATTAGTATAGAAATTCTTATGTATATAATGTTATGTATAATCTGAATCTCGGAAACGGTTCCAACGAGTTTCATGAAGTTTTATAATGCAACCGCATACGCTGCAAATGCATACCGTCACGCCTCTTTTCCACAGGGGTAGGCAGAGAGAGACTACTTTGTTCCACTTGCCACGATCCTGACATACCTCTTTCGCTTCATTCACATCCATCAATCTCTTCATAAATGTTCGTCGGTTTCGGGTACTCTTGACCTGATCTTGACTATTACACTATGAAATGGTTCCACAGTGGATCAGGAATCACTTTACTGGACAATACACTTTCAAAAAGTAATTATTATTTCAGCCCTTTTGTTTCAAAGCTAGTTGATTCAGGAAACGAAAAATCCAAAAATTAATGTTACAAAAATCCCGTAATACCTCCAGGTAATTAACTAAATCCGTAAATTGATTAAAGCCTCTATTAGTTAAGTGGTGAGCGACTAACTGCGTGATTGATCGCGTGTGGTCCATTTAGCCACAGTCAGCCACAGCATTATGCGGGTGGTAGGGCCTTGTGCAAGGTCCGTCCGGATCGCTACCACCATCTTACTCGCTAATCCTGCCGCAAAGCAGCAGTGCTTGCACTGCTGTGTTCTGGTGTGGAGAGTAAGACAGCCGGGGAAATCACGGGCACAAGAGGCATTTCATCTAAGTCCTCCAGGTTGGCAACGCATCTGCAATCCCTCCGGGTTGCGGGTGTCTATGGGCAGTGGTGATCGCTTACCATTAGGTGACCCACTTGCTCGTTTGCCTTCCTATTCACATAAAAAAAAAAAAACAAAGTCGCTGCTGAAGTGCTGAGACAGTGTAACATTCAAGTGAGAGCTTAAAGTAGTCTTATTGTCTAACTCGCTCGCGATCGCCATCGTGTTCATTTTGACAGTTCTTGTATGAATGTGACAGCTAGCTGATTCCGATGCCAATTGTCAGCCTCTTCATGAACTGTCAAAATGAAGACGATGGCGATTGCGAGCGAGTTACACAATAAGCCTGCTGGTTGGACACTCAGGACAGAATAAGAAACTATAGTAATCCCGATGATACAAGATAAAGATTATCGTCGCTTCGGAGGTAAAGATACTAAAGCGACAATTGACCAACTTTACAGAAGAGCGATTTAAAGTTTTTTTTTAACGAAAAAAATTCATAACTCGTTTCCTTGTGAACACATTCTAGAATTTCTAAGACTGTATGAAAGCTAATTTAGCATACTATGAACTGAAGTCTATAATTTTGACCTAAGTACAATAGTTCAGGAGATAGGTGGCGCTTTAGTCATTCGTCTTCAACACAATAAGGTAAAAGGACTAAACGTAAGAAGTGGTTTAATATGTCATAATTTCAGATGACTAACGGGATATTTATCTTAGTTTTTATATCTTCAATTTACTTAATGGCGCTAGTCAATTTCTTATCAAACTGTGTTTAATGCTTATTCACCAAAAATCAAACTATTTTACAATTGCATAATGCTTAAGCACTGATTAAATGATAATCATACAACATTACAAATACTTAGTAGACTTGCAAGTTGAATGTTTTGAAATACAATATACTAATGCCAAAAAACTAGTGCCAAATAGCCTTGGGGACAAGGCGATCCCAGTCAAAGGCTTGCCTTATCCTGGCATGCGGGGCTCTGCCAGGACAGACATTGATTCCCTGGCTGCTCGTGGGAACGAAATGGTTCAATTTATAAATAAAATTGATGTCCAGGATGGCGGCGACGAGGTTCGCAACCCGTCACGTCCCGTTCACTACGGGGGCGAGAAGTGGGCTAGGGAGAGCCGCTTCGCTACTTTGAATGTTAGAGGAGGAATGCAGGATAAAATAGACGAAGTGTGTCAGATGATGGATCATATTGATGTTTTGTATTTTATTTTATTGAATCAGGCGTTACTTTGCGGAGGTCCATTTCAATGAACACAAAATATTTACCTTGCTACTCCGCTACTTACGTGCAAGATAACCAAGCTTGTGCGAAATATGTACGTTTTTTTGTACGTTGATGTTTTGTGTGTGAATGAGACCAAGCGGAAAGGATGTGACACCATCGAACATGAACCCTACAGGCTATATTGGTCCGGTGCCAATCGAGGCTGTCATACTTTCCGCAAGAGTGGCTGAGTAAGTGATTGAGTTTGAGTGTGTGAGTCCCAGGCTTGTCTGGGTAAGGCTGAAAGTTGGACTCGCTCGTATCTTCATTCTCGGTGTATACATATGCACCGACGGATGTCGGAGCGAGTGGGTCTATAAAAGACAAAACTGAAAGAGACAAGTTTTGGGATGGTGTGAGAGAAATTTTGAGTACGTAAATGCAAGGAGAACGAGAGGATTATCATGCTACGTGATTTTAATGGATGGGTGGATCGATGGGTAGGTAAAAAGCGTGACGGGTATGAAAGAGTGCTTGGTGAGATTGGGGATGAACGAGTGAATGAAAACGGGAAAAGTATACTTGAAGTGTGTTTGGAGTGGAATCTTTGTGTGACAAACACAATGTTTGCACATAAAAAAATCCATATGTACACAAGAGAAAATGGAAGTACGAAGAGTATGATTGATTTCGTGATCGTGGATGTAAGATTGAGAATGAAAGTCAGGGACACTCGCGCATACCGCGGAGTCGGCATCCATACAGACCGCCACCTGGTGATATGCCGAATTAGTGGTCTGTTCAAACGATGGCTGCACCGGGTCAAAGAACCCACTAAGTGTCCTAGAGCGAATAAAAGTAGAGAATCTGCAAGACGAGAATGTAAGAGAAAAGTAAAAGGATGAATTAAAGGATCGATTTCGGGATGTAGATGAGGTATGTGAGATAGAAAAGGTATGGACGGCATTTAAGGAAGGAGTTGTGAATGTTGCTACTAAAGTGTGCGGGGTGTGCAAAAGGTGAAAAGGGAGAAAGAAGAGGAACGTATAGATGGATGCTGAAATACAACAGGTGATTTTAGAAAAGAAGAAGGCATGGTTGGATTGGTTAGCGAAAAAGGCTAATCGAAGAATGCAAAAGGTGACAGATGAAGAAGTATGTAAAGCGAAAGATCAATACAAAAGAGTGAAAGGATTAGTACAGACGACGAAGAAGAGGAAAGAACATAAAGATAGTTTTGATAGGAGGCTTGCTGATGACTTCCGGGCAAATATTAAGAAGTCTATAAAGACAGCCTGTGGCAAAAACACAGCCTCGAAGCTGAGTGAAATCAGAATCCAGGATGGGAGTGTTATAAAAGGAGAATAGTGTGTGCTAAAAAGATGGAAATATTTTGAAAGTTTGTTTGAAAGAGCAGAAGAATCAGTCCAAGTACCAGCTCATGCCGGAAAGATGAAAGAAAGAAGTCAGGAAAATGATATAGGTATGGATGAAATTGTGAACGCTATGAAAAGAATGAAGTTAGGAAAGTCTGCGGAATATGATAGGGTGTTGGTCGAAATGCTGAGAGCCGGTGAAGGCGTGGTATTTACTAGTTAGTCAGTTGTGCCACCTTCTCAACTTGTGTTGGACGAACGGTCGGGTACCGGAGGATTGGTGTAAGGACGTGATTGTGCCGCTGTACAAGGGAAAAGGGGTCACAACTAGACTGCAAAAAATACCGCGGAATAAGCCTTCTCAGCGTCGTCGGCAAACTGTATGCGAAGATACTAATTGAAAGACTTATGAAAGAGACCGATAAGAAAATATGGGATGTACAAGCGGGTTTTAGAAGGCGAATCAAGTCACGGATCAAGTCTTTTTCTTGCGGCGTATACTATTATTTATTCTGTGATATAACCGAAAAGTATATGGCTAAAGGCCACAAAATATACAGCTTATTCGTTGACTTAGAGAAGGCTTATGACAGGGTGATGAGGAATGAGTCAGCGTTATCCATGCATGGGGTGAATAGTAATCTGATACGAGCACTAAAATCTCTCTATGAGGATTCTAGTGCTTGTGTGAGGATAAACGGGCGTACACTGAATGGTTTAGCATCGAAAAAGGTGTTAGACAAGGATGTGTTGCGTCATTGTGGCTGTTCAACCTATTCATGGATACGTGCCTGAATGATTTGAAAGAGAATGACTGTGGATCAAGAATGAGTGAATTAACCATCCAAGTGTTGTTGGCATCGTCGGAGGAGGAGTTGCAAACGATGGCTAACATTTTATGTGGGGCATTGGAAAGGAAAGCTATGAAACTTAATGTAAGCAAGACGAAAATTATGGTGTTCGAAAAAGACGATGCTATGACAGAATGTGAGATCATGATTGCGGGTGAGAAAGTAGAACAGATAAAAGAGTTTGTATATCTGGGCTCGGCGTTTACGAAAGATGGAAAGTGTGAAAGTGATATTGAAAGGAGAGTGAATGCAGGAAACATGGTCAAGGCGCGTCTGGCTGTTCACAGAGGGGTGGTCGTCCCAACACTAATGTACGGCAGCGATAGTTGGGTATGGCAAAAGAAGCATGAAAGGAAAAAGTGTCTTCTTTCTTTCTTTAAAGTAGAATAATGCAGCAGAAATGACAGCGTTAAGAAGTATATGGAAGGGGTGACACTGAAAGACAGAATAACGAATAGTGTGATAAGGGAATGTGCTGGTGTGAAAGAAGATATAGTGACTAGGATAGAAAGAAGTATGCTGAGGTAGTTGGTTTAGTCACATAGAGAGGGGATGAAAGTAGACTAACTAAACAGATCTATATGGGGACTGTGAATGGTTGTGTTGGGAGGGGAAGGGCTAGACGGACGTTGCTGGATCAAACAGGAGACGTTTTGAAAAAATGACAGGTCAAGAGTACTCGGAACCGAAAAAGCATATATGAAGAGATTGATGAATGTAGATGAAGCGAAAGAGGTATGTCAAAATCGTAGCAAGTGGAACAAAGTAGTCTCTGCCTACCCCTATAGGAAAGAGGCGTGACTGTATGTATGTTTGTATATCAGATCCTATTTCCGATCCATATAATTCTCACCATATAGTAATCACGATCACTTAGGTATTTCAAGTTTTGTCGCCAACATGCTCTATTATTTTATTGATATTAACAAAAGACGCGCGCGCAGCAACACGTTCAGTGGTTGGAACGGACTGACAGTAAGCGAGCGCGAGCGCGCACCACTCGCAACAATGCGAGGGGGAGGGGGACAGGAAAAGTGATAAAAAGCTCGCCGCAGCCGCGCATAGTATCCTTGGTAAAGTGATTGTAACTTAAATTCCTACGATTTAAGTCCAGATTGCTTTGGCATAATATCTACAATTTGTATGAAGATATCATTGTAATACGTTGAAAATACGTTGTAATAACGCTAATACACCACAAATTATGTTAACTGTTTTGTAACAAATACTCAAACGACTTAAATATATTCTTATCAGTTTAACCATAATACTAAAAGCATCCAAAACTTCAAAATATAACGGAACAATTAACTAAAGCGACGAAGAATCAAATTTCTTAATATGCACAAAGTACTAAAACGCCAAATGTATTTAACGGTGAAAAATTACAAATGACTTAACAATATACATGGTATAGAAACTAAAACAGGTAAAAGCACTAAAGAGAAAACACTCAATTTAAGCGTTGGATTAGTAATTAGTGTCCCAAATTGCACTGATTTTTCAGGGACTAAAGCGCCAAAAAAGTCCTCCGATCGTCCTGAAACCCAGATAGATCGACGCAGAAAAATTTGCTGATTCCGATGGTATATATAACTCAATTTGGCCCAAAGTGTCGCTTTAGTATCTTTACCTCCGATGCGACGTTATAAACATGTTCAGGGGTTCAAAACATTTTTATTTGAATAAATTATTTACAAATTTTAATTTAATTACTCTCTATTCTAAACGTTGTCTGTATTAAATAAAAAAGATTCGTCGGAAGAATCCGAATAATTTGTGACATCCATGCATACATGAATAACTTCTTTATCCCTTGAGGGGTGGATAGGGCCTGAGGTAACAAGACCTAAAGGCCACGTTTAGCGTGATTGTGAGCGTATACGTGGAAAAGGGAATCAAAATTGATGGGTTGCGAGCCGCGTCGCCTACAATGTGATTTCTAAAATTTTGGTCCATTCCCTCGATGGACTACCATTTGCGCGGGAAGAGAAGCGACTACTACATTCTATCTTTTTTCGGGTCTATATTCAAAGTAACAATCGCTTACAGAATCCCTTTAATTACAGAAGAAAGCAAAATTGCATAAAGTCAATGGAATAGGTACTCAAGTGAACACCTAACCTCAAAATCGTAAAACTTATTCGCATGAAATCGCAGCAGAAACGTCGCAAACACAATAAGGCGGGTAATAAGACGGAGTAACTTGACAAATATCGACACATGCCGAAAAAAAAACAATAGAAGAGAATACAGAGACGTTGGAAAGTTTTATGTGGACAAGCCACTCTATAAATTCTTCGTGCTGGGGCCTTACCATGACGTCTTCCTGCGATTCAAATTCCAACTCAGTTCAGGTTTTGGCTGTCATTTTTATGGATTTGACAGCGAGCGAACCTTAACTGAATAGGAATTGATTTGCATTAAGACGTCGTCATGTAACTCCCCAGTCCTGACAAGAGGTTATGAGTGAATCAAAAATAAAACATCCAGCCAGTGATCTTTATGGGTACTTGAACCAAAAAGTTTTGCAAACAGGTTTTCGCTATTGACTAACTTGTTTGCTATAACAAGGGCCGCATCATTGAAGGCTGCAGACTGCGGTTTGACGACCACTGCTAGACATGGGGGTTAAATAACGTCACGGTGACAAAGTCACCGTGACTCGCCTTCAAAACGTGTCACTGTGACTTTTCACAAAATAACAACGTTACAAAATCACATACGTTCCTTACTGTTCCTTCCTAGCGCCTAGCGCAAGCAGTGACGAGACGCGATGCAGTGACAGTGACTGACTGTGACGTGACTCGGCTCTGCTCGGCTCTAATCGGGCTTAGTCGGGAGTGTTCGGATTCGGAACTTCGTGGCGAACATCGGATGATCCCTGCTGCCTGAGAGCGAGTGAGACAGCGAGAAAATTATGAATGCTTGCTCACTCATCCGTGTCAAAGAGTTGTTTTAATGAACCATACTCGTAGAAAAGGATGTATGTATGTATGTATGTATAACTCTTTATTGTACATAAAACACATGAAAGAAACACCGTCCATAATGATGATGATGATGATGATGATTATTATGACAATGATGATTACGGTGATGATTATGATGATGATTATGGCTATGATGATGATGATGATGATGATGATGACATGATGATGATTGTGATGATTATGATGACTATGAACTAATTTCCCAAATGTATTTATTTTTTACTTATAATGTGCGACAGTTCTAAGCCTGTAAAAGTGTAAAGGTTATTTTGGATCAATTACTTGACTGTGTGATAACGGTGTGACAAAATCACGTCATAATAGCACTGCGACAATATCATATGGTGATATGAGTAACCGGCGTGACAAAATCACGATGAAATAACAGTGTGACAAAAATAACGTTGACACAAATATCATGCAGTGACACGAGTAACAGGCGTGACAAAGTCTCGGTGACTTTTCACTGTGACTTTTTTGGAACGGGATCGTCAGTCACTGATATCAAAATGCAACGCTTTTCCCCATGTCTAACCACTGCTTAATAAATCAAACCAGTAGGCTTATTGTCTAACTCGCTCGCAATCTCCATCGTGTTCATTTTGACAGTTCTTGTATGAATGTGTGAGCTAGCTGATTTCGATGCCAATTGTCAGCCCATGCATGAACTGTCAAAATGAACACGATGGCGATTGTGAGCGAGTTCGACAATAAGCCTACTGGCTAGGTTAACGTGGCTTTTACAGATATAAAATGAAATGAAATGAAATGAAATGAAATGAAATGAAATGAAATGAAATGAAATGAATGAAATGAAATTAAATGAAATGAAATGATATTTTTTTTCAGACCAGGTCCAATAAATGAAAATAAAACCAAAATTAAAAATTAAAATTGAAAATTAAAATTAAATATAAATGAAATCAAAATATTAAACTAAAACTAATAAGACTAAACATATTAGATAAAGAACTAGTCGCAAGTTTTTGAAGATAGATTCTTTTTCAGTCTTCAACAAGGGGATCAATATGGACAATAGCAAGTATGAGTAAATATTTGTCCTATAATACCACGGCCGATCCTCGCCCCACGTCGCCGTCCCGGGAGAAACGATCCGTCTTGTTATTTCCAGAAAGAGCGAAGCACTTCAAGGAAAAGTGTTTGTTAGCTCTGATTTCATCTTTTAGAGTTTTATTCGGAGTGATGACGTTGATACACACTACATAGAAGCACTACAGTGTATGGAAGTAGAAAGATTTTGCTCCGACATCTTTCATAAGATTTTCTGAAGTTAAGAATTGGTGTTTTGCACATCTTTACCAATTAATAACCTGTCAAATTATGACACAAAAACGGCTCGTATGTACAGTTTAGGGCATAAATATCGATACAACTGCCAACCTCCAGCCTAAAAATATTCCATTCCGGACCACACGCAATGTGTATAAAAATTTATAATAATTCCGAACTTCATCCAAAATATAAAAGACATTAAACATTTTAAAAATACACTACATAAATACTTGTTGGAGAAATCTTACTACACCCTTTGCGAATTTTTTGAAGATTCTTGTTGAATTCAAATTCAAGTTATATGTATAGGTATTATTATAAATTACAATTAATAATAGTTTAATTAATATTAGTTTATAGTTAATATTGTTACTAATATTGTTAATAATTATAATAATTATTTAAATATAATTAGCAGTGCCCTTACAGGGTTTGATCTTGTACCCTCTTGTATCAAAGCTAATAAAATGTTTGTTTTGTCTTGTCTTGTCTTGTCAACCAATCATTATATCAAATATCCTCATTATCATCATTGTCTCCAGCCTGTATACGACCCACTGCTGGGCACAGGCCTCTCAGAATAACGGTGCTTGGGCTAATTTCCTCGCGGACCCAAAAAGGACTAGGAACTTATCATATTTTACCAAAAATATAAATGTGCTGAAATTATAAAATTATCAATATATGCGGCATTTTTCTTAACAATTTTCCACACCGACCGCAAATAGAAAGTTATCCAAATGTATAAAGGTTATGGGCCACCGTAAGCGACCATTAGCAAGATAAATGCCGGGCAATCGCGAGCTGCAGTAAAGCGGCGATCGCTTGCGGCCCGATAAGCGACCACCTTTACAACTCCTGGCTTTTAAAACCTAACTATGTAGCTCAGAGCAGGGGTCGCCTACCTATAATAAATAATATTTGACACCAATTTTCTGAAGCACAATCTAAGGGAGCAAAGCTGTGTAGGTAATAAGGGATACGATAGAGAAAACCATGAATTTAAATATGTAGTCTACCACCTTAAGGTTGATAACCCTGTGTACCTACATACGTCACAATTGTATAACGTCGATAAGACGTGGCTGTAAACTTGAAAGTTCGACTTTAGCGACATTTTCATTTTTGATAGGAAGTAGGATGAAAAGTGATAGATCACTTATGTATTTGGCCGACCATACGCAACATATTAAACATCCAAGACTCGCGAACATTTTGTACTTAATTGGAATAGGTAAGTAATTAGGTATCTGGTCTGATAGCAATCGTAACTAGCGGGTCAATTTTTGAGTGACTTTATTATGGTATAGTCAGTGTGGATGAAGCGAAAGAGGTATCTCAGGATCGTAGCAAGTGGAAAAAGTAGTCTCTGCCAACCTCTGTAGGAAAGAGGCGTGACGGTATGTATGTATGTAGTCAGTGTTTTGGACGAAGTTTTACATAATTGCTATGGTTTTTAAGGCACCTCATCTAACTAATATTATAAATGCGAAAGTATGGATGGATGGATGGATGGATGGATGGATGTTTGTTTGTTTGTTACTCAATCATGCCAGAACGGCCCAACAGATCTGGATGAAATTCGGCACATAGATAGAGAAAAGTCTGGAATAGCACATAGGCTACTTTTTATCCCGGAAAATTGCATAGTTCCCGCGGGATAGCGATAAACGAATTCTTTGCAGACGAAGTCGCTGGCAGCAGCTAGTAATAATATAATTAAGTTAATACTTTAGTGAACTAAACTAAATGATGACTTTTGTTTCATTTTATTTTTAAACATTTATTTTCTTGATAAAAGGTTGCCGAACACTGGTTAGAGTTAGCAGTAAGCTAAAAAGGAGGAATGTAGTCATTAGTCCTCGGAAGTTTTTCAATGGGGACGTTATGTCTTAGTCTTACGCGAGCGGTGGACGAATTCAATGAACGTCGTTTGGACGTCGCTTTTTCACCTAACGTACTGACAATGAGTGCTTAAGCCGTGACAACCTAAAGGTGCGACCACACCGCCGCTTAAAAAACGGTGACGTTACGGAAACGCAACAAAATGTATGAAGAAACGATGAGAAAACGTGACGCATACGACACGTCACTGCGTATAAGCGGCGGTTTGGTCGCACCCTTACTTGAACTTATACGATTGGTCGATTCTCAGCACCTAGACTTCTCCATTCGCTTATTGCTGACAGCTACCTACGAAAAATTTCTAGAAACATTGAAGTAATTCAACGCTGCACGACTGACGTGCTATTTCAATTAACAATGTACACAGTGCTAGTAAAGACACGTCTTACAAGAAGCGGTAGCGGTTTAGCTGTTACACGGGGCTTACCGTGACGTCCTAATTCCGACTCAGTTCAAGTTTCAGCTGTCACTTTTAGTATGAATCTGACAGCGAGCGAACCTAAACTGAATCTTCTTTTCTCTACGCCTGGCGATCGACAGCCATACCATCTATCCTCCACCCGCCTGTCGGCAGATATCGTCCATAGCCCGCCCATCCCATACCCGCCATAGCTTTACTTTTCGGATTTTTCTGTGTTCTAATTTTCAGTGTCGTTTAGAAATTAGATATCGTCCAGGCAGGTATCGTCGTCATCAATAGGTACTAAAAGGAAAAAACTCTATAATCTAATTAATATTATAAATGCGAAAGTATGGATGGATGGATGGATGGATGGATGTTTGTTTGTTTGTTTGTTACTCAATTACGCCAGAATGGCCCAACGGATCTGGATGAAATTTGGCACATAGATAGAGAAAAGTCTGGAATAGCACATAGGCTACAGTTTATCCCGGAAAATTGCGTAGTTCCCGCGGGATAGCGATAAACGAATTCTTTGCAGACGAAGTCGCTGGCAACATCTACAACATGGTATCTATTAAACTCAATCTTAGATACCTACAATACTCTTACCACCAAGTGTGATTGTGGTCAACTGCTCTTAGAATGTCATTGGGGTTTGTTTTGCTGTCTCACTCACTCTTATAGGTTTGATACTTGAATCGGCCGATGGTACCCGAAACCCGAATGGTATTCTAAGAACTCATGGACAGTACCACATAAAAAAAAATTGTTAGCACGCTCGGCACGCATAGTCTTGAAGCGAACTTAGTTTCCTCTGAGCAGGCGCGTTGCTGTAAATGTTGTGTTAGGTTTACCCACTTAGATCCCAGACCTTAAACTAGATAAAGACATATATACTCAGAGCCAAGACGATTAATAAAGTTGAGATTTATTGAATTCATCTCTCTATTAGTAGTACTAACATAGACTTAAGGGACATATTATGTAACTAACAAAAATGAATCTTTATTGTTTGAAATAAATGTATTATTATTACATGTATTATTCGGAATTAGGTACATAATTACTATCTACTGTAAATTGAAATCGCTCAACTCTTCACCGACCGCATCCTTATTCCAGAGTCTAAGACTAATAGAAATACACGAACGTTTCAATTACCAAGACAATTCTAAAGCGATACAGTATCATGTTCGAACGTGGCATACTGCGACACCGTAAAGGATCGGCCACACCGAAGCTTAGCGTGAGTAAGTTACTTTAACAATTACGCTAACCATAACCAAAGAATGAACACAAAATATTTACCTTGCTACTCCGCTACTTACGTGCAAGATAACCAAGCTTGTGCGAAATATATACGTTTTGCATGCAAGCCCTCCCACCACTACTACCACACAAAACGCACACAAATCCCACAAACTTAATTAATCCTAACACCACACAAACACTGACGCGCGTTTCGATCCCTCTACGGGATCATTCTCAAACACGTAACACACGCACGTAAGTAGCGGAGTAGCAAGGTAAATATTTTGTGTTCATTGAAATGCACCTCCGCAAAGTAACGCCTGATTTAATAAAATACATAACCAAAGATTTTTGACAGAAAATCCAGGAAAGCCAGACTGCCGCCGTACGCGGGTTTCTAGGAGAAGATTGGTTTTCAAACAACCATTTTTACATTATTAGCTAGGCGAGCAATCATAGCGAGGGTGGTGAAACAAAGAATGTCTCAGATCGCAGGAACTTGTCGCACGAGCTAAGGGCGAGGACGATAAACATTGGACCGGAGGCTTTCTTCATCACCCCCCGAAAGTGTGTACAGAATTTTACGTCTTTCCCTCCCCCAGGAAGTGGAAATTTCCGCTCGCACAGCGGGCGGTAAATTGCTACTTACGTCCCGGGGCGACGTAATAGTACATTTCGATGCTAGTGCAGAAAGTATGTCATTACTTCACGAGTCTCGAGTATCTTGCCACGAGCCGAGAGGCGAGTTGGCAAGACTCGACACGAGTGAAGAATGACATTTCCGCTCGTGTATCGAACTACGATTTTCAATACAGTTGCGAAAAAAAAATACAACACAGAATAATTTGAAATAACTAATTCACAACACTTTGTCAACAAATGTCACTAACACTAAGCTTAACTTTGACAAAATGCTGTTAATTGAGCAAACCGGTAGGTTCAGGTTATTTTGTTTACTTGAAATGAAAAGCATTCGCGCTTTTCATTTCAAGTAAACAAAATAAAACTCACTTAACCTCAAAAATCTCTTTCCCGCCGCTCAGCCGCTCCAGTTCTACGGGCAGACTCCCTCCCAGTCTCTTACCTCGACTGCTTTAACCACCGAGCGCCGCCATGACAGTCTGCTTTACCGACTCTACCCAGGCGTATCGCCCGCGTTTACTCAACAACAGCTTGGGATTTGTCCGACAGATGGCGTTTAAGCTACAACTCATTTAACAGATAGTATTAATTGTAATGTCAATACAATAAAATTATCTCTGCTTCAGTTAATCTCCGACATATAATAACACTTTACTATTATTATCTTAGTATCATTATGTTCGATTATTTATTTGAATTGTATAAACACAAAAACTACTCTTGCCTTTAGAACCTTAAAAACCATGGTTGCAATTGGAAAAACGCCTCCAATTTGACAGGCGTTTCGGCAGCTAAAATAAAATTCCGTTCCATTCAGACAATTTAATAAGAACTTTTTTTAGGAATTCAATATTTTATAATAATAATCATGAATAGTAATAAAATATAAAATATCAAAATATTTTGATATTTTTACATCAATAATAGGTTTTTATTTTTATTACGTCTTGGTAAGACTAGCATTATAATAACTCTTTGGTAAGTAGTCGTGAATTGGAAAAAATACAAATTTAAAAAAAATGGAAAAGTAAATCGCACTAGTGCGCAAAAACGAACTTTTCGCACGCAAAACAGCCAAAAAGGGCACTTTTTGAGCAACTGCATTGAAAAAGACGTTAACGATGCGTTCACGTAATAAAATCTATGACGAAACGGTGTGAAAACGTGACGCTTACGACAAGTCACAGCGTATACGCGGCGGTGTGGTCGGACCTTAAGGTTGCGTCAGTACTGAAACTGTGGGACCTTTTCCGACAAAATAGAACGTGAGTTATCTTTTTATTTACATTAATATGTTGCGTCAGTATTTGATGCTTCGGTGTGCTCGATCCTTAACTCTGACTCAATCATACGCTTTCTAGATTAAATGTGATTTAGATTTTCTAGTGCTATTCTAAACTCCTTCTGCAACAAAAATACTAGATTACTTCGAAGAAAATGCTTTTGTTCGTGAATGAAAAACTTTGTTGCTCATTTTATCGTAATGACTAAAGGGGCGAATATTGGAGTTTTTTCTGAGAGAGTGGTGCAATTGTTTTCCAATGGTTGAAGATAGGTTATTTTGTCTTGTGATTTCAGGGGATTTTTTTTGTGTAGAGAGGCTAGACAAACTGACTAGTGGGTCACCTGATGTTAAATGATCACCACTGTCCATAGACACTGGCAGCGCTTTAGGGTGCGACCAAACCGCCGCGTATACGCAGTGACGTGTCGTATGCATCACGTTTTATTACCGTTTCTTCATACATTTTGTTGCGATTCCGTAACGTCACCGTTTTTTAAGCGGCGGTGTGGTCGCACCCTTACACGATGCCAGTGCGTTGTCGGCCCTAAAACACACATTCTGTACATTCTGAACTGTGATTTAAAGGTTACAGTATCTAATTTAAAGTCATACAAAAATGAGCTAACTGTTTTATTACCTGCATCCACTTGACTGCTGCATCACGCATGTTTTCAGATATTATTTAATTTATTAAATTTCCAAAAAAAACCGGCCAAGTGCGAGTCAGGCTCTCGCACTGAGGGTTCCGTACAAATTCGCTAAGTTATTATACAATCCAGTATTAGCAGAGCCCTGCTTTTAAGCAAAATGTAGGCAGTGTGAAGTCACTTTATGTTGGTTACTTATATAGACAGACAAATATTAAATAAAATAGAACTACTTACTAGATCTCGTTCAAACCAATTTTGGGTGGAAGTTTGTATGGTAATGTACATCATATATTTTTTTTAGTTTTATCATTCTCTTATTTTAGAAGTTACAGGGGGGGGACACACACATTTTATCACTTTGGAAGTGTCTCTCGCGCAAACTATTCAGTTTAGAAAAAAATGATAGTGTGAAAATCTTAATGCGGTTCACAGAATACAACTACTCACCAAGTTTCAACAGTATAGCTTTTATAGTTTTGGAGAAAAGTGGCTGTGACATACGGACGGACAGACAGACAGACAGACAGACAGACATGACGAATCTATAAGGGTTCCGTTTTTTGCCATTTGGCTACGGAACCCTAAAAATGAGGGCCGCACAAGACCGATCTTTGTTGTGGCGCTCTTTGCTCTCTCAGCGCAGCAGTGAAAGACGAAATAAATTCATTTATTATTATTATTATTAGCTCTCAAGAGGATGGACCGATTCCAATGCGGTTTTTTTATCAAAAGCCAGTTTCCTTGCTGTGGTTTTAAGCCATGTTTTGTTCAGCTTGTATAGTCCAACTATGCGTTGACAGATGGATCTATACGAGTTTGATACATGGTATCGAAGTGTCGCTCTGTAAAGTATAAATATTGCGACCAGTTTAAAATTGTATTGTGAGAATATTTAGCAGGAAGGGTAACTTTTTTGATTGGTAAATATAGAGTTTAATTCAAGTACGACTTTTCATTCAGTCCATTCTCAAACATGTTTGTTAAATAGGTTCGAAGATTATTAGCTCTTTTCTAAAATTATGTAAGGCATTTTAGGCATAAGACTACAAGTTTTTTTTGCTTGGGTTCCATTTTTAATTTTACGTTTTTGAAACTAAATACAATGGATTTTATTGAATCAGGCGTTATTTTGCAGTTTTGGCGTTAGTGTACACCGTTTGTTCGCATGTACATCGGTTGTGCTTTAACTTTGATAATGATCCCGTAGAGGGATCGAAACGCGCGTCAGTGTTCGTGTGGTGTTAGGATTAATTAAGTTTGTGGGATTTGTGTGCGTTTTGTGTGACAGTAGTGGAGGGACGGCTTGCATGCTAAACGTATATATTTCGCACAAGCTTGGTTATCTTGCACGTAAGTAGCGGAGTAGCAAGGTAAATATTTTGTGTTCATACAATGGATTGTTAAATCACAAGCTACACCGTTCCCGTCTAAAGTCTGAAACAGGAGCAAACTTCGTAAACGCAGGTATTAGGCCTCTAATAACGTTGGGACGCCTCGCATCGAATAATAGCCCGGTATTAGGAGGTACGGACGTGAAATATGTCTGCGCTTTACGTGAGCCACACTACCAGCTGCATTGATACCAGAGCAGGTGCAAGATGCACGTTGCAGCGAACAGCGAAGCCTATAGACCGACTTTGGCTACAGAACCCTATTAGGGTCGCGCAAGACCGATCTTTGTGGCGCTCTTTGCTCTCTCAGCGCAGCAGTGAAAGTCGAAATAAATGCATTTATTATTATTCGGTATATTTATCTTGTATCTTAAGTTAGGTTTTTACAATATTCAAATAAAAAGTAATAAAGCAATATTAATACAAAATATAAAAACATTATAAAAACCTAACTTAAGGTGCCGCTGGCAGCGAGGCGGGGCCTAAGCTGCCGGTGGTCAGGGCGACAGAGAGAGGAACCTCCTGACTATCCGGGCCGTGTCTAGGAGTACCGCCGCCATTATTATTATTATTATGTAGCTCTCAAGCGGATAGACCGATTTCAATGCGGTTTTTTCATTCGAAAGCCAGTTTCCTTGCTGTGGTTTTGAGCCATGTTTGGTAAATAGGTTTTTTTATGTTAGAGAGGCCAGACAAACGAACTAGTGGTTTGAAGAGTATTAGCTCTTTTCTAAAATTATGTAAGGCATTTTAGGCAAAAAATTGAATTATTAGCGGTTGTTTCCTAAAGCCGCGAATACACATGCCAGTAGAACGGATCAGTAGCTTGCATATTAGTTACTGGCATGTAGAAGTAACTGGCACAATGTGAATACATTTGCAAGTTAAACTTGCATGCAATTGGCGTCTTCGTATTGCGTACTGTCATGCCTGTAGCCGTCGCATGCCACTCATGCCTGTTTCGCAGCCCCCCGCGACCCCTCTCTTGATTGCATGCCAGTAAATCAAATTGATTGCAATCTACAGGCATGCCAGTTAGTGTATACACATGGCTGTAGCTGTCGCATGCGTTCACTCATGCCAGTTCCGCAGAACCCCGCGACCCCTCTCTCGATTGCATGCCAGTAAATCAAATTGATTGCAATCTACAGGCATGCCAGTTAGTGTATACACATGCCTCTAGCTGCCGCATGCGTTCACTCATGCCAGTTCCGCAGGACCCCGCGGACCCTCCTTTGATTGCATGCCATTAAATCAAATTGCTCGCAATCTGCTGGCTTGCCAGCTACAGGCATGCCAGTTAGTGTATACAGCCTGTAGCTGGCACGTGCAAGGAGCTGGTATGCAAGTGTAGCTACAGATGTGTGTATTCGAGGCTTAACTGAGTCCTCGCCCACGCGGCACAGGGGCGCGGGGTATGACAAAGGGAACCGAGAGAGGTGCGGGTGGGTAGTGCCGGTAGTGTGCGGGTAGTTTAGCATGATTAATGGCGTATAGGTGGAAAGGGAAATCAAAATAGTGATGGGGTGCTAGCCGCATCGCCTATAACATGATTCCTAAGATTTTCGCCCATTTCCTCGATGGGCTTTTACCATCTGCGCGGGAAGAGAAGCAACTGGTAAATTCTATGTTTTTCTATGGTTAGATACTCTCTATATTCTAATCTCTCTCTATATTCTTCTCTCTATATTCTTCTCTCTATTCTCTATATACTATATTCTATGTTTGGATATTCTCGTTATTCGCTAATGAAGTAAAACACACCTCTCTAATTTAATTAATCACATGAGTGATTTTGGTCACCTTTGACTGCGAGGGGTGAGAGGTAATAAATAACTTCACCCCTCGGTCATTCTGCAAGGAACCCTTAAGGAACCCTCCTGCAACATTGTGTATTTCTTTCCTTAATGCATTTTTAGGGTTCCGTCCATATTTGTGTGTCGCTATCTGTCCTCATGCCAAGACAATTTTACTTTAAAACTATTGGACCGATTGAGTTGAAATTTAATACACATGTTTAAATGTGTATGTCGGTGACCCAAATACAAACTCGTAACTTAAATAAATAAATTTTAAACATAGGTAGTAGGTAGCCCTTTTATGGGTTAATTGGAAAATTAAAAAGAGGAGTTTGGAAACTATAGGCTACATAACCAATGAAATGTATGAGATTGAAAGCTCAAAAATATGTTTTTTATGATGAATAAAATTTTCAAGTACTTAATTTACAAAATTCGCTTGTTTTCAAATTGTCGCCTAAGGCTGGCTTCGACCAAAATTTTTATGCCGGGATTAATTCATTTTTTATAGTTATAGCTCCATAAATACTGTCGATGATTCTGCCAATGTCGAAGTTGAAGAAGACACTGCTTGTTTTTAATCAGCCGTTGTTTAACACTTACTCTTGGATACTAATGTCAAAATAGTATGGCGTTTTGACATTACTATCCAAGAGTAAGACAGCGTTATTCTTACGATTTGATTTGATTTGAAAAACTGATCGAATGCAGCCTAAATGAAATAAAAGTTCTTTGCCTGTAAATAATAGGAATGTGTGGCTTAAATATGGGGCACAATTAATGTAAAATAAATAATTAATAACGTGTTGTTAAAACGTACACATACAATCAACCAAAAGAAAACCTAGGCCGCTGTAGAACCTTTTCACAATCAACATTGTAGTACATTGACAATGAAAGACACAAATAACAAACCATAACTTATTTCAATTAGGTTCGTAACGGAACCCACGGAACCCTCTTCACGAGAGTTCGATTCGCACTTTTCCAATTTTCTTAATAGATATGACTTTTCCGAGCGTGTCAGAATTGGTCGTGCCTTTGCACGTGCCCATATAAAGGGGGCGAGAAAATTTTGAGCCGCGATCGTCAATTTTTTATTGCAAATTATAGTAACTCCAAAGTTAATGGTTCGACGGTCCCCTTGTTCGTTACGCGTACAGCTTCTTAATTTTTACATACATACATACTGCATACATACCGTCACGCCTCTTTCCCACAGGGGTAGGCGGAGACTACTTTGTACCACTTGCTACGATCCTGACATACCTCTTTCGCTTCATCCACATTCATCAATCTCTTCATACATGCTCGTCGGTTTCGGGTACTTTTGACCTGACCATTTTACAAAATTAAAATAAATTTAAATTTTATTTATTTGTTTATTATTTAGTAGCTATTGCCAGCGACTTCGTCTGCAAAGAATTCGTTTATCGCTATCCCGCGGGAACTACGCAATTTTCCGGGATAAAAAGTAGCCTATGTGCTATTCCAGACTTTTCTCTATCTATGTGCCGAATTTCATCCAGATCCGTTGGGCCGTTCTGGCGTGATTGAGTAACAAACAAACATCCATCCATCCATCCATCCATCTATCCATCCATACTTTCGCTTTTTTTTTCGTTAGATTTAAAAGCCTTTTTATTCCGAATTCGCTACAATTTCAGTAAGTACATGTTGTTGTTATTGTCTTTTTTTTATTAAATTGTCGCGTGATTCGGCGTGCCTCATGGCAAAGGCCTCCTCCGTATAGTGGAGGGTTTGGGCTATAGATCCCACGCGCCCAGTGCGGATTGGGAACTTAACACACACCATTGAATTTCTTCGCAGATGTGTTCAGGTTTCCTCACGATGTTTCTCCTTCGCCGAAAAGCTCATGGCAAATTACAAATGCGAAAAGAAAAAGAAGCGAAAGAAAGAAAGAAAAAGCGAAAAAGCGAAAGAGGTATGTCAGGATCGTAGCAAGTGGAACAAAGCAGTCTCTGCCTACCCCTGTGGGAAAGAGGCGTGATGACATGTATGTATGTATGTAAATTACAAATGTAATTTTACTATTGTCAAAAATTTTACTATACAAGACAAATTAACTTACAGTAATTTCAAACTAAAAATAAAAATAAAATTAATAAAAATAGGAACGAAACACAAAAGCAAAAAAAAACAGCTTTAAGAACTTGTGCGCGTGTGTGTGTGTCTGCGTGTGTATGTGTATGTGTGTTAGTATGTATGTTCATGTATGTTGTTTAAAACATTATCGTCGCCGTAATTATTTGTTACTTAAAGCTTGTACCTTAGACCACAAGTTACAGTGGATTCCAGTCACATACAAGTTCGATACAGAAAATTGAGTTGCACACTCAAACCTAGCCGGCGGATGAAATATTTTCGTCAAGGCCCACCGTAACCTGGGGGCAGGAATTACAAATTACTGGCACTAAAGAATTTCTGATACGCTATGATAGATTGGAAATATCATGAGGTTTTTGTGAACACCATGTATTTTGTACGGAGAAAAGTGAGCGGGTTTAAGGAATTGAAAGTAAGAACTGACGCTTTATAGATTTTGTTATACAATATGTCACGTCTTTGTCCCTTACGGGGTAGACAGTGCGTATGGCCAAGTTTATTATTTTGTTTATTAAAATTATTTTGTTTTGATATATTATATTTTTTTTATATACGACAAGGAAGGAAAACGAGCAATTGGGTCACCTGATGGTAAGCGAGCATCACCGACCATGGACACCCGCAACACAGTAGGATTGCAGATGCGTTGCCAGCCTCTAGGCTGAGATAGAATACCTCTCTTGTGCCAGTAATTTCGGATGAGCCAATATACATCCGGAATGTTACATATTTAATTGATCACGTGTTTATTCCATACGGGGTAAACAGTGCAGGTAAAGGCCAAGTGTAGCGTGATTGTGGGCGTATATGTAGGTGGGATCAAAATAGTCATGGGTTGCTAGCATCGCCTATAACATGATGGTGACGAACCAAAAAGAAAAACATTTATTGGTAAAAAAAAACAACATTATTAATATAAACTACAACTACTACTAAAATTAAACTAACAAGTAGAATGTAAGATTGTACTACTAACATTATATGAATCTATGGTCTGAAATAAATGTTTTTTTTTTATATTATAAACTAGCTAACTACTAACTTTGTTTCGCCTAAGAATCAGTTTCTATCAGAGATGGCGTTGAGTCTGCTATTTGGGGTAGAAACAAAATGCAACAAATCAAAGGTCGGTTTTTGAGTAAAGCGGCAATTACACTGAGTCGTTCACTTCCTTAGGCCAACGAACGTCGTCTTCACTTCAGTCCGTCCTACTGCGGTGGCCGCACGACTCATCGAAAGCTGTCCGTCCGTTTGAAAGCTACGATGCCAGCCACAGACAAACACATACACGACGTCAAACTTATAACGCCCCTCTTTTTGCGTGGGGGGCATTTTATAATTTATAATGCAGTTCATCCGTAGCTTCTTCCCCGCGCTCGATAGCTTATTTACCCCCATTTTCTGCCAACATATTTCCAATTCCTTGCACTACGTATTTCTATTCATATAGAACCGTTCCTATTACGGATTCTGTGCATCGTCCACGCCAGAATTGAGTTCAGTAGCCCGCGGCGACTGGTACTGAAATGTCTTTATTTCAAATGGGATAGCGGTGCTTACGTCCTTCTGTTGTAAGCAGGATTAAGTTCTAGTTTGTAAATAAACTGATGCTCGACTGATGTTTGCAGAATAGTGTAGTGTTTTGTGACGTCATAACTTAAGCACAAGCGGTGTTATTACAAAAAAAACCGGCCAAGTGCGAGTCGGACTCGCGCACCGAGGGTTCCGTATCATTATCTATGAATATCTATAAACCAGTGTAAGCAGAGCCCTGCTCCAAACACTCCAAAGCAAAATGTACGCAGTGTGGGGTCACTTTATATTGGTCACTGATATATACAGACATACATACATATTTACGGTTTTCACAATTATTCCTTAATCTGTGCTATAAGACCTACCTTCATACCAAATTTCAAGATTCTGCGTTCACCGGAAGTACCCCGTAGGTTTATTTCTCTTGAGAGTCGAAAATTTGCGGAAATTTGCGGCATAAACGGCTGTATCTTTTGATTGCGTTGGCTTAGAAGTTAAATTTTTTCACAGCTCCAAGGGGCAGTGGACCTGATTATTTGATATAAATTTCAGCTTGATATAGAGATATCAAGCTGAAATTTATATTCTCAGAAACGCGTAGAGACGCGTTTCTGAGAAAAAGGGTCTTGACAGACGGACAGACTGACGGACGGACAATAAAGTGATCCTATAAGGGTTCCGTTTTTTCCTTTTGAGGTACGGAACCCTAAAAATAGACAGACGTTGAACGCGTGTCTAAAAATTAAGCCATTGATTTAAAGATTATTTTTTAGACACGTGTTTAACTGTTTGTAATAAAACCGAAGGTGTTCTATGCCATGTCATGGTGAGGAATTGTTTTTACGAGCTTTTATTTAACTTGTAATGTATGTAGTAGCTATTGTATGAAATGCGCGTGTGAAATCTTGCGACTCAATTTTGAAACAGAATCTTCAACCGATTTAGCTGAAATTTTGCATACTTTTTTTTTTTTTTTTTTTTTTTTATGTGAATAAGAAGGCAAACCAGCAAGTGCAAGTGGGTCACCTGATGGTAAGCGATCACCACTGCCCATAGACACCCGCAACCCCGGAGGGATTGCAGATGCGTTGCCAACCTAGAGGGCTAAGATGAAATGCCTCTTGTGCCCGTAATTTCCCCGGCTGTCTTACTCTCCACACCGGAACACAGCAGTGCAAGCACTGCTGCTTATACTTGAGTAAATCGAATGACAATACAATAATCTTCTAGTGGAGTTCTGATGGCTTATTGTCTAACTCGCTCGCAATCGCCATCGTGTTCATTTCGACAGTTCTTGTATGAATGTGACAGCTAGCTGATTCCGATGCCAATTGTCAGCCGATACATGAACTGTCAGAATGAAGACGATGGCGATTGCGAGCGAGTTAGACAATAAGCCTACTGGTGACTGGTGACCCAGCCAGGATCGTCTCCGCAGAAAGGAACTCTTCAAGAGGTTGTTCCAAATTGACTTCAAATTTGGTAGGTACTTACACATAATATAGGACGGATGACAATGCAAGTTCAGTCAACAAAAAATATATGTATTAAAATATATTTTTTGTAGATATGTGTAAATTATTACCTGTAAAATCAATGTGTTTTATGCACAATAAAGAATTAAAGAGTTATACATACATACAAATTTTTGACAGAAATTTATGGAGTTACGCGCTGCATAAGGCGGGACTACTATCGCACCGACAGTAGCTTAGAATATAGTCTCAACCATAAGTGTTGCTCCTTCCTACTGCCTACCGTCACCTTACCGCTGCCTAGCCCAGCGACCACTGCACGCCACTTACATCAATTGAGCAAAATTATAAGTACTTAACAAAGCCTCCTCGGTCCATAAACTTACAACAAATTCAAGAAACGAACAGTAAGCTTTTAAGCCCTTGTATTCACCACAAACGGAGCACTAATTACGGGAGTCGCCTTTAACATAACTCGGGACAATATTATAGTTTATCTGAAACTTTTCGTACGAAGCCATGTCCTGGGGCCTTACCATGACGCCCTAATTACGACTCAGTTTAAGTTTTACCTGTCACTTTTAGTATGAATCTAACAGCGAGCGAACCTAAACTGAATCGCATTAAGACGTCATGGTAAGGCCCAAATACACGCCTGCACTCATGACGGAAGTTATTTTGTACGACAAGGAAAGCAAACGAGCAAATGGGTCACCTGATGATAAGTGAGCACCATGCATGGATACCCACAACATTATAGATTATTAAAGTTGCGTTTTGGTTGCCTGGTAGAGATCGCTCTGTAGCGATAAGGCCGCCTATTGTTACCTTATGACTTCTGTATACCTTTTTTCTGTTTTGATTGTTATATGTGGTGTTCAATAAAGAGTTATTGTATTGTATGTTTGCGTTGCCAACCTGGAGGGCTAAGATAGAATTAATGCGACAGTAATGCCACCGGCTATCGTACTCTCCACGCCGGAACACAGAAACCCAATCACTGCTGCTTGGCGGCTGAATCAACGAGTAAATTGGTGTTAGTAATCCAGACGGACCAACAGTAATTAAACGTAAGTCATAGTGATCTAACCGTTATACTTATACCAAATCGAAACCGTCACATAAATGCCACTTACACAATTTTACATTTTTACATTTTACATGAGCGATGTCATTGCCCGTCATTTTTTTTGGTTCAGGTAAATCGCTCGTTGGGTTCTCTTATCGTTTGCCCGAATTTCATATGCCATAAATGTATTGTTTGCCATAATCATCATTTGCCATCCATTACTCTTTCTTTCTCTTTAACTGTTAAGTATTCAGGATTGTTATGAAACAAACCTAACCTAACCTATAGAGTTCTAGGATATCCATTTCAATGCTCCTGAAAAAAATACGGTTTCAGAGAAAAAAAGAGTTATGGCAAATGGTCATTATGGCAAACATGGCATATGAAATTCGGGCAAATGAAATGCTCCGCGCTCGTTGCCGTCTCCTGTCGTAAGTGCTGGCCTCTCAACCATGTTTTCCAGACTTCAGACCTGCTATCTCCTTGCAGCACCAGTTCTTAGTATGACAAACAGCGGTAGTGAAAGCAAATCCCGTGTTCAAACTTCATTCTTTTGAATTTGTACACTGGAATATAGAACTCGCTGTGTCGTCTTAAAGTTTGCTTATTATATCACTAGCTTCTGCTCGCGACTTCGTCCGCTTAGAATTAGGTTGAAGACCTGATGTTTGTAGGTATACCGGATAGCCTAGTGGTTAGTGACCCTGACTATGAAGCTAGAGGTCCCGGGTTCGAATCCCGTTAGGGGCAGACATTTGTATGATGAATACGAATGTTTGTGCCTGAATCATGGATGTTGTATGTATTTAAGTATGTATTTATATACAATATAAGTATGTTTATCCGTTGCCTGGTACTCATAGTACAAGCTTTGCTTAGTTTGGGACTGGGTCAATTGGTGTAATTTGTCCCATGATATTTATTTATTTATTTATTTATATTCTGGAAAAATTATTTACGTTGCAACTCTATTTCTTGCAATTTTCCGGAATAAAAGTAGCCTACGTGCTATTCCAAACTTTTCTCTATCTATGTGTCGTTTCAGTGAAAGATTCTAGAGTAGTACGCGATTCAGTTTCTTTCTGTGGTTTCTTTCGATGCAAGTATGATTATTGTTATTTGTGTCACAAGGGAGCAAAACGATACATTTACGGCGACTGCTACATTGAATCCAGAATGTAGCGAAGGATTCTACAATAGAATCCTGAGCGTAGCGAGGGATTCAAAGGTAGAATCCAGAGCGTAATGAGGGATTCAAGTGTTAACGCCCAAGCTGAAAATACATAATTATGTAATTTTGCTCCCGAGTGGCTCATACAACTTTTCACATCGAAAATTAAAAAACTAGAAAAAAGGGAATTCCAAATATAATTTTTAGCAGCATAGAAAATGGCGAGGTTTTACAATTATCAACTTCAAGAATTTGCAAAAAAAACACTTAGAAAAGCCTTGAACAGAAAAGTTGCACTTTGATCCCTCTCTCTCAGAGAGCAAAGCTTACTTTTCTGAATGAGAGGTGTGAAAAATTATGTTTGTTGTAAACAAAAATAATGTAGGTAGCCAATCAAAACAACTTGCTCGTTCCATTGTTAGAATCACATTTGATAATAATCAAGCCAAAATTAGTCCCACTTTGGAGTTTTCTCATTCCGCATAACGACTCTTTGATGAACTTCTGACTTCTGTTAATTTTGTTTGGAGCTGTACAAAATTTGTACAGCAATCATCATTATGCATTCGTAATTAACTTGCACATTGTACTCTGATTATACAGAGACAAATATGAAATTTAAATGGGAATACGTTAAATTAATTATGCATCCTCATTTCGGGATACTAGCCTGTTGAATTTGCGTCCTTTTTGTGGTTAATTTCGACGAAAACAACAAAAATTGCTTCTAGTTAGGTACGGATGAACACTGAATACGTACATAGTTATATAAATAAATAAAATAAATACTTAAATATCTTGGGACAATTAACACCGATTGAGCCAAGTGCGAGTCGGACTCGCGCACAAAGGGTTCCGTACCAGAAAAAAAACGCTAACAACTACTCTGTTGTATGGGAGCCCCCCTTAATTATTATTATTATTTTGGTTTTAGTATTTGTTGTTGTAACCAAAATAAAAATACATAATCTGTGCAAATTTCAACTGTAGCTATTACGGTTCTTGAGATCTAGCTCTGCGAGTGGTAGCCATGAAAAAGGGCTAAAATATCACGTTTTTGTATGGGAGTCCCCCTTAATTGACAACATTTCAAAAAAAAAGCATTTAAGTTTTTTTCGCGTTTATAATAGCTGGTTAAAAATTAGACTACCCGTGTTTCTCGGTTTTCCTTTGGTTTACTTAAATTCGTCGTTAATAATTTATTAAAGAAATGGTCAATAAAAAGACCGTATATACAAAGATAGGGATACTGATGTCGTGAACTTAGCATGATATAAAATTAAAAAAGTAACTTTCAAACAGAACTGTCATGTCATGTCACTTGCTTTGTTTATCAACCATTCATTGTCGTTCGTTCACGAATTTGTTATTTTGCGTTTGCTGCTTTGCAATACTGTGCATGCTTTGAGTTTATTTCTATATAATGACGACCGGAAGAAAGTATCACCAAGATCCCTTAATAATTTGTATCGTCCCAAGTTGCGGAAACACGGCGTTAATGGAAAAAAATAAGCACATGAACACAATATACAAAACACAAGATAAATTCGTCGACTTTGGGCAGATTGCGGCTATCCGCTATCACTAATCAGTGAACCACTTTCATGTTATTAAAGCGTCTATCAAACCAATAATTAAATATTACGACATTTACGAGAATTGAAAACGTGTCGTTAGAATCAAGTACCTAATCCGTCGGACTGATAAAAAATGAACATGACATTGACACCATGACAGTTCTATATTTTTTTAAATTCTTACAGTAATAAATGGACTAACGGCACTATGAGTTATCCCTAACATTCACAATCCAACTTTTTTTACTGTTTTTCCTGAATATAAAAAAAACTACTGCATAAAAAAATCCAAAAATATTTTTACTGTAATCAGCAGTGTAAAATCTACAAACGGTATTTTCATTTTACTACCTTAGCAAATTTGAATTGTTGTCAATTATTATTATTTCGTTTTCAGTATTTATTGTTATAGCGGCAACAGAAATAGGTACACAATCTGTGAAAATTTCAACTGTCTAGCTATTACGGTTCTTGAGATACAGCATGGTGACAGACGGACGGATGGACGGACAGCGAAGTCTTAGTAACAGGGTCCCCTTTGGGTATGGAACCCTAAAATTGAACCCATTCCAAACCTATTGCCCGGTATCTCACATACTTACTCCATCCTCCTGTGAAGGCAAATCTCCACGTCCCAAGGCGGCGATCCATCTCAATAATTGGCCAGCCGTCAACTGGACCAATTTATACCCGGTCCATACCACCAAGGCGTTGTTTTACCCTCCTTTGGTAAGTTTTAGAAGGTACCGTTATCTTTAAAACAAGTAAAAATACGACGCATGTTGTGAATACCTATCGGTTTTGTTACGGTTTTTTATATAAAAAAGCATCTATTAAAACGATGACGGGGACGTTTTGGAGGAAGGCCAGGTCAAGAGTATCCGAAATTGACGAGCATGTATGAAGAGATTGATGAATGTGGATGAAGCGAGAGAGGTGTGTCAGGATCGTAGCAAGTGGAACAAAGTAGTCTCTGCCTACCCCTGTGGGAGGGAGGCGTGACGATATGAATGTATTGTATGTATGTATGTACTACCTATTAAAAAAATTATTGTCATAGAATGATCAATAATTCATGAAAACCTCATTTCACATAATCTCAATAATTCATTGATTTTTAAAACCAATATTTTTTTTATAATATACGTACAAGGTAGAATGACAAATCAAATATTTTTAATTCTTATATTATTTACGTAATAATAATAGTCATTACAATAAAAAGTGAACTAATAAACAAGAGATATAAATGTACTACTTTCAACATGAAACTACCGTGAGACTCGATCAAATCAAATCAAATCAAAATATTTTATTCGCAGTAATGTGGTTACAGTGGTGTGGTGTGTGGTTGTGGATCATAATTACAAAAACGGATAACTCACGTATAAAAGCCGAGTAATAGTCGACATGTTCCGGACTAATCCGTAGTCCATCCCCATGATGCGCTCGCGCCGGCGGCAGCGAAACGTACACTCTAGAATCCATGAGGAAGAACTACAGATTAGCCCGGCTCGGCTTTTATACGTGAGTTATTTGTTTTTGTAATTTAAATATATAAATGTATACTTACAAGAAACAAATTAAACTATGATTAAATTAAACACTAAACTTAAACTAATATCATAAAGAAAGAAAGAAAGAAGACATTTATTCACTTTTGAAAGACACAGAAATAGAGCATAACACAGAATTGTATAAAAATGAAACATAAAACACAGACATGAAAATAGATCAGCAATGTATTAATGAGTGTGTGTCTTCGCAAAAGTGAAACGGATAAAGAGTTTGTTCCCTAAAATACACTAAAAAATTACAGAGTAGTGCTTGGTACAAAGAATCATAATAAGATACTAGAACCTGTGCCAGCTCGAAAGTCTCGAATAGTTCCAGAATTTCCCCCGTTATACTGTTAACCATTATCACAGAGGTTCGCGTTTCCAAGCATTCGCAATCTTTATCCCAAATGGCTGTACCAAGCCAGCATTCGCAAATATCGCGCATGATTGCATGCATGCTGCTTGCATTTTCGTTGCTTGCTTGTAATTAGCAGAGCGGGGTAAGTGCTTCAACGATGCTGATTAGTACGAGGAAGAGAGTGGAAGTAGGTGAAGTCGTCGAATATTTTGCGATGGTTGTTTTTAGAGTACCCGAAACCGACGAGCATGTATGAAGAGATTGATGAATGTGGATGAAGCGAAAGAGATCAGGATCGTAGCAAGTGAAACAAAGTAGTCTCTGCCTACCTCTGTGGGAAAGAGGCGTGACGGTATGTATGTTGTTTTCTGGGTGTCTTTGCTTGACTGACTTTACAGGCAATGAGAGTGCTTTTGATAACTATCCTGTTCGAAATTAGGCTATACGAATTAAAAAACTAAAAACCCGACTGTCAAAATATACACATAAGAAAAACAAGCGACCATGGGGTCGACGATTTCTTATTTTTTCTTAAAATGGGGTGGAAAGGAGTCTTAGCTTAAATTTGAAAAAGCGCTCAAAATCAAATCACACAATTAAATTGTCCAAATGATTCCAGTTTTCCAGTGTCCAGTCAGGTAAAAATACAGGACAAGATTGGAGCCATATTTACTCTCTTTCCGCCAAACGGTGGACGAAGATAGAAAGACATGATAAATTTGATTGCAAGCGCTCCCTTGGACCTATGAACCTTAATAAGATCACTTCGATGACCGTTATCCATCCGTAAACCATAAGCGTGACTTGTGACTTGACAGAGTTACCATAATCTCAGTTCATCCCTAGCCTACACACATAGCAACTCGTGCAGCTCTGTGCCAACTTTATTTTTCCGTTCTCAACGATTAAGTGCTTTCTTTCCCCGGAGCTCTTAAATGCATACACCGATTTACCTGAAACTTAACTCTTTTACTCGGTAAGTAGTATAGGTACTCGTAGCATCCGCGAAACCAAGTGCCGAGCAGGCATAAACGTCAGACTAGAGCCTCTAGTGTAAGTTTTAGGCACGACAAACGTCTCAAACACGTTTGCGTTAACGTTTCAATTACTACGGGGCCACAAACGGAACGAAACGACAACTAAAATTTCTCATAGTATTTGATATTTTAACGCAAACGCGGTAGAGACGTATTTTGTGACCGAAAACTTACACTAAGCATACTGATATACCGTAGGGGTGATTTTAAAATGTCGATTACTTGTGCGTAATTACGCCTAACGCTAACTGCACTATTGTTGCACGGCTCGCTTCATAAGATACGAAAGAGATAGCATGATTCCGATGATTAATGGCCTAACTCGCCACTTGGTTTTGCGGATACCTAACTATAGTAACTGTAGCAGTAAGCAAGATTTACCGACTTCGTGCTATGTATAGCTTGCCCATACAAACATTTAGTCACCGTGTAGTAACAGTTACTTCTTTTAGGATTCCATAATATCAAAACGAAAAAAGCCGTGGTAGCCTAGTGGTTTGACCTGTGGCCTCTCAAGCAGAGCTTCGTGGGTTCAAATCCCGGGCTCGCACCTCTGAGTTTTTCGGAATTTATGTGCGAAAATTACATTTTTAATTTGCCATGAGCTTTTCGGTGAAGGAAAACATCGTGAGGAAACCTGCACACATCTGCGAAGAAATTCAATGGTGTGTGTTAAGTTCCCAATCCGCACTGGGCGCGCGTGGGAACTATAGCCCAAACCCTCCAATACAAGGAGGAGGCCTATGCCATGAGGCACGCCGAATTACGCGACAATTTAATAAATAAACGACAATAACATCAACAACAACATGTACTTACTGAAATTGTAGCGGATTCGGAATAAAAAGGCTTATAAATATAAATAAATAAATAAATATTAAAACGATGTCTACATAATATCTTCATACCTAGCGGTTGCCCGCTACTCCGTCTGAGCAGAATTCGCTTATCGCTGTCCCGCGGGAACTATGCGATTTTCCGGGATAAAAACTATCCTGTCTCCATTCACGGGACTGAAACTATCTCTGTACCAAATTTCATTAAAATCGAAAAGACAGAGTTACTTTCGCATTCATAATAATTAGTAAAGATTTGTATTTTTTTTTTCTTAATAAATAAACAAAAAAAAAATAACACAATCAATCAAACAATCCGCCCCGCGTCATTCCCGGCGCAAAGGTGCCCATCACACTCGCAGCATTACCACGCTGTACAGCGATGGACAACCTTTGCACCAGAAAAGACCCGGAGCGAGGGTCACATTTGTATTGGAAATAAAATGAGAAGGGGTTGCCGTATATTAATTCAGTCGCAGCTCCAGAAATATTGAAAACCACTGATCACAAATTGACGCCGCCATGATTCAACCCCATTCGTAGATAAAACTTTTTTTTAATTCTGATTTTTGACGCGGCTTTGGTTACTCCAGCAGGGTAATTGTGTAGCTATTTTGACTTTTGGCATCGGATTGATATATGACTGTACTGTCAAAATGAACACGATGGCGATTGCGAGCGAGTTAGTTAAGCCTACTGGTGATCATGCCAGCCTCATGGGTGCCCACATAATTCCCTATTCGAGGGACATAGATAAAACTTGTGGTGAATCCGAAAAAAGCAATCACAACTAAACTATAATCCATTTGCCCGAATGAAAAACAACGGATCCATACGTGAGTTGCCAGTGTTATAAATTTAAAACGGAATCTCTAAGGACTTTGCGGAAAATATTAAAGCCAAGGAAAAGCTAGGTTTGCAGGTAACTTATTGTTCTCGGAGGGGATTGGGTTCGCGTTTGGTACGACTTTGGGCTATATTACGGAGGAAGATGCACCGTTATGGTCTGCAGTGAAATTTGAAACGATAATAGAGTAGGTATTAAATTTTTCTGTTTGCTAAACGCGCCTCGGGCTGAGTTTAAGCGGATGGAAGGCTGGAATGGCTAACTTATGGTAACGTTTAGTTTGAAATTTGAAACTCCGAGCTGTGTGAGTTGTGGTGTATGTTACGAATATAACGCTTGGTGTTGTAGTTTTATTTTTTACACACATAACGCTGCTTTTATTGAGTAGTGGCACAACTCAAAATGTAATGCCCTAGAATTTTCAGTTGTGCCACTACTCATGATATTAATAACCAAATAAAATTTTAAGTTAGATTTATAAGTGCGGGTCAGAATACAATAAAGTTTAAAATGTATAATGGATTAAAATACATAATTGTTCAAAATATTATAATGCTATTTTCGGTGAAACTATTAGCTAGATGAACTTTTTTGATACCGTTATCTGCAGATTGGTTTAGGAGGTTAGGTTTGTTTTATAACAATCTTGTCTTGTTAATTTGCCACTCTCTGAGCAAATCGCATTGTATATTTTGAACCATTATGTATTTTAAACCATTATGCATCTTAAACTTTATGTATTTTTATACGTACCTCTTTTTCCTAGCGGTATTTGCGTTGACAGGTAATCTACGTATCTATACCAAATTTCAAATCAAGCCGACTACGAAGTGTTCAAAAACCATTTGCAAATCTTGAAACGGATAAGTTACTTTTAATTAATTAAGTAAGTAGGTAGCTTTATTGTACAAATACTTAGTGAAAATGATTGATTAAGCGAGTGTGTAAGAGTGGGTTGATTGTATGAGTAGCACCAAGTTACTGTAACCATAACCGACGATTTTGGCGTAAATTTGTCAGAAAACCACCGTAAGGAAACTGGCTTGCGAATGAAAAAAACCGCATCCAAATCGGTCCATCCGAACGGATACACACACATAAAAACCCAGACATCGACGTCAAACTTAAAACACCCCTCTTTTTAAACGAAAGTTTAACCCCCTTAATACACAAACGCTCTCTAGGCATCTGCTACCTAACTTAACAATCGTTTGTCCTTATCTGTCACATTGACATTTACCTTTCACAGATGAGGACAAACGATTGCTAAGGTTAGCAGGAGCCTATAGAGCGTTTATGAATAAGGGAGTAAGAATCTACTCACCTACGCCTCGTGTATAGAAAACACTAATGTAAGGAGTTGGACTTCAGTTCTGAATCATAATCTATTTCGAGTTGCGGACTAACTCAGCCCATTGTATATTCACAATCACAACTTGTCCTCGTCAGAATCGTCTCAGTTCTCAGCGGTACAGATAGTTCTAGAACTGTCTGTAACTATACTTCATTTAATTTAGAATGAGAAAGTACAACATTATATTGCGGCTCGCGAACTGGAATCTCTTTACAATTTGTACTAGAGCAACAATTTAACGACACGCAAATAAAGTTACATTAAAACAATTTTATTTTGCGGCTGCCAAACTATTGCACTGTAGCTAGGTAAGAAATAGTTTACCAGATGCACTATAATGTTGTTGTGGTTTCTCATGCTAAATTAAATGAAGTATATTATGTTCAGTGCCTAAAATCTACCGATAACCGAGAAAGACGAGCGAATAGCCTAAAAATTATAAAGCGCTTTCTTGGTCGACTATTAGAAACTTTCGCATTTAGGATAGGGTAGGATTTTCATGGCCGACAACCAAAAAGCAAGCCGTCTAAATAATTAACACAGGACAAACTCGCGATTCGAAGACAATATAAATCCTTCGGAGGACAAACTATTCCAATAGACCATTGAAGCGACATCAAAGATAGGGGGTCAAGTTTGAACGGTACCCAGCTTTCAATTTCCGTTGCTGGTAAAGTACGAAGTTGCTACTTATGAAGCTCCGCTCTAAGGCATAGGAGATAAAAAAAAATTGGAATCAACTGAAGGCTCATCAGATACTTTGAAGCGGAAAAGGTATTTGAAATATTTGGAAGAAATTTAGATTCTCAGCTGCTTTAAAATAATAGTGACTACGGCAAAAAAGAGCCGTTTCGTTGCTCTGCAGGGCGCGGGCCAGCCTCAACCTCATCCTTAGCACTGTGGCGGCTAGGTACGATTCCCCTATCATGCGGCAGTATGAGCGTCTTATGGCTGCTACGTATTGAAAAATTTGTTATGTTTACTAACGTAGTTTAATAAGTTTTATAAATATACTAGCTTTTTCCCGCGACTTCATCCGCGTAGACTTCATTTATTGACAAATAGCTTTTGCCCGCGTGTACCAGGAGTATTTAAATCCCGTTTTTTCCCGTTCCCTTAAGAATTTCGGGAAATGATCTTTTAATGCTCCCTACACTCCCCAAGGAACCCACTTGACAAATTTCAGCTTTCTACGACCAGTAAAACGAAAAAAATCCGTTTTTCCCGTTCCCGTGGGAATTTTCGAGATTCCTCTATTAATGCTCCACTACACTCTCCAAACAACCTAACTGCCGAATTTAAGCGTTGTACAACCAGTAAAACGAAAAGTCGCGTTTTCCCGTTCCCGTGGGAATTTTGGAAAATTATCTTTGATAGCTTCTTTGCACTCATCTAGCAACCTACATGCCAAATTTCAGCTTTCTACGACCAGTAAAACAAATCCCGTCATTTCCCGTTCCCGTGGGAATTTTGAAAAGTCCTCTCTAAATGTTTCTCTACACTCCCTAAGCAACCTACATGTCAAGTTTCAGCTTTCTACAACCAGTAAAACGAAAAGTCCCGTTTTTCCCGTTCCCGTGGGAATTTCGGAAAATTGTCTCTTAATGCTTCCTTACACTCGCCAAGCAACCTACATTCCAAATTTCAACTTTCTACGACCTGCAGTATATAACAAAAAATCCCGTTTTTTCCCGTTCATTTCCGTCAAAATTTTGGGAAATCCTTTTGTAGTGCTCCCCCATACTCCCTAAGGAACCTGAAGGCCAAATTTCAGTTTTCTACGATCATTAAAACGAAAAATCGATCCCGTAGAACTGAATATAAATCCCGTTTTTTCCTTATCCCGTTGTAATTTTCGAAAATCCTTAACCTTAAAACTGTTTTTTACTATTACACTCACCTACTTCTATGCCAAATTTGAAGTCTAGTAATTATAATTCATAGGATTTCGTTGAACTGAATATATAAATCCCGTTTTTCCTTATCCCGAGAGAATTCCCAAAAATCCTGAAATTATTTTCTTAGTTTTGTAATCATCTACTTGTGTACGAAATTTGAAGAGTATATATTTATTAAGTATAGTTACCTATTGAGATAGGGTCACTCGAAATCGAATAATATAAATCCCGTTTTTTCCCGTTTCCCTGGAAATTAGTGTATGTCTGTGTGTGTATGTGTGTGTGTGTATGTGTGTGTGTCAGGTAGGTATGTGTGTTGTTGTTTTCTTAATCAGCGACCCGATAAACCGTACAAACAATACTACCCACTATTATATAATAATAATAATACCCACGTTGATTTTCAGACTTTGTCACCCCCTATCCCCTTTTAGGGGTTGAATTTTCAAAAAACCTGAAACAGGTGTTTACTCATTTATCGTTAGGAATACTCCTGTGAAGTTTCGAATAAAATAGTTTAACTAATCTTGTTTCCCCATACAAACTTTGGACCCCCATTTAACCCCTTTAGAGGTCGAATTTTGAAAAATCCTTTCTTAGTGCACCCCTAGACCTTATAAGGAATCTACGTGCCAAATTTGGAATCTCTAGAACCAGCGGTTTGGGCTGTGCGTTGATATGTCAGTCAGTCAGTCAGTCAGTCAGTCAGTCAGTCAGTCAGTCAGTCAGTCAGTCAGTCAGTCAGTTTCTTCTTTTATATATATAGATTGTTACGTTACTAACAAACCTGGACCATTAATGTAGTCTGAAATAAAATTGATTTGAATAATATATTTTGAATATTTTGAAAAAGAAACCTGGCACCTATTTTCCTTTATCTACATCCATTTTAACAAATTAAATGTCAGACATTTTGTTTCGAGCTTTAGCAAAACAGAAAAAAGCATTTTTACTGTAAAAACGTACATTTTAGAGAACTTTTATAATATTATGTTAGTGATTATATCTGTCTCGTTGTTAGTTTCACTTCAAACAATAAAAGTCGCAGACTCCTGTAAATTAAACCATTAGACAAAACAGGCAAGTTTATGTAGACGAAATCGCTGGGACCACCGAACAACTTTGTTTATAAAGATCCTTTGCAACTGCCTATCGTTTTATACGTCCTTGCGATGGTTGGACCCAGTTAGCCTTTGATTAAGGCTTCGGATTTAAATCTTATCGCTATCTGCTTCGAAGGGTTAAACCGGTTTCTCGCTATGACCGTTATGATTATGGTTTCTCGCTATGATTATGGTTCCTCGCTATGATTATGGTTTTTCGCTATGATTATCGTAGCGTAATAAATTGTAAGGTAAGATCCATGCTGATCTGGGGGTAAAGAAAATATAGAATGTATCAGCTGCTTCTCTTACCACGCAGACGGTAAAAGCCCATCCAGAGAATGGGGGAAAATCCGTCCAGTCGTTTCAGCATGAAGAAGGAACAAACATGCACACTCGCTCACTCACTCACTCACATCGTCACAAGCTTTCGCATTTATAATATTAGTAGGTTATTTATAGATACAATAGCAGCTGCCCGCGATTTCGTCTGCAAAGAATTCGTTTATCGCAATCCCGCAGGAACTATGCAATTTTCCGGGATAAAAAGTAGCCTATGTGCTATTCCAGACTTTTCTCTATCTATGTGCCGAATTTCATCCAGATTCGTTGGGCCGATCTAGCGTGATTGAGTAACAAACAAACATCTATCCATCCACCCAAACTTTCGCACTATAATATTAGTTGGATTACATTATATTGTAAAAGTACGCATTTTCAATAGTGCGCACTTATGACATGCACAACAACAAAAGACACGATGGCTGCTAAAACACAATTGCCAACTACTGTTAGTGAAATAAATTAGTTCAATTTTATACTCAATCCATTTTTCTTACTAAAAGACCTGAAGTACGGAAATGAAAAAATGCGGTAACCTTAGCTTAACGTTTCTTTTCACGGAGTACTATACAACAGGAGAAGACAATAAACTACGCCGATTACGGAGAGTTTGGTTGTGCGTGTATCGTATTTGTGCTACGATTTAAATAAAGGTTTTTATGAAAAAGAAAAAGAAATAATTACAAAAAACAGTCAAAACTTAAAAATAACTTAAACCTAACTAAAACTAATAATACATTAAAGATAAAAAAACCCAAATCGCCGCCAATAGGGAGGGAGCCCTGAAGGCTGGCAGCATTGCCACGTTGTATGGCAATGCTTATTCGCTGAGCGAAATATTGGCCGGCCCTCTGGTCACGGGAGGCCTCTATAAGGCGCCGAGATAGCTTTAAAAAAGGAAAACGAGCATGTGAGTTACCTCATGCCGTGTGAGCACTACACCGGGACGCCCGCAACACTAGATTGCAAATGCGTTCCCAGCCTAAAGGGCTAAGATAAAATTTCTCATTTACCGGCAATTTCGCCGGCAGTCTTAGTTTTCACACTCGAACACAGGAACACAAGCAAGCTGCTTAGCGGCAGGATTAGCAAATGAGATGGTGGTGGCACTAGCTCAAGGTCTCACCAGCAAAAATGAACGACCAAAGAGCTTGTAGGATCGTAACAAATTTTGACCAGAGCCTCGAGTTTAAGTTTTCGCGTCTAAAACTAAATACGTCTCAAACGCGTTCACGTATTTAAATGTCTCCATTACTATCGAAAACTACCGCAACAAACCGTTTTCATAGTATTTGTCATTTTAACGCAAACGCGTTCGAGACGTATTTTAGTGATGGAAAACCTATACTAAGCATACTAAGTGTTACAATTGTGTTATCGCAAAAAGTGGCAGAAAAAATGCAGTACAGACCTACGAAGATCTAAAGGGAACTGTGGACACAAGTGCTCTGCGCTTTTTTACGACTGTTCGAAACTGTTTTCTATCGAATGATCGGTTTTATGCAGATTTTCAACGTTGATGTTTTTAAATCGAGTTTGTGAGTTATTTACAGCGTTTTTATGGGTCTTAAATAAAAGCGATGGCGGGCGTATAAAGTTTTTTACGCTTTGCAAAGTGAATAGTGATGTTTTTTAAGCTTCCAGTGTTTTAAATCGCGGAAACTTGGGTACATTGTTGATCGTTTGAAACTTTCAGAATTTTTAGTCTCAGACAAAAAGTGAAGACGGAGTTCTGCGAAGAGCTAAATTATTTCATTTGGAACCACGCCTTGCTGCGTGTGTTGCATTTTAATTGGGATTGTTCATTATTTTTAACCCCCCCTTTTTATATTTTTTTTAGAAAATATGGAGCATTTTAAGAAACTAATTTGAATATTTCGTTATTTCATGGCTTAATTTAATTAATATAATTGCTTAAAAAAATTAGATACGACTTTTCGTAAATTATATACGGCCGGCTGAAATAGGCAATTTTCCCACAATTCTTTGGAGATAAAAAAAAAATAGTTGTCATAACTGTTGTGACTGTCATCTCAATGTCAAATATACTGTTTACTTTTGGTTTACCTACAAGCTTATTGTATGTTGCGTTAAATCCTGATCATGGTTATAATGAGTTGAAAATTTAAGAATGTGGAAGTATGTGGCATTGTGTTTTGGTACCGACTTACATCGAAATGATCCTCGCAACAATATCACAGTACATATAAGCACAAGCAGTAGGGAATCTACGAACAAATCGGTCGAAACGAACGCACACATAGTCACGCGCTTTTACACGGCCCCTAAGCGGATCTCGCGGTGCCGTCAGTCGCGAGTGGCGCATTGAGACGAGCGGCCGTGTTCGTTTTAAACATGCCAAGAGCGTATTGCGCAGTGTACGGCTGCTTGAACTCGGCTTCTTCAAAACCGGAGCTTTCGTTTTTTAATCTCCCTGCTGATGTTGAAAGGTAAGAATGATACTATATTATTATGAAATAAAATGTATATATTATTTTTATAACGAGAAATGCCAGATGTCACTTCTCCGACAAATGCTTTTTCTGTTAAATAAAACGTTTGGCTGTTTAGATGATAAGTTAGTAGTTGCCGTATATTATAGACTGTGTTTCTGGTGAAAAAAATTTCTACGGACTTTCATTGCTATCATTTTGCATCTATAGTATAAGTACTAATATATTATAGAAAACTACACTTGAAGGATAACTTGTCAAATACCTATAGGTAGGGCAAACCTTGGTTAAAAAAAACTATTCAATTTAACAAAAATTAAAAATTAAAATTTAACATAAATCGACAACCCTAACGCTTTATTGGAGCGTAGGTACTTATTTCAAAAAGTAGGCCCATCTTCCCTACTGCTTTAGCTTATATATATACTGTGACAATATTGTGTACTTATAAACTTTGATGTATTCAACATTTACTTCGCGACACCACTTTTCTCTTAAATCTTCTCGGATCCGTGCGAACTATTGTTTTGGAGCTGTTTTTAGAGTCATTATTTCAGGTTGGAACGAAGCATTTTCTGTAATTTCCATTATTTCGTTTTAAATCGACCGACAATTTTAAGTTTTCAACAAAACAATATTTACTTTACTGACATTGGGTGACACTGATAACTAGTTGACATATAAATTTAATAGACAAACTAGATATTTGCCGATTTATTTTTTGGAACTACCAACAACCTCTCGGTAAAGTCGAATAAAGATCAAATATATTTTTTGCAAAATATCCGTAGTAATCCTTGAGTATTGTTGAACGCCAGTAAGATAAAACAGTTCGCAAGCCCCATACTTCGAAATGGTTTTCAAAACGGGGGATGTTGTAAAAAAAAGAACAATCCCAATTGTTGTAGCCGTAGCACAATCGCTAATTACTTAAAATTAAACACTTTTTGTGCACCGAACACACACATAAAAATTTCCGCCTTAAGAAGCGTGGAAGGTGTATTCCTGAAAGATAGAAAAGTAATAGTGTGATAAGGGAATGTGTTGGTGTGAAAGAAGATAATAGTGACTTAGGATAAAAACAAAGCATGCTTGGTTTGATCACGTAGAGCGGATGGATGAAAGTAGACTATCTAACTAAATAGATCTATATGAGGAGTGTGAATGGTTGCGTTGGGAGGGGAAAGCCTAGACCGACGTTCCGGGACCAAATAGGACACGTTTTGAAAAAAGGTCAGGTCAGTAGTACCCGAAACCGGCGAGCATGTATGAAGAGATTGATGAATGTGGATGAAGCGAAAGAGGTGTGTCAGGATCGTAGCAAGTGAAACAAAGTAGTCTCAGAGCTGGAAGAAATATGGCACCAAAATAAATTGTAGTCTGCCATACATAACACAATCATAGGCTACTTTCATCCGGAAAACATGCGTAATTCCCGCGGGATAGCGATAAACGAGTTCCATTCAAACAAACTCGCGGGAAACAGCGAGTGCTCACTATTCTCGAAAACGTTTTCCTGTGTTGCCACATGAAATATTATTTTCAAGATGGCGGAAACTCTTAATAATATAACCCCATCGTGTTGTATAAGCTCATCAACTTGGCAGGAAGAATGTGCCGGTAATGTAGCGGATATCGAACGCGTCAAAGGATAACAAGCTGCTTCCGGTGCCTTTTGATTTATAGCTGGCAACATTTTTAGGGGAACCCCTTTGTAGCCAGTTTGGCTGTTGCTTGCCAGTGGAAAAAATACTGGCGGTTTTAAAGACTTACGCTAAAAGAGGTCACAGTCTGGCTAAAGAAAGTAGACTGGTGGAATCGCATGGCCAATTTAAAAACTCTGTGTGCTAATATTATTAAAGTTTGTGACGATGTGACGACGTGAGTGAGTGATTGTGTATGTTTGTTCCTTCTTCACGCTGAACCGACTGGACGGATTTGGATCAAATTTAGAACGGAGAGAGCTGGTACCCTAGATTAAAACATAGGTTACTTTTTATCCCGGAAAATTGCATAGTTCCCGCGGATGATGTTTAAAGGTCGTAGCTGCCTAGAGTCGCAACGTAAATACTTATTGCAGAATATCCACATCAGTTTGTAATTCTAATTCTACGTGGACGAAGTCGCGGGCAAAAGCTAGTATACCATAATAATAATGATATCGTTCATACTGCTCTCAATGACAATATTTACATACATACATACATACATGTCGTCACGCCTCTTTCCCACAGGGGTAGGCAGAGACTACTTTGTTCCACTTGCTACGATCCTGACATACCTCTTTCGCTTCATCCACGTTCATCAATCTCTTCATACAGTCATGCTCGTCGGTTTCGGGTACTCTTGACCTGGTAGCTTATTACGTAACTCGCTCGCGATCATCATCGTCTTCATTTTGACAGTTCATGTATGTGTTGACAATTGGCATCGGAATCAGCTAGCTGTCACATTCATACAAGAACTGTCAAAATGAACACGATGGCCATTGCGAGCGAGTTACGTAATAAGCCTGCAGGCCTTTTTCCAAAACGTCCCCAATTTGATCATGGAACGTCCGCCTAGGCCTTCCTCTCCCAACGCACCCATTCACACTCCCCATATAAATCTCAATATTTAGCATATAATAATATATCAATAGGTACCTACAGGTAGCCGTGGTAGCCTGGTTTGACCTGTAACCTCAAATCCCGGTCTCGCACCTCTGAGTTTTTCGAAAATGTGCGAAATTACATCTGATATTTACCATGAGCTTATCGGTGCACAAAACATCATGAGGTAAGCCGCACACATCTGCGGAGCAATTCAATGGTGTGTGTGAATTTCCCAATCTGCAGTGGTCCCTCGCATTCTGAGAGGCCTGTGCCCAGCAGTGGGACGTAAATAGACCGGAGATGATGAATAGGTAACACAACAGTATTACGGTTCTGGATGAAAATCAGTGCTGCTAGTGTCTAACACCTCAGCGTACTGCTGAGCCAGCGACCGTTTCACTTTTACGAAAACACACAACGCTGATGATCTAAATTTTCATACCTGTGTTTTTTTGTTGTTTCTTTTCTATAAAATTTTGTGTAGGTGTATGCTCTTATATTTGTGTCTTGTAAAATGAATAAATGTCTTCTTTCTTTTATTATGCGCACAATGTTATAGGTCACATACTAACTTGTCCTGCATACGGCAAACATGCCAACCAGAGAGCAGTTTAAATAAAAACCGTTTTTGATTCTGGCAAGAAAGCGTCCGTTCGTTTCCTGCTGAAAAACCCTTTTTCAAAACAGGGGCCTTACCATGATGTCTTAATGCGTTTCAGTTTAGGTTCACTCGCTGTCAGATTCATAATAAAAGTGACAGCTAAAACTTGAACTGATTCGGAATTAAGACGTCACGGTAAGAGCCCTGTTATCAAAAAAACCGTCCTAAAAAAAGGCTCGCAAAGCTGCTCTAAAAATTACTCGTTCAAACAAACAAAACAAAATCTAGCTCTTTATTATTGTACCTGTCTTTCAACCACGCCATTTCGTAAATAAAAGACATAATTATGCGTAATTAATGTACCTGTCCGGAGGTTTATCGTCTTAGCAGTAATTTCACTAAGGCATTTGAAGGGAGATAGAAACAAACTTCGCATAATTATTATCTGTCCTACTTCAGAATCGAAGCGTTCCGCTGATCCACAGTGATCAGAATACAACAGTAAATCAAGTGGAGGGTTATTAATAGGCGGTGCTTAATTTTATATTGAGTGGATATCTGACATCAACAATACGCTATATTTCTACAAGGATCCAGGAATAGATAAGAGGATACTTATTTTTTCATATTGCCCTAACAATGTGGCTGCTACGTTATTAAAAAAAATATTTATGACAGGGCTGGATTAAGGTGGATTTGGGACTTTCGCAAATTTTTTGAGGATCACAGTGGTGGTTGGTGGTGGGAGAAAAAAAAATCACGGGGTAGAAAAAAAATAAGAGATCGGTACATTTCCTTTAAAGTGGCTCTATCACTAGAACTCTTCGTCGAGAAATCGAAAAATAAAGCTAATGACTTTTTTATAATTTGGATACATTTTACACTCGGAAATTGCTTAGTTAAATTGAAAATAAATTAAGTCTACGCGGACGAATTTAATCATCCCTGTAATAAGTAATCCCAGATCAGGGACATAGGGCTCTCAGCATATTTTTCCACTTGTGATGATCCTGCAACTCATGCCTGCCAGCTCATGCCTAGGGATTTTAATTATCTTTTAACAGTGCGCTGCTACGTTACACACACATATGCGCCACATGTGCCACATTAAATACGAGCTGAATATTGATTCATGCGTACTAGTATAATCTTCCCACTGCGCCCCAAGTTGAGTTGAGTCGTAATCCCTCGGGATTTGTAAGTTCATTACAGCCAGTAAAAGTTCCCGGGAATTAAAACGCTGATAAAAACTTGGCAAGAGGGTGAGATGATCGAGCGTTCTCGCTAAGTACGACTCAATCGTTAAGCTGAATCCGTCAATGGGGAAACCGGTTGGCATATTCTCTGAATCCGTCGATGGAGAAACCGGTTGGCATATTGTCTGAATCCGCGCTAAGTTGGGCCAACATTGGCCAACAGTGCGTGTATATAAGTACACTTTCTCAACACTAATCCTACTAATATTATAAATGCGAAAGTTTGTGACGATGTGACGATGTGATGATGTGACGATGTGAGTGAATGTGTGTATGTTTGTTCCGTCTTCACGCTAAAACGACTGGACGGATTTGGATAAAATTTGGTACGAAGATAGCTGGTACCGTAGATTAAAACATAGGCTACTTTTTATCCCGAAAAATTGTAGTTCCTGCGGGATAGCGATAAACATATCAATTGCTAATTCTACGCGGACGAAGTCGCGGCAGAAGCTAGTATTATAAAGAGGAAAGACTTGATTGTTCTTTATTTGTGCATTGAATAGGCTCCGAGACTACTGGACTGGCAAAAGCAATTTACATTATAAAAACCAAATGTGAGTCTGTTGCGGACCCAGGGAAAAACATAGGATAGTATTTTCATCCCGGAAAATTGTATAGTTCGCGGCAGGCTCCCGAGCCACCTCCACACCAGGGCTTTTGGTTACCGTAAAGTGTAACAGTTACGGTTACCAGGGGCCTTACCATGATGTCTTAATGCGATTCAATTCTGACTCAGTTCAGGTTTTACCTGTCATTTTAGTATGGATCTGACAGCGAGCGAACCTAAACTCAGTCGGAACGTCATGATAACCCCCCTCGCAGTTGAGTACCCGGCTCAACAGCGCAGGTGCAGTCAGCATGAAATTTATATATTTATTTATTTAAACTACTCTGCCTTAAAAGCTCTATTCTTGGTCATCAACATAAAAGCTCCAAGTCCAACCTTAATTTTGCTAAGCTTTGCAAACCGCAAACTTACCAAGACTAAAACTCACTGCAGTGGAAAATGTGACAGTCCGCCCGTTTTCCATTTTCATGACTATCTGCATCCTTCTAGCGTTCAAAAAGTAACTTAATCAGCAGTGCGTTAAATTTGAATTTTGAAACCTGTTGCGAGCACATACGTCTTTTAAAAATAGGAGCGAGTTCTGCCAGTAGATGAGTAAGTACCTATAGTGTATTTACTTAAGGATCCAAGTCTCAAGAGCAAATAAAGTTAGTTATAAAACAAAATTCACGTCGTACAAAAATCATAACTCGAATCGCTTCAGTCAGGATAATCATAAACTCGAATCGATACTCCCGTGCGGAAGCAAATCGCTGTTTATACCGAGTTTCTGGCAAACCGTGAAATTGAATATGTCCACTGGATTTGTATACGCAAAAGGGAATAAAATAACATGCTTTTGTGGGGAGCTAGAGTTGGTGGAAACGGCTTAGCGTAGGATAATTTTCGAATTGGATACGAACGGATGCGGCGACCGATCGCGTCCGGCAGAAAGTCGCGTTTGCACCACCAGGCTTATTACGTAACCCGCTCGCAATCGCCATCGTGTTCATTTTGACATTTCTTGTATGAATGTGACAGCTAGCTGATTCCGATGCCAATTGTCAGACCCTACATGAACTGTCAAAATAAAGACGATGATGATTGCGAGCGAGTTACGTAATAAGCTTGTGGCTCGCGTCGCAAAAGGCGAGCGGAGCCGATCGTGTGTTTCAGCATACCACTCATTATGCACCAGCCACAAAAAAGCACATTACTGTAGCGGCCGCGAATAGACGAGTAGTTGGCCAGTTGGTAGATTCACAAAAAGACATGTAAAAGAGCACTCGGCGGCCTATTTGCAAAATAAACTTTTGACTTTGACTTTGAAGTGTTAACGAATCAACCACCGACATTCCCTGGCCTTATACTCTGAAATTCGATTTTCGAAGTTCGTTTCGCGCTGCTCTCACTAATAGTTATTAATTTGAGAGTGAGAGGGACGGTGTGATACGAACTTTGAGCATCGAGTTTCGGCGTAGCCCCCCTGTTCGGTGTTCGTGGCCAAGGTTTGTAAAGTAGGTATTTTTCTCAAACATGCAGTGAAATAAATTAAAAACTTCCAAGGAATTAACCTTTTATTTCTTGACAAACTAAAAGTAGACTTGACAAAATAAAACTGTAAAATATAACAAACATCGTTCATAGTTTTTTCTATTTTTAATAAAAGTAGTGACAGATTGTCAGAACGCTAGAAAGCAAAAAATGCTTATAGTTTTTTAATGGGTAAATGCCAAGACGCTGTGTCACAAAAATATTCGAACGAAAATGAAAAAGAGCACATTCCCGGCCTAGGCCGGCAATGTTGTGTGAAATGCCATTAAAGCCCTTTCATCTATTCGCTCCTGAAACATGTCACTTCGCGGCCTATTATTAGGAACACAACATAAATATTTCATGGCATAATTGAGATAATAACTATTTTTGCAAACTACACAACTTAAAGCACCAACAAAACAACACCAACAACTCCTTCTTTATTTCAGCAACTTTTACTTTGATGTTTTTACTTCTTTTTTTTGTAATTTATGTTATAATGTCAGGAATATTTTTTTTCTTTCTTTTTTCCTTTTTTTTCTTTAAAGTGCACTATCCAGTTGTAACGCAGCATCCCTATATCCCGGTGCCCGAGATAAACCGTCTGCCATTCCTCATTCATCATTTCGCTTTCCTTTTTCACAAAGCGTATGTTAACCCTTTGCAACATTAAGGGGATTGTTGTATTTGTAAAGTGGACAGCGTAATCATGTATTCCGTATGAACATATTTTATGCACGCAAATGTATTCGGTAAATTAAATGTAAAGCTAAAGCAAATAATGCTAATAGCTAATGTAATGTTAAAGTTTTTGGAGCGATTGATGCTATTATCCTACTATTATCCTGGCTTCGTCTCGAGATTTAATTAACCAATATGTAGTTGCCCTGCAACACGTCTTACCCACTCGCACATAGTTATTTGGCGCAAGGTAGAAAGAGAAAGCAAGTTTCACCCTACCCGCGCTTCCATCTTATACAGTGCCCTGTTCTGGGACCTCTTTCTTGTTCGTGCGTGCGCGCACGTGGTTATTGATACTGATCAATTTCAAAATTCATCATGCCAATGCGGCCAAGTTCCGAGTCCGAGGAGGACAGATGCAAAAGAAAATTAAGGAAGTATGAAAGGAAAGTTTGAGAAATTTGTGAGAATGCGAAATGTATGCACTTTTATGCCACAAACAATAAGGTCAGTGACACATACATTAGACTAGACATGACGGCTGTAATCGATATTTATACCCTTGGCTGTACGAGGATTCATCTACCCTCTAAAATAATTTAAAATTAAAAAATAATATTTTGCAAATAGGCCGCCAAGGGCTCTTTTAAGAACATGTCATTTTTGAAACTACCAGCGCATTCGGAAAGACCATCATTGCCAAGAATGCGCCGCAAGAAACTTGGCAGAATATCTATTTTTCATAGTGTCCACACCTCGCTTAAGGCATAACCCATGCGTTAGGCCTCCACAATAACATCCATACTTAGTATAGGCATTACACCCGTTCCATATGACAAACGGTAACCGGATTTTTGGGCATGAATTTAACGCTATTTATCGGTTTGTGCGTTCTGGGCAAGTGGACGTAAAGGGTAAAATATTGCGCTACAATATTGTGCCGCTTTGGCTTGCATAGTGAAATGAATACAGGGTGAACTTCATTGGTAATCAATAATGCCTATACCTACACATTTTTTTTTTAAATAATTTAGCTGTGTGGTCACCCCACATTCTTCTTTTTCTTTTATTAATATGGCCCCATCTATCAATGCGATGATTTCATGTCGAAGTAACAAATACAGTATTCATAAATTTAATTTCTAAACGACAGTGAAAATTAGAACACAGAAAAATCCTAAAAGTAAAGCTATGGCCGGGAATCGAACCCGGGTCCTCGTCATTCCGTGACGCGTGCTATACCCCTACACTACCCATAGCAGGTGTTTAAGCCTTCGAATTTTTCTATGTGTTTCCAACAACCGTAAAAGCGTTTTCAATGATTCACGGTTAAGTTCATTCGAAATATTATAAACGGGATGTGAACCGCGATTACCTTTATCTCCTACCCGTGATCATGATGCATGCAACTGTATCGAAATATCGGGAGCTCAATAAAGGTAATCGCGGTTCACATCCCGTTTATAATATTTCGAATGAACCGTAAAAGCGTTAAAGTAAACATAAGTAAAAGAAGTAAAATTCTTGATTCATTTGATAGTAGTATTCAAAAATCTTGTGACAAAAATGTCGGCAACGTTGTACGGTAGAACACGGTCAAACGACCCCCTCCCCCCCTGTCGGGCTCTAAGCCAACGGATAATGATATCCCTCGAAGACCGCCAGGAAATCATTAACCGATGCCCAGGGTGCACCGGACCAAGCAGTGCTCTTCCCCTCGGATGGATCTAAAAACGAACCGCAGCTCTTGACCACACGCGGAGGTAACCTGACTCGCACCCCAAACGCCACATTAAATTATCATAACAATAAAAAAATATATTTTGACAAGTGACAATAATTAATACCTAATCAAAGTACGTTTACTTCGTAAATGCCGCGTCAGAATATTTAGTGTTGCGGTTGTCCTTGATTGGTACCTATTCACTTATAATAGGTGAACCACTAGCTCGTTTGCCACCCTATTTCATAAAAATGTGTGTGAATAATTGATATCTCCCACTCTCTCACACACACTGAGAGTTAATGCCTCGTCATTGAAAGTAACTGAAAGCATTTTGAACAAACAACTTCTACGGTCCGAATATCTCGCAAACAATTCACACAAGATTGAAACGGATTGCCCGTTCTGTAAACTTCGGCAACTTTAATTGCCGTCTGGGAATTAAATGCCAAACGATATTGAAACTAATGTGTGCTCCCTTTAGAGTACAACTGGCGAATTCGCCAGTAAATAGGGTTTGGCTAACGGGTATTGAGTGATTGATCACCATGCGTTGCGTAGTTTGAATTATTGGTATGCATTTATGCCGACCTGAGAAGTTGCCGCAAAATAGTTGCGTATAGTTGCGTATTTTCCTCTCGTTAGCAACAAAACTGTGCGTAATGATGTTTGCTCCCGTTTGGGCGGACTGGCAGATAAAGTTGTGTAAATGATGTTGGGAAAAAGTGTTTTCGCAGTCAAATAAAGGTCCTTCGGTTTTTTGGAGAGGAAATGATCATTACGGTTTTTTTTACGGAAAAAATATTATGTCCGACGTAATGTGGGCAGCTTGGGAATAGGGAGAACCTTTTTCGGGAAACATTTGAATATGCTATCGTATCGTAGCTAGTAAAATGTGATACTTAAGTCGTCCGCGTGGCGTCCTCCGATACGTGGTTGCCGATCGAGAATCTCTTCTTCTTCTTTTAATAATATGGCCCCATCGATCGATGCGATGATTTCGCCAATGTCAAAGTAAAAAATACAGTATTCAAAAATCTTGTGACATAAAAATGTCGGCAACGTTGTACGGTAGAACACGGTCAAACGACCCCCTCCCCCCCTGTCGGGCTCTTAGCCAACGGACAATGATATCCCACGGAGACCGCCAGGAAATCATTAACCGAAGCCCAGGGTGCACCGGACCAAGCACTGCTCTTTCCCTCGGACGGATCCAAAAACGAACCGCAGCTCTTGACCACACGCGAAGGTAACCCGACTCGCACCCCATCGAGAATCTCATTATCGTAACAATAAAATCGTAACCAAAAAGTATTAAGTAAGTAGTGGCAGCCCTAGTGAAGAAACTAATAATAAACACCAAGCGCGGGTAGTTAGGTAAACCCGTGCAGCTAGAAGATGTTGATACCCGCCTCTTCAGTCCTCTCGAGACCATGGATGCAAAGTCGCGTCCGAAACGTCGAGGTATTTACAAAAATACTTTTTGTTTACGTGATTAAGTCCCGTTTTATTATAACAATGTGTGAAAATCGTGAAAATTAGATCGAGAATCTTCCGGCTCCATCGTCTGTACCATACCATTTGTTTTAATCCAGAACACAATTTCGTGAGATTCTCCTTAGCCGGTTGAACTAGAATTAACTGGGCCCCTACCCTATACCCTAGAAAATTCTGCAGCGAAAGTTCTGTAATTCAGTTCCAGATTTAAAAATACGGAACTCCTTCCAACCCCGATCCACCTTTAACAATATCGCGGGATAGCGTTTGCCGAAGCGCCGGCGCCGTAATGCCGCTGAAAAATCAGACAGCTTCCACAGGTAAGGCTTACGAGACACACAGACAGACAAAATGAAATAACTTTCCAAAATACATTTAAATTTCTACCAAGTTTGTGTAGAAACTTGTGTAAGGTTCGTCTGGATCGCAAACGTAGTTTTACTCGCTAACCCTGCCACGGAGCAGCAATGCTGCTTTGTTCCGAATTTTACTTGAGTTCTAATTCTAAATATTTGGTAGTCTGGTCTGGTAGATAGGTTTGTTCTTTGTTTCTGTATTGTATTGTATTGTATTGTATTGTATGCAGCTGTTGTCGCGAAGCTCGCGAGCCATGACCCACGGGTAAGTTTATTATCTATGCCTTTTCTGACGTTGGCAACAATGTGAACCTGCTTGTACCTGTGAATTCGTACTTTGACAGATCGCAACGGTTTTAGCGCGGCAAAACCGAGTAGGAAAGTGAGTTGAGAGTAGGAGGCGAGCGAACTGGCAGCCACAGGTGAGTCCTCCTTATATTATAACTAATGATCATAACCATTAAATGTTACTACCAAAGATGGACTCATGTCCTTTCGTGTGGGATAGTGATCCTGAGACAGTGACTATAGGAGATGATGTTGCCGGTGAACAAAGGCAGAAGGCATAAGTGATCTCAGAGGCATACAGAAGTTGTGTATGCTAAGCGTAGTCAGTAGCTTGCAGAAGTTGTGCATGCTACAGAAGTGAAGACAATTTATGGGTCTAAGCACTGAGAGTTCCGGTGGTAAGGGTTGGACTGTAGGGGTGTTGTGGAGGGACCTTCAAGGGACTTCGGTCCCGCTCGGTGCTTAGGAGAGAGTGTAGTAGTTTCGCCTCTCTGGGACTCTATGCGTGCATAAGTTTCTGGAAGTCCACCCATATTTGTCGAGGGTTGCATAAGTTTAAAGGGGGCCCTCATGTATAAGTTCTACCCCGTATTAGAGATGGAGACCATGGTCTCGTGTTGCATAAGTAAAGCTAAAGTTCAACAGACTTAAATGTAAAGTTCAATGAAATATAGTCATTGTGTCACAGGATCGCTATCCATCTGTATTTATGTGGTTCATAGAGAAATACGTGGCCACAGCTGTAGGATGGTCGTAGGTGAAATTTAATCTATTTATAATTTCTTTCATTTGATCCAAGGACTCAACCAAACATTGACCTGGATTGTTCGTCAAACGCGGCAACCGTGTTTCCCGAGATCCTATCCTCAGGGATAACTCGCTACTGACTGCAGCTCGGAACAAAATGCTGTAGAGCGGTTATACAGTTATTTATTGGCTTCATCCGAGTGGGACTGGATGTCGGCACTGTGCAAATGGAATAGAAAGGTTTGTGTGTGTTATTAGAACTACTAGGCGACACCAGGCCCAATATTTCACCAATACGACAATTATCGGTGACTAGTGACTATTCTCTTTACATTACAAACTCGACGAGAAATCTGCGCCAGTTGGCAGATATTGAATACGCATTGCATTTAGAATAGTCAATGGTCACCGACAATTTTCGAGTTGGTGAAAATAGGGGCCAGGGAAGCTGCTCATGGCCATCGTCGGTAAGTAGTACTCATACCATATTACACTTACAGTAGCGTGCAGTAGGAGGGGTTGCCAGGATATTTAGGTAGCAGGGTGATGAACTAAAATTTGTACCCTCTTTCTACCCTGGCGTCCCTCCACTTAAAGATCTTAAGCCGATTTGGTTTTTCTAGACCCTCCCAACATTTATCGTTATACTAGCTGTTGCCAGCGATTTCGTCTGCAAAGAATTCGTTTATCGCTATCCCCCGGGAACTACGCAATTTTCCGGGATAAAAAGTAGCCTATGCGCTATTCCAGACTTTTCTCTATCTATGTGCCGAATTTCATCCAGATCCGTTGGGCCGTTCTGGCGTGATTGAGTAACAAACAAACATCCATCCATCCATCCATCCATCCATCCATCCATCCATCCATCCATCCATCTATCCATCCATCCATACTTTCGCATTTATAATATTAGTTAGATTAGATTTCAACCAATTTTCACGAAATCTTGGCAAGTTATTATAGGTACCTAAACGCCTCGTGAATTACTTTATCTATTGGTAAAAGCCGTATGAACATCCGTCCAGTAATGTTTGTGCTACCGAGAGACACGCTTGCTCTTTTGCCTTATATGATTATGAATACAAGCATTTTATTGGCTGTAATTTTAGTGGACTTTAGTTGCATTGTTTTACTTCCTATCTACATGATGTGTACCAAATCTCAAGTCATTCTGACCATCAGAAGTTGATCAAATTGCACTTGTAACATACATTGCAATCAATCAATATCTTGGGCACGAAGGAGGAACCTCATGGAGCGTTCTGCAAACGATAAGCCTCATCTTTAAAAATAATATGAAACGCACACAACTTCATAAAAAAAACAATTACATTTCAAACACGGCTTCCTGCAATTTAAAAGTGTAATGGAATAATCGGATAACTCGAGTGCTTTAAACACCCGCCAAGATATTACAGAGTCTGCAGCCGACGGCGAGCGACGCACGACCACCCTCACGCTAATAGGAAGAATCTCTTCACAATCGAGGAACAAACAAGTTCCGACATGACAGAGTTAAAGCTGAAAAAGTTTATGAGGAATGTTTGCTGTTGCTTGGGACGCGTGTGTACTTTACATAAGAGTATTTTCATCTCATAGAAGTTATCCGGAATATTTTAACGTATGCCAACGACAATTAAAAAATCGTACAGGGGTGTTACCGTGACGTCTTCATCATCATCATCATCATCAGCCTATATTCGTCCACTGCTGGACATAGGCCTCTCCCATGGCACGCCACTGAGCACGATCCTCGGCCACTCTCATCCAGCTCTTGCCAGCCGCCTTGCGAAAATCCTCGCTCCACCGAGTTTGAGGACGTCCTACGCTACGTTTGCCGATCCGTGGTCTCCACTCAAGAACTCGTCTACCCCAACGGTTATCGGTTCTTCGGGTTAGATGACCGGCCCATTGCCACTTCAGCGTGCTAATGCGATGGGCTATGTCGATAACTTTGGTTCTCTGTCGGATCACTTCGTTACGAATTCGATCTTTTAGAGAAACTCCGAGCATAGCCCTTTCCATAGCACGCTGAGCAACTTTAAATTTGTGGACCAGCCCTACAGTGAGTGTCCATGTTTCGGCACCGTATGTCATGACGGGTAGGACGCACTGGTTAAAGACTTTCGTCTTTAAACTCTGTGGAATTGGCGATGTGAAGACTTGACGCAGTTTCCCATACGCTGCCCATCCCAGCTGTATTCTTCTGTTGGCCTCTTTCTCGAAGTTGTTTCTACCTAATTGCATAGTTTGCCCGAGGTAAACATACTCCTTAACCACCTCGAGGATATTGCCTTGAACTGCAATTGGTTCCGGTTGGTGACGTCTTAATGCGGTTCAATTCTGATTCAGTTTAGGTTCGCTCGCTGTCAGATCCATACTAAAAATGACAGCTAAAACCTGACCTGAGTCGGCATTGCATCGCATTAAGACGCAAGGGCCCTGCTAAAGTAACTCAACCTGGTGAAGTATTCCGGATTTTTAAGAGACAGTATATGTACACCTGATTAAGCTATTTAATAAGCATACGCTAGATAAGCTATTTGTCAATAAATGAGTCTACGCGGACGAAGTCGCGAGCAAAAGCTAGTTACTTAATAAAAGTAAGTAAGTAAGTAAGTAAGTTAAGTTTTCCCCGTGGCTTTGCTCGCGTGTACCAGGAGAATTTCGGGAAATGATATCTTAATGTTCCTCTGTACACTCTTCAAGCAACCTACATGCCGAATTTCAGCTTTCTACAACCAGTAAAACGAAAAGCCCCTTTTTCCCGTTCCCGTGGGAATTTTGGGAAATTATCTCTAATAGCTTCCCTATATACTCCCCAAGGAACCTACTTGCCAAATTTCCGCTTTCTATGATCAGTAAAACGAAAAATCCCGTTTTTTTTCCGTTCCCGTGGGAATTTTGGAAAGTCCTCTCTTAATGCTTCTCTACACTCACTAAGCAGCCTACATGCCGAATTTCAGCTTTCTACAACCAGTAAAACGAAAAGTCTCGTATAAGTAATTTTGTATGGAGACTGGACCGAATTGTGTGCTGTAGTATACATTGGATTAGTGTCGGACAGTTTCAAATCTATCCGAGATTTTTAGTACAGGATACCATATTGTACTATTTTAAAGAGACTTTGAGTAGACATATATCCTACTAATATTATAAATGAGAAAATTTGTGGCGAAGTGTGAGTGAGTGTGTATGTTTGTTCCTTGTTCACGCTGAAACGACTAGACGGATTTGGATCAAATTTGGAACGGAGATAGCTGGCAGGTACCTACCTTAGACTACTTTTTATCTCGGTAAACTTCTAAGTTCCCGCGGGATAGCGATAAACATGTCAAATGCTAATTCTACGCTGACGAAATCGCGGGCAGAAGTTAGTACAAAATAAGAAATGAATATAATTAAACACAGAGTTCCTTCAAGAAAGATTTTTTTCCCCGAAATTTGGGAGAGCTCGCTACGCCAACTTACTGTACTTACTGAAAGAGACATTGAATCAATCCTAAATAAATAGGTAATAAGCGCTCTCTAGTATAAGCGCTTCAAAAATAATGAGCATTCTCAAAATATTAATACTTACACACAACACAAACAAAGAGCGCAAGCTAAAACGAACCCACATTACCATAACGTTAAAGTCCAATATAAATGAAAGCAACGAAGAACCAGGTGAGGTGATTCTGTTCTTTGACAAATATTTGTTGACCAACTTAACCCAACAAGGCTGCGTCAATAGGGGATCTAACTCAAAAGGGTTTGTATTGGAAATTTGCCCTGTCTATTGGCCTATGTGTTTGTCAAATATTTGTTTAGCCGGTCTTGAGTTGGTAGTTTGAGTAATGAACTTTGTCAAGTTCAGAGTTTGGGAGATATTGCGTCAATAATAATGTTGTTGGCATCATGAACTGGTCTTGGGTGTTGCTATTTGGGCAGCAGAATTCAAAATTAAAATCTACGGTGTTGTTACAAAAAAGTTAGCAGACGTTGAACGCGTGTCTCAAAATGTATCCATTAATTTAAGGTTGATTTTGCAATAGATTATATTTAGACACGTGTTTAACTTTTTTGTAATAATACAGCTGTTGTTTACATATAAAAATAACTATTACCTACCCGACTACGTAAACAAAAATATAATTCAGATAGAAATCTAGAAATGCATAGGTATAGTCTATTTATTTTAGCTAGATACTAAAATGACATTACTTGTGTTGCCTGTTTTTTGCAATTCAAAAATAGTGATGTGTCACCATTATCGACAGTTAGCGATAAATTAAATTTAGTATAGATTTTTGTGTGTATAAGCTAGTGTAATAAACTAATAAACCTTTAAATTTGCTTGATTATTACACAATCGTATTTTATCTTAAAATATAACATGACCAAACCTCTTGTATTCAGACCACTAACATTGTCGACGGTTTCGAATACACCACTAAACAATAAAAGCTGGTATCATTATTTCACAATTTGACATTTGCAATTGTCAATTTAGTATCTAGCTAAAATAAATAGACTATAGAAAAAGGTAAGGTAAGAGTCTTGGTCGCATCTTCTGTATCCTGCCTTTTGGCTTCGCCGTAGTCGAGTAAAATGCTTGCCTCGTAAATTAGGGAGCTAGTATTTTTGATACTCTACTGAAATATAAAATTAAGTAGTTTAAGCATTTTTACGACATAGACCTATACTGTCGTCCTGATTAAAAAGGACGCATGTCCAAAAAACAGATTTAGTTTTTTTTACATTTTTGGATAGATTTGACATCAAACTAACATAATTTACTCGAACATATGATTTCATTTCTTTTAGTAACTATAGGTACTGGTAAGTATTCGGTTGGATACAGTGAAGCAATTGGCATTTTAAATTAATTCTAGCAATTGAAAAACTATATTTTTCTATATGTTTATTTCTATGTGGTAGGTATATGCAAGCAAAGTCTAGTTTTAAGTTTAAATTTGAGATTGCAACATCGTATCTTTCTTTGAGCACTTTTGCTAAAAACTGCTATCTTTAAAACAAACAATTCAAGTATGCAAACGTTCCAAGAAAAACTCATACAACTAAGTACATGAAACGAACCAGTATTAAAGTTATAAAATGCTAGCAAAAATTTCCATGAAAACGTAGTAAATTAAATTAGGAAACTCGTGCACAAAAAGAAACGGACTTCGGTGAAATATCCGTCGCGGGTGAAAAACTTCGCGCCGTTAAAAAACTATCGATATCCCCCTGAGCCTCTAGTGTACGTTTTTGACACGAAAAACGTATCGAACGCGTTCGCGTAAACGTCTCAATTACTATGGCATAATTGGCAGCGCCACTCGCGGATCGAAACGGCAACAAACTATTCTCATAGTATTTGACATTTTAACGCAAACGCGGTCGAGACGTTTTTTGTGACCGAAAACTTACACTAATCATACTGGAACGTTGTCTTTGGTTTTCCGACATTAGTAAAAACAAATCGAATTATACTATTACTGTAGGAGGTATTGTTAAATGGCACGATGTCTGGTATAAATATAATTTAGTGGGCAATAACACAGCTCCGCACGTAATAAATATTTTTTTATTTCCTCAGCATAAAAGTGAGATTCACTGAAGTCGGAGTGGGTTGGAAATTGTCTTTTATTGCTGCTATTCAGCAGTATTTACTGTAATTCTGAATCGGCGGAAGTGTCAACTGAGGGCCATAGATCAGAAACGATGTTAGTTCAATAATTTAAAGTAGCTTTTGCCCGCAACTTCGTCCGCTAAGCTATGTCACATAGTGCGGAGTAGACCTTACGTATAGAGTCTATACTATAGTATAGACAGATCCTAAGGTAAACAAGACCTAAGGCCACGTTTAGCATAATTGTGGGCGTATAAGGTGGTGGTGGTAGTATAAGCAGTATAATTTTATTGCACACATTTTATGACTCACCATAACCCAGACTATTCTAAACCAATACTAACGTTCCTAATCTTGCACAGCGCTAGTTATGGCTCATTTGGTGTGCAGCGGTGTATGCAGCGATAACGGCCTCCAATGCAACTGAACGGGCGCGGGTATTAATAGACGAGACATTACTATTATTATAAAACTAGCTTCTGCCCGCGACTTCGTCCGCGTACAATTTACTGCCGTCCTAATTAAAAAGGACGTATATGCATTTCATATGACACACATATACGTCCTTTTTAATAAGGAGGGCACATTAGACTTAAGAAGTGACGTTGAGAGTATATTCTGCAATAATTTGTTTACGTTGCGACTCTATGGGCAGCTACGACCTCTGACATGTTTATCGCTATCCCGCGGAAACTATGCAATTTTCCGGAAAAAAAAGTAGCCGGTGATTTTCTCAACAGATTAGTAAAGTTTCCAACAAAATCCGTTCAGCCGTTTTCACGTGATGCGCGCACAAATATACAGACAAACGGATAAACAGACTAAAATTCTAAAAACTGTTGGAACGTGTTCTGTTATCGATTCTAAGTATCCCCAGCCTATTTTTTTTTTAATATCTTCCATGTACAGACTTAAGACCCTCTTCAGCTTTATTATATGTATGTACCTATAGAAGATGGCGAGAATTAGAAGAGAGGACAAAGAAATTCAATCGTGTATTGAAGTCAGAAATTAGCAGGTTAGGATTACTTTGCGTAGGGTCCGTCTTCATTTCGTTCAATTGCATTTAGGTTCAACTTAAGACAACGTAATCATTGACTTAAAATAAACAACTAGACTCCCAATCGCAAACAAAAGTGCCTCAAGAAACGTCCGAGCGGCGTTGTCTATGTGTTGTGTGTGTCAACACATCAACTTACACAGATAACATTAACATAGTCATTCAAATTAACACTTTATTTCGTGGCAGTAATGTTTAATGTCAATTGCATACGATCGTGCGAAGTAATAACACGACGCCACGCGCTGGAAACCTGTCTGTCTCTTGTTCTCATGCGTTTGAGATTACGGTGCGAAAGAGACATGTACATTGTTATCGAAGCGCGGTCGAAACACGACTGAACCAAAACTCTGCACAATAGTCGCGTCGTGCAGACTTTTGCTTCCGACAGTTTTTGAGCGTGATTGTGAGTCTAGTTGTTTATCGTAAGTCAATGAACGCAATAAAGAAGTCTGGCGTGTGGGTGACGTCTTGTATTTTCACGTGGCGGCGACAAGATTAAGACGTCATGGTAAAGCCTAAAACCACATTTAGAATGCTTGTGGGCGTATAGAATCAAAATATTGGTGGGTTGCTTTTCCCATTCCTACGATTTTCGATTTGTGTAAAAAATTAGAGAACTTTTATTTTATGTGAATAGGAATGAAAACGAGCAAGTGGGTCACCTGATGGTAGGCGATCACCACTGCCCATAGACACCCGCAATCCCGGAGGGATTGCAGATGCGTTGCCAACCTAGAGGGCTAAGATGAAATGCCTCTTGTGCCCGTAATTTCCCCGGCTGTCTTACTCTCCACACCGGAACACAGCAGTGCAAGCACTGCTGCTTAGCGGCAGGATTAGCGAGTAAGGTGGTAGCTATCCGGACGGACCTTGCACAAGGCCCTACCACCCGCTGCTTGTCTGTTTCATCTAAGTCCTCTAGGTTGGCAACGCATCTGCAATCCCTCCGGTGTTGCGGGTGTCTATGGGCAGTGGTGATCGCTTACCATCAGGTGACCCACTTGCTCGTTTGCCTTCCTATTCACATAAAAAAAAATGAATAAACGACAGTTTTACCTTAGCAATTCCTGTAACGGATCCCTAGGGAGAAACCTTGGTTAAACGCTTTACGCGAAACGTAAGAAACAAATAAAAGCGAGTCGTTCTGAGACCCAATCCGACAAACTTTGATAGTACGGGCTTTAGTTTATATGGAAAGTTCCATTGTTTATATCCTGAAGCTTTATATGGCAAATAAGACCAGTTTCCGATGAGCTTTCGGGTTATTTTTAAGCTTAGGCGCGAAATGGTGTGGCGGGAGTTTGTTTATCTGTAGTCTGTACAGACGTGTTATTTATATGTAGTATACACTAGAAGTCAGCCCTCAGCAAATTTCGCACGACGCATAATGGCATAAACGCAAAACGCCATTCGTACGCAAAATGCCAAAATGCGTTTTGGCAAATTCTGGTAATGCCAAAAACGCATTGCGTCATTCATAAGCAATTCTGGTAATCATTATCATTGTCATCTCCAGCCTATACACATCACACTACTGGGCACAGGCGTCCTCTCAGAATGAGAGGGCTTGGGCTATAGTTCCCACGCGGGCCCAGTGCGGATTGGGAACTTCACACACACCATTGGATTGCTATGCTCGATAATCCCAAGCCAAAAAATGCAAAATGTCAAAGCTGTATAAAAACTAAATATCTACATAGCTTAGCGATTTTAACGTAAGTTATGAATTTAATACATTTTAAAAATAAAACTGGGTATTGTATATTTTTCTTAAACATTTCCAGGCATCGTTACAGAAAACCACGTATACAACGTACATCCAAAAACTCCTAACACATTGATAATAAAGTTAGTTTTTCCCCAATTTACTGTGTATTGTTTTCTTGGTTCGTCTCAAAATAGACAGAGCACATGAACATTCCGGGGTAACACAGAATCTCGAAATTGGACTTAAAATTTGAGAGAGAAGAATTGTATTTTTATTGGGGATATAACATAGAACCTTGCTGCTACGAGTATAAGCTAGAGCCACGTCAGCAGGACATATAACGAGCTTTAAACGTAGAAATGGGACAGCGATCGCATATTTACTCTATTGGAAAACGTACGATTTTAAATGGTATTGTGAAATGTCTCATCGGCGACTGAAACGTCTGAAACAAATAGGAAGAAGCTCAAAATTTCAAGCTCGCTTTGAATTCCTTTGAAGTAATCTATGGAAGAAATATTAAATGTATTTAAATTACAAGCGTTTGATATAAGAGCACTAAGACAGCTACCGACCCGTGGTCCAACTAATTCGTCCAACCCGGAAAAAATACCATTATTTTGAATCATTCAATAGTATATTAAAACAAAAATAAGTAGGTTAGGTTTAGTTAGGTAACATACCCAGAAAACCAGTTGGACAAACTGTTGTTAGATCAGGGGTCGGGAGCGACTAAGACACTTCACTGCTGTTGGGGTTGTTTACAATCAGGTGCAATCAGGAGATCCTCTTGCTCTTTCGCCTTCATCTAATCTCTCCATCTGGTTACTTATTTTGCACACCGCACTATTTTGCACAAGTCTAGCGGGCACACAGCCTTCTACATTGCCTGTATTTAGCAATATAGGCAATGTAGAAGGCTGTGTGCCCGTTAACTACTGACCAGAGAGCCTCTCAACCATGCAATGAACAGAGAAATCGATGTCCGTGCAGCCGTGGCCAAGCCATAAAGGCATTGCATATAGGCGTCTTATTTAGAGGCACTGAAGCACTATTATGTGTCTAATATAGCAATTCTCACACCGTATACTAGGTCAGCGTTTCATTTCAAATTTGCCGGCGTCCAAATTGAAATGAGCCTCCATGAAATCAATCCTTAATCGTTATTCAGACTTCCCCTCGTCAAAGCGATGCAGGCCGTATCGGATGACGTTATAATTCGAGCCAATTAGTCGGTGCCCGCTGGTGCGGAGAGATAGCGTTAGTCAATGTAGCTTTTATGGTGATATCAGCATTTTCAATGGGGTTCGGGAGGCTGCGATTGGCGTCGTGGGGAAGCGGTGGGTTGTAACGCTGACGGTGTACGTTCGAGCCTGCTGTTTTTAAAATAATACAAAAAGATTTTACTCACTATTTCAATCAGGTACGGTATAATGATTAGGTAAACACTAAGCATTTGTCATCATCATCACGCTCGCAAAACCATGGCCTTGTCGAGGAGCATTCACGAAATTAAGTATCGGTTGCAATATCAGCACAAAGAAAAATACGCTGTCGTCTAATAGGCCCTGAACTGGTTGGGAATTCATTGCCATGCTCTACCCAATACAGCCAAAAAATAACTTTAAAAACAGGAAAAACGCGCAAAATTATACCTACAATGCAAACGCAATGCGTATTCGGAACTTAATACAAGTGCCGGCACGTAAGTATAGCGATGGCCGTTGATGCGCAGTAGTCAAAAATAAGGAATCGCGGGGGAGTGCAAGGGTCACGGGCGGGCGTACTCCACGTTAGACTTACGTGCCGGCACCTGTAATACCAGTCTTAGGCTGCAAATCTATAGGATATCTGCGTACTAGGAAACCTCCGCCAATAGGATTGCTTCATTTTCCTAGCCTCGGTGAATGCTGTTTTGCTATTGGTTGTTCTCTCGCATACCGTTCCGTGTTCTCGCATATCCCTGGTGGATATGTCGCAGGCGGGTTGTAGTGATCCGCCGTATTGCATTACGCTTAGCCGTTTTGGTCGTTTTGCAATGCGGCGGATCAACGATTAGCCGGATTGAATGCGGCTGAATGAAAATCCGTCGAAATGTATTCGGCGCCATACGTTCTTCAACACGGCTAGCCGTAATGTAACACGGCTAGCTGTAATGTAACACGGCTAGCCGTAATGTCACACGGCTAGCCGTAATGTCGCACGGCTAGCCGTAATGTAATACAGCGAGTCATTTGCCGCCGCTTTGACAGCGGAGCTCCGCTTCGCTTCGCTCCTATTTCCGCTCAATTAGGGCCTTCGGCCCTGACGCAATCTAACCAAACCTAACCTATCCATTAAAAATCTTTATTTCTTACTAGCTGTTGCCAGCGACTTCGTCTGCAAAGAATTCGGGAATTTTCCGGGCTAAAAAGTAGCCTATGTGCTATTCGACTTTTCTCTATCTATGTGCCGAATTTCATCCAGATCCGTTGGGCCGTTTTGGCGTGATTGAGTAACAAACAAACATCCATTCATCCATCCATCCATCCATCCATCCATCTATCCATCCATCCATACTTTCGCATTTATAATATTAGTTAGATATGTAGTTAGATTTGGTGATAGTAGTACGATGCGGCTGTTGAACCGCCGCATTGCAAAACGGCCCTGTCATTCAAAACGGCTAGCCGTAATGTAATACGGCGGATCACTACAACCCGCCTGCGACATATACACAGCCTTATGAAGTTAAGAGGGCTAACCTGACAAAGGTTAACTCAGTCAACAACCTGATTGATTAAGAGTGCCCGCTGCGGGAGGATCGAATGATTTCCTCTGTAACGACAGACATTTATGAGCGAAACGAAACTCGATTAATTTAAATAAATTGAGGAATTCATTTCGAACTTCGATTCGAGAAAATTTTGAGATTTGGATGAGACACAAACTCTTTACACGCACACACACACAATGAAAGGAAAAATACGAATATTTCTTCTCGATTCTTGGATGTACTTCATTAAATATGGGTAATTTTATCTATCATCCTAAGGTATTTAATTCAGACGCCAGTCTTTCAACCGTTATGTGTTACAAATAATTGTCTAAAATACGTGTAATTAATAATAATAATAATAGTATCGTGGGACAATTGACACCAATTGACCTAGTCCCAAACTAGGCAAAGCCTGTACTATGGGTACTAGACAACGGATAAACATACTTATATACATAATATTAACCACCCAAGACTCGAGAACAAACATTCGTATTCATCATACAAATATCTGCCCCGACCGGGGATCGAACCCTCAAGCTTCATAGTCAGGTTCGCTAACCACTAGGCCATCCGGTCGTCGAATTGAGTCTGAATGAGTATAAAGATTGGTACCCCTACCCATAACCCGGCTTTGCTTAGTTTGGCACTAGGATAATAATAATAAATAATAATATAATAGGATAATGATAGGATAATTGGCATAATCCTATGTTATTTATTTATTTGTATTTCCATGTTGGTCTGCGAGCAAAGAAAAAACATAGATCTGTTTCCGCGCAGATGGTAAAAACCCATCAAGCGAGTCGGTGAAAATCATGGGCATCATGTAACATGTTATAGGCGATGCTGTTAGGAATCCGTCACTATTTATTTTAATTCCCCTTTCCACCTATACGCCCACAGTCATGATAAACGTGGCCTTTAGGTCTTGTTCTCTTTAGGTGTAGGCTCTGTCTACCCCGTATTTAGTTACACCTTTGTGAAAGCGCCACGATACCAGATTCACATTTTTTCTCACATCCCCGTGACCTACAAGGCAATTAATAATATTGAAATGGACTGTTTTGATTAAAGTTTCAGATAGTCTGTCTCTTTCTTGCACAGGGGTGTCTTTTAAACATTAACATTGCAATTTTACGACTATGGGTCGTGCTCCACCTACATACTACAGTTTGTCCACCTGGTTTTCGTGCCCTTTTTCATAATAATAATAATAATTATTATTATTATTTTCTTTATTTCATAAATACAGCATCCTTAAGTTATCCGAAAATGATACCAAACTTGATGCAGTTACATACTTTATTTACGAAGATATTGAGCTTAAGAGTGGAGCACGGCGGAGCCACATTTCCTCCCTTCCCCCGGGCACCTGCACGATGGCTGCTCCTGGCTCCAGGTTAAAATCGACTTAGTTTACCTATAGATACCCCTGGTTGAAGTGGCTTCAAAAAGTGCAAGGTCCAAGCTCTAAGAGACTCCAGTAAAAAGAAATGTTAATTTTTTATTGTCCATCTTCTTCCCTCCATAGCTCATGAAGGGAAATCCCAGGGAAAAAATGTACCTATAGAATATTTTTTGTAGAGAATTTTATGTAGATTACTTATTTCTCATCCCTTTATATAACAAACAGTATGAAAAAGACGGGCAATTTATCTCGCGCGGGACGCGACTCTTGTGCGCTGTCGTGCTAGACGTGCAGATCATTTTAACTAAGTATGCCAAAATTCGCTTATACACGAGTTTTTTCCCCTGAGATTCCTTCGTTGGGTGGACTAAATATTAACCAAATACAATTTCAGTGAAAATAAAATATTAAAAGTTAAATTTCAAAGTGACAACCCTAATCTGAAACTTGTATCTCTCAAAGGCGCCGCAACCACTTTGACGGCTGCGCGATTGAGTATTTACTTTGTTAAGTGTCACTCCATTTGTTAGGGCTGTGCTAATTGTTTGCCGTGTGCAGCCCTGTCCTACCTTTGTCATGCCTATGATTAAGGGCTTTGGGTTAATTCAAGTTTTGAATGGGAATTGCAAAATTTAGCAATTCTTTTTTCAATATAACCAACGCTAATAAAATCTAGACGGGCGAAAATTCCAGCCAAAACTTTCTCCAAGAGTTATCACACTGAACGTTTATCTATGAAAACCTATTTTACGGTTTTCCGAGGATGTTTTTTCTACACCCTCATCAACACCATAAAATATGACACTTTGACGAGCCTTCCATGCAGGTCTGGAAGCAAAGAAAAACATACAATGTACCAATCTCATCTCTTCCCGTGCAGGTAGAAGCCCATCGAGGGAATGGGTGAAAATCTTAGAAATCTTGTAGGTCAATAATGTAACTGGCAACCCAACACTATTTGATTACAGCCCTAGGCTGTGTTATATCTATACTTACGAGTACTTACTTGTGTCGCTCCTACATTTACTTCAAGTTACTAGTGGCAAAAAATGACGTTCGGTAGGTGAATGACGGGGTGAAGTGAGATTGGTGGGGGTGAATTTTTGACACTAGAAACTCGAAGTAGAGTCGCATCTCTGTTTACAGTACACAAAAGTATAAATAATTTCCAGTCCTTTATCGTTTTAATACAGGAACTTTCGTCAAAACCTCCGATCGACATCAACAGCTTCTAATAAGATTCTGATCGCTATCTCCGTCAAAGTTAAATTTAATAAGTTATTTTTATGAAAGGAAACCCCGGATGTTCATTAATGAACTTGGAAACAAAGCCCCTATCGCAATAAGCCCTCAGCAAACTCCTTGTACACCGATAGGCTTTCGAAATTGATCTGTGCTAGTTAACATTTAATTAAAAAAAAGCGACGGGCAGCACTCCGGGAGTGCCGACAGAAGTGAAAACAGCGGCTTAGATTAGATTTTAATGTTGTTACTCGTACCTGCATGACGCTCAAGACGCGTACCGTACTGGCCGCTTACAAAAAAAACACGTATTATCCTATATGGACAGACCTCTAACAATGTGCTGATGCCCTAGTAGGTACTTTTGGTCCACGACTCAAGAAAAAAAAACACTTCAAAAATCGAACGCGATTCATTCGTATTTCATAATAAGCTCTTAGAGGATCTGATATCCTGGTCCTTAAACTCTCCCTCAGACTTACGCCTGACGCGAGTTTAAGTGCTTGTGCGGAGTTACGATGTGGAAAGTAACACAGCTGGTGAAATTAAAGGCTCATTAAGGTGGTATCTTAGATAAACAAGTGGGTTTATTTGTCACCTTTTGAAAAAATACATTACCTACATACAAAGTATCACTTACCATCAGATAACCCATTTGCTCGTTCGCCAACCTATCCTGCTTTGTGTACCCTAGATTAAAAGATAGGCTACTTTTTATCCCGGAAAATTGCATAGTTCCTGCGGGATAGCGATAAATATCTCAAAGGTCGTAGCTGCCTAGAGTCCCAACGTAAATAATTATTGCAGACTATACCATCAACATCAGCTCTTAAGTCTACTTCTACGCGGACGAAGCTAGAAGCTAGTCTTAAATAAAAAAAACAGTGTTGAAATTTGTAAATTGAATGAGTTCCACATGTCACCAATTTTCAGTCTAAAAACCAACAAAGCGGTCACTTTAAACAGACTACATTCGTTTTAACAACAATAAAATGTCACAAAGCACAAATGGAAACAACTAGAAACTTCCGAATCCGCACAAGCTAACTAATCCAACGCACGATCCGAATTACAAAGCAAAAAGCCGCTGCAAACCCTCGCATCCAAATGAGCAATTTAAAATTTAATTTCGTGCCAAACTGGCGACAGCACCTGTAGCTTTAACTGCCAAAGATGGCACGAACTGAATTGCTGCCATTCGTTCAACTAGGGATGGCGACGAATCGATTGCTAGAGAATCGATAATAATAAAGTAACAAACTTTTTAACACCTAGTTGTAATATATGTGGGTAATTACAACAAACCGTATAACTCACGTATAAAAAGCCGAAAGAATGCTCCGAAAATTGTTTCGGACTATTCCGTAGTCCTTCATCAGAGAGCGGTCGCCCCGGCGGCAGCAAAACGAACACTGCGCGCCAACGCTCTGCTCGCGCGGCTACTCGGCGCAGCTGTTTTTTTTTTTATACGTGAGTTATCCGGTTTGTTGTAATTATGTTTGAGTCTCACGGTAGTTTCATGTCGGAAGGAATATGTGGGTAGTTATAACTAAAAGTGCATCTTAGAACATGAGGGTAGTTTATAAAATTGTTAGTCTCGGATTAAAGGAATTATCATCATCAAGAGGTGTTTTATTCAGCTGAAGTTAATACCGTAGACCCCAATCACCAGATTCTTCAGTGGCGACGAGGATGGGAATTGTTTCTGAAATTTTGAGAACACGTAGTGGTAGACCGACAGCTTAAATGAGTCCTCGCCCGCGCGGCACAGGGGCGCGGGGTGGGACGACAAAGGGGACCGAGAGAGGTGCGGGCGGGGAGTGCGCCTGCCGCGCGGGCGAGGACCCATTTAAGAGATCGGTCTTTAGTAGATTCAGTTTAAAAAAAAATAGAAAATTGTGAAAAAAAAACTTTTTTCATTACACAGTCTGATTCTAAAGACAAAGTCGCTTACCCCATATTATATCAGATATACCTAATCGGTGGTGTGAGTTGCTTCAAGTTGCTTGAAGTTGCTTAATCATTGATAAAGGCAAGTCGGCTATTTTAGTGTTTAAAGGCTATAACAATGCAAGAAAGCAATTTCAACTAAGTGTCGAAAGGCGTATTAAGTTTTTAATCTATTTTCGTTTAATTGCATTATACTGCTAATGCTATTCGATCTACTAATTTATATTATTCTGTTTTTATGGACTCTACAATATAGTCATTTTTCTACGGGATGTGCACCACGATTTCCTTAAACTAGCTCCGTATATTTCGACGCAGGCGCATCCATCTTGATCACGGGCAGACTAAAGACAACAATCTAAATACAGGTGGCGGCACGCAACTAAAACGTGGAGCGGAGATGCGCAGTATGAAAAACAACATCATTTTCATACTGCGCATCTCCACTCCACGTTTTACTAACGTGCCGCCACCTGTACCTACTTATATCGAAAAAAAAACGCTGAATCGAAGTTTCAATACTTAGTTAAAAATCGATTCAAGTCGATACGGAATGCCATCCCTAATTCCGGCGATTACAAATTTTATGGCCATATCGTAAAATTCTTTTTAAGGATACGCGAGTTGTCCAGTTGCGTCGTAAAATTTGTTGCAATAATAAAAAGGTCTAATTCGTAGTTAAACTAAGTTACGGGCGGAGGTTAAGGACGGAAAGTTGTGTCAACTAGGTCAGATACAACTAATTCCATTGACTGGGGAAATGCCAATACGTCATCGGGTTCTTCCCAACATTTTATCTCTTCTTCTTCTTCTTCTTCCTCAACCATAATCCACCCAATGCTGAGTGCAGGTCTCCTCTAATGCACGCCACTCATTTCGGTCTTGCGCCTTTCGCATCCAATCCCTCCCTACTTTGACAAAGTCATCGGTCCAACGCATCGGTTGCCTGCCCACATTTCGGTGTCCCACACTGGGCCTCCACTCCACCACCCGTCTACCCCACCTGTTGTCCCAAGCGACAGGCATTTGAGCAATGTGTCCTTCCAGTCATGGTATACGGAGCCGAGTCATGGTCACTAACAAAGCAGGTGGTGCAGAAGCTTCAAGTCACCCAGAGGGCCATGGAAAGGGCTATGTTGGGGGTTTCTCTCTGCGATCGAATCAGGAACACGGAGATCCGGAGGAGAACAAAGTTGATCGACATAGCCTATGTGATCGCCAGCAGAAAGTGGAAGTGGGCAGGCCATATATGCCGCAGACGAGACAACAGGTGGGGTAGATTTTAACTATACTCACGAGCAAAAATAACGGGACACTTTATGGGAATAGAACTTTTTATGGGAAGTGACGAGCAATTTTTGCACACCAGTGTACTTTTAATGAAATGCACTACGCATCCCCGTAACTGTGGAACCCGTACACCTGTAGGTACCCTGTGTGTATGTGTAACCCGTAAATGTGGAATTTCAAAAAAATTACTACATTTATTTTCTCAGATTTTGGAAATATCGAGTTATTCCTGCTCAGGATCAAGAATACAATCGTTCCTCATACACAAAAAAAGTATCCTCAGTTTTAAATTCTGTATCGATGTGACAATAAAACAAAATATAAAGTCAGGCTTCCAATTGTATTCCAAAGTTAAATCAACAAATATCACAAAACGTTTGTTCGTGGCATTTTTAAACGCTATTGTGTTTGTTTTATAACATTTGTTATCCCAATCAAACAAACCAACAAAGCGTCACTTGCGAACTTTTCATTTAAACGTAAAAAAATACATAAATGTAACCCTTTGTGTAAAATCATAGAGGTATAAGCAATAAAGTGGAAACTTTTTACCGAGCCGTGAAAAAAGGTCCTCGAATACGGTCCCAGCATGCTTTCGGTGATCTCCTGTACCTCGCATGACGGCCCTATCAACCAAGTATCAAAATTTATACTTTAATGTTAATTACATATTAAGATACGACCACTGATACATGTTTCTTAAGACAACCAAATGGCGTGCAGTGGGGGGTCCTCAAGGTAGGAGGGTACCACAATTTGTATGCGCTGCCTACCCGGCGAACTCTACACGCCCCTGCACGCCCTAGGAACTGAGGCTTTGCGCTCCATGCTCTCCGTCACCGATAGTCTGTATGGTGAAACGAGACGAATGCTGAGACTCCACTTCTAGTATCTCTTCGACTCCTGGTATACGGTAAGCCATCAACGCAGCACTACAATTCCCTAAAGTCTCGTCGAAAACTACCTGCAAAAATAAAAAATAAACCTGGAAATTAGTGCAGTCCTAGTACACTACCCGGCCATATAAGGTTACTTACATAGACAGTCTATCTTTTACTGTTTGTCTGTCAGACTGGTGCAGTGGTGGGCAAACTTTTTTCATGGCGGGCCAGAAAATTACAGATATTTCAGAGGAGGGCCAAAATTATTCCAAAATGCATTTTTTTTACACATGACGCATGAACTACGTGACTAGTCCAGCTGGCTCCTTTGCCTTTGCATCTATTATTCTATTTTATACAGCAGGACCGTCTAAATATCGTCATCCTGTGCCACAACACTCCATTTTGAAGGAACGCCGGCGGGCCGCATTGAATTCCTTTGCGGGCCGGAGCTGGCCCGCGGGCCGTAGTTTGCCCATCACTGGACTGGTGTGTCTGTCATAAAAAAAATTATACTCATTTAATTAGTTACACCATTGTACGAAATTTCAAATTTCTAGGATAACTGGAAGAACCCCTATTTATTGCGAGTACGGCAAGGAAAGGTGGTTCCACACAAATGTATACAAATGTATGGAACCACCTTTTCCAATGACTAGGTATCAGATCTTTCGATTGCGTTGACTTAGAAGGTTGATTTTTTCAGAGCTCTAAGGGGCCGCAAACTTAAGTACTTACTTAATATTAATTATAACTTTATACCTTTACACGTTCCTGACAAAAAGGATCTTGACAGACGGACGGACGGACGGCATGATCCTACAAGGATTCCGTTTTTCTTTTGAGGTACGAAACCCTAAAAAGAACAGCCCAATGTGCATTTACCTTCTCTTCGATTTTATACTGGTTATAGTAAACTTCATGGTATTTCTGAAACCCCAACTCTTCAGCGATCTGCTGTTGGCGAGAAGTCGTGAAGATACCAGAGATTCCCGGGACATGGGCACCCGCACAGAGGAGAATGGCTGACTTGAGCATCTCTTTCATAAACCCTAGAAACGATAAGGACAGCTAGATGTATGAAGACTATTATTTGTCAAACAGTCTTTAATGTTTTGTATTATGGATGTAGCAGAAGTTTTTTATGCGCAAGAGACGTTTTCTTAGTTTTTTTTTCTACTGATCAGGTGATCTATCTACTGGCAAACACTGTGTTAAATAATTAAATTGGACTTAGGAATCTATACTTCATTTAATTTAGAATGAGAAACCACAATAGCATTATATTGCGTCTGGTCAACTATTTCTTCTTCCTTCTTCCTCAGCGTGTAGACGCCCACCGTTGGGCATACGCCTCTCCAATCTGTCTCCATCCCGAACGGTTGCTCGTTTCCCTCTTCCAGACTGGTCCTGCTGTCTCCCTTATGTCATCGGACCATCGGGCAGGTGGTCTGCCTACACTTCTTCTGCCTAGCCGGGGTCTCCAGTCCAGAACGCGCTTGCTCCACCATTCGTCGTGTCGTCGGCACACATGGCCGGCCCACGCCCATTTTAGCTTGGCGACCCTGTGCCCCACGTCAACGACTTTCGTGCGCTGTCTAATGAGCTCGTTCCGGACTCGGTCCCGCAGCGTTATTCCAAGCATAGCTCGCTCCATATTTCGCTGCGTCACCTTGAGCTCGTGGACCATCCCAGCAGTCAGTGTCCATGTCTCACAAGCATACGTCATAGCCGGTAGTACGCACTGGTTAAAAACCTTTGTTTTGAGCGATTGGGGAATTTTCGACTTCAGCACGCGGCTCAGTTTCCCAAAGACTGCCCATCCCAATTGCTTCCTTCGCCTTATCTCTGCCATCATCGAGTCCCGGCCGAGCTTTATCACTTGACCTAGGTACGTGTACTCCTGCACCTGCTCCAGCGGCTGTCCATTCAATGAAATGGGATTCAGTGTGAGATCGGTTGTTGCCATAACCTTTGTCTTCTCCATATTCATCTTGAGACCCGTTCGCAGGGAGGCTTGGTGTAGTTGCCCCAGCATGTCTTGCAGGTCTTCGACACATTCCGCAACAATGACTATATCATCAGCGTAGCGCAGGTGATTTAGGTACACGCCGTCTACATTTATTCCCTTACCACTCCAATCCAGTGACTTGAATATATCCTCCATAGCGTTGGTGAATAGCTTAGGGGATATAACATCTCCTTGTCGGACTCCTCTCTGGATTGCAATGGGGTTTGTTGGCTCTTTCAGCTGTACGGTCATTGTCGCCGCCCTGTACAAGCTCTTCAAAATCTGTATGTACCGATAGTCTATGTGACAACGATGCAGCGATTCAGTGACTGCCCAGTGTTCAATGGAGTCGAAAGCTTTTTCATAATCGACGTAGGCTAGATAGAGAGGCCTGTTGTACTCTTCGGACTTTTGGATTACTTGCCGAAGAGTAAAGATGTGGTCGATTGTTCCAAAACCTTTTCTGAAGCCTGCTTGTTCTCTGGGTTGATGTTCATCCAGTCTTCGTGTCATACGTGTAGTCAAGATTCTGGAGAACACTTTGTACACCTGGCTTAACAGTGAGATGGGCCGATAATTCTTGAGGAGGGTCTTATCACCCTTCTTATGAAAAAGCACAACGATGCTGTTTGTCCACTCCTTTGGAACTTCGCCAGTAAACAAGACCTCATTGAACAGAAGACCTAGCTCCTTTACGATAGCTCTGCCTCCAGCTTTCAATAATTCCACAGTAATGCCATTCTCTCCCGGAGCCTTGAACTTCTTGAGTTGCTTTAACGCTTGCTTCACCTCATAAGTGCTTATTTCCGGGATATCTTCTGTGTAGTGTCGCTTGATTGGCGCACGCTTATCACCTCGCTCAACAGAAGCAGGCTGTGGTGTGAAAGTTGAGTACAGATGGCTATAGAATTCCTCTGTGATCTTTTTAATCTCCAAGATGTTAGTTGTCGGGTTGCCACTGCTATCTCTCAAGGTGTTTAAGTCGTTTCCTCCTCTGATTCGCTGGAACACTTTAAAACCTCGATTTTTCTCAATGAGCTCCTGGATTTTAAGAGTGTTCTTTTTACGGATTTCACGCTTGAGAGTTTTGTGAATTTTCCTATTAAGCTCACGGTGTGTATCGCCGTTGAAGTCATCAGCTGCTACCTTACGGCGTTCGAGCATCATGTCACTCACGTTTACAGGAAACCACGCTGAAGCTTTAGGTACTGCTGCAAACTGTTCTTTTGCTGTGTCCGTCAAGACGTGTCGTGCGTGACGTCAAGTGCTCGATCGCTGTTCTTCTTAGGGATTCTTCAAGAGATTTCTCAAACTTTTCGTTGACGCCTAACGGAACAGCCAGCCTGCCCAGGTTCTTCCTGACGAGTTTTGCTCTTTCCAGCTTCGTGTTCAGCATAATCGTTCCTCGGACAAGTCTATGGTCGCTACCGGTCTGGGATCGATTGAGCACTGTGACATCTGTTACTATGTGCTTAAAGTTGGAAATTATATAATCTATCTCGTTTTTCACGTTTCCTCCAGGGCTTACCCATGTCCACTTCCTTTTGGGCTTCTTCTGGAAGAACGAGTTCATGGCAAACAGGTTGTTTGCTGCGAGATAGTTCAACAGCGCTTCTCCACGCAAGTTCCGATTGCCTACTCCGTGAGGCCCTACGCTTGCTTCCAGCTCCCGTCTTGTCCCTATTTTAGCATTGAAGTCACCCATGATTATAATGTATCGTGAGTGTCCTTTCCTCATCGCTTCGGATATGTCTTCAAAGAACGACTCTACGTCTTCATCACTATGTGTGCTAGTTGGTGCGTACACCTGGATGATTTTGAGGGAGTAACTTTTGTTCAAACGTATGACAGTATAGGCTACGCGAGACGATACGCTGCCAAGTTCGGTTATGTGCTTCACAAGGTTGCGCTTTACTATAAATCCCACGCCGCCATAGGACGTATTTTCTTCGCCTCTGTAGTAGAATAGGTCTCCTGACTCAAGCCTTACAGTACCCTCCCCCTGTCGTCTGGTTTCGCTCAGTCCGACTATGTCGTAGTTTATAAGTCCTAGCTCTTTCTGCAGCTCCACCAATCTTGCTTCCTCTCTCAAAGTCCTTACATTATATGTCGCCAGGGTCAGTTTAGTTTGGCAGCCGGATCGTACCCAGGGATTCTTCGCACCCCCTGCCCCGCCGTTACCGTAACTGCTGCCGTGGCTCGGGCTAGCGGGGCTGCTGGGGACTGGGGGCCGTGGTAAAGGTGTACTATTCATAATTGGAGGTACTTAGCCCGATACCCGCCACGTCGGCCACACGTCTTGGCGGGCTCCACACTTTTAGAGAGTATTTCCACTTTCTAGGTTTGTGGCCACCTGTTTGGGTTACTTAACCGCCGCCCGTACTCGGCGTTGTCTTCCGATTGGCACCACCCAGGGGACACGTGTAGGGATTCTTAGGGTTACCTCCTACGGACGTGGAAGACGGTCGTCCCCCTATTTCTTACCTAGCAAATATTACAGTGCAATAGTTTGGCAGCCGCAAAATAAAATTGTTTTAATGTCACTTTATTTGCATGTCGTCAAATGTTACTCTAGTACAAATTATTAAGAGATTACAGTTCACGAACCGCAATATAATGTTGTTGTGGTTTCTCATCCTAAATTAAATTAAGTATACGCCTAACTGAGACCGAAAACGAACTCAATAATTCAAGGAAATTAAATGGACTTACCCATAATTCCAGTAAGTAAAGTTTATTGAAGACTTGCAAAAATATTTTTTTTTCGAAATTCGACGTTTTAATAATCGAGGAATTATTATTATTATTAGTATTTTTTCCTATTACTAATAAAATTAAAAGTATTTTTTTAAGCGGTCGGTATGACATTTGCTAGATTTAATGGCTGATAGAATGATAAGCTTCATGCCTAGTAGTACTAGGCACTAGTACCTTGTAATAAAAAAAAAACTAGGTACCTACTTCAACAGAACTGTCACTTTTGATATTTGTAATCAGTGTTAGCAGCGTGTTTTTTAAGAATATTTTAACGACCTCAGCACTTTGTCTTATTAATTAAAAATATCCATTTATCTGGAATAAATATGGAACTCTCCACAAATTCATATCTTGTAATTTTATTGCAACTTTGTAACCACAGATAGCTCTATGAATTTTATTGCGTAATTTAAATCAGTTTCAAAATAAATAAATAAACATTTATTAGGTAAAAAATGTATTCTAATGCAAGAAAAAACGTTATAAAACATTGATTGGTCCTATTCAGCCTTTACTAACAATCCATTCAAAATTTTGCCACAAAGTCAAACAATTATTACAGAAAAGTTAAAAACGTGTCTAAATAAAAAATAATCAATTGCAAAATCAACCTTAAATCAATGGATTAAGTTTTAGACACGCGTTCAACGTCTGTAATTATTTTGTAATAACACCGTTTGAATCGTCATTTGATTCAATCTCTATTCATCATCATCATCGTTGTCGAGATCATCCATTTGTACGTTGAACCTCGAGGACTGTTGCGGTTTCAATTCCGGCGGTTCCTCTACATCAGGTATCCTGTATCCCATGAGGGCAGCACCATAATTCCCAAGGCCCGTATCCCAGAAAACAATCTGTATGGAATTTATACAGTTAAGAAGTTGCTAGGGAAAGATTTTTTGCAGAAAATTGAGAAATACTACGGGGAAATAGACAACGGGTGCAGAATTGATATCTAATCGATATTGTCTGTCAAAAGCAGTCAGTCGTTAATAGAATTCTCGATAGTGAATGCGATACATAATAGGTAAACACTAACCCCCTTATTCATAGACGCTCTATAGGCTTCTGCTAACTTAGCAATCGTTTGTCCTTATCCGTCACTTTGACATTTGCCTTTCACAGATAAGGACAAACGATTACTAAGTTAGCAGAAGCCTTAGAGCGTTTATGAATAAGGGGGTTCAAGTTTTAACCCAATTACAATCAATTGAAAGCATTGTGTGTTCAATTATTAGCCTTCGAAAAGATCCATAAATACTATTCTCAACTTCGAGCAAAACTACATAAAGTGAAATTATGTTTAAAATAGTTCAAATTCAAAGCCTAACTACAAGTTCATCCCTGTTTCCTCTACTTCATTTTCCAGTACACAGATGTAACCGTGTAAGAGACTACCGTCATGTCCAGTGGCCACAATCATGGAGATCATTATTTTCAAAGTAAACAACTTCAAAATCTCACCTCGTTGTTAATAAGATATCTAACGTAGTATATCTCATTGAACTTTTCAAATCCCAACTCTCCGACTTTTCTTTGCATATCGCCTGTGGTAATTATGCCGGCTATAGCGGGGATGTTGGCACTTGCTGCCAAAAGGAATGCCGACTTTAGCATCTCCTTGCCTATCCCTGGAAGAACCGAGAACTGTTCAGGATCTTTTTGAATACAGAAATCTTAAAGTTTGGTCAAGTGTCAACAGAAAATTGATGACGATCAAAAACGAAGACTAGTGTTTGCTAAATGGATATTTATATTCCTTGTATTTTTTCTCATCATTATTCCCCTGACGTATACGTATGGTCTCAGCCTAGTTTCAATACTAGATTATTTTATAATAAAGTATTTTCTTAAAAGGAAATTCGTAAACATTAGTAAGACGACGATGTCTAGTATTTTTAAGCAATTTTATCGGAAACGCCGATGTTTTTCGTGTGATCATTCTTCGACAACGAATTATTAAGTTTGAGCCTTCCGTGAAGACATCAACAGAGCCAAAAATACTTCCTTAACAGCCATTTCCCGTTACTTTGAGGGAAAAAAACAGTATTCCTCAATAACACACTAAGCACAAAAACTTGATTCCTAACTCATCTCCATGGAAACCTGCGGGCTTAGCAAAAAAGGCGCCCGACAAATAAAATAAAGGCATAATATTATGCTAGTTTTATGGGCGAGCAGGGCATCGATATATGCAAACAGTGCCAATAGAAATGAATGGTCGGATATAAAGAAGCGTCCAACAATGCTTATGGCCTGAATATTATGATCGGTAGGTCTGAAGAAAAGAAATTACTTGGAGCCATGTGTTTCACAACTGCAGGATTACAGTCGACGTTTCTGCTGAGGCAAACGTTCACTGATAGCAATGCGGATCTTGCAATTCAAAACCTTATTTCGCAATAGTTTTTCCTTTATCCTATTATTTATAAGTAGAACATAGACAGGAAAAACCTTCAACCTACTTATCCTAACCCTAAAAACCTAAATTTACAAAATGTAACTGGCTTTTCAAACTAAAAAATACTCCTAAAAATAATCATAAAATACTAAAAACCCTTGCTACTAAAACAAGAAGTTAGAGCATCTGATGCGTGCAAGAAAGCAAGTCAAACAGAAAAATTGCCTGTAAAAATACCTAAAATTATTAGACCCTAAATCTTTTCGGAGTCCGTCGAGCGAATGGAGTTAGGTCACCCCTGAAATAAAGAGCCAGTATTTTAACGTTGGAGAACGTTTGTGAGATGTATTTTTAGACATTAGACTTTATTCAAGGAAAGCTTATAACTGATAATTTAAACGAGCAATTTAATTCAGTAAAAATAGCTCAAAACGTGGCAAAATATATGGAGAACATTTATCTATTGGGATGGATACCTTATGGGGTGAAGACAAAATTTATCAACTCTCCCCCCTCCTCCGGGGTGCGCGTCCCCCCCCCAGGCCCCCCGAAATGTCCCGAAACGCGGTTTTTTGAACTTTTTGAGAAAACTGTTCGCGATACAGAAAAAGTGTGTAAAAATGAAATAATTCACAATAAATTTACTATAAATCTACCATACACATGAAAGCGGTATCTCTTATGGTTTTGACGCAAGAAGACGCTGAAAATCATATTTTTTTGTTTTTTTACAATAAATTTTATTAAAACTTCAGTTTTCTCAGAAAATACTCATTTTACAACTAAAAAATGTTTGACTTAAATAAACAATGGAATATTTTCTTTAAAAAGAGGTATTATTTATTTATATATTAGTTAAATTGACCATTTTATGATAGTTTAAATATTTAATTTGTCATGAACAATTTTTTTTACTTGAAGATTAGGTATGTTTAAAATGTTTTTTATATAGTTTAGAGTTAATTATAAACCACGCTAGTGTAATTTTGTTTATTTATTTTTTTCAGATATCCGCAAATAATAAGTATATTCATTCATTTCCAAAATGGTACTAAGATGTTTATTTAATATAATCAACTATTTATTTAAATTTACACTTTTATTTAAGTAACTTACATTGAAATTGAAGAGAGACATTGAAATAAACAATTGTTAACACTCTTATTATCTGGGGGCACGGTAGTGCCCCAGCTAAGATAGCCAAGTGAAGCGCAAGAAGGGCACTAGTTACCTCTTCTCGAACCGCTTTGTCGTTATTTTGTACCCTCATAACTTGGTTTTGGATTGTACGAGATAACTAAAATTCTCGGGATATGATGTGAATAGTGGACTTATTACAAGTGTAAAGTTTCAATTGCATAGCTCTTATATTTAAAATTTTATTGATATCTAAAAAACTAGTGGTCGTCACTAGTGATCATCATATTAAATTCCTAGAATGCTCAAATTTGGTTTGTAAGCTAGATACAGTAGTAGTATACAATCAACAGCAAAAATCTAAAATTTGGAACTTTAACTCTTCCTTCAATCGGTCAAACAAACTAGCGAATGGATATTTTGTACGAAACTTCGCAAATTTTGATGCCCAGCGGTCTGAAAATTGATAAAGAGAGTTGTTAAAAATAATAAACTGTATATTTCAGAATTTTCAGTAAATTAAACTAAATTGGTGGATGAAATTAAGCGCGTGCCAAATGTTGTGTTTTCTGAAGGCACTTGTCATAAGCAACAACTTACAAACTTTTTACGTTCTAACTCTACAAGTGTTTAAGAGTTTGTAAAGTCTACAATTTAGTAAAAATAATGTCGTTGGCCGTTTTGCTACCGTCATATAGGCGTAGTAAAATAATAGTTATAATAATACTTTATTTACTTTATTTGTAATATGTGATCGTTTCGCTGCCGCCGGGGCAAGCGGTCCAGGAATAAGGACTACGAACTAGTCTGTAATATGTCGAGCATCACTCGACTTTTATACGTGAGTTATTCGTTTGTGTGATTATAATTATCATTACAATAGTTCTTATAGTTACGAATTTCAACTTTCTAGGACGTAAATTTGTTGACCACCAGTGAGTGAGTCAGTGACGAAATCAGAGTTTTTTAGATATCTATAAAATTTAAAATATAAGAGCTTGTAATAAATCCACTATTCACATCATATCCCGAGAATTTTAGTTATCTGGTACAGTCCAAAACCAAGTTATGAGAGTACAAAATAACGACAAAGCGGTTCGAGGAAAGGTAACTAGTGCACTTCTTGCGCTTCACTTGGCTATCTTAGCTGGGGCACTACCGTGCCCCCAGATAATAAGAGTGTTAACATTGTTTATTTTAATGTAAGTAGTTAAATAAAAGGGTATACTTAAATAAATAGTTGATTATATTAAATAAACATCTTAGTACCTTTTTGGAAATGAATGAATTTATTCACACTAATTATTTGCGGATAACTGAGAATAAATAAACAAAATTACACTAGCATGGTTTATAATTAACTCTAAACTATATAAAAATCATTTTAAACATACCTAATCTTCAAGTAAAAAAAATTGTTCATGACAAATTAAATATTTAAACTATCATAAAATGGTCAACTTAACTAATATATAAATAAGTGATACCGCTTTTTAAAGGGAATATTCCATTGTTTATTTAAGTCAAACATTTTTTAGGTGTAAAATGAGTATTTTCTGAGAAAACTGAAGTTTTAATAAAATTTATTGTAAAAAAACAAAAAAATTATGATTTTCTGCGTCTTCTTGCGTCAAAACCATAAGAGATACCGCTTTCATTTGTATGGTAGATTTATAGTAAATTTATTGTATATTATTTCATTCCTACACACTTTTTCTGTATCGCGAACAGTTTTCTCAAAATCTTCAAAAAACCGTGTTTCGGGACACTTTGGGGGGCGTGGTGGGGGGACGCGCCCCCCGGAGGAGGGGGGAGAGTTGATAAATTTTGACTTCACCCCATAAGGTATCCATCCCAATAGATAAATGTTCTCCATATATTTTGCCAGATTTCCCATACAATGGATTCTTATTTGCTTGAGCTAATTGTTTGAGAAGCTGTGAACGGCGTTTATAAAATGAAATGAAATGAAATATTTTTATTGCAAGAATACAGTTCACAAGTTATAGTACATACCTACCTCATCTGTGTTCTGCCTCATACTCGTAGGCATGCTGAAATTTTGTGTTGTAATAAAGTAGGTATTTATTAATAAATTGACTTCTGCTAGACTATTTTTTTTTTAATGTATTTATTTAAATTATTTTAGTGTCCCTTACGCATAAAAAACCTTGATGCACCACTCAATCCAATCATAATCTAGTAATCGTATCACTATTGAATTCCCATTGTTCTCCGTTGAGGGTTGAACTATTATTGTATTACGCTTGACATGTTTCCATACATTTATCGACGTTCAAAGTATACGACGGTGACTTAATTTGGAATCCAAAACTACGATGAAAAATTATAGAACTGCTCAATCACACTAACCCCTGTCGAAATATTCTGTAATAATCGGATGACCTTGTATAGGCTGAGATGATGATGATACATACCTCTATGCCGATACCTCGGCTTAAGTGCAATGAGGTAAACCTTGAAGTATTTCCTCACACCAAGTTTCGAGTAAATGTCCACCGGCTTTTCAACGGCATTGTAGAAAGTCATCACCGTACTGTACTGAGGGTTATACGTTATCTTCACACGGCTGAAGGTGCGGGAGAAGGCTTCTGGAAAACAAATTCCGTATTCAGAGTTCAGGTTAAGGGATAAATGCAACAGCACAATCCGTGAGCCCACAGAATTCCGTTAAATTGAGGCTTTACAAAGACAATAGGTGCTTGACTTTTTGCGGTAAGTTTAAAAGTTTTGCGAGTTAGACAGAAAGAACAGCCTCACCTTCGTGTGTTAACGGTTACCGCCGATACCAGAAGTATTTTTTTTTAAATCCGAATGGCATTGGGGTCTTACGTAAAATTGTGTTAAATGTTATCTTCATATTTCATATTTATTCAAATTGCATCCATGGTATTTACATAGGTGTTATAAAATATACTTAGATCTAAGGTATTTTCATTCTCACCTGTCCTATTTGGTAAACAAAATTCTAACCTCAATGTGCAATTTTTTTTAAAGAATAAGGTGTATTATGTTATCAAAATAAACCTGAGGCAATATTTTGTATATAATTTTGCCGATATTTTAACTCCAGTTCCTTCATTTACGATGAAATAGTTAAAAAATAACAAAAATGAGACGTTTTGAGGTTAGAATTATGTTTACCAAAAAGGACAGGTAAGAATGAAAATACCTTAAACATGGACCCTAGTAGGTTATAGCAATGTTATTATATGTATTTAACTTACAATAAACTACGATACAGCAATATTATATTTATTATACAATACAACATGATAACATTCTTAAATATAATTTTGAAATATCACGATTTAAATTCCAACAATATTATTATTATTATTTTTATTCAAACAAACATTGCAATATAATGTCAAAAATCTTAATAAGTACTTGGCTTTTATCCGTAGCTACTGTCACGTGAATAGTTACGAGTAGATCTGACGGTTGTGTTCCAGCATTTTACTAATTTCCCATGGGATTTGACGATAATTCCATAGGGACTCTCAAAAAATCCCACCGCAGTCCAAATTTACCAAAACTTTCATTTATAAACTTAGCGATTGACATCACAATCAATCATCACGCCCAAATTCATTCACACATGTTACCTCCAAACGAACTCCCATCAAACACTCAAAACACGCGAACCCAAAATTAAACTAAAACCCAAAACTTCTAAAGGCCCGTGTAAATATTTCGCCCGTTTCAACAATCGTCAAATCTCACTATTCGGAATCTATTTGCGTACGGTACGGATAGGAATAAAACTCGATTTGGACTGTATCGATGGTAGTAACATTAGGGAGGATCCCGTGAATGCTTTGAGCCTAAATTTTTAGTGCACACCGTAAAAAGAATTCCGATTCAGCTTTAGGATTCGCGTTGTGGTGCCATTTAGAGGCGATGGCGTACTTATTTATATTTAAATTTTCATGATAGTGTAAAGATCCTCTCTTACATCCAATGAAAGTCAGTTTGGTAGCGGACATCGTTTTATTCTCTTGGTCAACAACACAGTAAATTGAGCTAGTTCAAAGTGACCCTCCGCGGGAAGAACTAGCAAGAAACCTCACGGGCATAGTCTTTTCTTATTAGTCGCTACGTGTTCTATTCCATTAATACAGATTTACACTTCGGACTTATTACTACACATAATTAGCATCTCACAGTCGGAATCACAATACAATCGGCGCGTCCCGAGCGCTTGGCGCCAAAACAGTGCCGTTGAGATCTGTCAGCTGTCAACGTCACTGCCCTGTCCAATGAGTTTGTTCTCTTTACAAAGTCTGTTTCCATTTACCATAACGAAGGATCAGAGTTGAATTCTTAACAGTCGGCCGTCCTGACCTATGCCTGACCTCAGGCAACACTTAACACGATTAGTGGTACCCAGCACTGATCCTGAAAGGCTACCTAGTACGGCAGAAGTACCAATACACGTTCACATGCTGTTGTGGGTATATACGCACGAGATCTTACTCTCTTACAATCCAATAATTTGCTTGTGCGTAATCAGATGCATGCATCGACTAAGAACCATGCTGAGTATCACAAATCAGGCCACTGGTGGCTGTGACAGAAAAGGTAAATGAAAATAGAACAATTACAAATACTGTACACGACAACACAAGTCATTTTTCAAATGTTAAGTTATTTTCGGTAAGTAGTATACAATATCAAGTTATTATTTTTCACAAACCGTGGTTCGAAACTATCAATTACAATACAGTATTTTGTACGCAACTCTACATCTATTCGATTACACTCTACGTATAACACTGGTGTGTTTTTTTTCGTAAGTAGGTATAAATTTAATTTATATTTTCATAAAATCTTAAACACCAGCAAACAACAAAAAACTAATTCATTTCTTGTCTATCAGTATCCCTTCTATAACATAACACTTATAATTTGACCTAATATAAGCTTGCATAGCTCAGCGAATTCAGTGAATTCGTATTTCCATAATATCTGCTGCGGCCATCCTATCTCTCATGAATGACCTCATTCGTATATGACATCCAAATAAGCAATCAATTTCAACCAAATTATCGCTTTCTAATCGATTAATAAACAACACAATAAAGACTTCTTAAAGTATAAACATCGTCACATCAGTGTTTCTTTTTTTAATTATTTAATTATTTGTGGCCAATATAAATACTTCCATTATTGATATGGTGTGGTGTACTAAATTCAACATTATTACACTTTCAAACATCTTTATGCACATCATAAATTACTTGCACACGGTTTTCAATATTCTCATTTCTTGTAGGTACCTTTACACCTATGAGTACTTTTTTTTTTACACTATACATGATTGAAATGTTTGTTACGTATGTATTAATTGCCACACTACCGCTCTGTTGCAAATAGTATCATAAGCTTTGTGTCAATCAGTTTCGTACCTAAGCAGTGCTAAGCTTTGTCAATAAATCACTTTTCTTTGTTTTATTAATAACAGTATAGTTGTTGGCAGTAGTCCTGGATTTAGTAGATACATAACATACTAAGTAATTCCATTAGATTACGTAGATCGGCTCTAAACGAAACCGAAAAATTGTACAGCGTGTCAAGGAAAAAGGAAGATAACTCAGTTCAATTGAGCATCAGTGGTTTCACTTAGGCTCACAGTGTGTAAGAAACATGCTATCGTGTTATCTCTCCTTGACATTCGTGTATTACATTTCTCTCTCTCTCTTTCTCTCACTTTCTTTTGCGTTGCCGGTCTAACGCACCAACTATATTCTATCACTAATACAGCAATAGTGTTCTTGATTCAGATCCATATCCAACAAAACAACAATTCTAAAGTACAAGTCTATGCAGCAAGTATGATGGGAAAGGTAGGTACATCATATATTCTCAAATCATAGCTTCTACCCGAACATGAGACGACATACTTTGCTGTTTGTGATAAATAGGACTTAGCTATCACTAACACTATTTATTCTTGTAAGTAAAGTAGGTACACTTCGCTATTGTAATCTCACCTATTTTATCTGCTAAGCTAACATGTCACTAATAAATAATAATAACAATAATTCTTTATTCAGACAACAATAATGTCCATTTCTACGTTAATTAAGATACCTAGACTACTATTATCCCTACCCTATATACCCTGCTCTATTATCAACATTTTCTAAGACAAATCGAATCGTTTATTGCGAGGAAGTGAGTCGGTATAAAATTAATATAGTGCCCAACACCACTCGCGCGTCACCGCAAGGTTTCGCCGTGCAGTGCTCTGGTACTTGCATTGTACTTCAATCGCAATAATCACATTATCCTTCAGCAATCACAATTTCTTGTTATACCTATACTAATTATAGTAAGTATCATATACTATATTTATATTATATACATGTCAAACCCCCTCAATTCTCAATAGAGTACAATTGAAATAAGTATTAAAGCAACTGACTGCTCATTCACTGGAGCGTATTAGGTGTTAGTAACGTTATCAAGACACCAAAACAGATCATTATAATTAAGTACGTCCAGTCAACGATATTATCAGCGCTTCATTTTATTTAAATTTATCATTATCGCTTCAGAATTTGCTCAACGATGATCAAATAATTGCTTCTGATCACTCATTCATGATTATATTAAATACAATTAAGTATAACAAAACAATTGATATTATAAAATTAGAGCTTTTATTTTCTCTTGACTTCGCGTCTGTCGTAACAACATCATGGATCAAACTATCAATTTATAATTTTATACATATTCTGCCCAGTTATCAATAGAGTAACATTGAATCGTCAGTCATGGGTTCCTAATATAACGAAGCTAGTACTTATTTACAAAAACGGATAACTCACGTATAAAAGCCGAATAATGCTCGACATGTTTCACATGTTGTGTGGTTGTTTGTTTGACATTATAATAAAATTGAGTCGCACGGTAGTTTCATGTTGAAAGCTAGTACTTACGCACTAATTAAAACATTTTCATACAAATATTGATAATCACATTAATTAAATTACAGTATCATTTTATCTTTAGAGCCGCATTAATGTTTAATCAATTGCATTTATTTTGCTACTGCAACTCCCTTAATTTTTTGTTATCACTCCAGACTCACTAAAATCGAATACTTAGTTTAAAATATAAATAAATGCGGGCAACAGCTTTTAAGCGATGCAACCGCCTACTGTCTAACATTCATTGCGTTTAATAATCGCTGGAAATCATTATCATCGCTGTAAGAGGCTTCCGGATATTTTACTGATTTATTCATTACTAAATATTGTGTAACGGCTTAGTAATATTACATACTAACAGTTGATTAACCACAGACATGAATTTAAATTTTAACTCACTAGTAACGTTCTCTTTACTTTCACTCAAAAGGAACACGAAAGAAATACTCATGTTACTGAGGCTTAACAAACCAATATCACCATTTCGTAGATATATAAAGGTAGATACTTAGCTAGAACTTCAGAATATTGTTATTGAGAACGATGATAATCCCTTGAAGTCATGCATCGTGCGTTGTATATAATATCTGCTACATTCAAAGACTGGACCTTAAACATAAGGAATAAATTTAATGCGTGTCGCTCTGGTTTCACAAAGTAAAACGACCGTTTTACATGATAATGAAATACTTAAGTAAATATAATAAATATTTGCAATTTCACATAATAACTAGCGCATAATCATTAGCCATTGCCATAATCACTTCCATACAATGTGTGACAAAGTGGTGTAGTGTAGTGTTTGTATGTGTATGTGTGAGTATTGTACACTCTCTATTAATATATGAATAATTGTTATTCTGATTCTTTCTCTTATAAATTATTTCACAATAATATCAAGAAGTATATTCTCAATAAAAATCACTGGTAGTATATTACATCACTTTCAAAATAAATAAGGTACTTAGATCTATAACTTTAAATCCATCTCAAACCACTATAATGGGCACAATCCATCACAATAACATCTGTCTCATTATATACACATAAACATACAGAATACTAAAAGGAATACTATCTCAGTAATGCAACGCAGATGTCTTTGAGCAGTCTCAATCACTTACCATCCGGTGGACCACTAACTTGTTTACCTTCCTAGTTGTAGGTAAGTGTTTAGTGATCAGCAATCTGATTCAGGTAAAGTATCTCAATTCAGTTTTAATATTACCATACCCTTTTCTATGGCTCTTTCCTTCCTATGTAATGGGGCGTGATTCATCGCGCTTCTGGCTTGTAAAGATCCTCTCTTACATCCAATGAAAGTCAGTTTGGTAGCGGACATCGTTTTATTCTCTTGGTCAACAACACAGTAAATTGAGCTAGTTCAAAGTGACCCTCCGCGGGAAGAACTAGCAAGAAACCTCACGGGCATAGTCTTTTCTTATTAGTCGCTACGTGTTCTATTCCATTAATACAGATTTACACTTCGGACTTATTACTACACATAATTAGCATCTCACAGTCGGAATCACAATACAATCGGCGCGTCCCGAGCGCTTGGCGCCAAAACAGTGCCGTTGAGATCTGTCAGCTGTCAACGTCACTGCCCTGTCCAATGAGTTTGTTCTCTTTACAAAGTCTGTTTCCATTTACCATAACGAAGGATCAGAGTTGAATTCTTAACAATAGGTAGTAGGTAAGTCAGTAAGTAATTCTAACGCTTTATTGTATAAATATAAAGAAACAGATACAATTCGCATAAAAATAAAAACAACAATAATATATATGCACAAAGGCGAACTTATAAGGGATCTCTACCAGTTAACCTTCGAGTAGATGAGAGGAACATTAAACGAGGGACTGACAAAGAGTGAGATAATAGATAGATTTGAAAAAAAAAATCATCTTAATAGGTAATGTTGTTTTGAAATTCAATGAAGCTTCTAAATTATTTACATTATACTCTGAACTATATTTTTTCACCTACATGTTTTAAGTCTAGGTTTTCTTGTATTTTTGGTGTTCCCTGTTCCATACCCAGCCTAAGAAGGGAGCCAGGCGTGACCCTATGGTCATATGACTTTATTTTTTAACCATACATATATTAATGAATTTTGTCTGCTAAAACAACAAAATGAGAATAAAATAAGTCAAAAATTTAACTAAATAAAAACTAAAAATGCTAACTTTACTATGTATTACTACGTTATTATTGCGGATGGTACACAGTACCTTGTGCAAGATACCTCTGGATCGCTACCATCATATTACTCACTAGCCCTACCGCCAAGCAGCAGTACTTGCGCTGCTGTGTTCCGGCGTGAAGAGTACGGCTGCCGGTGAAATTGCTGGCACATGAATTCCATCTCAGCCTCCTAGATAGCAACGCATTATGCAATCATATGGTATTGCAGATACCCACCTATAATACCATAGGTGACACACATGCTCGTTAACTATTTTACCTACTAAGCAATACTTTCTAGCATTTGCCTTGCATTTAGCAGAGCTGTGTCGCACCCGAGATAGACTAGTCTCCTTCTAGAATGAACAGTAAGAAAAAGACGGGAAGCCATAAGATACGCCTACGAGTAATTCGTCCAATGCGGTGGTCCTAAAAGGCCACCGTGCCTTAGTCTGTGACAGGACGCCGTATCGTTCAGCTGTCAGTGTGTATGTGTGTCAGAGAAAATGCCTAATTGCGCAGTAGGCATTTCATCTAAGTCCTCTAGGTTGGCAACGCATCTGCAATCCCTCCAGGGTTGCGGGTGTCTATGGGCAGTGGTGATGGTGATCGCTTACCATCAGGTGACCCACTTGCTCGTTTGCCTTCCTATTCACATTAAAAAAAGCGAATTGTTCGGACAGGCGTATCTTGACTTTTGATATCATTGCGGATAGCTCTCGCGCCCTCTCGTTTTACCCGTAAAGCGCCAACAGCGTATGCCTCGCACCACATACGCCGGTACGTAAATTGGATTCCAAGTAGTGCGGCCCGGGTTACGCCGGCAGGGTACGGTGATGCTCCCCATCAAGGAGAGGTGAGGGGACCTACTTAGGGACCGTGTAATTCTTCTTTAGCGTTATCCGAGATAATTTGGACTTGTGATCTGCCGTGATGGTGTTCGACGTTACGAATTTGCGATGATATTGTGATTTTGTAAGGCGCTTGCAACAGTAAAAATACTTTCTGTACCACTATTATTTTATTTATCGTATGGCTTACATCATTTTATCGGAGTTTCTTTGCGCGACAGAATCCGAAATACGGAGATTCGCCGAAGAATTAGAGCAACCGACATAGCTCGAAAAGTATGTACGTTGAAGTGGCAATGGGCAGGCCACATCGCTTGTAGAACAGACAACCGTTGGGGGAGAAAAGTTCTCGAGTGGCGGCCGCGATCCGGAAGACGTAGTGTTGGAAGGCCTCCCACTAGGTGGACTGACGATATCGTAAAAGTTGCGGGAAACCGGTGGATGCAGGTGGCGACTTGTCGTTCATTATGGTGTGCTAAGGGGGAGGCCTTTGTTCAGCAGTGGACGTCTTCAGGCTGATGATGATGATGATGATGATGATGGCTTACATTGTTTTCTACTTAATTTTTTAATATAATTATAATAACAGCGTTGTGACTTGTTGCAGAGTGGAATCTTACACTATTCGGTGCAATTATTCTATGGGTAAAGTTTACAGTTTTCATTTTTTCAAATACACTATAGAGGTAGTAAAAACCAGTTCTTAAGTCTCGCTAAAACTCTGAAACTAGTGGACCAATTTAGATAATTATGTTTTTAAAATATTTGTAGAAGTCTAGGAAAGGTTTCAATGGTGAGAAACACAAGACGACGAATGGGACGAAGCCGCCGGCAACAGTTAATATAATATTTTTTAATCTATCTCTCTGTAACAGAAGCCTAGTGGTTTAACCGAAATATGACCTCTAAAACAGACGATCGTGCATTCGAACCCGAACGAATTGTTCAGAATTTATGTGCAAAATTTCATATAAATTTTATTCGTTTTTCGACGAAAAAACATTGCCGCTCCTCTGAATTTTTCGGTATGTGTGTCTAAAATTCCATTTCAAATTTAATCGCTTTTCAATGATGAAAAACAGGACGAAGACACAATCTGCGGAACATTTTGATAGTAGGTCGGAAAATAAGAGTTTTTAATGATTCACGGTTAAGTTCATTCGAAATATTATAAACGGGATGTGAACCGCGATTACCTTTATTGAGCACCCGATATTTCGACGCAGTTGCATGCATCATGGATCACGGGTAGACTGAAGAAATTGCGGGTGGATGTTATTGTTATTGCATGCAACTGCGTCGAAATATCGGGTGCTCAATAAAGGTAATGGCGGTTCACATCCCGTTTATAATATTTCGAATGTCGGAAAATGTTTGGAATTCTAAGAGGAGGCCTGCAGGCTTATTACGTAACTCGCTCGCAATCACCATCGTCTTCATTTTGACAGTTCATGTATGGGCTGACAATTGGCATCGGAATCAGCTAGCTGTCACATTCATACAAGAACTGTCAAAATGAACACAATGGCGATTGCGAGCGTGTTACGTAATAAGCTAGCTGAGCTCAGCTGTCGGACATCACAAAAGGTGTCTTACGAGTTACTCTACAATATTGCAACGGGCCCCCAACTTGACAATTGTCGGTGACCATTGACAATTCTAAATGCAATGCGTATTCAATATGAAGCCAACCGGCGTCGATTCTCGTCGAGTTTGTAACGTAAAGAGAATAATTGTCATTTATAGGGGAAATAGGGGCCAGGTGGGTGCGTTAAACACTTCTGTAAAAAAGACTTTTGTCTAGCTAGTGTGTGATTCATGAAGTACCTATGCAAGCAATTTCGTCAACGGCAATTAAAATATCCTGAAAAAAATTACAAGGGTGTCCTGTGTAACTAAAACAATCACCTGCTGAAATATTTGGGAACAATTTTTAAACATTTGCTTAGGCTGGAGGTGACCTCAACCCTCTCCTCTTAGGGTGATCAGGTTGACTGGAAGAGATCCCTTAAAGGGATAAGTTCGCCTTTGTGCATGTATCTCAGTGTTTGTCAATTGTGTTTGTCTTGTTTATTTTGCACAATAAAGAGTTTACATTACATACATACATACCTCAAAAAAGGAGCCCTTAAAAGCCTCTGTTACCCTTGGTCCTACTACAGTTCGTCCTACTCGTTTTCGACGGAACTCCGCTCAAGGGCGGAACTCCTTTTTCTGGGAATTTCGCCCTTCGGGCAACTGAAGATGCCTATATTTATAGGGTAGTTACCCTACCTAACCGACCTATATTTTTACTAAAATATTATTGAGTGATTCTAAATAATGGCAGCATTTTTTTTCGAGTAGGACAAATTAGTAGGACCACGGGCAATATATTCTTAAAAGATCACTTTGTTGTACGTCTGTCTGATAAATATTTTACTCAGGAACGCGTGGAGGCATTAAGTTGAAAATTATTACTCTTTTGATAATAACACACATTGAAGGCCCTCCGCCCGCAGTGCCACGGTTAGCTTTAATATTTGATCGAGGGCTATAACGATGTATAATTAAGTTATATTGTGATTTTAATCATGGCAGTGGGTTACGAAATAATTAGTCATTAAAATTGGCGAATTATAAAATGAAGGTCAGGTGCTAAAGACGTACGAAAAGTAAAAGAGTAAAGCAAAGAATAGCTTCAGCTAATTGTTCTCAGATAAATACATACACGAGTATGAAGTTAATTTTACGTTTTTTTTTTTTAAGTATTGTAGGTATTGTTATAATTTTTTTACTTATTAGGTATGTGGATTTGAGGCCTATTTTTTATCAAATAAACGAAGATGCGTTTCGCAAAACTTATAGATAGTCGATAAAATTAAACGTTTCTAACTCTATTGACGTTAGATTTTTGCTATGAAAATTCCGCTCTCTGGTAATAACCAATCAGCTACACGCTTTCTAAGTTACAAAGGACAAACTTCTGTCAACATTTCGAAGATAAAAAATCGTAAACGTAAGGGTAATATTGCCCCTCCCCCGTCCTTGAATGCAATAACTCTCATTTGGCGACTTAACGAAAAATAAGTAGAGCAGAATAACAATCCAACGATCCCAATACAGCTATAGCTCGCGCCTTATTCCATAATAGAAACCAAGTTACCGAATAATTTGCATAAATTTAAAATAATCCTCCAACAATTTGCGCGAAATTAAATTTCTTTCAATCGAAAACTGAATTAAGTCGGCACATCTGCGGAGCAGCAACCGTCTTGAAGTATAAATTACTGGTGTAAAGATGCGTGAAAACGGATTTGACACAGATATAGGATACTGATAAATATGTGAAATAACCGAAACGAGACCGAAAAAGTTACAATCAAAAAAATACTAAGAGGTTTTGAAGTAACAATTTCGCATTTTTGGAGTTTTTTTACGATTCTTTCACCAAAAATGCGACGTTGCCAGCTCTGTAGGGATGCACGCTCATAAGTCGGAAAGAATATTTTAAGGAGCTTAAAGTCGCGAAAATTGTGCGTGCATGTGATGATGTGTGTGTCATTAAAGATAACAAGTATGTATTTGAAATAATGGAGATAAAAATAATGCATAATAAACACTAAATAAATACTGTGTAACATAGCCATTTTTGTGATTTAGGAACTATCATAAAAATGACAAAACACTAACTTGGACGATTAGCTGTGACCCGCAAACCTCCTAACCTAACTCCTAAACCTCGCAACTTGAAATTTTACATTGAATTCTGCCCAGCATTGGGACAAGTGCAGAACTAAAAAATAAATACCCAATCTTTCGAGTCGTTTCATCACATTAGAACTTCCGCGAAAGGGAAAAAAGGGCCCTCCACGGAAAAAGTTTCCCGCATTTAGTGTACTGTCACAGACATAACATCGGGATAGACAATGCAAGAGGCTACTTTTCGCATAAGTGGAGAAAAACTATCATCTTCGTCTTACACAATTCATTCTCACAATAGCATACAAAAGTCGTGGTAGCCTAGCCGTGGTAACAGAGGCTCGTGAGTTCGAGCCTTGGCTCGCACCTCTAATTTTTTCGTAATTTGTGCGAAATAACTTGTTGTTTGTTGAAGGAAAATGTCGAAGCAATTCAAATTTCAATGGTGTGTGTGAAGTTTCCAATTCGTACTGAGCTTGCATGAGAACAGTTCAATGCCTCTCATCTTCCGAGGAGCCTTGTTTCTTTTAAGTTATGTTAAAGGCAACGAAAGGGGTTAAGGAATGTGAGGAGACAGCCTGCAAGATGGACGGACGATTTGGTGCGAACAGCTGGGAAGGACTGGATACTAGACCTTTACTCAGCATTGGGTAGGTCAAGGTTGAAGAAGAAGAAGAGTAATTAAGTTACGAAGCAACTTTATCGAAATTTTAATGTTTTTAACATTAAATGCATATGGCAGCAATCTCGTGTTAAAAACTCTTTTCTGTCACACTTTAACAGCTGTTGAAAATCCCCAACAAAAATGACGAAGCGCCCCGAATAGCTTACTAGGAACTCGCGTTCTTATCAGTTATGCTAGGCAAACTGTGTAATTCTTTAGCGGCGTTGAACACTTTTTGTGATGGGTAAAAAATGTTAATACTCGCGTCAGGCGTAAGACGGAGGGAGAGTTTAAGTACCAGGATAGCAGATCCTCTAAGAGCTTATTTTGAAATAGGTACGATTGAAGCTAGAGTCGCGTTTGATTTTGGAAGTGTTTTTTTGTTGAGTCGTGGAGCAAAAATAAAGTCACCAGCATAAATAAGTGATCATTTTTGTACCTTGTCGCTTTCAGTCGTTACATGATTTCGTATTGGTTTTTCAAACATGTCATTAAAGTGACAAGGTACAAAAGTGATCACTTATTTATGCTGGTGACTGTACTAGAGCATCAGTACATTGTTAGAGGTCTGTCCATAAATATAGATAATACGTACGTTTTTTTTTGTAAGCGGCCAGTACAGTATGCGTCTTGAGCGTCATGGAGATTACAACATTAAAATCTAATCTAAGCTGTTGTTTTCACTTCGACCGGCACTCCCGGACAGCTACCCGTCGTTTTTTTGTTACTGTAACTTGCAACAGACGGTCACAGCTCGTAGATAATTAAATTACCCGGTTTAGGTTTGCGTTTGACTATCACGCCTGATGGTAACCGAAGAGGTTCAAAATAAAGCCCACAAGCCAAGTGTGAAGTTTACGTATGTCTCTGTGGGTTCGTCTATCTTTGTCTGTCTGTGGAACTGACCTACATCAGGGCAAGGTTCCGCGGCTCGACGCATTGTGCGAACCGGCATGTGGAGCGATTGATTTATCTTGGCCACGGAGATTTAGGTGTGAAGAGAGGTGGAAGAGAAATGGCGTGCACGGTCAGTTAAATTTGGGCGTTAACTACACTTGGGCAAACTTGAGCAAACATAGGTACATACATATGCTCCGTTCAGGATAGAATTAGAAGGAAAAATCTTATATCTTTAAACGAACAATTCTTGTATATGAGGTGCTAGAAAATTAGGTGCGGATATTTTCAGGGTATGTAATTACCAAAGAACTAATAAAAATCATAAATCATTTAAGTATTGTAAGGTAATATTTCTTTTGTTTCATACAAAAATTATAATTACCATTCCCGTCCCAAAGGTAATCATCGTTGCATAAGATACTGTAATTAATTAAAGATGCTTTAAACTAACTACGATGCAAATAATCGATCCTCAAAATATCCGATTCTGATTTTCTAGCAACTTGTATATTATATAGTACCTATAATATATAAACCCTCGTCCAAAATCCCGCAGTGCCTGAAGACGAGAGTCTATAATCAGTGCGTGTTGCCAGTGATGATTTATGGCTCTGAGACGTGGTCTTTGACTGCTGGCTAATTGGAAAGGCTCAAAGTCGCTCAACGAGCTATGGAGAGAGCTATGCTCGAAGTTTCTTTGCGCGACAGAATCCGCAATACAGAGATTCGCCGAAGAACTAGAGTCACCGACATAGCTCGAAGAGTATGTACGTTGAAGTGGCAATGGGCAGGCCACATCGCTCGTAGAACAGACAACCGTTGGGGGAGAAAAGTTCTCGAGTGACGACCGCGAACCGGAAGACGCAGTGTTGGCAGGCCTCCCACTAGGTGGACTGACGACATCGTAAAAGTTGCGGGAAACCGGTGGATGCAGGTGGCGACTTGTCGTTCAGTATGGTGTGCTAAGGGGGAGGCCTTTGTTCAACAGTGGACGTCTTCAGGCTGATGATGATGATGAATATATAAACCCTAATTAGATCGATTTATCACCCCCGAAACGCCGTGCATACCAAATTTCATGAAGACCGTTGGAGCCGTTTCTGAGATTCAGATTGCTCCTAAGCTTACCTATGCAGTGTGAGGTCATTTTATATAGATGATTTTAGTATTTGTAGTAATAGCGGCAGTTCACGGTTCATGAGAACAGCCTGACGGACGGACAGCGAAGTCTTAGTAATAGGATCCCGTTTTTACCCTTTGGGTATGGAACCCTAAAAAAGAGCTCTAGTGGTTCTTTGATCAAGAATCTTACTAATATTATAAATGGGAAAGTTTGTGAGGATGGATGGATGGATGGATGTGACGATGTGAGTGTGTTTGTTCCTTCTTCGCGCTGAAACAACTGGACGGATTTGGATGAAATTTGGAAAAGAGATAGCTGGTACCCTAGATTAACACATAGGCTACTTTTTATCCCGGAAAATTGCATAGTTCCTACGGGATAGCGATAAACATGTCAAAGATCGTAGTTGTCTAATGTAAATCTAATTCTACGTGGACGAAATCATACATACGTTTCTCCTGTATCCTCATGATGAGACAGCCCACCAGCTTGTCAGTGCCCTCTTTAACAGCAGCTATTGACATCTTGTCTTTCATCCATATCCTGAGGTTGTGAGTAAATTCGTCAGTTCCTTCCTTATCCTCTGCTATGTTCACTGATCGATAAGTTATCTGAAACATACGTTAAACAACACTGGAACTGTCGTGGTTTTCACAGGGTATTGTAATGTTATTATTATTAATATAAGGTGAAGGTAATAGTTTTGTTTTCCATCGATGAGTCGCATGCTCGTTTGCACCCTACCACATAAAAAATGTAGATTATTTTAAAACTAAATAAAAATTAATTACAACAAACCTGATAACTCACGTATAAAAGCCGAGACAATTGTTTCGGAATATTCCGTAGTCCTTAGCGTAGTAATTAGCTTAGCGTAGCGCTCGCCCCGGCGGCAGCGAAACGAACACATGTGTCAGTGTCATCAGTCAGCGTTCGTTTCGCTGCCGCCGGGGCTAGCGCTCTCTGATGAAGGACTACGGAATAGTCCGAAACAATTGTCTCGGCTTTTATACGTGAGTTATCCGGTTTGTTGTAATTATCACGGTAGTTTCATGTAAATAAAAATTATTAAGAAACTCCGAATGATTTGAGTATTTTCTTAACACTGTACATAATCTTGTCTGGAAATCCTGTGGGAAACCCTGACACAAAAATAATCTGGAAATCTTAGAAAAAATCCCGAGATATAGTAAACCTGTCCGCGACCCAAACATAAAAGTAACTGCACAAAGCCATCTCGTAGAATTAATCTAATTATCCAGTTGAAACGAAACTTGGTAAAATTGGATGGGAATTGAAAAGCTATGTCCTCTGGATAAACTCCAAAAGAGGTTTATTAAAAAAAGAATCTCAAAGATTTGTCGAGTATTCTTAAAAGAAGCAGCGCGGGCGCGAGTTGTAGCGAGTAAGGCTCCTATATTATTTTCCATCCTAATTAAAGCAATTAAAGAGAGAAATAAATAAAAAGTTTATTTATGACAATCACAAAAGTAGTTAAAAACAAAAACAAAAACATGTAAAATTACAAAAACAAATTGCCACAAAAATTTTCCAACTCAGCATTTGCTGGCCTTACAGCCAACGCGCTGGTCTTCCGTTGGGGCCATCGTAATAATTGTAAAACAAACTAATTAACCGCGTCTGTAATTCTGTATGTCTGACTGTTTGCGGATGGTAGGGCCTTGTGCAAGGTCCGTCCGGATCGCTACCACCATCTTACTCGCTAATCCTGCCGCTAAGCAGCAGTGCTTGCACTTCTGTGTTCCGGTGTGGAGAGTAAGACAGCCGGGGAAATTACGGGCACAAGAGGCATTTCATCTTAGCCCTCTAGGTTGGCAACGCATCTGTAATCCCTCCGAGGTTGCGGGCGTCTATGGGCAGTGGTGCTCGCTTACCATCAGGTGACCCACTTGCTCGTTTGCCTTCCTGTTCACATAAAAAAAAACGCTGAATATACCACAATATGCTAAACGTGGCCAATAGGTCTTACTACATCCTGATCCTGTTAGGAATAAAGCCATGATCTATATATGTATGTTGTTGAGATATTTACGTTTTAGTGTCAAATACGTACCCCCTTATTCATAAACGTTCTATATAGGCTTCTACTAACTTAGCAATCGTTTGTCCTTATCTGTTACATTGACATTTACCTTTCACAGATAAGGACAAACGATTGTTAAGTTAGCAGAAGCCTATAGAGCATTTTATGAATAAGGGGTACCCCCACTAGAGCGGCTGCCCTACGGAAAAAGAAAGTAACTAACATTTTTGTCAAAACCGGAGGCTCTGTACTAGGCAGAATTGCTAACGCTTTGGGCTTACAACCACTAAATTTCATAATACCTCTTTCACTAATACCCCTAATTTTCAAATTACCATGAGCTCATAATACCTAAAACTACCTAATATATCAAATTGTTACATGGGACATTTTGACTTTTCAGGTATTTTTAGGTATTATGAGCCCATGGTTATTTGCAAATTAGGGGTATTAGTGAATAAGGTATTATGAAATTTAGTGGTTGTAAGCCCAAAGCTCGCTAACAGTCGCACCACGCCTCTCTGCATCCCGGGTTCGCGATTGTTTTCCGGTCAGTTTCCCTGTGGCGCAAAATATCTTAATTAACTAAATTAAAATTTAAAAATTCATCCTCTCTCTGTGTCAGCTCGCTAATTAAGTGTTCAATGTCTGAATCAGATGCAAGAGGCGCTCTTACACTTGGAAATAGGGAATGCTAATTCTTTGTTGGTTACTTGGCTGCGGCAAAGCCAAAAAAAAGGGTTGTGATTGGAGTGGTAGGGCCTTGTGCAAGGTCTGTCCGGATAGCTACCACCATCTTACTCGCTAATCCTGCCGTTAAGTAGCAGTGCTTGCACTGCTGTGTTCCGGTGTGGAGAGTAAGACAGCCGGGGAAATTACGGGCACAAGAGGCATTTCATCTTAGCCCTCTAGGTTGGCAACGCATCTGCAATCCCTCCGGGGTTACGGGTGTCTATGGGAAGTGGTGATCGCTTACCATCAGGTGACTCACTTGCTCGTTTGCCTTCCTATTCACATTTAAAAAAAAAGTCTACAAATAGCAATAAGCGAGCTCTGCGTAGACAGAAACACTGGGTAACAGCTATAGACCGACCGCTTAACTGAGTCCTCGCCCGCGCGGCACAGGGGCGCGGGGTAGGCGACAAAGAAGGCCGAGAGAGGTGCGGGCGGCAGGCGCACTACCCACCCGCACCTGTCCCGCCGATACCCTTCGGTTCACTTTGTCGTCCTACCCTGCGCCACAGAATAAGTACCTAATAGTATTAACGTACAGAAGGCTCTCTCTCTGGAGTCGATTAAATAAATAAAAACTCTAGCCGCGTACACATAAAGCAGGTAACTAGGTAACAAACAAATAAGCCAGCGGCAACGGCAACCTACTGCCATTATGACGACCGGATGGCCTAGTGGTTAGAGAACCTGACTATGAAGCTTGAGGTCCCGGGTTCGATCCCCGGTCGGGGCAGATATTTGTATGAAAAATACGAATGTTTGTTCTCGAGTCTTGGATGTTTAACATGTATTTAAGTATGTATTTATCTATATAAGTATGTTTATCCGTTGTCTAGTGCCCATATCACAAGCTTTGCTTAGTTTGGGACTAGGTCAATTGGTGTCAATTGTCCCAAGATATTTATTTATTTATTTATTTATTATTATCCCGCCCGGCAGGAGTGCCGGTTGAACGTACCTAAACTGCAGAGTGTACACCCCCTGGCTAAGCAGTCGGTCTATAGTACCTCATACATATGGCTGTAATTTCACAGGTTGTTTCACTTTTCACGACAGAACTCAGACACAAGTATACCAGGCCATTAAGATCACTTCGGTCTTCGGAAAGAGACAATTGGCGTCACGTAAGTTAGAGTGAGACAGCGCTCTACGAAGCCGAAATTAGCCGAGACCGATGTGCAATCTGTATGACCGGTTACTACAAAGCCGTGGTAGCCTAGTGGTTTGACCAGTGGCCTCTCAAGCAAAGCGTCGTGGGTTCAAATCCCGGGCTCTCACCTCTGAATTTTCGGAATTTATGGGCGAAAATTACATTTGAAATTTGCCATGAGCTTTTCGGTGAAAGAAAAACATCGTGAGGAAACCTGCACACATCTGCGAAGAATTTCAATGGTGTGTGTTAAGTTCCCAATCCGCACTGGGCGCGCGTGGGAACTGTAGCCCAAACCCTCTAATACACGGAGGAGGGCTATGCCATGAGGCACGCCGAATTACGCGACAATTAAAAAAAAACAACAACAACATCGAATTCGGAATAAAAAGGCTATAATTTATTTATTTTTTACTGCACTGCTTTACCTTGCTCTTACAACTGCCTTACCTCTTCAGGCAGATAGTGCTTCTTCAAGAGCCTCACGGTGTCCTCATACCGCTTCTCCTGCAGGTCTTCGAACCTGACGCCGCAAGGCACGCGGCCCCAGATGGAGGGGGCCTTTATCCGGTCTTCCAGCACCTTCATCTTGGCCAGGATCTCGGCTTCTGTCATCTTCGCCATGGCTGGTCAGCTGTTTAAAAGAAGCGTAAGGCTTTTCAACGCTATACTTACAAATATCACAAGCTCTGCTTAGTTTGGGACTGGGTCAATTGGTGTAATTTGTCCCATGATTTTTATTTTTATCAAACTAATATTATAAATGCAAAAGTATGGGTAGATGGATGGATGGATGGACGGATGGATGGATGTTTGTTTGTTACTCATTCACGCCAGAACGGCCCAACGGATCTGGATGAAATTCGGCACATAGATAGAGTAGCACATAGGCTACATTTTATCCCGGAAAATTGTGTAGTTCCCGCGGGATAGCGATAAACGAATTCTTTGCAAACGAAGTCGCTGGCAACAGCTAGTTTTTTATAAATTTAGTTAAGAAGATAAAAGTCGTGGTAGCCTAGTGGTTGACCTGTGGTCTCTCCAGCAGAGGGTCGTGGATTCGAGCCCGGGCTGGTACTTCTGAGTTTTTCGGAATTTATCTGCGATATACCTATTACATTTTAAATTTGAAATTTGAAATTTTACCGTGAGATTTTCGGTGTAGGAAAACATCGCAAGGAAACCACACATCCGCAAAGCAATTCAATGGTGTGTGTGAAGTTACAATACACGGAGGAGGCCTATGCCATGAGGCACGCCGAATTTCGCAAATACAAAAATAAATGACAATAACAACAACAACGTGTATTTACTGAAATTGAAGCGAATTCGGAATAAAAAGGCTTATTATATAAATAAATGATTAACAATCCCGGGACCTACCTACTACAACAAAAACAAACTACTAACCTTAAAAACGGACTTCTTCAAAAATAAATAAATGAGTCGTACAAAATTAATTAAAATTGTTATTCAAAGCATTGTTGTTTTGTTGTCCCATTTAATATAGTAAAAAAATGTTTTAATATCGTTTAATTTTGGTGAAAGCTGACGTTCGTATCATAACATGATTTTGTTTGGATTGCTGACATTAATGACAGACTGTGACCATGACATTACAACAACAGAAGCGTGAAAATAGGTCGTTTAATTATTGAATAGGTTTTTTTTATAGTTAGTATTAGAATAGACACATAGGTTTTTAGACGTAAGTAGTGTTTGTATGTAATTTATTTTAAGTAATTATGTTATTTTTAGATCTTGTAAATTATGTTTGTTTAAATAAATTATTAACATATTTATTAACATTAACATTTTACAGTCCGTGAGCTCTTAGAATTCGGGTTTGTCTTGCTGTCTCACTCACTCTTACAGGTTTGATACTTGAGTACCTAGTGGTGGCAATAACGGCTGTTTTGCAATAATGAATAACAGTGTTGTGTTATTCTTAAATAACTGTTATTGTAAACTGTGGTCTGTTATCCTGTTATATTGCTGTTTTACAAAATGATAATGAATTAACGAACGAAAATTACTACTTGATAATTTTATTATAAAATAATTGTTATAATAATTATAATATTCTTTTATTTCAGACAAAACCATCTAGTGTTAGTTTACATGAACTTATAGACTATGTTAGTAAGTAGGTAGGTAGTTAGGTACATAGGGATATTTATATTACTACGAGTATATTACATAAATTATTCTATGGATTATTATTATTTACTTTTTTTTTACGTTACGATACAATGCGCGCGACCGCTACGTAAAAAAAACGTACGGGAACAAAAGCAAAACAACGCTCTGTTACCTTGGTTGTTATTGTACTGACTGACAACAAACAGCAACAGCAAATAATCATACCAAAATCGCCAAAAGTCAGTTATTTGAATTTCGGAAATTGTGGATAACAGGTTAACAATCTATGTCGATGAAATGAACACCTTATTTTGTTGGATAAAAGCTTAAAATCGAAGGAAGCAGGATGCACGTGTACAAGTGTCTCGCTCTCGCGATTGCGATGCGAGCTCGCGCGTATAGCGCTATCTCCCGCACTCACCTACTTGATTAGTTGCGCACTCGCTTGCGCTTCTATGCCAAGTGCGGCAACAGTGCGCGTATGACAACGTTGACAACAGATAACGTATAGTTGACGATTCGATAACGTGTTGTTCGTTGTGTCAAAATAATGCATTACGTTATCTGCTATTGTAATAACGACCACCACTATACTTGAGTCGGCCGAGTGAGGGAGACAGCACGTCAAACCCGAATAGCATTCCAAACCCGAACCCGAATACCGGTGCTGGCAAAAAATCAGTGAAGCCTCGTGAAGCCCCGTGAAGGATAAAGACGTTATTTTGTATGTTTGTATGTATGTAACAATACAGTAATATAAAAAGAGTCCTTTGCAGATTCATATAACTAATAAAATAACACATTAAGTATTTAATTAATACGTTCTCGGATTGGTCGATTCGGTTGTTTAATCAGAGTAACACCTGCTTGGTTCCGATTCTACTTCTGATTGGGTGGCCATGCGGTTTTATTACAGTGGACAGTCTCGCCCATTTTCGCAATATTTTATTTGGCTTGAAATTTGCTACGCATATCTGTTTATTGGAATACAGCTTGGTTGGCAAAGCGCGAAAAATACTTTTTCACGTCTCATGCTCAAAAAGTTCGACTTTATGCTGGATGTAGGCTGCATAAAATGGTATTTTATGCTCTTGTGCATAAAGTAAAATCTTCGTCTAAGACCAAGACAATCGGGTGCCAACAGCCACAAACAATCACTAAAACTTTACGACAGCATATTTTGTTATTTTTTTTAAGTTTATTTTTTTAGTTATAATCTGCGGTCTATTAAACTGTTAAATTAGTACCTAAAACTAGGCAACAATAATTGACAAGTTATTATTGAAACAAATAAGTACATGAAAAATAAAACTTTTTAAAATATAAATCAACACCTGCCTACTCGAACCTTACCGCAGTATCACGTTTAAAAAAAAGAAAAAAAAAGTTAATTGGCGGGAACGTCCTATTTTCTCTTAGTAGGATTTATGTTGCAATTTGTTACAGTTATACGATTAATATTCAATTATTTCGTCAAGTGAAGAGGAAATAACACTGACTCCTAACACAGTCAATTTGACAGGAAAAACCATTAAATATATCGAATTGTTCCAATGTCACATTTAATTTTAATTAACTTTTTTGCAATGTTTTTGTTTTGTTTCTTCGCAATCTAAGTGAAAAGCAGAGTGTATAATTCGTTCATAAAACCCATTTTCCCCTCGACGTGTCTATCCACCCTCGCCGTACCGGCTCGGGTAGCTATATGAACGTCTCGGGTAAAATGGCTTGTTTTATGCTCTTGTTGTACAATCTACTATTTTATCACCCTTATATTTATTAGTGTTATTTTGTGATGAAGTGCTTCTGATTTTTTACGGGCATTTAATTTCCAATGATCTGACTAACTTGAAATTGGGGAATGTATAGACCTCCGACAACAACGCTCATAGTGACATATAAATAATGTATAAACAACTCGAAGGAATTCCAAGAAAATTATAAAACGATAGATTTGGCGAAGAACAAGTTTGCCGTGCTAACCGCGTTTTCAATTCCACAGATTTTTTAATTTCATTACTTACCTATTCTAATTTTGATACATTTTATAATTAGGAATCGGTATAATAACGTAATTTGGGTTGTCTTTAATAACTTGGTAGATGATTTGACGAATTCTAAAGGACAGCACATAATTCAAAAGTTGCTCATTCAATGAAAATCTATTTCATGTGATTGAGTTTAAATTATTTATATACTAAATTCTGCCCGCGACTTCGTCTGCGTAGAATTAGCAATTGACATGATTACGGCTATCCCCCGGGAACTATGCTAAATTCCGGAATAAAAGTAGCCTATGTTTTAATCTAGGGTACCTACCAGCTATCTTCGTTCCAAATTTTATCCAAATCCATCCAGTCGTTTTAGCGTGAAGAAGGAACAAACATACACACACACTCACTCACATCGTCACAATTTCGCATTTATAATATTAGTAGGATTTTTTCTTTCTTTACTCAGTTCGTTTTTTATTTTCAGCTATGTATGTGTATGTAGGTACAGTCGTGGGCATTTTTTTTTTATGTGAATAGGAAGGCAAACGAGCAAGTGGGTCACCTGATGGTAAGCGATCACCACTGTACATAGACACCCGCAACCCCGGAGGGATTGCAGATGCGTTGCCAACCTAGAGGGCTAAGATGAAATGCCTCTTGTGTCCGTAATTTCCCCGGCTGTCTTACTCTCCACACCGGAACACAGCAGTGCAAGCACTGCTGCTTAGCGGCAGGATTAGCGAGTAAGATGGTGGTAGCTATCCGGACGGACCTTGCACAAGGCCCTACCACCCGCAAAATATCGATACAGCCGACACGACAAATAAATATATGTGTCACCGACCTTATTGTATGTGTGTATGTATGTGAACTCTTTATTGTGCAAAATAAACAAAAAAAAATACAATTGACACACACTGAGATAAGTACAAGTCCTTGACTACATGCATGCATTTTAAATTTTTAATGATTTTGATTGACTAATCAACATTTTGGACGGCGAGTAGTTCAACGCCATGAGACAAACAAACACAACAAAACACAGAGAGACAAACAGAGACAAAATGGCGACCGTCGCAGTCCAGCTACCGAGAAATTTGTGGACACCCTACACTAGAGATGAAATGCGTTGATTGCTAAGCAAACTCGGTGTCGCTCGCTTAATTCCTGATTACGCTGCTCACTTCCTGTTGTTTTGTTCGACTCTCCGGACCAACTGGTCCATTTCATGTTGAACTAATAAATTTTAACTGTGTTGGTTGCATTTGATGTTAGAATTAAACCCACTGGTATAAAGAAATATCCAAGAGTATAAGGGCTGTAAAATCATGGCAACACATCAGTCTTTTTCGACTTACACCATACTAACTTATCTTTCGTGATTATTTTTCCTTTACCTTCTACACCGAACAAAATCATTTAAGTTATTTAGAACTAGCTTCTGCCCGCGACTTCGTCCGCGTCGAATTAGACTTGAGAACTGATGTTGATAGTAATATGCTGCAATAAGTATTTACGTAGCAACTCTTAACATGTTTATCGTTATCCCGCGGGAACTATGCAATTTTCCGGGATAAAAAGTAGCCTATGTTTTAATCTAGGGTACCAACTAACGTCGTTCCAAATTTTATCCAAATCCGTCCTGTCGTTTTAGCGTGAAGAAGGAACAAACATTACATACACACTCACTCACTCACATCATCACATCGTCACAATCATCACATCGTCACAAACTTTCGCATTTATAATATTAGTAGGATTAGTAGGATTTTGATTATAATAAATCTATTTTTTGGTTTTACATACATACACAATTACACACTTAAATCACATGTCATCTTTATCCCTTACGGTGTAGACAGAGCTTAAAATAACGAGCCCTAAAGGCCACGTTTAGGCGATGTGGCTAGCAACCCATCACTATTTTGGTTCCCCTGTCCACCTATTCGCCCACAGTCATGCTAAACGTGGCCTTTAGCTCTTGTTACCTTAGGCTCTGTCTACGAAAGATAAATACGTGGTTTGTGTTTGTGCACTGTACATGTGTGAGTGTGATTGTGTGCGTAATGCTCTTGGTTAACGTTCAATCACCAGTCCAACAACTTTAGCTACATCTTTTTTAATTATTTTCTACTCACGACAATTTTATTTTAATAAACACATTTTTTTCAAACACTATTGAAACAAGAAACACAAAACATCTTAGATTCCAGCCTACATTTTCACAAACGCGACGTCACCCCAATCGTTCTAATGTTCTTTTTTCAAACCGCAAACACTTAAACAAATTGTTTTCAGCCAGTTAGAACCACCAAAAACACCGCCAAATACAGCCCATCACGGCACACTGGCTTGCCAATGTCTGCTCAATAATAAAAAGAAAGAAAAATAGATCGATCGCGTTTTTACGGGCAAAAGTAAAGTTTGCACGGCAACGTTCGGATGTGACGGTGACGGCTGGGAGTTCCGTACACTAAAGAGTTTATTTTCAAACCCCTTGTTCTATATTTGAAATATTGAGTGTTGATTCTATTTTGTTCGTTATAAATTTATTACTGGCTAGTAAGTATAGGCAAAGCGGAAGTTCACACCGTAGCTTTGACCAGTACAAACGCTGTGGAATGGGTAACTTTCAGAAAAAAAAATTTAAGGAGAATATTAAATTTAGTTTCTAAGGCCCACTTGCACAGTCCAGAGTAAAAAATTTTTATCGCTAGTTCCATACATTTGGAGACTACTTAGCCCCGGGTTAGCATCTATCACGGGGTTAAGTCACTAACCCTGGTCCATGCAAGTGGCCCTAACTAGGCCATCTGGCCATGTTATAGCTTGAGCTTTGAAATTAAATTGAATGACTTGACACCTTTAGAATGAAGCAGAATGACTTGACTCCCTTGGAATGAAATGAAATTGTTTGACCCCTATGACTGGAAAATAATAACCATGGACTATAATAAAATAATACCATAAAATAATAAGATAACACTATGGTAGAAGGTATGGTATGGTGGTTTGTTTAGAAATTGGTGAAAAATATTTTATTGAATCAGGCGTTACTTTGCGGAGGTCCATTTCAATGAACACAAAATATTTACCTTGCTACTCCGCTACTTAAGTAACGGACGGACGAACGGATAAGTAGCGGAGTTGCAAGGTAAATATTTTGTGTTCATTGGTGAAAAATTGCGAAAAATGAGTAGAGTATAAGAAAATTACAGCCCACAATTAATGTGTCAGCCATAATAAGGCAGCTAGATACAGGTGGCGGCACGTAAGTAAAACGTTGAGGAGAGATGTGCCGCCACCTATATACAAATAATATATACAATTTCAGCTTCAGCTTTATTTTTAAATGATTTTACCACTTTTTCTTTGAGTAATGTGCTTTGATACTTTTAAAAATATGTCCTTTAACACTTGCGTACAAGGCATTACCATTACCATTTAGCCATCCGTAAAAACTTGTTACGGAACCCAGACCTTTCAGAACTCCGAATCGATATTCGGGCCAAGTCGATACAACGACTAGCGCGACTGCAATGGCACGAAGGATTACGCGAAGTAATTTGTTCCGAAGTTCGGCGGCCGTTTCGGTAATACTTCGAATGAGGTTTTTGGGTCGTGGGCTCGTGGTCCGAGGAGCGATGATGGCCTATCTGGTGGAATACCTACAGTGTAACAAACACCCTGTGATAATTTACTGGGGTGTATAACTAGGATAGAAAAAAAGTATGCTTAGTTGGTTTGGTCACGTAGAGAGGATGGATGAAAGAAGATTAACTAAACAGATTTATACGGGGGGTGTGAATGGATGCGTTGGGAAGGGAAGGCCTAGACGGGCGTTCCGTGATCAAATTGGGGACGTTTTGGAAAAAGGCCAGGTCAAGAGTACCCGAAACCGTCGAGCATGTATGAAGAGATTGATGAATGTGGATGAAGCGAAAGAAGTATGTCAGGATCGTAGCAAGTGGGACAAAGCAGTCTCTGCCTACCTTACAAATAATACTTCATAAATATCAAAATGACCAGCTACTTACGATGCATCATGCTAGGGAGGGATTGGTGAGGATGTTCGATTCCCGGCATTAGCTTGACTTTTCGGATTTTTCCATATGTCTAGAACATTTCAGTATAGTTTAGAAATATAATCATGTAACCAGTTAGCCGTAAAATTATAGTAATAGGAAGTAAAAATTATATAGTAAATTATAGTACGGACCTATTAAGCTGTTCTGGCATGAAACAGTAACAAACACCTCATAACATCATACATATGCATCCTCATAAACTTTCGCATTTATAATATTATTAGGATCCATAATTACAACTATATTGGCTCCTTCCCACACTCACCATAGTCCCAAGGCGCCCAATAACAATACAAATTGTATTAAGACCGACCGCTAAATCAATTAACTAGTAACAATTAATCTCGGGGGCGATACATCACAATTCTTGACTCACGATCAATCTCCCTAATCGAAGGATTATCGATTTACGTTTAGTAGTACGTGACTCGATTCCGATATTTTAGCGGAGCGAAACGGTCTCGATGTTTAATGTCACCATTGTCTGCCAAAGGGTTTTCGGGACATTCATCATCTAAAACCGGGTACTCATCTGCGAGCTATTACTGTAATTGCAAGTTACAGTCACCAAAAACCGTGTGGACGTGACTCACGCGCTGGTTTCGGTGAGGAACCTTGCGCAAAAGTTTTTTTTTATACGGCAAGTAACTATAACGAGCTATTCAATGTGTGTGAAGTTTGAATCTGTACTATACCCGCGTGGGAACTATAGCCCAAGCCCACTCATTTTGAGAGAAGACCTGTACCCTATAGTGGGAGGTATATAACCTGATATGAACTGACTAAATACTTCAGCATGTAGTTGGAATAGTTTGTCTGAACTGACTGCACTGCCCCTATTTAAGATTTTTAAATGTGATTGATGATGTCATTAAAGCGTACGAAATGTGGACTGTATGATAATTAAGGAAAATGAAATACTTAAGTAATGGATAAAATGAGAACACCAGCTAACTGACTGACTCTTTTACTGCTTCTTCAACAAGACAAACTGACAAGCCACGTAAAAAATCATATTAAAAAGTGTGTACAGTCATGTTACATGTATGGTGTGAAAGAGGTGACTTTATTTAGAATCAAAACGATGAAGAACCTAGACAAAAGTTATTATTTAAACTAACCTGCTTCAATCTGGAATTATTCTTGTTATTCACTGTAAAAAAATACCCTCATATTTTATGTGTATGCCATACAGGTAATTTTGTATGGAGACAAGACCAAGTTCTGTGCTGCTGAGTATATTAGTTAGCAGGTATGTGTCTCTTTCTTGTAAGACTCTCAGGTAAGGGACCGATTCTGGTGATAAATCAAAATCCTTATCATTGCCCTTCAGACTAATCCGGCGAATCTGTGTGTAGCAATCGCCACAGTAGTGTTTTTTTTTCGTTCAAATTATATGAAAGTTCATGCATTTTCCAAATTCTTACTTGGTACATGGCAAAGGCTAAAATTTAAGACATCTCCCGTCAATATCTTCGATCCCAAGCGAAATACGCGTGATACCCCGTGTGTATTCCTAGTCACGTATTATGTTGGGACACTGTGGGGAAAAGAGACAAACGACAGTACGCCGGGTCAAAGAAAATGATTACACGATAATGTATCGTTCCGATATTCCTTTACCCGAAAATTATTCATAGAATTTTCGAAATCGTAATGCATATTTTATTATTCAAATAATTAAAAGTCAATAAATGCGTGCTTTTCGGTTTAAAATGTCAAAGTGGTCAAAGTATTCCGTTTCATTCCAAGTGTATCAAATCATTCTGTTTAATTTTAAGGGAGTCAAGTCAATCCGTTTCATTCCAAGGGAGTCAAGTCATTCCGTTTAATTTTAAAGGAGTCAAGTCATTCTGTTTCATTCCGAGGTAGTAAAGTCGTTTAGTTTAATTTTAAGAGACAAGTCATTCTGTTTCATTCTTTTTATCAATAAATAAATAAAGAAATAAATAAATAAAAATAAATAAGGCAGTCGAGTCATTTAGTTTAGTTTTAACGGAGTCAAGTCATTCCGTTTAATTTTAAAGGAGTCAAGTCATTCTGTTTCATTCCGAGGTAGTCAAGTCGTTTAGTTTAATTTTAAGAGACAAGTCATTCTGTTTCATTCTAAGGCATTCAAGTCATTTAACTTAGTTTTAACGGAGTCAAGTCATTCCTATTAAATTAAGAATTAATAATAACGAATAAAACCCAGCACACCATCTTGACACCTATATATTTTTAAACTAAACAGCAAGGAACCATAAACAAACGTAATTGCCAGCTTGATACGAATAAGCAGGCTGGCCAACATTAGCTAAACAAAAATAATCTAACAATTCCGTTCCAAAAATGTCAAGTCATTTTGTTTAAAAATACGTCAGTTTCTTCTTTTGTAATAATACTATAGACAATATTCGCTTTTCCTGCTGTAGTTTTATTTGTAACGGTTACCCATTACACAACGCCTGTGCCGGACAGAGCTCTTGGGTGGAAAGATTGGATTCTAGTTATACGTATAATAACGTTTGCAATGAAATAATTGAAAAAAGACGTCTGTTTCGAATGCGATTTGTGCTCGTAGATTTATAACCATGCAATGAATATAAAAGGAGTTGTTTAGGGTTCTGTACTTCTAAAGGAAAGGGGAACCCTTATAAGATCACTTCGTTGTAAGCTTGTCCGTCTGTCCGTTTCAGCTTAAGTACTACAACATCCACGTGTTCTAGAGATGCGGGTTTTGACGAGTCAGACGGAGAGTAAAATGATCCCTTAAGAAGTTCTGCAGACTTATGCGGAACTTACTGCGGACTTAGTCGCTCGCCTGTCAAAATGAAGATAATAGTGATTGCGAGCGAGTTAAGTAACCTGTTTTTTGTCCTTTTGAAGTACGGAACGGTCAAAACGACACGCTCGGCATATTTCACCATGATTAGGTCATCTAGGTACTTTAATTCAGATCCATGTATTGCATTTCTAAGAAAATGTTGTAAACGCCCATCCAGACTTGGTCCAAAGAAAATGAAGGAAATAGATTTCCTTTGACCCGATCAGGCTTCCATAAAAAAGGAATTGATATTTTCTCAGAACATCCTGAATACACTTTTTGTGTAGCTTGTACTGTATTTATCTTATTTAGGACGTTTTATATTAGGTAGGTACTTGGAAATTATTATTTTTTAGAAGAAAGATTTTTTTTTGCAGGTACTTAAAAGAAAAACGTTACATTCCCTTTAATACCTTTCTAATAAGAAAACATACCTTCTCCATCCGTACATCTTTAGAAAATCGTACTTTGTTCTTGTACTTAATTATCAATCATAATTATTAGATTTTTCCGTTTCACCGTATGATTTTGTAATTTTATTTCTTGTATCATCAACGAAGAACAAAAATTTCTTTGCCACATTTTGACAATCGCATTTATAAACTAATGGTTAGTAGGTACTTTTTATGAGGCGTAAATTAATAGCCGAAATGAAAAGAATGTACCTAATGTAATACTCCTTTCATCCACTCAAAGGTTGACTGGAAGACATCCCTTAAAGGGATGAGTCCGCTTTTGTGCATGTATCTCAGTGTTTGTCAATTGTATTTGTCTTGTTTATTTTGCACAATAAAGAGTTAACATACATACCTGAAAGTATGGAAATGGAATTTAGACTCCTTGCTTCCTTTATCGATGCCAAACAGTAGGCTTATTGTCTAACTCGCTCGCAATCGCCATCGTGATCATTTTGACAGTTCATGTATGAATGTGACAGCTAGCTGATTCTGATGCCAATTGTGAGCCCATACATGAACTGTCAAAATGAACACGATCGCGATTGCAGGCGAGTTAGACAATAAGCCTACAGAAAAGGACACATTCTAGAGACAATTAACAGCATTTTCTCGTCGTCAAAGTTTCTCTGAAATAGAATTAAATTGGACCTTTTATCTACACAGGGAACGGACCCTTACGGAACTCGCGATTTACATAAGACAATCCTTTACCTTACTCAAAGTATGTCACAGATAAGTAACTCGAAGAATGGGTACTTTAACCAGTAGGCTTATTGTCTAACTCGCTCGCAATCGCCATCGTGTTCATTTTGACAGTTCATGTATGGACTGACAATTGGCATCGGAATCAGCTAGCTGTCACATTCATACAAGAACTGACAAAATGAACACAATGGCGATTGCGAGCGAGTTAGACAATAAGCCTACAGATCAATCTTCGCGTCTGCCTTATAAAGAACAAGTTAATAATACCTTACAATAACGGCCGACTGTGCTATGCAAGATGTCTCATTATTATTATAGAACTAGCTTCTGCCTGCGACATCTTCTGCGTAGAATTAGACCTACATTAGGCAGCTACCACACCTACACACTCACTCACTCACATCGTCACATCGTCACAAACTTTCGCATTTATAATATTGAACAAAATCCATGGAAACATTTTGTCAAGCACGATTGAAAAATTAAATTAGAATAGAATAATTAGAAGAGGAAAAAGTTTAATTCAAAATCGAAATACCTCGAATATTTGATATAACTTGCCCACCTATCTCTCCCATAAGTTTGTTTTACTACTTTTGGGACTGCACTTCGTGACACAGGGTATACGGCGGTTAAGTCTAGCAGCTTTATAGGTGAAAAACTTATGTAAATGACATGTTGTGTGTGCGTGAGTAATGTGTGTGAATAGACAAATTGACGTTCTAAGTTAGAAAATTTTCTTAAGTCTCATTATCAGCAAGCTTATTAAGTAATTCGTTTGCGATCACCATCGTGTTCATTTTGTCAGTTCATATATGGGCTGACAGTTGGCATCGGAATCGGCTAGCTGCCATATTCATACAAGAACCGTCAAAATGTACACGATGGCGATTGCGAGCGAGTTAGACAATAAGCCTGTACACTACTACGTACAACAGGTCAACTACTTAAGTTTTTCATTGGTTTAAACCTATACGCACCACTAGTGAGAGTGACATATCTTGTCATAATGCTATTCTGTGTGTCTTCCGAAATAAATCCATCATAGAGCATGAGAACGTAACCTGATCCATGGAAATGGGTTTTCTTACGCTCTTCTTAGTTTATAAGGGAACTCGTCTATATTTAGCTGTGGTAGCTACTGCAGTTGACTTGTAGTGTATACAATCACGTCTTCATCCCTTATGGGGTGGACAGAGTAGGATAGCAAGGCCACGTTTAGCATGATTGTTGTATATGTGGAAAGAGGATTCAAATAGTGATGGGTTGCTAGCCGCATCGTTTATAACATGATTCCGAGTGGCAGGAGCACTACGTGCCCGCACCGAAAGAGGTCACTGACAGGATACGAACTAAGTTACTAGGTACTTACTACTTAGTTGTATACTTTGTTCTTTGTTTCTGTATTGTTTTGTACTGATTTGAGGTGTTCAATAAAGAGTATTTATATTGTATTGTATTGTATTGTATTGTAAGTTCAGAGCACCAGCTAAGTCGACTTCATTGCAAACAACTACTCTATCAAGAGTATCCGAAACTACGAGATTGATGAATAATGGATGAAGCGCAATAGGTGTGTCAGGATCGTAGCAAATGGAAAGAAGTCTGCCTATCCCTGTGGGAAAGAGGCGTGACGGTTATGTTATTTATGTATGTATGTACGAGTAACTACTGGATCTTAGCAACAAGTTTATCATTTACCGAGGTTCCTAGCGTTTTTAGGGTTTCTTACCCAAACGGGAGAACGGGACCCTATTAGTAAAGACTCCACTGTCCGTTTGTCTGTGTGTTTCTCTGTCTGTCAACTGGCTGTATCTCATGAACCCTGACAGCTAGTCTGAACGCGTTTGTGAAAATAATTTTTCACGACTGTAAGTTAAGTTTCGTCTTTTGCATTCAATTAGTGTACCTATACCTATGTCATGTCTCAAGCAGAATCTAAAACATAACATAACCCAAGTGGTGCGAATCGGGTTAACTCCGCGTGTGGTCAAGAGCTGCGGTTCGATTTTGGATCCGTCCGAGGGGTAGAGCAGCAGTGCTTGGTCCGGTGCACCCTGGGCATCGGTTATTGATTTCCTGGCGGTCTCCGAGGGATATTCTCCGTTGGCTAGGAGCCCGAAAGGGGGAGAGGGTCGTTTGACCATGTTCTATCGCACAACGTTGCGGCCATTTTTGTCACAAGATTTTTGTATACTGTATTTATTAGTAGGTACTTCGACATTGGCGAAATTATTGCATCAATCGATGGGGCCATATTAATAAAAGAAAGAAGAACGTAACCCAAACCACAGTAACGTATCGCGCCATGTAGACATAGATTTTTGCAGCTACCGTAGGTACTTAGTAGAAGCAAACAAGACGAGGAAAATTCAATAAAACCACGCAGCGCAGAAACTCCAACCAAATTAGCAAACAAATCTCATTTACCGCATTAATCCGAACAAAATCTATGACTCAATTAAATGCAAACAAATTATTTTGCCGGATCTCGATCCAAGATGGCGATTATTAATGTTGCCGCCGCCGGCCGAGTAGTGAGTTAAATTTATATCCTCACTAATCTACTGCTGTGATTTGGTGCGCGCTGCCTACGCCATAGATTCTTGTCATTATTACAATTACAATACAATAACTCTTTATTGAACACCACATAATAACAATCAAAATAAAAATAAGTATACCTACAGAAGTAATAAGGTAACAATAAGCGAGAGAGATGACTAGAAACTTTATGAGAGAACAGATTTTTGCGCTGTAATGTTATTACAGTAATAGATTTTTTAAGGTTTTAATAATGCTGGTCATTTCCTACGGTTTCTGAACGCATATTAGAGCAAAAATGATATTATGTGCGTAGATAAATAATTATTATAGTACTAGTAATTATTATTATTATTATAGTAGTAGTTAATTATGTGTGAGTCTCACGGTAGTTTCATGTTGAAAGTATTATAGTACTATTTGAAAAGATATCGTACAGATACTTTAACAGTTTATGTCAAAAAAAAAACTTTTAATACAACCTTTTTTTTGCTGACTGTATGAACTTGCATTGTCATCCGTCCTACATTATGAACCTATACCAAATTTCAAGTTAATCGGACCAACAGTTGAAGAGTTCCCTCTTACGGAGTCGATCCTGGCTAGGGCACCAGAACTCCACAACCAGATAACTGGTATTCTTTCGACGCAGTACATGCCGGTCGCCTGATGGAAAGTAATCACTGTTGCCCATGGACACCCATAACATTATAGTAGTGCGTTACGATTTTTCTTCGAAAATAATACCCGTTTTTCGAAGATCCCTAAGTTTTACCGGTCCGGTAAAACTGGTGCCGCCAACCGATTCCAGAGCTCAACCTTTGTCAATGAAGTTTTTACCCACAAACTTGGGTAAGCAGTGTACAACTCCCCAGCTAGTATTAATCGAGAGGCTGCCGGCTATTAGCAATGGATATGTACGGACACACCAACTAATTAATGGATCATCCAGCGCTCATAATGTTCCACAGTATTTTCTGCCGTAAAATATTGCGACTTGTATCTTTTTAGGGTTCCGTACCCAAAGGGTAAAAACGGGACCCTATTACTAAGACTTCGCTGTCCGTCCGTCCGTCCGTCTGTCACCAGGCTGTATCCCAAGAATCGTAATAGCTAGACAGTTGAAATTTTCACAGATTGTGTATTTCTGTTGTTATAGAACAACAAATATTAAAAACAAAATAATAATAATAATAATTAAGGGGGGCTCCCATACAAAACACGTGATATTTTAGCCCTTTTTCATGGCTACCACTCGCCGAGCTAGATCTCAAGAACCGTAATAGATCTCAAGAACAGTTGAAATTTGCACAGATTATGTATTTTTATTGTGGCTACAACAACAAATACTAAAATCAAAATAATAATAATAATTAAGGGGGGCTCCCATACAACAGAGTATTTCTGGTACGGAACCCTTCGTGCACGAGTCTGACTCGCACTTGGCCGGTTTTTACGAAATAGAATGGGCAAAAACATTTAGAGAGTGGTAGCGGTGTGAGGTAAGTACATGTTTTTTGTTCATTAATAATTAATAATAGACCTAAGCAATATTTTGGTTAAATGGAACTTGATAAAGGACTGCATAATGCGTTGCCGTCCCGACTAGTTCGATGGCCAACTATGATTACTAGACGCCGGAATTTTTATTCAAAAATCAAACGTCAAATGAGTTCGAAGTAAAATTTTCAGCTATCTCCTTCTCGATACCTTACCTATCTCTCCTTCTCTTCTCTTCTTCTTCTCTTCTTCTGTTATTCTCTATAATCTCCTTCTATATTTTATTACCAACAAATCAACCAACTGATCTGATCACTACCAACTGTTACAGCAACTTTAACAAGATTTCTGACGTCGATGTTCCAAAAAAAATTTTTTTTATGTGAATAGGAAGGCAAACGAGCAAGTGGGTCACCTGATGGTAAGCGATCACCACTGCCCATAGACACCCGCAACCCCAGAGGGATTGCAGATGCGTTGCCAACCTAGAGGACTTAGATGAAATGCCTCTTGTGCCCGTCATTTCCCCGGCTGTCTTACTCTCCACACCGGAACACAGCAGCGCAAGCACTGCTGCTTAGCGGCAGGATTAGCGAGTAAGATGGTGGTAGCGATCCGGATGGACCTTGCACAAGGCCCTACCACCCGCAAAATAGTATCAAAGAACTGTAATGTTGCCTCAGTCAAGCTCAGTTATTAGCTATTACTTTCGCAGTAAACAACAACACTGTAGGCTTACCCCCTTATTCATAAACGCACTATAGGCTTCTACTAACTTAGCAATCGTTTGTCCTTATCTGTCACTTTAACATTTACCTTTCATAGATAAGGACAAACGATTACTAAGTTAGCAGAGGCCTATAGAGCGTTTATGAATAAGGGGGTTATTGTCTAACTCGCTCGCAATTGCCATCGTGTTCATTTTGACAGTTCATGTATGGGCTGACAATTGGCATCGGAATCAACTAACTGTCACATTCATACAAGAACTGTCAAAATGAACACGATGGCGATTGCGAGCGAGTTAGACAATAAGCCTACTGGTATAGATTGTCCTGTTTCGTGTTACTGAATGAATGGGGCAATGATTAATATTCAACTAGTACGCTTGAGTTTGACTGCACATAATTTAAATATATTATATTCATGCATTAGGTTATACAATTAACTTAGTGTAAAACTACACTGCATATTCACAGCTATATAAAAAAGCGTAATTCAACGTTATTATGTAAGAAGTTAGTATTCGTAAAACATACCTTATAAATTTGCATTGAAACGTATTTGTAATTTTGAACATTAATACATAGCTTTAAAAGAAAAATCCTACTTAATGTCAGTAAAAGAAATTGCGGCTCAAAAGATTTGCGAGTTTGATATTCTCTAGAGCATAAAATATGCTTTAAGATTTGTATTTTAATTCGGCTTAGTGCATTTACTGGAAATTGCGAATATTTAGAATTGGTAGGTAACTCTTAGATTAGAGATTTTGGATTCTTAGAAAAAGGTTGTAAAGGTTGTTTACCTTTGGATTTTTTCGAATGAAATTAGGTTATACCGGTTATAGCATCGTAACAGTGTATTTAGGGAAGTGCCCGCTTCCCATAGCCTTATCTCAGGCACGCATATGTGGAGATTTTTAGCACAGAAGTCACGTGACCACCGGGTTTATGCTAATATTCCGTCATTTGAGACATGTCCAGCATTAATATTTATGCTGTGATATGCGGACGGGGAAATTATGCTATTTGAATATACATTAGAGGGGGTTAGCTTTTAGTGTTTTACGGAAGAGTTTCTTACGCAAATTAAGTATTACCTACTTTTAAGTGAATACGGTACGAGTCGGATTACCTCTGCGTGTGGTCAAGAGCTCACAGCTGTGGTTCGTTTTTGGACCCGTCCGAGAGGAAGAGCAGTGCTTGTTCCGGTGCACCCTGGGCATCGGTTAATGATTTCCTGTGGCGGTCTCCGAGGGATATCGTTATCCGTTGGCTAAGAGCCTGATTGGAGGGAGGGGTCTTTTGACCGTGTTCTACCGTACAACGTTGCCGACATTTTTGTCACAAGATTTGTGAATACTGTATTTATTACTTCGACATTGGTGAAATCGTCGCATCAATGGATGGGGCCATATTAATAAAAGAAGAAGAAGTTTTACTGACTGTTCTTTTTGTTGCTGATCGTAATTGCATTGTCATCTGTTCTAAATTATGAATATTAAAATGTCAAGTCAATCGGACCAACCGTTCAAGAGTCTTTCACTACTAAATAATTGCTCAAATTATTATCTAACTAATCCTACTTCCTACTAATATTATAAATGCGAAAGTTTGTGACGTTGTGACGATGTGATGATGTGACGATGTGAGTGAGTGTGTGTTTGTTCCTTCTTCACGCTAAAACGACTGGGCGGATTTGGATAAAATTTGGTACGAAGATAGCTGGTACCCTAGATTAAAACATAGGCTACTTTTTATCCCGGAAATTGTATAGTTCCCGCGGGATAGCGATAAACATATCACTTGCGAATTCTACGCGGACGAAGTCGCGGGCAGAAGCTAGTATTATAAATGCAAAACTATGGATGGATGGATGTTTGTTTGTTACTCAATCACGCCAGAACGGCCCAACGAATCTGGATGAAATTTGGCACATAGATAGAGAAAGGTCTGAGCACATAGGCTACTTTTTATCCCGGAAAATCCCGCGGGATAGCGATAAACGAAATCTTTGCAGACGAAGTAGCAAGCAACAGCTAGTAACACATAAGAATGAAAAATTTCAGGTCGATCACACATACACACATCACCAGCCTATACACGTCCTACTGCTGGGCACAGGCCTCCTCTCAGAGAGGGTTTGGGCTATAGTTCCCACGCGGGCCCAGTGCGGATTGGGAACTTCACACACACCATTGAATTGCTTCGCAGTTGTGTGCAGGTTTCCCTCACGATGTTTTCCTTCACCGAAAAGCTCATGGTCAATTTCAAATGAGATATCGCACATAAATTCCGAAAAACTCAAGAGGTGCGAGCTCGGGATTCGAACCCACGACCCTCTGCTTGAGAGGCCACAGGTCAAACCACTATTTACCACGGCTTTTAGGTCGATCGATGAGAATATCTGATTCTAAACTGAGTTGCAAGTTCCAATCGAACATAGTTAAGTACATTAGAAGTTAGATAAAAGCTTTAAAAAAATTGTACTTAATCTGTCAAATAGTAAAAACGAATCCTCCTTTATCATCACTAATTGTTCAAACACAGGCTAATTACCCCCTTATTCATAAACGCTTTATAGCTTCTACTCGTTTGTCCTTATCTGTCACGTTGACATTTACCTTTCACAGATAAGGACAAATGATTGCTAAGTTAGCAGAAGCCTATACATAGAGCGTTTATGAAGGCGTAAGACAACAGAGGTAGTGTCAAATTGAAACTGATAAGTTGATAACAAATTATTAGAACTTTCTTATAGCTGTAAATGTGTAAAAAAATAAGCTACTGTTTTTAAAGTTATGCATTTTGTTGTTAGCTGAGATTCAACGGCAGCCCTAAAAATTTTGCATTCCAGAAAGTAACATCAAAGTCAAGATTAAAACATTGTTCAAGTAAAATTGCTATTTTCACTAGCAGCTAAGCAAACGACGCTATTCCACTGCAATTCTCAACGTATTCTGAAAACAAACCGTTTGTAAACAGTCAATAAGGCAAAATACATGAAAAGTAAACAAACAAAAGCGACACGGCTCCGCTGCACACTTCGTGTTTTCTATTTTGCAATAGTGATGTCGATTCTGTCGGTAAAAATAATATTGGATTTGGCACCACGTTAATTTTTATCGACCATTTTATACATATTTACATACCGTTACGCCTCTTTCCCACAGGGGTAGGCAGAGACTAGGTACTTTGTTCCACTTGCCACGATCTTGACATACCTCTTTCGCTTCATCCACATTCAACAATCTCTCCACCACCAACAACGAACCATCCAACCAATCGACCATTGTAAATGTAAAGAAAATGGAAACTGCGTGTGGTAAGACTTAGGACCTTGTGCAAGGAAGCCCGGATCGCTACCACTATTTTACTTACTAGTCCTACCACCAAGCTATCTGTGTTCTAGCGTTTAGAGTAAGACAGCCGATGAAATTACAGACATAGATTGGTTAGTTGCTGCATTGATTATACATACAATTTATTGCAAATAAAGAAACTGAAACTGAAACTAATGATAAATAAGATTGTAAGTTACAATTCATATATGATATATGAATGTTAATAAACGGATAACTCACGTTTTATTTCGTCGGAAAATATCATATATAATGCCTATGATATTATTACCGGACTCTGGAGATTTGAAATTTGTATTAAAGCTGCAATAGGTATCATAGAGGTGCCCTAAAAAGGGATTTTTAAAAAATTTCCACGCTAGCAAAGTCAAGTAGTATAACCAAAATCGTGTCTTACAGTCCTTCTTACTCTCAAATTAAAGACTATTAGTATGACAGGAACGGCTTCAAACAAACTTCGAAAATCAAATATTAAAGTATTAGGGCCACGCCACAACAAATGCAAACGTAGCAAGAACGCCACTTAAACACTGTCTTTTGTTTTCACAAAAAGGTGAAGTTTTAACAAAATTTGCTGATGACGAAAAATAACGCCGTAAAATCTGAATATCGACCCTCGATATCGATAAACATGCACACATCACTAGATAAAGGAATAAAGCTTAGTGAGTATGTTCAATAGTGACCAATCGCAAAGGAAATAACCTTTTACCAAGCAGCGCTGCACTGAGGGTACAAATTGGAAACCAATGAGCGGGAAATGAACCAGTTTAATTTCAAAGGATTTTGAACTTGCTATTTTTGTTAGGAACAAACCGCGACTGCCGGGCAAGCCATATAGCACGGAGATATTGCGGGTGGTAGGGCCTTGTGCAAGGTCCATCCGGATCGCTACCACCATCTTACTCGCTAATCCTGCCGCTAAGCAGCAGTGCTTGCGCTGCTGTGTTCCGGTGTGGAGAGTAAGACAGCTGGGGAAATTGCGGGCACAAGAGGCATTTCATCTAAGTCCTCTAGGTTGGCAACGCATCTGCAATCCCTCCGGGGTTGCGGGTGTCTATGGGCAGTGGTGATCGCTTACCATCAGGTGACCCACTTGCTCGTTTGCCTTCCTATTCACATAAAAAAAAAAGAACAGATGGTCATAATCATAATCATTCGTTTATTTGCTTAAGTACAAAATACATGCAAATATAATAATACAGAGTCTTAATCTAATGTATAACAGTATAATATAAAAAAGGCAAATGTCAGTGACTAGATCAGTAATTAGTATATTTAATTTAAATTACAAAAAAAAGCCGTGGTAGTCTAGTGGTTTGACCTGTGGCCTCTCAAGCAGAGCGTCGTGGGTTCAAATCCCGGGCTCGCACCTCTGAGTTTTTCGGAATTTATGTGCGAAAATTACATTTGTAATTTGCCACGAGCTTTTCGGTGAAGGAAAACATCGTGAGGAAACCTGCACACATCTGCGAAGAAATTCAATGGTGTGTGTTAAGTTCCCTATCCGCACTGGGCGCGCGTGGGAACTATAGCCCAAACCCTCCAATACACGGAGGAGGCCTATGCCATGAGGCACGCCGAATTACGCGACAATTTAATAAATAAACGACAATAACAACAACAACAACATACATACAACTGAAATTGTAGCGAATTCGGAATAAAAAGGCTTATAAATAATAAATAAAATAAAAACAATTTAAATAGTTGAATCTACACACCAATACTATAAACTACCTATCAGCTATTTGTCCAGGGCGTTGGTAAAAAACTCTTCAACCGAATAAAATGGTCTTTTTGCGAAATAATCTTTCACCTGCTACCATGGTGTTACAATCTTTGATGTCGTTGCTAAGATTGTTGTACTTTAATTGCCATGTTGTTGAAGCTTTTGTTGAAATGCACAAAATGGGACCTAGCAAGGACCAGTTTCTTGTTGCTCCTAAGATCTATATAATTCGGTCGTTGGGGCCAACAGATTCTCTAGTGGAGACCGCGGACCGCCGCAGCGTAGGACGTCCGCAGAGGTGGACGAATGACCTGGGGCCTTACATGACTCACTTCATTTTTTAACTGTCATTTTTAGTGTGGATCTGACAGCGAGCGAACCAAAACTGAATCGTAATTGAATCGCATTAAGACGTCATGGTAACCCCCCTGGTTAAAGTCGCGAGTTTACGGTGGGTGCAAGCCGCTTCGCGACGTTAATACTTATTGCAGAACATACTATGAACATCCGCTAGCTTATTACGTAACTCGCTCGCAATCGCCATTTTGACAGTTCTTGTATAAATTTGACAGCTAGCTGATTCCGATGCCAATTGTCAGCCCATACCTACATGAACTGTCAAAATGAACACGATGGCGATCGCAAGCGAGTTACGTAATAAGCAGACCCCGTTGTCAGTGGTGAAAATTCATTGAAAATACTAGGGCTGGCACTACACATTAATATTTACACGTGTATAATTTGATATACCTAATATTTGATCAAAACAATATACCTACTTATTTCATTCATAGGTATATATAATGTGAAGCCAATGCCATAAAAAAGGTTTCATTTGGTGGTTGAACTCTATAATAATACTTAGGTACTAAATTGACATATATTTGTCAAAATATTGTCTCATGTCATATACTTACTTAATTTTATGTTCGGTAAAAATGTGAGCTTCCTGGATAATCGTGCTGAATTTTCTCAGTTCAAAATGGAGCTAATGGCAAAACTGGAAATAAACCGAATGCGACGCGGATAAAATGGTTTGTTATTTTAGTAAAACTGTGCAATAGACGATAGTTCTCCAATAGTTATTGATTGACGTTTATACCAGTACTAGCTTTTTCCCGCGACTTCGTCCGCGTGTACCAGGAGTTTTTCAATCCCGTTTTATCCCGTTCCCGTAAGAATTTCGGGAAATGATCTCTGAATGCTCCCTACACTCCCCAAGGAACTCACTTGCCTAATTTCAGCTTTCTACGACCAATAAAACGAAAAATCTCGTTTTATCCCGTTCCCCTTGGAATTTTCGAAATTCCTCTCTTAATACTCCTCTACACTCTCCAAACAACCTAAATGCCGAATTTCAGCGTTCTACAACCAGTAAAACGAAAAGTCCCGTTTTCCCGTTCCCGTGGGAATTTTGGAAAATTATCTTTTATAGCTTCTCTACACTCTTCAAGTAACCTACATGCCAAATTTCAGCTTTCTACTACCAGTAAAACAAAAATCCCGTATTTTCCCGTTCCCGTGGGAATTTTGGAAATTCTTCTCTTAATGCTTCTCTACACTCTCCAAACAACCTAAATGCCGAATTTCAGTGTTCTACAAGCAGTAAAACGAAAAGTCCCGTGTTCCCCTTTCCGTGGGAATTTTGGAAAATTATCTTTTACAGCTTCTCTACACTCTTCAAGCAACCTACATGCCAAGTTTCAGCTTTCTACTACCATTAAAACGAAAAATTCCGTTTTTTCTCGTTCCCGTGGAAATTTCGGAAAATCCTCTCTTAATGCTTCTTTACACTCCCCAAGTCAAAAGTCAAAAAGTCAAAAGTCAAAAGTTTATTTTGCAAATAGGCCGCCGAGGGCTCTTTTACATGTCTTTTTTTGAATCTACCAGCGCATTCGGAAAGACCATCATTGCCAAGAAGAATGCGCCGCAAGAAACTTGGCAGAAAGTCATTTTTTCAAAATAAAATAGATTTACAATAGTACTTAAATTCTACTTAACTTACCTAATACAATTAATACATTTTATAAAAAGGGATGTAAAAGGTCCCTAAGTTAAGTCCGTACATTAAATTACATTGGTCTATAGTAGAGATGTATAAAGTCTCTACTGGTCAAAGCGAAACAAAATATGCGATAATGATAAGAAAGAGAAAGCAAAAGCAAAAAGTGAATAAAAATAATCTAAGTTTAGTGGAGGTGTAAAACGCCTCCACCGTCAAATAAGTTAATTGGAGATATCTCCAATGTCGATGAGAAAAAGAGCAAAAAAAAAAAAAAAATTATTATATATAATAAAAAATATGAAATATGCATTTCATGTCAAGTAAGTAACTGATAAGCTTTTGGATTCCGAAGGCAAGCTTACGTCTGCCGCCCCCAATGTTGGCTCACACGCGCTCATGTCATGCTCTGAAAGCAGAGCGGTACCGAGGGCATGTGTCACTTCCGTCCTCACAGGCTCGCTATGGGGACGTTTTAGGAACTTCGACGCTGCTAGCCTGTAACTAGACAGTAAATGGAAAAATAAAACAACAAAAGAAAACGGAAATCCATAAGCTTAACAATATACCTACCTAATACCTAACTTAGCACACATACACATACGACATAGCAATATTTAAGTCCTTGTAAATAATTAATAATAATAAAAATAAAAATATTACTAAAGTAAAAAGAAAATAATAATACAAACTAATTAAAACAGGTAGGCACAATATTTAAATTGATAAGATGCTAATATTGATAATGTCTATATAATCTTTAATCTTAATAAAATTTTTAGTTCAGTACCGAGATCAGCAAGTCTACAGCAGACGGTAGCAACAGGGCCAGAGACCGTATATAGATACTACACACACGCACACACACACACACACACACACACATACTACAGGATCACTCACAAAGCACTGGATTCTCCGGCTTACGGTCATTTTTCCAAAGATGGCCATGTCATATTATCGTCGCACATATAATCATCTACTGTGTAATACGCTTTCTTCAAGAGCGTGTTCTTTATGTATCTCTTGAATGACACATGTGGCAGTTTCCACGCATCAACAGGCACTTTGTTGTAGAACCTGACACAGTTTCCCAGAAAAGATTTACTTACTTTCCGTAGACGAAATTTAGGAACGAGAAGCTTGTGTTTATTTCGAGTGTTGAAATCATGGATGTCTGACACTTTCTTAAAGGAATTGAAATTCTTATGTGTATACATAATCACATCATGTATGTACTGCGAAGCTACTGTAAGAATTTCTATCTCTTTAAAGCGCTCTCTTAATGACTCTCGGGAGCTCAGGTTATAGATGGACCGAACTGCCCTCTTCTGTAGAATGAATATAGTCTGTATGTCAGCTGCTCTTCCCCAAATCAGAATGCCGTAAGACAAAATGCTGTGAAAGTAACTGAAATAAACTAGTCGAGCTGTTTCCACGTTGGTGAATTGTCTGATTCTTCGTACAACCTACATGTCGAGCTTCAGCTTTCTACAACCAGTAAAACGAAAAGTCCCATTATTCCCGTTCCCGTGGGAATTTCAGAAAATTGTCTCTTAATGCTTCCCTACACTCATCAAGCAACCTACATGCTAAATTTCAGCTTTCTACGACCTGTAAAACAAAAAAATCCCGTTTTTCCCGTTCCCGTGGGAACTTTGGAAATTCCTCTCTTAATGCTCCTGTACACTCTCCAAACAACCTAAATGCCGAAATTCAGCTTTCTACAACATGTAAAACAAAAAATCCCGTTTTTTCCCGTTCCTTTGGGAATTTGGCAAATTCCTCTCTTAATGCTCCTCTACACTGTCCAAACAACCTACATGCCAAATTTCAACTATCTACGACTTGCAATATAACAAAAAATCCCGTTTTTTTCCCGTCAAAATTTTGGGAAATCCTTTTGTATAGAGCTCCCCTATACTCCTCAAGCTCCTCAAGGAACCTGAAGGGCAAATTTCAGTTTTCTACGATAATTTAAACAAAAAGTCGATCCCGTAGAACTAAATATAAATCCCGTTTTTTCCTTATCCGGTTGGAATTTTCGAAAATCCTTAAAACTGTATTTTACTATTATAATCACCTACTTCTATGCCAAATTTGAAGTCTAGTAATTATAGTTCAGAATTTCGTTGCACTGAATATATAAATCCCGTTTTTTCCTTATCCCGTGAGAATTTCCAAAAATCCTGAAATTATTTTCCTAGTTTTGTAATCATCTAGTTGCGTACGAAATTTGAAGAGTATATTTATTAAGTACTGAGATAGGGTCACTCGGAATCGAATAATATAAATCCCGTTTTTTCCCGTTCTCCTGGAAATTAGTGTATGTGTGTGTGTGTGTGTGTGTGTGTGTGTGTGTGTGTGTGTGTGTCAGGTAGGTATGTGTGTTGTAGTTTTCTTAATCAGCGACCCGATAAACCGTACATACAATACTACCCACTATAATATAATAATAATAATACCCACGTTGATTTTCAGACTTTGTCACCCCCTATCCCCTTTTAGGGGTTGAATTTTCAAAAAACCTGAAACAGGTGTTTACTCATTTATCGTTAGGAATACTCCTGTGAAGTTTCGAATAAAATAGTTTAACTAATCTTGTTTCCCCATACAAACTTTGGACCCCCATTTAACCCCTTTAGAGGTCGAATTTTGAAAAATCCTTTCTTAGTGCACCCCTAGACCTTATAAGGAACCTACGTGCCAAATTTGGAATCTCTAGAACCAGCGGTTTGGGCTGTGCGTTGATATGTCAGTCAGTCAGTCAGTCAGTCAGTCAGTCAGTCAGTCAGTCAGTCAGTCAGTTTCTTCTTTTATATATATAGATGTCAAATGTACACGAATCAAATAAATATTGTGTGACAACCCTATGATTCTATTTCAATGAATTTTCACCACTAATAACGGGGTCTGGTAATAAGCCTGCGGTTCTTAAGTCTAATTCTATTCTATGCAGACGAAGTCGCAGGTAGAAGCTAGTATTGCATATTGAGGACCACATTTTTGCTGCTGAGTATTATGTCCAGCGCATGATAGTTTTCAACAGCCTTTGGAACGGAAAGTGCCGAAGTAGACTGCATCGCGGCGATCAGAAAACTAGGCGCGTTACTGGAGCCAATTCAGGCGATTCCGTTTTATGTGCCTCTGGTGGATATAGGCTTGCGAGTAACTACGGTTTCGAGGTTTAGACGGACAAATGGAACTAAAGAAAAAAACAAAAGAACAAAGTTTAACAAACAATTTGCCTTCAGTACAACTGGCGATGTACATTTAGGGCCTGTTCCACCACTCTCTGTTAAGTTCTAGCTATCTTAAGTATCAGTTATCTATGATACCGTCTCCATTATTATGGTTGCAACATCTCCAATGTAGTGACACAGAAAGTCTACTATAAACTACAATTCAGGATTACAAGGTGTATTCGATCTCACTTTACATTGTATAATATTATATGCTGGTGTTTCTTTCTTTCTTTTATTATACCGCTGTTACATAGGAACTCCGTCCTTACCTCTTGTTTAGTCTCTAAATGTCGAAGTAACTCTCTACCTAGTCCCTAAGATACAGGTATTTTTTACCTAGTTTAGGGGTCAGAATCTTGGCTATCATCCACGGCTCAGTTGTACCAAACTAGATATAAAATATGTTTATGTATAACCTTTGAAACTTTGTACAATAAAATCGTTATTGTTATTATTATTTATTACTACGAAAAAGACAGAGACGTCATCGTAGACAACTGACAATTATGATAACTGGAACATATCAGAGAGTTGTGAAACAAGCCTTTAATGTTGTACTTTATGTTGTCCACAGTAAATACACGCCTCATTTCAAGACACTGAGCGCAGTCACAGTCCATGTGTTATCTAAATGATCTGTCTCAAGATAGGCTCCGTTCCGGACCGGAAAGTCCCGCGTGTCCAGTAAGCGTGGTCACCCTATCCACGACGGTTCTTCCGGAGGAGGACCCTAATAAATATTTATGTAACATCCGAAGAGTATATTAATAGTTGTCGTGTTTGATGTTTTATGAATTTTCTAAGTGCTTTTTCAAGTGGAATACGGAGTTACGATGGCTATGTCGTTGAATGATACCGAGGTTATAAAAAAAAGATTTCTGATAAAGTCACTATTTGTTACACTATACGTGTTATTTTCCTTTGACTTGAGGATCCGTTTAAAACGAGTTAAAAATTTAATACATACGCGACAAACACATAACCCTTCTTTTGAGCCTCAGTCGGGTAAAAAGGAGGAAGTTGTAGGGACAATTTCTTGAAGTATTTTTTATGGTGGAAAATGAGCAAGTGAGTCGCTTGTTGGTAAATGAACATTCATTAACACCCGCAACGCCAAGGATTGCTTGCTTGCCTAGAGGTCTAAGATGGAATACCTCATGCATGTGCCAGTTATTTCAGCAGAAGTCTTAGGGCCTGTTTCACCACTCCTTAACTGTCAGTTATCTATGATTCCGTCTCTATTTATTACTACGAAACAGACAGAGACGTCATCATACATAACTGACAGTTAAGGAGTGTTGAGACAGGTCCTTACTCTCTTTTTAGTGGGTAGGCCTCCTCCGCTTCCCCCCGCCCGGGGGGGGGCCGGGGAGGAGAGTCCCACATAACCTCCGCGCCGTCCCCACGGCGCGGTGGTATGCGTAACGCATTTTCCCGTCGCAAAAAAAAAAAAAAAAAAAGGTCCTTACTCTCCACGCAACACAATGAAGCAACCACTGCTGCTTGGCAAGATTAGCGAGCAAGACACAAGGTAAACTAAGTCTGAAAATACTACAAACAGATTGTATTTGTCCTAATTGCGACTCAGTTCAAGTTTTAGCTGTCACTTTTAGTATGGATCTGACAGCGAGCGGACCTAAACTGAAACGCATTAAGACGTCAGTAAGGCCCCAGATGTTGCCGTTTTCGAAGGACATTTTCACGGATGTCATTTTGAAAATCGGCTCCTTTTACTCATCCAATTATTGCTATAGACAATCGCAGACAAGATTATAGCCAATGTAGATGCCACCTTGTTAGCTTGGCGGCGTTCCAGCTTGCTTATACCTCGGCCAACTGGGGTACACCAATTGTGGAATGTGATCGGGATTTCTTAATACTTAGTTAACTTCGAAAAAAGGCGATACGTGAGAAATATTTAAACAACATTTATCCCTACATTATTATAAGAAAAACGGGATTTATACTCCTCGCGGCGAATCTTGATCCCTGTGACACTTCTAGTGACAGTTCATTTTATATAACCTTGTAATGAGGTTCGGTCACGTTGAATGTTTAGAGGCGAAACTTAAAGTCTAGCACGTCATAATATAATAGAAATATAATATTTGAATAAGAATATAATGAAATTATTAAGTATTTATCATAATTTCACCTAAACTTACATGTTGACGTTCTGCAAAAGTTACTTCGTTAGGCTGGTATCGACTAAGGAGTGGGTATATCGATAAGCATGACTAGGAATATCGGTAAACAGATGACGTTGACTGAACAGAATGGAAGGAAATTTGTTGTTCATGTTCATATGTAATATTTAATGTCCTGGGGCTTGGTAAAAATAAAACAAACGCTTTGTATTATATTATGATCAACTTTACTAAATGTTAAATTACCTGATTGAACGCAAGTCATAATATTATCTTTGCCAGAAAATAGAAAAATCGAAACTGGTGCATCACTATTGGAAACGTCAGCGGAACTGTCAAAGGGATTAAGATTCGCCGCGAGGAGTATAATCACGTAAATAAAAAACCAAGACCAAGACCAAGTGCGGGTAGTTAGGAAAACCCGTGCAGCTAGAAGATGTTGATACCCGCCTCTTCAGTCCTCTCGAGACCATGGATGCAAAGTCGCGTCCGAAACGTCGCGGTATTTACAAAAATAGGTACTTTTTATTTACGTGATTAAGTCCCGTTTTCTTGTAATGTTTGAAAATCGCGAAAGTTTGAATCTATACAACATTTATCCCTGCTATCCCTACATTATCCTTCTAATATTATAAATGCAAAAGTAACTGTCTCCTCTGTGTATGTTGGGCTTTCACGCTTAAACCACTGAACTGATTCAGTTGAAATTTGGTATAGATTTCAGTCCCGGGGAATAGTTTGGCAGCCGCAAAATAAAATTGTTTTAATGTCACTTTATTTGCGTGTCGTCAATTGTTACTCTAGTACAAATTGTAAATAGATTACAGTTCACGAGCCGCAATAATAATATAATATTGTGGTTTCTAATTCTAAAAAAAATCGAAGGAGGTACGAAACCCCTTTAAATTGTAAAGAAAAAGGAACCAAAGCAAATACGTAGCTAATTCGCTGAACCGCATTATAAGCATCCAAAGCTATTCTCAAAGAAGAATCGAGTTAAAAGAATCCTATTACCAGCATGCGGTCACACGCTCTTATCTTTCAACTGGTGCTTATCGAATTCCATATATTAACTAGCCTAATGGCCCAATCGTTTTGCTCCATATGCTACCCTATCGTATTTGTATTAAACCGAAAGTTCAGTAGATCTGGAGATTACCCGTCACAAACTCACAAACGCACAAACTTTACCTCTTTATAATATTAGTAATCACGCGGATCTCGGAGGAGTTTAGAAATATTTCAACATTTTACTTAAACTACATACATACCTACATACATACAATACAATACAAATACTCTTTATACATAATCACGTCTTTATCCCTTACGGGGTAAACAGAGCCTAAGGTAACAAGACCTAAAGGCACAGAATAAATAATAGTACTATAGTACAGAAATTTCACTCCCTAATGAAAACGGCGTTTAGGCATAAGAAACGTGCCTACTTCATGCGTCACTGTTTAACGTATAGCTCGTATTCGTTCACTCGCGGCACGTGTAGCGCTAGGGTTGTCACGTTCCGTTCTGAATATATTCGATAAGGGCAATTAATGTTAACTAACCGGATACCGCTAAGAAGAAGAAGTAGAAGTGTGTATGTTAGTTATCCGTTTGTGTAATTATGATTGATTCTTACGGTAGTTGCATGTTGAAAGGTATACGATATTTAACCTAATATTTGACGTTATTATGAATTAAGATTGAAACTGCGTACTGTTGTCACAGAAACTGTTGTGCTCAAATCTAGTAACGGTTTATTACTAAGTAATGAAATAATAAACACACCGGTCACTGTCCACCGGCAACGAAAAAAAAGATAAATTCCTGTCCCTTGATTTCCTCATGCACCCGAACACTCAACAGTATTTCCATTTCATTGTAAGCTAATTCAACATCAAAATATTCAATCAAATCAAATAACTGACGAGCACAAAAAATAAACAACGCGCGCGCTGGGTCAATGCCGGCCATGAACTGATAGCCACGCCACGGCGTAGCAAAAGTCACGTGGTTACCGCGACGCGCTCCGCCCAGTGCAAGCCCACTGCTAAAGGCCACTTTTAGCATGATGGGGCGTAGGTGGAAAGGGAATGAAAATAGTGATGGGTTGATAACCGCATCCTATAACATTGATTCTTAAGATTTTCTCATTCCCTCGATGGGCTTTTGGCGCTGCGCGGGAAAAGAAGCAACTGGTAGGTACCTACATTCCTTTTTTTCTTTGCTCCTAGACCAGCTTGGAAGAACTACTTTAACTAATAATAATCTAGCTCTCTTTTTATAAGAAAACTAGACTGAAAACTATGGTAACAGTCCTCACGGAGTTGGCGGATGCTTTATTGCACGTCAAACACTTAGGGCCACTTACACAGACCAGCTTATTACGTAACTCGCTCGCAATCGTCATCGTGTTCATTTTGACAGTTCTTGTATAAATGTGACAGCTAGCTGATTCTGATGCCAATTGTCAGCCCATACATGAACTGTCAAAATGAACACGATGGTGATCGCGAGCGAGTTACGTAATAAGCCTACAGGGTTAGCGACTTAACCCGTGTTAGATGCTAACCCGGGGCTAAGTAGTGTCAGAATGTATGGAACTGTCAAACCTTACCCTGAGTTAGCGATTTTATTTTTTAACTCTGACCTTAGGGAATCACATTCCAGCTTCTACGGGGTTGCATGTAACATTCACGGGAGTGTTGAGTCACTTACCACGTCATTATTTAGCCTTATACATAATACAAAACACATCCTCGTAAGCAAAGTCTGTCCAATTATTCTTAGTCCATAAGATATTTATCACACCAGACTCATATACAGTGTTATAATATAACTAAGGTTGGCAAGGCGCCATTTTCCACAAAAACCTTATTCTTAGAATTTGCCGAAATAATGGAACAGTCTCTAAGTTTCCTGAGTGAATCTGGGCTGAGATAATTCCTCGAATTGTCGCATTTAGAATATTAAGTTGTTTCAGGGAATTTCAAATGGATTTTACGGTTTGATGCTTACCTAATCTTTTTTAGGCAAACACAATTGGTCACGTTTTTCTTTTTGAACGACTGTAATATATAGCTTCTATTTTAAGGCTCGACCTTTGAAATTTTCGTGAAAATGAGTTGTGTTGTAACCATTTTATACATTATAACGTAACAATTTATACGTCGGAAAAAATATATCCTAATCTGGAAGATATGAGAAGTAACATAGTTTTGGTAGAAATCCATTTTAGTGAAAGAAAGCAGAGAAAAAGCAATCTAAAGTCACCCCTATTTTTTCACTTGTAACCATTTTACTGCTCCATTTTTTATCAGAAAGAAATGAAATTTTATAATCTGCTTCATAAAATAATGAACAATAACTTTATTTTCCTACTTTGTCAAATTTCTTAAAAAATTACCTCGTTTTCTGAAATATTCCCTCCCAAGTTCCTACCGCTCCCCATTTTCGTCCATACGGTCAGTGCGGGACGAGGCGTGATGCATGACGGACCTGTGTCAATTTGCGCTGCGACCAAACAAATCTCCGTTTTTAAATATTTGTGGAATAAATTTGTTGCGTAGAGTGGACAATCCGTTTCGTGATTCGTAAAGTAGGTGGATCCTACTAATATTATAAATGCGAAAGTTTGTGAGGATATGAGTGAGTGTGTATGTTTGTTCCTTCTTCACGCTCAAACGACTGGACGGATTTGGATAAAATTTGGAACGAAGATAGCTGGTACCCTAGATTAAAACATAGGCTACTTTTTATCCCGGAAAATTGCATAGTTCCCGCGGGATAGCGATAAACATGTTATAGGTCGTAGCTGCCTAGAGTTGCAACATATTTATAAATTGTTGCAGAACTTGAACGTGTGCCGTTCTCAGAGACGTCAGTTAATAATTATGATTAGTTAGAACTTAATTGTCGTCTCTGAGTGTGAAACTTAACTGTAATTGTCCTCTCGGTTGTATTGAGTGACGGTGGAAATTCAACACTGTTTTACCGTGTTAACGGATCAAGTTCAAGTTTTAATTTATCATCCCTGCGTAACCAAAGATACAAAGGAATAAATAGTGCTTAGTTATGTTAATTGGCGTTTCTGAGTGTGAAAGTTAACCTTTGCTTTCTCTCTTCTTCTTTTTGCGTAAAAGGTAGGTACAGAATAATTGTTTTTCGACCGTTTGTCTTCAGAATCATTATCTAAGGGTCCGAGTGGTCTTCAAGCATGAATCCGTTGACAAAAGTTTAAAAAGTGGCCGCCATTTTGAAAATTTTAGTTTTTCAACCGATTGCTTTCAAAATCGATATTTGAAGATCCGAGTGGTCCCCAAACATGAATCCGTTGTTAAAAATTGAAAAAATGGCCGCCATTTTGAAATCTTTAGTTTGTGGGCTGATTGTTTTCAAAATCGATATCTGAAGATCCGAGAAGTCTCCAAGCATGAATCCGTTATCAAAAATTTAAAAAGTGGCCGCCATCTTGAAATCTTTAGTTTTTGGGCAGATTGTTTTCAAAATCGATATCTGATGGCCCGAGTGGTCCCGAAGCATGAATCTGTTGTCAAAAATTGAAAAAGTGGCCGCCATTTTGAAATCTTTAGGTTGTGGATCGATTGTTTTCAAAATCGATATCTGAGGATCCGAGTGGTCCCCAAGCATGAATCCGTTGTCAAAAATTTAAAAAGTGGCCGCCATTTTGAAATGTTTAGTTTATCGACCGATTGATTTCAAAATCGATATCTGGCGATCCGAGTGGTCCCCAAGCATGAATCCGTTATCAAAAGTTGAAAAAGTGGCCGCCATCTTGAAATCCTTTGTTTTTGGGCAGATTGTTTTCAAAATCGATATCTGATGGCCCGAGTGATCCCCAAGTATGAATCCCTTGTCAAAAATTGAAAAGTGGGCGTCATTTTGAAATCTTTAGTTTTTGGGCCGATTGTTTTCAAAATCGATATCTGAGAATCCGACTGGTCCCCAAGCTGAATCCGTTGTCAAAAATATACCCAAAGAGTGGCCGCCATCTTAAAATCTTTGGTTTTTGGGCAGATTGATTTCAAAATGGACATCTGAAGATCTAGCAAAGTGAACGCTTATCACACTTGACCGTTTTATTAGAATAATAATATTGAGCATACACACAAAAACTAAACTATACGTAAATGTTTATTAGGTGACTACTTTACAAATCACGAAACAGATTGTCCACTCTGTGCTACAAAATTATTCAACAGATATTTAAAAACGGAGTTTTATTTGGTCGCCGCGAAAAATTGACACAGGTCCGTCATGCAACGCGCCTCGTCCCGCATTGACCGTATGGACGAAAATAGGGAACGGTAGGAACTTGTCCGGAATATTACTAAAAACGAGCAAATTTTTTAAGAAATTTAAGTAAGTAAGAAAATAAAGTTATTGCTCATTATTTTATGACGAAAATTATAAAATGTAATCTTTTTCTGCACTAAACACTAAGTAGAGAGAGCGGAAAGCGTCTGTCCGAAATACAAATGAAGATTATTGTGAGCTGGCTGTGTGTATGCTGAGAAAGTTGTCAAAAAAGCGTCAAGCGTGAGTCGGATTTAAATGTTAAAATGTCTAATTCCTGTTAGGTAGGTACTACTATAGACTCAATTGCGATGAAATTTTTGTAAGTTGTTGTGTGTAGGTATGCCAAAATATGATTCTACTAAAACGGTCAAGTGTAATTAGGCCTTCTCTACTCTTTCGTAACTGAAAATTCTCTTGTTTACGCCTATTTTATCATATTCTGACAACAAATTCAACTTTGGAGACCACTCAGATATCGATTTTAAAAGCACTCGGTCGAAAAACTAAACATTTAAAAATTGTGGCCGCTATTTCCATTTTTGACAACTGATCCGTGTTTGGGGACCACTCGGACCCCCAGATATCGATTTTGAAGACAATCAGTCCAAAAACTAACGATTTCAAAATGGCGGTCACTTTTTCCATTTTTGATAACGGTTTTGTGTTTGGGGACCACTCGGACCCTCAGATATCGATTTTGAAGACAATCAGTCCACAAACTAAAGATTTCAAAATGGCGGCCACTTTTTCAATTTTTGACAACGGATTCATGCTTGGGGATCACTCGGGCCATCAGATATCGACTTTGAAAACAATCTGCCCAAAAATTAAAGATTTCAAGATGGCGGCCATTTTTTCAATTTTTGATAACGGATTCATGCTTGGGGACCTCTCGGATCCTCAGATATCTATTTTGAAAACAATCGGTCCACAACCTAAAGATTTCAAAATGGCGGCCACTTTTTCAATTTTTGACAACGGATTCATGCTTGGGGACCACTTGGGCCATCAGATATCGACTTTGAAAACAATCTGCCCAAAAATTAAAGATTTCAAGATGGCGGCCATTTTTTCAATTTTTGATAACGGATTCATGCTTGGGGACCTCTCGGATCCTCAGATATCGATTTTGAAAACAATCGGTCCACAACCTAAAGATTTCAAAATGGCGGCCACTTTTTCAATTTTTGACAACGGATTCATGCTTGGGGACCACTCGGGCCATCAGATATCGACTTTGAAAACAATCTGCCCAAAAATTAAAGATTTCAAGATGGCGGCCATTTTTTCAATTTTTGATAACGGATTCATGCTTGGGGACCTCTCGGATCCTCAGATATCGATTTTGAAAACAATCGGTCCACAACCTAAAGATTTCAAAATGGCGGCCACTTTTTCAATTTTTGACAACGGGGTCATGCTTGGGGACCACTCGGGCCATCAGATATCGATTTTGAACGCAAAAGATAATCGCGGTTCACATCCCGTTTATAATATTTCGAATTAATCAATTATGACAAATAGCTGTAGCCCGCGACTCCGTCTGCGCTGCTATCCCGCGGGAACTATGAGATTTTCCGGGATAAAAACTATCCTGCCCTTCCTCGGGACTAAAACTACCACCTTACCAAATTTCATTAATATCGATTCAGTGGTTTAGGCATGAAAGCGTAACAGACAGATAGACAGACAGAGCGTTACTTTCGCATGTATAATATTAAGTAGGGATATCACGTTTCAATAATATACTTAATGAATATAATAAATATCACGTTATGACAACGATAATTATGCGATGCGACCCGTCCACGTCCACCCTTGCATTGGTATTGGTAACGATGCGCGGCGCGATGACGCGTCTGTAATTTTACTCTGTAAGACTGTTTCGCGCTCACGTATTAATGGAGCGGGTCGCGGAGGCGAGAGGCACAAGCTCCGCCCAAGCTCCGCCCATACGCTCAAGGACTTTAGCGCGTGTACAAGCCTTAAATGAAAACTTTCTTCAGCGGCGTTAGACACTTTTTGGGATGGGTAAAAAATGTAGAACTCGCGTCAGGCGTAAGACGGAGGGAGAGTTTAAGTACCAGGATATCAGATCCTTTAAGAGCTTATTTTGAAATACGAATGAATCGCGTTCGATTTTTGAAGTGTTTTTTATTGATTTGTGCAGCAAAAGTACTAGGGCATCAGCACATTGTTAGAGGTCTATCAATATAGATAAAACGTAATTTTTTTTTTGGAAGCGGCCATTATGGTACGCGTCGTGTGCGTCATGGAGGTTACAACATTAAAATATAATCTAAGCTGCTGTCTTCACTTCTTCCGGCAGTCCCGGAGTGCTATCCGTCGCTTTTTTTTCTTTGTTTGATTTTTTCGATAGTATTAGTTTTGGATATGGCCATTGATTGATTGACTCATCATCTCCACTTCCATGGAAAATCGGACAATGCCATTGATTGAAATCGTCGCCACATTGTTACATTACATTTACCTACCTCAAACTAATATGGCTGGTCAAATTCTGCACGCCTCCGCTCCCCTCCGCTTCAATGTAAAATCAACCAACCACATTCGTTGAAATCGTAGCCAAATTGTCACATGTGAATTTTAACCAATGTCATTGGTCGAATTCAACACGTCTCCGCTTCAAAGCAAAACAAACCGTTCACATTGATTTAAATCGTAGCCACATTGTCACATCGTGGATTTCAACTATGATGTTTTTTTACTGATTTTTGACGAGGCTTTGGTCCAAGTGATCATGTTAGCCTCATGGGTGCCCACACAGTTGCCTATTCCAGGGACAAATCAACGAAATAGTAAACACTAATTGCCTTATCGGATAATGGCTCCGCTAAGGATGATTATTTGGATTTTACCTCCGCTCCGCTTCTAACGCGCCATCTAGCGGCGAAATTCATTAATCGTTGTTGGAAGTATGTTTGCAGTTAACTCGATTGTGATCGAGTCACGAATAGGGAATGCAATTTCTCGAAGCTTCTCTGAAAATTGAAGAGTACAAGGTAAGTTCGTTTACAATATTGAGTTTGGCGAGGTGAAACCAATATTGGTGTTATAATAATAATAATAATAATAATAATAATTTATTTATTGTCAGAACTGTGTACAATGGTTGTTACATAAAATATTTAGTTTCAACAGCTTACCCATTTCGGGTGTACAATATTTAACTTCATTAAAATAATTAATTTAATATAAAAATACAAAAATACATTTACTCACATGCATTATAATATTCACTTAAATTATAAAAACATTTACACAGCAGCCACTCTTTTAATTTTCTTTTAAACTGTAGACCTTCCAATGATTTGATGCAATCCGGTAAGTGATTATAAATTTTTATTCCATTTACATATGTGCTTTTCTTAAGGATATAGCTAGTCGCCCGGACTGTACACATGTTATATTTATACTGCGACCGTACATTTTTCTTCAAATTACTTATATTACTAAAATAATCGTTACGGTCTCTAACAAATAAGCTAATTTCTAGTATATAAATACAAGCCAGGGTTAGAATTGCCTTTTTTTTTAAGACATTTCTTAAAGATTCCATATTTTTAACATTATACATAATTCGTACACATTTCTTTTGTAGGATAAATGTGGATTGAATATTAACGGAGTTACCCCAAAAAATTAGACCGTAAGTCAATAGTGGATAGACATTACCATAATAAGACTTCTTTATAGCCTCCTCGGAAGTTATATTGGCCAGTACCGATAATGCATAACAACATTTAGAAATTTTCTTGTTTATTTTCTCAATATGTTGTTGGTGCAATGCAACCTTCCTACATAATTATTTGTATGTTTTGTTAACATCCATTAGTAATGTTATGAATTCGATGTGTTAGTACGTCTGCCTGTTACCTCCTCACGCTTAAACCGTCGATCTGATTTAGTTAGACTTTGGTAAAGGGTTTCTGTCCCGGGAAAGAATATAGGATAGTTTTTATCCCGGAAAATTGCATAGTTTACGCGGGACAGCGATAAGTGAATTCTGCGCAGATGGAGTCGCGGGTAGATGGAGTATATATATAATAGAAAAAACTGGCTATGTGACTGACAAATTCATCAAACTTCCGGCCAAAATTTAGCACTAGCCGTTCCCCACGACTTCATCCACGCTGAATTAAAATTTGCATCCAACGGTTTAGGCGCATAACGTCCCAATCGCATAATGTTCCTTTGTCTCTTTCGCGAAATGTCCCTGTCCTCAATGCCCCTTACGCAAAATGATCCTTATTCCATGAGAAGACTCCTACAGCCTTATTCATAAAAAGTTAGAGGCTCGCTATAAGCTCGCTATAGGACCGATGCAAAAAAACATGATTCATAAACGTCAATTAGCGCTAATCAGCCCATCAAGGGTCTGTTAAGTCTTCCGAAAGTTAGCGGACCGTAGACCCTATTTTATCTCTCTGCTAACTCACAACATAGCCGCCACACATGTGAACAGCTGATTTTGGCAAAAGCAAAACCATACGCAAGATAGTTTTTTTTTGTTTTAAGTTTTTATTCCCTCCGGGAAAGGTAAAGAAAACTAGATCCACACTGCCTAGTCTGTCGTGTTAATTCGCTGGTTTCCCGCTAATTCGCTGCCACTGCTGTCAATTTTTTTTTTAATTCGCTAAAAGGCCATTTTTGGTCTATGATTTGTCAAGGTGACAACATAACGCATCTAATCCATCCATCAGCAGCTCATTAGCTAACAGACTGCTAGCAAGCGTTTATGAATCATACTTTTTAACAACTATCAAATAAGCTTAATCAGTCTGTTAACTAATCGACTGATCAAACCTCAATTAAGGATTTTTTATGAATAAGGCTGCTAGTCTCTACTGAAACAAGCTTTTTCCAGACGGGACATTTTGCGAATGGGTCATTTCTCAGTGTATCGACTCATTTCTCAGTGTATCCAGTGTATCGTTGATTATATCTCAGTGTATCGAATGTGTGTAAATAAATGTTTCTCTCTCTCTCTCATTTCTCAGAAGAGACGTTTTGGGAAAGGGGTGGGAACTTTTGAGAAAGTGGTATTTTCCATGACGTCATTTTGGTGGAAGGGCCGTTTTGCGAGTAGGACGTTATGCGCCCAAACCCATCCAACTTATACAAAATCTAAAAATAAATTATATAACTAAACCTTCCTCGTGAATGGGGATCAGTGGAGACCATATCCCTCCCGAGCTTTGTCGAAATTCCCCGATTTCCGCCCACTGTTTTTCCTGCTTAATATTTTCGGCCCAAGGGCCGCAAGAACCGCTTAGTTAGCGCGCGCGAGCCAGCGGGGTGATTACAAATTAGTGCGCCCCCGGCCGCCCGTCAAAAACGCAGCGGCGTGCGACGCGGACGGGTTTATGCGGAAGGTATGGGAAATTAAAAAGGCTTACACGGTCGACACCAACCGCCGTCCTTAATCGGGTCAACCAATAGGGATTATGCATTAAAAAAATGTATCACATTTCTTTACAAAATGTGAAAATTTTGTAAAAAAGATGACAAAAAGTGAAATTAAAAGTAAAATCGGTCTAGAAACACGGAAAATATAAGTTTTAAACTGCTAATTAGTCAGCGATTAGAAAGAGAGATCCGATATGACATGTCATGTGACGTCATTTGTCACAACGCCCATACAAACTCCATATTAAAATTCCGTTTTTCTAGAAAAAGATAGAGACAAATCTTTGATAGCTTATAACTTGGTTATTTTTACAGTTGTTTCAAAAATATTTTTTTCGTATTTTTTTGTAGATAAATGAGCTTCTATAGAAATCCATGAAAAAAAATCATGAATATTGCTTATTTTTATAGTCGTTCTGTCGTTCTACACGGTCGGTGGTTGACACAACGTCTTGTCAAGGACGCAGCCTGTCGCGAGGCAGTCGCGACCAAGGCCGTTGACATCAACCAAATATCGGTCAGGTCAACCGATTTCTACAGTGTCCATTCCAAAAAAACCCACGGACAAATATATACACACACACACACACAGAGAGAGAGAGAGAGAGAGAGAGAGAGAGAGAGATCGACGTCATACCCTCTTTTAGCGTTAGGGGTTAAATTACTTTAAATTAAATTAATAACTACACAACTATTTTTAACTTCATTTTTTTTTGTTTAAATCACGGCACGGTCAGTGAGGATTACAAACTTGAGTCATTAAAAGTCCTTCATCTTCGACGTCGGGCTTCTAATGGACTCATTAGAACAAAATCAAACAAAGTCGCTCTACGCCGGACGGAGGGATTTTAATGCGGATTTCATCAATAAATAGAGTGATTCAAGACGATGGATTTAATAGATAGGTAGCTGGGGAGAGTCTCTACCAATATCGTAATTTTTATCCTCCAACAGTAATACTTATAAGGAGGTACCTAATAAACAGATGTCTGATTTCACATGCCCAAATTTCATATGCCATAATGTAATGTTTGCCATAGTACAGTACAATTTGTCCCAAGATATTTATTTTATTTATGATCATTTGCCATAGCTCTTTTTTTTCTCTGAAACCGTAATTTTTTCAGGTGCATTGAAATGGCAATCCTGTAGAACTCTATAGGTTAGGTTTGTTTAATAATAATCCTGAACAATTAACAGTTAAAGAGAAAAAAGAGTTATGGTCTTATGGCAAATGATAATTATGGCAAACAATATATTTATGACATATGAAATTCGGGCAAACGATAGAGAACTCTTTGTGGGATCTTTGTTCTTGTAATTTAATCCAGTAAGCTTCAAAAAAGATTTTCTTAAGTCTAATGTGTGTGTATGTGAGTATGTGTGTGTGTGTGTGTGTGCGTGTGTGTAGTATCTATATACGGTCTCTGGCCCTGTTGCTACCGTCTGCTGATCTCGGTTACCTTACTAAAAAATTTATTAAGATTAAAGATTATATAGACATTATCAATATTAGCATCTTATCAATTTAAATATTGTGCCTACCTGTTTTAATTAGTTTGTATTATTATTTTCTTTTTACTTTAGTAATATTTTCATTTTTATTATTATTAATTATTTACAAGGACATAAATATTGCTATGTCGTATGTGTATGTGTGCTAAGTTAGGTATTAGGTAGGTATATTGTTAAGCTTATGGATTTCCGTTTTCTTTTGTTGTTTTATTTTTTCATTTACTGTCTAGTTACAGGCTAGCAGCGTCGAAGTTCCTAAAACGTCCCCATAGCGAGCCTGTGGGGACGGAAGTGATACATGCCCTCGGTACCGCTCTGCTTTCAGAGCATGACATGAGCGCGTGTGAGCCAACATTGGGGGCGGCAGACGTAAGCTTGCCTTCGGAATCCAAAAGCTTATCAGTTACTTACTTGACATGAAATGCATATTTCATATTTTTTATTATATATAATATATATATTTTTTTGCTCTTTTTCTCATCGACATTGGAGATATCTCCAATTAACTTATTTGACGGTGGAGGCGTTTTACACCTCCACTAAACTTAGATTATTTTTATTCACTTTTTGCTTTTGCTTTCTCTTTCTTATCATTATCGCATATTTTGTTTCGCTTTGACCAGTAGAGACTTTATACATCTCTACTATAGACCAATGTAATTTAAGGTACGGACTTAACTTAGGGACCTTTTACATCCCTTTTATAAAATTTATTAATTGTATTAGGTAAGTTAAGTAGAATTTAAGTACTATTGTAAATCTATTTTATTTAGAAAAAATGACTTTCTGCCAAGTTTCTTGCGGCGCATTCTTCTTGGCAATGATGGTCTTTCCGAATGCGCTGGTAGATTCAAAAAAAGACATGTAAAAGAGCCCTCGGCGGCCTATTTGCAAAATAAACTTTTGAATTTTGACTTTTGACTTTTGACTTTTAATGTATAGTAACGTAATGCGTATTAAATTTGATTTATAAAAACCATACCAGCATGAATTGTATTTGTACATAAATAGAGGCGAAATAAATTACTGCTTAAAATCCTTTATTTACAATGGAAAGCGCTATACACAAAATTTAATTCCATAATTCTCAGTTCCAAATCGATGCACAAAAGCGATACCAAAGTTTCATCTTTGTTCACAGCCAGCATCTGTTAATTATTCCCTAGGAATCCTAGGAATCCTAACTAAGAAATTAACCGAGCTAACTTTTAGTTAAGCACCGGTTAAATGCAAATCGAGCTTAAGCGTGAATTATTTCATTTAAGTTAAGACGTGCAAAGCATAGTTGTAAGTCCGAGAACTGTTATTTATTTCTTTCAATCTTGTACACGACGGTCGCGGGATTCAAAACTAAAGTTACTAAACTTTTTTAGCTGGGCGTTAATATTTTATTGAATCAGGCGTTACTTTGCGGAGGTCCATTTCAATGAACACAAAATATTTACCTTGCTACTCCGCTACTTACGTGCAAGATAACCAAGCTTGTGCGAAATATATACGCTTTGCATGCAAGCCCTCCCACCACTACTACCACACAAAACGCACACAAATCCCACAAACTTAATTAATCCTATCACCACACAAACACTGACGCGCGTTTCGATCCCTCTACGGGGTCGTCGTCGTGTCGTCGTCGTCGTCGTCGTACGGGGTACGACGTTGGTTCGCATGTACTTCGGTTGTGCTCTTACTTTGATAATGATCCCGTAGAGGGATCGAAACGCGCGTCAGTGTTTGTGTGGTGATAGGATTAATTAAGTTTGTGGGATTTGTGTGCGTTTTGTGTGGTAGTAGTGGTGGGAGGGCTTGCATGCAAAGCGTATATATTTCGCACAAGCTTGGTTATCTTGCACGTAAGTAGCGGAGTAGCAAGGTAAATATTTTGTGTTCATTGAGCGTTAATAAATCTTTATAATGGACTTCACCAAATGAATCATGAATTTAACTTACGGTTTTACTCGTTAGAAAATATCCAGCTTATTCATAAACGCTCTTTAGGCTTGCTAACTTAGCAATAGAAGAGAATGGCGTGCATTAGAGGAGGCCTATGTTCTGCAGTGGACGTAAAAAGGGCTGAAAAAGAAGAAGTACTTAGCAATCTAACGATTAGACAAGGACAGACGTCCTTATCTGTCACTTTGACATTTACCTTTCACAGATAAGGACAAACGATTGCTAAGTTAGCAGAAGCCTATACAGCGTTTATGAATAAGGAGTTAAATTTCTAAACGATACTGAAAACTAGGATATATGTATAAAAAAATCCTTATACCACTACCACAAGAAGTAAACAAGGTTGCTAGGTAAATGTTTTTTGTTCATTGAAATGGATTCTGATTCAATAAATTAAAGGGTATATAGGTTATAAGCTGTATGCATATTTTAAAGGTGGAGTTAGATTAGACTAACGAGCAAAATGCTCATTCTATCAAATTTACCGTGTATGTACACATTAAGGCCTAATCAGTTCAAACTTGGTTAACACTGCATAACGCTGTCCCCACAAGCCACATTCGGACCAACTAATTAAAATATCACGCCCAAAGAAAACCCCAACATAGCGACTTAATTACAACAAATTTTAAAATAATTATTGCACCGGCAGCTCCGATAAGCGGCTCGGAAGAAAATAATGAATTCTTGCTGTAATGTGGAATTTTCGCTGCTGCAATGGAAACGTTTTACGCTCTAGGGATTACTTGAATGTTTTGCCGACTCTAGGGTACGAACCAATTAATTGCTTGCACGGAACTCATGGTACATACCTACATACAAATAATGATTTTACCCGTATTTAGACACGATAATCGTTTACTTCGACTCTCATCATGTTCATGCGATGCGGCTAACACATCACTTTGATTCCTCTTTCTACCTATACGCCCACAATTACGCTAAACATGTCCATTAGGTCCTGTTCGGCCCTGTCTACCCCGTAAGGGATAAAAACGTGATTAGTACGTAAGTATGAACAGACCAGGTCCATTAATCGAATAAAAATAAATACAATAAATAGAAAATGAAAATGAAATCAAAATTAAATATATTATGTTTATGTCTGTATGTAGGGTTGCTAGCCGCATCGCCTTAAATAACAATGATTTCTAAGATTTGGGCCCATTATCGATGGGCCTTTACGATCTGCGAGAAGAGAAGCTACTGGTACATTCTATGTTTTATCTTAGCTCCAGCCCAGGAAGTAAACCAACGTGCTTAAATATGCCAAAACAATTCTAAGGTACTGTATTTGTTATATCAATAACGTTTCCTATTCCATAATGTTAAAATAACTTAAAATAAACCATCGACAACCAAAATCCCTCAAGTGATTTCAAATTGGCTATATTATATTCGCAACAACATAGAATAAATTAGAAACCTATGAATATTAATTACTCCCCGTCGACTTAATTAAAGTACTGATAACATGATGCGATGTTAAAATTATTGCCCCCTTTGACCTGTTTTGGGTGCGGTATTGTCACCGAGGAGAAGGTTAAGAATGACTTTTAATATCCTGACTTCTAAGGTAAGGTCTTTTCATTATTAACACTGTCCTATTTGGTAAACAAAATTCTAACTCAATTTACAAATTATTGTAAAGAATAAGGTGTATTACGTTATCAAATAAACCGGAAGCAATATTTTGTACATAATTTTGCTGATATTTTATCTCTAGTTCCTTTATTTACAATTAAATTGTTAAAAAATAGCAAAAATGAGATGTATTGAGGTTAGAATTTTGTTTACCAAATAGGAAAGTTAAGAACGAAAAGACCTTAAATCTTCAAGCCAAATAAAACCTCTCTAACAACAACTCTCCAATAAAATAAATTAAAAACATATAAGTAGTTATTCAATTCTGGGGAGTGTCACAGTAGACATCTCTCACCAACTCTCTGAGAATCCAGGCAACAATACTCTCTCTCTCTCTCTCTGTAGTTCTCTCTCTCCTCTATGTTCTTTCTCTTTTGGTAGTTGATGTGTAGGTGGCGCTGTGGTCGCCACATCAACCCATCAAGCATCAAGGCAAGGTCACCAATGCGGGGAAAGGCCACAATAGAGAGGTGAGATGATAATGAGATCTGTGTTTACATGTTACTGAGATCTCGTGAGTAATTCAATTGTTTTTGTCTTGATTTTTTGCACAATAAAGAGTTTACATAGGTAGGTACATAAAAGCCAAGACAGAGTCCTGTGAATGGTTAACTGAGGCTGGTTTAAACTACACCTTGCCGCGTGTGTTCAACAAGTTTGGTAGTGCTTGTGTGCGTGTTGTACCCACACGCTAAGGCGTAATAATAAAACGGTCTCACTGCAACGTTCGCAGGATTTCATATTGGCTTTTTAGTTGGTCTAATGGTTAATCCTGGAAGCTTGGTTAGTCGCATGACAATAATCGCCTTTTTTTTAATGTGCTGCTCATTTAGAATTCGTGAAGATATGATGTACTTAAAAAAAGACGATAGAATGCGCCTAGTGTGAAATAATAGAGACAATTTTACAAAGATTTGAACGGGACCTATACTTCATTTAATTTAGGATGAGAAACCACAACAACATTATATTGCGGCTCGTGAACTGTAATCTCTTTACGATTTGTGCTAGAGTAACAATTGACGCCACGCAAATAAAGTGGCATTAAAACAATTTTATTTTGCGGCTGCCAAACTATTGCACTGTACTGTTTGCTAGGTAAGAAATAGTTGACCAGCCGCAATATAATGTTATTGTGGTTTCTCATTCTAAATTAAATGAAGTATACCTACTCACATTTCAAATTATCTATGTAATTTAATAATCTTACTTGCAAATGTCTTGCAAGTCAGGATCCACTTATAGCGGTTGGATTGACTTTGTTAATACGTAAGATCAATGACGATTGCAAGTAAGTACAGTCAGCAAATAGAAAGCAAGTCAGCAAAGTAGAAAAATGACGGAAACTTATTTTTACACGCTATGAGGGAAGATTAAATTGTTATTTTTTTCACGTGAAGTTGAATTGAGAAACGAATTTTAATCGCGAAAAAAGTTGTAGCGTGCATACTGCATAGCTACCATAAACGATAGTTTTGAGTCATTGATTTACTGCGCAAAATAGAAATAAAAAATTACATTAACGGGTTACTACGTAATGCTAATGCTATTATTGAAAATTTATGTTGGGAACAAAGATAAGTAAAAGCCTTTTTTACATAAAGCTATTTGTTTACTAAAAGCCCCTCTAAGTAAACAATAAAACGACAAATAAAACATGTTTGAAGCTGTCAACAGAACTATAAAAAGCCGACGCCACTAGAATACTCAAGCAAAAAACACTAGCAAACAGAGTTTACGCGGGCAGTAAAAAAAACATTGTACCAACTAGGTTATAAAAACGTTAACTTTTAACGTTAATTCCGTTAATGATTCGTTTTTAACGGGACAACTCTAGCGCGACGACAAAATGGCGGCAAATCAAAAATATTCTGCGGCCTCCTAAGAATTTCCATTACGAAATCACATTAATTTCACTCTTCCTGTCCTTGACATAAGGTTGTGAGGTTGGCTTTAATTGGTAGGACTGGCCGCAAATGTATGTTGGTTAAAATTTTATGAAAGCAACAGTGTTTACATTACACGGCATCGTTGAATAGTTGGAACTATTAATTAGAACGTATTTAATTACGGGTAAGTTTCGGTTTGGTCACGTAGAGAGGATGGATGAAAGAAGATTAACTAAACAGATTTATACGGCGAGTGTGAATGGGTGCGTTGGGAGGGGAAGGCCTAGGCGGACGTTCCATGATCAAATTAGGGACGTTTTGGAAAAAGGCCAGGTCAAGAGTACCCGAAACCGACGAGCATGTATGAAGAGATTGATGAATGTGGACGAAGCGAAAGAGGTATGTCAGGATCGTAGCAAGTGGAACAAAGTAGTCTCTGCCTACCCCTGTGGGAAAGAGGCGTGACGATATGTATGTATGTATGTATGTATGTAAGTTTCGGTTACAAAAGGACTAATATTTCATAGAGACGGGATTAATATTTATATGCTTAGCCTTTGTGATGAATTGGCGATTTAATAATGAGAAACCGTGAACAAAAATACAAAGTTTGAATCAAAAAATTAAGTGAAAAATCTTTGTTAGCTGTCCAGTCTTCACAGGTAACCCAACCCCCTGCTGTAATATTCCGGAAAAATTCTGAGAGAACTTGTGAAGTTTTTAATAGTTATTTGTGTTACAAGGGGACAAAATAATTTTTTGTTTGTGAGCGTGGCGAGGAATTCATCGTACGCCACCCGAGAGAACTCATCACTACCTAACTATGTGAAAAAGAAAAAAATACGTCTCGAGAGCGTAACTATGTATAAACATTGGACTAACTTTGCGAAGATTATGAACATCTTTGAGAAAATAAAAACAAAAGAATCCACTTGACAGTTTTTTTTTTCAGCCTGCATTGCCGCCAAAATCTGACCGGCCAATAATTTTTTCATACAATATTATGCGTTCGACCTCTTTAATTAACTTCTCTTTTTAATTCAACCTTCACGCGAGCGCCTCCAACCTAACTACGCTAATCTATCGAAGCACGAATTTCGACTAATCAGAAGAGAGAAACTCAAACTCCTATGGGGACAAAATTGAATTTGGTTCCCGCTATCCTCTAAAGCCAATTGTCGTTTTTCGAATAGGTGTGATGAAAACTTTTTTTTTTTTAACAAAACTTACGAGAAAATCCACGTACATAGAGAATTAAGTAAATTATCAAGATAAATAGTTGGGGCCTATTTCACTTGTTTCAACATTCTCTTTAAAGTTGCTTTTTTTATTATAGATAACCGACATGTCTTTTTTGAAATTATCAGCGCATGCGGAAAAACTATCATTGCAAAAAGAATCAGTTTAAGAAAAACTTGTACTTGAAATCGTTTGGATAGTTTGGATACCAAAATCGTACTAATCCTAAGAATTAGTAATCTTAAGAAGTGCCTTTCAATAACTTTAAACGAAATAAATACATACATACATAAATCACGTCTTTATCTCTTACGGGGTAGACAGAGCCAAGGGTAACAAGACCCAAAGGCCACGCTTTGATTGTGGGCGCATAGGTGAAAGTGGAGAGGGGTATCAAAAAAGTGACGGGTCGCTATAGTCTGGCAGATAAATCACTGCAGCCAGATGACACTTTCAATGTTGTCAGTTTTTGGCGAATATTAAATAGTGATGTGACTTAGTGAGTGAATGAAAGAATGAATGATGTAATGAAATTTATTTTCGTCATTTATGTTGAAATAGTGAATTTTCAAAGCGTATTTTAATAAAATTATTTGTTCAATAAGGTTTTTTTTATGTTTTCTAGTTAGTAGTAGTGTAAGAGAGCGATTTGGAAATGTGCGGAAGCATGTCAAATCAGTTACCAGTTTTCAACTCATTCCCCATTTCACAAATAAAACAACAATATTATCACAATAATATTTTTTTCTACCTCTGTACTTTACTTAAAAACTTAAATTATTCCGAATCAGCGGACCAAGCCTTTAAAGTTTTGAGTTTGGTTGCAGTTCAGAGTGGAAATGGAAAAGTCGTTTTTGTTCATTAATATGAACCTTGAACCCCTCAAAAGTATCGCGCTTAATTTAAAATATACTAAACTAAGAATGTGACATTCATAAAATATTTCGTTCGTTCAATAATCAAATCATTCATTAAGTGACCTTAGTGGAGCACTAGTGAAATAAATGTGGTATCATTATTTCGTAAAATGACATTTGGAAGTGTCATCTGGCTGCAGTGATTTATCTGCCAGACTTTAGCCGCATCGCCTATAATATGATTCCTAAGATTTTCGCCCATTCCCTTGATAGGCTTTTACCATCTGCGCGGGAAGAGGAGCAGCTGGTACATTCTATGTTTTTTCTTTGCTCCCAGATCATCATGGAAGTCCCCTTACACTAAAATACCCAACAAAACACCCTCGCACATATGTATGTAGGTACGTTTTATGATTTTAGTCATTACGCGTCGCTCACAAGATTCAAACTCAAACACAATGTTCTAATGGAACGTTTCAGGTGCATTACACGAAATCAAAATTGCATTTAACCCGCTCGCAACCCAGAGTGCAGGGTTTTGGCGACCGCAGACCACTTGCAGCAGCTGGGATAAACTTATCTCCTATATTTGTTACCTTTAATTTGTAAGGTAGTTCTGTTGTTTTTATATAATTCGGGGCCAAAAAATTAACTAATTCAACAAAGAAACCGCCTTAGAATTAACAATTAGGTATGAAGAAAGTTCAACACCTATTTTAGTTTTTTTATTGTATAAAAGTTATTAGAAAAGTCTTTCAGAACTTTTACTTTTCTAGTGCCGTGTCGAGTAAAGGATTGTTTTAAATCTGAGGTTGTAAGTAAAATATGCCTTCCGTTTTACTGTAAAAAAAGGTAGAACACGAAATAGGAGAGCTAATTTCGGATATAAGCGAGGGTATTGTGCGTGCGGCTAGCAACCCATCACTATTTTGATTCCATTTTCCATCTATACGCCCACAATCTTGCTAAAAGTGGCCTGTAGGTCTTGTCACCTTAGGCTCTGCCCACCCCGTAAAGGATAAAGACGTGATTTGTGTATGTATGTATGTGTATGTATTGTAAAATCTCAGGTGCGAAACAAATGTGACTAACAAACAAAGCAATACCTACTGAAAGATCAAAACGTTTAAACTTATTGAAATCCGATACAAATGCTGAATACATCCCTTATTAATTTACACTTATGTACCTAAGATACTTTTTTATCCACTCATTTGCATCTTGCCTAATAACAAACTTTTTAGTCTAAAAAGTACGGTCATCGCCGCGTCAAACGACATTTTGAAACTGTCACAACATCAATCAAGTTTTATTTTCAGCAAATATTTTCTTTTAAACCCAAATACAAATGTTACGCTATTCTTAATGGCCGAGCAGACGAAGAAGACAAATGACGAGGACACAGCTGCGCAGGAAAAAGAGAAGATACTAGAACATGAAGAATGTACAGTACAAGAAGAAGTTGCACGAGATCAAGAAGACGCGGGACCATCCCAGACAAACCAACTGCCAGGCTCTATCTCGCTTAAAACCAATCTACTCCACAAACCAGGACTTTCTAAATCCGAACACAGTATAAGACAAATAATAACCCAAAAAGATGTAGCCAACGCTCTGAACATAACTTCCCTAAGTTTCAGTACCCAAGCTCATGCAATAAAAAGTCTAAATTTAAAAGAACTGAAACTACCAATGCCTACTAGGGAAGCTTCAGAAGAAGTAAATAGTTTCATAGACCTGAGAAAATTCATGGCGTCGTGCTTCAAAGTTAAAGATACTCCGCCAGTTGTAGTCGCCAACAATGAAGTACAGAATCATCCAGTTATCACAGCCAATGAGGTACATGTTCCTAATACAAGCTGTGTTACAAGCGCACAGACAGACAATATAGAGAATGTTGTGCTTGCGAATGAAGTTATAGTCACTGGAGCAGCTATTGTGGCGCCAATTCCGTCTAACGTTGGTGCTGAAAAGAAGAAAACGTCACGGACTGGCAGTTTATCCGAAAAGACTGAAATTCTGGTCGCACAGAGAGACTCCCTGTCGAGTATTGGATCCAATGTTTGCAGAATTTGCATGACTCGCGGGAGAGAACGGTTAGAAAACAATTTCAATAATTTTCATAGGATAAGTACTTTATTTATTTTATAGGATCGCTATCTCGCGGGAATTCTGCAATTAATCCCGAATAAAATTTTACTAAACTCCTCCTTGTCAAAATTCTCTAAGACTCACAAACTTGCGCATTTTATAATATTAGTAAGATTGCTGGGTTAAGGCGGAACCACATTATTAACACGCGACGCGACCCGACGTGTCGACACCCGACGTGCACCGTGCACATAACCAACACCCGATGCCACGACACGCTATCAATTTCTTTAGCTGACAGCTGTGGAAGTGTGTAGTTCACAAACACATGCATACATTCTGCGAATGTTCTCGAACAACTGACGCGTGGCATCGGGTGTTGTCCAGAACCACACTGCGCGTGTTGCGTCGGGTGGGGTGTTTACCCCCACCATCGGCGACACGTCGATCTGGCCCGTCTGGGTCGGGTGGCGTGTGTGCGCGTGGCGTCGCGTCGGGTGTTGACAGTGTGGCTCTGGTCATAGAAAATAATACAATTTGATTCGACTCAACACGCGTCGCGTGGCGTCGGGTGGCGTCGGGTGTTAATAATGTGGTTCCGCCATTAGTGTCAACAACCTTTGTATGGCAACAACGAATAATTCAAAATCGCCTAACTCTGGCCCTCGTCATAACTTTGTCTCTAAGACCGATTAAATTGATTACAGGTTAATATCACCCTGCAATTGCAAAGGCTCTCTCGCCAATGTCCACCTAACATGCCTGGAACGATGGTTGAACCAAGTCGGTAGGAACCATTGCGAACTGTGTGGATTCAGGTATCTATTTTAATTACTGAAACTTAAAATCACGATGCGATGTTAGTTCTTATGCGAGGTGCAGAAGCGAACATTAGTTGAAAACACTTTGTTATTATTATAAGGGCGGCCGCACATTATAAGAAATTTCTAACTGAAATTTCTGAGGTCATAAAAAATTCTGTCGGAAATTTCTTGTAATGTGCGGTCGCTATGAGAGTTTACACGTATGGCGTATTTTTAAGTGCTCGACGCGCGCTTAAGGCGACTTAAATGCCCAAGAAGCTAATACTAAAGTAACTGAATCTCGTTTGAAGTGCGTTTACGCCTCGGATCAATAATATAATTAATGATATATCAATAATATTGGGCCGTGATCCTTCTACGATTATTTACCACGATGGAAAGACGAGTCGCGACAACTTAATCAAACCAGACACTTAGGTCAGTTTATTTTCATGAAAAACTGTCTCAGAAGCATCATCTATTTAATTTTAATTATATTTGCTTAAAGTGTATGATGGCAAGAGCATTACTAAAATTTTTACTGGAACGTGTTACAAGCCTTTTCAAATTTAACCAAATCCTACGTTACAAAGCACTATCCAATATGCAATTTTACCCATCAATGCATTTTCCGTGCTAACCTTAAAATATGCAAGTATGCAAATTGGCAGAATGAAGACAGCGGCACCTGGCGGGATTAAAGCTGTGTTGTTATTAAATTCACGTGTAGCAGACGTCTATGTGGCGGTCTTTTATGTAAGTAAAACATTGAAGGTTGAATTCTGAGCTCCAGCGTCAGAGATACATCACGGCTAGCACGAGAGCGCGCGAGAGCTGTGTCGTGCACGAAATAAACTAGGTACCCGTCTCTTTCTAATACGAACAGTAGGAAAAAGACGGATAGTCTATCTCGCACACGACGTCGTGCTAGCCGTGCAGTGAGACCATGATGTCAGAGTATTACGTCAAGATTCGGGCCTTAAAATATTTATACTCCAAAATTCGATTTTCGAAGTTCGTTTAGTGCCGTTCCGCTCACACTAAGGGTGCGACCACACCGCCGCTTACGTGACGTTACGGAATCGCAACAAAATGTATGAAGAAACGGTGAGAAAACTTGACGCATACGACACGTCACTGCGTATACGCGGCGGTTTGGTCACACCCTAATATTCAACACTCAGCACGTCTAGCACGAAAGAGTACAAAAGTCGCGTCGCGCGCAAGTTAGATTTCCCGTCTTTTTCTTACTGTTCGGTGTTTGTACCTCCGCAAAGTAACGCCTGATTCAATAAAATATTTACTGTTCGGTCTAGAAAGAGACAGGTAGTCTATATCGCGCGCGACGCGACTCTACGCAATACGCCGCAATACGCCGCATAAAACCCGTTTTACTCTTAATTTTTAACTCTCGATTGTGCGAAATTCCAGCAATTCTGTCAATATCGGAGCTCCAATATTCATTGGGACCCAGTGAGACTAGAACGTTAAATCGTTTAATTCCACTGTATATTCCGTCCTGAAACTGGAGTTATTTAGTGCTTTCAATTCTATTTAGTATTTCCATTTTGGTTAAAGATGGTTGCGTAATTTAATTTTGTGCAGAGCTGGACGATAATAATAAGGATTCCTCGTGGACTATCCGTAGTCACCTTATTGATTCAATCAGGCGTTATACTTTGTGGGTTTTTGATAATTTCCCTATCATCTTTATTGAGAAACTAGCGACCCGCCCCGGCTTCGCACGGTATATTATGCATGTATTTATTATACATATCATATAAACCTTCCTCTTGATTCACCCTATCTACTAAAAAAACCGCATCAAAATCCGTTCCGTAGTTTTAAAGATTTAAGCATACATAGGGATATAGGGACAGAGAAAGCGACTTTATTTTATACTATGTTGTAGTGAAGTGAGGGTGCGACCACACCGCCGCTTAAAAAACGGTGACGTTACGGAATCGCAACAAAATGTATGAAGAAACGGTGAGAAAACGTGACGCATACGACACGTCACTGCGTATACGCGGCGGTTTGGTCGCACCCTGAAGTGATGAGCGTTTTTGGTATTAAAAACTTACAATAAAGAGAGCACCTTACCATGGGGTCTTATTGGGATTCAATTCTGACTCAGTTGAGGTTTTAGCTGTCATTTTTGGTATGGATCTGACAGCGAGCGAACCTAAACTGAATCAGAATTGAGTCGCATTAAGACGTCATGGTAAGGCCCCTGATTATTTAAAAAGCACATAGGACATAACACCCTTCGAGAGTCTATAATCATTTACGATACATTAAAACCCTTTTAATCCAATCTGTTAATAAGCGTAAACAAAAGAAACGAGTCACATAAGTCATAAAATACCAGAGATTCAGTGATTGATTAAATTAATTTTACGATTTCACATTTTATTTGTCATATTTCGCTACGGAACCGTATTCACGGTAACGGATCAGATCGAGTTATTTTTTGGATTCCGTACCTCAAAAGGACAAAACGAAACACATATAGGATCACTTTAGTTTGTTGTCCGTCCGCATTTTGATCACGAGCTCATCCTTTGGCTCCATTCCAGCCTTAGTTCTAACCACGTACCTGTTCATTTTTAACCCGTACACCGAAACAGCACTTTTACTACTACCAATAGCACTAACACCACTTAACCCGTCCACAGCTACCCGGCGATCCGGACTCCGCGCTACACGGTCGTCCAAGCGCTACGGCTGTGGTTCGGCAATCCTCGCAACAGAACGCATTTGCAGGTGAGTTGGGGCCGAGAAATACCTGCCACTGTATTTTCAAATAGCACATGCATTTCCTGCTAGTTGCCCAATTTCCTTAGTAGCCTGCCGTGTTATTTGGGAAAGTATTAACAGACGAAGCGAGTTGCCGTTTTCGTCACCATTTGCGATAGGAACAGGATAGATGAGACGGGACGAAGAAATAATTGGTATAGTATACCGTAAATTTGTATTTACATAGTAACAGATAGGCTAGCCTGTGCCAAATTTCTTGATAGTCGCACCGTTGCTCGCACACTATTTCACCGGTTCTTGTGGTCTCGTTGGTACGGTCGCCCAAATATGTGGTCTACCACTTAACATCCAACTTCCTATCAAATGAGTATGTCGCTAAAGTCGAACTTGCAACTTGACAGCCTGACTTATCGACATTATGTATTGTGACGTGCAAAGGAATTTTAACCTTAGAGTGGTAGACCACATATTTGGCTGATGGTACAATCAGCAAGATTTTGATGCAGAAGCAAAAGAGATGACTAATTTATGTTTACAGCCTATGACAACGATCTATGTTAGTATGTACTTTCAGCCAAATATATCTTTTGTCATCCTAAGATTGATAATCCCTTGCATTGTTATCCTGCTAATATTATAAATGCGAAAGTTTGTGACGATGTGACGATGTGACGATGTGAGTGAGTGAGTGTGTATGTTTGTTCCTTCTTCACGCTAAAACGACTGGACGGATTTGGATAAAGTTTGGAACGAAAATAGCTGTTACCCTAGATTAAAACATAGGCTACTTTTTATCCTGGAAAATTGCATAGTTCCCGCGGGCTAGCGATATACATGTTAAAAGCCGTAGCTGCCTAATGCAAGTCTAATTCTACGCAGGCGAAGTCGCGGGCAGAAGCTAGAAAAATATAACATCGATAAGACATCGCTGTGAACTTGAAAATTCAACTTTAGCGACATACTCATTTGATAGAAAGTTGGATGTAAAGTGATAGACTACTTATTTCGCGGACCGTACCATGTTATTTTAATAGACAGCGGGTAAATAAGGTATTTGATTATAATCTGAGCAATTCAGTACGTTGTTCAAAGAACGGAACATCAAAATAAACCACTTCAACCGGATTGTATCGCGTGTATCGACAGTTATATACTCACCCACATTACTCTAGTATTGAAGGGCGTAATCGATGAAATATGGCCGGCATTTTCGCATCTCTATCCATTTTGTTACGGCCATTTGCGGTCTGCCCGGCCGTCGAACGATTCGTCTTCACATTTTTGCCGCCATTTTTAAACTTTTTTTGGGCGTTTTTCGGCCATCGGTGCGCGCTTTTAAAAATCCATTCGCATTGAAACTGTTATTTTGTTGCTTCGGTGTGGGCGATGGCTTATTTTTTAATGTGTTTTTGATTTCATCCAATAGATATCCTTAGATTAAGAAATAAATTAATAGATTGGTGACAGTATATTCCAGTTAAAATTTACCATTAAGAAATGAAAGAAAGAAAGAAAGAAGACATTTATTCATTTTGCAAGACACACAAATATAAGAGCATGTACACACAATTTTATAGAAAAAAAACAACAATAAAAAAACCAGACATGAAAATTTGATCATCAGCGTTGTGTGTGTCTTCGCAAAAGTGAAACGGTCGCTGGCTCAGCATTACGCTGAGCTAGACACCTGCAGCACTGATTTTCAGCCAGAACCGTCACGCGCACTTTTACGAACAACAAACTGTTTTGACTTGAAAAAATTACTCCATTTTTAATACAAGCTTTTATTGCTGACTGTACTTTCATTGTCATCTACCGTAGGTTTTCGCCAAAATAGTGCTTGGAATAACGGAAAACATAGTTCACTTCCGGATACCAGCACCAAATTTTTATATGTTACTAGGCATATCATCTGAACCCCAAAACTGCCGGGAGACAGTTTCTGAGGTGTCTGGGTCACCAGTTATGACGTCATCAAATTGACCGCCGCCGCGTTGTGAAAAATTCAAATTACACCCAACATATGCAACGCACGTGTACATGTGGGGTATCACGTGAAAGTTAATTAAATAGACTATATTTGTGCCCTGAACTGTAATTGCATTAATGTTACCGTTTAAGAGCTATTAATAGAAAAATGATAATCTTGGAAAAATATTACGGACTTTTATTTCTTGCACCAAAACTAAACACTCCAGACTAAAATAATGTACTACAATAATGAAAACAAATTATTAAGCTTTACATTACAATTCAAAGTTTGAAAATCGGATATGAAATGTCGAAGTTATGGTCAAAAACTTGACGACGCTGCAGTGTCTAAAATTACGAAAAAAAATTTTTTTTTCCGGAAACCAGCACCAATTTTTTATATGTTACTAGGCATATCATCTGGACTCCGAAACTGCCGGGAGACAGTTTCTGAGGTATCAGGGTCACCAGTTATGACGTCATCAAATTGGCCGCCAACGCGTTTTGAAAAATTCAAATTACACCCAACGTATGCAACGCACGTATACATGTGGGGTATCACGTGAAAGGATATTAAATTTGCTGCATTGTTTTCTTTATCTGTAACTGCGTAAATATAAAAACAACAAAAATAAAGAATAAATAAGACAAATTACAAAAAAAATATTGCATATTTATTTTTATTGCCAGAGAACCATTTGTATTGGAGAGAAAAATATAGAGTACAAATAATTCTACGTTATTCTTTTATGGTATAAAATTTAAATCATCACAATCAGGTAAAAAAAGACATAGCTATACCGGTTTAAAATAAAGCGCGGCGGATGCCATATATTCAAACGACGTCGCCGGCGCGTTTTAAAAGATTTAAATTATACAAAATATTATAGTATATGCACGTATGGGGCATGAAATGAAAAGATATTAAAATTTGCTGCATTGTATTCATTGATTATAACTGCGTAAATATGTAAACAACAAAAATATTAGAACAAATAGACAAATTAAAGAAAAAAATGCATGTTTATTTTTATAGCCAGAGAACCATTTAAATTGGAGAAAAAAAAATATATGGTTCAAATAATTCTACGCTATTCCTCTATAGTATAAAATTTTAATCATCACAATCGGGTATAAAAAGACATAGCTATGATGGTTTAAAGATAATTCGCCGGCCGCCACAAACAACGTGACATGTCGCGTTATGCGCATAATGTATATGCCCATGCCAACTGGTGTTTCAAGGTATTTTTGATGAATTCAATTATTATGTAGCCTCTTAAAGGGTAATTTTAAATTATATATTTTTTTATTATAAATGTAAATATAAATCAATATTATACTTACGCACTTTGGATTTATATACCTATTCTTCGAACAATTAGTATACTTACTACTATTTAGGTAATTAATATGATAATTATAATAAAATATCCAATTGTAACGTCTCGGTGCAGAAAATTAATAACTTACCTATTACATTACAATTCATCGTCAGTCATTGTTACTAGGCGCATAAATACACCACCACCGAATCATTCACGCGTCAAATTTTGGAGCAGACTAAAATTCGAAGTGAAAATATGTAGGTATCTACAGTTTTCAGCGATGGCGGCAATTTCGCGCGCTTTATGTTTTTTCCCTTAACTTCGACATTTCATATCCGATTTTCAAACTTTGAATTGTAATGTAAAGCTTAATAGGTTTTTTTCATTATTGTAGTACATTATTTTAGTCTGGAGTCTTTAGTTTTGATGCAAGAAATAAAAGTGCGTAATACTTTTTCCATGATTATCATTTTTCTATTAATATCTCTTAAACGGTAACATTAATGCATTTACAGTTCAGAGCACAAATATAGTCTATTTAACTAGCTTTCACGTGATACCCTACATGTATACGTGCGTTGCATAATTTGGGTGTAATTTGAATTTTTCAAAACGCGGCGGCGGCCAATTTGATGACGTCATAACTGGTGACCCTGACATCTCAGAAACTGTCTTCTGGCAGTTTCGGGGTCCAAATGATATGCCTAGTAACATATAAAAAATTGGTGCTGGTTTCGGGAAGAAAATTTTTTTTTTCGTAATTTTAGACGCTGCAGCGTCGTCAAGTGTTTGACCATAACTTCGACATTTCATATCCGATCTTCAAACTTTGAATTGTAATGTAAAGCTTAATAATTTGTTTTCATTATTGTAGTACATTATCTTAGTCTGGAGTCTTTAGTTTTGGTGCAAGAAATAAAAGTCCGTAATATTTTTCCAAGATTATCATTTTGCTTTTAATAGCTCTTAAACGTCAACATTAATGCAATTGCAGTTCAAAGCGCAAAGATAGTATATTTAACTAGCTTTCATTTGATAGCCCTCATGTATGCGTGCGTTGTATAAGTTGGGTGTAATTTGAATTTTTCAAAACGCGGCGGCGGTCAATTTGATGACGTCATATCTGGTGACCCTGACACCTCAGAAACTGTCTCCCGGCAATTTTGTGGTCCAGATGATATGCCTAGTAACATATAAAAATTTGGTGCTGGTATCCGGAAGTGAAATGTTCCTACCCTTTTCGGACGTAAGGCCAGGCGCTAAAACGTCAGTTATCCGGGATACTTTATTTCAAATATTAAAGTATTTATTATCAACCTAAACGTTTTTCGTAAAAGGAAAACACAATACCCGAGACTCTAGATTCCCCTAACAAGCTATATATACATTCACAACGAAAAAAACGCGCATGTAATTCCGGAAAACATAATAACATAAAATAATGAGGAAAATGGAAAAAGACAGAAGGAAAACTCGAAATAAAATCGGAATGAGGCATGTGTAATTGAGTGTCGAATATGTGAATTATTTTGCTTCATTTCGTTACCCATTTTTTTTTATAAATTTGTCGCCTTTCTTTGTAGGCTGTTGCCGGTTGGAACGAATTCCTTCTACACGACTGGTGCGTGTTATGAAAATGTTTAAGTTACTTATAAAGCTTCTTACTTTCTGGGGCCTAATTCATAAGTTTACTAATAATCTATACATATAATAAAACTGAAGCGGGTCGAAAGTCTGTACATGGAAGATATAAAAAAAAAAAGACTAGGGATACTTAGAATCGATAACAGAAATACGTTTTAACAGTTTTTAGAATTTTTGTCTGTTTCTCTGTTTATCTGTTTGTCTGTATATTTATGCGCGGATCACGTGAAAACGGCTCAACGGATTTTGTCGAAAACTTTACTAATCTGTTGAGAAAATCACCGGCCAGGTTATAGGTTACTTTTTATCCCGGAAAATTGCATAGTTCCCGTGGGATAGCGATGAACATGTCGAAAATCGCAGCTGCCTAGATTCGCAACGTATATAATAAATATTGCTTTAGTATCGTAGAGGTGCACTAAGGAGGGATTTTCAAAATTGCCACGGGACTTAATATCGCTTATTATAAAAAAAAAAAACAATTAAATGTCAGAATAGGGGTGCTAAGTGCCTGTTCAAATATGCATAGCAATATGTGACTTTTGTCAATAAATAAAGTCTACGCGGACAAAGTCGCAGGCAAAAGCTAGTACTAGAATATAATACAAGTAACAAGCTAATGATTTACAAGTCGTACTAATTTGTGTTGCATTACAATTTTCGCTTTTTTAACAATCTGACTAATACATATTATAAATGCGAAAGTATGGATGGATGGATGGATGGATGGATGTTTGTTTGTTACTCAATCACGCCAGAACGGCCCAACGGATCTTGATGAAATTCGGCACATATATAGAGTAAAGTCTGGAATAGCACATAGGCTACTTTTTATCCCGGAAAATTCCCGCGGGATAGCGATAAACGAATTCTTTGCAGACGAAGTCGCTGGCAACAGCTAGTACAAGAATATTAGTCTCATAAATCGCTAATATTTTTTTCAGTAGGTACCTAATATACAAGTCGTTATTGGTTGAATTCTCTACTAGAGTCATACACACCGTAAGAAACAAAAGTTGTCTCTCCTGTGGGCATAAAATTAGCGATTCCGAGTCGGCAAACTTAAGGTTTATTTAAATGGGCCGAAAGTTGGCCAGGCGTCCCACACGCCGATGTAGACTTGACTTAAAAATATTGACTATAGACCTTTAACTTTTGCCATATCCACAGGAGAGACGCGAACAAAAAATGTGTATATGACCCAATATGCACAGTTTATAATAATATCTACTTGTGTTGTTAGCGCAGCCGCACTATATAGTCTGGCAGATAAATCACTGCAGCCAGATGACACTTCCAAATGTAATTTTACGAAATAATGATACCACATTTATTTCACTAGTGCTCGACTAAGGTCTCGTAATGAATGATTTGATTATTGAACGAACGAAATATTTTATGAATGTCACATTCGTAATTTAGTATATTTCAAAATAAGCGTGATACTTTTGAGGCATTCAAGGTTCATATTAACATAGTAGATAAAATGTGTGATGACTTTGTAATACACGTAAATAGTGACAGCAGCAGTGAAACTGATTCGGAATAATTTAAGTTTTTAAGTAAAAGTACAAAGGTAGAATAAAATATAAATGTGATAATTGTTGTTTTATTTATGGCAAAATGGGGAATGAGTTGAAAACTGGTAACTGATTTGACATGCTTCCGCACATTTCCAAATCGCGCTCTTACACTACTGACTAGAAAACATCCAAAAAAACCTTATTGAACAAACCATTTTATTAAAATAGGTACGCTTTGAAAATTCTCATTTATGACGCAAATTAATTTCATTACATCGTTCATTCTTTCATTCACTCACTAAGTGACATCACTATTTAATATTTGCCAAAAACTGACAACACTGAAAGTGTCATCTGGCTGCAGTGGTTTATCTGCCAGACTATAGTTTTATGTAGAGTCAATAGTTTCAGTTTTTAATTTTGTTGTATACTTACTAACACATAGATAAATATAATATAGTGTTTACTAACCATTTATAATGCATTTATATTAACTAGCAGTTGCCCGCGGCTTCGTCTGCAAAGAATTCGTTTATCTTTATCCCGCGGGAACTACGCAATTTTCCGGGATAAAAGTAGCCTATGTGCTATTCCAGACTTTTCTCTATCTGTATGCCGAATTTCATCCAAATCCGTTGGGCCGTTCTGGCGTGATTGAGTAACAAGCAAACATCCATCCATCCATACTTTCGCATTTATAATATTATACTAGCTTTTGCCCGCGACTTCGTCCGCGTAGACTTCATTTAATAAACAAAAAGTCACATCACATATTGCTATGCATATTTGAACTTAAATGACGGGAAACGATCATCCTAGGACAGTGACATCATAGGAAACCATTAGCTGATATTACAGGAAAGAGTCATTTCTTGGAAGCAAACCTGTTTGAGAAGCAGACATGTTAGGAAACGGACTGAAAGAGCCTGAGCCCTCGGTTGTTGTAAAACAGCGAGGCACAAGAATGTCATCACAATGGACGAGTGTTTCTCGGCGACACGTGCTCGCATCGATTATATCTGAGCGCTTCGACAGGGCATATTGAGTTTTGCGTCGAGAGTTGAGAGACACGCCTTGCATAAACGGGGCGTGCACATGTCACTCACTAAAAGTTGTCGGATGTCGAAATCAGGATAGGCAACTGATGTGAAGATGTGAGCTGTAATATCTTTGGGGGATGCTATTGGTGACAATCCTAAAATTATCAGTATCGTATTAAAGAAAAGAAAATTGTTGATAGTAAAAGAGGTTGAAGGGCTAGAGCAATACAGAAAACGCCTAGCAAGAGCCTAGCGCGAGATCGTCCCAACTGTAAATATTATGATGAGAGCTCTATGCTCCTGATCAGGAGCCGTACCATGACGTCTTAATGAGTTTCAGTTTAGGTCCGCTCGCTGTCAGATTCATACTAAAAGTGACAGCTAAAACGTGAACTGCGTCGGAATTAGGACGTCATGGTAAGGCCCCAGGGATAACAGGATGATAATGTTAATGATGGTGATGAGTACCCATACATGTGACAAATGACGTCACATGTCATATCGGAGCTTTTCTCTCTCTGACTAATTTGTAGTTTCAAACTCTTATATTTTCCGTATTTCTTGACCAATATGAATTTTAATTTCACTCTTTGGCATCTTTTTTACTATATTTTCATTATGATTGATAAATATGATATTATTTTAATTTATGTTTCCTATTTGGTGTTAGTATCCAACGATATTAATTGTTATTAAAACTGTGAGAGAATTCTTACTTACCCGCTACACCGTTGACCTGTCCCTATCATCCTTCGTCTTATGAGACATTTTTTCCCTTCAAATCTTGACGGCTCGAAAAATAAAGTCCTCAGAGGCCTCACACGTCCATTTTGCTATTTTCAGCTTTCGGCGTCTGTTCGCAACTCACTGAACACCGACGAGCTAAAAGTATATTCGGCACATTCTAAACTATGTTCCAATAAGATTATTCATGAGGCTTCATGTTTATTGAACAGCAAAGTAATAGGTAATCCCATATAAAGCAGATATTGGTGGACATAACTTTCTTGAAATAGCAACTCGAAAGTGCTTAACCTATTCGTCTCCAAGTCAAATACAAGGGAGTTCTCCCATACGCCAGACTTTATTACGATGCCTTAAAGTCTTCGCAATTTAAAAGGCCCGTTTTGACAGTTCACGCCCATGAAGTTCTAAATTTTTTTACTAATCGAAATGTTCTGAAGGTAATTGCATTTTTCATTGATGGGTATCGCTCACTCAGCGAAGTGCTGTGCATAACGATTTTTTCATATTGTCCACAGACTATTAATAATCGGTTAAGGAAAAAATAAATCGATCAAGATAAAAAATTTTAAGGCCGACTCGCACTTGGCCCGTTTTATTTATTTTATTTAGACCAATTAATTAGGTACTGAATTTCACCAGCTGTGTAGTGATATTTACTGAAAATTATGACCTTGGAGCTCAAAGCCGTAAACAATGGCAGCACTGATTTCTATAGAATGGCTCGTCTTCATCATCTGAAGAAAATGATTGACTGATGATTCACTTTTTCTCGTTTTTTTTTTTTGTGATTGAGTGAATGTTATTGTAATCAAAATATTAAATGAAAGAAAATTTACTTTTCGTAACATTGTATCATTTTAAAATACCTATAATATCAATTTAAGTTAAATTTTCTAATCAGAACTTTAATCCAATGCACTTTACAATACATATTCAAATCGATCAAATACTCATGCAAACTTGAATCGATTTATCGTGAGTATCGAGTACCGAGTCATATGGTTACATCACTAGTTACGTCGGCAAGACAAATGTCAAAACGGGCCTTTTACTTACGACTTTAAGTTGAACCTAATTCCAATCGAACGAAGGTTACTTTTGCATTGGAGTAATGGGCGTATATATTTAGGTCGTTGGCGTTCAACCTGCGGTGACTGGTTGATTCTGCAAGCTCCGCTCCGTTCCGCTTCTACGAAACTATAACGTAAAAAAAATAACACAAAATCACAAAAATATAAATAAATATCGTGGGACAAATTACACCAATTGACCGAGTCCCAAACTAAGCAGAGCTTGTGCTATGGGTACCAGGTAACGGATATAATGTAGATAAATACATACTTAAATACATACAACATCCATGACTCGGGCACAAATATTCGTATTCATCATACAAATGTCTGCCCCTACCTAGATTCGAACCCGGGACCTCTAGCTTCATAGTCAGGGTCACTAACCACTAGGCTATCCGGTCGTCAGTAAAAATATTTGAAGTATCACCATTTTAATCCCCTGGTATAACTTGCGAAGAAATTCTAGAAATGCAAAACGACGAATGTGTAAATCGATATTGCCCTGAATTTAATCATTTGATTACTGAACATCATAAAGGGTGTTAGCCGCCATGCGTCATCGTAACCCAATAAGTGACGCGTCGTCCAATATGCGCGCGTCTTGTCAACTCGGGGCGTCTGTGCGCCATCGGTGACGCTTGCGGTTACTGCTGTTGAGTTAGGATCGCTAGTGTTTAATAGCATTGTTTTTACATTAGTGTGCTACCTAGACGTAATTTCTAAAGGATAACGAGCTGCCATAATCCCCGTAAAAAATACACTGTCTTAAAATTACGATGAAATATCTAGACGGGAGTACGTAAGATCTCTCTTCAGGCATGTTATGCCTGGGGATGGTGATGGCGATTGAAGTCCGAAGGCAGAGAGTTGGAAGTTGTATTTATAATTTCATTATTTGATAATTGAACATAAATAAAGGGTGTATGCCGCCATGCGTCATCGTAACCCAATAAGTGACGCGTCGTCCAATATGCGCGCGTCTTGTACTCGTGGCGTCTGTGCGCCATCGGTGACGCTTGCGGTTACTGCTGTTAAGTTAGGATAGCTAGTGTTTAATACAAGGACCGGAACCGGTTACCAGTAAAGGGGTATTGGATAGGGTATTTCATAGAATTGTTTTCACAAAACCTATCAATTTGGTAAGCATATCATCGGGTTATCCGAAAGAAAGTCTGACCGTAATTACATAGTTAATTCCATAGGTTACCATATTAGAAAACGTTTATAACCATAATAAGGAGAGATAAAGTTAGAAATACTGAAATAAGAGAAAAAACTAAAGCCAGAGATATAGTTGAGCAAGCCCTAAAGCTAAAATGGAAATGGGCAGGGCATGTTCAAAGGCTCCAGGACGAACGATGGACAAAGATAACCACAAATTGGTACCCGATAAATAAAAAACGAAGCCGAGGTAGACCATGCAAGAGATGGAGCGACGACATAACTGCCGTAGTAGGACGAACTTGGAGCAGACTTGCCAAGGACAGAACGGGGTGGAAAGAAATGGAGGAGGCTTTTACCGCAATAGGCGGTCCTTACATTAATTAGGTTAAATAAAAAAAATTGTCAAATAACATAGTTGGTAAGGAATCAATAAAAGCTATTTTATTTTATTATTTATTTATTTTTATAACCATAATAGAAAACGGGTAACCAACGGTTAACCTTATTCAAACCGGTTCCCGTAATCATAGGCTTAGCACAACGATAAACTTACCATATCATAGGGTAACAGTTTAATAGGGTTACCCTATGAAAAGGCTTAAGCAAATGAAGGGGTTTTCCGGTCCTTGGTTTAAAAGCACTGTTTTTTAACCACCGGCGCAAAAAAAGGGGCGTTATAGTTATAAGTTTGCGTCAATGTCTTTGAGTGTGTGTTGTGACATTGTAGTTCTCAAACGGTTGGACCGATTTGGATGCGTTTCTTTTTCCATTCGAAAGCCTATTGTTTCTTTGCGGTGGTCCTTAGCCATGTTTGGTAAAAATCTGTTCAGTGGTTTGATGAGTATCAGCATAAGGCATTTTTGGGCATAAAATAGATATTTTTTATTTTGCTTTTTAAAAATTCTTATGAATACATCTCGTTTAATAAGAAAATTAAAGTCCATCACGACACGATTAATTTTACTGCAGTTTGGACATTTCTGTGAATTACCTTATCGTAAAAAAAAGACAAATTATATATGCGACGTCGACTCGACAGCTCAGCCAGCATCATTTCAAACATACTGCCGTCTCTTTTCCACAATGCCACACTCTAGAACAAATCTCTAGCGATCCAGTAAACGCGTTAGAGTGAAACAGCGTCTTGCGGTCAGCGTCGACGCTGAAATATAGCTTCAGCTTTGGAACCCTGGATTTTGGCCACATTCCGTTGTCAACTGATATTCGACATTGTCTAAATTGAATGTGTTCAAAGTAATAGGTGTTGTCAATTAGTAGCTATCTTCTTGTAAACGAGTTGGTTTCTTATTAATTGCTTCGTTTGGACAGCCGAGTCATTTTTAGCATAGTCCTTCAGAGAAACTAAAAAGTTCGAGCTAAAGAGATGGAGTTCTACAGCGTAGGGGAAAGTGGTCACCATTCGTACACATACCTTATCGCTGAAAAATGGCTATAACTCTTTAACATTTTGTCATAATAGTTTCGGACTTTTTTGTAACAAACTACAATATATTTGTTACACTTTACACTTAGGTACATAAACTAGCTAAATTTGACAATTAAATAAAAAATGAAATCTAAAAAGTGTACGAATGGTGACCACTTTCCCCTACGGGTCAGCATCAAAAGTAGCTGGGCACATTTGTACTTTGTGACATTAACACATCACACGTTGACATACACATGTCATGTTGACAAATTTTAATGTGTTATGTGACAAAGTACAAAAGTGCCCAGCTACTTTTGATGTGTGTGAAGTTCCTAATACGTACTGGGGCCTTACCATGACGTCCTAATTCCGACTCAGTTCAAGTTTTAGCTATCACTTTTAGTATGAATCTGACAGCGAGCGAACCTAAACTGAATCGCATTAAGACGTCATGGTAAGGCCCCTGGTTCCGCGAACTGAAACTATATAGCCCAAGCCCTCTTATTCTGAGTGAAGGATTGAGCCCAAGTGTAGGCATTATACAGGCTGGAGATGAAACAAGATTACGTAAAGACACAAGACACACTACATACAAGGTCTACAAGGTCTTTCAAAATCCTGAAAAACATTTAGGCACACTTGCACAGTCCATAGTTAAAAATTAAATCGCTAACTCGGGGTTAGGTTTGACAGTTCCATACATTTTGACACTACTTAGCCCCGGGTTAGCATCTAACACGGGGTTAAGTCTCTAACCCTGGTCCGTGCAAGTGGCCCTTACACAATCACCTGTTGAAATATTCCGGATCACATTTTATTTTTAGCCTGTTTAACTATTAACATTTGCTTTCAGTCTGACTGCCTGATATTCTGGCTGCTATCCACAGTGACCGCAGGCCTGCTGGCCGTATGCATTGTCGGCACCCAGTACTTTGTGATTGAGGGCAACAAATTTGGTAAGGTACATGCTGCTAGAAAGGAGGAAGGTGTGTTTTATTTTTATTCTTTTGTTTCTCTTTTGTTTTGTTGCTCTTTGAATTCACGGCGAGTGAGCTTTACTTGTGTTAATTATGTGCATACGTATCTAATGGTCTGACTCACCACTCCCTTAATTGTCAGTTATATATGATTCCGTCTCTATTTATTACTACGAAACAGACAGAGACGTCATCATAGATAACTGACAGTTAAGGAGTGGTGAGACAGGCCGTTAGTGTGCGTGTCGGAGCGACTTTAACATACCCGCTTTCGCTCTCACGCACACTTTGACACGTGTACCGACACGGGTACCACAAATAGAGCCTACTCGACATCGTGAATTGCAGAGCTATACTAAATCAAAAACCATAGTGGGTACGTGACGTTCACACTAGGGCTTTTGGTTACTGTAATGTGCAATAGTTACGGTTGCAGCTTGCAGATGAGTACCACGCTTAAGTTTAAAATTAATAGCCCTGTCTCACTTGGACGCCATGGTGATGGCGCTAGGCTAGGGGGCATGGGTCGTCACCTAATTTGGTCAACCCGGGAAAAATGCTGCCATTTCGAATCACTGATTATTATTTTAATACAAAATTAGCTACGGTAAGCAAAGAATTCATCTAAAAATGTATTGCCTGTCCCTTACTTTGGTGACGGTTTCGTGATACCAATATGTCCCACTGTTATAAAAATGACGAAGTAACTCCACCATAAGGTCGACGGCACTTCGCTTTCGCGGGGCTCCTATTTCTATTCCGTTCGAACCTAGCCTAATTTTATTATCTCTAGTGAGGATTTTTATAACAGTGGGACCACGAGAACTAACCTACTTACTTGAAGACGCTTTGGCCATGTTTGATTTGTATAGGATACGTAACTGGCGATGTCGATATGGCGTCCCGGTGAGGCAGGCCATGTACTCCGAAATTCGATCTTCGAAGTTCGTTTCCTGCCGTTCTGCTCATACTAATGGCCATTAGTTTGAGAATGAGAGGGATGGTACGATGGGTTTAGAGCAAGCCGAGTCTAGGATTTCGTTCAAAAATAAAGATAATTTCTGTTCTGTCTGAATCTGATAGTTCATTTTATCTATTGACTGCTAATGCTCGCGACTTAGTCGATGCAGAATTTAACGTAGCGAATTCTTTTTTAAATAAAATGTAGCGAAGCTTCTACGCACCTTTATCCAGCCCTAAGCTGTCACCAAATCCTTTCTTTATCTTCATGCCAAATTTCAGTGCAATCCGTTATTTGATTTGAGCCACGCGTTGATAAATCAGTCAGCCACAGTCTTTTATCATCATCATTTTCCTAGCGTTTTTTCCTGCATTTGCCAAGGATCAGTGAAACTGGGGTCCGCTTTGACAACCTAATCCCAAGATTTGGCGTAGGCACTAGTTTTTACAGAAACGACTGCCATCTGACCTTCCAACCCAGAAACCTTATTGGGATTGGTCCGGTTTCCTCACGGTGTTTTTCCTTCACCGAAAAGCTCATGGTAAATTTCAAATGTAATTTCGCTTCTTTTATAAATAAAGATTAATCCCTCTGTGGCCCAGCAGAGTAGTTTGCCGTGGCCACAAAGCGACTGTTTAATGGACTCTATGTAATCCGCAGGCATACCCCGCCGCATAACCGAGACCGCAATGGACTTCTTCATGGCTATAGTCTTATGCGGTTACTTCGTCACGGTCTATCTACTGTGGAAGGACCATTACGTCATGTGGAACCGTTGGCGTAGGACCAACGTCAATGTCAGATTGCTTTTGACGCCTGATTCCAATCCCGTGCCGTTTGTGCCGCGCGCAAACTACAATGTCGTGTGACTTTTTTCTGCTGGCGACTGGTGCTACGAAACGCTGAATAGGTTGACGTTTAATCTAAAGCTGCGTACACACCAAGCCAACGAACGCCAACGAATGGGTTTCGCCGGCCTTCGTTGGCCCTGTCTAAGCGACGGCTTGGTGTGTACGCAGCTTACTTGAAAGGCTTCAAACATGGCATACGATCAAAGTAGGTAGAAAACGGACAAAAGAAAAAAAATGTTGCGATGGGAGTTCCTGAGCATCTGTCGTTGGTGCGAATTTATAGTTATGTGGCTGTGTTAATTGTGATCGCTCTGTGTTCTTGAAGACTGAATTAATGCATTGTAATATTTGTTTTAATTATATTATTCAAGTATAAAATGTGGTTTTATTACTATTTCTCCTTAATGCAAGCTTTGTACAAATCAAGATCGTCATCAGTCAGAAATCGTCCACTGTCGAACATGTATACTTAGTATCGAAATGACTTAGAGTGCATCCTCCATTTAAAGTTGGTTTTCTTCCAGTAAATTTGGACACAGATCGGACCAAGTGGCATAAGGGGGCAATTACACTACTGCTTTGAACTAATGCGTCTGTCCGCCTACTTCAACTAAGTAACTAGGCGGTTGCAGCTATCGCTTGCCGAATGCGGCCGACTACCGTTTGTAGCATGCAGCGATCGACTTAGTGTAACTGCCCCATTACGTGTGAATACGACTCTACTACGGGAAGTGATCCGATTTTTTTGCTCCCGATATATCTGAAGTTAGGGTTATTGTACGAGATATTAGGAATTTTCCTGACATGCCATTTTTCAGGATCGCGGCTAGAATAAGTACGATATACTTTGGGTAAAAAGTACCTTCGAAAATGTTGAGAATTTACTGTGTAATAATAATTTTCGAATAATAACTGTTGTGTGCAGCAGTGGGACACTATAATAAGATATAAAAAAAAAAAAAAAAAAAAAAAAAACTTCTGTAAGTACTTACCCTGTAGTAAAAATGATGTATGTGGTAACCCTGACACCGACTGTACAACGCACAAGCAATACATTATCCGGGCTATCCCTACCGTGTTCCCAACTCGGTATCCTTGAAAAAGTTTCTTCATACATTACAAAACTCTTCGGTCTTTACGCAACTTGAGACCATTTAACTGAAATGCGACTATTGACCGTTAACTTTCCCAACCTCGTATCTGCCCACACCGTCAAGTTACAGAACCAACACTGTGCGTTTTGACATAAAGTTGCTTCTGAGAGTATGTAACTCAGTCAGTTACGAGGTTGAGACAGCAGAAGGTCGATTTACACTCGCGGCTTCAATTATTTAATGGCTTTCAGCGATAACGCACCGTTGCCTTGAGATAATTCTAGCTTTAGTAAGTATTATGGAGTATCTGCTGAGCTGCCGTGCTATGACAAAACACTGTATCTCGAGTTACAGTGTTTCGCGGTAACATCAATAATTTGAGCTTTTGGGACCCTCTACTTCTCTATACTCTCTCTCTTGTCTCTTAAAATTGTTCCAGGATATTTCAGCAGGTTTGGATACCTAAATGTTGTTCATGATTTTTGAATCATAATTGACAAAATGTTTCCATACATTGATCGTTGACGAAGTGAACCGCGTCAAGGGCGAGACTAAATTTATAATGAAAAATTGAAATGAAAAATCTTTGTACACGTATTGGTATTCAGTCGAACTAACTTAACCACCTTCTGAATTTTATTCAGGTCTACCGTACATCATGAACCCACCGAACAACGGTTAAATAAATAACGACACTGTCTTCTTCAACCTCAGCATTGGCGGAATCATCGATAGATCGTTGGCGCTATTGTTTTTTTTTAATGAATTGATTTGAATATTCCTCGAATATTCAGTAAAGATTTTGAGAGACAAATGCATGGACAGTTTAGTCATTTTGTATCAAAAATATTGAGAACCATCGCAGTAATTTAGACTGTAACTACTAGAACTTAGATACTGAATCGTTTTGATACACTGCAATTTTAATAAATACAGTGTAATGCCAAACCAAAGGCCTTTGCCGAGCGGTAACTTGAATTAAAGTTACAGTTTTTTGTCGTAACAATCTCACACGAAACGTGAAGTCATTGACTTTCTTAATTCAAACGAGTTTGTGAACTATTATAGTCAACTGAAGATAAGGGATTAAGGTATTTTATTGAATCAGGCGTTACTTTGCGGAGGTTCATTTCAATGAACACAAAATATTTACCTTGCTACTCCGCCACTTACGTGCAAGATAATCAAGCTTGTGCGAAATATATACGTTTTGCATGCAAGCCCTCCCTCCACTACTGCCACAGGCTCTTACAAATTGAAAGTATTATTTTCGGGAATTAATAACCGCGTCAAAATTGTTTTAATTATACCTACCTACCTACCAAGTACATACCTAAGTATGTATCTACCTATTCTTACAAATTTGTACGAAAGTCCTTGTTTATTGTACATAGGTACTTAAGAACCTAAACTTGGTTTCTTTGTTCCCAAGTTTTACCTAGCTACGGTAAAAATGTACGAAAACAATGTAAAGTTCAGATTTTTTTGTAGTTAGGCTACAATAAATACAACATTATTCCAAATTTGTCCAAAATTATTAAAAATACAGTTTATTCCGATTTCTGGAAATTAGCTGTTTTTAAGATACAGCGTTTCGTCATAGCACGACAGTGCGCTCAATGACGCTCAGACTCTATAAGGTGTGATTCTCTTAATTAAAACTCGCCCGCGACGTGATGACTGCCCTTTCTCGCAATTACATATAACTTGACCTGTAGGCTTATTGTCAACTCGCTCGCAATCGCCATCGTGTTCATTTTGACTGTTCTTGTATGAATGTGACAGCTAGCTGATTCCGATGCCAATTGTCAGCCCATACATGAACTGTCAAAATGAAAACGATGGCGATTGCGAGCGAGTTAGACAATAAGCCTACTGAGCCTTTAGTGTAAGTTTTCGCATATAAAAACGTCTCGAACGCGTTCACGAAACGTCTCAATTACTATGGAAGAATTGGCAGCGCCACTTGCGGATCGAAACGGCAACAAACTGTTCTCATAGTATTTGACATTTTAACGCAAACGCGTTCGAGACGTATTTTGTAACCGAAAACCTACACTAAGCATACTGTTCTCTCGTAGTTATACGGAAACACGGTGCGGCGGCGGTACGGAGTCTGGTCAACTGGTTAGCGCACGACCAACAACATAAGATCCTTGTCCAGTGTTGCCAATGCAAATTTTTAGGCGGCCGTGTACATAACATAAAAAAGCCGTGTTTATATGGAAAAAGACAAAGGGTGGGCCGTGACACTCCTTAAAAAAAGAAACACTGGCATTCGGATACGCAGGGCTACTCCGATGTTCGACAATCGTATAGTGCCGTTTCTCTCGATCTCCTATCAAGCAATATTTGGATGAGCGGGACAGCACTATACGACGGTCGAATTTCGTGCATCGGATACACTAATGACAGTCGAATACTCTAAAAGTGAATTTATTATAAATAAATAAATTAACAATCGTAAATTTGCGAAAAGCCGTAGAATCTGCTACGGCCCCAGGGTTGCAGCCGTAGGCCGTGGATTTTGTAATTTTTTGGACTGAAAGCCGTAGAACAAGGTAATTGCCGTAGCATTGGCAACACTGTCCTTGTCCCCCAACCATCCAGTTCTGTGCCTACCAGAAAACGGGTCAAGTGATAACTGCACTTCACAAGACCGACATCACACCCGATAAATGGTATTTCGTTAGACGTATGTCAAGCATTTTCGTTACATTCGATATTTCCCTTTATTTCCTGTGGCACTACTGAGTGGCACTACTGTCCAAAGATTTCTATTTTAAAATCAAAACAATTTCGGGCCTGCTGAAAATCTAACCTAACCTAAACCTACCTCCCATTTATGATATTTATTTTGGTCAGTAGTGCCACGTAGTAGTGTCATACACTGATATTTCTTAAAAAGTTGCATCTTTAACTAAAATAAAATAATTTTTCACCTGGCTTACAGCACTTCCCCCTTTACTTAAAACATTGCCATACAAAACGCGAATAAAAATCCATCGTCTGATTCTTAGTTGTCTTGTTTACACATCGTTAACACAGGACAGCGGGTACTGCTGCCTGGCAGAGCGCCAGACCTAGCCCTGGCGAGATTAAACTCGGAGCAGAAGGGACAATGGATATGGATACCTGCATGCATATAAATCACGTCTTCATCCCTTACAGGGTAGACATAGACAGAGCCTAAAGTAACAAGGCCACGTTTAGCTTTGTGTGTAATTTTACCGGTTGCGTTACTCTCCACAAACAGACAAATGAAAAATGTGATAGCGATCCCAAGTATTTAAGTACGTTAGACGGTAATGACCTTAATTCCTAGGTACCTACTAACTTAAATAAACATCCGGGCAACGCTAGTTTGGGTAGTTTCTTCATGGCAACTTAATTAATAATCCGAATCCTGTACAAGGATCGTACAAGGATCCTACCACCTGCCAAAATCTGAAGTGTTGCTATAATTTGCACACACATTCTCGCTTCTACGTTGTTAATCTATGATGTCGATGTTCAACTAGCTAGGTAAAATTTTAGTGGATCCTTTTGTCATTCATTCAGCTACGAAGCCATTGAATTTTGTGAACGAATATTTATCAGTGACTGCATCGAATTTACGCAGCGTCAGTGCCTATGCAAAAGGTATGGGTACAATTTTGTTAAAATATATACTTAAGTGGTATTTGTTCCATTATTATTTTACTGAAAAGTTGGTGCTGCTTTAGACTCGACCCTATGCAATGTTTTTTTCTTGACAAACATTTGCGTAAAAGTAAAATGATGGGACTATCCATGGATACATACATACATATCGTCACGCCTCTTTCCCACAGGGGTAGGCAGAGACTACTTTGTTCCATTTGCTACGATCCTGACATACCTCTTTCGCTTCATCCACATTCATCAATCTCTTCATACATGCTCGTCGGTTTCGGGTACTCTGGACCTGGCCTTTTTCCAAAACGTCCCCAATTTGATCATAGAACGTCCGTCTAGGCCAAGTCTAGGCCTTCCCCTCCCAACGCACCCATTCACACTCCCCATATAAATCTGATCTGTTTAGTTACCTAATCTTCTTTCATCCATCCTCCCTACGTGACCAAAACCCGACCGTGACCGTGGTTTTGTTTGGTTTGGATCCATGGATGCTGTAAGTAATGGGTAAAATGTCACGCTTCTTAGTTTTCTACTGGTCAAAAAGCACATGCTAAAATTGTCTATCCCTATTGATTTTTATTAATAATTTTATTCTCATAAATTATTCTGTCTCCACTAAAAAAATATTTTTACTAAAACAATAAACAAATTGTCACTGGACTTATTTATTAGAAACACATACTTAACCATAAGCATACAAAAACTCGCGACAGTAATTATGACTATTAATTTATAATTATTAATTATTATGATCTGATGACTTAGCTGTATAGGCTTAGTTTCCGTTACCTTTTCTGTATCTAAGAAAACAAAAAAACGCTAGAAACAAACGTCAAACCACCAAACGTCAAGTCAACCGCCATACGCAAATTCGTAAATGTATGTGTTTTAATGTTGACAAGAATTATTACAGGATTCCATTGAAGTATTTATCGTTACCTAATAAATAGTATAGAGGCAATATTGTGTTAGAGTACCGTTCGTACGCCAATTGCCAAATTGTGCGGAGATTTGTTTTAAATAGTTTCAACGTAACTCGACAATATGAGTTTCGGTTTTGGTGCTGCTACTACAACATCATCGAGCACTTTTGGTACTGCTACACCTTCATCAGGTATGTAAATATTAATTTAGAGCAGAATATTGTTAATAAAACACGTTAAGACACATTTTCTTGAAAAGCAAATTTTCAACATAACCTCCAAATTGAATATCAACAACAGGTACTCCTTCCATTGAAAGTGTAGTATGATTTTACAAAATATATCACTGAAAGTACTATAGTATTTCTGTTCTCAAGGTCGTTTAAATTTTACTTTTGATACCCAAAGTGAAACAATCAAAATCTTAACATCACTAACTCACTAAATGTTTACTAAATTTACTAAATGTGTCATTTAGCAGTTAATAAGTTCTTTCAAACTTTTCACTTTTCTAGACCAGAATAGTCTGGATATTGTGAGAAAACTTACGAGATTCACGAAAACAAGTATATTTTATCTACATAGTAAATTGATACATGATTGATTGATTTAGTATACAATACATTACAATACATGGCAGTCCAAGGTTTAACCTTTTCGTGGTCTGCCTGTTGCCGTCCGTTGTTCTAGACAGTAGCCGCAATTTAATTTAATTGTTTCACTTTTTTTAGTAACATGATTTTTATGAACGGCAGGATTTGCATTTGGAGGGGGTGATGCAGCTAAACCATTATTTGGTGGAACAAATACAGGTATTTCATCATATTTAAATCTATAAAACTCTCATTTGATTGTGAATTCCGTAGTTCAGTAGTTATATACTTACTCCCTTATTCATAAACGCTCTATAGGCTTCTGCTGACTTATAGTCTGGCAGCTAAACCACTGCAGCCAGATGACACTTCCAAATGTCATTTTACGAAATAATGATACCACATTTATTTCACTAGTGCTCGACTAAGGTCACGTAATGAATGATTTGATTATTGAACGAACGATATATTTTATGAATGTCACATTCGTAATTTAGTATATTTCAAAATAAGCGTGATACTTTTGAGGCATTCAAGGTTCATATTAACATAGTAGATAAAATGTGCGATGACTTTGTAATACATGTAAATAGTGACAGCAGCAGTGAAACTGATTCGGAATAATTTAAGTTTTTAAGTAAAAGTACAAAGGTAGAAAAAAATATTAATGTGGTAATTGTTGTTTTATTTATGGCAAAATGGGGAATGAGTTGAAAACTGGTAAATGATTTGACATGCTTCCGCACATTTCCAAATCGCGCTCTTGCACTACTGACTAGAAAACATCCAAAAAAACCTTATTGAACAAACCATTTTATTAAAATACGCTTTGAAAATTCTCATTTATGATGCAAATTAATTTCATTACTTTCTAAACGACACTGAAAATTAGAACACATAGAAAAATCCGAAAAGTAAAGCTATGGCCGGGAATCGAACCCGGGTCCTCGTCATTCCGTGACGCGTGCTATACCCCTACACCACCCATAGCAGGTGAGTAAGCGTTCGAATTTTTCTATCTATTACTAACTGTCACGTGCATTTCATTACATCGTTCATTCTTTCATTCACTCACTAAGTCACATCACTATTTAATATTTGCCAAAAACTGACAACACTGAAAGTGTCATCTGGCTGCAGTGGTTTATCTGCCAGACTGTAGCAATCGTTGGTCCTTATCTGTGAAAGGTAAATGTCAAAGTGATAGAAAAAGACAAACAATTACTAAGTTAGCAGAAGCCTATAGAGCGTTTATGAAAACTAGAACATCAGTAGTTAAAGAGTTACGAATGAAATTTCTAATATAAAATCTTACTCTTAGGTACCTACAATCTTTCTTACTTACTTTGTTTTCTTTTTCTTTTCTGAGATAACTTCTTAACTACTGAGTTATTGTTAATCTAGCCTTATGTTTTCGATAGACGACATTTTAAAATGACTCACATAAATAAAAATAAATTTACAGGTTTTTCTTTTGGTAGTGGTGACACGTCAAAGCCTGTATTTGGTGGTGCGGCAACTACCTCGGGTAAAACTAATGAATTTAACTGTTGTGTAAAGCCCAGTTTGCATTTGCAAGAGAAAGCAAAGTGAAACTTCTTGCCTGTACAAATTTTAGCCTGGCAATGTATTAAAACTTGCATGAATTTTCTTGCTGGTCTAAACTAGGCGTTAGGTGTAGTTGGAATTGGGATATTTTAATTAACAAATGGGTAACTAAGTGTGAATTACTTGATCATAAGATATGCATGACGGCTAAAATACTTGTGTATCTGTGAACAACGCTAAATAATTATTTGCCCGGACAAAAATTCCAATACATAGCTCTAGTACTGACAAGTTGGAGATCTGTGGAGATGGGAATGCATTCTATAAAAAGTGTAGTAGGCTGGGAATCCGTACAATTATGAAAGTAGTAAAATGAGGAATCTCTTCTGTAGAATTTGGAATCTGTAGAGATGGGAATCTGTAAGAGAAATTATAGTATTTGAGCTCTTACAAAGCCGTTCGGGTTTGTCTTGCTGTCTCACTCACTCTTATGGGTTTGGTACTTAAATCGGTCGATGGTACCCGAATCCCGAATGGCATTTTGAGCTCACAGATTGTACGGTCGTGGGCATAATATCGATACAGCCGTGTCAAATATATGATAATTCATAATTCATTTATTGCGTAGGCATCACACCTTTATTGCATATTATTGCTTCAGAAAACAAACCTGCGTTCAGCTTTACACAGACTAACAGTGCTCCTGCTTTTGGAGACTCCTCTGCTTTTGGCGCTAAGACCGCCGCGTCATCATTATGTGAGTTTTTTTATACATCCGACCGTTTAAATGAGTCAGCAGGCTTATTACGTATCTCGCTCGCAATCGCTATCGTGTTCATTTTGACAGTTTTTGTATGAATGTGACAGCTAGCTGATTCCGATGCCAATTGTCAGCCCATACATGAACTGTCAAAATGAAGACGAGTTACGTAATAAGCTTGCAGTTCTAATTCTTTTATGTTGAATAGTGCTTGTTTAATAAAGAACTGTTATATGTATATATATTGCTGTATATTATAGCTTGTATTATATTTGTATTAAAACTGTAACAATATTTATTTTATGATTGCTGCATTATAGAAGGCATTAATACGTGAGTGTGGTTATGTACCCCGTAAGAGATAAAGACGTGAATTAAGTATGTATGTGTGTTTGTTTTATGAAACGAATTGAAGATGAGTTTCATAATAAGTACACATGAGCGTTTTAATGTCTAAATATGTGATTAGTCGCATATTTTCCACAATTTATATTATTATTTTCATAGCAAAATAAAGAACCTAACTTTAGTTAATTTAATTTATGATGTCCTCTACAGTTCAGTCGCCCGCGGCGACGACTGCGGCGCCAGCGTTCGGAGCAAGCAAGCCGCTCAGCTTTGGGGGGTTCGCTTCACCCCCCAACCAGACCGTAGGGAGTCCAGGGTTTGGGCAGCCTGCACAGGTATGTATCTTTTACCAAACTCATAAGAATAAATAAGAATATAGTAGAACGGAAACTCCCGCTCCGGCCGGACTCAAGGTCACGATATTAGAGTACCCGTTAAGTGGGCTACTCAGTCAGGCTGTCACGGCCGGCGTCGCCGCACGCGCGTTTGGCTGTTTGCATGTTCCGTACCTTCATCTTGGAAATGCCGATCTTGGAACAAATAACCTACCTAATGATTTATAAATCTCATATTTTGTAAAGCTAGAATAAAATAAAGATTTCAAACTAGATAAAAACAAAAACTTATATTCTAGCGATATTCCCCCTTATTCATAAACGCACTATAGGCCTCTGCTAACTTAGTAATCGTTTGTCCTTATCTGTCACTTTGACATTTACCTTTCACAGATAAGGACAAACGATTACTAAGTTAGCAGAGGCCTATAGTGCGTTTATGAATAAGGGGGTTTATCTTTAGACGTAAGTATAATATTGTTGTTTAACAGTAAGCAACAGTAGCAACACGCCTGGACGACAGAGGGGTGTAACGACGTGAAGGGGGAAGTAGGTATATAAATGGTGGCGTTTTGGACGCGTTCAAAAGAGATTCCGTTCTACTCTGTTATTATTTATTCTTGTGCCGAACTATCTTTTTTGATTCCCCTTTCCACCTATGCTGAGTGGGGCCCATTTTACACCATATCGGTACTATTCTTAAGTATATAATAAATAATAATAATAAAATGTATTTCTTTTCTCCACTACAAAGTATACAGTAAAGTATATTGAAATGAAAATGAAATGAAATGTTTTTATTGCCAGTCAAGGCTATCTCTTCTCTTCAACTGTTGAAAGAAGTAATAAGTTAATTTAAATTTCCAGACTGCGGCACAGAACTTATCGTTTGGCGGAGCGACGCAAGCGCCGGCGTTCGGGCAGGCTGCACAACCCCAAGGTATTTAGGTTCTTAAAAAAGTTAATTCATTAAAAAGTTCTCGAACTTAAATCAAATTAAAAAGGATAGGTAGTTTTATCCTCCCATCTACTCAAAGGTTAACTGGTAGAGATCCCTTATAGAAATAAGTTCGCCTTTGTGCATATATTACTGTTATTTGTATTATTTTGTGAATTGTATCTGTTTCTTTATATTTGTACAATAAAGCATTACTTACTTACCTACTTAAGCCAATTCTGCGCAGACGGAGTCGCGGGCAACCGCTAGTACTTTTTAGACTTTGAATTCGTATACAGGAACCAATTTATCTGTCTGGGCAAAATTTACAGCCTTATTCATAAAAAGTTAGAGGCTCGCTATAAGCTCGCTATAGGACCGATGCAAAAAAACATGATTCATAAACGTCAATTAGCGCTAATCAGTCCATCAAGGGTCTGTTAAGTCTGCCGAAAGTTAGCGGACCGTAGACCCTACTTTATCTCTTTGCTAACTCACAATATGGCCGCCACAAATGTGAACAGCTGATTTTGGCAAGACCAAAACCATACACAAGACAGTTTTTTTTGTTTTAAGTTCTTATCCCCTCCGGGAAAGGTAAAGGAAACTAGATCCACACTGCCTAGTCTGTCGTGTTAACTAATTCGCTGGTTTCCCGCTAATTCGCTGCCACTGCTGTCAATTTATTTTTTTTAATTCACTAAAAGGCCATTTTTGACAACATAACGCGTCTACTCCATCCATCAACAGCTCATTAGCTAACAGACTGCTAGCAAGCGTTTATGAATCATACTTTTTAACAACTGTCAAATAAGCTTAATCAGTCTGTTATAATAGACTGATCAAACCTCAATTAAGGATTTTTTATGAATAAGACTGTTAATCTCTAATGTGTGTGGTTATTTACTTTTTCATTTGTTTAAAATTAAAGAATCTTAGGGCCACTTGCATAGACCAGGGTTAACGACGTTATGCATTTTAACCCATCACAAATTTAAACTTTATATATTCTGATCCGCTCCCGTCAAAATGTACTCGTATGGAACTGTGAAACCTAACCCTGAGTTAGCGATTTAATTTTTTAACTCTGGACTGTGCAAGTGGGCCTTAGAAAAATCTAACTAATATTATAAATGCGAAAGTATGGATGGATGGATGTTTGTTTGTTTGTTTGTTACTCAATCACGCCAGAACGGCCCAACGGATCTGGATGAAATTCGGTACATAGATAGAGAAGTCTGGAATAGCACATAGGCTACTTTTTATCCCGGAAAATTGCGTAGTTCGCGCGGGATAGCAATAAACGAATTCTTTGCAGACGAAGTCGCTGGCAACAGCTAGTAACTAATAACTTTGTTTTTGAATGTCTTCAACAGCCACCAACTTGTCGTTCGGTTCTCCTGCCAACGCCAACAAGCCGGCCAGCGCTTTTGCGTTCGCCACGCCCACCTCGGGCTTCTCGGCGCCGCAGCTGGCTGCTACAGTGAGTTATCAATACTGACAAACGCCTACAAAAAGTTATAAATCAGGGTTGGTGTGATTTAAATCGTGATTTAAGGTCAGACCACACCGGTGCGTAAAAAACGTTGACGGTGCGCATACGCAACAAAATATATGAAGAAACAGTGAGAAAACGTGACGCCTACGACACGTCACTGCGAATACGCGACGGTGTGGTCGGACCTTTAAATTAATTGTTTTTTTTTAGATAAATCAATGATTGAAATCAATAAATTTTTCGCCCGGTCATTCGTAATTAATTAGTGAAAGAGTGAATACAACAAGAAGATTTCTGGAGGAAGAAAAGATGCTGTAGGGGTTTATTTCGATCAAAATTTATGTTTTAAAAAATAACTGAACAGACTATTAAATTAATAAAAAAGACAAATAAAAATAACTGATTTTAATCAAATTAATCAGTAGGCTTATTGTCTAACTCGCTCGCAATCGCCATGGTGTTCATTTTGACAGTTCATGTATGGGCTGACAATTGGCATCGGAATCAGTTAGCTGTCACATTCATACAAGAACTGTCAAAATGAACACGATGGCGATTGCGAGCGAGTTAGACAATAAGCCTACTGATTATTATGTTTTTTTTTAAAGATCATGATTTTTATCAACCCTGGTTATAATCACTACATAGTATAAAACAAAGTCGCTTTCTCTGTCCCTATGTCCCTATGTATGCTTAAATCTTTAAAACTACGCAACGGAATTTTGATGCGGTTTTTTTAATAGATAGTGTGAATCAAGAGGAAGGTTTATATGTATAATACATGCATAATATACCGTGTGAAGCCGGGGCGGGTCGCTAGTAACATAATAAAAATAACTTAACCTAATTCTATTCCACCTTTTTTTTGCTGATCGATACAGCCATCACCATGTTTTGTGTAACCGACCTTATTTTTTATGACACATAGGTTTTTATGTTTTTGACGACTCAGTACCATACTGTTTCTTTTACATGTTTTGTACGTGTGTACTCTCTCTCTCCCTCCCTCTCTCTTTCTCTTCTTCCGTCTCTCTATCTCTCTTAATTGTTTATTTGTTTGTGTTCTAGTCAACGACGTCGACGGCGCCGCAGACGTCCCAGTCGTCGTTCTCGCTGGGCGCGGGCGCTCCGCAGGGCTTCTCGGCCGGACAGGCCTTCGCCAAGCCCCCGGCCTTTGGGGCTACCGGAGGCTTCGGGTTCGGGGCCACTACTACTACTGGTAAAAAAATAACGTACTATTGGACACCAATAGACCTAGTAACTTAGATAAATGGGTGTATCAACAATTTCTTGTTGTTATTCTCTCCCATCAGCAAGGGGACAAAAGTAGTACAGTTTGTTAGAAGAAATGTCGTGTCTCTTTACACTAACATGCTTAGTAGATGACCAATTATATAGGAGGCCTATACTTCAATTAATTTAGAATGAGAAACCTCAATAAAATTATATTGCGTTGGGTCAACAATTTCTTACCTAGCAATTAGTACAGTAATTTGGCAGCCGCAAAATAAAATTGTTTTAATGTCACATTATTTGCGTGTCGTCAATTGTTATTCTAGTAAAAATTGTAAAAAGATTACAGTTCACGAGCCGCAATATAATGTTGTTGTGGTTTCTCATTCTAAATTAAATGAAGTATAGAACTACCGCAAAAATACATGTTTTACAAAATGTAAACCCATAAACTTACGGTTCAAGGAGTGACCCAGGAGAATGTAACCATAGCAACGAGTGTCAAGAAAAAGTTGATCCATCTAAATATAAGATGTGACAATGTTTAACTACCCTCCACCCTCATCCATGTAATATCAAATCTACCCCTATTACGTCCACTACGAACACGAAGGGTTCCGTACCATTATCTATAAATATCTATAAACCAGTGTAAGCAGAGCCCTGCTCCAAAGCAAAATGTGTGGTCACTTTATATTGGTCACTGATATATACAGACATACAAACATTAGTCTGTTATTCTGGTTTTTAGTATTTGTTTAACAAGCGGCAACAGAAATACATCATCCGTGAAAAATTAAACTGTCCAGCTATCACGACTCAAGCCTGTAGGCTTATTGTCTAACTCGCTCGCAATCACCATCGCGTTCATTTTGACAGTTCATGTATGGGCTTATAATTGGCATCGGAATCAGCTAGCTGTCACATAAGATGTTCATACAAGAACTGTCAAAATTAATACGATGGCGATTGCGAGCGAGTTAGACAATAAGCCGACGGGTGACGAACGGACAGCGAAGTCTTAGTAATAGGGTCCCGTTTTTACCCTTTGGGTACGTGGATCAATTCCTGTCTAAACCTTCGTTAGCTAAACTCTAGAATCATGGGTAAAAAACTGAATTTTTTCAGCGCCACCGGCCTTCGGCGCCGCGACGGCTTCTAACATGAGCTTCGGGCAAGCCACGACCGTGACGGCGTCGGCACCGAGCGCCCAGCCGAGCCTCAACTTCTCGCCGCAGCCGCCCGCCCAAGCCGCCCAATCCGCCCTCGGCTTCGGCGCTAAACCCTCAACGACATCCGCCTTCGGTCTCACTTCGAGTTTCGGCGCGCCAACATCCCAGCCTAGTCTCGGTTTTGGCGCGACGACTACTTCTAGTCTCAGTTTTGGCGCCGCGACTACGGCTCCCAGTCTAAGTTTTAGCACGGCGACCACTGCCGGTTTCGGAGCTGCGACTACTACGGCTTCCGGCTTAAGTTTCGCCACGTCAGCGCCCCAGGCGGCCGGGCTCAATTTTGGTGCCACTTCGACCCCGCAAGCTGGCGGTTTGAATTTCGGAGCGACGTCCACTCCTCAAGCGACCACCGGTCTCAGTTTTGGTACCACGGCTCAGACGACTGCCGGTCTCAGTTTTACCTCGGCTCCTCAGACGACAGCCGGTCTCAGTTTTGGCACGACGTCCGCTCCGAGTACTGGTCTCAGTTTCGGCGCTGCGACCACCGCGGCTCCTGTGGCGACTACTGGCCTTAGCTTTGGCACTGGGACTACTACGGGGCTGTCGTTTGGAAAGACTACTGCCACTACCGCCGCCACTACTGGTGCAGGTAAGTTCTGCAAGCGTATGTGTGACTATAGTCGACGAATAAGTAAATTAACACTTTTAAATATCAGTTCTTGGCTAAGACCGCAAGGCGTCTCAACCACCATATCATGTGTGTTACGGATATGTCCAAGAAACAATCCCAATAACATAGCTACTCCGCGAACGCGTGTAGTGTAGTGATTGGAGTCAGTTTATAGACAAACATATTGGTTGATTTTCGTAACACACGGGATTTAGCGTTCGAAACGCTTCGTGGCTTTGCTCGTGTACATCGAAAGAAATGAGTCGTGTGCTGAACAAATTGAAAAATGGATACCATACAAATAAGAAAAATATAACTACACTTTTTATAGAAGATTGACAACTTGTTATATCGCTAAAATACAATTTTTAGCTCGATATAACGCGGACGGACCTAAAAAAACTAGTATAGTATACAGCTTGACAAAAAAGAGTAGAAATTAAAAAGTGGCAATACTGTAGTGTCGTCCCTTTCTAATCTATAGGTATAAGAAAACGGGACGACACTACTGTATTGCCACTTTTTATTTCTAGTCTTTTTTGCCAGGCTGTAGTTATAATTTATTTTAATAATTTTAAAGTAAATATTTTATATTTTTACAGCAACATTCTCGCTTGGCAAAACTCCTACCACGACTGTAGGCTTTGGTCTCACCTCTACAGCCAGTTCGCAACCTTCTTCTACAGGTAAATGCAACTGGCCAATTTACCAAAAGCATAGTAAAAAATAAAAAAATGACACCATACTTCAAAGATAAATTCAGAGGTGTAAGAAAAATTTCAATTTTTGCAAAATTTTGTAAGTAGCAATACTGTCAATGAATTTTGTCGTTGTAAAAAAGTGTTGCCACTAAAAAAATTGGTGTGACCAATGATATCAAAAGTCAACATACGCCTGTCCGAACAATTCGCTTACTGCGCAATTGGGCATTTTCTCTGACACACTGACAGCTGAACGATACGGCGTCCTATCACAGACTAAGGCACGGTGGTCTTTTAGTTGTGAAATTGGGTTTTGTTGTGCTCATCATTTTAATCCCAAATTAAAGTCACCGGTTTGCACGCCTAACTTTGAATATCGACACCAACCAATATATAGAACATTGTTTGTCAACAGTGTTTAAAAATCCTGAAAATATTACTCGATGGACTCTTACCATCTGCGCGAGAAGAGAAGCAACTGGTACTTTCTATGTTTTTTCTTTGCTCCCAGACCAGTTTTCATTTTGACAGTTCTTGTATGAATGTGACAGCTAGCTGATTCCGATGCCAATTGTCAGCCCATACATGAACTGTCAAAATGAACACGATGGCGATTGCGAGCGAGTTAGACAATAAGCCTAAGCATGGAAGTTAATAGTAATAGTTAATTCATAATATTTTATGTATTTTAGCATCAACGACTGCCCCGTCTGGTATCACAGCTCTTGGAAAAACAACAACGACAACAACAATGCCCTCTCTCACTCTGCCAGTCCCGTAAGTATCGAAAAGTCATCGTAACACGTACTATAGGTACTCCATTCCTTTAGGTATTTAAAAAGAGGTAAACAATCTTGATATGCCTTTTTATTGGAATATACACTTTAAAAATCTTAATCTTTACACTTCAAAAAATAATTAAGAAATTACATTTTACATGAAATTTTTGACAGAAACTTTTTTCTAACCTGTACACTGTACAGCCTAGGGATCTCCTAAAACCATGCCTATTGTTTTGACATCATCATCACCAGCCTATATACGTCCCACTGCTGGGCACAGGCGTCCTCTCAGAATGAAAGGGCTTGGGCTATAGTTCCCACTGTTGACTGTTTTTTTGTAGAGCCGCCACGCAGCCGCCTCAGCCGATCTCGTCGATAACGTTCGCTCAACTGGAGGAGAGCATCAACAAGTGGACCCTGGAGCTGGAGGAGCAGGAGAAGACCTTCATCAACCAGGCCACGCAGATCAACGCGTGGGACAGGCTGCTCATATCCAACGGAGAGAAGGTACTGTAACCGGCGTAGAAAAAATACCAGAGACACCGATACGCTTAGAGACTAATGTAGTCTCTAGAACATTTCCCGCCCGAAAAAGTTAGCAACTAATGTAGTCTCTGGGACGCTTGACGGGTTAAGGAGTGGTGAAACAGGCCCTAAGACTCGGGAGGGTTGTAGCCAGCTCTACCATAACTTGAGCTAAACTTGCTGGATTTAATGCGAGTACGGGTTTCTTTCGCTCGTAAGCTATATTTTAACTATTCAAGTAAAACTTTATATATTATAACAGCATGGCAGCCTTCCAAGGCACAACAAGCTTCCAATGCTTACAAGGCAAGACTTCAGGTGATGCCACGAGGAAACACTTGTTTTCTTCGACCGATCTCAAATTCTAAACTCAAATTATTATTAACGGCATTACCTGCCAGCGAGTTGGTTTGTATATGCAATCCTTTTGCCTATACAAACTCCAACTTTTAACAGTACTGTCCAGTAGCGTGCATAATTGTGCGATTTCCTGAGAAAAAGGGCCTTGATAGACGGACGGACAACAAAGCGATCCTATAAGGGTTGTCTTTTCTTTTCATGGTACGAAACCCTAGAAACTATTACGCTATGTTTATTCCTTTGCAGATAGTGGAAGTAAACGACACCGTCCAAGCAGTGAAGAACGAGCAACAGAGCCTGGAGCTCGAGTTGGACTTCGTGCTGGCGCAGCAGAAGGAGCTGGAAGAGTTGCTGGCGCCCATGGAGAAGCAGCTGTTGGAGTCCGGAGACAGACCCAGGGACCCGGAGAGAGAACAGATGTATGTGATGGTCTTCTTACTCTTGTTATGCTTTTATACCGTGCAGTGAGGGGTGTTGTTGTCCACTATCAATAGTGTTTTGATAGACTATAGATAGTTTCGATAGACTATCGGAAGTTTCAATAGACTATCGATAGTTATCGTTAGTCTCGATAGTATTGATCCTTGACGTTGAATAAACTATCGATAGTTGTGAATAATCGATTGTTGCCCTTATTTTAGTAGTATCAATAGTATCGATGGTATCAATGGTTTTCATAATTTTATTGTCTGTGCAATACTGTCGATAAGTAAAACCTTAAAGACCTTGAGAGTTTAAATAACGAAATCGATATTATCGATGCTATACAATTATAGATAGTAATTAAAGTAATCCAACCAACTACTTGGTAAGACGGAACGACGACAGATGGTCGAAGGCGGTCACAGAGTGGTGGCCAAGATTGGGTCGAAGGTCAGTGGGCAGACCACCAGCCCGTTGGCGTTGGTCAGATGACATCTGGCATTCAGCTGGAAAACTGTGGATGAGACTGGCACAGGACCGGGCAAAGTGGCGTGAAAATGAAGTGGCCTTTACTCAGCAGTGGGTGGATGTGGGCTGATTAGATTAGATAGAACCAACTACTGAATCAGAGGGCTATGGAGAGGGCTATGCTCGGGGTTTCTCTGCGAGATAGAATCAGAAATGATGATATCCGCAGTAGAACTAAGGTGACCGACATAGCCCAAAGAAATGCGAAACTGAAGTGGCAGTGGGCGGGGCACATTTCTCGCAGGACCGATGGCCGATGCGGTCAGAAGGTTCTCGAGTGGCGTCCGCGGACCGGGAGACGAGCTGTTGGTAGGCCTCCAACAAGATGGAGCGACGACCTGATCAGGATCGCGGGATCGCGGTGGATGCGGAAGGCACAGGACCGGTCCGAGTGGAGAGCCTTGGGGGAGGCCTATGTCCAGCAGTGGACGTCTTTCGGCTGATATGATGATGATGATAATGAACTACTGAATTATTCCCGGACAATTTTAAGACACCTTTTAATTGAGCCCATAGCCAATTTCTCTTTGACACCTTAAGACGTATGTAGGCTGAACATGAGGACCTATTTGTTCTAAATGTTGACTGGTTGTTACAGGTACTCTCTGGCTGAGAATTTGGACTCGCAGATTAGAACCATGTCGCAGGACCTGAAAGAAGTCATCGAGCATCTCAACGAGACCAACAGAAGTCAGGACAGCAATGACCCTGTGAGTTGGACTTTACTGGCAGCGTCCCGCCTATGGGTGTAGAATAGATATCGGCAAGGAAAGGGGCCGTCCATTAATCGTGTGATATTTTTAGGAACTTTTTAGACCAACCTTAGTTAATTAGATGTTTGGTATGTATGAAGGCCGCTCTTAAAGCACAAGTACTTACATCTACAAACTTTATTTTTTTAGTGGAACAACTTTTTCTTGTCACTCGTTGGCCCCAACGGAAGACCAGCGTTGGCTGTAAGGCCAGCAAATGTTGAGTTGGGGCCATTTTGTGCCAATTTTTTAAGTTTATGTTGTTTGTGTATTGTATTGTTTTTTTTGTGATTGTCATAAATAAACTTTTTCTTTCTTTCTTTCTTTCGTTGCTATGGTTACATTCCCCTGGGTCACTCTTTGAACCGTAAGTTTATGGGTTTAAGTTTTGTAAAACATGTGTTTTTCCGGTAGTTCTAGGCCTCTTTTATAATTGGTCATCCACTTACCCCTCGTATGCGGCCCTGACAAATTTTATCATTTGATCATATGGAGCAGATCTGCTCCTAAGCATACGAAAGGCTAAGCATGTTAGTGTAAAGAGACACAACATTTCTTCTAACAAACTACTACTTTGTTCCCTGGCTGATGGGATAGAATAACAACAAGAAATTGTTGGTACACCCTTTTACGTCTGTCTGTTAGTAACCAATATAAAATGAGCTCATAAAAAGTCCGTTCGTGAGTTACAATGTCACAGACAGACGTCAAACTGTATACGTCCCTTTTTTCCTTCAGTGGTTATAGTTTTTTTCTTTTTTTTTTCAGATTGGTCAAATAGGCCGCATCCTAAACGCGCACATGTCATCAATGCAATGGATAGACAACTCGATCGCTCAGATATCGACCAAACTGGACCAATTGAAGGCGACACACGACACGCTGAGGCGGGACAATGAACGATCGTTCCATTTAGCGTACAATTAAAATATGTCGACATAATTAGAGGTTTTCAAATTGTACGGACGTCTCAGAAGCTACAAATCAATTTTACAAGTCTAAACTATACCATGTCTATGATAACGAGTTATTATAGAGTATGTATGTATGTAAACTCATTATTGCACATAAAATTTAAAAATACAGAAAAGATATAAAGATTGATATATAGAGTTCTCTCTGTTGCACTTTTGTATGCAAATGAAAGGGTCACGTTTTCTCACCGTTTGTTCATACATTTTGTTGCGTATGCGCACCGTAACGTCTCTTACGCAACGGTGTGGTCGGACCTTTATTTGCGACTCCCGCCGCTAACCAATCGCATGCTTTGAGTTTTCTAGTACTAATTCTTTACCATGGACATGGTATAGCAACATTGCCCCAATCCCAACCACTGATTGGTTGATTGGGCCCATGTTGCCAGAGACTCGGTAAATTTGTAACTAGTAGCTTCGAGAAACGTGTCATAGATATCGTGGTCCACTACAAATTCGAGGTTCATATAGTGTCTTCTCTCTCGACTAACGATCAGTGTGAACGGGATGGCACGATACGATATTCTAATTTCGTAATAGGACCCTAGGATCTATCATTAGTTGTCTGTAGTAAACACGATTCTAACCTTATTTCAGTTGTAGTTAAGAATCGTGTATACTGAGAACCATAGTGTAGTAATTTCGAATAGTGTTGCAGACGGACGGTGTTGTCGGATGGACTGGGGCCTATTTTCTCTCTCCCTTATTCATAAACGCTCAATAGACTTCTGCTATACTCTATTTATTTTAGCTAGATACTAAAATGACATTACCTGTGTTGCCTGTTTTTTGCAATTCAAAAATAGTGATGTGCCACCACTATCGAAAGTTAACGATAAATTAAATTTTGTATATATTTTTGTATGTATAAGCTAGTGTTATAAACTAATAAACCTTTAAATTTGCTTGATTATGATACAATCGTATTCTTTTCTTAAAATATAACATGACCAAACCTCTTGTATTCCCACCACAAACATTGTCGATGGTTTCGAGTACACCACTAAACAATAAAAGCTGGTATCATTATTTCACAATTTGACATTTGCAATTGTCAATTTAGTATCTAGCTAAAATAATAAAATAAGTAGAGTATAACTTAACAATCGTTTGTCCTCATCTGTGAAAGGTAAGTGTCAATGTGACAGATAAGGACAAACGATTACTAAGTTAGCAGAAGCCTATAGAGCGTTTATGAATAAGGGGGTCTGTCTAGACAACCGAGTTCGCTCACTATTGTTATTATTACGCTATAATACACTTATGAATAGATCCGCCGCGTGATTCGACTTAAATGTTGGCATAAAAGTTGATTACTTGTAGCGTAAATGTTTCAGTATTTTCAGCTAGTTTCAATCTATTTTTTTTTTTCGTTTGAAAAAGCAAATACAACTTAGGCAAAGTACTGTGTCATTTTTAAAAATAAAAAGATTTTTGTAAACATTGTCGTATAATTTGCATCTTACAACTTTAAATAATAACAATGCGTTGTGATGCTTTGACATGTCATTAATACAATTCTTTCAAAAACTTTCGCTTTTGGTGAAGTATTTCACATTTGTTTAACGCAGTGGTTCCCAGTTCTCAACCAGTGGCCCGCAGGATCAATATTCGGTTCGCGAAATCGCTAGGCCCGCAAGGCCAGTATGCTTAGTGTAAGTTTTCGGTCACAGAAAATGTCTCGACCGCGTTTGCGTTAACATGTCAAATACTATGAGAACAGTTTGTTGCCGTTTCAATCCGCAAGTGGCGCTGCCAATTTTTCCATAGTAATTGAGACGTTTACGTGAACGCATTCGAGACGTTTGTTCGTGTGAAAACTTACACTAGAGGCTCTGTAATCGGTTGAACGTAAGTGATGATTTGCGTGTAACTTTTCGCCATAGCATTAGTCTTAGGATTGCTGAAGTTTGCAGAAGATTAAAAATAAAATTTATTAAAAAATTTACCAACTAAAACTTAGGTTTTATTATCTTTGTACATCGTGGTCCCTGCTAACAAAAAGTGTCCCTGGTCTTTTTTTGTAAAAAAAATATTGGCCCTGTCCTTATAACAATTTCTTCAGTGTAGAAAGTAAAAGACAGTTTTAAAACATGTCGGCTATTCTATTCTATGGCTACCCTTACCCCTGTCGGACTTTTAGCCAACGGTAACCCTCAGAATCAGGCACGAGATCATTAACCAATGCCCAGGGTGCACCAGAGTAAGCATTGCTCTTCCTCGGATCCAAAACCGAACTGCAGCTCTGACCCCTGTTCCCTGGTCAAGAAAAGATTGGAAACCACTGTAACATATCTAATCAGGCCCCTATTTCCCCAATGCGACAATTGTCGGTGAGAAGTGACAATTCAAATTGCAATGTGTGGCCACCAATCAATGTAGATTCTTGTCGAGTTTGTAATGTAAACAGAATTGACATTATTTTCGTAATTTTGATATTGTACTTTTTTTTATGTGAATAGGAAGGAAAACGAGCAAGTGGGTCACCTGATGGTAAGCGATCACCACTGCCCATAGACACCCGCAACCCTGGAGGGATTGCAGATGCGTTGCCAACCTAGAGGACTTGTAAATGAGCATGCTGCATGCACGCTATTTGTATACCGACAGGCAAAGCATAGTGAAACGAATTAAATTATACGTATGATCTCTGTAAACCTATGTCTTGAGTCTTGACAAATAAATAAATAATAAATATCTTGGGACAAATTACACCAATTGACCCAGTCCCAAACTAAGCACAAGGCTTGTACTATGGGTACCAGGCAACGGATAAACATACTTATATTATAATGTAGATAAATACATACTTAAATAAATACAACATCCACGACTCGGGTACAAACATTCGTATTCATCATACAAATGTCTGCCCCTACTGGGATTCGAACCCGGGACCTCTAGCTTCATAGTCAGGGTCACTAACCACTAGGCTATCTGGTCGTCATATTCATTCATTCATTCATTGTCACATGGTCCAGTTGCCGAGATAGGGGCCAGAATGCTATTCAATAAACTATGCCAGTGATAAAACACTGCAGTTTCACGTTCTCTTCAGTCTGTAGCCGCAGTACGACCAGTTTCTTATGCACTATACTGCATACCGTCCTGTTATGAGATATTTGATCTGCACTTAGGAACATGGAGAATTTTTTAGCATCCACACGGCAATAGCACACGCTTGACTTGTCCTCATTTGGCTGAGTTTCTGTCTCCGAGTCTGAATGTTCTATGGGACCTGGAAGTAAAAATATAAAAGTATGATTCATAAACGCTTGCTAGCAGTCTGTTAGCTAATGAGCTGCTGATGGATGGATTAGACGAGGATTAGACGCGTTATGTTGTCACCTTGACAAATCATAGACCAAAAATGACCTTTTAGTGAATTAAAAAATATAAATTGACAGCAGTGGCAGCGAATTAGCGGGAAACCAGCGAACTAACACGACAGACTAGGCAGTGTGGATCTAGTTTCCTTTACCTTTCCCGGAGGGAATAAAAACTTAAAACAAAAAAACTGTCTTGCGTATGGTTTTGCTCTTGCCAAAATCAGCTGTTCACATGTGTGGCGGCCATTTTGTGAGTTAGCAGAGAGATAAAGTAGGGTCTACGGTCCGCTAACTTTCGGAAGACTTAACAGACCCTTGATGGGCTGATTAGAGCTAATTGACGTTTATGGATCATGTTTTTTTGCATCGGTCCTAAAGCGAGCTTATAGCGAGCCTCTAACTTTTTATGAATAAGGCTGTAAGTGTCCAGTCTAGTGATGCCATGCTATGATTTTCAGAGGTCCGAGGATGTGTCATGGGCTATATTTAACGATGCGCGGACGAAATCGCGGGCAACAACTAGTATTAAAATGTTTGTATTGAACCACAAAGGCTGCATTCGACCAAAGTTTTTATTCCAGGAATAACACTTACTCAAGCCAGGTCAAGAGTACCCGAAACCGACGAGCATGTATGAAGAGATTGATGAATGTGGATGAAGCGAAAGAGGTATGTCAGGATCGTAGTAAGTGGAACAAAGTAGTCTCTGCCTACCCCTGTGGGAAAGAGGCGTGACGATATGTATGTATAACACTTACTCTCGGGTAGTAATGTCAAAACGCCATACTATTTTGACATATCCAAGTGTTTTTCCCGGCATAAAAACTGGACGAATCTAGCCTAAAACCTTCCAGTCAACGAGTAGCTTTTGTTTTTGTTTTAATGCCTGTGAATTGCAACTGAATAATACCTTCAAAGGCCTCCACCCTTAAATCCTTGAATCTGGTAGAAACTTTGCTAGTGTCAGTCTTGATTTGCAGAGTCAGTCGTCCCTCAGCAGAGGCCCATATCGTGACCTCGGCAGCCATGGTCCTCATGCGGTCTATTGTGACCCGTAACTGTTTGAGTGTGGGCAGCTGTATAGATATCTGAAAAAAAATTAACAATACATTTGAGACTCCGCAGGTCTCTCATGATAGATAAGCTTGAAGTGTCAGGACCTTATCCAGTCAAAAATATGACCACCAGTGGCGTAACTATAACTGTTTAGGCGCATAACGTCCCACTCGCATAATGACCCTTTCGCGAAATGTCCCTTTCCTAAATGCCCCTTACGCAAAAGGACCATTCTGCAAAAGGGCCCATTCGCAAAACTTCCCTTCACATAAATAAAGTCCCGTTCACAAAAGTCCCTTTCACAAATAATATAATTTTGGTGGAGGGACGTTATGCGCCCAAACCACTATAATGTCTGGAGATCAAGTGCTTCATCACTTCTCTGCCCTAGGCCCAAGACATTTCAGGACCCCATATACAGGGTGTATCAGATACCTCCTAACAATAATCAACTGGGGTAACCAACAATAACCATAGCTATAGAAGCTAAAAAATATATAAAAAAAAAATTGGGAGTATTTTTTTTTTGTTTTCTATAGGAATGATGGTAGCCTAGTGGTTTGAAAAAGCCGTGGTAGCCTAATGGTTTGACCTGTGGCCTCTCAAGCAGAGCGTCGTGGGTTCAAATCCCGGGCTCGCACCTCTGATTTTTCGGAATTTATGTGCGAAAATTACATTTGTAATTTGCCATGAGCTTTTCGGTGAAGGAAAACATCGTGAGGAAACCTGCACACATCTGCAAAGAAATTCAATGGTGTGTGTTAAGTTCCCAATCCGCACTGGGCGCGCGTGGGAACTATAGCCCAAACCCTCCAATACACGGAGGAGGCCTATGCCATGAGGCACGCCGAATTAAGCGACAATTTAATAAATAAAAGACAATAACAACAACAACAACAACATGTACTTACTGAAATTGTAGCGGATTCGGAAAAAAAAAATAACGAAGGCTTATAAATAAATAAATAAATAAAAAGAGGAATGATCACAGTTAATACTACCTTCCTATAGAAAAAAAATAAAAAAAATTATTTTTTTTTATATTTTTTTTAGCTTCTGTAGCTATGGTTATATACCCCAGTTGATTATTGTTAGGGGGTATCTGATACACCTTGTAGAGCTAGAAGCCTGTAGCACAATTCCTGTCCTGCCACTGCTGGTTGGCTTGGTGGTTACCAAGCAGCACAACTTTGGCCTGGCATGCAGAAGAAGACAGCTAATAAAATTGCTAAACAAACGTATTAATTCACCGCAATGTTGGCAGCAGAGGTAAATACACATACATACATAAATCACGTCTTTATCCCTTACAGGGTAGATAGAGCCTAAGGTGACAAGACCTACGGGCCATTAGCAAGATTGTGGGTGAATAGATGGGAAATTGAATCAAATTAGTGATGGGTAAATAGCTAAGAGTTTATCTACAAAAAAACTGTCATAAAAAGTGTAAAGCACTTGGTTGCACAACTGTCTCAAAACTAACAGTACTGTACCAGGCCGGGTCCACTCCGCACTGTAGGTATAAAACTACAAGTACGCGCACAAGCGCTACAAGTACAAGTACAATGGGTCGCCGCGCGCTGCTTAGTTCGCTCGCGTTGATTCTCGATTTCTCGCGCTTCCGAATTAGGTAGTCAGTCAGTAATTTGAGTTCTTTTTAGGAATAACTAAATTTAATTTCCTTTAATTGCGAAAATAAACCACCTACATTCTTATTACCTGTAAAATTAATGCTTTTTATGTACAATAAAGAGTTATACAATACATACATACATAAATAATCACTGTTTGAAATGTTTGTAAGAATAATTTATTAATATAACTGTTCTTATTTCATTCAACACACCTATTATTCATTTACCTATTTCAATAATACTTATCGTCTTTCACTTGCTTCACACCGTTCTACCTGCTACAGTACAAAAAAAAATATAATTCGTAAGTCACAACCTTAATTATGCACGCGGTGACGTCGTGAACGGCCATGATTGAAAAGGTTAAACTAATAGAAGCACTCTCGCGTGCTAACACGGTTTATTTTTGCATGAATGCTTTGCGGGAAATGTGATGGAGTGGGGGCTATAGGCTATTATCGCTGTAGGTAAATATAACAGGAGCAAACTAGATTGTGCTTTATTTGTTTGCGGCAAGAGTTTTTATCTATTTAATCGGCTTCAGAGAGTGAGCCTTCTGTACTTTAGTACTATTACTTATTCTGTGACTGTACTTACATGTGGTTTAGGTATCTTTGGTTCTTGGAAGTCAGACCACAGTTTTCTAGGTATGACCTTGACAGGTATGTCATGTGTGACCTGCCGCGTTTGCTGTGATGTTGAGGATGGCTGGAAAGATGAATGAAAAATATACTCAGAGGCAAACTTTGAAACTACTGAACTAATCCTAGAAACTCCTTAATTTAGTCTCTATTTAGACTCCAGTCTCTTTTTTGAAACATAAAATTTTGTGATTTTGATTTTGCTACATTAAGATTAAGTATAAACTCTGGTTCTGTCCCACTAAGCTGTGTTTTAACCATTCACATGCAATTTAAATATGTTGTATTGTGAATTGTAATCCAATTCTAAATAATATTAGTTAATGTACCTACCTACAAAGTTGTTATCTTCATAAGCCGCACTATGTCTGGTAATTATCCGTGTTATTGAATCCCACGACACAGGCTTTGCCTAGTGTGGGAATCACTGTTCCTTCTGTGTTAAGTGTAACTCTTTCAGTTAAATAAATTATTTTTGATTTTTTTTGATTTTTTTTTTTATGGAAATACCATTTTAGATAGGTTTTTTACTTAAGCCAGCCAACTTCATGTGAAGCCAATGTGGGATTTTTTAAGAATAAGAATAAGAAGACATTTATTCCTTTTTGCATTTATGACCTTAATTTCATCAATCCACCTTCATACATGTCTTAAGCATACGAGGGGTTAATCTTTTCAGAGACCAGGCAAGTTTTTTTTTTTATAAATAGCGTATTTTGTAGTATCAAATGTTATATACTTTAAAAAAAAACTATACATGTAACAACATGTAACTTACCACTTCTATTTCTAATGTAAGGCATGGGCATTGTTTCTTAGTAAGTTTCATTTTCAATGATTTAGCACTCTTCAATGTGACTAGAGATCGCGCTAGGTTAGCTGAAAATGAATTTAAATAAATGAAGCATATACATTCACATGAACATTCAAATGACGAGTACAAATACATGATTGTAAGGAACTTAATAGAAAAGAGTTAAAATGACTCACCAGAAGCAAATTCCAAATAGATATCCTTATGATCATCGTCTAACCCAACCATTTGGTATTCAGAAAAGAACATTGCTTGTGGTATTTCACACCACAATATTGGAGGTGCAGGACCGCTATTTTCATCACTGACGATAAAATAGAGTTGATCATCGGCTATTCTTGCTACGCACTCCTTGGAAAGCTTTGATACTGTGCTCACTATGTCTGAAAAATACGTTAAACACAGTTTATACGAAAGCACAAAGTAAGGTCGGTAAGTTTAAACCACATTCAAATTACTTGTGAACTCTCGCATAGGACCAGCATCTATCATCACCGCACGAAACTTCATTATGATTTAACATTTAAAACCTAAGTCAGTAAATGAATACTGAGAATTTTTTTTTTTATTTATGTACTTTGGCGCCGAATAGCGAACTTTAGCACATGACATACACCGACCGTACACGCTTTTTTTGACATTGACAGTTTACTAGTTATTGCCACAGTAATTAATTGAAGTCCCTGACAATTATCATAGACAATCCCCACATTTTGTAATTTATTGTTTACTAGATAGACGCTATAAAGCTAACAATAAAAAGAAGAAACTGAATAAGGTTCCAGTTCAAGTGTAGTTATTTTTACAACACAAACAATTGATATCCCGTGAATTCCTGTGAGTCATTTTCATGAAAATACATAATTATTTTAGTAATAAAAAATATCAGTAAATTTTGATAAAAATGCATCATTTCCGTTTCCATGGATATACAGGATGTTTGATCATCATGAATGTTGACTCACAGAAATGACATGCGGATTAGAAATATTTTGGAATGCATTCAAACTTTCCTAAATCTTGCAGTTATCGAGATTGTAGTATTTTTTGACTGTTTTTTTATGAAAATTAGATTTGAATTAGAAACAAATGCCGATATTTTTATTTCTAGAAACTAAGAAAATAAACACAAGATTGTATCAATAAAACCTTAATAATTACATCTCTCAATAAAAAAACGAAATAAAATAAAAATGAAATGAAACCATAACGGAAAAAACTTTCAAGACAAAAGTACCTAATTTTAAAAAGTCTCAAATTATTACCTTCTACATAAGATGATTTTCCCATAATTATTTATGAAAAAAAAAGTAATGTACTTATTTTTGAAAATAAATTAATTGTTTGGTTCCACGTAAAAAGTGAAATTTTTTCACTGACCTCCAATCTATCGTAAGTACATTTATTCACTTATTTATTTATTTTTATCACTAAATCCTACATGCAACTTCGATTTGCATCGTTGCATTGCTTAGAGAATTTAGCTGTATTATGATAATCATTTTATTCAAAACTTACTTTATACCCCCGAGTTTGGAGTGAATTTTATTTTGTCTGGTCACATTACCATAGACAAAACGTTATACCCCACTTTCTATCAAAGATGGCGCTCACAAGTAGGGATTTCTATTTACAGTGCATAACTTTATCTCTTTCTGGCATATGAGTTTCCGTCGAGAAAATATGAGATAGACGATGTTCTCTTTTGATTGTAACGAATGCTAACGAATTGTGGTTATTTTATACATGAAGTAGTTTTATTTATTTTTCTAAATTAAGGTGATTATAAGTTTATAGAATGTGCCCCTACTTCCTGTTTTATATATACCCTCTTTTGAAAGAGTAAATTGATTCGGAGGAGAATACATGGCGTATTATGAAAACTCAAGGTATGTATACAATCGATAATGTCGTCATTTCGTCGTACTTATAACCACAAATTACATATTTTGGGCTTATTTTCTAGGCAATTGTATTCTGATTTAGGTTACTCATGATATTTTACAAGTTTGTATTACGTATTTTGCACCTCAACATTACCGGATATCTCTAATTACGACAATATAACACATGAATAAGGATTACCGTTAGCACCAACGTTTTTCCTTCGAATTCGATCTTTAAATATTTAACGGATTCTTGTTTCGAAAGTTTTTCATAATATTACTAAATACAGGATGTTCAAAATAAATTGGGGAACTGTTGTCTTTTATTACTACGTTTATTTTGTCCCGTCATAAGTATCAATCTTGAAATTATTCACGTATTTGGTTCAATGTCGCCTGCGGTTATGCAATGAAAAGTGCAGCCATTTTACCATGGCATCGTTATTGATTAATGTGGAACGAAAGGGCTTAGATTGGAAGTCTAAAACATGTTTTTTTCTAATAAGATTCCCGCAAGTGTTACGGGTTCATTCGGTTTTTTTACAGCGCTGTGCGCTCAACGCAAAGAGGTTATTTTCGCATTTGATGCTTTTGTGTTTGTTATCATTATTGTCATGACGTCACGTCAACATCGCAGGTTCAAGCAAGAATCTAGACAGTACAGTCAGTCGTTTATTTTATTAACTTAGGAAGGTAACTATTTCTTATTGGTTATCATGTTAACGGAATTAGGTACATTTTATGATTGTTAAAATCTTAGAGTATACAATTACAATTACCACTGTAATTGTATACTCTAAGGTTAAAATTATTACGTTTTCCTCGTAGGTAAATAGGTATACCTGTTTATTGAAACATTTATAAACGAGCGCTGTTACGACTCCCTCAACTCTAGAACTATCCAAATTTAAACACCAAGTAGGTATAAAATGTAGAACTAAATACCACCTAAGTAGCCAGATCTCTTATTATTGACATTGATTGTCAATGACATTGACAATTAGATTACTGTCGAGTAGTAACGCTTATTATTATTAGGGATCCGGGCTTAATTAGTGAATAATTAACTCTAATATCACTTTCGAATCGTAATGAACATTAGTGGGATCATGATCGTTAAGGCCATCGTTGGTTGGAACAATGTTCGTTCAATTGAGGGCTGAGGTCACTATTTGCAATTTAGTACTTAACTACGCCTTGAAGCTTGTGCTTGTGCATGTCTCGAGTCTCAAACAGTTTGGGCGAAGTTTTGTTGCGCTTGTGGTAAGGCGTAGTTTAACCCGGCCTCACTCCGTTCGCAGTATTCCGTCTCGACTTTACCTATTTAATGTGAGCCTCGTTACGACTTGAGGACACGAGTCCTTCCTGATTGGATTAAGTTATCTTAGTGAACGAAAACAAAGAGCTGACCTTACTTGAATCGCGAAGCTCATTGGAGATGATCAGAACCCATTACGTTTCTAATGTTTTTGTAAAACTACCGGGAGATACAAATACATAAAATTATCAAATTATTAATTATGCATACGCGTCCTTGATTGGCTATATGTTCGACTCTGATAAAGTATAGTCAGTCAAATCTTTCCTCTGTATGAAATTATTAGTGTAGATTTTTCGAATCATCGCAATCGTTGCTGGATTGTGATTAGGTGTCCCACTGTGGTCATATGATTTTTAATTTCAACAACCTTAAATGTTAAATAAATAGAGTACTTAACTAAGTAGGTTTGTTATTTCAGCTATGCATCGAACACTGTATGCCATGGAGTTTGCCATGGAGAGTTCCAAATATTTATTTAACTCATAAAATACCGTCTATTAGAAAATTGCAACGTTTATCATCATTTTTGTATGCATAAGATTAGAACATGCAATAATCACAGAAGTATTTAATTTTATTAGATTAGAACATCCTGAACATTTTTTGTTTTTCGCGATGAGCATGTAATGTAAGCATGTTTAATACTTCGCAGGTGTGTGCAGATGTCCTTAACTAGGTATAAGGTGAAATTCAAATGCAATTTCACATAAATTCTGAAAAACATAGAGATGCGAGCCCGAGTCATTATGTCTAACTACTATTGGTAGCCCGCGGCTTTTTGCATACGATACGCTTGACTATAATCACGCCTTATGGTAAACGAAGATGTGGTTTAAAATGGAGCACGTTTCCTAAGGCCTAGTCGATATCCATTTACCCTTGATTTGAAGAAGGCCGGATTGTAATGTAGCGTTCAAGAAACACTGACGCTGCCGCTGGCAGAGAATATTTGACGTTTTTTTTTTGTTCTAGCATGCCAGATGAAAATACAAAAACTCCTCTGCAAATGCAGATAGAGCGGCTGCAAGTTTTGCGGGCAAAACTAAATACTGAAGCAGAGGAAGATTACGTCATCATCAAAGAAGAAAAGTAAGTGAATTTTGATTTTCAAATACGTTAGTAGGCGTTGTGTCTTATGCTATAATTATAAATGAAATTATTTTCTTAGCCGGTTCGGAAAACGTATTATCATACCCAAGGTGTGTTTTCATATGTACTAAATCGAATCTCTTTGACATGTGTGAGATAAGTCAAAAGTGTGTATTCCTAACTTGTAGTTGATTTTACTGCACCCTCAAACTAAAAAAGCAATAAATAGAGAATTCTGTGCACAACAAATAAAAATCATCTTAAACATTGAATAACGATTTCAATTTTAATAAACAAAAAGGTAAAGGATAAGTTCAAAATGCGAGCGCTGTGTGGTCATTACAAGCTCAATAATAATTTTATCGAAAAAAATCTGGAAGTTGTCTGTCCGGTGTTGGTACAGGACCGATGTTGCTCGGTCAGAGATCGAATCGGCACGAGGCCCACCTTTTTTCTATTTAATTCCACTCGGCTACAAGGGCTATAGAGTCCGAAGTAAGACAGTGCTGTTCTTTGTAATCGTAAGTTCTAATCTAAACAAATTTGTACTTCTGATTACGTACAAACGCTATAAATTTTTATGCGAGTCAAGAAAGACCTATCAAGCATTTTCGGAAAAAAAAGCCAATGACTTTCCGTATTTTATTCCTATTTAATTTAAGTAACAAATCAGCCTGTATATAAATGTTTTGATTCAATTGAAACCATAGACAAGAGATACTTTCTATCTACCCGCTTAAAGCAGAATTAATAAAATAAAAAAGTGTTACCAGACTTATTGCTTTATTTAAATTTCGTCTGTTCTGGATACCTGTGGTCCTCAAAAAGGATCTCGCGGCTCATCCCTATAATGAAATGAGAAATGCTTTGGTCATAATAAAGCAACACGGGGGCGAGACAGGGAGGGCCTCACGCTCACGTCGGTTCCCGCGCTCACCGCCGGGCGCCCCGCGCTTTCGTTCAGTCAGTCAGTCCGGCTTCGCGCGCGGTTCGGCCGAGATTCATCGCGCCGGTCGGCGTCTTATTAAAAAATTATTAAAAAAAATCAAAATTAAAAAGTTAATCGTCCTTGTCTATAGCTGCCAAATTCGGGCGGGAATTTCGCGACATGTCAAGTCATCATTAATCCATGGAAAGTGAATTTTTCAATCATTTTTAATGTTTCGTAACAATGATACTAAAGTTAAGTAATGAAAAAGGTGGTTAATTCTGTAGTTCTGCTCTGTAATTAGTGCTAAGCGATGCAATATCAAAGCAACGAGGATGACGATTTACAATATCGTATATTTGGCGAATCCTTCAACTTGCCTGCTGAGAGCAACAACAGTTCTAACGCCGGCTCCGGCCGCCGTAGAAAGTGAGTTTACGTTTATTTACATCCAGTACGCATGCATTCAACTACTATGCCAGCTTTTGGCATTAAACTTTTTAATTGTTCAGCAAGGAAAGGCACTGAAAAGTCATAAATGTTACAACTGCACTAGCACTGTAAGTACATTGATTAAATACACGATGTGAATTTAGGTTAAATTTAACAATAACTACGACACCTAAGACTAATCTGTGTATGAGTCCGATTTTTGTTGATATAAACAGTGTTTTGAAGTCCTTTTTTGTTCACATACCTAAATTTCTGTAAGTTTAGAGATTGCTGTTTTTGTAATTAACTATCAGGATTAACTGTCACTCGGGAACATTAATTAATTTCAATACATATAAAGATTGTAGTCAGTAGGTAGACCACATTTTTTTTACCAGTGGTAACTTAAAATAACATTTGCATCAAAGGCATGCTGGAAATGGACCATTTTTTTGTGTGTATTTATAATTCTTTTATCAGTTTTATAATTGACTAATCTACTGAAGTTAGTAGGTAGTTTAGTTCATTGTGATTTCACAAATCTTTACCTATAAAGATATGAATCGTGTACCTCCTCCTTTTTCGAAGTTGTTTAACCTTTTGCCAAGCTTAGCTAAATAGTAAAGCTAGTTTGGAACCTATGCCATTGCATTAAAATCACTTTTACATTGCTACTCTCAGTAGTCTCAGTCGACTTGTTGGTGTTCCATAGGTTAAAAAAAATATTGTGACTCACTGACAGCCAATGCCCAGGCACAGCCAACTATTAGAGTGGAGATTTGGAAGACATCTTTGAGAGAGGTGTTTGCGGGTGGTTGGGCCTTGTGCAAGGTCCGTCCGGATCGCTACCACCATCTTACTTGCTAATCCTGCCGCCAAGCAGCAGTGCTTGCGCTGCTGTGTTCCGGTGTGGAGAGTAAGACAGCCGGGGAAATTACGGGTACAAGAGGCATTTCATCTAATTCGTGTAGGTTGGCAATGCATCTGCAATCCCTCCGAGGTTGCGGGTGTCTATTGGCATTGGTGATCGCTTACCATCAGGTGACCCACTTGCTCGTTTGCCTTCCTATTCACATAAAGATGGGCTAGCCGCATCTCACCTATAACTTGATTCCTAAGATTTTCGTTCATTCCCTCTATGGGCTTTTGCCATATGCACGGGAAGAGAAGTAAGCAATACATTCTATGTTTATAACTCTAGACTAACATGGAAGTAAACCAATATCGTCATAAATTAATTATAAAGTGCGAGTTTTTTTTTTCTTTTAAACTAGTTTGACTGGTTGGCATTCATTGTTGCCGTCTATGAGTTGCCATTTTATAAAGGCTATTGAATGTTCTAAAATGAACTATGTTGCTAACCGTCTTACTAATCCTGCCGCCAAGCAGCAGCCGCTGTATTGCTGTGTGCATGAAGAGTAAGCCAGCCAGTGAAATTACTGGTAAATGTGGTCTATCTTAGGTCTCTAATGGACGAGGAATCTTTACTTAATGCTGTCGTATTTTGGGTGTCCATAAATGATTGGTGATACTCACTGGCGCCTATTTCAACAACATGACAATTGTCAGTGACAAGTGTCAATTCTGTTTATATTGCAAACTCTACCAGAATCTACGCCAGTTGGCTTCATATTGACATTGACTACGCCTTGTATTTCGAATTGTCACATGTCGCCGACATATGTATGTCAAGTTGGTGAAATGGGGGCCTGGTTTGTTAGCCATACATACATACATACATACCGTCACGCCTCTTTCCCACAGGGGTAGGCAGAGACTACTTTGTTCCACTTGCTACGATCCTGACATAGCTCTTTCGCTTCATCCTCATTCATGCTTGTTGGTTTCGGGTACTCTTGACCTAACCTTTTTCCAAAACGTCCCCAATTTGATCACGGTACGTCCGTCTAGGCCTTCCCCTCCCAACGCACCCATTCACACTCTTTGTTAGCCAAGCGATCCTCTCAAATATAGTACATTACATTCCGAGGGTAGTAAATAAAGAATGTCCCAGGCAGATCGCAGTTGTTACAAACAAACACAACAAGACAAGAGTTTACATACATGTATAGTATACTATATAATATATGTACATACATACTTGTCGCACGAGCCAAGGCGAGGGCGCTATACATGCAACCTGAGGCTTTCTTTATCACCACCCGAGGTGTTTTATCCCGGAAAATCGCATAGTTCCTGAGGGATAGTGATAACTGTGAGAAGAAAATTCTGTGTAGATGGAATTGCGGGCAACAGCTAGTCGCTAAATAAAATCTTCTTCTTATTTGTGGCGTCTCAAGTCGTTATAGTGACGACAACTTCACCAATGTCAAAGTAAAAAAATATATATATTCAAAAATCTTATGACAAAATGTCGGCAACGTTGTACGGTAAGGGTGCGACCACACCGCCGCTTAAAAAACGGTGACGTTACGGGATCGCAACAAAATGTATGAAGAAACGGTGAGAAAACGTGACGCATACGACACGTCACTGCGTATAAGCGGCGGTTTGGTCGCACCCTAACAAGGTCAAAAAACCCCCCTCCCCCCTGTCGGCCTCTTAGCCAATGGTCAATGATATCCCTCAGAAACTGCCAGGAAATCATTAGCCGATGCCCAGGGTGCACCGGAACAAGCACTGCTCTTCCTCCCGGACGGATCCAAAAACGAACCGCAGTTCTCGTTCACACGTGGAGGTAACCCGCACCCCTAAATAAAATCCCGACACTTAATGTCACTCACAGTAATGTGTTAAATACGTAACGCATAGTTATCAATTACGAATGTCACATCCGCTACCGTTCCTATTCTCGGTCCAACATTACCATATTAGGTATAATCCTTCGTCCGATTTGAATAGGTATACCGAACTCCTCCGACCTTCAACTTTTGGATTATCCTGCGTGCCTCTACAGACCTTGGAACGCGCCCATGTCCAAGGCCTCACGTACCTATACATAAACATACCTACTCCAAACATGTAGGCGGGCAAGTAATGACGAACAAAAAAGGCGCTATCACAGTCTGGGTATAGTAAAATCAGCAATTTATTGTAATGCTGGAGTATTTGTTGGTAAAGCGAGACCATTAAATTCGTATGGAAATAGTAGGTGATATAAGCTTAGTCGTAAGTTTATAGGTTACTTAGCTTCTGCTCGCGACTTCGTCCGCGTAGAATTAGCAATGTTTTAACATGTTTATCGCTATCCCGCGGGAATTATGCAATTTTCCGGGATAAAAAGTAGCCTATGTTTTAATCTAGCGTACCAGCTATATTCCTTCCAAATTTTATCTAAATCCGTCCAGTCGTTTTAGCGTGAAGAAGGAACAAACATACACACTCGCTCACTCATATCGTAACATCGTCACAAACTTTTGCATTTATAATATTAGTAGTATTAGTAGTATAGGATGTGCTCTAAGCCAAGCCATTTCAGGACCTTATAGAGGTACAAGCCCATGGCCTTTTGCCAGTCCTGCCACCCTATAGTCACCCCACAGGGCCACTGCTTCTTGAAATGGCTGTACTTGTAAACTTTTTTTTTTTAATTTCCATGGATATTATTTCCAGAATTTAACTATTTTGGGCTTTACTTTCTCAGAACCGTTTATCATATCGCTCCTTATGCAAGAAGAAATGTGTCCCAAAACGTCCATTCCAGTTCACTTTTTTGTACATACAATATTATGTATGGGACGTGACAAACGGGAAAATAAAATTTCATAGTTGAATCTGGGACGTATAAGATTCTGAGTAAGAAAACCCGAAATAGTTAAATTCCGAAAAAAATATTCACGGATATTTTATTGAAAAACGCTCAAGTAGATATTAACTTGATAGATTGCGGAAAATTCGTGTAGCAAGGCCGTAGATAATATATTCTGTTCTCGACAGTACTTCTCTAGTTGAATGAAGCGGCGGTGTCATTCAAAAATTCCAGTCTTGTCGTTATGGCGATTTGCGACTACGATTACTATATTATAGCCCTTTTAGTGGTTGATACTTTTAATTTAATGGCCCTGTTTGTGACCAGCAGATACCGGAGATAGTACCTATCTACTTTAATGCCAACAGTAAAAGTTAAGAGAGCAATTTGAATTCAGACTTAAAATAAGCCTGGGTTAAAAAAAAACATTTTTAATATAACCTTTTTTCTTGCAAATGTACTTTGTTTTGCTGACTGTACCTTTTGTTGACTGTACTTGCACTGTTATCCATCCTACATAGTACCAAATTTCAAAGCAATCCGACCACTAAAGTGAGTCAAATTTGACAAGCAAGATAAGATTCTAATAAAATAACAGGTAAAGTTAACGAAAAACTTTTAAATACAGGGGGGGGCAACTCCGAAATTCGATTTTCGAAGTTCGTATCACACCGTCCCTCTCACTCTCAAATTAATAACTATTAGTGAGAGTGGAACGGCACGAAACGAACTTCGAAAATCGGATTTCGGAGTATAAGGCCAGATTACTTAAGTTTAGCATTTAGTTTAATATTCGGGTTCCATTTTCTTTTTCATCTTGCGTCTCTTTCAATATATATATTTATGGCTAATATAGCTATACCTTCATAGTTCATGCAGTTAGTCACTGTTTGAATCAAGTTTTCTGCATTATCATGGTGGTTGTTTGTCACAAATAATTTAGAAACATTTTAAACCTTAGTTTTAATTTAACACACGCCTGATAAGCAGAACTCGAATAGTAATCAGTTAATAAACCTTTAAAGTTACTCAACAACCTTAACTTACGTAATATCCGGCCGATGTTTTTAAAACACGTGTAAGTATCTAATTATGTGACATGGATTACCAAAAGTAAACCCAGCATATTTATACGGCCAAACCAATCCGATCATAGCCCCAAATATTTCATATTAATTTCGACTTGATACTTTTACGCGTTCTTGAGCTAAAGAGTCTTGACAGACAAACTAACAGACAGGCGACGGAGGACAGGTAAAAGTGTCCACAAGGGTTCCTTTTGAGGAAGTAATCCCAAAAGCAAATTGTTTTTATATAATACTCATTTTTTATTTTCTACGGTCCATCTAACACCCCTCTTAGCCCGTTTTCTTTCATCGCTTCCTCGTAATTTTTTGGGAGGTTATTTATTCAATTCGTTTACCTCTAATTTCTGAAAACTCAGTATTTTTATCTTCTGGTGAATATTAAGAACATCTTCTGATGAATATAATGTTCTAACTGTTGCCCGCGATTTGTTGCTGTTGTCAGCGCAAAATTAAAATGTGTACCCCCGGCTGCTTGAACTTTCCCGACAGTTTCAACAAATTATCTTTCTATCTCAGTAAATTTACACTAAAACTTCGCAAATTATGTACCTGAACATGCCTTCCTGAATTACTCTAACTTGACTCTGTCTGTCAGACATCACTGACATCAGACCTTGTTATATGTAGTGATATAATCCTAGGCCAAGGTGTGCTCGGTTCATGTCTATTTCCTCTTACCAAGCAATTTCCTTAAGCGTGAGAATTAAAAAGTGAGCAATGACAAGCACTGACCAGTCACCCCCTCAAAGGTAAACGACCAGGAGGGTGGCACCCCCTAAGGGCGCTTAATTGCCTCACGTGCTCACCGGCAGATGGCAGGCAAGGTGCAAGACAGTGGTGGACGCGTATCGATGGAAATTACTCGGTAGGGCCTTTGACTCGGTAATCGAGCATACATCAGTACTTAATGCCTTGTCTGATATGATAGTTCTCTGTTATTGTATATTAACACTATCTACACGTTTACGTTTATCTAATTGGAATGCGGTGCGCTTATATTTTTACATCAGTCAGAGGTTCGCAAACTTTTTTACTCGTGGATCGTAGACCACGTTCAAAGTTTTACTGTTTTCGATAGTCCCCTTGCTACATTTCCATAATATTCCTAAAACCCCTTTTTTTCGCGCCATCGTGGACCCCGACAGACAGACCCGGTCTGGTCTGCTGTGGACTCCTGTGGGTCCACCTGGACCACTTTGGGAACCTTCGATCTACATACAGAGATTTGTAAATCCACGGTCATAACATATCTATTACGTATTTATATTTACTTAATTATTCCACGCTTTCATAGAAGCCAGCAGCAAAAAAAAAAAACAAATTGGAGCAAAATTGTGTTTCGAAAACCCTTGTTAGCACAAAGATCCTATCAATTATAGATATGTATTCCCTACTAGTGTTTATCGACAATGTCGATCAAATTTTTGTTCATCACTACAGTATCTAACATGGCTTCGCTATGAATACCGAGGTAATTGGGGTGAGTGCAGGACGCAACTTTCACACGATTACAACTGCACCTAGACTATAACATAAGATGTTTTATGTCTCTAATAGCGTTTTTGCTTGGCGTAAAACTGACATTTCAGGAAGGCTTTTTTTCGTAGTAAATTGCAAGCAATGAATAATGCATGATCTTCATTTACAAAGTTTATGTTTTCCTTCGATAAATGTCGTGTAACCTTATTAAGTACTTTAGACTATAATTTATATTTGGAAACTTGTTCAGACAAATTTCCGACCACGTGGTCCCGATCAGACCCCAGTTAGTTTAAGGATATTAAAAAAAACTTTCAATAGACCAGCTGGTTTGACACCCGGTAGAAGAAATATTGTATTCATTTACAAGGGGGACTCAAGAAATTGGGGGAACCCATTATTTCTTGATACCGTCTGCCAAACAAAAAGGCTTTAGGTACGCGCCTAGCCTTTGTTGGAGACGAGACAGATTCGCAATGGTTACGGGCCTGACGTCAGACTTTTTGCCCACAAGAATATTGTTAACTACGACAATGTTTCGGCTTGTACTCGTGTCAAAGTTTATCATGCCTTTTTTGTTCAATTTTGACGTGAAATGTTTCATGTTTTTGTAAAGGTCTGTAACTTATTATACATATCCTTTTCTTTTCAAATGCATCTGCACCAAAAAATACCTTAGAGACCTGGGAAATTACTACATTAAATCAAAGCTTTATCCTTTAACCTGCAGTGCAAATATACGATACATCGATGGTTTCATTGGTTTTTGTAGACAGAGCCGCAAAAAATCGATTGTGTGCTAAGGATGAATGAATCGATTCGTGTGGGAGTTCATATATCTTGATGGAAGCAGCTGCTTGGCGCGTGCTATTGCCCAGTACAATAGCCTCCTTCGAAATTACTTATGCACCCAAGTTACTTTGCCTATATTCAAATTAGTTTCTTTTACATGGTGCATCGGAAATGCAGCTTTTAACAAACATGTGTATGTATGCTTGTAGGTTGCTTTAGTCACAAAGTCTTGTCATCGAAGGAAGTGGCTGGATTTTTTCTATTTGTTATTATTTTTGCTGCTAAACGTTTTAGCGGAAAGAAAAGGATTATATTAATAAAGTTTATCATTTTCCTTATTAAGTGGTTGTTATAACCGTTGCAAGACAGGAAAACATACTGGTTTTTGCCAAAGATTGCGCACAACTACCTTTATCTTGACATTGTAACAAGCTTTTTCCACCGAAAACTGTCTTCTATCTAAAGATTTTCAGTATTATGGCTTATTGGTCGCAACAATACTTCCAATCGAACACGGAGTTTCAAATTTAATTGAAAACCAACAACAATAAATATATTTCAACAAACGAAGACCTGACTTACGGGCTCAAAACCACACGGACACTATAAAATTCGAATAGCTAAGCACCTTTAGCTATCCCCATGCGGGTTACAACATAATTTCTAAAGAGGGGGTGGGCCCCTATGAAACAAAGATTATACTCTTTCAAGAAAAGGTAGTTACTGTACTAGTACTGTCGATATCATTACCATGCATGGGGGTCTTTAAATAACTATCTATGCTTACATGTACCCTCTGGACTGACATATGGCGTTCGAATTCAAAATCGATTTTATGGCTTTTGTTCCCCATTTTGTTACGTTTTGGATTATTAAAATTTTAAATTTGGTGATGGGAGATTCACATGTTACGTTTGATTATGTCTCTGGGAATCAATTTGATATGAGAATTATAAGCAGATGTGGTATTGATGCGAAAAGAATTGGAAATTGGAATACATGTTGTTTTCCTTGAATGCCTTCAAAATAATGATGACGACGAGAGAGCGAATTGAATTATGACATTTATTACATTTTGGACGATGGTGTCTGAAGTAAATATGTTGAGCGAAGAAGGATTACATAATAATGCACGTGTTGGCAAACACGATAAGAATTATCTCTTATTATTATCTGCTGAAATGTTTTGTCTCTCATTTGACAAAAACAAGTAGATAGACAGACGGCAATCGTAGACAAGAAGATTTGATAACTAGTATAGATGTAAAAAAGTTAAATAACGGAAAAATCACTCACTGAATAAAATAAAAAGCGTGAACAGAGTAAAAAACAGTACGAAGATGCATAATAACAGTCGAGTTATTTGGCTCCAGACCTAACGTGATACTTTCCACAGTACACAGTAACAGTTTAACTCTTTATCTTTAGTGTTTAGAAACGATTGTAAACTGGTTCCTACGAGGAATCTCTGCCACTAAAATGAACCTTTCAATAGTTGACAAAATATTAGAAACTGACAATTTTTTATCCATAATCAGGACACACCAAAGCTTGCTAGAGCATTATAGTCTAATTGTTCTTAATTAAATGGACGTTTAACTCTCCTGTTAATGATCGTTTAGGTATAAGCAACCGTGACGGCCATATTGCTCACCACGTGAGTCATTTCACACCCTGATGGGTACCTTACCTTTTGTGGGAACTGGGTCTGTTTATCAAACTTGCATTTAAAATGAGGAAAATGTTTGTGTTAATTTGTAGCGAGAATGGACCAAAATATTTTCAAAATTTCACGTTTTTAAAAGCTTTTGTGCTTGCAATGTTCGTATCTTAATTTAAAATCCACGTAAGGTTGAATAACTGTCATTCAAAGGATTTTTTTTGCGAAATCGGTCTTTAATTGAAGAACGTGACCGTTCGTAAGAATGTGTGTAAATTTAAGTTGTCTTCAAAATTTGCATGTCAATTTTGATTCGACATATTGATGGTCGGATTGACTTGAATTGCTATAAGGATACACCTTGTAGTGTAGATTGGATGACATTCACAATGTCACAATGCAATTACAGTCAACAGGCTTATCCTAAAAACGAAATTATTAACAAAAACTCACTCCAGTGGGTCATAAAAGATAACCACAGTCCTTGAACCATTTCTGTTGAAGGTTGCATTGCTGTAGAGTAACCTGCTCGATTCCATCATGTCTGTCACTATGTTTTTGAGTGACATGTTTATGTCGATCTCTTGTTTTAGCTCCTTGTCTTGTGATGATTATAAATATCTGCTAATACACAAAAATGTGTTTAAATTAATATTATAAAAGGTTATGGGCCCAGCACGCTTTCATACTTGAAGATCAGTCAGTGACTCAAGTTGCATGAAATATTTACCCAAATTGAATCTTGTTCTGTTAAAAAAATAAAAATATCCATTTAAATCCCCAAAAAATCATGATTGTAAAAATCGTCACGATAATCCTGGCTGGCATCGAATAACCTAATCATGCGTGAATGGGATCAAAATACTGATTGTAATTTATTGCACTCATAATTAATGTAAGGGTGTGTACCCTTGGACAGGTAACCATAGAACATTCCCACGATGTTTAAAAAATAGGGGCTACATGTAGGGGCAAGTCATCGGTGCACGTCCTCCTGATCTTTTATTCCAAATTTGTAAACGCAGATGGGATGAGTTTGTCTTTTTTAAAAACACATGCAGTTCCCATGGTGATGTTGAATTGACCCCTCGCGACAAACTATTGTTATCTGGTGTGTTACATTTATAAAAAAGTAGATCCCTGTACTATACCCCGGGGCAAAACATTAGCGAATTGGAATCTTCTAATTTCTTTGAGTTAAGTAGCCTATATAAAGTTTTAATTAAAAATGTAAAGTCAATCTTTGTGCGAATTGAATTGTCTACAGTTTCCTTTAACATTCTCGATTTGAGAGAATGTCGGCTTCCTATCTAAAAGGTTATCTGTTTCGTCATTCAATTCAATTTTTGAGTTCCTTTTATCGAAGCATGTCACATTATCTTTGTTTAATTTTAATGATCTCCTAAATGCATGCTATAACGAGGTCGAAAAGCCAAATCCGCATCTCGCATTCAACAAACACAAAGCGAACATTAATTAATTGTGCTCGAACTTGATTTTGGCTCTAGGTAACCCCTTCTTTAACTTAAGGGTACTATTGTTAGGGATTCACATTATTTCAGAAGTGCAATGCCCTTAAAATGGGTCATTTACACTTCGCTCTCTTTAATATCCTTTTGTGTGTTGCTTGTTCTTTTCTTTTCTTGCTAAACGTGTGAATGTATTGTCAAATAATTAAGTTTACGGCGAGAGTTGTGGTAGAGGTCTAACACATGACCATATGAAAAATATTTATTCTTTCATTCGATATTAATATTGTCATGTTCATATATTGTTTTTTACATTTTTAAATTTTATTTTAATGTTATTTTACTTATTCGTACATAGAATAGACATTACCCCGACCGGGGATCGAAAATCGAAACCGGGACGTCCAGCTTCATAGTCATCTCTAGCCACTAGGCTATTCGGTTGTCGAATATAGTCTTCATTCCGTGGTCAATGAGTTTAACCTGGTCTCCAAAATCATTGCTGTCCCACAACATAAGCACATTTTAATCAACTTAATCCAAGCGGCATCATAGCTTTGCAGTTCTGCGCTAGGCGCGCGCGCATCCCCCGGTGGCATTGCGCAGCTGCTGGCAATCATCGCGGCTTTGTGCGTGGGGGGCAGATGGCGCGCTCCCGCCGATTTGCTGTGTAGTAAATCGATAGTGTTTTGTTAATTTTTGGTTTTTACACAATTCATTCAATGGATGCACTTTACTGTCTGAAATGATGGCAGGTTAAGTCGCTGGTTAAATCTATCCTTTTACATTTTAGTTTAGGTACAGTCAGCCAAACGGAATCCTAGGCCACTGTACCTTTTCACAATCAATGTCGGAGTATTTTGACACTGACAGACACAAATATCAAGCCGATCACTTATTGCGATAAGGTCATACTGTGGCCCAATTCCATTTTGTTTGACCGTATGTATATCGAGTCGATCGATCCTCTTATTCGCTATTGAATAGTGATAGATTTGCTTGGTATTGGCGTGTCGTTCTTAGGAGTTGAATTTATAACTGAATAATTTAGCATTGGCAATCCGGTCTTCCTCCGAGAATCAGGTCAAAAGTTTGTTAAATTTATCTTGGTGCATGTTTGACTTTGGAAATCTCGTACGTGTGATCAAGTAGGTATATGAATGCCAGCAACCGTTGTATTGTCATTGCAACCTTAAAAGAGTACAGCCAAGCTGAATACTATAAGAAATTGTCGAATACTATTGCTAACCGTTCTTTTTTAATCACATCAAAAGACCCAATTAAAAACCGATAAAGCCATTAGCAAACAACAGAGTTCCCACAAAAGGTGCTTAATCAAACTTCTGATATCAGAACCATCGTAAAGTTCGTCCATTGACACGCGTAAGGCCAGATGGTTCGTCACCTGCCTCCAAGACTGCAGCCAGACTTTGCGGAACTCGATCGCCGGGACCGCATTCCTTTTGAAAACAAATTCCCAACTCTACCCCCGGTCGTTGACTTTGATATGCACCATTTCAGAGTCGATATTTGCCAATCGGAATTAATTTACATTTACATCACTTGATTGAACTTTAAAGTTTGATACAACTTTAAACAGTGTTCGAAATATTATAAACGGGATGTGAACCGCGATTACCTTTATTGAGCTCCCGATATTACCCGTGATCATGATACATGCAACTGTATCGAAATATCGGGAGCTCAATAAAGGTAATCGCGGTTCACATCCCGTTTATAATATTTCGAATGAACTTAACCGTGAATCATTAAAAACTCTTAAACAGTGTTGCAACAGAGGTAGAAATGCTAGGGCATTATTTTTGTGTGATGTAGGAGCATCTCTGGAGAAAAATTTAAGTAATGAACTAAAGCAATTTAGGCTAGACGCTTGGAACAATGACCTCATACAATAAACACAATCTTCCTTTCAAGAGGCCCCTCGGTCCAATGTGTTTCACATAAGCTTCGTTTGTGCGATACGAATTCGTGTGATGACACTAATGTTTTTGTCCAAAGTCGTAAATGTTTCTTCAATAGTAACTCTAACAGTAGAACTGAGTTATTCACAGAATTTCAATTCTATCTGAGGACTTATCACTTTTTACAAAACGACAAGGTCTTTTATTTATTCTATGACATTTAGATTGCAGAATGTCTCTAGTTTTACCATTTTTTTTAGGCCGAAATATGTTATTATTATTTTCATGATGACTTCAAGCAATTAATTATAACACAATAGACTTTAATAGCTCTCGTGCAAATAGAAATAAATATAATAGTCTTTGTTCATTAGCGCTTTCTCTAAACACCTTTCGAGCGCGTGCTACTATAATTGTTAGGCCATAATAAGGTAAGGAAGTAAAAAAAATACACAGGGGTTAAGAAAATGTCAGACCATGTGCGTGGGGGCGCGCTATTGTAAGACTTAAGACATTAATCTTGGTATAGCAGGGGAGGCCAGGTGAATAACCCTTGGACCTTTCGTAACAATCTCAAAAAATATCGACTTGAAACTGAAGTAATATCTCCCGACATTTTTCAAATAATAATAATGTAACTTGCAACGTGTACAGACAAGTCTATCGCGATGTTAATCACTTCTAAAGTTCTAAAGGGAGCAGCTGTCCCTTCGTGCCTAACGCTATGCACCCCACATTATACCCTCGCTAATGTCATCCACGTAAAATACCTACTATTAAGTACGCCTTTTGTTTCATCGAATAACCTTTAATTGTATGTTAGGTAAGACCAAATGTCGATTCTAAGTAAGCTTTTAATTCTTATCAATTTTTGCGATAACTGGGGTGATTTAGCAAACTGCCGCTAAATGTACGGTTCGAGTTTAGTTCACTAACAAGCAAAAAATCCCATATGTCTTGAAAATGTGTCACTTTTCGGCGCATCGCCATATGGTTATCCTTCGTCAATATTGCTACGCTGATATAATAAAAACACTTATTTCATCACGATTTACTTCTATTTCAGTGCCCTTTGTAACCGTGAAATAAATTTTGACTAACTACTTATTACGTTGTCCCTCTATTTATTATAATAGCTATTCTGATTATGAATTTTGCACATGACTCGATATTACGAACTTTCTTTGTTTGCGTGAGAACTAGTCGGGCTTATTTCACTAGACTCACTTTGTCCCCTTCAGTCCTTGTCTATTACTCTATTCTGTTTATCCCTTTTATCTCACGTCTATGGTTAGAACCTGTTTCTTTAGATAACCCTCTATTTATTTTGAGCTTAGACAGAAAAGGCTTTGGAATGTCTAGTCGCTCAAAAACCAAACGTTGCTCTGTACTTTGCATTTAACTGTGATGATTTATCTTCATATATCAAATTGATGTGTCTTTCGTAACCTCGGACGTGTTTAAAATTATTAGTTGGACATTAGGAATGTACTCATTTTTTGCAGCTAACCATTTTCGGAAGTATAGCAGACAGACTGATTCTAAAAGGAAGGGACGAATAATTAGAATAATAAAGGGATGAACCTCTGTCCACAACGACCCCAAATAAATTACAATACCAACCGCATTAAAAATGCGGACAACAATTCGTTTAAATTTTATACTATCGACCTTGTATAATCTACCGTTTGATAAGGTATTGTTAAAAATTCTGCTCTCATTTGCTAACTCTGACAAAGGTTTCTCTGTTATCCATCGAAATTATGTCCAAAAAACATTGTGAGAAACTTTTTCTGTTTATCCTAAGGATGAGAGTAATTAATTCCACGTGATCGGTTAGGATAAAATTACGCAGACCACCAAGGAAACCGCTACGTTTTTTTTCATTTTTCCAAGTCTCAGCCTCATTCCGTCCGGTCCGGTGTCAGATGACGCTGGTACACCCTGACAAACCAAGACAATCATGGGACCTAACTTCGGTGTATCGCAAATCTGGGAAACTTTGAACCCAGTCTGAATTATTTTCATTGCAGATATCCTAACTCAGATTCATTCATCTAAATGAGATACGGAGCTGGCAACAAAGCATTCGTTAAAAGTAATTTGAACCAAGTACATAGTTGGTCTCGGTTGTTTTACTGTTCATTTGACGCCGTCCTGGGTCGTAGCCGTTTCAATGGCGTTTAGGATTGTATTGCATGTAACGCAAGTAACGGAATTCTAAGAACGGGCCTATTATTTAATACTTCTACTTAAAAACGGAGAGTTAAAGCTTAACTAAGTCTTCTGGCAAAGATAATGTTATGAGCAAGGACGCTCTTGTATAAATAAACTTCTGTAGCTTCTATTTTCAGATCTAAATATCTCTGGATAGGATGGTGTGCTTGATTTATACCTACAAACGAGTTATGACATCACCGTAATTAGTTTCAAAACAAACGTAGACCCATATGATTGTGGTGACCCCATTCCTCTTTCTCGTTAACGCGACGTTATCAAATGTTACAGCCTCGTGAGTTGATAAAGTCGATAAATTTGGCTCATTCACTCCTAAAAACAGAACTCTGTTGTTTAAGGAAGGACTAGTTTTGCTAATAATGAAAATAAAGGGGGCACAAGACAGGAAGCACGCCTGATGCGTGAGTTAACACGCCGCTTCCTTGAGGAACCCCTTGTGGACATTTTTATGTCAGTGCTAGTCTAAGGAAATTGTCATTTGCCCTGCTTTATCGTCTGTAATTAGGGCGGTTCTGTGATTTCAAAAATGCATGCTTTGTGTCAATTCAGTACAAGAACAGTTTTTTTAATTGTGACTTTGTAGCATACCTACATGATTGAATCTTCTTGTCTGTAAGAAATGGAGTATTTTGGTATTTCACACTTATTTTTTCCGGGTTAAGTTCGAATCGGCTTAAAAAACATCAGCAAAACACCATTCAGTTCCGTTATTATACTCGTCTTAAGCACATTTCAATTGTGTCGTTTATCTTCAAACTTGGGTAAATCCAATTCTGTTTTTTTCTTTCTTTTATTATTTGCGTCTTAAACCCAGTTCTGAATTTTTTGTGACTTGATCTTAAAGAAAACTTTTAAAGCTCTTCGCAAAAAATTCAGACCTGAGTTTGAAGTTAAGAGACTGAATTGTAATCTGACTTCAATCAAAAGCCTAGAAGACAGGTGGAAATGACGACAGGTAAATGACCGACTTCCTTCCTTTAATTAGATGCCACGTACATAATGTGGTTAGTGCCAAGTTCAATAAAAAGGAGAAAATAGTTGTGCCTTATAAGTAAAGTAAACCCTACTTGGAATAAAGTGTGTGCGGTTTGTCATTAAGTAATTAATTGAAACGTTTCACTATAATATTGCTTATTATTAAAGACGATGTTGCTTAGGTTTTCCAGGTTCGACTTTTCAATAAAATCCTAATAAGAGAAAAGACTAGGTCTCATGGTGATTTGATTAGATAAAATCATGCATGTACTATTACGAATTTTCTTCTACCGTCACCCGAAATGCTATAATAACGACGTGATCTAAGCTATCGATGTGAAAAAGTTAAGCTTATCACTAGATCCGTCGGTATATCTGGCAATGCCCTGAAATTAATTCGATTCAAAGAATAATCTTATCATAAGGCAGGAAGTGGAGGCGTTTGATGTTTTGGTGCAACGCGGCGAAAGAATTCGTATGAATTGCATTTTTATTTACATGTCACGAAATTTTATATCATCTACTTGATTTACCCACATCGAGGGAATTGGCGAAAATTTCAGGAATTACGCTATGCTGCTAGCAACCCATCACTATTTTGATTCTCCTTTCCACCTACGCTCACAATCATGCTATGCGTATGCGTGGCCTTTGGGTTTTGTTATGTCTACCCTGTAAGGGATAAAGTCTCGATTTATACATGTACTTGACTACCTTATGCATTAGCTTCATCGTGTATTTATACTTCATTTAATTTAGAACGAGAAACCACAACAACATTATATTGCGGCTCGTGAACTGTAATCTCTTTACAATTTGTACTAGAAGAGTAACAATTGACGACACGCAAATAAAGAGACATTAAAACAATTTTATTTTGCGGCTCCCAGATTATTGTACCGTAATATTTGCTAGGTAAGAAATAGTTGACCAGACGCAATATAATGTTATTGTGGTTTCTCATTCTAAATTAAATGAACTATAGTCTATCTCATAATCATTTGCGTAATCCGCATATTTATTCCTTTCATCTAACTTCTAACTAATATTATAAATGCGAAAGTATGGATGGATGGATGGATGTTTGTTTGTTACTCAATCACGCCTGAACGGCCCAACGGATCTTGATGAATTTCGGCACATATATAGAGAAAAGTCTGGAATAGCACATAGGCTACTTTTTATCCCAGAAAATTGCGTAGTTCCCGCGGGATAGCGATAAACGAATTCTTTGCAGACGAAGTCGCTGGCAACAGCTAGTAATATGTAATATTTGTCGTCCTTTATGCGAATACGAGCATGTCTGTGATTCCAAACATAAACTAAGAATGAGGACTGATCTTATCTTTTAACATTTCTAATTTAATATGGAAAGTACCTATGTCTTCTGATTCTTTCCATGATGCGCCAATTTCTTGTCGTTTTACAGCACTGTATTTATGTGTTAAAACGCTGATATTAATCAAGAGTTGACTCCACTTCACACTTTACGCATGCCGAGTGAACGCCATTGATTTATTCAATGCCAGCTGATCCAGTAAATATTGGCTGTGCATTTGGTCCCGTTATTTTGATCGAAAGTTGCAAAAAGTAATTCCCGGTTCGGAATTAGTTTAACATCCTCCGTTGCCACATGTATGCGGAATTGGGGTCGCTGTTTTTAGAGGTGAGCAAAACGTGTTGTTAAGTTATTTTGCTTTCCATGGTGCGTAAAACGAGATACAGCAACATTTTAGCTCAATAGTTTTAACTAACATTGAAATGATTTCTGTGGTTTTTATTTCACAAACTAACAAAGTTTAAAGTATGGTTTAAATCCTGTTCTTTTGTGTTAAATTTTCTATCAAGCATTTTTTATATCTTTTGCATTAATCGCTACATTAATTCCGATAGGGCTTAGACGCTGACCTATCCAATACACAACAATGAAATCGATTTTCTTTGTTCATTTTTCTATACCAACTTACACCTGCTCACCTTTGCTTGTGTTGCGTCACACATTCTCACAGGGTATGATTTTAGCTCCGTCTTATTCACTCGTGTCTTCAGTTTTATCGCTGTCCCTGTCTCGGCATCCCTTCCAGGGTTGTGTTTCCCTTCACCCTTATTACTGCTTGCGTACGCGCCTCGTGTAGGTGTGTTTGTTAGTGAATATTACGGACGGAGCCATTATGTGAGTGTGGGAACTTGGATGGCCGGCATAATTCCTTCTTTTTCATTGCGTCGGGAATATTTGGTTGCGTGAGACGATGCAATTTGGGCGCCTTTTGGCGGGAAAGGTGCTTTGTTAGAAAATGTGTTCTTAAAAGGATTTGTACCGAAAATGTGTGTTTATTTGAAACTAAGTGAATGATGGAGATGCTTCGGATTGTGTGTGGTCTTCGTGTTTCTTCATGGATCCCTTCAACGTTATGCTATACGAGTAAGGTTATTTTTGTATTTCGATATTAAGAATTAAAACTGATTCAAATATGTAATTGACTCTTCTATCAAGCCATCGCACGAGGCAACCGCGCGGAAGATATTTGTGTATCTACTTTAGGGTTTAAAATGTTTTCTCATTAACCTCATTTTGCAAATGAAGTAGTTTGTAGACTAGAATAGAAATGCGAAATGCTATTACTTAGCTCTGTCACTATCATTATGGTATTTAAATAAATACATACATAAATCACGTCTTTATCCCTTACGGGATGGACAGAGCCTAACGTAACAAGACCTAAAGGCCACATTTTGTATCAGAAAAGCTTTTTGATATATAAGTACTATTAGGAATCAAAAACCTTGCATTAATAATAAAAATAGACTCAACTATTCTTAAAACGAAACAGAAATCAATAAACCAGCTGTCTAGAAAAAATTCGTCGCCAATTTTAAACCTACGAAACACGATCCAGTTCATCAAGTATTCACAACACTGAATGAGAATAAAAACACGTTTCGCTATCAGCTGACCGGCTGGTATGCATGAAATTACCACTCGGTTGTTTTTTTATTTACATTACCTCATCGACTGGGTCGTTTTTTCGAATTATTATTTCATATGCCCTCCTGTCTGAGGTACTTGGTCGGTGTAGTTTGTAGTTTCCATCACACGATACCCACCGATTCCGGGTATTGAGGGCCTTTCATTATTTCTTAACGCTGACCGTAACTGATCAACACCAGATTTCGCACTTAATGCTTCTCAAATAAGGTTGTCTGTGCTTTGTACTTGAGACACTTTTTTGTGTAGCACGTCTGAGAATCGAAGAATGAGGTGGCGCCAGCGAGTTTCTTATGGACTCCATAATTCACGTTATGCTTTTCTCGTAATTTTGCGTAATTAAAATAAAACTAGTAAGATGAACGTTGGCTAGTTTTGATGCTATAAAAAACGCCTCCAAAATAACGAAAATCTGTAGATTTAATTTATAATTATGCATTGAATTTACGCTACGCTAGTACGCTACGAAAGAAATTTTTAATGAAAATATATTTCGGTGTGCATTATATACTGCTCTGTTTTGAAGTCTGTCCCTCAGCTTTAATAGTGCCAAAGCTAAGCCTATGTTTATGTAGCAGGACCAGATCCACTTCAGCAACGCATGCCATATACATATATTGTGATGATAATATATGATTGTACCTGAAAGATAGGAAAGGCACGCTCATTTTCATATCCCATATGTTATGGCTCTGAGCTCTTTCTTCGTCGTTCTGCTTCTATACGATTTATTAAAGTGTCGAGTGTAGACCATTTCTATTGGAGTTAATGATACTTGACGTTATTTACTTTATCTAATCGCTTGTGAATCTTGCGATTTCGATTAGGTCTTGGGTGTTCCTGGTTTTAGTGCCTACAAGAGTCACATAACTTAGATTTATCGTTTCAACAGCTAATAAACGTAAACGCTTTATGATATGGCACTGTAAAAAGCTATTTTATATGCTGTATAAAAATTTTATGTATAAAAGATTACGTCAGTTAGCGTGAGCACATTTATAAGAAGGATGTAAACAGGATTTGGGTAGATAACTAAAGATATACGTGTTACGATATATCTACGGTCGTGCCCATAAGTTGAGCGTGCCTGGGAAGTTGACATTTTGCCATATGATCGTTTATAATAATAACAAATATGTCATAAATACATAGATCTTTATAACATCTTTATCAAACGCCTGTATACGCGTATTTCAATTCAAAGTGAGATAGACTAACTAAAGGGATACTTCCAACTTCCAACTAGCGATTGCCATCGATTACCCTTGAATTTTGATTCAGTTCCCTTTCAACATGATTTAGATGTAGATTTAGTAGATTTAGTCGCAGCCATCTTGATTTCCAACTTTTAACCACATTTCAATAGTGCCATTTAAAGTATGTATGTATTAAATATTTTGCTTTAATGTATATTTAAACATGCACTTCAGCGGAATTCTATGTGCAAACTGCATTTAATGTACAGGTAATTGACACTACATTTAGTGTAATTATTTAAAGTTTATACTATCACTGACTTAATAAATTCTTTGGAAACTGACCATTTTACTTTCACAGGGATATTGTATTTCCTTAAAAAACTATCCTTTTCTTTTTGAAAGGTTGGAAAATTGGATACATACATCATATATGGTATAGATACGTGGCTAAAATGTCACCCTTTGCGGGAAAAATCGACAGTTCAGCAAATTAATTAATTGACAGTATATGAGTATACTCAAACTCGGTGGAGCGAGGATCTTCGCAAGGCGGCTGGCAAGAGCTGGATGAGAGTGGCCGAGGATCGTGCTCAGTGGCGTGCCGTGGGAGAGGCCTATGTCCAGCAGTGGACGAACATAAGCTGATGATGAGTGCATATCTTCAAACTTTTTTTTTGTCCACAGACGCAGTGGATATGACTCTGAGAGTAGCGAGTATTCAGAAGACTCGGCAGCGGCCTACGAAGATGTTACGACTACAACCAAAAGCACTGGGACGCGGAAGAATATCAACAGGGGCAGGTGGACGAAGGAAGAGGTAAGTTGAACATCATCTCCAGCCAGTAGGCTTATTGTACAACTCGTTCGCAATCGCCATCGTGTTCATTTTTACAGTTCATGTATGGGCTGACAATTGGCATCGGAATCAGCTAGCTGTCACATTCATACGAGAACTGTCAACATGAACACGATGGCGATCGCGAGCGAGTTAGACAATAATCCTACTGTATCCCAGTGACGATCATTACTATAATTCCCTTGTAAGGTCTCAACCTGTAGAATGTAAACTTCATCATTTCCCGAAAACAAAACACAACACTCACCCAAACTTGGACGCTATCCCCCCAATTATTACCGTTTCGCCCCACTCAAAATATCTTTGTTTCCAGGATAAGCGGCTCAAAGTGTATGTGAAGATGTACAATGAGAACTGGGAGCTGATAGCTTCACAGTTCTCCGACAGGTCCGATGTCCAGTGCCAACAGCGGTGGACGAAGGTCGTCAACCCCGAACTAGTCAAAGGGCCTTGGACCAAGGAGGTTGGTTATCTTGTTTATGGACCGATTGGGTTTAGATCTATTTCGATTTGTGAGAAAACTCGCGGCGTAATTACTTAGCGAGACCGTGGCTCGCTTATGATTGGAATTAATAACATTTCATTTCATCCGTTGTTTTCATTGGGTTAAGAAATTAAGATAGGGACTAAAAATTTTCATACGAAATTATGGCCATATTTAAGTACTAAAATCAGAATCACAAATGTTAATAGGTGCGAAGAAAATCACTCACTCGTTTAGTGTGGTTTCTTTATTGTAGAATTGGTGTACAGGTAGGTAGTTATCGTTTTTGATAGGATAAAAGTACCAATTGACTATGCCTTACCGACCAACAACGACATAGTAATGTTCACAAAACTCTTAATTATCGTTAGGTAAGTACCTTCAGTATCTTTCTGAATCCCGATTTCTCGCAACACATGTTGTGTTCAAGATCTGGACAAGGGTCACAGTCAGGTTTGTAATTTTGTGTATTATTTCAGAAAGTTTTTTTATCCACGGAACAATCTACTTTATAGTATTTTAGTCTCTCATGAAGATATAAAAATACATGGACGACCCTTTGCTAAAGTTGTAAAATCAGACTATAAATTTGTGTGAAGTACTTGTATCAGCACCATGTGATGTTTTTAAAGCATCAATCATTGAATTAAGATTTTATGAATGAGCATACGTCGATCGCCAATCAGTCTATCGACTGATTATACGGTCATATTTGCTTGCAATGCAAAACCAACCTCACACCAAACACTTATAGTTGAAGTTTCACGCACCTAATGCATCATATATAACCAGTTCGCATTGTAATGTATCATACTCATATGCATCGGGCGTGTTTTGACTCGCACGCTCGCATAGAATACCTGCATAATTAATGTCCATTGATTCATTGTTTTAGAGAATTCATCGGGAATATTTTATATGCAAATAGCGTCTTCACTCTTCCTCGTTCCTTGGGCTTTCGTTTGTTGAGTAAACTTGCTACAAAGCTTAATAGGTTTCCTGTGGCTTTTCTTTGTAGTCATGTGTTTAGACAAGCCTGTGATGTGATAAAAGCTGGGTTTGCTTTTAAATCACAAGATATTTGTAAATGTATCTTTGTTATCATCTGAAACCTCTGAGCATGGAATCCATTTCTTGTCGAAATTGATTTTTTTTACATTTTACTGCTAAAGTTCGTGATCCAAGGTATTCTAGTGACTTCCGAATTTAAATTAATCCCATACAGATAATAGATAATGAAACCATTGTGAACCGCATCGCGATATGAATATAAATATATACTTTGAAATCATAATGCTTCGTAATTCGGAGAAGCGAACATGACTCAAGGAGAACGTTAAGAAAAGTGTATCTACATATTTCCTTTATAGTACCTACTGCAAACAACATGCCTAGTCTAAACGTAACAATATATGTAACTAAAAACCTACTTAAATATGTTCTATTCTACCCTCCACCCTTACGCTTAAGATTAATCTCTTCGGCGCATAACTTAAACGTTCGTACAGGGACTGATTATGTTGTTGTTAGACTATAAAAAGCAAAATTAAAAATTTTGTAAAAACCCACGACGGATGCATACCTAACATTTAAAAAGTATTAAATAATTTCTAAAAGGAACCCACCGACCTTAGTAAAATAACTAGCGAAAGATAAAACTAAAACGTTTTTACAAAGTGTTTACACGCACCTATTCACCTACCTATTATTATAGTGACAGATCTACGAAAATCCACCGGGGGCTGTCATTACTTGCCCTGAATTCAAGTGAATTGTGTAGTTTCACAAGTCTGTCACTAATGGAAATTGCGTTGGATTTCCTATACTAAGTACTAAATTCAAATTTTTAATTTAGTAACAGAAATGAAAACCAAACACACACACACACACACACAACCTATCACCCTAAACGCATATACCGTCTCCGTTCCGTCGTGGGTATAAATACAGCTTTGCCTACTTATTCTTTGTCTTCATTATTAACCAAAGGGTTTGCAAAATTTCAGCTTTCTAAGTAAAAGGGTTTGTGATGGGACTGATGGGTTTATATTTATGACTCATCCACTTCCATATGATTTGATGATGTTGATGCAGCCAGTAGGCTTATTGTCTAACTCGCTCGCAATCGCCATCGTTTTCATTTTGACAGTTCTTGTATGAATGTGACAGCTAGCTGATGCCGATGCCAATTGTCAGCCCATACATGAACTGTCAAAATGAACACGATGGCGATTGCGAGCGAGTTAGACAATAAGCCTACAGGTCTTTTCTTTTTACTATCTGATGACAGCTGTCCTGTCCAGTCCCTGTTTGAGTATTGTTACTTAGAAATTGCATGAGAATTTCAGTAACAGCCATCGCATGGGATAAACGCTTGACTGTACATAACTCATTGTTAATTAAGTGCCTGATATCTTATGAAACGTTCTCACAGTGCATGCTTGCCTGAGCATTTTTAAACGAGCAACCAATAATGTAAGCTTTGTAATGCTCGGCTCAACGTCCGCACCACTCGAATATTCGACGCCGAATGCTTATCACACGCGAATGCTCTCAGTGAGGACGCTCCTTTAAGTGTCCGATGTCTATGACGCCATCATTGTCTGTTTCATAGTAATAAATAGAGACCAGCACCAGCACCTTTGATAATTGACAATATTTAAAATTTCTTGATATTCATAATTCAGCAATAATGATAATTAATTAATTAGCATAATTGAGGCAGACCAAGGAGGAGATGGCGGGACGATTTGGATGCGTATCGAAAAGGGTGGCAGGAGCATGCATTTGACAGGGACGAGTGACAAAAAGAAGGGGAGGCCTTTGCCCAGCAGTGGGACACTATAATAGGCTATTAAAAAAAAAAAAAAACATAATTCAAAAACCATTTCGAGAGAAACACTTGTAGAACACAAAAAAATATTTTTGGATTTTTACGTACAGTAACTTTTTGGAAAAATGAGAAAAATATGTAAAACGGGAAATGACGTCCATTATAAAAACGTAGTCTTCCGGGTTTCCCTTTGACATTTACAACTTTCACAACACTACACTACTGACAGCTGACGGTTAATTTATTCGCACACCACTCGACTTTGTTGCCATCGGGAACACTAGAGGACTCTTTGCCGGGCAATAATGATAATGTTTTTCCAAGTTTTCGTTTAAAATCATATTTTTTGTGAAGTATTTTGTTTGAGTTTGTCAGCTGGTTTTGACGTTCATCGACATTGACAACCGCATTCACTGTCAAACTATTTAAGCACAGGTTTTGTCGGTCAATTAATGTAATTATTTCAACGTTTTTTTAGGTGTACGAAACGAAACGCAGTGACGTCATTTCGCTAATACTTGACGTTTGTTACTTACGTCCTTTCTGCTTGAGCAACGATTTAAATAGATTTTTCCACGAAAATCCAAGATTTTCACAAATATAAAAAAATGGGTGTCTTAAAATTGTGCGCTCTTTCCAGCCAGACAATAAAAAGTAGCAGTTGAAAAATTGAAATATTGTCAATTAAAGGAACTTCATAGAGAGTGGTGAAACAGGCCCTAAAAATCTCTGATCCCGTAAGCGTCTTAAAGGTCTTGAGTTGTGAAAAAAACTTGCAGTTGCAACATAGCCATCAGAGCTATATTGAGTGCTCATGCACTCGGTTCTCTGTCTCTGTCACTCGTAAGGCAATGAAGATGTCGGAACGGGTTTACTCACTAGTTAGGATGGTTTAGAAGTTGCATGTGTTAATCGGTTTGTTTGATATACTTTCTTGACTGGAATTTTAGTTGTTGCCAAGTTGTTGCATCATAATTTACCGTTTTCGGTTCGTTTGAACGGGGCACAGTTTTGTAAAGACTTAAATATAGTTCAATATTTAATACCTATTTTACTATTTTATATTGTTTGTCATGGCACTTTCTCTAATTTAGGAGTAGGTTAGGTACAATATGATTTCTCAATTAAAACAGTTGGATTTTATTCGAATGTCGCTTCAAAATTTAAGCACCATGCAGACTTCAAATGATTGATGATTCCTTTGTTTATTATAGGATATCTGAAAGTTTGTCCGTGGTTTATCCCGGAACTATTTTATCAGGATACGTTCGCTGATTGTAATCTTGTTTAAATTAAAAATCGGTTAATGTTCTTGTGTTAAGAATAAAAAATATTTTACGATGCATACCGACGACAGCATCACAAAATAATATTTGTCACCCGGCAGAATTTATACGAACCTTCTTTTTACCCAGCTGAGATACAGACGACACCGCCTTGAAAATAGTTTAATCCTTCCATGATTATGACATTTTATGATAATTGTTTTTTTCACAAGAATATCAGATCATCAATGAGTTTAACCCACGTATTTAGACCGTGACTCTATGTGACCTTGACTCGGTCATAAGCTTTTTGTATGTTTGTCAGTGACCACACGTGTTTGCTTGATGGATCGGCATATGTTTTGGCTAAAAATATATTAATATATGTATTTTGAATAAATATTAAGTGGCGTGGGACAGTTGATGTAATTGGGTCCACTGGGAGTGGTGAGTCATTTATGACAGTTGTATTTCGCTGATGAATTGATTGAATGCAATTTGTGGGGTTCTATTTTTTGGAAATACATACATATACCATATACATGTGAAGAAGTTGAGATTCGACGGGAAAAAAGTGTTTTTTTAGGCTTTATATAAGTCTTTAAGTAAGCGACTTTGTCTGCAAAGAATTCGTTTATCGCTATCCCGCGGGAACTACGCAATTTTCCGAGATAAAAAGTAGCCTATGTGCTATTCCAGACTTTTCTATCTATGTGCCGATTTTCATCCAGATCCGTTGGGCCGTTCTGGCGTGATTGAGTAACAAACAAACATCCATCCATCCATACTTTCGCATTTATAATATTAGTTAGACTAGCTGTTGCCTGCGACTTCGTCTGCAAAGAATTCGTCTATCGTTATCCCGCGGGAATTTTCCGGGATAAAAAGTAGCCTATAGGTATGCTATTCCAGACTTCTCTATCTATGTGCCGAATTTCATCCAGATTCGTTGGGCTGTTCTGGCGTGATTGAGTAAATAACAAACATACATCCATCCATCCATCCATCCATCCATACTTTCGCATTTATAATATTAGTTAGATTAGCCTATTGTATACTTTGTTCTTTGTTTCTGTATTGTTTTGTACTGATTTGTGGTGTTCAATAAAGAGTATTTGTATTGTATTAGTAGGGATTATGTATGTTTGTATTTTTATTGGTACAATATTCATTGGAAAGCTTAGTTTTACGATGTAAAGCAATTTGCTACGGATAATTCAACTGTTATTTTTCTAAGGCCCTGATCTTATTAACTTTAAAAGAACAAGTATAAAACTTTTTGCCCTTTGTATCCATTCACAAAGTAACCGCTTAGTTTAAAGGTATATACAAAGCGAATCAGTTAAATTGCTTTTGATTTTTTGCTCGAAGCTTTTATTATTTTACATTGATTGCGATCACGCGAAAAGATATTCTAAGTACATCTGAATGTACTATGTTTTGTGGTAGGTGAGGTTTAACAGCTTGTTAACATACATCTATTGCTTTAGGGAAAATTACATATATATTAAACTAAGCGCCATGTTTTTCCCCGTTTGCTATTTCATTGATAATTGTGTTTATTCGTATCTGGAAGTATTTAGGTCATTTATAAGGTTTTTACTTCCAAAAATGTGTCACAAAGCATTTTAAATGTTCTCTAAAGATTCAGACGAGATTTCCACAACGTTTTTAACTTTTCGCAACGATTTTGAGGGCTTGTTTCACCACTCAGTTAGGACCCTCTCATATTAAGTGTCGGTTATCTATGATGTCGTCTCTGTCTGTTTTATAGTAAGAAATAGAGAGGGAATCATAGATAACTGACTAACATATCAGGAACTTTACAGGGAGTGGTGAGACAAGTTATGTATGTAAGTGCCATGTAAACTCTTTATTGTGAAAAATAAACATAAAATAAATACAATTGACAAACATACATGCACAAAGGCGGGCTTATCCCTTTAAGGCATCTCTTCCAGTTAACCTTTGAGTGCATGAGAGGAGTATATTATATTAGGGAGTCCCACTTATTATTTGCAAATAGATGGGAGCGGATCAGAATTTATAAAGTTTAAAATGTATAATGGGTTAAAATGTATAATAGTTCAAAATATATAATGACATTTTCTGTGAAACTATTAGGTATATGATTTTTTTTATGATTCGTGATCTATAGATTGGTTTAGGTTAGGTTAGGTTTAGTTTATAGCAATTCTGTTAATTTGCAATTTTCTGAGAAAATCGCATTATATATTTTGAACCATTATGCATTTTAACCCAGTATACAATTTAAACTTTATGGATTTTAATACGTACCCAAATAGATATATTCTGTTCTATGTTTTTTTGTGTCAAAAGCTTACACCGGAGGCTCTGGTGCTCCAAACGTGTAAGGATTCGTATTTTTTTCTCCACCGTCAGCCCACGCACCGGTTCACCTTGTGTAATAACGTATTTTCGCACGCCACAGAACAGATGATTGGTCATTCTTTTTTGTTTGCCCTATTGTATTGAGGATCCTTAAAGGATGAAGGAGCTTAGTTTTAATTAGACGATAAGTAGCGATCGATCGATTTTTTTATTATTATTATCTTTGTATGGGATGAATTAATTCAAATTCAATCGACCCATATTATATTTTGACTTTGTTGTAAAACTGCAGCCCGGCTAGCACGACAGCGCACAAGAGTCGCGTCGCGCGCGAGATAGATTACCCGTCTCTTTCTAGCAGTGGCGTGGCGTCAAATATATCAGAAGGCAAGCCGTAGGGAACTCAACTAGCCTTTTCCTCTACTTCTGCACAATAAATTGCCCAACTGCCTTAAAATAGGCAAGCTAGTGGGAATCGAGTTCTATGGACGCCACGCCACTGCTTTCTAGAACGAACAGTAAGATTTTCCGACTTTGGCAATCTATTTCGCGCTCGCGCGCGACGCGACTCTTGTGCGCTGTCGTGCTAGACTTGCAGATTGTTGAAAATTTCACCTTTGATTTTCACAATCATTTATTCATATTTTAACTCAAATTACAGTTTACCTACTTTCATATCAGTCGGGTTTCGGGTACCATTGGCTGATTTAGGTAACGAACCCGTAAGAGTGAGTAAGACAGCAAGACAGACCCGAATGGCATTCTAAGACTTCACGGACTGTACCTACACATATAAAACATATTCAAGTATTAGTATAATACAACAAATCACCCTCAAAATTAATAGATAGTTCTAGAGTAGGTACCTACCCATACCTACCCATGTTTAACATATATGTAGTTACATACATACGCCTCTTTCCCACAGCGGTAGGCAGAGAATACATTGGTTCACTATATAGTTACAAATAGTTATAGTTGCACATGTATAATAAAAAGAATCGTATGTCGACTACGTTTGCTGCAAAACATTGGGGATATAATCTCTGTTTAATCTAATTTATTAATTTCTTCTATTACAGGAAGACGAAAAAGTTGTAGAATTAGTCGCCAAATATGGACCCAAGAAATGGACCGTCATCGCGCGGCATCTCAAGGGCAGAATAGGGAAACAATGCAGGTGAGCAATATATATGAAATGAAATAATATTAGGCTTATATATAATGTGACAGCTAGCTGATTCCGATGCCAATTGTCAGCCCATACATGAACTGTCAAAATGAACACGATGGCGATTGCGAGCGAGTTAGACAATAAGCCTACAGGTCCATAATATAAAATCAAAATTAAAATTAAAATCTAAAATAAAAAAATCTATCTTTATGATAAGTCTATTATCTTTGTCTGCGGTCATTTATACTCTACTATGCAATATTGCCTATTTTTGAATTCACTTAGCGGCATATTTAGCGGAACAAAAAAAGTGTAGGTAACTAACTAACTAACTTGGCTCAGGGACCCAAATAGGGTCTTGGCTTCCGAAACGAGAGCACGCCATCTGTCCCATCTGTGCCATGTGTCTGTGTGTCTGTAGGTAACTAACTATGTTTTTATTTTTTTTCTGGTCCAGCATTAAGTATGCGTTTTGCTAACTTTTTTTTATGTTCTGCTAAATATGCCGCTGAGTATAAATTCAGAAGTAAAATTCTGTTAAAATAAAGAAAAATTATAAGAAAGAAAGAAAGAAAGAAGACATTTATTCTCTTTTGAAAGACACAGAAATAGAGCATACACACAATAATTATTGTACAAAAATGAAACATAAAACACAGACATGAAAATAGATCAGCAATGTATTAATGTGTGTGTGTCTTCGCAAAAGTGAAACGGTCGCTGGCTCAGCATTACGCTGAGGTGTTAGACACCTGCAGCACTGATTTTCAGCCAGAACCGTATAAAATCCCACAACGAAAAAACTTAGCTCGTATATTAGCTACTGTAGCGCCCCTTTGTGGTCTACACTTTATCTAAGCACATGTGCTGAATACCAATACATTGCAAAACCCGCATCGCAATCGGTTTTGTAGTTTCGAGAAAAATGATCATCCACACGAACAACCTCTAACCCCAAATACATACCGCCCGATCCGAGGTGTGTACACGATTTTACGTCTCCTGGCCAGCGGGCGGTAAATTGCTATTTACGGACCGGTGCGTAAAATAAAAATTGATGTTATGCCTGTTTTTCCAGAGAGCGATGGCACAACCACCTCAACCCCTCTATTAAGAAGACTGCGTGGACGGAGCACGAAGACCGTGTGATCTACCAAGCCCACAAGCAACTGGGCAACCAATGGGCCAAGATCGCTAAACTACTGCCGGGCAGGTAAATAAATAACAGTCTTGGGACAATTGACACCATTTATTGACCCAGTCCCAAACGAAGCAAAGCTTGTAATATGGGTATTAGACAAAGTCAAAATCATAACTTATTTTGCCAATAGGCCGCTAAGGGCTCTTTTATATTGTATTTTTTTGAAACTACCTAAATATTAAACAATAAATATCTTGAGACTATTGACCTAGCCTCAAACTAAGCAAAGCTTGTAATATGGTCTTAGAGAAAGGATAAACATACTTGTTATTATGTATAGATTTTTATTTTTCATGCATAATATTTGTCCCGACCCCGATCAAACCCGGAACATCAAGCTTAATAGTCAGGTTGTCTAACCATTAGGCTATTCGGTTGGTAGATATTTATAATTTATTAAATCAGGCATTGGGCGTTTCAAACGCCGAATCCTGTGTGTTACGAAAATCGACGAATATGTCCATAAAATGTATGCTTAGTGTACGAGTAAGTTTTCGTTAGCAAAATATGTCATTGTTGTTCTGTCAGAAATTGCTCATGTTAATTGTTATGTTAACGCGAACGTGTTAGGGCCTGTTTCACCACTCCTTAACTGTCAGTTATCTATGATTCCGTCTCTATTTATTACTACTAAACAGACAGAGAGACTCGTCATAGAGAGAGACGTTTTCCGTTACAAACATTTTATTCTATTGAAGAATGTTATGCGTGACAGTATGATATAAGGAGGTTTGAAAGAACTTAATTTCTAGTTTGGATTTACTTCATTAGTGAAACCGTTTAGAAACCGGGCTCTCTTTCACATTTAAGTTTTTGATGAGATATTATTTTCAATTTAATTTTTACCTTTTTTGTCGCGAGACTGTTGTCATCCAAATTTAACCACGTACTTATTAATTTACAGAACGGACAATGCAATAAAGAATCACTGGAACTCGACAATGAGGAGGAAATTCGAGCCTGATCTACTGGACAGCTACGAAAGCCTTCGGAGGAAAGGGCCAAGGGTAAAAAGAGACACGTTCAGTGACCAAAGTGATACACAGAGGGTGCAAATCGCATTTAACGATGTTAGTCGCTTTTTATGTTTTTTTTTATCACTATGACACTTTGGCTTGATGTTTGGTAAGACCGCGAAACGTGTCAAACGCCATATCCTGTGTGTTTCGAAAATAATCAAATATGTTCATGAACTGAGATCCCTGACGTTTTTTTGATCCCCGATGACCTTGATGCTTGCGACCACACGCCGTGCTGGTGAAGTAGCTAAGTTATTGGTTTTTGTTCGTGGACATATTCGTAACACATGGGATTATTATAATGCACGCTCCCTGTTTAACTTGTACAGTATAGTTGCCGACAAACATCTTGACAATGACCTTGAATGCGCAGAAGTGAATTTAGTGTCTCTTTGGTATAAAAGTACATGCGCGAACTTACTCCTTCCACGTCGTTCTTGCTCAAGATTTTTGCCGGCAACTATACACAAATTATCCGGGCGTGCATTGCTGGATCGAGTATTCTAAGCCGTAAATTTGTGGCACTCCACTTTATATAAAAGACAGGTGATGTCTGCAATTTTTTGAAATAATGTAATAGAGACTTAATGCAAACTAGCCAAAGTGTCATACCAAAGTTCTTCTGGTGAAAAATGGATGTTTACTTTTCTATGTATTGTCTTGGACAAACATTACCGTTACCTTCGTCCTATACATTGAATCCTTTGCAATTTGTTTATAAAATTATTATTTACGGAAAAGCCTCAAGAGTCATTCTAAAAGGTGTTGAACACTTGCTCTATAAAAGCATCCATGTTTCGTTCGCTTTTAATTTTAGTTGCTTCTCATAATTCGTAACTGTTCTATGCGCAAGCGACAAAGACAAATTCTTGACACGCACACAACTAATGTGGTTGTTTAGTCATTCTTTTTCGAAGTGCGCATAAGTTTGTGGACGATCTTTGCCTTTTCCCCTATTACTTGATGATTTTATTCGTTATTGCTTTCTTAATGTGCTTGGTGTTTTCTGTCTTCGATAATTTAGTAATGTTGTGTTTACGTGACACTGTGTTTTAGAGATTGGTTGAGTTTTTTTTAGTACAATGAATGCTATAACGGATGGGATTCTTTAAGAAGTTAATAGAATCCGACAGAGTTGCCTAGTTCTTGTAATTGCATTATACTGCATTATAGTGCATTCAAAATACTTCTACCGCTATGTCAATGACCGTTTGACGGACAAAATATTAGAAATGGCGAACGCGACTACGACCTTTGGGTGCCTCTAGATATTCTCTAGTAGAATAGAAGTTCTAATTTGTGTCACTAACTTACCTTATTTCACTCTGTTCACTCTAGTAAATAATCAAATCCTTCTAGTTCTTACATTTCGTCTTGGGTTATCGTTATTCATTCAAGTCCTACCTTGGGTAAGGTCGCCAAGCGTTTCGATCTCCATATCCTCTGTGTTACGAAAAATCAATGAATGTGTCCATGGACATTATCGTAACACACGGGACATGGCGGTTGTGATTATTTAAAACGCTTTGGCGGCATTACTCGCGTAATGTTTTTTCAACAACTTCATAATCCCTATTTTTTCACTGTGTTGTATAATAATTGAAATGGTGTTGTTTTTGCTTTGCTTTTAGTTTTTGTTAGATCGGTAGCTAATATAGTGTATAGCGTTGGTCACATACATTGAAAAACAATACACTTGTAGTCAACAAATACAGTCAGCAAAAATCTATTAAAAACTTAGTTGGATTGACGTGAAATTAGATATATTTATTTTATTAAATACGTTAGTCTGGTGATAATACAATCTTGAAGTGAAATTCTGGTAGCCCGGCCAAAATTGTGTTCCCAGGAGGGAACTCTCCAATGGTTGGTCCGATAGACTTAAAATTTGATATACATATCTAGGGTGGATGGCACTTCCAATACAGTCAAAGAAAGCTTGTATTACAAACATTTTTTTAAAGATTATTTTATAAACAGTTTTATCTATATCAAGTAGTTTATCAATAGTAGATTTACATGGGCGATTTAAGTGGACGGCCTTGGCGGACCGTGACTAAATTGGGGACGTTTTAACAAAAGGTCAAGTCAAGAGTACCCTAAACCGATGCATGTATGAATAGATTGATGAATGTGGATGAAGCGAAAGAACTATGCCAGTTAGTAGCAAGTTAAACGAAGTAGACTGCCTACCACTATAGGAATATATGTATGTATAGTTAATCTAATGCCTTTGTTTCAGGAGTGGGACTCTTTCAACGACTCTAGCCAAAGTAGTAGCAGCCAACCGGCGTCTAAACAAGTGCTTCGATTTAGACAGCTACTAAAAGACCAAATCAGCAACATACAACAACAGACTATGATACTGAGCAAGTCGCCGGAAAGAGGGAATTTGGTGGCCGCCGATACCGTCGAGATATGTGAATCGCCGTTTAAGTAAGTAACTAATCTTAGATAGATATCATTTATTTTCAAAAACTGTGTAGGTACATAAGATGTCATACATTGAAAAGTATCAACAGTTTGCCCATTAGGGCCTTGCTAGCTTGTTTTGCCTTTTTAGAGTTTCGTAGCCTAGTTGACAAGGAACCCTTACAGATTTGTACTGTCTGTCTGTCACAGAAATTTTACTAAGTTGTGCCTTCAGCAATATTGTCAGCTAAGGTATGTAAATTCGAAGTTGCAAAACCAAGTCTGGCTCAAAAAATCTAAACTTTAATTTTGCAAGGTTGGCGTGGCTGTGTTAGAACCTAGATCAACTTTATTTCAATAAATGACAATACATGCAAATGCTAATTTAAACAAATATTTGTGTTGTTTCAGATTCATCAACCTGGAGTCGCTGCCGTCAAATTCTCCCATAAAGAATTACTTAGCCCACGCTTCGTCTAGATCGGACAATAGAGACGATGTCGGTAAGTACCTTATTTATTAACCGACTTGGACGGCCTTGGCGGACCGTGACTAAATTGGGGACGTTTTGACAAAAGGTCGGTCAAGAGTACCCGAAACCGAAACCGAAGTATGAAGAGATTGATGAACGTGGATGAAGCGAAAGAGGTATGTCAGGATCGTAGTAGGTGGAACAAAGTAGTCTCTGCCTACATCTGTGGGGTATATTGGAACTTTCCGGTCCTGCTTTTGTATTTCGATGGTTAGTACTGGGGGGTTCAATGGTGTGTGTGAAGTTCCCAATCCGCACTGGGCCCGCGTGGGAACTATAGCCCAAGCCCTCTCATTCTGAGAGGAGGCCTGTGCCCAGCAGTGGGACGTATATAGGCTGGAGATGATGATGATGATGATGATGATGAGTACTGGGGGGTTACCATGAAGTTTTAACGCGATTCAATTCCGATTCAGTTTAGGTTCGCTCGCTGTCAGATCCATACTAACAATGACAGTTATAACCTGAAAAGAGTCTGAATTTAATCCGTCTAAGACGTCGTGGTAAGACCCCTGTTATATCTCTATCACTACATAGTATAAAACAAAGTCGCTTTCCGCTGTCTGTCCTTATGTATGTGTTAAATTTATTTAAAGAATAACACGGGTGGCGCCATCTAGGCCAATTCAGATGGTACCACTTCCTATAGATAGATCATTTAGTCCATAAGGTATCAAGTAACTGCAATTTGTTTTGATTGACTGGTCATCTCAGAGATGGCGCTGTACAACTAGTATATAAGAATTGTTTGTATAGAAATAAATCCTCTTTTTCAACGCCACCGACAGCAACGGTCGGCCCACTAATCTGGCCTTTGATTTATTTCCCCAGCACTCCATTTCGAATTTAACAGTATGCTTATATCTTTAAAACTACGCAACGGATTCTAATGCGGGGTCTTTTAATTAATAGAGTGATTCAAGAGGAAGCTATATGTACAATAAATACGTGCATAATATGCCGTGCGAAAACGGGATGGATAGGTTATAAAACTATGTATCATTGCAGTGACATATGCAGTACAACCGGACTCCACGAAAGAGATAGTTGTTCCCTCAGTATACATGAGCCCAAAGAAATCTTCTGTGACCAGCAGCCCGCCTCCGATCCTCAGGCGGAAACCCAAGAAGACCCACATGATCACACCGAACCATAATGTGAGTTTATGTATTGTATCGGAAAACATCACTTTATGGGAATAGTGTATTCAGTAAGAAATATGTGTCTAATATGTGTGTCTAGGGTCTAGCTGGGTCTAGAAGGCAGGAACACAAAACACACGTCCGTTGCTTATCGAGTTTAATCCAGCAAGAAGGAAATGTAAACTACCTTACATTTAGAATCTTAATATCTACCCACAAATATCACAATGGACATGGACACTTAACGTATAAGAAACTACAGCTATGCCTTTGAAGAGTTCCTTCAGTTTCTCCAAGATCTAGTCATCAGATCCTGATTTGGTGGTAATGGGACCAAACTGGAAGTATTCCCTTTCCAACGAAAAAAGAATTTTCCAAATTGGTCCACAACTGAAGGAGTTCTGAGGTAACAGACATTAAAAAAAAAATACAACCGAATTGAGAACCTCCTCCTTTTTTTTGAAGTCGGTTAAAAAAAACTTGACTTAATTATGTAAATAATAGTACATTACTGTCTAGGCCAGGAAGTAGGCAATTGCTGGCTGGGTATTGGTTTGAACGGACGAGCTACAGTAATGGAATTTGTATGCAACATTACAGCTACAGTAATGTTTTTTTTTTAATTTTGGACTGACCGGCAACAATTAACTTCCTGTTCTAATATGCAGTTAACAATGACGAATTTAACGGACATTTTTGAGAAAAATGTATTTTTGTAAATATCTCGACGTTTCGGACGCGACTTTGCATCCATGGTCTCGAGAGGACACGATGATGGTGGTGTTGTAATTTACGACGTTGTATGTATGTATAACTATTTATTGTACATAAAACACATGAAAAAGATGAATACAGGACAACACAGATGCACAAAGGCGAACTTATCCCTAAAAAGTTTTTTTTTTGGATTTTTTAAAAGGGATTTTTGTTGTTATGTTTCCAGGCGTGGGCGGACACCATAAGCAAGGGCCTGGAGTCTTCGGGCGCGACGCCCATCAAGGCGCTCCCGTTCAGTCCCTCTCAGTTCCTCAACTCGCCTGCAGCGCTCTCTTTCCCTCCGTTCGATGCTACACCGCTCTCGCATCAGCTGCATAAGGTAAGTTATGTTGAGGTTCAAACGCAGAGTTTTTGCTGGCTGATTTTGTAATGACATGTTATTGATACTTACTTCACTTATTACTTGACACCTGTGTTAAATGTTTTTTCGTTAAAAGATCTCAATTTACTGGTATTTATTATTGTTCTTGTGCAATCTAACGCTGGTCTACTGCGTCTACTCTGCCCTCGTCTCCAACAATGGTTATGGGCCCAGGATAGATTGGAGAAAATTGTGGAATGGAATTGAATTGACATCGAAAATTTTTCTTTGTGAGAAAATATAACTAAAGTAAGTAATATGAGCACTGTGCGTATTGATCCCTTGTCTAAAGAAAATTACGAGAGTTGGAAATTACAAGCGGAAGCTATTCTCATTAAAAATGACTTGTGGAAGTATACTAATGGGCAGATATCTAAACCTAATGAGACTGCGACGGATGATTTAGACAAATGGGAGGCGCAAGATGCAAAAGCAAAGGCTGATTTAATACTTTGTATCAGTTCAACGGAACTTCGTCATGTCAGAGATTGTAAGACTTCACGAGAAATATGGTTACGACTAGAGTCAATTTATGCCTCTCGTGGGCCAGCTAGAAAGGCCATGCTGCTAAAACGTTTACTGACGCACAAGATTGGCGATTCTGGAGATATTCGCGAAGATATTGGTGCATTCTTTGATGCGGTGGACAAACTAGAGTCCATGGATATAAAGATTCACGATGACCTTTTGTCGATAATGTTATTATATACTTTACCAGCAAGTTTCTCAAATTTTCGATGTGCTATTGAATGCCGTGACGATTTACCAAAACCTGAGATCCTTAAAGTGAAAATTTTGGAAGAATTCGAATCGAGAAATGTGAATAATACTGAAAGTGATGTACTGTATGTACGGGAAAGGAAGAAAATCTTGAACAAGTGGCTGTAGAGATGGACTTAGAGATACACCAGGTAGACATTAATACTGCATACTTAAATGGCAACCTCGATGAAGAAATTTATATGCGTATTCCACGCTTACTAAAGGAGTGTTTGTGGAAATTGGCACATAATAATGATGAAGATCCCGTGGTAGTGAAAAGCGCAAAGGAAATGCTCGAGAGCTTGGAAGCTGGAGGTGATTGATACCTGTCTATTAAAGAAATCTCTGTATGGATTGAAACAGGCAGGAAGACAGTGGAATATACGGTTTGACAAGAAACTGAAAGATATGGGATTAGAACCATCTCTTAATGAACCATGTCTTTATATGAGACATCAAGATGGAAAACATTTATACGTAATAATATTCGTTGATGATGTCTTTGGGATGGGTAAAAAATGTTAAACTCGCGTCAGGCGTAAGACGGAGGGAGATATTAAGTACCAGGATATCAGGATCCTCGATAAGTGCTCATTTTGAAATGCGAATGAAACGCGTTCAATTTTTGAAGTGTTTTCTTGTTGAGTCGTGGAGCAAAAGTACTAGGGCATCAGCACATTGTTAGAGGTCTGTCAATATAGATTTTTTTGTAAGCGGCCAGTACGGTACGCGTATTAAGCATCATGGAGGTTACAACATTAAAATCTAATCTAAGCTGCTGTTTTCACTTCTGCCGGCACTCCCGGAGTGCTACCCGTCGCTTTTTAATCAACCTGCATTCGTGCCCCAAAGGCAAAGGCCTGTATTGTCGACCACAACTTCTTACACATTGCTTGGTATTGCAATATTTTTCGCTAATTCTACCGCCAAGCAATGTTTGCGTTATGTTCTGGCTTAGAGAGCAATAGAATCCGTAAAATTACCATGAGATATTCCATCTTAGCACTAAGCTGGCGACATATATAATCCTCTGGTATTGACACCTGAGTGTGACCTGCTTGCTTGTCGGTGGTCGGCTGTGTGCTTTGAATGTCTGAGATGGTTCACTAATGTTTGGCCTAAAAATTATTGACAAATGGTCATTTGACAAACAACGTTTCACCAAATGATCAATTAGCAAACACTTCACTTGGTAAATGTATTAAATAATAAATTGTCAATTGATCTTTTTCCATTTCACCAAATAATGTTTCGTATAACACTGTAAATTTCAAAATTTATCATAGGCGTGCACGGTTTTTTCGGGTGGTCTGTGGGTCTTGCTATAGTGTAAAAGATGGTATTTTAGACCAATAGTACTTTTGTCTGATAATTCAGTTGCTAAATGTTCATTTTGTCAAATAATTATTTATAAAATATAAATTTAACTGTTGATCATTAGGTAAAGTGAGCCATTTGTAAAATGACTAGTAGTAAAATCAATTGGCGAAACATTTTTTGCGAAACGTTGTTTGTCAAAAGTGTTATTTTGCCAAACGACTTTCGCTCAAACGGCAGGACACCGTCTGAGATACTGTGAGATGATGGACGCCTCACTTAAGCGTTTGTTATGTGATGTGATGTTTAATATTCTAAATGTATTGGTTACAGGATTGGGGTCCGCTGGCAAGCCCTTTGCTCCACACGCCAACGCCCGCCCTAGCGTCGTGCAGTCCGAACTTAACGCCCATAAACAGCCACAACAAACCTAGTAGCAACACGCCCAAGTAAGTTACATTAAACATATACACATCATCATCATCTTCCTAGCGTTTTTCCCGGCATTTGCCACGGCTCAGTGAGCCTGGGATCCGCTTTGACAACCTAATCCCAAGATTAGGCGAAGGCACTAGCAGTGCTGCCAACACTCTTTAAAAAGGCGCACTGAATTGATTAAAAAAAAGCGGTAGATTTGGATATTTTTCGAAAAAAGCGCTAAATTTAAATAAAAGATTAGGTGATTATTACTTTTAATTAAAAATTATATAAAAAAATAATCTACAAATTTTGTAGACAGTCTTCTTCATCGTCAGAGTCTTGTTCTTTTCGTACAATTTCCTGGCTTTCCTGCTGGGTAGAATGGGCGCTAGATTGGGCGCTAAGCGCTTTATAATTTTGTTGGGAGTTGACACAGCCAAAAAAGTGTTAGATTTAGCGGCGAAAGCGCTAAGTTGGCATCAGTGAGCACTAGTTTTTACAGAAGCGACTGCCATCTGACCTTCCAACCCAAAAGGGTAACTAAGCCTTATTGGGATTGATCCGGCTTCCTGTATATGAATGACCCTTTATTGCACAAAATAAAATAAAAAAAACGCAATTTACAGATTGTCTCGTTCTTAATTATGTTTATTCGTTTCAGGACACCGACCCCGTTCAAAATAGCGATGGCGGAGATCGGCAAGAAGTCGGGCTTAAACTACGAACCCTCCAGTCCGGGGCTGTTGGTTAAGGACATCACGGAGATCATCGAGCGGGAGGAGTCAGACAGCACGGTCCAGATGAACGACTCTATGCTCTCCTCTACAGCCGATCAGGACGGGACTGCCGTTCAGGTGAGGTTTAAAAACATACATATACATTTCATGTCTTTATACCTTACACTGACAGAGCCTAACCCCCTTATTCATAAACGCACTATAGGCCTCTGCTAAGTTAGTAATCGTTTGTCCTTATCTGTGAAAGGTAAATGTCAAAGTGACAGATAAGGACAAACGATTACTAAGTTAACAGAGGCCTATAGTGCGTTTATGAATAAGGGGGTAAGAAGACTAAGAAGACCTATATTTATTCTGCGTGGACGAAGTGGGCAATAGCTAGTAATAATATAAAAACCCAGCCAATAGTCCTACTCGCTCTTAGCAGTTTTTTTTTTCTTTTTGAGGTACTAAACTTTAACGCTTTTAGTCCTAAACGATAGCCTAGTGTTTAGTAACACTGACTGTGAAGCTAGAGGGTGTTCTGCCTTTTCGCCGATTTTTTTTTGATCGAATTTCATTTAGCAACCAACATTTCGCCGAATGTTCACTTTGACAACTACTTATTGGCAAATTTTTGTGAAGATTAATTTAGGTTTAGGTGCGGCGGGGTGGCCCTTCTGCCACCCCTTAGCCGCGAACATGTTGGTTTTAATCTATAAACAGTCTTTATTTTACCTTGGAATGTCTTATTTTTTATTAATGGTTATGTACGTAGTACCATTTGGCTATATAAAAAATGACATTTTAATAAGACAAGTGTCCATGTAAAAAAAACGAATGTTGAGTTGGCAATCGTGAGGTTGGGAAATGAAAATAATCATTTTAACAAGTTGCCATATGATGATTCGGCAAAATGATATTCGGCCAAACGTTGGTTGGGAAGTGAAATTCGGCAATAAAATTTTCGGCAAATCAATAGAGGACCGTGTAATTTGTCCCATGACATTTATTTATTTATTTATAACTAACAAAATAAAAATAACCAGATTTTCACGAAATACTAACGGTAAAAAACGGTATTTTTCGTTTTACTGGTCGTAGAAAGCTGAAATTTGGCAAGTTGGTTCCTTGGGGAGTATAGAGAAGTTATGAGATAATTTCCCAAAATTCCCACGGGAACGGGAAAAAGGGGCATTTCGTTTTACTGATTGTAGAAAGCTGAAATTTGGTATGTAGGTTGCTTGAAGAGTGTAGAGGAACATTAAGAGAGCATTTCCCGAAATTCTTACGCTAACGGGGAAAAACGGGATTGAAATACTCCTGGTACACGCGAGCAAAGCCACGGGCAAAAGCTATTTTTCAATAAATGAGTCTACGCGGACGAAGTCGCGGGCAAAAGCTAGTTCTGAATAAAAAGGCTATATTATTATTACTTCAGGTGAACGACTCGGGTATCGGCAGCCTGAAGCGGCGCGCCTCCGAGCAGGGCAAGGAGAACCAGCCGGCGGCGCACAAGCGGGCGCGCAAGGCGCTCGCGCACACCTGGGGCGCGGCCACGAGCACGCCGCACGCGCGGACCGTGCCGGACGTCGCGTTCATCGTCGAGACTCCCGTGAGTTAAACTGTCAGTCATTTGAAATTGCGAACAATGTAAACAGACCTTGTGTTTAAAATGTCTTTCATTTCCATTTTCCCTCATCAAATACTGCTGTCCCGTTGCAGAATGAATAAGACAATTGTTGATGGTGTACGGTAATTTATTGAGTTTAAAAATGAAGGCACCTAAAACAATAGGTACATGTTAAAGGAGAAAGGTACATTATTTTATAAAACTAACAACAATGAGAAATTTAGAAAGAATACTCACAAATGTGCCTTCAGTCAGCAGTTAAGTATATAAACACAAATCACTAACTGTTAGAGTTAAACTTAGAAATGAAACTTGAATCAGTATTATAAATAAGTAGGTAAAAACAAGCCGGGCGACATCGCGCTAGTAGATCAGGAGAGCGAATTAATCGAAAACTCTGATGGATCGAAAAGACAGGAAATCACTTTGAATTTGAAATAAGAGCCGAATACTAAATATGTTTTCTTAAAAAAAGTTAAGCCAAAAAGGAAAAAGTTTGTAACGAGCCAGGAAAGCCTCGTTACACTGCTAAATCCGTGTGTTATTTAATCAATACTTACCACAACATTATCCTGAACCATTAAAACAATAAACAAGTGCTAGAATATGGATATTTCATTAAATGGTTTATTTACATTGTTCGCAATTTCAATTGACGGCGACTTTACGCTTGCATCTCGTTAGTGCTCGTTTTAGTAGTACGTTACTAAGGGGTCGGGAAGTAAACTTATAGACGGTCGAGCGTTAGCGAGGCTGGATAATTGAGACTGGCAACCCCTTTTGCCGCCGAGGTATGTGTGCTTTTCTCAAACATGCAACGAAATAAATTAAAAACCGCAAAGAATTTAAAGTTTTGTTTCTAGAGACAGTGAAAGTAACCTAGACAAAATATAACTGCAAATTGTAACAAGTCTCATTTCTTGTTTCTTTAAGGGCAGGATTAGCGAATAAGACAGTGGAAGCTATAGATTGCCGCTGTTAAGTTTCCAAAATTGCCAAAGTTTTTGAGAAAATTCTCTTATTTTTGTACGTGAATTGCAACTTTCTACGATACGATATGAAAATTATCTTTGTTTCTTGCGAATTTTTCCTGAAATGTTCGAGAACTTTTCCAACTATTTGGAAACTTAGTCATACCATAGTTTACACCATTGTGATAATAAAATAAGTGAGTAAATGAGTAACTTTTCTCAACTTGCACATCACCAACAACTTGTACAAGACCCTACCCACAAAATGTCATGTCGAGCCAAGTAATAAACATAATTCCATTGTTACAGAGCAAAACGCTAGCCGGAGACAGTTCCGTCATGTTTTCACCGCCCTCCATCGTCAAGAACTCGCTCGCAGAAGAATCCACAAGCCTCCACAGTCTCATGAGCGAGAACACGCCAGAAACCATCAAATACGAAAACCTAGACATGGAAGCTACGATCACTGAAAAAACAAAGGTACAACACAGGTCCTTAATCCCTACTAATCCTTTACCTAACCTGAACCCTAACATGTACTACTACGAAACGGACATCAACAACCCTAGTGTATTTAGGAATATTACTAATATAGAATCCCCTAGGAGCTTTGCTAGACTCAACGCGGAAAGACTAAGAACTATCACCTCGGTCAACGAACTTAATGCTTGTGATAATACAAATTTGATAGCCCCTAAAGAAGTATTAGCCAATGCGTTAGCGGACCATATCTATAAAGTGACCAATCAGAAGCCGTCTACGTCGCGTATAGACGAAATATTGACCAATAAGATGATGAGTCGGAGTGCGAGCGCGGATTACACGCAAAAAGAAAACCAATGGTGGCAAATGGAAAATAAAGATTCGGGGCAGAGCGATGACATGTTTTCTAGTGATTATTATGTGTTTTCTGACATGTAGTATAGTCTTTTTGATAACGTTTTTAATTTATAAAACACGCTGTACAGTACTTGAGCTTTTAGAATGCCGTTCGGGTATATTGCTGTCTCACTCACTCTTATGGATTTGATACTTGAGTCGGCCGAGTGAGGGAGACAACAAGACAAATCCGAATGCAATTTTAAGAGCTCAAGGACTGTAAACATTTTTATCTGAGTTAGACGCGTATTAATTTTATTACGTACTGCGAAGCTATCGTGATTTTAAAAGATTTATGTCGATTTTAAATATTTTTTTAATTAATTTCTTTTTTTATTAGGGTTTTAATTGAATAGTTTTAAGTGCACCAAACAACGTTTGACGGGATTATAAACGTAGTCTACCAAAGATGATAACTTCATCAAATGAATCGTTGTGAATTTAATATATTGGTAAAGAGTAATTATAAAATAAGGTAATATTAAACTGAAATATACCTCAAGTTTACCACGCACCAAATTATTTTAGTGTTATCTTTTAAAAAGTACAATTAATAATTTCAAGTATTAATGTAGGCGTAGGCTTAGTGTAGGTATTTTAGGTGTTTGTTGTACAAAACTAATTTTCTTAACTAAAATGGAATAAAATGGGCTGTTGCAGCAGTATTCTAAATCTTCTTAGTTTAAAAACTATTGAGTGTTGTTTAGGTACGGGGTTGTCGCGAAACGATCATATTTCTCACTGAGAGAAAGAAGTATTTATTTAAAATTTAAAAACAAAATCAAAAGAGGGGATCGGTTTAAAATAATCCGAATGTGCTTTTGAAAAAGTTTAAAATGTGAAAAAAAATGCAAACATGAAATTCTAAAAAAGTCAAGTACTAACAATTCCCTTTAGGCGACCTCCATCCCTTCCTCTTATCTATTTATTTACAATTTGTTAATAGTATTTTGCTTTGTAATTTTTGCCTAAAGATATTAACGTTTTTTTTTTAATTTATCTTATTGTGCTGAAATTTCCCGCAGACGCGTTGGTTGTGGAATTGTGTAAACTATTTATTTCTACGGCATACTTTGTTTGTTGAAACTATAACAATTTTAAATATAAATCGGCAGCTATACTTAAAAAGAGTACTTTATTTGGAATAAACAAATGACATTACCCAAAGCACCCGTCCCGTACCCTAGACCCTACCCACCCCCGCCGCAATATTGACAGGCCAGTGTTGTTTTTATTTTATTTTTAAAAAACTTATTTATCTTGTTGAAACGATTGTTTTTTGTTATTTATATTCTTTAAAATATGTTTTAATTTATTCTGTAGTCGTAGTGCGTATTATGGCAACATTTTTGTATTGATTTGTGTTTTTTTCTTTTTTTTCGAGTAGTTTAATGTCACTGTCAATATTGTATTGTATTCCACTCCACTGTCCAAAGAGATCCAATGTCATTTTTTATTTCAATAAATGTATTTTGGAACATTGTTCTGTTGATTTATTTTTAAAATTCCCTAGCTAGTTCGAAAGCTGAGGTACAGATGTAGTACGAAATGATTTTCCATGACATTTCGTTGAATCCCATGCGATTTTCAACGTTAACGACATTTGAATAAGGTTCTTATTTATAAAACAATTTAATCTGACAGCTGCATTGTATACACGACTTAAATAACATGTCACTAAAGTTGAAAACCTGATAAAATTTTACGATATGTCATGGAAAATCATTTTACACTACACCTGTACCTACTATAGTAATGTCAGACAATCGCAGCCCGCAAGGCAATCTATAACAATACAAACCTAGTGCGTGTTTTTATAGAAAGAAATCCGACAGCAAAGAATAGAATTTTTTTAAGGGCAACAAGCTGCCACATTTTTTTCGTACCTACATTTTTTGAGCAATGCCTTTGTATGAGATTTTTAGTTCTTGATCTGGTTCTATTCTTTCTTGTCGGTCACTATAGTGGCGAGTAGTACCTATTAATTCTAAAGAACTTTCCAAAAAAATCCTTTTACCATAAAAGGATGGAATTTGCTCCAGATGTCTATTGAACAGAGATACAAACAACCTAGGACTTATCAAAACTATTACTGAAAGCCAAAGCTGTGAGTAAAGGTCCGACCACACCGGTGCGTATACGCATAAAAATGTATGAATAAACTGAGAAAACGTGACGTCTACTACACGTCACTGCGTACGCGGCGGTTTGGTCGGACCTTACCACGTAACACATTTGGTCTCATCTATTTTGTATCAAGTGAGATCCCTAGTTCATTGACCTCTGTCAATCGCTGGTCAGTTCATGGTAAAGAAAGACAGTGTCTACGTTTTTAGTAAGAAAATGGGACAAACGTGAGGTATATAAAAGTTATCAAATTAACAATTAAAAAATTAAAAATGGAATGACTTTAATGCATACAGGCAATATTATTATAAGGAAAACGGGACTTAATCACGTAAATAAAATGTATTTTTGTAAATACCTCGACACTTCGGACGCGACTTTGCATCCATGGTCTCGAGCTCTCGAGAGGACTCGTGCAAAGTCGCGTCCGAAACGTCGAGGTATTTACAAAAATACATTTTATTTAAAGTCAAAAGTATTTATTATTTGTGAGAGATTGGTTACATTGATGATGCTGATACAATTTCATATTTGGATTCACCAAGCAAGACTCTACCTTTTCAGGTTTACGTGATTAAGTCCCGTAATTCTTATAATAATGTGTAAAAACCGAGAAAGTTTAAATCGATACTTAAAGGCAATTAAATGATTGTTCTTGTATATTTCAGCAGGTAAGTAATTTTGCATTCGAGATCGAGCCATCCAAAATTTTGACCACTAAGTATAACATATAATTTAAAATCCTGAAAAATAATTACAGTAGTGTTCAATCGAACTCGATTGCTTGCTGAAGTATCAATCAATCATCAATTTTAAGACATTTTGTGGCCGAAAAGTACTGCAAAATCTACCAATCGGCACCATATTAAGTCCAGCCCATCTTGTAGGCATTTAGAAATTAGGCAGCAAATACCATTATGTATAATATTGTAGATCCGCCCGCCGTCCGATGAACCTGTGGTGTTGAAAAAATCAGCAGTACGCTCCATAAAGTTTGAACGAGACCCCGAGTATAAAGAGGAACCCGTGGACTTTATACTGGTAAGTATACCTGGCTCAGAGGTTATACTATTAGTATAGGATCCTAATAGAAGTGATCTTCACCCGTCTGTTTAAAGGTGCGACCAAACCGCCGCGTATACGCAGTGACGTGTCGTAGGCGTCACGTTTTCTCACCGTTTCTTCATACATTTTGGTGCGATTCCATAACGTCACCGTTCTTTAAGCGGCGGTGGGGTCGCACCTTAATGGAGGAAGTTCCACTTTCAACATGAAGCTACCGTGAGACTCAATCATAATTACAATAAAAACGGATAACTCACGTATAAAAGCCGAGTAATGTTCGACATGTTTCGGACTAATCCGTAGTCCTTCATGGAGTCGCCCCGGCGGCAGCGAAACGAACACCACGCCAACGCTCTGCTCGCGTGGCTACTGGACGCAGCTGACAGCGGCGCACAACTACCCTCGTTTTTATCCACCATGAAGGACCACGGATTAGTCCGAAACATGTCGAGCATTACTCGGCTTTTATACGCGAGTTATCTGTTTTTGAAATTATGGGATGAGAAGTGTTTTATATAAAGTTATGTTCAAAAATATATCGCTAGTGTGTTGGCTGAAAATCCTTATACTATTCATACAGGGTGACTCCTAAGTCGGTAATTTTAGTATGAACACTTGCTGACTGGAAACTTTAAAAATATTACATTACATTGACAAGTATTAACCTACTTAAATATACTACATCTCTTAGAAAGCCCTTCGGGTTTGTCTTCCTGTCTCACTCGCTCTTATGTTTGATACTTGAATAGGCGGCAGATGGTACCCGAATGGCATTCTAAGAGGTCACGGACTGTAGTCTTGTAGAATAGGGTGACCATATTATGATACGGATGGTAATTTTTACTATTTAAGGTAATTAATATCAGCAAAGTTTAATTGTCACCTTCTAGAACTGCTGCCAGTATTTACTGTAAGTTAAATGGATACTCTTTATTGAACACCACGTAATAAACAATACAGAAAACAGGTATATAGCATATTAGCATAGGTCTTATCGCTTCAGAGCGATCTTTGTCGAGTTGGTGAAGTAGGCCCCTGTAGTATAACGACAATGCAATGAAATCAATGGTTTTACAGGGTGATGTCAAATGGAAGACATTTGCATGCGGCAAAACGCAGGACCAATTGGAACTCACCATGTTGGCGCATCAGTACCTCAAGAAGACTGCGCTCAAGCCACGCTCGCTTAACTTCTGAGAATCAAACGTTTCAGGCCACTCCAAGATGCGAAACTATGTGAATTAACGCTTAGTTTATAAATAATTCTTTTCGTACCTGTATATACCTACCATCTACCATGTTACAATCGAGGGCATAAATGTATGTACGTTATGAAGACGTCTAGGATATACACTTATGCCACAAACAATGATATTATAAACCCTAGATGCACCACCACGTATAAAATCACTGCCAAAACTTGTCTTAAAAGTACATTCCAAAGATATGCCAGTCGCAAATGCCAAATGATATTTCACCACATTTTCAAATATTCGAAATGCGACTGTATAAAACAAACATTGCAGTTTTATTTCAAATGCACGTCTCCGGAATATACGACATTATTAAAATTCGTAAATCATAATTGACAGCTCCATAAGGCCAGAGAGTGCTTAATGACAGATTCTAAGCACTCTCTGCTCGGGACGAGTTTTGAGCGCTCGTAGTGAATCTAGGGTTTCTAATATCATTGGCCACAAACAATAAGGTCGGTAATGACGTCTGTATCGATATTTATGCCCTCTATTGTATCATGGTGTGTGAATTTTTGTAAAGGTTGGGTCCGCGTGGGAACGAACTCAAGCCCTCTTTATCTGTGACCAGTACTGAGACTAAGAAGACTGGAGATGATTATGATAATTCAAAAGTAAGTCAAAAGTGTTAACATCTTTGTTTACTTTTCTACACCGGCTTGCCCTGGAGTAAAGTATTGAAATAACTTTTCTGCATGGTTTCGATTAAAAAAAAAAACTCATTAAAAATAACAATTACTGAAGGCGTGTTTACGTGCCAATTTAGGTTCATATTGCAATGCTTTAATTCGAAGGCGAGGCGTGATAACAATTAGTTTTTTGTTACACTTTTGGTCTTACAAAAAAAAACTAAAACTGTAAATTTTGTAACATTCTGTATCTATTTGATCGAGTATCTTAACTCCCAATTTGATGTTGAAGTGAAACAAGCAACCTTACGTGGAAGAAAGAAAGTTGCTTTTAGATTGTATGTATAAACAGATAGATACATGCCCTTAAAGATTTTTTTTTTCATACAAAAGTACGCTTGATTACCCTAAGATTGTATATATGTGTGATTCTATTTGAAATGATTTTGTGTGAAACGGTTATTGATATGGATAATTAATAATTATAATTAATTATTTTCTATATAATTTTTTCGAGTAAAATAATCATGTGATCTTCCATTAGCCACACCGCTTTGTATGCAACTTTGTTTTGTACCAATATTTCACATCATGTCAATAAATAGATATTTAGTTTAGTATAGGTTTAATTTCTAGTATTTATACTATTTTAAGAGGTCTTTTCTTTGATATATTCGTGTGTGAACGCCATTACGCTTTTAGCTTTTACGTGTTAGTGAATAAGTTGTATTTAGATGATTTTCTTTTTTGTGAAAGTAAAATTAAATTACAGTGGAAACAATAAAGACTAAATTATATTTATAAATTTAACGAGAACCGAGCGACCAACTCAAATGTTACATTTTGACGCTAAAGTCTTGAATATGGACATTCGCCATATTTCTTTAGCTCGTCTTTAATCCAGTTTCTTCTCTTTATTGTCGGACTTCTTCTCTTCTCTTCTTCTTCAGCGTGTAAACGCCCACCGTTGGGCATACGTCTCTCAAATCCATCTCCATCCCGAACGGTTGCGTTTCCCTCTTCCTCCCTGTCCTACTGTCTCCCTTATGTACCTATTGTCAGAATATGCCTACGATTTTTTTTATGTTTTACATCAAAGTACAAAAGAATATTACTGATATAATAAATAATAAATTTTGTAAAGTCCCAAGCATTTAATAAAATTCCTGTAGGGTCATCTTTATTTTTAAGAAAAAATGTAACATAAGTTTAAAATGTAGCGTGGTAGCAAAGCAATATTTATGGTCGAGTTTATTACGTTAATTATAAAAAGTAACTTTATTTTATGTTTTCTTTTTGTAATGTCTATTGGTTTCGATTTTTTTTTGCATTTTCGGAAAGTTTTTCAGTTTATTTAAAAGGTGGTTTTTGTTTCGGTGGTTGTATTTTATTTTTGCTCCGGTGCCTACGCAGAATTCGAAATGTTCCATCATTTTAAACTATATCACAATAAAATGTATGTGTAAAATCCTATTCATTTTGATTTTCAAGCAGGTACCAAGCAAAAGAGTCGTAAACTAAAATTAAATACATGTTTTCCTGGTACTCAATAATTGTATTGCCGGTAAAGTCCCTAATAGGAAACGTGTTTAAACCTATAGTTTAGATTTATAAAATTCGAGGTTATAAGGAAAATGCATCAACATTTTTTTTCGTTTTTTTATAGAATTTAAAAATTATAAATTTTCATTTGTTTCAATAGTGTTTTTTTTAATAGCAAAGTTTATGCATTTTCTTTTGTAATGAAAATTGTGAGAAATGTTTCTATGCAGCCAATTGTTACCTCAATACATTAGAATCGTTTTACCATTGACTTGCAGTACACATTTAATATGGCATGCTACGCTGTGAATTGGAAAAACAATTATTTATAATGCATAGTATGAAAAAATAAATCAATAATTTTATTGAAAAGAGACAGACAATATATATAATATATTATTATGTTACCAGCCAACCTGCCACCATATCCTGGCACATTGTAAATAAAATAAAGATAGTAAAGTAAACACGAGTTAAATAAAAAAAAATCTAAAAATTCAACTTAGTAGCTACGTGCAAAATAATAAAATGCTAACAATGTTCAATTTTAAAATGTAAAATGAGAAGGTCTTGTATGTTAGTCAGTCTCTTCACGATATGCTATATTACATGTGGTACTGCGGTGGTTCGCCACTCCGCCGACGAACGGTGTTTTATTTGGATGATTTTATTTTATGATTAATTATGTTTTACACTATGACACTTCGTGTGTGAAGGTTTCTATTGTACAGAACATAGTTTAGTAGAGAGGTTTGTAAGAAATAAAGATTTCGAGGAATGTGATTGTTTTAATTTACACCTATTATTACCATTCACAGGATAAGCGGTAAGTATTACCTACATTGCAAAGATCTATATACTTAAGTGAACTGCAAGCTTATTACGTAATTCGCTCGCGATCACCATCGTCTTCATTTTGACAGTTCATGTATGGGCTGACAATTGGCATCGGAATCAGCTAGCTGTCACATTCATACAAGAAATGTCAAAATGAACATGATAGCGACTGCGAGCGAGTTACGTAATAAGCCTGTTGAATTAAAGGTTTATTCAACTAAAAAAAGCAAGCAACCATAAAGAATATAGGTACACCTTATACTTACTGTAAACCGGGGTTGGCTATGGGTACAGAGGCAGACCAAAGAGGAGCTGGCAGGAGCAGGCTAGAGTCTAGTATATAGGCTATATAGGCTAGAGTAGTTTGATGACGAACTAATAATCCTACTAATATTTTAAATGCGAAAGTTTGTTACTATGTGAGTGAATGAGTGTGTATGTTTGTTCCTTCTTCACGCTAAAACGACTATACGGATTTGGATATAATTTGGAACGAAGATATCTGGTAGGTACCCTACATTAAAACATAGGCTACTTTTTATCCCGGAAAATTGTATAGTTTCCGCGGGATAGCGACAAACTGTTTGCGGGTGGTAGGACCTTGTGCAAGGTCCGTCCGGATCGCTACCACCAGCTTACTCGCTAATCCTGCCGCTAAGCAGCAGTGCTTGAACTGCTGTTCCGGTGTGGAGAGTAAGACAGCCGGGGAAATTACAGGCACAAGAGGCATTGCATCTTAGCAGGTGACCCACTTGCTCGTTTGCCTTCCTATTCATATTAAAAAAAAAAACTAGATTATATTGTTAATTCTATGCGGACGAAGTCGCGGGCAGAAGCTAGTCATAAATAATTTCTTCGCTTCAATGTGGTACTTACAACTAATTAGTAATACATGAAGAAAAGGAATTTCCACTCATTTTTATTCGCGTCTACTCAATCGACGACGTATTCATCGTTCTCTTCATCTAGGTACATGCCAAACATTCACCGTATAATTACAGACAATGACGTTTTTATAGCAACTTTAAAACTATGCTAGAAAGAAAGAAAGAAGACATTTATTCATTTTGCAAGACACACATATATAAGAGCATGTACACACAATTTTATAGAAAAAAAACAACAATAAAAAAACCAGACATGAAAATTTGATCATCAGCGTTGTGTTGCCAGCTAGGTATCCCCAATATGATAAAAGTTTAGGCACCCCGGTTAATGCCCCCTTTCATGCTGGTCCAGGAAGAAAGGCAATCCTACTAATATTATAAATGCGAAAGTTTGTGACGATGTGAGTGAGTGAGTGTGTATGTTTGTTCCATCTTCACGCTAAAACCACTGGATGGATTTGGATGAAATTTGAAACGAAGATAGCTGGTAGGTACCCTAGATTAAAACAAAGGCTACTTTTTATCCCAGAAAATTGCATAGTTCCCGGGGGATAGCCTTAAACATGTCAATTGCTAATTCTATGCAGACGAAGTCGCGGGCAGAAGCTAGTCATAGAATATACTTACCCAGTTATTTCTCCGTCGCTGCATTATTTAAAGCCTGTGCCTCTCTCCGTTCCATCCACAGCACTCAGACATAAAACCTAATAAAAATAAGCCATGCAGCTAATTTAACATCAGTAAAATCCCATTAATACCTATTCATATTTACTGATATGAAACAGCCATAATACAAGCTCGAGTTTTAAGCTGTAAAGTATAAGTACCTTTACTTCCAACAGAATTTACGTCGAATGGAATTTTATTACCGCACTTAAGCTCACTGGAAATGTTTTCCTCGAGACGAGAATTTCTGAATATTAAGACCTTCATCTGAGAGAAATAAGAGAATGGGGCAGACAGATAATTTTTCCGTTCGTCAGCTTTGTTGGCAAGCCCCTACTACAGAAAAAAATAATTGTTACTTCTCCAACATTATTCTCTATTCCAATCTATTATAACGCCTTTGTAAACAAAGCAATTTCATATAAATTCCCACAATCGTTCATTGTACTCGTATACATGCAATTAGCATTACATCCGCCAGAATCAGTGGCGTAAATATAGGGTGGCAGGGCTGGCAAATGCAAGGGGCCCCCAGCTCTACGGGGCCCCGAACTGGCTTGGCCTTGAGCACAGAAGGGAAGATGATGCACTTCTTTATAGTAAGGAAGGGCCCCATCTGATGAATTTGCCGCGGGCCCCTGATGTTGTAGTTACGTCACTGATGTTCATACTTGACATGTCACGACATTTTATAATAATCATACTACTTATTACTAGATATAAGTACGAGTACGGTATTAAATTTAATGTGAACTATAGCTAATTTTCTTCATTTTGATGAAGCGTGTAAAAAATAATACTACCATTCTTATAGAAAATACCTATATAAAAAGAATTACTCAATTTTTTTTCAAAATATTTTTTTAGCTTCTATAGCTATGGTTATATACCCCAGTGGATTATGTATGTTGACGCGCTTTGTAGCTATTTAGTCTTCAACCGTATTTGCAAGCTATCTTCTATTTAGATTTAAGCTAAATTATGTTTTCTCTGAATAAGGTGTAAATCTATTTGATAAAAACTGAAACAGGTAATTACCTACTATAGCTAAGCAGGTAACTATGTACTTGGTACAATTGATTTAAAATAATACATACTAAAGTAGGTATCGTTCTTACTTAAAAGTAGGTAGGTGCGGCCCTCAGTTGAATAAAAAATGCTGGCATAAATAAATACGGCAATTAATCTTACCCCACAGTCCGGTCTGAAAATACCATGACACTTGCAAAAAACCGCTAAGCGGGAAAAGGGAAAGGTTTTTTATGCTTTTCTTGCGGCAAGATACCGGAAATTAAACTCTAGACACAGAAATGCATAAAAATACTAAGTATACACATTAAAGGAGCATTCAGTTTTATAAAGGTAAACTGGATGTTTTCGTTTCTATAATTATCTACCTACATAATATACTTACATACATTGCCTACTGACGAGCAAAAATAACTGGTCACCTTTCATACGACTTTGTATTAGAAGTAACCTGCTATTTTGACAAGACAAGACAAGACAAACATTTATTAGCTTTGATACAAGATACAAGATAGGTACCAGAGCAGGAATATTGTTCAGTAGGTTCCAATACAAGCACGAATAAAGAGACTTTTCGTCCTAAGTCGCTACGCCTTTGACAAAATGTTAATTTGTACTACATACATACATTCGGATAAAAAACGTACCTGTCTACCTTATGGTAGACAGAGCATGTTGTGCGCAGGTAGCTTGCCCACTGGTGGGATTCTTGATATCCTCGTATCGTAAATAAAAGGCGAACACCGATTCTACGCGTGTATTGTTCAAAATACTACATACAATCACTTTTTATATGTAACTAGAATTTAGATGAAAAAGACTTTAATATAAGGAACGTATGTGCGTACAAGTATACAGCCATGACAGTAAGAAGAGAGTAGGAGGATATCCGTCACAAACAAACATAGAGCGTTAGTGTTGCCTGTGTATGTCATACACCATAGACTAACCCCCTTATTCATAAACGCACTATAGGCTTCTGCTAACTTAGTAATCGTTTGTCCTTATCTGTCACTTTGACATTTACCTTTCACAGATAAGGACAAACGATTACTAACTTAGCAGAGGCCTATAGTGCGTTTATGAATAAGGGGGTATATCTTTAACACCTTATGCAGTTATGCGACTCAGTGATAACTGATAACGCAGCATTCTACTGGTGAAAGAATGAAGAGGTAACATCTCGGATGAGTGTTTCGAAGATAAGAGAAATAGGTATAGGTACAGAAGTAATAAGGTAACAATAGGCGGTCTTATCGCTACAGAGCGATCTCTACCAAGCAACCATAACGGACCGGAACGGGTTAGTACCTATAGATGGACAGTTTTTAGGGTTCCGTACCCAAAGGATAAAAACGGGACCCTATTACTAATACTTCGCTGTCAGTCCGTCCGTCCGTCCGTCTGTCACCAGGCTGTATCTCAAGATCCGTAATAGCTAGACAGTTGAAATTTGCACAGATTGTGTATTTTTATTGTGGCTACAACAACAAATACTAAAATCAAAATAATAATAATAATAATTAAGGGGGGCTTCCATACAACAGAGTGGTTGTTGGCGTTTTTTGCGGTATCTCATGAATCGTAATAGCAAGGTTAAAATTTTCACAGATGTTGAATTTTTATTGCCACAATAATAAAAATACTAAAAATATTTTAAAAATAATATTTAAGGGGCGGGGCGGCTTCCATACAACAAAAGTATTTTTTTACCGTTTTTTTAGATATTTTCTGTCTGTCTGTATAAGTAACCAATATAAAATTACCTCACACTGCCTACATTTTGCTTAAAAGCAGGGGTCTGCTAACACCGGATTTTATAATAACTTGGCGAATTTGTACGAAACCCTCGGTCCGACTCGCACTTGGCCGGTTTTTTTTCTGACAATGCTTGATCCCTGTCCGAGGTGATAATTATGTAGTGTAATTTATCAAGCGATTTACTTTCGAGTCCAAACCCGCGTTAAGGGTCACGGGAAACGATAACCTCCCGCCAATTAAAACGGGAATTATTCCTTATCACGTAAATTTGTTTGCAAAATAACAAAGGTCTTAAGGGGAAGAACTGAGGTTATGTCCCTTCTTGATACAGAGGGTTCCCCTGAGTCTGATAGTATAAATAGTGTGTGGTTGTAAGATGTGTCATTCAGTTGGCTCAGTATTGGAGTAGAACAAGCATTTTCATTGGTAAGTCCTACCCTAGTACTACCACTGAATACCAATCTAAAGTGGTGAAAAATCGTGCTAAATTTGATAATATCAATAATGAATCAAGAATTTTACTTTTTGATTTTTTATATTTATTTTTACTGTTTGAACCGTTAGAAATTAAATACCTGCTATGGGTGGTGTAGCGGCACACGGCGGCCACGACGTACAAAATCCGCGTTCTGAAATGAACACAGGCACGACGTCGTCTGTACACACGACAATGTGTGCGTAAGATACACAGGGCTGTCTATCGCAAAAACCTAGTACTATAAGTACTACCAATGACATAAATATAGGTACTTATAATGAAGATATGGCTTAGATGCGTGCAAATAAATGTACTTAATCGTTATCTATTTATTTAAACTTACTTAAAATGTGTCGGTCTGTCTATTTAAGCATTATTATTTTCAATTACAATAGATGTACGACAACAAACTTAAGCGAATGATTCTGTAGTTATTTCATGTATTATAATCGCGATAATTTCAGAAAGCATTAAATTTCTAATGTTTTATAAAATGGAGTAGGTAGGATAGGTTCCCGAACTTGTGACGTGCGGCCGACATACATTGCGTTGCGAGCCCTACTAGTTGCCAGCAGCTTTCCGGCAGACTGCGCTTGAGGGGTGGGGTAACTCGAATAGGTGCGGGGCGGAGCGTGGCCATTCTGTACGTTAGTACTATTATATATTCTGTGGTAGCGGTATACCACCATATCACGGAATGATGAGGACCCGGGTTCGATTCCCGGCCATAGCTTTACTTTTCGGATTTTTCTGTGTTCTAATTTTCAGTGTCGTTTAGAAATTTAATTTCCAACGGGTAAAAGCGTTAAAGTAATGATAAAAAAACCAGAAGTAAAACTCTTGATTCTTTTGATAGTATTTATTAAATAGGGTTAATCAGTTTTCTTTGGTCTATTTTTATTTCATTTCTAATATTTGCAGATAAAATGAAATTCCTGTGTATATTTGCTTCTATCTTGCTGGCTGCGGCAGCACAAGAGAGTGCCTACTACGAAAACTACGAACCTCAGACATACGTTGAACAAGAACACAGGTAACACCGTTGTTCACTATTTAAGATCATAGAGGGCGCTATATTCAATTGTGTCAGTTTAACGATACGAGGACTTAGGGGATTGAAGACATGGAATTTATTGAGAACTTTAACGGAAAAAAAAGTCTTTATAGAATAGTTTTTTGGGAAATCTAGTAACTATAGTAACTAAGATTAGAACATTAAGTCTTAATAAATGAACCCTTTTTTAACAGTTAAAAATGTGTTTCATTAATTGCAAATGGTTCTCACGTTTAGCTATGAACCGCTGGAGTCAGAAGAGTCAATGGATCTGCATAGGGCTAGACGTGACGTCACAGGATCTATCCCTGTTGGTCAGGATGGAAAACTGATCGGCACACTCGGAAGCACCGCTAGAGGAGGATTGTTTGTAAGTTAAAATTTCCTGCTACAGTTACCGCTTTTTGAATTATGTGATGAGCATACAGATGTGTGCGTTTTTGGTGCCCGTTTCTGGAACTATTTTGGAAGTGATTTTTTCAAGCTTTTTATTAAGTTGCTATGGCGTAATGCATCTTGTATGTTCGTTTGGGTCAAATCTTGCAAACCTTATCAGTTAAGCTAAAATTTGTCTAAGTCTGATGATACAATAATCTGGTAGTGACATTCAGGTAGGATATTCTCCGCAGGAGATTACCTTCAATTGTTGGTCCCATTTACTTCAAATTTACTAATACTTCATATTTAGGGTGGATGGCAATGCAGGTACAGTCAACAACACAAAGTCAACAAAAAAAGTATAAATGTGATTTTTGATATAAACTTTAATTTGGTAATGTATTTGGTATGATTTTAGGGTCAAGGTGGCTACGAGCATAACATAATAAACGACGACCGCGGGCGGCTGGCGGCGCAGGCGTACGGCACGCGCGTGCTCGGCCCCACGCGCGACTCCACGCACCTCGGCGGCAAGCTCAGCTGGCAGGACGCCAACTCCATGGCCTCCGTCGATGCTAGCAAGAGGATCGGCGGACGCGCCAGGGTAAGTAACATAAGAGTAAGATAAGATTATATGGTTTTATAATGATCTATGCTTAGTCTCGGTCACGAGAAAGTAAAACATGTCTGGTAACGCTTTGGTTAAATTAAGAAGTTTAATTTAACTACACTTAGCGGCATATTTAAACAAAAAAAGTGTCGGTTTTATTTATTTTTATTTTTTCTGGTCAACTATTAAGTATGTTTTTGCTAACATTTTGTGATCCGCTAAATTATGCCGCCGAGTAAAGATATTTGGGGTCAAAATAAAAATGACAGATAAAATGAGAGCGATTTGTAAAAATAGTTCTTCCAAGAACAGTGCGACTACTACACTAATATACTTTAAGTAATGTTGCTGTCTGTATGACAATTAAACAGTTCACCTAGAAGACAACTGGCCTTACCATGACGTCTTAATGCGATTCAATTCCGTATCAGTTTAGGTTCGCTCGCTGTCAGATCCATACTAAAAATCACAGCTAAAACCTGAACTTAGTCCAATGATATTGTATATAGACATGGTATTGTAAGGCCCCTGCTTCGTAAATTGTGTGTCGTAAGATAACACTACCTTTGATCATCGAAATCTTTATTACCTTTTTAAACTGGTCAAATGGTTATTAGTTTTGTTTTTAATTAATCCTGCAATCTTTTAATACAGGTGGACGTGGATGCTGGTGGCAGATGGGAGCCTTTCAGAAATTCGGAGCTGAGAGCTGGCGGCTACTACAGCCACCGCGAGGGCCGACCCTCAGACTACGGCGGCCGCGCCATCTTTAACTACCGATTCTAAGAACTTCAACAGTATTACCTTGCACCTACAGAAGGGAAATAGGAACTAGACTAACCGAAGAATTGTTACAAAGTCTGGTTCATTGTAAAATAAGTTATTGATAATATTTTGAAATAAATTTTGTGCTTAAGTAAAAATTCTTTTTATTCACGCTTTGATCGTATTTTATATTAAAATTATAATCCAATGACTACACACTCTTTCAAACGTTTATTTATAGTAGTGATTTAATAACAAAACGTTGAATTCGTAAGTAGGCCGTAGGTATTGTGATTATTATTTTAGGCGACCGAATAGCCTAGTTGTTAGAGAACCTGACTATGAAGCTCGAGGTCCCGGGTTCGATCCCCGGTCGGGGCAGATATTTGTATGAAAAATACGAATGTCTGTTCTCGAGTCTTGGATGTTTAATATGTATTTAAGTATGTTTATCCGTTGTCTAGTACCCATATCACAAGCTTTGCTTAGTTTGGCACTAGGTCAATTGGTGTCAATTGTCCCAAGATATTTATTTATTTATTATTTTCCTCTGAAAATCAGCGGCCTGCCGCAGCAACATGCTGTGTGGCCCTTTTGGCACTTTCGGCACATACATAATTTATTTTTTAAAATGTTGTTTTATTCTTTTTTTTTCTTTTTGTGTCGTTTTGTGTCAATAAATGTTTTCTTTCTTTCTTTCTTTTTTCTGTCTGTTGAGTGTCGGGCAAAGAAGAGTTTCGAAATCGAAATTAGATGAAAATAGTTACCACAAGTATGTACGACAATCGCTGAGCCACTGACACAAAACAGCGTATCTTCATAAAGACGCAATGGCGGTAACGTCCTTTTAAAAAGTTTTCGATGAAAATATTAAACTTCGGAATTACCTTGACCTTTTCTATGTTTTTTGATACTACGGTTCAGGGAGACACAATTTTTACAATTTTCGGAGTTTATAGCTCCTTAAATACCTATTTTTGTTATCCAAAAACTTAATTAAACACTTCTAAATTATTTTTAAAGACCTATCTAACAAAGGAATGAAGACGTGATTAACACGTATATCAATATGCGTGTACGTATGTATCTAACGAAATTTCACACATCCTAGTTAACTTAGTTATAAAGTTCCATGTTTTTTTCTTTTAGTGACAAAGTTTTGTGCTGGTCATATGTGCAGTGTTTTTATTTTAAAAGTTTATTTGTTTCTTTATTTTTAAATCGCTTTCACTTATTTTCTATCAGATTATGGGCCTAGCACGCTTTCACTACGTACAAAAAATCACCCTATATTGCATGTAGAAAGCGCTCCCACCAATTTTATTGTTTTTCTTATTTACCTGCAGAAATATGTAGCGGTTAACAAAATACATCTACCATTAAAATTTCATCGAGGTACATAGCACTTAAAGTTACAAGTAATAAACTGCACGTGACATACGGACAGATAGATGGACAGGACGAAACTGTAAGGATGCCGCTTTTGTTAGTTGGCTACGCAACCAAAAAAAAATGTGATTCAAAAATCTTGTTCTTAACCTCACATCGTATTTAAAAAAGATCTGGAACCAACTTCCTCCTGCAACATTCCCTGAGCGGTCCAATTTAAGGATCTTTAAAAAGCGAGCCTTCCTGTTCTGGAAAGGGCCGGCTACGCACTGTGATTCCCCAAGTCTTGCAGGTGTCCCTGGGCGGTGGTGATTACTTTCCATCAGATGACCCGTCTGCTCTAAAAAGAAAATCTTAGAACGTTTACGTGTCTTTAATTTTATAATTACCGAATACAAACTGCATTTTATAATAACTTAAAATCGAATGAATATTCGTTTCAAAGTGATTTTTTACTAAGAATAAGAAGAAGGCAATGACGGTAAGACCTGCCAGTGACACGTCGACCAGATGCTGCAGACGTCAATAGTTGCGAGAAACTAGCAGAGTCTTCAGGACTTTAGGACGGACACCTGTGATATATTTCTCTGCAGTCGGGTCCCTTTTTGTCCCATAATTTTCGTTGGTCGTAATATCGTTAGTCATATTTTTTTTGGTCATAACACACGAAACCGTGCATTATTAAGAAATTTTGGAAAAGCCATCAGAATGTAGTAGGTTAGGTTAGGTTAGTTTACTATCAATTCTGAAAAAATATTTACTGTTTCAGAAATAAAACGCTTTATGACTAACGAAAATTATGACAAACCATACATTCGGCACTTCAATTTTATGGGACAGAATATAGAGCCCTCTATAGTAGATTGCCAAGTTCGACTTTTGACGTACTTTTTGATTTTTCCATTAAAATTGTGCGTATGGTAACCTACCTAAAGCAATGTCTAAATGAATATACATAATTTATTATATGTATAGATTATATTACAGTTTACATTCGTAAACGCGTCAGGTAGTTAACTCAAAGTACCGTGTAAAACCATGTTTAGGTAGGTACCTTTAGTTTGCGTAACACCATGTCATTTCATCTTTTTATACCTAAATGACAGATGCTGGATGTATCAGCGGCACCTTCTTTGGAGGCTGAACAAATCTTTAACAATGGATTAGAAATGATTTGCAAGCAATGGGTATTCACAGGATAATATATTTTCAAAAAGGAGTAAATAAAAAGTAGGTATTTTACTAGGGTAAGTTACAAAATTTATTATATAGGTAAATTAAATACTAAATTAAAATAATTTAAAAACATATTTTTGAGATTACTTTTTGTTCGACTGCTAAAGTTATTCGCTTTAAATTGAAAACTTTAACAAATAAATGGCTTTATCAAACTGCTGAACCTTGTGAACGAAGTGTAAGTACATAATGCTAATGACCAGATATTCCAACATAATTTTAGAAAGGTACAATGGTGTTTAATACTACAGCTGGCTTAGAATCGGTAGTTGAAGTTGGCACGGCCACCGTAGTCTGAGGGACGGCCCTCGCGGTGGCTGTAGTAGCCGCCGGCCGTCAGCTCCGAATTCTTAAAAGGCTCCCATCTGCCGCCAGCGTCCACGTCCACCTAAAAAAAGATTGCAGGTTAAATTGAAAACAAAACCAAACACTTCGAAAGTTTTTCACTCTGCGCATTTAACATAATCATTTGACCATTTTGTACGTGTAAGGAAGATTTCGAAAGTATCCTTACAATGCGGTGCACGATTTATTTAGCTCGACTTCGAAATGAACTTTTTAGCCGTCACACATAGAGCAATACGAAAATTGCCAAAATCATGGCGTATCTTATGTATTTAACTTCCCATAACAGCGATTAGACATAGAACATAATAAAATGGTGCATTTTATTGTCATTGCTCTTCCATGCATTCCATCATGTTATTATAGGCAATGCGGCTAGCAACCCAACACTATTTTGATACCCGTTTCCACCTATACGTCCAGAATCATGCTAAACGTGGCCTTTAGATCTTGTTACCTCAGGCTATATCTGCCCTTTAAGGGATAAAGAGGTGATTTATGTATGTATTTCATTGTCATGCTGCTTACCCTGGCGCGTCCGCCAATCCTCTTGCTAGCGTCGACGGCGGCCATGGAGTTGGCGTCGTGCCAGCTGAGCTTGCCGCCGAGGTGCGTGGAGTCGCGCGTGGGGCCGAGCACGCGCGTGCCGTACGCCTGCGCCGCCAGCCGCCCGCGGTCGTCGTTGATTATGTTGTGCTCGTAGCCACCTTGACCCTAAATAAATAAATAACATATCCCAATCAGTCAAGTTCCTCAGCAGCTTCATTTCCACAAACAGGCACAAAATACAAACACAATTTGTATGCTCAACAGAGATAATGTAAACTTACAAATAAGGGACGTAAGCACACATTGTTTACTTCTGCTTTCTATAATTTCTTCAATTTTTATAATATAATGAAGAACGTACAAAATTGTGTCGTACGAACGTACGATTTCGACATTACTAACATCATTTAGACCTGCTGCTTTCATTGATCGGTATCAAAATAACATTATTCTTCAAGATATTAAATGTCCGTTAAAACCGACAGATTGTGTGCCTGTTAAAAGTCGATCCAGAAATACATCAAGTTTACTTACAAACAATCCTCCCCTAGCGGTGCTTCCGAGAGTGCCGATGAGTTTCCCATCCTGACCAATCGGGATAGAGCCTGTGACGTCACGGCGCGGACGCTTTCTGTCCCGTTGCCTGCGTAGCTGGTCCAATCTGTATTGGTATTCACTAAAACAAAAATGATAAAACGTATTTTTTTTTTTTACATTAAATGGGATGGAAAACTAGCAACTTGATCACCTGTTAACTGTCATCACCCATGGCTATGTACAATAACTGTGGATAGCAGAATAGTTGCTAGCTAGCCTACAGGGCTATTAAGACTTAAATACCTCATGTGCCAGTAATTTCATCGAATTCTATCAAATTTTAATCAGTACGTTAATGAGTATAAATAACACAATCTAATTATAACAATAAAATATCTCTTCAATATTGGTGTAATAAAAGTGTTATAGAGGTAAAATAATTTGATTTCAGTTTCACCATAGGATATTTGAAAATTGAAAACAGCGCCATCTATACTAAGCTACAGTTACCTATTGTCAACGAATGCTTGAGGTTCGTAGTTTTCGTAGATAGCCTGCGCGCTAACGGCAACCAACAGAGCAACGAACATGTACAGAGTCTTCATTTTGATCTGAAATATAAAAGCAAACAAAAAATTAAATATTAAGACTCAGATGGAACAAGAAGTAGGTAAGTAAATAAATGCATGTTCTATGAATTAGATAGAAAGTTAAAACAAATTGTATAATGAATAAACAATAAACCATGAATATATTTATTAATGGCCCCATTTTTTTTGTCACTTTTGCGACATTTTTTTAATACAAGTAGTACGGGTCGTCACAAAATTGACACAGCAAAATAGTATGGAAAATTGAGGACAATTTTTTTCGTTACAAAAATTAATAGTGTTATTAGGTACTACTGCAGAAAAAGCCAAAATTTCATCATTTTGGAAAAAAGCCCTTACGCGTTATTTTTTTCAAAACGTTCAGATACAAATAACCCTTCTTCTGGCGCAGTCGGGTAAAAAAAACTTAGTTTAACTTTGATTGTCACTTACCAGGATATTTTCTGGTCGTCAATTGCAGATGTTTCTCAACAAAGCTCAAACAATGAGTGATACATTGCTACATCAAATTCTGCTTTATATACAAACTGAGAACCCAAAGGGGACTCCTTCGGTTATCAACATATGACTGTACTCGTGCAGAGGTACATTACTATGTACCTAAACGTATAAAGTACTTCCCCTCGGTTCATCTTAATGTTGAACTCAGAGATAAGAAGTAAGTCTCGTGTTAACTTTCTGCTTTTTAGGGTTAAGTAGCCAAATGGCAAAAAACGGAACCCTTATAGATTCGTCATGTCTGTCTGTCTGTCTGTCTGTCCGTCCGTATGTCACAGCCACTTTTTTCCGAAACTATAGAACCTATAATGTTGAAACTTGGTAAGTAGATGTATTTTGTGACCCGCATTAAGATTATTTAAATATAATTATTATTTATTTCACAAATATAGAAAAAATAAAATTTAGGGTTTCCCCATGCTTAGAACTGAAACTATTTTTTTTTTTCATCAAACCCATAAGTGTTGTATTGAGGTTTCTAATATAATTTTTCTCTAAACTGAATAGTTTGCGCGAGAGACACTTCCAAAGTGGTAAAATGTGTGTCCCCCCCCCTGTAACTTCTAAAATAAGAGAATAATAAAACTAAAAAAATATATGATGTAAATTACCATGCAAACTTCCACCGAAAATTGGTTTAAACGAGATCTGGTAAGTAGTTTTTTTTTAAATAATTTATGTCTGTCTAATTAACCAATATAAAATGATCTCACACTGCTACATTTTGCTTAAGAGCAGGGCTCTGCTAACACCGGATTTTATAATAACTTGGCGAATTTGTACGGAGCCCTCGATGCGCGAGTCCGACTCGCACTTGGCCGGTTTTTTATTAATAGGTATTAATGTTAAACAAGCAACAGTCTTCTTGTTCTGCTGCCTCTTTCTCATAGTGAAGGTTGCCAGTCAGTTCAGAATATTTATTTTTGTCGTTGGCAACGTCAGCAGGCAAAGTCCGTGAGCGTTTAGAATACCATTCAGGTTTGTCTTGTTGTCCCGCTCACTCTTATGGGGTTGATACTTGAATCGGCCGAGTGAGGGAGACACCAAGACAAATCCGAAGGTCATTCTAAGAGCTCACGGACTGAAGGTACAGTCGAGAGCATAAATATCGATACATCCATCGTGTCAAATATATGTATCACTGACCTTATTGTTTGTGGCATAAAGCATAGACTTTACCAAGACGTCAAAAACATTTTTTTTTTATATGAAGCAAGTGGGTTTTTATATGAGGAAAACGAGTAAGTGGGTCACCTGATGGTAAGCGATCACCACTGCCCATAGACACCCGCAACCCCGGAGGGATTGCAGATGCGTTGCCAACCTAGAGGGCTAAGATGAAATGCCTCTTGTGCCTGTAATTTCCCTGGCTGTCTTACTCTCCACACCGGAACACAGCAGTGCAAGCACTGCTGCTTAACGGCAGGATTAGCGAGTAAGATGGTGGTAGCGATCCGGACGGACCTTGCACAAGGTCCTGGCACCCGCATAAATAATCTGATGTTTTTGACGTCGTGGTAACGTAGGTACATTATATTTATGGCCTTGACTGTACAACATTTAGATTCACTATCCTCAACCATAATTAATCCGCGTAATAAATTTAATTAAAATGCTATTTTGCCATAAATAAATAGCAAGCAAACTTTGCGGAGTCCGATTTATGGGCGTAGTGTTATTAGCAGACGTCGGGATGACACAGGCTGAATAGGATGCAGTAGACTTAACTTTTTAACCGATTTAGGCTTGAAAGGGTTGTGCTACGCTCACGCTCTGCAGCGCACGTAGCTTGATGGGTTAAAAACGGGTTAAAATGTAGCTATTTAGTGTTAATTAGGGATTGTGTAGCTTTCTACTCAAGGTATTTTCATTAGTCTCTGCCTACCCCTGTGGGAAAGAAGCGTGACGATATGTATGTATGTATGTATTTTCATTCTTAACTGTCCTATTTGGTAAACAAAATTCTAACCTGTGCAAATTTTTGTAAAGAATAAGGTGTATTATGTTATCAAATAAATCTGAGGCAATTTTTTGTACACATAATGTTGCTGATATTTTATTTTCGTTCCTTTATTTAATATGAAATAGTTAAAGAATAACAAAAATGAGACGTTTTGAGGTTAGAATTTTGTTTACCAATAGGACAGTTTGTTAAGAATGAAAATGCCTTACATACATTCATACCGTCACGCCTCTTTCCGACAGGGGTCGGCAGAGACCACTTTGTTCCACTTGATACGATCCTGACATACCTCTTTCGCTTCATCCACATTCATCAATCTCTTCGTACAACCTTTTTCCAAAACGTCTCCTATTTGGTCCCGTAAAGTCACGGCTATAAATACACAAAAAAGTACCTCTTTATTATAGAGATGAATATCAACATAGTATAAGATAGTATGTGATCTGCAACACGCCTTATTTGCTCCTGCAAAAGTATCGCGGTACTTCCCTGCTTTGAAATGGTTATAAGGAAAAAACGTTTGTTCTTAGCAACAATAAAACTGAATACTGCCGCATTCATGTTTATCTTCAAGTTTGATTAGTTTAATTGATATTTCAACGAACCGTAAAATAATGACATAAGTTGTAGGGGATTTTTTAAACTCATGTGCGAATCCGGTTCTGTATTATAATTTACAAAAAAACACGTCGCATACTATAAAGGTCCGACCAGCATGCTTAGTGTAGGTTTTCGGTCACAAAATACGTCTCGAACGCGTTTGCGTAAAAATGTCAAATACTACTAGAACAGTTTGTTGCCGTTTCGAACCGCAAGTGGCGCTGCCAAATATTCCATAGTAATTAAGACGTTTAGTGAACGCGTTCGAGACGTTTTTAGGGTGCGACCACACCGCCGCTTAAAAAACGGTGACGTTACGGAATCGCAACAACATGTATGAAGAAACGGTGAGAAAACGTGACGGATACGACACGTCACTGCGTATACGCGGCGGTTTGGTTGCACCCTTATATGCGAAAACTTACACTAGAGGCTCAGTTTTGTCCGTCCAGTTTACGCAGTGACGTGTCGTTTTCTCACCGTTTCTTCACACATTTGGTTGCGATTCCGTAACGTCACCGTTCTGTATATAATTTAAAAAAAAAACACGTTGTATACTATAAAGCTGGTACGAGTAAACGCGAAAGCTGTGTTGCGCGTCGCGAACGAGATAGATAGACAATCCGTTTCTTTCTAGAACGAACAGTACGAATAGAACAAAAGAAAAAGATGGGTAGTACTAGACCGACCGCTTAAATAAGTGTTCGAACGCGCGGCACAGGAGCGCGGGGTAGGACGACAAAGGGGACCGAGAGAGGAGCGGGCGGGTAGTGCGTGCTAGCCGTGCTGGTTGAGAGTTTCTCGTAGTGAGCTATCAATGTGTCTCTGTTGCTCTTGTGTAATTATTTGACGTCGTAGATGGCAAATAAAATAATTACGACAGAGCACTTTAGTAACAAGCTTCAGTCATTGTACAAAATTCTTACTTAACCGTACATGTAGGTGTAGGTACTAGCTGTTGCCCGCGAGTTCGTCTGTAGAGAATTCGTGTAATGAAATGCGCTAAGTATACAATTTTCCGGGATAAAAACAATTCTATTTTCTTTCCAGGGTCTCAAATCTCCATACTTATCGCATTTTAACACTATAAAAATATATATACATACATATATATATATCTTGGGACAATTGACACCAATTGACCTAGCCCCAAACTAAGCAAAACGGATAAACACAGTTATATAGATAAATACATAGGTACTTAAATAGGTACATATTAAACATCCAAGATTCGAGAACAAACATTCGTAATTTCATACAAATATTTGTCCCGACCGGGGATTGAACCCGGGATCTCGAGCTTTATAGTCAGGTTCTCTAACCACTAGGCCATTCGGACTATCGGTTGAATAATTTTCGCGAGGAAGCGTAACAAAGAAATTTGAAGAAAAATTGTAGGTACCCATTTGTTAGTTTTTTTCTCTTTAATTTATTTGTGTTTTCATTTGTTAATATTTACGTATTATTAAGTTTTCATAATTAGTAGTAACTAGCTTCTGCCGGCGACTTCGTCCGCGTAGAATTAGACTTCCATTAGGTAGCAATCCTTTGAAATGTTTATCGCTATCCCGCGGGAACTATGCAATTTTTCCGGATAAAAAGTAGCCTAAGTATTAATCTAGGGTACCAGCTATCTCCGTTCGAAATTTTATCCAGTCGTTTCAGCGTGAAGAAGGAACAAAAATACACACTCACATCGTCACATCCATCCATCCTCACAAACTTTCGCATTTATAATTAGTAGTTATGATGCCCAACACGATGTAAATTGTTATGGAATAAAATCGAATGAAACTGAAACTGAAATTTATAATTTAATAGTTTGGGTTCTTGGTTAAACTACTGCCTGCCCCGGATTGTGGATACTTTGCCCGCACAGATGTTAAACGGAGCTTATATCCGGATTATCCGCTAAGTCCGCCGGATGGACGTTGCATATATAAACGTAATCGTTCCCCGGGTTTGTGTAGCTTCCTTTATTTAGAGCCGGTTGAATTTCTCTATTTGGGCTGGAATGTAATTGGCTCAAAGTTATTAGATCAAGCGCCGGAAGTATTAGTAGGTACTGTGTATCTTTTTAACGTGTTAAAAACAGACTTATTCCCTTCTTTATAAACGCTCTGTACGCTTCTGCTAACTTACTAATCGTTTGTCATTATCTGTCACTTTGACATTTCCCTTTCACAGATAAGGACAAACGATTGCTAAGCTAGCAGAGGCCTATTAGAGCGTTTATGAATAAGGGGGTATTTGTTTTTGTTGTGGACTTCCGCAAAGTAAGGCTCGATTGAGTCTATTTATTCTATTCATGCATTTGTGATATTGCACTTTGATACCAAAATTATGAGATTAGTCATTGTAAGTAAGTAAGTAAGAAATGCTTTAATTGACAACATTTCATATTTCTGAGCCTATAATTTTAATGGTTCTCTGTATTCTGCTTGAAAAGATGAACATGCTGACAGTTTAATTTTTTCGCTAGGGTTTGTATTTAATTTATAATTAATTTATTAATTTTTGCTTATTCTAAAAGGGCGTAACTCCGATACTATCACAGAATAGACACTTATCCTTTTGTCTTTTCTGTATAGAAAAAAATCTGACGTCAATTTCAAATTGTCAATGTCAGGCCTTATTCTCCGATATTCGATTTTCGAGGTTCGCTTCGTGCTGTTCCGCTCATACTAATATAGTCATTAACTTGAGAGTGAGAGAGAAGGTATGCAACGAACTTCAAAAATAGAATTTCAGAGTTGCCCCCCTTGTACTTTGAAGTTATCATATACAAAATTATGGTTGCTTATTTTTTCTCGTGAAAAAGGCAAAGGTGTTTCACCTATCCTGTGGTAGTTTTGGTAAAATTAGGACATATTTTTAATTATTTTTTATTTTTTATAATAAGCGATATTAAAATTATATAAACATATTGCAGTGATCAGGAGGCAAAATGCTTTCGAACCATATATACATTTTCAGGTGTTATAAAAATGAAATGTTGTCAATTGAATTGTGTTATGTTATAGTAAGTAAGGTATCTATGTAATATGTGACTACGGATTTTCAAACTTGATTACGTGTCTTAGGTTATAGTATCATAGGGTGAATTTTTGAACAGGACGTTTTTTGGTAATTTGCGTGGCACGTTTTTTTTTTCTTTTATTTCATATTTTGGTAATAGATTATGGCAGAGATTGGAATGATGAACAAAATGCAAAAAGAGGCACTTTTCGGTCTTCAATAGTTTAGCTAAAATTCGCTGGCGAAAATATTCACGCCACACAAATTACATTGTTGCCACACAAATTACATTTTTAATTTTAGTCTATCAATTTGCTAAATAAAACTAAACTTTTTGATTTCCCGGTTGGTTTTTATTCATAAAAACAGAAAATGACACTTTCTAAACAAATCAGTCTTATGGTTGTTAATAAAAAAAATTATTAAAAATCACACTGCGTTTCTACAGACTAATTCGATAGTCATTTTTCTCATAATTTGTTCATTATAATGTCGGGGGCTCCCTTGGGTCTTCTTCACGCGGCTGTTCGGCCATATTTCAGGCAGGTTCACAAATGACACTCGTTTATTGTCAGCATACAAGACTTTAATTTGTTAAAGCAAACAATCTTAATTAAAAACGGAATGTAGTGAGGTTAGTTGCGTTTTTCCGTATCACACCCCCGCCTATATACTGCCCTACATCAGGGGCACTTAATTATTACTAACCCACCCTGATCAACCACTCTCTTTTCAGCAACTGCAATCTCTCTCTGAAACTCTCTCTTTTTTCTTTTTTATATTTTTCATAATTTTCTGCATCGTTTTTAATTTTCTGTCTCCTTTTTCTCTCCACCGACTTCTTTTTCTCGAGTCTATCCTTTTTTTGACGCATTTTTTAATAAACTGCAATACCTTAAACAGAAAAGGCATAAATCAGAAACTAAAAGCAAGTTTACTTAAACTAAACGGCAATCACAAAATAAAATTAACTATTATAGACAAGCAGTTCAAAAATAATAATTTAAAAAATACAACTTAAAATAGTAGAAAGTACTACTAATGTATTTACGTTTTTTAAATTCAAATTTTTATTTATATACAGTATATTATGTACAATGCCACTGTTGAATACAAGAACTACTTATACCATTTAAGACCACTGTCTTGAATGGCATAAGCAGTTCCTGCATTCAGCAAGCAAGCAAGCGTACAAATATTTTAACATAATTATATAAAATAACACGGGTAGGAATTTAAAGATGTATGTATATATGTATGTAAGATAACAAGTGTTTTTAACCATCATAAAATGCTCATACTATTGAAATAAGACATAAAATGTAATTTGTGTGGCGCGTTTGTAATTTGCGTGGACAAAAGTGCCACACAAATTACGCCACACAAATTACGGCAAAAGTGCATTTAATATTTTCTGTCGAAAGTATAAGCTTTAGGTAAATGACAATAGGCCTGTTCATTCTCGATGTTCTAAACTATAGAACGCTTAAATAGACATATCTATAAAGTAGTTGAACATGCAATATTTACTAGCCACATAAATTACCTTATAGGCTGACCAAAAGTGTCGTGTCACAAACTTACCTATTTTTAAAAATCACAGCGCAGTATACGCCTCCACTTTGCTTGGTAAACGAACGCGAACTAGCATGTCTTCGACGTAGAAACTTGAAAATATTGTTACATAGCTCAACCAGTCAGTAACCAGCAGGTATTTGCGAGTCATTTAAAAACGCTAGCGCGCGGGACAAACACATTCCCATCCCTGCATTTTTAAATTACGAGTTTTTTTACATGTTTTTTTATTCATAAATATAGACCAGGAAGAGTTCTTTAAAATGCTTTTTACAGAAATAAATTACGACCATCATAGACAAAGTTGTACTCAATTGTCTGAGCTAAACTTCGCGTGTGACATACCTCACAGCTATGTGAATCGTGAATTTTCGAACTTTCAATAATTTTTTTTTGGGATTAGTAGCTCATTATCATTAATTAATGGCTTTGCCTCGTCCTAGATAATAGCAAAGAATACGATCATTTTTTTTTTTGGTACATATATGGCATAGTTTTTTTTTCTAGCGTAGGACATCCAAAAAACACGTTTTGAAAATTCACCCCAATAACGTATGACTTTAATTGTCAACTTGTTACGTACTTTTTCAGCGTCGTTTTTTGTCGGAGTTGGGTTTTAGTTTTTCACTTTTTTATTAGGCATTTAAGTATTCATTTGTAGTAAAGATGCAGCAAGAGTAGTAAATTGCGCCTAATGAACATTAAACTGGTTCTGAAATATAGTCATGACCCGAATTGCGGGCTAGACGTCTTACTGAAATTGCCAACCTAGACTCTGAGCTATTAGCTTGAACCGGAATTAAATCAGACCTAACATTACAGCTACAGCCTTAGTGGTGGGGTTTCGTTAAAATGAAATGAAATGAATTTTTTTATTTGTCAAAGCGGGTGTACAAAATTGTTCTTAAGTTATGATAGGTTAACATTGGATCTCCACATTGTGCCTTTGGACAGGCGTACAAATATCTGATTTAGGTAAGTATTTAATGCATTACGGGTTTGATAATCTCAGAATACCGATACTAATACCAAGCAAGTTTGTATTATATGGTTTACTCATTTAGGAACTCGCTTATACTGTAAAAACATTTGTCATATAGCCATGTCAGCAACATTTTTCTAAATATTTTTAAATTCTTGCTTTTAAAATGGGTACGTATTAAAATACAGATACTCGTAACCGGGGGAGAAAAGTTTTCGAGTGGCGACCACGGACTGGAAGACGCAGTGTCGGCAGGCCTCCCACTAGGTGGACCGACGTCATCGTGGGAGTTGCGGGAAACCGCAATGCAGGTGGTGAGTTGTCGTTCATTGTGGCGTTCCAAGATGGAGGCCCGTGTTCAATAGTGGACGTCATCTAGCTGATGATGATGATGATTAAAATATGCTCAGTGGCCCTTACTTTACATGTATGCAATTTAAGTAATTTTGTACCGCTGACGATATCATCATCATATCAGCCACAGGACGTCCGCTGTTGGACATAGGCCTCCCCCATAGACCTCCAGTTGCCTCGGTTGGAGGTGACTTGCTTCCACCGTGAACCCGCTGAGTAAATTTATAAAGTTTGAAATGCATAATTGATCAAAATATATAATGGTTAAAAGGAATTAGGATCTAACTTAATAGGATTGTAGTTTACGCGATCAAAAAAGTTCGTCTAGCTAAGTTTCAACGAAAATTGCATTATTAGGTATTATTTGGAAGCATTATGTATTTTGACCTATTATGTATTGTAAATAGAGAACGGGTCACTTCCCATAAAAGTTGTATCAAGAATGACCCGTTTTTTATCCCTGAGTATATTTTTACCCGCTCTCCGTTAAAATATTCTCAAGGTTTAAAATAACTCAATATTAGAAAAAAAATGCCCTAAGAATGCTATTCGGTCATTGCTTCTAGTCCGACATTTCTGCACAAAAAAGAGGCATTGAGTATATTACGAAACCTTTAGTTGACATTATCGCTAATGTCAATAATAATGTCACTGACTGCGAATACGCGGTGATAAATTTAAAATACAAATTACTCAAATCGTACGTGATCAAAACGTATTTTGTGATCGAAAGTTTACAGAGGCCTTACCATGACGTCTTATTCCGAATCAGTTCAGGTTTTAGCTGTCATTTTTATTATGGATCTTCCAGCGAGCGAACCTAAACTGAATCACATTAAGACGTCATAGTAACCCCCCAGAACTTACTAAGCATACAAAACTCTTGTACAAGCATACATAAATCCCATCTCATCGCAAATAGCAAACCATTGCTGAAAATTTCACACATTTCAGCATTTCCCGCTACCACTGGCACTGAAACCTACTGTTTGCATCCTTGGAATATCCTTGCAATCAAATACTAGCAGTATTCACAGGCAATAGAGTCGGCGATGCCTTGGCAACGTATGTCGGATGCTAGGGTTGTAAATTGGGATTGCAACGACCTGTAATTAAGATTGTGTGTCAGCCCTAAATTTAGATTTGGACGTATAATTTATTGGCTAGGCTGCAAATTTGCATTTCGCACGGTATTGGTCTTTAGTGATAAAGATAGGTCTGATACGATGCGGTGTTTCTTGATGTGTATGTCTATTTTCTACGCCAGTGGCATAATTAAAGCACCCGATGTTTGTCCAGAGCAGGGGTCTTACCATGTGGTCTTAATGTAATTCAATTCCAACTCAGTTCAGGTTTTAGCTGTCATTTTTAGTATGGATCTGACAGCGAGCGAACCTAAACTGAGTCGGAATTGGATTGCATTAAGACGTCATGGTCACCCCCCTGTTGTGTCGAAGGTATTAACATAACTTGAAAGTTCTATATCACTTCGTTTTCGATACCACCCATTGTCTGTTAAAAAACTCATGCTATTTTTTCTAATTACCCCACATGTAAAGGCACTAGGGACTCCATGCTACGTAGTTTCATAGTGAGGCCGCAAGGTGACCACACAGTCAATGCTCGGACAGCGGGAATAATTGGACGAGTGTAACCGCGGGTACGCTCGATGCGCATCGACTAGAAACACCACGCTTTAGAATTTTGAGAGACAATGAGTTTTAGCTTTCTTTCTCACACGATAAGGAAGGCAGGCGAGCAAGTAAGTCAAATTTATTAATGGTTCCCAACAAAGCCACTCACCCACCCATTTAGAATTAATTTTAATACACACAGTATTATATAAATTCCCAAATTGCTTACTACTTCCATGCTGGGAGTAAAGAAAGAACATATAATGTTTACCAGTTGCTTCTCGTTCGCGCATGGTAAAAGCCCATCGAGGGAATGAGCGAAAATATTAGGAATCACGTTTAGGCGATACGGCAACCCATCACTATTTTGATTCCATTTTCCATCTATACGCCCATAATCTTGCTAAACGTGGCCACGTAAACAATAATAAAAAAGTGGAATATCTCTCGCTATCCCCTAAAGCTGGTCACCCTGCGTTCTCTACCGGGATCACCTTAATTGGAGCTCTCGATACGGGACGCAAATGGAAATTACTGCCCGAGGCTACTGTAATCGAATAACCCGATCGTATTTTACTGTAATAACCCGCTATTAGAGGTGCAAAGAGCGGGTTAGTGTGACCACACTGCATAGGGACTAGGGACTATGTACAGCCATGTTTCTGTTCAGCAACATGTCATAAGTACCCATTACATATTTTAATTTTTAGGGCGAAAACGGGACCCTGTTTAGGACTCACTGTTCCTCTGTCTGCCTGTCGCCGGCTGTATCTCATGAACCGTGAAAGCTAGGCAGTTGAAATTTACACAAATGATGTTTACCGGCAAATGAGGGAATTCTACCATCTTTTAAGGTTTCCGTACCCAAAGGGTAAAAACGGGACCCTGTTACTAAGACTCCACTGTCCGTCTGCTGTCTGTTGACGAATTTTATAATCTTGACGTACTCACCCCTGCGATACAATCGCAGTATATGACGTCATCCTGTTTCTTGACCAATCAGCAAACGGCTACACCGTCAACCTAAAACCGGTTTAAGCTAGCTTTTCAATACAAACTATTGTAATACAAGTATCGTACAGTAAGGTCTAAGTTCAAACGAGCGGCAATACACGTCCCATAATTACACAGGACGTTCAGAACTACAACTTCAATATTGATTATTCGCATAATGCTTGTTCGGGCGAAAGTCAATACCGCACTAGTTTCAGAGGGCAAAGTATACAGAACAGAAACAGTAATCATACAAAAATAAATATCCAATCTAACTAATATTATAAATGCGAAAGTATGGATGGATGGATAGATGGATGGATGGATGGATGGATGGATGGATGGATGGATGGATGGATGGATGTTTGTTTGTTACTCAATCACGCCAGAACGGCCCAACGGATCTGGATGAAATTCGGCACATAGATAGAGAAAAGTCTGGAATAGCACATAGGCTACTTTTTATCCCGGAAAATTGCATAGCTCCCTCGGGATAGCGATAAACGAATTATTTGCAGACGAAGTCGCTGGCAACAGCTAGTGATATTATAAACCCTAGATGCACCCACCACGTATAAAATTACTGCCAAAACTTGTCTTAAAAATACATTCCAAAGATATGCCAGTCGCAAATGCCAAATGATATTTCACCACATTTTAAAATATTCGAAATACGACTGTATAACACAAACATTACAGTTTTATTTCAAATGCACGTGTCCGGAATATACGACATTATTAAAATTTAAACTGACAGCACTCGTCGTAGGTAAATCATATTAACAGCTCCACAGGGCCAGAGAGTGCTTAGTGACAGATTCTAAGCACTCTCTGCTCGGGACGAGTTTTGAGCGCTCGTAGGGTTAGGGTTTCTAATATCTGAATTGTAAATATCATTAAATTAAAAAAAAATTAAGTAAATCAATTTTATGCCGAAAAGAACTGATACTATTCAAACTGCTGGACAAATTTTTATCCAACATAGCCAAGAATCACCGTAGGGAAACTGGCTTTCGAAAGAAAAAAAACCTGTATTGAAATCGGCCCATCCGCTTGAGAGCTAGGATGCCACAGACACTGACGTCAAAGTTAAAGACCCCTCTTTTTGCATCGGGGGTTTAAAAATTGTGCAGAGAACCAGCAGCACACATGCTCGGAAAGTCTACTCCTTAATTCTAATTGAGGAGTGCGTATGATGACTCTCACTCTTAACGGAACACTATAATATTGGTGTGAGCGAGACAGCATGTTTTGTACTTAAAATGTCAAATTTAGGAGTATAAGGCCAGGGGTGACGAAATAAATCACGTATTTTATCCCTTACAGAGTAGACAGAGTCTAAGGTAACTAGACCTAAAGGGCACGTTTAGCATGATTATCGGCATACAAGTTAAAAGATGAACCAAAATAGTGATGGGTTGCTAGCCGCATCGCCTATAAAATGTTTCCAAATATATATATGTCAAGCATTACTTACTACTTACACTTACTTATTACTTATTACTTCTGTATACCTTTTTCTGTTTTGATTGTTATATGTGGTGTTCAATAAAGAGTTATTGTATTGTTTTTATACTTGCCGTACTGTCTTTACAATCCCGCCTGTGCTCTCTGTGGAAGTAACGATATTATATAATAGTTTCACAGGATATTGAGCTTACATTATAGAGCCATCTAGTTCCCGGGGGAAGAGTAGCAGACCTAAGCTTAGAACATACTCTGTGTTATTACAAAAAGGTTAAACAGACGTTGAACTCGTGTCTAGAGATTAATCCATTGATATAAGGTTGATTTTGCAATAGATTATTTTTTAGACACGTGTTTAACTATTTGTAATAACATTTAGGGACTGTCTCACCACTCCTTAACAAGTTGGCTGCAAGACTGTTTTTCATATTTGTTATTTTGGTGCGTTGATAGGTCCAAAGAGCCCCTCTTAAACTTTAGTGCGGCGATCGGTCCAATGTGCCCCACCACGCAAGAAAAAAAAACTGGATATTTTTCCGTGGAGGTTTACTGTACTGCATATAGATTAATACCTAAGCAATCTACATCTGTTTAGCAACATTGTTCTGGCTTCGCCCCGGTCTCGGACTTTTAAAACTATTTAAAAAAAAATTGCAAAATGCGGGGTCTTTTAGACCTTTTGCCGCACTGAATTGACCGATTTAACCAATATTAGGGATGGGAAACGATAACTATATTGTTGGGTGAGAATAAGCCGTGTTGCCGAAGAAGGTTGTATGGACATCGCACAAACGTATTCTCACCCGACGAAATCAGATAAATAAAAACCATCGTAAAATGTAATTAATTTATTTTACTTTGAATGATTTTCATTAAGAAAATAATCGACAATCGCTGTTCGCGTGCGGCACATCACTACCTGTTGACGTTGGTTGACACTCAGTGCGGATGGGGCGTGTGAGGGGTCGAAGGTCTTTTAGACCCCTTCCCGCACTGAAATGAAAAATAAGTCATTCAGTGCGCGAGGGGTCCAATGTGCCTTTCACGTAAACTAAGTATGCCAAATTATCAAAATTTAAAAAATATACATAAAACTATATTATTTGTCTCTGTCCTACTCCAGCAGCTAAACAGATAAGCTTCCCGTACCGTACGAAAGTACGCCAATTTCGCTGCCGCACAGGCTTACGGCCACGGATGGGGCTTTTTGTGCCTTTTCCCGCAGTGAACGTGTTAACTGTCAGTTATCTATGATTCCGTCTCTACTTATTACTACGAAACAGACAGAGACGTCATCATAGACGACTTAAGCTAACACAGGAAAAAAAAAGGAAATGGAAAAGCCTGTAGTATGCAAGATAGCGTAGATTTCTATTTGCGTGTTTTTCAGAATAACTTGACTTTGGATCAGTATTTTTAATTTTTCTGTGTGTCTACTCTGGCTTAATACCTATGTCCTGTCTATCGTACAAAGGTTAACTGGAATAAATCCCTTTTAGGGATAAGTTCGCCTTTGTGCATTTGTGTTGTCCTGTATTCACCTTTTTCATGTGTATTATGTACAATAAAAAGTTATACAGACATACATACATACTTTAGCAGTTCCAGAGATTATCCCTACGTATACATAAAAAAAACTAACTGACGGATAACTTTGTTTAGGTTATGTTAGACAAAGGCAAATGTCAAAGTTACAGATAAGGACGTTTATCTTATCGTCAAATTAACAAAACCTCTTCCAGTGACGCCGCCATGATGACTTATAAAGAAAATGTAAACGCCAATTAACAGCTACTGTGACAAGATCCCAGCTGAGGCGTAACTACACTCGGTTTCAATAAGGAAGGGTTGTATGTGACATTAACATTGACAAATCTAGAGGTGAGGCTTCTTTGTGACACCTTTCACATAAAACGATTATCGATTATATCTTAGTACTAATAACAATCGGTTCCATAAATATAACGACTGCATATATATAAAATATTATTTATCTTCATAATGTACCTAATTGAAGTTCTAAGGAATCTATTTATTGCCAATAAAAACGATTGGTATTGTGTAGTGAGTGTGAAAGAATGTAAAATACTCACTTCATATTTTTGTAGGTTGTCTTTGGGTTAATTATACACAATGCAATTATACACAGTCACCTCTCTAGTTCTAATGACCATAGAACGTAACCTAGCAACGTCTCGTTAATAATGACATAATATGTCAAATTTTCAATATATTATATTGAAAATTTGTACGTGAAAATTATGTAAACGCAAAAAATATCGCCGTGATTCTTTTTAGAACGTTATTAATATACAGTACCAAGTATTGGTTTATTTCTAAGTAATACACATACATACATACATATCGTCACGCCTCTTTCCCACAGAGGTAGGCAGAGACTACTTTGTTCCACTTGCTACGATCCTGACATACCTCTTTCGCTTCATCCACATTCATCAATCTCTTCATACATGCTCGTCGGTTTCGGGTACTCTTGACCTGGCCTTTTTCCAAAACGTCCCTAATTTGATCATGGAACGTCCGCCTAGGCCTTCCCCTCCCAACGCACCCATTCACACTCGCCGTATAAATCTGTTTTAAGTAATTCTATTTAGTATTTATTTTGCTGTCAAAACTTTCGTGAACATTAACAGTTACATTCTATGGATCTGTGACACAACCCTTCCTTATTGAAACAGACCGTACGGGGACACATCACCTGTCCTCGTAATCTGAAATCCTAAATTCAAAGTTCGTATTGTGCCATTCCGCTCACACTTATGGTCATTAATAGGGGTGTGAGAGGGAAGGAATAATACGGACTTCGAACTCGAATTTCAGAGTAGCCTTGTCCACAAGATGTGTTCGAGTTACTGCCTATTACGAAACCGCTTACAGTTTATTACCGACTTTAGGGTGACAACGAAGTGGCGATTAAATAGTAATTCCTGATTTGAAATAAATAAATAATCATAGGACAAATCAACACCATTCAACCTATAGACCGACCACTTAAGGCGCTGTCAACAGCAAATGACCTGGAGCAGCGCCACTCTTCACACATACGGTTCACGTGCCTGTTAGTGAAAGAGAAGAAACTATTCCGGCAGCTTGGCGCGCGTCTAAAATCTTGCATATGAGACACAAATCATAAGAAATAAACAAAAGTATGGATTATTTGTGAAATATGACTCGTTAGCCGTTTAGGTATGAATATGTTGACTTTATGTTTTTAATTGCAGACCCATACGTCGAAAAAATAAAGACATAGAACCGTTTAATGATGATTTTAAGACCAATCTTTGCAATTATTTTCTATCGAGCCGATTTTGTTCAATTATGTATCGAGCCCGTCTAGCGTGTTTGAAATATGATGAAAATTAACATTATATTTTTTTTGTATTTTTTTTATGTGCAGTTTTTCTTAAAAAAGTGTTTAAATAACATCAATTTCAACAAAATTAGGTGTTGTCAGCCTCTTAACTGAGTCCCCGCCCGCGCGGCACAGGGGCGCGGGGTAGGCGACAAAAGGGGCTCCACTGACCTTAAATAAATTACTTTTATTCGTTATTTTATTTTCTCTTTTTTATCACATATTTTGTTTCGCTTTGACCAGTAGAGACTTCAAATATCTCTACTATAGACTAAGGGTGCGACCAAACCGCCACGTATACGCAGTGACGTGACGTATGCATCACGTTTTCTCACCGTTTCTTCATACATTTTGTTGCGATTCCGTAACGTCACCGTTTTTTAAGCGGCGGTGTGGTCGCACCCTTATATAATTTAATGTAAGTAAGCACGAACTTAACTTGGGGACCTTAATACATCCCTTTTATAAATGTATAACTGTATTATAGATAAGTTAAGTAGAATTTAAATACTGTTTTAAAACTATTTCATTCTGAAAACATGACTTTCTGCCAAGTTTCTTGCGGCGCATTCTTCTTGGCAATTATGGTCTTTCCGAATGCGCTGCTAGTTTAAAAAAAGACATGTAAAAGAGCCCTTGGCAGCCTATTTTTAAAATAAACTTGTGTTTTTGATTTTCAACTGTACAATCATTTATTTCAAAAAATAAAATTACAAATGAACATTATAGATTTGTGATGAATTAGCACAGAGGTTCCCAAACTCTTTTGTTCCATAGACCACTTTCAAAATTTTGCTGGATCCGGTGGACCCCCTGCAGCTACATTGCCACTAATTTCTAAACTAAATCTCAAAAAAAAAAATTGGTTGCCTGTAAAGTCGGTATACGGGCGAAAGTTTTACGTGACAACGACTTTGAGTGGTAAAATAATTTTAATGTGAATATTCATTCGTATAGTAGGAAGAAGGATGAAATAATAGTAACAATTTAAAACATTTATTTATACAAAGAATTATATTTAACACTAACTGTGCTCGAGTGGAAGGGACGCGTGCCTTTCACTTTTTATGTCTGTCTCTCTCGCTCTTAGGCGGGCTAACCATGCCCGAGTGGAAGGGACGCGTGCCTCTCACTCGCTCTCATTGTGAGCGCATAACGTGAGCGGAGCGTAACGCAGTTTCTTGAAGTGTCACCCGGCAAACCAATTTATAAGACGTTGTCACGTCAAAATAAGATTAGCTCTATAATCTATGGAAACTTGCGTTGTTGCTGAGTTTCAACGATAAATTAACAGTTTTCGAAAAAAATTGGTTAGAATTGATTGCTTGATAGGGTTAATTATTTGAAAATAAAGTCGACTAAACAAATTTTCAATTAAATTATATTTTTGTGCTGCGAGTGTCTCCATCCTACTTTACTTTCTTGAAATCTACAATGACTCACAGCACAAGAACCAATCAATTCTCACAAATTTTAGTCGATTTTCATGCACCCCCGCTTGCGATTGTGGACCCCCATTTTTGGTCACGCCCAACGTAGACCCCCGTCGAGTCGTCCACCTGGACCACTTTGGGAACTACTGAATTAGCAGGTCAAATCGTTAGAGAATTTGTAAACATAATCGTAAAAGTAAAAATCTATATAACGGTAGCGTAAGCAACTCATGGTCTTGAACTTGAACGATTTTAATTTTCTGATTTTTATACATGTATTTTCATTAATTTAACAATGTTCGACTGAATCGTGGTCACTGTGTTGGCGGCATTCGATATTAGGTTGGCGGCAGAGTTGGCGGCAAATTGCTGCTAATGGCCGCTACACCCAGTTACGGCGGCACTTCGTCAACTGATAATGTCACGAAGTGCCTATTATTATTATTTATTATATTTATTTCGATTTTCTAAGCTAGGTTTTTACAATATAGGGTTACGGAGTTACGGACGGTTTTTTATCTTACCCCGCTTTTCGACTTACCCCACCTTAAAACATAATAAAAACCTAACCTAGGGTGCCACCGGTAACGGGGCTGTGCTCAAGCTACCGGCGCTTACGGCTGCAGAGTAGGGCTTCCAATACCGGGATCGAAAAAAAGGGAATGAAAAAAAGCGAAAATTTTCCGGGATCCCGGTATTGGCTAATACCGGGATCCCGGAAAATTTTCGCTTTTTTTCAATACCGGTATTGAAAAGTCTAATACCGGGATCCCGGTATTAGTGATTTTATCATTTTTATGTTATTTATTACACTATTACAGTTATAAAATTGACTACAAATAGCAATTTAAAGTCATTATTCACTTTTAATGCACTTCATAAGTATTATTTCAAATACCAATAGGTTACCTTACCTACCCAACCCACCCACCTATTCAGTTTTAAGTTCAATAAACCTATATTTTAATATTATTAGTTCTTTGGCATCACTTGCCGTCGCCGTACATCGTTCATGTAGGTAAAATAACTAACAACCTTCATTTAATTAAAATTGTGATTATTTGTGATAAAAAATGTGATTTTAGTTTCATACTTAGGTTTTAGATACATAATAATGCTATTATTCTATTCCAACGAGACGAGAGGTGAGGTGATGTTATGTTTGTATTTGTAATGATGCTTTGTTATGTTGGTTACCTTGTTTTAATTTTTTGTACATTACTTACTTTCAAAATAATAAAAGCATGCTTTTTACCATACATACCTATAGTGCAGAGTGAGGAACCTCCTAACGATAAGATTCGCGCCGTATTATTAAGGAGTATGCCTTCTGCATCCGGCCTTCGAGCCAACAATCTAGCCAGTCTCTTTAGATGTTCGTCGAGACTCTTCACTATGAGACCGTTCGCTGAGACGACTATGGGGACAATAGGTTGTGATGCTCTCTTAACATCAGATGACTGACTTGCTCGTTTGCCTTCCTTGTAAGTACCTAAATTAAATGCTTTAAGTATAGTAAAAATATGAAGAAACAGACACAAATCACAAAAAAAAAAACATTAAATAAATGCACAAAAGCGAACTTATCCGTATCTCTGCCACGTGTCATAATTATAAAAAAATGTTAGGTTGGCGACGTAGTTGGCGGCAAATTGCTGTTAATGGCTGCTGCTATAATCAGTTACACATCACTTCATCAGCTAATAATGACGTGAAGTGTCTAATATAGTAAATAGGTATAGAAAAAATATTAAACTTCACTTCAGATAATATTAGACTGATTTGTTATAAGCACGCTGTTTTATGAATTACTATCCAACGTACAGGATGTCACACTGAATATTATTTCGACAGACAATACCCATTTCCTCTACGCGTAGAAGTATAAACATGAAATTAATATCCAATATTGAGTTAGTTACGCCACTGCGTCCTAACTTCTTACTTTTATCACGGATACAAAATTCGAGCCAAGCAAAAGCTTATTTCATAACATTTTAAACTAGAATTTGATCGATACGTTGTTTCCGAAAGCTCATTTGTTACAGGAGCGCTATAAAAAGCTGCCAGTAGTGCTTATTAAACTCCTCGACTATCATCGTCTGCGCTGCAAAACTTTTACTATTAAAGTAAATAAGTTCAATGCCATCATACGGACGTGTTTTGCGTTTCATACCGCAACTCTCATAAATTGTGTTTTGATTCAGAATCTGGATCAGTAATTTTTATTTGCTAGAATAGGTACAGTATTTTATAAGATGTCACAGATTTTTCATTTCTGTGCTAATGATAGTAAAATTTAATATAAAAAAAAAATGACAAAAAAATATTAATAAACAAACAGTAACGTCAATATTATTTGATGATGATGATGATGGGTGGGGACGCCTTGCTGGGTCAGGCGGGCTGTCGATCCTCTTTTGCGATCATTCAGCCCAGTTCCCCTTGGCTGGAGCCGCCGGTTACTGTCCCAGCGGCGCTCCCACACAGCAACTCTCCTCAAATCTTCTTATTTTCCTGCCGAACGAAAGGACATCTTTAAGTTCGATATCCCCTAGCTCGTCCTCCCTCAGCTCATCGCTCCCGAATGCATCTCGCCGCGCTGCCGCGTACATAACACACTCGGTGAGCACGTGTTTGCTTGTCTCCTCCTTCCCACAGTGTGGACAGGAGGGGTCGTCCTTTATCCCTATAATACTTAGATGCCTATTTAGTGTATTATGGCCGGTGATAATGCCAGTTAGGGTTCTTAAGCTACTCTTACCTAGATTCAGGAGGTACCTGGATCTTCTTCGATTTATACCTTTCAGCATCATCTTCGATTGTCTGCATCCTACCGTTTGGCTCCATTCTCTGTTAGCTTCTTGTTCCTTCAGTTTGTCGATGACTCCCTTGGTAACATCTCCAGAGATTGGAAGTACCGGTTCCGGACCTATGAATTCCCTGTCCGCTCCCTCTCTCGCTAGCTCATCCGCTTTCTCATTGCCTATCACACCCTGGTGTCCTGGGACCCAGGCTGCCGTTACCCTCGTACTCTCTCCCAGTCTATTGAGTACATTTCTGCACTCACTCACCAGTGATGAGCTAACTGCTGGTTTGTTTAATGCTTTCAGGGCCGCCTGACTATCGGAATATATAACCACTGTTCCGATTCCACCGTCGTACTTCAGATGTTCTTGTATTATTTGCGCGCATTTTGTTATCGCACATATTTCAGCCTGGAACACACTTGCATATCTCCCAAGCGGTATAGCCTCCCGTACGTTCATCTTAGGTATTATGACCCCCGCTCCCGCGAGTTGCGTCGTTTTCTTCCTCGAGCCATCCGTAAAACATATTGTTGTTGGATGTTCAAGAACTACCTTCCAGTTTTCCCTGCTACCAATGTGTATTCTAAATTAAATTAGGGAACAATTAGGGAACAATTCACACAAATTGACCTAGTCCCAAAGTAAGCGCTAGTAAGGCTTGTGTTATGGGTACTAGACAACGATACACATACTTATATAGAGAAATACATACTTAAATAGATAGAAACATCCATGACTCAGGAACAAATATTCGTGCTCATCACACAAATATATGCCCTTACTAGGATTCGAACCCAGAACGCTTGCTTCGCAGGCAGGGTCACTACCAACTAAGCCAACCACGTCGTCAAAATTTCTTATCGAAGGTCTTCTGTTTTCTGATGAGATCGTTGTTATGTACCAACATCCCTAGCTTCAGCGTCGCCTCCTTCTGTATGAGGGCGTGTCTCTTGTCCATGAAGTTACCTTTCCATTCCTTGCATGCCCTCATTCTATGCCATTGCTCCATGGCCCTCTTTTCTATCTCAAGGTGTAACGCCTTCAGACCCAGCAACACCTCCATGGCCTGTGTGGGGGTAGTTCTCATGGCCCCTGTTATCATGAGGCATGCCAGTCTTTGTACCTTGCTCAGCTCCTTCTGGTTCTCCTTGATGCGGGCCCTATGCCACCATATCACCGCACCATACAACAGCCTTGGTAATATTACTGCCTTATACATCCAGTTTATCATCCGTGGTTTAAGTCCCCACTTCCTTCCCACTGCCCTTCTGCATTGACACAGTGTCCTTATTACCTTTGCAGTTTGTTCTTTTATGTGTCTCTTATATCTGAGGTTTGTGTCTATTGTTACCCCCAGATACTTTATTTCTTTCACCATCTCCAGGTCCTCCCCTTGAATTCTTAACGGCCGGATATCTCCTATCTTCCTTTTGTTCGTGTAAAGCATCAGCTTTGTCTTGGTGGGATTCAGACCTAGCCCTCTTTCCCTGCACCATTCTATCGTTTGTGATAGTCCCTTTGCCATCACGCCACTGACAATGTTAAGAACCGAACCCTGTACCAGTATCACTCCATCGTCAGAGTACGCCTGCATGTATATACCTCCTTTATTCAACTTTTTGATCAGAGAGTCCAGCAGTAGGCACCACATAAGAGGGGAGAGACATCCTCCCTGCGGAAAACCCCTCACAGGTATGATTCTCCTCGTGGTCCCTCCCAGTTCAGCCATTATGGCTCTCCCTCTGAGCATCTTCGAGATCCATCTACCTATCGTCGGGTTAATTCCCTCTCTCTTCAGACTTTCTTCGACCGCAGAATAGGTGGCCTTGTCGAATGCCCCCTCTATATCGAAGAAGCATCCTAGCATGTATTGTTTTTCTGCTAGGGCCCTTTCCACTCTCACTGTTAGATTGTGCAGCGCCGTCAATATTATTTATTCCTAATTTTGTACAATTATAAAAATGAAATAAAAATTATTAAAATGTATTTTTCCGCAACAAAATATAAAAAAACATGGCTTTTAGAAAAAAAAAATGGGTAGGTATTTTCCTGGGATATTTTCAACCCTAAATGTGACGTCACTGGCGCTTTTGATTAAAATGTCCCGCCCTTGACGCAATACACTTTGAATGAACATCGATTGTATGGAAACATTTTGTCGACCATTATTAAAAAATCCTGAAAAACATTAAAATACATTATTATAAGAAAAACGGGACTTAATCACGTAAATAAAATTTATTTTTGTAATTACCTCGACGTTTTGGACGCGACTTTGCATACATGGTCTCGAGAGGACCAATAAAAAGAATATTTTTTTATTTTTATTTACTTGATTAAGTCACGTTTTTCTTATAAAAATCGCGAAAGTTTAAATCGATACATTGGTAACATTTAGTTACATGCCTTTATTCAAACTAAACCGACCGCCTTTAAAAATATTCCAGAACAATTTTAACAGAGCCTGCTCAAAGCTCCTCTCTTCTCTCCTCTCTCTTTCCTAGCCCTCTTCATCCAATGAATTGGTGTAGGCCTCCTTCAATTTCCTCCATTTCTCTCTGTTCTGGGCAGTGAGGGTCCAGTTCCCGCCCGCCACTTTCCGGATATCATCCTTCCACCGCATTTGTGGCCTTCCGCGTGGTCTCTTCTGGTCCCATGGCCTCCAATCCAGTAGGCGTTTGCACCAAGAGCCATGCTTTCTGGCAATGTGGCCGGCCCATTCCCATTTGAGTCTTGCCACCCTAAGGCCGATGTCCGAGACTTTACTCTGTTTCCTCAGCCACTTGTTTGTCTTTCGGTCCCTCAGAGTGACTCCTACCAACCTCCTCTCCATTGCCCTTCGTGCCACCCTCAGTTTGTGTATCACCTCCTGGGTGGTAACCCAGGTTTCAGCTCCGTATGATATGCTCAAAGCTATACCGGGAATTTTAATGAAGCCTCGAGTCCAGGTACTTGTCAGACATTGAGATAATTACTTGGAATTTCTATGAAACTTGGTGCAACGGCTGCCGACGTAAAGTTGGTCCGTAGTTTTTTTCCAGAAATAACGAACCAAGTTACAAGAGTATTGGCTAATCGGTGATTATGAAGTAATTCGGTGATAGTTACTTTATGGCATAAGAATAAATAAGAACATAGTAGAACGGAAACTCCCGCTCCGGCCGGACTCAAGGTCACGATATTAGGATTACCCGCTAAGCGAGCTACTCAGGCTATCACGGTCACGGCCGGCGTCGCCGCACGCGCGTTTGACTGTTTGCGCGTTCGGTACCTTCATCTTGGAAACAAATAACGTACCTAATGATTTATAAATCTCATATTTTGTAAAACTAGAATAAAATAATGATTTCAAAGTAAATAAAAACTTAATATATTTTAGCGATATTATATTTAGACGTAAGTATAATATTTAACAGTAAGCAACCCTAGCAACACGCCTGGACGACAGAGTGACGTGGAGTGTAACGACGTGAAGGGGGAAGTAGGTATACAAATAGAGGCGTTTTGGACGCGGTGAAAAGAGATTCCGTTCTACTCTGTTATTTTTTATTCTTATGTTTATGGTCTTATAGCGGCTTGTAACAATTGCCAGTAGGTGGCGGCACTGTCATTCAACATGCTATCGTGCAAGTATCCGAAGTATCCTTCAAAATTAAGAAAAAAAACTTTTGTTATACAAGGTGTATCAGATACCCCCTAACAATAATCCGTATATATAACCATAGCTATAGAAGCTAAAAAAAATTGGAGATTTTTTTTTTATATTTTCTATAGGAATGGTAGTATTAACTGTAATAATTCCTATAGAAAATATAAAAAAAATCCTCCAATTTTTTTTTAATATTCTATGACCGATTAACAAAGGTTTGCCCTACCTACAGCGTGTTGGACACACGCTATTGGGTATTCGTGGCAAGTTCACCTTCAGTTTAACCTTTTCGGTGCCAACCGCAGGTTCAATGCCAACGACCTATATGTGAGAGCGAGAAGCCACGGCATGCATTGTTTTGATTATAAAAGTCAGTGAGTAGTGTGACGATGCGGGACGCGCTCCAGTGAGGGCAGTCTCTCCACATCGCTCAACCGTGCCAGACGTGCACACTGAGTCCTCGACACGACGTTAAACTGTCGCACACATGTTACTTTTCCGGGCCCCTACACCCAAACATCTAAAGCTCTAAGGCCATGTGATAAGTCTAAAGGGTAAGTCTCTCTTTAGTTGATACCCAATTCACTGCATCCTTGCTACCTCCGGTCGTACCAGGCTTCTGGTCCACCGGGCCCCGGTAGCTCAGGACGAGAGAGTGGGTTCGCGTCTGCGCAAGCGATTACTCACTTAAATCAACTCACGCGCGGATGAATCTTGAATCTTGGCACACTGAGTGATTCCGTAATTATTTTCTTACTCTGAAGACATTCTTTGTTATTCATTTAATACCTTTAGAGGTATATTGACCTTAGGGTCAATATCCGCGTATTTAACTCTTTCCCCGACATATATAAATATACCATAGTGTTAAAAAATCAGATGCGGATATTTTGAGGAACGATTACTTGCATCGTTGTTAATTAGTTTAAAGTACCTAACTTAATTAATTACAGTAGGTATCTAATGCAAGGATTATCTTTTGAAGGTAATTATTATTTTTGTATGAAGCAAAAAAATAATTAAGTAGGTACAAGACCTACTTAAATAATTTTACACAAAAGATCCACAAATGGGTCGAAGTGTATCCGTAGGGTCCCCTAGATTTAAGATACTTAAATAATGTACGTTTTTTATTGATTCTTAGGTTATTAATTACATACCCTGAAAATATACCTAATTTTCTAGCTTCTTATGTAGGTGCGTCTATTACTTCAATGCGGAAGCGTTCGTTCGTTCCATCGGGTTTAGGTTCAACTTACGGGTCAACTTAAAATTGCAAATTAAATAAATTTGGAGATTATGACTTGCACCAACAGATAATACGAGTATAGCGAAGCGTAAGCGAAGTTTGTCGGTTTTTTTTCAGCAAAGACAGCGCTCGCTCGACTCACTCACACATTCACATCCACCACAGATGATTACGCTACGCTGTCCGACATTTCTTGCAACGCAAGTCCGAAGAAATACAAAAATACAAATAATTTATTTGTCAAACATAGTTTAAAGAAATGGTACAATAATAACTTTTTAATTTTGTTTTTGGTTTATTATAGTTTAATTTGTTTTATTTTAATTCATAACCTTACGTTTATTTGTGTTTGTTTGTTTTAATTTCTATTTGCACTATCTACTTTAATCTATTCTTTACTATTATCTGTTACTAAGGTTGCTTGGATGATATCGCTCTGTAGCGATAAGGCCGTCTATTGCTTACCTGATAATTTACTCTATGTATGTACCTACCTAATTTCTATGTTGTTTATTATGTGTGTTGTTCAATAATGAGTCATTGGTATTGTATTGGTGTTATTGTTGTAGACAACCAGCTGTCTACAAACCAGCCGTTTCAGCGTGCAGGAGTAACAAACACACCAACTCACATTTATAATATTAGTGGGATTATTTGACGGCTCAAAAAACTTTGTCCTTTTACTGTGAACCGGCTGCTTAAAGTTAATAAAGTCTAAAGAGAAGTTAATTTTAAATGTTGCCCGTTAAAAAGCGCTAATGCCCCAGTTAGGCAAAGTTGTCTGTTCGCTCCGAGTGTTGCCAACTCGGCCGATAAATCTCCCGGCCCAGTTTTCAGATGTTTTGTCGTGAATCCTGCTTCTGGGCCCCCGGGGATAAGTTAGGTCGAAACTGCGCAGAACTTGGATTTGGATAGGTCCTCCTAAAGATTACACTTACCGCTATAACAGTAAATTTCGTCAACATCTGCCTGAAGACGTCCACTGTTTAACAAAGGCCTCCCCCTTAGCACACCATCACGTCTAGCACGACAGCGCACAAGAGTCGCGTCGCGCGCGAGATAGATTGCCCGTCTTTTTCTTACAGTTCGTTCTAGAAAGAGACGGGTAATTTATCTCGCGCGCGACGCGACTCTTGTGCGCTGTCGTGCTAGGCGGGCATAATGAACGACCACTCGCCATCTGCATCCACCGGATTCCAGCAGCTTTCTGTCGTCGGTCCACCTAGTGGGAGGCCTGCTAACACTGCGGTAACATTACGGTAACATTAAATTAAAAAAAAAACCGCCACGCTATGGTATCGAGAACATAAAAAAAACAATTCTATGCCAAATATGCGTTACATCATTTTGGAAAAGAGCTGATAATCTTCAAACTACTGGACCGATTTTTACTAATTATATAAGGCTATGGTAATCCCGTGCATAACACACATCTTGTATGTTTTAACAGACAAAGAACTGTTTCTAATTAAAATGCTCCCTTGTATTCCCTTAACCCCTTTGGGTTCCTTAGAAGTTTGAGGACCCTTATACCTAACAACATTATTATGTTCTAGAGAGTCCTTTGTACGTATCCTTACCAGGGGGATAAATATATAATAAATAGTTGACGTTCAGTTGGTTTTACTTTAAGGAAAGTAACGAATTTAAGATTGTTTTAATTCCAGTAACTGGACGACCAGTATTTTTTTTGTACGTTTTCTAAAAATGAAACCAAGCTAGATCGATTTATCGCCTCCGAAACTTCCTGCATACCTACTAAATTTCATAAAAATCGTTGGAGCCGTTCCCGAGTCACGGGTTATATAATAATAATATAATATAACTAGCTTTTGCCCGCGACTTCGTCCGCGCAGAATCATAATTTGCGCTAAAACTTTATCCTCTCTCCCATCGAAAATGTACAAAATCAGTCAAATGGAAGTCGTACTTAAGCACGAAGGATTTCGTACTACCTACCCACCCTATTATATTCTATCCCATCCTTTTGTTCTGTGGGCTATTCGAAAAATCTAATCTTATGACACCTACGTGATCTTCAAAGAACATATCTACAAAATACCAAGTTTATAATTATTTTCTATACGGTCCTTTTATCCCGTGGGAAAATTGGAAAATCCTCCTCTCCTCTTTCTTTGATCATCAAGGAATGTCTGCCAAATACCGAGAAACTATATTTCAAGTCAGCAAAGTTACTCTTTTTAGGGTTCCGTACCTTAAAAGGAAAAAACGGAACCCTTATAGGATCACTTTGTTGTCCGTCCGTCCGTCCGTCCGTCCGTCTGTCAAGACCCTTTTTCTCAGGAACGCGTAGAGGTATCAAGCTGAAATTTATATTAAATACTCAAGTCCACTGCCCCTTGGAGCTGTGAAAAAATCAAACTTCTAAGCCAACGCAATCAAAAGATACAGTCGTTTATGCCGCAAATTTCCGCAACTCTCAAGGGAATCAAAACCTACAGGGAATTGAATGAATAAATAATCTAATCTAATCTAATCAGGGTACTTCCCGTGAACGCAGAATCTTGAAATTTGGTATGAAGGTAGGTCTTATAGAACAGATTAAGGAATAATTGCGAAAACTGTAAATATGTATGTATGTCTGTATATATCAGTGACCAATATAAAGTGACCCCACACTGCGTACATTTTGCTTTGGAGCAGGGCTCTGCTTACACTGGTTAATAGATATTTAAAGATAATGATACGGAACCCTCGGCGTGCGAGTCCGACTCGCACTTGGCCGGTTTTTTCTTATCCCATGGGAAATTCGCAAATTCCTGAAATCAGTTTTCAGATATCATAATTATCTACTGGTATGCAAAATTTAAAGATTCTGGTAATAATATTTAAGGATGAGAACATTTCAAAGTAATAATACAAATCCCTTTTTACTCCCTATTCCGTGGGAATTTTGAAAAGTCATGAAATTGATTTTCAGAAGTTATGATTCCCTACTTTTGTGCCAAATTTCATGACTCTAGTAATTATAGTTATGGAGATAGGCTCCCTTTTCAGTGAACTTATAAACCCCATTTATTCCCTATCACGTGGGAATTAAAAAAAATCCCTCCGTAGTGCACCTCTATGATACATGACATACATAACAGTCACGCCTCTTTCCCATAGGAGTAGGCAGAGACTACTTTGTTCCACGATTTTGACATACCTCTTTCGCTTCATTCACATTCATCAATCTCTTCATACATGCTCGTCGGTTCTGGGTACTCCTGACCTGACCTCTATGATACTACAAAAATATTTATTTACGTTTTGACTCTAGGCAGCTGCGATTTTAGCCATGTTCATCGCTATCCCGCGGGAACTATGCAATTTTCCGGGATAAAAAGTATCCTACAACCTACAATCTCGGCGGTGATGGGTGGATTTTTGACGTTGTAATTTTTGTGCAATACGTAAAGCATGGCACACAAATTACAACGTCAAAAATCAACCCTGATTTTCTCAACAGATTAGTAAAGCTTGCATCAAAATCCGTTCAGCCGTTTTCACGTGATGCGCTCGCAAATATGCACGTGTTTTGTAATCGATTCTAAGTATCCCCAGAAAATATCTTCCGTGTGCAGACTTTCGACCCTCCTTAGCTCCGTTGCGTTAGTTTTAAAGATCAAGCATACATAGGGACAGACACACAGCGGAAAGCGAATTTGTTTGATAGTATAAAGTGATAAAAAAAATGTTTTATTGTCAGTCCTGTTAGAAAGGTACACGCGCCTCCATACTATCTCCGTCGGCTCGTTTTTCAGTTGCGAGTACCTACTCGGTCCTGTTTAAAAATATTACGTCAATGGATTGTGATTTCAAACATGACTTGTGTCAAAATAAAATGTATTTTTAATCAAAAGCACTTAAAGGAGTATTGATATCAACTTCGAAGCAAATCGCCCCCAAAATAACTTTCTACCCCTTTTAAACCCCGTTAGGGGATGAATATCAAGAAAATACGAAACACGTGTTCCATCAATTCTGTTTAAGAATGTTTATGCAAAATTTGAAGTAGATCGGACCAAGGAATCACGTCGCCCCATACAAACTTTGGACCCCCATTTAACCCCTTTAGGGGTCGAATTTCCAAAAATCCTTCCTTAGTGGATGCCTACATTGTATAAGGTATCTGTGTGCAAAATTTCAGCTTTCTAGGTTCAAGGGTTTTTGCTGGGCGATGATCAATTAATGAGTGAGTCAGGACTTTGCCTTTTATATATATAGATATACATGTCGCAGATGGAAAAACGCCTGCATTTGCGTGGTTAGATCTATGAAAAATACGAATGTTTGTTCTCGAATCTTGGATGTTTAATAATGTATTTAAGTATGATTACAACAAACCGGATAACTCACGTATAAAAAGCCGAAAGAATGCTCCGACAATAGTTTCGGACTAATCCGTAGTCCTTCATCAGACAGAGAGCGGTCGCCCGCGGCAGCAAAACGAACACTACGCGCCAATGCTCTAAGTATAATCTAATAAGTTCTGTTCTAAGTTCTGTATTTAAGTACTTATATTTATTTAATATGTAAGTATATGAGTATGTTTATCCCACGTTGTAGTACGTACCCATATATAATAATAATAATAATAATAATATTTATTTATTTAGGCATTAATCCCATTACAATATTTAATTATAATCACAATTATCAAAAGTTAAATTTAATTTAATTAAATTTAATTAAATACCATACAATAATCTTTTAATGTGTAACAATAAGATTGTTACACATTAAAAGACATCATGGCAAGGTGACATGAATCGTAGACGTTCCTGACTAGTACATTACTGGATCTGTTCACTCTTTCTATAAAAGACCAGTGACGTTTCCTCATGACAGCAAAAAAGTCATCCACTCTATTCGAGGCAAACATGCCAGACGCACTGCAACGCCAGGGTAGTTTTAGCATGGCACGAAACGCGTTATTGTATTGCACTCGTAGCGAGTTAAACGACCGTTTAGTGTAATTGTACCATAACTGACTCGTATAAAACGCCTGACAGTATGCCCCGAACAGAGTGATCTTAGCTTGATCTGAGCATCTAACAAACCTTCGCGCCAGCATATTGCTTTTCACAGAAATGGCACGGCGTTGCCTCTCCATGTCCTGATCATCAGTCAAACGGTCCGTTAGGATATGACCCAGGTATTTGAAGGAGGAAACGACTTTTAATTCTGATCCGAGCAAATATACTGGCGCGACGATGTCTGGCCCCTTATCATATTTAAAAACCATCAGTTCAGATTTCTTGACATTGTACTTAAGACCGTGTGAGGCAGCATATCCTTCACAGATACCGATCAATTTTCTTATTGCGCTAATGGAGGGGCACAGAAGTGCCATGTCGTCAGCGTAACTGTAGTTGTTGGCACAAACGCCCGCGATGTGGCAGCCGACAGAGGCATTGCTGAGTCCCTCCAGAAGATCATTGACATAGAGATTAAACAAGACCGGTGATGTTAGCCCTCCCTGTCTAACCCCACATTCCAACTTGTATGCTTCAGAGCAAGTATCGTCCCAGCGCACCATATTCGTTTGGTTCTCATACCAAAATCTCAACAGGCAAATCACCTCAGACGGTACTCCTGCTTTAATCATCTTTGACCATAGAAGTTACATTACAAGTTATATTACAAGCTTTGCTTAGTTTGGGACTAGGTCAATTGGTGTCAATTGTCCCAAGATATTTATTTATTTTATTTATATCTATCTCCGGCTATGTGAGCCTGGAACAAAAGTAATAAACAAGATTAGATTCCGTAATAAACAACTTTTAATATAGTTGTTGATCGAAGTAATATTGAGTTATCGGAGTACGAGTTGGAGCCAGACTAATCCAGTTTGCGTATTTCCCTGGAACTAGCTCCAGCCACTATTTGATTTGATTTCTGTTAGTCCTTTGGGATTCGAAGGGTTGAGATTGAATGAATAGACGGAATATCTCGTACGAATCTTGCTGTATAGACGGCCGAGTGGTTAGTGACCATGAAGCTAGATAGAGGTCCCGGGTTCGAATCCTGGCATTTGTACGATGAATGCGAATGTTTGTGTCCGAGTCATGGACGTCGTATGTATTTAACATACATACATACCGTCACGCCTCTTTCCCACAGGGGTAGGCAGACTACTTTGTTCCACTTGCTACGATCCTGACATGCCTCTTTCGCTTCATCCACATGCATCAATCTCTTCATACATGCTCGTCGGCACCTATTACATCTGCCTGGAAAGACATGTCTGATGATAATGATGATTTGTTTGATAAATATGTATTTATATTATGCATTGTATAAGTATGTTTATCCGTTGCCTAGGGCCTTACCATGACGTCTTAATGCGATTTCAATACCGATTCAGTTTAGGTTCGCTCGCTGTCAAATGTATATTATTATTATTTTACATTCATAACGCTAACGATTGCAAATGTATTGCCAGCCTAAATGGTTAAGATGTATTACCTCAATTCATGTCTCAGTAATTTCACTGGTTGACTTGCACTCCACGCTGGAACACATCAGCACTAGCACTGCTAACTGGCGGCAGGATTAGAGTAGGCGGAGCATATCATTTGCCCGAATTTCATATGTCATAATGTAATGTTTGCCGTAATGATCATTTGTCAAAAAGTAAATTAAGTTTTTCAGGAGCAATGAAATTGCTATCCTGTAGAACTCTATAGGTTAGGTTAGGTTTGTTTCATAACAATCCTGAACAATTAGCAGTTAAAGAAATAAAAGAGTTATGGCAAACAATACATTTATGGCATACTAGCTGTTGCCAGCGACTTCGTCTGCAAAGAATTCGTTTATCACTATCTCGCAGGAACTACGCAATTTTCCGGGATAAAAAGTAGCCTCTGTGCTATTCCAGACTTTTCTCTATCTATGTGCCGAATTTCATCCAGATCCGTTGGGCCGTTCTGGCGTGATTGATTAACAAACAAACATCCATCCATCCATACTTTCGCATTTATAATATTAGTTAGATTAGTTAGATGAGATTCGGGCAAACGACAGAGAATCGCGAGTAGGACAGACACGGCTTTTGCTAAATTTTTGTAAGAAAAGTATCAGTAAAATTTCACAATAAACCTTTCAAATTTAATGTTATATGTTCCTAAATTACTACAATCACCCACCCAAATAGAACCAAATTATCTCGCTAAGCTATTTCATTTGTAAAATGTTTTTCTTGAGGCATATTCATTAATGATTCAGTTTTTTCCAAGTGCCCATTAAAGCTATTAACCGAACGCGCAGAGACGTCCTTTAGCGTAAGTAACGGTATTTATTGAACACAGTCGGGTTTTTTTATAGCTGGTTGTCCACTTGAAGCTATATTAATTACAAGCTTTTGCCCGCGACTTCGTCCGCGTAGATTTTACTTATTGACAACAGTCACATATTGCTATGCATATTTCAACAGCCACTTAACACATTCTGATATTTAATTGGTAAAATATACATATTTTTTAATAAGCTATATTAAATCTCGTGGGAATTTTGAAAATCCCTCCTTATTTAGTGCAGCTGACGTACGAATTGAAGAAACACGAACTTTGCCGAGACACATTAAGAAAATTTGTTGTTGTTGTTGTAAACTCTTTATTTGTGCAAATAAAAATAAGACAAATAAGTACAATTGACAAATAGATACATGCATAAAGGCGGACTTATCCCTTTAAGGGATCTCTTCCAGTCAACTTTTGAGTGGATGTGAAGAGTATTTATATTAGGGAGTTTAAAATTGCAAATACTGAGAGCCACAATACATAACATTACCGAATATAGTACATGGTAAAGTGGTAGGTACCTGGATGAACGGGCATTGTGATTAGTATTTTTTTGGGTACTTTTTCTAAAAATTAAACCTAACTTTATCGATTTATCGCCTCTGAAACCCCCTGCAATGTAAAGTTAATGAAAATCGTTGCAGCCGTTTCTGAGATTCAGATTATTTTATAGTATTGGAACCCTGCACTGTAGTGTATATTTAACCTAGATTTTTTTCGCGCAATACTGTCGCCTCCCCATACTATACTATGCTATACACCTAGTGTGTACCAGCCCTATAGAAGGGCACTTTACCAGACTTATTTAAACGAAGCCCAACGTAATTCGGGTTTGTTTTCAATCGAGATCTCCAATAAATAAGAGTCAATCGTTTCATTCCAGAGGGCACTTAAATACTTAGAGCACAGTATCTAGTGTCCAACAGAACCATGTTTTTTTGCCAAAACTGAAACCGAAATCGAATCTTCGGTTTAGTTTTAGCCGAATTTACATTATGCAACTAATTTCGTGCAACTAGCATTACATTGCTCGGCCGATAACCTAACGCTTCAAAAGTGATTAACCAAACCCCGCAGTGTAATGCTAAAGTCGTCACAATTTAAAAGGCCCGTTTTGACAGTTCACGCCCATGAAGTTCTCTATTTTTTACCGATCGAAATGTTCTGAAGGTAATTGTATTTTTCATTGATGGGTATCGCTCACTCAGCTAAGTGCTGTGCATAACGATTTTTTCATATTGTCCACAGACTATTAATGATCGGTTAAGGAAAAAATAAATCGATCTAGATACATTTTTTTAAGGCCGTCTCGCACTTGGCCGGTTTTATTTGTTTTATTTAGACCAATTAATTACTGCATTTCATCAGCTGTGTAGTGATCTTTACTGAAAATTATGACCTTGGAGCTCAAAGCCGTAAACAATGGCAACACTGATTTCAATAGAATGGCTCGTCTTCATCATCTGAAGAAAATGATTGACTGAAGATTCACTTTCTAATCAGAACTTTAATCCAATGCTACTTTACAGTACATATTTAAATCGATCAAATACTCATGCAAACTTGAATCGATTTATCGTGAGTATCGAGTACCGAGTCGTACGGTGACATCACTAGTTGCGTCGGGAAGACAAATGTCAAAACGGGCCTTTTATTTTGCGACGACTCTAGTTGCACGAAATTAGTTGCATAATGTAAATTCGGCTGAACCGGAACCTTATGTGATGAAAACGGTACATAAAATGTCATTGAGCCGTTCTTTCCAGATATATAAATAACTAGCTTCTGCCCGCGACTTCGTCTGCGTAGAATTATACATATAAACCTTCCTATTGAATCACTCTATCTATTAAAAAAAATCGCATCAAAATCCGTTGCGTAGTTTGAAAGATCTAAGCATACAGGGACAGACAGACAGACAGGAAAGCGACTTTGTTTTATACTATGTAGTGATGAAACAATCTCGCTGGTCCTATATTTCAAGGTTCTGTTTCACTATTCTCGGATTGAAATTTCAATATTGTCATAGTGACACTGGGTCTAAATTAAAGTACTCTAAAATGTGAAATTGTAACATTAACTGTATTACTGATGCAGCGAAAGAAAAATTAGCGGCCGAAAGTTTCGGTTGTTTTTGGCCGAAACCAAACCTTTGGCCGAAACATGATTTTTAGGCCGTTACTTCGGTCAGACACTAAAAGTATCTCATAGTACGAAATCAAGTTTATCCCTTGATATTTTAGAAGATAAAAAACCATAGTAATAAAATTTAAGAGAGAGAGAGAGTTGAATAAAAACAAAATTTAAAAAATAAATCGTAGTAAGTGGAATAAAGTAGTCCTGTATATATGTTTAAAAAGTGGTTATAGGTAGCTGGCAACATTGTTACACAAAAAGTTTAAGGAAAATCAATCACTATCCGTCGGAAACCTTTGAAAGAAGTATTAATAACACTAATGCTTCCTTTTTTGGGACGTTTTAAGAAAATGAAAAAAGGTAAACGGAAAAAGCGATGGAAGTATTGCTTTTAAAAAATGTACATTTTTTAGACCCAAAAGTTGATTTAAACCAATTAAATATTAAATGTGTAAAGATTTAGATTTTCAATTTATATTGTGATTATTGCCTTTTATTTATCTTTTGTTACCATTAAATGATTTTTTTTTTGTTTTTTTTTTGATAGTATATTCCCAGTGACGTTAATTCATTCAATTATTTAGTTATTATAATAAATTGCCGAAAAAATGAAAATTTTGCAAAAGGTATGTTAATAAAAGCAGTTAAAGATATACCTATATAAAAAAAATACGCTAGAAGCTCAAACCGTGATAATTTTCAAATTTTGTATTTTTTCTTAGTAGATAAGTAGAGATTATTTATGTACTTGTTAGTTTCGGAGATTAAAAAGCCGTGGTAGCCTAGTGGTTTGACCTGTGGCCTCTCAAGCAGAGCGTCGTGGGTTCAAATCCCGGGCTCGCACCTCTGAGTTTTTCGGAATTTATGTGCGAAAATTACATTTGTAATTTGCCATGAGCTTTTCGGTGAAGGAAAACATCGTGAGGAAACCTGCACACATCTGCGAAGAAATTCAATGGTGTGTGTTAAGTTCCCATTCCGCACTGGGCGCGCGTGGGAACTATAGCCCAAACCCTCCAATACACGGTGGAGGCCTATGCCATGAGGCACGCCGAATTACGCGACAATTTAATAAATAAAACGACAATAACAACAACAACAACATGTACCTACTGAAATTGTAGCATGTTCGGAATAAAAAGTTTCGGAGATCATTGAAACTGCTCTAATAACAATTTCGACGATGAAAAAACCTCAGAGATTTTGTACTTTAGATCGTTTTTGCACATTAGGGCTCTATCCTATCTATTAAAAAAAACCGCATCAAAATCCGTTGCGTAAATTTAAAGATCTAAGCATACATCGGGACAGACAGACAGCGGAAAGCGACTTTGTTTTATACTATGTAGAGTGATAAATAAATAACCCAGTGTTGTATATAAATGTTAGCTAACAGCTCATTCGAATATTCCATTCTATCCCCGTGGTAGGTTTACCATATACTTAACATTTTTTATACATAACTTAGATTATGTAAAGAGAATCAAAGGGCAAACGAAAGCTTCTGGCAATCCTTTTAAATATATCTTTAAAGGGGTGTGGCTCCAGTTGCTAAATAAATGCTATTTTATATTATTATAAACGCAAAAGTTTTTAAATAAATATAGTCTTCTCGACTATGATATACTATATAAAACTGAGGTAGATACGTCATAGGCGATCTCATCGTGGCAAGCAAAAAGTAAGGTCCGTAAGAGGTCCTTATTATGTCAAGTAACGGCAATAACGTTGCCATGTCCGAAAGGAGTTTTGTTCAGCTATAACGTGTCTATTAGTAATATTTTATGTCATTGCTTCTCGAGAAATCTCTACGGTGTCATAGATATATGTCTGACAGTCATTATACAAATGTTTGACCTAGCGAAGTTGAGTACAAAAATTACATGGGAGCAAAGGAAAAACATAGCATATTTATATACCAGTTACTTCTCTTCCCGCACAAATGGTATACATCAAAAGAACGGACGAAAATCTTAGGAAACATGCTATAAGCGATGCGGCTAGCAACCCATCACTATTTTACTTCCCCTTTCCACCTATACACTAACAATCACGCTAAACCTGGCCTTTAGGTCTTGCTACCCGCTCTGTCTACCCCGTAAGGGATAAATACGTGATTTATTAATTCAGACGCTGGGAAGCAATTCGTAAAGTAAAGTTTTTCGGGCGAAGCGTAAAGTCAATGAGCGTAGAAATATCGTTTCCGCCATAACTCGCGCCCCACCATTCCCCACCCAGATATTTTTTACGTCCCGCGTCTGATTTCAGAAAACGTCACTTGAGATCAAAATAAATAGTACCCTCGCGAGACGCGAACCTTTCGGACCTTTTTGCCGATTTCAATAGAGCCCGCTTCATCCGGCCAGGGATGCCACAAGCGGATGAAAATGCTAAATAAACGGATTCTAGGATGTTTGTGTCTGAGCCTTTGCCCCCTTATTCATAAATGCTCTACAGGCTTCTGCTAACTTCGCAATCGTTTGTCTTCATCTGTCACTTTGACATTTACTTTAGGTACTTTCTAAAGCCTACTCCTTTTAAACGCATGAGCCAAAAAAATTGAAAAATATATGTATTGTATGAATTATCAACTCTTATACAACATTTGCAACGTAGGTCGTATAGTAAGTAGGTGGTAAAGTATGAGCAAAAGTTTGGTATTTAAATAAAGTTCAACCGAATGGTGTTTTTTGGCTTGCATTCCCTATTGCTCCTAAACGGTAACGACTTATGAAAATATTTAAATGTTAACAAATAAAGAATCCGGTGTACTTTAAACACAATGTAGCATTTGTAAGTCAATAGACTTTCTCATCACGAATAACAACAAAAACCTCAAAAATTTGCAAAAGTGTGTGATTTTCTTTACTCCTCACATGTAAAGAAAAAGACAAAGACAGCATTTTGAGGCACTAGTCGCCTTAATAAAACAAGCAAAATATTTAACAAGCGCTAAGCGTTTACCAATAAAGAACTTGTCCAATTTCCTATTACTTGTCAGCTTTTAAAAAAGGACATCAAAAATTTCTCGGCACCCGATCAAAGCCGGATTATCCGGACTGGCAACCCTGACCACCAACTTTTACGTAACCACCCAATCCTTACGGCCTACGTTATAAGGGTTGAATTCAAATACCCGCTTACCCGGGTAAAACGTTCGAAAAACTGTCTCGGCTTTTCTTGTGGGCTTTATCGCACGTAAAAGGTATTTTATTTAGTGCGATATAGTTCAACCGCTGGCCAGCTTAAGTGTACCCCTAACGTCCCTTGCTGATGTGTGTTTTGTGATACTAATTTTATAGGTTTGTGTAGTACGAGGGGTCTGAGTTAGCTGGTTGAGATTGGGAAGTATTTTTATGCCCTTTTATATGATGGAAGTTTCAATGTTTCTCTTTGTGTTTGAATATGCGGGCGAATCGTAATCTTATCAGTGTCGGTCTGTTACCCTTTTTCTTGAATGTTTTGTACTTATTTTTCATAAGTACCCATAAACTTTGCAATAAATAGGGATCTGGGACGACGCAGTGAAAAGATGTTTATTGAAAAGAAAGGAAAAGTAAACAGTTTTATAAACCTACAAAACACTCCAAGAGAATTACTAATATGTAAATAAAAGCCGGGTACTCATCGGCGAGCTATAACCGATCCGGTTTCAGCTCGCACATGCGTACCTAGCTTTAGCCTGGCAACGTGTTCGCAATTATTTGGATGTTGCTTGCTTAACATTATGTACTTAACTCCCTTTCTCAACAAGAAATAGAAAGAACATAAATATAAAGGAAGAGTAAACTTTATTAACTAATCTTTATCATAAACACTCAGATTCCTTCACGGAAACATTAACATCTCACTCACATATTGGTAAATACTTACATCTCAATGTACACAATAATATAATGAACTTACTTACATTGGTACATAGCACCATTACTACTTTTAAACAACTATAGCAATTATAATTGTAAATTATATTTCCCGCTCCACTCCGAGCCGATAGGAGCGTCCTCACTGAGAGCATTCTTAACAGAGTATTTTGTAAACGAGCAATCAATGCAAGCTTTGTAATGTTCGCCTCAACGTCCACCCCACTCGAATATTCGACGCCGAAAGTTCATATCACGCGAATGCTTTCAGTGAAGACGCTGGTAGTGACGCCACTAATCCCCTTATTCATAAACGCTCTATAGACTGCTGCTAACTTAGCAATCGTTTGTCCTTATCTGTGAAAGGTAAATGTCAAATTGACAAACGATTACTAAGTTAGCAGAAGCCTATAGAGTGTTTATGAATAAGGGGGTTAGAGTTTTAGATCCTCAACTGAGTTCCGCTACCGTACCTACATCAAAGCCACCGAACAACGGTTAAATAAATAACGACACTGTCTTCTTCAACCTCGACATTAGCGGAATCGTCGACAGTATCGATGGCGCTATTTATTTTTGAAAATTCTAGTTCTATCTCTAGAAATAGCGAGTGAAGCTCAGACCGCCCTGTGGTCTCCAGTTGTGGTTGAAGGCGGGGAACGGCGACTGCGACTTGGTGAAGCCGGCGTTCAGGTCCACGGAGGAGGTCGGGCTCCGGAACACGTTCAGGTTGCCCATCGCGGAGTAGTCCGTCTTGCGGAGTAGGTCCGTGTGGGACGTGCCCAGCGAAGCGCCCACTTTGTCCCTGAAGATGTACTTGGTTAATAAGCGAGTTGCTAGAGAAGTACTTAAGTATTGATTAAATCGTTTGGGAAGGGAGCGGAGCAAGGACATGCTGAATCGACCAAATGCATTATTTGAAATCCAAGTCACATTATCAAGTCACAACCACAGCAGAACGAGAGGCGGATTTAAACTAATATTATTGGCCGGTGCGCGTCTCCATTATTATAAATTTTTACGACACGTTTATGTTAGAGGGGTTAGACAGATAAGTTGAGGTGACACTGGATTTCTTGGATGTCTTTGTATTTAACAACGGTTGTTGTACATGATTGTGATGGTGATGACTTAGATGCACTGCAAATGCAAAATCCTTCTGCAAATGCATAGTGGGTGGTGGGTAATACATACTTAAGTCATAACATACTCGTTACATAACATGTATCTCAGCGTAACTGTATGTTCAACCATTAATCATTTATTGTCAAGATAATGATCAGGCACTTGAAAGTGTGCCAGAAAAACAGCTCTCAAAGTCGCTTGATTCCATTAACGTCGAGGAATGCCTCAAAACATTTCAAAAATGTAGACAATGTTGAACTTACAGTATGTATCACAGGAACTCGGTGTAGCATAATAGACAAAAAATTACCTGAAGGTGTAGTCCAGGCTGGCTCCTCTGGTGTTAAAGTTGGGCAGATTGGGGATGTTGGGCATGGTCCTGGTGACGAACGCGTTGGCGCCGAGCTTGTGGTCGTCTGTGTTGATGAGGCCCAGCCGCCCGGCTGCGGTCATTTGGTTCCCGAGCCCAGGGACGTGCTGGCCGGTCACACTCAGCTGATGGCCATTACTGAAAAAAAGTATTGCTAAAAATATAGCTTTACAACACTAACATGTACATAATATATTTATTTTGTACAGGCTTGGCTATCTTGCACGTAAGTAGCGGAGTAGCAAGGTGTATGTTTTTTGTTCATTGAAATGGACCTCCGCAAAGTAACGCCTGATTTAAAAAAATATTTAAAAACACTAGCAGTTAACATAATAAATAAATTATCGATTGAAAAGCCCATGTCTATGCTACACTAAATCTACAGACACATCATTCAAATAGATGACGCTTCGCGACAAATAATCGCATAGTAACAAAGTCACGTGACAGTTAGTAATAGATAGAAAAATTCGAACGCTTACTCACCTGCTATGGGTGGTGTAGGGGTATAGCACGCGTCACGGAATGACGAGGACCCGGGTTCGATTCCCGGCCATAGCTTTACTTTTCGGATTTTTCTATGTGTTCTAATTTTCAGTGTCGTTTAGAAATTAAATTTCTAACGGTAAAACCGTAAAAGTAAACATAAAAATTAAGAAATAAATATTTCTTGAATCATTTGATATTTCCTATCATTTGAAAAACAGCGCCATCTCTCGTCCCTGGTGAGCAGTAGATGTTCCAAGGGAGTTTGTAATTGTGTCGTACAGACACATCATTCAAATAGATGACGCTTCGCGACAAATAATCGCATAGTAACAAAGTCACGTGACAGTTAGTAATAGATAGAAAAATTCGAACGCTTACTCACCTGCTATGGGTGGTGTAGGGGTATAGCACGCGTCACGGAATGACGAGGACCCGGGTTCGATTCCCGGCCATAGCTTTACTTTTCGGATTTTTCTATGTGTTCTAATTTTCAGTGTCGTTTAGAAATTAAATTTCTAACGGTAAAACCGTAAAAGTAAACATAAAAATTAAGAAATAAATATTTCTTGAATCATTTGATATTTCCTATCATTTGAAAAACAGCGCCATCTCTCGTCCCTGGTGAGCAGTAGATGTTCCAAGGGAGTTTGTAATTGTGTCGTACAGACACATCATTCAAATAGATGACGCTTCGCGACAAATAATCGCATAGTAACAAAGTCACGTGACAGTTAGTAATAGATAGAAAAATTCGAACGCTTACTCACCTGCTATGGGTGGTGTAGGGGTATAGCACGCGTCACGGAATGACGAGGACCCGGGTTCGATTCCCGGCCATAGCTTTACTTTTCGGATTTTTCTATGTGTTCTAATTTTCAGTGTCGTTTAGAAATTACACTAAATCTAGTTTTCACAAAATTAATTTATAATTATAGTCCGTTACAATCTATTTTTTGCGGGTGGTAGGGCCTTGTGCAAGGTCCGTCCGGATAGCTACCACCATCTTACTCGCTAATCCTGCCGCTAAGCAGCAGTGCATGCACTGCTGTGTACCGGTGTGGAGAGTAAGACAGCCGGGGAAATTACGGGCACAAGAGGCATTTCATCTTAGCCCTCTAGGTTGGCAACGCATCTGCAATTCCTCCGGGGTTGCGGGTGTCTATGGGCAGTGGTGATCGCTTACCATCAGGTGACCCACTTGCTCGTTTTCCTTCCTATTCGCATAATTTTTTTTTTAATGCTTTTGTAAACAAACAAGTATAAAATGTCGTGAGAAATCAAGTATGATCCTTCAACATTCAAAAGATGTGATACTAATTGCATGCAATGAGCGATTGTGTGGGAGTTTAGATGAAATTTTGTTTACAAAGACTTTAAAATGGAACAGAGAATACGTGATTTGCAGTGTACAGAGTTGTAACTACACGTACAACTAATTTACTTTCACCTAACTGTACTTACATGTTGTTCAAGGCCAGTCCACCGCCAGCAGCCGCGTACCCTGGGCCAGGCTTGATCCCCGCGCCCCTGTAGCCAGCTGCCGACTGGATCCCCGAAGCTGATCCCACCGCACTCAACACGTTGCTCTCCCCCCGGACGAGAGGCACTCTCAGATTCAAATTGGCGCTCCCATCTGGGTTCGTACTCATGCTGCCGATTTGACGACGGACTCTGTTCAAATAAGCCGGGTGTACGGACTCGTAGGGACTGTCTGAGAGGGCATCTTCGAAGTCATCCTGGTCGATGTTACTGACGTCTATGACGTAGGGTTGTAGTTTTAAGTCTTCTAAGTAGACGTGGCGAGCGTGTGCGGTCGCGAGGAGCGCTAGCGCGAAGAAATGAATAGTCAGCATGGTTGAGACTGGCTGAGATTATTTGAGGTATGGTTTAGTTTAAAGACGTGATCCTATACGTGCAGCGGACTTGGAGCAACTGTGGAGAATTGGGATGTGTGCTGCATTATATATGTTTATGTGCGAAGCGCGGGCGATAAGCGCTTGCTCAGGGATTCCCTGGAACCCATACATCAACCGCAGATATAAGCTCCTTGCGGTAATGTTTTGGCTTCCTTAAAATAGGTATTATTTATTGTTAATCACGAAATCGTGTTTTTAATAGTGTAATGAAGCAATTTAAGCTTTTATATACAAAAATATGTAAGACCACAATGTTGTTTTTATTTTTCCACTAGCCGTTGCCCACGACTTCGGCCGTGCAGAATTAAATATTTATAGCCTGTGCTTAACACGGACAATGTAGAACTAATAATGGTGAAACTTTTTCGAATCGGTCCTGTAGTTTCAGAGCTTATTCAATGCAAACAAACAAACAATCAAATCTTTCCTCTTTTTGATATTTGTGTAGATAATATTTAATCTCTTTGGGTGGCAGTGACTTGAAAATCCCGCCAAGCTCTGGCAGACGTCGGCAGAACACATGACAACGCGACCAAATTCGGGTCACTTGCCAAGGGTTTTGAATTTTAATATTAACCACTTCAAGGTTAATTGACACCAAAGGGTTTTAACTGGTGGTGATGTATCACTTTCTGGTGCCATCCGAAGGCCACCATTAAGCCAAGTTAGGATTGGGTATGACTTCGTAAAATATTGCCTGCATTTTCTTCTTATCTTATTATATGTATTTTACTCTGTCTTACTTTTTAACCGACTTCAAAAAAAAAGGAGGAGGTTCTCAATTCGGTTGTATTTTTTTATTTTTTTTTATGTTTGTTACTTCAGAACTTCGTCAGTTGTGGACCGATTTGAAAAATTCTTTTTTTGTTGGAAAGAGAATACTTCCAGTTTGGTCCCATTGCCACCAAATCAAGATCTGATAGTGGGATCCTGGAGAAATCGAGGGCAACTTTCAAATTTTATAAGCACACCTATAGCGATTTTAACATTTTTGATACCAAATCAAGTATTTACATTCAGAAAGTATAATTTGGTGGACTGGACCTGATGAAGAAGACTGCTGATGGCCAACGGAACTCGTAAAAACTAAGTAATGCTCGCGCGGCTATAAGTGATCTCGATTTATATAGATAAGCAACTAAGAAGAAGAGGCTGTAAGCTGATGATTTTTTCGAACTCATCAGATGCTGAAGCCAATGGAACTCTATTATAAAACAATGTAACTAAGCCGTGTTTGGGCTTAATGGAATCGTTGTGAGATGCACTTTGGCTACAACCACTAAAAAGTGAGAAATAAAGTGGGCACGTATACCGTGTTTTGCATATTTTTTAGAAACTTCTAACGGTTAGGAATATTTAGACGATACTTTAAAGTAATATTTAGTAAATAGTGATGAACAGATTGCATTAGAGCTTAGAGCGTATTAATCGTGGTCCCACTGTTTTAAAAATACTCACTAGAAATAATAAAATTAGGTTAGGTTCGTTAGGTATCTTCAAATGCCCAAAGGGCAAACCACATAGAAATAGGTTCCGTCGACCTTGCGGAGTGTAATTCGACATTTTTATAACAGTGGGACCACAAGTCCCTAGCGGGTATTAGGTGTTATACATACATACATACCGTCACGCCTCTTTCCCACAGGGGTAGGCAGAGACTACTTTGTTCCACTTGCTACGATCCTGACATACCTCTTTCGCTTCATCTACATAAATTGGTGTTAAAAAATTGGATAAATTACAAAACGATTCACTAAAAAGCGTGATAAAAAAAATTTTAAAATAAAAAATAGAACCGCCTTCAATTCGCTACTTAAAAAATGTCAAATTAAAATTATTTTTCGGTAAGTGCTACCTAATTATTTATATTGTGTGAAGTCGGTGCCTCAGCTCAAATAGTTCCAAGCCGAATATACTTATAGGTACTATAATAGGCAGATAGACTAGGTCCGCTTCTGCCACGCTTATCACACATAAATATGTATAACATTGGCGCGGACTGAGGCACCGACTTCAACATATAAATAATTAGGTAGCACTTACCGAAAAATAATTTTAATTTGACATTTTTTAAGTAGCGAATTGAAGGCGGTTCTATTTTTTATTTTAAATTTTTTTTTTAACATTTACTGTTTCATACGCATAAAAATATAGTAATACTACTATAATTTTATTATTCTGAACTAGCTGTTGTCCACAACATCGCAAAGGATAGCGTATTTTTCTAATTGTAAAATATTTTTTACCAACAAACGAAGTTATAGGTACTGCTACAATTACTTTAACATTACCTATGTTCCTATTATGAATCCATATGACCGGAACCCGTATTGCTTTCAAGGATTACGTAGAAACGATTGAATAATACAGGTATGTATGAATAATTTTCAAATATCTGCCTAGGTCTTCGCTAGATCAATAGGGGTCGATCCAAATTAAAATACCTACTTCCGCAGGTTGTAGGATTTTAAATAATTACTTAATTGAATCAATAGGTACATCAAGAAACTAAAACCAATTAACCTGATACTCCATATCAACACATGCGAGACAACTACGACTGTGCGACGCGTTACGCGGATGATGAACTTGACTTTATGCGAGTTCCGGATTGCCCGCTATAACAATTTAACTCACTAATCCTGCTGCTAAGCAGGGCATTGCGCTGCTGTGTTCCGGCGTGGAGAATAAGACAGCCGGTGAAATTACTGGCAAATACACACATACACACATACACATACATGAATCCCGCTATTATCCCTAAGGTAGCCTAGCCTAGGGTAGACCCAAAGGCCGTGCTTTGCATGATTGTAGGCGTACTGGCAAATGACGTGAATAAAAACCATTACCATGCTATCTTTGTTTGTAAGATTTATGTATGTTTTATGTGGAAGCAGAGGAGGTTTTTCGATGTAAATACATTATATGTGTAATATGCTTAGGAATATGCTTGGTTATGTATTACGAGTAGTAGCGGAGTGGCAAGGCAAAGTTTTTTCTTCATTAACATGGACCGCCATAAAGTAACGCCTGATTCAATTAATTAACAAATAACGTATTTAGCCTTAGCCCTCTAAGCTGGCTACGCATCTGCAATGCTCCGGTGTTCCGAATGTCCATAGGCAATAATCAATTTAATCCTTCCTTGTATAAAAACTGAATATTTCCTCAAAATTGTATTACCATTGTTTAGAAATGTTGTATTTGTAAACACTTGTGACACATTTGTATAAAAATAGCAACGTATTAATAAAATCTTCATTTACCTGCTTATCAGTATGTAATTAATATCTGCAAAATATGTCTTTAGGTTAAACAAACATACACTCTTAGATACTGGGACATAACCTAAGTATAGGTATTATCAATGAAAAGGTGAAGAGGTTAACTTACAATCACTAGGGGATTCCTCTAAGCTTCCATTGCAGAAAAGTCTTATGAAAAGTCGTCGAATACCATTTTATACCTAAATTTGTCAGTTTAAGGTTGATATTGGAATGGTCTGGTTTGTGAGTTAACGCAGTTTGCTTTTGAGAAGTCGAAGATGAGTATTCCGTGCAATGTACTGTAGAATCACTTATTAAAGTTGGACCTTATTAAAAGACAATAAGATTGATTTTGCGTTAAATCATGATTTATGAAATGAGTCTTAATTTTTTTACCGACTTCCGAACGGGGAAGAGGCTATAAATGGATTTTTTGTTTTAAAGTACTTACCTATGTTTCTCGATATCTTCGCAATCTGTTAATCGTTTTTTTTTGTTAGATAGTGGTTCTGGTAAGTTTTTAGGGTTTTGTAAAAATTGTATAAACGGATCCCTATTGTGTTAATTTTATCACTTTTAGCTTAATTAATAGCTCTATAATGCATTTTATATTTTTAATCACTACATACCTATCATAAAACAAAGTCGCTTTCCGCTGTCTGTTTGTCTGTCTGTCTGTCTGCCTGTCCTTATGTATGCTTAGATTTTTAAAACTACGCAACGAATTTTGATGCGATTTTTTTAACACGTAATAGATAGTGATTCGAGAGAAAGGTTTATAATGACTGTATAATACGCAGACGAAGTCGCGGGCAGAAGCTAGTAAGTATTCTTATAAATTGTGTTTTTGAACCAAAACACACAACTCTTTAAAAAAAAGTCGTACCTACAGTTCACTAAACTTTAAAATAAATTTAATTTTCAAATTCATTTTGTGTCAAATTTTGCAAGGTCAAATTATACCATCGTTTTAAATATCTGTTCCAGTTGGTTGTTGGAGACAGTTATCCAATTATAAATCACGTTTTAAGCAAGTTATGATGATCCCTCCGACCGATTTCGGCCATGGCGACCACCTCGACTCCTAGTCAGTGCGCCCGAAGATGGCTAATGTAGTATGTAAAACTACAACCTTACCTTGTAGACGTCAGTAACATCGACCAGGATGACTTCGAAGATGCCCTCTCAGACAGTCCCTATGAGTCCGTACACCCAGCTTACTTGAACCGAGTCCGTCGTCAAATCGGCAGCATGAGTACGAACCCAGATGGGAGCGCCAATTTGAATCTGAGAGTGCCTCTCGTCCGGGGGGAGAGCAACGTGTTGAGTGCGGTGGGATCAGCTTCGGGGATCCAGTCGGCAGCTGGCTACAGGGGCGCGGGAATCAAGCCTGGCCCGGGGTATGCGGCTGCTGGCGGTGGACTGGCCTTAAGCAACATGTAAGTATTGTTAGGCGAAAGTGAATTAGTTGTGCGTTGTTATAACTCTGTACTTAGTGTAAAAATAGGAAACAATTTATAGTGACTTCTTAGGTCCTTCCTTTCGATCTTAAACTAAAGTTAGTTGACCTCGCAATTTTCAGACACGACTACTTAATATTTTGTTGATTTGTTTAAACTGCGAGTGTACATTGTTATTTATATTTAATACATTACGTTAAAATAAAACAATGTTCATTTTTTTTCAGTAATGGCCATCAGCTGAGTCTGACCGGCCAGCATATCTCTGGCCTCGGGAACCAAATGACCGCAGCCGGGCGGCTGGGCCTCATCAACACAGACGACCACAAGCTCGGCGCCAACGCGTTCATCACCAGAACCATGCCCAACATCCCCAATCTGCCCAACTTCAACACCAGGGGCGCCTGGACTACACCTTCAGGTAATTTTTTGTCTGTTATGCTACACCGAGTTCCTGTGATAAGAAAATTCAACATTGTCTACATTTTTGAAATGTTTTGAGGCATTCTTCGACGTTGATGGAATTAAGCGACTTTGAGAGCTGTTTTGCTGGCACACTTTCAAGTGCTTGATGTCGTTATCTTGTCCATTCCCTTGATGGGCTTTTACCATCTGGGCGGGAAGAGAAGCAACTGGTACATTCTATGTTTTTTCTTTACTCCCAGACCAGCATGGAAGAGTGACTTTCAAATAATGCATTTGGTCGATTCTGCATGTCTTTGCTCCGCTCCCTTCTAAGAACACAGATAAAAATGCAGTCGACTTAATCAATACTTAAGTACTTCTCTAGCAACTCGCTTATTAACCAAGTACATACCTTCAGGGATAAAGTGGGCGCTTCGCTGGGCACGTCCCACATGGACCTACTCCGCAAGACGGACTACTCCGCGATGGGCAACCTGAATTGTTCCGGAGCCCGACCTCCTCCGTGGACCTGAACGCCGGCTTCACCAAGTCGCAGTCACCGTTCTCCGCTTTCAACCACAACTGGAGACCGCAGGGCGGCTTGAGCTTCACTCGCTATTTTTAGATTTTACGCGGATCTGCTGTAGTTTCCTTATCGATAGGCCTATCGATAGTATTGTAGTCTACCAAAAAAAAAAAAAGACCAATACCATCGATAACTATCGACTATTGTCTTTGCTCAAACTATCGATTAGTCTATCGAAACACTATCGATAGTGGACTATCGAGCGGACACTAGTCTACTGCCCCCCTAGCACGGTAACGTTTATCTACCCATTTTATCTACAAATGAGCGATAAACGATATTTTGTCGCGGTGACTAGCACGCTCAATTATGTCGCGTATTTTATCCACACTTGATGACTGAGTAAACAATTTATCTATTGCTCTAACACGGTAATGCAAATGTAGATATAATTAACACCCTTTTGACAGTTAGTTGGGATAAATTTATGTAGGTGGCTTGAGGCCTGCAATAAATCGTCGGCTGTAGGTCTAATTGGCGTAACTGACAAAATACGCAAAATGAGTTGAGTATACAGTTTTGTTCAGAATTTTCCGCTCTTTCGAATGGTATTATTGAAAAAATTCTAGCTTTAAAAAATGTCCCTTACTCTAATTTTTTTCAAGGGGTTCTTGTCGGATCAGCCTCACAAAAACAATGTATCTGAAAAAATATTAAATATAGCAACAAAAAATGGTGTATTTACCGCCGCCAACCCACTTTGAATAAGGTAAGGATCTTTTCAATCAACGAATTACCCTTACATGGTTAATTATCGAAGAAAAACATAATAAAACTTGCCTTACACTAATGTCTCAGTTATTAAAAAAATACGCATCGCTTTTACATCAAACGGACTGCAAGTGTTTCGAAATATTTGTCCCTTACGCCGATTTGCATTCCCATACTTTAAGCAGTGCTAACGTTACACCAATTTTATTCGAATTATATTTGAGTTTATCGTCTGTTACGCTAATTTGATGCGAATTGTATTTAGTTTCATTTTACGTTAAACCAATTTGATTGTGGAACTAATGAATATTTTATCCGTTACCTTTATTTACAAGCACATCATACTTCATAACACAAGATAAGAGCGGACGTGCTTACATTATTGTTATTCTTTTCTATCTCACAACGTCTTTTGAGTGTGAAAGAGAGGATGCGACACACAGCACACGGGCATCAAAACAAAGCTCCGTAATTCGTTAAGCTCAGTGCACGTTCACCTGTCGTTTGGTTTATTAACTACAACCTATCTTCTTACGACATCATGCACGGAAAAAAATTACTTAACGATGTCTAAATATTTTTTCTGTGTTCGTTATCGTTAAGACCTTTCTGATGAAACAATAGGTATTAAACAAAATAAAAATAAACAAAACGGGGGCGAAGCCTCGGACAACAGCAAGTCAATATAAGAATGTTACTTGTGTGTACAGATTTATAGTGCAAAAATATCGGTCACCGGAACACTCGATGGATGATCACATTGATAGAATTGTAATTAATGTTAATGAAAGCACTGACGAATCTAACGATAATATGTCTGACTGTGACTCAGATTATGAAATGGAAAATTTTGAAAATATCGATCCAAATAATCCAGTAGATAAAATAACAATGTAAAGTACTTATAAGTATACTAACGGGCCTAGTATAAAAACCTTCATGTCGTTTGCATCCCTCTCAAATGCATATTTACTTACATACAAATTTTCATAGTAGCCCCATAAGTAGATGTTGTTTTTAAGTAGGCAGGTATTGAGTTTTATTCTTGTAAACATTTCCCAATAAGCTTTATTTTGTTGTATACTTACTTTGTTTTAAAGTGAAGATAAAATGCTTTGATTATAATTTGTTTATAATTATACTTATTATAATTATAAACAAATTGGTGGCGGGTGGTAGGGCCTTGTGCAAGGTCCGTCCGGATCGCTACCACCATCTTACTCGCTAATCCTGTCGCTAAGCAGCAGTGCTTGCACTACTGTGTTCCAGTGTGGAGAGTGGACAGCCGGGGAAATTACGGGCACAAGAGACATTTCATCTAAGTCCTCTAGGTTGGCAACGCATCTGCAATCTCTCCGGGGTTGCGGGTGTCTATGGGCAGTGGTGATCGCTTACCATCAGGTGACCCACTTGCTCGTTTGCCTTCCTATTCACATAAAAAAAGTTCAAAGTTACTGAAGGTGTTGTAACATCTCTATATTATACAATAACATTTTTCACTTTGACATCACTTCATCATTACATAGTATAAAACAAAGTGGCTTTCTCTGTCCCTGTATACCTATGTCCCTATGTCCCTATGTATGCTTAAATCTTTAAAATTACGCAACGGATTTTGATGCACTTTTTTTACTTTGCTACATCTCACTACATCCGTATTGTTGATCATAGGTAATAAATAGATAGTAGGTAAAAAATATTTACCGCCAATGATGCGGTATGGGTAAATTATTTATACATATTGTTTTATTTGATAACAATAAAAATAATAATAAATTGTTTTATTCCAATCAATAGAAGTCAACTCTTACAATATACAAACAATAATATTGCACGTAAGGGCCACAAAAAACAACCACACACACTCTTCCAATACATTTTTATACGTCTTTAATGGTTTTAAAAACCAAAAAACAATTTAAAAATCGCTTTGCACTAAAAGGGTGTACATCTTTTTTGTTCAGGAATCCCTTTATATTATTTTGTTTTCATGTTATTTTTTTCAACCATCATCATACACTACTTTGTATTTCATGCATTTTTTTCATAAACACCTATGCACCATTTTGTATTCAATGCTTTCTTTTCGTCAATCCCTGTACACTATTTTGTATTTCATGCATTTCTCCAACTAGTCCTTTACCCTGTTTTTGTCATTATTGTTGGTTCCACCGTAGAGGTCAATTCCACGTAAGGGGCAAGACTGCAAAATACTTGGCATGTAAGGGACGTTACTGTCGAAACAAATTGATGTAAGGGAAATCTAATTTCTAAAATAGCCGCAATACTTTAATAAATGTTACACATAAAGATAGAGCACTAAAATCTTAGATTATGTGTGAAATCCGATCTAAAAAAGATTCGTTATAAAAAAAGTTATGAGCCATTTACTCCGAAAAAAAACTTTGATTGGCTCTCCTGAAAAAACGTATTATATCAGTTACGCCAATTAGACCTACAGCCGACGAAATTTTAATACTATGGCCAATGATATTATAACATTGAAAAGAGGCAGTTACGAGTATGTCGATATTAATCGTACAAAAGGCGAGAATCGTAATCTCTAGACAAACGTGCTGCGGTGGACTCAGTGACGTCCGACGCATATGCAGAGATAGGTACAAAAGAAATGACCCTTTATATTATTATTTGTAGCGAAATCGGAGACCAGCTCCAGGCCCAAAGAAGAGATGGATTGCCTGTCCACATTAAGGTTGTGGTCTCATCCACGCATAGACACCGAATCTTTATGATAAACTAGGCAAACTAGAATTAAGTAATGAAATTGTTTTGAAAGAACTGTGTGAAAACGATGTTTGATTTTTTGTTTTGTGTAATTATTGTGCGATTGTAATCAATAAACTAGCAATAGCTACATTCTATTTACGCGTCAGCCTCTAAGATTCTTTGACATCTTTAATAGGTAGAATATTAAAATAAGACGCAATTAAACTGAGCGTTTGAACGAATGAAATGTTTTTTTTTAAATCGTTGGCAACACTGCTTTATGACGTGTGATACAATTTAAGCCTAGGGTTAATTTTATGAAATGAAATGAAATGAAATGAAATGTTTTATTACCTTACGTCCATATTACAACAATAATATTTAAAAAGAAAGAAAAATTGAATGTCGTGAAATTATTGAATTTGCTCAAATTAAATCAAACTAAATTATATATAAAATTGAAATTAAATGAAGTCAAATCAAATTAAATTAAATTACAGTTTTACACAAAATTAAATCAAATTAAATCTTGCAAATAAAATATAATAATAAAAGTCCAACATCTCGGGTTACCCCTATCCCGTGACGATTGGTTTATGATATGCCCTCCAGCGCTCATGAAGGGGGCTGGCATCCCATTCCCTCACCGCTGTAAGCAAGGTGTTGGAGGATGCGTAAATTGCCTTCCTGGCGGTGGCTGTCCTCGCGCGCAGCAGCGCAGACCAGCCCGGCGCGCGCCCCTCCGCGAACAACAAATAAATTATTCTTATTCTTATTCTTAACATGGCGCTCGCACTGCACCAGCGCGGCAGCTGGAACATGGCGCGCCAAGCGTCGTTATACTGCACTCGCATGTCCCTCACCTCAGCACAAGTGAAATTTGACCACATTTCTACCGTGTAGACGCTGGTACAGAAACTAAGGAACAGCTGCCGCTTGACGCCCTCACTGCATTTTGCGAATCTCCGAGCTAGCATATTCGCCCTCACCGCGATGGCCCGTCTTTGTCTCTGTATATCCTCCTGGTCTTTCATACTTGACAGTAGAATGTGGCCAAGATATTTAACCTTATGTACTCGACGCAACTGCACACCATTCAGCAGTAGCGGAGACATCTGTGTCGGCTTATTCGCTGCCTCCATGAGCATGTATTCCGATTTGTCTGGGTTATACGACATGTTGTGCTGGGACGCGTATCTTTCGCATTTTGCGAGAAGCCGCCGCATTGCCGCTTCAGATGGAGCCAGTAGAACCACATCATTCGCATATGATAAATGGTTAGCTATAATATGTTTCGTCAATAGCATGTTAGGACCCGCGATAAAATGACTATTATTATGGTGTTATATTGTCACGTTGTAGGGGATGAGAGTTGGAATCGAAGTAATACAACACGATATGGTGTATGTAAGTAGGTTAAATTTATTAAATGAAGGCACCTAAAACAAACATAGGTACGTGTTATGAGAAGCAAAGAAGAAAAACAATGGTAAATTTGGGGTAAATAGTTGTGCCTTCAGCAGTTAAATATAAAAAACACAAACGCAACTCACAAACTGATTGGAAGGATTACACTTTTAAATAAAACTTGAAGACTTGAAGTAACCTGAATAAATAAGTACAGCAGGCAGACACGACTGCGCGCTAGCAGATCTGGAGAGCGAATGAGTCGAAGCTCAGATAGGTCGAAAAACAAGAAATCACGTAAAATTTTGAAAAAAGAGCCGAATACTACATATGTTTTTTTTTTTAAGTTAAGTACCTAACAAAAAGGAAAAAGATTGTAGCGAGCCAAAACAGCCTCGTTACAATATGCCTACAGGATGTTCAGTTTAGGTGAGAGCTACTTAAGAGGGTGCATCCGTGCTGAGCTCGCAACGTCGCATTTTTGGTGTTTTTTTGCGATTATTTCACAGAAATTGAATGAAAGTATCAAATATCCGTCTGTAGTGCACTTCGTTTTTAGTGTATTAATGTATCTAATGCAATAATTGATCGTGATGGACTATTATTTTCTTATTAAACGAGATATAGTATTTTATCCCTTTAATACGAAAATAAAAGTCCATCACCATTAATCATTGCATTGGACACATTATAACACTAAAAACGAAGTGCACTACAGACGGATATTTGATACTTTCATTCAATTCCTGTGAAATAATCGCAAAAAATCACCAAAAATGCGACGTTGCGAGCTCAGCACGGATGCACCCTCTTAAGTATGTTACTTTGATTTTTTGTCTCTCATGCTATATCGTCGGCTGAAGATTCAATTGATGTAAGGTACAAAATACGTTTTTTTTCAGGAGAGCCAATTAAAGTTTTTTTCGCACTAAATCGGTCATAACTTTTTTTATAATGAACCTTTTTTAGATCTGATTTCACAAATAATCTTATATTTTATTGTTCTATCTGCATATATACCATAAATTTTATTAAAGTAATTTATGTATTTTAGAAAATAGATATCCGTTACATCAAGTTTTTTCGTCAGCAATGTCCCTTACACGCTAAGTATTTTGTGGTCTTGTCTTTTACACTGGATTGATCTATACGTTAGAACCAATATTAACGAGAAAAATAGTGTAAAGGTACCTTTAAAGGACTAGTTTAAAAAATGCGTGAAAGACAAAATAGTGTAACGGATTGGTGAAAGATTTAGGCTTATTGGCTGGCAACACGTCTGCAATTCTCTTGGTGTTGCGAGTGATTTGGGATGTTGCTTACTTAACATTATGTGACTCTCTTTCTAGACAAGAAATAAATAGAAATAACATAAATAAAAAGGCAGAATAAACTTTATTAACTAATCTTTATCATAAACACTGAGATTCCTTAACATCTCACTCACATCAATATGAACTTATAATTAAAACATTGATACATACATGGCACTTATATAGCAATTATAATAATAATAATAATAATATTCATTTTCGACCAAAATCGATCATTGAGTTAGTTACAATTCAAAAACTTATTCTAGTATTAGTAATCAATTAGGTAAAAAAATATTCCCACTCCGCTTCGAGCCTATGGAAGCATTATTACCCGAGCATTTGTAAACGAGCAATCAATGCAAGCATCGATATAATGGCATTGTTCGATTAAAACTATCGATAGGGAAACTACGGATTTTGCATCAACGCTACAGTAGATCCGCATTAAATCTGAAACGAAGTGAAGAAGATGTTAGCTAAGCCACTCAGTAGGCTTATTGTCTAACTCGCTCGCAATCGCCATCGTGTTCATTTTGACAGTTCATGTATGGGCTGACAATTGGCATTGGAATCAGCTAGCTGTCACATTCATTCAAGAACTGTCAAAATGAACACGATGGCGATTGCGAGCGAGTTAGACAATAAGCCTACAGACTTGGTTAAGAATGAATCCTGCAGTTTTATTTCTAGAAATAGCGAGTGAAGCTCAGGCCGGCCTGCGGTCTCCAGTCGTGGTTGAAGACAGAGATCGGCGACTGCGACTTGGTGAAGCCGGCGTTCAGGTCCACGGAGGTGGTCGGGCTGCGGAACATGTTCAGGTGGCCCATCGCGGAGTAGTCCGTCTTGCTTAGCTTGTCCGTGTAGGACATGCCCAGCGAAGCGCCCACTTTGTCCCTGAAGGTATGTTCTTTGTTAAAAAGTTTGAAATTATAATATTAATTTTAGAAAACATATTTGTTTCATGTTAATTAACCCACTGCGGTCAGATATGTCCAAATTTTAAAGCAATAATTATATTACAGCTAGGGATTACTCAATCCCGCGGGATCCCGCGGCATCCCGCAACTTTGAAATTATGTTATAAAATCAAATAGAAACTACATAATTTTTGTGTAAAAACCAACTTCTATTAAACGTTTCTTACATTAAGAGCGTTTATCCATACCGACCTTGCAACGTCGCATTCCTAGTGCTCTCCACGACCACTCCACAGAAATTGGATAAAAGCTTAAAATGTGGTCTATACAAGTTCATTGTTTTTAGTGTATCAATGTGTCCAATGCAATAACTAATCGTGATGGACTTTTATTTTTGTATTAAAGGGATAAAATAATATAATATGTCGTTTAATAAGAAAAAAGTCAATCAATTATTGCATTAGACACACTAAAATACACAAAAAACAAAGTGCACTACAGACACACGTTTCAAACTTTCATTCAATTTCCGTGAAACAATCGCAAACCAAAAACGCGACGCCGCCAGCCCAATAGATATAAACCTTCTTAAGCAACAGAAATTATTTCTTCGCTATTAATTAAGTATAAGTAATTAGTAATCTGTTTTTTAGATTCATCTTTAAATGATTGCCATAGTTTAATAGTTTTGTAGTTTTATATTTTTAATTGAGTCTTATTTAATGACTAATAATAATCAAATCACAACTCTCTTTTAGATGCTATTACTATGTTATCGAACTATGGTGATAATACGCTCTTTATCGCTAGTTTGAGCACCAAATTTTTAATTTGCGGGATCCGCGGATCCGCGCTTTAAAGGTGCGGGATCCAGCAGATTAATAAAAGCTGCGGGATCCCGCGGGAATGCGGATGCTAATTACAGCTTGAAAAAATACACGAAAACTTTATGTGTAGGAGATGTCGATATGGAATTGGAATGACAGATTTTTCAATCCCTTTCTCTTCGCAGTTTAGTAATATAGGGTCACAATTAGTACGGCTCCCTGTCCTAACAAAAAACAGTTTTATGGTCCCATCCTGAAGAAAGCATAAAACTTGGCATGAATGTAGTAAATAATTTTTCGACGTGCTTCCATATCGACATTGAAGTACATATATGACACCTACATTCATGCCAAGTTTCATGCTTTCTTCAGGATGGGACCGTATTTTAAGCTAAGGATCCGTACTACAACTACAACACACAGAATCTTTGAATTTCCTTTGCGTTTTCAGTGTTTTTTTTTTTTTTTTTTTTTTTTTTTTTTATATTAGAGGGGGCAAACGAGCAGACGGGTCACCTGATGGAAAGTGATCACCATCGCCCAGGGACACCTGTGTTATCTTTCGTTAGCCAAATATCTGTTTAGCTATCTATTATCTGAAAATGTTCTCTCATCAAAAATGTCTTCTGTGTATCTTATTACCTGTAAAATTGATGTGTTTAATGTACCATAAAGAGTTATACATACATACATACAAATGTTTGCATTTACAAACCTGAAGGTGTAGTCCAGGCTGCCGCCCCTGGTGTTGTAGTTGGATAGATTGGGGATGTTGGGCATGGTCCTGGTGATGAACGCGTTGGCGCCGAGCTTGTGGTCGTCTGTGTTGATGAGGCCCAGCCGCCCGGCTGCAGTAATTTGGTTCCCGAAGCCATAGACATGCTGGCCGGTCAAACTCAGCTGATGGCCATTACTGAAAAAAAGTATTGCTATAAGTTAACATTATAACTAACAAATTATTAGCCCTGTCTCAAAATTGCAAGATTAATTGACTTTTGTTGAGGATCGATTGAAAAGCCCATGTCAAACTGTTGTAAACAAAAGAAACCAATAAAATTTAAATATTATAATCATAGCATTGTTGTTATAAAATTTTCGTGAGATATCAAGTAATAATAATAACAATAATAATAAAGCCTTTTTATTTCCCATAAACCTTACTTACAATTCTTGTTTCCCTTAACTTATTATTAGTAAATACCTAATTTTAGTGTTATGTAATTTAAACTTAATAACTATTAATTTATTTAATTCATAGGAACCCCTTTTGGTAGGGTGTAGGCCTCCTCCAATTTATTCCATTTTTTTTGTATCTTGAGCTATGTCTATCCAGTTATTTCCTATCAACTTTTTTATGTCATCCGCCCACCGTTTTTGTGGCCGACCTATGTTCCTTTTTCCGTGTGGGCCGGTCCATTTTGTACTTTTAAGGGTCCAGCGCTGGTCGGTGTATCTCGCTACGTGTCCGGCCCAACACCATTTGAGTTTTAATGCTTGGTGAAGTGCATCTGAGATTTGCGGACGACATAGTAGTCTTTGCCGAAACCCATCAGAAACTAGAAAGCATGATATACCAATTGAACACAGAAAGTAAAAAGGTTGGCCTACATATGAATCTAAGCAAAACAAAAATAATGACAAACAGCAAAAAAGGAAAAATCTTGCTAGACGATGCAGAATTAGAATATGTAGAGAAATACATAGGTATATCTGGGTAAGCAAGTATCTTTTTCTAAAACAAACAATGAAGACGAGGTCAATAGACGAATCACATCCAGCTGGAACAAATACTGGGCACACAAAGATATATTAAAAGGAAATTACGATCTAGACATCAAAAAGACTGTTATGGACACCTGCATCCTGCCTTGCTTAACCTATGGCTCTCAAACATGGACTTACACAAATAAAATCAAGAACAAAATAACAACGTGCCAGCGAGCCATGGAGCGGAGCATCTTAAGTCTAAGGAAAATTCACAAAGTAAAAAGTCAAGACATAAGAAACAAGACGAGATATCAAGTATGGTCCTTCAAAATTCGAAGGATGTGATGCTAACAGAACTGTATACAATGAGTGATTATGTGGCAATTTAGATGAAATTTTGTTTACAAAGGCGTCAAAATGGAACGAAGAATACGTGATTTGCAGGTACAGAGTTGTAACTACACGTACAACTAATTTACTTTCACCTAACAGTACTTACATGTTGTCCAAGGCCAGTCCACCGCCAAGAGCTGTGTACCCTGGGTCAAACTTGATCCCCGCGTCCCTGTTGCCAGCAGCTTCGGACTGGATCCCCGAAAGTGATCCCACCGCACTCAACACGTTGCTCTCCCCATGGACAAGAGGCACTTTAAGATTAAAATCGTGGCTCCCGTCTGAGTTTGTAGTCATAGTACTTATTCGGCCGGTTTCACGACGGGCTCGGTTCAAATAAGCCGGGTGTACGGACTCGTAGGGACTGTCTGAGAGGGCATCTTTGAAGTCATCCTGGTTGATGTTACTGACGTCTATGAGGTAGGGTTGCAGTTTTAAGTCTTCAAAGTAGACGTAGCGAGCATGTGCGGTCGCGAGGAGCGCTAGCGCAAAGAAATGGATAGTCAGCATGGTTGAGACCGGCTGAGACTGTTTGAGATATGGTTTAGTTTAAAGATGTGATCCGATACGTGCAGCGCACTTGGAGCAACTGTGGAGAATTGGGATGTGTGCTGCATTATATAATGTTTATGTGCAAAGCGCGGCCGATAAGCGCTGGCTCAAGGATTTCCTGGAACCCAAAGCTTAACCGCCAGATAATATAAGCTTCTTGTGGTAATATTTTGGCTCCCTTAAAAGAAGTATTATTCTTAACTAGCATTTGCCCGCGAGTTCGTCTGCGTAGAATTAGTATTTTTGGTAGCTTATTTTTAGTGGTAGGCAAACATTCAATTAGAGCACAAATTGAACAATAGGTACACTTAGGGTACCTATTGCATCTTCGTAGTAAATTTCACCCCCTTTTTCACATCTTTGATGATTTATGCAATCAAAACCTATTCTATTTCCTTCCCCGGGACCATAACAATATCTATTCCAGATTTCGTTTAACTCAGTTCAGCGGCTTAAGCGCAAAGAAAGCAAAAGACAGACGCACTTTTACATTGTACAATATAACTATGGATTTTCAAAAACCTTTCTGATATTCAGCTTCATATTCGCGCCAAGTTTGTACCTAATTATTTTTAAGATTTGTTAGTTTTCTAAGTGACTTCAACACGCCTTAGATATCGCCCCCTTACTTCTAAAACCGACTAACTTCCCTTTTTGACAAAAATGAGTTAGAAGTACCTACCGTTAGAATACGCTTTCCAAGCTCTTTCAAGTGATAAAACCCGTTTTTTGATACGCCGCTCCGTTCTTGATTTAGCCTCCAGCTTAAGGTAGGTTATTGGTGATTTTCAGAAATAAGTAACTAACTAGCAAAAGCTACTAAGTGCATGTTAAAGAATAAAATAGCAATTTTATTACTGCATAAAGCGACTAAAACATATATAGTCGTTTTTTGGGTGTCCTGCCGAAAGTCATTTGGCAAAATTACACTTAACAAACAACGTTTTACAAAAAAAAAGTTTCGCCAATTGATCATTTTACTAGGTACTAGTCATTTTACAAATGTCTCACTTTTCCAAATGATCAATAGGTAAATTTACATTTTATAAATAATTATTTGACAAAATAAACATTTAGCAACTGAGTTATCAGACAAAACTACGATTGGTCTAAAAACGTTTGGTACAATGTATTAGGTATTTGACAAGTGTTTCGTTTATTAATAAATCTAAAGTTTTCACAGTGAGCGAGCGAGCTTTTTTGTAAATATTTTAATGAATTAAATGAATATTATTCTGTAAAATAGGTACTAACATTTTCTTTGTTATTATAATGTTATTATTATTATTATTATTGTACGTCCGAAATGGGCAAAGCTGTTGATACCTAAATTGTATCATATTGTGTGACATCCTTATCTTATCTTATCTTACAAACTAGGGGCCCTTACGGATACACTTCGACCCATTTGTGGATCTTTTGTGTAATCACCCCTCCTTCGCACTATTCCATCGCTTTTACCACCTCATTCATGAGTTGGATGATTTGGCGCAGTGGTAGTGCCTTGAAATCTCCTGGTTCCGGGTATCCGCTGACATCCTTTACTTGTACACAGTTTCGACAATAAATGAATATGAATGAATGAATGAAAGATTGTTTAGTCCAAAATACGCTTTTAGCAAAACAGGTGTTTATGGTTTTATGACCCTATTGAAACACAAAGGACAAGCCGGCCCGATAGATAACATTCATCGATGCAAATTATATTTCTTCATTCTTCATTCATGTATAACAAAATCTTCATTTACTTGCTTATCAGTATGGTAATATCTTCAAAATACGTCTTTATGTTAAACAAACATACTCTTAGATACCGGGACAACAGCGACCATTCCCAAGTACCGAGAACGGGCTCTCAAAACAATGGGTAAGTAATACGAGATATAACAACTTATTATCTAATGTTCATAATATATACGCTCACTTTATATAAACTCGTTTAGTATAACGTTTACTGGATATAATGAACGAAAATTATAATCTTAAAATATCTAATTTTGTAAGGTATAACGTTGTTTATATATAATATCAATTGAAATAACGATCAAAGCATATAATGTTCATAGCAGCTAACATCAAAAAGCATAATGCACAGTTGTTTATTGAATTTGTAATGTGGTTAGGGTTTTTCTAGGTGGTAATAAAAAAAATAACTAACACCAAAGGCTAATGCGGGAGCTTCGCTGCGCTACGCTCCCGCATTAGCCTTTGAACCTAACCTATCCGAGTCTCTTCCGCTCCGTACCGTCTTGCTCGCTCGCTTCGCTCGCTCGCCGAAAATAAAACAATGTCTTGCAGCTGTTTCAGTTAGGTTAAATGTTTGTTATGTTAAAAGAAATTAGGCCATATAAATCTTATACAAATTGAAGTTATATTAAAATAACGTTATATAATTTAAGCCTTATACGTTAAAAAATTATACTTTTTGTTGTTATAGCTAACGTTCATTATATCGTGTGAACGTTATTATTATGAAATTAGATATTTTGTAGTTATATCTCGTGGGACGCACCCCAAAACAATACCACGAACTCAGCCACCCGGAAATTACAGCAACAAGGTGTCTAGTTACACAACGCTATTTTTGGCCCCGAATGAACATAGACTGCGGTCAATGTCAAGAAATGCATCACTTGTCAGAAATGTAAAGTGAAAGATTAAACGAAACCCTAGCATCTTTACCAAATCAAGACCCAAGAATTGATAAGAGGGCGATATTTGCGATACTTACGATTGCGATAGGGCGATACCAACAAAATATAGATAATTGTAAAAAAAATGTCTGAAATAAATTATTATTATTATTATTATTATTATATTGGTACGGGTTTCCGATCACGGGCCCATGGGGACCCGGTCATTTGAAAGGCATTCATGGGGCCGAGGCCAACATGAAGAGGCCTTTGGTACCATATAATATAAACATGAAATGGGCGCAACTATAGAGGTCTATCCCCTAATACACCATGAAGATGTGCTAGCGGACAGTCCTCCACAGTTGCCAAACTATTGCCTGGTAGGAAGCGACTTGGAATGGGCCCATAGGGTTGGGATGATGTGGACAGGATTACTGGGCTATGGAGTGAGATTTACGAACACCTACCATATCAATAATCTCAATAAATTGATATTATTATTTGTACATAAGAAGCTGGAGGGCTGTACTCTCGTTTTTTTTGCGATACAATATGAAACGTGCACCATAATAATAAATGACCGTACAAAGTGATACGCCGGCATCCTAAATTATATACTTCACAATAAATATTCGTTTGTAATTGTGTCGTACAGACACATCATTCAAATAGATGACGCTTCGCGACAAATAATCGCATAGTAACAAAGTCACGTGACAGTTAGTAATAGATAGAAAAATTCGAACGCTTACTCACCTGCTATGGGGGTATAGCACGCGTCACGGAATGACGAGGACCCGGGTTCGATTCCCGGCCATAGCTTTACTTTTTGGATTTTTCTATGTGTTCTAATTTTCAGTGTCGTTTAGAAATTAAATTTCTAACGGTAAAACCGTAAAAGTAAACATAAAAATTAAGAAATAAAAATTTCTTGATTCATTTGATTTTTCCTATCATCTGAAAAACAGCGCCATCTCTCGTCCCTGGTGAGCAGTAGATGTTCCACGGGAGTTTGTAATTGTGTCGTACAGACACATCATTCAAATAGATGACGCTTCGCGACAAATAATCGCATAGTAACAAAGTCACGTGACAGTTAGTAATAGATAGAAAAATTCGAACGCTTACTCACCTGCTATGGGTGGTGTAGGGGTATAGCACGCGTCACGGAATGACGAGGACCCGGGTTCCATTCCCGGCCATAGCTTTACTTTTCGGATTTTTCTATGTGTTCTAATTTTCAGTGTCGTTTAGAAATTATAAATATTCGTGGAAAAGAATCAACAGTAACATTAGACAGGCTCAATAAATGAACTCGACACCGAGGTCAATCATACCAATCGTGGGATCAAAGTGAACCAAATCATCCCAGCCACTATCAACACGCTCAAGATGAAAGCAACACGAGTCATCCTGTGTTTACAAAAACAGGCCGGCAGATTAAAAGGCCCAACCGCTACCAGTAAAAATAACGACATAACACTCCTCAAACACACGTCTCGCGACCAAGTAACTCGAGACGACATAAGCGCACCAACAATACTCTTCATCCAAGACATTTCGTCATCAACCACGCAAGCACACCAATATGTGCCTAAACAACAGTCTCAAACTAATTAAACTGGATTAATATTTACTCAGGATTACAAGCTACATAGGCTACACAATATTAAGCCTACTTGCACTAAGAACTCTACTATACTGCATCCGCAAGCGCCGTCTAGAGAAGCGAAGAGAGACATCATCATCGCACAAACAGCAGCGGCAGGCCCGGACCACTTCCAGGCCACAGAAGATACATATTCTGCCAATATTATGTCACTAAACTCTGTGTCTCTCGTCAGTGCCCTAGTCACACAGGGTATATACTCTTTGTATTATGGAAGCAATGCCAAAATAAATTTATAAAAAGATTACAAAGAGAAGTCAACAATGCGGGACTAACAATCACGGCTGTCACCAAAGTTCAGCAAAGAGAGATATACGCGCTAACGGCGGCCCTAGCAGATGAGCTTAGAAAACCTAGTATTATTTGAACATCGATCTCTCTCCAGCCTATGTACGTCCCACTGCTGGGCACATGAGTATTATTACATCTCTATTTCTAGCTTCCACTCACGATGGAGGAGAGCTTTCATTTTAATATCTTTAATAAGATCCGCTGTAACCCAGACCGGATAAGATCTACAGGATGACATAATATTGTCTATTAATCTTTTACTGTCACTTCATTATCTTGTGTTTTAGCTGATTAAAGCCTATATTCTAAAAGGTCATGTCGTATCTTATATCAATTTAATCAGCTAAATAATGAATAAATCAAACGAAGCATCGAAGGAAGCCACATGTGGCACCGACACAAACGTCGGCAACTTGTCTCGATTTCTGCGGCCCGACAAATTTGACGTCGAGCCGACCTCGCCGGCCGCGGACCTGAAATGGACGCACTGGAGGTATACATTCACCAATTTCCTGAACGTTGAATCTTCGGAAGCGATACCAAGCTCACTAAAATTGAAGGTGCTTGTCAACCATCTGTCACCCACTATATTTTCACATATCCGTAATTGCGAAAATTACGAATCTGCGATCAAAGTTCTTGACAATATCTACGTAAAGCCGAAGAATGAAATTCATGCTCGCTATGTGCTGTCTACCAGAAAACAGCGATCAGATGAATCAATCGACGAATACATTCGTGCTTTAGAACAACTGGCACATAATTGCAACTTTCTACACGTCACGGCTGAGCAGAATCGTAATGATTTCATACGTGATGCGTTCATTGCTGGTATCAGGTCCTCGCCAATACGCCAGCGACTTCTTGAAAATCTAAAACTGTCCTTGGAAGACGCTAGGAACCAAGCGTTGTCACTGGAAATGGCCGTCGATAACTCGCAGACATATATACACGATAGTCAACATTTACCTATCAATGCTATCGATAGTAAAGATCCTCAACGAAAATCTAACTCCTATTCTCAGAACTTTCAAAGAAGAAGATGCTTCTTTTGTGGTGGAAATGTCCATCAGCGTAACAAATGTCCAGCTGTTAACTCCATATGTCAGCTATGCTCCAAGAAAGGACATTTCGCAAACGTATGCCGTAGCGGAACAGCGAGCACATCCAATGCCGTAACTGGAGATGACAACAACGAGACTACCACAGATACTCCTGTTGCTACTGTTTTCTCAGCTGCATCACCAGCAAGCTTACGCAAAGCTACACTTCCTATCATACTGAATGATTTTCGAGCTGATGCTCTCATCGACACAGGAAGTTCTGTCAGCTTTATAGATAGCCGTTTCGCGCAAACTCTAAATTTAAGAAAGAAGCCATGCCGTCGAACCATAACTCTTGCATCTTTGAATCACACATCTTTCGTGGAAGGAATATGCTACGCAACTATACAACTCGACAAACACACTTATAAACGCCAGCCTCTGCTTATTGTCAACAACCTGTGCGCTGACGTCATTATCGGACATGATGTCCTCAAAGATCACTCCAGCTTGGAATTTCGGTTCGGCGGTACGAGAGAACCTTTAATTTGCAACGTGATGGAAGCTTCTGTTCCACCTGCTTCAGTATTTTCCAACTTATCGTCTGATATTAAACCTATATCTATAAAATCAAGGAAATACAGTGAAGACGATCAGGTGTTTATCAAGCAAGAAATCGAAAAGCTTTTGGAAGATGGCGTCATTGAGCCAAGTATTTCGCCGTGGCGCGCACAAGTTTTGGTCACAGATGGAATCTCGCATCGAAAACGCTTAGTTATCGATTACTCACGCACGATAAACAGATTCACCGAACTAGATGCATTCCCTTTACCCAATATAGAATCTATTGTATCTAGGGCTTGCAATATCGGAAGGTTTTCAATTCCGGAACTGAATATCGGAAATTTAACCCAATATCGGAATTCCGGAACTGGTTCCGGAATTACTCTTTTTTGTTTTCTTTCAATTAAGGTGCAGTTTTTTTTAAATAACACGCCGTTTTCGTTACAAAATCAGTCTTTTAATAATGTTTGCTCAATTAGCCTTTGGATTTCTGTAAAAATATACATGAATCGCGGTGAGCAGGTAAGACTCGAACGAGGCGTAGCGTCGCGTGGAAACAAATAAATATTGCGTTGCGTTGCGAATCTTGCGAATTGGCATTGTTATTTTTTTTTAGTATGCTCCAATTCGTAAACCATTTGGAGGAAAACAATCAACTATCCGATTTATCTTGTCCTATTTCAAAAAGACTTAATAAAATACTTTATGATTGCAGTACTTTTGCCCTTTGTTTGACCGAACGACCCGGTTTTTTGGCAGAATCGGGCATTAAATGTTTGCCACAAAAATGAAATAAAAAAGTTTAGTTACGGTAACTGTCAGCTATCATTGTCACATCTACATCATAAGTAACATTACATTCCTACCTACTTAATCTACAAACGTTAGAAATAAAATAAAAAACAAATTCAAAGTATAAAACTGTAATACACAATGGATATTTATCTATTTAAAAAAATGTGCCGGGATGCAACAATGACTCGAACAATAGCCCCAACAAAATCAGAGAAGATTTGCGGCAGGAATGGTGTACGCAAGCTAATGTGGAATATTTCAAAGTTTACACGATGTATTGTTGCGAAGACCACTATAATGTAAGTAGGTAGGAGTCGGGAAAAATCTGATGTATTGATGTATAGACAAAATTATAGACAAAACTGTTTTTTTATTGCTGAACGAAGGTGATTGGGATCGGTCGGATCGGATCGTGCCAAAATCAACAAATTATCAAACAGCGAAAAAATTTTATTAAAATAAAGCTAAGTACGTAAAAGCATAATATTAAAATTAGTTGCTTGAAATAGTCAATTTTATCAAATAAAAGTGTTAAAAGCACAGCTTAAAAAATGAACAATGCCAATACGTCGTTTTATTTGTCAAATTGTCCCAAATTTATCAATACCGGAATTATCGATATTGAGTTGATCAATTCCGGAATTGAAATATCGTTCAAAATCGTCCGAGATTCCGGAGTTACGAGATTCCAGAATCTCGGAGTGCAAGCCCTAATTGTATCTAAAGTGGCCGAAAACAATTATTTTAGTCAAATAGATTTGAAAAGTGCTTACCATCAAGTACCCATATTATCAAAAGAAAAAATTTATACAGCTTTTGAAGCTTGCGATAACTTATACCAATTCACTCGAATACCGTTTGGCGTCACAAACGGCGTAGCCGCTTTCCAACGCACTTTGCAGTTTATCATCAAATCAGAGAACCTAGACGGAACCTACGCTTACTTAGATGACGTCACCATTTGCGGCAAAACAAAAGGAGAACACGACAAAAATCTTCAAAAATTTATGAATGCCGTAAAGAAATATAAACTCACCTTGAACGAAAAGAAGTGTGTCTTTAGTACCGATTCAATAAACTTACTAGGCTACACAATCCTCGATAACGCCATAAAACCAGACAAAGATCGACTGAGTCCACTGATAAATCTACCGATACCAACAGATGCAGCATCCCTTAAAAGAGCCATCGGAATGTTTGCTCACTATTCAAAATGGATAAGAAACTTTTCTGATAAAATTAACCCACTTGTCAAGTCGTCTACATTTCCTCTAGACAAAAACGCTATAAATAGTTTCGAAAATTTAAAAAATGATATCTCTAAATCAGCGCTGATTGCTATTAATAATGACGAAACATTTACTGTTGAGACTGACGCGTCTGAGCATGCCATCGCTGCTACACTGTCACAGAATGGTCGACCTGTTGCTTTCTTTTCAAGATCATTGTCAAATCACGAACGACGTCATTCATCAATCGAAAAAGAAGCAAGTGCTATTGTCGAAGCATTGCGCAAATGGCGGCATTTTCTAACTGGCCGACACTTCATATTAGTAACTGATCAACAGTCAGTCTCATTCATGTTTAGCCAGCTTCACTCCAGCAAGATCAAAAACGAAAAAATCGAACGATGGCGACTAGAACTTTCATGTTATAAATACGACATTGTTTACCGTCCCGGGAAAGACAACACAGTGGCTGACACACTGTCAAGAGTAAGTGCAAGCGTCGACACTAGTAATAAACTTTATCAATTACATGATGCTCTATGTCACCCCGGAGTTGCGCGGATGGCACACTGGGTTCGAGCAAAGAATTTACCCTACTCAGTTAACGATAGTAGAGCAATGACATCGTCTTGTCGAATTTGCGCAGAGATAAAACCTCGCTTTCATAATGTCAACAGTCAACTTATCAAAGCACTCGCACCTTTTGAAAGACTAAGCTTGGACTTTAAGGGTCCGATACCATCGAAGACTTGTAACAAGTATATATTAACGATCATAGATGAATTTTCCCGATTCCCGTTTGCTTACCCTTGTAAAGACATGACATCCAGTACTGTCATAAATTGCTTGAAAAACTTATTTTTCACTTTCGGGACACCTGCTTTCATTCATTCCGATAGAGGCCCTTCTTTCATGTCTGAAGAATTAAGAGCATTTTTGACGTCTCTGGGAATATCCACCAGCAGAACTACGCCTTATAATCCTGAAGGGAATGGCCAAGTTGAAAAACTGAACGGAACCCTCTGGAGGACTATACAGCTCCACATCAAATCTAAAAATCTCGATATCGAAGATTGGGAGCAGAGCCTACCCATCGCGCTGCACGCTATACGTTCTCTGCTGTGCACATCTACTAACATGACTCCACATGAACGGATGTTTATACATTCACGAAGGACGGGAAATGGAGAAGCTTTGCCAACTTGGCTTCTTACACCAGGCCCCATACTCATTAAAAGAAATGTAAGAAAATCCAAGTATGACCCATTGGTCGAAGAGGGCGAGCTTTTACAAGCAAATCATTCATATTCACATGTAAGAATGCCAGATGGTCGAGAAACGACAATTTCGAATAGGAATATTGCTCCACTGCCTTCTTTGGATGACAGTGATGCTGATGACGATATTGAACTTGAGCAATATCACTCAATTGACGAAGAAGAGACACATCCTGGCAATAGTGACGAGGCTGCTCGCGAGCGCCCTCCTCCCGCTGGTATACCAGTGCCTGAACTGCGTCGCTCCACCCGGGAACGCCGAGCTCCTGCCTACCTGCAGGATTATGAAAGGGATCCACCTGTTCCAGAAAGGGGGGGGTGAATGACATAATATTGTCTATTAATCTTTTACTGTCACTTCATTATCTTGTGTTTTAGCTGATTAAAGCCTATATTCTAAAAGGTCATGTCGTATCTTATATCACAGGACTTACGAGACCTTATTTTACCAGGTATACTTGTGTCGAAAATACCATAGATTATCCCATAAAAATTATCCACAACGACATTGACATTACGAGCCTCAAATATACATTCTAGGATTTGTCAGCGATATCAGTAGCTCGTAATTACCTTTACAGAAATTCCAATCACGCTTTGCATCAATATTACTGGGCTCAATTCTAGGGGGACTGACACCGGGATGGAGATTTCGAGGGGGGGGGGGGGGGGGGGGGGTTTGATACGCGTCAGTATGCGGAACTAGTTGCCCTCCGTAATCTCACTGACTAGAGCACCACGGGTGCGCCCTCGCACCAACACCACGTCTAACACTCCTCCATATACATAGTAATATTACCTCATTAATCTCTATCAAATTACAAACCGGTCCGGACTCAGATATCCACATTATATATCGGAAACAGATATCCAAAGGTCTTTACCATCGGCAGTTTCGAACTCACGTCTACGTCGGAGACTAATACCTGGACTCGCAGCCACCAGGACACCTCCCTGTCTACCAGTGGCGCGATCACGGCGTAGGACACTCCAGTCATCTCCTACTAGTTCTGAGTCCTCGACAGATACCGATAACCAGGACTCAGCAGCTACAACAATATCAATTTCATGGACAAGAACTCTCTGCCTAAAGATTTTCAACTTAAGACCTCTGACGTTCTGATATGCGATGCTGATAGAGGATTCATTATCTGCTTCTTGAAGAGTTTTTGGTTTGATTTGTTTGTTTTCGAAAAAAAAAACACATTTTAACCCTTAGCATTATCAGGCCACATATCCGCAGAAAGGCACTTTTCTTAGTAAGCGACAGGAACACCAACTTTAAAAGACCTGTATCGTAGAAAGACCAGTATTATTCGCCCGCTCTAGATTCAAGCACTTCTACGGTACAACTTCTCTGCTCACAAAGCTCTATCAGGTATTTTTCGACCTCTTCAGCATCAGAAACCATGTTCCATAGATGGATGTGCTTCCGCTCCTCGACCGCCCTGAAAGAAGAAACGTTTGCGCCTCCAGTGCAGCGTATTGAAGTAAGGCGTCTCTGCTTCTTTTTCCCTGTTACTACCCTCCATCCCTCACCCGTAGATTCTTCGCCATCATCAGAAGACGACATCTCGGTCAGTTGCCTTGCGCCAGAGCAAGGCCCGTGTTTCCGCCGCGCTTTTTGGCAAGATTGCCATTTTTGCTTCCCGAGACCAGTATTTCTAACCCCGACACCCTCGTCATCTTGTCCCCGAAGTACCGCAGAGAAAGCCGGTGCAGAGGCCGGTGCAAAACGATACTCCAAAGATCTCTCCAATGCCTCAAGTTTGACGCTTATTGTCTCAACCCGACTCATGTATGCAGTAAGAGCAGACTGGAACCGCCCCATGGAAGAAACTGCATCAGACAATTGTTCCGTTACGTTTGTTATTTGCTCACGAAGTAGCATCATTTCTAAGGCAGTTGAGTGGGTATCAGCACAGACACATTAGACTCAGGCGATAGAGGGGGTGAGCGCCGAGGGGCAGGCCGCGGTTGGTCCGGACGGCCAGTCAAGGAAGGCTTCCTGTGTGCCACATTTTTGATATTAACAGGGGTGCCTGCGCAGCTCTCGGGACAAACTCATATGGCTTCTTCGGATTCTGTGAGGATTTTATTGTTGCATTTGTGGTTTTTTTTATATATAAGAGGAGGCAAACGAGCAGACGGGTCACCTGATGGAAAGTAATCACCATCCCCAGGGACACCTGCAAGACTTGGGGAATCACAGGTGCGTTGCCGGCCCTTTCAAGAACAGGAAGGCTTGCTTTTTAAAGATCCCTAAATTGTACCGCTCAGGGAATGTTGCAGCAGGAAGTTGGTTCCAGATCTTTGTCGTACGAGGAAAGAAACCCAGAAGGTGGTACTTCCCACACTTCTCCATCATGCACTGCAGGTATTCTTCTCCCACTGACAAATTCAGTTGGCAAGCATGTGCCATGCCTGTCATCCAACACCGATCCCATCTCCGCCACTCGGCCAGAGTCCAAACGCACGCCAAAAGTACTCAGCCCAAAGTCCAGACAATTCGCGTGCGGACGTTTAGCAAAGATAGCCTTGACTGTTTACACGGAGACTCCAGACCCGTGGTCGTCAAATTGCGGCCTGCGGGCCGCATGCGGCCCGTGGCCGTTATTTGTGCGGCCCACGGCAAAGTAAATTGTTTCAAATAACGAAATAAGCTGAATACATATGTATTAGTGTGCAAAGGCTCTTGAAGCGCCTTCACATACTCTGCGGCCCGGCCCTGGAACTCACACTGTCACTGACGTGACAGTAAAGTGTGACGACCGCTGCTCCAAACACTACACACGCGTGCCAGAAGTTCTGTTCTCAACGATTCACAAATCACGCGGCGGATGATACGGAGATGAGCTACGTCGATCCGTAGCGCTTACGTAGGCTCGTAGCACTCCCGCAGACCCGTAGCACGCGCAGATAGTGGCAACTAATTTCGCGCCGAACCGCTACGCTTCCCGTGGCCTAATGGTCCGTGGTATGATAAAAACAGCGCAGAATTATAAATCGCCGAGATCGTCGCCAGTTCGAGTCCCAGCAAAATTGTTAAAATTTTGTAAATTTCTTTATCGCCACCACGATGCTCCGAGGGGAAGCGGAGAAGTCACTAAGCACGACCCGCACTCTTCCGGACACGCCCGGTAGGTGGAGCCGATACCGAATTATGTGAAAAACCTTACTTTTCTTGATAAAAGTTATTCCTTATATCAAAATAAGCCGATTAAGATCGGTAGCCGTCGGCAACCTCCCCTCCGGGTCGGGGAGGGGGGGTTAAAGTCCCGCTCTGCCCGGCTTCATTCTAAAAATTCTAACCGTCCATGGCTAGCTAATAGGTCGTGTTTGGTATCAATTTCGGATAAATCAATAACGTAGAATTCATTTCTGATATAAAAAAAATGCAATTTGTTAAACAATTAAGAAGAAAGAACAAACTCCAGCCAGCCATTTTATGTCGATAAAGATCCCTACTATAGGTACGTAAGCTGTTCACGAGTGCAAGGAACAAGGAATCGAATTTTACACTAACAAGCCAATAACAATTATTTTAAAAGTAATAATAATAAATAAATAATAATAAATATTATGGGACGAATTTCACCAATTGACCCAGTCCCAAACTAAGCAAAGCTTGTGCATACTATGGGTAGGTACCAGGCAACGGATAAATATCCATATAATAATATAGATAAATACATACTTAAACATACAACATCCATGGCTCGGGCACAAACGTTTGTATTCATCATACAAATGTCTGCCCCTACTGGGATTCGAACCCGGGACCTCTAGCTTCATAGTCAGGGTCACTTACCACTAGGCTATGCGGTCGTCTAATTTAAAAAATTTAATTAAAAATTCAAATTTAGTCAGAGATTCAACACGTCCGCTTACAACCGTAGCAGGGACATGAAGAAAAAGGAAAGAAAAAGGAAGAAAATATTGGAATGATCTGGTTTGTGAGTCAATGCAGTTTGCTTGCGAAGATGAGTGTTAGTACTCATTAAAGTTGGATTTAACTAAAAAGATTATAATATTGTTATTGCATTTCTAAATGACACTGAAAATTAGAACATAGAGAAGTCCGAAAAGTAAAGCTTTGGCCGGGAATCGAACCCAGATCCTCATCATTACGTGATGCGTGCTATACCGCTACACCACCCATAACTCTAATAACTACCATTATAACTATACGCACCAAACGTCATGCACAAGTTTGCTAAAAAAATAGGTTTTTTTAAAGCGAGGCAGCGGACCGCGAAGCGCTACTCCTGTTGCGGTACCCTTTTGCGACGTCAAAATGTTTCCCTTTCGTAAATATTATTTCAACCGATACATTAACGCGAGCACGGATTTAGTGCCGTCAGACGGAAAAAATAATGGGCGGCTATTCTTAAAGTTGATTTTTAAATTTTGTCATTTTATTCTAGTTGTTTTTTTTAGGAATATGATGGTGTCTTTCAATATTGACGACCGAGCCTGGTAGTTAGTAATCCTGAACATGAAGCCAAAGGTCGTAGGTTCAAACTCAAATTCTAAATAGTACAAAGGTTTTAATGTTTTTTTCGGCAACGCCCCGAGCTTGCGTGGGCAACAAACGATTAAAGCAAATTTTAAAATAATATGAATGGAACGTTCGTTTAATCGTTACTTCAACAAATTACTATAAGGGATCTTATAAGTTGTAACAAGTGCACATGACAGATAAAAAAAAATGAGTTTTCTCGTTTATGAATTACTAGCGACCCGCCCCGGCTTCGCACGGTATATTATGCATGTATTATACATATAAACCTTCCTCTTGATTCACTCCATCTATTACAAAAACCGCATCAAAATCCGTTGCGTAGTTTTAAAGATTTAAGCATACATAGGGACATAGGGACAGAGAAAGCGACTTTGTTTTATACTATGTAGTGATGATGACGAATCATATTTCTACTTCGTCGTGCTCATCTATAGATTCCATCTTGTGGAGAAAAGTCTCGGGTCTCGTTTAAGCTTCTCTCGTACCATAGCATCCATTAAAAAACTTGTCCATTCTGAATAACAACCGAAAATTGTAAGTTTCAAAACGCGCTCGACAAAATATCGCTCAAGTTTGAGAATAAGCCAAGCCCGCATTTCATTTCCACTGCCATTAAACAGATTGAGAGCAAAAACAAGGAGTTGGTCCCTCTGCAGGAAATGTGCTTTTAAAATTATTTCTGTCGCTTTTTCGTGTTTTTCAGAGTAGTTGGTTGCTTTAATAATATACAAGAACTCAGGTAAGAATAACATAAAATTTTCGCCTCATTACCGTGAAAGTTAGTAGCTAATACTTATTTAGTTCACTTACGCGTCCAAAAGATGACGCTAAATGTTCAGAACCGGGGGGTTATTGTCTAACTCGCTCGCAATCGCCAACGTGTTCATTTTGACAGTCCTTGTATGAATGTGACAGCTAGCTGATTCCGATGCCAATTGTCAGCCCTTACATGAACTGTCAAACGAAGACGATGGTGATCGCGAGCGAGTTACGTAATAAGCTTGCTGATCTAGTAGATGTGTTGCAGGCGGATTGTAGTAATATAATAATAATAATATTTAACCTTTATTCAGACATTAATTAGTGTTATTATTGTGATATTAGTGTTATTACAAAATGCATAGCCGTTTTGATCATTTTGCAATGCGGCGATTCAACGATTAGCCGGATTGAATGCAGCTGAATGAAAATTCGCCGGAATGTATTCGTGCCATACGTTTTTCAACACGGCTAGCTGTAATGTAACACGGCTTACCGTAATGAACATGGCTAGCCGTAATGTAACACGGCTAACCGTAATGTAACATGGCTGGCCGTAATGTAACACGGCTAGCCGTAATGTAATACAGCGAGTCATTAGCCGCTGCTTTAACAGTTTTTAGTTCAGTCCACTAAAAATCCATCTTTATTTCTTACTAGCTGTTGCCTGCAACTTCGTCTGCAAAGTATTCGTCTATCGCTATCCCGCGAAAATTTTCCGGGATAAAAAGTAGCCTATGTGCTATTCCAGACTTTTCTCTATCTATGTGCCAAATTTCATCCAGATTCGTTGGGCCGTTCTGGCGTAATTGAGTAACAAACAAACATCCATCCATCCATCCATTCATACTTTCGTATTTATAATATTAGTTAGAAGTTAGATTTGGTGATAGTAGTACGATGCGGCTAAGCGTGGGCCGCCTTATTGAAGAATCACAATCCAGCTAAACGTTGAACCGCCGCATTCCAAAACGGCCGGTCGTTCATAACGGCTAGCCGTAATGTAATACGGCGGATCACTACAATCCGCCTGCGACATAAAGATGGCGCCACAAAACTGAATATCCTCAATGATGCAACGCACCAGCAATCCTAATGATACTGTAGATGTCTATGAGCGGCGATGATCACTCACAGATGAGCCGCATGTCTGTTTATCGGCTTTAATATAAAAATAATAAAAAATGAAATGAAACAGGCACTTAATCCAGTTTAGTGCATTAATTGTTAAGCTGCAATTTTGAATTATAGTGCTAATTCGAAACCCGACAAGGAGCGCTGGGATTCGGAACTATTTCTCAATTTCGTAACATTTAACAACCACGGACAAGTCCAAACTTGAAGCGTCGGTTGTGGCACAGTCCTCATTAGTGAAACAGTACGAGATTTTAATAGCATTAAATTAAATAAATGAAAACCCCATGCATGATCGAGTAATCGTACGAAAATAAAAAATATTTCAATTTTATGCCAAATGTGCCTTACAACATTGCAGAAAAGAGCAGATGCTCTTCAAACTGCTGGACCGATTTTTACCAAATATAGCTAAAAACCTCCGCAAGAAAACTGGAATCCAAATGAATAACCGAAAAATTGGTGCATCAGCTTGAAAGCTACGATGCCACACATACACACACACACACAAACATCGACGTTAAACTTCTAACATCCCTCTTTTTGCGTCGAGGATTAAAAATACACGAGCAGCGCGGTGCGAAATGGTTACCTGCTTTTTCGTAGAAATAATTCCCTAGTGATGCTTTTCTCAGACGTTTCATAACGGACTACTGATTTTTCTTCTGAAACTAAGTGTTTCAAGATTTTCATAAGGCTAACTTAACCTTATTAAGGGTTCTATAGGATGCTCTCTATTATAAAAATATAAGCATCCGCTCAGATGGCCTCCGTTACAACACCCTACTATCCCCTTCATCATCCTACTTCCCTTTAGGTACACTAAAGAATAAAACACTTTTTCACGCTGCTATTAAGTTTTCTTTGTAACATTATAATTATCACTGGCTGATGCGACTTCGTCTGAACCCTATTGACTTTTGCATTTGTAATATTAGTAGGATCTTCTGTGTACTGTGGCTTTAGTAATGCAGCGTTGGAAACTTAATTGAAGTCCCAAGTTTTCGCTGCAGTCTGGAGTTTTTTCGAGAGCTCCATTTTACGAGCGCAGATTGAGGAATGGACAGAACTCGCAGTTATAAAACAGTTGCGAATATCCCGATCGCCTACAAAAGATTTAAAAATATTACTGGCTTTAAATATAAAAAAAAAAAACTTTCACTATGGCCTGAGTGGCGAGCGTCCAGCGGGGCGGGTAGCGGAGCGGGCAGCGATAAAGGGCCGGCGTGCACTCAGGACGCTCCCATAAATTTGCTTGAGTTTAAGAGGCTGACAACACCAAATTTTGTTGAAACTGATGTTAATTAAGCACTTTTTTAAGAAAAACTACTACACACAAAAAAAAAACTTTACTTTCATCATATTTCAAAGACGCTGGACGGACTCGATACACAATTGAACAAAATCGGCTCGATGGAAAATAATTGCAAAGATTGGTCTTAAAATCATCTGACTATGAAGCTAGAGGTCACGGGTTCGAATCCCGGTAGGGGCAGACATTTGTATGATGAATATGAATGTTAGTGCCCGAGTCATGGATGTTGTATGTATTTAAGTATGTATTTATCTACATTATATAAGTATGTTTAGCCTTTGCCTGGTACCGTTGCGTTGCTTTGCTTAGTTTGGGACTAGGTCAATTGGTGTCGTTTGTCCCATGATATTGAGTTATTTATTTAAACGGTTCTAGGTCTTTATTTTTTCGACGTATGGGTCTGCAATTAATAACATGAAGTCAACATATTCATACCTAAACTGCTAACGAGTCATATTTCATAAATAATCCATACTTTTTTATATTTTTTGTTATTTGTGTCTTTATTTGCAAGATTTTAGACGCGCGCCAAGGTGCGGGAATAGTTTCTTCTCTTTCACTAACCGGCACGCGAACCGTATGTGTGAAGAGTGGCGCTGCTCAAGGTCATTTGCTGTTGATAGCGCATTAAAGTGAACGCCGCACGCCCCGCCCCGCTGCATGTTCCGCTCAAGCGTTCGCTCAGGGGCCTCACCATGACGTCCTAATTCAGACTCATTTCAAGTTTTATCTGTCACTTTTAGTGTGAATCTGACAGCGAGCGAACCTAAACTGAATCGCATTAAGACGTCATGGTAACCCCAGGTCGTGCACAGAGGTTAGGGTGCCTAATAATGTGAACAAGGGTTCACAAATCTATTACATTCATATATAAGACATGCAATAAATAAATACAGTAAATAAATGCAGTAGAAATGAGAGCGTTAAGAAGTATGGAAGGTGCACTGAAAGATAGAATAAGGAATAGTGTGATAAGGGAACGTGCTGGTGTGAAAGAAGATATAGTGACTAGGATAGAAAAAAGTATGCTTAGTTGGTTTGGTCACGTAGAGAGGATGGATGTAAGAATATTAACTAAACAGATTTATATGGGGGGTGTGAATGGGCGCGTTGGGAGGGGAAGGCTTAGGCGGACGTTCCGTGATCAAATTGGGGACGTTTTGGTAAAAGGCCAGGTCAAGAGTACCCGAAAACGACGAGCATGTATGAAAAGATGAATGTGGATGAAGCGAAAGAGGTATGTCAGGATCGTAGCAAGTGGAACAAAGTACTCTGCCTACCCCTGTGGGAAAGAGGCGTGACGATATGTATGTATGTATGTATGTATGTATGTATAAGACATGTCATACTAGTAGAATAATTCTAGTAATAGATGAACAGCTAGGAGTTTAGAACCCGTTTAATTCTCGACAACTTCTACCTCTAACACCATCGAAACTTACACTGTATCTACAGGATGTTTGGGAGATGTGAGCAGGACAAACCCAACCAAATTCAGATAATTAAGCTACTGCTTCATACAACCGTTTTTTTTTAGGGTTCCGTACCCAAAGGGTAAAAACGGGACCCTATTACTAAGACTTCGCTGTCCGTCCGTCTGTCACCAGGCTGTATCTCAAGAACCGTAATAGCTAGACAGTTGAAATTTTCACAGATTGTGTATTTCTGTTGCCGCTATAACAACAAATATTAAAAACAAAATAATGATAATAATTAAGGGGGGCTCCCATAAAAAAAACGTGATATTTTAGCCCTTTTTCATGGCTACCACTCGCCGAGCTAGATCTCAAGAAGCGTAATAGCTAGAAATTTGCAAAGATTATGTATTTTTATTATGGCTACAACAACAAATACTAATATCAAAATAATAATAATAATTAAGGGGGGCTGCCATACAACACAGTAGTTGTTGGCGTTTTAACAGAGTAGTTGTTAGCCTTTTTTGGTACGGAACTCTTCGTGCGTGAGTCCGACTTGCACTCGGCCGGTTCTTTTAAATGTTGAAAACAAAAAGTACCTATATACTAAATATTTATCCGTTGGAAGACCTTCGTAAGTCAACTATCGATGCTCTTCGCTTTAGGTATCAGACGGATATCAGCAACACAGTTGACATTGTCAAAATGTAACTTTACTTTCTTTATAATCAGTGCTTCCGTAACAGCTAGAGAGGTTTTATATTTATAAATTAAATTGTAGTAGGGTGACCATTAGTAGAAAAACAATTTAACTAGCACACATAAATAAAAAAAAAACTTTTTGTTTAGTTCGGGAATCGAACCCGGTTGTAAGTATTGAAAAAAAAACATCATTTTTATTTGGATATCAATTGTGTAGGTCATAAGCAGTAAATATTACTGTGAAACATGATATCTAAAATAATCGATATCCAAATAAGAGTAATGTTAAAATTTCATTTCTCAATAGAACCAGTTTTTTTTAAATCTATGTATGCAATTTGTCTTGTCACTAAAATGGACGCCATGGTTCCTAAGAACAGATTTTAAATAAATAAATATCTTGGGACAATTGACACCAATTGATCTAGTCCCAAATTAAGCAAAGCTTGTGATATGGGCACTAGAAAACGGATAAACATACTTATATAGATAAATAAACACTTAAATACATATTAAAACTCCAAGCCTCGAGAACAAACATTCGTATTTTTCATACAAACATCTGCCCCGACCGGGGATCGAACCCGGGTCCTCAAGCTTCATAGTCAGGTTCTCCAACCACTAGGCCATCCGGTCGTCCTCATTTTTTTCATAGTTTCTGACTTCTCCATACTGACCCATTTGGATTGATCAATGATCACACTGTAGAACGATATAGTCCATCTCCAGCCTATATGCGTCCCACTGCTGGGCACAGGCCTCCTCTCAGAATGAGAGGGCTTGGGCTATAGTTCCCACGCGGGCCCAGTGCGGATTGGGAACTTCACACACATCATTGAATTGCTTCGCAGTTGTGTGCAGGTTTCCTCACGATGTTTTCCTTCACCGAAAAGCTCATGGTAAATTTCAAATGAGATTATCGCACATAAATTCCGAAAAACTCAGAGGTACGAGCCCCGGATTCGAACCCACGACCCTCTGCTTGAGAGGCCACAGGTCAAACCACTAGGCTACCACGGCTTTTTGGAACGATATAGTATTTGGGGCTTAATACCTACGTAGAAAAAAGTCCACCTTTATGCCCCCATTTGACAACATTTTCATTTTTATAACACCTGAAAATGTATATATGGTTCGAAAGCATTTTGCCTCTTGATCACTGCATTATGATTATATAATTTTAATATTGCTTATTATAGAAAATAAAAATTAATTAAAAACATGTCTTAATTTTACCAATTCTACCACAGGATAGGTGAAATGCATTTGCCTTTTTCACGAGACAAAATAAGCTACCATAATTTTGTATTTGACAACTTCAAAGTACAAGGGGGGCAACTCTGAAATTCTATTTTTGAAGTTCGTTGCATACCTTCTCTCTCACTCTTAAGTTAATGACTATATTAGTATGAGCGGAACAGCACGAAATGAACATCGAAAATCGAATATCGGAGAATAAGGCCCGACATTGTCAATTTGAAATTGACGTCAGTTTTTTTTCTATACAGAAAAGACAAAAGGATAAGTGTCTATTCTGTGGTAGTTTCGGAGTTACGCCCTTTTAGAATACCTAAGTAAAAATTAATAAATTAATTATAAATTAAATACAAACCCTAGCGAAAAAATTAAACTGTCAGCATGTTCATCTTTTCAAACAAAATACAGAGAACCATTAAAATTATAGGCTCAGAAATATGAAATGTTGTCAATTATGCTAAATGTGGCCTTTAGATCTTGTTACCCTAGGCGTTATCTACCCTGTAAGTGATAAAGATGCATTATTCATGTACAAATTTATTAAAATATTTGAGGTAAGTCTGTGCATCTACTGTCTGTGGGCTGTTAAGTTTTTTAACTTAATGAACGAACTTTTTCCTCGTCCATCGGGACAGGTCTTTTTAAATGTAACGCTTTTTACATTTATTTTGACACTTAGGGAAATGAGAAATTTATCTAAAGTATTCTGAAATAGGCACCTACATAATTATAACAGCGTTTTAGCTAGGTCTATTTTTGTAATTACCTTATCATAATTTTATTTTCATATTTTGTATGCCGTTATTGAATGCACCACAAAAGGTAAAAAAAATTGAACAAAATAAATATTTACCTTGATGCTTCGCTACTTACGTGCAAGACAGCCAAGCCTGCGCGAAATATATTTTTTTACACGCAATCCCTCCCTCCATTATTGCCACATAAAACACATAATAATAAATCCCACAAACTTAACAATCCCTTACACCACACAAACACTGACGCGTTTCGATCCCTCTACGAGATCACTCTCAAAGTCTGAATCAATAAAATAATTAAAAAACTTTTTAATAGCTTATAAAGAATTACTCATTTTAGGCGCGCCGCGTCAATTGATAAGAAATACCCGCCCGCGGCCATTTTGGTCCGCCGCCATTTTGTGGAACGCCGATTGTCACAGTGTAATATGACAGATGATGAGGATATAGTGGACGGGGATTAGACGCCATCTTTGTTGATCACGAAAGGGATGTGGGAGATTTTGTTACTTATTTTCCTTATCGAATGGCATATTGTGGGATTAAAAGGATTTCGGGATGATGAGTCATGGCTATAATGAGGAGGGTTTTAGTTGCTGTCAATAATCGTGATTCGATTATTGATTTTGATAGTTGGTTTTATAAAATGGTTTGAAAATGTAAATCTCAGATCAGTTAAAAGTAATACGTTTAGCGAATACAAAAGTGATGTTGGTTCAATTTAATTACGTGTTGATTTGTGAGTGTGTGCATATTGCGTGGCTTGAGCTACACTAAGTTTAGATGCACGCGTGTGCGTGCAACTGTATGCACTCGGCAAGGCTAGACCGGCCTCTATATGCCGTTTGTCAAACTCCGTCCTTACTACATTATTATAATAAAACGGGACTAAACTTAATCACGTAAACAAAAACAAAAAAGATGCAAAGTCGCGTCCGAAACGTCGAGGTATTTACAAAAATACTTTTTGTTTTTATTTACGTGATTAAGTCCCGTTTTGTTATAATAATAATGTGGGAAAATCGCGAAAGTTTGAATCCGTTCTTACATTCTATTTAGTTTGAGATTACGCTTCCACGTACTTAGATATGAATTAATTGCCTGTATTGAAGACCACACATATAATATAAGAATCAAAACAGAAAATAGGTATACAGAAGTAATAAGGTATCAATAGGCGGCCTTGTCGCTACAGAGCGATCTCTACCAGTCCAGTTCAGTTTCATTTTGTAGCAGTTTTTAGTTAGTTCGACACTAAGAAACTTCTGTCTTCAAATAGGGTAAATAAAAACCATTTCACAGTACAGCAGCTTAACATTGTACTAACTTAAATTACCTTTAAGCGCAGTTCAGAGCAGACTGGTCGCGTAAAACGAGTTCCGAACTTATCTCGCCTGACTAGTGTTGCTAACCTATAAAATTGAAAATCAGCGATTTGCCGTTAAAAAGCAAGTGACAACAGTATTTTTAATTTTTTAACGCGAAAAGCCAAACAAATTTCGTAGGTACATACGTCATATTTTTGATAGAACTAAAGAAACTTTTCCAAAGCGAATCGAAATTTTCATATTTTTAAAGCGCTCTACGGTTGATTTTTCTATTATTAAGATCTAGCTAGACTTACTAATAATTATAAATGCAAAAGTTGTGAGTTTATCTGTTTGTATGTCTGTTACTTTTTCACACAAAAACGAAAGAATTTGGGTGAAATTTAGTATGCAGACAGTTGGATCTTTGGAATAACACATAGGCTACTTTTTATCCGTATATTCTTACGAGAATACTAATCCCTAATTATATCTGTTTAAATCTATCCACATCAAAATTTCCTGGAAGAACATTCAATTGGTGGAATATAAAAATATAACCCCCTTATTCATAAACGCTCTGTACTTAGCCTTCTGTTAACTTAGTATCTTATCTGTGAAAGGTAAATGTCAAAGTGACAGATAAGGACAAAGGATTGCTAAGTTAGAAGAAGCCTATAGAGCGTTTATGAATAAGGGGGTTAGTCTTTAGACTTTGATGGGATTTTTGGGATTTACCATAGAATCATTGTAAGCAGACGGTTAGTCAACAGAATTATGTTATTTCGACCGCCTGAACATCAGTTTCCGGGCGAGTGCAGCCGCAAGAAAAAGTTACCTTGGTGAATAAATGCTTGGGAATAGGGTAAATTAGTAGTGCTGGCAACACTGAACCAGCCAGAGGGAGTTGCCGACGGCTTTATGAGCCAGTAATAGGTTTTCTGAGCGATAAGCTACTTGCTAAAATGTATGCAACAATGCAGTTAAAGCGTTAACGGCTTTTATAACTTAGCGATGGTGTACTTTGTTGAAATTAAAATGTGCAATGTATTAATGTATTAATGTAAATAAACGAATATCTCACGTTTTATTTCGTCGAAAAAGGTCCGACAGTTTCGCATCTTTCGAGATTCTTAGGCATGGTGGTTGTTCGCGCGCTAAAAACCTCTTTTGGTTACATGCAGTGCAGGGGTGCTCTATGGCACATAAAGAAAAACATCATCTGTCATATAATTTTTCTTCATTTCACGACGTGAATACCGCTACGTGTATATTTCTACGTATTATTTCTACCGCTCCTCAAGTTTATCAAGTCTTAAGTTCTGCACCCGCATCGCCATCCTCCGCTCCAACTACGCAGCCAGGAGTACGCCCTACAGGTGAGTGCCTCTCCACTGTCAAAAGTATATCCTTTAGGCATCAGCGCACTCCCGGCCTTCCGCTAAATTCAAAATTGGCTAAGTACACGCCCTAACATAACAGTGGTGGTGGTCTGTGCAATGTCTCTAGCATTGGTCTCGTCTAAACAAAAACCGGCCAAGTGCGAGTCGGACTTGCGCGCCGAGGGTTTCATACAAAGTCGGTAAGTTAATAACTCCAGTGTTAGTAGAGCCCTGGTCCTAAGCAAAATGTTGGTGCGTGAGATCATTTTAGATTGGTTACTTCCATAGACAGACAGACAAAACATAGGTACTCAAATGAATCAAGAATTTTACTACTTGATTTTTTTATGTTTACTTTTTACGGTTTGACCGTTACTAATTAAATTTCCAAACGACACTGAAAATTAACAAACAGTTCGCCTGAAAATCAGTGCTGCAGGTGTCTAACACCTCAGCGTAATGCTGAGCCAGCGACCGTTTCACTCTTGCGAAGACACACAACGCTGATGATCTAATTTTCATGTCTGTGTTTTTTTTTGTTTTTGTTGTTTGTTTTCTATAAAATTGTGTGTATGCTCTTATATTTGTGTGTCTTGCAAAATGAATAAATGTCTTGTTTTTTTCTTTCTAAAAATTAGTATAAAACAAAGTCGCTTTCTCTGTCCCTATATCCCTATGTATGCTTAATTCTTTAAAACTACGCAACGGATTTTGATGCGGTTTTTTTTAATAGTGATTCAAGAGGAAGGTTTATATGTATAATACATGCAGAATATGCCGTGCGAAGCCAGGGCGGGTCGCTAGTTAGAACATATAGAAAAATCCGAAAAGTAAAGCTATGGCCGGGAATCGAACCCGGATCCCCGTCATTCCGTGACGCGTGCTGTACTACACTACCCATAGCATGCGTCACCGTGGAGCCTTCTTGACTGGCCACGCATTTGCAATCTAGTGTGGTGTCCCTCGGTGGCGGTGCTCACTTACCATCAGATGTCCCACTACCTCGTTTACCTGTCCTTTTCGTTTTAACTCGTGTAATTCTTCGAAGCGACAAAGTGAGTGGCGGCCACTCATGCTTCCACGGACGTCAGTCGCTTTAAATTTTATTGCGTAACATACAACTGCAGTCTACCTGCAAATTTCCGCTGAATCTCTTCCACTTTACAGAGAGTGGATAAACACAGGGTTGTCAGCCCTAACACAAAATACCTCTAAAAATAACCGAGATCCCCTTAAAACCTAATCATAATTTGTGAGCTTTTCCTTTTGTAGTGTGAGCTGTGCCACACTCACACTCTCCCAGTATGTAACTATATAAGCCTAAGTCTATATTATATTAAAGATAGTATTAACTCAAACTTGGCTCATTAATTATCTCCTAACGCCCATCCTATGGCGACCTGTCACCGTAGGCTACCATTCAAAGCACCATCGGGACCACAATGAGTAGATTTAACGCAGTTCTACCCTTTACTACTACCTTCCTGTGTAGAAACGGACTCCCCCCATGAAACAACAAGGGAGGCAAACGAGCTAGTGGCAAGATGACAAGTGAGTATCACCGTGGACACCCGCAACCCCAAACGATTATTTTTTTAATTTTAATAGGAAGACAAACGAGCAAGTGGGTCAGTGGGTTGATTGCAGATGCACTAGTCTAGAGGGCTAAAAAATAAATGCTTTACGTATCAGTACATATAATTTCAATGCTGCTTGGTAGCAGAATTACCCGCCTTATGAAAGACTACAAAAAAGTGTGGCTGTCGACTTTGTATGTAAGGTATGTATGTTTATGTATATGCGTCGCTTGTGAACCGAATTTCGATGATTCTTGTTATGTTTTACATAAATATTTTTTATTTTAGTGGCAAACTAGCTTCTACCCGCGCCTTCGTCTGCGTAGAATTTTATACTTATAAACCTTCTTCTTGAATCACTCTATCTATAAAAAACCGCATCAAAATCCGTTGCGTAGTTTTAAAGATCTAAGCATACATAGTGACAGACAGACGGCGGGAAGCGACTTTGTTTTATAGTATGTAGTGAAAGTAAGTAAGTATTTATTGAAGAGGCAATCTATTTCGGCCCAGCTTTAACTGGTGCTGCGAGCGAGTGTCCGGGATTATATTTGTCATAATCCTAGTTCTTTGCGTAGCAAATTAACTATGCCGGTTACGGAAAACCTCATTTCATATAATTAAATTTTTAGATTTAAAATATCCATTTCCCCCTAAAATTGGGGGAAAAATCCCCCGAGTCTGTCAACCCTACGTGAACATATGAGAAATTTTTTATACACTCTAAAAACTATCTCGTCCGCGCAGCTTTCGCATTCAGCAATTCAGGGTTCCGCAGGGAAGTATTCAGAATTGAAAAATGGTTCTTCACTAATCAAAAATGGCTGTTTCATTTTTAAGGACCATATATTATTATACAGTCACAAATAGTCACAATAAATAAATATTAGGGAACAATTCACACAAATTGACCCTGTCCCAAAGTAAGCGCTAGTAAGGCTTGTGTTATGGGCACTAGACAACGATATACATACTTATATAGAGAAATACAAACTTATAATAATATAGATAGAAAACATCCATAACTCAGGAAGAAATATACGTGCTCATCACACCCTTAGTGGCACCCTTAGTGGTTTATGCCCTTACCAGGATTCGAACCCAGGACGCTTGCTTCGTAGGCAGGGTCACTACCAACTAGCTAGGCCAACCGCGTCGTTAAATGTTACAATGGCAAAAACGGAATCTATGATACCAATTGACCTACTTAGTCCCAAAATAAAGCAAAGCTTGCAATATGGGAACTAGACAACGGATATGTATACTAGCATAGATACATACATATTAAACATCCAAGACCCTGAAGAACTACAAAATGATGAAGACTACAAAATGAACGTTTACGATTATAAGTCAAGGACAAAGTGGCGTATCTATTAAAAAAACCGCATATAAATGATTGTTAAATGTGGTGTTCAATAAAGAGTTATTGTATTGTATTGTAAATCCGTTGCGTAGTTTTAAAGATCTAACCATACATAGGGACAGGCACACAGACAGCGGAGCGCGACTTTATTTTATACTCTTCTTCTTCTTCAGCGTGTAGACGCCCACCGTTTGGCATACGCCTCTCCAATCCGCCTCCATCCCGAACGGTTGCTCGTTTCCCTCTTCCAGACTGGTCCAGCTGTCCTTATGTCATCGGACCATCGGGCAGGTGGTCTGCCTACATTTCTTCTGCCTAGCCGGGGTCTCCAGTCCAGAACGCGCTTGCTCCACCGTTCGTCGTGTCGTCGGCACACATGGCCGGCCCACGCCCATTTTAGCTTTTATTTTATACTAGCTGTTGCCCGCGACTTCGTCCGCGTGTGTTTTTTGTGATAGTTTAGAGCTATTCTCGATATCAAAATTGTTATTATTATACATTTACAATAATATGTACTAATCCTTAAACAGGCACATTCAAATAGTTTTCTCGAATAGGTAGGTACTATGTACATTCAGATTTTAAGTATTTGTGAAAATTTTGTAAGCTAGCTTACCTTGAAGTGTTTAAGATACATATTGCGCTAAGGCCCAGCAGCGCAGCGTTATATATTCTTTGGCAGTGTGGTATTTAACCAAAACAATAAGAATCTTATAAAAAGTCTGAGGACAGAAACTTTTACAATTTCAGTAACCAACTTTTTCACAATAAAATTCTGACATGTTCGTAGCGCAGGCGTAAACGCGCCTTTGATTTTGCTTTTTTTAGGCAAAGGTACTGAGATCATACAGCCAAGTGTTTCATTCATGCCGCCCTCATAATAATGTCAGCTTATTATTTATTATTTACTAATTTATTATTTATATTATAAGAGTGCGTTTGAAAACCGAACGCGTTGTGAATAATAGCGCAATAAATAAAAACAAAGTAACGGTATTGCATATTGAACTTTAGGTGTTAGGTAAAGAACACAAATTCGGACGCCAATTTAGGTTGGACAAAAATGTCTTCGTTGAAAAAATACCTGTGCAGAAAGTAATTATTTTATTAATGTTTTTTCACAATTGACACACTTTTCCGGCTTTATGTCCTATATACATTTTCTTCATACTATTATTGTATTTGTAATTATTACCAACTACTTATACCGAGGAAAGCAGATTTTTTTGAGTTCCGCTATTTTGTGCGTAATCACCTCAAAAATCAAATTTCAAGAAAACTGAAAAATTATATTTACCTGTATTAGATTGGAAGTATATGTAGCAACTTTAAAAGGTTAAACTTCATTGATTTTTATTTTATAGGTGTATGAAGTTCATTATTTTTTAACACAAAACCCTCTTTTTTGCGTCTCTGGGTGAGATTAAAAAAAAATGCTGAAACAGGTATTTCTTTATTTTTATTACTGAGTATATATTCTGAGTTTCATGATTCTAGAACAATCTAAATTTTTTTTTTCATACAAACTTTAACCCCCCTTTTCACCCCCTTTTTCTAATATTTTCCAAAATTTCTATAGCCTAGATCCTATTCTGAATGTATTTAAATAGATTTTTGAACATTTCAACAATATCCGTTCAGTAGTTTTTACGTGATGCTCAGTCAAACAAACAAACAAACAAACAAAAATTTTAAAAATGGTTTTAATATGTTCAGTTACTTATTTTAAGGCACTCTGGTCGGTTTTTTTTTTTTAAATATTCAATGTACAGATTTTTTGGTCTCAACGATTTTATTATATGTATAGATTATGCAGTGATAATGATTTTCGCTTTACGTAGAGAGAAAATGCTTTCAAATTGCTACAAAGTTAGAGAAATAGTGGATACTTAAAATACCATTATCAGCACGGCTAGCATAATAGCGTGAGATAAACAACCCGTCCCTTTCTATAACGAACATTAAGAAACAGACGGGTAGTCTTCGCGCGTGACACAGCCCTCGCTCTCGTGGCTAGTGCAGGGTTGAAAAACTTCCAAACAGGAAGTGTGTCTATTTGTTTTTAACCCGTCTCCGTTTAAATTAACGATCCTGGGAAAAACTACACCGACAAGACAAATGACCTGAAGTCGGCTATTTTCCCGCAAATGCATGTAGAAAGAATATTCAGGGAAAGTTTAGGGGGAATCATTTAGAGAGGAGTAAAAAGAAGTCGCTTTATAAGACGGATGGCTTGGTTAAAGTCTTGAAACAGGCAGAAACCTTTTGTTGTAGAAGCTCAGACAACCAGTAATCAACGGTAATCAAAATGAGATTGAAATATACACTTTTAAAGATAAAAACAATCAGGTCAGTAGTTTTTGAGTTTATCACAAACAGACGCGTCGGAGGCTTTGTTTTACAATAGGTAAAGAAGTGATTTTTTAATCGACAATCCCACTTTGATCGCCGTCTAATACTAGCAATGATCAGATCTAGTTTAAACATAATAAAATGTTAACGTGAACAAGCATTAGGTTATTTGATGGTAAAGAAAAAGCGGTCCCCAGATTTCACAGACCCGGGAAGCATCAAAGAGTTTTATTACTTTGTAGATAAATAAATTTACTTTTAGTTCCTGCACTATTACTGATTTACAGCTACTTAAAACAGCGTTGCTGCTTGCAAAAGCTTTTGGCCAGTGTTTTTTTAAACTATTTGCGGTCACGGATCGCTTTCAGAACTTCAAAAAGTCCATGGACCCGTGTCGCAGCTTATTATAGCACAAATAAGCAAAGCCTATAATTAAAAACATCACTAAGTAGGTACAAATGTTGCTGTTGACTCCTGACACACATCTTAAGGGCCCCTAAGGGGTCCATGGACTCCAATTTAAGAAACCCTGCTTTAGGCTGGGCCTCATTCAAAATTTATTCGTCTGCGCTCAAAAAGTATGTTGTCTAGTTGTTTCGAAATTCGAGTAATGCGGTGACTTCAGCAAAGAGTGTAATTAAAACGTTAAGACCGCCCCTAATTGTTGCAAGATTGCCAAAAACGCTGGAACGTGCCATAGCCGTTATCGCGGCGGCGGCACGCGCGGAATATTCTCGCATCTCCCTCTAGATTTATCGCGATCATTGTGCAGATGTTGATATACTAGATATGAAACACTACTACAGTCTGGTACTCTATTGATTTGCCGAAAATTTTATTGCCGAATTTCACTTCCCAACCAACGTTTGGCCGAATTTCATTTTGCCGAATCATCATTATGGCAACTTGCTAAAATGATTAGTTTCATTTCCCAACCTCACGATTGCCAACTCAACGTTTGTTTTTTTTTACATGGACACTTATTAAAATGACATTATTATTATATATAAAGCTCGACACCCACTGACTGACTGACTCACTGACTGACATGCTGTTTTGAAGAACCCACAAGAGGTAGGGCTCGACTCTATACACGGTCGTATCAGAAATGCCCCCGCGACCACCAGAAAAATACGAAATCGACCTGAACGTGGAAACTGACCCGACACATGGGACAGCTCTCCGCGACGGCTCGACCTATAGAGTTTGCCCGGAACTAAAGTCGCTCAGAACAGCCGGCCAATGGGTGAGCCGGTCCAAGATTTTTCAAAATGGCGGAAACAAGATGGCCGCCATACAAAATTGAAACGCGAATATCTCAGAAGTCAATCGAGATAGACGGGTGGTGCTCGACCAAATGTCATTCAGGGTTGAGGGGGAAATCTGACCGAGTAATTTTTTTTCCAAGATGGCGGATTCAAAATGGCGGCCAAATTTTTTTTTTCTCCGATCGGATTGAAATTTTGCATCCAGGGCTCTTAGAGGCCACAGATTTGAATCGCATACTTAATTTTTTGATTCCGCCATTTTCCAAGATGGCCGCCATACAATGTAATTTCTGTATCTTTGACCTGTTGTTTTGAAGAACCAACAAGAGGTAAGACTCGATTCTATACACCGTCATATCAGAAATGCTCCTATTAAGACCAAAAAAATGAAAAATTGACCTGAACGTGGAAACTGACCTGACACATGGGGCAGTTCTCCGCAACGGCTCGACCTATGGAGTTTGCCCGGAACTAAAGTCGCTCAGAACAGCCAGCCAATGGGTAAGCTGGCCAAATTTTTTAAAAATTGCAAAAACAAAATGGCCGCCATACAACATTGAAACGCGAATATCTCCGAGGCCAGTCAAGATAGAAAGGAGGTGCTCGAACAAATGTCAGTCAAGATTGAAGGGGAAATCTGACCAAGTATTTTTTTTTCCAAGATGGCGGATTCAAAATGGCGGCCAAATTTTTTTTCACTCCCATCCGATTGAAATTTTGCATCCGGAGCTCTTCGAGGCCACAGATTCTATTGCAGTTTTTAATTTTTCGATTCCGCCATTTTCCAAGATGGCCGCCATACAAAGTAATGTCACACTCATTGACTTACTTGTGTTTAACAGCAGCTTTTAGAGATAGGGTTTGACTCTATACACCATCACATCACAAATTTTATCACAACTCCAAAAAAAATGAAAACCGACCTGAACGTGGAAACTGACTTGACACATGAGCCAGCTCTCCGCAATGACTTGCCCTATCGAGTTTGCCCTGAACCAAAGTCGCTCAGAACAGCCAGTCTATGCGTGAACCGGTGTTTTTTTCAAAATTGCGAAAACAAGATGGCCGCCATACAAAGTAATGTCACACTCATTGACTTACTTGTGTTTTATAGCAGCTTTTAGAGATAGAGTTTGACTCTTCTATACACCATCACATCACAAATTTTATCACAACTCCAAAACAGTCCAAAACCGACCTAAACGTGGAAACTGACTTGACACATGAGCCAGTTCTCCGCAACGACTTGCCCTATCGAGTTTGCCCGAAACTAAAGTCGCTCAGAACAGCCAGTCTATGGGTGAACCGGTGTTTTTTTTTCAAAGTTGTGAAAACAAGATGGCCGCCATACAAAATTGAAACGCCAATCTCAATAAAATCTCAAAAGCCAGTCGCAATAGATGTTAAATATTCGAACATGTATCATTCAAGGTCATCTAATAAAGCGTAGTTTTTTTCAAGATGGCGGAATCAAAATAGCGGTCAACTTTTTTTTGAGTCCGTTCCGATTAAAATTTTGCATCTCGGGGCTCTTTAAAGCTACCTACAGATTCCACCGAGTACCATTTCTCAGTGTGACCCCCAAGTGTAAAGCAGCAGTGCCACCGCCAAAACAGCGTCGACTTACGCCGCGACACTAAGAACGAGGCAACGATCACGTATAGGCGCGAATTTAATGTGAGCGATTTATGGGTCGTGCCATACAATGCAGCTCTTCTGTTTAGTACCATTAGCACAGTCATGTGCGCAACCGGTTTTTCAAAATGTCATTGTTTTACATAGAATTTCCCCATACAAATCATGACGAGGTCCACAGACTTTCTGATTACAAAGTAAATTAAGACACAAACGTTTCAAAACGTCAAAACGTCACCGTCCAAAAGCGTTGTGTGTCATATTGTGTGGCACCAATGCACTACAAATTTATATAAATTGTGTGACGTAGCTAAGAAAATTTAGTAGGTAAGTATAGACATTTGGCGTTCACTGACTTCGTGGTAACGACACTAACGACTCATAGACTCACTTGTGTTTTATAGCAGCTTTTAGATATAGGGTTCGACTCTATACAAATTTTATCACAAGTTCCAAAAAAAATGCAAACCGACCTGAACGTGGAAACTGACTTGACACAGGGGGCAGCTCTCCGCGATGACTCGCTCGACTGGTGTCCTATCATTCATAGATTTTTTTCGAAGAATATACTTACTATAAGAATAAGTAATTTGTTAGGCCCGAATATATTTTCTCGATTTTTTGAGCCGCCCATTCAGTAGCCGCTCCCGCTGTCTCGGTAGTCGGTGGTACGACCAAGCAAAAGTGCTGACGCAGGTGGCGTCCCTAAGTAGGCACTTCCTTTCTGACAAGGTACCAAAGTCAAACCATCAGGTCTTTTGCCATCTGTCCAGCTTAGAAGAGGCTCCAGCAAACCTCTACATGCCACATTTGCCGAAATCAACGCCCTTCGGATAATATCGATTAGCGCGTGATGGCGTGGAAATCTCCCCGCACAACGACAACAACTGAGAGCGTGGTGACCGTTGCTCTCCACCATGGTGCCACAGATGCACAAATGAGGGTCGCAAACATCGCAGCCCAGGCGAAGAGCCACCGCCACCCGCAAAGAGTCGTCATCGAGGAGTGTTCCCAGATGTGGAGAAGGAAATGCGTGTAACCGCGCGCCGGATTCCGGCCTAGACACTGTATGCCGCCTGGCCCTATCCACACCCATTGACCCCTCCAAAAGGCCATCATAAATCCACTTTACCACTGCCTCATCCCATGAGCGCCGAAGATGATCATTTTCGGGTACCGACGCATTCGAGACTAGACATGACCAAGCTGCCCGAGCATCAGAAGCATAAGGTATTGTGGCCTTGCAACCATCCAATGAGTAAATATCAATAACAAGGTCCACAGCCCCAGCCGCCGACGCCAGAAAGGCCGGCAGACTAACGTCCCGCACACGTCGTATGCCCAGTCCTCCATTGCGGATGGGGAGGGAAGCAAGGTCCCACTGGTCCGAGTTAAGAGAAACATTTAGCAAACACTCAACCGTCTCTTTCAGCACAGAATCAAGGGAATCCATATTCGCAGTGTACAGCCAGGTAGGATAGTTTTTTGTTTACATAGTTTTATTTGTAAGATCGAAATATTATTATTATAGAAAAAACTTGACTATTGTGAATATAAAATAATACTTAGAAAAAGTGGGTGTAGGTTAGGTTAGTACAACGACCACAACAAAAACGAAATGCTACCAGAAAAGCAGGTTAGGTTAGATTAGAACTGCGCCCCTACAAAAAACAAATTCTACCAAAAACGCATGGCTAATGTTACCTGTAAATTATCTGACTAAAATGAAAGTAGCAACCTTGTATATGTAATGATTATCAGTATAATGTTATGTAAATATTATAAGAATTAATAATATTTGATTCGTTATTTTACTATGTTCTACTAAAAAAAATGGTTTTAAATTCTCTGTATTACTTTTTTAAAAAACCGGTCGCTATTTAAAAAAAATGTGGTTAAGTTAGTACAACGACCACAACAAAAACGAAATGCTACCAGAAAAGTAGGTTAGGTTAGGTTAGAACTGCGACCCAACAAAAAACAAATTCTACCAAAAACGCATGGCTAATGACCTGTAAATTATCTGGCTGAAATGAAAGTAGCGACCTTGTATATGTAAAGATTTTCAGTGTAATGTCTATTATGTTAAGTCAATACCATAAGAATTAATAATATTTGATTCGACATTCTACTATATTTGTATATAAATAAAAGAGTGGTCTTAAAAATTAATGAATAAGTTTAAATGTAATGACTTTTTCATGAATTTGATCATTCTATGAAATGAGAATATGAGAAACAATTGCTGTGGAACAAAATTCTATAAAAATATTGTCTACAATTATAGTAGTAATATAGTTGTAGAAGTAGTTAGTAGTATACAACCTGCTCGACCAAAATTTCGTTTAATGTGGGAGGGGTAATCTAATGAACCTAATTTTTTTCCAAGATGACGGATTCAAATTGGCGGCCAAAAAGTAAAGTAAAAAAAGGTTAAAAATATTTGAAAAAAAAACACGCGAAATGCTTTTTACAAGATGACAGATTTCAATGAGAAGGAAGGTATGCGCTATGGTTTCATTTTAAGCTCCAATCAGTAGCAATAATCTGCTCTTCGAACCGAATAAGTAAAATTAGTGACAAAAAACGCATAAAAAGGTTAGAAATATTTGAAAAAATAAACTGGGCGGAAAGGTATCCTCCGCGGGCCCCGCGGGGCCCGCGGCATCCACTCGATACACTTTTCCAAGACAGCGGCCAAAGAATAAAGTAAAAAACGTTAGAAATATTTGAAAAAAAAAACAGGGTGGCAGGGTATCCCACGCAAAATACTTTTACTTTTTCCAAGATGGCGGATTCAAAATGGCGGCCAAAGAATAAAGTAAAATGGTTACAAATGCCTGACGCGAGTTTCACGTTTTTTTACGTTCAACGCCGCTAAAGAAGTTTTCACTTCAAAAAAAAGAGTTTAAACGAACGCATAACCAGTAAAGTAAAAAGAGGTTAGGAATATTAAATAAAAAACAGGGTGGCAGAGGACCTCCGCGGGCCCCTCGGGGCCCGCGGCCCCCACGCGAAATACTAGTTATTATATATAAAGCTCGATACCCACTGACTCACTGACTCACTGACATGCTGTTTTGAAGAACCCACAAGAGGTAGGGCTCGACTCTATACACGGTCGTATTAGAAATGCTCCCACGACCACCAGAAAAATACGAAATCGACCTGAACGTGGAAACTGACCCGACACATGGGGCAGCTCTCCGCGACGGCTCGACCTATAGAGTTTGCCCGGAACTAAAGTCGCTCAGAACAGCCGGCCAATGGGTGAGCCGGTCCAAGATTTTTCAAAATGGCGGAAACAAGATGGCCGCCATACAAAATTGAAACGCCAATATCTCAGAAGCCAGTCGAGATAGATGGGGGGTGCTCGACCAAATGTCATTCAGGGATGGGGGGGAAATCTGACCGAGTATTTTTTTTTCCAAGATGGCGGATTCAAAATGGCGGCCAAATTTTTTTTTTCTCCGATCGGATTGAAATTTTGCATCCGGGGCTTTTTGAGATCACAGATTCGAACTGCATACTTAATTTTTTGATTCCGCCATTTTCCAAGATGGCCGCCATACAATGTAATTTCTGTATCTTTGTCCTGTTGTTTTGAAGAACCCACAAGAGGTGGGGTTCGGTTTTTTTAACCATCGCATCAGAGATTTGCCTGTCTATACCAAAAAAATGAAAAATTGTCCTGAACGTGGAAACTGACCTGACACATAGAGCGGTTCTCCGCAACAACTCGACCAGTCGAGTTTGCCCAGAACAAAAGTCGCTCAGAACAGCCAGCCAATGGGTAAGCCGGCCAAATTTTTTTAAAATTGCGAAAACAAAATGGCCGCCATACAACATTGAAACGCGAATATCTCCGAGGCCAGTCGAGATAGATGGAGGGTGCTCGATCAAATGTCGTTAAGAGTTGAGAGGAAAATCTGACCAAGTATTTTTTTTTCCAAGATGGCGGATTCAAAATGGCGGCCAAATTTTTTTTCACTCTGATCCGATTGAAATTTTGCTTCCGAAGCTCTTCGAGGCCACAGATTCTATTGCAGTTTTTATTTTTTCGATTCCGCCATTTTCCAAGATGGCCGCCATACAAAGTAATGTCACACTCATTGACTTACTTGTGTTTTATAGCAGCTTTTAGAGATAGGGTTTGACTCTATAAACCATCACATCACAAATTTTATCACAACTCCAAAAAAAATAAAAACCGACCTGAACGTGGAAACTGACTTGACACATGGGGCAGCTCTCCGCGATGACTGGCCCTATCGAGTTTGCCTGGAACTAAAGTCGCTCAGAACAGCCAGTCTATGGGTGAACCGGTGTTTTTTTTTCAAAATTGCGAAAACAAGATGGCCGCCATACAAAGTAATGTCACACTCTTTGACTTAGTTGTGTTTTATAGCAGCTTTTAGAGATAGGGTTTGACTCTATACACCATCACATTACAAATTTTATCACAACTCCAAAAAAAATGCAAAACCGGCCTGAACGTGGAAACTGACTTGACACATGAGCCAGTTCTCCGCAACGACTTGCCCTATCAAGTTTGCCCGGAACTAAAGTCGCTCAGAACAGCCAGTCTATGGGTGAACCGGTGTTTTTTTTTCAAAATTGCGAAAACAAGATGGCCGCCATACAAAATTGAAACGCCAATCTCAATAAAATCTCAATTCGAACATGTATCATTCAAGGTCATCTAATAAAGCGAAGTTTTTTTCAAGATGGCGGAATCAAAATGGAGGACAACTTGTTTTTGAGTCCGTTCCGATTGAAATTTTGCATCCGGGGCTCTTTAAAGCTACAGATTCCACCGAGTACCATTTCTCAGTGTGACCCCCAAGTGTAAAGCAGCAGTGCCACCGCCAAAACAGCGTCGACTTACGCCGCGACACTAAGAACGAGGCAACGATCACGTATAGGCGCGAATTTAATGTGAGCGATTTATGGGTCGTGCCATACAATGCAGCTCTTCTGTTTAGTACTACTACCACAGTCGCGTGCGCAACCGGTTTTTCGAAATGTCATTGTTATACATAGAATTTCCCCATACAAATCATGACGAGGTCCACAGACTTTCTGATTACAAAGTAAATTAAGACACAAACGTTTCATAACGTCAGAACGTTGAGTGTTATATTGTGTGGCACCAATGCACTACAAATTTATATAAATTGTGTGACGTAGCTAAGAAAATTTAGTAGGTAGGTATAGACATTTGGCGTTCACTGACTTTGTGGTAACGACTAACGACTCATAGACTCACTTGTGTTTTATAGCAGCTTTTAGAGATAGGGTTCGACTCTTATACACCAACGCGTCACAAATTTTATCACAAGTTCCAAAAAAATGCAAAACGACCTGAACGTGGAAACTGACTTGACACAGGAGGCAGCTCTCCAAGATGACTCGCTCGACTGGTGTCCTATCATTCATAGAATTTTTTCGAAGAATATACTTATTATAAGAATAAGTAATTTGTTAGGCCCGAATATATTTTCTCGATTTTTTGGGCCGCCCATTCAGTAGCCGCTCCCGCTGTCTCGGTAGTCGGTGGTACGACCAAGCAAAAGTGCTGACGCAGGTGGCGTCTCAAAGTAGGCACTTCCTTTCTGCCAAGGTACCAAAGTCAAACCATCAGGTCTTTTGCCATCTGTCCGGCTTAGAAGAGGCTTCAGCATACCTCTACATGCCACATTTGCCGAAATCAACGCCCTTCGGATAACATCGATTAGCGCGTGATGGCGTGGAAATCTCCCCGCACAACGACAACAACTGAGAGCGTGGTGACCGTTGCTCTCCACCATGGTGCCACAGATGCACAAATGAGAGTCGCAAACATCGCAGCCCAGGCGAAGAGCCACTGCCACCCGCAAAGAGTCGTCATCGAGGTGTGTTCCCAGATGTGGAGAAGGAAATGCGTGTAACCACGCGCCGGATTCCGGCCTAGACACTGTATGCCGCCTGGCCCTATCCACACCCATTGACCCCTCCAAAAGGCCATCATAAATCCACTTCATCACTGCCTCATCCCATGAGCGCCGAAGATGATCATTTTCGGGTACCGACGCATTCGAGACTAGACACGACCAAGCTGCCCGAGCATCAGAAGCATAAGGTATTGTGGCCTTGCAACCATTCAATGAGTGAATATCAGTAACAAGCTCCACAGCCCCAGCCGCCGACGCCAGAAAGGCCGGCAGGCTAACGACCCGCACACGTCGTAGAAGGAAGGTCCCACTGGTCCCAGCTAAGAGAGACATTTAGCAAACACTCAACCGTCTCTTTCAGCACAGAATCAAAGGAATTGATATTCGCAGTGTACAGCCAGGTAGGATAATTTTTTATTCATATAGTTTTATTTCTAAGATGGAAATATAATTATTAGAAAAAACTTGACTATTGTGAATTTAAAATAGTACTTAGAAAAAAGAGGGTTTAGGTTACGTTAGTACAACGACCACGACAAAAACGAAATGCTACCAGAAAAGTAGGTTAGGTTAGGTTAGAACTGCGCCCAAACAATAAACAAACTACCAAAAACGCATGGCTAAATTGGCTAATGTGACCTGTAAATTATCTGGCTGAAATGAAAGTAGCAACCTTGTATATGTAATGATTTTCAGTGTATTGTCTATTATGTTTAGTAAATAATATACATACATACATACATACATATCGTCACGCCTCTTTCCCACAGGGGTAGGCAGAGACTACTTTGTTTAACTTGCTACGATCCTGACATACCTCTTTCGCTTCATCTACATTCATCAATCAAAATAATAAAATAAATAATTAAGAATTAATAATATATGTTGTACTATGTTCTACTATGTATATATGTATATAAATAAAAAAATGGTCTCAAAAAGTAATGAATTAAGATTATATAAAATGAGTTTTTCATGAGTTGATCATTCTATGAAATGAGAATATGAGAAACATTTGCTGTGGAACAAAATTCAATAAAAATATTTTCTACAATTATAGTAGAAATATAGTTGTAGTAGCAGTAGTAGTATATAACCTGCTCGACCAAAATATCGTTCAATGTGGGAGAGGTAATCTAATGAACCTAATTTTTTTCCAAGATGACGGATTCAAATTGGCAGCCAAAGAATAAAGTAAAAAAGATTAGAAATATTTGAAAAAAAAAACAGGGCGGCAGGATGCCCTCGAAATGCTTTTTCCAAGATGACTGATTTCAATGAGAAGGAAGGTATGCGCTATGGTTACATTGTAAGCTCCAATCAGTAGCAATAATCTGCTCTTCGAACCGAATAATTAAAATTAGTGACAAAAACGCATGAAAAGGTTAGAAATATTTGAAAAAATCAACTGCGTGGAAAGGTATCCTCCGCGGGCCCCGCGGGGTCCGCGGCCTCCACTCGAAACACTTTTCCAAGGCAGCGGCAAAAGAATAAAGTAAAAAAGGTTAGAAATATTTAAAAAAAAAACAGGGCGGCAGGATGCCCTCCGCGGGCCCCGTGGGGCCCGCGGCCTCCACGCGAAATGCTTTTTCCAAGATGACTGATTTCAATGAGAAGGAAGGTATGCGCTATGGTTTCATTGTAAGCTCCAATCAGTAGCAATAATCTGCTCTTCGAACTGAATAAGTAAAATTAGTGACAAAAAACGCATAAAAAGGTTAGTAATATTTGAAAAAATAAACTTGGTGGAAAGGTATCCTCCGCGGGCCCCGCGGGGTCCGCGGCCTCCACTCGAAACACTTTTCCAAGACAGCGGCAAAAGAATAAAGTAAAAAAGGTTAGAAATATTTGAAAAAATAACAGGGTGGCAGGACAGGATATCCTTCACGGGCCCCACGTGAAATACTTGAATTTTCGATTTCGCCATTTTCCAAGATGATCACCATTCAAGGTAGTTTCTGTATTTTTGACCTGTTGTTTTATAGCAGCCTTTAGAGCAGGGGTTCGACTCTATACACCATCGCATCAGAAACCTTACCAGAAGTACCAAAATAAGCTCTTAGAGAATGATGATTTCCTGGTACTTAAACTCTCCCTCCATCTTACGCCTGACGCGAGTTTAACATTTTTTTACCCATCCCAAAGTGTTCAAGGCCGCTAAACAAGTTGGTTTTCACGTCAAAAAAATAAGAGTTGAAACGAACGCATACCAGTAAAGTAAAAAAAAGAGGATAGGAATATTATAAAAAAAAGGTGGCAGAGGACCTCCGCGGGCCCCTCGGGGCCCGCGGCCCCCACGCGAAATACTAGTTATTATATATAAAGCTCGATACCCACTGACTGACTGACTGACTCATTGACATGCTGTTTTGAAGAACCCACAGGAGGTAGGGCTCGACTCTATACACGGTCGTATCAGAAATGCCCCCACGACCACCAGAAAAATACGAAATCGACCTGAACGTGGAAACTGACTCGACACATGGGGCAGCTCTCCGCGACGGGTCGACCTATAGAGTTTGCCCAGAACTAAAGTCGCTCAGAACAGCCGGCCAATGGGTGAGCCGGTCCAAGATTTTTCAAAATGGCGGAAACAAGATGGCCGCCATACAAAATTGAAACGCGAATATCTCAGAAGCCAGTCGAGATAGAGGGGTGGTGCTCGACCAAATGTCATTCAGGGTGGAGGGGGAAATCTGACCGAGTAATTTTTTTTCCAAGATGGCGGATTCAAAATGGCGGCTAAATTTTTTTTTTCTCCGATCGGATTGAAATTTTGCATCCGGGGCTTTTTGAGATCACAGATTTGAACTGCATACTTAATTTTTTGATTCCGCCATTTTCCAAGATGGCCGCCATACAATGTAATTTCTGTATCTTTGACCTGTTGTTTTGAAGAACCCACAAGAGGTAAGGCTTAATTCTATACACTGTCGTATCAAAAATTCTCCTATCAGTACCTAAAAAATGAAAAATTGACCTGAACGTGGAAACTGACCTGACACATGGGGCAGTTCTCCGCAATGACTTGCCCTATCGAGTTTGCCCGGAACAAAAGTCGCTCAGAACAGCTAACCAATGGGTGAGCAGGCCAAATTTTTTAAAAATTGCGAAAACAAAATGGCCGCCATACAACATTGAAACGCGAATATCTCCGAGGCCAATCGAGATAGATGGGAGGTGCTCGAACAAATGTCGTTCAGGTTTGAGGGGGAAATCTGACCAAGTAATTTTTTTTCCAAGATGGCGGATTCAAAATGGCGGCCAAATTTTTTTTCACTCCAATCCGATTGAAATTTTGCATACGGGGCTCTTGGAAGCCACAGATTCTATTGCAGTTTTTATTTTTTCGATTCCGCCATTTTCCAAGATGGCCGCCATACAAAGTAATGTCACACTCATTGACATACTTGTGTTTTATAGCAACTTTTGGAGATAGGGTTTGACTCAATACACCATCACATCACAAATTTTATCACAACTCCAAAAAAAATAAAAACCGACCTGAACGTGGAAACTGACTTGACACATGAACCAGTTCTCCGCAACGACTTGCCCTATCGAGTTTGCCCGGAACTAAATTAGCTCAGAACAGCCAGTCTATGGGTGAATCGGTGTTTTTTTATCAAAAATTGCGAAAACAAGATGGCCGCCATACAAAGTAATGTCACACTCATTGACTTACTTGTGTTTTATAGCAGCTTTTAGAGATAGGGTTTGACTGTATACACCATTACATCACAAATTTTATCACAACTCCAAAAAAAATGCAAAACCGACCTGAACGTGGAAACTGACTTGACACATGAGCCAGTTCTCCGCAACGACTTGCCCTATCGAGTTTGCCCGGAACTAAAGTCGCTCAAAACAGCCAGTCTATGGGTGAACCGGTGTTTTTTTTTCAAAATTGCGAAAACAAGATGGCCGCCATACAAAGTAATGTCACACTCATTGACTTACTTGTGTTTTATAGCAGCTTTTAGAGATAGCGTTTGACTCTATACACCATCACATCACAAATTTGATCACAACTCAAAAAAAAAATGAAAACCGACCTGAACGTGGAAACTGACTTGACACATGAACCAGTTCTCCGCAACGACAAACCATCAGGTCTTTTGCCATCTGTCCGGCTTAGAAGAGGCTCCAGCATACCTCTACATGCCACATTTGCCGAAATCAACGCCCTTCGGATAATATCGATTAGCGCGTGATGGCGTGGAAATCTCCCCGCACAACCACAACAACTGAGAGCGTGGTGACCGTTGCTCTCCACCATGGTGCCACAGATGCACAAATGCAAAGAGTCGTCATCGAGGAGTGTTCCCAGATGTGGATAAGGAAATGCGTGTAACTGCGCGCCGGATTCCGGCCTAGACACTGCATGCCGCCTGGCCCTATCCACACCCACTGACCCCTCCAAAAGGCCAAAAAGACAAAGTTAAAAAATACACAGCCAAAACAACCCGCCCCGCATCATTCCGGGCGCAAAGGTGCCAACCACATCACGCACGCCGCGTTGCCGCGTTGAACGGCGATGGACAATCACTGCATCAGGAATGATCCGGAATGGGAGTCCTGACCACGCTCTTGTAGCCGGCGGCCCACGTCTTTAAAAAATAGTTTGGCCTCCGAGCACCAACACCCCTGTCGTCTCGACCGCCAGCGGTACAAATAAATAATTTGATAGGCCCCAATATTTTTCTCGTATTTTTGGGCCGCCCACTCAGTAGCCGCTCCCGCTATCTCGGTGGTACGATCAAGCAAAAGTGATGACGCAGGTGGCGTCCCAAAGTAAGCACTTTCCTTTCTGCCAAGGCACCAAGAGCAAACCATCAGGTCTTTTGCCATCTGTCCGGCTTAGGCCCGGAGGCTCCAGCATACATGCCACATTTGCCGAAATCAACGCCCATCGGATAATATCGTTTAGCGTGGAAATCTCCCCGCACAACGACAACTGAGAACGTGGTGACCGTTGCTCTCCACCATGGTGCCACAGATGCATAAATGAGGTTCGCAAATATCGCAGCCCAGGCGAAGAGTCACCGCCACCCGCAAAGAGCATCGAGGAGCGTTCCCAGATGTGGAGAAGGAAATGCGTGTAACCACGCGCCGGATTCCGGCCTAGACACTGCATGCCGCCTGGCCCTATCCACACCCACTGACCCCTCCAAAAGGCCAGCATAAATCCACTTCACCACTGCCTCATACTATGAGCGCTGAAGATGATCATTTTCGGGTACCGACGCATTTGCGACTAGACACGACCAAGCTGCCCGAGCATCAGAAGCATAAGGTATTGTGGCCTTGCAACCATCCAATGAGTAAATATCAGTAACAAGCTCCACAGCCCCAGCCGCCGACGCCAGAAAGGCCGGCAGGCTAACGTCCCGCACACGTCGTAGAAAGAAGGTCCCACTGGTCCCAGCTAAGAGAGACATTTAGTAAACACTCAACCGTCACTTTCGGCACAGAATCAAAGGAATCGATATTCGCAGTGTACAGCCAGGTAGGATAATTTTTTATTCATATAATTTTATTTCTAAGATGGAAATATAATTATTAGAAAAAACTTGACTATTGTGAATATTAAATAATACTTAGAAAAAGGGGGTTTAGGTTACGTTAGTACAACGACCACAACAAAAACGAAATGCTACTAGAAAAGTAGGTTAGGTTAGGTTAGAACTGCGCCCCGACAAAAAACAAATTCTACCAAAAACGCATGGCTAAATTGGCTAATATCACCTGTAAATTATCTGGCTGAAATGAAAGTAGCAACCTTGTATATGTAATGATTTTCAGTGTATTGTCTATTATGTTAAGTAAATAATATAAGAATTAATAATATATATTCTACTATGTTCTACTATGTATATAGATATATAAATAAAAAAAATGGTCTCAAAAAGTAATGAATTAAGATTATATGAAATGAGTTTTTCGTGAGTTGATCATTCTATGAAATGAGAATATGAGAACCATTAATTTGCTGTGGAACAAAATTCTATAAAAATATTGTCTACAATTATAGTAGTAATATAGTTGTAGTAGCAGTAGTAGTATACAACCTGCTCGACCAAAATGTCGTTCAATGTGGGAGGGTAATCTAATGAACTTATTTTTTTTCCAAGATGACGGATTCAAATTGGTGGCCAAAGAATAAAGTAAAAAAGGTTAGAAATATTTGAAAAAAAAAAAACAGGGCGGCAGGGTGCCCTCCGCGGGCCCCGCGAGGCCCGCGGCCCTCACGCGAAATGCTTTTTCCAGGATGACTGATTTCAATGAGAAGGAAGGTATGCGCTATGGTTTCATTTTAAGCTCCAATCAGTAGCAATAATCTGCTCTTCGAACCGAATAAGTAAAATTAGTGACAAAAAAACGCATAAAAAGGTTAGAAATATTTGAAAAAACAAACTGGGCGGAAGGGTATCCTCCGCGGGCCCCGCGGGGCTCGCGGCCTCCACTCGAAACACTTTTCCAACACAGCGGCCAAAGAATAAAGTAAAAAAGGTTAGAAATATTTAAAAAAAAAAACAGGGTGGCAGGTTATCTTCCACGGGCCCCACGCGAAATACTTGAATTTTCGATTCCGCCATTTTCCAAGATGATTACCATTCAAGGTAATTTCTGTATTTTTGACCTGTTGTTTTATAGCAGCCTTTAGAGGAGGGGTTCGACTCTATACACCATCGCATCAGAAACCATACCAGAAGTACCAAAAAAATGCATAACTGACTTGAACGTGGAAACTGATCTGGCACATGGGCCAGCTCTCCGTAACAACTTGCCCTATCGAGGTTGCCCAGAACTAAAGTAACATAGAACAGCCAGCCAATGGGTGAGCCGGTCAAAGTTTTTTTCAAAATTGCGAAAACAAGATTGCCGTCATACAAAATTGAAATAATTATTTTTTTCCAAGATAGCAGATTCAAAATGGCGGCCTAACAATTAAGTAAAAAAGGTAAGATATATTTAAAAAAAAAAAACAGGGTGACAGGGTACCCCACGCAAAATACTTTTTATTTTTCCAAGATGGCGAATTCAAAATGGTGGCCAAAGAATAAAGTAAAAAGGCCACTAAACCAAACGCACATAGTATACATTAAAGCGACGAAATCAACGTACACTTCAAAAATCGAACGCGACTCTAGCTTCATTAGGTTTTCAAAATAAGCTCTTAGAGGATGATGATATCCTGGTACTTAAACACTCTCTCTATCTGACGCCTGACGCGAATTTAACATTTTTTTACCCATCCCAAAAAGTGTTCAACGCCGCTAAACAAGTTGGTTTTCACTTCAAAAAAACAGTTGAAACGAACGTATACCAGTAAAGTAAAAAGAGGTTAGGAATATTATTAAAAAAAAAGGTGGCAGACGACCTCCGCGGGCCCCTCGGGGCCCGCGGCCCCCACGCGAAATACTAGTTATTATATATAAAGCTCGATACCCACTGACTCACTGACTGACTCACTGACATGCTGTTTTGAAGAACCTGCAAGAGGTAGGGCTCGACTCTATACACGGTCGTATCAGAAATGCCCCCGCGACCACCAGAAAAATACGAAATCGACCTGAACGTGGAAACTGATCCGACACATGGGGCAGCTCTCCGCGACGGCTCGACCTATAGAGTTTGCCCTGAACTAAAGTCGCTCAGAACAGCCGGCCAATGGGTGAGCCGGTCCAAGATTTTTCAAAATGGCGGAAACAAGATGGCCGCCATACAAAATTGAAACGCCAATATCTCGGAGGCCAGTCGAGATAGATGGGTGGTGCTCGACCAAATGTCATTCAGGGTTGAAAGGGAAATCTGACCAAGTACTTTTTTTTCCAAGATGGCGGATTCAAAATGGCGGCCAAATTTTTTTTTGCTCCGATCCGACTGAAATTTTGCATCCGGGGCTCTTCGAGGCCACAGATTCTATTGCTGTTTTTATTTTTTCGATTCCGCCATTTTCCAAGATGGCCGCCATACAATGTAATTTCTGTATCTTTGACCTGTTGTTTTGAAGAACCAACAAGAGGTAAGACTCGATTCTATACACCGTCATATCAGAAATGCTCCTTTTAAGACAAAAAAAATGAAAAATTGACCTGAACGTGGAAACTGACCTGACACATGGGGCAGTTCTCCGCAACAGCTCGACCAATCGAGTTTGCCCAGAACAAAAGTCGCTCAGAACAGCCAGCCAATGGGTAAGCTGGCCAAATTTTTTAAAAATTGCGAAAACAAAATGGCCGCCATACAACATTGAAACGCGAATATCTCCGAGCCCAGTCGAGATAGATGGGTGGTGCTCGACCAAATATCATTCAGAGTTGAAGGGGAAATCTGATTAAGTATTTTTTTTCCAAGATGGCGGATTCAAAATGGCGGCCAAATTTTTTTTCACTCCGATCCGATTGAAATTTTGCATCCGGGGCTCTTTGGGGCCACAAATTCTATTGCTGTTTTTATTTTTTCGATTCCGCCATTTTCCAAGATGGCCGCCATACAAAGTAATGTCTGATTCATAGACTCGCTTGTGTTTTATAGCAACTTTTAAGAGTTAGGGTTTGACTCTATACACCATCGCATCACAAATTTTATCACAAGTTCCAAAAAAATGCGAAACCGACCTGAACGTGGTAACTGACTTGACACATGGGGCAGTTCTCCGCGATGACTGGCCCTATCGAGTTTACCCTGAACTAAAGTCGCTCAGAACAGCCAGTTTATGGGTGAACCGATCAAATTTTTTCAAAATCGCGAAAACAAGATGGCCGCCATACAAAATTGAAACGCCAATCTCAATAAAATCTCAAAGGCCAGTCGCAATAGATGTTAAATATTCGAACATGTATTATTCAAGGTCATCTAATAAAGCGTAGTTTTTTTCAAGATGGCGGAATCAAAATGGCGGCCAACTTTTTTTTGAGTCCGTTCCGATTGAAATTTTGCATCTGGGGCTCCTTTAAGGCTACAGATTCCACCGAGTACCATTTTCTCAGTGTGACCCCCAAGTGTAAAGCAGCAGTGCCACCGCCAAAACAGCGTCGACTTACGCCGCGACACTAAGAACGAGGCAACGATCACGTATAGGCGTGAATTTAATGTGAGCGATTTATGGGTCGTGCCATGCAATGCAGCTCTTCTGTTTAGTACCACTACCACAGTCGCGTAAGCCACCGGTTTTTCGAAATGTCATTGTTTTACATAGAATTTCCCCATACAAATCATGACGAGGTCCACAGACTTTCTGATTAACTACAAAGTAAATTAAGACACAAACGTTTCGTAACGTCAGAACGTCACCGTCCAAAAACGTTGTGTGTCATATTCGTACACGTTGGATATTGTTTGGCACCGATGCACTACAAATTTATGTAAATTGTGTAGGTAGCACAATGACGTAGCTAATAAAATTTAGTAGGTATAGACATTTGGCGTTCAGGTAACGACTTATAGACTCACTTGTGTTTTATAGCAGCTTTTAGAGATAGGGTTCGACTCTATACACCATTGCGTCAAAATTTTTATCACAAGTTCCAAAAAAATGCAAAACGACCTGAACGTGGAAATTGACTTGACACAGGGGGCAGCTCTCTGCGATGACTTGCTCGACTTGTGTCCTTTCATTCATAGAATTTTTTCGAAGAATATACTAACTATAAGAATATTAAATCCAATATTTTCATTTCAAATAAGCTTCTTCATTTCAATGAAACATAATTTAAAGAAAATTTTCTTGATGAATTTTATTTTGTAGAATTTAGTACTATTTATTTCGAAAATTCCTTCAACATCGAGAGGAAACTTTGTACACATCTGCGAAAAATTCAATGGTGTGTGCGAAGTTCCCAATCCGCACTGGGCCCGCGTGGGAACTATAGCCCAAACCCTTCAATTCTACTGGAGGAGGCCTATGCCTAGAGGCACACCGAATTACGCAATTTAATAAAAAACACAAAAAGTGAAGACATACGTAAAAATAAATTGTAGTTATTTTGAAATAAAAAAAGCTATAAATAAATGAATATAAACAGACAAAGTTAAAAAATTTAAATTAAATTTAGTATGTAATAACGCGCTGTAAGCATGCGACCACAGCAGCAGATAAACCATATGTGGTTTTCGCTCGCTGTTCACACAAAATCTGGTATTTTTTGTAATTGATTTGAATAAATAATAAAAAAAAAAAAAAAAAAAAAAAAAACTGCCAAAACAACCCGCCCCGCATCATTCCGGGCGCAAAGGTGTCCATCACACTCGCCGCGTTGCCGCGTTGAACGTCTTTAAAAAATAGCTTGGCCTCCGAGCACCAACACCCTGTCGTCTCAACCGCCAGCGGTACAAATAAATAATTTGACAGGCCCAAATGTTTTTCTCGTTTTTTCGGGCTGCCCACTCAGTAGCCGCTCCCGCTATCTCGGTGGTACGACCAAGCAAAAGTGCTGACGCAGGTGGCGTCCCAAAGTAGGCTCTTTCCTTTCTGCCATGGCACCAAGGTCAAACCATTAGGTCTTTTGCCATCGGTCCGGCTTAGACCCGGAGGCTCCAGCATACATGCCACATTTGTCGAAATCAACGCCCTTTGGATAATAACGTTTAGCGCGTGATGGCGTGGAAATCACCCCGCACAACGACAAACACTGAGAGCGTGGTGACTGTAGCTCGCGTCGCTCGTGTTGCCGCGTCTTGCAAACATCGCAGCCCAGGCGAAGAGCCACCGCCACCCGCAAAGAGTCGTCATCGAGGAGCGTTCCCAGATGTGGAGAAGGAAATGCGTGTAACCGCGCGCCGGATTCTTGCCTAGACACTGCATGCCGCCTGGCCCTATCCACATCCACTGACCTCATCAAAAGGCCACCATAAATCCACATCACCACTGCCTAATCCCATGAGCGCTGAGGATGATCATTTTCGGGTACCGACGCATTCGGGACTAGACACGACCAAGCTGCTCGAGCATCAGAAGCGTAAGGTATTGTGGCCTTGCAACCATCCAATGAGTAAATATCAGTAACAAGGTCTACAGCCCCAGCTGCCGACGCCAGAGAGGCCGGCAGACTAACGTCCCGCACACGTCGTATGCCCAGTCCTCCATTGCGGATGGGGAGAGAAGCAAGGTGCCACTGGTCCGAGTTAAGAGAAACATTTAGCAAACACTCAACCGTCTCTTTCAGCACAGAATCAAGGGAATCCATATTCGCAGTGTACAGCCAGGTAGGATAGTTTTTTGTTCACATAGTTTTATTTCTAAGATTGAAATATTATTATTATAGAAAAAACTTGACTATTGTGAATATAAAATAATACTTAGAAAAAGTAGGTGTAGGTTAAGTTAGTACAACAACCACAACAAAAACGAAATGCTACCAGAAAAGTAGGTTAGGTTAGGTTAGAACTGCGCCCCAACAAAAAACAAATTCTACCAAAAACGTATGGCTTATGTTACCTGTAAATTATCTGGCTGAAATGAAAGTAGCAACCTTGTATACGTAATGATTATAAGTGTAATGTCTATAATGTTATGTAAATAATATAACAATTAATAATATTTGATTCGTCATTCTACTATGTTCTACTAAAAAATATGGTTTTAAATTCACTGTATTACTTTAAAAAAAACCGGTCGCTATTTAAAAAAAATGTGGTTAAGTTAGTACAACGACCACAACAAAAACGAAATGCTACCAGAAAAGTAGGTTAGGTTAGGTTAGAACTGCGACCTAACAAAAAACAAATTCTACCAAAAAGGCATGGCTAATGACCTGTAAATTATCTGGCTGAAATGAAAGTGGCGACCTTGTATATGTAATGATTTTCAGTGTAATGTCCATTATGTTAAGTCAATAACATAAGAATTAATAATATTTGATTCGACATTCTACTATATTTGTATGTAAATAAAAAAATGGTCTTAAAAATTTATGAATAAGTTTAAATGTAATGAGTTTTTCATGAATTGATACAATTATAGTAGTAATATAGTTGTAGTAGTAGTTAGTAGTATACCTGCCCACCTGCAACCTGCTCGACCAAAATTTCGTTTAATGTGGGAGGGGTAATCTAATGAACCAAATTTTTTTCCAAGATGACGGATTCAAATTGGCGGCCAAAGAATAAAGTAAAAAAGGTTAGAAATATTTGAGAAAAAAAAAACAGGGCGGCAGGGTGCCCTCCGCGGGCCCCGCGAGGCCCGCGGCCCCCACGCGAAATGCTTCTTGCAAGATGCTTTTATTTTTTCCAAGATGATCAACATTCAAGGTAATTTCTGTATTTTTGACCTTTTGTTTTATAGCAGCCTTTAGAGGACGGGTTCGACTCTATACACCATCGCATCAGAAACCTTACCAGAATGCATAACTGACTTGAACGTGGAAACTGATCTGGCACATGGGCCAGCTCTCTGCAACAACTTGCCCTATCGAGGTTGCCCAGTACTAAAGTAAAATAGAACAGCTAGCCAATGGGTGAGCCGGTCAAAGATTTTTTTTCAAAATTGCGAAAACAAGATTGCCGTCATACAAAATTGAAATAATATTTTTTTCCAAGAAAGCGGATTCAAAATGGCGGCCTAACAATTAAGTAAAAAAGGCAATATATATTAAAAAAAAACAGGGTGGCAGGGTACACCACGCAAAATACTTTTACTTTTTCCAAGATGGCGCATTCAAAATGGCGGCCAAAGAATAAAGTAAAAATGCCACTAGACCAAACGCACATACGTTAAAGCGACGAAATCAACGTACACTTCAAAAATCGAACGCGACTCTAGCTTCATTCGTATTTCAAAATAAACTCTTAGAGGATCATGATATCCTGGTACTTAAACTCTCCCTCCATCTTACGCCTGACGCGAGTTTAACATTTTTTTACCAATCCCAAAAAGTGTTCAACGCCGCGAAAGAAGTTTTCACTTCAAAAAAAAGAGTTGAAACGAACGCATACCAGTAAAATAAAAAGAGGTTAGGAATAATAATAAAAAAGGTGGCAGAGGACCTCCGCGGGCCCCTCGGGGCCCGCGGCCCCCACGCGAAATACTAGTTATTATAATATATAAAGCTCGATACCCACTCACTGACTGACTGACATGCTGTTTTGAAGAACCCGGAAGGGGTAGGGCTCGACTCTATACACGGTCGTATCAGAAATGGCCCTGCGACCACCAGAAAAATACGAAATCGACCTGAACGTGGAAACTGACCCGACACATGGGGCAGCTCTCCGCGACGGCTCGACTTATAGAGTTGGCCCCGAACTAAAGTCACTCAGAACAGCCGGCCAATGGGTAAGCCGGTCCAAGATTTTTCAAAATGGCGGAAACAAGATGGCCGCCATACAAAATTGAAACGCGAATATCTCAGAAGCCAGTCGAGATAGATGGGTGGTGCTCGACCAAATGTCATTCAGGGTTGAGGGGGAAATCTGACCGAGTATTTTTTTTTCCAAGATGGCGGATTCAAAATGGCGGCCAAATTTTTTTTTTCTCCGATCGGATTGAAATTTTGCATCCGGGGCTCTAAGAGGCCACAGATTCGAACTTCGTACTTAATTTTTTGATTCCGCCATTTTCCAAGATGGCCGCCATACAATGTGATTTCTGTATCTTTGACCTGTTGTTTTGAAGAACTCACAAGAGGTGGGGTTCGATTTTTTAAACCATCGCATCAGAGATTTGCCTATCAGTACCAAAAAAATGAAAAATTGACCTGAACGTGGAAACTGACCTGACACATGGGACAGTTCTCCGCGATGACTTACCCTATCGAGTTTGCCCTGAACTAAAGTCGCTCAGAACAGCCAGCCAATGGGTGAACCAGTCAAATTTTTTTTAAATTGCGGAAACAAAATGGCCGCCATACAACATTGAAACGCGAATATCTCCGAGGCCAGTCGAGATAGATGGGGAGTGCTCGAACAAATGTCGTTCAGAGTTGAAGGGGAAATCTGACCATGTAAATATTTTTCCAAGATGGCGGATTCAAAATGGCGGCCAAATTTTTTTTCACTCTGATCCGATTGAAATTTTGCATTCGGGGCTCTTTGAGGCCACAAATTCTATTGCTGTTTTTATTTTTTCGATTCCGCCATTTTCCAAGATGGCCGCCATACAAAGTCATGTCTGATTCATGGACTCGCTTGTGTTTTATAGCAACTTTTAGAGTTAGGGTTTGACTCTATACACCATCACATCACAAATTTTATCACAAATCAAAAAAAAATGCAAAACCGACCTGAACGTGGAAACTGACTTGACACATGGGGCAGCTCTTCGCGATGACTGGCCCTATCCAGTTCGCCCTGAACTAAAGTCGCTCAGAACAGCCAGTCTATGGGTGAACCGGTGTTTTTTTTTCAAAATTGCGAAAACAAGATGGCCGCCATACAAAATTGTAACGCCAATCTCAATAAAATCTCAAATGCCAGTCGCAATAGATGTTAAATATTCGAACATGTATCATTCAAGGTCATCTAATAAAGCGTAGTTTTTTTCAAGATGGCGGATTCAAAATGGCGGTCAACTTTTTTTTGAGTCCGTTCCGATTGAAATTTTGCATCCGGGGCTCTTTAAAGCTACAAATTCCACCGAGTACCATTTCTCAGTGTGACCCCCAAGTGTAAAGCAGCAGTGCCACCGCCAAAACAGCGTCGACTTACGCCGCGACACTAAGAACGAGGCAACGATCACGTATAGGCGCGAATTTAATGTGAGCGATTTATGGGTCGTGCCATACAATGCAGCTCTTCTGTTTAGTACCACTAGCACAGTCGCGTGCGCAACCGGTTTTTCAAAATGTCATTGTTTTACATAGAATTTCCCCATACAAATCATGACGAGGTCCACAGGCTTTCTGATTACAAAGTAAATTAAGACACAAACGTTTCATAACGTCAGAACGTCACCATCGAAAAACGTTGTGTATCATATTGTGTGGCACCAATGCACTACAAATTTATATAAATTGTGTGACGCAGCTAAGAAAATTTAGTAGGTAGGTATAGACATTTGGCGTTCACTGACTTTGTGGTAACGACACTAACGACTCATAGACTCACTTGTGTTTTATAGCAGCTTTTAGAGATAGGGTTCGACTCTTATACACCAACGCGTCAAAATTTTATCACAAGTTCCAAAAAAATGCAAACCGACCTGAACGTGGAAACTGACTTGACACAGGGGGCAGCTCTCCGCGATGACTCGCTCGACTGGTGTCCTTTCATTCATAGAATTTTTTCGAAGAATATAATTACTATAAGAATAAGTAATTTGATAGGCCCGAATATATTTTCTATTTTCGATTTTTTGGGCCGCCCATTCAGTAGCCGCTCCCGCTGTCGCGGTAGTCGGTGGTACGACCAAGCAAAAGTGCTGACGCAGGTGGCGTCCCAAAGTAGGCACTTCCTTTCTGCCAAGGTACCAAAGTCAAACCATCAGGTCTTTTGCCATCTGTCCGGCTTAGAAGAGGCTCCAGCATACCTCTACATGCCACATTTGCCGAAATCAACGCCCTTCGGACAACGACAACAACTGAGAGCGTGGTGACCGTTGCTCTCCACCATGGTGCCACAGATGCACAAATGAAAGAAAGAAGAAGAAAGAAGACATTTATTCATTTTGCAAGACACACAAATGAGGGTCACAAACATCGCAGCCTAGGCGAAGAGCCACCGCCACCCCCAAAGAGTCGTCATCGAGGAGTGTTCCCAGATGTGGAGAAGGAAATGCGTGTAACCGCGCGCCAGATTCCGGCCTAGACACTGCATGCCACCTGGCCCTATCCACACCCAATGACCCCTCCAAAAGGCCATCATAAATCCACTTCACCACTGCCTCATCCCTTAAGCGCTGAAGATGATCATTTTCGGGTACCGACGCATTCGAGACTAGACACGACCAAGCTGCCCGAGCATCAGAAGCATAAGGTATTGTGGCCTTGCAACCACCCAATGAGTGAATATCAGTAACAAGCTCCACAGCCCCAGCCACCGACGCCAGAAAGGCCGGCAGGCTAACGTCCCGCACACGTCGTAGAAGGAAGGTCCCACTGGTCCCAGCTAAGAGAGACATTTAGCAAACACTCAACCGTCTCTTTCAGCACAGAATCAAAGGAATCGATATTCGCAGTGTACAGCCAGGTAGGATAATTTTTTTATTCATATAATTTTATTTCTAAGACGGAAATATATTTATTAGAAAAAACTTGACTATTGTGAATTTAAAATAGTACTTAGAAAAAAGGGGGTTTAGGTTACGTTAGTACAACGACCACGACAAAAACGAAATGCTATCAGAAAAGTAGGTTAGGTTAGGTTAGAACTGCGCCCAAACAAAAAACAAATTCTACCAAAAACGCATGGCTAAATTGGCTAATGTACCCTGTAAATTATCTGGCTGAAATGAAAGTAGCAACCTTGTATATGTAATGATTTTAAGTGTATTGTCTATTATGTTAAGTAAATAATATGAGAATTAATAATATATATTCTACTATGTTCTTCTGTGTATATAGGTATATAAATAAAAAAAAATGGTCTCAAAAAGTAATGAATTAAGATTATATGAAATGAGTTTTTCATGAGTTGATCATTCTATGAAATGAGAATATGAGAATCATTTGCTGTGGAACAAAATTCTATAAAAATATTGTCTACAATTATAGTAGTAATATAGTTGTAGTAGCAGTAGTAGTATACAACCTGCTCGACCAAAATGTCGTTCAATGTGGGAGGGGTAATCTAATGAACCTATTTTTTTCCAAGATGACGGATTCAAATTGGCGGCCAAAGAATAAAGTAAAAAAGGTTAGAAATATTTGAAAAAAAAACAGGGCGGCAGGGTGCCCTCCGCGGGCCCCGCGGAGCCCGCGGCCCCCACGCGAAATGCTTTTTCCAAGATTACTGATTTCAATGAGAAGGAAGGTATGCACTATGGTTTCATTTTAAGCTCCAATCAGTAGCAATAATCTGCTCTTCGAACCGAATAAGAAAAATTAGTAATAAAAAACGCATAAAAAGGTTAGAAATATATGAAAAAATAAACTGGGCGGAAAGGTATCCTCCGCGGGCCCCGGGGGGCCCGCGGCCTCCACTCGAAACACTTTTCCAAAACAGCGGCCAAAGAATAAAGTAAAAAAAGGTTAGAAATATTTGAAAAAAAACAGGGTGGCAGGATATCCTCCACGGGTCCCACGCGAAATACTTGAATTTTCGATTCCGCCATTTTTTCCAAGATGATCACCATTCAAAGTAATTTCTGTATTTTTGACCTGTTGTTTTATAGCAGCCTAATAGGAGGGTTCGACTCTATACACCATCGCATCAGAAACCTTACCAGAAGTACCAAAAAATCCCTAACTGACTTGAACGTGGAATCACACATTGGCACATGGGCCAGCTTTCCGCAACAACCTGCCCTGTCAAGGTTGCCCAGAACTAAAGTAACATAGAACAGCCAGCCAATGGGTGAGCCGGTCAAAGTTTTTTTCAAAATTGCGAAAAAAAGATTGCCGTCATACAAAATTGAAATAATTAATTTTTTCCAAGATAGTGGATTCAAAATAGCGGCCTAACAATTAAGTAAAAAAGGTAAGATATATTTAAAAAAAAAATAAGGTGGCAGGGTACTCCACGCAAAATACTTTTACTTTTTCCAAGATGGCGGATTCAAAATGGCGGCCAAAGAATAAAGTAAAAAAGTCACTAGACCAAACGCACAAACGTTAAAGCGAAGAAATCAACGTACACATCAAAAATCGAACGCGACTCTAGCTTCATTTGTATTTCAAAATAAGCTCTTAGAGGATCATGATATCCTGGTACTTTGACTCTCCCTCCATCTTACACCTGACGCGAGTTTAACATTTATTTACTAATCCCAAAAAGTGTTCAACGCCGCTAAAGAAGTTTTCAGTTAAAAAAAAGAGTTGAAACGAACGCATACCAGTAAAATAAAAAGAGTTTAGGAATAATAAAAAAAAAGGTGGCAGAGGACCTCCGCGGGCCCCTCGGGGCCCGCGGCCCCCACGCGAAATACTAGTTATAATATATAAAGCTCGATACCCACTCACTCACTCACTCACTGACTCATTGACATGCTGTTTTGAAGAACCCACAAGAGGTAGGGCTCGACTCTATACACGGTCGTATCAAAAATGCTCCCGCGACCACCAGAAAAATACGAAATCGACCTGAACGTGGAAACTGACCCGACACATGGGGCAGCTCTCCGCGACGGGTCGACTTACAGAGTTTGCCCGGAACTAAAGTCGCTCAGAACAACCGGCCAATGGGTGAGCCGCTCCAAGATTTTTCAAAATGGCGGAAACAAGATGGCCGCCATACAAAATTGAAACGCGAATATCTCAGAAGCCAGTCGAGATAGATGGGTGGTGCTCGACCAAATGTCATTCAGGATTGAGGGGGAAATCTGACCAAGTAAATTTTTTTCCAAGATGGCGGATTCAAAATGGCGGCCATTTTTTTTTTTACTCCGTTCCGATTGAAATTTTGCATCCGAGGCTCTTAGAGGCCACAGATTTGAACTGCATACTTAATTTTTTGATTCCGCCATTTTCCAAGATGGCCGCCATACAATGTAATTTCTGTATCTTTGACCCGTTGTTTTGAAAAACCCATAAGAAGTGGGGTTCGACTTTATAAACTATCGCATCAGAAATTCTCTTATCAATATCTAAAAAATGAAAAATTTACCTGAACGTGGAAACTGACCTGACACATGGGGTAGTTCTCCGCAACAGCTCGACCAATCGAGTTTGCCCAGAACTAAAGTCGCTCAGAACAGCCAGCCAATGGGTAAGCCGGCCAAATTTTTTTAAAATTGCGAAAACAAAATGGCCGCCATACAACATTGAAACGCGAATATCTCCGAGGCCAGTCGAGACAGATGAGGGGTGCTCTAACAAATATCGTTCAAGGTTGAGAGGGAAATGTGACCAAGTATTTTTTTTTCCAAGATGGCGGATTCAAAATGGCGGCCAAATTTTTTTTTTACTCCGATCCGATTGAAATTTTGCATCCGGGGCTCTTAGAGGCCATAAATTTAAACACCATACTTGATTTGTCGATTCCGCCATTTTCCAAGATGGCCGCCATACAAAGTAATGTCTGATTCATAGACTCGCTTGTGTTTTATAGCAGCTTTTAGAGTTAGGGTTTGACTCTATACATTATCGCATCACAAATTTTATCACAAGTTCCAAAAAAATACAAAACCGACCTGAACGTGGAAACTGACTTGACATATGGGGCAGCTCTCCGCGATGACTGGCCCTATCGAGTTTGCCCTGAACTAAAGTCGCTCAGAACAGCCAGCCAATGGGTGAGCCGGCCAAATTTTTTTAAAATTCCGAAAACAAAATGGCTGCCATACAACATTGAAACGCGAATATCTCAGAGGCCAGTCGAGATAGATGGGAGGTGCTCGAACAAATGTCATTCAGGGTTGAGGGGGAAATGACGTGGAAACTGACTTGACACATGGGGCATTTCTCCGCAACAGCTCAACCAATCGAGTTTGCCCAAAACTAAAGTCGCTCAGAACAACCAGCCTATGGGTAAACCGGTCAAATTTTTTCAAAATTGCCAAAACAAGATGGCCGCCATACAAAATTGAAACGCAAATATCTCAAAGGCCAGTCGCAATAAATGTAAAATATTCGAACAAGCATAATTCAGGGTTGGAACGGTCATCTAATAAAGCGTAGGTAGTTTTTGTCAAGATGGCAGAATCAAAATGGCGGCCAACTTTTTTTTGAGTCCGTTCCGATTGAATTTTACATCCAGGGCTCTTTAAGCCCACAGATTCCACCAAGTACCGTTTCTCGGTTAACGAAGTGTAAAGCAGCAGTGCTACCGCCAAAACAGCGTCGACAAACGCCGCGACACTAAGAACGAGGCAACGATCACGTATAGGCGCGAATTTAATGTGAGCGATTTATGGGTCGTGCCATACAGTGCAGCTCTTCTGTTTAGTATCACTACCACAGTCGCGTAAGCAACCGGTTTTTCGAAATGTCATTGTTTTACATAGAATTTCCCCATACAAATCATCATGAGGTCCACAGACTTTCTGATTACAAAGTTAATTAAAACACAAACGTTTCATAACGTCAGAACGTCACCGTCCGAAAACGTTGTGTGTCATATTCGTACACGTTGGATATTGTGTGGCACTACAAATTTATATATCGTGTACCTAGGTAGCACAATGACGTAGCTAAGAAAATTTAGTTGGTATAGACATTTGGCGTCTACTGACGTTATGGTAACGACTCACTTGTGTTTTATAGCAGTTTTTAGAGATAGGGTTCGACTCTATACACCATCGCGTCACACATTTTCTCACAAGTCCCAAAAAAATCCAAACCGACCTGAACTTGGAAACTGACTTGACACAGGGGGCAGCTCTCCACGATGACTCGCTCGACTGGCGTCCTTTCATTCATAGAATTTTTTCGAAGAATATACTACTATAATAATATTAAATCCAATATTTTCATTTCAAATAAGTACTCTTCATTTCAATGAAACATAATTTAAAGAAAATTTGCTTAATGAATTTTATTTTGTAGAATTTAGTACTATTGTTTCGAAAATTCCTTCAACATCGAGAGGAAACTTTGTACACATCTGTGAAAAATTCAATGGTGTGTGTGAAGTTCCCAATCCGCACTGGGCCCGCGTGAGAACTATAACCCAAACCCTTCAATTCTACTGGAGGAGGCCTATGCCTAGAGGCACACCGAATTACGCAATTTAATAAAAAACACAAAAAGTGAAGACATACGAAAAAATAAATTGTAGTTATTTCAAAATAAAAAAAGCTATAAATAAATGAATATAAACAGACTAAGTTAAAAAATACACAGCCAAAACAACCCGCCCCTCATCATTCCGGGCGCAAAGGTGTCCATCACGCTCGCCGCGTTGCCGCGTTGAACGTTTTTAAAAAATAGCTTGGCCTCCGAGCACCAACACCCTGTCGTCTCGACCGCCAGCGGTACAAATAAATAATTTGATAAGCCCAAATGTTTTTCTCGTTTTTTTGGGCTGCCCACTCAGTAGCCGCTCCCGCTATCTCAGTGTTACGACCAAGCAAAAGTGCTGACTCAGGTGGCGTCCCAAAGTAGGTTCTTTCCTTTCTGCCATGGCACCAAGGTCAAACCATCAGGTCTTTTGCCATCTGTCCGGCTTAAACCCGGAGGCTCCAGCATACATGCCACATTTGTCGAAATCAACGCCCTTTGGATAATAACGTTTAGCGCGTGATGGCGTGGAAATCTCCCCGCACAACGACAAACACTGAGAGCGTGGTGACCGTTGCTCTCCAGCATAGTGCCACAGATGTACAAATGAGGTTCGCAAACATCGCAGCCCAGGCGAAGAGCCACCGCCACCCGCAAAGAGTCGTCATCGAGGAGCGTTCCCAGATGTGGACAAGGAAATGCGTGTAACCACGCGCCGGATTCCGGCCTAGACACTGCATGCCGCCTGGCCCTATCCACACCCACTGATCTCATCAAAAGGCCACCATAAATCCACATCACCACTGCCTAATCCCATGAGCGCTGAAGATGATCATTTTCGGGTACCGACGCATTCGGGACTAGACACGACCAAGCTGCTCGAGCATCAGAAGCATAAGGTATTGTGGCCTTGCAACCATCCAATGAGTAAATATCAGTAACAAGGTCCACAGCCCCAGCCGCCGACGCCAGAAAGGCCGGCAGACTAACGTCCCGCACACGTCGTATGCCCAGTCCTCCATTGCGGATGGGGAGAGAAGCAAGGTCGCACTGGTCCGAGTTAAGAGAAACATTTAGCAAACACTCAACCGTCTCTTTCAGCACAGAATTAAGGGAATCCATATTCGCAGTGTACAGCCAGGTAGGATAGCTTTTTGTTCACATAATTTTATTTCTAAGATTGAAATATTATTATTATAGAAAAAACTTGACTATTGTGAATATAAAATAATACTTAGAAAAAGTAGGTGTAGGTTAAGTTAGTACAACGACCACAACAAAAACGAAATGCTACCAGAAAGGTAGGTTAGGTTAGGATAGAACTGCGCCCCAACAAAATACAAATTCTACCAAAAACGCATGGCTAATGTTACCTGTAAATTATCTGACTAAAATGAAAGTAGCAACCTTGTATATGTAATGATCATCAGTGTTATGTCTATAATGTTATGTAAATAATATAAGAATTAATAATATTTGATTCGTCATTCTACTATGTTTTACTAAAAAAAATGGTTTTAAATTCTCTGTATTACTTTTAAAAAAAACCGGTCGCTATTTAAAAAAAATGCGGTTACGTTAGTACAACACCCACAACAAAAACGAAATGCTACCAGAAAAGTAGGTTAGGTTAGGTTAGAACTGCGACCCAACAAAAAACTAATTCTACCAAAAACGCATGGCTAATGACCTGGAAATTATCTGGCTGAAATGAAAGTAGCGACCTTGTATATGTAATGATTTTCAGTGTAATGTCTATTATGTTAAGTCAATAACATAAGAATTAATAATATTTGATTCGACATTCTACTATATTTGTATATAAATAAAAAAATGGTCTTAAAAATTAATGAATATGTTTAAATGTAATGAGTTTTTCATGAATTGATCATTCTATGAAATGAGAATATGAGAAACAATTGCTGTGGAACAAAATTCTATAAAAATATTGTCTACAATTATAGTAGTAATATATTTGTAGTAGTAGTTATTAATTTACAACCTGCTCGACCAACATTTCCTTTCATGTGGGAGGGGTAATCTAATGAACTAATTTTTTTCCAAGATGACGGATTCAAATTGGCGGCCAAAGAATAAAGTAAAAAAAGGTTACAAATAGGCCCGCGGCCCCCACGCGAAATGCTTTTTCCAAGATGACTGATTTCAATGAGAAGGAAGGTATGCGCTATGGTTACATTGTAAGCTCCAATCAGTAGCAATAATCTGCTCTTCGAACTGAATAAGTAAAATTAGTGACAAAAAACGCATAACTGGGTGGGAAGGTATCCTCCGCGGGCCCCGCGGGGTCCGCGGCCTCCACTCGAAACACTTTTTCAAGACAGCGGCAAAAGAGTAAAGTAAAAAAGGTTAGAAATATTTGAAAATAAAAACAGGGTGGCAGGACAGGATATCCTCCACGGGCCCCACGCGTAATACTTGAATTTTCAATTCCGCCATTTTCCAAGATGATTACCATTCAAGGTAGTTTCTGTATTTTTGACCTGTTCTTTTATACCAGCCTTTAGAGGAGAGGTTTGACTCTATACACCATCGCATCAGAAACCTTACCAGAAGTACCAAAATAAGCTCATAGAGGATGATGATTTCCTGGTACTTAAACTCTCTCTCCATCTTACGCCTGACGCGAGTTTAATTTTTTTTACCTATCCCAAAAAGTGTTCAAGACCGCTAAACAAGATAAGATGGTTTTCACTTCAAAAAAAAAAAGAGTTGAAACGAACGCATACCAGTAAAGTAAAAAAAAGAGGATAGGAATATTTTAAAAAAAAAGGTGGCAGAGGACCTCCGCGGGCCCCTCGGGGCCCGCGGCCCCCACCCGAAATACTAGTTATTATTATTATATATAAAGCTCGATACCCACTGACTCACTCACTCACTGACATGCTGTTTTGAAGAACCCACAAGAGGTAGGGCTCGACTCTATACACGGTCGTATCAGAAATGCCCCCGCGACCACCAGAAAAATACGAAATCGACCTGAACGTGGAAACTGACCCGACACATGGGGCAGCTCTCCGCGACGGGTCGACCTATAGAGTTTGCCCGGAACTAAAGTCGCCCAGAACAGCCGGCCAATGGGTGAGCCTGTCCAAGATTTTTCAAAATGGCGGAAACAAGATGGCCGCCATACAAAATTGAAACGCGAATATCTCAGAAGCCAGTCGAGATAGATGGGTGGTGCTCGACCAAATGTCATTCAAGGTTGAGGGGGAAATCTGATTAAGCAATTTTTTTTCCAAGATGGCGGATTCAAAATGGCGGCCAAATTTTTTTTTTCTCTGATCCGATTGAAATTTTGCATCCGGGGCTCTTAGAGACCACAGATTCGAACTGCATACTTAATTTTTTGATTCCGCCATTTTCCAAGATGGCCGCCATACAATGTAATTTCTGTATCTTTGACCTGTTGTTTTGAAGAACCCACAAGAGGTGGGGTTCGATTTTTTAAACCATCGCATCAGAGCTTTGCCTATCAGTACCAAAAAAATGAAAAATTGTCCTGAACGTGGAAACTGACTTGACACATGGGGCAGTTCTCCGCAACAGCTCGACCAATCGAGTTTGCCTAGAACTAAAGTCGCTCAGAACAGCCAGCCAATGGGTGAGCCACCCAAATTTTTCAAAATTCCGAAAACAAAATGGCCGCCATACAACATTGAAACGCGAATATCTCCGAACCCAGTCGAGATAGATGGGTGGTGCTCGACCAAATGTCATTCAGAGTTGAGGAGGAAATCTGATTAAGTATTTTTTTTTCCAAGATGGCGGATTCAAAATGGCGGCCAAATTTTTTTTCACTCCGATCCGATTGAAATTTTGCATCCGGGGCTCTTTGGGGCCACAGATTCTATTTCTGTTTTTATTTTTTCGATTCCGCCATTTTCCAAGATGGCCGCCATACAAAGTAATGTCACACTCATTGACTTACTTGTGTTTTATAGCAGCTTTTAGAGATAGGGTTTGACTCTATACACTATCACATAACAAATTTTATCACAACTCCAAAAAAAATGCAAAACCGACCTGAACGTGGAAACTGACTTGACACATGAGCCAGTTCTCCGCAACGACTTTCTCTATCGAGTTTGCCCGGAACTAAAGTCGCTCAGAACAGCCAGTCTATGGGTGAACCGGTGCTTTTTTTTTCAAAATTGCGAAAACAAGATGGCCGCCATACAAAGTAATGTCACACTCATTGACTTACTTGTGTTTTATAGCAGCTTTTAGAGATAGGGTTTGACTCTATACACCATCACATCACAAATTTTATCACAACTCCAAAAAAAATGCAAAACTGACCTGAACGTGGAAACTTACTTGACACATGAGCCAGTTCTCCGCAACGACTTGCCCTATCGAGTTTGCCCGGAACTAAAGTCGCTCAGAACAGCCAGTCTATGGGTGAACCGGTGCTTTTTTTTTCAAAATTGCGAAAACAAGATGGCCGCCATACAAAATTGAAACGCCAATCTCAATAAAACCTCAAAAGCCAGTCGTAATAGATGTTAAATATTCGAACATGTATCATTCAAGGTCATCTAATAAAGCGTAGTTTTTTTCAAGATGGCGGAATCAAAATGGCGGTCAACTTTTTTTTGAGTCCGTTCCGATTGAAATTTTGCATCCGGGGCTCTTTAAAGCTACAGATTCCACGGAGTACCATTTCTCAGTGTGATCCCCAAGTGTAAAGCAGCAGTGCCACCGCCAAAACAGCGTCGACTTACGCCGCGACACTGAGAACGAGGCAACGATCACGTATAGGCGCGAATTTAATGTGAGCGATTTATGGGTCGTGCCATACAATGCAGCTTTTCTGTTTAGTACGATTAGCCCAGTCGCGTGCGCAATCGGTTTTTCAAAATGTCATTGTTGTACATAGAATTTCCCCATACAAATCATGACGAGGTCCACAGACTTTCTGATTACAAAGTAAATTAAAACACAAACGTTTCATAACGTCAGAAAGTCACCGTCGAAAAACGTTGTGTCATATTGTGTGGCACCAATGCACTACAAATTTATATAAATTGTGTGACGTAGCTAAGAAAATTTAGTAGGTAGGTGTAGACATTTGGCGTTCACTGACTTTGTGGTAACTGACTTGACACAGGGGGCAGCTCTCTGCGATGACTCGCTCGACTGGTGTCCTTTCATTCATAGAATTTTTTCGAAGAATATACTACTATAAGAATATTAAATCCAATATTGTCATTTCAAATAAGTACTCTTCATTTCAATGAAACATAATTTAAAGAAATTTTTCTTTATGAATTTTATTTTGTACAATTTAGTACTATTTATTTCGAAAATTCCTTCAACATCGAGAGGAAACTTTGTACATATCTGCGAAAAATTCAATGGTGTGTGCGAAGTTCCCAATCCGCACTGGGCCCGCGTGGGAACTATAGCCCAAACCCTTCAATTCTACTGGAGGAGGCCTATGTCTAAAGGCATAACGATTTACGCAATTTAATAAAAAACACAAAAAGTGAAGACGTACTAAAAAATAAATTGTAGTTATTTCGAAATAAAAAAAGCTATAAATAAATTAATATTAACAAACAAAGTTAAAAAATACACAGCCAAAACAACCCGCCCCCATCATTCCGGGCGCAAAAATGCCCATCACGCTCGCCGCGTTGCCGCGTTGAACGTCTTTAAAAAATAGCTTGGCATCCGAGCACCAACACCCTGTCGTCTCGACCGCCAACGGTACAAATAAATAATTTGATAGGCCCGAATATATTTTTCTCGATTTTTTGGGCCGCCCACTCAGTAGCCGCTCCCGCTGTCGTGGTAGTCGGTGGTACGACCAAGCAAAAGTGCTGACGCAGGTGGCGTCCCAAAGTAGGCACTTCCTTTCTGCCAAGGTACCAAAGTCAAACCATCAGGTCTTTTGCCATCTATCCGGCTTAGAGGAGGCTCCAGCATACATGCCACATTTGCCGAAATCAACGCCCTTCGGATAATATCGTTTAGCGCGTGATGGCGTGGAAATCTCTCCGCACAACGACAACAACTGAGAGCGTGGTGACCGTTGCTCTCCACCATGATGCCACAGATGCACAAATTAGGGTCGCATACATCGCAGCCCTCGCGAAGTGCAACCGCCATCCGCAAAGAGTCGTCATCAAGGAGATGTGGAGAAGGAAATGCGTGTTACCGCGCGCCGGGTTCCGGCCTAGACACTGCATGCCGCCTGGCCCTATGCACACCCACAGACCCCTCTAAAAGGCCATCATAAATCCACTTCACCACTGCCTCATCCCATTAACGCTGAAGATGATCATTTTCGGGTACCGACGCATCCGAGACTAGACACGACCAAGCTGCCCGAGCATCAGAAGCATAAGGTATTGTGGCCTTGCAACCATCCAATGAGTAAATATCAGTAACAAGCTCCACAGCCCCAGCCGCCGACGAAAGAAAGGCTGGCAAACTAACGTCCCGCACACGTCGTAGAAGGAAGGTCCCAGTGGTCCGAGCCGAGCTAAGACAGACATTTAGCAAACACTCAACTGTCTCTTTCAGCACAGGATCAAAGAAATCGATATTCGTAGCCAGGTAGGATAATTTTTATTCATATAATTTTATTTCTAAGATGGAAATATAGGTAATTATTAGAAAAAAAACTTGACTATTGTGAATATAAAATAATACTTAGAAAAAGAGGGTTTAGGTAACGTTAGTACAACGCCCACAACAAAAACGAAATGCTACCAGAAAAGTAGGTTAGGTTAGGTTAGAACTGCGCCCCAACAAAAAACAAACTACCAAAAACGCATGGCTAAATTGGCTAATGTGACCTGTAAATTATCTGGCTGAAATGAAAGTAGCAACCTTGTATATGTAATGATTTTCAGTGTATTGTCTATTATGTTAAGTAAATAATATACATACATACCTATCGTCACGCCTCTTTCCCACAGGGGTAGGCACAGACTATTTTGTTCCACTTGCTACGATCGTGACATACCTCTTTCGCTTCATCCACATTCATCAATCAAAATAATAAAATAAATAACATAAGAATTAAATATATATATTCTACTATGTTCTACTATGTATTATATAGGTATATAAATAAAAAAATGGTCTCAAAAAGTACCTAATGAATTAAGTTTATATAAAATGAGTTTTTCATGAGTTGATCATTCTATGAAACGAGAATATGAGAAACATTTGCTGTTGAACAAAATTCTATAAAAATATTTTCTACAATTATAGTAGAAATATGGTTGTAGTAGCAGTAGTTTTATACAACCTGCTCGACCAAAATGTCGTTCAATGTGGGAGGGGTATTCTAATGATCCTAATTTTTTTCCAAGATGACGGATTCAAATTGGCAGCCAAAGAATAAAGTAAAAAAGATTAGAAATATTTGAAAAAAAAAAACAGGGCGGCAGGATGCCCTCCGCGGGCCCCGCGGGGCCCGCGGCCCCCACGCGAAATGCTTTTTCCAAGATGACTGATTTCAATGAGAAGGAAGGTATGCGCTATGGTTTCATTGTAAGCTCAAATCAGTAGCAATAATCTGCTCTTCGAACTGAATAAGTAAAATTAGTGACAAAAAACGCATAAAAAGGTTAGTAATATTTGATAAAATAAACTGGGTCGAAAGGTATCCTCCGCGGGCCCCGCGGGGTTCGCGGCCTCCACTCGAAACACTTTTCCAAGACAGCGGCAAAAGAATAAAGTAAAAAAGGTTAGAAATATTTGAAAAAAAAAACAGGGTGGCAGGACAGGATATCCTCCACGGGCCCCACGCAAAATACTTGAATTTTCGAGTCCGCCATTTTCCAAGATGATCACCATTCAAGGTAGTTTCTGTATTTTTGACCTGTTGTTTTATAGCAGCCTTTAGAGGAGGGGTTCGACTCTATACACCATCGCATCGGAAACATTACCAGAAGTACCAAAATAAGCTCTTAGAGGATGATGATTTCCTGGTACTTAAACTCTCTCTCCATCTTACGCCTGACGCGAGTTTAACATTTTTTTACCCATCCCAAAAAGTGTTCAAGGCCGCTAAACAAGTTTGTTTTCACTTAAAAAAAAAAAGAGTTGAAACGAACGCATACCAGTATTAAGTAAAAAAAAGAGGATAGGAATATTATTAAAAAAAAAGGTGGCAGAGGACCTCCGCGGGCCCCTCGGGGCCCGCGGCCCCCACGCGAAATACTAGTTATAATATATAAAGCTCGATACCCACTCACTCACTGACTCACTCACTGACTGACATGCTGTTTTGAAGAACCCGCAAGAGGTAGGGCTCGACTCTATACACGGTCGTATCAGAAATGCCCCCCCGACCACTAGAAAAATACGAAATCGACCTGAACGTGGAAACTGACCCGACACATGGGGCAGCTCTCCGCGACGGCTCGACCTACAGAGTTTGCCCGGAACTAAAGTCGCTCAGAACAGCCGGCCAATGGGTGAGCCGGTCCAAGATTTTTCAAAATGGCGGAAACAAGATGGCCGCCATACAAAATTGAAACGCGAATATCTCAGAAGCCAGTCGAGATAGATGGGTGGTGCTCGACCAAATGTCATTTAGGGTTGAGGGGGAAATCTGACCAAGTACTTTTTTTTCCAAGATGGCGGATTCAAAATGGCGGCCAAATTTTTTTTTACTCTGATCCGATTGAAATTTTGCATCCGGGGCTCTTAGAGACCACAAATTCGAACTGCATACTTAATTTTTTGATTCCGCCATTTTCCAAGATGGCCGCCATACAATGTAATTTCTGTATCTTTGACCCGTTGTTTTGAAGAACCCACAAGAGGTAAGGCTCGACTCTATACACCGTCGTGTCAGAGATTTGCCTATCAGTACCAAAAAAATGAAAAATTGACCTGAACGTGGAAACTGATCTGACACATGGGGCAGTTCTCCGCAACAGCTCGACCAATCGAGTTTGCCCAAAACTAAAGTCACTCGGAACAGTCAGCCAATGGGTGAGCCAACCAAATTTTTTTAAAATTGCGAAAACAAAATGGCCGCCATACAACATTGAAACGCGAATATCTCCGAGCCCAGTCGAGATAGATGGGTGGTGCTCGACCAAATGTCATTCAGAGTTGAGGGGGAAATCTGATTAAGTATTTTTTTTTTCAAGATGGCGGATTCAAAATGGCGGCCAAATTTTTTTTCACTCTGATCCGATTGAAATTTTGCATTCGGGGCTCTTTGAGGCCACAAATTCTATTGCTGTTTTTATTTTTTCGATTCCGCCATTTTCCAAGATGGCCGCCATACAAAGTAATGTCAGACTCATAGACTTATTTGTGTTTTATAGCAGCATTTAGATATAAGGTTCGAATCTATACATCATCGCATCAGAAATTTGATCACAAGTACCACAAAAATGCAAAACCGACCTGAACGTGAAAACTGATTTGACACATGGGGCAGCACTCCGCAACGACTTGCCCTATCGAGTTTGCCCTGAACTAAAGTGGCTCAGAACAGCCAGCCTATGGGTGAACCGGTATTTTTTTTTCAAAATCGCGAAAACAAGATGGCCGCCATACAAAATTGAAACGCCAATCTCAATAAAATCTCAAAGGCCAGTCGCAATAGATGTAAAATATTAGAACAAGTATCATTCAAGGTTGGTATCGCATCATAAATTTTATCACAAGTTCCAAAAAAATGTAAAGCGACCTAAACGTGGAAACTGACTTGACACATGGGGCAGCTCTCCGCGATGACTGGCCCTACCGAGTTTGCCCTCAACTAAAGTCGCTCAGAACAGCCAGCCTATGGGTGCACCGGTTTTTTTTTTTCAAAATAGCGAAAACAAGATGGCCGCCATACAAAATTGAAACGCCAATCTCAATAAAATCTCAAAGGCCAGTCGCAATAGATGTTAAATATTCGAACAAGTATCATTCAAGGTTGGAAGGGTCATCTAATAAAGCGTAGTATTTTTCAAGTTGGCGGAATCAAAATGGCGGTCAAATTTTTTTTGAATCCGTTCCGATTGAAATTTTGCATCCGGGGCTCTTTAAGGCCTCTGATTCCACCGATTACCATTTCTCAGTGTGACCCCCAAGTGTAAAGCAGCAGTGCCACCGCCAAAACAGCGTCGACTTACGCCGCGACACTAAGAACGAGGCAACGATCACATATAGGCGCGAATTTAATGTGAGCGATTTATGGGTCGTGTCATACAATGCAGCTCTTCTGTTTAGTACCACTACCACAGTCGCGTAAGCAACCGGTTTTTCGAAATGTCATTGTTTTACATAGAATTTCCCCATACAAATCATGACGAGGTCCACAGACTTTCTGATTACAAAGTAAATTAAAATACAAACGTTTCATAACGTCAGAACGTCACCGTCCAAAAACGTATGTTATATTCATACACGTTGGATATTGTGTGGCACCAATGCACTACAAATTTATAAATTGTGTAGGTAGCACAATGAGAAGCTAAGAAAATTTAGTAGGTATACACATTTGGCGTTCACTGACGTTGTGGTAACGACTCATAGACTCACTTGTGTTTTAAAGCAACTTTTAGAGATAGGGTTCGACTCTATACACCATTTTATTTTGTAGAATTTAGTACTATTATTTCGAAAATTCCTTCAACATCGAGAGGAAACTTTGTACACATCTGCGAAAAATTCAATGGTGTGTGCGAAGTTCCCAATCCGCACTGGGCCCGCGTGGGAACTATAGCCCAAACCCTTCAATTCTACTGGAGGCGGCCTATGCCTAGAGGCACACCGAATTACGCAATTTAATAAAAAACACAAAAAGTGAAGACACATGAAAAAAAAAATAGTTATTTCGAAATAAAAAAAGCAAAGAAATGAATATAAAAAGACAAAGTTAAAAAATACACAGCCAAAACAACCCACTCCGCATCATTCCGGGCGCAAAGGTGTCCATCACGCTCGCCGCGTTGCCGCGTTGAACGTCTTTAAAAAATAGCTTGGCCCCCGAGCATCAACACCCTGTCGTCTCGACCGCCAGCGGTACAAATAAATAATTTGATAGGCCCAAATGTTTTTCTCGTTTTTTTGGGCTGCCCACTCAGTAGCCGCTCCCGCTATCTCGGTGGTACGACCAAGCAAAAGTGCTGACGCAGGTGGCGTCCCAAAGTAGGCTCTTTCCTTTCTGCCATGGCACCTAGGACAAACCATCAGGTCTTTTGCCATCTGTCCGGCTTAGACCCGGAGGCTCCAGCATACATGCCACATTTGTCGAAATCAACGCCCTTTGGATAATAACGTTTAACGCGTGATGGCGTGGAAATCTCCCAGCACAACGACAAATAATGAGAGCGTGGTGACCGTTACTCTCCAGCATAGTGCCACAGATGTATAAATGAGGTTCGCAAACATCGCAGCCCAGGCGAAGAGCCACCGCCACCCGCAAAGAGTCGTCATCGAGGAGTGTTCCCAGATGTGGAGAAGGAAATGCGTGTAACCACGCGTCGGATTCCGGCCTAGACACGGCATGCCACCTGGCCCTATCCACACCCATTGACCTCATCAAAAGGCCACCATAAATCCACATCACCACTGCCTAATCCCATGAGAGCTGAAGATGATCATTTTTGGGTACCGACGCATTCGGGACTAGACACGACCAAGCTGCTCGAGCATCAGAAGCATAAGGTATTGTGGCCTTGCAACCATCCAATGAGTAAATATCAGTAACAAGGTCCACAGCCCCAGCCGCTGACGCCAGAAAGGCCGGCAGACTAACGTCCCGCACACGTCGTATGCCCAGTCCTCCATTGCGGATGGGGAGAGAAGCAAGGTCCCACTGGTCCGAGTTAAGAGAAACATTTAGCAAACACTCAACCGTCTCTTTCAGCACAGAATGAAGGGAATCAATAATCGCAGTGTACAGCCAGGTAGGATAGTATTTGGTTCACATAGTTTTATTTTTAAGATTGAAATATTATTATTATAGAAAAAACTTGACTATTGTGAATATAAAATAATACTTAGAAAAAGTAGGTGTAGGTTAAGTTAGTACAACGACCACAATAAAAACGAAATGCTACCAGAAAAGTAGGTTAGGTTAGGTTAGAACTGCGCCCCAACAAAAAACAAATTCTACCAAAAACGCATGGCTAATGTTACCTGTAAATTATCTGACTAAAATGAAAGTAGCAACCTTGTATATGTAATGATTATCAGTGTAATGTCTATAATGTTATGTAAATAATATAAGAATTAATAATATTTGATTCGTCATTCTACTATGTTCTACTCAAAAAATTGGTTTTAAATTCTCTGTATTACTTTTTAAAATAACCGGTCGCTATTTAAAACAAATGTGGTTAAGTTAGTACAACGACCACAACAAAAACGAAATGCTACCGGAAAAGTAGGTTAGGTTAGGTTAGAACTGCGACCCAACAAAAAACAAATTCTACCAAAAACTCATGGCTAATGACCTGTAAATTATCTGGCTGAAATGAAAGTAGCGACCTTGTATATGTAATGATTTTCAGTGTAATGTCCATTATGTTAAGTCAATAACATAAGAATTAATAGGTAATATTTGATTCGACATTCTACTTTATTTATATGTAAATAAAAAAATGGTCTTAATAATTAATGAATAAGTTTAAATGTAATGAGTTTTTCATGAATTGATACAATTATTGTAGTAATATAGTTGTAGTAGTAGTTAGTAGTAAACCTGCCCACCTGCAACCTGCTCGACCAAAATTTCGTTTAATGTGGGAGGGGTAATCTAATGAACCTAATTTTTTTTCCAAGATGACGAATTCAAATTGGCGGCCAAAGAATAAAGTAAAAAAGGTTAGAAATATTTGAAAAAAAAAACAGGGCGGCAGGGTAATGCTTCTTCCAAGATGACTTATTTCAATGGGAAGGGAGGTATGCGCTAGGGTTTCATTTTAAGCTCCAATCAGTAGCAATAATCTGCTCTTCGAACCGAATAAGTAAAATTCGTGACAAAAAACGCATAAAAAGGTTAGAAATATTTGAAAAAATAAACTGGTCGGAAAGGTACTCCACTCGAAACACTCACTGACTTTCACTCCACAGACTTTCTGATTACAAAGTAAATTAAGACACAAACGTTTCATAACGTCAGAACGTCACCGTCGAAAAACGTTGTGTGTCATATTGTGTGGCACCAATGCACTACAAATTTATATAAATTGTGTGACGTAGCTAAGAAAATTTAGTAGGTAGGTATAGACATTAGGCGTTCACTGACTTTGTGGTAACGACACTAACGACTCATAGACTCACTTGTGTTTTATAGCAGCTTTTAGAGATAGGGTTCGACTCTTATACACCAACGCGTCACAAATTTTATCACAAGTTCCAAAAAAATGCAAACCGACCTGAACGTGGAAACTGACTTGACACAGGGGGCAGCTCTCCGCGATGTCTCGCTCGACTGGTGTACTTTCATTCATAGAATTTTTCGAAGAATATACTTACTATAAGAATAAGTAATTTGTTAGGCCCGAATATATTTTCTCGATTTTTTGGGCCGCCCATTCAGTAGCCGCTCCCGCTGTCGCGGTAGTCGGTGGTACGACCAAGCAAAAGTGCTGACGCAGGTGGCGTCTCAAAGTAGGCACTTCCTTTCTGCCAAGGTACCAAAGTCAAACCATCAGGTCTTTTGCCATCTGTCCGGCTTAGAAGAGGCTCCAGCATACCTCTACATGCCATATTTGCCGAAATCAACGCCCTTCGGATAATATCGATTAGCGCGTGATGGCGTGGAAATCTCCCCGCACAACGACAAGAACTGAGAGCGTGGAGACCGTTGCTCTCCACCATGGTGCCACAGATGCACAAATGAGGGTCGCAAACATCGCAGCCCAGGCGAAGAGCCACCGCCACCCGCAAAGAGTCGTCATCGAGGAGTGTTCCCAGATATGGAAAAGGAAATGCGTGTAACTGCGCGCCGTATTCCGGCCTAGACACTGCATGCCACCTGGCCCTATCCACACCCAATGACCCCTCCAAAAGGCCATCATAAATCCACTTCACCACTGCCTCGTCCAATGAGCGCTGAAGATGATCATTTTCGGGTACCGACGCATTCGAGACTAGACACGACCAAGCTGCCCGAGCATCAGAAGCATAAGGTATTGTGGCCTTGCAACCATCCAATGAGTGAATATCAGTAACAAGCTCCACAGCCCCAGCCGCCAACGCCAGAAAGGCCGGCAGGCTAACGTCCCGCACACGTCGTAGAAGGAAGGTCCCACTGGTCCCAGCTAAGAGAGACATTTAGCAAACACAACCGTCTCTTTCAGCACAGAATCAAAGGAATCGATATTCGCAGTGTACAGCCAGGTAGGAAAATTTTTGATTCATATAATTTTATTTCTAAGATGGAAATATATTTATTAGAAAAAACTTGACAATTGTGAATTTAAAATAGTACTTAGAAAAAAGGGGGTTTAGGTTACGTTAGTAGAACGACAACGACAAAAACGAAATGCTACCAGAAAAGTAGGTTAGGTTAGGTTAGAACTGCGCCCAAACAAAAAACAAATTCTACCAAAAACGCATGGCTAAATTGACTACTGTCACCTGTAAATTATCTGGCTGAAATGAAAGTAGCAACCTTGTATATGTAATGATTTTAAGTGTATTGTCTATTATGTTAAGTAAATAATATACATACATATATATCGTCACGCCTCTTTCCCACAGGGGTAGGCAGAGACTACTTTATTCCACTTGCTACGATCGTGACATACCTCTTTCGCTTCATCCACATTCATCAATCAAAATAGTAAAATAAATAATATAAGAATTAAATATATATATTCTACTATGTTCTACTATGTATATAGGTATATAAATAAAAAAAATGGTCTCAAAAAGTAATGAATTAAGATTATATAAAATGAGTTTTTCATGAGTTGATCATTCTATGAAATGAGAATAATTATGAGAAACATTTGCTGTGGAACAAAATTCTATAAAAATATTGTCTACAATTATAGTAGTAATATAGTTGTAGTAGCAGTAGTAGTATAGAACCTGCTCGACCAAAATGTCGTTCAATGTGGAAGGGGTAATCTAATGAACCTAATTTTTTTCCAAGATGACGGATTCAAATTGGCAGCCAAAGAATAAAGTAAAAAAGATTAGAAATATTTGAAAAAAAAAAACAAGGCGGCAGGATGCCCGCGGCCCCCACGCGAAATGCTTTTTCCAAGATGCCTGATTTCAATGAGAAGGAAGGTATGCGCTATGGTTATATTGTATGCTCCAATCAGTAGCAATAATCTGCTCTTCGAACCGAATAATTAAAATTAGTGACAGAAAACGCATAAAAAGGTTAGAAATATTTGAAAACATAAACTGGGTGGAAAGGTATCCTCCGCGGGCCCCGCGGAGTCCGCGGCCTCCACTCGAAACACTTTCAAGACAGTGGCAAAAGAATAAAGTAAAAAAGATTAGAAATATTTGAAAAAAACAACAGGGCGGCAGGATGCCCTCCGCGGGCCCCGCGGGGCCCGCGGCCTCCACGCGAAATGCTTTTTCCAAGATGACTGATTTCAATGAGAAGGAAGGTATGCGTTATGGTTTCATTGTAAGCTCCAATCAGTAGCAATAATCTGCTCTTCGAACTGAATAAGTAAAATTAATGACAAAAAACGCATAACTGGGTGGAAAGGTATCCTCCGCGGGCCCCGCGGGGTCCGCGGCCTCCACTCGAAACACTTTTTCAAGACAGCGGCAAAAGAGTAAAGTAAAAAAGGTTAGAAATATTTGAAAATAAAAACAGGGTGGCAGGACAGGATATCCTCCACGGGCCCCACGCGTAATACTTGAATTTTCAATTCCGCCATTTTCCAAGATGATCACCATTCAAGGTAGTTTCTGTATTTTTGACCTGTTGTTTTATACCAGCCTTTAGAGGAGAGGTTTGACTCAATACACCATCGCATCAGAAACCTTACCAGAAGTACCAAAATAAGCTCTTAGAGGATGATGATATCCTGGTACTTAAACTCTCTCTCCATCTTACGCCTGACGCGAGTTTAACATTTTTTTACCCATCTCAAAAAGTTTTCAACGCCGCTAAACAAGTTGGTTTTCACTTCAAAAAAAAAAGATTTGAAACGAACGCATACCAGTAAAATAAAAAGAGGTTAGGAATATTAAAAAAAAAAGGTGGCAGAGGACCTCCGCGGGCCCCTCGGGGCCCGCGGCCCCCACGCGAAATACTAGTTTTTTTATATAGCCAAATAGTACTACATAACCATTATTAAAAAATAAGACATTCTAAGATAAAATAAAGACTGTTTATAAATTAAAACAAACATGTTCGCGGCTAAGGGGTGGCCCAAGGGCCACCCCGCCGCACCTAAACCTAAATTAATCCAAATTAATCGTAAGACTTTTTCGGCCTAGTGTAACATTTGCCATGTGAAAGATATTCCAAAAGTTTTAAATCAAAATGATATTCGTCTTTATGAAAATTCGCCCAAATGAGAGGTTGGCATACAAAAATTTGCCAATTGTCAGTTGTCAAAGTGAACATTCGGTGAAACGTTGGTTGCCAAATGAAATTCGATCAAAAGAAATTCGGCGAAAAGGCAGAACACCTACTACACTGCGATTCAGTTTAGGTTCGCTTGCTGTCAGATTCATACTAAAGTTAAGTGACAGCTAAAATTTGAACTGAGTCGGAATTAGGACGTCATGGTAAGGCCCCTGGTGACCCGACATACAGGTTTCTCCTAGTTTGGGCACCAGTCCCCGCCACACAAGTCTGGTTTCTACTTGTTTTGTTTGTATTTCTTTAATTTTTTTACTGTATTCTTTGTGGTGGAGAATATAAATACTTTATTACTTTACTTGGGGTTGGAGAGATCCCCGAAGTTGAAGCACCCGCTCGAAAGAGACTTCCGCTTGTAGGTATATTGTAATTTGAAGCTTTATAAAATTGGTGCTAGGCACCGAAGTGCTTGAACTATTAAATAAATAAAATCAAATTTTATCTTTTAGCTCTTTTTAATAATTATAGTGACATTGACATAACCAAATACAATCTGGTATATAAAACAAAATTCGAAATAGAATGAAAAACAATAAAAACCATAAAAAACTTTTGGTTAGCTGGCGCCAACAATAGGGTCCTGATGTTTTGCGCTCCGACTACTAACTGGAAGGTGTGGTTGTTCAGTCGCTTTAGGGAATCGCGTTTATATCAGACATTGTGATATTTCTTTTTATTTGTTTTAGTTGTGCTTTGGTGTAACTTGTTAGGTATGCTGAGTAATAGCCTTATTCATAAAAAATCCTTAATTGAGGTTTGATCAGTCGATTAGTTAACAGACTGATTAAGCTTATTTGACAGTTGTTAAAAAGTATGATTCATAAACGCTTGCTAGCAGTCTGTTAGCTAATGAGCTGTTGATGAATGGATTAGACGCGTTATGTTGTCACCTTGACAAATCATAGACCAAAAATGGCCTTTTAGTGAATTAAAAAAAAAAATTGACAGCAGTGGCAGTGAATTAGCGGGAAACCAGCGAATTAACACGACAGAGTAGGCAGTGTGGATCTAGTTTCCTTTACCTTTCCCGGAGGGAATAAAAACTTAAAACAAAAAAACTGTCTTGCGTATGGTTTTGTTCTTGCCAAAATCAGCTGTTCACATGTGTGGCGGCCATTTTGTGAGTTAGCAGAGAGATAAAGTAGGGTCTAGGATCCGCTAACTTTCGGAAGACTTAACAGACCCTTGATGGATTGATTAGCGCTAATTGACGTTTATGAATCATGTTTTTTTGCATCGGTCCTATAGCGAGCTTATAGCGAGCCTCTAACTTTTTATGAATAAGGCTGTAAGTCTTTATGAATATTTCTGTATTATAATAAAGAGGTAAAGTTTGTGAGTGGTAGTGTACAGAACTGATAATGGTACTTAAATATTTTCTCTAATTTGGAACGTCAATTTGTCTATTCAAGACAGGTCATTTACTTAATTTTTTTCACCTATACAGTTCGTGAGCTCTTAGAATGTCATTCGGGTTTGTCTTGCTGTCCCACTCACTTGGCCGATTCAAGTAGGCAAACTTATAAGAGTGATTGAGACTGCAAGACAGCATTCTAAGAGCTCACGAACTGTGTAACTGTACAGCTGTATTAGTATTAAAACAGCTGTTTTAACACTAATATCCCTTCCAGTTCTGAATATCCGCGTCGGGTAGAGATTTAGTAGGGTCCCGGTTACCTTATAAATTCACCCGCACGAGCCCGTGTTTAGTGGTTTAGTGCGAGTGTGTTTTTATACAGCGAGTGCGAAGTGTTATATCGAGTGGTTTTAGAATGGGCCGCTTGTGGAGAAATTTTAAAGGCCGATAGAAGATGCGTTAGGTATCGTGGTATTCGAAGGGGGATATTTTGATGATTCTACCACGATTATTGATGAGATTATTAGTTGGATTGTAAATTTAATGTTGACAATTGAAGAAGTTGGTTGGTGGTTGGGTGTGTGGGCATATTTACGAAATATTTTCTTCTTGTTTACATCGATGACATTCGAATACTGTCGTCGTATGTTAACAAAGAACACTCGTTGCCTGTAAAATAAATTTGTACCACATAATCCGCAAAATGGCGAAGTCCAAAAAGAAAATGGTCAGGTTTCAAATAATTATACTTTTGAGGCAATTATCCAGAGAAACCTTAATTATTACGTAATTACCCCCTGCTCAGTAAGAAGTTACAATCGCATTCCAAAATCTGTCAAAAATTCAACAGGGTTGTAGAGTGAAGGGGTGCTATTAAAAATTCACAGAGCCGTAGCCACGTAGAGGCTTAAGTGGACCAAAGGGTCAAGTACCCTTATCTAAGAGCACTTATGTGTTAACTGCTAAATTATAAGGGGTGAATGTTAATTTGGACCCTCAGCGAATCGCCGATGAAGCACAAAGGCTTGGAAGTTGAAATACGGCGGGTGGTCCAAAAGTTTGGGTTTTATACACCCTTTTATTAAATCTGGTCATTTTTAACATTTAGCCTAAGATGGCTGCCGGTGCTACGGCAGGCTGAAGCGGAGATGGCGGGATGACCTAGATGCGTTCTCGAGACATACGCATGTACGTATTTTTCAGTACGAACGTTTAAGTGCATAAAATCCATCATTTTGAATTTTTAAGAACTTTATATAGGTAGGTACCTAAAGACACTTGTGTCATCAAGATAAATCAAACGACGAATCATTCAGTAGTTACGGTCGGACACAGGAAAGGAAATAAATAGACACGTGGAAAACACATAACCCTCCTTATAGGCTTCGCCGCAGTCGGGTGATAAACAAAACAAGTGCCGCCTTTTAATAGATCCGGTAACGTTGACAGGATCATGATGAATCCACCCGCACTAGATCTTTTTTTTCATCCAAATCCCTTGCTAAGCTAATTCTACACGGGTGTAATTTATCATGCGGTGTCCAACAGACCTAACTCTAAGGCTGGGTTCATGAATATGCGTCAAGGAAGACTTAAGAGTCTATTATACAGTCCGTGGTGATCCAGGTCGTGGACACAGCCCTTTAAAATGCTATTTGATTAACGTTTAACTTATTCATAGCAAGTTGTAGCGTCAGTGGTTCTGAGGTAGGTATTTGAATAAAGTATAGTCGTAGATAGATGGAGGATCTTATCTGTCCGGAACGAGCATGAAAGAGACATCTGCAGCAGCCCGGAGACAATCTACAGAGAACTCATGAAAAAAGCATTTCTTCTTTCAAAACTGAACCGATGTTTGGTAGGAATAATATAAGAAGTACTTTGCCTCTATCATACAGGTGATTCACTTGTTCTTTTTCTGCTGCAGATCCGGCCAACCTGGGGCCGTACCATGACGTCTTAATGCGTTTCAGCTTAGGTCCGCTCGCTGATTCATACTAAAAGTGACAGCTGAAACTTGAACTGCGTCGGAATTAGGACGTCATGGTAATGCCCCTGGTCGTATTCATAATGTGACTTTGAGCAAAAGTACCTATACACATAGATGGCGTCCCACAGCAAACATCTGCCTTTTTGCCATGGCACTAATGTCAGACCCTTCGGACGCTTCCCATCATTGCGGCTCAGGCCTGGGGGTTCCAGTAAGCACGGTATGTATGAGAACTGTAATTTTCTTCTAAGCTACTTGCATTTGAAATTCAGCAAGATTTTTCACCACTTTCGAATGGTATTTTCACATACAATGGGTTTGTCGACCGGATAGCCACGCGGGCATACTATTATATAGTCTGGTTAGTGACCCTGACTATGAAGCTAGAGGTCCCGGGTTCGAATCCCGGTAGGGGCAGACATTTGTATGATGAATGTTTGTGCCCGAGTCATGGATATTATGTATGTTTATCCGTTGCCTGGTACCATCAGCCAAATAATGTGGTCTACCACCCTAAGGTTAAAATTCCTTTGCACGACACAATATATAACGTCGATAAGACCGGCTGTCAACTTGAACGTTCGACTTTAGCGACGTTTTCATTTGATAGGAAGTTAGATGAAAAGTGGTAGACCACTTATTTGGGCGACCGTACCCATAGTACAAGCTTTGCTTAGTTTGGGACTGGGTCAATTGGTGTAATTTGTCCCAAGATATTTATTATTTATTATTATGTGTGTTTTCAAAAATCGGGGACAGGCTTACCTGTCCTATCGTCAATTATGTTCTCAATTCCTATCTTTTGTCTTACGGTTGGCCGAGTGGCGTGTCTCTTGCACTCTCTATCTTTGTCTTTTCTCTGGCTACCCCACTTGGTCGTGAGTAGGTATAAGTATAAGGCATGTTGTCCAGCCCTGATCCGGGCTCATGAATATGCGACGCGGAGATATATCGCCGGTTGCCGTGCACCCGATTTATGTGTACCGAGGATGGCACACAGATTTCAAACAGTAAACCGCAAAAGTATGTGGAGACTATCTTGTCTATCATCATCAACTCCAACCTCTCAGAACGAGAGGGCTCGGGTCGGGCTAAACTCCCCCCACGCGGGCACAGAGCAGATTGGGAACTTCACACACAACATTGAATTTCTTCGTAGATGTGTGCAGGTTTCCCCACGATGTTTTCCTTCACCGAATGGTTAATTTCAAATGTAATTTCGCACATAAATTCCGAAAAACTCGGAGGTTCGAGTCTGGGATTCGAACCCACGACCCTCTGCTTGAGAGGTCACAGGTCAAACCACTAGGGTACCACGGCTTGAAACAAAAAACTTAGCGTCACAAAATTAGCCCCAGTCTTGACTTCGTACAAAATTAGTTACCTATATTACACATACCTATAAATAATGCGAAAGTATGTGAGGATATATGAATGTGTTACTCCTTCACGCCAGGCTGAACAGATCTGGACGAAATATGTCACAGGGATAGAATAAAGTCTGGAATAACACTTAGGCTCTTATCCCGGAAAATTACGTATTTCTCGCGGGATAGCAACTAGCGAATTCTTGGCAGACGAAGTCACGGGTAACAGCTGTTATATAATAAACAGCTTCGTATTCATACTGAAAATCTGCGGGTACTGCGTCGCACGCACGGACGGACGGACAGAATTACGCCGTGACGTCTCGCGCCTTAATCGCCTCGTCGTGATGTACGGTTATGTATCGCCGCCTTTTAGATAGCGGGAAAAAGCGAATAAGCGGCGCGTTCAAAATGTCGGCCGAACGCGACTCGGGTGAATTTCAATGTTTTGATACTTTGTCCGAGGTTATGCTTAACCTAAGAACGTTTTTCCATTACTAAGACTTCGCTGTCCGTCTGTTGGAATATAAACTTTAAGGTTTATGCATTGCTGCGAACTGGGGGCCTTACCATGACGTCTTAATGCGATTCAGTTTAGGTCCGCTCGCTGTCAGATTCATACTAAAAGTGACAGCTAAAACTTGAACTGCGTCGGAATTAGGCCGTCATGGTAAGGCCCTTGTGTTGTTTAGCTTCCTTTAGAAACGCATCTTTAAGTTTTCATATCTGCCCGCATGGGGGCGCCTTGTTCTCTTTCGTATGAAACAATGTACGGTTAAGTTGTGGCGATTTTGTTCGTAGAACTCTTACGGTAATGGATCCAGTTGGTTCGGAATTATATCGCGTTGACGTCATGGTAAGGCCCCTGCCAAAAAACACAATCTGAAAATGCAAATTCAATATGTTCTCCCTTGATAGGCTTTCGGATCTCGTAATATATTTTTTTAAATTTAAATTTTCAGCTAAACATTTCCAAATAAACGTGTTGTGAATTTTATAAAAAGAGCGTAATATTAATATATTTCTCCTGCAGATAAAAAAATCGAGTGCCACATTGGAATCACAAAATGAGACAACATTTTTAAGAGCACGTACCCACATAAGTACGAAGCGGATCCGCCATTTTGAATTCTGAAAATACACAATTTATTCGCTGCAAAATAAAACTGTATCCATTAAAATACCATTTAAATTTATGAGTTGAATTTACGTTCGTATTTTACTGGAGCAAATTACGAGTACTTAATACTTGGATGGTATATTCGAGTCCCTATCTCTATTTTATGACGACTGCGGTACTAGGCATTCTCTAATCGAAATCACTTCACCTTTATTCATCGAGACATTAAGGGCCACTCTGTTAAGTTATTATCTTTTATGTCAGTTATCTATGATGACGTCTCTGTCTGTTTCGTGGTAATACATATTGACGGAATCATTATGATATGATGACGGAATCATCATTATGATATACGGAATGATATGATATAGATAAGAGATAAGAGGTGTTAAAATTTGATTAGTTACGGTTGCTCTCTAAATGCGGAGGAAAAGCGGTCACGCCGGTGCACCTTGGGCGGCGACAATTTATTTAAGAATTAGTTTACCGCTAGGTTTTTTATTTTACCGTACTTAAGTACTTTAGCCGAAACGTTTTATAATTAAACCGTTATGAGAGTAGGATTGGAGCCGACAGTTATTCTAATCCCCTTATTTATAAACGCTCTATAGGCTTTTGCTAATTTAGCAATCTTTTGTCTTTATCTGTCACTTTGACATTTGCCTTTCACAAATAAAGACAAACGATTACTAAGTTAGCAGAAGCCTTACAGAGCGTTTATGAATAAGGGGGTATATGTTTACGTAACAATGTAATATGAAATGACATAATTACAATCCCATTTCTGATCACGGTCTCATAATAAACTGTTCTTTCCTAAACAGGTTACACAAAAAGGCTTAATCTTGACAAAATGAATAAGTTAATGATTTAAAGTTCCCAAAACTTAATACACACACGCTTTCTTGAAGAAAGTTTGAAAGTTTGATAGGAAATTTCCTTTGATCTCAAAGTCAAAGTCGAGATAGTACCTAGTCGAGAACAGATAGTAGTACAGCAAAATAAATAAGAGAGCGTTCACTGAGTAAAATAATCGACTTTGAAGCAGGGAGCGCATTTATTAAATCAAAGAGCCAAGTCTCGGCTGTAAACTAATCAGCTCGGTTGCTTTGCTTATTTTTTGAATATTTGTCGTTTCAATATAGACAATAATTAATTGTAGCAATAAGTAAATTCAATTTTGAACACAAGCTTATCTGTCTTACAAATCGATGAACGCCGGCCGTACTCACGAAGAAGCATGACTCATTGCGTAATGTTACTGACGTCAGTGTGTGTCGCAAATAGCGACATCTGTTGCTTGTTGTCGCAACCATTTTACGTAACTCACTTTGAGGGTCGATGGATTGATTTGATAGATACTAAGCGATTTAATCTAGTGCCGATAGATGGCGTAACTTAGCCTACCCTCAAAATCGACCATTTATCGTTATCACTTATAGCTATTATCATTTATCGTCCGTAAACCGACTTTATAGACAACTGGTTTTTTGCTGACTGTATTTGCATTGTCATCTGTCCTACATTGTGTGTACCAAATTTCAAGTCAATCGACGAACTTAAGTTCCCTCCTGCGGAGACGATCCTGGGGCCTTGCCAGGACGTCTTGGCGATTCAATTCTTTCTCAGCATAGGTTCGCTCGCTATCAGATCCATACTAAAAATGACAGCTAAAACCTAAACTGAGTCGGAATTAATTTGAATTTTAATCTAACAATGAATAATATTTTTTATTCTACAGTTATCAAACAGCATGCAACTTCACTTTGTGATAGCTGTCTCAAATCAACATGCAAAATGCAATAAAGGAAAGAAAAATATCCAGAGCAACGTTTTAATAATCCAGTGTAGCAAAAACGACGCACACTGTCAGGAGTTGAGAGGTCCGATTGTTACCGGCGGTCATACAACGTTTTCAAGTATTTTTCTGCTTTGTAGTAGAGTCGTAATAAAAATACATCATTTGACAATCTAACTAATATTATAAATGCGGAAGTATGGATGGATTGATGTTTGTTTGTTACTCAATCACGCCAGAACGGCTTAACGGATCTGGATGAAATTCGGCACATATATAGAGAAAAGTCTGGAATAGCACATAGGCTACTTTTTATCCCGGAAAATTACGTAGTACCCGCGGGATAACGACAAACGAATTATTTGCAGACAAAGTCGCTGGCAACAGCTAGTCCTTTAATATCTGGTAAACCGTAAACTTTTTTTTAAATCGAAAACCTTTAGGCGTGGCTCGCATTATTTTAGGTTAGGTTTGTTTTATAAGTTTTCCAAAAAGTCAGTTTAGTAGAAAATAAAAGGTTGTCAAATGATGAGTTTGTGAAATTATGCATTTGTGAAAAGTTGTTTAGCAAATGATGGTAAACTGTGTACACAGTGGTCAAATTTATAACACCCTACTTTGGTCTAACAGAGATAAACCAAACCCAGCAGAGTTTCAATCGCATATACATTTTACAGTGATAATTGACAACATTTCATTTTTATAACACCTGAAAATGTATATATGGTTCGAAAGCATTTTGCCTCCTGATCATTGTAATATGTTTATATAATTTTAATATCGCTTATTATAAATAATTAAAAATATGTCCTAATTTTACCAATACTACCACATGATAGGTGAAACGCCTTTGCTTTTTACACGAGAAAAAATAAGCGATCATAATTTTGTATTTTTGACAACTTCAAAGTACAAGGGGGGCAACTCTGAAATTCTATTTTCGAAGTTCGTTGCATACCTTCTCTCTCACTCTCAAGATAATGACAATTAGTATGGGCGGAACAGCACGAAGCGAACCTCGAAAATCCAATATTACAGAATAGGGCCTGACATTGACAATTTGAAATTAACGTCAGTTTTTTTTTCTATAGAGAAAAGACAAAGGGATGAGTGTGTATTCTGTGATAGTATTGGAGTTACGCCCTTTTAGAATATAAATTAATAAATTAATTATAAATTAAATACAAGCCCTAGCGAAAAAATTAAACTGTCAGCATGTTCATCTTTTCAAACAAAATACAGAGAACCATTAAAATTATAGGCTCAGAAATATGAAATGTTGTCAATTTGTATGAACCATCCGCACTCAGAGTTCCTCTTAAAGTAGGAGAGTCAATAAACTGAGCGCAAGTTTATTTTTATTTATCTAGAGTTGGTAGAGTCGGTAAAGTGGGGGGCTATCACGCTGCCTTACAACTTGGCCTGCCTCTGGGATACCAAGCTTAGATGTGGAAGTTACACGGTCTATTGCTAATTGCTTTAGTTTCATGGCTTGTGCCAGCATAGTCTGTTAGAAATGCGTTTATTTAGAACAATCAGCTGAAAAACGTTGTAGCTGTGAAAATTGGCACAGTAAGTAAGTAAAAGTAAGTAAATGCTTTATTGTACAAAATATAAAGAAACAGGCATAAATCATAAAAAAATACATTAAATATATGCACAAAGGGGAACTTATCCCAGTTTGAGAAGTTCTAATCTGTTTCGGGTTTTCTGGATGTTTGGTTACATAGTGTACTTTTGTTTTGTAATGCTTAATCATAGTAATCATGTTATAGGCGGCGCAGCTAGCATACATACACAAATCACGTCTTTATTCCTTACGGGGTAGACAGCACCCAAGGCGACAAGAGCTACAGGCCACGTGTAGCAAGATTGTGGGCGTATAGATGGAAAACGGAATCAAAATAGTGATGGGTTGCTAGCCGCATCGCCTACTGAAATTATTTCTGTACACAATCTCATTAAGAGTGAGGGAGACAGCAAGACAAACCCGAATGACATTCCAAGAGCTCGCGGTTTTTTCGCAAAATCACATTTACTATTAACGCACGACTTTGCGCTGAATGAAACGCCGCGTCTTGATTAAATGTGTGCAAATCGTGATTGGGAGCGTCAAATGAACACCCCCATTGATTAGAGCACGTGACTTACGAGTTAATCAGATGAGCATTTTAACTGCGTAGTTTACTAAGCAGGGGTTACGGGGTAACTTTGACGTGTTAAGTTTCGAGCAATGGAGGCTGAAGGGGTCATATTTAGTAGTTAGTTATGCGGCTGGTTGTGAGAAGCATTAAAACACGAATGTGGTTTTATACAACGAATCGAAGACGAGTTTCAAACATTTACCTAGCTACTACGCTAACACTCACGCTACCATTCAAGCCCGTGTAAAATTAATGTTTTTACAACGTAAATGTTTTGTCTTATTAATTGGACCTCCACAAAATAACGCCCGATTACATTCATAAACAAAAAAAAACCGGCCAGTTCCGTACCAGAAAAATGGCTAAAGGCTGGTGCCATTAAACACTTGTTTTATTGAGTTTAAATTCCGTCGTCAACATTTTGACTACCTACTCTGTTGTATGGGAGCCCACCTTAATTATTATTATTTTGATTTTAATATTTGTTGTTGTAGCCAAAATAAAAATACATAATCTGTGCAAATATCATTTACGGTTCTTGAGATCTAGCTCGGCGAGTGGTAGCCATAGAAAAGGGCTAAAATATCACGTATTTTGCATGGGAGCCCCCCTTAATTATTATTATTATTTTGTTTTTTGTATTTATTGTTATAGCGGCAACAGAAATACACAATATGTGAAAAATTCAACTGTCTAGCTATTACGGTTCTTGAGATACAGCCTGGTGACAGACGGACGGACGGACGGACAGCGAAGTCTTAGTAATAGGGTCCCATTTTTACCCTTTGGGTACGGAACCCTAAAAAGCAGAAAAAAAGGGGAGGCCTTTGGCCAGCAGTGGCACACTCAATTAGGCTAATAATAATAATACATCCAGTTTGATTTAACATAAGCCTTACGTTTTACTGATGTCATTATTGTCTCATTTCATACACACACATATAAATCGCGTCTTTTTCCGTTACGGGGTTGACATTACATTTCATTTAATGTTCCGAGTCATGGATGTTGTATGTATTTAAGTATGTATTTGTTTACATTATATAAGTATGTTTATCCGTTGCCGTTAAATAAGTATCGGGTAGTTGTAAGTTGGTTCATGTGACGTCAGTCCGGAATAAATTGTCGAGCCGCACACACGCCTCTTTCATTGTGCTCCCAGCGGGTACCTATACCTCAGTACCCATAGCACAAGCTCTGCTTAGTTTGGGACTGGGTCAATTGGTGTAATTTGTCCCATGATATTTATTTATTTACCCTCCAATACACGGAGGAGGCCTATGCCATGAGGCACGCCGAATTACGCGACAATTTAATAAATAAAAAACGACAATAACATCAACAACAACATGTACTTACTGAAATTGTAGCGGATTTGGAATAAAAAGGCTTATAAATAAATAAATAAAAATTTATTTATTTATTTTATTTATTCTAAATGTGTACGAAATACTTTTCCCTCATATCCTTTCCAGGAAATAAAGTAATGTACCAATCTCAAACTTATCCCGCGGAAGAATTTACTTAAGCCGAGGAAAGGCTCCTTATTGATTTACTGAAGACACCGCTGAAGTTTGCTGAAGGCTTATTAGATAGAAGTTTCTGCACTCTAGGGGATAAACTAATAAATGAGTATCGAAGTACGATTTAGCTTTGAGGAAAGGTCAATGACATAGAAACGAAAACCGGTAACCGAGACTTTTGAAAAGTGGGTAAAGGAAGCTGATGAAAGTTTCGCAGTGCCCTGTTTCCTCTTTCAAAAGTGAACCGATTTTGTAGATGTGATATAAAAAGGCCTAGAAGACCACAAATAAGGTGGAAGTATGACGCCAAGGCAATCGCGGGGACAAGCTTGATGCAAGTGGCGCAGGACAGTCAAGTGGAAAAACATTTTTATATAATAAACTTTTTCATTTTTCAATATGAAGGAGGCCTACATCAACATGGCTGATAAAGTCTAAGAAGAAGAGAAGAAGAATATAAAAAAAGCTAGCCAAGTGCGAGACGGACTCGCGCACTAAGGGTTCCGTAACATTATCTATAAATATTTAAAACCAGTGTAAGCAGAGCTCTGCTCCAACGCAAAATGTACGTAGTGTGGGGTCACTTTATATTTGTCACTGATATAAATACAGACATACATACATTTTTTACGCTTTTCGCAATTTTTACTTTATCTGTGCTATGAAACGTTGCTTCGTACCAAATTTCAAGATTCTGAATTCACGGGAAGTACCCTGTAGGTTTTGATTCCCATGCGAGTTTCGAAAATTTGAGGAAAACGTACGGAAAGACAACAAAGTGATCCTATAAGGGTTCCGTTTTATCCTTTTGAGGTACGGAACCCTAAAAAGATTTTCGCTATGCCTCTATGTTTTTCTTTTGCTTATACCTATTTGTTGAAACGATTTCACAAACGTCTGAATTATGGTCATCGGAATTCGGCAGTTTTTGTGATTTTCGAAGGTCTGTAGTTTTTAAGTGCCGAATCAAAATTGGAAAAAAGTTCAAAATAGAAGCATGGCAGGTGTATTCTTGTCGTAAAAATTCATTGGTTACCCAGTCTACTCGAATTCGGTACGTACGGTTATCCAAATATTGGTGAAAAACTAAAGTAAATGACCTGTATGTAGTAATGTACAGAAACTGATATGGGAAATAAGTCATTTTTCTAATTTAGACCGTCAATTTGTCTATTCGCACACAAATTACTCACATATAGTTGATTTACTTAAGTTTTTCACCTGTAAAACTCTAGTCACTGTTAACTTTATCTGTGTTTGTCAATTGTACTCATTTGTCTTATGTTTATTTGGACAATAAAGAGTTTACTACTACTATTACTAACTTTATCGCAATAAGTGACCAGCGTGTTATTTTGTCTGTCATTGTCAAAGTATTCCGACGTTGATTGTGAAAAGATTCTACAGAGGCCAAGGTTCTGTTTGACTGTACCTAACCAAAATTTTCGTTACGAACGTTGTTACTATATTTTTCTTCAAGCAAAATGCTCCAGCGTTTCGTAAGAACGTCTATATAAAGTAAAACAGACAACATCAAACAATCATGTCAATGGAATAACGTCCAGTAAACTACCCTATTAAATTTCGTAAAAGAAAAGAACCGATTCCGTGTCTCGTTATCTTTGATGGAACAAACGCTTAATGGTTGTTTTCCTGGACGCTTGTTATTTCCAGAATTCCATGAATAAGGGATAAGGGAAAGCTGTTGTCAATCAAACGTCTACGAACAAGTTGGGACATGTCTGGAAACAAATGACTGTTTTAGGTGAGGGTAACAGATATTGTTTTCTACTTAGGTAAAAACGAGCGCACAAAAAATGAATTTACCCAACAGTAGGACACTTCTATAGGCTAAGATAATCCCACTTAATATTATAAATGTGAAAGTTTGTTAAGATAGATGGATGGACGGATGTGATGATGTGAGTGTGTATGTTTGTTCCTTCTTCACGCTGAAACGACTGGACGGAGTTGGATATAATTTAGAACGAAGATAGCTGGTACCCTAGATTAACATATAGGCTACTTTTTATCCCGGAAAATTACATAGTTCCCGTGGGATAGCGATAAACATGTCAAAGGTCGTAGCTTCCTAATGCAAGTCTAATTCTACGCGGACGAACTCGCGGGCAGAAGCTAGTAAAAGAATAGAGATAAAAACACTGCCGACGACGCATATATTATGCATTTTCTTGACTCATAATTTTACAGGCATTTAAACGCACATATGCGTCTAAGGCGGCTGAAGAAGTCTCGGGTTTGGCAGGTGGCAGCGAATGCGTTAAACATTTACCCCTTTATTCACAAAGGCTAGGCTTCTACTAAATTAGCAATGCGACGACTAGACGAATGGCGAAAGAACGAGAGCTTGTTCGAACCATCAAACAGCGCAAGGTTGCATATTTGGGTCATGTGTTACGCCATGATAGATACCAGTTGCTGCGCACCGTCATGATGGGGAAGATACAAGGGAAAAGGAAGGTGGGAAGAAGAAAAATGTCTTGGCTAAGAAACATCAGAGAATGGACCGGTTTAAAAACCGTAGAGCAACTTTTTGCGCTGGCTATGGATAATGAGGTGGAAGGACGATATCTGCCGACAGGCGGGTGGAGGATGGATGCGTATGGCTGTCGATCGCCAGGCGTGGAGAAGTGGAGAGGAGGCCTATGTCCGAAGACGGACGAACTAAGGGCTGCTATGGATGGATGGATGGATGGATAGAGAAAAGTTTAAGAGTCTGACTGCCAACCTTCAGTGATGGAGAGGCACATAAAGAAGAAGAAATTAGCAATCGTTTGTCCTTATCTGTGAAAGGTAAATGTCAATGTGACAGATAAGGACAAACAATTGCTAAGTTAGTAGAAGCTAACTATCTTACTATTATAATTGACGAGCAAAATTAACGGTCGATACTAATTTGTATGGAAAGTGAACTGTTATTTGCTTGTCAGTGTAAAATAAATGCGAAAGTTTGTGAGGATGGATGGATGTTTGTTAATCTCTCACGCCAAAACGGCTAAACAGATCTGGATGAAATTTGCAACGGAGACAGATATAAAGCCTGGAATAACAAAAAAATACTTTTATCCCTGAAAATTGCGTGGTTCCCGCGGGATAGCGATGACCGAATTCTTTGCAGACGAAGCCGCGGGCAACAGCCAGTTCTTCATAATATTCGTCTCAACCGAGGATTGAACTCGTGATCTCAAGCTTCGTAGTAAGGTTCTCTGATTACGCTATTCGGTCGTTGCCTATAGGTTTACCAACTTGCTGTTACCATTTGAAAGCTTATATCAATAAGGTGTATGTATAAAGGACAGCATCAAACAAATTCTTGTATTAATAACTTTACCCATTCTATTCTGGGATCAAAAGCAAACTTATTTCATAGAAATACACATCTCCGCTCTGAATCCCCTGAAGTTTTAATACGGAACCTTAAACCCATTGCTCAGGGTTCTCCGCCGCTTCCGCTGGAACGTAAAGTGGTCGATCCATCACACGACATGCTGGTATTCCAGTATTAACTAGCTCAATATTTATTATTATTTTCCCTAAGAAACTAATACTTGGTGCGCTTAGACTTCCGTATTTCTAAGGGAATATGTGTAACCGACGAGCATGTATGAAGAAATTGATAAATGTGGATGAAGCGAAAGAGGTATGTCAGGATCGTAGCAAGTGGAACAAAGTGGTCTCTGCCGACCCCTGTGGGAAAGAGGCGTGACGGTATGTATGTATAACTGTATCGATTCTGGCGTTACTTCGCGGAGGTCCATGTCAAAATTGAATGGATAACTTTACTTTGCTACTCCGCGGTATAGTGAGGTCAAATCATGTAAAACAGTCACGCCCCCGTCGAATCCTATTCATGCAAATGTTCGAGAAACAATGACAACACAAAACGAAAATCAACGGAAAAGCAACTGAAATGACAATGATAACCTATGCTACATATTTATGCTAAACGTGGCCTTTAGAAAGAATGAAAAAGTATATTTATGACAATATCACAGTAGTTAAAACAAAAACATAATTAAAAGCTACATAAAAATTGACATAAAATGGTCCCAACTCAGCATTTGCTGGCCTTACAGCCAACGCTGGTCTTCCGTTGGGGCCATCGAGTGATGTGCACATTAAAAGAAAGTTATTGTATAAACAATACGACAATAAAAACAAAAACACACATAATCTAACTTAATATTATAAATGCGAAAGTATGGATGGATGGATGGATGGATGGATGGATGTTTGTTTGTTACTCAATCACGCCAGAACGGCCCAACGGATCTGGATGAAATTCGGCACATAGATAGAGAAAAGTCTGGAATAGCACATAGGCTACTTTTTATCCCGGAAAATTGCGTAGTTTCCGGGGGATAGCGATAAACGAATTCTTTGCAGACGAAGTCGCTGGCAACAGCTAGTACAATATAATTTAATGTGGTTGCCTAGGCATAAACCCTTTTGCCTTTTAAAATGGAGTCTTTAGGTCTTGTTATCTTGGGATGTACGTATGTATGTATGTAATTTATTTAATTCGCTCCACGAAATATCCGCGCCATTCTTCCACTGCAGCCGCCCCTTAAACACAGACGTTTCACCGACGTTGACGAAAAAGGTCGATTGATGCGATCGTTAGTTCGCGATCTTCACACTGACTGCCTCTAATAGTCCCATTTGTTAGGCCCCGATAGGTCAATCCTGCGGCCTACTGTCTACTCCGTGATTGGGATTCACACCTAATCTTAGACGGTGGCAGACAAAGACAGAAGCATACTGATTCATCAGGCGTTCTGCCGTCCTAATGAAAAAGGACGTATATGCGTTTCATATGACACACATATACGTCATTTTTAATTAGGAGGGCAGCGTTTCTTTGCGGAAGTTGAAGAATATCATTTGGACTGGATAGCTTTATTATAAGAAAAACGGAACTTAATCGACTAAATAAAATGATTTTTTGTAAATACCTCGACGTTTCGGACGCAACTTTGTATCCATGGTCTCGAGAGGACAGCTGTCTGGTCTGGATAGATTTGTACCTGATTATGAAGCTCGCGGCTCGGGTTCGAAACTTTCAATTATCTGCCTTCAGACTTTGATCGGCTTAACACCTGGCTGGAGAGATTGGAGAGAGATAGACTATTGTTTCTCTCTCACATAAATTACTAGAATTTACACAAACTTAAGTAAAGTGTCTCAAAATAGTTCTGGTATATTTTTGCAAGTTGTTACTTTTTTTTTGTTGTATCAAAAGAAGGTAAACGAGTAAGTGGGTCACCTGATCGTAAGTGATCACCAATGTCCATGGATACCCGCAACACCAAAGAATTGCAGATGAGTTACCAACCCAGAGGGCTAAGATGAAATGCCTCTTGTGCCTGTAATTTCCCCGGCTGTCTTACCCTCCACATCGGAACACAACAGTGCAAGCACTGCTGCTTGGCGGTGGGTTTAGTGAGTAAGATGGTGGTCCTACCACCCGCAAAAGTTAGTTAAGTTACAGTTAATTTAATTAATTTTAGGTTTTTCATTGCAATTTTTGAGTTAAAAAATATATCATCTCATTGTCGCCGTACACTTTCATCGACCCATGTATGGTTACGTTTGTAAATACAGTTTAGGAACCCTGAAAACATTTATAGTGCCAAGGAACCCTGAACAACATACTGCCCGGCCATAAAGATTGCACATCGGTCTTCTCGGCTAATGTCGGTTTCGTAGAGCGTTGTTTCGCTCTAACTTACGGTAACGTCAATTGTCTCTTTTCAAAGACCGAAGTGCTGTCTTTATGGCCGCGTACCGTACAGGGTTGATCTGTCAAATGAATCCAACCACTTTCTAAAATATTCTGGATCAATTTGAAGACACCTTTCATACACTGACGAGTAAAAATATCGGGTCACTTTACATACAAAGTTTTATGAAAAGCGAACCATTATTTTGCTCGTACGCAGTATAGTTTGATTAACTTGAAGTTAACACTTGACAGACGGGCGTGCCTTGAGTAAATTTTCAACTGTGACGTCATACAAATAAAGCCATTTTTAGTATACCGCTACCCGCGTTTACACATAATGTAAAAACCATTTTATTTGTATGACGTCGAAGTTGAAAATTGACTGAAGGCACGCCCATCTGTCAAGTGTGAACTCAGAGTAATCGTACTGTATGTCTACACGTAAGAAAGGAACACTGAACTTAGAAACAAAAGACTGCGAAAGGCGATTATTCCGACAAAGTCCTTATTAACACGAGATTTCGCTTCGAGGGCTAGTTAGAGACAGAACACCGTCATTAGCGGACACTCACAGAGATTACTTCTGCCTTTTGCACAGATGATGCCAGAGAACACACCTTTACAAAAAACGTCCCTTAACTTCCTATAGGGAAGCCACTAGCACTGAGAAGATATGAAGATGATAATGATGAACTTTCCTATGAAATTTTTGGGTGGTAATAATGACCTTGTAGGGCCAGTCTGGAAGCAGGAAAAGGGCAACCGTTCGAGATGGAGACGGATTGGAGAAGCGTATGCCCAACGGTGGGCGTTTACACGCTTAAGAAGAAGAAGAGAGACGAAGAGAAGACCTTGTGCAAGGTGCAAGGTCCGTCTGGGTCGCTATCACCATCTTACTCACTAATCCTGCCGCTAAACAGTGCTACAGGCAGTGAAATGACTGGTACGTGAGGCATTCCATTGTGAGAGGTAGCCTGTGCCCAGCAGTGGGAGGTACATAGGCAGAAGATGATGATGGAGCATTGTATCCTAGCCCTTTAGGCTGGCAACGTATTTGCAATCTTTTGGTGTTGCTGTTGCGGGTAACTTAACTTCAGATAACTCACTAGAAAGAGAGAGAGATAAAGAGAAATTATTTATTTAGGTATTCTGTATTTTGAAAAATAAAAAAGGAGGCAATAAAATAAACTAAAATATGTTTAAAAATACTAGCACTAGCACTAGCACGTTCGCCAGAAGTACGGTGGCGAATCGCCACCGTACTTCATAAAAAACCCCATCTTAAAATCCACGTTGAAATACAAAATTACAAAGTAGTTGCTACATTTGCACAAACCCGGGTCCCTTTTTGTCCCATAATTTTCGTTGGTCATAATTTATGACCAAAAAAATTATGACTAACGATTATTATGACCATTGCACGATTTCATGTGTTATATTGCACGATTTCATGTGCTATGGACTCATTACACATGAAATCGTGCAATTTCAGCAATTTTGGAAAAGCCATCAGAATGTAAATAGGTTAGGTTAGGTTAGTTTACTATCAATTCTGAAAAAAAAAAATAGTGTTTCAGAAATAAAACGCTTTATGACTAACCAAAATTATGACAAACCGTACATTCGGAACTTAAATTTTATGGGACAAAATATGGACCCTCACAAACCTTGTCCAAAGTCTTATCGCTGTAATTTATAACGGACGGCTCAAGAACTCAGTGATCCCTCTGCGTATACAACTGATATATGTCTAGCTGTCTATTCGTCACGACGTCGGCCTGACGTCTGTAATGCGGGGATTTGGCGGCCGTTTGTTCGTCGCACGCCCATTAGGCCGGATCTTGCGGTTGGATGGTGTTGCAAGTAGTTTATGGTTGAATTAAAACACATCGAGGCTAACCTAATTTATTGATAGGTCTCGATTCAAGGAGTTTCGTATTAAAAGAAAACCCTATTGCCTTATTACGCTTCGTCCTTGTTCCCTGTCCTTGCTATTGATTGAAAGACAGCGTTTGTGGCACTAAGCTATTTTCACCTGGCCCCTGACAATAGTCGGTGACAAGTGACAATTCTATTTACATTACAAACTCGACAAGAATCTACCTACTCCGATTGCCTTCATATTGACCACGCATCGCAACTCGAATTATCACTTGACACGGACAAAAAAATTGTCGAGTTGGTGAAATGAACCCTGTACACATTACCTTGCTTTTAAAAAGCAATAATCGATTATGAGTCTACGTAGGCGAATAATGTGCTTAAATCTCTTTGTTTTCCATATATTTAGCAATAAAAACAAATTAAAACGCTAAATTCAATAGCATTACATAAACCGGCTGCGCAAATTGCTCGCCGCTCACGTTTTTCTCCGTCGGGGAAGAAAGCGTAACTTAATCGCTCGTTTAATTTCCTCCGCCATTTCCTGCTCCAGTGACCTACACAAAATGGCGGCTCGATTTAAGGCGGAATTGATTGTATGGATAAATTTGGACGGTAAAGATACCTAAGCAGGGACAGGTGAATAAGCACGATGATTGGTGAATGAGATGTAATAAATTAACCGTCAGTAAATTAACATGGTAGGGCTTTGTGTAAAATTCACCCGAATCGCTACTACCTTATTCGTCCATCCTTAACTTTTCTGTTTTTATGGTTCCGTAGCTCTAAAGGAAAAAAGGAACCCTTATAAGATCACTTCGTTGTCCGTCTGTCTGTTTGTCAAGACCCTTTTTCTCAGGAACGCGTAGAGACAAAATTGAAATTGATACCAAATACTGAGGTCTGCGGTTCATTGGAGCGGTAAAAAATTGAACTCTCTGAGTCAATTTAATCAAAAGACAATTGCCGAGCTTGAAAAACCTATGGGGTACTTCCAGTTGTCCTAGAAATTTGAAATTTGGTACAAAGGTGGTTCTTATAGCACAACTAAAATGAAATAAGTCTAAAAATCTATTTTTTTATGGTTGTCTGTCTATGTAAGTAACCAACATAAAATGACCTCACCTGCCATGCTACCACTGGATTTAATAATAACTTGGCGAACGGAACCCTTGGTGCGCGAGTCCGACTCACACTTGGCCGTTTTCTTGTTCTTTAGTCCGCGGGAATTTGCTACTATAGTACCTACTACTTAACTTATTTTTATTTTACTTTGTAAAAAAGATCGCTGACCGAAGGTCGTTAAAAACGCGAACTGCAATTGACGTGAAGTGTGAGCGATTGCCCAAGGGTTGGCGAAGGGCTGGGAAGGGTAGGAAGGGGAAGGGGCCATTATCATTATACAGTGAAGAGCTATGAAAACTGGTCGGTTACCAGAGATTTGCATGCAAAAGAGATACCTCTTCAGTGTAGTTAATCTGATTTCTTCGGGTGTTTAATATTGACTACCGGATAGCCTAGCGGGATCGCGGTGGATGCGGAACGCACAGGACCGGTCCGAGTGGAGAGCCTTGGGGGAGGCCTATGTCCAGTAGTGGACTTCTTTCGGCTGACATGATGATGATGATGAACCTAGTGGTTAGAGAACCTGACTACTAAACTAAAGGTCATATTTGTATAAAAGATATGTTTGTTCTCGAGTTTTGGATGTTTAATATGTACAGCAGGGGCTTTACCAAAACGTCTGTTTTAGCTGTTATTTTTAGTATGGATCTGACAGCGAGCGAACCTAAACTGAATTTTATACAACGGATTTTGATGCAGTTTTTTTAATAGATAGTGATTCAAGTGCTTAGTTGATTTGGTCACGTAGAGAGGATGGATGAAAGTAGACTAACTAAACAGATCTATATGGGGTGTGAATGTTGCGTTGGGAGGGGAAGGCCTAGACGGACGTTCTTGGACCAAATAGGAGGCGTTTTGAAAAAAGGGCAGGTCAGGAGTACCCGGAACTGACGAGCATGCATGAAGAGATTGATGAATTGGATGAAGCGAAAGAGGTATGTCAAAATCGTAGCAAGTGGAACAAAGTAGTCTCTGCCTACCCCTATGGGAAAGAGGCGTGACTGTATGTATGTATGTGATTCAAGAGGAAGTTTTATATATATCAGTTGTATCATACATGCATAATATACCGTTCGAAGCCGGGGCGGGTCGCTAGTGTTTTATATTAAGAACAAAATCGTGTTTAGTTTCTATTCATAATTCACTGTGCCCTCATTTAGCATAAGGATCGGCAACACTCCCACATTAAACGTAATGGATTGCGCGCTGACGAATTAATCCGTTGAAGGAATGAAAGGATAGCTTACATGGATTTTATACGAACTTGGAAGGCTTTGTGTTAGGCTTCTGTTAAACTAAGCGGTCGGAACGAGCGGGGCAGACGCTTTTTTAAGTGTTTTATCACTGACTCAGACATTTGTCATTATGGATTACGATATAAATCTAACTAATATTATAAATGCAAAAGTATGGATGGATGGATGGATTGATGTTTGTTTGTTACTCAAACACGCCAGAAGGGCCCAACGGATCTGGATGAAATTCGGCACTTAGATAGAGAAAAGTCTGGAATAGCACATGGGCTACTTTTTATCCCGGAAAATTGCGTAGTTCCCGCGGGATAGCGATAAACGAATTCTTTGCAGACGAAGTCGCTGGCAACAGCTAGTATTAATTAGCTTTAAGGCCAAAGTGAACAGGCACCTTCTAGGCAAACGTCATCATCTATCAAGCGAGCTTGAAGTCAAAAGTCAAACGTAAGCCTATTTTACTTATGTAAAAAGAAACGTAGAGAGTTGTCGTTCAATGTGGTGTTCTAAGGGGGAGGCCTCTTCTCTCCTTCCTTGTCGGTTTCACTCTTGACAGAGTGGTCGTGGTCATCACTTCAGGTATTGGTGACAAGCTTCACAACACGCCGCCACTCCCCTCTGATGGCCGCCTTCCTCGTGTGATCATGCAGTGATGATGAGCTATTTACTGCCGCTTTTATCTGGTCAGTCCACCTCATAAGCGATCTTCCTCGTGGCCGGCTACCCTCAACCTTTCCTTGGACCACAAGTCGCTCAATAGCCACCTCCCCTCGGCGGCATACGTGACCAAAAAAGGTAAGGATACGAGACTGTACCAAAGATGACAAACGCTGATTGATGCCGAGTTCTCGAAACCTACACAAAACAACAACAACAACTACAAATTCTTTGGCAATAGTAGTGTATAATTGGGGGACCTGGATCAAACGAGATCCAGGATCCCCCAATCATACGTTATATTGATTACTGATCATGAATCAATACATTAATATATGTCAATCGAATTATCTGTTGAGCATATAATTACAGTACAATCCGATAATCAAGTGCTAGTTCAATCAAAAACTACTTCAATTAAATTCTAGTTCTAATACACTCTGAGCCAGAACCGCCACAAACACCCTCGATCACAAATACTAGTCTTGCTTTATTTACGAACTTTGAATAGTGAAATAAAATGCACTGATATTTATAATTAAAATCATTTATTTAATTATGAATAAGGTTGTTACATTCTATGTACCACCGTCTAATACACTTTACATTTGTTAAAGCACATCTTTTTTTTTTATGTTTAATACATCTAAAATACAGATCGCCAACATCACTAAACATTTTATGCAATTCTTCAAAGTCTGGACACCCCATTTCTTCTACATCAATAATATCACAATTAGAACTTATTTCTTTTACCCACTTAACTTTTTCAGAACCTCTCACTAAAATGGTCTTATTTTTTAACAAATACTCCGCATATCCTTTGAAATCTGGATAGTCAATATTTCCTTCACTCCATGTTATGCCATAGTTTTTCCTAGTGCACTGCACCTGTTTTCGTTCTTCATCTGTTAACTTAGAATACGGGTACGGCGATTTTATTAAACTATTTTGCGCATAATTTTCTGCAGCGAAGGCAAATTCCTTTATTATAAAATTATTCTCCTTCACCTTGAAGCCTTGCACGTCGACTATGTAAGTATTTGAATTCATGATACTTTCTTCGCAAACAAGAAGCAGTTCTACACGATAACGGTTGGGATACTACTGATTGAAGCCTAGCGTATTGTTTGTATAAATAAATAAAGCACTAACTAGGTGACCGAGCTTTAGCTTACATTGTAAAACAGCGCTCCTCGTTTTCAATCACACAATGTTAATGCTCAGATTCATTAGCTTTTGCTCTGTCGAACAAAATCGCAGAAATGTTCTTGGACACACCAGATACGGATTGATGTTTTCCAGATTCACAACCTTGAAGCCTTGTACGTCAATTATGTAAGTATTTGAATTCATATTAGTTTCTTCGAAAACAAGAAGCAGTTCTAGACTATGACGGTTGTGATACGACTGTTGAAGTGTAGCGTATTGTTCGTATAATAAACGATAATTATTATGCTCGAATTTCGCAGACGGTAATCAAATCAAATTATATCTTTAGGTTTATTCCTAACTTTAGGAAGAAAGTAAACAAGGATTAAGTATACATGATTTATTTATAAAACATACATTTTTAAAGGTACAAACATTAAAATCAAAATGTTTATTATTATACACAGTGAATAAATAGAACACCATCATATCCTTCACAACACTACTATTTCTATTTATAACATGCTCAGGTTTCTATAACCACTCAGCGTAATGATTTAGAAACTTCCAATTAGATTGGTAGCAAGTCTATATAACATTTATCTATTCTAATTACTCGAGCTGCTACTTGTAATCCCGTGTAAAAGATTCGTGAGCGTTTAGTTTTATAATAACTCTGAGTTATTAGCACACCAGAATAGTGCTCAGCGTTTAATATTTTGACATCATGACGACCATGAAGCTGACATTTATCAATGATAACCTCAACGATATCTCCTTTGTTGATATTCATTTTGATTATATACTTATTATAAAATATATACGTTGACAAATATCAGTATTAAACAAATATATAATATGATTGTTGATTTATTTACTTAAAAATATTATTATCTACACACCACTTATTTAAACAAGATACATTTTTAAAAGCACATGTTTTGGTATGGTAAATACAATTATAAATGTCGGAAGAAATCGAATATTTCTCACTAAGTGTTTTTAAATTAGGACAATTAAAGTCTTCTAAATTGTAAACATTGTCACTTTCTATTATCTTCTTTAACCAGACCACTTTTTCAGTACCTTTTGTATAAATACGTCTATTTTTACAAAAGTTTAATATCAAACTCTTATAGTTGAAGTATGGCACATACCCCTCATTCCATAATATTCCTCTGTTTCTCTCTATCCATGAGGCTTGCAACCGTTCTTTCTTAGTTAAATTATAAAAAGGATAAGGTGGTTTAATCAACAACACAATGACACCTTTTTTGCAAATAATTGCTATTTCTTTAGGTATAAATGTATTGTTTTCGTTTTTAAAACCTTGAACATCCATAATCACATTCATGATAATTTTCGCACTATATTACTCAAGGGTTTATACTCGATTAGACGATCATTTATGATTAGACAGTACGCTGTTGTATTGTCAGGTATATCTTCTGAAGACTCGATTTCTAAACGGACATCAACCGGTCCTGTTTTCAACGAATCATTTTGTCGTGAACAATCAATAACGAACAGTGGGGCTTTTTTCCCGAATGTATTTAAATCAAGCAGGGGATCGATTCCGGTGTTGTAATACGACTGACGAAAGTTAACATACATTTCGTATAATATACTATACTTATCTTCATTAAATTTTAAATTAAGTGAATCATAAGGAAAGTACTGTGAATTTAAAAACAACTTGACATTTGTTATGTTACAATGATCAAATTCTGATGAACTCTTCGTTCGATTCAGTTTTCTATCAGTTTGAACACCGAATATAACATATCTCGGTTTTTCTAACTGAGAAGCAGTTTTGACAGACCACGAGTGTTTTGTTGCTTTAGGTAAAAGCGGATATTCATATAAATCCCAATTTCGGAAAGCTAGTTGTATTGCTCGATCTTTTTCCAAGTGCTTAAGCAGCAATAATCTATTGCGATCCGAAACTTTAACATGAGGGATACGCCACTGAACCTTATGTATGTCTATTTCTATAGTATCATTTGTATCAGTTATAACACTATTCAAAACGGAATTGTTTCTATGAAGTATAAGTTCATGTCTACAATTGGCAACAATTTTGTTATAATCTTCTGCAAACCCTAACACTTTATTAAGCGGTATAATAACAGAAAAATTATCCCCTTTTTTCGCACTTCCGTTTAAATTCCACCCCCACAATGCTGAACTTTTACTTTCGCCTACGTTCATTGAGATAAGAGATTTAATCGTAGTTGTGATTCCAGCATTTTTAACATGATCTATTTCTACCCCATTTAATTCGTATCTTATATCTTGAAATAAAAACAATATAGGATTATTTATAAACTTAAACTCTTTCTTCTTCTTTTTTCCTGCTGTATCTAGTTCAAATACACTCGCATGTCCTTCGATGTAAATGGAGCTTGCAGATGGTAATACATAAACATCTTGCTGATGAATAGGTATTCTGATTTCATCGTTTTCTTTAAAGCTGTGATTGTATGGATTGTAGCTGTGAATCTCGTAGCTTTCAATAGAATTATCTTGCTGCGGTAGTTCAGTTATTTGCAGCATATTATATTTATTTTTATTTTATTTTTAAGCCGAGAGAATGAAGAAAGATTTTATTACTTTTAGTAATTTTATTTGTCGTACTTAATCGTGTTCTTCCTTTGAACACTGGAAGATTAATAGTACATTTTTGTTCTTTGATGTTGTTTTTATTGAAAACATACATATTTAATTGTATACTTATAATAAATTGAAGCGGTTATTTGTACTAAACTCGGCAGACTGTTATGTACTCAACGCCCAATTCTGAATACTGTTCGCGAAGGAATGTCCTAATCCGGTTTAGCATTTTATTTTATTATCATTTAACAACCGTAACTATATGTTTAATCCGTTTCGTTATTTATTTATTTAGTCTCGATTTACTTTTCCAAAATGATTTTAGAAATTTCAAACATAAATGTCCACAGTTGTATAAATGATTGCCTTGTAAATTGACATAATTATACCGAATATTTGTTCCGACATATGCTAAGAATTCTTTTGGCGGTTTTAAGTTACCGTAACTGTCAAAATATTCAATATAGTCTTTAATTTTTCCATAGGCTACCCAGTGAGTACCAACATTTTTAGATGAATCTAAATTAATCACACCGCATTCCATCAGCCACGGCTTTTCTGGTAATTCATCTCGCATAAATACGCCTCGAAAATGGGGTATATTTTTCGCATGCTTTATTATATCGATATTAGTTAGCGCTCGATCAGGTAGCCCAGTATCTAGTTTTTTTTGTTTGAAACGTAAATTCCTAACCCGTGTTTGTACGGTTTAAGATGTAATCCTTTACCAATACACATAGCCTCCATTTTCATGTTATGTCTTTTTAACTCTGCAAGATGTTTTTGTGCCGATTTATAATGATTGATAGCTTTGGTGATTCCCGCAACACCTCCAGCCAAGCTCCCCGTAGCAGATAAGCCGGCAAAAATAGGAATTAATGGTAAAAATCCACCAGTTTTAGGTACAGGTATCACTCTCGGGGATTGCACGGTTATGTCAGAAGCAAATTCTCGAGCAGCCGCGTATGCTAACTCCGTTAGCAATTTCTTGCACTTTGGTTTCAAATTTCGAATATGTTTTTTAGTGTGCGATACAATATTACTAAAGGTTTTTTTCAGACCAGCTCCCGTTTTCTGGGAGGGTGCTAATAATGTTTTTTCCTTATGATGCGCTTCTTTTTTAGTATTACTTCGTGTGTGTTTCATTTTAATAATAGTAATATTGGTATGATTAAAATGCTTTATTTAAAGTTGACTTTCTTGCATAAAGATCCAAGTGCAAATGAGCGTATTAAGTATGAATAGCTTATTTAATGTACTAAAATCACTACAAACGATTGTTTTTATCAATCCAACTGTTCTCACTTGATGGAAGACCCAGCCACTTAACATATACTTTGTTTCCTTTGCTTTTTACAACTTTTTCAACAAGATATACATCAGGGTGAGCAGTTTTCTGAATTTCTTGTCTGTAGAATGCTCCTAAAATAGGCCTAGACTTTGCGTCTTCTAATAAATATGTGAGTGGGTTAGTTTGTTGGACTTTTCTTATCTTAAATATTTCGGTTGACCAATTAGGTGTAAATCCTTTTTCAAAACATCCTTTGTATTTACTGATTCTTACAAAATCTCCAACTTGAAAAACATGACGATTCGGTCTTTTTTCGGATAGCGAATTGTTAATGTATCTTTGTAAGACAATTTCTTTATTATTATGATTAATTTCAGCCGGCGTTTTTCCTATGGTTCTATGAAAGGTATGATTGTATTCGTAAACTTTCTTGTCAAGAGTCCCATCGATCCATTTATAATTTCCTTTCAAACTAAATTCTTTGTAAAGCTTAGTTTTGAGAGTTCTTATAAGTCTTTCTACGATTGATGCTTTTTTTGTAGAATAAGAAGAGTAATGATTTATGTGATACTTTTCAATAACTTTTTTGAATTTATTATTATAAAATTCTGTACCCATATCAGTTTGTAAATTTTTTGGGTGACGACCATTTTCCAACAATGTTTGAAACTCTTTAGATACGATTTCTTTAGTCTTTTGTTTAATCGGGAATGCCCAAGCATATTTTGAGAAACCGTCTATAATTACTAGTATGTATTTATAACCAGCATTTAATTTGGATAAAGCTTGCATATCTATCAAATCCGCTTGCCAAAGGTCATCTATATCTCTTAATATTACGCTTCTCCGAGGGAAGTTTACTCGTACGTTTTTATGAATTTCATTAACAACGTCGGCTTTGCTCATAATGCTTGTTTAATTTTCCCTCAAGCTCCTTTAATGCAATATCTTTTTCAATATTTTTTACACGGTCTGTTAAAATCATAACCAGCTTTTCAATATGCGCAAGTTTTTCAGAATTATTCTTATTAAATTTATCAACGATCTCTTTATTAACAACGTCGGATACTTCACGTTTATCTATAGATGATATTTTAATTACTTCCAGTTTATAACTATCAACATTAAAATTTCCTTTTTTCTCTTCATTCATGTCTAATGCTTATTAGATTACTAGACGAAATGACTACACGAAAACAGAATTTATTCTTTTATTATACCCGCTTCCTTTAACTCTTCAATAATTGATATAATTTCATTGTCATGATTGCTGTTACCAGCACTTTTAGATGCAATTAAAAGTTTCAGTCTTTCAATAAGTTCGTTAGGATCATCCCAATAAATATAATCCGTATTACTTTTATATCGTTTTAATTCAGGCAAACCTTGACCGATTTTCAATTGCGGCAACTGTTGAGTGAACTCATTATTTTCGTCAGTTACTTGTGAAAATAGAGGCTTGATTATTGTACAGTATTTTAATCCTTTGTCACCTTTTAATTGTCCGGCCGGGTCAAAGTCCCGTTTGTGCGCGTTTGTGTTACTTAAAATTTCTTTGTATTTTGTTTTATCTTCTTCAGTTACAAGCTTAAGATTAGGTCTGTTTCGCAATAAAAGTTCTTTTAAACCACCGGTCAATTCATAATTCTTATTTTTGACAGTAATCATGTATTTTTTTCCCAAAGTATTATCAGTGTTATTTTTAAAAGATAAACTAACAACAGTGTTTCCCATCATCAGGTTCTTATCTTTAACATAAATACCAAACGGAACATTGACTTGCTCATACATATCCATCATGTCTTCTTTTTTCAAAGATAAAAGTGTATCGTGACTGTTACTTTGATTTGTTGTATTTTTATCATTATCATTAGAACATCCATAATATTCTGAATGGTGATTAGAATCAGCATTAATTATGTCTTTAAAATTATTATAGTCTAAAGAAGAGTTTAAATCGATCTGCGTGTTATTTTTACCATTTCTTGGTGTTATGTTAAAAGCAGAGTGAGGTGTTTGATTTATCTTGACAACTGTTTCTAAAGAATCAGTAATAGGTTTAAATACTTTTTTGTATTTCAGATCAGCTTCATAATCTTCATTTTTAATCTTCTTTATTTTGTTTTTTATATTGTTAACTGATTTAATGAGTTGTGCTTTTAAATCGGTATCCATTTTACTTTCCAACTTATTAATATGACTACCGTTTCTTAAAACCCCTTGTTTTCAAGTGAGATTTTTAAACTAGAAATCGGAATATATAACTAAGTTAGAAGCGGACAAACGTGTCAAATCCTTGTCTATATCGTCCGTTATTTATCGCGCAATCTTTATTTATAACTAAGAAACTGAATCGATCTTGCCATATAACAGAACAAAGTTGCTTAAATTGTATCCAATCTAAATCTGTATTTACATGTTCATTGTATATATGTTTTAAATTGGTATCATCTTGTTTGAAGATAATTAAAACATTAACATTATCTCTGATCAGTTGTTTAGGTATTTTCGAATAAGTTTGCGATAAGTAAAAACAATCTATCTGCCTATGTCTTCCCATAGTAAAATAATTTCTAATATTAATTTGATTTTCACATGCGACATCATCGAAAATCATAATGGAATTTGTCAAAGCATCGTTGGGGTGAAGAACTTCTTTGTGATCATTAAATACAAATAGCTCCGCTCCTGGAACACTTTCCATAACTTGTCTTAAAAAGAGGTACTTTGGTTGAAAAGCGGTCTTCGAGTATAAATAAATATGTTTAAATTTCAAACCATTTTCGTGTAACAATAAATTTAACATAACATTAGTTTTACCACAATTTGAAGGACCGCATATTATGCAGCGAATGGTATTAGGTAACAACGAACTATGTTTTAATTTTTGTGTGTCATTTTTTACTTTGAAAGTATTTACTTCCAAAGTTTGACTCTGTTTATCAAAGATCATGATGAAATGCGGGGAATCTCGGATTTTATTGCTTATATAATCTTGGGTCTAGTCTAGATCGTTGCTTAAAATGACGATCAAAAGAAAGAGATACATTTAATAATTTATTTGATTTGATTTGGTTGCATATATAAAAACTTTTTCATTCATGCTGAAATATATTTATTCCTTTTTTAAGCTCAATATAAACAAAGCATAATTATACTTCTAAACACACATCACACGAATACAATTTTACGATTTCTTAAAAAGAAAAACCAATACATAGCTCTAAATTACATTTAAAAATATAATAACCTTTTATATAAGACTGTTTTTTTTATTAATATCATATCTTCAATATGATAATATAATTAACTACTTATATACTTAAAGAAATCTTTTCAAATACGTACAAGGTATTTCGTATATCTATTAAAAAATTGTATTACAGTGACCCCAGGGGAGCGTTTCTATGTTACCAGCTAATATTTGCCTCTTGTCATCATTACTGTTTAAAACTACTTTGTTTACTTCCTGTGAATATAAAACATGTTTAATGGATTTAATCAGATTCATTTTTCGTCTAAAATTTTTTTTGGTGTGTAGCGCTGTTTTATAATCGGAAAGTTGTAATCGATTCGTTATAGGTTTCGAAACACCTTTAGCTTTGTTTAATGAAGTTTTAACTGTCTTTAAACAGTAGAGTTTAGCTCTTAAGCCTACAAATTCAGTAATTACGTCACCACCCATTTCATCTTTAAATAATCCCGGTACTTTAGCGTTAATTTGAGGTATGCCGTACGGGTTATCCTCATCATAATTACTTGTATCAAATTTCGTAATATCATTATGTAGGTCTTGGTAAAAGTCTGGTGTTACAATATTATACAGAAGACTATCAGTATCCGTGTAACAAAGTGCAGCCTTTGAATTATATTTTTTTTTTATAACATCATAGTGAAATCGATACAAATGCTGTTTAGCGAATTCTAGTACTGTAAATCCGATATATATTGGTCTGTCTAGTAAAATTTTTTCAGGAGCTAAATGGATAGCTACAAAATTTTCTGAAAATATGCATACGTTTTTTACATTTGGTTTTAGTAAGATTTTTTCTGCTCCTATATATTTATTTGTTTTATTGCTACAATCCTTCCATTTTGTGACTAATTTAACTTCTATTCGCTTTCGTTTATTTTCAATCGTCTTACCGAATACCGCATTATTTAGAAGTTTGAAAAAGTCTTTTTCGAACGCTGTAGTAGCACTTTGTCTTAAACGAGTATTTAAATCAATGTACTTTTGTAAAAAGTTATCTTGTCTGAAGCGTAAGACTCTGTGAACATTCCTTAATATTAAACCATTTTTCAAACATTCTTTCAAGTGAACATAATGTATGACGTAATTGTATTTATCATATAAATTAGCAACTAATTTTTTTGATTTACCGCCTGGCGGAATGAATTTTTCTGGGGCGAAAGGTAACTCACTGTGATAATCATGTAAATGTTCGGGATAAGTCAGGTCTACTTCTAAAATATATCCAAATTCTCCATCATTTGGCACTGTCATTACGTTAAAATATTTAACTTCATCTTCAGTTAAAAATTCAAAATCTGAAATAGGCATTTTTTTCCTCATCGCATAACCGTATAGATTGTTACAATCGAGATATATTAAATATGATGATGGTTTTGAATCATTAAATTCTGGAATATATTTATTATTCGCCTTTACATGTCGAAGAGAACATTGAGCTAATCCCCCTCGTATCCCGTTCTCAAGCATCTGATACATATTTAAATCATCTAATAGTTGTAATTGAACACCTGTACACAAAAGCATAGCATCCCAACTTAAACTAGGTGCAGACACATAATAAGCCGGATCAAGATTATAATGTCGTAAACTTGTACTTCTGAAATGTTCAAATATATCACACAATAATAGAACGTCGCATTTCAAGTATAAGTCGGTATATTCTCCTAATGAACTTATATTAAAGGTAGACCATACGAGTTGCGCATGTGTATACTCAGCATCAGTGATATGCTCATCTTTTAAAGAATTGAAAAAATGTTCTTTATATGGTAGTTTATCCTCTTCGTATTTAGACCAAGAATTAATATAATCATAGGGATAAATACCTTTACGTCTCAGCAAATTAATTTTATTATAGCTTTGAAATTCTTTTGATAAGTTGTGGAAATCCTTTTCATTCAAATTTTTTGTTAATTCATTTAAGCCTGAACTAAGAAATTGAAAAGAATCTATAAACTTAATATTGATTGGTTGCGACTGGTTTGTTGATTCTATAATTTTTGTAATAGACGTATATTTCTCTTTGGATTGAGGAATAATTTTCACAGAACCAGGATATTTTGCCAGTTCTTTAATAAACAAATGACAGTCATAACCAGCTAGGTTATGAAAAACAACTGGTATAAATGGACATATTCTGTATCTTAAATTGCAAAGTGAATGAGCGGCACCTCTATACTCTGAAGTAATATGATCATGATCATGAACTTTATCACCGAACAAAAATTGTTTGCATATGTGACATTTATCAGCATTTGTATGGCTAGCTACTTGTTCGGTAGTTAAAGGTTTCATTACATTATTTTGAGACAATATTGAATTAATGTTCTGTATATCATCGATTAACCACTTTATAAAAATCTCGACGCAATCTTCACCTCTATAGGTAACATATTTGTTTAAACGAGGATCATGCGAACAACAAATATAATACCCAAAACATGATGGAAGATGCTGTTTAACGGTTTGAGTGTTTTGTGTACTCGCATCTTCACAATTTATTAACATACTCTCAAAGTCAGCGTAAATTATATAATTAATTTTTTGTTGTCGTTCAAAGTTTTTAAATTGAATCGCTGCATTTTTTTCAGGTAAAACAGTAAGAATGTGAGAACAATGATGTGAATTATATTTTTTTTCAGTGGTGAAAAATTGAAGGCAAGAATCGCAAAAATACATATTACCCTTGTGGTGAGTTATTTGACGACGAACTAGACGCACTAGATCTTTGATTAAGCAGTAATGACCTGCACCGTTTTGTTCAATATATAACAAATTGATATGATTTATTTTCTTGGATTTCGTGCGGTACAACGGTCCTGTTACAATACCCTTGTCTAGCCCATAGATATTAATGCTTATATCACTATTACTTTTCTCAAACAACCTTACATCATTAGCAGACGGAGGGAATGACATTCCTTTTATATTTAAAACGGTTGAATAGTGCGGATAAGACTTAACTCGACACGCATTATTCTTTGAAGGAAATAGAGCTGCCATAATGCTCCATAAAAAACAATGACTATCGCTGTTCTGAATGTTTATACAGGTTTTAGTATTCTTGATATTAACTGGTAACGGTATGTAAGTACCACCTCTCATTGGGTTATATTTATTTATATTGATTTCTAAGTGACTAATTGTAGAATAAGACCACCCGGACTCACGATGTTCGAATTCGATTAGTTTATTTTTTAAGTTCTCGATCATAGTCATATATAATTCATTAAAATTTGTGTTTTTAAATACAATACTATATTTTGTGTTAAAAGACTTAAGCTGTTGGTTACATGAATTCGGTAATGTAAAATGAACAAACAGCTCGCTGTTCATTTTAACACAATCATGTTTCAATAATGCGGATTTCATAAGGTATAAAATATCACTTCGAATCCCGCATAGGAAAGTCTCAGGTGTAAGGCATTCGACATCCTGTGAGGGGTTTAAGCGATATGTAGCAATTCTGTTTCTAAATGCTGTGCTAATTATTTCAATGTGTTTAAAATCGGTTTTCGATAAACAATTTGATTTATGCAAATTTGTTCTTAAATGAAATCTGTATTTATTTATAGGCATCTCGATCTGACAATGATCACATCGCATAAATACATTGGTGGATGACTCGGGGTAAGTAGACGGAGCTGTAAACAAAAATATGATTTTATTGATAGTATTTATTCATAGATTTATCTAATACATAGGTTAATAATAAAGGCATGAATTGGTAAGCGCTCTCTATAATGCACTAATCATGAATAACATACTAATTTCGTAATCATTAAATACAAAAAGAATAAAAATAAAACATTAATAGTAGTTGCTAACAAATGTCGGAGTACAAGTTCTATATTCCTTACGAGTCGATGTAATAAAGTTTGATAAGTGCTGCCAAGCTGTAGTATTATCATCCGTCTGAGTTTTTATGCTGACTATGGCTTGCCGCCATCTATTAACAGGTAACACGTTTTTAATCTCGTCGCACTTGTAAACTTTTAGTTCAATAAAGTGTGAACCTGTTTTTGAATGATTGTCCTGTCGTGAAAACCCATTGGCTAGTCTTCGCGTGATACAAGACTGTAATTTACCAGGTGCAGGGGTGATACTCGAGGACTGCTTCTCATCCTCGCTACCGCTTCCAAAAAGCTCCGCAGCAGTTGCGTGGTGTGGTTTCGCAGGTACAGGATTAATTTTGATCTTCTTTTTTGAAGCACTTGAAGATGATTGCGGTGACTTTGCGTGCTTTTTCTTTTTTTCACTCGATTCAGCCGGTCTCGCAGCTTCATCTTCAGAGCTTGACGAAGAAACTACAGCTTTAGATGAATGTTTCAATCTGAAAAAATAAAAACGATCGTTAAATTAAATCGAGCTAATAAAATTTTTGCAGAGACTTGACTACATTAGAGGATATTCAATGAAAGTAATTAAAATATTGATTGGGTCTGATTAAACTTAAACAACATCATTCAATAACACAGAATAATCTTTAGTATCGAGTCGAATCAAAAGATAAATTGAATACTTACGTTTTGCTATGCTTCCTCTTTCTTATCTCACTCGATTCGGCCTGCATCGCTGACTCGTCTTCCGACGGAAATAGTGTTTCAGCATTGTTAGAGCTATAAATCTTCGACCTGAAATAAATATTAAAACATTTTAACTACAGTATTTAAGTTATCTATAATATTTGACCCTACTTTTCGTTTTATAGTAAGTATTTAAATAAGATAGAGGTATATTTAAAAAGTATCGTCATTCGTCTTGTTTCATACAATTTACTAGCGCAGCCCTCCCCGAAATTATAAAATTTTGCACTACTATAAGAATGACGCATAATAACATAGCATCATTAAACTATTATTCTTTACCGCTATTCGAATGACTCATAATTTTATTGATGATATTAAGTTAAATTACTCTATTCAATAAACAGCATCATTTATATTGAAGCCAGAATTAGTTAGCATAACTCTATCAAATTCCAATATTTACACTACTATTCGAATGACGAATAATTTTATTGATAATATTAATGACTCCAATGTATAAAAACATCAACATTTAAATTATTAGACAGCATAATTGAAGCTAGAAAAGTAATTAACTTTTCTAGGTATCTATTCGAATAGATAAATAATAAATAAATATCCATCAGTCCAGAAATCCGCAACCTCGCTTTATAGTCGGTGTTATGTTACAAACGACTCGACTATTCAATCGTAATGATGGTTGCATAATTTAATAAATACATTTAGTTAATAAGATAGACACTTACATTTTTTTTGATGATGATCCTTCAGCTTAGGAGATGAGGTGATGGCTGGTTCTTTACTTTGCAGAGGAGATGAATGATGCACTAGATTCGGTATCAACCGCTTAAGTACTCTCTAATCCACGTGAATATCTTCCTTATACGGAAAGTATCCGCGTGACTTTAAAATAGGTCTCATCATGTATCAGCAGTAACCCTTTTAAGCGGTGTAATCTTAAACTTCTGCGTTAACGCTTAGTCTTAAATGGGAAGCGATGATTTTGTATAGTTTAATACTGTGGTTTTGCTTGGCCGATACGGATTTACTAACTGATTCACTAACTTCACAATTGGTTTTAGTTTATATAACCTATTGTGCGAAATAAAATAAAAAAACGTTTGTTAGTTTTCATATACGAGATCAACAAACAGACATACTTACCTCCAAATTCAGTGTATGTGGATGCAAATGTCGACATTGCAAATCATTGAGACTCATTTAGCATAGACATCTTTCATATATGGTTAGGTCTCATATTAACGATAAAACGATTTTACTATGCGATATTAAACCTTATGGTTTCTTTTTTATACTTAAAAAATAATATAAATAACAAGAAATTAGAACATTTTAACGATTAGTATTTTTGCAATACACTGGTGAGCAGTTCAGTAATGTCGGTGAGTGTGTACCTATTTTATTATACTTGTTATTATTTAATAATAATCAATATCCATACCGACGACTGGATAGCTGAGTGGTTAGAGAATCAGGCGACAAAGCTTGAGACAGATATTATGTATGAAAAATATGAAAGTTTGTTCTTGAGCTTCGAGTGTTTAATATATAAGTAAAGTGTTTAGTATTTAAGTATATATCTATCTATATAAGTATGTTTATTCGTTGGCCAGCACCTATAACGTAAGCTTACCTTACTTTAGACTCAGGTTAATCGACATCAATTGTCTCTGATATTTATTTATATAGTAATCCAATGCAAGCTTTATTGTAATACTCGATTTATAAATTTTAATGTCGTTTAGTCATGATAAGAATTCTTTTGTTAATTATCGATAAATTACGATTAATTGTTATCAAACACCAATGTTACTGACAATTATTTGATTCAAAAATTTTGAATGTCTTTTCTTTACAGGATACAGAAGATCTCTTTAATTTTGTACCAGCGGATCAGCGTGCTACGCATGGAGCAGAACAAAGATCTACCACTCATGATGGCGCTTCTCGCAAGAGAACCAGAACCGAACTACCATATTCTTCATACATAAAAAGAACTGTAAAACGTGCGACAAAAATAATTAAAATAGAAATTTATGACGCCGAGAACGCACCGAAATCTGAACATTCAATGTGTACTTGTGAAGCAGAAATCTGCGCCCAATATGTTGTGAAGGGTATATTATTTGATGACGTATATAGCGCAACTAAAGATATCATAAGTAAAATTCAGGATGATATGGATTTGAGAATAACTAAAATGTGTTAGTTAAGTATAATAATGTACTACTATATTGTCTACTTATTAAAAATAAAGGAGTTAATGTAATATGATATGTTTTATTTATAATAATTCAGATACTTAACTATAGCGTTAATAATCTTATATAATTACGAGTCTGAACGCTGAATAAATAAATTTAGACTTCAATTTAGAATTACGTAATTAAATTACTATTCAAGAATCAAATAAAATAAATAAGTTTCTGCGTAAGACACGTAATATAACATAGTCAGCATAGTAACTGGTGAGCGAGGTAGGTCTGTTGCACAGTGGTGTGCAGCGGATTCTGCTCTAGAGTAGGCTGGATACTTTTCTGATTGAGCTTTCAATCCAAATTGAATACCTAGTAGAATGGACAACGGTTTCTCATGAAATATGCATCACTGATGTTACACAATAATGATAACATATTACCTATTTAATATCTTACCCGTTTCGTACGTCAAAATCAGATTATTGAATTATATTAAGCAATTTATAGTGAAACATATCGAAACCTCACATTAAGTATTCTCTTCTTACAATAAATTTATAAACAAAGAATTATTGATTAAATAAAAAAATAACAAAATTGAATCCCTGTTTCATATTATAGCATCGCTAGTGAAAGATGACAGCTTAAAAACTCGGTCTCACCTGAGCCGTTGTTTATACTACGTCTCAATGATTCGTCAAACAACACGCCATTATCACGAATGCACTAGCTTGCATTTTCTCTATTGCTAACAAAGAATTTAATATCGTAAGTATTTGAATGATAATATGATTGTATAAAAATGGTGACTTAATATATATGTTTGCTCCATAACCAACGATATCAGAGTGTACCTATTAGAAATAGAATTTAATTGAAGTAGTTTTTGATTGAACTAGTATTTGATTATCGGATTGTACTGTAATTATATGCTCAACAGATAATTCGATTGACATATATTAATGTATTGATTCATGATCAGTAATCAATATAACGTATGATTGGGGGATCCTGGATCTCGTTTGATCCAGGTCCCCCAATTATACACTACTGGCAATAGCTACTAGATGAATAAATTAAGTATCTCGACCGTTCCACCGCCAGCCCTTGCCTGCCCTTATCCCAGCTATTGCCTTTGGGTTCTGTAGGAATGTTAATCAGGAATTTGTGTAATTAAATTTTGACTCAGTTACGAGCGTGTTTTGGAACGGCTCACATAGTTGCCCCGGTAATAAATAGAGTAATACTGAAATATCGGATGCTAGCGGGGTTAAGTTTTTGAGGAATTCTTGTTAACTTGGGAGGTTGTGTTATTGTTATACAACAAAACTATACCTTACTAGCTTTCATGCACGTGAAATATTACCTATTTTTAAAGTGAAAACATCTTTAACGGCGTTGAGCGCTTTTTGGGATGGGTAAAAAATGTTAAACTCGCGTCAGGCGTAAGACGGAGGGAGAGTTTAAGTACCAGGATATCAGATCCTCTAAGAGCTTATTTTGAAATATGTTTAGCGCTAAAAAATAAAAAACAAATGGAGAACAACCTCTTTCGACAGCCACGTACAGCCAATTTAACTAAAATTAAAAAAAAAACTTGGAAATAACCCCTTCTCATGGGTATTTGACACTTCAATAAGGCTTTTATTACAAACGCATACGGTCTATTCCCTGCGTAAATCATTCAAAACCAAATATTAGAGCTGGCAGAATGTAACTGGCCAGTGCGAACCCGAAATTTGACTCATAAATAACGATCGCTGGGAACAGATGTATCGAATCGTTTGAATTCGATGTCTTTTTCGCAATTCCAATTTCAAAAAGCCGATGGCAAAATGCGTTCTGGCCACATTAGGTGTATTTTTTTTACGATTTTTACCTTATTCGAAATTCAAACCATATTACAGTCCATGAGCTCTTAGAATGCCATTCGGGTTTGTCTTGCTTGATCGGCCGATTCAAGTATCAACCGCATAAGATTGAGCGAGACAACACAAGAAGAGAGTTAAAGAGTTTTCTTTTTAAATTGAACTTTCGAACAAAGTTTCAGGGGTAAACTGTGTGAAAAAAAATGTTCACAAACAAATAAACTCCAAAATTAGTCAAAGAAAAAGTATCAAACAATAATTCATTAGGTTTTCGGTAAAACGAAATTCTCTAAAACATTTTTAATACTTATGTATTATTGGACGAAGGTCAGGTAATAATGCAAACCCGGTCCTAAAATCCCTTAACCAAAAAATACTCTACAAATAAGGCAAATAATACGAAAACTGCTTAAATATTTGGGTCATTTTGTACACACAACCAAATGCTATAAATAATATCACTGGGGTTTCTTTAACTCGTCACAAAACTCGATAAAAGTAATCTATTCATGCCATCGACATATTTAACCTTTTATGAGAGGCTATTGATACGATCGGTCCGTTTGCGACCCTTTTAATGGCACAAAATGGCTGCCGGGTTATTTTTATTTCCGATTTTATCGCGAGGGCCGAAAACTTTGCGTTGTAGATGTCTTCCAATGATATAATGATACATACACATACAAATCACGTCTTTATCCCTTACGGGGTAGACAGAGTCTAAGGAGACAAGACCTACAGGCCACGTTTTTTTTTTTATGCGAATAAGAAGGCAAACGAGCAAGTGGTTCACCGGATAGTAAGCGATCACCACTGCCCATAGACACCCGCAACCCCGGAGGGAATGCAGATGCGTTGCCAACCTAGAGGGCTAAGATGAAATGCCTCTTGTGCCCGTAATTTCCCCGGCTGTCTTACTCTCCACACCGGAACACAGCAGTGCTTGCACTGCTGCTTAGCGGCAGGATTAGCAAGATTGTGGGCGTATAGATGGAAAATGGAATCAAAATAGCAATGGATTGCTAGCCGCATCGCACTTTCGGCCGTTCCCTCGATGGGCTTTTACCATCTGCGCGGGAAGAGGAGCAACTGGTACATTTTATGTTTTCTCATTGCTGCAAGACCAGTACATACGGGAGTTATGTGTGATAGTTGTTTCGTAAAAAGTAGGTATAATAGTGTATGGTTTTGTTGTCTTCCTCTGTTGAATTGTGTTGAATCTGTTGTTAACTCATCACTATTTTTCACCTTTTAAATGTTTTTATTTAAACTGAATATTTAAAATGTATTTTTTGATACTACAACTGCTTTTAAAAAGAAGAATGCGACGCAATAAAAGATAATTGACGCAAGGTATCTTTTCATAAGCAAAAATCACAGATTTTTTTAACCACAATAATATTATTATGCAAGCAAATCCACTTCAATATTATAAAATGATAATTAACACGTTCAATGCGGTGTCACTTTTCAGGAACTCTCAACCAGTTGCGTAGGAGACCTAATAGGAATGCGGACCATTAATTTGATTGATTGATTTTGATGAACGTTGGCAGAGACATTAATAGAGCTTACACATTCACCCTTTTTTATATAGAAGTCGCGGGAAATAGCTAATTCAATACGATTATTATAAACATTAAAAATTGTAAATCAAAAATTACCGACACGCCAGTTTAAAATAGACCATTTAAATAGTGTATCCAACTTTGTGAGTACAATGTAAGCCAATATTAATCCGGTATCCGGGGTTTAATTAACCCGGGTCTCGGGTCCGTCCCAATCCACCTGGGACCTACCAATCCTGGGACGATATTTTTTCCGCCCTTCAGTACCGTGAGTCACACCGACGTGTATCGCGCTTTGATTTTGATCGGCACTGCCATTAATTATTGGCTAATCAATCAATCAAATCATCAATCAATCAATCAAATCATTTATTTGCTAGAAAAGGGTGTGAGGTTAAGGTTTTAAATTAATAATAATGTCCTCCTTGTCTTGCTGTTCAGGAACGGCATGCAAATATCTCAAATTAAAAATGTCTCAAATTAAATAGGTATAAATGTCAGACTAGGTACTACATGTCATCTGCGGGTGACGGGCATGGGGATGCCCGTCCCTCGCCAATGAGTCCTCGAGCTGGTAGGCGCACCAAGTGTTCCCGGTGCGCCTACAGTGGTGGAGACAGGAGATCCGCTGATCTCCTGATGGTGGGCCCTCACAAGGGCAGACTGCCGTGCTACCGGGGCCATGGATGCGTAAAGTTCCCACAGCCCCGGAAGCAATACGGCAGAGAAGTGGAACACCCTGGGGTTTTTAGTGGGTAAACCGCCCCCTTCTGGGGCGGGACTCCCACATAACCACCGGCATCCCCGAGCCGGTGGTATCCATCCATAAAGGATTTTCCCCAGGCCAAAAAAAAAAAAAAAAGGTACTACATGTCATAATTGCAATGTCAAAAATACTAAATTAAATTAATTAATTTAATTACATGATACAAAAATGTGAAATAACAAACAGAAAAAATCAAATAATAAACGATGTAAATTAAAAATTTAAATTTGTACAGTATGTCAAAAATCGTTTAAATAGTCTACGACACTGTAATAACACTGCTCTAATAAGCTTTACATACACACATACATATACATACATAAATTACGTTTTTATCTCTTACAGGAGACAGAGCCTTTTTTTTCTCGGATTGGAAATTAAAAAAAAAAAAAAATTAACGTCAGTAACTTGTTGTAAGTTGCATGTACCAAAATTCCCTCCAACCCTTCTCGTGCGTTGGTTAAAAAAGGCCGCGACATTGTAACGCGAGCCCAAGGTGAGGTGTATCCGATTTACTGGGCCACCCAATTGAGCGGGATAACAGCGTGCCAGAATAAAACATGAGACAGAGATGTTACATATTCTGCGATGAATAATTTCATCTTCCCACGTAGGGTTTTATTGGCCGGATGACAACAGGACGCTAGGGTACGAAATGATTTGTAGACGTCTCGGATACGGAATTGACTTTGCGCTTCTTGGTGCCGATGTTGATAAATGTAGATAGATGAACTCGTTTTAGCTTCAGGGTCCCGAAAAAATGGTAACGGTTCTTATTGTCTCGTGCTATTCATATATCGCGCTTATATGCACTTAAAATTGTTACGTAGGAATGGCTTTTACCTTCTCTATGAAATAAAGTCTTGTAGAGATTTCTTGAACTCCTCTAGTCTGAGTCTTTGGTGTAAGATTTCGCAAATAAAAACGTCTCGAACGCGTTCACTTACGTCTCAATTACTATGGAAAAATTGGCAGCGCCACTTGCGGATCAAAACGGCAACAAACTGTATAGTATAGTATTTGACATTTTAACGCAAACGCATTCAAGACGTTGACGGAAAACCTACACTAAGCATACTGTATTACGCACTGACACAGATCGACTCGCGAAAAATGAATGACTTATACCTTCCTCTGCCCCTGAGATAAGTTTATGTAGAGATAGAGCTTCCTCCAGGGACTCTAACGTAATGAATGGCCGACACTCAGACAACACACGGGTTAAGAACTGAATCAAAGCTTGGAATGGTGTAAAGACAGTATTGTGAAGCAAACTATGGCAAATTACCATCATGTGTTCAGTTGTTACTGTCAATTGCCAATTATTGAAATGAAAACTTTTTTAGCGGCGTTGGGCACTTTTTTAGATGGGTAAAAAATTTAAGGTTAAACTCGCGCCAGGCGTAAGACGGAGGGGGAGTTTAAGTAGCAGGATACCAGATCCTCTAAGAGCTTATTTTGAAATCCGAATGAATTTTTTGTAAGCGGCCAGTACGGTACGCGTCTTGAATGTCATGGGTCATGGAGGTTACAACATTAAGAGGCTGACAACACCTAATTTTGTTGAAATTGATGTTATTTAAACACTTTTTTAAGAAAAACTACACACAAAAAAAAATCATTGATAATTTTCGTCATATTTTAAACACGATAGACGGACTCGATACATAATTGAGCAAAATTGGCTCGATAGAAAATAATTGCAAAGATTGGTCTTTTAATCATCTTAAAACGGTTCTATGTCTATATTTTTTCAACTTATGGGTCTGCAATTAAAAACATGAAGCCAACATATTCATACCTACACGGCTAACGACTCATATTTCACAAATAATCCATACTTTTTTTTATTTCTTCTTATTTGTGTCTTATTTGCAAGATTTTAGACGCGCGCCAAGCTGCCGGAATAGTTTCTTCTCTTTCACTCACAGGCACGCGAACCGTATGTGCGAAGAGTGGCGCTGCTCAAGGTCATTTGCTGTTGACAGCGCCTTAAAATCTTATCTAAGCTGCTGTTTTCACTTGTGCCGGCACTTCCGGAGTGGTACCCGTCGCTTTTTTTTAACAACTAGGAATGCTTACGAGCAAATAGGTTCATCTACAGTTCAGTTTCAAACTTTATTATGTCTGCTGTGTCTCTCCGCATGCGGGCCACAGTTCCCAGTATCATTTTCATCTCAAACGTACCCTATTAAAGGGAAATCGATAAGGACTACGGGTATAGGGGTGATCTTATCTCCTTGTAGCCCTATGACTAAGGGCCATTTTTAGCTATCAAAAAGTTTAAAGGAAAGAAAATAGTTATTTGTTTCACAAGGGAGCAAAATGATGTATTTACGGCGCTGCTGAGGGCGCTACATTGAATCCAGAATGTAGCGAAGCATTCTACAATAGAACTGAGCGTAGCAAGGGATTCTAAAGTAGAATCCAGAGCGTAATGAGGGATTCAAGTGTGAACGCCCAAGATGTAAATAATTTTCCAACCAGGTGGCTCATACAACTTTTTACACTGAACATCAAAAAACTTGAAAAAATAATCCTACTAATATTATAAAGTGACGATGTGACGATGTGAGTGAGTGTGTGTGTATGTTTGTTCCTTCTTCACGCTAATACGACTGGACGGATTTGGATAAAATTTGGAACGAAGATAGCTGGTACCCTAGATTAAAACATAGGCTACTTTTTATCTCGGATAATTGTATAGATCCCGCGGGATAACCATAAACATACTGCTCATTCTATGCGGACGAAGTTGAGGGCAGAAGCTAGTTCTAAATATAATTAAAGAGTTACCAGCCTAGAAAATGGCGTGGTTTTATAATTGCCAGGACGAATTGCTACGACTTTATTAACAGCGAAATAAGAGCTCAATCTTACACCTTTTTATAGGATGAAACACTTAGTAGCCTTGCCTTATTTTCATGTTTTTGTTCCTTCCGTAGCTGGAGTAATCCGAGCTCGACTGTACATTAGGTCCGGCACTAAATCTTCCTCGCTCCAATTCGGTTTGGAATCTGTGCGGTAAAAAAACCGGCCTGGCCTTACTTGACTGACTACTACACTTCCTTTTTAGGGTTCCGTATACAATGAGTAAAAACGCAACCCTGTTACTAAGACTTCGCTGTCCATCCGTCTGTCTGTCTCGCTGTCTGTCACCAGGCTGTATCTCATGAACCACCGTACTTACCACCATAAGTAAAAGACGTGGTAGCCTTGTGGCTTGACCTGTGGCCTCTCAAGCAGAGGGTCGTGGGTTCGAGCCTAGACTCACAGCTCTGAGTTTTTCGGAAAGTGTGTGCGATATTTCATTTGAAGTTTACCATGAGCTTTTCGGCGAAGGAAAACATCGAGAGGAAAGCGGCACACATATGCGAATTCAATGGTGTGTGTAGAGTTCCCAATCCGCACTAGGCCCGCGTGGGAACTATAGCCCAAACCCTCTCATTCTGAGAGGAGGCCTGTGCCCAGCAGTGGGACGTATTTAGGCTGGAGATGATGACTACTTACCACTGTCTACCACTGACTACCGTTGCATGCCACTGAATGCTACTACTCGCAAAACCTTGCAATACTCTCAAGCAAGCCTTCCTGTTCTTGAAACGTCCGGCAAGGCATCTGTGTTTCCCCACGTCTTGCAGGTGTCCCTGGGCGTTGGTGATCATTTGCCATCAGGTGACCCGTCTGCTCGTGTTCCCCCTCTAATATATAAAAAAACACTACTCATTGTATTCATATACAGGTTGATGAGAAGCTTAGATTAATACGAGATAGAAATGTAGAACATGTGTTACTCTTACTCCCGACGGACGGATTCTAAAATGCAGGCAAATGTTTGCTGAACAGAAATGTTTGCTTGCAGTTGCTGGCTTGGAGCGATGTTGGTTTACTTGTTTCATGCGAATGCATGCAGTGTAGTATTTTGGAATGGGGAAAAATACTTGAGGGTTTTTTGGAACAGGGAAAAGTACTATATAGTTAAATTTCACGCTTTGTGGGGAAATTGGAAATCAACAGAACTATTGGGCCCGCTTAACACAGCTAAGGCATTAAATTTATATTCGCTGAAAGTTGCGTGAAACCGGTTTATGCAGGACCCGAGGTTCATTATAATAGTGCTCTAAGGGAGAGGCCTTTGTTCAACAGTGGACGTCTTCAGGCTGATGATGATGATGATGATGATTAAATTTACTTAAAAATTTACACGTGTCTGAGTTTAACGGTTTACAAACACTTCATTTTGACAACCTTTTATTTTCTACTAAAACATTGACTTTTGGAAAACTTATAAAAACACCTAACCTAACCTAATGTGAGCCGCGCCTAAAGGTTTTAGATTTTAAAAAAGTTTACGGTTCATCAGATAATTAAAGGGTTGTCAAATTAAATGTTTGTCAAACGATACATTTGAGAGATATTGTTCAGCAAATGATCGGATACCGCTTTTAACACTATATTCATTAATACTTTGTTATTATTGTCTGGTATTTAGTGTACTGAAACAGTTTCACTTTCCGTGAAAGTATTGACGTATTTTTTAAATACCTAGTATTTCTGTACTAGTTACCTTTTACATGGCTTTACGTTGATTCGCCATGCATGTATTTGGCTTTGCTATGTTTGGAAACTTCTACATGATTGGAAACGTTAATCTAGAAATTTCTCCACGAATTTTGTTTTAAGAGTCGTAATCTGATTATTCCAAGAATTTTAATAACAATCATGGGTATAGTTCGTGTGAACTTAGGATGTCATTTGGGTTTGTTGTGCCATCTCTTTCAGTCAGCCAATTCAAGTATCAAACCCAGAAGAGCGAGCGAGAACCGAAACGGCATTCTAAGAATTCATGGACTGTACTTCATTATTATAATGTCTGGTACAAATTGAATGAAACTAGGCCGTGACTACAATAATATTATGTAGAAGTTTATAGTAATATTATACCACTAGGCTACACGCACATACATTAAAGCGAAGAAATCAACGTACACTTCAAAATTCGATGACTCTAGCTTCATTAGTATTTTAAAATAAGCTCTTAGAGAATCCTAATATCCTGGTACTTAAACTCTCCCCTATCTTACGCCTGACGCAAGTTTAACATTTTTTACCCACCCCAAAAAGTGCTCAGCGTCGCTAAAGAAGTTTTTATTTCAAAAGATAGGTACGTCATTATATCCATGTAGGACTATATATAAACCTTTGTTGCATAACCACAGTGACCACAGGGCTGATCCAAAGTTCAATCCACTTAACAAATACCACGCAAACTCCAGCAGATCGCTTGAAATCTTTCACTTTGACGCAATCCATTATCACTTTGGCATCATCCTGTATTTTACCACTCTAAACTTACAACCACCGTCATCTTTGTGTCTTTGAGATACAGTTCAAATTCCTATAGGCTTCTATACAGATAAGATTGCGAAATTATCGATGTGTCATCCATCAAGTTGCTTTTATCGTCGGGTATGATATAACTAGGTACGTAAACAATATGCTTAGGTCCTATTGAGTGATATTTCGCTACGAAATATTGCTACGGCGTAGACGTAGAGGCTGCTACGTATCTGTAGAAACCTACGCAGAATAAATTCGTCAATTTTATCTTATTAACGGTTCTTTGTAAAAGTGGAAGCCAAACTCTGTAGTGTATAAATAATACTTATTTAGTTATTTAAAAAATATATATATTGTACAGATTTCATGTAGTTTTTGTTTAGTGAAGTAATTAAAAAAAATAAAGCTGTATTATGTAGTGTATAAATAGTATATATTTTTTCACTAATTTATATCTATATATCTATATCTATATCCAAATAAACTATAATTAGGTAGGTATTAAATTAGTTTTTTTTTGATATATTTAATTGAGGAATAATTGCATTTTTACCCTCTTATTTTTTGTAATTTTACATTTATTTACAAAAATCACAGTTGTCAACCAAACTAATCCAACTAACTGCTGAACTGTTAATCATTTATCCTACCGCCAAGCAGCAATGTAGAGTATAGTAAGAAAACAGGCAACGCAAATGCAATCCTTTGGTGTTTCAAATCTCGTTTAGCAGCCTATCTTAAAAAAAACAGTGTGGCCAAGTGTAAGTCGAACTCACGGACCGACGTTTCCGTACAAATTCGGCAAATGTATATATAATCCAGTGTTGTTAGGTAGACTGACAGACTTTATAATAATCTGTTTTTAGTATTTATTATTATAGCAGCAATAGAAGTACATCATCTTTGTTTTTTTTTGTAAAACTCTTAGTAATAGGGTTTCTTTTTGTCCTTTTGTATACGGAACCCAAAAGCCTCTAAATTGGACCCGATTTTCCGATTTGCAGCGGATTTCATCCAATCCGCGGCCGATCTATACGTCAGTTGATTTAACGAGAGCAAATACTCGGCGCAAACAACGCCGCGCAATCAGCTAGTGTCGCTAAATGTTTATTTATTTCTAGTTAATTGGAAGCTAGCTGGAAATCAATATGGGAAGAGCTTAGGAAAAACGGGAACCGGGAAAACTTGTTTTAAAGCTAGGGCTCCTTACGGAAACATTTCAACCCTCTTGAGCAGTGGTGGGCAAAGTACGGCCCGCGGGCCAACTCCGGCCCCGCGAAAGTATTTAATCCGGCCCGCCGAGGGTCCATCGACATGGATAGTATATGGCCCGCTATAATTACGTTTTGACGGTCGAGAAGTAGATTCTACTTAGTAGAATAATAGATGCATAACCTATAGGTGAAGCTAAACTAGCCGCGTAGTTCATGTGTTGCGTAATACGGGGCGCAACTCTTCTAGAATTTCTTAAACTTTGTGGCCCCCCGGGAACGAGTGAACTTTCTTTCTATAATTCTGGCCCTCCTCTAGAATTTTTTAAGCTTTGTAGCCCCCCATTAAAAAAATTTGCCCACCACTGCTCTTGAGTCTTTTGTGTACAACCGGGAAAACTAGCTGACGAAGCTATGATTCAGATTCAGATTATTTATTGGCCAAGTAATCAACATTACATTTTAGCACGTCATTATAACTAAGTACATTATTGAGTCTTAATATCATGACTACGAAATAATTATAACTACAAAATAGCAATAGTAACTGTGGTATTTGAAGGAAACACAGAGATTAATTAATTCTGGTTTATTTCTAACGGAGCCGAAACACACGTTACAAGCTTGACATATTAGAGAGAGAAAAGAGAAGTGGGAAAGAGACAAATGCAGGCTTTAGCTGCGTTCAGGATACCACACTCTCCCCCACTTATTTAATCCTTTAACCCCGTTGTATGGTACAGAAAACCACGCGTCGTTTTAAAGTAAACTATGATAAAGTTAAAGTTTACCCGTTACTTTAGACCTGCTTGGCAGTTAAAGGATCAATGTTATTCTTATTTAAAAATTAGCATGCAACTTAACTTAACTTACTTCTAATGACTGTGAACAAGGTAACATTTGATTCACATGCCTCTTCCATTGTAACCCTTCTACCTCAATAATATAGCTTACCCCCGGTATAGAGTCACCTATAATTAAACCCTGGACCCATGGCTTGCTACCCTTCCTGTAATCCTTAACCATGACCTTTTGTCCCAATTCAAATTTAGTTTCTCTATTCCCTTGTTGTCTTTTCTCGACCTTCTCCCGCACTACATCAGATATTGGGGGTGGTCGCAATACACTGAACCGGTTCCTTATCTCTCTGCCTAACATTAACCGGGCTGGTGATACACCAGTGGTACGCTGAGGTGTGCTTCTATAGTCTAACAAGAATAAATTTATAGCTGAGACTATGCTCTATCCACTTTCTTTTATTTTTGTTATCGCTGATTTAAATGTTTCGACAAATCTCTCAGCTGCACCATTGGTAGCTGGGTGATATGGTGGCGTCATCGTGTGCTTTATTTGGTTTAATTTACAAAAATCCTGAAAGTCTTCACTTGTGAATGAACGACCATTATCCGTTACTAAGTGCACGGTATAGCCAAAACGCGAAACTAAACTTTTAAAAATGTCAATAGTTCGATTACTGGTAATGTTTGGCATTTCATATACCTCTGGCCATTTCGAGTAACTGTCGACTATGACTAAAAACATTTTATTGTAGTATGGACCCAAAAAGTCAGCGTGTATCCTATACCACGGTGATGGAGGTACAGGCCAGGGTTTTTGCGTCTGTGTGGGTGTTTTGCTGTTTTGCAAGCATATGATACATTCTTTAGTTATATTATCTATTTCTAAATCTAAATTAGGCCACCAAAAGTACGACCGTGCGATTTCCTTCATTCGAACAATTCCGAAGTGGCTTTTATGTAATTCGCCCAAAATGGCTGCTCTGACCGCCTGTGGTACTAATACTCGGTAGCCCCAAAATATGCAGCCTCTGTCTAAACTTAATTCATCTTTCCTATTATAAAACGGTAATATTTCTTTGTCTAGTTCTTTTTTGTCTGGCCAGCCATCTGTTAAGTATCTAATTGTTTTTGAAAAAATTATATCTTTTTGTGACTCCAATTGAATTGTCTTCCAATTTAATGTTTCCATTTCAGAATTGTTCGTGTAAATGACTGCACTAATGTCTCCATTAGCACATAGCGAGTGAATTTGTATTTCTTCACATTTTTTTTCTACCATTCTGGATAGAAAATCGGCTGGATTGTCAGTTGACTTAATATGTCTAACCTTATAATTAAATGCAGAGAGAAAAATGGCGTAATGTTGCAATCGTTTGGCAGCCATTTTTGGAATGCTTTTTGTTGGACCAAAAATTCGCACTAATGCTGCGTTATCTGTCTCCAGTTCGAAAAATCGTCCGTAAATGTAGTTATAAAATTTTGTAATTCCAAAAACCACTGCCATTGCCTCTTTATCAATTGTTGTATATCTTTGCTCCACTTCACTCAGTTTTTTACTAGCAAAGGCAATCGGTCTGATCACACCACCTTTATCCCTGTTTGACAGCACTGCCCCGAGGCCTGTGTCCGACGCATCACATGTTAGTATCAGTGGCAGTTCTGGGTCATAATGTTTTAAGTTGGCCGCTGATGCCAATTTTTTCTTAATTGTTTCAAAAGCTTTTTCACACTCAGGTGTCCAATTAAATTTGTTTATTTTTGTACAATTATACAAAGGGGTCAATATAGTAGCCATGTCCCTCAGAAAACGTGCATAGTAGTTTATTTTGCCCAAAAATGATTTTAGTAATGTTAAATTTGTCGGTGTTTTTGTATTCAACAAAGGTTCAATGTTAGACTGGATCACACTAATACCATTTTTGTTTACACGGAATCCGAAAACCTCTAGGCTAGTTGTGAAGAATTTACATTTTTCCGGTTTCAATTTAAATTCACTTTCGTTTAATTTTCTCAAGACTTTACATAAGGTTTCAAAAGTATCTGGCAAGCTTTTACCCTTAATATAAATATTATCTATGAATACAATTGTATTTGGAATGTTATTTAGTTTTTTGGACATTAAACGCTGAAAGGCCCCTGGTCCTGAACTGACACCATATGGCAAATAATTGTACTGAAATGTACCTGCCTCAGTGACTATGGTAGTACATTTTTGGCTTTCAGGACTCAGGGGAGCTTGTAGGTAGGCTTCTTTTAAATCCAGTTCGCAGTAGTATTCGCCGTGTTTTAGGGTATTTAAAATATCGTCCACATGTGGTAATGGGAAGTGGTCGATCTCGAGACATGGGTTCACTGTTAACTTATAGTCGCCGCACAATCTAACTGAATTGTCCGGTTTCAGTATGGGTACCACCGGGGTCCCCCACTCACTTTGCACTTCGACTTCTAGTTCTCGTCGCCAATTGTGGTATTTGAAGGAAACACAGAGATTAATTAATTCTGGTTTATTTCTAACGGAGCCGAAACACACGTTACAAGCTTGACATATTAGAGAGAGAAAAGAGAAGTGGGAAAGAGACAAATGCAGGCTTTAGCTGCGTTCAGGATACCACAGTAACCTAAATAGCAATCTATTCCAAAACAATATCACATAAAGTATTTTTATAGGCGGGAAGTTTAACACAATTTATAAACTCATTAATTGAGTAGAAGGCGTTTTCCTGCAAGAATGCTTTAATTTTTCTTTGAAAGTCTATTAATGGCAATCGTGTTAGGGCCAGTGGCAGCATATTGTACATAATTATCCTAATGGGTATGCCTTGTTTGTAGTATCTTGCCAATATGAAATCCCTTACGTAGAGTTCACCGAGCTTTTGCTGCTTTCTTAGGTAAAGTCTGTACCTTTCTGAGACATTACAAAAAACCAGTCCAGCGCAAGTCGGACTCGCGTGCCAAGGGTTCCGTACAATTCTGCAAGTGTATACATACACTTGCAGAATTATACTCGTATAATCCAGTGTTAGCAGAGCCCTGCTTTTAAACAATTACAAGTGAAATTATGTCCTATTGCCAACTCTCGCCAAAACAGTCATGTTCGTACTGGGCAGTGACTTAGCAAATAAATCCCCCGTAGGTAGAGGGTTGAGAATTCATTTTAAGTTGGTTATTGACATAGACAGACATTAAAATATTCTGTTTTTAGTATTTATGTTGACCCCAGCAGTGGGACACTCAAATAGGCTAGTATAATAATAATAATAATAGTATATTTTATTTTGTTATAGCGACAATAGAAATATATAATCTCTGAAAATTTCAACTGTCTAGCCATCACGGTTCATAAGATACAGCCTGGTAACAGACTGACAGATAGACAGACGGACAGACAGAAAAGTCTTTGTAAAAAGGTCCCATTTTTACCCAATGGGTACGGAACCTTAAAAACCAATCTAGAGCGAGTCGGTTGGCACTCTGAGGGTTAAATATTTAAAAGGCTTGGAAAAAATAAGTTTGAATTGTTTTTTTATCAACGGTCGGATTAACTTAGTGTTATTTGAAAGTGACGGTTGACGTAGTTTTTTTTTTTATTACAAGCTAGTTCTAGGCACGCGTAGCTGGTCATCCATTAAATTTGAAAGTGACAGTTGACGTACGGTTGACGTAGTTTTTTTTTTATTACAAGCTAGTTCTAGGCACGCGTAGCTGGTCATCCATTAAATTTGAAAGTGACAGTTGACGTACGGTTGACGTAGTTTTTTTTTTATTACAAGCTAGTTCTAGGCACGCGTAGCTGGTCATCCATTAAATTTGAAAGTGACAGTTGACGTACGGTTGACGTAGTTTTTTTTTTTATTACAAGCTAGTTCTAGGCACGCGTAGCTGGTCATCCATTAAATTTCACAAATGTCAAATCGACCACTTAAAAAAATATTTCTAACTAACAAGAGGGAATAAAAATATAATTTGCACCTCTTCCAAAAACTTTACTTAGCCAATTGTGAATCAACTTCATAAACTAATAGGATAATTTAGTAGTTGCTCCCTTAACTTAATTTGTAAGGATTTTTAACTTTGAAGATAGACTCTAGACGATTTTTAAATTGTTTTTCAACTTTTAAAAACAATACCTTCTTTTCTCAATGCCCAATTTTTGTTAAACAAAGCTTAATAATGAAAATTCACGTTAGAAATCTCATAGACTTTTGCCTCTGTATTATTTTATTTCAGGCACTATACTGGTTCTATCTAAACTTTAAAGTTGCGTTAGTAGGTAATTAAAATTACCACTAACTAATTATTTTAAACTAGCTGGTGCCAGCGACTTCGTCTGCAAAGAATTCGTTTATCGCTATCCCGCGGGAGCTACGCAATTTTCCGGGATAAAAAGTAGCCTATGTGCTATTCCAGACTTTTTTCTATCTATGTGCCGAATTTCATCCAGATCCGTTGGGCTATTCTGGCGTGATTGAGTAACAAACAAACATCCATCCATCCATCCATCCATACTTTCGCATTTATAATATTAGTTAGATTTTAACTACCTACCTACTAACACGTCTTTATCGGTGTGTTTTGGTTTTCACCTAACTCTCGATTCCAACGAACGGATGCAAAACTGGATATTGTAAGGACAAAAAACATCCATGTGCACAAAGACAACTGTAAAAAACGAAAAGAGTTTCCGAACAGACGTAAAACCTTTTTATTTGGAGGTCGTACCATTTTTTGGGGCATTCGTTCAAGTGTGTAGCCAGAAGGATTGTTAAAAATTGTTTTTTCAAACTGTTTTCTGATAGAAAACTTTTGGAATATGTATGGGCGAACTTTATTTGAGGGCCTTCGGAGTAAATATGAGGTTTATGCATACAAATGAGGCGTCGAGAGAATTCAGCGTTTTCAGGCTCTTTTCGTGTTACGTTCGGACGCCTTTTTACAGTATTTCGGAAGACGGTATTGAATTTTTCGCAGTCACAGGTAGGTTTTGAAGAGGGCTGCAAAATGGTGTTAGCTTTAGATACGGTAACGAGGTTTATACGTGATTTTAATGAATTTTGTGATTTTTTGCTTTGATTTGTGTAATGTCCGGTAAGTCTAGTTGTTAGAGGACCTATCTGATCGGGCAGATATTGAGAAAAATATTAGGCAGTTGAATTTTTAATGTATATTTTACTGCTTATAAGTTTCCTGCCCACAATACAAGCTTTGCTTACATCGCATTTAAAAAAACAGTTTACTTACGTCGATTTAACGACTAACCGTCTTAAATCAGAAACGACACGGAAAATCACTTACTTAGCGTAAAGTATAGGATAGAAGTTAATAGATTAATGGAAGCCAGAAACCGACTAATTAGAGCGAAGCATTTTCGAAGATATTACTAAAGGCTCAAATTATTCTCACAAATTTATCACTTCACTTCACAAAAAATGGTTAACTTTTGACACAGATCTCACAAGTTTTCTGTGAAAAGTATGTATGTATGTATGTAAAACTCTTTATTGTACATAAAACACATGAAAAAGATGAATACAGGAAAACACGAATGCACAAAGGCGAACTTATCCCTAAAAGGATCTCTTCCAGTGAACCTCAAAAAAAAAAAAGAAAAAAAAAGCAAAAAAAAAAAGTCAAGTCAAGTTAAAAGTCGTCGGTTAAAGCTAAAATAATGATTAAAAGTTACTATTTTGTATAACCATGCTAAGGTTTTTAAATTCCGGCGTAAAAACAGGGGTGTTACAAGTTTGACTTCTATGTCTCTTTCTATGTGTGTTGTATCTGTCTGTAGCATCGTAGCTCACAATCGGATGGACCTATTTCTATGCGGTTTTTTTCATTCGAAAGCCAGTTTCCTAGCTTCCTTGCGGTGGTTCTTAGCTATGTTTGGTAAAAATCAATACAGTAGTCTGAACACACAGCTCACACAGCTCTTTTCTAAGATGATGCAGGGCATTTTTCGCATATTTTTTTTATTTTTATTTACGTGTACTCGTTTAATGCGCGTTTATATATTTTTTAATTTTTTGTTATTGGTTACTGCACGTGCAACAAATAAATAAATAATAACACACACACATAATCTCTCTCCAGCCTATATACGTCTCACTGCTGGGCACGGGCCTCCACTCAGAATGAGAGGGCTTGGTCTATAGTTCCCACGCGGGCCCAGTGCGGATTGGGAATTTCACACACACCATTGAATTGCTTCGCAGTTGTGTGCAGGTTACACACATAATATACATACACAAGTCACGTCTTTATCCCTTACGGAGTAGACAGAGCTCGGGCGAATAAATAAATAAACAATTACGGTAACAGCAAGCAAATTATCTGGCTTTAGAAAATACACCCACACTCTACCAGAATCGACAACCACTAGTAACGCCTCGAACCTCCTCTAATTTATTAAGAAAAAGGTCAGTTGGAGGCGTCTGGGAACGCCAGGTCCGGTTCAAATTAATTAACCGCTAAAAGTTCCCGAGCAGCGCCAGTGTTGGATTGTTGCGCATACTAATTGGGGCAGGGTGACTTTTTAGGGTTTATTTATTAAGTGGTTCCCCATTCCAATGATTTGGATCTGACAGTGAACCTGACAATGACCTGACAAGTCAAGGTCACCAGAGCTCCCCAATCAGATTAATGCATTGTCATCCGACTTACTCAAGTATGCAAAATTTCAGCACGTAATCGGTTGAAGATATCTGCTTCAAAATTGAGTCGCAAGAATCTACCCGGACAAACATACTTTTTATCTCTCATACTCTGAAAGTAGGTCATTGATTATCTGGATCATCATCATCATCATCATCAGCCTGAAGACGTCCACTGTTGAACAAAGGCCTCCCCCTTAGCACACCATACTGAACGACAAGTCGCCACCTGCATCCACCGGTACGCGACTCATCGCGACCCTTGGGTTGAAACTATTTTTTTTTTCTAGCTAATCTAAATGAGGTACATAGCAAAGCAATGGAAATACGTATACAGCCATGTAATCTATGTTTTATATAATCATCTATACTAATAGTTCCTTTTTAACTGTAAAAGGCAAAATAATCTTAAAATAACATTCCCGCTATTTATATATAAGCTTATGCAAGCGTATACAACGAGAATTAGTAGAAATTATTACGTTCGGTAGTTTTTTAGCTTGAAATATTTAAGTCGACAATTAATTGATAGCGACCCTCGTGTCTGCAAGTAAAAAAAAAACTAGCCGGCAGCCATTGGTGCGCAGAAGAAATGCGCAATGCGCGAAAACCGCGTAATAGAAAAAAGAGCGGGAAGAGAATGACAAACGTAACAAATATTAAGTGTGACCGTGCGACGTTAGTGAAATTTGTTATAATACCTTCTTTTAATTTCCTCATATTCGAAATGAAAAGTAGAGTGTTCAACTCGGATGAAATTACCCATTTCACCCTCGAACTATTGGCGCCCTGACTTCGTTCGGGCGCCAGAAATATCTCAGGTGAGATGGGTATATTTCAACCCTTGTTTATCAATCTACCATTACATACCTACATACATTGCAAGTTAAGGCGACTATAGTGCCTTCAAAATGTTGTCTTTGTCTCATCGTGTCGTTCTTTACGTGTGAAGAGTAAAGAAGTGTTTTTGTTGTTATTCGTGATGAGAAAGTCTATTGATTTACAAATGCTACGTTGTGTTTATAGTACATCGGATTCTTTATCTTTATAACATTTAAATATTTTCATAAGTCGTTACCGTTTAGGAGCAGTAGGGAATGCAAGCCAAAAAACACCATTCGGTTGAACTTTATTTAAATACCGAACTTTTGCTGATACCTAAACGACCTACGTTGCAAATGTTGTATAAGAGTTGATAATTCTATATGATTTATTTCAATTTATTTTGCTCAGCCGTTTAAGAGGAGTAGGCTTTAGAAAATACCTAATTTTCAGCACTTGAAGGCACTAGTCGCCTTAAGTAAAAGCTTGTAAAAATGGCGGGTGGTAGGGCATTGTGCAAGGTCCGTCCGGATCGCTACCACCATCTTACTCGCTAATCCTGCCGCTAAGCAGCAGTGCTTGCACTGCTGTGTTTCGGTGTGGAGAGTAAGACAGCCGGGGAAATTACGGACACAAGAGGCATTTCATCTAAGTCTAGGTTGGCAACGCATCTGCAATCCCTCCGGGGTTGCGGGTATGTATGGGCAATGGTGATCGCTTACCATCAGGTGACCCAGTTGCTCGTTTGCCTTCCTATTCACATAAAAAAAAATGGTAGTGATTATGAGTGTGAATAGTGGAAGTTCAATAAAATTATTACTTCATAGTTTTCCGCTCGTTATCTGTTGAGTTTTTTTGCGCTCCCAGACGGCAACTGTATCCATTACTTAGATAAAAATAGCGGACTGTAGTCAGGGGGATAATCTATTCTCAAAGTAAAACGAAGCGATACTAGCGCTTACTTTGGGACTAGGTCAATTTGTGTGAATTGTTCCCTAATTATTATTATTATTATTGTTGGTACGGGTTTCCGATCACGGGCCCATGGGGACCCGGTCATTTGAAAGGCATTCATGGGGCCGAGGCCAACATGAAGAGGCCTTTAGTACCATTTAATATAAATGAGATGGGCGCAACTATGGAGGTCTATCCCCTAATACAACATGAAGCTGCACTAGCGGACAGTCCTCCACAGTTGCCAAACTATTGCCTGGTAGGGAACGACATGGAATGGGCTATGGGGTTGGGATGCTGTGGCAGGATTAATGGGCTATGGAGTGAGATAAACGGACACCTACCATTTCAATATCTCAACAAATTGAAGCTTGGTAGGCGGTGACTCGCCGCCCACTAAATGGGCCCCTCAAACTGCTGCCCGCTCGGGGCAACGAGGTGGCAACATTAGTGTGCACGGCTAAGGATGGAGAGGTGTTCCTGGTCTTTGAACAACCATCACTTGGTCCTTATACAGTCGCATCAGGTGCCAACACGCCACTTACGCAAACACATCTAACCTTCGAGCATTTAGCTCTTGCGCTTCACTCTAGGCGGCCAACTAAGCCAAATTAGAGGCGGGGTGGGTGTGTAACTGTGTGTGAGTGTGTGTATAAGCGCATGTGTGTGTGTGTGTACCCCCGGAGGTCTCAGGTTCGTGGTGCGCTACGCACCAACAGCTTGCCACAAGCCGCCCTGTATTATTATTATTATTATTATTATAGTCAATTATCATTTCTCTTTATACACTGTCTTCAAATAAACCAAGTACAGTAAATTTGGGTGCTCTGACCGCCATTACAATTTCTATTCCTCTTTCCACCTATATACCCACAATTATGTTAAACATGGCCTTAGGTCTTTGTTGCCTTAGGCTCTGTCTACCCCGTAAGGGATAAAGACTTGATTTATGTATGTATGTTTAAATAAATCCGGAATACTTTTTAAACGGCTGGTTTATTTCGGCTGAACGACTGTAACTATTTTTCAGGATGTACCTATTCTCTGTGTTCGACGTTTAAGCATACGGTGTCAAAAGCGTGACTCAATTCAATGTAATACTGTGATTGGTAGGTGAAGCCGTGGTAGCCTAGTGGTTTCACCTGTGGCCTCTCAAGCAGAGGGTCGTGGGTTCGAATCCCGGGCTCGCACCTCTGAGTTTTTCGGAATTTATGTGCGATATCTCATTTGAAATTTACCATGAGCTTTTCGGTGAAGGAAAACATCGTGAGGAAACCTGCACACAACTGCGAAGCAATTCAATGATGTGTGTGAAGTTCCCAATCCGCACTGGGCCCGCGTGGGAACTATAGTTCCCAAGCCCTCTCATTCTAAGAGGAGGCCTGTGCCCAGCAGTGGGACGTATATAGGCTGGAGATGATGATGATGATGACTGTGATTGGTCGGATTTTGCAGATTACCGCTACATGAGCAATAGACAAATAGTTTTTTTTTTTATAAAATCGCGTCATTTGGCGTGCCTCTTGCCATAGGCCTCCTCCAGTAAAATTCGAATTGTATATTGTAAAAATTGACGAATTATGTATTGTGTATTGTTATTCTGTTTTTGGAATTGACATGAGAATTTAAGAATAATTAAATTACGTGTAAATCTTACTATCTTACTAATCTTACTAATATTATAAATGCGAAAGTATGGATGGATGGATGGATGGATGGATAGATGGATGTTTACTTTGTTTGTTACTCAATCACGCCAGAACGGCCCAACGGATCTGGATGAAATTCGGCACATAGACAGAGAAAAGTCTGGAATAGCACACAGGCTACTTTTTATCCCGGAAAATTGCGTAGTTCCCGCGGGATAGCGATAATCGAATTCTTTGCAGATGAAGTCGCTGGCAACAGCTAGTTGTGTATAAATTAGTTATAATATTATAATGTGTACCTATGTTGTGTTATATAATGTTATAATTTAGGTTTAAGTTTTAATTTTTTGCAATGCCCTTCCAGGGCTATTCATAATGTATTTTTTGATGATGCAAATAAAGGAAATTGAAATTGAAATTGTTTTGCTTGGTCTGTTCCCACGCGGGCCCACTGCTGATTGGGAACTTCACACACACCATTGAATTTCTTCGCTGAGTGTGCAAGATTTTTTCACGATATTTTTCTTTACCGAAAAAGCTCATGGAAAATTTCAAATGTAATTTCGCACATTATATTCCGAAAAACTTAGATATGCGAGCTCGGGATTCCAACCCACGACCCTCTGCTTAAGAGGCCACAGGTCAAACCACTAGGCTAAACATTACGGCATTATTAAATTAATTGCTGGTAGAAGTAGAGGTGATGGAAATTTTACAACAATAGAGTCGAGACATATAGATAACCAAATTGAAGATACTAAAAATACTAAAAACCGAGTCTATTGTAATTATGTTCAATGTTTATGCTAAAGAGAAAGTTTGAGAGAGTGTTTCGTTAAGTACATACTCACGACAGCAATAACGCCCGAGTACATTATTTACTCTCTAAAGTAATAATTGACCTGACTACAAACTGCTAGATGGGTGGAGCGGGAAACATACATCACGAATTTATAAGAACGGGGTTCGATTCCCGGCCACAGCTATAAATTTCAGTGTCGTATAGAAAAACAACTACATACTACTGATATTAATTTCAGCATCATTGTAATGCTATAATTTAAATTTCATTTTCAATTTAATTTATTTCATCAAGATAACATTGATCTCACTTTTATTAGTAAATAACATAATAACACTGCAGTAATTCTGGTCCTTACGTACAATTTCTAAACGTATTACTTGACTTATGTATGATATGTATGTGATATAGGTAGGACACAAAAGTTAATTATGAAAAAGCATGTTGCTGATGATGTTTTGTCTTAAATTTAAGCTTTTTGATGAGGACTGTTGCGTTGCCGACATTATTCTTATGTACTAAATGTTTTGACGAAGCCTGTTGTTAACGTGACTTCTTCAACCTCTCTCTCGCATTTCATCTCGCTCGCACCAACGTTCCATTTCCCACAAGTTAATGATTCATCTTTCTCGCCAGCTCTCTGGCTGGACTTAGCAAATTATCTCCATTCAGGCGGGCCCACAATACGCCATTGTTGGCCGGTACAGCAATAATTGCGCGTGCGGCGAATGAGGCAACATTGGCTTCCTTCGACTCAAGAACAAAGGGTTAAAAACTGGCTTTCGGCGCCTCAGTTTTGTGAAGGTATAATAAAAGTTCAAGTCTTTAGAAAAGGTTTTGTTGTGGGTTGAGGTTGATTTTTTTTATGATGGTGCCGTAGACTGACTGTACATACAGCCTGTTGAGAAGACCTTTGATTCAAGGAAAGTTTGAAGAAATTTATACTTAAGTATTTTTTTAATAAAAATGTGTTACAATAACTAGTGTGTTCGTCAGCCGTAAAAAGTTCTCAAAGATGCAATGAAATGTTAACCTTACGTTCCAAATAATAGGCCGGGACGTATCACATCGCGGGCGCGGTTAGACACGTGGTATGTAATGGATTTCCATACAAAATTGCAGGCCTCGGCCTGCAAAGCGATCGTGTTTTGTTTTGCGCTCGTCGTCGTCGTGTGTTGCGCGGGCGCGGGGCGCGCTGCTGGAGCACACGCACGTGGAGGATATGCAGCTGCTGCTGCTCGTCCGCTGCCTAACGCACGCGCTAGCGGCAACATTCTAAGGGTTTTTTTGGAGTTTTTTTATTTATTTCATTGCATGTTTGAGAAAAGCACTATACAAGCCTCGGCCGGAACAGGGGTTGCCGGACTTTGCAGTAATGTACTATTGTGACATTTTCAAAATGGCTGGAATAATTATGATATTTTTTACATTTCAAGCGGTTCTGCGTTTGGGAAAATGTATGCATGTAGGTACGTAAACTCTTTGTTGCATATAAAAATCAACCAGCCAACCGGCGTAGACAAGAATGTTGAGTTTGCAATGTAAACAGATTTGTTACATGACACCGAAAATTGACCAGTTGCTGAAATATGTGCTGGTTAGAGGTACATATTTATTGACTACGCATTGCGTTTCGCTTGTGACCGACAATTGCCGAGTTGGTGAAATAGTCTCAAGTCATTCGTGGATAATTCGAAGAATTTAATTTGAAAACACAAACAGCTAGTTAAAAGCTTTAACGAGCGCCGGGAGCACACAAAGAAATAAATTTACATAATCATCCCAAGCCGACTTTTACCTTTGTGCCTAGAAAATAAAGATGCTTTTTCCTACAAACAAAGTAGCAAGCAAAGATCCGATGATGATACAAATAAGGCGTTTTTTTATAGATTGTTTCTGAGTTTCTTTCATTACGCATTACGCATTCGATGGAAATGAAAATTTGTACTCATTACGAAGATTGGGAGTTGATGTGGATGAATGAATACAACGGTAGAAACAATTCCGCTTCGTAATTTGTATTCTATTCCCAGTACTGTAAATACTTTTGATGTTGAACGTGCTTTTTCAAGAAACTATGCGGAGCGCGTCTCTTTCCAATTAAAGAAGAAATAAATTAAAACGGAAAAACTCGACTGGAAAAACATTTAACTGATAAGAAAAAACAAGCACCAAAGCTTCTGACTTCTTTTGATCCCTGACTTGAGAAAAGTTATAGAGTATTTCCGAAGACTTATATGTGAAGACCTTTCCGAAAATGACAGCGAGTGAACCTAAACTGCATCGGAATTGAATCGCATTAAGACATGGTAACCCCCAGCTTGACTTTTTCGTCCTGATTTGTGATTGGGAAATTGGACATCCTAACACACGGCGGCCACGACGAACAAAATCCGCGTTCTGAAATGAACACAGGCACGACGTCGTCTGTACACGCGTCAATGTGTGCGTAAGATACACAGGGCTGAGTCTATCGCAAAAACCTAGTACTATAAATACTACCTATAATACCAATGGCATAAATATATCTACTTATATGAAGATATGGCTTAGATGTGTGCAAATAAATGTACTTAATCGTTATCTATTTATTTAAACTTACTTAAAATGTGTCTGTCTATGTATTTAAGCATTATTATTTTCAATTACAATAGATGTACGACAACAAACTTAAACGAATGATTCGGTAGTTATTTCATGTATTAATCGCGATAATTTCAGAAAGCATTAATTTTCTAATGTTTTATAAAATGAAGTAGGTGGGGTAGGTTCCCGAACTTAGTGACGTGCGGCCGACATACATCGCGTTGCGAGCCCTACTAGTTGCCAGCAGCTTTCCGGCAGCCTGCGCTTGAGGGGTGGGGTAACTCGAATCGGTGCGGGGCGGAGCGTGGCCATTCTGTACGTTAGAACTATTAAATATTCTGTGATCCTAATAAACTGTAACAGTTGAGAAATTGGTGAACTTAGGAAATAGGACAGAGGGAAGCAACTGTCTGCACTGTTTTACAAAACTCCGAAATCATTTTCCGCTTCGACTATAGCAACACCGTTTTATACAAACACATCGCGTAACCGAATAATCCCCTAAAACGTCTGCTTTAGCGATCCGCGGCTTATTTTATAATTCATGGCAACATTTTAGACGGGTTTACACGTCATGCGTGATCCCCTAGTAGGATTCATTACACAGAGTACGCGATTTTGTAGCTGATTAATGCAAAAGTGGTTATTAAATTAATTTTATACGTGGGGTTGCAATGTGTGTGATATATTTTATGTTATGTGTGCCTAGCGTATTGTAAACATACCTGTACTAAATTACTCATAATGTATGCTACTTCTTGGTTTATCGGATGAAAAATTTGTTCGGAGAAAAAGAGATGCGGAACAAAAAGTCTTGTGATGTTTTAAATAATTTTCAAAATGGTTGAAATGTGGGGTGTATGCACTAAAATAAATGAAGTTTGAAATGCAGAATGGGTACTGGTTCAAAGTACATGTCATTATTTTCTCAAACATGCTCGGAAATGTATGCGTTAATATCACGAAATGAAGACATGAAGTTTCTTATTTATACGACTCGGCCGTCTACCCCAATCTCGTCCAGCAATCCCTTACTTCACGGCCTCTGCAGTAATGTACTATATAAATTATACAATTATTATGCATTGTTATAAATTACACTTAACTAACTTAAACCAATCTGGGGCCTTACCATGACGTCCTAATTCCGACTCAGTTCAAGTTTTAGCTGTCACTTTTAGTATGAATCTGACAGCGAGCGAACCTAAACTGAAACGCATTAAGACGCAAAGCAAGGGGAGTCCCGCTGGCTGCTCGGGCTCTTTGTCAATTTTTTTAACTCACAAGTACAAAAAGATAGGGAAACTTAGAAACCACGACCCTAAGTCTCGAGACTGCACGTACGTGTGCGATTTTTTGGATAAATAAATATATTGTAAAACTTCTAGACTTGTTTTACCAACGATCTCCACCTAGGAACCCCACGTACGGCGACAGTCTGGCATGACCATGAGGTAAGGCCCCTGTACGCTGTAAAAAAAGTTGACGTAGCTAATAGTGTCACCGAAATTGTCATTACAAATTTTAAACCATTACATAATGCATTTTATTTTGACTCATTTATATATACTTTATGTAATTACATTAACCCGCACCCTAAAATGATATTTTTACGTGTTCAACACGTAACACGTGGCTTCGATCGCATCATTTCAGATTAAATCCACCCTAAAGTTCAAACACATTCTCATTAAAAACTTCACAGGCTAAAAAGATCACAGCGTATTATTATAATGAAACTCAATGGTTACTAGTTAAAATGGAAAATTAATTCTTGAATAAAGTTGGAATAAGATTCATTTGTTCCGGCAAAGCGGAGTGAAACGAAAAATAAGTCTTCCTCCATTTAAATTTCTCCGCTGATAAAGGGATGGAGAAAAAAAACGTTTCAAATTAATTTAGTTTCATTTTATTACCGAAGAAGATTTTATGCAACTTCTAAATCAGTTACCAATGTTTTTCGTGATATAAAACGTTTGCTAGAGAAATATCTAACTAATATTATAAGTGCGAAAGTTTGGATGGATGGATGGATGTTTGTTTGTTACTCAATCACGCCAGAGCTGCCCAACGAATCTTGATGAAATTCGGCACATAGATAAAGAAAAGTCTGGAATAGCAGATAGACTACTTTTTATCCCAGAAAATTCCCGCAGGATAGCGATAGACGAATTCTTTGCAGACGAAGTCGCAAGCAACAGCTAGTAAGAAATAAAGATGGATTTTTGGTCAGGGCCGAAGGCCCAAACTGAGCGAAAATAGGAGCGAAGCGAGGTTTTTGCATAGTAAAAGAGGACATTCTCAATTTGGATGTTTTGACATTTAAACGTTACATCATAAATTGTACATTGTCAAGTTGGACATTAGGCTTAGGATCTCCACGACGATCCTTGCTGTCCGCAGTCGAGGGCGTCTCGCGATCTTCCAGGGGGTTTACCATGACGTCTTAATGCGTGCAAAAGTGACAGCTTAAACTTGAACTGAGTCGGAATTAAAACGCCATAGTAAGGCCCCAGATCGCCCATCTTTGCGGTTCAGTAAATGTCGGAAATCTATGTCAAAGTGCTGGAAACCAATATCGGGTCGCTATAACGTTATTCATCGGGTGTGGAACAAAAGCGCATCGTGAAGTGCCTCATGAAAACCTAATCGTTGTGTGTTCACACGCGAATCTTACTGAGCGTGCGCAGGGCTGGCTAAGAGGTGAAAGAACATATAAGTTCTGTAAAAAAAAACTGGAATATTTAAATGGTTGGTATTTTGACTGACCATCCCTACAACGATTTCTGTTAAAAATTTTGTTTCAAAATTAGTCCGGCCCTTGACGCGTTTCACTTTGAACATCCATCTATGTTGTACTTTTAGGCTAGTTGTTGCTCTTATTTTATTAAAAACACACGATTTTAATAACGAATTTTATTTAAGAGGTCTTATAAATCAATAACTCACAAACAGGGAACAAAGGCTGTAATAATTCTAAACAAGTCTTTAGCACGATGAACACAATTCACTCGGAATCACGCAATAATAGAAAGAAGAAACAACACAAGATAGCTCACAAAACACGGTGACAAAAGAAGATGCTTCCAGGCCGACGGTCGAGAGAAAAAGAGGACCCGCGCTGCAAGAGGCGGGTATTTAAAGACCACTCGCGTGACGTCACTTGTTAACCACTTAATGAACTACGTCTCTAACAGTACACATTTGACAACTACTTATGAGTAAAGAAACCTGAAAAACATTTACTGGGCTATTTATATAGACAAACTAACCTAACTGCCTGCTGAAGTAATCCGGTTTTCTTTTAAGAGATGCATAAGTCACGTCTTTATCCCTTACGGGGTAAACTGAGCCTAAAGTAACAAAACCAGGAGCCTTACCATGATGTCTTAATGCGATTCAGTCTAGGTTCGCTAGCTGTCAGATCCATAATAAAAGTGACAGCTTAAACTTGAACTGAGTCACCCGTCAACGTGAGCCAGGCCACGTTTAGCATGATTGTGGGCGTATAGGTGAAAGGGGAATCAAAATAGTGTGGGGTTGCTAGCCGCATTGCCTAATAACATGATTACTAAGATTTTCACCCATTGGGCGATGTGTTTTTACCATCTGCGCGGGAAAGAGTTCTGTTCACTTTGGCTTTAAAGATGTCCAGATTATAGCGTTCTCTGTCTTTATTCTCTGTTCTCTGCCGCCGGGGTAGCGCTCCAAGAGAAAGAACTGCGGACTAGTCCAAAGTATCACTCGACTTTTATGCGTGAGCGTTTGTGTAACTTCAGATATTTTTATTAAGAAAGTCTCGTCTTCCAACCTCCAGAGGTATGAGTGGCAAACAAACGTCGCAGATGCTTTCTGTAAATATGAGTCTATGTCACGCGAAACCCCAGGTTAGTGGTTAAATATTAAACGTTTCCCGACCTTAGCAACCCTGAGTCCACGGCAATTTTCACTAGCATGCATTATTCAGTTTCATTACTCCGGCTACTTCAACAATAAATCGAACGAACCTTTATTCTTGTTATTTTTCTTTTGCCCCGCGTTACTCTTCCCTTTTTACTTTTTATAGTTCGTTCCGTTAGTTCCGTCTGCTATTGTAATTTGAATATGAATTTCAACTTTTTTTTAAATGCAGAATAGGCATGAGTGTACCACAATCACGCTTGATTGTAAGCATAGATCTAGGGTGAAAAACACTTGCCTGGTAACTGTGAACATGTGAAGGACTTGCACCGTATACAGTCATTATGAGGTAGATGACAATGCATATGCAGTCAGAATTCAAGAAAGGATGTATCGATTCAAACTTTCGCGATTTTCACACATAATTATAATAAAACGGGACTTAATCACCGCCTCTCGAGACCATGGATGCAAAGTCGCGTCCAAAACGTCGAGGTATTTAAAAAAATACTTTTTGTTCACGTGATGTCCCGTTTTATTATAATAATGTCAAGAAAGGATACCTTGAATAAGAAAATGCATTTTTAACTGAAGACTTTTTATTGGCTCTTACTGGCAATGCCGTTCATCTTATAATGTTCACAAAATTTCAAGTATTGACATTTGACTTGCAAGATTTGAACCAAAATACACAAAAGCTATACAGAAGCTTGTAAAAAAATTGTCTTGAATGAAAAAAAGTTAAATATTTCAACTTGGGTACTTAAAAAACAGGAGACGCTTTATTAAACACAATCTTTTAATAACTTTTGTAGAACACAACGTTTTTAGAAGACGTCTGCGAAAAAGAAAAATCCATCGTTCAATAGGAATGGCCAGTAGAGCCATTAAGGTAATCCTCTTAGTTCTTCTACTACGATAAACTCTTGCTTCGGATACTTCTCGTTACACTATAACCATTGCTGGTACCGAACATGCTAAAGCTCGAACACTCTTTCCAAAACCAGCGATGAACGTTGAATAATAACACTGGTCGTTATGTTTCGGATTTTCTAAGGTTTCTTATTGAGACGAAGTAGATGGAGGTAATGCGAAAAGGTGGATGGTGCATTAAATAATTGGGCTATAATTTTAAGAATTAAAACCGTTTGTAAGGCGCTTTGGTGTGTCGGCACTTTGCGGGCCTCTGGAGTGATCAAATAAAACTTTGATGTTAAATCATTGGATTAACTTGAGCTACATTTTAACTTAACCAGTTAAATTGGGAACGAATTTACAGGGGATTGCCGATTAAAAAATCAATTTTCATCAGGTGGGGAATTTCAGAAATAGGGTACAATTATGTTTATAATTTTTTTTTCTTCGATTTTAGAAAATTTTTTCATGGATTTGCTCAGGATCAATTGATCATTAAAATTTGAATACATAATTGTGTAAAAAAATGTCTCCAGTTTTTGCTACAAAAATTAGTGTCGGTTTTGTTACCTTCAAACATTAATGTATGATAAGTAACAAAAGTGATTTCGGGATACTTTTTTTTCCTATATATAATCGCTAAGTGCTATCGATTCTGAGTAGATCGATGCAAAAATTTCTAAAATCGAAGAATAAAAACTTAATGTACCCTATTTCTGAAATTCCCCAGATGTCGGCAAATCTAAACTACTTTAGACGCCATAGATTTTTTTCGAATTCGCTACAATTTCAGTATATGTATGGGCTATTATACTCTATATCCCAGGGCTGGTCATGTCAGCCGTATGAATCTAGAGCGATGTGTCTATGCTCGATGGATTGTTTGTAGGATTGATTGCGTTTACGTGGTTAACTGATGAACCGTAACCGGCAGTGCCAAATGGGTACTCGATTAGTAATCGCTGGGAGTACTGGCGTGAAGCTAATGTGCCGCCAAGATCGATGCCTCAAAGCCATGGAGCAATTAACCAATAGAGACGTTAGAAAGAAAGACCCCGCCTACACATATTATCTACAACAAACACACAAACATGCACGTACACACGCTAATATAAAATTACGTGTTGAATTATTTAAATTGTTTTAGATTTTCAGGTGCCGGCAGAAGTGAAAACAGCAGCTTAGATTAGATTTTAATCTTGTAACCTCCATGACGCACAAGATGCGACTGGCCGCTTACAAAAACAAAACGTACTACGTATCATCTATATTGATAGACTTTTAACAATGTGCAGATGGCCTAGTACTTTTGCTTCAGGACTCAACAAAAAACACTTCAAAAATCGAACGCGATTCATTCGTACTTCAAAATAAGCTCTTAGAGGATCTGATAATTATCCTGGTACTTAAACTCTCCCTCCGTCTTACGCCTGACGCGAGTTTAACATTTTTTACCCATCCCAAAAAGTGATCAGCGCCGCTTAAGAAGTAACCACTTCAAAAAAAAGTAAGAAAACACTATATAAAGCTATAGAGTTAGCGGGAGCTTAGCGATTTAAGTTTTAGTTTTTTTTTTTTTTATGTGAATAAAAAGGCAAACGAGCAAGTGGGTCACCTGATGGTAAACGATCACCACTGCCCATAGGCACCCGCAACCCGGAGGGATTGCAGATGCGTTGCCAACCTAGAGGACTTAGATGAAATGCCTCTTGTGCCCGTAATTTCCCCGGCTGTCTTACTCTCCACACCGGAAAACAGCAGCGCAAGCACTGCTGCTTAGCGGCAGGATTAGCGAGTAAGATGGTGGTAGCGATCCGGACGGACCTTGCACAAGGCCCTACCACCCGCAAGTTAAAGCGAGCTTGGTCAACTCTGATAGATAATGTAATTTATCATCGGCTTTTAAACAAAACAATTTTGCAGCTGCTGCGATATTCCTTTACCATTTAAGGACTGTGCTCTAATGGAAGCTGAAATACGACTAGCTTACAGCACATCTTATCAAAAACTTAACTTTGTACGCGTAGACAAACTCAAGTAATACAAATGAAATATGTAATTTTTTTAAACAGCCCCGAAGTTTCCCACATTTTCTCGGAGAACATGTTTTATTGGTACAGTAATCATCTACAGGCGTGCCGAATTTGAAGAGTCTACCTAGTTATTACAGTTACTGAGAAATATATCCTAGTTACTGAGAAATATATAAGCCTCATTTTATTCCCTATCCCGTGGAAATTTCAAAAAATCCCTTTTAGTACTTCTCTGGGATACTCAAGATTTACGTATGTCAAATTTCAAGTTCCTTAGGTCCAGTGGTTTAAGCTGTGCGTTGTCTGTCAGTCAACTAGCAGATATATATTTTTTTTATGTAGGTACGTAACCAATAGAAAATTACCAGATTTTGACACTGGATATTTATAATTTTGAAGGGTGCGCGAGCCCGAGTCGCACTTTGCCCGTTTAATATGAGAAAGTGGGAAACCGATGTCATACTTGTAACGATTAAAAAATGCAGAAGAGATGAGACAGTTCAATCAAACAACGAAGCTTTGCCAATTTGGTTTTGTGGAAATCATTCCACAAGATCATAAGGATTGATGTAAATTTTTTTGTCATTGCAAACCTTCATAGCGCTCAGTGGGTGAACAGTAGCGAGTTCGGTTCTTGTGTAGGCGACCGCTGCACGCTGCAGCATAAATCTTGTCAGTATTTGCTTCGCTGCCTAACGAAGCCAGCTCAAAGCCGGGAAGCCTTAAGTCTGAAAGCTTGGAAGTTACATGCATTATTTTTTTACATTTAAGCAAAAAAAAGGCCACATCTTTGCTCTCAAAGTTTGCTCTCAAACCAGGATGGAAGTATTTGAGCATTTTCCAAAAATAATTCCACAATTTTTTAAATGTTTTATGTACAATGAAGAGACATACATACTAGTTTTGTAACGAATATTCGCATATTTTCTGCATATTCGCATTCGCATTCGTAAAATTACTGCGAATGTTTTGCGAATATCGCAAAAAAAGGGTACCTAATAGTTGTTTAATTATATAATTATCGCCGCCCGGTAAGGTAGATAGCGCCTAGATCGGCTAGGTGCTAAATTAAATATCCCCATCTGGCATTACTGAGCGGAATGACACTTCAATCGGATGCGTTCGTATCAACTCCGCTATTCTCGGAACAAAAAACAAACTGAACGCACTTCGTTCAAACGGGACTGCCACCAAAGTCACCAAGCCATAGAGAAATGGCGCCATTTTTTAACAAAAACTGAATATTCGTATCCGCATTCGCATGAATTCGCGAATGTTGGCAACAGATATTCGCATTCACATTCGCGTTCGCGAATGTCCAAAATATGACATTCGTTACATCACTAATACATACATACATACATACAACACATAAATCCAAAATGACACTTTGGGTTTTTTATACTTAGAATCGATTCTTATACAAGAAAAAAATCCAACAACAACACCCGTTGCCTTGCGGGCGTATATTATAGGTGAAAAAGAGAATTAAACAAGTGATGGGTTGCTAGCAACATCACCTAATACATGAGGGTGCGACCAAACCGCCGCGTATACGCAGTAACGTGCCGTATGCGTCACGTTTTCTCACCGTTTCTTCATACATTTTGTTGCGATTCCGTAACGTCACCGTTTTTTAAGCGGCGGTGTGGTCGCAGCCTAACTACTTAGTGCTGCCGTAAGCTATTTTAATACTAATACAGCTGTACAGTTGTACAGTTCGTGAGCTAATAGAATGCCAACCGCTTTGTCTTGCGTCTCACTCACTTTTATGGGTTTGATATTTGGATCTTCCGAGTGAGGGAGACAGAAATACAAACCGAATGACATTCTAAGAGCTCACGGACTGTATAGTTGAAAAAACTTAAGTAAATGATCCGTTGTATGTGTGAGTAAAGTGTGCGAATAGACAAATTGACGTTCCCAATTAGAAAAATGACTTAAATCCCATATCAGTTCTGTACAACTACAACAGGTCATTTAGTTACGCGTAATTGTTGCCCGATACTATAACCAAGAACCCTAGTGTAGGCTATCCAGTCGTCGAACAGACAAAATAAATTTAATTTCCCTCCCTTAGGTTAAAATGTAGGCGTGCTTCCGCCTATACCTAAAAGCCAGTGGTTAAATATAACCGCAGTTGCGCTAAATGGAATCTATCGGCAATGTGAAGAGCTCGCCATGTAGCCGAGTGAAATTTTAATGTGATTAAAGGCAAACTTCACGGGACGTGTGCGTGGTGTAAAGCATAGCTTTTCCGCCACTGGATGAGGTTGCGAAAACGGGTCATTAACACCCTAGGGATAGGGATATAAAGGTTCGAAGAAGGAAATAGTGAATATTTAGTGAATAATAAGGTAGAATACTACTTTCATCATCATACTTGTATTATGCAGCAAAGTTATCCGCCTCGTCTGTCTGTCTGTTCGTAATAAACTCAAAAACTCGGAGGCGGATTTTCGTGCGATTTTCACAAATAGATAATTAGAGTCATAAGAAATAGGTACATACAAACTTACCATCACGCCCCTTTCCTATAGTGGTTGGCAGAGACTACTTTGTTCCACTGGGAATGATCCTGACATACCTTTCTCGCTTTATTAACATTCATCAATCTTTTCATACATGCTCGTCGGTTTCGGGTACTCTTGACTTGACCTTTTGTCAAAACGTCCCCAATTTGGTCACGGAAAGTCCATCCTGTTTCTGGGGTGGTTTACGTCATAGGTTTAACAGCACTTTTCCTTTACCAAGTAAATTACAGTACCTACCTTGCCATAAAAGTTGCACTTTGGTCTTTGGAGATACACAGTTGGCGTTACGTAAGTTAGAGCGAGAAAACGCTCTACGAAGCCAAAATTAGCCGAGAAGACTGATAAAAAAAAAGAATATTTATTCACACTTAAAACAAACAATACAATAAAAAAAACAATTAGTGAAAAGGAGAGGACTCAGCAGAACTGCTGGTTTTCAGTCCTCACCTAAGAAGTAGGAGACAGTAGTTCGCTGACAAAAACGAACACTAACTTAAAATAAATAAGGTTACAAGAAGGCAATACAAGACTTTAAATTACTAATTAATTATTAATTTTGATGTGCAATCTTTAAGAGGCTGACAACACCTAATTTTGTTGAAATTGATGTTATTTAAACACTTTTTTAAGAAAAACTGCACACAAAAAAAATACAAAAAAAAATATAATGTTAATTTTCATCATATTTCAAACACGCTAGACGGGCTCAATACATAATTGAACAAAATCGGCTCGATAGAAAATAATTGCAAAGATTGGTCTTAAAATCATCATTAAACGGTTCTATGTCTTTATTTTTTCGACGTATGGGTCTGCAATTAAAAACATGAAGTCAACATATTCATACCTAAACGGCTAACGAGTCATATTTCACAAATAATCCATACTTTTGTTTATTTCTTATGATTTGTGTCTTATTTGCAAGATTTTAGACGCGCGCCAAATTCCGGAATAATGCCGCGGCGACAGTGGCGCTGCGCTCGGAAGTTCCTTCATACATTTTCATACTGTATAATACTATCGCACTGTCGCAGCGTCAGTGACGCCAGAGCCGCTTTGCTCAGAAGTCTAGTTTTATGGCCGGGTAGTGTGATTTAATTGGTAAACGCCTATTTAGTTTCATCATAGATCGGGAGATGGTGACATAAAATATTTGGTGATTTGTACCAGTACGGCAATTTTTCAGGGGTACGTAACAACAAAAAGGAAAGTGATGGTCATAGCGCTGGCACCGGCGGCCCAATCGCGTGGGCGTTAATCGAACGTGTCGGATAAATAACGAGTGTCGAACGATTTGAGCCACAAAAATCTTGTATTTTCCGATAGTCGATAAAAAAGGCAGCAGCTTAGTGCGTGTCTAAATGGGCCTTAAAGGGAAAGTAGCATTCAGCCTATGACTTAAACCACCCCAAAAACAGGAATAGGTAAAATTGAAAACGAGTAGGATGGAAATTTTATTCAATGGGGAATAAATTGTTAGTTTTAACTGAAATTTACGATCTGGCCCTGGTTTATTTATTTATGAAGTTTAAGGGATGATTTAGGATGGCGTGCGAGCCGGCAATCTGCCCTGAGTTATGGCTCAACTAGTAGAAAATTATAGGGATTGAAAAAATATGGGTGTGAAGATGTACGAATGCATATACATAGGTATATACATACATAAATCACGTCTTTATCCCTTACGAGGCAGACAGAGCCTAAGGTAACAAGAACTAAAGGCCACGTTTAGCATGATTGTGGGCAAATAGGTGGAAAGAAAGGAAGAAAGAGGGAATTTTAACTAGATAAATATAAAAGCAATACCGTTATCAATTCTGTTGATTAAATAGATTAAAGCGTTATTCCGATGCAAACAGTGAAATCGGTATATTCGGATATCGGTCTGACCTCCTTGGCGCTCGTCCAAAATAAAACTATTGGAAAACACACTTCGTTAACCAAACTCGTATTTGCAGACTAAAAAAATTGTTTTTATTTTTTTAATTGATTTCAAATAGATGAGCTACTCAGCCTGTTTAAGTTTTTTCATCATCAGCGCCAGCCTTATACGTTCCACTGCTGGGCACAGGCCTCCTCTCAGAATGAGAAGGCTTGGGCTAGTTCCCACGCGGAGCGAGAGCGGATGAGCAACATCACACACACAACATTGAATTGGTTGATGTGTGCGTGCAGTGTTTCTCAAATGATGTTTTCCTTCGTGGAAATGTTGGAATTACAGCGTGGAAATTAACTCTTTACTAATGAGAAATAGAGTAACTTTCTATTAATTAAAAAAAAAGTACTTACTGCTGGGCGACAGGAAAAATAAAAACCGGCCAAGTGCGAGTCGGACTCGCGCACTGAGGGTTCCGTACGAATTCGCCAAGTTATAATAAAATCCAGTCTTAGCAGAGCCCTGCTCTTAAGCAAAATGTAGGCAGTGTGAGGTCATTTTATATTGGTTATTATATAGACAAACAAATATGAAAAAAAAAAAACTACTTACTAGATCTCGTTCAAACCAAATTTGGGTGGAAGTTTGCATGGTAAGGCACATAATGTATTTTTTTTAGTTTTATCATTCTCTTATTTTAGAAGTTACGGGGGGGGGGACACATTTTACCACTTTGGAAGTGTCTCTCGCGCAAACTATGCAGTTTAGAAAAAAATAATATTAGAAATCTCAATATCAATATCATTATCTCATCATATTATTATTATTATTATTATTTTATCCCAATATCATTTTTGAAGACCTATCCATAGATACCCCACACGTATAGGTTTGATAAAAAAAATTTGATTTAGTTTCAGTTCTAAGTATGGGGAACCCCCAAAAATTAATAGTTTTTTTTCTATTTTTGTGGGAAAATCTTAATGCGGTTCACAAAATACATCTACATACCAAGTTTCAACACCATAGCTCTTATAGTTTCGGAAAAAAGTGGCTGTGACATACGGACGGACAGACAGACAGACATGACGAATCTATAAGGGTTCCGTTTTTGCCATTTGGCTACGGAACCCTAAAAACCGGCTAAAAGCGAGTCGGACTCACGCACCGAGGGTTCCGTACTAATTCGGCAAGTTAATATAAAATTCAGTGCCAACGCAGAGCCCTGCCCTGCCTCCTAAGCAAAGTGTAAGAGCAGTGTGAGGTCATTTTATATTGGTTACTTACATAGGCAGACCGAATAGACATATATATATATATATATTGTATGTATTTTGTTATAGTGGCAACAGAAATACATCATGATCTGTAAAAACTGTCTAGCTATCACGGTTCCTGAGATACATAATAGACAGACAGACGGACAGACAGATGGACAGTGGAGTCTTAGTAATAGGGTCCTGTTTATACCCTTTGGGTACGGAACCCTTAAAAGGATGGTTAGTTGAAAAAAGACAAGAAAAGATACTTGGAACATTTTATTATTATGTCACATACAATACAAGTCAGTAACAAAAAGACTATCCATCCAGAAGTACAGAGTATTATCAGAGTTACAGAAACAGATCTCTAAATAGTTACATTTGAAAAACCACTTGGAACTCTGTCGAAATGTAAAACAATCCGATTGTTACACTAAGGTTATGTTAAAGTCAATGGCAGTTAATGTGACAGAGTTGCAAAGGAAGCTCATTGTCGATTTGAGTCCGTTGTTGTTCTTAGTATTAAATAGATTTTCATTTTTGATTCAAAAGTTTTATTTATTTTTTAAATAATTTTTACTCATTGTCATCTTGAGTCTCAGACTCATTTCAGACTCAACTCGACAACAAACTCTTGTAGATACACTATTTGACACGACAATTTGGCGTAAAACCTTAATCTAGTTGAAACATCAGTCTTTCAATAAAGATAATTTAAGTAAATATAAACATTCTATGTTCTTATTATTGAGATCAACACTATTATTACAAACTAACCTATCTTTGTTACGTGTTGCTGGGATGAACGAAATGTAGTCACAGACAGTAAAATAAAACATAACAACAGTTTATATCGAAATATATTTTAATGGTATTTTAGATAATTTAGAAACAGCGTTAACTTCATTACTTTTAGGATAAAAAATGTAATTTTAAATAAAAAAATATCAAGTCCATTTAGTTCATCCCAATTGTAGTAAAATTGTGACTCAGATTCATCGGTTTACCTTTGTTGCTCTGAGTAAGTAAGACATACTTCGATATTTAATGATCTCGTCCAGATTGAGAAACATTACATTTGCCAGTATTGCGCAAAATATTTACTCTATCATTACATGACATGTACTCGTATTGATATGAAAACTAATCAGGTTTCATTTTTAGGGTTCTGACCTTAAGGGTGCAAAACAACCTTATTACAAAGGCTTTGCTGTAACAGTTTTGACAACTTTTTCAAAATAAATAATTCAGAAATTATTAGGTATTCATCTTAGTTAGTCGGTTAACTCGAAAGCCCGCGACTTCTGCGTAGAATTAGCAATTGACATGTCTATGGCTATCCCCCAGGAACTATGCTATTTTCCGGGATAAAAAGTAGCCTATATTTTAATCTGGGGTACCAGCTATCTTCGTTCTAAATTTTATCCAAATCCGTCCACTCGTTTTAGCGTGAAGAAGGAATAAACATACACACTCACTCACATCGTCACATCGTCACAAACTTTCGCATTTATGACATTAGTAGGATTGATGATAATATTAGTAGGATTTTATGTTTATGTTCATAAAGAAACTACGTACTATCCTTGTTCTGTTTTTAACAAAGAATAATGTTCTAAATTTAACAATTTAGTGATTCTGTTGTTATCTATGGTGAGGCGTTCGGCAGTGTCCTGAAAAAAAAAATATCTATAGCTACCACGGCGGTGTATATGTATATACTAAAGCATCTCGTTTATAGCCACGTTGGCTGCCAAAGCTAATGACCGCTAATTGGTTTGGTGCCCGTTGGCTCTAGGGCAGAAATTACATTTAGTTAGGCCATTACTAAGCGTTATACCTGGGCAAACCTAAACTTTGAAGTGGTTTGAAGTTGAAGGGATGTTCTGTTGATTACGTATAAGTAAGCGCTACGAGTTTAGTAAGTATACAAGATCGCTCAGAATTTCTCCGGAATGTTTCAGCAGACCCCTATTTGATAATTGTCGGTGATAAAGTGACAATTCTCTTTGCATTATAAACTAGACCAGAATCAACGCCGGTTGGCTTCATGTATTATTCACTACGCTTTGCATGTCAAACTGTCACATATCCCCGACATTTGTCTAATTGGTGAAATATGGCCCTTATTTTACTAATACCTAAGTGGTTGGCTTAGTTCATAACTAGTGTTGCCCAAATGCAAGAACAAGACGAGACTTAGCCAGTCTTGGTCTTGGTCTTGCGCCAATACACCTGGTCTTGGTCTTGGTCTTGGTCTTGCGCTCCCAGTCTTGGTCTTGGTCTTGGTCTTGCAGCAAGAATCTTGCAAGTCTTGCAATTACCTATTAGTCTATTACTATTTATTAAAGTTTACTTTAAATCTTAGAAAAACGTATTAGAATTGGAACATTGTGAGCTTGAATTAACATAGCCATAGTAAAGATCAAGCAGATTAATAAATAACTGAAGATTTTATAAGAAATTCGAAAAATCAACTGACCTATATGTCGTTTTCCATGGAAGTAACTGTTTCTTAATAAACATTTATGATTTATAAGCTTACATTTGCTAAAACATGTAAAAAAACAAATTAATTACAATAACTTGACTGTATTTTAAAGAACAATACTTATCTGTCTAGAAAGAGATTGAACCCTCAACTTATAAGAAATTTAATAAAAGAGTTTTACGATTTATCATTTATTTGAATATAAAATAAAATACAACACAAATCAACAGCTGATTTGATTCTAATAAGTGTTTTGCAAAATTTGATCTATCTGGATGATTAAGCCTAAACGAGGGTAGTTTGGTAATATACGAATGTGGGTACATTTAGTTTATTTATAGTTTTACAAATTAGTACGACGTTGGTTCGCATGTGCATCGGTTGTGCTCTAACTTTGAGAATGATCCCGTAGAGGGATCGAAACACGCGTCAGTGTTTGTGTGGTGTTAGGATTAATTAAGTTTGTGGGATTTGTGTGCGTTTTGTGTGGTAGTAGTGGTGGGAGGGCTTGCATGCAAAACGTATATATTTCGCACAGGCTTGGTTAACTTGCACGTAAGTAGCAGAGTAGCAAGGTAAATATTTTGTGTTCATTATTTTATTAGTTTTGTAGAATTTTTTTACACGTTTCAAGTATATTTAAAAGTGGCTACAATATTTATCAAACGGGTGATATTTGAACACTTTTTTGCTATTTTTTCTTGTAAAAACTTAAGAAATATAATGACTAAATGTACAATAATAGTACCTAAGTAATTAGTTTAAAACCATATAAGTAATCAATATTATAATATATACTTACTAGAATGAATTATTATGACATCTACTACCTATCCTTACCATTTTATCCTAATCATAATACTACTTGCGTGATCAGTATAATGTATTCATTTTCATTCTAAGCACTCTGAAACTTATTTATTCTTTGGAACACCTGTAGGTACTCTTAAAATTCGAAATTATTTTGCATGAATAGTGTCAAATGTTATGATTTCGGCGCGGCGGCAACGATTGTTTTAGATTTCAAAAGAAGCCGCCGGCGCGTGTATCATAACCATGTACTTCCGAAAAGCGGCAAATTTCTTTGAGAAGTAAGTACAAAACCTTTGATGCCGCATTATCAAAGTACCGATGGTTAAAACATAACTATGCATGCACTCAGTTTGATTTTAATAGATATTTTTTTATTCGCTATGTTTATGGTATTAGTTGTAATGCGCATAGGTCCAGTTTTTCATATTCTTTGATATAGTTTTTTGCGTCTCATAGAATTCCTAAGCGTACCTACCTATACACCGAACTGTTACACCTAACTACTCCGTGAAATAGCGCTAAGTCCTAGCTGCAAGACGCAAGAGTCTTGCAGGCTATGTCTTGTTCTTGCTCAAGTCTTGCACGGTCAGTCTTGGTCTTGGTCTTGCTAAAAATACGCGGTCTTGTTCTTGGTCTTGGTCTTGCAAAAACGCAAGAACAAGACCAAGACTGCAAGACCAAGACTGAATTTGGGCAACACTATTCATAACACCCCTACAAAGATTCTTTTTTATTAATGTAGGCACTGTTCTGCCAAAAATGATAGAAGACACACACAAGGGAGGGAATGCACATAAGGGAGTGAATAAATGACTAACCCCCTTATTCATAAACGCTCAGTAGGCTTCTGCTGACTTAGCAATCATTTGTCCTTATCTGTGAAAGGTAAATGTCAAAGTGACAGATAAAGACAAACGCTAAGTTAGCAGAAGCCTGTTGAGCGTTTATGAATAAGGGGGTAAATAAATGACCCACCAGCGTAGCCATAGTAAAAATCCGTAAGAAAAAAATAAAGGTATACCGACATAACTTAAAGTAGATTAAAAGTAAGAAACCTTACTTCTTGGCACTGCTGTCATGGTGGCTTTGGAAGTACTGTCACTGTCGTCTGATTCCGACCTCGTCTGGAAACTGGTCTCTGTTAAAAAAAACCCTGTTAAATTGTGCGGCAAAGAGTAACAGAATGGAGATTCAGATCATTGAGTATTGTTGGCCAATCTGCATATTATGTACGACACAGGGATGTTTCTAGATATATCTTAGCCCAACCGGCCTCAGACGTCGCGTTGATGCTGTTCAGGTTGGCTGATGTGACCAACAATATGAGTTAGTGTAATATATTGATCCGCTGTTGTCGTATGGGCTAATCTGACAACGTACGAAGCCCGTTGTTGGCCTGTTTTCGGAACGGCACCTTATAGCCTAATGCTATAGCCTGTAGTTTGACACAGACAAAGTTTCACCCTACGTGTCCTCTTTGCAATGGTCGTATTAAACAGCGTTATTATTATGTCTTGGAAATATTATTCTATTCTATAAAGAGGTAAAGTTTGCGAGTTTGTGACGTCGCAGGGGATAATGTCTGGATCTACTGAGTCGATTTTGAAAATTATTTTACCAACAGAAAGTCACGTTATCATCCTACTATTGACATGTTTATCGCTATTTCGCGGGAACTATGCCATTTTCCGGGATAAAAAGTAGCATATGTTTTAATCTAGGGTACCACCTATCTTCGTTCCAAATTTTATCGAAATCCGTCCAGACGTTTTAGCGTGAAGAAGGAACAAACATACACACTCACATCGTCACATCGTCACTCACAAACTTTCGCATTTATAATATTAGTAGGATAGGCTATATTTAATACTGTGCGGACGAAGTCGGGGGCAACATCTAGTATTCTTATATACCGGTGATCAGTGCTTGTCTAACGGTATGAAGCATCTTCCTCAATTACACAGTGATCATCCAAACTGTACCAGCAAAAAGGTTAATGGTTCTAACAAAACGATCAATCAATTAGAAACCCGGGGAGCCCTGAGACGGATTAATTAAACCGAAGCCGTAGTTTATACGAAAAACTTAGTTAAATGGAAGAAGTCATTAATTTTATCTTTTAATTAATCAAGATTAATAGGCTGTATTAAAATTAAGGGGCTCAAGACGATTAATATGAATGTAAAACACCGTGAAGATATTTTATGAGGTAATAATGAAAGCTGTAATATTTTTTGGTAATAAATATTGTTCTGGCTGACATTAAACAGCAACGTGACTTTAAAATGTAATTAATCAACCAATTATTATAACTAACAACACAGCGCTAACTGTTATGTATTTATTCAGACCGTTTTAAGTGACATTAAGCGTTTAAATAAAATAGAAAAGATTCACATTTAAGTAAGTATGGATAAAAATAATTATAATTGTATCCTCATAACAAATAAGCTAAAATTACAATCTCATTTTAAAGTGTTAATTAATACGTGTAGCATCATGTACAAAAACAGAAGACAACCGAAAAGAGAATGCCAAATTTAATGTCAACTTAGTCTTCAATTATAAGTAGGTAAAATAAGTTTCAAATAAAAAGTTGATTTAATTAACACGAAGTCCGGCGCAGATCTTTGCCAAGAATTGGAGGAAACAGTCCGAGATAAATTTTGCAGTGTCCCAATGTTGCTTTTAAATGCTTATTCTGTACATAACTAAATAAATATCTTGAGACAATGAACACCAATTTACCTAGTCCCAAACTAAGCAAAGCTTGTAATATGGGTACTAGACAACGGATAACTATTAGTTTATTCTTCCACGTTGGCCTGGGAGCAAAGAAAACATAGGATGTGTTATGCTTTTCTTACCACGAAGATTGTAATAATTGCAAAATCCCTTCAAGGAAATGGGCTCTTAGGTATCGTGTTATAGGCGGTGCTGCCAGCAACCCATCACTGTTTTGATTCCCTTTCCCACCACTATACTTCAACAATTATTACTAAACATGGCCTTTAGGCCTTATTACTCTAAGCTTTGTCTACCCCGTGCATGTATGCAATGTACATTCATGTATTAATTTATTTATAGGTGAACTAAACGTCATAGGTGCACGGATCATGAACAAATAATAAGGGTGCGACCAAACCGCCGCGTATACGCAGTGATGTGTCGTATGCGTCACGTTTTCTCACCGTTTTTTCATACATTTTGTTGCGATTCCGTAACGTCACCGTTTTTTAAGCGGCGGTGTGGTCGCACCCTAAAGCGTTTTTAATCATTGACGATACACATTTTAAGCAAAATTTCTAAAATTCAGCCTCGAGTGGTTGTCTTTCTAAAGCAAAACAAACGAAGTAAACAGAATGATAAAGCTCTAGAGAATTCCAACCAGAATACGGTTTTAACTGAGTCAGGGCTTGTCCTAGAGCGAGCAATGCAACTGGAATGGAATTGGTTGCGACTTCCAATTCGGAAGCTTTTGTTTCAACACTTTACGTAACCATGGAGCTAGTTAATGTGACAGTCAGATTTTTTTTAAACGACAAAGAAGGCAAAAATTGCAGTTGCGTTGCAGACGCGTAGTACTACCTCTTATGCCAGTAATTTCACCCGCTGTCCACTTAAAAATCACTTGCTAAGCTCAAGAATAATAAGAAGTGAGGGAAAAATGTACTGTTAAATATTAATATCGGTTTACCTTTATTATTTAGTTTTATACGACAAAAAATTCGGTGTCGTAGTGTGTCAATTTTTTTTTAAATTCAGATCTTTAATTTTACGACACTGAAACACCAAATATCTATTGGTACCTACTAATACTAGACTTATAGCCTAGCTTAGGCCCGCGGCTTCGCTCCCGCGAAAAAACAGGCTAAGTATAAAATGTTATTGTAACTAGAATAAGTGCCAGCATAACAATTACCAATTTGCAATTTAAAACAGCCACTCCAATTACGTAAATCGTACCGTCGTCAAAAAGGATCCAACTGAACCCCCGTCATAAAACTCGACAAAACTTCATCATTGTCAACATGTTTGGGACAATAATGCCCAACTTTCGCTCATCAACCCAAAATATTATAATAATCTATTTAAGCCAACTCTAAATTTAATTGCCAGCCTTGAAGTCTGAAATTCAATTAAGTCATCTTCATTTCGAATGCCGGTTTTCGGGCGTCTGCTATAAATTGGGACTGTCTCATATTTCAGTGCGACGTGGCCGCACTAGCGAATGCTGTGTCAGGGTTTTGTGATATAAATGGGGATGGAAGTGACTGAGACGCGGATACATATACAATACTTACTAGCGGTTGCCAGCGACTCCGCCTACGTAGAATTCGCTTATCGCTCTCCCGTGGGACTATGCCTTTTCCCGGGATAAAAACTAGCCTATATTCTTCCCCGGGACTCTCTCAGACAAACAGATAAACAGACAGACAGACAGACAGACAGACAGACAGACAGACAGACCGACAGAGTTACTTTCGCATTTATAATATTAGTAACGATTAAGCACGTCTTCATCCGACGAGCACGTATACATAATGAAGAGATAGCATGTAATGAAAGGATTGATGAATCTAGATGAAGCGAAAGACTTGTCGCAAAATTTCAACGTCAAAATGTTGCAATGTTGCGTGTTGACATGGCGTTATTTCACTGTAACAGCGTTCTACGTTTAGCGAAATTGTGGGGCGTAAAGATAGAAAGAGGAATCAAATAATGATGAACTGCTTTGCTAACCGCATCGCCTATAACATGATTCCTAAGATTTTCGCCATCCCTCGATAGAATTTTAACATCTGCGCAGGAGCAACTGGTACGTTCTGTTTTTTCTTTGCTCCCAGACCAGCATGGTAGCTTTTCTCATTAGCCATTTCAATTTGCTTAATATCCGTGTAGAGCTAGAGTGACAACGTTGCGTTCGGGACTCCATTGTCAGAGTAGCTGGCTCGACCAATCCGGACGCGGGTAGCAACTGCCGCAGATGGCTTCTGCCAATCACATTGATTTGCGTGCGTTGCGTCATACATACTGATGACTGTTTCGCATGGATTATGATTTGTTGCACGGAGAAAATTGAGTTTGGATCATTGTCAGCCGGTTTGTCGGTGAATTACGGAGCTATCAGTGGACAATGCAATAGCTTTATACGATTTGTCTGCCATGAAAACACGTAGACAGAATAGAATTGGTCGGTAACTAAGAGGCTTCCACAAACACGTCTGTTTTAACTCCATTTGCAATTTCTAGAGGGAAATTGACACTATATTTAATACATAATTTTATTTTCTTTGAATACAATCGTCACATTACATAGAAACAGGTTATACGATCGTTACAAGTAGGTACTGTAAAAACTCCTTCTTTACTCCTTATTGAATTCTTAATTTGAATAGGTATTTAAAAATAAAGTAAAAAAGAAAAATAATTCAATAAACAAGGAAAAAAATCAGTTGGCTTAGGGCTTCCGCTGGAAGCAAATTGTATTCATTCTGAAAGTTAAAAATAATATATATCGAAGTTACAATCTAAGAGCTTTTTTTTAATAATTCTAAAGTTTATAATACCGTATGAGTTACACCGTACCGTTCTATAGAAAGTTCCTCTTCAAGGCCCAAGGTACATTGCCCTTAATTATTATTTTTAAACAGTACCTAATTGAAAATGGTACTTGTACTCAGAGAGTTCAAGTTAGGTATCCAATTAAGTATGTCAGGCACTCAGCGAAGTCATACATGCTTTTTTTATATGAATAGGAAGGCAAACGAGCAAGTGGGTCACCTGATGGTAAGTGATCACCACTGCCCATAGACACCCACAACCTAGGGCTAAGATGAAATGCCTCTTGTGCTCGTAATTTCCCCAGCTGTCTTACTCTCCACACCGGAACACAGCAGTGCAAGCACTGCTGCTTAGCGGCAGGATTAGCGAGTAAGATGGTGGTAGCGATCCGGACGGACCTTGCACAAGGCCCTACCACCCGCAAAACAACTGCAAATGATGTTATAATTATATAACTAAAGACGGTGCTTTTTCTAGATTTTCTATAACTAAAAATTAATTAAAAACTAGAAATATTTGAGGGATGCTTTGTGACAACTGTTTTAATATTCTTTTACTGCTACCACGGTGTTACTCGTTAATCCCGCCGCCAAACAGCAGTACTTGTGTTCCGGTTTGGAGTAAGACAGCCGATGACATTACTGGCTTTGGAAGTCTATCTTAGTCCTCAAGGCTGACAACGCATCTGCAATCCTCTACTATTGCGGGTTCGCCGTCGTTGTTGTATAAAAAAAAAACAACGGGTTTCACTCCGGGAGTGCCGGCAGAATTGAAAACTTGTATCACGCGGTAGAAAGAGAGGGGGATATTACTTCCTCTCCTACGCCGCGCCGGCGGTCTACTCTCTCTTACGAATTTTCGATCATGGGCCTGCGATTCAGTTTAGGTTCGTTCGCTGTCAGATTCATACTAAAAGTGACAGCCAAAACTTGAACTGAGTTGGAATTAGGACGTCATGGTAACGCCTCAGGTCACGTGTCCTGACACGAGTAACGTGACGTGAGTGACGCGAGCGATATTGACAGACCTCTACAATGTGCTGATGCCCTAGTACTTTTGCTCCACGATTCAACCAAAAAACACATCAAAAATCGAACGCGATTCATTCGTATTTCAAAACAAATTCTTAGAGGATATGATATCCTGGTACTTAAACTCTCCCTCCGTCTTACGCCTGACGCGAGTTTCATTTTGTACCTGTTATATCGGGAAGCGGACGAGTGAAACAACGGCTGTCTTAATATGCACTGACGTTTATTGAGCTTGACGCTGCTCGATACATAACATTCCTCCCCGTTTATTCGGGAACATATGATTATGACCTTAGGGTACTTAAATATTAATACAGTAAAACAACGGCTGTCTTAATATGCACTGACGTTTATTGAGCTTGACGCTGCTCGATACATAACATTCCTCCCCGTTTATTCGGGAACATATGATTATGACCTTAGGGTACTTAAATATTAATACAGTAAAACAACGGCTGTCTTAATATGCACTGACGTTTATTGAGCTTGACGCTGCTCGATACATAACATTCCTCCCCGTTTATTCGGGAACATATGATTATGACCTTAGGGTACTTAAATATTAATACAGTAAAATTGCTTGTAATTTACTTTGGGAATTGGACGCAACAGTATTCCAGACATCCCACCCCTAGGAAACTCGCTAGGAGCTCCTTGCTGTGGCTGCTCCTCCCCCTCGGAGGCTTCATAAAATTCCTCATTTTGAGCATTAGCAGCCTGGGCGCGCTGGTTCTCTTCAACCTCTTCCTCGTGCACAGGCTGCGTGCGCGTGTTGTCGCTGCCTGCGTCAGCGGAAATATCTGGTATATCCAGTTCGAAGTTATTGGGATAATTGGGTGTGCTGCTGTCCAGTTCCTTACACCGTAACAATTGATTCACATGTTTTTTTACATTTATTAGTGTAAGATGGTCCTTAACTAGGTACACCGTTTTTCCTATTTTTTTGACAATGACTCCTTTGTTCCAAGTAAAGTTTTTATTAACATTATTTTTTTTAAACATGACATTGTCACCTGGTTGGAACGATGGTCTATTTATTCCTCCAAAAGCCTCACTCTGCAAACACTGATTACGTTCCACAATATCAATGAGGGTGTGGGACGAGGACGGCGATGGTGGCGCATTTAATAAATCCCAGCGCGAACGAAGTTTCCGGCCGAACACAATCTGGGCAGGAGAAGTCCCCGTGGTTAAATGTACCGAATTCCTATAGTCAAAAAGATACTTTAGCAGGTTTTCATCAGTTTCCTTCTGATTTTTGCTAATCATTAAGCAAGACCGGATGCCTTTCTTAGCTACCTTGACGTAGGACTCAGCCTGGCCATTACTGGCCGCGTGATAAGCAGGAGATGTCACATGCGATATTCCGTTTGCTGAACAAAAAAGACGAAACTCTTCGGACGAAAAACATGTGGCGTTATCACTAACCAGCGTGTGAACCAGACCAAACCGTGACATAAACTCGTATAATTTTAAAATAACAATACACGATGAAGTTGAACTCACTCTATAAACTTCTACCCATTTGGAATACGCATCTACTATTACCAAATAACACTGATTATTTATTGGGCCCAAAAAATCCAGATGCACTCTGTAAAATGGTTGTGGAGGGTATGGCCACACCGCGAGCGGAACGCGCGCTGGAGATGGTCTGAGTTGGGTGCAAATTTCACAACAGCCTATCATAGTTTCTATAGCCTTATCAATCCCAGGGAACCATACCCTACCCCTAGCTTCCGCCTTACTCTTAACAACTCCTAAATGTGACTTATGCAATTCCGATAAAATTCTATTTTTTAGTTTTTCAGGTATTATAACCTTATGCCCTCGCATTACTACTCCATTTTCATATGCCAATTGATTTTTACATAATAAGTATGGTTGAACTATTTGATCCGTTACTTTTTTTGGCCACCCGTTTACAATGTACTTTATAATCTTGTTTAAAATTAGATCTTTATTCGTTTCTTCGCGTAATTCTTTGAGCGTAACTGGTAGACTAGCGTCAACAACAAAGCTTAAATACGACGCCCGATCTTCAATAAACGCTGGCGCTCCGCTGCCAGTGGGGCCCGACCCGGCGTCCGATGAGTCATCATTGTTTACACTCGCTCGGGATAGGTAATCGGCACTGTTATCTGTGCCGCGAATATATTCAATCTTATAGTTATAACCACTTAAAAACATGGCATAGCGTTGTAACCTGTTTGCTGACACTTCTGGAATGCCATGATATGGGCCAAAAATGGTGGTTAGGGGCTTATGGTCCGTACGTAGTATGAAAGGCACTTGCCGGCCATAAAGGTACTGATGAAATCTACGCACGCCAAATATTATTGCTGTCGCTTCTCTTTGCAGTTGCGAATAATGTTTTTCAGCATTATTTAACGTGCGAGACGCATAAGACACCGGGCGCTCTAGACCGTCATTGTCGACTTGTGACAGTATGGCCCCCAACCCACTCGGGGAGGCGTCTACCGTCAAAATTATTGTTGCATTTGAATTGAAATGCGCTAGAACTTTATCTGAAGCTAAGTGTTCCTTAATTGCGTTGAATGCATCGTTATGTTCTGCGTCCCAGGACCATTTACAACCCTTTTTTAATAAATTATACAAGGGGCAAAGTATCGAAGACGCTCCAGGCACAAAATTCCTATAGTAATTTACAAGTCCTAAAAACGATTGTAATTTGTTAACATCGTTCGGCACTGGCGCGTCTAAGATGGCACTAACTTTTGCGGGTGACTTTTTCAACCCGTCTTTGTTTATAATATAACCTAAGTATTCCACTTCATCCTTAAAAAACTCACACTTGGTTTTTTGAAGTGTTAATCCTGCCTCTTGCAATCTGCGTAAAACCGCCTGTAATCTGTCTAAATGTTCAGATTTATCGCGACCAGTAACTAAAACATCATCTAACATACACAAGACGCCTTCCATGCCTGCTAATAATTCCTCCATTACACGCTGAAAAATAGCGGGTGCGCAAGCCAACCCGAACACAAGCCGTGTATACATAAAGAGTCCTCTATGCGTATTTATACACGTAAGTCTTTGTGAATCCTCATCTAAAACACATTGAGCGTATGCTTGAGAGAGATCCAACTTGGAGAATTGTTGGCCGCCATGCAATTTGGTAAACAGCTCATGCGCGGTAGGCAATGGGTAATGATCCACGATCAGCTGTTTATTGATAGTAACAGAATAGTCAGCACACAGGCGCAGCGAGCCATCGCGTTTCAAAACTGGCACAACCGGTGAAGCGTAAGACGAATGTTCAACCGGTTTTAAGATACCTACGCGCACGAGCCGTTCTAACTCCGTGTCAATTTTATCACGCAGGGCAAAAGCTACCGGCCGGGCCTTAAAAAAAAATGGCTTAGCATCCTTGATTAAATTGAGTTTTATCTTATATTTATTAAAGGTACCTAATTCGTCCGAAAATACAACAGGATATTTAGTGTGCAACTGGTCAATGATGTTGGTTGATTTTTCACAAAAGTTTACAGGTATCAATTCTAGCTTATAAAGCGATATAAAGTCCCTGCCCAGTAATGGGACAGCGCCGCCACGAATAACAAAAACGTTTAATGTGTTAGTTTTGCCTGCATAAGTAAACGGTAGTCGTGCGAACCCTAAACAATTAATGTTATCACCTGTATACGACAATAAACGCTTGCTAGTTAGAGACAACGCCACATCTTTAAAATTTTGTAAATATGTTTGCTCTGGGATCGCAGTGACAGCTGACCCGCTATCGACTTGGAACTTCATTTGCACTCCGCGGACATGAACCAACTCTGTCATAGGCTCGCCTGTTACTGAGCGAATATTATAACACTCACCATCATCGCCGTTCTCATCCACACAATCCTCTGCAACGTAATTTAACTTTTTGCACATTCGGCGCAAATGACCCTTAACGTGACACTTTTTACACTTATGGTTAGCAAACCGACACTTATCTGCGGTATGATTATTAAAACCACACACGGAACACAACACTTTAACGGCACGCTGATTACTCGACGCGATCTTGAACAGCTGATCGGCGCGCGCCGGGCCCTGGCCTGCGCCCGCCGCCGCTCCTGCGCGCGCACATCGCACGCTTTCTGCAAGTTCTACCGCCTTTGTCAACGTTAAGTCCGATGGGTTCTGAGCGAATAATTTTTCTCGCTCCGCTCCTGGAAGCATTCCCATTATGAAATGGTCCCTTAATGCCTCTTCCACGTTTAGAAACCCGCATTGTGCCGTGAGGCCGCGAAGTCTTGCTGCCCATTGGGGGTAGTTTTCTCCTTCATTTTGCACAGCTGAATAAAACTTGTATCTCTCGTTGAAACCACACGTTTTTGGAGTGAAATGATTATCAAGTAGAGTACAAATATCTTCAAATGGTACACTTTGGAGATCTTTAGGCAATGCCAAGTCCGCTGCAAGCTTATATGAAGCATCACTGAGTGCGCTCAGCAAGATCGCTCGTCGCTTAACTCCCGAAGCATCCTTTGTGTTGTCAATGTCGTTCGCAATAAACCATTGCGTTAATCGCGCTTTAAATACTTTCCACGTTTGCAAATTGTGATCGAAATTTGATAATACTCCTACTTGAGCCATATTTATCGCAAAAATGTACACTTTTTTTTTTATTTTATTTACGCGCGGGTAGATCGTCGCCAATGTTATATCGGGAAGCGGACGAGTGAAACAACGGCTGTCTTAATATGCACTGACGTTTATTGAGCTTGACGCTGCTCGATACATAACAGTACCCATCCCAAAAAAAGTGCACAACGCCGCTGAAGAAGTTTTCACGTCTAAAGTTAAGATTATCTCACCAGTATCAAATCGTGGTCGGCTGGGCAGGCGGCACGGTAAGTCTTGGTTCTCCACGTGGTCGAAGGTTCGAAAACCCAGCGCGAATTCAGCGTACGGGCTAATCTCGAACATTTCTGCACATAAACAAAAGTCGATAGTTTTTTTGAGAGATTGAGTTTGTGAGAAAGAGGGGTGACAATGTGAAGGTAAAGATGGTAAATTTAACCTCATTAAGTCGTAAATTAAGGATAATCACACGTACATAGGTAACATATTATGAAATGAAATATTTTTGTTCAGAAGTTATAAAACAAACACCCGAAGAACTAAAACGTGTTTAGAGTGGAAAAAGCATCTTCGATAATGTGGCATGGTACACAGCACAGTACAGTACTGTACCTACAGTAGGTAAAAAAGATGATTTAATTGTGTATTGTTTTTATTTCGTCTTTTTTTTCTCTCTCTCTCTGCCTCTGGCGTTCGTTTCTAGAAAGGAAATTTAGTTAGGTTTAGTTTGTAAGAAAAAGGGTCATATTGAAAATCAGCGCTATGGCTTGCTGCAGCATCACGCTGAATGTGGTCCTTTTGGCAATATTCGGCACTTATTTTGTTTTTTATTACCTAATGTTTAAGTCGTTTATTTTTATTTTTATGATATTGTGTCGAATTTTGACAATAAATCTATTACTTCTTCTTCTTCTTCTAGTCTTCTACTTACCATTCTTACTAGTCTTCCTGTTGTGTACGGGTGATGTGTAGATGCGCGGCGTTTGCGCATACCGCTCCTTGTGCTCCGATTGTGACGTCACACTTTCGTTGCGGGATTTGACGTCTTCCGCGATGGAGTGGCGATATTGAGAAGAGAAGCTTTGCCTGTATAATGATGCTATATTGTTCACTGTTTTTTGTTGATGTAGGTAAAAAGTTAGAAAAACTTTATCTTTAAGGGTTTAAGATACGAGATTGGCCATATTTTAGACTTGTCATATATTTTATTTCGTATGTTTTAATTTGGAACGTATGCCATCTTATGATTACAGCATTTGCACTTGCATCTTTATTTGACAATAAATCTATTTTTTAAATAATAGGCTTGCAGTTGTTTTTGTTTTCGACAGACATATTTATTTATTTTATTTATTTATTTATGAAAAACACATGCAAGTTTCACAGTGCAAAACCAAAACACTCACACATTAATTAAATACACATAAAATTAATACCTATGTGTCAAAAGAGAAATATTACATTAAAATTATATTATTAAACTTACAGTCGCAAAGCGTATTTAAATACAATACAATAATAATAGAATAATAATTAAAAAATAAACGAATATGTCAAAAATTAAATTATGCCACATTCAGCCAAAAATTCAATTAAAATTTATGTCAAATAGATTTGTCAATAATGTCAAGCAATAATATTATTATAGGTAGGTAATTACAATTTCGATAGGAATACATTGCCTTCATGTTGAAATATATTAGGCACCCTTATTAAATTGAGCTGAGAAACCTTGTCAACAATAAATATCATATTAATTTGTTTAACGTATTGATAGTAACTATACTTAAGTTTGCAAGATGTTTTAGAAAAACAAAAAAAAAAAAACTTTTCTAAGTATAAAACTAAAATCAAATCACTCACCTCCTTCTGAACAGTATGCAGATAAAGGCCATAATGCAGACGACGAGAAGAATAGAGCTGCAGATGATGACCAGCATATTCAAGTCGAACAACTCTGAAGGAGGCCCAATTTCCTCTGCAATGAAACCAATGAGTTTCATTTTTAAGAAATATTATAACTTGTAGCTCCGTACTAAAGTAAAAAAGATTCAATTAATACAATTGATAAGGTGCTAAAATAATCTATTATCACCACACGTCCCAATGTTTGCTGTGATTTTTTTAAATTCAAAGAATAGTCCGTGTAAATAAGAACAGTGGAATTTTTTTTTGGCGTTTTTTGACGTTGTCTCCTAGAAATGTGGTGCCATTTAGTTCAAAAATGGTACCACAGGTGGTGCTTTCGGTATGCTATGCAATGAAAATTGTGTGCTCCTAGATCGGAGATAATGCAATTGGGATATTTGGTATAAGTATAACGTACAATAGTCAACGAACGAAGATACTGACAAAAAACTTGATTGACATTCCAGTACCCTGCCTTATTTGTAAAGATATTTTCTACATTTGACGTTTCGGAAAAGACTAAATAAGTCAGACTGTCTTATTATGTACTCTTACATTGCAGATTTTGTTGCTTCTACAGTAAATTCTCATCATAAGCCTTCTCTATGTATTAATAAAACTTTTGAAGACACTAATGTAGACACATTGGCAGTAATTAACTCCAGATACGAACTTCCGAGGCTGCTTTAAGCACTTTGAAACTTATTAAACTCCTCAGTCAATAAAGATGGAAATGTCAAACGTTACGACTTAAATGATATCGGTGAAAAGGCTGTGCTTGTCAGGTTTGTAATTAAAGTTTAAAGTGAAATTATTGGTAAATTCGACTTCGGAAGATTCAATAGCTTTGGATAATTATGTTTAAGTTCAAAGGTTCGGTGGTTAATTTGGATTTCCCCAGAATTCTGTAGTTAAGGGCCGTTTACTGACAAACTTTGTTGAAGTCAATTTGGGAGATTGAACGATGTATATGTGGCTTATAGGTTGGTGCCTTAATTTCATAGTTCATATATGAATCTTCGGAAAAGTTATTAACATAATATTTGTAACAATTATAACTGACATAATTAAAATCGAGAACTACTCAACATGTCTCGGACTATAACGAAGTGTTCGCGTCGAGGCCGCCGAGAAAAACGCTCCTCGAAGAAGGACTTTGTAGTAGTCCGAAACATGTCGAGCAATAATAATTCTCAATTTTAATAACAAGTAACTTCTAAAATCTAGCGTAAATCGTAACGCTTACCCCCTTCAATAGTCTTCGTAGCATAAGTATAGATGGTCGCCGCAACGCCCGCATCGTTTGTCGCAGTCACTCTCAACTGGTACCAGTGCGCAGGAGTGAGAGATCCAACGGCATATGATGTCGGCATGGCGCGAAGCGGTGGCGCTTGGTATAAACCTTCGTAGTAGCTCCAGCCAAGGTTCAGGTCTATAGGCTGGAGGGAATAGTTATTTTTTAAGCTCTAGTATCAATCTAACTTCTAACTAATATTGTTTGTTACTCAATCACGCCAGAACGGTCCAACGAATCTGGATGAGATTCGGCACATAGATAGAGAAAAGTCTGGAATAGCACATAGGCTACATTTTATCCAGGAAAATTCCCGCGGGATAGCGATAAAAGAATTCTTTGCAGACGAAGTCGCTGGCAACAGCTAGTTGTAAAAATAAATTGCTTGTTTAAATTAGTCTTTTTCAACTAGATCATAAAAAAATGTGTCAAAAAATATCCTCCTCTAGATAGATGGTACTCGAATTCCTATTAAATGATGTCACAAACACCATGCCATCAGGCTGGATGTGGGTGGCATGTTTGATTTGCTTCATCAACCAACTTACTGCTCTGTTCTCCGCCCGATGCCACATGTTGGCACCAAGCGACCGGTACTCAACGTCCCATTTGGTGACGTCACAACCACCATCGTCCCAGCCGCTTAGTTGGATATAGATGTGGGTGGCATTGCTCCAGAGCCAGTCGGTAGAGGGGGGAGGAACTGGTGCTGAAGGAAAGGTTACATTGATTTAACAGATTTAAACTTTTTAAAGGCGATTTTTTTCGACCTTATCATTTGCTGGGCTATAAAGTGCTATCACTTTCAACATGGTACACCGGACTAACTCTTCCAAAAATTACATTTAAAGCATATGCAAGTGGTGAAATTTGAGGACGGATTGGTCAAGTAGGCTATTATTTCACAACCTCTCAAGTATTTCCTATGTAAATTTTAGACAATTCACCTGCAACCAGATACATGCCCCTGACAACCCCTGAGTAACTTTGTAAACCCTTACCTCCACCCAAAGTGGTAATATCAGTCTGTGCTGGTATGGAAGTACCAACACTGTCAGTTGCCGTCACCCTCACAGAGTATTTGGTGCCACATTTCAAGCCAACCAGCGTGTGTTGCTGTACTCCTGGTAGACGGGTCTCGCGAGCCACGGGCCAGGCCTCCTGCCAGGGTCCGTCCCCTTCTTTCCAGGTTAAGTTATAGGCTGAAGAAAGAATTACGATTGCTAAATCCAAATTTCATGATAGTCATGTTTAATCTTTCGACATGATTGGCGTGAGAGTCATAATTCGGATCTGCTTGCAAATACTACGTCATCATGTCAAAGGAATACTACTTTTTAAGTTATTAGATAAAAAACGAAGCCGAATTAATTGCACTTATTTTTTAGGACTGCGCTGTTATCAAGTTGTCCTTCTGATAAAAACGATTCTTTTAAATCTTTACTAAAACAATAAAACCAAATAAAACCTTGTGTACTTTTGAGCTTTTACGTCTCTTGTGAGTTGTGAGCAACTTTTTATATCCAAACAAGTTAAATGAAAATGATATTTTCAAATGTTTCCATCGCGCTGAGATACAAATAATGAGAAAAACTTGACAATGAAAATTGTTTTACGTGTCGGAGTTAAAAAAGATTTTACTACCGATTTTGCGACAGGTGAAGTTAAATAAAAGCTTATAAAAACAACAAAAACGAGCTTTCCGACAAAGTTCAGACGAGTACCTGTCTTTAATGTGCCGCTTAAAAGTTTCCTTTCATGACGAAACGCTTACAAACTTCTTGACATTAATATTCATAAAATGTTATTAAACTCAGTTTTACGTATTTAGGTACCTGCTTAAGAATAGCATCCTATTTAAATTAATGATAAAACAGGGTACACACAATTTTAATAGGTGACTAGAAGATATTTAAATTCATTTTGTATTATGCACGCTTCACTTAATATCGACCGTGCCCATACAAAATGAAATTTAAAAACGCATGAAATTCGACCTACGTTCATTTTTTTTACTTCTTATGACCTCAGGAATACGCCTGTTCCAATCAGACATTTGGGTTTCAGTCAGGCTGTAAGTTTTTGTGACAATACTTACTTATGCCATAAGATAGGGAATCGTTGCTATAAGCCCTGACTTCATCCCACTGGACTACCAGGGAGTCCTTGTATGGAGTAGTCCTCAAGCTTGGAGGGTCTGGCAGAGGTAGAACCTTCACGTGATAAACTACGGAATCAGATCCGTAAAGGTTCTTCGCTAAACAAGTATAGTTTCCACTCAATGCTTGGTCAATACCTAAAAAAGTCAAAGATTTAATGTTAAATTTAATGACTGATGACAATATTCAACTGTCATTTCATTTCCTTCTCTGTTATTACAAGAATAGTACCTATTCAATTGAATCATCAACAGTATTTTTGTATTTTTTGTTCTGCTGATACGTTTGGAAATTAATCAGCGTCTGTAATTATTGCCTACTTGTTCTCTTTGCTTTTTCCAATTCAATATTATCTCTCTGTCTCTATGACGGCAGCGTGTACTTACTCTTTATCAGCAAACTGTCATCCCTGTTCCTGGTGAACCGTGGATGGTGCGTAATGATGTTCTGGTTGTGGTACCACACGGTCCGTGGTGGCGGAGCACCGACGCTACGGCACTCCAAGAGGAGGGAGTTCCTCACGGCAACTGACACCTCCCCTCCTAGCGACGCAACGCCTGCAACCACTGTAAGAAAAGGGGTTAGTTTTTATAAGGTTTATGCCTTTGCCGATCAGTTTATCAAAAGCCAAACGCTTATAGACCGACCGCTTAGCTGAGGCCTCAACGCGCGGCACAGGGGCGCAGGGTAGGACGACAAAGGGCACCGAGAGCGGTGCGGGCAGGTCCCCTTTGTTGTCCTACCCTGCGCCCCTGTACCCACGTGGGCGAGGACTCAGTTAAGCGGTCGGTCTATAGTTAAAAGTGTTTCGGTTTTAATCAGTAATCACTTATATATTTTCTCAAATATGGCACTTTTTGCTAATTGACACAAACTTCAGCAATTAGTGTTTCTTATAAAATCTCAGAAATTCCCAGTAAGTTTACAAGCCCTGAGCCTTAATGATTAAACTTCGGAACCGTCGGAAGTAGCTACCAAGTGTCATACGTTGTTTTGAATTCTCGACGCTGTAATTAGCTGAAGTACTCCAAAGCAAATAGTCCTTTTCATTCTACGATTCCTAATTAGTGCCTACAAAATCCTTATTGAGAAATTCAGTCAGATTATCCAAAAAATAGTAGATAGGTACGTATTTTTTCCGATAGAAATTCCATGAAATCTCATAGTATCTCGGCGTATTACTAAGTGTCCCAGCTCACAATGGGATACCGCGTATGTATTTGCCGCTAGAGGTGCTAGTAGAGTAATAAAAAAAAAAAAAAAAAAAAAACTTGGGACAATTGACACCAAATTGATCTAAGAGTTTTTAATGATTCACGGTTAAGTTCATTCGAACCCCCGGGTCTACCCGTGATCATGATGCATGCAACTTTACTGTATCAAAATATCGGGTGCTCAATAAAGGTAATCGCGGTTCACATCCCGTTTATAATATTTCGAACAAATTGATCTAGTCCCAAACTAAGCAAAGCTTGTGATATGGGCACTAGGCAACGGATAAACATACTTATATAGATAAATACATACTTAAATACATATTAAACATCCAAGACTCGGGAACATCCATTCGAATTTTTCATACAAATATCTGCCCCGACCGGGGATCGAACCCGGGACCTCGAGCTTCATAGTCAGTTTCTCTAACCACCTTGGGCATTCGGTCGTCAAAGGTCGTCAGTAGAGCGTGAGTTATTGCTGGTATAGGGTATAGGAACGTCATGTAGTTAGTTTTCCGGCTTGATAAACACGAAATTTTAAGTGGTATAAAGATTTGTATTATGGCAGACATACGATACGGATGCCAGTGCTTTAAAAGAAGACCTAAGAAAAAACGGTGCTAAATTAAGCGAGCATTAAAGAGCTGCTAATTCAGAAGATAAACGACCTTTGCGCAGTCTTGAGCATAATTAATAATTAGCATTTAAATATTAATTTAAATAATCCTAAATGTGAATCTGCGATAGTAATTCTTTAAAAACAGCTAAGTGAACCTTACTCGACATTAACAGCCCTCAAATTCTTCTCACTAGAAATTGATGAATAACAAAACTTACCTCTTTGTGAGGGTGTATTAGTAACTCTTCTACTCTCAGGGCCTTCACCGACCGCTGTGCTGGCGGTCACCCACACATCATACTGTCTCCCTTCGGTCAAACCTTTCAACTCCATTGATTGGGTTCTCTCATATGCGTCCGTGTTAGGTTGAGAGTCTATTCGGTATGACTGAGGCCCGTCGTTGCTGCAAGAAGAAATCCAATCGTGGTGATTGGTCATCTGAATTTTTAGAGATTATTTTATTTGTGCTGTGAGTAAGTTTCGTAAAATATCGTATTTATAAGCAAAAAAAGATGGACTGTTATAACCTAATGATGATGATGATGATGATGAAGTAACTATATAAATAGAAACTGATGCACTGGAGCCTTACCATGACGTTTTAATTCCGACTAAGTTCAAGTTTTAGCTGTCACCTTTTAGTATGAATCTGACAGCGAGCGAACCTAAACTGAATCGCATTAAGTAAGACGTCATGGTAAGGCCCCTGCTTTCAAATGGCGATTTACTTATTTGACATAAAACTAATGAAAGTTCATTGCAATCCCTTTGGCCACAGCATGTTTTTATTTAATTTGGCGGGTGTGTTAGATACGTCGCTGTGAGAAAAACAATTTATTTTTTAAGTTTAACATAGTATTCTACTGCTAAACAAAAGTTACACATTGAGCCTAAATATAGTAGATCAAGTAACATTTACCTGGCCGTTGGCTTGCAATATACGGTATAATGAAGCAATTTCCCATTCGGTTGATTCGGTTTCTTCCAACTGACCAATAAAGTGTTTGATGATTGTGACAACAACTTGATTTCCGCAGGAGTATCAGGAACTAGAGAAACGAACATAAATTTAAGCATTATTTGTTTGTAGGTCTTAGAAACCCGTACAGAGGAAATTTCCTCACGGTGCGATCTCTTCTCCCTACAGAAAATCATCGATGTATTTAGTATTGTAAAGCTCATGTTTACTAGATGTCTTAGTGTGCGTGTCAGTACTGACAGCGACTAACGCACTTATAGATGTTACAGATAAGATTATACGAATCTTAAAATGTTTAGGGACGCGATTTCGTGAGCGAACAGGCCTGTAATGTTTTAAAAGTAACTTGTCTTGCGTCGCAAATATTGACTAAGTACAGATAGTTCTATCCACAGCTAAGCTTTTATTTCATAGATATCTACTTCTTTTGGTAGGTACACTGTGGTAATTTTTTCTAAGGACTCAAAAACTTGCCCTGTAGCAGATGTACCAAAATGTACATGATGTATCTTAAATTTTATTTTTTTTTTCAAACAAATGTGAGCGAAACCTATTGCGATCAGTCAATGGAACTGTTTTTGGTAATCTTTACAAGAAATAAACTGTTTTGATAAAATTGTCGTATAAACAAATGTTAATATTATCGAGGCATCCTATACTACCACGAACCTTTTTATCCACAACCTGTTTTGCACCTAAAAACTTGAAAAACTAACAAAGCAGCCAACAACCATAAAAGTAGCATTATCCCTCTATTGCCCGATCTTGCAAAATATTGTCTCCGCAACTTTCCTCTCAATTATTCCTCGCTCGATACACGACAATAGAGTAGTAACTTTCGTAAAACAATTTGGAACTTACCGTCCTGCAAAGTTGCGCACACAATAGGAAAGGAGAAGGGTCCAAGTCCGTAGTTAGAGAAGCCAGCAACTTTTATTGTGTAGTTGGTGAACTTGAATAGGCTTTGAAGACGTAGCTCCGTCACTAGAGATGTCGCGTTGTGCCACTGCCAACCTGATAATTTACATAATTCTGGGATGTTACATGGAAAGTTTCGTCGAAGTTAAGGAATCAGAAAGGTTTATTGGATACCTACTGAAGTGAAATTGTTATAGCTCTTGCAAATAATTTAAGAGTTCTTTGACAATTATACGTATAATACCTGACGTGTAGCCTTAGCAACTTAGCTTAGGTTATTTTGGCGTTTAGCAAAGTAGTCTCTGCCTACCCCTGTGGGAAAGAGGCGTGACGATATGTATGTGTGTATGTATGTGTGTAGCCTTAAATCTTATAGAAAAAGTTCAGTCTATTGTAGTAGTACTAGGTATTGTAGTAGTAGTAGTAGTAGTAGTAGTAGTAGTAGTAGTAGTAGTAGTAGTAGTAGTAGTAGTAGATGTAGTAGTAGTAGTAGAGGTAGTAGTAGTAGGAGTAGTTAGTAGCAGTATATTTTTTTAAATATGTTTTAGAGTTCAATTTTTTTTTAGCTTGTTTACATACCCAGTAAAATATTGTACGGGGTGTACGTTACACCCTGTATTTGAGTCAAATGTTTGATTATCTTACCTTGTGCTGCGTACAACACAGTGTAGCCAATCAGCGCTCCGGCTTGCTTGTGTGGTGGTATCGGTTGCCAGCTGACTCGGAGCGCTGACGATGTCACCCCGCTGCACTCTACAGACGTCGGGCCTTCCTCTGGTGCTGTTTGAGAAGAAATCACGGTAAAGTAGATAAACGCTAGTTAGATTGTTTTTACACTTGCAGATCTTATCTTATCTTGCCATAAACAAGAGCAAATGCAGGTATATGCAGCTTCTTTCATTATTTTTACAAGATGGCTGAAGAAGGGACTCGTTGAAAATGTGTTTTATGATTTAAAAATGTGAGCTTTTTGACTTGCCACTCGCAGTATAATGTAGACTTGTAACGCCTGTTTCCAATTTTCATTACCATTTTTGACATTATATTTCATAAGACTATATAAATAATGCACGACATCACGAGAATGATTCTCGAAGTTTTCTCAAATTAAGAAAAAAAAAAAAATTTTTCATTTCATTCGTAAATTCATTATGTTCCATAAGATTTATTACACAAAGCAAAGCACGACGAGAATGATCCCCAATCAGTTTTCTCAGCAGTACTCCTAAAAGTGCCTTAATAAATTATTTCTGGATGTGAAAAAAAACAATCACAATATATCTCTCACAAACTAATCCTGTTTCAAGACAAAGCTTTAGCGCTTTGTTTCCAAATAAATTGGCTTCAAATGTTCAATTTAGAGTTTAAATTTAATTACCAAGAACGAAGTTAGTGTTCACGGCCGAAGGGGTTAAATGGTATTAGCTCAGTGGTTTAGTTAGAACGTCTAACCGCAGGTTTCGAAGCATCTTAGAGGACAAATACCTTATTCTGGGTATAACTTTACTCTCGTAAATTTAGCTATATTATTTCACACGTTTAAACCAAGGATTAAAATTGTTAATTTGATGAACTATTAAAGACCTGGCTTTCGTGAATTTGTTCAGGGACTTAATTGCGCGTTGAATCAATGCATTATTATAAAATCAATGCCTCTGCCGCGTCTGTCTGATGTGCATGATAAACTGAAGAATTACTGGAAAGATTTTCATGCGATCTATTTATTATTCAAGTCGCTTATGTGACAAAGATCGATAATCATTACCAATTCCATTTTATAAAGATTAAAAGCATTTTGTATTATTCAATGAATTCGCGAATTTAGGTGCCACAACAAGCAACATTGTTCAAAAACAACTATTACCTGAACATAACAGAAAACATGAGAAAACCGAAACGAAATTAGGTGTCGGTAGAAAGAAATATTATTATGATATACAGTAAACGTTTTTTAACAATTTCAACCCTTTTAAAACGCGAAGACAATGAAAATGGTCCACAAACATTTGAACAGCGTCCGAGACACTCAGAAAGAATAAACCGACCTCGGAACCCTTATAATTACGTTTCCGAACAAATTAACATAGAGATTGGAAACTTTGGAAGAAATAATAAAACAAAAGTCATTTCATTACACGCGTACAAAGTTTGGCAACTAGGACGTTAACTTAAATGATTTAAATGTCTTAAACAACAGCCTGGGGCTATATTTACTTTTTGTTTACAACAATGCCCTAGATTTATCGTACTTCACAACTCTGAAAGTTTCCAACAAAGTTCCGATCGTGATCGTAAGAAAAATAAACGAATTTTTAAATCGTGTTTTCAAGCTTTATAATGTAATACATGTTACATACAGCAATACTAACATAAATGTAATACATAGCTAAATAAATAAAATAAAATAATACATAGATACCTACACACATAACATTAATATTTAAAATAGGTTTCTTACAAATCTTCAAAATAATTACAATATGCGAGATTTTTTTTACGTAAATGTTAAGTACCTAGTTTTTTTTATGTGAATAGGAAGGCAAACGAGCAAGTGGGTCACCTGATGGTAAGCGATCACCACTGCCCATAGACACCCGCAACCCCGGAGGGATTGCAGATGCGTTGCCAACCTAGAGGACTTAGATGAAATGCCTCTTGTGCCCGTAATTTCCCCAGATGTCTTACTCTCCACACCGGAACACAGCAGTGCAAGCACTGCTGCTATAATGTTACTATTCGTCTTAATTTTGTAGTCATTATTCTTCTTTGAGAAATATTTTTTTATATAAACGAGTATGAGCTAAAAACAACGCCAGAAAGCTAAAAATGGCATGCAAAAGAACTTACAAATCAAGAAACTAACTTGACCCAAATCAAACCAAAAAACCGGCAAGGTGAGAAGCAATTATAAAAGCAATAAGAAAGTTTCGGGCGGTAATTTTAATGGGGACAATAAAGCTTTACGAGGGGAGTTCGCAAAGTGGGCTCTTTGTTAATTCAACCATAACAATTGTTACGTATAACAATTGTTAGGTATAACGATTGTAACAAAGTTTAGTGAGTACGATCAAAACCTGCGAGATTACGTTAGGGTTCGCATCCCATTCGCATTAAAGTACCACAATCGGGTTATTGGTGACCTTTATGGGCAGGGTAACGATTGACCGCGGCGAAATTTGATAGCTGAGCCGTTTGCAATAACATACAAATATATTTCATTGGATATTAACGATGAAACCGAATGCGCAGAAAGAGAAGGTATGATTGTTACCGAGATCTTTTGCAGACCACGTCAAAATGATTATGTAGGTTAATAATGACGAAGAATTTAGTAACTAGTTAAAGGTCTAGAAACACATGAAAAGTTTTATGATATGTATAAGTACCTACTTAAACCATATCATTACTTGGAAAAGGAGAAACAAGTCAAATAAGTGACTCGGTGGATTAGACAGTTTAATCTTTTGAAGCTTCAATTGCAGATTAAAGGAGGAAATTTCGACGCAAATGGCTGTTTCACTTAGTAGTTATGATTAAGTTTTTTTTGCAGGTCGAATAGTATAATTATCAAATTGTCAAGTAGACGTAAATAGCGTCTCAAGTAGAAAGAAATTTAACATGGGTCTAGTGCAAGCCATTATTAGAGCTCTTCTAATGACCGAACACAAAAACAGTCAACATTGTTGAAATTGGCATGGATGTCATTGTTATAATTTTTGTAGACTTACCTCCCTCTCTAGTATCTTGAAACAAGGGAATAGAAAATGGTCCAGTCCCAGCACCATTAAAGGCAGCCACAGATACTGCGTATCTAAAAAGATCAATGTTTTAGCCATGTGAAAGAAAGAACGAAAGAAAGAAAGAAATTATTTCTGAATAATTTCTGTTTTAATTTGTGTCTGTGTGTGTTTCTGCTTAGTTTGTTTTGTGTTTTTCATGTTTATATTTTCAGTGATAAAGTTAAGTTTTATCTTTCTCTTGCTCCTTTGCTTACCTTACTCCTTTTAGAAGACCAGTAATAATAGTTTCTTGTTTGGAGTAAAGGGATGCTGTTTTGATGATTTTGTCACTAGGTTCTTGGCTTTCTGTTGAAAACAAAATTGTGCAGAATAAACTCTTATTCACTGACAGAATTACTGCTACTAATTAAATTGATAAAAGTGCAAATTATCTTTTTTATTTAGAATTTTTTAAGGTTCGTTAAAGTAGTTTTTTGTAAATTAAAAACACCTGACACTTGTATAAATATACAGGATAATCGTCCAATAGATCTTTGCAAGTTTTGTACGTTCATGACTTACGTTACGTATCTAGATTCTAAGACTTCAATCTCGGATAGATCCGAAATTGCCGGACAGTTATGTAAAAAAGTTGACAATTTTCTAATTAAGAACGCTTCTACTTTCAACGTAAACATCAGAACAAGTTAGACCTCTTGACGCCGAGAGGGAAAATATTTTTTCAGCAGATTCAAGTGACGGTAGTTACCTTTGATTCCACTGATCTGTGGCACAGCTCTCAGCCTATATCCAAGGATGAGACCATTGTGTGCATCAGCTGGTGGAGGCAACCAGCGTACCCTGATCTCTCCTGGAGCATCAGTCTGTTCTAGCTGTATTGCTAGAGGCGGTGATCTTGGAGCTGAAACCAATACTACATTAATAATATCATTATTATTATCAGTAGCATTCACCGCCCTGGTAGATCATTGGTACTGCACCATTCATTACCTTTGTGACGCTTCGAACACTGCATTTCGATACCTTCTCACCTTACAAGTTACCAGTTCTTCTAAATAAATATCTTGTACCTAAGAGTTTTCAATGATTCACGGTTAAGTTCATTCGAAATATTATAAACGGGATGTGAACCGCGATTACCTTTATTGAGCACCCGATATTCCGACGCAGTGCATGCATCATCAACATCATCATCATGTTGTGTGGTATCATCTTGTACCTATCTGCGCCCCATTATCATCAACTCTAACTAATTTAAGATTGAATACTTAATAGTTTTAAGAAAGGTCGTGAATGCCAAATAGAAGCAAATCAGTTCATCTTCCTATTTTTTTATTACCTTCTTCAGTAGTAGTAAACCGAACTGGCGGCGAAAAGACACTCAAGTCGGCTTGGTTGCCTCCAGCTACTCTAGCCGTGTATCCGGTTGACGGTTGTAGTTCCTCTATCTCTACTGAATGTCGGATTTCATCTAATCTGGGGACAGATGCATCATTATCATAAGGTAGCTTTTTCTAATTCTCCTTTTTCTTCATAATTATTGTTCTTGATGTTCTAATCATGTGAGATACCGCAACATTGTATATGTTTGACGATGTGAAAAGAAAGCAATAATTTTAACAATAGGTCCATTTTAAAAAAATAATATTTATTATCGTTTTGAAGAAAGTTAAAAATTTATTCGCTGTTTTTACATACAGGCAATCGAAAAGTTATTGCTAAGTGTTTAATTTTTTATAATTATTGAAACGTGTTGTTTATGTTTATTTACGAAGACACAATCTAAATGGAACGGATCATAGGAATACCACCTTCCTACTCCTATGTCCAGCATTTGACGTATAGCGGTTGATATAATGACGGTGATGAATCCATAATACTCGTAATAATGCAGATGCTATTTCAATAATTACCTAGAAACATTTACTTGTCTGGCCGTGCTCCACGACAGTCTTTGACTATTTGTTATCTGTATTGTATAGTACTGTGCCAACGACCGAGCCATATCCCGCCACGATAATTTCACAGAGCGACTTTTTATCGAGTCTATCGATAAATCCGTCGGCGGTGACGGAGGTTCTGCAACAATCCAAAGTTAGGTAATGGATAAAGTTAACATCTTGATTAAGCGGAAGAATCGAGGGATTGAATATTTTCAAGTTTGTAGATACCTTTTAAGTTACGATTTCAGCACCGAATTTAATTGATAACTGACAAATATTTTCATTTAGGTTTGTTCATTAGAACAAGGAAGTTCAATGGTTAAAAAATAAAGGGAAGGAAAAACTTGGACGGAACAAAAAAGAATATTCGTAAGGATACTTAAAGTCGTCTTGAAGTTTATAGACCATAGTTATAGTAGATACTGCACTATAATAGTTGTGTAGTTTTACGGTAGTTTAGGTTGTGTGTTGTCTATCAGTAGATCAGTCAAGGTACTGTACTAACTAGTAGCCACGTTTAGCATTATAGTGGCGTATAAGTGGGAAGGCGAATCGAAATAGTAATGGGCTGCTCTATCGCCTGTAACATGATTACTACAATTTTCGGCCATACCATCGATGGGCTTATACCATCTGCGCGGAAAGAGAAGCAGCTGGTAAATTCTATGTTTTTTCTTTGCTCACCAGCGTAGAAGAAATGATCTTAAGTTTGATAAAAAAAAGCGACGGGTAGCACTTCGAAAGTGTCGGTAGAAGTGCAGCTGCTAAGAATAGATTTTAATGGCCGCTTACAAAAAAAAAAAAACATACGTCTTATCCTATATTGACAGACCTCTAACAATGTGCTGAGATGCCCTAGTACTTTTGCTCCACGAATCAACAAAAAAACACTTCATAAATTGAATGCGATTTATTCGTATTTCAAAATAAGCTCTTAGTGGATCTGATATCCTGGTACTTAAACTCTCCCTCCGTCTTACGCCTAAAGCGAGTTTAACATTTTTTACCCATCCCAAAAACCACTTCAAAAATAGTAGATTGTGAACAACAGGGGCCGTCAGTTTGATATTGCTTACCTAAAATGTTCAGATACACGCTGTAGACATCAGCTCCAAATGGATTACCAGCCCTGCATTGGTACAGAGCCCCGTCTGTGGTCTCTGTCTGCACCAGCTCCAGCACGCTCGTCATGCCTTCATCAGTTTTAGCTTCCGATATCTTCACTCTAAAGTTAAAACATTTATCTTATTATTTAGTTGTATCTACCTACCTATTTATCATTATCACATAGCTTAGTTGGGAATACCTTTGAGTTAAAGGATTGATAGGTTTTTCATTCCTGGTCCACATAATCCTTATAGGATCGTCACCCTTTGCTTGGCACTCTATTGTGACGTGTTGACCAAGTTTTGCTGTCATATTTCTAACTATTATATCAAATGTGACTGGCTCTGTAAAAACAGTGGTATATTAGAGCGATAATTAAGTAAAATGAAAATTAACGCGAAATTATTTTTAAGTCCTAATTGAGTCAGCGAAAATCTAAAAGAAATATTTTGTAAAAAGACCCATTTTTACAAAGAAAAGTTATGATAAAAACACGAAATCAATCAACTCAAAAGAGTATTTAGTACCTTTCTGGGTCTTTATAATTTAAGTAGACATTTCAAAATTGAATAAAAAGGTAAGCTTTGCTGTCTAAAATAAATTCATCTGAAGCGTACCCATCAGTAAAATTGATGAAAATTACCAGCTTAACGTTGAACATTGAATATTATTTGTACACGGTAAAATTTTCAGCACGGTTTCTACTTCTTAATTAATATGAGAAAATTGGAGACAACTGCCTTTCCTGTTATTTCTATTCCGTGGGAAAACTTTCGTCTCTACTTTTCCTTCAATGATTATACGTTTCAGGCTTAATTTATTTCCAAAATTGTTACTACACTTACTATTAACTGATATCCATATTGTCTTGCTAAGAGCTTCGCCTACACCATTTTCAACATGGCAAGTGTAGACGCCTGCATCAGACAGTGCCACGGTGTCAAATATAAGAGAGCCGTTGGATAAACTAAGGACACCGCCTCCTGCTATTTCTAAAACTGGTCGCCATGCTTCGGAAACCACTGAAAGATAAAATTCAAGACATGAAAATTTCGTCATAACAGTCGTACGGTAAGGGTGCGACCAAACCGCCGCGTATACGCAGCGCTTGACGTGTCGTAGGCGTCACGTTTTCTCACCGTTTCTTCATACATTTTGTTGCGATTCCGTAACGTCACTGTTTTTTAAGCGGCGGTGTGGTCGCACCTTAAGTCTATTTTCTTAATGCCTCTGGGTATCATTGGACTTCCAAATGATTTCAATTATATTTTAATCCAAATGGTGTACCATTACACACTATAAGCTATACAGCTATACATACGTCTAATAGAGTGACAATAGGAAATAATGGTCATGACTATTATGCGGTCACTAGCAATAGTCGAAATACCAAGTTTGACGAGGGATATAAAAAAAATAGACGCAATGTAATAATCACGTAGAAATAAATAAAAAACAGATGAAAAAATATTTGCAGGGAACTATTTGTAATTCGTAATCTGCTCTCAATCGTACCTAATTATATTTTTTATGATGAAGAAAATGTAGTTCCCGCAGGATTGCGAAAACTGAATTCTACGTAGACGATGTGACAGACAAGAGTTAGCTATTTTTAAAAGCGCTGTTCACGATAAAAAGTCGCTTAAATGCGCAATATTTACCTCATCTAAAACCTCAAAGCCCTATTTTCTACCCTATAAATAAATTACACACATTCGATGATTTCACACACGTGATAACGCAATCAAGAACTAAAAATTGCGCCAATTCAGTATCCGGCTCAGTGAGTTGTGTTTGAACGTGGATATATCCACAAGATATTCCTATTTACTTTTACAGATTGCGTCCGGCAAAGCGATTTTATTGGGGAATCGTATAAAACAAATATTGGTAACATTAATGTTATGCTGTGATATTTACGTGATTGCTGTAAAAAAACGTCCCTAAAAATCCTTTTTAGGGATAATTTCGCTTTTGTGCATTTGCGTTTCCCTTTATTCACCTTTTTCACGTGTTTTATGTACAAAATAAAGAGTTATACATACATACATTAAAACGTTGACGAGTTTTTTGTCTAGGCTACTTATTACTACGTTATACTTAATTAATTAATATTTTCTACATAGTGATCCGATTTTAATGAAACTTTTCTTATTGATTCGAGAATACTACACCGGTTGGTCCAATTAAAATTTGAAAAAAGGCGCCCTTAAGGATACAAAATCAAACAAATATAAAACTACAAACAACTTTTTAGTTGGCAAAATAATAGCCATCTTCTATTTTGTAGGTATCCTTAGGGTTCAAGTTTTAAATATTGTAGTTCAGGATAAACAAGCGGTACCACTGCGAGGGACTCCATCCTGGATCATGGGGCGGTTAGTGGTCTTTACGGTCGTCTTTTTATGTACCAGTTAATGATGTCATCTAATCTAATCTAATCTAAATAGCCTATTTCGTGTCCCACTGCTGGGCAAAGGCCTCTCCTCTTCTTCGCCAATCTTCCCTATGGTTCGCGTGTTCCTGCCATTTCCCTAGATAGTAATCCAGGTCGTCCCGCCATCTCCGTTTTGGTCTGCCTCTGTTCCTATATCCGTCGTCAGGGACCCACTCTGTGGCAATTTTAGCCCAACGCTGCGGATTCATTCGGCAGACATGTCCAGCCCAGTCCCACTTCAACTTGGCAGTCTTCACACCCACGTCAGCGATACGAGTTTTAGAACGCAGCTCTGTGTTTTTAATCCGGTCCGTTATTCGGACCCCAAGAATGCTGCGTTCCATTGCTCGTTGGCAAACCTTGAGTTTGGACTTCTGATAAAGCGTTAAATATTTTCATTCATGTACACACAGCAAAGCTATTCGGTAAGCAGGTTTGAAGCGACGCGTGCATGCAAAGGTGCTTACCGAATAGCTTTGCTGTGTGTACATGTGAACTAAATTTGTCCTCGTCGGATAAAGAAAATATTAGAGCGCTTACCATCTTTCTTCAACCAATGCGTTTGTGGTTGTGGGTATCCGTTGGCACTGCACGATACATGCCCACTTCTCCCCAACAGAAGGGACGTGTTCTGCGGTTCCTCACTCCACTTCGGTGCCACTGTATTAGGAGCAAAATTAATTAAGAACTTCACTCAAATGAAATTATAATTAACGAAAGTTGGCGCGTATTCCAAGAATATTTAAACGGTTCGAATTAAATTAAGATAATAAGGGTTCATTAAAATTAATTGATGCTGGCCCTATATTAATTTTCGTGGTTTGGAAGCTGTATCCAAAGTTATGTCGGGTGTCCATGGATAGTACTGTTACTCACTTAACATCAGGACACTGACTTGATCTTTCTTTAGATGCGCATTGAATATTGCCTTTTCAGATAAGTAAATATCACCTAATTCTAATACTACGAGTAAACTTATTTCTTTCCTCCTCTTCTCCAGCATATCTCACAAAATGAGACTGAGATTGGAATTTAAATTTACTTCTTTATTTGCAAACATTTATCTAAATATATAAAAGAAGAAACTGACTGACTGACTGACTGACTGACTGACTGACATATCAACGCACAGCCTAAACCGCTGGTTCTAGAGATTCCAAATTTGGCACGTAGGTACCTTATAAGGTCTAGGGGTGCACTAAGAAAGGATTTTTCAAAATTCGACCTCTAAAGGGGTTAAATGGGGGTCCAAAGTTTGTATGGGGAAACAAGATTAGTAAGACTATTTTATTCGAAACTTCACAGGAGTAATCCTAACAATAAATGAGTAAACACCTGTTTCAGGTTTTTTGAAAATTCAACCCCTAAAAGGGGATAGGGGGTGACAAAGTCTGAAAATCAACGTGGGTATTATTATTATTATATTATAGTGGGTAGTATTGTTTGTACGGTTTATCGGGTCGCTGATTACGAAAACAACAACACACATACCTACCTGACACACACAAACACACACACACACACAAATTTCCACGGGAACGGGAAATAACGGGATTTATTATATTCGATTCCGAGTGACCCTATCTTAAATTTCGTACACAAGTAGATGATTACAAAACTAAGAAAATAATTTCAGGATTTTTGGAAATTCTCACGGGATAAGGAAAAAACGGGATTAATATATTCAGTTCAACGAAATCCTATGAACTATAATTACTAGACTTCAAATTTGGCATAGAAGTAGGTGATTATAATAGTAAAAAACAGTTTTAAGGATTTTCGAAAATTCCAACAGGATAAGGAAAAAACGAGATTTATATTCAGATCTACGGGATCAATTTTTCGTTTTAATGATCGTAGATAACTGAAATTTGGCCTTCAGGTTCCTTGGGAAGTATAGGGGAGCACTACCGAAAGGATTTCCCAAAATTCTGACGGAAATGAACGGGAAAGAACGGGATTTTTTGTTATATGTACTGCAGGTTGTAGAAAGCTGAAATTCGACATGTAGGTTGCTTGGGGAGTGTAGAGAAGCATTTAGAGAGGACTTTCCAAAATTCCCACGGGAACGGGAAAAACTGGATTTTTCGTTTTACTGGTCGTAGAAAGCTGAAACTTGGCATTTAGGTTGCTTGATGAGTGTAGGGAAGCACTAAGAGACAATTTCCTGAAATTCCCACGGGAACGGGAAAAACGGGACTTTTCGTTTTACTGGTTGTAGAAAGTTGAAATTCGAAATGTATGTTGCTTGGGGAGTGTAGAGAAGTATTAAGAGAGAGCTTTCCAAAATTTCCACGGGAACGGGAAAAAACGGGATTTTTCGTCTTATTCGTCGTAGAAAGCTGGAACTTGGCATGTAGGTTGCTTGAAGAGTGTAGAGAAGCTATAAAAGATTATTTTTCAAAATTCCCACGGGAACGGGAAAACGGAACTTTTCGTTTTACTGGTTGTAGAACGCTGAAATTCGGCATTTAGGTTGTTTGGAGAGTATAAAGAAGCATTAAGAGAGAAATTTCCAAAATTCCCACGGGAACGTGAAAAAACGGGATTTTTAGTTTTACTGGCCGTAGAAAGCTGAAATTTGGCAAGTGGGTTCTTTGGGGAGTGTAGGGAGCATTAAGAGAGCATTTCACGAAATTCTTACGGGAACGGGAAAAAAAACGGGATTGAAATACTCCTGGTACACACAAGCGAAGCCGTGGCCAAAAGCTATTTGTCAATAAATGAAGTCTACGCGGACGAAGTCGCGGGAAAAAGCTAGTATTTGTATATAAATGTTTGCCATTGCATTGAAAGGACTTAAATATTCATAAATTTCAATTGATGTTTCTAATTTGACTTAAGTGACATACATAATAATAGACAAAAATAGACCCTTTAGACGCAATCAAATCTATCAACCAGTAATCCTACAACTATGCCTATAATACCTTTCTTCGCATAAGGCCTACGCGTAAAACAATACTAATCTTGTAATAGTCAGAGTAAGCGAAAAAAAATTAGAGGAAATATTGAAGAGAAGAGGTCAACCTAGACCAAGCTACATGAATCAAATAAAGAAAAACGGTAGAAGGAGAAGCGAAGAGTAGAAGATACTCCACCAAGAGTAACTTGATTTGTCTATAGATACAATTAAAGTGTTATGGAAACGATTACCTTTTATATAAAGGTTAACGGTGCGGTTCACTTTGGCAACGTGGTTTGCCGCCACGCAAGTGTAAGTCCCACAATGTTCTAACGATACATTCTTTATTATAAGTACACTGAACACTTCAAGGTTTCTCTCCAATATCTGAAAATAAGTAAGTTTGGAACAAAACAAAACTGATAAGAGATCTTATTGAATTCTACGTCTATCTTAACGCAGACGATGCGCTTAAATCAAATGTAGGTCATCTGAGCGCTATTGGAAGTTTTCGGTCACAGAATACGTCTTGAACGCGTTTGCGTTTAAATATCAAATATTATGAGAACTGTTTGGCACTGCCAATGTTTGCATAGTAATTGAGACGATTGCGTGAACGCGGTCGAGACGTTTTTTTTGAGTGAAAACATGCGCTGGAGGCTGTCAGGCCTATCTGACACTTAAATGTGTTCGCTTAGAACGCGTTGTGGGCGTTATGTGTGTTCGTTGACAAATTTGGTATAATATCCACGTTTCACTAATACAAATGTTGTTGCGTACTTCATCATCATGATCATCAGCCTGAAGACTTCCACTGTTGAATAAAGGTCTCCCCCTTAGCACACCATAATCAACGACCACTCGCCACCTGCATCCACCGGTTTCCCGCAACTTTCACGATGTCGTCGGTCCACCTAGTGGGAGGCATGCCACCACTGCGTCTTCCAGTTCGTGGTCGTCACTCGAGAACTTTTCTCCCCCAACGGTTGCATACTTAATTCATATAAAAATATTGGCTAGTGCCAAAAAAGTTTGTTAAATAATAAATTGCAGCTAACTAGTTATTAACAATGACAGAGCAATTTTAACAAACAAAACGAACCTCACAACTTGGTTGGCTCAGAAACTTGGGCAAAGTTAAATTTCATTCCCGATTCCTTTTTATATCTACGACTGAATTTTGGCAAAGCATTCCAATTCTTAAAAGGAAGTGTCAGTCATGCAGAATACGGAGGAAGATAAATAGCTGCAGATTTGGAAGTTTTAAGTGCTGTATTTGTATACACAAACGTTTTAATTATTAGAGCACAAACTTCAATGATTAGAGTTGCAGAAATTGGTTGAAAATGACTCTTGGAGACGATTGACTTGTAAGTAAAGTTGGTTTTTTTAATTTGGCGGTTAGTTTTTAAATTCACGAACTATTTGTTATTTCCAAAAGAATAAAATCTCATTTATTTATAAAAATAATATTTTTATTCAACAGTAATTTTACTAAGTAAATGCCAACAAAAGCAAAGGTAATTAACAACTTTACTAAAACAAACAAAGTAAATACGCCGTAAAAATTATTCCGCCACAGGCATCGACCTAACTACACGTGTTGATAGGTCTTTCAATATTAGCGTTAAACAATATGGCAGTGACACTTTCAGTAACGACTGTCCTTACCTTCAAATGATTAGGAATCTTCTTCCCATCTTTCAACCAGGAATAATAAACTGGAGAATCTCCACTCTTAAGATTACAGTGAATCTGCACTATCTGCCCTTCCTGGAGATCAGGAGCAAGCAGTATATCTTCCAACTGTGGCGCCTCTACCACTTGCAGCTCAAAAGATCTCTTAGCCATTTCTCCCGAGGGACTCCTTACAACGCAGGCATAGTTGGCCCCGTTATCATTTTTACTAACTTTGGCGATATTTAAAACGCCGTCATTTGTTACAGTAGCGTCTCTCTTGTTTCTTAATTTGGGTTTCCGACCGAATATTTCTATGCTCGGGCCGGATCTGCGGTAGCGACTCGATTGCAATGGATCTGGTTTGATTTCTTTGCTTTTGTATTCCCATGTGATTTCTCTGGAAGTAAAGAAACGATTAGCATCTGTGACTGGAACTGAGTCTTCTTAAGGACTGGCCTCGACAAGCACAAGAGGCATAACAAGTACAAGTGCCGGCACGTAAGTCTAGCGATGACCGTTGATGCGCAGTAGTCGAAAATAAGGTATCGCGGGGGAGTGCAGGGGTCGCGGGCGGGCGTACTCCGCGTTAGACTTACGCGCCGCCACCTGTAATAATTGTCTAAAATATTGCGCGTATTGCTTAGGTAATTAATGCTATGCTCTAAATGTCTTGATTTGATAGAGAAAGGGATAGAAAAAAAAAACTCGTTACGCCGTCTCAGTCACGTGTAATCGTGGTAGTGGCTCCGCTTGATGAAACTGTTCCTGAATGTATCGATTTAAACTTTCGCGATTTTTGCACATTATTTATAATAAAAATGGGACTTAAACACGTAATCTTGTGGCAGCCCTAGTGAAGAAACTAATAATAAAGACCACGTGCGGGTAGTTAGGAAAACCCGTGCAGCTAGAAGATGTTGATACCCGCCTCTTCAGTCCTCTCGAGACCATGGATGCAAAGTCGCGTCCGAAACGTCGCGGTATTTCCAAAAGTACATTTTATTTACGTGATTAAGTCCCGTTTTTCTTATAAATAACTGTTCTTGATCGGGTATCTAACTAATGCTAGTTTCGTTCCTCATTTCAAGAAAGAAGGGCAGCATTAGTATCTTTTTAAACTTATATTGCGCCAATTTAACTTTCGTTTGTTATAAAAACATTATTATTAACCATTATTATTGTCCGTTTAGTTTTTTTTAACTTGTGATGTATGAGTGTTCATAAATAATAGAGGATATTTACCTAACAGGGTATCCGTAGTATGGACACCTGAGAGTTACGCTTTGTCCGCTCTGGACCTTTAAAGGGGGCAACGTCCTAATATAGGGCGGACCTGCAACAAGCATTCAGATTAATGGTACTACATAACAATACAAATTAATGATGGTCATCCTACAAATACCTATGGACAGTAGACACAATGATGTGTAAATAGTGTTGGGAAAGAATAAATATAGGTACTTGTTACTTGTGTTTCATATTTGGAAAGAAACTTCAAAAGTAAGTCTTCATTATTAGGACTCAAGTTCAAAAAAGACTATATAAGATACGATGGCTGACGTCTTTTCTAAAGCTTAAGTTGTGATTAAAGGATTTAATTACACTGGAAAAAGGACTAGACTCACGACTTAAAAGACTCTGAAGTCTTTTAAGCTCGAAGTCGCGTAAATTATGAGTCGAGTTCAGAATGTAGACTTCAAAAACTTGAGTCTTTATCAACCACTATGTGTAAAGTTCGTCGTGATCGCTGCCACCATCGTACTGGTTACTATACAGCATAGTAAAAGTAATTTAGTAAATCACTAGGACAAAGAGTATTCCACCTTAGTTCTCATCTAGACAGGAAACGACACAAGTCAAGCGAATACATTGCCCGGTAGGCCATTACTTGTTCACAGAAAAACATCATTGTTCGTCACAGACAACATTTCTCACTGGATATACTAGACACGGTTCGACTAAAATGCGTTCTATGTATCTTTAAACTTGCCTCGATAATGTCTTGGGGGTCAATTATTAAAGAACTCACCATAAACATTAACCCTGTCGTGGTGGGCCAGCTGAGTATCCCCGTGGAACGCCAGGCAGGAGAATAGCCCCCCATCGTCCACGCGTACGTGTGATATGTTCAGTTGTGTCACAGCCCCCCCGTCGGGAGCTAGGCTCTGGCTTATATCGTATCTGTGGAGAATGCGTTGATCACTCTCCAAAATGTGTTCACCCCTAATTAACGCGTTTATTTTTCCTCTTTTTTATCTTGGGACGAATCATGTAATTGACCTGTAGGCTTATTGTCTAACTCGCTCGCGATCACCATCGTGTTCATTTTGACAGTTCATGTATGGGCTGACAATTGGCATCGGAATCAGCTAGCTGTCACATTCATACAAGAACTGTCAAAATGAGCACGATGGCGATTGCGAGCGAGTTAGACAATAAGCTTACTGGGTCCCAAAACTAAGTTACAGCTTGTACTGTGGGTACTGGGCAACGTATAGACATACTTTAATACATATAACAAACATCCATGACTCGGATACAAATTTTCATAATATTCATCATAATTTCCTGCTGACCGGGATTCAAACCAGACCTCTAGCTTTATAGTCAGGGTCACTAACGACTAGGCTATCCAGTCTATTAAGAACTTATGCAATTTATGACATGGATTGCACCAAATCTGGAGAATCTTCACGGTCTTTCTCCAGGTTTGTGAGGTCCTTCTAATAAAGTCTTTCTTTTCATCAATAATCAACTAGTGTAACTTTAAAGTAAATCTACGCCAGCGCAGCTGAGTTTCGTGGTTTAAATGAGACTAAAGCTCCAGTAACTTTCTTAGCAAGATTGCAAGACTTGTAAGACACGACTAAATTGCCACTAGAAACAAGCGAACCTAGTCTTCGAATGAAATAAAGAAAAATGAAAAAGTTGGAATTAAGTTGCCGAGTTGTACTTCTCAGAATGGATGTTCTAAGTTGATTTGATCAAAGCTTTTTAATAAAGTAAAGGGATTGTTCTTTTTGTAATGTTGAAGGTTATTACGTAACCCGTTTTCTTTAGCTTCGTTAAGATAGTTAAAGTTCAATATTGCCGCCCCGCTTGGAAAGAATTCCGTTTTATTTATTTATAAGAATTTAGTTTTACAGCCTTATTCATAAAAAGTTAGAGGCTCGCTATAAGCTCGCTATAGGACCGATGCAAAAAAACATGATTCATAAACGTCAATTAGCGCTAATCAGTCCATCAAGGGTATGTTCGTCTTCCGAAAGTTAGCGGACCGTAGGCCCTACTTTATCTCTTTGCTAACTCACAAAATGACCGCCACATAATGTGAACAGCTGATTTTGGTAAGAGCAAAACCATACGCAAGACAGTTTTTTTTGTTTTAAGTTTTAAGGGTGCGACCACACCGCCGCTTAAAAAACGGTGACGTTTCGGAATTGCAACAAAATGTATGAAGAAACGGTGAGAAAAGGTGACGCATACGACACGTCACTGCGTTTACGCGGCGGTTTGGTCGCACCCTTATTCCTTCCGGGAAAGGTAAAGGAAACTAGATCCACACTGCCTAGTTTGTCGTGTTAATTCCCTGGTTTCCCGCTAATTCGTTGCCACTGATGTCAATTTTTTTTATTCACTAAAAGGCCATTTTTGGTCTATGATTTGTCAAGGTGACAACATAACGCGTCTAATCCATCCATCAGCAGCTCATTAGCTAACAGACTGCTAGCAAGTGTTTATGAATCATATTTTTTAACAACTGTCAAATAAGCTTAATCAGTCTGTTAACTAATATACTGATCAAACCTCAATTAAGGATTTTTTATGAATAAGGCTGTTAATATATAACTAGCTACTGCTCGCGAGTTCATCCGCGTAGAATTAGACTTACACTAGGCAGTGGTTTGATCTGTAGCCTCTCAAGCGGAGGGTCGCGGGTTCGAATACCGGGCTCGCACCTCTAAGTTTTTCGCAATTAATGTGGGAAATTACATTTGAAGTTTACCATGAGCTTTTCGGTGAAGGAAAACATCGTGAAGAAACCGGACCAATCCCAATAAGGCTTAGTTACCCTTCTAGGTTGGAAGGACAGTTGGCAGTCTCTTGTGTAAAAACTAGTGCCTACGCCAAATCTTGGGATTAGGTGGTCAAAGCGGACCCCAGGCTCACTGAGCCGTGGCAAATGCCGGTAAAAACGCTAGGAAGATGAATAACGACGAGAGACGCGCCATTGCCAAAGAAGAAGAATTCTCTAACAAAGAACATTTTTAAGCTGTAAGTATTTAATCAAGAGAAATTTTGAACTTGTTATTTGTTTCCTCGAGTTTTGTATTACCAACTGTGGCTTTTACAGAAACACTAAACAAAACGTCACAAAATAATTTGATGCTATTAAATACCTGGAATCAGTATTTGACGTAATAACTTTGCCGTCTCTTTCCCACACAAATTTTGTTGGATGCTGCCCATTTACAGCGCACTGCAGATGTACCTGTGCGTAAGTAAATTATTGTAAACATTAAAATACTATCAAAGGCATGACATGTAAAAAAATGCAAGTCTCGCAACGTAGTTCTTATGCAACAAAAAAGATTAGAGATGTCAATCGATTAATTTAATTGGTCAGTACCGGGGGACGTAAATTTTATAGTTCACAAAAATGAATGTAGTACATTATAACGCCTGAATATGGCTCTAGAGTGGCATATTCAGGCATACTTTCGAAGTGGTTGCGTAGACTTTGTTTGTATTCCTGATATGATGTGAAATATTTGAAAACAATGATAGAAATACGTAAAATATATAAAAGTTAAGGAACTAAAACACAAAATTTGCGGAACATTGAGCTGAGTGAGGACCATTTTCTCTCTCTGTTGGAAGGAGGGTCTTCTCTCTCTAATATTGATAATCTTAGGAAACATTGTGTACTAAAAATTTACTACTTACATCAACTCCAGGCATGACTGTAGCTTCACTAAAGTGCTGAGATATAGTCATAGATATGCTTCTTTTGGTTTTCAATATTGTAGAACCTGTGAAGATAGATAATTAAAAACCATAGTCTTAGTTTAGTTTTATATTAGTTAAAACTGTAATGTGGTTTAATACTAGTGTAATATAATTATATTGGTTAATAAATATTCATTCACCAAAAAAAAAAAAAAAACTTATGTTAGTTATTTCATGTGACAAAACAGTTGAACATCTTACCAATGGTCGATTTCAACGATGATATTGATCTGCAACAAAAATAAATACCGATAAAATCTTATTCGGTACAATTTTATTACATAAACATTCATCATCATCATCACCAGCCTATACTCGTCCCACAGCTGGGCACAGGCCTCCTCTCAGAATGAGAGGGCTTGGGCTATAGTTCCCGCGCGGGTCCAGTGCGGATTGGGAACTTCATTATTGAATTGCTTCGCAGTTGTGTGCAGGGTTTCCGCACGATGTTTTCCTTCACCGAAAACAACGAAAACCGATAAACATTATTTTTTTAAAACCTCCTCACAGTCATTAATCGAGTAATCATACGGAAAAAAAGTAATTAATTTATGCCAAAATAGCCATCATTTTAGAAAAGAGCTGATACTCGTCAAACTACTGGACCGATATTTACTAATATTGACTAAGAAGCACCGCAAGATAACTGGCTATTGAATGAAAAAAAAACCGCATCGAAATCGGTCCCTCTTTGAGAGCTACGATGATACAGACAGACACACACACACACACACACAAACACACATCGACGTCAAACTTAGAACTAGTAAAACTAAATGAATAAAAACAAATAATTTAGCTGCAAGCAGTTTTGTAGTTGTTGTTAATTTTCAGATAAATTACAAAGCATTACCTAATACGGAAACATAATAACCAATTCCAAAAAGCGAGTGAAAACTACACGAGTAGGTAAAACAATACTATTTGTTCAAATTACATTTTAATTACGGATTGAGCGCCGAAATTGTAAATAACAATGAAATTACTCGCGATATCTGAAAACAGCGGTTATTAATGTGACTGACATGACATGTAACGAATGGAACAGTCTGTAATTGAACAATGCGAGGAAAACGGAGAAAAAGTGCCAAGTTCTTTCAGCTGCATTTTGAAAGTATACAGACGCTGTTTGCACTACGCGGTAACACTACACTTTCTTTTATACATAACAATCTAAGGCTTAAAGCCTTCAGTACTTTAGATACAGCATTTTCTATATGTATATTTGTAATTTTTAACCTTTTTTGAGACGTCGTTTCAAAATAGTGGTACACGAACGACTATGCTGTAAAAACTTTCTAAGTGACTTTAGGAATTATTTTGTTGGCACATTTTCAAGCGGCTGATGTTAATAACAATTCATTCAGACTCAGAATTTTTCCATTAGTTTTGGGAAAAGATGATATAGAAGGATCCACTGGACAGACGAGTGATAAGCCTAGGCACCGAAAATTCGAAAAATAAAAGTTGAAAGTTGAAATAATTGAATTGAAAGTATTTCGTTCTATTTAATACCTAGGTACTCAAGATGACGACAAGCCAAGGCAAAAAAAGCATACTCAATCATGTTAACCCAGTTCCCAGAGAACCCAGAAGTTTTAAAAGAAATTTGCTTTAATATTCGTTTAGCAAAATAAAACCTACTGAAGTCATAGTCGAACTTGGACTAAACTCCACCGAGTGCTTTTAACTTTGAACGACCTATGGTACCAAAACTACAAGTGTAAAAGCAATATTGACGGCGGATAATCCACAAACTATTCGACAGTGTGCGGTGCAATGTGCATGGGAATTGCAAAATTAGTTTCAATTCATTATACGTCACAGAACACATTAAATTTGCTCGTACATACCTGGTACTGTCGTATCGTTTTAATTAAACCGAATGTTCAACATGAAACTAGCGTGAGACTCAATTGGCTAGGTAAAGTTTTTGGAAGAGGTGCAAATTATATTTTTATTCGACTGTCCACGTCTTAATAACCGAGGACCTGCAGCTCTTTTATTTTTATTCCCTCTTGTTAATTAGAAATATTTTTTTAAGTGGTCGATTTGACATTTGTGAAATTTAATGGATGACCAGCTACGCGTGCCTAGAACTAGCTTCTAATAAAAAAAAAACTACGTCAACCGTACGTCAACTGTCACTTTTGAGTCAAAAGTGACAGTTGACGTACGGTTGACGTAGTTTTTTGAGTCAAAAGTGACAGTTGACTTACGGTTGACGTAGTTTTTTTTTATTACAAGCTAGTTCTAGGCACGCGTAGCTGGTCATCCATTAAATTTCACAAATGTCAAATCGACCACTTAAAAAAATATTTCTAACTAACAAGAGGGAATAAAAATAAAAGAGCTGCAGTTCCTCGATTATTAAGACGTGGACTGTCGAATAAAAATATAATTTGCACCTCTTCCAAAAATTTTACTTAGCCAATTATAATTACGCAAACGGATAACTCAAGTATAAAATTCGACATGTTTCGGACTTGTAGTCCTTCCTTGGTCCTTCCTCTTGGAGCGCTCGCCCATAGCCCCAGAGTTTCGACTCAAAACGCCTCAAATACACTGAACAGCTAAACGGGTCTTTATTTTTGCTCTTGAGTATTATATAACTGGCTCCAAGCGAGCTATTACGGTTGTAACATTGTCATATTATACTCTGTAAAACCATAGCAACGTCCCTTCAGCAAGATCTCTAAGGGATAATAAGGTATCTCTAGAATCTTTTAGAAGTAACTCGATACACACCAAAAGTATGATCAGATTAAAATCAAAGGCTCCAAAATTACCAACAATTGGTATTAAATCCTATCCCAAATAACTTATCGGATATTCAGTGACTCGGGCAAGCTTATTTCTAGTGAACGGATCCTTTGATGTAACCGAGGACGGAGACAAACGGCCGAAGTATGGAAATAGTCATCAAAGGATCTCATCTCAGACACAGAACGGGGATTATAAAAGTGGAAAATCTTGAAGAGGTTTCAGAGCTTGAGCGTACAAGGTAAGCGTTAATTTAATTAAAGCTAACCCCAGTCTCAATTTAGCTTATATTAACCAATCCATACGAATATTATAAATGCGTAACTCTGTCTCTTACGCTTTCATGCCTAAACCACTGAACCGATCTTAATGATATTTGGTACAGAGATAGATTTATTTTCGGGGAAGGGCATAGGATAGTTATTTTTGCGGGGAAATTGATTAACAAGAGCGTTAAAGCTCGCCTACAAAAACAAAAAATAGTACATTACAGACCTAGGGCGGTGAATTCGTAATTGTCCCAGATCGCAGGTGTTTGTGGCCCGAACCGAAGGTGAGGAAGTGAGATTTTCTGTCCGCGAAGCGGGCGTAAAATCCCAATTACGGCCAAGGGTGACGTAAAATACCATTTCTAAACGACACTGAAAATTAGAACACATAGAAAAATCCGAAAAGTAAAGTTATGGCCGGGAATCGAACCCGGGTCCTCGTCATTCCGTGACGAAAGTAAAGCTATGGCCGGGAATCGAACCCGCACCTAAATACTTATTATGTGAGTGAACCCGCGACTTTAACCAGGTCAGTCGTCCACCTCATTGGTGGACGTCCTACGCTGCCGTGCGCTTGCCGATCTACTTTCATTATAATGGACCTCCGCAAAGTAACGCCTGATTCAATAAATTTTATAATCAAAATTTTAAATTCTTGCTATAAGAAATCCACTCGACACGACACCAATCCAACAATACCAGCTGAATAACAATGAGCAATTATGTGAAGAAAACAGAGCCACCTTTATATGTTATTTACGCCTCCATATTTATGTTTAGAAAGCACACGTGACTTGTTTTATTGTTCAGATAAAACTTCGTACGTCTGTCGTTATTTTCGCCGAGCCCCTACCATGAGCTTCGGAGTGAGACATCATAATAATAATTAATAAGATGAACACAAAATATTTACCTTGCTACTCCGCTTCTTCTTCTTCTTGAGGTGCCATCTCCTACCGGAGGTCGGGTTGCTACTCCGCTACTTACGTGTAAGATAACCAAGCTTGTGCGAAATGCATACGTTTTTCATGCAAGCCCTCCTCCCTCCACTACTGCCACACAAAACGCACACAAATCCCACAAACTTAATTAATTCTATCACCACACAAACACTGACGCGCGTTTCGATCCCTCTAGGGGATCATTATCAAACTTACAGCACAACCGATGTACATACAAACCAACGTCGTACTAATTTGAAAAACCTATAAAAAAACTAAATGTACCCACATTCGTATATTTCCAAACTACCTTCTTATTTATAATTTTTATTGTCCATCAACAACATAAAATTTTCCGACTGCAAAAACAAAGAGGGTTATGTATTTTTTTTGTATTAAGGTTGTGTGGCAGTAGTGGAGGGAGGGCTTGCATGCAAAACGTATACATTTCGCACAAGCTTGGTTATCTTGCACGTAAGTAGCGGAGTAGCAAGGTAAATATTTTGTGTTCATTGAAATGGACCTCCGCAAAGTAACGCCTGATTCAATAAAATAATTAATAAGATCTTTGCGCTGACTGTACTTACATTGTCATCGATTTTACATAATTATGTACAAAATTTCACGTCATCGTGACTCCCACAAAAGAGCCGAAAAATAGTTTACAATAGACCATGCGTCAAAATGTACCAAAAACCAACAGAGTTGTGAGTTAATACATACATACCGTCACGCCTCTTTCCCACAGGGGTAGGCTGAGACTACTTTGTTCCACTTGCTACGATCCTGACATACCTCTTTCGCTTCATCCACATTCATCAATCTCTTCATACATGCTCGTCGGTTTCGGGTACTCTTGATCTGACCTTTTTCCAAAACGTCCCCAATTTGATCACGGAACGTCCGCCTAGGCCTTCCCCTCCCAACGCACTCATTCACACTCCCCGTATAAATGTTTAGTTAATTTTCTTTCATCCATCCTCTCTACATGACCAAACCAACTAAGCATACCTTTCTCTATCCTATTCACTACATCCTCTTTCACACCAGCACGATGTGAGTTGAGCGAGTTGTGAGTTAAGTCATCAAAAAAGTCTGCTTATCTATTTTATTTCGTTCTACGTACATAAGGATGAATTCCATTGCATAACTGAGATGATACATATTTTTAGTCAGTGTGAGTAACTTAACAATTGGACTGAACCGCCAACCGTTTCTACACGTGAGAACGTTATTTGTTTACGTAACTCTAGAGACTCGAATATCTTTTTTTTAATAGGGGAAAACGAATACGCGGGTTACCTTATGGAAAACAATCACCGCCGTCCAGGGGCACCTAGCGTCTATACATCATCTGTGAAAATTTCAACTATCACGGTTCATGAGACAGAGTTGAAAATCAGACGCACAGACAGTGAAGTCTTAATAATAGAATCCCGTTACCGTTTGGGCACGGAACCATCAAAACGGTACAGCAACTGTTCAACTACCATCCACAAAATCAACTTTAACAAATGATTCCCCAGGGACCTTGGTAGGGGCAGGTTTACAGCTCCCGGGGGCGCTTCGCACTTTACGCCCACTTATCATTGCGAGGCATGATTCCCGCTTTATTGACTCTCAGGACGTTAAGCATAAGCTAATGACTGCTGGGCTATGAAGGGTATTGAAATATGGGGTAACTACCCCATTCGGGTTATTATGTCAGGGCAGAGGGGATAGGATGCGGTGACGTCAGTGCTTTTGCTGATAGTCTCGCAATTTAGATCTTTGTTCACATTCATACATCTAACTAATATTATACATGCGAAAGTTTGGATGGATGTTTGTTACTCAAACACGCCAGAACGGCCTAACGAATCTGGATGAAATTGAAATAGATAGAGAAAAGTCTGGAATAACATCAACTTTTTATCCCGGAAAATTCCCGCGGGATAGCGATAAACGAATTCTTTGCAGACGAAGTCGCGGGCAACAGCTAGTACATACATAAATCACGTCTTTATCCCTTACGGAGTAGACAGAGCCTAACAAGACCTGAAGGCTACGTTTAGTATGTTTGTGGGCGTATAGGTGGAAAGGGGAATCAAAATAGTGATGGATGGCTGACCGCATCGCCTATAACATGATTCCTAAGATTTTTTGCCCATTCCCTCGATGGACTTTTACCATCTGCGCGGGAAGAGAAGCAACTGGTACATTCTATGTTTTTTCTTTACTCCCAGACCATCATGGGGCTAGTTATGAAGCTACAAAACAACCCCATCGTCAAGCGACAAGAACTTCAAACTGTCACTGCCAGCTGAATTAGTTTCAATACACTCTCTAATTTCAACTAAAACAAGCGTCGCATACTTTATAAACTATGCGAGCTTTGCAAAGCAGTTTTGCAGCTGGTAGCGCTAAAGAGGTTGCATAAACAGCTACAATGCGCTCTCACAGAGACTTTTAAGCACTTTTGTTGTCAAGAATACTCTGTTTTGTGTGCAGTGACCTCCATTATACAGGTAAACTGAACAACTCTAGGACGGCAACGTATCTGCAATACTCTAGTTGCGGGTGTCCAAGGGTCGTTCTCATTTGCCATCAGATGACCCGCTTGCTCGTTTTTCAATCCGAAAAAATAAAAAGTGTTTTGAATTTGGTAGAACTACTACCGTGTAAGCATCTTAAGGTTGTACCTATAACAGGGCAGAATATTTCGAGTATAAGAGAGGTCTCTTAAATCTCAAAGGAAGAGTTCGCCTTGGTTTGGTTCAGTGTTTGCGATGTTTAGATGCGAAATAAAAATGCAAAACAGCGAAATAACTAAGCACTCGTCTTAAGCTTTTAAATAACTTAAAAGCTGTTATCTCAGTAGAATCTTGTTAAAATTGGGCGAAGAAGACTCCTATTATTCTTACTAATGCGATAATTTATAATTGTGAAAGTAACTCTGCCTCTCTTTCCATCTATTTGGCACCTAAAATAACGGCACCAGTGTTGGACAAGGACCCAGTAATGGACAATGAGTCTTATTAAATATAAACTAAGTGATAGTCATTTATTTATTTTACAAAACAGTCAATTTACAACCGCATGATTTTTAAAGTAAGAATGAAGTGTTCATTACTGGTGCTTGTTAGCTTAAAGTGTCCAACACTGGTGACGTTGGGTACTCATACTCATACTCATACTCATTTATTCGTACCTTACCGGTAAAATCGCTGTACCGATTATGATGAAACTTGACTAGAAGATACTTTGTCTTAATGCGATTCAATTCCAATTCAGTTTAGGTTCGCTCGCTGTCAGATACATACTAAAAATGACAGCTAAAACCTGCTAGCTTATTACGTAACTCGCTCGCAATCGCCATCGTGTTCATTTTGACAGTTCTTGTATGAATGTGACAGCTAGCTGTTTCCGATGCCAATTGTCAGCCCATACATGAACTGTCAAAATGAACAAGATGGTGATCGCGAGCGAGTTACGTAATAAGCTTGCTGAACTGGAGTGGGAATTGGATCGCATTAAGACGTTATGGTAAGGCCCCAGATCGCTTACGAGGTAGACAGAAACTAGTTTAACAAGACCAAGACCAAGAAGCATGATTGATTTATTGATTTACTAGCTGTTGCCTGCGACTTCGTCTGCAAAGTCAGCAAATGCTGAGTTGGGGCCATTTTATGTCAATTTTATGTAGCTTTTAATATGTTTTCATCACACTTGCTCGTAAAGGGTGTTATAACACGCGTGCTTATAGAGCCGTAGTGGCTGATTTACCTCCCCCGGAATTTCAAATATTTTACTCCCGAGGGAATTATTTTTGTATGGATTTTCATAATTCCCTCGGAAGGAAAAGTTTAGTTTTAAAATTAAGAACTCATTGTACGCATTTCAGACTAAGGAGGTTTCAAATCAGCCAGGTTTATTTATTATCTTCAAAAAAAACTACGAACAAAATTTATAAAACTTTCAATTAGACATTACTGATTACGATCCAAGATGGCGGATGACATTTTGACATTAAAAATATTGATGGCGGGTATCATTTTCGAGTAAATTGGTGGCTCTGAGCTCGATTTTGTCTAAATTTTTTGGATCCAAGATGGCGGATGACATGTTGACACTATTGACACTAAAATGTTGATGGGTGTCATTTTCGAGTAAATTGGTGGCTCTGAGCCCGATTTTGGCATAATTTTTTTGGATCCAAGATGGCGGATGACATGTTGACACTATTGATACTAAAATGATGATGGGTGTCGTTTTCGAGTAATTTGGTGATTCTGAGACCGATTTTGGCATAATTTTTTGGATCCAAGATGGCGGATGACATGTTGACACTATTGATACCTACTAAAATTATGATGGGTGTCGTTTTCGAGTAATTTGGTGATTCTGAGACCGATTTTGGCATAATTTTTTGGATCCAAGATGGCGGATGAGATTTTGACACTATTGACACTAAAATGTTGATGGGTGTCATTTTCGAGTAATTTAGTGGCTCTGAGCCCGATTTTGGCATAATTTTTTGGATCCATGATGGCGGATGACATATTGACGCTATTGATACTAAAATGATGATGGGTGTCGTTTTCGAGTAATTTGGTGATTATGAGACCGATTTTAGCATATTTTTTTGAATCCAAGATGGCGGATGACATTTTGACACTATTGACACTAAAATGTTGTTGGTGTCGTTTTCGAGTAATTTGGTTATTCTGAGGCCGATTTTGGCATAATTTATTGGATCCAAGATGGGGGATGACATTTTGACACTATTGACACTAAAATGTTGATTGGTTCGTTTTCGTTTCGATTCGTTCTGAGCCCAATTTCAGCATAATTTTTTGGATCCAAAATGGCGGACGATATTTTCACACTATTGTTACAAACATGTTGATGAGTGTCGTTTTCGGGTAACTTTGTGATTCTGAGCTTATTTTTTTGTTTTTTTTTAATTTCCTCGCGAATGTGATGAAAAACATTGTGTGTATCATGGGCAGTAAGGGGATTACAAACTCGAGTCATTAAAAGCCCTCCGCCTTCGGCGTCGGGCTTCTAACAGACTCGTTAGCAATCCCCTTCTTACCGCCCTCGGTGCACAATGTACTATTTTGTTTTTTAATTACTGTGATTGTCATAAATAAACCTTTTCTTTCTTTCTTTCTTTTCAAAGAATTCGTTTATCGCTTTCTCGCGGGAATTTTCCGGGATAAAAAGTAGCCTAGTGCTATTCCAGACTTATCTCTATTTATGTGGCGAATTTCATCCAGATCCGTTGGGCCGTTCTGGCGTGATTGAGTAACAAACAAACATCCATCCATGCATACTTTCGTATTTATAATACTAGCTGTTGTCAGAGAATTCGTTTATCGCTATCCCGCGGGAACTACGCAATTTTCCGGGATAAAAAGTAGCCTATGCTATGTGCTATTCCAGACTTTTCTCTATCCGTGTGCCGAATTTCATCCAGATTCGTTGGGCCATTCTGGCGTGATTGAGTAACAAACAAACATCCATCCATGCATACTTTCGTATTTATAATATTAGTAGGATTAGTTAGATTCCGGAAAAATGCATATTTCCCGCGGGATAGCGATAAACGATGTCTTCCCGGTTAATGTCACGCAACAGTTATGTTGTTTAACCTTTTTGTTGTACTTACCGCATCTTTACTTGATTAGCGATGGATTCTTGAAAATCCCTCAAAAACGGGTATTTGTTTGTAGAAGAAGTAACATCTGAAACAATAAGCTTTTGTTAAATAATTATAATATAGTCAAGAGCAAATATAACGGGTTTTTTTTTATCATACAACTTTTTATGGGAAGTGACCAGTTATTTTTGCTCCTCAATGTATTTTAATACAAACTCTTTTGTTGACCGAACTTACATGACGACACTACACAATTCATATCTAAGTCAATCCAATATCTGACTCCTATTTCACAAATACGACAGTTGTCGGTGACAGGTGACAATTCTGTTTACATTACAAACTCGACGAGAATCTACGCCGGTTGGCTTAATATTGTCCACGCATTGCAATTAAAAATTGTCAGTTATCACCGACAATTGTCGGATTGGTAAAATAGGAGCCAGGTATCGGATTGACTTAGGTATGAATTGTGTAGTGAAATTTGACTTGCAAGTCTAGACTTAAGAAACGTAATTAGACTGTAAAACACACGTTTAAATTATAGAGACACTAGCTGTTGCCAGCGACTTCGTCTGCAAAGAATTCGTTTATCGCTATCCCGCGGGAACTACGCAATTTTCCGGGATAAAAAGTAGCCTATGCGCTATTCCAGACTTTGTTCTATCTATGTGCCGAATTTCATCCAGATCCGTTGGACCGTTCTGGCGTGATTGAGTAACAAACATCCATCCATCCATCCTGTTCAGGCTGAACACCTTCACAAAGCCCATGGCATGCAGCGGCGCCGACTCAACATTGCTATGCATGGATGTCAGGAGCTTACGTTAATCGTATCACCTGTCAGAATTTTGTTTTTTTACTTACTTGCCTTACGACCTCTGCTCTGTAAACTTGATTTTTGATTATATGCAAATACGCTCATTTTGGGAATTTTATTCTGCACCTACACATCCGCCAAAGAGTGAACATGGTGGCCCATGAGGGGAAATTTTAAAGAATCCGCAAAATCAAGAAGAAAAAATATAGTTCATCTAAGATTACGAATACAAAGAAGCGAAGGCGGTAACTTTGGTCAAGAATTGGAGCCAACCTGTGGGCATGAACGAGGATTGATGTCAGGATCAGCTAAAGATCAACTGTTCGAGCAGTATTACAACTAAAGTATTACATCGAGCAGCTGCGCGCATTCCAAAGATAAGTGTACTTCTTACAAACGTTCCAAACCTCCAATTTACCTATCGCATCCTGTTTAATTATTCATAATACCAATCTACTTGTGCATTTTAAGGTGTTTTTGTGCAGATGATTACAAAAATCTCCCAAAAGGTGTAAAAATTGCATATTTTGTTCGATATAAATATACCCGCAATCGAAAATAAAAATGATAATAATATTTTAAATTCGCAATATTTCATAACAATTGTCACAATAAAGGTTAATTTATGCACAGTTAGCTAATTGTATTAACATAAGTACGTAACTTGCAGTTATTTACATCAAAATTTCAATAAGTTGTCCAAAACAAATAATACGTTAGTTAGCTGTTTTTATGCCGTGACCTACTTTCGATCTGCATTATTTATAGTAAGTTTATACCCAATATTTAGCATATATTGCCGACAATTCCAGGTTTAAGAACGCTGATAAGGTGATAACACAAACAAAGGCATTATCAGTTGCGCTGTGCGGGCACCCCGGCTTCCTGAGTGGCGTGGTAAACACCAAGACGAGGAACGTGAGCTATTCCATTTTAACTTATTGACTCATCGAGCTCAGTTGAAGCGTTAAAGTAGATACTTTATTTGGATTGCAATGTCTGTGCTAGATAAACCTCGTTACAAAGAGTTATCCGCAAAAAGATCGTCTATTAAAGGACAGATCACTAAATTTAAAAACTATTTAGTCAACATTTCTGGCTATGAAGAATTAACTAATATTCAATTGACAGAGTTGCATTTGAAGCTCTCAAAGTTTGAAAACCTTTCGATCAAGCTTGATGATTTGCAAAACGAAATAGAAGTTTTGAACGCTGATGACCAGGAGGCCGAAATTGATGAGCGGGATAGTATGGACAGTGACATTATTATTAACATAGCCACTGCAAGGAATTTGATCGATTTGTTTTCAAAAAAGGTAGAATGTGAGCAAAGACGTAACTCTGCTCACAATGTTTCATGCTGTATGGATGATCCTCATCATCCTCAGGAATTGGGTTTGAAGCTCCCACAGATCCAAATAGCTAAATTCGATGGTGCATATTTCCGTTGGTTAGAGTTCCGGGATACATTTGAAGGCTTAATTCACAAAAATACTCGTATCTCTGACATTCACATATTCCACTATTTAATCTCATACTTGCAGGGTGACGCAGCAAGAATAATCTCGAATCTCGAAGTATCTAACAAAAACTACGATGAAGCGTGGAAGTTGCTTTGTAGTCGATACAATAACAAAAGAATATTGATTAATCATCACCATGATTCCTTATTTAACATAAGGCAGCTTCCACGTGAGTCCGAACGATCTTTGAGATTCTTGGTCGATCATGTTGAAAAGAACTTGCGTGCGTTGGCCAGCTTGGAACAGCCAACGGATAAATGGGATGTTTTAATTATATTTATGCTTTCTTCAAAGCTGGATAGCAGCACGTTGTTGAAATGGGAGGAACATCGCAACAGTTTATCAGGCGACGTACCAACTTTAAATCAGTTTTATAAGTTCATGATAGACCGCGCCGATGTACTCGAGGCTTTAAACCGTAATAATAAAATGGATAACACTGCAAGGCCTCCTATGCCGGCCATGCTGACTGCGCGTTCTTCCCGTAATGTTCAACAAAGGCAAGGCCAAAATAACTTTGTAAAATCGTTTGCAAGCACAAATAGTAACAAAAATTCAAACTAATTTTTATGCATTATTTGCAACGATCGTCATAGAATTTATGATTGTCCTACTTTTAAGGCGAAGGGAGTGGATGCAAGGATGATGGATGTGAAAAAATACAAACTATGCATAAACTGTTTAAGGCAGGGCCATCCTGAAAGTGAGTGCCGTATGGGACCATGCCGTGAGCCCGGCTGCTCCCAAAGACACAATACTTTACTCCATCAGCCTTCATCCACCAATTACATCGTCACGCTTGACGAGCAGGATGAGGTGATTGTCAATTACTCGAATCAAAATCAAGGACAAGTGCTGTTGTCTACAGCCATGGTTGAAGTAGTGAACCAATTTGATCACCAAAAAGTCAAAGTTCGCGCACTGTTAGATTGTGGCAGCCAATCATCTTTTATCTCGGAGTCCCTAAAGACCAGATTGTCGCTTAAGGCTCACCCAATTGACACGCTAAAGGTCATCGGCATAGGTAATGCGTCTTCAGCAAATGTAGCCGAGAGTTGCAATATTCAAATAAACTCAATAAATAGCAAATTCAACGCTACGCTATCATGCCTTGTACTTAAAGAATTGACGGGTCGCTTACCAAAGATTTCTGTCGACATACAAACACTAAATTTTCCGAAAAATATCGAGCTAGCTGATCCCATGTTTCACACACCAGCACCCATAGATGTGCTAATAGGCGCCGACATCTTCTGGGATATTTTGGGCAGTGAGCAACGTTCCTTAGGACTCAATTGTCCTAAGTTAAGGAGTTCTCAGTTAGGCTGGATAGTCTCTGGCCCAATTAATCCAGTGTCATCATCATCACAAAAAATGATACACTGTAATCATGCCATTATTGCTAAATCAGAACATGAAGAAAACTTAGAAAGGTTATTAACTAGGTTTTGGGACTTGGAAAGTGTTGATGAAAATTCAATTATAAATGTAAGTGAAAACGAGTGCGAAAGGCATTTTCTCACTCACACTATTAGAGACGAATCAGGTAGATTTTGTGTGAAATTACCACTAAAAAATGAAAGCGATTGTTTAGGTGACACTTACTTCATTGCAAAAAGGCGCTTCATTAATTTAGAAAAACGTTTTAAACGAAATCCTTTGCTAAAAACAGAGTACACTAAATTCATCAATGAATATTCTGAATTAGGTCATCTATCGCTATCTAATAAAAATAATACGCTAAATTTGAGCCCATCTTACTATCTGCCTCATCATCCGGTTATAAAGGAAGAGAGCGAGTCAACCAAGCTCCGGGTTGTATTTGACGGTTCTGCCCCCTCCACATCAGGCTACTCGCTCAATGACATACTGATGGTAGGTCCCAATGTCCAAGACTCTCTGTTTTCAATTCTGGTGCGTGCTAGACAATACAAGTATCTACTCACCGGTGACATTGAAAAAATGTATCGGCAGGTGCTAGTCAAGGAGGAGGATAGGATGTTACAGCAAATACTATGGAGAGAGGACGAGTCTCAACCTATACAATCGTTAGTGCTAAATACATTAACCTACGGCACTGCGAGTGCTAGCTATCTTAGTACGCGTTGTTTATGGGAAGTAGGAAGGGAGCAGAGCGATGAACTCATTAAGAACATCATACAAAAGGATTTCTATGTTGACGACTTGATCACGGGTTCGGATGATCCACAGCAATTGATATACATACAAAACTCTGTCTCAAAGGCCCTAAGCTCGGGTTGTTTTAACCTTAGAAAATACAAAAGTAATCATCCATCGATTATTGAAGGCGTTGTTATGAACGAACAAGATAATTTAACTATTAGTGAGTCTTCAAGCACGCTTGGACTCGGGTGGGCCCCTTCTAGCGATACGCTGCATTTTCCCATAAAGGATTTCTCACGTGGCCAAAATGAAATAACCAAACGGTTCATTATGTCTAATGCCTTTAAGATATTCGATCCTTTGGGTGTTTTAAGCCCAGTCGTAGTCGTGCCAAAAATCATGCTGCAAAAGCTTTGGCGGCAAAAACTAGAGTGGGATCAGCCTGTTCCGCAAGAAATAAAAGATGATTGGACCAAATTCTCTGACAATATAAAATGGTTGTCCCAGTTACAAATCCCAAGGTTAGTGCTTGGAGATTCGCCAAAATGCATAGAATTGCATTCGTTTAGTGATGCTTCTTTGTTGGCTTACGGTGCGTGCGTGTTTATGAAGTCAATTAGCTCTAATGGTGAGGTCACTATCCGGTTACTATGCGCAAAGTCTAAGATAGCGCCCTTGAAACCGACTACCATACCTCGCTTGGAGTTATCCGCTGCGCTTCTCGCCGCTAAACTCACCAAGTCTATATTGGATTCCATTAGGTACAAACCAGAAAGGATGGTTCATTGGTGCGATTCAAGTGTGGTTCTAGGTTGGATTAAGGGTGATGTTACGAAATTGAATACATTTGTAGCCAATCGAGTGAGTGCAATATTGGACCTCACTTCTCCACTTAGGTGGAGATACGTGCCCACCGACTCCAATCCTGCGGATTTAATATCTAGGGGGGTAGATGCTAAGCATTTCATTTCCATGAACCTGTGGTGGTCCGGCCCTGGCTTTTTACGTGAAAGCGAGTCAAACTGGCCCCAGTTGAATGTTAAGATGTTGGAAGCCTTGCCTGAATTAAAAGTACATTCTGTTATCATAAACCAACCAATTATAGAGTTTGAAAAATATTCATCAATGAACAAACTGCAAAGATCATTTGCTTACGTAAAAAGATTTTTGTTTAATCTTAAAAACATCAATAATAAACGTGTAGGCATATTAACAGTTGACGAACTGCGAGAGTCATTTCACGCGCTTTGCGTTATCGCTCAGCGCCAATCCTTTCCCATTGAGTGCGAACTACTCACTAAGGGTAAAGCGTTAAACAATAAAAGTAAACTATTATCGTTATCTCCATTTTTGGACAGCAACTTAATTCGAGTAGGTGGACGCATGGAAGCGTCATGCTATTCATATGAAAAGAAACATCCCATCTTGCTTCATGCCTCGCATAAGATGACTAAACTGTACTTTGAAAGAGAGCATATGAATAGCATGCACGCCGGTCCGCAATTACTGTTAGCGACGGTTAGGGAAACAATATGGCCTATCAAGGGGCGTCATCTCGCTGCGCGTACCGTCCATAACTGCGTACGGTGTAGACGTGCACTAGGACAAACGCTACAACCCAAAATGGGGAACTTACCTCCCCAACGATTGAATCCAGGTTTCCCATTTTTATCCGTTGGTCTGGACTTTGCTGGCCCATTCCCTATTATAAATCGCAAGGGCCGTGGAAGTCGAGTTATAAAATGTTATCTTTGCCTGTTTGTATGCCTCCGTTATAAGTGTATACACCTCGAAGCGGTTAGCGATTTGAGCAGGGATGCATTTATAATGACACTTAAGCGTTTCATTGCACGGCGAGGTAAGCCAACGGAAATATTTTCGGACAATGGATCAAATTTTGTGGCTGCTGCAAAGGAAATAGGATCATTCATAGGGCAATCTCAAGAAACTATATCAGATTTTGCAAGTCAGCAGTCAATAAAGTTCTCATTTATTCCGGCTTACTCTCCTCATTTTGGTGGCATTTGGGAAGCTGGGATTAAATCAGCGAAGCACCATTTACGGCGTGTCATTGGCAACAGCCATCTAACTTTTGAGGAGATTTCTACCTTATTTGCACAAGTGGAGGCGATTTTGAATAGCCGTCCTTTGTACCCCTTGTCATCCCATCCTGAACACCTTCTGTCCCTCTCTCCAGGACACTTTATCATTGGGAGACCGTTAACTGCTCCACCGACACTTAACCTGATTGACTGCAAGGAGGGCCAACTTCAAAGATACGGACGCCTTGAAAAGATACGGCAGCATTTCTGGCAGAGATGGCAGAGAGAATATTTGTCCGAAATGCAACAAAGGACGAAATGGAAGGCTAATGTAGCAAGGCTAAGCGTCGGGGACATGGTGCTATTAGCTGAAGATAACGCTCCTCCACTTCTTTGGAAACTCGGTCGTGTCCAGCGCCTCATCTCCGGATCAGATGGAATTGCAAGAGTAGCGGACGTAAAAACCGTTAGAGGCAACGTGCGTCGGTCTCTAGTTCGGCTCTGCAAGCTTCCCACGGCGGAGGATCTTCAGGGTTGAAAGATTACTTTCAACGGCGGGCAGCATGTTCAGGCTGAACACCTTCACAAAGCCCATGGCATGCAGCGGCGCCGACTCAACATTGCTATGCATGGATGTCAGGAGCTTACGTTAATCGTATCACCTGTCAGAATTTTGTTTTTTTACTTACTTGCCTTACGACCTCTGCTCTGTAAACTTGATTTTTGATTATATGCAAATACGCTCATTTTGGGAATTTTATTCTGCACCTACACATCCGCCAAAGAGTGAACACAATCCATCCATACTTTCGCATTTATAATATTAGTTAGAAGATTAGATTAGATTAATAAGAGGGCATGGGTTGAGTGCATTAATATCAATAGGTACAGTCAGAGTACAGCCATCATGTCAAATATACCTATGTGCCACCGACCTTACTGTCTGTCGCATAAAGGTGTATGTATATTTTTGACATCTTGGTCTCTCATCAATATTTTATATTTATACCCTTGACTGTACATTACTTCAGAGGTCGGGAAGTAAGGGATTACCAGCCGAAAACATATAAATAGACGTCTGAGCGTAAGCGATTCTTGCGACTTTGGATATTTGCTTTAGATATTTTTTGTATTTGGCTTTGGATTTTTGATTTTAATTTTGATATTTGATTTTTATGGTTGCCTGGTAGAGATCGCTCTGTAGCGATAAGGCCGCCTATTGTTACCTTATTACTTCTGTATACCTTTTTTCTGTTTTAATTGTTAAATGTGGTGTTCAATAAAGAGTTATTGTATTGTATTGTATTGTATTGTATTTGAGGCTGGCAACCCCTTTCCCCGCCGATATATGTATAGTAGTACACATACATACATAAACCTCGTCTTTGTCTCTTACGGGGTAGACAGAGCCTAAGGTAACAAGGCCTAAAGGCCACGTTCAGCATAATTGTGGGCGTATAGGTGGAAAGGGGAATCAAAATAACGATGGGTTGCTAGCCGCATCGACTATAACATGATTCCTATGATTTTCGCTCATTCCCTCATTCATTCCATGTATAGTGCTTTTCTCGAACATGCAATGAAACAAATCAAATAACTCCTAGAAATTGTTTTATTTCTAGAAAAACTAAAAGGAGTATAGACAAAATAAAACTGCAAAATATGACAATAGTTGCTGCAAAGTTTTTGTTTGGCGCGAGTGCCTGTATTAAAACTCGAGCAAGCGAAGGATTCTATGAATCCTGAGCGTCGCGAGGGTTTCAAGGCACGAGACACTAAACAAACAAACTTTGCTGCCGAGCGAAACACACAATTTTTCACCTCAATACAGCGAGAAAAATAGAGGATGGAAGAATTTCAAATTTCTAATTACTTGAGTATATGAGTAGGTGGTGAGGTCGTGGTGGTCGTGGTCGTGGTGGAATGGTGGTCAGCGCGGCGTTCGAATTTCAAAAACCTTTTCCACCCAAGAGGGGAAAAAGCACTTTTCCACGCAGCTTTTTAAGGAGAAAGACAGCCCTTTCGAGCAAGTGAGGTGAAAACCTATTTGATTGGACTACAAGAACTCAAGTGTAAGCAAATAAGATTTTCCAACAGGGACGGATTCGAGACATCGTTATTTTCACGCCCTGTTACACTTCGTTGTGGGATTGTTCGACGACTGTAGTTTCGATGATACCGTATCTAAACAAAATAATATTGTGTCTTTTACATAAGGTACAGTCAAGGGCATAAATATAGGTATGTTCGTTGCCAAGACGTCAAAAACATGTATACACCTTTATGCCACAAACAATAAGGTCTTTGAGAGTTTTTAATGATTCACGGTTAAATTCATTCGAATTATTATAAACGGGATGTGAACCGTGATTACCTTTATCGAGCTCCCGATATTTCGACGCAGTTGCATGCATCATATTATTATCATGATCACGGGTAAACCCCGTCTAATTCGAACAACAAGTTCGGTGACGTATGTTTGATTTGGCTGCTTCGATATTTATGTAGCACTAGCTGTTGCCAGCGACTTCGTCTGCAAAGAATTTGTTTATCACTATCCCGCGGGAACTACGCAATTTTCCGGGATAAAAAGTAGCCTATGTGCTATTCCAGACTTTTTTCTATGTATGTGCCGAATTTCATCCAGATCCGTTGGGCCGTTCTGGCGTGATTGAGTAACAAACAAACAAACATCCATCCATCCATCCATCCATCCATACTTTCGCATTTATAATATTAGTTAGTTGGTATCAAATTGCTCAGTCCCTCACCCAGGCAACCAGCTTACATGCCGGCGCTGCAGCTGATCAAGCCCAAATCCTCAAGCGTCGCTAATACTCCAATCTACTAAAAGATTATGAGTTTGCGGCGCTTGCGGTTGAGACTTTGAGGCCTTGGTCAGCCGACACGAAAATCTTTATAAAGGCCCTGTCGTCCCGGTTGGTCGACGCCTTAGGGGACCCAAGAGCTGGCGTGTATTTATCCCAGCGGATCGCACTTGCGGTCCAAAGGGGTAATGCCGCTAGCATCCTGGGAACCCTGCCACAGCCAGCAGGGCTAGACGGAGTGTTCTTTTTATAACTTATAACTTTTTATAGTTAGTTTAAGTTTAGTTTTTATTTTAATCATAGTTTATATTTATATTATATTGAGTAAATAAATTTTATGGCCATTAAAAAAAAAATTGCAACCTAACCGGTTCAGAAACGCTCTTATTCTTATTATTGGCGATTACACTATTCGTAACCAAACATACAATACAGCCGTATTCAGTTCAACATTAAATTCAGAATTTTTAAGCATATCAGAATCATTTTGCGGGTGGTAGGGCCTTGTGCAAGGTCCGTCCGGATCGCTACCACCATCTTACTCGCTAATCCTGCCGGTAAGCAGCAGTGCTTGCACTGCTGTATTCCGGTGTGGAGAGTAAGACAGCCGGGGAAATTACGAGCACAAGAGGCATTTCATCTTAGGCCTCTAGGTTGGCAACGCATCTGCGATCCCTCCGGGGTTGTGGGTGTCTATGGGCAGTGGTGATCACTTACCACCCACTTGCTCGTTTGCCTTCCTATTCATATAAAAAAAAACTAAATTTACTTTATTAAGTAATCATAACTCTTAACTCTACCTAAACTTACATAAACTCGTTCCATCTAAAGATCCTTAAGTGAACGAGTTTACCAACTCAACTTACGGAATCAAACATAATAATAAAACTTGGCTGACATGACATGTGACGTACTTGCCAAGTCGGTAATTGGCCAAGTTTTAATGACGTCACTGCGTGGCTCAATCTGTTGAACTCAACTCATTATGATTCAAGTGCGGCCCTGCGCTTTATGGGTACAGTTAGTGGTCTTAAGTGTGATAGTTTAGGCGTTCACTGGTTGTCTTTATCTGCACCTATAAGTATATAAAAGGTTCCATAGCAGCAGAGGTAGACCAAAAAGGTGATGGCGGGACGATTTGGAGTCTTTTAAGCCGGACTGGGGAAACCTTGCAAGAGACGGGTGGAAAGAGAAAGGCGAGGCTTTTGCCCAGCAGTGGGACACCAAAAAAATAGGCTGCACAAAAATATATACCTACTAGCTGTTGCCAGCGACTTCGTCTGCAAAGAATTCGTTTATCGCTATCCCGCGGGAACTACGCAATTTTCCGTGATAAAAAGTAGCCTATGTGCTATTCCAGATTTTTCTCTATCTATGTGCGGAATTTCATTCAGATCCGTTGGGCCGTTCTGGCGTGATTGAGTAACAAACAAACATCCATCCATCCATCCATCCATACTTTCGCATTTATAATATTAGTTAGATTACAACAACCAACCGTGTGTTGGCAACCGTGGCTGACTGATTGATCAACGCAACAACTGAACGTACTCGTATTGCGCTGAAATTTGGCACACAGTCATTATAATGTAGGTATCCGCTAAGAATGCTGGTCCGTGCTGGTCTGGAAAAAAAAAAAACATAGAATGTACCAGTCGCTTCTCTTCTCGCGCAGATGGTAAAAGCCCATCGAGGGCGGGCGAAAATCTTAGGAATCATGTTAAAGGCGATGCAGTTAGCAGCATATCACTATTTTTATTCCCCTTTCCCTCTCGCCTACAATCGTGCTAAACGTGGTCTTGTTACCTTAAGCCTCTATCTCCCCCGTAAGGGATAAAGACGTGATGAAGTCATCACCTCGATGGATGGTGCTCCAACACCGTACGATTTAAACGATCTTTCTTGCCCCGTACGTGTAAAATTTGGAATGGGCTGGCGGCTGGGGTTTTTCCAACTGGTTACGACATGGGTACCTTTAAGAGGCGAGCGTACCACTTCTTGCATGGCCGGCAACGCGCTAGCAGTCGCAATGGTGCTGTGGTTGCCCATGGGCAGCGGTGATCACTTACCATCAGGTGCACCAGGTGCAAAAAAAAAGTTTTTCCCGCTCGTTTCACAAAGCCACATGCGTGTTTTAAGGACTTACGTATCAGTTGTGTAAAGTATACTATCACTGTTTAGCATATCTGTTCCGATACAAAAATAACACTGTTGCTTTGAAAGCAGTCTCGAGAAAAGATTAAAAAACTTTATCTAGGTTACATCTCACTCCAGCCCATTCACGGCACTTCAAAGACAACTTGTATGCCTTTGAACAGTGCGAGTTGCTGGTACACAGCTACTATGTGGTTAGTTTAGTAGCTCGACTTGTTTGCTCTGATGGCAAACAATAAGTTTCTGTTTAGTCAGGCCTTAGATTAATTATTAAAGAAGGGCTGTTTCAGTTGTCACTGAGATCTTATTTTGAATAGGGCTTGACAGTAGCAACAAAAAACCGGCCAAGTGCGAGTCGGACTCGCGCACGAAGGGTTCCGTACCAGAAAAAAGGCTAATAACTACTCTGTTAACGTTACTCTGTTAAAACGCCAACAACTACTCTGTTGTATGGGAGCCCCCTTGATTATTATTATTATTTTGATTTTGTTGTTGTAGCCACAATAAAAATACATAATCTGTGCAAATTTCAACTATCTAGCTATTACGGTTCTTAAGATCTAGCTCGGCGAGTGGTAGCCATGGAAAAGGGCTAAACTATCACGTTTTTTCAGTTTTGATTGTTATCATAATACTAGCTGTTGCCAGCGACTTCGTCTGCAAAGAATTCGTTTATCGCTATCCCGCTGGAACTACGCAATTTTCCGGGATAAAAAGTAGCATATGTGCTATTCCAGACTTTGCTCTATCTATGTGCCGAATTTCATCCAGATCCGTTGGACCGTTCTGGCGTGATTGAGTAACAAACAAACATCCATCCATCCATCCATCTATCCATCCATCCATACTTTCGCATTTATAATATTAGTTAGATGTGATGTTCAATAAAGGAATAGCGAGTTTTTGATACGATATCCGATATTGAATATTTTTATCGATATAATCGATCTATCGAATCAGAATATCGTCTAAAAAAATCGATATTTTTTTCAACAAGTCTACGCCGCAGTCAGACACAAATTTTTCTGCTTAACTTAAGGTACCAAGTCAGTGTTCATAAAGGTAATTCTCCGCTTGGAAACTAGCCAAGTTCTCCACCTACGTCAACATAAGAGACGTAAACAACTCCATTTGGCTATTTATCCACCCATATTTCTTTATGACGAGCTCCTTATTGAATCAACAAGTGAACAAGTGAGAAAATGACCGTCTGGAGAATTTCTCGACCTGATTGCGACCCCTACAGACTTAAATACCAATTTGTACATGTCAATATTACCATGTGATCCGTGCATATCGTAATCCATATCAATATTAATGCGTATCGGTACGCCGTCAGTATGACGCCAATTGAAGATTGTTGTAGAGTTTATAATGTGAACCGAATTGTGACATGTCACTGACAATTGTCTCATTGATGAAATAGGAGTCTGGTAGTGACAATCTGAGGGTGCGGCCAGAACCGTTTCCGAAGGAAGGAACTTTCAGGTTTGGTCCCACTTGAAATTAGGTATAAAGTACGTACCATCAGCCAAATATGTGGTCTACCACCCTAAGGTTAAAATTCCTCTGCACGTCACAATATATAACGTCGATAAGACAGGCTGTCAATTTGAAAGTTCGACTTTAGCGACATTTTCATTTGATAGGAATATGGATGAAAAGTGGTAGACCACTTATTTGGGCGACCGTACATATTTACTTACATAGGTAGGGTCATCAACAAAAGTTGTAACGTCTTGCAGCATTAAAACAAACTTATTAAAATGAAATAATTATAGATAGGTAGGTGAGTATCTATACCCATCGTCTCTTTTCTTCCATCTCAGTCATTCGTTCTGTCATTTCTCTCAGTCAAGTACTATCCTATATTAATTATGTAGGATGGACGACAATGTAAGCAAGAAATAAGTACAGTTTATCAAATTTTTGGATTAAAATTTATTTTTTTATATTGTTAGGATCCGGTAGTACTTTAAAAGAAAAAAGAAAAAAAAACACGTCTGAAAGCATAAATTTAATAAAACTTCCATAAGTACTTAAAGAAACATCTGCCAAGTGGCCCTGAAATAAAATTTAATTAAAAACGGAATTGCATAAATTTCGTAAAACAATCGCGAATTGAGATTCCAATTTATTTGTGGATCTGGGTTATGGAATTTATGTTATGGTTATGAAAAACACTATAGGTTACCAACCGTATCTAATATACGAGATGCTTTTTCTACTGAAATGATCGTCATAATTGACAACATTTATTTCATATTTCTGAGCCTATAATATTTATGGTTCTCTGTATTTTGTTTGAAAAGATGAACATGCTGACAGTTTAATTTTTTCGCTAGTGCTTGTATTTAATTTATAATTAATTTATTAATTTGTGCTTATTCTAAAAGGGCGTAACTCCGGTACTATCACAGAATAAACACTTATCCCTTTGTCTTTTCTCTATAGAAAAAAAAACTGACGTCAATTTCAAATTGTCAATGTCAGGCCCTATTCTCCAATATTTGATTTTCGAGGGTCGCTTCGTGCTGTTCTGCTCATACAAATAGTCATTATCTTGAGAGTGAGAGTGAAGGTATGCAACAAACTTCGAAAATAGAATTTCAGAGTTGCCCCCCTTGTACTTTGAAGTTGTCAAAAATACAACATTATGATCGCTTATTTTTTCTCGTGAAAAAAGCAAAGGCGTTTCACCTATCCTGTGGTAGTTTTGGTAAAATTAGGACATATTTTTAATTAATTTTTATTTTTTATAATAAGCGATATTAAAATTATATAAACATATTGCAGTGATCAGGAGGCAAAATGCTTTCGTACCATATATACATTTTCAGGTGTTATAAAAATGAAATGTTGTCAATTAGTTAGGTAAGTCGTTGAAGTATTTTTTTTTTATATAAAATTTACTATTGGAACTTTTTTTACATTATCCCATCTGATATCGATGTCGGCCGCTGATATAACAATAGACGGAGGAAAATCCCTGCTAATAATTATAAATGCGAAAGTAACTGTCTGTCTGTCTGATTGTCTAGATTAAACCACTCATAGACATTGCAGTATGTTTTAAACTTTGACGAGACATAATTGAAAATAACAAACAAATTACTCCCGATTGTAAGTCGAGAAAGATCGGACTCGTTTTGGTCTTTTCGGAGGACCTTCTTTAGGGGTAACGTCCCAACTTACAATTCGTGCTCTTAAACGAAGACTCACACATTTATAACGCAAATCTATTATATTTTTAAGCCCGGTTTAGACTTGCGAGAAAAATGGGAACGGTTAAGTCGTCGACCCGCATTGTACCCAATGCGACTTGCAGATTTCCTTCCGTATCTTGACTTTAGAACGTTATAAACAATGAATTAAAACACCAGATTTTAGAAAGAGCCGAAAATCTAAAAAGTTTGTACAAACTAATACTCACCAGAAAACAAAAGCAATGAAAACATCATCCAGAGATGCACATCCATGTTGAAATCCACTCACATTTACATCAAAATGTCACCAAACTTTTCCGCTGTACGTTACGTGTTCCCGCGTTTTTTGAGAGAGGGCGCGTGCATCCCCTCCTGCGGTCGAGAGCGAACTGAGGGTGGCGGCAACTTCCTACCACGAGTTCTGTTTTTTTTAATGCTTGAAAATGGAATCTCGTTCAGCCAAATCGAATTTAGAGGAGGCGTTTAGCAAAAAATAAGTTCCGTTTACGTTTTTTGGAAACGTGCACGGTTTCCTAAAGAGGTTTACAATGTAATTTACTTTTCTATTCAATTAGGCGGTGAAATCGCGTCGTAATTATTATGTTTGATTTGACGTTAGATCCCACATTAAAATGATAGGAATCAAAAATAGGAATCCTATTTTAATGAGAGCGCTATTTTTTATGAAACTGACAAAATGACAAAACGTTTGAACTATGACAACAACTTTGCATGCAAATCTAAATATTTCCCCATATTATTCGTTTCTTATTTTTTTAAAGGCCCAATTTATTTTTCAGTCCCCTCATGATTATTTTTGACGTGACAACGTCTTATAAATTGGTTTGCCGGGTGACACTTCAAGAAACTGCGTTACGCTCCGCTCACGTTATGCGCTCACAATGAGAGCGAGTGAGAGGCACGCGGGCATGGTTAGCCCGCCTAAGAGCGAGAGAGACAGACATAAAAAGTGAAAGGCACGCGTCCCTTCCACTCGAGCACAGTTAGCCCGCCTAAGAGCGAGAGAGACAGAGCGAGAGAGAGAGAGTGAGAGAGATAGGCATACACACCGGTTCATGTCTTGCGCTTCTATTTCGATTTAGATTCTTTGTATAAATTAATGTTTTAAATATAATTCTTTGTATAAATAAATGTTTTAAATTGTTACTATTATTTCATCCTTCTTCCTACTATACGAATGAATATTCACATTAAAATTATTTTACCACTCAAAGTCGTTGTCACGTAAAACTTTCGCCCGTATACCGACTTTACAGGCAACCAATTTTTTTTTTAATGACGGTTAGGTTGGTTAGGACTGACATTAGTGACATTGTTTGTTTATTATTTATTGTTTTTGTTTTAATTTTTGATTATTATTGATTTATATTTATATCATTTTGAATACCTATCTTATAAATTAGAATGTAAGAAAAATTGCAGTGACCTAATCTACCGACATGTTAATTATTTTAAGATCTTACAAAATTGTACAAATAGACATGATCGCAATAAATAAAAAAATAGTCTTCAATAAAGACTTAACATTTTTAGGGTTTTGTATGATTTAAAACTGCGTTAAAACTGCGTTTTTTTAAGTTGTTTTTAATGCGAAGTTTATTGTCTCGTGGTAAGGGCCAAAGGTTATAGCAGTACTGGAGTGGAAGGATCATCTTTATTTCCCGCCTGAGATGCTTCCCCTGTGCTCCCCCCTCCTCGAGTGCTTTGACGATTAAAATTGTGTTAACAAATTCCACATAGGTCTGTTTACGCACCAAAATTGATACTTATAAAGTTACTAGCTGTTGCCAGCGACTTCGTCTGCAAAGAATTCGTTTATCGCTATCCCGCGGGAACTACGCAATTTTCCGGGATAAAAAGTAGCCTATGTGCTATTCCAGACTTTTCTCTATCTATGTGCCAAATTTCATCCAGATCCGTTGAGCCGTTCTGGCGTGATTGAGCAACAAACAAATATCCATCCATCCATACATCCATAGTAAAACTGTCTAGCTATCACGGTTCATGAGATACATGTCTGATCACACACAGACAAACGGACACTGGAGTCTTAGTAATAGTATCCCGTTTTCCCCCTTTAGTTACGGAACCCTTGTAACCAATTCGAACACATTACTAAACTTGTATGGAAACGTTGCACAGAATATTAACTTGGCATATTGTTAGCTGCATAGCCTAGTAATAGTAATGCAGTTCAAATTGGCTTCCATTTGAAACTGTTTGTTCACCCAATTCAATTAACTTCAATGAACACGAAATTAAACAGCGTGATCCATTTTGTGGTCTCACGGCCGAATAAATTATAATTGGTACACTAGCTTTGACATGCTGTGAAACGATCAAAATTGCTGCATGTTGACCACAAACCACGTAAAAAGTGTCAACAAAAGTGAAAACAAACATTCAATGATCATACAATACAATAACTCTTTATTGAACACCACATTATAACCATCAAAACAGAAAAAATGTATACAGAAGTAATAAGGTAACAATAGGCGGCCTTATCGCTACAGAGCGATCTCTACCAGGCAACCATAACAGACCGGAGAAAAGAACAGATCTGAGCTGGTGGTGCAATTTAGAATATATATTAATATACCTAACTAGTGAAAATACATACATACTAATACACACAATACATGAAACACATTTATAATAAATGGAGATATAATATAGACACATACACACAATACATAAAAAGAAAACCAGCTGTAAGAATCATGGACAGGATGACAGATAGTGCTCCTTTAACATAGTTTTAAATATGGGTAAAGACTTAGCGCACCTTATGCTTATAGGCAAGGAATTCCACAACAGTATAAGTACCTAATATAAGTATAAGAATATTACTACACTAAACGAATAGAACCGAGGTGTAAAATGGGCCCCACTCAGTATGTTAGTAAGTGCTTTGCAACTTCCCCTATATAAAAATATGTGGGTGTGAAAAAATCCACGTCAAACTTTTTAATCGTACCGTAAGTGCTCGCCGTAAGTAACGTTACCGTCAAACGTGGGAGTAAGACTGTCATGTGGCTGCTGTCATTACAGCGCCAGTACTTAGCCGAGGAAATGACAGTCGCAGGTGCCGCCGCCAGCTGCTAATAGCTTTTAGACAGCAAGCCTTTGGCTAGTGACGTCACTTATTTTATCGATAATATTCTTCCTACTAATAGTATAAACGCACGGGTGCAATCAGTGTTACTCTACTATTAGAAATATTATAAACGGGATGTGAACCGCGATTACCTTTATTGAGCACCCAATATTTCCGATTTTCCGATTTATTTTTTTATTTATATATACATATTTTTTTTTTGTTTATGAACTTGACCGTTAATCATTAAAAACTCTTACTCTACTATATTATGCATCACTACATAGTATAAAACAAAGTCGCTTTTTCTGTCCCTATGTCCCTATATCCCTTTGTCCCTTTGTATGCTTAAATCTTTAAAACTACGCAATGGATTTTGATGCGGTTTTTTTTAATAGATAGGGTGAATCAAGAGGAAGGTTTATATGTATAATACATGCATAATATACCGTGCGAAGCCGGGGCGGGTCGCTAGTATACGTATAAACCTTCCTCTTAAATCATTCTATCTATTAAAAAAACCTAGTTAAGCATACACAGGGCAGACAGGCAGACAGCGGAAAGCGACTTTGTTTTATACTATGGTAGTGATGATGCGAAAGTTTGTGAGTGATTGAATGAGTGAAATTTAAATAAAACACTAGAATAATATTCAGAATAATTAGAAATTAGTTCGGGTGCCTGAGGTTTTCAGTAAGGATATTATCATGTCTCATATTTTATGGTTTGTTGGTATTCTATATAAATAAAACTGAATCACTGAATGTGTTTCTAAGCACAAAATTTGATAGGTTATTTTCTCAACAATATTCTGAAAAATAAAACCTGAATCAAAGCGGCTGGCAACAGCTATAATAACTTAAAAAAAGAGCTTAAAATTCCAATGTTCTTTAATCCTGCATATTTGCTCGATATAATTTTTTACTTTTTTCTATCGATATTTTTATTCTGTGTAACAATATTTTTTTATCGACATATTTTGTATACTCTGGCACGTCCCTATGCTATTACAAAGATGATGTACAGTAATGGGCTGTACCATCTGCAGCAACACACGAGAATTAGCTCACACGAGTTTGCTATCGGTACAGGAATTACGACTTAATTAAATTTAATGACAATTATCTGAGTTCGAGTCTGAGTGCGCGAGTTAAGTACTTAACCTATAACCGGAAATGTATGTGTTACTGAATTATAAAGTGATTCAGGTCCGGTTTAACAGGTTTCTGTTAAGTTCCTGATATCTTGAGTGCCAGATTTCTATGGTGCTGTCTCTTATTCATAAACGCTATTTATAGTTTCTGCTAACTTAGCAATCGTTTGTCCTTATCTGTGAAAAGTAAATCTCAAAGTTAAAGATAAGGACAAACGATTGCTAAGTTAGCAGAAGCCTACAGAGCGTTTATGAATAAGGGGGTGTATCTTGTGAGAGAGGACTCAAAGTGTTGATTTTTTTTCCATTCCCTAGGGGCTGAAGCTTTTAGTATTTTGTCCTTAATTTCAACTTTATACTTACCTCTACGCTTTTCTGAAAAAAACAATCTTGACAGACGGACGGAACGACGGATGGACGGACAATAAAGTCCTACAAGGGTTCAATTTTTTCCTTTTGAGGCACGGAACCCCAAAAAGAAACAATAAACACTAAATTCAAATATTTTTCTGTTCATAAATCCGATTCTCTCAGGGATTTCCCGAAACCTTCCCATAGCGCCTATTGCTCTTCATGTTTTATTCATATGACTTTAACGTATAGTAATAACCTGGATAAGTTTAGTAATTAAATATTGCTTGGTATGCTAAAAGCATGGAGGAATGAACCAATAGAGTAATCATCATCGTATTTTTTTTTAAATAAGACTTTCTGCCAAGTTTCTTGCGGCGCTTTCTTCTTGGCAATCTGGTAGTTTCAAAACGAGACATGTAAAAGAGCTGTTGGTCGAGATGGAAGAGATTTGGAAGGAGTAAATAGTGGTTATCACATTTTTCAAAAGTGATTTGTGATTGGTCACTTATACCGTACCTACAAGTGTTTTTATCATAATTTCCAGCTAAATACGTCCCAATACTAGCAACGTAACTTTGAACCAGCCAATGAGAGTCTAGACTAGCTATTGCCGCAAAAAATTAAATTTTTCTCTCAAGCACATACGATGCTTTCGCTCTATTGGGTAATTCTTCGATAATCATAACTTTCCAGAGAGGAGTCTTGGCGAAAACTTTGAGGAAGTCTGCCGCTCTAAATGCTAATTGGGTCATTAGGATACTGTTAATGGTAAGCGTAAGCGATTAAATATGATACATGCCCAATAAAATAAATAGTAGCCCTTGACATACTAATACTATTGTATACTTTGTTCGTCTGTATTGTTTTGTAGTGATTTGTGGTGTTCAATACAGAGCATGTGTATTGTATTGTATTGATAGGTATAACAGAGGCTGTCCCGTTGGTATCAAATGATCTGACAAAATATTGAAAACTTAGGTAACTTTACCTAGTAAAATTGCCACCAAATTTTATTCCCCATGAGAGGTCAAAACTTGAACAATAGGAATCATAAAAGGAAAAATAAAAATTTAAAAATCGAATTACTTCGAAGAAGTTGAGACTTAACTATTATTTTTCTGTAGCCTATTTATCTCCCTCCCCCTAAGTTTGTCAATTAAGTTAAAATTAAAAAGAATTTATTTCATTACTAAAGTCCCATAGAGTAGAACATGTATAAGGGTGCGACCAAACCGCCGCGTATACGCAGTGACGTGTCGTATACGTCACGTTTTCTCACCGTTTCTACATACATTTTGTTGCGATTCCGTAACGTCACCGTTTTTTAAGCGGCGGTGTGGTCGCACCCTAATGGTGTTAATTACATCTTCAAAGATATTTCGAAGAGGCTAATAGACGCTATGGGTGACCGCAGAGCTGGCAGCTTCCTTGGACAGCGTATTAGTATCGCTGTCCAAAGGGGAAATGCTGCCAGCATCTGTGGTACTATGCCACGGGGGCCCTTCCTTTTTTAATTATTTTATTTAACGATTTAGTTTCGTTTTTGATTTAAAACTCTGTGCAATTACATTTTGAAAATATACGGGTGCGATTACTACTTACATCTAGCAGGACACCGTGTAAAAAAATGCTTCTTGCATCTTTGTTACATCCCATCTCATTTACATCTCATCCCCCACATTTTATCTACAAAATTTTCCGAAGATGGACGAAATCAGATAAGAACTACAGAATATGAATAAAATTCAATCAGTTATCTAATTTCCCTCGTTCTCCATATATTTTCAATGAATACATACATAAGGATATAGCCAAACATAATCTAACTAATATTATAAATGCGAAAGTATGGATGGATGGATGGATGGATGGATGGATGGATGTTTGTTTGTTTGTTACTCAATCACGCCAGAACGGCCCAACAGATCTGGATGAAATTCGGCACATAGATAGAGAAAAGTCTGGAATAGCACATAGGCTACTTTTTATCCCGGAAAATTGCATAGTTCCCGCGGGATAGCGATAAACGAATTCTTTGCAGACGAAGTCGCTGGCAGCAGCTAGTAATAATATATTATTACAGAACTTCATTCCCTATAGAATCCATATTCGAAAAATCAACTTTACATATAAATAATCCCGTCTGTTGATTGCTTTTGCACGATTTTATTATATCGATTTATCACGTCAAATAATTTTGTGGTTTTGATGTGGACTCTGCAGGAAAAGTACCGTTGTTATCATGCTTTCGACAGTTGTAAGTAGGTAGCAGAATTAGACAATTTTACTTTTAAAAATTAATACCAAATTTTAGGATAATCAGTAAATTTAATACGAATCCTAATATTCGTTAAGTTTTACAAATAAAAAGTGTTTACCGATTGCTGTGGCCCATTTCTTGAAGTTACATGTTACAATTTTACAAGTCTAAACTATACTCACGAGCAAAAATAATGGGTCACTTTTCATACAACTTTGTATGGGAAGTGACCCGTTATTTTTGCTTGTCACTGTATAGCAAAATTGGCCCAATCAACCAATCAGTGATGGGATTTAATAAGCAATGCTGTTAATTCAGACATTTTTATTTTAGGTACTATCCCACGGGGCCCCTACTTTTTTCATTATTTAATTTTAAGTTTAGATTTTGATTCGTTTTAAAATTTAATCATAGTTTAATTTGTATTTAATTCCTATGATTTTTCGTTTAGACCTGCTAAATAGCAATTCCTTCTTAAAAGCGTATTTATGTAACAAACAATAGGTATAAAAAATATTGTACATTGCTAATCGTAACTTGTACGAGTAGCCTCGAGAAACGGACCACCGATCACAATATAGGAGTGTTTAAAAATCCTTTCGCACGTTGAACATCATGCCTTTCTGCCAGTTCCCTCTGTGGTTCGGGAAGTCGGTCCTGGAAGCTCCGAGGTTCAGGTTCACAGCTGATGTCGGGGTCTGGTGGAGGTTCAGACCAGCACCAACCTTGTAGTCTGTCTGTTTGAACATTGGCGTGTGGGATACTGAAGCATTGGCGCTCAATGCGTTCCTGGAAGTAACAAAGGAGAAAAAAATAATAATCGCGTCTTTGTCCCTTACGGGATAGACAGAGGTTGGCGTTGCAGGCCAGATTTAGCGTAGTAGGCGTATAGGTGGAAAAAGAAATCAGAATAGTGATGGGTTGAATTGTGGAAATACCTTTTACCTTTTTTCCTATTTTCATGTCTGTGTTTTATGTTTCATTTTTGCAAAATTGTGTGTATGCTCTATTTCTGTGGCTTTTAAAAGAGAATAAATGTCTTCTTTCTTTCTTTCTTCTTCTTTCTTTTATAATGACTGTATCTTTTAATAACATAGATTTAGATGGTTGATTTTTTCACAGCTCCTAGGAATTGCAGACCTGAGTATTTGTCAGTAATTTCAACTCGATGCCTTAACGCGTTCCCGTTTTAAAGGGTCTTAATATCAGGGAACAATTCACACAAATTGACCTAGTCCAAAGTAAGAGTTAGTAAGGCTTGTCTTATGGGCACTAGACAAAGAGAAATACAAACTTAAATAGATAGAAACATCCATGACTCAGGAACAAGTATTCGTGCTCATTACACAAATGTATGCCCTTACCAGGATTCAAACCCGGGAAGCTAGCTTCGCTGGCAGGGTCACTACCAACTAGGCCAACCGCGTCGTTAAAATATCAATAGATAAACGGACGGACAGACTGACAACAATGATCCTAGGGTTCCATTTTTTTTAAGGTACACCCTTAAAATACTTACTTGTAGCTATAGTCAACGCCGCCGCCATGTGTGCCGAAGTTAGCTCCATGTTTCGGCATGGTGTGGGTGGTGAAGGCGTTGATGTCGACTTTGTGGCTGTCCGTCTTCAACAGGTTCATGTGTGCACCTGCCGTCGCCTGGTTGCCACCGTGAGTGTGCACTGCACCTAAGCTCCCACCCAAGCCGGACCTAAATAAGAACGTATGTAGATTTTAAGTCAATCAAAACCACTGGAACTAGCATAGTACATTAGGGTGGTGAAATATAGATTGTGTCAGGTTGTAGGGACTGGTCGCACGAGCCAGAGGCGAGGGCGATAGACATGCGACCCGAGGCTTTTTTATCATCGCCCGAGGTGCGTACACAATTTTACGTCTTACCTTGGCCAGGAAGTGCCTTAGCCCGAGGCGACGTAAAAAATGTTACCTGTTTTAGTGCATGATAACAAAACACCGACTCAAATAAAAAAGAAGCTCGTAATTTAAAAAAGAAATACAAGATTTTCTGCTGCATTGTACATAAACATGTATTGTACCAAATCTCAATTTTATCCGACAATAGGAAGCCCACTTCCAAGAACCATCTTTTACTTGAAGGATTTGACCCAAATCTTGAATTAAACCTTCATAAAAAAATTGAAAAAATACTGTCCCAGCGCGCATGTGTTCATGAAGGAAATGACTAAGAGGCTGATCGACTGCAATGGAGACCAAAGAGCTGGCAGCTTCCTCGCTCAGCGTATCAGTATTGCAATACAGCGGGGAAATGCTGCCAGCATCTTTGGCTCAATGCCGCGGGGGAGTACGTTTTTAGATTTATGTTAGTTTTAGTTAAATTAGTTAATCTTGTTATTTATATTTAAGTTGTATTTTAGGAGTTTTATTCAATAATAAAAATACTTAGATCTTTGTCAACAATGACGAGAACTCTGGGGTCCTAGTGAAAAGGGAGTTAAGTCGAAAATAGCGATTTTACACCAGAACCAAAAAACTGTTTTCATAAACTTAAAAAATCATCTTTTAAATTAAAAGTCATATACATATATTATAACTAGCGTTGTAATTGTTGTTTTAAGAAGATTTTAACTATAGTTAACAAATTACCGTACTGCTGATACTTTCTCGAATACAGGGGTATAAGTACCGTAATAAAAAGCATTTTCATCGTGAAAAAGGTTGTAACTTAAACTTCTACTGTTTTACACTTAAGATTTGTTTGGTGCGAAAAGACTTGACTAAATATTACACTGCTCATAAATCATAACGTAAACAATAAACATACATATCGTAATTATAATAAATTGAGTTTGATTTAAATGGATAATACTAGATAAAAAAAACTTGCAATATCGCCAAATTTAAGACTTACACCGTTTTACACGTAGTTCAAGGGCATGATTTAATTGGTATAATATTTTTGACGCCATAAGTACTTTCACCTTTGACTAATTTATACCATTTAACGCAGTTATATTCTAAGAAAAATAAATAATAAAAACATGGGTTCTTAATAAAAATAACTATTTATTGCTTAAAATCAACATTATGAAAGAATCTTCAATATGTATCTTTTAATCTCACTTATAAATGCACAGTTTCAATAAATTATATCTACGCTTGTCACTCTTGAAGTATATAATTTTTAAAATAAACAAAGTTTAACAACCGAAAATCTAACTTAATCGATTTCGTTTTATGACTCTGATTCCGGTTCTAAATCTGGATGAATACCTGGAAGATCCCTGTAATTTTCCAGGTTTAGATAGAAATCTCTGACACTTATGTCTATGCTATGAGTGGCAATAGTAAAAGCAAATCTTTTTTTTCTGCAGAAATTGCTATTTTGGACCGCTGTTTTGTATGAATTTGTTTGTTTCTCTTCTTGCCCTGAAGTCAAATTTTAATGGCAAAACTCATAATAAGTTGTCAATCGAACTGTCACTTACTTCTCAGCTGCCACGTTACCGCCAAAACTTTTGTAAGCACCACCGTCGGTTAAAGAATTCACAAAAGCACCACCCGAAATAGAATTCCCCGGTTCCCCATGGGTAACACTGATATTGTAATTCTTACTACCTTCCCTGTCATGGTTTTCAGACATACCGCTTTGGACAGACATCTTAAAAAAAAACAACAGAGAATCGTTGCTTTTACAAAAAAAATAGAAGACGATCGGCCGTTTCGAACGAATTTAAATAAACAAACGAGTGCCGCTGTGCACGAGGAATGCGTAGTAATGATTGGCTGATTGCTGAGCGGGCTTTATATAGCGAATGGTGATTGGTCGGTAGTTCCCCTGAGAATTGCAGTTTGTTCGTTAATAGAATGCGAGCCGTTTTTCAATACTAAACGCTCATTCTGAAAGTTTATTACGTAACTCGCTCGCGATCATCATCGTCTTCATTTTGACACTTCATAATTATATGGGCTGACAATTGGCAACGGAATCAGCTAGCTGTCAAATTCATACAAGAACTATCAAAATGAACACGATGGCGATTGCGAGCGAGTTATGTAATAAGCCTGCTGTTTTTAATCCGCAATTAGTACAATTCCAATGTACTTACTGTGTGTGCATGTGTGTAGAACAGTAGCAACATAATATTTTTTTTATATTCCGCATAAGATCATGCAAACTAACTACAAATAAAGTATAACAGTGTGACAATAAAGTAAAAAGATTTGTTAAAATAATCATGTAGGTAATTTTTTCCGACTTTACTTTTGTTTGCAAATTGTGAAGCGGTTTATTTGAATGAATAGATTGATCACTGTGGATGAAGCGAAAGAGGTATGTTTTACTACAAAGCAAATAGAACAAAGTAGTCTCTGCCTACCCTGTGGGAGAAAGGCGTGACAATGTATGTGTGAAGCGGATAATGTACACACTTGCATTTTTACTTACGTAAGAATACACTAAACTTATGACACTGGCAACTTAGAAATCTTCAAATAACGAGTTTATACATACATACCGTCACGCCTTTTTCCCACAGGGGTAGGCAGAGACTACTTTGTTCCACTTGCCACGATCCTGACATATCTCATTCGCTTCATCCACATTCATCAATCTCTTCATACATGCTAGTCGGTTTCGGGTACTCTTGACCTGACCTGAACGAGTTTATTATTTTCTTAAAGGGTCGGCAACGCACCTGTAACCCCTTATGCAGCGGTGATTGCTTTCCATCAGGCGACCCGCATGCTCGTTTTTCCCCGTCACATAAAACATAAACAGAACCGCGCCGCTTCAATGGAGCACTAACGACTCCCTATCAACATCTAGTCTGCAGGGACTCCCCGCGCCATTCTAAATATAAGGACTGTTGCAGATGACTCATGTAGCTGAGTTCATTTCTTTGTTTGCTGGCTAGTTATCGCTTCCCATGATATGATCGCATATTAAATTTGTCACTTTTAGCCCCCGTTTCACCACTCTCTGTTAAGTTCCAGTTACCTTAAGTGTCAGTTACCGATTCCGACTCTATTTATTACTACGAAACAGAGAAAGACGTCATCATAAATAACTGACAATTTACATAACTGGAACATATTAGAAAGTGGTGAAACAGGCCCTTAGTGAGTTAAAAAATGTCGTGGAAGAGACATTTTATGCTATAACGCAATTCGACACACGCAGAAAAAATAATAAGACAGGAAAAATAGTAATTAAGTTAGTACATTTTGAAAATAAATATTAAAGTAAACCTTTGAAATTAGGCGAGCAAGTATGCACTACAAAGAGATTTTTCAAATTTCTTGTGGGATTACAGACTTGCCGGATTCTGCTAACATAGCAATCGTTTGTCCTTATCTGTGAAAGGTAAATGTCAAAGTGACAGACAAGGACAAACGATTGCTAAGTTAGCAGAAGCCTATAGTGTTTATGAATAAGGGAGTTTGTCTACGCGTACGAAGTCGCGGGTAAAATCTAAGACTTAATCAATTAAAAGACTCTATAGATACTGAGCCGTCTTAATAACATGAAAATACCCACTTGGAAAGTTGAAGCATCATTTTATTTGCACAACTCCCGTACTTCGAGCAAAGTAAACCTTTCCTGGCCAAGGGAAGGAAACAATGGGGACTGTACAAGTATAATAAATTCAGTCCCTTACATTTCGGGTCTTTTGTTCGTACAAAATTATGTTGTTCAAAGATTTTAACCTTTGGAATTACTGATGCTTAAGTCTCTCGCGAGATCCGCGCTTCATACGAACAGTAATTTTAAATGAAAAGAAAGGCGGGATAACCCAGGGGCTTGTGTGGGTTCACAAGCAGGTCGTGGATTCAAGTCCGGTCTCGCATCTCTGATTTTTTCTAATTTATGATAATAAGTACTAGCTATTGCCCACGACTCCGTCTGCGCTGAATTTGATTATATCGCTATTCCGCGGGACCAATGCGATTTTATGGAATAAAATTATTTTATAATAATATGGCCTCTTCCGGGACTCTATTTACCAAATTACCTACATAAAATTGGATTAACTGGTTTTAGGCGTCCAATCATAACAACAGACAGGAGTGTTGCTTTAGCATTTATAATATTTGTAGGCATTATTTAAAGCCCGTAGAGGGAATTGGCGGATATCTTAGGAAATCTTATTTTTAATCCTCTTTCCACCTGTACGCCCAAGATCATGCTATCTTGCTGTCATGTTACCTTAGACTCTGCCTACCCCATAAAGGATAAATACATGTGTCATCATTTATGTATCCTAGATGTTACCCCAGGAAAAATCACATTGTTTGTCAATTGTATGTGTCTTGTTTATTTTGCACAATAAAGAGTTTACATACATACATAAATAACAACAAAAATAGTTCAGGTAAAACTGTTTTAGTGCGCTCTAATAATAACGTAGTTTCATGCCGAGCGACCGCCACCATGAATATGGAGTGTCCGCTCGAACATATTAATTATGCACCGTTTCGTCCTCTCGTTTTAAGGCGACTAGTGCCTTCAAATGCTGTAAATTAGGTAAGTACATAATATACCTATACCTATACATCTATCTATCTATCTAATACCTTTAAACGAGCAATTCTTGAACATATTTATCATTATCACTACATAGTATAAAACAAAGTCGCTTTCTCTGTCCCTATGTCCCTATGTTCCTATGTCCTTAGTCCCTTTGTATGCTTAAATCTTTGAAACTGCGCAACGGATTTTGATGCGGTTTTTTTTATAGATAGAGTGAATCAAGAGGAAGGTTTATATGTATAATACATGCATATATACCGTGCGAACCCGGGGCGAGTCGCTAGTATAATATAATCTGGATCTCAGAAATGGCTCCAACAATTTTCATGAAATTTGGTATGCAGGGGGTTTTGGGGACGATGAATCGATCTGGCTAGGTTTCATTTTTAGAAAACGTACCAGAAAAAACATACCAAGCAAAGCTCGGTCATCCGGGTACTATAGATAATAAGTCTATAAATTGGTTCCAAATTGAAACAAAATCGGCACTGTTTGTTACTGTCGCTTGATACTTTTACAAAAGTATGTCGTCTACATACACAGAAACCAAAATCGTCCTCCCCTTAACCACATACGGTTTTATAGTCTGGATTTTAAGCGCCACGGAACTTGAGGGAATGCTAAGTAGAAAAAAGCGACGTCGCTACAAAATATTTTAACGTTCTCTTTCACGCCACTCTAATTTTAATTTGGTTTCGGAATTAGGCTGCGTTGTAAACCTGGCTTTATAGTAAGAATCAGTGTTGATATTTCTTACATATTATCTATCTAACTAATATTATAAATGCGAAAGTATGGATGGATGGATGGCTGGATGGATGGATGGATAGACGGATGGATGGATGGATGTTTGTTTGTTACTCAATCACGCCAAAACGGCCCAACGGATCTGGATGAAATTTGGCACATAGATAAAGTGGCACACTGGCTACTTTTTTTCTCGGAAAATTGCGTAGTTCCCGCGGGATGGCGATGAACGAATTCTTTGCAGACGAAATCGCTGGCAACAGCTAGTATTCATATATAAATCACGTAATTTTTCCCTTACGGGGTAGATAGAGCCTAAGCAACAAGACCTAAAGGCCGCGTTAGCATGATTATGGACGTATAGTTATAGAAAGCGGTATCAATACTTTGCTATCCGCATCGCCTTTAACATAATTAGTTTCAAATGTGATTTCGCATATAAATTCCATAAATCCCGGAGGTGCGAGCCTGGGCTCGAACCCACGACCCTCTGCTTGAGAAGCCACAGGTCAAACTACTGGGCTACCAAGGCTTTTAATTAACGACCATATAATTAGCTATAGCTACCCTAGTAATTAACGAGACTATCCAAGGTTTATCTGCTTAAAATACTGAAATGTGCAACGGCTACAACATTGGCTCCGAATCAATCCAAGCATATAACTTTATCTTCCATGTTGGGTTGAAAACAAACATAACCTCACACATACTAAAACGACAGCTCTAAACAGACACTCTAACTCCCAAGAATTAAGAATCAAAGTTGCTTATAATCTTCAAGATAACGGCACAAGTAAGTTGGTATATTACCGATAGCTGCGACAGTGCCAGGTTACGCTTTTCGAGTCATTGACCTCCTATAAACCTTTGATCGGAAAATGTAACATAGCCTCCATATCTGGATCATCCGCATAAAATTTATAGGATAAACCTGACGTGAACAAGGACACGCGTGTTTTATTTTATTGGCTTGATTTTAGGGTCCCCTGTTGCTAGTACAAAAAAGATTCGTACCTGTATCATTGACGGAACGTAAACAGAACCTATATGCTCACATTATGGGTATTTATTCGTAAAAGTGCGACTGACTGACTTTAATCAACGTCCAGTTGAAATAGTTTGACTAAGAAAGCAGATTTTTTCACATATTTGTATAGAAAGTATCTCAGGAATTTTCCGGTATTTTTCAGCGAATGGTTGGATTAATTCAACTAAACATCTCTACAAAGATTTTTCGCTTAAATTTTCATTTCAAAATTTAGTTCCGCTCTTGACACGGTTCACTTTAAACATCGATTACCTAATGCATGGAAACATTTATCAACAAAACATTTACAGGTCTTTAGTCAGGCTAATTAATCCAACCATTGACCTATAATACCCTGCGTATCCAATATAATAACATTTTCAGGATGCTGTTTGGGCTTCCTCGATTCTGCTGCGCCTCTGGTATGTTTGTCAATGCTAGCGTAGAAGACTTTTATGCCATCATACGGAAGAAGACGGCATCTGTAGTGGTGCAGATGAGGGGGAGCTCAAATAGTAGGCATCCTGAAAATGATAGCAGAGAGGTGGGATTCGGATATTATCCGCCGATACACCGACCTGCATGTCCTACGAAATAATTAATTAATTGTAACACTAGTACTAATATCTAACTAATATTATAAATGCGAAAGTATGGATGAATGGATGGATGGATGGATGGATGGATGGTCGTTTGTTTGTTACTCAATTGGGATAGTCTATTTTTTTACAATGCATGGTAAATCGAAAACCATTTCGAGATAAATGCTTTTTAAATCGTTTTCTGTATTTACTTTATTTTATTTTACAATAATGAATTTATTACATGAAAAATAAGCAATGACCTTCATTTGACATTCCCACAAATTACGTAGACGGTCCAAAATGTACTTTATTTGCTAAGTTTACAAATTCTTCACTATTTACGCGTCGATTATACTACGGAGTTCAACTTGGACTCGCAATCTGACATTTCATTCATCTTATGATATGACAGATGACAAACAAATTACAATCTTATTATGTCATTCTTGTTTTACAACGAATGTGAATTTACCGTATTGAAGATTGAAATACTCTAGCTGAGTTTATACTGGATTCCGATAACCCTTTCTGAATAAATATTACTTTTGCTTAACCCGTACACCGATCAACCTGAACGAACGACGACATACGCTTCTCTCCTGGACAATCAACATGGTTTGACCCCGGACACCGATCAGCCTGAACGAACGAGGACCTACGCTTCTCTCCTGGAAAATCGACTCGGTTTGACCCGGGATACCGCTCAGCCTGTACGAACGACGACATACGCTCCAGTAGAATGGCTGCCAACACCCAGTTTGTTAGAGCTGATTCAACAAATCTTCCCAAAATGGAATCATGGATGACGTTACTGATAAGCTCGTCAAAAAGTCCTTAGTTTTGGAAAAAAATACATATTTCCTAAACTACTAACAAGTGCTCTATCTAAGATTAAGTGAAACCTGTTGGATTGTATTGTCATATGAGTGGTCAGTCACTATAAATCGTATAAACTATTAGTCTATTAAATAAAACAAATTTTATTCTTTATTCGCTTTTTATTACATAGACATAGACAGATAGATATTATTTCTTAACCCACACACTATTAGAATGATAATAGTCCATATAACTTCAATAGTCAATTTAAGACACCATGACCTCTTCAAACGGTTGTTAACATGTACCTACAAACACTATTTGTTTGTTATTGCGATCAGTATAACTTGCAACCAACCAACTTGCAACAATACATTTTTTTGTCATTTCGGAATCCGGGAGGCAAGCGAAGTTCAATTTCTAAGCAGGTTCAGTTCAGGTAACTAGCACAGGTCGTCGGGTACGTTGGGGTAATCGGAATCCAGGGGAAAGGCAGTTCAAAAATATGATAATAAGAAAGAATGAATACACTCGACGCGACTTGAAAAACTGGGAACGTTGTGACATGACATTGGCACTAATGACAGTCAACTTCGCCACAGATAGAAAATACATTAATGCCGCTGCTACACATACGTATTATGATCAATTTATCAAATAAGCGTATGTGTGGCAGGGGCATAGGAAACTATGACGTCATCAACCAAAATACTTTCAATAATTAATATTAAAAAAAATTGTGAGTTATATGATAAAATATTGAAATTAGTTTCTTATAATTGACTTCTCTATCCAAAAAAAATATAAAAAGGACAGGTATTTTTTTTTAGACAATCCCAATCACGCCAGAACGGCCCATCGGATCTGGATGAAATTCGGCACATAGATAGAGAAAAGTCTGGAATAGCACATAGGCTACTTTTTGTCCCGGAAAATTGCGTAGTTCCCGCGGGATAGCGATAAACGAATTCTTTGCAGACGAATTCTTTGCAGACGAAGTCGCTGGCAACAGCTAGTAGTTTATAAGTATCTGAGATATCCGAAAATAAATTATTTTTATTTTTTTATTTATTTTTTATTTGATTTTATTGTTGAGAAATTCAACTCCTAACTGGTTGAATTCTACACGTACAATCTCGCGGGCAAAGCTAGTTTTGTTATATTTTTCATCCCCTGTTCACGCGTGATGTCGTGACTAAGGAATATCTCTTCTTCTTCTTTGGCGCTACACTCTTGCCAGAGTGGTCGTGGCCGTCACACCGATTCTGTGGCCTGCTTTACAATGCGACGCCATTTTGCACGAACCGCCGCCCTCCTGCTACATTCGTTACTCACATAGGTATTCATTTTTATATAGGTATCATAGATATGAGGTGGACTGACCAAATAAAAGCGGCAGTAAATGACTCATCATCACTGCATGAATGCACGAGAAAGGCGGCCATCAGAGAGGAGTGGCGGCGTGTTGTGAAGCTTGCCACCAATACCTGAAGGTGATGACCACGACCACTCTGTCAAGAGTGATACCGAAAAGGAAGATGAAGAAGAAGAAGAAGAAGGAAGAAGATCATAGATAATACAGGGATAATTAAAGCCTTTTCACACTGAAATCTTACAACTACATCAAATTGTAGAATGTACGAGTTGCTTCTCTGCCCGCTGCTGGTAAAAGCCCATCGAGGGAATGGGCGAAAATCTTAGGAATCATGTTATAGGCGATGCGTCTAGCAACCCATCACTATTTTGATTCCCCTTTCCACCTATACGCCCACATCATGCTAAACGTGGCCTTTAGGTCTAGGCCCTGCCTACCCCGTAAAGGATAAAGACGTGATCTATGTATTTATTGTAGATATCACATGCAAATGCATATTAAACAGATTTGCAGAGGTCGTGTCTCCCAGTATCTGAGATCCGAACCAATTTGGATGTTCAATTTAGTGAATAGGTACCCATTCCTCAGTATCCGATTCTCGTTCGTGTAATCCCTTTCATCAAATCAGAACCGGCCAACCGTGCCGGCCGGGCACTAAAGCCAGCCTGTGCTGTCCATTTGAAGTACTATAAACTACATCTATGACTGAACAGAAGGTCGTTGTAACAGAAACCTGGCATAGGAAGTATCACTGGACAGCGTATACAGATGAAAAGAACTGACGACCTTATAGTCAGGAAGAAAATGAGGTCTAACTGAAACAACATGGCAGTACTCTGTTGGAAGGGAAATTCCTGGGCGTGACCTGGTCGGAACTAGATGATTTTTCCGTCATTCTTTCAGCCAATATTGTTTGAAGGGATTAATAAGACTTCACTACATAGTATAAAACCAAGTCGCTTTCCGCTCTCTGTCTTTATGTATGCTTAGGTCTTTAAAACTTCGCGACGGATTTTGATGCGGTTTTTTTTAATAGAGTGATTCAATAGAAAAGTTTATATGTATAATTCTAAGCGGATGAAATCGCGGGCTGAAGCTAGTATTTTTTATAAAAAAGAAGAACCGATCTTGAGTCTGGTATTGGTTTTCCGTTGCGGGATAAGACAAGACAAGACAAGACAAGACAAAAATTTTATTAGCTTTGATACAAGAGGATACAAGATCAAACCCTGTAAGGGCACTGCCAATATTATAATTAAATAATTATTAACAATATTATTAACAATATTAACTATTAAACTAATATTAATAAAACTATTACTAATTGTAAATTTATAATAATACCTATACAGTGACAGTGAGTCATCCGTTCTCTGGCAGGAATTATACGAAGTCAAAGAGTTTTGTGTTGTTGGTCAAGCGTTGACCACTTAATGAGACGGACTGAGGATTAAAACACATTTCAGACATTGGGGAATTCTTATTTTGTACGAAAAATACGAGTAAGACCGAGTTAAGATGTTTTTGTAGAAGAAAGTCGCTTTAAAATGGTTTGTAAATGTAATTACCTGTCTTGAAAGGGTCTGAGAGCGGCGTTTTCTCAGATAATGTTGCGAGGAAATAACTTGCAAATTGGATAAAAAATAAAATTGCTGCAAAGTCATTGCGAAGTTAGTCTCGTTAGTCGCAAAAGTAAAGCAGATTTGAATAATACATCAAAGTGCTTTGATTTATTTGGATGGAATCTTGTTCTGGTGAGGCCTTGCTTCCTTATTTTGATGACAAGGTAAGGGCAAATAAATAGAGTGGGTCATCAAAGCTTATAGGGTAATTTAAAAACGAAGGAAACTTCTCGTAAGCGTTCACGCTGACGTTTCAATTTCTAAGGAAAAAATCAAAAAAAGTTTTTAGAAAAAGTTACACCAAGGGCGATTTCAAGTACATTTACTGCCAGTAGCTTATACCCATGTCTTCGCTTTATGATAAAGTAAAACAACCGGCCAAGTTCCGTAGAAATTGGGTAAGTAAATGTAAAATCCAGTGTTATCATTATCAGAGCCGTGCTCCTCAGCAAAATGTAGGCAGTGTGAAACTGCTAGACTTTTGTTCCCTCCCTTTCATCACTCCTTTTGTTTCACGGTTGCTCAAAAGTCTCTTGTCTACCTCACTCACTTTTGTAAGTGAAGGACAGGATTATAATACATTCACGCAAAATCATAAACTGGGAAAGATAACATAATACAGTTAGAATTAAATCATTTAAATAAATTCATTATTCTCGGGATACTTTATTCTATTCACTAGAGGTACAAAGCAAAGCTAGCATTCGGAACTATAGACATAAAAGTCACATAACAGTTTAGTCCTACATGAAATAAATGCCCTGCTTTGCAAAACTGTACCGAAGATTTTGAAACAGACGAAAACTCGGGATGAGTTATTCTAAAAGCGTTTTAAAACGTTTTAACTGGAAAAACTAGAAAATACTTTATTTTGACTCCTTTTATGGATGCTATGGCAATGATGTTTCACTGTCCGAAATATTGTGGAATATTAGAGAAAATACATATTTATTTACTACTTAATGTTTAAAACTCCCAATAACAAGTTTTAACGGTTCTGGCTGAAAATCAGTGCTGCAGGTGTATTTACCTCAGCGTAATGCTGAGCCAGCGACCGTTTCGCTTTTGCGGAGACACACACAATACTGATGATCTAATTTTCATGTCTGCGTTTTTTTTACGTTCCTTTTCTATAAAATTGTGTGTATGCTCTTATATTTGTGTGTCTTGCAAAATGAACAAATTTCTTCTTTCTTTCTTTCTTTAACTCAAAATTAAGTGCGACCTGCTCCCAGGTCGGTTAACACTCGAAGGGCAGCACTGAGTTTTTAAGTCTAGTACCTACTTTAGCAATAACCAAAACTAAAAACGCATCAAAACTGAATCAAGACCAAGTTCAGCTCTCACCGAATCTCGCTAACTCCAAAAGCCTTTTTATCGCGTCACGTCCCGCTCGGGGCATATAAAATTTCTCGGACAGCTCAGCTACCGAGTAATGCTAGGCTTTGTACAAAATATTGTATGAATTCCCTCGGGACATAATTGTCATTGTAAAAGAGAAATATTTGAAGAGTTTTGTCTGGAACGTTTTTGTTTGGATTGCGCGGGCGATTACTTTTTATGAAAGCTGTTATTGAATGAAATTGCTTAGCTTTATTTGTATGTGATTTAGTATAAGTGGCCTCACGTTACTTATTTCTCTATCTTAATGGTTGTCTGGTAGAGTTCGCTATTAAGCGATAAGACCGCCTATTGTATACTTTGTTCTTTGTTTCTGTATTGTTTTGTACTGATTTGTGGTGTTCAATAAAGAGTATTTGTATTGTATTGTATTGTTACTTAATAATAACATTAAATAAATAAATCATCATCACCATCGTCATGTCAGCCGAAAGACGTCCACTGCTAGACATAGGCTTCCCCCAACTATCTGGCGAACTATCTGGTATAACTGCAGTCGCCAACCCGCCTGCCAATATTAATTATGTATTTTACACAATAATTGACACATTATAACAAACTTATAGGCTAAAAAAAATAATAGAACCGCCTTTAAATGAAGCCTAAATCCGCCTATAGATGTCAAATTAAAATTATTTTTCGGTGTGCGCTATCTATTTACTTACTTTACTATACCGCCTTCTTTTTTTGTCTTGGCGGGGGCACTACTGTACCCCCAGATAGGTATTTAGATGCCATTTAGTTTGGTAAGGTCACATTAATCCCAACTAAATTAAATTTGATTTCTAGAAGAGTTGGAATGATTTCCCTGGATGGGCAATGATTTCCCCGACTCACTCTGTCTCACTCTGTCCCACAGGAACGCAACAGTACAAGCTCTGGTGTTTAGAAGCAAAATAAGCGAGTAAAATAGATTCATTTTCAACATAATTACCTATGGTTAATGTCTAGTTAACCATATTTTTTTCAATTTAAGTTTAATGTTTTTTTCGATAATGTATCAAAATTCTCTACCAAAAACGAATTATGCAAACTAATTATTGAAAAATAATAAGATGTGTTTATACGTTGAATGTTTGTATTGAAGAAAAAAATAATATTGACATACAGCTGACTATTCTTTTTCTAAATATAAATTTGAATTGACATTGTATAGTTATAAACTACAACACCCTCCCCTCAATGGAGATAAAAAGAATAACCTAACTACCAATACTTACACAAAACAACAATAAAGAACTAACAAAATGTATTGGTCAAGTCAAGCCCATACCTACAACGCATCTTAAATGAGCAACACGCCTTAAGGGCTTAGTTAGTATGTCAGCAGTCATTTTTTCACTCTGTAAAAACTTAACATTGATAATGCCATCACTAATCTTTTCTCTTATAAAATGAAATTTGGTATCAATGTGTTTAGTCCTATTGTGGTGAACTGGATTCAGAGCGATTTTTTGTGCACTTTGACTATCGTTAAAAAGTACAACCTTATCAGCGTTACCCGTTATATCGAAAACTAACCTTCTTAAAAATATAGCTTCTTTTGCAGCGCTAGCTAAAGCCATGTACTCGGCCTCGGTAGAAGATAACGCTACCGTCGGTTGCGGACCTGCCAGCGTGAAGTAATAACCAGTGTAGGACCGCCGGTCATACATGCAGTTTGCCCAATCCGCATCCGTATATCCACATAGATAGGAATCGGTTTTTCTGTAAGTGATACAGTAATCAATAGTACCATTTAGATACTGTAAAATACGTTTTGCGGCCAACCAATGTTTCTTTTCGAAACAATTATTGAATTGGCTTAAATAGCTAGTAGCGTAAGCTATGTCAGGCCTTGTGCTTACCGCCAAGAACATCAAACAACCAATTAAACTTTGGTAAGGGTAAGATTCGTCACATTCTTTACCTTTTTCATATTTGTTGTTGTCCAGTGGAGTTGACATATGCTTACATTCTTGCATATTAAAACGTTTCAACACTGTTTGAATGTACGTCTTTTGATTAACGCATATTTTCTCGTCCGTTCGTTTCACATTCAAACCTAAACAAAAATCTAATTTCCCTAAATCTTTTAACGAGAAATATTTTTCCAAATCGGTTTTCACGGTGACAAATGACATTTCTTTTTTATAAAATATGACAATGTCATCGACATAGACGGCCAGGATGACAGTTTCGTCACCAAAACTTTTTAAATAAACACATGGTTCCGAAGAGGTCCGTATAAAACCTATAGAAGATAAAGTTTGATTTAGCTTAATATTCCAAGCTCGAGCCGCTTGTTTCAAACCATACAACGATTTTTTCAACAAGCAAACTTTTCCTTCTTCGCCTTGTTTGATAAAGCCTTGAGGTTGTTGCATGTAGACTTCCTCTTCCAGGTCTCCGTTTAGGAACGCTGTGTCCACGTCCAAGTGTTGCATTTTTAAATCCATTTCTGCCGCTAAAGCAATTAGTGTACGCAGAGATGAATTACGAACAACTGGTGAAAAAGTCTCGTAATAATCAACACCTGAAACTTGACTAAAGCCTTTAGCAACAAGTCTTGCCTTGTATTTTACGACTCTACCATTGGCATCCTTCTTTATTTTATACACCCATTTACAAGGTATGACCTTCTTGTTGGATTTTTCAACTAAAATCCAAGTCTTGTTTTTAGTCAACGAGTTAAACTCGTCTTGCATCGCAGACTGCCAGCTTGCACTATCTTCTGTTCTGATAGCTTCAGCAAAGCTTTGGGGCTCATCAGGTTCGCTAGTAACAGCAGCATTACAATCAAAATTACTGTTATTTTTCTTAGCTATTCTGTTTCGAAGAGGGTACCGTTCTTCAGGCTCAATCATAGTCTGATCAACTACATCATCTTCGTCAGAAATATCTTCTGCGCTAAGAAATTCCGAAGTATTGTGAACCTGCTCTGTTATTGGCTCCGAGACATTAGCTTCTTCTTCACTTTCGGTTGAGACAGTCTGAGTGCTCTCCTGAGAAGTCGAAGCAACTGGCAGCAGTGGATTCTGCTCTTTATTGTAAACCAAATCCAAAATAGAACTGTCATGGACAGTCAAAGGAACAGACTGGGTGTTTTTTGCTTTTACATCTGTAAAATAATCTTCAAAAAATACCACATCTCGTCCTTTTACTAACCTTCTTGGACAACTAGGTTCACGAAACAAATAACTTTGTCGGTCGTCTGAATATCCGACAAAAATGTACTGCGCAGCTTTCGGATCTAACTTCTTCCTTAGAGCGTCTGGAATCTTCACCATAGCGCGGCAGCCAAAAACTTTTAAATGAGTTAGGTTTGGCTTTTTATTATGCCATAGTTCGTAAGGCGTCTTCCCGTCGAGAGCTCGATGAGGACATCTGTTCTTTAAGAACACAGCAGTTTCCACAGCATCTTGCCAATAACCTTTCGAAAGCGAACTATCTGAAAGCATACAACGAGCCTTTTCTACAATAGAGCGGTTCGTTCTTTCTGAAATTGCATTCTGTTGTGGATTATATGGCACTGTGGTCTGATGCTTAATACCTTCTTTGCACAAGTATTCATCAAACTGTTTGTTGATATACTCGGTCCCACAATCGGATCGCAAAGCTTTTATTTTTAATCCAGTTTCCCTCTCGACCATCGACTTGAACATAGAAAACCTATTAAAAACCTCAGTCTTAGATGAAATAAAGTATATGAAAACCATACGGCTAAAATCATCTATAAAAGTTAAAGCATATTTATTTCCCTGAAATGAATTTTCAGACATTGGACCACAAAGATCCGAGTGAATCAGTTCCAATTTATGTGTTGTTTTCTTGTGAGATTTAGATTTGAAAGGTTTTTTCGCCTGCTTACCTTCTATGCACGCGACGCAAGGGTTTTTATCAACTTCTGAGTACACAACGCCTAGATTATCCTTTTTAAGTTTGTCTAATCCTATACGACATAAGTGACCAAGACGTTTATGCCATAAACGAAAACTTGCTACATCACTTTGTACTTCGAACGCTGATAAGGGTTTGGGAGGACTAACTGTGCAATCCAGCGAATACAGTCCACCACAACAGGACCCACGCAAAACCGCATCACCTGTACACATAAAATTTTCAGAATTAAAAAATGTACAACCTTTCGTATCAAAAACAACACTAAAACCATTTTCAGTAGCTTTCTTAACAGAAATCAAATTAGTATTTAAATTAGGAACAAACACCACATTTGAAATCTTCGTAACTTTACAGTCACTCTCCGTTTTAAAATTATTTACAATAGGTACATTACCTATTCCTGCGCTCGATAAAATGTCTCCGTTTGCAATCTTTATCTGACCAGTACTAAATTCTTTGTAATTTACCAGCCAATCAGATCTTCCAGACATGTGTGCACTAGCTCCAGAATCTACGTACCACTTATCGGATGAAATCTCTTCAGTACCCGCGTTCAGCGCGCCAAATAAACTTGACTCATTGAAAGTTGATCTTGAAAATTCGGATAGTAATTTCATCTTAACCAACTCACTTGTGATGGTACTTGTAGAGTTCTCTAATGCCATTATAAGAGGATCAAAGCGAGCTGTTAATCCTCCTAAAAGAATCGCTGCGACAGAGGCGTCTTCTATTATTTTGCCTATGTCCGCCAGGTCTTGAACAGTCGACATAATGGCGTTGATGTAAAGTTCTACATTATCAAAATCAGTTAGACTGTACCTGTAGAGCTTACGTTCAAGGGCTAGACGACGACCCATGGACTTGTCTTCATAAGCCGCCGCTAATGCATCCCATGCCTCTTTTGCCGTCTTACTGTTCCGTACATGTGTGATTGCAGGACCGTCTAAAGTCAAGCAAATTTTTGCCAAGGTGACTTCGTCTTCTCTGTCCTTAGTACTTACGGGAACATCTTTTGAATAGCCCACAATAGTACTCCACAAATCTTCATGTATGAGGTACATCCTCATTTTGAATTTCCAAGTAGCGTAATCTTGTTTACCGCTAAGTAAAATCCCAGCAAGGAAACGTAAACCAGATCCTTTTGTGTGATCTGACATTTCTCACTTTTTGAAAATTCGTGTAAAAAATCACTTTTAAGAGGTGAATTTAAATTCTGACTTCACACACAACTATATAACACTATATCACAACTTATTAATAGCTTTTAAGAGCCTTTTCGTGCTGATAACGTATTGAAAAATAATAAGATGTGTTTATACGTTGAATGTTTGTATTGAAGAAAAAAATAATATTGACATACAGCTGACTATTCTTTTTCTAAATATAAATTTGAATTGACATTGTATAGTTATAAACTACAACACTAATATTATACCTAAATGAAACTTGAGAACTTTTCTCACCCAACAGTCGTTCGTTCCACGAGCGATGTGGCCTGCCCATTGCCACTTCAACGTACATACTCTTTGAGCTATGTCGGTGACTCTAGTTCTTCAGCGAATCTCCGTATAAAATCCGTTCTTTAAGGCGATTAGTGCCTTCAAATGCTGTAAATTTGGTACTTTTTAAAGCCTACTCTTCTTAAATGGCTAAGCAAAAAATTTGAAAAAAAATAGATATGAACTAACAACTCTTTTTACAACATTATCAGCAAAAGTTCGGTATTTAAATAAAGTTCAAACGAAAGGCGTTTTTTAGCTTGCATTTCCTACTGCTCCTAAACGGTAACGACTTATGAAAATACGTTAAAAAATAAAGAATCCGATGTACTTTAAACACAACGTAGCGTGAATCAATAGACTTTCTCACCACGAATAACAACAAAAACACCGAAAATTTGCAAAAGTGTGTGACTTTCTTTACTCCTCACACGTAAAGGAAAAGACAAAGTCAACATTTGGAAGGCGCTAGTCGCCTTAAAATGAATATTCTGTAGAAATTATAGATTATCCGACAAAGGCCTAACCCGCGCCAACTACGATACCCCAAACGTCTCCACAGGGCATAACAGTTCTCTAGTTCTGTAATAAGTTCCAACCCTTGGCCTAGGGGCTACGTTATTTACTGTTATTAGTTATTGTTTGTATTTATTGTCAGAAGACCTCGCTGGACCTATTAAAATCATTCCAGTGGAATATAAGACGGGCTAAATGGCCTACGAAAATTTTGGGCACTTTGTCACAATGCAATGGAATAATTTTATGTCAATTTACCGTTTTAAGATTTTTTGAGCTCTTAATTTGTTTTCCGACCACGGCCCTCTACACGTAATGTCAACTTTTAGTTCTTATTTTGTTTAGAAATCCTACTAATATTATAAATGCGAAAGTTTGTGACGATGTGACGTTGTGATGATGTGACGATGTGACGATGTGAGTGAGTGTGTATGTTTGTTCCTTCTTCACGCTAAAACGACTGGACGGATTTGGACAAAATTTTGAAAGAAGATAGCTGGTACCCTAGATTGAAACATAGGCTACTTTTTATCCCGGAAAATTGCACAGTTCCCGAGGGATAGCGATAAACATGTCAATTGCTAATTCTACGCGGACGAAGTCGCGGGCAAAAGCTAGTCCGATAATAAGGATAAAAGCCAACACTAACAATCAAATCAAATCAAATCAAATCAAATAATTTATTAAAATAATCAAATGTACAAGTAAATTATAAATGGTTAGTAAGCACTATATTATGTCTATCTATGACACAACACAACAATACAATGTATACACTATATATACAATGCTGTACACTATATATACAATACTGTATTACAATGTTAGACATGGTTTAATTATTATTTAACATTATTTATAACAAGCGGTTGTTTGTAACGGTTAAAAGCAAAAGAGCTCGGTTTAACTAATCCACGGTAGGTATGAGAACAACTACTAAAGTTAATTCAAGTTGAAATTTAATTCTAAACAAAATTCACCGGCGATTTCGAAAACAATTTCATATTTCCTGCACTTAAAAGTTAAAGTTGACTTCCGCTTCCGACATAGTTTATTAATCCCCGTAGTTTTGGTTTCGTACTATTCAGACAGTTTCAATGAAACCACAAGCAATTTCTAGTTGAGAAGTTTAGTTTGAAGGCAAAGGTTTCGTTTGTTGCTACTAAATATCTTCTGGGAAATCATCTAAATGGGTCAGGCCTTATACTTCGCTGTTAGATTTTAGAAGTTAATTTCGTGCCGCTCTGCTCACACTTATAGTCATTTATTTGAGAGTCACAGGGACAGCATGATACGAACTTCAAAATCTAATTTTGGAGTAGCCCCCCATACCGCAAGCGTCTCAAACGCCTAATCATACTACATGCCACGTCTTTATAAAATAAAATCTAAGCCTTAAAAGATAAAATCCTAACAAAACGCCGTGTTTTACTTAATACCTACGTAGCTTAAGAAATATAATAACTTAAAGTGCCCAACGTCTTTTTCACAAACTTTAAGGATCTACCGAAACTTTGAAAGGGTAAGCTTTTACAAGTTTTTTACTCGGAGCTTTTGTACTTTTAAATATATTATATTCGGCAGTCTTCTTGCGAAATGAAGAAAAAGAGATCGTGGTTTTTTTTACCCCCAATGCCGCATAAAGAGGGGTGTTTAAGTTTGACATCGATGAAAGAAAGAAAGAAGACATTTATTCTCTTTTGAAAGACACAGAAATAGAATGTTTTATTGTACAAAAATGAAACATAAAACACAGACATTAAAATAGATCAGGGGCCGTACCAATGACGTCTTAATGCGTTTCAGTTTAGGTCCGCTCGCTGTCAGATTCATACTAAAAGTGACAGCTAAAACTTGAACTGCGTCGGAATTAGGACGTCATGGTAAGGCCCCAGCAATGTATTAATGAGTGTGTGTATGTGTATGTCTGAGGAATCATAGCTGTCGAGTGGATAGATCTATATGTTCCACTGCTGGACACAGGCCTCTTTTCAAAAAAGGCTTGGGTTGTAGTTCCCATACGTACGTGATTAGGATCTTTACACAGACCATGACATTGTTTATGATATTTTTCTGAACTGAAAAGATCAAAATTTGATCACCAATTTTGTTTTTTCAGGAAGGAACTGGCTCGTTTGCGATATTTGATTAGAAAGAAAGGAAGAAAGAAGACATTTATTTATTTTACAAGACACACAAATATAAGTCTTTTCTATACACACATGTATAGAAAAGAAACAATAAAAAACACGGATATGAAAATTAGACATCATCATCATTGATTGGGCATCATTATACAATCTACAAATTTAATTACAACAAACCGGATAACTCACGTATAAAAGCCTAACCCGTGAGTTGTTATCCGGTTTGTTGTATTATGTTTGAGTCTCACGGTAGTTTTATGTTGAAAATCTACAATTTTTTGTAAAAAATGTTGCAATTAAATGAATATGAATACTTACTGAAAAAATGTCTAAGAAGAGCTTTCTTGGAAAAAATATTATTTAGGTACAATAGTATGCCTACCCTATAAAGTAACATAAAACTCTGTTTGCTATAAAGCTGTTTTCATACACAAAAATATTCATCATTTTTGTTACGTACGACCTGTCTATTACTACCTGTTCCTATCACTTTTGTAATAGAAGTACGACGGTGTCAAAGAAGTAAAAATAACTCAAGAATAAAATGATGAGTAAAACGAGACGGCATCAAAGCTAGTCGCTTATATTCTTGCCGTACGCCCTATTTCACCATTGCGACCAATTTTCAAGTGACAGTTCTGTTTACATTACAAACTCGACGAGAATCTACATTCTAACTTCAACTTCAACTTTTTGTATATGGCAACCGGTTGCTTATGGTTGACAACCACTCTTGCCAATGACACCTGACAGCAACAAAGTGTATATTGTGTTTGACCGGTTTTTAATTTTGGTTCCTAAACGAAGGTTGTAGTTGTGTGCGTTTGCTGAATACCTGGAATGGACATACACAGTACGTACAGACATTACAAAACATTTACACGGTACACCGGTTGGCTTCATATGGACCACACATTGCAAATCGAATTGTCACTTGTCACCCACAATTGACAACATTTCATATTTCTGAGCCTATAATTTTAATGGTTCTCTGTATTTTGTTTGAAAAGATGAACATGCTGACAGTTTAATTTTTTCGCTAGGGCTTGTATTTAAATTATAATTAATTTATTAATTTGTGCTTATTCTAAAAGGGCGTAACTCTGGTACTATCACAGAATACACACTTATCCCTTTGTCTTTTCTCTATAGAAAAAACACTGACGTTAATTTCAAACTGTCAATGTCAGGCCCTATTCTCCAATATTCGATTTTCGAGGTTCGCTTCGTGCTGTTCCGCTCAATACTAATATTCATTATCTTGCGAGTGAGAGAGAAGGTATGCAACGAACTTCGAAAATAGAATTTCAGAGTTGCCCCCCTTGTACTTTGAAGTTGTCAAAAATACAAAATTATGATCGATTATTTTTTCTCGTGAAAAAGGCAAAGGCGTTTCACCTATCCTGTGGTAGTATTGGTAAAATTAGGACATATTTTTAATTACTTTTTATTTTTTATAATAAGCGATATTAAAATTATATAAATATATTGCAGTGATCAGGAGGCAAAATGCTTTCGAACCATATATACATTTTCAGGTGTTATAATTAAAAATGAAATGTTGTCAATTGTCAAATTAGTGAAATAGAGGCCGAGCTCAACTTAAAGGCACATAACATACTGTACCCCATTTCCACACAAGCATCAATTTCATCGGTAAGTGCGAAGTCTTCAAACAATAGTTAAATACGACCCCAATCTAAAAGAAACCCCTCGTGGTTAAACAACGCGGCGAAGCAGACCTTATTCTGAACGCCATTAAATTTATATTTAAAATCAGCATCCACATTTATGTGAATATAAATCGTATAGAGGCAAGATAAAGTAGCAAATCGTGTGAGTGGGTGTTTAAAGATAAGTCACATCAAATGCGTATCTTAATTTAGACTGTAAGCAGGCTGAAAATCCATGCAGCCTGTTTATTATGTGTAAAAGAATTCACTGGCAACACTAAACTTGACATTTTCCTGAGTACCATTTTTGTCCCATAAAATTGAAAAACTGAATAGCTTGACATAATTTTTGTTAGTCGTAAAGCTTTTTATTTCTGAAACAGTTATTTTTCGATTAGTAACAAAATAAACTAAGTTAAACCACTGCATTCTGATGACAATTCCAAAATTCCTACATAATTTACGATTTCGTTGTGTTGTGAAAAAAAAGACTAACGAATAAATTACGAGCTATAAAAACTAACTTTATCTCAAATATTTTTAACTTATACATTTTTTTTATTCAATGATTAATTATTATAGATTTTATTATTACATAGGCATAGAATAGAGTGTTCACTCACGGCGGGCATTGGTCGCATTGAGTGTAACAGATCCTTTACAGTGTTTCAATCGATTGTTTGCAAATGGATTGGGGACAATGGATTCATGAGTCCACTCGTGGGCTAGGAGTGGGCTTGAATGCGAAACTGGGATTTACATACACTGAGGGTGCTACAGTGGGTTGGTTCGCTATTTGGGTTCGAATTTCTGTAGACATTAGAAATCGAAGTAGCGTAATGATGTCATTCGATAAAAGCTAGCGAGTGATGTTGTGGAAATACAAAAAGTTACCTACCAAATAATAACGCACCTATTACGCAACCCTGTGGCACACATACGGGTGAACGGGTGGTCTTACTGCCATTTGTATGGAAAATTTCGTTCCTTCACTTTCTAGTAAGACCTTGGCGTTATATTTAGAATTTTTAATCATTAACGGGTTTATATGCCATGGTTTGTGACACCATGTTGTAAGTAGATCCGAAATGTGATGAGTCAAAAGCTTTGCTGTAATCTATTTTAAAGCACGTCTATAAAACTCGCGTATATTCTTTTACGTTTTCTCAGGTGTGTTATAACTGGAATCTGGTCTACATTCATACAATATGTACATAAATCATGTTTTTATCCCCTATGGTGTAGACAGGCCCCAGGGTAACAAGATTAGACCCAAAAGCCACGCTTAGCGAGATTGTGGGCGTATAATGTGGAAACGAAAATCATAATGGTGAAGGTTTGTTAGCCGCTCCACCTACGACATGATTCTTAAGATATTCGCCCATTAACTCGATGGGCTTTTACCATGCGCGGGAAGAGGAGCAACTGGTAAAAACTATTGATATTTGAATATAATTTTTGAGGAAACTACTTTAGGTACTTCAGCACTTAAAACATTAAAAGCTGACGCACGTACGAATTTCCTCGTATCACGTACATATATAGTAGCGACAGTCTCCTGTCATAAATTTTACGTACTGTAACTTTTGTGGCCTGGTCATCAAATATGCGCGATCGGCAAACAACGACGCGGTATGCGGATCACTATTCATTGCACAGCCGATTCGTTAACCGCTCAGTAGTTAATCAGTAACACAAGCAATGTATTATGAAATAGCTCACCGGTCTAAACACTCGCTAAGTTGAAGCCGGGCTGTTGCAGAGGTAAAAACTGACAGGCGAACAGTAATCCAATTTACTTGTGAAATTGAAAAGGAAAATTTGGCCACCTACAGCAAAATGTGATGCGCTTAATAAGATTAGAGCTTTCTATGGGAATTAATGTTTTAGAAGCGAAATGGAGCGTTAAACACGATTCAAAGATATTGCTTCGAGGAAGATTATTGTGTTTGGGAAAAAAACAAGATTATTTTTGAATGGATGGCTGGATGCTGACCGTGAGTTCACCTGTTTAGAATACGAACTATAAAATTTACAGAATAAAAACAATAGCAACTATCCTCCATCTATCTCTGTCGAAAATTGTCGTTGATGTTTTGCTTGCTATGCTTCTGCATAGCAAGCAAACCCAATAAAGCACTTTCGCATTTTATATTTTAAAAGCAATTATAATAAGAACCGGATTAGGTAATTACACATTACATACCTACTCGGTATTTGTTTTTAAAGTATCCAGTTTACATCCACGATTATAAAGAATGCCAAAGAAATAATTTCCTAGCAATAATTAAATGTTCCGAAATTCTTAGAATTAAGTATCATCAAAAAGCATTGAAATAAATACTGTCGTACATGAAGCAACCAGCGGAAAATGAGTGTTGTTTTTGTTTAAATTTTCCTCAAGCACCAAAAAAAAGAACATTCACAATATTGAGCATTTTAAAAGGATTCCCATTTCAAATCAAAACATAATTAGGCATCGAGAGGGAATTGGCTTCTGCCAACGAAGTAAGGGAAGCTGCGTAGATTTTACCTTGTGTATAGGATACAAGAGTAATATCGTGACTTTCTTTACCTTTATTAATAGTTCCACTCAGCTGCTGAGAAATATGATTTTATACTCTATTCCCCTTATTCATAAACGCTCTATAGGTTTCTGCTAACTTAGTAATCGTTTGTCCTTATTTGTGAAAGGTAAATGTCAAAGTGACAGATAAGGACAAACGATTGCTAAGTTAGCAGAAGCTTATAGAGCGTTTATGAATAAGGGGGTAGAACTATAGATATATGACAGAAATTCACTTTGTCAATTGGTAAACGTAGTTGCCCTAAGTAAGTGAGTGGATATTAGTACAATACACGCTGAGGGTGGTTAAATAAATAATGTATCAGATCGCAGGAACTTGTCGCAAAAGCCAAAAGCGAACATAAACATAACAAATATAAACATGCAACCTGAGGCTTTCTTTTCTTCTTCCTCTATTTAAGATTAGATTAGATTAGATTAGATTATTTATTCATTCAATATAAGAGCTAGGCTCTTGTCGGTGGAGTAATCGCCACTCCACTCGTTCCTCAGCCAGCCTCTTGACCTACTGATAGTACGACGCGGCACCCACTTTCTCCTTCACCTGATCAAACTAAGTCAATCTTGGCCTTACTCTGCCTCGTCTTCCTTCTCCTTTTCCTTCCAGCAGGTTAAAAAGAACTCGCCGTGTCGCTTGGTGTCCCATCATTATTCCTCTTATGGTAAGTACTTATAGTCTCCAGTAACATTCTCTTTTCTCCAACTATGTTAAGCACTTCTTCGTTGGTTTTCCTCTCCGTCCAGTTTATTACCTGTTTTAAAATACAGCTCTCTAGGATAGGTGATAGGACGGAACTGTATCTGAACCTGTATAAACAGACCAACTTACAGCAATATTAGCTAGATACGAACAGAATGTCGCGGTAGACCCGGTCCCGTCCCGCTATTGTTCGCCTGACTTTATGATATCTCCACTCGTTTCATCTCGGTGCCATGGAGATGAGAAACTCGAAGCGTGGAAATAAATTGAAAGAAATTTACAAGACGCCTAATTCAGTACAGGCCAGTTCGTAATTGGGCGTTATCAAAAAAAAATATCCAGAATTTAACTAGGTACCTATTTTGGGTTTTTCTTACTCAGAATCGTTTACCTATCGATCCTTATACAAGAAAAAATGTGTCTCAGAATTTCCATTCCAGTTCGTCACTTTTTAGGGTTCCGTACCCAAAGGGTAAAAACAGGACCCTATTACTAAGACTTCGCTGTCCGTCCGTCCGTCCGTCTATCACCAGTCTGTATCTCAAGAACCGTAAAAGCTAGACAGATGAAATTTTCACAGATTGTGTATTTCTGTTGCCGCTATAGCAACAAATACTAAAAACAAAATAATTATAATAATTAAGGGGTGCTCCAATACAAAAAACGTGATATTTTAGCCCTTTTTCATGGCTACCACTCGCCGAGCTAGATCTCAAGAACCGTAATACCACGTTGGTTCGCATGTTACATCGGTTGTGCTCTAACTTTGAAAATGATCCCGTAGAGGGATCGAAACGCGCGTCAGTGTTTGTGTGGTGTTAGGATTAATTAAGTTTGTGGGATTTGTGTGCGTTTTGTGTGACAGCAGTGGAGGGAGGGCTTGCATGAAGAACGTATATATTTCGCACAAGCTTGGTTATCTTGCACGTGAGTAGCGGAGTAGCAAGGTAAATATTTTGTGTTCATTTAGATTGAAAATCGTTTATTTTTATTTAAATCACATTTTTTGTGATTACAATTTTCTATTTTAGTTTGAAACTCAATCACGAGACGTACGATTAGTTGGAAAAATATTTTTAATCCAGTTTCAGTCCAGGGGCCTTACGACGTCTTCATTCCGACTCAGTTCAGGTTTATGGATCTGACAGCGAGCGAACCTAAACTGAATCGCATTAAGACGTCATGGTAACCCCACAGCTTTTCGTTCCGCTTCAAAAACATTACTGATAGTAAAAACCAGTCTGTGCGTGAGTTTTACTCACTCGTTTCCATTTATTCACCTCCGTCATTTTTCCTACTACACTTTCTGGAAGTTCTTTGTTCGATACATTATTGTTTAGTTCAAAGATAAAGCCGGCGCTCGGATTGAAAATCTTTACTTATGTTTTTAATCTCGAGAAAAGCATCCTCCGTGTTTGAATACGGTCTGGACTTAAATTGTGATGTTTTAATATTTTCCCATTGAATAATAATCTTGTTAGGTATGATGTGTGTAGCTAAACCTTTAACCCGTCAAGCGCCCCTGTTGTCATTTCCTTACATTTTCTATACTCGTTGTGCACACACGGGTGTGCACACGACGCGGCCCTCGACGGGTTAAAAAAATAAATTGAATATTGTCTATGATGATTCTAGGTACCTACCTATAAAGATTATTGATCTGTAAAAAAAAGTAATGTATAAATGCTGTGTGTTCTATGTTGTTCGATTCTAAAAATAAAAAGCTTTCTAATTAGGTACACAGTGAGTTTAATTCAACTAGTAAGTTCAAAACAAGATAGGTATAGGTAGCCTTTGTTAGTTCGACGGACAATACGATTTTTACACGACTGACGTTATGGAAGTCGTGGTAGCCGAGTGGTGCACTAGCCAAAGAACGTCGAGGGTTCATCATGAGGAATTAGACACACCTACGAACCAACTCAATCGTGTATGGGAAATTTCCGATCCGCGCCGGGCCTGCTTGGAAATCGTGGCCCAAGCTGTGTCAATCTTAACAGAAGCCTGTGCCGAGTAGAGCGTATATAGGCTGGAGGTACAAGTGCCGGCACGTAAGTCTAGCGATGACCGTTGATGCGCAATAGTCGAAAATAAGGTATAGCGGGGGAGTGCAGGGGACGCGGGCGGGCGTACTCCGCGTTAAACTTACGCGCCGCCACCTGAATTGATGTGATACAAAATTGTTTCGCATGTTCCAAACCATTTAAGAATCATGTATACAATTTTTTCCAGCGAACACGAGGAACTGTTAAAGAATTTCCTCTCTGCTGATTCTATATTAACTGGGCCACCAGAACTTCATTTCACGATTATTGTTCTATCGTCACTTTCACGTCAATCTGTAGGAAAAATCGCTTACAGGGGCCGTACCATGACGTCTTAATGCGTTTCAGTTTAGGTCCGCTCGCTGTCAGATTCATACTAAAAGTGACAGCTAAAACTTGAACTGCGTCGGAATTAGGACGTCATGGTAAGGCCCCTGGACTTGATAACAAAAATACATCAGTATGCTTAGTGTAAATTTTTGGTTACAGAACACGCGTCTCGACCGCGTTGGCGTTAAAATGTCAAATACTATGGGAACATTACAGTAGGTATGCTTAGTGTAGGTTTTCTGTCACAAAACACGTCTCGAACGCGTTTGCGTTAAAATGTCAAACACTATGAAAACAGTTTGTTGCCGTTTCGATCCGCAAGTGGCGCTGCTAATTTTTCCATAGTAATTGAGACGTTTACGTGAACGCTTTCGAGACATTTTTATATGCGAAAACTTACACTAGAGGCTCAGTTTGTTGCCGTTTCGATCCGTAAGTGGCGCTGCCAATTTTTAATTGAGACGTTTACGTGAACGCGTTCGAGACGTTTTTACATGCGAAAACTTACACTAGAGGCTCAGTTTGTTGCCGTTTCGATCCGCAAGTGGCGCTGCCAATTTTTCCATAGTAATGAGACGTTTACGTGAACGCTTTCGAGACGTTTTTATATGCGAAAACTTACACTAGAGGCTCATTTTGTTGCCGTTTCGATCCGCAAGTGGCGCTGCCAATTTTTCCATAGTAATTGAGACGTTTACGTGAACGCGTTCGAGACGTTTGTTCGTGTGAAAACTTACACTAGAGGCTCAAAACATTTGAAAGTAAATCTAAAAGCTTATAAAAAACATCAAATATGTTGTCGCGAACTCTTTACTTTTTGATACTTTTTATTTTTTATTTTTTTTGCTTTTTTGAATCTTATTTTGTCATGGCTTGTCAGTCTAGTTGAAGAGAGCAGTAAAAGAGTGGTTCAGTTTTGCTGGTGTTCTCATTTTCCATTACTTATTTCACTTGCCTTAATTATCATACAGTCCACAGTTCGTTCGCTTCATATGTATGTAGGTATACAGTATTTTTAGTACAAGGTTGAACCTTTAATCCGAATAAACTCGAGCAGCTATCTAAATTCTATTACATGGAAGTTTTGCTTCTGCTTTTTTCGACGCGTTTCCTTTCCTATAACAGCGAATTTTAGACGTTGCGGCGCGTTGTGACACACTAGCTTAGTGTGGATACGCCTGAAATAATAATACTTAACACATTATCTGTGAGGTATGAAGAGATTAATGAATGTGGATAAGAATAAGAATAAGAAATTTATTTAATTTCTCCACCACCAAGTACAGTGAATACATAACACAATGAATGAATGAATGAATGAGGTATGTCAGGTTCGTAGCATGTGGAACAAAATAGTCTCTGCCTACCCTTGTGGGAAAGACGCGTGACGTTCTCGCCCAGTAAAAAGAAAGAGAAGAGAAATTTTGCACTTCTTCAAGATAAAAAGTAATCTATAACAGTACTCGTATTACTTTGTGAAAGCCAAATATAGGAATAGCTGGGAGGCTCAGGAGGAGCAGATCCAGCTTGCCAGGGACAGTCGGAATCTTTCAGCCATCTTAGTAGAATAGAAGCCGTTGCCCAGGGTGGACTTCGAGGAGGTAGATTCTGACCAATTACCACCCCTATAACAGTGTTCCTTCGATTAGTGAGCGAATTTTAAGAGTCGATTAACTGGTTCTAGAGATAAATTAAGTTCAACATTTACCCCCTTGGCTTATTTTAAGAGTCGATTCACTGGTTCTAGAGATAAATTAAGTTCAACATTTACCCCCTTGGCTTATTTTAAGAGTCGATTCACTGGTTCTAGAGATAAATTAAGTTCAACATTTACCCCCTTGGCTTATTTTAAGAGTCGATTCACTGGTTCTAGAGATAAATTAAGTTCAACATTTACCCCCTTGGCTTATTTTAAGAGTCGATTCACTGGTTCTAGAGATAAATTAAGTTCAACATTTACCCCCTTGGCTTATTTTAAGAGTCGATTCACTGGTTCTAGAGATAAATTAAGTTCAACATTTACCCCCTTGGCTTATTTTAAGAGTCGATTCACTGGTTCTAGAGATAAATTAAGTTCAACATTTACCCCCTTGGCTTATTTTAAGAGTCGATTCACTGGTTCTAGAGATAAATTAAGTTCAACATTTACCCCCTTGGCTTATTTTAAGAGTCGATTCACTGGTTCTAGAGATAAATTAAGTTCAACATTTACCCCCTTGGCTTATTTTAAGAGTCGATTCACTGGTTCTAGAGATAAATTAAGTTCAACATTTACCCCCTTGGCTTATTCATAAACGCTGTATAGGCTTCTGCTAACTTAGTAATCGTTTGTCCTTATCTGTGAAAGGTAAATAATGTCAAAGTGACAGATGAGGATAAACGATTAATAAGTTAGCAGAAGCTTATAGAGCGTTTATGAATGAGGGGGTTAGAATATAACCGCATATAACTATATTTATAAACTTGTATAAAAAGTAAAATTTTCTAATATAATTAAAGAATTAAAAAAACAATAAAACTTACCAAGCTTGAACACATGCAAAACATAAACTAGTATCGTCATCTGTTTGCAGTCTTACCATCATTTTGCAGCGTTACCATTTCTTTGCCAAGTCTGATCCACTTCTACAAAGACTAACCCCCTTATTCATAAACGCACTATAGGCCTCTGCTAACTTAGTAATCGTTTGTCCTTATCTGTCACTTTGACATTTACCTTTCACAGATAAGGACAAACGATTACTAACTTAGCAGAGGCCTATAGTGCGTTTATGAATAAGGGGGTTACCCTCTCATTCATATAAACGCTCTATAGGCTTCTGCTAACTGAGCAATCGTTTGTCCTTATCTGTGAAAAGTATTAATGTCAAAGTGACAGATAAGGACAAACGATTATTAAGTTAGCAGAATGTTATGTCACTACGTCGACATTGGCGAAATACGCCTTGCTAAATCAAAGCAAGGGCGAAAGCCATAATTAAAAGAAAAAGAAAAAAAAAAGTTAGCACAAGACTATAGAGCGTTTTGCAAAGTCTTATCCTCCTATTGCGAACGCAACCCTTATTTCCGCACTTGTTTCGCGGCCCCGAGCGCGAGACAGTTTGAAATTGAAAAGAAGACTCAAGGAAAATTCTCTCCGAAGAGGAATCGCAGTGTAAGATTGTTATGAGTTGAAGCCATGAATATTTTGATGGCTTACCTTCATACTGATTGGGGCTTACTAGACGCACAGTGCGATGGAAGGCAGAAGTTGTGAGTAGGTATTCTGTTTTATTCTTTACTAGCGACCCGCCCTGGCTTCGCACGGTATATTATGCATGTATTATACATATAAATCTTCCTGTTGATTCACTCTATCTATTAAAAAAACCGCATCAAAATCCGTTGCGTAGTTTTAAAGGTTTAAGCATACATAGGGACATAGGGACAGAGAAAGCGACTTTGTTTTATACTATTTAGTGATTCGTTTGATTATCACAACCTTTTCATTATAATAAGCTTACGAAATAAACACAGGGTAAGCAGAGCATACAAATTCTACTGCACGCCATTGCACAAAGGCCTCAGTGAGGTATGGCAATATTTCAATTTTTTTTTACATAAAAGACGCGATAGCAAAAATATATGTTGTGTCGACTGTTCGTGTTACTCCTGGAAGAAGGACTTCGCAAGTCCGAAACATGTTGAGCAATCATCGATCGTAATTACATGACATCCATACTTATAAATATTTTAACAATGTGTCAATCTCACGGAAATTTTATTAAAAAAATTAATAACCCACATGAGTTAATCGGGTAAAACTTCCAGACGAATTTTTACCAAACAAGGTTTAAGAACCCTTGGAAAGAAAATCACAATATCGAAATCGATCCATCCGCTTGAGAGCTACAATGCCATAGACTACACACACAGCCATGGACGTCAAACTTATTTATTGTATTTGCGTCAGGTGTTAAAAACTTCCTTTATGCTTTTTATACGCTTCTGTTCCCCTCATATTTGTGACATGATGAATTGGCCCTCTTCAATTGATATCGGAAGTTTGAATACAGAGTACGCCATATTTTTCTGGGCTGTTTTCTTTTTCTTTTTCAGTCTAATTACATAGAAGCTGGTAAAAATAGCCGTTTTCTTTTGGTGAACAGTAAGGGTGCGACCACACCGCCGCTTAAAAACGGTGACGTTACGGAATCGCAACAAAATGTTTGAAGAAACGGTGAGAAAACGTGACGCATACGACACGTCACTGCGTATACACGGCGGTTTGGTCGCACTCTAAAGTGATATTTCTTTTGTAATGTTTATGTAAGTTTAAATACAGACAGCCTTAATTGTAAGTTTTCAATATTCACGGATAAGTTCACTCGAAATTATTGGGTACTAGCTGTTGCCAGCGACTTTATCTGCAAAGAATTCGTTTATCGCTACCCCCCGGGAACTACGTAATTTTCCGGGATAAAAAGTAGCCTATGTGCTATTCCAGACTTTTCTCTATCTATGTACCGAATTTCATCCAGATCCGTTGGGCCGTTCTGGCGTGATTGAGTAACAAACAATTATCCATCCATCCATACTTTCGCATTTATAATATTAGTTAGATTCTTTAGTTAGAAGTTAGATTAGATAAGCGGGATATGAACCGCGATTACCTTTATTGAGCACCCGATATTTCCCGATATTGTAGTTTTACGTAAGCTTAGGCAATGTACCAAAAAATGACCAAAGTTACGATATTTTCTCATGGAATTTTCTCATACTAAACTAAAAACCTCGCTTGTACCTCGCCTATCTTTTCGTGTACCCTGCATTAGAACATTACAGGACAGTTGGGTCATGGACAATTAGAGTTCAAACGAGGTTCGTCTCTTAATGGGTTCTCTAACCAAACACCAAGCAGCTACTAATTTACTAGAGAGAGGCAAATTTATTCAATATTTTATCCACCCACAATCATGCTAAGCGTCGCCTTTGGGTCATGTTACCTTAGGCTCTGCCTACCCCGTAAGGGATAAAGAGGTGATCTATCGATGTATATATGTTAGAAGAAACCATAACCTTCAGTATTTCATAATTATTAACTTTAGTTTGACGTCACGCGACCCTGATAAAACGGGTATGGACAGGCAGCAAAATGATTCTATAGATACCATGGGTTCCTTTTTTTACAAGCATTTCTTTGGTGTCATCTTGTTAGTAATTTATCCACTTTCAGTAGTTGGATTGACGTGAAAATTGGCATTCTTATGCAGGCAAGTGATAATACAATAATTGTTAAGGGAAATTTTTGTGGACCGGAAAAAGATCGTCGCCACAGGAGGGAACTCTTCACTCTTAGTCCGATTTTGGAATGCATAATGTAGCATAGATGACAAAACAAGTACAACAACAAAAAGTTAAGTCAGCATAAAGTTAAAATTATTTCTTTTGAGGTTCTTAACCACAAAAACTTGTCTCGCTGAAATTCAAACATTTGGACCAAAACCGATCAAACATATCGAACGTCCGTAATGGGGTTAATCTCAAAGGACCCAAGATGTATAGACAAGGTCAAACAATATAATGGAAATGAATTCCTTTAGGAGGGATGAAAAATGGAAAGTTCGAGAAGGGTCGACCCATTGACGTGACTCGGAATGTAGAAACGGTTGGATTTACTAACAAAAGCTCTTGAGGGTTTTAGATTAAGCGGAGAAATATTTTTCGACGGCTGACCCGGATTTTGATAATTAACTTTGATATTTTAATCATTGTCTAAGCTGAAATGGAGCGTGTTTTAATTTTTGCGGTTTCGGCGAAACACACTGCAAGAACGGCAAAGGTAAGTTAAAAGAAGAAAGAAGAAATGAGATAAAAGAGAAGTAGGTGTTGAGAATACAGCTATACAAAATGGCAGCTGTTTTTTGACAAAACTCTTAGATGACATGCAAGGGTATAAGTACCAAAGTACTCACCGTAAAGGAACTAAGATTACCGACATGGCTCTGGAAATTGCACATCTTAAAAGGCTACTCTGGCTTCTCTCATAAGACCATCGATTGATTAATAAACTGGTCTGACTAATCTGGGTATGGAGGCAGAGGTACAATTTACAGTATTACAGTTTCACACCTGCAGGGATAGAAGCTCCTATTTACAATCCTAATTCGAAATCACATCTTGATAAGTAAAAATTGTTGTTAACTCCATTTGATAGTAGCTCCATGTAGCTCTGTAATTTATACACCAGTTACATCGTCTGTGACCAGAGCAGAACTTCTATGGAGCGGGTATGCTTTAAACTAAAACTGCTTCAAGTAGTATTAGTTGATTTCCTGCCTTTAAAAATAAGTTCGTATGAAAATTTAAGTTTTTAAGAGATCCTTTTTACCTACTGATGGTACTTTTTTATAAATACAACAAAATGGAGCGACAAGCTGATTAGGGTCGCGGAATTAATCGCAGGAGCCTATTTAAGACTTTAATTATTTTTAGGGTTCCGTACCTCAAAAGGAAAAAACGGAACCCTTATAGGGTCACTTTGTTGTCCGTCCGTCCGTCCGTCCGTCTGTCAAGACCCTTTTTCTCAAGAACGCGTGGAGGTATCAAGCTGAAATTTATATCAAATACTCAGGTCTACTGTCCCTTGTAGTTGTGAAAAAATAAAACTTCTAAGCCATCGCAATCAATAGATACAGCCGTTTATGCCGCAAATTTCCGCAAATTTTCGACTTTCAAGGGAATCGAAACCTACAAGGTACTTCACGTAAACGCAGAATCTTAGAATTTGGTATGAAGGAATTATATGGTCTTATAGCACAGATTAAGGAATAATTGCGAAAATCGTAAATAGGTATGTATGTATGTATGTCTGTATATATCAGTGACCAATATAAAGTGACCCCACACTGCGTGCATTTTGCTTTGTAGCAGGGCTCTGCTTAAACTGCTTTATTGATATTTCTAGATAACGGCACGGAACCCTCGGTGCGTGAGTCTGACTCGCACTTGGCCGGTTTTTTTTTATCAAAATCCACAGGTGACCATAGGGCTGGCTCTTTCCTCGGGCAAAGCATAAGTATTGCTATCCAACGAGGAAACGCAGCCAGCATTATGGGCACCCTGCCCAATGACAACGATCAGCAAGTCTAGCACGACAGCGCACAAGAGTCGCGTCGCGCGCGAGATAGATTGCCCGTCTTTTTCTTACTGTTCGTTCTAGAAAGAGATGGGTAATATATCTTGCCCGCGACGCGACTCTTGTGCGGCTGTCGTGCTAGCCGGGCTCGCCGATATTTGTAAATATAGGTATTTAGGATTAGATTAAGGTAGATTAAGGTTTCATATATTATAGGTATATTTTTTTACATCTTATATTGATTGAATAAATACAATCGCAGGAAGGAAGGGATTATTTTTAATCGGTTTCAAAAATGTAGATAGGTACTTAGGTATTAGTTTTTAGTCTGTGAGTCAGTGCAAATCTAATCCAAGCAAATCTAATCAAATCTAATCTAATCAAATCTAATCTAATCATTAGGTATCTAATCCTTCAAAAATATCAGTAGTCAGTGTTTACATATTACACAGTTAATTTATAGAGGGAAAGTACATAAGTAGTAACATTAAGCCTTTTCTTCTCATCTCAAAAGACTCCCAGTTTAATATCCTCCGACATTATTACCCAATAATCGATAACGGAATAAAGCGATTGGCTAATAAAAGCAAATAAGTGGAACCCAAAGCAGGCACGAAAGAAGTCTGCTACTGACATCTATTGTACATGCGTGCATTGCTAGCCAGATAAATAAGTAAATAAAAAAAAAGTACCTAACATACACACATACGTACATAAACCACGTCTTTATTCCTTACTGGGTAGTCAGAGCCTATAGTAATAAGACCTATAGGCCACGTTTAGAAAGGGGTATCAAAATAGTGATGGGTTGCTAGTCACATCGCCTATAAAATGATTTTAAGATTTTCGCCCTTCCCTCGATGGGCTTTTACCATCTGCGCAGGAAGAGAAGCAACTGGTACATTCTATGTTTTTTCTTTGCTCCCAGACCAGGATGGTAGATCTATATGCCTAATCTATAAGTTATGGACTGCAAGCTGTTGCCCAGTGGCTTTGTCTGCAAAGAATTCGTTTGTCGCTTTCTCTCTTTCGATAAAAAGTACTCTATGAAGTTACATAGCGAATAACTAATAATATAAATGTAAAAGTTTGTGGGTATGTATGGATTTTTGTTACTCTTTCACGCTAGAACGGTCAAACAGATCTGGATGATATTTGGCACAAAGATAGATTATAGCTTAGAATAACACATAGGCTACTTTTTATACCGGAAAAAGTGTAGTTCCCGCGGAATAGTGATAAAAAAAATCTTTGCAGAGGCATTATCTGTGAGTTCCTCTCTCTCTCTTTCTCTCTGTCTCTCTCTATCTATCTCTTGAATCATTCTATTGATGAAAAACGCATTAAAATTTGTTGCGTTTCTTGGTAGGTACTTAGTTAAAAAGAAGGCGTACAGATACATAGAAAAGCAACTTTGATTCACTATGTAAAGATAATGTAAAAAAAAGTTTCCAGTTAAATTGTCCGCCGTTGTACGCCCCGCTGCTCGTGGCCAATGACAGTAAAAAGGCATTTAATAAATGTCGTACGCTATTGTTACGGTTTTATCTCAGAAAAGGATTTCATAGTTATTTTATGGAACAGCTCACAAATTTAATACTTTTTTAATGTAGGTTGGTAAGTGGGCGTTTTCAAACAAAGTTGTTGGATCACTCGATGTTTCAAAATTTAAAAATTTTACGTTGTTCCTACTCAGAATTGAGAGCTCTTTTCATTTTAATATGTGAAAAAAAGTGTCCCGTTTTTTTTCGATTCACTTACGCAACCACTCCCAATTAATTTCTATGGATGGTAGCGTAATGGAAATATTTTATCTATACAAAATTTTGGGACATTTTTTTTCTCCTACTAGAATTAATAGAGCTCTCGATTCTGAGTAGGAACAACGTAAAATTTTTAAATTCTGAAACATCGAGTGATCCAACAACTTTGTTTGAAAACGCCCAGTTACAGTCAGCTGGGGTGACTTTGATTTACGGGGTGACTTTAAAAAGTAGTTTTAATGACAAAACCATTGTTTTTTATTAACGTTTACTGCTTCCAATCGATGTCTTCGTCGATCTCCTTTGCGTCTACATGCCAAGCATTCACCGGATATGGATAATATCGATTTTATAGCAATTTTAAAATGATCAAAGTAGCCCCAAAATTACCAAAGTCACCCCAGTTGACGGTAATTGTAGGTAGGTTCCTACCTTAGGATGAGACATAATAGAAAGGAAACGAAGAAACGTAAAGTGGAATTTATTAAACGTACACACTAATAAATGAAAAATAGGTGACAGCGTGTATTGTTAATATAGCCACAAACTATAACCAGATGTAGATTTTAGTATTATGAGCCGATATTAAAACAAATTGTTAATTTAGTAATAACTACACGTACACTTATTTGACACATGACAGTAGATGAAAGTTAACACTAGTGACAGTTGTGACGTCACGTAGCTAATTGCGAATAAAAATGAGATACATTGCGTGCTCAGCTGGATTATTTTATGAGGGAAAAATTCATAGAAAAACATAATTATATTCATTAGGGCCTATACTAAGAACTTGTACAGTTTCAGGTGGTATAAAAAATTCACGCTGTATAAGTAGGTACAAAAAAAAAATTCGGTGTGCGCTAGGAGTACCTAGTATTGATTTGTTGGAAGTGTGTGCCTATTAGGTTTAGCACGGCACTATTATTATATTTGAGCTTTTAACGTAACTCAGCATTTGAAAATCGAGAAATGAACAATCGATCATCCCTTGTTTTCCTATACACATAGGGTTTTTTCGAAATTTATATGGGACCACCCTCGAGATTTAACGTATGTGCGTTTGGCCTAGTGGTATAAGGTGTGGAATAACAGTGCATTCTCTCAGGTGACCAGTTCAAATCTCGTGTAGAAAAAGTTTTATTTTTCTTTTTATTTTGTTTTTGTGCGAGTGCGTGTGTGTTGTGTAGTTGGGCACGTATTTAAATATCGAAAGTTAAAATATCTACAATTAAAAAGTCGACGGCCAAAATATCGAAAATCAGAATGTCAAACGATCATAAGGTCGAAATTCTAAATATCGAAAGTATATATTATCGAATGGTATAATTATCGAATGACTAAATATCGAAAATCAGGATGGCGAACGATCAAAAAGTCGAAATTCAAAATATCGAAATTATATTATCGAATGGTACCTTCAGTCGTCATTGAGTATAATCTGATCACATAAGGGTGCTCAAAAATGTCTTAACATGCACTCCAACGCCCTCACAGAAAACGCGGGCAACATAGGCTAGGTTAGGTTAGTATTGCGTCAAGGCGCTTCGCGCCTGAACTAGGCGTTATAGGAGCTCCGCGAAGCGGAGCTCCGTCGACTTTTTTTCGTAGCTATTCAAAGTTATTTTGTTCATCACACATTTTACTTTGTCATGCGTAACATTTAGCCGCATGAGAATTGAATAGCGACGAGAAAAAGTCGACGGAGCTCCGCTTCGCGGAGCTCCTATACCGCCTACTTCAGGCGCTTCGCGCCTTGACGCAATACTAACCTAACCTAACCTATGATGCCTGCGCTTTCTTACAGAGAATAGGGATTATTCGGCATTTGAGCTGTAGGAAAGTGAATCGTCAATATAATAGCAGTAGATGTTAAGATCGTTCGCTATTTCAATTTTCGATATTATAAACGTTGGGTTTTTGATGGTCGATATTTTGTGTTTCGATTTTAACATATATCGAGCATTCGACTGTAGATATTTAGAACTTTCGATATTTTAGCCGTTCGGTATTTGAATTTTAGATATTTCAGACGTCGATATAATAATAGGAGATATTTAGATCGTTCGATATTTTAATTTTCGATATTTTGACCGTCGACTTTTTAACCTTAGATATTTTAAATTTCGATATTCAAATACGTGCCCGTGTAGTTTTTATTTCTGCCGGCACTCCCGGAGTCCGGAATACTAAAAATAAAGTATCTAATTAATCATGACACATGAAATGCTTACCTCGCTAAAGACTTTCACTCTCCTGGGTCTTGTTACTTTGGTAATTTCTAAGATATAATAAATGCCAGCATAGTAAACCGTCCGATCGGAAGATAATGTGTTGTCAATGAAGCCCTCCCTATGGGGGTATGGTGGCTGAGATAAAAGGGGACAGGACATAGTGCCAACCATAAAAAATATACAAATTGATAATCCTTTAAGTACTAAAATTGAAGGATTCTGCGGTATGTTCGTGTAATAGTTGTTGCCGGTTAGTATGCTTCATTTAATTTAGAATGAGGAACCACAACAACATAATTATATTGCGGATCGTGAACTGTAATCTCTTTACAATTTGTACTGGAGTAAAAATTAACGCCAAATAAAGAGACATTAATAGTACATTACTGCAGAGGCCGTGAAGTAAGGGATTGCAGGACGAGATTGGGGTACACGGATAAAGTGAGTCCTGCAATCCCTGTTTCCGGCCGAGGATTGTATAGTGCTTTTCTCAAGCAATGTGAGGAAATCAAGTAAACTTTGTTTAATTAGCCGCATTTTTAATTTTTGAAACATGCCATTTGAACAAACTATTGCTCGCGCCATGTTTAACCGCACACCCGCCCCGCGCCGCCGCACCGCGCCGAGCGCACCCGCCGACCGCACCACATTACTTCTTGGCCTAGGCCGTAAATGTGAAACTTCTTGGCTTCATTTCGACCGCACGACATTACTTCTTGGCCTAGGCCGTAAATGTGAAACTTCTTGGCTTCATTTCGCGACATAAACGCGTACATTTCCGAGCATGCTTGAGAAAAACAATTTTATTTCGCGGCTCCAAGACTATGGCACTGTACTATTTGCTAGGTTAGAAATAATGCTTTATGAAATATGACAATGGAAACCAGTGGCGAGTACCTATCATGCTGAATATTTCCCAAACATTCGTGTAACGGAGTAGTTACACTAATATTCGGAACCGCTAACGCTTCTTACCCTAGTCTCGGTACGATTCGTTCAGCGACCGGTAAAACAAGAGGCCCCATTGTCAGGTCTCATATCTAGATACCTCCATACAATTTTATACCGTCTCCCGCCACTGTGAACGCAACCCACCCTCTCTCATCATAAGACTCACAGCAAACGAACTCATAAAATTGTCCTTGGATACGGCGCGCAAACTTATCACAACACTCCTCATGGTGGAAACTGAGTTCTACTACTCAGTTATAAAGTTTAGGAGATGTTGTTATTAAATTTGTGCAAGCTCTTAGACACGATGGTTAAGCACTCAATGTACCCTTTATCTAAGATTAAAAAGGGGGGTTTCCGCTAGATAGTCAGGGGAGACAGGTGTTGAGAGATGATGAAATGTGTTTAGCAAGGCATAATTTTTTAAAGTGAAGCATTTTCTTCAAGTAACCTGGAAAATATATACCGGTAAACGGATTAGATGGCAATGTTTTGGTAGCGTCAATATAGGAAGAGTTAATAATACTGAAAATTCCTTAAAAATGGAAACAGCTAAGCACAAACAGACAGACGGACAAAACAAAACTGTAATAAATGTATATAGGTTCCTTTTTGTTATTAAGGTAACAAGAACTAAGAGACCGCATGATTGTGGGCGTATGGGTGATAAGGGGAATCAAAACTCAGGCAGTCTTAAAAATTACTTCTACACGTCAACAAATAGACAATTTAGCATGCAAAGTGTGCCTAGCTGGGAACGTCTATGAGCAACGTTTGAGGAAGGAAACTGATTTAAATATTTAAGTACACTTGCAGCGGAAACCCGAGTTGACTTGCAAGTTGTTAAGGAGTTCAAAAAGAACTGAAATTTAATTTGTACACGATGTAAACTCTAAAGTAGGAGACACAGTTTGAGGTTTTCAGATGATTCAGTTTGTATCTTAAATTCTCTCAAAGACGTCGTCAAGGGGGGATCATGAAGGCTGCTGCCTCCTTCTAGAAGTTTACTCTTGCTTCACAATACTGCATATACTTTTTTCATTCCCATCCTCTATACTTCTTCAAAACCATCATCGTTTGGATTGACTTAATACCTGTCAAACTGTAACGTGACTGATAATTAACTTACAGAGGGCACGGCTTATCTTCAGACATCTTCCGGCTGATATGATGATTATGAGTGACAGAGACAAAGCAAAGCTTGACTGGAGACTGAAGACTTGAATTTCACGCGTTGCTTCTTACGCGTCACATACACAACTTTCTATAGATGTTTCTTGCGGTCGACAATGGTGATCTTTCCAACAGCTTTGCGGGTGGTAGGGCCTTGTGCAAGGTCCGTCCGGATCGCTACCACCATCTTACTCGCTAATCCTGCCGCTAAGCAGCAGTGCTTGCGCTGCTGTGTTCCGGTGTGGAGAGTAAGACAGCCGGGGAAATTACGGGCACAAGAGGCATTTCATCTAAGTCCTCTAGGTTGGCAACGCATCTGCAATCCCTCCGGGGTTGCGGGTGTCTATGGGCGGTGGTGATCGCTTACCATCAGGTGACCCACTTGCTCGTTTGCCTTCCTATTCACATAAAAAAAAGCTCTAGTTTAAAAAAATGACAATTTACAAAACCCTTTGTGGCATATTTGAAAAATATTTTTTCAATTTTTTTATTTCGATTTTATACGAAAAGGAAGGCAAACGAGCAAGTGGGTTATCGGATGGAGATGCACTATTCTCACGGACACCCGCAACACTAGAGGATTGCAGATGCGTTGGCAGCAGAAGGGTAAGGTAGAAGAAGCGGAAGCACTGCTGATTGGCATCAGGATGAGCGTGTAAGACAGTAGTAGCGATCCGGACGGACCTTGCATGCAAAAATTTATTGATTTTAAAGAATTTACTTAAATATTTTAAGAAGTTAAAAACAATGGTCGAATTTGGCATACCTTCAAAAATTTGCAGGTTATTTTTTTAGCAATGACTTAGCCGTTTTCGACGACTCCTTTAAAGTAAAAACACACCGAAGGGGAATAGTTGCCCGTTACTGGTACGAACCGGCGAAAACCGGTTTACGTTGCTCGGCAAGTTCCAAACTTCGCTTACTATTCCAACTTATTTGCGTTTTTGATTCTTTTGAGCTGTTGAGTTTCCTTCAAACTTTATGTAATTCATGGGCTTTTATAATTTAACAGCAATGGCAAAATGAAAATTCGAACTGATCAGTAGGTTAGGTACACATTAAAAACATAAATGTGAAACGATTGCCAAGTAAATATGCGTTAATATGCGTTATTGACTTAGCCGATAAAAGAATTGATGTACCTATAGGTATGGGTGCCAACTTCTGAGTAGAAAATCCTGCATTTATTTCACTTGGGATGCAATTCAATTTTACACTTTGACTCAAGAGTTGTAAGTTTATATTATAAAGGCAAAATTTTCCAAATCATCTGCGAATATTATGTAGGATAGAATAAAAGACAGTGTAGGCAAAAATCACAATTTGAAAAAAAAAACCTCATTTATACATATAATTAGTAACATAAAACAAATTATACTTATAAATATTGCGTCAGAAACATGTTAAGAAATTTTCCTCTTAACATTTAATACCATCCCACTTGAAATATAGTGTAAAACTAACTTCAGAAGCAATGATACCGACACTACTACAGCTACCATACCACTAAGAACTACTAAAATCAACTCTATGTCGTAGTACTCTGTCCACGGCATGTTGGCTATAGGGGTCCGAAAATGTCTGGCACCTCCGTGTCTTATAACATGCTCTGTCCACCAAACTGCACGCTCCAAAGATGACATAGGCTGGTCATGCATGATGGACCTTAGGCGGATAACGTTCTCCCGGTAACTGAAATAAGATTAGGGTGTCTTCAATAGTTTTTAGGGTTCCGTACCTCAAAAGGAAAAAAACGGAAACTTTGTTGTCCGTCCGTTCGTCTGTCAAGACCCTTTTGCTCAAGAACGCGTCGTATCAAGCTGAAATTTATATCAAACTAGCTGTTGCCTGCGACTTTGTCTGCGAAGAATTCGTTTATCGCTATCCCGCAGGAATTTTCCGGGATAAAAAAGTAGCCTATGTGCTATTCCAGACTATTCTCTATCTATGTGCCGAATTTCATGCAGATTCGTTGGGCCGTTCTGGCGTGATTGAGTAACAAACGAACATCCATCCATCCATCCATACTTTCGCATTTATAATATTAGTTAGATTAGATTAGATATCCCTTGGAGCTGTGAAAAAATCAAACTTCTAAGCTAACGCAATCAAAAGTTACAGCCGTTTATGCCGCAAATTCCGCAAATTTTCGAAACTCGCAAGTAAATCAAAACCTACAGGGTACTTCCCGTGAACTCAGAATCTTGAAATTTGGTACTATCAGCCAAATATGTGGTCTACCACCCTAAGGTTAAAATTCCTTTGCACGTCTCAATATATATAATGTCGATAAGAAAGTTCGACTTTAGCGACATTTTCATTTGATAGGAAGTTGGATGAAAAGTGGTAGACCACATATTTGGGCGACCGTATGAAGCAATGTCTTATAGCACAGATAAAGGAAAAGTTGCGAAAACCGTAAATATGTATGTTTGTCTGTATATTATTATTACAGTGACCAATATAAAGTGACCCCATACTGCGTACATTTTGCGTTGGAGCAGGGCTCTGCTTACACTGGTTTATAATATTTATAGATAATGGTACGGAACTCTTGGTTCGCGAGTCCGACTCGCATTTGGCCGGCCTAACCAGGCCTTAGCCTGAGTGGACGCTCGAGTTGGACGGGCGGGGGGTGTCGGGGCATGCGCATGCGGCGTACATGGTTCCCACAGGTTACCTATAGACCGAACACTTAAATGGGTCCTCGCCCGCGCGGTACAGGGCAGCGGGGTAGGACGACAAAGGGGACCGAGAGCCTGCCACCCGCACCTCTCTCGGTCCCCTTTGTCGTCCTATCCTTCACCCCTGTACCGCACGGGCGACGACTCATTTTAAGCGGCCCGTCTATAGCCATAATAGTAAAGTTATTTTCACCTCACTAGCTCGGAAAGCCTTTTTTGTTTGTTTGACATCTATTGAGAAAATCGTTTTTTATCCACACGTGCAGAAAGAGTTTTGACATTTGAAGGCAGCTTAATGTTGTTTTTTCAATTCTTTCCTCTAGGGAAAAGGCAAAGGTATAGAACCATACAGCCAAGTCTTCGATATCATTATTTTGAGTATTGGTAGTTCTAAAAAGGCCAAAAAAGCCTAAGTGATATTTGACAGCTAACAAAACGTAAAACGTTAAAAGTGCTGAATTTTTAACATCACAATTAATGAATTGCACAGAGTAAAAAACACTAAATACAGTCTTACAACTTTATTTTAATTCATAAATGCATATCAGCATTCAATATTAATCTTCATTCTTGTTGTAAAAACGGATAAAATGATCTGTCAGCACAAGTAAGTTGAAATGCGAAAAAAACGCATCCGAAATAATTAAAAAAAACTTAAGTCAAAAGGGGAGTAGTTCCATAAAGACTGGATATGCCTAAGCTGTTTTGCATTACATATTTTTGATTTTACCAATATTTCTATACTTCAAAATTATTGTATTGACATCTTTGTCAATACAATGGTAAATAAAGAATAATTAATAGTACAAACCCTTTTTCTCATTTTCCTCGCTGTAGTGAGGTGAAAAGTTTTGTGTTTTACACGGGTGAAAAGTTATTTTACGTCTCGTGTGTTGAAACACTCGCTACGCTCAGGATTCTATTTTTGAACCACTCGCTTCGCTCGTGGTCAATCATAGAATCCTTTCGCTAGCTCGTGTTTCAAATGAACACTCGCAGGTAAATTACAACTTTCCCCCCTTGTATAACAAATAACTATTGTTATGCAAGGCTGCAAAGTTCTTAATCGCGCCAGGTGCAGAACTAAATCCACAGCTGTTGAGGTACACGATTAGGCGGGAAGTCGTAGATATGAAAGGAAATAACACTCACCTGAATTCCAGTGGGTACGAAGATGATGACGAATGTAAGAGTTTTGAGACACTAGGTGTGTTTCTGAGGTGTGTAGAAATGTATGTGTGTATGTGTGTCTCACAGAAAATTAAGCACTGCTGAAGGAACAGATTTCAGCGATGAAAGAAGATATTAAATATATTTTTCGATTAAAGCGGCAAGAGGCGCAAGCGAAAACATGATGCCAAGATGGCGAGTATTTTCGAAGTGTGACCGTAGACAACCCTTTTTTTTTTTTTTTATAGGTTCATGAGAACTTTTTATTTAATGATTTGAATACAGGGCAATTGGCCTGTCTATGCCCCCCGCCTTGAAAGGATGATTTCAAAATAAGATGAGAAGAAGAATACTTAACAATTAGTATCAATGAATAAGGAAATTACTTGTGCATACTGTTAACAAACTAAATTAAATGAAAGATGCCGAACTTGGTTATTATTGTGACGGCAAAGGACATAAACGTACTACAGGTCGCTTAAAATAACCTCTATTGGTCTTAACCGTAGCAATACGTATGACTCCATCTCTGCCCGGATGTACTTCTGTCACCAACCCTAGTTCCCACTGAAGTGGCGGAACTTTATTGTCCTGCATAATAACGACAACTGTACCAATATCTATATTAAAATCTCGAGTGTTCCACTTAGCACGTGACTGAAGCGTATTTAAATATTCGAGCGACCAGCGGTCCCAGAAGGATTGTATCAGTTTATCTATGAGCTGGTAACGCTCTAACAAATGCGCAGGTTCATCGCCTATGGGCACAGCTGGTAGAAATTTAAGCGGTGTAAGAGTTAAAAAATGGGATGGAGTTAGCGCCAATGGCTCACTAGGATCCTGACTTAACGTTGTACATAACGGGCGTGAATTAACTACATTCTCTATCTGGCAGAGGACGGTGTTAAGTTCTTCTAATGTAAGGATTTGAGTTCCTACAACGCGATATAAATGCGATTTAATAGTTTTTATTAATGGCTCCCAAGAACCAAAGTGCGGAGCGTTTGGCGGTATAGTTTTCCATTCAATTTTATAGTCAGACAACTCATAAGCGAGAGCCGATCTGAAGGAACTTGAAGTTACGAACTTGTAAATTTCATTTAGGTATCCCTTTGAACCTACATAATTAGTTGCATTGTCGCTATGCATAACGGAGACCGGTCCGCGGCGCGACAAAAAACGTTTGAAAGCTGATATAAAAGTTGCGGTACTTAAATCAGATGCCACTTCAATGTGTATTGCGCGAGTAGTCATACAGATAAATAAGCAAATATAAGCCTTTTGGCTTCGAATGCCGCGTCCTCGTTTGAGAGTGACATTTAATGGTCCACCGTAATCGCAACCTGTGTGAATAAAAGGTTTAGGAACAACTTGAGTTCGCGTGTCGGGTAAATCGGCCATTATGGGATACACCGGTTTGGGACGTGTCCGAAAGCAAAAATTGCATTTATCGATGCGTGTGCGAATAGTCCGGCGACCAGATATGATCCAGTACTTATGCCTTAATAAGCTGAACAATAAATTAGGGCCTGCGTGACAGTTATATTTATGATAATGATCGACGATTAGGTCCACAATGTGATCTCTGCGAGGTAGTAAAATTGGATGACGATGATCGTAGGATAAATCCGTGTTCGTTAATCGACCACCTACTCGAATAAGACCCTTTGACAAGAAGGGAGCAAGCTTTCGAATATATTTAGCGCACGTTTTATTGGAAGATAATTTCTTCAATTCGTCCGGGAAGTGAACTTTCTGTAAAACAGATAAAATTTTGTTTTCAGCGAATTCTAAATCGCTTGCGCTTATAATATGATTACGCGGCAGTAACTTAATAAATCTATAAACATGAACAACCGTTCTGACAAGTTTATTCCATGAGGAACAACGAGCAGCCATTTGACATAGTAAGGGGACTTCTTCTACTGGAGCAGTAGAAGCGAGAGATATGGTTTTCATCTCGGGAACGTCTTCTGATAAGTCAGGTTTGAAAGGTGTGATAGAAGGCCATGTCTTTTCGTCCATGATTGCCCACGAAGGACCGGTAAACCATAGCGGATGGTCAAGCAATTTGGATGGCATAAGGCCACGCGAAAGGCAATCACTTGGATTATCTACACCTGGAATATGGTGGAAATGTTTTGGGGATAACAAAGACTGAATTTTTGATACCCTGTTTGCAACAAAGGTTTGAAAGCGGTGCGGTGAGGAATGGATCCAGTGCAAAGTCACCGTGGAATCCGAAAAAGCGTAAACATTCTTAATAGTACAACGAGTGGAGTAATTATTTATTATCGATCGAAGAAGTTTCGCTAGAAGTAAAGCTGCACATAGTTCTAGTCGAGCCAGAGTGACATGTGACTTTCCTGGCGATACCTTGGACTTAGAACATACCAATGTGGTGGTGCAAACACCATTATTGTTTGAGTGTAGGTACACAACAGAACCATAGGCCCGCTCACTAGAATCGCAGAAACCTAGTAAGGTTATCTCGCTGTTATCGAAGACATTTAAATGACGAGGTAACTTTAATTGAGATAGAAGCGGCAATTCGGACTGGAATTGCGACCACGTCTTTACTATGTGATCGGGTGGAGTGTCATCCCAATCCAAGTTTGAAGCCCACAGTTCCTTAATTAAAAGCTTAGCGAGAACAATCACTGGGCCTACTAAGCCCATAATATCCCACAACCGTGCCACAGTCGAAAGTATGTTGCGTTTCGTGCAAGAGCGATCGGAAGGTGAAATGGTAAAAGCAAAGTTATCCGTTGCGGGCAACCATTGCATTCCTAGTATCTTAAGTGATTCGTCCTTATCTAGATCGACTGGGTCGGTTAAGCGGTGTGTCTCTGGTACATGCGACAACAATTCACGCGAGTTGCTGGACCACTTCACAAGCTCAAAACCGCCTGCCTGGAACATGGCGATGAGCTGTGGAACGACTGTCACAGCAACGTCCATATTCGAAAACGAACTGGCGATATCGTCTACATATAAATCGCGTAGAGCGAGACGTGAAGCCTCAGGGAAGTTATGCTTTTCCTGTTCAGCAAGTTCATGAATCGTGCGGATGGCTAAATAGGGACTCGAACGTAGTCCGAAACAAACGCGTTCAAAAGTGAAATATCGTAGCGGTTCTCTAGGATCGAAACGATAAATGATTTGCTGATATGGGCGATCTTGATCCCTAACTAACACCCTTAAAAACATTTGACGAATGTCGGCGGTAATCGCGATTTCATATAATCGAAAATTTAATAAAATATTAAATAAGTCTGGTTGCAGTGGAGGACCGACGTGTAGAATGTCGTTCAGCGCAACGCCGGAATCGGTCGCAGCACTACCGTTTAATACGACACGTAACTTTGTCGTGAGTTTGTCTTCACGGACTACGCCATGGTGCGGTATAGTATAACCTTTACTATTGTTTTTAGGTTCCGAAGTCTCGACTAGATAGCCGTCGGCAATATATTCGCGGATAACGTCATCGTAACGTTGTTTATATATGGGATCATTTTTAAATTTACGTTCGAGGCTTAAAAATTGATTACGCGCGGTTTTTAAAGAGTCGCCTAAACGATCGGTACTATCGTGAAACGGAAGTCCTACTATAAAACGTCCGTGTGCGTCGCGAGTGGTTGTCATAGAATAAAAATCTTCACAAGCTTTGTCCTTTGGGGATAAAATGTGCTCATCCTTTATGTCATTTAGGTCAAACAATTTACCTAAATCATCGTGAATAGAGTCTTCGGTCGCGAAGTACGAGACTGTGCTTTCCGTTTCCGCAGATATTTCGACCTCTCCCATGACTACATATCCTAAGGTGGTCAAGAATGCAGATGGTTGATTCGGTAAACCAGTTACTTTACCCGGCAGTAGAAGGTCGACAAATAATTTTGCACCTATCAAAATATCGATAGGCGAAGATTTATAAAACTTTTCGTCCGCGAGTGGAAGGCTGTTTAAATACTCGAGAGAAGTTATATCTATCGGTGCGATAGGCAACCGTTCGGTTATGCGATTTAAAACCAAAGGCTCCATGGAATAAATTTTATGAGGCGAGTTTCGCGGCGAAAATATAACGTTAACTTTACCCTTAGCCACGTTAGTCTGGTCTCCTAAACCTTTTATAATGGTTTTGCGATTTAATTGTTCGACTGTTAATCCTAACTTTCGGCAGCAATCCGAAGTTATAAAGTGATTTTGAGAACCTGGGTCGATAATACAACGACACGAAATCGGTTGGAAACATTAATACACGCCGTCCCTAATAAAACATTTGTTTGAGCGGAGGGTGCGGGCGATTGAACGGCAGTCCGGTCAACCACGTTACTATCAGCTGATAGGTAAGAAACTCCACTTGTATTATGATGTATAATACTATCAGATTGAAGAGTCGGTGCGGGCGCGGGCGCTGGAGCGGGTGCAGAAACGAGACAGGTAGCATTATGTTGCTGATGCGGCGTAGGTGGGACAGAGACGCGAGACTGTGAAGAGGCATTGCTATGCAGCGCGGTTAACACGGCTTGTGGCGCCGCGTGCGCTGTTGGCGAAACGTTAGAACTACAACCGGCCGGCCGGGCCGTATTCATAGTAGCGCCGGCGGTATCGGCCTTCTGCATATGAAGTAGCGAATGGTGTTTTAAACCACATGAGCGACATGTTTTTACACTTTGGCAAGAACTCCATTTATGTTTGGAACTTAAACAGTTGGTACAAAATCCGTTTTCTTTTATGAAATTGTATTTTTTATCAGGTGTTAATTTTAAAAAAACTTTGCAGTCGTAAATGAGCTCATGTGTTTTATCACACAAGATGCATTTATTATTATTACCTACAGTAGTTGCCTTTGAATTAGCGTTTAAGTAAGTATGCGATACTTTAGGTATACATGGTTTTTTCGGCTGTTCCGAATCCTTTGCTAAGATCTTCGGACTAGCAGTTGGATTTGTTCTTTGAACGATCTTTACTTGGGTTTTTAAAAAATCTATAAAATGTTCATACGAAGGTATTTCTTCGTCACGAACCGACATCTCAAACAATTTCGAAGTCTCGCGGTCTAAACGTTTCAAACCTAAGTAAATAAAAATGTAATCACATAGATTGGGTATTTGCAAATCTTTGAGCGCGGCTATAGATGCGGCATATTTATCAACAAATGATTCTAGCTGAATATGACTTGCGGGGTTCGGAAGTGGTTTGATGTCAAAAATAGTATCCAAAAAGGTTGTGGCTAAATACCTCTTGTCTTCGTATTTATCAACTAACGACTGCCATATAGATTCGTAGTTGCTTTCGTGGGGTGAAATACCAGAAATTATTGTCTGAGCCTTGCCCTTTAATTTGCCTATCAGGTAGTACAATTTTTCAGAGTTATCTAAATCTGTGTTTAAATGAACATTTTTGTTGAACGATGCGTAAAATACACTCCACTGGGTAGGAATTCCGTGGAACTCGGGGATCTCGATGGGTCCCAACCTGACTAACGAACGTTTGCTTACGCATTCATGAGAGGCGTTTGGAGTGACCTTGAGTGTATTATTTAATAATAATTGATTTTTAACACGTCTGATTTTACAGTATAAATCTTCAAATGCACTCCAGGAATTGAAATTTGGAACAAACTGATCGTCAATCTCCATTTGGGTCGAGTTTATATCATGAAGACATTTAATATAGATATCGCGAATTTCATCAATTGTTTCCGTGGCAGAGATAAAATCATCGCGAGACTGGGGATTATCGTTAACAAATTTGGAGCCATCGTAAATTCGCTGGATTCGGCCAAAATATGTTTCGCGACATGTTTGAAGCAATATTAATTGCTTTTGGAGTGCGCGTTCTGCGCGAGCAGTAAGCCTTTCGGGCTCGGGCGGAGCCATCTTGAATGCTTATGCTAACTATTTTAAGTTTGTGTAAATAAACTACCTAATGTACGTTTATGTCGTCTCAAAGAAACTATTTATATGCGTTTATGAACTTATGAAGTTAATTCAGCTTAGGTAAAAGAAGCACAAACAAATAGACGAAACCGTGCGGGGTGCGAAGAATAGCGGAAAAAGTGAGGTTATGCGGTAAATTTGACGAAAATGAGGATAAAGTCCTCACAGGAGGCACCAAAACTATAATCGCGCCAGGTGCAGAACTAAATCCACAGCTGTTGAGGTACGTAATCGTACGAAGATATGAAAGGAAATAACACTCACCTGAATTCCAGTGGGTACGATGATGATGACGAATGTAAGAGTTTTGAGACACTAGGTGTGTTTCTGAGGTGTGTAGAAATGTATGTGTGTATGTGTGTCTCACAGAAAATTAAGCACTGCTGAAGGAACAGATTTCAGCGATGAAAGAAGATATTAAATATATTTTTCGATTAAAGCGGCAAGAGGCGCAAGCGAAAACATGATACCAAGACGGCGAGTATTTTCGAAGTGTGACCGTAGACAACCCTTTTTTTTTTTTTTTAATAGGTTCATGAGAACTTTTTATTTAATGATTTGAATACAGGGCAATTGGCCTGTCTAGTTCTTGTTTGGCGCGAGTGCCTGTATTGAAACCCGAGCAAGCGAAGGATTCTATGATTGAATCACGAGCGAAGCGATCGCGAGCGATGGAAGAATTTCAAATTTCAAATTACTTGAGTATATGAGTAGGTGAGGTGGTGGTGGTCGTGGTGGTCGTGGTAGAATGGTGGTCAGCGCGGCGTTCGAATTTCAAAAACCTTTTCCACCCCAGAGGGGAACAAGCACTTTTCCACGCAGATTTTTAAGGAGAAAGACAGCCCTTTCGAGCAAGTGGGGTGAAAACGAATTTTTTGCAGACGAAATCGCGGCAACAGCTGGTACATAATTTTTATTATCATCCCAGATAAGGGCATAATGAATTGTACATTTTTTATCTGCTGACCTTATCTAATCTTTATAATGTTATAAACTTGTAAACTTAAATCATTAGGTATCAGCAGAGTGACGAAATGACAAGGCAAAACAGAAACGGATAAGCGGAGATATCGGAATCTAAAAATAGCTTTGACGTACAATTATTTTAGCTGATACCAACTTTTGCAAGTCAGTTTGTTCAGGGCGCTATATTTTCAATAGTTTTAAAAATTTCCGATACTAAAGCGTTAAAACTTCTAAACAGTTTTGTCAATTTATTGAAAATATTATTGGTCTTTATTCTGTAAAAATTAAAAAAAAAAAATTATAAAACTGCATCTAATCTAACTAATATTATAAATGCGAAAGTAGGGAAAAGTGGTCACCATTCGTACAGTTTTTAGATTTCATTTCTTATTTTTTATTTAATTGTCAAATTTAGCTAATTTATGTACCTAAGTGTATAGCGTAACAAATATATTATTGTAGTTTGTTACAAAAAAGTTCGAAACTATTATGTCAAAATGTTAAAGAGTTATAGCCATTTTTCAACGATTAGGTGTGTGTACGAATGGTGACCACTTTCCCCTATAGATGGATGGATAGATGGATGGATGGATGGATGGATGGATGGATGGATGGATGGATGGATGGATGGATGTTTGTTTGTTACTCAATCACGCCAGAACGGCCTAACGGATCTAGATGAAATTTGGCACATAGATAGAGAAAAGTCTGGAATAGCACATAGGCTACTTTTTATCCCGGAAAATTGCGTAGTTCCCGCGGGATAGCGATAAACGAATTCTTTGCAGACGAAGTCGCTGGCAACAGCTAGTTTAAATATAAAACTATTTACACTAAAACTTTAGATTAAAAAAGTGGCCCCAAGCGGCCGGCCGTATAGTGCCACAAATGCCACGCAGAACAATTGCAATGCTTAGGGCCTGTTTCACCAATCTTTAACTGTCAGTTATTTATGATTCCGTCTCTATTTATTACTACGAAACAGACAGAGACGTCATCATAGATAACTGACAGTTAAGGAGTGGTGAAACAGACCCTTAATCTTCTGCGCTACCAAGCAAGTAAAAACCATCCGAGGCCTCATTAGGTTTCTCAATGGTATTCGAAATTAACAGATTCCAATGATTTACGGTTAATAACATCACACATATTATCAACGGGATATAGACAACCTCCCGATATTTTGACGCAGTTATGTATCACCTCGGATAGATTCATGATGTTTGCAACTGCTTTAAAATATCGCGAGCTCATTAAAGGTAATCTCGGTCTACATCCCGTTGATAAAGTCCAGTGCTCATTGATCATTACTTCAATTTCTTACCTTTTATCCTTTATAACTTTCTCAATGTCATTTCTAAAGGCCTCCACTTCAAGATCCTTCATCATGACTTTTAGACCGATTTTATGCTGCACATATTTTGCAGTGTTATAGAACTGATCAGCCAACATTGGGATTCCGATTAGTGGCACACCAGCAGTTAGGGCTTCGTCTGTGGACTGCAGGCCGCCTTGCGTGATAAAGAGTTTTACGTTTGGATGTCCTATTAAAAAGAAAATAGTAATGTTGTACTGTTTATCTTCATACGTAAGGAAAGAGACTGAGCATAATGTGAAAAAATTTACATACACATACACACATATAGTCACGTCTTTATCCCTTACGGGTTAGACAGAGCCAATAGTAATAAGACCTAAAGGCCACGTTTAGCACGATTAAAAAATTATGAAAAAAAAATTGGTTGCCTGTAAAGTCGGTATACGGGCGAAAGTTTTACGTGACAACGACTTTGAGTGGTAAAATAATTTTAATGTGAATATTCATTCGTATAGTAGGAAGAAGGATGAAATAATAGTAACAATTTAAAACATTTATTTATACAAAGAATTATATTTAACACTAACTGTGCTCGAGTGGAAGGGACGCGTGCCTTTCACTTTTTATGTCTGTCTCTCTCGCTCTTAGGCGGGCTAACCATGCCCGAGTGGAAGGGACGCGTGCCTCTCACTCGCTCTCATTGTGAGCGCATAACGTGAGCGGAGCGTAACGCAGTTTCTTGAAGTGTCACCCGGCAAACCAATTTATAAGACGTTGTCACGTCAAAATAATTATTTTATATTAAATTTTAATTTCACCAATTTTGCATTCAATTTTTTTTTCAAAGAAAATATTTTAATTTCAAATGCAAGAGAAGCACTTTGGTATGTTTTGTTTATGAAATTTACTGACAATTTAAAGGGGGCGAAGAAAATGCTTCGTGTAATACGTGAAGTCTTGAAATAACTCTGGAACAAATTTAGCAGTATGCTTAGTGTAAGTTTTCGGTCACAAAATACGTCTCGAACGCGTTTGCGTTAAAATGTTAAATACTATGAGACAGTTTGTTGCCGTTTCGATCTGCAAGTGGCGCTGCCAATTTTTCCATAGTAATTGAGACGTTTACGTGAACGCGTTCGAGACGTTTTTATATGCGAAAACTTACACTAGAGGCTCTGAATCTCTAGTGTAAGTTTTAGGCATGACAAAGGTCTCGAACACGTTCGCGTTAACGTTTCAATTACTATGGCAAAATGAACAGCGCCACGAGCGGAACGAAACGACAACTAAAATTTCTCATAGTATTTGACGTTTTAACGCAAACGTGGTCGAGACGTATTTCGTGACCGAAAACTTACACTAAGCATACAGGTCCCTATTTCACCAACGTGAGAACTGTCGGCGACATTTGACAATTCTGTTCACATTACAAACTCGACGAGTCTACGCCGGTTGGCTTCATTATTGAATGCGCTTTGCATTTCTTAATGTCACATTACGTCGCCAACAATTTTTTTGCATAAAATATAGCAATATTAAAGGGTTCCTTCAACTTACTCAAAAGATCAGATTGCGGGAACCATTTTGAAATTCTAATATTTTTCGTCCGTCCGGGCAGAGTATCGGCATTCCATTTCCACAGAACGTCGTATGGCAGCTTGGATAATGCTTTGATCATGTTTTGCACTTTTCCCGGAGGCAATGAAGCTGGGTTGACGTTTGTTCCGAAACTGATATAAATCACACCATGGACAGATGAATCTAAATAAGATTTCAATTCCTGGGAATATACAAAGAAACAAAATAATCAAACATTCAATTTAAGAACCATTACTAAACAATAGTTTGAGTAATAGAAGCCAAAACAAAAGATTAACCCCCTTATTCATAAACGGTCTATCTGTAGTCTTCTGCTAATTTAGCAATCGTTTGTCCTTATCTGTCACTTTGACATTTACCTTTCACAGATAAGGACAAACGATTGCTAAGTTAGAAGAAGCCTATAGAGCGTTTATGAATAAGGGGGTTAGCTTTAAGCAATACAGCTAACAGGAGGATAAAATCCGTTTATTGGCAAGTTATAAAGTACACTGTACAAAAAATTACATGATTACCTCTGTGGTTTATGTACTCTAAGTAAGGAAAAGTGAATACTTTTGGTAGGGACCTGAATGTACAAAGTTAAAAGTAACCATTTATACTTCATTTAATTTAGAATGAGAAACCACAATAACTTTATGTTGCGGCTGGTCAACTATTTCTTACCTAGCAAACAGTACAGTGCAATAGTTTGGCAGCCGCAAAATAAAATTGTTTTAATGCCACTTTATTTGCGTGGCGTCAATTGTTACTCTAGTACAAATCGTAAAGAGATTACAGTTCACAAGCCGCAATATAACATTATTGTGGTTTCTCATCCTAAATTAAATGAAGTATAGGTAGGTCCTAGAACAACGAAATATTTTACGTATTTCTTAGTGAAACAAAAAATGCTAAGACTTCGTATTTCTAGCTATTGAACTAAAATAATGATTTGATTTAACATGATACTCTTGAAATGAAGCCTTACCTTAGGAAGTTCTTTTTGTTTATTTTGATGTAGGCCAGGAGTATACACCAACCCTGGAGGAACAAGACGATTGCCATCCCAAATAGGATGTATGGTGAAAAACGACATATCAACATTGTTTTTTAATTCGCTTAAAGGAGGCGTGTCTGGGCCAAACAATCTCTTTAGTAACTCATTTTCAAGCAGTTCCACTTCGTAGGTTAGACTACGGAACTTATATTCATGGTAATATTGTTCAAATCTCTCCCAAAGAGACAAATCGCTAACCTTTTCTAGTAGACCATGCGGATACAGAACAGGGTGGGAAGCGGCTCCAATTGGATCTAAATTATCAAATACAGGTCCCAGTGACGAAAACTGAATCACTGGTGCTTTAACAACGTGAGAGAGTCCCAGAGTCCATTTCACCCAAGTTTCAGTTATTAGCAGATCGAAAGTGTCCTTTTGATTTTCGAAAATATCTTTAACTTCATCCACTTGCATTTGTACTTCAGCAATGTCTATCATTATATTCAAAAACGCTTTGCTTGAATCGAATATGCTTGTCTTTCCTCCATCTATGTGTGAATTAATTACTCTTTCATTCCATGGCTTGTATGAAATATCGTGTAGGTCGATTTCTGTCAGATTGGCTGGTGCACCTCCCTTAGGATACTGAGGGTCTGTTGTAATGACCACTACTTCATGTCCTCGTCTTACTAGTTCGTTAGTCAAAGCTCTGAATACCACTTGATGGCTTATAGAAGGAGTGGGGTACACGGCTAAAATTCTAGCACCTTCGGTTATGTAAATGTAGCTTAACATTAAAAACGGTAACCAAGAGTTTAATAGCACCATTGTGAAAAAACTGTACTGCAGAAGAAATATTTTTTGTCCCTTTTATATACATTTTTTAGAACATCATTGCGATAAGCTGATAAGAAAATATTTTGCTCCTGTTCATTTTAAGGACTGATGTGCTTCCTTTCAATCTCATTTCAATGATTCGTAAAAGGCAGCATAATGTAGTGTTTAAAAATATTTAAATGATAGTTAATAGTTCCAGGTGAACTTTCTTTAACATACATGTTCTGTATCTTTCTTTATAATATTTCATTTTATTTTACTTCGGAAGCAATCTATACATATAATAAAATCGTTGAGACCAAAAAATCTGTACATTGAATATTTAAAAAAAAAACCGACCGGGTGACTTAAAATAAGTAACTGAACATATTAAAACCATTTTTAAAATTTTTGTTTGTTTGTTTGTTTGTTTGTTTGTTTGTTTGTTTGACTGAGCATCACGTAAAAACTACTGAACGGATATTGTTGAAACGTTCACAAATCTATTTAAATACATTCAGAATAGGATCTAGGCTATAGAAATATTGGAAAATATTAGAAAAAGGGGGTGAAAAGGGGGGTTAAAGTTTGTATGAAGAAAAAAAATTAGATTGTTCTAGAATCATGAAACTCAGAATATATACTCAGTAATACAAATAAAGAAATACCTGTTTTAGCATTTTTTTTAAATCTCACCCAGAGTCGCAAAAAAGAGGGTTTTGTGTTAAAAAATAATGAACTTCATACACCTATAAAATAAAAACCAATGAAGTTTAACTTTTTAAAGTTGCTACATATACTTCCGATCTAATACAGGTAAATATAATTTCTCAGTTTTCTTGAAATTTGATTTTTGAGTTGATTACGCAAAAAATAGCAGAACTCAAGAAAATCAGCTTTCCTCGGTAAAGTAGTTGGTAATAATTACAAATACAATAATACTACGAAGAAAATAGATAGATACGAATGTACATAAGACATAAAGTCGGAAAAGTGTGTAAATTGTGAAAAAACATTAATAAAATAATTACATTCTGCACAGGTATTTTTTCAATGAAGACATTTTTGTCCAACCTAACTAAACCTAAATTGGCGTCCTAAATTGTGTTCTTTACCTAACACCTAAAGTTCAATATGAAATACCGTTACTTTGTTTTTATTTATTGGGCTATAATTCACAGCGCGTTCGGTTTTCGAACGCACTCTTATTTGAAAAGCTGATATTATTATGAGGGCGGCGTGAAACGCTTGGCTGTATGCTCTCAGTACCTTTGCCTAAAAAAAGCAAAATCCAACGGCGCGTTTACGCCTGCGCTACGAACATGTCAGAATTTTATTGTGAAAAAGTTGGTAAATGAAATAGTAAAAGTTTCTGTCCTCAGACTTTATATAAGATTTTTATTGTTTTGGTTAAATACCACACTGCCCAAGAATATACATATAACGCTGCGCTGCTGGGCCTTAGCGCAACATGTATATTAAACAATTCAAGGTAGGCTTGCTTACAAAATTTTCACAAATACTTAAAATCTGAATGTACATAATAGTACCTATTCGAGAAAACTATTTGAATGTGCCTGTTTCAGGATTAGTACATACTAGCTGTTGCCAGCGTCTTCGTCTGCAAGTAATTCGTTTATCGCTATCCCGCGGGAACTACGCAATTTTCCGGAATAAAAAGTAGCCTATGTGCTATTCGAGACTTTTCTCTATCTATGTGCCGAATTTCATCCTGATCCGTTGGGCCGTCCTGGCGTGATTGAGTAACAAACAAACATCCATCCATCTATCTATCCATCCATCCATCCATACTTTCGCATTTATAATATTAGTTAGATTATTGCAAGGGTATAATAATAATAATTTTGATATCGAGAATAGCTATAAAGTATCACAAAAAACACATGCGGACGAAGTCGCGGGCAACAGCTAGTTGAAAATAAATTGATAAAGGTAAGGCTGTCTGTACGCGTGTAGATAAAAAATGAAATGTCATGTTTTAGTTTGATTAGGCTAAAACAATTTTTATCCATTTGTTTGTCTGTTCAGTTTGTAAAAAATTGCTAATGCTGGCATTGCTTAGTCAAAATTAATTATTTATTCATTAGATCAAACATTCAAACTGCAATGTTTAAAAAATATTTCTCGGCAAACTGTAATAATAACTTTTGACAGAACGACGTCTGCTAAATCAGCTAGTTTCATCATTACTACATGGTATAAAACAAAATCGCTTTTCGCTGTCTGTCTGTCTGTTTCTATGTATGCTTAGATCTTTAAAACTACGCAACGGATTTTGATGCGATTTTATTTATAGTAGATAGAGTGATTCAAAAGGAAGGTTAATATTGCATAATTCTACGCAGACGAAGTCGCGGGCAGAAGCTATATATTTGGGAGGGAAAAAACTGGGCCACTTTTCATACAACTTTCTACGGGAAGTGATCCGGTTTTTTTTTCGCTCCCGAGTAAATCATTACTACGTATAGCATAAAATAAATTCGCTTTCCGCTGTCTGTCTGTCTCTATGTATGCTTAGATCCTTAAAAAGACTACTACTACTATGACTACTACTACTGTGACTACTACTACTACTACTACTACCACCACTACTACTACTACTACTACTACCACTACTACTACTACTACTACTACTACTACTACTACTACTACTACTACTACTACCACTACTACTACTACTACCACCACTACTACTACTACTACTACCACCAATACTACTACTACTACTACTACTACTACAACCACCACTACTACTACTACTACTACCACTACCACCGCCACCACCACCACCGCCACTACTACTACTACTACCACCACCATTGCTGCTTACGGCCCGGCCGATTTAAATTGAATTAGAGTGCCGCAGTGGTCTTGTCAATACTTCTTTTCATTTTATACATACATACATTGTCATTCGTCCTACATTATGAGTCCCAAATTTCAAGTCAATCGGACCAACCGCATAAGAATAAATAATGACAGAGTAGAACGGACTTTTGACCGCGTCCAAAACGCCGCCATTTATATACCTACTTCCCCCTTCACGTCGTTACGCCCCTCTGTCATCCAGGCGTGTTGCTAGGGTTGCTTACTGTTAAATATTATACTTACGTCTAAAGATAATATCACTAAAATAGAAGTTTTTAATCACTTTGAAGTCATTATTCTATTATAGTTTTACAAAATATGAGATTTATAAATCATTAGGTACCTATGTTAGGTATATGTTCCAAGATCGGTAGTTCCAAGATGAAGGTCTGTACGGAACGCGCAAACAGCCAAACGCGCGTGCGGTGACGCGACGCCGGCCGTGACAGCCTGACTGAGTAGCTCGCTTAGCGAGTACTCTAATATCGTGACCTTGAGTCCGGCCGGAGCGGACGGAGTTTCCGTTCTACTATCTATGTTCTTATTTATTCTTATGCCAACCGCTGAAGAGTTCCCTCCTGTGGAGACGACCTTGACTGGGACATCAGAACTCCACTGCCTGATTATTGTATTGTTATCCGACTTACATAAGTATACAAATTTTCAGCTCAATTGGTTAAAGATATCTGCTTCAAAATTGAGTCGCAATATTCCACCCAGACAAACAAACTCACATACACATTGCAAATTATTAAAAAGCTTGTAAAATATGTATATTTTTATCACAATTTATTGTTATCACAAACCTATCAATATAATTAATTACAGAATTACAGTGCACAAATTATAACAAACATGAAACATAAGTTAGGTACAATCTCTGAATTCCTAAAGTCATCATAAATGCCATCATATACATAATTATATAAGTTTTTAACAAATTAGTTAATTTACAGTTTTTCCTCAAGATGGTTTAAGTTTATCATCAACAAAAAATAGCCTTTAAATTATTTACCAGCTAAATATTATTACGAGGATATTTTTATTGAGCCTTTTGTTTATTTCGATTTCCAATTTATCATTGTTTTTTGCTCAAATAAATGTTTTTCTTGCACTATTAATAGAAATATAATATGTTGTCTAATCTATTTAGTAGTTTCTTAAAATTTGACATTTAAAATATCACACGCAATGTATAATTTTTCATGACTGTTTGTTTTTAGCGATTTTTTATTTGGCACAACCCTGATTACGTTTAAAATTTTGTATGGAAATACCGTGGGAGACCCCTCAACTTTGCCTACTTGGCAGAAAAAAATATAATTGCTATTGTTTTTAATGTTCCCGACTTAATCTCACCGTCAACATAACGGTTAAGAATTTAAATTTCAGACCCTTTTAAAAAATACCACAAATTTTATTACTCATAATCTTCTAGGCAATGTTGCATTTTTTGGTTACAATTTTGCCTACAACTTTAATGGCGTTTACTGTCGAAAATAAGAGCTTTTTAGGCATTATGAACCATAAACTCTGAGGCTTATGGTTTCAATTAGCTTACAAAGCAACGAGGGCCACAAATAACGTATACTTTAAGAATTATTCTTGAAAAACATGAAATTCCATGCAAAGTTGCAGCATTTTACGATACTTAGATAGAACAGAAACTCATTTTTTTTTTCATCAAACCCATACGTGTGGGGTATCTATAGATAGGTCTTTAAAAATGATGTTAAAGTTTCTTAAATCATTTTTTTCTAAACTGAATAGTTTGCGTTTCCTGTAACTTCTAAAATAAGAGAATGATAAAACTAAAAAAAATATATGTTGTAGATTACCATGCAAATTTCCACCGAAAATTGGTTTGAACGAGATCTAGTAAGTAGTTTTTTTTTAATAATTTCTGTCTGTCTGTATAAGTAACCAATATAAAATGACCTCACACTGCCTAGATTTTGCTTAAGAGCAGGGCTCTGCTAACACCGGATTTTATAATAACTTGGCGAATTTGTAAGGACTCGCACTTGGCTGGTTTTTTTTAAATAGGTAGGTACGTCAAAACAGTTATTTCTATCCGCGGGAACTTTACACTTTCTCGGGATAAAAGTAGTCTGTCAATCAAAAACAGTCATCATCATCATCAGCCTATGTTCGTCTACTGCTGGACATAGGCATCTCCCATGGCACGCCACTGAGTACGATCCTCAGCCACTCTCATCCAGCTCTTGCCAGCCGCCTTTCGAAGATCCTCGCTCCACCGAGTCTGAGGACGTCCTACGCTACGTTTGCCGATCCGTGGTCTCCACTCAAGAACTCGTCTACCCCAACGGTTATCGGTTCTTCGGCCCATTGCCACTTCAGCATGCTAATGCGAATCAAAAACAGTGCAGCTTGCTATTAGTGAAAGATTTTTTTAATCGGTCTACCTGTAGGATTCACTTATTTCTATCCCCCGGGAATTTTGCATTTTCTCGAGGAAAAAGTAGGTAGCCAATGTCAATCAAGAACTGTAGGGGGGAAAATGCATCTTAGAAATAATAAATGCAGGGTCGTAAAGATAAGGCTGGAAGATTTATGGTAACACGGAACGAATTCGATTCATAACAGGTGCTTGAAACGTTAATTTTTTTATGATGACACAAAGCAATCACTAGGTTATTAAAGTTTTCCCCGGCACGATTCTATGGAAACTCTACTTTGTAACTACAAAGTATGTTCCGAACAAGAGCCAATAAAATATTGTGAGATCGTAAAAATATAATATACTAGCTGTTGCCAGCGACTTCGTCTGCCAAGAATTCGTTTATCGCTATCCCACGGGAACTACGCAATTTTCCGGGATAAAAAGTACCCTATGTGCTATTCCAGACTTTTCTCTATCTATGTGCCGAATTTCATCCAGATCCGTTGGGCCGTTCAGGCGTGATTGAGTAACAAACAAACATCCATCCATCCATCCATCCATCCATCCATCCATCCATCCATCCATCCATCCATCCATCCATCCATCCATCCATCCATCCATCCATCCATCCATCCATCCATCCATCCATCCATCCATCCATCTATCCATCCATCCATTCTTTCGCATTTATAATATTAGTTAGATAATAAAATTATCAAATGGGGAAATATCGAATGACTACTAATTCGTTACACCTGCTGATCGTAAAAATAGATTAGAAAGTTTGTTGTGGTGTTAGGTATACCATAACTACATACATAGACAAACCTACATTCTTATACCTATACATACCTATTACATAGAAATATTAGGAGCTGTTAACATTCTTTTACGTTATCTCAGTAGAATAATGAAAAGGCACGTTTCTCACGAACAACGCATATAATATGATGTGATATGATATAATGTGGATGGACCCAATGTAGTTTTTATGCAGTCGGTTAAAAAGAAAATACTCTCCCTTAGATGGCTTCACGGACAGTCTAGATTTGAACAAAAACTCCATGCAATACCTATTTAGTACCGCAACTCCTCAATTTGTAGTTGACGAAGATAAAACAATAAAATAACACACTGCGCTTCCACACATTTAATGTTAAAACTTAAGCATGTCTGCTACGTTGTGTCACTCTACTCTAGCCTATCCTAAACCAAGTAGTAGTGTATTTAAGAGCACGATGCACCATTGCAGTATAGCCCACCAAACGAAGGAATCTCGCGGGAAAAAACTCGTGTATAACAGTATTTTGGCATAGTTGTAGAGAATCGTAGAAACTACATACTAAAAGTACTGATGGTTAGGGGTGGAGCACGGTGGCTCATAGCAAAAAAATATTTGAGACGTAATTAATCTACATAAAATTATTGGAGTCTCATGGAGCTTGGACTTTGCACTTTTTGAAGCTACTTCGCCCAGGGGTACCTATAGGTAAACTGAGTCGATTCTGACCTGGAGCCAGGAGCAGCCATCGTGCAGGAGGTCGGGGGAGGGGGAGGAACAGTGGCTCCGCCGTGCTCCACTCTAAGCTCAATTTCTTCGTAAATAATAGTACATTACTGCCGAGGCCGGGAAATTGCAATTCGTGGACGAAGTCGAAAGCAACAGCTAGTAGTTCTATAAAGTTAAATAAAACCGGTCCTTCAATTTATTTCAACAACAGTCAAGTGCATTAATAAAATGTACCTCTACGTTACCAAGACGTCATAAACATTTAAGTACACACCTTATGCCACAAACAATAAGATGTGCCACATGTACAAATACAAAATACATTTATTGATACTGTTGATTAGTTAAAATTTTATGTTAAACGTTGTGAACATATATAGCATTGCGATGGATTTCTAGCGTACATTTTCCCGTGTCACCTGCACTAGGTAGGTAGACAGGTGGGTAGGTAAGTAGGGGTCGTCATAATTATAATAATAGTAGAATTGATACAAAAATAATTGAATTCAGTTTTTTGAAGCGCAATTTTAATCGTTCATCAGGTTTGAATATGGGAGACATGATGGAAGACAAAGTGAAAGTCGAAGAACTGGACGCCGAGTCACAGGAACTGTTCATCAGTTTATTTAAAGGTAACTCTTGTAAAAGGCATGGTTCTTTTAATTCATATTCTTCTCAATACTACCGTATAATTATCTACATTACCTCACGTTCTAATTGAATATTAAATACTGAAATACTGAAACATCGCGCTGAATCCCCTGTTGCCGGCTGGACCCGCTGTCTTTGCGGAGGGATATTGCGTCCCTATGCGTCTTGTACCGTATTTTCATGGGGAGTGCTCCAAAGAATTGTTCGGATTATTGCTTGCTGCTAAGTTTTTGTATCGTAGTACAGTCACCAGCATAAATAAGTGATCACTTTTGTACCTTGTCACTTTAAAGTCATGTTTGAAAAACCATACGAAATCATGTAACGACTGAAAGCGACAAGGTACAAAAATGATTACATATTTATGCTGGTGACTGTACCACTCGTAACCGACTTTCATTCCACCCTCGCCACCTCAACAGTTGGCAGTCCACGACCGTTCGTTTTTTCCGTTTTTCGCAGAACTTCTTACCGCGTACGATTAAACTCTGGAATCAGCTAGCGACACCAATTTTCCCGAACCGTTACAACTTGAGGATCTCCAAAAAACGAGCTTAGTCTTTTCTTAAATTGCCGGCAACACGCACTTAACGCCAGTTATGAGTGTCTATGGGCAGCGGTGATTACTTTCCATCAGGTGACCGCTTGCTAGTTTTCCATCTATCATATAAAAAAAAATAAGATATTGTACTTACATCCAAGAGTCTTAGTGTATTTTCGAACTTTACGGAATTTGTTGTGCCCACCTGTGTCTCAATTATTATCATTAACGTACTAGCTTCTGCCCGCGACTTCGTCCGCAACTGATTTACTTACTTGCGTATAATGACTCCAAAAAAAAACTTAAATACTTATTTTATTTCAATTTGTAATTTGGAAGAGGAAATTTATTATGAATAATTTCTTATTACCTACGTTCTAATTATGTTTTCACCGGGAATATAATGGATAAATAAAATCATAGTGTTAGAAATTTGAAATGTTGTCAATTATACATTTACTAATTATTATTATTTTTTAATCATCCGCAGGGCGCTTGTTTCCGCTAACGTCCTTGCGTATTAGAGCCTCGGGGTCTTAGCCGGTCCGATGGGAAAAGACCTGACGGTTTAACTTTAAGTTCTTAAATAAGTGATACGGTATTTGTACGCTAGGGGGCGCTGCAATATTCGTATATGTAGAAGCGAATGTTTCCATTTTTAACAGACTTCAAAAGCTGAAGGAGGTTCTTAATCCGGTTCTATTTATTTTTTTATGTTTGTTACCGACAACTCCGTCGGTTATGTACCGATTTGTAAAAATATTTTTTTGTGGGAAAGGAAATAATACTTTCAGTTTGGTCCCATTACCACCAAATCAGGATCTGATGGCGAGATCTTGGAGAAACTGAAGGAACTTTTCAAATCTTATAGGCATAGCGATAGCGATTTAGATATATTTTAATCATTAAAATTTAATGTATCTTATGCATTTGCCTTCGGAAAGCACTATTTGATGAATTTAAGTGATTATGAAGACCACAGATCTGATGGTCATCGGATTCAATAAGATAATGATTAATTAATTAATTATTCATTAATTTGATCATGGAAAGTCCGCCTAGGCCTTCCCTTCCCAACGCACCCATTCACATTCCCCGTATAAATCTGTTTAGTTAATCTTCTTTCATCCATCCTCTCTACGTGACCAAACCAACTAAGCATACTTTTTTCTATACTAGTCACTATATCTTCTTTCACACCAGCACGTTCCCTTATCACACTATTCCTTATTCTATCTTTCAGTGATACACCTTCCATACTTCTTAACGCTCTCATTTCTACTGCATTTATTCTGCTTTCATGCTTTTTTTGCCATACCCAACTTTCGCTACCGTACATTAGTGTTGGAACGAGCACCCCTCTGTGAACAGCCAGACGCGCCTTCTTTGACACCTTCTCACTGCTCACAAAGGCACGCACCGCTCCATTGACCATGTTTCCTGCATTCAATCTTCTTTCAATATCTCTTTCACACTTTCCATCTGTCGTAAAAGCCGAGCCCAGATATACAAACTCTTTTACCTGTTCTACTTTCTCACCCGCAATCATAATCTCACATTCTGTCATGCTATCGTCTTTTTCGAATACCATATTTTTTCGTCTTGCTTACATTAACTTTCATACCTTTCCTTTCCAATGCCCCACATAAAATGTTAGCCATCCTTTGCAACTCCTCCTCCGACGATGCTATCAACACTTGGTTGTCGGCGTACAGGAGGCATTTGATGGTTAACTCGTTCGTTCTCAAATCATTCAGGCACGTATCCATGAATAGGTTGAACAGCCACAGTGACGCAACACATCCCTGTCTAACTATATCTAAAATTCTAAAAACTGTTGGAACGTGTTCTGTTATCGATTCTAAGTATCCCCAGTTTTTTTTTTTTAAATATCTTCCATGTACAGACTTTCGACCCTCTTCAGCTTTATTATTATGTATAGATAGACAGATAGATATAGATAGATAGATTGGATCGAATTGAAACTAGTTTATTTTTAAAGTTACTAATGTAGTCGATGACTAGGTGGCGCTAGGGTTGCTATGTATTTTAGAAGACTTAATGTTAACTCCATGGTCTTAGGGATACCCGAGGGAGCCGCGCGCTTCGGTGAGGGGGGCTACGTGCTTCCCAAAGTCTTGATAAACATCGTGGACGTCTTTAAAAACATGCCGGTCCGAACTGATGACACGTTGGTGATCACCTTTTCTCGCTCAGGTATGATTTTTTACATAATGTACACGTACACACAGCAAAACTATTCGGTATGCACCCTAGTTGTCCATGTGTGTCATCTATACACACATCCGCACTTACCCGCGGGATTAATTTTATTACACACAACAATAGTTATTTGTGTCACGAGGGAGCAAAATGATGTATTTACGGCGAGGGCGCTACATTGAATCCAGAATGTTGCTAAGGATTCTACAATAGAATAAAACTCTAAATTGCTAAAAAGCTTGAGATCGAACAACTAAAACAATAATGTGGGACACTATCTTGCCTCAATAAAACAACTTCTTTTTCTACAACTTGCTCGGAAATGTGCGTCTTTATTGAAAATATTATATTTGAATGTTTAAAATGGTTTATTAATAAATCGTATTCATGTCTGGAAAACTCAGAAGAGACAGTGACAGCTGTTTTCTTTAAAAAGAACATTATGAAAAGCCTTGATGGCCAGTGTTAGATTCAACACTCCCCCATAACGTGGACATCATCAGGCCGTCACTATGCCACACCTAGTTGGCTGGTAAATAGCTCATGTTTCGTACTACCAAGTGGTTTAGTGAAAACATCAGCTACCATTACATCTGTAGAGATTCACAAAAGCTGGACGTCGAAGCGGTCTATCATATCTCTAACATAATGATACCTAACTTCGATGTGCTTCCTCCTTTTGTGATGCACTTTGTTAACAGCAAGCTGCATAGCAGATTGATTATCACAGTACAACACAATCTTACAAGAACACAACATTAAGAACTCTCTTAATAACGCTTGTAGGAACACCGCCTCTCGACTAGCTTCACTTAAGCTAATATAAAAGAACACTATGAAAAACCTTGATGGCCAGTGTTAGATTCAACAGTCTTACTGTTAAAAACAGCTTCCAGGGGCCGTACCATGACGTCTCAGTGCGTTTCAGTTTAGGTCCGCTCGCTGTCAGATTCATACTAAAAGTGACAGCTAAAACTTGAACTGCGTCGGAATTAGGACGTCATGGTAAGGCCCCAGGAAGGTCTCCGTTACTGGCGCTACATTAGAAAAAGAAAAACACAGAAATAGCGGAAGCGGCCGGGAAATTTTCATTACTTCATAACTATTTAACTTTTTAATTATGTGTTATATTATGTGTTATGAGTTATGAGATTATTCACCACAAACAGCCAAATGCTCGTATAATTCCGAATGAAATGGCGTTATCAGAAGAAAAATGGGAAATTACTAGTAACTACGTACTGTTGCGGGAGTAGAGCATTGCGACAATTTTGTTAAATTGCAAGTCAGTGGAATATTTTAACATTTTATTTTATTTCCTCGCATTATTAGAGAAAAGCACTATACATGCCTCGGCGGAAACGGCAATTCGTGGATTCGTATTATTTCGTATCTATTGAAGGACTCCGCTACGCGTCATCCGTCAAACTATATAGGTAGGTACCTACTCATCCACGAATTGCAATTTCCCGGCCTCTGCAGTAACGTACTATTAATCACTGGAGGAGCTCACGGACTGGTACGATGGTTACGTTCATATTAACTTAGGTACAAAAATTATGTAAGCTATCTCTGTTCTGGAATAAACAGCTTATTGCAGGAACGACCTTGACACAAGAACTGGTGTGGCTGCTGATGAACAACTTCGACTACGAGACTGCTCTGAAAATACCCCTGACGGATAGGTACTTCTACCTTGAGGCAGAGTTTCTTAAAGAGTACGTAAGCTCGCCTTACTCATTTACCATCATCGTCATCATCATCATCAGCCTGTGTCAGTCCAGCTGGACATGAGCTTTTCCCATCATTTACCATAATATTTTGCAAATAAAAGTCTTTTATTGAATCAGGCGTTACTTTGCGGAGGTCCATTTTAATGAACACAAAATATTTACTTTGCTACTCCGCTACTTACGTGCATGATAACCATGCCGGTGCGAAATAAATACAAATGTTTTGCATGCAAACCCTCCCTTCGCTACAGCCACAAAAAACACATAAATCCCACAAACTTAATTATCCCTCACACCACTCAAACACTGACGCGCGTTTCGATCCCTCTACGGGATCATTATCAAAGCTAAAGAGCACAAACACAAGAGCAAGCAAAAGCAAGGAAATAAAGCAAGCAAAATAAATATATGCAAGGTAAATATTTTGTGTTCATTCAAATAAAAGTCGTCAGACGTAAAACCGATATCTCCTAAGTAGCCGTGCAAAAGTAGAATGACCCGTAACTTTCTTAGCTGTAAAGATAATGTCATAAAATTTTAGGTTGTATGTGACAAAAAAAAATATGATTCAGGCCACATAAATGGAATTCTAAAATGAATAGTATTTTCCGAGAAAAGATTAGATACCAGTTTACATGTATTTTACCTGTTCATAGTTTCTAGTAAACTGAGCCAACTACCACTAGATACAGTATACGTCGTAAGTGTACCTACACAAAAGAGCGTTTAATTATTACCATAATTAGCCAGTACGTATATTAAAACGTGTGTCGTATCAACTCGTCTCTTGAGCAAACTTGTCACCTAGCAAACCTGTGCCCGACTAAAGTTACAGCTTACCGGAGTGACAAATCTAACTAATATTATAAATGCGAAAGTATGGATGGATGGATGGTTGGATGGATGGATGGATGTTTGTTTGTTACTCAATCACGGCTCAACGAATCTGGATGAAATTTGGCACATAGATAGAGAAAAGTCTGGAATAGCACATAGGCTACTTTATATCCCGGAAAATTGCCGCGGGATAGTGATAATCGAAATCTTTGTAGACGAAGTCGCAGGCAACAGCTAGTTTAAATATAAAAATGGCCAAATCGGCTTCTAAAACAAATTGGCTTATCTGCAACTTCGGGGAACAAAATAAGGAGATAAATTAAATAGTTAGTCTCTTATGATGTCTTAGTTCATACTATAACAATGTACATTCGGTGAAATCTCAAAATCACAACCTTCAGGTCTTAAATTAAGCTCTTATGGCTAAATTAACAAAAATGCTCAGCGATAGATCTGGGCGTGCCAGGAGTTCTGGTTCGATGACTTGAGTCTCACCAAGGCTAAACTAAATGTTAGTCCCTAACGTTTTTGTGCCAACATTAAAGGTATAAAAATCTTCTTTGCTAACGTTGATACCAAAATGTATCAACGCGACCTAAATCCTACTTAAAAGTTTGACCGACCTTCACTCCAAAGTATTTACTGCTGTATTCTTCCAGGAAGGTGTTGCTGGAGCAGCAGAAGCAACCGCCAAGGGGCGCTGGCTGTACGCCAGGTGGAATACTCCGGAATGCAGACAGTATGGGCAACTGTAGCACTTGCAAGCTTCCGAGATGATGAAAGCTTTTGCAATATAAGGGTGATGGAAAAGTGAGCTAGACACTGAGCTAAATGCGCACAGGCATATTAATGAAGTTAGAGGAAAATGGTGCTTGATAACGTTTGTACTTGGAACTTAAATTAAAATTTGGAATTGTTGAAAGCTTTGGAGGCTTAAGTGACAGCTACTTTATGCTTTAAATGAAAGCCGAACACAGAAATGTATGTGAAAGAAATCTCTCTCTCTCTCTCTCTCTCTCTCCAGCCTATATACGTCCCACTGCTAGGCACAGGCCTCCTCTCAGAATGAGAGGGCTTGGGCTATAGTTCCCACGCGGGCCCAGTGCGGATTGGGAACTTTACACACACCAATGAATTGCTTCGCAGTTGTGTTGTGCAGGTTTCCTCACGATGTTTTCCTTCACCGAAAAGCTCATGGTAAATTTCAAAATGAGATATCGCACATAAATTCCGAAAAACTCAGAGGTGCGAGCCCGGGATTTGAGCCCACGACCCGTGCTTGAGAGGCTACAGGTTAAACCACTAGGCTACCACGACTAAAGAAAGCGGCGGTGAAAGAAATAGTAGCAAAATAAAGAGTAAAAAAATTTCAAGCTTGCCAAATAAAACAAAAAGAAAACCCTACGTCTGAAAATAAATAAATTGATTATCATTAGTGTCTTATCCTGAATTGCTGGCTGGCTACACAGAGGAAACAGAGTGTGGTTGTTCTCTTACCAGCTAAAGCCGGCTACAACAGAAGTCTCACCCGACGAACCCACCCCAACCAACGCTCGCTCCAGGGGAAATAACTGGAAATAAACCAAGTAGTCAAGACACTGTCAAGGCAACAGGTGCAGCTCGAGGAGTAGCAACAAGAAATATTGGAAACTAATAAATTAAGCAAGACCATTTACGTGTGCGCCTACGCGAGACACCGAAACACCACTCTTTCTACCTGCTGAGCCACCAAAGACGGCTCCAGAAGCCACGACTAAGCGCTCCAAGCCCTGGAACCGAAATAATCCTCATCTTGCAGCCAGTAAACCACGAGAAGTACCCCGAGCCACAATGACCAGCGAAATTGAAGCCCTGAGCTGTGATACCAGTGTAGAAGACAACTAACCACATCTTTGTTATGTTCTTTACAGGATAACTTCTGTTCTTAGGTCTAGATCAATAAAATTGTGTTTTCACAATCTAATGAATATTAAATCTAACTTTCCGAAATTGTATATATTTGTATCTATAATTGTATATTTGTATAGTTTCAGTAACAATTATTTTTCAAAATAGAACTTTTGTTCTCCCACCAAATAGGCACAACACTCTCAAATAGTAACCCTAACATGACCTGTCAGCTGACAGCAGTCAACTATCTTTGACACTTGTTTACCTTTCAAATTTTAATGTCATTTCACCATTTGACAGGAGCTATTCGAGGCATTGGCAAAAAACTCTTGGTTTGGAATAATATCAACTGACCAAAAAAAACACAACGTCACAAACTGAGGTAACGTTCGCACGCCGCGATGGTAAGCGTGCATACTGAGCCAACTTTAAGTTATACCAACGTATGCGGCCCCTACACGATATCTGTACCGCGTACTGTGATGCAAGTGATTTGCCTCAGTATACAACGTTCCGATTTACTAAGTGTGGTGTTACATACACTTAATTATACCTACGTCACTTTATCTCCAAAACTATTAGGAGTTATCAGCATGAAATTTTTGGGGCAGGTAAATATGAGTATTTTGGTAACGAATCTATAAAAAAACTAAAATGCTAAAATTGTCACTTGCCTCAGTATACTTAGGAGGTATCGAAACTACTAAAATGTAAAAAAAAATCCTAACGCTAAAACGGGTGAACCGCATCCAAATGTGAGATCATACTTATTTGCTAACGCTCGGGTGTTGCCGATTTCTTCCAGTCTCGTTTTTTTTTCCATTCTATCTTTGGGACCAGATCCCGTCAGTCCGCTGCTGCTGGAAATAGGTCACTCCCATGCACGCCACTGAGCTCAACCTTCAGCACTCCTCCAATCACTACCCATTGCCTTACGAATGTCAAATAAATCTCCTACAAACCTACATAGGGATCATCCCTACATACGCTTTATCCTACTGACGCGTAATAGACACCTCATAATAGATGCTCGTACTCATTTGATTCTTATACAGTACCGGCCAAAAATATTATCACCTTTGTGTTTTTAGGACAAAGTCTAGAGCCTTATCTATCCTGTTTACTATGAATCCGTACAGTAAAAAGCACAAAAGTGATATATTTTTGGCCGGCACTATATTTTTGTATTTCACTGTGCTATTTTCAGATCTCAAGCGATACTGGATCCGTCACCCCGCTTCATCAAGAGCCATTTTCCGTTCTCCTTGCTGCCGGATAACCTCCTGGACACGGCAAAAGTGTTGTACGTGGCTCGGGACCCTAGGGACGTCGCGGTGTCCCTTTACCATTTTTGCAAGTTCTATAAGCCGTACGGCTACGTCGGAGATTTTAAAACTTTTTGGGACTTGTTTATGACAGATTTGGGTGAGTTAAGCGAACTTGTCACTATAAATTTTCATTAAATAAATGTTTAAGACAGTCAATGACAGACTTCCTGAATGTATCGTGTATCGAACATTTATATCGATTATTATTAGATAAAACATTTGCGTAAATCATGACTCCACCGAATAATAACGTCGGTTATTCTCCGGATTAGTGCATTACATACGTACCGACACGCCTCTTTCCCACAGGGGTAGGCAGAGACTATTTTTTTCCACTTGCTACGATCCTGATATGCCTCTTTCGCTTCATCCACAATCATCAATCTCTTCATACATGGTCGTCAGTTTTGGGTACTCTTGACCTAACCTTTTTCCAAAACGTCCCCAGTTTGGTCACGGAACGTGTGTCTTGGCCTTTCCCTCCCAACGCACTCATTCACACTCCCCATAATATATATACCTGTTTAGTTAATCTTCTTTTATCCATCCTCTCTACGTGACCAAACACAATAAGCATACTATTTTCTATTCTAGTCACTTCTTTCACAACAGCACGTTCCCTTATCACACTATTCCTTATTCTATCTTTCTGTGTACACCTTCCACACTTCTAAACGTTCTCATTTCTACTGCATTTATTCTACTTTCACGCTACTTTTGCCATACCCAACTTTCGCTAACGTACATTGGTGTTGGAACAAGCAGCCCTCTGTGAACAGCCAGACGCGCCTTCTTTGACACATTCTCACTGCTCACAAAGGCGCACAGCATTTTATTGACCATGTTTCCTGCATTCACTCTTCTTTCAATATCACTTTCACACTTTCCATCTTTCGTAAACGCCGAGCCCAGATTATAAACTCTTTTACCTGTTCTACTTTCTCGCCCGCCGTCGTACTATCGTCTTTTTCGAACACCATAACTTTCGTCTGGCTTACATTAACTTTCATTCTTTTCCATTCCAATGCCCCACTTAAAATGTTAGCCATCCTCTGCAACTCCTCCTCCGACAATGCTAACAACACTTGGTCATCGGCGTATAGTAGGCATTAATTTGATGGTTAACTCACTCATTCTTAGTCCACAATCATTCCCTTGACACCAGACCAATATGCCCTGTAGGGTCCATCCATGTTCAGTGGTGTCACAACCTATCCGCTTGGTCTCATTCACACACAAAACATCAATAATTATGTCTGTCAACCATCATCTGACACACTTCGTATATTTTCTCCTGCATTCCTCCTCTAACATTCAAAGTAGCGAAGCGGCTCTACGTAGCCTACTTCTCGCCTCCGTGGTGAGCGAGACGTGACGGGTTGCGAACCTCTCGTTACCGCCATCCTGGACATCATTTTTTTCAACTCTTCTTCTTCTTCTTCTTCGTCCTCAACCATAATCCACCCAATGCTGAGTGTAGGTCTCTTCTTATGCACGCCAACTCATTTCGGTCTTGCGCCTTCATATATTTCATAATATATATATAACTAGCGACCCGCCCTGGCTTCGCACGGTATATTATGCATGTATTATACATATAAACCTTCCTCTTGATTCAATCTATCTATTTAAAACCGCATCAAAATCCGTTGCGTAGTTTTAAAGATTTAAGCATACATAGGGAAATAGGGACATAGGGACATAGGGACATAGTGACTGAGAAAGCGACTTTGTTTTATACTATGTAGTGATATATATTTATTTTTCTTTTTTATTTCATGAATGGAACCATTTTGTACCCAGTAGCTAGGGAACAAAATGTCCATCCTGGCAGAGCCCCACATGCCAGGATAAATGCGTCGCACGAGTAGCAAAAAAAACACCGGGTAGCACTCCGGGAGTGCCGGCAGTGTAGTGAAAAATACACACACGCACACCTGCGCAAAAAGAAAAGAAAAGAAAAAGAAATTTTCTTCACGACATTTAAACCGCGGTCGCCTGAGAGAACGCACTGTTATTCCACACCTTATACCACTAGGCCAAACTCACACATGATTGAGAGACGAAATCAACGTACACTTTAAATATTCAACCTTCAGATTCATTCAAGCGTACTGGCCGCTTACAAAAAAAAAACTGCCTCCTGGTACTCGCGCAAGCGCCTTTGCGCCGTCGGATACAATCTTCAATCAGCATCACGTGACCGCCAGAATCTCACGCGACTTTAACATTTTTTACCCATCCCAAAAAGTGCTCAGCGCCGCGAAAGAAGTTTTCACTTAAAATAGGAACGCGTTAATTGACAGAGTTTTATTTTAAATTATTTGACCAAGCATTACAATAGGACCCCCAAACGCCTACTGAAAATTCTTCTTACTAAGACGTGTGTTCTATCTGTTTGACAGTTACATTCTCTCCATTTTTCACTCACGTGAAAGAAGCGTGGGCGCAGCGGCAGCATCCCAACCTGCTGTTCATCTTCTACGAAGATTTGAGAAAGGTGATTACGATTCTGGGTTTTCACTTTATCAACTTACTAGCTTGCACTGTTTTAAACCCCTTCGCAAAACTATTTAATTCATAGGAATACATGAGACAGTCAGTCTTTTCTTTTTATTTATGTATGTATGTATGTAAACTCTTTATTGTGCAAAATAAACAAGACAAATACAATAAGAGTTTTTAATGATTCACGGTTAAGTTCATTCGAAATATTATAAACGGGATGTGAACCGCGATTACCTTTATTGAGCTCCCGATATTTCGATACAGTTGCATGTATCATAAAAAAAAAAAAAAAAAAAAAAGGTAATCGCGGTTCACATCCCGTTTATAATATTTCGAAGGAAGACAAATACAATTGACAAACAATGAGATACATACACAAAGTCGGCTTACAAGCTTATTTTCGTTTTAACAAAATATATTACATACACATCTGTCTTCTTCTTTAGTTTTTATTACCCTTAGCTGGGGTGTAGGGCTCATATCAATTCTCTTCACAGACTACGGTCTTCGCTAGTTCGAGTCACCTCCTCCCATCCCCAGCATACTCTCTTGCTCCACGTAACGATGCCAAGTCAAATTTAGGGCGACCTTTTGCTACATCACCATTATCGTCTTATCCTAATAATCCCTGATCAGGAACATAGGGCTCTCAGTATATTATTCCACTTGAACGATCTCGCGCCGCGATCTTCAGCTCTTGCAAGCTCATGCCCAGAGATCTGCTACATTTATAAACCCAAAATATTTATTTATTTACTGTTTAAGTTTGTTTTCCAGAACCTGCCTGGATCTATCGAGCGTATAGCAAATTTCTTAGGGAAAGAAGTCTCAAGCGAGCAAACCCAAAAGCTGTGCCAGCATTTGGACATAAAGAACTTCAAGAACAACGAGTCTGTTAATTTTAAGGAGATGAAAGAGATTTGCAACGCTGGCGAGGAGGGGTTCATCCGACGAGGTAGCCTATCTGATGTTATTGTTGCTTTAATAACGGTTCCATTACAGAGTTGAGTACGACCAACATAAACTGATTAGATTTGCAGCGTGGTATTGATGATGTATCATAATCCTGTAGAATGGTTTATCATCAAATTGTCGACACTCATTTCGTCGAATTTCAGTTCAAAGTCAACGTTTCATTGTATTTTCATTTGACGACAATTCAGTTCGTGGAATGGTACAAGTAATTTTAAATCGTGTATTTTTAACCGACTTCAAAAAAAAGGAGGAGGTTCTCAATTCGGTTTTTTTTTTGTTACTTCAGAACTCTGTCAGTTGTGGACTGATTCGGAAAATTCTTTTTTTGTTGGAAAGGAAATACTTCCAGTTTTGTCCCATTACCACCAAATCAAGATCTGATAATGGGATCCTGGAGAAATCGAGGGCAACCCTCAAATGTTATAAGCACACCTATAGCGATTTTAACATTTTTGACACCAAATCAAGTACATATTTACATTTAGAAAGTATAATTTAGTGGACTGGACCTGATGAAGAAGACTGTTGATGGCCAACGGAACTCATCAAAGCTAAGTAATGCTCGCGCGGCTATGAGTGATCTCGATTAATATAGATAAGCGACTAAGAAGAAGAGGCTTTAAGCTGATGATTCTTTCGAACTGATCTGATGCTGAAGCCAGAAGGTAGGCAACGGAACTCTGTTATAAAACAATGTAACTAAGCCGTGTTTGGGCTTAATGGAATTTGAGAGATGTGGCTATAACCACTAAAAAGTGAAAAATAAAGGGGCACTTATACCGTGTTTTACATATTTTTAGAAACTTTTAACGGTTAGGAATTAGAGGATACTTTTGAGTTGCCGATATAGTAGTACCTTGGTTCAATATAGGCGCGTGTAATAAGTATTATTGAGATAAATTACAAAACGATTCACTAAAAAGCGTGAAAAAAAAAAAAAAAAAAATTGAACCGCCTTCAATTCGCAACTTTACAAATGTCAAATTGAAATTATTTTTCGGTGCCTCAGCTCAATTAGTTCCAAGCCGAATACGTACTTTAATAGGCAGATAGGCTAGGTCCACTTCTGCCACGCATATCACATCACACATATCTAAATATAACGGTGGCGCGGGCTGAGGCACCGACTTCAACATATAAATAAGTAGGTAGCAGTCACCGAAAAATAATTTTAATTTGACATTTCTAAAGTAGCGAATTGAATACGGTTCTATTTTTTTTTTCTTGTCGGATGATTCATTACACAGTGAATTTTATTATGTCATGGAAAACGTTTCGTGGATTATTGTTTCAAGTAAGTAGGTATTTTGAATATTAACATACAAATTTTTACAAGGATTATTATTTATTATGTAAACTCCTAAAGTTCTTTTGTTTCCAAATGTATCATAAATAATTGAAACGTGTTCGATAAAATGAAATTCGATGAAAAGTTTATCGACAAAACAAGGGACACCCCTTGTAGAATATTCATGTATAACTAGCTGTTGCCCGCGACTCCTTCTGTGATAAATTCCCGATTATCCATATCCTGCGGGGGTACAATATTCAGGGATAAAAAACTATCCTTATGTCATTTTCCGGGACTGTAATTATCGCTGTACCAAATTTCAATAAGATTGGTTTTGCCCAAACATACAAACTTTCGCCTTTATAATATTAGTACGATAAGATATTGTTTCCTTTTGAAGGTAAATGTGGCGGCTGGCGCGAGTACTTCGACGAGGGTATGGCGACGCAGGCGCAGGCATGGATCCGCGCGAACCTCGCAAACACAGACTTGCACTTTCCCGACGCTACTTTTTAAGTTACCATCCTCGTAACGGCTTACAAATAAATAAATAAATTACTTACACCATTATTCTGTATTTTAAGCAAAGCAGCACGCTAATGAAAAGATTAACCCATAACCTAATGAAAATATTATATTTTATATTTAAAATTGTTTAATAATAAATCGTATTCATTTAGAAAAACCCAGAAGAGACAGTGACAGATGTTCTCGTGAAAAAGAACATTATGAAATGCCTTGATGGCCAGCGTTAGATTCAACACACGCACTCTTATGTTATTCTCTACCAGCTACTACCTACTAGTCACTACCTGCTCTACTACCTGTTTTTCTACTCTGTTTCTTTTCTAGCTGCCGGTACCTTTACGCATTGAAGAACATTTGACAATCGTCAAGTGATAGCAGGCTACCTAAGAATGATCTACATATAAAAATGAATTGCTATTCCATACTCTCGGATTTGTGTCCTAGAAAGATTTAAACGGTGGGAAAAATTTAGTCAAAATAGTATTTTATGCAACAGTTGTATTAGAGGGGTCAAAAAAGGCAAGTGGTGTGGGTTACGCAGCGTAGCGAACATCGTAAGAAATACGCCACGAGCTTTTTTTGACTTGCTAATACAACGTTGCATACAATATTTTTTCTACGACTAAGTAGGTACTTACTAAATGAAAGTAATACGTTCTCCAAAAATGAAGAATTCCAGTGTTTCCAGCACAGTATATATATAAGCTAAAGCAGTAGGGAAGATAAGCTTACTAAACTTTAGAAATAAGTACCTACGCTCCAATAAAGCGTTAGGGTTGTCGATTTAATTTTTGTTAAATTGAAAAGTTTTTTGTCTAGCTAGCGCTATAATCTCAGCTGGTAAGGCCTGTTTTTAGAGGAACTAGCTACACTTAATTAAGAGTATTATGGTTGGCACCCATAATTTGTCTAAAAGCGAAACAAACGTTTATGTCAAATCGACCACTTAAAAAAATATTTCTAACTAACATGAGGGAATAAAAATAAAAGAGCTGCAGTTCCTCGATTATTAAAAAAAATAATCAAAAAATCAAAATGTCTTTATTGCGGTTATGGGTAATAAGGTTGTAAAAGAGCTATGTACATAGATAGGCGCCATATCCTGCCTGCTAGAGGCGTACAATATTCCTGCACACTAGTTCTAACATAAAAGATTAATTAAAATTGAATTGGCATTACATAATTCCATTTGGATGCATGATAAAGTATGTCAAATTTAATAAAATAACACAAAATAATAAAATAAAAATAATTTAACATGTCAGGCAGATTCAATTCAAGCAATTACATTACCATTTAAATGTCAATATAATAATAAATTTACCTAGCTAGTGGATTAGCAGAATCATACATAAAAAAGTCTGATAAACTATAAAAACAATTGTCAACCAACCAATTGAACAAATTCCTCTTAAACGCTAAAACAGGTAGCATTTTCATGTCAAGTGGTAAATGATTATATATTTTTACACACATGCATATAGCACTGTTTGCTAGAAGCGCCGATTTAACCGTGGGTTTAAAAAGCCGTGGTAGCCTAGTGGTTTGACCTGTGGCCTCTCAAGCAGAGCGTCGTGGGTTCAAATCCCGGGCTCGCACCTCTGAGTTTTTCGGAATTTATGTGCGAAAATTACATTACATTTGTAATTTGCCATGAGCTTTTCGGTGAAGGAAAACATCGTGAGGAAACCTGCACACATCTGCGAAGAAATTCAACGGTGTGTGTTAAGTTCCCAATCCGCACTGGGCGCGCGTGGGAACTATAGCCCAAACCCTCCAATACACGGAGGAGGCCTATGCCATGAGCACGCCGAATTACGCGACAATTTAATAAATAAACGACAATAACAACAACATGCACTTACTGAAATTATAGCGAATTCGGAATAAAAAGGCTTATAAATAAATAAAAAATAAAATGTCGTGACCATATTTAGTCTTTAATCTTTCCCTCGGTTGCCTTTTATCAAACACAGTAGGGTTGTTTCTAACAAACAGACATACCTCATATATATACAGTGCAGGAAATGTCAAGATTCTGAGTCTTTTAAATAATGGCTTACATGATTCAGTTTGTGGGAGCCGATAGATCGATCGGAGGCATCTCTTCTGCATTCTAAACACTCTAATTATTTCGCTAGCATTGCCCCATAGAACCACTCCATAGCGCAAATTTGACATAACATAGCTATGAAATGCCAAAAGAGCAGATTTTTCGGAAGAAATCTTTTGGATTCTCTTTAATGGGAAAGCAAATCTGCTTAGTTTCGTGATTACAATCATGTTCCACATGATTTTGCCAGTTAGTGTGGCAATCGAGGAATATACCTAAAAATTTAGTCCCATTAACCATTTCCAAGTCACAGCCCTTGTAGCTGACCTTGATTTGAGTTGCATTACCCTGTGCCGCATAAAACTCCATAATTTTAGTTTTAGACAGATTAACTTGCAGATCGTTATGTTCCATCCAAACATTAACATCACGAAAGACTTGGTTGACTTCATCACAATAATTTTGACTACATTGATCACTACGCACTATAATTGAGCAATCATCTGCAAAAAGCAGTATTTTATGTTTTGTGATTGCAGGTAAGTCGTTGATAAATACAAGAAACAGCAAAGGACCCAAGATACTTCCCTGGGGTACCCCGGTCCCTGAAGTTTGATAATTTGATTTAAAAGTGTTTGTAGTATTGGTGTCCTCTGAATATGACATGATTTCAGTACATTGTTTTCTGTCTTCAAGGTACGACTTAAGCCAAGAGTAGCAGTTGCCTCTAATACCATAGCTGTATAACTTAACCAAAAGCTTTTTATGGCAAACTCGATCAAATGCTTTCGACATGTCCATAAAGATCGCGGAAACCGGGACCCTGTTATTCCTACACTTGCTAATAATATTAATCAGCTCATATATAGCCAGGGTTGTTGATTTTTTCGGTCTGAATCCAAATTGTGCGCTTGTCAACACGTTATATTTATCAAAAAACTCAATAATTCGATTATACATGACTTTTTCAAATATCTTGGAGAAAATTGGAATTAAGGCAATAGGTCTATAATTATCAATGTCCGTATCTAATCCTTTTTTGAGAACTGGTTTAACTATAGTTGTTGTTAAATCGTTAGGAATACTCCGTCTCTAATTGATAGGTTTATTATATGTAATAGAGGAAACACTATTAAGTCAGAGTTATCTTTTATGACTGATGTTGGTATATTGTCATATCCTGTGGAGTTAGAGTTACTTAGGTTCTTGATAATTTTTAAGATTTCAACAGGACTAGCCGGTTTCAAATAAATAGACGACGACAATTGAGTTAAATGTGAATATCCAGATGATGAACCGCTACTACTCGCCACGTCGGTAAATTTTTTGTTAAATGTGTTCGCTATTTTGTTAGGTTCTAAAATAGTAACTGAGTCTTGTATAATTTTCTGTATGCCTCTAGTTACATTTATATTTGTAGTATTGTCTCTAATAATATTCCAACTTGCTTTGGCTATATTTTTGCTTTTTTTAACATATGATGCATTTGTTATTCTATGGGACCTACTGATGCATTTTTTAAGCAAGGAAGCATATGTTTTATATTTTTTTTTATTGTCATCACTCGGAAAACGTATACATTTATGATACAACTGTCTTTTGCTTTTCGAAGCCATTTTTATACCCGGCGTTATCCATTTTGACTTTTTTAAGTTGCTTATTTTAACACGGATCAACGGAAAACATAGATTAAAAAACAATACAAAAATTTCGTAAAATGCTAAAAAAGCTGCATTTGCATCATTAGCCATATAAGTCTCCCTAAAAGTCAAGCTATTAATGCATTCTCTAAATTTATCTCGGTTATCTTGACTCATGTCTCTTCTCCAAGTATACCAAAACTTAGGTTTTTTGTTAAGCTTCGCCGGAACAGTAACGGATTGGGCCGTATGGTCAGAAAGCCCAAGATTATGGACGTCGGCAATGGCTTTGTTTTTAAAATTTAAGGCAAAATTATCGATGCAAGTTTCTGTTTCGTTATATATCCTAGTAGGTTTATCAATTTGTAGTCTGAAATTGTATTCTTGCAAAATTATTTCAAATGCTGAGTTAAGTCTATTCTGCTTATGTCTATCAATATTGAAGTCACCACATAAAATTACACGTTTCTTTGGATTTCTAACTAACTGCGACAGACAAGACGTGTACTGTCGAATAAAAATATAATTTGCACCTCTTCCAAAAACTTTACTTAGCCAATTGGGCAATCAGAATCATTTTGATCCATATCGATAATATTGATTATAATATTTGTATGTAAGTATTATTGATTGTCTTCTTCTTAAACTTAAGAGCTAGGCTCTTGTCGGTGGAGCAATTTCCATGTGGTCCTTTCCAGAGCCTTCTCTTTGACTTCCTGATACGACACGACTTCTACCTTCTCTTTCACCTGGTCCATAAATGTTCTTTCTTCTTCTTCCATAAATGTAAGAACATTTATTATTGATTGTGCAAAGTAAAAAATACAATGAATTAACAATAATTGATAATCGAGTCTCACGGTAGTTTCCTGTTAAAAGTTGACAATTGACAAACACTGAAATACAATGCACAAAGTTTAAGGCGAACTTCTCCGTCTAAGTGATTTATTTATTTTATTTATTTATTTACTAGCTTCTGCCCGCGACTTCGTCCGCGTAGAATTAGCAATTGAGATGTTTGTCGCTATCCCGCGGGAACTATACAATTTTTCGGAATAAAAAGTAGCCTATGTTTTAATCTAGGGTACCAGCTATCTTCGTTCCAAATTTTATCCAAATCCGTCTAGTCGTTTTAGCGTGAAGAAGGAACAAACATACACACTCACACCGTCACTGACAATCTTTCGCATTTATAATATTAGTAGGATTAATAAAAACTTACAAAGTACAAAAGTAATGACTATGGCACTAAGTAAGACAAATAATAGCAAAAATACAAAAATAAAAAATAAACAAATAAAAAATCAGATACAAGAGGACGGACGAGCATCCATCACCTCACAAAACCTCAAACATTCCTTGCACACACTCCGCCATCGACCAGCAAATTCGTCACACTCTGGAGCTGATGCGAGAAGGGTATTAACATAGCGCAACGCGCGAACCAGTGGCGATTGGCTGCGAGCAACAGTACGTGCTGAGGGCACCGCCACAAGATGTTGTTTACGTGGTCTAAAACTAAATTTAGTCAGAAGTGGAACGTGCAGGCGAGCTTGCTGTGCCACCAGACCGACACTGTCAGAGTCTCCACGCAAGACACTGCAGGCCATAGTCAGGAGAGCGTAGTAACGCCTTACCTCAAGAGAATTGAATCCCAGTATGTCAAGCAAGAATTTGGTTGGGGACAAGAAAGGATAGTACGGTGTCCATTATATCTTTTTGTAAAGAAATCTAAGGAATGCTTTTTGAATTTTCTCCAGACACAAGACTATTCTAGTCAACCTTTGAGTGGATGAAAGGAGTACTACATTATAATTATGTCCAGTATTCAGTTATTGCGTGGCTTAGTGAATAATAGTGGATTGCTGTTATAATGAAAAAATAAACCCTATTTTCCCTACCAATAGGTATGGACTATGGACTGAAAGCAAGTTTACCTAATTTATTAATTTCTTACCTTGCCTTTATTTTGTGTGTCATTAAAGTAAGTCGGTTAAAGAAAAAAAAGGCAGCACACATTTTATCACAACTTTATTTAATGTGGGTACATATTTTTTAATTATTAACTTAAGAATAAATAATAATAATAATGATCTACGACTTTTTCAGTTTAATTTTGCGATAGCTGTAAACAAATTTACCTAACTTGTAAATTACTAGAGAACTCAATACTAATACAGCCGATGCAGCACCTACTACTAGTAGTACTAGGTCCAATTCGTAGTACTGCGTCCAGGGCATGTTGGCGGCGGGCGCCCGCAGGTGCCGCGCGCCGCCGTGCCGCAGCACGTGCTCCGTCCACCACACCGCGCGCTCCAGGGGCGGCATGGGCTGGTCATTCATGAGTGTCCTTAGACGGACTATGTTTTCCCGATAACTGTAAAAAGTAAAGACATATTTATTTAAAGTAGTTTAAAACATTATAAAGTAAAACTAATTGCTGTGAAATGTATTGGCAGTATTATCGCTGACTATGTGGTAAAGCTCGATTAAACCGACATTAACTATCACATAATTTACATACATAATTTATTAGTCAAAACAAAATAATAACATAACAGCAGATTACACGCAATAAATGATAGATTTAAGGAATTCCAATAAAAATGCAAATTATTACTTTTTTACCATCAAGGTCATCTCTAGACCTTCATAGATGTTAGTATAAAGTAGTATATATAATTTTAATGTAACTTTCAGCAGTGACGCGTTTAAACTTTTAAGATTATGTTTCTGTAAAATAATCAACTTTCAGCAGCAATTTTTTTTATCTAGATCATGATTAACTATAGTGTGCTGAAACAATTTTTAGTAGTAAGTAGCAAATTACCGCCCTCTACGCGAGCGGAAATTTTCACTTCATGGCCAAGGGAAGACGTAAAGTTGTGTACACACCTCAGGCAGTAGTAAAGAAAGCCTGAGACATTTTGTATTTCTCCACCCTCGGATCTCAATGTCCTATTATTTGCTATCGTTTTCATTAACTTTATTCTGTTCTCTACCGATGGATAATGCCGTCTGGAGTCTGTCATCACGAATAAATATTATATACTTATCAGATCTGATAACAAACTAGAACAGATCTTTGGTTTTTTCTTTGTTGTTGCTAAGCAATTCTACTATTTTTATCTTATTTCGTTTAGTTTTGTTTCAAGTAGTCATAGGTCTGTTTAAAAGTAACAAAGCTAACTGTGCCATACCTTTGGTCACCAATAACAGTTTCAATGGCAGTCTTCACAGCTTCCACTTCAAGAGTTCCTATTTCTAACTGTAGGCCAATTTTGTGTCGCACATATTTCTCGACATTGAACCACTGGTCGCCTAACATTGGTATGCCTATAAGTGGCACCCCAGCTGTTAAAGCTTCGTCTGTAGACTGCAGACCTCCTTGTGTGATGAATACTTTTATTTTAGGATGTCCTGTGTAAAGAAAAGATAACAACATTAATGGTAAAGTTAAATAATATAGATACGCAAGCATGCCTATTGCGCTAAAAAAATATATATAAATACAAAATGCATGTTCTTATTTTTATTCTGGCAGAATTAAATTATAATTGTTACAATGTTTATCTCAAGTTACCACAGAAATGGCACATTTTTTGTCACATGTCACATGTCTTTATCCAAATGATTTATTTGTTAAACGAAATGTCTATTTGGAGAACATGAAAATTTATTCTAATATAAACATGACAATTTGACGACCGGATAGCCTAGTGGTTAGTGACCCTGACTATTAAGCTAGAAGTCCCGGGTTCGAATCCCGGTAAGGGCAGACATTTGTATGATGAATACGAATGTTTGTGCCCGAGTCATGGATGTTGTATATTTTTATCTACATTATTTATATATATGTTTATCTGTTGCCTGGTACCAATCATAGTACAAGCTTTGCTTAGTTTGGGACTGGGTCAATTGGTGAAATTTGTCCCATGATATTTATTATTATTATAAAATGAAGTGTATGTAGGTTTTTAGGTATGTAATGCATGTGTGTGATGAGATTTAATAGTTCATTTTATGAATTGTTTGGTTATATTTTGAGATGTACGCTCTATTGGTTATAACCATAGCTACAGAAGCTAAAAAAATATTTAAAAAAAAATTGGAGTAATTTTTTTTTTATTTTCTATACGAATGGTAGTATTAACTGTAATCATTCCTACAGAAAACATAAAAAAAATTACTCCAATTTTTTTTAAAATATTTTTTTAGTTTCTATAGCCTATGGTTATATACCCCAGTTGATTATTGTTAGGGGCTATCTGATACACCCTGTACGTAATATCAAAAACACACTGCGTTAGCAGTAGTGTCATAATAACACCCGCTACCGCCGGCGAACGTGTCTAATGCTCCTCTTCTGACAACTACTCAAAGGATAACTGGTAGAGATCGCTTATAGAGATAAGTTCGCCTTTGTACAATACATTTAATGTGTTTTTTGTGGTTTGTGTATTTTGTGTGTGTATATTTTTACCATAAAGCATTTAATTAAGTACTGCTGAGTCGGGACCATTTAATTATGTTACAATATCAATCTGTTTTATATTATGTGTTGTACTTTTATGATTGTCTTTTTTTTCTGTTTAACTAAACGGAAAAACACAGTGTTCTTACTCAGAAGGTCCGATTGGGGGAACCATTTCGAAATTCTGATGTTTTTCGTCTTTCCAGGTAGTTTATCTGAATTCCATTTCCAGAGGACGTCATAAGGCAACTCAGAGAAAGCTTTTATAATAACTTGCACTTTTTCTTGAGGTAGCGTGTTTGTGTCAACATTTGATCCAAAACTGATGTAAATCACTCCGTTTTTGGAAGAATCAAGATAATCTTTCAGGTCCTTAAACAAATAAATAGATTATTATTGCTGGAGATGATGATGATGATGATGGGTGGGGACGCTTAGCTTAAACAATGTATCCGGGTGAGACACTTCTCAGCTACTTGTGTCGGAAAGATGTGAAGTGAGAATATTCATGACAATGTTATTGATTATTAGTTTTATTGTTATATTTTCTTTAATTTTCTTTAAATTTATTGTAATACTAGCTGTTGCCAGCGACTTCGTCTGCAAAGAATTCGGTTATCGCTATCCCGCGGGAACTACGCAATTTTCCGGGTTAAAAAGTAGCCTATGTGCTATTCCAGACTTTTCTCTATCTATGTGCCAAATTTCATCCAGATCCGTTGAGCCGTTCTGGCGTGATTGAGTAACAAACAAACAAACATCCATCCATCCATCCATACTTTCGCATTTATAATATTAGTTAGATAATGTATAGATGACATGACATACTAAACTAACAAAAGCATAAATTTCGTTTTACTAACAAACTATGGACCATCAATGATGTCTGAAATAAACGATTTTTATTTTTATTTTATTTTAGCTGGGTCAGCTGGGCGATCATTCAGCCCAGTTCCCTTTGGACGGATGATGGCCCATAGTACCTATGTTATCATATGAATAATACCTACCTTAAAGTCGTTAGCAAATACCTCTCTTCCTTTCAAAAATGCAGCGCTCTCTCTACTTACCTATTATTACGACCTATTGATACCTATTTGACATATTATGTGAATTGCTATGAATAAACGATTAGCGATCTAGCAATTACATCATTAAGAAAAAGATAAAAGTTTTCGTTTCTCCAGTTTTATTTGAGACATTAAATTTTTAATTAATGCTTTAGATGAATATCAGCTATCTTAAAATTGTCACGCAGTTTATACAAGTAATGCATCACTACATATTATAAAACAAAGTCGCTTTCCTGTCTGTCTGTCTGTCCCTATATGTATGCTTAAATCTTTAAAACTACGCAACGGATTTTAATGAGGTTTTTTATAGATTCAAGAGGAAAGTTTATACTGTATAAGACGCAGACAAAGTCGTGGACAGAAACTAGTACTTTTGTAAACATACCTACATACATACATACCGTCACGCCTCTTTCCCACAGGGGTAGGCAGAGACTACTTTGTTCCACTTGCTATGATCCTGACATACCTCTTTCGCTTCATCCACATTCATATTTTGTAAACATACCTTTGGCAATTCCTTTTTTGGCTTCTGATGAAGCCCTCCCATATAGACAACGGCGGGTGGCACGGGAAAATTACCTTCCCAAATAGGATGTATGTTCAGAAATAGCATATCGACGTTATTCTGCAATTCACTCAATGGAGGAGTGTCTTCGCCAAAAATTCGTTTTACAACAGCATTTTCCTGATCTTGAAGACTCCTTTTGTAGTAATTCATAAACTCCTGTACACGGTAATATTGTGTAAATTTTTCCCAGAGTGATAAATTGTAGAGACGCGTACTCATAATTTGAGGATACAGCAAGGGATGTGATGGAGCGCCTATGACGTCATAACTATCGAATACAGCTCCAAAGGAACTGACTGATATGACTGGTACCTTCATAACATGTGAAAAAGCCAAAGTGAATCTTAGCCATGTTTCGGCTAGTATCAGGTCAAAAGTGCCGTTATTATTTTTAATTATATCTTGTACTTCAGGAAGATTAGTTTGCTCTTCGAAAATCTTTAAAAGAATTTCATAAAAGGTTCTTAATTGCGTATTTGAGTCCTCTTTCTCGCCAGTTTTCAGTTTTGCCATTTCTTTTCTCCATGCTTTATAAGACACATCATGAATATCGATTTCAGTTAGATTTTCTGGTGTTTGTCGTTTAGGATACTCAGGGTCTGTAGTGATGACGATTACTTCATGTCCTCGTTTCACTAGTTCGTTTGTCAAAGGTCTGAATACCACTTGATGGCTTATAGACGGAGTTGGATACACGGCTAGAATTCGAGCCGCTTCGCTTTGATTAAGAAAAACCAAAGCTACTAACACTACTAGACTGATACGAGACATGTTGAGCGACTAGAAAAATTGCTCCGTCGTCAGTTTTTATATAATATTTATATTAGACGGACAAGGTCGCCATCAACCTTTAATTGTTCAGCATTCATGACTTGATAGGTTTATGCAGATGAATGAGATAATTATTCAACACTAGCTTCTGCCCGCGACTTCGTCCGCGTAGAATTAGATTTAAGAACTGATGTTGATAGAAATATTCTGCAGTAAAGTTTTATCGCTCCTGTGGACTCCAATAAAAAAAAACCCCGAACTATATTATTTCTGCAGTTATTATTTATTACGAGTCTAGGCAGCTACAACCTTTGACAACACGGTTATCGCTATTCCGCGGTAACTGCTTTTTTCAGGTATAAAAAGTAGCCTATGTTTTAATCTAGGGTACCAACTATCTGCTTTCCTAATTTTATTCAAATAAATCATAACATTGTACGATGTTTGTATGTGAGTATTATTAATTGTAAAAATGATATTTAAGGCAGTCAAAGACCTATTCAGATGTTCCTGGAATCTCGCTTTGTGTTACACCCTTAGCAAGCGTAAACATATTTGAATATCTTGGTCATTGGGTCACTGACGACTTAAAATACAATCGTGATGTGGAGAGAGAGCGTAGATTGCTGGCTGTCCGTGCCAACATGTTGGCTCGTAGGTTTGCACGTTGTACACAATCAGTAAAAGTAACGCTTTTTAAAGCGTATTGCCAATCTTTTTACACGTGCGGCTTATGGGTCAATTTCATGCAGCGGGCATACAGTGATCTACGCGTGCAATAATAATAACGCGTTCAGGATGCTGTTGGGCCTGTCATGGCGCTGCAGTGCATCGAGGATGTTTTTGCTTCGATAATGCGCAAGCGCTGCGCCTCCCTGATGGCGCGGCTCCATGCCAGCTCCAACGGTATTCTGAGCGTGTTTGTGGACCGCTGGGACACTGCGCTGATGCGTCGGTGGACACAGCTACATGTACGCCAACCGCTATTTCAATATTAATATCTGTCCCACTAACACGAACTATCTTATATACTAAGAACTATCTTAAGTTTATGTTATAACTAACAATCTATGAATATTAATCTGAAATCAATAATAATAATAATTATTATTATTATAATTATGAAGTAAGTAGGCACTCTTCATTGTGTAAAATAAACATAAAAATTCAATTAAATATGTATTTATTGACCATGTAACATACATTTATATTACAATTTTGAATTGATGTGTTACGTTTAAAATGTTTATTTCAATATCTTCCAAGTTAATAGGAATTTTATTTAACTGTTTTTTTTTACTGTATTCCTTATTACACTATCCACAGAAAAATATAGCATACTACTATAGTTATTAATTTTTTTCACACTTTTTGAATTTAAAACGACTGCGTAATGAAATACGCGACTGTCTTGCGCTAGCGGTACCTTCGAATGATATCAATACTCCTTAGTGCTTTTGATAAAAAACACATTTTATTTTGACGTAGTCATGTTTGAAATCTCAATCCATTGACGTAATATTTTTAAACAGGACCGAGTAGATACTCGCAGCTGAAAAACGAGCCGACCAAGATAGTATGGAGGCGCGTGTATCTTTCTAACAGGACTGACAATAAGATTTTTGTTATCACTACATAGTATAAAACAAAGTCTCTTTCCGATGTCTGTTTGGCGGGAGGGCCACAATAGAGATCTCTCACCAGGCAGATGTTATGCCTGGGGACCGAAGTCCGAAGAAAGAGAGTTGGAAGTTGTATATATGCATCCGTGTTGAGAAACTTCGTTAGCGCGATGTAGAACAATGTGACAGCTGTCACTAGAGTTGGCGCTAGCTACTTGTGCGTCGTAGTAATTATGTAGCTGTCAACTAGGTGGCGCTAGTATCGCTACATCACTCCCCTCCGAGACTGGAGCCGGAGGTCGATAGCGTTGAGTCGTCCATACATCTTGTGATGCTTGCCGGGCCAGTGGAATGTTCCAGTGAGTCGGAACCAGATTCCGCATAGTTCACGATGAGTCGGAACTGTCTGCGGTGATGCCCCAGTGAGTCGGGGTGATGCTGCATGCTCCAGTGAGTCGGAGTGGTGCAGTGCTGCGTAGTAGCTGGCTGCTGCGTCGACCAGGAGAGAAGTGCGTCTCTGCTTACTGACCGGCCGAAGTGCAGTGTGCTGTGCCAAAGTCGCTGAGAAGGCTGTGGGTGATGACCAGGAATGCGCGTCCGCTGCATGCTGGTGGTCAGGATACCCGTAGTAGCCGTGGATGCTGGCTGGCTGTATGACTCGCTGCTCGAATGCTTGAGGAAGTGATGATGATGTCACGATGATGTAGATGTGAAGGCTGCGCTGACGTTCATGCTCGGGGTCACCAGTTTGGGGAGTGCCACAAGAGAGATCTCTCTCCAGGCAGATGTTATGCCTGGGGACCGAAGTCCGAAGGAAGAGAGTTGGAAGTTGTATATATGCATCCGTGTTGAGAAACTTCGTTAGCGCGATGTAGAACAATGTGACAGCTGTCACTAGAGTTGGCGCTAGCTACTCGTGGGTCGTAGTAATTATGTAGCTGTCAACTAGGTGGTGCTAGTGTCGCTACATCTGTCTGTCCCTATGTATCCTTGATTTTTAAAACTAACGCAACGGATTTTTGATGTGGTTTTTTTTAGTAGAATAGGAAGGTTATCTATACATACATAATACAATAATGAAGCTAAAGAAGTTCGAAAGTCTGTACTGGAAGATATTTTCTCGGTATACTTAGAATCGATTACAAAACACGTGTATATTTGCAAGCGCATCACGAGAAAACGGCTGAACGGATTTTGATGCAAAATTTACTAATCTGTTGAGAAAATCACCGGCCAGGTTATATGGAGAGAGAGAGAGAGAGAGAGATAAACATTTATTTACACAGATTCGATACACGTAAATTTAAAATACCTATGAAGAAAATAGGCTACTTTTTATCCCGGAAAATTGCATATTTCCCGCGGGATAGCGATGAACATGTCAAAAATGGCAGCTGCCTAGAGTCACAACGTAAATAAATATTGCTTCAATATCATAGACGTACACTGGATTTTTTAAACTCCCACGGGATAGGGAATAAATGGGGTTTACAAGTCCACTGAAAACGGAGCATATCTCCATAACTATAATTACTAGAGTCATGACATTTGGCACACAAGTAGGGAATGATAACTGCTGAAAATCGATTTCAAGACTTCAAAATTCCTACGGGATAGGGAGAAAAAACGGATTTATATTATTACTTTGAAATGTTCTTCTCTCTCTCCTTAAATATTATTACCAGAATCTTTAAATTTGGCATACCAGTAGATAATGATGATATCTGAAAACTGATTTCAGGAATTTGCGAATTTCCCGTGGGATAAGAAAAAAAGAGTAATTTTACTGACTTGCTAATGTAGTTTCTTGGTATTTGGCAGACATTCAAAGGGATTTTCCAATTTTCCCACGGCTAAAAGGACCGTATAGAAAATAAAAAACTTTGTATTTAGTAGATATGCTCTTTGAAGATCACGTAGGTGTCATAATGATTAGATTTTTCGAATTTCCCGCAGAACAAAAGGATGGGATAAAAAATAATGGAAGTGGGTCCATGCAAGAAACTGTCGTTAAGGTTGGTAGGTAGTACGAAATCCTTCGTGCTAAAGTACGACTCCTATTTGGCTGTTTTTGTACATTTTCGATGGGAGGGAAAAAGTTTTAGCGCAAATTATGATTCTGCGCGGAAGAAGTCGCGGGCAAAAGCTAGTATACATATACAATGACAATGATATGACTGTCATTATCCCTTCTTTTTTAAATTATTTCTTGGCAGAGTCACCAATCTGTAAGTTATTCATTATTCTACTTAATGGATTGTTTTTGTAATTTAAGTACTCTTTGGATTTCAACTGCATTTCCCCATATTGTAACAGCGTAGTTTATAGCCGCGTGGACGTGTGCGTGATAAACCATTTTCAGTGTTTTTTTACATATAAGTAAAGAAAGAAAGAAAGAGAAACATTTAAACACAAACACACAACAACACACACACAACACAACACAACAACAACATTTAAGTGGTTTCAGTTTAATTAGAGCATAATTTGTTCTCGCAATTTTGTTACAAATTTTGACAATTTTAATCGATTGAACGCCCCCAAAAACCCCTGAGTGAATGCGTTGTGAAAATTTCTCTTACTCGTATGCGAGCCCTATTGGCCAACGAAACTGAAATTTTACAAATGCTATAATAGGGCCCGCATATTGCTCTATACCGCATTTGGAGCACGGCAGGGTTCCATAAAACAATAGAATTAGTAGTTTTACTAGTGTTGCTTATGGGGAGTTACAGCACGCTTCATATCTACCGAATTATCGATCAATGAAACTAAGTCTTATAGAAATCTTACATACCCCACTTGCGGGCTCTATCGCCCAATGAGACTGTGCTTTTAGAGTCGTAGACTTTAATGCGGTTCAGAACAATAAATGGAATGATTCAAGAAGAAGATGTGTACATACTTAGTTTAATAACGTGTGTAAAGCTGCGAATCTATATATATAAAATTCAAAGTCCTGACTGACTGACTGACTGACTGACTGACTTAACTATATATCAACGCACAGCCCAAACCATTGGACCTAGAGACTTGAAATTTTGCACATAGATACCTTATACAGTGTAGGCATCCACTAAGGAAGGATTTTTGGAAATTCCCACGGGATAAGGAAAAAACGGGATTTATATAATTCGATTCCGAGTGACCCTATCTCAGTAACTATAATAACTAGAATCTTCAAATTTGATACACAAGTAGGTAATTAGAAAACTAAGAAGTTAATTTCAGGATTTTTGGAAATTCCCACAGGATAAGTATATATATTTAGTTCAACGAAATCCTATGAACTATAAATACTAGACTTTTCAAATTTGGCATAGAATTAGGTGATAATAATAGTGAAATGGGAACGAGACAAAACGGGATTTTTTATCTTACCAATCGTAGAAAGCTGAAATTCAGCATGTAGGTTGCTCGATGAGTGTAGGGAAGCATTAAGGGACAATTTCCCGAAATTCCCACGGGAACAGGAAAAACAGGACTTTTCGTTTTACTGGTTGTAGAAAACTGAAATTCGGCATGTAGGTTGCTTGGGAAGTGTAGAGGAGCATTAAGAGAAGACTTTCCAAATGGGTGCCGTTCAATCGTCATACAAACTTTTAATTTTACTACACTCAAAAATCATAATATTCATTTAGCATAACAACGGATTTCAGATTTTTACCGAGCATATGCTTTAAATAATATAACATTCATTAGTCATAACAACAATTGCAATAATGCTTATATTTAATAATTTCATTTTAATATTCGGTTATTCAATATAATGATTAAAATCCACAACAACATTTAGAATAACGATTAGAGAGTATAACATCATGCAACATAATTATATTTAATACGTAAGCGTACTATTTTTTGTCGCATATTTATACTTGGCTGGTGCCAAATGCAAAAACATTTCATTTGTGCGAGCGAGCGAAGCGAGTGAGCAAGACGGTTCGGAGCAGAAGCGAGTCGGATAGGTTAGGTTCAGAAGGCTAATAATTTTTTATAGCAGCTCGGATAATATTGCTGTTGCAGTTTTCCCAACAAAAACAAACTGCTATATTCAGTAATTATATAAGTATTGCTGTTGGATTTTTGCCAGGCGCTTATACCCTTCGATCATTATCCTCGATGTTTGTATAAACATTGTTTATTATGGACTTTGATTATTATGCTGCATGATTATTATGCAGTACCTTAATTATGCATAAGACAATGAGGAGGCAAACTAGAAGCTTGAGGCAGATGTCGCCACAAGCGACTGTACCTTGTTTACGTTTCGTGTCAAGTGTCTGGTTGCGATTTTCTGAGTTATTTCTGCAATTTAACCGGCAAAATGTACTCTGTTATGACTGTGCGTGAACTTCAAGCCGAGCTTCGAAGGAGACATGCATCGGTGGCGGGTAAAAAGGCTGATTTGATAAAAAAGTAACCACTTGAAATATTTAAGGTTATGTTCCGTATTTCTGTTTTAATTTGAATTCTTGAGGCTTATGTGCAGTTCTTTCTTTTTGGTTAGAGGTATGGATAGACGTATGATCGGAACCAAAACTTTGGTGCTGACTTAGATGTCCAAGAAGCCCATTCATATAATTGTCCACCCTCGGATTCTTTCAAAGACGTGAACGCCGATTCACCTATTCCCAACTACAGCAAACAAGAAATACAAGAATCGTCTTTGAAATGCAGTGAACACAAACGTGCTGTATCACTTGTTTGAAAGTTTTTAATACCCAAAGCATTTTCCCACTGTTTTCTGCGCTTTGGGTCATTAGGAAATAGATAAACTCCCCTGTTTTTACAGTTTAGCGCGCAACATTGAGGCATCTTTGAATAAAATGCAAAAGTTTAAATCTATTCATAAAAAATGTACTGGATTTGACAGATCTTATGTCGTAACAAGGTACAGTCGCTTATGCGCCATCTGACGGGATAAAAAGTCAGTTTTCCTCCCAATTATGCAAATTGATATTATGATTTGAGAAATTCGGCATTTTGTTTGTATGCATATTGTTTTTATATGATCTCAATACTTCGACAAATTGAAATTATGACATTCGTGTTTTGAGAAATGAAAATTCGCTAATCGTCGTTATGACGAACATTACACACCCTTTCCAAAATTCCCACGGGAACAGGAAAAAACGGGATTTTTCGTTTTACTGGCCGTAGAAAGCTGAAATTAGGCAAGTGGGTTGCTTGAAGAGTGTAGGGAAGCTATAAAAGATAATTTCCCAAAATTCCTACGGGAACGGGAAAAACGGGACTTTTCGTTTTACTGGTTGTAAAAAGCTTAAATTTGGCATGTGGATTCCTTGGGGAGTGTATGGGAGCATTAAGAGAGCATTTACCGAAATTCTTACGGGAACAGGAAATAAACGGGATCGAAATACTCCTGGTACACGCCAGGCTATCACACTAATATTAGGCGAAAGTTTGTGAGTGTGTGTGTGTGTTTGTTACTTCTTCACGCGAAAACGGCTGGACAGATTTACATAAAATTTGGAACGGAGATAGCTGGCATCCTAGATTAACACATAGGCTACTTTTTTTCCGGATAATTGCATACTTCCCGCGGGATAGCGATAAACATGTGAAACGTAGCTGCCTAGAGTTGCAACGTAAATAATTATTGCGGAAATAACTATCAACATCAATTATTTAATCTAATTCTACGCGGACGAAGTCGCGGGCAGAAGCTAGTCGTAAATAAATAGGTAGGTTTTTTTTTACATTAAAGCCGACAATCACTGATAACCGTCGTTCAGAGACAATATTAGACACCTATACTGATACTAGTACTATAAGGCCTGCTGGTGCGTTGTTGGCCTTACAAAACGTTGAACACTTGCCCTTTAAAGTTCCTCATGTTATAGCAATTTGGGAAACCCTCAGCCGTCAGTTCATTCCAAGTTATACACGTACGGTGCAAGTATCACCACTTAAACCACTCAGCGGAGGAGTACCATTGATTAAGCTGATATGATTAACAGGTAATCAGTAAATGTAAACATCTATTAAATAAAGCTAAGCTAATCTATATCTTGATTTAGCTTACACTTTGTAAGGCATGACGCGTGACGTGTTATATTATTATGTAGGTAAAGGATGTTCTTATCGAAGCCAAGACACGCCGTTGTCACGCATTGACGCAGCACTTTTTTGTGCAGAAGAAAATATTGCACAATAAAAATCAATTTTTGCTCGACCTTTTTTTTATTAAGTCCGTGTGAATAATAAAAACTGAGCAAGTCTCACTAAGTCTCCACAGAAATTCCAAAGAAATGGTATGAATGGCCATGGCCAACAAATTTTTTGCTTGTTAGTAAATATAATAATATAATGTTAAACCCTTTGTGTGCGTCCGACTCACGCTTTTGCTGGTTTGTTTTACACAAGGTCTTTATAATTAAAAAAAATATTTATTAATAAAAATATTTTTATATCGAACAAAACAATACCCAAGCATTTTAATTACGGCTATATTTGTAAACTGGCTTTTGCCCGCGACTTTGTCTGCGTAAAATTAGCAATTCGTTTACTTACAAATTTATCTATTCTATTACGTGGGCGACAATTACACTAAATTCAACTAAAATAAAACTATTGTATTGAATCAGGCGTTACTTTGCGGAGGTCCATTTTAATGAACTCAAAATATTTGAGTTCATTGAATTAAAACTTTCTACGTAAGTTAGTAATGTACCGTTAAAAACATTGCATTAACTTCATTTTTGTAAGATGTTGTATTTATATGCCAAATATGATTCTAATAAAACGGTCAAATGTGATAAGGCGTTCGCTTTTTTAAATTATCAGATATCGATTTATAAATCGATCGTTCAAATAACTAAAACTTTTCTTGTTGACGGCTTTTTTTCATATTTTGACAGCAGATTCAACTTTCGAGACTATTCCAACCCTTAGATATCGATTTTGTAAACAATCGGCCCATAAAGATTTCAAAAAGGCGGCCACTATTTTATATCCATTATAAACTAGCTGACCCGGCGAACTTCGTACCGCCTAACAGTCAATTAATGTCGTGTTACCTTTTAGCTGAAATAATGTATACTGCACTCTTTAACCTTTGTAATATATCTTAGAAAATCGTAGACAACATAAAAAGACATTTACGCTTTCGATAACTTAAATAATAAATCTTAGAAATTGTTTTCGAAAATAGAAACTTTAATTTACGCAAAATAAAGTTATGAACGCACGCGTAAATGTTAACCATTTATCATTATTTCTGAACGCACGCATAAATATTTGAGGAACTTCTATTCAAATCTGCTTAATACACTTTTTAACCTTTTTAATTGATTAAAAAAAATACAGACAAAAGTTTATTCACCCTTTTTAAATAGTTTACACAAAATACATTTCTGAACGCATGCATAAATGTCAATCACAGTATTTGACAGGATGACAGGAGGAAAACAAATGTTTGACAGGTCCGAAACAAAGGAACATAATTAAATGGAAAATGATTCATTTTCATAATTCAAGTCATAGTCGTAGTTTTCATTCGTCAAGTTTTCATTGTTTTTAAAATTTATTCTGCTATTCAGGGCGGAGACAAATCCAACGAAACAAAAACCATGAAAATTGATCCAGCCGATCTCGAGTTATAAGTGTTGTAACAAACCCGTCTTTGTTTTATATATATATATATATATATATATATATATATATATATATATATATATATACTAGCTTGTGCCCGCGACTTCGTCTGCGTAGAATTAGATTAAAAACTGATGTTGATAGTTATTTCCGCAATAATTATTTACGTTGCAACTCTAGGCAGCTACGACCTTTCATCGCTATCCTGCGGGAACTATTCAATTATCCTGAATAAAAAGTAGCCTTTGTGTTAATCTGGGGTGAAAGCTATCTCCGTTCCAAATTTCATGTAAATGTGTCCGACCGTTTTCGCGTGAAGAAGTAACAAACATACACACACAGATTCGCAAACTTTCGCCTAATATTAGTGTGACAGCTTTTTCGATCCCGTTTTTTCCCGTTCCCGTAAGAATTTCGGGAAATGCTCTCTTAATGCCGAATTTCAGCTTTCTACAACCAGTAAAACGAAAAGTCCAGTTTTTCTCGTTCCCGTGGGAATTTCCGAAAATCCTTAAAACTGTTTTTTACTATTATAATCACCTACTTTCATGCCAAATTAGAAGAGTCTCGTAATTATGGTTCATAGGATTTCGTTGAACTAAATGTATACATCTCATTTTGTTACTTATCCCGTGGGAATTTCTTAAAATCCTGAAATTAGTTTCTTAGTTTTGTAATCACCTACTTGTGTATCAAATTTGAAGAGTCTAGTTATTATAGTTACTGAGATAGGGTCACTCGGAATCGAATATATAAATCCCGTTTTTTCCTTATCCCGTGGGAATTTCCAAAAATCCTTCCTTAGTGGGTGCCTAAATTGTATAAGGTATCTATGTGCAAAATTTCAAGTCTCTAGGTCCAGTGGTTTGGGCTGTGCGTTGATATATAGTTAAGTCAGTCAGTCAGTCAGTCAGTCAGTCAGTCAGGACTTGGAATTTTATATAATATTTATAGATAGATAACGGATTCATGTTTGAAGACCACTCGGACCCTCAGATATCTATTTTAAAATAAATCGGTCAAAAAACTAAAAATTTCAAAACGGCGGCCACTTTTTCCATTTCTGATATGATCGTACCCTCGTATATCAATTTTGAAAGCAATCAGTAGAAAAACAATATCTTCCTTATTTTGTACCTTTACCGCTAAAAGGTCTGGTAGGTTTTATGAGTTTATTATCGGTAAAGTTATGTATTGTGGCTCTCAGTATTTGCAATTTTAAACTCGCTCGTCTGTCCCTAATATAGTGCTCCTCTCATCCACTCAAAGGTCTTCTGGAAGAGATCCCTTAAAGGGATAAGTTCGCTTTTGTGCATGTATCTCAGTGTTTGTCAATTGTAATTGTCTTGTGTTTATTTTGCATAGTAAATAGTTTACTTACTTACTTACCACTGACTGCGGCACTGCAATTTAATTTACGTCGCCCCGGGGCGTAAGCGGCATTTTTCTGCCCGCTACGCGAGCGAATATATATCCCATAGATAGATGTAAAAAAAATATTTGAGTTTCATTTGATTATAATAATAATAAAAATTATAATTATTTTCAGATTAATATCCATAGATTGTTAGTTATTACATAAACTTAAAAACGAGTGTTAGTGGGACAGATATTAATATTTGAAACAGCGGTTGGTGTACATGTAGCTGTGTCCACCGAGGCATCAGCGCAGTGTCCCAGCGGTCCACAAACACGCTCAGAATACTGTTGGAGCTGGCACGGAGTCGCGCCATCAGGGAGGCGCAGCGCTTGCGCATTGTGGAAGCAAAACCGTCCGTCCGCGCCTCTGCGAACATCCCCGATGCGCTGCAGCGCCGCCATGACAGGCCCAACGGCATCCTGAACGCGTTATTATATTACACGCGTAGATCATAGTATTTTAGTACTATTATTTATTCTGTGTCTATAGGATGGAGAACCCCCAAAGTTTATTGTTTTTTTGTTTTCTATTTTTGCGTGAAAATTTGAATGCTGTTCACAGAATACATCAACTTCCCAAGTTTCAATAGTATAGTTCTTATAGTTTCGGAAAATAGTGGCTTTGACATACGGACTGACAGACAGACAGACATGAAAAATTTATACCTAAGGGTTCCATTTTTTGCCATTTGGCTACGTAACCCTAAAAAACCGTAAAAAAATCTTAAAGTGGATGAACGAACAGCGAAAGATGGTGTATCAGTCATTACCGCTCAGCAATAATGTGTTGAAAAAAGTTCAAAGGAGCCAAAAATCATATAGAATCCTTGATTAACAGTAAAAAAATAAGCCAAATCAAAGTCGTTTTAAAGAGACACTAACTGCACACGTCACAGACGTCATAGTACGTACCTAAGCTTTATGTCTCATTGAAAAATATATTTTTTATCTATTTAAAACTCTCTACCCATGAACAATAAACCGTGACCTTGACCGTTTCGTATTTAATATGGCGATAATATAATTTTTTTAATCGCTCAACATGTTTTATCATTCTCGTAGTGTCAGTGTATATTTTTTTTTCAATCAAAGTAAGGCAGCCAGAATTGTAGCGGTGTATCCAACTCCTATTAGCAATCAAATAGATTTCAGACCTTTAACAAACGAACCAGTAAAACGAGGACATGTCTGAAGTAGTCGTCATCATAAACTAACAGACCCTGATTATTCTAAAAGACAGACACCAGAAAATGTAACTGAAATCAACGTTCATGATTTGTCCTATGAGACATGGAGAAAAGAAATAGCACTCATGAAAAATGGCGAGGCAAACGTTTTTTTTGCAAATGAAAGGCATTTATTTGTACAGTCATTACAAGAGTTTTTGAAGATGAAATGAGTCTTTCTGAGTGCTCTTAGGGCATACATACTAGATACTTCAAGTATTTTCCTGATTCGAGCAGCGGAGGTAACAGTGTAACCGCTAACGTGTCGGGCACCCTTTATCTCGGGCCCTACAGGATAGATTTAAGAACTGGTTAAGATTATAACAAAACAAAATTAAATATAGGGGATTTTTTGACTGTATCCATTTTCATTTTTAGTTGATTGTATTGTGTATCCATTAAAATAGCGGAGAAAAAAAAGATTTTCATTTAATAGTTTTTTATTAACAAATTGTATGCTTGGCGTTAAGTATCGTAAAAAAAGGAATATGAAAAAAACCTTTAAAAATATAACGCATTTACAAAAATTTACTTTACAATAGTACCTAATTGCAGTGATTATTGTGTAATTATTTTAAATTAACACTCAAAATATCTTACAGAATAACTGTTTTATTGCCTAGGTATAATAGTCCAAAATGAAATACTTATTCATTGTAATTAAAAGCAACAATGATATTATAATATTAAAGCACTGTTTATTTTAAAAATTCAACAAATCTAAAGGAAGGTACCTACTCATTGGAAGCGTGCTGGGCCCATAACCTAAAGTAATAAAACAGTTATTTAGTAATATAATAAACTAGTGTAATATCTCAAGCAAGATCGGTGACAAGCAAAAAAAACAAGTAACATATATAATATGACACTTCAATTTGAATGGTTTATAGTCATGTCTTGGAACATGACTATAAACCAACTTAACTCATCAAATAACTCTAAAATAACAATTATGTTCTCGGAATTGCGTAAATTTAAATTCACGCTAAGAAGGAAAACAATAATTTTAAACATATCGATGTTTGTTACCTATTGATAAAAAATTACTGTCTCGAATCTATACAGATTAGAAAGAAAAGGCGCAGTTTGTACATAATATATTTCACCACAACTTTATTTCAAGTCAGTGCATAATTTTATACTCAAATTACTAACCATAGATTAAATCACATTATGTATTATGATGTTTTAAGTTTTATACTGTAAGAAGTTTGACTTAAAACGAATTTACCTAATTTATAAATTACTAGAGAACTCAATACTATCACAGTTAATACAGTTCCTAGTACTAGTAGTACTAGGTCCAGTTCGTAGTACTCTGTCCACGGCATGTTGGCGGCGGGCGCCCGCAGGTGCCGCGCGCCGCCGTGCCGCAGCACGTGCTCCGTCCACCACACCGCGCGCTCCAGGGGCGGCATGGGCTGGTCATTCATGAGTGTCCTGAGACGAACTACGTTTTCCCGATAACTGTACAAAAGAAAAATCAATTGGCTCTGAAATGTATTGTCAGTATTATCAGGGGAGTGTAGTAAAGAAAGCCTGAGACATTTTGAATTTCTGCAGGCTCGGATCTTAATGTCCTATTATTTGCTATCGTTATCATTAACTTTAATCTGTTCTCTACTGATGGATAATACACGTGCCGTCTGTAGTCTGTCATCACGAACAAATATTATATTTATCTGATAACAAGCTAGAACAGATCTTTGGCTTTTTCTTTGTTGTTGCTAAGCGATTTTTGATTCTAATAGAAGTATTCGTTTTGTTTAAAAGAATTTGTTTGTTTAAAAGTAACAAAACAAACTGTGACATACCTTGGATCACCAATAACAGTTTCGATGGCAGTCTTCACAGCTTCCACTTCAAGAGTTCCGATTTCTAACTGTAGGCCAATTTTGTGTCGCACATATTTTTCGACATTGAACCACTGGTCGCCTAACATTGGTATGCCTATAAGTGGCACCCCAGCTGTTAAAGCTTCGTCTGTAGACTGCAGACCTCCTTGTGTGATGAAAACTTTTATTTTAGGATGTCCTATGTAGAGAAAAGATAAAAACATAAATGGTATAGTTAAAATAGTATTAGATACGCAAGCACGCCTTTTACGATTAAAATTTCATTTATTTTTATTGTGAAAAAAATTATGCGGTTAAAATTATAAGGTAACACCTTAAAGTAACCACCGAAATGAGTATTTTTTTCCATGACTTTATTCAACTGATTTATTGTTATAATTATATCTTGAAATAAAATCTATTTTAGAGATTATTAAAATTTATAACCTTAACGGAAAGACATAGTGTACTTACTCAGTAGGTCCGATTGAGGGAACCATTTCGAAATTCTGATGTTTTTCGTCTTTCCGGGTAGTTCATCTGAATTCCATTTCCAGAGGACGTCATAAGGCAACTCAGAGAAAGCTTTTATAATAACTTGCACTTTTTCTTGAGGTAGCACGTTTGTGTCAACATTTGTTCCAAAACTGATGTAAATCACCCCGTTTTTGGAAGAATCAAGATAATCTTTCAGGTCCTTAAACAAATAAATAGATTACTTTAATTGCTTATAATCAGAGAGAGAGAGATTACAATACAATACAATACAATACAAATACTCTTTATTGAACACCACAAATCAGTACAAAACAATACAGAAACAAAGAACAAAGTATACAATAGGCGGTCTTATCGCTTAATAGCGATCTCTACCAGACAACCTTTAAGACAAAGAAATAAGAGATTACATGTCGTTCTTCATTTTTAGAGTCCAGTTATTCTTTCTGGACGTGATTTCCTATGTATATTATCAAAATATGAATAATATCTTAGAAGAGTTGCCATATTACCTGACGCCTTCTCAAAAATGCGGAATTTCGGGTTTCATAATGTTCGTTTGTGTTGCATGATAAAATGGTATCAAACATAACTATGTTCATTGCTATAAATAAACGATTAACGATCTAACAATTAAACATATTTAGAAAAAGATGAAAAGTATTAGGTTCTCTAGTTTTATTTGAGAAATTAATTTATAATTATAGTTTTAGGTGAATATTTGCTATCTTCTCAAATGCAGTATTTAATTAAATTTGTCACGCAGTTTAGGTATACATGTAACTAGCTTCTACCTGCGAGTTCGTCTGCGTAGAATTATACACATAAACCTTCCACTTAAATCACTCTAGCTATTAAAAAAAACCGCATCAAAGTGGGTAGCTCAGTTTTAAAGATATGAGCTTACATAGGGACAGACAGACAGACAGACAGACAGCGGAAAGCGACTTTGTTTTATACTATGTAGTGATGATGCATCTAACTAATATTATAAATGCGAAAGTATGGATGGATGGATGAATGGATGGATGGATAGATGGATGGATGTCTGTTTGCTACTCAATCACGCCAGAACGGCTCAACGGATCTGGAAAAGTTCGGCACATAGATAGAGAAAAGTCAGGAATAGCACATATGGTACTTTTTATCCCGGAAAAATGCGTAGTTCCCGCGGGATAGCGATAAACAAATTCTTTGCAGACGAAGTCGCTGGCAACAGCTAGTCCTACTTTTATAAACATACCTTTGGCAATTCCTTTTGTGGCTTCTGATGAAGCCCTCCCATATAGACAACGGTGGGTGGCATGGGAAAATTACCTTCCCAAATAGGATGCATGTTTAGAAATAGCATGTCGACATTATTCTGTAATTCGTTCAATGGAGGAGTGTCTTCGCCAAAAATTCGTTTTACAACAGCATTTTCCTGATCTTGAAGACTCCCTTTGTAGTAATTCATAATCTTCTGTATACGGTAATATTGTGTAAATTTTTCCCAGAGTGACAAATTGTAGAGACGCGTATTTAAAGCTTGAGGATACAGAAATGGATGTGATGGAGCGCCTATGACGTCATAGTTATCGAATGCAGATCCAAAGGAACTAACTGATATGACTGGTACCTTAACTGCGTGTGAGAAAGCCAAAGTAAATCTTGGCCATGCTTCGGCTAGTATCAGATCAAAAGTGCTGTTTTTATTTCTAATTATATCTTGTACTTCGGGAAGACTCGTTTGCTCTTCGAAAATCTTCAAAACAGCTTCAGAAAAGGTTTTTACTTGCACAATAATGTCATCTTTATCGCCATTTTTCATGACCGCAATTTCTTTTCTCCATGCCGTATAAGACATATCATGAACGTCGATTTCAGTAAGATTTTCTGGTGTTTGTCCTTTAGGATACTGAGGGTCCGTAGTGATGACGATTACTTCATGTCCTCGTTTCACTAGTTCGTTTGTCAATGGTCTGAATACCACTTGATGGCTTATAGACGGAGTTGGATACACGGCTAGAATCCGAGCCGCTTCGCTTTGATTAAAAAAAATCAAAGCCACTGACACTACTAGACTGATTCGAGACATGTTGAGTGACTCGAAATGTAACTCCGTCGTCATCTTATATATTAGGCGGACAAGGTCGAGAACAAATTTTAATTGTAGCTTCAGTATTCATGACTTGACAAGTTTATACAGATGAATGAGACAATTATTTAACATGACTACACACATACAATGACACAAGCACGTGCCCAATGTGTGTTCCATAAGTGACATGCAAATATTTTTTACTGCATTAGGGTTCCCGAAGTTTTGACTCCTTAGAATATTATGTAGGTACTATCAAATGAATCATGAATTCTTCTTCTGGATTTTTTTGTTTACTTTTACGATTTTACCGTTAGAAATTTAAATTTCTAAAAGACACTGAATATTAAAACACAGAAAAATTCATGGCCATAGATTTACTTTACAGATCTAATATTCAGTGTCGTTTAGAAATTTCCTTAGCAGAATTATGGTAATTATGTTTCAAAATGCACTATTTATGGTAGTGTAGGAGTAAAGCAAGATGCACAGATGGATAACGATTGAAAATTCTGTAAGTGAGATGTTAAATTAAATGAGAATGAGCTAATAATGAACACAAAATTACCTTGCTAATAATATTTTGTGACACATAATAATATATGTGTTCATTAAAATGGACCTCCGCAAAGTAACGCCTGATTCAATAAAATAAAAAAGAATGAGCTAAATCGATTGATCGCCCCTAAAAACCCCTGAGTGAATGCGTTATGAGTGTTTAGAGTCGTAGACTTTAAAGCGGCTCTCAACAATAGATGGAATGCTTAAAGAATAAGATGTACACATACTTAGTTTAATAACCTGTGCAAAGCTGCGCATCGTAAATAAATAAATAAGAATTTTAAGGGTTTTATTTAAAAAAGCCGACAAACGGGCGTGCGGTGCTCCTGGTGTAAATTGATCACTGATCACCGCCGCTCATAGACAATTAGACACATACAGTACCATAAGGCCGACCACATACATACGGAATTTTCATACGGTTTCCGTACGGAATGACGTCAATTCGTAGCCCTGTCTCGTTTCGTTATATATGTAGCGATGTCCCGTTCGCTGACGTCATTCCGTACGGAAACCGAATTAAAAATTCTGTATGTAAGAACTGCTAGTGCGTTGCTGGCCTTGCAAGCAAAAGGTACACTCACCTTTTAAAGATGTTATAGCAATTTGGGAAAACCTTAGCCGCCAGTTCAATCTAAATCTTATACCTACGGGGTAAGAATGACCGCTTAAACCGTTTAACGGAGGAGTGCAATTCATTGAGGTGCAATACAGATAATTTGATAAACAAGTAGGTAATCAGTAAATGTAACATCTATTAAGTAAAGCTAAGCTAAGCTACATCTTGATTTAGCTCTACTTTGTAAGGCATGACGCGTGACGTGTTATATTATTATTTAGGTAAAGGATGTTCTTATCGAAGCCAAGACACGCCGTTGTCACGCATTGACGCAGCATTTTTTGGGAAGAAGCAAATATTGCACCATAAAAAGCAATTTTTACTCGCCGACTTTTTTTTCACACGGTTTTTTTGAATAAAAAAATATTAATAATAAAAATATTTATATTTCGAACAATTTTATTTTTCGAACAATCAATTTAAGTATATTTACGGCTATATTTAGTAAATTACAAGAATTCAACTAGGAAAGTACCTACGTTAAATATTGAAAAGGAAATTTATCATTCATTGTTTAATTTAATTTTTTTATGCACAGGTTTATTTGTTCATCATCAGCCCGTGTCAGTCCACTGCTGGACATAGGCCTCTCCCATAGCAAGCCATATTAGTTACTTAAATGAAAACAACATTGTTGTGTAAATAATGACTTTACTAGTGAAATCTTTGCTTCTGCACAAAAAAATGCTGCGTCAGAGCGTGGCAACAGCGTGTCTTTTGTTTGATAACGAATAACGATTATCATTACTAGTGATTCGGAAAAATATCGATATTTTTTTATTTTCATCGATTTTGTTAAGTACAATTAGTAAATTTTTTAATGACTCTTATTTCCGATTATTTATCTTGACTAATAAATTAAGTATGATGGATAAAGTAATTATTACAATGAAATGTTAAATGGCACTACTAAGTAAACAAGTGTGTTTGTTTGTGACGACCGGATGGCCTAGTGGTTAGAGGACCGGACTATGAAGCTTGAGGTCCCGGGTTCGATCCCCGGTCGGGGCAGATATTTGTATGAAAAATACGAATGTTTGTTCTCGAGTCTTGGATTTTTAATACGCTTTTAAGTATGCATTTATCTATATAAGTATGTTTATCCGTTGTCTAGTGCCCATTATCACACAAGCTTTTGCTTAGTTTGGGACTGGGTCAATTGGTGTCAATTGTCCCAAGATTTTTTTTTCTTTTTTATTAATACGAAAAAGTTTTTACATAAAATCGATACCTATTTCAAATCGCTTTTAAAACTTAGGTAGGTAATAGAAACTTGGCTAGTGAATTATCGTTTTTAAGGTTCAGTACCTACTAAAAGTAAAAACGGGAACCTAATTAGCTGTTAAGACTTCACGGTTTATCTGCCTGTTATGTAGGCAACTATTTTTTTTTATTTCTGGTCAATGCATTTTGATAACTCTTTTGTGTTCCGCTAAATATGTCCCTGAGTGTATTTTTGTTGCCGCTATAACGGGAAAAAATAGAAAAAAAAAATACTTTTTAAATGCTTGTCTATGTAAGTAACCAATAGGTATACATTGAAGATGTACTGCCTACATTTTGTTTTTATTTAGTGTCACATCCCTATCCTTTACTACGTCAAAGACGTCACTACAAAGGCTAACGTCCAAATTTAATGTAAGAAGCGCTAACTAATGTTTACATTTAAGTTATCAGTGTATGATATGTTACAATTATTATGACTGCAAATTATCGTAAAAATAATCAACGGAACGAGTTTTTTTTTTAAATGTCGTTTACGCCCATTCCCTCGGATGGACTTTTACCATCTGCGCGGTAAGACAAGCAGCTGGCACATTCTATGTTTTTTCTTTGCTCCCAGACTAGCATGGAAAACGATACCTATATGACTACAAATAACTTAAGTATATTTTTGTAAAAGAAAACATTTTTGAACTCTACTACTCTTTGTCGACTATACGACTAGGTAATTTGTGTCCTTTTTTTATATACGACAAGAAAGGGAAAACGAGCAAGCGGGTCACCTGGTGGTAAGTGAGCACCCATGGAATAGGTTTTAGTATGGAGTTCCTATGTCCACCTTCCAATTACATCATCAGACCATGGTAAGCATCTACAGACAATGTGATTTTCAAAACGAATCATACGAGCCCAAACTCGATGGTGTTGTGTCATTTTATAACAGAGATTTATGAAGTATATTATAATAATATGTATAGATTACTTATTTGCGCATAATAATGACTGCTTGCCTTTTTTTGTTAACTATTCCTTTCTGTATCAGGTTAGCTGGAAGAGATCCCTTCTTAGGGATAAGTTCGCCTTTGTACTATTTTCTGTGTTATTCTGTATTTTAAAATTTTTATGTGCAATAAAGAGTTTACATACATACATACATACATATTTCATTTACATACCATACATACATATCGTCACGCCTCTTTCCCACAGGGGTAGGCAGAGACTACTTTGTTCCACTTGCTATGATCCTGACATACCTCTTTCGCTTCATCCACATTCATCAATCTCTTCATACATGCTCGTCGGTTTCGGGTACTCTTGACCTGGCCTTTTTCCATTTAGATATTCAAAATTCTAAAATTCTCAAACTTTATTTTGCAAATAAGCAACCAAGGGCTAGTTCAAGGGGTAAGGGTCCAAGCGGTAGTTTTTGGAACTACCAGCGCATTCGGAAATACCACAATAAAATTGTTAAGAAGATTGCGCCGCAAGAAACTTGGCAGTAATTTTTCAAAATAAAGTAAATTACAACAACACTTAAAGTCTACTTTACTTATAATACATTTATAAATGCCACGGGCTATCATATCTCATATTAGATTATAAGTTTAGTTGATGTCGACAACTATGGATATACAGATATTATGCCAGACAGACAATTTCAAGATAACAGTTGTCATCTGAGTCAAATAAAAATATAATGATAACCAGTCAAGTGCGAGTCTGATTCACGTACCAACGGTTCCGTACAAATTCAGCAAATGAATATAAAATCCAGTTATAGCAGATCCTTGCTCAAATTCAAGGACAACTGGACCCCACCATTGTTTTAAAAGAAACGGTAGTTTATTGTATGGAAACACCTTTTGTACCTAATGACTTTGTTTTAGTTGAGTTTACTTAGAGATGAGTTTTTTACAGCTCCATAGGACCGCAAAACCTACGTTTTTGATATTCATTTACCCCCTTATTCATAAACGCTCTATAGTCTTCTACTAACTTAGCAATCGTTTGTCCTTATCTGTGAAAGGTAAATGTCAGTGTCACAGATAAGGACAAACGATTGCTAAGTTAACAAGCATATAGAGCATTTATAAGGAGATAAAACTTTATACCTTATCGCGTTCATGAGAAACAGAATTAATAATTATCAGTTTATTTTATGGACTATGAACGTAATGTTTTATATATTATGAACACATTAACTAAGTGTCTTCCCCTTAATAGAGACAATAAGAAAAGTGTTAATGAACACATTCTTAGTTTTTAGCCTTATTAGTAGTTTAGGTCAAATTTAAAATACTTATTAGTCTTAAGACTAGATTGTATTTCCAAGAGAGTCCAGAGAGGCATCTCTAATAATAAAAAAAAAAAATGGACTGAATCAGGCTTGACTCTGCTTAGATCCATATTAATGAGCACAAAACGTTACCATACTACTCCACACAAATAGCTCAATCAGCTCTATTTTATTAACCTGCTTAAAATATGTTATCTTTGTATTACATTGATTAAAACTTAACACATCGATAATAATGCTGATAATAAGCAAAGCAAGTGAATAGACACAAGACAATTTAAATGTACTCACTCTGTCAGTCCTTCGTTTAATGCTTCTCTCATTAACTCAAAGGTCAACTGGTAGAGATCCCTTATAGTAATAAATTCGCCATTGTGCATAATTAATGTTTTGTATTTACCTGACTACAGCAAAGCCAAAGGGTTACGTGAATTGTGTCTGTTACCTTATATTTGTACAATAAAGCACTTAAGTACTACTAACTTACTTAAAATTCTTAACGTACTGATCCCTAAAAAATGTTACGCATTTTACAGACTTTTTTACTATCTCCTTTAAAATATAACATAGCCAAAGCGTGATTGTGGCGTGTCTGTGGGCTTGCTCTTTAATATTTGTATAACAGATTAATAATTAGACAAATCTCAATACTAAATTAAACACTTAACTTTACATGCATAATCTATTCCTTACGGGGCAGACAGAGCCTAAGGTAACAAGAACTAAAGGCCACGTTTAAGCATGAAAGGGGGCTCAAAATAGTGACGAGTTGCTAGCCGCATCGCCTATGACATGATTCCTAAGATTTTCACCTATTCCCTCGATGTGCTTTTAACATCTGCGCGGGCAGAGAAACAACAGGTAGGTACATTTCATGTTATTTCTTTGCTAGACCAGCGTGGTATTAGTTTAAGCACTTAAGTCCATTGGCAACTACATGACTCAGACGTGTTTACGGACTTGATTTTGCATAAATAAATAAATATCATGCGACAATTGACACCAATTGACCTAGTCCCAAACCAAGTACAAGTATTTATGTACCAGGTAACGAATAAACGTACGTCCTAAATTGGAACTGTTAGAGGCTTTTTTAACGTTATGGCATGAAACATTCAAACTGATTTTTTTATGCAGAATTTACTCACCCGAACATGTATTTAAAATGCGATTGATTTCACTGCTAGTTAGCGACAAACTTGTGGCAACTGTTTAGGTGTCACAGAAGAACTTAGCCTATTTTATTTATGAACATGGTAGGATTGGTAACACAAGTTCAGCTACTTCGGAGTGCGTTTTACTTTAACGCCTACTATAAGTTTCATAGAAATTGTGCAGTTTTACGAGTTTGTGATGTGACTGATTAAAAAAGCGTTAGGAACGATAGTAAAAATTCTACTTGCATAAATTTTTAATTGAAATGTGTTCGTGAAGTGACAAAACATGTGAAACTCTGTTTCCTTCATACCACAATATAATGTAGGTACTATGTTTTCAGAAAATAAAAATGAAAAAAAAAAGATTTTAGTCCCACTAGTAAGTATATAATATATGTAGACTCCCAGGGAAGAATTTAAAGGACGCCACTTTCTAAATAGGGCAATCGTTGAACCATGGATAGGTACTTGATGAAAGTATCTATTAGAGAAAGAAAAAGCAGTTTTATTTCATTACAATACAATACAAATACTCTTTATTGAACACCACAAATCAGTACAAAACAATACAGAAACAAAGTACAAAGTTATTCATAATAATCATTCATTACACTAAAACATTATAATTACAATTAAATTACATCAAAATAATAGGACTTATGATTTTTTAAGTTTTATACTGTAAGAGGCTAGACTTAAAACGAATTTACCTAATTTATAAATTACTAGAGAACTCAATACTATCATAGTTAATAAAAATCCTAAAACTGTTAGTACTAAGTCCACTTCGTAGTACTGTGTCCACGGCATGTTGGCGGCGGGCGCCCGCAGGTGCCGCGCGCCGCCGTGCCGCAGCACGTGCTCCGTCCACCACACCGCGCGCTCCAGGGGCGGCATGGGCTGGTCATTCATGAGTGTCCTGAGACGGACTATGTTTTCCCGGTAACTGTAAAAGGAGTGATACCGATTGTTGTAAAATGTGTATACAGTTTTTTTTAATATAAATTCAATTATTTAGGGACGGAAGAAGCTCCCCCCTGCCTTCTGGCGACGTTCTAACTCAGACAACGAATTTGTGCAGAACTTAAACATTTTTTTCTCGTTGCCATGCGATGTTTTTTTTATCTTATTCATATTTTTTGTTAATCAAAAAAAAAATTTCTACTTCACCGCAGTTAACTCATTATTTTGAATCTATCACATGAAATTAGTTTCAATTCAACTCCTTTGGCCTTTTTAAAAATTATTAAACTAGATGCGCCATACCTTTGATCTCCAATGACAGATTTTATAGCAGTCTTCAGAGCTTCCACTTCAAGAGTTGCAATTGCTAACTGCAGTCCAATTTTTCTGTATTGAACCACTGGTCGCCTAACATCGGTATGCCTATAAGTGGCACTCCGGCTGTTATAGCAGCTTCGTCGGTAGACTGCAACCCCCCTTGTGTGATGAATAAATTTATTTTAGGATGCCCTATAAACACAAAATAAAACATCATTTAATCATGACGAATATGGTAATATTAGTCAGCGGTCACATAAGATCCGGTCACAATAATAACGCCCACATACACTCCATATTAAAATTCCGTTTTTCTAGAAAGAGATAGAGATAAAGCTTACATTTTGGTCATATTTTTAAGTTATTTGAAAATTGTATTTTATATATTGTTTATTATACATACCTATAAATGAACATTTAATGAAAGCCACGAAAAAACATAAATATTCCCTATTGATATGACGTGGGATAAGTTCGCCTTTGTGCATGTATCTTAGTGTTTGTCAATTGTATTTCTTTTATGTTTATTTTGCACAATAAAGAGTTTACATACATACATACATACGTGACTGTGGTCAAGGGCTTCTCGGAGCATTTGGTACTGAACTGGTAGCTACTTACTGAGCAGGTCCGATTGCGGAAACTATTTTGAAATTCTGATGTTCTTCGTCTTTCCTGGCAACTCATCTGAATTCCATTTCCAGAGGACGTCATAAGGCAACTCCGAGAGAGCTCGTATTATATTTAGTACTTTTCCTTCAGGCAGCGCGTTTGTGTCAACATTTTTGTTCCAAAACTGATGTAAATCACTCCATATGTGGAAGAATCGAGATAGTTTTTCAGATCCTGGTACAAATAGAAATAATTAAATTCTTTTAATTGCAAATTATGAATAAGATGCTTCATTAATAGGATCTAGCTAGTTACTCTTAACGGACTTAGTACAGATCCGTCACAAGCACCCTTTTCTAATTATGTACTATAAATGCTTGTTAGAAAAAGACTGAGACAATGATAGCAATGGTGCACGTGTTAAGTAATCACAGTGTTTTTGATAAAATACCTAATTTAAGAATATTTTTTAAATAAAATATCGAAAGCCTTTGCAAAGTTGTAGTTTTCAATTTAATTTAAAAATAATATTTTTAGGAACATACCGAGGGTTCAAAGCCAAATTGGTTTAAGTGACATTTTGGGTGAAATTGACTTGTATACATATTTGGAATCAGCAATTTTTTTGCCATCGAATGGTCTGGGTTGCGGGCGAATCGGAGCATTTTTTCGGCGCTTCAACCAATTAGACTTTTGGTTCTATTTCTCGAAATCCACTGTTTAACCGACATAAAATACACAAAATTATGGACGGGTAGGACATAACACATGTTTCTATGTTAAAGTGTGTTACATAAGCTGTTTTAGCTTTTCCATTGTATTATTAAATGGTTGTTAAAGCGTTTTTGTTAACATTGTTTTGCTATGGATAGGTCGGATAAGTCATTTGTCTTTTTACATAAAATGACAAGACACGTCACTTAAACATTTTTTCTTCGATATCAAATCCAAAGAGATAGTCGCTTGAAACAATTTGGCTTCAATAGGTTTTTAATACCTTTGGCGCTTCAACTGTTTTGCTTCTATCAAAAATATTCTACATTAAAGACTTCAGCTGTTTTTGGTACTCTTTTATTTAAGATGATTGTCTTTTAAAACGTTTTTTCTAGACTTATTACGGACAATGTTGATATTTAATTCAACTAATTTTTGTATGAAACCTTATGATTATTGTCACATAATACTACCTAATATTTCGCGCTCACTGCTTCAACATACCGGCATAAGTATGACTCGATCCCACGCGGGCGCTTCATTCGGCCGCGAGGCACGACAATATTCGGAAACTTCATAGTTGTGCAATATGTCAGGGAAGACTTCATAGTGGCATAGTACTAATAGGTAGACCAGTGACCCCGTTACCAAAAACAACAAATCCTGTTAACTTGTCCGAACTCCGTCCTATCAGTATCCTTCCCTGTGCATCAAAGGTAATAAAAAGGGTGGTTTGCTAACAGCTGTCGGAATACCTGGAGATATACAGCATCCTGCCTGAACTGCAATCGGGTTTTCGCATGGGTCGATCGACAGTTACTGCGTTACTCGATGTAGTCGATAATATTTTGCAGGCTCGGGATGATGGTAAAGTTACCATATTAATGCTTTTAGATTTCTCCAGGGCTTTTGATTGTATTAGCATCCCCTTGCTATTATCTAAGATGTCTTATTAGAGCAGCTATTTGACTGACCGAGCGCAGACAGTCGTATTGCGTGGGGTTAATGGTGGTGCTCTGCGGTCCTCTCTTTGCCCTGTGACACGGGGAGTACCGCAGGGTTCGATACTTGGGTCTCTGCTCTTTATATTGTACAGTTCTAATATTGTCAACGGTATAAAGAGCAGTGGATACCATCTTTACGCGGACGATCTGCAACTGTATGTCTCCTGCGCGCCGTCAGAGACGTCTTTAGCTGTGGACGCCATCAATGCAGATCTGGATCGTATTTTGGCTTGGTCGGAGTAGGACTGTTTGGTCCTCAATCCCAGCAAGTCAAAGTATATCGTTTTTGGATCGAGGCATCAAATTCAAAATACTCTTGCTGCTCTGGCTATCGGGAGAATTGCCGTCCTGTGTGAACCAATATTGCGGGTGGTAGAAGCCAATAACCTTGGCTTCCTAATGGATGGCAAGCTGAACTTTGAGAACCACATTCTGAAAGTTGTGAGTAACTGTTTCTACCGCCTCAAAATTCTGCACAATGTACGCGATTACCTTAGTGTATTAGTGTATACCTTAGTATATGCATGCGTATGTTGCCTTGCTTGTATTATGTATGTATTCTGTTCTTAATAAACTTTAAAACATCGTGCATTTTTAGGGGGAGGAGCGCTGCTTATCCTATAGCTCAGGTTTTTACCCATTTAGGGAGCAGAGTTCTAGTGAAAGATCTTGTAAATGATGTTTTTTAGAAATAAATATTATTATTATTATTAAATATTATTATTAGTAGTATTAGTGTCAAATCGCTTATATTGTCCAGATTAAACTATTGTGATGTTGTTTATGACGGTTGCATTCTTGGTCGTTCTAAGAGGCTTTTACAGCTAGTGCAAAACGCATGTGCTCGTTTTTGTTTCCCCGTCCTTCCCCGTACCCATATCACCCCATACCTGAAGGCTGCCAACCTGCTGAACATGCCTGCGCGCAGGCGCATGTACCTCGCCACTTTGCTGTTCGGTGTGAGACGTCACGAGACTCCATTATACCTCTTTAACAAAAGCTCTCGTGCCTAAACACCGGACTGCGGCATTTCGAGGCAGTTTCAAGTTTGCGGCGTACAAGTGCTGGAATGATATTCCTCCCCCTATCCAAGGAGCGTCAAGTAGTAACACCTTCAAGCGCAAGCTAAGAGAACACTTATTGACGCTCCAAAAACCCTTACAATAGTCCTCCAGCACTTTTGCACATTGATATGCCAGCCTGTTGTTTTAAACATTTTAGAATTCCCTCCTTTTAATTTTTTGTTTACTGTAAACTATTTTTAATAAATGTATGTATTTTTTTTCGTTACACAAAAGTCGGATTCTATCTTTTTATTTCTTTATTTACGTAAAAGTTAATGGATTATGTAGTATATTTTATCTGTGTATCATTTCGTGAGTCACAGACGGTTCTGACTGAAAATCAGTGCTGCAGGGTGTCTAACACCTCAGCGTAATGCTGAGCCAGCGACCGTTTCACTTTTGCGAAGATACACAACCAACGCTGATGATCTATTTTTCATGCGTGTATTTTTTTTTGTTTTATTTTTTCTATATAATCTTTATATATATAAAAGGCAAAGTCCTGACTCACTCATTGACTCATCAACGCCCAGCCCAAACCCTTGAACCTAGAAAGCTGAAATTTTGGGCCGAGGTTCCTTTAATAATGTATACACGAGATAAGAACGGATTTTTCGAAATTCTACCTCTAAGGGGGTGAAAAAGGGAGGCAAAGTTTGTATGGGGCGACGTGATTCCTTGGTCCGATCTACTTCAAATTTTGCATACACATTCTTTAACAGAATTGACGGAACACGTGTTTCGTATTTCCTTGATATTCATCCACTAACGGGGTTTAAAAGGGGTAGAAAGTTATTTTGGGGGCAATTTGCTTCGAAGTTGATATCAATACTCCTTAGTGCTTTGGATTAAAAATACATTTTATTTTGACACAGTCATGTTTGAAATCTCAATCCACTGACGTAATATTTTTAAACAGGACCGAGTAGGTACTCGCAGCTGAAAAACGAGCCAACCGAGATAGTATGGAGGCGCGTGTACCTTTCTAACAGGACTGACAATATATATTTTTTTATCACTACACAATATAAAACAAATTCGCTTTTCGCTGTCTGTCTGTACCTATGTATGCTTGATCTTTAAAACTAACGCAACGGATTTTGATGCGGTTTTTTTTAGTAGAATAAAATGATTCAAGAGGAAGAATTATGTCTATACATACATATAATGAAGCTAAAGAGGGTCGAAAGTCTGTACATGGAAGATATTTTCTGGGGATACTTAGAATCGATTACAGAACACGTGTATATTTACGAGCGCATCACGTGAAAACGGCTGAACGGATTTTGATGCAAGCTTTACTAATCTGTTGAGAATATCACCGGCCAGGTTATACGCTACTTTTTATCCCGGAAAATTGCATAGTTCCCGCGGGATAGCGATGAATACCTATGTCAAAAATCGCAGCGGCCTAGACTCACAACGTAAATAAATATTTCTGTAGTATCATAGAGGTCAGGTCACGAGTACCCGGAACCGAAGAGCATGTATGGAGAGACTGATGAATGTGGATGAAGCGAAAGAGGTATGTCAAAATCGTAGCAAGTGGAACAAAGTAGTCTCTGCCTACCCCTATGGGAAAGAGACGTGACTGTATGTATGTATGTATCATAGAGGTACACTACGGAGGGATATTTTAAAATTCCCACGGGATAGGGAATAAATAGGTAGGGTTTATGAGTCCACTGAAAAGGGATCTCCATAACTATAATTACTAGAGTCATGAAATTTGGCACACGAATAGGGAATCATAACTTCTGAAAATCAATTTCGAAATACCCACGGGATAGGGAGTAAAAAGGGATTTATATTATAACTTTGAAATGTTCTTATCCTTAAATATTATTATTATTACTAGAATCTTTAAATTTTGCATAGCAGTAGATAGAAAAAAGAGTAACTTTACTGACTTGCTAATATAGTTTCTCGGTATTTGGCAAACATTCCTTGATGATCAAAGAGGTGCTCTACTAAGGATTTCCCAATTTTCCCACGGGATAAAAGGACTGTATTGAAAATATAAACTTTGTATTTAGTAGATAATGTTCTTTAAAGATCACGAAGGTGTCATAAGATTAGATTTTTCGAATGTCCCACAGAACAAAAGGATGGGATAAAAAATAATAGAAGTGGGTCCATGCAAGAAACTGGTTTATTTCGTTGAGGTAGGTAGGCAGTACAAAATCCTTCGTGCTAAATTACGACTTCCATTTGACTATTTTTGTACATTTTCGATGGGAGAGAGGAAAAAATCTTAGCGCAAATTATGATTCTGCGCGGACGAAGTCGCGGGCAAAAGCTAGTTTTGTATATGCTCTTATAATTGTGTGTCATGCAAAAAAGAATAAACGTCTTCTTTCTTTCTAGATTATAATTATTTAAGAAAGAGTTGTAGTAATTCCGTTAAACGTAGAATTATTTAACTTTTCCCATTGTTTCCGTTAAGACTGATTATATTTGAGAAAAGCACTATACAATCCTCGGCCGGAAACAGGGATTGCAGGACTCGCTTTATCCGGCCTCGTCTACGACTCGGCCGTGTACCCCAATCTCGTCCTGCAATCCCTTACTTCACGGCCTCTGCAGTAATGTACTATTAATTAGCCGCATTTTTAATTTTTGAAACATGCCATTTGAACAAACTATTGCTGGCGCCATGTTTAACCGCACACCCGCCACCGCGCCGCCGCGCCGCGCCGAGCGCACCCGCCGACCGCGCCACATTACTTCTTGGCCTAGGCCGTAAATGTGAAACTTCTTGGCTTCATTTCGACCGCGCCACATTACTTCTTGGCCTAGGCCGTAAATGTGAAATTTCTTGGCTTCATTTCGCGACATTCACGCGTACATTTCCGAGCATGCTTGAGAAAAAGTTTTTTTTTATATATCTATCTACTTTTATTGTCTATTTCTAACTTGTGCATCATCGGTAAAATTTGACTTACAAGGCAATAACTTCCATAACCAACATGACTTATTGGCCAATCGTAATTTTAATCTTGATAATGTTGGTATTTCATACAGTTGATATACGGAGCCAATAGTCGTTTGAGATACTTTCCTTCCCTGCAATACAATTTTGAATGGAATTTAAGCTGTTTGTCGTTTATTTTTCTTTATCGGGTTAAGTTGGTTCATGCCAATTGCTTTATATGTATTTATGGTCAAATAGTTACTTAAAGCATTTTGCTTTTTCCTGGTAATAGGCTAGATTGGATTTCAACCGTTTTTCCTTCAACAGAAATTTAGACAAATTGTGGAATTTTGTATTAAGCGACCTTTAAATCAGAAAATAACTATATATTTTTTACCATAAATATATAAAATTATAGCTTATATTAATACAAATTGCTGTAGAGAACTTTGAAGACTCTAAATTAAACAGTAATTTAGTAATGTTTTTTTTCGAAAAATAATTCTTTTAAACAGCTCTCCTGTAAAGTTCAAAAAATGACGCTTAAACCAATTTGGCTTTGAACCCTCGATACCTTTGGCAATTCCTTTTGTGGGTTCTTATGAAGCCCTCCCATGTACACCACGACGGGTGGCATTGGATAATTGCCTTCGCAAATAGGATGCACATTCAAAAACAGCATATCAACGTTGTTCTGTAATTCACTTAACGGGGGCGTGTCTTGGCCAAAAATTCTTTTCACGACAGCGTTTTCCTGATCTTGAAGACTCCCTTTATAGTAATAATTTACTATCTCCCATAAACGATAATATTGCACAATTTTTTCCCAAAGTGATAAATTGTAGATACGCGTATTTATAAGTTGAGGATGCCAAAGTGAATCTTGTCCAAGCTTCCACTAGTATGAGATAGATAGATAGATAGATAGATTAACACTTTATTTCTTCCATAACACACATTATGATACATACAGGGCAGAGGTACAATATCAAACACAGAACTTAAAAATAAACATAACAGATTCAATGTACCTAACTTAACTAAGTGGACAGTAGATACCATGTGCCATGGAAAAAGAAAGGCGCTGACTCAGCATAAAGCTGCGAAGACCGCAGCGCTGGTATTCTGTCAGAACCACTTAGGGAGGTCTGTGGAAATGGTATATGCATAGTAAAATTAAAGAAAAGTTGGAAATCAGATAATAGATTAAAACTTGATGGATAGTTGTTCGTTGCTCTTCCATGCAAACGAAACTACTCAAAGAACATTGAAAGAAAAATGTGAAAATAGACACACATAGGTATGGTGCAACCCGCAATTAATTACCCATCCTGGAGACCGTACAGCACCCGCGAGACAGCGACAAATGATTCTTAGCAGGCGAAAATGTGGACAAAACAGCTGTTACCCCAAATTGTATACCTATGTATACAATTTGGTATAGTAATTTTCTACATTTTACAGTTTTAAAATCTAGGAAAATTCTAGAACTGACTTTTTTGAATATTTAATAAATGCAAGCGAAATTTATAATAATAATATTATAAATAGATCAAAAGTACTGTTCTTATTTTTAATTATATTTTGTACTTCAGGAAGTTTCGCTTGATCTTCGAAAACCTGCAGAACAACTCCAGAAAAGGCTTTCAATTGCATAAAACCGTTACTTCTCTCGCCAGTTTTCAGGACTGCCATTTCGTTTTTCCATGATTTGTAAAACATATAACGAACGTCGATTTCAGTTAGATTTTCTGGTGTTTGTCCTTTAGGATACTGCGGGTCTGGAGTAATGACGACTACTTCATGTCCTCGTTTAACTAGTTCATTTGTTAAAGGTCTGAATACCACTTGATGGCTTATAGAAGGAGTGGGTACACGGCTAGAATTCTAGCCGCTTCGGTTTGATTATAAAATATCAATGCCGCGGACACTAACAGACTAATACGAGACAGTCATGTTGAACTACTTGATTAAATTATACTGCGATCATCTTATATATAGATAGACTAACAATGTTGCAGTAACAAGCTTTAATTGTAGCTTTAGTATATTATTATGAACATAAATCAACAATTTTCTGTATAGATGAATGAGATTTTTATTCAATGTTAATAAATAAAATGTCAAGGCACAATATTTACACCAATTAACCTAGTCCTATACTTAGCAAAACTTGTTTCATAGATCCCTGCAGCAAAATGCGCTACAGTAAGTCTAATCTTTTCAAACCTTTTTTTTTTTTTTTATACAAATTGATCTGAATGCATTTCGATTTTAGAATTTGTGTTTTCGCCTTACGACCGTCAAGTGTGTATGATAGCAGAAAAAATAAAACATATTTTTTTACTTCCATATATTATGGACTATTTATTGTACCTTAGTGAATTATCGCTCTGGATAAAATGTTTCACCCTGTATTACGGAATGCGACATAAATTCCAGACATACAATTTCAAGATAACGATTATCTTTTGAGACCAATACATAATATTTATGCATAATACTAAAGATGAAAGAAAGAAAGGAGTACCCGAAACCGACGTTACTGTTGTTGTGGACGACGTTATTGTTTGTATGATAATTTTATGTATTTATGTTTGCTTGCATGTTTAAATTCTAATTTGCATCTCCTGTTTTAATATTTTCATTACCTCATTCTGTTCTTAAGTTTGTCTGGATAAGATCGCTCAGTAGCGATAAGACCGCCTATTGCTTACATGTAAATATTCTCTGTGCCTGTTTTACTAGCTGTTGCCCGCGATTACGTCTATGGAGAAATCGTTTATCGCTATCCCGCGGGAACTTTGCGATTTTCCGGGATAAAAAGTAGCTTGTTTTTTAATCTAGGATAACAGCTATCTCCGTTCCAAATTTGATCCAATCCGTTGAGTCGTTTCAGCGTGAAGAAGGAACAAACATAGGGACACACTCACACATACACACTCACTCACATACTCACTCACAAATTTTAACATTTATAATATTAAAAGGATCCTTATTGTATTCTTATTAAGGTTATTGTGTACCCTAAACCGACGAGCATGTATGAAGAGATTGATGAATGTGGATGAAGCGAAAAAGGTATGTCAGAATCGTAGTCGTAGCAAATGGAACAAAGTAGTCTCTGTCTACCCCTGTGGGAAAGAGGCGTGACGGTATGTATGTATGTATTTTAAAAATTTCTAGACAATTTTTTTTATATTATCGCAATAATGTAGCAGCTTAGCCAGAGCGTGATTGCGGCGTGTCAATGGGTTTGATTACTAATATTAAATTTATGACGTAGAGTCTCAGTACTAAAATAAGCACTAAAGATTAGCCAGTGCGTGACGAAGGCGTGTCTCTAAGTTTGATTGTATGTAGGTACATATTTTGATAACTGATAATATTATTATAATTCTTTATGACGAACAGTCTCAGTAGCTAGTTAAGAAATAAAACATAGAAATTTGTTTTTATTTGTCATTCGACAAATGATTTTCTTTATTATCATGAATTGTTTACGTGTTAAAATACCTAATAATTAATTTTACCTTTATTAAATTAACTAAAAGCTTATGTAGCTTAAATTTTACCAAATGAATTTCCCTATTTATGCGTATGAAAAACTACGAATAACTTTTCAATCGTCATTAACAATCACGCTTTTTTAACTTTGACATTAACCGGCAGATACCGCCTAATAAACTTAAACAATGAATATAATACTAACAAACTTAAAACTACTATAGCTAACGTAGCCCCTAGTACTAGTAGTACTAGGTCCAGTTCGTAGTACTGTGTCCACGGCATGTTGGCGGCGGGCGCCCGCAGGTGCCGCGCGCCGCCGTGCCGCAGCACGTGCTCCGTCCACCACACCGCGCGCTCCAGGGGCGGCATTGGCTGGTCATTCATGAGTGTCCTGAGATGGACTATGTTTTCCCGGTAACTGTAATAATAGAGGATGTCAGATATTTCTAAAAATAAAGTGTCGTTGCGCAAGAATTTATATCACTAAGTTAAGATAGCTTTTATCAGTAAGTTTTTAAAATTCGAGCCTATAATATTGTAGCTCAAATCATTAGAATAATATCTAATATTGATATTTTATGAATATACTGTTAGGTGGGTACGTAAATTCAAAGCGTATGTTGTATAAATTAATGAAACATCCACAAAACATCTCTTATAATGATATTTGTAATTAATTATTATGCAAGAAATAAGCATATAATCGTCCATGTAATAAAATATATACTTCGTTGCATGAACGAGATCGTGTTAAGCGATTATTTATTTATACTTAACCTTATCACTTACTTTGTTGATATCAATAAAATTGGTATAAAGTTTTCATAATTATCCAAAATTAATTTAAGTGGTTTAAACTTTCTTAGAGGTGTGTCAGGATCGTAGCAAGTGGAACAAAGTAGCCTCTCTCTACCCCTGTGGGAAAGAGGCGTGACGGTATGTATGTATGTGTATGTATGTAAACTTTCTTACCTGTTATCCGCAACGACTGTCTTAATGGCATCTTTCAACGTATTCTCATCCAGATCTTTCAGATTTAGTCTCTTGCCAATTTTATGATGTACATATTTTTCTGCATTGTACATTTGATCACCCATGATGGGTACGCCTATTAAAGGTACTCCGGCAGTGATGGCTTCATCTGTCGACTGGAGTCCACCTTGAGTAATAAACAACTTGACATTCGGATGTCCTGTGAAATAAGTAATTAAAATAAAGTTTCGAATCATTGGGTACATATCAGAAAACTGTTAGAGACGTAGTTTGTTTTTACACCCATCAAAAATGTCTAGGGATATTTATTATTTTTGAATGTTTTTAGTTTTGAATATTTCAATATAGGTATATTACTATCGCGTCAAAGCAGATGCTCGGTGCTTGGAGATCCAAGGATGATGATAATCCCAAGGCTTTTTTGATGTGTGTATGTTAAGCTGCTGTGAGTCTCAGATGAATATAAAATTGTAATCCGATGGATAAACGAGTCAATAACGTATTTGTATTTGTAAACAAAGGTAGATACTATGTTTGAATGGATTCCTGATCCAACCGAGAACTAAAAAACATGGCTGGCATGCGTCGACTACACAAACGCGGTAGCGACGTAGTTCGAAAAGCCAGTAAAATTAGATGAGTATAATAAAACTATACTGCCATCCTAATTGAAAAGGACGCATATCCAAAGAAAACGGACTCAGTTTTGTTAAGATTAGACATCAATCTATCATGATTTTTTCAAAAATTACAAAACAGATATGCGTCTTTTTGAATTAGGTAGGATGGCAGTATAATATTAGTAGATTGAAGTCTAATCTGTCCAAAAAAAAAAAACTAAATCTGTTTTTTGAACATACGTCCTTTTGTATAGGACGGCAGTGTAAGCTTACTTCAACAATAATATTCTCATTTGTAAGTTTAATTACAGAGTCGTAAAAATGTACGTATGTCCAAAATAGCTTATTATCATTTTACGATATTTAGGCACTCATCTCAATAAAATTATTCGTGATCAAACAAAACATCGCTACAATTTTTTCTTAGCAATAAGGCTACTCATAACAATATACTCACTCAGCAGATCTGATTGTGGGAACCATTTCGAAATTTTAATGTTATCTGTCTTCCCTGGAAGTGTATCATCATTCCATTTCCACAGGACGTTGTAAGGAAGATCAGCTACTGCGTTTATAATAGCTTGTATTTTTACAGCAGGGAATAGAGATGGATTTACGTTTGAGCCAAAACTGATGTAAATCACACCGTTCTTAGAGGAATCGAGATAAGTTTTTAAATCCTGAAATTCAAAGATCTTTACCTTTCGCGGAAAAATGGTATCTCTTAGAACAGGTATTCTTATACTTAAAAGAGGTACCAACCATTTGTTAAAACACTGTACTTTTTGTTACCTGAATAAACTATTATTATTATTATTATTATTATTAAAGACAATTTCATTTCTGAACAATAACGATTGTTAATATTATTATCTAGTCTAACTATTAACGAATTTTGTAACTCGCTTCAGTCGTGATAATTTTGACATTCTATTTTTTACTAGTTACTATTTTTTCTGTTTTTAAAAAACTGGATGTGGAACCGACACCACCCATCGTCATGATCATGACTGACCTTGTTACTATGCGATTATTTGTCGCTAAGCGTTATCTGCTTGAATAATGTGTCTGTACGACACGTCAATTATAAACTACCATTAAAATAACAAAAAAGTTTATTGTAATAGTAGCATAAAAGAAAAGACGAAGCAATTATTAAGTAAGTAAGTTAGTTTAACCTTGTAAATGCTAGATAATAAAAATAGACGTACAAGGCAAAATAAAAATGAGGTAAACATTACTAGTACCAAGATGAAAAGCTAAGTGGATTTACTGAATAAATAAATAAATGTCTTAATGAAATCAAGTATCGTAAACTCACCTCAGGTAACTCTTTTACGGGATTCTGGTGAAGACCTCCCATGTAGATGACGCTTGGGGGTACCGGACGGTTCCCTTCCCAAAGTGGATGAACATTTAGGAACAACATTTCAACATTGTTCTGCAATTCACTCAACGGTGGAGTGTCGGCGCCAAATATCCTCTTTATAAACGTGTTTTCATATTCTTCTTGTCCCAAATATATGCTCATATAAGTGTAATAATTATGAAGTTCACTCAACTTCTCCCAATATGTCAAGTTGTAAATTCTGGTATTTAAAACAAAAGGATAAACCAATGGGTGAGTAGGAGCTCCAATGACATCATAGTTGTTATAAATGGCACCAAAAGAGCTTACTTGAATTACAGGTACCTTTATGGCATGTGAAAATCCTAAGAGATGCCTCAACCAAGCTTCAGCTAATATGAGATCAAACGTGCCATTTTGATTTTTAATCAAATCCTGTACTTCTTCAACTTCAATCTGTCGCTCGAATAAATTTAAAAATATCTTTTGGAATGCGTCCATTTCTTCTTTCATATTTAGTTGTACAAAGTTTTCTTCACTCGCTTTGGCCATTAATGTGCCCCACGTGGCGTAAGACATATCATGTAAGTCTATTTCAGTGAAATTAATTGGTGTCTGTCCTTTTGGGAACGCAGGATCAGCTGTTATAACTACTACATCGTGTCCGCGCTTCGCCAGCTCTTGCGTCAGAGGTCTAAACACTACTTGATGGCTTATAGATGGAGTCGGAAAAATAGCCAGGATTCTAGCGGCCTCATTATAAAATGAGAAACTTAGGACTAATATGGTGAAATAAATTAGTCGAGACATTATGAGATTGACGATGAAATTGAGGTGTGTATAGATTTATATATATGTTATTCAAGGCCGTTTGTTTATCTGTAAGCTCTAACACGCGGTGACGTAACGAGAAATATGTTTTTGGTAGGAATCGGTGTGAATGGGTATTTTTAAGTTTGGCTAACTTATAAAATAAAAAAATATGAATATTAATTACGCATTATACTCAGCTCTCAGTCTTTCACTGTTGATAGAGTGATCACGAGTAAATATAATTGTTTTTGCGATCCTGGTAACAGCCCTTATAGTGTCTGCTTTTCGGTATAAATAAATGGTACTATTTTGAATATGTAGTATTGTAATTTCCCAATCCGCACCGGCCCCGCGTGGGAACTTATAGCCCAAGCCCTCTCTTTCTGAGAAGAGGCCTGTGCCTACTGTGCGACATATATAGACTGGATGTATTGTAATTTACACTAACCTATTTATAACTGACTTCTAAAAACATGGACGTGCCGAGAGCGTAACGTGAACGTGCAACAGTTACTACCGTTCGCGTGGGCACGTATTTGAATATCGAAATTTAAAATATCTAAGGTTAAAAAGTCGACGATCAAAATATCGAAAATTAAAATATCGAACGATTTAAATTATCTATTATCATTATATCGACGTCTGAAATATCTAAAATTTAAATACCGAATGGCTAAAATATCGAAAGTTCAAAATATCTACAGTCGAATGCTCGATATTATGTTAAAATCGAAACACAAAATATCGACCATCAAAAGCCCAACGTCTAAAATATCGAAAATTGAAATAGCGAACGATCTTAACATCTACTGCTATTTATTGACGGTTAATATTCCTACAGCTCAAATGCCGAATAATCCCTATTCTCTGTAAGAAAGCGCAGGAAACATAGGTTAGGTTAGGTTAGTATTGCGTCAAGGCGCGAAGCGTCTGAACTAGGCGGAATAGGAGCTCCACGAAGCGGAGCTCCGTCGACTTTTTTTTGACTTGACGCAATACTAACCTAACCTAACCTATGTTGCCTGCGCTTTCTGTGAGGGCATTGGAGTGCATGCTCAGACATTTTTGAGCACCCTTATGTGATCAGATATATTCGATGACGACTGTAGGTACCATTACATAATATAATTTCGATATTATGAATTTCGACATTTTGAATTTCGACTTTATGATTGTTCGACACTCTGATTTTCGATATTTAAGCATTCGATAATTGTACCATTCGATAATATGTATATACTTTCGACGTTATGAATTTATGATCGTTCGAAATTCTGATTTTCGATATTTTGACCGTCGACTTTTTAAGTTTAGATATTTTAACTTTCGATATTCAAATACGTGCCCGTTCGCGTTTGTCTTGCGGTCTCTCTCACTCTGCCGATACAAAATCCATAAGAGTGAGTGAGACAGCAAACCCCAATGGTATTCTAAGAGCTCACAGACTGTACCCGGCTTGAGACACGTCCTGGGGCCTTACCATAACGTCTTAATGCGATTCAATTTCAATTCAGTTTAGTTTCGCTCGCTGTCAGATCCATACTAAAAATGACAGCTAAAACCTAAACTGAGTGTTAGGCTTTGACCTCCGTATCCTCTATAGGGGCCTGCGCCTTACAGTCCATTATGAGTCCGACTAAGAAATTTTTTAATACGTATAAATATTTATTTTCTTCCGTAGAGAACCCTTAAAACATTTAATTTTTCAATTTATTCCGTGATTTTTGTCACACATGCCAAGTCGTGATCCAAGTGATTTCATAATCACTTTATTATCAGTCTCTTTAATGGTAATGCAGGTTGGAATGATTACATCAGAAAAAGGGCCAAACGCGAGTTAGACTAATGAAGTGTGTTAGTGTGTGTGTGGTGGTGTTAGGTTAGGATTAATTAAGTCTGTGGGATTTGTGTGGCAGTAGTGGAGGGATGGCTTTCATGCAAAACGTATACATTTCGCACAAACTTGGTTATCTTGCACGTAAGTAGCGGGGTACAGTAGCAAGGTAAATTTATTTTGTGTTCATTGAAATGGACCTCCGCAAAGTAACGCCTGATGCAATAAAAAAATATGCGAGTCAGACTGTCGTTGCAAGTTGTTGTCTGATAGATGTTATCGCCTTAAAGTTTAAAGGCAAGTTTTCATTTAATATAATTAAATAATCTTAAAATTGTTTCAGCAGGTGGTTGCTAAATGACTAAAATAGCCATGTAAATGTTTTTCACAATTTTCAAATCGTGTTGTCAAATTTTTCCATACATTGATTTTTGATACATTGATTCACATTCTTGCTAAACGTGGTGGGGGTTAATAAATAAACAAATTGAGAATCGACTCTCATTCAATTTAATTGATATCTTTGTATGTGGGAAGTGGAGAAGATGAATATATAGACGCTCGAGATGTGGTGCTGGAGGAGAATGCTCGGAGTAATCGTGGACTGAGTTCCGTACCAACGAGTCTACTTCGAGAACTCTGCACTGCAACATGCATTGTTTGCCAGCTTTGGTACAAAAGTCAAAAGTTTTTTTTGCAAATAGGCCGCCAAGGGCTCTTTTACATGTATTTTTTTGAATCTACCAGCGCATTCGGAAAGACCATCATTGCCAAGAAGAATGCGCCGCAAGAAACTTGGCAGAAAGTCATTTTTTTCCAGTGGGTACAGTCCCATATTCTTACCTTTTTTGGTTACTTATGCCGCCGAGGGGAGGTAGCTATTCAGTGACTTGTGGTCCAAGGAAATGTTGAGGGTGCCAGGCCACGAGGAAGATCGCCAATGAGGTGGACTGACCAGTTAAAAGCGGCAGTAGATAGCTCATCATCACTGCATGAATGCACGAGGAAGGCGGCCATTAGAGAGGAGTGGCAGCGTGTTGTGAAGCTTGCCACAAATACCTGAAGTGATGACCACGACCGCTTTGTCAAGAGTGATACTGACAAGGAAGAAGAAGATAATCTATAAGTTAATGCCAGCTTTCATAACCATTGTTTTTGTAGCTAACTTGAATGTCTAGTTTCGTCCTAAGGAGTTGCACTTCATCGATCCGAGCGTCACATACATACAAAAATAATTCACGTCTTTATCCCTTATAAAGAAGACAGATCCTAGGGTAAAGGTAACGGCCACGTTGAGCATGATTGTGTGCGTATAGGTGTGGCGATAATAAATAACGATTCATTGTAATAAATTTAAACAAATTAAAATAATGATGATAATATTTATCGCAGCGAATTAATTATATCTTATCATATTTTGTTGCTGATCTAGCGCATGACAGAAGCTATATCACGCATTGGACACGACCGTGACGTATCACAACTTTAGAGCTAAAACGAAAAAAAGACGGAGCAAATTTTGGTTTGATGTTTCTACAAGTGAAGGATAGACAAAAACAAAAGAGTAAGTACAAAAACAAAAGTATACTTAGGAGTTGACGTTCTAAATTTAAACTCAAATATTCAACACATCACATTCTTTAACATAGTACCATCAAAATCGAAGAACAATCGTAGTATAAAGCAGATATAAAAGCAATATCGTTTTGATGCTGGAAATCTACTAAGCAAGCAATTTTGAGATTAAATTCTTGGGGCGCGGGTCACAGAGGAGTTATAAAAACAGTGAAAGCGTAGCAGTCCCTTACTGGGGGCATTAAACCTTTTCCAAATGGGCATCAATTTTGTTTTTATATCAATGCTGTATAGACCGTGTAAACTTTTATACGGACTTGTACCTATCGTAAACTATATACTAACTTTTGCCGGCGACTTCGTCTGCGTGGAATTTAACATATAAACCTTCCTCTTGAATCACTCTATCTACTTATTAGAAAAAACCGTATCAAAATCCTTTGCGTAGTTATAAAGATCTAAGCATACATAGGGAAAACAGACAGACGGCGGAAAGTGACTTTGTTTTATACTAAAAGATGGTAAAATAAAGAATGTCTTAGATCGCAGGAACTTGTCGCACAAGCCAAAAGCGAGGGCGATAAACATGCGACCTGAGGCTTTGTATCACCATCCGAGTTGTGTAGGTACACAATTTTGCGTCTTCCCCTAGCCAGGAAGTGGAAATATTCACTCGCGTAGCGGGCGGTAAATTACCACTTGTGGCTCGGGGTGACAATACAATACAATACTATACAATACAATACAATACAATACAATACAACACAAATACTCTTTATTGAACACCATAAATCAGTAAAAAACAATACAGAAACAAATAACAAAGTATACAATACGCGTACGTGTGCGCGTACGTATGCGGTGTATGCGGTGAAGTAAAATACATTGTTATTAATTCAATTCGTTTTATGAACAGGTTATTATAAGAATGTTTATGTCACGTTAGTTACAGCAATTAACTTGTGCACAGTGTAATTAATATGCATGAGTTAGGTACCTGTTAGGTGACATTGTTATCTGTATTGCTCGGTTTTATTATTTGTTTATCGGAGATATTAATATCAGATAGGATTTCTTGTTGTATCATTATGAGCCAATTTATTTTCGTAATGTATATTGGCTTGCTCGAAAGCTATTAATAACAAGTCACAGAACGCTGATGATCTAATTTTCATATCTGTTTTTTTTTTGTTGTTTCTTTTCTATAAAATTGTGTGTATGCTCTTATATTTTGTGTCTTGTGAAATGAGTAAATGTCTTCTTTCTTCCTTTAAGTCTTATATTATTATCCCGTGGCTTTGTTTGGTTTGATCGTCAGATCTGTAGGCTTATTGTCTAACTCGCTCGCAATCGCTATCGTGTTCATTTTGACAGTTTATGGGCTGACAATTGGCATCGGAATCAGCTAGCTGTCTCATTCATACAAGAACTGTCAAAGTGAACACGATGGCGATTGCGAGCGAGTTAGACAATATAAGCCTACTGGTTCGAATTGCGAGATTATACTGGATTCCCTAGTGTTTACGAAAAAACGGAAATACTGATTCCTTCAAAATTTAGAAGTAGCCTGTTATTACTGGGATCCAACAATACAATGCAAGACTCTTTATTAAACAACAAAATAGGTATTACCAATATAGGACCGTTTATTGAACAAATTTCATCCAAAGCCGCTCAGCCATTTTAGCGTCAAAGAGTAACATACATACAGACACACACACCACAATTTTCAAATTTACGAGTACCTATTATAAGTAGTAGGAGTATAATTTATTACTAGAACTATCGGGACTTTTGCTATAATTTCCTCATTCACCTATTCCCGAAAATATCAACTTTCGTCCTGAACAAAACTGTAAAAGTTACCTTTTCATGATTTAATACTACTTTAACTTTAATAACTTTATTAATCTTTATTCAGATAAATTTATGCTGACATCGTAAAACACTAAATAAGTACCTATGAACTGCTTTCTACCCATGATAAAGGGCAAACCCTGATGTCTCAGTGTAATTGATGACTTTGAGTACTCCACTTTATGCTAAAGATCTATGTGTTCGGCGTGGGTATTTATTTTGATAGACAGCCATCGATTGCGGTGACTGGGATGTGGAATTGATCCAAATACTTTATATTACGGCACGTTTCCAAATTTTCACCTAATCTGTTGTCGGCCGAAGTATGTTCGGGTGTCGTCGTCCGAACTAGAGTCGTCGCAAAATAAAAGGCCCGTTTTGACATTTGTCTTCTCGACGTAACTAGTGATCTCACCGTACGACTCGCTACTCGATACTCACGATAAATCGATTCAAGTTTGCTTGAGTATTTGATCGATTTAAATATGTATTATAAAGTGGCATTGGATTAAAGCACTGATTATAAACTGAACCTTCAGTCAATCATTTTCTTCCGATGATGAAGACGAGCCATTCTATTAAAATCAGTGTTGCCATTGTTTACGGCTTTGAGCTCCAAGGTCATAATTTTCAGTAAAGATCACTAAACAGCTGGTGAAATTCAGTAATTAGCTGGTCTAAATAAAATAAATAAAACCGGCCAAGTGCGAGTCGGCCTTAAAAGAATTATCCAGATCGATTTATTTTTTCCTTAACCGATTATTCATAGTCTGCGGACAATATGAAAAAATCGTTATGCACAGCACTTAGCTGAGTGAGCGATACCCATCAATGAAAAATACAATTACCTTCAGAACATTTCGATCGGTAAAAAATAGAGAACTTCATGGGCGTGAACTGTCAAAACGGGCCTTTTAAATTGTGACGACTTTAGGTCGATTGAATCAAACGTACCTATGTCTTTACAAACGCCATCTTCCGTTGAAGCTCGAATAACAGTGAAGGCGCTCTCGTTCCTTAACATACGTTTGATTCGATCGGCCGAGTTCGGACGACGACGCCCGAACATACTTCGGCTGACCACGGCAGGCTTATTACGTAACTCGCTCGCGATCGCCATCGTGTTCATTTTGACAGTTCATGTATGGGCTGACAATTGGCATCGGAATCAGCTAGCTTTCACATTCATACAAGAACTGTCAAATGAACAGGATGGCGATTGTGTGCGAGTTAGACAATAAGCCTACTGATAGACTACTTGTCTCTTTCTAGAACGTACAGTAAGACAAAGAAGGGCAATCTGTCTTGCGCGCGACGCGACTTGCGCGCTCTAGTGCTGGACGTGCTGGGTACTAAAGAAGTTTTATTTAACCCCAAATTGAACTCCAAAGCAAATTCTGTTCTGATTTGATCTGTTTTTAAATTCAATTCCGACTCAGCTCAGGTTTAGGCTGTCATTTTTAGTATGGATCTGACAGCGAGCGAACCCCCCTGATCTGACTCTGACTTGAAATTCTGCACAATGACATTGGTGCCTTATATAGGTAAAGCTCAGTTGACAAAGTCTTTATCCACAATCGTCAAGAAAAATAGCAAGAAGTGTTTATAGAAAACCTTATTCTTTCAGTCCTTAAACAAATTATGCTGCAGAACAACAAACCGAAATTAAATTTCTCACGTTTTTGTCAAAGTTATAAAACTGGGAATGCGCGGGACTCAAAATCCAATTTGATGTTCCACGCTTCCCCTTTATTCAATTACTTATAATTCCTTCACAAACATAGCATTAATCTCTAAATTGTTACATTAATCGACTAATTGTGGGTTTTAGCGCAGAATATGATGGGGAAGATAGTTTACTTCATTATTACAACGACTGGTTCTTAACTCCATCGAAAAAGAGGGGTGTTTTATAAGTTTAATTTATAGTACATTATTGCAGAGGCCGTGAAGTAAGGGATTGCAGGACGAGATTGGGGTACACGGCCGAGTCGTAGACGAGGCCGGCTAAAGCGAGTCCTGCAATCCCTGTTTCCGGCCGAGGATTGTATAGTGCTTTTCTCAAGCAATGCGAGGAAATCAAGTAAAAATTGTTTAAATAACCGCTTTTTTAATTTTTTAAACATGCCATTTGAACAAACTATTCGAGCGCCATGTTTAACCGTACATCCACCATCGCGCCGCCGCACCGCGGCGACCGCGCCACATTACTTCTTGGCCTAGGCCGTAAATGTGAAACTTCATGGCTTCATTTCGTGACATTAACGCGTACATTTCCAAGCATGTTTGAGAAAAAGTAATTAAGTAAGTAAATGCTTTAATGCACGAAATAAAAGAAACAGACAAAGAACATAAATAAGTATTAAGTACTTAAATATAAAGTTTGCGTGAGTGTGCGTGTGTCTTTGTGTGTGTCTGTCTGTCTGTGACATTGTGGCATTTAGGCATTTTATTTAGGTATACGCTTCATATAATAATGTCGACCGTGCCCATACAAAATGAATTTTAAAAACACATACCTAACTCAACCTGTGTTCATGTAACATTTTTTGCTTCTTATGACTTCAGAAATACACTGAAAATCTCACGCACACCGTGTGTAAAATAGAATGAAGTTTTACAAATGGATGATTTGCTTTTTGAGCAAAAGGCTGGTAATACATATAAAGGGGTTCAAAGAAAGGTTTTCTAAAAAATCTGTAAACGGTTTTTAATGATAATTGAATTAGTTACATGTTTTTTGGAACGACAGATGCTTTAGTCTTGCATCATCAAATGGTTTTTCTGAACTATATTTTTTTAACAATATTTGATCTGTGCGCTCTCTTAGCTTATTATTAAGTTAAGCGTAGCAAAGTTATGGTAATTTTCTACTTTCGGATATAATAGTAGAAATTTGGTTTACTTAATTACAAAAATCTACATCGAAACAAGTTGAGTAAGTAATATCACCTTCATCGTCATCAAAGCGCGCAACAAAGACCAGTCTTTCGCGACCCTCATCCAGCGGACTCCCACGATCTTCACCAGCTCATCAGTCCATCTTGTGGGGGGGCTTACCACGTTGCATCTTCTGGTCATCACCATCATCAAGCTAAAGACGTCCACTATTAAACAAAGGCCTACCCCTTGGTTCATATGGTTCATAATATTTCGAAAAGACGGGTAGTCTATATCACGCGCGACATAGTTCTCGCAGGCGCTCATGCTATCCGTTATTGTCAAGTAACATGGTACAAGTCACACTAACAAACGTAATATTCGCGTCAGACGCAGTCTATTATTAAACACTGCAAGCCTGTTTAAAGCCGACAGCAAATATTATATTTTTACTCCAATTCCATCGCAGAACCACTCGGAAATAATTAAAACGTTAAATATTCAGTAGATTTGGTCATGGCGAGTTACTCGAAGCGAGTAGAAAGCAAACAGACAGTGATAGTTAAGTGCCAGTGTATCCGAGACGTCGCAGCAGCTTGAAAATTGAAATTGCTTAGGGTCTGCTTTAGTTAGCGACTGTGATGGAGTAAAAATAAGGTTTTTAATGGGAGCAAGTCAAAAGTCAAAAGTTTATTTTGCAAATAGGCCGCCAAGGGCTCTTTTACATTTTTTTTAATCTACCAGAGCATTCGGAAATACCATCATTGCCAATAAGAAAGCGCCGCAAGAAACTTGGCAGCAAAGCAAGCGGCTTGGAGCAAAGAAAAAGCCCAAAAATTCATACTCCAGTGGTTCCTCTTCCCGCGCCGATGCTAAAAGCCGATCGGAGGAATTGACGAAAATCTTAGGAATCTTATAGGCCAGTGATTTTCCGAAGTTGTCTGAGCTACCCATCTAGTACTACAAGAGTGTACAAACTCGGGACCCACTTCTAGGAAATTTACCTTACCAATTTGATTAAAGGACTTGCGTAGGTACTGGAAACTGGAAAGGACTTTGATTCTTCATCCCACCCACAATAACGCTAAACAGGGCTTTAAGGTCTTATTAGCCTACACTCTGTCTGCCCCGTACCTAAGGGATAAGACGTGATTAATATCTAAGTATATAACATGGTATGTATGATATTATTATACTTAAGTGATATTACTGACACATGATAGGCATTAAAACGCCAACAACTACTCTGTTGTATGGGAGCTCCCCTTAATTATTATTATTATTTTGATTTTAGTTTTTTTTTGTTGTAGCCACAATAAAAATACATAATCTGTGCAAATTTCAACTGTCTAGCTATTACGGTTCTTGAGATCTAGCTCGGCGAGTGGTAGCCATGAAAAAGGGCTAAAATATCACGTTTTTTGTATGGCAGCCCCCCTTAATTATTATTATTATTTTGTTTTTAGTATTTGCTGTTATAGCGGCAACAGAAATACACAATCTGTGAAAATTGCAACTGTCTAGCTATATAGCTAGCTACGGACGGACGGACGGACAGCGAAGTATTAGTAATAGGATCCCGTTTTTACCCTTTGGGTACGGAACCCTAAAAACCGGCCAAGTGGGAGTCGGATTTGTACGCGAAGGTTGTATACCTTTGTCGGATGTTTTATGTTTTTTATGCGCATTAGTGAAAACTAGGCCTAAGTAAAGTCTGCTTTATGAGTGTTATACAGTTTTAATATTTTGCCAGCGAAATAAGCTCTAATAGTGAACGCTTATCCGCAAACTTGAGCACTATGGGCTTTCTGAGAACTCACTAAAGCTTGTCATGTCCTATCTCAGTCAGAGAATCCAGAAAGTGGACATAAATAGAGTGCAGTCATGTGGTGCGCCGGTGAAGCTTGGAGTACCACAGGGTTCAATATTGGGACCTTTTCTCTTTCTGGTATATATCAATGACCTGCTCCGCCTGCTGGAAAACAAATGTGACATAGTTTTGTTTGCTGATGACACCTCTCTGATTTTCAAGGTAGACAGGCAACAGGAAGATCAAAGTCACATCAATGAGACTCTAACAGAAGTGCTTCAATGGTTTACTGCGAACAATCTACTACTAAACGCAGCTAAAACGAAATGTATTAAATTTTCGTTACCAAATGTACGACAGGTTGAAACAACCATTTCCATGAACGGAGAGAAGCTGAACCTCGTTGATGACACCGTTTTTCTTGGTCTCACCTTGGATCGAAACTTACAGTGGAGCCCACATATTTCTGTTCTTGCTGGTAGATTGAGTTCTGCCGCCTATGCTGTACGAAGAATCAGACAATTCACCAACGTGGAAACAGCTCGACTAGTTTATTTCAGTTACTTTCACAGCATTTTGTCTTACGGCATTCTGATTTCTTTGATTGATTCTGAAAGTAAGTAAATCTTTTCTGGGAAACTGTGTCAGGTTCTACAACAAAGTGCCTGTTGATGCGTGGAAACTGCCACATGTGTCATTCAAGAGATACATAAAGAACACGCTCTTGAAGAAAGCGTATTACACAGTAGATGATTATATGTGCGACGATAATATGACATGGCCATCTTTGGAAAAATGACCGTAAGCCGGAGAATCCAGTGCTTTGTGAGTGATCCTGTAGTATGTGTGTGTGTGTGTGTGTGTGTGTGTGTAGTATCTATATACGGTCTCTGGCCCTGTTGCTACCGTCTGCTGTTTAGACTTGCTGATCTCGGTTACCTTACTAAAAAATTTATTAAGATTAAAGATTATATAGACATTATCAATATTAGCATCTTATCAATTTAAATATTGTGCCTACCTGTTTTAATTAGTTTGTATTATTATTTTCTTTTTACTTTAGTAATATTTTTATTTTTATTATTATTAATTATTTACAAGGACATAAATATTGCTATGTCGTATGTGTATGTGTGCTAAGTTAGGTATTAGGTAGGTATATTGTTAAGCTTATGGATTTCCGTTTTCTTTTGTTGTTTTATTTTTTCATTTACTGTTTAGTTACAGGCTAGCAGCGTCGAAGTTCCTAAAACGTCCCCATAGCGAGCCTGTGCGGACGGAAGTGATACATGCCCTCGGTACCGCTCTGCTTTCAGAGCATGACATGAGCGCGTGTGAGCCAACATTGGGGGCGGCAGACGTAAGCTTGCCTTCGGAATCCAAAAGCTTATCAGTTACTTACTTGACATGAAATGCATATTTCATATTTTTTATTATATATAATAATTATTTTTTTTTTGCTCTTTTTCTCATCGACATTGGAGATATCTCCAATTAACTTATTTGACGGTGGAGGCGTTTTACACCTCCACTAAACTTAGATTATTTTTATTCACTTTTTGCTTTTGCTTTCTCTTTCTTATCATTATCGCATATTTTGTTTCGCTTTGACCAGTAGAGACTTTATACATCTCTACTATAGACCAATGTAATTTAAGGTACGGACTTAACTTAGGGACCGTTTACATCCCTTTTATAAAATGTATTAATTGTATTAGGTAAGTTAAGTAGAATTTAAGTACTATTGTAAATCTATTTTATTTTGAAAAAATGACTTTCTGCCAAGTTTCGTGCGGCGCATTCTTCTTGGCAATGATGGTCTTTCCGAATGCGCTGGTAGATTCAAAAAAAGACATGTAAAAGAGCCCTCGGCGGCCTATTTGCAAAATAAACTTTTGACTTTTGACTTTTGTTTATGATAAAATTCTTCATTACAGGGTTTATAGATAAAAACTTTTACGGTGTTATTACAAAAAAGTTAAACAGACGTTGAACGCTTGTCTAAAAATTAACCCATTGACTTAAGGTTGATTTTACAATAGATAATTTCTTAGACACGTGTTTAAATTTTTTGTAATAACACCATTAGTTTAAAAAAAGGTTTTATAACGCTTATCATATCCGCATAACTTGCTTTCGAATGAAAAAAAATGCATTTAAATCGGACCATCCGTTTGAGCGCTACGATGCCACAGACACATACACACACACAGGCAAACGTCAAACTTATAACACCCCTTTTTTTGCTTCGAGGGTTAAAAATAATAATGTTTCGTAACATAATATATATTTATCGAGGGTTATGTGGTGCATTACAATATCAAAACTAACTCACTGTAATAGCCAAATTAACGTTTGGCTTAACTTGTTTCGGTTTAATTGGTTTAATGCGATTGAACCGATCGAGTGTTGCCATACATACTTCCGTGTATTTGTCAGCTTGTTTGTGAAGTGTTTTCCACTGGCGTTCGTGTCGCCACAGTGTATGTGTTTTTTGTGTTTAGTTTTATATTTGGGTCCCACTGAAAAACAGCGTTGCGGCTTGCCGCAGCATTATGCTGAGTGTGATCCATTATACACCATATCGGTACTATTCCTTAGTATATTGTATTTCTCCTTGTTTTATATCTCAGTGTATCGAATGTGTGTAAATAAATGTTTCTCTCTCTCTCTCTCTCTCTCTCTAATATTTCGGATGAGCCTGCAAATAGATTGTTATCACTTAAACTTTAATGGGCCGGAACGGTTAGGTCGCGTAATTTATTTACAGTCATCGCGGATTCTTATCACGTTTGCGCTGAGGGATCGCTGCGTTAGCTAAATTTACTGGGCCCGCCATTTTTTCCATACGGGTTCGGTATAGTCAAGTTAAGGCGCTGTCAACCGCCAATGACCTTGAGCAGCGCCACTCTTCACTCATACGGTTCGCGTGCCTGTTAGTGAAAGAGAAGAAACTATTCTAGCAGCGTAGCGCGCGTCTAAAATCTTGCAAATAAGACACAAATAATAAGAAATAAAAATTATTGACTCGTTAGCGGTTTAGGTATGAATATGTTGACTTCATGTTTTTAATTGCAGACCCATTAGTCAAAAAAATAAAGACATAGAACATAAAACCGTTTAATGATGATTTTAAAACCAATCTTTGCAATTATTTTCTATCGAGCCGATTTTGTTCAATTATGTATCGACTCCGTCCACGGTCTTTGAAATATGATGAATATGTATTAACATTTTTTTTGATGTGCTAGAACAAATAGTTTTTCTTAAAAAAGTGCTTAAATAACATCAATTTCAACAAAATTTGGCCTTGTCAGCCTCTTAAATAATCATCATTTCAGGCATAGGACATACTGGACATAATGGTCTGCTGGACATAGGCCTCCCCCTCCAGTTGCCTCGGTTGGAAGCATCTTGCATCCATCGTAAATTCGCTACTTTATAGATTATCCGTCATCATCGTAGTCTAAGGCCTATAGTGAAGCATCGCGTCTCGGATCCATACTGGCAACACACACTGGTTAAAGGCTATCTAGACAAATTAAAAAAAAGTGACGGCTAGCACTCCGGGAGTACCGGCAGAAGTGAAAACAGCAGCTTAGATTAGATTTTATTGTTATAACCTCCATGACGCTCAAGACGCGTACCGTACTGGCCACTTAACAAAAAAAAACGTTCGTAGTATCTATATTGACATACCTCTAACAATGTGCTGATGCCATAGGCTCCACGACTCAACGAGAAAATATTTCAATATATCCTGGTACTTAAACTCTCCTACCGTCTTACGCCTGACGCGAATTTAACATTTTTTACCCATCCCAAAGAAGTATGAGTGCTATCCGTCGCTTTTTTTAGCAAGATACTCGTATCTATGTTAACCTGTTTCCAACTGGTCCCTAAAAGGGAAGTTACTTAGGTAATTCCATTATGCTGAAAGATTTATGAAGATCGTTTACATTATCATCGATTCGTGACGTTGCCATCAGTTTTTAAGGCTTTAAAAATATAAAAGTGACATAGCACCGAAGTTAGCAACAAAATGAAACTGATGACGTCATTTGAATGTCTGTCCGGATTGCATGTTAAACATAATTATATTTCTCACAGGCTTGCACGGTAAGTAGCGGAGCAGCAAGGTAAATGTTTTTGAAGTGAAAACTTCTTTACACGCGTTGTGCACTTTTTGGGAAGGGTAAAAAAATGTTAAACTCGCGTCAGGCGTAAGACGGAGGGAGAGTTTAAGTACCAAGATAGCAGATCCTCTAAGGTCTTATTTTGAAATACGAATGAATCGCGTTTGATTTTCGAAGTGTTTTTATGTTGAGTCGTGGAGCAAAAGTACTAGGGCATCAGCAGATTGTTAGAGGTCTGTCAATATAGATACGTACGTTTTTTTTGTAAGCGCCCAGTTCGGTACGCGTCTTGAGCGTCATGGAGGTTACAACATTAAAATCTAATCTAAGCTGTTGTTTTCGCTTTTGCCGGGACTCCCAGAGTTTTACCCGTAGCTTTTTTGTTCATTTAGTTCCTTACAATTTTTCTTGATTCCCATTAACAACCGCGCTCAGTAATCTGTTAAATACGACGTACACTACTCGCAACACGTAACACGTTACAGGCTGTGTACCGTGTAACCCGAATCCCTGCATTTTGGGAACGGACCGCCGGACGTGTAACATGCTTCAATCACAGCGCACTCCAGAGAGCGGTATTTACTGTATATAAAGATGCGTGTGCCCATTGTACCATTACTGCTATTGTTTTAAGACATGACGTCTGAAAGCCTAAACATAACGCTTTACGAGTAAAAATATTTATATATTATTCACACACAAGCTTTAGATTAAGCGTTATTTTGCGGACGTAGCGGAGTAGGAAGGCACGTACCTTAGCGAGGTATATTGTTCATTAAGTCATTCAGTTTTCTCTTTATCTTTCTCTCTCTCTCTCTGCCTGTCACACTCATTAGTGTCTCTTTTAAACACATTATTACATAATTCCTTTTGAGCGAAAAATCGCGTGAAACCTTTTGCGTATAACCAGAATGAAACTACGCAAAGAATGTTTGCAATTGTTTTACTGAAGGCGTTTGAAATATACCTACTCAAAACAAAATATACACGGGAGCAAAGAAACTAGATCACATTTAATACAACATTCTACGGGAATTGACCAGGTTTTTTGCTTTCGAGTATACATTTTGAGTAGCGGAGTAGTAAAGTAATCATTGAAATGGACCTACATCTTACTAATATTATAAAGGCAAAAGTTTGTATGTTTGAATGTTTGTTGCTCTTTCATGGCAAAACGTCTAAACCGATTTCATTGAAATTTGGTACAGTGATAATTACAGTCCCAAGAAAGTTCATAGGATAGTTTATCCCGTAACATTGCATAGTTCCCGCGGGATAGCGATAAGCGAATCGCAGACGGTGTCGTAGGCAACAGAAAGGAAGAAAGAAAAAAAAAATTATGACAATCACAACACATCAAATAAAATAAAGAAACACATTAAACAACAGATAAGTAAATTGTCACAAAGTGGTCCCAACTCAGCACTTGCTGGCCTTGCAGTGCTGGTCTTCCGTTGGGACCAGCTAGTAACGTTATAATCCAAGATGGTTCCCGTGTCGTGTAACAAAGGGCACGTGCCACTTCCCGCACAGTGCCTAGTCAACATAATGGATGAGCATTGCATTTGGCCGGCGCCCAAATTTACTGCCACATAGATACTATGCGGGCGCGTCCATATTCGGAGGAAGTTCGATTTGAAACTTATATGGATTGGCTTTCAGCTTGCATATTTTACGGATGGCTTATTCGTGTTTTACTGGCGTAGCGAATATGCTGTCCTAGATGGATTGCATGTATGAAAACTGAATAGACTGATAGACAAATTGTCGTTCATCGTCTAAAAAAAGGCTTGACCGTTTTTTTATGTGGTAGGGCCTTTTGACTATTTATAAGGCACCGACTTCAAACATATTATAAGTAAATAGGTAGCGCACACCGAAAAATAATTTTTATGTGAAATTTCTGCAGTAGCGTAATTAATACAATTTTTTATGAAATCTATAAGCAGATTCAGGCTGCATTTGAAGGCAGTTTTAATTTTTTATTTTTTTTAAATTAAATTGTTTTGGTACATTTACAATTCGAAATATTATAAGCGGGATGTGAACCGCGATTACCTTTATTGAGCTCCCGATCACCCTACCCGTGATCATGATGCATGCAACTGTATCGAAATATCGGGAGCTCAATAAAGGTAATCGCGGTTCACATCCCGTTTATAATATTTCGAATGAACTTAACCGTGAATCATTAAATAAGGACAAATTTTAAAATAAGTAATTCAACGGAATCCCATCGCGTTTTGCGACTCACGTAAGTAATTTAACTCGTTCGAAAATGGCTCTTATTATTTAAGGTTAAGGTTTAACTTGAAATTGCTTTGTGGCGTAAAGTCCCGTTTTAATTATCAGAAACCGATTGTTTGTAAATACATTATTTTTATCAGCTAGTTCTTATCAAAATATTTTAAATCATTTTTTAAACGTTTTTACATTTTTGTCTGTCATTCATCTTTTAATTTTTATCATTTCCGTAGGATTATACATGTTTTTTTTCCACGTGTTTTAAAAAAAATATATTTCCGTCTTTAATGACAATGTCATGTCATTTTAGTTTAAAAATAACTTTTTATTTCGAACAATAACCGTATCAACTGAAAAATATTTTTGCTCTTTATCATTGCGCGGAATCCTCAGTGCGCGAGTCCAACTCGCAATTAACCAATTTTTTGTCAACCATACTTTGCAAGGTTCTCAAACTTAGCTTCGATGATATATAATAATTATTATTAGGTATTTCCTGTTAGCCAACTCACCGAAATGAAAATAAGCCCGCGTGAAACGATACAGGGACTTTACCGCATCTCTCAAACTCCTGTATATAACGTTGGATTTTAGAATTAATCTTCATTACGGAAGAAATTTCTTGTTGGGCATACTTCACGGTATAATTGGTGAGTTTGTTGATATTTTAAAGATTTTGTTAAAGATACGCGAATAATGCTAGTATTTTAGCCGTACGCTATGCATCTAGACTAGAGAAGCCAGAGACGTGAGAGGAAAAATTCACCCAATAGCAAAGCAATACGCTGACCTAAATTTTCTTCTGCATTTCTCTCGTGATTTTGTTCGTAAAAAGTTAGTTTGATAATTAACTTCAAAAAGCGACGGGTACCACTCCGGGAGTGCCGGCAGAAGTGAAAACAGCAGCTTAGATTAGATTTTAATGTTGTAACCTCCATGATAAAGACGATAGCATGACAGACTGTGAGATTATGATTGCGGGTGAGAAAGTAGAACAGGTAAAAGAGTTTGTGTATCTGGGCTCGGCTTTTACGACAGATGGAAAGTGTGAAAGAGATATTGAAAGAAGAGTGAATGCAGGAAACATGGTCAATGGAGCGCTGCGCGCCTTTGTGAGCAGTGAGAAGGTGTCAAAGAAGGCGCGACTGGCCGTTCACAGAGGGGTGCTCGTTCCAACACTAATGTACGGTAGCGAAAGTTGGGTATGGCAAAAGAAGCATGAAAGTAGAATAAAATGCGGTAGAAATGAGAGCGTTAAGAAGTATGGAAGGTGTATCACTGAAAGATAGAGTAAGGAATAGTGTGATAAGGGAACGTGCTAGTGTGAAAGAAGATATAGTGACTAGGATAGAAAAAAGTATGCTTAGTTGGTTTGGTCACGTAGAGAGGATGGATGAAAGAAGATTAACTAAACAGATCTATACGGCGAGTGTGAATGGGTGCGTTGGGAGGGGAAGGCCTAGGCGGACGTTCCATGATCAAATTGGGGACGTTTTGGAAAAAGGCCAGGTCAAGAGTACCCGAAACCGACGAGCATGTATGAAGAGATTGATGAATGTGGATGAAGCGAAAGAGGTATGTCAGGATCGTAGCAAGTGGAACAAAGTAGTCTCTGCCTACCCCTGTGGGAAAGAGGCGTGACGATATGTATGTATGTATGTATGTAACCTCCATGATTCTCAATACGCGTACCGTACTGGCCGCTTACAAAAAATGGTACGTATTATCTATATTGACAGACTTCTAACAATGTGCTGATGCCCTAGTACTTTTGCTCCACGACTCAACAAAAAAACACTTCAAAAATCGAACGCGATTCACTCGTATTTCAAAATAAGCTCTTAGAGGATCTTGATATCCACCACGATTACTTCCGAATAATGACGACGTGTCTATGAGACTCTTCCATGTTGGTCTGGGAGCAGAGAAATAACATAGAATGTACCAGTTGCTTCTCTGCCCGTGCAGATGGTAAAAGCCCTTCGAGGGAATTGGGCGAAAATCTTAGGAATAATTTCATAGGCGATGCGGCTAGCAACTCCTCACTATTTTGATTCCACTTTGCACCTGCCAACAATTATGCTAAACGTGGCCTTGCTACCGCTTGTGGCTTGTGACCTTGTTACCGCATAGGCGCTGTCTACCCCGTAAGGGATATAGACGTAGTATGTGTCTATGAGTCTAACTGAAAGTAGCACGACGATTGTTTGATGAATGATAGTTCAGAGATAAGATGATGGTAAACAAAAAATACCCAATGATTCGCTTATGTATTTGTTTACAGACTAAAATGAAGACAATTATTGCTGTTTTGGCTGCTCTAGTAGGCTTTGCTTCAGCACAACAATGGTGGCAATCAGAAGATCGATTGTAAGTATGTCTTGTAATAGTAATATTGATAAATATAGGCAATTCTGTACCTGTGATACCAGACGGTTCACCACGGATCGGCAAACGTAGCGTAGGACGTCCTCAGACTCGGTGGAGCGAGGATCTTCGCAAGGCGGCTGGCAAGAGCTGGATGAGAGTGGCCGAGGATTGTGCTCAGTGGCGTGCCATGGGAGAGGCCTATGTCCAGCAGTGGACGAATATAGGCTGATGATGATGATGATGATGAGACGGTTCTCTCGAGTGAATGCTGCCGAATGAAAATATCCAACACTGTTTGATCAATTCACTAATGAATTCATTGGGATCTTTTCTTTCACTTTGCGTTCAGACGTGTCACTTTGAGTGAAAGATGCAAAATGAAATAAGAAAATGAACCGTCTGATATCACCTACCATCGCAAAAATGAATCACCATAGAAATCCTTCTCTGATCGTGTTGCCTTATATCATTATCATTGATTTACAGATGCAGACAGGATCCAATGCTATGCCGGGGTAATCCAAGAGGCTGGTAAGTAATCACAACAATATTTTTCATGATTTTCTTAAAGAAGCGTTTTTTCGCAAAAAAAAAAGAAAAATTCCGAAAATCTCAGAGGTGCGAGCCCGGGATTCAAACCCGCGACTCTCAGCTTGAGAGGCCACAAGTCAAACGACTAGGCTACCGCGGCTTTTTAAAACAAAAAAAAGATCGTAATAACTTTTTAATTTACGTCTGATTTTAGGTTTAGATTAAATGCTGGCAGGTCAGGCCCGGGAGACATTACATGGAACAAACAAGCAGGCAACGGCAAAGTGTTCGGGACATTAGGCAGCACTGATCAAGGTCTATTTGTAAGTACCAAAGACTTCTTTGCTAGCTAACTTTTTGCGCGTCTTCTTTTAAATACGTATCTATGCAATCATGAAGAACTGCGCTAGCTTCAAGGGCCTTAACATGAATTTAGCTGTCATTTTTAGGCATGGATCCGACAGCGAGCGAACCTAAACTGAATCGGAATTGAATCGCATTAAGACGTCATAATAACCCCCTGGGGGCCGTACCATGACGTCTTAATGCGATTCAGTTTAGGTCCGCTCGCTGTCAGATTCATACTAAAAGTGACAGCTAAAACTTGAACTGCGTCGGAATTAGGACGTCATGGTAAGGTCCCTGATCTTCTTAAGTTGACAGTTAGTTGGTAGGCTTTCCGTGTAACACAGTTGAAATTCCTGACGTTTAATTCTATTTGAATCTTCTATAAGATGAATATAAGCTTATAGCCATCTTCATTTCTAGGGTGATGGCAGATGCGTTGCTAAAATGCTAATAGAGGAGTAGCTACTCCAGGAGACTATTCAGAAATTCGATGTTCATGTCTGTCTCACTCTTCTATTATTGACTACCTATTAGTGAGAGCGGAACAGCACCAAATGAACATACAAATTTTGACTTTTAGTCTGTTGATTGTTTACCAACAAGCAATAACTTAAATCTTTTTCACCTTTGCTTGTTTAAAATGGAAAACATCTCCAGAGTTTAAAAGACCTTATTATAGCAGCTAGGGCCTCATTCTCCTCACTTATTTCATAAAGAAAGTGTTCGAATTTTGAAACACCTCACCTTGCAGGGACAAGCAGGCTACAAACAAGTTATATTTAACGACGCCCGCGGCAAACTGGAAGGGCAGGCCCACGGCACCAGGGTCCTGGGCCCCAATGGGGACAGCAGCCATCTTGGGGGCAAGCTGGAATGGTCCAACAATAATGCCAATGCAGCCCTGGATGTGAGCAAGCAGATTGGTGGAGACACCAGTGTAAGTATGATTAAATAATTTACTGTGGATAGCTGTAACCATTTGACACTTAAGGAGATTGTTCTTTCATAGCGATGAGAAACGACGAGATTATGGTACGTTTAATAACTTAAAGTTTTTGGTCTCTTTGTTAATCTTGGTTTCTTCTTTTTGGAGTTGCTACAAAACAAGGGGTGCCATTTTCTCCTATATTGACTCTTGACGTACTTACTTCCCCGGTTTTGTAGATTCTTTATTCATCCCTTTCATGATGCTCGCCTTAAGATCTTTTTGGACAATCCCATCAAGGTCCTTTTTCCTTACCTACTCTATGATAAGGTTCAAATAAAAACTTTTTCAGCTACGATAGGTACCGGGCTTTGATTATCTGACGTATAATATTTATATTAGAAACTTTTCTGGGAGTAGTAAAACTTTGGGGGTTTTTAGTGTTCACCCCAGAACAAGTAGTTCGCGCGTTCAGCGTTCTCGTCGGGTCGTCAGATGAGTTTAGTCGAAATAAGACACCACACTGATTCACATTAACTATTATAATTAATACTCAGATTAGTGGAGTACAGAGATACACTTATATTATCAGTAAATCAGTAAAACACAAAGACGTGCGCGGGAGGCGGTCAGTTCAATGGCCATAGGAAATGGTCCATACACAAACATTATGTATCAAGTTCCGGTTCCACAGAGTCGGAATGTCAGAGGTCACAGATAACATAAGATCGCTAGATTATGGATTAAATGATCTGCTGTGCGATAGTGTCGCCACATCACCCCCCTACGGAGAGAAATACTTAATCAAATGACTTAAATTTAACGTGTCTACCTGATCGGGTCACGTAAGTAGGTTTTAGAAGAGTTTCAGGTGCAGAAGGCGTCGCTGCGGAAGGTGCAGGAGCGACTGTTGCTTCAGGTGCAGTCTGAATTGCAGGTGCAGGTGCAGGGATCGACTGGTCATTAGGTGCAGCCGTACGCTGAGCAGTTGGAACATTCGAGTGAGCTGGTGGGCGCGAAGCCACTAAATCCGAGCTCTCAAGGAAAGCAGGTTTGATTCGGTCGACGCTTACAGTAACCTGGCGTCCTTTGACGAGGATAGTAAAAGTTTTACCATCGCGGGCCCGTTCGAGAACTTGATAAGGACCGCTGTATGGGGTTTGTAATGAGCGCCGGACGCAGTCTTCACGAAGGAATACGTGAGATGCCTTCTCCAATTCCTTGAACACGAATGAGGAAGTTTCGCAGTGACGTGATGCTGGCACCGGACGAATGTTCGCCATGAGCCGACGTAGGCGAGAAACTAAGTCTGCAGTATCTGTGTAGATGTTGGAACTCTGCGCAGGAATTAGAAGTTCACCTGGGAGACGTAAGGTTTCGCCATACAGCATTTCCGCTACTGTGCCATTAATGTCCTCCTTGAAAGAGGTACGCAGGCTTGAAGAGGTAAGGGCAAGGCATTTAACCACGCGTCATCATGGCACATCAAGGAAGCCTTTAGCTGCCTATGGACACGTTCAATCATCCCATTTGCTTGGGGATGGTAGGACGTGGTTCTAATTCGTCTAGTAGCAAATGTTGTCATTAAACGGCGAAACAGCTCTGACTCAAATTGTGCTCCTTGGTCAGTAGTAATGATGGTTGGAACGCCAAAACGTGAGATCCATTCTCTTATCAAGGTCTCTGCAACCTCCTCAGCGGTTATGGATTGCATAGGCCAAACTTCTGGCCATCTGGTAACCCTGTCTATTGCTGTCAAGCAGTAGCGATATCCTTTACAAGGAGGCAGGGGCCCAATTATATCAACATGCACATGCATAAAACGACCGCTGGGGGTGTTGAAGTTTCCTAAGGAAGCAGTGTTGTGCCTTGTGACCTTGCTACGTTGGCATGAGTTACAAGTACGAGACCAATCTCTGCAGTCTTTGTTTATCGATGGCCAAACATAGCGCTCGGTAACTAGCCGAGTAGTTGCCCGTACGCCTGGATGACTAAGGCCATGAAACTTGTTAAAGATGGTGCGACGTATGCCGTTTGGAACATAAGGACGGGTCTTTCCAGTAGAAACATCACAGTACAGGGAGATGCCAGTACCTGGAATGTTTACTTTAGAAAGTTTCAGACTGGAGGTTCCAAGCAAAAGTTGTGCTAATTCCGCGTCTGCTTCCTGGCTTGAAGCCAGAGATTCGTACTCTTGTTCCAAAGAAATTGCTTCAACTCGCGACATAGCGTCGGCCACGACATTGTCACATCCTTTAATGTAGCGAATGTCCGTGGTGAATTGGCTAATAAAAGACAGTTGATTGAGCTGTGGTGGCGGAAGCTTTTCTCGGCGTTGTACGAAAGCGTACAAAAGCGGTTTATGGTCGGTAAAAATGGTGGCATGCTGTACCTCGAGAATATAACGGAAATTTTGTACACTTTCGTACACCGCCAAGAGTTCTCTGTAATAAGCAGGCCATTCGGACTGGCGTGGAGTCAGTTTTTTACTGAAAAACGCCAGCGGGTACCATTGATTATCCACCTCTTGTTGCAGACAGGCGCCAACGTGCACGCTGGATGCATCAGTGAAAAGAGCTAAACGTGCATTGCTCATAGGATGATGAAGAAGCGTAGCATCAGATAGGCTTTGCTTGCATTCGATAAATGCCTTATGCAGCTCAGGAGTCCATGGGAATGGTTTGTTGCCCTTGCTGTTGGTAGCAACCACCGCAGTAATTAAAGGGGCTTGAAATTTGGCGGCCTGGGGAATAAAACGTCGGTAATAGTTGAGAATACCGAGAAATCTCCTCATACCCTGGACTGTTTCAGGAGGCGCGTACTCCAGCAACGCTTTTACTCGCTCTTGCGGAGGATGAATACCGTCACTAGTGATGACATGTCCGAGAAATGTTACCTGTTCCGCTCCAAGGACACATTTAGACGGGTTTATCACCACGCCATAATTTTGAAAACGTTGGAATAATTCGCGGAGGTGCTCTTTATGAGAGGCTTCATCAGGCGAAAAGATAAGGATATCATCGATGTATGGGAAACAGTAATCGAGACCCCGTTTGACCTCGTCGATAAACCGCTGGAAGGTTTGTCCAGCATTACGCAAACCAAATGTCATGAAAGGGAATTCGAAGAGGCCAAACGGGGTAACGATGGCTGTCTACTGAATATCATCTTCAAAGACGGGGATCTGATGGTATGCTTTAACTAAATCGAGAGTGCTAAATATTTTAGAGCCATGGAGGTTATGAGTAAAATCATTTATGTGCCGAACCGGATATTTATCAGGGACGGTCCTGGCATTCAGGGCGCGATAATCGCCACATGGACGCCAGGATGAATCCTTCTTAGGGGTCATATGTAATGGAGATGACCAGGCACTTTTGGATGGTCGTGCAGTGCCACAACGAACCATGTCCTCAAACTCTTTTTTAGCAGCTGTCAGTTTCTGTGAGGCTAATCTTCGGGGACGACAAGATACAGGTGGACCATCTGTAGTTTGTGTATGGTGTGCAGTATTGTGCTTGACGAGTCTAGGCAGTCCTGGTGGTCTGGTGATATCAGGAAACTCAGCCAGTATATCAGAGTAACTGGAGCTACCAATATTGACAGCTTTTACACTCGGCTGTGAGGTTCCAGAAACAGAAACAGGCATGTATAATTTAGTGTTACCGTCCACCAGTCGCTGATGACGACAGTCAGGTAACAAGTTATAAAAACTAAGAAAGTCAGATTCTATAATAGGTATAGCTACATCAGCAATAACGAAATTCCAATGAAAGTCCCGTCGTAACCCGAGATCTAGATGCAAGGATATGTTGCCATAAGTTCCAATTGAGCTGCCATTAGCAGCACTCAAATTATAGTCACTAGATGTGTAGCGACCCCTGAGAAGACGGCGAGGAAAACAACATAGATCGGATCCTGTATCAACCAAATACTGATGTTTTGATTTTAAGTCCGTTACAAAAATCCGGCGGCTGGGACGGGTACAATCAGCGGCCGCCTCTACTGATTGTTGGGTTCGTTTCCCTGGTCGCTGGGTTTCCAGCTACACGGAGCAATGCATCTGCTTGCCTTCTCATTATATTTTTTATGATACCAGCACATCTTAGGTCCAGTCCTCGGTGTAGAAGCACGTGAGCGTGAGCGATGGGATGATACAGAACGCTGCCTCGTCCGCCCAGAACGGTTGTTGACGGATAAAGCAGCAATTTGTTTTTCCAACCTCTCCATCCGCAATGAAAGATCGTCTTGGTTACTAGTCGAGGGCCCAGGTGTAGAGCAAGAGAACACTTGCTTGGGTCCAGCAATCTCCAAAACCTTGTCACCAAGTTCTGACAGTTTTTCCAAGGTAAGTTCGGCTTGAGAAGCTAAAATAGCCTGAACTTGTTGCGGGAGCCGACGCAACCACAATTGACGCAGCATGTTGTCATCAGACAGGGCACCACCAGCAAGCGACCGCAGATGCCGGAGAAACTGGGATGGGCGTCTATCACCAAGCTCCTCTTCGCTGATCAGCTGGCGAACCCGTTGCTCTTCTGACATTGAAAGGCGTCTGATCAATTCTTCTTTAAGTTTTAAATATTGCTGGCCTTTGGCAGGGGGCCTCGTAATCAGGTCTTCCACCTCACCAGCTAACTTTTGGTCCAACTGAGCGATGACATAATTGAACATTGTGTTATCAGATGTTATTCCTGCAATCTGAAATTGTGCCTCCACCTGTGCGAACCACACCGCAGGCTTGTCCGGCCAAAATGATGGTAATTTAACAGCCACCCTGCATACTTCCGGGTTTTGAGTTACCTGTTGCTGAAGAATAGCATTCTCAGCCTTCAGGCTCTCAACCAAAGCATTTAACTCATCCATAGCAACACAATTAATTTAGCACACAAACACACCCGGTAAGATATTGAAAAGAAAAAGATAAGATAGGGTTAAAATGCAAAAATAAGTTTTGTATGGTGAAGTGGTATGGCAACACTAGTGCACCGCATGCACACAGATAGACATTCACAGAAAAACAGGTTTAGTTATACACGCACACACTCCCAAATATAAATTCAAACACAGGATTATGATGCAAGGCAGAAAAGTTTAAAATAGCTATTCATTTGTTAATATTTTAAATTACACATTAAGCTTATTCAAGAATTTTCAAACTTGTTAGTAAGTATTCATTAGTATTAAACAAAGAATTAAGTTATTTAGCTTAATTTAAATTACCATACACCAAAGTTAATTTTCAAGACTTGGCTATCTTTTTGTTAACGCTGTTAGTGAGCAGAAAATGTGCAATATAGGTATGTTTAAAGAAATAAAATTAATAAGGAAAAACTTACCAAGAAATCTGGCAGATTATTCAGATTATGGTAGCACTTAAGTAACAAAAACAACTTACTAGAAATATGTTAGTACAACACTACACGTACACTAAACAAATATTAGTAAAAGTAAACAATAAAGTCTATTAAGTTATATTATTTCACGGAAAAGTACGTATGACGTTTGAGTTTCACGTTAGTATCGTACTCGGCGGGAAAAACGATTGAAATGTCAATGTAACCGAACCGTCACTGTCACTGTCACTGTCACTACCGATTTTATTCACTCACTATTTCCTGATATTACCGTGTGATGGCGCTTGTTGATGAATCGTAACTTAGCAATTTTCGAGGTTATGAAAATTTTCACAAAAATGTTCCCCAAAATTTCACGACACGAAAAACGAAAGTAGAAGGAATCTTGATCTTGGCCTTTAGCGATGAGAAAGGGTGTAAATTTCCAGGCGTCTCGGCGGCATAGAGTAGCAGAAAGCGTTTTTCTAAACGGCGGCGCCGGCGCGGCTTCGACGATTTCTTCGAAGTATCTTCGCTTTATGGCTGGCTTTGTCCGTTTCTCTAAAACGTAGCTTCAACACGGCGAGAAACTCGACGATCCGAACGTCGTGGTCACCAATTTGGGGGTTTTTAGTGTTCACCCCAGAAAAAGTAGTTCGCGCGTTCAGCGTTCTCGTCGGGTCGTCAGATGAGTTTAGTCGAAATAAGACACCACACTGATTCACATTAACTATTATAATTAATACTCAGATTAGTGGAGTACAGAGATACACTTATATTATCAGTAGATCAGTAAAACACAAAGACGTGCGCGGGAGGCGGTCAGTTCAATGGCCATAGGAAATGGTCCATACACAAACATTATGTATCAAGTTCCGGTTCCACATAGTCGGAATGTCAGAGGTCACAGATAACATAAGATCGCTAGATTATGGATTAAATGATCTGCTGTGCGATAGTGTCGCCACAAAACCAAGAAGCAACCCTTCTAGGTCTTATTTGTCAGACACTTTTATTATTCAGCACATTATGTGATGATGTCGTTAATATTTCCAGATATCAGCGAGCGGAGCTGGCAAATGGAACCTGGACAAGAACACGGAGGTGTCTGCCGGCGGGTCGGTGGCACACAGCGGGCACGGGAAACCCGACGTCGCGGTGCAAGCGCAGATCGAACACAAGTTCTAAACAAAGAACAGTATTTTTAGTACCATCGTCACTCCATCATTTTAGTCCACAGCTAGACAAATTAAAAGGCCTCACCCAAAGCGTGCTATTGAGTCCAGGGGCTTAACCATGACGTCTTTATTCTATTCTATTCAATACCGATTCAAGCTAATTTTGAATATTTATATCACGTCGGGGTCACCAGTTTTTAGGAGGCGTGACAATAGAGAGATCTCTCTCCATGCAGATGTTATGCCTGGGGACCGAAGTCCGATGGAAGAGAGTTGGAAGTTATATTTTATGCATCCGTGTTGGGAAACTTCGTTAGCGGGATGTAGAACGATGTGACAACTTTCACTAGAGCTGTCATTAGAACAGGCGCTGGCTGCCAGCCGCCCTGCGCATATTGTCGCTCTATCTAGTCCAGGGTCGGTCCTACACTACGTTCATGAGAAGTGGACTCATCATAATGACCAACTAGGTACTTAAATATTATTCAACTAGCTACTGCCAGCGACTTCGTCTGCAAATAATTCGTTTATCGCTATCCCGCGGGAACTACGCAATTTTCCGAGATAAAAAGTAGCCTATGTAGTATTCCAGACTTTTCTCTATGTGCCGAATTTCATCCAGATCCGTTGGGCCGTTCTGGCGTGATTGAGTAACAAACAAACATCCATCCATCCATCCATCCATCCATACTTTCGCATTTATAATATTAGTTAGATTATTGTATTAGAATTTTATTTAAAAAGTGCCATATACTTAAGAAATAAACTGTTTATTTACTCATTTTGATTTTTTATTTATACGCTGAGCCATGCACAAACAAACTTTAAGACCCTAAGCCAATTAATGTGAAACTAGCTTTTGCTCGCGACTTCGCCTGCGCAGAATCATTTGCGCTGAAACTTCTCCCTCTCTCCCATCGAAAGTGTACAAAAACCAGGGAAATGCGAGTCGTACTTTAGCACGCAAGATTTCGCACTACCTGTCTACCCCACCGAAATAAACCCATTATATTTTAATCCCATCATTTTGTTTTATGGGAAACAGAAAATCCCCTCTTATGACGCCTACGTGATCTTCAAAGAACACGATGACTACTAAATACAAAGTCTAATTTTCTAATACCGTCTTTTATCCAGTGGGAAAATTGGATAATCCCTTTGCCAAATTGCCAAATTTCAAGACTAGTATTTAATTCCCTTTTCAGTGAACTTCGAAACCACATTTATTCCTTATGCCGTGGGAATTTTAAATTTTTTAATCTGATACCAACATACATACATACATACATATCGTCACGCCTCTTTCCCACAGGGGTAGGCAGAGACTACTTTGTTCCACTTGCTACGATCCTGACATACCTCTTTCGCTTCATCCACATTCATCAATCTCTTCATACATGCTCGTCGGTTTCGGGTACTCTTATCTGGGTACTGTAATCTAATCTGATACCAAAACGTCGAATAAATGTTTGCATGGCATTGCTGCTCGAAAAATGTTTAAAAAATAATTACTCTCCATTAGAAATTAGGCAATTGTTATATTTTTTTAATAAAACGATTCACAACACTTACTTAAAATTTGTTCTTATGAATAACACACACACTGTAGATGGATGAAGGCAAAAAAGGTAATACTGACAATATTTCTTATTGTTTCTAGTTGTTAAGTTTATTTCCATTTATTAAACTAGTTGCTCTGTAGACCGGTAGATCTTGCAAGACCTGTCGGGGTAAAATGTTTGGCAGGGTACCTATAGAAGGGTGCCTGGAATCATTAGCGAAAATCGAATTTGATTAGAAGCAATTTATTCTATTCCCAAAATTTCCCACTTTATTTTTTCTCAATAGGTTTTTTTCTGTACCTAGGTTTTTTTTTACCACAGGATTTTTGGAAACTGATTGGCAAACTCAATTGAGATCGTCCTACTTTTTTGTAGTCGGTTAATAAAATCCAGTGTTAGCAAAATATAGGCAGTTTGAAGTAATGTTTTTATTGGTTTTATCTATAAACAGACCAAATTTTAATGATCCAAATGATTTCATGTTCAAATTGGGGACGTTTTAGAAAAAGGCCAGGTCAAGAGTACCCGAAACCGACGAGCATGTACATGTATGAAGAGATTGATGATGGTGGATGAAGCGAAAGAGGTATGTCAGGATCGTAGCAAGTGGAACAAAGAAGTCTCTGCCTACCCCTGTGGGAAAGAGGCGTGACGATATGTATGTATGTATGTATGTATCTATAAACAGACATAAAAAATATGATTTTGAGGTTTATTACATTTAGTAGTGCTAAAGCTACCTTGTGTGAATGTATTACTTTCATGCATATTTTTATGAGCATAATGCTTTGTTGGTACATCAAAAAAATTCATAATGTTTTCAATCTTATAAAACCAAATAATCAGTTTAAAAAAAAAAAGCCCATGTAAACTATTTGCAATGCTTAGAACTTGTGTTCGATCTGCGCTTGCACCGCGACGTCGGGTTTCCCGTGCCCGCTGTGCGCCACCGACCCGCCGGCAGACACCTCCGTGTTCTTGTCCAGGTTCCATTTGCCAGCCCCACTCGCTGATATCTGGAACAAACACATTTTTAATTAAACTGACTAGCGATTGATCCCAACTCACCATCCCGGGATTATCTTCATAAATTCTTATATGCCATCTTAGCATTACAGCAATCTACTGTAACGATAGTAGATTAATTGAAAATAATTACACTGGTCTCTCCACCAATCTGCTTGCTCACATCCAGGGCTGCTTTGGCATTATTATCGGACCATTCCAGCTTGCCCCCAAGATGGCTGCTGTCCCCATTGGGGCCCAGGACCCTGGTGCCGTGAGCCTGCCCTTCCAGTTTGCCGCGGGCATCATCAAATATAACTCGCTTGTAGCCTGCTTGACCCTGTAAAGAGAAATGTACGTCGAATTAATGCAAAAGTGCCCAAATTTTTTAAAGCTGTACTCAATGTTTTACACGTCATTCTTCATCTTCTTCAAGTGCCTCTCCAACTAGTGAAGGCCAGCGATTAGTTTCTGGAATCCATCTCTATTGCCTGCAAGCCTATAAGTTCTGTTGTTGAAGAGGCCGTCCACTCCCTTATGTTACGGAGCCACGATTTCTTCCTGCGTCCCACTCGTCTCTTGCCTGCGATCTTGCCCATCATTATTAATTGCAGGAGTTCATATCTCATGCCTGAGCACGTATCCGAGATACGAAATTTTCCGCTTTTTTATAATACAGGAGCCTCACGTCATTGATACTTACGAATAGACCCTCGTCCGTGCTTCCTAGTGTGCCGAAAACTTTGCCATCGCCAGCTGGTCTGCTCCATGTGATGTCTTTAGGCTGACTGCCTGCTCCTCTGGTGTTTAAGTTGAACCTGTTATCAAAAGCCTGTTCAGTGGCTATTATTCTTTTGTCTACCAAATCTGAAGTTTCAAATTCGTATTATGCCGTTCCAATCGCACTAATAGTGTTCAATAGGAGAGTGCGAGATACTGTAATATTCGATATGATTACAAACTTTGAATTGCCAATTTGGGAGTAGAGGTAGACAAGGAAGGCAAACGAGCAAGTGGGTATCCTGATTTAAGCGAGCACCACCACCATGGGCACCCGCAACACTAGGGGATTGCAGATGCGATGCCAGCCTAGAGGGCTAGGATAGAATACCTCTTGCTTGTGCCAGTAATTTTATCGGCTGACTTACTCTGCAGTCGGAGAGAAAATGCCTACAAAAGATAATCTTTGTTATTATTTCAAGATAAAACTGCTGGATTGACTTTGTTGTTGAGATACGAGAGTTGTTGTAGATAGTTGGTCGTTCCCGAAACCTCATCATCATTTTAATTCAGATACAAGATGGGATTTTCGTAAACACACTGGTATTCAGTGAAAACTCGTAATTTTGAGTGTCATTATTTTTTAGGCGAAATTGCAGGAATAACTGCTTAGGTACCAATAATTAGGTACCTACATTATTTATTTACTTACCACTTCTCTCTAGGCTCGCAGTATTTAGGGTCTCTCATACACCTGCAACAAATATCATTTATTACTGAGAAATTACTACAAGAATCTACATTAATTCAACTTGACCGCTACGCTAACTTTAATGCTAGGTTAAAAGTTTTCAAAATCTTACAATGCTTCGCGTCCACGTTCTCTGTCTGCCGACACAGTACACGCTAACGCAGCAACGACGGCAACGATGTACACCATTTTGATCTAACAAAAACATAATAAAACAAAATTATAATCATTGCTAATTATATTTTTCTCGAAACACAGACATCGACATGGCATTGAATCACAAAGTTATTGATTATTAAATAATACGGTGGCTTCTTAAAGTAGAAAGCGCATTTTTATAATCAACCATTTACTGTAAATTTGTCTTTAAATTTCTAAATGACACTGAAAATTTATAACACAGAACAATCCGAAAAGTAAAGCTATGGTCGGTAATCGAACCCGGATCCTCATCATTCCCTGATGCGTGCTCATACCACCCATGGCAGGTAATAATAGCCTTTTTAAGATGTGGAGGTAGAGTGCCTTCACCCAGGCCTTTGCCCAACATTTAGTACACAATAATAGACTAATAAAATAATAATAATTTACCTAATATTTAAACTTATCTATAATCAGTCTTCGACGTCCGCGCAAGCCAGGATTTTGTCCTTAGTGGGGACAAATTATGTCCCGACAGTTTTATATTAGACATTGGAGCAAAGCGGTTAAGTCCCCGCATGGGGATTATTATATTTCTGAGTCGCGGCAAAAATTAAACAGGAAAGAGGAAAGTTTTACATAAACAAGCTGGCGTTTATCTCATATTTGTGTACGTCACTTACGTATACTCAATATTATGATGCATTATATTGAATATGCGTAAGCTAACTAGCTTCTGCCCGCGACTTCGTCTGCGTAGAATTAGCAATTGACATGTTACAATTAACAATTAAGATAGGTAATAAAAAGTTGGTTGTCTGGAAAGTCGGTTTATAACATACTAGCTGTTGCCAGCGACTTCGTCTGCAAAGAATTCGTTTATCGCTATCCCGCAGGAACTACGCAATTTTCCGGTATAAAAAGTAGCCTATGTGCTATTCCAGACTTTTCTCTATCTATGTGCCGAATTTCATTCAGATCTGTTGGGCCGTTCTGGCGTGATTGAGTAACAAACAAACATACATCCATCCATACTTTCGCATTTATAATATTAGTTAGATTCGAACTGCTAGCTCTGACCTGACGTCACGCGAGAAGATTGTGCCTCTCTACGCTTGTTCTGCACTCTCGCTTGCACGCTCTGACGTCACGCGTGACGTGACACTTTTTCGTGCGTGCAGCCGGAGTTCATCGATTTATAAGACGCTCACGTCAAAAATATGTCACAAAAATAGAGATAGAGTTCGTTAATTTAATAAACATGTATTCGTAAATACTTCTTTAATATACTTAGTAAGAAGGACCACCACGGTAGCCGTCATTGTGTATGGCACCCTACTATGCATGTACTTGGTTTGTGTTTTTTTGTTAATCTGTTTTTGTGGCAATAAATTGTTTTCTTTTCTTTCTTGGGATTGTTCATTATTTTTAACCCCCCCTTTTTATATTTTTTTTAGAAAATATGGAGCATTTTAAGAAACTAATTTGAATATTTCGTCATTTCATGGCTTAATTTAATTAATATAATTGCTTAAAAAAATGAGATACGACTTTTCGTAAATTATATATGGCCGGCTGAAATAGGCAATTTTCCCACAATTCTTTGGAGATAAAAAAAAATAGTTGTCATAACTGTTGTGACTGTCATCTCAATGTCAAATATACTGTTTACTTTTGGTTTACCTACAAGCTTATTGTATGTTGCGTTAAATCCTGATCATGGTTATAATGAGTTGAAAATTTATGAATGTGGAAGTATGTGGCATTGTGTTTTGGTACCGACTTACATCGAAATGATCCTCGCAACAATATTGTGTACTTATAAACTTTGATGTATTCAACATTTACTTCGCGACACCCCTTTTCTCTTAAATCTTCTCGGATCCGTGCGAACTATTGTTTTGGAGCTGTTTTTAGAGTCATTATTTCAGGTTTGAACGAAGCATTTTCTGTAATTTCCATTATTTCGTTTTAAATCGACCGACAATTTTAAGTTTTCAACAAAACAATATTTACTTTACTGACATTGGGTGACACTGATAACTAGTTGACATATAAATTTAATAGACAAACTAGATATTTGCCGATTTATTTTTTGGAACTACCAACAGCCGCTCGGTAAAGTCGAACAAAGATCAAATATTTTTTTTGCAAAATATCCGTAATCCTTGAGTATTTTTGAACGCCAGTAAGATAAAACAGTTCGCAAGCCCCATACTTCGAAATGGTTTTCAAATCAGGGTATGTTGTAAAAAAATGAACAATCCCAATTGTGCCGGCCAAATCAAACTCAAAGTCGTTATGTGCGACTCTAGCGCCACCTATAAACTGCTACGACGCACGAGTAGCTAAGTGATGATGACGTCACCCATGTTTTACATCGCGCTATGTTAGTTTCTTGACGAATACTAAATACAACTTCCAACTCTTTTCCTTCGGACTTCGGTCTATAGGCCTAAAAATGTGCTCAAAGAGAGCTCTTTATTGCAGCCTCTCGCTACTTATAGACAATTATGCAGAGTTCATAATTGGGATTGGGACTTTACCGTGCCGCTCAATTTCTCATATATAAATGCGTGGACTCATAATTTAGTTTAAGTCCAGAAAATACTTCGCACTGTGCTGACGTTTAACTCATGGTAAATACATACATACATTATATACATAAAATCAAGTCTTTATCCCTTACGGGGTAGACATGGTGAATTCCTTTTGTTAATTGTTTCCTAAGTTTTTATTTTGTTTCATTTAAATAGGTACTGGATGGAATGTAATCATTGGTTGTAATTGTTTTCAATTTTAAATAGGTTTATTGATCTTATAACAATGTTAGACTTACGTTAGACTTAACGACAATTTTGATTGATCAGAAAGATTATTAAGAAAAAAATATTGGATACGTTTTTTTCACATAATTAAAACAACATAAATAAATTGAGTTGAATTAATTGTTGCATGACGTCACGTCTTGGTGGATTTTACTCAGAAGTAGCACCACTATCGCGCTTTATTTTATCATTTTTAGTTTGATTGATGTACCTAAGAAAAAACGTGTCGTGTGTTTGACATGTTTTTTCTTGTCCTTAAAATATTAATTTTAAGGACTAAATTTAATAGAATATCATTTTATCACTCAGTTGTCATCATTCATCACTATTAGGTTATTAACCCTTTGTGTATTTTTTTTTATTTTCAGATAATGCAGTACACAATTATTTTACTAGCTGCCTTTGCGAGCGTCGTCACTTCAGTTCACTGGACGAATAGTGAAAAGGAAATGTAAGTAAGAAATCAATTTTAAGAAAGCAAAATGCATTTTCAAACTTATTGCTATCATAATAATGTAGGTAGGTCGCTGTTTACTTAAACTATGTAAACACTTTATTGCCTTCCGGGTCATGTCATGGCTGTTCCTATGACTGAATGTCCATAATGGTTCGAATTCAAAATGATCAATGAGCAATAATACCAAATAGAATAAAATTATGAACTCAAAAGCATCTAAACTACTAGCCATAGGAATTTTTTGTTACTTTTTACTTTGTATTATGGTTTATCGAGGGTTATGTGATGCATTACAATATCAAAACTATTGAAATTGATAATTAACTCACTGCAATAGCCAAATTAATGTTTGGCTTGACTTGTTTCGGTTTAATTGGTTTAATGCGATTGAACTGATCGAGTGTTGCTATACATACTTCCGTGTATTTGTCAGCTTGTTTGTGAAGTGTTTTCCACTGGCGTTCGTGTCGCCACAGTGTATGTGTTTTTTGTGTTTACTTTTATAGTTTTATCTGGGTCCCACTGAAAAACAGCGTTGCGGCTTGCCGCAACATTATGCTGAGTGGGATCCATTTTACACCATATCGGTACTATTCCTTAGTATATTGTATTTCTCCTTGTTTTATATATTTCAGTGTATCGAATGTGTGTAAATAAATGTTTCTCTCTCTCTCTCTCTCTCTCTCTAAACTCTATTCGCATAGCCGTTGTAGGTTACCTATCGAAGCAAAAGGCCTTCACAAGAAGAACCGTCTCCTAAGCCTTCCTACACGTACACCTACAACTCCGTGGGTCAGTTACTGTGCGCCGTGCCTCACATTTAAAACCAAATTTGGTTTCGGCAGCCATCCTCGCTCTCACCTCCGGAGCTAGCAGGGTTCCCCGATGACGGATACGTCAAGGAGGACATGATGATGACGTAGGGTGTTCTCCAGTACACTGACGAGCAAATATAACGGGTCTCTTTTCGTAAAAGGCTCCATACAAAGTGACCTTTTATCACACGGCGGCCACGACGTACAAAATCCGCGTTCTGAAATGAACACAGGCACGACGTCGTCTGTACACGCGTCAATGTGTGCGTAAGATACACAGGGCTGTCTATCGCAAAAACCTAGTACTATAAGTACTACCAATGACATAAATATAGGTACTTATAATGAAGATATGGCTTAGATGTGTGCAAATAAATGTACTTAATCGTTATCTATTTATTTAAACTTACTTAAAATGTGTCTGTCTGTGTATTTAAGCATTATTATTTTCAATTACAATAGATGTACGACAACAAACTTAAGCGAATGATTCTGTAGTTATTTCATGTATTAATCGCGATAATTTCAGAAAGCATTAATTTTCTAATGTTTTATAAATGAAGTAGGTAGGATAGGTTCCCGAACTTGTGACGTGCGGCCGACATACATCGCGTCGCGAGCCCTACTAGTTGCCAGCAGCTTTCCGGCAGACTGCGCTTGAGGGGTGGGGTAACTCGAATAGGTGCGGGGCGGAGCGTGGCCATTCTGTACGTTAGTACTATTATATATTCTGTGCTTTTATTTTTGCTCGTCAGCATACCATAGGTCCTATCCGATATCAATTCTGGCACGCCATAGACGAATAGTTATACGGAATACTATACATGAATAATTGGGGAGGAAAACTGACTTTTTATCCCGTCAGATGGCGCATAAGCGACTGTACCTTCTTATGACATAAGAACTGTCAAATCCAGTACATTTTTTGTGAATAGTTTTAAACTTTTGCATTTTATTCAAAGATGCCTCAATGTAGCGCGCTAAACTGTAAAAACAGGGGAGTTCATCTATTTCCTAATGACCCAAAGCCCAGAAAACAATGGGAAAATGCTTTGCGTATTAAAAACTTTCAAACAAGTGATACAGCACGTTTGTGTTCACTGCATTTCAAAGACGATTCTTGTATTTCTTGTTTACTGATGTTGGGAATAGGCGAATCGGCTTTCACGTTTTTGGAAAAATCCGAATGTGGATAATTATATGAACGGTCTTCTTGGACATCTAAGTCAGCACCAAAGTTTTGGTTCCGATCATACGCCTTTAACTTAAAAGGAAGAACTGCACATAAGCCTCCAGAATTCAAATTAAAACAGAAATACGGAACATAACCTTAAATATTTGAAGTGGTTTGGAGCGCTAACTCTCATCAACGACATCCTGCACAATGACAGTACCTCATCATCATCATCATCATCATCATATCAGCCGAAAGACGTCCACTGCTGGACATAGGCCACACCACACACATAGACAGACCATAGACAGTACCTACTCTGGATTTATTTTTTACATCTGAGCTGAAATTACTTGCATCGGCTAGCCGGTATTTGGAATCAATAGTGACGCCGAGCTCAATAAATGTTTAGTCTGTTAAGTTTACCTATTCTACCTTCTCTTATTGTATAATTAACATGCATGGCTAGACTGTTAGTGTTAATTATGACATTATTATAAATAAATAAATAAATTTGTTTTTATAGGTGCGATCTCGATCCTGTCCTTTGTCGACTTTACTTCAAAGACAGGTACTTAATTATTTCTTATTTTTATTATAGCCATGGCATCAAAATTTTTATGTGCCGTTTCACTTACGATTTTAATTACAGGTTTGGGCCAGGTTTAAGCGGTAGACCAAACGATTACACATGGAACAAACAAGTTGGCAACGGAAAAGTTTTCGGTACTTTAGGCAGCACGGACGAGGGACTATTCGTAAGTATTGATACCCTTAAAAATCTTGGGCACGTGTAACAATTCAGTGGAAACCCGGGATGGCTATCGGCGCCGAGGTAGGCAGAGGCAGAGTTGGCGAGGATGACCTAGACGCGTTTTATAAAACTGTGCGGATAGGGTGACGTGGAAGTCTAGGAGAGAGGTATTTATTTGTACAGCAGAGGGACACTTTATTATGGGATACAAAAAAAAGATAACTTATGATAACATTACTTCGTCTTTATCGGTCACTATGACTTTTCCTTGCCTTTGCCAGTCAGATACAACATAATTTTTGCTATGTCAGCAACAGTGTGCAGTAGGAAGTCGCCAGGGAAGGTAGCGTGTACAAATTGTGTTGCGTCTCTACCTTCTGCCCACACTGGCATGGCAACCCCCTATTGCAGCCACCAAATATCAAATCTGTCTATGAGCATTTGATCATTTATGACTCTTTATGAGCAACCCCCAACTGATTTCATAAGCAAAAAGACTTCGGATTTTGAAATACCTTATAATTGCAGGGACAGGCAGGCTACAAACAAGTTATATTTAACGATGCCCGCGGCAAACTAGAAGGGCAGGCCCACGGCACCAGGGTCCTGAGCCCCAATGGGGACAGCAGCCATCTTGGAGGCAAGCTGGAATGGTCCAACGATAATGCCAATGCAGCCCTGGACGTGAACAAGCAGATTGGAGGGCCAACCAGTGTAAGTTTTTTATATCTCACTAATATTATAAATGCGAAAGTATGGATGGATGGATCTTTGTTTGTTACTCAATCACGCCAGAACGGCCCAACGGATCTGGATGAAATTAGGCACATAGATAGAGAAAAGCCTGGAATAGCACATACGCTACTTTCATCCCGGAAAATTGCGTGGTTCCCGCGGGATAGCGATAAACGAATTCTTTGCATACGAAGTCGCTGGCAACAGCTAGTACCTCATTAAGGCATACTGTTAGAACGGAGATGGAGATGGTGGGACGATTCGGAGGCTTTTGAGCCGAACTAGGGAAACCTCACCCCAGACAGAGACGGATGGAAAGAGAAAGAGGAGGTTGAGTAAAAATTAGTAAATGTGTTATCTGGGGTGGTAAGTAGGATGGTAGTAGGTAGTTATCATTGTCCACAGACGTTTGCATCACTGTAGCACTACAGATGCTTTGCCACAGCCTAGTAGGGCTGAAATAAAATATTTCAACATCCCAGTAATTTAACCGGTTGTCTTTACGCTCCGGAAAATAGCAGTGCAAACACTGCTTGATGGCAGGTTTAGAGTATGTTAGCAATGTAGGCGGATCCTGCACAACGACCTACCATCCGTTAAATTCAGCTTTAGCCAGCTTTATTAACCTTTGTCCCATGATCTCACATGTCGAATATTGGGCCCAATAAAATATTGTGTGCTCTAGTGGCTGAACTCAGTGTCTTGGTCCCCACAATAGGCAGCGGTAAGGAGGCAGGCACCGGGGAGGTAACGCAACACAATACGCACTACTTACTCATGTGACTCTGCATGCCATAGAGCTCAATGTTCAAAAGCTGTTCTAACTTCACTATATTTTATCTCTTATCCCAAATGAGCTCGTAAGACGTGACTCTTCTCGCTGGTTCTACACTGGCTAGAAAATTACAAACTAAACGAATATAAGGCTACTTTAATTAGTCTCTCATGAATGTTTTTTCCAGATATCAGCGAGCGGGGCTGGCAAATGGAACCTGGACAAGAACACGGAGGTGTCTGCCGGCGGGTCGGTGGCGCACAGCGGGCACGGGAAACCCGACGTCGCGGTGCAAGCGCAGATCGAACACAAGTTTTGATTAAAATATAATTCTAACGCTTTTATTTTATTTTATAGCCTAACTTACCCTTTGTTTCGTACGCCGCTCAACTGATACCAAAGTGAGTAAAGGTTATTTACTGAGTCTAGAGTGCAAACTATTGACACAACTTTCTCTGTTGAGAGCTGTATTAAGACTCACAATAAATTAACAAAAAAACAAGAAGAAATCTAAAATCGTAACAGTCAAAAATACTAAACACATAATCAATAGTTCTCCAGGGGCCTTACCATGACGTCTTAATTCCGACTCGGTTCAGGTTTTAGCTGTCAGTATGAATCTGCCAGCGAGCGAACCTAAACTGAAACGCATTAAGACGTCATGGTAAGGCCCCAGGATGGCCATTTCAAAGCTCCTGAGAAAAACTTACGGTTTCAAAGAACCCCTGTGCCATGGCTTAGATTTGATTCCTGACAAACAACGGGACGGGCACGTATTTAAATATCGAAAGTTAAAATATCTAAAATTAAAAAGTCGACGGTCAAAATATCAAAAATCAGAATGTCGAACGATCATAAGGTCGAAATTCAAAATGTCGAAAGTATATATTATCGAATGGTACAATTATCGAATGCTTAAATTTCGAAAATCTGAATATCGACAGCTACATTATCGAAAATCAGAATGTCGAACGATCATAACGCCCCCTTACTGCTAAAACCGACTAACTGTATCAATGATAGTTTCGAGAAAAACGCATTTAAAGGTTTGCGTGGTACGTTCTCTAATAAAACCTAACATTAATTGAAGTGTTTTTGTGTTTTTATTTAGATTATTTATCTGTGAGTAAAACAGTATGAGAAAATTCAGCCTATACCCAATATAAGTAGGTGAAATCACGCTTTGAGTAAAAAAAGTGGCGCAGATAGTCGGTTTTGCTTGTAGGGGATGTGTAACGTTTCGAAATTAAGCGCCAATAAAATATGAAAATGTAACTAGTCTGTTTTGTCACTTAGCTAATTTTACAAACTGCACAAATCCAATGGGGCGAAGCGAGATTATTTGTAACGAGTGCAGTTATTTTGACTCTATCCTATTTGTATTCATTATCATGGAGTTATATTTGCAAATCTGACCATTATTTGACTACAAAGCAACATTGAACATCAAACAAAACAAAGATGACAATTTTAATAAATATTTAACAACTAGCGACCCGCCCCGGGTTCGCACGGTATATTATGCATGTATTATACATATAAATCTTCCCCTTGACTCATTCTATCTATTAAAAAAACCGCATCAAAATCCGTTGCGTAGTTTTAAAGATTTAAGCATACATAGGGACAGAGAAAGCGACTTTGTTTTACGAGTATGTAGTGATTTAACAATTAGTATACTATGGGAACTAACCCAAAAAGTTCCTTGCCTGGCTTCTGCTCGCAGCTTCGTCTGCGTAGAATTAGCAATTGACATGTTGATGGCTATCCCCCGGGAACTATGCTATTTTCCGGGATTAAAAAGTAGTCATTATGTTTTAATCTAGGGTACCAGCTATGTTCGTTCCAAATTTTATCCAAATCCGTCCAGTCCAAGAAGGAACAAACATACATACTCACTCACTCACTCACATCGTCACATCGTCAGAAACTTTCGCATTTATAATATTAGTAGGATAGTAGGATTAATATTATGGAAACTAACACAAAAAGTTCCTTGTAACCACAGGGAGGAATATAAAACCTAAAAAAGAAAACAATAACGTGTCATCGAATAATCACAACCAGGAAGTTTTTGTTCATTATCTGATGGGTGGTACGGTTCAAAGAAAATAAACAGCTCATCTGTATCAAAACCTTTTATTTGGCACAATTCAAAAAAATAATCTTAATAATACTTATAACCGCTGTAAAGTGGGAAGTCTGATCTCTGCGACAAATAATAATAATAATATAATAATAATAATAAAAACATTTATTGACTTTCTCCACCACCAAGTACAAGATACATTTAAAAACAGTATAAAAGATTGTAAAACTATCAGACCTGTATGGAGGAGACTGGTGCCCGAACTAGGAATGTCCTGTGTGTCAGGTCACCAGGCCTCCGACCCTCAGATGCCCGCAATTATAGGGTATAGAACCCGTACAATAGTTATCCTACTTAAGAAGTTTTTAAAGCACTTGTTTTTTATAAGACTAACAATAAGAAAATTACTACTAATGCATTGTGTGTGTGTGTGCGTTGCGTGTGTGTGTGTGTGTGTGTGCGTGTGTGTGTGTGTGTGTGTGTGTGTGTGTGTGTGTGCGTGTGTGTGTTAGTGTGTGTGTGTGTACGTGTGTGTGAATGTGTGTTTGCGTGTGGTAACGATACATCAAATTAAGTTAAAATTGTAATTTGTAATTTGCTCAGCTTCAGTTTAGGTAAGGCTAAGAAATAGTCGCTAACAATTTTTCAGTTTCGGCGTAATTTAGATTTTGTAGCCATTCTGAAACAATTTTCTTGCAGCGATTTCTTGTAATAAAACAAATTGATACCTAAGTACTTTATTGTACAGAAAATAAACAAAGAAAGAAAAGCTACAACTGATGAGATACAAGTCGATATGAAACAGTAGTGTACGGTGGATGGAGTTAATACTTAGGTACGGTCTAATTCAATAGCCTGTTTGATTTGTTTGTTACTTTTTCTAAGTACCTCACCACCATCTGACGATTCGTGCTTATTTTCAAAATCTGAAACGAAAACAATTTTGTTACTAAAGTACACGGTCTAAGCCGTGCGATTTGCTGTCATCTAACGCATTAAAAACAGAATTCTAAGACTTCAACGTTCACTTTTAATTGTTTGTACAATCTATTGCATTTAAATAAATATAATTAAGCAGCTTAAAACTATAATCTACACTCTTCAAAGTTTAGGTAGGTTAGAAACAGTAACCAGTTAATTTGTACTCACTTTTATTCGTATCATCGTCTCCAAGTACTGGATTTAAAAGTTTTGGAGATCTTGAAGACATTATGTTCCCATAAAGTATACGAACTCACTAGAAAATAAATTCAAAACGGGATGCGCGCGCGTGTGTGCAGTCTCGATCAAGGTTGAAATGCGACTAGCTCGACCAAGTGCGGGCGGGGAGGGGCCGCGACGCGCTCTTAAGCGGTTTTGCCTGTACCATAATTCTGCCGCCGATAGGAGAAACGTTACATTCAAAACCAACTATTCTACGGTTAGTTTGTTTTTGCAGTTGAATATTTTTATCTGTGCAATAATTTAGTACAGGAAAAGAAGACTAAGGGTAGGTTTGATTGTTTTTTCAGACGTTCGAAATGCCCATTTGTTTTGTATAGCTTACAACAAAAAACGACTATATATGTTTTAGTCGCTTTATGCAGTAATAAAATGGCTATTTTATTCTTTAACATGCACTTTGTAGCTTTTGCTAGTTACTTATTTCTGAAAATCACCAATTACCTTAAGCTGGAGGCTAAATCAAGAACGGAGCGGCGTATCAAAAAACGGGTTTTACCACCAGAAAGAACTTGGAAAGCGTATTTTAACAGTACTTCTAACTCATTTTTGCCAAAAAGGGAGGTTAGTCGGTTCTAGAAGTAAGGGGGCGATAAAGTCGAAATTCAAAATGTCGAAAGTATAATATATTATCGAATGCTTAAATATCGAAAATCAGAATGTCGATCGAAGTCCTACAGTCGTCATTGAATATATCTGATCACATAAGGGTGCTCAAAAATGTCTGAACATGCACTCCAACGCCCTCACAGAAAGCGCGGGCAACATAGGTTAGGTTAGGTTAGTATTGCGTCAAGGCGCGAAGCGCCTGAACTAGGCGGAATAGGAGCTCCGCAAAGCGGAGCTCCGTCGACTTTTTTCGTAGCTATTCAAAGTTATTTTGTTAATCACACATTTTACTTTGTCATACGTAACATTTAGTCGCATGAGAATTTAATAGAGATGAGAAAAAGTCGACGGAGCTCCGCTTTGCGGAGCTCCTATTCCGCCTAGTTCAGGCGCTTCGCGCCTTGACGCAATACTAACCTAACCTAACCTATGATGCCTGTGCTTTCTTATAGAGAATAGGGATTATTCGGCATTTGAGCTGTAGGAATGTGAACCGTCAATATAATAGCAGTATATATGTTAAGATCGTTCGCTATTTCAATTTTCGATATTTTAAACTTTGGGTTTTTTATGGTCGATATTTTAGCCGTTCGGTATTTGAATTTTAGATACTTCAGACGTTGATATAATAATAGAAGATATTTAGATCGTTCGATATTTTAACTTTCGATATTTTGAATTTATAATGAATTTATAATGATAATAAAATATTAATTATTTACGTAGATTTGTGATGAAATATAATTTTTTTTTTTTTTTTTTCAATGACAATTTAATTGAAATTCCATTTAATGACTATATGTACTTGTTTTAATGATGCCTGTTTAAATTTTGATGATATTGTTATGTGACTAATGTTCCCAAAAACTTTGAACGCCAAACGGCAAATCATAGCTGTACTATTCTAATAATTCCTATGATCTTGTATATCCTACCTACCTATGATTTCGAAATAAATGTATTTGTATTTGTATTTGTATTTGTATTTGACCGTCGACTTTTTAACCTTAGATATTTTAAATTTCGATATTCAAATACGTGCCCAACGGGACAGGTGAAAGGCAGTAAGAGCTTGTAATAAAAATAATAATAGGTAGATGAAACGGATATTTAAATCATTGCTGCTTTTTTCTGTCGTGCAATACGAATTTTCACGCCATTTATTTATTACATTGCACGTGATATAGAACTATTAAAGAACAAACAACTCCATTAAACGATTACGATTTCTGGAGTTCGTAGTGCTGAAAGAAATTTTTAACCCCTAGGTTCAATTAGATAACACGAGAAGACTATTTTTTTGCAATGTTGACCGGTGAGTAACTTTGGCGTTTGGTTTTTATTCATAATTATTGCAATGATCGGGTTAATCTCAACCTGTGACCACATCCTTTGTGTCTTTTGGTTTAACTGAAATAAAAATAAATAATATTGTATCAAATAGACTACGATAGGATTTCTGGGAAAATATCCCAGAATTTCAATTGCCAGATAGGTACTAGGTAGTCTACAAGTTTGATTTGTAACGTATCTAATTCTACGGAACCCGAAGGCTATTAGGGTGTATTATTTTTACACGTGTACTGTCGTTAATTTTTATTATGGTTGTATAGTCTAGTCATATAATTTTATTGCATAGAAAAAACAATACAGAGAAAGAGAAGATGGGACGACATCGACATTCTTAAGGAGCGAGTTGAAAATTTCGGACCTAAATTAGAATCACATTAGAAGTGTAAAAATGGGAGTGTGTTAGTAGTGTGTCCTAGCTAAGGTTTTATAAATCAGCATCTTTCTTTACTAGTCTTGTAAAGCTCTCGACGAAGGCCAAAAAGCAGCTAAACTGTAATAAAATGTTAAAAAGCTGTTTAAATTTCTAGGAAAACATGCAGTTTATTCTTCTGTTCGCTATAGTTTGCTTTGTTACTCACTCGGTTGCAGAACAATCAAAGTAATTTATTTTACTATTTAAAATTAAGTTTCAGTCCGTAATTTAGTCGGTACTATGTTATTTAAAACTAACTAACTGAACGAGGTGGTACAGTAGACCCAGGTCCGGTCAACTGTAGCACGATTAGCAGAAAAAGAAATGGTCCAGTCAACTGTAACACGGTTACAAAAAAATACCATAATCCGGTCAACCGGACCTAGCCTACTGTGCCACAAGCAAAGATGGAAATTGTGGTGCGCGATCCTCCCACTGCAGGGATGCGTGTAGGACCTCGTGCAAGGTCTTACCAACTACCATCGCCTTACTCGCTAATCCAGCCGCCAAGCAGTGCTTATTACGTAACTCGCTCGCAATCGCCATCGTGTTCATTTTGACAGTTCTTGTATGAATGTGACAGCTAGCTGATTCCCATGCCAATTGTCAGCCCATACATGAACTGTCAAAATGAAGACGATGGTGATCGCGAGCGAGTTACGTAATAAGCATGTTGGTGTGGAGAGTAAGACAGCCGGTACAAGAGATATTCTATCCTAGCCCTCCAGGCTGGCAACGCCTTAGCAATCCTCTAGTGTTGCGGGTGCCCATGGTGGTGCTTGCTTATCAGGTGACCCACTTACTCGTTTTCCTTCCTTTTCGTATAAAAAATATAATAAAACTGCCTACCACTGCCTGCCCTGATGGTTCTCCCGCTGCACGCCGCTGCTTTAAGTGTAGACCATCCGCGAATGACCACGATCCTGTCATAAGGGAACGACTGGATAGAGAGACTCTTTTATTTTCGTTTGTGTTAATATAATATTTTTCTTTATTTTCTCGCAGATCTAACGCATCTTTAGTCAGCTGGTCAAACGTTGGAAACTGGTGAGTATACCAGGAAAGAAATAAAAATGTCGCCACATGGAAGACAACTATCATAAACATAGGAAATAGTTATTATTTCACAAAGGAAACATTTCCTTTTTAATTATGAAAAATCTAAAAGCAAAACTATTAATTGTGAAAATATGCCATAAAATACAATCATAATCCATACATTCATGAAAACATGTTGTTTGTTAAGACTAAATTCTATCATTTGTATTTTTTTTTTCAAAATTAAATAAGTACATAACATAACATAACCATGGATCCAGCCATATATTTATACTAGTATTTCGCGTGGGGGCCGCGGGCCCCGAGGGGCCCGCGGAGGTCCTCTGCCACCTTTTTTTTTAATATTCCTAACCTCTTTTTATTTTACTGGTATGCGTTCGTTTCAACTCTTTTTTTTTTGAAGTGAAAACTTCTTTAGCGGCGTTGAACACTTTTTGGGATTGGTAAAAAAATGTTTAACTTGCGCCAGGCGTTTGATGGAGGAAGAGTTTAAATACCAGGATATCATGATCCTCTAAGAGCTTATTTTGAAATACGAATTAAGCTAGAGTCGCGGTCGATTTTTGAAGAGTACGTTGATTTCGTCGCTTTAACGTATGTGCGTTTGGTCTAGTGGCCTTTTTACTTTATTCTTTGGCCGCCATTTTGAATCCGCCATATTGGAAAAAGTAAAAGTATTTTGTGTGGGGTACCCTACCACCCTATTTTTTTTTAAATATATCTTATCTTTTTTACTTAATTGTTAGGCCGCTATTTTGAATCAGCTATCTTGGAAAAAAATAATTATTTCAATTTTGTATGACGGCAATCTTTTTTTCGCAATTTTGAAAAAAAACTTTGACCGGCTCATTCATTGGCTGGCTGTTCTATGTTACTTTAGTTCTGGGCAACCTTGACAGGGCAAGTTGTTGCGGAGAGCTGGCCCATGTGCCAGTGTGTGATTCCACGTTCAAGTCAGTTAAACATTTTTTTGGTTTTTCTGGTAAGGTTTCTGATGCGATGGTGTATATAGTCGAACCCCTCCTCTAAAGGCTGCTATAAAACAACAGGTCAAAAATACAGAAATTACTTTGAATGGTGATCATCTTGGAAAAAATGGCGGAATCGAAAATTCAAGTATTTCGCGGGGGACCCGTGGAGGATATCCTGCCACCCTGTTTTTTTTTTCAAATATTTCTAACCTTTTTTTAATTTATTCTTCGGCCGCTGTCTTGAAAAAGTATTTCGAGTGGAGGCCTTATACCTTTCCACCCAGTTTATTTTTTCATATTTTTCTAACATTTTTATGCGTTTTTTATTACTAATTTTACTTATTCGGTTCGAAGAGCAGATTATTGCTACTGATTGGAGCTTAAAATGAAACCATAGTGCATACCTTCCTTCTCATTGAAATCAGTCATCTTGGATTTCGCGTGGGGGCCGCGGGCCCCGCGGGGCCCGCGGAGGGCACCCTGCCGCCCTGTATTTTTTTCAAATATTCTAACCTTTTTTACTTTATTCTTTGGCCGCCAATTTGAATCCGTCATCTTGGAAAAAAATAGGTTCATTAGATTACCCCTCCCACATTGAACGATATTTTGGTCGAGCAGGTTGTATACTACTACTGCTACTACAACTATAATATTACTACTATAATTGTAGACAATATTTTTATAGAATTTTGTTCCACAGCAAAAGATTCTCATATTCTCATTTCATAGAATGATCAACTCATGAAAAACTCATTTCATATAATCTTAATTCATTACTTTTTGAGACCATTTTTTTTATTTATATACCTATATATACATAGTAGAACATAGTAGAATATATATTATTAATTCTCATATTATTTACTTAACATAATAGACAATACACTGAAAATCATTACATATACAAGGTTGCTACTTTCATTTCAGCCAGATAATTTACAGGGTACATTAGCCAATTTAGCCATGCGTTTTTGGTAGAATTTGTTTTTTGTTTGGGCGCAGTTCTAACCTAACCTAACCTACTTTTCTGGTAGCATTTCGTTTTTAATTGTAGTGGTCGTTGTATTAACGTAACCTAAACCCCCTTTTCCTAAGTATTATTTTATATTCACAATAGTCAAGTTTTTTTATAATAATTATATTTCCACCTTAGAAATAAAATTATATGAATAAAAAAATATCCTACCTGGCTGTACACTGCGAATATAGATTCCTTTGATTCTGTGCTGAAAGAGACGGTTGAGTGTTTGCTAAATGTCTCTCTTAGCTGAGACCAGTGGGACCTTCCTTCTACGACGTGTGCGGGACGTTAGCCTGCCGGCCTTTCTGGCGTCGGTGGCTGGGTCTGTGGAGCTTGTTACTGATATTCACTCATTGGATGGTTGCAAGGCCACAATACCTTATGCTTCTGATGCTCAGGCAGCTTGGTCGTGTCTAGTCTCGAATGCGTCGGTACCCGAAAATGATCATCTTCAGCGCTCATGGGATGAGGCAGTGGTGAAGTCGATTTATGATGGCCTTTTGGAGGAGTCAATGGGTGTGGATAGGGCCAGGCGGCATGCAGTGTCTAGGCCGGAATCCGGCGCGCGGTTACACGCATTTCCTTCTCCACATCTGGGAACACTCCTCGATGACGACTCTTTGCGGGTGGCGGTGGCTCTTCGCCTGGGCTGCAATGTTTGCGACCCTCATTTGTGCACCTGTGGCACCATGGTGGAGAGCAACGGTCACCACGCTCTCAGTCGTTGTCGTTGTGCGGGGAGATTTCCACGCCATCACGCGTTAATCGATATTATTCGAAGGGCGTTGATTTCGGCAAATGTGACATGTAGAGGTATGCTGGAGCCTCTTCTAAGCCGGACAGATGGCAAAAGACCTGATGGTTTGACTTTGGTACCTTGGCAGAAAGGAAGTGCCTAGTTTGGGACGCCACCTGCGTCAGCACTTTTGCTTGGTCGTACCACCGACTACCGCGACAGCGGGAGCGGCTACTGAATGGGCGGCCCAAAAAATCGAGAAAATATATATATAAAGAAATCGGGCCTAATTTTACTTATTCTTATGGTAAGTATATTCTTCAAAAAATTCTATGAATGATAGGACACCAGTCGAGCGAGTCATCGCGGAGAGCTGCCCCCTGTGTCAAGTCAGTTTCCACGTTCAGGTCGGTTTGCATTTTTTTGGAACTTGTGATAAAATTTGTGACGCGTTGGTGTATAAGAGTCGAACCCTATCTCTAAAAGTCCTTAAAATAGTCCTCCAGCACTTTGCACATTGGTATGCCAGCTTGTTGTTTTTGAACAATTTTGTTTACACTTCGTTTTTTGTTTATTGAAAATTATTTAATAAATTTATGTATTTTCTAGTTACACATAAGTCGGGTTCTATCTATTTATTACTTCACTTCTTACTTAAAAGTTTATGGTTTATGTAGTATATTAATTTATTTAATCTACATTGTGTATCGTTTCTTGAGTCACAGACGGTTCTGGCTGAAAATCAGTGCTGCAGGTGTCTAACACCTCAGCGTAATGCTGAGCCAGCGACCGTTTCACTTTTGCGAAGACACAACACAACGCTGATGATCAAATTTTCATGTCTGGTTTTTTTATTGTTGTTTTTTTTCTATAAAATTGTGTGTACATGCTCTTATATTTGTGTGTCTTGCAAAATGAATAAATGTCTTCTTTCTTTCTGTCTTTCTTTCTTTCTAAAAGCTGCTATAAAACACAAGTGAGTCTATGAGTCGTTAGTGTCGTTACCACAAAGTCAGTGAACGCCAAATGTCTATACCTACCTACTAAATTTTCTTAGCTACGTCACAAAATTTATAAAAATTTGTAGTGCATTAGTGCCACACAATATGACACAACGTTTTTCGACGGTGACGTTCTGACGTTATGAAACGTTTGTGTCTTAATTTACTTTGTAATCAGAAAGTCTGTGGACCTCGTCATGATTTGTATGGGGAAATTCTATGTAAAACAATGACATTTTGAAAAACCGGTTGCGCACGCGATTGTGCTAGTGGTACTAAACAGAAGAGCTGCATTGTATGGCACGACCCATAAATCGCTCACATTAAATTCGCGCCTATACGTGATCGTTGCCTCGTTCTTAGTGTCGCGGCGTAAGTCGACGCTGTTTTGGCGGTGGCACTGCTGCTTTACACTTAGGGGTCACACTGAGAAATGGTACTCGGTGGAATCTGTAGCTTTAAAGAGACCCGGATGCAAAATTTAAATCGGAACGGACTCAAAAAAAGTAGACCGCCATTTTGATTCCGCCATCTTGAAAAAAACTACGCTTTATTAGATGACCTTGAATGATACATGTTCGAATATTTAACATCTATTGCGACTGGCTTTTGAGATTTTATTGAGATTGGCGTTTCAATTTTGTATGGCGACCATCTTGTTTTCGCAATTTAAAAAAAAAAACACTGGTACACCCATAGACTGGCTGTTCTGAGCGACTTTAGTTCCGGGCAAACTCGATAGGGCAAGTCGTTGCGGAGAACTGTTTCATGTGTCAAGTCAGTTTCCACGTTCAGGTCGGTTTTGCATTTTTTTTGGAGTTGTGATAAAATTTGTGATGTGATGGTGTATTGAGTCACACCCTATCTCTAAAAGCTGCTATAAAACACAAGTAAGTCAATGAGTGTGACATTACTTTGTATGGCGGCCATCTTGGTTTCGCGATTTTGAAAAAAAATTAACCGGTTCACCCATAGGCTGGCTGTTCTGAGCGACTTTAGTTCAGGGCAAACTCGATAGGGCCAGTCATCGCGGAGAGCTGCCCCCTGTGTCAAGTCAGTTTCCACGTTCAAGTCGGTTTTCATTTTTTTTGGAGTTGTGATAAAATTTGTGATGTGATGGTGTATAGAGTCAAACCCTATCTCCAAAAGCTGCTATAAAACACAAGTAAGTCAATGAGTGTGACATTACTTTGTATGGCGGCCATCTTGGAAAATGGCGGAATCGAAAAAATAAAAACTGCAATAGAATCTGTGGCCTCGAAGAGCCCCGTATGCAAAATTTCAATCGGATCGGAGTGAAAAAAAATTTGGCCGCCATTTTGAATCCGCCATCTTGGAAAAAAAATTACTTGGTCGAATTTCCCCTTCAAACCTGAACGACATTTGTTCGAGCACCTCCCATCTATCTCGACTGGCCCCTGAGATATTCGCGTTTCAATGTTGTATGGCGGCCATTTTGTTTTCGCAATTTTAAAAAAAATTGGCCGGCTCACTCATTGGCTAGCTGTTCTGAGCGACTTTAGTTCCGGAGAAACTCGATTGGGCAAGTCATCGCGGAGAACTGCCCCATGTGTCAAGTCAGTTTCCACGTTCAGGACAATTTTTCATTTTTTTGTTACTGATAGGCAAATTTCTCATGCGATGGTTTAAAAAATCGAACCCCACCTCTTGTGGGTTCTTCAAAACAACAGGTCAAAGATACAGAAATTACATTGTATGGCGGCCATCTTGGAAAATGGCGGAATCAAAAAATTAAGTATGCAGTTCAAATCTGTGATCTCAAAAAGCCCCGGATGCAAAATTTCAATCCGATCGGAGAAAAAAAAAATTTGGCCGCCATTTTGAATCCGCCATCTTGGAAAAAAAAATACTTAATCAGATTTCCCCCTCAACCCTGAATGACATTTGGTCGAGCACCACCCATCTATCTCGACTGGCTTCTGAGATATTCGCGTTTAAATTTTGTATGGCGGCCATCTTGTTTCCGCCATTTTGAAAAACCGGCTGTTCTGAGCGACTTTAGTTCCGGGCAAACTCTATAGGTCGACCCGTCGCGGAGAGCTGCCCCATGTGTCGAGTCAGTTTCCACGTTCAGGTCGATTTCGTATTTTTCTGGTGGTCGCGGGGGCATTTCTGATACGACCGTGTATAGAGTCGAGCCCTACCTCTTGCGGGTTCTTCAAAACAGCATGTCAGTCAGTGAGTGAGTGAGTGAGTGGGTATCGAGCTTTATATATTATAATAAAATAATAATACGTTTGTCAACAGGGTGGTAAAGAATGTTTTGAGCAAATATCACGGCAGTCAGACATTGCACGCATCTGTCTTATCCGGTAATGTGCTTGGAACTGTCGAGAACTCTAAAGAGGGACTATCTGTAAGTTAATAATATTTGCAATGCAATTCTTTGTGCTAGAATTGCGCTCATTTATTACTAGGTTATATTTTCAGACGCGATTTGAAATGGGGGGAGGGGGGTGGGGCAATAGGGAATATTATGCATTAAAAAACATAAATCACTACATAATATAAAACGAAGTCGCTTTCCGCTGTCTGTCTTTCTGTCTGTTCTGTCTAAATCAGAGGTTCCCAAACTCTTTTGTTCCATAGACCACTTTCAAAATTTTGCTGGATCCGGTGGACCCCCTGCAGCTACATTACCACTAATTTCTAAACTAAATCTCGAAAAAAAATTAAGATTAGCTCTATAATCTATGGAAACTTGCGTTGTTGCTGAGTTTCAACGATAAATTAACAGTTATCGAAAAAATTGTATAGAATTGATTGCTTGATAGGGTTAATTATTTGAAAATAAAGTCGACTAAACAAATTTTCAATTAAATTATATTTTTGTGCTGCGAGTGACTCCATCCTACTTTACTATCTTGAAATCTACAATGACTCACAGCACAAGAACCAATCAATTCTCACAAATTTTATTCAATTTTCATGCACCCCCGCTTGCGATTGTGGACCCCCATTTTTGGTCACGCCCAACGTAGACCCCCGTCGAGTCTTCCGTGGACCCCTGGGGGTCCACCTGGACCACTTTGGGAACTACTGGTCTAAATCCACGACGGATATTGAAGCGGTTTTTTTAAATAGATAGAGTGATGATTTAAATGGTTCGGTCGCGGACAGAAGCTAGTTTTTTAATAAAATATGAAAATATCGCAAGACATTAAGATAAAAAGTGAAATTAAAAGTAATATCGGTCATGAAATACTGAAAACATAAGAAGTCAGCGATTACAAATTTGTTATTTATTGTAGGGGATAGTTAAGTTCATAGCGTGATTTATTTGGCAGTAGTGGAGAAAGGTATCATGACAAACATGTCAAAACATATTTTCTCGCACAGGCTTGGCTGTCTTGCATGTAAGTATACTTCATTTAATTTAAGATGAGAAATCACAACAACATTATATTGCGGTTCGTGAACTGTAATCTCTTAACAATTTGTACTACAGTAACAATTGACGACACGCAAATAAAGTGACATTAAAACAATTTTATTTTGCAGCTGCCAAACTATTGCACTGTACTATTTGCTAGGTAAGAAATAGTTGACCAGAGGTTTCTCATTCTAAATTAAATGAAGTACGTGGTAAGGTTCAAAAGTTTCCGGCCTAATAATGAAAATTAACGTTTAGGTTAAAAAAAATATTTTTATTTTTCAATGTAGTCTCCTCCTATTGTTATACATTTTTCAGATCGTTTGATTAACATTTCTATGCCTTTAAAATAATATTCGGAAGTTTTGTCTTCGAAATGCTCGAAAACTGCAGCAGCGACCTCATCATCGGACGAAAATTTTCTCCCCCTTAAGTCCGATTTAAGTTTACAAAATAAAAAATAGTCGCTTGGGGCTAGATCAGGGCTGTAAGGTGGGTGACGGATTGTTTTAAATCCACATTTAGATATAGCCGCCTTTACAACTGCAGCCGTGTGGACAGGCGCATTGTCATGAAGAAGACGGACACCCCTGCTGAGTTTTCCTCGACGTTTAAGCTTTATTGCTTCTCGGAACTGGTCTATAAGGCAAGCATAGTAACTGCCGTTTACTGTCTGATTGCGTTCTTTGATATCTATAAGCAATATCCCTTCGCAATCCCAAAATATTGTGGCCATTATCTTTTTGCTAGATTGGCACACCTTTGCCTTTCGAGGGGGTGCTTCCCCAGAACGACGCCACTCCATCGACTCTCTTTTCGAAAGAGGATCATAGTATAAGACCATAGTTTCATCTCCGGTAACAATGGACTGGATAAATTCACTCTCACATGACTTGAACTCCTCTAAAAGTTCCTTGGAGCACGCCACTCGTTCAGCTCGCTGAGCACTCGAGAGAAGTTTCGGGACCCATCTTGCACTAACCTTATTCATGTTTAGATGGTCGTGTCGAATCCTAAGGACTGTTATTTTCGTAAGTCCCGTTCTTGACGCTATTTCCTTCGTCTTTAGTCTTCTGTCCTTCAGTACCTCTTGTTCGACTAAATCGACGTTATCTTGCGTAAGAACCTCAACAGGGCGGCCTGGTCGGGGTTCGTCATCGATGGACTCACGCCCTAAACGAAACTGCTTACACCAATCCTTAACAGTCGAAAACGAAGGGGAGGAATTCCCGTACACGTTATCTAACCTTTCTTTGATTATAGTTGGACTTATGCCTTCCTTTGTCAGAAATTTTATCACTGATCGATACTCCAATTTGAACATTGTACAAATTACACCGCTTTTTATATTTAAATCAAAGAAAATTTTATGAAAACGAAAGTTACAAACCACGAAATTATCCACACAATAGCTGAATAAATGACAAATAAAATGACATTCATTTGTTTCTTGTTTTCTTCTTTTAAATATATACGGCCAGGAACTTTTGAACCTTACTGGTATAGCGAAGTAGCAAGATATCTTTTTTAAATTTTAACATCTATTAACTAATACCGTTATTACAGGGAAGAATTGGTTACAAAAAAGTGATATTCAACGACGACCGTGGAAGACTGGAGGGTGAACTCTACCACAAAACGGTTCTAAAATTCTTAGGTTCCAAAAGCCATGTCGGGGTTAGGTTACAATGGACCAAAAACAGCACCAACGTTACAGTGGACTTGAATAAGCCTACATTTGGAGGGAATATCAATGTAAGCGTTTTAGTGGTTATTTTATTACGTTCACAGAATTTATTAGTGTATGTGACACCGATACGATACGATAGGTCGGGAGGGATGTAAGGTATATGGCATAGAAATTCGGCAATTTTTGTGATTTTCGAAGTCTAGTTTTTTAAATAATCGAAATTGTAAAAAAAGGCAAAATGTTAACAAATAAATAATAACAAATTCAAATTATTGATGCGAATAAAATAGTCTAATGAGGACATTTTGTTTAAGATAACAATACAAGGAAATGGAAAATTTGACCTGAAGAAAAACACTGAAGTATCTGTCGACAAATTGGATACTATTTTTATTTTAAGAGGAAAAAAGCCAAGCTCGAAAAGAAAATAAGTAAATCAGTAAACTAATAAACATTTTTTTGGACTTTTTAAATACTTGCAGCATTTTTATTTACGTACCTTTTTATTTATCATTAAAATTGTAATTGACAGATATGTCAGATAACAATTCACAGAACAGTTACATTAAATTTATTTAAGTATTGTTGTTAATCTATTTTATTTTGAAAAAAATACTTTCTGACAAGTTTCTTGCAGCGCATTCTTCTGGTCTTTCTGAATTCGCTGGTAGTTTCAAAAAAGACGTGTAAAAGAGCCCTTGGCGGCCTTTTTGGAAAATAAAGTTTTTGAATTAAATTTTTGAATTCATTAAAATATTTTGATAATAAAATAAACCGATTAGAATAATTATTCGTATACGTTTAGAGACAGAAGACCGACAAAAAGCAATTTCTTTCGTTCACTCGCGGTCATTGACCTTCAGTCTGCACGCTCATTAGAATACCGCAGTGAACAGTAAGACTTAAACAAGAGTATCCGTAGAGTTTATTTTAATAGAGCTCCGCAGCTACATAAACCACTCTCATTCTGCCTTACTAAAGTTACGCATTGAAATAAGATACCTACACGGTAAAATTGATAATAATGCTAACAGTCATACATTTTTTATCAAATAGCGGCGACACCGTTGTCGCCATCGATACCAATAATAAAAGAACAACGAAGCGTGGATCCATCACACTTCGGCTCTCTGTGACAACTATGGCTATTTGTTATTTCACGTATGAAAATTTTACCGTAATTCCAATTGTACGTTTAAATTCTAGTAGCCTCAGATGATTGATCAATTTGCAAGTCTCGGCTCTGTATCGAAGGCAGTGGACCCACTGCCATCGTTACTGTGTTGTGGCTGTAATTAAATACTGGATGTTGTCACTCTGACTCACTTTTACTGTGTCACTTACCGCATACAAAATGATTCCCCTCACTCTTCGGGACTTTACCTGTTCTTTTAGTTTCATATATAAAGTTCTGAAAATGGTACTTCGTTCTGTCTTCAGAAGATTTTGTTTTTAAGACGTCTTGGAAGGTTTTTAATGATATTTCTTTATAAGCTGTAGTTTTGTTTTTAGTGAATTTATTTGTAACAAAAGTTTTTTTTAATTCGTAATCTAAAATAAACTAACATACAAAACAAATGTCTTAATGTCAACATCGTCATCATTGACGTAGAGTACGCTATGAATGTTGCTATTAATACTTTTATTAAGTCACGTTGTAAAAATTAACTATCTATGCTAAATTCACTTAAAAAATAAGCTGACTTAAACCATTACGCACAATATCAGGGCTTCCTACCTAAATCTTGTAATATTACTTCATTTTCGCCATTATTTTCAACATCGTCATCATGCTTATTTTTACATTTATCATCAACAAAGCAATATTCTAATTCTGTTAATGTTTTATTACTAGTATCCGGTAAGTATTTATACAAGAACAGCCAACATATTAAAGTTAACGTGGCATAGACAAAAAAGCTGCCATGCATGCCAATGCTCTTAAATAATAACGGCGACAACTTCAAAATAGCTGAGTGCAAAAGCCAAAACACAGCTGAACCTGTAGATATGATAAAAAATTTAAACCTCATCGGTGTTATTTCAGATGTAAACGATGTAGATAATATCATAGGACCCCAACTAACACAAAAAGAGTAAATAACAAGTAAAGACAGTGAAACAATAGACTTTTGAGCGATTATTTCGTGGTGCACCAGAGTCAGATATAAAGACAGCAAATACAGGAACAAGATAGTGACAGCTGATGTTAATAAAAACATGGCTCTTCTTCTCACTTTCATCGCTACATAACTACCTATGTACATACCAAGTACAGTCACGCCATCAATGATTAACATCCCAGAATAAGCAATAGATTCGTCTTTAGTGATATCTTTAATAATAACAAGAGCGTAAACGGTAACAACTATTTTGGCAGTAAAGTAATAGAGGCAAAACAAGACGCAGTTTATTACGAAGGGCATGTAAAATTGAGGCAGAACTACCGATTTCCTTATTATGTTTAAAATGCTAGTTTTCTTGTCATAATTTGAATTTTTCTGTGTACTTTTAATGAAACACGATATTTCTTCATCGGCGTTTTCAGGTCCTCGAAGCCAGGAGTATGATTTTATACTTTCTTCGATTCTGCCAACACTTGCTAACCAGTATGGCCCTTCGGGCCACGCGAAACATGACACTAAAGAGAACAAGGCTGGCCATACACCAAAAGCAGGAATATACCTCCAACTAGTAAATGCTCCTATTATGTTAGCTATCCATATTCCCCAGAAGTATGAAGCGCTTTTCATAACAAGAAACAAACTTCTCAGCTTTGGGTCAGCATATTCAGTCAGCGCTATGATTCCTAAAGAAATATTGCCTCCCATAGTAAGCCCTTGGCATAAGGTTGCTATTAATAAATGATAGGCATTCGTCGCAAAATATTGCAGGAGAAATGCTGATATCATTGGTAGACAGATTATTTTAAACATAAAAATGTAACCCATCTTTTGACATAAATATGGCACAGTCAGAACAGCAGGTACCGATCCGAATCCGTGTACGGAATCTGAAAAAGACGTAAGAAGGAAATTCAAGGATTGTTACAATCTAGATTGTTTAATGCTTTACCCATCTTTATCCCTTATGGGGAAGACATAACCAAAAGCAACAAGACCCAAGAGCCACGCTGGGCACGATTGTGGGCGCATAGCTTCTACCCGCGACTTCGTCCACGTAGAATTAGATTGAAGAACTGATGTTGATAGTTATATTCTGCAGTAGTTATGTACGTTGCGACTCTAGGCAGCTACGACCTTTGACATAGTTATGTTTATCACTATTCCGCAGGAACCATGCAATTTTCCGAGGTAAAAAGTAGCCTATGTGTTAATCTTGGGTACCAGCTATAACAAACCGAAGAAACAAACACACCACAAACTTTCGCTTTAAAAATATTAAGTGTGATAATAACCTTAAATTTATTAGCTATCTGGGTTAGGGAGCGGATTATTCTTCTTTTCAGTAAAAGGGTGCGTAATAATAACTCAGGAAATCTCTAGTATAGAATCACACAGCAGCGCATAAATTGCATTTTCTTACATATCCACGAAGACATAGCTTCGTCCACGGGTATCTCATCTTTGTTTCTCTTCAATTGGGGCAGCATCACCGTCGCAGTACCCATGCTGACTCCCGCGCAGAACATCAGTGACATTAAGCCTAATGCCACGAAGGTCTGAAAAATTAGATACATTCATAGGTATCTACAATAGTCACGTCTTCACTATCACTACATAGTATAAAACAAAGTCGCTTTCTCTGTCCCCATGTCCCTATGTCCCTATGTCCCCATGTCGCCATGTCCCTATGTCCCTATGTCCCCATGTCCCTATATCCCTGTCCCTATGTATGCTTAAATCTTTAAAACTACGCAACGAATTTTGATGCGGTTTTTTTTTAATAGATAGAGTGATTCAAGAGGAAAGTTTATATGTATAATACATGCATAATAAACCGTGCGAAGCCGGGGCGGGTCGCTAGATATCCTATAAGGGAGACACAAGATAGGTTACAAGAACTAAATACCACGTTTAGCACGTTTTGTTGGCGTATATGGAAAGACTTTCCACCAATACGCCTGTTTTGATTCCTCTTAGAGGAATCAAAACAGTCGGTGTATGGGAATACCAGTTGATAATATTACTAAGCCCATGATAACATGTCTCGTTCGTTTGCGATACAAAAAGTAATTACCTGTCTCACGGCTGGCTTCTGCCAAAAGTCATAATTTGTCATTTTTTACTAAAATTCACTGTTGCATAAACAATTTAAACCAAATAGCTAAATTTTGCACATTGGGAAGTTATTAAAAATGTGATAATACTTATTAATCTCTCAAAAACATTATTACGACTGCTATAATTTGACTAAGTTAAATCAATGGTTCACTATTCCGTTTTTGGGTTCCGTACGTACTTTAACAAAACGGCAGCCTGTTTGTTAATTGGTTTGCCTCTGTTTGTCTGCTATGAAGACGATCGCCGAGTCGGCGCGTATTTCATCTGACCCAGAATTGAGCTGCGACTCACGCGCAGCTTACCTACTCAGCAGCAACGTGACCCCTACTTCGTTTACCTAGTGCATAGTTAATTAATCTAAGTACATCCATAACATAACTTCCCTACAGTACGAGTACCTATATTCAGGAACGATAAACAAAATGCCCTATATTAAGAAGCAAAGTAAAAACTATATAGGTAGGTATACATAACATTCATATTACCAATTACGTCTGCCCTTGTGGGATAAGTAAAGGAATCACTGTCTATTCAGCCATATCAAAGATGCAATGCCGGTTCACTATCTTTGAACTTATATATATATTTTAATATGTGCTTTCAGTAGGTAGCACTTGATGGTCCCATCGGAAGACCAGCGCTGGCTGCAAGGCCAGCATTATGCTGAGATGGGACCATTTCATGATGCATGTTCTTATGTTTTTTTTGCTTCTTTTCTTCTTTTGTCTGTAATGTTATCATGAATAAATGTTTTCTTTCTTTCTTTACATAACAATCATATTACCAATCACGTCTGTATCCTTCTCAGGGAAGACAGTGCCTACGGCGACAAGGCCGCGTTTAGCGTGATTGCGAACGTATGTGGAAAGGGGAATCAAAATAGTGATGGGTTGCTAGCCGCATTATATAGGTAACAAGGATTCCTAAGATTGTCGCTTATTCCCTCGATGGGCTTTTACCATCTGCGCGGGAAAATAAGATACTGGTACATTCTATGTTTTTTCTTTGCTCTCAGATAAACATGCAAAGCCTTTTCAGTCAAAATACCGCAAGAGAAACCCTCGATGCGTGAATCCAATTCTTACTTGATAATTAGTGGCGTTTCATACACTTGAAGAAATAAACGTATATAACGCTAATATTTATACACGTGATAAACTCCGTTTAAGTAATTAAGTGATATTCATTGATGTCTAAAGACCATGAATTTCAGACGTCTCACAAACTGATGTAAATTAAGCGGCAGCATTGAATTATCATTCTGTAATCAATTGGTTGGTAGTCTGACTGAAAAATGTTGTAAAAAAACATTGGTTGCGAAATGGTGTTAAAAAAATTTAGTTGATGCAAGTATTCACTTATCACCTTAGAACCATATCGCAATAAGGTGACATATCACGTACGTGTATACATTTCCCTTTCTGTGCCACTCCTAAACATTTTTCATGGGACCCCTCAACAGCGTTCACCGTTGTTGGAAGTCCAGAACCGCTTGTTTTTTGCGGAACTTTTTACCACGCTCGGTTAAACTCTCTGGATTACCTTACGGCATCAAATTCCGGCCCAGAACAAGTTGATAGGGCAACCCGACGATTGCTTGATTGCTTTCCATCAGGTGACCTCCCCCCCATCACACAAACAGTGTATGTTCTGCCCCACTTACTGCTGCGGCTACGCGAGCGTTGTACGCGGCGCTGGTTCGGAGTATTCTCGAGACGAGTGCAGTGGTCTGGAGTCCACATGAGAAAAACTATATTCTCATGATGGAGCAAGTGCAGAAAAAGTTTCTACGTAACCTGTACAAGAAACCGCACAAATATTACCCCTTCATGTAGGTACCCAACGCGTTTCCTGCAAGGCCACCTGGGATACGATTCTCTGGAGCTACGTAGGAATGTTGCTTTGTGTAGTTTTTTTCTCCGCATATTGCAAAACAAAATCGACAGCGTAACTCTCGACTCGAGTGGCATAAGGTCTGATGTGAAAATCAGACCAAGTTGACTTATTTAAATTACGGTTATAATGCGCTCTTTCTTTTTCTACCACACTGACACTTGTATTTCTATCTCTTTCCGTTGAGGAGATATTTAAATGCATAAGGTCTGATCTGACGACTTTTAGATATTATAGAGACGCATCAGGACTAATTTTGACTTACACCTTTATGCATGGACTTCAAGTATTTTACCTTCAAGGTTTATGCTTCAAAATTTGTTTTCCTTCATAACTGGCGTTATGTCACTAAAAGCCTTCTGCTTTGCAAAGGTTGAAACAGCATTGGTAAGTATCACTAGATACGACGTAATGCTTCCAATATTGTTAACTGTTTAATTTTATACAGTAATTCGTATATTAGTTTGAGACCTTATGCCTGTAATAACGTTAACTTTTGAGAATAATATGAGTAGTTAAGTGCAAATAGAACATGCCTTCAACCAGTTCAATAGCATAACGTATGAAGCATAGAGTCGGAAGTCGCTGTTTTCATAAAAAAAAATGTTGTATCGATATTATTTAAACCGCAAAAAGAAAATTAAATATATGAAAATATAGGTACAAGTAATCTTCTAAAGATGCAAAAAGTTTCGTGATCCTAACTATAATAATTCAATAATTATAAGCCGATTCATTTATCAATTTTATTTCTGCTCTCCTGAAAAATTAAAAAATCATACATCAGACCTTATGCTTCTCGAGTCGAGAACTCTTCATGCAACTTTTGCAAATTTGAAGGTGCCTAACGACTACATCAACAAGCGCTGCAGAGTTAGCCGAGGTCGGGCTGTTTGCGACCAAGATAGCGAGGCTGGAGATGGAATGGAAGAGAGTGCTAGAGAGGATGCAGGATGTATAGGAAATGTATCGCTATGGTGTCAACTGTCATGTTATATATATAAAGATAAATAAATAAATATGTTCGTAACTATTATGAGCTTAAAATACTTACTCATCTGTATACGTGCCGGCACGTAAGTCTAGCGATGACGGGTCACGTGGAGGGGATCTGCGCAACCACGAATACCGTATTTTATACTTCTGCGCATACAAGGTCATCGCTAGACTTACATGCCGGCACTTATGTATGGAGTTAAGTACTGTTTTGGTAAGGATTACATACACACATTCATATATTAATCGGGTCTTTATCCTTCATGGCGTAGGTAGACAGATTCTAGGGTAACACGGGCTAAAGTTCACGTTTAGCGTGATTGTGGACGTGTAGATGTAAAGGGCCACGTGCTTAGGCACGTCAGATATTAACTTATACTGCAACTAATAATGATGGGCAAAGTAGCAGGCAGAAGAGCCGTCGGCCGTAGGAAGAAGTGGTTGCGCAATATCCGGGAGTGGACCGGAGTCGCAAGTGCTGCCGAACTTTTCAGCCTCGCGAAGGATCGGAGGAAATATGCGGAGCTGACTGCCAACCTCCACTAGTTGGAGAGCCACTATAAGAGAGAGAGAGATGTAAAGGGTAAACAGAAATTGATGTCACATCGCCTGTACCATGATTGATACCTAAGATATTCGTCTTCTCATGAAGAAAAGCAGCTCTGCTGTACATTCTATTCTATTTTTTGCTCCTCGCCCAGTATGAAAGATTATTAAAAAGTATAAGTGCCGGCGCGTAAGTCTAATCTGACCTTGTATTTTTTTTTTTATGTGAATAGGAAGGCAAACGAGCAAGTGGGTCACTTGATGGTAAGCGATCACCACTGTCCCTGGAGGGATTGCAGATGCGATGCCAACCTAGAGGACTTAGATGAAATGCCTCTTGCGCCCGTAATTAAAGTTTTTATAAAGTTTTTACCTATCTTTTTTTTATCTAATTTCCCCGGCTGTCTTACTCTCCACACCGGCACACAGCAGTGCAAGCACTGCTGCTTAGCGGCAGGATTAGCGAGTAAGATGGCTTCTGTATGCGCAGAAGTATAAAATACGGTATCCGTGGGGGCGCAGATCCGCTCCACGTAACTCGTCATCGCTAGACTTACATGCCGGCACGTACTATACTACTAGGTACTTAAAATTATTGAATTGTGACTAGTTTGGAAAAGAATAAGACGGTTATGCTTTAAGTACGTTTAGTAAGTAAGTTTTATTGTGTGTACATGCTCTTATATTTGTGTGTCTTGCAAAATGAATAAATGTCTTCTTTCTTTCTTTCTTCCTTTCTTTTAAGTGCTTTATTAAAATAGATGTTTTGTATGACCTCACGCGTATCAATGATGAGAGGGGTTGTGCCAAAACAATACAATATATCGACCCAGTAGGTATTATACAAACCTGATAAAGAACAATTCAAACACTAGTTCATGAACATTATTCATTATACTGTATCTTAAAATTATTCTAGAATAAGTAAAGCAGTTGGTTAGGTTACTTTAAACTGAACATCCTTGTAATGTATTACATTCCGAGGGTGGTGAAATAAAGAATGTCTCAGATCGCAGGAACTTGTCGCACGAGCCAAAGGCGAGGGCGTTAAACATGCAACCTGAGGCTTTGCTTATCACCGCCCAATATGTGTAGACAGTTTTACGTCTTCCCCTGGCCAGGTGGGTTACCATGACATCTTTTATTTATTTATAAGCCTTTTTATTCCGAATTCGCTACAATTTCTTTGTTATTGTAGTTTTTTTTTTTTTTTAATTTACTTAAATTATTAAATTGTCGCGTAATTCGGCGTGCCTCATGGCATAGATCTCCTCCGTGTTCCCACGCGCGCCCAGTGCGGATTGGGCACTTAACACACACCATTGAATTTCTTCGCAGATGTGTGCAGGTTTCCTCACGATGTTTTTCCTTCACCGAAAAGCTCATGGCAAATTACAAATGTAATTTTCGCACATAAATTCCGAAAAACTCAGAGGTGCGAGCCCGGGATTTGAACCCACGACGCTCTGCTTGAGAGGCCACAGGTCAAACCACTAGGCTACCTCGACTTTTTTTAATGCGATTCAATTCTGATTCAGGTTCGTTCGCTGTCAGATTTATACTAAAAATGACAGCTAAAACCTAAACTGAGTGGAATTGGAAATTTCCGCTCGCGATTCCGCGTTCAGGATTTATTTCTCGTAGTTGATAAATGTTTCTTTTCTTTACATTGGTCAATGTTCAAAGTGTATGGCATCGAAAAGGTGACACAATTTGGACTCAAAAATTGCAACAGAAAACCACAGAAGTTTTCAATCAGTCTGATTTAACTATCTGCTGAAATATTCCAAAAGATTAACAAAATACAAGGTACATTAATAATTCACGAATATAAAATGATTAATTATAAATGTGAGTCAGCCATTGTGGTAACTGGGACAAAATGTTCCACTTGTTTAAATAATGTTTACTTCAAGTCGTAACAAAACGCAAATTATATTATCAAAGTTATGAATCAATTTAATACAAGACAAGTCAGTTTTCTGTCCCATCACCCGCTTTACTCTTTTCTTTATCCTTAACAAAGCACAGTTCTAGCTCTTGCAAAGTCTTATTACCAGTTTCTGGTAAATATTTAAACAAATAAATCCAACAGATCAGTGTAAAAGTACCGTAGATACCAAAACTGCCATGCATGCCTATATTTGCCATCAAAATTGGTGCTAACCGTAAATTCGCTGTTTGCAATCCCCAAAACACACATGAACCTACAGCCACTATAAAAGCTTTAAATCTCATTGGTGCTATTTCGGAGGTATAAGAAGTTGATAAAACCATAGGACCCCAACTAACAGCAAAAGAATACAGTACAAGCAAAGTCAACGAAATAGTTACATTTTGAGTGACCACTTTATACTCCACTAATGACAAATACAAGCACAATGCATACAAAAATAATATGGTTACAGCAGAAGTTATCAAAAACATGTCCCTTCTTCTTACTTTCATCGCTACGTAACTACCGAAGTACATACCAAATACAGTCACCCCATCGATGATTAACATTCCAGCATACGCTGTTGATTCATTTTTCGTTATATCTTCAATGATGACGAGAGCATAAACAGTCATCACAATCTTACCGCTGAACTGATACAAGCTGTACAAAACACAATTGATTGCGAAAGGCATGTAAAACTCTCGTAAAACAGCTGCCTTCTTAATCCTTGTCAGCAAGTTACCTTTGTCCACTTTATCAGATTTGATCGTTTGGTTCTTGATGATGGACGATAGTTCCTCTGTAGCATTACCAGCTCCTCGCAGCCATTCATACGCTTTTTTACATTCTTCTACTCTTCCTACACTTGCCAACCAATATGGTCCCTCGGGCCAAATTTTAGATGAAAATAAAGCAAACAAAGTTGGCCATATTCCTAATAGAGGTACATTTCTCCAATACGAAAAAGTTCCAGTAATGTTGGCAATCCAAACACCCCAGAAGAAAGATGCACTTTTCATAACGAGGAACAAGCTTCTAAATCTTGGCTCTGCATATTCTGTTATCGCCATTATTCCTAATGACATGTTTCCACCCATTGTGACGCCATGACATAATGCTGCTATCAAAAGATGGACGGCGTTGGTGGCGAAAAATTGAAGAATGAATCCAATAATAATTGGTAAGCAGATAAGTATGAAGGTTAGTTTGTAGCCTTTCCATTGGCTTATATACGGTACAACTAAGACTGCGGGTACTGATCCAAATCCATTGACGGAATCTGAAACAAAAGGACAAAAACATTAACCCCCTTATTCATAAACGCTATAGCATGACCTCTTTATCAAATTAATGAATGTGACCCTGGCAAGGTGTTTAGTTAAATATTTCAAGATTTTTCTGATTCGATACAATTATTTAGTCCGTCCGAGCATAAAGTGAAAAACTCACTTTTTTTCCGAAAACTTGATCCATTTTCCTAAACATCAAAGATAAATCATTATGATATGATAACTGGTTGGCAGCCGATAAGGTTCAAAGGGGTTTAAACACAATTTTCTTCTAAAACTTTACTTTACTTTACTGTTTCAAATTCTGTTCCAGCCTTTTATACCGATGCTAGGTTTTAAATCTTATCGTGATCAGTTTTCATTCCCAGTTGGTATTAAAAAATTAAAAAATTATCAATCAAAATTTTTGACAACTTCAATTAATTTGCTTCCATGCATGCTGCGAGTAAAGAACAAACATAGAATGTACCAGTTGCTTCTCTTCCCGCATTGATGGTAAAAGCCCATCGAGAGAATGGGCGTAGGAATCATGTTATAGGCGATGCGGCTAGCAACCCATCTCTATTTTGATTCCCCTTTCCACCTTTACGCCCACAATCATGCTAAACGTGGCCTTTAGGTCTTGTTACCTTAGTATACCTACGATTTATGTGTGTGTGTGTATGTTGATTAATTTGTTAAGTATTTGCATTATTTAGTATGTACTTACATATCCAAGCAGACATTGGCTCGCTAACATATATATCGGTATCGTTTTTCTTAAGTTGTGGCATCATTACCGTTGAGGTTCCCATGAATACTCCAGCGCTGAAGATCAAAGACATTGGTCCGAGTATCACGAATGCCTACAGAATCATATAAAAAAAAACCGATTATAATTAACTCTTTCAGAAGCCTACTATAAAAAAAGTATATTTGTAATGGCTGCTAAACTATTTAATAACTTGCCAGATACCATAAAAAATCAAATATTAAAATTATTTTAAAGATCTGTGTTAAAAATATTGAAAAATAATGTGTTTTATGATATAAATTTAATGAATTTCTAGAGCATGATTTTGCGGTATCCCATGATAATGTTAATGATACAAAATGAACTATTTTAGATTTTAAGAAAGCATAATATTGTACGCCTGAAAGGCAAATTATAGCGGTTACTTTAAATATGTCATCTAACTTACGTGTACCTATAATTGTCAATAAACGATTTGATTGATTGATTGATTGAGCACTTGCCTTAGTTAAGACCTCGCCGCCTCACAAATAAATTGTATGTTTTAAAATTTCGAATCGCGAAGCAACAAATCTGGCCAAAGCGCGATTCAGTTTTCATACGGTTTTTTAATTACATGCAATATGTATGTATATAATATATACATTTTATACTTTACTTGTCTGAGGCCTGGTATTTTCCAAAAGGGCAATACATTTTTGACAGGATACGTCATCTTTGTCACACCTTAACTATATCACTTGGGTTAAAATGTATTGGTTCGAGCAAAACCTTTAAGAAATGACGACAGGAAAGCGCCGTGCATAATTACGTACTATTCAGATTATATCCGACTTAGCTCTTCGCGTTTAGAAGTGGATCTTATCAAATATCTTGTTTTAAGAGTTAGTTTTTATCTCAGAATTGTTGTCTCGTTCAATGTTTGTATAGATTATGTGAGAAGCATTTGATAAGCCATAACCTTAAGGGTCCTTACAAGCTCAACGCGCGTATTTCGCTAAATTCTTAATTTTTCTTCAAAGACTATGGCGTATGTGTTCATAATTTCAGTAATATTATTAATGTACAAGATAGTTCACTTCTTAAACTAAGATACTGCTGTGCTAAATTATTGATTTTTTGGCGTGAAATCTAAAAAAAGGTGTTTCCTTGGGAGGGCTTTTAAAATTTTGCTCTAAAAGGTGAAGTTTCATTCTCAATTTCGAAGTGAAACGGAATCTCATTCTCGCCTAAAGTGAACTCAATTCAATTCAGTATATCTTGAACTAAAAAGTCATCGTGAAAAACTTGAAGATTCATCTTAATTAATAGATAGAATAGCTACTCAATGTTAGCTAGTTTTTTGATGAAAAAGAGGGTTACATTTTATTTGATTCTCGAAAACAGTGTTTTTATTCTGCTCTAAAAATAATTATTTAGCAATGCTCAACTCTATTTTGACTCAGAAAAAAAAAAACATTAGTATCGGTCTTGAATTAAATTCAGTATAAATTTTTAAATATCACCTATATATCACGGCGGACTGACGCCGCACCCTCATTCAGCGCCGATTACAGCAGTATCGTAGTTTAAGAAGTGAACTATCTTGTACATTAATAATATTACTGACATTATGAACACATACGCCATAGTCTTTGAAGAAAAATTAAGAATTTAGCTAAATTCGCTCTTTGAGCTTGTAAGGAGCCTTAAGCACGTGTAAATAGAAACTACAAATAATTTTGTTCGTGGGTTCATATCAAAGGAATTTGGTAATTACGAATTTCATTGGTGGTGCATTTAATTTCATTAAAGTGCTCATAAGTGGCGTGATATTATGAATAACTTTACTTATGAGAGAGAAAGAGAGAGAAATTTATTTACACACAAACATTCGATCCACATGGATACCTACATACAATAAAGAGATACCACAGACATCATAATAAACTAGCAGACTTGACATTACTGCTCAGAATGCGTGGCAGCTTTGCACACATAAAAGATTAACTCACACTAATACAAAAACAGGGACGTATTAAGGTAACTGAACCCTAAAAATACTAACAGTATAAATACTTTTAATAAGTGAGGTCAAGTGCAAGCCAGTTGATATTAGAGGTAGTGGGAATACTTCTGTCTTGGAATAGTCGATATGCCCAAGGTAAACAGGTCGAAACTTATATAGAGATTTATCTTTTCGTACAAAATAAAACCACCATTAATTATTTATTTTCAAATAAGTAATATAATTTTTTTTAACTTTTGATTGCATTTCTTAAATTAGCTATTATGTAGTATCACTTTGACAATTAAATACAAGCGTTCAGCATCGTGTTCATCGTCGCTCAGAGCAAATCACACTTGATGAGCTAGGCTTCTTAAATATTCATCCTTCGGAAACCTGAAATCCAAACGCGGAGGTCATAATAAAAATGCTGCTGGACACTTGCGTACTTTTATAGGGTCAGTCGGTAGTTACGTTGGCATAACACTTGTCTATCTATAGAATATTTCGTTGAATGGCGAGGCGAGTTAGTGATCACAATTTTGTTAAATCCAAACAATGCTTAGAAGCATTATCAGGCGTAGGCCTGTACACCTAGTTCGGCCCTGTAAAAATTGCGCAGTACATTAATTGTAAAATGAGGTTACTTTATTCAGTAAAACTAAAATATTTCTTGTATTTCTTTAGAAAACCTTAAATTGAAAGTTTTATCAGCTTCATGAATACTGCCTTTATAATTATTTCTAAATGTTTGAAGACTTTTGATTAGTTAGAACGCGGTAAACACAAATAAATCTATGACGAATGATAGCAAAGGATTAACTTACTGATGGAACGATATTTCAGGGGTTTTCCTGTCTGATGAGTTGCAACACATGAGAACACAGCATTTCACCATGATTTTACTTTAAATAACTTATAACTTTATATTATTTCACTTGTGATTTCACTCAAGATACCTACGGTCGGTCACCACAACAACAATGTAACGCCATCGGTCGCTCAAATGTCGCTTAGCAACTGCCACGGCTTCCAAATTGTCTATGTGTGACTTGGTGTTGCAACACATGCAAAAAAAGAAATAGGTTTATACGATTTAGTATTAGAGGAAAAGGGGTAGTGGCATTTTTTACACTAGTCAATGTAGGCGTATTATTTCACGTCTGCTTGTCAAGTCTGCTAGTTTATAATGATGTCTGTGAGAGATACAATAAATTTGAAATATAAAATAAACAGAAAATAAACAGTCAATGATTTTATACCTAACATAGTATCGATATATATGGTGTAAAATGGGCCCTCAGCATATTGTTGCATTGCAGTTTCCTACATTGTAAGCACTCATTACTTGCAGCTAAGTATTTATATCAAGTCTTATAAGGATTATCATTGGAGACATTGTCGTTAAATCAACCATGTGTTAATACCTCTAAGTCCTCATCGCTACAAAGTATGGATAGAATAGAATAGAATAGAATAGAAAATATTTATTTTTGAACAACTTAAACTAAAACATGAATTAGATAACAATGTAAAAAGTAGATACCTACAGTTGTTACAAAAAAAGGACTCCACTCAGCGTTTGTCACGGCACGGGAGTGCCACGACACTGATTTTCAGTGAGCCCACAAATAAGCTAGGACTAAACATAACATAAAAAATTAAAATCTAAAAGAAACGTAACATTACGTAATGTGATGCGAGTAAACATATTTTCAGGAAATAATGCCAAACAGGGACAAATAATAGAAAATAAAATATTAGAAAAAGAAAACAACAACAGATCAGCAAATGAACATCCAGTCGCATATAGACCCAGTGAAATTAGACCAAGTCGGCTAGGCTAGCCAGAAGAAAGCTGTTCATGATAAAGGTGTAGTTTTAATTTATTTTTGAAAACAAATAACGAACAAGCATTCCTAACTGGTGGTGGAAGATTATTCCAGCAACGCGTGGCAGCGTACCGGGAACTGCCACGGAACCTAACCGACTTGTGTCGCGGACAGATGAGCCGAGGGGCCCCTCTCACAGGCTTATGGGAAAACAATAGTTTGTCATATAAATATGAAGGTTCTCCACTGCTAATTATTCCGAACAACAAGGAAGCAAAGTGCAGTGTCCTCCGAGACTCCATTTTTAGCAATCTGTTACTATTAAAAAATGGCGTGACATGGGCTCTATGAGGAACCGGAAAGCAAAATCTAATACAGGCATTCTGGAGTCTCTGGATTTGCACCTTTGTACGCGAAAGCAGGCACTCTCCGATTACTGTGTCCGCATAGTTGAGCTTTGAGAGGATAAGTGTGTCGCATCGCAAAGCCTAATACGCATGTCTGTGTTTAAGTAATCACGAATCCTGTACAAGACCTTAAGACGGTAAAAACAATTACGAACACTTTCCAAGACGTGATTCTCAAACAACAGCCTCTCATCCAGAAGCACTCCCAAATTTCTCTGATCTAATCATCAGCTTCATCATTCATATTGATCATACAAGTGCCTGAGTACTCTGCCGGGATTCAAACCCGGGAACCTCTAACTTCATTAATAATAATATATTTATTTATTTAGGCATTAAGAGCGTTCATCCCTACTGAGCTGGCAACGTCGCATTTATGGTGTTTTTTTTACGATTATTTCACAAAAATTTGATGTAAGTTTCAATTAATATGCGTTTGTAAATATTAAAAAAATAACCTGTCTAATGCAATAATTGATCGTGATGGACTTTTATTTTCTTATTAAACGAGATATAGTATTTTATCCCTTTATGCCAGCTCAGTAGGAATGCACCCTCCTTATCCCATTGCAAGGGTCACTAATAAATTATGATAAAGCCGATCTGTCACTGGAAATTAAATTTTTTCTACTTACTTCTCTGAGAAACGGTTGCTGCCAAACTTTTTTATTTTCTTGAACGTCTTTTATTTGAATTGTTTGATCACTAGTTTTGTCAGATATCGTCATGTTGACAACACAGGTCTACATTTTATTTAACTTAAATTTACGTATTATAGTCATTATTAACCGACAACGGCAACGCCAAAGAAGGATTATGTCTGAATGTGAAGAAGTAGGGTGGAGAGATTTTTATTTATTTCGGAAATAGTACTAAAAGGTTGCATTTTGTTTAAAGGATTACATGAGAAAAAAAAGTGATTTGCCTGTTCATACTCTGTCATAAATATGTAAATCGTGCAAGACTTTCGTGAAGAAAATGTTAACAAAACAATTAATTATTATATTATTGACGTCTATTAAAAAATAATGTAGGTATCAATGATGTCACGAAGCTGAAAACAAGGCCGAATGTATAATTAACATTTAGTTATACACGTGGTATTCAACGCCGTGGACAAATTATATCACTCGCATACAAAAATAAATTAAAAATACTTATAATAAAATCACTGGAAGAAAATAATGAAAAACTCGAAATGTAAATGATTTCACTGTTCCCGAAACATTATAATACTTACCTACCCTTTAATAATACGTCTTATTGGTATTTTTTAAAAAGTGCGAGCAAGATGTGGATTTCTATGCAATCTGAAACTAATACAATTCCAACTCAAGATTTTCAAAACGAAAAAGTAATTTGGCAAAAACCCTTCCGCAGGCAAGTAAGTTCACACTTGCGAATTAATAAAATATAATTTATAATTATAATTAACTCTCTTTAAAAAAAAAAAAAAAAACAGATACATTAGATCTGCAGTAATTAACTCTCTTATTCATAAACGCTGTAAAGGCTTCTGCTAAGTTAGTGGGTAATCGTTTATCCTTATCTGTAAAAGGTAAATGTCAAAGTGACAGATAAGGACAAACGATTGCTAAGTTAGCAGAGGCCTATAGAGCGTTTATATGAATAAAGGGGTACCTGAGGATGTAACAATAAATCGGTAAGAAAGTGACATAGACTGTAAACCCGTTTTACGGTATTGTTGTTGAAATTATTTACAGGCGTTCGTGATACTGGGTCCAGTAGCTTTGATCCTCAGTGCTGGCGTGGCAATAGGAGCTGCCACTGTCATGGTACCACAAATCAAAGCTAGCAATAGCGGCATAATGCTCAACGAAGATATAGAAAGCTGGCTATGTAAGTATCTCATGTCTCAACTATTATGAGAGAGAGAGAGAGAGAGAGAGATCTATTTACACACATTCGATACACGTAGATTCATTAGAGGTACCTACCTACTTCACTCATCGAAGAATGTTTATTTTTCGATATTTGACCTGCGATGTGGAACTGATTTATATTTGGTAATTAGTGATTCACTTTTTGAATTATCCAAAGATTCTATTGCACATTGGCGGCAGTTTTTCAAAATATTTTAAACATCAATGGTTTTCAATGAAATAATGTGGGATAAGAAATTGTTAATGAATCCCGGTCTATTTTTATTTTTACAGATTCCGTGCAAGGGTTTGCAGCACTTCTGGCAGTGTTAACAATACCGTACTTAGGCCATGTTAAAGGATATAAATTTGCATTTGCAATCATTTGCTTTCCCATCATAATATCTTGCATACTCCAGTATGTCGCTACTAGAGCCATACAGATACTAATAGCAACAATTCTCCAAGGTATCACAATGGGTGGAAACGTTTCATTTTCTGTTATCTTAGTAGCTGACTTTGCAGACCCTAAATATAGAGGGATATTCTTAGTTTTCAAAAGTGCTACTTACTTCTGGGGTATTTGGATAGCTAACACCATAGGAACTTTTGCTAGTTGGAGATTCATACCCCTAGTTTGTATATGGCCTGCAGTTTTTGCTTTAGCATCGAGTTTCACTTGGCCTGAATCGCCGTATTGGCTTGCTAATAAAGGAAGATTTGAGGAGTGTAAGAAATCATTCCGCTGGCTAAGAGGAGAAAGCCACAATTCTGAAAAAGAATTAGAATTACTAACAAGGAGACAACCTCCAGCGAAAAAGTATAAAAACATGCTCTGTTTTGTGAAATCAACTGTAGTTCAGCGTCAATTTTATATGCCATTGTTTCTTAATACAGTTTTGTTCTTTGTCTATCAGTCTTGCGGTAAATTCGTGTGTCAAACTTATGTCTTGATTATCATCAAAAAGATAACAAATAATGATAGTTCAGCGTACACTGGTATGCTAATAATTGATGGGGTCACTGTTTTTGGTATGTATGTTGGTACGTATGTTGCCATGAAAGTTCGCAGACGTCTTATGCTCTTTTCTACTACAGCTAGCACTATATTCTTCCTTTACCTGTTTTCGTTTTACTTATATTTGATACAAATCGAAGTCATTGAACAAAACGATATAGTGTCCTTGGTTCTGCTTATTTTGTATTCTTTCTCTGTCAGTTGGGGCCCAATGGTATTATGTACGTCTATTTTCACAGAGATCACACCTATTCGATTTAAACCGTTTATTTCTTCAGTGACCGTATCTATCTTGTTTATTTTGCAGTCGGGTTTTTTGAAACTTAGTCCGTGGTTTTTTAAAACGGTAGGTATTAGTGGAACTTTTGCTGTGTATGGTACGATGACTTTAATTCCGCTGCTTTTCTTGTTCAAGTATTTACCTGAGACTAGAAATCGTACCTTGGAAGAAATAGCAATGTTTTATGTCAAAGATGATCGTGATGATTTTAAAACTCAGCAGGAAGAAGGTGAAGAAATGCTAAGTCTAAGTGGTAAATAAAAATGCATGAATCTTATTTGAATTTTATTGATACATTCATCTTGTGCAATTACAAATCGTAATATTTGGTTCATATTTATGAATTAGGTGACAAACGAGCACCTGATAGTCAATAAGAACCGCCATCCATGGAAAACCTCAGCACCAGAGGATTGTGAACGCATAGAGACCGACATAATTAAGTAGTTACTTTCACATTTATAACATAATTAGCTGTTGCCAGCGACTTCGTCTGCAAAGAATTCGTTTATCGCTATCCCGCGGGAACAACGCAATTTTCCGGGATAAAAATCAGCCTATGTGCTATTCCAGACTTCTCTATCGATGTGCCGAATTTCATCCAGATCCGTTGGGCCGTTCTGGCGTGATTGAGTAACAAACAAACATCCATCCATCCATCCATCCATACTTTCGCATTTATAATATTAGTTAATATGATGTACATTTTGGAAAAGAGCTGTTCTTACTCTTCAAATACTTTAACTGGACCGATTTTTACCAAAAATGGCTTAGAACCATCGCAAGGAAACTGGCTTTCGAATGAAAAACCTCATCCAAATCGGTGCATCCGCTTGACAGTTACGATGCCACAGACAGACATACAGAGACATCGACGACAAACATGAACCCATGTTTTTGCGTCGGGATTTAAATATGAAATTCATCATTACTTTTTTACTAAAGCGCCACCTCTTGTATTATTACAGAATTACGTTTGTGTTTTATGAACTTGCGACAACTTCTGTATTTTAATTCGTATTAGTTATAGGCTTTTCTCAAAGATGGCGTTTGTAACCAAACAAAATGCATGAATATACAATACTCGCTATACAACCCGCAAATTAGTTTTTATCACTTCTAAACATTACTTTAGTTAATCGAACCACTGTGTGATTGTTTATACAATAATATAAAAACTTTGACTTGAATGCAATCTTAAAACAATGTACATTTAACGTCATCTGTGAAACTGCGCGTGAACTTCTACAAGCCTCCGCGAGAAAGCAACTAGTCACGTGCTATTTTAAGGCATCGACAGAAAGATGGCACTATAAAAAAAACACCAGATCATTCAGACTTTTATAAAATGGTTGGCATACCTCTTAATTTTTGTAAAAAAGAGGTAAACTATTATATTGTACAGTTTTATGTAACTGTTACGCTATCACGTGTCGTAATGTCCGAGCAAAACATTGCCTCAAAAACACATCGAGGAAAATAAGACAAAAAAAATTATAATCACTCAATCAAAAACATACACCGCGTAATAACCGGTTAAAACACCTTTTCTAAAGATCGTCGCTTTTGATTGCGTTGACTAAGAAGCAAACCGGAGTAGCAACATAATTTGAAATACATTTCGGCTACCAACCTCATCAACGCGTTCCTGAGACTACAGTAGGTTTCAATAAGGAAGGGGTTTTTTTTTTAAATGGTTATGTTAGACAAAGGCAAATGTCAAAGTTACAGATAAGGACGTTTGTCTTATCGTCAAATTAACAAAACTTCTTCCAGTGACGCCGCCATGATGACTTATAAAGAAAATGTAAACGCCAATTAACAGCTACTGTGACAAGGTCCCAGCTGAGTCGTAACTACACTCGGTTTCAATAAGGAAGGGTTGTATGTGACATTAACATTGACAAATCTAGAGGTGAGGCTTCTTTGTGACACCTTTCACATGAAACGATTATCGATTATATCTTAGTACTTAATAACAATCGATTCCATAAATATAACGACTACATATTAATTTATTACATAAATGCTATTTCGATATAATGATACTCAAGTCAATCTCCTAAGATGTAGATAATAATTATAATTCCTATTTTACGCTTTTTGCCAAGTTGTGTTTTTTCAAAAAAATAGGTTGTATAAAATATTATTTAACTTCATAATGTACCTAATTGAAGTTCTAAGGAATCTATTTATTACCAATAAAGTCGATTGTTATTGTGTAGTGAGTGTGAAAGAATGTAAAATACTCACTTCATAACCGTTTTTGGATTTTCGATTATACGCGATTTTAACCGATTACCCAATTATACATAGTGACCTCTTTAGTTCTAATGACCATAGAACGTAACCCTAGCAACGTCTCGTTAATCTAACTAATATTATAAATGCGAAAGTATGGATGGATGGATGTTTGTTTGTTACTCAATCACGCCAGAGCGGCCCAACGGATCTGGATGAATTTCGACACATAGATAAAGAAAAGTCTGGAATAGCACATTGGCTACTTTTTATCCCGGAAAATTGCGTAGTTCCCGCGGGATAGCGATAAACGAATTCTTTGCAGACGAAGTCGCTGGCAACAGCTAGTAATGACATATATTGAAAATTTGTACGCGAAAATTATGTAAACGCAAAAAACATCGCCGTGATTCTTTTTAGAACGTTATTAATATACAGTACCGAGTATTGGTTTATTTCTAAGTAATTCTATTTAGTATTTATTTTGCTGTCAAAACTTTCGTGAACACTAACAGTTACATTCTATGGATCTGTCACACAACCCTTCTTATTGAAACAGACCGTAACCCCCTTATTCATAAACGCCTTATAGGACTCTGCTAACATTAATCGTTTTTCCTTATCTGTCTTATTGACATTTACCTTTCACAGATAAGGACAAACGATTACTAAGTTAGCAGAAGCCTATAGAGCGTTTATGAAAAAGGGGGAAAGAGTAATAATTTCTAAACGACTCTGAAAATTAAAACAGAAAAACCCGAAAAGCTATGGCCGGGAATCGAACCCGGATCCTTATCATTCGGTGATACGTGCTATCCCGCTACACCACCCGTCTTGACGGACGGATTGAACACTGGATTCTATTTCAGGGATCCGTTTTTGCTGGCTAAGGTACGAAAATGTGTGAAAAAGCCAAGCTTTGACTGAGCATGCATGAAGAGATTGATGAATGTCATCATCATCATCATCATCATCAGCCTGAAGACGTCCACTGCTGAACAAAGGCCTCCCCCTTAGCACACCATAATGAACGACAAGTCGCCACCTGCATCCACCGGTTTCCCGCAACTTTTACGATGTCGTCAGTCCACCTAGTGGGAGGCCTTCCAACACTATGTCTTCCGGATCGCGGTTGCCACTCGAGAACTTTTCTCCCCCAACGGTTCTGTTCTACGAGCGATGTGGCCTGCCCATTGCCACTTCAACGTACATACTTTTCGAGCTATGTCGGTTACTCTAGTTCTTCGGCGAATCTCCGTATTTCGAATTCTGTCGCGCAAAGAAACTCCGAGCATAGCTCTCGCCATAGCTCGTTGAGCGATTCTGAGCCTTTCCAATAGGCCAGCAGTCAAAGACCACGTCTCAGAGCCATAAGTCATCACTGGCAACACGATGAATGTGATGAATGTGATGAATGTGGATGAAGCGAAAGAGGTAGGGTATGTCAGGATCGTAGCAAGTGGAACAAAGTAGTCTCTGCTTACCCCTGTGGGAAAGAAGCGTGACGATATGTATGTATGTATTTGACTGAGCTCTAATGAATAGGTAAGTACTCGTGCAGTGCGATACGATTTTAAAGGACATATCGGGTCCGTCTTGCTATCTCACTCACTCTTATAGGGTTGACATTTGAATCAGCCGATAGTGGAGATTCTACAGCGGCCGCTAAAATTCCTAACTTTATTTAGGCGTCGCTAAATCCCTTTGCTATTCTATGAGCTGTCATAACCAAATGACAACGCCAATTTTAAAATTATAAAATTCAGTTTTAGGCTATTTAGGCGATGTGTAGGTACGTAAACGTAGAATAGGATCGCATTCAGTATCCGAAAACTAAATGTTGTTCGTTGTTGTTGTTAAGTTAAGTCGTTGCTAAGTGCTAACAATATATCTGTACGACCTATCAGGCAAAACATGGACGACTCTATATTTAATGTAACACCTTTTCTGTAGGTACACCTATGTTTGACAAATAAATAAATTGTATTTATTGTATTGTATTGTATTGTAGAGCTCACCATTGTATGTTAAGTAAGTAGGTAGCCCCAAAACCAAAGTTCAAATCACAGATCATTTAGAACTAATAAAATCATTCGTCAGTTCAAATTAGGCAAGCCCGTTTCGCTCCATTTGCCGCCTATTCATTCATACTCATAGTAAAAACATTATAAAATAATACGTAATGAAATAAGATAACGCGTGATGTAATATTACATTATAGTCCACTAGCTTCTGCCCGCGACTTCGTCCGCGCAGAGTTAGATTTAACTGATGTTAGTAATAATATAATATAATATTTGGGAACAATTCACACAAATTGACCTAGTCCCAAAGTAAGCGCTAGTAAGGCTTGTGTTATGGGTACTAGACAACGATATACATACTTATATACGGAAATACATACTTATATAAATAGAAACATCCATAACTCAGGAACAAATATTCGTGCTCATCACACAAATATCTGCCCTTACCAGGATTCGAACCCGATGTTGATAGTATGTATGTATGTATAACTCTTTATTGTACATAAAACACATGAAAAAGGTGAATACAGGACTGAATGCTAATGAGGCTGATGTTGATAGTATATTCTGCTCTGCAATAACATTTTATTTACGTTGCGACTAGGCAGCTTGGAGTTTTGAGATGTTTATCGCTATCCCGCGGGAACCATGCAATTTTCTGGGATAAAAAGTAGCCTTTGTTTTAACCTAGGTTACCAGCTTTCTCCGTTCCAAATTGGTACCAATTCCGTCCTCGTTTCAGCATGAAGAAGGAACAAACATACACACTCACTCACATCCTCACATAACTCGCTCACAAAGTTTGGCATTGTAATATTGACGACGCGGTTGGCCTAGTTGGTAGTGACCCTGCCTACGAAGCAAGCGTCCTGGGTTCGAATCCTGGTAAGGGCATATATTTGTGTGATGAGCACGAATATTTTTTCCTGAGTTATGGATGTCTTCTATCTATATAAGTACTAGCTGTTACTAGCGACTTCGTCTGCAAAGAATTCGTTTATCGCTATCCCGCGGGAACTACGCAATTTACCGGGATAAAAAGTAGCCTATGTGCTATTCCAGACTTTTTTCTATGTATGTGCCAAATTTCATCCTGATCCGTTTGACCGTTCTGGCGTGATTGAGTAACAAACAAACATCCATCCATCTATCCATCCAATCCATCCATCCATCCATCCATCCAATCCATCCATCCATCCATCCATACTTTCGCATTTATAATATTAGTTAGATGTATTTCTCTATATAAGTATGTATATCGTTGTCCCATACCCATAACACAAGCCTTACTAGCGCTTACTTTGGGACTGGGTCAATTTGTGTGAATTGTTCCTTATTTATTTATTTATTTTATTTATTTATTTAATATTAGTAGGACAACAAAAGACGGGCGATTATTGGCGCGTTCCCATCGCGTCGTTTACGACGACCTCACACTGCCTACATTCTGCTTAGAAGTAGGGCTCTGCTTACACTGGACTTCATAGTATAATTTTTCTTTACCGAATTTGTACAGAAGCCTCGGTGCGCGAGTCCGACTCGCACTTGGCCTTTTTTTTTTAAAACGAGCTAATGCGTCTGGTGGTAAATGATCACCAGCCTGGATACCCGCAACACCAAAGGTTTCCAACGCGTTGCCTGCTTAAAGGGCTAAATAAGACGGAATACCATCTGCTAGTAATTTCACCAGCTGTCTTACTCTCCTCTTTGGAGACAAGGAAGGCAAACGAGCAAGTGGGTCACCTGATGGCAAGCGAGCACCACCACCCATGGACACTAGCAACACTAGAGGATTGCAGATGCGTTGCCAGCCTACAGGGCTAGGATAGAATATCTCTTGTGCCAGTAATTTCACCAGCTTTACTCTCCACGCCGGAACACAGCCAGTGCAAGCAATACTGCTTGACGGCAGTATAAGAGAGTAAGATTGCGGTATCGATCCGCGAACCTTACACAAGATCGTACTTACTGCCTTTCCAGAAGGACTGCATTTTGACTGCACTGTAGCTGCAAACAGCAGACTGTAGGTACATTTTCAATTCCAATTCAATTGAAACTCCATTTCAGTCAGAACAGTCGAGGTCACCAATATGGTAAGACCTCGTGCAAGGTCCGTCCGGATCGCTACCACCATCTTACTCGCTAATCCAGCCGCCAAGCAGCAGTGCTTGATGTGTTCCGGCGTGGAGAGTCAAGCCGGTGAAATTACTGGCACCAAGAGGTATTCTATCCAAGCCTTCTAGAGGCTGGCATCGCATCTGCAATCCTCTAGCGTTGCGGGTGTCCAAGGGTGGTGGTGCTTGCTTACCATCAGGTGACCCACTTGCTCGTTTGAATCCTTGTCGTATAAAATTAATTATTATCAGTGACAAAGTAATGTATAGTATACACCTTATTACTTATGTACATAATAAATAGTGCTAGGATAGAAAAAAGTACGCTTTGTTGGATTGGTCACGTAGAGTGGATGGATGAAAGAAGATTAACTAAACAGATTTTATGGGGAGTACCTATGATGATGTGTGTGGTTTGGATGCGTTAGGAGGGGAAGGGCTAGACGCTAGACGGACGTTCCGGGACCAAATAGGAGACGTTTTTAAAAAAGATTAGGGGCCTTACCATGACGTCTTAACACGATTCAGTTTAGGTTAGCCCGCTGTCAGACTCATACTAAAAGTGACAGTTAAAACTTGAACTGAGTCGGAATTAGGACGAGAATGTATGAAGGAATTGATAAAATAAATGTAGGTAGATGAAGCGAAAGAGGAATGTCAGGATCATAGAAAGTGGAGCAAAGTAGTTTCTGACTCCTATTAGAAACGAGGCATAACGGTGTGTGTGTATGTATGTTACACGTGCCGGCACGTAAGTCTAGCACTGACGTTTCAGGTGGAGGGGATCGGCGCACCCACGGATACCGTATTTTATACTTCTGCGCATACAAGGTCAGCGCTAGACTTTCGTGCCGGGGGTTGTACTATTAATTGTAGCAAGAAGGTAATGTATACACATGTATTGTAGGGTAATGTATACACATTTTTGCAACTTTGCGCGAATTTTTTTTTTTCTTATTCCTTGTCATGGTCATAAATTTGCCAAAACTTATCCTAAACATAGAAAGGATGCTCGAGTAGACCTATGTGCGACCTCGGAATATTCGGCATGGAATTAGCGACCTAACAACCAGCACTGAAAAAAATATTTAACCAAACTACTTCGGCTATTTCATCAATAACCATAATTAGGTAAGGCGTAATTTTACAAACAGTACCTATAAAGTTTACCTATAAAGAACAAAACATAGGTAACCAAAGATTTTGGTGAGATATTGGATGCGATTCTACGTGCACATCGCTTAAATAGGCTAAAACTGCGGGTGGTAGGGCCTTGTGCAAGGTCCGTCCGGATCGCTACCACCATCTTACTCGCTAATCCTGCCGCTAAGCAGCAGTGCTTGCACTGCTGTGTTCCGGTGTGGAGGGTAAGACAGCCGGGGAAATTACGGGCACAAGAGGCATTTCATCTAAGTCCTCTAGGTTGGCAACGGATCTGCAATCCCTCCGGGGTTGCGGGTGTCTATGGGCAGTGGTGATCGCTTACCATCAGGTGACCCACTTGCTCGTTTGCCTTCCTATTCACATAAAAAAAAAACTAAATTTTTATAGTTTAAAAATTGGCGTTGTCATTTCATTATGACAGCCGCTTATAGAATAGCAATGGGATTTAGCGACGCCCAAATAAAATTAGGAATTTTAGCGGCCGCTGCAGAATCGGGTCCATTGCCTTATTTATGTAGTTACTTTTTTTAAGTTACAGGCAGACGAAAGTTCGGTTTCAATTAGCAAATTATTTTTTTCAGTGTACGCCCTGCGATTCGTTTTACCCACTTAACCTTGTACACAGTTTAAGAAATATCAGGGAGCCTTACCATGACGTCCTAATTCCGACTCAGTTCAAGTTTTAGCTGTCACTTTTAGTATGAATATGACAGCGAGCGAACTTAAAACTGAATCGCATTAAGACGTCATGGTAAGGCCTCCGATCGCCTAGTACCTAGGTACTGTAAATTTTAGGACGTGCATTGTTCCCACCCGGATTCGAACTAAAAATAAATATAATTATCATTAAAAAAGATAAAAATCTTGCACGAATGTAAAGGAATTGTAATGTGGGTGGAGTACAGGCGAGAACCGAATAATGAAAAAGAAAAGGCAATCAATGGAGGCTTATGCAGAGAGGTTAAATACCCCTCCAAGTCAATTAAATTAATGTTCGGTGGAGAAGAAAATTAAATTGCGCTGACGTTGATTTGGTACTATGGGTGTCACAAAAAGCATTTGCGATATTTCACAAACTTGTAAGGTCGCTGAACTTTAACCCCGACTGCGGTTCGAACTTCTCCTGCAAAGTTTTGTTCTCCTTTTATTTTGCAGTGTTGATTATAGCCAAAATACTTTAATATGGTCTTTTTGTACCTTTTTAAATTATTTTTGCTAGCTTAACAAGAGCCTAATAAGGCTTGAATTGAGTACTCTTGGTGCGACTTACGAAATAAATGATTAGTTAAGTATTCCTTACATAACTAAGATAAACAAGAAAAACTACTAGAAAAAAATCCAGCCAAGTGCGAGTCAGACTCGCACACTGAGGGTTTCGTGCAGATAAGCAAATTTAAGCAATTTTAGGTTATTTTATATTGCTTAGTACCTACATAGACAGACATCCTTTGGGTACGGAACTTAAAAAATAGTAGGTAAATACAGAATTCGTGATATTTTCGCACAAGTATCAAAATATCTGTTACACCAAATGAAATATGATACCGTTACTTATCGACGGGCTTGAAACTTTCTGGCCGGATAGAAAGGAAAATACCTTCAAACTTTCGTATTGCCAGAGCTTCTATCTCGCAAAAGCCTTACTTTGTATGTCAAAACTCACACTATCTTAAAGCTTATTTGTATGCTTCTAATGATCGCGAAAATGTTACTTTACAAGTACTAAATTAGATTATATACATACATACCGGCACGCCTCTTTCCCACCAGGGGTAGGCAGACACCTTCTCACTGCTCACAAAGGCGCGCAGAGCTCCATTGACCATGTTTCCTGCATTTACTCTTCTTTAAATGGATGGATTTTTGACGTTGTAATTTGTGTGCAATACGTAAAGCATGGCACACAAATTACAATGTCAAAAATCCACCCAAATATCTCTTTCACACTTTCCATCTTTCATTATTAGATTTTTGATAAATAATCCTTTTTGAATACAGGCTTTTGTTGCTGGCTGTACATTGTCATCCACCCTATAATAATGTTATAAGAGATGCGGGCAACCCATCACTATTTTGATTCCCCTTTCCACCTATACCCCCACAATCGTGCTAAGCGTGGCCTTTAGGTCTTGTTACCTTAGGCGCTGTCTACCCCGTAAGGGATAAAGACTTGATTTTATGTATGTATGTATTTTTTGATTCATTTGATGGTAAAGTGACCGCCTGTGGGCACTCGCAACACAGGAAATGGAGGATTAAATTGTGTTAAAGCCTGAAAGGTTAAAATAGAATATAGGTGAAAAACTTAAATATGACCATTTGTATGTAGGTACCTAGTAGGTAGTGTACAGAACTGATATGGGACTTAAGTATTTTTTTTTAATTTGGAACGTCAATTTGTCTATTCGCACACATTACTTACACGTAAAAAAAATACCGGGTAGCAATCCAGGAGTGCCAGAAGTGAAAACTACACCCACGCACACTCGCGCAAAAAAAAAAAATACACGAGATTTGAACTGCGGTCACTTGAGAGAACACACTGTTATTCCACACCTTATACCACTAGGCCAAACGCACATACGTTAAAGCGAATATCAACGTACACTTCAAAAACCGAACGCGACTCTAGCTTCATTCGTATTTCAAAATAAGCTCTTAGAGGATCCTGATAGCCTGGTATTTACACTCTCCCTCCGTCTTACGTCTGACGCGAGTTTAACATTGTTTAGGTACCCATCCCAAAAAGCGCTCAACGCCGCTAAAGAGATTTGCACTGCAAAAAATTGTCTTCACAACGTTATCTAAATACCTAACTAAAGTTAGAAGTAAACTCAGTTTAATTCGCACAATATCGTTCGTTACAGGCTCCGGAGTCAACTGCTGATCGGGTATAATTTCGTTTGGGAATTCGGAATTACTTCGCGACGAGTCATAGGGCATAATCAAAGTTTCCTTATTTAGAGTTGGCTGTGGAAATAATGTTGATAGTGGATTTAATATGTATATTAAAGGCAACCATGACGTGGACGATCAACGTATACCTCAAACCACTGAACATAGTAGTGACGAAGCCTGACTTGAGATTTGGAAGACATAAATAAGGTATCTTGGAATTATTAGTAAAATTTGTCATCGTAATTTTGGTATCAAAATTAGCACCCCTTTGACACAGTACACTTTAAATACACAAAGTATGTATTAATGTAAACGACAGATGCCTACTACTTTCCTATCTCCGCAATATAGTGATGTCAACACACAGTACACTTTAAACACACAAAGTATGTATTAATGTAAACGACAGACGCCTACTACTTTGCTATCTCCGCGATATAGTGATGTCAACACACAGTACACTTTAAACACACAAAGTATGTATTAATGTAAACGACAGACGCCTACTACTTTGCTATCTCTGCAATATAGTGATGTCAACACACAGTACACTTTAAACACACAAAGTATGTATTAATGTAAACGACAGACGCCTACCACTTTGCTATCTCCGTAATATAGTGATGTCAACACACAGTACACTTTAAACACACAAAGTATGTATTAATGTAAACGACAGACGCCTACTACTTTGCTATCTCCGCAATATAGTGATGTCAACACACAGTACGCTTTAAACACACAAAGTATGTATTAATGTAAACGACAGACGCCTACTACTTTGCTATCTCCGCAATATAGTGATGTCAACACACAGTACACTTTAAACACATAAAGTATGTATTAATGTAAACGACAGACGCCTACTACTTTGCTATCTCCGCAATATAGTGATGTCAACACACAGTACACTTTAAACACACAAAGTATGTATTAATGTAAACGACAGACGCCTACTACTTTGCTATCTCCGCGATATAGTGATGTCAACACACAGTACACTTTAAACACACAAAGTATGTATTAATGTAAACGACAGACGCCTACTACTTTGCTATCTCCGCAATATAGAGATGTCAACACACAGTACACTTTAAACACATAAAGTATGTATTAATGTAAACGACAGACGCCTACTACTTTGCTATCTCCGCAATATAGTGATGTCAACACACAGTACACTTTAAACACACAAAGTATGTATTAATGTAAACGACAGACGCCTACTACTTTGCTATCTCCGCAATATAGTGATGTCAACACACAGTACACTTTAAACACACAAAGTATGTATTAATGTAAACTACAGACCCCTACTATTTTTTTTTTTTATGTGAATAGGAAGGCAAACGAGCAAGTGGGTCACCTGATGGTAAGCGATCACCACTTTGCTATCTCCGCAATATAGTGATGTAAAAGTAATTAGTGTGACAAAGTATGTATCCTTATTCTTTAGTCTGGAGGCCAAGAAAAAACATATAATGTAGCAGCTGCTTCTCTTCCCGCGCAGATGGGAAAAGCCATCGAGGGAATGGGCAAAATTCTAAGGAATCATGTTATAGGCGATTCTAGCAACCCATCACTATTTTGATTCCCCTTTCCACAATCGAAAAAATGTCACGTTACGCGTGACGCCATAGCGTGCAAGAGAGAGCGTAGAGCAAGCGACAGAAAGGCACGATCTTCTCGCGTGACGTCAGAGCTAGCAGTTCGAATATAATATGTTTCTTTATGACGTTATGACGTAAAACTATCGTCCGTAAACCGACTTTACAGACAATCAGTTTTTATTTCACGCGAGCGAAGCCACGACCGTAAACTAGTTACGGACAGAGCTACAAAACCTGGCTTAAATATGACGAAGTAATGAATATAAATATGATCTGTCAGTAGCAAGGCCCTTGATAATTTTACGGTCAAATAATTTACATTTCTCGTCATTTGAATACATTAAATCGTCGCTTGTCAGAGCTTTCTGTGATTCCTTTTGTTGTGATTGACTTTTGCTACATAGTCAGTGGACACTACCATATGAAGATAAGATAAGATAATGTTTATTTGCAGAAAAAGGGTTAGTTACAATGTCTTAATTTTAAGTTAGTTATCGCTCCATCTTTTTCAGCTGCATTCATACAGCATGCAAATATATAAAGTAGTTAACGTGCATCAACAATAATAAAATCAATAACAAAACATTTATAATCATAATGGTCAAAACATTGAAAAAAAAAACAAAAAATTTGAACAATAGTAGGCAATCAATAATTTCTAAATTCATGTCTATAATTAGTAAATTCCTTGACACTGTAGAAACAGTCTTCAAGGAGCCAACATCTCAATGCTCGTTTGAATCCATTGCCTTCGAGTAATTTTATTTGATCAGTTAAGTTATTGAAAATTAGAATGCACATTATTATAAGAAGAAGAAGAAGAAAAAAGTTTATTCATGACAAACAAAACATCAAAATAAAAAAAAACACATAATACAGCAGATAAATAAATAAATTGTCACAAAATGGTCCCAACTCAGCATTTGCTGGCCTTGCAGCCAGCGCTGGTCTTCCGTTGGGACCATAACTATTCCTTTTGTAGATGCTATTATTACAGCGTGGCTGAATAAGATATATTTATATTGAAATATATTTATAGTCAAGAGCAAAAATAAGGGGCCGCTTTTCATAGAACTTCGTATGAAAAGTGACCCGTTATTTTTGCACGTGTGTAGTTCCGTAAAACAGGATGAGAGGGAATTGCGGCAGAAGGGATAGAACTAATACCTACTTTGTGTTTTTACTTGCTATTTCAAATTGCTGGCTCAGCTTGCTCTAAAAGTCCCTACTAATGTTATAAATGCGAAAATAACTCTGTCTGTCGGTCTGTCTGTCTGTCTGTTACCGTTTCACGCCTAAACTGCTGGACCAATTTAGTTGAAATTTGGTATACAAACAGTGTGAGGCCGGGGGAAGGACATATAGTTTTTATCCCGGAAAATTGCATAGTTCCCGCGGGATAGCGATAAGCGACTTCTGCGTAGACGGAGTCGCGGGTAAACAGCTAGGTAGTTCTCTATAAAAATCAACTTGCCACATATGTATCTAACTAATATTATAAATGCGAAAGTATGGATGGATGGATGTTTGTTTGTTACTCAATCACGCCAGAACGGCCCAACGAATCTGGATGAAATTCGGCACATAAATAGCGAAAAGTGTGGAATAGCACATAGGCTACTTTTTATACCGGAAATTTCCCGAGAGATAGCGATAAACGAATTCTTTGCAGACGAAGTCGCAAGCAACAGCTAGTATGAAAATAATTTTTATCGAGGTCTGAGCTTCAATTTTTGTTCAACTGGGTCAATCTGGCCTTATACTCCGAAATCCGATTTTCGAAGTTCGTTTCGTGCCGTTCCGCTCTCACTAATAGTTATTAATTTGAGAGTGAGAGGGACGGTGTGATACGAACTTCGAAAATCGGATTTCGGAGTAGCCCCTCTGTTTTTTTCTTTGCTCCCAGACCAGCGAAGAAATTTACTAAAATAGTTGCTTTATTGTACCCTTTAATGTACAAAATAAAATAATCAACTTAGGAATCTACAAAAAAGAATGTATTATTTTCTTAAAGGGCCGGCAACACACTCTTAACGCCCTTTGTTATGAGCGTCTGTGGGCGGCGGTGACTGCTTTCCATCAGGCGACCTACATGCTCGTTTGTCCCCTATTAGACATTAAGATACATGTACAAAGGCGACGCTATCCCTTCAAGGTCCAGAGGAGTATTATATTAGGAACGGACAACGAGTTAGTTTAAAAATTCCTACTACTACTTTATACTGAAACCAGGGGCCTAACCATGACGTCTTAATGCGATTCAGTTTAGGTGCGCTCGCTGTCAGATTCATACTAAAAGTGACAGCTAAAACTAGAACTGAGTCGGAATTAGGACGTCATGGTAAGGCCCCAGGTATTTTACCAATCGTAGCCACAGTGTACCGAGTAGGGTTTCTGGTTTCTCGCCTTAATTTTTTTCTCGAGTTTCGAGAATTCTCGACACCAATTTCTCGAGTTGTTTCGACTCTCGAGTCTTTGGTAAGAAATTGTAAATTATTAATGAAAATAGCATCAAATACAAATAAAAATATTGCACTTTGGACTACAGGTTAGAAAAAAATAACCGTCACAAACAAAAGATTTTTATAACTACAATGACGAAGGAGTATCAACAATCATATTTAACAGTCGTTTTATGATCCAAGTGAGATATATTATATTATTAATCATTTATCTTTATAATGCGCGGGCGGCGTTATCACTGTTAAAAGCGGCAAAATGGCGAGCCTGACTTTAGCCTTTATTTCGTGTTCGCCGGAACTCGAGAGTCTCGAGAGTTGGTTATTTTATTTTATTTTTTCGAATGGAGGCGAAACTCTCGAGTTATCTCGAGTTCGAGAAGTCTCGAGCAGAAACCCTAGTACCGAGTCAAATATTTTTTTTTCGTCGCTACCAAACGAAACATCGAGAATATTTTAATTTACGCAGCGTCAGAAGTCTCCTCAAAAACAAACAACTCCTATCCAATTCTAAATTTAAATAGACAATTTATAAACTGTATATTCCTTTTGCTCCAACTGTTGTAACAGCTCCAAACAGATCCGAATTCCTTTCTCGCGCTCGAGTGTCTACCATCACTTCCGTCGTCTATAAAACCTAAGTGCATCACCACAGAGTATCACTGCAGCCGAGAACCGGGGTAAACGACGGACATGCAGACCTTTGTGAGTATTATATCTATATTTAACCAGACAATTATGTATTAAATAGGGTAAAACGACTGACCACCCCGTGTAACTGGACTGGCTGATAAAATAGGTGAATTACAGCAATTTTTTGATATAGTGCCCTGATTATGGTTATATAATACTATTAATAATTAATTAAAAGATCAGATGGGCGATAAAATGTCGCAGTATATAGCAGTGTCTGAGAACTCCGTAATTCATGTGGATTATCTATCGAGTTAAAGATTCTATTTACATTGTTTACTGTTTTCATCAATGTAGACTACAAAATTATACATACTTACGTGAAATACAATTGTTCAACTGTTTGTTACTTATTTTAAGTATTGATCAAACACTAACAGTCCACGTATAGTTTTTTTGTACTACTAATACAGATTCAACTTTACCAAACCGTAAATTGCAGACTTTCTTGTTCTAGCGTGTTTAAATTGGATGAAAACTTACGTAATAAAAACACAGTAAATCTCCTGTCGTTATTCTGTACTTTATACTTTTCTTAGGAACTATATAATTGACCTAAACTTATCCGAAAGAAAAAAAACATATTAAAAATGGGCATGCGTTTGAAAGTAGAACTTCTTGTCTTTCTCCTCCTGTGATAACACTACACTATAATTTAATTACAGTGCGACAGTATTTCAAATGGCCTTCACGACTATCTTGCTGTCTCACTCTCACATATAGGTTTGACACTCGAACCGGCTGATAATACAACAGGTCTGTATTGCAGACTACTGTTGCTTTTACCGATGAAATTTATAGTGTTCGCTCTAGAGGAGAAGAACCTTCTTTAAGGACTTCAAAGTGTCCCAAAATTGGGGAACTTGTAATACGAAGCACATCAAATTTAAAAGTGGTTTCAGTTTCAGTTTATTTATTTGAAATCATCATCATCATCATGTCAGCCGAAAGACGTCCACTGCTGTACATTAGGCTTCTCCCAAGGCTCCACTCAGACCGGTCTTGTGCATTCCGCATCCGCCGCGATCCCGCGATCTTAATCAAGTCGTCTTGTTTGTTTGCAATCAACTGAATGTTATACATAAGTGTGGTGGCTTTGTGAAATTGTGAAAGTAAAGTTATAAGTGAGAATAGTGAATCCTATGTGATACTGACTGGATGTGAAAACGCCAAAACAACTGAAATTACTGGCACGTGAGGTATCGTATCCTATATAAGCCCTCGAGGCTGGCAAGTCATCTGCAATCAAATAGTGGTGGTGTCTAAAGTCGGTGGTGTTTACTTGCCATCAGGTGACCCACTTGCTCGTTCGCCTTCCTTGTTATTTTTTAAAAAGAGTAGCACTGTGGACTGTTACTTTTGTAACGTAAACTAGTATTTTTTAAATTGCTGCAGTAAAAATATATTCTTTGTTATTTCATGAGGGCGAAGCCGCGAGTATAACCTAGTTGCTGCATGAAAACGTGCGTGTTATTAAATTATTGCAATTAATTTTGAACAAACTGGTTGGCGGAAGAGGTTAAAATGAATGCTCAGCAAATTTTTCGGAAAATGGTCAAATAAATTTAAAAATGTACCTAGGTATATTTTTACGCACAAAATGCATAAGTTGAAATTAAGTATTTTTGTAATAGGTACCTATAGAATATAATAACAATATTTAAAAAACAAAACAGGCTCTATCTAGGTCAGGTTGGTCTGTTAACATGCCAGTTTAAGATTCACATCTTCTTACTCACTTTTTTTTTCATGGCAATGTTACCTATGCTTCTGTAGGTCAAATGAAGAATTATATTTATATATCTTAGTTTGATAAAGGATTTATTTTATTTATTTATAGCTTTTTATTCCGAATTCGCTACAATTTCAGTACCTAAGTACATGTTGTTGTTGTAGTTTTTTTTTTTAAATTAAATTGTCGCGTAATTCGGCGTGCCTCATGGCATAGGCCTCCTCCGTGTATAGGAGTGTTTGGGCTATAGTTCTAACGCGCGCCCATTACGGATTGAGAACTTAACACAGACACCATTGAATTTCTTCGCAGATGTGTGCAGGTTTCCTCACGATGTTTTCCTTCACCGAAAAGCTCATGGCAAATTTCAAATGTAATTTTCGCACATAAATTCCGAAAGACTCAGAGGTGCGAGCCCGGGATTTGAACCCACGACGCTCTGCTTGAGAGGCCACAGGTCAAACCACTAGGCTACCACGGCTTTTTGGATTAAGAATTATCTTACTGAAAAAAAAATCTGCAGAAATTCTTAGTCGTGGGCCGAAAAGATAATATTTTAGTTAAAGTCGATTACCATTGAAAAAATAAGACGCAGCCCATGACAGTGCCTTTGGGCACGGTGCCCAGAAAGCTAACAGCATTGCCTTGTAGTGTGGGTGTAAGTGTACTATGACAGAACGCCGTCTTACGGTATCGCAAGCCACGTATAAGTCTTTTTGTCCTCTTTTCAATTCGCTTGTATAAATTCTCGCAAGTAATTTATCACAGAAATCCTTACCAACAAACTGACATCATACGAAACGTTAAATTATTTGCGATCACATACATACACAAAAAACTACGTATGTGCAATATAATGATGTAACGATATTAATGTGTATAATGTTCTAATGCAGGACTCGCTCTCCAAACGCATGGAAAAGTGTAAAATGGTCACTTACCTTAAACATAAAAATACTAAATCATACATTTTGAACCACTATGTATTTTGGTCGCTAGGCATTTCAAACTGCATGTATTTTGTTACGTTCCCCAAAGAAACGTTTTCAATTAACTCGCATTCATAGTGTCAAATTAGAAATAACCAGATTGACGTAATTTTCTCAAAATTGGAAGCAATAGCCTATTGTCGAACGTCTCAATTGACTATTGCGCTGAAGTGTTTTGTCAGCGCTATAGAAAATTATACATGGCTTTATTACGTCGGTGGTACTAGAGACTTCCTTACTTCGATTCCACGATTCCAATTTCAAATTAAATTCAAGAGGACGTACGTCCTTTTGATCTGTGTTTTAATTTCAACACGATTAATTGTTGGTATTGTTTGCTACATCAGTTATTATTTAAACACTCAACGGAACAATGATTATTAAAAGAAAATGGCGTATGACAAATTTAATTAAAGAGTTTAAGCTGAGCGATTTAAGATTCATTTAAAGAAATGACTTCGAGCTTTAACAATTGAGATGTATGACATCTTCGTGGTCAAAACAATTTACAATATCGCTCTGTATAATTAGAATTAGGTTTAAAAAACTAGTGCCTACGCCAAATCTTGGCATTAGGTTTTGAATGTGGATGAAGCGAAAGAGGTATGTCAGGATCGTAGCAAGTGGAACAAAGTAGTCTCTGCCTACCCCTGTGGGAAAGAGGCGTGACGATATGTATGTGTATGTATGTATGTAGGTTGTCAAAGCGGACCCCAGGCTCAATGAGCCGTGGCAAATGCCGGGAAAAACGCTAGGAAGATGATGATTACCTTAATTATACATAGTATGTATGTATGTTTGCACGAGTGGCATCTTGCGACTCAATTTCGAAGCAGATATCTTCAACCAATTGAGCTGAAATTCTTAAAACCTTTGTAAATCTGATGACAATACAATAATCAGGTAGTGAAATTCTGGTGGCTCAGTCAGGACTGTCTCCACGTTAGGGAACTCTTGAATAGTCGGTCCGACTGATTAAAACTTGGTACAATATAATGAAGAATTTAACAAGACCTAAAGGCCAAGCTTAGCAGGATTATTATGGGCGTATATGTTGAAAAGGGAATTAAAAGAGTGATGGGTTGCCAGCCGCGGCTTATAACATGATTTCTACCATTTTCGCTGGGGTAGGTAGCTCGTACAAATTTTTCCCTCTGCACTTCACTGAAACAGATAGGATAAAACAGAGAGACAGAGTTACTCTTGCATTTATTATTATTAATGTTATTGAATTTCATTATTTTAATCTAGTTAAGCAATATTATTCGGCCTTTAAAAGTCAAGAGTGTCTGTTCAACTTTATTAACATAAATAAAGCCTGAAGTGAATAAATTTTGGAGTAATACGGCTCGAGTGCTTCCATATTTATAGAGTACCAACACTCTTGACAGGAGATGACTCCCGTCAACATATTTTCGTCGTAATAATATTTACCTGCTATGGGTGGTGTAGGGGTATAGCACGCGTCACGGAATGACGAGGAGCCGGGTTCGATTCCCGGCCATAGCTTTACTTTTCGGATTTTTCTATGTGTTCTAATTTTCAGTGTCGTTTAGAAATTTAGTTTCTAAAGGTAAAACGTAAAAAGTAAACACTAAAAATCAAGAAGTAAATTTCTTGATTAATTTGATATTTCCTATCATTTGAAAAACAGCGCTTTCTCTCGTCCCTGGTGAGCAGTACATGGTCCACGGGAGTTTGTAATTGTGTCGTACAGACACATCATTCAAACAGATGACGCTTAGCGACAAATATTCGCATAGTAACAAGGTCACGTGACAGTTGGTAACAGATAGAAATATTCGGAGGCCTACTCACCTGCTATGGGTGGTGTAGGGGTATAGCACGCGTCACGGAATGACGAGGACCCGGGTTCGATTTACTTTTCGGATTTTTCTATGTGTTCTAATTTTCAGTGTCATTTAGAAAGTAATATTATTTTATTAAGTACCTAAAAAGTAACTTTGGCGCCGTACTAAATATTTGTCAATCGATACAGAAATATCATTTGCTGACTATTTTTGATAAAATATTTTGTAAAATATCTACAGTGGTCCGTTATTTTACTAGCTTTTATTTGGCTTGCTTTGTTTGTTTATTTATTTAGCTATTTGGGTCAAATTTAGTAGGAAATTTAAATATGACCTCCTTTCAGTGGTCGGATTAACATGAAATTTGGGACAGTTATGTAGGTCTAGTGACTATACAATGATCTTGCAATGAGATGACAATGAAATACAATCAATAAAAAGTACAGTCTGCAAAAAAGGTTATTTTAAAAATGTTTTTGAAGCTATAACTTACAATTTTACAAATGTAACATTAGTGCAATTAATGGCAGTTTTTGACTAAAGTTTAGATTGTAAAATAGTAGCTTGTAGCTTCGATAATGGCCACCATGGGTTTTCAGCTATTGTAACCCAACCTGCCTAAACATTGTGGATTAATTTATTTTTATTTTTATATTAATACTAGCTGTTGCCAGCGACTTCGTCTGCAAAGAATTCGTTTATCGCTATCCCGCGGGAACTACGCAATTTTCCGGGATAAAATGTAGCCTATGTGCTATTCCAGACTTTTCTCTATCTATGTGCCAAATTTCATCCAGATCCGTTGGGCCGTTCTGGCGTGATTGAGTAACAAACAAACAAACATCCATCCATCCATCCATCCATCCATACTTTCGCATTTATAATATTAGTTAGATTAATTTTGGACATGGATGATGACAATGATGATGATCTAAGAACGGGCGACACTCGTCATAAATACTTGGTGTTAATACGTCAAACTTTGATTTTAGGCTAATACCAGCTCTATTATTAATCAAAATAATATCAGAGCTGTGCTTATCCGAAGTTCGTTAAGTGAAAGTTCTGGTTAACTAACGTATTCATTAAGTTTTGGTCTAAATATTGACTGTGAGTGTAACAAAAACGTCCCTTACATGTTACGTATAAACATGCTTAATTTTTAGTTTTCATGGCAGTTTTTCTGTAGTCAGTTTTGGAAATTTATCTAGCTTGTTATTTAATCGTTATGGTTTTCTTTAGTTTCCTTACATTATTTATTTTTATACTTGTTTACGGCACTTACTTCTTTGCACTTACTTGGATACTATTGTTTACAAACTGTCTAAATTTGCAAAATAACAACCTTAGGACGAAAATCTTAGGAATAATTTTATAGGCGATGCGGCTAGCAACCCATCACTATTCTGGTTCACCTTTCCATCTATACGCTCACAATCATGCCAAGCGTAGCCTTTAGGTCTCGTTACTCTAAGCTCTGTCTACCTTACGGGATGAACACGTTATTTATGTATGTACGCATGTTTTCTTTCGGGCGCGGATCAGAATGTATAAAGTTTAAAATGTATAATGGGTTAAAATGCATAATGGTTCAAAATATATAATGCCATTTTCTGTGAAAATACTAGCTATATGTACTTTTTTGATAGTGTAATCCAGTGTTTTTCAAAGTGTGGGTCGCGACCCCCCGGGGGGTCGCGAGACCTATCCAGGGGGGTCGCGAGGCTCAGCTGAAAGTATTGTGACTAGATGGAATGATTTTGTTTTCAAGGATGTACATTTTAATCAATCAATCTTAGACAAATAACAACATTGTGGTTTGTCGTCCGTAACAGAAAAACCGGTATTTTAAATAGTTTTAGTCATATTTTCTATTCTTCTTCTTTTTAGGCTCACTTCCAGTTGTTGATGTTAATCCAGACGTTGTAGGCATCGATTATCTTTTTAGATACTACTTTTCCATTTCGTCGCAAAATAATCTCCAAAATAACAGCTGCCTTTTAATATTTAAAAAGGGGTAGGTACTAGGTAGATTGCGAAACAATAAGTATCTTCTGAATACTTATGATAAATATAGTTTGCGTTTCAAAACGCATGAATGATTGAATATTAGAAGGGTGCGTTCCAAATCTGTTAAAATAAGAGTTGGGTTCTAAGGTTAATCGTACAAATTGGGTTTTGGGGGGTCGCGAAGGAATTTTGATGGTCATTAAGGGCCGTGACGCCAAAAAGTTTGAAAAACACTGGTGTAATCTATAAATAGGTTTAGGTTAGGTTAGGTTTATTTTATAACAATTTTGTTAATTTGAAATTTACTTCTGAGAAAATCGCATTAAATGTTTTGAACCATTATGTAATTTAAACCATTATACATTTTAAACTTTATTTATTTTAATATGTACCCCTGATTACCTAATTCTAGTGTTATTCTTGTTCTTGGCCCACATTGTCAGAGTGCATTAATTACCACAGTGATTTGGCGGTAAAATTGTAGGTATGACTATAGGACGAGCATTGCGTTCCAATTATACATAATTCCTAGTTACGGTATTTACACATTAATCCAAACTTACAGTTAATTTAACCCTCTTGTTGAGCAAAAGGGTTAGGTTATGGTCACACTGTTGTTTCTTTGGGTGTACTGCCATCTATTATTTAAGGCTGACAATAGAAGCCAAACAAATGACGCCTGGCGACAAAAATTCACATAGTAACAAGGTCACGCGACAGCTAGTAATAGATAGAAAAAATCGATGGCTTACTCACCTGCTATGGGTGGTGTAGCATAGCACGCATTACGGAATGATTAGGATCCGAGTTCGTTTCCCGGCCATAGCTTTACTTTTCGGATTTTTCTGTGTTTTGATTTTCAGTGCCATTTAGAAATATATAGAAGCCGTGCTTTGAAATTTATAAGGAACAAGAATTTCAAAGTTTAAAAAACGTCCATTTGAAAAAAAGTGATAGCGATACGTGATGTAACAAAAGTGCCAATCAAAATTGAATAATCCTTAATTAATAGTTTCATCCCGAGAAAGGACATAGGATAGTTTTTATCCCGGAAAATGGCTTAGTTCCCACGGGAATGAGCGATTCTGCGCAGACGGAGCAACTGCTAGTAATATTTATAAATCCGTTCATTTTCTTCTTAAGTGTAAACTTCCCTTTGCCTTGTACAAATTCGTTACTAGTTTAAGGATTTACGGGTCTATTAACTGATCGAAACTCTTTGGCAATTGGAATTACTCGAAGTATTCGATTAACTCAGTAAATATAGGGGATATTTGATTCTGATATAATTGATACAGTTTTACATATTGACTCTACGAAGTAAAGTTGGTTTCGTTTGCTTAGTTCAGGTGGGGTTTCAATTACTCTCAGTGTTGCCAGGTCCAATTTGGGAATGTCAGAAGAGTAAGACCTTAAAAGTCAGGTGATTGAAAAAAAATCAGTAGATCAAATTTTATGCTAGAAAAGTCACAAAACTTGCCTAAATGCAAATTTTCTCATGTATTCTGATGATTTTGTTTTCAATTTGCTGATATATAATGTATAAAATGATTAATTAATCCTAAACCGACACCACACGGGCGATTATAAAATAAATAGAATATTTTACAGTTATAATATTACTGAGAATGTGCAAGGGATTATAAATTATAAGCCACAAACTTCATGCTACATGTTCAATCAATTAATTCAATCACTGTTAGAATCTGAATCTGATGAATCTTGGTATTGATACAATACATGGTGTTGTTAATTTTTTTTTAGGTATTTGGTTACATCATGATTGAATTTCAACCGTTGCAACAATTTAATTATTAAGTTCAAATTAGACTCATAAAATTCAGTAGATTCGTTTGCAAATTCAGTAGATCAGTAGACGTAGTCAAAAATCAGACAAACTCCTGAAAAATCAGGAGACCTGGCAACACTGATTACTCTGCGTGTTATTAGAACTTTGGAACGTGATAACATGTTACTTTAAAGTAAAGTTGGTAAAACCAATATATCAGTGGCCTTACCATGACGTCTTAATGCTATTCAGTTTAGGTTCACTCGCTGTCAGATTCATACTAAAAGTGACAGCTTAAACCTGAACTGAGTCGGAATTAAGACGTCATAGTAAGGCCCCCGGTTTGAAAAACAGCGCCTTCTCTCGTCCCTGGTGAGCAGTAGATGTTCTACGGGAGTTTATAATTGTGTCGTGAAGACACATTATTCAAAGAGAATGACGCTTGGCGACAAATATTCGCATAGTAACAAGGTCACGTGATAGTCCAGCTTGCTCACCTGCTATGGGTGGTGTAGAGGTATAGCACGCGTCACGGAATGACGAGGATCCGGGTTCGATTCCCGGCCATAGCTTTACTTTTCGGATTTTTCTATGTTCTAATTTTCAGTGTCGCTTAACTAATTTAATATATGGTCTCTTAAATTTGTTCCTTCCAAAGAAAAAACATAGTATGTACCAATTGCTGCTCTTCCCGCGCAGATGGTAAATGGCTATCTATATTCATCCCACTATTGGATATATAAACATCTTATAATGAGAGGGCTCGGGCCATAGTACTCACGAGGGCCCCAGTGCTGATTGGAGACTTCTCACACACCATTGAACCGCCTCCCAGATGTATGCAACTTTCCTCAGCGGCGTTTTCCCAAGAGAATTTCAAAATGACACTTCCCAGAGAGGTTCGAACCCGAGTTCAAACTCTTGATCCTCTGCTTGAGAGGCCATAGGTCAAACCACTTGGCTACCACGGCAGACATAAGACTATAACAAATGTAATTTTATAGAAACAAACTAGCACTAGTTGAATAAAAGGTGGCAAATGTACTATGAAACCGCAAACAATACGGCAAACTTACAAATACCATCAGGAAAAACTCAAACAGAACATACTCCATACAAACAGCTAAAGATTTAGCTGCATTTGTAACTCTGTAAACTCGTATACAACGGTTGTTAGTGATATAATTTTCATCGTTTTGCACTAATGTCATGCTCTAGTTAGGTTCCCTTTAGAAAAAGCTCAAACGAATATAATAGTGTTAACCTAAAAACCACGAATTACGTGATCCCTATAGGCTATTGTTAGGTATTCTTTATTTGCATGGAATGGTCGGATGAAGTAAGCACATTACAAAATTGTTCCGGTCTAGTAGACACTGTGAAATAAAATTGTTTGGTGAATTCATAGGTCTTTTTGGCGGCTTAGGTTTATGTAGACTGAGATTTTGTGAATGCCCTAGTTTCATACTATTACTAGCTTCCGCTCGCGACTTCGTCCGCGTTAAATTAGATTTAACAAATGACGTTGACAGTATGTTCTGCAACAATTTATTTACATACGACTCTAGGCAGTCGACCTTTGACATGTTTATCGCTATCCCACAGGAACTATGCAATTTTCCGGGATAAAAAGTAGCCTATGTTTTAATTTAAGGTACCACCTATCTTTGTTACAAATTTTATCCAAATCCGTCCAGTTGTTTTAGCATGAAGAAGGAACAAACAGTTCACTCACAAACTTTCGCCTTTATAATAGAGTGATGATGTGTCAATATTATACTCGCGAGCAAAGATAACAGGTTGCTTTTCATACAACTTTGTATGGAAGATCCTTTTTTGTTCGTCAGTGTAGTTAAGGCGGGTACTTATCTGCGAACTGTAACCATAACTATTGCTAGTTACAGTAACCAAATAGCCTAAGTGTGAACGTGACGTACATAAATCGCGTCTTTATCACTTACGGGGTAGATATAGCCTAAGGTACAATAACCTAAAGGCAAGTAAATTTCTTGATTAATTTGATATTTCCTATCATTTGAAAAACAGCGCCTTCTCTCGTCCCTGGTGAGTAGTACATGTTCCACGGGAGTTTGTAATTGTGTCGTTCAGACACGTCATTCAGATGACGCTTAGCGACAAATATTCGCATAGTAACAAGGTCACGTGACAGTTGGTAACAGATAGAAAAATTCGGAGGCTTACGAGTACTCACCTGCTATGGGTGGTGTAGAGTTATAGCACGCGTCACGGAATGACGACGACCCGGGTTCGATTCCCGGCCGTAGCTTTACTTTTTGGATTTTTCTATGTGTTCTAATTTTCAGTGTCGTTTAGAAACCTAAAGGCCACGTTTAGCATGATTGTGGGCGTATGGAAAAGGGAATCAAAATAGCGTCGCGAAAATTTATTAGTAGCATCTAGGTACAGTCAATGAATTAAATTCCTGGCCCGTTGACGAACCTCTTCACATAAAACATCATAGTGACATCGCATTACTTAACAAGGAAAATCGTTACGACGATTACTATAATCTCGCGGACCGGGAGACGACCAGTCGGTAGGCCTCCAACAAGATGGAGCGACGGCCTGTAGGCTTATTGTCTAACTCGCTCGCAATCGCCATCGTGTTCATTTTGACAGTTCATGTATGGGCTGACAATTGGCATCGGAATCAGCTAGCTGTCACATTCATACAAGAACTGTCAAAATGAACACGATGGCGATTGCGAGCGAGTTAGACAATAAGCCTACTGATTAAGATCGCGGGATCGCGGCGGATGCGGAAGGCACAGGACCGGTCCGAGTGGAGAGCCTTGGGGGAGGCCTATATGTCCACCAGTGGACGTCTTTCGGCTGACATGATGATGATGATGATTACTATAAAAAGGTTCCATGGAGGGTTGGAAAATTTGCTGTACATTCTGATTATCTACTCTCGTCTCAAGATGCTTATACTTTACTTTTTAACACAATGGAAACATTTTTAAAAAAAGCAAAGCAAAAACTCAGCAAAAAGCGAAAGTGCACAATTAACTTAAATCACAAAAAGTTATCAATTTATTTAATAAACGGCACACAAAACATTAAAAAGTACTTAAAAAAACAACGGAATCGGAACTGCGATGCGACCGACCACGAAGCGTTTGAAAAGCGCAAATTGAAATACAGTAAAGGGTTCTGCACATACGGGTACTTAAGTATGTAGTATATAATTTTATGAGGGATTTGACTGGGTTGACAGGCAAAATGTAACATGCTGGAATATCTTGTTAATTGAGAAAGTTGCATTAATTAGGACTAGATAACACATTAAGTAGGCCGCCTATTGTTGCCTTATTACTTCTGTATACCTTTTTTCTGTTTTGGTTGCTATATGTGGTGTTCAATAAAGAGTTATTGTATTGTCTTGTACTATAACAAAGATTTATGCTGTTATTCAAGTTTGTTATCACTCTCAGCTTCATCTCCTTCAGGGTCGCTTTCACAAAATCACAAAAACACCTCATTCTATTTCTTTATCCAATCACAACATTCTTTGTTAGTGATCTTTGCACCCGTTCATAAAATGGCACTTCGATGTGAGAAAAATGGACACTAATAGCTATGTTACATACACGTAGTCATCGAGAGATTAGGTTTGACAAAAAGTTATGAACTGGACAACACTAAATTCATGAATTACTAACTTACGCATAGTATTACCTTACATTTAATACAACTCGGTAAACATTTACTATTAATAATAATCATGGATTAAACAATTAAGCCAATACAATAAAGTTTTAATAACCGCAATGTGTTGCACCCTAGACGGACGGAACGCTGAACCGGAATGGGTTCAATCCAAGCCAATGATGACTAATCCTGTTTTGACGAACAAAAACTATTTTTAAAAAATACTGTAAGTGAAAGGGATTTGATTTAACATTGACGAAATGCGATCAGATAAAGCAATTTAAACTCAAACACCGTACCGTTAAGATCTTATTTTGTCCGCACAATCGTCAATTAGAGATTTATCAATAGCTCCTTTCATTAATTGGGCACTTCTATAAGAAGATTAATTGGGTAGTTTCTCGAGATCATTTGAAAGTAATTGGCAATCTTTTGTAGTTTTATTTTCGCTAAGCTTCCTTAAAATTGCTTCCGCATACCCATCGTCATTAGTCAGAGTGGTGTTTGGGCATTTTTCATTTAGGATAACATCTTCCACTTTATGTTATACCACGTAACGTGAGCCTTTGTATTGTGATAGCAAAGTTAAATGGAATCATTGGAGGCTTGCAATGCAACTTAGATAGGTAGTTAATGACAATCCTTTAGTACGTTATGTTGGTACGTTTGGTACTTATTTTTCTGTCTTATTGGTTGGGCGGAGATCGCTATTACTTAAGCGATAAGACCGCCTATTTGTACCTTTACTTTGTTCTTTGTTTTTGTTATTGTTTTGTACTGATTTGTGGTGTTTAATAAAGAGCAGTTGTATTGTAGTATTGTATTGTACGTTTTCCGCGATTTTATGGTTTTAACACGGGGGTGATAATACAGTATTGCCAAAAATTATCATGTGAGGCTTGTTGATGTTGTAAAGACAAATTATTATTTTTCAAACTATTTTCAAACGTTTTCAAAACGGCTCTAGAATCCTACCATGTCAGTGTTCGATACTGTCAGTTTTTTCTTCCATTAATGCTTTACACTCTTTGTTTCAGATATGTTTATTGGGCTTAGCGGCAGCATGCATAGCTGGTGGTATAGAATCCAGTGGATCGGACAACCAGGGAAGCAACAGTTGGCAGCCGAGCAACGTACCAGCATTCGATTTCTCTCATCTTGGTAATGGTCATTACTTAGCAGGGCTGGGCCAAGACCATCAGGCTCTTAGCCAGGGACACGACCTAGGCGGACAATCGTTCGGTCACGAAGGGCAGGGAGGACAATCATTTGGGCATGACGCGAGTCAAGGATATGAAGTATCTGAAGGACAGCCGAAGAGTTTCGACGTAGGTCACCACGGTGTACCGTCTTTTGGTGCCTCTGGTCACGACTTCAGCGGCGACTCTTACCTGCAAGCTGCTCATGATTTCGGGAATCACGGTCAAAGCGCTTTCAGTGCTCATGGTGATGGTGGTCAAAGTGACGACGGTCACGGACAAGCTTCTGCTCATGGTGACTCAAGCGGGTACAGTGGTGAACAAGGCGACGAATCCAACGGACATAACGAAGAAAGCCATCAGCATCAGCAAGGCGGTCCTTTGGGTCACACCCAAGCATTCATTCTTCACGACGGAGGCAATGACTACGGCCATGGTGGACAAGACGCTACAGTTCATGATTTAGGTGTTCAAGGATTCGGAGGTCAAGATTTCGGAGGACAGGCAGCTCATGGTTTTGGTGGTAACGCTGAGCCTTTCAGTGTTGGAGAGCATACCGATGAACAGCACCCCGTCGAAGTACCTTTGTACAAGCACGTGACTGTACCAGTACCTAAAACTATCCATGTCAATGTACCTAAGCCTATCCTCGTTGGTATTCCCCACCCGTATCCCGTTAAAGTTCCCGTGAACAAGCCAGTTGCTGTTCCTGTCGAGACAGAGATCTCCATCCCAATTGAGAAGGTGGTTCCTTATCCAGTAGTGAAACATGTCCCTTATCCAGTTGAGAAACATGTTCCTTTCAAAGTAGAGAAGACCGTGCATGTCCATGTACCTCAGCCCTACCCTGTTAAGGTACCAATCTACAAAACCATTCATCATCATAAAGATCATTAAAGACTGATGATTTAATGTTAGTACAAAGTGAATGATTTGAGAAAATGTATGGATGCTGTGTGTTGTTATAAAGCCATGTAAATATTGTTAACTAATTTTAAGTCATTTTCAACGTTGATGTTGTAGTTGATTTATTTATTTTAAAACTTTTGTTGAATATACATTTGTTACAGTTTTATTTTAAGTTATTTTTGTATTTCCCTTTTTTAAGCTTAAATTCATTCAGGTGACACTTTACCTGAAGATTAAGGACAATTTTCATCACCGTTTTTGTGACATTCATTATTATTATTAGGTACAAGTGCATGACGCCACAATTATTGAAAAAGTATAAATTACTAAATTTAATTCAATCAAGTAAGTTCCACTTTAAACTTTCCAGACCATTTTAAGAAAGTTTACCAAATGATTTTTTTTCTTACAGCTCGTTACAACAATAAAATTCTAACCCTAATAAACATAAAAAACTATTTACTTACAATTCCTAACCAAATAAACGTCAAATTTCATAATCTACAGATTTATTAAAGAATATTACATCATAACAACTAAGCGCTCACTTAGAAGTACATGTCTAAGAAACAAACAAGTCAACTAAGAAAGAAAATTAATTCTGTCGCAGTCGCAAAAAGCGACATTTACGACTTGACTTACTAAGGAAGTCATCTAGCTAGTTTCTTCCTCATAACTTGTTTTGTCAACTCCCAGATAAGTACTTCATATAAGTGTTGGACAGGCTTATTAGCTACCTACTAGCTTTGCCCGCGACTTCGTCCGCGTAGATTTAGCAATTGACACGTTTGTCGCTGTGACGCGGGAACTATGTCATTTCCCGGGATAAAGGTAGCCTATGTCTTAATTTAGGGTACCAGCTGTTTCCGTTCCAAATTCCGTTCCAGAAGAAGGAAAAAACATAATCGGTAACAATCTGTGCGCAATATCCAAAACTATGAGCTCAGTTTGTTACCGCTATGTGCCGCTGGAGGCACTGCCAATTCTTTCAGAGTAATTCTGGGATCCTAGTGAAAGAGTATAAAAACTGAATTTTCGATGTAGCTATTACACTAGTACTCCAGTAGAGATGATGTTTGTGACAAGAATGAATTCAAAACTTTTTTGTGTCAAAAACTTATACTAGACTAGAGGATCTGGGGCCTTACCATGAAGTCTTAATGCGATTCAGACGTCATGGTAACCCCTGTTCATAGTATTTAACACATTTGTTACGAGCAAAAACTGTCGCCAGAGACTATAATAAAATACTTTACTTCACGACGTTTAAAAAGACATGAAAGTTCTCGCTATTGTACTATCACACTTTGTTCTTGATCACGACTTTGTTGAATAAATTGTCAACTTTTTACTTTTCTATTATACCAATCTACATTGTATAAAGTCGAGAACACGCAGATTTAGTTATTACACTTTAAAAAGTACTGTGCTTACTTACCCGATCAGTGTGGTATTATCATCAGTTTGCAGGATTTTTTCATTCTGGTTGACAAAATATATGTATTTTCACATGTTGGTCAGTATTCAATAACGCCGACACACGCGACATCTTTTAGTGACTAAATAATATTGCCGAATCCATAACATTAATTGCCTTCCTATTCATATAAAAAAAAAACACCCCACGCATTGTTCGAGTAGGTAGTATCCGTATACTAACAGTTTAAAGAGTATCAGCTCTTTTCCAAAATTAAGTAACGAATTTTTTGCATTTTTTTTTCATATTTCCGTAAATATGAAAAAAAAAATGCAAAAAATTCGTTACTTAATTTTAGAAAAGAGCTGATACTCTTTAAACTGTTACTCGTACATCGATTTTTACCAAACATATTTAGCTATGAACCACCGCAAGGAAACTGGCTTTCGAATGAACAAAACCGTATCGAAATCGGTATCCGTCCGCTTGAGACAGACATAGACGTCAAACTTAAAACTACTCTTAAAGCGTCTTAACTCTTTAAGCGTCGGAGGTTTTAAAATAAAAACCCCTTGGAACGTTCTGGAATAATTTTATAACATCTTGTAAATAAATATTTATTTAACACATCATAGAAAACTTAAATCTTGTACTATTAGATACAATTATTACTGACTATATTAATCCCGCAAAATAATTATGAAGATCTACACATCTAGTCTGGCTTCAATATCCGCTAAGGGATATCGTTCCAGAGACGTCTCGAAGTTTCGAGACGACTCCTAACGTGCTAGGCTAAGTTGTAAGACCTGGGACAGCCTCGTGGGAGTAGTTATTAACAACTGTTGCTATGTTCTTCGTGAACAATGTTAAATGAGTACTTTATGACAGATTGCTCGTGTTTCCTTTGCTTATGTTGTGACTAGAATATAAATATTTCCGGGATACAAAGATAAGCAATGTTAATCCAAAATTCAAAATTAATTTATTTGTCAAAACATAGGCAAATAGATATGGACCTACACAGAGATCTTATGCGTATATTTAGGACCACTATGTTGCGCCATGAGGCATACAAATAGCCAATACATTGAAGGCATGCATTTTTCGATTTCGTCAAAATCCGTGCGGTAGTTTTTGATTGAAAACGTAACAAACATCCATGTCGATCTATCCCCGCGACGCGAAGAATTTCATTTATCGCTGTCCCACGGGAATTTTGAGATTTTCTGGGAAAAAGTAGCCTTGAATTGAACTGAACAGTGATCAACTCTGCGAAGATGTTTCTTACACTAAAAATTTACACTAAGCATAATGAAAACTTACGGCCCTGTTTAATAACACCCAGCCTGCACTGCTAAAATATTCCGGAACAATTTGATTTAGTCTTCATCCAAGTTTTTCTATTTATAACAGACTAGCCTTTGCCCGCGACTTCGACCGCGCAGACTTCTTTTATTGACAAAGGTCACATATTGCTATGCATATTTGAACAGGCACTTAACACTTTAAACTTTAAATGACGATAATTTTTTTGCTGACATTAAATTTCAATAAAATAAAGCCTATAAGTTGCCTTGATATAAGTGTTAACTATTTGTGAAAACCGCAATAAAATCCGTTGCGCAGTTTTGGAGATTAGCGAACACATGCATAAATATACACATACATACATACAGACAGACAAAAGAAAGGTCAGATGGCAGTCGTTTCTGTAAAAACTAGTGCCTACGCTAAATTTTGGGATTAGGTTGTCACTTCTTGCAGTCTTGTAGCGGACCCCAGGCTCACTGAGCCGTGGCAAATGCCAGGAAAAATGCTAGGAAGATCGTTTGCCTTCCTATTCACATAAAAAAAAAAAAAAAAAAAAAAAGATGATGATACAGACGGACAGACATTATAAAATCTACTTTTTGTGTTTTATTCCTCTGCCCTAATCGTTAGTACCTACTCTATTTTTGATGAAATTATTTAATGTATACGAACTTTCTACGGATTTATTATATGTATAGAAGACTAGCCAGATTAGTTACATTATCATGTGTAATTACAAGTATACATTAGGACAATACTAGGCGAACATCAGTGCAACGGAAGTAACATAGTAAACTGTTGTTTCTCCACTACATTAATCTGGGTTAATGCGGTTCTGTGGTCGCACAAAAGTTCATTTCGCTTGTTCGCAGTCATTTGGACTAATTTTAGTGTTCATCCTGTGAGATTACTGTACACGCAACGTATACTTACTTATAATGCAGTCAAAGGGTTCACTAACAGGTTACCTGGAAAGTTTACTGGGAATGTAAAAATGGGTACTTATTTTTCTATGTGACAACGGAGGCTAATTTTAATTTTCGGTGTAGCCCCCTCTAGCTCAAGTGGCAGTTATTAAAAAAACCGGTAGTCTATGAAGTCAGTATACGGACGATAGTTTTACGTGATAACGATAAATGGTCGCTTTTGGGGGTAGGCTAAGTTACGCCATCTATCGGCGCTAGGTTAAATCGCTTAGTATCTATCATATCAATATATTGACCCTCAAAGTGAGGTGCGCAAAGGTTGCGACAACCAAGCAACAGATGTCGCTGTTTACGACACACACTTTGACGTCAGTAACGTTAGTATAAGTCATGCTTCTTCGTGCGTACGGCCGGCATTCATCGATTTGTAGGACGTGATAATGTCAAAAAACCTGTGATTTTTTAGTTAAAAAAAAAACAGAAACTTAAACTGACTCGGGGGAACCTCCTCTTTTCTTTAGAAATTGGACACCTGAGCTATTTGAAAATAAGATTCATAGTAGTCAAAACAATGAATTAAAATTGCAATCTTCAATCTTTATCCGTGACTAACTGATCGATCAACGCACAGCTCAAATCACTCAACAGATTGCGCAAAAATTTGGCACGAAGACAGTTATTATGACGTAGATGCATATTCACTAAAAAGGGTTCGGCGATAGGGCTGGATTAAGGTGGTTGAAATAGCTTTGCTTCTAATTTTTAACCGACATCAAAAAAAAGGAGGAGGTTCTCAATTCGGTTGTATTTTTTTTTATTTCAGCTAGTTCCAAAATTCTGCCTCAATTAAAAATAATCCCTTATCACAACTTTGGCCTAACTTTCACCCTATTAATATTCCCTACAAAGTTCAAAGGTTGATTGATTTAATTTCAAAACTACCCGCATGAATTTCCATTTAATAAATTTTCAGTGGAATAACTAGCGAAAATTTACAATTTTCGTTGGGCAATTTTCAACGAAGTCAAACTCGGACGGATAGGTAGTAACAGCGGGACAAACGTAATATTCTAAATTTGAATAAAACCCGCGTTTAGATGGCGCGAAATAGTGTAGAATAGTGGTGTTCTTTTTTCAACGCACAAGCAATATCGATACAACAAAATATCGACATATTTTGTTTAAAAATACTCCTGAAGAGTCTAGTAAAACACTTTTGTAAGCTTGTTGTAAGGTCACCTTTTTCGGTCCCTAGTTGAATGCTCTCAACTTCTCAAAGATTAACAGTGTCCTGCTTGACCTTTAATCAGGTAATTATGGCTTCAATCAGCGTGAAAGTTTGACAGTTTCCACTCTATACTCTAATTTATCAACAAGACGAACTTATTATGTAGGCATTGTTAAAGCGAGTTATGCAAAGGAATGAGTAAATGAGAAAACACAGATTAATTCATTTTTTTTTTTACTGATCTTCTGCTTCTGATTAACATTAACAGTAGCAACAACTGATAAGGAAAAACGAAATCGATATCAAAAATATAAAATGCATCAAAGAAACAGCAGAGTATACAAAAATTGTAATCAAATAAAAATAAGATAAGTCACGTTACAATCAACCAAATTATAATCCATCGACACAAAGTAACAAAGACAGTAAAGCGTTCAGTCATTCATAATGCATACACAATGATTCATTCTAACGCACGATGCCGTAACTTTACTTCGGTCCATAAAAACTAACATTATTAACTCGAAAGGAGAGGCACTAAATTGCCTTTCACTGCCGTATATTGTAAGAAATATATTGCACAAGAGACTTTTACTTATTTTCGAGCAGTTAAACAAGGGACAGTCGCTTTTAAATTGATATTGCGAAGCAATTTGCGATTGAATGTGATTTGTATTGTGACTATTATTTTAATTGTAACAGTCTTAGTTGAGTTTAATAATACATTATTATAGGGACCTACAGTTAGAAGGTAACGTAATTTTGCTAGCATTTGGCAGTAAGAATTGTAGGTAGCAAGTTTAATTCTCTCTATACTCTGATTTCTGTTGTCCTGTCAATCGTTCGAAGGTTAACTGGAAGAGATCCCTTTAAGGGATAAGTTCGCCTTTGTACATCTATTTGTCTCATTATCTGTAAAATTAATGTGTTTTATGTACAATAAAGAGTTATACATACATACATAATTTAATAATGATATTTAATTGTTATGAACATAAAATAACTGTTTAAAAACAACATGAATACAATATCTCTACAAGAAAAGTCTGGTATCTTTAGTAATAAGCCGTTTTTAAAAGAAACTGGTTGCTTGCATCGTGGCGCCCTCTTTTGACAGAGTTAGAAATGAAACAACTGTCTGCTGCAACAAGACAATTTATTCTTATGTTTCGAAATTACTTAAGGAATCTAGGTCGACATATCGTTCGCGTGATTCAGGAATAAAGACGTCATCTGAGAGCAACATCTGTTGATCCCAAAACTAAACACATTTTGTTCTCACTAACTAAATACTAATAACACCGTGAACACTGGTTATAACTTGTACTTTTTTCAGAAAATTATGTACATACATAAATTTTTATTATGTTGTAAAAATAAAAAAAAGCCGTGGTAGCCTAGTGGTTTGACCTGTGGCCTCTCAAGCAGAGTGTCGTGGGTTCAAATCCCGGGCTCGCACCTCTGAGTTTTTCAGAATTTATGTGCGAAAATTACATTTGTAATTTGCCATGAGCTTTTCGGTGAAGGAAAACATCGTGAGGAAACCTGCACACATCTGCGAAGAAATTCAATGGTGTGTGTTAAGTTCCCAATCCGCACTGGGCGCGCGTGGGAACTATAGCCCAAAACCTTCAAATACACGGAGGAGGCCTATGCCATGAGGCACGCCGAATTTTGCGACAATTTAATAAATAAATACAAAAATAAACGACACTAACAACAACAACAAAATAACATGTATTTACTGAAATTGAAGCGAATGTGGAATAAAAAGGCTTATAAATAAATAAAGACTTTGTAAAGGGTATGGCTACCACCATCTTACTCGCTAATTCGGCCAAGCTAAGTAGCAGTGTTTGCGCTGCTGTGTTCCGGCGTGGAGCTTAAGACACGTGAGGTACATCTTAGCTCTCTGGGCTGGTAACGCAGATGCGTTGCACACAACAGTACAGATGTATTGATGCGGTGGTGTGGATGTCCATAAGCAGTGGTAATTGCTTACCAGCCAGTGACCTACTAGGTTGTTTGCCTTCCTTGATGTGTAAGCGGTAAGGCAGAAATTGTTACTTGATATTAGATATTCAAGTTAACTATTTGAAATTTAAACTTCGATATTGATAAACTGTCCCACCGCCCCATCACTAAAACACCATCTGTCGTCACTATCCAGTCGTGATGTTTCTCTGAATATTTGATTCTTTACTGTGGTGTTAAGTTTGTCTGGCTGGTTACGGCGGCAAGATTTATCACATTTTTAAGGATCAGGGTCTGATGTTTCCACTGTCAGCATTTTTGTGTAAACTGATTTAAAATTTACACGTTTCTACAGAAAAAGTGACTAGAATATTAACTTAGCAATTTTTAATTTTAATAAGCAAACTAGTGATGGTTTCATCGGGAGCCGGTTTTGCCAAACACTTGACGGGAGCCTATTTCACTAAAGTAACGAACGCCACCCTCGAAGTAAGGCACCCGAAAATCATAACTCAGCGTTCCATCCAGTATTGCCACCCGTATTGTACTGACTTATTCCCGCACGTCTGTGTTTGATAGGCCATATTTAAACCGCCCCTATTTTCTTTCTCCTGGGTATGGCGTCGTAAAGCTCGGATCTGCTAGCTTTGCTAGCCTTTGTTCGCTTGCCCAACTAGGCTGTAAAAAGTATCCTACTAATATTATAAACTAGCTGTTGCCAGCGACTTCGTTTGCAAAGAATTTGTTATCTCTATCCCGCGGGAACTACGCAATTTTCCGGGATAAAAAGTAGCCTATGTGCTATTCCAGACTTTTCCCTATCTATGTGCCGAATATTGTCCAGATCCGTTGGGCCGTTCTGGCGTGATTGAGTAGCAAACAAATATCCATCCATCCATCCATACTTTCGCATTTATAATATTAGTTAGATTAGATGCGAAAGTTTGTGACGATGTGAGTGAGTGTGTTTGTTCCTTCTTCACGCTTCAACGACTGGACGGATTTGGATAAAATTTGAAACGAAGATAGCTGGTACCCTAGATTAAAACATAGGATACTTTTTATCCTAGAAAATAGCATAGTTCCCGCGGGATAGCGACAAACATATCCAAGGTCGTAGTTGCCTAGAGTCACAACGTTAATAATTATTGCAGTATAATTATACTCTCAACATCAGTTCTGAAATCTAATTCTAAAGTCGCGATCAGAAGCTAGACCAGTGTTAAATTATGTGCTCGATAAAGTGTGGCAGTACTTTTAGTGATAAACTTTTTTTTTTTAATTTTTGGATGTCGGTGGCTGAACGGCGCGAGTCCATTGCCACGCGCCGCGGCACAAAAAAAGGCAGCTGTCAGCAAAAAATTCAAAATTGATGGACCGACTCAGTCTTTTGTTTGGTTTTGTTTGTAAATATTTTTAAACTTTTCTGTTGTTTCTAGTGATTAGCATAAAATTACTAGCCTATAATATAAGGGACGTTGTCAGACGGCCTTTCGACATTTATTTATGAGGTTGTCTGTGGTTATCTCGGACAATTAAATACGGAAGAATGCGCTGCTGTATCGACGCCCGGCTTTTTAAGGTTGGTTGTTCTTAAATTATTTCTGAATAAATCACAAATCTGAATTAATAACAGCCACTATTAATAAATCGAATGCGGTGGTTTTTTTTATTATTTATGCAGTGATAAGTACTGTTACGCCGGTGGGCTACGCAGGTGCTAAAATCTTTGATCGTGTTTTTCTGTGCCTTAGAGGCGTTTTCAGCAGGCTGTAATACCGTTTCAAGCCGTTTCAGGAGGTGCTCTATCACATACTAGATTATCGAAAATTCACCCAAGTTGCCGTCGTTTTCAGGCGCCTGAAACATGTTTTCAGTCCGTTTCAGGCCACCCTCTATCGAATGACGCCATAACCTGAAAACCCGTTTTCAGGCGTTTTCAGGACCCCTTATGGGCCCCTGAAGCATACTTCGGTATATGGCGAAATTCCCCGTAGGAGTGAAAGAGATAGCACGATTAGAGTGAGACAGCAATACTGAGAACATTCCAGAAGGGTGTGACAGAGACAACACGATCCAGAGAAGGATAGCAGTACGTCGAACATTCTAGATAGCAATTAGAAGGTTCCCGAATGATCCCGAAGTAGGTAGTAGGTACCTATCGAAACTTCCGTAGGTTATTTAATGAGTGACAGAGGCGGTAATTAGAACGTTCCCGAATAATCTCGAAGTAGGTAGTAGTACCTATCGATCTTTCCATGAGTTATTTATGAGACAATCGAAACTTCGGGAACCCGTGGTCACCCGTATTTAAGCGCGGCCGTCGCCGGCGCAGTTCAGTTCACTTTGGAAGGACAACAAGCGAACATCAGAAGAGAGAAACTGCGACTGGAAGAATTCAAGTGTGAAATAAGTGTAAAGTGTTAATTTGGGAGTGTTTTAAGGTAAAGTTTTATTTTAGAAATAAATCCTAATCTTTTTCATCGGTGTTAAAAGTGCTTTTCAATCACGAACCCACCCCTAGAACGTAACATTTGGTGTCAGAAGTGGGATTGAAAATGCCGATTACTCCGCGAGAAGAAGAGAAGGAGGGGATGCAGACGCGAAGCCGCACCGCAGCTGGGGACTCTATGGGCACCGCCGGGGAGTCACCGAAGTCGGAGTTTGACGTCAACGCGATCCTGGTCCTCCTGAAGGAGCAATCAAGAAGACAGGAGGAACAAGCAAGAAGGCAGGAGGAACAAGCAAGAAGGCAGGAGGAACAATCTAGAAAGCAAGAGGAACAAGCTAGAATTCTGCAGCAAGAGCTACGGGGTCAGAAGGAAGCTCAAAAGGAACAAGCGAGAATTCTGCAGCAGGAACTACGGGCTCAGAAGGAAGCTCAAGAGGACCGGTACAAACTCCTCCGCGAGGTACACGACGCCGCTGCAGAATGGAAAAAGGAGATGGCCGATGTTCAAGACAAGATTGTGGCAGTGGACATTAAAGTCGAAGACCACGGAAAGCGCCTAAATGGGCTTAATGAGAAAGTAGAGGGCCACGAGAACCGCCTCCAGAAGTTGGAGATTAAAGTGTCCAACGGCACCACCAGCGTATCAGGTACACCAGCCACAGGAGGAGAAAAATTAAAGGTACCTCCATTTGATGGTACCTCTTCGTGGGCCGCATACAAGCTCCAATTCGAATTGGTTTCCGAAGCGAATGGCTGGAGCAAGGATTATGCCAAAACGGCACTGAGTTTGGCACTACGGGACGAGGCCCTTACTGTCTTGGAAGCATTGGGAAAAGATAAGTCATACGACCGTCTTCTTGAGGCTTTGGAGGCACGCTTCGGTGACAGTCACCTGGAGCACGTTTACAGAGCTCAACTGAAAGACAGAACTCAGGGTCGTAACGAGTCATTACAAAAGTGGGCCCTGGAAATAGAGAAACTGGTCCGGAAGGCGTACCAAGACTCCTCAGCCTCCTTTATGGATGGAATGCTGGTACAGACATTCATAGATGGGATTCGGGACTTTGAAGTGAGAGCTGCTGTACGGCTGGGTCACCATGGGAGCTTGAAGGATGCACTGGCTCATGCCCTCGAGTTGGAAGCTGTACGCCAGGACCCGGCGAGATCCTTAAGGGTGCGTGAAGTCACGGCCAGGGAGCCCATTGCTCCACGTCGTGATACCGGGCCTCGGTGTTACAACTGCGGAGAACGAGGACACATGCAATCTGGCTGCCCGAAACGATATTGGAGGCAACGAGATTCAGACCGAACGGAGGGGCCAGCAGAAGTTACGGTCAGGGAGCCGATTGCTCCACGTTGGGATACGGGGCCTCAATGTTACAACTGCGGGGAACGAGGACACATGCAATTTGGCTGCCCGAAACGACATTGGAGGCGAGACTCAGATCGCAGTGGGAAGTTGCATGGAAACGCAGATGCCTTCTCCAGAAGACTTTGTTCAAAACAAGAGGATAAAGACTGCGTGAAGATGTTGAGGACCGACCCTGTTAGCGAGGAGGTGGAGATCCTGAAGCAGACTGTGAGTAAGCTGAGCAAGCAGCTGGCGGCGCTGCAGAACGAGCTGAGCGCCGCGCGGCTCCAGGAGTTCGTGGCGCACGAGGCGGGCTCTGCGCACGCGCAGGAGCTGGAAGTGGAGAGAAAGAAGACCGCAGCGTTAGAGAAGGAGCTGCAAGAGCTGAGGAGCAACCCACAGCAGCACACACGCGTCTCCAACCTGCTGATGGACGAGCTGACGGCGATCAAGCAGCCTGCCGACAGGGACTGGAAGTCTAACCAGACAAGGTTCGAGGAAGAATCGTTGGTATGGCTACATAACCCTACGCGTCGCAAAGGGGAGTCACCAAAATTGACACTGAGTTGGGAAGGGCCGTACAAAGTAGTCACAAGAATCAACGACGTCACGTACCGTATACAGCGTAACGCACGTAGCCCCAGTAAGATTGTCCATGTTGATCGATTGGCCAAGTACCATGGATCTAATGATGCTCGGGACGAGCATGTCTAAGGAGGGGGTAGTGTTACGCCGGTGGGCTACGCAGGTGCTAAAATCTTTGATCGTGTTTTTCTGTGCCTTAGAGGCGTTTTCAGCAGGCTGTAATACCGTTTCAGGCCGTTTCAGGAGGTGCTCTATCACATACTAGATTATCGAAAATTCACCCAAGTTGCCGTCGTTTTCAGGCGCCTGAAACATGTTTTCAGTCCGTTTCAGGCCACCCTCTATCGAATGACGCCATAACCTGAAAACCCGTTTTCAGGCGTTTTCAGGACCCCTTATGGGCCCCTGAAGCATACTTCGGTATATGGCGAAATTCCCCGTAGGAGTGAAAGAGATAGCACGATTAGAGTGAGACAGCAATACTGAGAACATTCCAGAAGGGTGTGACAGGGACAACACGATCCAGAGAAGGATAGCAGTACGTCGAACATTCTAGATAGCAATTAGAAGGTTCCCGAATGATCCCGAAGTAGGTAGTAGGTACCTATCGAAACTTCCGTAGGTTATTTATGAGTGACAGAGGCGGTAATTAGAACGTTCCCGAATAATCTCGAAGTAGGTAGTAGTACCTATCGATCTTTCCATGAGTTATTTATGAGACAATCGAAACTTCGGGAACCCGTGGTCACCCGTATTTAAGCGCGGCCGTCGCCGGCGCAGTTCAGTTCACTTTGGAAGGACAACAAGCGAACATCAGAAGAGAGAAACTGCGACTGGAAGAATTCAAGTGTGAAATAAGTGTAAAGTGTTAATTTGGGAGTGTTTTAAGGTAAAGTTTTATTTTAGAAATAAATCCTAATCTTTTTCATCGGTGTTAAAAGTGCTTTTCAATCACGAACCCACCCCTAGAACGTAACAGTACCTACATGATGGAGAGTGAAACGAAGAAGATAAGAATAAGAAGATCTATGTAATATGTAATTAATTCATGATTACATAGTAAGAAGTTACTTAGTTTTGGCCTATCATTAATTAGTACCGACACAATTTAAGTTTCCCCATCACTTGCGTTGGCAAATTTGCAGAAACCTAAATAAAACCTTGAGCACAATTGAATACGTAAAACTTCGTGGGAGGGAAAAATTTCAAAACGAAAATGGAATTACTTTTGTTTGCCTTTTGTTAAGTGGGAATAGGAATTGGATTTCAGAGTACTTCCGAAAAGCGAATTTTAAAAAGCTATTTGGCCTGTGGAAGTTTTTTAACTGGCCACACTTAGATTATTATAGGTAGGCATAGATTAGACAGTCAATATTATCGCGTGTACAACTACGTATCTACGAAACTGATTGTTTTGTAATACACAATCGCATATTGACATAGGTAGCAGTATCAAAAAATTTTAGGGAGCACGTTATAGACGATGCGGCTAGCAACCCATCACTATTTTGATTCCATTTTCAGTGGCCTGTAGGTCTTGCTACCTCAGGCTCTGTCTACGCCGTAAGGGACAAAGACGTGATTTGTGTATGTGTTTAATGTGTAAGTGTGATTATGAGTTTGGATGTCAAACTGGCCTTGGAGCAATTCAACCATGTCCATTATACGACTCCTATCCGACCTCGTGCTTCAATAACAAGTATTGTAAAAAACCGGCCAAGTGCGAGTCAAACTCGCGCACCGATGGTTCCGTACAAATTTGCCAAGTTATTATAAAATCCAGTGTTAGCAGAGCCCTGTTCTTAAGCAAAATGTAGGCAGTGTGAGGTCATTTTATATTGGTTTTACTTATACAGACAGACAGATATTATTAAAAAAAAACTGCTTAATAGATCTCGTTCAAACTAATTTTCGGTGGAAGTTTGCATGGTAATCTACATCATATATTTTTTTTAGTTTTATCATTCTCTTATTTTAGAAGTAGGGGGGGGGGGGGGACATACATTTTACCACTTTGGAAGTGTCTCTCGGGCAAACTATTCAGTTTAGAAAAAAATGATATTAGAAACCTCAATATAATTTTTGAAGACCTATCTATAAACCCACACGTATGGGTTTGATAAAAAAAAATTGAGTTTCAGTGCTAAGTATGGGCTTCCCAAAAGTTATTGTTATTTTTGTGTAATAATCAACAAAATACATCTACTTACCAAGTTTCAACAGTATAGGTTCTATAGTTTCGGAAAAAAGTGGCTGTGACATACGGACGGACAGACAGACAGACATGACGAATCTATAAGGGTTCCGTTTTTGCCATTTGGCTACGGAACCCTAAAAATTACGTGTCAACTTAAATGACATTTTAAGCAACGTCAATTCAGCACCGAAATAAAATACATTTCAATTAAAAACTATGTCAATAGCAATTACTTTTATCACAAAGTTTAACTCGTTGAGTTGAAAAATGCGAAGTTTCAAGCGCCGCTGTCATAACGAGCGTTCGAAGTGCTGTTCAGTAGTTCTGTTTTAAATTTCAATATGTCTATAGTACCTACTGTAGACAGAGGAAGTAAGGAAGTAACCAAAATAGTGATAATACGGGTTATCCGATTCTGCAACACTGTAGTGCATACATCTAACTAATATTATAAATGCGAAAGTATGGATGGATGGATGTTTGTTTGTTACTCAATCACGCCAGAACGGCCCAACACGATGCAGTGGCCGTATGTTCACGAGCAGACTGCCATGTCACAGAATAAGTAATATTGCAATGCAGGCTATCACTTTTTAGCTGCGCGAGTTTTTCGAACTACCCGCACTTGGTCATTATTTTGCAACGGCACCATATCACAACAACAACAGCAACACACAATGACAACAACAACAATAGTAACAATTTTTACGTGGTTAAGTCCCGGTACTTTATATAAATATTTACGAATTCCATGACATTTCCACTGTTTCATTTATTTCCTGGAAAGCCAAACGAATGCGAGGGTACTATCGTACCAAATTCCCAAAATTATTGTACGAGATGAAATTTTCATGCAATATTTTGTATGTAAAACTATTTTCCCAGTTATTCCTAGCTACGAAAATAATGGAAATTCTATGCAAGTCCAACCCGGGTATAATTTTCAAAATCTAGTACTGGACACCGTTTTGCATAATCCTAAACAGAATCGTGCTAGTTACTTGGAGGATTAAATGAACCGAAGACGCCAATGACGGGCCTAAGCGTGCGATAGAAATATAGCCCTACCTCACTGGGACGCCATGTGTGCCATTGCAATGTATGAAAATGTGATGTTGAATTTCACCAACATGATTGTTCGGTTCTGAACGTTTAAGCTTCGATTCGTTTTCATGGAAGCCCAGCTTAGAAAAGTACGTTACTAACTGTCTTTCGTTCTAGGTGTGAGTAAAAATGTCAATCATATTGCGTGAAACTCAAGTCGGTGTTTCAAAGTAAGGTTATCGAGAATAGCATTATTATTGGTATGTATAGGCTACCTTTTTGTCTTGGGAAGATTGGACCCCCTACTGACTGAAAAAAGTAACAGTGGTATAATTGTAACTTTGGTTTATCTCTTTAATTATGTTGGTCATAGTAAGTAAGTGTTGGCAACCCAACATTAAATATTAATTGTCTGTGCTAGAGAGAGAGGTAACTGTCTTATGTGTCTCTCTCCCTCTCGCTCTCGCACAGCTGTCAATCGCTCTTGTTTCCTTGGTGCTTTGTCATTTTGTACGGTGTGCTGATTAAAAGCAGTTTTTTGGTGCAATCGCAGTATTTATTTATTTAAACCTTCAGAACCAACTTTTAGCCAGCCCCTCAGTCCAAATCGTAAATTTAACATGGTCCTTCGAGTAAACAAGTTCAACGTTTAATGGTAAATACCCGCCGCACTGAGAATATTGTGTGCAGTTACGAAGCAATATAGAAAATAATACGCTAACGCACGAATTTGGCTTCGTTTAAACAGTGAGTACGCCACAATATCGCAAAATACTGCACCACTGCAAATAAAAGAAAAGGAATTGCAGCAAATTTACCGAGAACAATAATACTGCAAACATCTGCAAGCCATACACCAAGTGAAAAGTGTGAAAACGGCACTAGTATCTGCAAATGGGTACCGATTCCTAGCCGCTGTCAAGTAAACAACCCTACAAAAACAAGAAGCAAATTATCTAGGTCAAGTTCAACGTTTCCAGTTATCGGCCAACTAATCGCATCTCACTTCACTCCTAATCAATTTGTGCCTTATCATCCTAACAAGAAAAAGGAGCTCGTGAGTTCGCGCCTGCACAACACTGGCCTGCGATTGGTCGTACAGCAAGCTTCGCCGCGCAGGAGCCAATCAGGTGACATCGTTTTGCGAGCCCCGCGGGATCAACCCGTCGCGCTCTGCACTCTCAGAAAAAGCAAAACAAAACAACTCGCACGACGCCATATTTAGTCAAATTAGTTATTAATACAGAATTCTCTTTACAAAAGTGTATTAACGAACTTTAATTACGAACTTTAAGTTATAGATAGTTAGTTAACTACCTACTTATATAATACAGTTGTGACGAGTGTGTGTGTCTGTGTTCGGAATTGCGGGATCATGACGGGTGAACAAGATCAAGGTAACACAAGTGATATTACTACTATAGTAAAACAAAGAGGTTCGGTCAAAGGATCTATTACAAAGTTATGTAACTATTTTAGAGACTTGTCAGGCAGGCCCCCTTCATCGTCTTTGTCCGCGGAGGCTTTAGTTGTCAAAGAAGAGCGGATTCGCTTTCTATTTAAAAAATACGAAGACTATAACTTGCAAATTATTGGCAGTGGCTCTTACGATGACAGAGAGGAGGAGGAGGGCGTGGAAGACAAGTACTTAGAGACCTTGACCACTATAAAGCAGTTGTTAAATGGAATTCAACGTTTTAAATTGACACCTCAGAATGATTCACATTCTCACTGTCATACTCACACACCAACAAAGTTGCCTGACATAACCATGCCTGCTTTTACTGGTAAATATTCAGAGTATAAGACGTTCATGGGTTTATTCAATTCTATTGTACACAACCATCCGAATTTGGAAGATATACAAAAGTTTTATTACCTAAGAAGCTTCTTAAAGGACGAGCCATTAGATTTGATAAAAAATTTACCCATGATACATGACAGCTATGAGGAAAGTTTAAAAATATTAAATGATCGGTATAACAATGACTATAGAACCAGAAATGAACATATAGGCATATTATTAAACATACCAGCAATAAGTAAGTCTTCGGCACAAAACATTAGGCAATTTTTATCAAGTGCAAAGCAACAGCTGGCCGCGTTAAAGAACCTTCAGTGTAGGGTAGATCAATGGGACCCTATAATATTGTGCATACTTTTGCGTAAGCTAGACTTTTTATGTAAAAGAGAGTTTGAGCTCTCACGAGACTCAAACGACGATCCTACAGTACTAACACTGGTTGAATTTCTAGAAAAACGTGCTCTTGCTCTGGAAAATGCAGTCGATGAGCAAAGTCCTATTGCCCGCCCGAGAGCTCAGGACCGATCGAACCCTCGGGAAGGCCCTTCTCGCAAAAGCTGGACTTTCCCGGAGAGAGTCACCTGCGCTGCCGTAAAAAAGAACGAAGAGGGAACGCCCAGCGCACCTACAGTCCAGCCAGAGTGTTTGTTATGTAAGTATGCGCATAAGTTATTTACATGTGGAAAATTCAAATTAATGTCATCTTCGGACCGACTTGAATTTACTCAAAAACACCTCTTATGCAAAATTTGCTTAAACAGGCATACAAAACCCTGCAGGTATCATTTTAAGTGTGATATCTGCAAACAGAAGCACAACACACTACTTCATCAGGATGAACCTACAACAACTCCAGTGACACTTCATCAGGAGGCGCCTACAACAACCCCAGTGACACTACTGTCGAGTACATGCCCTACACAAATGCAAGTGTTGCTTCCTACAGCCAGGGTTAAAATCTATGGCCACAACGGCGTGGAAGTATATGCCAAAGTACTACTAGATAGTGCTGCTCAGGTATCGTTTGCAACATCAAGGTTGGTTGAGACGCTAAATATAAAACCAAAAACAGCACAATCACGAGTCTTAGGCATAGGCGACACTATTAGCAATTTAAAGCAATATGTGCAACTTCAGCTACATTCGCTTGTGTACAACTTTAAAATTAATGTATCATGCTTTATTCTTGATAAGATTACATCTAGACTTCCACAACAAAAAATCGATCTGTCACAATTTATTGTCCCTCACAATATTGCCTTGGCTGATGAGCAATTTCACGAACCAGGTGACATACATATACTATTAGGAGCGGACATATTTTTCCAGGTCCTGGTGAGCAATGAGCCAGCTGCAGCAGCAGCGGCATGTGCCGCGGCGCCGCGCTCCGGTCTGCAGAAGGCAGCGCCAGCAGGCTCCACTGCGCTTACTCCAGTTATTCTTCATTCTCAATTTGGACATCTAATTGCCGGCAACATACCCCACGTTGCGGCACAAGAGGTTGTATCCTGCCTTTGTACAAAATGCGATGCACAGCTCAATAATATTGTCACCCAATTTTGGCAAACTGAGAGTGTACCTCAAAGCTTTGAAGAAAACAACTCGGAGCATGATAAATGCGAGCAAATATTTAAAGACTCCGTCAAACTTCAAAATAAAAAATTTGAAGTGGTCTTACCACTAAAGCTGCCTCTTGACTCCATCAGTGAAACCCTAGGGGACTCACTTCATTTTGCTTTGAAAAGGTTTCATAACTTAGAAAATAGACTACAAAAGGACAAAATTCTGTTAGAACTTTATAAAAGCTTTATACATGAATTCCTAGACCTGGGTCATGCTTCTATTATTGACATTAGTCAATACGATCTAAGCAAAGACCCCGTGTATTTTTTACCACACCACCCGGTCGTCCGCATGGACAAGAAAACTACAAAATGCAGGACAGTGTTTGATGGCTCCATGAAGACAAACAAAAAGGTGTCATTGAACAACTTGCTTCTTAATGGGCCAGTAGTGCAGAAGGAGCTTTTTGATATTCTGTTGCTGTTTCGAACTGAGCAGTACGTATTTGTAACAGACATCAAGCACATGTTCAGAGCTATATTATTAGATCCGAGGTACCGTTCGCTACAAAATATATTATGGCGAGACTCGCCAGAATCCCACATTCAATGCATACAACTTAATACAGTTACCTACGGCCTAAAGTCCTCGTCATATCTGGCGACACGATGTCTCATAGAGCTCGCAGAAAATTATAGTGACAAATATCCAAAGGCTTCATTCATACTAAAACACCAAACTTATGTTGATGACGTTTTGGCCACAAGTTCTGACTTGGCGGCCCTGATGGAGTCAAAAGAACAGCTTAGACTGCTCTTAGAAGAGGGAAGCTTTCAACTGCACAAATGGTCTTCGAACAGACCAGAGATCTTGCGTGATGTCCCGCAAGATAGGCAGTATTTCGATGAAATCGAGCTGCAAAAGGATAATGTCTATATGAAGACGTTAGGAATTAACTTTGACATAAAAACGGACTCTCTAATTCTTTCGGCCCCTAGCGCAAATGACAAAATTCCCGAAACCAAACGCCAAGTTCTGAGTTTCATTAGCAGGTTTTACGACCCGCTTGGCTTGGTTGGCCCACTAATTGTTTCTGCTAAAGTTATAATGCAGAGGTTATGGCAGGCAAACACGGATTGGGACACAGTTCTCAGCGAAGATTTAAAAAACATTTGGAATCAGTTTTTTAATAGTTTAGCAACTATGAAGCCAATACAAAGCAGCCGGTGGGTTTGCTCGCGAGATGATGTATGCGTACAGTTGATAGGATTTTCGGACGCTTCCAGCTCCACAGCTTATGGCTGCTGCATTTATTCAAGGGTAGTGAATTCAGAAGGTGACATCAAAATTTCTTTGCTATGTTCCAAGTCCAGAATAAATCCTTGCAGCCAAGCTCTTACGGTCCCTCGGCTAGAGCTCAATGCTGCGCTATTGCTGGCAAAATTAATGGCTAGAGTCCATGAGACTTTGTCACTGAAAATTAAAGTTAATGATGTAATCTTGTATTCCGATTCTCAAATCGTTTTGGCCTGGATTGCCACAAACACTGTCAAACTAACCACATACGTGGCAAACAGGGTAAAAGAGATCTCACGACTCCAACTCTTTCAATTGGGCATACGTTAATTCCGATGAGAACCCCGCCGACTGCCTGAGCAGGGGAGTGCTCCCTCACGAGTTAGAGCACCATCATCTATGGTGGAAAGCGCCCAAGTTTCTTCACTGTAATAAGTATGAAGTGCCGAGACAGAATGCCACCATTCTCCAAGACCTTCCCGAAACGAACGGTCACTCTGGGCTCTCACGTGCGATGGCTTGTGCTGTGTCGGAACAAGAGCCGTTAGACATCGACTTTGTTACTAAGTTCTCAGATATAAATAAAATGACCCGAGTTCTAGCTTACGTACTAAGGTTTTGCCACAATTCAAGGCCCAAGGCTGCAAAAGTACAACATAAATACTTAACCTGTCCAGAACTACAACACGCTTTATTTCTGATTATAAAATTCGATCAGCGTCTTCATTTTAAGAAAGAAATCCAAATGTTAAATGCTAGTCACAACGTCAGTGGTTCACTTAAAGATCTGCACCCCTTTCTTGATCAGGAGGGACTGCTGAGAGTTGGAGGGCGGCTTCACCACTCAGACGTACCCTACAATCAGAAACATCCTGTGATTTTGCCAAAGGGGTCTGAGATTACTAATTTAATTATAAGTCGTGAGCATATTAGATTACTACATGCAGGGCCAAAATTGTTACTGTCACGCCTAAACGAAAGGTACTGGCTTGTAAACGGCTTAAGACAGATTAAAAAGATAACTCATAAATGTATCACATGCTTTAGGCTTAAAGCGAACGCCGCGAAGCAACTGATGGGTTCCCTGCCCGAGCAACGCGTAACTGCAACATCAAAACCATTTCAACGAATTGGAGTCGATTATTGTGGACCTTTCCAAGTCAAAAATTCCAGAGTAAGGCGAGCTATTATTAGCAAGGGATATGTATGCGTTTTTGTTTGTTTTGTTACAAAGGCCATTCACCTGGAGGCATCATCTGATCTATCCACAGAATGCTTCATGGCTAGCTTTAAGCGTTTCATATCTCGAAGAGGGTTACCCTCTGAAGTATTTTGTGACAACGGTGGCGCCTTTCGTGGGGCAGCGAACCAACTCAATGAAATTTACAAATTAAATAACTCTGGGACTCACCGAACACTGGTACAACAATTTTGCTCACAAGAAGGCATCAATTTCCATTTTACCCCAAGTTATTCACCAGTGTTCGCGGGACTTGCAGAGGCTGGGGTTAAAAGTTTTAAGTATCATTTGAAAAGAATAGTTCAAAAATGTATATTAACCTATGAACAGTTAAATACTGTGCTTGTTGAGATAGAAGCTGTACTAAACTCGAGGCCTCTGTTGCCGCTATCCTCAGACATAACAGACTTCAGCTACATCACTCCCGGGCATTTCTTAATAGGCACAGCTTTGACTTCTTTTCCAGAACAAGATGTTAGTGAGGCCCCAGTTAATAGATTAAAATTTTGGCAGGTGTGCACTCATATAAAGCAATGTTTTTGGAAAATATGGCACAAGTATTATTTAAACATTTTGCAGTCTCGCCCTAAATGGCGCGACGATGTACCGAATATTTCTGTCGGTACATTAGTAATTTTAAGAGAAGCAAACTCACCACCTCTATTTTGGCCAATGGCAAGAGTAGTCAAAGTTTTTCCTGGCAGTGATAATAAAGTGAGGGCGTTTGAAGTAAAAACTGCAAATGGAAGAACTTATACTCGCTCCTTGTCCGGTGTATCTGTTTTACCTTTAGAATAAGGCAATGTGCTCATTTTAGCAATTAAGTTTTAGTACATAGTGTATATGTGTAATTTATAGCTTAAGTTTCGCAAATCGAGCTATTACTAGAGCTCAGTTGTAGTATTTTTAGAGTGGAGTTAGTTCTGCTCTACCAGTGGTAGCGCTGATTTTAAATTGTATAAGAATAGGTAAACCTGGGGCCGCAGTATGTTGGCAACCCAACATTAAATATTAATTTTCTGTGCTAGAGAGAGAGGTAACTGTCTTATGTGTCTCTCTCCCTCTCGCTCTCGCACAGCTGTCAATCGCTCTTGTTTCCTTGGTGCTTTGTCATTTTGTACGGTGTGCTGATTAAAAGCAGTTTTTTGGTGCAATCGCAGTATTTATTTATTTAAACCTTCAGAACCAACTTTTAGCCAGCCCCTCAGTCCAAATCGTAAATTTAACAGTAAGTAAGTAAGTAAACTCTTTATTGTGCAAGATAAACATAAAACAAGTACAATTGACAAAAACACAGATAAGTACATGCATAAAGCCACACCCACAAAAGATACATGCACAAAGTCTTAGCCCTATTATCCTAAAATCTATAGTAATAGTAATACGGGCTATGAATACTTAAGCTGCCTTGTTCGCTGCCGGAATAGTTTTCGTTTTGTTCGTTAATTAGTGTGCATGACGGCTCCAGTTGGTTTCATGCTCTTAGTTATAGTCGCAAATCTAGTTTACTGTCCGGAACAAAGTTACCTTTACATGGAACACAATAAATTTTAGACCTTGTGTCCTCGTGTTACAGGATGACGGTATAGTGTGGGTTCTGGATTTTCCGGACTACGTTCAAGTTTTTGATTTATAAGCAAGCTAGGGCGCATTGCGGAATATTCTGAGTAAATAACCTGTTTTAGAACATTTCTGTTTATTCTACAGTCATTTTACGATGATCCCTGCACGTCTAGCACGACAGGGCACAAGAGTCGCGTCGCGCGCGAGATAGATTGCCCGTCTTTTTCTTACTGTTTGTTCTAGAAAGGGACGGGTAATCTCTCTCGCGCGCGACGCGACTCTTGCGCGCTGTCGTGCTAGCCGGGCTGTAAAAATTGCGTTAAAATTCTTAATACAAACAACAACATACATACATACATACATACATACAGTCACGCCTCTTTCCAATCAAACTTGCTGTTTTACGAAGTTTTTCTGCGTACTAATTGTTAAAAACAGTCCCGAATTTGAATGCACTTATTTCTGTTAAGCGGGAATTTCGCATTTTCCCGGAGAATATGTTTTAGTATTAACTACAATCATCTGCAGGTGTGACGAATTTGAAGAGTCTATAGTCTTATTACAGTTACTGAGAAACATAATAAGCCTCATTTATTCCATATCTCGAGGGAATTCCAGAAAATCCCTTCATAATGCTCCTCTGGGATACTCAAGATTTACATCTGCCAAATTTCAAGTTCCTAGGTCCAGTGGTTTAGGCTGTGCGTTGTCTGTCAGTCAGTCAGTTACGGTACTGTTTTAGAGATATAGATAGTCAAAATGGTGCCAATGGGCAACACAGGGGTGTATTACAAATTCGCCCTCTGGCCGCGTGTACTGACGAGCAAAATTTATAGTTACATTATACGGAGTCTTGTATGGAGAGAGAGTCGTTATTTTTGCTCGACAGTGTATATGTGGTCGCGCCCGTACGTGTCTCCTTCGCTGCCGCCCTGCCTTGCGATTCGTGATACTGAATAGTAATCAGACGCGTAACCTTTTAACATATTTAGGGCGCGATACATGACTACGCGCGCTCTTTTTTTATGCGCGGAGATTTTAAAATATTGCTGGAAAAACAAGCCAGTAGTTTTTGAAGTCAAAACTTCTTTACCGGCACTGAGCGCTTTTTGGGATGGGTAAATGTTAAATCGCGTCAGGAGTAAGACGGTGGGAGAGTTTAAGTACCAGGAGCTTATTTTGAAATACGAATGACACTAGAGTCGCGTTCGATTTTTGAAGTGTACGTTGATTTTGTCGCTTTAACGTATGTGCGTTTGGCCTAGTGGTATAAGGTGTGGAATAACGGTGCGTTCTCTCAGGTGACCAGTTCAGAAAAAGTGTAGAAAAAGTTTTTTTTCTTTTTTTTTTGCACAATTTGTGCTTGTGTGTAGTTTTCACTTAAATTCTGCCGGCAATCCTGGAGTGCTACCCGGTATTTTTGCAAGGTTTTGTTTTACTTTTTAAAAGGCCACTTTAAGCGTCATTAGCGGCGTAGAGGTTGAAAGGGGAATCAAAATAGTGATGGGTTGTGAAGCCTACGATATGAAAGAAAGAAAGAAAGAAAAAAGTTAAAGTTAAGTTAGTTTAAGTATGAAGACTGTATGACAACATGAATAATAAAGGAAATTTCGTAACAAGTAAAAACACCAGGCCCCTATTTCACGAACGCGACGATTGTCGACGACGTGTGACAATCCTGTTCAATACCGGTTGGCTTCATCTTGTGTCTTCTTCATCTTGTGTCTTCTTCAACCTCGACATTGGCGGCATCATCGACAGTATCGATGGCGCTATTTCTTTTTAAAAATTGAATTGACATCATTTCATATTTCTGAACCTATAATTTTAATGGCTCTCTGTATTTTGTTTGAAAAGATGAACATGCTGACAGTTTAATTTTTTCGCTATGGTTTGTATTTAATTTATTAATTTTTGCTTATTCTAAAAGGGCGTAACTCCGATACTATCACAGAATAGACACTTATCCTTTTGTCTTTTCTGTATAGAAAAAAAACTGACATCAATTTCAAATTGTCAATGTCAGGCCTTATTCTCCGATATTCGATTTTCTAGGTTCGCTTCGTGCTGTTCCGCTCATACTAATAGTCATTAACTTGAGAGTGAGAGAGAAGGTATGCAACGAACTTCAAAAATAGAGTTTCAGAGTTGCCCCCCTTGTACTTTGAAGTTGTCAAAGTCGCTTATTTTTTCTCGTGAAAAAGCCAAAGGCATTTCACCTATCCTGTGGTAGAATTGGTAAAATTAAGACATGTTTTTAATTAATTTTTATTTTCTATAATAAGCAATATTAAAATTATATAATCACTAGCTGCTGCCAGCGACTTCGTCTGCAAAGAATTCGTTTATCGTTATCCCGCGGGAACTACGCAATTTTTCGGGATGAAAAGTAGTTTATGTGCTATTCCAGACTTTTCTCTATCTATGTGCCGAATTTCATCCAGATCCGTTGGGCCGTTCTGGCGTGATTGAGTGACAAACAAACATCCATGCATCCATCCATCCATACTTTCGCATTTATAATATTAGTTAGATATTGCAGTGATCAAGAGGCAAAATGCTTTCGAACCATATATACATTTTCAGGTGTTATAAAAATGAAATGTTGTCAATTGGCTTCATCTTGAATGCGCATTCTATTTCGAATTAGCACATGTCGCCGACAATTGTCGAGTTGTTGAAATAGGGGCCTGGAAACGGCTTCTACCTTAATTGATATGGAGCAACTGACAATACAAAGATAACAAATTCAAAAACAAAAATAAATTAGAAAAAATAAGGAGTTCGCGACAGGTCGCTAGCCGCATCATTATGGCTATCTAAACTTTTCTGGGACGATGAGGTTCCCCAAGGTGTTGCACAAAAATGGCATGCTATAATAGTTTCATTACCAGAGCTAAACAATTTGCGTACTCCTCGTTGCGTCAAGAAGAGGATTTCACATATTTACTGACTCTTCTCAAACTGCGTACGGCGCGTGTCTATTATGTTCGCACAGCTAGGAGCGAAGGAATAACTACCAGGTTGCTGACTGTAGTGTAATTTATTTATGTATGGATCTTTAGTTATCCGAAATAAATTAATATTATTATCATTATTACTGATGGCAAAAAGTCGAGTAGCTCCTATTAAACCCGTAACTATACCTCGGTTGGAGTTGTGCGGAGCGTTGATTGGAGCACAACTCTATAAAAAGGTCCAAACGTCTCTTCGCATGACCGTGGACAGTTGTACTTTTTGGACCGATTCTATGATAGTTTTGAGGTGGCTCAGGATGCCCAGTATGCCCAGGATGAACAGTACCCGGCCATAAATGCACTTCGGTCTTTAGAAAGGGACAATTGGAATCACGTAAGTTAGAGCAACACAACGCTCCAACAAATTAGACGAGAAGACCGATGCGCAAACTTTATGTCCGGGTCCTGTAAACATATTTTTATTTATAATCTATTTATTTTAGCTAGATACTAAATTGACAATTGCAAATGTCAAATTGTGTAATAACGATACCAGCTTTTATTGTTTAGTGGTGTACCCGAAACCATCGACAATGTTTGTGGTCTGAATACAAGAGGTTTGGTCATGTTATATTTTAAGAAAAAAATACGATTGTATCATAATCAAGCAAATTTAAAGGTTTATTAGTTTATTACACTAGCTTATACATACAAAAATCTATACTAAATTTAATTTATCGTTAACTTTCGATAGTGGTGGCACATCACTATTTTTGAATTGCAAAAAACAGGCAACACAGGTAATGTCATTTTATTATCTAGCTAAAATAAATAGACTATACTTTTCAAGCAGCTACTACGTTATTCCGTTTATTTCTAAACCAAAACTACTCATATTGCATGCATAGTATTTTCAGCTCGCATACTGCCTTTAAATATATTTCAAGATCAAAAAATTCCCATTTCAATCCGAACCAAGTACTCCCAGTAAATTGGATCTTACAAAATAATTTCTTCCTCTAGCCAAATATACAAATCTTGTAACCATATTCGTACACGATTTTTGTACAAGAGCATACCAGTTTATTTGGACACTCGCTTAGAAACGTAACTTATGATGCTGTAGGTCATAATACGCTGGTCGAAATGTGGTGGTACTGTAGAAAATACCAGTTTATTCAGACACACTGATGTAACCTTACACTAAGAGGATAAAGGTCGTAGTAAGATGGTTGTATAGTGTTACGTTGGAAGTAGTGCCACACAAGATCGGATTTGCTCAATAAAGCATTCGAAATTTTCGTCAGGTTTAAAATTTCATGGCTTGGTAGTTCCGAGAGTTGGACGGAAGACCAGCTAGCTTATTACGTAACTCGCTCGCAATCGCCATCGTGTTCATTTTGACAGTTCTTGTATGAATGTGACAGCTAGCTGATTCCGATGCCAATTGTCAGCCCATACATGAACTGTCATAATGAAGACGATGGTGATCGCGAGTGAGTTACGTAATAAGCTACCTGGTTAAAGTCGCGGGTTCACGGTGGTTCCAAGCCGCTTCCAACCGAGGCAACTGGAGGTCTATGGAGGCCTATGTCCAACAGTGGACGTCCTATGGCTGATATGATGATAATGATGATGATTACGAAATAACGGTTAATGCGGAAATGCTTTATAATGAGGCATAGTTTTATTTCTATACCAGATTTTTTATCAATTTAGCTCAATTTAGTTTATTAGTTCAGGGTATTTAAATAAATTATTTTCCCTTTGTTATATTTAGCCTATAAGTTTGTTATTTGTGACATATTGTGTAAAATAAATAAATATTATTATTATTATTATTATTATTTTTAATTTTTGTTACCTACAGGAATGAAAATAATTGTAGATCATCATCACTACATAGCATAAAACAAAGTCGCTTTCTCTGTCCCTATAGTATGTCCCCTATGTCTCTATGTATGCTTAAATCTTTAAAACTACGTAACGGATTTCGATGCGGTTTTTTTTTATAGATAGAGTGAATCAAGAGGAAGGTTTATATGTATAATATTATACATGCATAATATACCGTGCGAAGCCGGGCCGGGTCGCTAGTTATTAATAAAAAAAACCTGTCGATAGAAGCCTCTCATAGTAGTAAATGTTGTAGTGACAAGTTCACAAGGAAAATCATGTGACGTTTACTGTGAGAACGTTCTACGGTGAGTCAATAATCAAATTGTTCGGTACCTCCTGCTTTCATCGGGATATAAACCCGAAATCCACTGGAATCTGAAACTGTGCAGTCAGTGATACCAGAGCAGAACCATTAAGCTATCCCATTTATGTTTTTTAAGCTCGCTAACGTTTTAAAAGCCCAACTTAACTGTCACTGGCCAGTAAGGTCTTTAGATATCTAAGCCGTTCGATTTTTAAATTATATCGGCTGCAGGCACTCGGCGGGAGTAGATAACACAATTGAAATGGAAATGGCCAGTGTCAGCTGCTATGCAAACGAACCTGGAAAATTTAAATTTGGAGTTCTCTCATGCATGTAAGGCTATGCGCATTTAATTAATGTTAATATGAATACGTGAATATTTTTTATTAGTTTTTGACATCCATAAACTTTGCTTATTTTTAATTTATCATTTGTATGGGTATGTGGAAATAAGTTTTTTTTTTAGTCTCGCACTATTAAGCAAGCCTGTATTCAGCATTCACATAATTTTGCAACTCTAACGCCATCTAGTTCTTAAATGATGTACTGCTAAGACGAATGCTTAGCGATGGTCGGTGACGTCATCCTGCCAATCACGTATGTACTATTGAAGTTTCAAAACTCAGTTGCATAAAATATAACTTCTCGCCGTCTTTTCCTTCGGACTTTGGTCTCCAATAACACCTGTCTAAGTTTAAAAAAAAAACTTGACGACGTGATAAATGCCAAACGAAACTATTTTGGCTGACAGCGTACCTTTTTTGTTTTTTTTTCTACACGCTTTGACGTGACGCCTGACTAGTTGTGAAACGAATACAGAGCTTCATCATTTTTTATTCAGTCGTGGAAATATCCGCTTTAGGGGTTAATTGTTTCACTGAATAAAGCGCGAAATTTAGGATTAAACGAATTTTTTCAACGTTTAAAATGATAGCATACCATTGAGTTCGAGATAATTGTGTAAATTTTGACAAATCACATTAGCTCGTAAGGCTTTCCTCATCTTTAATTATTTCCTTTCTTAAAAATTTCAAGGAAAAATACTCTTTTAAGTGTCTTTTTTATGATAAATAATAACATTAAATAAAAATAATTAAAAATCCCCACGCATTTATAAAATAACTAGCTGTTGTCAGCGACTTCGTCTGCAAAGAATTCGTTTATCACTATCCCGCGGGAACTACGCAATTTTTACGCATCCAAATCGATCTGTCCGCTTGAGAACTACGATGCCGCACACACACACAATCGATGTCAAACTTAAAGGTAACTTATAAGTTACCTATACCTAAGTTGTATTATAAACTAGCTGTTGCCCGCGACTTCGTCTGCAAAGAATTCGTTTATCGCTATCCCGCGGGAACTACGCAATTTTCCGGGATAAAAAGTAGCTTATGTGTTATTCCAAATCATAAACTATGTCTGTTCCAAATTTTATCCAGATCCGTTAAGCCGTACTGGCGTGAAAGAGTAACAAACATCCATACATCCATACTTACAAACTTTCGCCTTTATAATAGTAGTAGGATAACAACTTTTTGCGTCAGGTGTTTCTTTGCCATAAAAGAGTTTTCCTCACATTTTGTCATAAATGACATTTTATTTTTTCATTTTATGTTCAGAGTTTACAGTGTAATGCACGTAAACGACTCATCCGAAAATTCCCGTTAAAATTGGCGCAAAAATCTAGCTTAAACAATTTTGTTTCATCCGAAGTGCTGGCATGTGAAAACACTCGTGTCTATGAAAAAGCTTAATGTTTCACTTTACGTGCTGGCTGGAATTTCGCGTTAGAACTTCTGGTGAAAAATAAAAAATAAAATTGGTGTCAAATTTGTTAAAGGTTTTTAAAAGTTATTTTTTAGAAAAAAGGTAAAGTTTAGCGTTGTAGAACTTCAAGCAGTACTTTATAGGAAATATGATAATGATACATCTAATCTAACTAATATTATAAATGCGAAAGTATGGATGGATGGATGGATGGATGGATGTTTGTTTGTTACTCAATCACGCCAGAACGGCCCAACGGATCTGGATGAAATTCGGCACATAGATAGAGAAAAGTCTGGAATAGCACATAGTCTACTTTTTATCCCGGAAAATTGCGTTGTTCCCGCGGGATAGCGATAAACGAATTCTTTGCAGACGAAGTCGCTGGCAACAGCTAGTACACATAAATACATACGACATCCATGACTCGGGCACAATACATTCGTATTCACCAAACAAATGTCTGCCCAACCGGGATTCGAACCCGGGACCTCTAGGTTCATAGTCAGGGTCACTAACCACTAAGCTATCCGATCGTCAAACTTCACTTAACAAAGCCATGACCGCCAAAACGTACTTTTGTTTGAAGCTCCATCAATCCATAACATTTTCCATGTATACCAAGTACTTGGCAGAGTTTGCTGCCGCGCTCGACTTGCCAAGTGGTTTACCGAATTTGGCCAAGTTTGGCCGGGCTCCTGATAAGTTTATTAGTTAAGATACAGATTGTTTGCGGGTTGGCCGTGTAATACACGAGACTGGGGAGCTAGGAAAAGTAAAGGAGGTACTTATTTATGTTCCTATTTCTCACAAGGCTAGACAGGTTTGGTCCACTTGCTACGATCCTGACATACCTCTTTCGCTTCATCCACATTCATCACTCTTCATACACGCTCGTTGGTTCCGGGTACTCCTGACCCATACATACATACGTACTGTCACGCCTCTTTCCCACAAGGCTAGAAGGAGACTACTTTGTTCCACTTGCTATGATCCCGACATACCTCTTTCGCTTCATCCACATCTATCAATCTTCAAACATGCTCGTCGGTTTCGGGTACTCCCCTGACCTTTTTCCAAAACGTCTTCTATTTTGTCACGGAACGTCCGTCCCCTCCCAAAAGCAGCAAGTAAATATAAACGTAAAATCCAGTGTTAGTAGAGATCTGCTTCTAAGAAAAATGTAGGCAATGTGTGGTAATTTTATATCGGTTATACACATAGATAGACAGAAATAAAATATACCTAGTTTTATTCCATTAGTTGTGCTATAACTGCTACCTTCATACGAAATTTCAAATTTCTAGAACAATTGGAAGTATCCTATAGGTTTTGGCACATCAGTTTGTATGGAAACACCTATGACTATCTATTGACTATCTTTTGATTGACTTAGAGAGAGAGATAGATTGATAGAGAGAGAGAAACGTATTCACACACATTCGCTACCTACGAAGATATAAATATAAAAGTAAGAAAATACAATATACTAAGAATAAGAATAAGAATAAGAATAAGAATAAATATTCTTATTCTTATTCTTATTCTTATTCTTATTCTTATTCTTATTCTTATTCTTATTCTTACTTAAGAATAATACTCGATATGGTGTAAAAATCACTAGTACCGATATGGTTTATAATTTCGACTTTATGCCTATCCGTGTTCCTGGGATTATGGGTTCTGAGGGACAAACAGACAGAAGAACGAGGTGTTACAACGGTTCTTTTTTTCAGAGGTACGTAACCCTAAAAATTGATGCCTGCTCCATAATTTTCTAACAACAGTTCTTACGGTTAATACGATTCAAGATACTTTTATAAAGACTCCAGTTCGTTGCAAGCCTGTTAGTAAACTCCGGAGTTGATCGCATTAGGCCCTTGTTATACTTAATCTGTTCAGATTTACATCTCCAACACGTTTTATACAAATAAGTTGAAGGACGAGGCAAAGTTTACTTGAACGAAATATCAACTCGATTTCTTCCTTTTATGATCACTTAATTTTCGAAGTTGAAATGTCAAATGGCTTTCTTGGGTGCATTACTGCCCTCATAGTTTAAAGGCGACTTTTCGACAAAAGCTAGTTTCGAGATAATCGCAAAAAACCTTGTTTTTCGAATTTCTACTAAATGGAGAAACTTTTTGCAGTTTTTCTTTCTGTGTGTGGTAGGTATGTGTATATACTTATTTAAGTCATAGTTCACATATTTCTAAACACATCGGTTTAATTTAAATTTGAAAAGAAAACTTTTAGTTTAGTATTAAGTTTTAAAATGTTTAGGCCGTACTAGCTAAAACGGGGGAAAACACACATTATGCGCCTTTCTTACTTAAATTTTTGTCGATACGATGTAGTCCTAGTCTACTCCGCTGACGTAAAGCGTAGAAACTAGCTAAATATACCGTATATGGTCACATACTGCCTTTTAACTAAGCAAAAATATGTATTACACACTACGATCCCAAGTTAAAGTATCATTTTGCTGTAATTCGGACTTTTTGGTTAGTATTGTAGTAAAATTGACACTAATTTTGTGTTTTGATCAGATTTTCGCTTGGCGTGCTAGTGTAAAAGTACCATTAAATACGAAACTCTCAGTATATGCGGTTTTATAGTTTAGTATTTATAGAAAAAATTGAAAGAATAGCCAGTTACGTACTTACAATTTTATTTAAAAAATAACAAAATAAATCTCCCTGTCTATTAATTAATCAAAACGAGATCCTTCGTTCACTTTTAACGATTCATAAAATTGTAAAAAAAAGGAAAAAAGAGGTTTTGAAAAAAGGGCAGATCAGGAGTACCCGGAGCCGAGCATTTATGAAGAGATTGATGAATGTGGATGAAGCGAAAGAGGTATGTCAAAATCGTAGCGAGTGGAACAAAGTAGTCTCTGCTTACCCCTATGGGAAAGAGGCGTGACTGTATGTATGTAGGTATGTATGTATGTAATTATAATTAAGCATTAAGTAATACCAATTTAATGTTAAACTGTGAAATAAACATTTTTAAAATCAAAATATCATAAATAATAAAGCAAAATGAGATCAATAATTTACAAAACAGAACTTTTTTAACTTAATAGTGAACAATATTTATCACACATTTAGGGCCGATTTTTCAACCGTCAGATAGACCCTATATGACAAATATCTCTATGGGTATCAGTCAGTTAAGGGAGTATCTGAGGATTCAAAAATCGACCCTAATTGAAATAGCTACCAAATACAGTCTTTGAATCATCCTTAAACAATATTATAACTTATTATTTTATTAACTTATTTGTCTTACTTAATGGTTGTCTGGAAGAGATTGCTACTAAGCGATAAGACCGCCTATTGTATACTTTGTTCTTTGTTTCTGTATTGTTTTGTACTGATTTGTGGTGTTCAATAAAGAGTATTTTTATGTATTGTATTATTTATTTATTTATTTATTTAAGGAGAACCAACAGCATTTAACACGTTATGCTTATACAATAATATAACTCAATAAGAGTCAATCATCCAGGCTAGACTAGGTGCCCGGGTTATCAATAAATGAATATGAATATGAATAGACTCTTCTGCAATCTCTTCCCAAAACTTGAGGCAATAAGCTGGCATGAACGGTCCGATTTTTCCAATTAAATTGTCATTTCTGTTAGACGCTATCCCCCGGTAACTATTTTATTTTATTTTTTTATTCGTTTATTCAGGACACCAACAGAGCACATACATAACATTGTTACATTTCAATAATTATTACAGATATTTATTTCATATGCACCCCAGCTATCATGTATTGTGATGTCATCATATATGGGCGATTGTGCACTACAAGGAATTTTACTGTCTGGAGTCCGATTTTTTACGGAATAGGTACAAACTGCCATAAAAATTTGTACCAACTCCGTAAAAAATCGGACTCCGGACAGTAAAATTCCTTACAGTGCACAATCGCCCTATCAATAATTTATTTCGCTTCATCGTCAGTAGTTTAATCAAAAACATTGAAAATTTACGCTCATAGTACAAATTACCTACTTGCCTTACTAGGTATTAAACCCAGGATGATTAACTCAAATATTAATTTGCCCCTTTTGAGATAGAAACGTCAAACCGCTTAAATATAAAGAAAAAACTCAAGCGATGTCGTTGTACAAAAGTACGTATGAACCATTATAACTGCCATAAGCTAAGCTAGAAAAACGTATTTACTGGTGAGGGAAAATATTTTGCGGGGCAATTTTAAAGTATTTATCGTGATCAACATGTCAATAATAAAAAGCACTAAACATTTGAACACTAAATTATTGATAAAACATAGTTTAAATCCCATTTTAAAGTATTTTCTCATATCTTGTCATTCGCTTAATGTTTCACGCATGAAAGCCGCCTCCGCTCGCGTACCGGCTACCAAGCAGTGCGCGCGCGCTCTGTCGCTCCCTGTCTATCGATATTTCTTAGCGCAGACGCTTGGCAGCGCATGGGGGGAATGGTGGCGGTTTGAGTATATTCGTCTTTGTTGACTAGTTCGCAGTACTTACGCCCATTTCACAAGTTTGATTCGTTTTAAGTAGAGCTCCACACAAAATAGGAAGAACGTATAGCAATTATACGTTTTTAAAAAATGGTATCGAGATCTAATAAAATAAACTGATACTAAGCAAAAAATAAGTATAAAGCATTTTATTTAAAAAAAAATCTATACGGTGTTTTACTTTAGGGTCAGATCTAATATTTTGCTAAAAATCCTAATCTTAAAGTACATATAGAGTGTTTTGCGCTATTTTTGTTTTGTTTTTGTCTTATACGTAGTTTTAAGCTTGACGTGGTGGATAAAATCTAATTCAAACCAGAGCATAAAAATCCGTATAATTGCATATACGTAGTTTATGATTGGCTTTGTTAAATCGTCGTTTTTTAGACTAGGAAAGCGTGGACAATTTAGGTTTATACGGCTTTTTTACTTAATTTATCTCGAAAACTAAGCCACTTATCGGAACATGGATTAGATAGATAGATTCAGCTCGATCCGTACATTACAAATACAATGAAATGTCATTTTTGGCAAAATGTCGAAAAGTCGCCTTTTACACTAAGAGGGCAGATTAGGTTTTTTAAGGTTTGCTACAGCAAAAAGAGCAAAAGTATACTTATATGATCAAGTTGCTAGGTGCCACAAAAGTTCTTTTGGGAATTCTGCTTTATCTAAACTTCAAGATTAAGTATAGGTCAATAACTTTAATTCCCGTCTTATCAAAAATATATGAAAAGGCATTTTACATGAGATTAGACGGTTTTTTAGCTAAACATAATATTCTAAAACAAGAGCAAAACGGGTTCAGAAAAAACAAATCGACTGCTTTGGCCTGTTACAAACTAAATGATAAAATTACAGAATGTATAGACAAGGGGCATTCCTGTTGGTGTACTATTTCTCGATATGTCTAAGGCATTTGATACTGTCTGCCACAAACGACTTCTGACCAAATTGGATAAATGTGGAATACGCGGACCTGCCTACTCATGGATTGCAAGCTACCTGTATAATAGACAACAAAGTACACAGATATGTAGGATCATAATATCATAAATAACCGGCTCTCGATATTCAACTCAAGTTACCAAATAAACAAATACGGAGTCCCACAGGGAAGTATCTTAGGGCCTCTTTTGTTCCTTGTTTACATAAACGACTTACCGGACTCGACAAAACATGATTGCATTTTATTTGCTGACGATACTTCATTAATAATTAAAGGTACAGAAACAGATAATTTTGAAAATGAAATTAATGTAGCTTTAAAGAATGTTGTAAATTGGCTAGAATTCAATAACCTTCAAATAAATGTAGACAAAACAAAGTTAATGTTATTTAAATCATATAAATCTAAGATTCATCAAGTTAATGTAAAATGTGATACAGAAAAGATTGAAGAAGTAAATAGTACTGTCTTTCTAGGTTTGACGTTAGATACTCATTGCAACTGGAAGGAACATATAGATACAATCTGCAATAAACTTAATAAATTCCTATTTGCACTTTGGCGCCTCAAACAAACGGTATCATTAAAAACTGCCTTATTAACTTACCATGGTTATGTTATGTCAATTCTAAGATACGGTATAATAATGTGGGGCAACTCTGTTGACGCCGATCGTGCTTTTATTGTCCAAAAAAAGTGCATCAGAACTCTTTGTGGAGTAGGCCCAAGAGAATCCTGTAAGCCCTTATTTGTCAAACTTAATTTGTTGTCTTTACCTTGTCTCTATATCTATGAGATAGCCATATTTGTAAAAGCCCATCCGGACCTATTTACTTTTGTCAAAGACAAGGAAACAACAAGGAGTCACAGACGATGTAGGTTAGCACTACCAACTTGCAACAGACTTGTACTCAGAAGAAAAAGTGTTCATAATATGTGTACAAACATTTTTAATAAAATACCAAGCGCCTTTAGAATATTACCTTGTCGCGAATTCAAAACCACCTTGCGCAGAATGTTGACTGAAAAATGTTTCTACAGTATTAACGAATTTTTAAACCACAAATTTGAAGATTTGCATTGCATGACAAAAGATTGTTTAGTTTAGTTTATTTTAAGAAAATTTATTTGACATTATATTCAATGACATTAATAGTTTTATCTTAATAAATTCACAATGACATTATATAAATTTTATGGGTATCAAAGATAATGTTATTCTTATCGACCGAGTGACTCAATCACTGACCTTAGATTTTCACATGCCTCACTTGGCTGAACATGTTATGGGCAGCAATACTATTTATAAGATCTTATGTAACCATATCGTCGGCTGTAGGTCTAATTGGCGTAACTGACAAAATACGCAAAATGAGTTGAGTATACAGTTTTGTTCAGAATTTTCCGCTCTTTCGAATGGTATTATTGAAAAAATTCTAGCTTTAAAAAAATGTCCCTTACTCTAATTTTTTTTAAGGGGTTCTTGTCGGATCAGCTTCACAAAAACAATGTATCTGAAAAAATATCAAATATAGCAACAAAAAATGGTGTATTTACCGCCGCCAGCCCACTTTGAATAAGGTAAGGATCTTTTCAATCAACGAATTACCCTTACATGGTTAATTATCGAACAAACACGTAATAAAACTTGCCTTACACTAATATCTCAGTTATTAAAAAAATACTCATCGCCTTTACATCAAACGGACTGCAAGTGTTTCGAAATATTTGTCCCTTACGCCGATTTGCATTCCCATACTTTAAGCAGCGCTAACGTTACACCAATTTGTTTCGAATTACATTTGAGTTTATTGTCTGTTACGCTAATTTGATGTGAATTGCATTTAGTTTCATTTTCCGTTACACCAATTTGATTGTGAAACTAATGAATATTTTATCCGTTACCTTTATTTACAAGCACATCATACTTCATAACACAAGATAAGAGCGGACGTGCTTACATTATTGTTATCCTTTTCTATGCCACAACGTCTTATGAGTGTGAAAGAGAGGATGCGACACACAGCGCACGGGCATCAAAACAAAGCTCTGTTCGTTAAGCTCAGTGCACGTTCACCTGTCGTTCGGTTTATTAACTACAACCTACCTTCTCATGATATCATGTACGCAAAAAAAATACTTACCTAACGATATCTAAATATTTTTTTTCTGAGTTCGTTATAGTTAAGATAATTCTGATGAAACAATAAATATTAAACAAAAAAAAAATAAAAAAAATGGGGGCGAAGCCTCGGACAACAGCAAGTCAATATAAAAATGTTACTTGTGTGTATAGATTTAATGCAAAAATATCAGTCACAGTAACACTCGATGGATGGTCACATTGATATAGGATTGTAATAAATGTAAATGAAAGCACTGACGAATCTGACGATAATATGTCTGACTGTTACACGGATTATGTAATGTGAAAACGGAAAATGTTGAAAATATCGATCCAAATATGCAGTAGGTAAAATCACAATGTTAAGTCCCTATAAGTATACTAAACGGGCCTACCTTGAAAACCTTTTATGTCATTTACATCCCTGTCAAATGCATATTTACTTACATACAAATTTTCATACTACATACCCCGTAAGTAGATGTTGTTTTTAGGTAGGCAGGTATTGAGTTTTATTCTTGTAAATATTTCCCAATAAGCTTTATTTTGTTGTACACTTTATATTTTAAAGTGAATATAATGCTTTGTTTGTAATTTGTTTATAGTAGTATATTTATGATAATTATACTTATGGCAATAAATCTGTATTTTCAAAGTTACCGAAGGTGGCTGTAACATCTCAATATTATACAATACATTTTTCACTTTGACACTTGACACTAAACAGTAAAGTTCCATATTAATGGATATGAACACGTCACTCATTTAATAAAATCATTGATTGACAGTTCGGGTGCCATCGTATTCCAATTGAGATCAGAGTTTTCTACTTCGCTACATCTCACTACATCTGTATTGTTGATCAATAGGTAGTAGGTAAAAAATATTTACCGCTAATGATGCGGTATGGGTGTGGGTAAATTGTTAATACGTACCTATTGTTTTATTTGATAAGAATAAAAATAATAATAAATTGTTTTATTCCAATCAATAGAAGTCAACTCTTACAATATCCAAACAATATTATTGCACGTACGGGGCAAAAACAACCACAAACATTCTTCCAATACATTTTCATATGTCTTAAATGGTTTAAAAAACAAAAAACAGTTTTAATATCGCTTTACACTAAAAGGGTGTACTTCTTTTTTGTTCAGGAATTCCTTTATACTATTTTGTTTTCATGTTATTGTTTTCAACCATTGTCATACACCACTTTGTATTTCATGTATTTTTTCATAAATCCCTTTGCACCATTTTGTATTCAATACTTTTTTTTCGACAATCCCTGTACACTATTTTGTATTTCATGCATTTCTCTAACTAGTCCTTTACCCTGTTTTTGTCATTATTGTTGGTTTCAACGTAGAAGTCAATTCCACGTAAGGGGCAAGACTGCAAAATACTTGGCATGTAAGGGACGTTACTTTCGAAACAAATTGATGTAAGGGAAATCTAATTTCTAAAATAGGCGCAATACTTTGATAAATGATACACAAAAGGATAGAGCACTAAAATCTAAGATTATGTGTGAAATCCGATCTGAAAAAGGTACGTTATAAAAAAAGTTGTGAGCAATTTAGTCCGAAAAAAAACTTTGATTGGCTCTCCTGAAAAAACGTATTTTATCAGTTACGCCAATTAGACCTACAGCCGACGATATGTTCATTGTGAGTAAAAATTATTATTATTATTTATTATTATTTAACCCTGCAGCGCATGCAGTTCCTCATATGGCACAACCACAATATTTGCAAATTGTGTCTAAAGTCAGGAGGAAAGGGAATCACTTTTGAGGATAAACACTTATTGGATCACGCAAGCAATGCAGGCGGAAGCACTCATGATTGTCTTAAAATTATAAATTCTTTATTTACTATCCTTATTCTTTCCTTCTATTTCAAGGCTCTGGCAATTATAGATTGGGCCTCTTTACAGTTCCATTTAATTCCTATTTCGTGGGAATAAAAAAAAAAACCTTTTTAGTGTACATATTATATAGATGTGCAACGATCGTTGTGGTACAATAATCCTTTGGGAAAATGGGGGATGAAAAGTAGCCCATGTATTATTCTGGTTACAACCAGCTATCTTTATACAAAATTTAATCAAAATCCATCTAGTCGTATAGCATGTAGGAGTAGGTAAGTCGTATTTAAAATATCAAAAACGGCGTCACAGATAGTTTTTGCCCGCAAATAACCTATGTATCATTTTAGACACGAATTACTCGACAATAATTCTTTGACAAGGAGGAAAAATTGCCTATCTATGGACAAAATAATTGGTCAAGCGTGAATAGACGAACTAACAAAGGTCCAATAAACTAGTTAATTATTTTAATCTAAAAACTACAAAAAACAGTTCATTCAATAAAAATACTCCTTCTGCTGACGCGTAGGTACCTAGTTTAAAATTCAAATAGAAAAACTATTTTTTTTTATGCATTTAAATAGGTATTTAGACATTTCCGGAATGAACAGTTAAAGGCCAAATCCATTATGACTTTCGTTTATTTTAAGACTTTATGCTTAGTTTCAATGAATTTGATATATAAATTTACGGTCAAACCAATGAAACCTTGGGCCACTGTATCGTATAACCTTATCGCAATAATTGGCTTTGTCTGTCATTGTCAAAGCACTCCGACTTTCATTGTGGAAAGGTTCTACAGTGGCCTAGTTCCGTTTGGCTGACCGTAGACGGAGAGTCGGCTGTTGGCAGTTACTTTGCAGCCAGGCAGCAGAATATCCATAATATTATAGAAAGAAACATCGGGATAATTTATACTCCTCAGTACCGGCAGAAAGTGAAAACTACACACACGCACACTCGCGCAAAAAGAAAACAAAGAAAAAAAAAAACTTTTTCTACACAAGTTTTTATGTGGTAACGTGAGAGAACGCACTGTTATTCCACACCTTATACCACTGGGCCAAACGCACATACGTTAAAGCGACGAAATCACACTTCAAAAATCGAAAGCGAAGCTTCATTCGTATTTCAAAATGAGCTCTTAGAGGATTCTGATATCCTGGTACTTAAACTCTCCGTCCGTCTTACGCCTGGCATGAGTTTAACATTTTTTACCCATCCCAAAAAGTGCTCAGAGCCGCTGAAGTTTCTACTTCACCCCTATATCATACCCGTATTTTACTCAGCAGTTTAAAAAACTGCTCGCAATCCTATTGCTCCTACAGAACCTTAGAACAAGCGCAATTCAGCAAAATAACCGTTGGCGCTTTGCCATCCGTGCCATAGATTATGGGACGACCTCCAAACGAATTTGAACAAAATACCCCTGAAATAATTAATTTGGTGTGTTTATCATTTTAGGACGCGCATTCTGTCGCGATTTTAGGTAATGAATGTGCTTTTTATTTAAATGGGCGAGTCGTTTGAAGTTGAATGTTGTAGGGACATTATCCTGTTGGAATAACGACGTTATACAAAGGACAAGAGTGACCATTCGAAATGCAATGCGTGGTAATGAAGCCAACCGGTGTAGATTCTCGTCGAGTTTGTAATGTAAACAGAATAGTCACAGTCATGTCACCGACTATTGTCGCTTTGGTGAAATATGGACATTTACAGACTTATTCATAAAAAATCCTTAATTGAGGTTTGATCAGTCTATTAGTTAACAGACTGATTAAGCTTATTTGACAGTTGTTAAAAAGTATGATTCATGAACGCTTGCTAGCAGTCTGTTAGCTAATGAGCTGCTTATGAATGGATTAGACGCGTTATGTTGTCGCCTTGACAAATCATAGACCAAAAATGGCCTTTTAGTGAATTAAAAAAAAAGTTGAGAGCAGTGGCAGCGAATTAGCGGGAAACCAGCGAATTAACACGACAGACTAGGCAGTGTGGATCTAGTTTCCTTTACCTTTCCCGGAGGGAATAAAAACTTAAAACAAAAAAAGCTGTCTTGCGTATGGTTTTGCTCTTGCCAAAATCAGCTGTTCACATGTGTGGCGGCCATTTTGTGAGTTAGCAGAGAGATAAAGTAGGGTCTACGGTCCGCTAACTTTCGGAAGACTTAACAGACCCTTGATGGACTGATTAGCGCTAATTGACGTTTATGAATCATGTTTTTTTGCATCGGTCCTATAGCGAGCTTATAGCGAGCCTCTAACTTTTTATGAATAAGGCTGTTAAACTTTACACATTTTGAAATTTACCATGAGCTTTTCGGTGAAGGAAAACATCGTGAGGAAACCGGACCCAATTCCAACAGTAGGGCCTTGTGCAAGGTCCGTCCGGATCGCTAATCCTACCGCTAAGCAGCAGTGCTTGCACTGCTGTGTTCCGGTGTGGAGAGTAAGACAGCCGGGGAAATTACGGGCACAAGAGGCATTTCATCTAAGTCCTCTAGGTTGGCAACGCATCTGCAATCCCTCCGGGGTTGCGGGTGTCTACGGGCAGTGGTGATTGCTTACCATCAGGTGACCCACTTGCTCGTTTGCCTTCTTATTCACATTAAAAAAAAAGAAGCTTTAGTTACCCTTTTAGGTTGGAAGGTCAGATGGCAGTCGCTTCTGTAAAAACTAGTGCCTGTGCGCCAAATCTTGGGATTAGGTTGTCAAAGCGGACCCCAGGCTCACTGAGCCGTGGCAAATGCCGGGAAAAACGCTAGGAAGATGATGTAATAGAGACTAGATTAGTTTGACTCAACACTCTCGAAGAGGTTCACTTTGAATGTCGATCAATATTATAGAAAACAGTTCTCCACTATTATTCAAAAATCCTGAAAAACGTTTACTAAGTTAAACGTTTACGCTATTAAGTCAAACTTACCCAGCAATTTTATTCCGTATTCCGGAACAATTCTAAGATACAATACAATAACTCTGTATTGAACACCACATTTAACAATCAAAACAGAAAAAAGGTATAGGTACAGAAGTAATAAGGTAACAATAGGCGGCCTTATCGCTACAGAGCGATCTCTACCAGGCAACCATAATGGACCGGAGAAAAGAACAGATCTGAGCAGGTGGTGCAATTTAGAATATATATTAAATATACCTAAGTAGTGAAAATACATACATACTAATACACATAATACACGAAATAATACACTATACATGAAACACATTTATAATAAATGGAGATATACATATATAGACACATACACACATACATAAAAAGAAAACCAGCTATAAGAATCATGGACAGGATGACAGATACTTACTCTATTTAGGGCCTGTCTCACTACTCTCTGTAAAGTTCCTGATATCTTAAGTGTCAGTTATCTTTGATTCCCTCTCTATTTCTTACTAAAAACCAGAGACGAAATATATAACCGACACTTTAAATATCAAGGTTTTAACTGAGAGTTGTGAAACAGGCCTTTAATGCCGCATGTTGTGTTATCGTAATGTTAATACAAAAGGAGTCTTTCATTATCAAATTAATGTTCCTTGCACATCTGAAAAAACACAAGCAACACAGTTCTTATTTGTTTTGCATTTTTCAGGTCTTGAATCAGTGAAAAACTTATCAGCGCAACTTTTTCCACAACGAAAACCAAACCATGACGTCCTAATTCCGACGCAGTTCAAGTTTTAGCTGTCACTTTTAGTATGAATCTGACAGCGAGCGAACCTAAACTCCTTCCGGGTCATGGCTGTTCATATGACTGAAGGTGGAAACACATTATTAACACGCGACGCGACCCGATGCAACGAATGTATGCGTATGGCGTCGCGTCGGATGTTCATAGTGTGGTTCTGGTCATAGAAAATAATACAATTTGATTCAACTCAACACGCGTCGCGTTGCATCGGGTCGCGTCGCGTGTTAATAATGTGTTTCCACCTTGAATGTCCAAATGGTTCGAATACCTCTGAATCGCATTAAGACGTCATGGTAAGGCCCCTGGAGTCTCTGAATAAAATTATTCCAGAACACATGAGCAGGCGCAATGCATTACGTAATCTAGAACCTTATGAAAAAAAACAATCCCGCTTTTTTTATCCAATCCGAACTCCTTTTAATTAACTCAACCCTAAATCTTGTAACGTTGAACAAATGAATAATTAACGCTTCAATTTATTAATAAACATCTGCCTGCTAAACTTTCTTGTCCTTGGCTGGTATCATGCAAAATGAGCCAAGTTTTTAGTTAACTAATTAATTCTGGCGCACGCCGTTATCTGCCCACGGTGCCTGTTGCCGCGTGGCGGACGGCTTTATGCAACTTGAGCCAAGATTGCCAAGAATACGGAACAAGATTTATGCTAAATGAGAACCATCGTGACAACCGTTTGAAGTGGTCTTGCTTCTTTTCCCGCGGGATAGCGATAAACGAATTCTTTGCAGACGAAGTCGCTGGCAACAGCTAGTATTATTATAAATGCGAAAGTTTGTGACGATGTGCCGATGTGAGTGAGTGTGTATGTTTGTTCTTTCTTCACGCTGAAACGACTGGACGGATTTGGATAAAATTTGAAATGAAGATAGGTGGTACCTTAGATTCATAGGCTACTTTTTGTCCCGGAAAATTGCATAGTTCCCGCGGGATAGCGAGAAACCTGCTAATTCTACACGGATGAAGTCGCGGGCAGAAGCTAGTCAATTAATATTTACAATAGTTAAAATTATGGATCCGCATAGAAAACCGATCGTGCACCCACAATTTGGAATACCATTGACAGCCGCGTAATGTTATTATTTTTTTGGTGCCGAGGCGCTTGGCAAAGGACTAGCGCCAGCCAGCCACCAATAGCCAAAAAGGTTATAACCCTTTTCAAATTATTAAATAGAAATGAAAATGAAGGCCCCGTGTCGAGAATTTCCCGGTTCTGGATCCCGCGAACAATATTATATTAGTATAGTAGTTATTGTATACCTTCGTACGTAATGATCTTCTCGTTTTTATTTGTTTCTTTTTTTTTGTTTTTTGTGTCAATTTGTCACTTCGTTAAATTCAAAAACGTTAATTTTAATGTTTTTTTTTTTTAATTTGCACTAATAAGTCAGGGTGTCGGCTGAAAACCAGCGCTGCGGGCGTCGCCCTCGGGACCGGCACCAGCAGCTTATGCTGACGCCTACACCTTTTGTCACAAACCGTTTGGAGTATTTTTACTTAATTTGTAGTTTTTTGTAAATCTGTTTTTGTGGCAATAAATTGTTTTTTCTTTCTTTTCTTTCTATTATTCAAAATACTTGCACATTATGTATGTATAAGTACTTTACCTAATAGTGATCTTGCATACGGCCGTCCCAGCACCAAATGTTGAGTTACGTCTTCGCGCGGTAGCGTGCCCTATCGCGAGAAGATGCTGGCAATTAGACACGGGCGTTAACGCTGCATGGGGCTTTACGTGAACTAAATGTAGTACAGGGTGTTAGGTAACTTAGCAAAGTAAGTTTAAGGTTAAGTGCAAATACAAGTTATCTGGGATTGTTCCGAAATAGTGATGGGTTGCTAGACGGCCTATAACATGATTCCTAAGATTTAATTGATTTTAATTTTGATTGGGTACCTATAAAGATTAATTTAAAAGCTGATAATGAAGGTGAGTTGTGGACAAGCTGGACAGAGAAAAGAACAAATGAAGAAGTTTTGGATTTGGTGGGGGAAAAGAGATCGCTGCTGAGGAAGATTGAGAATAGAAGAGGAAGTATGCTGGGACTGACACGACATGACGATTACATAAAAACTTTGATAGAAGGGAAAATAGAAGGAAAAAGAGGCAGAGGTAGGCCGAGACAACGTGCATTTATGGACCAAGCAAAGGTTAATCAGTCGTATCAGGAGCTCAAAGCTGTGGCGTAGAGAAGAAGTGAATGGTGATTACTCCACCGACAAGAGTTGCAGGCTTATTGTCTAACTCGCTTGCAATCGCCATCGTGTTCATTTTGACAGTTCTAGTATGAATGTGACAGCTAGCTGATTTCGATGCCAATTGTCAGCCCATACATGAACTGTCAAAATGAACACAATGGCGATTGCGAGCGAGTTAGACAATAAGACTACAGAGCCTCTAGTGTAAGTTTTCACACAAACAAACTTCTCGAACGCGTTCACGTAACAAAAGTCTCAATTACTATGGAATAATTGGCAGCGCCACTTGCGGATCGAAACGGCAACTAAAATTTCTCATAGTATTTGACATTTTAACGCAAACGCGGTCGAGACGTATTTTGTGACCGCAAACTTACACTAAGCATACTGGGTTCTTAAATTTAGGAGAGAAATAATTATTTATTTAATGGTAATTCGTTAGTGCAGAATATTTGCGACGCTTGTTCATTTGGGCTTCTTCGGCAGCTACTCCAGCCCTTAGGTCCTTGTGCTTTGTACGTGGTACCTTAAAAAAACCGGTTGTCCATAAAGTTGGTTTACGGACGATAGTTGTACTTTTGGGGGTAGGCTAAGTTACGCCATCTATCAGCACTTGGTTAAATCGCTTAGTATCTATCAAATCAATCTATCGACCCTCAAAGTGAGATACGCAAAGTGGTTGCGACAACAAGCAACAGATGTCGCTATTTGCGACACACACTGACGTCAGTAACGTTAGTATGAGTCATGCTTCATCGTGAGTGCGGCCGGCGTTCATAGATATAAAGGACATTATCATATTATATCACGTCAATAATGAGTTCTTATAACGTTCCCTATTTCATCTAAAAACATTAAGTAGAAAGACGATTCGTAAACATTGTCAATTGCCTTATTCCCACGTCGTACCATGCTTACATACGTCACCAGGCAGCGTTCGGCAAATAGATTTACCTATTTACATTGGATTACTAGTTGAAAGGGCTTACTTTGACAGCTTTCAAAGGGTTTGCGTGTAAAGAAAGCCCTCGGATTGGCGTAATTCTGTCGTGTGTTGTCAACCAAAGAGGTGTGAAATCGTAAAATTTGTTTGAACAAGGTAAGCGATGAGGCGTGAATACGTTTTTGCTCTAAGTATATTGAATCGTTTATGTTTTATTTGTCTGTTTGTATCTTATTACTATGTATTTTTCTGGTTCTGTACCAAGGATAAAGGGGAACCTATTACTAAGACGCTACTGTCCGTCTGTCTGTCTGTCAACTGTGTGGGCGTATAGGTGGAAAGGGGAATTAGAATAATACATACATACATATCGTCACGCCTCTTTCCCACAGGGGTAGGCAGAGACTACTTTGTTCCACTTGCTACGATCCTGACATACCTCTTTCGCTTCATCCACATTCATCAATCTCTTCATACATGCTCGTCGGTTTCGGGTACTCTTGACCTGGCCTTTTTCCAAAACGTCCCCAATTTGATCATGGAACGTCCGCCTAGGCCTTCCCCTCCCAACGCACCCATTCACACTCCCCATATAAATCTGTTTAGTTAATCTTCTTTCATCCATCCTCTCTACGTGACCAAACCAACTAAGCATACTTTTTTCTATCCTAGTCACTATATCTTCTTTCACACCAGCACGTTCCCTTATCACACTATTCTTGCTTAATACACACAGTCATACATACCTACACAAAATAAATGACTGTGTGTATTAAGTTCGTTTTTATGAAAACGATTATTTACATACAAACAGTCCAAGTTAAATAAAAGTTTGTTATAATTATAAAACACTTTTGTACAAGAATTTTGTTAGAAAATTTAAAACAACAATCACTCCACGAAATTTACAGTAAATGTTAAACGTAAAATTATTTCGTCACAATCCCACATTATGAAACAGACTGAGGTTAAACAACAAAAGTTTTAATTAGACAAGGTCCTAATGAGGCAACTGAATGTTACAAATAAAACTTTTTCAAATTAGGCGCCGGTCAGTTTTGCGCTCGGCTTATTATGGAACGGACTCATTTTTGCACCAACCATAATTACGTATTCAAACTATTCTTTAGCACAATTTACCTAGTACTTATATACTTACCTTCTTTTGCTTTGTGTGCAACAACATAAATAAAATAAAAATAAAAATAGCCTTTATTCACTAAAGGTGGCCACTGACGAGCCTTCCAACAGTCCAAATAGCGTGGCTGCATTCCAAATTCGGTCCGTGAATGTCAAAAACGTTAATGTTTTTTTTAAACGGCATCCTGATCGTGGATTTTCATTTGGATTGAAATCCAGCACGCCACTCCATTTGGTCGTATAGGCGTGGGGTGCACTACATAAATACGAAAAACTATCATTCGTTCTGCACATATATCGATTATCGGAATCACGAATTTCATAGTTCCGATTATTATTATAATTCCGACGGTTTTGAAACTCCGAATATAAGTATTCCGATTTTCCATGATTTTCAAAATTCCGAATTTCAATACACCGAACAATAACAAGTCCGACTGAATAATAATACGAAATATCAAAAATACGAATTCCGATTATTAAAATACCGATTTTCAAAACTCCTAATATTATTGGAGTAAAACAAACATGCTCACGGCACGCCCGCCGCACCTGAACCTAAATTAATCCAATTCCTATTAAACAAAATTCCGATTATTGAAAACACGAATTTCATTAACTCGATTAACAAATTTCCGAATTAGTAATAAAGTATCAGAATTTTGTTTATCGGGCTTTTCATTATTCGGAGCTATAAAAATCGGAATAATATACAATCTGAATTTTGAAATTCGGTTAAATAAGTTTCGTGTTTTTTAGTAATCGGAATTTCATTTCTTAGTAATTATGAAATTCGGAGTTTTAAAAATCGGAATTACTAAATTCGGAATAAAATATTTCGGAGTATTTGGGTGTTCCTATCGGCGTGGCTACTTTGGAGTGACCGTCAATGCTAGAAACGTACATCAAACGTGCGCCACACCATCAGTGCCCCATTTTGTAAAGCTACTAGTTACAATTTACAAGCGGAAGTCTTTTTTTGACCCTATGTGTTAGATAGAGACTTCCGCTTGTATATTGTAACATTGTAGCTTTATAAAATAGGGCCCTGGACGCACTGCAAACGCTCCGTGAATGTGCAAAACTACGTCCATTTTTAATCAGTCTGCATGGCGCGGCCACCAATTAACGACCCGACAACGAATTCATCGTAAAAAATGGACGTATGAAATGGATCGATCGTCAGTGTACTAAATAATAAATAAAATAAATAAATATTATTAGGGAGCAATTCACACAAATTGACCTAGTCCCAAAGTAAGCGCTAGTAAGGCTTGTGTTATGGGTACTTATATAGAGAAGTACATACTTATATAGATAGAAAAAATCCATAACTCAGGAACAAAATATTCGTGCTCATCACACAAATATATGCCCTTACCAGAATTCGAACCCGGGACGCTTGCTTCGCAGGCAGGGTCACTACCAACTAGGCCAACCGCGTCGTCTACTAAATACTAAATAATTGGATGCCGTCCATTTGGATGAATCCATTGTAACGGTATCCGTTTGGAAGGTATACTTAAATTATAGAAAAGGTAGGTAGGTAGGTGCCCCGCCTTTTTTTTTCGTCTTGGCGGGGGCACTGCCGTGCCCTCAGGTCTAAAATGATAGAAGTAGTACCTACGCTGTGTTAAGAAACTTTTCATAAAATAATTTCATGTACAAGTTCAAGACAACGTAATAAATAAATATACCTACATGTATACATTCATCTCTATCCCTTACGGGGTAGACTGAGCCTAAGGTAGTCAAGTTTAGCATGATTGTGAACGTATAGGTAGAAAGGGGAATCGAAATAGTGATGGGTAGTTAGCCATATCGCCTATAACATGATTCATTATGTTTTTCACCCATTCTCTTGATGGGTATTTACCATCTGCGCGAGAAGAGAAGCAACTGGTACTTTGCGGGTGGTAGGGCCTTGTGCAAAGTCCGTCCGGATAGCTACCACCATCTTATTTGCTAAGCAGCAGTGCTTGCACTGCTGTGTTCCGGTGTGGAGAGTAAGACAGCTGGGGAAATTACGGGAAGAGGCATTTCATCTTAGGCCTCTAGGTTGGCAACGCATCTGCAATCCCTCCGGGGTTGCGGGTGTCTATGGACAGTGGTGATCGCTTACCATCATGTGACCAACTTGCTCGTTTGCCTTCCTATTCACATTAAAAAAAAACTTTCTATGTTTTTTGTTTGCTCCCAGACCAGAAGGCTTATTGTCTAACAACTCGCGCGCAATCGCCATCGCGTTTTTGACAGTTCATGTATGGGCTGACAATTGGCATCGGACTCAGCCAGCTGTCACATTCATACAAGAACTGTCATTCCAATCCGATGCAGAATATCAAAACAGTGAAGAACACAATTACCCTGCTGCATGGGACAGTAATAATAACCTGATGATGATGATAATGCCACATTTCATGATTACAAACGGAATCCTCAAAACAATCATGCAAAATGATTTCCCTTCTAAGTTACAATGCCACCGATACACCACTTATAGCGAAATATCGTTGCCATTTTAACGTCAGCCGTCCGCCATTTCTTTAATTTAAACGCCTCTCAAACCCCTTTAGAGTGTTTCAATTGTGCAATTTGTTTCCGGGAAAACTCTCGGGATGTTTACCGGGAAATTCCCGGCGGCGACAATTAGGGGGAATAGACAAGGGGAATATTGGAGGCGTCGTTTGAAACGGGAATTTTGGAGCCGTTAGACCCTTGTTAGTGATGAGACGTAAGGATTTCTTATCGATAGTTTAACAAACAATTGGTTACTCCAATTTGGCGCATTCGCTGCAACCGTGTTTTTATTTAACCCATGACGCAAAAAGAAAGGTGTTATATGTTTGACGTTGATGTGTGTGTGTGTCTGTGGCATCATAACTCTCAAGCCGATGGACCGATTTCAATGCGATTTGTTTTTCATTCGAAAGCCTTTTACTTGTATGTTTCTTATGTATGTTTGGTAACAATCGGTCCAGCAGCTTGGATAATATCAGCTCTTTTCCAAGCGTTTTTGGCAAAAAAAACTCAGTTAATTTATCAATTTACGGTTTGATTGGCCGATTTATACGTGAGGGAGGGGGGGTTAAATTATTCAATTTAATGTTATTTGAATCACATTTTGTTTATTGATTAGACCTTAAAAATTTAATTGCTTTTTTATGATTTCTATTCTATGAAATAAGTGGCGTATCTGATGCGTTTAAAAAAATAATGAAAAAAAATAATACCATATCTGAAAAAAAAAAACTAGAAAAAGCTGGCTGGTCTATCTCGTACGTCTTTAAAAAACTATCGATGTCGATATCTTTTGATAGTTGCCCATGTTTCATCACTAGTTTTAACCAATAAGGCTTGGGTTTGAAGTCGCATTTCACATGTTTTTGCCGCGCCGCAGAGCAATGCGTCAGCTTTTGAATTTTGATAAAACATTCTAGCAGACTGGTCGCAATATAGGTACTCCGGTTTTTCTACAATCGAAACAAGGTAAACAATCTGGACCCGTCTTCGGCAAAACCCTACATTTTGTTGATTTTTCAAATCGTTTTCTAAAATTTGGTTGCATGAATCACAGAAATATGATTATTAGTGATTTCAAGGGTGTTCTTCCATTTGACCTAAAAATTATTGACAAAAGCATCATTTTACAAAATGATCATTTGACAAATTTAAATATCTTATATAAACCGTGAACTTTAAAAAAAAATCTAAAAACATTTATGCGTGGCTCACATTAGGTTAGGTTTGGTTTATTTAATAAGTTTTAAAAAAAGTTTACGGTTTATCAGATCAGATATTTAAAGTTTGTCAAAAATGATCATTTTGTCAAATGATCATTTTGTCAACAATTTTTAGGTCAAACGTAAGTGAACCGATTTCAAGGCTCAGTATTATGCGTAGTAACCTTAATTTTCCTATAAACAAATAACGACAAAGTTGTCGAGAAAGGACGCATTCTTTTCATAAATAAAACATGATTGACCTCTTTAAATATTTCCAACAAGATCAAAGAACAAGGTATAAATTATTTTTTTTACCATCGAAACTCGATAAAAATGCAAATATCGCAGCTGCTGCCTCGGGTAGGATTTGCCTATGCAAAAATAATAAAGTGACATAGTACATAGAGCGCTGAAATTCGGAAATTCGTTTTCCAAATGCCTGCGAATTGGGAAATTTAATACTTGATCATGACTGTGTTCAGGCGCCTTACCATGACGTCTTAATTCCGACTCAGTTCAGGTTTCAGCTGTCATATTTAGTATAGATCTGACAGCGAGTGAGCCTAAACTGAATCGCATTAAGACGTCATGGTAACCCTCCAGGTGTCTCGACAGTTTTCGGATAAGTTTGGAGTTACGTCACGTCCCTTTAAAAACTTCGTTTAGTTGTTTACTTGCTCCAAATATTGCAAATTGATTCTGACTCAATTGTTAACGACTTCGGTTGGACGATCACTGAATACGATCAGTGAAAGTTTATTTATAATTATTTTTTTCTCAAATCAAACGTTGCTTTGTAATAATACATTTAAATGAACCAAAACCAATTTACAAATTTAACACCCAAAAGTGCACATTTTAAAATTTTAATTTTATTTTACATCTTTTTCTTTACCTACTACAAAAGCCACAAAAATCGACCAACGAGTCTTAAATATTCTAATTTTATTTATTAATTAGTTGTTGCCCGTGGCTTTGCCCGTTCCAGATTTTCAAAAACATTGTTTCATAAAAACCTTACCCTGTCAATAACGAAGATAACAAAAAAGAATTAGGTACCTAATTCTGTCCAGTCGTCCTCGAGTTTTGCGCTCACCAAGACATAAATTATAGCGATTCACTTTTATTTACATCACTATCATCACTTGACGACGCGGTTGGCCTAGTTGGTAGTGACCCTGCCTGCGAAGCAAGCGTCCTGGGTAGAATCGTGTCCTTGTACTATTGCAGTGAAATGTCTCACATCTTGACCCTCTCTTATCGTTGTTATCGTCTGTTATCGTGATAACAATCTCATGTGAATGACTGTGATTATGAAATCGCAATTAAATAATGTCAATATTGTCACCTTGACATGGATACGAATTTTATCTATTACGCGTAATATTTTTTGATTCACTGACCTTCGGAATTTTCATGATGCAAGATATCACATTTTTTTAAGCAATTTGATTTTATTGTTACTGCGTTTTTAAGTAAAAACTCATAAGTAAGTATCAGTTTTTTCTTCGATGATTATAAAAAAAGATCATTTTTATTCATGGTAATTTTTGTCTTTATCTTATGACGAAATCTACAAGAATTTAATAAGTTAAATAATAATAGTAAAGTGGTAAGGTTTTGTAAGGATTTACTAAACTTGCATTAGGCGTTTGCAAGTAAAGCAGTTAGCCGTCTGTTCCAAGATTCAAGTGATTTTTATTCATTTATTTATTGCAGTATGGGTCTTACAAGATGTTATATAGGTACATATAAATGGGCATGTAGTGATGATTATATGGGTTCATTATAATTTAAACTTGAACTGAAGATACCTATATTTGATCAATGTTGAACAAAAGCAACTTCTGTGTGCTTTGAACATAGCAGTTGTAGCACTTGTAGCACTTACAACTCTATATAGTAAATATTTACAGTAAAAGTAATTCCCCAATCGAATTTTATCAATACAAACTACACACATGATCCTGACGCATGGAGGAATTACCATATAGAGTATGACATGTTTTTGTTTCTTTTTAACATAAAATAGGCTTACGTTTGACTTCAATCATGTATGTTCATGTATGTGTTCGATAAAAATTAGCAAAAGCACTGACGCATTTGCCACACTCTGTTTGGCCTGTTCAAGCCACTAAAGTTGGGCCAGCTAATATGTAATTTAATATTAATAATCAATATTGTGTGTACATGCTCTTATATTTGTTTGTCTTGCAAAATGAATAAATGTCTTCTTTCTTTCTTTCTTCTTTCTTTCTTTAATATCGATTCTAAATTTTAGTCATTGCATTACTTGGTAGATAAAACTCATTGAATTGCAAAAAATAACAAAAGGATATATTGTCCTATACTACAAGATACACATAATTTTAATCATCATCATCATTATAAGCCAGATGACGTCCACTGTTTAAGCACACCATAATGGACGACAACTCGCCACCTGCATCCACCGGTTTCCCGCAACTCTCACTATGTCGTTCCACCTAATACTTATCCAAAATATCTTTATTTCATTTTTCGAAAAACCAAAAACTTTTGCAAGAATAAATGTTTGATCTCAAGAACATATACGTCGATTTTAGTGACGCAGTAGATATGGCAGCGGTTGAATTGCTTTATGGCCTTACTCATAAGGAACCGCTCTATCGGTTAATTCATTTATCTTCTGTCCAATATTGATGCAACACTTAAAACTTCGCAATTATCAGTCAAGCCCTTTAATAATGTGAAGGCTCCCTTTATCAGTTAATTGTTCTGGCCTTAATTCTTTATTTTGTAACTGGAAGGTATATAAAGTTAAATTAATTGTTATCACTGCAATTAATCCAGTTAGTTTCAAGATGTTTAATAGGGTGTTGGGTTTTGCTTTATTAGGGCTTGTTGGTAAGTCTCAATTTGTGAAGATTCTCATTTAGTTTAATACAGTATACATAGGTGGAACGGGAAATCAAAAAGTGATGGGTTTCGCCCGTTCCCACGATGGGCTTTTACCATCTGTGCTGGAAAAGAAGCAACTGGTACATTCTATTATTTTTCTTTACTCCCAGACCAGCATGGAAGCTAAGAGGCAGTTAGCTTTAGTCATATCTTTGGGTTATATTAAACTAGCTGTTGCCAGCGACTTCGTCTGCAAAGAATTCGTTTATCGCTATCCCGCGGGAACTAAGCAATTTTCCGGGATAAAAAGTAGCCTATGTGCTATTCCAGACTATGTGCCAAATTTCATCCAGATCCGTTGGGCCGTTCTGGCGTGATTGAGTAACAAACAAACATCCATCCATACTTTCGCATTTATAATTATTAGTTAGATGAACCATTTTGGGTCACTTTTCACCTCCTAATAACTTGAAATCTATTTGACTTACACACACTTGCAAGTTTTTAAAATCATGTAATTACTGAAGCCTAAATTGTAATAAAAAGAAACCTGTCGCTGTTCGTGAGATTTTGACGTTTATACATTTAAGAATCGTTGTACATCTCACCATAAGGTATTTTTCATGAAGTCGATTAGAGTGATAAATTTTTAAAAGCCTTAAAATTTAAGTTAAACGGATCCACAGTTTCCAAATCCCAGTCAAATCGATCTTTAGATGAGAAGTGCGTCCCGAGTCACAGCACGGCTCGTGGTGACAATACTACTTGCTTGAGTAGTCTGGTATCTTATTAAATTAATACCTGCCACTTAACCATACCTGCGAAGCAGATTAACAGTGTGTTGTGAAGTTCTCAATTCATACTGGGCCCGCGTGAAAACATCATCCCTCCACTGACTCCAAACCCTCACATTCTGAGATAATGATGAATAATGATAATAGAAACAAAAGGCTGAATGGAACAGTTAGTAAGTAACTATATTTCAGTAACATACTTTGTTTTTTAGTCTCAACACCAACACCCAAAAGCATCGAAGATGTAAGAATAGTGGGCGGTGAAGACATTGATATCAGCGAAGCCCCATACCAGGTATCACTGGTGAATAGAGGACGGCATTCATGTGGAGGAACCATCGTTGCCGAAGATATCATTGTTACAGCGGCGCATTGCGTTTATGGGTATGTATTTAATTATATCCGAAAATCTCCGAAATACGGAGATTTGCCGAGGAACTAGAGTCACCGACATAGCTCGAAGAGTATGTACGTTGAAGTAGAACAGACAACCGTTGAGGGAGAAAAGTTCTCGAGTGGCGACCGCGAACCGGAAGACGCAGTGTTGGCAGGCCTCCCACTAGGTGGACTGACGACATCGTGAAAGTTGCGGGAAACTGGTGGATGCAGGTGGCGAGTTGTCGTTCATTATGGTGTGCTAAGGAGGAGGCCTTTGTTCAACAGTGGACGTCTTCAGGCTGATGATGATGATGATGATGATGATTTAATTATTTATCAAAAGGGTGCGTCTAACAATACCGTGTGTTACCGTGGTCGGTGAGTACCAGGAATGCCTAGACGGCGAGTCACAGAAATAGCTCCGCTAACGACAGGGCTGGTTACATTTGGTCAGTATATCACAGGAATGATTGATCGGCGAGCCACAGTACATACCTATTCGTACCTATAAGCCCATGAACTGATATGACTACTCGGCGAGTGCGTGTAGTGTGGTGTGACGAGTAGCAAGGTAATTAATTGGCCTAAGTTCATAGAAACATTCGTTGATTTAGATATCACGGGACGAGGCGTTTGAGATACTTTAAGTCCAAGTAATTATAAATCATTATTTTCCCTTGTCCAGAGGAATATGAAAGGTTTGAGTTGGGCTTGTTTTCTGAAGATACTTCTTTTCATCGAAATAAATGGCATCTTAAGTATAGAAAAGCCTATTCCACGTAAGTGAAACAGGCGAGGATAAAATAAAATAAAATCACCAATTTCATGTTTCATTTAAAAATTTCTTAAGTGACTCGAAAAACTTTAAGAAGTTTTCCTTCCTGCTTGTTTTCGTCAATATCTTGATTTTCGTTTCAAAAGCGTGGTAGAACCAAGAAAATGCATTTAAATAAACCCTTCACTTCTCATCCTACCTATCTATCTAATCAGCCCACATCCACCCATTGCTGAGTAAGGGTGCGACCAAACCGCCGCGTATACGCAGTGACGTGTCGTATGCGTCGCGTTTTCTCACCGTTTCTTCATACATTTTGTTGCAATTCCGTAACGTAACCGTTTTTTAAGCGGCGGTGTGGTCGCACCTTGAAGGCCTCTTCATTTTCACGCCACTTTGCTTGGTCCTGTGCCAGTCTCATCCAAAGTTTTCCAGCCGAATGCCAGATGCCATCTGATCACTTTTTATCTATAATTCATCTGATCACTTCTTAACTACACAACATTTTGTTTTTGATTTTGCTAGGTGACGGTCAGCATCTTTTGTTTTCTTTTCCAGATCATTCCCGAGTGACTACCAAGTACGCGTAGGTTCTTCCTCGAGCCAAGAAGGGGGTACACTAATCCCAGTAGCCGATCTGTTATACCACCCGAAGTTCTCTTACACGAAAATGGACAGTGATATAGCGCTGCTGAAGTTGAAAACGCCCTTGGAATTCAGTGAAACCGTAAAGGCTATAGAGATGATAGGAGATGGTGAGGAAATTGAGGACGGAGCGTTCACTGAAGTTAGCGGATGGGGAAACATAAGAGTAAGTATTACAACCTTATTTATGACTACATTCAAGTAGTACACTCTCAGTGTATTGATTTGATTCGCTTTTGAAGTGAAAATTTCTTTAGCGGCGCTGGGCACTTTTTGGAATGGGTAAAAAATGTTAAACTCACGTCAAGCGTAAGACGGAGGGAGAGTTTAAAATTAAAAAATTAAATACCCCCCACGCATTAGGTAATCAAATAATATTCGAATAATATTTCATACATTATTATGTAGGTACGTATATAAAAAAATAATTTAATTTTATGCCAATGACGCCTTACATCATTTTGGGAACAGCTGATACCCTTTAAATTGCAGGACCGATTTTTACCAAACATGGTGGCTAAGAACCACTGCAACGAAACTGGTTTTCAAATGTAAAACCGCATCGAAATCAGTCCACATTTGTTTGAGAGCTACAATGTCACATACAGACAGAACACACACACACACACACAGCCATCAACGTCAAACTTATAACACCCTTCTTTTTGTGTCGGGGGCTAAAAATAAATATCATCCACTAAAATATTCTGTGATCGATTAAGTGACGCAGGTTAATACAACTATATTGTGTCCCGAAGGAATAGACTTTATGAAGAAATAACGTCGTATTCCCCGATACTGACACATGTCGCAAATGTGACGTAAAGTCCTTGTCAAAAGTTGGGTACTTTTTGATGTGTAGCAGAAAATATCTACGGTCTGTTTCAACTTAGACATAAATCAATATTTGGTATTACGTATATTAATAACGTCCTAAAAAGGATTACGGCGATTTATTTTTTTTGCTTCCTTGCGAATTTTTTTCAACATTAAGATTAAATAAACTAAATGACAGCGCAATTTGCTACCTAATGCGTGATGCTTTTCATATAAAATGCTTGTATAAAGCAGCAATTTTGCATGAAACCTTATTAATTTTCTACCTTGTAACTCTAAGAACTTTGAGATAATAAAGTCCTATCTCAGGAAATTATGTCTCGTCAAAGCGTTACAAAAGTAAAGAACATCTTATTCTACGTAAAAGCAGAGCAGTCATTAAGTTAAGGAACCTACAGTTGGTATTACTTAAAATCTTTGGAGAACCTGTTCGTAAAGTTAAAGATACACGACAACATGACAGCCAAGTTCGCAAAGTAAAAAGACAACAAATCAGCCACGAATACACTAACCATTTTGAGCTACTTTTAACCCATTCACATGCATACATTCTTCTATGCTAGTCTAGAAGCAGTAAGAAAGTAAGTAATGCTTTATTGTACAAACATAAAGAAACAGATACAATAAAAAAAGCTTAGAATGTACCAGCTGCTTCTTTACGTGCAGATCGTAAAAGCCCATCGAGGGAATGGACGAATTGCGGCCAGCAACCCATCACTATTTTGATAACTTTTTCCAGCTTTACGTTCACAATCATACTAAGTCGTTTTTGGGTCTTGTTACCTTGGGCAAGGTCTACCAGACACTAAAGACGGGATTATAATGTACAGTCCGTGATCTTTTAGAACAACATTCAAGTTAGGGTACCTTTAGCCGATTCAAAAATCAATCCTATGAGAGTGAGTGAGGCAAGGACAAGAAGACAAAGAGTGAGAGAAACAGCAAGACAAAGCCGAATATCGTTCTAGAAGCTCACGTACTATACGTATTTACCCAAAAAAATGCTTTTTAGGAAAGTGGCGGCAAGCCGCGTACCCTACAGAAGGTGTCTGTACCCAAAGTGAACGAGGACGTCTGCAATTCTGCGTACGCGCCGATGTACAGCATCACGTCTAGGATGCTTTGCGCTGGGGTGCCCAGCGGTGGGAAGGATGCTTGTCAGGTCTGTATGTAGTGATCTAGTGATGTAGAGTGACTGGCAGCTAGATTAGAAAGTCACAACAATGATGACAAAGAACTATTTAAATACTGTAAGCTCATAAATGTATATGATAAATTTAAAATGATGACCGTATGTGACGAAATTGGCAACCTACCTTTATTAAAACAAAGAACTAGAGCAAAAAACTTAAGAAATGTATCGTATCTGTCAAAGTATATCCTACCAACTTGTGAAAACATGTATGGGAAGCGAACCTGGAAATACCTCTTGCCCCAGATCCTGAATGGCTGGACTGGAACGGTGTGTGATAACCTAAATAACAACCCTCAAAATTGTAAAAAAGTTATAAAATCGATGCTGTTGACAAATATTTAAGTGGGCAGTAGTTATAATTAGTATAGTTTATAGAGATTTAGTATGTAATAACGCGCTGTAAGTATGCGACCACAGCAGCAGATAAACCAAATGTGGTTTTCGCTCGCTGTTCACACAAAATCTGGTATTTTTTGTAATTGATTTGAATAAATAATAAAAAAAATAATTGGAGACACCCCATCTTCGGCCTCATCTGCACTTACCATCAGATGAGATAGAGGTCAAGCGCTGGTCAGTTTATAATTAAAAAAAAAAAACAATAGACCTTACCTTGTAGATATTAACTTGGGCAACAATGGTAAACTATGATTTATTTATAAAATGCCCGCAACTTCGTCTACATAGAATTTACATAATATAAACCTTTCTCTTGAATCACTCTAGTCTATTTAAAAAACGGCATAAAAAAATCTCGGTTTAAGCAAAAAATAATATGAAATGGCCTCGTGCTGGCTACATTTTGCTCTACTAACATTCAGTTGTCTATTTATTTGCTAAATTGATGCAATTTTTTTTTCATCAAACCCATACGTGTGGGATATCTATGGACAGGTCTTCAAAAATGATATTGAGGTTCCTAATATGTTTTTTTACTAAACTGAATAGTTTGCGTGAGAGACACTTCCAAAGTGATAAAATGTGTGTCCCCCCCCTGTAACATCTAAAATAAGAGAATGATAAAACTAAAAAAAATATATGATGTATATTACCATAAAAACTTCCACCCAAAATTGGTTTGAACAAGATCTAGTTAGTAGTTTTTTTTTATTTAATATTTGTCTGTCTATATATAAGTAACCAATATAAAGTGACCTCACACTGCCTACATTTTGCTTAAAACCAGGGCTCTGCTAACACTGGATTTTATAATAACTTAGCGAATTTGTACGGAACCCTCAGTGCGCGAGTCCGACTCGCACTTGGCCGGTTTTTTTAACTAAAATCTATTGTAATCTTTTTATAGGGTGACAGCGGCGGTCCCCTGGTCCATGAAGGGAGACTGGCTGGAGTAGTATCCTGGGGCATAGGCTGTGCCCGTCCCACGTACCCTGGGGTGTACGCTAAAGTCTCAGCCCTCAGAACTTGGGTGGACGACAATATAGTCTTCCTGAGGATCAAGCAACTGTTGAGATTTTAAGGAGATTTGCAACAACACAAACAGTAACGCACAATGTCATGTTTGCAACTCGATTTTAACATAGGGTATATCAAGCAGCTTGTTGGTTTTAGTTTTGAGAAAACGACAGAAATTACGAATGTGTTATTTTTACTTTTTAAATAAAAATAAAATATAATGTGGCGTTTATTTCAAACTAGTCCTTATTCTAATTGTATAAGCACAAACGCCACAAACGTCTTATAAAATCAACGCTAGATACCTATTAAAAAAAATTAGTTTTTATTTTAAGACTAGCTGTTGCCCGCGACTTCGTCTGCAAAAAAATCGTTTATCGCTATCTCGCGCGAATTTTCCGGGATAAAAAGCCTATATGCTATTCCAGACTATTTTCTATCTATGTGCCGAATTAAATCCAGATTCACTGGGCCGTTCTGGCGTGATTGAGTAACAAACAAACATCCATCCATCCATTCATACTTTCGCTTTTATAATATCAGTTAGATAATAATTCAACTTAAAAAAAAACTGTGTACGTCTATCTAGTCTTAAGCTTCTGTAGCGGCAACTGGAAATAATTCAGAAAATAGTTTACATTAGGCTATGTAGAAAAGGTAAGGTTTGGTTTTCAGTGTACTTATTACCCACTCCGAAAAAAAAGTCAAAAAAGAACCAGCATATCTTCATTGGCACCTTCTTTCAATCTCTTTACTTTTGCACTCTAGCCAAAGAGAAAATCTTCAAACGTATGGAGTTATTTTCCGTTTTTAAACGTTTAAGCTTTAACTTAAGCACTGACGTTAACAACTACTGGTTCAAAGCGGGCCAAGTTAATTTGAATTCTTGGCGCAGAAACTATTCATACACAAACACAACACACACACACAACACACGTAACTTCGAAGTGTGTTCGGAAAGTACTTAAACTGCGCTTTACACCAGCCTGAATACGCGGCTTAACGGGCAGATAACACCTTTGGATGTACAAGAGTAACTTACGCTAAAGATAATGTACTATTTTTTTACACCCATTTAAATAACCTAACCTAAAAATTTCATTTTAGATACATTTATTGCTGACTGTACTATTTGTTGACTGTAATTGCATTGTCATCCGTCCTACATATGTGAACTTGCAAGTCAATCGGAACAACCGCGGAAGACCCTCCTGCGGAGACGGTCCTGGCTGGACCACCAGAATTCTACTACCAGATTATGGTATTGTCATTCTGACTTACACAAAGGTACCTATGCAAAATTTCAACTCAATCGGATGAAGATATCTGCTTCAAAATTGAGTCGCAAGATTTCACCTGGACAAACATACTTACACTTATAAATGGTAAAAAAATTGTAGCAGTGCTTTTGGAACGACGACCGAAGAAAGACGCTGCAAGAAACTTGGCAGTACCTACCTATGCAATCTTTTTATGATGATGATGATGCCTGTAAAAATTTGACCTAAGATAGTGCACGCTTGCTTACATTTTCATTGCTTTAAAGTACCTCAGTTTCTGAATCAACGAGTGAACCATCTTTTACACTTTCTTCCCTTGGCACATGTCCAAGAAATCTTTCCAACTTGTGAAGAAAATTCCAAATTTCGCTCGACTTACATTGCGCGAATGTAGTAAGGAGCTTTATTTATTTCGTTTCAATGAACGCCAACATTTGTGAGCGCTATGACAGATGATACTACAGAGTACTTAGTGAAACAAAAGATAAAAGTTTCTGAGAGAAATACTTTTGCACCCTTATAGCAGACTTTTGCAGGCCAGGATTAGCGAATATAACTGCGAATAAACCTAAAAGACAAGCTTTGAATGACTGATGTCCCAGACGTGACGTAATTTGAGGCATGAGCCAAGTGCAAGTATTTTGATAATCTATTTTTAGATTTTTAAACCTTTTTGGCTGTTGTGGCTGACTGGCGCTAGTCCGTTGCCACGCGCCGCGGCATCGAAGAAAAAACAAAGGCAGCTGTCAATTGCTTTTTTTTTAATTGTTGGTGCACGGTCGGTCTTTTATGCGGATTTATGTGCAAACTATTGTAAATATTATTTAATCTCGATGTGTCAGCGTTGGTCTAAGCCGACTTCCATGAAGTTTGTGATTCTTTGAGTTGATTGTTCAACTTTATGTTGCACAAGGAACAACTATATTACGGCCTCTATAACAGCCACTAACGATCTATTGGAGGTTTTAATAAACAAGCCGAAGGAGTGTTATAAAAAGCAATCTGAAACCTTTTTCGTTTTTTTTTTTATTTTATTTTTTATTATAAGCCTGTAATGTTGTCCCACTGCTGGGCAAAGGCCTCTCCCTCAGATTTCCAACGCACCCTGTCCGCACTTATTTCTTGCCAGTCGCTCAAGAACGTGTCTAGGTCATCCCTCCATCTCCGCCTCGGCCTGCCGCGGCGCCGATAGCCATCCTGGGGCATCCACTGAGTGGTAACACGTGCCCACCGCTCTGGGTGCATGCGGCAGACGTGGCCGGCCCAGTCCCATTTCAGCCTGGCGGTTGCCCTGCCCACGTCAGCGATGCAGGTTTTGGAGCGCAGTGTAGTGTTTCTAACTCGATCCGTTCTTTTGACACCTAAAATGCTGCGCTCCATAGCCCTTTGGCAAACCTTCAACTTGGACTTCTGAATCTCGGTTAGGGACCATGTTTGAGCACCGTAGGTTAGGATGGGCAGTATACAAGTGTCGACAAGTTTCCGCTTGAGTGACAATGGAAGGTTACCCTTCAATAGCTCTTTCATGGACCAGAAGCTCTTCCAGGCGTTGTCAATGCGTCTTTCGACCTCTTTGTCCTGCCTGTTGCTGAAAGATACTATCTGGCCCAAGTAGATGTATTCGTCGACGTATTGTATGACGTGCCCATCTACCTCGACCCTACGTTTCGTGCTATTAGTCATAACTTGAGTTTTCGTTCGATTCACGTCATTTCGTTAGACAATAAATAACAACAATAAACACGCCACTGATGAGAGAGCCCGGTCACTAATAGACGTAGGTGGGGGTCTGTCACGGTGTCAGCGGAATGGTTCTATTTTAATCACAAAACCTGAATTTAAACTAATTATAATAAAAAGACGCCTACGCTTTTGTCTCTACAAACCGTGAACGTTTAAAAAAGTTTCTAACTTCGAGTTTGTTTTTTTACTTTACTACACAGAAGACCATAAACTTCAGCAATTCACTCTTCGCTTAGCCCTAGGACGTTATAAATTTCCGAACTCCCAGTTTATCTTAAGATAAGTTGGCAAAGTATCCTGGTATAGTAGACAGAATTCATTTAAGATTAAAACTCTTAAATTTTAACTATTTTTACAAGTGCCGGCACGTAAGTATAGCGATGACCGTTGATACGCAGTAGTCGAAAATAAAAGTATCGCGGGGGAGTGCAGGGGACGCGGGCGGGCGTACTCTATGTTAGACTTACGTGCCGCCACCTGTAATAATAGAATGCCAAACACTTACAACAGCAGGCTTATTGTCTAACTTGCTCGCAATCACCATCGTGTTTATTTTGACAGTTCATGTATGGGCTGACAATTGGCATCGGAATCAGCTAGCTGTCACATTCATACAAGAACTGTCAAATGAACACGATGGCGATTGCAAGCGAGTTAGACAATAAGCCTACTGAGCCTCTAGTGTAAGTTTTCACATATAAAAACGTCTCGAACACGTTCACGTAAACGTCTCAACTACTATGGAATAATTGGCAGCGCCACCTGCGGATCGAAACGGCAACAAACTGTTCTTATAGCATTTGACATTTTAACACAAACGCGTTCTAGCGTTCGAGACGTATTTTGTGACCGATAACCTACACTAAGCATACTGGTATATTTATGAGAAAGGGCGGTAAACGATAGTCTTCTGTTTCTGACGTCGGTAAAGGCATAAAGATTGCACTTTGGTATTTGGAAAGAGACAATTGGCATCACGTAAGTAAGAGCGAGACAACGCTCTACGAAGCCGAAATTAGCCGAGAAGATGTGCAATCTTTGTGTTCGGGTACTACTGTAAGGCGTATGATTTATTTCCGACATTTCAATCTTTGCGAGTATAAAGTACAGGCGCCATGGGACGAAGGGTGAGATGGGAAACCTCATGGCATGGTTTGTTGGATAAGTTTCAAAGGCACAGTCTTTTAACAGGCAATTTTTATTTACTTTGTTTGCTTCAAATATTACAAGTGAACTTTGATCCACTTTTAATAACTAAATTGATTTTAATTTTGATGGATGTGATCCACTTTACTGACTAAATTGATTTTAATTTTGGTGAATGTCTTATAGCTCTGATCTAATGATCGAGTGCTGTTAGCGAAAGCTCTTGTGAAAAAAGAGTTTTTTGCTAAAACTAAACGTATGTATGGTCAAATACTACTAGTTGAATTTCACCTAGGTTTAGAAGTTATGTTGATAAAAAATTTAATATGCATAGACTGAAAATGTCCACGTACGGTCAGCAAAAATCCAGCTACCAAAAGCAAATCGCATTAAAAATAATTAAAAAAACTGGTTTATCTTGCTTGGTAGAAAAGTTTGATTTAATCTTTAGGTGTGCGAATACGAATACTGTATAGCTGTGTAACTGCTTATTACAACATAAGATAGGTAATGTATTATTGCAATCAGTTTGAATCCTACTAATATTATAAATGCGAAAGTTTGTCAGTGACGATGTGTGACGATGTGAGTGAGTGTGTATGATTGTTCCTTCTTCACGCTAAAACGACTGGACGGATTTGGATAAAACTTGGAACAAAGATAGCTGGTACCTTAGATTAAAACATAGGCTGCTTTTAATCCCGGAAAATTGTATAGTTCCCGCGGGATAGCGAGAAACATGTCAATTGCTAATTCTACGCGGACGAAGTCGCGGGCAGAAGCTAGTAAATAATATTTGCAACTTCCCGGATAAGGTTATAATTGTACTTCTTTATTTACTCCCTTAAAAAGCCGTGGTAGCCTAGTGGTTTGACCTGTGGCCTCTCAAGCAGAGCGTCGTGGGTTCAAATCCCGGGCTCGCACCTCTGAGTTTTTCGGAATTTATGTGTAATTTGCCATGAGCTTTTCGGTGAAGGAAAACATCGTGGGGAAACCTGCACACATCTGCGAAGAAATTCAATGGTGTGTGTTAAGTTCCCAATCCGCACTGGGCGCCCGTGGGAACTATAGCCCAAACCTTCCTATACACGGAGGAGGCCTATGCCATGAGGCACGCCGAATTTCGCGACAATTTAATAAATAAATAAAAAATAAACGACAATAACAACAACAACAACATGTACTTACTGAAATTGTAGCGAATTCGGAATAAAAAGGCTTATAAATAAATAAATTTACTCCTTTAAACCTCTTATATTAGAGGTACAAATCTGTTTCAGGCACAAAGAAACATGTGAAATATTTTCTTAATAAACTGTATTTCGAGTTTTGGGTTCGTGGTTCGTGGCCACACGTGTCGGCGTCTAGCGTGCAACTGATCTTATAGATACAACTATAGCTAAGTAACTTGATTTGACATCAGACATCAGGCCGTTGTGATTTATAATAAGCTGCCCACCGATTTGAAAATAATTACTGATCATTTTATTATTTATTTTTTTTTTTTAATTTCTAACGGTAAAACGTAAAAAGTAAACATTAAAAATCAAGAAGTAAATTTCTTGATTAATTTGATATTTCCTATCATTTGAAAAACAGCGCCATCTCTCGTCCCTGGTGAGCAGTACATGTTCCACGGGAGTTTGTAATTGTGTCGTACAGACACATCATTCAAACAGATGACGCTTAGCGACAAATATTCGCATAGTAACAAGGTCACGTGACAGTTGGAAACAGATAGAAAAATTCGGAGGCTTACTCACCTGCTATGGGTGGTGTAGGGGTATAGCACGCGTCACGGAATGACGAGGACCCGGGTTCGATTCCCGGCCATAGCTTTACTTTTCGGATTTTTCTATGTGTTCTAATTTTCAGTGTCGTTTAGAAATTTGATCATTTTAAATTTAAGGAAAAATTTAAATGTTTTTTGTTGCGAGGGTGCTTCTAACTACAGCATTGAGGAAATTTTTAGTGTGACATTGTAATAATTTTAATTTCTGACTTATTTGCTATAATCTAACAATAGTAATAATAATAATAATAATAATAAGGGTCAAGGGTCAGATACAGAAGGCGGTACTCCTGGACACGGCCCGGATAGTCAGGAGGTTCCTCTCTCTGTCGCCCTGACCACCGGCCGCTTAGGCCCCGCCTCGCTGCCGGCGGCACCCTAGGTTAGGTTTTTATAATGTTTTTATATTTTGTATTAATATTGCTTTATTACTTTTTATTTCAATATTGTGAAAACCTAACTTAAGATAAAAGATAAATATACCGAATAATAATAATAATAATAATAATAATGATAATGATTTTAATTGAACTTGAATGTGTAGTATTGTATTTCTAGCTTAGTGGTTATAATGATCTTGTAATGATAATGTCTTTATTTTTAATTATTTATGTAATACTGTAATATTGTATTGTATTTCAAAGACAATCATGTATTGTTACTGAATAAATACTATCACTATCACTACGTCTTGTACAAAATCTTTTACTAGTTCTAAAATAGCAGTTCAACTTCACTTATTACTGTCATTATTTTTATACAGTTTTCTAAGTGCACTAACTATACATAATAATCTGTTTACTGTGGCTCAGGTAACTTGCAATTTGTGTAAGACCGGAAGCAAAACACTTAACTACAATTCACGAACTTTTTGCCGATTTATTTCAAGTAACTTTAAAAGCTCTGCTTCGCGCGGAGCTTTCAAATTAATGCATTTATTTTCAAGATTGTCGTCGTTTCAACACTTGCTGCGCCAACGGCTACGAACAATGTGAGTAATATTAATAACTAGCTGTTGCCAGCGACTTCGTCTGCAAAGAATTCGTTTATCGCTATCCCGTGGGAACTACGCAATTTTCCGGGATAAAAAGTAGCCTATGTGCTATTCGAGACTTTTTTCTATCTATGTGCCGAATTTCATCCAGATCCGTTGGACCGTTCTGGCGTGATTGAGTAACAAACAAACATGCATCCATCCATCCATCCATCCATCCATACTTTCGCATTTATAATATTAGTTAGATTATGTACCACTTCAATATTTAATTTAATACTGTCACATTTAAAAGAAGAACCAAGAAAATTATATTATTCCAAATTTAAAATTACTGTCCATGTGTAAAATTTAAATAAGGATACCCCTCATGTATTTAAAACCGATGGCATGTTTCAGACCAACAAGTGGTCCTTCCTCAAACGCAGCTTATTTTCATTTTTTAACGCCCGACGCAAAAAGTGGGGTGTTATAAGTTTGACATCGATGTCTGTGTGTGTATCTGTTTGTGGCATCGTAGCTCTCCAGCGGATGAACCGAGTTTTTTTTTCAGGGAGCCAGTTTCCTTGCAGTAGTTTTTAGCCATGTTTGGTAAAAATCGGTCCAACAGTTTAAGAAGTATCAGGTCTTTTTCAAAATAATGATAGCAATTTTGACATAAAATTGTTTTTTTTTTTCTATTTACGTAATGATTACTCGATTGCTACGAGGGTTTTTTAAATCTTAAATTTTATGTAACATCGCAAGCAGTGATACTGAAAGTTTAATTTGCACCATTTTGAAAAAAAAAACCTAATGTTCAAAGTTTTAAAGTAAACTAAAAGATGACATTTTATTTGTTAAAGTGCTAAAACAAGTTCCAAACGTTACATCTGATCAACCCAGTTCTGAGAACAGTGAAACTTCGTTAAGCCTTGCCTTTGCGGGGAAAAAAAGTCTTTGTACGTCCTCTTCCTAATTACTTCTGGAGTTCATAAAAGTTTTCAGATAAGACAGCGTACTAACAACTAATACAACTTCGCTCTTGATACGGATCTAAGTAAGGGAACTGCAGCTGTAGTTATACCTAAGAGGTCGGGAAAAAATACGATACAATACTTGAACGAACTTATGGCGCTCTTTGAGGGAGGCCTATGTTTAACAGTGGACGTCTTTTGGCCACTTTGTGGTGATGAGCCCACAGAGCCACAGCCTGCTCGATGGGTTGACGACATCGCAAAGCGAGAAACGGCTGGATGCAAGTGGCGCAGGCAATCTAACTAATATTATAAATGCGAAAGTATGGATGGATGGATGGATGGATGTTTGTTTGTTACTCAATCACGCCAGAACGGCCCAACGGATCTGGATGAAAATTGGCACATAGATAGAGAAAAGTCTGGAACAGCACATAAGCTACTTTTTATCCCGAAAAATTGCGTAGTTCCCGCAGGATAGCGATAAACGAATTCTTTGCAGACGAAGTCGCTGGCAACAGCTAGTGATATTATAAACCCTAGATGTACCGCCACGTATAAAATCACTGCCAAAACTTGTCCCAAAAGTACATTCCAAAAATATGAAAGTCGCAAATGCCAAATGATATTTCAACCACATTTTAAAATATTCGAAATACGACTGTATAACACAAACATTACAGTTTTATTTCAAATTCACGTGTCCGGAACAATACGACATTATTAAAATTTTAACTGACAGCACGTCATAAATCATAATATTGACAGCTCCATAGGGCCAGAGAGTGCTTGATGAAAGATTATAAGCACTCTCTGCTCGGGACGGGTTTTGAGCGCTCGTAGTGAATCTAGGGTTACTAATATCATTGGGCGCGGGATTTACCTGGCGTGCTCATGAAGAGGCATATGCCCAACAGGTGACCACAGGCTAAAGAATAAGAGAAGACGGCCCACAGGGGATTTAAACCGCGGGCTGAGTTGACAGTATTCATTTTTCTGTGGGTGATCTGACCCACTTAATATGTTAGGTGAACACCTGGCATGGCACCAAGGGCGGAGCTCCTTTTTCTGGGTATTTTCCCCTCACACACACACACACTGAGAGAGAGAGAGAGAGATAGATCGACGTCAAACCCCGGCTGGCAACGCACCGGCAGTCCTAATGGTACTGTAGGTAGGTACTTATATACATTTTTTTTTAATTTATTTAGGCAACAAACAGTCACATAGTTGAACATACAGGGTGTATCAGATACCCCCTAACAATAATCCACTGGGGTATATAACCATAGCTATCGAAGCTAAAAAAAATATTTTGAAAAAAATTGGAGTAATTTTTTTTTTAATTTTCTATATGAATGGTAGTATTAACTACCTAATTATAATCATTCCTATAGAAAATATAAAAGAAAATTGCTCCAATTTTTTTTTGAATATTTTTTTTAGCTTCTATAGCTATGGTTATAATAATATATCCCAGTGGATTATTGTTAGGGGGTGTCTGATACACTCTGTATTATTAAGACATAATAAAGTGTAGACCTGGAGTGCCATAACAATAATAAAGTGAACATCGGTAAATAGCAACGGTAGATGCAGTAGATGGCATTGCATTTGAAGTAGAAACAGGTGCAATACCTACCTTATCTATGCTTGGAGAAAATAAGTTAACTTATAATGAGGTTATACTAAAAATGGAAAATAATAATTGAGACTTTTTTGAGTCAGAGATTGAAAATAGTAACTTTTAAAAGGATAATTTGATAATTTATAAAGCTGTAATATGATAGCTATATATAAAAAAAAAATTAACTAAACTTGAAGCTCCGAGAAACAGGCCGCTGGTTGTCAGAATATGATAAAAGCTACTGTTGTATGTTCAAGTTTCTAGCTAAATAGTAGAGATGATTAACCTAAATGTCATTATGAGCGTGTAAATACGTTGTTTGCTCCGAATACAAGCTGCTAATTGCCTGAGTACTCGGTGTGTAGTCTGTAAACATTTACTTTTGCATGATTTTCCATAATTTTGCTATGCCTTATTGTTTGGAGACATTAGTTGCGATTCACGTTTAGTAAATAGCTACGAATACATTTTGTCTAGCTCTCTTTACTGAATTATCACTATATCACTACACATCTACACTACACATTTTTTTTAAATATATTTTTTTTATAATAGGTAATAAACAATTTGATGCCAAAAATGCCTTACATCATTTTGGAAAAGAGCCGATATTCTTTAAATTGCCGGACCGATTTTTACCAAACATGGCTAAGAATCACAGCAAGGAAACTGGCTTTGGAATGAAAAAAGCCGCGCACACACACAAATCACGTATAAGATTGGACGTATAGATGGAAAATGGAATCAAAATAGTGATGGGTTGCTAGCCGGCGCCTATAGCATGATTCCTATGATTTTCGCCCATTCCCTCACCATAGCTATATATATACAACGCAGGAATGCTGCCTGCGACTAATTTTGAGCTTTTGTTAAGTTATTTTTAAGTTAGCTTTAGTTTACTGTTTTTTCATCTAAAGTAATCGTACTGAATGTAGAATTTATAAGGGTTAAAAATGCCAGGAAACGCTGGTATATGTTACCTAGTGTCCGACCGAAGTTTCGGTTTCGGTTTCGGTTTCGGCCAATTTCGGCCAAAAAAGTGATTTCGGCCGAAGTTTCGGTTTCGGCCAGAATCCGGCCAAAACCTTCGGCCGGACCGAAATTACTTCGCAGCCTCTCGCATCGGGAGCGCTCGGCTTAATTCAGGCACGCTCGGCCTAGGTAATGCACAGTCGGCCGGCCCAGCTGAGACTATCGACAATTTTTTTTTATTTTGTTTAACAAAAAAAGTAACAGAACTGTTGTGTTCTCATACTCGTATAAGAAATCCTTGCAATTACCTTTTCCTTACGATTTGTACAGTAATTTTGAATATTTTGTTTGATATGATACATCTTCAAAAATTTCGGTTTCGGTTTCGGTTTCGGCCAAAATCAGAAAAAAACCGAATATTCGAGTTCGGTTTCGGTTTCGTCTAAAAATCGTGTTTCGGTCGGACACTAATGTTGCCCTGTTTTTTCGCTAGTCTTCCTACCGTCCTGCCTCAAGATAGAAACGCATTAGTATCTCAAACTAATCCATTTAAAATACTGTTCGTAGATTTTATCTCAGTTTAAAATAAAGATAGCATCAGTTTCTATTCGCTCTAGTACAGCTATCAATCTTCGAGAAAATTCCATTCCTGTACAAAGATTTCCTTTAAATCCAGCTTTTATAGAACAAGTTGTAAGCGTTTACACTACTTAGAGCTTTCTAGCTACTCGCCACTGGAATATCCTCTTTGCATTTAGGGGAACAACTTTAGTAGCCTGTTTTATAGAATAGCCTCTTTATTTGCGAAAGTACAGTCAGCGGCAGAGAATAGTGACCCCTCTATCTCCCGTAACCCGTAATATCAGTAAGTACTGTAAAACTTTCATGTGTTTTTATCAATCTAACTAATATTATAAATGCGAAAGTATGGATGGATGGATGGATGGATGGATGGTTGTTTGTTTGTTTGTTTGTTACTCAATCACGCCAGAACGGCCCAACGAATCTGGATGAAATTCGGCACATAGATAGAAAAAAGTCTGGAATAGCACATAGGCTATTTTTTATCCCCGAAAATTGCAGTTCCCGTGGGATAGCGATAAACATGTCAAAGGTCGTAGCTGCGTGGAGTTGGAACGTAAATATTTTTTGCAGAATATAACTAGGTACAAACGTCAGTTCTTCAACCTAATTCTACGCGGACGAAGTCGCGAGCAGAAGCTAGTAAATAAATAAGAAGTTCCTTTTCTCTTTAACTGACTGCACAAGCTTTTATTTAGGACTCAGTGATTCGCAGGATACCAATTCGATATAGACGTTTGTTTTGAAATTTAAAGTTTATTTTCAGCAATTTTTATGAACGGTGACTTGATAACTGATCTTCCATGCAGTTCTGAGAGCAAAGAAAAGACCCGGCTGCTGTTTTACCCGCGCAGATGAAGAAAACCCATCGTGGCGGGCGGAAATCTTAGTAGTCATGTTCAGTCATGCGGCTAGCAACCTATCGCTATTTTGATTTTCCTCTCCACCTATAAGTCCGCAATCACGCTAAACGTGGTAGATTCTGTTTACCTCGAAAAAGACCACTTGATTTGTGGCATCTCAAGTCATTAAAGTGACGACAACTTCGCCAATGGCAAAGTAAAAATATATATATACGAGCTGTTGCCAGCGACTTCGTCTGCAAAGAATTCGTTTATCGCTATCCCGCGGGAACTACGCAATTTTCCGGGATAAAAAGTAGTGTGTTCCGGTGTGGAGAGTAAGACAGCCGGGGAAATTACGGGCACAAGAGGCATTTCATCAAAGTCCTCTAGGTTGGCAACGCATCTGCAATCCCTCCGGCGTTGCGGGTGTCTATGGGCAGTGGTGATCGCTTACCATCAGGTGACCCACTTGCTCGTTTGCCTTCCTATTCAAATAAAAAAATAAAAAAATAAAAGCCTATGTGCTATTCCAGACTTTTCTCTATCTGTGTGCCGAATTCAATCCAGATCCGTTGGGCCGTTCTGGCGTGATTGAGTAACAAACAAACATCCATCCATCTTTCCATCCATCCATAATTTTGCATTTATAATATTAGTTAGATTTCAAAATTTTTGTGACAAAATGTCAAAAGACCCTCCTCCCCTGTCGGGCACTTAGCTAACGGTCAATGATATCCCTCAGAAACTGCCAGAAAATCATTAGCCGATACCCGTCCACCGGGCCAAGCACTGCTCTTCCCCAGACGGATCCAAAAGCGAACCGCAGCTTTTGATCACACGTGGAGGTAACCCGACTCGCACCCCAATGTCAAGTCACTGCGAAGTGAACTCGACCGCTCACTTACCCTCGTAACGCTGGCAGACTAAACGCACCACCGATACGTCTATTATGATCGATCACATCTGGTTGGAATCGATAGCCCGTTTTGTTCCTGGCTAAACTTTGGACAGCTTTATTGCATAAATGGCTGAGGTGATCGATAGTTACAGGAATGTGTGGTATTGAAGAGTCATACACATTTTTTTGTTCGCGTCTCTCCTGTGGACATGGCAAAAGTGAAGTGTCTACAGTCAATATTTTTAAGTCAAGTCAACATCGGCGTGTGGGACGCCTCGCCATCTTTCGGCCCATTTAAATAAACCTTAAGTTTGCCGACTCGGAGTCGCTAATTTTATGCCCACAGGAGAGACAACCTTTGTTTCTTACGGTGTGTATGACTCTGAAGCACAGATAAAACAACCAATAGATATTCTCCTTCTTCAAGTGCCTCTCCAACTAGTGAAGGTCGGCGATTAGTTTTTGGAATCCTTCTCTTTTGCCTGCCAATAGAGATAGTGTCATACAATTTGTAATTTCTAAACGACACTGAAAATTAGAACACATAGAAAAATCCGAAAAGTAAAGCTATGGCCGGGAATCGAGCCCGGGTCCTCGTCATTCCGTGACGCGTGCTATACCCCAACACCACCCATAGCAGGTGAGTAAGCCTCCGAATTTTTCTATCTGTTACCAACTGTCACGTGACCTTGTTACTATGCGAATATTTGTCGCTAAGCGTCATCTGTACAACAATCAATCAATATGTAATCTGTATACTTTTAAGTGTCACACGGCAAATTATTTGAATACTTTCAACATGAAACTACCGTGAAACTCGAAACATAATTACAACAAACCGGATAACTCACCTATTTTTGGGATCCCTCCATTTCCCATAATTTAATTTGTACTAATTTCATTTGCCATAATGGTCACTGGCTATAACCTTCATTTGCCCTAATATCACATGCATCATAATGTTCAACATCCCTAATATTAGATACCATAATATCACTTTCCATAATTTTTACTTTCCATAACTTTCAAAATCACTAATATTAGGTACATGCCATAACAATCATTTGCCATAATTAAGGAAAAAACAGATCCAGACTGTTGAAATTTACTGCTACCGAAACACGGTAGGTTCGTTAGGTTTTTTGCGACCCTCAGAGCTGAAATAGAAGCATCTCTAAGGGCTCGGGGGGCTCGGGGGGCAAAGCCCTCTTCAATAGCCACATGCATGGTCAATTAATTAGGTTAGGTTAGGTTAGAATGGCGTCAAGGCGCGAAGCGCCAAAACTAGGCGGAATAGGAGCTCCGCGAAGCGGAGCTCCGTCGGCTTCGCCTCAGGGTCACTCAGTTCATATTTTTGTTTGTTTTCTACACATGTCATCACATCTGTTAAACGTAGATAATTAACACAACCCGTAGTAAAAAAATAACATTTTTCATTAGTTATTATTATTATTACAAGAATCAAAATTCTGGGTTTTTTATGGCAAATAATTATTATGGCATTTGAATTTTATGGCAAATGATATTAGGACAATTGATAATAGGAAAAACGAAATTTATGGCAAACGTATCGTTATGGCACCTGAAAATTATGGCAAATGAAAATATGGCTAATGATCATTATGGCATATATATCGTTATGGAATATAAAATTATGGCAAATGAAATTCGGGCATGTGAAATTAGTTTATATGAAATTCGGGCAAACAATAGAGAACCCCTATTTTTATACGTGCTCGTTGCAGCGTTGGCGCGCAGTGTTCGTTTCGCTGCCGCCGGGGCGAGCGCTCTCTGATGAAGGACTACGGAATAGTCCGAAACAATTTTCGGAGCATTCTTTCGGGTTTTTTACGTGAATTATCCGTTTTGTTGTAATTATATTTGAATACTGTCTTCTACAGATTAGCTACCTACTACCTCCTCCTACCTCATTATTAAGTGACGATTGCTTTTACAGCATAAACGAATTTTTAATGCATAAATTCTAAGGTTTGACATGGGAACTTAATTTACAAATAGACATAATTTTAAGAAATTGTATTGATTATTTTAATTTTATTTCTATTGATTATTTTGTATTTTATTGATAATTTTATTATATAATTTCATGTAACTAATTGTAATCTATATACCAATGTAAGTGAAACGTAACACATGTAACTGTTTTTTAATATTCAATAATGATAACTATTAACTTTTAGACCAGTGAGTTATTTAATCACTGAAATTACTTTTCACATGCCTGCCTTGGCTAAACATATTATAGGAAATACCATTGTTGCAATATTGTATAAGACCTACTCTACCATATGTTTTTGTGAATAAACGTTTTCATTCATTCATTAATTCATTCATTCATTTAAAACATCTTCGTAAGTATTTTGAAAATGTATGGAACACACTCCGACTCATGGTCAGGTTTCGGACACGTGAAGTAGATGCATTTGCGTATTCAATGGTATTAGGGTGCGACCAAACCGCCGCATATACGCAGTGACGTGTCGTATGCGTCACGTTTTCTTACCGTTTCTTCATACATTTTGTTGCGATTCCGTAACGTCATCGTTTTTTAAGCAGCGGTGTGGTCGCACCCTTAACTGAGGCCTTACCATGACGTCCTAATTCCGACTCAGTTCAAGTTTTAGCTGTCACTTTTAGTATGAATCTGACAGCGAGCGAACCTAAACTGAATCGCATTAAGACGTCATGGTACGGCCCCTGGTATCTGTGAAATAAATGAAAAACATAAATTGACTGTGGCTTTAAAACTGGCTGCTGCATACTACGAGTATGACTGACTAATTTGATAGCATTAGTTAAAAGTTTCGCCAGAGACTAATGGAGTTTGTTACGGTAATGAATTATTAATGTAGACTTCAGAACATTCGCTGAAATTTCTAGAAAGTAATGGAAACTTACAGGAAAGCTTTTGACGACGGCGTAACTAAGTGGTTCATGGTGTCGACTAATTAACAAGAGGTTTATTAGGCAACCAGGACTCGAGAACAAACAATTTGCATTTTTCTTCATACATTAATAATATTAATATCTGCTCCCAACAGGTACAGAACTCGGGACCCTGTTTATTTTATTGGAGTGAAAACTTCTTTAACGGCGTTGAGCACTTTTTGGGATGGGTAAAAAATGTTAAACTCGCGTCAGGCGTAAGGCGGAGGGAGAGTTTAAGTACCAGGATATCAGATCCTCTAAGAGCTTATTTTGAAAAACGAATGAATCGAGTGTTTTGTTGAGTCGTGGAGCAAAAGTACTAGGGCATCAGCACATTGCTAGAACTTCAATATAGATAATTACGTACGTTTTTTTTGTAAGCGTCAAGGAGGTTACAACATAAAAATCTAATCTAAGCTGCTGTTTTCACTTTTGCCGGCACTCGAGGTGTACCCGTCGTTTTTTAAATAGATATAGAGTGATTCAAAAGGAAAGTTTATATTATGAACCTATAATACTCGTAGATGCATTATATTATCGTAGAGAAACACCGATTGCACCCGTGCGAAGCCGGGGCGGGTCGCTAGCTATCACATAAATATCAGAACATGTTTATCATTTTCCTAATTTCACGTGCACATAATTTCCCGGATCGGTACATTGATAAAGGGAAACCTTTCCCCTAATAACGTCCGTACAATTTGCAAACTTCGCAACAACGAAACCACGCTTTAAATCAACTTTAAGTGCGGAAATTTCGAATAACAGTCTAAGATATTGATCTAGGTAAGCGAACTAATGAAAATTGTTTTGAATACAGTTAACGGCATAAATATATCTAAGTTAACAAGACGTCAAATATATACACCTTTATGGGCACGTATTTCAACATCGAAAGTTAAAATATCTAAAATTATCTTTAATTATCTTTGTTATCTTTAGCCTATAAGTTTGTTATTTGTGACATATTGTGTAAAATAAATATTATTCTTTGAATGATTTTTTAACTCGACATTAATGTCGGATTTTTTTTTTGGCCACGATACGGGCGTACGCCAAGTATCATGGTACCATTGTGTAGTTATGTGTTTGTGTGAATGTGTGTGTTTGTGTGTATGTTGTGTTGGGTGGTTGTGTGCGAGTCTATGTCTTATTATATTATTATTCATCATCATCATCATCACCATCATGTGTGATATAATTTGTGCTCTATTTGAATGTTTGCTACTAACTTCTTTGTAGGCGTTATAAATATCCTGCCTTAAATACTAAATCCACGCAGGTAAACAGTTTATTTTTACAGTTTATTATGATGTCCCACTGCTGGGCAATGGCCTCTCCTCTCGACCTACATAACTCCCGGCCTGACGCAATGTAAGGCCAGCGGCCTTACCATGACGTCTTATTGCGTTTCAGTTGAGGTTCGCTCGCTGTCAGATCCATACTGAAAATGACAGCTAAAACTTGAACTGAATGGGATTTGAATCACACTAAGATGTCATGGTAGGGCCCCTGTCCTCCATATCATACATAATGTGAAATTTTAATATTTTTATCAGAAAAAAACTACACTGCAAGCCAGTATCCACAAAAAGACTATTTTGCTGCGCGCGTTTCCTTCGAAAGCGGAAAATTATGCATGAAAAAGCAGATCCCCGCTTTGCTTCCATTGGCGTTAAGCGCAATCATTGCCTCCGTGCCCCTGCAAGATTAGAGCTGTAAACGCACACGTATGTTTATTGTAATTTTGACAGCAGATATGTCAATAATTAAATTTATTCAAAGAAAAACAAATAATAACAAAAAAAAACAGTCTGAACTTAAAAATAACTTAAACCTACTTACCTAAAACTAATAATAAATTAAAGATAAAAAAAATCTCCCAAATCGCCGCCAATAGGGAGGGTGCCCAGAAAGCTGGCAGCATTGCCACGTTGTATGGCAATGCTTATTCGCTGAGCGAAATTTGACCAGCCCTCTGGTCACGGGAGGCCTCTATAAGGCGCGCCGAGATATCTTTATACGTCCGGCGCGCGCTTGGGCCCCTTGGCCCCAGAGTTTCGACTCCAAACGCCTCAAATGTCAATAATTAAAATCTTCTAAGTAAGTCTGGGAGCAAAGTGACCTGTGATCTGAGAGCATATTGAAGAGATTGATGTGATGAATGTGAATGAAGCGAAAAGAGTTACTCCCTTATTCATAAACGCTCTATAGGCTTCTGCTAACTTAGCAATCGTTTGTCCTTATCTGTCACTTTGACATTTACCTTTCACAGATAAGGACAAACGATTACTAAGTTAGCAGAAGCCTTAGAGCGTTTATGAATAAGGGGGTTAGTGCTGGCCACACGTTACCCTAGGGCTCTAAAAGGCAAGGAATAGCAGTTCAGAGAGGCAATGCGGCCAGCGTCTTGGGGTCGATGCTTGTAGCGGAATATTTTGACGACATAATTTACTTTATAGTTTTACAGCCTTATTCATAAAAAATCCTTAATTGAGGTTTGATCAGTCGATTAGTTAACAGACTGATTCAGCTTATTTGACAGTTGTTAAAAAGTATGATTCATAAACGCTTGCTAGCAGTCTGTTAACTAATGAGCTGCTGATGGATGGATTAGACGCGTTATGTTGTCACCTTGACAAATCATAGACCAAAAATGGCCTTTTAGTGAATTAAAAAAAATAAATTGACAGCAGTGGCAGCGAATTAGCGGGAAACCAGCGAATTAACACGACAGACTAGGTAGTGTGGATCTAGTTTCCTTTACCTTTCCCGGAGGGAATAAAAACTTAAAACAAAAAAACTGTCTTGCGTATGGTTTTGGTCTTGCCAAAATCAGCTGTTCACATGCGTGGTAGCCATTTTGTGATTTAGCAGAGAGATAAAGTAGGGTCTACGGTCCGCTAACTTTCGGAAGACTTAACAAACCCTTGATGGACTGATTAGCGCTAATTGACGTTTATGAATCATGTTTTTTTGCATCGGTCCTGTAGCGAGCTTATAGCGAGCCTCTAACTTTTTATGAATAAGGCTGTTAGTCTGTTTTAAAATCTTGATTTGTTTCAAAAAGTTAGGTAAGTACATAATTATACCACCACTCTGAAAACCAACCTCACCCATCAACAGATGTAACAGAATACATTGCGCGGCAAACGCGTTAATTTCATCTTTTTTTTGAGCATTATTCTCCCACGGGGCTAAAATTCGCATTAAAATTCTCATCACTTTTCGGCCACTTACCGCGTCGCGTCCGCATTAAACACCGAACTCGCAATATTGAGCAGCGCTGGCCCGAAGCCAGGGATACCAGGCAATGCGACGAAGTCGTCTTCTGTTCTCGGCCTAACGCCATGCGAGAGGCAACCAGCCAGCGTTAAAAAAGTAAACATTTTACAATGTTGCCCTCTATAAAAAAAAAAACGTCGGGTAGCACTCCGGGAGTGCCGGCAGAATTGAAAACTACACACACGCACACTGGCGCAAAAAGAAAAAAAGAAAAAAAAAACTTTTTCTACACAAGATTCGAACTGCAGTCACACCTTATACCACTAGGCCAAACGCACATATACGTTAAAGCGACATCAAGAATCCAACGCGACTCTAGCATCATTCGTATTAAAAAAAAAACGCTTAGAGGATCCTGATATCCTGGTACTTAAATTCTCCTTCCGTCTTACGTCTGACGCGAGTTTAAGAGGCTGACAACACCTAAATTGATGTTATTTAAACACTTTTTTAAGAAAAACTGCACACAAAAAAAATACAAAAAAAATATAATGTTAATTTTCATCATATTTCAAACACGCTAGACGGGCTCGATACATAATTGAACAAAATCGGCTCGATAGACAATAATTGCAAAGATTGGTCTTAAAATCACCATTAAACGGTTTTATGTCTTTAATTTTTCGACGTATGGCTCTGCAATTAAAAACATAAAGTCAACATATTCATACCTAAACGGCTAACGAGTCATATTTCACAAATAATCCATACTTTTATCAACTTTCTTTTATCTTTACTTTTATACTTTTGTCATACTTTATTTCTTATGATTTGTGATCTCAAGAGTCAAGTCAAGATTTTAGACGCGCGCCAAGCTGCCGGAATAGTTTCTTCCCTTTCACTAACAGGCACGTGAACCGTATGTGTGAAGAGTGGCGCTGCTCCAGGTCATTTGCTGTTGACAGCGCCTTAACATTTTTTACCCATCCAAAAAGTGCCCAACGTCGCTAAAGAAGTATTCACTTCAAAAAATTGCGCAGTTCCTTGCCGCGCAAGACGCAACCAGTTCTTATGTCGCGCGGTTGGATTTGATTGGTCTGGGGCCTTACCATGACGTCCTAATTCCGACTCAGTTCAAGTTTTAGCTGTAACTTTTAGTATGAATTTGACAGCGAGCGAACCTAAACTGAATCGCATTAAGACGTCATGGTAAAGACCCGGTCGCTGGTAGTTTCAAAAAAAGTCAAAAAGTCCTTAGTGGTCTATTTGCCAACAAAACCTTTAATATGATTGTATTTGATTATACAAAAGGAAATTATTATAGCAAATGAGCATATTTCAGCAAGATTCAGAAGTAAATTAATACGTGTCACGTCAGCTACGACGGATTATTCTATCTTAGGTAATAGAATTTCAAGGATGAGCTCAGATTAACGTTGATTAAATTAATAATATTTAGCTCAAAGCAAATATTATACGAGAATACAGCTTATTATTTATGCTTATGTAAGAACATAGCTGAGTTGCCCCTAAGTGAATTCAGATTTAAATTATTTCAATGGCTTAAGGACAAAGCATTTTATTCAATCAAAGAATACTTAAAATAAATAATTGTAATTGTAATGTAAATAATTGTAATTGTAATGTAAATAATTGTAATTGTAATGTAATAATTTATAGTAACATTCATATTTTAATTTATTACAATTTACTGTTTAATAATAATAAAAACTGTAAAATGTGCTAAGTATTTCAAATTTCAAACTACATATCATCACCAGCCTATACACGTCCCACTGCTGGGCACAGGCCTCCTCTCAGAATGAGAGGACTTGGGCTATAGACTACTACTACATATAGACCACTTTTTTACCATGTCTAAAGCAAAATAAATTGTTTCATTTCATTTTATTTAGGTAACCAAGGTAAGTATATGAATTTTGGTTATTTGATCCATTTGAGGTATAGTTGTCACTTAAGTTTATATATTCACTTTGAACTAATTTCACATTTTGTAGGTAGATTTATTCTGAAGTGAAAACTGCTTTAGCGGCGTTGAGCACTTTTTGGGATGGGTAATTTTTTTTTTACTCGCGTCAGGCGTAAGACGGATGGAGAGTTTAAGTACCAGGATATCAGATCCTCTAAGAGCTTATTTTGAAATACGAATGAATCGCGTTCGATTTTTGAAGTGTTTTATTGTTGAGTCGTGGAGCAAAAGTACTAGGGCATCAGCATAATTTTATTGTTAGAGGTCTGTCAATATAGATAATACGTACTTTTTTTTTGTAAGCGGCCAGTACGGTACGCATCTGGAGCGTCATGGAGATTACAACATTAAAATCTAATCTAAGCTGCTGTTTTTATTTCTGCCGACACTCCCGGAGTGCTATCCGTCGCTTTTTTATAATCGTTTGTATTATTCTGCACTACTATAAGTATTTTTTTTTCTAATTAGAAGCAAAAGTAAGGTGGCTCAGTCATAATGCTTTCTGTTTTGTCTTTACAATTTTCTTCGTAAAAAAATATCCATGCTAGTTTAAAAGCAGATAAAAAAACATAGACAGTACCAGATACCTACGCAGATCGTAAATTCCTCCTTCGAGGGAATCGGCAAAAATCTTAGGAATCATTTTATAAGCGGTGCGGTTAGCAACTCATTACTATTTTGGTTCCCCTTTCCGTCTATCCGCAATCACTAACTATATCTAACTAACTAACTAGTACAAAATATACCCACTCTTCCCACTAATACCAAATTGTTCATTATATTTTCATAGTAAGAACCCAAGTAATGCTTTATTGTATTATTGTGCAAATAATAAAGAAACAGATACGATTCACAAAAAAATAAAAACAACAATAATATATGCACAAAGGCGAACTTATCCCTACAAGGGACCTCTACCAGTTAACCTTTGAGTAGATGAGAGAAGCAGTGAAAGCAACAATAGAGCGTACATAAATATCTAATTATATCAAAGCTTTGTCTTCACTCAACATTTTCCTTGGGACTGTTCTAAATATAACATCTTAGTTTCCTATTAACCGCATTAACTGACCTCTGAAGAATCACATTAATCAAATGGCCGGTCTTTACGACTCCCTGCTTTATATCAAAAGAAATCCTCTTTTGATCCCGCCTCTGTAGTATCAAAACCCTTAATTAGGGCACAGAATGTTATATGCAGCGAGAGCACTAAACTTGAAGAAGTCCAATAAAATATACTGAGAAAAATAATCAGGATATCGAGACTATATAGCTGTTTCCCGCGACTTCGTGCTGCACAGAATTCGTTTATCGCAATCCCTTGGGAACTATGAAATTTTCCGGGATAAAAGCTGTTTCATGTACTTTCCCGGAAACCATATGTCAACTTAATCCGTTCAGCGACTGAGCGTGAAAATATCGGAAAAACAGACAGACAGACACAAACTTTCGCATTTATAATATTTATATGGATTTAGTACCTAACACAGTGAATTAACTCTTAGCAGAGCTAGACGGAATAGGAAAAGGAGAGCTTTTTGGGTTGAAAAAAGTAGGTACAAGAAGTTAAGAAAAAGAAGAAAAAATAAAGAAGCGAAGAAGTTAGTTTGCATTATTTACAGTGTTAAACAAAAGAAGAAGGGAATGTTACTGACCAAATAATTAACAGAGACACCTATTCTCTTCATTGACATGGACCTCCACAATCGACTGATGCAATCAACTAAAATCGAATTAATAAACCTGTTATTGATCCATAGTTGCAACCATTTCCTGAATTTAATTATGCAAAATGTTATTACATTCAATTTGGCGTGATTATTGTCCCTGTGTATGCATATTAACTATTATGTAATTCATTTAACAATTTGATTTAATGAATCAGTATCCATGTTTCCCAATTTCCATTCAAAAACATAATTATATGGTATTAATTTTATAATAGTTGCTGGCTGTCGTCCGTGACATCGTCTATGTAGAATTCGTTTATCGCTATCCTGTGGGAATAATGCAATTTTCTGATGCATCAAGTAACCAATTTTATTCCTCAATATTCAAAGTTTCAAAATTTCTACACGATTAGTAATCCGGTTCTACTATTGAAGACGTAGCAAACAGACTGGCAGAAAGATAAAGATAATAATATAAAAAATCATTTCCATCTCTATCTATCTCCAGCCTATATACGTCCCACTGCTGGGCACAGGCCTCCTCTCAGAATGAGAGGGCTTGGGCTATAGTTCCCACGCGGGCCCAGTGCGGATTGGGAACTTCACACACACCATTGAATTGCTTCGCAGTTGTGTGCAGGTTTCCTCACGATGTTTTCCTTCCCCGAAAAGCTCATGGTAAATTTCAAATGAGATATCGCACATAAATTCCGAAAAACGCAGAGGTGCGAGCCCGGGATTCGAACCCACAACCCTCTGCTTAAGAGGCCACAGGTCAAACCACTAGGCTACCACGGCTTTTTTACTGACACATTAAAATATTGAAAAAAAACATATAAACAAGACACAAATATATATAAAAAAAAATAAAAAATAGAGACACGATACAAATATGTGGCAAGATAGAGATTTGCGGGTTAAAGGACCTCGGGTAAGGACCATCTTACTCGCTAATACTGCTAAGCAGCAGTGCTCGCGCTGCTGTGTTCTGGCGTGGAGTGTAAGGCAGCCGGTGAAACTACTGGCTGATGATTACTAGTAGGTAGGTACTCTATCTTAACCATCTAGGCTAGCAACGTAGTCTTTTGGTGTCTCTAGTGTCAATGAGTTCACTCGAGTGTCAGGTAACTCACTTGCTCTTTCGCTTTCATGTCGTATAAGAAAGGGAGATAGAGTTACTTCCACATTCATAATTATTAGTAAGGATAAAGACGTACTTCTCAGTGCCTCCGGGAATAATAGGGAATATTCATGATTTTTTATTGCTTTCATTCAAGCACATTTATTTATGTAACAAACAATATTATAAAATTTTCAAAAGATATTGAAAATTAGAACACAGAAAAATCTGAAAAGTAAAGCTATAACCGGGAAACCGTAAAATTAAATATAAAAAAGAAGAAAAATTTTGGATTTATTTGATAGTACAAACAATATACCTACTTAAAACAAAAACATAAATATATTTTTCCAATAGATATCTATCTCTTTCTAGAAAAACTAAAAATAATTATGGAGTTTATAATAGGCATAATGTTTTATGACGTCCTTTGTCACTTGGGACTCTCATTCTAATAGCTGTATAATCAGTAGAAAGATTATTAATCAATCAAAAAAAATTAATGAATTGAATGTGGATGAAGCGAAAGAGGTATGTCAGGATCGTAGCAAGTGGAACAAAGTAGTCTGAGCCTACCCCTGTGGGAAAGAGGCGTGACGATATATACCTATGTATGTATGTATGTAAGATTATTAATTTTATTTCTTTATATGATAGAGGGCAAACGGGCAAGCAATCCTTATATTTTCTGATTTGACGGATATTTTTTCGTATTTTGTTGAGACAGCCGGGGAAATTACGGGCACAAGAGGCATTTCATCTAAGTCCTCTAGGTTGGCAACGCATCTGCAATCCCTCCGGGGTTGTGGGTGTCTATGGGCAGTGGTGATCGCTTACCATCAGGTGACCCACTTGCTCGTTTGCCTTCCTATTCATATAAAAAAAAAAAAAAAAAAAAAAGTGATATTTTTTATGCATAATCCCTATTGTTACCGACCAAGCTGTCATAAGTTAGAATTAGAAGTTAAACCACTTTGGTATCGGAAACGACATGAGACCTTCTTAGTGGGATTTCCCTCTTTTCATGTCTCTATTTGATTATTACCGCACTACACCGAATCACGATAAGTAGATTTGTACCTTATGAGGTAAATTGGCAAAGACAGGAATGAGGAAATTTTGTGTTCACCGTTTATATACTTACGTTAGTTTATGCTTTTGGGATGGATTGATGTAGGTAGTGAGTTTTAACATACACGAAAAACGTTTATATTCCTTACGGGGCAGACAGAGCCTAAAGTAACAAGACCTTAAGGCCACGTTTAGCATAGCGTGAAGGTGAAAAGGGGAGTCAAAATTACAGCGCATCGAGCTAAAACTGACCTTTAAAAATGTTTATCATTTTTCTTTTTTGGTGTTACTAAATCACTCGCCCAATTCTGGCATATTGGCCTATAATGTACATTTGCAACACCTTTGCAAAACCTTTAACTTACTAACTAAATACACAAAATGTATAATAATAAATAATAGGGGTTCTTGGTTGCGTCTAGCATTGCACCGCGATATGAAATGGAAAGGAAACAATAGCTGTGCGCCGCAGCGCAGACAATCGCACTGCGACCCCGATACCGCTCTAAGCTGGGAATGAACTAGCTTCAAATCTTATCTGTGCCATCGAATCTTTCTCATTGCCTAGTAACATAATTACTTGTCTAGTCTTGTGGTCCTTATGTGATGATTTAGGAGAGATTCAGAGTCACGCAACGAGCTACAAGATGTGTAAAAACAATTCTGGTAGGTATATTAATTACTAAACGACTAAACGATTTTATTTGCGTCTAAACCTCCTAATAAGGCTTAATTTAAAAGTAAGTTTAACGCGAAAGAGCGAAAAAAGGGAACAAAGTAGTCTCTGCCTACTCCTGTGGGAAAGAGACGTGACGGTATATATGTATGTTTGTGTAAGTTTAGTTTGGTGAATCGCGCTATCGTTTGTCCGACGTAGAATCTATAAGTAGCTAAGGAGTTTTTATTTTGAACTAGCGACCCGCCCCGGCTTCGCACGGTATATTATGCATGTATTATACACATAAACCTTCCTCTTGATTCACTCTATCTGTTAAAAAAACCACATCAAAATCCGTTGCGTAGTTTTAAAGATTTAAGCATACATAGGGACATAGGGACAGAGAAAGCGACTTTGTTTTATAATGTAGGTAGTGATTAGAAGCTTTAAAGTGTAGTTAGTTGTTTAAAGAGCGCCCTTTTTAAATTAGTTTTAGGTACAAACAGATACTGAAAACTTGAATATTTACATGGAAAAATTTAAGCTATGGCTGGGAAAAGAACTTACGATGCGTCGTAGAGAACATAAGAAAGTCACAAAAAGATCATCTATCTATCTATCTATCTAAATAGCCTATTTCGTGTCCCACTGCTGGGCAAAGGCCTCTCCTCTTCTTCGCCAATCTTCCCTATGGTCCGCGTGTTCCTGCCATTTCCCTAGATAGTAATCCAGGTCGTCCCGCCATCTCCGTTTTGGTCTGCCTCTGTTCCTATATCCGTCGTCAGGGACCCACTCTTTAAAAGATCATAATATTGTAAATAAAATAAAAACGTAATAAGGTACAGTAAAATAATTGATAGGGTATAAAAAACAGAAATCCAATAATAAAATCAAGAAATAAAATGTCAAAAATAATCAATGTCAAACTTATTAAAGTTATAAACAATAGGAATCATAAAATTAAACAATAAAATGCGATAAAACCTACCTTTTTCTGTTTTGATTGTTATATGTGGTGTTCAATAAAGAGTTATTGTATTGTATTGTATTGTAAATGTCACACAATATAAATGTAAAAAATCCTATCAAAAAGGTCGTGAGATATCAAAGTACGATCCTTCAACTTTCCAGTGGTATGATGGTAAATGCATACAATGAGTGATTGCGTGGGAAAGTAAAGATTTTTATTTATTTATAAGCCTTTTTATTCCGAATTCGCTACAATTTCAGTAAGTACATGTTGTTGTTATTGTCGTTTATTAATTAAATTGTCGCGTAATTCAGCGTGCCTCATGGCATAGGCCTCCTCCGTGTATTGGAGGGTTTGAGCTATAGTTCCCACGCGCGCCCAGTGCGGATTGGGAACTTAACACACACCATTGAATTTCTTCGCAGATGTGTGCAGGTTTCCTCACGATGTTTTCCTTCACCGAAAAGCTCATGGCAAATTACAAATGTAATTTTCGCACATAAATTCCGAAAAACTCAGAGGTGCGAGCCCGGGATTTGAACCCACGACGCTCTGCTTGAGAGGCCACAGGTCAAACCACTAGGCTACCACGGCTTTTTTAAGTAAGTAAGTAAAGATACCTACAAATGAAAGAGCCTACAAATGGTTTGTTTACAAATTCGTCAAACTGTATACTGAAATAAACTCATTTTTTTTTTAATTGTAAATATTGGAATGGAGAATAGGTAGTTCTGCCAACTGAAACGTCAGGCCGATTCAAACTAAGCCGCGTCCCGCCCGCGTGTGAATTACTCAACTAGATTGCTTGGCGACTTTTGGTCGCGTTTGTGTGCGTGCAAATACGTGTATGCGGGACGAGGTGTAGTTTACAACAGCCTCATTTGCCGTTCGTACATACATACACACACATACACATATCACGTCTTTATCCCTTACGGCGTAGACAGAGCCTAAGGTGACAAGACCTACAGACCACGTTTAGCAAGATTATGGACGTAATAGATGGAAAATGGAATCAAAATAGTGATGGGTTGCTAACATGATTCCTATGATTTCGCCCATTCCTCGATGGGCTTTTACTATCTGAGCGGAAAGAGAAGCAACTGGTACATTCTATGTTTTTACTTTGCTCCCAGACCAGCATGGAAGAAACCGCCGTTTGTAAAACATCTTTAATTAGGGTTCCGTACCTCAAAAGGAAAAAACGGAACCCTTATAGGATCACTTTGTTGTCCGTCCGTCCGTCCGTCCGTCTGTCAAGACCCTTTTTCTCAGAAACGCGTGGAGGTATCAAACTGAAATTTATATCAAACTAGCTGTTGCCAGTGACTTCGTCTGCAAGGAATTTGTTTATCGCCATCCCGCGGCAACTACGCAATTTTCCGGGATAAAAAGTAGCCTATGTGCTATTACAGACTTTTCTCTATCTATGTGCCGAATTTCATCCAGATCCGTTGGGCCGTTCTGGCGTGATTGAGTAACAAACAAACAAACATCCATCCATCCATCCATCCATCCATCCATCTATCCATCCATCCATACTTTCGCATTTATAATATTAGTTAGATACTTAGGTCTACTGCCCCTTGGAGCTGTGAAAAAATCAAACTTCTAAGCCAACGCAATCAAAAGATACAGCCGTTTATGCGGCAAATTTCCGCAACTCTCAAGGGAATCAAAAGCTACAGGGTACTTCTCGTGAACGCAGAATCTTGAAATTTGGTATGAAGGTAGGTCGGCTGCCCTACGCAGAAATCAAGTATCTCAAAATTATGCATTTTTTTTTATTTGATATTTTGAATCACCCAGCCAAAAGGTGTATTTCACTGAAAGAATTTCCTAAAAATAACTTATATTTTACAAATTATGGGCTATTATTTAATCCAAGTATCTATTTTACGACGTCTTTTTTATGCTAAAATCAAGTATATCCCTGGTGCCATCGTTAAAAACAAGCATCTCGAATTGAGATACTTGTAATTCAAATAGTTTTATGAGATACTTGGTTTAAACGTAGAAGTTGACGCCAGTGTTATGAACCAATCAAGACGTAAACACGAGTATCTCATACTAATACAGCGTAGATATTTTTTATTGATTATTAAAATACCTTTTTTTTAACAAATTATGTAGCAAGTTTACTCATATAGAGAAGCGAAAGTAGGTAGATGCATGTGACGCTACATTATGAAAAGGTATAAAGATCAGCAGCCTCAGACTGATGCTCGCAACAGGTCAAAACGAATTGTGTGTCTATGCGTGTTTAAATAAGGATAATGACTGGTAAATATTTCCAAACCAAATTTTTATTATAATAAATAAATGTTTTGAGAGCTTGTTAAGAATTAGCGTTTTTATGAATTACCTTATAATTTTAACAACATTTTCAGCTTAGAATGTTTATACCTAACTACTTCAGGATAATAGGTATAATACTTAGGTATTTCAATATGTGGCCATTATGGACTATTTATGTGGTTATTTTTTATTTACAGTACAAATTTTGCTAAATTTGAAGAAAACTTAATACAGTCGGAAGATATTTTGGAACCGAGTTTATCGTTAGTTGATATTACAGAATTATGGAGCTTATAAGAATTACCGAATCTATAGATGAATTACTGAATTTGGATTTGTCAAACGAATAACCTAAATTCTGTGACTAACCAAAGTGATAACAGCTATGTTGAGAACAGTATTGAAAATACAGATTATACACTGATCCAATGCTTCCTGAAAATGACTAGGTACTTTGGCCTTATGGACAGAAACCAAGTTCAGCATAGTGAAGAAACTAATAATTTGTCAATCAGCTCATCAATAGCTCATACCATTCAGCCACGTTCACCAGTAAATATACCAGAGACTCCTAATAATCCTAAAAAACGACAGTTTGCTATTTTTTAAATTATAAGAAACGGAGAGAGAAGATTGCTATTTAAAAACAAATTTCAAGAAGAGTACAATGTTATAGAGTTCTTAGAAAAAAATACGTAGTGCACGAACTGCAAAAAAAAATATTATCTTTCGACTGGTAGAGGCACAAAATATGCAAAGAAAAAATAAATTAAGTATAAACAAGTTAGTGCCAATAATGTCGAAAAATCGTCAACAATTTTGGATTAAATTACCTGAAAACTCAAACTCAAATGAGTAATATAATTGATGAAGGCGAAGTTGTTAATTTAGATAGCTAACTCGCTTTATAATCCATCTATCTAGTATTATAGACGCGGAAGTAATTCTTTCACTCTGTCTATATTCTGTTTCTTCATGGTAAAATCGCTGTACCGATTTTCATGAACTTTGACTAGAAGATAGTTGGAACATAATGGACGACGGCTATTTTTAATCCCGAAAAATTGAATATCTACTCGTTTCATTATAACAGCGACACGAATTCTGTGCAGACGAAACCACGGGCTGCTAGTATTTAATATAATGCTCGGTGACCTGTTTTTGATTACATAAGTGTCGAACGATACATGATAGATCAAATCGCTCGAACTTATTTTTCTTTTTATTATGAGATTGACCTGTAAATTACTTGTATTTACCAAAGCGATCGAAATAGTAAACCAAAACTGAAATCAAGCATCTCAAGTTACTTGTTTTTACTTAGAATACAACCCGCGTATGCAGCATTTTGTTCTAAGTAGAAAACCGTTTTGGCTTTTAAAAATTAAAGTAAACATAAAAACAAAACAAAAAACTAAAAATGATGTTAACTGTTCCTTATTAAATGATTCAACATTCCTAACATGTACTTTTTGGTCGGATTTTTAGGATAAATTAATAAAATACTAGTTTCTGCTCTCCTGTAAAATTTGTTGAAAATGAGTTACTTGATTTCTACGTAGGGCAGCCGAGGTCTTATAGCACAGATTAAGGAATAATTGCGAAAACCGTAAATATGTATATCGTCGCTGTGCCTGCACGAATCGCTATGTGTTTTTGACCAACTTTTCAGGAGACACAAAAAACTGGTTTACTCATAACATATTGACAGTAGGTAAATAATTTTTTTTGTGCTAATGTTAAATAATTTTTTACGTAATAAGATAATATTTAAAAAAAATACAGTGAAAACTGAATTTTATACGAGCAGAAAACCGGTAATTTGTTACATAGCGATAAATATTTGAGTCCTGAATACCCGGTATGTGTGTTAGTGGTACACTTAGGTATATTAAATTACTATAGAGGTTGTTTGAATTGTGGTTTCAAACAGCACATAGGTATTTTGTAAAAATGGTTTGGTCTATAATGAAACAAAGTACCAAAACAATTATAATTAAATGAAAATTTTACAAAACATGCGTAATAATTATAATAATGCAATTTAAAACATATGTCAAGTAAGTTCTTGTAACAATACAATATTAAACATAAAAAAATATCTTTAAATGAGAATAGAATCGTTTTTACTTAACTTTTGTTAAGTTATAAAGTTTAACAATCATGATAATCAGTCGAAATATTATAGACGGGATATGAACCACGATTACCTTTATTGAACTCCCGATATTTCGACGCAGTTGCATGGTCTACCCGTGATCATGATGCATGCAACTGCGTCGAAATATCGGGAGCTCAATAAATGTAATCGCGGTTTATATCCCGTCTATAATATTTCGAATGAACTTAACCGTGAACCATTGAAAACTCTTATGATAATCAGTAATGATAAACAAGGTATGGGCTGTATGTGTCTGGTCATCGGAAAATCATGAAGTTAGAGAGGTTTCAACTCGTATACAAAAATATCGCTAAGTACCAAAAAACACATAAATCGGGCGCGAACGACTCGATCGAACTAGTTCAATTAATTCGCTATGTGCACCGAAACACATATCGGACCAAACTTTCGCGTGGTGTATGAATATTAAATGGTCGAGCTATGTGATTAGTGACACTTAGTTATTATAAGAGGAACATTCAATGTATGAACTTCACATGGTTATTTTTACATATCGAGAAATAGTAAAGATAGCTCCACGCTGTTTTTGGAGCATATGTATATTGACATAAGGTTCAAAATGGCATAAAAAACCAAAAATCGAAAAAAAACACATAGCGATTTTTGCAGGCACAGCGACGATATATGTCTGTATATATCAATGACCAATATAAAGTGACCCCACACTGCGTATATTTTGCTTTGGAGCAGGGCTCTGCTTACTCTGGTTATTAGATATTTATAGATAATGGTACGGAACCCTCGGTGCGCGAGACCGACTTGCACTTGGTCGGTTTTTTTTTACTAAAAAGCCTTGCAAAATTTCATTTTCAAATTTCATAAAGTTCGGTCGGTAGGTACAGACCAATTTATATCATTTTTACCATGACTAAATAGGAAATAATTTCTAGAACTTGTTTGTTGTTACCTACATGCTTTTACGGAAAATGGGTCATTTCTTCTTTATGCTAATATTTCTACTAACATGCTCCCAAAATACACTAAGATATAAAAACCTCCTAAAATCCCGAATGGAAAAAAGGTTACCTCCTGTGTAAACAAAAACGGTGCGAAAGCCTTATTTTAGTTGAGATAACTAGAGTTGGACCAAAGGCTGAGTTTTCGCCGAATAGTTTTCAATTTAATTTATCTTCATAGTATAATTTATTGGACGAATTAGTGATTTTTTTGGGTACCTACGTATTAAAATCCATAAAGTTTAAAATGTATAACGGGTTAAAATACATAATGGTTCAAAATATATAATGCAATTTTCTCAGAAAATTGAAATTAACAGAATTGCTATAAACTAAACCTAACCTAACCTAAACCAATCTATAAATCATGCTATAAATAAAATTCATATATCTAATAGTTTCACAGAAAATTGCATTATATATTTTGAACTATTTATACATTTTAACCCATTATACATTTTAAACTTTATAAATTCTGATCCGCTCCCGATTTTTTTAGTATCAATAAACTGGGTTTCAGAATCATACCTAATTATTTATAATTATTATCGTGACAATGCGATGGATGGGCATATATTGAAAATATCAAATTGTTTAAATACAAAAAGTGAATGAAAGCCTTTGTAAGACAAGTTTGCACTGCTTATGTACTTGGACCATAAATGTACACGCAAAACTTTGTTCAAAATTGCGTAAGTACTTGCGTACATCGTACATTATCACGTCTTCATCTCCTACGGGGTAGACAGAGCCGAAGGCAACAAGACCCCAAAGGCCACATTTAGCTTGATTGAAAGGGAAACCTATGGCCCATGAGTTCGCTAAATTGAAGTTTATTCTGAATTGACCAAGATTTCAATCGCCGAAAAAAAAAAAAAAAAAATTATTTCCTCGCCAAAAATTTCGTCCAAATTTCCATGGACGAAGCGAATGTTTGGCCAAACCCTACGCCCAAGATTATAAGGGAGGTCCGGAAATCAATTTGGACCAGCCCTCGCCCTAGGGCTCGGATAAGGGGTAATATGTGAAATTGATAAGGATAACAGAACATTGATATTGTTGCTGGGTATTATGTTTGTAGGGAATCAGCGGATTGTAAATGACCAATATTTTGGTTTAAATTACGTAGATTTTGAGGTCACAAGTCAAAAAAATATTGGATCAGGCGTTACTTTGTGGAGGGTCATAATCATTAACAATAAAGAGACACAATAAAGAGTTGAGAAGAGTTGTTTGTACAATAAAGAGTTTTACATACGAGTACATACATACATTATAATTAAAAAACCAAAAAAAAAACAAGTATTATTATAAAGAAAGAAATGAATATCATAAAAAACTGTTCAAAGAAATAGCAAATATTGATGTACAATTGTTGTTTGTGTTATTAATACATTTTGACATAATCTACAGAACTTGGCAGCCATTTGAGATCTCAATTCTTGCGTCGGAGAGATCGCATAATATTATAAAATTCTTAATTTTGAACTTGGCTCCGGTTTACGCGGTTTATGTAATTGAGGCGGAAGCCACATGATAGGCTAGTGTTATAACAGTTGGCAGTGGAACGTTGCAAACGTGCCACATTGTAAATCTCATAATCGATCTTATCGATTATGAAGATCGCTGACTAAGGGCTAGGTTAATATATAAGCATACTTAGTTATATTAGAGTTGGTTAGTTGATTAATTAGTTAGAAACGGTTGGAATAAGAGAGTTTGAAACTAACTACGATGTAGTTTCCTTAGGGGCAAGTGTTGTACCTGTGGACGAGTGTACCTAAGGACACTAGCAGTAACAAAAAAACTACAAACCATAGACTGTTATCTTGAACACACCCGAATAGCATTTTTCTCGTATGGCAACATTAACTATCTGTCATTTTCGTATTTGTCAGTTAGTAGTGTTTTTAAGGCTGCGGAAAGTTTTCGTCGCCAAAAGTAATTTTATATTCGTATTTTGAGTGTTTTTTCTAAAGTTTTAGGCATAATGCTTCGAGTATTTTCGTAGTTAATGAGTGATTTCATGATTTGTTTGTTATTTTTATGTAGTTATTGCTGTTCTCGGGCGACCTCTAACGTACTGACATCAGTTTAAATTGTAAAGTGTCGAATTTGTACCTGTGGACAAGTATTTTTCTGTACCTGTGGACAGTCAAAAGATACAACATCAAAGGCTTGTACCTGTGGACAGTTAAATTTGAATTTATTTTTCTCTTTAATTTCGGTGCCTTGTAGTAAAACTGGCCAAACGCAAAAAAAATATGTCCTGAAAGTCTAAAAGGCTGTTAAAGAAGTAAAAAAAATGGATGTTCTCTAAGAAAAGCTGCTGAAAAATTCAATGTGCCTAAGTCGACTTACAAATTTACTTACATGCAGCATTTGTACTGCAAGATATCATTAGACATGTGTTTTAAAAGCTCACAAGGTTACTGTTGAATCTGACGATGAATCTAGCTTTATATGTCAAAAATGGTATGTGTTAAATGATGACTCAGATGATTCTATTAAAGACGCAGGCTATTGTAACTCCGACGATTCTGCTGAAGAGTTATATCGAGAATACTGTAATTCTAAAAAACAAAAATATTATTTAGGAGATGCTGAATGTGTTGCCAAATACGTCCAAAGGTTGAGCACTTGCCCCTACTCTTCCCCTACACCATTACCAGCAATAATCCTGCTGGTAAAGTATTATTATTAAACTCTTTTTTGCTAAAAAAATAATATTTTTCTTAGTTTTATGTATAATCTGGTTAAAAAACAGTTAAATTGACCTTTTTTTCATGAAATCTATTCTCACACGAAAGTATTTTTTTGCTATTATAGTTTTAAAAGGCGCGTGGGGTGTCAAATAACGCCAACGCTTGGAAGAAAATTCGAAATTTTTACAAATTTTTTTCGAAGTTTTCACGTTTTTCTCCTGTATGATGCCTAGCTTAGCTAGACTTTATTAACTTTTCGGCTCAAAAAATGCTGACTTTGAAACATTTTAACGTTTCAACAGCCATTTGAGTTGTATTTGCAAAATTTGGTTCTAGCTATTCAAAATTCGAATTCCATACGAATTTATGTAGAAAAGTTCTCATGGCAATGTGTATGCATTTATTAGTGATCAAAATTCGGAATGTCGTGCTTTTCCGCTCTATACAACGATGTGTGAGTGAAACGGACGGTATGAGACAAACTTTGAATTTCGAATTTCTGAGCTCATCAGCTTGGTGAAACGGTAGCTTGATACCATAAAAGTCAAATTGAATATTTCGCCAAAACGCGATACCAAAAAGTGATGAACGTTTGAATATGCATGTTTGTATTCAAATATTCGTTTAAATTGAGTCGAGTATTCGCGAGCCAACGAAGTGCTAGTTGCCTATTCCATAACATGACATACCAGTGTTAGTAAAAACAAAACACTGTCGGATTTTGTGAACATGACAGGATTCTTGGTGCAAAATTGTCAGTGACAGTGATAGCCTTCTGCAAGTTCTTTTTGCAAGTTTAATTTTTCAACAAGTGTGATGTGATGACCTTCTAAAAGGCCTTCGGGAAGCAGGAGGGGTGACGGTTAGAGAACTTGTTACTCGTTTTAAAACTGCTAATGTATTTGATTTTTCAGCTAAGTCTGAATGTTTTTTTTTTCGATTTTTACGTCCATTTAATTTCATTTGTTTTTGTACATTCAATTCTAATGCATTGCAATTTTAACCAACTGGATAGGTATTAAAACATTTTTTAGGATTTTTTTTTCTGTGTCCCCTTGCAAAAAAACGGGCACCCTTGGTTTTTGAATTTTATGTGCATAAAAGCTTAGATACTTTCTAAGGGTTTGGGTGGCTGCTTACTATTATTACTGTGGAATGGAACGTAAGAGGGTGTGAATGAGACGGGTGATATAAGAGTGAGAGAGTGAATATTCTATTTGAAGAATGAGTTGACATATGAAAGATTCAGGATTCAGTTAGCAGTAAGGAGTTGACTGTGGCTTGAATAAAATATAGTTTTACGGTGACTAAATTGGTCTTCTTTATTAATTTAGTCCCACATTACCATCGAACAACATTCGATTGATTTTGAACACACTGTGCCAAATTTAGCTATAAAATAAATGGATGCCATCAACCCAATATGAAGAGGGCTGATGACACCTTCGCTCCTCAGATGTCATCAAGTGCCGGTGGTACAAGGAAGAAGAGATGAAGATGACTAAAAGAACCTCAGTAATATCTCATCTCTGTAACATGTCATGTCAATTTCCTTTTTTGAAATGAAGACTTCTTTAGTGGCGGCGGGCACTTTTTTGGATGGGTACCATCAGCCAAATCCCTCAGGCTAAAATTCCTTTGCACGCCACAATATATAACGTCGATAAGACAGGCTGTCAACTTGAAAGTTCGACTTTAGCGACATTTTCATTTGATAGGAATATGGATGAAAAGTGGTAGACCACTTATTTGGGCGACCATACAAAATGTTAAATTCGCGTCAGACGCAAGACGGAGGGAGAGTTTAAGTAGATACCAGGATATCAGGATCCTCTAAGAGCTTATTTTGAAATACGAATGAAGCTAGACTCGCGTTAGATTTTTGAAGTGTACGTTAATTTCGTCGCTCTTATGTGCGTTTGACCCAGTGTTATAAGGTGTGGAATAACAGTGCTTCCTCTCAAGTGACCGCAGTTCGAATCTCGTATAGAAAAAGTTTTTTTTATTTTTTTTCTTTTTGCGCGAGTGTGCCTGTGTGTAGTTTTCATTTTCTTTCGGCACTCCCGGAGTGCTACCCGGTGTTTTTTTTTTTAATAGATCTTGCTACTTCTATACTGTCTATGGTGTGTTTGTCCTTTCACCTCGCTTTGTATAAATCGTATCGTTTTTATTTACTTTTATTATTGTATTTTTGTGTTTAATCTTTTGTCAATGTTTTTTCACCCGATGATCCCAACGGAAGATCAGCGCAGGTCGTTTAGTGTTAAGACGGGACCATTTTCGTGTCAATTTTTCCCTCTAATAATTTATTTGTGTTTATTTCAACGTGTGTTGTTACAAATAAAGTTTTTCTTTCTATAATAATATTATACGAGGCCTCTTAAAATTGTTCCGGATTATATTTAATTTTGTTGGGTAAGTTAAATTTTTTAATCATAGTTTGACAAATAAATGTTTCCATACATTCATCGATGTTGCAAATGAAACGCGTCAAAGAGGAGCTGAATCTTTAATCAAAACTTTAAATTAGAAATCTTTGTGCGGGTGTTCTGTGGAACTAACTCAACCACCTCCTAACAGTGTTCCGGAAAAAATCTGAAAGAACTGATATAAAAAAACCTTGTAAAAAAAAAACTTGTATAAATAATAAGGGTGCAACCAAACCGCCGCGTTTATGCAGTGACGCGTTGTAAGCGTCACGTTTTCTCACCGTTTCTTCATACATTTTGTTGCGATTCCGTAACGTCACCGTTTTTTAAGAGGCGGTGTGGTCGCACCTTAAGGCGTTCGGTCACGCGCAGGGTGGTGTTTAGTATTTTATGTGTGGCAAATATTCAATATCATAAATTTGATACTATTTTGAAAAAACTAAGCATATAAACACTTTTATAGGCTTTTAAGGGTGCGACCAAACCGCCGCGTATACGCAGTGACGTGTCGAATGCGTCACGTTTTCTCACCGTTTCTTCATACATTTTGTTGCGATTCCGTAACGTCACCGTTTTTTAAGCGGCTATGTGGTCGCACCTTTAAGCGACCTGCAGTCAGGTAAAAATTGTTATAGCACTTGATGAGTACCTACTGACTGAAATCTTTTGTTCTTAAAAGCAGGCTTGACAAACATCCTATACTCGAAAACAAACAAACGTAATTACTGAAGAGCAAAAATAACGGGACACTTTTCTATTACGTAGTCGAGTTCTTTATCCACTAAGATACTTGTATTCAGTACTCAGATGATGGATTTTAGAAAGGTCAAAACATTTTACTCTCGTATTATTTTCAATTTAAAATTTGGGACAACGTAATTAGTTCACGTCAAATCTTATTAATTCGACGTATTACGAGGATGAAGAGAAGTTAATTATCATAATTTTTAATCTGCATATTAAGCGTTAATTATTGCCTATTATATAAGAAAAAAAAATACTCTGGAGGAGTGTCAGTGAACTCGAAAATATTTAATACCGGATGTTATATAAAGCATTCTGTTAAAATTACGTCACACGCGTGCCAGGATTCTGCTTAAACCTACGTAGTTTCATACCATAGGTTTAAATCAGGGATTTTTCAGCTAATAAATATTAACATACATTTTATTACTTCATTTTGACTGTATTCATTCATTTCATTACATCTATTCTATGTACTAGCTGTTACTCGCGAATTCGTCCGCGCAAAATTTAAATTTGTATCCCAGGCAGCTTGACTTGTCGCGACTCCTAATGTTCATTTTGTCTGATTACAAATTATTATTTTACTTATACCTAATTTTTACCCTAATTAAAAGCAGTCTCGAGGTGAAATACAATCCAACCCTTGGGGTGCCAATAAACTAAGTAGACATTTCCTTGTAAAAACTCGTTTTTTCATAATTAAGACAGACAAAGATCAATGCCTGCGAAATGTTTTTAATAATATAGTTTCAATGTTTTACATAAACTTTATCATTAGGTATTGTGGGTATTGATTCTGAATATTATATTATTATTGAGAACTAACCAATTCTAGCACCCATAAACTTATGTTTTTTTTGGAACAGTTTTTTTTAAATACCCCAAGGCACGAAGCCATTTCATACATCGCCGTTATGAATATAGAAATAGAAGATATTTTTAATATTTTTTTACCGCTGGAGTTTCCCCAAAATGGAGGGTTATGTGAGCGCATGTTTAAAATGTTCAAGTCAATGTTTTGTATTTTTAATGGTTTGTATTTTATTTTATATGCCGCCCAATTACCGCAATATTTACAATCAACGTGAATCATATTTGTTGACCAAAGAAATTCTAATATTCTGCTTGGTCTAGAGCAAATCTAACAAATTAAGGCTATCGCCTGCGTAGTTTTAATTTTCTGCGCTAATTGTTCTTTTGTTATTATTTTTATTTGATAGGTTTTTAGAGCTTCCAATTCGCCCATTTTTACTCTTGGCCAGATTGCGTTTGTTTTCTTTGTCATTGAGTTTGAAATTCGATACCTTTTTTCTACTAATTTTAATCCGTATTATGAGTTATATCTTGGACCAATCCATGTCCGCCTTAACGTTGCCCTGAAACGGCCACCCACATAATGTCGGTCGATATGATGTAAGAGTACGCACTAGCATAGGAGTAGTGTAAACAACAGTGTCTTAACGTAAATCTAAATCTACTTGGAGATTCAAATAATATTGAAATAAACGAATCACTCGAAATATTATAAACGGGACGTGAACCGCGATTACCTTTATTGGGCTCCCACACCATCATCACCACCACCATCACCACCATCATCACCATCGCGGTTCACATCCCGTTTATAATATTTCGAATGAACTTAACCGTGAATCATTAAAAACTCTTATTAAACGAATCAATCGCGTATCAAAATCGACTACTCGACATATATTTTGGACAACTCCGTTGTTTTTTCCGAAACGTCGCCTCCTCTTAAAATTATGGGCTTGGGCTGTATTTCGCACGCAGGCCCAGTGCGGACTGGAAACTTCATACACACTACTGAATTTCTTCGCAGATATATGCTGGTCTCGATGGTTTCCTTCGTCAATAAGCTCAAAGTAAATTTTCAAATGTATTTTCACACATAATTTTCGAAAAACTCAGAAAAGTGAGTCCCAGTTTCGAATCCACGGCTCTCTGCTCAAGAGGCGATAGATCAAATCACTAGGCTACCACGGCTTTTTAGATTTTATTTAAATTATATTCCTTTTAATTCTTTTCACAATCTGTGCACTGTGATACTCTCCGTCAAAGTTATTGGAGAACTCACTGAATATCACTCATCAGAAGTAAACCCTAACGCGCTCCAGGAGAATTCAAAATGGCAGTTTTAGGTGAATTGTAATTTTGACATACACCATATTTTGGGACGACGTGTCAATGGCGAAGGTTAAATTATTGACTTTGGGTCAAACTACCCTTGTCGATGATAGTGAATGAATGATTGGGATAACCTGGTTTAGTTAGCTCTGACGTGTTTGTGGATGATATTGTATTATTATGTTCGGGAAATGTGATTTATGGTAGGTACTTATCGAAATTTTTACTATCCGATTTTGATTTTTTCGTTTTTTTTTTAAATTGTACTGAAAACCTTAGGCTCTTTCTACCCCGTAAGAGATAAAGGCGTGATTTATGTATGTACTTATGTAAAAAACAAACGATTTATGACTACTATTTTTCGAGTTTCGTTCGTAAACATTATTTGCTTTGGTGGTCAATTGTAACGTCAAGTGAAGCGATGTTACAAGAATATAAAAAAAGTAAAATCTTGCAACTATAGTAGATTATACACCGAGGGGATAAAGCACTGTATTATGTCACGGGCGCGAAATTGAATCCTGAGCGTACCGAAGGACTCTAGATTTAACTCCCGAGCGCAGCGAGGGTGTTATGAGTTAATTCCTGAGCGTAGCGAGGGAATTAAGATTGAGTCCTGAGAGGAGCGAAGAATTTAAGCGCACCCAAGACATAAACAGTTTTATCTCCGAGGAGTATACTCTACTTTTCTCACCTTTTGCGAGACAATAAAAACTAAGGCAACTAGAAAAAGAATTTCATTTAAACAACAGTAAGTAAAACAAAATTAAAAGTAAAAAACCGGCCAAGTGCGAGTCGGACAAGCGCACGAAGGGTTCCGTACCAGTAAAAAGGCTAACAACTACTCTGTTAACGTTACTCTGTTAAAACGCCAACAACTATTCTGTTGTATGGGAGCCCCCCTTAATTATTATTATTATTATTTTTATTTTAGTATTTATTGTTGTAGCCACAATAAAAATACATAATCTGTGCAAATTCCAACTGTCTAGCTATTACGGTTCTTGAGATCTAGCTCGGCGAGTGGTAGCCATGAAAATGGGCTAAAATATCACGTTTTTTGTATGGGAGCCCCCTTAATTATTATTATTATTATTTTGTTTTTAGTATTTGTTGTTATAGCGGCATCAGAAATACACAATCTGTGAAAATTTCAACTGTCTAGCTATTACGGTTCTTGAGAGACAGCCTAGTGACAGACGGACAGATGGACGGACGGACAGCGAAGTCTTAGTAATAGGGTCCCGTTTTTACCTTTGGGTGCGGAACCCTAAAAATTATATTTCCAACATTGGTCCAGTTGTAATATTTTTATTTGGAATCTTAGCAGTTCTAATGCGTAACTATATCACAGCGCCAGCAAACACTCGCGGCATTTGTTTTATTTGAAATTTGTTTCATTCGTTTGAAAATCGAACGCCGCCGCATGCCGTGGCATGGCCATCTCGATTTTCGGAGCCGTGTGATTTTTACGAAATTAGACTTTAAGGGTATAATAATAAGAACTATGAGAAGTGAGATTCATATTACTAACCGGCGGGTTATAATGAAATTCAGTACAATATTATTACCCGGCTAGAGCCAAGGGCTATAATGAGTTACTTTGAGTAAGGTTTACATGATATATAATTAGCCATTGTCGAGCAGGTGGTGTGCAAAATGATTCATTTACCTTGACCTATGACGAATATTGCACACAGATCCAATGATAATTATTTCGTAAATGATCATTCAGAAAAATATTTTTCAAAATGTTTAAGAAATATTTTAGTTTGTATAAAATATACCAATTTGCAAAAACATTATATTTTTTTTTTTTTTTTTTTTATGTGAATAGGAAGGCAAACGAGCAAGTGGGTCACCTGATGGTAAGCAATCACCACTGCCCATAGACACCCGGAACCCCGGAGGGATTGCAGATGCGTTGCCAACCTAGAGGACTTAGATGAAATGCCTCTTGTGCCCGTAATTTCCCCGGCTGTCTTACTCTCCACACCGGAACACAGCAGCGCAAGCACTGCTGCTTAGCGGCAGGATTAGCGAGTAAGATGGTGGTAGCGATCCGGACGGACCTTGCACAAGGCCCTACCACCCGCAAAATATCCTAGGATAAATGTTATTCTTAAGGTACGCGAACGCGGAACCGTACGAATAATTCTGTTAAAGCTCCACGGGAAATTTCCCGATAACGTAAGACGAAGGTGACAGGATCTTATATCTTGTATCTATATTCAGTTCCGATGCGCCAGAGACGATTATCGAGAAAGAGCAAGAAATTAAGTCATTACTATTTTTATAAAAGCATGTTATTTAAAAAAAAAAAACTTTTTGCATGTTGTCTTTTACGGTTTTTCGGTTTATCGATGCAATTATTTTGTCTTTATCACACAGAAAGTAAAATACAAACAAATGATAAAATCAAAACGAGGATCACAGAATGTTAAGAAACAATGTTTGATTCCCGCCTAGTTACAAATCCCTTAATAGTTATCAACTAATATTTAAAGCTTATTTTTTCTATTGATCGTGTCTAATTTCTACTGCCAAAGCGTCTATAATATTATTCAGTTTCCTTTGTTCTTTTTGCAATATCATAGAGAATATAATAAATCCGTACGAGTAAATAGTTTTATCAAAATTTAATCTAGTCTAGAATTCGCTAGTTAATGTTTACGTTTCTTCGTTTATTTTTTATATTTTACATGGCTTCTTTTCAATTTAATCTCATCAGAGTAATCTAAACTTCTTTATTAAATTGGTTTTTCATATCTCTTATCCTTAGGCCTAGGTTGTTCTCACTTGGCGTCCGTGGAGAGCCAGGTGACCCGTCGGCTTTGACGTATTTATGCACATAACATTTGTTCGGGAGCGGTCTTTGATCCAAAAAGATCTCTTCAGACAACCACTTCTCGTCAATGCGAATGAAATTTGTACGAAAGTGTGATCGACCGACGAATAAGACTTGTGCGAAAAGAAAAATAGAATTTATTGAATATAATACAAGGTCTCTCAGGTTTTTTCCGGAATTTTTCAGCAGGTTAGTCCCGCCATTGAAGCGGTTCACTTTGACCGTCGATCATTGTATGGAAACATTTGAACTATTTTTCAACTTCTAAAACACTTAGAGAACTATTTAGTCAAGCTAACCCAAACACTTCCTGAAATATACCGGATTTTAAGGGATCCTGCATACTTACCCCCTTATTCAGAAACGCTCTATAGGCTTCTGCTAACTTAGTAGGTAATCATTTGTCCTTGTCAGTGAAAGGTAAATGTCAAAGTGACAGATAAGGACAAACGATTACTAAGTTAGCAGAATACCTGGTGCTGGTGTAGCAAAACCCATTATTGTTGTTGTAGGTAGCTACTAAATAACCGACCACGTGACATCGCTGCCCCTGACAGCTGAGTAAACGCCATTTGGAAACTGATCACTTGTAGCTTTCAACCTTGACGCTGGCAAATTTGTCCTACTGGAAAAAAAAAGTTGGCAGAAGCCAATAGAGCGATTTTTTTTTTTTTTATTATAAACTGACCAGCAGCGATTGACCTCTATCTCACCTGATGGTAAGTGCAGATGAGGCCGAAGATGTAGCTCACTGGTTTAGTAACAGCCTGTTCACTCTGGATTTGAATAGTCCAAGGTTATACTTATCCGGAAAGGCAGACGGCGGTAGCGCATTCCACTCTTTAGCAGTCCGCAGTATAAAAGATGAAGCGAAGCGCTTCGTGCGAGAACTCGGAATACTGACAACATAAGGGTGAAGTCGCTCGCCCCGTCTAGTCGTATAAATAAGGGGGTTAGTATTTACTGGTGTAAATACTCTGGTGAGTAGCCATTTTGTTTCATGGACTCTGGTCGAACACTATAGAATCCCTTAATTACTTCCGCTAACCTTTCGCTGTCTTCCTCTCTGTCAAGAAATACTCACAATCTCGAGATATTCCAGAGAGAGCAGTATAAATCGGATTATAAGGACAGAGCGATAAATCTCATTGTAGGATGTCTACAACATGCGTGCTTTATACGGTAAAAGTGGAAATTTTAGAACAAACTGCCATCTCCGGTTGGTGCTTTAGGAGATGCGTTCTTTATTATGTTACTACGGAAAGGATTTAAAGTGCTACTAAGGACTTTTCTGACATATCGCACGTTAAATCCAATACCGTCACTATACAAAAAATGCAATTTTTTTGTTTTCTACGCCATCTTACGATACTTGAGGTAAGCTACACTGTCATTTGAACCAAACGCTCTAATACGCATTGGTTCCGCCAGGTGGCGTAGATATCCGAAGGACATTTCGCAAAGTTGATCGTCGCTTGTAGTTCAAGGCTGTCATTATGCTGGTAATGTCACGTCACTTGCGGCAATTAGAAAAATAATAAATGGAACAGTGACACTTTGTATTTAAAGTTGGTTTCACTCAGCGGTTTTTAGTGAAATTATAAGTGAAATAGTGCCATATTGTGTTTAATGACTGTGTGCCATAGAAGCAAAAGGTGAGTTTTTTGTTTTTTATTATTAGAATACTGTCATTTTGGTCTTAATGTCATTTTGTAACTTATTTATTTATATAGTTCCAATGTGTAATTAATTTTAATATGGACAGGTAACGGATAAGAACACTCTTGTGGTTATTTGAATGAAAAATAAATATAAAATATTTCGCAGCATTCATTTTGCAGTAGATATACGTAAAAAATATGATATATATATATATTACAGTTACACCTTGGTTACACGCCAGGGGTAGGTCCCTGAACAGTGGCGAGACGGTTTTGGGTCTACTAAGTAACTCGCTTAATGTTCGGTACTAGCACTCGTAAACGTGTTTTGTACCTGCAAAGATACGTACTACAAACTACGTACGTAGTTACCATTCGGTCAAGAGCACTGTCTCGCCGTTGTTTACCTATATTTTATGAATGAATGAGACATTACAATTACAATAATGACACTGTTACGTTTTAGTTGTATAATATTAAAGTCGGCCCTTAAAGTGAACACTGTCATTTTGGTTTAAAAGTCTCTTGTCTTGATATTTTTTGAACAGCTTTGAGTTAAAACTAAGTATGTGACTGACATTTCCCGAATAAAATACATTGTTGCAGTTAATTTACAATGGAAAATCACGAAAGTTATTAATCTTAATCTTAAAAAGACAAAATGGTATCTTTATTTTGTTATTATTTATTCGTTTATTAGCAGTTTTCAGTTCACTGATAGTTTTTATTTTTATTAATAGTTAAAAAACATATGTTTTATGACATTATAGTTTTTTTTTGTGTTAAAAATAAAGCTTGATTTTCTTTCTTTTTTGGTGCGTCTGGCTGTTTACAGAGGAGTGCTCGTCCCAACACTAATGTACGGTAGCGAAAATTGGGTATGGCAAAAAAAGCATGAAAGTAGAATAAATGCAGTAGAAATGAGACCGTTAAGAAGTATGGAAGGTGTATCACTGACAGATAGAATAAGGAATAGTGTGATAAGGGGACGTGCTGGTGTGAAAGAGGATATAGTGACTAGGATAGAAAAAGGTATGCTTAGTTGGTTTGGTCACATAGAGAGGATGGATGAAAGAAGATTAACTAAGCAGATTTATATGGGGAGTGTGAATCGGTGCGTTAGGAGGGGAAGGCCTAGATGGACGTTCCGTGATCAAATCGGGGACGTTTTGGAAAAAGGTCAGGTCAAGAGTACCCAAAACCGGCGAGCATGTATGAGGAGATTGATGAATGTGGATGAAGCGAGAGAGGTATGTCAGGACCGTAGCAAGTGGAACAAAGTAGTCTCTGCCTACCCCTGTGGGAAAGAGGCGTGACGGTATGTATGTATGTATGTATGTATGTATGTATGTGTATTTGATTTTCTTTGTTAAAGGATCAAGCATAACCAGAGCTAGTAAAATATTGAGACTAGCACAAGAAAATCGACAAAACAAAGAAAATGCGTCGCTTTCAACACGAGTATCCAAGTTTAATTGGAATGATTTTACCGATTCTACAATATCGCAACCGCTTACGGAAATCCACAACAATTATGTTAATTATTTTTATAAAGATGTTTCTAAAGGATGTTTTAGGTACGTTCAAACGGTGTATGTTGATTTTGTGATTTTTTATTAAGTAGTTGCCTTTGCTATGACTGATTTTACTATAATTATGATGATGATGACTGATTAAAGACTGATTAAAATTAAAGTAAAACTTTACTCTTTTGATAAGGGCTAAAATTATTCACTCCGAATAGTTGAATTTTATTCGGAAATTAATCTTGTCAAATACGAATTTAAGTATATTTATTTTTTAATTACTTCTAAGTACAGATTTTATTACATTTTTAAATTGTTTTTACTGGACAAAGTATTGTTTCCTTTTTATTTAATGATAAAAAATACTATAATAACCTAAGCTACAAAAAAATAATTCGATTATTCATATATTTTTGTAGAAGCAGTAACAATTTTAGCATTAAATGAAAAATGTTTAGTGGAAGAATGTCACAACATTTTTGTTTATTTAATAAAAATATCTAAGAAATGTAAAATGTTTCATTTTATTACATAAAATAAACAAGCAACCATTAATCTTTAAGATAAAAATAAGAAATAGCATAACATGTACATAGTGAGTTCACTGTGACTAATCTTATTCATCAAAAATCTATTATTGGCTCTCCTGAACAAATACACATTTTAGGATAGTGCCGGTATTGGATTTAACGTGCGATATTTGCAGTAACTGACGGTAGCTGGTGTCGCACTTGCAAATAGCTACATCTGTGGCGTCCTCTCGCAACCACTGATCCTCGCTGGAGGGTCGATAAATAAGTAGTTTGGTCAACGGCCAATAGATGGCGTAATTTTCGGGTGTATATAGAGAAGACTGATGGCGTCGAATGTCTAATTAGAATTAAAACCAAGCTGAATACGAAAGCATTTATTTTAATGCCACCACCTTCAACACCTCAAGGATATACGAATCCAACAGCTGGAACTTATTATTGAGGACAGTAAATTGGATGTTACAAAACCTTCTGAATATACTAGATGTCGTCATAAACAATAACAAAGTAAATATCAACGGAAAAAGCATGACTCATTGTCACGTTTCGCGTCACGTCAGAGTGTGCAAGCGAGAGCGCGGAACAAGCGTTAGAGAGGCACGATCTTCTCACGTGACGTCAAAGGTAGCGGTTCGAATTATATTTCTTTATGACGTTATCACGTAAAACTATCGTCTGTAAACCGACTTTATAGACAATCGGTTATCTGTTACTTTTTAAGCCGATTCATTTATTCCACAACAATATTTTATTCACAATCAATAACAGTTGGTTAATCAGTAGGTAGAGAAAAAAATACAAAAAAAAAGTATCCATACCAGGCTTCGTTAAAATAAACAAGTGAAATCTGCCACAAGCTTCGTCATAATTTCCTATAGTGAAATCCGCAACATGCTTCGTCATATCAAATTAACAACTAGGTACACCCCGGAATGGTGACTTTTTAAGCCTATGGTATTTCTTTACTACTGCCGTTCTGGTAAAGTAAAAGAAATACCTACTAGCTTCATTAAATCCCTATTGAATAAAGAATGTGCCTTAGAATTAAACTCTAAAATAAGCGTCTCTTAAGCGAAATACACAAAAGCTTAAAGATTTACTCCAAACGAGGTTTTCGAAATAGCTCGCAGCTTTCTACTGGATCTGCTTAAGAAAAGTTTTAGTCCAATTTAAAGCTTTCATTCAACAAAAGGTTTCAAACGAAGGAATTTAGCAAAGTGTCGTTCAGGTGTATTTCCAATAACGAGATTTGTGGAAACCTTTTTTTAACTCTAATCTGATATACTGTTATTATTGTCTTAAGTAGTTTAAGTTAACGGTTATGGCACTGATCATTTATTTTGACATCGATAAATAAATAAATTTTGTAACGTTATTATTAATAAATATTATATACTCGAAGCAAAAAAAAGGTCACTTTCCGTGGAAAGTTGTATGAAAAGTGACTCGTTTTTTTTTGCTCCCAAGTATATTATTTGCATATATATACAGACCTAACACCAGCCGTTTAAAATCAACGATGCATACTGGTAGTCGCTTTGTAAATAATAAAATTGTAAGCAATGTTGTATCTAAAATATTTTTAAGTAATTTGGAAAAACAAACAAACAAGGTAGTCTTAAGTATACATGTATTCTGCCGTGTCACGCACAACCTCTGCTATCTTAAGTTAGGCGAGTTACGCCTAACCACCGCAAAATTGTTTTATTTACAATGCTTTACATGGTCCACAAACAATTACTTACGTAAAAAAAATCATTGGTTTCTGAAACATTTGATGTGACATATTCGTTCAACTACTTTTTTTAATATCAATATTATGCACATCTCATCTATCTTAAGTTATGATGGTTGTGTACGGCCCACCATCGATTTTGTACTCAACATAGCCAACCATTCATGAGTTGACTTACGTTTGGTCACGTGAAACTCTTCTAACATAAGTTATTGCATGACGCGTAACCAACCGTTGTATGGAGCAGTGGTTACGGCAAACTCTTTTAACTGAATTTCAAAAGTGAATTAAAGAAAAAATTAAAAGAAAAAGAAGAGTTCCTTATTCTTGAACTTATTAAGAAGTAAACAAGCTAAAAACAATACGCTGATGCGTTTAAATAACGATTTTACGACCGATTGCTTGAAAAAAGTAGTACCTGCGTTTTTCTCAAAACTTCCTTTTTGAAGATAGAAGAGTTATGCGTGACACGGCAGAATTATAATAATTTGCAAAGGTAACCAAATACGGTGTCAACTTAAAAAGAGTCGCTTTATATTCTATGAGTTTCTTCACTTTGACTTATTACATGGCACATAATTTTAATAAGGTATTAATGAATTGGCTTGAAAATCATCAGCTTTCTTAAAAATGTTTCTGAGACATTTCAAAGATGCCATGACAAAATTCTTAAATTAGATATAGATCAAATTTTAAGTATGGCGGTACTTTATTGAATTTTATACAATCCTTAAAACTTTTTTCAATTTCAGCTCACCACGAAACAAATTTCCCAAACTCTGCGGCAACTAAAAATACCTACAGCGGTTAAAAAGAAATATCGACCAACTTGCCAGCACGTCTCCGTCGCAAAGTCGTTAAAAAATACCTATCCCTCGTCCTATCGCCAATACAAGTCAATGACATGCGGAAAACTTTTTTATTGGCCATTTGCAAAAGTTTTCGAGATGAGAAAAAAAATATTTTATTCCTAACGAAACGCCATATGTAGCCAAAAGTTAGAAAACTCGTAGCACTTTCCATGTCCGCGGAAAGTGTTACTGGAAAAAGTTTTTGACGTCTATTCTTACATTGGTAACGAGGGTTGGACATGGTGGCGAAATATGACCAAAATCGAGAGACCTGTATCAAGCTCCCCATCAACCCCTTCTACCTTATTGACTTAGGAACGGTAGGGAGGGACGGAAGGTCTTATCCACTGGTAGGAATGCAACATATCTTAAGCAAGGTCAAAACCATTTTGCGAGATTCTTTCAACAAATCGCTAGTAGTGATAAAGTGGGTGAAATATGCGTCGGGTCAGATTTTCAACGTATTGAGCTGTTTGCATGTTGAGTCGGATATTTTGGCCATATTTCAATATTGCCCTGATGTTATCCTTGAGGGTGTATTTGCTCGATAGAATATGTTTGGCTCGATATTTTATGGGCGTATTAGTAGTAGAGTGCTTTGCCGCTGCTTTAGTTTGATAGAAAAACCGGGTTTCCTTCTTTCTAATAACTTTAACTTGTCAATCTAGATTTTCATGAAATAACTATAAATAAACATTAGGGAACAATTCACACAAACTTACCTAGTCCCAAAGAAAGCGCTAGTAAGGCTTGTGTTATGAGTACCTAGACAGCGATATACATACATAATAGATAAATATATATTATATGTAATAGATAAATATTATACATACTTAAATAGATAATGAACATCCATGAATCAGGAACAAATATATCTCCTTCCCTGTATTCGAACCCGGCACGCTTGCTTGCGTAGCGTACGACGGCCTTAGACTCGGTGGAGCGAGGATCTTCGCAAGGCGGCTGGCAAGAACTGGATGAGAGTGGCCGAGGATCGTGCTCAGTGGCGTGCCATGGAAGAGGCCTATGTCCAGCAGTGGACGAACATAGACTGATGATGATGACGCTTGCTTCGCAGACAGAGCCACTACCAACTAATAGTCGTCAAAACGGTTAACATTACACTCTATCCAAAACCAACTTTTTGTGGTGAGAGTTGGACCAACGTGATGAGTGAGAACGTGAGACTTTGCCGATTCTTTGTCTATACCCATTGACTGCAAAGATGGGGATCGTAAAAAGACACGTTGAGCTGTGAAACTTTTATTTGAACCAGCAAACTGTTTATCATTTTCTCTTAAATCAGTACATTTTGGTATAGCTTACGCACCATCCAAAATATGCGAGAATACTTAGAAAAATATTTGCAATTTAATATTTTAATGTTTAAAGTGGCGAACGTTGCATTTCTACCAGTGAATAAGACATTTCATACCTCGCTACTGCTCCTAAAACAATAAGGTAGAAGGGGTTAATAGGGTGCTTGATATAGGTACCTCTGTTAGTCATATTTGGCCACATATTGGTTAGTCATAAAGCTTTTTTGTCCATATTTTTTTTATTTTTTTTATCACTTGTATTTTTGTTTCTTCTGTTTTGAATTGTTGTGTTGGTGAAAAAAAAACATTTTATTCTATTCTATTCTATTAAGATCTCAAGAAGTTAAAGGTCCAGCTACTACTACTATGTATATGAGATTGTCAAACAAAAATCATGGGATCAAAACCTTTAAAGAACGTCCATTGAGACAGAATGTGGAAATTTTAAAAGGAGAAAAGCGGCACAAAACTTGTAAAATAAAAAATCCAAAACTTACTGATCCGCAAAAAATTACTAAGTTTTCACAGAATACTATTTTATACCAAAACTGTTTTTGCTGGAAATATGCACGCAACCCTTGACTTTATGTAACCAGATTCGCACTTGGCTGAACTTTATAAGAAATCATCTGTGGTTGAACCATGAAAGTGGTCCATCTTTTTTCGACGTCACCTGTGCTTACCAATCAAGCGTTAAACTTTACGATTTCCTCTGACTCAGTGCAATCGTAAAAGTAAATAATAATGTGACAAAAAACACGGAAAGATTCTTGTTTTCCTTTGAACGTTGTCACAGTATACACGGGCGCAGTATGTTATCCTAAAGAACACGTTGCTCACGACATTGTGCGTTATTTTTGTTTGTACCTACCATAAAAATTAAGAAAAATATTGCAAGGTTCTTCATACGCAATATACAAACAAAGCAAACCCAGTGTCGACACACTTTGACACAAGTACATTTAATGTTAGCAACGCGCTTTAGCTTTATGCTTTTAGCTACTCTCTTTACACTACGTTAGAATTAAGTGCATTTATTGGCTTTCTAGCCAAATCAGCATGTATGGTAAAGCATCACACTTATTAAATATGTAAGTGCCAGTTCCGCCGTGCAATCTTTAAACCACAGTAAGTGCTATTTGCACTTTTTACACTTACTGCGGTTTAAGGATTACACGGCAGAGTTATTCCACCAGCTGCTTTATTCACGTCAGAACATGAGCGCGTGTATTATTGCTTGACGGTAAGATTACCGATAAAGATGGCTCTAACAATCCAGGCGTAGGTACCTACAAGGGCTTAAACTCAAACTCATTTATTGCTATTATAGGAACATATACATGTTAGACATATATTATCACTATAAGAACTGCTATAATCTGCCAGTTAGGCGTACAATAATTAATATTCTTATGAACTAGTACTATGCTAAACGGGATTAGAATTATTATTATTTCTCAGAACCTGAGAAACTTACCTTGCTTACCTGAGAGACTTTGTCGCAAGAGGGCAGAGAATAGCCTGCAGACGTTTAAACATTCTTCTGACGTTGAGACTTCAGACAAGCTTGCTGGTCTGGGAGCAAAGAAAAAACATTTTATATGTATCAGTGGTTTCTTCCCGTGCAGATGGTAGAAACCCATCGAGGGAATGTGCGAGAATTTTAGGTATTATGTAATAGGCGATGCTACCCATCACTATTTTGATTCCCCTTTCCACCTATACGCCTGCAATCATGCTAACGTGGCCTTTAGGCCTTATTACCTTACCCCCTTATTCATAAACGCTCCATAGGCTTCTGCTAACTTAGCAATCGTTTGTCCCTATCTGTGAAAGGTAAATGTCAAAGTGACAGATAAAGACAAACGATTATTAAGTTAGCAGAAGCCTATATATAGAGCGTTTGTTGTCTGGCTGTTTGGCTCGTTAAGGATTAATACGTGATTTATACGAATGTTTAGACATTTGTAGATTACTTACTGATTTAGACTGGGACGTGTCCAAAGAATAACCCAGACAGAAGTTTTCCGCAAAACCAATTTCTGTTAATGTGATTCCGGATCGGATGGGGAGCTTCATTGTAACTTCAGGTGATTTTGTACGTTACGAATTACCGAAATGCGGATGTAAAAAACCGAGGAAGTTCCAGTTGGATTCGAGCACGAGTTCCGTAGCATTTCAAAATCTATATTAAATCCTAAGGTTTAGATTGCAAATAGGTCGCTAAAGGTTCTTTAATAATTATGTATTTCTTTGAAAGTATTAATTAGCGCTTTCGGGAAGAGCATTATTGCCAAGAAGAACGCGCCGCAAAAAATAGCAGCATTTGAGTGAGAAAAAATAGTAAAGAGTAGAATTTAATCTTAACACCTACAAAAGAAAAAACCGTCAAGTGCGAGTCGGACTCGGCAAGGGTTTCGGCAAGTGGATATGAAATCATTTTTTATTAGGTATTTCAATAGATATTCTGTTTTTAGTATGAATGTTTTATAGCGGAAATAGAATAGAAATACATCATCTGTGAAAATGTCAACTGTCTAGTTCTCTCGGGACATGAGCAGCCTGGTGACAGACGGACAGACATACAGACAGACAGACGAACGGACAGCGAAGTCTCAGTAATAGGGTCAAGTATCTTGCGTCGCATCGCATTCTTCTTGGCATCTTGGTCTTTCTGGTCTTCTAACTTTTTGAAGGTTTAGGCCTATCAGGTAGGGTTTGATTAGTATATTTTCGTACAGAACCCTTTATTGGCGGAGGGTGGGTTCCGCCTACGTTGTTGATTAAGCGTTTTTAAATTGTGTTTTTCAACTTGTAGGTCCGCTCCGGGAGGAAATGTAATGAGTATTTGAGATGAGCAGGATTAATATTCTGAAGTGAGAAATTCCACGATCGTATTGCACCGTTTCGGTCACACTAACAGTCATTACAGGAGAGTGAAAGGGATGGTATACGAACTTTGAATTTCGAATTAGAAAGTAGACTCGAGAGTTGGAAAACTTTCTAATGGCTGAGTGAGATGTAGAAGTGTAGTCTCTAAGGAAAAAGGCTTCAGAGTCCCCTCTTCTATTAATAACTGGTAATTTTGTGTAGAAATTTTATGTACTGCATAATATACTTAGTGGCACTAAATTCGGCCCAGATAATTGCGCTCAAAATTGTTATGCGCCCTCAATACTCCCGCTAATCCACGCTCAAATCGCTCGATCGCTTAAACACTCATATTCAAGATCACTATCGAACAAACAAACGAGCATTTAACACTGTTATTAAGTTCCGTGAGGGACTTTTATGTCCCCAACAAGGCAGTAAATGGCAATTACTTACATCACCACAGCCATTACAGCAAGAGTGAACGACTAATATGTACATTAAAGCCGTCAACAGCCGTTTCCCATTAGGGTATTGTGCTGAGGGCTTCGTTATGGTAAAGCCTCGACCTATCAGATACTGCACTAGCGTTGCGAAGGAAAAACGTAGATTCATTCATTTAATTGATGCCGGAGGCGTTTTTCACCTCCACTTAACATCTAATGGATTATGTTTTTTTTTATATGAATAGGAAGGAAAACGAGCAAGTGGGTCACCTGATGGATAGTGATCACCACTGCCCATAGACACCTGCAACCCCGGAGGTATTGCAGATGCGTTGCTAACCTAGAGGGCTAAGACGAGATGCCTCTTGTGCTCGTAATTTTCCCGGCTGTCTTACTTTCCACACCGGAACACAGCAGTGCAAGCATTACTGCTTAGCGGTAGGATTAGCGAGTAAGATGGTGGTAGCGATCCGGACGGACCTTGCACGAGGCCCTACCACCCGCAAAAAGTTTTGTTTTGTTTTTAACCCCCGGTGTTATAAGTTTGATGTCGGTGTCTGTGTGTGTATCTGTCTGTGGCATCGTAGCCCTCAAGCGGATAAACAGAATTGGAAGCGATATTTTTTCATTTGAAAGCCAGTTTCCTTGCGGTGGTTCTTAGCTTTGGTTAAAATCGATCCAGCAATTTCCATTCATTTCCAAAATGATACATACATACATACATACATATCGTCACGCCTCTTTCCCACAGGGGTAGGCAGAGACTACTTTGTTCCACTTGCTACGATCCTGACATACCTCTTTCGCTTCATCCACATTCATCAATCTCTTCATACATGCTCGTCGGTTTCGGGTACTCTTGACCTGGCCTTTTTCCAAAACGTCCCCAATTTGATCACGGAACGTCCGCCTAGGCCTTCCCCTCCCAACGCACTCATTCACACTCGCCATATAAATCTGTTTAGTTAATCTGATCCAAAATGATGTAAGGCATATTTGGCATAAAGTTTATTTTTCAGTCTTGTTATTATTTTTCAGTTCACAAAAATCAAAAAAGAGTAACTATCAAAAAATAATTGAAGGTAAAAAGATATTCATGGAAAAATTATATCATTCCAAACATTAAAAAGCGCTTTTGAAATAACAAAGCAGCCACAAAATTTGTCATACAGTAATTAAAGCAAAACATACACATACTGTTAAACTGAATAAAATCACTGATCACCGGTATTATTTCCAAGATTATTAATACAAAGTCATTTCTAATACGACCATAGCGGGAAGAGGCCACGAGGCAGGAATCTTTGTCTGTGTCAAACCACAGACTAAGCATTAGGCTACAAGGCAACGTTCAGAAATCAGGCTAACACTACGTACGTACCTACCTATATAGTTTATAACATAACATTATAATCTAGACTCGCGAAAGCGTGTCAGCCAAGTTTAAAGAAACTTTACCTACAGGCTATAAAATTTTGTTTAATGTTACTTGTCTAAAATTTGTTTGTCGAATGATCGAGACGTATTTTGCTGCTGAGAACTTGCATTAAACACAAATACATAATGATATAGCAACGTTTGATCTCATCACCTATAATCTGTCAAAAAAGAGAAGAAATTAAAAAGTTGCAATACCTGTAGTGTCGTCCCTTCCTAATCTATATGTATAAAAAAACGGGACGACACTACCAGTATTGCCACTTTTAAATTTCTGCTCTTTTTTGACAGACATATTCACCTCACTGACCTCACGTGCTGGCCCTGCAGGCATCCCAAGTCTTTCAAAAGGCCAACCCAAAAATAAACTATTTCAAAATATTCACACGTAGCAAAATGTGAATGCAAACGATGTCTTATTTTGCATAATATTTCTCGCGACGTCCGACCGCGGGTCCTTTCCTTCCTGCTTTGCCGCAATTTTAATATTCAGCGTGTTTTGTGTAGGTTTTTTCATTTTTACACCACCGCGTATACGTGAGATATTTTATTGAACTCACATTCATGGATAGCCGGTCAATATTTAAAAGAGTTTAAGTAGCGGAATAGCGCATAGTTCCCCGCGGGCTAGCGGCAAATTCTGCACAGATGGTGTCGTGAGCACAGCTACATAAGAATAGAATAGAAATTGAATACCTACTAAATAATTTTCTGACAAAAATTCCATTTTTTATACAAGATTTTTTTGCTGACTGTTTGTTTCGCTGACTGCACTCGCATTGTCATCCGTCCTACATATACATAAAATATGTGTATTATTTCAAGTCAATCGGACCGAATCGTTGAAGAGTTCCCACCTACGGAGACGATCCTGGCTGGACCATCAGAATTCTACTACCAGATTATTGTAATGTCATCGTATTCACACAAGTACCTATGCAAAAATTTCAGCTCAATCGGATGATTCGAAATATTATAAACGGGATGTGAACCGCGATTACCTTTATTGAGCTCCCGATATTTCGATACAGCTGCATGCATCATGATCACGGGTAGACTGAAGAATCGGGAGCTCAATAAAGGTAATCGCGGTTCACATCCCGTTTATAATATTTCGAATGAACTTAACCGCGAATCATTAAAAACTCCAATCGGATGATATCTATTCTGCTTCAAAATTGAGTCACAAAATTCCACCAAACAAACATACATAGAGTCTGTCTAACCAAGGCTGAACCCACTAGTTATTTGATTGGCAACATTTTGTCTTCAAGTGTGTCTATCTGAGGTGTCATGTTGTATGTCAAATTGTCATTTCTCTAAGAAAATTGCTGCTGTGTGAGTGATCCTGTGTTACCCGGTCATGATTTTTTGAAATTGCCGCGCTTATACAGGTTCAGCTTTGGTTAGACAGACTTTACCTATAAACGTTGCAAGTTAGTATAAAGCTTGTCTTCTTATACTTAAGAGCTCCAGGCTCTTGTCGGTGGAGTAATTTCCATGTGGTCCTTTCCAGAGCCTTTTCTTTGACTTCCTGATACGACACGACTTCTATCCTCTCTTTCACCTGATTCATAAATTTTCTTCTTGGCCTTCCTCTCTTCCGCTTCCCTTCAATCTTTCCTAAAGCTTGTAATTGTAAAAAATATATACCTACTAGCTGTTGCCAGCGACGTCTGCAAAGAATTAGTTTATCGCTATCCCGCGGGAATTACGCAATTTTCCGGGATAAAAAGTAGCCTTTGTGTTATTCCAGACTTTTCTCTATCTATGTGCCGAATTTCATCCAGATCTGTTCGGCCGTTCTGGCGTGATTGAGTAACAAACAAATATCCATACATCCATCCATCCGTCCATCCATACTTTCACATTTATAATATCAGTTAGATTAATTAGTGAGTATGGTATTCGCTAATAATGATTTTAATTAGTCACTCAAAAAGAAACATTATAAAAAAGGTCAACAGCCAATCCGATTAATAAAGCATCGAGCCAGTCGAGTCGAGTCGAGTCGATTAATCGGAGTATTGTCTCAGTCGCACCCTCGTCGCCAGCGTGTGCCAATGACAGACGGGAAGCCTCCCTTGTACGCGCGTGCTGTCTTCGTCTGACATTAAATTAAAATAAAAAGCATTTTTTTTTCTAAAACGTTAACGAGGCTTGAGTACACCAATGGTGACTATGCCAGCCTATGGTGCCTATGTCAGCCTATAGCTTATTTTATTTATAAATTACCTCCCATCATCATCATCCGGAATATATTGATTTCTGGGGCCTTACCATGACGTCCTAATTCCGACTCTTTCAAGTTTTAGCTGTCACTTTTAGTATGGATCTGACAGCGAGCAAACCTAAAGTGAATCGCATTAAGACGTCATGGTAAGGCCCAAGGGCTAAGATTTGAGCCTTTCTCCTTGTTGAATTTTAAATCAATTAAAAAAAGAATGAATTCATAAACAAGCTTCTAATCTGCTGGAAGCAGGCGTGTGAGTATCACTACATAGTATAAAACAAAGTCACTTTCCACTGTATGTCTGTCTGTCCCTATGTATGTTTAAATCTTTAAAACTACGCAACGGATTTTGATGCGGTTTTTTTAATAGATAGAGTGATTCAAGAGGAAGGTTTATAATTATGTATAATTCTAGGCAGACGAAGCCGCTGGCAGAAGACAGTGGAAAGTGACTGTCTTTAAATAAATAAATAAAAAATAAATATCTTGGGACAATTGACACCTTTTATACTATGTAGTGACAGCGATTCTATTTTTCTCTCTTTCACTAGTGATGTTTTTTATAAATATTTTTTCACATGAGTTTCAATAATATTTTAGTTGTAAATAGTATAACTTTTTACAAATTAAAAGTTAACTTATATGTGAAGACAAACTCGAAGACAGTAACTGGAACAAGTAATAGAGCCCTTTGGAGGTTATTGATGACCTCTCCGGCCACTGTCTTACTTTTCTAGCAAAAGGAATTATACTCGAGATTGTCTTTGATAATTTCTTTCAAAGGAAATTGGTGAGTTTTCTAAGTTGATTGCAAAATCTGATGGCCTTATTTTGGACGCTTTGGCTCTTATTACGAGTAATGCGATTATTTTGTACGAACATGTCGAGGACGGATGTGTTTATTCATTGTTATGCAAGGTCATTAGTATTGTTGTGTTGTGGAATTCCTTGCCTATAAGCATAAGGCGCGCTAAATCTTTACCCTTATTTAAAACTATGTTAAAGGATCACTATCTGTCATCTTGTCCATGATTCTTATATGTGTGTATGTGTCTATTTATATCTCCATTTATTATAAAATGTGTTTCATGTATAATAATGTAAGTATTATGTTTTTTCGCTACTTAGTTATATTAATATTAAATTTATATTCTAAATTGCACCAACTGCTCAGATATGTTCTTTTCTCCAGTCCGTTATGGTTGCCTGGTAGAGATCGTTCTGTAGCGATAAGGCCGCCTCTTGTTACCTTATTACTTCTGTATACCTTTTATTCTGTTTTGATTGTTATAGGTGTTCGATAAAGAGAGAGAGAGAGAGAGAGAAACATTTATTTACACACATAAAAACACACAACACACATACACATATAAAGAGTTATTGTATTGTCATTCTGGTCTGGGACCAAAGAAGAAACATAGAATGTACAAGTTTCTTCTCTTCCTGCGCAGATGGCAAAAGCCTATCGAGGGAATGAACGGAAATCATAAGAATCATTTTGATTCCCCTTTCCATCTCATATGCCCACAATCATGTTAAAAGTGGCCTTTAGGTCTTGTTATCTTAGGCTCTGTCTACCCTGTAAGAGATAAAGAAGTGATGTATGTATGTACTAGCTGTTGCCCGCGACTTAATCCCGCGGGAATTTTCCGGGATAAAAGTAGCCTATGTGCTATTCCAGACTTTTCTCTATCTATGTGCTGAATTTCATCCAGATTCGTTGGGCCGTTCTAGCGTGATTGAGTAACAAACAAACATCCATCCATCCATACTTTCGCATTTATAATACTAGCTGTTGCCAGCGACTTCGTCTGCAAAGAATTCGTTTATCGCTATCCCGCGGGAACTAAGCAATTTTTCGGGATAAAAAGTAGCCTATGTGCTATTCCAGACATTTCTCTATCTATGTGCCGAATTTTATCCAGATCCGTTGGGCCGTTCTGGCATGATTGAGTAACAAACAAACATTCATCCATCCATCCATCCATCCATACATACTTTCGCATTTATAATATTGGTTAGATGTATAAAATGTTAAATGGGTGCGTTAAGCGGCGTGCAGCGGTGTATCGCCGTTGTAGGCAGCGGGAAGAGGACGCATCATAATTTATACGCGCTGCCTACCTGATAACCTTCTACTGAACGCCTTTGGGTGCGTTGGGAGCGCAAGGCCTAAATGGACGTTTCGTGGTCAAAAAGAGGACGTTTTGAAAAAAGGTCAGGTCAACCAACCGACTCGCTTGAACCGACGCGCATGAAGAGATTGATGAATGTGGATGAAGCGTATAAGTATATCAGGATCGGTAGCAAGTGGAACAGAGTCTACCCCTATGGGAAAGAGGCGTGATAGTATGGTGTATTATCGAATTAGGTGAAAGCTTTCTACGCCATACACAGAACTTGGTAGTACGCCTACATTCTTCGAACAAGGTAAAATGTGTTCCCTTGTAATGCGTAGTTAATGGAGCAAGGAAACTGATGACTCGGAACAAACATTAATGTATCGTGACAGTTGTTTATTGATGAACATCGTATTTTAGGATTATCATAACGAGAAAATATTATCGAAGCCATGGCATGGAGGTGCGTTTGTCGGTGTGAAGTCGGGCGAAAGGTTTGATACCATTTTGGTAAAGAACCGACATTGTTATGAGGGTTAGGTACTGTTCATGTTCACCAGTTGGCGCCACTTCCGCTGTTTTAAAAGTATTGCTATATATACTATATATTGCGGTTCGTGAACTGTAATCTCTTAACAATTTGTACTACAGTAACAATTGACGACACGCAAATAAAGTGACATTAAAACAATTTTATTTTGCGGCTGCCAAACTATTGCACTGTACTATTTGCTAGGTAAGAAATAGTTGACCAGACGCAATATAATGCTATTGTGGTTTCTCATTCTAAATTAAATGAAGTATAGCACGACAGCGCACAAGAGTCGCGTCGCGCGCGAGTTAGATCGCCTGTCTTTTTCTTACTGTTCGTTCTAGAAAGAGACGGGTAATCTATCTCGCGCGCGACGCGACTCTTGTGCGCTGTCGTGCTAGCTGGGCTAATACACACATACATAAATCACGTCTTTACCCCTCAAGGGGTAGACAGAGCCTAAGGACAGACCTAAAGGCCAAAGGAAAGGGAAATCAGAATAGTGATGGGTTGCTAGCCGCATCGCCTTTAAAATGATTTCTAAGATTTTCGGCCATTTCCTCAGAAGAGAAGCAACTGGTACATTCTATGCCCATAATTCATAAAAGCTCTATAGGCTTCTGCTCACTTAGCAATCGTTTGTCCTTATCTGTGAAAGGTAAATGTCAATGTGACAGATAAGGACAAACGTTTGTTAAGTTAGCAGATGCCTAGAGAGCGTTTATGAATAAGAGGGTATGTTTTTTCTTTGTTCCCAGACCGGCATGGAAGTTTTCTGATAGCTACCAAATCTATTTATTTTTTATGAAACTATGCCAAATAATTTCGGGCTTATTGCGGTTGTTATAACTAACCTTATTCGAAAAACTTATAATAGAGAAATTCTGGCACCGCAAACTAGTTCAGGCCGGTTTGAACCGGATTAAGTTCAGAGCACTCATCCATTCGAGAGATAAACATCTGTCTACCTATCCGATAGTTTCAAGCACGATTTTTGCTCCATCGATGTTGGCTTAATTCCAAAACTAGCTGTAATCTATAGCCTTCGTTTCCATGGGGTTTTTGTGAAATATTTCGACTAGTGCCATTTTTTTAATAGCCTCTTCAATAGTATAATCTGCTGGCCCAAATAGAGGTGTGTTTGGTTTGAGTAATATATTGAATCTTGTGTCAATTTTCGGAATCGCGCGTGTGTATTTCAAATTTAAAGTTTAAACCTTTTTGTATTTGTTTATAATCTGTATTTATGTACTTTTTTCTTTCTTGTAAAAATTGCTATAGGGGAGGAGATGTTCTCCCCTATATTCTTTCCCAGAGTTGTTGGTCTTGGAGCGCCTTTACTAAGTGATTTAAAGATTCTTTTCCCCACTTTTCCGGGAATTTTAATTGTCCAACGTCAAGCTGACAACCGTGCATTAATGAGGCAGACGAAATGAATCCGAGAGTTCTCTTGCCGTAGTAACAAGACGTTTTTCAATTATTTACAGTAGCTTTTCTAAGAATATTGAATCTGTAATTTTATTCTACTTCGCTAAATCGTATGCAGTCGTCGACTACATGAGTTTTATCATTTGTTATGACATATTTGACCTTTAGGTCATGTTACCATGGGCTCTATCTACATATAGACGTGATATGTGTTTTTATACAATACAATACAAATACTCTTTATTGAACACCACAAATCAGTACAAAACAATACAGAAACAAAGAACAAAGTATACAATAGGCGGTCTTATCGCTTAATAGCCATCTCTACCAGACAATCATTAAGACAGAGAAATAAGTTGGAGACAGTTTAAGTAGGTATTATGTATGTGTATATTTGACACACTGGGACTATTAGACTTGTCTGCTAATAATTCGACCAACCCCAACATTTTACTTCCCTAGGAGTTGAATTTCTATACATCCCTTATACTTACTTTTTTTCCTTGCTGCTGCTTACTCTTTGACGTGGACAGAATCAACCGCACACTTGTCATTTGAACTGACATTGGTCCAAGCCTTACGGCCGCCATAAAGGGAGAATAGAATAGAATACTTAATGTTTATAATAAACATTGTGAATTTAGCTTTTTATTTTAAATGATTTGGACTGGAGGTTGATTTTTTACAAGTCAGTGAGTCAGGACATTTACGTTAGGCTTGGGTAATAATTAATTAATTTATAAAATATTTCATACTATAAATAAAACGAAATTATGTTTGTCTTCTAACAGTCTTAGAGATTAGGGCGTTCACAAAGCGGCTTAAAGGATAAGAATGTTTCTCAAAAATAATACTTTCAAGCTTTATTGTGTTTAAAAATAAGTTGTTAAGCACTTTATTACTGTAGCATTATTTTTTATTTCATCAGATTTCTTTTATTTTAGACACGCGGGAGAGTTCCAGCCGAGTTCAAAGTGAAAATAACTGTAAGCTTATTGTACAACTCGCTCGCAATCGCCATCGTGTTCATTTTGACAGTTCTTGTATAAATGTGACAGCTGGCTGATTCCGATGCCAATTGTCAGACCATAAATGAACTGTCAAAATGAACACGATGGCGATTGCGAGCGAGTTAGACAATAAGCCTACTGGTGACGCTGCCGTGTGTATATTTACACGAACCATTTCGAGCTACTTTCGATCCCTTCACAACTCGACACCTATTTAACCTACACTACATACATAAAATTTGGCACATTTATCTGAATAAATAGGAATTCCCGTAGGAATGTAATTCAATTTCAAGATTTGATTTGGTTTCTGTGCAGGCTATAATATACTTGTCTATGTTACTTTTCTAAAATTTGGTTACACGGGAGTGGAAATTTCGACTTCCTAGCCATGAGAAGACGTGAAATTGTGTACACACTTCGGGTGGTGGTAAAAGAAAGCCTGAGGTCGCATGTTTACAGCCCTCGCCTTTAGCTCGTGCGACAAGTTCCTGCGATATGAGGCATTCTTTATTTCACTACTCTCGGAATTTAATCTTCTATTTCACATACCCGTCAGAATAGTCTGCCCAAATACCCCTGCGTAATTTGGCTTTGGGCTTAATACCATTAAATTTCGTAATACCTTGTTCACTAATATCCCTAATTTTCAAATTACCATGGGCTCATAATACCTAAAAATACCTAAAATGTCAAGAGACAATTTACAAGCGTAATTTGTTAGGTACCTACTGTAGAATTTATTAATAGATTTTATTAAATCCATGCCTAGTAAGAAAGCCAGTGAAATAACAGGAACACGAGATGTTATTAATTGACCTGTATTCGTTTGTCTATTTATTCAAAAAACGTATGACCCAGTTACGATACCTTCTGAAGCCCATTCATCTTATTTTATCACCTAGGCGTTCAATTTATTTGTTTACTCTGAATTCTTAATACGGAAACCTCACTTTTGACGCCAAAAACATAATCGTAAATATGGTGATAATAGGCCGCCATAGGGGATCCGTTCTTTATGTCTGCGTTTTTATTCGGCTAATGTACTATCTATTCTTGTCTCATTTATTTTGGTTAGAGAAAAAATTGCCAATATGGCCAGTGAAGATAGTTGAAATGATCGTGATTCGGTCATGAAGTATGGAAACCTTTTGATTTGAACACAAATTGTATATGCACAAGTGCTGTGATTGATTACACACGTATCATCTGAAAGAGCTGCTATAGTCTGGCAGCTAAACCACTGCAGCCAGATGACACTTCCAAATGTCATTTTACGAAATAATGATACCACATTTATTTCACTAGTGCTCGACTAAGGTCACGTAATGAATGATTTGATTATTGAACGGACGAAATATTTTATGAATGTCACATTCGTAGTTTAGTATATTTCAAAATAAGCGCGATACTTTTGAGGCATTCAAGGTTCATATTAACATAGTAGATAAAATGTGCGATGACTTTGTAATAAACGTAAATAGTGACAGCAGCAGTGAAACTGATTCGGAATAATTTAAGTTTTTAAGTAAAACTACAAAGGTAGAAAAAAAAAATAATGTGATAATTGTTGTTTTATTTATGGCAAAATGGGGAATGAGTTGAAAACTGGTAACTGATTTGACATGCTTCCGCACATTTCCAAATCGCGCTCTTACACTACTAACTAGAAAACATCCAAAAAAACCTTATTGAACAAACCATTTTATTAAAATACGCTAATTTATGACGCAAATTAATTTCATTACGTCGTTCATTCTTTCATTCACTCACTAAGTCACATCACTATTTAATATTTGCCAAAAACTGACAACACTGAAAGTGTCATCTGGCTGCAGTGGTTTATCTGCCAGACTATATAGTGTATTATTTTAAATAATAATAATAAATGTTATGAAATGGAGTACAAAAAAGAACTTTGGCTAACACGTTAAGCTATTGACAGGTCAGTCAGTCAGTCGATTTGGCAGTTTATTGTTTAATAATACATAAATGAACAGTATAAAATGATCTCCGAACAAAATCGGACGTCAAATCAATCTACAAAATCCGTATTTCCAACCCTATATTCGCGAAAATTTCTACAGTTTGAATATTCCTATGTAGTTCGTAAATTTTGCCTGTAAATAGATACAATGTGTTTAGTAAACAGAGATAACCGTAAAGTCGAGAACGACCAAGTGATATCATGAGCGTGGAATCCGTTCAACAGATTTTGCGAAATATTAAAACAAACTTCGCCAGGAGTTTTATAATTGATAAAGTTTAGTTGGGGATTCAATTTTGACCTTTTGGTTTGCGAACATTACTATTTTTAAATCATTAAATACATTGAAAACCAACAATAACGTATCACTTCCCACATTAAGTTGTACCAATGAAAAATTCGGAAGGTTTTCAAACCGGTTTGATGACGACCGGATAGCCTAGTGGTTAGTGACCCTGACTATGAAGCTAGAGGTCCCGGGTTCGAATCCTGGTAGGGGCAGACAGTTGTATGATGAATACGAATGTTTGTGCCCGAGTCATGGATGTTGTATGTATTTAAGTATGTATTTATCTACACTATATATCGCCGGCCTCATCGAATAAAGCCGCAAGTGCAAAAAGTCAATTTTACAGGAAAAAATAAAAACCGAAATCGATCCATAACTTTAAAATTAAAAAGAGTAGTAGTTTCATTTTAGTAACATTCTAAAGCAATTTTTTTTCTCCAGCTGTTTTCATTAATAATGTTTTGAATTATTTTGGTAACGTTTTAAAGTTATTGATAAAAAACCATCTTACAAAACTATTTGCGTTTGCTTGTATTGGTAACACTACTTTACGGTTTTGTTCGTCTCTTTTAATGCTGTGTTTAATTTTTGTAATGTACCGTTACCTTTATGTTCTTGTATTTTTAGCCATGCAGTTGTAATGTTAATACATCATTAGTTTTGTTCTGGTCCATTTGTAAAACCTTCGAAAAAGTAAAAAGTCATTATGATATTAAATTATCTAGCATTTTTTCTGCAAATAGATGTTACTGAATTGTGATAATGAAACCTGCACCAGAAGAAAACCGTAAGGCAATTGCAATACAATTATTTTTCTAAAACACAGTATGATACTTTACAAGATCTTCGTCTAAAGTTCTGTTCAGCAAGAATACATTGCTGAATTTAAAGATTGTGTTTTTGAAAAAGAATAATGTATTATTTTTTTGTAACTTTGCAAATACTTGCTATAGAACGCTGGAAAAAATTGAGGTGATGTATTTTGCCGCGTAGATGTCGAAAATGAGTGAACATTAAAAAGCAGGTAACAGCACTTTGCGGCTTTATTCGGTGAGGCCGGCGTTATGTATGTTTATCCGTTGCCTGGTACCCATAGTACAAGCTTTGCTTGGTTTGGGACTGGGTCAATTGGTGTAATTTGTCCCATGATAATTATTTATTTATTAAATATACGGTGAGATTAAAATCTCTTATTAAGTTGGGAGCTTCTCTTAGTTTCATAACTCAGAAAGTGTGTGTGTGTGTGATGATGTAAGATAGAGACAATGATGATATACAGTCAGCGTTAGATGCTTGAGAGTAAAGGTATTAAAATATGGCACAATATCCAAAATTCATCATCATCGTCATCATCATATCAGCCGAAAGACGTCGACTGCTGGACATAAGCCTCCCCCAAGGCTCTCCACTCAGACCGGTCTGGTGCCCTCCGCATCCACTGCAATCCCGCGATCTTAAGGTGCGACCACACCGCCGCTTAAAAAACGGTGACGTTACGGAATCGCAACAAAATGTATGAAGAAACGATGTGAAAACGTGACTCATACGACACGTCTCTGCATATACACGGCGGTTTGGTCGCACCCATGAGTTTTTGAATCAAATTTTTTTTTGTCATAAATGGAAAGATCATATATAAGTTTTGTAAGAAAAGTATTTTTAGTTTTTTTTTATTCGCTATAATTAACGAGTTATACCGATTTGAAAATTGCTCGTCGAGTACCGCACCGAAAACACACCGACAGTTCCCGAACAAGGCCGAACCGCGTGTGACGTCACAATGTTAGTTTCCACTCGTAGTTAGTATGCAGGTGATACCGTTTTTTGACTTTAATCTACTCTATTCTGTTATTATCCTACTATTATTATAAAATACTATTGTTTGTGAGAGCGTATTGGTTTGTGACTCTTTCACGCTAAAACGGCTAAACAGATTTCGATTAAATTTGGCATACACGAACTTTATAATTTATAATCTGGATTTACGTACCGGCTATAGTAGGTGTCATTCACGATGGATGCCATTCACCGTGGTTCTTATTAATTTGTAGTTAAAGGTTAATTTTAATACATCTACGAGTCTTTGTGGATGGCACTGTCTAAACTCGTACTTCTATCATGCTTCTATCCCAAAATCCCAACTTTCTTTTTAAAACCATAAAATTAGATGAGAATAGTGATGAGTACACTTTGGTAATAACTATTTATATGAATAAGCAAATAAGTCGTGGGATTTCAGCAGAAAAATCCCGTTGATTTTATCCCAGGGGAATTGGGAAAACCCGGAATTACGAGCACAAAGATGACGGATGACATTTTGACACTATGACACTAAAAATGTTTATAGGTGTCGTTTTTGAGTAATTTGGTGGCTCTGAGCCCGATTTTGGCATAATTTTTTAGATTCAAGATGGCGGATGACATTTTGACACTTTGACACTAAAATATTGATGGGTGTCGTTTTTGAGTAATTTGGTGCTTCTGAGCCTGATTTTGACATAGTTTTTTAGATTCAAGATGGCTGATGACATTTTGACACTATGACACTAAAAATGTTTATGGGTGTCGTTTTCGAGTAATTTTGTGGCTCTGAGCCAGATTTTGACATACTTTTTTGAATCCAAGATGGCGGATGACATTTTGACACTTTGACACTAAAAATGTTTATGGGTGTCGTTTTCGAGTAATTTAGTGGCTCTGAGCCCGATTTTGGCATAATTTTTTGGATCCAAGATGGCGGATGACATTTTGACACTTATGACACTAAAAATGTTTATGCCACCAAATTACTCGAAAACGACACCCATAAACATTTTTAGTATCAAAATGTCATCCGCCATCTTGAATCCAAAAAAGTATGTCAAAATCAGGCTCAGAAGCACCAAATTACTCAAAAACGACACCCATCAATATTTTAGTGTCAAAGTGTCAATAGTGTCAAAATGTCATCCGCCATCTTGGATTTAAAAAAATTATGCCAAAATCGGGCTGTTTTACTCTCCTCACCCGGAACACATCAGCGCAAGCATTGCTCCTTGGCGGCAGGATTACTAAGATGCTGGTACAGTCGACGTCAAAGATATATCTTTACACTTTAGTGCCTTGTCGCTCCAAGCACTTTGACAACTTCGTATGAAACTTCAAACATATAGTTACAACGACAAGGCACTAAAGTGTAAAGTAAAGATATCTGACGTTGACCGTACCTAGCGATCCGGACGTACCTACCTAGAACAAGGTTAGGCTCTTACACCCGCAAAAATTCCCATTGAATATACTCGTATAATACAATCCCACGAGATTATAAAAAACTAGGAATACCTATCAACCACAAAATCTAGCCATTAAAATTTACGTAACTACGGTCGAAGAAACTGAATCACGTAACCTACCTAATAGGTACAATTTAGCAATAATATCTCTGGCAGGGTGTATGTTAAAATTCCACAGTAGTAGGTAAGCGATTCAGTATCTTTCACTGTACTTAGGTACTTTATTGTGAAATCTCAGGTCCAGTAAAATCAATCCAGTTCACATAAATCAGAAACATTATCAGGATTAAGCTTTTATTACCTACCTACACATGACTAAAACAAAAATTTACTTACTATGAGGTGATACGCGTGCTCGTTTGCCACCTTATTTCATAAAAAAAACTTCAGCAGATATTTTTTGTATTAAATTTCGGATATTTTTAGTGAAATCAACCGTTAACCCAGTACTGTCGTGAAATTGCTTTAACATTGTGACGTCACAGCCATGGCGACCAATCATGGCCCGTTCCCGGTCAAGTGGGCATATTTCAAATTTCATCAATTTTGAATTGCTTATAATTATTTAAAAAAATATATTTTAAGAATTCTTTGAATTAGATATTATATAATATGACATAAAGTTTTAAAAAACATAAAAAAAATCGATATTTTTTTTAAATTCAAAGACTCAGAGGCCTACCAACAGCTCGTCTCCCGGTCTACGGACGCCACTCGAGAACCTTCTGACCCATTGGCCGTCAGTCCTGCGAGCAATGTACATCTAAAGTTACCATTAAAATACTAAGTCATCATCATCATCATCAGCCTATGTTCGTCCACTGCTGGACATAGGCCTCTCCCATGGCACGCCACTGAGCACGATCCTCGGCCACTCTCATCCAGCTCTTGCCAGCCGCCTTGCGAAGATCCTCGCTCCACCGAGTCTGAGGACGTCCTACGATACGTTTGCCGATCCGTGGTCTCCACTCAAGAACTCGTCTACCCCAACGGTTATCGGTTCTTCGGGTTAGATGACCGGCCCATTTCCACTTCAGCGTGCTTATAAATCTCCGAAGTAATCAAAATAATAAAATTACACCATCCACCGACTACAAAATATACTGAAGCGCACACAGCCCTCTGACGCCTATACATAGTAATATTCAAACCTAGTATTAGTTAAAGGAAACAGTTCTGTCTTCTCAGATAAATTGCGTTTACTTTCGTTGCGTAAGTTGCTTATGCCGTGGGCTTATCTAAACAACAAAAAGTGCTTCGGCGTCTCTTCTATTGTAATAACATCATAATAAGAAAACCGTCGAGTACTCGAGATACGTAGACCTCATCACACCATTTCCCAAGGTGCGCATTTAATAAACGCCAAAAAAATCAAGATCAAATGTCGTGTTCACCATACTTGCAATTTGTTCACTGAATAGCAAACTCTCTTGTACAAAGAGAAATGGAAAAGTAATCCCCAGCATTTTCCAGCCTAAATTGACACTTTGGAACACCGTAATGCTATGGTTTTAAAGCTGGGAGTTCTCGAATGAAAGTGTCAGGTAAGAATGGCGAATAATGTTCAAAATTTGAACGACATTGTAAGCTGAAAATTGGAAGGCGACTTAAAAAGAACATTTACAGCGGAACGGGGAAAGTATCGCACGTTGTTTTGAAATTATTGTCGAATTGTAAACACTTTTCATTGAAACAGTTCACGAAATTCACAATAACACCAAATGAAAATGATAACTCTGAACACTTATAATAGAATTTCGTGAACCTTTAGTTAGGTGATGTACCTAGTTGAAATTCCGGGATTAAGCTAAATTCCCGTGAGAATGCCGAAAAATTAAAACGTGGTCTTAGTATTAACGTTGCGTACATATTATTACCCCTGCAAAATGGTATAGTTTTAGACTTAAAAAGAGGACCAAAGACGCGTAAATTTAGTTTGTTTCCTTAAAAATTAATTGGTACCTACTACGAACTGAAACGGACAACTCGTATTAAAGTCAAGAATTTCTCGACATGTTTTGGACTAAGTAATTCGTAGTCTTACTTCTCGGAACGTTTTCTTCGGCTGCAGCGACACAAACAGTAGCAATAAATTCATGTGTTCATTTACAAATAGATTTCACAAAGTAACTTAGTCAATTAAAATTATTCAAGCTAAAAATCTTACCAAAACGCGTTCAGAATAAATGTCACTCTTCTCATAATATTAATAACACACTTCGTCGAGCCTTTATCTTCTTAAATCCAATTAGTTCTTACGTAAGTCATAAAATAGGCATGAAATATGGCTTCCATCATATAATTACTGCAGATACGACCAGTAATAAAGGTAGGTGTCTTAATTTACCCCACGGCTAGGCATTATGTTAGCGGGTAGTCGTAACCTTGTCATTACAGACCTATAAACTATGATAGCAGTCAGGCCCTGACTTAATATGCCTGAAGCATATTAAATAATCCTAGACGAGTCGCCCAGGGTACTGTTTTGGGGCTTATCATTTACACTCTTTATGTAATTAAACTGTCAAACTAAATTTAAATGAAAGTTCCTAAACAGTAGTGTAAATGTGCGATGTTACATGACGTTAATGACAAATTCGCATTGGGCTAGCCTTTTGACAAGCAATTAAAACAACCCATATAGTCGAAGAAACTAAATTTTGTTCTTTCAGTGTTTTCAAATCTTTGGCAGATATAATAATCAGTATGGCGTTTTGCATTGAAAAGGATTCACAGTGATAAGCGATCTAGTTCTAAATCTAAACTTAATAATAATATGCTATCAAAATACCTCTAAAGATTTAATTTTATCAAAAACCCTTTGAGCTTTTGAGAACGTTAAATTTGTATATCTAGAATCGAAAACAACGATTCAGTTATTTCGGTAATTTTGGCCAAAGCTTTACAAATTATGATTTTACAATGCTTAGTTTAATATTTGGAATTGGCTAGAGAATTACGGACATTCTTCAATTGTATCGATCGAATTCTCGAATTCTTCGATCGAAAAAAAAAATGTTTTTCAAATGATGTGCCTATTTTTCTTAAGAAATTAAAGGTTTTGGTTGAGTTGGTCATTATTTTACAATTTATTTTGCAAAAATATATTCAGTTGCTCTTCCCGCGCAGATGGTAAAAGCCCATCGAGGAAATGGGCGAAAATCTTAGGAATCACGTAACAGGCGATAGGGCTAGCAACCCATCACTATTTTAACTCCCCTTTCCACTTATATGCCCGCTATCATGCTAAACGTGGCCTTTAGGTCTTGTTACCTTGGGCTCGATCTACCCCGTAAGGCATAGAGACGAGATTTATGTACCTATAATTTGTCCTCTTCTGCTGTTAGAAGTCAAAGCATGTAATTCTATTTTATAAAACAAATTTTATTATAAACACACTGTAATTTAAACTGTTTGTCACAAAGTTAAGGTATATTTTCCAAAAATGTTCCGATCTTTATGGTCAGCCTGTCTGCATCGATACCTTTGACGATCTGTGACGTCACGATTTTATTGAAAAGTCGCTGCTACTTTATTTATGACTAATTGCGTGTTCTGATGTTATTAACCTTACAGTGGAACGAATTTATTGAAATTTAAGGCTGTTCCGAATTATTTGAGGACCTCGCCCGCTACGATATATCTGATGGCGACTGTACCATTTTCAAATGGCATTTTCAAATGTGCTTTAAAAAATCAAGCCCTAGGTCTTTTTGTCGAAAAGCTTAGGTAAACTTAAATATTTATGTACCAAACAATTATTTTAGTACAAGTTCCTTCGCCAAATTTCAACGGAATTCAACCGAGTTCAAGTCGGGCAACAAATCGCCCGCGTTTTGTTTAACGCAAACCCACTTGCAACGCGCCATAAACGCTAACGCGCACGTTAACGTTTTCACGGTACACAAAATCGGTTATTTGCTACAACAAACAGGGAACTACCGGAATAGAGGGATACTTTAACTTTTTCGAGAATTTAGGGACGATGGGATAATAAAAAGTTCTTAATTACGACAGGTTTAGTTTTTTTGCGGGGTCTTAATCGTTATATTATTTCTATTTCCTGTTCCTCTGGCTACATTAAATTTATTTTCATATATTCTTATTTAGCACTTCACACACATCCCTGAATTGGCTCGAAGCTGCAAGTGTGTGCAGGGTTTACTTACGATGTTTTTCGTTCACCGAAAACTAACTAACTAAGTAACTAACTTGGCTCAGGGACCCAAATAGGGTCTTGGCCTCCGAAACGAGAGCACGCCATCCTGTCCCGATCGTGCCCAGCTTCTTGCCAGTCGTCGACTTGAAGACGTCGCAAATCCGCCTGGACACTGTCCCCCCAGCGATACCTGGGTTCACCGAAAAGCTCTTGGTAAATTCCAAATGCTATTTTGCACGTAAATAAAATCCGAAAAACTTAAACTTCACGTCGTAACACAGTAGCGCAAGCACTGCGGCTTGGCGACAGAATTAACGAGTTAGATGGTGGTAGCGATCCAGATGACCTTGCCCGAGGTCGTACTATATGCAAACCCCGTCATTCTGGAATATTTTCGGTTTCTTATGACCCGAATCAAGTCGTTTCTTAAATTTAAAACTTAACATCAATATTATTTCTTTCAGACTACCTCAAAACAATGCCCAAACTTCATGTTCATTTTGCCGGGCAAGAAAAACAGAGAAAAAAATCATTAAATAAATTTCCTGCCAGCTTGCAGGCTTAATTCTGTCCAACGGGCTTTAGTAAACAGACTCGTTATTTTAATAAAACATGATGTTTACGAATTAACAAAGGCAACCGCAACAATGCTTACAAAAATGGTTGGACCTAAATTAATTAATCACTATGAGTCGACAAGCGCAGGGGATTAGGTTAGAACAGCGGTACCACTTCTGAAAAAACCGCGAGGTTGGTTGAAGTAGCTTAGAATATAGGATAAATCAGAAACAATCTTAGAATATCTGCATACGTACTACTTAATCATGGTTCCAATCGTCTGTCACAGATGGAAAATGTTGATATTATTATAACCTCTTTGGTTTAAACGCTAATTGTGATACCATTCTTATAACAAAAGCTGTTTATTCTACTGTCATGTGTCTTGTCAGTCTCGTCGATTGAAAAAAGTTGTCCCAATGCATGTAACAAAATATTAGTTAGCTTTATTGGTTGTTAAATATCCTTCTAAACTGCACTAGGTTATTGTAAAACTACGTGTTCTAAAAGAAAAGGCTTTTGATGATGACCACAGTCATAAGTGTGTCCAGAATCAAACAGATGCACGAAACAGACTTCGTTCTACTCGCGGTATCGGTCGAGACATTGACGATCATTTTACTGTGTCATGTTCTGAATCCGAAAAGACTCTTACACGGGTTTGGTTTCTTTTAAAGGTTGTAGTGTTGTGTTTGATCCACTAAACGTTGTTTTATTTACACTTTCTTTTAACAATAAGCATATCAGTTACTGCTGACTTTAACTGCTTGCTAGATGAAATTGATATTGTAGAGCTGCTACAAAACGGGCATATCCGTGCTTTACATGGACGACTTAAGTGGAAATAGGCTATTACAAGTTCAGAAGAACTATATCAATAGGGCCAATATAGACGTTTTATCCAAGAGTGCGCTTGCTGCGTCAACGTGCGCTTCAGAAGTGATAAAGGCATGTCCCTGTCATGTCAGTGATGATGAAGTGTGTTACATGACGCGGATTGGCGACGGCGAGGAGATAAGAACCGGGGGAAGGCTTGTTGACAGACAACAATACAGAGGAAAGGCCTCGGGGCGACTCAACCACCATATCCTGTGTGTTACGATGTGTACATGGCAAAATAAGCATGAGAGTATGTAACATGGTAAACCTCCGCGACACGCCAAAAGCGCACTGGCCGCTTAAAAATAAAAACTAAATTCTAAATTTTAAATTTACGATCGGCTTTTGTTTTTTCCTGCGACTCGCTTGATTATTTGGCAAGGCATAAGCCGCACTTCGGATTTTTATTGACACTGTATTTTGTGAAACTAAAGATTGCTACTGCTTTCTACTTGTTTATAGTCATAAAAAGGGCTGCCACTATTGCAGGTACTTGTAAATATTAGTTTTACTTTTCCTAATGTTTATTATCTTGTTTATATTTTGTGAAACCTAATCCAAGTCTCATTTAGTTTTCCTCACTGGCCTAGGCTGCGCTGGAACGAGGCTTGGATAGGCTTTACGAGCCACGTTTAAGCAGGGTGTTTAATTACAGCCCTTCCTTTCCCGTCTACTATCTACACCACACTTCCGCTCCTCCAACTCTCCGCTCTGACGCCTCGGAGCAGTCCGAGGCCATCCTGACACCCTGCCCTGCCTGCTTTCGTGCCTACCCGAAGTCTCAGGCCAGTGCTTGTTATCCTTTCAAGAGCAGTGCTGACTGAAACGACTTTGTACATATTTATTTTGTATTACATTTTTTTACACCCATGCCTTGTTTTCTTTAATGTTCTCCGCTAGCCGGTGGCAAGTAGAGTAAATGCAGTAGAAATGAGAGAGTTACGATACTAAAAAATAGAGTAAGGAATAGTGGCTTTGGTCACGTGATGAGGATGAATGAAAGAAGATTAATTAAACTAATTTATATGCGAATGGGCAATTAAAAAGCCTAGAAGAGCGTTCCGTGACCAAATTGGGGACGTGGTGACAAAAGGTAAGATCAAGAGTACCCTAAACCAACGGGAATGTATGAAGAGATTGATGAATGTAGATGAAGCGGAAAAGTATGTCAGGATCGTAGCAAGTGGAACGAAGTATCTACCTACGCCTTATTGGAAAGAGGCGTGACGGTACAGTCCGTGAATTCAGAATGTTATTCGGGTCTCGTACCATCGGCCGATTCAAATATCAAACCCTTATGAGTGAGTGAGACGACAAGACAAGCCCAAATAGCTTTAAAAACTCACGAACTGTAAGTATGTACCAAAATACATCGAGCACGTGTAAAGCAATAAACGCATGTCATTTGAGCACAATCAAATTGTGATCGTGTTATAAACTACATTAAATGTACCGCGGCGACATTACCCCGATGGTTATTGCATATTATGCCCATGTTTTACCTTCCCTCGCCCTAACTGCTAAACGTGGTGGGCGTAAGGTTCCGCGAAACAACACCAATTTTAGTTTAGGTATTAAAACGTAACTACCTTTTTCCCTTTTTCTTTTATGAAAAACTACCGACCCGCCCCGGCTTCGCACGGTATATTACGCATGTATTATACATATAAACCTTCCTCTTGATTCACACTATCTATTAAAAAAACCGCATCAAAATCCGTTGCGTAGTTTTAAAGGTTTAAGCATACATAGGGACATAGGGACAGAGAAAGTGACTTTGTTTAATTCTAGAGTAGAGAGTGGAGTTTTCTTCCATGTTCTACTCGCTAATCCTGCGGCTAAGCAGCAGTGCTTGCACTGCTGTGTTCCGGTGTGGAGAGTAAGACAGCCGGGGAAATTACGGGCACAAGAGGCATTTCATCTAAGTCTAGGTTGGCAACGCATCTGCAATCCCTCCGGGGTTGCGGGTGTCTATGGGCAGTGGTGGTCGCTTACCATCAGGTGACCCACTTGCTCGTTTTCCTTCGTATTCACAAAAAAAAAATGCTGCTGATCAGGGGCGTGCAATGGTTTGTGACAGAGGGTAGGCATATTGACAACAAAACCCGTATTGGTACGAAACGTGTCGGGCATAATATAATCATGGATCTTCTATATACAAATGGGTATGTTCCCTTAGATCTTTTAAAGTACACAATGGATTTTAATGCGTTTTTCAAGGGTTTTCGTCAATAAATAGAGCGATAGGTACAAGAGGTACTTATAGTTTAATAATTATATTTGTTTTGCATTAATTAGTTAAATGATGACCACAATTACCTAATGCATCACACAATTTACATTAATTACCTATGAAATATGGTAAGATTAAAACTATCCACAAAACACACCACACCACACACATTAGTATAATAATTAGTATAATATTACAGCCGTGCGAAGCCGGGGCGAGTCGCTAGTTTAAACTATAACATGAACTCCACAGTTTATGTTAACTACTGTTCTGTTGTAAATAAATTAAAACAAAAAAGGAAAAAGTCTAGTAAACTTAGGATTCGAACTCAGGTTCCAAGCTTGACAGGCGACTCCAGAACCGTCGAGCTACGGCGTTAGATAGCTAATGATGTGAAATTTTGCTATACAACTAACCTTCAACTAACCGACTATGGTCAGTTCACAAATGTGATTATACCTATTATTATTTAAAACAACACAACCGTTAAAGTAAAACAATTTAAGCACTCACCAATGATTTTTTTTTAATATTCAGCCAAAGCGGGTCTGTTAGTTGTGCGTTGTAACAATAAAATATGTATACATGCAAAGGAAGGACAAATCAAATCAAGTTGGCAGTAAAAAATTATGAATATTTAACTAAGTGTAACGTGAAATTGTGGAGTTGCCTTTTGTTTAAGCCAAGTAAAAGTTACGTACCGGTACTTATAATTAGTTAGGTACTTTTGTTGTTTTATTATATCACTTTCGTCGCGAATTAACTTTCACAACACTCACAACACAAGACCAAGGCCATCCCATAAGTTAGTTCACGTTTAATTATGTAGAACTAAACAAATAACTTAATAAGCCTTCACAGAATTACACAATTAAAATAACATCATTAATGTTTTTATTATGATCATGAAGGAAAACATCAAAAAACAACAAATCAGAGAGCCCGAACATTACGAGTTTTAGCAAATGAAATCACAAGATCTGCCTAATTTTACCCAATAAAACGAGGTCTTTTCGCGCATGCGTTTAAACGCTTCATGGTGATTGGCGCGAAACATCATAGCGCCACCTTGCATGCTTAGTTCAAGCGTCCGCAGTGCTGCCATTTTAGTGTTTTGGCAGCTAAATATGGCGGTATTTTGGGTTGTGATATTTTTATTTGTCGACTAATATTTCATTCTGAATTTTACCGGGAAAGTTACAGGTACAGAAAAGTTGAGGGAAAATCAATAATTCAGTGTGGTATTTCTTTTAATTGCTATTTTTAAATAAATATTTTACTCCAATACAAACTAAAAACGTAAGTATAAAAGTTTATAATTTATTAATAAAACAAAGTCTCAGTATAATCTCGCGTATATATGATTGAATAAATAATAAAAAACGTTTATTTTGGGTTTTAGGGCATATAGATGAAATTAGTAACTTTGAACTAAAATATTTTCGCGACTGTTTGATGGACCTGGCATCACTGGGGAGTCAGGCGGTCTGACTTGGAATTTTATGAACCCGAACGCTGAAGGCTATCTTTGTGTGCGTAGCCACACACAACTGTAGGTCAGTCTTGTCTGGACGTAGTTCACGGACGATATTTACATATGCACGCTGTAGACATGTGTGCATTTTTGCAGGCAAGTCGGTTCGCTGCTTTTATAAGCAAAAGAGTGAAGTGAAGTAATATCGTGTCGTCCATCGGTATGGCAAAATTCGAGCGCTCAGGGTACCGTAAGAAAGATTGAAGTTTTATAATAAATTTGGTTAGTAATAAAAAAATATTTTATAAGTTTGGTTAGTAAAAAATAATAATAATGAAATAGGAACATAATAGTAGTATGTAATGTACGTATGGTTATAACGCACTGCTTATGTGCTTCTAAGGAATACCCGCGTGTGCTGCTGATCTAGGAGCAAAGAAAATACATTAATGTTCCAGTTGCTTTCCTTCCCGCGCAGGTGGTAATAATCTAATCGAAGAAATGGGTGAAAATCTTAAGAAATCATTACTAATTTTGATTTCTCTTTGCACCTAATTCGTCCATAATCACGCTAAACACGGCCTTTAGGTTTTGTTACCTTAGGATCTGTCTATCACGTAGGTAAGGGGTAAGCACGTGATTTACGTGATTGTGCATATTTAAGTTTTAAGTAAACTGGACCACTAGAAGTGATCACAGTCATAAAATTATGATACAAAATGCAAACCAAACATCGCATCCGATGTTGTTTCAGTACTTTCTTTTATTTAGCAACTTGCATCATTTGAATGACGCAAACACAGGTAAATAGTAACCAGACTGTATTCCACATTTAATTTCGCACGCGTCACAATCCCCTAAAAACCCTTAGACTGAACCCCAACCCCCAAATATGACTAACCCGAGAACAATTGAAACGAAAAATTAAGCGGGGGTGCGCCAATTCGCCGAATTTATTTCGACCGCCATATTTCACTGAGAACGAGCACGCATCGGGCTTATCGGTGAGTCGCTTCCTAACCTCTTATAACTTATGAGGGAACTGGCGAAATCTTTTTTTAAGTGCCAAACTCTCGTAACGGCCCAAGGCTGGGAGGATGGCGGTTTCGATTGTTTTTTAATGCGCCGAAATCTGTATACATACGCACATAAATCGCGTCTTTATCCCTTATGGGGTAGACCAGTGTTTCTTAACCTATTTGCAGTCAAGGACTACTTTCAGGATTTCAAAATGTCAGTGGACCGCTGGCTTAGCTTGTTATAAAAAAAGAAAACAAAGCATAGGTATTGTTAAAAAATCTCTAAGTAAATAGGTTAAAGTTGTGTTGCTGTGGACCCCTGGCCTGCCGTCATAGTACAGAAGGCGGCAAACTGACAAAAGCAACTTTCGAGATAAACGCCAAAAACTTTTAAATATTTCAAATGCTTGTATTTTAGGCAAAAAATGGTTTACCAAAATTCTGTTTACACACAAATTTAGACAAAAAATCACGTTTTTTTATTGATCTAATTTGATCGTAGAATAATTATAAATAGTATTAATTTTACAGCATTTTATGTTATAGCTTAGGATAAGGGAATATTATTATACAAAGATTAATAAACTAAAAAGCCGTTGGCTGAACACCAACGCCTTTTCAGCTTAGTTTTGGACATTACTTTTTTAGTCCTATTATTATAAATAAAAGTTAGGTGCCAGTAATACACTAAAAAATCGTTATTACGGATAGCCGCATTATAGTTTATTTTTGCTAATGGAATATGCATGTTGTGTTGGAAATTAAAATGAAGTTAAAGTGTCATAGCCGTTTTAAAGCTTAGTTATTCCTTTAACTTTTTACACCAATTTATTAAGCAACAGAATTGTTTACTTTTAATTTATTAAAAAGCCGCAATGTGTCCATTAATCTGTACGTAACGGCATTATAGTTTATGATAGGACTACAACTATTGGGAGTTATGCGGTCTGAGAAGCGGTAATCACAAGAAATCAAAAGGCATTTCTTACTAAAATCAACATTATATTCTTCAAATGTAACATTTTTATAATTGTCACTTTCAATTTTAATACATGTAATCAAAATAAAAATTAAAAATAAGAATCGTAAACTACAACAAACAACATACTACGTCGATTTTTTAGGAAAGCATCTTTCATGAAGCAAAATTGGAGTTCCTCTTCGTCAAAGTTATTTTTGTAAAATAATACATACAAACATACATACCGTCACGCCTCTTTCCCACAGGGGTAGGCAGAGACTACTTTGTGCCACTTGCTACGATCCCGACATAGTACATCTTTCGCTTCACTCACATTCATCAATCTCTTCATACATGCTCGTCGGTTTCGGGTACTCTTGACCTGACCTTTTTCCAAAACGTCCCCAATTTGATCACGGAACGTCCGTCTAGGCCTTCCCCTCCCAACGCACCCATTCACACTCCCCATATAAATCTGTTCAGTTAACCTTCTTTCATCCATCCTCTCTACGTGACCAAACCAACTAAGCATACCTTTTTCTATCCTAGTCACTGTGCTATATCCTCTTTCCGACCAGCACGTTCCCTAATCACATTCATTATTCTATCTTTCAGTGATACGCCTTCCATACTTCTTAACGCTCACATTTCTACTGCGTTGATTCTACTTTCATGCTTCTTTTGCCATTCCCAACTTTCGCTACCGTACATTAGTGTTGGAACGAGCACCCCTCTGTTGTGAACAGCCAGACACACGCCTTCTTTTCTTCTTATAAAATAAATCGGTGATATTTCTCTTGAAACAAACCAAGGCTACCTACAGGATTTATATAAATCTGCCTTATCGAGCAGGGTATCAAATGTATTCCGGTGTTCATCGAAGTTATCCATTACAGGCAAATTTAAGGAATATGGATCCTTCCATATATCCGGCTCACGCACAGAAAATGGAACAACCGGTCTTATATTGGAAGTCCAAGGCCCTCGATTATTTCATTTTGTCCAGCTGAAATGAATAAAATGAATAAATATTATGAGATAATCCTACACACAATAATATCCTATTCCAAAGGCAGGCCTCTCTACATGTCCGTATAGTAAGCATCATGCCAGTCCAACAAGAGCGTACACTGTCCAGCAATCCGTACAATGCGGATCCGTGGACGCACTTGTATGACTTTCTATAAAAATAATACTACGATACGCTGGATGCCATGCGTCCGACGATGCCCACGATACGGACGTGTGGACGCCTGCCTTAAACTTAAACTCTAGTTTGTGGGTACTTACAAGACAACGTTATAGAGAAGCACATACCTACTCAAATACACAGAAAACATCTACGGCCACTTTTATTACTTACGAGTATACTACTTATTTTCATTACTAATTTCAGTTCGTTATTCTCGAAATAATCTAACTAATATTATAAATGCGAAAGTATGGATGGATGTTTGTTTGTTACTCAACCACGCCAGAACGGCCCAACGAATCTGGATGAAATTCGACACATAGATAGAGAAAAGTCTGGAATAGCACATAGGCTATGACGACCGGATGGCCTAGTGGTTAGAGAACCTGACTATGAAGGTTGAGGTCCCGGGTTCGATCCCCGGTCGGGGCAGATATTTGTATGAAAAATACGAATGTTTGTTCTGGAGTCATGGATGTTTAATATGTATTTAAGTATTTATTTATCTATATAAGTATGTTTATCCGTTGTCTAGTGCCCATATCACAAGCTTTGCTTATTTGGGACTAGGTCAATTGGTGTCAATTGTCCCAAGATATTTACTTATTTTTATCCCGGAAAATTCCCGCGGGATAGCGATAAACAAATTCTTTGCAGACGAAGTCCCAGGCAACAGCTAGTATATTATACTCTTGTGTCTAGGTACACCTACCATGAAATAAGTATGTTGATACGGGCGCCGACAACAATCAGTGCGCGTCGTAAACTCCTGCGCAGCTCGCGCACGAGTCAAGTCAACCCAACGCAAAGGCTTCACGCGCACTAATAATAATAAAATGTCCTTTGGGCGGCGTCATCCTCCGACTTGCGAGCGGTGGGGCGGTGAGGGGCTACGGGAGTGACAAAAATCTAGCCGCTTTTTAGCTTCTTATTGTTATATAACCGCATTATTGTCAATATTGAACAAAAAATTAACCATTTGTCACTGAAGTAAAAAAGCGGTCACCGCTTTATTGACTATTATGCGCTACATAATACATTTTTGGGTTATGTCTAAAAATGCGGCTAAGCTCCCATAACGTAATTATAGAGTATAATTAGAAGTATACCGCCTTTAAATCTATAAATGAGTATTGAACTTCGGTCATGATAATACGTTAAAACCTAGTTACATGACTTTAACTTCCTTTTAGTCTATGAATAATCAAAAAGCGCTTTTTAGCTTAGAAAGGTATCACATTTAAAGTATGATATAAAGCCGCTAATGTCATATAACGTCTTTTTAGCTTATTAAATACTATTCATGGCTTTTTAGATTATAATACCGCAACAAAAAGCAAAAGACATGTCGTTTAACTGCTGGCTATCTTGAGAACTAACAGTGCTAGAAAAAAAAAGTCGATACCGTTCGACGCAGAATTTTTTGCTTAGTATGCATGTATCAAAAAGTAAAAAAGCCGCAAAAGTCCCTGTAGTCTTACTTGTTCGTCCGTGAAAACTGAGTCGTATCGTGGGGTAGCACGGGTTCGTAAGTTCAAGCACACGTTATTCACAGCAAACAGTTTATTGTTATAAATCACAGTAGTACAGAACAGAAGGAAGAGAAACAGAAAGAAGTAGAAGGCGTGAGCGAAATACTTTGAGCTATCGCGTGAGCGCAAGCGGCGTGCGGACTAGGTCAAGCATCGAGACGGACTGGTGCGCGCGGAGCGCAGCGGTCGGCGCTTGCGCCGGTAGGGACGCGAAACAAAGGGTGACGTTGCGCGTCGCGTTTCCATTGCGCTCGACTACTAGTTAAGCTTGCCGCCCGTCGTTGCTTACTTACATTACGGAGATAACAATTTATAAGTATTAATATTACAACACTAACAATGATACGGATAATAATATTATAGGTGGGTTCCCCACATCACTCCCCTCCCGAGACCGTTACAACGGGTGGTAATAGTTCGGTGGTCGTACTATCCGTCCCGATCGCGTCTTTACAATTGGGTCCTTGCTGGAGTATTCTGGGTTTGCCGTTGCCTTAGCTTCATCAAGGTAGGCATCGGGTTGATCGTTGCTGTCCATGACGTATGCTGGCTTCAATCGGTCTATAGACACGGTGACTTGTTTACCTTTTATCAATAATTTGAAGGTTTTGTCATCTCTTTTAATTACGGCGTGAGGTCCAGTGTATGTAGGTTGTAAGGCGCCTCGTAGCACGTCGTCCCGTAGAAAAACGTGGCTGGAAGTGGCTAAGTCCCTGTATACGAAGATAGCTTTCTTGCAGTGTCGCGAAGCTGGTTTTGGTTGGAGCCGTTTGGCGAACATCCGAAGGCGCGCCATGTAATCTGTGATGTCGGTTGTGCCAGATGGGGTGGTTTCAAAAAATTCCCCAGGTAACCTTAGAGGCTCGCCGTATAACATCTCAGCCGATGATGATTGGAGATCTTCCTTGTACGCGCTTCTGATACCTAATAAGACGAGTGGCAAGGATTCCGTCCAGTTTTCAGAGGCATGGCATGTAATAGCGGTTTTGAGCTGCCTGTGAAAGCGTTCTACTAGGCCATTGCAGGCAGGGTGATATGCTGTTGTTGTCCTGTGTTGAAATCCGGAGATTTTGGCAAGGTGCTTGAACAATGAAGACTCGAACTGTCGACCGCGGTCGGTTATTATATCCGTTGGACAGCCGAACCTTGCTATCCATCCCGATAATAAGGCTTTGGCTACGGTTTCCGCTGTTGCGTCCGCAATTGGTATGGCTTCTGGCCATCTTGTAAAACGATCCACGGCGGTAAGGCAATAACGGTAGGTATTGGACGGTGGAAGTGGTCCGATAAGATCGATGTGGATGTACATGAACCTTGCTCGTGGTAGTTTAAAGGTGCCAATTGGGGATGTGACGTGCCGTGTTATTTTTGACCGCTGACATGGTATACATGCCCGTGTCCACTCTCGACAATCTTTTCTCACTCCTGGCCAAACATAGCGATCTGCCACCAATTTTGCTGATGCGTTTGCGCCAGGGTGACTTAATGTGTGGAGGCTGTCGAATACCTGTTTTCGCATCATCTTTACTATATAAGGTCTTGGAGTTTGCGTGCTTATGTCATAATAGAGTTCTGCGGCTGTTTCCGGGAGTTTTATTTTTTGTAGGCGTAGAGACGTGTTGTTGTTGTCCAGCAGCTGCGTTAGTTCTGGGTCTGCTAGCTGAGCTTGGGCCAGACGTGTCAAATTGATCGGAGCGTTAACCTCTTCAATACGGGATAATGTGTCCGCCACGACGTTGTCTTTCCCGGCAATGTGTTTAATGTCGGTTGAGAATTGGGAGATATAGTCTAGGTGTCTGTATTGTCTTGGCGGGCACTTTTCTTTTCGGTTGTGGAAGGCGTAGCAGAGTGGTTTGTGGTCAGTGTATATGGTAAAACATCTCGCTTCTACCATATGCCTAAAGTATTTGACGGCTTCATAGATAGCCAGCAGCTCTCTGTCGTAAGGCGAGTATTTTCGTTGTGCTGGGCATAGTTTCTTTGAGAAAAATGCCAAAGGCTGCCAGGAGGCGTTCGTATATTGTTGCAGCGCTGCCCCGATAGCTGTGTCCGATGCATCGCATGATAGTCCCAGTTTTGCGCGGCAGTCTGGGTGAGCTAATAGTGTTGCTTGGCACAGACTTTTCTTGCATTTATTGAACGCTTCTAGTGTTGGGCCTGAGATGTCGACTGGGTGTGAACCCTTTACTGAACCGCCTAAAAATGCGTTAAGAGGTATTTGTGCTCCCACAGCGTTGGGGATAAAACGTCTGTAAAAGTTTACCATTCCTAAGAATCTTCTGAGCTCTTTGATGTTCCTAGGAACAGGAAAATCCATGATGGCTTTGACTTTGTCTTCTAGTGGTTTGGTCCCGCTTGCATTGATGGAGTAGCCCAAGAAGGTTATTTCTGAGGCGCCAAATACGCATTTCGACGTGTTTATCAGCATGCCGTAGTCCTTGAGTCTACTGAATATTTGGTGTAGATGTTGTTCGTGTTCGGTGGCGTTCTTTGAGAAGATTAAAAAATCATCGAGGTAGGCATAGCAGTGGTCTAATCCTCGAGTCATTTCATCCACGAACCTTTGAAATGTTTGCCCTGCATTGCGCAACCCGAAGGTCATGAATGGGAACTCGTATAGACCAAAGGGGGTTGTGATAGCTGTTTTAGGGATATCTTCCTCGCTGACGGGTATTTGATTATACGCCTTGACGAGGTCTAGTTTTGAAAAAATGTTACAGCCTCTGATGTTGTGGGCGAAGTCGTGAATATGGCGTATAGGATATCTGTCTGGTACAGTACGAGCGTTTAACATCCTGTAGTCCCCACAAGGTCTCCATCCGTTATCTCTTTTAGGCGCGAGGTGTAGAGGGGAAGACCACGGGCTTTGTGATGGCCTCGCTGTACCGTCTCTGAGCATGGATTCGAATTCTGTTTTTGCTATACGAAGTTTGTCGGGTGCCAGTCGACGTGGGGAGGAAGATACCGGTGGGCCACTTGTAGTTTTGATATAATGTACCGTGTTGTGCTTCGGTTGGCCTTTGATGCCCGATGGTTGGGTAATTTCGGGGTAGTTTTTTAATATGTCGTGGTACTTTGAATCGCCGGATATAATCTTTATTGAAAATAAATTTTTCGACGATCGGGCAGATGTACCAATTGTGTATAATGACGTGGTGTTGTCGACCAAACGCTGATTTCGGATGTCTACTAAGAGATTATAGTGTCTCAGGAAGTCGGCTCCGATGATGGCTTTGGTCACGTCGGCCACGACGAACCGCCACGGGTACCCACGTTGTAGTCCGAGGTCTAAGTCGAGATGAGCGTAGCCATATGTGTAGATAGTAGTCCCATTTGCTGCGCTAAGTTGGTAGTTTGTTTTGGGGCGACGCTGTTTGATTGCGGAGTAGGGATAGACACAAAGGTCGCTGCCAGTGTCGACGAGGAATTGTGTCTTAGTTTTACTATCTGTCACGAATAGGCGACCTGACGCTCTAGGACAATCATCAGTCGCCATTACTGATTGCCCGGAAAGTTTTCCGGCCCAAAGTCACATGGCTTTACGCATCTGGTTGACTTCTTGCCAAATTTTGTGTGGAACCAGCAGACAGGGTACTTACGATAACATGAGTTTGATCGTCTTTCTGGTTGTGCCTGGCGACGCTGGTTAGTGTTTGGTTGGCGAGGAGAACGAGATTTTCGATCAAGTTTGGCATTCATTGACTGAAAGTGCTTTTTCAGTTCGGCGATTTCGTTAGCCATTGATTCTAAGTTCGAACCTGCTCCAGCTGTCGAGGTAGAGGCGACCTGCGGTGTGGGTGTTGCGATGTCTTGAACTCTGTCAGCCAGTTCAGCTAAATCATCAAGCGAAGCATTGGGCTGGGCTGCTATAATTGTCTGGATGTTGTTCGGGAGTCTGCTGAGCCAAATTATTCTTACAAAATCGTCAGGAATCGAAGGACCCCCGAGACATTTGAGATGGCGCAGGAACTGAGATGGTTTTCGGTCGCCCAATTCTTCGTGTAATGTCAGTTGTAGAACTTTTTTGTCTTTGGATGCGGTTAGACGCTTGATAAGTTCAGTCTTCAGTTTCTCGTATTTATTCGTCGCCGGAGGTGTTATTATTATATCCTTCACCTCTTTTGAAAATTGCTGATCGAGCTGCGTGACTACATAATTAAATTTGGTTGCGTCTTGATTAATGTTAGATATTGCGAATTGCCCTTCTATCTGCGCGAACCATATTTCAGGCTCTTCTGGCCAGAACGGTGGAATTCGTACGCCGACGCGACATATTTCCGTTGGTGTAGTGGAAACGCTCCCTGAAGCATCGTTCGATTTTTGTCCGTCATCTTTGGGTGGTTCGTTTTCGTTATTTTGATTCATTTTTTAGAATGTAGCACTTATCTTTCTTATCTCCAAGTGTTCGATCGGGGTCACCAGTGTAGTCTTACTTGTTCGTCCGTGAAAACTGAGTCGTATCGTGGGGTAGCACGGGTTCGTAAGTTCAAGCACACGTTATTCACAGCAAACAGTTTATTGTTATAAATCACAGTAGTACAGAACAGAAGGAAGAGAAACAGAAAGAAGTAGAAGGCGTGAGCGAAATACTTTGAGCTATCGCGTGAGCGCAAGCGGCGTGCGGACTAGGTCAAGCATCGAGACGGACTGGTGCGCGCGGAGCGCAGCGGTCGGCGCTTGCGCCGGTAGGGACGCGAAACAAAGGGTGACGTTGCGCGTCGCGTTTCCATTGCGCTCGACTACTAGTTAAGCTTGCCGCCCGTCGTTGCTTACTTACATTACGGAGATAACAATTTATAAGTATTAATATTACAACACTAACAATGATACGGATAATAATATTATAGGTGGGTTCCCCACAGTCCCTTTGCCGCCTTCTATACTATGACGGCAGTGGCACTCATATCACGGACCTCTAAGGGGTCCATGGACCCCAATCTATGAAACCCAGAGGTAGCTTGCCTTAAAGGCCACGCTTAGCATGATTGCGGGCGTATAGGTGGAAAGGGGAATCAAAATAGTGGTGGCTTGCTAGTCGCATCGCCTATAACATGATTCGATGGACTTCTGTAATGTGTGTTGTGTATGGGAATCTGCATGGCAAGTGACATCAAGCTCCCAAGCGTTTCGATTTCTACATACGCCAGCACTTTGGCGTTGTCGTCAAACAGTATAGACAGGGTGGTAGGACCTTATGCAAGGTCCGTTCGGATAACTACCACAACGCGCTATAAAGGGGTAGAAAGAGAGGTGCGGGTGGGTAGTGCGCCTGCCGCCCGCACCTCCCTCAGCCTCCTTTGTCGTCCCACCCCGCGCCCCTGTACAGTGCGGGCAAGGACTCATTTAAGAGATCGGTCTGTAACCCTGCCGCTACAACGCGTTCACAGAATATATAATAGTACTAACGTACAGAATGGCCACGCTCCGCCCCGCACCGACTAGAGTTACCCCACCCCTCAAGCGCAGGCTGCCGGAAAGCTGCTGGCAACAAGTAGGGTGCGCAACGCAATGTATGTCGGCCGCGCGGCACTCAGTTCGGAAACCTACCCTACCTACATCATTTTATAAAACATTAGTAAATTAATGCTTTCTGAAATTATCACGATTAATACATGAAATAACTACAGAATCATTCGCTTTAGTTTGTTGTCATACATCTATGGTAATTGAAAATAATAATGCTTAAATACACAGACAGACATATTTAAAGTAAGTTTAAATAAATAGATAACGATTAAGTACATTTATTTGCACACATCTAAGCCATATCTTTATATAAGTACCTATATTTATATCATTGGTAGTACTTATAGTACTAGGTTTTGCGATAGAGTCAACCCTGTGTATCTTACGCACACATTGACGCGTTTACAGACGACGTCGTGCCTGTGTTCATTCCAGAACGCGGATTTTGTACGTCATGGCCGCCGTGTGACGCGTTGCTGTGTTTCGGCAGGGAGAGTGAGACATCCGCTGAAATCACTGACACAATGATATTCTATCTTAGCCCTCTGGGCTGACGTATCTGCAATCTTCTACTGTTGCGGGCGAACCTGAGTGGTGCTCACTTACTATAAGACCGACCCCTTGAGTCCTTGCCCGTGCGGTGGAGGGGCGCGGGGTGGGACGACAAAGGGGGCCGCAATTGAGCGGTCGGTCTATACTTACAAACAATCGTTTGTCTCCTTCGTCGTATAAAAAAACAATGATCATCTAACGTCTACAGCCCGTGAACTCTTAGAATGGCATTCGGTTTTCGGGTATCGTATCGGCCGTTTCAAATAAACCCATAAGAGTAAGTGAGACAACAATACAACCCCGAATGGAAATTGAAAGAACTTACGTGCTTTAAGTAAATAGTAACTTCTCCCGCTGTTTCCTAAAACAGAGAGCACGCAACAAACTTTTTCTAAAGTCCCAGTAAAAAAACAGCCAAAACTTTTCGGCTTACCCTACATTTTTGAAAGGGTTCTCTGTTTATCGTACAGAGTTGTGGCTTAGTTAATTTTGAAGCAGAAAAGTAGTTGTATAACGTCATAAGTTTGAACTTTTGTCTGTCTGTATGTTTATCCTGGCCGAATGGGTTAAAAATTGTCTAATAATTAAAAAAAAATGCACAATAATATAATTCTTAATAGAGTTTTTTTTAATGTTTTAGTGCCCGAGCCAAATGGAAAAGCAAGAGCTAAGGGATGCTTCGTGATTATCTCTACTATTTTATTATAAAATGCGACAGTAACTGGTCTGTCCGTTACCTTTTCAAGCTTCAACCGCGCTGGACCGATTTAATTGATGGTTCTTATCCCGGAAAATTGCATAGTTCCCACGGAAGCGATAAGCGACTTCTGCGCAGACGGAGTCACGGGCAACAGCTAGTAAATTATAAACACCAGTACAATCATTAATTTCTATGTCCTAACTCATTATATCTCTCAAATTTCGCTAAACATTCCAATCATGTATTAAAAGAGCAAAAGCATTATAGAAACAAGGAAGTGATCATCTTCAACTTTAGCAATATTCCAAATGTAACAACTTGGAACAGTAACAAGTATAACAACACATTTATGAGCTTAAAACGGAACTTGAGACGGGACGGCATATCCAATTGCTTTTGGTTGGACTATCTGCGACGGTTATGACAATTTGGCCGGCTACGACGACATGTCTTTGTATGATACAGTTGCTTCTATTACAGGGCCCATCCAGTATTTTTATGAGGACATACGCAGGATCACAAGAGCCACCGACATAGCTACGTTAGTACTATTCCTTTTTATTTATTTATTCAAATCAATTACAACAAATAACAAATTATGTGTGAACAGCGAGCGAAAACCATGTACGGTTTATCTGCTGTGGTGGTGTATTCCGTGACGTGACATAGCCAAGCAACTTCACTCGTTGAAGTGGCAATGGGCAGGTCATTATAGCACGGAGGAAAGATGGACGCTGTGGCCGAAGGTTCTCGAGTGGAGACCGCGGATCGGCAAGCGCACGTAGGACGTCCACCAACGAGATGGACGGATGACCAGGGGCCTTACCATGACGTCCTAATTCCGACGCAGTTCAAGTTTTAGCTGTCACTTTTAGTATGAATCTGACAGCGAGCGGACCTAAACTGAAACGCACTAAGACGTCATGGTACGGCCCCTGTAGGCTTATTGTCGAACTCGCTCGCAATCGAGGGGGAGGCCTATGTCCAACAGTGGAGGGTCCTTTGGCTGCTAATGATGATGATGAACAACGGAATTGCCTTCACGAACACACATTATACGCTTTTGATGAGTTCCTATTTCAAAGTTGATGTGTTCAGAACACCAGTAAAGTATAATACAAGATGCAAGTGAACCGGCAATCGAAAACATATTTACTTTAATAATAACCAAAAATATATTCCAATTAAACTTAACTCATTCCATATTTGCTTCCTCATTTAGATTCGGGGGGCATTCTGGAAGTTTTTATTGTGCTCCCCAGCGTACTACAGATAATGCCGAACAGAATGGCGGTTTCATGATCTCTTATTAAATTCTTGTTTGCAGTTAGAATAAAGCCGAATAGCCTGTACGTCCTGTTTACTTTTGGAAATTAGAATTGGTATTTCATACCCGAGAAATGTTACCGTTAATGTGGTGTTTCCAAAGCGCAGGAGATTCGTGGCAACGTTTTTGTCTTTTTGAACGAGTGTTTTGAACTTGTCTATTCATAATGCATGCCATGGAATTGACAATATTAAATGTTCACAAATGCTGTGACTTAGAACTCTTAAGTATGATAGTGAAGGCCTTCAATTCTATTTTCACGCTCAACTTTTTTTTTGGCTTAAGATCATTAAAATTTAAACAGAGCGCTTTTAGTAGCGCATTTTTTATAACTTAGGTACAATGGCGAACGAGCAAGTAGGTTTTCTCACGGTAAGTGAGCACCACTGTTACTCACAACACCAGGCAACACCAGGACGTCACACGACTTTGATAGATGCATGCACCAGTAGTATCCAGCAGTAGCCAGGGTAGGCAGCGGTAGGCAGCACAATTTGCATACCTGCAAGCCCTAGGTATCACTAGTCGTTTTATGTTCCACGTCGTAATACAGCAGCATACTTGCTGCAGGATATAGACACTGTTACATCTACCAAACTGGCCATAAAACTTCTAATGAACCGTGCAATGTATGTTACGCTCCATGTATGTTCATAAGCAAACTTTGTCCCAGTTAACAAGATAAGCAAGCGAAATTGCACATTTAGTTGATAACAGGCCAAATTATGCGTAAGCAAAAGGTCGTTACGCCGCGACGGGTGAACAGAGGCAATTCTCGTATCTGGATGTTTGGAAGTGGTTTCGATGTGCGGTGAATGTTAGACTGGAAGCTATAGGAAGCGATTTGACAAGTTTTTAATGCGATTCGAGTGTTGTTAAGGTCTTACGTATATAGGAGCTAGGAGACTCGGTAGCTTTGCGACACACAGAAACGTCTCAAACACTTACCAGGGGCCTTACCATGATGTCTTAATGTGATTCAGTTCTAACTCAGGGTTTTAGCAGTCATTTCTAGTATGGATCTGACAGGCGGTAACACCACTAGACGTAAAGGCAATCAACTAATCTCATAATGTTCCTGGATGTCAATTTCGGTAATTCCCGCGGATTTTTTACTAGCCACCAAAATGAATTCAGTAGAATTTCAGAATTACAACTGCCATTTTTAAAGATTCAGGCGAGAAAAGCCGAGGGTAGAGCTAAATGAGCATTTCTATATTGAGCATGGCAATTTTGTCTATATTGCGTAACAATTTTATGTAGTTCCTATTCAGAATCGCAAGCTCTTTCAATCTTAATAGAATAAAGTTTTTTTTTCCTATTTTGTTACTATTTTACAACATAGGCACACTAATAGTGGCATAACGAAATGGAAGAACATAAAAAATAATATATTAAAACTTACTGACATCTTTTATTTCTCTCCTACAGGGACTGAAGGGGCTCATGATTCTGAGTGGAAACATTGTAATTTGTAAATATGTAGTAGTTAGGTACCTAAAAATTGTGGGGGTGGCATTTTTTGAGAATTGCTCAAATATTATTTACTTACAGTCAGTAAACCTTTTAAAATGTACCACCTTTTTTTTAAAACAAACCGTTTCCAGTTAAATTTGCCTTGTAGATAGTTCCGACTAAATTGGGTGTTCCACGAAGCTACCTTTTTGACGCCTATCCACAAAACCTCTGGACTATACCACACCTTATGTCAGCCAGTTTACAGTTGACTCTGGTTTGGGAGTGTCGGGATCCGCTGCAATTTTGAGGGCTTGTTCCCATTGATTCTGACTTAATGAAAACTTCCAGCGGTTGAATTATTCATTGTCCGGTGCGGTTGATTTAAATACTACATTGTTGGTATAGGCCGTTAGCGAAGTAGACACATTTAGTTTGAGCTGCGTCTGATAGTTGTGTTGATAACGATCGTACAGAAGATTAACTTCCTAGACATAATTATTGAAATGTACATAAGTCATTCGCGTATTTCTTGTGAGGTGCCTGAAAAGTTTCTATTCGATTCGGGGATCTTTAATAATGATGGCGGGTAGTAGGGCCTTGTGCAAGATCCGTCCGGATCGCTACCACCATCTTACTCACTAATCTTGCCGCTAAGCAGCAGCGCTTGCACTGCTGTGTTCCGGCGTGTTATGTGTAGGGAAGTGTACCGGAATGTAAACGTGTGTAGTGAAGTGATACCCGTAAAGTATGTCCCTAGTTTTAAGTTGTGTACGTTAAGTAACATTTTAGATTTAATATTATTTTAAGAAGCAAACCCGAAGGATTGTATTAGTATGGCGAGCGACCTGTTATCATATACCGCACGCAGCCGAGCGGCGACGCTGAGACAGCATTTCGGGAATAGGACCACAGGCAGGGATCGCCGGCAAAGACAATCCATCGCGGACTCGTATTCAATAAGCACATTTGTATTAATTATTTCAATATTAAAATCAGTCTAAAAGTTAAAAGTTGTTTTTTCAAGATCGGTAACCCACCGTAAACATAAATGGCGCAGTCTTAGTAGTTCGTTGAGCCGGTTTTTCTAACTTCGAAAAGCGGTAACTGTTTCTACGGTTTATCAACGAGAACCTTTTCTCCAAATTGATTATCCAGTTTGTGGAAGCTGCGACGCCCTGAGGACGAACTTCTCTTCAACGGGACTAAGTATTATAGCAAGATGAAGGAAATAATGGCAATGATACTGTGAGTACGCTTTGATCATTTTTATAAAATTGAAAATATTCGTAACCAGAACTCCTAGAAACTATCCTCGAATATTGTGAATAGATTTAAGCGAGTATTTTAACCTTTTGTGTATTATGAAAAAGAGAATATTACAAACCAAATAATACCTATTGATGGTAAATTTTAAAATTTTAACTTTTGTAAATAATAAAACATTGTAATATAACGGAACGGTCAATCGTCAACATGGAAAACACGCAAGTGTTTAACATTGCTCTTTCTGTCGTGCCGACATACGATGGAAACACAAATTCCTTGTATCGATTTATAACAGCTGCCGAAAGTTTTGCGAATAAATTTTTGATAGCTGATGAACCGGAAAGTTTCCAAAATCAAATAGTGTTTAGTGGTTTGTTTGGAAAGCTTCAAGGAAAAGCCTTAGAAGTAGGTAACATTAGCGGTGCTACTTGTTGGGCATCATTGAAAGAAACATTAGTGCAAAATTTTTCGGATCAGAGGGACGAAAATTCCCTAAATCGCGATCTCGTTAACTTATGCCAAGGTAACGAGTCCCCACAACATTTCTACGATCGATGTTTGAATGTCTTAAACACAATAACTAACTATATCAATTTACATAATGTAGAACCGACAACCAGGTCGAGCAAAATTACATTTTATAACACACAAACATTAAAAACATTTCTAGCGGGCTTGAAAGAGCCCCTTGGCTCTACAATTAGGGCTATGCGACCAGAAACCTTGCCTATAGCGCTGCAGTATATTAAAGAAGAAATGAATATCTTATATATTCAACGTCGTAATAATGCATCGTATAGCCAGGAACGTTTCGCAAACCAGCGAACTAATTTTAACCAGAATTTAAAGCGATCTTTCTCTGCTCCGCGTAATTATAGCGCCTTTGGCCCAAGACCTTTTCAAAATGGGCAACAAACTTTTGTTCCAAGCTGGCAACAAAAATTTAATGATTCTAATAAACAAAATACTGAAAGCCAACCTAATTTCTTTAATCAACCTTCTAAAAGAACCTATCCGAAACCCGTGCCTATGAGCGGAGTGTCTTATGCGAAGACAAATAATAATCGTAATAGCAACTTTAATAATAGCGCAACTAATTCGCCAAGATTTGTTCCATTAGTGAACAGGCCAGCAACTGCTTTTAATCAAACAAACCCCTTTAGTAACGTCGATCACTATCCCGACTATGCTTTTGAAGAATTAAATATGAATGAAGCTGATAACTATGAACCGAATTGCGATGAACCTTATCCCCAGTGCGATCAGGGAAATGATAATCAAGTTTATTATCAGGATTTTCAAAAAGACGACCTTTTAGAAGATTCAACATAATTGAGCTAAATATACATGCAAAACGTTATCTTCCTTATATACAAATAAATAACCCACCTATCAAATTATTAATTGATACCGGGTCTAACCAGTCCTTTTTGTCGCCGGACACGGTCAAAAAATATTTTTCTCAATACCAGATTGATTACGAGCCGTTTCTCGTCACTAACGTGCATTGTACGACACACCACAGATATACAATACAAATACCAACGTTTGACGAATTTAATGAAGGCGATTTTTCTAAATTTAATATTTATAAATTTCATAATGTCTTTGACGGACTTATTGGGCTAAATATGCTCGAAAAATACGACGCAAACGTTGATTTCTGTAACAAAAAATTAATAACTAGAAATGCAACAAATGAGATAAAAATGTTAGAAACCGGAATAAATAACTTATTCGAAACGTTAGTAAAAAGAAAATCAACTACAGTTACGAAAATTCCAGTTTCGCTTCAAAATGGCGATGTTTTCATACCAGAAACAAAAATAAACCAATGTTTAATACCTGCAAGTGTCACCACATCAGAGAATGGTTATGCTATTGTCGAAATTCATAATTCTACCAATAACGACATCACGGTAGTCTTAACGAGTCCTTTAACTGCCACCAACTTGAACACCCACTTTGATTGTCTTAACTTTGATACCGTCTCAACAAAGTCAGACGATATAGGAAGCCTTATTCGAACTGACCATATGAACGCAGAGGAAAAAGCACTTATCCTTCGCTTATGTCAACAATATAGTGACATACTGTCTAAAGATGATGAACCCCTTACATTTTCAAATGAAATAAAACATAGTATTAGAACAACCGATAACATTCCCATTCATACGAAATCGTATAGATACCCATATGTTCACAAAAATGAAGTACAATCCCAAATCAAAAAAATGCTAGAGCAAAAAATCATTCAACCCTCAGACTCACCTTGGTCATCGCCTATTTGGATCGTACCAAAAAAAATTGACGCATCAGGTAAACAAAAATGGAGACTCGTTGTCGACTACAGAAAACTTAACAGCAAAACTATAAGCGACAGATATCCCATCCCAAATATTGCCGATGTTCTGGACAAGTTGGGACGTTGCCAATACTTCACTACGTTAGATTTAAAAAGCGGATTCCACCAAATTGAAGTTAACCCTGATGATGTACCAAAAACTGCATTTACAGTCGAAAACGGACACTATGAGTATCTTAGGATGCCATTTGGCCTGTGCAATGCTCCCAGTACATTTCAGAGAGTTATGGAAAATGTACTTCGAGGGCTTTTGAATGTAATTTGCGTAGTATATCTTGACGATATTATCATTTATTCGACTTCCCTGCAGGAACACATTGATAATATAAAATCCGTATTTCAAAGACTAAGAGAAGCAAACTTTAAGATCCAACTGGACAAATCGGAGTTCCTTAAGCACGAAACCAACTTTCTTGGCCATATAGTTACACAAGAAGGTATAAAACCAAATCCGGATAAAGTTAACCCTTGACTACCTACGTCCAATTTCTATAGCATAACCACCTACAAACGGTCATGGAGACCACTACTTGAAATGGGTCCATAATAGTTATAAGAATGTATGTTAGAGGTATATTTAAATAAAATTTACCTTTTTAATGGTTTTAGGCATTTATTAATTAATACAGATTCAACATTAAACAACAACATGTTATTTAAACTTAACATTTCACATTATTCTATCGTTTAACAAACAAAAACACTTTAAACCCTTTGGAACATGAGATCAGAAAATATTCATACATTATAATATCTTATTATTATTAAATCTTAAAGAATAATAATCAGTCAAGATAATCACCTATTTTTTTTTTATAAAAAGTCGTAAAAAATATAAAATTGCGAACTACTAAAAGAGCCATTTTTCGCGGCAGCCAATACACAGTTTATTCGAGCATTGAATGCAGATTGGTTTCTTACATTCAATACATAGGTACTAGGTACGTACTGCGTCTTCTGTTGCTTTTTGGGGTCACAAGTTAGGCAACATTTCCGAACTTGCAATCGTTCTTCAGTATTACTGGGACCTGGCAGTGCTGGTAAGTTGGTGTCTTTGATGAGGATATGGTTGATACTTATTAATAGGTCCCGCGTTAGATTAATGTTTTTGGATCGACGTTCGAGATGTGGTCTTACCAATTGTTCACCCAGTTTCTTCATGAACTTGAACCTACTTAAAAAAAAAACCGGCCAAGTGCGAGTCGGACTCGCGCACTAAGGGTTCCGTGACAATATCTATAAATATATAAAACCAGTGGTAAGCAGAGCCCTCCTCCAACGCAAAATGTAAGCAGTGTGGGGTTATTTTATATTGGTTACTGATACATACAGGCCTGCATACATATTTACGGTTTTCGCAATTTTTCCTTTTTCTGTGCTATGAGACGTTGCTTCGTATCAAATTTCAAGATTCTGAGCTCACGGGAAGTACCTACACTGTAGGTTTTGATTCCCTTGCGAGTTTCGAAAATTTGCGGAAAACGGCTGTATCTTTTGATTGCGTTGGCTTAGAAGTTTAATTTTTTCACAGCTTCAAGGAACAGTAGACTTGAGTATTTGATATAAATTTCAGCTTAATACCTCCACGCGTTCTTGAGAAAAAGGGTCTTGACAGATGGACGGACGGACGGACGGACGGACGGACGGACAATAAAGTGATCCTATAAGGGTTCCGGTTTTTCCTTTTGAGGTACGGAACCCTAAAAACATTAAAAAAAAAACAAAAAAACATGAAATGCGTTAGAGTATTAAAAATTACATGCTCATAAAAATAAACACAACCACCTAAGCAAGGTCTCGCAGACCAGCAAGTTATAGTTTGTAACCACCTAGGCAAGGTCGCTGAGACCATTGACGATAGTTTTATGCTCACCAAATTCACAGAGACACACGTCCGAACGCGTCGATCGCATGGCCGGCACTGCGAGGGCTGGGGGGGAAGGTACAAGGCCACAGAGGTCCGTGCAATGAACCCGCAAGGAGTTATTCACTATTTTGTATTTGCAAAGGTCTGAGAGACCTTGCTTAGGTGGTTAAGGGTTAAGGCAGTAAAAGAGTTTCCGATTCCTAAAACGACCAAACAAATAAAATCATTCCTCGGCCTCATTGGCTATTACAGAAAATTTATACCCGATTTTGCAAAACTTACAAAACCTTTGACCGCATGCCTAAAAAAAGGTGCAAAAATAATTCACAACACACAATTCATCAACAGTTTTAAGTTATGTAAGGAAATTTTAATGAACGATCCTATTTTGCAATATCCAGATTTCGAGAAAGAATTTAATTTAACAACTGATGCATCCAACTACGCTATTGGAGCAGTACTCTCACAGGGAACGATAGGATCGGATAAACCAATCGCGTACGCATCCAGGACACTTAACGACAGCGAAATAAATTATAGTACTATCGAGAAGGAGCTCCTAGCCATCATATGGGCTACTAAGTATTTTAGGCCTTATTTGTTTGGTAGAAAATTTAAAATTGTCACTGATCACAAACCTTTACAATGGCTTATGTCTCTTAAAGAACCCAACTCACGCCTTATTAGGTGGCGCCTCAAACTCGAAGAATTTGAATATGATATAATTTACAAAAAAGGTAAATGTAATACAAACGCTGATGCATTATCTCGCGTCGAGATTCATGTTAACACGACGAATTCCACTTCAAGTCCAACATATACAATAATGAACGAAGATAATGACAATGCAACATCTATGATTGGCAATGTTTCTGTAATGTCTACATCAGAACCGGAGAACGACAAAAATTCACAAAGCACTGTACACACAGCATTAGAAGATCCAATACTAAATATTCAAATTAAAGAAAGTTTTATAAACTCTTACAAAAATCAAATCATTCTAGACTTTGTATACTATTCCTCGCGAAAACCGTACACCGAAATAATTTTTCCAAAAAAAAATCGTATCACAGCACAAATTGGTATAGATCAATTTCAATCGAACATCATAAAATTGTTTAAAGACTACGTTCGAACTGATTTGCAGTATGCTATTTGGCTATCTGATTTTCAATATTTGCCAGAGGTTACTACCATTCTACAAAATACATTTAAAAACTCGGCGTACAACCTATTTTTTTGTAAACAAAAATTAACTGATGTTACTTCTGAAGACGAACAGGTGAACTTTATCAAGGGCTACCACGAGGGAAAATCGAATCATCGTGGCATTAAAGAAACAGAAGAACAAATCAAAAGAAATTACTACTGGCCGAATATGACAAAAATGATAAATGAATACATCAATAACTGTTCTTCTTGCCAAACAAATAAATATGAACGAAGGCCGAGTAAACAGTGCATACAGATCGTACCTTTACCGACTAAACCTTTCGAAATCTTACACATAGACACTTTTACAATAAAAGGGCAAAAATTTCTTACAATTATAGATATGTTTTCTAAATATGCCCAAGCATATCCATTGGAAAGTGCAACAGCTATCAGTGTTCTTAATGCACTTATTATTTACATGTCACATCATGGTCTGCCTTTAAGTATAACAGCCGACCAAGGGACTGAATTCAAAAACCTCCCCTTAAAAGAGTTCGCCAATCTTCATAAATTAAATTTACATTTTGTAAGCGTAATGAATCCGCAATCCAATGGGGCAATTGAACGATTCCACTCCACAGTAATAGAACACATTCGACTTCTGCAAACAAATCATTCTGAATCACCCATAAAAAACCTTATGTCATATGCCATCTTAGCATACAATAATTCTATACATTCTGCTACTAACAAAAAACCTATTGAAATAGTCAACGGCCACCTAGACAACCGAGATCCTCTTGATCTAGACTTGGAAAGTACTTGCTTACAAAATTATATAAATAAACATAAAGAAATTACCAGAGATCTATATGCTAAAATAAACGAAAGACTTACATCCAACCAAATTTCCACAATAAATAAAAGAAATGTATCCTTAGAGCTGCCGCTAGAATATGAATCTGGTAAAGCTGCATATACTAAAAATCCGTTAGCTGTAAGGCAAAAAACACAGCCACGATATCTAACACGTACTGTCTGTAAAGATTTAGGTATTAAAGTATCAGATCACAAAGACCTCGTTCACACCAAAAGAATTGCCCGCAGACCCCTTAGAATGCAACATTCATTGTTTCAGGATAGCAATGTGCAGCCTAGCACAAGCCGAGGATGCGAAGCTAACACTCATGACAAACAACCCTGGGATTCTACCCTTCAAATTAGGAATAGCCAAACTTAGAAAAACAGACCACATATTTTTACATTACATAGACCTCGATGAAATACGCAATCATATTGAAACCATTAATGAACAAATCCAAACGATCAACGCCTTGTCACAGGATTTCGAAGCGAACTTAAAGTTTAGATTTACTATAATGTATGACTACGTTAAGAATAGCTTAGATAGTATTATAAATAGATATAACTCCTTAAGTAAGAGTAGATATAAACGTGGGTTGATTGATGGACTCGGCACTATCATATTACCGGAAACTTGGACCAAAACGATGCAATTAAATATAATCATGCCATAGCCACTTTACAGAAGAATTCACTCGAAATAACACACCATGTTAATAAAGCTCTAAGTTTAAATAATCATTTTTTCGATAGCTATAACAATACCATGTCCTCTCTGATCCGTAACCAAAACCAGATTAATAATAAAATTACGGAAATTATCCGGCAAGTCAACCAATCAAACCACGAGTTTTTTGATTTTGTTAAAATCGATACATCGTTTAAGCTAGTGGAAATAAATTTACAAACTTTATCTAACACTGTATCAAAAATTGAAATCGCACTCACATTTACTACAAAGAACATTGCTTACTACAACTTTTTCTCCAACGACAACATAAAATACTTCATTGAAACTCTAAAACAATATTATTCGCCTGATCAACTCTTAGTCACTGATTTGTCCGAATCACGTTTATATTACAATGTTTTAGATGTAGCAACATATTTTAATAAAAATACAATTGTTTTCGTAGTAAAATTGCCAACAATGTGTAAAGATACCTACGTTTATTACCATTTGTTCCCCTTGCCTACCCTAAACAACACTATTTTAATTCCCCCTGAACCTTTTCTGGTTATGAATGAAAACGCGTACCAGTACACAGAAAAGCCATGTATAGAAATAGGAAAACTTTACTATTGCAAGGAAGAAATTATGCCGTTTACTGTCGGTCACAGTCCCGATTGCATCTATTCATTAATTAGCGCTCAAAAGCTGCTAGAATACTGTCAACACTATAGTATTTCACTCAGACAAGAATTATTTGAAAGAATCAACGATAGATTTTACGCAATAAGCTGCCCGAAACCAACGAACATTCATCTCCACTGCAATCATGAAGAATATACTACCATTCAGGGATCGTATTTACTAGAGCTGCCTGAAAATTGTACGGCGACTACAGGATCGACCTCGTTCACCAATCAGCGAAATACTTTTTCCGGAGTTCCTATAAAATTACTTTCTTTTAACCTTAGTAATTTAAAGATGAAGAATCCAAACGAACCGCTGAAGTTGGAAAACATCAACTTAAGCGAATTGCACAACACTGTTGGACTCATAGAACACGAACAACAACCCTTTGATACAGATCAAGAATATCCCAATCAACATCATTATGTTTGGACAATGCCTCTCTATATCATCCTAATTGTAGCAACATTGTACATACTTTACAATAAAGCAAAGCAGTTCAGAAAAAGGAACAATGCACCAGCACTGGCGTCTGCAGCAGCACCAACACCAGTACAGCAGAGCTCATCCACGTCCACCCGGACCTCTCAACCTCGGCTTCTCTTTAGCGAGTAAAGAGGAAACCTCAGTCTGTGACGGGAGGTGTTATGTGTAGGGAAGTGTACCGGAATGTAAACGTGTGTAGTGAAGTGATACCCGTAAAGTATGTCCCTAGTTTTAAGTTGTGTACGTTAAGTAACATTTTAGATTTAATATTATTTTAAGAAGCAAACCCGAAGGATTGTATTAGTATGGCGAGCGACCTGTTATCATATACCGCACGCAGCCGAGCGGCGACGCTGAGACAGCATTTCGGGAATAGGACCACAGGCAGGGATCGCCGGCAAAGACAATCCATCGCGGACTCGTATTCAATAAGCACATTTGTATTAATTATTTTAATATTAAAATCAGTCTAAAAGTTAAAAGTTGTTTTTTCAAGATCGGTAACCCACCGTAAACATAAATGGCGTGGAGAGTAAGACAGCCGGGGAAATTACTAGCACAAGAGGCATTTCATCTTAGCCCTCTAGGTTGGCAACGCATCTGCGATCTCACCGGGGTTGCGGGTGTCTATGGGCAGTGGTGATCACTTACTATCAGCTGATCCACTTGCTCGTTTGGCTTCCTAGTCATATAAAAAAAATATGTTAGTACTAGCTGTTGCCAGCGACTTCGTCTGCAAAGAATTCGTTTATTGCTATCCCGCGGGAACTACGCAATTTTCCGGGATAAAAAGTAGCCTATGTGCTATTCCAGACTTTTCTCTATCTATGTGCCGAATTTCATCCAGATCCGTTGGGCCGTTCTAGCGTGATTGAGTAACAAACAAACATCCATCCATCCATCCATCCATCCACACTTTCGCATTATAATATTAGTTAGATGGTATAAGTCGAAAAATACTGATGAGTTGCTTTACTTGGATAACTCTTTATTACCACTCTAGTTGGTTATTTCCTGTAAGTGACATAACGACTTAGAAGAGAGAGACAGTCTTCAGTGCCCATAACACTGAAACTTCCGACATATTCAACGAAATCTAATTTTGCCAAGCCAATTGCACCGGGTGACATTGGTCTGCCAAGTGCAACGGGCTCTGCGGTCGCAAACACCGCAATTTGTGCAATGTGCAGCGCTGACAGACCGGACAGTGACTGATATATTTTTACCTGGCTGCAGACAATAATTTGATTTTTATTTCTGTTCCTCTTATATTAGAATTTGATGAGAAAACGGTACCTACTGAATATAACAGAAATGGTTACCATCCGTGAGCACTTAGAATGTATGTATTTTTGTATAACTCTTTATCACTACATAGTATAAAACAAAGTCGCTTTCTCTGTCCCTATGTCCCTATGTCCCTATGTCCCTATGTATGCTTATATCTTTAAAACTACGCAACGGATTTTGATGCGGTTTTTTTAATAGATAGAGTGAATAAAGAGGAAGGTTTATATGTATAATACATGCATAATATACCGTGCGAAGCCGGGGGGATCGTTAGTTGTACATAAAACACATTAATGTCATTTAAATGCCATTTGGGTTTGACAGGTATTTGGCGATTCAAGAATAAACCCATAAGAGTGAGTGAGACAGCTAGACAAACCCGAATGTCAATCTAAAAGCTTACGGATCCTAATTTTGTGAAAGATACGACCGATAGTAGATTAGTAGTCAACGTGCTCCTATTAAAACTATACTCACTAGCAAAAATAACAGGTCGCTTTTCATAGAACTTTGTATAAAAAGTGACAAGTAGTGTATAATTGGGGGACCTGGATCAAACGAGATCCAGGATCCCCCAATCATACGTTATATTGATTACTGATCATGAATCAATACATTAATATATGTCAATCGAATTATCTGTTGAGCATATAATTACAGTACAATCCGATAATCAAGTGCTAGTTCAATCAAAAACTACTTCAATTAAATTCTAGTTCTAATACACTCTGAGCCAGAACCGCCACAAACACCCTCGATCACAAATACTAGTCTTGCTTTATTTACGAACTTTGAATAGTGAAATAAAATGCACTGATATTTATAATTAAAATCGATCCCCCAATTATATGTTATAATGATTACTGATCATGAATCAATATATTTATACATGTCAATCGAATTATCTGTTGAGCATATAATTATAGTACAATCCGATAATCAAATACTACTTCAATCAAAAACTACTTCAATTAAATTTTAGTTCTAATAGGTACACTCTGATGTCTTTGGTTATGGACCAAACATATATATTAAGTCAACATTTTTTTATACAATCATATTTATCATTCAAATACTTACGATATTAATTCTTTATTAGCAATAGAGAAAATGCAAGCTAGTGCATTCGTGATAATGGCGAGTTGTTTGACGAATCATTGAGACGTAGTATAAACAACGGCTCAGGTGAGACCGAGTTTTTAAGCCGTCATCTTTCACTAGCGATGCTATAATATGAAACAGGGATTCAATTTTGTTATTTTTTTTATTTAATCAATAATTTTTTGTTTATATATTTATTGTAAGAAGAGAATACTTAATGGAAGGTTTCGATATGTTTCACGATAAATTGCTTAATATAATTCAATAAGCTGCTTTTGAAGCACGAAACGGGTAAGATATTAAATAGGTAATATGTTATAATTATTGTGTAACATCAGTGAGGCATATTTCATGAGACTAAATAACCGTTGTCCATTCTACTAGGTATTCAATTTGGACTGAAAGCTCCATCAGAAAAGTATCCAGCCTACCCTAGAGCAGAATCTGCTGCACACCACTATGCAACAGACCTACCTTGCTTACCAGTTACTATGCTGACTATGTTATATTACGTGTCTTACGCAGAAACTTATTTATTTCATTTGATTCTTGAATAGTAATTTAATTACGTAATTCTAAATTGAAGTCTAAATTTATTTATTCAGCGTTCAGACTCGTAATTATATAAGATTATTAACGTTATAGTTAACCATCTGAATTATTATAAATAAAACATATCATATTACATTAACTGCTTTATTTTTAATAAGTAGACAATATAGTAGTACATTATTATACTTAACTAGCACATTTTAGTTATTCTCAAATCCATATCATCCTGAATTTTACTTATGATATCTTTAGTTGCGCTATATACGTCATCAAATAATATACCCTTCACAACATATTGGGCGCAGATTTCTGCTTCACAAGTACATATTGAATGTTCAGATTTCGGTGGGTTCTTGGCGTCATAAATTTCAATTTTAATTATTTTTGTCGCATGTTTTACAGTTCTTTTTATGTATGAAGAATATGGTAGTTCGCTTCTGGTTCTCTCGCGAGAAGCAGCATCGTGAGTGGTAGATCTTTGTTCCGCTCCATGCGTAGCACGCTGATCCGCTGGTACAAAATTAAAGAAATCTTCTGTATCCTGTAAAGAAAAGACATTCAAAATTTTTGAACCAAATAATTGTCAGTAAAATCGATGTCTGATAACAATTAATCGTAATTTATCGATAACAAAATAATTCATGACTAAACGATATTAACATTAAAAATCGAGTATTACAATAAATCTTGCATTGGATTATTACTATATAAATAAATATCAGAGACAATTGATGCCGATTAACCTAGGCCTAAAGTAAGCTAAGCTTACGTTACCGCTACTAGCTGACGGATAAACATACTTATATAGATAGATATTGTGATAACTTGAGTTTTTATATACAAAAGTTTGTATATACAAATCTATTCGCTGGTAGGTAATGCTAATATTTGTACTTAATTTGGATTTAGAACTTGATTTAAAATTGAAAGAAACAAAGTGTTTCTAGGACATTACCTGAACAGCTGTCTCCGAAGGCTTGAGTGATGTAGCTAGATGATAGTTCATGAGTTTGAATGTACGGATAAAAGCTTAAAATTATATTTTATTGGTAATAAGAAAGATAAAGTTGGATCAGAGCGCAAGAACCCATGCTTACTCACGCATTAACCTAGAAGTTTAAAATAAGTTGAAGTAGACCTGGCTACGACGTCGGAGCCTTGCAATATATACCTACTTAAATACTAAACACTTTACATATTTATTAAACACCCAAAGCTCAAGAACAAACTTTCATATTTTTCATACATAATATCTGTCTCAACGGGATCGAATCCTGGAACCTCAATCTTTGTAGCCTGATTCTCTAACCACTCAGCTGTCCGCTCATCGGCATGGATATCGATTATTATTAAATAATAACGAGTATAATAAAATAAACACTCACCGACATTACTGAACTGCTTACCAGTGTATTGCATGAATACTAATCGTTAAATGTTCCCGATTTTTTGTTATTTATATTATTTTTTAAGTATGAAAAAGAAACCACAAGGTTTAATATCGGTTAGTAAAAACGTTTGATCGTTAATATGAGTCCTAACCATATATGAAAGATGTCTATGCTAAATGAGTCTCAATGTTTTGCAATGTTTGCATTTGTATGCACATACACTGAATTTGGAGGTAAGTAAGTATGTCTGTTTGTTGGTCCCGTATATGAAAACTAATAAACGTTTTTATTTTATTTCGTACAATAGGTTACAAACTAAAACCAATCGTGAAGTAATATTAGTTAGTAAATCTGTATTGGCCAAGCAAAACAATAGTATTAAACTATGCAAAATCATCGTTCCCCTTTAAGACTAAGCGTTAACGCAGAAGTTTAAGATTACACCGCTTAAAAGGGTTACTGCTGATACATGGTAAGACCTATTTTAAAATCATGTAAATACTTTCCGTATAGGGAAGATATTCATGAGGATTAGAGCGTACTTAAGCGGTTGATTAGCGAATCTAGTGCATCATTTATCTCGTCTACAACCATCTCCTCATCTCCTAAGCTGAAGGATCATCATCAAAAAATGTAAGTGTCTATCTTATTAACCAAATGTACTTATTAAATTGTGTAAGCATCATTACGATCGAATAGTCGATTCGTTAGTACCCACCCTATGAAGCTAGGTTGTGGGTTCTGAGCTGATGAATGTTTATTTATTATTGATTTATTCGAATAGATAATCTAGAAGAGTTAATTACTTTGAAGCTTCAATTATGTTGTCTAATAATTTAAATGTTGCTGTTTTTTATACATTGGAGTAATTAATATTATCAATAAAATTATTCGTCATTCGAATAGTAGTGTAAATATTGTAATTTGATAGAGTTATGCTAACCGATTCTAGGTTTCAATATATAAATGATACTGTTTATTAAATAGAGTAATTTAAATTAATATCAACAATAAAATTATGGATCATTCGAATAGCGGTAAAGAATAATAGTTTAATGATGTTGTGTTATTATGCATCATTCTTATAGTAGTGCAAAATTTTATAATTTCGTGGAGGCTTGCGCTAGTAAATTGTATGTAACAAGACGAATGACGATGCTTTTTAAATATACCTCTACCTTATTTAAATACTTACTATAAAACGATAAGTAGGGTCAAATATTATAGACCACTTAAATACCATAGTTAAAATGTTTTAATATTTATTTCAGGTCGAAGTATCGCTCTAACAACGCCGAAACACTATTTCCATCGGAAGACGAGTCAACAATGCAGACCGAATCGCGTGAGATAAGAAAGAGGAAGCATAGCAAAACGTAAGTATTCAATTTATCTTTTGATTCGAGTCGATACTAAAGATTATTCTGTATTATTGAATGATGTCGTTTAAATGTAATCAGTTCCAATCAATATTTTAATTCCTTTAAATGAATATCCGCTAGTGTAGTTAAGTCTCTGCAAAAATATTATTAGCTCGATTTAATTTAACAATCACTTTTATTTTTTCAGATTGAAACATTCATCTAAAGCTGTAGTTTCTTCATCAAGCTCTGAAGATGAAGCTGCGAGACCGACTGAATCGAGTGAAAAAAAGAAAAACCAAGCAAAGTCACTACAATCATCTTCAAGTGCTTCAAAAAAGAAGGTCAAAATTAATCCCGTAGCTGTGAAACCACACCGCACAACTGCTACGGAGCTTTTTGGAAGCGATAGCGAGGATGAGAAGCGATCCTCGAGTATCATCCCCACGTCTAGTAAATTACGGTCTTATATCACGCGAAGACTAGCCAAGGGGTTTTCACGACAGGAGAATCATTCAAAAACAGGTTCGCACTTTATTGAACTAAAAGTTTACAAGTGCTCCGAGATTCAAAACATGTTACCTGTTAATAGATGGCGACAAGCCATAGTTAATATAAAAACTCAGACGGATGATAATACTACAGCTTGGCAGCACTTATCAGACTTTATTACATTGACTCGTAGGGAATATAGAACTTGTACTCCGATATTTATTAGCAACTACTATTAATGTTTTATTTTTATGTTTTCTTTTTATTCTTATTGTATTTAATGATCACGAAATTGGTATGTTATTCATGATTAGTGCATTATAGAGCGGGTTTACCAACATAGTGTTAATATTAATTTATACCTTTATTATTAACTATGTATAAAATATGTATGTATGTATGTAAACTCTTTATTGTGCAAAATAAAGAAGACAAAAATAAAAAATATTTTATTGTATCAAAAACAATGTAAAAAAAAAAATACACAAAAAGAAAACAATTTGTCGAATAATCCATCCCGCGACATACCCAGCACAAAGGTGCCCCCTCACCCTCGCAGCATTACCACGCTGTACTATGTATTAGATAAATCTATGACTAAATACTATCAATAAAATCATATTTTTGTTTACAGCTCCGCCTACTTACCTCGACTCATTCAGCAATGTTTTTATGCGATGTGATCATTGTCAGATTGAGATGGCTATAAATAAATACAGATTTCATTTAAGAACAAATTTGCACAAATCAAATTGTTCATCGGAAACCGCTTGTAAACATATTGAAATAATTGGCACAACAGTTAGAAACAGAATTGCTACATATCGCTTAAACCTTCCTAGGAAATCAAATGCCTTACACTCTAGACTTTCCTATGCGGGATTCGAAGTGATATTTTATACCTTATTAAATCCGCATTATTGAAACATGATTGCGTTAAAATGAACAGCGAGCTGTTTGTTCATTTTACATTACCGAATTCATGTAACCACTAGCTTTAGTCTTTTAACACAAAATATAGTATCGTATTTAAAAGCACAAATTTGAATGAATTATAATTATATGACTATGATTGAGAACTTAAAAAAATATACTTATAGGTACTATAATAGGCAGATAGACTAGGTCCACTTCTGCCAAGCTTATCACACATAAATATAACAGTGGGGCGGACTGAGGCACCGACTTCAACATATAAATAATTAGGTAGCACTTACCGAAAAATAATTTTAATTTGACATTTTTAAAGTAGCGAATTGAAGGCGGTTCTATTTTTTATTTTAAATTTTTTTTTGTACAACATTTACTACGAATAAATATTTCATTTCATTTCATATCATATGATAGAAGATTTTGGTCGTGTAAATCTTGTAATAGAACTAAACGGATTAAATATACATGTATTAAAATAGTGTAAATTAATATTATATCTATTAACTGCTTGTTGCTCGTTATTATAGTCTACACTCCAGTCTGATATACTATAGTTCCTAATCCTAGCACAAATGTCAATGTTTAATTCACTAAATACACGAGCTTGCGGGTCAGGATCGCCTTTAAACACTTCATCTAGGAAATAGTTCCTCATTTCCAGAACCTCATGCGATACGGAATATTCCGGCTGCTGACTAGCAAGCTCTGTCAGATGCTCCTTCCATCGATTGTGTCCGTAGTCAGCGGTGATGTTGAACCGAGTAACGTATGCATTTCGCATACTCAACTCCACCCATGCCACAGTACTTTGCGAGATATCCTCATACCCTCGGCCTATGTAATGATAGGCCTCGCAGGTTAATTTCAGCAGATGATGATGCTCCTCGCAATACCTATTCCGTAGTTGGGTGTAATTGAGGCACGGTCTGCCATAAGTGTTAGCCTCACACTTTCTTAAGTCTTTAAATTTCAAGCTATCTAACCGCTTGTTAATATAACACTTAATGGGAAATATAAACGACATCGTTACACTGTTTAATAGTCTGTCTTTGTTATACACTCCCGTGATCAGCGCTGGACGGTGCTGAATGATAAATATGGACAGGTTTATCATAGAGAGCATAATGCACACATAAACCTTATTTTCGTTTCCAATTGCTCTTGTCTGTAATATAACACATCCCCATTTAAGTTTTACACGTTCCTCGATCCATCGTCATCGAAAATTATATATGATGTCTAGAATTATGTAACTCCTGCTTTATAAGCGTAGTAATCTTCTCATTTAACATAACAGCCTACTGTGCAAGCGTTAGATCTGTTGAAAAATAGGACTCTTATCTATTAAGAAATAGCATCAAATCCGTTTCATAGTTTTAAAGATCTAATCATACATAGTTGATAGTTGCTAACGAATGCGGGTAATAACCTTTACGCATAGCTTTATTTAATACTAGCTGATGCCCGCGACTTCGTCTGCAAAGAATTCGTTTATCACTATCCCGCGGGAACTACGCAATTTTCCAGGATAAAAAGTAGTCTATGTGTTATTCCAGACCATAATTTATCTCTGTTCCAAATTTCATCCAGATCCGTTAAGCCGTACTGGCGTGAAAGAGTAACAAACATCCATACATCCATACATCCATACTTACAAACTTTCGCCTTTATAATAGTAGTAGGAAGTACATAGTTAATAATATTCATAATACACATACAGATTCTGTACTCTTTACATGCAGCAATGACGAAGCTTGCCAAATGCTGGCAAACGTCTCTATTAATCATCGATCGGGGTTTTAATTGTTACTATAGATTGACGCCATCTGTTAACCGGTAACACCTTCTCAATCTCACTGCTCTTATATATTTTTTAGGTCTATGTAATGTGATCCGGTTTTGAGGGATGGGTCTGTCGTGAATTCGAACTCGAACCCGATGATATAGGTTTTGAAGTAGGTAAATAGGATTGATGTAGGTTTTTATACAACCCGATTTCATGTTTGTATTATACGCCTTCAGCATAGAAATCATTCAGTATTTATTAGAAAACTTTTCATTTAAAACAATGTGATCAATAACAAGTGAGTACTTATAGAATATTATTCGGAATCTATCGAGCTAAGTTCTAAAGTTACACTATACATCATTTAAATTAAACATTTACGTTTTGATGCTTCTTGCGTGCTTGCTTTTTTTATTTTCGCGCGTCTCAAGAGGTATCGTCGATTCGGGCTCAGACCCGGATTAATTGATTGATTGTTGGATTGATTGACTGATTCATGGATTCGAATATTGTTCCGAGTATGGTTCTACATGAAACTTATGTATAAAATAAAAAGTTTTAAAGAATACTTATATGATTTCATACTCAAGAACTGTACTGAACTCGGTAAGAGTATCGGAGGGGAGGAGGTAGTCAGAAACAGGAACCAAACCGTGGGTCACAGGAACTCTGAGTTATGCTTTAAATAATGTTCAAATCATGTGTGTATACAAAATACTATCTAATTTTCATTTGTGCATCGTATACATAAACGTTAATAGCATGCTGGAAAATAACTTCTAGCTTCATATACATATTGGTCAATATCCGCTACCATCTTTTTGTATTAGAATAAACTACATAAAACTAGTCTTCACTCGCGAGTTTGCTGGCTCACAAGAAGTATGGAAAAAATAACATTAATGTGTCGTACAGACAGACGAGTATTATCTTTGCAGCATAGTTGTAAACACAGTCGGCGTTATCTTACTGCCGACGCAGCATAATTATTTTTTCTTATAAGGAATGTTAGCTCTCTTTGAAATAAATTAGCGATTTTGAACTCTGACGACCAGCATTCCGATTAATATAAATTATAAAAAAATTCACTGAAATAATTCATAACTTATTTTCTAAGCGAGCGGTTCTCTATCACTGAAAATGTTGGTAAGTAAAGTGAAACAATTTAACTTTTTCTAGTGAATAAGCTATAATTATTATTTCCATTTCTCAATTAAATATTAGTCATAATTATTACTAAAGGCTCCAACTATGTAATTTCCAGATAAAAAGTATTCTACGTCTTAATCGAACCATAAACTCTCTTATACATAAAACTCACATTAATATTATTGCTTATTCGGGTTTTCACGATACGGAAGATCATCTCTTCAATTTTATTCCATCGAGTCAGCCGCGAGAACATTCGGCCGAACCACGAATGATGGGATTAGCTCGTAAAAGAAAACCAGAAATTCTATGCTTTACTCATACATCAAAAAACCAAACCGGGGTGTCGCTACTAAAATAATCAGAATAGAAATATTTGATGCTGATAAATTTGATCACAGTGATCAAATCTGTAAGTGCGAAGTCGGATTGTGTGCTCAATACTCGGTAAAACGTCTTGACGGATGATACTTACCAGACTGTGCGAAATATTATCAATAGAATTGAGGAGTCTCTATCAGCGGACTCCTATAATAGTTATACGTTATTGTAATGGCGAAGTATTCTATAAATACTGTACTGCGATCTTTCGAACGACGAAGTTGAATGTTGAATACATGTTTTGAATAGATGATTGTTAGTATGAACGATCTCTCGAATAAAGAAATTGAATGACGAATACTAATTTGAATGATGATTGGCGCATCTTAATTTCTTCTGATTGTGATCTTATATTTAATTTTGAAGAATTGCATAAAATGTTTAATAATGTCGGCAATCCGTATATTAAATGTATTAAACAAAAAAAAGGTATGCTTTAAAAAATTTAAGCGTATTAGACAGTTATACATAGAATATAACAATCTTATTAATAGTTAAATAAATGGTTTTAATTATTATTGCAGCATTTTATTTCAATATTGAAAGTTCATAAATAAAACAAGACTAGTATTTGTGATCGATGGTGTTTGTGGCGGTTCTGGCTCAGAGTGTATTAGAACTAGAATTTAATTGAAGTTAAGTAGTTTTTGATTGAACTAGCTTTTGATTATCGGATTGTACTGTAATTATATGCTCAACAGATAATTCGATTGGCATGTATAAATATATTGATTCACGATCAGTGATCATTATAATGTATAATTGGAGGGGTCCTGGATCTCGTATGCTTTTAAATACAATACTATATTTTGTGTTAAAAGACTTAAGCTGCTGGTTACATGAATTCGAACGATTAACATTATGAATAAAATAATTTCGTAATAGCCTGTAGATCAGCAGTACTTGCTTACGAACGTGAGGGAGTACAGGTTCTGTACTCTTTACATGCAGCAACGACGAAGTTTGCCAAATGCTGGTAAGCTTCTGTATTAATCATCGATCAGGGTTTTAATTGTTACTATAGATTGATGCCATCAGATTCAGATTCAGATTCAGATTCATACATTTATACCTAAAGAAATAGCAATTATTTGCAAAAAAGGTGTCATTGTGTTGTTGATTAAACCGCCTTATCCATTTTATAATTTAACTAAGAAAGAACGGTTGCAAGCCTCATGGATAGAGAGAAACAGAGGAATATTACGGTATGAGGGCTATGTGTCATACTTCAATTATAAGAGTTTGATATTTAACTTTTGTAAAAATAAGCGTATTTATACAAAAGGTACTGAAAAAGTGGTAGAAGATAATAGAAAGTGACAATGTATACAATTTAGAAGACTTTAATTGTCCTAATTTAAAAACACTTAGTGAGAAATATTTGATTTCTTCCGACATTTATAATTGTATTAACCGTATCCAAAACATGTGCTTTTAAAAATGTATCTTGTTTAAATAAGTGGTGTGTAGATAATAATATTTTTATGTAAATAAATTAACAATCATATTATATATTTGTGTAATACCAATATTTGTCAACGTAACAGCTTTATAATAAGTATATAATCAAAATGAATATCAGCATAGGAGATATCGTCGAGGCTATCATTGATAAATGTTAGCTTCATGGTCGTCATGATGTCAAAATATTAAACGCTGAGCACTATTCTGGTGTGCTAATAACTCAGAGTTATTATAAAACTAAACGTTCACGAATCTTTTACACAGGATTACGAGTAGCAGCTCGAGTAATTAAAATAGATAAATGTTATATAGACTTGCTACCAATCTAATTGGAAGTTTCTAAATCATTACGCTGAGTGGTTACAGAAACCTGAGCATGTTATGTATAGAAATAGTAGTGTTGTGAAGGATATGATGGTGTTCTATTTATTCGCTGCGGATAATAATAAACAATTTGATTATAATGTTTGTGTCTTTAAAAATGTATGTTGTATAAATAAATTATGTAATACTTAATCCTTGTTTACTTTCTTCCTAATGTTAGGAATAAACCTAAAGATATAATTTGATTTTATTACCGTCTGCGAAATTCGAGCATAATAATTATCGTTTATTATACGAACAATACGCTAGACTTCAACAATCGTATCACAACCGTCATAGTCTAGAACTGCTTCTTGTTTTCGAAGAAACTAATATGAATTCAAATACTTACGTAATTAACATTGTGTGATTGAAAACGGGGAGCGCTGTTTTACAATGTAAGCTAAAGCTTGGTTGTTTAGCTAGTGCTTTATTTATTTATACAAACAATACGCTAGGCTTCAATCAGTAGTATCCCCCACCGTTATTGTGTAGAACTGCTTCTTGTTTGCGAAGAAAGTATCATGAATTCAAATACTTACATAGTCGACGTGCAAGGCTTCAAGGTGAAGGAGAATAATTTTATAATAAAGGAATTTGCCTTCGCTGCAGAAAATTATGCGCAAAATAGTTTAATATAATCACCGTACCCGTATTCTAAGTTAACAGATGAAGAACGAAAACAGGTGCGGTGCCTGAGGAAAAACTGTGGCATAACATGGAGTGAAGGAAATATTGACTATCCAGATTTCAAAGGATATGCGGAGTATTTGTTATTAATATAATATCAGTGCATTTTATTTCACTATTCAAAGTTCATAAATAAAACAAGACTAGTATTTGTGATCGATGGTGTTTGTGGTGGTTCTGGCTCAGAGTGTATTAGAACTAGAATTTAATTGAAGTAGTTTTTGATTGAACTAGCACTTGATTATCGGATTGTACTGTAATTATATGCTCAACAGATAATTCGATTGACATGTATAAATATATTGATTCATGATCAGTAATCATTATAACGTATAATTGGGGGATCGATTTTAATTATAAATATCAGTGCATTTTATTTCACTATTCAAAGTTCGTAAATAAAGCAAGACTAGTATTTGTGATCGAGGGTGTTTGTGGCGGTTCTGGCTCAGAGTGTATTAGAACTAGAATTTAATTGAAGTAGTTTTTGATTGAACTAGCACTTGATTATCGGATTGTACTGTAATTATATGCTCAACAGATAATTCGATTGACATATATTAATGTATTGATTCATGATCAGTAATCAATATAACGTATGATTGGGGGATCCTGGATCTCGTTTGATCCAGGTCCCCCAATTATACACTACTGTGACACGTTATTTTTGCTCGTGAGTGTTGTATGGCGTATCATAAAATTTTATTTTTACTCTGTTGAACGTAGTGACTGCTTTTGGAAATCGACTTATATTTGCACTTAATTTCAGCTGACCTAAGCTTGCGACTCGACTTCCCAAATTGAATCTCGACATTCTCGACGCCAAGTCTAATATTACCCTATTGACGCCAACTGGGTAAGCCCCTTAATATAAATTAGGCAATTGAAGAAGAAGAAAAAAAAAAAGAAAAAAAGAAAAAGTTTATTCATGACAATCACAACACATCAAATAAAAAAAAAACACCCATAAACAACCCACAACACAACCCACACAACACCCATACCACAAGCCCCATACCCATACCACAACCCATAGCACAAGCTCTGCTTAATTTGGGACTGGGTGAATTGGTGTACTTTGTCCCATGATATTTATTTATTTTATTTTAACACATTTAAATAAAGAAATTGTCACAAAATGGTCCCAACTCAGCATTTGCTGGCCTTGCAGCCAGCGCTGGTCTTCCGTTGGGACCATAAGTGCACATACTCATTACCAGCACTAACTGAAGTAAAACACATCTCTGCACTTCACAATTACATCTTGTAATATAAGTAAGTAAATGCTTTATCGTACAAATATGAAGAAACAGACACAAATCACAAAAAAATATATTAAATATTTGCACAAAGGCGAACTTATCCCTATAAGGGATCTCTACCAGTTAACCTTTGAATAGATGAGAGGAGCATTAAGCGAGGGACCGACAAAGATTGAGTTTAAAATATGAATACAGTGAAAGCCACAAATAGAGCGTAACATCTCAAAATATAACAAACAATTCATAAATAAACTACTAAACATCATTACACGCATGCATACATACATACATGTACGATATAATGTTTTAAACTTCCGCGATTTTCACTTATGGGGTGCTAAGGGTGCTGAATTAAAACGACGCACTCCACAAAAAAAGTGTTACGATATTGTTCAGAAAGAAACAAAGAAGAATAATATTATACAAGAAAGACGCGGCTGGATACATGCGGAATACATAAACTAGGAAATAATATAATAAATAAGCGTGAGGTAAGGCTATCAGTTTTTAATGGCAAGGGACATTAGACCCTGTTGCTTATTACGTAACTCGCTCGCGATCACCATCGTGTTCATTTTGACAGTTCACGTTATGGGCTGACAATTGGCATCGGAATCAGCTAGCTGTCACATTCATACAAGAACTGTCAAAATGAACACGATGGCGATTGTGAACGAGTTACGTTATAAGCCTGCCTTGCTGTTTGATCTCTCAATTTTTTATGTTGGAAGTCTTAGGGTGCGACCACACAGCCGCTTATAAAACGGTGACGTTACGGAATCGCAAAAAAATGTATGAAGAAACGGTGAAAAACGTGACGCATACGACACGTCACTGCGTATACGCGGCGGTTTGGTCGCACCTTTAGGCTGGTACAGTGCTCGGAAGCTTGGAATTTCCAAAAATAATGATATTGTTTTATCTAAACTTAACTTATGAATCACTCTATCTATAGCATAGAGTATGTTTCTTCTTTTGTAGAAGATGTGGAATTTTCTTTAGATGAAAACTCAAGAGTTCTTAAAATAGGTTTAATCTTGCAAAAGATTGTTAAAATTTACAATTTCGTTACAATGTGTTCTAAACGACGGTAAGATGCAGTGTTAGTTCTAACGTATCAGACTGCTACGGCGCCGAAGCCCCTAAACGAAAGTTGATGCAATTCTGTAGAACGAAGGCAGAGTAGACTAGGCGAATTTTGTAGGCGTAAGCCGGAACAGAGTACCTACATGAAACTCCGTTCATAAGAATTTTAATTTATCGCGAAGACACAGACAAACAGACGCTACAGAGGACTTTGTTTTATAAGTAATTATGTAGGGATACATGTATACAGAAGTAATATCAAAAAGTTAAGTCGATGAGTATCAATTTACTTACATTCACATATATTCGTCGTAAAAAGCGTTGACTTAACTTCATTTCGTAACCCGCGCAGACGGAGTCACGGTATGAATTAAAACAGTACGCAGTTAACACTGTGCTTAAAGATGGTGAAGAAGACCCATATATATATGTATATATTACTTCGTAAAAATAGGCCCAACGCTTACGAGTATAATTCGTCCAATGCGGTGGTCCTAAACGACCACCGTGCCTTAGTCTGTGACAGGACGCCGTATCGTTCAACTGTCAGTGTGTCGGAGAAAATGCCCAATTGCGCAGTAAGCGAATTGTTCGGACAGGCGTATCTTGACTTTTGATATCATTGAGAAGACCCCAACACGCGGTCTATTTTGGTTTTTATCTGAGTTGCGGTTTTGCCTTTCAAATCATAAAACTTAATCACAGCACGCACATCAGATTTTTCCATTTCCACGAAAATGAAAACAGATTTGTTTTGGATCGCTATTTTTAATTATTATTTTTACGTTAATAACTTAATATTAACTTTGTATTAACGTAAAAGTCAGGAGATTAGAATGACATTGTAACTTTTTTTAATTTTTTTAACTCTTATTCCGGAAACTTATCAGCCAGCCCAGGGGGCTTACCATGACGTCTTAACGCGATTCAGTGTAGGTTCGCTCGCTGTCAGATTCATACTAAAAGTGTCAGCTAAAACTTGAACTGAGTCGGAATTAGGACGTCATGGTAAGGCCGCTGGTATAAACCTCTACACAACAATTACATTTTTTTTTCATCACACTCGCCCCGTTTCTTACTGCGGCATTTCCACTGTGTATTGTAAATTTTTAACTTACGTCTCTGGCAAATACGTGTCTAGATTGCATGATAGCAATTTACGTCTGCCGGCGATATTGTCAATTTTAGATCCCTTTCAACACCTTCACATCTAACTCTCTCTTCTCCTTCTAACACATAGGGTTAGAAAGAGACTTCCGCTTGTAAATTGTAATTTGTAGCTTTATAAAATAGGGCCCAGGTCTATTTTTAACCCCAACGCAAGAGGGGTTATAAGTTTGACGCCGATGTCTGTGTATCTGTCTTTGGGATCATAACTCTTTAACGGATGAACCGATTTCAATGCAGTTTTTTTCATTCGAAAGCCAGTTTACTTACAGTTCTTTGCTATGTTTGATAAAAATCGGTCCAGTAATTTGAAGAGTATCAGCTCTTTTTCAATATGATGTAAGGTATTGTTCGCATATTTTTTTTAATGGATTACTCGACTAATGTGTGTGTTTTTTTTTATTTAATGTTAATAGTAGGATATAGACCTACATTTGCAAGAAATTGAAGACTGGCTAAACCGCAGGATAAACCTACATTGAAGTGGATGACGTAAGTACGGTAAAATGTATGGTAGGAACTTGAATTGAATTTTCTGTTATATTTATATCCAAAAATGTACCCTCAGCTTTCACACAAGTCAACATGCATTATTTGATTCATCAACGTAGATTTGAAAAGCAACGCATGGTTCAATAAATTATTCGAATAATATACAACTGAAACCTGCCTAATACTCCGCTGTGGTTACTTAGGTAATCCTAAGTAGCGTATAGACCACTTTAGCTCGTGAATACATGAATGCTAAGGTACTGAGGAGTTTTAAACCAACACAGAGTAAACAGCGTGGTCACAGGAGACAGCATTAGATTAAAAAAAAATAAAACCCCCTACGCTTCGAGTGATATTAACAGTAATATTTAAAAAAACCGGCCAAATGCGAGTCGGACTCGCGCACCGAGGGTTCTGTATCATTATCTATAAATATCTATAAACCAGTGTAAGCAGAGCCCTGCTCCAAAGCAAAATGTACGCAGTGTGGGGTCACTTTATATTGGTCACAGATATAATTATACAGAGATACATACATATCTACGGTTTTCGCAACAATTCCTTAATCTGTGCTATAAGACCTACCTTCATAACAAATTTCAAGACTCTGTGTTCACGGGAAGTACCCTGTAGGTTTTGATTCCCTTGAGAGTTGCGGAAATATGCGGCATAAACGGCTGTATCTTTTGATTGCGTTGGCTTAGTAGTTTGATATTTTCACAGCTTCAAGGGGCAGTGGACCTGAGTATTTTGATATAAATTTCAGCTTGATACCTCCACGCGTTCCTGAGAAAAGGGGTCTTGACAGACGGACGGACGGACAACAAAGTGATCCTATAAGGGTTCCGTTTTTTCCTTTTGAGGTACGGAACCCTAAAAATCAATTGTATGTCAAAAATGCCTTAAATCATTTTGGAAAAGAGCTGATACTCTTCAAACAGCTGGACTGATTTTTACTAAACATGTCTAAGAACCACCGCAAAGAAACTGGCTTTCGAATGAAGAACACCGCATCCAAATCAATCCATCCGTCTGAGAGCTATGATGCTACAGACACACGCAGACATCCACGTCAAACTTTTAACACCCCTCTTTTTGCGTAGAGGGTTAAAAGTTAATAATTGCCAGCCTTGAATGACATTAGTTTTGCGGGGAAGACCTTTTGCGAGATCCGTTAAACATCCACAAACGCCCCGCCGGTGGCCCCAGCTTCCGCCAGGCCCGCGCTATGAAGGAAAGGGCCCCTCTTCCCTTCTCTCTCTCCAGCTTATATACGTCCCACTGCTGGGCACAGGTCTCCTCTCAGAATGAGAGGGCTTGGGCTATAGTTCCCACGCGGGCCCAGTGCGGATTGGGAACTTCACACACACCATTGAATTGCTTCGCAGTTGTGTGCAGGTTTCCTCATGATGTTTTCCTTCACCGAAAAGCTCATGGTAAATTTCAAATGAGATATCGCACATAAATTCCGAAAAACTCAGAGGTGCGAGCCCGGGATTCGAACCCACGACCCTCTGCTTGAGAGGCCAAAGGTGAAACCACTAGGCTACCATGGCTTTTCCACTAGGCTACCATGGCTTCCCTTAGACGATGATAATACAGATCCTGTAGGTAATATTTTTTTGTAAAATAAACTTAATCTTACCTAAACTAGTGCTTGCGCTGCTGTGTTCCGGTGTGGAGAGTAAGACAGCCGGGGAAATTACGGGCACAAGAGGCATTTCATCTTAGCCCTAGGTTGGCAACGGTTCTGCGATCCCTCCGGGGTTGCGGGTGTCTATGGGCAGTGGTGATCACTTACCATCAGGTGACCCACTTGCTCGTTTGCGTTCCTATTCGTATAAAAAAGAAAACGATCTGTAGCTAACGTAACTAATAGTTTCACTGAAATTTGCATTCTAAATTTAACTGTTATGCATTTCAAACTTCATTGATTTTGCCCCCCTTCCGGATCATGGCTGCTCGTATGACTCAATGTCCAAATGGTTCGAATGTGTAGGTGTCAAAATGTACAAAGTTCATTGTTTAAAATGTTGCGATGTCAAAATAACAAAAGTTCACATTGCATTTATGTTACATCATACTTGTGCCAGAATATTAACATTGTAAAATGTGTTTACGTCAAATTATGTTACAGATAAAATATATAAATGTTTCCGTGACCAAATTTGGGACGTTTTGAAAAAACCGGCCAAATGCGAGTCAGACTCTTGATCGTGATTTTTGATACGGAATAGGAAATAAATGACGCTTATATATTTCTCCGTCACTGTAATAACTAGATTCTTCATTTTCAGCACACCTGTAGGTGATTGTACACGTAACACTAAAACATGTACCTATATACATATATATATGCCTTTGTACATTTGTGTTGTGTTGTATTTACCTTTTTCATGTGTTTTATGTACAATAAAGAGTTATACATACATACATACATACATGTTCTCCGGGAAAATGCGAAATTCCCGCGAGACAGAAATAAGTGCATTCAACTTCGGGGCTGTTTATTAAAATTACATATTTCATTTGCATTACTTGAGTTATTGTCTACGCAAAAGGCAAAAGCTAGTTAATTATATATTAGAGTTCTCTTCTATATTAACATTAGCTACATTTTATCCCGGGGAATTACTAAATTCTGCAAGACACAGACGAAGTTGCGACGACATCTAGGTGTTTGTAATAGACTTAGCGACAAATCAGTTCAATTCTATTTTATCTTTTGTTCCTTATGGTTTGCGTATTGCAAATTCTGGATCGTATTGTGTTTTCGGTGACCCTTACATACATCTACGCAAACATTGCAAATCAAATAATAATTTGTAAAAAAAAACCTTTATTTTGCCCCTCACCTGTGTTAAAATTTTGGATCAAAGTGAACTCTCTGTTTAAATTAAAATGTGTAAGTAAAGAGAGTATGTTTTCCCGTTCAGGGGTAAGTTGCTTCTAACTAAATGCAAAAAGTACTAAAAGGTTTACGAAAGGTTAGATAAAGGGTTTAGCGGCGTCCCACTTTGAATTGCAAATAGTTACCTGGATAGAGTTAAGGATTAAAATTTTACACAAAACGGTGTTTCGTGTGTGACTCTAACACTATTTTAAAAATATAATTTTACAGTGAGAAAGGGTTAATAGGAAATGGAACTTAGTAGGTATAGTTACTTTTACTTATGACTCTAACTACCACTTGGGACTTAATCACGTAATTATTTGATGTTTATATACCTCGTTTTGGTCGCGATACACCGGACGTGGTCACGAGTGGACTGGCTAACTGACCAGTAGGCTTATTGTCTAACTCGCTCGCAATCGCCATCGTGTTCATTTTGACAGTTCATGTATGGGCTGACAATTGACATCGGAATCAGCTATTCATACAAGAACTGTCAAAATGAACACGATGGCGATTGCGAGCGAGTTACGTAATAAGCTAGCTGGTCATTAAGAGACTCAGTCAGTCAGTACACTTGTGACCAGTAGGCTTATTGTCTAACTCGCTCGCAATCGCCATCGTGTTCATTTTGACAGTTCATGTATGGGCTGACAATTGACATCGGAATCAGCTATTCATACAAGAACTGTCAAAATGAACACGATGGCGATTGCGAGCGAGTTACGTAATAAGCTAGCTGGTCATTAAGAGACTCGGTCAGTCAGTACACTTGTGACCAGTAGTAGGCTTATTGTCTAACTCGCTCGCAATCGCCATCGTGTTCATTTTGACAGTTCATGTATGGGCTGACAATTGACATCGGAATCAGCTATTCATACAAGAACTGTCAAAATGAACACGATGGCGATTGCGAGCGAGTTACGTAATAAGCTAGCTGGTCATTAAGAGACTCGGTCAGTCAGTACACTTGTGACCAGTAGGCTTATTGTCTAACTCGCTCGCAATCGCCATCGTGTTCATTTTGACAGTTCATGTATGGGCTGACAATTGACATCGGAATCAGCTATTCATACAAGAACTGTCAAAATGAACACGATGGCGATTGCGAGCGAGTTACGTAATAAGCTAGCTGGTCATTAAGAGACTCAGTCAGTCAGTACACTTGTGACCAGTAGGCTTATTGTCTAACTCGCTCGCAATCGCCATCGTGTTCATTTTGACAGTTCATGTATGGGCTGACAATTGACATCGGAATCAGCTATTCATACAAGAACTGTGAAAATGAACACGATGGCGATTGCGAGCGAGTTACGTAATAAGCTAGCTGGTCATTAAGAGACTCAGTCAGTCAGTACACTTGTGACCAGTAGGCTTATTGTCTAACTCGCTCGCAATCGCCATCGTGTTCATTTTGACAGTTCATGTATGGGCTGACAATTGGCATCGGAATCAACTAGCTGTCACATCCATACAAGAACTGTCAAAATGAACAAGATAGCGATTGCGAGCGAGTTAGACAATAAGCCTACTGGTCACAAGTGTACTGACTGACTGAGTCTCTTAATGACCTGGTCACACGTAGACCGACTTATCGAGTCTCCTCGTAACTTGGTCAGAAGTACTGACTGAGTCTCCTCGTGACCACTGGCGTGTAATTAGGTCGAGGTCGAGGTAATTAAGCAACACATAATTAAACGATTAAGTCCAAATAACCATAGGGTTGGAAGGCCGCTACCGTGAAAATAGGTTTGCTCTGAAATACACTGACGAGCAAATGACGGGTCACTTTCTATAGAACCTTGTATGAAAAGTAACCCGTTATGTTTGCTCTTGAGTAGGTATAATTCAGACGAAAACAAAAAATACAGCTCCAGGCGCATACCTATAATACAAGAACAATAAAGCAAGATACAAAATAAACGAGAAATTGCTCGGTTAAAATAATAGCATAAGAAACATCTGTCGTCGAAATTATGACATTCTATTCAGGAAGATACAATTCCCTATCCCGATTTCCTAAATGTGTACAATAATACACTTATTTATACAGCATTGTTGTAACCAGTAATTTCTTATCCGTTCTTTCTATTAAACATCCTCTTCCTGTTTGTTCCCGTAGATATATTGCCTTCGTAATCTGCTGCAGGAAAACCCAGCATTATTGTTATTGTCTCACGGTCTCGTTTCCGTATATAAAACATGTTTGGATTCTTTTAGGGTGATATTTTAACCTTATTCTATGAATAACGATTCTTTTTTAGTTCCGCACCCAAAAGGTTACTTATATAAGACTCCATTGTCCGTACGTCTCTCTGTCTGTCACCAGACTGTATCTCATAAACCGTAATAATTAGACAGTTTAAATTTACACAAGTGATTTTATTTCTGTTGCCGCTTTAATATACTAAAAATCTATTTTCTATCTGTCAATGTAAGTACGTACCAATATTTACCTCCAATGCCTACATTTTGCTAAGGAACAGTGTTCTACTAACACTGGATTCCCATTCACGTGCCCAATTTGTACGGAACTCTGGGTGCGCGAGCCCGACTCGCTCTTGATCGTTTTTTTTTAGTTAAAGGCAGCTTAGCGCGCGATCGTAATAACAAACATTTTTTTATTATAAAAATTATTTAAACCGCTTTCAAAAAAAAATAACCGCTAAAAAGTGAAAAATTACCCGCAAGCGGAAACTCCTCAACGGTCGCGGTTGGTCAGATTGTCTTGCAATTTGGGTAGTACACATAATTATTTAGGACGAATGGCAATGCAAGTACAGTCAGCAAAAATAATAATTGAATCCTACTAATATTATAAATGCGAAAGTTTGTGACGATGTGACGTTGTAACGATGTGACGATCTGAGTGAGTGTGTATGTTTGTTCCTTCTTCACGCTAAAACGACTAGATGGATTTGGATAAAATTTGGTACGAAGCTAGCTGGTACCCGAGATTATAACATAGGCTACTTTTTATCCCGGAAAATTGTATAGTTCCCGCGGGATAGCGATAAACATATCAATTGCTAATTCTACGCGGACGAAGTCGCGGGCAGAAGCTAGTTTAAAATGGAATTGATAGCAAAAACTTATTATGAATCACGAAAAAAGAACATCAATAAGATTTTCCTTGTCTCGCTCAGCGAAGCTATCTATATGGTGGTTTTTTCGCACACCACTTAGCTACCCACAGCTACCCCACTTAGCTCTGGTGGATAAGGAGCCATAATTACCTCATGAGGAGGAAGATTGCCGCATGATTGTCGAGTAATGTAGTTAGCGGGTGATGTTGGAATTTATGGAGAAGCTTTTGCTTATTTGAAACTAGAGAACTGACTAAGTGGCAGCGACAGGCAATACTTTTACTCAATTGGTGTACTTATAAATTATAGGTTACACCAATTGAGTAAAATACTACATCAAAAACTAGGACGACAGATTGAATACGAATACTACTAAATTACCTATTTGCATGTCAATCAGTCAAGACTTCTCTTTTTACAGGATTGTCTCCGCAATTGACAACATTTCATATTTCTGAGCCTATAATATTAATGGTTCTCTGTATTTTGTTTGAAAAGATGAACATGCTGACAGTTTAATTTTTTCGCTATGGTTTGTATTTAATTTATAGTTAATCTATTAATTTGCGCTTATTCTAAAAGGGCGTAACTCCGATACTATCACAGAATAGACACTTATCCTTTTGTCTTTTCTCTATAGAAAAAAAACTGACGTTAATTTCAAATTGTCAATGTCAGGCCCTATTCTTCAATATTCGATTTTCGAGGTTCGCTTCGTGCTGTTCCGCTCATACAAATAGTCATTATCTTGAGAGTGAGAGTGAAGGTATGCAACGAACTTCGAAAATAGAATTTCAGAGTTGCCCCCTTGTACTTTGAAGTTGTCAAAAATACAAAATTATGATCGCTTATTTTTTCTCGTGAAAAAGGCAAAGGCGTTTCACCTATCCTGTGGTAGTTTTGGTAAAATTAGGACATATTTTTAATTAATTAATATTTTTTATAATAAGCGATATTAAAATTATATAAACATATTGCAGTGATCAGGAGGCAAAATGCTTTCGAACCATATATACATTTTCGGGTGTTATAAAAATAAAATGTTGTCAATTCAAAATGGATTACTTAACAATACATAGTACATAATATAAATCACATCTATCTCTTGCGGTGTATACAGAGCTCAAGGTAACAAGACGCAAAGGCCACGTTTAGCATAATTGTGGGCGTATTGGTGGAAAGAGGGTATCAAAATAGTGATGGCTTGCTAGCCGCATCGCCTGTAACAATGATTACTAAGATTTTAAGAATAAGAATAAGAGATCTTTATTTCGCAGAATCACACTATCCGTGTATTGAAATAATGTACTCTTTCAGTTTTCCAGTCTTATGCCTCATTAAATTTTTCTTGGCTCCAGAGATGACCTTCCACGTTCTCGTAATCTCCGTACAGTAATTATTTTTGTGGAATATAATTAATTTAAGGCCTGTCTACTTTAAACGAAAGTTATTATAAGCGGGATGTTTCGAGAGCCTTGAACCTTATTTAATCTATTTAGCTAATTTTAATAACATTTTGCTTAAGATTTTGCTCTCAATGTCAAGTATAAAAATTCAAAGTGGATGAAGAATATTGCTTTTCTTTTCATTACTTTGGTTGTCGTAATCGAAGTCCATCTGTCTGTTTGTCGTAAGGTATCTTTTGAAAATAAGTAGGTAAATTATTATATCTGCTACGAGTATTACCACAAATAATGGGAAGAATGTGAAATAGACAAACAGGGGTTTTTAAGAATATCGTGTTGGTTTTTTTGCTTAACAACAGCAACGAGTAGAAACTTGAATTTACACAGACCCATCACCCACAACAAGATAGTAGTTACCTTCCTAAAAATAAAATGAAGTTAAGAATAGGTTCCGATAAATGTGGGGTAAAATTGACACTTACTAGGCAAGCGTGTTCCTCCCTTGATCACATCTATGCTTCCATCCTGCGCGGGAAAAGAAGCAACTGATACATTCTGGGTTTTTTATTTACTCCCAGACCAGTAGCCTTATTGTCTAACTCGCTCGCAATCGCCATCGTGTTCATTTTGACAGTTCTTGTATGAATGTGACAGCTAGCTGATTCCGATGCCAATTGTCAGCCCATACATGACCTGTCAAAATGAACACGATGGTGATCGCGAGTGAATTAGACAGTAAGCTTGCCGCATGGGAGAAACCATTATTGGCCATAGTAAGAAAGTAATTTAATTTTTTTTTGTACCATTGATGGGTGAACTGAGAAGAATCAGTGGAGACGACATTAAAGTAGGTCACGAACAAACAAAGTTTCTGTTGACAATAAAGATATTACACCCAACTTAGTTAATAAAGCCGTTGTTTGCTAGTTTAGGGTATAGATATACAAACCAGGGTTGGCAGAAAAGATATTAAGATAGGCATAATATTAAAACAACCAGGATCTCCCTCTAGACCGCATACAACGGAGAGCGACTCGAATAGTTGGCTGCCAACGAATTTCTGATCGGCTTGATTCCTTGGCGCTGCGTAGAGATGTAGCTTCACTGTGCATCTTCTATCGCATGTACAACGGAGAGTGCTCCGAGGAGTTATTCGGGTTGATCCCTGCCGCATCCTTCCGCCACCGCCCTACGCGACAACACTTCCATCCTCACCATCTGGATGGTTGGCTGTCTTCTACTGTGCGTTTTTCCAGAAATTTCCTGCTTCGAATAGCAAAGCTCTGGAACGAGGTTCCTGCTACGGTGTTCCCAGACCGATATGACCTTCAAGCTTTCAAAAAAAGAGCCTACTCCTACCTAAAAGGCCGGCAACGCACTTGTGACTCTTCTGGTGTTGCAGGTGTCCATGGGCGACGGTAATCGTTTACCATCAGGCGATCCGTCTGCTCGTTTGCCCCCTATATCATAAAAAAAAAGAAAAAAAAAAAACAGTCCCCGCTGCATTTGTACATCTATCTGTTCATAAGCTCAAAAGTACTGAACCGATTTTTATGCAGTTTTCACGAGATAGGTTTAAACATACAGTTTGTATAAGATATCGTGTTAGTTATACTTAAAGCCGCGGCAGTCCGGATCATAATTTATATTTAATTTTTGTTTATTTTGCACAATGAAGGATTTACATTACATGAATACTTACTGACGCGATAGCTGTGATTTCCAAGCAGCGATCATAAATAAGAAGCCGCCACCAAGCAGCAGTGCTTGGGCCGTTGTGTTCCGGCGAGGTTAAGACGACTGCTGAAATAACTGGAAAATGTGACATCGTGTTTTCAAATACAATATAATTTATTCTCCGTATTCCGCAGGTTATTCGAAAGAGTTTTACTTACGTATTGAATTACAACATAGCGTAGCGCATTTATGTAGTCTTTGACATCTGTTCTTACCCCCGACGCAAAAAGAGGGACATAATAAGTTTGATGTCGATGTTTGTGTGTGTCTGTCTGTATCATCCTAGCCCTTAAACACATGGATCGATTTTGAAACGGTTTTGTCATTCCAAAGCTAGTTTTCTTGCGGTGGTTCTTAGCCGGTTTGGTAAAAATCGGTTGAGTTTGAAGAATGTCAGCTCTATGCCAAAATGATGTATTTAAGGCATTTTTGGCACAAATAGTTTTTTTTTTAACCAACGTATGATTACTCTATTAATGCCTGGGAATCCGTAATTTCTTCAGTCTACCCGTGATCATGATACATGCAACTGGGTCGAAATATCGGGAGCTCAATAAAAGTAATCGCGGTTCACATCCCGTCTATAATATTTCGAATGAACTTAACCGTTAATCATTGAAAACTCTTAACGCGTGGTAGGGTGGTGGGTTATTAATTTTTTTTAATTTAATGTTATGTTTATCTGACAACCCTGAAACAAGCATGGCGGAGATTCGTGCCGTCTGCTGCCGGCTTGGATGAGGTCAAACGCAGTCAAGGGAAACTCCTGAATTGTAGTTTCATACAGCTTAGTATAATACAATAGAATAGAATAGAACTCGAAGTCACATTATATTAGTGTTGTAAGAGACTCGAGTTGTGGACTCCTAATTTTGTAGACTCGACTCACTTAATAGAGAAGTCGGTGAACTCGTAAATATGGAGCCATAGATAGAAGATAATTACAGGGTCCTTACCATGACGTCTTAATGCGATTCAGTTTAGTTTCGCTCGCTGTCAGATTCATACTAAGCTAATGGTAACAGCTAAAACTCACGCTACGACTCAGTTGAAGTTTTAACTGTCACTTTTAGTATGAATCTGACATCGAGCGAACCTAAACTGAAACGCATTAAGACGTCATGGTACGGCCTCTGAGCATAAATCTCGTTTTGAACAACACATTCACTAAAGTTTACGCCAAGTTTCTCCAACAAACTTGAGTTCATTGAATAGAAATATAGAACTACGTCCGCCGCGAAGTTTCTAGATCTAGGTCTCGAGTCTTAATGACCGCGTCTCTAATTACAACTATTTCCTGTGGTTTAAATGCTGATTTGGGCTCAGCTTAGTTCTATGAAACTTCAAAAAACCGGCCAAGTGCGAGTTGGACTCACGCACCGAAGGATATGTAAAAATTATTTAAGTGAATATAAAATCCAGTGTTAGCAGAGGCCTGCTCTTAAGCGACATGTAGGCAGTTTAAGGTCATATTATTATATTGGTTATTCAAATAGGCAGAACAACAAAAAACTAGAAAAATTAGATTTCTAAACGACACTGAAAATTAGAAAACATAGAAAAATCCGAAAAGTAAAGCTATGGCTGGGAATCGAACCCAGGTCCTCGTCATGCCGTGACGCGTGCTATACCCTACACCACCCATAGCAGGTAAAAGTAGAAAAATTAGACTTCATTAGTTGTGTTATAAGAGCTACTTTCATAACAAACAAACTTCTAGGCCAACTGGGAGTAACCCCCATTTTTGCTAGCACGGCAATTCGTATGGAAACACCTGTTCTAATGACTGTATTTTTTATTTAATGACTTGACTTAGAACCTGTTTCAGCACTATCTGATAATTTCCAATTGTCTTAAGTATCAGTTATCTATTATTCAGTCTCTATTTATTACTACGAAACAGAGAGAAATGTTATCACAGATAACTGACACTTAAAATTACTGGAACCTAACAGAGAGTCGTGAAACAGGGCATTGTGAAAATGTGCAAAATCTGCGTCGCAATATCAAACTTACCACTACGCGAACCAATCTTTATCCGGTTACACCGAAACTATTCTTTGTCGCTTTGCGGAAAGAAAGTCCCGCAAAATGTCACGAAGCACGTACGGAATCCGAGATTCCCGGCACATCTTGTCGGAGGAAATGCATATGATTCATAGATTTCGGAGCAGTGTTGCCGTTAGCGTACATTTTACACATTTGACGTACCTTTTTAGTCTCCAATGTGTTATGTGTAATGGGGTCCAGTTTACGTACCTTTTGTTCTCATCCAAAACTATGTGTAACATTTTATAAACCGCAGCCAAACAGTTGTGGCAAAAGTGAGAGCGTTAGAAGCTGTGTTAAGAGTTGAGTAAAAAAAATGCTTATGTACCTTTTTATCCCAAAATGTACCTTTTCAGCGCTGTATATGTACCTTTTGGGAACTCAGTTGTGGCAACACTGTTTCGGAGTCAACCCCCATGAGCAAAGATTAATAAATAACAGACGAGCCGGAAAAATAATTTTTTAATTAATAATCTGTGCCACTACACAGCCAGTGCACCTGTGCCAGATCACTGTGCATAGTAATAATAATCATCATCATCATAATTATCAGCCATAGGACGTTGACGACGCGGTTAGCCTAGTTGGTAGTGACCCTGCCTGCGAAGCAAGCGTCCTGGGTTCGAATCCTGGTAAGGGCATAATATTTGTGTGATGAGCACGAATATTTGTTCATGGGTTATGGATTTTTATATCTATATAAGCATGTATGTCTTTGTCTAGTACCCAGAACACAAGCCTTACTAGCTCTTACTTTGGGACTAGGTCAATTTGTGTGAATTGTTCCAATCAATCAATCAATCAATCATTTATCCCTAATATTTATTATTTATTATTACATATTTATAGGATGTCCACTGTTGGATTATGCTTAAATCAACCGATGGTACCCGAATGGTTATTCTATGAGCTCACTGACTGGTTTCTATCTATAATTTGACAAACTAGCTTTTGCCAACTGGTCCATTCTATGTTTTTTCTTTGCTCCCCGGCTAGCACAGAAGCACACTTATCGTCTTTTCTATCTTCAATAAAACACTGGCAAAAGCAATAAAATCTCTGAAGCCACGTGTCCTAATCGGTAAATCACGAACGCCCGGAGTCAAGTAATGGAACAATAAATTGTTGTTTGTAATTAACTTTTTGCTGCACTTACGTACGTAGTTTTGTTTATTTAGACATTTAGAGCTTTATGTGCCTTATTTATACCAGCCAGTCTACTTCTCACTATCATCATCATCATCATCAGCCTGAAGACGACCACTGTTGAACAAAGGCCTCCTCCTTAGCACACCATAATGAACAGCAACTCGCCACCTGCATCCACCGGTTTCCCGCAACACGTCGCAAGTCTACTTCTATTTCTTGTCTATTCTCGCTACAATACAATACGTGGCGTTTCAAATTTTGTCCGAAATTTTTAGGTAGTTCAATTAATTTGACTTAACGCCTCTACAAAGATATTTTGTTTCAGTTTTTGATCCAAAATTTAATACCGCCTTTGACGCGGTTCACTTTGAACGCTTAAAGGTAAGCTCTAAAAACATTTTCAGGGCTAATTTAGTAAAAAAAAAGTATTCATTACCTCCACCACCAAGTATATAGTTTATACAGTACATCTTGGTCAAGGTTTCAAACTTGTGCGGTGGAGACTGGTGCCCGAACTAGGGGACTCTGTATGTCAGTCCAACTAACCCATCAATGGCCCCTATTCACCAAAGCGACAACTGTCGGTGACAAGTGACATTCTAATTACAACAAACCGGATAACTCCCGTATAAAAGCCGAAGGAATGCTCCGACAATTGTTTCGGACTATTCCGTAGTCCTTCAACAGAGAGGGCTCGCCCCGGCGGCAGCGAAACGAGCACTGCGCGCCAACGCTGCTCGCACGGCTACTCGGCGCAGCTGACATCGGCGCATAACTACCCTCACTTTTATCGTCATTTTTATTATAGTCCAAAGTAGGGCAGCACACAACACTGATCACGTCACTTTGTAAAGGTTCGCTCACACTGACCGTTTGGTCAATATTTATAACAGTTTTCCAACTGGAGGGCACCGACCTTTCATGTTGAAAGTGACATTCTGTTTACGTTACATGCGATCAGAATCACTGGTTGGCTTCATACTGACTACGCCTTGCATTTCAAACTGTCACATTTCGCCGACAATTGTCAAGTTGTTGTCCAGCTGAAATATTCAGGAAGAACTTTGACACATCTTATATAATCACTACGACGGTTATTATGCTAATAAGTAGAGCTATTAGTAGATGCTTATTAAAGTTTTTTTTCTATATGAATAGGAAGGCAAACGAGCAAACACGGGTTCTCACTAATTTGTAGTCGAGGTACGCCGGTTTCAAATCAATCTGTGGTTCATCCTCAAGGTGAACTTGAACGGAAATTCAGCCAAAAACTTCGCGCCAGCGCTCTCTGCAAATACCTACGTGAGCAAGCTAAACTGTGTATCCCATTTCATTAATATTCATCCTTCAATAATTTGATTTTGCTTCTTATTTTATCTCCTCCGGCATAAAAATAATAATCTAAAACGAGTAACTAAACCGAAAATTCTAGATCACGCTCATAGCAATCTCTCACAAAATTCTATTATAAAACACCCGCTCCGGATTTTTTGCCCTCAGATTTTAATCTTTGGCAGAACCCTGTATATCGGATACAAATGGGGTGGGAGCATATGGACCGATTTATGTAGGGGAAATATGATTCGTGTCTGAGGGTGAAGAAAAACCCGGTCTAATTACTTGGGAAATTTAGAGGGAAATATTGAGGTAACCCGTCGTATTATGTCATGGTCTTTAAACCTACTGTGTGTGTCTTATTTTTTCTCTTATTGAACGTCTGGTAGAGATCGCTATAAATAACAATAATAGTAAGAGTTTTTAATGATTCACGGTTAAGTTCATTCGAAATATTATAAACGGGATGTGAACCGCGATTACCTTTATTGGGTTTTCTATTGTTTGCCCGAATTTCATATAAACTAATTTCACATGCCCGAATTTCATTTGCCATAATTTTATATTCCATAACGATATATATATGCCATAATGATCATTAGCCATAACGGTAAGAAAACGTAACGTATACGGCACGTCACTGCGTATACGCGGCGGTTTGGTCGCACCCTTAATAATAAATTTATCTGCTTATCCTATTAAAACTATAAAAACTACCACTACTACTATTGTGTAAGACTGTTTGTTTCTAAATAAATGAAAAAAATAAAACTAAAGGTTGAATAAAGGTTGACTGGAAGAGATCCCTTAAAGGGATAAGTCTGCCTTTTTGCATGTATCTCAGTGTTTGTTAATTGTATTTGTCTGGTTTATTTTGCACAATAAAGAGTTTATATACATACAATCTTTTGTCCTTTTCAAGGTTGAGACCTTGAGACCTATCTCCATATCAAATTTTAACACGATCAGTTGAGTAATTTACGCGTGAAAGCGTATCAAATAAAAACAAACTCACTTTCGCATTTAAAATATTAGTTAAGATAAGGTTGGTCTTAATAGTCCGAGTGCCACAGGATACATAAAATTCTTATACTGGCACTACACTTGGCGTTGCATGTTCGCGTGGCGCTATTGGCATCTTCGTCGCATACGCTAGAAAAAATATAGTGCATCCCCTTCACTCACGCAAATATTTGAATAAATACGCCATGTGGAGTGCCAGTATTAAAAAATATACGGTGGCAGATTTTATGCGCTTTAATAGTACAGAGACAGGTTACAAAAAATATTTTGAGATTATTTGTTTTCCAATTCGATCAAAGACTAAACCATTGTAAGCCGCGCGTCAAACCATTCCCAAAACTAATTTATTTTATTTCTTGTTCGTTTTTATCTTCCGCAAAACGAAATCAATACAATTGTGAAGGCATCGCCGGTTATTCGAATTCAGCGGGCGATTTCAGAAGGAAGTGTGACATAGAAATCCAATTTAGGACGAGGCGCGGCCTTATTAAATCCAATGGGGTGGCAACCATTTTATTTTTGGGTGACGTTTTTTCAATGACGTCTAAGTATGTTTCACGACCCTTAAGCCCTTAATTGTTAGGTCCGTTGGTTGGGGGGATTCGAAAGTGTAGGTACATTGCCTTTTTGAATTCGTTATTTTTTTCTTTTTTTTCACGCAACGCAACTAGTGTGGTTGGACACCCTGTTTGTCAACGATTTGGGCTACACGTGTAAATTATAGTTTCTGAGAGTTGACACAAGTTTTTTATATTACATCTGTGTCATGCGTTAATTAGCGATAAGAATGATAGGCAACATTAAATAATTTTTTTTTGTTACATTATCTGTAGCGCGCAATTTCGTCTATATCTCAAAGAAACTTGGTAGGTACCATTCTGGAATAAAAAGTGACCTATCTATTATTGATTTCTATAATCGATTCAGTATTTCCCAGATCAATTCGTACATACTCATATAAAGTAACAAAACAACAAACAACGTGCTACAAAACATCAAATATTTGATTGAATCAGGTGTTACTTTCAGAAGAATGCACAGAAAACAGTCATTTTGGGCATTTTTCGGGTTGGTTTTTTTGTGGTAGAGCCAAATAATTTTACCTCTTTAATATATATACTTAATAATACTCGTAGGTATAAATTACTACTCTACGCTACAGTTTAAAATTAAACAATGTAATTATTGTCATTTACTTGGTTCTCACATGAAACAATCGTCATTTTAAATTTTAAATACCTACGCTTGGTAACGCAATGGGAAAGGGAAAAGTTGGGCCAACTTTGCAAATATAAATATGCATTAATTTGTTTTTCTACATCTGGTATCATAAGTACCTACCTAGTTGCCAAATGTTTTCAATGTACAGTTGAGGGCATAAATATCGATACAGCCATCATGTCAAATATATGTGTCATGGACTATTGTTAGTGGCATTAAGGTGTATAGATGTTTTTGACGTCTTGGTAACGTACATATATTTATGCTGTTGACTGTACATTGTTAGATATTCAAAGCGAACCGCGTCAAGGGGGACTAAAATAAATTTTGAATCAAAATTTTTAATTAAAATTTTTTGTAGAGTTGTTCAGTCGACCTAACCCAATCTGCTGAAATATTCCGGAAAAACACGACATACATACATAAATCACGTCTTTATCCATTACGGGGTAGACAGTTAAAATTCTTAAAGACCTTATATTGACGACCGAATGGCCTAGTGGTTAGAGGACCTGACTATGAATCTTGAGGTCAGGGCAGATATTTGTATGAAAACACGAATGTTTGCTCTCGATTCTTGGATGTTTAATATGTGTTTAAGTATGTATTTATCTATATAAGTATGTTTATCCGTCGTCTAGCGCCCATATCACAAATTTTGCTTAGTTTGCGGCTAGGTCAATTGGTGTCAATTGTCCAAGATATTCATTTATTTATTATTAAACTAGCTGTTGCCCGCGACTTTGTCTGCAAAGAATTCGTTTATCGCTATCCCGCGGGAACTACGCAATTTTCCGGTATAAAAAGTAGCCTATGTGCTATTCCGGACTTTTCTCTATCTATGTGCCGAATTTCATCCAGATCCGTTGGGCCGTTCTGGCGTGATTGAGTAACAAACAAACATCCATCCATCCATCCATACTTTCGCATTTATAATATTAGTTAGATTTATATTGTGCGCAAATACTGTAAAGCGCTGCCAAATTTCTCAAATCAATTAAGAGCTTAACGCGGACGTTTTGTTGTCTCATATCCAACACTCAAGGCTCAGTTGGAAGCTGGCAGCTAGCCCCGGACTTAAAGTGCTAAACACCGTAAGGTGCTTTCAGGTCATATAACCATCCCGGCAGCTATCATGTGCGTAATGCACTTCCTATGTAGTTGAGCGTCTCTAATGGTGCTTCGTACAGCTAACTTCTCTTGGATTACTTTAACAAATATATCTGATTCCTTTCAAGGTGAAATAGGATACGGCAGTTGTTCAAAAGAAATACTAGTTTTAAGTGCGTTTTTCTATTGTATAATATACTAGTTAGAGAAATAAAAGCATTGGGCTTTAATGTAATTTAAGGTACGAACTCAACTCGGAGACCTTATACATCCCTTTTATAAGATGTATTTTTTGTATTATAGGTAAGTTAAGTAGAATTTAAGTACTGTTGTACTTAAATCTATTTTATTTTGAAAAAAATGACTTTCTGCCAAGTTTCTTGCGGCGCATTCTTCTTGGCAATGATGATCTGTCCGAATGCGCTGGTAGATTAAAAAAAAAAGACGCAAAAAAGCCCTTTGCGGCCCATTTGCAAAATAAACTTTTGACTTTTGCTCCGGTATTTAAGAATATAAGTACTCGGAAAAAAAAATAGGTCACTTCCCGTAGAAAGTGGTACTTAATGAAAAGTGATCCGGAGTTTTGCTCCGGACGAAGCCACAAAATCGTTTTACTACCATTGCCTTCCGTTAATCGCGTTTTATCCACCTTTTGAGATTAGTATGTCACTAAACAATTAACCTTAGTGGGGCCTGAAGTAATCGTTAGCACTGCCTTGGGACCCACCGCTGTATTTAATCAGAAGGTAACAATGAAACAAACCAAAACGACACAATAACCAAAAAGACACAAACCAAAAGTAACCATAAGCTGAACGTTTACAGTTACAAATCCTTTGCGTATACCCGTGGAGTTACACGGTTTTTTTGAGTTATAGTAACATAGTGGGATGATGTCTTTGTGAAAGTGAGCTTTATTATATTGGAGGTAGAAGTTGATTTGGACAGAAGCTTCGAAGATAATTTTGTAACAAAATAAAGTCTCTATTTGGATGGTGTATTTTTAAGGTTTCTTGAATGTAACAGACATTTGTATAGTTTGGCGCGGTATTATCTTATAATTAGACTTGTTTTGATCGTTCGAGGCAGACTCAAATTACCTATTCGTACCATCAGCCAAATATGTGGTCTACCAACCTAAGGTTAAAATTCCTTTGCACGTCACATTATTATAATGTTGATAAGACAGGCTGTCAACTTGATTGTTCGACTTTAGCGACATTTTCATTTGATAGGAATTTGGATGGAAAGTGGTAGACCACTTATTTGGGCGACCGTACCTAGGTAGATTTCAATCCGTCTTATACACATAAAGGAATACGAATTCGATGTAGCTAAATATAACATTATTTTATTATGTTTCATCCGTATCTAACGAAAGTAATTGTCAAAATTTGACATTTGCTTTTATACTACACAGTCATTTTTAATGTGTAGTAGTCAGGAAAAAAGTAGGTAATAAGGCAGGTAGGTAAATAAAGTTCTCGAATATTTTCAGTTACATAAGAAGCATGTTAAGATATTTTTGAACAGTTGCCTGCATAGATTTTTGTGAACTCCACTGTACAGTCACCAGCATAAATAAGTGATCACTTTTGTACCTTGTCACTTTAAACTCATGTTTGGAAAACCATACGAAATCATGTAACAACTGAAAGCGACAAGGTACAAAAATGATGACATATTTATGCTGGTGACTGTACGTACCAAATTAACGCTACCTACTACTGAAAAAGAACCTAAATTTCAGCTTTCTACGTCTGTAATGTTTAGAGCGCGAATGAGTCAGTCATTTAGGCAGTCAGGGGACCGATTTTTGAAAGCACGTCACTCGAAAGTACCACTCGAAAGTGGTATAAATCTGTTTATATCTTCAAAACTACGGCTCTAATAAAATTTTTGACTTGTCCACATGATTAATGAAAGCCGTAAGTATCTTCTAAGCTACTCGTATTTCAAATTCAGCACAATTTTTCACCACATTGAGTGGTATTTTCACACATGTGCTTCCAAAAATCGGGCCCCAGGACTTTTTCTTAAAGGTTAATATTAAAGGCCTGTTTCCGTATCTATTTATTACTACGTAACTGACACTTAAGATGACTGGAACTTAACAGAGAGTGCTGAAACAGGCCATAAGACTAGAAAAATAGAAGTAGGTCCATCGAAACTGAAGGGGACGTGGAGGAAACAACCAAACGGCTGAATAACTGTCCAAGTATTCCAAATTCAAATTTTATTCCAAATCCGTATTTAAATACGGTTTATCGTTCTGTTGACAGATTGTTCACCCCTAATGAGTTTGTGTAACTTTTTAAAACTTCCCCCCAGGTTAAGGCAAAGGCAACAGAATTTCGTGCCAATAAAGTGAAGTTGTTTTAACGCATTATTGCGGCCAGTGGTTTTGCCGAGTTATCAATTTTACAAAGTCAGGAGTTTGCTAAAGAAGTTTCCCTTCAAATTCCAAGTTAAAAAGTAAACTTGGCGAATTCGTGGTTCACGCTCATTTTTACTTTGACGAGACAATTTTAATGAATTCCATTTTCTGAGAGTTTTGAATCAAATAAATTAAAGTTGTGGATGGTTCGGAATTTGAACTATTCCGGTGAAGACTAGCCCCCTTATTCATAACCGCTCTAAAGGCTTCTGCTAACTTAGCAATCGTTTGTCATTATATCTGTGAAAGGTAAAATGTCAAAGTGAGAGATAAGGACAAACGATTACTAAGTTAGGAGAAGCCTATAGAGCGTTTATGAATAAGGGAGTATGAGACTAATATTTTGTAAGTGCAATAAAAACCCAAAAAGGTAGAAGTTTTCTTTAGATAAAAACTTCATAGCAAATTAAACTGAAGCGATAAAATGCTCAGTAAAACAATCTACCAGTTTTTGCTAGGGCGTGTTGTTGCCGAGAAAACAGAGAGATTTATTTCAAAACTTTTTTCAGTTAACTGAGCAGTTAACAATAATTTACTGAGTGAAAAAGAAAATTTAAAAGGACTATTCATGCTTAAACATATTTTAAAAATGTATTGTAACGCATGAACATAATAATTACTTCGTTTTTTCACGTGAAAGAAGTTTGAATCTTGACTTGCCTTTTTACTGAAGATACATTCAAAATCATAACAAAAAAAACCATGTTACTGGGATTTTAAATCGTAACTTTTGTAAAATGATTTTTCGATAAGCAGGCAGGTCTAAAAAAGCCGTGGTAGCCTAGTGGTTTGACCTGTGGCCTCTCAAGCAGAGGGTCGTGGGTTCGAATCCCGGGCTCACACCTCTGAGTTTTACGGAATTTATGTGCGATATCTCATTTGAAATTTACCATGAGCTTTTCGGTGAAGGAAAACATCGTGAGGAAACCTGCACACAACTGCGAAGCAATTCAATGGCGTGTGTGAAGTTTCCAATCCGCACTGGGCCCGCGTGGGAACTATAGCCCAAACCCTCTCATTCTGAGAGGAGGCCTGTGCCCAGCAGTGGGACGTATATAGGCTGGAGAGAGAGAGAGAGGCAGGTCTAAGTAAATACTTAAATCAAGCTTTTTCTGTATGTCCGTGAAATTATAGAAACAATAAAAAAACCTTTCACTATTAGAAAGGTATTTAGTGACTGAAAACTTACGCTATAGGAAGCAGACTGATATATTTTTCACATTGTCACTTTTTATTACAAAACAAACTATTTTTGTTACAGTATGACAACCCAGAGAATCCATCACAACTTTAAAATGCGGGGTAAACAGCTAGCTACGGAGTTCCGTTACGCGGACACTTTATTGAATCCCACCCGGGAACTTGTGAAAGCGAAGATATAAAGATTAAAGAAGGACTTTGTTCTTTTTATTTAATCTTTAATTTTTAATCGTTGCCATCGCTACTGAGCGTCAAAATTTAGGTAGTTTGACACTTAATCTGATTTATTCACATAAAAATAAGCGTAATCTTCTAAATATCAGCACTTTAAAAAACTGACATTACCTAAATCGTTGAAATTGATGTTCCTTATTTATTTATTTATTTAAAATACAAGGATTGGCTTACAGTTAAGACCAACACACCTAGCCTGTTAATTTCAAGATACAAATAGTATTATTTTAGATAAAAGTACTCCCCATCTCCCCAACTTTCAGCGAACACGTCAGCATGTTGGATCTCAGATAGATCTCTATCGCCCTGGCCGTCGGATAGTTACGAGCTCTACGTGTTCTTAGTTCCGCAAACGCGGCGAACAAGTGACCTTCACCGGTGTTTTAAGAAAAACTATCTAGTGCAGTAAAAAAAAATCATCATCATCATTAATCATTCATGCTTTAAAAGACCGTGACTCGATACATCATTGTAAGAAATCGGCTTTCATAATCGCAAAGATTGGCAATAAAATCTATTTTTTTTTGTTCTTTTATTTCATTCAACACAATCATGAAGGCAATGACCAATACAATAAAGTAGTAATAAAAAATACAGTAAGTATGTAAGTATTATACTTAATCTAGCTACATTGGGATATTTTTTATTTTTTACGAATGCACATGGCTCTTCCAGCAATACTTTAGAGCTCGAAGCTTCCCCTACAATAGTAATGAGTGTGGAAAGTTGTCGATTGCGACGAGAAACGTCGTTTGTAACGCGTCCCGATTCTGCAACGGATGAGTTTAATTTTTCCTTGATTCTGAGCCTTTGACAATTTGCAGCGAGTTTTTTTGGTTCAATTGTGTTTTCAATTTGTTCGGCTTGGAATTTCCGATGCGACAATCAGTCCGAAGAAGTTTATAACAGACTTCGTGTGCATGTTTTGAAAAAAAAATAGTACATTACTGCAGAGGCCGTGAAGTAAGGGATTGCAGCCCAGTCGTAGACGAGGCCGGATAAAGCGAGTCCTGCAATCCCTGTTTCCGGCCGAGGATTGTATAGTGCTTTTCTCAAGCAATGCGAGGAAATCAAGTAAAAATTGTTTAATTAGACGCTTTTTAAATTTTTGAAACATGCCATTTTAACACACTATTGCTCGCGCCATGTTCCCCGCGCCCCGCCCCGCGCCGCCGCACCGCGCCGACCGCACCCGCCGACCGCGCCACATTACTTCTCGGCCTAGGCCGTAAATGTGAAACTTCTTGGCTTCATTTCGCGACATTAACGCGTACATTTCCGAGCATGCTTGAGAAAATAATACTTTCTTAGTTCCTGTGGGATAGCGATAAACATGTCAAAGGTTGTAGCTGCTTAGAGTCGTGATGCTAATAATTATTGCAGAATTATTATCAACATCAGTTCTTAAGTCTGATTCTACGCGGACGAAGTCGCGGGCAGAAGCTCGTAAATAAATATCATAATTTAATTTCTAAACGACACTGAAAATCGGCCGAGAATCGAACCCGGTTCCTTGTCATTCCGTGACGCGTGTTATACCTCTACACCACCCATAGCAGGTGAGTAAGCCTTCGAATTTTTCTATCTGTTACCAACTGTCACGTGACCTTGTTACTATGTGAATATTTGTCGCTAAGCACCCTCTGTTTGAATGATGTGTCTGTACGACACAATTACAAACTCCCGTGGAACATGTACTGCTCACCAGGGACGAGACAAGGCTCTGTTTTTCAAATTATAGGAAATATCAAATGAATCAAGAAATTTTACTTCTTGATTTTTTAATGTTTACTTTTTACGTTTTTTCGTTAGAAATTTAATTTCTAAACGACACTGAAAATTAGAACACATATAATAAAATCAAAATAAATTAATAAATTTAAATATCATAATGTTCATCAAGTTGTCAATTGAGCTTTTGCGTTTTTTTTTAACTGCAAACTCTTTACATCAAACCATAGAAGAGTACTATTTGGCAGAATGACTTGCCAAAATAATGCGCTTGTCATAATATTCGTATGCAGTTTTATTTCACTTTACCATAAAATTACAGAAATAAATATGAGAAAACGTCGCTAATGGCGAAATGCTACAAGTTCTTGTGGTGTTTACGTGCATTTTTGGCTATTTAGATGCTGTGTGTAAGTACCTATATTTATTAATTATTGTTGTTATACCGCAACCCCAGGCCCCTCTTCTCCACTGGGCACTATGGGCACGTGCCCAGGGCCCCGCGATCGAATGGGGCCCCCTAGTTCCTGCCAGATTACCAAATGATAACCGATATTTAGGTCATAGGGGCCCCATGATCCTAATGTGCCCAGGGCCTCAAATAGTTTAAAGACGGCCCTGTGCAACCCATCACTATTTTGATAAGCCATAGTAAACGTGGCTTTTAAATGACTCTTGTTTCTTAAGCTCTGTCTACCCCGTGAGGAATAAAGACGTGATTTTTGTATGTAGGTATGTAACACTATTTCAATTTCATTTTTTACTTTTGCGTCCACAATCACGACTAAAGTGGACTTTCGGTTTCGTTACCCTAGGCTCTGTACCCCGTAAGGGATAAAGATTCTGATTAACGTGTGTGTATGTCTGTCTATGGCATCGCAGCTCTCAAGCGGATGGACCGATTTGGATGCGGTTTTTTCCATTCGATAGCCAGTTTCCTTGCGGTGGTTCTTAGCAATGTATGGTTAAAATCGTTTCAGTAGAAGAGTATCAGCTTTTTTTCAAAATGATGTCAAGCATTTTTGGCATAAAGACACCCCTCTTTTTGCGTGGGTGGTTAACAAAATGAAACTTGTGGACAGGACATGTCTAAATTTAAGGTTTATTGAGATAAATATATATATTTACCAAGTAACGGGTTGACGTTGGCCAGTTGGCCGGCTTTTGTCGTTTTTACATTAAAATAACAGCTTTTCTAACTCTCACCTCAGATCAAATGAAAATTCAAGATGGAGTTCTGCGCACGGTAAAGTGAGGCGATTAATAGCTTGTGCATAAAGTTGCAGTACGCAAGCTTAAACTAGCCTCACTCAGCCGTTCAGTGAATTTCGTCTAGATTTTTGATTAGTTCCCGATTCGCCGGATTCCTGTTTCGCCGGATTCTTGTTTCGTCGAATCCAATGATCACTACCGCGCCCGAGTTGAAGATTCATAAATGACCCAATTGTCTCATGTTGCAAACAGTTTACCTCAAACAAGCCACAGTATGAGTAGTCCGTAACAGTCAATGTGACAGTTGACAGAGAGAACGTTTTTCAAACGCAATTTACTAGGAACGTAACATATCTTATACTATGAAATATCATTGGTAGAATCCTTGTTTCGCCGGATTTTAAAAACTATAGAAATATCACAGCATAACTTTTCTATAAATAGTATCCTACTAATATTATAAATGCGAAAGTTTGTGACGATGTGACGATGTGAGTGAGTGTGTATGTTTGTTCCTTCTTCACGCTAAAACGACTGGACGGATTTGGATAAAATTTAGAATGAAGATAGCTGGTACCCTATATTGAAACATAGGCTACTTTTTATCCCGGAAAATTGCATAGTTCCCGCGGGATAACGATAAACATGTTAAATCATTGCTAATTCTACGCGGACGAAGTCGCGGGCAGAAGCTAGTTATAGATAAAATTCGCTATTCCTTATGAACAAATATTACCAATTTCTATAGACTGATCGCTTATATAAGTCCTCGCCCGCGCGGCACAGGGGCGCGGGGTAGGACGATAAAGGGGACCTCTCTCGGTGCGGGCGGTAGTAAGTATCCCCCCCCCCGAGGTTGTCCCACGCCGCGCCCCTTCACCGCGCGAAGACTCATTTAAGCTGTCGGTAAGTAACTGAACTTATGTCCAATCGTTGCAACAAAATACAAATTTTATCGTATTTTAATATATCCGACGAAACAAATATTCGAATAAACAAGAACTGGCGAAACAGGCATTCGGCGAATCGGAAACTAGTCGATTTTTATATGGTCTGAGCTCTCACGTAATAATTTCTTTGTTCGCATGTCTCGTCCAGACTCTGGGGCTGAGCAGAGAGCCCCGCGACTCTTGACCACAGGCCGGCCCGCTGGCAACAACCTCGGTTTTGGCCGTAAACCCGTCGAATTTAACTACAGGGGTTAGTCAGAACCCTCCTTACACGGTCAAAGATTAAGAATAAGATTGAGAGTTCACCTTTTTTTTATTACAAGCTTTTTGTCCGGGCTGAATCTTGCAACTCAGTTTTAAAGCAGATCTCTTCAACCGATTGAGCTGAAATTTTGCATACTTGTGTAAGCCGGATGACAATATAATAATCTGGTAGTAGAATTTCTGCTGGCGCGTTTAGGACCGTCTCCACAGGAGGGAACTCTTCAACAGTTAGTCCGATTGACTTGAAATTTGGTACACATAATGTAGAACGCATGGCAATGAATGATGAAATTGAAAAATGACATTAGTAAATTTAATATATTTTGTACTTATTATTATTATTTTAACATTTAACATTGTCAATTTAAAATTAATAATTTAAATTGGATTCCAATATAATTCTAAACATGACATTTTTTAATAACTCCTTGACATAATAATCATAAAAATAATATTAATAATAATAATTAATGGATGGCTGTAATTTAAATGTAATTTTATCTTATTTTAATTGGAAATATGTGTTAATTTTAATCTAATCTTAAGTACCATTGTGTGCCCTTACAGGGCGTCATGGACCGACTTGAATATATTATAACATCTGTAACTATAATGTACATGACATAAACAATGAATAAATGAATGAATGAATGAATGCGAGTACAGTCAACAAAAAGTGCAGTCAGCAATATTCTTGTGTTCTACTCGTATTTCAAATTCAGCATAAACTTTCACTGCTTATTAATGACATTTCAAGTGATGTTGATTCGTGAATCTTATATATCCATTCAATTTCTTTTTGAGATTTTTTCTTGATTACTTATCAATCATTTCGATCAGAATTTCTTATTCTTCAGATCACTACGATTACGAGGACACTACACCCAGACCGTTCTCTCTCAAACTCAACGACGAGCCAAGCGAAGATTTACAGGAGCACGACTTCGAGCCGATAGTACCTTTACCTATACCGAAAGAGAAAGAAAAGCTGCAAGTGCAAGTGAGAAGCATACAATGCGACAACTTTGCCAGATACGCGACAAACTGTACGTTGAGTGCCGCTGTCATTTATAACTCGAGCCGAAAAACGCCGCCTCTGCCTTCGAAGATAACACATTGGTGCAAGTAAATAAATATAATTATTTTCATTACTTTTGCGTTTGCCTCTACCGCGGTCGGTCTTCTTTGATAGTATCTATCGTGAAACAATTTTTGATAAAATTATCTATATATTATCATCATGTCAGCCGAAAGACGTCCACTGCTGGACATAGGCCTCCCCCAAGGCTCTCCACTCGGACCGGTCCTGTGCCTTTCGCATCCACCGCGATCCCGCGATTCTGATCAGGTCGTCGCTCCATCTTGTTGGAGGCCTACCAACAGCTCGTCTCCCGGTCCGCGGACGCCATTCGAGAACCTTCTGACCCCATCGGCCATCGGTTCTGCGAGCAATGTGCCCCGCCCCTGCCACATCAGTTTCGCAATTCTTCGGGCTATATCGGTAACCTTAGTTCTACTGCGGATATCATCATTTCTGATTCTATCCCGCAGAGAAACCCCGAGCATAGCCCTCTGAATGACGAGCTTCGTCTCCTCTTTGATAAAATTAGTCAAGAAGAAATTCTTTCAGGGCAATCAGACATCTCACAAACTGTGCCATCGACTGGAATACAGACTGCAAGGACGTCACCGACGACCATTTCAACGAGGACAGCATCAAGGGACACCTTCACGTTCTAGGCAACATTTGCGAAGACCAATGGTTCCTTGGCCGTGAGTACAACCACAGAGCACCACAGCACAACGACACACGACGATTCTATGGCTCAGTATTATTTGGCGACGCGTTTATTTGGTACTAGCTTCTGCCCGCGACTTCGTCCGCGTAGAATTAGCAATTGACATGTTTATCGCTATCCCTCGGGAACTGTGCAATTTTCCGGGATAAAAAGTAGCCTATGTTTCAATCTAGGGTCCCAGCTATCTTCGTTCCAAGTTTTATCCAAATTCATCCAGTCGTTTTAGCGTGAAGAAGGAACAAACATACACACTCACTCACATCGTCACATCGTCACAAACTTCGGCATTTATAATATTAGTAGCATTAGTAGGATGGAGGATACTAATTAATTCAAATTTATCCAAAATTTTCACCGCTTTCGAAACTTGGCGCTTCTTGATCTGTGTTGACTGTGTTTATTCATTTTAATCCCCCATGATTATTATAAACTTACCTATCTATTGCTATAACTTATAATCTAACTAATATTATAAATGCGAAAGTATGGATGGATGGATGGATGGATGGATGTTTGTTTGTTTGTTACTCAATCACGCCAGAACGGCCCAACGGATCTGGATGAAATTCGGCACATAGATAGAGAAAAGTCTGGAATTGCACATAAGCTACTTTTTATCCCGGAAAATTGCGTAGTTCCCGCGGGATAGCGATAAACGAATTCTTTGCAGACGAAGTCGCTGGCAACAGCTAGTAACTTATAAACTCCAAATCATAGTTTTCGATATTTTCACAAAATGACATCTTTATTCGGGGTATTTACATCACTACCCTACATAGAATGTAAATTAAACAATTGAATATTTCCTAATGAATTGGGTATTCATATTTCTCAAATTGTAATTCTAACGAAAATTGTTTCTTTACTGGTTGGCCTAGAATGAAACAAGAAACAATCAACATTATTTCACTTAACCGATGCAAAATGCTCCTTGTTGTTAATTTTAATTGCATTGTTTACAATTAACAGCGCGTTTTGATAATTTATTCAAGAGTACTCTTAGAATTCCTTCGTTAATAAAGACAATTGCATTTTCTATAGCAGTGTTTCTCAACCTGTGGTCCGCGGACTAGTGGTGGCAATAACGGCTGTTTTGCAATAATGAATAACAGTGTTGTGTTATTCTTACATAGCTCTTATTGTAAACTGTTGTCTGTTATCCTGTTATATTGCTGTTTTACAAAACGGTAATGAAATTATTATTAAATAATTGTTATACTTATTTCGTCGCGATCGCAGCGTAATAAAAACGTACGGGAACAAAAGCAAAACAACGCTCTGTTGCCTTGTTTGTTATTGGACTGACTGACAACAAACAGCAATGCAACAGCTAATAATGATACCAAAAGTCAGGTATTTGAATTGCGATTGCGATGCGAGCTCGCGCGTATAGCGCTATCGCTATGTCTCGCACACACCTACTTGATTTGTTGCGCACGCGCTTGCTCTTCTATGCCAAGTGCGGCAACAGTGCGCGTATGAACAACGTTGACAACAGACAACGAATAATGATAGCAGGATAGTTGACGATTCGATAATGTGTTGTTCGTTGCGTGCAAATAATGCATTACGTTATCTGCTGTTGTAATAACGACCACCACTACCGCGGACCCCTGGGGGTCCGCAAGTATAATGTATGGGGGTCCACGGCGTCATCTCTGGACCATACGTAATACTTATAGGTCACGTATTTTTGTATCTGTAATAACTAAAATAAATACCTAATCAGATTTTTTTTGCTGTTTATTTTATTAAGGAGTCCGTGAAAACTGTGCTTGATTTCCTAGGGGTCCGTGGCTGGAAAAGGTTGGGAAACGCTCTATTAATGTAAATGTAAATGTTCTATTGCGCTAATTATACTAGGAATAGTGCCTGTGTTCATTTTTACTATTTTCGCTTTATTAAACTGTAACTAGAGCGTCAATTTATCTGCTAGATAGTTTATTCGTAAAGAGAAATTTGTTATTTGAATTCAGGGTCCACGAATTTCCAATTTCACTCCGAATGTGTCATCAGGGCACGCTTTTTAAAAATGGCCGCGCCGCGCCTTAAAACAGATTGAGTAGCTTTGAAGTTATTCGTATATTTTACAGGAAATATTTAGAGATAAAATGAGATAGAAATTCGTGAACCTACATCATAAAAAAACCTGTGAACAGCAACGTCATGTATACCCAGCCACGGTCTGCCTCTCTAAATTTAAAAATATTGAATACTAGCGTTTGCCCGCGACTTGCTTATCGCTATCCCGCGGGAATTATGCAATTTTCCGGGATAAAAACTATCCTATGTCCTTCCCCGGGACTAAAACTGTCTCTGTACCAAATTTAGTTAAAATCGGTAACAGACAGACAGACCGACAGACAGACAGAGCTACTTTCGCATTTATAATATTAGTAGGGATAATATCGCTAAGATCTGGTTGTCAACTTGAAAATTTGAGTGTGACAATATTCAATCGATATGAGATAATGATAGATTAGTTATTTGGCTGACGGTACCACACCTGTGGTAGCCTAGTGGTTTGACCTATGGCCTCTCAAGCAGAGCGTCGTGGGTTCAAATCCCGAGCTCGCACCTCTGAGTTTTTCGGAATTTATGTGCGAAAATTACATTTGTAATTTGCCATGAGCTTTTCGGTGAAGGTAAACATCGTGAGGAAACCTGCACACATCTGCGAAGAAATTCAATGGTGTGCGTTAAGTTCCCAATCCGCACTGGGCGCGCGTGGGAACTATGGCCCAAACCCTCCTCCAATACACGGAGGAGGCTCGTGCTATGAGGCACGCCGAATTACGCGATAATTTAATAAATAAACGACAATAACAACAACTACAACATGTACTTACTGAAATTGTAGCGAATTCGGAATAAAAAGGCTTATAAATAAATAAATTAACCACACCTTTAAGTTTAAAAACGAGCACACAAGCTTATTAAATAAAATTGAGGTGTATGTATGTAAGTATGTATAACTCTTTATTCTACATAAAACACATTAATTTTACAGATAATGAGACAAATAGATGTACAAAGGCGAACTTATCCCTTAAAGGGATCTCTGCGTTTTTCACACCCAATAGCCCTCTAACATTCTTCTGTTCCGTGGAGAGAACAAATTAAGCGTTCGTAATGGAGGGATACAAGTCCAAGTTTGTTCATAAAGACTTTAACTTTAATTTTCTATGACTGCTCCTCAGGATACGGCGACCTGTTCGTCTGCATCAACAGCACGGCATCCTCGTGGGAGAGCTGCTACCTGACCTTCAAGATGGTGGTCGAGGAACAGAAGAACTCCACCAGGGACTGGACACACTACGAGACACATTTCTACTTATGCTGGTACTAGCTTTTACCAGCGATTTCGTAATTATCAGAGTGGCACCCCTTCAGCCGCTGATGTCTTCAATCATTAAGTCTTTATTATTTCCTATCTCGTCTTTTTATCCCGTGATAAATTCGAAAAATCCCTTCTTAGAGCACCTACGTGATCCTCGAGAAATAATGGTGTACTAAGTAGTAAGGATTTTGTTTTTATCCCTTCCATTTATCCCATGGGACATTTGAAAAATCCCTTCGTAGAGCATACTTGTACGCCAAATTTTAAGGCTCTAGTAACTATTGTTAAGGACATAGGCCGCTTTGTAGCGAACACATAAATCTCATTTATTCCCTTTACCTTGAGAATTAAAAAAAAAGAAACATTTTTAGGGCATTTCTTCGATACTCAAGGAATATGTGATACTCAAGGAATAATATTCCTTGAGTATCACATATTCCTTGAGTATCGAAGAAATGTATTTTTAACTAAAGCATTTATACCTTTTAAAGAGTTACGTGACTGACTGACCGACAGACATACATAATATGTATGTACTCTTTAAAAGGTATAAATGCTTTAGTTAAAAATATATTCTAGATTTCTCACGAGTTTTTTCACGCTCTTTTGGCGGCGTCAATGTCAAAGGAATAGAGCCAATTACTACTCTGCAGCCGTACGTGAAAATAACATTGAAATATTCCATTATTCAATTGATTAAAAATTGAGCAAAAAGCATTTATCTTGCTACAATTGCTCCTCTACTACAATTCTACAATCTGGTAGTAGCGGAGTAGCAAGGCTGCTTTTTGTTCATCGAAATGGACCTCCGCAAATAACTCCTGATCCAAAGTGATTACCAGCGGTGAACATAATTTTTTTTCACTCTTCAGGGGCAATGGTTACAAAAAGAGCAACCGCTGCAAATAAGACCTCATAGTTGAAATCTCCTAAGTCATAAGAAGAATCAAGGTCACTCAAAGGCCAATGGAGAGAGCCATGCTAAGAGATCCAAAGTAATCAAACTAACCGATGTAGCTCAGCGAATTGCACACCATAAGTGGCAATGGGTGGGGCACATTGCTTGTAGAACCGATAGCCGTTGGGGCTGTAAGGTTCTAGAGTGGCGACTGCGTAATAAAAGACGACATGTTGGTAGGCCTCCCGCAAAGTAGGCGGGAGATCTGATTAGGATTGCGGGAAGTCATTAGCTGCGGATAACACAAAACGGAGGACTGAGGAAAGCCTTATGATGATGATGATGATTTTTTTTTCTGGCAGCGCTCGCGCACAGTTTCGTCGCTGCACACTAAATGCGCTCTTCAACGGCCCGACAAACTGCACTCAGGAGCAGGCTGTGATGCTACAGAAGTTTTCGTCCATAGTTTCGGAGGGTGACGTTTATCAGGTATGCCTTTTGCATTGATGATGTTGTGATATATCGTGGTCCTACAAAGGACAAAGGGTTCATAGTAGGGACTTCCACGCGTCGCGATCCTGTGCTCTGGTTTCAAGGTCTTGCTGGCTGCAATCGTCTTGAGGCAATATTTCTCGACTGTCTGTCCGATGCCTTCCTGACTTCTTAGTACGTACCAGAAGTTTGAATTACTTGCGTAATCATCATATCAGCCGAAAGACGTCCACAGACGGCTGCAGAGTAGTACTTGCATAATAACCTATATAACCCCTACTGCAGGACACAGGCTTCTCAGAATAAGAGCGTTTGGGCTTATAATTTCACAAGTGGGAGGAATGCACCACTGAATTGCTTCGCGGATGTATACTTTTCTCATGGTAGATTTTGGTAATACTTTCAACTTTATAACTACGCGTTCTTGAGAAAAAGGGTCTTAACGTACAGACAGACAGACGGACAATAAAGTGATCTTATAAAGATTCCCTTTTTCCTTAAGAGGAACAGATTCTCAAGAATAATAGCCTATGACGTTTAATATTGATAAAAGTTTATTGGGAAAAGGTAGCCTAATTATAAATTACTTTGAAACTTTAAAGGTATTCGCAAAAGAAAGGCTTTTGTTTTCTCATGTGAAAGCAATGAATAGAAATAACAGAGTACCTAGTACAACTCCCAGCCACGCGGTATATGTAAGTTAGTTCAGCAAGACTTCTGTAGTAAAAAATATGTACGTTTAAAATTGCTATATTAAGTATTTTTAATTTATTAGTTACTGCAATCCCGTGTTGTCTTCAGATTAATTTTACGGAGAATTTAAAGCGCGGGTGGTAGCTCATTATTAAGTTACATAATAAGGTTATAATTAAAACTGCGATATAAAACATAATGTAGTATGCATACAATAAGATAATATACATGTATCAAATACAAGTAATTCTATACGTTTTGCATGCAAGCCCTCCCACCACTACTACCACACAAAACGCACACAAATCCCACAAACTTAATTAATCCTAACACCACACAAACACTGACGCGCGTTTCGATCCCTCTACGGGATCATTCTCAAAGTTAGAGCACAACCGATGCACATGCGAACCAACGTCGTACTAATTTGTAAAACTATAAATAAACTAAATGTACCCACATTCGTATATTACCAAACTACCCTCTTATTTATAATTTTAATTAGCCATCAACAACTACCTTCATAAATTTTTCCGACTACAACAAAAACAAAGAGGGTTATGTATTTAACAAAACAATTTTACTATTCATAAAAATGGACACGCAACAAAGGTTCACCTGTTCGTTAATTATTGAAGCACTATTGTTGTACCTAATTATTTCCAACTGCTCTAAAACATCCAACCGTAAACCCTTTTCACAAAAATGCAAAACATCAAATGCTGCTGAATCCGACAATGAATGATTTGATTCTAATAAGTGTTTTGCAAAATTTGATCTATCTGGATGATTAAGCCTAAACGAGGCAACATGTTCCTTAAATCTTGTACTAAAACTACGACCCGTTTGCCGTTTGTTGTTTGCCGTTTGGGGGGCAAACGGGTCGTAGTTTTAGTACAAGATTTAAGGAACATGTTGCCTCGTTTAGGCTTAATCATCCAGATAGATCAAATTTTGCAAAACACTTATTAGAATCAAATCATTCATTGTCGGATTCAGCAGCATTTGATGTTTTGCATTTTTGTGAAAAGGGTTTACGGTTGGATGTTTTAGAGCAGTTGGAAATAATTAGGTACAACAATAGTGCTTCAATAATTAACGAACAGGTGAACTTGGTGTCATCACCTTTGTTGCGTGTCCATTTTGATGAATAGTAAAATTGTTTTGTTAAATACATAACCCTCTTTGTTTTTGTTGTAGTCGGAAAAATTTATGAAGGTAGTTGTTGATGGCTAATTAAAATTATAAATAAGAGGGTAGTTTGGTAATATACGAATGTGGGTACATTTAGTTTATTTATAGTTTTACAAATTAGTACGACGTTGGTTCGCATGTGCATCGGTTGTGCTCTAACTTTGAGAATGATCCCGTAGAGGGATCGAAACGCGCGTCAGTGTTTGTGTGGTGTTAGGATTAATTAAGTTTGTGGGATTTGTGTGCGTTTTGTGTGGTAGTAGTGGTGGGAGGGCTTGCATGCAAAACGTATATATTTCGCACAGGCTTGGTTAACTTGCACGTAAGTAGCGGAGTAGCAAGGTAAATATTTTGTGTACAAGTAATTCTGGTTGTTATAAAGTAAAACGCTGGATGTTTTGTGACTAATTCGAATCAAAATAGTCGTAGTTGAAGTCGTTTCGTAAGAACAATACAACAACAAATTCCGTATCCTTCGCAAATATCAGCTATAATAATAATTTCTAAACGGGACTGAAAATTAGAACACATAGAAAAATCCGGAAAGTAAAGCCGTAAAGCCAAAAGTAGTACCAAGTAGTGGGTGTAAAACTATTTTTGGCAAGATGCTCTTATTTTATTAAAAACACAGGATTCCAGTAGCAAATTGTATCCAAGCGGTCTTACAAATAACTCACAAACAAGGAACCAAGGCTATAACGATTCCAACCAAGTCCCCAGCATGATGGGACACACAATTTGGTCAGATAATTACACAATAACAGAAAGGAAAAGCCACACAAGATCTCACAAAGCACGGTAACCAAGACCATGCTTCCTTTGCGTCGATTCCGCCTCGAGGAACCCTAATCCGACCTCTCGTTGGAGGGAATCTGCTTGACGTACGTGACGTACTGTCACTGTCAAACGTCATCGCTCAAGATGGCGGCATCGTCCAGTGTTGCTACTGGGAAAATGAGGCTTCGTCACTTCATGGGTACAACTCTAACACGGCCTCTCCTGACGAGGCGTCGTCCTCGACGGCAGGTGTATCAGAAGGCCCAAACCGAGCAGCGGCGCTCGGTCAGCGCGCGGCAGCGGCGCTCCGTCAGCGCGCTGCAGCGGCGCTCGGTCAGCGCGCGACAGCGGCGCCCGATCAGCGCGCGGCAGCGACGGCCCGACAGCGGCTATGGGTCAGCGCGCGGCAGCGGCGGCCCGTCAGCGGCAGTGACACAGGGCGGCATGTGGGACGTCTGTGTCAGAACCTTCACTTTCATCAGCCGAAATACTGTAGAAACCATTAGAACACGTCAAGTAACAATTTATGACACCGTTGATTCACACACATATGCATAGTTTAGACAGAGACATCACTGAATCGCTTGTCCAGGTGATAGACAGAAGCATCACTGAATCGCTTGTCTCGGTTACAGACAGAGACATCACTGAATCGCTTGTCTCGGCCTACCTCCATGCACCAAGTATCGATGTCAACAACATTTGGGTTTTGACCCAAACATTAGAAACATAATAACGGTTCGATCTTACTTTAGTAAGCACTGATAGTGCTCTAATTAGACGATCCGCGCTCGGCATCGCTATACTGATTTGCTGGTGAGCCTGGCAGCGGTGGCGGCGACAGCGCCACGAGCGCGCATATCCAAGTGGCAGCGACGGCGCCACGAGCGCGCATATCCAGGCGGCGGCAATAGCGCCACGAGCGCGCCTGCGGGTGGCGACGATAGCGCCACAAGCGCGTCTGCGGGTGGCGCCGATAGCGCCACGAGCGCGCCTGCGGGTGGCGACGATAGCGCCACAAGCGCGTCTGCGGGTGGCGCCGATAGCGCCACGAGCGCGCATATCCAGGTGGCGGCAATAGCGCCACGAGCGCGCCTACACGCGCATCCAGGTGGCGACGAGAGCGCCACGAGCGCGCCAACGGGTGGCGGCGAGAGCGCCACAAGCGCGCCAGCAGGTGGCGGCGAGAGCGCCACGAGCGCGCCAGCAGGTGGCGGCGAAAACGCCACGAGCGCGCATATCCAGGTGGCGGCGAGAGCGCCACGAGCGCGCCAACAGGTGGCGGCGAGAGCGCCACGAGCGCGCATATCCAGGTGGCGACTACAGCGCCACGAGCGCGCCAACAGGTGGCGGCGAGAGCGCCACGAGCGCGCATATCCAGGTGGCGACTACAGCGCCACGAGCGCGCCAACAGGTGGCGGCGAGAGCGCCACGAGCGCGCATATCCAGGTGGCGACTACAGCGCCACGAGCGCGCCAACAGGTGGCGGCGAGAGCGCCACGAGCGCGCATATCCAGGTGGCGACTACAGCGCCACGAGCGCGCCAACAGGTGGCGGCGAGAGCGCCACGAGCGCGCATATCCAGGTGGCGACTACAGCGCCACGAGCGCGCCAACAAGTGGCGGCGAGAGCGCCCCGAGCGCGCCAGCAGGTGGCGGCGAAAGCGCCACGAGCGCGCATATCCAGGTGGCGGCGAGAGCGCCACGAGCGCGCCAACAGGTGGCGGCGAGAGCGCCACGAGCACTCATCCAAGTGGCGACGACAGCGCCACGAGCGCGCATCCAAGTGGCGACGACAGCGCCACGAGCACGCCAGGAGGTGGCGGCGAAAGCGCCACAAGCGCGCATATCCAGGTGGCGACGACAGCGGGAGATACCTAATAGTGAGGTCTGCTCAGAATAGCGAGGTCTGCTCGCACATGTTGTGGGGTCTGCCCTCAACATAAAACAACAAATATGCAAGGTCTGCTCGCACACGTGAGGTCTGCCCACAACATGAAACAACAAATATGCAAGGTCTGCTCGCACACATTATGAGGTCTGCCCACAACATGAAACAACAAATATGCAAGGTCTGCTCGCACACATTATGAGGTCTGCCCACAACATAAAACAACAAATTAATCCAATTTGACAGAGCCAAATGTCCAGCAAATCGACATGTGCAGAGCCCGCAGGATGCTAAAAGCTGGAATCATATTTATGGATGAAACAAAACTCAAATAGTTAAATAAAGAAACAGAGCCCTCAGGGTGTTTACAAGTTGTACACAGATTACACTGTTCGGTGATCCTGATAACAATATCTTTGGTTTAGTAGCAACGGCTCATCCATACATAAAGTGCACAGTCCCGTCCCTCGATGGGATTAAACACACAGTGGGACACTAACAACCAATGTACCGTCGCGATTGAAATTATTCGCAGAGGGTGGGTGAACGGTGGTAGGATCAACCACGCTAGCTCTAAGAACCATTAGTACTACCTTCAATATAATTATGCCACGTTAGAATTGAATTTAACATGTCTTGTAAGGTTTTCCTTTCACAATACGGCGTACGCGACCTGTGCTCGTGTCGATGCCGTCATGATTTGCTACACGTTAGGGTCGGTCTGACATTTTAGGATGCTACCATTAACCACACACAAAAACTGACCAAAAAGTGAGCACTTTTGTTCCTTGTTTATGGAAGTACGGAATGGCTACACTCACTTCGAGCATCCAATCCTTCAGCTAAAAATATTGTGCCTCACTTTATACTTGAATGGTACAGGTGAACAACCTTTCGTGTCGTAGGCAGTTCGTAGTACTTGTTAAAATCATGACAAACTTTCGTCAGGAAAGTGTTGAAATAGTTTGTCTCAATAGAAATATGAACAGCAAGTACTTACGCGTCTGTATGCCATATTTTTTTCACACGACAGTGACAACACAAAGATTTTACTGACAACAACGATACACAAGTTTTAGCTTAAATAGTAGGCTCAGATCCAAATCCCGCATCTGATTTTGGCAAGATGCTCTTATTTTATTAAAAACACAGGATTCCAGTAGCAAATTGTATCCAAGCGGTCTTACAAATAACTCACAAACAAGGAACCAAGGCTATAACGATTCCAACCAAGTCCCCAGCATGATGGGACACACAATTTGGTCAGATAATTACACAATAACAGAAAGGAAAAGCCACACAAGATCTCACAAAGCACGGTAACCAAGACCATGCTTCCTTTGCGTCGATTCCGCCTCGAGGAACCCTAATCCGACCTCTCGTTGGAGGGAATCTGCTTGACGTACGTGACGTACTGTCACTGTCAAACGTCATCGCTCAAGATGGCGGCATCGTCCAGTGTTGCTACTGGGAAAATGAGGCTTCGTCACTTCATGGGTACAACTCTAACACTATAATAATAAATAAATAATAAATAAATAAATAAATATCATGGGACAAATTACACCAATTGACCCAGTCCCAAACTAAGCACAAGGCTTGTACTATGGGTACCAGGCAACGGATAAACATACTTATATAATGTAGGTAAATACATACTTAAATACATACAATATCCATGACTCGGGCACAGACATTCGTATTCATCATACAAATGTCTGCCCCTACCGGGATTCGAACCCGGGACCTCTAGCTTCGTAGTCAGGGTCACTAACCACTAGGCTATCCGGTCGTCAAAAAATAAAATAGTCGCAAAAGTTTAGACCATGAAATTAATATTGAATTTATTATATTGAAGTTTTATTGCATTGTAAAAAAAAATAACCTGACCTGTTTGTTTTTTATTTGGGTCAAATATTGCAAGTCAAATTTGACCCACTTGTAGTGATTGAATAGCCTTGAAAATTGGTACACCTGTGCATGATGGGCCGGCACAACACTAGCGGACGGCGGCGAGTGAGGGACAGCACTATGTGTCAAATCGACACTACGTTGACAGAGCTCGAAAAGGAAGCATCAAATATTTAAATCTAACAAATTAATCTGTTTAATCTTCGTGATTAAACTACTCTTATCATCATCATCATAATTTTTTCTCCATCTAAATCATCTGCGGACACCCGCCCGGAGCGTTCATCCGTTCAAATGGATGATAATGCAAGTACAGTCAGCAAAACGTCACCCAAAAAGTTTGTATTAAAAAATGTCATTTTTTGGATGAAGCGAAAGAGGTATGTCAGGATCGTAGCAAGTGGAACAAAGCAGTCTCTGCCTACCCCTGTGGGAAAGAGGCGTGACGGTATGTATGTATGTATGTATTTTTAGCAAAAACTTATTTTTCCATGATATTCTCTAGTCTCGCCACGTTGACGCACTTCCTTAGCTCTACTGGTGCTTGTTAGCATCTCTTTTGAAAACAGTAGTTTATTATAGCAGCTATTTACATTCCGTACAGTCAGCAGTATAAAGTGAACCTTCGCGCTCGAACTCTTTTATCATGACGTCTTGAAATTATTTTCTGGTAGATTCCTCTTTTCCGACTGTAAAATTTAATTTGTACATGGAATGATTTCATAGTGAAATAAATTACTTTTTAATGTTTATAAACACCTTGTAAAAAATTGGCATTGTTAATACAACAGCGTTCTACACTGGCTCAAGTAATAAACACGAGTGTACGTTGCCTTTTTATGAAAAATAATTTTTACTCACGATTAACATGTGTTTTCTTTAATTACTTATTCCGTGCCGCGCCGCCGGGTTTTTTGGCTGCGGCGTAGACCTCTAATATGTATAACTAGCTTCTGCCCGCGACTTCGTCTGCGTAGAATTAGCATTTGACATGTTTATTGCTATCCCTCGGGAACTGTGCAATTTTCCGGGATAAAAAGTAGCCTATGTTTCAATCTAGGGTACCAGCTATCTTCGTTCCAAATTTTATCCAAATCCGTCCAGTCGTTTTAGCGTGAAGAAGGAACAAACATACACACTCACTCACTCACATCATCATATATCGTCACATCGTCACACACAACATCACATCGTCACAAACTTTCGCATTTATAATATTAGTAGGATGTATGTATCTTGTCTCACAAAAGGCTCTGTTCCAGGATTGCGAACTCAATATGCTGTATTCGAGCTGCCCTGGTGGTGACCCTCGGCCTTCGACATCCATGCTCTCCAAGATGATGGGGACAGAAATCTCGGCTGCGACGCGACTGAGGGCGCCGGAGTTTGTTGTTGCAATGTTCTTTCTGTATTACAGTTGAAACTTGCTTTTGATTTTTATTTGGACGACCTGATAGTTGTGGTTAAGTGACCCTGACTATATGAAGCTTGAGGTCCTGGCTTCGAATCCCGGTAGGGGCAGACATTTGTCGGTCATGGATGTTGTATGTATTTAAGTATGTTTTTATCTACATTAGTATGTTTATCCGTTGCCTGGTACCCGCATAGTACAAGCTTTACTTAGTTTGGGACTGGGTCAATTGGTGTAATTTGTCCTATGATATTTATTTATTTATTTTTACTCTTATCAAACTTGCTTTCATGCTGGTCTAGGTGCAAAGAACAAACATAGAATGTAGCAGTTGCTTCTCTTCCCGCACAAATCGTAAAAGACCATCGAGGGAATGGGCAGAAATCTTAGGAATCATGTTGTAAGCGATGTGGCTGGCAATCCCATCACTATTTTGATTCACTTATACTGATTATGATTGATTGATGTGATTTGATTTCCCTTTCCACCTATACGCCCACAATCATGCTAAACGTGGCCTTGGTCTTGTTACCTTTGGCTCTGTCTACCCCGTAAGGGATAAAGACGTGATTTATGTATGTATGTATGTGATATGAGTTTTGGAAAATCAAAATTATGTCAGTTAGCAACTGCAAATCGATAGCCTCTAGATTCACATTCTGATCGAAATAAACAATTTTTACTATAATTTCTATTCTGAGAGCCAATACAAAGTCACAATACGATTTGATATGAACATAAATAGGTATAAGGTTTCCGAGATAATTGCTTTCATGGTTCCTTGAATAAAACCGGTACAACCGGTACAACCGGTAAAACCGGTGTCCGCTTGTCGTGTAAGGAAAAAAGGGGTGTTCTGATGCTAAGGGGTGCGAATGGTTCAGTATGTGTATTATGATAGAATCATTTTGTGTTTAAAATATAGTAAAAACAACAAAACAAACTTATTGGTTAACTAGATTCTGCCCGCGACTGCGTCTGCGTAGAATTAGCAATTGACATGTTTATCGCTAAACCGCGGAAACTATGCAATTTTCCGGGAGAAAAAGTAGCCTTTGTTTTAATCTAGGGTACCAGCTATCTTCGTTCCAATTTTAAAGCAATTCCATCTAGTCGTTTCAGCGTGAAGAAGGAACAAACATACACACTCACATCGTCACAAACTTTACAGCAGTTCGGCACCAAGACTAAAAAATGCTACATAAATAATGTGTACTCATATTTATGTAGCCCCCCACAAACTCCAGTTCTTGTTTCGCTAGATTAAAACCAAACAAGACTGAAACATTCAAAATGTATCTCTAAAGAAAAACTTTGCTCAAACAGCCGTGTAACTCGACAATCTCGACGAGCGTATATCTCATTCGACATTCCGACTTATTCATTATTCAACTTAACTCCTTAACTTTCTTTAACGCCCGTCTCGAAAATTCTCTTTATGAAGCCCTACTTTAGAACAGAGTTCAGATTTGGCAACCCTAATTAAGACACCAGCCACAGATTAAAAAGATTCCGTACATGGTTTCTTCGCACTGGCAGCTTTACACGAATTTCGTCTTTACTTTTTTTATCTTTTAGGGTTGCCAGTCTTGATTGCTGCGTTCGGTGCGAGGGAAGGGTTGTCCTTTGACAGTGACACAAAAGTTGGAACATAAAACAAGGGATCGTTTTTCCCAGAGGCGCCATCTGTGCGCCCTCTAATGAATTAACTTTGAAAACACAACACGGCTTGTTGCCCGGGGATGCCGTATTGTATGTAGGTATTCTGGACTTAGCTAGAGATTTTTAAGTGAGTACTGTTTTTTTACAAACTTATCTCCCCTGGCAACAATGTGGAATAAACCTAAGGTCCTCTAACTTCATGATATTTAACTGTCCTATTTCAAACTTCAATTCTATCAGACATGAATAGATAAGGTAGACAAAAGCAAATATTATTAATCATTACACCTCTCACCACAATTATTCAGATAACTCGCACAAAAGCACCCAATCATCTTGTGACATTCATCTGACATTAATCAAAAGGGTATAGGTTCAATAGGGTGTTCGCTTAGGACACTAAAATACGTGAGACTAAAATATACTAGTCCTTTCGGTGTATTAGGGCTGTGGTAAAGGCAAAGACTTAGTGCAACGAACTGGGTATAGGTAACTTAAGTAAATGACCTGTTGTATGTAGTAGTGTACAGAACTGATATGGGACTTAAGTCATTTTTCTAATTTGGAACGTCAATTTGTCTATTCGCACACATTACTCACACATACGACGGATCATTTACTTAAGTTTTTCACCTATATGGATATGGATTAAAGCTTCTAATAATTGAGCTAAAGTAAATTTGAACTAACTTTCTCGTACTTTCATATTTCATCTGTCATTAAAATGTTCTCAAGTCTATTTTAAGAAAATGTTACACGTGAAAACAGTCTCAAAGTTTGTCGCGAGCATTATGAGAGTTCAGGGGCTGAATGAAAGAGATTTGGATAAAAGGCGCTAAACACCGCCTCTTGTTGCCGCCCTAGAAGTTGCAGGTGACAAACTTACAGCGTGTTATTATTATTATGATGATATTAATATAAATTCTAGCCATGTTGTTCATGCAGGACGTGCAGGAGTAATTTTCTCTCTATTCTCACACTATGTAATGATATGGTTTGCAATAATTATGTTACTGACGGCGAAAGAAGAGGATTAGCTGGCAGAAGGTGACGAACGGAGAAGTGCTTGACCGGGTGAAAGAAAAGCGGAGCCTGTTGACGACCGTCGCAAAAAGAAAAAAGATGTTGAGATACCTGTTACGACACGACGAATACATTAAGATCGAAGAGAAGGAAAGTGAAGGGAAGAAGAAGAAAGGAAGGCCAAAAATAACAGAAATTGATCAGGTGAAAGAGAAAGAAGTCGTGATGTCAAATAAGGCCTTGGAAAGGATTACAATGGAAATTACTCCACCAACAACAGCTTTACTTTTAATAGCCTCTTACGGTGTCCCACTGCTGGGCAAAGGCCTCTCCTCTCGACCTTTTAAGTTTAAGTGGAAAACAATATAATTATTGCAAAATTCTTACAGAATCTCTGTTACCGGGATGAAGCTCGGTAAACTCAGTAAACTGATTTCTTCGCATTCGTCGTCTCTTTCTTCCCTCATTCTGTACCGTTTGACAGAAATTAACGTTGAACACCTTCTAAGTGCGTTGACCAATATGGCTTCTGATTTTCTTCTCATTAAAAAAAAAATACTGTATACCATTATTATTGTACCATGCGCCATTTTAGACGTTAATAATTCAACGTCAGCAGCAAGTCGCATCGATATTTGGACGATTTGCGTTCCCGACAGCCGGGCCTGTTTGCGATATCCTCTGTTTTTCGCAGCCATTGCTCTTTGTTTAAAAAAACGAGCAAAAATCGAGGAAAGTTGGATTCGAAGGACCAAAGCGAGGGTGAAATGCAAACATTTTTGTTTTCCGCCAACGGACATTCAGATCTTTACCTTTATGTAATAAGCATTCTATAGGCTTAAATAATAATAAACAATAAATAAATAAATAAATATTAGGGAACTAATTCACACAAATTGACCTAGTCCCAAAGTAAGCGCAAGTAAGGCTTGTATTATGGGTACTAGACAACGAAATACATACTTACATAGAGATATATATATACTTAAATAGATAGAAACATCCATGACTCAGGAACAAATATTCGTGCTCATCACACAAACATATGCCCTTACCAGGATTTGAACCCAGGACGCTTGCTTCGCAGGCAGGGTCACTACTAACTAAGCCAACCACGTCGTCGCTTGTACGAAGCTCGCTGAAGGCGCAATGGAATTAGATTCCTCTTTCTGTATTTACCGGTCCGTCACACAGGAACTAAAAAACAACAAACTTTTGTAGTCGTTATTTATTCTATATACTGTGCCGTATCCACTGTGCCGCGCGGTCGAAGACTCTTTAAGCGGTCGGCCTATAGCCCTTATTACGAACCTAACCCGATGTATCGCGTTTCAGTTACGTAAACATTCCCCTAAATCTCTTTATTTATAGGTTCTTCTGGAAGTACGGTAAGCAGGTAATAAAATGTTAACAATATATACTCTTATTTATCCATAAAACCCCGGCAGTAACAATAACTTCTGTCCCAAGAAAATGGAATTGTTTATCTTTATAACAACGTGATTGAAATAAACAGTGTTTGCGTCATTATAGATTGAAGATGGCTAATGTCGCACTGTGAGACTGTGATTTGCCTTTGTTCCATGAAGAAGAAAAACTAGGTATTGCATAAGTTTTAGTGCCAGTCTTCTTCTTCTTCAGCCTGTGATCACCCATTGTTGGGTATAGATAGGCCTCTTCATGAGCATGCCATTCGCATCCAGCCGTTTCCCGCTATCTTTGCGATGTCATCAACCCATCGAGCAGGCTGTCTACCAACCACTGCGTTTCCTACCCGGGGTCTCCACTCAGCAACCTTAAGACAAGTGGCCATCTGCCATCTGTTCTGCGACTAATGTGGCCGCTTTAGTGCCAGTAATGCCAAGCAAATGAGCAAGTTGGTCACCTGAACGTCTAGCACGAGAGCACGCAAGAGTCGCGTCGCGCGCGATATAGATTAGAGAGTATATAAATATATAAAATTAAAGAGTATATAGATAGAGAGTCGGGTACCTAGTCTATCTCACGCGCGACGTGACGCTCGCCCGCTCTCGTGCTAATCGGGCTGATGATGAGCACCACCTAATGGACAACCGCAACATTAGAGGATTGCAGATGCGTAAGCCTAGATAGAGGGTCAACTAGGGTAGCTACCTCCTCTCGGGGCCCGTGCGCCCATCGGGTCCACCCATCAGTGGGTTTTTTACATGTTTCAGTAATTTCACCAGCTATATATTTCCCTTAAGGTCAGTAGGCTTATTGTCTAACTCGCCTGCAATCGCCATCGTGTTCATTTTGACAGTTCTTGTATGAATATGACAGCTAGCTGATTCCGATGCCAATTATCAGCCCATACATGAAACTTTCAAAATTAACACGATGGCGATTGCGAGCGAATTAGACAATAAGCCTACAGAACACAGCAATGCAAGCGCTCTGATTGTTACAGAATTTCTTCATGTTATTTCAATAATTTTTATGTAAGTAGACAGAACATTGCTACTACTATGAATATTCTTGCTTCCATACTGACCTGGGATGAAACAAAGAACTAGAATGTTATGTACCAGTTGCTTCTCTTCCCGCTAAGATGGTAAGCCCATCGAGGGAACTGGTGAAAATCGTAGACTGATGTTATTGGCGATGTGGCTTGCAACCCATCACTATTTTGAATCTCTTTCCACCTGCCCACAATCATGCGTGGCTTTTATGCCTTATTACCTTAGGCTCCTACCCCATGAGTATAAACGTGATTTGTTAATCAATTCTTACATTCAACGCATAGTGACTACTTAATTCAAGGCGTATCAGCAAAGATAACTGTTAGTACTCGTATGTGCTGTTTGGCGCGTTACAGAGTTATCGGAGACTCGACATGAACCCCAATACGCGCTGTGCGCGCTAGTTAAGTATTCTCTGTGAGTGAGACGACGCGGCGCAGTCATCAGCGGGGGTGGCTGTATGCGGGATGTAGCCAATCTGTTTTGTTTTGTTTTTGGAGTGAAAATTTCTTTAGCGGTGTTGGGCACTTTTTCGGATGGGTAAAATTTTTTAAACTCGCGTCAGGCGTAAGACGGAGAGAGTTTAAGTACCAGGATATCAGATCCTCTGAGAGCTTATTTTGAAATACGAATGAATCGCGATCAATTGAAGTGTTTTTTTTTGTTAAGTCGTAGAGCAAAAGTACTAGGGCATCAGCACATTGTTAGGGGTCTGGCAATATAGATAATACGTACGTATTTTTTTTGTAAGCGGCCAGTGCGGTACGCGTCTTGAGCGTCATGGAGGTTACAACATTAAAATCTGCTAAGCTGCTGTTTTCACTTCTGCCGGCCCTCCCGGAGTGCTACCTACCAGTCGCTTTTTTTTAGGACCCCATCGTTCGATGTGACTCGCACCTCTGAGTTTATTGGAATTCATGTGCGAAATTACATTTGGAATTTACCATGAGCTTTTCGGCGAAGGAAACCTGTACATATGTATGTATGTATGTATAACTCTTTATTGTAACTCTTTATTTCTCTCTTTTCTTTATATCTGTGAAGCGGAACTATAGCCCAAGCCCTCTCATTCTGAGAGGGCTTGGGCTATAGTGCCTGGGCTAGAGTGCCTGTGCCCAGCAGTGGGACGTGTATAGGCTGGAGATGATCGATGTGATGATTTTGCCAATGTCAAAGTCATATTCAAAAATCTTTTGTCAAAATGTCGGCAACGTCATACGGTACACGGTCAAAAGACCCCCTCCCGTCGGGCTCTTAGCCAACGGATAGTGATATCCCTCACAATCTGCCATAAAATCATTAATCGATGCCCAGGATGCACCGAACCAAGTACTGCTCTTCCCCCCGGACGGATTCAAAAACAAACCGCAGGCTGTTAACCGCATGCCGTAACTCGTCTTTGCTTTTGTAATTTTGACTTTTTATGTACATTTCAATCAAGTCTATTAGAGACTTGCACTCCATTCCCGAGTAGGTATAAGCAGTGACAATACAATACAAATGACTCTCTAAAATTCAACACGAATCTTGCGTATTTTTAGTTTTTTTTTAACTATAAGAGTTTTTAATGATTCACCGTTAAGTACATTCGAAATATTATAAACGGGATATGAACCGCGATTACCAAATAAAGGCTCAATAAAGGTAATCGCGGTTCATATCCCGTTTATAATATTTTTTTAACTGGTTACATTCGGTATAAACTCTTCTAATAAAGGGAGAAGAAAACGACCTGGTATCCGATACCCGGTTGAATTCATAAGTCGTTCCAACATTTACTTGCTAAGAGAGTCACGGAGCTATATGACCGTTTGTTTACTTAAGAACATCAAGTAGGAAGACTTTATAAATAAATTAATAGATTCGCTAGTAAGGGGACATCTACAAGATATCTTAGAGATATTGTGGAATATTTTCAGCAGGTGGTAAGGTTAATTAAATAGAAAATTAAATAGAAAATAGGCGTACCGTTCTGGCCGCTTACAAAAAAAAACCCGTAAAAAAGTGTGCTGAAGCCCTAGTACTTTTGCTCCACGACTCAACAAAAAAAAACGTTTCAAAAATCGAACGCGATTCATTCGTATTTCAAAATAAGCTCTTAGAGCCGTGGTCGTCAAACTGCGGCCCGCGGGACGCATGCGGCCCGCCTACGTTAAGGTGCGACCACACCGCCGCTTAAAAAACGGTGACGTTACGGAATCGCAACAAAATGTATGAAGAAACGGTGAGAAAACGTGACGCATACGATACGTCACTGCGTATACGCGGCGGTTTGGTCGCACCCTTATTTGTGCCGCCCGCGGCAAAGTTAATTGTTTCAAATAACGAAATAAGCTGAATACATAATATGTATAAGTGTGCAAAGGCTCTTGGAGCGCCTTCACGTACTCTGCGGCCCGGCCCTGGAACTCACACTGTCATATGTGGCCCTTGGTCAGTAAAGTGTGACGACCGCTGTCTTAAAGGATCTGATATCCTGGTACATACATAGACTCTCTCTCCGTCTTACGCCTGATGCGAGTTTAACATTTTTTACCCATCCCAAAAAGTGCCCAACGTCGCTAAAGAAGTTTTCACGTCAAAATATTTAGTTCGTGTTTCACAAATCACGAATGATGCTGCATTTCTCTGCTCCAGTTAGGATGTTGTCATTGTGAATTTTAATCGAAGAATGCCTATCAGTAAGATCCTTATAGAATCAATACTAATCTACTCACGAAAACAAGCCGTAAAACAAAGAACTGTATAAATAAACGTTATTGTATGTAAACAGTTCCCTGTCAACACCCCTGAAGCAATAGACATTTTGATGAATGACTGAATTTATTGCTATACTAGCTTTTATCCTCGACATCGTCGTCAAAAAATTTGGTCAACGCTATCCCGCGGGAGTTATATGTTTTCCGGGATAAAAAGTAACCTCCTTAATCTCTAAAGTATTCTTGCCAAATTTCATCACGGTCGCTGAACCGGTTCCGTGAAGGGGTCGCAAACAGATGGACAGAGTGAATCACTTTATCACTTCACTCACAGTATAATTATTAGTAAGGATGCGTTTTATTACTAACCTTACAAAATATAATTTACAATAAACGAAAAAGTTTGAGTGCCGGAGAGGATTCCAGGACAGACTGTATACTTTGAATCATTATTGTATTTTGTCCTACTTTGCATTTCAAACTTTATGTATTTTAATACGTACCTACTCCATCAAAGACGTGACGCCGTCATAAATACTAAAATAACTCTGCTAATAAAACATTTTTGTAAAAGCATAAGCTAGTATTTCTTTACAATAAAACAACAAACATAATGCACGTATACGCGAAATACGGGCGAAACTTGATTTGCAAAGAGTAAAAGGATGCAAATTTTTATATTCGCATAAGATTATATAGCGAATAAAAATTTGAATTAGATTTTTTTACACCGTGTTTACCCATAAACGGAGTAAGTGCAGAAAGATGTATCTTTTGTCTGCATTTACTTGAGTAAACTTGGTGAAGAAATTTTTACATCATTTTCATTTTACACAACGCAGAAAATTGATGATTTTACTATCCATAAGAATAATATTGGTCTTCTTCAACGAAAGACTGAGTGCTTTATGTTTTTTTTTTCTAAACAAACATCTCTAAAGCGCTAACTTTGAATTGACAAATAAATTGTAGGTACCTACCATAAGCCAAATTTTTTTTTATTATTTTTTTTTTTATTTGAATAGGAAGGCAAACGAGCAAGCGGGTCACCTGATGGTAAGCGATCACCACTGCCCATAGACACCCACAACCCCGGAGGGATTGCAGAAAATAAATAGTACTTATAGTCTATTTATTTTAGCTAGATACTAAATTGACAATTGCAAATGTCAAATTGTGAAATAATGATACCAGCTTCTATTGTTTAGTGGTGTACTCGAAACCATCGACAATGTTTGCGGTCTAAATACAAGAGGTTTGGTCATGTTATATTTTAAGAATAAAATACGATTGTATCATAGTCAAGCAAATTTAAAGGTTTATTACACTAGCTTATACATACAAAAATCTATACTAAATTTAATTTATCGTTAACTTTCGATAGTGGTGGCACATCACTATTTTTGAATTGCAAAAGACAGGCAACACAGGTAATGTCATTTTAGTATCTATATCTAGCTAAAATAAATAGACTATAATGCTAAACGTGGTCTTTAGGTTTTGTTACCGTTTCAGTCAACCCCGTAAGGGATAAAGACGTAATTTATGTATGTTTGTATGTATGTATAAGCCAAATATGCAATTAGCCACCCTATGGTCCATTCAGGATAACATTAGAATTTGGAATCAGTTTTCCACGAAGTTAAAGTGGCTAAAAATAATGATTGTTTGATAAATTGGATGAAGGTATTTTAATATTCGATATAATTTATTTTGCACTGGGTTTGGAGACGCAAACTAAAATTTTTTTGAATGTTTTTAGAAAATTAAATAGCCAATGGGACCATGTTGTTAAGTGTCCATAGAATACATACATTATTACTTTGTTTAAACTGGTTACCTACTTAATGAAAACACATTCAGAAATTTAATAACATTAACTCCGATTGCAAACTTTCGTTAGAGAGCTACAACAAATTCTCGTGTAAGTTTTTGGACATTTCTGAGAATATTTTTGTTTTTTGAGAATAATTTGCTATTTGCAATTTGCAAATTATTAATTTTATATTGAGTGTTCCTTTTTGTGTCCTAAAAATGGTAGGTATAATAAATATTATACCAGCATAAATTCCTTAAAGAACGGGTGTTAATTAGTCCCTCTTAAAACCCAATTGCTTTAATTCTCAGTAATCTTTAACGCGCTTTAAAACACTTTTTTCCTTTTACTTAATTTACATTTAATTTGAATTCTAGTCAAGAACGGTTTTTTCTTTTAATTGCCGTCTTGTTCTGAGATTGACAGGCTTGTTGTCATGCTGTTTTATAAATACCTATCTGTCGTTGGTAGGTATTCCTCGAGTCATTAATCGTTAATTAAAATCATCGGAATCATGTTATAGGCGATGCGGCTAGCAACCCATCACTATTTTGATTCCACTTTCCACTTATGCTCCCTTATTCATGGTAAACGTGGCCTTTAGGTCCGCCTGGTGGCCGTCGTCTCTGCATATCTTTCCCTGTATTAAAAGACATCTTTGGGCGCATGAGCGGCAAACTAACTAGGATTCAAAGTGGTCGTGCCGTGGCCGAAGTTGGTCGGAAGAATCACCAATTCATCTTCTTCTTATTTCAATATGGCCCCATCGATCAATGCGATGATATCGCCAATATCAAAGTAATAAATACAGTATTCAAATTGTGACAACGTTTTACAGTAGAACACCGGTCAAAAGACCCCCCCCCCCCCTGTCGGGCTCTTAGCCAAAGGATAATGATATTCCTCAGAATCTGCCAGGAAATCACTAACCGATGCCCAGGGTGCACCGGACCAAGCACTGCTCTTCCCGTCGGACGAATCCAAAAAGGAACCGCAGCTCTTGACCACACGCGGAGGTAACCCAACTCGCACCCCCATCATCATCAAGCTAAAGAAGTTTGTACTGTCACCGTCATGCAACTATTTGACAGAGGTCTACCGTTATGGATGTGGAAGACACGATATATATATAATGTACAGTCCGTGAGCTTTTAGAATGGCAATCGGGTTTGTCTCACTGTCTCACTCACTCTAATGGGTTTGATACGTGAATTGGCAGAGTGAGGGAAACATCAAGACATATCTAAATACCTGCATGGCATTCAAAGCAATCCGCAAGTTCAACTGTAATTTGGAAATCATTGAAAATCGCCTAACTACACGATATCAAGTTATCAACTCACTTTATTGCACCGACGGCTGTAAATACACACATAAAATCAAGGTCATAATAATAAATTATGTAACAACTCGAATAAAAACGTTATAAAAGTTACAGCCCTCCGAATAAACATAAAAATAATAATCTCACGCATTTCGATATTGCTGTAATTCGGGCATTTATTGCATTGTAAAATGTAGGCGATTGAAAGGCGAAATTGAAATGATTTTCATACATTTCACGTTGATATAACATATCCAATAACAGTTTCACTTCACTATCAATTCCACTATGCATAATCATTTAAAGTAATCGAATTGCCTCACCCAATAGTTATAATTAAGTTACTGTGAATGGGTGAGTATATCTTCCATGCTGGTATGGGAGTAAAGAAAAAACATAAAATGTACCAGTGACGTCTTGGAAAAAGGCCAGGTCAAGAGTACCCGGAACCGACGAGCATGTATGAAGAGATTGATGAATGTGGATGAAGCGAAAGAGATATGTCAGGAACGTAGCAAGTGGAACACAGTGGTCTCTGCCTACCCCTGTGGGAAAGAGGCGTGACGGTATGTATGTATGTACCAGTTGTTTCTCTTCCCGCGCAGATGGTAATCCCATCAAGGAAATTTTAAGCCCATGGGCGAAAATCTTAGGAATCATGGTTATAACCAGGGCCCCGATTTTTGAAAGCACATCACTCGAAAATACCACTCGAAAGTGGTATAAATCTGTTTATATCTTCAAAACTACGGCTCTAATCAAATTTTTGACTAGCCCACATGATAAATGAGAGCCGTAAGTATCTTCTAAGCTACTCGTATTTCAAATTCAGGGTGGATTGTGTTGTAATTGTAACTTAAAACCTCCCTTTTTGAAGTCAGTTATATCAGGGTCGTCTTATTTCATTGAAGCACAAGATTCAAAGAACATAAAAGATGTTTATTTCGCTTTGAAGCGGTGACGAACAATATTTGCCAACATAATAAACACACGCAAATTGAAGCGAGTTTTCTATTACGAGTATGAATAAAAATGGCGGAAGACGTAGAAAGTCGGACCTATACAGTCAGAAAATTGAATATAAACACACTTACTCGTGTGAAATGTAAACCCACTTGTTGTGATTATGTTAACTCAATGTTCGTGTTTCTTATAATTATTATTATGGCACGTGTTGTTTTTTAAACCAGATGTAGCCGGTTGTTTCTGTAGAAAATATCTAGGTGCATTTTATCGGTGGCCTTTGTTTGGATTTGTCTTGATTTGTGCAATCACCATTTTCGCTTCTTTCAAATGCACTGGGCTTACAAAAGTGTTCAATCAAGACCCAACCAGCATTGCAAAAATATTCCGAAACGAAGGTCCGTTAGGGTGCGACCAAACCGCCCCGTATACGCAGTGACGTGTCGTATGCGTCACGTTTTCTCACCGTTTCTTCATACATTTTGTTGCGATTCCGTAACGTCACCGTTTTTGAAGCGGCGGTGTGGCTGCACCTTTATGGTTATAAAATAAAATGTCATCTTCCATCTATATTCGTCCCACTATTAAGCACAGGCCTCCCGTCAAGCTTGGGCTTCTAGTTCCCACGCGGGACCAGTGCGGATTGGGAACTTCACACACCCCTGAATTGCCTCGCAGATGCGTGCATTACACACCTAAATTCCGAAAAACTCAGAGGTGCGAGCACGGGATTTGAAACCACGACCCTCTGCTTGAGAGGTAGGTCAAACCACTAGGCTATCACGGCCTAAACAAAATGTATGCAAAATTCTTTATCTCAATATGCAACCCCCAAAATTGAATCCATAATGCTTTGGAATACACCATAAAATTCAATGTTGCCAGCATAACGGCAACGCTCGGACTTTATGAGTACACTAAATCGCGCATAAAGTGTAGGTGTTAGAAAATTGACATCGGAAAAGTTTTGCTCTGCGTTTGTTAGGGGATAAATTTCTATCTATCTATCTCCAGCCTATATACGTCCCACTGCTGGGCACAGGCCTCCTCTCAGAATGAGAGGGCTTGGGCTATAGTTCCCACGCGGGCCCAGTGCGGATTGGGAACTTCACACACGTCATTGAATTGCTTCGCAGTTGTGTGTAGGTTTCCTCACGATGTTTTCCTTCACCGAAAAGCTCATGGTAAATTTCAAATGAGATATATATCGCACATAAATTTCGAAAAACTCAGAGGTGCGAGCCCGGGATTCGAACCCACGACCCTCTGCTTGAGAGGCCACAGGTCAAACCACTAGGCTACCACGGGTTTCATAATTCAGGCTTTCAGGGATAAATTTTTACCCCTTTATTCATAAACGCTCTATTGGCCTCTGCTAACTTAGCAATCGTTTGCCCTTATCTGTGAAAGGTAAATGTCAAAGTGACAGATAAGGACCAATGATTGCTAACTTAGTAGAGGCCTTTAGAGCGTTTATGAATAAGGGGGATAAGGTAGTATATAAATATTAGTTTGGCAATAAAAGGGGGGGTTATCGGCAAATGGGCAACCGCCAAGTATACTTACGAGTATACCTATAATGTTGATAGTTACTGTGATAACTTGAGTTTGTATGTACAAAAGTTTGTATATACAAATCTATTCACTGGCAGGTAATGCAAATATTTATAATTTGAATTGAGAACTCTGTTTAAAGTGAAAGTCAAAGTCAAAGTCAAAGTATCTGTATTTGTAAACATAGGTTGACTATATAGTATACAAAAGGTGTTATTAAGATATTTGGTATCACTATGTTTCGCCCATAGGCATACAAATAATTTGGCTTAATAATAATAATGAGCTCAATCTGCTCAATACAAAATTACAATCGTCAAAAAATATCAGAATAAAATTAGAATATATCAGTTAATTGAAATTAAATTAATCATAATAACAGAAAAATAAGCAATGTCAAATTAAATAAAATATCATACATTGAAAGAATAAAAAAACAAAAAAAAAACAAAAAATGACTGAATAAATTAAATATTTCACCTATAATAAAATTTAATTAAAAAAAATTAAAATTTAAAAGTGAAAGAAAATAAATAGAAAATAAAAAGAAATGTGATATAGTTATAGATGTAGGTATTTATTTTAGAGTGTTGCTGTGCCCTATCAGGGTTTATGTTTTTGGACTTTTATACATTAAGATCTTGTAAAACAACATAATTTGCAATAAACCATATGAATATGAATATGAAACAAAGTGTTTTCTTGGGCATTACCTGGACAGCTGCCTCCGAAGGCAGGACTGATGTATTAATCTAAGAGTTTGAAATTAATACATAGAAGAAAGCTTTTTAATGTTTTATTGATGCTCAGAGTGCTAGAGAACCCGTACTCTTCGTTAAACCCAGGAGTCAGAGCAAGTTAGAGTAGACCTGGCTACGCCCGCAGAGCCTTGCATTACAAACATAATTACATACGACGTCCATGACTCGGGTACAAAGATTCGTATCCATCATACAAATGTATGGCTAGGTGTAGGACCTCTAGCTTCATAGTCAGGGTCACTAAACACTCGGCTATTTGGTCGTCCAAATAGAAATAGAGATCCAATAATGACATGTTACGCCATATGTCACAAACGCCAATTGAATATGAACTCCATTCAGTTTTTCTAACGAGAGACAAATCTTTGATAGCTTAATTATGTCTCGGTTACTCGGGAGTCAGGACGACCGAATAGCCTAGTGGTTAGTGACACTGACTATGAAGCTAGAGGTCCCGGGTTCAAATCCCGGTAGGGGCAGACATATGTATGATGAATACGAATGTTTCTGCCCGAGTCATGGATATTGTATGTATATAAATATGTATTTATCTACATTATATAATGTATGTTTATCCGTTGCATGGTACCCATAGTACAAGCTTTGCTTAGTTTGGGACTGGGTCAATTGGTGTAATTTGTCCCATTTGTCCCATGATATTTATTTTTATAGTTATATGAAAAAAAAACTTATAATTGTTTATTAGGTATACATACCTATATATGAGATGAGATTCCCTATTGCCGAGAAAAACATCTGCCAAGATAAAAATATGATGCCGTAATGTTTTGTGTTAGCTATTGATTTCTCGAAGGTTTGACTCGCGTGGTCTTACATATTTCTTCGCGCTGCTCGCCGATGACGTTGATAAATTGTACGCCTGTTGGTACCTAGTGTTCTCTGTTAGGACTGCGTGTTTAACACTCACCCTTTTTGTAGGTAGTCTAACAAAATCAATGTATGTGTTGTCTGTTTTGGATCCTCAACTGAGTTCCGCTACCGTACCTACATCAAAGCCACCGAACAACGGTTAAATAAATAACGACACTGTCTTCTTCAACCTCGACATTGGCGGAATCATCGACAGTATAGATGGCGCTATTTCTTTTTTTAAATTTAGTTGAATTATTGAACACCTACCCCCTTATTCATAAACGCTCTGTAGGCTTCTGCTAACTCAGCAATCGTTTGTCCTTATCTGTCACTTTGACATTTGCCTTTCACAGATAAGGGCAAACGATGGCTAAGTTAGCAGAAGCCTAAAGCGTTTATGAGTAAGAGGTAAATGTCTAGTTTTCATTTAACTTGAAACGCGGTAGCGTGTCAGCCAAGTTTAAAGTAAAAGGAAGGAACTGACGGCGCAGCCGTGTGTTGTTTACATGAACCATTTCGAGCTGCTTTTCAACGAATTTCTTAGTAGGAAATCTCGCATTTATTCCTCTTGGGATATAATTCAATTCCACGATTTGACTTAGCTAGTTTTTACATGGGCACAGGGTATATTACGTTTGTCTATTACCTACTTTTTTAATTTCGTTTGTTGGTAAAAACTTGCAATTGATTTTTGATTGATCAGTTTTAACAATCTGTTTGACTGTCTAAATAAAACCTTGAAACACAAATTTGATCCACTCCTGGGGCCGTACCATGACGTCTTAATGCGTTTCAGTTTAGGTCCGCTCGCTATCAGATTCATACTAAAAGTGACACTTGAAACTTGAACTGCGTCGGAATTAGGACGTCATGGTAAGGCCCTTGTTGTTCGAATTGACTTAAAAACTATATATGCAGATGTATAGATGACAGTGCAAGTAGAATCACCAAAAATACAGCCATCAAAGGCTCCATTTTTTAAATCATACCTATAGGTAATTTAAAACTTTCTAATTCAAAATCAACGCAGTCTATTTAAAACATTTCAGAAAATTAACACGAAACTGGGATAAAATTTACATTTTAAACGGACAAACTTCAGTAGGTATCAAATCCTTTGCTAGCAACTCGACTAAATAAAAACCCTACGGTGCGATCCCGAAAGCCGTGACGGCGCCTCTAATATCTATTACGATATTAGTTTCATTTCACACAATTTGCTGGTAAATCTATATTTCAGAGTCCCGCTTTGCCTGGTCAGTGGCTTTATACATCTCTACTATAGACCAATGTATTTTAAGGTACGAACTTGCCTTGAGGACTTTTTACATCCCTTTTATAAAATGTATTAATTGAGGTAAGTTAAGTAGAATTTAAGTACTGTTGTAAATCTATTTTATTTTGAAAAAATGACTTTCTGCCAAGTTTCTTGCAGCGCATTCTTCTTGGCAATGATGGTCTTTCCGAATGCGCTGGTAGATTAAAAAAAAGATATATAAAAGAGCCCTTTTGGCGGCCTATTTGCAAAATAAACTTTTGACTTTTTGATTAAAAGACGAATGATAGCAATAGTGTAAAAGCTAAGATAAAAAAGTATTGGAGAAGCCAAGTAAACGTTTTTTGTTCATTGAAATGTACCCCTGCAAACACCTGATTCAATAAAATATAGATGAAAATAAACCTAAATCTAGATAAAGAACCAAACAAAATAAATAATGACCCAAAAACAAACGAAGATCGAAAAAAAGCCGAACGCAAACCGAACACCGAATGATTTTGATGCAAATTTTATTTACACAGATAAAATACAACGGCTAAGGATACCTTTCGGACAGTACCTGCCCGGGCCCAAACGCTATGTCATTGCGCGATTTACGGCTCCATACAGACGTCGCGTTAAATTTATTTGCCTTTTTTGCCTATACCGTGAAAACTCCTGACAGCTCATTTTGACGTTGACTTCCCTTTTTATCCGGAGTTAACTTTTACGGTGCGCGTAAGGGGATGTCCAAACTGGCCCGTTTTATAAAAGGCGACAAGTAACACTCTCATTTCGGTGTACAATCTAACTAATATTATAAATTTGAAAGTATGGATGGATGTTTGTTTGTTACTCAATCACGCCAGAACGGTCCAACGAATATGGATGAAATTCGGCACATAGATAGAGAAAAGTCTGGAATAGCACTTAGGCTACTTTTTATCTCGGAAAATTCCCGCGGGATAGCGATAAACGAATTCTTTGCAGACGAAGTCGCAGGCAACAGCAATAATTTCTTTGGCGTGTGTTTGGTGAGTCAGTTTCAACATTAAACTAACGTGAGACTCAATCGTAATAACACAAACGGATAACTCACGTATTCGTTTCGCTGCCGGGGCGAACGCTCCAAGAGGAAGGACTACGAACTAGTCCGAAACATGTCGAGCTTACTCGACTTTTATTCGTGAGTCCGTTTGTGTAATGTTTGCTGAGTCATTATGATTTACAATGAAATGATTCCACAGTGGTATGCGATTCAGTTTCTTTCGCTATATCCCGTGGAAACAATGCGATTTTTTCAATAAAAGGTGAGCTGCCCTTTGTCCATCCCCGGGACTGAAAATCGATATCAAATTCCAACTAAATTGGTTCAGCAGTTTAAGCGTGAAAAGGTAGCAGTAGGCTTATTGTCTAACTCGCTCGCAATCGCCATCGTGTTCATTTTGACAGTTAATGTATGGGCTGACAATTGGCATCGGAATCAGCTAGCTGTCACATTCATACAAGAACTGTCAAAATGAACACGATGGCGATTGCGAGCGATAGACAATAAGCCTACAGATAGACTGACAGAGACACTTTCGCCGGATTGAAATGATACTGTCACACATCGTTTTTAATCCAAATTAATACTTAGGACGTTTTTACCCCCACTGAATTATTGCTAAGCTACCGCGATACAAGATCTTGTGCAACCAAACTGTATTTTGATTTTCAAAATATTTACAGAAATATGTCTTAGCCCCGTTTGGTAAAAATGGGTCCAGCAGTTTGAAAGATTTATCAGCTCTTACCCAAATTGACGTAAAGCATTTTTGGAAAAACATTAGATTATTTTTTTCATTTACGGCTTGATTAGTCGAGTAGGTACTTATTTATATTTTTTTTTTAACTCTTACTGCTGCAGTCTGAACAGACCTTAATTGTGAGTTAACTTTCAGAGCACCCCTATACTTATTTGGTTTTATTTTTAGACTCCGTTGTGTCACCGGCATCAACCTTGATAGCGACGGGGTAAACAATCCAAGGGATGAGATGGGATTGGGAATGACACTTCAAGGAATTTAAGAGAAAAATAAAAATTGTTACCAAAACCCTCTTGACTCAAAGACCTCTTGTTGAAGGAGTATTTAATTTTTACGGCTGACAACCCATCACTATCATTTACTTTTCCGCCTATAATCATGCTAAACGTGGCCTTTAGGTCTTGTTACCTACTTTAGGTTCAGCCTACTCCGTAAGGTATAAAGACGTGATTTAAGTATGTAATTTATGTATGTAAATAATAAATGCAAAATCAGTAATCCGAGTTCTCGCACGAAGCGCTTCGCTTCATCTTTTATACTGCGGACTGCTAAGGAGTGGAATGCGCTACCGCCGTCTGCCTTTCCGGATAAGTATAACCTTGGACTATTCAAATCCAAAGTGAACAGGCTGTTACTGAACCAGTGAGCTACATCTTCGGCCTCATCTGCACTTACCATCAGGTGAGATAGAGGTCAATCGCTGGTTAGTTTATAATTAAAAAATAATAAAAAAAAAACATTTGATACATGTGTGACCCTGTGTATTATTTATTTAATCAAGGCCATTAACAGCATCCTCTCTAACCCAGCTCTCATAAAGCAATAAAGCATGTTAGAGGGGTTTAAGAAAGGCTTCCATTTTAAAGGCAGAGTCGAATCGCGGGCCACCTGCTACGCGGAGGCGATGTGGTAACGTTGCTGGTAATTTATAATTTTTCACTTTATTTAGACAGTAAGTAAGTAAGTAAGTAAGTAATGCTTTTAACATGAAACTACCGTCAGACTCAAACATAATTACAACAAACCGGATAACTCACGTATAAAAAGCCGAAAGAATGCTCCGACAATTGTTTCGGACTAATCCACGTTACGTTTTATACGAGAGTTATCCGGTTTGTTGCAATTAAGTAATGCTTTATTGTACAAATGTAAATAAATACAGTTCACAAAATAATACAGATAACAATAGTATATGCACAAAGGCAAACGTATCCCTATAAGGGATCTCTACCAGTTAACCTTTGAGTAGATGAGAGGAGCGTTAACGAGGGACCGACAAAGAGTGAGTTTAAAATTCCATATAGTGAAAGCCACAATAGAGCGTACTATATCTAATAACACATCATAAAATAAACTACTAAATATCATTACACACATGCATGCAGTCAGAGATCGCTGTCATTACTTTTCATTTTTTTTTATTTTTTTTTTTATGGGAATAGGAAGGCAAACGAGCAAGTGAGTCACCTGATGGTAAGCGATCACCACTGCCCATAGACACCCGCAACTCCGGAGGGATTGCAGATGTGTTGCCAACCTAGAGGACTCAGATGAAATGCCTCTTGTGCCCGTAATTTCCCCGGCTGTCTTACTCTCCACACCGAAACACAGCAGTGCAAGCACTGCTGCTTAGCGGCTGGATTAGCGAGTAAGATGGTGGTAGCGATCCGGACGGACCTTGCACAAGGCCCTACCACCCGCAAAATCATCATTCTTTTAAATCCTTCTGCTCCTATGTATCTTTTCCGAGCGTTTCACTTGGCTGCCGGTAGCCAGCATCGGATAAGGTCGAATGCTAATCTCCTTTTAGCATGTGCTGATGATGATGATTATGAACCACTTGAGCAGTTATTTTGCTAACGGAAAAATGCGGTGTCTCGTGCACTTTTTATTTTGTATTTTTCAAAATTTACATTTTTTTATCGCCATATTTTGCGAGATCCATAATTTTAATGAACAAAAAATATTTACCTCGTTACACCGCTACCAAAAGATTTTTTTCTTTTTTCATTGTTATAATCTAGGGAGCGTAACTTTGGTGCCGATGACAGACATTATAATGTCAAGCTACATGCCTACAGAGTGTTTTTAATTGACAATTGATTAAAAACAAGATTGTTAGAATCATAACAAATTTATATAAAATCATCCTATATGTGAAAATAAATGCATCATAATGACGTCCTTCGCACCGCACCAAAGTTAAGTTTCCTGATTATTATTTTTCATGTTCAAAAAATCAATACGGATGGTGAACGAGACAAAATTTTAAGTCATACCTAGGTACAATGAAATATCATCGTAAACTCTTGAACTAAGAAAAAAAATTAATTAATTCAAACATAAAACAGAAATTATAAAAACATGTTTTGCAGAGCGGTGCGTATGCCTTCTAAATTGAAAACCCTCAATTAGTCCAGGAACTTTCTCATTTTAAAACAAAACCAAGAAAACAACTTCCTCAAAGTTATTTTGGAATGACAATTGATCTAAACTTGAGTCAGTGTGCGATTCATCCAAAAGTACACTCATCAAATCTGACCAGGGATATTTTTTATCTCTATATAGACAGTTTTGAAGTCATTTCAATTAGGCATAATTACTACCGAGTCAAAACATCAAAAAGTCAAAAGTCAAAAGTTTATTTTGCAAATAGGCCGCCAAGGGCTCTTTTACATGTCTTTTTTTTAATCTACCAGCGCATTCGGAAAGACCATCATTGCCAAGAAGAATGCGCCGCAAGAAACTTGGCAGAAAGTCATTTTTCAAAATAAAATAGATTTACAACAGTTCTTAAATTCTACTTAACTTACCTAATAATACAATTAATACATTTTATAAAAGGGATGTAAAAGGTCCTAAAGTTAAGTCCGTACCTTAAATTACATTGGTCTATAGTAGAGATATATAAAGTCTCTACTGGTCATCAAATTTGTCTATGGATTTATTCTAAGGCTTTTTGAAAGAAATCATCATCATCATCTCCAGCCTATATACGTCCCACTGCTGGGCACAAAAAAATAAAGAAAGAAATAATATTGAAAGAAATAAAGAAAGAAAAAAGACATTTATTCAATTTGCAAGACACACAAATATAAGAGCATACACACAATTTTATAGAAAAGAAACATCAAAAAAACCAGACATAAAAATGTGTGGTGCGATGTGGTGGTGTCCGAGGGTGGTGTGTGTGTATTTTGGATGTATGTATGAACCATTTTAGAAAAAATATTCTCACAGTATCCTACCTCAGTGACTGCATGAGCTAGGTTTAATTCCATGCAAATAAGGGTCGCGGAACTAGTGGCATCCGGGGAATTACAATATCGCAGGAACAATGCAGCTCTGAAGCTGCTGTCTAGCGGTAAGAGGATTTAACCAATAGAGTATTAATAACATACATAAATCATCTTTATCCCTTCCGGGGTAGACAGAGCCTAAGGTAACAAGACCTAAAAACCGGCCAAGTGCGAGTCGGACTCGCGCACTGAGGGTTCCATACAAATTCTTTAAGTTATTATAAAATCCAGTCTTAGCAGAGCCCTGCTCTTATGCAAAATATAGGCAGTGTGTGAGGTCATTTTATATTGGTTATTATATAGACAAACAAATATTAAATAAAAAAAAACTACTTTACTAGATCTCGTTCAAACCAATTTTGGTTGGAAGTTTGCATAGTAATTTACATTATATATTATTTTTAGTATTATCATTCCCTTATTTTAGAAGTTACGGGGGGGGGGGACACATTTTATCACTTTGGAAGTGTCTCACGCGCAAAATATTCAGTTTAGAAAGAAATGATATTGGAAACCTCAATATCATTTTTGAAGACCTATCCCCACACGTATGGGTTTGATGAAAAAAAAAATTGAGTTTCAGTTCTAAGTATGGGGAACGCCAAAATTATTATTATTTTTTCTATTTTTGTATGAAAATCTTAATGCGGTTCACAGAATACATCTACTTACCTAGTTTCAACAGTAGCTTTTATAGTTTCGGAAAAAAGTGGCTGTGACATACGGACGGACAGACAGACAGACATGACGAATCTATAAGGGTTCCGTTTTTGCCATTTGGCTACGGAACCCTAAAAAGGCCACGGTTAGCATGATTCTGGGCGTATAGGTGGAAAGGAGAATTAAAATAGTGATGGGTTGCTAGCCTGATCGCCTGAGATGATTCCTAAAACTTAAGCCCATTCCCTCGATGGGCTTTTACCATCTGCGCGGGAAGAGAAGCAAATAAACATACTAATATTAACACGTTTAGTTATTAGGTCCCATGCTAGGCGTGAAAGTATAGATTATTTATCTTTCGAGGGTGCATCCGTGCTGAGCTCGCAACGTCGCATTTTTGGTGATTTTTTGCGATTATTTCACAGAAATTGAATGAAAGTATCAAATATCCGTCTGTAGTGCACTTCGTTTTTAGTGTATCAATGTGTCTAATGCAATAATTCATCGTTATGGACTTTTACTTTATTATTAAACGAGATATAGTATTTTATCCCTTTAATACTTAAATAAAAGTCCATCACCATTAATCATTGCATTAGACACATTAATACACTAAAAACGAAGTGCACTACAGACGGATATTTGAAACTTTCATTCAATTTCTGTGAAATAATCGCAAAAAATCACCCAAAATGCGACGTTGCGAGCTCAGCACGGATGCACCCTCTTAACCGTTGTTGCCCTGGATGCACTGGCTCAACCCCCCCCTCCTCCACCCCTTAAGGCTCCGGGAACCGTAACGCTCGAATACTATCGAACAAATTGATTCCTGACGCATCGTGGAACCTTGTCGCAGTAAATGTGACGTTAGGTACATTTAATTGGCTAGGAAAATTATTGTGACGTTTTCTGTGATAATGTTCCACGGTGGGTACATTAATAATAATAAGGTTATCTGACTAACCCCTATCATTAGTAGGTATGCAAATTTAATATAATCTCTGTATAAACTACGTTAGAATATTGGTTACGGATATAGGTATTAATTACATGAAGTGTGAGTTGGGTTAAGGGTTGATGCCTCGAAGTCCTCATGAAAGTTAGGTATACAAATAGTAACATTTCAAAGCGACGCTGAAAATTAGAACACAGAAAAATCCGAACAGTAAAGCTATGGCCGGGAATCGAACCCGGATCCTCATCATTCCGTGTGCCACCTATTCCGCTACACCACCCATAGCAGGTAACCTGCTTAGTTGAAGAGTTCCCACTACGGAGACGATCCTGGCTGGGTCATCACAACCCCACTACCAGAATTGTTGTATTGTCATCCAAATTAATCAAGTATGCAAAATTTCAGCTCAATCGGTTGAAGATAATAATCTGCTTAAAAATTGAGTCGTAAGATTCCGGAGCCCCTCTTTTGCCCGAATTTCATATGCCATAATGTAATGTTTGCCATAAATGCCCCAAATATTCCAAGTGATGCATGCATAGATGTGGCTAAAAAAAAAGCTTTCTAGTATTATATAATTATCATAATAGGTACTACCAAATATTCTTACATGGATACAATTGTTAATCTTAACTATTGTTGCATGATTGCTGATTTTTACTATTTTACTTTGTCCTTATTGTATAATCTGTCTGTATCTCTAAGCGAATTTGTTATACATTGTTCACTGCGCCTCTTTTTATATATTATGCAGATCGCCGAAGTCGGAGAAACTCAAACTCAGTCCCCCAAGACACAGGTCTTTACCTAGTTTGGGGGTCGGAATTTTTTTTGACACTTCATATATGACTTCTCGGTACATCTGATAGTCCCTAAGTACTGTAACTTGCTTGGTTTTTTTTCTTTTTTTTTTGATTGTACAATAAATCATTTTTATTATTAAAAAAAAAAAATGATCATTTGCCATAACCCTTTTTTTCTCTGAAACCGTATTTTTTTCAGGAGAATTGCAATAGCAATCCTGTAGAACTCTATAGGTTAGGTTAGGTTTGTTTCATAACAATCCAGAATAATTAACAAATAAAGAGAAAAAAGAGTTATGGCAAATGATCATTATGGCAAGCAATACATTTATGGCAAACTAGCTGTTGCCAGCGACTTCGTCTGCAAAGAATTCGTTTATCGCTATCCCGCGGGAACTACGCAATTTTCCGGGATAAAAAGTAGCCTATGTGCTATTCCAGACTTTTCTCTATCTATATGTCTAATTTCATCCAGATCCGTTGGGCCGTTCTGGCGTGATTGAGTAACAAACAAACATCCATCCATCCATACTTTCGCATTTATAATATTAGTTAGATGAAATTCGGGCAAACGATAGAGACCCGTAAGATTCTACCCTGACAAACTTACTTATACATACGTAACATACATACATAATAATAGCAACTTTTGGCCTCGAACGCGACCAATATGCTGGAAATGACACTTTCGTTTCTCTAAGAGCAAAGGTTTTTTTGCTGAGTGCTGTATTTCTCTGTATCTCATGTAGGTAATAGCATAATTATCGTGACGCCTCTTTCCCATAGGGGTAGGCAGAGACTAATCATCATCATTCGGGCTTGTTTCAGCTTTTAGTGATATAGTAACGTGATGTAATGCCCTTCCTGTAGACCTAAGGCGTGCTAAAACTTTACCTATTTTTAAGAACCAGCTCAAATCTCACTATTTGTCACTAATTGAATCCACTTCCTGTCTTTAGTCCTATTTCTTTTCTTTTTGCTTTGATCAATTCCTTTTCTGTTATATGGCCTTGTTTATACTTTTCGTTATTATACAATAATGGTATGTGTGTATGTATATATGTATTATTTTATTTATTTAGCTATGTATTATATTTATGTTAGTATTGTTTTATTATCCCTGCGTTTCTCCTGTCTATTTGTTTCCGCCACCTACTTAAACTGTCTCCAACTTATTTCTCTATCTTAATGGTTGTCTGGTAGAGATCGCTATTAAGCGATAAAACCGCCTATTGTATACTTTCTTCTTTGTTTCTGTATTGTTTTGTACTGATTTGTGGTGTTCAATAAAGAGTATTTGTATTGTATTGTATTGTAACGTTTTTAGTGGCTTTTTTTGCGGCGCATATCGATACCTTTAGGTTCAATTGGCGTAAAGGACAAAATGCTACTTTTCAGGAGAAGCAAAAAACGTTTTTTTTATTATTAAAACCTTTGTATTTTTTTTATTTGTGGACCTATTTCTTCGATGCATATGACAAAAGTGCTTAGAATTCTTCTCTCTACGCAGTAGAATGGTAACCACAACGATAAATAGCATACTTTAGAAGTTAAGTGTCCTTTACACCCCGGAAAAAAGCGTCGATAGTCTCTTACGCCCCGACCTTTTTAAAGAATTCAAAAGTTTTGAGGTTGTAAAGGTCAGTTTTTTATAAAATTATACAATTTTCGGGTGTATAGCTCACTATAATTTAGACGTTTTATGTTATTTTCCTTACATAACCGTAATTAAAGGTATCAATGACGCAAAATATTTTACTTTTGGCTAAAATGTACCTTTGGGAATTATTATATTTTTAATTTATTGGTAATGTAGCATTCAAATGTCATTAAGAGGCTGACAATCATTTGTGTCTTTATTTGCAAAGACTTTAGACGCACGCTACGCTGCCAAAATAGTTTCTTCTCTATCACTAACAGACACTCGAACCATATGTGTGAACAGTGGCACTGCTCATAGTCATTGAGAAAGAAGAAAAAAGAAGAAAGAAAAGAATATTGTAAATGAAAGCACGAATTATAATAATTGTAACAAAATGTTTGATCATTATAAGTATTAATACGTATCATAAACATTAATAAGTACGTCACTTCTATTTATCATTTAACGCAACCATACACAAAACGAAATCGTTATAAGTTCAATTTTGTATCATTTAGGTACCTATAGATTATGTATTTTGGTGTTTTTTGTTAAATATTGCTAACAAACGAATATTGCTTTCAAAATCTGTCTGATAAGGTATACCTATGTTTATACTTGTTGGCAATTAATGATTTCAGTTTATGTGAGCAATAACTAATGACAAATTGTACATGAAATCTTCCAATGACACTTAGTTGGATTGAATCTAATCTAACTATCTAATCTAATCTAATCTAATCTAACTAATACTATAAATGCGAAAGTATGGATGGATGGATGGATGGATGGATAGATGGATGGATGTTTGTTTGTTACTCAATCACGCCAGAACGGTCAAACGGATCTGGATGAAATTTGGCACATACATAGAAAAAAGTCTGGAATAGCACATAGGCTACTTTTTATCCCGGTAAATTGCGTAGTTCCCGCGGGATAGCGATAAACGAATTCTTTGCAGACGAAGTCGCTAGTAACAGCTAGTAATTAATAAGTGACGTGCTTAATATTTGTGAGCTCTTAGATACTTGATTTAAGATTTATAATATTTGGACATTTTGTTACAATTATGACTATTGTGCTTTCATTTACTACACATAGTCTTACCCTGGGTAAATCTACATGTTTTATTACATAAATAATCGTTTATAAATATACCTAACTAAACTGTTTAAAATATGTATGTTAAATGAAATTTCAATGCTACATAACTAATAACATACATATTATTAAGATAACGATTGCTAACGTTTAACTTTAGCTAATCTATACGACACGTATAAATACTTATAATTATAAAGAAGAATACATATATAACATACATAAATCACGTTTTATCCCTTACAGCGTAGACAGAGCCTAAGGTAACAAGACCTAAAGGCCATGTTCAGCATAATTGTGGGTATAGATGGAAAGGGGAATCAGCAATTACAGTTATTTAAGAACTACTTAGTAAGTTACAGTGAACTATACACCCCAAAATTGTATAATTTTATATAAAACTGACCTTTGCAACCTCAAAACTTTTGAGTTCTTTAGAAAGGTCGGGGCGTAAGGGACTACCGACGCTTTTTTCCGGGGTGTAAAGGACACTTAACTTCTAAAATATGCTATTTTTCGTTGTGGTTACCATTCTACTGCGTAAGGAGAAGAATTCTAAGCACTTTTGTCATATACATCGAAGATATAGGTCCCCAAATAAAAAAAAAATTAGCTTAAAAAAAAATATTTTACTTCTCCTGAAAAGTAGCATTTTTGTCCTTTACACCAATTTTATTGAACCTTAAAGTGTCGAATTTATAGAGATACACTTACTTTCTCATCAAAATTAGACCAAAGGATTTATGTTAGTGTCTTAATCAGCTCGTATAATCCAAGAAATAAAGATCTATTTGTATATACGTCCTTTACGCCGTAGTTTTGATTTGGTATTAAAGTATAATGTATAGAAGTAAAGGTCGTAAAGGACAAATAAGTAAATTCAGTCCTATAAAAGTAGGTCTTAAAGGACAATATGGTAAATTTAGCTTTATATGTCGTTGTTTATAACTTCATGATTTCCTTTACGTTCCATGTGATTTCAGGTTTGTTACTTACACCCACAAAAAAAGCACATTTTGGTGATAAGTGATCCAAAAATATGGGGCGTAAAGGTCAAATTTTACGAGATATCAAAATTTTAAGTATACAGTTCGATAGAGCTTAAAATTCTGAACAAAACTGTATATTTAACTCATTTTCGGCATTTTGTCCTTTACGCCAATTGAACCTAAAGGTATCGATATAACAAAATCTGGTAAGTTTGTTCAATCTCATCCAAAGTCGTCCACTGTTTTCAAGACATATTGCTGGTCTAGTGGGCAATAACCTTTACCGCATAACATCACATTCATGCACTTCCCAGACAATATGTCTTTTGAAATACGGATCGTTCACCTAACAATGCATCCCGTAGAACGAGGATCACCATACGTTCGGATTTTTACGGACATAATAAAACATCAGAAAATTCGAGATTCCGCTTTAATTTACTTTTGCTTTCTTAGTTTTATTGTGAGCTCGTAAGTCTCGTGAAAAAATATCCTAATTATAACTTTAAAATAAATTACATTTTGATAACGTTCCAAATAGATATTTTTTTTATATTTCAAAAAACTAGGTTAAACAACAAAGAGAGCGCGTGCGAGAGCGAGGTGGCTATCGAAGCAGAGGCAGACCAAGGAGGAGATGGCGGGACGATTTGGATGCGTATCGAAAAGGGTGGCAGGAGCATGCATTTGACAGGGACGAGTGGCAAAAAGAAGGGGAGGCCTTTGCCCAGCAGTGGGACACTATAATAGGCTATTCTGTGCAGAAGGAGCTGCGGGTAATATAAGTAGCTATTACAGTCTATTTATTTTAGCTAGATACTAAAATGACATTACCTGTGTTGCCTGTTTTTTGCAATTCAAAAATAGTGATGACCTTTAAATTTGCTTCATTACGATACAATCGTATTTTTTTCTTAAAATATAACATGACCAAACCTCTTGTATTCTGACCACAAACATTGTCTATGGTTTCGAGTACACCACTAAACAATAAAAGCTGGTATCATTATTTCACAATTTAACATTTGCAATTGTCAATTTAGTATCTAGCTAAAATAAATAAACTATAGTAGATTATAATTTAAATCTGCGCGTACGAATTCACAGGCGCAGTCTGCTAGTATTTTATAAATATCCGGTTTTTACTATTCTTTATGGTAACCCTACAAACTTTTCAACTCTACTACAACGGAATGAAGTCTACGATCCCTCACTAAGTTCTATTCAGAACCCAGCAAACACTCGGAGCCTTGTGCAAATATAAATAAGGGCGAGTTCAGTTTAACAGTTTGTAAGTAATAAAGACTAGATCAGAAGTCTGGAATCTCATTAGCGGTTGACCTAAATCGATGGGGGAGGGTAAATGCACCGTTTTGCGGTCTTCGTGTAATCAGTGGTAATACTCGCGTGATTAACATTAAATACGGCTTTTACCTTGTTGCAAATGTGTTCTTTTCTAACTTCTAACTAATATTATAAATGCGAAAGTATGGATGGATGGATGGATGGATGGATGGATGTTTGTTTGTTTGTTACTCAATCACGCCAGAACGGCCCAACGGATCTGGATGAAATTTGGTGCATAGATAGAGAAAAGTCTGAAATAGCACATAGGCTACTTTTTATCCCGGAAAATTGCGTAGTTCCCGCGGGATAGTGATAAACGAATTCTTTGCAGACGAAGTCGCTGGCAACAGCTAGTGTTTAAATAAAATGAATAGCTCTTCACTAAATATATTATTACTAGCTTTTGCTCGCGACTTCGTCCGCGTAGACAAAAATTATTTACGTTGCATCTCTACGCAGCTACGACCTTTGACATGTTTATCGCTATCCCGGGGGAACCATACAATTTTCCGGGATAAAAAGTAGCCTATGTGCTATTCCAGACTTTTCTCTATCTATGTGCCGAATTTCATCCAGATTCGTTGGGCCGTTCTGACGTAATTGAGTAACAAACAAACATCCATCCATCCATCCAAACTTCAGTTAAATGAGAGTACTAGCTTTTGCCCGCGACTTTGTCTGCAAAAAATCATTTGTGTTTGTTTAAAGATGAGATAAGATGAACCTTACTATCATAAAATTTCTAAATGACACTGAAAATTAGAACACATAGAAAAATCCGAAAAGTATATAAAAAGCTATGGCCGGGAATCGAACCCGGGTCCTCGTCATTCCGTGACGCGTGCTATACCCCTACACCACCCATAGCAGGTGAGTAAGCTTACTATCATAGGCTGGGTTGTATTGATAATAATTTCGCGCTAATAAATTAATTTGTTTGGCAATCCTGATTTTCTCTTCAAACGCCACGCTTCTGCACTGCACCTTTTTATTAATATTCGATATGGCAACCCAACTGGTTTTTACCAATAAAAGTTTATTTAATCTTCACGTCGCCCGGAATATTTGGGACGGTATTAAATTCTCTACATAGCCCCAAATTTGCGATCTGCGAATGTTTCATAAACTCTTTCTTATTGGTTTTGTTGGACTGCGCTTTTTTTAGTGATCCTTATCCAAAGGTAAAAACGGGACGGAGTTTTATAATTGTATGGCACCTACCTTTAATGCGTTATTCCGACTCGCACTTGGCCGGTATTTCCCGTAGTATCTAACGGTTGTTGTTGCCAGTATCATGGTGTAAGTTGCTTGTTGGAATTTCCAAACACTAGGTTTTTTAGATTTCCATGCTCTCTAAGAATAACTTTAAATTCCAATTTTCAAAAACGTCTATGCATTAATCGAGCACCTAGTCATATGTAATTAAATTAAATATATATATATATATATATACTATCTGTTGCCAGCGACTTCGTCTGCAAAGAATTCGTTTATCGCTATCCCGCGGGAACTACGCAATTTTCCGGGACAAAAAGTAGCCTATGTGCTATTCCAGACTTTTCTCTATCTGTGTGCCGAATTTCATCCAGATCCGTTGGGCCGTTCTGGCGTGATTGAGTAACAAACAAACAAACATCCATCCATCCATCCATCCATCCATCCATCCATCTATCCATCCATCCATACTTTCGCATTTATAATATTAGTTAGATATATGTCGGAGCGTCGTTACAATAACTAAACTTATGATACTAAAGTACTTTGTTGAATGTACCCTCATTAGTTATTGCTTTTATGAAACGTCAAGCGATGACAACTGGTCGTTGTCGGGTATCGCTTGGGGGTGGTCTGTGCTTGGCTCAGTTGCAACTACCTGCAATGTTAGTTAAAATGACAGAATTACATCTGGTGACAGTGGGGAGCGGAAAGCATTCTTGATCGAGACTCGGTGGAGCTCAGACGTCTAAAGCCAGTCAGTGGGCGCAAGCACAGAACTCTCCACGTTTCGTCTATTAGAGTGTGTGATCGTCCTGAGTCTTTTGTGTAAGCGCTATTTAAATAAAGACTGGCTGTACAAGTGAAACAGGTGTGCTGTTATTTCTATCTCATTAATGTACCTTGAAGATGGCCAAGACGATGACCTAAGCTCGGCTACGCATAAAGCTCGGTTGAATCCTGACAGACCAACCTGACAGTTTATCCATCCTTTAGTCTTCGACATATATATATACATATATATATATATTAAATGCCAAAGATGCCTTAGGTACAACATTTTGAAAAAGGAATGACACTCTATAACTTCTGGACCTATATATTTTTACCAAACATGGCTAAGAAGTTACCGCAATGGAAAAATGGCTTTCAAATAAAAAAATGTGTCTTGCTAAATGAATAAAATATCTTCTTCTTTACAACTTTTTTCTTTTTTTCTTTACAACGGCCCATTTACATGCTCAAAAACTTTACATCTTCATAATACTAACTAACTTCATAAAACTAAGCTCCGTGGTCTCTTGGAGCTATGAAAAAATGTTTTTCTAAAAGCGCTGGTTAAATAAACTCATGTGGGAGAACTTTTTGTAACAGAATAAATTTATAAATTAGTGTTCTTTTTTTTATCCAAATTCCAGTTATTCAGAGTGATGTTTCGCATTGAAATCGGCAAATGAGGCAATTTGTCAAATTGCTCGGTTGTTCAATTTTACCTATTCGTAAATTGAAAATTATTCTAGTAATGTTCATCGAGATTTTCCCAGCAGAGTTATTAACCACCTACCGTGTGGAACACAACAGGGCAATGACAGTCAACGGCTGTATAAGAAAGTTAGAATAAACGTCGTCTAAAGTAATTATTACATACGATAAAACGCGACTTTATCCTGATTCTTTTATTTGTCTTTATCCTAATGTGTGTCTTGCAAAAAGAATAAATGTCTTATTTCTTTCGTTCTTCTTTCTTTCTTCTTTCTTTCTTCTTTCTTTCTTATGACCTGAGGTAACAGACATATCAGAACACCACGTTTAGCATGATTATGGGCGTATAGGTGCTAAGGTGAATCAAAATAGTGATGGGTTGCTAACCGCATCGCGTATAACATGTTTCCTATTGTCGCCTCTCTATGGGCTATTACCATCTGCGCGGGAAGAGAAGCAACTTGTATATTCTGTTTTTAAAGTTTTAACACCAAAAATATGAAATTACCGAACTTCCCGACGATATCCGAAGAACTTTAGTATTAAAACCGGGACTGAAACGGGTCACAGTTATTAGCGAACGCGTGTTACTTAACTCGAGTTTCCAAAAGCGCAGATAGCGTTTTAACTGCGAACTGATTCTAGAAACTTCGATGGGATTACTGCATTAAGTGCACGTTGTGACTTGTTCATTTAATTTTAGTTGTTTGTGGACGCTTGAATTCCTGATAATATTTTAGGATCTGCTCTTATTTAAGTTTAAGATTACCTGGGGGTTTACCATGGCGTTCTAATTCCGACTCAGTTCAAGTTTTAGCTGTCACTTGAACTGAACTGAACACAAAACTTGAACTGAGTCGGAATTGGGACGCCCCTGGACTCATCTGTCTAGTGTCACTATGGCGATGTTGAAATTTTAATTCGAGAAAAGTGAAACATAGAACCTTGTAATATTAGGCCAGCGAAATGTTTCCACACTGGTCAATGTTTAAAATGTACGTCGTCAAAGTGCAAAGGGATGATTTGTTTTTAAATCAAAATGAACGAAAATCTTTAACATGAATGTTTATTAATACTAACCCAATTGGAGACATTCAGGATTTTTAAGACGCAATCAACTTTGAAAGTAAATTTATGGTTTCTGAATACCTATAGAATGTTTGTATACAATACCTTATTCTGTGAACAATCAGAGATACAATATCGAAAGATAATGATTTCGCATCGAGTGCAACATGTCTAGACGCTCTTTTGTTTTTGTTGTTTAGGTTGTCCGGTTCTGTTTCTGAACGGACGATAGTACGATTAGGATTAAGTACATCAAATGGCTATAAATAGACCTGAATTGACTATTTAGTCTTTTCAGTAATTTTAATTCTTATAAGAGGTTATAGTAGTTAACTGTCACTTTGACATTTTAATTCCCTTCATAAGGACAAACGGTTTTTTATGTCACAAGATTTTTGAATACTGTATTTTTTACTTTGACATTGGCGAAATCATCGCATCGATCGATGGGGCCATATTATTAAAAGAAGAAGATGGACAAACGATTCCATTGCTAAGTTAACAGAAGCGAGCGTTTATGAAATAGGGGGTAAGACGGGTGGAAAAAGAGAGGGAAGCCTCTCTTTTCTCACTGGAGTGAGACACCAAAAACTTTTAATATTACTTAGGATCCTCTGATACTCTGTACGTCAGTAATTTTCAATCTAATCATTTCTAATTCAGCCTCTGAACTAATCTACGAACGTTGTTTCTCGAAGGCCCTCTGGGTATTATTGTCTGCATATGAAATCTTAATGAGCATCTGTCTGCGTTTGTACAGTCCACGTCAGATACATGTTTGGTACACCCTTTTAACTGTTAAGATAACATAAAATCTAGGTCTTGTTACCTTAGGCTCTGTATACCCGTTTGAGATAAAGACGTGATTTGTGTTATGTAAAGCCTTGTGTTAAGGTCTCTAAGAATTGTTCTGGATTATTTAGTTGTTTCCAGCTGGCAGCTGGGTTACTTCGACTGCGTACCTACTTTTTAGGGTTTCGTACCTCAAAAGGAAAAAACTAGTGTCCGACCGAAACACGATTTTTAGCCGAAACCGAAACCGAATATTCGGTTTTTTTCTGATTTCGGCCGAAACCGAAACCGAAACCGAAATTCTTGAAGACGTGTCATAATCAAACAAAATATTCAAAATTACTGTACAAATCGTAAGGAAAAGGTTATTGCAAGGATTTTTTATATGAGAACAGTTACTTTTTTTGTTAAACAAAATAAAAAACTGCATTCATACTACTGACGCTGGTCTCAGCTGGGCCGGCCGCCTGTGTATTACCTATACCGCGAGAGTCGCGAGAGGCCGCGAAGTATTTTCGGCCCGGCCGAAGGTTCTGGCCGGATTCTGGCCGAAACCGAAACTTCGGCCGAAATCACTTTTTTGGCCGAAATTGGCCGAAACCGAAACCGAAACTTCGGTCGGACACTAGAAAAAACGGAACCCTTATAGGATCACTTTGTTGTCCGTCCGTCCGTCCGTCCGTCCGTCAAGAACGTTTTTCTCAGGAACGCGTGGAGGTATCAAGCTGAAATTTATATCAAATACTCAGGTCTACTGACCCTTGGAGCTGTGAAAAATCAAACTTCTGAGCCAATGCAATCAAAAGATACAGCCTTTATGCCGCAAATTTTCGAAACTCGCAAGGGAATTAAAACCTACAGCGTACTTCCCGTGAACGCAGAATCTTGAAATTTAGTATGAAGGTAGGTCTTATAGCACAGATTAAGAAATAATTGCGAAAACCGTAAATATTTATGTATATAGCAATGACCAATATAAAGTGACGTTTGGAGCAGGGCTCTGCTTACACTGGTTTATAGATATTTATAGATAATGGTACGGAACTCTTAGTGCGCGAGGCCGACTCGCTCTTGGCCGGTTTCTTAAAACCATGGCACAGTCATGGTTCGGAGTAATGTCATTTTGTTTAGTGAGGTTTTACAGCAGTTTCGCCAGAATCAGCATTCTGACATACGGAACGATTGTTATCAATAAACGCCACTGGGAGACTCGTGATAATGTAAACACGCTAGCGATTCGTGGAGAGCATAGGGCCAGGAAAAAAGAGGGTTGACAAACCTTTATAGCAAAGTGTGTATGTGTTTTTATTTTTACGGGTGGTAGGGCCTTGTGCAAGGTCCGTCCGGATAGCTACCACCATCTTACTCGTTAATCCTGCCGCTTTAGCAGCAGTGTTTGCACTGCTGTGTTCCGGTGTGGAGAGTAAGACAGCCGGGGAAATTACCGGCACAAGAGGCATTTCATCTTAGCCCTCCAGGTTGGCAACGCATCTGCAATCCTCCGGGGTTGCGGGTGTCTATGGGCAGTGGTGATCGCTCACCATCAGGTGACCCACTTGCTCGTTTGCCTACCTATACGCATAAAAAAAAGTGATATAAACTACGCATACACATAGTCACATACATATTTAAATCACGTCTTTATCCCTTACGGGGTAGACAGAGCCAAGTTAAAAGACCCAAGGCCACGCTTAGCATGATGGTCGGCGCATAGGAAGTGGAAAGGGGAATCAAAATAGTGATGGGTTGCTAGCCGTATCGCCTATAACATGTTTCCCAAAATTTTCCAAATTTTTTTTTTTTCGATGGCCTTTTACCATCTGCGCGGGAAGAGATGCAACTGGTGCATCCTTTGTTTTTTATTTCCTTGCTGCCAGATCGGCTTGAAACTGAACTGCTCAAGTTTAGTGAGTATTGCATCTAAAGCAGACTATCGAGAATCCGAAATGATGTGCCTGTGGAAATTTTCTCCTGAGAGTATATTTAGGTACTTCGATTTTATAGAATGAGAAACCGCAATAACATTATATTGCGTCTGGTCAACTATTTCTTACCTAGCAAATAGTACAGTGCAATAGTTTGGCAGCCGCAAAATATATATACGAAATGGGAATTTTTGTTTAACCTGCACTTATTTCAAAAGTTTAAGAGTAGTTACTCGTCTTAAGAATAAAACAAAAGCAACGCCTGGCAAGACTGCTCTATTTCGAAAAAGTATATTGATAATGGCACCCAGAATTTTTAATAAAATACCAGAACACATAATAAATATTCAAAATATGACTAATTTCAAAAAAACTTTGTGTAACTTTCTAGTAGCAAAAGCTTGTTATACAACAAATGAATATTTAACGGACAGTAATTAATGTAAACTGTGCTTCTACATGCAGCACGACTAAAATTTGTATGCCTCGCGGCGCAGCACAGTGATACTTCATGTAGAATTAAGACCCTTTATATACTATGTGCGAACCTGTGTTAAACAAATAAATACATTTCATTTCACTTCATTTCAAAATTGTTTTAATACTTTATTTACTACTATACTTTATTTGCGTGTCGTCAATTGTTACTCTAATACAAATTGTAAAGAGATTACAGTTCACGAGCCGCAATATACCTAATATTGTTGTGGTTTCTAATTCTAAAAAAAATCGAGGTATAAATGACGAAGTAAAACACATTTTTGTATTTCCCTTGAAATTATTCGCTACTTTCATGGCCGCAACATTACATCTGTCGAAGCAGTTATATTAAATCCAATGTTCAGGATATTCAATGTAACTTTTGTACACATACGAGTTCTTGTCTTATTACTAGAATGATGGACGTGTATTGTGTTCACAGAATACGGAAAAATAAATGACAAAGAATTCGAGATTAATCTGAGCGAAGAAAAGATTACAAACACATAAGGAGACGTGAAACATAGAATGTGTCAGTAATTCTCTTCTCGCGCGGTTGGTAAAAGCCCATCGATGGGATGGGTGAAAATCTTAGGAATCATGTTGTAGGCGATGCGGCTAGCAACCCATCACTATTTTAATTCCCTTTCCTTATATACAACCCCAATCATGATGAACGTGGCTTTTAGCTCTTATTATCTTAGACTGTCTACCCCGAAGGGGATAAAGACGTGATTTATGTATGTATTTATGTAGCGTGAATTACGATCGAAAAGAAGTTTAGGCAAATTTTGAATTACACAAAAACTGTTAAGGGGAAGTGAATAGTATCGATCTTGCTGATTGTATTAAAAATATCAAAATTAGCCTTATGGCACGTAAGATCTCCTTACCCAAGGATATCTTCGCGAATAATCAGCTGTACATTCAATAGACTATAGTCGCAGCTGGTTGGTTAAAACAATTTCCACGTGTAAATCCCTACAGTATGTTGAAATAGTCAACATGTTTTGGATCCCCGAAGTTGCTCGAAACTTCCATGAATCCGTAGTTAACTCAAGTTTATTTCATGTATAAATTTCGGGCAAGCAGCTTGCTGTAGCATACGAAACCCTTATCAAATACTTACGTCAATAATGCTTTAAAATGAGGTGTATTTTGAATTTGTTGCGTATTAGTTAACTTAGTGAAGGTTGGGGCTTTTGGGATCTATTATTCCTTACATCGCCAATGAAGGTCGAATTCACTTTTTGAAACTGTTTATCTTGACATCCCTGGTTGATCTACTTACTTACATCGAAACTTGATGAGAGTATTGAATATTGACTGTTTTCTTCTTCTTCTCTGTCGTTTCCTCATAACTGAGGCTCGTGACCACATGAGGTCATTGCACGACGCGTCAGTTTTCTCCGGGCAGCACGGTTATCGGCCATCCGGATAGAAGTCTGCAAGTTGCATTTGCAGACTTCCCTCACCGCACCAGTCAATTGACTCTTCCTCGACTCCTTTCCTTGCACGTGACCAACTACAATTAGTTTCTCTAGGTTGTCAGGTTCACGTTTGACCACGTGTCCGAAGTACTTACTGGAGAAGTCGTTGCATACAGGTAGTGGAAAGGCGGTGCTTGATATTTAATTCAGCAAGGATTGATGCATTTCTACGGTGCGCTGTCAATGGGATACCTAACATCAAGATGTTAAGTAAGAAGATGACGCAAGCGCCAGCACCACATTTCGAATGCGTCAATTATAATATTGTCTTTTGACTGTTACGAGTGCTATTCTTAATCAAAGTTAAAATGAACTTACGCCACAGTCAGGCAAGTAAGCCGCAATCACGCCTGATGGTAGGCGAAGATGTGGCCGTCGCTCGATCGCCTAGTAAATGCCCGTACACCCATGAGAGTTTTTAACACACACACAGTACACAGTTTTGACAATAAATGAATATGAATATGAATATGAATATGAATATAATGATTCACGGTTAAGTTCATTCGAAATATTATAAACGGGATGTGAACCGCGATTACCTTTATTGAGCACCCGATATTTCGACGCAGTTGCATGCATCATGATCACGGGTAGACTGCATGATGCAGATACATGATATAGAATAAAATTATGATTATAAAGTAAAGACAAACCTGTAATACTTTTTAGTATTGGAACCTGTCACACTTACTTAGCTAACGGTCCAACATATGCAACTGCGTCGAAATATCGGGTGCTCAATAAAGGTGATCGCGGTTCACATCCCGTTTATAATATTTCGAACGTACACACATGGTTTGAAGACAGGACAGATTGTAACTACCAGGAAACATAGATGTAGGCAGGGATTTCTAGTTCTTACCGGTGCCAAGAACCGATATGTAACCTGTGAAATACCGACAGGCAAGCCAAATAACACAAAGTTAAAAATAGAGCACGATTTCAATTAAAAGTTAACGGCTTAAATTAAAAATATCTGTAGCAAAAATTCATATTCCGCTCTATTTTCAGACGCATCCTAAAAACGTATTCCATTTTATTTAAATAACTGCGCGATAATTCGTTGAAAATGAATTTTGGAGGACAAAAAATTTAATAATAGGTAGGTACTATTCGGTATTAATATTTGGATATATTCGGGAGCCATTTGATTAGAGACAAAACTGTTGTAAAGCCCCGACAGATAGAATCAGAAATATTTTTTAAACGAATAACTTTTATCTTCATCACTTTTTCGTTGCTTTAGCCGAAATATAATTAAATAACTGTTCCCTGCGACGGGTTCATATTGAAATTCATAAATGGCAATTGTTCATAAGTCAAATATGATTAAATGGAAATTGTACAAAAACCGTAGATTTTTCGGGAATACTGAATCCATTCATTATCATGACCTCCAGCCTGTATACGTCCCACTGTTAAGCACAGGCCTCCTCTCAGAATGAGAGGGCTTGGGCTATAGTTCCCACGCGGGCCCAGTGTGGATCAGTGCTGGACTGAATCCATTGCATGTAAGTAAATGCATATTGTATAAATATAAAGAAACAATCACAATTCACAAAAACACATTCAATATAATAATATATATGCACAAAGGACCACTTATCCCTATAAGAGATCTCTACCAGTTAACAAAGAGTGAGCACGTCACCTTTTTGTTTCTCGTTTTTTTTTCAAACACGCATGGAACGTGACGAACAGGAAAAAATATCCATAGGAGAATCAGGGACTCATATTTTCTTATAAAAAAAGCGATACGGTAAACGATTGTGAGTAAGAAAAACCTAAAATAGTTTGAATTCTGGAAAAAATGTGCGTGTAGACTTTTTGAACAAGCGTTCAGATACGCAACGTAATTCAATTAGCACTGTAGGCGTACACTCATATATTGCATCTATTCTAGTCCAATATTACACGGTGAATCATACAATACATCAGCAAATTATAGTATGCCCTGCAACTTCTAAACAATAGCCCCATACTGGTCAGATGGGACTCACCTTGCCTCGGCTCCAAACACCAGGAATTATAGTTGACGGTGGAACCGCCTCTCACACTGTCGACGAAGCTAATCTTTCATTGACCTCTTCACTGCCACAGTCTCCCAGTCTGACAACCAATGGAATACCTCATACGCCACGGTCATCAATACATGACCAATATTTGATTCTAGTCGAAACAAATCCTTCTACAATGGACATAAAATCCACATTTAATAATAAATAGTGATTTCAGATTAAAAAGAAAAATCCACAATTTGTTAGTAACATTTGGACTTAAAACTATGTTAGTAAAACATAATAATTATAATCCCACTAATATTATAAATGCGAAAGTTTTTGAGTGACGATGTGACGATGTGACGATGTGAGTGAGTGTGTATGTTTGTTCCTTCTTCACGCTAAAACTGGACGGATTTGGATAAAATTTGGAACGAAGATAGCTGGTACCCTAGATTAAAACATAGCTTACTTTTTATCCCGAAAAATTGTATAGTTCCCGCGGGATAGCGATAAACATACCAATTGCTAATTCTACGCGGACGAAGTCGCGGGCAGAAGCTAGTAATAAGTAACACAATGATTGTATCATGTCCAACGCAGAGCCTGCCTATGCAATCTATCCCAGTGGAGCTGGAAAGATCAGTCCAGTCGCTCCGCTACTGTCCGTAGGAGGCGTAGGATATTTTCAATCCTACTAAGTAGATGCTTAGTTCTGTGGCGTACTGTACGCCACAGAACAAAGCATCTACTTGTTACGTGCTCTGTTACAGAGCACGTAACATCAGGTTACAGTTGAGAGTACGTAAAAGAGTTCGTTCTGAGAAGGCAGCGCTCTCTTCTGAAGGGTTCTGAAAGGGAAGTACAATCCAAAGGAAACTGGCAAGAGTAAGTAAGTAGTAATACTTTAGAGCTAGAGGGCGCGGCGCAGGATCGTCCTAAGTAGAAAAATATGCTGAGTTAACTGTGCCCGTATGAATTGCAGGATGCAATGATAACGATGAAATATTTTAATACTATGTGTATATGGTATCGTAATGAATAAAATTACCATCATCAACTCTGACTAGTCTGTAAAAACTAAATGAATATTAATGAGCGAGCTGGACACGGTATTTGCATTTAACAGTACAAAATACAATAAATAAACACTGATAAATTATTTGACCTAAATTCACTCATCTCTCTCAATAGCGCACCGCTATAAACATGTTAATAGACCTTCGCTAAGTAATGCCTGATTAAATCTATAAAGTTTTTTTCCAAGAAAACTATAAAAGATATATATTGAAAACTCCATGTTGTATATTCCATATTTATAATGTAGAATAATTACCATCCAGGTTTATTTGTGCATTCCGTATAATTACTGCGTCGTTTTTTGATGCTACGGTTCAAAACTTTGAGGCTCTATTATTACGATTTTCAAAGCTAATAGTTTCTAAAATCATTCATTTAATAATTGTTTCTCAAAAATTCATTTTCAAAGACCTACAGCCTTATTCATAAAAAATCGTTAATTGAGGTTTGATCAGTTCATTAGTTAACAGACTGATTAAGCTTATTTGACAGTTGTTAAAAAGTATGATTCATAAACGCTTGCTAGCAGTCTGTTAACTAATGAGCTGTTGATGAATGGATTAGACGCGTTATGTTGTCACCTTGACAAATCATAGACCATAAATGGCTTTTTAGTGAATTAAAAAAAAAATTGACAGCAGTGGCAGCGAATTAGCGGGAAACCAGCGAATTAACACGACAGACGAGGCAGTGTGGATCTAGTTTCCTTTACCTTTCTCGAGGGGATACAAAATTAAAACAAAAAAAACTGTCTTGCGTATGGTTTTGCTCTTGCCAAAATCAGCTGTTCATATGTGTGGCGGCCATTTTGTGAGTTAGCAGAGAGATAAAGTACGGTCTACGGTCCGCTAACTTTCGGAAGACTTAACAGACCCTTGATGGACAGATTAGCGCTAATTGACGTTTATGAATCATGTTTTTTTGCATCGGTCCTATAGCGAGCTTATAGCGAGCCTCTAACTTTTTATGAATAAGGCTGCTACACTTTACAGTAACCTTAAAAAATTAGCCTTTTAATTACAGTGTAACCATGTCGTCGGTGTAACGCGCATCCAATCATAAGGACCAGCCAGCAATCAGATCCAGTAATTGAACAAAAGGCTTGCCACATTGTCGCTTTGCACAGCTCTACCACTTGGTCGCATGGTCTCTAGCAATGATTGCTATTGTATGAGAGTTCACTGTGCTTAAGTATTAATTGGTTACGCTGTTCCATTGTTCTGTGAATTCATTTTGTAAAGGCAAGTGTACGTTTGTGTTTAGTGGTAGTAAAACTAGAGCATAAAGGAATTGGATTGTTTATTGTCTTATCACCTCGACCGGGATTCGAAACGGTAAACAATTAAAACTTGTTTAATCCGGTGTGTTCTTCTTCTCACCTTCAAATTTAACATGAAAAACAACGCGCTTATATATGAGTCTGTTTGATGAATTAAATGATTTACTGCTGATTTTCATTTATTTCCAACTTTGGCTCACCTTGCCAATAAAGAATCTTCAAAGAAACAAACTTTCTTATTTCAAAAGGTACTTATGCGTCTGAATATTAAATTTCCGTATCATTATTTTCCTTCTAGCATAATTACTTAAATGCTATAAAATGTCCTCCCAATGCACCCGACACTGCCGGTCTTAGCGAAACAAACGTTAAAGCGGTTAAGCTTAATCCCTTTACGAAAACACCATCCAAAATAGCTAACTCTAAAAATGTATCCTTCTCATCCTTATCCTAACAAACGACTATAGCTTTATCGATACACTACCATTTCCGAAACAGTTATTACAATGTACCTTGTTAAATTCATCTTAACAACGTTATAAGACCTTATTTTACACTCGAAAAAGTATTACGGCCCGGTCAGTAAAGTCGTTTTTCTCTCACTGGTTGGACAGGGTGAGCTAAGTGAATTTTCCTCAAGTATTTTCTGGTCAAAAGTACGCTTGAAGGGGTCATGAAAAGGGACAATGGGTATCCGAATGGTTATATCCTGCAATTTATGAGGAAGTAAGAATGGCTTTATGGTATCAAGAAGGTTGCCTTTGGTCTGAATGCTTGGGTAGTCCGGTAAAAACGGTTGTCTAAATCTAGGTAAATAATTGTCTTAGGTTCATGCGGCTGTATAAACGTTGGAATAATTCTGTTTATATTGCGTTTAATGTTACGCATATAAATTGTTGACGTTGCGAGCTCATTTCAGGTCTCATGTTTATGGGGAGATAAACAGTTGAGGTACATTAAACAGGTCAGGTAATTGTTTAACTTCAGTAAGAAAGTTTTGTAGCTTATCTATCTATGACGAAGTACGCCTTAACGCATTATTATACGTGCGAAAGTAACAGTCTGTCTGTTACGCTTTCACGCCTAAACCACTGAACCGATATTAATGAAATTTTATATAGACATAGTTTCAGTCCTGGCAAAGGATATAGGACAGTTTTTATCCCGGAAAACCGCATAGTTCCCGCGGGATAGCGATAAGCGAATTTTGCGATAATGAAGTCGCGGGCGACAGCTAATTACATAATTTAAGACTAAAATTAGAAACAACATCAATTTGTTACCTGTGTATTGTAAAATCTGTTCTTTTCTTCTTCTTAGCCTTTCTCTACTAAGTTCTTGGTGTAGGTCTCCTACAACCGCTTCCATCCTGATCTATTTTGGGTAGTGAGAGTCCAGTTGCTGCGCTACCCTTTTACCCCCTTATTTATAAACATTATACGCTTCTGCTAACTTAGTAATCGTTTGTCCTTATCTGAGAAAGATAAATGTCAAAGTGACAGATAAGGACAAACGATTGCTAAGTTAGTAGAAGCCTATAGAGCGTTTATGAATACGGGGGTTAATGTCGTCTTTCCATCACATTTGTGGTCTCATTGTAAAATAAACATAACTATTGATCGCGTCCTTTATCCCTTACTTACCTTAGTAAAGCCCAGAGTAACAAGAAATAAAAGCCACGTTTAGCTTGATTGCGGGCTTAAGGTGGAAAGGGTAATCAAAATAGTGATGTTTTGCTAGCCGCAGCGCCTATAACATGATATCTATTAAGTATCATACATGCATACATACCGTCACGCCTCTTTCCCACAAGCAGAGACTACTTTTTTTCACTTGCTACGATCCTACATACCTCTTTCGCTTCATCCAACATTCATCAATCTCTTCATACATGCTCGTCGGTTTCGGGTACTCTTGACCTGACCTTTTTCCAAAACGTCCCCAATTTGATCACGGAACGTCCGTCTAGGCCTTCCCCTCCCAACGCACCTATTCACACTCCCCATATAAATCTGTTTAGTTAATCTTTTTTTATCCATCCTCTCTTAGGTATCATGTTATAAGTAATATTGTAAAACGTGTTGGTTTCAAAGGGTTTGGCTTTGAGGAATGTTTTTTACTGAATATTGAGCATGGCTTACTGTTAATATAATTTACTGCTGCAAAAACTGAAATGCGAGGACACGCCTACGTCTGGTTTTTATTAGCTGTTCCGATATTTCCAAATTCTAATGACTTGCACTCGACAAACTTCCATCTGCAGTTGAGAAACCGTCTTTCTTTACCTCTGTCTGTGACCCTTTAATTCCGTCAACTGTAAAACTATCTTGGTATTTCACAAATGTCGCGACTAGGTCCAAAGTGACGTAAAAGATATTTAGTAAGGAGTTCGAAAACGTTAGTTTTGTTATTGAACATAGGGTTGTAATACTGTTTGACTTAGACCTTTTTTGTTCTGGAAGCGCTAAATTCTAGCTTATTGACAAGCGTGGGAGTTATGACGCATGAAAGTGATGTCATTTGCAGGCAACTAGGTCTAGTGTTTAGGTCTCTCTCAGGCCTTGGAGTAGGAAATCTGATCTGAATCAGTCATTGCCAGAAAAACCAATTTTAGCGTGGACATTTTGTACGTCCTTCGTTCAGTTATTATTATTATTACTTATAGTTTAGTTTATTCTTTATAGACGACATTACAATGGTAAATAAGTTAAGTGGTGATCAAAATTATTGGTTCAATTAACATTATTAATTTACAAAACGACGAATAACGTACTGTACGAAAATAATAATGAAGTTTAGTCAACCATTAATAAGTATTTTTAAGTACACAATGATGAAATGAGAACAACAATATTTTTGCCTAAAGAGGCACTTTTAACATTATTTTTGTTCATCATCATCACCAGCCTATATACGTACCACAGCTGGGCATAGGTCTGGTCTCCTCTCAGAATGAGAGGGCCTGGGCTATAGTTCCCATGCGGGCCCAGTGCGGATTGGGAAATGTTTGTTACACTATCTTATTATATCATCCCACTGCTGGGCTTATCTTTTCAACCTCCACAGTTCCGGTCCGGAGCAATGACAGGCAAGTGGTGACTAGCATCCAAATCACCCGAACAGCGGATTATCTAACTAATATGATAAATGCGAAAGTATGGATGGATGGATGGATGGATGTTTGTTTGTTACTCAATCACGCCAGAACGGCCCAACGGATCTGGATGAAATTTAGCACATAGATAGAGAAAAGTCTGGAATAGCACATAGGCTACTTTTTATCTCGGAAAATTGCGTAGTTCCCGCGGGATAGCGATAAACGAATTCTTTGCAGACGAAGTCGCTGGCAACAGCTAGTATATAATTATGTAGAGTCATAGAAATCCTTTTAAAGTAAAAAATAATGTGAAGCCTAGAAGAAGAAGAATTAATAAACAAAACCCCTAATTATCTTTTTTTACCAACCTGTAATATTCCCAGGTAAAGATCTTACGGCAAAAATAAAATACCTTTTTCATTCCTCAGATTTCAGATTCACTCTTTCGGCCTATAAAAACGAATTTTAACGGGCACATTTTCGCCGAAAATGTAGATACATAATAATATATTTTTATGAATCGTAAAACAGTGACTGTTTTCACCTGGCTCGGTTTCCCGGCTAAGATTAGCTGAGCTGGGAGAAAAAACTGCTTAACATGCTTTTTGTATAAAAGTTTTTGAAGTGAAAACTTTGGCGGCGCTGAGCTCTTTTTGGGATGGGTACATACAAAATGTTAAATTCGCGTCAGGCGCAAGACGCAGACGCATGAAGCAGAGTCGCATTCGATTTTTGAAGTGTACGTTAATTTCGTCGCTTTAACGTATGTGCGTTTGGCCTAGTGGTATAAGGTGTGGAATAACAGTGCGTTCTCTCAAGTGATCTTATGCGCGCAAAAATAAAAAAATAGGAAAACTTTTTCTACACGAGATTCGAACTAAGATCACTTGAGAGAACGCACTGTTATACTTTAAAGTATGGCACACAAATTACAACGTCAAAAATCCACCCGTGTGTATATTGTATATCGTCACTGGAAAGGTGAAATTGCTGAACCGCCAAATCGTCATTTTCCAGAAATTGAGTTTAAAGTTTTAATTTTTTGAAAAAAAATCATCTCTCGTTCCCTAAACAACTCATTCTTATGAAATTTATACCATACATATAAAATTAAATCTACTTTCTGTTAAAATATGAATCACGCAGCTAGATCTTATATTTTCAGAGATAGTGTCGCTTCAGCAAAAAGACGTTTTGGTTTTTCAAAATTGTTGGTAAGCAAAAATTGCTGATTGTCATGCATGATAAAATACTCAAATAGGATTTTTTGCTGAAAGGCAATGTTTTAGACAAAATGCAACACAAAATGTGGTTTATCAGTGTTTTTATTTAAAAAACGGAATAGCGTTTCTTGCTGTACAACGCTTTTAATAAAACGTTAATGAATGTAATAATGCTTATGAACCTTAATGTACGATGATTTTAATACTAAATCTTACTTAACCACCACTATCATGAAAAACAAAAACTTGGAAACTTGCTTATCAATTATTTATTTTGTGTTACTTGAATAAAAAATACTGACCAACAATTAACAATTTGCCGTATAAATCCAAAACAGATCTTTTTAGGGATTCTGAAAGTACCCAAAAGACATAAATGACAAAGATTCGTGTTTCATAACTATGAAAATAACAGAATGATGCACTTGAACCAACAATTAATGCAAATAAATATTCTATTCTATTCTCTTCTTGTAAGTAACAGACAAACTAAGCAAAAGGTTAGTGGAGGAAAACTATGATGAAACTAGAATGGTTTAAGTTTACCGAGACCTGCTGCGCTGCCATAGAAAACTTAAAGAAATGCTGATCATTATTCTCAAAATGATGACAAAATGGCATGCAATGATAACTAAAGTTCTCAGCTAATGTGTACATTACTTACTAATTCGAATTCTGGGAAAAGAACCCATTACGATTAATCGCGCAAGATTAGAAAAATCACTCAGTTAAATAACAATGATACCCTACAATTCAGTGTACTCGTACCGAGACTATGGCTGTTGAAATAATAATATTATCGACATGTCAAATAAAATCTGGGTTATGCTAGCAAATTAAATTACCACAAGCAAAAAATTCAAAAATTTTGTACTGACTGACTATTTAACGCTCAGAAAAAATAATTGGGCTCGAAAAGTTGAATTAATGCGAAAAAAATGTTTGATAACGATGATAACTGATATACATAATAAATTTGTACCGATTTGGCATAAATTTCACGGGATAGGGAGTTCTGCAAAGGAAAATAAGTCGAAAGAGAAAACTATTTTGATCGTGAACGAAAGTTAAGGAGGCAATAAAGAAAACCCAAAGTTCTTAATAGTTTGCTAGGAATTAAAAATTCTCTAGTGGAAACAGCCTGGCGTTTGAAATGTGGTATTGGCGGCGGATGGAGAGGATTAGCTGGATCCAGAAAGTGACGAATGAGGAATTGCTTGATCGAGTGAATGAGAAGAGGTGCCTGTTGAAGACCATCGAGAACAGAAGAGGAAAAATGTTGGGACACCTGATACGACACGATTTTACATTAAGATCATAATTGAAGGAAAGGTTGAAGGGAAGCGGAAGAAAGGAAGGCCTAAAAGGACGTTTATGGACCAGATAAAAGAAAGGGTAGAAGTCGTGTCGTATCAGGAAGTCAAAGAAAAGGCCCTGGAAAAGACCACATGGAAATTGCTCCACCGACAAGAGCCTAGCTCTTAAGTTTAAGATGATGAGATGATGAGTGGAAACAGTAGTTGTCAAAAATGAAGACACATTTTTGCAGCATCACAACGATCAAAATAATTATGTTATAAGAAATATATTTTTTCTCCAGTCTTTACACGTCGTCATAAAAACCTGATATGAGCATAGCTTTGCTTTTGCATACGAGCATATTTAAGTAGAGAGTTAGCCAATCAAACACAACGTTACATCTATAGCTAATCTGTAAAAGATATTCGTAAAAAGGATTTTCCAACAGCTGAAAAATCAAGAGCAGTTATATGTAATACGCAATTTTAGAAATCTTTTTTTAAGACAAAAACAAGAACACAGCAATCTTGAGGGTTATCATTACAAAACTAATCGATATAGTCTAAGTGATTATAAGCAGTAAGTGGAAAATGGGCAGTTAACGGTTAATTTTAAATAAAATTTCAGTTAGGATATAGATGGATATGATGGAAGAGCAACCTTGTTAAAGTGCCTGGGTGGAACGAGATTCCAAAGGCACATAACTCAATAATACCCAGCGATGAATACAGAAGAAATCTACTATTGAGCATTGGGGTAGGTAACGAGTAGGTAGACAATAGCTGAAAACAACAGCATCAAGTGGTGACAAAACTACTACTTTATTACCATTTCCAATAAAAAAAAAAACTATAAGGCTCCTTTTCCACCGCTGGATAAGAATTAGTGACAACGATAAAACCAAAAGAAGTAAATAAAAAATCCTATTTGGTAGATTATAAGACCACATTTTTAGTGTTTTGCTACACATATAGCCTTACACGCCTTAGACTTTCTCAAAACTAACAGGAGACCAACTTTAAAGTCTATTGACTTTAATTCTGTCATGGGTGCGTATTATGTCACGCCAAAGACGCAAAGCTAAAGTGTTCTAGTTGCTTATAAAAAAAGTGACAAGATCTTATACAGAAAATAATGTACCTACGTCACACTGAAAATAATACACCATAAATAGGAATGTTATTTTTTAATTCTGTTCATAAAATGTAAATAGGGTATTAATTAAAACTAAAAATTAAAATTTGACGGTTTTGATAGAAAAAACTGGTGTGAGAGATCTATTATGCATTATTAATTTAAAAAAAATATGAGAGTATCGTGGCTTTGTCTTCACTGTAAGTGACATAGCATGTTACCTCCTAAGTGAGCAACACTACTGAATAACTTCGACAACTAGTGTTCACCCTTATAAATCAACTTGTTACATAGATAATTGAAGATTCACCAATTAATTAACGACTTTAAATTACAAAAAAATATCATCACAATTAACATTCTGCTACTTAATTTTACTAATACCGCACGAATATTCAAAATAATACTCTTTTCTACACGCTGATACGACATTGCTATAAGAATTAATGACAATTCAATTCACTTATGGCTTGCTGATTAGCAGTTCAGGTCCTACTAAAACTACTCAACCACCGTATTCACAATAAATCATGGTAAGCACTTTTTGCTGAAGCGCCAAAAAGATTTCAAACACAGACCTGTAAAATTGCTAATAGAGACAATTGAACCAAAACATGTAAAACTGTTGTTGCTGAACACTTTTCATAACGTATTTTGGTATCAACAAAAATTGCTGTAGTGTAAATATTTAAAAAACACCCAAAAACTGGTCGCTTCAGTATTTTTTGACTACCAATTTATTTGGAAAACTTGTAAAAATTGGCTTGCTGAACCGACAAAAAAGTGCTCCGATTAACTCGAAACGTAGACAGATCGACGCAGAAAAAAAAATGCTGTCGAATGGTATATAAAACTCAATTTCGTCAAATTGGCGGTTCAGCAATTTCACCTTTCCAGTGACGATATACAAAACTGGACAAAGTTGAAAATCTTAATAGCTGCTTGATCAAGACTAGTGACCTGCTTGACCTTCAGCTGGCCAATCAGAGTGCAGTACTTAATCGGCAATTTTGGCTCGGTTTAATTATATTTCACGAGAATTCATTGTTACCGCATCCCTATGGCGACGGAGGCGGGAGGTGAAGCGGGGAGCGGGACGCTTGGCGGCGCGGACGGCGACGCGACTTAATACATTTTTTGACAGCTCACGATGCGCACATTATAAGTAATTTGATTGTTCTAAATTACCAATTAAACTGATTCTTATGCATCGAAGAGTTTCTTATTGTTGCCCTAACATTCATAATGGCTTTTTCACTCTTTTAGGTTGTTTCCCCTTGATGTATGCTACTGCGTCGAAACTATACTATGTTGCGAAGTGTAGCAACGTCGCACCACTTCACCCGACGTCGCTGACGATGGCGGCACCTGTCGTATGACATTTTGTCCCCTAGCGTATCCCTGGCTTAAAAGTATTCGCGATTTATGTCCCGTTAGTAATTATGTCTAATATATCTTATGTTACTAACTGTGAATCTTTTAAACCGTTTATTAAGTACAAGGTAAGGTTCACGCAAGCGAAGCCAGCAAATGTTTGTAAACTGTGTAATATAGTTACATTTGAATATTCATCAGTCCGAGAACCGATCTGTGCGGCACATTACATTCCAATCAACATATATATCATCCCTAGGGCGTGAAATCTTAGCTTAAATTCTTAAGGCTAGTTTGTTTGATATCCGACTATAAAATGTAACTCAAAACAAAACCTACTAACGGCAAAAGTATTGATTGTCAAATTTATCTAATAGCCCAGGAGGAAGAGAATTCCTGTTCCTTGCGGTGCATTACTCTGGGCAAATATGGTCTTTCTGAAAGCGATGGCAGATAAAGCTAGACTTCCGAGCAAAGCGGCTCTGGCGTCACCGACGCTGCGACAGTGCGATAGTATTATGCAGTATGAAAATGTATGAAGGAACTTCCGAGCACAGCGTCACTTGCCGCTGCGTCAGTGACGCTGCGCTCAGAAGTTCCTTCATACATTTCCATAATACTATCGCACTGACACGGCGACAGTGTCGCTGCGTCAGTGACGCCAGAGCGGCTTTGTTCTGAAGACTAGCTTTAAAAAGACATGTAAAAATTCCTGGTTGATGGTTGGGTTAGTTTGAGACCTATTTTTCAGGATTTATCAATCATCTTCTTAAATTTGAGAGCCCAGCTCTTGTCTATGGAGTAATCGCCATTCTCTTCTATGCCATTATTTTGAGCTCCAAATTTATCACCCAGTTGACAATGTTTCCATACATTGATCGATATTCAAAGTGAACCGCATCAAGGGCGGGTCAATTTTTTTTTATCAAAAATTTAAATGTAAAATCTTTGTAGAGTTGTGCAGTCGAACTAAGCCAACGCAGAAATATTCCGGAATTAGATTTAAGTTAAACTCCCGAGCAAAGCGGCTCTGGCGTCACTGACGCAGCGACACCGGCGCTGCGACATTGACGCCAGAGCCGTTTTGCTCGGAAGTGTAGCTTTAGAGACATATATAGTACATATATAGAGTGCTCTAACTGTTTGTATCTAAGTTAAGTAATTTAGTTTGATTGCTATACAAAGTTTGTACAGCAAACTCAGTTATTGTACCTAATGTTGTGTCAAGAGATACATTATTGATACTAAATCATTAGTGGGATCCAAACGGGATAAAGGGTTAATGGTGGATTAAGCTATGCGAATAGATAATTAGACACGTGTTTGACGTCTGGCCCCTATCAACAAGTCGACAATTGTCGGTGATAAGTGACAATACGAATTGCGATGCGTGGCCAGTATGAAGGCAATGGGGTGCGAGTCGGGTTAACTCCACGTGTGAACAAGAGCTGCGGTTCGTTTTCGGATCCGTCCGGGGGGAAGAGCAGTGCTTGGTCCGGTACACCCTGGGCAACGGCTAATGATTTCCTGGCAGTATCTGAGGGATATCATTGACCGTTGGCTAAGAGCCCAACAGGGGGGGAGGGGGTCTTTGACCGTGTTACCGTACAACGTTGCCGACATTTTGTCACAAGATTTGATTATTAATTTTTTTAACCCTGAAATTGGCGAAGTTGTCGTCGCTACAACGACTTGGAACGCCTGAAATAAAAGAAGAAGAAGTATGAAGGCAATCGAAGTAGATTTTTGATAAGTTTGTAATGTAAATTGTCACTTATCTCCGACTATTGTCAAGATAGTAAAATAGCGGCCTGATGGTGATCGCGAACATTCAAGGTCCATAATCAGACAGAAAGAAAGAAGACATTTATTCTCTTTTGAAAGACACAAACTTTAAAGCTGGTCTGGGAGCAAAGAAAGAACATAGAATGTACCAGTAGCTTCTCTTCCCGCGCAGATGGTAAAAGCCAATCGAGGGAATGGGCGAAAATCTTAAAAAGGATAGAAGGTAAACAATTTCGGCATGTCTTTTTAAGAAAAACAGATTTAAAAAATAAATAACATCAAGTTTAAATTTAAAGTCCATGGAATATTGTCATTGTTTTAATATGGTTGTTGCCGACCGACCTTTAATACCTTTAGTATGTACAGTCACCAGCATAAATAAGTGATCACTTTTGTACCTTGTCACTTTAAAGTCATGTTTGAAAAACCATACGAAGTCATGTAACGACTGAAAGCGACAAGGTACAAAAATGATCACATTTATGCTGGTGACTGTACCTATTCTTTATTGTTTAGTTTTCTATTTTTAAATATAAAAAAAAAATTGCCTATGTCTTAACGCCAGACAGATAAAAGAGTAATAAAATAAAATTGCTTGTTTCCAAAGTTCGTGGTTTTCTTAATCATACTTTTCAATGGTTTTATTATTTTCCAGTTTTCGATTTTTAAAAAGTGGTTTTCAATAAAAAGACATTTTTTTTTTATGTGAATAGGAAGGCGAACGAGCAAGTAGATCACCTGATGGTAAGCGATCACCACTGCCCATAGACACCCGCATCCCCGGAGGGATTGCAGATGCGTTGCCAACCTAGAGGACTTAGATGAAATGCCTCTTGTGCCCGTAATTTCCCCGGCTGCCAAACTTGCCAAAATTGTGTACCGTCTTTCTAATGCTAAAAATATCGGAAGTATGGGGTAGGGAAACTGTCGATTTGAGGCAACACTGGTTTCGTTTGGTCGCGCGCGGTTGTGCAATTAGCGCTGTGGCGGGCCTAATTTCAAGTCCGGGCGCCGAACACCGGGACTTTCGTGTCCGGGTGCTAGATTAATCCAAACGGAAGTTATATAGGTGGGAGGGTGGTAGGATTGTCCTTCCATTTGACCTAAAGATTATTGACAAAAGCATCATTTTATAAAATGATCATTTTTTGACAAAATTTAAATATCTTGATGCCGAATTTGAAGAGATTTGAAGAGAGAGCCAGGCTCTAATTACTTAAATAAAAAATACCTACTCAAGAGGGTGCATCCGTGCTGAGCTCGCAACGTCGCATTTTTGGTGATTTTTTGCGATTATTTCGCAGAAATTGAATGAAAGTATCAAATATCCGTCTGTAGTGCACTTCGTTTTAGTGTATTAATGTGTCCAATGCAATGACTAATGGTGATTGACTTTTATATTCGTATTAAAGGGATAAAATACTATATCTCGTTTAAGAACAAAATAAAAGTCCATGACGATAAATTATTGCATTAGACACATTAATACACTAAAAACGAAGTGCACTACAAACGGATATTTGATACTTTCATTCAATTTCTGTGAAATAGTCGTAAAAAAATCACCAAAAATGCGACGTTGCGAGTTCAGCACGGATGCACCCTCTTAAATTGTATGCCAATAATACATAATTTCGGAAAAGAGCTTATATTTAGGTACTCTTGAAACTGCTGGACCGATATTTACCAAACATGCTAGGAACCACCGCAAGAAAACTGGCTTTCGAATGAAAAATACCGTATCGAAATCAGTTCATCCGTTTGAGAGCTACGATGCCACAGACAGCCAGACTCACGCGTACACAGACAGACATCGACGTCAAACTTATAACACCCTTATTTTTTTCGCTGGGGATAGGGATTGCAATTCGGATAATCCGAAATCCGAAATAACCGGATAAATCCGGATTTTCGTCGCCTTTTATAAATTTTATAACTTTTTTCGGATTTCAATTACAGTTGACAAAGTTGACATTTAAGCAGAATTTCCTATTGAATTTAGTTTCATTTCATTCATTCATGCGTTCGTTTCGTTCCCCGCCACGTAGCACTATCTATCCCTCTCCCCTCCGCGCTTTACTGGCTACCTCATACCTAGCTTTAGGGTGTACTGCCGTTTGGCAAATTATTTTTCCCAAATATGACTTCCCAAACAACTTATCGCAATACTTACATTTTCCAAGTGAACCTTTAGCAAAGTTACATTTAGCATTTAGTTCATTTGGTCAAACTATCATTTGGCAAAGTTTCACTTCGTCAAGATTTTATTTAGCAAATGCTTCTTAAGCAAATGTTTTGTTTTGTCATAAGTTATATTCCAAAAATAAAATTCCCAAATGTGACACTTTGCATGGTATACTTATAGCAAAAATCTGGCAAATGATAATTATTTTTTACTGTTGCAGTAATACAATAGTAGGTACACTGCAGGAATTTTAAGTATAAAATGAGCAAATGGCAGAACTTATATATTTAATTGCTTAAACAAATACACACAATTTAGTATCAAATCAGTCGGGAACACCCAAAGACTCCGAAATATTTTATTCCGAATTCACTAATTCCGATTTCTAAAACTCCGAATTTCATAATTCCTAAGAAATAAAATTCCGATTGCTAAAAAACACGAAATTTATTTAACCGAATTTCAAAATTCCGGTTGTATATTATTCCGATTTGTATAACTCCGAATGATGAAAAGCCCGAAGTGTCATTGGCCCGAAAACAAAATTCCGATTATTAATTTTCCGATACTTCATTACTAATTCGGAAATTTGATATTCGGGATTCGGGATAGTGAAATTCGTGTTTTCAATGATCGGAATGTTGTTTATTAGGAATTGGATTAATTTAGGTTAAGATGCGGCGGGGGTGGCCCTTGGGCCACCCCTAAGCCGCGAACATGTTTGTTTTACTCCAATAATATTCGGAGTTTTGAAAATCGGTATTTTAATAATCGGAATTCGTATTTTTGATATTTCGGATTATTATTCATTCGGACTTCTTATTGTTCGGTGTATTGAAATTCGGATTTTGAAAAACGCGATTGTAAACGTTAGGCATTTTGAAATTTCGGACTTATAAAAGAAGACTTACAAAATATAATCATATTGTTATGTTTATCCTACGCATTACTCACATTGCGATAGAAATCGTATGCCATGTGATATTTTGGGTTTAGTACGTTATGCTAAACGATACATTTGCCAAAAAAAAATTTGGGAAAATTAACATGACCAATTCATTATTTGCTAAATAATCACTTGCCGAAAAAAAGGTTTGCTACCTGCAATATTGCAATAAGTAGTTTTGACAATTGGATTTTTGCCAAATAAAAGTTTGGGAAACAAAATTTGCGATGTGATTATCAAGATTTTTTGCAGTTTTATTTTATATATTCTTAGGGAAACCTTAAAAACAATAAAATTGAACACTATTAGGTTTCAAAAAACATGTAATTACTTTGATAGTTTATCAAAGTGTAATTACATGAAAATTTCAAAATATTATTTTATTTTATTATTTTATTGAATCAGGCGTTACTTTGCGGAGGTCCATTTCAATGAACACAAAATATTTACCTTGCTACTCCGCTACTTACGTGCAAGTTAACCAAGCCTGTGCGAAATATATACGTTTTGCATGCAACGAACGGTACGGGTTTTGGTGTACAGTCACCAGCATAAATAAGTGATCATTTTTGTACCTTGTCGCTTTCAGTCGTTACATGATTTCGTATGGTTTTTCAAACATGACTTTAAAGTGACAAGGTTCAAAAGTGATCACTTATTTATGCTGGTGACTGTACGACGTTGGTTCGCATGTGCATCGGTTGTGCTCTAACTTTGAGAATGATCCCGTAGAGGGATCGAAACGCGCGTCAGTGTTTGTGTGGTGTTAGGATTAATTAAGTTTGTGGGATTTGTGTGCGTTTTGTGTGGTAGTAGTGGTGGGAGGGCTTGCATGCAAAACGTATATATTTCGCACAGGCTTGGTTAACTTGCACGTAAGTAGCGGAGTAGCAAGGTAAATATTTTGTGTTCATTCAAAATATTAATAAAAATCCGAAAAATCCGGATAATCCGGATTTATACAAGTTGATAATTTTTAAATCCAGATCTGAGAAAAGAACCGGATTTTGCAATCCCTAAGCCAGACACACGCGTACACACACAGACATCGACGTCAAACTTATAAAACCCTTCTTTTTTTCGCTGGGGGGTTAAAAATCAATTTCATTACAGTTTTGGAACTTTGAAAATAATGCTTTTTAGGGTTCCGTACCCAAAGGGTAAAAACGGGACCTTATTACTAAGACTTCGGTGTCCGTCCGTCCGTCCGTCCGTCACCGTCTGTCACCACAGGCTGTATATCAAGAACCGTAATAGCTAGACAGTTGAAATTTTCACATATTGTGTATTTCTGTTGCCGCTATAACAAAAAATACTAAAAATTTAATAATAATAATAATTAAGGGGGGCTCCCACACAAAAAGCGTGATATTTTATCCCTTTTTCATGGCTACCACTCGCCGAGCTAGATCTCAAGAACCGTAATAGCTAGACAGTTGAAATTTGCACAGATTATGTATTTTTATTGTGGCTACAACAACAAATACTTAAATCAAAATAATAATTAAGGGGGCTACCATACAACTGAGTAGTTGTTGGCGTTTTTTGCTGTATCTCATGAACCGTTGAGGTTGAAATTTTCAAAGATGTTGTATTTTTATTGCCACAATAATAACAAATACCTAGGTACTAAAAATAAAATAAAAATAATATCTAAGGGGGGCTTCCATGACACAAAAGTATTCTTTTTGCCGTTTTTCTGGTACGGAACCCTTCGTGCGCGAGTCCGACTCGCACTTTACCGGTTTTTTATTATTTAGAAGCTAACAAGACTAATTCATAACACTTCATTAAATAAACTCATTTATCTGGCGGAGGGTCCATTTTTTTATCTCCAAAGAAGCCATTTATCTTTCCGGAGGAAAATCCTTCTTCCCTAATTAATTTACTGCCACCAAGATCTATAGCGCGGTTATGTATTCCGTCGCCTTTTTTAGGGTACCGTTAAAAAACATACGCTTCTAAAGGGTTCTCACCCATATTTCCAACCCGCATACGACTTAAAGCTGCCACAAAATCGTAAATTTAATCTAAAATATGATATAATATCGATAGGCATATCTATAGTCTATCGAAACACTATCGAGCGACAACACTACCTACTAGTGTGAATTTCGTGATTTGTAGCGCGTGAAGTCAAGTGGTTCTCAAGCGGCGACCACGTATTGGAAGGCACTCACAGTGCAAGAAGGCTCTCAAGATGAACTGACACTCGCGCAAAAAGAAAAAAAAAACCTTTTCTACACGAGATTTGAACTGGTAACCTTAGTGTACGCACTTTATTCCACACCTTATACAAACCAAACGCACATTACGTTAAAGCAACGAAATCAACGTAGGTACACTTCAAAAATCGAACGCGACTCTAGTTTCATTCGTATTTCAAAATAAGCTCTTAGTAGATTATAATATCCTGGTACTTAAACTCTCCCTCCGTCTTACGCCTGACGCGAGTTTAACATTTAATTACCCATCCCAAAAAAGTGCTCAGCGTCGCTAAAGGAATTTCCACTTCAGAAATAATACCTAGGATTTTTGGCGCCAAATTATATTTCCGTCGGGGGTTAAGGCGCTGTCAACAGCAAATGACCTTAAGCAGCGCCACTCTTCACACATACGGTTCGCGTGCCTGTGAGTGAAAGAGAAGAAACTATTCCGGGAGCTTGGCGCGCGTCTAAAACCTTGCAAATAAGAAGAAATAAAAAAAAGTATGGATTATTTGTGAAATATGACTCGTTAGCCGTGTAGGTATGAATATGTTGACTTCATGTTTTTAATTGCAGACCCATACGTTGAAAAAATATAGACATAGAACCGTTTAATGATGATTTTAAGATCAATCTTTGCAATTATTTTCTATCGAGCCGATTTTGTTCAATTATGTATCGAGTCCGTCTAGCGTGTTTGAAATATGATGAAAATTATCATTATATTTTTTTTGTATTTTTTTTGTGTGTAGTTTTTCTTTAAAAAGTGCTTAAATAACATCAATTTCAACAAAATTAGGTGTTGTCAGTCTCTTTAAGACCAAAGGATCATGTTGCCTGCATACTACTATAGTAAGTACAGGCAACAGGATCCTCAACACAACAGACCTTACGTGTACCTACATTGCACTATTATTTTGTCCTAGAAGTGTAATATAAATCAACACATAATATTTTTTCAATACCCAATCATTTCTCAGCAAAACGACTACACAGGCAATCTTTATTATAAAGAAAAACTCGTAAAACAATAATTGACGAAGACATTTACTATAACATCTTTTGATTGCCTGTTACTCTAAGTAATGGTGTTTTTATAGCTTTCAGACGTCGTAAATTTGAAATGAGTGTTCTCATAATTGATTTAGCTTTGTTTAAGAGGCGATTTAGAAATTATGAACACTTTACTTTGAATTGTTTTCTGAAGATGTCCGGAGTCGTGAGGATCGGCCGAATGTTAAATTACATCTCAAAACTATCTTGTACAGTAAAGGTCATAAATATATTTTACGTTACTAAGACGTCATAAATATCTATACCTACCTTTATGCTACAAACGATTAGCATGATTGTGGACATATAGGTGGAAAAGGGAATCAAAATAGTGATGGATTGCTAGCCGAATCGTCTCTAACATGATTCATACAATTTTCGCCGATTCCCTCGAAGGGCTTACCATCTGCACGGGAAAAGAAACAACTGATTACATTCTACACTGACGAGAAAAAATATCAAGTTACTTTTCAACTTTTCATGCAGTTTTATGAAAAGCGACTCGTTATTTTTGCTCGTGTGAATATTTTTTTCACACCTCTCATACAGAAAAGTAAGCTTTGCTCCCTGTCGAGAGGGATCAAAGTGCAACTTTTCTGTTCAAGGCTTTTCTAAGTACTTTTTGCAAAATAAATGCAATTTTTTAAAGTTGATAATTGTAAGACCACGCCATTTTCTATGCTGGTAGCTCTTTAATTATATTAAGAATTGTTTTTTTTTAAGTTTTTTAATGTTCGGTGTGAAAAGTTGTATGAGCCACTCGGGAGAAAAATTATTTTCATCTTGGGCGTTAACACTTGAATCCCTCATTACGCTCTGGATTCAATGTAGCGCCCTCGCCGTAAATACATCATTTCGCTCCCTTGTGACACAAATAACTATTCTTTGCTACAAGACCAGCACGGAAGTAGGTAATCTACAAATGTTTAATTTTAATTACAACCGCACAATTCCCGTATAAAGCCCCCATAGTTCACACCCCAACTATAGTGCTGCCATAGTAAAATGGCCACTAACGTTCAGGGCTGGCCACAATTGTCCCTCGAACGATCGCGCGGCGTCAAGTGGCCCGGAAAGCGATAACAGGACAATTTATGACGTTACCACTGTACTGGGTACGGAATTGATAGAGGCGATCGGTTTAAAAATTAATGACTCGTATCACAAACTGTTGGTTGTGATTTGTTCAAATATATTTTTAATAGCTTCCTTTTTTACGTGTTAGAATAAAAAAACGGCCAAGCGCGAGTCGGACTCGCGCACCGAGGGTTCCGTACAAATTCTCCATCACTATCACTACATAGTATAAAACAAAGTCGCTTTTTCTGTCCCTATGTCCCTTTGTATGCTTAAATCTTTAAAACTAGGTACGCAACGGATTTTGATGCGATTTTTTTAAATAGATAGAGTGAATCAAGAGGAAGGTTTATATGTATAATACATGCATATTAATATACCGTGTGGGCGGGTCGCTAGTGTTATTATAAAATCCGGTGTTAGCAGAGCCCTGCTCTTAAGCAAAAAAATGTACACACATTTTACCACTTTAGAAGTGTCTCTCGCGCAAACTATTCAGTTTAGAAATGTTAGTGAATAAAAGTTAAGTACCTAAAGTTATCTGTGACACCTCCGGACAGAGAGACAGACAGACAGACATGAAGAATCTATAAGGGTTCCGTTTTTTGCCATTTGGCTACGGAACCCTAAAAATCAGTTAAGAGGGAGACGGACGTCAAAAACCTAACAAATCCTTATAGGTAGGTACTAATGATGGGCGACTTTGCATAATACTAATTCGATTAGTCGATTATTGTAATCATTCGACTTAGTCGACTAATTTGAAAATCATTCGAATATTAGTAGTACTCAAAATCCCCTTCATCCAGCCCAGTCGAGTTGACGTCGATACAACTAACAAGCTAACAACTAACGCGAGCACCGCGCCGAGTCGACACGAAGATTTCCGATTCGGCCCGAGCAGTCCGAATCGGGAATCTTCGTGTCGACTCGGCGCGGTGCTCGCGTTAGTTGCCGCGACCGATTAGTTACTAATATTAGTAGTCGTTATTCTTATTCGATATGGTGGTTGGTGGTGGTGGTACGAAACTAAACTGACATAAGCATTAAGACGTCATGGTAAGGCCTCTGTATGTTGCCGTTTCATTCATAGTAGGTAACTGAGACGTTTACGCGAACGCGTTCGATACGTTTTTCGTGTCAAAAACTTACACTAAAGGCTCCGAATTGTCACATGTCGCCGACAATTGTCTCATGCTACTATGGTACCTACCAGGGATGTTACGGAGCTCCGACATAGACTCCGTTAAGTTGGAACTTCCGATTATTATTGCACCTTCGGTTCCGACTTCGGCTCCGAAACTTTTAAATCGGAGGTTTCAAAGCTTTTGTTCACTAAATATGCCATTTTGGAATTATGCTACTTTGGGATTCAATGCATTTAATTTACTAATTTGTTGTTTATATGGAAACATATTTTTACCTATTTTTATTTTTATTGTCTGTGTATAATTTACACAGTAAATTTATTATTTTATAATTAAAACAAAAAAAGGTTGATTTTTTGTTTTATTTGGCCTTTAATAAAAAAAATCTGCCACCACTTCCGACTCTGCCTCCGACTCCAACTCCGACTCCGGTTCCGACTCCGATAAATCAAATTTAAAAACTCCGACTGCGACTTCGGTTCCGATAATATGACCTCCGTTACATCCCTCGTACCTGCTATGGGTGGTGTAGCGGTATAGCACGCGTCACGGATAACGAGGACCTGGGTTCGATTCCCGGCCACAGCTTTACTTTTCGGATTTTTCTATGTATACTAATTTTCAGTGACGTTTAGAAATTTAATTGTCTCATTAGTGAAATAGGAGCCTGTAGACCTGTCTAACCGTACCACAGTCTACAGGCTGCCAATAACGCGCGCTTAGCGCTGTCTAATTGATGAATAGCGAATGTGGCGCCACCGTCGCGCGTAACTCACCGTAAGCTTCACGCGAGATTTGGGTGAAAGATGCCCTACTGTATACATACTGTACACTGCACAGTATAGTCCGTCCAAATCCATTTTAACGCCTTTGTACACAAACCAATTTCATAATTATAAATCCCCGCACAATCACTCATTGTACGCAATTAGAATTATTAGAATAGCATCCATCGGTATGTTGAATCGGTATGTAGATACCTACCTCACTACATTTTTACAATTATACTATTTTATATATATCTTCCTAGCGTTTTTCCCGGCATTTGCCACGGCTCAGGTCCGCTTTGACAACCTAATCCCAAGATTTGGCGTAGGCGCGTTTTACACAAGCGACTGCCATCTGACCTTCCAACTCAGTAGGGTAACCTAAGCCTTATTACGATTGGTCCGGTTTCCTCACGATGTTTTCCTTTACGGAAAACCTCATGGTAAATTTCAAATGTAAAATCGCACATAAATTCTGAAAAACCCAGAGGTGCGAGCCCGGGATTCGAACCCGCGACCCTCTGCTTGAAAGGCCACAGGTCAAACCACTAGGCTACCACGGCTTTTTTAAAAAATTATACTATGAGTATTATATTTCAATTTTATAATAACTTGAGAGACGGTGTTTGTTTGTGATTGGACTTTGACGTTGATGGTCATTTCATAGCAACATCACAATAGTACATTATTGCGGCATCAAAATAATCAGGCGTTAATAGTTTTCAAACTAATTTGGTTTTCTTTGAACCCACTCCGCAAGGAACATTTCCAATCCTAGAATGTTAAGTATTGATTACAGAATCTGCTAGTCTAGACGGAGTTTGAAATTATTCGAAGTTTCGCAATGAACGTTAGGGATGTGAAATAATAATCGATTAATGTCACGACTATACCTAGTCGATATTTTTTTACGAATCGACTTTCTTTATATGATGTTAGATGCTAAGAAAGAGTATCGTGGGTTGCCTGGCAAGGTTAAAACCCCGACTCAATCGACTGGCTTAAGTTTTTTTAATTCTTTTAACATTAAACTACAACACATAAAAAATACACATTGTATCAAAATAATTACCTTATTTGAAAAAAATTTTTTTTCAAAATTTCACGCGTTCGTTTAGCCTCGCTACTTACTCACCAGCCAAGTCTGCAGTTCCGTTGGGGTAAAATAGAAGAGGTATATGACAAGTTTTCAGCTTGCCTCAAATACCTACCCAAAAATTGCTCATACCATTGCACGTACACGTGACAGCTAAAAGAGTATTTATTTGCGACGTATGTACTAAAAATATAGTTACACTAGCTTCTGCTCGCGACTTCGTCCGCGTAGAATTAGGTTGAAGAATTGATGTTTGTAGTTTATATCTGCAAAAAATATTTACGTTGAAACTCTACGCAGCAACGCCCTTTGACATTTTTATCGCTGTCCTGCGGGAACTATGCAATTATCCGGGATTAAAAGTAGCCTATGAGCTATTCCAGACTTTTCTCTATCTATGTGCCGAATTTCATCCAGATTCGGTTGAGCCGTTCTGGCGTGATTGGGTAACAAACATCCATCCATCCATCCATCCATCCAAACTTTCGCATTTATAATTATTAGTTAGACTAGCTGTTGCCAGCGACTTCGTCTGCAAAGAATTCGTTTATCGCTATCCCGCGGGAACTACGCAATTTTCCGGGATAAAAAGTAGCCTATGTGCTATTCCAGTCTTTTCTCTATCTATGTGCTAAATTTCATCCAGATCCGTTGGGCGGTTCTGGCGTGATTGAGTAACAAACAAACAAACATCCATCCATCCATCCATCCATACTTTCGCATTTATAATATTAGTTAGAAGTTAGATAGTTATCTAACTATCTAACTAATATTATAAATGCAAGTTAGATTATAGTTAGATTGAGCAAGTGGTACCGAATGACTTTAAGCCAGTGGTGGGATGGCGGGCCAGAAAATCACAGATATTTCAAAGAAGGGCCAAAATTATACTAAAATGCAATTTTTTTTGACACATGACGCATGAACTACGTGGCTAGTCTAGCTATAAAAGGCCCTTTGACATTAGTCTTCCCGACGTAACTAGTGATGTCACCGTACAACTCGGTACTCGATACTCACGATAAATCGATTCAAGTTTGCATGAGTATTTGATCGATTTAAATGTGTATTGTAAAGTGGCATTGGATTAAAGTTCTGATTAGAAAGTGAATCTTCAGTCAATCATTTTCTTCAGATGATGAAATTTAAATTCTATTGAAATCAGTGTTGCCATTGTTTACGGCTTTGAGCTCCAAGATCATAATTTTCAGTAACACAGCTGGTGAAATTCAGTAATTAATTTGTCTAAATAAAATAAATAAAACCGGCCAAGTGCGAGTCGGTTTTAAAAAAATTATCTAGATCGATTTATTTTTTCCTTAACCGATTATTAATAGTCTGTGGACAATATGTAAAAATCGTTATGCACAGCACTTAGCTGAGTGAGCGATACCCATCAATGAAAAATGCAATTACCTTCAGAACATTTCGATCGGTAAAAAATAGAGAACTTCATGGGCGTGAACTGTCAAAACGGGCCTTTTAAATTGTGACGACTTTACATAGAGACGAGTAGATGACATTTATGCGGTAAGTGAAACGGCGGCCCTCGCACTAGAATCTGGGTCTGTATCGCCAGTGCCAAGGATTATGTATCGATTAGTTATTAATCGATAAGCACGTACGGTTCCAAGCGTCATCCCTATAGGTTTTCCGTTAGTTATGTTGGTACTCCAGTAAGTATTAAGATCGAATAACTCTGCAGCTTCTGATGTTTGCGTAGGCAGTGCTGTAAATATACCGGAATTTACTTCATTTAATTTAGAATGAGAAAACACAATAACATTATATTGCGTCTAGTCAACTATAGTACAGTGCAATAGTTTGGCAGCCGCAAAATAAAATTGTTTTAATGTCACTTTATTTGCGTGTCGTCAATTATTACTCTAGTAAGTACCTACAAATTGTAAAGAGATTACAGCTCACGAGCCGCATTATAATGTTGTTGTGGTTTCTCATCCTAAATTTAATGAAGTATAGTAGGCGGCAAATAAGTAAAACGTGGAGGGGATATGTTCTTTAACCATGTTGGAATTGACAACATTTAATTTTTATAATACCTGAAAATGTATATAATGGTTCGAAATCATTTTGCCTTCTGATCACTGCAATGTGTTTATATAATTTTAATATTGCTTATTATAGAAACTAAAAATTAATTAAAAACATGTCTTAATTTTACCAATTCTACCACAGGATAGGTGAAATGCCTTTGCCTTTTTCACGAGAAAAAGTATCGACCATAATTTTGTATTTGACAACTTCAAAGTACAAGGGGGGCAACTCTGTAACTCTATTTTTGAAGTTCGTTGCATACCTTCTCTCTCACTCTCAAGTTATGACTATATTAGTATGAGCGGAACAGCACGAAGCGAACCTCGAAAATCGAATATCGGAGAATAAGGCCTGACATTGTCAATTTGAAATTGACGTCAGTTTTTTTTCTATACTTACAGAAAAGACAAAAGGATAAGTGTCTATTCTGTGATAGTATCGGAGTTACGCCCTTTTAGAATAAGCAAAAATTAATAAATTAATTATAAATTAAATACAAACCCTAGCGAAAAAATTAAACTGCCAGCATGTTCATCTTTTCAAACAAAATATAGAGAACCATTAAAATTATAGGCTCAGAAATATGAAATGTTGTCAATTGATGTAGTAGGTAATTAAAATAAAATGTCTTTGGACGAAAATAGATAAATTTAGTTAAAAAACATCCTTAAAAATACCTGTTATCAACATAATCTCCAGCCCATACGTCTCACTGCTGGGCATAGACTTCTCACAATAAGAGGAATTGGTAGGTACCTATAGTTCCCACGCGGACACGATGCTGATTGGGAAGTTCACACACGATTGAATTGCTTTGCAGTTGTGAATATTATGTAATACATGTTTCCTCTCAATGTTTAAATAATAGAATCTGAATGTACCAATATCATTTGAAACAAATTTTAAATAAATTCGTATTTCAAGCTCTTTGTCAATACCAATAGGTACCGTAAAATCCCGTATATTCGCCTAGTATACCTATCTTCGCCTATTTTCATAAAAGTTGAAATTCCCGCCTAGTTTTTAGACCAGTAAGCTTATTGTCTAACTCGCTCGCAATCGCCATCGTGTTCATTTTGACAGTTCATGTATGGGCTGACAATTGGCATCGTAATCAGCTAACTGTCACATTCATACAAAAACTGTAAAAACGAACACGATGGCGATTGCGAGCGAGTTAGATAATAAGCCTACAGGTTCCACACAAAACTGCTAAACAGAAAGGGTTTTTTATGCTGGACCATATTCTCGCATTAATTGTGGCTAACTTAACGCCGTTTACGATCAGTGCCGTTTTTTCGTTGACGTGGCAGCACGTGTTTTTTTTAACTTCTGCGGAACTTTGCTATAAGTAGCGCTAAAGAAGAGATGCTAATGCTCTTTCTTATGGTATTAGTATTTTCTAACTAAGCCATAATATATTTACGTCGCAATCGATTAATATGTAATTGAGGTCATTTTCCGGCCCTCTTGTAGCTATACTTCGCCTACCCCTAGGGTTGTCAATCAAAGTGTGTGATATATTTAAAATCTCAATCAATATTGGAGAATTCCTTTTGTAAATATTTTTCCAGTAATTTAATAATTATTTTAAGGTTTCCCCTTTAGAATCAATTTCAAAATATTTTTGAATTGAAACAAAAATACAAAAAAATTCAGAAAATAAAGCGAAACAGAATTATTATGTGATTTATCTAATCTGATTGTGATTTAGTATAAGAAAAAATAGACACCTACACCATTACCCTTTTTTTTTGTAGTCGAGTAAGTCAGCGTGATTTTTGACAACCCTATCGAAAATACAGCAAATTTATGAATCTAGCTTCAGATTGGTACCTGTCTTCGCCTACCATCGTTTTCTTTTAAGTGTGACCTATTTTGAAATGGTTAAGAGGCTGACAACACCTAATTTTGTTGAAATTGATGTTATTTAAGCACTTTTTTTAAGAACAACTACACACAAAAAAAAAATATATATAATGTTAATTTTCATCATATTTCAAACACGCTAGACGGACTCGATACATAATTGAACAAAATCGGCTCGATAGAAAATAATTGCAAAGATTAGTCTTAAAATCATCATTAAACGGTTCTATGTCTTTATTTTTTCGACGTATGGGTCTGCAATTAAAAACATGAAGTCAACATATTCATACCTACACGGCTAACGAGTCATATTATAAATTTAGTGTATTTATTTTTAGTATTTGTTATTATTGTGGCAATAAAAATACAACATATGTGAAAATTGTAACCTCCTTCCTATTACGGTTCATGAGATACAGCAAAAACGCCAACAACTACTCTGTTGCATGGGAGCCCCCCTTAATTATTATTATTATTTTGATTTTAGTATTTGTTGTTGTAGCCAAAATAAAAATACATAATCTGTGCAAATTTCAACTGTCTAGCTATTGCAGTTCTTGAGATCTAGCTCGGCAAGTGGTAGCCATGAAAAAGGGCTAAAATATCACGTTTTTTGTATGGGAGGCCCCTTAATTATTATTATTATTATTTTGTTTTTAGTATTTGTTGTTATAGCGGCAACAGAAATACACAATCTGTAAAAATTTCAACTCTCTAGCTATTACGGTTCTTGAGATACAGCCTGGTGACAGACGGACAGACGGACAGTAATAGGGTCCCGTTTTTACCCTTTGGGTACGGAACCCTAAAAACGGCATCGAAATCGGTCCACACGGACAGACAGGCACACATACAGAGAGAGAGAGAGAGAGAGATCGACGTCAAATTTTTAGCGCACCCCTCCCCCCGCCCCTCTTTTTGCGTCTAGAATTAAAAACAGAGCCTCTAAAATCTCTAAGTAGTCTAGTTTCTCACAAAAAACAGTCTGGAATGCGTTCACGGTATGGTCTCAATTGACAACATTTCATTTTTATAACACCTGAAAATGTATATATGGTTCGAAAGCATTTTGCCTCCTGATCACTGCAATATGTTTACTTATATAATTTTAATATCGCTTATTATAAAAAATAAAAAATAATTAAAAATATGTCCTAATTTTACCAAAACTACCACAGGATAGGTGAAACGCCTTTGCTTTTTTCACGAGAAAAAATAAGCGATCATAATTTTGTATTTTTGACAACTTCAAAGTACAAGGGGGGCAACTCTGAAATTCTATTTTCGAAGTTCGTTGCATACCTTCTCTGTCACTTTCAAGATAATGACTATTAGATAAGCCGAACAGCACGAAGCGAACCTCGAAAATCGAATATTGGAGAATAGGGCCTGACATTGACAATTTGAAATTAACGTCAGTTTTTTTTCTATAGAGAAAAGACAAAGGGATAAGTGTGCATTATGTGATAGTATTGGAGTTACGCCCTTTTAGAATAAGCACAAATTAATAAATTAATTATAAATTAAATACAAGCCCTAGCGAAAAAATTTAACTGTCAGCATGTTCATCTTTTCAAACAAAATACAGAGAACCATTAAAATTATAGGCTCAGAAATATGAAATGTTGTCAATTACTATGGTAAAATTGGCAGCGCCGCTTGCGGTAAGAAAAGGCAACAAAATGAACCTCTAGTACTATTATATATTCTGAGCCTCTAGTGTAAGTTTTCGCATATAAAAACGTCTCGAACGCGTTCACGTAAACGTCTCAATTACTATGGAAAAATTGGCAGCGCCACTAGCGGATCGAAACGGCAACAAACTATTCTCATAGTATTTGACATTTTAACGCAAACGCGGTCGAGACGTATTTTGTGACCGAAAACCAACACTAAGCATACTGTGCTCTAAGCACGCTCTAGTGTAAGTTTTCGCATAATAAAAACGTCTTGAATGCGTTCACGTAAACGTCTCGGGGGCTACTCCGAAATTCGATTTTCGAAGTTCGTGTTATACCGTCCCTCTCGCTCTAAAATGAATGACTATTAGTGAGAGTGGAACGGCACGAAACGAACTTTGAAAATCGAATTTCGGAGTATAAGGCCTCATATCAATCTCAATTACTATGAAATAATTGGCAGCGCCACTTGCGGATCGAAACGGCAACAAACTGTTCTCATAGTGTTTGACGTTTGAACGCAGACGCGATCGCAACGTATTTTGCGTCCGAAAACATACACGAAGCGGATTCCACTGATTAAAATGGCGGGGTCGGTAGCGGTACCTATTGAATGCGCGTGCGCCGTGGCCGAATGAATGGCAATAGTTGTAAAGGTGTTGCCAGCTGCACCAAAAATATAGCCACTTGCCTCGTCTCTGACAAAACAAGTACTATTTAGTAAATGCTTGCTTCTTTTCAAGTTAGGGTCAGCCAATAAATACTTTATTTTAATTACGTTATAATTAATTAGGTAAAATTTGTTTTGTATGTAAAGGAAATTATTGGGTCGATTACAATTAAATGCTGAACTAATTGAAATTGTTCTTTTACAAACAACAAGCTATCTCTAAAAAAATATAGGTACATTTAATACAGGTTACTTATCCTGAATAATAAGGATTAAGGACGAAGTTGCGGGTGCCAGCATTTTTTATTTTTTGGGATAAATATAAATATATCCAGGTTTACTTAAACTAGATACCTTTAATCAAGGAAATAATACAAAGCGAGTAAAGAAAAGACACTTTGTATTAAGTAAGTACTTACTTCGTAATAACAAAACTCCTTAAGGAGTATTACTTTTAAAATCACAGTCAGCATCAATAATTACTTTTTAATCATGCATTTATTTTAATCGTCAAATTGGCCTTAACAAATAACAGGCCACACTCAATCACACTATTAAAAACAAAATTACATTTACCAGTGGATAAAACTGGAACTAACGTTTCTTCATACAAAAACGCGAATCACGCGCGACTGTGGCGCCACTACGATCGGCACTGGATAAGTTTGTAGCGTAGTTCGTCGCAAATTGTTGCAAGCTCGCTGTGTTGTTAGGCAGACTTGGCACGGTGAAGCAACAACGCGAGGATTATCGCACGGGAGGGAAAGAGATGGCAAAAGTTACGTTGCAGCTGGCCCGCCGCTACGCTCCTTTTCATAGAGGATAGTTTTTGGTAACAACGTGGTACTACATCAACATCACTCTGTTTTATTAAATTTCCATTTTTGTTATTCTATTTTCTTTCTCTTACCGGTCTGGTTACCATTATCGAGGGGAAAATTATTGGAGATATCGGTTTCTTTCAATTTTTGTTTGACTGCATTTCGCTGTACAGCAATTGTGCATGCAGTGCATGTGACATCTAAAACGTGAAGAGGCACATCCTGTTTCATCAACCTATCAGAACAAAATAAATGCACGCATCTATTGCATTTTAAGCATTTATATGGCTTAGCAATAAGCGTTTTGCATACGTGACATTTCGCGTTCTCTGTAATCTCAGGCGGTTTCATTAAAATTGAAACAGGAATATCGTCTATGTTTGTGATTCCGGTCAGAGCAGGCTGTATTGCCTGACTAGGTGTTGAATTAGCAGTCACGATTTTCAAAGGCAGCGCTTGGTTTTTACCATTAGCTGTTGACCCAACATCAACAAGTGCAGTCTCCTTATGTTTTAAAGGTATCGTCGCAATAATATTGCCGTTTTCTTCAGATATTTCAGCCACTTCGCTTGTAGTTGAGACTTTGTCGTCTTCCGAATCAGATATGACTAATTCATCGTCATTATAACCATCATTTACCCTACAGTCATTGCTTTGAGTAGAAGTGACATTCGTTGGATCACTTTCCTTGTAAGTGTCGTCTGCAGTTGGTAAACTGTGCCAGGGTTTCATTTTAAAAACAGAACTATACGGCGTTTTAAAATGACCAGACATGGAACAGTTGCTTTCCCATTGAACAACATAACACCCCATTGCCCAATTTTTACTGCCTGTCTCTATCTGCCATTTTTTGAGCATATTCTTGACATCGTTTGCACCAATTTCAGGCAACTTCACCGGTATCATTAGGGAAATGTTAAAACGCCCATATGCTGAACTAATTAAACCTAAGACCTTTCCGAAGTATACTCGGTCATAGGTCTCCAATTTTTCTGGAGGACCAAAATCTAGAAATATTTTCAAGAGCTCCATTGCTACCTCATTAACAGAATTGGTCAGTAAAGGTCGCAGGAGCATGTATTTTGTAAATCTGTCCAAGTAGAAAAGAATGTACTTGAATCTTTGATCGGGCTCTGAAGTCATTTCAATCAAACTCACCTGACCTCTAGAGTGGAAAACCTGAGGTATTCTATTATCAGCTCTCCGTTTGAATTCAATGTTATTACTCGACATGCACACATTGCACAAGGCAAGGATGAAATCGACGCTGGTCTTTGGGACACTGTACTTCAGCCTAAGAAGTTTCATAACTTTCTCGAAGCCCCCGTGCTCTGTTGTAATATGAGCGTCCACTATAATGTCGAAACAATCTTCAGCTCCTATAACTTGTACGATGCGATCATCTTCATTTTTTCTCTTATAAATCAACTTTTCTTCTCCATTTTCTTCATAAATTTCGTACTTGTTCATTACCCTGTACTTCGGGAGATTCGGGGGATATCCACTTTCTGTCAAACGAAATCCTTCCTTTATAATTGTTTTTAATCTGTCAACCAATGTCCTGGTCCACGGTGCGACGACGCCTAATTTTCTGTTGAAATAGTACATTTCAATTTGACGCATGTATTTTTCTCGCACACCTTCGTAATCAAATTCCGTTTCGTTTGCAGTTGACGACGTGCTCGGAACGGCCGCCATTTTGTATAAAGCGCGTGGCTCAACTGTCTGTTAGTAGGAGCGACGCGAGCCTCACACGGCTGACGCTGCCCCTCTACCCGCGCATTGCGTGAACGAGACAGCATCGTCAACGCGCGCTGAGAGCGAGCGGGAGCGCCGACGTTCGTTGCCCGAACAGCCGTTTCGCCGAGTCGGGCGGCGCGAGAAATCAGAGCACTACCAAGGTTATGACTCATAATTTATAATGCTACGTAAAGTTGTAACGATTTGGTTCCACTGCTTGCGCGTTGGGTGTCGTTTTGATAAGGCTCACTTTGTGCAAGCAATGGACGCCGTTAAATTCGAATTGCTCAATTAGAACGAGTGATTAGATAACGGACATGTTTCCAGTCCAGTACGTGTGTGCGTAGTAGGAAAAGTTTTAAGCATGATAAAGATTAGCGGTGACGTATTTATTAATTATTATGTTTAGTTTAAATAATATTATTTATTAGGATCAAAATATTAACCCCCTTATTCATAAACGCACTATAGGCCTCTGCTAAGTTAGTAATCGTTTGTCCTTATCTGTGAAAGGTAAATACCAAAGTGACAGATAAGGACAAACGATTACTAAGTTAACAGAGGCCTATAGTGCGTTTATGAATAAGGGGGTAAGTAAGTAGGTAGGTAGGTAAATTATTATGTTTCTCAGATTAAATTTTTTCTATCGCAATTTAATTTGGTTTAAGTAATTAAAACAAATTATAAACGAGGAAATGGGCGAATCATGACTAGCAACGCATGACTACTTATAATGGTTCACCTTTCCACCTATACGCCCACAATCATGCTAAACGTGACCTAAAGGTCTTGTCACCTTAGGCTCTGTCTACCCCGTAAGGGATAAAGACGTGATTTGTGTATGTGTATGTAGTATGTCAATTATAAACAGACAAAGTTAACTAAAAATTAGTACTTAAGTATAGTAGGCGGCAATTAAGTAAAACGTGGAGGGGATATGCGCAGTATAAAATAAATAAAATAAATAAATAAATATCATGGGACAAATTACACCAATTGACCCAGTCCCAAACTAAGCAGAGCTTGTGCTATGGGTACCAGGCAACGGATAAACATACTTATATAATGTAGATAAATACATACTTAAATACATACAACATCCATAACTCGGGCACAAACATTCGAAATGAAAAACAACATTTTTCATACTGCGCATATCCCCTCCACGTTTTACTTACGTGCCGCCACCTATAGGTAAGTAGCAAACTATACCGCGGTTTTACCCCGGTTCATTTTTTTCATACAAGAAGGTTACAGAGCCAGGATGGGGCAAGCGCCGCGTGCGCCGCACCCTGCCCCACCATGGGTACCGCCCATGGACATTTCATGAATGATCAATCACTATCACTATCATCACTACATAGTATAAACAAAGTCGCTTTCTCTGTCCCTATGTCCTTATGTCCCTATGTCCCTATGTCTCTCTGTATGTCCCTATGTATGCTTAAATCTTTAAAACTACGCAACGGATTTTGATGCGATTTTTTTTAATAGATAGAGTGAATCAAGAGGAAGGTTTATATGTATAATACATGCATAATACCTATACCGTGCGAAGCCGGGGCGGGTCGCTAGTCATTATAGTATCAAACAAAGTCGCTTTCTCTGTCCCTATGTCCCTATGTATGCTTAAATCTTTAAAACTACGCAACGGATTTTGATGCGGATTTTTTTAATAGATAGAGTGAATTAAGAGGAAGGTTTATAATATATATAATACATGCATAATATACCGTGCGAAGCCGGGGCGGATCGCTAGTACCTAAATAAATAAACGATAGGTATTTGATGTGTTCGTATAAACAAGTAGATCCCAATAATCTGATATTTAGGGCCTGTCTCACCACTGTCTGTTAAGTTCCAGTTACCTATCTTAAGTGTCAGTTATCTATCTTAAGTGTCAGTTATCTATCTTAAGTGTAAGTTTTCTATGATGTCGTAACAGGCAGAGGCCTGTTATCTAATCTAACTATCTAACTAATATTATAAATGCGAAAGTATGGATGGATGAATGGATGGATGGATGGATGGATGTTTGTTTGTTACTCAATCACGCCAGAACGGCCCAACGGATCTGGATGAAATTCGGGACATAGATAGTGAAAAGTCTGGAATAGCACATAGGCTACTTTTTATCCCGTAAAATTGCGTAGTTCCCGCGGGATAGCGATAAACGAATTCTTTCCAGACGAAGTCGCTGGCAACAGCTAGTCTACGAGTATACATATAATGTAGTAATAAATAGAGAGAATCATAGTTAACTGACACTTAAGACAACTGGCCTGGCACTTAACAGACAATGGTGAAACAGGCCCCTAGCTAGTAATACCTACGTTAGAATGTGTACGTCAAAACTTTTTATCCTATAACACTAACTTTCTGCCCGCGACTTCGTCTGCGTAGAATTATGCAATACTTATTATATTCCTCTTGAATCACTCTTATCTAGGTTACCTAAGTACCTACTTAATTAAAAAAAACGCATCAAAATCCGTTGCGTTAGTTTAAAGATAGGGACAGACAGACAGACAGACAGACAGAGGAAAGCGATTTTGTTTTTTATACTATGTTGTAGTGACTTGCGATATTTCTGTTGATACCGAGCAGAATTGATTTGATCAAAACTTTTGCTATGATATTTTGCTTAGGCGTCTAGTAGTACAAATATTCAGTTCAACTTTCTGTCTTTCTGCATACACAAATCACATCTATTTTCCTTACGGGGTAAACACTGTCTAAAGTAACAAGACCTAAAGGCCACGTTTAGCATGATTGTGGGCGTATAGGTGGAAGGGGGGAATCAAAATAGTGACCTAGACCTAAAATAGACGCCTGAACAAAATGTGATAGGAAACGTTTTGATTTTTTTCTTTTCTTTCTTCCTAATACCACGCAAGGTCTACGGCTCACAAAGCTACTATTTAATACTTAAATTAACAGTCTTGATTGATCCATTGTGTCCTCGATCCACTGTACCCAAGAACGTTTTATTTGCACAGTACCTGCTGCAAATATTCAAACATCCTGCACATTTGCGGGTGGTAGGACCTTGTGCAAGGTCCGTCCAGATCGCTACCACCATCTTACTCGCTAATCCTGCCACTAAGCAGCAGTGCTTGCACTGCTGTGTTCCGTTGTGGAGAGTAAGACAGCCGGGGAAATTACGGGCACAAGAGGCATTTCATCTAAGTCCTCTAGGTTGGCAACGCATCTGCAATCCCTCCGGGGTTGTGGGTGTCTATGGGCAGTGGTGATCGCTTACCATCAGGTGACCCACTTGCTCGTTTTCCTTCCTATTCACATAAAAAAAAAAAAAAAACATTTTGAGGCCTGTTTCACCACTTCTTAACTGTCAGTAAAGTTATCTATGATTCCGTCTCTATTTATTACTACGAAACAGACAGAGACGTCATCATAGATAACTGACAGTAAAGAGTGGTGAGACAGCAGGCCCTTAATCAAGTACTTACTTAAGTAAGCCAAGCAAATGTTCTTTTTTGTTTTTTATTTTTTTTATGTGTCGTTTTGTGTCAATAAATGTTTTCTTTCTTTTTTTTTTAGGGTTCCGTAGCCAAATGGCATAAAACGGAACGCTTATAGATTTGTCATGTCTGTCTGTCTGTCCGTCCGTATGTCACAGCCACTTTTTTCCAAAACTATAGAACCTACACTGTTGAAACTTTGTAAGTAGATGTATTTTGTGAACCGCATTAAGATTATCACACAAAAATAGAAAAAAAAACAAAAATTTTGGGGGTTTCCCATACTTAGAACTGAAACGCAATTTTTTTTTCATCAAACCCATACGTGTGGGCTATCTATAGATAGGTCTTCAAAAATGATTCTAATATCATTTTTTTTTCTAAACTGAATAGTTTGCGTGCCCCCTCTAACTTCTAAAATAAGAGAATAATAAAACTAAAAAAAATATATGATGTAGATTACCATGCAAACTTCCACCGAAAATTAGTTTGAGCGAGATCTGGTAGGTAAGTACTTAATTTTTTTTTTAATAATTTCTGTCTGTCTGTATAAGTAACCAGTATAAAATGGCCTCACACTGCCTACTTCTGCTTAAGAGCAGGGCTCTGCTAACACCGGATTTTATAATAACTCGGCGACTTTGTACGGAACCCTCGGTGCGCGAGTCCGACTCGCACTTGGCCGGTTTTTTCTTTCAAATGTTAAAAATAAGTAATGCAAAATTATTCATGGACTGAATGTGTAATTTCATTGTGCTGTTTAAATTTTTTTCGGAGTGATGCTTGCGCGTGGGCACCATCACGCCCGCCTAATAAAAAGTGCGCATACATAAATAATTCACATCTTTATCCCTTAGGGAGTAGACAGAGCCTAAGGTGACAAGACCAAGGCCACGCTTAGCATGATTGTGGGCGTATATGTAGGAATTCAAATAGTCACGAGTTGCTAACATCGCCTGTTACATGACTCCTAATATTTTTGCCCGTTCCTCGATAGCTTTAATAACGTAACCCCGCAAACCTCATTCTATGGCGTGAGTTAAAAATCCGAAGCAATATTTGATCCCTGCAATATCAGATACGTACAATATTTATTGCTTCGAGCCGCGTTTACAGCCGACAGGGGGCCTGTAACCTCAAACGGCGTAAGATTGTCAAAACATATATTTTTATGAAATTGCCACTCTATATGAAACGCCTATGAACAAGGGTGAATTATAGCACCTATGGCGGCTTTTCAGATTCTTTAGTTTCACTGGTTGAATGTAAAAGGAAACTAAATGGATAACATTTTACTTTATTGCTTTACGAAAATTAATGGTGCTAGCCAAAAATTTCAAGAATCGTTGTAAATAACAGATGGGATGTTGAAAAATGAACCATTGTGTTATCAAGTAGCCATTTTAAAATCCTGCTCAAAATTAAGATCATTTATGTAGGTAAGTCAAAATGGAGTTCTATAAACTGCAAAGAATGGGTTTTGTCTAGTTAGGTTGTGTTTGTACGCATGCTTTTGTACGCACACGTCAAAGCGTAGTTTGAACCGGCCTCACTTCGCCGCACGCAGGACTCCGTTGACATTTTATTCGACCCATTTTATATCAATAGGTACCTTGTCCAGAGCGACTTATACAAACTAAACGTGCCTCGGTTCGCACTAGTTTCTGATTCACTGAGTCCCAGTTAACTAATGTATACCATGAACTATCAGGAATGGACTAACAAACAACTTGGCAACATTCACCCTTAATTAGAGATACACTAACTTCGGTACACCTGGAAACTTACACGTGCGGTCGTCGGAGTAACGGAGACTTAAGTACGTTCATTGATGTTAATGTGATCCCATCACAAACATTAGTGTGAAATGAGAGCCAAGTTCAATATTATTATGGTATAATACCCTTGGTGGAAATTTAATTTCTAAACGACACTGAAAATTATATCACAGAAAAATCCGAAAAGTAAAGCTATGGCCGGGAATCGAACCCGGGTCCTCGTCATTCCGTGACGCGTGCTATACCCCTACACCACCCATAGCAGGTAACCCTTGGTGGACTTCAACGACAAAAGAACTAAATGGGTGCCAATGGTCATTCCTAAAATTTATTTTTAACAACGTAAAATATTTTATAACAATCTAACTAATATTATAAATGCGAAAGTATGGATGGATGGATGGATGGATGGATGGATGTTTGTTTGTTTGTTACTCAATCACGCCAGAACGGCCCAACGGATCTGGATGAAATTCGGCACATAGATAGAGAAAAGTGTGGAATAGCACATAGGCTACTTTTTATCCCGGAAAATTGCGTTGTTCCCGCGGGATAGCGATAAACGAATTCTTTGCAGACGAAGTCGCTGGCAACAGCTAGTTTAAAATATATTTTTTAAATTGTTATAAAGAAGGAACTGATTATAATTTTGATTGTAGGTCAGTAGGTATATGGAAAAAAATAAGATTTTAGGACGTTAATAATATCTGAATAACCGTTGGAAGCGTGTTTATGAAATTTGAAGCAAATATTTATCTCTCAAGTCTTAATTATATGAGCCAAATTTGACATGCTTATGTGAAATAGTTCTCGAGTTAAGGGGGTCAAAAGTGACTTCAATCGGTTCGTGTAATATTATACACGGTATTGCTCGCCAGTTCTGAGCCTCTAGTGTAAGTTTTCACACGAACAAACGTCTCGAACGCGTTCACGTAAACGTCTCAATTACTATGGAAAAATTGGCAGCGCCACTTGCGGATCGAAACGGCAGCAAATTGTTCTCATAGTATTTGACATCTTAACGCAAACGCGGTCGAGACGTGTTCAGTATGCTTAGTGTAGGTTTTCGGTCACAAAATACGTCTCGAAAGCGTTTGCGTTAAAATGTCAAATACTATGGGAACAGTTTGTTGCCGTTTCGATCCGCAAGTGGCGCTGCTAATTATTCCATAGTAATTGTGACGTTTATGTGAACGCGTTCGAGACGTTTTTATATGCGAAAACTTACACTAGAGGCTCTGTGAACGAAAACTTACACTAAGCATACTGTAAGCTTGAACTTTTGCTTGACCCACTACAGCGTGTCTAGATAGTGCGGGTTAGCGTTGCCGCAAAACGATGGTTAAAACTATAGAGTTTTAATCAAAAAACGCTATACTTAAGGCGCTGTCAACAGCAAATGACCTGGAGCAGCGCCACTCTTCACACATATGGTTCACGTGCCTGTTAGTGAAAGAGAAGAAACTATTCCGGCAGCTTGGCGCGCGTCTAAAATCTTGCAAATAAGACACAAATCATAAGAAATAAACAAAAGTATGGATTATTTGTGAAATATGACTCGTTAGCCGTTTAGGTATGAATATGTTGACTTTATGTTTTTAATTGCAGACCCATACGTCGAAAAAATAAAGACATAGAACCGTTTAATGGTGATTTTAAGCCCAATCTTTGCAATTCTTTTCTATCGAGTCGATTTTGTTCAATTATGTATCGAGCCCGTCTAGCGTGTTTGAAATATGATGAAAATTAACATTATATTTTTTTGTATTTTTTTTGTGTGCAGTTTTTCTTAAAAAAGTGTTTAAATAACGTCAATTTCAACAAAATTAAGTGTTGTCAGCCTCTTAATAACGATTTTATCGATATAATTGATGAAATTGAACAGAATTAAAAAAAAAAAAACAAATAAATATTATCGATATATCGATAGTTTTGGGTTCTTCTAATGGGTTTCGTTGGGCACCATTCGTACGGGACCGAAAAGCTTCTAAATTGTAAATTTCAATACTTAGTTTAAAATGCAGCTAAAGTACAAGTCTATTGATTTAGACGGCACAACTTATTCACTATGTAAAACTAAATTGTAATTTATTGTAACAAGATAAAAACTATCTTACACTTTGATTGATCATTCTTTTTTCTCTGTAACATTTACATAAAACATCTTCGCTAAAATCAGATTCACAAGAACAAGGTCAAAAAAAACTAAAGACTTAGTTACTCATAAAATTTAAGTAGGTGCTACACGAGAAAAAGAAATTAAATCAGTGTTCTGTTTAAAGTACTTTAATCGAATGTTGGAAACAAATTTAATGCAAAAAAGCTGGAGAGCTTTATGTCACTGGCACTTTGAAAATGTCATCAAACTTTTAATGAAAATCACTCAACAAGCAAAGCTTTAATTACATTTCGCATTGTAGGCGGACAAACGGTTTTGTCCTTCAAAAAGGTCATTTTCGTATGTATTGGGATTAAGCTTGGGTCATTTCATTATTTGTTAAAAATACTTTGTTTTGCGTTACGACCAATTTTTTTTATTTTTTTATGTTCATATGAAGGCAAACGAGCAAGTGGGTCACCTGATGGTAAGCGATCACCACTGCCCATAGACACCCGCAACCCCGGAGGGATTGCAGATGCGTTGCCAACCTAGAGGACTTAGATGAAATGCCTCTTGTGCCCGTAATTTCCCCGGCTGTCTTTCTCTCCACACCGGAACACAGCAGCGCAAGCACTGCTGCTTAGCGGCAGGATTAGCGAGTAAGATGGTGGTAGCGATCCGGACGGACCTTGCACAAGGCCCTACCACCCGCGTACGCCTGCGTCTACGTCTGCGCACATCAATACCCCGCAATAACTTACTGAGATCCGTATCTCAAAAGAATAGGCTCAAAAAAATAACCTAACCTAAAAATGACATTTTAAATACAAGCTTTTTTGCGGACTGTACTTTTTGTTGACTGTACTTGCAGCCATCCGTCCTACATTATTTTGTGAACCAAATTTCAAGTCAATCGGACCACACATCGTCACAAACTTTCGCATTTAAGGCGCTGTCAACAGCAGATGACCTTGAGCAGCGCCACTCTTCACACATACGGTTCGCGTGCCTGTGAGTGAAAGAGAAGAAACTATTCCGGCAGCTTGGCGCGCGTCTAAAATCTTGCAAATAAGACACAAATCATAAGAAATAAACAAAAGTATGAATTATTATTTGTGAAATATGACTCGTTAGCCGTGTAGGTATGAATATGTTGACTTCATATTTTTAATTGGAGACCCATACGTCGAAAAAATAAAGACATAGAACCGTTTAATGATGATTTTAAGACCAATCTTTGCAATTATTTTCTATCGAGCCGATTTTGTTCAATTATGTATCGAGTCCGTCTAGCGTGTTTGAAATATGATGAAAATTAACATTATATTTTTTTTGTGTGTAGTTTTTCTTAAAAAAGTGCTTAAATAACATCAATTTCAACAAAATTAGGTGTTGTCAGCCTCTTAATATTAGTAGGATAGGATAACGTATTATTTTATTTTAAAGCCGACGTCGGGAAAAAGACTGCTAAGCTCAAATGGGACTGGGCTGGACATTCGAAATATTATAAACGGGATGTGAACCGCGATCACCTTTATTGAGCACCCGATATAGTGGTGGTCGTTATTACAACAGCAGATAACGTAATGCATTATTTGCACGCAACGAACAACACATTATCGAATCGTCAACTATCCTGTTATCATTATTCGTTGTCTGTTGTCAACGTTGTTCATACGCTCACTGTTGCCGCACTTGGCACAGAAGCGCAAGCGAGTACGCAACAAATCAAGTAGGTGTGTGCGAGAGATAGCGCTATACGCGCGAGCTCGCATCGCAATCGCAATTCAAATAACTGACTTTTGGTATCATTATTAGCTGTTGCTGTTTGTTGTCAGTCAGTAAAATAACAAACAAGGTAACAGAGCGTTGTTTTGCTTTTGTTCCCGTACGTTTTTATTACGCTGCGATCGCGACGAAATAAGTATAACAATTAACACACAACAGTTTAAAATAAGAGCTATTTAAGAATAACACAACACTGTTATTCATTATTGCAAAACAGCCGTTATTGCCACCACTAACCCGATATTTCGACGCAGTTGCATGCATATGATCACGGGTAGACTGAAGAAATTGCCGTGAATCATTGAAAACTCTTATTGGGCTGGACATGTCTGCTGCATGCACCCACAGAGGTGGGTCCACTCAGCCACTTGGTGGTGCCAGAGAATGGCCAACGATGAGGCATACCAAGACGATGGCGGGACGATTTGGACGCGTATATGGGAAGCTGACATTGCGTCGGATAGGGCGTTGTGGAGGCTGAGGGGAAGGTCTTTGCCCAGCAGTGGGATACGACATAGGCTAAAAAAAAAATATTTTTGAAATGAAAACTTCTTCAGCGGCGCTGAGCGCTTTTTGGGATGGGTAAAAAATGTTAAACTCGCGTCAGGCGTAAGACGGAGGGAGAGTTTAAGTACCAGGATATTATGACTAAGAGCTTATTTTGAATATTATTATCATTATTTTTTTATGTGGGTAAGTGGGTACATTTAGTTTATTTATAGGTTTACAAATTAGTACGACGTTGGTTCGCATGTACATCGGTTGTGCTCTAACTTTGAAAATGATCCCGTAGAGGGATCGAAACGCGCGTCAGTGTTAGTGTGGTGATAGGATTAATTAAGTTTGTGGGATTTGTGTGCGTTTTGTAAGGCAGTAGTGGAGGGAGGGCTTGCATGCAAAACGTATATATTTCGCACAAGCTTGGTTATCTTGCACGTAAGTAGTGGAGTAGCAAGGTATAGTACATTACAGACCTAGGGCGGTGAATTCGTAATTGTCCCAGATCGCAGGTGTTTGTGGCCCGAACCGAAGGTGAGGGGCATAAATATGCGATCTGGGGCTTTACGAATTACCGCCCGTGGTTTGTATAAAGTTTTACTTCTTGCCTCGGCCAGGAAGTGAGATTTTCTGTCCGCGAAGCGGGCGTAAAATCCCAATTACGGCCAAGGGCGACGTAAAATATTTTTCATCACACTTGCTCGTAAACGGTATCAAAACATACAGGTTAACTTGGCCGCAACGCCCCATATAAAACCCTCGGGCTTTTTTTATTACCATGAAACCCTCGGGCGGTAAGTAACTTTTTTTTAATTTCTTGCACTGCCTTACAATTCAGGTTCAAGTACAACCAAAGAGGTGCATTAGCTCGAAATTAAAACTTTATCTAAAAAAAAATATCTAAACAGGAATTTAATTGAAATCTCGTTAGATAAATACAATACTAATATTTATGATAAAAATTTGAATACTTTTTTGTATAAAACGTTGAATTTTCTTTTATTATATGCCATGGTTGTAAACGTCTTGGCTTTTAACTTAACGTTCTTGAACGCAACATTTGTATTATCTGTGGCAGAAAGCGCGCCATCCGCTTGAAAAAAAAACATTCCCGAACTTGTACAAATTGTTGTGTTGACTTGTTGAGTTATTTAATACCTAATAAAAGTAATTAAAAAATGTCGTCGTCGTCTGAAGAGTGCGATTTAAATGCAACACCACTGGATATTATCCAAGCAGCAAAAACCATTAACGAAAATCTTTTACCGGCGAAGTCTAAGGAGCGGTATTTAGCTGCGTACGACCAATTTATACAATGGAAACGCGAAAAGAAAACAAGTTCGTTTTCTGAAAATGTTTTCCTGGCATATTTTGGTGAATTGGCGAATAAATACAAACCATCATCATTGTGGAGCACTTACTCTATGTTGAAAACCACTCTCCAATCTAAAGATTGTGTCAACATAAAAGAATACGTGAAGTTGACGGCATTTTTAAAAAGGCAATGTATGCCTTAATTTTTAATAATTGTACAGTCACTATAAATTTTAATAAATAAGTTTTTTCTGCCTTTTCATTTTATTTATTTACTCGCAAATGTGATGAAAAACATTGTATGTTTCACGGGCGGTACGGGAATTACGAACCTCGACTCAAAAAGCCCTCAGTCTTCGACTTCGGGCTTATACTAGAGCCTCGATCGTAATTCCTTACTTACCGCCCTTAATACACAATGTACTATTGTGTTCGTTTTTACTTATTTTGAAATACGAATGAATCGCGTTCGATTTTTGAAGTGTTTTTTGTTGAGTCGTGGAGCAAAAGTACTAGGGCATCAGCACATTGCTAGAGGTCTGTCAATGTAGATAATACGTAAGTTTTCTTTTTGTAAGCCAGTACGGTACGCGTATTGAGCATCATGGACATTACAACATTAAAATCTAATCTAAGCTGCTGTTTTTACTTCTGCCGGCACTCCCGGAGTGATACCCGTCGCTTTTATATTTTAAGTTATGATATACCTGCAAACCTATCATCAGTCACAGGATGTTCAGCGGCTCTGATTAAAATTGTCACAACAAAATATTCTGCATGCTATCAGCTGCGTACACAGCTGATGGGGACCTTATGGACCCCATAAATCACAGTGACACGTTAAGTAAGCACTTCCCATAACGTATTGTGAGTGAAGCTTGACGTACGCTGTATTTTATAAATGGATGTTACACTCGCGTATTGCGAAGGTGGCATACGCGGGAGTGTGGGTTAAAAGCGGGATAATTTTCTCAAATTAATTTGGACAAAGCGGCTGTTTTGTATTTTTTTTAATGTAAATTCTATGGTATTTCTATTCTCTGTAAAAAGCCTAATAAAAGATTAGTAAAAATTCACGTGACAGGTTCAGATAGAGAAATTCGAAGGCTTACCTGCTATGGGTGGTGTAGGGATAAAAGCACGTATCTCATGTTGAGGATTCGGGTTCCATTCCCGGCCATAGCCTATTTTGCTGACTTATTTTCCCAAGCCATTTTTTTAGACGACCCAATACTTTTTGAATGAGAACAATTTTGAGGAGAGTCCTGAATAAATAAATAAATAAAAAAAAAAATTATCATGGGACAAATTACACCAATTGACCCAGTCCCAAACTAAGCACAAGGCTTGTACTATGGGTACCAGGCAACGGATAAACATACTTATATAATGTAGCTAAATACATACAATATCCATGAGTCATCGAGGAATCATTATTATAGGCGATGCGGTTATTGAATCCCCTTTTCACCTGTACACCCACAAGCATGCTAAACGTGGCCTTGTCTTGTTACCTTAGGCTCTATCTTCCCCATAAGGGATAAATACGTGATATGTGTACCAAAGCCGTGGTAGCCTAGTGGTTTGACCTGTGGCCTCTCAAGCAGAGCGTCGTGGGTTCAAATCCCGGGCTCGCACCTCTGAGTTTTTCGGAATTTATGTGCGAAAATTACATTTGTAATTTGCCATGAGCTTTCCGGTGAAGGAAAACATCGTGAGGAAACCTGCACACATCTGCGAAGAAATTCAATTGTGTGTGTTAAGTTCCCAATCCGCACTGGGCGCGCGTGGGAACTATAGCCCAAACCCTCCAATACACGGAGGAGGCCTATGCCATGAGGCACGCCGCATTACGCGACAATTTAATAAATAAACGACAATAACAACAACATGTACTTACTGAAATTGTAGCGAATTCGGAATAAAAAGGCTTATAAATAAATAAATGTGTACCAACTAAGGTTATAACATCATTTAATGCTAACCAACTAGATGCCGATTTATTTCCTTTCTTATCGAATACAATACAATAGGCAGCACACAAAAGGTGAATTCCATTGTATTGTCACAATGCGGGTTCAGCGGTTAATGGCACAGTTAGTTTAACTAACATGGCTATATTGTGAACTAGCTTTTGCCCGCGACTTTATCCGCGCAGAATCGTAAAGTTTGCATCAAAATCCGTTCAGCCGTTTTCACGTGATTTCTCTCGCTCGCAAATATCACAAACAGATTAAGAAAAACAGACAAAATTCAAAAAACTGTTGTAGCTCCAGCCTTTTTTTTATATCTTCCATGTACAGTATTTCTACCCTCTTCAGCTTTATTATTATGGTATAGACGTTAAGTGGAAAGGTTAAGGTTTCATAGCGCTTAGGGTTCTGTACCCAAAGGGACCCTATAGCTGTTCTTTCCGTTACTGTTGTAGCTTTCGACGCGAAACGTAAATCATACATCACATTTATTTAAAGTATTTCGGGATTACCGCGTAAAAAATGTTTTTAATTGCCTCGACGTTTCGGCCACGATGCTGTGGCCGTGGTCACGAGAATTTTTACGCGGTTAAGTCTCGAAATACTTTAAATAAATATGTGTGAAAATCGCGGAAGTTTAAAAGAAATAGGAAAATAATAGGAATAGGTTCATAGGAAATATCAAATTTATCAAGAAATTTACTTCTTGATTTTTAATGTTTACTTTTTACGTTTTACCGTTAGAAATTTAATTTCTAAACGACACTGAAAATTAGAACACATAGAAAAATCCGAAAAGTAAAGCTATGGCCGACGATATGGTATGGGCGATGGATGGGGATGGCTTAGCGACAAATATTCACATAGTAACAAAGTCACGTAACAGTTGGTAACAGATAGAAAAATTTGGAGGCTTACTCACCTGCTATGGGTGGTGTAGGGGTATAGCACGCGTCACGGACTGACGAGGACCCGAGTTCGATTCCCGGCCATAGCTTTACTTTTCGGATTTTCTATGTATTCTAATTTTCAGTGTCGTTTAGAAATTATAATCCATATTTTTGATTAGCTTTAATTTTTTTACCGACTTCAAAAAAAAGTTTCTCAATTCGGTTGGTTTTTTTTTTCATTTTTATTTTAATATTCACCTGATGGTAAATGAGCACTAGAGGATTGCAGATATGTTGGTAGGCTAAAGGGCTGAGAAAAGAACTTCATGTGCCGGTAACTTTGCCTTCCTAATCACATAAAAAAAAAAAAAAACTACACCGGCTGTCTCTCTCCACGCCAAAACACATTCCTACCGTGTAATTTTAGTAAAAAAAAAGAAAAAAGGCCCTGGAAAGACCCACATGGTAGTTGCTCCACCAACAGGAGCTCTTAAGTTTAAGAAGGAGGAGAGAATTTTAGGAAAATCGTATCACTCACACAGCAAATCGTAACTCTCAATCGTACCGATCGTAGTCGTAGTCGTCTCGTTCGTATCTCTTATATACACAGTTTTTGACAATAAATGGTATCTATCTATCTATATATCTGTTTGCGCACAATCAGATCGCGGAGCGTTGGCATGCCTGAAAAATAGAAAGTTCCGCGCAAAGCAGACGAAGTTGTGAATTTCATAACAACTAGTACATTTTTAGTCAAGACAAGTAACTCCGGACCACTAGTTTTAAAATAGAAATTGTCCTTTTAAAATCCTTCTGGAAATTCTGGTCTGTAGCTAGAAAGTAGCTAGAATTGCTCGCAAATTGTCAAAGGAACATGATTTAGCAATTCTGTCGTATGCGAACTGGGTTCCTTTCTTGAGAGACACGCATGTAAATTATTGTGAAGAAAATGCATAAGCAGAAGAAAGAAGTATTTTAACATTTACGATTGCTTAATATCAAAAACTATTGTATTAACATTCAATAATGTACTTACTTACTAAGTTTTGCTTTTGCTTCATATCTTCAAATATCTACATAGGTACTAAAATTTAATAAGAAGTAAAATGAGATCTAAGAAAGTTGTGATACCTAATTAGGAAGCCTAGAAACGGAACGTGTTAGTGTTAGCTCAAAACGTCTCATTTTTGTTATTTTTTAACTATTTCATCGTAAATAAAGGCACTGGAGATAAAATATCAGCAAAATTATGTACAAAATATTGCCTTCAGGTTTATTTGATAACATAATACACCTTATTCTTTACAAAAATTTGCACGTTGAGGTTAGAATTTTGTTTACTAAATAGGACAGGTAAGAATGAAAATACAATATGTATGTGTATTTAATTTTTGTGTTAACAAAATTATCGTAACATTATTCGCTTACCTGGATAGAGGGAAAAACAAACGCTACCTACATCTTCGGGAACATTATCAAAAACGTTAGAGAAATAACAAATTTTCCTTTCTAAACTTTTACTTCGCAATTTTTTTTATTTTCAAAAACAAAAAAAATTGCTTAGCGTTTTTGAAAAAAAAAATCTTTATAGGGAATCAAATTTATTATAAAAGTATGTATGTATTACTGAGTTTTTCGGAATTTATGTGCGATATCTCATTTGAAATTTACCATGAGCTTTTCGGTGAAGGAAAACATCGTGAGCAAACCTGCACATAACTGCGAAGCAATTCAATGGTGTGTGTGAAGTTCCCAATCCGTACTGGGCCCGCGTGGGAACTATAGCCCAAGCCCTCTCATTCTGAGAGGAGGCCGTATATAGGCTGGAGAGAGATGCAAAAAACATAGATAGTGCTGTGTCTCGCTAAGACTCGAAAATGGCTGGAATGAATTGAATAAGGTTTTTAAACATAAAATAGGGATAAGATTTGAACGATGAGATAACATCAAGAACGGGCTGCAAAGCCGCTGACAATAACTAGTCAAAAATATAAATTAAGCTGTTGCCAGCGACTTCGTCTGCAAAGAATTCGTTTATCGCTATCCCGCGGAAACTAAGCAATTTTCCGGGATAAAAAGTAGCCTATGTGCTATTCCAGACTTTTCTCTATCTATGTGCCAAATTTCATCCAGATACGTTGGGCCGTTCTGGCGTGATTGAGTAACAAACAAACATCCATCCATCCATACTTTCGCATTTATAATATTAGTTAGATTTCGAATATAAATTAAATACAGAAGGTAACAATAAAATCCCAAATAGGTCATAGATGTTTTTCCAGAATATCCGCTTCTTAATTAAACGTTACATTGTGCATAATTACCGTTAAAAAACACCTTCGTTGCCCCATTTTAAAGCATAATCGAAAAATCCTCAACACACTCCGTAATTGGCTTGTTCCCCCCAATCAAGTGGGGACTACAAGCAATCGAACAGAGTTAACCCACAATTTATCTTGTATCAGGAAATACTCGTAACGTCGGATTGCCGCAAAACACGGGCGGCTGACTTATTGCTTTTTGATGAGGTGTGGCGGGCAATTTGTGATATGAGATGTGGATCGACGCGCATGGTATTGGCACGGCTGTTCAAGTTAGCTATATGTTGACGACCGGTTGGCCTAGTGCAGCGTTTCCCAACCTTTTTCAGCCACGGAACCCTAGGAAATCAAGCATACTTTTCACGGACCCGCTTAATAAAATAAACAGCAAAAAATCGGATTAGGTATTTAGTTATTACAGATACAAAGTTACGAGAGTTATTATTATGTATGGTCCAGAGATGACACCGCGGACGTACATACATATACTCGCGAACCCGCTGGGGTCCGCGGACCACATGTTGGGAAACGCTGGCCTAGTGAAAGGATGGACGGTCAAGAAAATCAATCGAAAGTCCTCTGTTCGAATAGCGAATAATTTCATAACTTCACCTCTGGATGCTGGTCTGGAAGCAAAAAAAAAAAACATAGAATGTACCCGCTGCTTCTCTTCCCGCGCAGATGGTAAAAGCCCATCGAGGGAATGGGCGAGAATCTTAGGAATCATGTTATAGGCGATTGTGCATTGTAATGTTATCATTATTTGGTTGACTAATATAAAAATAGCGATACATGAAACCAAATACGTTTTTTTTTACAACTTGACATTATTGACCAAAAGACGGAGCAAATCAATAAAAAAAGAACAAAAAAACATAGACAAAACAAGATTGTATGTACACAGTCGTGCACACATTATTTTATAATAATAACATAATTATCTGGCCATTTATCTATCGGCGAAAACACAGGAGGGGTTCTAGCAGGGTCGTGATTTCTTACTAATAATGATAATGATGATGATAATAATAATAATCATTTATTTCAGATAACTAAAGATCCATACATAAGGAAATTACACTTCAGTCAAAAATTACAAAAAGATGGGCAATACAATATAAATTGAAATTAAATACTATTGTTGTTGATTATTTTTTATTGATATTTGTTACTGCTAGAAATAAAAGGCTTAATTTTTTTTATTTATTTTTTATCGGCGAAAATCTTAGGAATAATGCTGTAGGCGATGCGGCTAGCAACCCATCACTAGTTTGATCCCGCTTTCCATCTATACGCCCACAATATTATGCTGAACGAGGTCTTGTTACCGGCTCTATCTACTCCGTAAGGGATAAGAACGTGATTTATGTTTGTATGTATGTATGTTCTTTGAATGGCGTCAATAGACCGAATGCTGTGCATTCCACGCATATTCTGGGATTGCTGCTGGACACATGAAAAAGATGAATACTTACAGGACAACACAAATGCGCAAAGGCGAACTTATCTCTAAAAGAGATTTCTTCCAGTTGACCTTAGAACGATTGACAGGACATAGGTATTAAGCAAGAGTAGACACACAGGAAAAGTGAAAGAACTGATCGAAACCTAAAATAATCCTAAATGCCTAAATTTTGCAGGTTGCTTTAGTTTGAAGAATCGTCCATGTAAAGAGATTCACCGTACTAGTGGTCCACGCTCACTTTTCAAGCCTTTGCGCCCCCCTTGAGTGGCGCGCCCTCTACTTTTAAAGTCTTGGTTTTAACGATATGACCCCGTTTTCCGCTTCACCCTTGCAGCGTCCAAAGCAACAACTCAGTAGTAATAGCTTTTGAAACTTCTATTGGACGGAGTGCCGCGTGATCAGTTTACTTTTTTGTTTACTTTACAGTTTCAATATTGCGACCGTCTCTGATGAAGCACGGTCAATAGAGTAGCTCTTTTGCATTTGTGGTGCTTGGTCCTTTGGTCCTTGGTCAGTTTAATTTCAGACTAGGCAATTTTTTGTGTTTTGGCCTCCAATTTAACTTTTCTAGGATAGGGGTACTGAGAACTAGAACATGTGGAATAATCCGAAGTAAAGATATGATTAAGATTGAATGCATCCGAAAACGCACCAAAGTAACCATCGGCTTGAGCATTGCGCGACTAAAATGGAACTGGGCAGGGCATGGCACGCCGAGTGGACAACCGCTTATTAAACGAGATATATAGATTTTTATCCCTTTAATACGAAAATAAAAGTCCATCACGATTAATCATTGCATTGGACACATTAACACACTAAAAACGAAGTGCACTACAGACGGACATTTAAAATTTTCATTCATTTTCTGTGAAATAATCGCAAAAAATTACCAAAAATGCGACGTTGCCAGCTCAGTAGGGATGCACGCTCTTATGCCTTGCCAAATAATCGAGCGAGTCGCAGGAAAAAAAAAAGCCGATCGTAAATTTAGAATTTAGTGTTTATTTGTAAGCGGCCAGTGCGCTTATGGCGCGTCGCGGAAGTTTACCATGTTACAATCTATACCAGCTGTCATGACATTACCTTCACTTACCTTCAGAGCCTTTATTCGTGAGTGATCCATTCAGTGTTGTGATTAAAGGACGTCTAAAATTCTAAAATCGGAACAATATTTCGCGCCACTCTACCAAGGTAGCAAACTCTTTCATTTCCCTACTTCAAGTGTACCTAAATTGGCTCATGGCAATATATTTACCAACTTTTATATTGCCGCGTTATATTGTAGTTGTAAAAATGTGAAACTGCTATCGCCCTGCAAAGAAACCCGGGCTTTTAGAGAGCCACTTTGTCAAACGAATATAGAAATGCTGGATGGGACAGTTAAGCAAAATAAGTTTTTGTAAATATAATAAGTAAATATGAATATTACGAGGACAACATTTTTTTCTGCCACTCGCCTTTATCTTGCTAACTTGCAACCGAAGTATCGCAATGTTAGTCATTATCGATTGCTCAAAACTATTATAATTTTCCTAGTTGTCTGTAAAATACTATCGCTAGTATTGATAATTTATACATTATTGTATAGCAATACTATCGATATTTCAGACAGTAAATCTACCTAATCTACTCTATCGAGCTGGAGATTCATTTGAGTACGGCATTTTCCCGCTAAAACTATCAATTTTGCGGCAAAGCTAATTCTGAGAGTATCCTAAGATTGACTATCTGGGCTACTAAGGCAAGGCCGTGTTTTTTTTTGAATGGGGCCTAATCTGAAAATTGATTTACGAATTACGTCTCGTACAGTCCCTTTCACTCTCAAGTTAATGACTCTTTAGCGTAAGCGGGAAGGCAAAAAACGAACTTCGAAAATCGGATTTCGGAGTATAGGGTCTCAAATTGTCACCGTTGCTCTCTGGCAGTGACCGAAACGTCGAGGTAAAATAACTTTTACGTGGTGAAGTTCCGATAAGTAATACTTTAAATATGATTACAACAAACCGGATAACTCACGTATAAAGGCCGAAGGAATGCTCCGACAATTGTTTCGGACTATTCCGTAGTTCTTCATCAGAGATACTGAGAGACTTTGAATATGAGTGAAAATCGCGGAGGTTTTAAACATTATATTTTAAAAACTAATGACACTTTTTGCGGTTTAAGTCCACATCACTTAGCCTTGTAACGAGTGCCACTTGTCAGCCATTGTTGCCTGGAAGAACCCAGATTGCCTTCTATGCAGGTACCCTTAATTCCATAGACAGGTCAGTTATGATATTTTTTGCTAGTTTTAGTGAAACGAGTGGACTTTTTTAAACTGCTGAGAACAATTTGCAATGTAATTTGATGATTTGATGATTGTAATTTTCTCCCTTGTGCATAACAAGTTGCAGAGTCCGTGTGGCTAAATGTTTCGTATGCGTCCTTTAGGAAAATCTGAAAGAGATAGACGGAGTCAAGAGGTTTTTTTTATTAACATGAGATTCAAAGGCGTTTATGAATCCTACTAACATTATAAATGCGAAAGTTTGTGACGAAGTGAGTGAGTGTGTATGTTTGTTCCTTCTTCACGCTAAAACGACTAGACGGATTTGGATAAAATTTGGAACGAAGATAGCTGGTACTCTACATTAAAACATAGGCTACTTTTTATCCCGGAAAATTGCATAATTCCCGCGGGATAGCGATAAACATGTCAAAACATTGCTAATTCTACGCGGACGAAGTCGCGGGCAGAACCTAGTTATGAATAAAAATAAAAATTAAAATAGATTAAAATTTTAAGAAACACCCCAAACAAAAAGGCAACCGTTAACAATTAAATCTTATGCCATAAATGTCTTACATCATTTTGGAAAAGTCGTGACACTCTTCCAACTGCTCGACCGATTATGACCAAACATAGAACCAACGCAAAGTAACGGGTTCCGAATGAAATACCGCATCGAAATCGGTCCAGCTGCTTGAGAGCGACGACGCCACAGACACACACACACACACAGATATTGACGTCAAACTTATAACACCCCTCTTTTCGCATCGGGGATTAAAAAGAGCAGTCTCACGAGTATAAAGCTTTTCCTATGGAATCGTTACAGTAAGGCACTTGTCCCACCACCGGCGAGTAGCGAGAAGCGAGTGTTTTTTAGTACAGTACTTTAGTCGCCCGGCGACAGAAGCGACAAAATTTCTATACTTAAAAACGCTCGCTTCTCGCTACTCACCGGCGACAAGTGCCTTAATCGTAAGAACTACAGACGTACTCAAATAATAAATATGTATTTTAATAATTCAATATTTTATACATTCCATTCTAACCTAAAGTTACTCTGCTTGGCTGTCATTTCATTTCATTTCGCTTCACTTCCTCCTCTTTTTCTATTGGTCTGTGATGTGGTTGTCTATATTTATTTTTGTTTCATTTTACAACGGGTTTTGGCCCAGGCAACCACATCCAATCATGTTTTATTTTATTTAATGTTTAATTTTAACTGTTGTATCATTCTTTTCTTTTAAATGTATGTATATGTATCACCCTATGGTCCCAACGGAAGACCAGCGGCTGGCTGCAAAGGCCAGCAAATGCTGAGTTGGGACCATTTTGTGACAATTTATTTATTTATCTGCTGTTTTATGTGTTTTTATTTATTTGATGTGTTGTGATTGTCATGAATAAACTTTTTTCTTCTTCTTCTTCTTCTTTCTTCTTCAAATAAAATTGCGCACCCTGAATCCTTGTAAAAATAAACCATTACATAATCGCACTCATTCCGCATTCGACCAATGTCTGTCTCACGCAAACATAGGATACAAATCTGTACACAGCTTTGCACAAAATTTCTGTAATACTGCAATAAATAAAGATTACTGTGACACATCGCGACCGAGGCGGGCCGCGATTGGGCCGCGAAATGAGCAGAAATGGTCAGCTTTATTTCGGTGAAAACGTTAGCTGTAAATGGCATCTTTATTGTCTACGTATGCTACTTACCAGTGTGGCGACTGCCTTATTTTTGTACATAATATTGTAAATAGTCTTAAGCTAGTTTTTCATTGACTTCAGCGCCGGTGATGTTTTAAAAAGCATTTTAGTGATGATTACAATAGAGTGCAATAGAGTAAAATCTTAATTAAACAAATTGCGGATGTCAATGTTGTATTGACCGAGAGCTGTATAGCTGGCTACTCACACACCAGCGGGGCGATATTGGAAGCAGGGCCAGTATTGCCTCCTTAATTGTGATGTGTATAGGCAAGCAGGGGCAATTTTTAGAACAGCCGAAATTGCCCCGACCACCGTGCGACCGGTATTGACCCTGCGGCAGGCGTGTGAGTAGCCGGCTATGTTTCAAATCAGGTGGGTATTTTTAAAGTAAAGTAAAGTAATAAAGTCTCTATTCATATGCAATGTGTCGCGGAGACTAGAGACGGTAATAACAATAAGGAACAAATTTAAATTATAAACAATACAAAAATTATGTGTGTGTGTGTGTGTGTGTGTGTGCGTGTGTGGTGTGTAGTATGTGAGTGTTTGTGCATTTAATTACAGGCTGTAAGAATATTTTTGGTTTCATCATGATTCAAATTCAGCCACTAGCCAGCGTTCAGTTTGTTTTTTCAGTTTTTTGCTTGTCAGATTTTTAATGTTTTTTTATGTGTTTTATTTACCTGTTTTGATTTAAGTGCTTGTTTACTTTCCTAGTTTTACATTTTAAGAAGACTGGGGCCTTACCATGACGTCTTAAAGCGATTCAATTCCGATACAATTTAACGTTATAGCTGTCATTTTTTAATTTAGAATGAGAAACCACAATAACCTTATATTGCGTCTGGTCAACTATTTCTTTCTTAGCAAATAGTACAGTAGCATAGTCTGAGAGCCGCAAAATAAAATTGTTTTAATGTCACTTTATTTGCGTGTCGTTAATCGTTACTCTAGTACAAATTGTAGAGATTACAGTTCTGGAGCCGCTGAACTATAATGTTGTTGTGGTTTCTAATTCTAAATTAAATGAAGTGTAGTATGGGTCAGACAGTGAGTGATCCATTTTAGGTTCGGAATGGTAATGACATTTAGACAAACAGCAAAAATGGCGGCACTCGAGAGGCTAAGAAAGACAAAATGTCCTTCTAAGAATCACATTATTTACCAGTTGTAACTGACTTTATGATTGATGTTAATGTTGCCTGAATAGATGAATAAACAATTTATGATCTCTTTGACATTTGAAGTAACTTTCGCTCTTTGTCGCCGTTTCAATGTCATAACAATAACATTTGTTTCCAAACTACGTCTGAAAGGATAATGACATGGAAATGAGAATAGATAGGATTTTTCTTAGCGATTATTTATTGACAGATAGACATACATAGAAACATACATAGATAAATCATAGTAGATAGAGCCAAAAGTAACAAGACCTAAAAGAGGCCAAGTTTAGCGTGATTGTGGGCCTAGAGGCGGAAAGGGGAATCAAAATAGTGATGGGTTGCTAACCGCAAGGCCTATAGCATGATTCCTCAGATTTTCGCCAATAAACTTAAGTATAAAAAATGTTAAAAAACAAATAAACAATTGGTCAGATATATTTTTTTACTTTTTCTATATTTACATAAACATTAATACCCAGAATTGAATAACTTTATTTTACTCCGCGATATAGTGAAGTCAAGTCATTGAATGTCTGTGGATGACTGGCACAGGAACGGGCATAGTGGCGTGCAAATGAAGAGGCCTTTATTCAGCACTGGGTGGATTTGAGCTGATCGGGTAGATCAATGCGAAAGATTGTGACGATGTGACGAAGTGAGTGGGTGTGTATGTTTGTTCCTTCTTCACGCTAAAACGACTTGACGGATTTAGATGAAATTTGGAGCAAAGATAGCTGGTACCCTAGATTATAACATAGGCTACTTTTTATCCCGGAAAATTGCATAGTTTACGCGGGATAGCGATAAACATGTCAAAGGTCGTAGCTGCCTAGAGTCGCGAAGTTAATAATTATTGCAGAATATATTATCAACATCAGTTCTTAAGTTTATTTCTACGCGGACGAAGTCGCGGGCATAAGCTAGTAGATTATATTTTTACAACCACGCCTTGTTTTCTTTTCTGCTCTCCGACCAACTAGCCGGTGGCAAATCACCAGCAGTATGCTTAGTGTAGGTTTTCGGTCACAAAACACGTCTCGAACACGTTTGCGTTAAAATGTCAAATACTATGTGAACAGTTTGTTGCCGTTTCGTTCCGCAAGTGGCGCTGCCAATTTTTCCATAGTAATTGAGACGTTTACGTGAACGCGTTCGAGATGTTTTTATATGCGAAAACTTACACTAGAGGCTCTGAAATCGGGAAAAAAACCTCTTATAACTATGGAGTCGATTGACTGTAATCTGCAAGCCAAGGTTTTAAATAAAACACAATCAATGCTAAACCGTCCCGGGATTGATCCCAATTCGTCCAAGGACCCTTGTAGGGTACTTGGCTAATTTTGATACATAATCCGTTGTCGGACGGACGTGTCCCTGGGGACGGATGCAATTAGGGTTTCGGACTCCAACAGGTTCGAGGAAAATGGGTATTATTCCATGATAAGCAGAAAGAACAATCAAAATTACCGGACGACAGGATAGCCCAGTGGTAGTGACCCTGACTATGAAACTAGAGGACCCGGGTTCGAATCCCGGTAGGGGCACACGTTTGTATGATGAATACGAATGTTTGTGCCCGAGTCATGGATGTTGTATGTATTCAAGGTATGTATTTATCTACATTATATAATGTACCCATAGCACAAGCTTTGCTTAGTTTGGGACTGGGTCAATTGATGTAATTTGTCCAATGATATTTATTTATTGTTTTATTTTAAAATTACTTTGCTACTGAGATGCATTAGACGATCAATCTTATCGTACTTATATCTGATATTAGTATGTCAATATATAGGATCGCGGATTTCAAAACAACCGGAATCACTGCAATCTCAACGCGCTTCTTGCATCGACACCTGACTGTGATATATTTGCTAGTAGCTGGAGTATTATATGCAGTGAGTGTATGAAGTTCTGTGAGGCGAAGGATGACCGTCCGTCTTCACTTAATTGTTTGTAAATCTTAATGTTGTTTGATGTTTATTGTCTATTAGCTTCTACCCGCGACTTCGTCAGCGTAGAATTATCAATTGACATATGTTAATCGCTATCCCGTGGGAACTTTGCAATTTTTCGGGATAAAAAGTAGCCTATGTTTTAATCTGGACGACCAGCTATCTCTGTTCAAAATTTTATCCAAATCCGTCCAGTCGTTTAAGCGCGAAGAAGGAACAAACATACACACTCACATCGTCACCTAAAAAAACTTTCGCGTTTATAATACTAGCTGTTGCCAGCGACTTCGTCTGCAAAGAATTCATTTATCTCTATCCCGCGGGAACAACGCAATTTTCCGGGATAAAAAGTTGCCTATGTGCTATTCTAGACTTTTCTCTATCTATGTGCCGAATTTCATCCAGATCCGTTGGGCCGTTCTGGCGTTATTGAGTAACAAACAAACATCCATCCATCCATTCATCCATCTATCCATCCATACTTTCGCATTTATAATATTAGTTAGATTAGTAGGATTAGTAGGATACTACGTGTTATACATGTTGTACTGCTATAATTAAGTATGTGTATGAATTTCACAGTGCCTTGGCTTGTCTGTAATGCTGTGTGATTATTTCAATAAATAAATAAATAAACGCGCATCAATATTTTGTGATTGAGATCGCGATATGCGGGAATCACACGATATTATCGACTGTCTAATCTAATCCATGGTTTTGTGAGTACGCACCTTTTTTTAGGGTTTCGTACGTGTACAGGAATAAGGAATCCTTATTATTAAGATCGGTTGATTGTCTCTGTATAGTTTCTTGGAGCTGTGAAAAAATCAATCCAAGTTAACTCACAGGAAATGTGGCTAGCAATCCATCGCTATTGGATGCCCCTTTCCCCCTTATACGCCCTTTTTGTGTTACACTGACTGGGATCGTGATAGAATAAATAACTACATACGATACCAAGAGGTCTAATTTTATCAAACAGACAAAATCCCTATTCGAAATGACCAGGCCACATCGTAGCTAAGCGTTAACCTGGAGACTATTATCCTACTAATATTATAAATGCGAAAGTTTGTGACGATGTGATGATGTGACGATGTGAGTGAGTGAGTGTGTATGTTTGTTCCTTCTTCACGCTAAAACGACTGGACGGATTTGGATAAAATTTGGAACGAAGATAGCTGGTACCCTAGATTGAAATATAGCGACTTTTTATCCCGGAAAATTGCACAGTTACCGAGGGATAGCGATAAACATGTCAATTGCTAATTCTACGTGGACGAAGTCGCGGGCAGAAGCTAGTAAATAATAAATATGTGTTAGATAGAGACTTTCGCTTGTAAATTGTAATTTGTAGCTTTATTTCGTGATGCATGTACTTATGTTATTTTACTTCTTTTTTTTTCTTTTGTTGTAATCACGAATAAATGTTTTCTTTCTTTCTTTCCTTCTTTCTTTATAAAATAGGGCCCTGGTTGACTGGTAACCAAAGGGTTTTATGGTTCCAATTGGTCTTAGGGCGTCCAACACTACGCTTGCCGATCCGCGGTCTCCTCTCCTAGAACTCATTTCGCTTTACGACCTCACTTTTACTTATTCGAATAACGATATAGTGACGAATGGCTCATCAAATATGCAAGCAGTAAGAGCTTTGACAAACTCCAAATGTACACTGTGCTGTTGATTAAATAACTTGGTTACAACGTGTATCTAGCTGTTGCCCGAGATTTCGTCTAACCGACTTTTTAGTTTCCCCGAATAAAGAGCCTTGTCTTTTTTTTTGGGATTATTGCCTGTGTACGATATTCCTACGGCTCCAAACGACTTACCGCTCCATCCACCGCCTCGGGTTCCAAGGGCTTAGCAAAGGGTCCAGGGGCTGTCGTCGGGCTGAATATAGCGTACACAGGGTTCCTAGGGCACTGGTAAACGTATCTTCCAAGGGGAAAGAGTCCTCACAACGCACACACGGCACAGGTGAAAATAATTAATTAATGTGCTTGCCACGCTTGCAGCTAACAGATTGCATTTCGAATAGAGTCAAATCGCTCCGTATTTCCGCCGGAGGGCGCTGTAGGCGCGCTGGTGTTGCCATACCCAGAGGAATGGCGGCCTCCGAACAGGGAGCAGAAAATCGCTAGAAGACCGTAGGGATACCATACATAAAAAAAAAAACGATCTTCCAACCTGTGTTATTGTCTCATCACACAAACTTACACATAAAATTATTAACAAAAAAAAGAGAAAAAAAATGTGATCCGGTACGGAACAGCCTGAATAAACAATTTATTATAATTATTATTATTATTATTATTTACCCGACTGCGGCGGAGCCCAAAAGGAGGGTTGTGTTTGCCATTCCTATGTCTGCTCGTAACTACTTAACGGCTCAAACTATTTTGACATTTTTGACGAATGATACGTCATTAGAATAGGCTGGATGACGCGAGTGTCACTGAGTACATAAAATTCTTATAATTTGTAGATGGCGTATTCTATGCGCTTAAATGTGCGCTCAAAAAAATTACCCTCTTGCTCGTTTGCCTTCCTTGTCGTTGAAGAGAAAAAGAAAAACTAAAAACATTTAACTGTAAAGAAGAAGCAAGCCCTAAAACTCCGGCAGCGAAATTTTTGTGCATTACTTAAATACAGCAGGCAGGAACAAACCCAAATGACGAAATACTCAAAAAAACACCGGGTAGCACTCCGGGAGTGCCGGCAGAAGTAAAAACTACACACACGCGCAAAAAGAAAAAAAAAGAAAAAAAACTTTTTCTACACAAGATTCGAACTGCGGTCACTTGAGAGAACGCAGTGTTATTCCACACTTTATACCACTAGCCCAAACGCACATGCGTTGAAGCGAGGAAATTAACGTACACTTCAAAAATCTAACGCCATTCTAGCTTCATTCGTATTTCAAATTAAGCTCTTAGAGGATCCTGATATCCTGGTACTTAAACTCTCCCTCCATCTTACGTCTGACGCGAGTTTATCATTTTTTTTACCCATAATGAAAGAACAGTTCCAGAGATTACCTGGGACCTCACTATTATAATTAAAGTGCCTTTGTGAAATGCTACTCAAGTTTAAGTTTTGTTTTTATAATTAAAAAGGATCTTTACTGCGTCCACTGTTAGAAATTACTGCGCTGTGGCTCTGTGTGGGTAGGTACTCTGTAAGACTTCTGAACAAGTTACACCAGGTTAAAGCATAGATGGCGCTGATTGCATGTGAACCGCATGCTTTATCACATTAATCGCCTCTTTACAACCTGTACGTTAAGAAATTGCTGTCTTAAGTGCTTTGTTCATAAAACAAGCTACAACGGCGATTATGAAGCAATTTGACGCAAACAAACATATTGCCAGTAGCTTGTAAAGGAAGTACTTACGTCTCCTGATGATTAGTAAGTATCACATCATCATCATCATCATCAACCTGAAGACGTTCGCTGCTGTTGACCAACCAAAGGCGGGTGGTAGGGCTTTGTGCAGGGTCCGTCCGGATAGCTACCACCATCTCACTCGCTAATCCTGCCGCTAAGCAGCAGTGCTTGCACTGCTGTGTTCCGGTGTGGAGAGTAAAACAGCCGGGGAAACTACGGGCACAAGAGGCATTTCATCTAAGTCCTCTAGGCTGGCAACGCATCTGCAATCCCTCCGGGGTTGCGGGTGTCTATGGGCAGTGGTGATCGCTTACCATCAGGTGACCCATTTGCTCGTTTGCCTTAAGGCCTCCCCCTTAGTCCCATAATGAACGACAACTCGCCACCTGCATCCACCGGTTTCCTACAACTTTCACCATGTCGTCAGTCCACCTGTTGTAGACGGCAGCGGGGAATCGCCCGGGGATTCTTAGCACCCCTAACCCTCCGTTACCAGGCCCGCTACCAAGGCCTGGGATAGGGGAGTCGCCGGGAACTGGGGGCCGCGGCCGAGTTGTGTCTGTCATCATGAGAGAGGGGGGGAGTTGCCATAATCCCCACAACTGGCAGGCGGCTTGGGAATCGCAGTAAGTATCACACAAGGAAATCCATTCCATTTCAAAAAGATGGATCTCCAAAAAATGGATTTTTTTACATTTTTGGACAGATTAGACATGAATCTGTCGCATGAATACCTTTACAAAAGAAATCTTAATTCGCGTAATAATTCGAGTAAAACTGTATGCTTAGTATAAGTTTTCGGTCACAAAACACGTCACGAAAACGTTTGCGTTAAAATGTCAAATACTATGAGAACAGTTTGTTGCCGTTTCGTTCCGCAAGTGGCGCTGCCCATTTTTCCATAGTAATTGAGACGTTTACGTGAACGCGTTCGAGACGTTTGTTCGTGTGAAAACTTACACTAGAGGCTCTGGACATGTTTCGGACTAATTCGTAGTCCTTCCTCCTGGATCGCTCGCCCCGGCGGCAGCGAAACAAACACAAATCACTACATAGTATAAAACAAAGTCGCTTTCCGTTGTCTGTTTATCTGTCCCTGGTATGCTTGGATCTTTAAAACTCCGCAACGGATTTTGATGCGTTTTTTATTTATAGACTAGCTGTTGCCCGCGACTTCGTCCGCGTGTGTTTTTTGTGATACTTTATAGCTATTCTCGATATCAAAATTATTATTATTATACCCTTGCAATAATATGTACTAATCCTGAAACAGGCACATTCAAATAGTTTTCTCGAATAGGTACTATTATGTACATTCAGATTTTAAGTATTTGTGAAAATTTTGTAAGCAAGCCCTACCTTGAAGTGTTTAAGATACATGTTGCGCTAAGGCCCAGCAGCGCAGCGTTATATGTATATTCTTGGGTAGTGTGGTATTTAACCAAAACAAAAAAAATCTTACATAAAGTCTGAGGACAGAAACTTTTACTATTTCATTTACCAACATTTTCACAATAAAATTCTGACATGTTCGTAGCGCAGGCGTAAACGCGCCGTTGGATTTTGCTTTTTTTAGGCAAAGGTACTGAGAGCATATAGCCAAGCGTTTCACGCCGCCCTCATAATAATATCAGCTTTTCAAATAAGAGTGCGTTCGAAAACCGAACGCGCTGTGAATAATAGCGCAATAAATAAAAACAAAGTAACGGTATTTCAAATTGAACTTTAGGGTGTTAGGTAAAGAACACAATTTAGGACGCCAATATAGGTTTATTTAGGTTGGACAGAAATGTCTTCGTTGAAAAAACACCTGTGCAGAATGTAATTATTTTATTAATGTTTTAGGTTTAAAGATTAGGTTTAAAGATCATTTATTCTTATAAAGAATTTTACAATTCACTTACATGAGAAATTGAGGGTACTTATAAATAAGCATTAAAATAAACTAATGTTACAAGCACAAGCGCGCAGCACACGGCCCAATAGTAGATAAAATAAGGTAGGTAGTAATTCATTACACAAGAACAACCAAAAAACAAAGTCTCAACATTATTTGTTACCGAGCGAATGTTATCGACGAAACACAATTTACACACTTTTCCGGCTTTATGTCTTATGTACATTCGTATCTATCTATTTTCTTCGTAGTATTATTGTATTTGTAATTATTACCAACTACTTTACCGAGGAAAGTTGATTTTCTTGAGTTCTGCTATTTTTTGCGTAATCAACTCAAAAATCAAATTTCAAGAAAACTGAGAAATTATATTTACCTGTATTAGATTGGAAGTATATGTAGCAACTTTAAAAGGTTAAACTTCATTGGTTTTTATTTTATAGGTGTATGAAGTTCATTATTTTTTAACATAAAACCCTCTTTTTTGCGTCTCTGGGTGAGATTAAAAAAAAATGCTAAAACAGGTATTTCTTTATTTTTATTACTGAGTATATATTCTGAGTTTCATGATTGTAGAACAATCAAATTTTTTTTTTTCATACAAACTTTAACCCCCCTTTTCACCCCCTTTTTCTAATATTTTCCAAAACTTCTATAGCCTAGATCCTATTCTGAATGTATTTAAATAGATTTGTGAACATTTCAATAATATCCGTTCAGTAGTTTTTACGTGATGCTCAGTCAAACAAACAAACAAAAATTTTAAAAATGGTTTTAATATGTTCAGTTACTTATTTTAAGTCACCCTGGTCGGTTTTTTTTTTTAAATATTCAATGTACAGATTTTTTGGTCTCAACGATTTTATTATATGTATAGATAGAGCGATTCAAAGAATTGCGAAACTGAAGTGGCAGTGGGCGGGGCACATTGCTCGCAGGACCGATGGCCGATGGGGTCAGAAGGTTCTCGAATGGCGTCCGCGGACCGGGAGACGAGCTGTTGGTAGGCCTCCAACAAGATGGAGCGACGACCTGATCAGGATCGCGGGATCGCGGTGGATGCGGAAGGCACAGGACTGGTCCGAGTGGAGAGCCGCGGGGGAGGCCTATGTCCAGCAGTGGACGTCTTTCGGCTGATATGATGATGATGATGAGAGCGATTCAAGAGGAAGGTTTATATTGTATAGTTTTACGCAGACGAAGTCGCGGGCAGATGCTAGTATGATTATAATTTATTTATTTATTTATTTATTATGAAATGACTTTAATCTATCATTACAGGTACCTTAACCTAATGCGATAGACAAGACAGTAAACTAAACAATGGGCGTTACAATAATCACGTTAATAGTAGCATGTTATTGAGAGTTCTGGACCAGTGTTTATTTGCGGTTGTAAAAATGTTTGTGGTGAATAAAATGTATGGGCATAGTATGGAAGCGGATGTAAGATAACGTTTTACCAACAGAAAAAAGAATACCATAAGCGTAAAATTTTTGTATTTTAGGTATTGAAGTAAGAAGGCTTGAGGGTCGGCAGTGACGGCGCCTCGGACGGCGGCTGTGTTGGGTGTTATTGTTGGTGATGGTGGTGGATGGAGTAGGAGGATGGTGGTAGGGCTGTGTGTGTAGGTATAAGAGTTGATGACGACTACGTCTGCGCCGATGGCGTATTGTTGTTGTTGTCGAGTTTAACAGTTGGCGGGCGACGGCGGGCCAGGTGGGCCGCCAGCGGGCCGGGGCCGGGGGCGGGCCGGGGGCGGGCCGGGGTCGGGGCCGGTAGGTGATGGCTGCTGCGACGGCAGGTAATAGTAGCAGCCTGAGTTGAAGGGAAATAGGTCGCTACTAAGTACTTCAGTTGCAGTTGTTTTTCAACCGGCTTTAAAGTGAAACGTGTTCAATAAGGTGCAATAAATAAATAAAGAAAATGGATAATTTAAGCATTGCTTCATACAAAATATCCTAATATTAATAATGTTAAAAAAAACGAGAATCACTCGTTACGATGAAAAAACAATGTCTTACATTCTTCTTCACTTGAGAAGGTGGAATAATACATCTTTTAGAATATATCGTGAGGATAGTTTCTGTAAAAAAAAAAGATAAAAGTTAAATCACTTACATGTTTAATTTGCTGATTGAGGGCAGAAGTCAAATATCCATGTCCTATATTTAGGTCCGCGACAGATTAAACACATATTATTCTGTAGTGAAAGGAAACTATCTTCATCCAAATTATCAAAACGTGATGGGAGAGTTAAATACCCCACATCCTCCAACATCACAACCGTCTGTTTCTTATTATCCTTGTCGAATTTTGAGGGCTGCCGTAGACATTCAGTGATGTTATATTTTCTACCGATTTCCAATTCTACAGCTTTTATCCAGCAGGTAGCTTTATTACTTAAGGCAGATAATTTTTCGAATGAAGTAGACATTATTTACACTTACTCCTTTTTTTGGTTTCAATTAAAAATAAAAACTGTATTGAGATTTTTTTTTATGAATAACACATGTGTGGTATGCAGCACGAATTATGGGAATTAATAGTTAATTGCTCGAATATTGTTATTTTATACTATAAAATCGAACCGTGATAAAAAAAGTAGTGGGGAGGAGACCTAGTTACGAGTTGTATGCCTATCTCAATCGCGGTTATAAGCGGAAAATATTGCGGTCAATAACAAGTTGCAGCTTTTGATAACATTCCCACAATATAAAATTAAAATAGACGATAAGATCATGCGGGAAACAAAAAAACTTACCTTTATGTTTTCGTAGTAGGATAAGTAGTGGAGGCTGGTAGACGACTCTTACAAAATACGTTAGAATCATACGCATATTCAATTTGCCGTAGTTCTTCTCTCCCCCACCTTTCCATCTGTTCAATCATATATTTATATTGTAAACAATCGGCACTTAACACTCGAGGTTTCTTCGTTGTTGTTGTTGCTGTGCTACTATTACCTGTCGTCGCAGCAGCCATCACCTACCGGCCCCGACCCCGGCCCGCCCCAAGCCCGCCCCCGGCCCCGGCCCGCTGGCGGCCCGCCTGGCGCGCCGTCGCCCGCCAACTGTTAAACTCGACAACAACAATAAGCCATCGGCGCAGACGTAGTCGTCATCAACTCTTATACCTACACACACAGCCCTACCACCATCCTCCTACTCCATCCACCACCATCACCAACAATAACACCCAACACAAAACTTATTGCAAAACGACTCTCCCATCATATGAACGTAACCAACACTTCTAATAAACTGCAATTTGGATTTAAGGAACAAACCTCTACTACTGATGCTATTCGAGAAGCAATAAATAAAATGAAAGACGCTAAACGACGAAATAAACTTTTATTAGCCATCTCACTTGACATCAAGGGTGCATTCGATCATGCATGGTGGCCTGCTCTTAAGAGTAGATTACACCGAATTAAATGCCCCACAAACCTCTACAATATTATAAATAGTTATACCCAAAACAGGACAGCAACGCTCAACTTTTCTGACGCCACTTCTTTTAAAACTCTCACCCGAGGTTGTGTCCAGGGTTCCGTCTTCGGTCCCATTTTCTGGAATATAATCATGGACGATTTGCTGGACACCATATTCCCTGAAGGAAACCATATTCAAGCCTACGCTGATGATGTCCTCCTTATTACTACAGCAAAAACCATCAGAGAACTCGAAATTTCCGCTCAGGCAGCCCTTAAAATGATCACTGAATGGGGTTTACGTAATAAACTCACATTTGGTCCAGAAAAGACTCAGATGATGACCTGCACCCCTAAAGCTACAAAATCAAACATAGAAATGAACTCAGTGAAACTACAATTTAGCAATGAAATAAAACTTCTTGGTGTCATTATCGATAAACACTTCAAGTTCATAAAACACTCCCATCATATAATAGCCAAGGCTCAGAAAATATACCTGAAACTCTGTAATTACGTCCGTCCTACCTGGGGGCTTCAGTCCGAAAATATCACCATCATCTATGAGCGAGTCATCGAACCGATTATCACTTATGCTGCGGAGATATGGGCCAGCGCTACTAAATTTAAAACTGTAATAAGAGCTCTACGATCCATGCAAAGAGGCTTTGCCATTAAAATAATACGAGGCTTTCGCACCATTTCAACCTCTGCAGCTATATCACTAGCTGGTCTCATCCCTTTGGACATCAAAGTTAACGAAATAGCAGATATACAGCTGGCGAAACACACTGGCATCTCTAAATTTCTCCATGACTCCATAACTCTCGATTCACGTTTACCTTTGTCTCAGCTTCTTCATCCAAGCGATAGAATTAGCATTACAATAGATAAGATTTATTCGAACGCAGATATCCAACTACATTGTAATCCGGCTGATACCCAAATCTACACAGACGGCAGCAAGGCCGATGGACAAGTTGGTGCTGCGGTTGTAATCTGTCATCCCGACGGCACGAAAATGATACATCAGCTAAAGTTACACAACTGCTGCTCTGTCTTTCAGGCAGAATGTTTAGCTATTGAAAGAGCCTGTCTCCATTGTGCAACAAACCTTTCCTCAAATTTTGCAATCTTCTCAGACTCGATGTCAGCCCTGCAAGAAATCGCAAACCGAAACAGCACTAACAGAATCATCAACAGCATACACAAACACATTAAAACCATTAGAAACTCCAGGACCATAAAATTCTTCTGGATAAAAGCACATCACGGTTTATGTGGGAACGAAGAAGCCGACCTAGAAGCCAAGAAAGCCGCCGCCCTCCAAATAGAGCCAGATTTCTGTCACTTTCCAATCAGTCACCACAAACTTAAAAGAAAAACAGAATCAGAAGCCCAAGCAAACATAACTTACGAGACCTCTCCAACCGGCGCCCACCTGAAGCGCTGGTTACCAAACTTAGCAGCCATCAATCAATTCCGAAATGCAATACGACCGACTTTTGAAATCACCCAAATCCTCACAGGACATGGATACCATAAAGAATACCTGTGTCGATTCAAAATCACCAACGATGCTCTATGCCCTTGTGACGGAACCAGCCTTCAATCAATTGATCATCTCCTAAAACACTGCCCAAAATTTTCTTCGCAACGACTAAATCATGAAATCATCTGCAGCAACTTTAGAATAGACCCGTACATTAACAGAACTCATCTCAAAAGAAACGACGTTATCATCTTTCGAAAAATTCACTAGCATAATAATCAATAGTCTTAAAAAGTTCAACGGCACATAGTTCCCACCTATATTTTAATATTAGTACCAAGCGAGCATTACAATCATCTTCACAAAATCATTAACAATCCTCATGTCACTCATATAAACATTACATTACATAACATCACCGACTTTAAGTCATATTAGTTTATTTTTATTACAGCACTAACATCCTTGTCCATTAGTTCATGGAATCGCAGTCGCCCGTACCTCTCGCGAGGACTGCGATTTGTTCATTATCGTACAAAAAAAAAAAAAAAAAAAAAAAAAAAAAAAAAAAAAAAAAAAAAAAAAAAAAAAAAAAAAAAAAAAACACCCAACACAGCCGCCGTCCGAGGCGCCGTCACTGCCGACCCTCAAGCCTTCTTACTTCAATACCTAAAATACAAAAATTTTACGCTTATGGTATTCTTTTTGCTGTTGGTAAAACGTTATCTTACATCCGCTTCCATACTATGCCCATACATTTTATTCACCACAAACATTTTTACAACCGCAAATAAACACTGGTCCAGAACTCTCAATAACATGCTACTGTTAACACGTTCGCCGGCGGTAACGGCTATCACCGTAAAATACAGACCATGTTATTTGACGGTACGGCTAACGCAGTATTTATTTGATACTGCCTATAAGTCACTACGGTGCTTCCCGAGCAAATTCCTTAGCATTGTTACGTAGCAAATTTTTACTGTCATGTGGGGTACGACTACGGTTGCACTACCGCCGAAATAACGTGTCAAAACGTAATACGAAGTTTGACCATCACTCACACAGATGCAAACGCACACACAAATGCAGTACGGCGTACGCCGCTGTCGTTGTATAGGAATTTGTTCGGCGCTCGCGTTAGTGCTTCTCTCCGCGCGGTCTCGATGGACGCACGAAATGCTATGCACTGCTTTACAAAGTGAGTACAGTATACATAGTTTTTCTTACGATTACTGACGTTTTGTCGAATGCAGACTATAGTTTTATTATTTTTAGACTCAATTTATTGTTGAATATTAATTTTTTAAAGCTCTAAATGAAAATTATTGTAATTTTTAGATGAACAGAGAAAAAGAAGACGAGCGACTCAGGCGGTTGTTAGAAGTGTCTATTCCTGAATCTTCTCCAGCACTCGAGCCGTTTAGCAATGATGGTAGTGTAGTTGTAGATTTTTTTGGTGGGATTTGTGTTCTATTTGATAAAACTGTACACAGTTCTTAATAAGTAGTTTTTTCTCAATAAACTTTAAACTTCATTCATAACGGTAGTTTAATTTACTCTTCTCCTTACAAAATTAACATATTCCACTATTTACAGACAAATCTAATGATTATTCGGTATAAAGTATGATAAGTTGCATTATTATTATGTGACGGCACGGTCAAAACCGAGCTGTTATGCCCGTACTGATCTTGGTAAGCTACAATAAAATGGTATTGTATGACAGTACGGGTCTAACCGTAGCCGGTTATAACCGTTACTGCACCTGGGCAGAGAATCGGTAACTTTGTATACAATCAGTACTGCTTTAGCCGTAATCTCATTTTGTATGGGGAAATTTACTGCCATTCTAGTACATTCCATAATTCGGCTACCGCCGGCGAACGTGTTAATAAGTCATTATGGAAATAATAATTATAAAATTAATAACAAAAAATCTATGTCAGCAATAGAAAAAAAAATAACAAAAATCATCTCTTATGTCAACTACCTAACGAATTAACTAAAAACGAATTTAAAACACTATTAAAACCCTGGATAATAATAAAAATAAAAACTTGTATCATAAATATTGTCATTTCATTGCTATTAAAACACCATTAAAAAGGAGAAAATAATTTACCAATAAAATCATGCGTCCCTAACACAATAAAAACATAATGGCATAATAGATGTCTAATATGTCAAAAAAAAAAACTGCTTTTTGTACATGCGTAGGTACTGTTCAAACTCTGCTCAGAACTCTACCCAGATGGCTTTACCTCCTGTCGCCCAATGTCCTAAATTAATCACAACAGAACTGTCAAAGATAAATTTTATTTTACACGAACGACACTAGATTTAAAATCCAACAACCTAAATGTAACTTTGGGCCGCAGGAGGTTAACTTTGTTCCAAATAAAAACTCACCTCAACTCTTAAGACACAAATTCCATCTAGATATCATCAGAAAACACAATTTCCTATTACCTTTATACGCCAGCCGATGTGTGTAATTCCACTTATTTTTATTCAGCGCACGGAAAAAAAAACATTCACAGAAAACAGGCCGTGTTACCAATTTCCGCTAAAACTTAGGGCGGCCATTCCTACCTTGTTCCTAGCAGGAAAATGGGTGTGCTGTGTTGCCAGAGTAAGGAGGAAAATTTTACGCAGTTTTATGTCGTTTTTTTTTTATATATATAAGAGGGGGCAAACGAGCAGACGGGTCACCTGATGGAAAAAAATGAAATGAAAATCTGAAATGATTTTTGATCTGAATGAATGAATCTGAAATGTCTAGTCTAGTTTACTTAATTCCCTGGGAAATTAAACAGGTAATGCGGGTTGTAATATTCAGCATGTATTTCGTGAAACGTTATTTAATTTTGTTATCTCTGTAATGGTAGCTATTGTCTCTAATTTTATAATTGTAGGTTAACCATACGCTGGGCTCAAACTGAAAAGCCTAAGAATAATAGAATTAGGGGACCAAAAAGTTGCACACTGTTATAGTTGCGTTAGTAAGGTATACTTAGTTAAAATTCGCTTACTTTTTCCATTGTGACACGAAAGTTATCCATACAAATGTATGATTAATTTTCGTGTCACAATGGAAAAAGTTAGCGAATTTTAACAACCTTACTAAGGCAACTTTAACGGTGTTTAACTTTTTGGTCCTCACCCATTATCTAATTATAAGCTACTAGCTTTTACCCGCGACTTCGTCCGCGGAAAATTAGCAATTGACATGTTTATCGCTATCCAGTGGGAACTATGCAATTTTTCGGGATAAAAAGTAGCCTATGTTTTAATCTAGGGTACCAGCTATCTTCGTTCCAAATTTTATCCAAATCCAAAACAAACATACACACTCACATCGTCACTCACAAACTTTCGCATTTATAATATTAGTAGGATAAGGAAGAAGATATTTTTGCCTCTATCTTTTTTAGAAAAACAGTTTTTTTATATTTATGGAGTGTACGAAGTGTTTTATTGTTGTCATGTCGGATCTCTCTTTCCAATCGCTCTCTTATTAGTAGTTTAAAATTCTTATAATTCCCGTATTTTCTTAACCGATCTTGCTTTTAATTTCACTTTTTGTTACATCTTCGTTCTTCGTTCGTTTTGTTTCTGTATTGTTTTGTACCGATTTGCGGTGTTTCATAAAGAGTGTGTTGTATTGTATCTTTAACTTTTTTTGAAATGTGATAATAAAATGCGTAGGTATTCAATATTCTAAAATACTGGCAACACTGGCCTAGGAAGAGGAAAACTGAGCAAACTGCCGGAGGTAAAAAACGCGGCAATAGCGTCACAACAACGCCGTATAATCAAAGACAAAGCGCCTTAGGGCCGCGACACATTGATTGAAGACCGGTTTTACTGGGCTTTGAGATAATTAAAAAAAAATTAAAGCGAAGTGTCGTGCAAAAAAGTTTAAGCGCTCGTTTACTTGAGTAAGTCGAGAATTAGGGAAGGCCAGTTGTTAGGCCTTGGTAGGCTTCAACCGTCGCCCGCGGCGTCTATGTGCTGTGTTCGAAAATGTTGGGGAGCAGCATCTTGACTTACAATAAACAACCAGACTCCCAATCGCAAACAAAAGTGCCTCAAGAAACGTCCGAGCGGTGTTGTCTATGCATTGTGTGTGTAAACACATCAACTTACACAGATAACATTAACATATTCGTTCAAATTAACACCTTATTTCGTGGCAGTAATGTTTAATATCAATTGCATACGGTCGTGAGAAGTAATGACACGACGCCACGCGCTGCAAACCTGTCTGTATCTTGTTCTCAAGCGTTTGAAATTACGGTGCGAATGAGACATGTACTTGTTATCGAAGCACGGTCGAAACACGACTGAACCAAAACTCTGCGCAATGGACGTGTCGTGCAGACTTTTGCTTCCGACAGTTTTTGAGCGTGATTGGGAGTCTAGTTGTTTATTGTACGTCAATGGGGAGCGGCCGTTCTCGCCCGCTGCGTTTTTACCGTCGCATACTGTGGACGAGAACGACCACTTCCGAAAATTTACGAACGTGATTAAGCAACGAGGCTTATTTACAGTTATTTTAATTTAGAAAAAAAAAAAACTTAAGGAATTTTCACTTTGCATGTGCTTTTAAAATTAAAATGAATGCTCTTGTGCGAATTATTAAAATTTTGATGGAAATAATTGGTTCACTAACGTTTGACCTAAAAAATATTGACAAAATGATAATTTTTTGATAAACTTTAAAAATCTGATAAACCGTAAACTTTTTAAAAAACTTATAAAACAAACCTAAAACTAACCTAATGTGAGCCACGCACAAAGGTTTTCGATTTAAAAAAAAAGTTCATGGTTTATCAGATATTTAAATTTTGTCAAATGATCATTTTGTACAATTTTGTAGAAGATTAACTAAACAGATTTACATGGGGAGTGTGAATGGAATCGTTGGGAGGGGAAGGCCTAGGCGGACGTTCCGTGATCAAATTGGGGACGTTTTGGAGAAAGGCCAGGTCAAGAGTACTCGAAACCGACGAGCATCTATGAAGAGATTGATGAATGTGGATGAAGCGAAAGAGGTATGTCAGTATTGTTGCTTAAGTAAATAATAAAGCAATGCTTACTTACCAAATTATATTTTTAATTAAATAAGGAGACATTTTTTACGACACATTTCGTTCATGACACTTGACACATACAATTATAAGCAAAAAACACTTTTTTAATAAAAACCATAAAAATATGTAAAAAAGGTTGTCTGTCGCCAATACTACCCCCCGGTGCAGAGCACCAATCGCTTGGCCAACGACAGCTAACGTGATTCTGGCAGCAAGCTGCATGCACATTCTGCTCTTGTAGCAGGGGCATTATCTAGACGAAGCGCCCTTTTGTAGTCCACACGGCGGAGCAAGTCAGCGTCAGTGCAGGGATTCAGGACTTCTGTAGACGGAGTACCCAGGAGAAAGTGGAATGGGGTAAGAGAGAGAGAGTGGAGTGTCTGGATCTTACTGGTACATGAGTCAAGGGGCGTGAGTTAACGACCGCCTCCGCTTCCAGCAACAAAGTAGCCAATAGCTCTTCTTTCGGGGCCTTTCCAATGGTGGCTGCAAACAGGGCAGCCTTTACTGAAAAAGGGGCTCCCAAGAGCATCCCATTGATGGAGCTGCAGGGGGTATGAACTCTCACTCAATCTTCTAGTTGGCCGTAAAATCGAAGAACTCTGATATCTGATTATCTGCACCAATATCTGATTATCTGCACCAACAAATGATGTTCCACTACCGAAAACTATCAGCACTGGGCTTCCCCGACGGGCGATGAACCGGCACAGCACCATAATCGCCGTATCCGCTGAGAGGGATCCCACGATGATCGTCAAATCTGGGCACGGCCGGAAGAAGCTTCTTTGCTTTACAAAGCCTACATTGATTGGCAACAGACTTGACAATGGGGCGTGAAGCTAAAATGTAATACTTCCCGCGCAGGAAGTTAATCACAGTCTCTAAGTTTCCGTGGCCAAATTTTCTATATGATAGTGATCGAGAAGTAACCTAATAATTGGGTGTCGACCGTCCAAAACAATAGGATTGACATCCTGCGCAGGTGCTTCCAAGACAGCAGCGATTCCACCGTTTAGGCGAATTAGGCCGTCTTCACCCAACTTTAAAGTTAATGTCTTTAGTTTTCCTTGATTAATTGGGGGAAGACCTGACAAAAGCCTCATAAATTCGTCGTTAAAAGAATCCAGTTGGGATTTCAATAAAAGGTGCCTTTCGGCCTCCAAAATTTCTTGTGATGACATAGGTTTTAAGATTATTGAAGAAATCCTGGGGGCGGCAGTACGTAATTTTGAATTTGGAGCTTTACTCAACGATAGCCTAAATATTTTAGCGCAATGATGTGCGCGGGCGGTGACCCTGACCAAACGAATCCATCGCGGCCATTCGTCTTACAGCGCCGATAGAAATGGCCACCTCTTTTTAAGCACCTGTGACACTCCTTACTTTCTTTTGCCCAACGCCGTCTATCATCCAGAGACAGAGAAGAAAACTTATCGCACTTTAAGACAGAATGTCCAGTCTTGTGGCAGTAATTGCAAGATGCGGTAGATGGCGTTGTCATAGTTGGGTCGTCAGTCTTCCTTGCTGGTGGTGTGGCACTTGGGTAGCGGCCTCTAGATGGCAGCACTGCGGACTTAAATGAAACTCTTTTTTTTTTTTTTTTTGCGAGACGGGGTCGGATGAGGTCGCATCGGTAAAGTACCGTAGCATGTGTGCGTGCCTTGTCTATGACGTCATAGACATGGCCAAATCTTAAATGAACCCGTGACTGATGCGTGAGAAAGTCCGACAGGAGCTTTAATTTAAATTTAGATGCATTACCGCTTGAATTAGCATATGCATAATCAACCCATTTCTCACGCAGCAGAGGGGTTAATTTGGATAGCACATTATGCAACAGCTCTGGCGAGGCAAGGAACTCTACTGAGTTTATCATTTTAATTGTATTAACACAGTTGCGTACCGTACACGCAAGTTGATGGAGTTCCTTGCCACCATCCAAAGATGCTGGCAGCCTGGGCATGGCTTTAACTTCTGATACCATGTGACGTATGAGAAGCTCAGGCTGTCCAAACTGTTCCTGAAGTAAGTGAAGAGTCGCCATTATCTCGCTTGGATCTTGTGAAAGAGCCAGGAGCGTAACGACAGCATCGCGAGCGGCTCCTCTGAGAGCATTATTAAGACGGCCAATATTTTCCGTTGCTGTAAAAGAATTCTTTGAATTTATAAAAGATGATCGAAATGTTAGCCAATGAGTAGGCGAACCGGAAAATATAGGTAAATTAACGTCTCTTACCTTCCCACTGCCGCAGCGAGCGAGATCACTTATGACCTCGGTCAACTTGTGCAGGTCACTGGGATGTTTATGCGAAGTGTGATATTCGTGAGCATTATTATTTTTTGTACAAAACATAGGGTCATGTGTATGTAATGTACGTGTAATTGTATTAGTGTCGTAAACGTTGGGTGCGGCAGGCTGCAGTGGCAATGTCGCTGAAGCGCAGGCGTTGAAAAGACATTCATCTCTGGCCCTTATTTCAACACCAGCGGCAAAAGGCACTTGCTCGCAGGCTGGGAGTGCGGCGGCGCCTGACACGTTAGGCGCAAGCTCGCCACAGCATGCAGCTATTGTTGGCACGATGAATGTCGCATGCTCGCGCGCTGAAAGAGCGGCGACGCCAGACGCATTGGGCGCACGCTCGCTACGGCACGCAAGTAACGTTGGTGCAACAGAAGGCACGTGCTCGCGCGCTGGAAGTGCGGCGGCGCCTGACACGTAAGGCGCACGCTCGCCACAGCACGCGAGGGATGTTGGCGCGAAAGAAGGCGCGTGCTCGCGCACTGGAAGTGCGGCGGCGCCTGACACGCAAGGCGCACGCTCGCCACAGCACGCGAGTGATGCTGACGCTCCTGAAGGCGCGTGCTCGCGCGCTGGAAGTGCGGCGACGCCTGACACGCAAGGCGCACGCTCGCCACAGCACGCGAGGGATGTTGGCGCGATAGAAGGCGCATGCTCGCGCGCTGGAAGTGCGGCGGCGCCTGACACGCAAGGCGCACGCTCGCCACAGCACGCGAGTGATGTTGGCGCGAAAGAAGGCGCGTGCTCGCGCACTGGAAGTGCGGCGGCGCCTGACACGCAAGGCGCACGCTCGCCACAGCACGTGAGGGATGTTGGCGCGAAGGAAGGCGCGTGCTCGCGCGCTGGAAGTGCGGCGGCGCCTGACACGTAGGGCGCACGCTGGCCACAGCACGCGAGTAATGTTGACGCTCCTGAAGGCGCGTGCTCGCGCACTGGGTGTGCGGCGGCGCCTGACACGTAGGGCGCACGCTCGCCACAGCACGCGAGTGATGTTGGCGCAACTGAAAGCCCGTGCTTACGCGCCGCGGCTATGTTGCCGTCGGCGCCAGGCGAGAGCACGGGCTCGCAAACCGCTGACGTAGCAGGCAAGGTGACAGCGTCTGATAGTTGATCTCCTTGCTGGGGTTGTTGAGCAGGTAGCAGGCACTCTATCTGTTGACTTAAAGGTGGGTTAGACTTATTTCTGGTATTATCCACCCATTTGTCAATCATTGAGCTTTTGAACGATGACTGCTGGCTGGCGGTCTCATCCAAAGCTGCTAGTTCAGCCTCTAGCTGCATGTCAGCGACCGCGCGCTCGCGCTCTGCGGCGGCGCGCTCGCGTTCTGCGGCGGCGCGCTCGCGCTCTGCGGCGGCGCGCTCACGCTCTGCGGCCGCGCGATCCCGTTCGGCCTCTACGTCGGCAACACGACGCGCGTGAAGTGCTTTAGCCGCAAGTCGCTGTGCCTGGAGTGAGGCTGATGAGCGCTGCGAATTTTTGCTGGATGGCTGCTTCGGTGACATGGTTTGTTCCGCGGCGGATGGCGGATTATTTTGATCTGCCGCAGTTGTAGAAGCAGCCGCCATGGCTCTTGTCAAAACCATCTTAGTGCACTTTAATAGCGATTCAATTTTGAAACATTTTTTTTTTATGAAAACTGGTTGAATTAATTTTTACGGGAGAAGGACCAATATTGTTGCTTAAGTAAATAATAAAGCAATGCTTACTTACCAAATTATATTTTTAATTAAATAAGGAGACATTTTTTACGACACATTTCGTTCATAACACTTGACACATACAATTATAAGCAAAAAACACTTTTTTAATAAAAACCATAAAAATATGTAAAAAAGGTTGTCTGTCGCCAATAGTCAGGATCGTAGCAAGTGGAACAAAGTAGTCTCTGCCTACCCCTGTGGGAAAGAGGCGTGACGATATGTATGTATGTATCATTTTGTAAAATGATGCTTTTCTTAATAATTTTTAGGTCGAATGGAAGTACACCGAAATAATTGCACGTCCGAAATGGAAAAACTGTTGAAACTTATAAAAATCATGTAATCACATTTTTACAAACAATAAACGTTTCTTATTCCTTGTTTGACATTTGATTGTACTCATATCTTGAGCAAAATGCATGGCTTATGGGAAATATGCGGTACCATGCTTCCTACATAATAATTCTGATTCCGTGGCCTTTAAATCTTTATTTCTTTATCCATTGCTAAGATATTGTTACACAGCAAAAGATTCAGAGCTTTCAGAAAGAAAAAAAACCATGTTCATTGAAAGACAAGCTAATAAAATGTGAAAGTAAGTTTTATTGGTTAGTTTGTAATTAATATTCAACTAGCTCCTGCCCGCGACTTCGTCTGCGTAGAATTAGCAATTGACATGTTTATGGCCCCCGGGAACTATGCTATTTTTCGGGATGAAAAAGTAGCCTATGTTTTAATCTGGGATACCAGCTACCTTCGTTCCAAATTTTGTCCAAATCCGTCCAGTCGTTTTAGCTTGAGAAAGGAACAAACACACTCACTCACTCACTCACATCGTCACAAACTTTCGCATTTGTAATATTAGTAGGATTCAATTCAATTTTTGTACTTAATATATACTCAAGAGCAAATATAATAAGAGAAAAGTCTGTAATAGCACATAGGTTTCTTTTTATCCCGCAAAATTGCGTAAAACAAATTCTTTGCAGACGAAGTCGCTGGCGTGGAAGAAATAATACAATACCTTAAAAATAATCCTTACTTACCAGATTCAACCTAAACTTTCAAGACATTCTTTTTCCAGTTGTCGTTTTTTAGCATCCGGTACTTGTAGGCAATGTAAGCAGTCAATGACAAACGAGGCACACATGTACGTAGTATTACGCAGAACCCCCAAAATAAGGGATGATCATTTATTTATTTTATGGGACAATGAGCCAAAGTGGATTCTTTATCCCAAAACAGGCGCGACTTGTAAATAGAAACGATAATATCCCAACCCATTGTTACACGAGGTATTTAAAAAAAATTCCGGGATATATCATTAGGTGGTTTGTTTAGTTTTGACTAAACACTCCTTGAAAGATTTTTCAACATACATACATACGTACCGAGTCTAGCTTCATTCGTATTTCAAAATAAGCTCTTAGAGGATTCTGATATCCTGGCACTTAAACTCTCCCTCCGTCTTACGTCTGACGCGAGTTTAACATTTTTTACCCATACCAAAAAGTGCCTAACGTCACTAAAGAAGTTTTCACTTCAAAAATGATATACTTAATTCTAAGTTATCAATGTCGCTGCATACTGTAAAGTTTTTTATATGTGAGGAAAATCTTTATAAAACAGGATACAATCCGACTGATTGTCTGTCAGTCAGACTACTACTGACTACTGACTACAGTAGGCTTAATGTCTAACTCGCTCGCAATCGCCATCATGTTCATTTTGACAGTTCTTGCATGAATGTGACAGCTAGCTGGTTCCGATGCCAATTGTCTGCCCGTACATGAACTGTCAAAATGAACACGATGGCGATTGCGAGCGAGTTAGACAATAAGCCTACAGAATACTAACTGACGTTCAGAAAACAAGCCACTGCAGTTAGAGACTTTAGATTTGGCAGACATATTCCTTGAGGATCATGGAGGTGCACTAGATTAAGATTAGATTTTGTTCATTTATGCAACGAAAATTGCATAATATAAAAACATGAATGTCACAAAAATGAGTATTTCTGTTGAGACCATGAAGAGATTTTTTAAAACTCCCACGGGATTGAAGACCAGGTCATTTTCTATTTCCTTACAAGGACAAATCTGCGAGCACAATGGCTAAAATGCTTTATTTCAAATGTTAAATGTGGGTTAAATGGAAAGGTACGTAATAATGATTATATTTTTTTCTATGACAGATTTTCAAAAAATATTGGATGGTATTGCGCTATTTCTTTTTGACATTATCTCAAAGGATTGCGGAGATATAATCAGTAAAAATTAAAATTTTTGTAAAAATCCACGACGGATAGAAGCCTTTAAAAAGAATTAAATAATTTCTTAGAAAACCCACTGAACTTAGTTAATTAAGTAGCGAAAGATAAAACTAAATTGTATTTACAGTTTTTACGCACCTATTCACCTACCAATTATTATAGTGATAAATCTATGAAAATCCACCGGGAGCTGCCATTACTTGCCCTGTATTCAGGGGAATTGTGTAGTTTCACAAGTCTGTCACTGTCACGTCGGATACATTAATAAAATGTGGTCTTCAATGGATAAAATTTGGGCATCTCTATCTCATCATCTTTCATAGAATAAATGATAATTCTTAGTTAATTAAGTGCTGATAATTGTTTATACTAAGTGAAAATGGCAGCCCCCGACGGATTTTCATAGATTTATCACTATAATAATAGGTAGATGAATAGGTGCGTAAACACTGTAAATACATTTTAGTTTTATCTTTCGCTACTTAATTAACTAAGTTCAGTGGGTTTTCTAAGAAATTATTTAATTCTTTTTAAAGGCTTCTATCCGTCGTGGGTTTTTTCAAAATTTTTAATTTTGCTTTTTATTTTAGTCTTTTTAGTGAATTTCTGCATTCACAATTTCCATCCGTATACCTACTTTGTTAGCATAACTCCCATAGGATAGTAGAATAGTAGTGCTTGTTAGGTACTCATGTATTTTTCATTCGCAAAAATCATGCGGGGGGCTGGGATATTTCCCATCACATCTCTCTGCTGACTTTTGTCCCATAGCTTATCACAATTAATTAACTTTTAGTCAAAAAGTGGTGTTTCTGATGTATTTTTAAGACGGGATGCTACGCACTCATACGAGTGCCCCCCTTTACGTTCGTATCTCCCACTTGTCGTACCTATAGATAGCTCGTTATAATTATAATTTCATTCTGATAAGAGTATTAAGCAAGGTGTATTTTTAAGTCAATCCGACCAACCGTTGAAGAGTTCCCTTCTGCGGAAGATGGTCCTGGTCGGGTCATCAGAATTTCACTAGTCTATTTATTGTTTTGTCACCAGACTTATACAGGTATGCCAAATTTCACATTAATCCAATTACTGGGAGTGCAATATTTGATTACGGACAGATATACAGATGACAGGACAAGGGAAACTACTTAAATAGAAGCTTGTAATATGTGGATTAAGGAGGAACCTATCTTCAAAATTTCATTATGTAAAACCATTGTAGTTTCCGGGTAAAACGCCTTTGAAAAACGGATAATTTAAAGATAAACAGACGGACAGATGGATAGACAGGAAGATGAACAGAATTAAACTATTAGGAATCCAAATTTTATCAATTTGGCTACGAAACCCATTTAATTTTTTTTTTAAATGTGAATAGGAAGGCGAACGAGCAAGTGGGTCACCTGATGGTAAGCGATCACCATTGCCCATAGACACCCGCAATCCCGTAGGGATTGCAGATGCGTTGCCAACCTAGAGGACTTAGATGAAATGCCTCTTGTGCCCGTAATTTCCGCGGCTGTCTTACTCTCCACATCGGAACACAGCAGTGCAAGCACTGCTGCTTTGCGGCAGGATTAGCGAGTAAGATGGTGGTAGCGATCCGGACGGACCTTGCACAAGGCCCTACCACCCGCTAATTTAATTAGGATTTCTTATTTCAGCGCCCTCTGACGAATTAAAATTATAACACCTGCTTAAGAAACATTCCTAATAAATTCCCTACCTTTTAAAGAAAATTGCGTCTAAATCGGTCAAACCGTTCTACAGATAAATGGACACATTAGCTTTTCAGATATATGAACATTGTAGCGCCCCCTAGCGGACAAACACCAACACACCTATCTAAGAACCACCGCCAAGAAAGTACAAACCTAACACAGAAAATCTCGTCTAAATCGGTCAAACCATTCTGGAGATATTTGGGAACTGTGGTGTATGGAATGAAACACGTCAGCTGTTGTAGCGGTATATTGACAACTGAGGGACGAACTTAAAACTAACTGCGATGCACGCACACATGCATGCATACACCACAGGAACATTCGCTTTTTACATATACGAATATTGCAGCGCCCCCTGACGGACAAACACCATAACACCTACCTAAGAACCACCGCTACGGAAACACGAACCTAATACTGAAAACCGCATCTAAATCGGTCTAACGATTCTTGAGATAAATGCCAACATTCGTTTGCAGACAAACAAACAAACAAACAACCTATCACCCTAAACGCCTTCCGTCGTGGGTAAAAATGCCGAATTACGTCACGTCTTGGTACAAATTTAACTAAGTAATGACGTCACGAATCCCCACCGCCAAACTTTGACGTGCCTTAACTTTGTCATTTTTCGTTTGACTGACAAAAGCAAAAATACATGTCCAATATTTTTTTATAAACTACTTGAAACATTATTCTCTAAAGTATATAACTCCTGTATCAGGAGTTGTAGTTGGAGGACTTTTAGAATCTTCTTCTATAACGCTATTAATCCAATCTTTAAAGGCGAATACTTTGGTGTATACTCCTGGGATGTCTTGTCCGCATGGCTCCGTTCCATAGCTCACGATGCCAGCCAACTCCGTTGTCTTTCTGTTGAGGTACATCAGTGGTCCACCAGCGTCCCCCCTGCAGGCATCCCTGTTCTTACTCCCAGCACATAATTGGCTACTTGTAATGGGAATTATTTTATATTTTGGCTTGTCGTATTTGGTTACACAGATCTGGAAAAAACAATTTTAATCTTGATATTAGTTGTCTGCTTACCGAAACCAGGTTTTACTAACGAAAAAATTTATGGGAGTTTCGGAAGGGATTTGGAACCCATACTTCTAGGGTATACGGACCACCAGGACTCGAATCCCATCCAACTTACCGAAAAAGTTAAATCACTAGAGTTGGGTTATTTGGTGGCAATGGGGTGAACAAAGAGCAGTGGAGTCGTTTTTGTGAATATTTTTTTGATTGAATGAATGAATGAATGACTGATTTATAAAATGAAATAAAAAAATATTATATTGCTAAATTTTTCATGTGTTAAAGAGCTTGAACAAATTGCAAATGGAATTAAAGATTCAAAATCTTGCATATTATCTTCAACTGATGTTAAATGGTTGTCAAGATTATGAAAAACATAGGTATACTATAGCAATCTGTTCCATATTAGTTGGAATTATACGGTTAAGGTCAAATCTAACTAATATTATAAATGCGAAAGTATGGATGGATGGATAGATGGATGGATGGATGGATGGATGGATGTTTGTTTGTTACTCAATCACGCCAGAATGGCCCAACGGATCTGGATGAAATTCGGCACATAGATAGAGAAAGGTCTGGAATAGCACAAGGGCTACTTTTTATCCCGGAAAATTGCGTAGTTCCCGCGGGATAGCGACAAACGAATTCTTTGCAGACGAAGTCGCTGGCTGTAATTAATGATAGTGGGAGTGTTGTTTTGATGCGTCAAACATTAAGCATTATAATTAAACTTCTAATAAAACGTGTTTCTTAAATTTGATTAAACATAACCATTCATTCATTCATTCAATCATAAAAGTATCTATAATGACGACTCCACTGCACTCTTAGTTCAAAAATGCCACCAAAATCCTACCTCTATAAATCACTATCGTATTTGGAAGCTTATTATCTAACTCGCTCGCAATCCCCATCGTGTTCATTTTGACAGTTCTTGTATGAATGTGACAGCTAGCTGATTCCGATGCCAATTGTCAGCCCATACATGAACTGTCAAAATGAAAGCGATGGCGATTGCGAGCGAGTTAGACAATAAGTCTACTGGTTGTGAGTCCCGGTGGTCAAATTGGGAGGACACTTAACGCTTTGTTCGTTTATTTAAAAACATGAAACGTTATAACTTATGTAAATCATACACACAATTTACGTCTATATCCCTTACGGGGAGACAAAACCTAAAGTAACAATACCTTAGGCCGTTTGTCCACCGCCGCCGTCACCGTCACGTCACCGAGAACGAGATGACGGCGCCGAAGTAGCGGTACATACATTTACTTAAGGGGAGAAATGTGCCACAGGCACAACCTTTTTATATTTCTTTATGTTTTTATACTTTTTTTACTAGTTGTTTGAATGTTTTAATTTTAGAATTCTTGTTTTCTTATTGTTATGTATGTCAGTCTGAATATAGCCCTTAACGAAAATAGTGGTTTTCTTTCGTATTAATTAGACTCAGTAAAGCCCTCAGCTTTATTTCTGGTCCACGGTGACGGCGGCGGTGGATAAACGGCCTTACGGCCACTTTTATCATGATAATTATGTAGATAATAATATATGTTCCTATTTTGTCTGTTAACATTCATATCGCTCCGAAAATATTGTATTTTTTTCGCAGAAGCACTTTAATTTGTTCAAATTTCTTAACGAAGTCTTACTTGCAGATCCACATATGGTACGTGGACTCGTCTTAGAACGTTGCTTTGGGGACCTGTCGTGTTGACAGCTCCCCAACCTGCCACTGTCATGTAAAAGTTCTTCGGAGGATGAAGAGTAATGTCCAATGAAGGCAGGCAGATCGGGCGAATGAAGTCTGAAAAATAAAAATGATGAAACAAAAAATATGTCATAATTATTAAATGTAGTTGTAACATTCGAATTAAAAATTCAAATTAATTTTACTAGTAACAATCTATCTATCATCACTACATAGTATAAAACAAAGTCGCTTTCTCTGTACCTATGTCCCTATGTCCCTATCTATCTCCAGCCTATGTACGTCCCACTGCTGGGCACAGGCCTCCTCTCAGAATGAGAGGGCTTGGGCTATAGTTCCCACGCGGGCCCAGTGCGGATTGGGAACTTCACACACACCATTGAATTGCTTCGCAGTTGTGTGCAGGTTTCCTCACGATCCCTATGTCCCTATGTCCCTATGTATGCTTAAATCTTTAAAACTACGCAACGGATTTTGATGCGGTTTTTTTTAAATAGATAGAGTGAATCAAGAGGAAGTGAATCAAGAAGAGGAATAAATGTATTAAACATGAATAATATACCGTGCGAAGCCGGGGCGGGTCGCTAGTAATATATATAAAACTGTTCAGTTACTGAGTAACTGACAGACAACGCACAGCCTGAAACACTGGACCTAGAAACTTGAAATTTGGCACACATAATACCTTGAGTATCCCAGAGGAGCACTAAGAAGGGACTTTTCGAAATTCCCACGGAATACGAAATAAATGAGGCTTATATATTTCTTAGTAACTGTAATAACTAGACTCTTCAAATTTGGCACACTTGTAGATGATTGTAGGTACTTAACACTAAAACATGTTCTCCGAGAAAAGGCAAAATTCCCACGGGGCAGATAAGCGCATTCAACTTTGGGGCTGTTTCTAAAAATAATTTCACTAATTAAAAGCTACACTAAATCAAATTGACATTTAAGAATTTTTAAAATACCCAGGTTAAAACAGTTATTCGTATCCCGCGGGAACTTAAAACTTTCTCGGGATAAAAGTAGTCTATATCAATCAAAAACCGTGTAGCTTTCTATTAGTGAAAGATTTTTTTAATCCGACGAACAACGGTATTAATATTACTAAACTTGAGTTATTGTCTACGCGTACGAAGTCGCGGGCAAAAGCTAGTCTAACAAATATTATAAATAAATGCGAAAGAATGGATGGATGGATGGATGTTTGTTTGTTACTCAATAACGCCAGAACGGCCCAACAGATCTGGATGAAATTCGGCACATAGATAGAGAAAAGTCTGGAATAGCACATAGGCTACTTTTTATCCCGGAAAATTGCGTAGTTCCCGCGGGATAGCGATAAACGAATTCTTTGCAGACGAAGTCGCTGGCAACAGCAGCTAGTATATTATAAAACTACACAGGACAGCCAAGGCTAAAAATATGAATTCACGCAAAGTTGAAAATTGGTCCGTATCGTATGGTCAAACAATATTTTTTGGTCTGGTACCTATCATGTTTGATCGAATGATCATTTTGTTCGAATGCAAATCGACTCTGGAAAATGTGTAGTATTTATAAACCCTACCCAACCGTTCCTAACCTTCACAAAGCCTGTACAAAATATTTCCAGTTTCGGCTAGAGAATATTTAAGCCAAACGATCATTCAACCAAACATTACATTGAGACCAAACAATTTTTCGACTATCCGATATAATCTATATTAGACCCCAAAAACATTCAAACAACACTTTTCCTTCATAATAAACTTTTATAAGCAGTAAATAAATATAGGTAGACATGAGACTAAAAGAAGCTACATTGTATTAATATTTGTTTACCTGTATAAGGAACTGTTCTCGCCATTCTTATCAAAGCGATATCATTCTGATGTTGTACAGCGTGATAATTAGGATGCAATGTGATTTTCTCAATAGGAACACTAATGTGCCCACTGTTACAGACTACGTCACCGGGTTTAATCTCAACACAGTCACTCCCTTCATTGGTTGTTTCATACTCTCCGAGACGTATGTTGGCACTGAAATGCGTTATAAAATTATCATAGCCCTTCTAACTTTACTGAGCTGAGATTTGCCCGAGTATATTTTAGTGTTCGTCATCACTACATATTATAAAACAAAGTCGTTTTCTCTGTCCCTATATCCCTATGTCCCTTTGTATGCTTAAATCTTTAACCCTTAATAGGGCAGAGGTATGAATTTTAGAAAAAAAGAATTTAAGCATTTGATTATAATATTTATTGTTATCACAAACAACATGGTATTTAAAAAAAATTTTTCACGAAATCCGTTTTCATGAATAACAGGGTGGTAAATATGCGCCCGGTGCCCTTGGTGGTTCTTAGGAAGTGGTAATTATTTTGCCTTTACCCGTTAGTGCTGCATGAGGCAATACTGTCTTCGTATGGTGAGGCTCGAGTGTACCATCTCTGGGTGCAGAATGAAAGCTTTTAAAACACGACTAACTGCGAAATATTGTCTGGAGACCGGTCTTCAGACAATATTACAGTTATACAATTATTATTAGGAAATATCAAATGAATCAAGAAATTTTTATTTCTTAATTTTTATGTTTACTTTTACGGTTTTACCGTTAGAAATTTAATTTCTAAACGACACTGAAAATTAGAACACATAGAAAAATCCGAAAAGTAAAGCTATGGCCGGGAATCGAACCCGGGTCCTCGTCATTCCGTGACGCGTGCTATACCCCTACACCACCCATAGCAGGTACCTGCTGCAGGTTACCTGCTATGGGTGGTGTAGGGGTATAGCACGCGTCACGGAATGACGAGGACCCGGGTTCGATTCCCGGCCATAGCTTTACTTTTCGGATTTTTCTATGTGTTCTAATTTTCAGTGTCGTTTAGAAATTAAATTATTATTAGTGTTATACAATTTTTTCTTACATGTTCATCAGTATCTGAAGCGTTTTGAGGGGTGTTTTTTGCTATCACCGCATTGTCGTCCACTATAAAATCTTCCCCAGTACAGTACAGTCCGCGCCATAAACCTCTGAACTCAAAATTTTTGACAATCTCTTGGTTGTCGAAATTATAAGTATCAATGAAAAATTAGTAATCTAGGTACCCCATATATCATCACCTGAGTCACTTTCAAGAGTAGAAAGATCATTTTCCAGTATTTCTTGGATGTCAATAACGTTAAGCTTCTTTTGTATACACATAATGACTGAAAAAAAGAAAATAAAAATGAAAAAATAAAAACCATTCCGTAATTTTGAAACCGTACCGGGCAATGGTAAAATATTTACCACCAACTTTAAACTTTATTTCTAAACCGCGAAAAGGTATATTCAAAATTTGTAACACGTCATTGCATAGGTAAAATAATCTATTACTACGAGAAAACAATAAAAACCATTTACCGGAATCTTGCTAGAACACACTGACTATAAATATTAATCAAACACCAAAAAAATTGCTCGATTTTTGAATTTTTTGCTTATCAAGTAAAAAACACAATACTTGACACTTCCCAGTGTTGCCAATATTTTTTTTGTAATTGAACAGTTGTTATCTGTGCGTTCAGAAAAGTAACAAAACGCAGAATAAGTCAAATTGCATTTAATCTGTGGCCTAAAGATCGAAGTGGTAAGTATATGGCCAGTGCTCTATTAAGGGTTAAAACTACGCAACGGATTTTGATGCGGATTTTTTAAATAGATAGAGAGGAAGGTTTATAATGTATAATATACCGTGCGAAGCCGGGGCGGATCGCTAGTTTAAATTATAAAACTAAACGACAGATAATCATTATTAAACTACAATTCATACCACCAGAACAGCATCGGCTAAACCTGAGACATGATTTCTAAGATTTTTGCCCAAAAAGGAAATAATATGATGAGGATGATTTGGTGCGAGCGGCTGGGAAGGACTGGATGCGGAAAACTCGGGACCGTACAGAATGGTCTAAAATGGAAGAGACCTTTACTCAGCATTGGGTAGATCAAGGTTGAAGAAGAAGAAGAAGAAGATACTTACGGAACCCCAACTCTCTCAATTAAAATGGATTCTTTTGGGAAACACAGTGCAGCAGACATAACATACCGCCCACTGATTAAAATGGCACTGCAGTAAATTTTTATTTTATCCTGCTTTTTATATTCTATTAGAGCCATCCACGGGTATTCATCAATCTCTGCTATTGAAGTACCTGAAATCATAGTTTGTCTAACATTATCTTCTTGACCTATTAACCTCAAATAACCTCAAAATGTAGTTTTCCTGTCAGTGTAACAAAATAACAGGTTTCGTTAAATTAAGTATGAGTTAAAAGTATTTTTAATGGGTACTCTGTGTTGACTGTAATATTATTGTATTCCTAAAATTTTTACAAAGTTCCAGTCGTCGTTCATTATTCAGACAGCTTAGAAATGGAATTCCCTGCCAGCGTCTGTGTTCCCTGAACACCCGTCCGTCTTCGAATCAAGGGTGATTTACTAGGCAAGCGTGATCCGCCCTAGATCACATCTCCGATAACCATCAGGCGTGATTGTGATAAAATGCATGGCTAAGCATTAAAAAACGACATTTTAGCCTATCTGCGTATTCAAGTGTTCTGTTCAAGTGTTCTGTTCAAGTTTACGGTCTGTTTGATACCTACATTTTTTTACATCGTTCCAAAGACCTTTTGTTTTCCTAGTGTTCTTTTATAGATAACTTACCTTTCATCACTGAATTCCCATTGGCAAGGCCGCAACATCCACTTTTAGGATCTGGTGGAACGTCAGATAAAGTGCATTCTTTGGCAGAACCTGGAAGTAGAATGTGTCAAAAACTAGATAGGTATCTATTTAAAGGTGGAGGAAACGTGTGCTGTCACTTTAAGGATCTTGACTCCAACCAATATCATCTAAAGACCTTCTCCATATTTAGTCTATTTTGGCAACGATTCATCAGAATCCCATAAACAAAAGTCTTGGTTGACTCATCAATGTCCAGCTATTGCATCTAGAATGCTGATATTCAGAACAGAGATCCCATTTTTGAAGTTAACAGGGAATAAGATCGGATTTCCCGAAATTCCCTTGAAGTAGAAATTTATTTGAAAAAGCAATGCCAAAATATGTATGCCTAAATGATGTCCTCCTAGACGTGTCTGTCTGACGGCGACACCTTGTCAACTATTCCTGGCATGCGCGCGAATGTGACTTGAGAACCGCAACTTGATCACGAACAAGCGATGCCTAAAACATTTTGTATGGTACCATGATTCTTTGGGTTGTTGACCGACAAAAAGAGAGAATAAACAGCCTAAATACTGACAATATTTTACATGGGAACCAAATCAATGGATTAAATCCTTTGTTTTATGTATAAGCTCTAAAATATGACTTCAATTACACAATTGAAACGAACAAAACACTTATTAAGTTCACGTAATTTCACTGCACCTTCGTTGGTTCATTTCTCAAGCACAGTTCATTGGAAATTAATTATTAATATTGTATACGTACATATTCCACACAACGTCACACAAACAATAAAAAGGCACCAATGCATGACTTTAACGAGATCATCAAAACACATCTGTAGTAAACAAATCCAACAATCATAATGAAAATACCAAGCCTTAATAAGAGCATTTAAAGTCGTCCGGGTCGACCAATTTAGTTATGCTGCCGATATAATTTGAAACGTAACATCTGAGTGTAAAATTATGACGCCACAGTTCATAAAATAAGTTTGTACAGGAAAAACCAGTTGCAATCTCGATCTATATGTTTAAAGTTGGAACATAGTTATTTATATTGATATTAATGTTTATGTTATGATTGGTGGTATGTTGATACTAATTGCTAAAGTAGTATTTAATTAAATAAGGCGGTACTTTGTGGTATTTTAAATGTATTTACTAAAGTCAATTACCTAGTAAGTCCGGGAGCACGCGTGCAAAAGAGTTAGGTATAAGCGACACCTCACCTACCTAGTATCTATTCGGCTTGGAACTATTTATTTGAGCTGAGGCACCGATATATTCTAATTTTAAATAATTAATACCTATAAAAAATATTTACAATGAACATAATTATATAGTTACATAAAGGTCCTATAAGTAATATTGCTGCCCATAACAATGTTCAGCTAAGTAAGGCATGTGAAAATCTAAGGTCAGTGATTGAGTCATTCGGTCGTTATAACATCTTTGATACCCATAAAATTTATATAATGTCATTGTGAATTTATTACGATAAAATTATTCATGTCATTGAATATAATGTCAAATATTTTTTCTTAAGTTAAACTAAAATAAACTAAACCAAACTAAATAATATTATCTCGTGTCATGAAATGCAAATCTTCAAATTTGTGGTTTAAAAATTAGTTAATACTGTAGAAACATTTTTCAGTCAACATTCTGCGCAAGGTGGTTTTAAACTTCTAAAGAAGGGTAATTAATAGATTTTTTATGAAATCTATCGATTGAAAGTCCAATTTTAATTTTAAAGGATACTGCCAAATACCACACTGACCTACGTACGAACGTATTTACTTGGATCTCTCGAAGGCATTTGACTTGGTAAACTATGATCCTATGGCAAAAATGAAATGACATTGACATGCCACTGGACTTTAATCACGAAGCAGTAAACCAGTGGAGTGATAAAAGACGCTCTTGTTCCTTAAAACCGTTTCGCCAGTTTAGTGAAGACTGCGGGGGGGGGGGTAAACAAAGCCTCTCATTGGCTGACTCAAGGCCATCCCAATGTCAACAAAGAATTTAGTGTTTTGCCATTCGGGTTTTGGACTTCTATCGATAAAACGTTTACTTTTTACTTTATGGTGTGTGATTTCCCCATTTACCTCTTATTATTAACCGACTTCAATAAAAGGATCCTGCCAGGATATCCTGCCGCAAAGCAGCAGTGCTTGCACTGCTGTGTTCCGGTGTGGAGAGTAAGACAGCCGGGGAAATTACGGGCACAAGAGGCATTTCACCTAAGTCCTCTAGGTTGGCAACGCATCTGCAATCCCTCCGGGGTTGTGGGTGTATATGGGCAGTGGTGATCGCTTAACATCAGGTGACCCACTTGCTCGTTTGCCTTCCTATTCACATAAAAAAAAAAAAAAAAAAAAAAAAAAAGGAGGTGCTTGTAATATTATTATTACTCCGACTGAACCCTAATGATTATTTTATTTAACTATTCCACTGCGTAATTCTGCAGCTTGTTAGCTTGTTACTTAAGATTCCTCGATAGTAATTATTAACCCTTAAATGGGCAAAGTGTTTCGCTTGTTGTTTTTTTTTACAAAAATGATTTTGAAATTTTCAGTTATGTATATGTCAGAGCGTCGTTAGTTATTGCTTTTATGAATCGTCAAGCGATAACTGGTCGTTGTCGGGTATCGCTTGGGGGTGGTCTGTGCTTGGCTCAGTTGCAACTACCTGCAATGTTAGTAAAATGACAGAGTTACATCTGATGACGGTGAGAAGGAGAAGGCATTCTGGATCGAGACTCGGTAGAGCTCAGACGTCTAAAGCCAGTCAGTGGGCGCAAGCACAGAACTCTCCACGTTTCGTCTATAATTATTAGGGTGTGTGAAAGTCCCGAGTCCTTTGTGTAAGCGCTATTTGGATAAAGACTGGCTGTACAAGTGAAACATGATTGCTGTTATTTCTATCTCAATTAATGTACCTTGAAGATGATCGAGATGGTGACCAAAGCTCGTTTGAATCCTGACCGACCAACCTGACAGTTTATCCAATCCTTTGTTCTTCGACATATATATTTTATATGGTTTTCAGTATGTCACTTATAAGCGACATTGCCTATTTATGTGTATACCCAGACCTGTCACACAGAACGGACATTGCCCCCTTAACGTAATAAAAATATTCTTAGGACAAAAAACAATCGCAACTTATTATGAACTTAAACTTTCTTATTTTATAAATTATTACAAAAGTATTGTCATCTTTACCCGCCTATCGGGTTTCGGCTGCGCGCCGGCATACTTGCACGGCATTGGGGGGTACGACGAAGTCATGGTGTCGGCGCAAGTAGCGTCCCACACCAGCGCACGTCCGTAGGTACCTTCACGGAATCAATGACATCTCATCTGGGTGCATGCCATCGCTCCGTGAGATCTGGGGCTCCAGAGCAGCAGGAACGTTGGCACTGACGAGCGCCCTTCTGAGGATGTCATTCAGGGCAGCATGATGGGACAGGAGGCCGGAACCCGAGGAGCAGGCGAGTCCGTGGTGGCCGAGGCGATCTACCGGGACCCCACAAAAGGCACAATTGTGGTCCACACAAACCTCAGCACCAAGTCGTAGACCGACGGCTATACGGAGGGTAATTGGGTGTAAGCATGTGGGTGCCGGAGTTCGGTGAAGAATAGGCATGAAGCCAGTGGCCTGATTCTGGTTTGGAAACCGCCAAAAGTCTGGCGCGGTCTCTACCTGTCGCGGTGTCAATGAGGGAATGAATGCTGTTTTCTGAAGCTATGGAATTCCAGGCCCGTTGAATTTTGGGTCGAGATGGAAAATTTGGGCAGGCATATGAGGCTTCAACCAAGCACGCAGTCTCACAGTTTGTAGCCGGTGAGGCGTTAGGGATTTTACCTGCGAGGTCAGAGGTGGTCAAAGTCAGAGGTGAGGATTGATGCCAAAAACGCCGGTATAGAAATAGGTAGGTACTTGAAATTTTGCGTGTTACCAAACCACCATATCTTATTAGATATAGAAGACTCGTGGCTTGAGTCCATGCCTGCTCGCTAAAACGGATAATATTCAAAATCAATTCAATTCGGGATTTTAAGATTAGATCAATAGGTTTTATCAGATGGGGAATTTCCAAACGGGACAGCAGCAGAGCAGGTAAGTAAATTTAGGAACAAGTAGGCAGAACTTCAAAACAAACAAAGCAGAGTGACTGCTAATTTAGTGAGGCGGTCCGAATATTTTTTTAATTTAGTAATTGATTTACTCAAAAGTGGAGGAATGGCCTCATCGAAAATGGGTGATTCGAGGAGATGAAGACTGTCTTTATTTAGGATCTTAATGTTCGGGCGATGTTGTTTGTCTAAAGGTGGTACAAGCGTAAGAATTTTACTAGATCTCCACCCTTTTGCGGCCATTATACTAAAACAATAACATAATATGAAGTAAAATGTTGTTTACTAGCACTGGACTTTGTCCGTTATAAGTGACAACTAACTTTTAAGGCATCACAGGTAAAGTCCGTTATGAATGACAAACGTTAAAATTACAACTTTTAGGGAATATGGGCAAAGTCCGTTATAAATGACAAACATTAAAATCACAACTCTAAGGTATAACGGGAAAAGTCCGTTTTAAGTGACACTCTGATTATTTCAAATATCAACAAGGAAATACAAGTGTTTTTTGAAAAATAACTACTTTATACTATTATTTAACTGTTATTACTTCTCATTTACGCAAATAATAACGTTGAACATAGTAATACTTACGAATACAACTATTTGATTTTGAGCCCGACACCGTTTAGGCCGTTGCATTTTAACGACTGCTCGCTTTTTGACAACCGTCGCATGTGTTAGATTCCCCTACGAGAATCGGTTAAATTATGTACATGTGACATGTTACCTTATTTTGGTACCTTGCGAATATTCCACTGTACAATTAACATACTACGTTATCGGGTGGTAACCTGTCACATATATAAGTTATTAAACGATTCGCCGAAGCTACAAGCCGAGGGGGTATAAAATAACAAACTATGTTATTATGATTTAAAAGGTTTATTGGTAAAGAAGCAAAGCATTATGTAAAGGATATTATTATTATTCGGTATATTTATTGGTACGTGGCTTATCATTTAAAAGGCTAAGGTTTCTATTTATAGGAAAACACTATATTAAATATTCGAAGTGAGAATATACAATAGGTATAACATGAATCTGATAGATGTAAGACACTAATTAGCAAAAACAGGTGTAAGTCCAGATAAAGCAAGTATAAAACAAGTATATAGCGACATTACATAGTGACGGAACAAATACTTAACTGACGTCCGATCACCACGACGACTGGCAACGAAAGACCACCTCCCTGGCTTAGGGAAGCCTTTTATAACTTCCCCTTGCCATCTGGGTTTGTCGTAAACAAGTGACGTCACCGAAAGTCGGGTGGTCACTTAAACTACTATTTTGTTATTCTAAAAGAGTTATAAACTAAAAGTTACATAATTTATAATGCTACAATTATTATTATAACTTATTTACTATGTATTACAAAATTTTGCTAACACGGCCATACTGGCTTGTGATTCGTTCCCGACCCACAACCCGCATGGCTGGTCAGTGGGTATCGTCATACATTACGCTTCATTTAATACTTAAAAGTATATATAAATCTTAATATCTAACACGGCCATTCTGATATGTACTACGTTCTCGGAGTACATTAAAATCATCGAAACACAAACATAAATTTATTATCACAAGTAATAATGTGTGTTCTCAATTAATAGATATTGTTGTATTATAAATGTGTCAATCACAGATGAATTTCTTAATGAATGGGATAGACATAGTCTTAGTCACGTGTACCGGCATAGCACAACCTTGGGTCTAACACAGGCACCGGCTTTGCATAACCATGGGTATTCCCCAGGCACCGGCTTAGCATACAGCCATGGGCTTAACACAGGCACCAGCTTAGCATACAGCCATGGGCGTTCCCCAGGCACCGGCTTAGCATAAAGCCATGGGCTTAACACAGGCACCAACTTAGCATACAGCCATGGGCGATCCCCAGGCACCGGCTAGCATACAGCCATGGGCTTGACACTTTGCATAACCATGGGCGTTCCCCAGGCACCAGCTTAGCACAACCACGTGTTTAAGCCACCAGTCATAAGTCATAAGTCATCAATCATAAGTCATTTATTTGTCGCTTTTAACACGGGCACCGGCATAGCAAACCACAGAATCACCTTAGGCACCAGCAAAGCACAATCATCGGTTACCACAGGCACCAGCATAGCTCAACCATAGAATCACCTTAGGCACCAGCTTAGCATAAAGCCATCGGTTACCACAGGCACCAGCATGGCCCAACCACAGAATCACCTTAGGCACCAGCAAAGCATAAAGCCATCGGTTACCACAGGCACCAGCATAGCTCAACCACAGAATCACCTTAGGCTCTAACAAAGCACAACCATCGGTTCACCACAGGCACCGGCATAGCACAGCCACGGACCAGACTATTATTATTTTTATTATTATTATATGAATTATCAACAAAATCGACAATCGTAGTAGTTCTATTTTCATTGGGTAGTAATTATTTTATTTAATGTCAGCATGAAAAAAAAACAGATACTTAAAATGTAAATACAAAACTAAGTCTACTACTAAATTAAAATAACTACATAAATTTTTAAATTAATTATAAAAGAGAGGTGGGCCTCTTGGCTATGGTCAATTTGTCATTATCATGATCATCGTTATTCACATCTTGTCTAGAGTAAGAGTATACCAGTTACCTAGACATGCCAGTCCCCTCCACCCGCTGCCGGTGGGATAGACATGACACCAAGTAAGTGGTCGACCAGCGGAATCTTACAAAGTCAATTATAGTAGTCAATTTGTCATTATCATGATAATCGTTATTCACATCTCGTCTAGTGTAAGAGTATACCAGTTACCTAGACATGCCAGTCCCCTCCACCCGCTGCCGGTGGGATAGACATGACACCAAGTAAGTGGTCGACCAGCGGAATCTTACAAAGTCAATCATAGTAGTCAAGTCAATTAAAATAATCAAATAAATACATTATTATTTATGTTGTACACAATTCTGTCAATTTCAGGATTATTGTAGCAATCACCTTTAGTTAAAGTGATTGAACATTATAAATGTCGTCAATTAAGCACAAACAACACCAACATTAATGTTACGGTACAGATCATAAATTTGTACATACCTACATACTCATAAGTACAAACCAGTGAAAGAATAGTCAACTCAATACCATAGTATTATCCGCCAACTACCAAGGGCAAGATGTCCTGTAACTGCCTACTCAACGCTAAGTATTTTATTAATTTATTTATTAATTTATGTAGGTAGTTACTCAAACTATTGTTTGAACTGCGATCAACGATCTCATCTAAAGATAGGTACCGAATAACAAATTAAATGTAAAAATAATATAAATAATTAGCTCGGCCAAACTGACCATTACACAAGTATATACTTATGAAATCGATATCAAGGGGATTCAACTTTATAATCATTAATAATTCAGAATGTTTTGAATCAATATCACAGATTTAACAAAACACAGATTTAGATTTATTATTCACACAAGTTTTTTTTTGTAAGATGTAGGTATTTTTTATAAAAAAAAATACTTGTCTATTGTGAATTATAAAATAATAGGCAAGTACTTACTTAGAAAAGTAGGTAAGGTTAAGTTAGTACTACGGTCGTAAAAAAAACAAAATTCTACCAAAAACGCAGGGTTATGCTATTTTAAATCTTTCGGCTGAAATGAAAGTAGCATCCTTGTATATGAAATGATTTTCATCGTAATAACTATTACACCAGGTAAATGATCTAAGAATTAATGATATTTAATTTGTCATTCTACCATGTAAGTATTTAAATATAAAAAAAAACGGTTGTCTATAAAGTCGGTTTACGGACGATAGTTTTATGAACGATAAATTTAATGGTTGCTTTTGGGGGTAGGCTAAGTTACGTCATCTATCGGAATTTGGTTAAATCGCTTGGTATCGATCAAATCAATCTATCGACCCTCAAAGTGAGGTACGCAAAGTGGTTGCGACACAACAGATGTCGCTATTTACCACACACACCCTGTCGTCAGCAACGTTACGCAATGAGTTAAAAAAATAACGTTACGGAAAGGTTTAAAAAAAATAAAAAATTATTGGCTCTAAAAATCAATGAATTGATATTATATGAAATAAGTTTTTCATTAATAAATCATTCTATGAAATGAGAATATGAGAAACAATTTCTGCGGAACAAAATTCTATAAAAATATCGTGTACAACCAATTCCTTTTCTACTAATGTGTTAAAAAGGAGGTAGATAAACAACCTACTCACAGCATTATACGAAAACTGTCATATGTACCTATTCTTCAAAATGGATGATTTATTACTATAATTTACTCGTGTCACGTTCAAACACCACAGTAAATAAATAGGTCAAGATTAAGTACCTACTTTCTAATTTGTATAAAATTAATTCAAATAAAATCTCAGAACATCTAACAGAATAAAGTTATAATATATTGTAGGTACTATGTTATCTAGTATATATATGTGCTTGTATGTACTAAAAACCTAGTTTCAGCCAAGTTTCAGCTAATAGCTAAAGGTTTTCGTACAAAACACCTTAAGAGGCAGAGGTAAATGAAACATGGTAATAAAAGTGTCATTACTGTCACTGAACAATTTTCCCTTGTATACCATTCGCGTCGGTGTAGAATTATGTTATAACATCATGAAAAACATTCTAAATGTTATTCTGAATAGATCATAGGCAATCTGAAATTCTATCAGACATAAAAGTATAATTATAAACTGCCAGAGTAATCCCATCCAAGTTGGGTTAGCGATTTTGGCGTGAAAGGTTGTAAAAATCGACGGAAACTGAAAAGAGTTCCTTACAGTTAAATACAACATTTGGATATGGATTCTAAAAGGAGGATTCAGACTTCTGAATGTATTACACAAAAAGTTAGTTGAATCTATCGCAGGGGTAACTTGACAAAGCAATAAACAACTGAAAACTCAACTTCACTGATTCAGCGTCAACCTTAACCGAAAAATAATATAATCAGTACTAAAGAATCTAACTACTAACAATATTAACTGCCAACAGACTACCCTACACATCATAATTATTATCATTGATGGTAGTATAAACTAAGTACGTATATTTACTCAATCCATATTCTAATTTATCGTAAAGAAATTACTTTTTGATTATCCATTAAAGAAGAGATTAATCATTATTAGATATTGTATGTGTAATCAACAATATCTCTAACAGTTCTGCTTTTGTGTTTGACTACCCTCGTAGTTTACGTCAAGACTTCAGAATAAAGTGCAATAATTTTAAAGTTGTATATTCGCGGTGAATACTTTACGGGTTTAATCCTAGCTGCTCGAAATGTTACTAAAATTAATATCTGGATATTTTGGTGGGATACTACTGTAAACAGACCAGTTCTTTATGTAAGTACTAAAATTTTACTGAATTGGTTGACCACAAGTTTCAAGGACTTTGAGATATTTTTAAAACAGCCGGTAAATTACATAATACGTAACCTTTAGACAAGTGACAAAGTTTAATTAAATAATTATTTGAAATATATGATGGCAGGAATTCTGAACAAGTAACGATAATACCTAACGGTTTATTTTTTTTATAGACTTCAAAAGAAGGAGTCTCAAAATCTAGTTTTAGCATTATGGGTTAACGGAATCAAAAAGATACAGCACCAGGTCCTAAGAAAATACAACCATCAAAAGCTTTGTGCGAGAATGAATAATAATTATTATTATTTTCTCACTTTCTGAATTCGATACACAAAGTTCACTTAAATAATTATATAAGGGAACTTAAATAATTACTGGCCTCTCTGCAGTAGCCGAGTCACCTCGTACTTTGTTGAAACTCGTCCGTTAGATCGCGGTGTCGACAGGACGCTGGCTGCGGCGGCTATGTTGTACGCCACATCAATGATGTGATAAATTTTCTCTTTTCACCAGTGTTGTCCATGAAACAAAAAAAAAAGTATTAAACGAAATTCGTTAATAACTAAGCTAGGCTTTATCCCACTTCTGATGTTAGATTCCCCTACGAGAATCGGTTAAATTATGTACATGTGACATGTTACCTTATTTTGGTACCTTGCGAATATTCCACTGTACAATTAACATACTACGTTATCGGGTGGTAACCTGTCACATATATAAGTTATTAAACGATTCGCCGAAGCTACAAGCCGAGGGGGTATAAAATAACAAACTATGTTATTATGATTTAAAAGGTTTATTGGTAAAGAAGCAAAGCATTATGTAAAGGATATTATTATTATTCGGTATATTTATTGGTACGTGGCTTATCATTTAAAAGGCTAAGGTTTCTATTTATAGGAAAACACTATATTAAATATTCGAAGTGAGAATATACAATAGGTATAACATGAATCTGATAGATGTAAGACACTAATTAGCAAAAACAGGTGTAAGTCCAGATAAAGCAAGTATAAAACAAGTATATAGCGACATTACATAGTGACGGAACAAATACTTAACTGACGTCCGATCACCACGACGACTGGCAACGAAAGACCACCTCCCTGGCTTAGGGAAGCCTTTTATAACTTCCCCTTGCCATCTGGGTTTGTCGTAAACAAGTGACGTCACCGAAAGTCGGGTGGTCACTTAAACTACTATTTTGTTATTCTAAAAGAGTTATAAACTAAAAGTTACATAATTTATAATGCTACAATTATTATTATAACTTATTTACTATGTATTACAAAATTTTGCTAACACGGCCATACTGGCTTGTGATTCGTTCCCGACCCACAACCCGCATGGCTGGTCAGTGGGTATCGTCATACATTACGCTTCATTTAATACTTAAAAGTATATATAAATCTTAATATCTAACACATGCGCACTGCTTCTTGTTACACAAGAAGGAAAAAGATAGCCTAACTAACGTCACGTGGTAGCCTACTTAAACTGCGCGAGAGTTCGCTCAAATTTGAATTGTGTGAGTTTCATTGGTGCGTCTTTTGAAACGGATAAAATCTATTTAAGGGTTAAAAGCGGGTAAGACATCACTAACTTGTACGTGCCGCATTAAAGCGGGATGGCTATATGTATTTAAGCCTGGGAGTGACAGAGACGGCTAATAGCGAAGACATTTAATTTATTAAATAAGTTTTTCGAATTTATGTATGAAAATGTACATACCTGTCGAATGTAACACCATCCGTGAAATAGTTGGATGTTTTACTATTTTTTCACCTCACTAGCTCGGAAAGCACTTTTTGTTTGTTTGACACCCTATTGAGAAAATCGCTTTTTATCCACATGTGGAGAAAGAGTTTTGACCACAGATTAGAAAGATATAGTACAGGGTTTTGACATTTGAAGGAAGCTTAAGTGATATTTGATTGCTAACAAGACGTAAAACGATAAAAGTGTTGAATTTTTAATATCACAATGTTACAACTTTATTTTAATTCATAAATATCAGCATTCAACATTAACCTTCATTCTTGTTGTAAAAACGGATAAAATGTTCTGACAGTCCAAGTAAGTCAATATGCGAACAAAACGCATCCGAAATAAATTTTTTTATAAAATTCATCCCTTGTGGGATAGGTAAAGGAATTATTGTCCATTCAGCCCTATATTTTTTTTTATTATATTAAAGATTGTAATGCCGGTTCACTGTTTGTGCTAACAGTAGCACTTGACGGTCCCAACGGAAGACCAGCGCTGACTGTAAGGCCAGCATTATGCTGAGGTGGAACCATTTCGTGATTGTATATGCTGTTACTTCTTTTTCTTTCTGTAAGTAATTTATATCACGAATAAATGTTTTCTTTCTTTCAAATAATAAAAAAATAATTAAGTCTAAACTATTTAATTAAGCCGTCAACGTTAAATATTCGCATGTTTTTCTAGTTATTTTGTTATTAAAAATGAGTGATAGTACAAACCCTTTTTCTTATTTTCCTCGCTGTAGTGAGGTGAAAAGTTTTGTGTTATACACGGGTGAAAAGTTATTTTACGCCTCGTGTGTTGAAACACTCACAGGTAAAATACAACTTTCCCCCCTTGTATAACAAATAACTATTAGGTACCACACCACTTGATGGCGCAGAACGGCATATTTATATATTTTTTTAATTATTTTCCAGAGATCATTCCTAGCGTAGTACTGAATTTGAACTAACAAAGATTTGAGCGGGGCGAGCCTGCATTAGCTGTCGGAGCTGCTAATGTTTGGTTGGCGGTACGGATTCCCCCCGCATGAGTAGTCTAGTGGTTATATGTATGTATGTAAACTCTTTATTGCACATAAAAATTTAAAAATACAGAAGTACACAGAAAATAGTACAAAGGCGAACTTATCCCTAAGAAGGGATCTCTTCCAGCTAACCAAGCTAAGCGGTTATAATGTCTTTGACTTTAATAGTATTTTAAAATTCTGGTATCAGAAACAAGTTAATGTCCTGAGATGGGCTGGGGTAGTTTCTGATGCATACCTACGTGGTGGAGTGCCGGGGTAGTTGACCTCACCGAAGCTTTACAACCTGTACGTCAAGTTGAGGATCATGGAGGTGCACTAGATTAATAATAATAATAATAATAATTTATTTATTTCGAGCCACTCGTGCTCATAGAATTGTGTTAGTTATAAAAGTCTTAAAGATATTGTAAATATAAGATTAGATTTATTTATTTATGCAACAAAAAATTTACATAATATGAAAACATGCGTGTCCAAAAAATAAGTATTTCTGGTGAGATTATGAAAGGATTTTTTTAAACTCCTACAGGATTGAGGATCGGGTCATTTTCTATTTCCTCACAAGGGCAAATCTGCGAGCACAATGGTTAAAATGCTTCATTTTAAATGCTAAATGTTGTTTAAATGGAAAGGCAAGTAATAGGTTTTTTTTTCTATTAGGTAGATTTTCAAAAAATATTGGACACATATTATTTCTTTTTTAACGTTATTAAAGCATTGCGGAGATATAACGAGTTAACATGCCGCATAACGTCACGTTTTGGGATTATTTTTAACTAAGCAAAGACGTCACAAGCCGCAACTTTGACGCGCCTTAGCTTTGTAATTTTTCGTTTGACTGACGAAATCAAAAATAAAGTGATCAATATTTTTTAATAAACTAGGTACCTACACAAAAACATTATTCTCTAAAGTATATAACTCCCGTATCAGGAGAATCAGGAGTTGAAGTTGAAGGACTTTCAGAATCTTCTTCTATGACGCTATTAATCCAATCTTTAAAGGCGAATACTTTAGTGTATACTCCTGGGATGTCTGTTCCGCATGGATTCGTTCCATAGATCACGATGCCAGCCAGCTCCGTTGTCTTTCTGTTGAGGTACATCAGTGGTCCACCAGCGTCCCCCGTGCAGGCATCTCTGTTCTTACTCCCAGCACACAAATGACTATTTATAATGGAAATGTATCTACGTCTTAGCTTGCCATATTTGTCGGTACAAATCTGGAAATAACAATGTTAATCTTGATACTATTTGTCGGGAGTATACTTCCAGGGTATACGGACCACCAGGACTCCCAACCAAATTAGGTATCGAAAAATTTAAATCACTCTTGTATTTGGAGTTCTGGTTGTGAGTCCCGGTGGTCTAAATGGGAGGATACTTGACGCGTTATGGGTTTATTTATAAGACTTTATAAATTATAAATGTAGATACACAGTTCACGTCTATATTCCTTACGGGGAGACAGACCCTACAGTAACAATACCTGAAGGCCACGTTTATGGTGATTTGGTGATATGTAGATGTATCCCTATTATGTATGTAATCGCTCCGAAAATATTGTATTTTTTTCGCAGAAGCACTTTAATTTGTTCAAATTTCTTAACGAAGTCTTACTTGCAGATCCACATATGGTACGTGGACTCGTCTTAGAACGTTGCTTTGGGAAACTGTCTTGTTGACAGCTCCCCAACCTGCTACTGTCATGTATAAGTTCTTCGGAGGATTAAGAGTTATGTCCAATGAAGGCAGGCAGATCGGGCGAATGAAGTCTGAAAAGTAATAAAATGATGAAACTACAAGACATAATTATTAGAATGTAGCTGGTGTACAACATTTAAATTCAAAATAAAAATTAAAGTCCGGGTTTGTTTGTATGGTCAAACAATTGTTTGATCGAATGATCACTTTGGTCGAATACAAATGGACTCTTTGGAAAATGAATAGTCCGGTCCTAACCTTCACAAAGCCTATACAAAATATTTTCAGTTTCAGCTAGAGAATATTTAAGGCAAACGATCATTCAACCAAACATTACATTGAGACCAAACAATTTTTCGACTATCCGATATAATCTATATTAGATCCCAAAAAACAAACAAACAACACTCTTTTCAATTTCTAAACGACACTGAAAATTATAACACACAGAAAAATCCGAAAAGTAAAGCTATGGCCGGGAATCGAACCCGGGTCCTCGTCATTCCGTGACGCGTGCTATACCCCTACACCACCCATAGCAGGTGAGTAAGCCTTCGAATTTTTTTATCTGTTACCAACTGTCACGTGACCTTGTTACTATGCAAATATTTGTCGCTAAGCGTCCTCTTGTTTGAATGATGTGTCTGTACGACACAATGACAAACTCCCGTGGAACATGTACTGCTCACCAGGGACGAGAGAAGACGCTGTTTTCCAAATGATAGGAAATATCAAATAAATCAAGAAATTATATTTCTTGATTTTTAATGTTTACTTTTTACGTTTTACCGTTAGAAATTTAATTTCTAAACGACACTGAAAATTATAACACATAGAAAAATCCGAAAAGTAAAGCTATGGCCGGTAATCGAACCCGGGTCCTCGTCATTCCGTGACGCGTCCTATACCCCTACACCACCCATAGCACGTAACCTGCTATAGGTGGTGTAATTTTCAGTGTCGTTTAGAAATTAAATTTCTAACGGTAAAACGTAAAAAGTAAACATTAAAAATCAAGAAATAAAATTTCTTGATTCATTTGATATTTCCTAACTCTCTTTTCCTTGATAATAAACTTTTCTAGGCAGTAGATAAATACATAGTTGAAACTAAAGTGCAAAAAGGGATTGAGAGCAGAAGCTACCTTGTATTAATGTTTGTTTACCTGTATAAGGAACTATTCTCGCCATTCTTATCAAAGCGATATCATTCTGACGTTGTAGAGCGTGATAATTAGGATGCAATGTGATTTTCTCAATAGGAACACTAATGTGCCCACTGTTGCAGACTACGTCACCGGGTTTAATCTCAACACAGTCACTCCCTTCATTGGTTGTTTCATACTCTCCGAGACGTATGTTGGTACTGAAATGCGTTATAAAATTATCATAGCCATAACTACTACTACTACTACTGCTGTGTTCCGATGTGGAGAGTAAGACAGCCGGGGAAATTACGGGCACAAGAGGCATTTCATCTAAGTCCTCTAGGTTGGCAATGCATCTGCAATTGTCTATGGGCAGTGGTGATCGCGTACCATCAGGTAACCGACTTGCTCGTTTGCCTTCCTATTCACATAAAAAAAACGAATATTTTGGGTAATTACTGGGGTTTAGGTTGCTCTTAAAGTAGTTTAGTTATATTTTAAGACAAACAATTATTAATTATATTTTTTTTTCCTAATCTGTTGTGTTTTTTTTTATTTGGTCCTATCCCTTCTGACTGAGCTGATATTTGCCTATATTATTTTAGTGAACGTGCGTTTAGGGAACGTGCTGGTGTGAAAGAAGATATAGTGACTAGGATAGAAAAAAGTATGCTTAGTTGGTTTGGTCACGTAGAGAGGTTGGATGAAAGAAGATTAACTAAACAGATTTATAAATACGGCGAGTGTGAATGGGTGCGTTGGGAGGGGAAGGCCTAGGCGGACGTTCCATGATCAAATTAGGGACGTTTTGGAAAAAGGCCAGGTCAAGAGTACCCGAAACCGACGAGCATGTATGAAGAGATTGATGAATGTGGATGAAGCGAAAGAGGTATGTCAGGATCGTAGCAAGTGGAACAAAGTAGTATCTGCCTACCCCTGTGGGAAAGAGGCGTGACGATATGTATGTATGTATGTTATTTTAGTGTTCGTTCAATTTGTAAAACTAAAGGACAGATAATCATTATTTAACTACAATTCATACCACCAGAACATTTTGTATAAGAAAATTACTCGAGCCTCGATTTAATGACTCGAGTCTAAAAAACTAAGTCGAGTCTTATAAATTATTCATGACATGAGTCCTTACCAACACTAGAAATCTCGTCCGAAAGGTGCACGCTGCACTTAGGTGACAATCATAACTACACTTGCAGATATTACATGAAATCCGGTGTTTTATCATTTGTCGGCCGCACCACTGACGGAAGACACCTGGGGCCTTACCATGACGTCCTAATTCCGACGCAGTTCAAGTTTTAGCTGTCACTTTTAGTATGAATCTGACAGCGAGCGGACCTAGACTGAAACGCATTAAGACGTCATGGTACGGCCCCTGTAGGCTTAATACGTAACTCGCTCGCGATCACCATCGTCTTCATTTTGACAGTTCTTGTATGGGCTGACAATTGGCATCGGATACAGCTAGCTGTCACATTCGCGAGCGAGTTACGTAATAAAAAAAAAATAAAAAAAATAAAAAAAATAAAAAAAAAAATCGTTTATTTCAGACAACATTGATGGTCCATAGTTTGTTAGTACATCGAAATAAGCTGGCAGACTCCGTGTTATGTCTTCGATCGAAAGGATTCAGTTATGGTTGTCTTACGGGTCAAGTTTCGTTCCTTTTCACTCAAAATTATTCTTTTGAGACTAAATATTCATACATGCACACACAAACCACACCTTTATCCAGTACGGGATAGACAGAGCCTAAGGTGACGAGGCCTAAAGGCCACGTTTAGCATGATTGTAGATGAATAGGTGGAAAGAGGAATCAAAATAGTGATGAGTTGCTAGCCGCATCGACTAAGCCTGAAACATGATTTCTAAGATTTTTGCCCAAAAATTAAATCATCTTATCTTACTAATATTATAAATGAGAAAGTTTGTGAGGATGGATGGATGGATGTGACGATGTGAGTGTGTATGTTTGTTCCTTCATCACGCTGAAACGACTGGACGGATTTGGATAAAATTTGGAACAGAGATAGCTGGTACTCTAGATTAACACATAGGCTACTTTTTATCCCCAAAATTTGCATAGTTCCCGCGGTATAGCGATAAACATGTCAAAGGACGTAGCTGCCTAATGTTGGTCTAATTCTACGCGGCCGAAGTCGCGGGCAGAAGCTAGTAATATATAAATATACTTACGGAAGCCCATTACTCTCAATAATAAAAGATGCTTTTGGGAAACACTGTGCAGCAGACATAACATACCGCCCACTGATCAAAATGGCACTGCAGTAAAATGTTATTTTATCCTGCTTCTTATATTCTACTAGAGCCATCCACGGGTATTCATCAATCTCTGCTATTGAAGTACCTGAAATCATAGTTTGTCTAACATTATTTTCATGTCCTGTTAACCTCAAATAACCTCAAAAATGTAGTTTTCTTGTCAGTGTAGCAAAATAACAGGTTTCGTTAAATTAAGTACGAGTTAAAAGTATTTTTAATGGGTACTCTGTGTTGACAGTAATATTAGTATTGTATTCCTAAAATTTTTACAAAGTTCCAGTCGTCGTTCATTATTCAGACAGCTTAGAAATGGAATTCCCTGCCAGCGTCTGTGTTCCCTGAACATCCGTCCGTCTTCAAATCAAGGGTGATTTACTAGGCAAGCGTGATCCGCCCTAGATCACATCTCCGATAACCATCAGGCGTGATTGTGATAAAATGCATGGCTAAGCATTAAAAAACGACATTTTAGCCAATCTGCGTATTCAAGTGTTCTGTCCAACTTGCGATCTGTTTGATACCTACATTTTTTTACATCGTTTCAAAGACCTTTTGTTCCTAGTGTTCTTTTATAGATAACTTACCTTTCATCACTGAATTCCCATTGGCAAGGCCGCAACATCCACTTTTAGGATCTGGAGGAACGTCAGATAAAGCGCATTCTTTGGCAGAACCTGGACATATAATTTGACAAAAACTATAAAAGGCGTGTAATTAAAGGTGGAGGAACCGTCTGTTGACACTTTTTTTTAATTTTTAATACTAGCTACCTCCAACGTAATCGGAGACTATTTTTTACAATTTTCGTAATCTTCGCTTTCATACTAGTTCTCGCTTTTACTACTTCTCGTACTTTCATTCTGCATACTTTGTCTTTCTATCTTTCTTCCACTTTTGTACTTTTTCTATTTTGCCTAGTCTGTTGACATTTTAACTATCTTCACTCCGACCAAATCGTCTAAAGACCTTCTCCATTGTCATAAACATTTTAAAGACCGTAATTTAGTAGGTAGTGTGTCCACTCGCAGGCATGAAGAATTTTATTAGTGTCTGGTTTAGGTTTTAGGCATGTATTGAGTCATATTATACTTAAATACCCCTACGTAATGTTTTTCGAAATTTAATTTTAGAGAATCAGTTTGGAATTATGTATCAACTAGCTGTTGCAAGCGACTTCGTCTGCAAAGAATTCGTTTATCGCTATCCCGCGGGAACTACGCAATTTTCGGGGATAAAAAGTAGCCTATGTGCTATTCCAAACTTTTCTCTATCTATGTGCCGAATTTCATCCAGATCCGTTGGGCCGTTCTGGCGTGATTGAGTAACAAACAAACATCCATCCATCTATCCATCTATCCATCTATCTATCTATCCATCCATCCATCCATCCATCCATACTTTCGCATTTATAATATTAGTTAGATTAATTTGGTTTACAATATTGCTCAATGGCAGTCACAGAAATGGATAATAAACACATACACGGTTAGAATAATTAAGTAATTTTTGACAATGATTATATAGTACCATTTAAATTTCGAATTAAAATATCTTTCGGTGTACGCTACCTACTTACTTAATATAATTATGTTTGAAGTCGCTGTCTCAACCGGCACCACTACCTATGGTCCGATCATAACATCGTTATGTTTATAAAATCAGTAGTGGATTTAGACTACAGTTGAAGACGGCTCTATTTTGAAATTTTTCACGCTTTTTAGTGAATCGTTTTGTAATTTTTCCAATTTATAATCCATAATGCCCGCTACGGATTCGTGGTCCCGCTGTTAAAAAAATGACGAATTACATTCCACCATTAAGTTGACGGAACCGTTCGCGGGTTTTTTTTAGTCATGTTTTAATGTAAAGTCATTTAATCATCGCTTTCATGTGTACATTGGATCTTACAAGCTAATAAATTCCTATTTCTAAGCGGTTTGCCCTTCGGATATTTGAAGTATCGTAACGAACCTATAACCTAATATTATTATCTCTAGCAAGGATATGTTATAACAGTCAGTGGGATATAACAGTGGGACCATGCTGAGTAATACGCACTGTTCATCACATTTTACTAAGTATTACTTTTCCCGATGCAAGAACGTTAGTTACTCACGAAGGAATTGTCTTTGTTGGGACTTCTTTTATCAGCTCCACTTTACTATATTTTATTTGGTAATGTGGAAAATATATACTTACATTGTACGAGTATGACGTGCTCGGCTAGCGTTATACATAATCAAATCGCAATCCCTACATTGCTTATTGAATCCGTTGACCATCCTTAGTTTTCATAATCAGTTCCAATATTCACCAAATAGTGCTTTCCGAAGGCAAATCCATAAGTTACATTAAAAAATACCAAAATCATTATCGTTACGTCCATAAGATTTGAAGAGTTCCTTCAGTTTCTCCAAGATTTCGTCATCAGATCCTGATTTGGTGTTAATAGGACCAAACTGGAAGTATTCCCTTTCCAACAAAAAAACAGTTTTCAAAATCAGTCTACAAGTGACGGAGTTCTGAGGTAACAAACATAAAAAATACAGCCGAATTAATAACCTCCTTCCTTGAAATTGGTTAAAAAGAGAGAATTAACAGCCTAAATACTGAAAATCTCTTTTTACATAGACGAATCAACGGATCAAATCTTTTGTTTTAATTATAATCTCATGTACACAATGAAAACGAAAAAAATACTTGATATTTGAACTCACGTAATTTCACTGCACCTTTTTTGGTTCATTTTTAAAGCACAGTTCATTGAAAAGTAATTATTAAAAAGGTATACGTACTTATTCCACACAACGTCACACAAACAATAAAAAGACACCAATGCATGACTTTAATGAGATCATCAACACATCAGTAGTAAGCAAATTCAACAATCATAATGAAAATACCGAAGCTTAAGATCATTTTTTTTAAAGTCGCACGGCTCGACCAATTTACTTATGCTGCCGATATAACTTGAAACGCATTTATCTAAGACCTAAAATTATGATGCCACAGTTTATAAAAATAAGTTTGTATGTATAGTAAAACCAGTTACAAACGAAATATGAAATAAAAACGGAAACAAAAAACCCGACTGCTTCAATATCAGCCAACATTATTGAAAGAAGAACTGATTAGACACGAACAAAATGTCAATTTAATTTTTTTTATTCACAGACTAATTTTTGTTTCCTAATTGACTTCGATCAAGAATACAACTATAACTATTCTTGATCGAAGTCTATGGTATTCTAAATAATAGTAAGTATCGAATTTCAAGGCAAAATTTAACTTGAAAAACAAGAAAACAAACTGGACAAGTTAAACAACAGCTTAATAAAATGAAGACAAAAAATAACGCACAACCTAAACCTCTAGAGCTTGACTTTGAATTTCGTAGACATAGAAGTGCATTTGCAAAGCTATATTTTCGTAAGTCCCACGGGAGAGAGAACATAGTATGCTATTTTGTATTCACTCGGGCAAAACCGGGAACATTAGCTGGCATTAATGAACAATACAGTAAACAGTTATACATTGATGAATTTATTTTAATCAACTAATTATGTAAAAAACAACTAGGTACAGATAAGAAGGATATACAAAAAAAAAAGCATTAAACTAGAACTAAAATAAATGTATAGAAGAGCTTCCATAGACTTACCCCTTACTCCCTTAGGCTAAGACATTAGACTAGCAGACATTTCTTCGCTGTATGACAATAATGATGATACGATGTGTGTGGAAGCTAAATCTTTGTATAAAATAGACGTGCTGGAACCTCACGGAAATAAGGTCTCAATCCCGAAAGGTTAAGTGTATAAATATGGGACTGGGCTAAACATGTCTGGCGCATGCACCTAACAGAGGTGGGTTCACTCAGCCACTTGGTGGGTGCCGGAGATTGGGCCAATGACGACAAGGCAGACCAAGAAGGCGATGCATGACGGCGGGACGATTTGGACGCGTATATGGAGGACTGGCCTGACATTGCGTCGGAATGGGAATCGTTGAGGTAGAACGGCGAGGCCTTTGCTCAGCATAAGTAGTTCATTTAATTATCTTATTCTCTAAAATAAATAATTTCCCACATAAATCTTAGTTAAATAATAATTTCACACGTCAGTATTCCTTGAGGAGGAACACTTCATTGAGAAGCACTAGAACTAGATAAGATTAATTTATTTATGCAACAAAAATTGCATAACATGAAAACATGCATTTCACAAAAATACTTATAAGTATTTCTGTTGATACCATGAAGGGATTTTTTAAAACTCCCACGGGATTGAGGACCAGGTCATTTTCTATTTCTTTACAAGGACAAATCTGCTAGCACAATGGCTAAAATGCTTCATTTTAAATGTTAGATTATGGTTTAAATGGAAAGGTAAATACCTACGTTATAGGGATTGCATTTTCTTCAAAGAATATTGGACACGTTTTTTTTTGTTTTTTACCATTATCAAAGCATTGCGGAGATATAATGAGTTGAAATGCTGCATTACGTCACGTCTTAATACAATTTTAACTAAGCCATGACGTCACGAGACCCCACCCCCAAACATTGACACAACCTTAACTTTGTCATTTTTCGTTTGACTGACGAAAGCAAAAATACGTGTCCAATGTTTTTTGATAATGCAACTGATGGGCTATTTAAAACGTTAATCTCTAAAGTATATAATTCCCGTATCAGCAGTTGTGGTTGAAAGACTTTTAGAATCTTCCTCTATAACGCTATTAATCCAATCTTTGTAGGCGAATACTTTAGTGTACACTCCTGGGATGTCTTGTCCGCATGGAGTCGGTCCAAAGCTCACGATGCCAGCCAACTCCGTTGTTTTTCTGTTAAGGTACATCAGAGGTCCACCAGAGTCCCCTTTGCAGGCATCCCTGTTCTTACTCCCAGCACACAATTGGCTACTTGTAATGGAAACTTTAAATCTTGGCTTGTCGTATTTGCTTACACAGATCTGGAAAAAACAATTTGAATCTTGATAATTAGTTTTTTTTTTTTTTTTATGTGAATAGGAATAGTTGTCTACTTAGCGAAACCAGGTTTTATTATAGCTAGGTTTTATAAACGTAAAATTTTACGGTCGGACGGGATTCGAACCCGTGCTTCTAGCTAGTGAGTGTATAAGCGCCAAGCGTTCTACCAATGGGACCCCCAGGACTCCCGATCAACTTACCAAAAATCTTAAGAGGCTGACAACACCAAAGTTTGTTGAAATTGATGTTATTTAAGCACTTTTTTAAGAAAAACTACACACAATAAAAATACAAAAATAAAATATGTTAATTTTCATCATATTTCAAAGATGCTGGACGGATTCGATACAATAATTGAACAAAATCGGCTCGATAAAAAATAATTGCAAAGATTGATCTTAAAATCATCATTAAACGGTTCTATGTCTTTATTTTTTCGACGTATGGGTCTCCAATTAATAACATGAAGTCAACATATTCATACCTAAACGGCTAACGAGTCATATTTCACAAATAATCCATACTTTTTTTTTATTTCTTACTATTTGTGTCTTATTTGCAAGATTTTAGACGCGCGCCAAGCTGCCGGAATAGTTTCTTCTCTTTGACTAACAGGCACGCGAACCGTATGTGTGAAGAGTGGCGCTGCTCAAGGCCATTTGCTGTTGACAGCGCCTTAATCACCTGTACTCGGAGGTCTCGTAGGGAATCCCGGTGATCTAATTGGGAGAACTGTTGTCGCGTATAGCCATAAAGACCGCGGGTTATAATCCCATCCGGCACTCGAAAAACATTTTTGTTTATTTTTAAACATGTTAAGTTGTAGATAATAATTACTATTTCATGCAATAACCAATAACAATCATGTCACTCCAAAAATATTCTATTTTTTGCAGGAGCAATTAAAATTGTCTAAATTTATTAACGAAGTCTTACTTGCATTTCCACAAACGGTACGTGGACTCGTCTTAGTACGTTGCTTCGGGGACCTGTCGTGTTGGCAGCTCCCCAACCTGCCACTGTCATGTAAAAGTTCTTCGGAGGATGAAGAGTAATGTCCAATGAAGGCAGGCAGATCGGGCGAATGAAATCTGAAAAGTATTAAATAATGAAACAACAAAAAATACTAATATGACATAGCTACAGTCAAGATCAAAAATATGGGTTCGTTCATAGTTTAATATGGTACACGTCAACTTTATTGCCTCAATAATAATAAAACTCAGCATTACTCAGCATTGGGTAGATCAAGGTTGAAGAAGAAGAAGAGAAGGAGAATAATAAAATAAGATTTGTAAGGTAAGTACATAGCATATAATAAAATTTATTCCGTCTTCCTGCATTTTAAAAACCTCGTAATGTATTCCACATAGTAATAAAATACCTAACACGTCAGAATTTACGTTCGTAAATAAAAGCAAAATATGGCAATGTAGATACTGAGGTGGGGATTCGGGGGGCACAGTTCCCAGCAACCAAAAACGGGTCTACATCGTATGGTCAAACAATTGTCTGGTCTAGTATCGTGTTTGACCGAATGATCAGTTGGTCTAAACCGAATACTAATAATTAGTCTTTCTAGAAAAATTCTAAAATACACCTTACCTATTCTAATCTAATATACAAAGCCTATGCAAATTTTGTAGGGTTCCGTAACTTAAAAGGAACCCTTATAGGATCACTTTGTTGTCCGTCCGTCTGTCAAGACCCTTTTTTTATCAAGAACGCGTGGAGGTATCAAGCTGAAATTTATATCAGATTCTCAGGTCTACTGCCCCTTGGAGCTGTGAAAAAATCAAACTTCTAAGCCAACGCAATCAAAAGAAAAAGTCGTTTATGCCGCAAATAGCAAACGATTAAGAAGTGTCTATGTCAGGATCAGGAAGTTCTTATCAAATGAGTTATATAACGACGTAATGAATTGTGTACTACATTGTTGGGTTCAATCAGGTTTGACCTTAAGGTTATTGACAAAATGGTCATTTGACAAGCAGCGTTTCACCAAATGATCTGTTGGTAAACAAGACATTTGACAAAAGTATCATCTTATAGGGGCACACAATAGCAAATGATCAATTGGCAAACACTACACTTGGTAAATGTATTAAATAATAAAATGTCAATTGATTTCCATTTCACCAAATCATATGTTTCGCATAATATTGTAAATTTCAAAATTTATCATAGGCGTGCACAGTTTTTTCGGACTGTCATAATCGGCTAGATTTCGCGGCAGCTTCCGGTACGCTGCGACGCGATGCTGGAATAACATCCCACCGCCTTTAAAAAATTCTACTTCATTGACTGCTTTTAATAATAAATTAAACCTCCATTTTACTTATAGAACAAACTCCTTCGGTCTAGCCGATTATGTCTACCGATAATTAATTGTCGTATTTTTGTTTGGTTCTCGCTGGCAAATGTTTAAATAAATAAAAAAGTGATGTATTCAGCTTTCGGGCTTCTTTCGAGTTGATTTGCTTAGGCTAAGTATATGTATTTTTTTTTGTGTTGTTTAAAGGATCCACTGAAAAACAGCGTAGTTGCACCTGGTGCTCCGACACATGCAGAGTTGGAATCCCAATCCAAAACAACAAACAATTTTGTTATCTATTAGGCATGGAACTCTTCTGAATACAAACTGTAATTTTACTATTGTTGTTGTTGAGAAATAAATATTTTTTTCTTTCTTTCAAAATTTTCGAAACTCGCAAGGGAATCAAAACCTACAGGGTACTTCCCATGAATTCAGAATCTTGAAATTAGGTATGAAGGTTGGTCTTATAGCACAGATTACGGAATAATTGCGAAAACCGTAAATATGTATGTATGACTGTATAAATCAGTGACCAATATAAAGTGACCCCACATTGCGTACAATTTGCTTTGGAGCAGGGCTCTGCTTACACTGGTTTTAGATATTTATAGATAATGATACGGAACCCTCGGTGCGCGAGTCCAACACGCACTTGGCCCGTTTTTTTAGTTTCATCTGGAGAATTTTTAAACCAAACGAACGTTACATTGAGATCAAACAATTTTTAGACTATCCAATAGTAATGCTTCATATTTTTTTTTTGTATGGTTTTTATAATTTATTTGATAATTATAGACTAAGTATTTTAAGTAGGTAACTAATTTCGGTATTTTTGTTTTTAATGAATACTATCTACATTAAAAAAATATATTAATTTATTGCTGACGTGACGTCATCAAACGCACCATGGATAATGTTGTCTTCGGCTGCACAAAAAAAAATACAATAAAGTCTATGGTAAAGTCAACGTCAAGGTGTTAACGTCACCGCGGACGGCTAACCTCAAAAAAAATTGATATCACGAACTGAACTTGTTTGAAATAGAAGGCTACGAGGTGTTTCGTTCCTTTAAGTCCGAATAACAGCAGGGATAACCCGGATTTGTTATTCATATCAATCCCAGATCGACGGCGAGAGGAATGGTATCGTGAAGTGAAGCAAAATACTTATGTACACTCGGTTTCAATAAGGAAGGGTTGTATGTGACATTAACATTGACAAATCTAGAGGTGAGGCTTCTTTGTGACACCTTTCACATAAAACGATTATCGATTATATCTTAGTACTAATAACAATCGATTCCATAAAAATAACGACTGCATATTAATTTATTACATAAATGCTATTTCGATGTATTGATACTCAAGTCAATCTCCTAAGATGTAATAATTATAATTCCTATTTTGCCAAGTTGTGTTTTTTCAACAAAATAGGTTGCATAAAATATTATTTAACTTCATAATGTAATTGAAGTTCTAAGGAATCTATTTATTACCAATAAAATCGATTGGTATTGTGTAGTGAGTGTGAAATAATGTAAAATACTCACTTCAGCTTTTTGTAGGTTGTCTTTGGATTTTCGATTACACGCGATTTTAACCGATTACCCAATTATACATAGTCACCTCTCTAGTTTTAATGACCATAGAACGTATCCTAGCAACGTCTCGTCAGTAGTGACATATATTGAAAATTTGTACGTGAAAATTATGTAAACGCAAAAAACATCGCCGTGATTCTTTTTAGAACGTTATTAATGCTCAGTACCAAGTATTGATTTATTTCTAAGTAATTCAATTGAGTATTTATTTCGCTGTCAAAACTATCGTGAACGCTAACAGTTACATTCTATGGATCTGTCACACAACCCTTCGTTATTGAAACAGACCGTAGAGAACTATTTGCATTTTTGTTGTGAACATCATTTAAATATATGTAGGTACCTATTTAAAACAAACGAATTACTTTCACACCATTGTTTAACAATAAAGTCTTGACCGTTGAGTACTCGTATAAATTATTTCAGCGATGTTGTGGCACACGGCGGCCACGGCGTACAAAATCCGCGTTCTGAAATGAACACAGGCACGACGTCGTCTGTACACGCGTCAATGTGTGCGTAAGATACACAGGGCTGTCTATCGCAAAAACCTAGTACTATAAGTACTACCAATGACATAAATATACTAAAGATATGTCTTAGATGTGTGCAAATAAATGTACTTAATCGTTATCTATTTATTTAAACTTACTTAAAATGTGTCTGTCTGTGTATTTAAGCATTATTATTTTCAATTACAATAGATGTACGACAACAAACTTAAGCGAATGATTCTGTAGTTATTTCATGTATTAATCGCGATAATTTCAGAAAGCATTAATTTTCTAATGTTTTATAAAATGAAGTAGGTAGGATAGGTTCCCGAACTTGTGCCGTGCGGCCGACATAAATCGCGTCGCGAGCCCTACTAGTTGCCGGCAGCTTTCCGGCAGACCAGACTGCGCTTGAGGGGTGGGGTAACTCGAATAGGTGCGGGGCGGAGCGTGGCCATTCTGTACGTAGTACTATTATATATTCTGTGGTTGTGGTTGCTAGAATACGTCACGAACTCCCAGTATCATGATATTGTCCACTTGTGGCAAATTGCGAGAATCGGCTTTTTCGAAATTAGCAGCCCTTTTTGCCATTTTCAGTGCCGTTAGAGGATAAAAAACTGCTTAAACCTTTTATAAAATATGTATGTTTTACTCTTTGTGCTTATAATAAATAAATAAACAAACAAACTACAAACGGAAACGACACGTCAATGTCAAGTTTGTGTTTGATAATTATAGACTAAACAGTCGGTTTTTTTTTAATATGGCAAAGGAATCATTATCCATCACACGTTTGATGATGTCACAGGAAGGTCATCCGAAAGTCAAAACCTTGTCAAAACATTTCAACGAATATCTTAATAATGTAAGACTTTTTTTTAATCTGATATAACAGTTTGTACCGAAAGCTTGTTTCGCGAAATGGATTTGAGATCTCCATACATATTTTAAAACTTAGCATGGCTAACCCCAAAAGACATCTAAACAACGCTTTATGCTTTAAGGATATACTTTTATAAGCAGTAAAATAATACACAGCTGAAAGTGCTGAAACCAAAGTGCAAAAAGGGATTGCTCAGAAGCTACCTTGTACACTTAATAAATATTTGTTTACCTGTATAAGCAACTGTTCTTGCCATTCTTATCAAAGCAATGTCATTCTGACGTCGTCGATTGTGAAAATTAGGATGTGATGTGATTTTTTCAATAGGAACAGCTATGTGTCCATTGTTGCAGACTTCTTGACCAGGTTTAATTTCAACACAGTCTTTCCCTTCATGGGTTGTTTCGTATTCTCCGAGACGTATATTGACTCTGAAATGTGTAATAAAATTATCATAGTGACATTAGCATTAGGTAGTTAGGTAAGTATTTAGTAAATGAACACAAAATATTTACCTTGCTACTCCGCTACTTACGTGCAAGATAACCAAGCTTGTTGTTGTTTATTAGAAGCAAATCATTCATTATCAGATTCAGCTACATCCGATATTTTACATTTTTGTGAGAAGGGTTTACAGTTGGATGGTTTGGAGCAGTTGGAAATAATCAGGTAGGTACAACAATAGTGGTTCAATAATTTAACGAACAGGTGAATTGGTGTCATCGTCATCACTTGTTGCGTGTCCATTTCGTTAAACAGAAAAACTGTTTTTGTTAAATATAAACCCTCTTTGTTTTTGCTGTAGTCGGAAAATTTAATGAAGGTAGTTGATGAACAATAAAAATTATAAATAAGAGGGTAGTTTGGAAATATACGAATGTGGGTACATTTTGTTTATTTTTATAGGTTTTGAAATTAGTACGACGTTAGTTCGCATGTGCAAAGGCTGTGCTCTTTAACTTTAAAAATGATCCCGTAGAAGGACGAAACGCGCGTCAGTGTTTGTGTGGTGTGAGGGATAATTAAGTTTGTGGGATTTATGTGCGTTTTGTGTGGCAGTAGTGGAGGGAGGGTTTGCATGCAAAACATATAGATTTCGCACAAGCTTGGTTATCTTGCACGTAAGTAGCGGAGTAGCAAGGTAAATATTTTGTGTTCATTAAAATGGACCTCCGCAAGTAAAGCCTGATTCAATAAAATAAAAATAAATAAGTAGGTATTTAGTATTTCCATATTATTATGGCACAGTTACTCATAATATTTGCTTTAGCCATTTTAGCGTTAGAAGAAGTAAAATAATTTCACATTTGCGTGAGCAGACAAGTAACTGGTACATTCTGGTTTATTTATTTGCTCCCTAACCACAATGGAACGAACTTTGCCTACATAATTATTACTTGAAATCAGGTGCCTTGCCATTTGCTGCTCCGCACCAGTGACGGAAAGCACCTGACTCCATTTTACTTAAATCTTCGATTGAATGGGTCAAGTTACGTTCCTTTCCACTCAAAATTTTTCTTTTGATATTAAAATATATTGTAAAAAAACTTACGGTGTACCAAGTGCAAGGGCTTCTTTTGAAAAACACTTTGCACCAGTTATAACATACCGCCCACTGATCAAAATAGCACTGCAAAGCAATTTTATTATATCCTGCGTCTTATATTCTATTAGAGCCATCCACGGGTATTCATCAATATCTGCTATTGAAGTACCTGAAATCATAGTTTGTCAAACATTATTTTCTTCCCCTATTAACCTTAGATATAACCTCAAAAATGTGAGGTTCCTGTTAGTGTAACAAAATCACAGGTTTCATTAAATTGTGCATTTGTTTAAAATATTTTTAATGGTGGGTCCTCTGTGTTGACCTGTAAATTAATTGTATCCCTATTTTTTTTACAAGCCGGTTCCAGTCGTCGTTCATTATTCAGACAGCAGAGCTGAGCAATGGAATTCCCTGCCTACGTCAGTGTCCCCAGCACGCCTAGTACGACAGCGCACAAGAGTCGCGTCGCGCGCGAGATAGATTGCCCGTCTTTTTCTTACTGTTCGTTCTAGAAAGGGACGGGTAATATATCTCGCGCGCGACGCGACTCTTGTGCGCTGTCGTGCTAGCCGGGCTGAACACTACCATCTGCCCGTCTTCTAATCAAGGGTGATTTACTAGGCAAGCATGCTGCACCCTAGATCACATCTTCGATAAAAATTAGGCGTGATTGTTATAAAATTCATGCCTAAGCAATAAAAAAATCACATTATCCAATCTGCGTATTCAAGTGTTCTGGTCAACTTACGATCTGTTTGATACCCTACATTTTTTACATCGTTCGATAGACCTTTTTTGTTTTCCTAGTGTTCATTTATAGATAACTTACCTTTCATCACTGAATTCCCATTGGCAAGGCCGCAACATCCACTTTTAGGATCTGGAGGAACGTCAGATAAAGCGCATTCTTTGGCAGAACCTAGACATAAAATGTGTCAAAATCTAGATAGGTATGTGTATTTAAAGGTGGAGGAAACGTCTGTTGATACTTGAAGGATCTTAACTCTAACCAATATTATCTAAAGACCTTCTCCATATTTAGTCTATTTTGGCAATGATTTGTCAGAATCTCATAAACAAAAATCTTTGTTGACTCATCAATGTCCTGTTATTGCATCTAGAAAGCTATTATTCAGAACAGAGATCCCATTTACGAAGTTAACAAGGAATAAGATTGGATTTCTCGAAATTCCCTTGGAGTAGAAATTTATATGAAAAATCAATGCCAAAATAATGTATGCCTAAAACATTTTGTATGCAAAAGTTGCAAACATGATTCTTTGGGTTGTTGACCGACAAAAAGAGAGAATAAACAGCCTAAATACTGACAATATTTTACATAGGAAATAAATCAATAGATTGAATCTTTTGTTTTATGTATAATAAGCTCTAAAATATGACTTCAATTACTCAATTGAAAGGAACAAAACACTTTATAATTAAGTTCACGTAATTCCACTGCACCTTCGTTGGTTCATTTCTCAAGCATAGTTCATTTAAAATTAATTATTAATATTGTATACGTACTTATTTCACACAACGTCACACAAACAATAAATAGGCACCAATGCATGACTTTTTAATGAGAACATCAAAACACATCCGTAGTAAACAAATCCAACAATCATATGAAAATACCAAGCCTTATTAATAAGAGCATTTAAAGTCGTCCGGCTCGACCAATTTAGTAATGCTGTCGATATAACTTGAAACGTAGGTAACATCTGAGTGTAAATTTATGACGCTACAGTTTATAAAATAAGTTTGTACAGGAAAAACCAGTTGCAATCTCGATCTGTATGTTTAAAGTTGGAACATAGTTATTTATGACGAGAACCTCATGAAAGCCGAGAAGGACAAACTCAGCAAGTACCTTGACTTGGCTCACGAGGTAACCGCCATGTGGGATGTTGACTCAACAATCAATGTCCCGATAGTAGTCTCGACGAATGGTCTGATACCGACGAGCCTTGACCATTTACCTTAAAAGGCTCTCGCTAGGTGGTTGGGTCAAGGGTCAAATACAGAAGGCGGTACTCCTGGACACGGCCCGCATAGTCAGGAGGTTCCTCTCTCTGTCGCCCTGACCACCGGCAGCTTAGGCCCCGCCTCGCTGCAGGCGGCACCCTAGGTTAGGTTTTTATAATGCTTTCATATTTTGTATTAATATTTCTTTATTACTTTTTATTTGAATATTGTAAAAACTTAACTTAAGACAACAATAAATATACAGAATAATAATAATACTTAATGTCATTTACTTTAGATGGTAATCCATAATGTCACATATGTATAAAAATAAAGTTAAAATCAGCAAAATATAAAAATATAACTACTTAATCTAATTAAATTAAGACAAACGAAATATCAAAAAAAGAACAAAGATAAAATTAAAATCAAATTAAGTATATTAAAAATCACACATTCTAAAATTAGAATACACTACTAAAAATTAAAATCTCACCATGTAGGACCAGTGCAGCTAGGAGAGTGCATTTTGGCCCAGTGGTACAGAAAGGGACTGTCCTCGCGTTCGGCTACTGGTTGCCAGGAGGCTGTTCGGGCTGCCGCGCCGGCGCCGCTCCAAGGACGCGACGCGCTTGCGCATAATGGCGTCGGAAGCCGTCTGTGCGCGCTTCCGCAAACATACCTGAAGCGCTGCAATGGCACGGCAGCCCTAGTAGCATCCTGAATGCGTAAATATATTTCATTTGCTTTGTCATTTTTCGTTTGACTGACGAAAGCAAAAATACGTGTCCAATGTTTTTTGATAATGCAACTGATGGACTATTTAAAACATTATTCTCTAAAGTATATAATTCCCGTATCAGCAGTTGTAGTTGGATGACTATTAGAATCTTCCTCTATAACGCTATTAATCCAATCTTTGTAGGCGAATACTTTAGTGTACACTCCTGGGATGTCTTGTCCGCATGGAGTCGGTCCAAAGCTCACGATGCCAGCCAACTCCGTTGTTTTTCTGTTAAGGTACATCAGAGGTCCACCAGAGTCCCCTTTGCAGGCATCCCTGTTCTTACTCCCAGCACACAATTGGCTACTTGTAATGGAAACTTTAAATCTTGGCTTGTCGTATTTGCTTACACAGATCTGGAAAAACAGTTTTAATCTTGATATTAGTTGTCTGCTTAGCGAAACCAGGTTTTATTATAAAAGTTTAATTATATTGGAGTGTCGGACGGGATTCAAACCCACGCTTCTAGTGTATAAGCGCCAAGCGTCCTGTCAATGGGACCACCAGGACTCCCGATCAACTTATCGAAAATCTCAATCGCCTGTACTCGGAGGTCTGGTAAAGAGTCCCGATGGTCTAATTGGGAGAACTGTTGCCGCGTATAGCCATAAAGACCGCGGGTAATAATCCCATCCGGCACTCGAAAAACATCTTCGTTTATTTTTAAACATGTAAAGTTGTAGATTATATTCCTATTTTATCCAATAACATTCCTGTCACTCCGAAAATAATTAGGCTCAGTTAAATTTGTCCAAATTTATTAACGAAGTCTTACTTGCATTTCCACAAACGGTACGTGGACTCGTCTTAGTACGTTGCTTCGGGAAACTGTCATGTTGACAGCTCCCCAACCTGCCACTGTCATGTATAAGTTCTTCGGAGGATTAAGAGTAATGTCCAAGGAGGGCAGGCAGATCGGGCGAATGAAATCTGAAAAGTATTAAATAATGAAACAACAAAAAATACTAATATGACAAAGCTACAGTCAAGATCAAAAATATGAGTTCGTACATAGTTGCAAAAATATGGTACACGTCAACTTTATTGCCTCAATAATAATAAAACTCAGCATTACTCGGCATTGGATAGATCAAGGTTGAAGAAGAAGAAGAGAAGGAGAATAATAAAATAAGATTTGTAAGGTTAGTACATAGCATAATAATAAAATTTATTCCGTCTTCCTGCATTTTAAAAACCTCGTAATGTATTCCACATAGTAATAAAATACCTAACACGTGAGAATTTACGTCGTTTACGTATGGTCAAACAATTGTCTGGTTTAGTATCGTGTTTGATCGAATGATCAGTTGGTCTAACTAAACCGAATACATTTGTCTGGTCTAGGAAATTTCTAAAATAAACCTAAATAAAATAAACCTAATACCAAATAAAATATACCTAATAAACCTTATGCATGGCTGTGAGGCCTGGACACTAACTCAAAAAGAAGAATATCAACTCCTTGTACCGGAAAGGAAAGTCTTGCGTAAGATCCTGGGACATGTCAAGAGAGACGACGGCACGTGGTGGATCCGTAAAAACATAGAGATCCAGGAGCTGGTGGCTGAACCCAACATCATCGGCGTAACAAAATCATACAAACTTCGCTGGTTCGGCCACCTACCTACTCCGAATGGGAGAGGATCGTGCTGCCAAGAGAGTGTACGTGGGACGACCGACTGGTCGCCGCCCGGTTGGGCGACCCAGGTATCGCTGGGGGGACAGGACAGCCCCGGCGGCAGCGAAACGAATACCTTGTTCATGTGTTCATGTCATTCGTTTCGCTGCCGCCGGGGCGAGCGCTCTCTGATGAAGGGCTACGAAATAGTCCGAAACAATTGTCGGAGCAATCCTTCGGCTTTTATACGTGAGTTATCCGGTGTGTTGTAATTAATAAATATTTGTTTACCTGTATAAGGAACTGTTCTTGCCATTCTTATCAAAGCAATGTCATTCTGACGTTTTAAATTATAATTAGGATGCGATGTGATTTTCTCAATAGGAACAGTTATATGTCCATTGTTGCAGACTTCTTGACCAGGTTTTATTTCAACACAGTCTTTCCCTTCATAGGTTGTTTCGTACTCTCCGAGACGTATATGGACTCTGAAATGTGCAATAAAATTATCATAGTGACATGCTAATTAGGTAAGTATTTAGTATTTTCATATGGCACAGCTACTCGTTATAATTATTTACTTTAGCCATTTTAGCGTTAAAAGAAGTAAAATAATTTCACATTTGCGTGAGCAGACAAGTAACTGGTACATTCTGGTTTATTTATTTGCTCCCATACCGGGATGGAAGAAACTTCGCCTATATAATATGCAGGCATTACGTACTGGAAATCAGGTGCCTTGCTATTTGCTGCTCCTGACTCCGTGTTACAATACGTCTTCGATTGAATAGCTCAAGTTACGTTACGTTCCTTTCGACTAAAAATTTTTCTTTAGAGATTAAATATTTTGTAAAAAAACTTACGGTGTACCAAGTGCAAGCGCTTGTTTTGAAAAACACTGTGCAGCAGTTATAACATACCGCCCACTGATCAAAATAGCGCTGCAAAGCAATTTTATTCTATCCTGCTTCTTATATTCTATTAGAGCCATCCACGGGTATTCATCAATATCTGCTATTGAAGTACCTGAAATCATAGTTCGTCAAACATTATTTTCTTCCCCTATTAAACTTAAATATAACCTCAAAAATGTAAGGTTCCTGTTAGTGTAACAAAATCACAGAATTCATTAAATTGTGTAGGTATTTGTTTAAAATATTTTTAATGGTGGGTCCTCTGTGTTGACCTGTAAATTTATTGTATCCCTATTTTTTTTTACAAACCGGTTCCAGTCGTCGTTCATTATTGAGACAGCAGAGCTGAGCAATGGAATTCCCTGCCTACGTCAGTGTCCCCAGCACGCCTAGTACGACAGAGCACAAGAGTCGCGTCGCGCGCGAGATAGATTGCCCGTCTTTTTCTTACTGTTCGTTCTAGAAAGGGACGGGTAATATATCTCGCGCACGACGCGACTCTTGTGCGCTGTCGTGCTAGCCGGGCTGAACACTACCATCTGCCCGTCTTCTAATCAAGGGTGATTTACTAGGCAAGCATGCTGCACCCTAGATCACATCTTCGATAAAAATTAGGCGTGATTGTTATAAAATTCATGCCTAAGCAATAAAAAAATCACATTATCCAATCTGCGTATTCAAGGTGTTCTTTCAACTTAAGATTTGTTTGATACCTACATTTTTTTACATCGTTCCAAAGACCTTTTGTTTTCCTAGTGTTCTTTTATAGATAACTTACCTTTCATCACTGAATTCCCATTGGCAAGGCCGCAACATCCACTTTTAGGATCTGGAGGAACGTCAGATAAAGCGCAATCTTTGGCAGTACCTGGACATAGAATGTGTCAAAAACTAGATAGGTATGTATATTTAAAGGTGGAGGAAACGTCTGTTGATACTTAAAGGATCTTAACTCCAACCACTATCACCTATAGACCTTTTCCATATTTAGTCTATTTTGGCATGATTCGCCAGAATCCCTTAAACAAAAATCTTGGGTGACTCATCAATGTCCAGCTATTGCATCTACAAAGCTGATATTCAGAACAGAGATCCCGTTTATGAAGTTAACAAGGAATAAGATCGGATTTCCCGAAAATTCCCTTGGGGTAGAAATTTTTGTGAAAAAGCAATGCCAAAATATTTATGTACGCCTAAAATATTTTGTATGGTAAAGTGATTCTTTGGGTTGTTGACCGACAAAAAGAGAGAATAGACAGCCTAAATACTGACAATATTTTACATATAATTTCACTGCACCTTCGTTGGTTCATTTCTCAAGCACAGTTCATTGAGAATTAATTATTAATATTGTATACGTACATATTCCACACAACGTCACACAAACAATAAAAAGGCACCAATGCATGACTTTAATGAGATCATCAAAACACATCCGTAGTAAACAAATCCAACAATCATATGAAAATACCAAGCCTTAATAAGAGCGTTTAAATTCGTCCGGCTCGACCAATTTAGTTATGCTGTCGATATAACTTGAAACGTAGGTAACATCTGAGCGTAAAATTATGACGCCACAGTTTATAAAATAAGTTTGTACAGGAAAAACCAGTTGCAATCTCGACCTGTATGTTTAAAGTTGGAACATAGTTATATGTGGATGTTGATACTAGTTGCCAAATTTGTATTTGTGGTTGTCTATATTATTTGTTTACCAAAATCAATTACCTTGTTAGTCCGGAAGAACACGTGCAATAGAGTTAGTTTTATGCGACATGCTTATTTTCAAGCAAAAATAATATAATCATTGTAGGTACCTACTATAAAACTAGGCTATTATGTATACTTTAACAGCGACAAAGCTGCGTTCAAAATCTAACATCAACACACAAAATAATAGACAGTTATACTTTGATGAATTTATTTGAACAAATCCTGGCAAAGACTCAAAGATGTGCAGACAAGACTAAGGGCCTGTTTCACGACTCCTTAATTGTCAGTTTGATGTTGACGTCTCTGTCTGTTTCGTAGTAATAAATAGAGATGGAATTATAGATAACTGACAGTCAAAAAGTGGTGAAACAGGCCCTTAGACATTGGACTGGCAAGCATTCCTCGCTGTACCGCAATTCTGATGATTCGTTGGGCTAGGAAGCTGCTAGCCCTTCGGTCTCCAGTAGTGTCGATATAAAAAATAAAATAAAATAAAATAAAAATAAAAATCATTTATTTCGGACCTCGGGATCCATATCGGGTTAGTAATACAACTTAAACACTATGTTAGTTAATTAGGCTCATACTCTGTCAAAGAACGGCGCAGATTAGCCCAGTGCTGTACATAGCGACTGTCCAACCTGCCCGCTATCACGCTCAGGATGCTATTGGCACTGGCGCGCATTCTGCGGAGCATCGCTGCGGCGCGCTTTCGAACAGTGGCATGAAAGCTGTCAACGCGCGCATCTGCGAACATGCCAGATGCACTGCACAAGCGCGACAGCCCCAGCAGCATCCTGAACCCGTTATTATATTGTACACGTAGGGCGCTGATCGATTTTTGCGCATAATCAGCCCACAGACTACAGGTATAAAGTGAGGTACAATATGCTCTAAATAATGTAATTTTAGTTGACGCAGTGCATCTTCTGAATCTGTGTGCTATCATATTCGCCCTGATCGCCAATGCCCTACGCTCCCGCTCAATGATATGCCTCTTTGTTAAATCTTTTCACAAAATATGCGTGTTGGAATCCCACTGAACTAAGGCCTCAACCCCGAATGGTAAAATGTAAATAAGTCTGGGCTAGATATATTTATGGCTACATAGTTGGGCTCACTCAGCCACTTGGTGGGTGCTGGAGATCGGACCACGACGACGAGGCAGACCAAGAAGGCGATGCACGAAGGCGGAACGATTTGGACGCGTATATCGGGAGTCGTGGACGGCGAAGGGAGAGGCCTTTGCCCAGCAGTATTAGTTCACTTAATTATTTAATATCTAAAAACAATAATTCCCGAATCAGTTGTCGTGGATGTTGGCGAATTTGTTTTGGAATCTTCTTTTATGACGCTATGAATCCAATCCTTGTAGGGGAATACTTTGGTGTACACTGATGGGATCCCTCGCCCGCATGGAATAGGCCCACGGCTCACGATGCCAGCCACCTCCATTGTCTTTCTGTTGAAGTACATCAGTGGACTACCAGCGTCCCCCTTGCAGAAATCCCTGTTCTTACTTCCAGCACATATATGGTTATTTGTTAATTTCCTAAAACTTTTTCTGATATTTTCACATTTCTGGAAATAAAAAAAAATACAAAGAGAATAGTTTAGTGCTGGAATGTTGGTTCCTCAACGGTTCGTTACTCGCGGAAATATTTACTCTGCACGTCTAGCACGACAGCGCACAAGAGTTGCGTCGCCCGCGAGATAGATTGCCCGTCTTTTTCTAACTGTTCGTTCTAGAAAGAGACGGCTAATCTATCTCGCGCGCGACGCGACTCTTGTGCGCTGTCGTGCTAGCCGGGCTGGTTAAACTCTGGAAATTGCCGGCGTCACCAGTTTTCCCGGACCGGTACAACTTACTTATAGATCCTTAAAAAACAGGTTTGCTATACAAATAAAATAAATAAATAAAAAATAATCTATTTCAAAATCAACCTTAAATTCAATGGGTTAATTTTTAGACACGCGTTCAACGTCTGTTCAACTTTTTTGTAATAACACCTTAAATGTTTCTTTCCCTACTTTATTTTGTTACGACGGATGTTTAAAAAAGAGGTTACTTCTCACTTTTTGTCTTTAGATCATGATTACATTTAAGAGTTTTTAATGATTCACGGTTAAGTTCATTCGAAATATTATAAACGGGATGTGAACCGCGATTACCTTTATTGAGCTCCCGATATTTCGATACATTTATTTATTTTTATTTATTTATTTATTTATTTATTTGTCTACCCGTGATCATGATACATGCAACTGTATCGAAATATCGGGAGCTCAATAAAGGTAATCGCGGTTCACATCCCGTTTATAATATTTCGAATGATTACATTTTTTCCGAAGCAAACTAACGTATGCAACATCACAAAACTACTCATTTTAAAACAAGTACCTGGATTAGTTGTTAATGTTTTTACAATTATGAAACCCAGCTAGATCGATTTATCGCCCCCGAAACCCCCTGCATACTAAATAATTATCATGAAAATTGTTGGTGCCGTTTCGAGATTCAGATTATATTATGTATACTTACATTATTATGTATACAAGAATTAAAATGAACACAAAATATTTACCTTGCTACTCCGCTACTTAAGCAGCGCTTCTTAAGTAGCGGAGTAGCAAGGTAAATATTCTTCAATACAGTTGCTCAAAAAGTGCCCTTTTTTTGGCTGTTTTGCGTGCGAAAAGTTCGTTTTTGCGCACTAGTGCGATTTACTTTTCCATTTATTTTTTTAATTTGTATTTGTTCCAATTCACGACTACTTACCAAAGAGTTAATTATAATGCTAGTCTTACCAAGACGTAATAAAAATAAAAACCTATTATCATGATGTAAAAATATCAAAATATTGAGATTTTATATTTTATTACTTTAGCCTTTTCATCATTATTATTAAAAAATATTGAATTCCTAAAAACAGTTCTTATTAAGGTGTCTGAATGGAACGGAATTTTAGCTGCCGTAACGCCTGTCACATATTTTTTGATGCCCTATTTTTTATATTTTGTGAAGATTTCGTGGAAAAATCCATTTAAATCGTTGCTCGAGCAGAAAGGGCGTATGTTAAAAACGTCAAGTATTAGCGAAATGACGTCACTGCCTGTGGTTCGTACACTTAAAAAAACGTTGAAATAATTACATTAATTGACCGACAAATCCTGTGTGCTTAAATAGTTTGACAGTGAATGCAGTTGTCAATGTCGATGAAAGTCAAAACGAGCTGACAGACTCAAACAGAATACCTCACGAAAAATATGGTTTTAAATGGAAACTTGCAAAAACATAATCATTATTGCCCGGCAAACAGTTATTTAGTGTTCCCGATGGCAACAAAGCCGAGTGGTGTGCGAATGAATTAACCGTCAGCTATCAGCAGTGTTGTGTTGTGAAAGTTGTAAATGTCAAACGGAAACCCGGAAGACAAGGTTTTTTATGATGGCAGTATTAGACCGGCCCTTGGACGTCATTTCCCGTTTTACATGTTTGAGAGAGAGAGAGAGAGAAACATTTATTTACACACATTCGATACACGTAGATTTAAAAATATAAGAAATACAATATACTTATGAATAGTACCGATATGGTGTAAAATGGGCCCCACTCAGCATAATGTTGCGGCAGACCGCAACGCTGTTTTTCAGTGGGACCCAGATAAATTTAAAGACTAAACACAAAAAACAAAAAACACATACACTGTGGCGACACGAACGCCAGTGGCAAGCACTTCACTAACAAGCTGCCAAATATACGGAAGTTTGCTAATTTTTCCAAAAACTATTGTACAAAAAAATCCAAAAATATTTTTTTTGTGTTCTACAAGCATTTCTCTCGAAATGGTTTTTGATTTATGGAAATTAAAAATTTTGAAATATTGTCAATAATTTTTGTGGATTAGCCAACTAAAACACGAATAATTTGGGTCAGTCCTATTTTTTGTTGGGGGAAGCAACATAATTTATTCAAATTAATTAGAGATGTCTTACTTGAGCATCCACAAACGGCACGTCGACTCGTCTTAGCACGTTGCTGCTTTTGGAAACTGTCGTGTTGATAGCACCCCAACCTGCCACTGTCATGTATAAGTTCCTCGGAGGATGAATAGTAATGTCAAATGAAAGCAGGCAAATAGGACGAATGAAGTCTGAAAAGTAATATTAAACCCTATTGTTACCTTATTACTTCTGTATACCTTTTTCTGTTTTGATTGTTATATGTGGTGTTCAATAAAGAGTTATTGTATTGTATTGTATTGTAAACTTTAAATGCAAAAATGACATAGGTACACTGTACATGAATAGGAGCCATGCCCGACATAATTATTCCTAATCAATCAGTGGTTATCAAGGTGAGCTCAAACGGACAGCTAACCATGAACTCGACCACGACGAAGATCTGGAACCAACTTCCTGCTGCAACATTCCCTGAGCGGTACAATTTAGGGACCTTTAAAATCGATCCTTCCTGTTCTTGAAAGGGTCGGCAACGCACCATTGATTCCCCAAATCTTGCAGGTGTCCATGGGCGATGGTGATGACTTTCCATCAGGTGACCCGTCTTTGGCTCGTTATTGATTTTCGAAACATGTCGGGTAGGTAAGTACAGGGAGCGTGCGAAGTGTATCATTATAGTGGGGGTATAGAAAACGATCACAACGCATACTGTGGCAGATTTTTGCAACAATAGGGGCTTAGTGAAACTTTAGCTTATCACAAACTGAATTCTAAAATAAGTAAGTCACAAATGAAACGCACGATTTGAATTTGAAGACTTCTTGACTAGGTGGCTTATATCGAAGATGCTTGAGACAAACACCTAATCAACTCATAAATAAATATAATTTAGGTTCTTCATGCAGAATTGGTACATGGACATTAATGAAAGGAAAAAATATGACAATTCATTCAAAAAATGAACGTTTCGCACCAGCCGTTATTGTCTTAAGTCCAGCGCTTCATCGTGTAGGTTGTAACAGGACTGTATACGTAATGAGGAAGAAAATAATTTTATGATGAAAAGAAACGATTTTAAATGAGAAAACACCAACTCCAAATTTACTGTTCTATTATTGGTCTGTGGACTTGCACAAAAACTGGCATGCGAAAACAAAAATCAACATAAAAAATAAAACAACGTACCTAAGAAAAAATAGAGTTAAGTACTCAACATTACATTTATAAATCGGGATGGAGAAAAAACTGTACATTAAAGAAATTTGACAAAAAACAATGTATATGTAGTAGAAACGGATCATATAATGAACGTGGTCAGAATTAATGTCTTGGTTTTAAATTTTTTGTCAGTCTGTCTGTGTTTTTTTTACAAACTCTGCAAAAACTACTAGGCATAAACGAAGTTTCTTAACACGGATGCTGATTTCGATCCCCAGGTAAAACATCTGCCTGGAAGATCTCTATTGTGGCCTCTCCCCACAACTCTTTGTTCACTTTTATTTGCAGCGAAATAAGCACACTATTGTTAATGTATTTTATTACCTGTATAAGGAACTGTTATTCTCATTCTTATCAAAGCAATATCATTTTCGTGAAATTCATAATTCGGATGCAGTGTAACTTTCTCAATAGGAATTGAAATAGCACCATTATTGCAGATTTTTTGACCTGGTTTCACTTCAACACAGTCTTTTCCTTCATTGCTTGTTTCATAATCGCCAAGACGAATATTGATGCTGAAAAACGTAATAACAATGGTGACGTGGGTTACTACCAGTAGGCGTGTTGTGGAAGGTCACCAGGGAAGCCGCGATAGGCAGAGGGAAGGTGACGCAACACTAATTTGTACGCGCTGCCTACTTTAGCGACCTTCCTTCTTTATGGCACTTTTGTAAGCTAGTCATTGATCTATGCAGAAGCATTTCTACATCGATTGCGTGGTCTTTTGGACAGTCATAAGAATCTCGAAAAGAACCTAGGCCGGTAAATGAGCGCTGCGCTCAGGAGCACTTCCTCGCAAGTATTACACGGACTCAGATGTCTTGCAATATGGACCACTCAATCGAGGGCAAGACACCAAACATCTGGCTCTGTGTAATGTCTGCAACCAAATGTGTCAAGTTATGATGATCTCACGGTCAAATAATGTGACTGTCAACTTAATAATATTAAATTTTATGTATTTGCTTTGGGCGACGATTGATCATCGAAAATGGCTCGCAGTGGAAATTTCGGCCACATCTCTCGTAAAGATCAAGAGGATCTAGAAAAGCTGCTGGTGAAGGGCAAGGTAAAGGGTAAAAGGCTAAGGCGTACCCTAAAAAGATGTTCAGATCAAATCTCCGAAAATCTGGGGATGTCAATCGGTACAATGGTCCACCGCACGAGAGTCAGAAGCGAATGGAGAGAGATTGCAGATGGCATTTCACAATATTAACGAGAATTATGAAGATATGCAAATATTATTTTTACTACTCGCACCGTAAAAATCGTAGAATAAAATGATATAACAACCATACAATACGTAATTTAACCCTTGAAAAAGCGCGAATAAAATGATAATCGACTTTATAAAATCTTAGATGATGATCGATTTCCACCAACTTCTAATTTTTTTAAATAACTACATTGTAGTATATGTATGGCGTGGGCGGTCAGTGACACTAAAATAGAAGAATTCTCAAAAAAATTGCTTTCCGTAATGCTGACTATCATCAGTAGGCATACGTCCACTTGTTTAGAAGTAATTGGCAAAAATGAGTTTTTTATTTTTCCTGAAAAGTTGCGTTTTTGCGATTATCATTTTGTTCTCCGGGGGCAGACATTTGTCGAGGCCACAATCCTCAACATTGGGGGACTGATTAAAGAGATTGTCAAGACAGATTTGTTTTGGGATAGATTGAAACAAAAAAAAACTTACGGTACGGTCACGGTACCATTTGAAGGGTCGACGAGTCTTTCAAAACACTGTGCAGCAGACATAACATAACGCCCACTGATCAAAATGGCGCTGCAAGAGAAGTGGGTTCTATGTTCTACTAGAGCCATCCATGGGTATTCATCAATCTCGGCTATTGAAGTATCTGAAACCAAAGTTTTACTAACATTATTTTTTCACTTATTAATCTCAAAGTCCTCAAATAATCATAATAATCTGCGCAACAAAATTTTGAGATTTCACGAAAGATTGATTTTAGTTAAACATAGTTTTAAATTCGTGTTTTTTTCTGAAAATGAATGAAAATTGTCTTACGTAACATACAACCAAACATTGTAATTGAAATAACTGGGGGATAAATATAAACTCAATTCAGCAAATAAAACTTTGAAATAAAATGTTAAGTGATTGTAACTCTCTGTTAATAAGATCTTTTTTTTCTTAGTTTTTTTTTTAAATTTAACGTACTTTTTCTCAATGAACTCCCATTGGCAAGGCCGCAACATCCACTTTTAGGATCTGGAGGAACGTCAGATAAAGCGCATTCTTTGGCAGAACCTGGAAATAGAATGTGTCAAAAACTAGATTAGTATTTGCCACATAGCAAAGGCAAAAAAAAGTACTTAATAAATAAGTTCATGTAAACTAACACTATATTATTATTACGGACTTTGTCTGAAATAAAAGAATATTATTATTACTATTATTGTTAATAATAGTAAGAGGAGGATCTTTTTTAACTTTAGGGATTTCTTTCTTTTGATCCTCAATCAGACATTGAAGAATATCATCCGAAGACATCACCATTGTCGTAGTAATTTTTAAAGATTTACTCATATTAAATTTAATAGTGTATCCACACATAGGTATACAGAAGTATATCTCCCTTGTTGCCAATATTATTGAGCATAATATCCCCTATTCTTTAAAAAAAAAAATGGACAGGACAACTTATGAGTGTTCATTTTTGTACTTTTTTTTTGTTTAAATTATGATCTCAAAAATTTTACGATACGAAGAAACTTTGTAATAAAGTTCTCATTTTTTTCACTGCACGTCATTAATCACAAACAGGCCATTGAAAATTAAATTATTAATAACTAATTATGCATACTTATTCCACACAATGTCACACAAACAGTAAACAGACAACGATGCATGGCTTCAGTGAGAGCATTAAAACATCCTTACTAAACAGATCTAACAATCAAAATAACCTATAATCTTAAGATCATTTTATAAATTCGTACGACTCGACCAATGTAAATATGCAGGTGATATGAATTGAAACATATTATCTGAGGTCTAAAATTATGATAGCGTAGTTTATAAAAACAAAATTGGTACAAGAAAAACCAGTTACTATAGTTGATACTAGTTATAGATATGAGCACAATCTTGACAGGGAACATGCGCAAACAACAAGTGGCAGCACTAAACCGACAAAAGAAACACTATGTCAACGATAGAGGACTCTTTTCAGAACTGTCATTGTGCTGTCAATAATAAAAAGTTAGCACAACTAGGGCACAATAGGTACAAAAATAAACTGCTACTACCTAAGTCAAACTTAGCCATGTTTAAAAAGGGTCCACAGTATAAATGTATCCAAATAGCAAACAACATCCCGGAATCCATCAGAAACGAATCACGAATAACTATATATAAGAATAGGTTAAGGACATTTTTAATTGAGAAATGCTATTATACGGTCAACGAGTTTTTAAACGATGAGACTGCAAGATATTATGAGTAAATTCAACTAAGACTGAAATTTTTGAATTTAAATCTTGACATTTTATTACTATGAATTATATATTATTATTATTAAATTATTAATGTAATGGTTGACATGCGGATTTTACCTATTTCATTTTACACTTTTTATTTAATTGTCTTTATCTTTTTTATAAAACTCCTTGACATAAATATTAGCTAATTTAAATTTAATTTAATGAATACGATATAATTGCATGATTTAAATTAACATATTAGGCAACTATTGTCATTTAAATTTTGTATTCCTAGATTTTAGTGATAAATTGTTATTGTTATTGTTATTGTGTGCCCTTGCAGGGCGTCATGGACCGACTAATTTATGCTTAACACCTTTTAATATAAATGTACATGACATTACAATCTAATAAATAAAATAAATAAATAAACAAGAAACGTTTCATGCAATGATATTAGTGGTTTGGGGTACGAGTCGGGTTACCTCCACGCGTGAACAAGAACTGCGGTTCGTTTTCGGATCCGTCCGGGGGGAAGAGCAGTGCTTGGTCCGGTGCACCCTGGGCAACGGCTAATGATTTCCTGGCAGTATCTGAGGGATATCATTGACCGTTGGCTAAGAGCCCGACAGGGGGGGAGGGGGTCTTTGACTGTGTTACCGTACAACGTTGCCGACATTTTGTCACAAGATTTTATAATTAAATTTTTTAACCCTGACATTGGCGAAGTTGTCGTCGCTATAACGAATTGTAACGCCAGAAATAAAAGAAGAAGAAGAAGATTTGTGGTTTCATGTGTATTTTTTACATGATAATTAGTCCTATCAAAGAATCGAGATTTTTTTCCCGATTTTGTATTTATTTTTACAGTTTACCCGTTAGTTAGGCCTGGATTATATTTCTAAACAATACTAACAACTAGAACAGATGGAAAAATCCGAAAAGTTTAGTGCGTAAATGTGTTTTTCATGACAGCGTCACTATATATAAAGTTATTCTATTGTGGGGAGCTTTTTAGGTAGGGGCTGGAATGGGAATTGACTTTTCGGATTTTTCCATGTGTTTTAGTTGTCTGTATTGGTTATAGATGATCAAACGAACTTAACAAGTGAAGTTCGATCGCTATTATATGAGTCTCTTCATTCGAAGATATAGTGATTTAAACAGGTAGTCCCTTAAGCCTACAGGCAACATTGCACGTCTTTAAAAGTATCTCAATAGTAAAAAAAAAAAAACAACTTCCGGCGCCCACTCACTCCAACCGGGTCGCCGTTACAGGCTTCATTTTTTCAGAGTCATAACTTTCTCTATAATGGGTGTATAATAATAATAGGTACTAAGGGAGGGAGGGTGATTCGTATATCTTCGAATGAAGAGACTCATATAATAGCGATCGAACTTCACTTGTTAAGTTCGTTTGATCATCTATTATATTTCGTCGCTTCATTCTTCGATATAGTGATTTAAACAGGTAGATATTCAGAGAGGAAAGTTTTGTAGCTTAGTAAATAATATACCTTGACTTGGTCTTTCGATTTATTTGATTAATCTTAAACTAAACAATGTAGTTATCTTAACTTTCGAATCACATGTTAACAAAACAATTTTAACCTCCTATTAAATTAATCATACTGATTTTTAAATTGTCTGCTACCTTAATTAGTAGTTGACAAGCAAACTGATCTGGCGAAGTGGTCTTCGTCTACTACGGATCGATGGTAGAATCTAGCGAAAGCGCTGGACGTAAGTACTGGTCCAACCCGCAGCCTTGCGAATGACGTCAAGGCTGACGCCGGCGGCGGCGGCGCGGGAGGTGGCGGCGTGCCGCGTGCTGTGCGCGCTGAACACGCGCACGTCCACGCCGCTGTCCAATAACACTTGTTTTATCCATCGACTGATGGTTTGACTCGTAGCAGCTTTATGTGGTCGTTTGTGGGTCAATATGAGTAACCCTCTTCTATCAGACCTTAAACTTTCTGTTACGAAAATGTAGTCCTTAAGGACCGTAGCGGGACATATACTCGGGTTTTCTCGAAAATACGGTAAATGTAAAATGGGTTGATCTCCCCCTGGAGCAGAATTTTTAATTATGTCTGCTATTAATATTTTTATTCCCGTTGGGGTTTCTAGTATATTTTCTAATTTAATTAGTGAAAAAGTTTGAACCCTATGGCCCGAACAGAGAGCTAACAGAATAACTAACTTTTTAGTTATTTTTTCAATAGATACCTCTTTGTTCGGGTACCACGAGGCTATGTGGTTTAGGACCAATTGTGGGTCCCACGTTTGGGAGTATTTTGGTCTATTAGGCCTTAGCTTATAAGCGCCTTTAAGCAAACGCTTTATACAGTCGCTGGAACCGACTTCATTGCCGAGAAGTAACGACAGTGCAGAACGGTGGTTGTTTAAGGTACCGTATGAACACCCCTTGCCAAATTGTTCTGTCAAGAATGACAGTACTGAAAGGACCGACAGTTCGTAGTAATTTAATTTATTGACCGAGCAAAATTCCCACCAGAGCTTTATGGATACGTTGTACTGCTTTAACGTGTTATTGGATAGCGACGCCACCATAATGTCAAGCGCCTCTAGCGGAGCTCCGCGGCGAACGAACGCTGCCCGGACAGCCTCGCGGCAGCCAGGGTAAGGCTCGCGTGTAGGGGGTGGTACTCCCTGAAATGAGACCGTAACAAATATTTACTTGGGTTAAAGAAAATTATATCTGATACTAATAATTTTTGTAGGAGAGGAAACCACGGCTGAGACGGCCAGTATGGAAAAACCAGAATCCCGTTTGCTTTGTCATCTATGATTTTTCTTAAGCATTTTAACACAGGAGAGAAAGGTGGAAACGCGTAAAAGTATTTGGACTTCCAATCAAAAGTAAACGCGTCCACAGCTATCGCGTCGGGGTCTTGTCTCCAAGACACGAAGACCTCACACTTGGCAGTGGTGCGAGAAGCGAAAAGGTCGATTTCGGGGCTTCCTAGCTCTTTTACAATTGTTTTAAAGGCTCGCTTGGACAATTCCCATTCGGTATCGGGATTTATTTTTCTCGATTCCGCATCAGCACAATTGCTCTTAGTGTTAACGTAAGATGCAAACAGCCAGATATTCCGTTTTTCGCACCACTGCCAGATGGAGCGGAATAAATCATTTAGGTGGGGAAATTGGATCCCACCCATGCCATTCACGTAACTTATCGCTGTGGTATTGTCAATGCGCAATAAAATGGCACAATTAGTTATATTTTGTGTGAAACTTTTTAAACCCAAAAATACAGCAAGTAACTCTAAATAGTTGATATGGTGTTCTTTTTCAGCGTCCTTCCACTTGCCGTTAACTTTTTTGTCTTGGCACACCGCGCCCCAGCCTGTCCTGGAGGCATCGGTATAAATTTCTAATTTGAATGTTTCATTTCTCATGAAATTGGTAGCTGTATGAATATTATCTATCCACCACTGTAAATCGTTTAAGATAATATTTGGCAGATTTATTTTTGCCTCGTAATTATCGTTGTGTTGTTGCAAGGCGAGAAATTTTTGCCGTTCTAAAATTTTTGTGTACAGCCAACCATACTTGACGGCAGGGCAGGCCGAAATTAGAACACCTATCAACTGGGCGAATTCCCGAATGGTGCATTTTGGGAGGTCCGAAAACCTATGTAACGTTTGCGCAATTTTATTGCGCTTTTCAATCGGCAGAGACATTGTCAAAGTTTGTGTATCTAAACTAAAGCCTAGAAATTTACATTGTGTTTGAGGTATCAATGAACTTTTATCAAAGTTAATTACAAATCCGAGGGATTGTAGCAAATTTAAAGTGTTATTCACATTATTTAAGCAATCTGCGTAATCATCTCCTATACACAAAATATCATCTAAGTATATAACGGATTTAAAGCCACGACCTCTTAAATTAGCTACGACCTCCTTCATTATTTTGGTAAACACCCAAGGTGCTACTGACAAGCCGTACGGCATAGCGTTAAATTCGTACGTATCTATTGCACTTGAATCACTAGCTTGAAACTGAAATCGCAGGTATTTTCTGTCAGTAACATCTATGGGTATGAGTAAATAGGCTTCCTTTAAGTCGATGGTAGCTAGAAAGCTATCTTTCGGTATTAATTTGCAAGCGGTTCGATAGTCTTCCATCTTAAAGTGCAATTTTGAAATGGATTTATTAAGATTCTTTAAATTGAAGATAAACCGTTTTCCCCCATTGGGTTTTGGAGCTAAAAATATACTAGATATGTATTGATCTTTAGCCGGGGTACATGGCGAAATCGCACCTAGATCTAATAATTGATTTATTGCTATAACCATATCGTGACTTTCGTCCGGTGTCCAGTTAGTGTGCGGTACCCTTGATTGCTCCACGGTTTTAGAGAAAGGGATGGTATAGCCATCTTTTACCCAGCGTAGAACACACTTATTTTGTGTTATATTTAACCAATTATTGTAAAAGAAGCTAATTCTACGTGCGTGTACCTGCGTCATTGTGGCGGTGGTCGTGGCTTGTACTGGGCGGCTGGCTTCGCCGGGGCCGTCGTTGGGTTGTAGGTCCGCTGGGCTTGCGGCACATTCTTGTAGCCGCCTCGTCCACCTCGGTTCGACTGGTAGCGAGGTGGACCCCTCCAGTTTCCCTGGGGAGTCGAGCGCATGGTGGTTGGTTGAGAAGCTACAGTGGTAGCCTTTGGATTAGTCACGTTTTTCTTTATTTGAAGACCTTGTCTTGTTATAGCTTGGCTAGCTTTGATTTTTTCCGACAATGAATTGCCGAATAAAGTCTCGTCTCGCTCCGCGTCTTGGATGACATGGAGAAATTTTTTCTCTAAGCTAGGAGTTATTAATTTAATTCTGTCTTTAGTCCAGGAGTAATGGAGGTCGGTCAAAATTCGACAAGCATCGCTTAGATGTTTCAAAGCTTGTACTTTGTTGTCGCTGCTAAGCAGTACATCCATGCCTCGGTTCACCGCGGTGACTCCTGCGCCGAGCTGTTGTTTTTACTTTAAAGTTAAAACCATTTAACTTTTTGTCACGACCTCTAACGAGCTCCGAAATGGCGGCAGACATTTCTGCGTTAAGCTTAGGTGACTGCAGAAGCTTGCAGTTGTCAGGTACTAAGTACTGTTTCATTAAATTATCTTTATTGTCCTTGGACAATCCTTTTTTCAAAACGGGTAGCCATAACTTTGCTAGGCTCTCATGTATTGTCTGACCGTATTCTGGCGTGTCAGAGGTGGATTCACCTAAAGCTTGAAGTAACTCCGGATCCAAGCCCACTTCCTCAGAAGAAGGGGCAACTTCCTTAGAAGTAGACGGCACCGGTTCCGGGTCTATTGTGTTGTCCGGACCCTGGGTCCCTTCCTGGTCTATGACAGGCTCCGATGTATGTCCATCAGTAGGTTGGGCATCATTATGAAGGTCGTTGGTGTCTTCTTGACCGTTATTCGCATCTAAAATGCGAAAACATAGATTATTTTTTATGACCATTAAAAGAAAACAAAATGTAGGGTAGTTTTGCATTTCATGCTGACTAGCCATTTCGTTAAAATAACGATCTCAAAAATAGACTACGCATATTTTTTTTTATCGTGGGTAGTTCGCGACTACCGGTCTTATCGCAATTGACTCGCAATCAATTGTAATTTTTAATGGATTTGGTACCAACATTTAAATTAGCCGTAGTAACAGCGTGAACTACTTAGCTATACACAATGTGGTTAGCTCGCAGCTAAACACGTAAGATTGACTCGCAGTCAATCCTAAAATGTGTATATTTTGCTAAGTAATGATGAAAATAATTGCTAATAAGCAATAGGTTTTAAACAGAATGAAAATAAGATTCATAGCCACAAAGCGGTTAATTTACCTTGATTGTTGGCTTCGCTGGAATCCGAGCATGATGATATGACCCGTACTCTTTTACGAGTACGTGTCCTTTTTTCTTCTAACTTTCTTATTTTTGAATTTAATTTTTCAATTTTTTCGTCGATGCTGCGTTTAGGCATTTTTTGAAGAACGAGTGCGCGCGTTGCCTGCACGAAAAGGAATGAAGCCTGTAACGGCGACCCGGTTGGAGTGAGTGGGCGCCGGAAGTTGTTTTTTTTTTTTTACTATTGAGATACTTTTAAAGACGTGCAATGTTGCCTGTAGGCTTAAGGGACTACCTGTTTAAATCACTATATCGAAGAATGAAGCGACGAAATATAATTTATAAATATGATAATTAGCAAAAAATATGGCTGCATTACTCTCCACGTTACTACACTGCCGCAAGCACTGCTGATGGCGGCGTATCCGGGAAGATCTTGCACGAACTCCTACACCCGCCCTTGTATTATTACTCTATTGGCGAATTTCTCTACGCTCTGATAAAACGTTGGTTACTTGGTAGCACACTAGCTCACTAAAGATAGGGGCGTGCCCCGGTCATTCTTCAGCTTTTTGCTCACCGTTCTTTTTGTGCCAGTACGGGGTATAAGGAGTAACGATAGCAGAACGGTATGAATTATTTTAGTCTTGTTCTACCAAAAACTTATTTTTCAAGTGAGATGTATCGGCCTATGAAACTTGTTGAACACTTAAGGCGCTGTCAACCGAATGACCTTGAGCAGCGCCACTCTTCACACATACGGTTCACGTGCCTGTTAGTGTAAGAGAAGAAATTATTCCGGCAGCGTAGCGCGCGTCCTATCTTGCAAATAAGACACAAGTGTGAAATATGACTCGTTAGCGGTTTAGATAAGAATATGTTGACTTCATCTTTTTAATTAGGTACGTCGAAAAAATGAAAACAGACCCGTTTAATGATGATTTTAAGACTAATCCTTGCAATTATTTTTTATCGAGCCGATTTCGTTCAATTATATGTATATCGAGTCCGTCCACGGTCTTTTAAATATTTATGATGAATATTAAAAAAAAAATTGATGTGCTAGAATAAATAGTTTTTCTTAAAAAAGTGCTTAAATAACATCAATTTCAACAAAATTAGGTGTAGTCAGCCTCTTGTTTTTTTCTTTGTACGGCCATCCAAATGAGACCCTGGGGCACTAAAACTGTGTAACCTTATCGCAATATTGATCAGCTTGTCGATTCTGTCTGTCAGTGTCAAACTACTACGACGTTGATTGGAAAAATGTTTTAAAATGCCTAGGGTTCCGTCTGCCTGAGTGTACAACTGAGGGGCTACTCCGAAATTCGTTTTTCGAAGTTGGTATCATACCATCCCTCTCACTCTCAAATGAATTCCTATTAGTGTGACCGGAATGGCGTTACACGGACTTCAAAAACCGAATTTCGGAGTATAAGGCCTGTAGGTAAATGCGAATTGCAGCCCTCTCGCTAGGGGGGCCCGGCGGCTACAAAAGCTAAACAAATATAGTTGTATTTCTAAACAACACTGAATACAGCACCTGGTAACCTGCTATGGGTGGTATAGCGGTATAGCACGCATCTTGGAATGATGAGGATCCGGGTTCGATTCCCGGCCATAACTTTATTTGTCTTTCAGATTTTTCTGTTGTGTTCTTATTTTCATTGTCATTCAGACATTTAATTTCTAAAAAAAAGTAAGACAATAAATTCGATACGTAGGTAACTGGTTGCCTGAAATAACACATAGGCTACTTTTTATCCCAGCTTTTCAATGAGATGGAATAGTCATTATAATTATGTATTGTAATAGTAATAGAGATAATGCAACAACATAGACATTCATTTAAAAACTCAAAGAACACAAGTGCATTGACATAAACGTATCAGCTCAAAGAGCTGCTAGTGTATTATTTTAAATAATAATAATAATAATAATAATAATAACATTATGCTGCGTGGGGTCCATTTTACCCAATATCCGTACTATTACCGTAGGTAGTACTGTTCGTTGCCTTTTTACTTTATTTCTCTTAAATGTATTGTATCTCTTTCATTTATGTATCGAAGGTGTGTAAATAAATGATTCTCTCTCTCTCTCGAAATTAAGTATTTTTATTATCTCGACCGTCGGAATAGCACAAGCAATAATGACACTTATTACTCCGGTATTAGGACGCGTTCCGCGCTGATGGCCTCTTGATGATCGTGAATATGGCTGTCACACGCAAATCACGCTATACGTCATTTTAGGCATCGTGACATTTTACAAGAATTATATACCTAATCGGGGTCAAAAAAACCGGGACACCTCCCGTTGAAAGTTGCATGAAAAGTGACTCATTTTTTTGCTCCTTGAGAACCTATTTTACAAAAATATTATGATGTATACAAGGGGCATTACCATGAGGTCGTAAGGCGCTGTCAACAGCAAATGACCTTGAGCAGCGCCACTCTTCACACATACGGTTCGCGTGCCACACCATTGAATTTCTTCGCAGATGTGTGAAGGTTTCCTCACGATGCTTTACCTTCACCGAAAAGCTCATGGCAAATTACAAGTGTAATTTTCGCACGTAAATTCCGAAAAACTCAGAGGCGCGAGCCCGGGATTTGAACCCACGACGCTCTGCTTGAGAGGCCACAGGTCAAACCACTAGGCTACCACGGCTCTTTACCGCTAATATACTAACGGACACGGTTTTTTGCGGGTGGTAGGGCCTTGCGCAAGGTCCATCCGGATTGCTACCATCATCTTACTCGTTAATCCTGGCGCTAAGCAGCAGTGCTTGCACTGCTGTGTTCCGGTGTGGAGAGTAAGACAGCCGGGGAAATTACGGGCACAAGAGGCATTTCATCAAGTCTTCTAGGTTGGCAACGCATCTGCAATCCCTCCGGGGTTGCGGGTGTCTATGGGCAGTGGTGATCGCTTACCATCAGGTGACCCTCTTGCTCGTTTGCCTTCCTATTCACATAAAAAAAACCGATTACTTTTCATACAACTTTCTATGGAATGTGGCCTCTTATTTTTGCTCTTTAGTGTATATCCAAAGGACCAAAGTAAAACCCGCACTGCATGTTTCCAACAAATTGGCCCTCCCGAAGCTTAAATGTTTTAAAGCGACTTTCGACAAAATAATAGCTAACGCGTGCGAATTTATGAGTCGAGATAAAAATGTGACTTCCCCGACCTGACAGAGATTAATCTATCCCAAGTAATATACGATATGCGGCACTTTTAAAAGGTGATTTTTTATTTTACACTAGCTTCTGCTCGCGACTTCGTCCGCGTAGAATTAGGTTGATGAACTAATGTTTCTAGTTAAAATTATTAACGATGCAACTCTACGCAGCTACGACCTGTGTCATGTTTGTGGCTATCCCGCGGGAACTGTTCAATTTTCCGGAATAAAAAGTAGCCTATGTGCTATTCCAGACTTTTATCTATCTATGTGCCGAATTTCATCCAGATTAGTTGGGCCGTTCTGGCGTGATTGAGTAACAAACAATCATCCATCCATCCATCCATACTTTCGCATTTATAATATTAGTTAGATTAGATGAACATAAAGTTTACTATCAACGGCTATATCATCATACAAAGCTGTGTGCTTCCATCCGTGTCAATAGATTCATACATACATACCGTCACGTCCAACGGCGAACCAACGTCGTACTCACACGACGGTGTACGACGTTGGTTCGCATGTGCATCGGTTGTGCTCTGACTTTGAGAATGATCCCGTAGAGGGATCGAAACGCGCGTCAGTGTTTGTGTGGTGATAGGATTAATTAAGTTTGTGGGATTTGTGTGCGTTTTGTGTGGCAGTAGTGGTGGGAGGGCTTGCATGCAAAACGTATATATTTCGCACAAGCTTGGTTATCTTGCACGTAAGTAGCGGAGTAGCAAGGTAAATATTTTGTGTTCATTGAAATGGACCTCCGCAAAGTAACGCCTGATTCAATAAAATATGTATGTACAAATATTGAAACACTGTTGTTGATATAACCATACATAGTTATGCGAAGTTATTACAACCCGGCTTCATAAATCAATGTGGTTGCACACATTAAATTTGGGGTCACGCTTGAATCAAATAAATCACAACTCAATTTTGGCTATCTTTAGTAAACCTAGGCACGCTATGTTAAAGTTTGATTTTGTAGTTATTTTTTTATTTCCGTAGCAATGCAGTAATCGAAGCTATTTAAGGTGCTGTTCCACTGCCAGCCAGACGAGACGACGATTGGAGTTAACTTACATTATATAAATCACGTTTTTAGGGTTCCTCGGATTCGTCATGTCTGTCTGTCTGTCTGTCTGTCCGTCCGTATGTCACAGCCACTTTTCTCCGAAACTATAAGAGCTATACTGTTGAAACTTGGTAAGTAGATGTATTCTGGGAACCGCATTAAGATATATAGATAAAACAAATAATTTTGCGGGTTCCCCATACTTAGAACTGAAATTGATTTTTTTTTTCATCAAACCCATACGTGTGGGGTATCTATGGATAGGTATTCAAAAATGATATTGAGGTTCCTAATTTCATTTTTTTCTTAACTGATTAATTTGCGCGAGAGACACTTCCAAAGTGATAAAATGCGTGCCCCCCCCCCCCCCCCCCTGTAACTTTTAAAATAAGACAATGATAAAACTAAAAAAAATATATGATGTACATTACGATATAAATTTCCACCCAAAATTGGTTTGAACGAGATCTAGTAAGTAGTTTTTTTTTATTTAGGTAATATTTTTGTCTGTCTATATAAGTAACCAAAATAAAGTGACCTCACACTGCCTACATTTTGCTTAAAAGCAGGGCTCTGCTAACACTGGATTTTATAATAACTTAGCGAATTTGTACGAACCCTCAGTGCGCGAGTCCGACTCGCACTTGGCTGGTTTTTTTTCCTTACGGGGTAGACAGATCAAGGTAGCCTAAAATTATGGAACAAAAAGGGATCCGGCTTCTTCGGATCGTAGAAGACCATCGGAGGAATGAGCGAAAAACTTAGGAATCATGTTGTAATCGATGCGTGTATACGTGGCGGCACGTAAGTCTAGCGATGACGAGTCACGTGGAGGGGATCTGCGCACCCACGGATACCGTATTTTATACTTCTGCGCATACAAGGTCATCGCTAGGCTTACGTGCCGGCACTTATAGTTTGCTTCACCTTTGCGCCCACAATCATGCTAAACGTGGCCTTTAGGTCTTATCACCTTAGGCTCTGTCTACCCCGTATGGGATAAAGACGTAATTTATGTTTGTATGTATGTATCAACTAATGACTATCTATCTAATCTATCTAAATAGCCTATTTCGTGACCCACTGCTGGGCAAAGGTCTCTCCTCTTCTTCGCCAATCTTCCCTATGGTCCACGTGTTCCTGCCATTTCCTTAGATAATAATCCAGGTCGTCCTGCCATCTCCGTTTTGGTCTGCCTCTGTTCCTATATCCGTCGTCAACTAATGACTATACCTAACTTAATACAGAATTTGAAAAGGATTTTGCCGAGGCCGCTGCCTCGTTGGAAGGTGCCCAAAGTCTACACCTTTGAAAGTAGCCTAAATGTCTGTTTTATTTTATTTTATTGTCTTTATTGGGGAAAAAAACAGATACAGACACAATTTAAAAAAAATAAACTATTAAGAACATAATGCAGGAAACTTAGCCTATACCCTAAAACAATTCCCACTTAGAGTTTGTGGTGTGGTGTGGTGTGTGTTTTTTTTTGTTGCTAGAGCCTGTAGCACAAATACTTATTATTAGCTCTTTTTATTGGTGAAGAATGACCATCAGAGACTGACAGAATATATAAACTATCAATTTTGCGGGTGGTAGGGCCTCGTGCAAGGTCCGTCCGGATCGCTACCACCATCTTACTCGCTAATCCTGCCGCTAAGCAGCAGTGCTTGCACTGTTGTGTTCCGGTGTGGAGAGTAAGACAGCCGGGGAAATTACGGGCACAAGAGGCATTTCATCTAAGGTCGGCAACGCATCTGCAATCCCTCCGGGGTTACGGGTGTCTATGGGCAGTGGTGATCGCTTACCATCAGGTGACCCACTTGCTCGTTTGCCTTCTTATTCACATTAAAAAAAAAACTATCAATAAAGTTATCCCTTAATAATACTTTTTTGCCGACGAAAAAAGTGCGCATGACGCCTCCTTTCGGCTTAATGCTCTAAGGACTGACCCAAAGTGCTTGCTTTCTGTATGATAATGAAATATGTCTAGAGGGCAAGTACCGGCCAAAAGGAATATGTTAATGTTAAACATTTTTGAATATTTCTCAGCGTACCTTTTTCTGATCCTTCCTTTGATCGGATGGGAAGACAGGTTCTTTGTACTCTGAGATTATTGGGGTTTAAGAAATTGTTATTGGTTCGTCCATCGATCGGTGTGTGACTTTACAGTGCGCTTAGTGTAAGTTTTCGGTCACAAAATACGTCTCGAACGCGTTTGCTTTCAAATGTCAAATACTATGGGAACAGTTTGTTGCCTTTTCGATCCGCAAGTGGCGCTGCCGATTTTTTCATAGTAATTGAGACGTTTGCGTGAACGCATTCGAGACGTTTTTATATACGAAAACTTACACTAGAGGATCAGTACGCTTAGTGTAAGTTTTCGGTCACAAAATACGTCTCGAGCGCGTTTGCGTTCAAATGTCAAATACTGTGAGAACAGTTTGTTGCCGTTTTGATCCGCAAGTGGCGCTGCCAATTTTTCCATAGTAACTTATAGGCGTTTACATGAATTTATCAGAGACGTTATATGCGAAAACTTACACTAGATGATCAGATAGATTGCTGTAAGTAGTGACGGTTCCTCTTGTTCATGCACATTTTTTAACCCCCGAAACAAAATAATTATTTTTCTATGCAAGAAAACTGACTATTCCCGTGTGCTTAATTTACAAGAATAGACCAAAAGTTGTAATAATGTAAAGGAGACATTTATATGCGTCTGTGAAGTTCAGAGATCAGTGAACTTTTGGGGCAGAGTTGAATTTTAAAATAACTTGATCTTTACTTTGAAATCGTGTTTTACAGGGATTATATTTGTCTAGATGCCCCGTGCAAGCTAAACTTAATTTAAAAACCAACAGAAGCAAACGTTGAGCACGTAAGAAAAAGAGTATACAGTATGTAAATTAACGAAAACCAAACCTCCTAACCCCTTAACGGCCAAGTCGTGTGTAGTAACTATACAGCAGCAGTTCTTGTTAAAAAAATATCATTATATATTTAAAATTCGTTACATATACAGGCTGTATCAGATAGCCCCTAACAATAATCAACTGGGGTATATAACCATAGCTACAGAAGCTAAAAAAAAAAATTAAAAAAAAAATTGGAGTAATTTTTTTTTTTTTTTCTATAGGAATGGTAGTATTAACTGCAATCATTCCTAACTGGGTTATATAACCATAGCTATAGAAGCTAAAAAAAAATATTTAAAAAAAAATTGGAGTAATTTTTTTTTTTAATATTTTTTTTAGCTTCTATAGCTATGGTTATATAACCCAGTTGATTATTGTTAGGGGCTATCTGATACACCCTGTAGGTAGGATAACAAAATTTTGTTACAATATTATATTATAGGATGATAACAAAATTCTGTTATGCTTGTAATATTATGCCTTTTAGAGTTATCTGTTGTTTTCGTTTTTGATTGCGATGATTTATTTTATTTTATTTTTCAAAGCGATAGGTACTGCTCGATTTATATAAAAAATCAAAATTGGTTTTGTTAGTGTTAATCTGACTAACATCTTTGCATTCATTTTTAAATTGTATGGAACTCGATGCGCGAGTTCAACTCGCACTTGGCCAGTTTTAAAAATTGTTGTTGGTTTTATTGTGTGTAAAAGATTTTCCTGCTTAAGAACTGAATGCAAAGTTAAGTTTACCAACGAACAAACCGTTATTATTGCACAAGCAATATGGAAATTACACTGTGACATGGTAATTTTAAAGTTTGTGGGTAGCATTTTATAAAGTGGTTACCTTACATACACATTTATTGTAAATATCGTTTCGTGCGGACTAAGACGTGTTTAAGGATAATTTTTTTAATAAATACTTACAGTGCGGAAATAACTTCCATATTAACTTTTAATGATGATTTTGTTAAATTTGTTTCTTATTTCAATATTGTGTTATGCCTCAGGTATGTGTTAACAAAATTTTAAATATTTTTTTTTATCAATTGAAATTAACACTAAAGCTACTTAGCTTAGCCGTTGCTTCTTTTAATGCCATCGTGTACCACAGATTCAGGCAGCATTTTTTTTAAATTTGACATGTCATTGGCGTACTGCTTACTGCCGTACCTATAGAGGCCGCCGAGTGACTGAGTAAAATGTTTTTATTTTTATAAAATATATGGCTCGACGGAAAAATCTGAAACTTTTTTCCATAGCTAAAGATTGTTATTCCTATCAATAGAAAAATCACCAAGCACTTTTAAAATAATCATCCATTCCCAATCGTCGGTGACCAGTGACAATTCAGAGCCTCTAGTGTAAGTTCTAGGCACGGAAAACGTCTCGAACACGTTCGCGTTAACGTTTCAATTACTATGGGAAAATGAACAGCGCCACAAGCGGAACGAAACGACAACTAAAATTTCTCATAGTATTTGACATTGTAACGCAAACGCGGTCGAGACGTATTTTGTGACCGAAAACTTACACTAAGCGTACTGTTTACATTGCAAACTCAACTAGAATCCAAGCATGTTGGCTTCACAATTGACTACGCCTTACATTTTGAATTGTCACAAACATGTCGCCGACATTATGTCAAGTTGATGAAATAGGGGCCTGGTAGTTATAGTTATGAGTGAGGATCACGGAAGTTTAAAACATTATACTATATATTTGCACGACTTTTTAAGTTTAAATGTTTGAAACTATATAATAAATAACATCATTTTTGTACAACATTTACTGCGAATATACAGGGTGTATCAGATACCCCCTAACAATAATCAACTGGAGTATATCGATACCCTAGTTCACACTCGTACTAATTACAAAAAAAAAATTTTTTACTTTTTTATTGCCATGTATATGAAATAAAATTCTGCGTCGTTTGCTTTTATCCGAAATCTGAAAAGCCTTCTCCTTCTATTAAAAACAACGTGACACAATTATACTAAGTGCGACGGATGCGTGTAATATTACACTAAACGCCCATATTTTTTAAAAATGTCATGTACGTATACTTTAAGTGCTTTAAGGTTGATAGGTTTAAATACTTTAAATTCAAAGACATTGTACATTCATTCTAAGAACACTTAATTCCATCGACAAGTTAACTTTTTTGTCTGCGATTATGAATTAAGTAGTTTTAGTACAAAAAAATTGTAACACGTTTGTCATAAGTGCTTTTAATTGACATCGAAGCAGTAACTTTTTAACATGTTAAGCTATTTTAATACAATTTGTTTTGAAATGTATTGAAGATACAATTGTGTTTAGTGTTGATAATTTAATTGTATCCATTATTTTTTACTAAGCTTTTATGCGTTTATGGATTTTAATACGATTTCGTCCAATATAGTAACATTTTGCGAGGATTATTTTCTTGCTAAAATGTATTTTTGATACGTTATTTTTCTTTACTGAATCATACCTACCTAGGTATAGTGTTAATCTACCTAACAGAGGGCGCGGGCGCAGCGCCACGTGCTGCCGCCGGCTTCAAGCAGCACACGGTGTCTTTAATATTATCTGTCTTTGTCGGACACTCCGTCCGTAGGAGCATTTACTATAGATAGACCACCGGACTACTCCCGGTCCCCTTTGTCGTCCTACCCCGCGTCGGTCTATAACTCCCGTCATTGAGCCGAATGAGCCCATTGCAGCCAACAATGTGGTCCGTCTTTTTAATGGAGAACATTTCTAAGTAGTATGTTAAAATGTATAGTAAAGGCCGAAAGTCAGTCAATTTAGTGAAGCAGAAAGATCAACAACGCGAAGCATCTTCATTCAGCTTTCATGCATTTCTTCACAAAACCCGGATGAAAGTAAGTGGAACGTTTACTTGATAATAATATGTAAAATTATCTGCTGTAAAGTTAATTAAATTATGTGTGTATAATTTTGAAGCCTACAAACTGCTAGCTGCCTTTGAAAACTGCACGTTGGTACTGTTTAGTGATGCTACACATACGGCTAATATAGTTGTGCAAGAACATTTTAATGTTTCTATAAGAATTATTTTGTGCTAACAGTACTTAGTATCTTTGTACACATCACTGTGATGTTCACATTCGTTTATTTCAGAATTTTTAAGTTTCAGTTTCTTTCTGTTTTTATATTTTAACAGCAATAAAACTATTTCACACAACTGTGTCTTCAATTTATTTTTCCTGATTAAAAAAATATTTTTGAAATTGAACAAATTATAGTCACGAATGTCTTAACTGCATTGATTTCGTAGAATTGATGTGCACACTTGTATTAACTGAGGGGTCGGGCTACTTAAAGACCAAATTTCACTATCAAGATTTTATAATTTGCAAATAAATATTTGAAATACATAATCTCAAAGACCTATTCTAAGATAAAAATCCATAAATTGTCATTTTTCCCCCACTGTCGAAAAGTTATTCACATGCAAACATTAAAAATGCTCTCCTGTAAAATTAGTAAAACTGTAATTAATACAAGTGTGAACTAAGGTGTCGATATAACCATAGCTACAGAAACTTAAAAAAATATTAAAAAAAATTGAAGTAAAAATCATTCCTATAGAAAACATAAAAAAAAATTTACTCCAATTTTTTTTTTAATTTTTTTTAGCTTCTATTTTATTTATTTATAAGCCTTTTTATTCCGAATTCGCTACAATTTCAGTAAGTACATGTTGTTGTTGTTGCCGTTTTTTTTTTATTATTATTATTATTATTAAATATTATTTTATTAAATTGTCGCGTAATGCGGCGTGCCTCATGGCATAGGCCTCCTCCGTGTATTGGAGGGTTTGGGCTATAGTTCCCACGCGCGCCAGTGCGGATCGGGAACTTAACACACACCATTGAATTTCTTCGCAGATGTGTGCAGGTTTCCTCACGATGTTTTCCTTCACCGAAAAGCTCATGGCAAATTACAAATGCAATTTTCGCACATAAATTCCGAAAAACTCAGAGGTGCGAGCCCGGGATTTGAACCCACGACGCTCTGCTTGAGAGGCCACAGGTCAAACCACTAGGCTACCACGGCTTTTTTTTAGCTTCTATAGCTATGGTTATATACCCCAGTTGATTATTGTTAGGGGCTGTCTGATACACCCTGTATTATTTCATTTATTAATTCATTAAAAAAACTGCATTCTCGGATTTTTGTAAAAAATGTTCTTTACTCGGGAATTGAACCTGTTAAATATGTCAATAACTTTTTAGGTTCCAGAGACGAATGTGTACCTTCCGTCCATCCCCCAGAACGGAACAGTGGGTGCTGTGGGATAGGGGGGAGTTCATTTAGAATAATTGGTAAGTATCAGAATTGTCTGACATAATCCTTACTTCATAATTATAAATGCGAAAGTAACTCCGTCTGTGTTACGCTTTCACGCCTAAAACACTAACCGATTTTAATGAAATTTAGTAATTTATCCCGGAAAATTGCATAGTTCCCGCGGGATAGCGATAAGCGGATAATCATAGCACTAAAATCCATGTGAATAATGTTCATAGAATCGCAGCCGCCCGTACCTCTCGCGAGGACTTTGCTTCGCAATCGTCTAATCTATACATAGGTATAATAAAACTGAAGAGGGTCGAAAGTCTGTACATGGAAGATATTAAAAAAAAATAGGCTGAGGATACTTAGAATCAATAACGGAACACGTTCCTACAGTTTTTAGAATTTTTGTCTGTTTATCTGTTTGTCTGTATATTTGTGCGCGCATCACGTGAAAACGGCTGAACGGATTTAGTTGGAAACTGTACTAATCTGTTGAAAATATCACCGGCAAGGTTATAGGCTATTTTTTTATCCCAGAAAATTGCATAGTTCCCGCGGGATAGCGATGAACATGTCGAAAATCGCAGCTGCCTCGAGTCGCAACGTATATAAATACTGCTTCAGTATCATAAAGGTGCGCTAAGGAGGTATTTTCTAAATTCCCACAGGATTTAATATCGCTTATTATAAAAAAAATACCAATTAAAATGTCAGAATAGGGGTGTTAAGTGCCTGTTCAAATATGCATAGCAATATGTGACTTTTGTCAATAAATGAAGTCTACGCGGACGAAGTCGCGGGCAGAAGCTAGTGACAAATAAAGTATCAGAATCTTAGAACTACTGAAGCACAAGATTATTGTAATCTCATTATTATATCCAGTTCAGAACATTATTTCACCACTTTCGAATGATTCTGTTAGTTTTCTTTCAAATACATTGACGAGCAAAAATTAGGGTCACTTTCCATACGAAGTTGTATGAAAAGCGTCTCGTTATTTTTGCTTGTCAGTATAATTTGGCCTAAGTCTGTGTATGGGTACGTATTATAATACATAAAGTTAAAATACCTAATGGTTCAAAATACCTAAATGCGATTTTCTCAGAATTAACAGATTTTTTATAAACTCAACCTAACTTTACCTACAGATTGGTTTAGGTTCTATCTATATATTTAGGTTAGGTTAGGTTAAGTTTATAAAATTCTGAGAAAATTGCATTTAGGTATTTTGAACCATTATGTATTTTGAACTATTAGGTATTTTAACTTTATGTATTTTAATACGTACCCCTGTGTATACATTAATTCTGTAATGGTAGTGTTAAGTGTGTTTATAAATAAATAAATAAATAAATAAATAAAACATATTTCAGGATGGTCACAACGATAAGTTAAAAACTACTGAAATTCATAAAATAATTCTTCGACCGACGATGTTTTAGATTTTTTTTATGTATAAGGTTCTTATTTATTACTCTCACAGTATTGCTCGAAGAGAATATTAATGAGTTGATAAGGAAAATAAATGGATAAACTTGATCGAAAGGTCACGGATGGGCGAGTAAATATACAAAAGGTCAAGGTTACGATGCCATTATGTTTTTATATTGTTTTTTTGGGATAACAACCAACTGTTCAAAAGGTGCATAGTAAATTAACAAACTTAAGTAACTAGAATTGGAGTAATATTATGCGAATGCGAAAGTTTCTGAGGATGTATGGATGGATAGATGGATGGGTTTGTAATTTGACACAGAGTTAGATTAAAATCTGGAATAGCTCATAAGATACATTTTTATCCTGGAAACCGGCCAAGTGCGAGTCGGACTCGCGCACGAAGGGTTCCGTACCACTAGCTATCTATAAATATCTATTAACCAGTGTAAGCAGAGCCCTGCTACAAAGCAAAATGTACGCAGTGCCTGTGGGGTCACTTTATATTGGTCCCTGATAATACGGACATACATACACATATTTACGTCGGTTTTTGCAATTTTTCCTTTATCTGTGCCATGAGACGTTGCTTCGTGCCAAATTTCAAGATTCTGAGTTCACGGGAAGTCCCCTGTAGGTTTTGATTCCCTTGCGAGTTTCGAAATTTGCGGCATAAACGGCTGTATCTTTTGATTGCGTTGGCTTAGAAGTTAGATTTTTTCAAAGCTCCAACGAACAGTATATTTGATATAATTTTCAGCTTGATACCTCCACGCGATCCTGAGAAAAAGGGTCTTGACAGACGGACGGACGGACGGACAGCAAAGTTATCCTATAAGGGTTCCGTTTTTTCCTTTTGAGGTACAGAACAGAACCCTCAATCGCGGAATCGCGGTGGATGCGGAAGGCACAGGACCGGCCCGAGTGGAGAGCCTTGGGGGAGGCCTATGTCCAGCAGTGGACGTCTTTCGGCTGATATGATGATGAACCCTCAAAATTATCCATTTATCTATGATAAAGAGTTACTTACACACAGTTTAAACTTGTTGCCATAACTTACATCTTATTACAGCGGGATTTTTTGCCTCTATCGATGAGTACCCGTGGATGGCATTAGTGGAATACAAGAGGGGCAACGAGACCAAACTACATTGCAGTGCTGTTCTGATAAGCGGTCGATATGCATTGTCGGCTGCCCATTGCTTCCCAGCTAACACAGAACACTATGGCTCACCGTAAGTAAACATAGAATCGATAGCAAGAACGATAATCTGTAGAAATTACTGTTCGCGGTAAATAAATAAATTCCAAAAAAGTTACCAAATATGGCCAAAAGCCAATCTCACAAGTGCAATATCAATGTGACGTTTCAGGTTTAACCGATCAAAATTTGCCTCCTTTTGGCCTGTCCCTCTTCCTCTTCCAAAACTTATTCTTTACTGTACACTCGACTAGGCTGCGGAATCGCTTACCAACCTCCATCAGGCAATCTTCTTCCATAGTGTCGTTTAGGGAAGGTTTGAAGAAGTTGTGGCACGCGCCATCTTTTTAAATTAATGGTAAATATTCCTTTGTTTATTGTGCTCTTTATTTATTTTATGTATAATATTTTATTGATATATATTATAGGTAGTATGAAGTAGTTTATTGACTGGTAGGTTTTATGAGTTTATGTATTATATTCGGTAAAGTTATGTATTGCGGCTCTCAGTGTTTGCAATTTTAAACTCACTCGTCCATCCCTAATGTAATACTCCTTTCATCCACTCAAAGGTTGACTGGAAGAGATCCGTTAAAGGGATAAGTGCGCCTTTGTGCATGTATCTCAGTGTTTGTCACTTGTATTTGTCTTGTTTATTTTGCACAATAAAGAGTTTACATACATACATAATTACATTTGCCTATTAAACTGACACATTGCCATTACACACATACGTACACAAATCAAGTATTTTTATCCCTTACGAGGTAGGTATACTATAAGCTATTAGTCTAAGTTTTCGGACACAAAATACGTGTCGAATATACAGGGTGCCTTCTAAGTCGCGAACGGAAATAACTTTTTTTAAATTCTATACCCTTGGTATAAATTGGCACAATATAATCAAAAATCCTACCCGCCTACCTGTTCCTGAAAGGGCTGGCAACGCACCTGTGATTCCCCACGTCTTGCAGGTGTCCCTGGGCGATGGTGATCACTTTCCATCAGGTGACCCGTCTGCTCGTTTGCCCCCTCTAATATAAAAAAAAAAAAAAAAAAAAAAAATGTCTAATGCTCGAAATAAATAAATATTATTTTTACTATTATTATTATATTTTTTATCCCTAGACAGTTTTGAACATTAAATTTCAATATAGGCATATTACTACCGAGTCAAAACATCAAATTTGTCTAGGGGTAATGATTATCCCAAGGCTTTTTTGATGTGCGTACATTGTGAACCTGTTGACTTTAATTTTTCCAAATTAAATTTTGTTAAATTTTATAATTTGACATAACTTTTAGTCATCCTACGTAGAATTGAAATGTTGACTTCTTAATTAATTAAACCTTCTTTATGCTCCTTTGCTGGAAACTGGAGATAATGATAAATATGATTGACACTGACAATTTTGTTTTCACGTTATTACATTATCTGTTCGAATTGAAAAGGGCCGAGTAGGATGACCAGATCATGATGAGAAACAAGTAGGGATTGACATTCTTATTTTCCTTCCTCCTCTTTTTCTATTGGTTTGTGATGTGGTTGTTTATACTTAGTTTTGTTTCATATTACAAACGGTTTTGTGCCCAGGCATCCACATCCAATTATGTTTTATTTTGTTTAATGTTTATTTTTAACTGTTGTATCATTCTTTTCTTTTCAATGTATCAATGTATGGCTGCAAAGGCCAGCAAATGCTGAGTTGGGACCATTTTGTGACAATTTATTTATTTATCTGCTGTTTTATGTGTTTTTTTTTATTTGATGTGTTGTGATTGTCATGAATAAACTTTTTTCTTCTTCTTCTTCTTCTTCATCTTATTTTGTTTTGATTAATTAAGGGACTGACTAATTGCGATTACCATATATAGACCGAATGCTTAAATAATCCCTCGCCCGCGCGGCACAGGGGCGCGGGGTAGGACGACAAAGGGGACCGAAAGTGCGGGTGGGTAGTGCGCCTGCCGCCCGCACCTCTCTCGGCCCCCTTTGTCGTCCAACCCCGCGCCCCTGCACCGCACGGGCGAGGACTTGCGGAGGAGGAAAGCTTCTTCATCTTCTTCATTTTCTTGTCTTTAATTACAGAGTTAATATTCGTCTTGGAGATTACGACATATCCAATGAGGGTCTAGATTGCGTTGATGAAGCAGGTTCCAAATATTGTAATGATGGTGCTCTTACGATTCCCATTGAGAAAGTCATAATACATCCCGAATATCGTCAGAGGAATAAGAAAGAAAGCCATGAGCATAATATAGCTTTGATAAAACTCAAGGAAACCGCTCCGTATACAGGTAAATGTTTTATGGGCTGACAATTGGCATCGGAATCGGCTAACTGTCACATTCATATACGAACTGTAAAAATGTACACGATGGCGATTGCGAGCGAGTTAGACAATAAGCCTACAGGTCTATCCCTTACGGGAGTTACGGGGTAGACAACGCCTGAGGTAACAAGACACAAAGGCCACGTTTAGCATGTAAAGGTGGAATGAGAAATCTAATAAGTGATAGTTTGCAAGCATCACGACTTTTACCATCTCTGCGTGCAAAGAGAAACAACTGGTACATCAAAGGTTTTACTTTTTCAGATTTTATTCGTCCTATCTGCCTACCCACGTCTGACGTAACTCTTGCGATAAAAGAGGGACCTGTGCTGCGTCACTTTATGCTAGCTGGATGGAGTGTCGTCGATACACTGCACGAGTACCTAGGTACTCGTAACATTCTTCACCATGTACACGTGCCTTTTGTCGACTCTGCTGTAAGTAAAACTTGTTTGGTTATTGTTAAAAGGGTAAATTTAAATAATACACGGGAGTGCAGTAACAGAACTTTACTTCACCAAAGCCCGCTTTCCTCTGACGCTTCGACCCAATGCCTGGCACCAAGTCGTTTACCCCACCTACCCGGCACAATGTTGCCGTTACAAAAATATTCAAATGAGAACTTATCAAAACTGTAGAAATACAAACATGATGTGATTATATTGACTTACATTCGATTTATTTTTAACATATTGCAATTTCACTTTTGACTTTAATTACTGACAGTTTTAACGATTATAACCTTGAAGTTGCCATAATAGTAAACAAAGTGCAAAACAATCCAGTCAACATTTATAACTAATATTATACATTAATGTGTAAAGGAATGTTTGTGTAGATGAGGCGGTAATTAAGATTAGAATGCGCAACGGACTATTTTCATCTGAATCGCATTCCTCACTCACGTGTTTCTCTTTTATTTTGTACTAGCTGTTGCCCGCGACTTCGTCCGCGTAGAAATAAAATAGCCTATCATCATTATGTCAGCCGAAAGACGTCCACTGCTGGACTTAGGCCTCCCCAAGGCTCTCCACTCGGACCGGTCCTGTGCCTTCCGCATCCACCGCGATCCCGCGATCCTGATCAGGGCATCGCTCCATCTTGTTGGACAATCACAAATAATGTGGCTTTCTATAAGAAAAACAATTGCCAAAACCGGTTCAGTTTATCCAGAAATTACCCTCTCACAAACTCACAAACATTTCCTCCTTATAAAATTTGTATAGACTAATAAATAAGCCTTCCTCTTGAATCACTCTATCTTTTAAAAAAACCGCATTAAAATCCGTTGTGTAGTTTCAAAGATCTAAGCATACATAATACAAAAACCTAACTTGCTCCAATTTCTCCCATATCTCCGATGGATACGCTGCTTATCGCATATTTCATTTTCTCCATTGCATTATTTATTTATTACATCACGACGATTATCCTTACCTACAGGCTACCCTAATTCGATATTGTGGCACTTAACTACTGTTGGACACTATAAAAGGTCCTAGGTGGCATAAAACAAACAATCCTTATAACTACCAAGAAACTAACTATACATTATTGGCATAACATAAAACATGTAGCGTTAACTTTGTGAATTCATTCAGAGTACAAGAAAAACGATCCAACTCGATTGCTACTCGATTAAGTTTAGTGTGCGCAGTGCCCTAGTAAACAGCGCCTGGCGAAGCAGCTGCGTCTGAGCGCGCGGCTCCGCCAACAGGCTCGGCCTCCGCCCCATACGTACCGATCCGGCAATTAACAATTTAATGAAACTTTTAATGCTTTTTCAGACGTGCAACTCTGCGTACAAGGATCTCACTGTAGCGGGTAATGGTCACATTTGCGCTGGTGGAGAAGGAAGAGGCTCATGCCAAGGGGACTCAGGAAGTCCTTTGATGTACAGAGGTGACGACACGTTTGAACTAGCTGGCATTGTCAGCTTCGGAGCTAGAGCTTGTGGAACGATTGGAACCCCAGATGTGTATACTAAGGTCTTTCCTTACGTGGCCTGGATTCAGGAAAACATCGTTGATTAGAAGTTTTCGTTCCCTTTTTAACACCATCATAATTTAAATGGAATTTTGCAGTTATGATTTTGTAATGAGGTCTTCTCTTAGAATCTTGATGAGTAAGTGTTTTGAAAGCTTTTAACTTGTGTATTGTCTGCTTATCAAGATGAAAGTCTGCCCTCCTAATTAAAAAGGACGTATATGTGTGTGTCATATGAAACGCATATACGTCCTTTTTTAATTAGGACGGCAGAAGTTGTGTGTATCTAATCTACGCAAAAAATCTAATTGTAGAGAATTAGTGTGGCAAAAAGTCATTGAAGTTTTCATTTTTTTTTTTATTAAGGCATTAACCATAATTTTTAAGACATTTCTCATTTGCAATTTTTCAGAAAACATGACAATTGATCGCTCGCAATTCTCCATCGTGTTCATTTGGACTGTTCTCGTATGAATGTGAAAGGTAGCTGATTCCGATGCCAATTGACAACATTTCATATTTCTGAGCCTATAATCTTAATGGTTCTCTGTATTTTGTTTGAAAAGATGAACATGCTCACAGTTTAATTTTTTCGCTAGGGTTTGTATTTAATTTATAATTAATTTATTAATTTTTGCTTATTCTAAAAGAGCGTAACTCCGAAACTATCACAGAATATACCCTTATCCTTTTGTCTTTTCTGTATAGAAAAAAAACTGACGTCAATTTCAAATTGTCAATGTCAGGCCTTATTCTCCGATATTCGATTTTCGAGGTTCGCTTTGTGCTGTTCCGCTCATACTAATATAGTCATTAACTAAGAGTAAGAGAGAAGGTATGCAACGAACTTCAAAAATAGAATTTCAGAGTTGCCCCCCTTGTACTTTGAAGTCGTTTGAAGTTGTCAAATACAAAATTATGGTCGCTTATTTTTTCTCGCGAAAAAGGCAAAGGCATTTCACCTATCATGTGGTAGAATTGGTAAAGTTAAGACATGTTTTTAATTAATTTTTATTGTCTATAATAAGCAATATTAAAATTATTATAATCATATTGCAGTGATCAAAAGGCAAAATGCTTTCGAACCATACATACATTTTCAGGTGTTATAAAAATGAAATGTTGTCAATTGTCAGCCACATGACTGTCAAATGAAAACGATGGCGATTGCGAGCCTTACAATAATAAGCCTGATTCTAAGGCGAGACGAGTGCCAGATCTACTAGTTTAAACACAGAAAATCTGAAGAACTATTTTCTTAGAACACGAACTCTAAACTGATAATAATAATAATTGAAATTAGTTACTCTAATGTGTAATATTATACAACTCTATTTTATTCTATCCTATTCTAGTTCGTTGGCAGCTCCTCTTTTTATGTGAGTAATAACATTCATACACTGCACAGTCATCAACATAGAATTGTGATACGCGATGTCCCTGCTGTAGTGACAAAATCCGAACACCTTACTCGCAGCACAGTATAAACTAGTATGCAATCCACAAATAACGTTCCCAATATACGCCGCTACGAACCAATAACGAAACATAATTACAATTTATCTATGGCTGGAATCAGCCAATGGAGAAACAAAAATGTCAAACAATTAATTTCCAAAAAATAAAGTTTGAACATTTTATTGGCTAAAACTGCGGCAATAGCCAGCTCCAGATTCCTATTAGATTTCAGCAAACGTTTATTATAGAGGAAAAGATTGAAGGAAGAACAGAGAGAGGAAGACCAAGGAGAAGTTAATTTATGTATTCAGTAGATAAGGTCTTTTCATTCTTAACTGTTCTATTTGGTAAACAAAATTCTAAACTCAATGTAATTTTTTTTGTAAAGAATAAGGTGTATTATTATGTTATCAATAAACCCCCCTCTCTCTCTAACCCTCCACCCCGCCCCTCTCTGCCAACCCCTGTGGGGAAAGAGGCGTGACGGTATGTAGGTATGTTATCAAATAAACCTGAGGCAATATTTTGTACTTACATAATTTTTCTGATATTTTATCTCAAGTTCCTTTATTTACGTTGAAATAGTTAAAAAATAACAAAAATGAGACGTTTTGAGGTTAGAATTAAATTTTGTTTACCAAATAGGAAAGTTAAGAATGAAATGACCTTAAATGAATTATTAACTAAGTACTTTTAAAATGATTGTGATCATTAATTTAATTACCGCGAGGAGTATCTATGAATCTAGAGAGATATGAGCGATGGGCCTTAATCGCAACCCGTTGCGTTCCGCGAGATGGCCATCGAAGCGTTGGCAGACTCAGAAGAAGAATGACTTGGGCATACCAAGTAGAGTGGCAGAAGCATGCCCTCGATAGGGACGAGTGGCGGAAAAAAGGGGAGACCTTTGCCCAGCAGTGGGACACTCAATTAGGCTAATATGATAAAAAAAAGTATTAACACGATGCGATAGTACGTTGTTTGTAGATGCCTGACTGGTTGTATACTATACTCGTAGTTGAGCCTACTCTCAGTTTTTTGTTCGCACAGCCAACACTCTAGCACTGATCGGGGACTCGTGTGTATGGTACGTGCCTACCATCCAAATGGACGACGGCCAGGGACCCAGCTTTACGGATGTGTACGAAGAAATACAAACTGAAGATATTATTGAATGAGATAGCAAAAACAAATGCACGGAAGTCTTACAGTTTTGTAGTAAGGCTGGCTCTCATATAGGGCGAAAAGTTAAATTTAGAATTAACTGCAAAATCTGTAGGCTTATTGTGTAACTCGCTCGCAATCGCCATCGTGTTCATTATGACAGTTCATGTATGGGCTGACAATTGGCATCGGAATCAGCTAGCTGTCACATTCATACAAGAACTGTCAAAATGAACACGATGGCGATTGCGAGCGAGTTAGACAGACAATGAGCCTACAGGTTTAAAGCTTGATAATTAGACATGTATTTATATTACGGTTTCGTACCTCGAAAGCAAAAACCGGCCATGTGCGAGTCAGACTCGCGCACCGAAGGTTCCGTATAATCGGCAAGTGTACCTATATAAAATCAATGTTAGTTAAGCCCTGCCTGACTGAATGACCTCACACTGCCTACATTTTGCTTAGGAGCAGGGCTCTGGCAACACTGATTTTTATGGTTTGTAGATAATCTCATCTAACGGCAATTGAGTTTTTGAATCAAATTTTTTTTTGTCATAAATGGAAAGATCATATATAAGTTTTGTAAGAAAAGTATTTTTAGTTTTTTTTTATTCGCTATAATTAACGAGTTATACCGATTTGAAAATTGATCGTCGAGTACCGCACCGAAAACACACCGACAGTTCCCGAACAAGGCCGAGCCGCGTGTGACGTCACAATGTTAGTTTCCACTCGTAGTTAGTATACAGGTGATACCGTTTTTTGACTTTAATCTACTCTATTCTGTTATTATCCTACTATTATTGTAAAATGCTGTGTTTGTGAGAGCGTATTGGTTTGTGACTCTTTCACGCTAAAACGGCTAAACAGATTTCGATAAAATTTGCCATACACGAACTTTATAATTTATAATCTGGATTTACGTACCGGCTATAGTAGGTGTCATTCACGTCACGATGGATGCCATCCACCGTGGTTCTTATTAATTTGTAGTTAAAGGTTAATTTTAATACATCTACGAGTCTTTGTGGATGGCACTATTTATACTTCTATCATGCTTCTATCCCAACTTTCCACGGTACCGGGATTTAAAACAATAAAATTAGATGAGAATAGTGATGAGTACACTTTGGTAGTAACTATTTATATGAATAAGTAAATAAGTCGTGGGATTTCAGTTCAAAATCCCGTTGATTTTATCCCAGGAGAATTTCATAAGAAAACCCGGAATTTCGAGCACAAAGATGGCGGATGACATTTTGACACTATGACACTAAAAATGTTTATGGGTGTCGTTTTTGCGTAATTTGATGGCTCTGAGCCCGATTTTGGATATTTTTTTAGATTCAAGATGGCGAATGACATTTTGACACTATTGACACTTTGACACTAAAATATTAATGGGTGTCGTTTTTGAGTAATTTGGTGCTTCTGAGCCTGATTTTGACATACTTTTTTGGATTCAAGATGGCGGATGACATTTTGACACTATGACACTAAAAGTGTTTATGGGTGTCGTTTTCGAGTAATTTTGTGGTTCTGAGCCAGATTTAGACATAATTTTTTGGATCCAAGATGGCGGATGACATTTTGACACTAAAAATGATTATGGGTGTCGTTTTCGAGTAATTTTGTGGTTCTGAGCCCGATTTTGGCATAATTTTTTGGATCCAAGATGGCGGATGACATTTTGACACTTATGCCACTAAAAATGTTTATGGGTTGACATTACTGACACAATAAACATTTTTAGTGTCAATAGTGTCGCATTTTTGGTGTTTTTTGCGTTTGTTTCACGGAAATTGAATGAAAGTTTGAAATGTGTGTCGGTAGTGCACTTTGTTTTTTGTGTATTTTAGTGTGTCGAATGCAATAATTGTTTGAATTTTATTTTCTTATTAAACGTTATATATTATTTTATCACTTTAATACGAAAATAAAAGTCCATCACGATTAGTTATTGCATTGGACACATTCATACACTAAAAACGATGAACTTGTATAGACCACATTTTAAGCTTTTATTCAATTTCTGTGAAGTGATCGTGGAGGAATGCGAAGTTGCCAGGTCGGTATGGATGAACGCTCTTAATGTAAGAAATGTTTAATAGAAGTTGGTTTTTACACAAAAATTATGGAGTTTCTATTTGATTTTATAATATAATTTCAAAGTTGCGGGATCCTGCGGGTTCCCGCGGGTTCCCGCAGGATAGAGTAATCCCGCATATCAATCCCGCGGGATTGAATGAGCTGCGGGATTGCAATCCCTAGTTCCGGTGTGGAGAGTAAGACAGCCGGGGAAATTACGGGCACAAGAGGCATTTCATCTAAGTCCTCTAGGTTGGCAACGCATCTGGAATCCCTCCGGGGTTGCGGGTGTCTATGGGCAGTGGTGATCGCTTACCATCAGGTGACCCACTTGCTCGTTTACCTTCCTATTCACATTAAAAAAAAATCTTTATTGCTACAACTTAAAACTAGACTTAAACATAGTAACTAAAAATTCAAAAGTTGGGACAATGGGTCCCAGTCTCAGCGTGTGCTGGGCTTGTTTGCCCAGCCCTGGTTTTCAGACTGGTCCTTGTGAACATGGCCGGTCGCAGCGCGCATCACATTTACTCTACATGTTACAATTACTTAAAATTGAAATTTGTGCCTAACAAAAATACAAAACAGTTATGAAAAAAAAAAAAAAACTAATACAATTAAAAACTGAATTTACTTATGTTCCCGTCCGTATCCGACAATCAGAACCAACAGCCTAAGTCTGAATACTAAATTGAGGGCAATTAAACAAAATAAACTTTACACAAAATATTTTTGCTAACAATTTAAACAACTAATGAAAAGTAAACAACGCTAAACTAGTGATACCTGTAACTAACAAAGTATTAACGGAACTCTAACTAATTACAACTAAACAACGTAAAGCGGTTTTTTCCGGATTCGTGTTGGGAAATTCGCAATTCGTTATATTTCGGGACGTCAACTAACGAAGGTCCTGTATTGATCGGAAAAGTTATAACGAGACTCAACGACTCAGCTTTAATGCAGTACACAGAATATACACTTAAATACATGAGGGTTCACTAATGTTTCGCCGAGAAAAGTTTGATCGAATGCATCGTTGGACAAAAACTTTATTTGACAAACTTTTATTTTCTGCTAACACACGAGTATTAACTTTTTTTATTTACTCAATTTTTGTTATAAATTAAAAAAAATGTTAACTCTGAAAGTTGTCATTGAGAAACTCTCGAATAAAATCGTCACCTCTATGGCAAAGTCATGAATCTGCAAAAATTGAACTTTTCAGGGGAGCGTTTTGAAAGTTCAAAAATCATATTTGGAAATACGTGGCATCAAAATCTCATTTTTGCCAAAACTGCAGATTCATGACTTTGCCATAGAGGTGACGAAATGTAACGTCTCTCAAGGAGACACCTATTATTTATTTTTCAGGCATTTTTGTACAAGCGTGCCTTACTAAGTGAATGATTGAAAATGCGAACTGTGGCTCATTTTTTTTAACATACGCGAATACTGACAGCAGTTTAAAAGCTAAGCAACAACTCAAACTCCCAGACTCTTATAAACATTACCTAAGCTGCACCGAAAGATTTTAGCTGTGTAAAAATTATAAACATAAAAATTCTAGAAATGCATGATAAATTAAAGGCAACTTAACCAACCTTTTAATCATTAATAATCATTTATTTGTGTGTGGAATCTTTTCATGTGATGAAATTGCATACTGGCAGGAATTTATATCGTATCGTATCGTGTCTGCCCCACCGGGATTCGAACCCGGGACCTCTAGCTTCATAGTCAGGGTCACTAACCACTAGGCTATCCCGGTCTTCAAATAGACGGTTACACTATTGCTTTCATTTAGCACACTGTGTATGGGAATATCGCAAACTCAGCGCCCCACTCACTCAATTAAATGAGATTTATTAAGGGTTACACAACGACGATAAAATGAAAGCAAACGTTTACCGATCGCACTTTTAGACTGATAAAAGATTGCTTCAATCAAAACGGAATCCGTCAATTCAATGTCTTCGAATAATTGCCACTAATTGAATTGGAATGGAATTTAAAAAAGAACTCGGCCACGAGTGACGCAGAGTCAGCCTGCTTCGGTAATTTTGCGCTTCGCTAGGTGGAATTAATTTTGAGATTTGAGGGTTGGCTAGATAAAGGAGATTAGGGATAGGTATTGACGAGGCTACGCGGTTATCTATAAAGAGATAGTGTGCATTTTAATGTATATAAACACCGTTATTTAATTGCAACAAAAAAGCCGTGGTAGCCTAGTGGTTTGACCAAGCAGAGCTTCAAATCCCGGGACCTCTGAGTTTTTCGGAATTTATGTGCGAAAACTAAATTTTGAAATTTGCCATGAGCTTTTCGATGAAGGGAAACATCGTGAGGATACCTGCACATATGTGCGAAGAAATTCAATGGTGTGTGTAAGTTCCCAATCCGCACTGGGCGCGCGTGGGAACTATAGCCCAAACCCTCCCATACACGGAAGAGACCTATGCTATGAGGCAAGCCGAATTACGTGACAATTTAATAAAAACAACAACAGCAACAACAACAACATGTACTTACTGAAATTGTAGAGAATTTGGAATAAAAAGGCTATATTTTATTATTATTTAATTGCAACATACATACATACATACCGGCACCACAGAATATATAATAGTACTAACGTACAGAATGGCCACGCTCCGCCCCGCACCGATTCGAGTTACCTCACCCCTCAAGCGCAGTCTGCCGGAAAGCTGCTGGCAACTAGTAGGGCTCGCAACGCGATGTATGTCGGCCGCACGTCACAAGTTCGGGTACCTATCCTACCTACTTCATTTTATAAAACATTAGAAAATTAATGCTTTCTGAAATAATCGCGATTAATACATGAAATAACTACAGAATAATTCGCTTAAGTTTGTTGTCAGACAGACACAATACATTTTAAGTAAGTTTAAATAAATAGATAACGATTAAGTACATTTATTTGCACACATCTAAGCCATATTATCTTCATATAAGTACCTATATTTATATACTTAATTGTAATTTTGTAATTTTGTAATATGAAATGTTTGTGCAAAACTCAGTCAGAATTAACATTTTTAATAATAATTGTGCTGAACAATAGCAGTATTTATCTCTAGTTTTAAGTTGTATTGATAATAAATAGATTTCTGCTAAGTAAAATGGAATGGCAATTTGTACTGCTTACTCAATGACGAGTCATTCTTGTTCTTTTTGACGTCTGTATTTACGCAATGTAGTGTCGAATATGTAACAATGATGACAATAAAAAATTCTGATTCTGATTCTGATTCTGATTCTTAAAGTACTAGGTTTTTGCGATAGACAGCCCTGTGTATCTTACGCACACATTGACGCGTGTAAAGACGAGGTCGTGCCTGTGTTCATTGAACGCGGATTTTGTACGTCGTGGCCGCCGTGTGCCGGCACGCCTTTTTACCATAGGAGTAGACAGAGACTACTTTCGAAATATTATAGACGGGATATGAACCGCGATCACCTTATGCTCGTCGGTTTCGGGTATTCCTAATCTGACCTTTTTTGCAGACATGCAACGATGATACAATTGCAACGTATATTCTAAAGCTAGTAGTTATTGAATTTCTATTATTATTATTTATTAGTAAACAAAAACATTTTCCTTGTTACTGCGCTACTCAATGAGTAATTGAAACTGACCTCCGCAAAGTGACGGCTGATTCAAAAATATATTCTTAAGGGTAACAAGATTTGAACTTAACATGACTGTGGACTGTCTAATTTTAAGAAGCCGTTTAGACAATCTTCCAAAGAATCCAGAGGCCTGACCTACGCGGTATCTGCTCCGCGGTCAGCATTCATAAACTATTCATGCCTCAGTAGACATCGATTCTACGAGCTTACAGGGGCCTTACCATGACGTCCTAATTCCGGCGTAGTTCAAGTTTTAGCTGTCACTTTTAGTATGAATCTGACAGCGAGCGGACCTAAACTGAAACGCATTAAGACGTCATGGTACGGCCCCAGGCCTTATACACCGAAATTCAATTTTCGAAGTTCGTTTCGTGCCGTTCCGCTCTCGCTAATAGTTATTAATTTGAGAGTGACAGGGACGGTGTGATACGAACTTCGAAAATCGAATTTTGGAGTAGCCCCCCAGGGTTGCTGAGAATATTCCGCATAGCAAGAAGTTGAAGCATTCTCGATCAGCTGAAGAATAAGAGGAGACTTTCTAAAGTCTGATAGCAGTTTATCCGTTCTTTATACCGAAAGGGAACGCAGAGCATTGGCGATCAGAGCTAACATGATAGCGCACAGGTTCAGTCGGTGTACAGTGCAGGTTAAAATCACATTATTCAGAGCGTACTGTACATCACTTTACACGTGTAGCCTGTGGTGTAGATACACGAAACGATCGCTCAATGCTCTGCGGGTTCAGTATAACAACGCGTTCAGGGTTCTGTTGCGGCTGCCGCCCTGGTGCAGCGCGTCGGGCATGTTCGCGGACGCGCGCGTTGACGGGTTCCATGCGACGCTGCGCAAGCGATGCGCCGCGGCGCTGCGGCGCCTGCGCGGCGGCGGCAACAGTCTCCTGGACGTGCTGGCTGGCAGGATGGACAGTGGCATCACCACACACTGGTCCGAACGGCATTCAAATAGGCATGCATATACTAACATAGTTATATAAGGTAATGTTTTACTAACAAGATATGGATTAATGTCTGAAATAAACAATTTTTATTTTTATTTATTTTATTATTATTTATACAAGAAAAGCATACGAGCAAGTGGCTTGATGGTAAGTGGGCACCACCAAAAAGATTGTAGATGCGTTGCCTAGAGGGTTAAGATATTATTACAATCTCTCTCCAGCCTATATACGTCCCACTGCTGGGCACAGGCCTCCTCTCAGAATGAGAGGGCTTGGGCTATAGTTCCCACGCGGGCCCAGTGCGGATTGGGAACTTCACACACACCATTGAATTGCTTCGCAGTTGTGTGCAGGTTTCCTCACGATGTTTTCCTTCACCGAAAAGCTCATGGTAAATTTCAAATGAGATATCGCACATAAATTCCGAAAAACTCAGAGGTGCGAGCCCGGGATTCGAACCCGCGACCCTCTGCTTGAGAGGCCACAGGTCAAACCACTAGGCTACCACGGCTTTTATTATTACCATATGTGCCAGTAAATATTTATTATTTACGTAGCTAGGAACCACCGCAAGGAAACTGACTTTCGAATGAGAATAACCGATTCAAAATCGGTTCACCCGTTTGAGTGCTACAATGTCACAGATAGAAGCACACATACAGACAGTCATCGACGTCAAACTTAATAACACCCCTCTTTTTACGTCGGGGCTTAAAAAGAATTCACCGCACGTAATGTAAAAAAGCCGTGGTAGCCTAGTGGTTTGACCTGTGGCCTCTCAAGCAGAGGGTCGTGGGTTCAAATCCCGGGCTCGCACCTCTGAGTTTTTCGGAATTTATGTGCGAAAATTACATTTGTAATTTGCCATGAGCTTTTCGGCGAAGGAAAACATCGTGAGGAAACCTGCACACATCTGCGAAGAAATTCAATTGTGTGTGTTAAGTTCCCAATCCGCACTGGGCGCGCGTGGGAACTATAGCCCAAACCCTCCAATACACGGAGGAGGCCTATGCCATGAGGCACGCCGCATTACGCGACAATTTAATAAATAAACGACAATAACAACAACATGTACTTACTGAAATTGTAGCGAATTCGGAATAAAAAGGCTTATAAATAAATAAATAAATAAATAAATAAGTCTAGGGATGCAAATATCGAAAGCAAGAATAATCAATGTTTCAGAACAAACATCGATGTATCGAAACATCGATGTTTTGTAGGGTTCCGTACCCAAAGGGTAAAAACGGGACCCTATTACTAAGACTTCGCTGTCCGTCCGTCCGTTCGTCCGTCTGTCACCAGGCTGTATCTCAAGAACGGGAATAGCTAGACAGTTGAAATTTTCACAGATTGTGTATTTCTGTTGACGATATAATAACGAATACTAAAAACAAAATAATAATAATAATTGAGGGGCTCCCATACAAAAAACGTTATATTTGAGCCCTTTTTCATGGCTACCACTCGCAGAGCTAGATCTCAAGAACCGTATTAGCTAGACAGTTCAAATTTGCACACATTATGTATTTTTATTGTGGTTACAACAAAAAATACTAAAATCAAAATAATAATAATAATTAAGGGGGGCTCCCATACAACAGAGTAGTTGTTGGCGTTTTAACAGAGTAACGTTAACAGAGTAGTTGTTAGCCTTTTTTTTCTGGTACGGAACCCTTCATGCGCGAGTCCGACTCGTACTTGGCCGGTTTTTTTTATTTGTTGTTTTATCTATCTGTTTAATAGTTAAATTGTATTATTATCTTTTATCTATAACAATAATATATTATCTATTGAATAGCCCTTTACACCCGAGAGAAACGAATCTTTAAAAGAATCGAATAACAGTGCGTAACTGTGTTATTACTTCATAAGGAGTCTAGAAAAAACCACGACAAAAATCCTGGCTTAGCTGGCCTTCCACAATCAGACCCTCACATTCGTGTGGTTCAGGAATAATATGTAACCCGCACGTTCGTGAGGGTCATGATGTTACTATGCGGACATGTTATATTATAAATGGTATTTGCATAATTCAATGAAATGCGAAAGTTTATTTTATTTATTTATAGTTTAGGCACTAAATCACAACGTTTTCTCGGACAACATTACAAATTAAGAAACATAATTACGTAGTTGTTACAACAAAAACACTTATTAAGATCGATTAAAATGAGATCGTAATGAGGTATACGTATTTCGATATTATTATTTCTTATATGATACAATATAAAGCTGTCTTTATCTCTCGATATGCATAAATACACGTCGCATTTTTGCATTTAATTTTTGAACGGCTACTGCAGTTTTCCATGCGACATGTCCGGGGAGCCCCTATATATGGTACATGATCATATCCATTGTATCTTTTAGCCTCTGATGGCCTAATTGCTGGTAATCACGAAGGCAGTCATTGCTGCTGGTAGCTTGCAAATCTAAGTCATCGACTTTCTCATGTCGTGTCCGTGTGGGGATGTTCGATGAAATAATTATGAGCTAAATTCAGCCGAAAGTTTAACAATGGCATGGTGTCTTTTCTTTGCATGCAAACCATTGGCTTGATAATCGTTTTACCACGGCGAGATCTAAAAAATGAATACCTAGGTAGGTTCACTTTCAATGTCCATTTTTTTGTTTTTATGTGTTCTGTACTCCATTTGTTGATCTAGGACGTCAACTCCACCCATGTTCTGATTGTAACGTTCAACTGCTACTGTTGATAGTGGTGGAGTCGGTGGTCGGGAACAATCGCGGAATCACGGTGACCGTGGCCTCACCTCGTGAAAATATCTACTGGAAATATTTTCAGCCGACATTAAGTCATCACACGCTAGGCTATCGAAAAAGTCAGGCACATATTCCAAGTCTTCGTCTAGATCTAGTCTAGATCTTCAATTTCGGAGAAATTTCTATTTGCAAGCAGATCTTCTATAAGTTTGTCGCTCAATGGAGCCTCTAAAAGAAGCATAACATCCCAGTTAGTAAGCCAGGCGTGTACGGAAATAAGTTATACCTACTGAGCCAATATCACTGGACGCAACCTACACCGCACGATCGTGAGAGTTCAATTTTACTCCACGCAACCGAAATCGCACGATCGTGATAGTTAAAATTTGAAAGCAAATATCATGAATTTATTTTACCCATCAGATACTCAAAATATTGAAAACGTGTGTCACACACGGTACTCTTTGCAATTAGGTAGTGAATCACAAACATATTTAATGATATTTGTAAAAAAAAAACAATTACGTGAGCGAGCTCCACGCTCAAAGAACGCAGCCATGTCCCCAAGCGACGTCGACTGGACTGCCAAGTCCCAACGCGTACGCAGGAGCCTCACCTATTTTTTTTCGTATTCTAGGATAGCCGCACGATCGATCGGCATCGGTTGCGTTCGCGAGAGCAATTTGACATACGGGGTACATTTTTTAAAAGTTAACACTCACGATTGTTTCAAGCCGAGTGTAAAGGGATAGGTAAGTCTTAGAATAAGGAAGGTGTACAGTAGTAGAGTATAGAAAATAAAATTTACCTTTAACACCTTCTTTTTGGCAGGCAAAAGCAAAACATCATAATAATTAAAATACTAAAAATTTCTAATAGATGGCAAGCAAAACATCGATACATCGATGTTTTTTTTACTGAAACATCGATGTATCGTTTGCATCCCTAGACTATTTTTAGTCAGCATTGTTCGCGCACTTCAAAAACATATCCAATTAGTTTGTCGCGTTACAAAAACCAATATATTGAATTGAATTCCCGAAAAACCTTTATATCGTCAAACGAATGGCAATTGGTATAAGCCTACATATCATTAAACAATTTGAAAGGGAAGTAATATACTGTGACGCGTTTTTTTCATAAAATTGGCACGAATTTGCTACACGCGAATTTCACAGAGGAATTAACCAAATAGAGGGGCAAGGGCTATTTAATGATGGCAACACGTCAGTTTATTTCCACTAAAACCATGCTAATATTAATTTTACGCGATTTTTTCCTTTGTCTACTTACAGGGAACGAAGCCACTTCAGTAATTAGAATTTTGATTCTGTTTACTTTTAGAATATTGTACAAATTAGCTGCGTTTCGTTCATTGTACAACACAATGACTAAACATTAACTATTCAATTATAATACATAATCGATCATAATAGCTGCTTGATTAACTCTAGTTGATCAACTATAGTGACCTGTTTAACTTTCGGCTGGTCAATCAGAGTGCCAATTTCGGTTAACCGTAATTTTATTTCATAGGTACTAGCCGTTGCCCGCGACTTCATTCGCGCAGAATTAAAAAAAATAGCCTATATTTAATGTAGGTTTCTAATGATGAAAAAATTTTCCAAATCGGTCTAGTAGTTTCTGAGCCTAATCAATGCAAACAAACAATCAAATAAGCTAATCTTTCTTTATAATATTAGTATAGATATAGATGAAATTATTGTGTCTTTTCCACTCTATTATTTGCTTGCTCTATGGTTTTATGGTATAAAAAAGCTGTGAAAAAGCTCATTTATTTGTTTTCAACACCCGATGGCAAAGAAGGGTTGATATGGTCTGCCATTGTTTTCTAAAATTGTATTTCTCTGCACGGCTATTTTAAGGTCTTTCAGTTTCTCATTGTTTTTAAAAACATACTTAAAGTATTTATCCCTTACGAGGTAGACAGAGTTTCTGGTAACATAATCTAAAGAACACATTTACCTATTTAAATTATTAAATTCGGGACTTAACCGCGTAGTAAATTGTTTTTAATTAGTATTTCAATTAAATATTTAATTTAAAACATTATTATGATCTAAAGACTACGTTTAGCATGATTGTGGGTATAGCTCATTCTAAAAGGCCTGTGCCCAGCGGTGGGACGTATATAGCTGGAGATGATAACAATGAGCGATGAACACAAGCAAAAACTTTATTCCATGTCTTACTAATGCTATTATTTTGTACTAAATAGGTATGAAACTCAAATAAAATTACGAGACGTAGTCGCGGACGAAAAAACCAGCGCTATTTTAAATCCTGCAGCAAACAAAGCTAATCCTTGACTATTAAGCGGAAAGTTTCAGGCTTTCACGCCATCAAATAAATCTAGAGCTTTTCCCACACTAACATTGCACGCTTTCATATCTCAATTACTTTAACTTTCGTACTTTCATACACGGCGGTTGAAATGGGAGCGTTATTCACTCGGCTCTGTGCTGCGAGTAATGAAATTATGAATGAAAAACTCGGAACGTTACGTTACTATACAAAAGCTGTAACCTTTACTGTAACGTGCAACAGCCTTTGAGATTAACTCAGTCCAGTTTTTATCCATCATCATCATATCAGCCATAAGACGTCCACTGTTAGACATACGGCTCCCCCATAGACCTATAGTTGCCTCGGTTAGAAGCGGCTTGCATCCACCATGAACCCGCGACTTTAACCAGTAGGCTTATTGTCTAACTCGCTCGCAATCGCCATCGTCTTCATTTTGACAGTTCATGTATGGGCTGACAATTGGCATCGGAATTAGCTAGCTGTCATATTCATACAAGAACTGTCAAAACGAACACGATGGCGATCGCGAGCGAGTTAGACAATAAGCCTACAGTGTGCTTAGTGTAGGTTGTCGGTCACAAAATACGCCTCGAACGCGTTTGCGATAAAATGTCAAATACTATGAGAACAGTTTGTTGCCGTTTCGATCCGCAGGTGGCGCTGCTAATTTTTCCATAGTAATTGAGACGTTTACGTGAACGCGTTCAAGACGTTTTTGTATGCGAAAACTTACACTAGAGGCTCAGGTCATCCGTCCTCGTTGGTGGACGTCATACGCTGCGCTTGACGATACGCAGCGCTGTTTCCACTCGAGAACATTTTGGCCCCAACGACCGTCTTTTCTCCGTGTTATATGACCTGCCATTGTTACTTCAACGAGCTAATTCACTTGGCTATGGCGCTGAGCCTTGTTCTTCTATGTATCTCCCCATTTCTGATTCGAGCCCGTAGAGAAATCCCAAGCCCCGGGCTCGCACAGCTCTGTTTTTCAGAATACATACATACATACATACATATCGTCACGCCTCTTTCCCACAGGGGTTTTACAATTTATGTGCGAAATTATATTTGAAATTTACCATGAGCTTTTCAGTGAAGGGAAAGATGGTGAGGAAACCGGACCCATCCTAATAAGGCTTAGTTACCCTTCAGGGTTGGAAGATCAATTGGCAGTCGCTTCTGTAAAAACTAGTGCGTACGCCAAATCTTGGGATTAGGTTGTCAAAGCGGACCCCAGGCTCACTGAGCCGTGACAAATGCCGGAACAAACGCTAGGAAGATGATGAGAGAAACCCCAAGCATATCTCTCTCTATAGTTTTGATCAACTTTGAGCTTTCAGTGAAGCACTACGTATCGGATCCATAATGTCATCAGTCATCACTGGCAACACACATACCTAGGTTTAAGACTTTTGTCTTAAAGCACTGACGAATTTTGGACGATATGACATTGCGGAGTTTCCCAAACGCTGCCGCAGTTTTATTATTGCGTTGAAATTATGGCACATTGCCATATTATTAAGATTGATAGGTTGTTGTAGTATCCGCCCACGTATTCTTGGTTTTGTCAAAACTAACGTTGGCTCAAAGCAATCCTGCATAACGGTATTAAAAGTTTTTTTTTAGCATAACGTTATACGATCTGTGATCTGTCCTTGGTACCGTAGGTTTCTACGTAATACAACTATTATACTTAGTAATGCTAAACTTTGCTAAGGAATGTACTATTCAACTAACAAACTGCCGAGGCGCGGCGAATATTCCGATCCTAGTTACAAATTGACTCCAAAACTACGGATTGTTCATAAATACGTCTAACTTTTGGGTTCTCCGGGGAAACGTGTTGCAAAATGTAATACCAAAGCTAATTTTGAAGTTCGCCATTAGCTTTGTACAAAGAAAAACTTGTGAAACCAACACAACTTAATGTGTTTGTCATTTTTGAAGTGATAACTCCTTATGGGAGGGTAAACCGCTTAGTAACGTAACGCGTTACGGCGCCAGTCTGTCTGGCCTCCCTTTTTCTCATGCATACGGCAGCGGTATGCAGGCTCTTCCTCTCTCGCTCTAACCCACAGCGCTAGTCGTAATTCAGACAGACGCTTCCTCCTCTCTACTCAGTACTTAGTATGCGATAGACATATACTGTTAGCAACTTAGATTAGTTTAAGTTATGCGGGTGTCTTGAGCGCTCACGTATTTTTAATGCGAGTTTATTTATAACTAGTTTCTGCCCGCAACTTCGTCCGCACAGAATTAGACTATAAAACTAAAGTTGACATGTTCATCGCTATCCCGCGGGAGCTATACAATTTTCCGGGATAAAAAGTATTCTATATTTTAATCTAGAATACCAGCTATCTCCGTCCCAAATTTGATCCAAATCCGTCCAGTCGTTTCAGCGTGAGGAAGGAACAAACATACACACTCACTTATTCACATCCTCATAATAATATCCTCACTCACAAACTTTCTCATTTATAATATTTAGTAGCATTACAAGGAAACGCTGCCAATTACTGAAGTTTGTTAAAAGTTGTCTAATTTTTTCTGTTGAAATGAAAATTTATTACGAAAAAGTCCAATTAAAGTTAAGCCACCATAGCTATTCAATCTATGATGATGGTGATGATGATGATGATGATGATATTATGTGGTCCCTCAGCAGGGACAAGGGTTGGACATACCTACTCAAAAATACATCGTAATCTTCAAACGCGGGGTGAGGAAAACCAGTAGGTATTGGTGGGGGACAGGGAGCGGACACACCATAAGCACGGATTATTCCGAAATTAGAGTTTGAAGTTCGTGTTTTACCGTCCCTCTCATTCTTAAATTGATAACTATTAGCATGAGTGGAACGGCACCAAGTAAACTTCAAAAATCGAATTAACAGCAGCATGAAAGACCAGTACTATCGACCATAAACCGGGGTGACTTTAAAAAGTAGTTATAATGATAACATAATTAATTAGGTACTGCTTCAAATCGATGTCTTCATTTATCGTCTTTGCGTCTACATGCCAAATACTCACCGCATGTGGACAATATCGTTTTTATAGCAATTTTAAAACGATCAAAGTAACCCCAAAATTTACAAAATCACCCGGGTTAACGGTACTACTACGCTCAAGGAGTTACGTAGAAGACCTTAAGCAAATGAAGCTTAACAATGAAACTTAAGAACAATGTCTTATTAAACTTCCAAAACTACAATCGTAAACCAGGTCATACCTAAATGGACCACCTTTCGTTGAACCGAAATTGGTACAATTTCAGAGGCACTCAGTACTAATTTAGTCTTTACGACGTCAGTAATGGGCTCTCCGAACTTGAAACTGGCTGGTACCTATTGAAAGTTTCTGTCGCAATTCGTAAAAAAAGGAATTGCGTGAATATTTTGCGAGTTTCCAACTTCTCGGCTTAATGCGACGCGGGTACTTTGCGTTTCAATCTTTTTATTATGGCGTTAGTTTTAGATGTAATGTCGCCCTTTATTGAATGCAAATGGAAATGTTTGCTATGCTTTTTGAGTTGGATCACTTAGCTAATCCTGAGCTAAGCTGGGCAGTGGACTGGCCTAATCAAGGCTCTAACTAATACTCAACACGCACCAGATATAAACTAGTAATTATATTCTTCCTTACATAGCAACATTTCAACATAAACAAAATGAAGAGAAGAAAATCTAATTTGAAATTAAACTCAAAGCTGACAACTTGGGAGTTTTATCCCGTGATCCTTTTTCCTTTAATTTTCAATGTTAACATTTCCCTCGTTTATAAATAAGGAAACCGCAGTATTTTTGCTGAGGAATAAATGCTTGTGGGACAAAAACTCTGGGGTTATTTCGAGGTTAAAATTGTTGTATTTAGATGTCTTTCGGATGTTATGCGAGATTGCGGTCGTTATTTTTCTTTGATACAGATTGTAAGTAACAATTCGTATTATTAATTTGTTTAACAATTTTTCATCTCTTATAATAATGAAAGGACTTGTTAGTTATTAAGGCTAGCGGGATTTTTGTAAAGATGAACATTACATTTATTTGTTCTGTATGTAATCTTCATGCCAAAAGGGACACATAATTATGCCATATATATTATTATCTAAAAACTAAAGTCGTTCGTAGGTTTCAAATGCAACAGTGTCTTATTTTGGAATGTGGTGCTTTTGCATTCCATGAACTTTATTAATAGTTCTTGTTCAAAGTGGCATCAAAGAGGTGACTGTATTTTTCATAAAAAATTGCGATGTAAGAATAACCTAAATAAATATTTTTTGATGAAAGCTGACTGTACTTTTTTTGGGTATATTTGCTCATTTGCCTTCCTTGTCGTGTAAAAACTTGTATGAGCTAGCACCGTTGTGTCGCACTTTTGTTTTCCGAACTTGACTGACACACTGCCAAGCGTCCAAATCCTCGCTGAAAGGAATTATCGTTCGCGCGCATTAATTTATTGGTGTTGAATTTTATAATTATATTTTCGTCGATTTAACAATACCATTGCGAGCTTAAATTTAAAATGAAACTTTATTTATGACTTTATTTTCGACGTTTAAACAGTGCGTTTCGACGATTTCATTTCATTTATGATGATTTCTGTAACGTTTATTTAATTATGGTTTTTGTTTCAATCAGGGACGCCTTGTTTTTTTTTTTAGGCTTCTTAAGCTAGCAAGGAGTGACCTCTTGAATATTCATTTATTCATTTATTCAAATTGCATCCATGGTATTTACATAGGTGTTATAAAATATACTTAGATCTAAACATGGACCCTAGTAGGGTATAGCAATGTTATACATGTATTTAACTTACAATAATATCAGTGATTATGAATAATTTTGATAGAGTATGAAAACTAATTTGGCGAGTTCAAAATGACTTTCCCGTTGTTCATATTATACGCTCTATAGGCTTTTGCTAACTTAGTAATCGTTTGTCCTTATCTGTCACTTTGACATTTACCTTTCACAGATAAGGACAAAAGATTTCTAAGTTAGCACACCTGTCCAATAGCCAAACACTTCAATTTTCACTAACGCGACGCTTTTAGATATTAAAAGAGAAATCAAAAAGAAGTTATTTATATCAATCAAAATATCCAATCAGGGACGGATTTAGGGGTGTACTATACTTCAAGTTCATCTCTAACAGTTATTGGGTAGGTATGTTTTTTTTTTGCCCGTTCGCCCCTTGTACCCCCCCCCCCCCTAATCCCAAAAAAAAATCTTGGATCCGCCCTTGTATTCAATCCAATGAAAAAGTATAAAAAAAACACCTGCGCCCAATGATATTGTATATCCTACGCCCATAAAAACGCAAAAAAATATGTAACCATGTTAATCTCATACAGCGAAATTGGGTCACTGTACTAATGTAAGGAGAATGAGTACAAGACAGATAGAATAAAACAGCAATAGTCATGATCACCTTTGCTGACATTAGTCAAATTAGCATTTGCATTGAGCACTTAAAGTGCCAAAGAAGAAAGTGGCAAATTATGCGACAAACAAAATACGCGTCAACCTGAATTCGAGATATGTTAATTAGAAGCACTGAGTACAGTGCCAAGAGCGGGATTTTTTCTAATATTATATTTTTTTATACCAAAAAGAAGGTACACGAGCAAGTGGGTCACCTGATTGTAAATAATCACCACAGCCTATTATACCCGCAACTCCAATGAGTTGCCAGGGTGTCCTTCTATTTGACCTAAAAATGATTGACAAAAGTAGATATCATTTTACAACAAAATTTAAATCTAACTAATATTATAAATGCGAAAGTATGGATGGATGGATGTTTGTTTGTTACTCAATCACGCCAGAACGGCCCAACGGATCTGGATGAAATTCGGCACATAGATAGAGAAAAGTCTGGAATAGCACATAGGCTACTTTTTATTCCGGAAAATTGCGTAGTTCCCGCGGGATAGCGATAAACGAATTCTTTGCAGACGAAGTCGCTGGCAACAGCTAGTATCTTATAAACTGTGAACTTTTTTAAAAATCTAAAAACCTTTATGCATGGCTCACATTAGGTTAGGTTAGGTATGTTTTATAAGTTTTTAAAAAAGTTTACGGTTTATCAGATATTTAAAGTTTGTCAAATGATCATTTTGTCAATAATTTTTAGGTCAAACGTTAGTGAACCCCATTTTGCAGCTCAGCTGATCCCTTCAATCAATGCTAATAAACTAATTTGAGTAACATGGCCTCTTATCGCGACTCGATAAACCGATTCGTAGGTATAATATAATCTTTAACAAAACAAGCAAACTCCGAATCCTTTTAAGGCGCTGTCAACAGCAAATGACCTTGAGCAGCGCCACTCTTCACACATACGGCTTGCGTGCCTGTTAGTGAAAGAGAAGAAACTATTCCGGCAGCTTGGCGCGCGTCTAAAATCTTGCAAATAAGACACAAATAAGAAGAAATAAAAAAAGTATGAATTATTTGTGAAACTCCTTGGCCCATTTAGGTATGAATATGTGGACTTCATGTTTTTAATTGCAGACCCATACGTCGAAAAAAATTAAGACATAGAACCGTTTAATGACGATTTTAAGACCAATCTTTGCAATTATTTTCTATCGAGCCGATTTTGTTCAATTATGTATCGAGTCCGTCCGGCGTCTTTGAAATATGATGAAAATTATCTTTTTTTTTTGTGTATAGTTTTTCTTAAAAAAGTGCTTAAATAACATCAATTTCAACAAAATTAGGTGTTGTCAGCCTCTTAAGCTAAAACTAATAAAAACCCGCTGTATCTCAACCTCTGCCCCAGCCCGATGTTGTTGAATAAAACTGAACATTCTGTATAAATTTTCGCGAGGCCAAATAATCGTGTTTTCGCTTCATTTGGTCGCTTCCTTTGCATAAATTGCTATCTTCCAGTAATCACGGGGAAGATTTTTCAAGCAACATTCTCCGAGGTGGATTGTCGCCGTAATTCATTATGAATTCAGCTTATGTTTGGTGCAGGAAGTTTTTAGGTTGGCTTGTTTCATGAAACGGGGGCGACATCGGGCTTATATCATTTGCTTGTGGTATTTCTTTGTGTAAAGTCCGTCTGGTTCGCTACTAACATCTTGCACACGAGCGAACAAGATGATACGTTGGATGATTGTTTGGTCGCCGCCATAAGCTCTTTTTGTTGGCTAACGCTTTCACTCTTAAGTGAATTTCGAAACAATGAAACCAATAATTTTGTATTATGGCGTGTTTTGTAATGATGTAAAATTTAATTTATATTCTTTGCTTTTTCTGACATTTTAATAATTATACTAAATTCATCGTTCATTTGTTTCTTTAATTGTTTTAATTTAATTTTACTTGTTTATAACTCATTTTTTTATTTATGACATTTATTTTAGTATTTAAACTGTCGATTTCTATAATAAAAATTACTTGACAATTTATCTAAGAAAAATCATAAACTTAAAAATCCCGTACGCAGAAACTGCTGAACTAATTTTTACTAAACATGGCTAAGAACCACCGCAAAGAAACTGGCTTTCGAATAAAAAAAACCGCATTGAAATTGGTCCATCTGTTTGAGCGCTACAATTCCACAGATAGATACATAGCACTTTGCATAGTACACAGTGAAGAGACATCGACGTCAAATTTACAACAACCCTCTTTTTGCGTCGCGGGTTAAGGTGGAAACACATTATTAACCCTATACTTTTCAAAGATATAAGTGTTCAATTTTAATCACTTTTTTTGATTTATTTAATAATAAAAAATAATTAATTAATTAATTGTAACACTAGTACTAATATAGTTTATAAGTAATCCTGTAACTAACTAACTAACAATCTATGGATCTGAGATATCCGAAAATAAATTATTTTAATTTTTATTTTATTATTTTTTTTATTCAGATACTCGAGGATAAAAATACATATAAAAAATGAAAAAAAAATTTTTTTTTGAAAAAAATTAGGATTTATGGCATGTATCTTATTAGATACATTGCCAAGTTGTTCTTAACTTCATTAAAAAAATAACATGTATCTTTATGGATACATTGCCTGGTGGTCAGAGAAAAAACACAGTGGTTTATTTAATAAATTGTTTGATAAAGTATGTAATTTCACAGCCATTACTTAATTATTTACATAACTTGGCAATGTATCTACATATGCACACTATTAACTTAATGTAACAATATAATATTATACCTTGGCAATGTGCATTTAAAGATACACCGGCAAACACGCTATCATTATAATTAGAAAATAAATGTTCTTCTTTCAAATAATAATTATAATCGATAGACCATTTATTTGAGTATAAAATGACACCATTTGTTATTTGAGAAAAAAGAGAAAATAAGCGATTATTATGGATTAATCCTTGAGCCTCGAAGTCGCCCGCGCAGGGTTCCACCATCCTGCGACCTACTGTCAAACAGTGTTGCTGGAGCACTATAATACATTTATTGGTAGAAAGTTCATAACTTATGCTACCACTTTATGCCAAAGATAATATTGGAAACGACCGCTGTTAGCCGTTAGATTTTTTTGAATAAAATGTGCATTATTAGATACGCTGCCAAGTTAAGGGTTAACACGCGACGCGACCCGATGCAACGAATGTATGCGCATGGCGTCGCGTCGGATGTTCATAGTGTGGTTCTGGTCATAGAAAATAATACAATTTGATTCGACTCAACACGCGTCGCGTTGCATCGGGTCGCGTCGCGTGTTAATAATGTGTTTCCACCTTTAAAAATGGTAACAAAATGGTAGCAGGCTAGTGAGTGCAAACTGTGAGTGCTGCCGGTACAAACTGATTACCGGACAGAAAACCCAACTATGGCCTAACCATGACGTCTTAATGCGATTCAGTTTAGATTCGCTCGCTGTCAGATTCATACTAAAAATGACAGCTAAAACTTGAACTGAGTCGGAATTAGGACGTCATGGTAAGGCCCCTGTTAGGTTCTTGGCTCTGAGTGTTACCTATGTTATATTAAGTTGGTGACACATTTTCCCACCTGTAGGTATCCCCTTTATTAAAAATTTAAACCCAATAGTCAACGGAATCGAACTGTAATCGTCTAATTCAGTTAACTTTGCGCACGAACGCCCAGACCCGAACACGACTCTTTCATTAAATTTAAATCTGTAATTTACCTTAGAGAAGTTCCCAGTTTAAAATACGTGCTGGTTTTTCTGATCTCTAAAATATTCGAGATAGCTGAAACTTTGCGGATTTAATGTTTTTCGAAGCCTTCTGGTGCACGCAGCGGGTTGAAGGTAATGTATTACGGACACAATACGTTTCGGTTTGAATGAAACAGAGGAAATAACCAGTTTAAGGGAAATTTAGTATTTTTTTATTATTATATTAGCCCAATTGAGTGTCCCACTGCTGGGCAAAGGCCTCCACTTTTTTCCGCCAATATAATAATAAGTATACCGAATATCACACTTCCTACTGGTCATTTTATATTGTTTTTTACATAGACTGATTTTTTTTTACATATTTTATTAAGAACTACTTAATAAATAAATAAATATTAGGGAACAATTCATACAAATTGACCTAGTCCCAAAGTAAGCGCTAGTAAGGCTTGTGTTATGGGTACTAGACAACGATATACACACTTATATAGAGAAATACATACTTATATAGATAGAAAACATCCATAACTCAGGAACAAATATTCGTGTTCATCACACAAATATATTTTATGCCTTTACCAGGATTCGAACCCAGGACGCTTGCTTCGTAGGCAGGGTCACTACCAACTAGGCCAACCGCGTCGTTAATATTTATTTATTTATTATTATTTATTTATATCTCTAAGCGTTCCTAAGGAAAAGGGTATTACAAACGAACAGACGGATGAACAGGTACCTAATAAACTAAGAGATTTAATTTGTAATAAAAATGTGTTAAAAGTCCTCAATTTTGCTGTATTCAGGAACAAAGAGACCATAACACTAAAATAGTCATCGAAGAATAGGAAAGGATATGCGGCAGAGGGCATGCGGCAGCATATTGCAGCTATTCAAATGTCAGCTTATTTATATTATACCAGTGGATGCAATGAAAGGCGAATCGACATATTGGTGCTTCTACAGTTCAAACAAATGTTACATAAATAAAAGTAAGATATAACAAATGATTGTATTCTTTTATTCAATGCCTCTGTAAAAGCTTTGGTTCATTTGAGACTAGATCGATTGGTATCAATTTTCCCATGATATTTGTTATTTATTAGTTTATTGTACTCTTGTGACCCATTTCTCGGAACTACAAGTTTCAATTTTAGAATTCTAGACATAGATCCACTCTCTTTCTTTCTCTCTCTTTGTTCCACTTGCTACGATCCTGAAATACATTTTTCGCTTCATCTACATTCATCGATCTCATACATGCTCTTCGGTTTCGGGTAGTCTTAACTTGACCTTAATTTGTCAAAACTTCCCCAATTTGGTCGTAGGTACCTAATTAATAAGAATAACGCTTAACATCACGTCAAAATAAAAATTATGTTTACCACAGAGAAATTTCCGCCGAGAAAAACAAAATTCTTTGTAGGCGACGTCGTGGTCAACATCTAGTGAAATCATAAAACTGAGTTCGTTTTAGCAAATAAACCTGGCAAATTGGCTCCCACGCTCTCTGCCAGCTACAAAGCAAAATAAACGTGTGCCAATGCTAATTTTCGCGTGTATTTGTGTGAATTTTTTACGTTTCCCGTAAATATCAAATCAACACGCCGGGTCCTTATTCCGATCACGTTCATAGAAAATGTGAAGCGAACTGACGACGGAATTTCATTTCAACACAATCGAACATCTGTCGCCACAACGCAATTATGACGAGAATTGCCTTTACGTTTGAAATTTGTGGGTAGGACCTTACGCATAACATACACGAATCACGTCTTTATCCCTTACGGGGTTGACAGAGCCTAAGTTTACAAGACAGGCCACGTTTATCAAGAGCGTGGGCGTATAGGTGGAAAGTGGAATCAAAATAGTAATAGGTTGTTATCCGCATCGCCTATAACATGATTCCTATGATTTTCGCCTATTCCCTCGTTAGATTTTTACCATCTGCGCGGGATGAGAAGCTACTGGTACATTCTATGTTTTTTCTTTGCTCCCAGACCAGCATGGATGCAGACCTTATGCAGCCACCATTTTACTCGCTAATCCTGCCGAGCAGCAGTGTTAGCACTGCTGTGTTCCGGCCTGAAGAGTTAGGGATCGATAAACAAATAGCCATCACCTTCCTTTCTTTCCAACGTTAAATACCGAGAAAGAGATGGCGAAACGCGCCCGCGCTTTAAACAATAAGGTTCAGGTATTGCCAGCTCCTGTAACAATTGCTTTGCGCTTGTTATGTGAAACAAAGCTCGGCTTTTTTCGGTCACGTTCGGTCATGCTCGGGAGTCGGCCTTCTTTTGTCATTTAGCTAGTAATTCGTAACATGACAGTTGTCGACGTTGGCTTCAGACATTGACCTGTATTTATAGTCGTTCCAATCATTTATTTAACTTTTGACAGATCACGCTCATGAAGTTTTACAATAATTTTCGGTACAATATACTACAGAGAATACCGTGGATGGATATGGATGGACACCGCTACCTTTGTGATGTGCCATATTCGTAATGAATGACCATAGGACCATAGACTATAAAAACCGTATTGAATTAAATCGATTTTATAAATAAAACATACATTTAAAAATTTTGTGATTATAATTTATATCAAAATCGCTTAAAATAATAAATACATTAATATGCCTTGAGTTGCCACTTCATAATTAACAAAATTAGTAAATTACTGTCGGAAGTGATAAACATATATTATATATACATTAACACATACAGAAATATGGTCTATTATAATATATAAGATAAAGTAACTTAAATGGTTATAAAACAATGCAAAATGTTGAGCTTAAATAAAATATGAATGTGTTAAATCGATTAAAACTTCTTCATGAATAAAATCGATTGTTAAAAGAAATCGAATCGGTAACGCATCAGGGCATCACTATTTTAATTGCTACTCGAGCTGCCGAAGTTAAATAAACGATTGGAACAAGTTTAGTATAAGGGAAGAGACACGGGTACGTATTAAAATCCATAAAGTTTAAAATGTATAGTGGGTTAAAATACACAATGGTTCAAAGTATATAATGCGATTTTCTCAAAAATTGCAAATTAACCGAATTGCTATAAACTAAACCTAACCTAACCAGAACTAATAGATCACGCTATAAAAAAAATCATATACCTAATAGTTGCACAGAAAATTGCATTATACATTATTATTTTGAACTATTATACATTTTAACCCATTACCTATACATTTTAAACTTTATAAATTCTGATCCGCACCCACTCTCCGTACGTCTTACGCCTGACGCGAGCTTAACATTTTTTACCCATCCCAAAAAGTGCTCAGCGCCGTTAAAGAAGTTTTCAATTCAGTAACAAAAATAAGTTTTGAAACAATATTTAATAAATAAACTTGTATATTTTTAAAATAACTCAAATTTAAGCCTCATTTCTCTTCCAACGCAAATTAGACAGTTATTAAAACGAAACAGTTTGCGATAAAGATATCTTCAGCACGGAGTGCCAAGTCAAATATTTAAAGACATGCAAATGGCTCGACGAATTACATTTAGAAATTGTTAATTTAATTACACGATTATTAAGATCTCTATTATTACGGAGGGTTTAATTAATTTTGAAGCACGCTTTGTAATTTTGCCTTGTGATTTATGACACACACAATGCGTATAAGTATGTCAGGTTGAAGGGAAACATGCAGAGTTGCTACAAAATGTTAACCTACTAACGTATTCATAAACAAGATAATAATACGAGTAAGAGGCTTAGCATATAATAACACACACTTGAAGATTAATAACGTTAATTATTAGGATGTAAAGGTGGGCGGGTTTCGTAGGGCAGACGTGGACGTGACGGGATAAAAAGTCAATTGGTAGGTAGCAACAACCAATGTTAATACGCAAAAATATACATGAATGGTCGGAGGCGTCCTTCCTACGGGCGTAGAAACGTCAAGCCAAATCGCGGGCACCACAATCGCAAAATACGTGAGTTATCCAGAAAGTGTCCTACGAGGGGTCAGGATAAAGCGTTGTTGTTAGCTGACTTCCTTTATTGACAAACATTTACAAAAGCCTTTATGGAATCTGAGATGAACAAACGTTAACGCGATTTAATTCGACGCCAGCGCCATCTCTGTGCGCACCGCGTACTAAGTGTGCATCGATCGCTCTCGAACTGGTCGCGGTGTTTTTAGTAAGGTTTGGTGTTACAACAATAAATAATTGATTGATTTTGATGGATACTAAGCGATTCAACCAAGTGCCGATAGATGGCGCAACTTAGCCTACCCCCAAAAGTGAACATTTATCGTTATCACGTAAAACTATCGTCCGTAAACCGACTTTATACACTAATTATACTAATTCTTCTTCAACGGTATGCTTTTACTTTTAACCACGTTTCATAAATAATTGCCACTGTAGATTTTTTAAATAATAGAACAAACTAATACCTACATACCTATATTAAGTTTATTTGTTACTGTATTCGTATTTTTGCTTTGAAAGCGTAACGTATAGGTAATTGAATTTAAGATAATGGTGATGAATTGAGTAAGAGAATAAATAGCTCTGATGCCGCAATGCAGTGATTCCATAAGCAAAACGCTTGTTTATCTTAATAAAAACTGCCAGATATTATGTAGAAACATTTAAAAGTTACTTGGATTTGTGCTAAGAAAAGAATTTCATGGATCAAAGTCATTTGTTGATAACGTCAACACAATCTACCCAAGAGTCCTGATAATTAAAACATGAAACTACCGTGAGACTCAAACATAATTACAACAAACCGGATTTACTCACACTATAAAAGTCGAAGAAATGCTCCGACAATTATTTCGGACTATTCCGTAGTCCTTCATCAGAGAGCGCTTGCCCCGGGCGGCGGCAGCGAAACGAACACTGCGCGCCAACGCTACCGAAACAATTAGGATTGTTCATTTTTTTAACCCCCCCTTTTTATATATTTTTTAGAAAATATGGAGCACTTTAAGAAACTAATTTGAATATTTTGTAATTTCATAGCTTAATTTAATTAATTATAATTGCTTAAAAAAATCAGATACGACTTTTCATAAATTATATACGGCGGCTGAAATAGGCAATTTTCTTCTTCTTCTTTTGTTTGTGGCGTTACAATTCGTTATAGCGACGACAACTTCGCCAATGTCAGGGTAAAATTTTATTATAAAATCTTGTGACAAAATGTCGGCAACGTTGTACGGTAATATGGTCAAAGACCCCCCTCCCCCCCTGTCGGGCTCTTAGCCAACGGTCAATGATATCCCTCAGATACTGCCAGGAAATTATTAGCCGTTGCCCAGGGTGCACCGGACCAAGCACTGCTCTTCCCCCCGGACGGATCCAGAAACGAACAGCAGCTCCTGACCACACGTGGAGGTAACCCGACACGCACCCCTAGGCAATTTTCTCACAATCCTTTGGAAATTAAAAAAAAAATAGTTGTCATAACTGTTGTGACTGTCATCTCAGTGTCAAATATACCTACTGTTTACCTTTGGTTTACCTACAAACTTATTGTATGTTGCGTTAAATCCTGATCATGGTTATAATGAGTTGAAAATTTATGAATGTGGAAGTATGTGGCATTGTGTTTTGGTACCTACTTACATCGAAATGATCCTCGCAACAATATTGTGTACTTATAAACTTTGAAGTATTCAACATTTACTTCGCGACACCACTTTTCTCTTAAACCTTCTCGGATGCGTGCGAACTATTGTTTTGGAGCAGTTTTTAGAGTCATTTGACGTCAGACCGACAATTTTAAGTTTTCAATAAAACAATATTACTTTACAGACATTGGGTGACACTGATAACTAGTTGACATATAAATTTAATAGACAAACTAGATATTTGCCGATTTATTTTTTGGCGCATATATAGAACTACCAACAGCCGCTCGGTAAAGTCGAATAAAGGTCAAACAATTTTTTTTCAAAATATCCGTAATCCTTGAGTATTTTTGAACGCCAGTAAGATAAAACAGTTCGCAAGCAGTTTCCATACTTCGAAATGGTTTTCAAATCAGGCTATGTTGTTAAAAAATGAACAATCCCAATTGTCGGAGTATTCCTTCGGCTTTTATACGTGAGTTATCTGGTTTGTTGTAATAAGGCCTAATAATGTTACAATCGCATTAATTTTAAATATTTTATTATTTTTTTCAATATTTAACCTATTTTGTGGTCTTACCCCTCAAAGCACTGTTTTACTGCTGTTGCCCGCGACTCCGTCTGCCCAGAATTCCCTTATCGCTATCCCGCGGGACATTTGCAATTTCCTGGGATAGAAACTATCCTACGCGTCTGTCCTCGGAACTGAAGTTATTTCTATACCAAATTCCAACTAAATCAGTTCAGTGGCTTAGGCGTGAAAGCGTGAGACAGACAGACAGTTGTCTTAAATTAAATTAGTTCAAATCTGTCTCAATTCCCCCGCAAACAACCAACAACGCAACAACTACATTTATATTCATAACCTTTGGACTAAATACCCCATTAACATTTTCCAGGACCTCAAATCCTACCTCGACGCATCCAAAGGAGTGATTTATGTCAGTTTCGGAACCAACTTCAGCCCTTCCCTCCCTGACAAGATCAGTTTGCTTCTAAACGTGTTCTCGAAATTACTCTACGACGTACTATGCAAATGGGACGCCGAGAATGTACATGGGAGGGCCAGTAATGTGGGGATAGTTAAATGGGTCCCGCAAAACGACTTGCTAAGTAAGGAGAGTTTTGAATTATTCAAGCTCGTGGCCCTTTGGATTTGAGTTGAGTGCTTGGGTTTTTAAGTTTAAGCCTATGAGATGCACAAGTGTGCGAAAGTTAACTAAGTGTTTTTAACGCTAATTGTATTTAGAATTACAATCGCAGGCTGAGGTTAGCTTACTATAGGTAAAATACTGTTTAAAGATCAGTCAAGAAGAATTCCGGACACGTTTGATCCTTAGATTTTTTGAGCAGTGGGTATATTAAAATATATGACACCTTTTTTATCATAGAAGTTAAATTTCTTAGCAAAGAAAATGTTAATGGAAAATAAACAATACAAACAAACAGTAAAATTCTTGGTTCGTAACTAGTTTATTTGTTAAATCTGAGGTCAAACATTTTATTTCGATGAAAAAGGTGTTAAAAATTCAGGATGATTGTTTTGTTGGATTATTTAAAAAAGTTCTACTTAATTACCTCCATAGTTTACAATATTAATAATAATAATAAATCTTGGGACAATTGACACCAATTGATCTATTTAGTCCCAAACTAAGCAAGGCTTGTGATATGGGCACTACTAGACAACGGATAAACGTACGTATATAGATAAATATATACTTAAATACATTTATTAAACATTCAAGACTCGAGAACAAAACATTCATATTTTTCATACAAATATCTGCCCCGACCGGGGATCGAACCCGGGACCTCGAGCTTCATAGTCAGGTTCTCTAACCACTAGGCCATTCGGTCGTCAAATTAGTTATTAGTTTGTTTGTTGGGGGCGTGACCGTAGTAATGTGTTGTGGAGGAATTAAATTACTGGCGTTCTTGTTTCACCCTTTTTACCACTTTGACTCTTGCTTCCCAGCTACCACCAAAATGTGGTGCAACTGAGGGATCTATTAGAGCTGATTGTCTAACTTACCTAGCAAGCCCCTGGAGCGCGTGGTGTGGTGGACGGAGCACGTGTTGCGGCACGGCGGCGCGCGGCACCTGCGGGCGCCCGCCACCAACATGCCGTGGACACAGTACTACGAACTGGACCTAGTAGTAGCAATTCGTACTAATTTTCGTAGTCACTTATTATGAGCATAACTTGAAAAATATTTTGGGGAAAACAGAAAAAAAGACAAAAAGGCTAAAGGCACTACTGGAAAAAATCACATGCTAGGTAATTTTTAGAAAAATAAATGTAGATTTAAGAAAAGGGCGAATGCATTTTGTTTCATTTCTTTTGATTAATGATAGGGCAGGTGAGGTCAAACGTTTGCCCATTTATAATAAAAATAAACTAAATTAGATATAGTAATACCAAGGTAATTTTTGTGTACACTGGCGATCGCGCTGCAAGGCCTACCCAATATTTAAGCTCCCGCTGAGTTTAGAATATTTTTATTGTTCCCCTCATAGCTTAAATTCCCTCTAAGATTATGAAGGCTTGATCTGTGACTAAGAAATTGATTAACTTTTTGTAATTGCTTAGTCTATATTTTATAGGTTTCTTCTCAATCCTCTACTGTTTACTACTCACTACCTAAACTCTGAGCAATGTATCAATAAAATCACATTAGGTATCAGTATTTTTTCATGATAATTATTTCTGCACTAATAATGTACTACCTACTTTTCTGTCTGGTCACGAGTGGACCCAACAGCCGCGACCAACAGGTGAATCAATCAACGGGGAGACCACATTTTGTGCTACATGTTCATCAAAAAGTTTATCCTACTAATCCCATACATACATAAATCACGTCTTTATCTCTTACGGGACAGACAGAGCCTAAAGGAACAAGACCTAAAGGTGACACATAGCACGATTTTGGGCGTATAGTTACTAATCCCACTAATATTATAAATGCGAAAGTTTGTGAGGATGTGAGTGTGTATCTTTGTGAGGGGCTTTTACATTTTATAATTTAACTAGGTAGCTGTTGCCAGCGACTTCGTCTGCAAAGAATTCGTTTACCGCTATCCCGCGGGGATTTTCTGGGACAAAAAGTAGCCTATGTGCTATTCCAGATTTTTTTCTCTCTAAGTGCCGAATTTCATCCAGATTCGTGTGTGATTGAGTAGCAAACAAACATACATCCATCCATCCATACTTTCGCATTTATAATATTAGTTAGATGCTGTTTACTTAAGAACACAAAGTCTTAATTCCTTAGTTTCTTAAAAAAAACTAAATTAGTGTATTCTTCAGTCTGCTATCCCCTGCATACCTGGAACACCCGGTCCCTGATGTATGGGAGGGAGGGCCTTGAAAAATAGCCGCGCGCAAGCCTCCGTATTGTTTGTATTGTGCCGTTCTCAGGATATCCCATTCCTATTCTACTTAAACGAATAGACAAGCCTGATTTATGTTAACTATTAAATAAAGGAAATAGAGCCAGTTGCAATCGCTTATTTTTGTTTTTTTGCCTTTATTTTCTTCAGTCGTTTTATGACGATGTAGTCTGGGAATTTCCTGGCCACCTTTAAAATGTATAAGCAGCAGGCTTATTACGTAACTCGCTCGCAATCGCCATCGTGTTAATTTTGACAGTTCTTGTATGAATCTGACAGCTAGCTGATTCCGATGCCAATTGTCAGCCCATACATGAACTGTCAAAATGAAGACGATGGTGATCGCGAGCGAGTTATGTAATATGCCTGCAGTTTTTGCGTGGGAAAAAATCGTGTAAGGTTCTTCCGAATAAGTACCATCTTACTCGGTAATCCTGTCGCCGAGCAGCAGTGCTTGCGCTGCTGTGATCCGGCGTAGAGAGTAGGGCAGCCGGTGAATTTACTGGTACATGCCGTTTTCTATCTTAGCCCTCTTGGCTGGCGCATCTGCAATCCTCTAATGTTGCGGGTGTCTATGGATGATGCTGACGTACTATCAGGTGACCCACTTTTTCGTTTCCCTTTCGTGTCGTATAGAAAAACACCGGCCAAGTGCGAGTCGGACTCGCGCAGCGAAGGTTCCGTATTATCTATAAATATCTATAAACCAGTGTAAGCAGAGCCCTGCTCCAAAGCAAAATGTACGCAGTGTGGGGTCACTTTATGTTGGTCACTGATATAATACAAACATATAAGACTGCGCTATAAGACCTACCTTTAGGTATACCAAATTTCAAGACTCTGCGTTCACGGGAAGTACCCTGTAGGTTTTGATTCCCTTGAGAGTTGCGGAAATTTGCGGCATAAACGGCTGTATCTTTTGATTGCGTTGGCTTAGAAGTTTGATTTTTTCATAACTCTAAGGAGCAGTGGACCTGAGTATTTGATATAAATTTCAGCTTGATACTTCCACGCGTTCCTGAGAAAAAGGGTCTTGACAGATGGACGGACGGACGGACGGACAACAAAATGATCCTATAAGGGTTCCGTTTTTTCCTTTTGAGGTACGGAACCCTAAAAAAGGACGATATTCACAAAAATTACCTTATTACTGGTTTTTCGAGTAGTCTTTTAGAGCTGCCTAGATATCCTTAAATTAAAAAACAAATCGATGTACTGTAGGTAAGCATAAATAGTGACCTGCATTTGAATTACATAGAATGCACTAAACAGCTAATGGAAACACCATTCTGTGCTGCGGTTTGAGGGTTTGAGGGCGTACTCCAAATATATTAATACCAATCAATTAGTCCAAGTGTATTGATAATTGCGTTCACTGCTTGTAACCGACATGTCTGTATATTAGGTACCTAATTATACTAATTTTGACACGTCACCAATAAACTGTACGACTGTGAAGCCTGGACTGTCAAAGAGCAAATTCGGAAACGTATAGAAGCCTTTGAAATGTGGGCCTATACCAGGAAAAAAGCTAGGAGGAAGATGACTAATCGCATTGCCTATAACATGAATCCTTAAGTTCAGCTACTCTGGTCCACAGCAGAGATAGACATAGACATAGCTTTATTCGACATCAAAAATACACAGACTCTTAAACTAAGTAATACAAAGAAAAGGAATTCGACTCAGCATTGCTGCAATAGGTGCCTGCTACAGCGCTGATTTTCAGTCAAACCCTTTACATCCTTGCATCAAACGCGTTGGACAGGAATCAGTACAAACAAGTTTGTGTAGGAAAAGTGTATAATAAAATAAATAAAAATAAATAATAAATTCATAGATTTACCAAAAACAGTGCTATTGTACAATCTGTTTCAATCTGTGTTTAAAGTTGAAAAAATAAAATAAAAATAAAAGGTAGCCGCATCAGAGGTAAGAAGAAATAGCCTTCCCGCCTGCGGGCAGTGCTTGTTGCAAATCAATTAAATATTTACTTACTTTAATCTTAAAGTTTCTAATAGTGATCAATTTTTTTAACTGTAGCAGACTGTAGCAGACTCTGGGAACACGCTTATAGCACATTGTTCACAAAGGCATACAAACATTCCATCGTCAGGTGTCAGTCACCGAGTACGAGCCTGTTTGTCTTGCCAACACACATTCCGAGGTCCGGGAAAGATTACACGTGTCATAGAAGCGACACTAGGTACACATTGAAAAAGTAGATAAAACTAAGTTTATAATCGTGCCTATTAAAATTGGTCTCGGGGTAAAGCAAAAAACCGGTTGTTTATAAAGTCGGTTTACGGACGATAGTTTTACGTGATAACGATAAATGGTCGCTTTTAGGGGTAGGCTTAGTAACGCCTCAGAATATATAATAGTACTAACGTACAGAATGGCCACGCTCCGCCCCGCACCGATTCGAGTTACCCCACCCCTCAAGCGCAGTCTGCCGGAAAGCTGCTGGCAACTAGTAGGGCTCGCAACGCGATGTATGTCGGCCGCATGTCACTAAACTTCGGGAACCTATCCTACGTACTTCATTTTATAAAACTAATGCTTTCTGAAATTATCGCGATTAATACATGAAATAACTACAGAATCATTCGTTTAAGTTTGTTGTCGTACATCTATTGTAATTGAAAATAATAATGCTTAAATACACAGACAGACACATTTTAAGTAAGTTTAAATAAATAGATAACGATTAAGTATATTTATTTGCACACATCTAAGCCATATTTTCATTATAAGTACCTATATTTATTTCATTGGTAGTACTTATAGTACTAGGTTTGTGCGATAGACAGCCCTGTGTATCTCACGCACACATTGACGCGTGTACAGACGACGTCGTGCCTGTGTTCATTTCAGAACGCGGATTTTGTACGTCGTGGCCGCCGTGTGGTAACGCTATCTATCGGCGCTGAGTATCTATCAAATCAATCTATCGACCCTCAAAGTGAGGTAGGTACGCAAAGTGGTTGCGACAACAAGCAACAGATGTCGCTATATGCGCAATGAGTCATGCTTTTTCGTGAGTGCGGCCGGCGTTCATCGATTTATAAGAAGTTATCATGTCAAAGTCAGAATGTAGGTACCAGTTGCTTTTCTTCCCGCGCCGATGGTTTTAAAAGCCCATCGAGGGAATGGGTGAAAATTGAAAATCTTAGGAATCATGTTATAGGCGATGCGGCTAGCCACCCATCACTGTTTTCATTCGCCTTTCCACCTATATGCCCACAATCATGCTAAACGTGGCTTTTAGGTCTTGTTACCTAAGGTTACTCTTGCTACCCCGTAAGGGAGAAAGACGTGGTTTTATTGTGTGTATTAGATTTTTTTTGCTAGGATACCTTCTGCAACATTTATTCTATGTTTAGGGTGGTTGTTTAACCACGTGCAATACGCGACCCTCTCGTTACGTCTCTCGATTAAGAAACCCTGTCGCATTGACATCTTCCATGTAGTGTTTTGTTGACAAATATACCTAAACGCGAGATACGGTAGCACAGAATACAGCTAAGTCGTCTGCCGGAAACATTGCCTGTACAGTATTTTTAGCCAAAATTTTTGTAAATAAATGTGTCATCTGACTAATATTATAAATGCGAAAGTATGGATGGATGGATGGATGTTTGTTTGTATGTATGTATGTATGTAAACTCTTTATTGTGCAAAATAAACAAGACAAATACAATAGACAAACAATGAGATACATGCACAAAGGCGGACTTATCCCTTTAAGGGATCTCATCCAGTCAACCTTTGAATGTTTTGTTTGTTACTCAATCACGCCAGAACGGCCCAACGGATCTGGATGAAATTCGGCAGATAGATAGAGAAAAGTCTGGAATAGCACATAGGCTACTTTTTATCCCGGAAAATTGCGTAGTTCCCGCGGGATAGCGATAAACGAATTCTTTGCAGACGAAGTCGCTGGCAACAGCTAGTAACGTCATAAGGCGGAATAATATTCTTAGTAAAAGTAGGAGTACCTACCTAGTAATCTTTGGCTATCAAAATACTGAATTATGATTAGCGGTGAAAGATGTATCGAACAAACATTAATGACCCACTGTGGTACTCTTTCATCGTAAGTAAATACCGTAGTGTCGATAAACACGACAAAGAAAAGTTCAACAGACAGCAGTCAGTGAGCTCCTAGAACAACCTTCGGATTTCGGATACAATCGGTCGATCTTTTAAATCCATAACAAGACAGCAAGACAGACCCTTCTATCAAATTACTATCGCACTGTAGGTACTTGCTTGCAATACATACATACGAATGTTTCAAATGAATTAAAAATTTGGAAAACCACGACGAAATGTTTAGAAAAGCACTGGTATTTTTTTTTATATGAACAGGAAGGCAAACGAGCAAGTGGGTCACCTGATGGTAAGCGATCACCACTGCCCATAGACACCCGCAACACCGGAGTGATTGCAGATGCGTTACCAAACTAGAGGGCTAAGATGAAATGCCTCTTGTGCCTGTAATTTCCCCGGCTGTCTTACTCTCCACACCGGAACACAGCTTTGCAAGCACTACTGCTTAGCGGCAGGATTAGCGAGTAAGATGGTGGTAACGATCCGGACGGACCATGCACAAGGTTTTACCACCCGGTATTTTTATTTCAATATGATACTGTAGTAGTAGTATGTACCTGGACATTTTCGATCATTTTTGATAATACTGAGCCCATATAAGTACCTAAGGTATTTTCGTTCTTAAGTGTCCTATTTGGTAAACAAAATTCTAACCTCAAAACGTCTCATTTTTGTAATTTTTTAACTATTTCTTCGTAAATAAAGGAACTGGAGATAAAATATCAGCAAAATTATGTACAAAATATTGCCTCAGGTTTATTTGATAACATAGTACACCTTATTCTTTACAAAAAATTGCATATTGAGGTTAGAATTTTGTTTACCAAATAGGACAGGTAAGAATGAAAATAGTATAGTTAAATTAGCTTTCTATTCAATCCCTTTCTATGCCATACACAAAGCCGCAAACATAATACACACAGAAACACGTTAAACTTATTAACGTCCTCTCTGTTTGTCCGTAATTTAATTATCTACAAAATATCAAGAGGTCAAACGGCTTACGTCAGATTTAGTTACTCGACTAAACCCGGACGTCCCACTCTCATGCCAGTCACTGTCTTGATATATTATCGTTGTTCCCAACTGTAATCTATTCTGATTTAGTTCTTAAGATTCCCGTCTCATGAACTTAGCCGATTAATTACAAACCCCCTCTGATACACTCATAGGCGGTATTTAATTAAACTTCCACGGACAGTTGGATAGTTCATTTTAAATTATACCGGATTTTCTTGTCACAGTATATTTTTCCACAGGATAAAATATAGGGAGTGGATCAGAATTTATAAAGTTTAATAGTACATAGTGCACCGAGGGCGGTAAGAAGGGGATTGCTAACGAGAGTCTACTCGAGTTTGTAATCCCCTTACTGCCCGTGATACACACAATGTTTTTCATCACATTTGCGAGGAAATAAAAAAAATAAACTCAGAATCACAAAACAACCCAAAAACGTCACTCATCAACATTTATGTAGGTACCAATAGTGTGAAAATATCGTCCGCCATTTTGGATCCAAAAAATTATGCTAAAATTGGGCTCAGTATACCACCACATTACTCGAAAACGAACCCATCAACATTTTAGTGTAAATTGTGTCAAAATGTCATCCGCCATCTTGGATCCAAAAAATTATGCCAAAATCAGTCTCAGAATCACCAAATTACTCGAAAATGACACCAATTAACATTTTAGTGTCAATAGTATCAAAATGTCATCCGCCATCCTGGATCCAAAAAATTATGCCAAAATCGGTCTCAGAATTACCAAATTACTCGAAAACGACACCCATCATCATTTTAGTGTCAATAGTGTCAACATGTCATCCGCCATCTTGGATTCAAAAAATTATGCCAAAATCAGGCTCAGAGTCACCAAATTACTCAAAAATGATACCCATCAACATTTTAGCGTCAATATTGTCAAAATGTCATCCGCCATTTTGGATCCAAAAAATTATGCCAAAATCGGGCTCAGAGCCACCAAATTACTCGAAAATGACCCTCGCCATCAATATTTTTAGTGTCAAAATGTCATCCGCCGTCTTGGATCGTAATCAGTAATGTCTAATTGAAAGTTTTATAAAATTGGTTTGGGTGTTTATTTTTTAATATTAAATAAATCTGGCTGATCTGAAACCTCCTTAGTCTGAAATGACTTACAATGAACTCTTAATTTTAAAACTAAACTTTTCCTCCCGAGGGAGTTATGAAAATCCATACAAAAATAACTCCCTCGGGAGTAAAATATTTGCGATTCCCGCGGGAGCTAAATCAGCTACTACGGCTCTATAAGCACTCGTGTTATAACACCCTTTACGAGCAAGTGTGATGAAAAATGTATAATGGGTTAAAATGTATAATAGTTCATAATATATAATGCAATTTTCTGTGAAACTATTAGGTAAATGATTTTTTTTTATAGCGTGATCTATAAATTGGTTTAGGTTAGGTTAGGTTTAGTTTATAGCAATTCTGTTAATTTGCAATTTTTTGAGAAAATCGCGTTATATATTTCGAACCATTATGTATTAACCCATTATACATTTTAAATTTTATGGATTTGGATACGTACCCTAAAATATCTGAGGCAGAGGAAAGCCGAGACTTGCATTAATGGATCAAACAAAAGAGAAGCACTACATAAGGTATCAGGAGCTCAAAGCAATGGCAGAAAAATAAGTGTATGGCAATTACTCCATCGACAAGACTGCTCTTAAATTTAAGACGGTGTAAATATCTGAGATTGAGATAGAATATATTTGGTCTCAGTTATTTATTTGGCTATCATACCTTGCACTATGGTACGTAACATAAGGTACAAGCATTTCGCAACGACTGAATAGCTCAGCAAAATGAATAAATGTTTTCTTTCTTTCTTTCTTTCTTTCTTTCTCAGTGATCATTAAACCTGACTATGGTCCATTCAAAAAAGCCGAGGTAGCCTAGTGGTTTGACCTGTGGCCTCTCAAGCAGAGGGTCGTGGGTTCGAATCCCGGGCTCGCACCTCTGAGTTTTTCGGAATTTATGTGCGATATCTGATTTGAAATTTACAATGAGCTTTGAGCGGTAGGTAAGGAAAACATTGCGAGGAAACCTACACACAACTGCGAAGCAATTCAATGATGTGTGTGAAGTTCCCAATCCGCACTGGGACCGCGTGGGAACTATAGCCCAAGCCCTCTCATTCTGAGAGGAGGGCTGTGCCCAGCTGTGGGACGTATATAGGCTGGAGATAAGATGAGATGAGATGCTCCATTCAGGACATTAGAATCAAGAATCAGTGACCTATTTAAGCCTTATTTCATGGTACATAAATACAGGAAAAAGATAGTCCTAGACTTTAACACCACTCCACTTTCGGGAAGGTCCATAGGTTGCCCACCCGGTATATAGATTCAAACAAACTTTTCTATCTGCCAATTTGCGTCAAATTCTAGAAGTTGAATAAGTTACAGGTAAACAAAGTCGTTCAAGGGATAATTGAGGTGAACTCTTGCCATCGTTGAGCTTCAGACGTTGACTAAATTTACTGAAGTAGCAAAAGTAATGGCTACAGAAGGCTTGGATTATAATAATTAGGTACTGCATAATTATGAGGGGCGTATTTTTTGTCGATGAGTAAAGAAAAAAAAACGAGGGTGGTGAAATAAAGAAAGCTTCAGGTCGCAGTTCCTGCCATCTGAGACTCGGAATGTAATATACCTAATATAATTTCTACAGCAAAAATAAGAATTTTGACATACATTTACAAGGGTTTTTTTAGTTAATGTAACCCAATCTGCTGCTTAAATATTCAGGTACTCTTAAATCGCACTGTATTTAGTTAATAAAAATGTGACGCCTTACCATGACGTCTAAATGTGTTTCAGTTCCAACTCAGTTCAGGTTTTAGCTGCCATTTTTAGTATGAATCTGACAGCGAGCGAACCTAAACTTAATCGGAATTGAATTGCATTAAGACCCCAGGTGTCGCTTCATGGAAGTCTATTGTGGACCAAAATATTTACGACTCCAAAATTTCAACACCTTACTAGTAAAAAAAGTTTTATCATAGTTAGATTAACCTACCCTACTGGACGTTTGTGTACACTACAACAATGTCTGACTAGTTTTAATTAAAGTACTGGTACCTGATATTTCGTTTGGAACATTATTAGCATACCTACGCCCACGTCTTTACCCCCATTGTAGACTCATCAACATTCAACCCTTGGACCAAGAAAGCTGAAATTTTTCATAGAGTTTCCCATTGTAAAGTAAACTTTTTGCGGGTAGTAGGGCCTTGTGCAAGGTCCGTCCGGATAGCTACCACCATCTTACTCGCTAATCCTGCCGCTAAGCAGCAGTGCTTGCACTGCTGTGTTCCGGTGTGTAGAGTAAGACAGCCGGGGAAATTACGGGCACAAGAGGCATTTCATCTTAGCCCTCTAGGTTGGCAACGCATCTGCAATCCCTCCGGGGTTGCGGGTGTCTATGGGCAGTGGTGATCACTTACCATCAGGTGACCCACTTGCTCGTTTGCCTTCCTATTCGCATAAAAAAAAAAAAAAAAACTGAGAACAAAGAAGGATTCTACAAAATTAAATAAATACAAAATAGAAAGTTCTGCAACGTAGAAAAGAATCATGCTAAACGTGGCCTTTAGCTCTCGTTACTTTCGGCTCTGTTTATCCGATAAGGGAAAATGACGTGATTTATGTAAAGAAAGTAAGTAGGTAGGTATTCAAAATGGTCGCAGGTTTATACACTGCTCCAAGTAGGCAAGGAGATGGGTACAACAGTCAAGGACAAATATAACTATTGGCCAAGTTAGTTATACGGTGATAGACTTAGGGCCTGCACCACTCTCCGTTAAGTTCCAGTTATCTTAACTGTCAGTTATCTATGATTCCGTCTCTATTTATTACTACGAAACAGACAGAGACTTCGTCATAGATAACTGATACTATAACCGGAACTTTACAGAGAGTGGTGAGACGGGCCCTTATAGTATAGCGTATGGAAGACAACTGAAAATCATCACATAATATTTTCCCAGGAAGATCGTTGTGGCTGAAATCAATTTTAACCAAGAAGATTTGAGATGGTCAGAAGGCGTGAAGAACCTTGCTACCATTAGTAAGAAGCTGCTTAAAAAGTTAGAAGGTCCGATACAAGTAAGATGATAAATGAGCCTGAAGACGTCCACTGTTGAACAAATACCTCCCCCTTAGCACACAAAAATAAAGTTCTCGAGTGGCGACCACGAACCGGAAGACGCAGTGTTGGCAGGCCTCCCACTAGGTGGACTGACGGCATCGTAAACGTTGCGAGATGATAAATATTAAAGGGTAAATGCTGCGGCCTTCACCAACCTTCGACAGAAGATGCCACCACCAGAAGAATCCTCTGCTCAAGAATCAACACTGCTCCAGCATAAGTACTTTTCTTCAGTTAAGATGCTGAATGGTCCTCCCACGTTACAGGGATGAGGAAGACGTAGCCAGTACCACACGGTTCACTTTCCTAGTCCCATCCAACATAACAGTCCCTTGGGTTCCAAACCTTGTACGGAACCCTTGAAGAACAAAGAAAGAAAGAAGACATATTTATTCATTTTACAAGACACACAAATATAAAAGCATACACACAATTTTATAGAAAAAAAACAACAAAAAACACAGATAGGAAAATTAAATCATCAGCGTTGTTGTGTGTCTTCGCAAAAGTGAAACGGTTGCTGGCTCAGCATTACCATGCATAAGGGTGCGACCACACCGCCGCTTAAAAAACGGTGACGGTACGGAATCGCAACAAAATGGTTTGGTCGCACCCTTACGCTGAGGTTTTAGACACCTGCAGCACTGATTTTCAGCCAGAACCGTCAAGATTATTTCTTAGTCCATCTGTTCGTCCGGTATATTTCAACACTAACTGATGAACAAAAAACATTTACCTTGCTACTCCGCTACTCACATGCAAGACAGGCCCCGCCTGTGCGAAATATATGCCTTTACATGCTAGTCTACCCTCATATGCCACATTAAACATTCATACTTATTTACATGCAACAAACTTAACTATCCCGTCCACCACACAAAACACTGACGCGCGTTTCGATGTTATAATCAACATAACACTATCTGTAAATTACACGGACCGATACAAGAAACATTTTCTAGTCTTGTAAGTTGTACAGTACCCAGCCATAAAGATGGCACATCGGTCATCACGGTTAATTTTGGCTTCGTAGAGCGTTGTCTTGCTCTAACTTACATGACGCCAATTGTCTCTTTCCAAAGACCGAAGTGCAATCTTCAAAGAATGAAGTACAAGTCGGGTACTGCAGGAAAAGCGGGTTGCTTTAAAATTTTGCGGGTAGGACTTCTTTCTTTCTTAATTCTATCTTAGCCCACTAAACTGGCAACGCATCTGCAATACTCTAGGCAGGGTCTTCATGGGTTGGGTAGGGGTACTCAGTACTCACTTACCGTCAGGTGACTCATTTACTCATTACTCCTATGTCACTCATTATTAGTTCTTGTCCTATAAAAAAGAAAAGTATAAAAGGAAAATACAAGATTATTATTATTGGCATTATTTTTATTCAATTGTCATCATCAATCTCGACTGCTAATAAGAAAATAATCATTTTATTAACAGTCGATATTATGCTATTAGGCATGTTACACAATAAAGTAAGAGTATTATAATGAATTGAAATATCTTAAATATTTAGTTAATCCTTGTACGCTTTTCTACAAGTCATTTATAAATACTAGCACTTATGTAGGTATATAACTATTATAATAGATTCACATTGCATAATTATAAGACCCTTATTAACGCTTCTACCATTTAGTCTTTCCCTAACACTGTAGACTTTAGCAGATAATTTATGTTAGCATGTCCTCTATGCAAAACTTTCTCAGGGTTCTTTATTAATACATTATTAAATATCAGTTGTTTAATTTTCTAGCTTTTACTATACTTTCAGTTTCTTCTATAGCTCCCTAATAAACTCTTCCCTATATGCTTGCACTTTGAGTCATTATACTTTTGACGCTCAGCTTTCGCGTCCATCTTGAAAAGCTGCCATTCGCGCTTTATTTCAGCGTTGCGAGGTCCCCACGAGGACTTCTTTCGGAAGGATTTCTTGAAGGTCTGTAAGAGTTTAATTAGTGTTACCAGCATCACTTCACTTTACTTTAAATTTTTTTTTTTTTTTTTTTATGCGAATAGGAAGGCAAACGAGCAAGTGGGTCACCTGATGGTAAGCGATCACCACTGCCCATAGACACCCGCAACCCCGGAGGGATTGCAGATGCGTTGCCAACCTAGAGGGCTAAGATGAAGTGCCGAATGAATGATGAATGTTTAAAAAACTACTAATACTTAGAACTAAGACGGGAATGGAGGCAAAGTTAATCCAACGTGGTCAAAGAATCCTTAAAGACTCCACAATAGTTCACAGGTAAATTATTGATGGACCAACTATCTAATTCTAAACCATATCTGATACAAATGAATATTCTGAAAGTCAAAGAAAGTTTTGTGACAACTCACCGCAAAGAAGTTTCCAGTTCGGTTCTTGTACATGACAACGCTCATGAAGATCGGAATAAATAGGATGCCGATAATAAGCATGAGGTATCCGGAAACTGAGAAGAAAATTTTTCATTATTACATATTGATACAGTTATTTTATATTCCTAAAGATTTAATCTAGGCTTTAACAAAACTGTATACATAGTCAAAACAAGTGGCTCAGTCAAAATTCAAGCCAAAGAAACACCTACACGGCAGAGAAATAACTCTTTATCGTCTGTTCTTATGCGTCATTACTTTTTCAAAGGACATCTCAGTCATATTTTGTTGCATAAAATGCTTACCATATCCAGCGGTCGGGTATTCCTTGTCTTCAAATTCAAGTTGGTCAGAAGAAACGAGAGCGTAGATGAAGACGACAATCATGATAAGAGGAGTGATGACACCCCAGCACCAGCGCCAGTATATTGAGGTCTTGATACCCAACATGAACTCGATATCAAGACACAAGTTCTCCAAACCTGCAAAAAAAGTAATAGTTTAATAGCTTAAGCCTTAGAAATGACATAAAATTCAGTGTCAAAGAAATTTTTTGATCGATTGCAGAATTAAAAGAAACATTAAGTATAATTTTATTCGTCAAGATTTAATACAAAACGCAATTAAATAATGATAGCATAGAACGTACCATAGATCCAAATAACTCCAACAATCTCAGCGATAGCCGCAAATAGTACCAAAAACGTTGCTCCGAAATGGTCCACCAGCTCAAGTACCCATTGACCTCCCTGGAAGAACATCACAGTTAATTCTGTTATGTGAAGATCATTCAAGCCTTCTAGGTGTTGACTGTTACCTATTCATGTAATCATTTTGTCTAATCTAACCATCCTAAGACCATGCTCATCATAATTTAGTTACAATATTAAAATAATCATCATCAAAATTAAACAAGTTTTTCGAAAGTGAGAGACATTATAGAGAATTATTGAAAGATTGATTTGGTTGTCATGGTTCAAAAGGGAAAGCAAAATTTACGAGATAATGAGAAGAACCTGTTAGGAGGTACTGATATTGATATGTTGAAGCATCCAATACTTACAGGAGTGACATAGACCAAGCCAGTGCCAAAGCCAGCAGTGCAGCTGATCGCCGACATGTAGATGGTGGGGACCCTCGGGAAGGCATCCAACATGACCGTGTTGATCGAAGAAAGGAGGGCTACAGCAGACCCGATTCCAAGTACTGACATCATTAGGAAGAATAGCACTGAAAACAACTGTAAAGAAGAATGTTTCTTTGTTAATGGTCTCATTATTTTTGATTCTCGTTTCATTGAGTTTAAAACCCAAGGAGCTTCGTAGTACTTATACTAAAACTATTCGCTCAAATGACCAAGCACAGAGGCCTTACCATAGGGTCTTAATGCGATTCAGTTTAGGACAGCTAAAACTTGAACTGAGCCGGTATTAGGACGTCATTAACAAGTACATTTTCAGTTCATTTTGACGTGAGCTATTTATGAAATCTAATTTCTCGTTCCAAATTATCACATCGTTAAAAATGTTAAAGCACAATTTAAAATCAATGGAATAATTAAGATTTTAAAAGTCATTCAAGTCTTTATCATTTTATTTACCTGTGGTATCGGAGTCTTGGCAATGGCGTCGGGATAGGAGATGAAAGCCAGCCCGGTGCCTCCGGAACCAACGACGTCTCTGACTTCAGACTGCAGGACATAGGCGAGGTTGCCCAAGATACCGAAGATGGTGATGCCAGATAGAAGACTGGTGAACGTGTCGAGAGTGGTAACGATCATGGCATCCCTGTCAAAAAGAGTTATAAACTTAGTATCGCGATTCCCATTCTCATCATCCTTTATCTTATCAAAATTTAAATGCGGATAGCATATGTATCCAAAAACTAGTCAAATAAATATTTAGATGCACATTGCATTTAGTACAACAGATATCATTTTTAGTGTAGTATCTTTTATAACAATTTTGTAAAAGCAACAATAAGAAATTTGAAAAAGCCATGGTAGCCTAGTGGTAAACCTGTGGCCTCTTGAGCAGAGGGTTGCGGGTTCGAATCCCTGGCTCGCACCTCTAAGTTTTTTGAAATTTATGTGCGAAATTACATTTGAAATTTACCATGAGCTGTTCGGTGAAGGAAAACATCGTGAGGAAACCGGACCATCCCAATAAGGCTCAGTTACCCTTCTTGGTTGGAAGGTCAGATGGCAGTCGCTTCTGTAAAAACTAGTGCCTACGCCAAATCTTGGGATTAGGTTATCAAAGCGGACCCCAGGCTCACTGAGCCGTGGCAAATGCCGGGAAAAACGCTAGGAAGACGAACGATAAGCAATTTTGTGTACTGTTTAATCAGTGATTTTATTTACCTGTAAACGTTTTGCCTGAAGTTGTTGTAGGAGGAGAACATGATGAGTGGGCCCGTACAAACGGTCAAGGAGAAGAACACTTGAGTAACAGCCGCATACCACACCTGCAAATACAGGACAGGATATTATTATTAACTAACTAGTTTTGAAACCCACAAAACAAAGCCAATCAAAGAATTTGAATAAATTTACTAGCTTTTAAATATCTCTATGCTGGTCTAGAAGCAAAGAAAAACAAAGTAAGAGAGTTGATGCTGTTCATTCGGTAAATTAGAATATCCTTTCAAGACTTACGTCGAGTTCGATCAGCTTGTCCCATTGAGGAGTAAGGAAAAATAGAATGCCGTCGCCTGCCCCGGGGAGTATCGCAGTACTGTGAACAATGATTACCATGTCGTCATGATTTTTGCTTTATAAAGTACTAGCTGTTGCCAGCGACTTCGTCTGCAAAGAATTCGTTTATCGCTATCCCGCGGGAACTACGCAATTTTCCGGGATAAAAAGTAGCTTATGTGTTATTCCAAATCATAAACTATGTCTGTTCCAAATTTTATCCAGATCCGTTAAGCCGTACTGGCGTGAAAGAGTAACAAACATCCATACATCCATACATCCATACTTACAAACTTTCGCCTTTATAATAGTAGTAGGATTGCAGACTGCAAGCAGTGACAAAAATGTGATATAACGTGTTTTCATGGCTGTGCAAGGTAATATAGAAGCAGCACACTCGACCAAGAGCCTGGAAGGTGTGAAAAGAATATTTATGTACGAGGAGAATTGATAATCATAGGTTTTTATTTACACGAGTATTATGACAGTCGTGGAAGTCTTAGTACACAATTATTAATTACTAACGGAACAGTTGTTTGGTTTACTAATATCTTCTTACTTTGAAGATTTGACAATACATCGAGCTTTCTCGGATGTTAGGAAAATATAATACTTCATGTGCTTCATCATTATCAACCATAAGACGTCCACTGTTGAAAATCCTTTTAGGTCAATGATATATTAGTAAAGATACGTTATAGGCTCACAAAACAACCGCCAAACATGATCCGAACGATGAATTAGCACACACACATACAAGTTCATTCCACTACATTGCCAAACGGTGGAAAAGAGATGGCGTAAATGAGACGATAAGAACAAAAAAGACAGCCATCGTTTGTCACTTACGCAAAAGTCAATAAGTCTACCAATCACAGCACTTGAAGCAAAGAATAAAGAAACAGACGGTACAAAGATCTCGGTTACGTCGGCTGCACATGATGGCGCCAATGCTACTCGTCTCGGGTGGATTGAAAAATTTGCTATGCAGAAATTCGCCAACGCTGGAACCCTTAGGGTAATGCGCTGGTTTTGTAGAAACGTAATATCATTTCCTATACTATTTATATATTATGAAATTCGATTTCAATAAAATGCATTTTTAATCAAATTTTACTATTTATAATTAACAAATGTATTGTTTACAAACATAAAAACACGTTATGTAGTCGATAAAAAAAATCGTATCAAATACCCTCACGACTCTTACAAATACTCTTACGTTTCTTAGGTAACTATAGTAAAACTATAGTAAACTAGCAGCCCGTCCCGGCTTCGCACGGGGTAGACAAATTTTACCAAGGATCCCAAATTTTTTTCAAAATGAAATGTAGCCTATGTCAAATTAGAAGAATGTAGCATTCTATTGGTGAAAGAATTTTTTAAATCGGCCCAGCACTTTTTGAGCCTATTCATTACAAACATACAAAAATAGGTACAAATCTTTCCTCTTTATAATATTAGTGTAGATATAAAGGCCCTATTTTATAAAGCTACAACTTACAATTTGCAAGCGGAAATCTCTTTCTGACCCTATGTGTATTAATGTATGTATTTCTGACCCTATAATGTAATGACTTGTAGCTTTATAAAACAGGGCCCAGGTACGTCGCTTCTGTACAAACTCATCTATGTTCGCGCGCTTTATGTCCTTATCAGTCCCGTTATAAAAGGCATACGGCTGTCCTTTTCTTCGAGATCACGTCAGCATGGTGTCATTATTGTTATAACAATTGATTAAATAAAATAAAATACAGTTATATCAGCATACACTTGTGATATGTGATTCCGTGGACTTTCTTGCTTTTTTTCCCATAATTTGAGAAGTTCCGCATGAAACATGACGGCATTTTGATGACTTAAACACGCTCTAAACACGGCTGGCGGTAACTGTCAAGCACTTCCATTCAGTTGGCTTGTTCGAGAGCGACTGGAGCCAGAGAAGACAATTGTTGCCTTTTGTGCGCTTCATTTTTGGTGCGCCAATGACGTATCTACCTCTTTTATATATACAATATCATTGTTTTAGGTGATATCGTTACCATGATGATTTTGAATAAGTAATAGTTTACCTTATAAGTAAAATTATCATGACGACGTATGGGAATATGGCCAAGAAATACGCAGCTTTGCCAGAACTCCTCACTCCTCGTGCTACGATCAAGAAGATCATGATCCATGCGGCGAGCAGGTACAACGTCAAATACCAAATCGGGAGACCTAGGAAAAAAAACTTTGATAATAAAATACTATAACTACTTAATTAAGGACTTACTGTGGATAAGAAAGTAAATGGTGACAAAAAGGTTATAACAAAATAGGTCAACATAGAGCAACTAAGTCATAAACGATTGTTTTTTTTTTTATATTAGATGAGGATCATTATCATCATCATCATATCAGCCGAAAGACGTCCACTGCTGGACATAGGCCTCCCCCAAGGCTCTTCACTCGATTAGATGAGGATAGTAGTTAGATACCTATTTGTTTTCATTTCCAAGTTATTAGTCTTAACATTTTATAAAAACTAGTAATCTATAGATTATAAAGTAAACAAATTTATAAAATACTTGACAAAAGCGTTTACGCACGTGTTTATAGATTATTTCAGTAGAAAATGCGTGTTTAATCGTGATAAAACTATGATAATCCTTAACGCAAATCCTTTATAGTGCATATTTTAATAAATACTTACCTACAGATATGTGAGAATTATCACACGGAAGTAAGAACTACAGCTTACGACCTATTTTATGTTTAATATTTCATTACAATTTATGTTAGTACTACCAATATAAATTTAAAATAAAAACTGAGAGAATGAGCCCTACTTTTTTTGGTTCATTTGTAAGCCAAGTTTATGAACCAAATAATAGTTATTAAACCTCGACTAACTACTATAATAAATAGAACAATTCTTAAAGACATTTTGGACACTAACCTAATCCACCAACGATGGTATCTGCTTGTTGAAGCACCGTTCTCCTGAAAAGAAAATACTGATTTAATCTTACTGTCACACAGCAAATTAAAGTATGAAGAAGACTTACAACATAATCAGAAATAATTTAAAATTTTAACATCCAGGACCTTTAGGAAAAGAACGCATTATACATACAATGTAAAGTTTATAAGGCTTTCTTTTAAAGCTTACTTCTTTATAAGCGGATAACGTCATTTGTTGAAACTTTGAAATAGGTTACACAACAGATTCACGCAGTCCTTTGAATTATAGACAAGTCTCTAGAGACGAACTAACGCCGAAATCTATTTCAAAATTAATTGCAGGAATGTAAGAAGGGATTAAAGCTTTTCAGCTAAATTATGTTTTGTCTAATGTCTGACAAAGTTAAACGTCAGAATGATAATATAGAAGCAGACTATCGTGAAGTCAACTGAAGTTGAACTTGTGTTAGGGAATGAAGTGCTTAAAATTAACCTTATCAGTTTACCTACATTACCAACAAGTCTATATAAAAGAAGTTCTCACTTGAAGAACAACTCAGCGCTGCTCGTTGCGTTTTCTCCATCGGTGCCAACGTTCTCAGTTTGACTTGAGGGTACACACAGGACATCCGTCCATTCCTCATTACAGACGGCCCATGGCAACGTGCTCCCAAAGCTGAAGGAAAGATAGTAGAGGCATAACCCGATGATGGATACGTAGTATGATAGGATGAAGCCGCAACCCAAGGCCTGAGCGTATCCGGTTCCTGAAAAAATTGTAATTGAACGTAAGTATCTGTTTATCCTTATCTCTCTCTATCTTATTATTTTCTTCAAGTACTTTTGATGTAGGCCATTCTTTTGTTTAATCTACTGAGTGTTTAACAGTTATATTGTTATGTTATGGAGTGCTAAGCCTTTTCTATCTTCAATCATTCGAATAATATTTTTGTTTTGTTTACTTCTGCATGTGATTCGTGATCAATTTAATTCGGGGTTTATTTTCTCTAATTGTCCATGTTTACTTCTAGATCTCTATCCTGTCTTTTATCCATTTATTTATCAATAAAAACTAAAATAACAGTAAAATCATGTCAATAAACTAACCTCTCATAGCTGGAGCTAACGCCCACACTTTGATCGAGTTTCTTGAACTGAACTGTCCCAAGGCACACTCAAGATAGTACATAGGTTTGCCCACAAGTATGAGTACTATGATGTAAGGGATTAAGAATGCTCCTCCTCCATTCTGGTAGGCAATGAAGGGAAACCTCCAGACGTTTCCGAGACCAACTGATGCTGCGATACAGGACATGAGGAATTCGAGCTGGTTTCCCCAAGTGGCTCGATCTGGAATGTCTCCTTCTGCATCTTGCTGAAATTTTTGAAGGTTATGGTTTTTAATTTTACTTCACCTAAAGTTTAATTTTGAACGCTATAATGGAATATTTAGTAATTAAGTAGAGAGTAAGTATAAAATTTTGAAGAAATTATGTTGTACCGTAAATAGTGTACAGTTCGTGAGCTCTTTGAATGCTCGGGTTGGTTGTGCTGTATTTCTCAGTCGGCCGATTGAAGTATCAAACCCATAAGTGTAAGTGAGACAGCAAGATAAAACCCGAATGGCATTCTAAGAGCTCACGGACTTTACTGTAATTTTATAAAATGAGTAAAAAATAAATAAATCTTAAAAAGCATTTTTATTGATAATTACTGGAATTTTGCATTTCAATTCATTAACCCTTTATTTTGCAAGTCGGACCAAGTGAAATCAATTCAAGCCTCATTGAATTCTAAAAAAACTAATAAAAAAAATACAAAAAGACAATCTTGAAGTATGTTGATAATCCACACTGCAAAATAAAGGGTGAAACTTGACGAATGCGGACTCATAAAATTGATTACGTACTTTGATAAGAACGTTGATAATTTTCGATTAATTCCTGATTAAGAAGAATAGTACATCAATAAAATAATCAGTTCAATAAAGATAGGTACAATAAATTGATAAGTAGACATCTGTCAATGCTTATCAATAAAAAAGGGGAATTTCAATTTATTGGTTTGAAAAATGACATTTAATAGCCTTATAATATTGAAGAATTTAAAAACCCGCACCAACTGTAACAAGATCTGCAACTACCCTATAAATTTAATGTTGTTTCTAAAATATGCGATAAAAAAACAACTCTAATCTATTTTTTTTTATCTTGTCCTAAATATTTAAGGCCCCATTAATATCTAGATAAAATACGTCTGTTTCACTAAAAACTTAATGTTGTGGCTAGCATTAGTTTACAAACTTTAAAAAAAACGTTCAAAAATCAATTACGATTCGAGTAAGTGTGATTTTTTAGTTATGAGTGTTATTTTCGGCCCCAGAGTTACCCACTGTTGCGAATCAATACAAAAATATTTACAAATCGTTTGTCTGTTTTTTCCCAAAACATCTGGTGCAGCAAAACAAGGGTTGAGGAATTTAATATGATCGTTTTGGGATATAGTTGCCGGCAAACATCTTGAGCAAGAACGACGTGGAAGGGGTAAGTTCGCGCATGTACTTTTATACCAAAGAGACGCTAAATTAACTTCTGCGCATCCAAGGTCATGCTCAAGATGTTTGTCGGTAACTATACTTACCTTTTTTTCTATTTCTCCGTTTAAAGGTGGTTTGGACGGTGGTGGTTGGTCGAGAGGACCTTCCATCGAAGAGTCGAAAGCTACGTTATCTCGTTCCATACTCTGAAATAGTAACAATATTATAATTACACTAGCTTCTGCCCGCGACTTCGTCCGCGTAGAATTAGCAATTGACATGTTTATCGCTATCCCGCTATTGATATTTTTATCGCGGGATAAAAAGTAGCCTATGTTTCAATCTAGGGTACCAGCTATCTCCGTTCCAAATTCTATCCAAATCCGTTCTGTCGTTTCAGCGTGAAGAAGGAACAAACATACACACTCACTCACTCACATCGTGATGTCGTCACATCGTCACATACTTTTGCATTTATAATATTAGTAGGATTACCTTCATGAATGTTGTTTTATCAAAGTGCCACCTTACTGTGTACCTACTTGAGACCACAACCAGTAGGCTTATTGTCTAACTCGCTCGTAATCGCCATCGTGTTCATTTTGACAGTTCATGTATGGGCGTGGGTTCTCTATTGTTTGCCCGAATTTCATATGAACTAATTTCACATGCCCGAATTTCATTTGCCATAATTTTATATTCCATAACGATAATATTACATATGCCATAATGATCATAAGCCATATTTCCATTTGCCATAATTTTCAAGTGCCATAACGATACGTTTGCCATAAATTTCATTTTTCCTATTATCAATTGTCCTAAAATCATTTGCCATAAAATTCAAACGACATAATAATTATTTGCCATAAAAAAACCCAGAATTTTGATTCTTGTAATAATACTAATAACTAATTTTAAAAGTTATTTTTTACTACGGGTCGTGTTATTATCTGCGTTTAACTGATGTGATGTCTAGAAAACAAATATAAAATATGAACTGAATGACCCTGAGGCGAAGTCGACGGAGCTCCTATTCCGCCTAGTTTTGGCGCTTCGCGCCTTGACACCATTCTAACCTAACCTAACCTATATATTAATTGACCAGTCATGTGGCTATTGACGGGGTTTCGCCCCCGAGCCCCCCGAGCCCTTAGAGATGCTTCTATTTCTGCTCTGAGGGTCGCAAGAAACCTAACGAACCTAACGTGTTTCGGTAGCAGTAAATTTCAACAGTCTGGATCTGTTTTTTCCTTAATTATGGCAAATGATTGTTATGGCATGAAATATTAGTGATTTTGAAAGTTATGGAAAGTAAAAATTATGGAAAGTGATATTATGGTATCTAATATTAGGGATGTTGAACATTATGACGTTTGAGTATTATGGCATTCAAAAATTATGGCATGTGATATTAGGGCAACTGAAGGTTATAGCCAGTGACCATTATGGCAAATGAAATTAGTACAAATGAAATTATGGGAAATGGAGGGATCCCATGGGCGTGGGCATCGGAATCAGCTAGCTGTCACATTCATACAAGAACTGTCAAAATGAACGCGATGGCGATTGCGAGCGAGTTAGACAATAGGTAAGCCTACAGCGACTTACGTTAAAGCGACTATGACTTTCTCCAATTCATTGCCACTAATGTACCATTTGAGATGCTGCAATTTATTTATGTTTATTGTTAAGTTTACCCAAACACGTAAGAAATGTATTTTGCATTGAAAAAATAACCAGAAGCTCTGATAGACTGACAATTAAAGAATGCAATCTCGAAATCTCGAAATTGGCGAGATCTCATGGTATTGTTATTCATAAACTCACGGGATCTCGCTTGAGCCCCAATCTCGCGAGAATGCATTCCCTACTATCAAATACATGACCAAATACCGCATAGAGAGGTGGTTACTCCAGCCTACAAGAGCATAGCTCTTCTTCAAATTAAAGGAGCTGTATCAAGATGAACTACAGATATTCCATGACTGCAACCTCGTTTACCGATACTTGGCTAGCGTACGACGTAGCTGAAGACAAGTGGCAAACTATGCAAAACTTTGACTCAAATTGCGCTGTTTCAGAGTTGTGCACGTAATTACCAAAATTCTGCAGCATAACTAGTTTGGAAATTTTAATAAGCTCGTGTAAATTTAATTGCTTTACATAAAATGGTTTCCGGCTGCAAAAGATCACACTTTTTAAATAAACTATAAACTTAATAAACTTCTTTTCCGGATAGGTAAGGTCTTAGGTCTATTCAAATCCAGAGTGAACAGGCTGTTACTGAACCAGTGAGCTACATCTTCGGCCTCATCTGCACTTACCATCAGGTGAGATAGAGGTCAATCGCTGGTCAGTTTATAATTAAAAAAAAAACCGACAGAAAATGTTCAAATATTTGTTCAAGTATAGCTTCAATCTATCTGTCAAAATAGTAATACGTTTGTTATTTATGTTTTCAAGAACAAACACGCTACGAGTAAGCTTTGAAAATACTACCAGGTTTATACAAAAACACGCGTCGGGTCACGATTAAAAAACCCTATCAAAACATTAAGGTAATCATTACATAACTCAGATATTGTATCACTAATTAATTTTATCAAATTTTAATACAATCATTGATATAACCTTTGTCTCTAGGTGTTTATATTTTGTTAAGGTAATTATTTCATTAAGATTATACCAAACGATACAAGCGACCCCATAATGGCCAGCACTTTCTCTGGGATTATCTTGATAAAGAATACTTTTAAATTACAACATTACTGTCCGTTTTGAAAATCATTGCTCTTCGCTCATTTTTGACACAATAATTAAGAATTGCACTCAACTATAAGTAAAAAAATTAGTCACATTCCCAAATCTTGTTGATAAACATCTTATCAGTTTCAGAGGTAATTAATGGATCATTGATGAAAGGATAGGTTTGTCTGACTTCAAAGCTTGTCCCGGTTCAATAACCGATCGGGGCAGGATTACAAATGATAAAATATGAATGTTTGTTTTCGAGCCTTGGATGGTTTGCGTAGGTACTTATTTAATTATGTATTTATTTATAATAATAATATAAGGTATGTTTTTCTTTTACCTAGCAAGTACAAGCTTTGCTTAGTATGAGACTAAGTGAATTGGTGGTGTCATTCGTCCTATGATAATTTACTTTACAATGACAACGATAATTATTTTTATTTATTTAATACTGTGAACAATATTTTAACCTTTAAATTCACATATTAATTTAAAAAAATCACGGTTCAAGCCTCACCGTAATGTTAGAGTCCAAAAACTTCTGTGTTAAAAAAAATACAAAAAGGTATTCTTAGAACTTGTATAATAATAGTATTTATAAATGAATATATTGCAAAATTAAGGGCTAATGACGCAAATAATTTATTATTTCAAAGTTAATTCATCGTGACAGTTAATAATGTCAAAAGTAAACGCACTGCATCTTATATTAAGAAAAACTTTTTGTTAAAAGTTGTAAAATATTTTATTGGGAATGTACTGTTAAATGGCAGCCACGATATTGTAAAAATGAGGCCTAATTCAAACTAGACATTACAGAAGAATGAAGAATAAATCAATTACAAACATTATTAAATAATGACATGTGGTTGTTTTTAATTTGGTGAAGACTAGTTTGACATTTTGTGTCGTTGCCCAGGACTGCACCACTAACTCATTTGGAGCCCATGTGTGAAATTTAAATTTCAAATTTAATTTATTTATGTACAATTTTATTATGTGCAAAAAAAAAATGACTATTTTGATAGACCAAATAAAATTATTACTGTAAAAAAATTAGAACTTTTAAATTTACCTAAAAATTTTGAAATAAGTAAGGTAAGTACCAACAAATTTTTGAGCGTTAAAATGCATACCTAATTTTATGTTGGGGTAATTTTCTATTTTTAAATTTACGCCATATTTCATTATAATCTCACCGTTTAGTTCAGTACAGGCTGCCCAAAAGTATTTTTTCTTGTCACTAAAATGTCACTAAAATTTGTGTAAGCAGCAACTTTCAAAAGAGACTAGTTTCAATAAACGTTTGCTGTCAATTTGAATATGATTTGTGATGGATCTTGTATTTATATAAATTGGTATAAACTTCGCGTAATCTACGTTATAAGCGCATTATCTAATCAATATCGTTAACGCATATTTGTATTGTTTTGGCTACGGGTACGTGTATTTATCATTATTTATCTAATTTATTGGGAAAACTAGTGGAAAAACAGAAATAGTCAAACCAAATAAATAATCATGGCCCAATTTACACCAATTGACCTAGTCCCAAACTATTAAATCTTGCACTGCAACAGATAAAAAAACTTGCATACTTATAATATAAAATGCATGAATAAATAAATACAAATAAAATAACATCCATAACTCAGAATTTGATGTAGGTATTTATACCTACATCAAATTCTGATATGGGCAGTCACGCGTGTAATGAATATGAGTGTTTGTATCTGAGTTATTTACTTCCTTAGATGAATATTTGAATTTGACAGTCATTGTAAACTAACTATCCATATCTTTATACTTGTGATACCTATTTTTATTATACCCTTTTTACTTTTAATTTCCATTTCATGTCATTTTACCTTCAATTGAGAAAATATTATTATTTTAGTTTTTGATGAAGCCTAGTGCGGATATGCTTTTTTTGTATTTTTATTTGTAATAGATTTATATATTGTATATTGTTGCTGAATAAATGATTTTTTAATTTCGTTTTCACAAAGTTTTTATTTTATTAAGTAAGCACTTAATTGTTATATTAATTGATTTTTTTTATAATTGTTTGCAATTTGACTATTTAAATATAAATTCTTTATCATTTAATTTTAAATGATCCAGTTATTACATACATACACAAATCACGGTTAGCATTCACCAATAGGGATTATGTATTTACAAAAATATATCACATTTCTTAATAAAATCTGAAAATATTGTAAATGAGATGACAAAAAGTTAAATAAAAAGTAATATCGATCAAGAAATACGGAAAATTTAACAGTTTTAAAACACTAATTAGTCAGCGATTAGAGAGAAAGAGAGAGATCCGATATGATAATATGTTACGTCATTTGTCACAACGACCATAATAAACTCCATCTCAGATCTTCGATAGCTTATCTCAGTTGTTTCTATAGTTATTTAATTTTTTTTTTTATATAATTTATTACTTAAATGAGCTTTTCATGAAAGCCATGAAAAATCATGAATATTCCCTTTTACCTATGAATATAAAAATACTCGGTCTTATGCACAACTTCAACTGTTCCAAGAGTTCAGAACCATCAATAAAACAAAAAATACCTAATATCAATCAAAAATGCTTAATAACGAAAATCTGTTATCGGATGAGGCAATACGGAATCCATATTACCTGACCAACAGACAATAGGATCCCCCAAACATCATTAAGATAACATCTATTACTGATTACACCAATACAACAGCTTATTTTATGTTTCCACGCAATTGTTCCAATCAATTGCAACAGCTTTTAAATACCTTCCTATCATTAATCTGAATACAATACACCATTGATAACTGTCTACTGTCATTATTATCTTTTAATTGATTTGTATTATCAAAATATTTGTTCGTTAGTAGGTAGAAATATTGAGGCGTTATTCTAAGAAGTTTTCCTGGGGCCTTACCATGATGTCTTAATGCGATTCCAGTTAGGTTCAGTTTGGGTTCGCTCGCTGTCAGATTCATACTAAAACTGACAGCTAAAACCAACCGAGTCGGCATTGAAATGATGATAATTATATGCATGTGACTTTTTAAAAAGTTTCCCTTTTCTAAAATATTACCTTAACTACCCATAATTTTTTTCGTGTCTGTTTTGTGACGACTCAAATAAATCGTATGAAAAAAATTACGAATCGTATGATTTAAAGTAATGGACACTATTTTTCACAATAGCGAATAGTGCTGATGATTCTGATTTCGAAAAACCTAAAATTTCTTCATTTAGGGTATGCGTTTTTTTGAAAATTCCCCTGTATTTGGAAACTTTGTTTCATCGTCATCATCTCCAGCCTATATACGTCCCATTGCTGGGCACAAGCCTCCTCTCAGAATGAGAGGGCTTGGGCTATAGTTCCCACGCGGGCCCAGTGCGGATTGAGAACTTTACACACATCATTGAATGCGTCGAAGTTGTGTGCAGGTTTCCTCACGATCACGAAACTTTGTTTGCGAAATAAAATATCTCATCAAAATAATACATAACTCCGTCCGTAGTACGGCATAAACAGCTTACGGGACATGTACCGTTTTTGGAAAATACCTAATTTACTGAATATCTATAATAACACACAGCCATACGTGGTAAAATTTTGTTTTATCAATACTTTACTCTAACGGGAACTATGGTCATTTTCCGGAATAAAATCTATAACCCCTATAATTTTGATCTTAATAGGTATAGCAGCTTAGGAAAGAAGAGGTAACAGACTGACAGATTTACTTTTACATTTATAATGTTAGAAGGGAAGTACTAAGTGAAATGTTTCGTCTGTGTCTGACTACTGGCAAAAAGTCAAAGTGACAAACAAAGACAAACAGATGTAAGAGGTTAAAAGTTACTTAGTTTAGTGATTTAATTTTGGTATCTTTTGTAGATATAATTCTAAAGAAAATAACAATACACACACATCCGGTATACAAAGCGTCAAAAACAAAGGAAAACTAATAATGACGTGACTTTTTTGAAAAAAAAAACTTTGTTTGGGATTGACAAGGTAACTTAGAAATATTCTTTATCTCTAAATTAGGTTTTTTATCTGGCTGATTGCTGATTTTTTTCGTGAAAATTGTTTGGAAAACCCCCCACGCACCTCACGTTAATCGATTAATTATTATATACGTAGGTGAATAAAAACATATACAATTAAGGCCAGTTTGTAGCGTTTAGCGAACACATTGCCGCCAGTTTTTTTTTTTTCATGGCTATCCGAATAATTCCGGACACGTTATAATGTTTATCTAATAATTATGCCTGAATAATCTAATTATAATGTATGCCTGTTATTCCTTAGATTATATTTTTCTCTGTTCCTGATTTATGTACCTATTGTTTCTATGTGGTATTCAATAAAGAGTCATTGTATTATAATACTTTATAGCCTTAGGGATAAAACGAACGATCAAAAATCACTGTTTTTCATATGCAGTTATGTATGCTATTATAAATTCTCACTAACGTTTCAATTTATAGCACTGCACTGTTCTTCAAACAAAACTAACGACTTTCCTAATTCATAAAAATCATATCTATTCCTCACTTTCACTTACAATTAATAAAAATATCTTCAGAGCTTTGTAAAAGCGATATTAACTGTTCGAGAACAACGTGATTGTCAAGGCATCGCTGGAAAATATACCTACCCTTTGCGGATTTGCAATTTTGCACGTACGCGGCAAATAGCTGATCGCTTCCACCGATAAAAAAACCAGACACTCAAGGCTGTTCTGCAGTCCATGGCAAATGGAACCTAATACGACAAGCAGGTTTAATTTTTTTTCTTAACCAACCGTACGTGGAAAGTCGTCAACGTAGAATGCCAGTAAGAACCTTTTTGCCGTGGACTAGATATAAGATATTTTTTAAAAGTTTATCGGACAATTTTAATCCTTTATGAAGGTCGTAGAAGGTGCTGTTACGCACGTGAGGCATTCCATTTTCAAAGTTGCTAGGTGCCGCCTTTAGTATAGTCGAGACCGCGAGCGCAACACTACCTTCCACGCAACGATTACCGTAAGCGTGATGGAAGTAAGTAAATCTTAAACTATACCTAACTAAAATTAAACACATTATTATTCGACGGACGCTAGCTTAATAACTTTTAAAAGCACTCTATGAAAATTTATAATGTTTTTCGTTAATTCTACAACATAGTTAGTCGAAGTGAAATCCGCAAAAAATATTGCATCATTCTCTAAAAATCTGAAATTTCAAATTTGGGAAAACAGCCGAATAAAATGTAGTTTTCACCCAGCATTTTCTAAAAATCTGTCACTTTTTTTCTGCCAAGATACTTAATTATAATAAAATGTAATGTATTAACTTTATTTTTTTACATTTAATTTACAGGATCCTCGGTGAATACAAATTATTCACTGAATTTATAGCATTTTCATGGGTGGTGTAAAGGTTTATTAACACGTCAGGGATTGATAGGTTCCGGTTTCGTTTCCCGGATACAGCTTTACTTTTTAGATTATTCCATATGTTCCAGTTTTCAGCATTGCCTTGAAGTAGGTACACTAGTGTCAACGAGGGGCGACTTTAGTATAATTAGTATACGAAGACTGTTCGATCATTCTTCTTTTGTTGGTACCTCATGAAATAACTGTTGTACCTTGTTTGGAAGACAGTCCATGGCTCAGAATTATGTATCTGTAATCAAATTAGGGGATTAAGAAACTGAAACTGTACATCCCGGTGAGACCATGCTGAATTAATCATTTTCTCTTGCAACTTACATTTTAAAAGATTCACCCCCTTATTCATAAACGCTCTATATAGGCTTCTGTCAGCTTAGTATTCGTTATTTATCTGTGAAAGGTATATAGTCAAAGTGACAGATAAGGACAAACGATTGCTAAGTTAGCAGAAGCCTATAGAGCGTTTATGAATACGGGGGTTAGCATTTTATTTATCTATGCCATACTCATACTGCTTATTATTGTAGGAAGGTTTCCGGTGACACAGCAAAGGAGCTTTGCTAGACTTCCCCTAAAGTTACCTGATATTATCTACAGCAGCTTCTCCCGCGCAGATGGTAAGAGAACATCGAGGGAATCGAAAATCATAGGAGTCATAAAGGCGATGCGGCTAGCAAACCATCACTATTTTGATTCTCCTCTCCACCTATATACCCCCAGTCATGCTAAACGTGGCCTTTAGTTCTTGTTACCTCATGCTATACCCCGGGACAAAGACGTGATAATTATATGCATGTATGTGTTTTATCTACAGCAGATATTTAGCCACCTATGATTACTTTATAGTCTTCTTCACCATCACCAGTGATCCAATAGGTGGCAGATCAGTTGAATAAATTAACGACACGATTAACGGCACGATTTTTTCTATCATTACAAAAATTAGAATAATACAGCTCTTAATAATTGTGTCAACCAACCGAAATTTTATTCAAGAAATTTTGTAGCAAATGTATTCAAGGTATTTTCACAGATGAAACAACGGAAATTGACCCCCTGCCGTTTGTTGAATGCAGTGGCATAACACCAGTCGTATCGACAGTTCTGAATACACGTGGCACAGGCAATGTTAATTGGAAACTGAGGATCTACTCCGAAATTTGTTCGTATCACGGCGTCTCACTCAATCTGGTGACGGTCACGGAGTCTGTATGCTTAGTGTAGGTTTTCGGTCACAAAATACGTCTCGAACGCGTTTGCGTTAAAATGACAAATACAAATTGTTGCCGTTTCGATCCGCAAGTGGCACTGACAATTTTTCCATAGTAATTGAGACGGTTACGTAAACGCGTTCAAGACGTTTTTTTATGCGAAAACTTACACTAGAGGCTCTGAACCAATGTTAATGACTATCAGTGAACTTACAATTCTGACTTACAGAGTATAAGGCCTGATTCTCACTATACTATCACCGTAGGCTAAGTGTCTCAATAATTTCCATAAACTTACCTACCTGCTTATAGTCGTCTTATTTTCATTTGATTATCAATAGATACTTTTAATTGTAGATTAGATAGCCTGGGCAAGACTGAACCTTTTTGAAATATTTACCATTTTGTAGTTTTTGTTCATGGTTTTTAAATTTAATTAGACTTTTGTTTCTCGAAACCAGTTCCTTTTTATTTTCTCTTTTAAATTTTGATAGCTGTGCTATCTTGCATATCATCAACAGACTATTCCCACTACTTAACTGGACACCTCTCAGAATGAAATTAGGGCTTGGGCTTATAGTCTTGCAAATAACCATTTATAATAATAATATTACCGCGCTCAAAACGTGCATGAATTTTATTGCGTTTTTTGGGGACACTCCTGGTTTTTGATGTACGTCTTAACATAAAACACTCAAATAGATCTTTCTGTTATTACTTTGTCTGCGTTAATCTTGAAGAGATTAAGGCTTTGCATCTAAAATTACATTTGCATATTTGGAATAAGTTTGGGAGTTGCGCAGGTTTGGGCGGGGCTTGGTGGCGGACTGCAGTTTACAGAGGTAATTAGAAAAAGTTAATTAACATCGTCAATGTGAGACGTTTGGGCATTAAATAGATCCGAAAGCGTCCGTTATTATGTTCAAAATAGTAAAACACATTAAAAAATAAATAAATAAAAATAAAATAAAATATAGTTTATTTACTAAATAGTTTCACAAATTAAACATGTTACGTATGACCTTCACACTAGGCTGAGCCTGTCTCGTGAGGTCCATTCGTTACAGTTACTTATTAACATTGATGGTCCAACACTGTTCCCATGCAAGATGGCGACTACATAAGTGAATAAAACTAAGATTCTTCAATGCGAAAAAGTTTCGACCTTTTATTACATGATAAGGGGAAAACGAGCATGTGGGTCGCCTGACAGAAATCTGTCACGCACTGCCGCTGCCCATGGACTCCCATAACAGGGGGGTTGTGGGTGCGTGCCAGCGCTGTAACAAAGTAGACTCGTTTTTTGAAGGTGCCCAAGTTGTATTTGTGTATCCGGAAAAACTAGTAACGTAAAACCAAAACGTCCACAATTTGTAGTATCAATTTCATAAAACATCCATAAAGTTATCCTACTAATAATCTAATCTAACTAATATTATAAATGCGAAAGTTTGTGAGTATGGATGGATGTGACGATGTGATTGTGTTATGTTTGTTCCTTCTTCACGCTGAAACGACTGGACGGATTTGGATGAAATTTGAAACGGAAATAGCTGGCACAGAGAGGCACGATCTTCTCACGTGACGTCAGAGCAAGCAGTTCAAATATATATTTTTAAGACGTTATCATGTAAAACTATTCTTCGTAAACCGACTTTGCAGAAAATCGTTTTTTTATTGGTCTTCCAGCTGTAATTATAATTAATGTTCTTACTTTTCCACTGAATAGTATGCAAGTATTATACACTTCTAAAGGATGTGAAGCAATGTGCAGATATTCTATATGACAAGTGGATAGATTAGGAATTAATGTTGGGAAATTCATACAGTGATTTCACTGTATAAAATTTAAATTAGATTTAGCAGAATCGTCATAATGTTTGTGATAGGTTTTTATCCTTTTATTTTTTCAGTGACACCCTATTTCAAGTTAGTTTTATAGGTATGTAAACACCCAACTACATCCGTGAGCTTTTAGAATGCCATTCTGGTTTCGGGTACCATCCGCCGATTCAAATATCAAACCCTTATGAGTGAGTGAGACAGCAATACAATCCTGAATGGCATTCTAACAGCTCACAGAACACGGAATACCGGCTGCTTCTGTTCCCGCGCAGAAAAGCCAATCGAGGGAATGGGTGAAAATCTTAGGTATCATGTCATAGGTGATCCCCCTTTCCACCTATACGCCCACAATTATGCTAATCGTGGCCTTTAGGTCTCGTTACTTTAGGTCCTGTCTAAAGACGTGATTTATGTATGTATGTAAACTCTTTATTGCACATCATCATCAATGAACACAAAATATTTACCTTGCTACTCCACTACTTAAGTAGCGCTTTTTAAGTAGCGGAAGTAGCAAGGTAAATATTTTGTGTTCATTGAAATGGACCTCCGCAAAGTAACGCCTGATTCAATAAAACACATCATCATCATCATCATCATGTCAGCCGAAAGACGTCCACTGCTGGACATAGGCCTCCCCCGCGGCTCTCCACTCGGACCGGTCCTGTGCCTTCCGCATCCACCGCGATCCCGCGATCTTAGCACATAAAAAAATTATAATACAGCAGTACACAGAAAATAGTACAAAGGCGAACTTATCCCTAAGAAGTGAAGGGAACGGAGGGGGGGGGGGGGGGGTTGTATGTATGTATGTACGGACTGTAGAACAGTTTGACAGGTAAACTATTTTTGCCAAAAACCGCTCACCCACTTCACTCCCAATCATCTTCCGTGACGTACGTTCAGTAATGAATACCCCTAGGTAAAGGTAAAGGCCCTTCCACACAAGGACATACCGCGGGTGTGTACACGGCGCTAATAGGTAAACACACTCGTGTGGGACGGCCTTAGCTCGAGTGCTTTTTGCCGTAACATTTCATATGCACGAGCGACTGAGTTAAGGTACACTTGGGGACAGAAACGTGTATGTTTTAATGGGAATTTTTAGATGGGAAGTACGTTTTGGGATGAGTATATTTCCAAGTACCTACGTAATTTATGTAAGTTTGAACTCGCACAGTGTGCTAAGTGTAAGGTTTCGGTCACAAAATAATGTATGCATGTACGTATTTTTAGACTAAGTTTAATTTGTGTTTAAGTTTGTTTTACTTAGTTCGGGAATAGGTCGATTGGTGTAAATAACTATTAATTATTAAGTTTTAGATTAGTTTTGAGTTCATCGACTGATTGCAAAAGTAACAAAGTAATGGTAAGTAACAAAGTAACAAAGACAAACAAAGAACAAACAACACAAAAAAAGTAGTGGTAACAAAGTAGTGGTGGTAAGTATCTAACTAATATTATAAATGCGAAAGTATGGATGGATGGATAGATGGATGGATGAATGGATGGATGCATGTTTGTTTGTTACTCAATCACGCCAGAACGGCCCAACGGATCTGGATGACATTTGGCACATAGATAGAGAAAAATCTGGAATAGCACATAGGCTACCTTTTATCCCGGAAAATTGCGTAGTTCCCGCGGGATAGCGATAAATGAATTCTTTGTGTCTTATAGTTCTAAGTACCTACGTCATAAGTTTAAATTTCTAGTTCTTTAACCGTCTAGTTTATCTTCTAGAAGGTATTGTAGATACTAATTATAAATCCTACTAATTATAAATGCGAAAGTTTGTGAGGATGGATGGATGGATGGATGTGACGATGTGAGTGCATGTTTGTTCCTTCTTCACGCTAAACCGACTGGACGGATTTGGATAAAATTTGAATCGGAGATCGCGGATGAAGTCGCCCGTTAGAACTATTATTACTTACTAGCTTCTGCCCGCGACTCTGCGAATTAGCAATTGACATATTTATCTCTATCCCGCGGGAATTTTGAAATTTTCCAGGATAAAAAGTACCCTATGTGTTAATCTAGGATACCAGCTATCTTCGTTCCAAATTTTATCCAAATCCGTCCTGTCGTTTTAGCGTGAAGAAGGAACAAACATACACACTCACATCGTCACATCGTCACAAACTTTCGCATTTATAATATTAGTAGGATTAGTAGAATAATCTGTGATCGCGGGCAGAAGCTATATTTCATTTAATTTAGAATGAGAAACCACAATAATATTATATTGCGTCTGGTCAACTATTTCTTACCTAGCAAATAGTACAGGGCAATAGTTTGGCAGCCGCAAAATAAAATTGTTTTAATGTCACTTTATTTGCGTGTCGTCAATTGTTACTCTAGTACAAATCTATATAAATAAAACAAAGACGGGTTTGTTACAACACTTATAACTCGAGATCGGCTGGATCAATTTTCATGGTTTTTGTTTCGTTGGATTTGTCTCCGCCCTGAATAGCAGAATACATTTTAAAAACATGAAAACTTGACGAATACATAATTGTAAAAATGAATCATTTTCCATTTAATTATGTTCCTTTGTTTCGTACCTGTCAAACATTTGTTTTCCTCCTGTCATCCTGTCAAATACTGTGATTGACATTTATGCATGCGTTCAGAAATGTATTTTGTGTAAACTATTTAAAAAGGGTGACTAAACTTTTGTCTGTATTTTTTTTAATCAATTAAAAAGGTTGAAAAGTGTATTAAGCAGATTTGAATAGAAGTTCCTCAAATATTTATGCGTGCGTTCAGAAATAATGACAAATGGTTAACATTTACGCGTGCGTTCATAACTTTATTTTGCGTAAATTAAAGTTTCTATTTTGGAAAACAATTTCTAAGATTTATTATTTAAGTTATCGAAAGCGTAAATGTCTTTTTATGTTGTCTATGATTTTCTAAGATATATTACAAAGGTTAAAAAGTGCAGTATCCAAAGTAGTATTTTTATTTTGTATCATTGTATTACGTTCATCAAAGCCTAAATTAGTTCAGCTAAAAGGTAACACGACATTCATTGACTGTTAGGCGGTACCAAGGAAATAGATTACAGTTCACGAGCCGCAATATAATGTTGTTGTGGTTTCTCATTCTAAATTAAATGAAGTATAGTTAAGTACTATGCCTTAATTTGTCCTTAAGTGTACAGGGTAGCTAGACACCTAAGAGATTGAAGTGGTCGTATAAGGCATGTCCCAAATTATGAGCTGTTGAAAATTTTCTTCACCCTTTGTGTGAGAAATGTTGCGCTATACTGGGGAGTAATTAGATTTATTATGAACGTCTCGGAAGTTGGTTGGAATTGAAATTTTCAGTAAAGTGTTTAGCTCTTAGTGAAATTATGACGTGTTACAGTGTAAATATTAAACAAAGAGACAAAGAAACGTCATTACGACGCTCCAACGACGTTGAGTGGATTTCGGTAATGTAAAAGGAACTTTGTTGTCTTAACACATACACATATATCACGTCTATATTCCTTACGCGGTAGACAGAGCCTATGGTAACAAGACCTAAAGGCCACGTGAGGCCACGGTTAGCATAATTGTAGGCATTATGTGGAAAGGGGAATCATAATAGTGATGGGTTGCTAGCCGCATCGCCTATAACATGATTCCTAAGATTTTCGCTCTATCCCCTCGATTTTAATGAAATTTGGTACAGTATGCTTAGTGTAGGTTTTAGGTCACAAAATACGTCTCGAACGCGTTCGCGTTAAAATGTCAAATACTATGAGAATAATTTGTTGCCGTTTCGATCCGCAAGTGGCGCTGCTAATTATTCCATAGTAATTGAGACGTGTACGTGATCGCGTTCGAGACGGGTTTATACGCGAAAACTTACACTAGAGGCTCAGAGATAGTATTAGTCCCGGGAAAGGACATAGAATAGTTTTTATCCCGGAAAATTGCATAGTTCCCGCGGGATAGCAATAAGCAAATTCTGCGCAGACGGGCAATCGCTAGACCAGAATATTTTCAAGACGTGACCGCAAAATCACTTCTCGCTCGAATGTATCTTTTAATGACGTCCAAATCGAATTCCAAACGTTACTCAACGCAGTTGATGCCTTGAGTCGTTTCGCAAATATTCAGATTAATTTCCGTAGGGACCTTTGTATTGTTGCACTGCTCACGTACGATACCGGTTACATTGCGGAGATCCAATTTTCCCCGGACCGATACGACTTATGGTACTTCAAAAAGCCTATTCTTTTTTTTAGGGCCGGCAAGACGCTCTTAACGCCCTATGTCCTATGTTATAAGTGTCTATGGGCAGCAGTGACTACTTTTTTTATCAGGTGACTTGCTTGCCCCTGTCCCCCGGTAAAAAAGCGACGGGTACTCTGGGAGTGCCGGCAGAAGTGAAAACAGCAGCTTAGAATAGATTCGATTTTAATGTTGTAACCTCCATGACGCTCAAGACGCGTACCGTACTGGCCGCTTACAAAAAAAACGTACGTACCTACCTATTATCTATACAGGGTGTATCAGATACCCCCTAACAATAATCAACTGGGGTATATAACCAGCATAGCTACAGATGCTAAAAAAAAATATTTTTAAAAAGGTATAAACTGTAATCATTCCTATAGAAAACATAAAAAAAAATTACTCCTATCTGATACACCCTGTATTGACAGACCTCTAACAATGTGCTGATGCCCTAGTACTTTTGCTCCACGACTCGACAAAAAAACACTTCGAAAATCGAACGCGATTCATCCATCGACATATTCAGCGACACAGCTCTCGCGCGCTCTCGTGCTACCCCTGCTAGTTCTATTTCAACGTAAGGGACAGAGCTATATGGCTACATAACTGTGTCTCTTACGCTGAATAGAACTTGGCACGCATTAAGGCGCTGTCAACAGCAAATGACCTTGAGCAGCGCCACTTTTCGCACATACGGTTCGCGTGCCTGTGAGTGAAAGAGAAGAAACTATTCCGGCAGCTTGGCGCGCGTCTAAAATCTTGCAAATAAGACACAAATAGGAAGAAATAAAAAAAAGTATGGATTATTTGTGAAATATGACTCACTAGCCGTGTAGGTATGAATATGTTGGCTTCATGTTTTTAATTGCAGACCCATACGTCGAAAAAATAAAGACATAGAACCGTTTAATGATGATTTTAAGACCAATCTTTGCAATTATTTTCTTTCGAGCCGATTTTGCTCAATTATGTATCGAGTCCGTCTATCGTGTTTGAAATATGACGAAAATTATCAATATAATTTTTTTTGTATTTTTTTTGTGTGTAGTTTTTCTTAGAAAAGTGCTTAAATAAATTCAATTTCAACAAAATTAGGTGTTGTCAGCCCCTTAAGTGATTGTGGTAACCCCCCCTGGGACCACACCATGACGCCTTAATGCGATTCAATTCCAACTCAGTTCAGTTTTTAGCTGTAATTTTTAGTATGGATCTGACAGCGAGCGAACCTAAACTGAGTCGTATTAAGACGTCATGGACCCCCCTGGTCGTCAAATATGTGCGAAACCATGGCGGGTCGCTAGTTTAGGATGTAAAATGATCTAAGATTAAAATACGCAGTGTACGCGATCCAGTTTTGGGATCAGCGCTGAGCAGGACAAACTTAAGCAAAGATGTCACGTTGTTAGAATTCAATTATTTCTTAGGACGTGAACCTTTACATTCAAAGGGCTTGTATGTGCACAAAGTATTGTTGATCAAGGAATTGGTTTGACGTCCCAAGGTTCAGTACCGTCTGTACATTTTTGATGAAGAATCAATTTGTTAGTCGTAATTATTGTATGTGTACGTTTTTGGCATAAAATTGAATTATTTCCTTATGATTATTATTTCAAAAAGCCGTGGTAGCCTTGTGGTTTGACCTGTGGCCTCTCAAGCAGACTTCGATCAACAGTTGGTTGAAGCAAGCAGAGCGTCGTGGGTTCAAATCCCTCTGCGTCTTTCGAAATTTATGTGCGAAAATTACATTTGAAATTTGCCATGAGCTTTTCGGTGAAGGAAAACATCGTGAGGAAACCTGCACACATCTGCGAAGAAATTTAATAGTGTGTGTTAAGTTCCTAATCCGCACTGGGCGTGCGTGGGAACTATAGCCCAAACCCTCCGATACACGGAGGAGGCCTATGCCATGAGCCATGAGGCACGCCGAATTACGCGACAACATTTAAAAAAAACAACATCAACATGTACTTACTGAAATTGTAGCGAATTCGGAATAAAAAGGCTATATTATTATTATTATTATTACTCAATTTATGCGTTACAAAAACACCACGTAGGTAGCACTCCGGGAGTGCCGGCAGAAGTGAAAACTACACACACGCCCACAAGTGCAAAAAAAAAAAAGGTCCGCCATCTTGGATTTCAAAATTGAACTCATTTTCGTAATCAACACCCCCTTTAACCTGAAAAATGACACACATATCGATATTTTAGAAAAAACTACACACACGCAACCGTATTGAAAACGGTCCATCCGCTTGAGCTTCGATGCCACAGACAGACACACACACGCACACATCGACGTCAAACTTATAAAACACCCCTCTTTCTACGTGGGGGATAAAAACAACACGACCACGACACAAACATCACCACATAGTGAAATTAAACATGTTATAGCAAATAGTTACAACGCAAGCCTCATAAATCAAAGGGCAGATATAGTATCGGCGAAATCAGTGTCCAAGGAAGACGTGACACGAATCCCGATAGGTCCGAGATCGAGTGGCCAACGCGGCAGCGCTGATTGGGAACAATGTCTATACTGCTAAGTTATTAATTGGGGAGAGACAGCTTAGCGTTTTCTAGATGTTTAAGGGTGCGACAAAACCGCCGCGTATACGCAGTGACGCGTCGTATGCGTCATGTTTTCTCACCGTTTCTTCATACATTTTGTTGCGATTCCGTAACGTCACCGTTTTTTAAGCGGCGGTGTGGTCGCACCCTAACTTGACTAACTTTACCAATAAACGAATACTTTCATTTCTCACTAGCTTCTGGCCGCGACTTCGTCCGCGTAGAATTAGATTTAAGTACATTAGTTATATTCTGCAATAATTATTTGCGTTGCGACTCTAGGCAGCTACGACCTTTGACATGTTTATCGCTATCCCGCGGGAACTATGCAATTTTCCGGATTGAAAAGTAGCCTATGTTTTAATCTAGGGTAACAGCTATCTTCGTTTCAAATTTTATCCTAGTCCGTCCAGTCGTTTTACCGTGAAGAAGGAACAAACATACACGCTCACTTACTCACATCGTCACATCGTCACAAACTTTCGCATTTATAATATTAGTAGGATAATGTAATGTTTGCCTTAATGAGCATTTGCCCTAACATTTTTCTGTCTGAAACCCTAACGCTCACGAGCGGCTCATACAACTTTTCACACCGAGCATTAAGAAACTTGAAAAAAAAACAATTCTAAAAATAATTGAAGAGCAACCAAAATAGAATGTGGCGTGCTTTTTGTAAAATTTACTTATAACCTTGAAAAGAAAAGTTGCACTTTGATTCCCCTCTACTTTTCTGAATGAGAGGTGTGAAAAAATACATATTTTTATAAGTACCGCATGATATTATAAGTATGACAAATGATAGAGAATCACCAAGAAAATGACAATAATCTAAGGTTAACGGTTTTGATAAATCAATAATTGCGATTTATCGTAACCTGTCTTACTCTCCACGCCGGAACACAACAGAGCAAGCGCTGCTACATGCCGGCAGGATTAGCGTGTGAGATAGTGGTAGCATTGGCCCTTACACAAGATTTTACCTCCGGCAAAACTTTCAACTAGATTACCTCTTCCTCGCAATTTCATAAACTTATTCTTGTAACGGCAATAAAATTTCATTATAACACTAGGGTTTAATATAGGTCTGGATAATCCGGCTGGGGGCGTTTCAGGCATTCGCGGGGCATTAGACCGTCTGGTCACGTCCTAAGCTGGCCTCATTCAGATTGTTGAGGTTGGTACTGCACTGCTTCAATTATATTGTAATGATGGTACCGGTGTTAGTCGTTAGCCACCTCTTATAAAAAAAAAACTTACAGCCATCATCATCATCTCATCTCCAGCCTATATACGTCCCACTGCTGGGCACAGGCCTCCTCTCAGAATGAGAGGGCTTGGGCTATAGTTCCCACGCGGGCCCAGTGCGGATTGGGAACTTCACACACACCATTGAATTGCTTCGCAGTTGTGTGCAGGTTTCCTCACGATGTTTTTCCTTCACCGAAAAGCTCATGGTAAATTTCAAATGAGATATCGCACATAAATTCCGAAAAACTCAGAGGTGCGAGCCCGGGATTCGAACCTACGACCCTCTGCTTGAGAGGCCACAGATCAAACCACTAGACTACCACGGCTTTTTTTTTCCAGCCATCATATGGCTGCCATCATATTATGGAGTGGTAATAAGAGCAATTATGCAACACATCAGTGTTTTTAGGGTTCTGTACTAAAAGGGTTCTTCACTGCAATGTTCTTCTGTTTGTCTGTCCGTTTGTCTCAAACGCCTGCCCACGCCTCACCACCTTTAAAGCGTATAGAAAAATAGCTCTATCTCAAATTCTTGAACTTGTGTAGGTACTTAAAAACAAATTGAGCTCACATATGCCTTAATACGCGTCGGAGACAATTACTTATGAAAAGCACATACAAATACAATATGAGGGATGTTTGGCGTAGATCATTAAATCCCGCCCTTCTGGCAGTGCGCCAACAACAAACAAACATATTGACAAACGGCCGTGTACGTACATCTATTATTCTTAGGACGTGTGCGTGTTGTAGCTTGTATTGACATTTCCTTTCCGAGCAGTTCGTACAATTCCTAATTTGTACATACACATACATAAACAAATCACGACTTTATTATCTTGCGGAGACAGAGCTGGAGCAGCGCCACTCTTCACACATACGGTTCGCGTGCCTGTTAGTGAAAGAAAAGAAACTATTCCGGCAGCTTGGCGCGCGTCTAAAATCTTGCAAATAAGACAAAAATAATAAGAAATAAAAAAAAGTATGGATTATTTGTGAAATAAAACTCGTTAGCCGTTTAGGTATGAAATGTTGACTTCATGTTTTTAATTGCAGACCCATACGTCGAAAAAATAAAGACGTAGAACCGTTAAATGATCATTTTAAGACCAATCTTTGCAGTTATTTTCTATCGAGCCGATTTTTTTCAATTATGTATCGAGTCCGTCCAGCGTGTTTGAAATATGATGAAAATTAACATTACACTAATGTACGGTAGCGAAAGTTGGGTATGGCAAAAGAAGCATGAATGCAGAATAAATGCTGTAGAAACGAGAGCGTTAAGAAGTATGGAAGGTAGAATAAGACTGAAAGATAGAATAAGGAATAGTGTGATAAGGGAACGTGCTGGTGTGAAAGAAGATAGACTAGGATAGAAAAAAGTATGCCTAGTTGGTTTGGTCACGTAGAGAGGATGGATGAAAGAAGATTAACTAAACAGATTTATACGGGGAGTGTGAATGGGTGCGTTGGGAAGGGAAGGCCTAGGCGGACGTTCCATGATCAAATTGGGGACGTTTTGGAAAAAGGCCAGGTCCAAGATTACCCGAAACCGACGAGCATGTATGAAGAGATTGATGAATGTGGATGAAGCGAAAGAGGTATGTCAGGATCGTAGCAAGTGGAACAAATTAGTCTCTGCCTACCCCTGTGGGAAAGAGGCGTGAAGATATGTATGTATGTATGTATGTATTTAACATTATTTTTTTTGTATTTTTTTTTGTGTGCAGTTTTTCTTAAAAAAGTGTTCAAATAACATCAATTTCAACAAAATTAGGTTTTGTCAGTCTCTTAAAGTAACAAGACCAAAATTCTACGTTTAGCATGATTGTGCGCGAATAGGTGGAAAGGGACAGAGAACCAAAGTTATCTACATAGTCCACCGCATTAGCACGCTGAAATGGAAATGGTTATATAACCCGAAGAACCGATAACCGTTGGGGTAGATGAGTTCTTGAGTGGAGACCACGGTGCGGCAAACGTAGCGTAGGACGTCCTCAGACTCGGTGGAGCGAGGATCTTCGCAAGGCGGCTGGCAAGAGCTGGATGAGTGGCCGAGGATCGTGCTCAGTGGCGTGCCATGGGAGAGGCCTATGTCCAGCAGTGGACGCCCCCTGGCTGATATGATGATAATGAGTTAACGGCATATCAGAACAAGGCCAAAAATTGTGATAGGTAGGTACTGTGAATGTATATCCAGCAATCTGAAAAAGACAAGGTCCCAATGCGTAAAGCGAATTGGATTCGGACGTCAATAGATTACTAAGCAGACGTATTTATTCAAAGTCGCGATGTTATTTTTCATGGAAAACTCATCATTTCCAAATCACATTCCATACTCGTATAATTAAATGTGACATCTGGAATATTTACACAAAACGACTTTCCGATTCGACGAAATTCTATTTCGTCGAATTCTTGTTTTGACGCGGGTGCTTTCCTTGTTTTGTCGACCTCGGTGATACAACTTAGGGATCTTTAAAAAGCGAGCTTGGTCCTGAAAGGGCAACGCACCTGTGATTCCCCAAGTCTTGCAGGTGTCCCTGGTCGATGGTGATCACTTTCCATCAGGTGACCCGTCTGCTCGTTTTCTTTTATACCTATTATAAAAAAAAAAAAACAATATTTGAATCAGAATCAGAATTTTTTATTGTCATCATTGTTACATATTCGACACTACATTGCGTAAATACAGACGTCAAAAAGACAAAAAATGACTCTTCGTTGAGTACGCATTACAAATTGCCATTCTATTTTACTTAGCATAAATCTATTTATTATCAATTACAACTTAAAACTAGAGATAAATAGGTAGGTACTGCAATTGTTCAGCACAATTATCATTAACATGTTAATTACTAACTGAGTTTTGCATAAATAATAATTATAAATACACCTGTTATTTTATTATGATTCTGATTGATGAATGTAATACCTACAGTAAAGTTAATATTATCCGTGACTAACAAAGGCTAGTTTTATCCTATGTCATAGCAAAGTTCCCACGAAACGCAGACGAAGTTACGAGCTGTTGCTAGTATGCTAGGTATAATAATATATATTCCTATTCTAATTTAATCATAATTTAATTCAGGCATTTATTGCCAATTCTGTCAGTCAGTCGTTCTGTCGCCAGCTCTAACTTTCGCAACGTTTTGTTTAGAAGAATAGAAGAAAAAGAATAAAGAGATTATTCATAAACGCACTATAGGCCTCTGCTAACTTAGTAATCGTTTGTCCTTATCTGTCACTTTGACATTTACCTTTCACAGATAAGGGCAAACGATTGCTAAGTTAGCAGAAGCCTCTAGAGCGTTTATGAATAAGGGGGTAAATTTATTTCGTAAAAAATACATCATCAGTATACAAAAGCGATTGTCTGGCAGACCCCGAACTAGACAGAGCCTGTATCTTGGGACCTTGGAGTGCACTATACAAGACAAATTAACTTACAGTGGTTAGTAGACGTCAGTTAGAAGTTACGTAATTTTGGGAACAGAGCGACGCGTCCACACTATTTAACAACTGATTCGGCATTCAAACTTTATCAAAGTTTACATATTTTATTTTAAAAATGTTTTAATTGTATTTGACTTGGTATTAAAAAAATTAGCTAGGTACTGATTTGAAAGGCTTTCAACCGCATCCAAAACGAAGAAATGCAACTAAAATGAAACTTCAAAGCGTTTTTTTATTTTTCTGACGATTAAAAAAGGCATCCAGTACAGCAATAATGTGGACGTGGCTCTATAGCTGTCGCGGCGCGTTATAGTTTCAGGATATTATGACATTTATATTGTCGAGGCGTTCGCAAACGGGTGGCATCGGCAAAGGCACGTTTGCAGCGCACTATATTTTATAAGATACTGTTTACTTTGACCGAGACACGGTTGGGGTTGGGAGAAAATTGTTGAGATAATCAAGGCTGGGTTCTGTGTAAACTGTTGTTTTGAAATCTTAGAGCAAACAACCTAATAGAGAGGAAATGCATTGTAATTCATAGGTACGAAAAAAATTACGTCAATCCTAAATTAGCGATTACCGCTCGCAATCGCCATCGTGTTCATTCGTGTTGATGCTAATGCGATTGGCTAATATGTCGATAACTTTGGTTCTAACTTCTAGCCTTTATTACCATTTGTTTCTTCTAATTATGTTTTAAATATTCCAGCGATCTGATTGACATGAAATTTGGTATGTATACATAATGTTTATTAGATGAAACGCAATTACCGTCAACAACAATTACTACTTAATTTCTAAACGAAACTGAAAATTAGAACACATAGAAAAATCCGAATAGTAAAGCTATGGCCGGGAATCGAACCCGAGTCCTCGTCATTCCGTGACGCGTGCTATACCCCTACACCACCCATAGCAGGTGAGTAAGCGTTCGAATTTTTCTATCTGTTACCAACTGTCACGTGACCTTGTTACTATGCGATTATTTGTCGTGAAGCGTCATCTATTTGAATGATGTGTCTGTACAAGTACTACTTAATATAAAAAAAAGCTGGCACTAAATACACTTTCAAGCATTTTTGCATCAAGATATTATGACTTCGCTTGTATCATTGAAAAACTGCAGCCACTCAAAAATTGTCCGTATAATTTTCACAGACACAGCAATCAGTTGTATTACTTCCAACGCAATGCAGCCTGCATGTAAGACAGTTGGACGTCTGCCAAGTGGCCGAGCGCGGCACGTCGTCAAAATACAACACTGTAAAGACTGTGATACAGAACATAGCCAAACTAAATAGGGTAGAGGGATAACGGCTGAGACCCACGACCGTCTTACCTGAATCAACAATATACTCAGCGATACAGCGGGGTAATGCGGAAAGTATTTTTGGCACATTTACTTAAGGGTATCATCAGCTTAAGTAAAGTGTAAGTTAGTGTGTTTAAAGTTTTAAAGCTAACAAAAGTGTTATTTTAATAACATTAAAGAAGATTAAGTATCTACTAAGTTAGTGTGTGTGTAACTTATGATGATGATGATGATAACTTTTGACACAAGTAAAACACCACAGACTCGTGCACAAACGTCCCAAAAATTAACTTACTGCACGGTTTTGGACCGTACATGCTACCAAGGACAAAGAGAAAGATAAGGCTTTAAATCATGTGAAAGATACGAGCCCTGTACAGTTGAAAATAAAATTGGTATTTAAGTTAGTTCTTATCAAAAGTAAATATTGGTCACGCTGTCAGCTCGCGGCGCTGCAGTTCCTGGGGCCTTACCATGACGTCTTAATTCCGACTCAGTTCAAGTTTTAGCTGTCACTTTTAGTATGAATCTGACAGCGAGCGAACCGAAACTGAATCGCATTAAGACGGTCGTCATTTTAAGGCCTCTGGTCGGTGGGGCTGCCACAGTCCAATCGTTGACGAATTTCTTCTTGAGATCGGACAGTCGGGTTTCTCTTCGGTTTTTTCGTTGGCACTATCGGCTCCTGAGGTCTTGTTCGTTCAGCAATCCTTTTTTGCAGTGTTTGACCAGAACATAGATCGCTGCCCAACCGAAAGCTGCTACCAACACGTACAAAACCGAATACTGGTCAATAATGGAAAATTACTGTACGGTTTAGGACCGTACAGTATTTGACATCTTTACACTAACGCGTCTAAAGCTTACTGAAGCGTACTTACACTAAACCTCCTCGACTTATTTTGAAACGTTTGCCCAAAGAAAGCAGCGTATTTACATTTCTCTTTATCCCAACATCTTGCAGTGGCGTTGCGGCTTTGAAACAAAAGGCGAGCGCCTTCACACCCGATCTGTCTCGATAAAGTGGTATCTATTCGAGGAAATACACTTAATATATCTTATGAAAAGCTATACCGAACAAACGGAAGGGATTCAAAGGGCGTAAAACGTAGGTTAGAGCAGTCGGAAATATCTTTTGTCTCAGATTTATTGTGATTTACTTTATGAGCCGGAGAAAAAGTGATTTTTCACGTTTTTGATACCTTGGAATTTAATTAGTCTATAGTGTATTCAAAGTCCCTTTGATGTTCTTCCGAGCACACGTACACGTAATAATAAATTTAAAAAGCATAACAATCAGTGGTGATCACTTACCATCAGGTGACCCACTTGCTCGTTTGCCTTCCTATTCTTATAAAAAAAAAAAAAAAAAAAAACAAGCCAGCCTCGTTTGCGTAGCAAGTGAAACAAAGTAGTATTTGTCTACCCCAGTGGGAAATACGCGTGACCGTATGTAGGTATAACAATCAAGATTAAGAGAACATTAAACCTATAAACCTATTTGTAGATCACCCACTTAATCGAAAGAAGTTTGTCTAATAAAGTTACCAAACATAACATATGACGACGCGCCGCGCGTTTTGACGACGTGGTTGGCCTAGTTGGTAGTGACCCTGTCTGCGAAGCAAGCGTCCGGGGTTCGAATCCTGGTAATATTTGTGTGATGAGCACGAATATTTATTCCTGAGTTATGGATGTTTCTATCTATATAAGTATGTATATCGTTGTCTAGTAGCCTTATTAGCGCTTACTTTTGGACTAGGTCAATTTGTGTGAATTGTTCCCTAATATTTATTTATTTATTTAACATAATGTATTATGTATCAGATCAACCATTGTGTCTTTTGATTCATTATGCTTTCCAACTTGACCCGCTCCGGTTTTACCATCCCAAATGTCACCTTTTAACCCGATTTTTCCAATAATGTCATCAACGTACATCGCCAAATCCTCCAATAATCGGGTTAGGGGTGAGGAAAGTAAGGGAACGCTGTGCCGACCGTGCAATATCCGCACTGTTGGTCGCAAAATGTCCATCACCCCAGTCACACGGAAAGCATACACGAGAATAGATAACCTTATTTTTGAGATTTAACTTCTTCTTCGAATCTTTTCAAACTTTCAGACAAAACAGATCAAAGGTAACGTCTTTATGCAAAAAAGCATTCCCCCACTTGATTTATCAAACCCAAACGTTTACCCCTCGCATTTATGGCGAAACACGGCAGATAAGATCTCCCTAACTGAATTTACATAAAAAGATTTTATTTTAGCAAATGGCACTCGAAAATACATTTTGGACGGACGTTCAGCCGATATGAACGCATTAGTAGATGCGAAAGAGTCATTTTTCACAGAGATATTGGTTACATTTGGGGTAATACTGACCTTCCATCCCATAGGGCGGGGAACTGGTTGTAGCGAACGCATGAGCGGATTTTGTTTTTCTTGTTTAAAATTTTGATTGTCCCTAATTTTAATATTGTTATTATATTTATGTTTAATTTTTAATTTATTGTGCCCTTTCCGATTTCCCGTGGTTGCAATAATAAATAAATAAAAATAAAAGCTATCATGGCTCATAAGATACAGCCAGGTGACAGACGGACGGAAGGACAGCGAAGTCTTAGTACCTAAAACAGGGTCCCGCTTTTACCCTTTGGGTACGGAACTCTAAGTAATAAATGTAAAAATTATGACATGATGATTAAATTTTAAAATATCATGACATATTTGACCCACTTGGAAAGTACAGGTAGCAAAGAGAACTTAAGCATTTAAAAGTATTTTTTTACTAAAACTTATTCTTTTTTTTCTCGTGTTCTCTACGCGTGTTCTCATCTTAGTCGACATTTTGTAAATCGCGCACAGCCAGCCACACCCTCATAAGTGTGTACCCGGTCTACGGTTCCTTTTTATCAAATAACCCGCCATCCATATTTATTTCAATCTATCTGCAAAGGCCCGCGCGCAAACGGTTTAAACGGTTTGCTGAAATGACATGGGACGCTTTTGTTTTGTTTTGATATTTCGCATCTCAATTTGTGTGTGTTTGATGTACGGAAATAAAAGAGCAACATTCTGAGGTTCCAGTGGAAAAGGAGTCAAGTCATAGATATAATATATTATATTACTTCGATATCATTGGGTCAAGTCTAATAAAAAATAAGAATAAGAATAACTTTATTTTGCTTGAAATACGGTACATAAGGTTGTAAAGCACAATAGGTACATATTAACAGCTCGCATATTTTCACCAGCATCTGGCATGCAAAATCATAGTTAATATTAATTAGAAAATAAAAAATCTATGCCAATCCAAACCATAATCCAATAATAAAACAATAATTGCTAAACCTATGGCAAAAGAAGAAATCTATGTCAATCCAAACCAGGATAATAAAATGACAACCTATTTTCTTTTCTAGTGTGAAGGTTATAAAGTCCAAAATAACTGTCTATAAATTCAAAAACTATCCTTCTATTTATTCACTAGGACATATTGATATTTTATAGATACTTATTTAAAAGTCGAAGCTTCGAATGATCAAGGAGGACCAATGGGATCCTGTCAACCATTGAATCGATGAGAACTTTTTCTTCACGTCATCGAGGGCTTAGGTCCGTGGCTCACTGGAAAGTTTTCGGATTCGAGCACGCACCGGAAGACGCAACGTTGGAAGCCCCCCTCAAGATGGACTGGATGGGGCCGCGCAAAACTGGTCCCAATCGCGCTCTTAGGGGGAGACCTATGTCCAGCGGTGGACGTCTTTTGGCTGATGATGATGATGATATAAAAGTTGAACTACCATTTTGTTGGCATTTCTTAAATAAGTGTAGGTAGTTTTGATTAATTAAGTACCTAAGTGAAACTAAAAATGCCTATTGCTACCTATTGCGCCTATAATTGTTACCTTATTACTTCTGTATAATAATATCTTTTCTCTGTTTTGATTGTTATATTTATACCTATGTGGTGTTCAATAAAGAGTTATTGTATTGTATTGTAAAAATGTGATAAGAAAGAGAACAGACTTCTGAATAGCGCCTATTCGAAAATTTTGTGCAATCTTGTTTTATCGTTAAATTGTCTAGCTGATTTTAATGACATTTGATCGACACTATTAAAATGAATCAAGAATTTTACTTCTTGATTTTTTTAATTTTACGGTTTTACCGTTAGAAATTTAACTTCTAAACGACACTGAAAATTAGAACACATAGAAAAATCCGAAAAGCAAATCTATGGCCGGGAATCGAACCCGGATCCTCGTCATTCCGTGACGCATGCTATAGGTACCCCTACACCACCCTTAGCAGGCCTGGAAGTTATGCGCGTACATACATTTTTATTTATATAGATGTACCGATAATATGCTTCATAATTAAATCTTAGGTAAAATATGTTATTACCACTGAGAATGGCTTAAATTATGCAAATGCACATGCAAATATGTAAATGCATTATAACCCGGTCTCTTATCATCATTGATGATCATGATCATGCCATCAAAGCGTAATCAGTTTCCGTAAACATCCACACGCGGGTAGCACACCTTTATCACGATAACATCGCACACTATTCAAGGATTAACTTATCAAACATTATCCTTAATACAGTCGGCACGAGTTGATTCATAACCATCCATGTATCATTCCCATCCACGTTATTTCAAGTGTAACTTCCACAATCTATCATATAAAAAACCCTTTCCAAGTTCTCGGCCTCGGAAGCAATAAAAACATCGCGCAACGATAAAACATGCAACAAATCATAATTTCCAAGTTCCATACAAAAGTTTCACACGAGATATCGTATCGTTACTGGAAAGCCACTGTTTCACGTGATATATAAGTAGCACGAGTAGGTATGCGATCGCTGATAAAACTCAGGACAAAGTTTACCTCTGATTTTGTATTTATTTTCACGCTCGCGTTTGCATGGAATCGGGAATGAGAGCTACGTATCTAATATAGTCGCGCCATTTTTGAATCGTGCAGCAAATACGGAATCTTCTTACGTGGAATGACTGCGAAGTGAACATCGTGTAATGTATCCTTCACACTTTTGCTCTTCGATCAACAATTGATCGAAGCTTTTGCTATTATTTATTGTTACGTAAAAAAAAGAAAAACGACCAGCCAACCAGCCAGCAAAGCCAGCTCAGCGCCAGCCGACGATGGTGATGATAAATCTGTATCTATTAAAGCATGTTTGTCCATTGCCTTAGTTTTGCTTTAATCGGGTTTAGGTCATTTGGTGTCAATAATTCCATGGTAATAATTTATTTTATATCTATAACAAAAATACACGAATTGAAGTACCTAAATGATACAATTAAGGTCTTAAAATAATTATACAAGAATTGAACATTGACCTCTAAGCCTGTTTAGTATTCTTTTTTACGTTCTTTATCAAAAATCTCTCTACAAGACACACAGTCATAACTGCCACAAATAACGAAGCTAGTATAACCCCTAGCACGGTTAGTACTAGGTCCAGTTCGTAGTACTGTGTCCACGGCATGTTGGCGGCGGGCGCCCGCAGGTGCCGCGCGCCGCCGTGACGCAGCACGTGCTCCGTCCACCACACCGCGCGCTCCAGGGGCGGCATGGGCTGGTCGCGCATCAGATCTCGGATTCTCAACATGTTTGCACGGTAACTGAAAACAAATAACAGTTTCAAGGTGTGTACGTTGTTAGTATGATACAGGGGCAACTACAGTTGTTTTATAATCATTATTTAGCGGGAAAACATTCACTTTTTGGTCAAAAGTATCGTACTTTGACTATAACGTATGGGGCCCGTGGACGTCTTATTTGCGGCCCGTGAATGTTCTGTAAATAAGTTATAAATAAATAGGTGAATTGGGCTTCTAGGGTTACTTTAATATCATTAGTTTAAGAATTAATAATAATTTATAATAATAATAATTATTGCACCCGTTGCGAAAAGCCCTATCTTGAGAGAATTTAGTAAATATCTGATCCCAGTACAAAAGAAATCCTCGCTTAAAATCTCAGCTTTCTAAAACTAATACCTACTTTGAAGATTATAATATCATGATTATACATATTTGCTGAATAGATTACATTGGCAAACCTAATGCATTATTAAAACCATTTGTCGGCCATATTTAAGAAAAGCAACTTACGTTAATTATTATTTTTAGAAGATTATGTTATCAAAATGAAATTAGTACCTTGGATCTCCAATAACAGTTTCAATGGCATGTTTCACTATTTCTGCATCAAGCGTCTGTAAATCAAGTTGCACTCCAACTCGATGGTGGACGTACTGTTCAACGTTGAACCACTGGTCGAACAGTATAGGTACGCCAATCACTGGCATGCCAGCCGAGATGGCCTCATCCGTGGACTGCAGACCGCCTTGTGTTATAAACAGTTTTACCTTTGGGTGGTCTGTATTAAAAAAAAAAAAACATATGAGAATGTACCTACTACTTAGGTAAATTGGAATAGGTAAAGGGGCGGATTATTAGACTAATTGTTTTCTTTTTGTGTATTATTTTATTGTGTATTTTTTTTGACATTATTTGTATTATTTTATGGATAAAATTGATGGTTAAAAATTTATTAAACATCCAAGACTTAGGGTAAACGATTTCACATAATTGTACTTATTGCTGAAATATGTTGTCTTTGAATTGGGAATGGATGGCTATTTTAAAAGTGCTTGGTGATTTTTCTATTGGTAGGAATCTTTAGCTACGGAAAAAGTTTCGGATTTTTCCGTCGAGCCATATATTTTACAAAAATAAAAACATTTTACTTGACTGGCGGCCCCTATACGGCTGATAAGCGGTACGTCCATAACATAACAAATTAAAAAAAAGGCTGCTTGAATCTGTGGTATACGATGACATTTGTAGCTAAAAGAAGCAAATGTCATTGTGTACCACAGATTCAAGCAGCTATTTGTTTTGGTATGTTGTAGTCGTACTGCTTATCAGCCGTATAGGGGCCACCAAGTGACTAAGTAATATGGCTCGACGAAAAAATCTGAAACTTTTTTCCATAGCTAAGGATGGCTATTCCTATCAATTGAAAAATTACCAACCATTTTTAAAATAATCATCCATTCCCAATTATAACCGTAAATAGTTTTATTTAATCGTATCAAGTTTAAAAAGAGCTAGAGTATTTTTGTTTTACTGAAGATAGATTTCACTAAATTTCATAAACAAATGTGGTGCTATTTTAAAAAATTTCTAAGTGTGACTTCTCTAATATTTATTGTAAATTCAATGTTGACTAAAAAATTTTGCTCGTATGCCTGCCTATAAATAAATAAAAGTAATATAATAATAAAAAATACAAATCTGGCCAACCTCTGATTATGCTATTGTTTTAATGTTCCCGACTTAATCTCACCGTTAACATAACGGAAAAGAATTTTAATTTCAGATCCAAACATCGCAAATTTTATTACTGATAATCTTCTAGGCAATGTTGCATCTTTTGGTTACAATTTTGCCTACCACTGTAATAGCATCTATTGTAGAAAATAAGAGCTTTGCATCAAGAACCACAAGCTCTGTGACTTGTAGTTTCAATTAGCTTACAAAGCGACGAGGGCCACAGATAACGTTTATTTTAAGAATTATTCTTGAAAAACATGAAATTCAAGAAAAACTTTAAGTACAAGAAGCCATCTCTCAAACGATAGCCACGGTTTCCGAGAGTTTAAAATGTGGGTCGAAACTAGAACATTATTACTTACGAAGCAAATCGCTCTGCGGTAACCATTTTGTTATCTTTATATTTTTGGTCCGACCAGGGAGCTCATCTTCATTCCACTTCCACAGTACGTCATAGGGCAGCTCGGAGAACGCCTTGACAAAAGCCTGAATCTTCTCCGGAGGAAGAACTGAAGGGTTCACGTTTGTACCAAAACTCATGTAAATTACGCCGTGTTCTGATGAGTCTATGTATTTCTTCAGACCCTTAAATAGTGAATTGTTTAGTATTATTGATCTTAATGATGAACGAGCAATGAGTGAAAAGAAAACAGGTTTTGTTTTAATGGTTACCCAATTTAATTTTTAACATTGTGTGTTAGATTTTTAATATCAAATGGACAGACATACTTACAGATAAACGGAGAGCGGGACGATGATAATGGGCTTTTTGGCACTTTTGAGTAAGAAACTATAAAAATCATAATAAAACGTTACCTCTGGCAATGTTGTCCTAGGATTCTGATGTATGCCGCCTATGTACACTACATTTGGTGGAACTGGACGGATGCCACTCCACAGTGGATGATCATTTAGCAAAAGTAAATCGACACTATTTGCTAGCTCCCGCAGTGGTGGCGTATCTTCGCTAAAATATTTGTACAGTGCTTTCTCCGTTTTTGGGTACACAAGATCATTCAGTTTAGCAAATTTCGCCACCAAATAGAGCTCCTGTAGTTTTTCCCATGTTGTCAGATTGTATAGCCTTTTGTGGAGATTCGTTGGATAGAGAAACGGATGAACTGGGGCACCAAAGGTATCCATGTTACCTGGACATGCACCAAGCGAACTAATCATTATTGTGGGTGCTTTTATCACATGTTTTAACGCCAACGCACCGATTGTAAGAGCTTCAATTAGCAACAGATCGAACTTCTCTTTTCCACTCACTATATTTCTCATTTCAACAGTATTCAATTGTTTTTCCATTACTTCTGCAAGGGCATCATACAAAAATGTCATTTGTTTTACCAAGTCATCACTGGTTTCATTTTGCTTTACCATGAAGGCATGTTTCCAAGCGTCGTATGAAATGTCATGTACGTCAATTTCGGTTAGATTTGCTGGGGTTTGTCCTTTTGGGAAAGCTGGGTCGGTTGTCACCACGATGACTTCATGTCCTCGTCTTGCCAATTCTTGGGTTAGCGGTCGAAACACGACTTGGTGGCTTATCGATGGCGTTGGGAACCATGCGAATATTCTTGCTGTTTCTTGTAATTCCACACACAGTGCTAATGTAAGTAACATAGCTATAGTTTTCGTCATAATGGCGTCTAGCGCTTCCAATTACCTGCACAAGACCATTAATAAACTGACTTAGTTGTGTCCATAGGGAAACTAAACAAAGGAGTGGCAATACAGGTTATATAATTATTGTGGAACACAAAATTGGTTGAAATGACACTATTTTCTTGCGATAGGTTTTGCTTTATAGTAGGTAATGTGAAATAGATAATACGTAAGTTAGGGACGAGTGAAATATTCGCTTGTTGTTAGCGAACTGCCGTGTATTCCCAAGTTACGCACATATACTACACAACAGGAACAAAGGCATGTTGCAATAATGATGATAATAGATTGTTTTTTTTTATTAATAGATAAGTAATTAACCATGCCATGCTAAAACAAAACATTTTCTGCAGTTATTAATAATTATGATTTATTTATTTCACTTACTGCGTTAATTATTTACCTACTTTACCGCTTGTAATCGCATACGATGAAGAATTTCATAAATAATAGTTGAGCTATAGTGAAAATATTGGCCGTTTTTTCAAACAAATTGTTTTATAATAATCCCTGTCTCTACTAATATTATAAATGCGAAAGTTAATTCATCTGTCCGTCTGTTTACGCTTTCACGCCTAAATCACTGAACCGATTTTATGAAATTTGTTACAGAGATAAAATTTACTCTGAGAAAGGACAAAGCTCCTGCCTTTTTAATGAGAAAAAAGCTTGCAGAGGAGATGAAATTTTGTATGGAAGTTGGTCAATTTTATAGCTGAAATTTGAACCTTTTTTTCAAGCTTTCTATTAGTACATATCAACCCCTATTTCTAATTTATCTACCAACAATAAAACTTTTAAAAACTATTTTTATCTAACCGAAAGCTTGAAAAAAAGGATCAAACTTTCAGTTTCAGTTCATGTTTCAGTGGTTTAAAGAAGACTTGTGGAGGAGGACAAAATTGGGGTTGACAGTTAATATGGTAGTACCTATCGTTTGAAGGAAACTTATTTTTTCATTTCTTTAGGGCATGAAATGGCGTTAATAATATAATATAATAAATCATTTATTTCAAGTTACAACCTGTTTAGGTGACTCATACAATTGCGTTAGTAAGATCTTACAAGCTAAGTGTTAGTTTTAACAACAATTAATTAATTTTAAATAATTTATTTACATGCAGCGCACACGCATGATTAATGTAAGCGCAGTCAGTTCTGTCCGCGATCATTGCCAGGATGGTGTTGGGGCTGGCCCGCACCCTGGCCACCATGAAGGCGGCGCGCTTGCGTACGACGGCGCAGAAGCCGTCCACGCGCGCCTCGCAGAACATGCCCGAGGCGCTGCAGCGGCGGGGCAGCCCCAGCATCACCCTGAACGCGTTATTGTATTGGACACGGAGGGCCTCATATGCGCGGCGACTGTGATCAATCCAGAGGCTACATGTGTACAGATTAGTGCAAAAAGATTTGAACAAAGTTATTTTAACTTCCCGTGTGCACCGAGCGAATCTTCGGGCTAACATATTCGCTCGCACAGATAAGGCCCTCCGTTCCCTTTCCAAATCGTCATCATCTCTGAGGTTTGCAGTTACTACTTGTCCGAGATATTTCACTTTATCCACACGTTTAAGAGGAGCTCCATTCAACGCAATCACCGGTAAAGCGATTGGTTCATTCTTAACCCCAAAGACCATGACCTGACTTTTCTTCGTATTATAAACAAGCCCATGGGCGACTGAGTATTTTTCACAGATGCCTAACAGATATTTTAGACCACAGGGTGAGGCACTCAGCAGCACCATATCATCAGCGTAGCTAAGGTTGTTGACACAAACCCCATCCACGTGACAACCGATACGCTGGTTACAAAGTGCCTCAATCAGTCCATTAATGTAGATATTGAAGAGAGTAGGCGAGGTTAAACCCCCCTGCCTCACACCATATTCTAACCTATAGGGATCAGACATCTCACCCGCCCATCTGACACAATTGGTCTGGTTTCCATACCAATACCTAAGCATATTTACTACCTCTTGAGGTAAACTTAAACTGTGTAGTTTCCGCCATAGTATGTCGTAGGAAACCAGATCAAAAGCCTTGGATAAATCCAGAAAACTAGCATACACCTGCGTGTTTCTGTCAGTATAATACCTAACAGTCTGCTTAAGGCACAGTATTGCTTTCTCAGTTGACAAATTTCGCCTGAACCCGAATTGATTATCATTAAGAGAGACGAATTTATTTAACTGGGCATTAAGAAGACTATCAAACACTTTAGCGACTATAGTTGCGAGGGATATTGGTCTATAATTTCCTATATCCGAAGGATTTCCGGTTTTGTTTTTTATCACTGGTTCGTACAACTGTCTTCATTAGGTCAGGGGGCAAGAACGAGTGACTAATACACATATTATAAAGAAGAGCAAGCAATCGCGATATGTGGGGACCCCCGTGCCGCAGGTGTTCAACACTTAGGCCGTCATGCCCGGGTGACTTGCCACCCGACATCGATTGTATTGCTTTTGCCACATCCTTGGATGTAAACCTTAGACTTATAACGTCATCAGGCTCCATGGCCCCCAAGACAGACTGTGCGGCACCCAGAGGAGACTTAACGAAAAAATGAGTTTTAAACTTTTCAGCAAGTTAAAGTACATTTGATTAGAAAACTAACAAATCTCAAAAATAACTAGGTGCTTATTGTATGAATATTTTTTAAATTAATAAATTAGTTCAATCGAGTGTCCCATTGCTTGGCAAAGGTCTTCCAAGCTGAATATCAGAAGGGTTTTTGAAAATCCATACCTATCAATATTGTAGAATTATAAAAGTGCGTCTGTCTTTTGCCTTCCTGCCGCTGAACCGCCTTTTTTAACGAAACTTGAAATGGATATTGTTATAGTCCCGGGGAAGGGAATAGAATAGTTTTTGATTGCAAAAATCATCAAAGTTATGAAAAGGGTAGTGAAATTTTCTACAAAAATGCAATACCATAAGGGTAACATTTAATTTGTGCTCTAATTGAATGTCTACCCAAAATACTAATTCTACGCAGACGAAGTCGCGGGCAAAAGCTAGTGATATAATATACTTGGGCCCTTCAGAGCGCATCCAGTCGTAGTTATTTTCCGACTTTTTTTCAATCTCTTGATTAATTTATCTGTATCGTATCCGACCGTCAGTGATATTATTGACCGGTTTGACCATGAAAACCAAGAACGAGTTATAGCAATTACCTACTCGGAGGAATAAGACTGGAGTATATGCAGGTAAGTAATTAAGGAATTGGAGTGATACCAGAATATCGATATCGATAAATTGTTCTGTTATTAAACAGTACGCAACTAAATAAAAGGTGTTTTCATAGCAACAATCATTAATATATTATTAAGTAAATTAAAATTACCAAATAACACAATATTCACGAAATGTGTTACGAAAGTCATTTAAAAGCCTTCGCATAAAAAATCCAAATAATAAAATTAATTTCTCGAATGTTTCAAACAGGCAAATGCTTTTTTTCTAATATCTTTAACTATTCAAAAAGCAGTTGGGAATTGATTTATTTGTGAATTATTTCTAAGCGGAAAAAAAATTAAGTACCTACATGTATCAACATGACATTTCAGTCACAGTGCAGTACTTAGCCGTGGTCACGAGTAGGCTCTTCGATCACCTTAGAAATATTAAAGTGAGAGTGTGTTTTATCTGCTACTTATCCCTCAGTAAAAATCCCATCAAAACAAAAAAGTTGTCTATGTGTTCATCGATCTATCAGGTCAGGACTTAATGCAGGAATTGATTTGAGCTTCTATTTTAAATGTTTGTATTATATCATATCTTAGTGTATTTAAATGTTTTTATCGTATTGTGTGTCATAGCACGTCTGTAATGTTAGTCTTGCATGATTTTGAAATGTGGTTGTATGACGAATTATTGTGAGAAATGGTTTTAAGTATCGTAAATTTTGATCCAAGGATAACAAATGTCATGTTGCATTTATTAGGTAATTAATATCTTTTATTTCAACTCCACTTTCATGCTTTCAATATAGTTTATGAAACCGATTCCTGAGCTAGCCTTTATTATTGTTTCTCGCGGCTCAAACGTTTAGGTAAAAATCTTAAAAAAGGTTATCTATTACCTATGTAATTAAATCCCGAGTTGTGGTCGTAGTTATGAGTGAAATTTTATTCTACCCGTAAATTTTACTATAAATTGCTTAGAGCTGTTTATGTGCCTATTTAAGTAAGTACGAAAATTTTATTTATTTTATTTATGGAATTATAGAAGCAGTTAATTTATTTGCTCAATAGTGTGCTACGAACCACATGCTTAGTTGTTTCGGATGATCAGATGAGTTTTAGCAAAGGAATGAAAACAATACAATAGTAATTGTAAAATTTAGGATGTTAAAAAATGTCTGATTGCTCCAAGGTCTGGTTTGATATTAAAGCCATCGTTACATGAAGAGGTTTATTTTTTGTAATAAGCATTTTACAAAGCAGTGAGTTCTAGCTGTTCTACCATTTTTTATTTATTTCGTTTCATCAATAATTACTTAATTGAACTTCCATAAAATTCCACCGATGACCACTTTTTGTAAAAAAAAAGAAACATTATAATTTAAATAAATAACATTTTAATTAAAACAGTTTACGAGTCCTTAACTTTTACTGCTTTAATTTTATTCATTAAAAATTTTACTATACTCAAAAAAGCCACAACGCCTACCAAACACGTTAATAATAAAACCCCTAGCACGGTTGAAACACCGTTAACTTTTTCCCCGCGGTTTTCATGTGAAACCCGGAAGTCCTTACAGGGCCGCTCCGGCTAGCGCGGCAAGTAGTCAGGTCGTGGAGTCGGCTGGCTCGAGGGTGCGGTCAGAATTACCTTGGGCGCCGTAAAAGAGAAAAGGACCGCACCGCAAACAGGATTAGGCTCGCAATCATTAAAACAAAATTCTCGTTCTCACAGTCGTTTAATTAGATCCCATTAAGTTGTAGTTTACCAAAAAAGTCTAACTTAATCGCTCGTCAAGTAACTCAATCGCTTGGCAAGTAACTTAATCACACTATGCTAGTGTTACAGTAAATATAAGTTACAAGTAGTAAATAGATGGGTAAGTTGTGGGTTAATACCCTAAGGTTAGGTCTGTCAAAAGAGGCGCTTGACACGTAAACGAGGTACGGTGTAAATATACGTAGTGTAAGGATTGGCTAACGCATAGAAGTAAAAGTATGTAAATTAAGTAGCAAGCAACATCACGTGTTACGTCCCTGACGGGGGACGGCGCTGCTGGCGTGTAATATCGGACGCACGCCACTGACGCACGACGGATGCAGGCGCACGAGAAACTCCGGAACTACGACGCAGACGGTTGCCACTTGGCAATTTCTGCCCCGTACTAGACAAATCTTGCCCCGTACTTGACACCCTAAAATGAATAAAACTCACTTTAGTGCAAAAGTTAATCAACAAACAATGTGTGACGTGACACACTTGGCTTGACAAAAGTTACTCACCATTTGGGTAGATAAAAAGAAAATAATTATATAGCCTTCTTGGCCTTTAGACACGGGACCGCGGTGTAGAAACGAAGCTCAGCGCCGAAACGCTGAAATAAACAATACATTTTAGCAAACGGTACACGTTACGTAATCATGACAACTCACACGTATGCAACTCACCGTTCATGATGAGTAGGAGGTTAAAGGTTGGCCTTTATACACGGGGTCCGCTGTGTTTTAGATATTTTGCCGGACGGCTGAAATAAAAAATGCATTTTACTATTTGAATTCATATAACGCAACCAGGACAGCGTGTTCGGTACAAGACTTACAATTTGCGTCACGACGAAGAAGCTGGGAGATGGATGGCCTTTAGACACGGGTCCGCGGTGTTTAATTACACAAAATAGTGTCAAGGAATCATTATGAGTTCTGAAACAAATCAAATTCTCGCATCAGACCGGCGTCCAGTCATCAACCACGACGAATGAGTTTTAGTGACATTTATTTGTCGAATACTCACGTTTTAGAACGGCCGGCGATGGATTACAGCCCATAAAACACTCCGCAGACAGAAATAACACCCTTTAGAAGATTAAAGCATTTCCGAAACGCAGCCCAAGTGGCGAGCGACACGCAAAAATGGCTGATCTAGCAGATTCCAATCTACTCGCCACGGCGACGCCGCGGTGTTACCAACCACAAAAAGACATTCCATTCGACTGCATGGAAACAAGCCGCAACTCCTCAATAGCGTCGTTTCGCTACCCAAACGATGTTAATAAATCTCAAAACGCTGAGCAAATGTTATTTATAAAAACAAATCACGACTTAAAAACCTGGAATTGAAAAATAACGATCAAAAATCGGTAATCGATTCGTATGGCACTATCTTTATTGAAGTGACAAACGTCAAACTAGTTGTCAAGCTGACAGCTCCGTACAAACTTCGTTGAGGTTATAATACCATAACAAATGCGATGATATATAAAAGTTTTGTCTTGTTTATCAGATGAAAAAGGAATGTTGAAGTGTGTAAAGTAAGTAATAACGCGTCGCGGATCGAACAGCCGACCGCTGAGGCGCAGTCACAGTGTAATAAACGTGTAACAAAAGTATGCTAGTACCCGAAAGGTTCATTCGGCTTACAGAGCCATTTAGATGAGGAATTGAAGGAAAAAGGTGCTTAAATTATGCACCTGGGATGCGTCTTCATACGACAGGTCAGTACCAATAACCTACTAGACTGAGAAAAGCCTCTAAAAACCGTGACACCAGATTTCGGGTGTTACAGTAGGGTTTCAGTTGAGGAAAATAATTTTATTTCAGAATTCGAGGAATTCTGAAATAAAATTATTGTACACGATGACGTGTAAAAGAGAACAAAATTAAGAGATACACGAAGAAAGTACTCCCGTGCATCACGCGAGTAGAATTAGCACAGCCAGGAAGTGGTAAGAGAATCTCACGCAGAGAAAGTGCGAAGTGAGATCCTCCACCCATGAAACTTTAAATGAACCACCAAGAGTCCCCTCGGATCAAACAACAACCATAAGAACGTATTTTATAACTTAATATAAACCCTCCACCAAAATCTTATTCCTAACCTTAAAGAAACTATCTCCCAAGTTGGGGGCGTTCAGGTTCGATAGTGAAAACCCATCAGAACACTACCGGCAAATCCGCAACGAAGGAGCGAAACAAAAAAAAATATATATATTTCTCAGAAAGAAAACTGTTTCAGGCGGCTACAGCCGGGCCAACGACTGCAACCATCCCAAACACCCAGCCATAAAACTAGTGGAAGGAAACGACAAGAAAACCTTTTCAGAAAGAAAATGGTTTCTGGTGGCTATAGTCGGGCCAACGACCATAACCATCCGAAACTCCCAGTCGTGGAACTCGTGAAAGGAAACAACGAGGAAACTTAATCTATATGAACATAGGCGAGACACTCAGCCAAGTCGAGTTAGAAGGTATGTAAACCATTGAGTAAGTAGCATAGGCAAGACGCCTAGCCACCTAATTATAAATAAAGAGTTTTGTAAAGCAGGAACAAAACTTGTTAGAATAGGCGAGACACTCAGCCAATCTAGAACGCAAAAAGCAGACAACTTAAAAGTAAGTAGGTTGGAAATACACTCAGCCTAAGAGCGTCAACCTAAAAGAAAAGAAAGGGGGCGTGACACACAGCCTTAGACCCTTTAAGCGAGAAAGCAGATGATGTCTACTTCTCCGTAAACATCACTTTCAAAGATATGAAACACCGGTTCAAAACCAGTCCTTATATAGGAGCTGGGACTTGCTCTGAAAGCAGAGAGTCCCACCCGCACCATTGTCTATTACTTAACTAGCAACTGTACAGAACTCTTAAATTAACTTAAGACAACCTGGGACGAAACAGTTAACCTAACGGAATTAAACCTGAAACGATAACTCCGAGACAGCACAGCACGAGACAACTATCCTAGCGTGATCACTATTTTAACCTAGTTAACCTAGTTAATGTAGTATACATATTTACACTCATCAAAGAGTTCCCGGGTGATCTCTTTGAGATTTATATCCTTCCATAACGATACCATTCCTAAATTAGCCATCAGACAGGACGAATCTTCTCCATACCATAAATTACCTACAAGTCCGGTCAAGAGTTTTATACCTTCCATATCGACAAAACATTCCTAAATTAGCCAACAGACAGGACGAATCTTCTCCATACAGCAAATACCTACAAGTCCGATCATGGATACTTAAGTTATTAACATGTAGCTAAGACTATTCTCTTATGAGTAGTTACGAATAGGGACAGATAACCTAGTGTTACAACATTTAACATCAATCTCTAACCACCTACATGGAGCTCTGTCGTTCGCGTAGCTTCATTCGCGCTAGGAACAGAACAGAAAACAACCCAATGAAATTATTTAACTAGTGAGTAAATAAATAACAAAACTACTGGGGAGGAACGGCATCCTGCCGGTCTTCACCCCTCTCGAGTAAGTCCTTGATATGAAATCTGCCCAGCGGTTTTCCTTCCATAGATTTCAAGGAATAAACCAAAGGGCCATGTTTTATGAGGGACCTGTTTACTTAGTTTTGTGAAGAAGAACCTTTCTGACAGCGCGGGCACTCCGGAGTCCGTACACCTGGATGACCGCAACCGAAACACACTAGATCACGAGAGCGCTGGCAACGATTAGTTTGGTGACCAGCTTGTTTACATCTGAAACAATAGATCTCTTCCGGCTTATCGACAGAGCCGACGTCCTGTTTACGAAAAGCAGGATTGTTGCGTGTCCGTACTTGCACGTCCGGAGCTACCGTGTAACCAGACGAAGAGGGTTCGGCAAAATTACCAGCTCGCGAACCCGCGAGCTCGAGACGTTTACATAAAGACTTCAACATCTCAATAGAGGTCGCGTCAATTAAAGCTAACTCACGACTGTACTCCGGCCTAACATTACGCAACAGGATGTCGAGACGTTCAGCTTCCGCCAAGGGTACTGTCAACCTAGAAAACAGTGCGCCCATAATGGACAAGTATGCCACTATCGATTCGTGTTTAGCTTGCGTACGAGCTCTAATTTCACTCAGGAGTCTGAAATCAAAATCCGGTATGTCAAAGTCAGCCTTAAGGGCCGTTAGAAGATCTGTATAGCAAGAGAAGTTGCTCTTATTGGACCGGTACCAGAATAAAGCTGGTCCGTCCAGCACGTCAGGAAAGCCATTAAAAATAATCCGCTCAGGTATTTCCCTGGCCTGCCTCAGTTCCTCTAAACGAGTGATGAAAGCGCGCACACACGTGTCACCCTTAAATTTAAGATTTAAACTGCCTAGATTATAGCGAGGCTCAGCTCGGCACACCGCCTCCACTCGCGGCCGCGTAGGTGAGCTAAACACCTCCACTTCAGAATCTGAAGAATTTTCATTCGGGTTAAGAGAGGATAAACAGTTAACCAAGGTGCCCTTAAGAGTCTGGACCTCGTCACCTTGACCTGTGATTCGCTGTAAGCGTCCAAGATAATATTCGACACGACCTACCAAACGTTCCCTTCTGGCAGCAGACAAGTCAGTTCCTTCATCAACCTCTTTTTGTAGATCTAGAATAGCTGCTTTGCATGTAGGCAGATCGCTCGGTAAGTCAGCCGCAGAAGCAGAAACGTTGATGCTTGGTTTGAGACTACCACGTCGAATGAGAGCACGCGTTTGTCTAAATAATTTTCGCAAAGTATCACAAGTGTCAGATGTTTTGAAAGGTATTTGTAATTTAGTTAACTCGTGTGTAAGCTCCTCTTTTGTCAACCACTCCACCTTAATGGACAGATCCATTTTTACAATAGCCACTTATAAATAATAAGTAGTAACACTGTAGCTGATAGCCAAAGAAAAAAAATGGCCCTTAATCTTACGGAACAGATAAGAGACAGGCGCTCAGTAAGGTGAGCAAATACACAAACCTGTGCTCAATAAAGTGAGCACGTTCTTAAATAAGCGCTTAGCAAAGTCAGCAAGTTGACTCAATTAAACATTTAGTAACATGAGCAGATTTATAAATAAGGGCTCAATAAAGTGAGCAGGAACACAGATAAGCTCTCAGTAAAGTGAGCTGCGTTTAAAAGTTCAGGCTTAAATTATAAAGTAGTCACCAACAATTGTTTTTAGCTTAGTTAGCAGTAAACAAAGAAAAGGCAGAAGTGCCTATAACTGCAATCCGTTTAAAACTAAAAAGAGTATTTTAAAGTCAGAGCAGAGAAGTATTTGTTTTGCCATTAGTTTAGAAAGGCAGGCATTAGCATCCTTGAGTGCATAAGCAGTAACTTAAATATAACACCAGCATGAAGTATCAGAGTAACACATAGTTAAGTCTTAACGCCTAAACCAAATCCTTACACACGCATAATACACAACCATCAGTACGAAAGCGAAGCCATAAATCCTTCAAGCCCAACGTTGGGAACGCCAGTGAAACACCGTTAACTTTTTCCCCGCGGTTTTCATGTGAAACCCGGAAGTCCTTACAGGGCCGCTCCGGCTAGCGCGGCAAGTAGTCAGGTCGTGGAGTCGGCTGGCTCGAGGGTGCGGTCAGAATTACCTTGGGCGCCGTAAAAGAGAAAAGGACCGCACCGCAAACAGGATTAGGCTCGCAATCATTAAAACAAAATTCTCGTTCTCACAGTCGTTTAATTAGATCCCATTAAGTTGTAGTTTACCAAAAAAGTCTAACTTAATCGCTCGTCAAGTAACTCAATCGCTTGGCAAGTAACTTAATCACACTATGCTAGTGTTACAGTAAATATAAGTTACAAGTAGTAAATAGATGGGTAAGTTGTGGGTTAATACCCTAAGGTTAGGTCTGTCAAAAGAGGCGCTTGACACGTAAACGAGGTACGGTGTAAATATACGTAGTGTAAGGATTGGCTAACGCATAGAAGTAAAAGTATGTAAATTAAGTAGCAAGCAACATCACGTGTTACGTCCCTGACGGGGGACGGCGCTGCTGGCGTGTAATATCGGACGCACGCCACTGACGCACGACGGATGCAGGCGCACGAGAAACTCCGGAACTACGACGCAGACGGTTGCCACTTGGCAATTTCTGCCCCGTACTAGACAAATCTTGCCCCGTACTTGACACCCTAAAATGAATAAAACTCACTTTAGTGCAAAAGTTAATCAACAAACAATGTGTGACGTGACACACTTGGCTTGACAAAAGTTACTCACCATTTGGGTAGATAAAAAGAAAATAATTATATAGCCTTCTTGGCCTTTAGACACGGGACCGCGGTGTAGAAACGAAGCTCAGCGCCGAAACGCTGAAATAAACAATACATTTTAGCAAACGGTACACGTTACGTAATCATGACAACTCACACGTATGCAACTCACCGTTCATGATGAGTAGGAGGTTAAAGGTTGGCCTTTATACACGGGGTCCGCTGTGTTTTAGATATTTTGCCGGACGGCTGAAATAAAAAATGCATTTTACTATTTGAATTCATATAACGCAACCAGGACAGCGTGTTCGGTACAAGACTTACAATTTGCGTCACGACGAAGAAGCTGGGAGATGGATGGCCTTTAGACACGGGTCCGCGGTGTTTAATTACACAAAATAGTGTCAAGGAATCATTATGAGTTCTGAAACAAATCAAATTCTCGCATCAGACCGGCGTCCAGTCATCAACCACGACGAATGAGTTTTAGTGACATTTATTTGTCGAATACTCACGTTTTAGAACGGCCGGCGATGGATTACAGCCCATAAAACACTCCGCAGACAGAAATAACACCCTTTAGAAGATTAAAGCATTTCCGAAACGCAGCCCAAGTGGCGAGCGACACGCAAAAATGGCTGATCTAGCAGATTCCAATCTACTCGCCACGGCGACGCCGCGGTGTTACCAACCACAAAAAGACATTCCATTCGACTGCATGGAAACAAGCCGCAACTCCTCAATAGCGTCGTTTCGCTACCCAAACGATGTTAATAAATCTCAAAACGCTGAGCAAATGTTATTTATAAAAACAAATCACGACTTAAAAACCTGGAATTGAAAAATAACGATCAAAAATCGGTAATCGATTCGTATGGCACTATCTTTATTGAAGTGACAAACGTCAAACTAGTTGTCAAGCTGACAGCTCCGTACAAACTTCGTTGAGGTTATAATACCATAACAAATGCGATGATATATAAAAGTTTTGTCTTGTTTATCAGATGAAAAAGGAATGTTGAAGTGTGTAAAGTAAGTAATAACGCGTCGCGGATCGAACAGCCGACCGCTGAGGCGCAGTCACAGTGTAATAAACGTGTAACAAAAGTATGCTAGTACCCGAAAGGTTCATTCGGCTTACAGAGCCATTTAGATGAGGAATTGAAGGAAAAAGGTGCTTAAATTATGCACCTGGGATGCGTCTTCATACGACAGGTCAGTACCAATAACCTACTAGACTGAGAAAAGCCTCTAAAAACCGTGACACCAGATTTCGGGTGTTACACGGTTAGTACTAGGTCCAGTTCGTAGTACTGCGTCCAGGGCATGTTGGCGGCGGGCGCTCGCAGGTGCCGCGCGCCTCCGTGCCGCAGCACGTGCTCCGTCCACCACACCGCGCGCTCCAGGGGAGACATGGGCTCATCGCGCAATCAGATCTCGGATTCTCAACATGTTTGCACGGTAACTGAAAACAAATAACAGTTTCAAGGTGTGTGCGTTGTTATGATACAAGGGCAACTACAGTTGGTTTATAATCATTATTAGCGGGAAAACATTCACTTCTGGCTCGAAAAGTATCGTATATTGAGTATAACGCATGGGGCCCGTGGGCATCTTATTTGCGGCCCGTGAATGTTCTGTAAATATGCTATAAATAAATAGGTAAATTGGGCTTTTAGGGTTAATTTAGTATCACAAGTGCCCGCGTTTAGTTTATTTTGCTACCTTGTTGCTCTTGCTTGCCAAATGTTGGCGACGACTGCTACAAAGTATTAATAATTGCACCTGTTGCGAAAAGCCCTATCTTGAGGGAATTTCGTAAATATCTGATCCCAGTAAGCGATTAATGCTACAAAAGAAATCCTCGCTTAAAATCTCAGCTTTACAAAACCTACCTACCTACCTACTACCTACCTACTTTGAAGATTATATCATGATTATACATATTTGCTGAATAGATTACATTGGCAAACCTTAGATTATGTTATCAAAATGAAATTAGTACCTTGGATCTCCAATGACAGTTTCAATGGCATGTTTCACTATCTCTGCATCAAGAGTTTGTATATCAAGTTGCACTCCAACTCGATGGTGGACGTACTGTTCAACGTTGAACCACTGGTCGAACATTATAGGTACGCCAATCACTGGCATGCCAGCCGAGATGGCCTCATCCGTGGACTGCAGACCGCCTTGTGTTATAAACAGTTTTACGTTTGGGTGGTCTGTATTAAATAAAAATATCCATTATGAGACTGTACCTACTACTTAGGCAAAAGATTTAAAATAATTATAGTGCTGAAATATGTTTATTTTCTAATAATAACCGTAAATGGTTTTTTTAAATCGTATCAAGTTTAACTAGAGCTACTGTGATATTTTTGTTTTACTGAAGATCGATTTCACTAAATTTCTTAACCAAAAGTGGTGCTATTATTAAATTTTATTAAGTGAGACTTCTCAAATATTTATTGTAAATTCAATGTTTAATAAAAAACATGAAATTCCGTGTAAAGTTGCAGCATTTCACGGTATGTAAAAAAATTAAGTACAAGAAGCCATCTCTCAAACGATAGCCACGGTTTACGAGAACTTAAAATATGGGTCGAAATACACACATTATTACTTACGAAGCAAATCGCTCTGCGGTAACCATTTTAATATCTTTATATTTTTGGTCCGGCCAGGGAGCTCATCTTCATTCCACTTCCACAGTACGTCATAGGGCAGCTCGGAGAACGCCTTGACAAAAGCCTGAATCTTCTCCGGAGGAAGAACTGAAGGGTCCACGTTTGTGCCAAAACTCATGTAAATTACGCCGTGTTCTGATGAGTCTATGTATTTCTTCAGACCCTTAAATAGTGAATTGTTTAGTATTATTGATCTTAACGAGCAATGAGTGAAAAGAAAACAGGTTTTGTTTTAATGGTTATCCAATTTAAGTGTTAGATTTTTAAATATTAATTGGACAGACATGAGAATAAACGGACAGCGGGACGATGGGCTTGTTGGCAATTTTGAGTAAGAAACTATAAAAAGAATATTTGAAACGTTACCTCTGGCAATGTTGTCCTAGGATTCTGATGTATGCCGCCTATGTACACCACATTTGGTGGAACTGGACGGATGCCACTCCACAGTGGATGATCATTTAGCAAAAGTAAATCGACACTATTTGCTAGCTCCTGCAGTGGTGGCGTATCTTCACTAAAATATTTGTACAGTGCTTTCTCCGTTTTTGGGTACACAAGATCATTCAGTTTAGCAAATTTCGCCACCAAATAGAGCTCCTGTAGTTTCTCCCATGTTGTCAGATTGTATAGCCTTTTGTGGAGATTCGTTGGATAGAGAAACGGATGAACTGGGGCACCAAAGGTATCCATGTTACCTGGACAAGCACCAAACGAACTAATCATTATTGTGGGTGCTTTTATCACATGTTTTAACGCCAACGCACCGATTGTAACAGCTTCAATTAGCAACAGATCGAACTTCTCTTTTCCACTCACTATATTTCTCATTTCAACAGTATCCAATTGTTTTGCCATTACTACTGCAACGGCATCATACACAAACGTAATTTGTTTTACCAAGTCATCCCTGATTTCGTTTTGCTTTACCATGAAGGCATATTTCCAAGCGTCGTATGAAATATCATGTACGTCAATTTCAGTTAGATTTGCTGGGGTTTGTCCTTTTGGGAAAACTGGGTCGGTTGTCACCACGATGACTTCATGTCCTCGTCTTGCCAGTTCTTGGGTAAGCGGCCGAAACACGACTTGGTGGCTTATCGAAGGCACTGGGAACCATGCGAATATTCTTGCTGTTTCTCGTAATTCCACACACAGTGCTAATATAAGTAATATAGATAGTTTTCGTCATAATGGCGTCTAGCGCTTTCAATTATCTGAACAAGACTATTAATAAACTAATTTAGTCGTGTCTATACTTTGTCTATAGAGAAACTAAACAAAAGAGTGGCAATACCGGTTATATAATTGTGGAACACAAAATTGGTCGACTAGTTTTTTGCGATAGTTTTTGCTTTAAAGTACTGTGAAATAGATACATAAGTTAGGGACGACTGAAACAATCGCTTGCTGTAAACGAAATACCGTGTATTCCCAAGTTACGTACACATACACAACAGGAACAAAAGCATGTTGCAATAATGATGATGATAGATTGTTTTTTAGGGTAATAATGATGAAAATAGATCGTCTTTTACCGTAAATATGTATGTCTGTATATATCAGTGACCAATATAAAGTGACCCCACACTGCGTACATTTTGCGATGGAGCAGAGCTCTGCTTATATACTGGTTTATAGATATTTATAGATAATGGTACGGAGCCTTCGTGCGCGAGTCCGACCCGCACTTGGACGGGTTTTTTTCATTAATAGATAAGTGAGTTTCATTAAGTAGGTATGACACGCTAAAACAAATCATTTTCTACAGCTATTAATAACTATACCTATCACTTGTTTAACCTTGGGCCCTTCAGAGCGCATCAATCATCGTTGTAGTTTTTCGTTTTTTTTTTAAATCTCTTGGTGAATTTATCTGTATCGGATCTGACCGTCAGTGATATTATTGATTGGTTTGACCATGAAACAAAGAACGAGTTAGAGTAGGTAGTTAACATTTTACTGCATATAATGAGAGTGCACGTTTTAAGAATTCCGTATAGGTAACTCAAAAGAAAAGAATCGACTAAGTGCGTCAAACTACGTCTATAGTTCCATAGTTCAAAATTTCGTTCCATAGTTCAAACGAAATCAACGTACGTATTATTACGCCACTGTAGTAACACCTTCCGTTGGACACATTTTCCAAGCATTTGCGATCAGGGTCCAAAGGTCAATTGACAATGACTCGACATTTTTTACCCATCCCAAAAAGTGCTCAGCGCCGCTAAAGAAGTTTTCAATTCAAAAAAAACACTTACTTAATAAAAAAAAAAAAAAACAACAATTTCGGTGTCCGCTCCCTCTTATCTGTTTGAAGTCGGTACCTCAACTCGAGCCCCTCATCCATAATCCCATAATAACATCGCAATGTCGATGTTATCAACGTAACCTATCTATCTACCTTATCCATACATCATATTAGGGTGCGACCACACAGCCGCTTAAAAACGGTGACGTTACGGAATCGCAACAAAATGTATGAAGAAACGGTGAGAAAACGTTACGCATACGACACGTCACTGCGTTTACGCGGCGGTTTGGTCGCACCCTTACTGATTAGCTATGCGCTCCCTTTTTATTACGTTACACTCAAGGGATCAGGGAAACTGTAAGTACCTAATTTCTGGTTTGACTACTTTAACGACAATTTTTTTTATTTAACAGAAAAGAGAAGAATATTCAAAAAAGCACCTTTACTTCAAGAACGCTTAACTTTAACATTTTTCCTAAAATTACTTATCAACAATTTAACTGTGTAGAATGAAACCAACATAACTACTACCAGAGACAATAAAACAACTCCTAAAACTGTTAGTACTAAGTCCAGTTCGTAGTACTCCCTCCAAGACAGGTAGGCAGCAGGCGAGCGCAGGTGCCGCGCGCCGCCGTGCCGCAGCACGTGCTCCGTCCACCACACCGCGCGCTCCAGGGGCGGCATGGGCTCATCGCGCATCAGATCTCGGATTCTCAACATGTTTTCTCGGTAGCTAAAGAAAAAAAAACAATTATCATCATTAAATATTGGTGATAGCTACACTCACCACTTATTCAGCGGAACACAAAAAAAATGTTGGTACAATTTTTTTTTCTCGTCAAACATGAAGTAGGTATGCGTTTGCTAACTTTTTTTGTGTTCCACTAAATATGCCGCTGGGTTAATGTCACATAAAATAATAATATAATGTCAATAGTAATGATGCTTATAATTAAAAAGAAAGAAAGAAAATTTTTTATTTATGACAATCACAACACATCAAATAAAAAACACATAAAACAGCAGATAAACAAATAAATTGTCACAAAATTACTATTGATACTATGATATTTTTGAATTATAATAATAATAGCACTTTAATTTAATTTAATTGACATGTGTAAATGTATAGTCATTATCTTGTCTATAACTTGCGTATTATTAATGCAAATATTTAATTTTATTTCCAGCGTGTTCTTTCAAAATAAGTCATAATATTTGTTTCTGGAAAATAAAAAATACAATACAATAGGTACTTTTAACATTTTCGGCAGGACTTTAGCTAAAATTTTCCATTCTAAAAGATGTACCTACCTAGGATCTCCAATGACTGTTTCAATAGCATTCTTTACTATTTCTGCATTAAGAGTTCTCATTTCGAGCTGCAGTCCAACCCGATGGTGGACGTAGTGCTCAGCATTGTACCATTGGTCAGCCAACATGGGGACACCAATCAATGGCACGCCAGCGTTGATTGCTTCATCCGTTGATTGTAGACCGCATTGTGTTATAAACAGCTTAATGTTCCGATGGTCTAGCAAGCAAACAAAATGTCCATTAAAGTTTATTAAATTTATTTGTATTTCTTCTTTGCGTACACGGCAAAATTATCAGTTAAGCACCTTTGCATGCACGCGCCGTGTCAAACCTGCTTACTGAATAGCTTTGCTGTGTATACATTACATCAATACAACTAAAAAATGTTGTGATATGATGACTGAAGTACTTAATCAACCTAAGCGTAAGTAATGTTGTGAAATATTTATTTCATACCGTCGGTGGTCATGTCCGTGTTAATTTTATTGTCCTATTTAGTATCTTCATTCACGTCCATTTTTTAATTTCTTTATTTTGCTTATTATTTGTAATTTGGTAGACATCGCGTATTTTTAGTGTCACTAAAGTATTTCAAAACTTACAAAAGATTTGGGTAGCATTATCAAACTCGGTCATTAATCTGTTTCTGATAAAAACGTAAATAAGGTTACATCGTGGCGGACACGTGTTCATGCATTTCCTTAACGATCCGTTCAAGCAAGATTGCGCCCTTGCTTGGACAAACTGTCATCGGGTAGTGACATTGGCAACAACCGCTTTGCACGGAAAAAGCTCTCCACGCGACTAGTCTCGAGACCGGTTAGTGATACTTACGGAGTAGATCTGATTGTGGCAACCATTTTGATATCCTTATATTCTCAGTACGACCAGGGAGCTCGTCTTTATTCCACTTCCACAAGACGTCATAAGGCAGCTTTGAAAAAGCTTTGATAAAAGCCTGAATCTTCTCTGGGGGAAGCACTGAAGGATCTACATTCGTACCAAAACTCATGTAGATCACGCCGTGTTTCGAAGAATCGAGGTACATTTTCAAATCCTTAAACAGATAGTTTATTTTTTAATCTCACACGTTTAAAAAGGCTCGTGAGAGTGTAAGCTGGATTAGTGTTATTACAATTGATCGAAATGATCAAAAAATGATTACGCGGCTCGGAGTGGGAAGGTTAATGTTTTTTGTTTATTATGTATTATTATTTTCTGGTGCCTCCTTTAATAATCCAAAGATGTACCTAAATATTTATAATCCCAAAAATAGCACTTTAAAAAATTCCTAACAAATTTTTACAGTATTTTATAAAAAAAAGTATACCTCTGGTAAATCTTTCTTAGGATTCTGGTGTATGCCACCTATGTACACCACGTTCGGTGGAACAGGGCGAACTTCAGTCCAAACTGGACTCTCGTTTATCAAAAGTAGGTCAACATTCTCCTGCAACTCTTCAAAAGACGGCAAATCATCACCAAAATGATGAGTTACTACATCCCTTATTATTGGGGTTAGGTGATTTTCAAGGAGGGCCATTTGCACCATTGCATAAATCTGTTTTATTTTATCCCACGTACTTAAATTGTAAATTTTCTTGTGAATTGGAAAAGGATAGAGAAAAGGGTGGACGGGGGCACCGAAATCTGCTAACATTGCAGGAATAGCGCCCAATGAAGTCACTAAAACCACAGGAGCTTTGATAACATGAGTAAGCGCCAATGCTGGTATAACGACACCTTCAATAAGCAAAAGATCAAATTTCTCGTCTCCTTTTATTAAACTTTTCATTTCTGCAGTGTCCAATTGTGTTTCGAATGATTTCATCATGGCGGTAAATAGCATTGACACTTGTTGTTCAAGTACATCAGTCATTTCGCTCTGTTTTGACATGAAAAATTCTTTCCAAGCACCGTATGCGACATCATGGACGTCTATTTCTGTTAAGTTAGCTGGCGTCTGGCCTTTTGGGAAGGCCGGGTCCGGTGTCATTACAGTCACTTCATGTCCTCGTTTTGCCAGTTCTTGTGTCAGCGGTCTTGACGGACTTGGTGGCTTATTGAAGGTGTTGGAAACCACGCAAAAATTCGAGCCGATTCACTTATTTGCAACACTGCTATCGCAAAAAATAATGAAATTAGTGACCGTAACATTATAACTTTAGTGTTCGAGTAGTCAGGACTTAATGCAGGAATTGATTTGAGCGTCTATTTTAAATGTTTGTATTATATCATATCTTAGTGTATTTAAATATTTTTATCGTATTGTGTGTGATAGCACGTCTGTAATGTTAGTCTGGCATGATTTTGAAATGTGATTGTATGACGAAATATTGTGAGAAATGGTTTTATCATAAATTTTGATCCAAGGACAACATGTTGCATAATTATATTAGGTAATTAATATCTTTTATTTTAATTCCACTTTCATGTTTTGAATGCTACTTATAGTTTATGAAACTGATTCCTAAGTCAGCCATAATTATTGTTTTCGCGGGCAAAAAGTTGAGATAAAAATCTCAAAATAGGTAATCTATTATGTAATTAAATCCCGAGTTGTGATCAAAGTTAATGAGTGAAATTTTATTCCATCCATCATTTCTACTAATTGCTTAGGGCTGTTTATGTGCCAATTTAAGTAGGTATGAAAAAAAATCTTGATTTATTTTTTTATGGAATAACAGAAGCAGTTAATTTATTTGCTAAACAGTGTGCTACGAACCCCATGCTTAGTTTTTTCGAATGATAAGGTAAGTCTGTCTAACATTACTCCTGTTTAATTATTCTTAGCAAAGCGATAGAAGCAATACAATAATATTTGTAAAATTTAGGATGTTAAAAAATGTCCAAGGTCTGATTTGATATTATAGCTATCGCTACATTAAGAGGTTTTTTTTCTGTAATAAGCATTTTGCAAAGCAGTGAGTTCTATCTATCCTACCTTTTTTTTTATTTGTTTCGTTTCATCAATTACTTAATTTAACTTCCATAAAATTCCATCCATGACCACTTTTTGTAAAAAAAGAAACATTATATTGAAATAAATAACATTTAATTAAAACAGTCATTAAGTTTACGAGTCCTTAACTTTCACTGCTTTAATTTTATTTATTATAATTTTTACTATACACATAAAAGCCACAACGCCTAGTAAAAACGTTAATTATAAAATCCCTAGCACGGTTAGTACTAGGTCCAGTTCGTAGTACTGCGTCCACGGCATGATCGCGGCGGGCGCCCGCAGGTGCCGCGCGCCGCCGTGCCGCAGCACGTGCTCCGTCCACCACACCGCGCGCTCCAGGGGAGGCATGGGCTCGTCGCGCATCAGATCTCGGATTCTTAACATATTTTCCCGATAGCTTAAAACAAAAATAAAGAATAAGAATGTGCAAGAATTGTAATATCGCGGTGATAGAACTGATGGCTGTCATAATCATTATCGTATTCTCATTGGCTGAAAAAGTTCAAACGTAATCTAAATTAGCTAATTCAACATCGAATCATCAATAATTAAATTTAGTTCGTTTTGTACCTAAGCATTTTTTACCTGGGATCTCCGATAATAGTCTCAACAGCGTTCTTTATTATTTCTGCATCGAGAGTTCGTATGTCCAGTTGTAGTCCAACCCGATGGTGGACATAGTGTTGAACATTGTACCACTGGTCACCGATGATGGGTATGCCAATCACTGGCACGCCGGCTGCAATTGCCTCGTGTGTGGACTGTAGACCGCCTTGCGTTATAAATATCTTAATATTTGTATGGTCTGAATTAGAAAGTGAAATCGGATTGATGTGCGAATTATTGTGACAGTGGCAGGGAATAGTCAACTTTGAAAGGGTTTTCCCTAAACTCGATACAATATGCAACTTAACGATAATATAACAGTTAAGTAGGATTAATTATGTTATTGTGTCTTTAATCGGACCTGTGGGCCGTTTCTTGAAACTGAATTTTGCAATTTCACATTTATTTAATTAGTCAACAAATAATTCGCAGCTTCAGGAAATGGCCGCTGTTAAATAAATAGTGTGGGTTACACGAAGTTACTTTAATAATATCTTTATCTACTTATAAAGGACGGGTTTGACATATATTATTATGTGTAATTCATATGTTTTCTGTCAAAAGAAATGAGCATGAAAGTTATTGTATACATCTATTTGTTTGTTCTCCAAATAAAACAATAAACAGTATATACTTCAAAATCATATGTTATGGCTATAATTAATATAAAATAAGTTGATGCAACTCACATTTATTGTTATCTGAGGTTGATGAAAAATATAATGACATAATCGTGACCACCATTTTTACTTAAAGATGGCTGTTTGAAGTACTTTTCAAACCAAGTCATTAAATTAGGTATAACTTTGATAATGAAGAAAAAGAAACCCTAAGGTAGGAACTCTAACGCTACTTACAAAGCAAGTCGGATTGAGGCAACCATTTCGATATCCTTATATTTTTAGTGCGACCAGGGAGCTCGTTTTCATTCCACTTCCACAGTACGTCGTAAGGCAGTGCAGAGAACCCTTTGATAAAAGCCTGAATCTTCTCTGGGGGAAACACCAAACCGCTGGTTCTAGAGATTCCAAATTTGGCACGTAGATTCCTTATAAAGTCTAGGGGTGCACTAAGAAAGAATTTTTGAAAATTTCACCCCTAAAGGGGTTAAATAGGGATCCAAAGTTTGTATGGGGAAACATGATCAGTTAGACTATTTTATTCGAAACTTCACAGGAGTATTCCTAAGGATAAATGAGTAAACACTTGTTTCAGGTTTTTTGAAAATTCAACCCCTAAGGCGGATATGTGGTGACAAAGTCTGAAAATCAACGTGGGTATTATTATATTCTTACTATTAGTGGGTAACTAGTATTGTTTGTACAGTTTATCGGGTCGCTGATTACGAAAACAACAACACACATACCTACCTGACACACACAAACACAGTACAAACACACACACACACACACACACACACACATTTCCACAGGAACGGGAAAAAACGGGATTTATATATTCGATTCGATTCCGAGTGACCCTATCTCAGTAACTATAATAACTAGACTCTTCAAATTTCGTACATAAGTAGGTGATTACAAAATTAAGAAAGTCGCTTCAGGATTTTTGGAAAAGGAAAAAACGGGATTTATATATTCAGTTCAAAGAAATCCTATGAACTATAATTATAAAAACGGTTTTAAGGATTTTAGGAAATTCCCACAGAGCTGAAATTTTAAAGTTTTTACCATGTCTTTAACATACCTCTTGCAAATTTCTCTCAGGACTCTGGTGAATGCCACCAATGAACACCACACCTGGTGGTACTGGACGTATACCATTCCAAATTGGATGATCGTTTAACATAAGTAAATCGACATTATTCGCTAACTCTTTCAGAGGCGGTAAATCTTCGCCAAAATATTTGGACATCACTTTCTGGGCATTAGTAATCCAACGATCACACAGATGATTAATTTTCCACTGTGTGTAAAGCTCCTGAATTTTTTCCCAATTAGTTAGGTTGAAACATTTTTTGCACATCGAAATGGGATAGAGAAATGGATGAACTGGAGCTCCAAAAGATTCCATATGGCCAGGAGCAGCACCCATTGAATTTATCATTATAACGGGTGCGCAAATTTTATGCTGTATTGCCAAAGCAGCAAAAGCAACTCCTTCTATCAACAGAAGATCAAATTTTTCACGACCTTGAACTATATTTTTCATTTCCACTGTATTCAACTGCTTTTCAGTCACTTCTATTGCAGCGTTAAAAATCAACGTCATTTGTGTTTCTATGTCGTCAGTCATTTCGTGTTGCTTCGATACGAAAAAATATCTCCAAGTGTCGTAAGAGATGTCATGAACATCAATTTCAGTCAGGTTTTCTGGAGCCTGGCCCTTAGGGAAGGCTGGGTCTGTAGTCACCGCGATCACTTCAGGACCTCGTTTAGCTAGTTCTTGTGTAAAGGGTCTGAACACTACTTGATGACTTATTGAAGGAATTGGGAACCACGCGAATATTTTGGCGGCTTCGCTTATTTGCACCAAAAGAGCTAGTTTAAAGTAAAATATTACTGCCCACATTTTACGCCTAGCTTGTTCTAATATTTGCAGACAAATGCAATATAAAATTTATCAAGCACTTAAATACATTGTAGTTAAAAGTGAAAATTAAGTACGGTAAGCACCATAATATCTCGTAGTGTATACACTTGAGTCAACTTGACTACTGACTTGCGTTAAAGGCTTAAGAACGTATATTCTTAGACCTAATGTTATTTATTTATTTTATTTGGGGCATCAACAGCAATACAATACATTATAATGAGACTTAGGTACTAAACAAAAAGCCAATGACAGATGACCACAGAAATACAGTTAAGCGAAGCATACTTAAAACTAACACAGACACAACATATATGAAAAGTAATAATAAAATTGGACATACTGAGTATACAGTGCCATTTTTGTATCACGAATTTGTCGTTAAACTGGTCGTATAGTCCTTACGGCCACAAGCAATTTTTCTGTATGCTTAGTTAAGTTTTTAAACAAAAAATACTACTCATTCGTGTTCGCGTTAAATTATGAAACACTACGAGAAGTCCCTATTTCATTTCACCAACTTGACATTTGTCGGTGACAAGTGACAAATCACAATGCAATGCCTAGTCTATATGAACATCGTAGATTCTTGTCGAGTTTGTAATAATTATAATAAGTAGAATTTATCAAGTGTCTGACAATTTATTGTCATGTTTATGATATGAAATAGGGGCTCAGTTTGTTTGCCGTTACGCGTCTCTAGCGTTCGATATAGTTAATGTTACGAGTTAGAAATGCAATGTATTACCAAAACGGTCAACGCGTCACCGAAAGCGCATAGACGTTGATGAGCTGATAGGCCGTAGCTTCTTTATCAGGTCAGGTGCAATTTTTTTTTTAAATAGGTTAATGCATAACATTTCGCGATTGACACTCATAGTCGTCGAGATTTAGGTCTAATTCGAACAAAAAAAATTACTAGAGTCTGTCTAACCAAAACTGAACCTGTAAAAGCGCGGCAATTTCAAAAAATCATGACCGGGTAACTCATCATCACTCACACAGCTGCAATTTTCTTAGAGAAATGTCGATTTGACATACAACATGACACCTCAGATAGACACACTTAAAGACAAAATGTTGCCAATCAAATAACTATAGTGGGTTCAGCTTTCGTTAGACAGACTCTATGAGAAAAAGGGCAGAAATTAAATCATTAAAAATGTTGGTTGATACAATCTGTATTCCATATTTCAGGTATCTGTGCTCTATTGCATTTGCTGTAATAGGGTATTTAAAACTAAGTTCGATCTAGCGAGACACATTAGGGCTCATAATAGAAAATTGTAAATAAGTGTTGTATATACTTATGTTTCATTGTTATTTTATTGTATTTTAATTTATATTTATTTTTCTGGTAGTCAGGGTCGCCGTGATCGAAACCGATGAGGAGGACTATATATATAATGCACTTAAATAAATTGGCACGTGTAAGGATTTAACGCTACAAAGTAGACAGATTGTTGATAAATTGTAAATACATTCCGATAAGTCAACTTCCTTTGATTTGAATAAGAGGTGACACAGCATTTTTAGCAACGGGGTAAGCAACCTAGGCAGAGTAGGCGCTTCTGAAACCAGACGTGGTCTGAATGTGTCTCTAATCCCACATAAAATCAGAGAAAAGTAACATAATACACACACGTGATTCATTGGTGCCAAAGCTATTCATCTACTCGTACCTAACAAAACCTTATCTATAAATACATTATCGACATTCAACCAATCTAAGAGTTCGAATATCTAACTTGTATGTATGTAAGTATAACTCTTTATTGTACATAAAACACATTAATTTTACAGATAATGAGACATTAGATGCACAAAGAAGAACTTATCGCTTAAAGGGATCTCTTCCAGTTAACCTTCGAACGTTTAACAGGACAACAGAAACCAGAGTATATAGAGTAGACATACTAGAAAGCTAGAAGAGCAATGACCCTAATTTAAACCTAAACCAATAAAGCACTACCATAATAATAATACACGTACACAACAATACAGTTACATAAAAATAAGATACGAATAAATAAAAATACGATAAACTAATATATGAATATAAACTAAATAAACTAACTTATATATATTGTATATAATATTATAAATGGGAAAGTATGGATGTTTGTTTGTTACTCAATCACGCCAGAACGACGCAACGGATCTGGATGAAATTCGGCACATAGATAGAGAAAAGTCTGGAATAGCACATAGGCTACTTTTTATCCCGGAAAATTGCGTAGTTCCCGCGGGATAGCGATAAACGAATTCTTTGCAGACAAAGTCGCTGGCAACAACTAGTAACGTATAAAATTACTTTGCAAACGTGGCTTCTGCCACATTAATAAATATCGCAAGACAATTAAACACCGATCATACAAATAATATCATTTGTGCTCTAAAATGCGTTCAGAAATCGGAGAAAATGACCAGCATTATTACACCCTTAAAAAGGCTTGTAGGCGTATGTTGTGTTATTTTTGCCATAATGATACAGACCTAATTAAAAATAAACAGTGTGAAAAAAAAGCTTTGCAGAACATTTTTCGGCGAAAATAAAACATAATTATTTCTTACACTAAAACTTTATAGGTACAAAAAATATATACATTTCAATGAACACAAAATATTTAACATGCTACTCCGCTACTCACGTGCAAGATAACCAAGCTTGTGCGAAATATAATATACCTATGCAAAACATATATTATACGTTTTGCATGCAAGCTCTCCCTAAAATACTGCCACACAAAACGCACTCAAATCCCACAAGCTTAATTAACCCTACCACCACACAAACACTGACGTACGTTTCGATCCCTCTACGGGATCATTTTCAAAGTTAGAGCACAACCGATGTACACACGGCAAAATAATTCGGTAAGCATAGGCACGCACACAAACGTCGTCTATGTGTTGAGTACCGACATGAACATTACGTAGAATCCACATGTGAATGTGTGAGTGAGTTCGATCGTTTATCTACCCACTCAGTACAGATTTTTTTAGTAATAAGATAAATGAGTATTGTCGCTGGAAATTACCTATTTATTAAATAAACAACAACAATAACTATAAAATAACAATGAAGAAAGTTGCAACTATTTTAGTTAGTATATAATAAACTAAATTAAAAATAATTACAAATATTAAACTAAAAAATCCATCTTGGTATCGTGCCTGGCTCAAAGGTATAAAAATTTAATATCTCCGGTTTAAGTTAATTCTACAGAAATAATGTAAAAGTATTGATTTATTTTTGCATTTTCCTAAAAACATTTTAAATTATTATCTTACATTGGATATTGTCATCGCAAGTGTAAGGCGAGACAAGACACCCCGGATCGATTCATCTTCCTTTGACCTTGAATCTTCAAATTTATGCAATCATGCAATCTGACGCATTGAACTATTTAGTTAGTGTTAGCTACCACCTCACTGATTCAACGTGTTATATTTTTATTTCTCATCAAGTCTGGTCTGAGATTCAATTCCAACATTTCCAACCAATATTCCTTACAACCAGCATCGCCATTTAAATAACATCCAAAAATGTCATTTTTCCAGGATTCGAACTCGGTTCACTAGAGAGCGAGTGCACAAATCAAGTATTCGACTTGCCTTTGTGACCGCTGAGCCACCGAGACATTTAATATACTTGGTGAATTTATGAATTACTAAGTCCAATCTGTGACTACTGCATTTGCAATGTGTAAATAGTTGTTTAACGAGCTTTGAAATAAGGTTGAAATTAGAAGGTTGAGATTTGCTAGACGATGCACATTTAATTCATTGTCGTCTAACAATATAAAGTATATTCTACCCTCAAATTATTAGTAATATGAATTTGTCAACGCTAGCCGCCATTCGTTACGCCTTGTTTTACAAGTGGTTTTACAGCAACGAACTGTTTAATTTTGCCTTTGAAATACCTTGTGATTTGCAAAATATGGATAGTCATCATCTTTTTAGAAAAGAGCAGAAATTATTGTTCTTTACGAACAAAATATTTCTATAAGGAATTGCAAGGCGTTTATTGATATCGGTAAGTAGACGAAAGTGTCTGATAAAATAATTACTTCTTATTTTACATCAAATTTCTTCATGGTGTTAAAAACAATGATTTATTATTGTATCCGTAATGTATCCAAATAACTTTCTTTGACGAAAAATGTATTTAATTAAACTTCATTTATTTTGCAGCGGAAGACTGCAATTATGGATTCACCGCTATGCAGACTTCGGGCACGATAAGAATATTCCTTCTGTGCCAAAACAAGAAGTCTCATCTTCACGCCATTTGGACATAAGTAGTTGCCGCACACGCTAAAGAGACCTATTTCACATCAACGAGAGACAATGTTACCTACGTTGTAAACTGTGCGACTGAGACCAGCAAAAAAAATGCTTCAACGGATCAGGCTGATCCGATCAGCCAGCATAGAAGAAAAAGAATGAACTATGATCGTGAATATTTATAATTTTGATTCGAGTAGGTAATAATGTAGTGATTTTTAGTGATGAAAAACCATTTACGTCTGAAAAAGATGGACGAAAATTTTTGTGGCAAAAAGTGGTTGGATGTCATCCATGGGATTTGTAAGTTAGTGGGTTGGGGGTCGTAATAACAGTGCTAAAAAAAAGTGATGCTCCCTACTGTGTGGTCCGAATACCCAGACTGGCACATTACACCTATTTCGTGCATAACAATATTATTGTGTCATAGTCAAAGACTGGCTGAGCACCCAACAAGATTCCTTAACTGTTATTAACTGGCCTGCTAAAAGCCCTAACTTAAACCCCATAGAAAATCTAAGGGATCAATGACTCTCAACTGGGATCCATTTGATATAAAATCCAAAGCAAGGTAGCTTAGTCACTTCAAAGTGGAGATTTAATCCAGTGTGCAATGATGTTATTGTTAATGGCTGTCATTTTAACATGTCGATTCATTTCACCACTGACTTTATTTCTCAACAAATAAAACGTTTCGTTCATCTTTCTCAGACTTAAATAAACTTAATAAATCGGAAATTCTTAGAAATGATACTCTTTTCAAAACCCTTGTTAATTCGAATAAATTACATCTTAAAAATAGCCCTTTTGTGGTGTGTATTCAATTTACCATTTGTATTGTAATTTTAAATTATGTTTGTAACAGAAATTTTTAACTAACCTAAAATCATACTGGTCACTATTGTGTGTGTTGTTTTACGAATAAATGTTGTTCTTCTTCTGTTATATTATAAGGAAAAGCATGCAGTTTTATTTTGCTAATTTAATTAGTTATAGTCTTATGGTAATAATAATTACTTAAATGTTGTAATAAACAATTTGAAACAATAATTTTATTTTCTTACTTTGTTCTTTTACTTTCTTTTTTTCTTGTTTGAAGTAGTCATGATTTGGTTTTGAGATTGTTATAAATTAAAAAAAAAATACAAAATAGACACACTTGTGCAAGATTCGAACCGAGGTCTTTAACATTCACAGTCCCAATCTGTACGACTGAGCCACCGCGCTCATATTATTCATGACGAAATTATTCTTCCATTGAGCAAAATTGTTTGAATAACAATAACCTATACAATAAGAGATATGTGAAGGTAGTCAGAGAACACAATTAGCACACAAAGGCCATGTTAGTGTGAATACTCATGTGGATACAAAACCATATTGTTGTGTGTGTAATTAAGGCAGCGGATAATTGCGGATGTGTGTATAGAATGACACACATGGACAACTAGGGTGCATACCGAATAGTTTTGCTGTGTGTACATGCGAACCAACGTCGTACAGCGTCGTCGTCGTTGTACGACGTTGGTTCGAAAATATAATTTTTTTTGCCTTGTAAACAGAATCAAACCCTGTTAGAACTGCACTTGCAGAAGAAGATCAATACGAATCATACCTTTATATTTATTACATTAATGTTATCTAAGTAGGTATTTGATAAAATAGAGACTATTATTACAGATGACAATGTAACCATTGAAGTAGATAAACAAAACAAGTAGGTAATGACGCCCTTGCCAGAAGAAATAATGATGATGTAATGTTCTCCTCATTATTTTACATAACAGCATCGCAAACAACGATAATCATCATCAAAATATTAAGAGTATTTAACTTTGGTCCCTCTTAAACTATTTCGTAACAGTTTTATTAATAATCGCAAAATTACAATTGCTAGTAACAATAACACTAGTAAAACCCCTAGCACGGTTAGTACTAGGTAAAGCTCGTAGTACTCAGTCCACGGCATGTTGGCGGCGGGCGCCCGCAGGTGCCGCGCGCCGCCGTGCCGCAGCACGTGCTCCGTCCACCACACCGCGCGCTCCAGGGGAGACATGGGCTCATCGCGTATCAGGTCTCTGATTTTCAACATATTTTGACGGTAACTGAAAGCAGAAACATTATTATTGAAACTAAAACTACCTACAAGTGCCGGCACGTAAGTCTAGCGCTGACCTTGTAAGTGCAGAAGCATAAAATACGGTATCCGTGGGTGCGCAGATCCCCTCCACGTGAAACAACAGTGCTAGACTTACGTGCCGGCACGTATACTGAGTCTTGTAACTAAACGTATAAAGCGTAGTGTCTTCTTCGCCAGAATAAATAATATTGAAACCTATACTACTCGTACCTACTTATCTCAAACAACTAGAACTACCAAGTCATACTAGTGTAATGTGACCTACCTTTGGTCCCCTATAACTTTCTCAACAGCATTCTTCACAGTTTCTGCATCAAGAGACTGTATATTGAGTTGTAGTCCTACCCCGTGATGGACATAGTGTTCTGCGTTGTACCACTGGTCACCCAAAAAAGGTACACCTATCACTGGTATGCCCGCACTGATTGCTTCATCAGTAGATTGCAGGCCGCCTTGTGTTATGAACACTTTTACATTCGGGTGATCTGCAATTTAAAATAAGATTAAAAAGTAGTTTTTTATTACGATAGTTAAATAATTGAATATCACCTTGAATGATCTGAGTCCGAAAAAATGAGACAGCAAGGAGAAATTACATTCTTAAAAAACCTTTTATGCATCTATGACAACTGAAGCTATTTTTGCACGAAGTAATACGTACAAATTTAAAATGTACTTAATTAATATTTTTTGTTTTTATGTAGAACTCACAGTGCACAAAAACAATTCTCACTTCACTGGCTTATTTTTAAAGTTGCAATTTTAACAAACATGGGTTTGACTACTTACGTAACAAATCAGATTGGGGCAACCACTTCGAAATCTTTATATTTTTGGTCCGACCGGGTAGTTCGTCTTCATTCCATTTCCACAATACGTCATAAGGCATTTGAGAAAATGCTTTAATAAAAGCCTGAATCTTCCCTGGAGGAAGCGATGAAGTAGCCACGTTAGTCCCAAAGCTCATGTAGATTACGCCATGTTTTGATGAATCGAGGTAGGTTTTCAGGTCCTGAAATTATGAAAAAAACCGGTTGTCTATAAATTCGGTTTACGGACGATAGTAAATGGTCGCTTTTGGGGGATAGGTAAATATGAAATTACTTGCCGTCCCTAAGTTACGCCATCTATCGGCACTTGGTTTAATCGCTTAGTATCTATCAATCTATCGACCCTCAAAGGAGGTACGCAAAGTGGTTGCGACAACAAGCAACAGATGTCGTGTGCAGATGAGCCATGCTTCTTCGTGAGTACGGCCTGCGTTCATCGATTTATAAGATGCTATCACGTCAAAAATATGGGACCACAAGTTTAGTGTCACACGAGCATTTGTACGTTTCTTGTTTAGGTTCATGTTGTTTTTATTATGCACACGATACGTCTAATAACACGCTGACACACAAAAATGAAGAACGTAGTTATTGGAAACGTTATATATAATTATTAAAAGCACTTATTACTACTATAAATATTATTGTCATAATTTTGAATTACATATCTATTTTTGTATATCACAGTCACGTAGATTTTTTTATTTAAGGATCAAAGCATTTGCTTTTGTTTAAAATAACTGGACTAATTTTACAAAATATTTGCTTACATTCTTCTATGTTAAATTTAACTTACCTGAGGTAAATCTTTCTTAGGCTTGTTATGTATACCACCTATATACACCACACCCGGAGGAACTGGACGAATGCCACTCCATATAGGATTATCATTTAACAAGAGCAAATCAACACTTTGTGCCAACTCTTGTAATGGTGGCAAATCTTCACCAAAATACTTCACCATTGCCTTTTGCATTTTTGGATACAAAAATTTATCCATATCTTCAAGTCGCCACAGCACATAAAGCTCCTGTATTTTTTCCCACATGGTTAGTCCGTAAACTCGTTTTCGTGTATAAATAGGGTATAGAAAAGGTTGTACTGGAGCACCGAAAAGTTCCATTTGACCAGGAGCAGCACCAAAAGAGTTTATCATTATCAAAGGAGCATTTATAACATGCTTCATTGCTACAGCTGGCACCGTAACACCTTCAATTAGTAAAAGATCAAATGTTTCATGTCCCTTAAGAATATTTTTAATTTCCACAGTATCCAATTGCTTCTCCACTATTGTGGTTGCGATTTCGTAAATCATTGTCATTTGCCTTACAAGATCATTAGTCATTGTGTTTTGTTTAGAAATGAAGGCGCTTTTCCATATATTGTACGAGATGTCATGAACGTCGATTTCTGTGAGGTTTTCTGGGGTCTGTCCTTTAGGGAAAGCCGGGTCCGGTGTTATCACTGTTACATCATGCCCTCGTTTTGCCAGTTCTTGAGTTAGCGGTCTGAACACTACTTGATGACTTATCGAAGGCGCCGGGAACCACGCTAAAATTTTAGCAGCTTCATTCTCTTGTAATGCAACTACTAATAACACAAATATTGAAATTATCTTCCACATGTTTATCCAAACAGTTCGACCGTTTCTAAACGAATGACCCAAAATAACTTACCGTGACTTATTTATATGAATATAGGACTGCAAATATTGCCTTTTCATTGTCGTCAACACACGATAAGATTGTTACTAAATTGTTTTTATTACACTATCATTTTAATAGCTGCTTGCTTCCGCTCACGAATTTGTCTGATCAGAATTGTGAATTGTTTGTTTTTTTTTTCAAAGTTAATCTTCATATATTAATTTAGGCTGAGTAATGAATTCAAATCTGTCTGGCAATTTAAGCGTGAAGAAGTAGTCAATATATAATATACCCGTCTCGTGAAGCACGCAAATTGAGTGCATAATTTTGCAAGCCTTTTTTGGCAAAGTGAAGATTTATTATTATTTTATAAAAACTATAAATGACGATAATAGAACAGTGATCTTTTTAGATTTTTTTTAAGTAATGTTTTGCGGGTGGTAGGGTCTTGTGCAAGGTCCGTCCGGATCGCTACCACCATCTTATTCGCTAATCCTGCCGCTAAGCAGCAGTGCTTGCGCTGCTGTGTTCCGGTGTGGAGAGTAAGACAGCCGGGGAAATTACGGGCACAAGAGGCATTTCATCTAAGTCCTCTAGGTTGGCAACGCATCTGCAATCCCTCCGGGGTTGCGGGTGTCTATGGGCAGTGGTGATCGCTTACCATCAGGTGACCCACTTGCTCGTTTGCCTTCCTATTCACATAAAAAAAAAAAAAAAAAATGAATATTTTGAGCGATAAAGAGAGAAATACAATGAGACTGTTTATTCAAAATATAAGTTATAACTTCCAATATTCTTGAACACTGTGGGTATTTTTTTTAATTTATCTCATTTCAACTTTTAAGATAGTTTAACCTTTAATCTACTAGAGTTTGTTTTGAATAAATTAACAATTGATTTAATTATAAAACCCGCAATCATTACTACTATTGTCAATATGACTAATACAGCTCCTAGCACTAGAAGTGCTAGGTCCAGTTCGTAGTACTCTGTCCACGGCATGTTGGCGGCTGGTGCCCGCAGGTGCCGCGCACCGCCGTGCCGCAGCACGTGCTCCGTCCACCACACCGCGCGCTCCAGGGGCGGCATGGGCTCGTCGCGCATCAAATTTCCAATTTTCACCATATTTTCCTTGTAACTGAAAATAAATAGAAACTATCAACCATGTGGTAAAGTACGACACGTTTACTATGTCGATTCTTGCATTTTATACAAACTTAAAAAACAATATTACATCAAATATTTTAAATTAAGTGTATGTTATTAGGTATGTTTTGCATTCATATATTGCTGACAAAATCTTTTCTTTCAATTAAATTCAGGACTTTTTTTAAATTAAAAACTGTCATCAATTTTTGACACAGATCTAAAAAAATGCCTTTTGAAATCCAATCCAATTTATCTTCTAATAAATCAAAGTCTATAGTTGCAAAAACGATTCCATACCCTGAGTCATTAATAATGGTTTCAATGGCATTCTTGACGATGTCCGAATTAAGAGTTCGTATGTCTAGCTGCAATCCAACCCGATGGTGGACGTAGTGCTCAGCATTGTACCATTGGTCAGCCAACATGGGGACACCAATCAATGGCACGCCAGCGTTGATTGCTTCGTCTGTAGACTGCAGACCAGCTTGAGTTATGAACAACTTCACGTTTGGGTGGTCTAAACAAAAAAAGCAGATGTTAGGTAAGTCTAAAATACTCGTAGGTCTATATAAGCATTAAACGTACGCACACTGAATGTGTTCTTATTTTGGCTACATCGATAAGTTACAACGTGTCAACTTTGAATATGAATGCGAACAAGGCTTATTTGTTCAAAAATAAAATTAAAGATGTAACCGTGACTAAACATATTTTTTTGGTAACTATTGCGTCACTGAGCTCAGAGTAGTTTTTATGAAGCTTCGAGACTTTTTGAATAAAAAACGACAAGAATTCTCGGTAGGTACATCACGCTGTAACGAAATGTTTAAAGTCAAAAATGCGTAATAAGATATATTTGAGCATACATTACTTTTTGAATTACTTCTCGGTCGCAATTGGGATTGTTCATTTTTTTTAACCCCCCCTTTTTATATTTTTTTTAGAAAATATGGAGCACTTTAAGAAACGAATTTGAATATTTTGTCATTTCATGGCTTAATCTAAATATATAAAAGAAGAAACTGACTGACTGACTGACTGACTGACTGACTGACTGACTGACTGACTGACTGACTGACTGACATATCAGCGCACAGCCCAAACCGCTGGTTCTAGAGATTCCAAATTTGGCACGTAGGTTCCTTATAAGGTCTAGGGGTGCACTAAGAAAGGATTTTTCAAAATTCGACCTCTAAAGGGGTTAAATGGGGGTCCAAAGTTTGTATGGGGAAACAAGATTAGTTAGACTATTTTATTCGAAACTTCACAGGAGTAATCCTAACGATAAATGAGTAAATACCTGTTTCAGGTTTTTTGAAAATTCAACCCCTAAAAGGGGATAGGGGGGTGACAAAGTCTGAAAATCAACGTGGGTATTATTATTATTATATTATAGTGGGTAGTATTGTTTGTACGGTTTATCGGGTCGCTGATTACGAAAACAACAACACACATACCTACCTGACACATACACACACACACACACACACACACAAATTTCCACGGTAACGAGAAATAACGGGATTTATTATATTCGATTCCGAGTGACCCTATCTCAGTAACTATACTTAATAAATATAGACTTCAAATTTCGTACACAAGTAGATGATTACAAAACTAAGAAAATAATTTCAGGATTTTTGGAAATTCTCACGGGATAAGGAAAAAACAGGATTTATATATTCAGTTCAACGAAATCCTATGAACTATAATTACTAGACTTCAAATTTGGCATAGAAGTAGGTGATTATAATAGTAAAAAACAGTTTTAAGGATTTTCGAAAATTCCAACAGGATAAGGAAAAAACGAGATGTATATTCAGATCAACGGGATCGATTTTCGTTTTAATGATCGTAGAAAACTGAAATTTGGCCTTCAGGTTCCTTGGGGAGTATAGGGGAGCACTACCGAAAGGATTTCCCAAAATTCTGACGGAAATGAACGGGAAAGAACGGGATTTTTTTGTTATACTGCAGTGCAGGTTGTAGAAAGCTGAAATTCGACATGTAGGTTGCTTGGGGAGTGTAGAGAAGCATTTAGAGAGGACTTTGCAAAATTCCCATGGGAACGGGAAAAACGGGATTTTTCATTTTACTGGTCGTAGAAAGCTGAAACTTTGCATGTAGGTTGATTGATGAGTGTAGGGAAGCACTAAGAGACAATTTCCTGAAATTCCCACGGGAACGGGAAAAACGGGACTTTTCGTTTTATTGGTTGTAGAAAGCTGAAATTCGAAATGTAGGTTGCTTGGGGAGTGTAGAGAAGTATTAAGAGAGGACTTTCCAAAATTCCCACGGGAACGGGAAAAAACGGGATATTCCGTTTTATTGGTCGTAGAAAGCTGAAACTTGGCATGTAGGTTGCTTGAAGAGTGTAGAGAAGCTATAAAAGATAATTTTTTTAAATTCCCACGAGAACGGGTAAATGGAACTTTTCGTTTTACTGGTTGTAGAACGCTGAAATTCGGCACTTGGGTTGTTTGGAGAGTATAAAGAAGCATTAAGAGAGGAATTTCCAAAATTCCCACGGGAACGGGAAAAACGGGATTTTTCGTTTTACTGGTCGTAGAAAGCTGAAATTTGGCAAGTGGGTTCTTTGAGGAGTGTAGGGAGCATTAAGAGAGCATTTCACGAAATTCTTACGGGAACGGGAAAAAATGGGATTGAAATACTCCTGGTACACACAAGCGAAGCCGTGGCCAAAAGCTATTTGTCAATAAATGAAGTCTACGCGGACGAAGTCGCGGGAAAAAGCTAGTTAAATTAATATAATTGGTTAAAAAAATCAGATACGACGTTTCGTAAATTATATACGGTCGGCTGAAATAGGCAATTTTCCCACAATTCTTTGGAGATTAAAAAAAAAATAGTTGTCATAACTGTTGTGACTGTCATCTCAATGTCAAATATACTGTTTACTTTTGGTTTACCTACAAGCTTATTGTATGTTGCGTTAAATCCTGATCATGGTTATAATGAGTTGAAAATTTATGAATGTGGAAGTATGTGGCATTGTGTTTTGGTACCGACTTACATCGAAATGATCCTCGCAACAATATTGTGTACTTATAAACTTTGATGTATTCAACATTTACTTCGCGACACCACTTTTCTCTTAAACCTTCTCGGATCCGTGCGAACTATTGTTTTGGAGCTGTTGTTAGAGTCATTATTTCAGGTTGGAACGAAGCATTTTCTGTAATTTCCATTATTTCGTTTTAAATCGACCGACAATTTTAAGTTTTCAACAAAACAATATTTGCTTTACTGACATTGGGTGACACTGATAACTAGTTGACATATAAATTTAATAGACAAACTAGATATTTGCCGATTTATTTTTTGGAACTACCAACAGCCGCTCGGTAAAGTCGAATAAAGATCAAATATATTTTTTGCAAAATATCCGTAATCCTTGAGTATTTTTGAACGCCAGTAAGATAAAACAGTTCGCAAGCCCCATACTTCGAAATGGTTTTCAAATCAGGGTATGTTGTAAAAAAATGAACAATCCCAATTGATGATACTTACAAAGCAAATCAGATTGCGGGAGCCATTTTGATATCTTTATATTTTTGGTGCGACCAGGGAGTTCGTCTTCGTTCCACTTCCACAGTACGTCATAAGGGAGCGCAGAGAACGCCTTGATGAAAGCCTGAATCTTCTCTGGAGGAAGAACTGAGGGGTCCACGTTTGTTCCGAAGCTCATGTAGATTACACCATGTTTCGATGAGTCAAGGTACGTTTTGAGGTCCTATAAAATAGTCTTTGTATTATAATAAACTGAAAAAAGTACCAAAAAAATACCAAATTTTGATTGAATTATACATAACAAATGAAAGTTAAAATGTTAATTATAGAAAAATATTAACTGAGCAAATTAATAATCTGATATGTGTAAAATTTTACTTTACATTTTCACTTTATGAAATAAATAAGTTTTTAAATATAGATAACCTCAGGCAGATCTTTCTTAGGGTTTTGGTGTATGCCACCAATGTACACCACATTAGGTGGCACTGGACGTACTCCACTCCACACCGGGTTCTCATTCAACAAAAGTAAATCTGTGTTCTGTGCTAATTCCTTCATCGGTGGCAAGTCTTTACCAAAATACTTCGACAACACTTTTTCCATAGTTGGAAAGAAATTTTCAATCATGTGCTCCACTTTCCACAGCAAGTAGAGCTCTTGTATTTTTTCCCACACGGATAGATTGTAAATTCTTTTACGAAGAGCAAGCGGATAAAGAAAAGGTTGAACTGGCGCACCGAAAGCTTCCATCTGTCCTTGAATAGGTCCAAATGAAGAAATCTGTATAACTGGCGCATTAATCACGTGTTTCAAAGCCAAAGTCGCGTAACCAACACCCTCGACGATCAACAAATCAAACTTTTCACGCCCCGTTATTATGTTTTTAATTTCTTCAATATTTATTTGCTTTTCCGTCACTTCTATTCCGGCGTCAAAAATCATTCCTAGTTGTTGCGAAATGTCGTCGGTCATTTCGTTTTGTCTTGACATGAAGATGTCTCTCCAGGCTCCATATGAGATGTCGTGAACGTCAATTTCTGTTAGATTTCCGGGGCTTTGTCCTTTAGGGAAGACTGGGTCGGTTGTTAAGATAGTCACTTCATGACCACGTTTTGCCAGCTCTTGCGTGAGTGGTCTGAACACGACCTGGTGGCTTATCGAAGGCGTCGGGAACCATGCGAAAATTCTGGCACCTTTATGCACTTGTACTGTTAGTGCTAGTGTTAAATATATTATTATGGCCCTCGACATTTTACGTCTAGCTTGGTTGAACGGTTACTAACTTATACGGCCAAATTTGTTTGGTCTTGTATTTAAACGGTTCACAAAAACTGATATTAATTTTATTATTAGAATGATAAGCAACATTCTCATGATGTTAGTTTTGATTATATGTTTAATGTCTGGGTTTAAGAGCGTTGTAACGATGACTTTACGTTTTACATACTTATTTGGGTGCGATTGATGTAGGTACAATAAAAAAATTCAACAGCTAATATGATTTATTTTCATCTAGCAAAATTTAAATTTATTTTTCACACCTCTCATTCAGAAAAGTAAGCTTTCGCTGTCGAGAGGGATCAAACTGGAACTTTTCTGTTCAAGGCTTTTCTAAGTGTTTTTTTTTAATGCAAATTTTTGAATAACTGTAAAACCACGCCATTTTCTATGCTGATACCTAGTTAAAAAAAAAAGCTCATGATGCTATTGTAGAATCCTTCGCTACATTCTGGATTCAATGTAGCGCCTTCACCATAAATACATTATTTTGCTTCCTTGTAACACAAATAACTATAATTATCTGATTTTAAGGTCCAGTTAACCATGAAATAAATAGCTTTTTCATTTATTTAACATTTCCTTTGTACTTATTCTACAAAATGTTTAGGCAGAAAAAACTAGACGTCTACGTCTCCAGCATTTACTGGAAGAGTGAACTCGCTACTTCCGTAGGGCGGCCATAATTATAGCAGGATTAAAAAAAGGACAAACAAAAAAAATTTTAGTCGAGGCTTTTAAAAAATAACTCTTGTTAGAAAAAGTATGACTGGTGAATAAGTTTATGTTGAAGCATTTACACTATTTTTGACAAAATTTACAAACCACGCCTAACATATCAAATTTCATTATTTAAATTTATATTTCAATTTATCCTCAACATAGATCCCATTCTGCTTATTATATACTCTTTTTCAGTAATTCCGTGTCCCAAGCTTCGGTAATTCATGCACACCATTTGGATTTCTTCCGGCGACCCTGATTCCTACAAATGAGACTGTTTACTCTTCTGCCTCGCGTTGATTAATTGTTATTGTACTACATACATTGCGTAAAATATCATAGACATGGGTAGAAGCTTTATCAAAACAATTATAATACATCAGTTATTAATTTTAATTGATCAAAACATAATAATTATTTATTTTATTGCTTTTCTTCGAGACGTTTTTTTACAGCCTAAAGCTAACCTATAGCTTTAGTGACTTCTGACCCAATCTTTTAGTTACCACAGATAAAAGGAGCAATATGGAGGCTAAAATAAATTAGATAACTATAATCTTCATATTGTGTGCTTAGCGCTATAAACACAGAATAGGAAAAACAATGGAGATGGTAAGACAGCGTGTCCAAACCTGCGAAATTTGGCAAGTATCGCTCATTTAACCACTAAGCCACTAGCACTTATAATAAAATACGTGTAGGAAGTCCAAAAGTCATCTTTATTAGTAGGTACCTATAGTAAATAGTAAAGAGATATTATATTAGTATATAGTAATGGTACTTATATTATTTTTATGTACTTACGAATAAACTTAAAACTACTGGACCGATTTTTTTAAATTATTTCAACAGTAGATGCTACAATAACCTTGAGTAACATTAGCTGTTACCTATTTATAGCGCATGAACAAATTCATAAACAACAGCTACTACCTAGTCTTTAAAAAAAAACAGAATATAGCCTCATTGCACAGATCCCCCTGTAGCGATAAGGCCGGCTATTGATTACCTAGCAATTTTCTCTATGTACCTGTTTTCCGTGATTTTTATTATGTGGTTTTCAATAAAGAATCATTGGTATTGTATAGTATTGCACCATTCTGAGGTGCATGAGTAGGACAAAAAACTAACTGATATTGGTGGCAGCATGTCGTACTATATTTATTATGGTAAGCCCAAATTTTGGCGACATCGGTTTTGAAAATAATCGAGGCGTATGCCACTTCTACTTATTTTTATACTCCATGGTTATAACCATGTAAGAAAAATAACTTACGAACGCGAGTGCTATAATATGTTCTCTTATTAGTTCCCTAGGAAACTGGGAAAATAAATTGGTTTCATTATTGCTATAATATTTTTTCTTATCATCTTAGCTTTGTAGCTGAGAAATGACAAAAGTTTGACGAAAATATTCTAGAAAGTTCTTTATCCAAATATAGTTCGATGTCTGGGATCAAAATGTCTATTGATTTTGAAATCTTATAGTATACTAGCGACCCGCCCCGGCTTCACACGGTATATTATGCATGTATTATACATCTAAATATATAAAAGAAGAAACTGACTGACTGCGTGACTGACTGATTGACTGACTGACTGACTGACTGACTGACTGACATATCAGCGCACAGCCCAAACCGCTGGTTCTAGAGATTCCAAATTTGGTACACACAGCAAAGCTATTCGGTAAGCACCTTTGCATGCACGCGCCGCTTTAAACCTGCTTACCGAATAGCTTTGCTGTGTGTACGTAGGTTCCTTATAAGGTCTAGGGGTGCACTAAGAAAGGATTTTTCAAAATTCGACCCCTGAAGGGGTTAAATGGGGGTCGAAAGTTTGTATGGGGAAACAAGATTAGTTAGACTATTTTACTCGAAACTTCACAGGAGTATTCCTAACGATAAATGAGTAAACACCTGTTTCAGGTTTTTTGAAAATTCAGCCCCTAAAAGGGGATAGGGGGTGACAAAGTCTGAAAATCAACGTGGGTATTATTATTATTATATTATAGTGGGTAGTATTGTTTGTACGGTTTATCGGGTCGCTGATTACGAAAACAACAACACACATACCTACCTGACACACACACACACACACACACACAAATTTCCACGGGAAACGGAAAAACGGGACTTTTCGTTTTACTGGTTGTAGAAAGCTGAAATTCGACATTATACTTAGATTGCTTGGGGAGTGTAGAGAAGCATTTAGAGAGGACTTTCCAAAATTCACACGAGAACGGAAAATAACGGGATTTTTTGTTTTACTGGTAGTAGGAAGCTGAAATTTGGCATGTAGGTTGCTTGATGAGTGTCGGGAAGCACTAAGAGACAATTTCCTGAACTTCCCACAGGAACGGGAAAAAAATGGGATTTTTCGTTTTACTGGTCGTAGAATGCTGAAATTCGGCATTTAGGTTGTTTGGAGAGTGTAGGAGCATAAGAGATAATTTTCCAAAATTGGAAAACGGGACTTTTCGGGAAACGGGAAATTTGGCAAGTGGGTTCCTTGGGGAGTGTAGGGAGCATTAAGAGAGCATTTCCCGAAATTCTTACGGGAACGAGAAAAAAACGGGATTGAAATACTCCTGGTACATGCGAGCGAAGCCGCGGGCAAAAGCTATTTGTCAATAAATGAGTCTACGCGGACGAAGTCGCGGGAAAAAGCTAGTATTTTATAAACCTTCCTCTTGATTCACTCTATCTATTAAAAAAAACCGCATCAAAATCCGTTGCGTAGTTTTAAAGATTTAAGTATACATAGGGACATAGGGACATAGGGACAGAGAAAGAGACATTGTTTTATACTATGTAGTGATAGTGATGAAGTAGTTTTTGTAACATTTACTTTAATCTTTTAGACGCTAACGACATATATTATCAGCACCGCTGGTTCAACGCCAACGCCTATAATATAAGGTACTAGAAAATCAGATGCGAATATTTCGAGGATCGATTATTTTCATCGTTGTTAATTAGTTTAAAGCATAGGTACTTAATTAATTACAGTATCTAATGCAAAGATTATTATAATTAGACAGTAATGGTAATGAGTACTTAATGGTATTTAATCTAATTCTACGCGGACGAAGTCGCGGTCAGAAGCTAGTTGCTAGTTTTTATATGAAACAAAAAAAAGACCATACAGTACTCAAATAATTCATGGTCTTTATTGATTCTTAGGTTATTAATTACATACCCTGAAAATATCCGCATCTAATTGACAATATTTCAATTTTTCAAGTGCTACTTTTTATTGTCTGGCTGGAAAGAGCGCACAATTTTGAGACACCCATATTTTTTACATTTGTGAAAATCTTGTATTTTCGTGGAAAAATCCATTTAAATCGTTGCTCAAGCAGAAAGGACGTAAGTAACAAACGTCAAGTATTAGCGAAATGACGTCACTGCTTTGTTTTGTACACTTAAAAAAACGTTGAAATAATTAATACATTAATTGACCGACAAAACCTGTGCTTAAATAGTTTGACAGTGAATGAAGTTGTCAATGTCGATAAATGTCAAAACGAGCTGACAAACTCAAACAGAATACCTCGCAAAAAATATGATTAAAAATGAAATCTTGCAAAAACATTAGTATTATTGCCCGGCAAACAGTTATCTAGTGTTCCTGATGGTAACAAAGTCAAGTGGTGTGCGAATAATTTAACCGTCAGCTGTCAGTAGTGTTGTTTTGTGAAAGTTGTAAATGTCAAAGGGAAACCCGGAAGACAAAGTTTTTTATAATGGCAGTATTGGACCGGCCGCTGGACGTCATTTCCCGTTTTACATATTTTGCACATTTTTTCAAAAAATACTGCACGGAAAAATCCAAAAATGTATTTTTTGTGTTCTACAAGTGTTTCTCTCGAAATGGTTTTTGATTTATGAATATAAAGAAATTTGAAATTTTGTCAATTATAGCACCTAATAATATTTATACATCCGTTAATGCAAAAGCAACCTTCGTACAATTGGGATTAGGTTCAACTTAAGGCATCGCAATAAAGAAGTCTGGCGTTAGGTGACGTCTCTTTTATTTGACGTGACGGCGAAAAAGCTAACGAATAAAAAAAAAATTAAAGTCAGTTTTTTAAGTTTGAATTGACAAGGTGAAAAAATGCATGATTAAAATTTTGACTAAGTTGATTACAATAATTGTAATAAGATCCAATTGTTTGCGTACCTATACTTCATTTAATTTAGGATGAGAAACCACAACAACATTATATTGCGGCTCGTGAACTGTAATCTCTTTACGATTTGTACTAGAGTAACAATTGACGCCACGCAAATAAAGTGGGATTAAAACAATTTTATTTTTAGGCTGCCAAACTATTGCACTGCACTATTTGCTAGGTAAGAAATAATTGACCAGACGCAATATATCTAATTTTATTGTGGTTTCTTATTCTAAATTAAATGAAGTATAGTACCTAACCGTAATAAAATACTTAGAATTTAGAATAAATCATCATGATTGAGCATCTTTATAAAGAAGATCTAATAAATGACATTGCATAACCTGTTATTAACATATTATTATCAGTAGAGCTGTGACTAAACATTTATATAATATTTACAAGACAGAACAGGTTAGTACGGTATTCTTTCGTGGACATTTGAGCAATCTAGTGGTTACCATGGCAAAGTCGGTATTGATGCTTTACCCCCTTATTCATAAGCTCTATAGGCTTCTGCTAACTTAACAATCGTTTGTCCTTATCTGTGAAAGTTAAATGTCAATGTGACAGATAAGGATAAACGATTGCTAAGTTGGCAGAAGCCTATAGAGTAATTATGAATAAGGAGGTTAGACAAATAATTTTATTTGCTGGTACACGTTCGTGAAGCTGCCAGAATTTTTGCATGGTTCCCAACGCCATCGTAAAATTGCGTAATCTAGGCGAGAGCCACGGCAAATCGGGCTTCGTGGACTAAAATTGGAGTGGCGTATACGCAACGGTAGGCGCTAAAAAAGCTTTTATATATATATATAACAAGGAAGGCAAAGGAGCAAGTGGGTCATGGGTGGTAAGCGAGCACCACCACCCAGCTGAGCTTGACTTTAACTGCACCACGTTTGTGTTTTATATTTTTTAGTTCTTGTTCCGTCATGGCAACGCTACCAAGCTCGCAAAAGACGGTATGAAAGAATTGCCCGATAAAAATGTTTTATAGCGTTTTTGCTATAATATTTTGTGTAGGCGTCTTTGAAGCCGAGCATGATCGCGATATCTACTCGACTTTGACCTGAATGATTAAAATTGGTTGTTTCTTGACAAAAGTGATTCGTCATAATCAAGCAAGACAATCAAGCATGACAACTCATATCTTCTTATCATAATTGTTATTATTAGCTGAGTAAAACATTTATATATACGTACAAGACGGAACAGGTTGGTACGTATTATTTCGTGGACATTTGAGCAATCTAGAGTTTACCATGGTAAAGTTGGTAGTAATACTTTTGGCAATAGTGTCATTTTTACATGCTTGTGCAGCTGCAAGAATTTTTGCATGGTTCCCAACGCCGTCGATAAGTCACCAAGTAGTATTTAGACCTTTAACGCAAGAACTGGCAAGACGAGGACATGAAGTGATTGTAATGACAACAGACCCAGCCTTCCCAAAAGGCAACGCTCCAGAAAATCTAACTGAAATCGACGTTCATGATATCTCATACGATACTTGGAGAGACATATTCATGTCAAAGCAAAACGAAATGTCTGATGATCTTGAAGAACAAATGGAGTTGATGTATATCGCAACAATCGAAATATTTAGAAAACAATTAAACACTGCGGAAATGAAAAATATCATTAACAGTCATGAAAAATTTGATCTGATGATATTCGAAGCAATTGCTATTGTAGCTTTGGCTTTAAAAGAAGTCATTGATGCTCCTGTGGTAATGATAAGTTCATTTGGGCCTGCACCCGGACAAATGGAAGCATTTGGTGCCCCGATCCACCCTTTTCTCTATCCATTGTCACTTCGCAAAAATATTTACAACCTTAGCAAGTGGGAAAAAATTCAGGAATTTTATATGCTGTCGAAGATTGAGCGTATGTTTTTACGACAAGAACCAAAGATGTATAAAGTAGCATCCGATTATTTTGGTGACGATTTGCCTGCATTATCAGAGTTGCAGAAGGATGTTGACTTGCTTTTGCTAAACGAGCATCCAGTGTGGAGTGGAGTGAGACCCGTTCCGCCGAATGTGGTATACATTGGTGGCATACACCAAAAACCTAAGAAAGATTTACCACAGGTAAGTGACGATCCAAAGGTAAGTCTGATCCAAGACAAAGTGATTTTAAGTTATTAACGATGCTAATAGGCAAACAACATACGAGGGATTGCCGTTTTTTTGGCTGTCTTAATCTTCGAGCTCAACCACAACTGTTTTGCAACAAGATTAGCGAGTACGATGGTGGATGCACGAACCATACGCAATTAATATCTTGCCATTCACAAAGAAAAATAAAAATAGTTTCTGTGTAAGCTCAAAAATCATTCAAATATTAAGTAAGTAATTATGCTTTATGAACAATAACTTCAGTTACCATTGATATTTATTAGTCTTAAGTATAAGTATCACACTAAATACATGTATTGTAGCTTCTTTTACACTGATTTGATTGTCACGGATATCTGTTAGATTAGGTAACTATCTATTCTGTTGACGTCTTATCAATGAAAGTCACTGTTTTAGTTATTTGATTGTACAACGATTTCATGCAAACAAAGTAGGTAATTGTGTTAATTATCAACTTTATTTTTGTCATTACACGATTTTTTTTCCTTCAAGGACCTCAAAACGTACCTTGATTCTTCGAAACATGGTGTAATCTACATGAGCTTTGGAACAAACGTGGACCCCTCGGTTCTTCCTCCGGAGAAGATTCAGGCTTTCATCAAGGCGTTCTCTGCGCTACCCTATGACGTACTGTGGAAGTGGAACGAAGACGAACTCCCTGGTCGCACCAAAAATATAAGGATATCAAAATGGCTCCCGCAGTCTGACTTACTTTGTAAGTAGGTACCTATAGTATTGGGGGTTATTTTATTTAGTAACTAGCTTATGCGCAAGTTTTTGCCTCCGTGAAATAATAAAAATAGGTAGTTTCTTAAAATAATTTAAAAATTGTTCTTAGTGCACTTTTATGATCCTTAAGAAGTACGTCTGCTAATTACAAAGTGTCAGCTACTCGACTAGTACAGAATAATTCTTTTTATTCATTATCCGATGTCCAAAATTCTGAATAAAGTCTAGCTTATAATTACTTGTATCAGTTATTTGCACCTTAACTGAAGCTAAACTTAAACCTTAGCCGAGGCGTAAAAGCTTCTAGACTATAATGGAGTATTTTTTTAATTCAGACCACCCAAAAGTCAAACAGTTCATAACGCAAGGAGGTCTCCAGTCTACGGATGAGGCCATCAATGCTGGCATGCCAGTGATCGGCGTTCCCATGATAGCCGACCAATGGTACAATGTTGAGCAGTATGTCCAGCATCGAGTTGGATTGAAACTTGACATAAAAACTCTCTTCCTATTCGGTATCACTCTTGACAGAGTGGTCGTGGTCATCACTTCAGGTATTGGTGGCAAGCTTCACAACACGCCACCACTCCTCTCTGATGGCCGCCTTCCTCGTGCATTCATGCAGTGATGACGAGCCATTTACTGCCGCTTTTATTTGGTCAGTCCACCTCATTGGCGATCTTCCTCGTGGCCTGGTACCCTCAACCTTTCCTTGGACCACAAGTCGCTCAATAGCCACCTCCCCTCGGCGGCATACGTGACCAAAAAAGGTAAGGATACGAGACTGTACCAAAGATGACAAACGCTGCTTGATGCCGAGTTCTCGAAGTATAGACTCGTTGGTACGGAATTCAGTCCACGATACTCCGAGCATTCTCCTCCAGCACCACATCTCTAGGGCGTCTATCTTCTTCTTCTCCAATTCCCGCAGGGTCCACGTTTCTGCAGCGTACAAGAATATGGGGAATACAAGTGCCCGAACTAGCCGGATTTTTGTGGCTCTATATATGTTGCGATTCCTCCATATTTTCCTCAATTTGTCCATTGCAGACCTGGAAATTGCCATACGCCTCTTCACTTCGTCGATACATCCACCATTGTTCGAAATTAAGGCTCCCAGATAAATGTATGATTGCACCACATCACAATTAGCAATTTGTGTAATTTCTGGAGAATTGTTATTCATGCGGTCGACAATCATCATTTTTGTTTTATTCCGGTTTATCTTAAGTCCGAACTCAAGGCTAACGCGTTCCATCCTGCCGAGAAGTTCTTCCATGCGCTGGGTACTGGTGGCGAACAAAGTGGTATCGTCTGCATATCGTAGGTTGGAGATCCTAAAGCCTCCGATCGAGATGCCATCTGTCCAGTCTTCAAGTACAGTCCTCATTATGAGCTCTGTGTATACATTGAAGAGTAGTGGTGAAATAATGCATCCCTGACGGACTCCGGCGCTGGGGTGGAAGTGATTCGATTGAACCTCGTCTGCGCGTACTGAGGCTGTGCCATCCTCATATAGTCTACGCAAAAGATGTACCAGGTGTTTTGGAACACCCATCGCCGTCAGCGTTTCCCAGAGTTTAGGCCACTTGACAGAGTCGAACGCCTTAGAGAAGTCCACAAAGCATATGTAGGCGGGCTTGTTGAATTCCCTGGCTTTCTCTATAATTTGTCGAACTGTCAAAATTTGCTCTCGGGTTCCCCTCCCCTTAACAAAACCAGCCTGCTCAGGCGCAATTTCTTTGCTCAAGTAGGACTTTAGACGCTCGTTCAGTACGTGCAGCAAAATCTTGCTTGCGTGGGAGATGAGAGCAATGAGTCGGTAATTACTGCACGTCTTGGTGGAACCCTTCTTGTGCAAGGGGACAAAAACAGTGTGAGCCCATTCTTTCGGCCATTGCCCCGTGAGCCATATCTTATTGCACAGGGTGTGGAAGATTTGGACACCATATTCGCCCGATGCCTTGATCGTCTCGATCGGTATGGCATCTGCCCCTGTGGCTTTACCGTTCTTCAGATGTTTAATAGCGGCTCGTATTTCATCTTTCAGAATATTGGGCTCAAGGTCTTCGTTCCCGGGTTCCGTAGGGGCGTAACACTCTGATTGCGGGTCTTGAAAGAGGGACTGGCAGTATTGTCTCCACGTTTCAGCTATTGTCTCTATGTTCGTTACTGTCTCTCCAGTAGAGTTTTCGATGGCCCAGGTCTTGCAACTCAGAGTTTTTGTGATGGCGCGAATTTTTTGGTTATTTTGTAGTCATTTTTAGACTATTTTATTGTCCCACTGCTTGGCAATTCCTCCCCTTTTTTGCCACTCGTTCTTAAGAGCATTCTCCTGCCATCCTATTTGACATGCATTCAAGTCGTTACTAGCAATTGGTTTTGTAGAACGCTTTGTAACCAGAAGGACTTGCTGACATTTTCCACTGACAAATTGTAGCACTACGCTATCTCAAAGAGTACCCCCCTTATTCATGAACGCTCTATAGACTTCGCTAACTTAGCAATCGTTTGTCCTTATCTGTGAAAGGTAAATTCAAAGTAACAGATAAGGACAAGCGATTACTAAGTTAGCAGAAGCCTAATGGAGCGTTTATGAATTAAGGGATTAGTCTACAAAGGTTTTCAATTTTCAGCTACCGGGATAATATGTTGAGAATCCGAGATCTGATGCGCGATGAGCCCATGTCTCCCCTGGAGCGCGCGGTGTGGTGGACGGAGCACGTGCTGCGGCACGGCGGCGCGCGGCACCTGCGGGCGCCCGCCGCCAACATGCCGTGGACACAGTACTACGAACTAGACCTAGTACTAACCGTGCTAGGAGTTATCTTAGTGTCTTTCGTAGGAGTTATTGTGACTATAAGATACACAGTTACTTTGTTAACGAGGAACTTTGATGGAGTTAGAATAAAGCAATCTTAGTGTTGTTGTTATGTACAATACAATACAAATACTCTTTATTGAACACCATAAGGGTGCGACCACACCGCCGCTTAAAAAACGGTGACGTTACGGAATCGCAACAAAATGTATGAAGAAAAGGTGAGAAAACGTGACGCATACGACACGTCACTGCGTATACGCGGCGGTTTGGTCGCACCCTAAATCAGTACAAAGTATACAATAGGCGGTCTTATCGCTTAATAGCGATCTCTACCAGACAACCAATAAGACGGAGAAATAAGTTATTTACAAGACAGAGTAGGTAATAAATATAGTTATTATTGAAAATATTTAAGGTTAAGTTAACATTAAATTAACAACATTAACATTAATTTAATTAATATTAAATTAACGCTTAGGTACCTAATATTAAAGTATAGCAATATTCCTAGTGTGTCCCTAAAACCATACAAATGGATTTAGACTTGAATTAATTATTACTTACTACTTTATTAGTGAGCAACAGAGTCATCCTGACGTATTTTAACAGATTGTGCTAAATTAAAATTGTAAATTTCAACACAAACATTTGTTAATTTATCAGTTAGGTATCGTATAACAAAGTTGTTACATATTACTAATCATGTCATCGTCAGAATTTCAACTTTAGCCTTTAAACGACGTCCCACTGCCGAGCATGTACGTTCTCTCAGAATGTGAGATTGAGCTATAGTTCCCACGCAGGGACAGTGGCTTGAAGACATCTTCACATACACTATTGAATTGCTCCGTAGGTAAGGTATATGCAGGTTTCCTCACGTATATGCACTTTTGTCTACAATGACATAGGAAAGTTCATGGTCAAAGCCCGGGATTTGAACCTGACATAATTATGCTTGAGTGACCTAGGTCGAAACACCAGGCTACCACAGCTTAATATATGTACTTAAACGGTTACAATAAATAACATGTTATTAGCAGCTAACAAAAGCGATTCCTGATACTAATCGCCCGACGATCGGTCAATCAGTGACTAATCGTAGGTAGTCACGGCGAGTGCTAGATTATCTACTAACTGCTTGGAGTATTAAACCAAACAGAGGAGCCATACGGTCTTCATAGGGGTGGTACAGTCAGCGTCATGTAGTATGAAGCATCCAAGGTGACCAAAAAGTTTGACACACCATACTATTTCTATGGTACCGAACTAAAACACTACTTGTTGGTGTGAAGCGAAAGAGGTATGTCATCGTAGCAAGTGGAACAAAGTAGTCTCTGCCTACCCCCCAGAATATTATTATATTGTCACTTGATTTCCACAAGAATGCTAAATTTCAGCTCAATCGGTTCAAGATTATTTGCTTCAAAATTGAGTTGCAAGCTTCCACCCGGACAAACATAACTATATACGGACATTGCAAGTTAACAAAAGGATTGTAAAACTTAGAGCTTATGTAATAATATAGTCGAACTAGCGACCCGCCCCGACTTCGCACGGGTGCAATCAGTGGTCATAAACCTTTCTCTTGAATCACTCTATCTGATTAAAAAAACCGCATCAAAATCGATTGCGTAGTTTTAAATAACTTAGCATACATAGTGACAGACAGAAAAGAGACTTTGTTTTATACTAGTACCTAGTGATACTATAAATTACTTTTGGTGGAAAGGGTTAGACCTAGCATTGACCACTCCAGTTTATTTGTACTCTAAGGCTAACTGATCGCTCGTTTCGTCGACAGTTGCTCGCACGATTAATACTGACTCGTTTTCTGTCACATTGTTTATTTTCGTTCAATGTGTTAGATGTGTGAACATTTATTAGGTAGTACTGGATCTTTATCAATACCTAGATAAATCTTGACTTCTATGATTGTATTAATGTAAACAAACGGATAACTCACGTTTTGTTACGTCGGAAAAGGTCCAACAGTTTCGAATCATTCGCGATTCTTAGTCATGGTGCGACGGGGGGCAAGGCGCGAAGAGCACTGCGCTCGCGCTTTCTGTCCGCCCGGCTTCTCGCGACCGACGCGTGCGGCGACAGCGAACAACTACCCTCATTTTGATCACAATTGTCACTGTCAACATTAGGGTTGCTGCACACAACACTAACCACATCACTTTCACTTCACACACCACCACATCACACTACATCATTTTCACTTTCTTTTCTTTTTCTTTTTTCTATGATTGTCGTGTTTTGTTGACTTAAATATAAGTGACTTTAGAATTGGCAATTTAAGTGCTTAAAAATGTAAAATCAGATAGACACACATACACAGATACATCGACCTTCGACTTATAACATCCCTCTTTTAGCGTCGAGGGTTAAAATGGTATCAGTAAAAGTTACAAAAACACAAGTCAAAGTTTGCCCATAGCAAATCAGAGGCAGAAATATAAAAATTAGATATCGAAATATCTTTCAAATGATAATATATTTTTTGCAAATATCATCTTTATATTTATTCGGTAGATGATCCCTTTACCTGTTTTACACTACTTACGAGACAATTGCAAATAGGAATAAATGCAGATCAAGAAAACTGACCTGGGGACACATTTCTTATTTATGTTGTTGATTTTTGGTAGACCTTCAATGATTTTTAGTTCTACGTTAGGTACTGTTAAAAATAATAGACAAAGAACAAAACAAAATCCATCTTACACTCCATTTTTGTTTGGAATCCAAACTTATATTGCTCGAGCTCCTACACAATCCAGGATACTTTTAAAAATAAAAGTTTACAAAGAATCGGTAATGTGGCGAATGTAAATCGATACCGAAATAGCTCTGGCATATTCCAGACACGCTCGAAACTAAAAAGAAAGTAATATCGGACGATAGAGATGAGAGCCTTTTCACTAACAAATGTTAAGAGGGTGCATCCCTACTGAGCTGGCAACGTCGCATTTTTAGTGATTTTTTGCGATTATTTCACAGAAATGCGGGTGGTAGGGCCTTGTGCAAGGTCCGTCCGGATCGCTACCACCATCTTACTCGCTAATCCTGTCGCTAAGCAGCAGTGCTAGCGCTGTTGTGTTCCGGTGTGGAGAGTAAGACAGCCGGGGAAATTACGGGCACAAGAGGCATTTCATCTAAGTCCTCTAGGTTGGCAACGCATCTGCAATCCCTCCGGGGTTGCGGGTGTCTATGGGCAGTGGTGATCGCTTACCATCAGGTGACCCACTTGCTCGTTTGCCTTCCTATTCACATAAAAAAAAAAAATTGAATGATGGTGTTCCTTGGTGGGATGGATGAATGAATCTGACTCCAATTTGCAAATAACAAACGTATATTGTTTCAAAAAATAAATAAAGGTACAAATAATGCGTGCGCGCCTCGCGGCGTATCTTCAGCAAGTGGAGCGAAAGAGAGCCGTTCATCTCGCTCGCTCCGGGCACTAGGGTTGCGCCGGAACATCCTCCGGGGCCTTGGAAGCTCCTGCTTCCAATGTAGGGTCTTCTGGATCTAGTAGGGGACACAGGTACTTGATGCCTCGCCGATACGTGCCAGTCCTGGTGCGAATCTCTGCAACACGGGCCACTCCGTCTTTGCCTGGGAACAGGGTCGTAATCCGCCCCAACGTCCAATGCATGGGCGGGATATTTTCCTCCTTTAGTAGGACCAGGTCTCCAGATTTCAGTGGTGCACTGTGAACACGCCATTTGCATCGCTGTTGAAGCTCAGTCACATATTCCAATTGCCACCGTTTCCAAAAATGCTGGCGAAGTGATTCCAATCGTTGGAACCGATCAGCCTTATTCCACCTTATCTGATCCAAATCTGGTGACGGCAGTGATGTCAGCGGTCTTCCAATCAGGAAATGCCCAGGAGTCAAGGAACTAAAATCGTCGGGACTGGACGACAAAGGGCAAAGAGGACGACTGTTGAGAATTGACTCGATTTGACTGAAGAGCGTTGCCAGTTCCTCGAATGTCAAATGCGAATGGCCCAGAACGCGTTTCAAATGATATTTGGCTGACTTTATGCCAGCCTCGAATAAACCACCGAAGTGTGGTCCGTAAGCCGGCTGAAAATGGAACGTAATACCCTCCCCAGAAGTGAACCCTCTTATGTCATCAGCACAAGAGGTGGTGAAATCTCTGATTTCTTTGGAAGCTGCTACGAAGTTCCTACCATTATCACAGAAAATATCAGTTGGTTTTCCTCTGCGAGATATAAAACGGCGCAGTGACAAAATGAAAGCGTCCTTGGATAGCTCACTTACAGCCTCCAGGTGTAAACACTTGTACCTAAGGCATACGAAAAGGCAAAGGTAACATTTTGTTATTTTACAGCCTCTTCCCTTTCGGTCGGTAATTAAAAATGGTCCAGCAAAATCAACACCCGCACTAGCAAAGGGGAAGCCGGGATCAACACGCTGCGTAGGCAGTGCCCCCATCAGAGGGCTCAGCGTTTTACCGCTAACCCTTCTACACTTGACACACTGTCTAGCAGTAGTTCGAGCCAAATCTCTGCCAGCTATAGGCCAAACAGATTCCCTCACAGACTGCAGCAGCAGCTGGGGTCCGGCGTGGAGAAGGCGGACGTGTTCCCGCTGGAACAGCAACCTGGTAAGCCTGTGCTTGGCATGAAGTAGCATTTGATGACGCTTCTCAAACGGATAACAAGATAAAGACAAACGTCCACCGACTCTTAGTATGTTCTCGTCATCAATAAACGGATTTAAAGAAATTAATTGACTTTTAGAGTTAAGAGCTCCTTTACGAAGAATGCCAATGTCCTTTGGAAAGCTTTCAGCTTGAGACAAATAAACTAACTTCCGGAAAGACGATGAAAGCTCTTCAGGGGTCAAGACGCCAGTATTTTTATTAGTCTTATTTCTGCAGTTCCGTATAAATCGCAAAACGTATGCAAGAGAGCGTTGTAAAAATGATAACTTTGAGTATCGATCAAAATCAATCAATGATTGTTTATTATTGTCATCTAAAGTGTTGACATTAATTTTAACTTCAGGTAATTCATGCAAACTGTAAGTTTTGTTCAACCTGGTAGATGGCCATGAAGGTTCAGGTTGAAGCAAGAAGGTAGGTCCATTCCACCACATCTCTAAGATATTATTTTGAATATTATCTACGCCGCGCGAAGCTAAGTCGGCAGGATTCAGGTGAGTAGGGACGTGGTGCCACTCTGAGTCTTTTGTCAGTTCCAAAATCATAGCCACCCTATTTGCCACAAAAGTCTTTAACCTGTCGTACCTAGTACTCATCCAAGCTAGCGCTATGGTCGAATCACTCCAGTAAACTTTGCGAGTGATGATACAGCGCAAGGCACTACATACGGCGTCAGCAAGTTGCGCCCCCAGCAAGCACGCACACAGTTCTAAACGTGGTATTGTTGTTGGTTTTACCGTGGCTACCCTGGCCTTTGCGCATAGTAGCCTTACTGTGACGTCACCGGCTTGATCTGTAGATTTAAGGTAGATACATGAGGCGAATGCGGCCTGCGAAGAATCACAGAAACAGTGTAATTCTATGTTGATTGGTGCCTTACATAAAACATGTCTTGGAATACGCAATTTATGAAGGTTTTTCATGTTGCTAACAAATGACAACCATGATTGCATAATTTCATTGGGCACCGGCACGTCCCAGTCTATTTTTTCAATCCACAGTTTTTGAATGAGCATTTTAGGCTTGATTGTAAATATACTTAACATCCCAAGAGGGTCGAACACTTTACATGATTGCGAAAGTATGGTTCTCTTGGTGATGCTACCTTTATTTTCATAATTTGTCGGGAAGTGAATGAAATCTTCATTAGGATTCCATCCTATGCCTAATGTGTGCAATGATGAACTAATCATAAGGGTTTTTTGAGTATTTTCGGTTTCCAACAATACTGACTGCAAGTTAGAACGATACTTTCGCAAATTAAAACACCCAGCAGCGAGTGCACTCTCTACTGATTTTCTAATGTAAAGTAACTCGTTCTGGTCGTCACTTCCGGTTAACAAGTCGTCAACTACGAAATCGTTCTGAATGATTGCTCTAATTCTGCTATCACGGCACTCCTCACCCAGCTGCCACAAACAACGGGTGCTTAAAAAACTTGAACTAGTCAACCCGTACGTTACCGTATTGAGTCTTAATGCCCTTAACGGTTCTGTGCTACAACTACGCCACAATATCATTTGTAAATTCCTGTCACAGTCTTGAATTTCAACCATCCTGTACATTTTCTCTACATCACCTGATATTACATAAGTGTATTGGCGAAATCTCAATAGGATGTTGAACAAAGAATCCTGAATGTGTGGACCTGTCATTTGCAAGTCATTCAAAGAGTAACCGGATGCAGTCTTAGAACTACCATTAAAAACAACACGCAGCTTGGTTGACTCACTGGAAAGACGTAAAACAGCGTGATGAGGAATGAAATATGACAGTGCTGGGATCAGCGTACCAGACTCGGATAAATGACCTAAATCGGAGTATTCTTGTATAAAATCGTGGTACATATTTTTGAGTGACGGGTTTTTTGCAAAACGTTTTTCAAGTGATAAGAATTGTTTTTTAGCTAGGTTAAACGAGTTTCCCAAGCAATCCGGACTCGTCACGAGAGGCAGTCGAACGCAAAAGCGACCCTCTTTGTTGCGGTACGTATTGTTTACAAAATGATTTTCACATTCAATGTCATCATCAGTCAATTGATTATTTTTTTGAGGTATTTGCTCTAACGCCCAAAACTTCGTTAATTCGTCGTTCAAGGTCTCATTCGAAATACAAGTGTTATTATTATCGTTAAAACTTAAATGATGACATTGTATGGAATTAACGTGATACTTGATATTCGTTGAAAATGGACCAGAAAGTATCCAACCTAGTTTTGATTTGAGCATAATTGGCTGGCCGGGACCAAGGTTAATTTTTTCAGATTCAATTAGGCTCCAAAATATGTCAGCACCTATGAGCATATCAACAGGTGCGCACTGATTGAATGTGGGATCGGCTAATTTAATGTTGTTGGGTACATTTATCAAGGATGCATCGAAAGTTTTATTGGGCAACCTACTCGAAATTTGAGGCAGCACGAGACAGGATATATCAGTCTCAAAATTATTATGGCCTGACTTCAATAATAAAGTGCAACGTTGCAAAGCATTAGAAATAGATTTGTTGCCTACGCCTACAATATCGACCCGGGTTGGCTGAGGGGTCAAGTTTAATTCATTTTTTAATTTGTTTGTAATTAGAGAAGATTGACTCCCGCTATCCAGCAAGGCTCTGACTGTTAGACAGCAATTCGTGGTGGGATTATATACCTTAACCAAGGCAGTAGAAAGTAATACGTTATTGCTAGATGTAATTGACATACTTATTACGTCGTCACTTGAATCCTGCTCGACCTCACTTTCAGTCGGGGCTATGATCGCGTGCGCATTTGTTGTTGTGCTTTCCCCCTGAAGAGTTTCTTTGTGCAATAAAGTATTATGTCGAGATTTACAAGAAGAACAAGGACCCAACCTGCATTGGCGAGAAGAGTGGCCCTTGCGTAAGCAGTTGAGACACAACTTCAACCGCAACGCTTCAGAGATGCGCTCGTCGACAGGCTTTGCCAAGAAAGAGGCGCAGTCGTACAAGCGATGGCTGCCGTTGCACAGAGCGCACGCGACAGAAGGTGCTCCAGGTGGTGCTGAAATTGCAAATGATTTTGCGTGTGACTTTTCTGACTTATGAAATGACGATAGTTCACCTTTATAATTGCTGAATCGTTCGGGTTTATTTTGATGAATGGATTCTAGTACATCCGAACGCCCTTTCAGAAATAGGAAAAAATCGTTCAGCGAAGGATTTTTACTGAAACTACCTTTGTGTTCTTCCCATTTTATGCTAGTGAGATTGTCAAGTTTTGCTGAGACCAGATGGATGATCAAGGTGTCCCAAGATTCCGTTGGTTCACCCAGCGTGTTTAGTGCACGTAGATTTTTTGAAACATGATCAATTACAAAACGTAAACCTTTGGCGGAATCACGATGTACTGGCGGAATATTAAGCAAAGAGTTCAAATGGTTACTAATTAGCTGCTTTTCATTGTTATATCTCTCGCAGAGAAGGTTCCAAGCTTCTTTATAATTTGCTGTGGTTACCTCTAAATTGCTGATGACACGAGAAGCCTCTCCTTCTAGATAAGAATTTAAGTAGTAAAATTTATGTACTGGTTGAATTTTGTTGTTGTTATGAATAAGCGAGGTGAACAAATCCCGAAACTCAAGCCACTTATAATAAGTCCCGTCAAATTTCGCGATCTGAATAATTGGCAATTTGAAACCCATTTCATTTTGGCCTTGGTGATCAGAATCCACACACTCAGATTGATCAGATTTACATTTAGCCTGGTGCTTCTCCAATAAACATTGCGTTTGCGCAATATATATAGAAAAATCCAACTCGATTTCTTCTCGTATATCCAATTCACTATCTAAACCTTGCGGGTTTAAAGATTCAATCTGAATTTGCAAATCATCAAATTGCGAAAACATTTCACGAAACCGATCAAGCCTTTGGTTAATCATAAAATAATCCGTTCGGCTTATAGGTTCTAACTCAAGATAATTTCTCAAAAAGTTTTTATATTTTGTTATACGACCTTTAATGGAACTCCTTTTGGCCGTTAAGTCCTTTAAATTGAAATTGTTTGCAAATGTTTGAAAATTTAACTTTGGAATACCTTCCAGAGGTGATTTAGGGGGAGGTTCACCGCTTTTTGACATTATTGGGTAATACGAGAGTAAACAACAACAAAAACTAAACCACAAACTAAGCAAATAAAGTAATTAAAACAACGATACGTAAATTTTCAACCGGCTGACGATCCAATTCTCTGCGCTCGCCCTCGGGTCAGCGACCTCGTACGATAAGCTGATGCGGCCGAGAACGATAGCGATCAGGCTGGCAGCGGCGAACTCACTGTTACTGTAATGTGCAATAAGAAAATGTGGACGTAAATTTTGTATAAGGATAATTATTTAAGCCGCTAGCATACTAAATCGAATTAAAAATGATGTATATATTTTTTATATTTTAATTGAAGGTGGATTCAAAATGACTTTCACTTTAACTGTAATCAATAGCGGACGTTCATGCACATGACTTGCATCTTTAATTAGAAGAAATGAGACTAGAAAACTATTTATTTTATGCTTAAACAACCGATAGGTGCAGTTAAGCTTAATTAATGCGTGATTATAGGTACCAACTAAATTGGGCGTTTGCAAGACAATGGGCCGCGCGGTTCAAGCTTGAATAGTCGCATAAAAAATTGATAAAGAAGAAGCGGCAACGCTATCCAGGCAAATCGTAGCAAATATTATTATTATAGGTATATTTTTATTTTTTATTTTTATGAAATGAATTTAAATTGACTTGACTAAAGGTGGGCACTTCCCTGGCTAAGCTGAGCTGCGGCGTTGATGTCGGCTGGCTTGAAGCTAGAAATGTTGCTGGCTAGGTAATCAATTCACACGCTTCTGTATTTTCAAGTCTCTATTAAGGTTTCCACAATACGGTCGAACGTAACTGCTTGACAACTCCAGACAAAGCGGCCGTGTTCTGGTACAACGATCGCTTCTTTTTATGTAATCTTCTTTCCAATTTACTTCTGTATCACGTCGGGGTCACCATGTTCCTTGGTGGGATGGATGAATGAATCTGACTCCAATTTGCAAATAACAAACGTATATTGTTTCAAAAAATAAATAAAGGTACAAATAATGCGTGCGCGCCTCGCGGCGTATCTTCAGCAAGTGGAGCGAAAGAGAGCCGTTCATCTCGCTCGCTCCGGGCACTAGGGTTGCGCCGGAACAGATGGTTTAAATGTAGTGCACTTTGTTTTTAGTGTACCTATTAATGCAATGATTAATCGTGATGGTCTTTATTTATTTTCGTATTAAAGGGATAAAATACTATATAATATCTCGTATACCCGTGCAGCTAGAAAATGTTGATACCCTCCTCTTCAGTCCTCTCGAGACCATGGATACAAAGTCGCGTCCGAAACGTCGAGGGTATTTACAAAAATACATTTTATTTACGTGATTAAGTCCCGTTTTTCTTATAACAAAATATTAGTAACGTCTAGAAAGTTCCGTCAGTCCATGACATGGACGTAGAATATATAGAGTAGTCAATATGCAACTCAGAAGAAACGTTTGTAATAGATATATACAAATAAGGCAAAGGAAGAACATAAAATGTTCCAGCTGTCTCTCTTCCCGTGCAGATACATATAAAAGCCCGTCGAGGCAATGGGCAAAAATCTTCGGAATCACGCTATAGGCGATGCGTCTAGCAACCATCACACTATTTTGATATCCATTTTCCACCTATTTTTTTATTTATAAGCTTTTTTATTCCGAATTCGCTACAATTTCAGTAAGTACATGTTGTTGTTGTTATTGTCGTTTATTTATTAAATTGTCGCGTAATTCGGCGTTCCTCATGGCATAGGCCTCCTCCGTGTATTGGAGGGTTTGGGCTATAGTTCCCACGCGCGCCCAGTGCGGATTGGGAACTTAACACACACCATTGAATTTCTTCACAGATGTGTGCAGGTTTCCTCACGATGTTTTCCTTCACCGAAAAGCTCATGGCAAATTACAAATGTAATTTTCGCACATAAATTCCGAAAAACTCAGAGGTGCGAGCCCGGGATTTGAACCCACGACGCTCTGCTTGAGAGGCCACAGGTCAAACCACTAGGCTACCACGGCCATTTTCCACCTATACACCCACAATAATTGTTTATTAATATGCTAAAAGTGGCCTTTAGGTTTTCTCGCCAAGGTTCGTTTCAAAAATCACACTCGTGTTTTATGGATCCTCATTAACGGTTGCATAAAATACTATTGAACTATTATGTATTTCAACCCATATGCATTCCAAACTTTATGTAGGTATTTTAATATTTATGTATCCCACAAGTCGCTATTTTACAAGTCTAAGGTTGCGCGTAGAGAAACTGGTCACAGAATACAAGCTAAAAAAAAATTCGCAATTACATTAGTTTTGATCATTAAAAAAATCCTCTCAAAAATGTTGGAGCGTCCATTGAAAAATGCGACAGCAGAAATAAAATAAAGTTTGCAGCATGAGTCCTTGTATTCGTAGTTTTGTTTTAAAACAAAGTTGCATCTACGTGGCAGCCTGCCGTTCTGTTGATGACAGCGCGTGGACCAACTCTTTCTAAGCGATCATAAACTACTCGTTAGTTAGGAAATTAGTTGTAACTAGTGGTGGTCGTTATTACAAGAGCAGATAACGTAATGCATTATTTGCACGCAACGAACAACACATTATCGAATCGTCAACTATCCTGTTATCATTATTCGTTGTCTGTTGTCAACGTTGTTCATACGCGCACTGTTGCCACACTTGGCATAGAAGCGGAAACGAGTGCGCAACAAATCAAGTAGCTGTGTGCGAGAGATATTTAAGAATAAAACAACACTAATTACAACAAACCGGATAACTCACGTATAAAAACCCGAAACAATCCCCCGAAACAATTGTCGGAGCATTCTTTCGGCTTTTTATACGTGAGTTATCCGGTTTGTTGTAATTATGTTTGAGTCTCACGGTAGTTTCATATTAAAAGTAACATACATACATACATACTTACATACATATCGTCACGCCTCTTTCCCACAGGGGTAGGCAGAGACTACTTTGTTCCACTTGCTACGACCCTGACATACCTCTTTCGCTTCATCCACATTCATCAATCTCTTCATACATGCTCGTCGGTTTCGGGTACTCTTGACCTGGCCTTTCTCCAAAACGTCCCCAATTTGATCACGGAACGTCCGCCTAGGCCTTCCCCTCCCAACGCACCCATTCACCCTCCCCATATAAATCTGTTTAAAAGTAACACAACACTGTTATTCATTATTGCAAAACAGCCGTTATTGCCACCACTAGTTGCAACGGGCTGTTCCCCGCGACTCCTCGACAATAGATAGTAGGGTCGAATTAAGTGGAATTAAATGATCCTCGTGGCTCGAGGGTCAAAACAAGAGGAATTTGAAAATCCTCTTGATCCGATGGTCAAACAAAGTGGACTATAAAATTCCTAATTCGAATCGAAATTCGTTGTCATTCTACATGTACCCACATGTACCCACCCTGTATAGTATATATACCGCGGACATGCTCAATGTTATTAAACATTGTTCGTACCACATGTACGCGGATGATACTCAGCTGTTTAAGCACATACTCCCTTCTCAGCAGAACGTGGCACTGGCGGTATCGCAGATCAATGAGGATCTTGAGGCTGTGGCCAACTGGTCCAGTAAAAACGGTCTTATAATTAATCCCACCAAATCGGTCTTTGCGGTGCTGGGTACTAGACAGCAAAAAGAGAGGTCTCGTGCTTTTGGTATGGATCTGCGAATATCGGGGTTGCCTATTCTGGAAGAACGTCAGGTGAAAAATCTTGGACTGGTCATGGAGGATTCACTTAGATTTGAAGCCCATGTCAACATAAAGTCATCTAGATGTTTTGGGGCTCTCAAATCTCTCTTCAAGTTGAGGCCATACCTCTCGGCGGATGTGCGCGAACGCCTATCGGATTCACTCGTTTTGTCTCAGTTGGATTATTGTGATACGGTGTATGGTCCGTGTTTACTGAAAAAGACCCAAAGAGCAGTGCAGCGGGTACAGAACGCATGCGTACGGTTTTGTCAGAACATCCCCCGCCGCAGTCACGTGAGTCCATATTTGAACAAGTCTGGCATCCTTAACATGCTAAACAGACGCACCCTGAGAATGGCATCGCTGGTGTTTAATTTGAAGCAAAGTGGTATCCCGCCTTATTTGGCACGTAAGCTAGAGTGGACCGATCGCCGCAATGCAGGTTTGCGATCACGGGGCGAAACGATCTTGCTTCCGCGGTCCCGTCTCCAGGCATTTAGAGGTAGCTTTCGCTGCGCTGCTTCTAAGTGTTGGAACGACTTGCCTCCGCCTGTAAGAAGTAGTGGGACCCTTGCAATGTTTCAACGACGTTGTAAGACCTGGTTGCTAAGCATGCAGAACCAAGCGGGTGCATAGGATAATGAGATATGCTTTCTGGAACGAATTGCCTAATTAATCTACTTGACTATGTTTTGTACCAGTACCTACAGTTTTATGTGTATCGAGTCAGGAGTCAAAAGTTTATTTTGTAAGGGCTCTTGGTAATGGCCTGTGTGTTGGTCCTTATTTGTGTGTGTGTGTGTGTTTCATGGGGGCGGCTGAAAAACAGCGCCTGTTTGTCAACAGATTGTTAGGTCTGGGTGGCACAGGCATAAGCTGAGCTGCAACCCATTTCAATAGTTTGTAGCTTTTTATTGTTTACATGTATACCTAAATGTAATTGCAAACTGTTGAATAAATATCTTTTATTATTATTATTATTATTATGTCGGACAACGTTGTCGAACAACGTGGCCGAAGGGATCGAAAGATGGACAATCAGAAAGTTTTTTGGCTTTACCTACTATAGCTAAACTAGCTGATGCCGGCGACTCCGTCTGCTTGCTCCGTGGATTATTTTACTTTTTCTGTGTGTCTCTTGCTTAATACCTACCTATGTTCTGTTAATCGTTCAAAGGTTAACTGGAAAAAGCCAATTTAGGAATAAGTTCGCCTTCGTGCATTTGTGTTGTCCTGTGGTTCATCTATTTCATGTGTTTTATGTAAGTACAATAAAGAGTTATACAATACATAGGTACTTATACTTACATACCTACATACATAATTTAGATAGGCTGCCATCTCTGCGCTCACGATACACTTGTTAGTCTGCCTGAGGCTGCAATAAAATGAATATCGATTCCGGTTTACGCTTGAGAGATGCAAAGTGAAAAACTTTGCATTTGACAGACAACTCGCCTTTTTTATTGCGTTTATTTTAATAAAATAGCAAAAAAAAACTCTACATAAAAGTCACAAATTGCGTTAACCCTACTTTGTAGAGAAATGAAAAAAATATTAAAAAAAAAAAACAATAGGTTTGAGGACTACCTAATTAAGAGTGACATAAATCGACGTAGAGAACTTTTTGTTTGTTTTTTTTTTTATTTGTTTCAAATAGTTCCTTTCCTCTTCCTTTGTTTACTATTTATTTAGTTTTATTTTAATGATTTTTCCCTATTGATATTTGTCCTGTAAGTGTCATACTGTTATTATAATTTTCCGATTGATTTTCGGGAATCGAACCCGGATCCTAATTTTGCTTAGAAATATATTATAATCATAAAATCAATTTACATTATACAAAATCGGGAAGAAAATTTCTGGATAATTGATAGTAGATACTCTGTTATGAGGCATCATACTCATTTAGCGAATTACTAGCTTTTCCCGCGACTTCGACTGCGTGGAATTAGCATTTTGGATAGGTTATTTTTAGTGACAAAAATTAGACCAAAAATTCCTCCTCCGGGTATTGCATCATCGTAGTAAAATTCACCCCCCTTTTTGCGAATAATTTGTTGGATACAGCCTTATAATACGAAAAAGGATTACGGTTGGACTTGGATGTTTTGGTGCAGCTAGAAATACCTATAACATCAAAATAATAACGAACAATTAAACTTCTTTTCTTCCGTCGTTGCGTGTTCGGTCCAATTTAGTGAACCAGAATAGTTTTACTTACCTACCCTATTCATAAACGCTCTATAGGCACTGCTGACTTAGCAATCGTTTGTCCTTATCTGTGAAAGGTTAATGTCAAAGTGACAGACAAGGACAAACGAGATTATTAAGGTAGCAGAAGCCTATAGTGTTTATGAATAAGGGGGCTAGTTTTTACAATAGTCGGTTGAAGAGTAAAAAGACGTTTTTGAGTAGGTACGCGAAACAGTACCAAACATATAGACAGAAATAACCACAAACTACCATCTCATTTAATAATCATATTTTAGTTTATTTATATTTATAAGCCTTTTTATTCCGAATTCGCTACAATTTCAGTAAGTACATGTTGTTGTTGTTATTGTCGTTTTTTTTTTATTACTAAATTGTCGCGAAATCGGCGTGCCACATGGCATAGGCCTCCTCCGTGTATTTATTATCGTGTATATTTTAGTATCGAGTTTATATTACTTACACACATACATTTATAATATTGAGGAAAGGGAATATATGACCGATTAAAACAAATTAATTTCAATAAAACGTTTATTCTTTTTATTATTTATAATAAACAACATCGCCTTTTATGTTTTTTTCTTATACGTATAGAATTTCAAAAACAATAAAAATGGAAATAAATAAACAATTCCCGTAACAATTTAGTTTAGTTTAATTACGAATACTTAAGGCCATTAATTTTAATTTACATTTATTACAGATATCGAGAATTACTGGACACAGGGTTGTGTTTCACATATCTTACTTAATTTTGATGAAATAAGGAGATGTAGTTTGATTTTCGACGCAAATAAATATTATAAAATGTTTACTTTCTTAAGCCAGGTTTCCATTTATAATAATACGAGTAGGTACGTACCTAACCAAAGTTACTGGGTTACTGATCAAATACTTTCCAAAATTATAGGTTCCTGATCAAACACTTTCCAAAGTTATGGATTACAGATCAAACACTTTCCAAAGTTATAGGTTCCTGATCAAATGATCAAGTACTTTTCAATCAATTAGTTGACACACCAGGCAGAGTTTACAATAATCTCACAATCAAGAATCTCAACAATCAGTCACAAATAATAACAGTTTTCTGTTTACTTTAAATTTCAGAGATTATGATAGGTGAGTGGGTTCAAACCTAATGGGACACCACAGTGACGTCACATCTCATCTACAGCAACTAACCATTTTGGCAACGGTTTGGCAATCTCAAATTCGTATAATAGTATACGTAGTTGAAGACGCCGCCATGACGTCGCAGTAGCTTAGACACTTGTCCCACCAGCGAAGAGAAAGCGATTAGCTATCGACTATTATCAGGGCCGTCTTTAAACTATTTGAGGCCCTGGGCACATTAGGATCATGGGGCCCCTATGACCTAAATATCGGTAATCATTTGGTAATCTGGCAGGAACTAGGGGGCCCCATTCGATCGCGGGGCCCTGGGCACGTGCCCATAGTGCCCAGTGGAGAAGAGGGGCCTGACTATTATCTCGCTCAAAAAATTACGGCGAACCATTTGATTCCAGACCCAACGTATAAAGTTCTTAAGCCGAATTTACATTATTCAACTAATTTCGTGCAACTAACATTACACTGCGGCGTTTGATAAATCACTTTGAAGCGTTAGGTTATCGGCCGAGCAATGTAAACGTCTTTTGATGTTTCTTATCAATTTCAGTGAAAGAGGCACGAATATTAATAGTTGATTGTTCACAGTGCCGGCAAAAACTCTCTTTCAACATCAAACTACCGCGAGACTCAATCATAGCTACACAAACGGATAACTCACGTACAAAAGTCGAGTGATGCTCGACATGTTTCTTACTAATAACAACATAACAACAAAATTGTATTTACCTAAACCGTGTACCTAATTAATGATGACTATTTACAATGTTATTAGAATGGAATACCTCTAGATTAAGTATTGTTGACATTTTGTACCCTGACAGGGTGTCATGTACCTACCGCCATTTAACCCAGTAACATCTTGGTATTTATGTAATGAACATGTTTTGAAAGATTAAATGAATTGAATTTAATTCGTCTCCCTCCTCCTGGACCTGGACTGTTACCTATCCGTTTAGTTAAGTGTAACTAAAAACTCTCTTCCCATCAGCTTAATCGCTGCGATAAGAGCGATCCTCTGAGCGATACTCGCTTACACATGACGTCAGAACACTCCGATAGACCCACTAGTCGTTCTAATTACGAGTGGTTCAAAGTAATCGCTTGTCGCGCTCGCACGCTTGTTTTATAGCCTAGCGACAACACTATCGGAACTACGCACTCGCTTCTCGCTGCTCGTCGCTCGTTTCTAATTACTGAAGCGATTAGAAACCGACTATTTTCTCGCTCAAGAAACAAAGAAAAGACATAGGTAGCATTAGTATCCCATATTGGTAAAAGAGACAGATATATTTTATTTATTAGTTGATCGCTGCCTGTTCACACCGCCAGCGAGGAATTTCACTTAGTTCTCCCTATTAGTAGAGCCAGCGACAGCTCGCTATACTCGCTTCTCGCTATCGTCGGCGTTGGGACTAGTACCTTTGCGCCTTAGTAGTGGTTTACTTTGTTGTTCACAATGCTAAGAAGTTCCGTGAACCAGCTACTATTTCCAGCACCGAACAATCAAAAGTTCGTATTGTGGCTTTCTTCTACGCGGGACCGAAAATTGGTGCCATTATTTTCACTTACGGAAGGCCGCGAGGCGTTTCAACGGTTAGAGTTTCTGCGCTATCAAATTCGAAAATGACGATTGTTTTTGACAATATGTAGCTAGTTTATTGCTGTTATCGCTTTTCCCCTGATAATAAGGCTAGTTTCCCATCCGTGGAAATTTGGATGATTCCCTTTATAGTTCACTATCACAATTCAATATAATTGAGAAAGTGTCTGTAACATATAAAGTTTCTATATCTGCTAGTTGGAATATGGTTATTGGTTACTTCACGGATTATATTCGTTGACATCGAAACGTTGTTGATTTATATTGTTTTAGCTTAAGGACAGAAAGTGTGGAAGAGTGTGAATCTCGATTAAAAATAACCTAATTTAAAAGCTTCCGAATATTTTAACAGCCCTCTAATAAACTGGGAAATAGTTTAGTTTTTCATATATCAAAGTAGAAAGCATGAAACCAAGAAACATCTGGCATAAAGATCCTTCAACTACCTTTACTGGTTAATTCAACACAAAATGGATGGGAGCTTTAGTTAGGTACGTAATCAAGAACATCATACTTTTGAAGTAAATAAATCTGTTACAGCAAATGTAGCCAATTTACTTGTTCTAAGTAAAGTACCGAAAGGTCACGGAGATACGAAAGTTTTTTGACGTTAACAAACCCGAAATAATGAGGCTCAATTTTCATATTCTGCTTATTCACGAAATCAATGGGCTTATATACATTTTTGTAGACGAACCTGATAATGTTAGGATAAAAATAGAATGATTTAAGACAGAGGTTAGATAAGAATGAATTTTGAGCATTATTTTTTTTAACACAACGTTATGCTCGTTTAAAATGCTCTGAACCACGGGTGTTAGGATGTGACACAATGATTACACCCGTGGCTCACAATGAACCACACAAATACGGCTTAGATTGTGACCAATGACATTAGGTTGAAAGCTACGTCTCGCCTTGCTCGTTTAAAGGACCAACCACACCGCAAACGTCACGTTTTCACTCAGTTTCTTCACACATTTTGTTGCTTAAACGCACCGCCAACGCCTTTAACGCGCCGGCGTGGTCGGACCCTAAGGTGACAATGTAACATGGATCGCTCTAATAATCCAATATGCTCGTCTCGAGCAAGTAAGTAAAGAAACGCACCCTTAGCTTCGCAAAAATACATTTCAATGTATGTGTTAAAGCGAAAATATAAAAGGTTTTTTATTTGCGGAAATTTATTACAGAGGCTATTTCATGAAATTTTCATAAACATTTAAGGGCATCAGAATTTTTTTCATACTGAAAAATAATTTGTTTGATCTTGTGTCCCGTAATGAGCATTTGGTATAAGCATGATATTTATTAATATAATCCGCAAAATTATTATTATGAAGGCTTTATTTCACAACTGGACACCTGGACCCTATTTCATAAAGCTACAAGTTGCTATTTACAAGTGGAAGTCTCTTTTTGACCCTATGTGTTAGATAGAGACTTCCGCTTGTATATTGTAGCTTTGTGAAATAGGGTCCTGCTCTGTGGACACTGTGAACCATACATTTTCCGTGTGTGAAATTCCCGCGGTAAAAGTATTTTTGCTATGTTTAATAATCCGATTTAGGTAAGATTCGCGTTTGTGCAATTTCAGAAAAAGTGTACAGATAATTTTAAAAACAAACTTTATAAGTATACATGATAATGAGGTATAGAATACTTCGAATTCTATCTACATTAATTATATACATAATAAACACAATTGGCGCTTCATAATAACTAACTTTATCGTACAATTATGAATAACACAAAAAAAATCTAAGAAAATGTTTTTCAAAAATTTCTTGTAATCTTGTAAGAAGGGTTAAATAGAAAGAGAAAAATCTGTTTCAAAAAGTACATAACGTCACCTTAGAACTAAACAAAGTAATTTAAAAAAGCAGTAATACACTTAGTTATATTGCCATACAAATATTGGATCTGACAGAATTACAATTCGAAAACCGATATCATAAGAACGACACTGATAAAATGAAATTTCAAAATGCGATGAAAATGTTTTGGTCAAAATATTTTCGTTAAGTTCGGTAACTATTGAACAAACATGGTTCATTTATGACTAGCTTGTTAAATGTAACTTTTTATATTTATAAAGTTTGGGTACATGATTGGAATTTTAACAAATTTTAGTAGGTACTTAAAACATTTTATGCTTATCGCGTTGCGGGTGGTAGGGCCTTGTGCAAGGCCCGTCCGGATCGCTGCCACCATCTTACTCGCTAATCCTGCTGCTAAGCAGCAGTGCTAGCGCTGTTGTGTTCCGGTGTGGAGAGTAAGACAGCCGGGGAAATAACGGGCACAAGAGGCATTTCATCTAAGTCCTCTAGGTTGGCAACGCATCTGCAATCCCTCCGGGGTTGCGGGTGTCTATGGGCAGTGGTGATCGCTTACCATCAGGTGACCCACTTGCTCGTTTGCCTTCCTATTCACATTAAAAAAAAAAAACGATTTCTCGTGAATAATCCTGAAATACAAAAAATTATCTAGAATACTTATACAAGGTCTTACACAAGGTCTTATATAAGGTCTTATCAAGGTTATACAAGGTCTTTTAAAATTGTTGCGGAGAATATGTTGGGTAACTTTGACAAAAAAAAAAAACTCAAAATTTAGTCCTGCCTTTGACGCGGTACACTTTCAACATTGATCAATGTATGAAATCATCTATTAGAAACAAATAACTAATCTGAAGTAACAATTCCAACCATGCACCACAATACGTTCTAGTAATAATCCCATACGGCTACGTCTAAACGGCGCGTGACCAATACGCGCCAGCCATGTGTCAGCTGACGAACGCCGCGAGCAGAGCCAGCGATGGATGCGAACACGCCGAGCCGCCGCGTTGCATCGCTAGCGGATTCTCTCCTGTGGAAAATAATAATTGGTAAAGGTTCAATTTCTTTACATCTAATTTCTTTTGATTTTGCAATGTGTCGCGAGGACTTTAATTATTGAGGCCCGAAATTTCTCCACCAAAGTGACAGATTTACGGGGTGACTTTATAATGACGAAATCATTACCTACCTATTTATTATTATTTTCGTTTCCTGCTTCCAATCGATTTCTTCATCGATAACATTACCAAACATTCACCGCATAATGGACTATATAGATTTTATAGCCATTTTAAAACGATCAAAGTAGCCCCAAAATTAACAAAGTCACCCCGGTTAACGTTCCCAAGCTTCACAGTCAAAGCAAAAATGGCTACGATATCGTCTAAAAAATAGCCCATTTTGCCAGTTTCGCAACACCACTCAATCCTTTGTACTGCGCGTTTTTCTAGTTTTTAACTCTTTGTATACTAACTAGCTTAAAAGAAAACTGACGCTTTGATTGACTAACAAGATACCGCGTATATAAAGTCATGCTGACGTCGCGATTGCACTCAACTTATGACGTCACTCAACCTACAATCTAGCTAGTGATTAAAAATACAAAGCGCTTTATCGCTGGCTATATTTCGCTGCGAATTCGGAACATAAGATTTTGACATTTTTGACCTGAATATGCACTGTTTGTTTTGAATAGACTGTCGATAGTAAAGTTTGATTATAGACAATAGTATCAATAGTTATCAATAATCAATAATCATTTATTCATTTATCCAACATAGGTAATTAATGTAGATCTCGAATACATTTTGAGTATCACTATGTGGTGTATCGATATTCTTTAACTTGTCTTTATTTAAAGATAAGCGAAAGTGTTCGGAACTTTTTTTGTACCATTTTTTTATACAACGTGGAATGTAAATAAGCAAGGGGGTTATTAGACAGTGAACAATCTCCACTGTTACGGACATCCTTACGCTTTTTTTGCACAGAAAACACTATCCAAAATGAAAACTGAAATAGTGAGTATAGTTATTTATAATCATTCAAAAACATTTTTAGAGCCTGGTACGCCCAAAATTAATAATTCATCTTACAAACTTACAATGAAAACAAAAGAAAACCAGGGGCGAGCTGCAATTGTTTTAAAAACAAAACACTCACTCGCTGTAATAATTAAAAACCATTGGATTCGCAAGAACGACCGCGAATCTAAAAATTAATTATGGAAATGCATGAAAGTTGCGAATATTCAGTAGTCGACTGGTTTTATTGGTCGCAAGGGGAAAATAACGTCAGCAAGTATGAATTCACGGGGCATAAAGGGAACGAATCATTTTCGCGCGGCCAGCTTACGACAGTTTAGTTTCGTTTCGTTTATAAAAATGTGGAATTAGTTTTGATTACTTTCTTTTATATTAGCTTCATTTGTAACTATAAAATAAAGAAGTAAAATTGTTTGACAAATCTTTATGGTTAAACTAAGACAATTTGAAACCGATATATCTTTGATGTACATTTTTCAAAATATTTTAGTCCTGTAAAAATAGTTTTAACACGACTTAGTTGTAGATAAAAACAAAGTATTGCGCTATAAAAAAAAAAAAATTGTTTATTTCAGACATTAATCCATATCTTGTTAGTAAAACATATCTGCCCGAATCAATTTACTTTTCATTAAACAACTTTACTGGCAACTAATTACAATTACGGGCAACATTACTTGTTAGTAAGGTAAAGACAAAAAGCTGGACACAGCAAAAAATAAATTAATAAAAATGTAGGTACTACATTTATGATTATCCCAGAACAACTCTACAAACAAAATCTTCCAAATAAACTCAAAAATAATCCAACCAAGAAAAAAGTTAACAAGAGGTCTTTAAAGTTCCGCCTTAAAGGGGGAAAAGGGGTCAACGTTAATGAAGGAAACAATGTATACGCAATTACTGCCCTTTAGGGTAGGAGGGTAAATTAAACAGAACACCTGAGGTAGGACTTTACCCTGCTTTTAGTACAATTGAAAATACAATTTAGAACAACAAAGATGCTACAAAGTGAAAACCCTGAATTAGGTACGCCCAGTTTAGTTTTTTTTTTAAGTGATTAGGTAGGCAAACGAGCAAGTGGGTCATCTGATGGTAAGCGATGACCACTGCCCATACACCCGCAACCCCGGAGGGATTGCAGATGCATTGCCAACCTAGAAGACTTAGATGAAATGCCTCTTGTGCCCGTAATTTCCCCGGCTGTCTTACTCTCCTCACCGGAACACAGCCGTGCAAGCACTGCTGCTTAGCGGCAGGATTAGCGAGTGAGATGGTGGTAGCGATCCGGACGGACCTTGCACAAGGCCCTACCACCCGCAAAATAACATAATAACATAATTTTATGTTAGTTCTTGTTTTTGGTCGCAAAATACAGTACCCGTCCATATAAAGCTACATCGGTCTTCTCGGCTAATTTCGGCTTCGTAGAGCGTTGTCTCGCTCTGTACTTAATTTAATTTAGAATGTGAAACCACAATAACATATATTGCGTGGGTCAACTATTTTTTACCTAGCAAATAGTACAGTGCAATAGTTTGGCAACCGCAAAATAAAATTGTTTTAATGTCACTTTATTTGCGTGTCGTCAATTGTTACTCTCGTACAAATTTTAAAGAGATTACAGTTCACGAGCCGCAATATAATATTGTTCCGGTTTCTCATCCTAAATAAAATGAAGTATAACTTCAGTGATGCCAATTGTCTCTTTCCAAAGACTGAAGATCTGGGGCGGCCATACTGTTACGTCTTGAACGCGTTTACGTCAAATGATAAATACTAGTTGACACTTTGTTCCGCTAGAGGCGCTGTCAATTTTCCCATAGCAATTGAGACGTTCATCATCGTCATATTAGCCGAAAGACGTCCACTGCTGGACATAGGCCTCCCCCAAGGCTCTCCACTCGGACCGGTCCTGTGCCTTCCGCATCCACCGCGATCCCGCGATTGAGACGTTATTCATGTTAAAAACCTTATCGTAAAAGCTTAGTGCTTAGTATTAGTTTTCGAACACAAAATACGTCGCAAACAATACTCTACTCTATCCCCAAAGTTGAGCTTGGACGTGAATGAAAATTACACAAAAACAACGCATCATAGGAAAATTAAAAGCAAACTTATTTGACAAACATTTGATCCAACATCACAGCCAATCAACATCCACCAGGGTCGCAGAGAGTGCAGAATCAATTTCCAATTTCCCTAAGCTTCTTTCATACATCTGACCTACTTAAGACGATATCACCTGAACCATCCAAGCGGAGAACGACTCGGAAAACGGAGTTCCGCTCAAAAATGCCTATTACAATGTTTCCGCGTTTCCTGGGTTCCGTGTAAAATAAAAGCGACCGGTAGCACTCCAGGAGTGCTGGCAGAAGTGGAAACAGCGGCTTAGATTAGATTTTAATGTTGAAACCTCCATGACGCTCAAGACGCGTACCGTGCTGCCGCTTACAATAAAAAAGTATGTATTATCTATATTGACAGATTTCTAACAATGTGCTGGATGCCCTAGTAATTTTGCTCCACGCCTCAACAAAAAAAAAATTCAAAAATCGAATGCGATTCGTTCGTTAGTGATGGGCGACTTCGACTAATTTGCTGATTCGAGTGATTATTCATTACTAATAATTATTATTAGTATTGTTGCGAACTCTTTATCATATTTATATTGTTTATGTTTTTATATACTTTTTTATGGTTTGTCAGTTTGGTTTTGTCTTGCAGTAAAAGAAGGAGTTCAGTTTTGTTGGTGTTTGTCTCATTATAGTTAGATTCCCTGCTCATAAACCCATTAGGCATTAATTATCATACAGTCCACATTTCGTTCGCTTCAGTATTATTCAAAGTCGCCCATCATTATCGTTCGTATTTCAAAATAAGCTCTTAGAGGATCAGTCTGATGTCCTGGTACTTAAACTCTCCCTCCGTCTTACGCCTGATGAGAGTTTAAACATTTTTACCCATCCCAAAAAGTGCTCAGCGCCGCTAAAGAAGATTTCACTTCAAAAAAAAATACTTAGTTAATTTTATTTTATAACTAGCTGTCGCCAGCGACTTCGTCTGCAAAGAATGCGTTTATCGCTATCCCGCGGGAACTACGCAATTTTCCGGGATTAAAAGTGGCCTATGTGCTATTCCACACTTTTCTCTATCTATGTGCTGAATTTCATCCAGATCCGTTGGGCCGTTCTGGCGTGGCGTAACAAACAAACATTCATCCATCCATACTTTCGCATTTATAATATTAGTTAGATTAGAATAGAGTTTGGCGGGTGGTAGGGCCTTGTGCAAGGTCTTACTCGCTAATCCTGCCGCTAAGCAGCAGTGTTTGGACTGCTGTGTTCCGGTGTGGAGAGTAAGACAGCCGGGGAAATTACGGGCACAAGAGGCATTTCATCTTAGCCCTCTAGGTTGGCAACGCATCTGCAATCCCTCCAGGGTTGCGGGTGTCTATAGGCAGTAGTGATCGCTTACCATCAGGTGACCCACTTGCTCGTTTGCCTTCCTATTCACATAAATAAAATAAAAAAAATGATTTCTTTTTTACAAAATATATTCAAGCATCGCGACGCAAGCCACATAGCAGAAGAGATGGAGCGAAGACGCCTCATCGCCTCGTCTCTACAGTGTGGCCTGCGCCTTATCAAAAGATAAGTCGCACTGAAAGACCAACTAATTTTTAGGGTTCCGTACCCAAAGGATATAAACGGGACCCTATTACTAAGACTTCGCTATCCGTCCGTCCGTCTGTCACCAGGCTGTATCTCAAGAACCGTAATAGCTAGACAGTTGAAATTTTCACAAATTGTGTATTTCTGTTGTCGCTATAACAAAAAATACTAAAAACAAATTAATGATATGATTATTATCTGAATCTGAATGATAATAATTAAGGGGGGCTCCCTCCCATGCAAAAAACGTGATATTTTAGCCCTTTTTCATGGCTACCACTCGCCGAGCTAGATCTCAAGAACCGTAATAGCTAGACAGTTGAAATTTGCCCAAATTATATATTTTTACTGTGGCTATTACAGACTCCTTGCGCCGCTCTCCTTCATTTTCTTATAATTTTTAATGTTGACTTTTGACATGTCTTGTCATGATTACACTATTGAACTTTTGTCAAGAAATACGTGTTTACTTATTTAAACGAAAATAAATTCCCGTATCCTATTGGTACCTTCTATTGGACATAGTGGCTAACAAATACTTAAATCAAAATAATAATAATTAAGGGGGCTCCCATACAACAGAATAGTTGTTAACGTTTTCTGCTATGTATCTCATGAACCGTGATAGCAAAGAGGTTGAAATTTTCACAGATGTTGTATTTTTGTTGCCACAATAATAACTAATAATAATAATAAATACAAAAATTAAATAAAAATAATATTTAAGGGGGGCTTCTATACAGCAAAAGTATTTTTTTTACCGTTTTTTTGCTTTTTCTGGTAAGGAACCCTTCGTGCGCGAGTCCGACTCGCACTTGGCCGGTTTTTTATGCATTGATATTTATGCAGTCCGCGAGCGAGCTCTTAGAATTCCGTTCGGCTTTATCTTGCTATCTCACTCACTCTCATACTCATACATATTCAATGTAATTTTTAATGTAATATTTCCCTTTTGACTGATAGGTATTAATTTTATGTGTATTTAATTAATGTGCGAGTGTTTTGGTTTTGTACTGTAAAACTTGCATGTGTTTTTATCAATAAATAAATAAAATAAATAAATAGATTTGACACTTGAATCAGCAGATTAGGTGCCCGAAACCCGAACGGCAATCTAAGAGTTCACGGACTGTACAATGAGTAAGGTCAATTTTGAAACAGCGCCTTTAAAATTTTGATTAAGTACAATACAATACAATACAAATACTCTTTATTAGGTACCTACTGTTAATTAGGAATTTCCTATAAAAAAAAAAACAAACACAAGCATAGGCATAGAGCCAGCTAGACTAGCCACGTAGTTCATGCGTCATGTGTCAAAAAAATTGCATTTTAGTATAATTTTGGCCCTTCTTTGAAATATCTGTGATTTTCTGGCCCGCCATGAAAAAAGTTTGCCCACCACTGGCATAGAGTGTGAATAATTTCCTATGTAAATAAAATATTTTTTAAGCCACAATACATGGCGGACGCTTTAAGAGCTTTTGTAAAAAATACCGCTAAAGCTCTCTCTTAACCAGCACGAATTTACGATGTGCACAGGCTGAATTTAGTGCCTCGATAGAACAAGAGTAATTGCAGGGTTAAATGCGCTTGCACATTCCTTGGGAAACTTAAAAACTTAATGTATCTGTGCACGTTTTGGGGACGTTATGAAAAAAACCGGCCAAGTGCGAGTCGAGCTCACTCACCGAGGGTTCCGCACAAATTTGCCATCTTACTGATATTATAAATGCGAAAGTATGGATGGATAGATGGATGGATGTTTGTTTGTTACTCAATCACGCCAGAACGGCTCAACGGATCTGGATGAAATTCGGCACATAGATAGAGAAAAGTCTGAAATAGCACATAGGCTACAATTACTAAGCAAACTGTATGCAGTGTGAGGTCATTTTATATTTGGTTACTTACATAGCAGGCATAAAAATTTACGGTTTTTGAATTTTTTTCCTTTATCTTTATCTTTATACCTCCACGCGTTCCTGAGAAAAAGGGTCTTGACAGACGTACGGACGGACGGACGGATGGACAACAAAGTATCCTATAAGGGTTCCATTTTTTCATCACCATCGTCTTCATTGACAGTTCATGTATGGGCTGACAATTGGCATCGGAATCAGCTAGCTGTCACATTCATACAAGAACTGTCAAAATGAACACGATGGCGATTACGAGCGATACGTAATAAGCTTGCAGGTGTACCCAAAACCAACGAGCATGTATAAAGATTAATGAGTGTGGATGAAGTGAAAGAGGTATGTCAGGATCGTTAGTTAGCAAGTGGAACAAAGTGGTCTCTGCCTACTCCTGTGGGAAAGAGGCGTGACTGTATGTATGTACTCTTTGCAAGTATTTTGAATGATACACTTTTTTAATTTTTGATATTCTCGGCTTTTGGTAGCTAAATAGCGCATTAAAGTATGTTTATTCGTAGCCTGGTATCCATAAAACAAGCTTTGCTTAATTTGGGACTAGGCGGATTGGTGTAAATTTTGCCAGGATATTTTATTTATTCGTACACTAGCTGTTGCCAGCGACTTTGTCTGTAAATAATTTGTTTATCGCTATCCCGCGGGAACTACGCAATTTTCCGGGATAAAAAGTGGCCTATGTGCTATTCCAGACTTATCTCTATCTATGTGCCGAATTTCATCCATATCCGTTGGGCCGTTCTGGCGTGATTGAGTAACAAACAAACATCCATCAATCCATCCATCCATTCATACTTTCGCATTTATAATATTAGTTAGATTAGATTAGATTTTCCATGAGCCGACAATCAACTTTTCACAGCTGTATCGATAAAATAAACTCCCAAAACCGAATAAAATTGTACTTTTAAACGCATGGACGAGTGATTCTCGCTTCAACAGTCAATCGTGTTAGCGTTTCAGTTAAATTCAAAACCGACACGATATCCGTTGTTTGTTTCAGAGGAATAGTTTTTGAAACCATCGCACGCGTGCACGGTATTTTTTGCAACTAGTCGGGATTGTTCATAAGTGGATTAGGTACGTAGCTAATATTTTGCTGACACATTCACTTTTGTGCAGTTATTATTTCGCTTTGGAAACATTCCCAGTAACATTGGAAATATTCCCAGAAATATTGGTACTATTGGGAATTTACTAAACTTTAAAGCCCTGATTTTTTTATTTTCATTATAATTGTAAAGCCATATAAATCCCTTGTTCAAAATTACGCAAAATAGTCTAAGTAAATTACTGGTATTCATTCATTTAATTTATTATAAGTATTATTTTGTATTTATTGTAGTTTTAGTTTTTAATAGTCATGTCTGTGTTTTTTTTGTTTTTGTTGTTCCTTTTCTATAAAATTGTGTGTATGCTCTTATATTTGTGTGTCTTGCAAAATGAATATTATGTCTTCTTTCTTTCTTTCTTTATTTTATTGTACACAATGCACTATAGTTGTACTTTTTGAAAGCAAATAAAGAAACTGAAACTGATAGAAATTTCCCAGTAATGGAAATATTAGTGCAGCCCATCACTGGTGTCTCTCTGTTACTTTTGCAATTTTCTTTCGTGTCTTTGGCCTAAGATTTCACTTCTCCGTTGACATAGTAATACCAGACGTCGTCGTCAGTTTGCTCTTCAACATTACCCGAAGGATACACGATTGCTAGCTTGCCACGTTCCCACGACAAAACTGTCAAACGGATCGGGTACGGTCTAAATGTTAATAAAAGTATTTCACTGGAGGTATTTGTATTTCGTCGAAAGCTGGTTGACATTGACATTGATCTCACGCAAAAAATATTCCACAAATCGTTGAAAACGAGGGGAGCTTTAGTTGCCAAAATGTTTCTGTGGCTGTTTTATTTTTGTCGTAAAAATAGGTTTTGCCTTTTTACCTAGAACAGTGTGTTTTATGTTTGTCTCGTGCTCCGAGTCTTGAATTGTGGAACGGTAAACGACAGATTATGATTTACAGGATTTTCGCGACCAAAAATTTCAGTTGCCAGGTTCACAGATAAAAATAGTGAAGCAGAAAATAGTTCTCTTGCTTCTCCTATTAAATAAACTTTAAATGCGCACAGAGTCACGCAACGAGCTATGGAGAGTATGCTGGAAAATTCTATGCACAAAACAATGCGGAAAACGAAAATTTACCCCAAAAACTAAAGTCACCAACATAGCTTGAAAAACAATTATACTGTACCTAAATAAAAGTTGAAATGGGCAGGCCACATCGTCCGTGGCACAGATAAGCATTGAAAGAGAAAAGTTCTCAAGCGCAACCACGAACTGGAAGACGCAGCGTTGGCAGGCCTCCCACTAGTTAGACCGATAACATCGCGAGAGTTGTGGGAAACCCATGCTGGTGATAAGTTGTCGTTCCTTGTGGCGTACAAAAGAGGTCATTGGTCAACAGTAGACGTCTTCCGGCTGATGATGATGGTGATGATACAATGCAATACAAATACTCTTTTCACACCTCTCATTTAGACAAGTAAACTTTGCTCCCTGTCGAGAGGGATCAAAGTGCAACTTTTCTGTTCAAGGCTTTTCTAAGTAATCGCATAGTAACAAGGTCACGTGACAGTTAGTAATAGATAGAAAAATTCGAACGCTTACTCACCTGCTATGGGTGGTGTAGGGGTATAGCACGCGTCACGGAATGACGAGGACCCGGGTTCGATTCCCGGCCATAGCTTTACTTTTCGGATTTTTCTATGTGTTCTAATTTTCAGTGTCGTTTAGAAATTAAATTTCTAACGGTAAAACCGTAAAAGTAAACATAAAAATTAAGAAAAAAAAATTTCTTGATTCATTTGATATTTCCTATCATTTGAAAAACAGCGCCATCTCTCGTCCCTGGTGAGCAGTAGATGTTCCACGGGAGTTTGTAATTGTGTCGTACAGACACATCATTCAAATAGATGAAGCTTCGCGACAAATAATCGCATAGTAACAAGGTCACGTGACAGTTAGTAATAGATAGAAAAATTCGAACGCTTACTCACCTGCTATGGGTGGTGTAGCGGTATAGCACGCGTCACGGAATGACGAGGACCCGGGTTCGATTCCCGGCCATAGCTTTACTTTTCGGATTTTTCTATGTGTTCTAATTTTCAGTGTCGTTTAGAAATTTGCTTTTCTAAGTGTTTTTTTTTTGAAAAAGCAATTTTTTGAAGTTGATAATTGTAAAACCACGCCATTTTCTATGCTGGTAACTCATTAATTATATTTAGAATTCTATTTTCAAGTTTTTTGATGTTCGGTGTGAAAAGTTGTATGAGCCACTCGGGAGCAAAATTATTTTCATCTTGGGCGTTAACACTTGAATCCCTCTTTACGCTCCGGATTCTACTTTAGAATCCCTCGCTGCATTCTGGATTCAATGTAGCGCCCTCGCCGTAAATACATCATTTTGCTCCCTTGTGACACAAATAACTATTATCGAACACCACAAATCAATACAGAACAATACGGAACAAAGAAGTCAAAGAACAAAATAAAATGATGAGTGATGTGATGATTTTAAATGTACGCGTGTAGGTATTTACCAGCAGGCTCGGCAATAAACTAGCATTGCTCCAGTGCGGTTGTTTCCTTGATTATTTGGATACTTTCCATAGTGACGAAGGTGATGATGGTGATGACATTGACGGTAATGATGATGATGATTTGAAGTGAGTTGATACTCGCTCGTAGAACTGACAACCGTTGGGGGAGAAAAATTCTCGAGTGGCGACCACGATCCGGAAGACGCAGTGTTGGCAGGCCTCCCACTAGGTGGACTGACGACATCGTGAAAGTTGCGGGAAACCGGTGCATGCAGGTGGCGAGTTGTCGTTCATTATGGTGTGCTAAGAGGCCTTTGTTCAACAGTGGACGTCTTCAAGCTGATGATGAATATGCATACTTCTCATGATGACGAAGGTGATGATGTTGTTGTTGATGATAACGAGGCTTAAGGCATACCTCTGAGGACATGAACGGAGACTGCAGACGCAGCAACATCGGCGAGCGAGCAACTGTAGTTGCCCGAGTCTTGTCGGTTGGCGTTGGCGATGTAGAGGCGCGAGAGGGCGCCGTTCGTGGTTGCCTCCGTTTTCACGCTGAGGACAAATAACAGTAAATGAAAGAACGAACAAATATTCAAAGCGAGTGCGTCTGTTTTGCATGAGTTTTTTCGGGTACAGGGGCCTTGCCGTGACACCTTAGTGCGATTAAAATTCCGACTCAGTTCAGGTTTTAGCTGTCATTTTTAGTATGGATCTGACTGCGAGCAAACCTAGACTGAATCGGTGCATCGGCTTGAGAGCTATAATACCACAGACAGATACACACACTTATAACACCCCTCTTTGTAACTCGGGGGTTAAAACAAAGTCCAGGTGTACCAGTTGCTTCTCTTCCCTTGCAAATGGTAAAAGCCCGTGGAGGGTGGGCGATAATCTTAGGTATCATGCTATGAGTAAAGGCGATGCTATATTTTGATTCCCTTTTTTTATATATTAAAACCGACAAACGGGCATGCGGTGCACCTGATGGTAAGCGATCACCGCAGCCCATGGACAACCACAGCACCATTGGGACTGCCAGCGCGTTGCCGGCCATGCAAGAAGTGGTACACTCGCCTCTTAAAGGTACCCATGTCGTAGCCAGTTGGAAAAACCCCAGCCGCCAGCCCATTCCAAATTTTACACGTACGGGGCAAGAAAGACCGTTTAAATCGTACGGTGTTGGAGCACCATCCATCGAGGTGACGTGAAAGGGCGGGAGTCACTGCAGTTTTGATCTTCTTAGCCTTAGTAGGAACATCAAATTTTTCCACCTAATACGCCTCCAATCTTGCCAAATATGACCCATCTTTACCCTAGGATCTATCTACCCCGTACTTAAGGGAAAAGACGTGGTAAATATGTAGGTAAGTATATGCACGTATGTATGAGAACCGAAGCCTTCGCCCTGAGGAAGCCGTTACACCCAGCAATTATCGTCTCTGACGTTGTTATTAAATCTCTACCCATTTGGATCAAAAGGAACGAAAATGTCAATCATTTTGTAGGCTTAATTATCTTTGATCCCTTGGTACTGAGCTAACCTTCTATGGTCGTTTCCGCTTTTCTATCTATAGACCATTCTAATCCATTTTAAACCTTTTGTAAACAAACAATTATCATCATCATTTCCGGCCCACATACGTCCCACTTCTGGGCACAGCCTCTCAAAATGAGAGGGCTTGGGCTGTAATTCCCACGCGGGCCCAGTGCGGATTGGGAACTTCACACACACCATTGAATTGCTGCAAGCCTTTTAGGCTCTAGACTCTAGAGTCTAGAGCGTACCAAAGAAATATACATGACGTACATGCAAACATAGGTAAACAAAAGAATCCTTAATTTCGGTTCAACTGTGGAACAGACCTTTTTTGCCATGGTTAGTTTCTTGTTTATTATATTTATTTACGTTGGAAAATTACCTAAACATGATAAAGCATTATTTTTGCTCCCACTAATAAATACCACAAAACCACTAATATAATAGGTATATCACTGAAAGATAGAATAAGGAATAGTGTGATAAGGGAACGTGCTGGTGTGAAAGAAGATATAGTGACTAGGATAGAAAAAAGTATGCTTAGTTGGTTTGGTCACGTAGAGAGGATGGATGAAAGAAGATTAACTAAACAGATTTATATGGGGAGTGTAAATGGGTGCGTTGGGAGGGGAAGGCCTAGGCGGACGTTCCGTGATCAAATTGGGGACGTTTCTGAGAAAGGCCAGGTCAAGAGTACCCGAAACCGACGAGCATGTATGAAAAGATTGATGAATGTGGATGAAGCGAAAGAGGTATATCAGGATCGTAGCAAGTGGAACAAAGTAGTCTCTGCCTACCCCTGTGGGAAAGAGGCGTGACGATATGTAAGTATGTACTAATAAATATTTAGAAAATCTTTTTCTAACTTTGGTGACAAAACTCTTTAATTATTCCCTTAAATTATCTACGTACGTCTATATCAGCTATAATCAATATGAAAATAAATAATGCAGGACTGATTTATTGCCAAGCTCTATCGTAAATAACCGTCTTTGCTGAGAAGATTGTGCCGCAAAAAACTTGGCAGACAGTCAATAGAAATAACATAAAATAATTTCCTTAAGCACTAAGTAATCTAACTAAATTCAGAAATAATAAATCAAAAATACTTCATCATTAACGAACCTATATTGAGAAAACACAATTTAACGACCTATGTCATAACAAGGGCAGGTATAATATTACAAGTCAGTATGAGATATACGAATATAAAATAAAAGATACCTATACGAATATAAAATAATTCTGAGATTTTCGTTAGGGCTGATAAATCTGCTTTGGCATCTTTTAATACCTAATAATGAATAAATATCTTTGTCTAAAATAGAAAATTTCACTTAATGGAAATAAAAGTCCTAAATAATGCACTTTGCATTCAACTTGACTTTTCCCCGACACAATTATTGATATATTTCAAATTTCAACGATTTCACAAAAAAACCATGACAAATTATATTTACATTAAAGAAAGAAAGAAAGAAAGAAGAAAGACTGCTATGCTGGTTAAATCGCTCGCCAAGAACGTCACTGCTAGTGCTAGCCCGTTGCCCGTCAAATGGTGTCCATGAAGAAGCCCATATATTATACCTATTGTTTTTAGATTAGATTATTCATGTACACAGTTAAACAATAAACATTAATATTACTGTTAAAAAAAAAAAAAAAAAAAAAAGAAGAAAGAAAGAAAAAGGTTTATTTGGTGCAATATAAAACAAAAACCGTACAAAAATAACCATAAAATGAAAACACACACCAAAAAGGTTGCCGCTCAGCATGTGTCAGACAAAGGCACCTTTGTCTGACGCTGGTTTTCAGGGCAACCAAATTAACCCTTCCTCGTAAATCACTCTAACTATTAAGTAGTTAAAACCGCATGCAAACCGATTCAGTAGTTTTGAGTTTATACGAACAGACGACGAAGAAATTCGATTTACAATTATGAAGTGATTTCATAATTTCGTCAGTAAAAATTGCCTGTACCAGTGTTCCAATGCTGAGTAATAGCCTTCTCCCATTCTCTTCCACAACCATTACACCCTTTTTATACTATTATCAGATTACTGCTTAGTTGACGAACATTACTGTTTAATTCATTTATTCATTTTATTGTGAGAAAATACCTAAAGACATGGCACTGAATACGATTGAATTGAAGCAAAAATCAGTAAAAATAATCAGCTCTAATACTACGGACTAAACCTCTCAATATTTTAAAACTTAATTACTCTTCTGAAGCTTCTCAATTACCTTAAATAATTACATAAAACAGAACCTAAATTCATCAAATTATGATCATAAAAACCGTACGTCCAACAACCACTACGGCTAAAGAGGTCAAAAATTCTAAATTATATTTACCCACTTGGCCACCCCTGGCTGCCCTCGGGTTCACTTTGACCGCGACCTGACAGCCAGGGGTAGGCAAGACGTAAACATGCCTTTACGACTGTATTGACTTATTGACAGCGCAAAGGAGATACTAAAATGTTGTTTACCCCTGCGGCGAGCAGGTTTATACCTGGACTGCTAATAAAAACGGCCTTAGCCCGGAGAGGGCTTTAGAAGATTCCAGATTTGTATCAATAAAGCCTACCTAAGGTATTTTCATTCTACATGTCCTATTTGGTAAACAAAATTCTAACCTCAAAACGTCTCATGTTTGCTATTTTTTAAGTAGGTATTTCACCGTAAATAAAGGAACTGGAGAGAAAATATCAGCAAAATTATGTAGAAAATATTGCCTCAGGTTTATTTGATGACATAATACACCTTATTCTTTACAAAAATTTGCACATTGAGGTTAGAATTTTGTTTACCATAATATTGATGATTATAATAATAATAAGGTTTAATGGGGGTTTGTTAAGTACTCTTTCACGGAAAAAGCACTGAACTACTTCAGTCTTCTTCATTTACACTGCATAAAATAACACCCATGCAACATGTCTATAAAATTAGTGACTGAGATTGCGGGAACTTGGAAAATCGGGATTAATGATGTAGTCTATGTATTAGCTATACCACAGAGAGCTATATTACGTGACTAAATGCATCTAAATCATTCTAGCCGTTCTAGCGTGAAAGAGTAACAAACATACACAAAGACATGCAAGCATACAAAATTGAAACATTGAATTTGCAGTTCGTAACATACACATACATAAATCACTATAATCCCTTACAGGGTAGACAGAGCCTAAGGTATTAAGACCTAAAGGCCACCTTTATCAAGATGTGCGTATAGATGGAAAAGGGAATCAACATAGTGATGGGTTGCTGGCCGCATCGTCTATACTAGGTATAGCATGATTCCTAAGATTTTCGCCCATTCCCTCGATGGGATTTTACCATCTCCGCGAGAAGAGAAGCAATTGGCAAATTCTATGTTTTTTCTTTGCTCCCGTACCGCCTGGTAGGACCTAGTTCGTAATATTTACCTATAAATTATAACAGTCCTTAAGTAAAAAGGCTTATAACCCCTTAAAATTTACTCAGCGCTAAAAGAGAAATTATGTCCCTAAAGAAAGCCTACAGCAAGTTAAATTCCCTGACAGGGTTAATTAAATGCTGAAAACAGATAAATCAGGGGATGTTTTATACCTCATTCGATTTCGGTATATCTTACTGTTGAAATGTTAAGCATCTTAAGAGGCTAAACGAACCCGGCTTCCATACACTTACAGATGTTTTAATTTAATTTTAAGTATTTTTTCTCAAACGTGCTCGGAAATTTTCACAATATCACGAAATGAAGACATGAATTATCTTGTTTATGGCTCCCTCCCTACATTACTTCTTGGCCTAGGCATGCGAAAGTTTGTGACGATATGATATGAGTGAGATTTGATTAAAGGTGCCCAGCTATGTTTAATTATTAACGATACGCAAATAAAGTGACATTAAAACAATTTTATTTTGCGGCTCCCAGATTATTGTACTGTACTATTCGCTAGGTAAGAAATAGTTGACCAGACGCAATATAATGTTATTATGGTTTCTCATTCTAAATTAAATCCTACTAATATTATAAATGCGAAATTTTGTGACGATGTGAGGATGTGACGATGTGACGATGTGAGTGAGTGAGTGTGTTTGTTTGTTCCTTTTTCACGCTGACACGGCCAGACGGATTTGAATAAAATTTGGAACAAACTTAGCTGATACCCTATATCCGATATCCCGGAAAATTTGCATAGTTCTCGCTGGACACCGATAAACACGTCACGGATCATAGTTGCCTTGAGCCGCAACGTAAATAATTATTACAAAATATACTGTCAACATAGTTCTTAAGTCTAATTTCACGCGATAGTAAAATATACGAAACAAAATAACAAAATCAACTGGTAATAGTTACGAGTAGCCGAACGAGAATACAATGCACTGACAAGTTATTGTAAACATGTCGGGAACACCCTGACTGGAAATACGCGAGTAACTTAATTTCAGATTCGATAGTTACATTGTGTACGGCCGACCAAATTTTAGCGGTCTTTCATACAACTTCCTATGATATGAAGGCGAACTTTTAATTTGACAGCCACTTCTTATAGACATTATATTTTATAACGTGCAGATGGCAGACCAGGGGCCTTACCATGACGTCCTAATTCCGACGCAGTTCAAGTTTTAGCTGTCACTTTTAGTATGAATCTGACAGCGAGCGGACCTAAACTGAAACGCATTAAGACGTCATGGTACGGCCCCTGGGGCCTTACCATGACGTCCTAATTCTGACTCAGTTCAAGTTTTAGCTGTCACTTTTAGTATGAATCTGACAGCGAGCGGACCTAAACTGAAACGCATTAAGACGTCATGGCACGGCCCCTGGGGTCTTACCATGACGTCCTAATTCTGACTCAGTTCAAGTTTTAGCTGTCACGTTTAGTATGAATCTGACAGCGAGTGGACCTAAACTGAAACACATTAAGACGTCATGGTAAGGCCCCTGATTATTTGGCAGATAGTACCTTGTGAAAAGTACGCCTGTTTTACAACTTGAACACTAAATTACTCTCATGAATACCTTAACACAAAATAACTAAAAACTTCCCGTTTGTGCGTCCCACCGGCATCGCATCAACTCTTAAAGTAATTTGTATGACCCCTAATAAATCTTGAACGCAATCCAAACACAAAATGAAGGCAGTTAGCACACCATAAATTTAATTTTAGATAAGTTAAATGAACAGCGAAATTTAACAATACAAACTGTTTGTTCAGCTTCGAATATAAAGCGGTTATTATAATTATCTTTGGGGATCTTAACAAGAAACTAAAATGGGGTGTTACAGCGAGTGTCGTTGCTATGCGGTCATGCTTGCCACTTGTAACATGTTTTATACTGACTACATGTTGCCCGAGAACTTGTCCGGAATCCGGCCAACGGAACCATTTTACATGATAGCGTACTCATAAGAGGTTTACTACAATTGCCATTTCTTATTTGGAGGAGCGGTGTCTCCTGATAAAAGCAATCTAATTTGCTTAACCCTTAATAGGGCACTGGCCATATACTTACCACTTCGATCTTTCTTCGATCCTAGAAATTTGCAATTTTGTTAAATCCAACATCACTTTTTTCGCTCAAGCAAAAGATCACTTTACCCGGCCGCATAACTTAAGATACCAAAACAGATTAGCACTGCCAACCTCCAGCCTAAAAATATTCCATTCCGGACCACACGCAATGTGTATAAAAATTTATAATAAAATTCCGAACTTCATCCAAAATATAAAAGACATTAAACATTTTAAAAATACACTACATAAATACTTGTTGGAGAAATCTTACTACACCCTTTGCGAATTTTTTGAAGATTCTTGTTGAATTCAAATTCAAGTTATATGTATAGGTATTAATAGTTTAATTAATATTAGTTTATAGTTAATATTGTTACTAATATTGTTAATAATTATAATAATTATTTAAACATAATTAGCAGTGCCCTTACAGGGTTTGATCTTGTACCCTCTTGTATCAAAGCTAATAAAATGTTTGTCTTGTCTTGTCTTGTCTAGGCCACAGATTAAATACTTATTCTGCGTTTTGTTACTTTTCTGAATGCACAGATAACTGTTCAATTACAAAAAAAATATTGGCAACACTGGGAAGTGTCAAGTATTGTGTTTTTTACTTGATAAGCAAAAAATTCAAAAATCGAGCAATTTTTTTGGTGTTTGATTAATATTTATAGTCAGTGTGTTCTAGCAAGATTCCGGTAAATGGTTTTTATTGTTTTCTCGTAGTAATAGATTATTTTACCTATGCAATGACGTGTTACAAATTTTGAATATACCTTTTCGCGGTTTAGAAATAAAGTTTAAAGTTGGTGGTAAATATTTTACCATTGCCCGGTACGGTTTCAAAATTACGGAATGGTTTTTATTTTTTCATTTTTATTTTCTTTTTTTCAGTCATTATGTGTATAAAAAAGAAGCTTAACGTTATTGACATCCAAGAAATACTGGAAAGTGATCTTTCTACTCTTGAAAGTGACTCAGGTGATGATGTATGGGGTACCTACATTACTAATTTTTCATTGATACTTATAATTTCGACAACCAAGATTTTGACAAAATTTTTGAGTTCAGAGGTTTATGGCGCGGACTGTACTGTACTGGGGAAGATTTTATAGTGGGCGACAATGCGGTGATAGCAAAAAACACCCCTCAAAACGCTTCAGATACTGATGAACATGTAAGAAAAAATTGTATAATACTAATAATAATTGTATAACTCTAATATTGTCTGAAGACCGGTCTCCAGACAATATTTCGCAGTTAGTCGTGTTTTAAAAGCTTTCATTCTGCACCCAGAGATGGTACACTCGAGCCTCACCATACGAAGACAGTATTGCCTCATGCAGCACTAACGGGTAAAGGCAAAATAATTACCACTTCCTAAGAACCACCAAGGGCACCGGTCGCATATTTACCACCCTGTTTTTCATGAAAACGGATTTCGTGAATTTTTTTTTTTAAATACATAACATAAATGTTGTTTGTGATAACAATAAATATTATAATCAGATGCTTAAATTCTTTTTTTCTAAAATTCATACCTCTGCCCTATTAAGGGTTAATAGGAGGCTCCAACTTTAACATTGTTTGTAACTGTATAAAAAAACAAATAAACTTTTTCTTTTGATTATGTTTTCATCTATTATTAGTCGAGTAAGTATGTTTGGGTCCGTTACGAATTCATTAGACGGGTCTTTCCACAATATGCAAAATAAGTGTATCAGCGGTCCTTCTGTGCTCTAACTAAGCCCACCTAGTTCAGGGCCCCGTAGAGCTAGGGGCCCGTGGCAGTTAGTTGTCCTGCCACCGTATTAAAATATGGGTACATTAATGCCCAGAAATTACCACAAATATGTCACTCGCTTTTTCACACGAAAAATCCAAAAAAGTGATGCGGCGTATTTAATTGAACATGACATCAAAACGCAAAAGTAGCGGAACATTTTGGTACTTCGTCGCAGAATGCCAAAACACTAGTAGGTACTGTATGAAATGTTTAAAATTACCTAGTGACAAGGCACTAAAGTGTTCACGTACTTTCTCAATTCTGCGACCATTCTAAATGCAAGACAATTAAACGAACTTGTCCACTTAGCAGTTAAACTTTTAGAAAGTACACAAAGCTAGGAAAATCCGTCTCACTAGGTCAGGCTATAGGAAATCGGACGAGAGAAAAACAAAACAAAATCGCCGAGTTTGATAGCTCATTTCGAATTTCGCGCTAGTAGCGAGACTTGACGCGAAGCACACTCCAAGTTTGTGAGTAGTCCTGTGTGCTTAGTGTAAATTGCCGGTGACAAATAAACTAGTTGATCAATCATTGCCACTCTATTAGCGAAATGTCTAGTCTGAACAAAGTTTCCTAATTTTTTTATTACGCGCCTCTTTTCTAAAGAAAGTTAAGTTTAGGTTACTATCAATAAATAAAGAAAGAATCTATACATAATTATAATAAAGCTGAAGAGGGTCGAAAGTCTGTACATGGAAGATATTTTTAAAAAAATAGGCTGGGGATACTTAGAATCGATAACAGAACACGTTTCAACAGTTTTTAGAATTTTTGTCTGTTTATCTGTTTCTCTGTTTCTCTGTTTATCTGTTTGTCTGTATATTTGTGCGCGCATCACGCGAAAACGGCTGAACGGATTTTGTTGGAAACTTTACTACTCTGTTGAGAAAATCACCGGCCAGGTTATAGGCTACTTTTTATCCCGGAAAATCACACAGTTCCCGCAGGATAGCGATGAACATGTCGAAAATCGCAATTGTCTAAAGTCGCAACGTACCTATATAAATATTGCTTCAGTATCATAGAGGTGCACTAAGGAGGGATTTTCAAAATTCGCACGGGATTTAATATCGCTTATTATATAAAAAAAATACCAATTGAATGTCTGAATAGGAGTAATTGCCTTTGCTTTTTTCACGAGAAAAAAGTAAGCGATCATAATTTTGTATTTGGCAGACCAGTAATGTTGCCAACTACAAAATATCCAGCACTCAATGTCAAACTCGCTATTGTTTTATTAGCATTAGAAAAAAATACGATTAGAAAATAACGGCAGTTTTTTTAAATTAATTAGTACAAGCCCCGGCGAAAAAAATAAACTATCAACACATTCCTCTTGTCAAACAAAATACAGAGAACTAATAAAATTATAGACCCAGAAATACGAAATAATATATTATTATAGTCAATCTCCTTCAAGCAAATTAATACCGGCCTAGGTGGGTACTTTGAAAAAAAAAAAACATTTTATCCTGTTGTTTGCGGAGTAGGTAATGTCAAACGATTTGGGTCTCATATTTTACAGATAATCCTACTTCCTACTAATATTATAAATGCGAAAGTTTGTGACGATGTGAGTGAGTGAGTGTGTTCCTTCTTCACGCTAAAACGACTATACGGATTTGGATAAAATTTGAAACGAAGATAGCAGGTAGGTACCCTAGATTAAAACATAGGCTACTTTTTATCTCCGAAAATTGCATAGTTCCCGCGGGATAGCGATAAACATGCAAAGGTCGTAGCTGCCTAGGAGTTGCAACGCAAATAATTATTGCAGAATATAACTAATGTTCTTAAATCTAATTCTACGCAGACGAAGTCGCGGGCAGAAGCTAGTTTTAATATATTTTTTTATGTAACGTTTAGGTTTGTAGGTCTCTGTTACCCACTTGGGTGGCGCGCCCCTCACTTTGAAAATCCCTAAGTTATAGACCAGCGGCTTAAATAAGTCCTCGCCCGCGCTGCACAGGAGCGCGGGGTAGGACGACAAAGGGGGCGGGTAGTGCGCCTGCCGCCCGCACCTCTCTCGGTCCCCGCGAGGACCCATTTAAGCGTTCGGTCTATAGTTTATAATCACTCGAAAGCCAGCCACTAATGTTGAAACATTAAAGAGCAATCATTAATCCATCGCTACAACAATAGCTCGGTATCCATATTATCCCTTTGTTTCCAATGAATCAAACACACGCCCAAGTAGAAAGAACTGGTCCAGCAAACATGTCAGCCGCATCTTTAGCTCCAACAATAGGTTGCAGCCATTGTGAACAGAACAATGGTAAAATATAGAAACTTGCGCGTTTAAGTTTGAAATGTTTGCGATACATCTTCAATTTAAGTTGGGAATTAGAAATGGCCATTCGAGTTGCTGAAGTGTGACGTGGAAAGTTGTTCTGGATGGATGGGCAAATAAAATACGCTGGTAAGTTTCAAATAGGTAATACGGGGTCACTGCTAAGTCATGAATGGTAGTAATGACTACCATTCATATAATTAAAAACTTAAATTGAACTTAATTTAAACTTAATTCATATAATTAAATAATTTTTTGGTAGGTGTAAAGGCAGCAGCACCTTTTTTATACTAATACTAGCTGTTGCCTGCGACTTCGTCTGCAAAGAAAAGAACTAGAAAGATAAAAAGTAGCCTATGTGCTATTCCAGACTTTTCTCTATCTATGTGCCGAATTTCATCCAGATTCGTTGGGCCGTTTTGACGTGATTGAGTAACAAACCAACATCCATCCATCCATACTTTCGCATTTATAATATTAGTTAGATTATTAAGAGGTAAAGTTTGTGAGGGCTATATATCTTTGGATCCACTGAAACGATTAAAAAAATTCTTTTATCAATAAAAATTATACAAAGTAACATTATTTCTGAGTGTCATACATCGGATGCGACTCTACGTGCCCATCGCCTAAATAGCTTAAAACTAAATTTTCTAATTTTAAAATTGGCGTTGTCATTGCAGGCTACAGCTAGTTATTAATAAAACCTTAATGACTAAACTGAGAGGAGGCCTATGCCAAGCAGTGGGACGTTGGATTATGATGATGACTAAACGATCTTTGAGGTCATCCTATTTACATAATACTAGCTGTTGTCCGCGACTCCGTCTGCGCGGAATTGGCTTATCGTTATCCCGTGAGAACTGTGCGATTATCCGGGATAATAACTATTCTAATCCTAAGTCTTCGGGACTGAAATTATTTGAAATATTATAAACGGGATGTGAACCGCGATTACCTTTATTGAGCTCCCGATATTTCGATACAGTTGCATGCATCACTAAAGCTAATCAATCAATAAAGGTAATCGCGGTTCACATCCCGTTTCCCGTTCGAATGAACTTAACCGTGAATCATTAAAAACTCTTACTGAAATTATTTCTATACAAAATTCTAACTAAATCGGTTTAAACATAAGAAGGTACTTAACAGAAATTTTACGTAGGTAGAGGAGTTAAGTAAAGGTTAAAATTCCTTTGCAAGTCACAATATAATAATGTCGATAAGACAGGCTGTCAACTTGAAAGTTCAACTTTAGCGACATTTTTATGGAAGTTGGATTAAAAGTGGTAGACCCTTATTTGGGCGACCGTACGAAAATATTAGAAAAACGCTATTTTCTCGAAAACAAAATTGTCGCTAACGGTTTTCATGTGACACGAAAACCAACACCCTGTAGATTCTGAAAACAAAAGAGCAATGTCTATTGTAATACCTGATACCGCCTCTCTTGGTGTCGTAGTTGAGGAGTCTGGAACCGTGCTTCCAGTTGACCTGCCTGGCTGGCTGTGGGACCTTGCTGACGATGCAACGGAGCTCGATGATGGAGCCCTCTTTGTAGAACTTGTCTTGCAGCGGGCGGCCTCTTTCGTCTATGATCTCCACTTTTGGTACTGGGGACAAGAGTTTTTGTTAATAAAAGCCAAACACAATAGCGTGTAATTAGAAGCCTATGTCCAGCAGTGGACTAGGCTGATGAAGATGATGATATGAATATATTGTACTTTCAAGTCATCATCATCATAATTACGTCCCATAGCTGTTCAGGTCTCCCAGTATCGTGGTAATGAACTTTTCTAACAACCTTTTCCTGACCGAAAAGCTGATGTCAATTCACAACAACCGAAAACCAGTGTATTAGCTTTCTCGAGCTCACCTTGAAAAAGAACCACTGATTAGTCCAAAACTCGACGGGAATATGTCAAATAAAAATACGCTTTTGACCCGTGTATCCCATTTTGATTATGGCTGTGTTTCACGGTAGTCTATCAAAAAGTGTACGTGAAATCTTTCTCAGTCAATATGTGTATTTAATACTCCTTATGATAAGGTTAATAGCTCAGTAAGCCAATGCCTAAGTGCCACCTCACACAGAGGAACGTGTAAATTGGATCCCCTCTAGGATTAGGCCACTTATGACGGCCTGGCCACAACTACGCGCTACTAACTAATACATTACGCGTATTGCTAGTAAAACGGTATATAACAAGCATATCGGGCGAGCAATGAACTCGTTCTACTTGAATTATCGCGAGCCTCTTAATAGTGTTCTGACCTGCAAAGTAACAATGCAAATATAGACTGTTTTCTTATGTCGTTTCCAGTGAGTGGGAGAAAGGAATGAGTTGTTGCTAAAGGGATTATAATGTCAATAGTTTTTAGAATGGGATGGTAAGTTTTTCTCCCGACGAAAAAAGAGTTTGACGTCGATGTTTCTGTCTATCGCATCGTACCTCTCGAACAGATGGACCGATTTCGAAGCGGTTTTTTTAATTCAAAAACCAGTTTCCTTGCAATGTAGTCATACATACATACATACAGTTACGCCTCTTTCCCATAGGGGTAGGCGGAGACTACTTTGTTCCACTCGCTACACGATTCTGACATACCTCTTTCGCTCTTTCTTTGTAGTCATGTACGGTAAAAATCGCTCCAGCAGTTTAAAGAGCATCAGTTCTTTTCCAAAATGATGTAAAGAAAGAGAGAAAGAAGACATTTATTCATTTTGCAAGACACACATATATGAGAGCATACACACAATTTTAAAGAAAATAAACAACAAAAACAAAAACAAAAAACACAGACATGAAAATAAGATCATCAGCGTTGTGTGTCTCCGCAAAAGTGAAACGGTCGCTGGCTCAGCACTACGCTGAGGTGTTAGACATCTGCAGCACATGCATGCATGTAAGGCATTTTAGCGTAAAATTTTATCATTTTAACTACTATTTCCGTATGATTACTCTATTGGTTTGGGGGCCTTTAAAAATGTTAATTTAATGTTATCGGTTTATGCATGCACTAGGGATGCGGCTAGGGATTGCAATCCGGAAAACCGGATCCGGTAATCCGGTGGATCCGGCATCATTCAACCTACACCGGATCCGGTACCAATGTGCCGGATCCGGCGCTAGCAATTTTTGACAAAATAATAGATCTGTTGCATGAGTAGGTACTTTAAATGTGCGTGGTGTTCATTCATGCACAATGCAATAGTTTCTTTTTTTTTTTATTTAAGAGTTAGGCTCTTGTCGGTGGAGTAATCGCCACTCCGCTCGGTCCTCATTTGATAGTTAATAGTTAGGATTCTCAAATACTTTAATAATTGTGAATATTGTGATTTCATCTCAGTAAATTACGTATAACGTAAGGTTAATTATATTAGGTTTTGTATTGTAAAGTTACTTAGGTAGGTACTAAAATAATTGATATATCTGTGAAAGTGGAATCTAGGAAAACTGAGCTGAGCTACTCGCTTCGTTTCACCGTTAAAATTTTTCTAGTTACCTAGACTACTAGATTTTTGTTTGTTTGTTCGTTGTTCAATCTTAACATTGGATCGAAAATAAAGTTGATTTTATATCTATACATATTATATATATAAAACAAAGACGGGTTTGTTACAACACTTATAACTCGAGATCGGCTGAATCAATTTTCATGGTTATTGTTTCGTTGGATTTGTCTCCGCCCTGAATAGCAGAATACATTTTAAAAACAATGAAAACTTGACGAATACATAATTATGAAAATGAATCATTATTTCTTTAATTATGTTCCTTTGTTTCGTACCTGTCAAACATTTGTTTTCCTTCTGTCATCCTGTCAAATACTGTGATTGACATTTATGCATGCGTTCAGAAATGTATTTTGTGTAAACTATTTAAAAAGGGTGAATAAACTTTTGTCTGTATTTTTTTTAATCAATTAAAAAGGTTGAAAAGTGTATTAAGCAGATTTGAATAGAAGTTCCTCAGATATTTATGCGTGCGTTCAGAAATAATGACAAATGGTTAACATTTACGCGTGCGTTCATAACTATATTTTTCGTAAATTAAAGTTTCTATTTTCGAAAACAATTTCTAAGATTTATTATTTAAGTTATAGAAAGCGTAAATGTCTTTTTATGTTGTCTATGATTTTCTAAGATATATTACAAAGGTTAAAAAGTGCAGTATCCAAAGTAGTAGTCTATGATCTAAACTATTGTCAATCAATGTCTATGTCACGAAAGTTCAGCTACTGTTATATTTGTTTGTTTTGTGTGGTTTTGTGCGAGTACATATTCAGTATTAGTATTAGTAACAATGCCACGTCCTAAATTAGTTCAGCTAAAAGGTAACACGACATTCATTGACTGTTAGGCGGTACGAAGTTCGCCGGGCCAGCTAGTACATATATATAAAAGAAAGTCGTGAGTTACACTATTTATAACTCGAGAACGGCTAATCCGATTTGGCTGAAAATTGGTGGGGAGGTAGCTGCTGAGAACCAGGGATAGGTAACAGGATACTTTTTTTTTCATTGTTGTCTCTCTAATAATGTGGCTGCTATAGATACTTACCCGAAATTTGGGACGGAGGCAGCATGTCGGTAGGCTACGTTAGTAAAAAAAATGTTTATCAAAGGGCTGGATTAAGGTGGATTTGGGACTCGTGAATTTATAGGAAAGTCCTTGGCTTTTTGTACCAGATACGTGAAATTCGGCAGGGAGTTAAGTTTATGGGTAGGAGATGTCAATTACGGACACATGCGACATGTGGCCCCAACTCCCCAAGTGACTTGATATTACAGATTCTTGATAAACAATACAACAGATATAATATTCCTTGAGGATCACAGAGTACAGGGGCACTATATAAATGTATTTTTGAATTTCTCACGGGATCGAACATGAATACTAAATATTTGTAAACTATATTTCTTGAGGATCACATTGGTGCTTTGAGAAAAAAAATACGGGATAGAAAATAAGAGATCGGTAAATTTCCTTTAAAGTTGCTCTATCACTAGACCTGTTATAAAAAACCTGTTATTAGATACATTTATACTCGAAAATTTCTTAGTTAATTGAAGATAAATTAAGTCTATGCGGACGAAGTCGCGGGTAAAAGCTAGTATATAATGTTTTATTTTTTATGAACCACCTATTATAAGTATTAGGTAAAATGACACTTGATTAACTTACTAACAGTTCATTTTGAACCGAAAAGCGGAAATCATCCTGATTTGATCGCTCCGGCCGGATCCAGTCGGATCCGGCCGGATCGACGGGAATCCGGCCGGATCCGACCGGATTGAAAATGACGCCGGATTGCAATCCCTAACGCCGGCTGTAAACCAATTTCGATGTTATTCTATTCCACGGAATAACATTTCAAACGGGTACGTATTAAAATGCATAAAGTTTAAAATGTATAATGGGTTAAAATACATAATGGCTCAAAATATTATATAATGCGATTTATTCAGAAAATTGCGAATTAACAGAATTGCTATATACTAAACCTAAACCAATCTATAGATTACGCTATAAAAAAAACATATACCTAATAGTTTCACAGAAAATGGCATTATACATTTTGAACTATTATGAATTTTAACCCATTATACATTTTAAACTTTATATATTCTGATCCGCTCCCATTTCAAACGTTGCTCCCATATTTTTTTATGAAAACCTGGGGCCTTACCATGACGTCCTAATTCCGACTCAGTTCAAGTTTTAGCTGTCACTTTTAGTATGAATCTGACAGCGAGCGAACTTAAACTGAATCGCATTAAGGGGTCATAGTAAGACCCCTGTTTTGTTAAAATTTTGGTTTTCATTTGAAGTCTATATAGTACTCCTGGCCGAATCCGGCTTTAGCGACTACTAGTAGTCGGTTAATACTCCAGTTTTAACAAGAAATATTTATACAATGTGATAATATCACAACAGTAGAAATCTCCGTAGCAAATATACATACCTACAGCTCGTAAAGAGACCGATTTCTGTGTTGCCCCTCGGACGTTTTGGCAACGCATATAACGTTGAGCTTGGCATAGTATCGCGGGAACATAATAAGAGATATACGGTGCGTTGTATCGTTTTCTCATGCATGCAAATGATATCGTAACGTTGATATAAAATATGCAACTATTATGCTTCGGCGCGGGATTCTTTTACTTTTATAGACTTTATGAGGCGTCGTGCTGTTTTTGTGGTGTGGCTCACATCATAAAGTGTATGTTCATTACTGTACACATCAGTGGCGTGGCGTCAAGTATATCAGAAGGCAAGCCGAAGGGAAATTAACTAGCCTTTTCCTCTAATTCTGCACAATAAATTGCCCAAATGCCTTAAAATAGGCAAGCCGGTGGGAATCGAGTTCTATGGATGCTACGCCACTGGTACACATAAACACTAAATTATTGAAGTGAAAACTTCTTTAGAGGCGCTGAGCACTTTTTGGAATAGGTAAATCGCGTCAGGCGTAAGACGGAGGGAGAGTTTAAGTACCAGGATATCAGGTCCTTTAAGAGCTTATTTGGAAATACAAATGAATTGCGTTCGATTTTTGAAGTGTTTTTTGTTGAGTCGTGGAGCAAAAGTACTAGGGCATCAGCAGTATCAGCACATTGTTAGAGGTCTGTCAATATAGATAATAGTTACGTTAGGTTTTTTTTGTAAGCGTACAGTATGCGTCTTGAGCGTTATGGAGGTAACAACATTGAAATCTAATCTAAGCTGCTGTTTGTTTAACACCACGCATTAATCGAGTAATCATTACGGACATAAAAAATAATTCAATTTATGCCAAAAATGCATTACATCGTTTTGGATAATAGCTATGATACTCTTCTAATTTTAACAAAGGCTAAGAACCACCGCAAGGAAACTGACTTTCGAATAAAAAAAAATGCGTACAAATCGGTCTACCCGTTTGAGTGCTACGATGTCACACACACACAGACGTCGACATCAAACTTAAAACCTTCTTATAACACTCCTTTGTGTGCCCTCTTTTTCCGTCAATATTGGTCTTCACCTGGGATATTAGAGCAAGATATGGTATAGTTGCCGGCAAACATCTCGAGCAAGAACGACGTGGAAGGGGTAAGTTCGCGCATGTACTTTTATACCAAAGAGACGCTAAATTCACTTCTGCGCATTCAAGGTCATGCTCAAGATGTTTTCCGGCAACTATATTAGAGTAAGATATGGTATTGACGAAGATTTTTACAGTGATGGCCGTAGGAACAAGCAAGCTTGTCTAAGAAACCATTGTCACCCAACAACGCCAACATAAAACAAGTTCCGACGTAATTAAGTCTTGTTCCAAGGGCAAAAGTCGAAGCCATTTTTCAGCCAATGACTTGCTTTAAAAACTTCTCCAATTTTCCACCAGTAATAACTTTATTAAGAGCCCTAGCAAAAGGGCGGTACCGCAACTTTGTTTGTTTACCCGCAAACCTATCTGAAACTAGTAAAGCAGCGCTCGTATAAAAAACAGTTATGTTGTTTGTACCAAATACGAAGGAAAAAGGTTGCGATGCGATAAACGTAAAAGTAAACGATATAAGCCCATTTTGTCGTGATAAGGAAATTATTTGTGAAACAGTGAGTGAAATGGTCGGTCGGAGAGTGCTGGAGGAATAACTTGGTGGCTTAAACGGCTGAATGATTAGATGAATCATGCCTGTTATTAAAAAAAGAAGGTAGTTGTCATCATTATAATAACAAACTTAAGCCGAATTTACATTATGCAACTAATTTCGTGCAACTAGCATTGCACTGCGGCGTTTGGTTAATCACTTTTGAAGCGTTAGGTTATCGGCCGAGCGATGTAATGCCAGTTGCACGAAATTAGTTGCATAATGTAAATTCGGTTTTATAGGCTAAAGGTAACAAAAGGGAATAATGTATTTAGATATTTGAGCTAGGAAATATGTATACCTGTTCCTCAATTGTATAACGACTTACAAAACTAATTGAAATAAATATCCAGGCTAAGATTGCAAATACAATTTTGAACCCATTTGGATAACTTTGAAGTGAAAACTTTTGTTCAAAGAAAATAAGTATTTTTGGCGAAAAAAATTATAGAAGATTACAAAACCGGCTTACAGCCAAAAGACTTGCCAGCTCAATATTTCTAATTAAAACTTAAAGGCCTTTTTGGAGGAATCAAGCAAATGCTAATCGCAAAACACCAAAACAACTTGGGTAGAGGTAATCATAGATACTGAAGCGGATAGTAATGAGTGGACTGTATTAGAAATATCGTTGAGAATAATGGATCGCAAGGAAAAGCAGGTCCTCAGCTCAGGACTAGTTTATTGACACTGACAAGAGTTCAAAAAAAAGTAAGATTCAAAAAGCAAAAACAATCAAAAATATACATAAAAAGTAGGTATCAAAAAGGTAAAGAGTTCGCAACAGATACTAAGTTTTAAAATAAAACTGTTGCCAAATTGTTTAATAAATTTTATTATGATACTTAACACTAAGTGTCTTATTGTAAGTCTTATTGTAAAAAACCGGCCAAGTGCGAGTTGGACCCGCGCACCGAGGGTTCCGTACAAATTCGACAAGTGAATATAAAATCCAGTGTTAAAAGAGCCTTACTCTTATGTGCAATTTATATTGGTTACCTAACTTACATAGACAGACAGATAAACATATGAAAGTTTTAGTATTTGTTGTTATAGCCGTAACAGAAATACGTCATTTATTTTATTATCACGTGTGAAAATTTCAACTGTCTAACTGTCACGGTTCATGTGATACAGCCTGGTGTTAAGCAGACGGACAGTGGGGTTTTAGTATCTAATAAGGTCCCGTTTTTACCCTGTGGGTACGTAACCCTAAAAAAAGACATATTTACGTACATTTTATTTCTTTGTTTACAGGCTCAATCTTTGGAACAAGTGAATCGATTTAAAAAATGCTTTCACAAATACAGCTGCATGTTTTTATAAGATAACTAGCTGTTGCCAGCGACTTTGTCCGCAAAGAATTCATTTATCGCTATCCCGCGGGAACTACGCAATTTTCCGGGATAAAAAGTAGCCTATGTGCTATTCCAGACTTTTCTTTATCTATGTGCCGAATTTCATCCAGATCCGTTGGGCCGTTCTAGCGTGATTGAGTAACAAACAAACATCCATCCATCCATCCATCTATCTATCCATCCATACTTTCGCATTTAAAATATTAGTTAGATTATAATATTAGTTAGACTAGCTTCTGCCCGCGACTTCGTCTGTAAAGAATTGTACATATTTATAAACCTTCCTTGAATCACTCTATCTATAAAAAAACGCTTCAAAATCCGTTGCTTGGTTTTAAAGGTTTAAGCATACCTACACATACACATAGGGACGGACAGATAGCGGAAAACGACTTTGCTGTATACTATGACTAGCTTCTACCCGCGACTTCGTCTGCGTATTATACATACAAACCTTCTTCTCAGATCACTCTATCTATTAAAAAAACCGCATCAAAATCCGTTCCGTAGTTTTAAAGATATAAGCATACATAGGTACGGACAGACAGACAGCGGAAAACGACTTTGTTGTATACTATGATATACTAGCGATATACCCGCTCATAGTGTTGGCCCAACGTCAGCCAACCTTAATGGCGCGATTAAATGTAAGTGCCATAGAGTAGACTACCTAATAAAGAGGAAATGTCATGTAATATATTAGATAAAATTAAGCCAAGCCGAAATTGGCAATTACTGCATTCTGATTGGCCTGCCAAAGGTCAAGCAGGTCACTAGAGTTGAGCAAGCAGCTATTATGATCAATATGGATAGTAACCCTCTTATTCATAAACGCTCTGCTTCTGCTAAATTAGTAATCGTTTGTCCTTATCTGTGATAGGTAAATGTCAAAGTAACAGATAAGGACAAACGATTGCTAAGTTAGCAGAAGCCTAATAGAGCGTCTATGAATACCTTAAGGGGGTTAATGTGTAGTCGTTGTGTAAAATTGGAGACATTTTGAAAAAAGGTCAGGTCAAGAGTACTCCAAACCAACGAGCATGTATGAAGAGATTGATGAATGTAGATGAAGCAAGAGAGATGTGTCAGGATCGTAGCAAGTGGAACAAAGTGGTCTCTGCCTACCCCTGTGGGAAAGAGGCGTGACGGTATCTATATACGTACCTATGTAATATTGGTAAAAACCAGAAAGTAAATATATGATCAAAATTCTAATTATTGAACTAAAATAACTTTCTTCTGTGTAGAAAATGAAAGAAAAACAATCACCAATTATTATTCTCAGTATCGTGTGTTGACAAAGTCATATGTGTTGCCAACATTTTATAGTCCTTTATTACCAGTCTAATTGGTTATTTCTTCTAGGGTAAGAGCATACGTATTTAATGTATGATCGTCCATTCTGTTGGCCCATCTAGAAGAGTCATACACACCGTAGGAAACAAAAGTATCTCCTGTGGGCACTACGAGTCAGCAAACTTAAGGTTTATTTAAATGGGCCGAAAGTTGACCAGGCGTCCCACAATGTAGACTTGACTTAAAAATATTGACTATAAACCCTTAACTTTTGCCATGTCCACAAGAGAGACGCAAAAAAAATGTGTATGCTCCAGAAACAGAAACTTACCAACAACGGTAAGATGCACTCTCCTCACGAGCGGCGGATGTGTCGATATCTGACATTCGTAGAATCCCTCGTCTCTTTCACTCACGTACTGTATGAGCAAGCGCCAGTCATTTGGATGTTCGAAGGCGAGTGAATAACGCGAATCCGCTGAGTAGGTGTGACGGCCGAAGGAGAGAAGATGGAGTTCTTCATCACGACGTTTGACCCAGGATATCTGGAAAGAGAGTCGAGATAAGCTTGCTGGCATTGGGAGAAAGTCGAGTGGCAGATGGGTGGCCGTTTCTCCATGCAAACATATAAGTTTCCCCTGGTATGGTTAGTGTCTAACTCGCTCGCAATCGCTATCGTGTTCATTTTGACAGTTCATGTATGGGCTGACAATTGGCATCGGAATCAGCTAGCTGTCACATTCATACAAGAACTGTCAAAATGAACACGATGGCGATTGCGAGCGAGTTAGACAATACGCCTACTGTTTCCTCCCTGCAGAATCACATTACAACAAATATTTTTTAACACACACCATGATTTCAATTTTATTCCAGTTTTCATTATTTACGAAACTAGAGACCTTTGAAAATCCAAAATTTTCTGGTATTCAATGCCATAATTCAGACGTCATCATTTTAACAAACAAAATAAACGAAAGGAAATCATAGAGGCATAGCTAAAAGTCCTTCTTATATTAGAAGAACTGAAAAAATGGTCAGTTTTTAATTTGTTTAATCAGTTTTGAATCTGTGAAGTTTTGGAATCGGCAGCATCAGCTACTCCTGGTGATCGGTACAATTAGGGATCCCTTTGGCAACCTATTTTACAGATAAATATTGCTAATACAGAAACTTACAGTTTTCTCTCCCAAATCGTGGACCCTGCAGTGCAGATGTACGCGACTGCCAAGTTGCGCTGTCACGTTGTTGGTCGACGCATCATCCTCGAAGATGGGCAGAGGATCCGTCGTCGTGGTGGAGACATCCTCATCTGTCTCCTCGTATTCCACCGTGAACGCTTCATGCCAGAACGGGGCGTTGATGATTTTCTTGTCTGGGTTGAAATCTGTTGACAAAACATTAATTCAAGCCAGGCTTTCCACAGATTACGCGAAGACCACGATTTGTATTAAAGAGTCATACACACCGTAAGAAACAAAAGCTGTCTCTCCTGTGGGCATAAAATTAGCGACTCCGAGTCGGCAAACTTAAGGTTTATTTAAATGGGCCAAAAGTTGGCCAGGCGTCCCACACGCCGATCTAGACTTGACTTAAAAATATTGACTACTAGCTTCTGCCCGCGACTTCGTCCGCGTAGAATTAGCAATTGACATGTTTATCGCTATCTCTCGGGAACTGTGCAATTTTCCGGGATAAAAAGTAGCCTATGTTTCAATCTAGGGTACCAGCTATCTTCGTTCCAAATTTTATCCAAATCCGTCCAGTCGTTTTAGCGTGAAGAAGGAACAAACATACACACTCACTCACTCACATCGTCACATCATCACATCATCACAAACTTTCGCATTTATAATATTAAGTAGAATAGACCCTTCATTTTTGCCATGTCCACAGGAGAGACGCGAACAAAAAAATTTGTATGACCCTGAACCCAATCGCGCCGAATTTTTACCACTTACTGTGACGCCACAACCGAAATTTAATAACGGGAAATCCAAACCGATTCAAAAACACCGATGCCCCTGCCACGCTACGACTCAACTGGAGCCGCCGCCCTTCGAAATAGAAAGAAGAAGAAAGAAAGAAAGAAGAAATTTAGGTATTCATTTTGCAAGACACACAAAAAAAATACCAAAAAAATGATCTCGAATTTTCAAAGTGTATGTAATAAACCCCCGCGCTTGGTCGGGATTCAGACACGAAAAGTATTTGCGAGGTCTGGTATATTTAGATAGAAGTGGGTTTTTCCAATCTTGAGACCAGAACCATTTGAACACAACCTGAGATCTGCTCTTACTTGGTACTGGGTAGGTCTGAACAAGGATGGACAGACGATCTGGTGAAGATCCTGGGAAGTCAGAACCGATCGTCGTGGAGATCCCTAGGGGAATCCTATGTTCAGCAGTGGACGTCTTTTGGATGTTAAGATGATGATGATGATGATCAGGGGCCTTACCATGACGTCCCAATGCGATTCAGTTTAGGTTCGCTCGCTGTCAGAACCATGCTAAAAAATGACAAACCTGAACTGAGTCGGAATTAAGAGGTCATGGTAAGGCCCCAAGCTATGATGTGCGGATTGGAAGAAAGAAAGAGAGAATGAAGACTTTTATTCATTTTTCAAGACACAAATATAAGAGCATTCCCACAACTTTATAGAAAACAAACAACAAAAGACTCACAACATGAAAATTAGATCATCAGCGTTGTGTGTCTTCGCAAAAGTGAAACGAAATGAGTGTGGACTAAAAGCGTTATTGCTTCAACTGTACCGTTCTAACACGACGACTAATTAATTTCTGTAAATTGTGTTAAAATACACAAACGCCAGTTAGATACAGAATAAAATGAGCAATTTATAATTACCGTTTCGAGTTTGATTAATGTGTTGATTGGACTCAAATGAAGCGTCGCGCATTAAATTTGTGTTCCAATGATTTTTGCGTTCATTAAATATGCTCTAATTTATGTAGGTACTCATGTTTCGGGATACCTAAGTAGCTAATATGATGAAATGTTAATATTAATTTGTTTTTTTTTTATTAAAACGTAATTTATTACCGTGGTTAATATTCTCCCTGATGTAACGTAAATTAGAATTAAAATGATGGGTGGCTTGAAAAACGTTTACAATACATAAGTACCTACTTAACGTTATAAGAACATGCTTCTTTTGCCTGAAAATTTATCGAGTTCCCAAATCACAAATATTATACTGTAAGTTTCATACGGGCTTAAATTTTAACAACTGATAATAATAATGTAATAATAATAATGGACCGCGCAACAAACGAAAAAGAGGAAGACCAAGAGAAAGATGGATAGACGAAATAAATAATTATTTATTTATTTATTTATTTGTAAGCCTTTTTATTCCAAATTCGCTACAATTTCGGTAAGTACATGTTGTTGTTGTCATTGTCGTGTTTGTTGTTTTTTTTTTTTTTTTTGTTTATTAAATTGTCGCGAAATTCGGCGTGCCTCATGGCATAGGCCTCCTCCGTGTATTGGAGGGTTTGGGCTATAGTTCCCACGCGCGCCCATTGCGGATTGGGAACTTAACACACACCATTGAATTTCTTCGCAGATGTGTGCAGGTTTCCTCACGATGTTTTCCTTCACCGAAAAGCTCATGGCAAATTACAAATGTAATTTTCGCACATAAATTCCGAAAACTCAGAGGTGCGAGCCCGGGATTTGAACCCACGACGCTCTGCTTTAGAGGCCACAGGTCAAACCACTTGGCTACCACGGCCGACGAAATAAATAAAATAGCAGGCAAAGATAGGATTACGAAAGCAAACGATAGAGATACATGGATAAATATGGAGGAGGCCTTTACTCGTAGAGAGGTCCTTAATAAAGATTAAACACGAAGATATTTTATTTTTATTTTTATAGGAATGTTTAAATTAAATTAATAGTTATGCATGTTAAATGAAATTTATATTGTAAACAAATTTTTATTAAGGAAATAAATGAGGCTTATTATTATTATTAATAATAATGTATACAGACATTATGTCAGGGCCAGCATTATGCTGAGGTGGGACCATTTCGTGATGCATGTTCTTATGTTTTTTACTTCTTTTTTTCTTTTCTTTTGTTTTTGTAATGCTAGCATGAATAAATGTTTTCTTTCTTTCTTTCTTTTCTTTCAATATTGGGTAAACTTTATTTTTTCTTACTAATTTATTTAGCAAGCAATCTGTCACACAATAGACCTAAGACAGACTTTAAAAAGTGAATTACACTTCAATAATAAAAGTTACTTACAAAATATAACATTCTCACATGATTTGTATGATCGGTTAGCTACATCTGGATAAAATAGAATGTTCTTAATTTACACACTATATTTAGCACCAATAGCTTCTGACGATAAAATTTTCATCGTAAATCCGTCACGCTTTTTGCTTTTCTTATCCGTTTTAAAAATTATTTAATGATCCTGGATATTCACTTATTTTAATACAATATCTATTCACCTTTAGATCAAAGCCATAAATAACATACTTACATTAATGTCATAATTTATTAATTAATTACGCTTTCACACCTTAACCACCACTATACACTGTGTTGCAATTATTATATATTTCAAATTCATAGTTAATATCCAAATTGAAATATCATGGTCAGAAGCAGAAGCGACGCAGATTCAGAATATTATCAGCATATTTCTTGACTAGCAAAATTTACAGTGAGTTCAAATACATTTTTCACATCTTAACGGCAGCTAAAATTCAATAAAATTGGAATGCGGCATATTAAATCAAGTCTAAAGTGGGTGACAGACGTGCGAGTAATTTTGCATAGTTACGGCTCTAGGTACAACTTTGCTCGCCTGTGTGTCAGTCTCAGTACGTTTTTAGGGTTCCGCGCCCAATGGGTAAAAACGGGACCCTATCACTAAGACTTCGCTGTACGTCCGTCTGTCACCAGGCTGTATCTCAAGAACCGAAATAGACTACTACTACTAGACATTTGAAATTTTCACAGATTGTGTATTTCTGTTCCCGCTATAACAACAAATATTAAAAATAAAATAATAATAATTAAGGGGGGCTCCCATACAAAAACCGTGATATTTTAGCCCGTTTTGCATGGCTAGGTACTACTCGCCGAGCTAGATCTCAAGAACCGTAATTTTATAGCTAGACAGTTGAAATTTGCACAGATTATGTATTTTTATTGTGGCTACAACAACAAATACTGAAATCAAAATAATAATAATAATTAAGGGGGGCTCCCATACGACAGAGTACTTCTGGTACGCAACCCTTCATGCGCGAGTCGGAATCGCACTTGGCCGGTTTTTAGACTCACAGGCGAGTAAAGTCCTCGACCCATAAGTACGCGAACTTATTCGCCCGTCTGTCGGTGTCTTAAGATACCAAAGTATCTACAGTGGTATCCATAGTCTTTTCGAGGAGTACCAAAGAAGCTTGGAAGCGAAAACGTCCACTGCTGGATATAACATTTCTACGACGATCAGTTTTCTACTGCCCATAGCTAAAGCGTTCACGAGATCTTTACTAGATGACCGTCCATTTTGCGGGAGGCGTTCCCTCATTCGCATCATTCCCTCACTCGCATTCCGTTACGCAGTCGCCATTCCAGAATCTTACGGCCACACCGGCTGTCTGTTTCACTAGCAATTAAAGTGAAGTGAAGTGAAGTGAAGTGAAGTGAAGTTATAGTAACAGCAAGTGAGGTAACTAGGTAGTCTATATAGGGAGTTGTGAGTGGAAGTAGGTGAGGGAATTTGCAGGCCTTAATGTGTCGCTCAAGTGTGCTGGGCTGAGTATGAGTACAAAGGTACAACGTAAAGAACAATCTTTCAAAATAGATCAACATTCAGTCAGAAGCCGTTATGGCCGTATAAGTGAAGATTGGCACAGTTCTTTTAAAACACAATCCCTCATAATAAATAAAATCTTCCCGGTAATAAAACAGCCTTTAGCCAAGTTCGATCTTAAATCGAGAGAAATCAAAGACGGATTTATGTTCTGCGCCGGATTACCGTAGAAGCATCGGAAATTCCGATATATGAGCATTAGAGGAGTGGGATTTATAAAGCGAGCGGTCGAAACAAGAGCTTGGCTCTTACGGACTCGGGCTTATAGGGACGGATGACAAAATAATGGCTTTTAGAGTACCGTAGTAGTACCAGAAACGTCGAGCACCCATGAGTACTATTATTATATCCTTGAAAGTCGAGGTATTATTTAACCATTTGATTGTTCGGTAATTAGCCATAATTATCATAATTAAGATACGGTGTGGCTGACCAATCAGAGCACTGTGGGCTCTGCTTTGAAGTAGTCAAGCGCGTTAAACCACAACAACATTATATTATTCCGGCTCGTGAACTGTAATCTTTTTACAATTTGTACTAGAGTAACAATACTAATTTAATTATTAACGACACGCAAATAAAGTTGCATTAAAACAATTTTATTTTGCGGCTCCCAGATTATTGTACTGTACTATTTGCTAGGTAACAAATAGTTGACCAGACGCAATATAATGTTACTAGCTGGTTGCCAGCGACTTCATCTGCAAAGAATTCGTTTATCGCTATCCCGCGGGAACTTCACAATTTTCCGGGATAAAAAGTAGCTGTGCTATTCCAGACTTTTCTCTATCTATGTGCCGAATTTCATCCAGATCCGTTGAGCCGTTCTGGCGTGATTGAGTAGGTAACAAACAAATCCATCCAACCATCCATCCATCCATCCATCCATACTTTCGCATTTATAATATTAATTTCTAAACGACACTGAAAATTAGAACACATAGAAAAATCCGAAAAGTAAAGCTATGGCCGGGAATCGAACCCGGGTCCTCGTCATTCCGTGACGCGTGCTATACCCCTACACCACCCATAGCAGGTGAGTAAGCCTCCGAATTTTTCTATCTGTTGCCAACTGTCACGTGACCATGTTACTATGCGAATATTTGTCGCTAAGCGTCATCTGTTTGAATGATGTATCTGTACGACACAATTACAAACTCCCGTGGAACATGTACTGCTCACCAGGGACGAGAGAAGGCGCTGTTTTTCAAATGATAGGAAATATCAAATTAATCAAGAAATTTACTTCTTGATTTTTAATGTTTACTTTTTACGTTTTACCGTTAGAAATTCAATTTCTAAACGACACTGAAAATTAGAACACATAGAAAAATCCGAAAAGTGAAGCTATGGCCGGGAATCGAACCCGGGTCCTCGTCATTCCGTGACGCGTGCTATACCCCTACACCACCCATAGCAGGTGATATTTCCTATCATTTGAAAAACAGCGCCTTCTCTCGTCCCTGGTGAGCAGTACATGTTCCACGGGAGTTTGTAATTGTGTCGTACAGATACATCATTCAAACAGATGACGCTTAGCGACAAATATTCGCATAGTAACATGGTCACGTGACAGTTGGCAACAGATAGAAAAATTCGGAGGCTTACTCACCTGCTATGGGTGGTGTAGGGGTATAGCACGCGTCACGGAATGACGAGGACCCGGGTTCGATTCCCGGCCATAGCTTTACTTTTCGGATTTTTCTATGTGTTCTAATTTTCAGTGTCGTTTAGAAATTGAATTTCTAACGGTAAAACGTAAAAAGTAAACATTAAAAATCAAGAAGTAAATTTCTTGATTAATTTGATATTTTATAATATTAGTTAGATTATGGTTTCTCATTCTAAATTAAATCCTACTAATATTATAAATGCGAAATTTTGTGACGATGTGACGATCTGAGTGAGTGAGTGTGTATGTTTGTTCCTTCTTCACGCTAAAACGACTGCACGGATTTGGATAAAATTTGGGACGAAGATAGCTGGTACCCTAGATTAAAACATAGGCTACTTTTTATCCCGGAAAATTGCGTAGTTCCCGCGGGATAACGATAAACATGTTAAATCATTGCTAATTCTACGCGGACGAAGTCGCGGGCAGAAGCTAGTGAAGTATACTTCTACGCATATGGCGGCTCGTGTTACGGTTGCTCCGGTGACTACATAAAGCTATTTAATTCACTTTAGAATCAGAAAATTCCTCAGAAAAAAAAAAACATTTTCTAAGCCTCGTTTTGGTCGGTATCTGCGGTGCCTCACCTGTTATCTGCGGCGCGATGACACATAAGGTCCTCGTGAGCAGCGAGCTAAAGACCAGCAGCCCAGCTGGCGTCATGGTGTCAGCCTCTCGACTCCATAGACTCATCTGTTCAGCCCTCGGTCCTGGAACAAGGCAGGTGAAACTTAAGAACCTTTCTATTAAACTGGCTAAGTTTAGTGGGATGGTAGGGTTTGTTGCGACCGGCTTACTCGCTAATTCTGCCGCTAACATACATGCATACATACATACATAAGTAAATCACGTCTTTTCAACTTACAGGGTAGATAGGCCAACAAGACCAAATGCCACGCTTAGCATGATTGTGGTATAGGTGGAAAGGGGAATCCAAATAGTGGGTTGGATTTTCATCCATTCCCTCGATGGGCTTTTACCATCTAGATGCAACTGGGTTATTCTATGTTATGTGTTTTTATTAAACAGACTGATTGACAGACTGGAATTGCAGGATCTAGTGCAAAGTCCGTCCGTCCAAATTGCACCACCGTCTTACTCACAAATTCTGCCGTCAAGCCAGTGGAATTACTGAGACATGAGGTTCTCCATGTAAGCCCTCGAAGTTGGCAACTAGGGTAGTGCTTACCATCAGGTAACCCCACTTGCTCGTTTGCCTTTCTTGTCGAAAACAAAACTAGCCCAAGAACACCGGCGTAGCTAAGAACGTATATAACGTTATCTTGACTGACTGACTCATCGGTGTCCAGCTTAAACTCTTCGTCCCATAAAGCTGATTTAACACCATATCTCTCTGCAGTGCTTGCATGTCATGTTCTGGCATCGATGGTAATACGATCAGGAATGACTGACACGAGAACAAAAGAAAAATAAAATTTCAGTTTCACGTAGTTTCGTAAATTCGCTTCATATTTCGAAAAGGCAAGTTTCAGCATGCCCGCCTCGGAGTCCGCATAAATTTTCATATTTTAATCTAATCTAAATTCAGATTGAAACTAGTCCAATCAAGTTATATCAAAATGGACGGTACCTATATTTGTATTAGAATGTTTGCAGTTAAACTTTTCTCACTCCGGTACGTTGGTAGTGGCTGGTAATTTAATTTAGTTGAGTTATGAACCACTGGCTTATTACTTTCTACGGAGTTTGTGTTTCGATTTGTAATGTGTATTTAGAAGTTTTTGAAGAGATACTTAGTGTGACGATACATAGTATAACTATACTTAATTAAAGAAATTAAAAGCCCACGCATAATCCAGTAATCATACATAAATAAAAAAAATAAAAATTTGCTTGAAAAGCTCATGGTAAATTTTAAATTCCGAAAAACTCAGAAGTGCGAGCCTGGGCCGAACCCACGACCCTCAGCCCAAACTAAACGAGGAGGCACAAAGCCAAACACAAAATAAACGATCTAGTTATAATGAAGTTAGGCGATACTCTGAAAGTTTTTTTTTGTCTTTTGAAACAAAATACTTATTAACAAGTAGTTCAAACATGACTCCACCACACAAAATGGTGTTTAAAACTCGTACAAGTACAAAATTACCTCCCGTCAGAATTAACACTAGTTTTCCAATAATTGTTCACCGTGCTTCATTTCACACGAGTCCATTTGTAGCCAACTTATGGAGTGCTGGCATTTTAACTGTATGAGAGAACGAGAGAAGTATGTGTTTTATTGAGGAAATTTGAAATCACGGACAGTGAATTGTCTTCGTACCTTTTTTTCTGGGCTAATTGCATGCTTTGAAAAAAAAACGTGGGACTACTAGTTCCGACCGAAGACACGGATAATAGCACAAAGGTTAACGTTTCAGAGACGGGGTCATTATTTGAGGTGAAAGAAAAATGTTACCGACATGAATAAAAACACATTTTGATAGGTATGGCCTGTTTTATCTCGATAAGGTTTTTAATATCATTTGAAAACAAAAAAGCTTAAAAAAAAACAGAATCCCAACTTAAATGGTAACGAAAATGAGCTGGATGACCACGAAAAAGAACATTTTATAATCGTATAATCTGAACGGAAATCCGATCATAACAAGACAACTTAACCAATTATAAAACATGAAGTTCATGCAGAAAAATATTATCAAAATGAAAAATAAAATTAGTATAATTATAATTTATTCAGCAAGTATAATTTATTTGTTTAAATAATTACAAATACGTCAAAAAATACAATGAAATAACAAACAAAAAAAAAAAACAATCAATCAAACAATCCGCCCCGCGTCATACCCGGTGCAAAGGTGCCCATCATACTCGCCGCATTACCACGCTGTACCGCGATGGACAACCTTTACACCAGAAAAGACCCGGAGCGAGGGTCAAAACCTCTCCCACGCAGACGGCGCCCCACTTCCTTCAAAAACCGTAACGCCTCGGAACCCCAACAGCCAGAAGGTAATTTATCTGCGAGTGTAATTATTCAGCAATAGTTTTAGTGATAAAATCCTAAGAAATAATATATATATATATATATATGTAATTGTAACACAATTGAACTGCTGTACAATTACCAAGGTAACATAGTTACTTTATAACTTTTCCTGATTCAGGCATTATAACCATTTATTTTAAAGTGGACCTCAGCGAAGTACCGCCTTAGTCAAACAATCAGGTCTTTGACTTCCAAAGTTAGGTTACCCAGGAAATATTCCCTGGCGTTTTATGCGATACGTTTCTTGCGGCTATTTCTAGATACTCCGAAGCTCGGCGAGTTCGCAAACACGAAAATTTAATCGGAAAGTTTCAACAACATCAAGCATCTGTAACTTGTTAGATAAACTAATCTCAAAAGTTTGCGGGGCAAAGAAACGTTACATGTGAGGAGGGTCGTTTGAAGTTTTGTCAGTTTTTTGAGAAATTTGGGGCGGGGGTGAGATTAACAAATAAATATCTCACATTAATAGGTAGATTTTACTTTGTAGCGACCCCAGCGCCACTATGTCGTCTACATAAACTGCTACGACGCACGAATAGCTAGCGCCAATGACGTCCCAATGTTTTACACATCGCGCCAAAGAAGTTTCATCGCATAAATACAACGTCCAACTTTCCTCCTTCTTCTGTTTCTTCCTTCTCTTTCTAGATCTCTCTATTGTGAATCTCTCCACAATTAAACAGACAAGTATATCCACCACCAGCGACATTAATTCTATACTTTGTTTCATTTGTGACTGAAAAATTATGACGAAACAAGAGTTGCGTGAAAGAAGAATCCGACGAAACGGGAACTGAATCTGTATTCCGTTGGAACCTTTGGCTACGAACTCTAAAACTGGCAGACAAGCGCAATGTTTACTTAGTAAACAAGCCAGAATCATCCCTCCCCCACATCGCCTTTTAATACATCTCGCAGATAAATTACCTCATTGATTTTGTGAACACGCCTCGGGCCCGCACAGCCGTGAAAAGACTCGCAAAAAATAACAAGAGCAGAAGGAAGATTAACAAGCTTCATTAATTATCAAGAGACATTCCAATTTACGCAGAATTAAGATAAAATAACGTATTAAGTATTTGTTTTACGGACCCTGAGAGTCGTGAATGTTATATATGAGCCTTAAATTAAGTCATGGAAATCATTCACAGCGATCTGTTGAAATTAAATTTAGACGATAATGGTCATCTCATTTCACAGATGAAATGCCCAAATTATAGGGGTAAGTCGAGCACGATAAGTAAGTAGATTAAAGAAGAATGCGAACTCTGTAAAAATTATAATTGTTTAGCAATCTAGTCTAGATAAGGTTGACTGTAGGTACCTTACCAGTTTTAGATCCTTCCATTCAAACGAAGAAGGGTGACCAAAGAAACAATCAACTGTCTACTTTAGACTTTAGTTTCTCATCTTTGAGGCACTGTTACCCGTGATTTCGTCTGCAAAGAATGCATTTCTCGCTTCCCGCGGGAACCACGCAATTTTTCGGGATAATTAGTAGCCTTTGCGTTATTCCAGACTGTAATCTATCTCTGCGCCAAATATTATTTATGTCTGTCGAGCCGCTCTGGCGTGAAATATTTACAAACATCCATACTCACAAACCTTCGCATTAGTAATTATTATAATCCTAATATTATTGAGATTATTATCGAACGTTACATTTCAGCCAAGACATCATGACAGAAAGAAATTAGATTGTGATTCTGGGTATAATAAATGCCAGTAAAAAAAACCGTTTTTATATCCCATTATTCACGTCAGATAAATAGGTTTATTATTTTGAAATGTGTATGACTTCTGCTAAAATGATTATCAAAAGGATTCGGGAAAATGAATTCACTGTGCGACATCTCTCTGCGTTATAACCAAAGTTTGTTAGCAAGAGATCGCTTAAGCGATAAGAACACCGATGCCAGTATTTTACCCCGTTTTCATGAGATTTATTTCATACTAGCTTTTTCCCGCGACTTCGTCCGCGTAGACTCATTTATTGACAAATAGCTTTTGCCCGCGGCTTTGCTCGCGTGTACCAGGAGAATTCAATCCCGTTTTTTTCCTGTTCCCGTAAGAATTTCGGGAAATACTCTCTTAATGCTCCCTACACTCCCCAAGGAACCCACTTACCAAATTTCAGCTTTCTACGACCAATATAACGAAAAATCGCGTTTTTCCCGTTCCCGTGGGAATTTTGGAAATTCCGCTCTTAATGCTCCTCTACACTCTCCAAACAACCTAAATGCCGAATTTCAGCGTCCTACAACCAGTAAAACGAAAAGTCCCGTTTTCCAATTTTGGAAAATTATCTTTTACAGCTTCTCTACACTCTTCAAGCAACTTTCATGCCAAGTTTCAGCTTTCTACGACCAGTAAAACGAAAAATCCCGTTTTTCCTGTTCCCGTGGGAATTTCAGGAAATTGTCTCTTAGTGCTTCCCTACACTCATCAAGCATCCAACATGCCAAATTTCAGCTTACGACCTGCAGTATAACAAAAAATCCCGTTTTTTCCCGTTTATGTCCGTCAAAATTTGTATCTAAGTAATCTACATAATTTAGTGTACATTTTACCGAATTTCAAGGCATACGAAGATAGGTATCTTCGCATTAAGTTTGTCGTACTACCTGTAGTCCTTATTGTAGGAAAAACGGGACTTAATCACGCAAATAAAAAGTATTTTTGTAAATACCTCGACGTTTCGGACGCGCCTTTCAGTGCTCTCGAGACCATGGATGCAAAGTCGCGTCCGAAAGTCAAAGTCAAAAGTCAAAGTTATTTATTGCCAGAACATAGTGTGAATAACAGAGATCTTATGAGTAGTGGAATAGAATGTCGAGGAACATCGTGTGTGAAACGTCGAGGTATTTACATAAATACTTTTTATTTACGTGATTAAGTCCCGTTTTTCTTATAATAATATCTGTAAACCACCCACCCCAGTACATTCTTTTCGTTTTATTATATTCAGGCGACTCAAGTATCTCAATATTAATATTACCACGGCTTAACTCGTGAACTCTTTTAACCCCAACGTCTCCGAGTAAATCACAACCAATTAATGTCAAAAGAAACAGTAGCACTGCGGACTAGCAAAAAGCCGAAACAATAAACTCGATATTGCCAGGGATAAATATTCCCCGGGGCAAAAACTGTCCCGGTTTGGACACTTTCCAAATATCAGGGCCTGCCCCTACGGTGCCGGAATGCTAATGTACCCCGGTTTTTCATTAATTTTATTGCATTCACGAGATTAGATTGAGCAGACGTTTGCCTTAAAATTGGAGACTGTTATTATTTATGGACTCTGATCTCACTGGAATTTTGAAATGAATTAATTCTTGTCTGATGACAAGCACTAACACTAGAAAATGAGGAATGTAGAATTGATTGTAATTTAATAGCAAATTATTAACTGTCTTCGGTGCTCCGTAGTCTCGTTTGTCTTCTGAACTTAGCTGCCCTTTTGTGCCCGCTTAATTTGGCATCTATTTATTTATCTTATATCTTCTTTTAAAGCTGTCGTGATAAGAATCTTAACAGCACTAAGAAACCGTGATTTAAAACCTGAAAATTAAACTTTTACTACTAATTGACGTTTTTATATACCTCACTACACTAGCGCCTCTATCTGTGAATTGATACGTAGCCCTCAATCTCTTGTGTTATTATGTTGATATTATGTGTGTTATTATAGGTGTTCATGCAAAACTAGTTTACGAGATACGGAACCCTGAAACTACGTTCATATTTTTATCGTAAAATATTACAATGGCAGCCGAATTTTATTGGAGACAAAGTGTAAAGAACTGCGGAAACTCGTTTTCACAGTTAATGCGATTTTAATGTTTATGGCCTCATGCATTATGACTGATGGTCCATCTTAGAGATGGTGCATATTTACGTTACCAGGTTTTGGTATTTACTTGCAAGTATACCAACCAGGTACCAACCCGATATACTTGCAAGACTTGAAAGTATTTTTCCATTTAAGTATACTGTCCCTTCAAAGTAAGTACTACTACTTCATACACATAAGGTTCAGATTGCGCTTATACGTGAAATAAAATACTTTCAAAGTATTTTACGTCTTGATTGAAATATTTTGAATCTTATCTGTATAAGAACAAGGTTTAAACTTGCAAGGAAGCAAGTATTCCACTTGTTACGTTGGACAGAAAATACTTTGAAAGTATTTTGATACCTGGTTTCTGCACCTGGTATGAGAAGGTGGACGTACTTTTAAGCCCTGGTACGCGATTTAGCAAGTATAACCCATCCCTAGTCTATCTCGCGCGCGACACAGCCTGTCGTGCTAGCCGTGCTGTTATAAGTATTCCTGGCTAATTTTAAGACCGCTTGGGTACTTATAAATAATATACCTAAATAACTAGTAACCTCCTTATGTATGAAGTACATAATAACAGGTTGATTGCAGCTAAATGATGTTTTGTCCGTATCTTACAAAGTTAAACGTCAAAATGCCAGATAAAAACCATTATATGTATATGACTGTATATGTACCTACATAGAGATGCTCATCAGAACAATTAACTTCACTGTGAACTAAAAAAAAAATAGTTTAATGTGGAGTCACTTAATGTTAGAATCTTACTTGGTAATGTATATTGTTTTCTTTGCATAGTGTGTCGTTTGATACTCTGCGAGTCACCTCGTTTTAAGTTAAGCTAGGCTTAACTTGTACTCTGTCACTATCTGTGTGTTTCTGTAATTGGCTCTGTGTTACTACTTTCATTACCTAAATTGACAACATTTCATTTTTATAACACCTGAAAATGTATATATGGTTCGAAAGCATTTTGCCTCCTTATCACTGCAATATGTTTATATAATTTTAATATCGCTTATTATAAAAAATAAAAATTAATTAAAAATATGTCCTAATTTTACCAAAACTACCACAGGATACGTGAAACACCTTTGCCTTTTTCACGAGAAAAAATAAGCGACCACAATTTTGTATATTATGACAACTTCAAAGTACAAGGGGGGCAACTCTGAAATTCTATTTTTGAAGTTCGTTGCATACCTTCTCTCTCACTCTCAAGTTAATGACTATATTAGTATGAGCGGAACAGCACGAAGCGAACCTCGAAAATCGAATATCGGAGAATAAGGCCTGATATTGACAATTTGAAATTGACGTCAGATTTTTTTCTATACAGAAAAGACAAAAGGATAAGTGTCTATTCTGTGATAGTATCGGAGTTACGCCCTTTTAGAATAAGCAAAAATTAATAAATTAATTATAAATTAAATACAAACCCTAGCGAAAAAATTAAACTGTCAGCATGTTCATCTTTTCAAACAGAATACAGAGAACCATTAAAATTATAGGCTCAGAAATATGAAATGTTGTCAATTGTGATAAATGCTGTTGGTTCTCCTTAAATAAATAAATATGATTTCTATGGCTATGAGGAGTTGTTTAAAATCAAACTTACCATGATGTGCTGCTCTATGCTTGTTATCTGCAAGAAAAAAAAAACGTTAGAAGTTACAAACCAAGTCATGCAATTTTACAGATTAATGTCAAAATATTCCTATAAGTAGGTTGATAACAGTTAGGTACCTACATTTTTATTACGGCTCGCTTAAATATCGCCACCGATATAGACAGGTCGTCAATATTATCCCTTAGCCAAACTTCGCGCAGCCAAAGCAAAAAACCGGCCAATACATAAACACCGTCGAAAGCGTTTTCAGCGAATAATATATTTTCGCAAAGCGCCAACTTTGCCCGCCGTGCATTATTTGGAGGCCGTACTATTGAAAGGGAACTTTTAGTTGCGCGCCGCGTTGCGTGATTTTTCGTTTTGTATGAGTTTTAGATGCATTAGTTTTGTAGAGTTGAAAGTTGCCGCAAAAATGTAGTTTTTATCAATGCCTTAATATTGAAAACGAGGTGAACAGACCAGCAGGCTTATTACGTAGCTCGCTCGCAATCGCCATCGTGTTCATTTTGACAGTTCTTGTATGAATGTGACAGCGAGCTGATTCCGATGCCAATTGTCAGCCCATACATGGACTGTCAAAATGAAGACGATGGTGATCGCGAGCGAGTTACGTAATAAGCTACCTGGTTAAAGTCGCGGTTTCATAGTGGATGCATGCCGCTTCTGACCGAGGCAACTGGAGGTCTATTTGGACTTATATGTAGAGATCACTTTTCAGCGATAAGATCGCCTATTTCTTTATGTTTATTCACTGTAGGTAGTGATTTCAGATGTCAAATGAAGAATGTTTGTATTGTATCGTCGAATTTTAAATAAATGAAGTTGTCAGGCTAGCGTGAGATCGCACGTGAGCTGTGTAGCGTATAGACTACCTACGCGTCTCTTTTTAGAAAGAACAGAGGCTTTACCATGACGGTCTTAATGCGATTCAATTCCAACTCAGTTCAGGTTTTAGCTGTCATTTTTAGTATGGATTTGACAGCGAGCGAACCAAAACTGAATCGGAATTGATCGCATTAAGACGTCATAGTAAGGCCCCTGTAAGGATAAGCCGGGTAGTTTCTGAGCGCTTGTGCTAGCCATGCAGAATAATGTTTACACAAAGTTCCATTTTTTTTTTAATATACGATTAGGAAGGCAAACGAGCAAGTGGGTCACCTGATGGTAAGTGATCACCACTGCCCATAGACTTAGACACCCGCAACCCCGGAGAGATTGCAGATGCGTTGCCAACCTAGAGGACTAAGATGAAATGCCTCTTGTGCCCGTAATTTCTCCGGCTGTCTTACTCTCCACACCGGAACACAACAGAGCAAGCACTGCTGCTTAGCGGCAGGATTAGCGAGTAAGATGGTGGTAGCGATCTGGACGGACCTTGCACAAGGTCCTACGACCCCATTATTTCATTCCATTCCATCCAGTCTAGCACGGGACAGATTTTCAGCTTGTCTAGCCTGAATATAGTTCGTTACTGAGAAATTAATAACAAGATGGTACTTCAACAGAGTTGTTAGTTGTGTTTTGTTTTGCTGCTATAACAAATGAAGTGATTGTTGAGCACAATTCTGTGCTAATGAGACATATATACCACATCTGCCTTTGGTTGAAGGGAAATAGAGTAAGATAGTTGACAACTACGTGGCATAACCACACCACACACTCCATATTGGAGATGAAAAATATAGGTGCAAGATTTTATTGATGTAGGTAGGTACTTATTGTGACTTTGTTTTTTACTTAGCTAAATGTGAAGTTAATGTAAGGCTTCAAAAACAATGGACAGTCAGAAGTTGTTTTTAATAAAGCCCTAACTTTGCTTAAGAACCTTTTTCCAGGCCTCCAATATCCAGTTAATTACGTTTCCGCAGAAAAAGAAAAGCTCAGCAAAAATAAACTCGAACGCTTTGCACTTAATTTAACTTTGGTAACAAACCATATTTTACTTAGACTTTTATTTTTAGGTATAAAAAGACTGTCGCGGCAAAAACGTTCGTATATTAAGTGGGTATGCCCTTTTTACAAGCGAAGGACGAAGTTCTAGCGACGGTACTAAGAAATGTCTTCAAATAGTAAATTGGACACATTACATACCTACATTTTGTTTATTTATTTATAGCCTTTTTATTCCGAATTTGCTACTATTTCAGTAAGTACATGCTGTTGTTGTTGTAGTTTTTTTTTTATTATTAAATTGTCGCGTAATTCGGCGTGCCTCATGGCATAGGCCTCCTCCGTGTGTGGAGGGTTTGGGCTATAGTTCCCACGCGCGCCCAGTGCGGATTGGGAACTTAACACACACAATTGAATTTCTTCGCAGATGTGTGCAGGTTTCCTCGCGATGTTTTCCTTCACCGAAAAGCTCATGGCAAATTACAAATGTAATTTTCGCACATAAATTCCGAAAAACTCAGAGGTGCGAACCCGGGATTTGAACCCACGACGCTCTGCTTGAGAGGCCACAGGTCAAACCACTAGGCTACCACGGCTTTACATACATACAAAAATCAAATCTATATCCATTACGAGGCAGACAGAGCCTAAGGTAACAAGACCTATTTAAAAGGGCACGTTTAGCATGATTGTGGTGCGTATAAGTGGAAAGGGGAATTAAAAAGTGACGGGTTGCTAGCCGCATCGCCTACAATAGGATTCCTAAGATTTTCGGCCATTCCCTTGATGAACTTTACCCATCTGCGCGGGACGAGAAGCAACTGGTTGAACTGGTACATTCTATGTTTTTTCTTTCCTCCCAGACCATCATGGAAGTTAAAATAGTAATCGAAACTTTTACAAAAATGTTTTTTTCTTTATTGACATTACTAGCTGTTGCCAGCGACTTCGTCTGCAAAGAATTCGTTTATCGCTATCCCGCGGGAACTACGCAATTTTCCGGGATAAAAAGTGGCCTATGCGCTATTCCACACTTTTCTCTATCTATGTGCCGAATTTCATCCAGATCCGTTGGGCCGTTCTGGTGTGATTTAGTAACAAACAAACATACATCCATCCATCCATCCATCCATACTTTCGCATTTATAATATTAGTTAGATTATACTTATTCAAACAGCTTAGCATTTTTAATAATAGCATGCATAAGGGCACAAAGTTAGTAAATTGATAAAACCTTAATCCTTTCTCCGTTTTACTTAGGTAACTCTTTTGCGAAAGAAAACAGGATTAACCTAGTCCTGTTTTCTTTCGCGAAACTAATCCAAGAATAAATCCTTTTCTACGAAACTGTTGACAACTTTGCCCTTTGTAAATATTTTTTAGTCGTTGTTTGTACAGAAAGTGTATATTACTTATTTTTGAGAGAAAAAAGAGAAAGAAAAAGTTAATTTGCGACAGTACAAAGTAGTTAAAGAGCAAAAAAATAAAAACTTAGAAAGAAAACTCAGTAAAATTTGGCTTGGTACACTGGTAACATTATTACTTACTAGCTTCTGCCCGCGACTTCGTCCGCGTAGAATTAGCAATTGACATCTTTATAGCTATCCCTCGAGAACTGTGCAATTTTTCGGGATAAAAAGTAGCCTATATTTCAATCTAGGGTACCAGCTATCTTCATTCTAAATTTTATCCAAATCCGTCCAGTCGTTTTAGCGTAAAGAAGGAACAAACATACACACTCACTCACATCGTCACATCGTCATATCGTCACAAACTTTCGCATTTATAATATTAGTACGATTGCTTAATTACTTATATATACTAGCTGCTCCTCGGGGCTTCGCTCACGTTCCATTTTTTTACTGGATTTTCATGTTTTTTTTTTCTCCATAAAAACATTCCGTGGAAGTGCAGCTTATGGAACACATGAAAAAAATAGCTGAATTGATCGAGCCGTCCTTGAGAATTGCGCAAACCACAACAACATTACCTATTATTGCGGCTCGTGAACTGTAAACTCTTTACAATTTGTACTAGAGTAACAATTGACGACACGAAAATAAAGTGACATTAATACAATTTTATTTTGCGGCTGCCAAACTATTGCACTGTACTAATTTGCTACGTAAGAAATGGTTGATCAGTCGCAACATAATGTTATTGTGGTTTCTCATTCTAAATTAAATGAAGTTTAGACGGATCGCCCTGAAATTTGGAATGTAGAATTATGACGTAGGCGTCTGTTGAGAAGGGATTTTGCAACGGGGCTGGATTAAGGTTTTAGGGGTCTCAGTTTGTATGAAAGTCCTTGGTCATAAACTACAAAACCTGAAATTTTAGCAAAAGGTAGATTATAAACAGAAACACGTCATTTTTTTTTCTATGAGGCTTTCGCAGTTTTATATGAAGGTCCTTGGCTTTTTAAACTAGAAACTTGAAATTTAGGCAGGAGGTACTTATAGTTTATAGGACACGTCACTTTAGAAGATTTTCGTCCACAGGGCCGGATTTGGGTGGTTTTACGCGAACAAAGTCGTGGGCAAAAGCTAGTTTAATCATAACAGTAACACGCCCCTCATCATGCTAATTTTGCTCCTAACAAAACATATTCACCGAGCTCAACCCATACAAAATCCCGGCATTACCTTTAATTTCCTTAAATAAAGTTTCCATAGTCAACAGAATTTAAGGTCCCAAGAATTTCCACTGTTTACGCACAGTTCGGGTGGAAACGGGCCGAGCATTTCTACAAACGACCGTTGAAGTTTTTAAAGTTGTTAAGTGACGAAAGAATTTCAAGTTGGCCAGGGTTCCGCTTGTGTTGAACTTAGTTTCGGTATTTAACCTTTAGCGATGGTATTGGGGCGTCGTAGCATTTTGTACATTTTGACACCTACACATTCGAACCATTTAGACATTCAGTCATACGAACAGCGATGACCCGGAAGGGATTGACCGATCTTTGCAAGATTTTTTATGTGAATAGGAAGGAAAACGAGCAAGTGGGGCACCTGATGGTAAGCGATCACCACTGCCCATAGACACCCGCAACCCCGGAGGGATTGCAGATGCGTTGCCAACCTAGAGGACTTAGATGAAATGCCTCTTGTGCCCGTAATTTCCCCGGCTGTCTTACTCTCCACACCGGAACACAGTAGTGCAAGCACTGCTGCTTAGCGGCAGGATTAGCGATTAAGATGGTGGTAGCGATCCGGACGGACCTTGTACAAGGCCCTACCACCCGCAGGGAGGAGGGAGGGAATTTGGGAGGTAAATTTGGTGCCTTTATTCTTTAAGTTTCTGAGTTTTTCGGAATTTATGTGCGATATCTCAATTGAAATTTACCAGAGCTTTTCCGGTGAAGGAAAATATCGTGAGGAAACCTGCACACGACTGCGAAGCTCAATGGTTTGTGTGAAGTTCCCAAACCGCACTGGGCCCGCGTGGGAACTATAGCCCAAGCCCTCTCATTCTGAGAGAAGGCTTGTGCCCATCTGTGGGACGTATATAGGCTGGAGAGAGAGAGAGAAAGAGAGATTCTTTATACCTATATAGAAGGTAATCTCCTGATCTAATCTGAGTCTTAAAATTGTTTAGTAAAAAGATACACTTTTCCTTATTAAGCTTATCTAATTTTTATTACGGGAAGAGTGCGAAGTTCCCGTGGGAAGCCGTGAAGTTTATAGAAAATTTTAGGAGGCTTCCTTTCATTTTCCACTTTTTTTTACCGTACCGTTATTGAAAAGCAAACCGAGAGTGGGATCATTTGTTCATTTCGCATGAAAGAACTACAGTCAAAGCTCTACGGAATCCTAAAAAACCGCGCTCTCTGCATGATACCGCAATGCGTACGCATACGAAACGCTATATATATTATCTGTTATCTCTCTCGCGGGACGTACGCGGTTCGCGGAAGCACTATTGGCCACTGAATTATCACGAACGGTTCCGCCAGCTAATTTAGATGAGATGGAGATTCTGGGAAAAAGTCAGATGTCTAAAGGGCCAGATGTTTACGGGGGCCTCAGGTCCAAATATAAGTAAGTAAGTAATGTTTTATTGTACAAATATAAAGAAACAGGTACAATTCACAAAAAAACAATAATATATGCTCAAAGGCGAACTTATCTCTATCAGGGATCTCTACCAACTAACCTTTGAGTTGGTGACGGGAGCATTAAACGAGAGACCGATAGTGATGACGCATATGTACGAGTAGGTACGCATCACGTTAGCTTAAACAATGCTAAGAAATTATAATGTACTAGTTGTTGCCCGCGATTTTGCAAGGAATTCTTTTACCGGTATCCCGTGGGAACTATGCAGTTTTCCGGGATAAAAAGATGCCTATGCTTTAATCTAGGGTACGAGCTATCTCCGCTCCAAATTTGATCCAAATCCGTCCAGTCGTTTCAGCGTGAAACGGGAACAAACATACACTCACAAACTTTCGCATTTATGCTGTTAGTAGATAGGTACAATAGAATATGTTAGAGTATGTTAATAGAATGTGTTATGTGTGTATGTGTGTTAATAGAATATGTTGTGTGTGTTATGTGTATGTATGTTGTGAATAGAATTTTGGTATGTGTGTATGTGTTAGACCGCCTATTGTATACTTTGTTATTTGTTTCTGTATTGTTTTGTACTGATTTGTGGTGTTCAATAAAGAGTATTTGTTCGGGAGTTTGTAATTGTGTCGTACAGACACATCATTCAAACAGAGGACGCTTAGAGACAAATATTCGCATAGTAACAAGGTCACGTGACAGTTGGTAACAGATATAAAAATTCGGAGGCTTACTCACCTGCTATGGGTGGTGTAGGGGTATAGCACGCGTCACGGAATAACGAGGACCCGGGTTCGATTCCGGGCCATAGCTTTACTTTTCGGATTTTTCTATGTGTTCTAATTTTCAGTGTCGTTTAGAAATTAGTATTTGTATTGTATTGTATTGTATGTTAAACATGAATTTTATGCAATACCGGTACTATGTAATTTCCTTCAACAAGTAGTAGGTAGTATGTTTGTGTCATGGCGGAAAATCTTAGGAATCATGAGGCGATGGTGATAAGAACCCATCACCAATTAATTTGATTTTCCTTTCCTACACGCCCACAATCATGCTAGGCCTTTAAGTCTTGTTACCCTAGGGTCTGTCTACCCCGTAAGGGATACAGACGTGATATATATATATATTTTATGTGAATAGGAAGGCAAACGAGCAAGTGGGTCACCTGATGGTAAGCGATCACCACTGCCCATAGACACCCACAACCCCGGAGGGATTGCAGATGCGTTGCCAACCTAGAGGACTTGGATGAAATGCCTCTTGTGCCCGTAATTTCCCCGGCTGTCTTACTCTCCACACCGGAACACAGCAGTGCAAGCACTGCTGCTTAGCGGCAGGATTAGCGAGTAAGATGGTGGTTGCGATCCGGATGGACCTTGCACAAGGCCCTACCACCCGCACAAGGCCCTACCACCCGCAATATGTAAGTATCATGACGAAAATACAATGATGGTTATTTGAATAATGTTTTCACCAAAGTCGCCGTAAAACTACTAGGTATACCTACCTATATACTATCTGTACCTTTACATATTCACTGCATCAAACAATGTTCATAAATTTGTCTGCTTTTCTTTATAATGCAAGAAAACATTTGTATTTTAATAAAGAACAGCACCTTTCTTTACTACTCTGGAATATTCATGAAACTTTATTACGAAGAAACACTACCACCCTTGTATACCCCGAAGGATTGCAAATGCAAATGCTTTGCCAGTCTAAACAGTTAAAAGAAATACCTCATCACCCCAGAACACAGCGCATGCTCTGCTGCTTGTTGGCAGAATCTCGAAAAGATGGCAGCGATCCGGATAGACGTTGCACAAAGTCCAACTACGTCAATTACTTATACAGTCCGTGAGTTCTTAAAACGCCATTCAGTAGGCTTATTGTGTAACTCGCTCGCAATCGCCATCTTGTTCATTTTGACAGTTCTTGTATGAATGTGACAGCTAGCTGATTCCGACGCCAATTGTCAGACTATACTTGAACTGTCAAAATGAAAACGATGGCGATTGCGAGCGAATTAGACAATACCTAAGCCTACAGGTTTGTTTAGCTGTCTCCCTCACTCGGCCGGTTCAAGGATCACACCCTTAAGAGTGAGAGAGACAGCAAGACAATCCTGAATTACATTCTAAGATCTCCCGGACTGTACCAATTTACTTACAGATATCAGTACCCGGCCATAAATTGCACATCGGTCATCTCGGTTAATTTCGGCTTCGTATAGCGTTGTCTCGCTCTAACTTAAGTGACGCCTACTGTCTCTTTCCAAAGACGTACAGGTTGTGACATGTGGACGTCCTCAAAAGGATAAAATGACGTCTATGTTTGACGTCATAATACGTGTAGAAAAGGACGTCACTGGTCCGTCAAAACTAACCTTCAGAAGACGTCACTAGAGTCTTAAAGTGACGTCTTCAGGCTGTGACATGTGGACGTCCTCTCAAGGATGAAATGACGTCTATGTTTGACGACATAATACGTTTAGAAAAGGACGTCACTGGTCCTTCAAATTTAACCTTCAGAAGACGTCACTAGAGTCTTAAAATGAAGTCTTCGGGCTGTGACATATGGACGTCCTCTCAAGGATAAAATGACGTCTATGTTTGACGTCATAATACGTTTAGAAAAGGACGTCACTGGTCCGTCAAATTTAACCTTCAAAAGACGTCACTAGAGTCTTAAAATGACGTCTTCGGGCTGTGACATGTGGACGTCCTCTCAAGGATAAAATGACGTTTATGTTTGACGTCATAATACGTCGTGTAGAAAAGGACGTCACTGTCCGTCAAATTTAACCTTCAGAAGACGTCAGTCTTAAAATGACGTTTTCAGGCTGTGACATGTGGACGTCCTCTCAAGGATAAAATGACGTCAATGGTTGACGTCATTTACGTCAAAAAAGACTTAAAAAAGACGTGACTGGTCCGTCAAATTGCTACCTGAATATTGATTAACCAGTTATCTAAACATTTATTTTCTGTCAATTCCACTTTCCAATTTCTCAACCTCTTTATCCTTATTGTTAAACCGTACAACTCGTACAAGAATATGGTTAGAATTTATTTCCGCAATCACGACATTTTGGTATATTTAGCAATACGAAAACGATCCATCATTATATTTTTCTTCGCGGCACACATTTTAAGGGATGAACCTTATTACAAAGATCGATGCGAACCCGACACCGAAGCACTTAAAAACATCGATATCTCGATATTACCGTGACAAATTAAACCAGAATTGGACATTGCTCCACTAATTGAAAAATCGCTTTTCCATGTAAATAAAGTCGTCATATTTCTGTTTTTTTTTTTTTTTTTTACCTACTAAAATGTATTGTATTTTCTTAAAACGCCACTGATTATCTAGTGAAAACCAAAAAGCCCTTATGAACTTTTTAAAGATACGTGTTAATTTTCTATTGCATTATATTTCATTAAAAATTGTGGTCACATAAAATTTGCTTGGGATACATTTATATAAGCCAGTTTCTAATTAGGTACCGGAGAAATGCCAACTTATTAAAATGATAACATTTTTACTACCTTTTAAGTAATTTAAGTGTCTCAAGCGCACACGTGCATTCAAATTACTGTAAAATCATGACACTGGCACTGGACGGAAGTCACGAAAACGCATATAATGCGTTATTGCAGGGAGAGCGTTAAAAAAAAAAAAAAAAAAACATTTATTTCAGGACCAAAATCCCATAGAATTGAATAGGTTAGTTACATAAACACAAAACAAACAAAAGTACAGTATACATTTGCTGGTTAAGTCTTACAAGTCAAAGACCCACTTCTAAAGGGCGAATGGACTTGAAATTTAGTACCTATGGGTATAGTTGGCCTCTGTAAATGTTGAGCACTTTAACACAAATTTGAACACAAATAAGACAGATATTTGGGGAATTTCAGAAATAGGGTACAATTACTTTTTTTTTCTCTGATTTTAGAAATTTTTGCATGGATATCTACTCAGAATCGATAGCACTAGTTATTCTATATAGGGGAAAAAAAGTGTCCCAAGGTCAGTTTTGTTACTTTTCATAGGTACATTAATGTTTGAAGGTAACAAAACCGCCCCTAATTTTTGCAGGAAAAACTGGAGACATTTTTTTACGCCATTATAATCAATTGATCCATGCAAAAATTTCTAAAATCGGAAAAAAATATATAATAAACATAATTGTACCCTATTTCTGAAGCAACATGACATGAGACAGATACAATCGATAGCCCTCTATATGTAATAAAACGTCGATAATGGGACATCCCTACGTCTTTCCCTGTTGAGTGCACACGCGCGGCCATTTTGTGGATAATTCGAGCACGCCATTTTATAAATTAGACATTTTATTGTTTGCTTCCGCTTTGCGAGCGTATACATTATTTTATTATTTGATACGTACAAGGCTCGTTTTGTTGTAGATTAGTCTTTTTGATGAATAGGGAAGATGCGTGTGTTTTTATCGCATGTTTTAGCAAAATATGAGTACATCGTAAAACAGATGGCGAAAAATGGAAAATGTAAGAGTTAAAAAAAAAGACATGTATCATGACTGGGACACGCTTTTATTAGTTCGACCTGTATATACACATACACCAATCACGTCTATAGTCTTTACGGGGTAGATAGAACCTAAGATAACAACACCTAAAGGCCGCGTTTAGCATGATTCCAAGTATAGAGGTTGACCTGGGGCCTTACCATGACGTCCTAATTCCGACTCAGTTCAAGTTTTAGCTGTCACTTTTAGTATGCATCTGACAGCGAGCGAACCTAAACTGAAACGCATTAAGACGTCATGGTAAGGCCCCTGTACTGAAGAAAGTTATGTAATGGAATCTAAGGAAGCGAATTCAACCCACTTCTAACGATCGTATATCGTCATGAAAATTTACAGTTACCTACATAATATCATGTAATTTCTTTATAGAGATCAAAGCTGCAATCACAAGCTAGTAACTTGTACAGCAAATGAAGTCCCTTCATCTCCTTGAATGCCCAAGAGCTTGTAATCTAACTTGTTCCGTTTCCTGATTATTAACAAAGTAAACATCCTGCCGTAATTAATTAATTTCGAGCGAAGTTTTGTTAATATAATTAATTAATGTAAGTCGCTTCTAGTGGGGTGAAGTTCGTCGGGGAAATTTTTGATTTAGATTCGGTTAATTTATTTCTTAATTTACCATTCCATTTAAATTGCCATACAATACATTATAAATCAAGTATTTTTCCCTAATGTGTCAGACAGAGCCTAAATACTCATTTATAATGAGCAGGTACGTTAAACATACAAATAGGTAACTATATCACTATAATATTATAACACCTCAGAGTAATGCTATGCTGTAATGTAATGATATAATCTGAGGATGTCATGTAATCTTCGTTCGTTAACACTCGGCCATCTATACAGGTAGCGGCAAATAAGTAAAACGTGGAGGGGATATGCGCAGTATGAAAAACAACATCATATTCATACTGACCATATTATCCTCTCCACGTTTTACTTACCACCACCACCCACCACCCGCCACCTGTACCTAACTACTCGGCCGGCAATAATATATTATAATCACCCGCCCTGCCTAATATTACCAATTAAAATATCAAACTCGAACGCTGCTAATTTATATATATATATATATGACTAGGAAGGCATACGAGCAAGTGGGTCACCTGATGGTAAGTGATCACCACTGCCCATAGACACCCGCAACCCCGGAGGGATCGCAGATGCGTTGCCAACCTAGAGGGCTAAGATGAAAATATGCCTCTTGTGCTCGTAATTTCCCAGGCTATTTACCTATTTTCTATTTAGGTTAGGTACCTATTTTAGTTTAACATGAACTTCCGTAAAATAACGCCTGAACCCACGCAGTACATTATAATTTAAAAAAAAAAAACAATATAACTAACGCAATACAACGGATTATTCGCGTGTCGCAAAGTATATTTCTGTTGTAAACTATTTAGGTACATGAAATACTCCACGTATGAATCGTAAATTAGTAGGTAATTAAGTTGAAAAAAATTGCATTGTAATCAGTTCATCCGTTTGAGAGCTACGATGACACAAACAGACACAGAAATCGACGTCCAACTTATAACAATCCTGGAGTTAATGAGTCTAGGTTGTCAAATCGTACATGAAAAAATAACTCTTTAATGAACACCTCAAATCAGTACAAACAATACAGAAACAAATAACAAAGTATACAACAGGCGGTCTTATCGCTTGGTAGCTATCTCTTCCAGACAACCAATAAGTCAGAGAAATAAGTTACAGTACTGTCACCACAAAAGTTAATTAGGGTTACTATTAATTAAAATAGTTAACTTACGAAGTAGCTCAATAGATACCTCAATTTTCGATGTTCAGATCAAAACGGAAGCATAATTTCACGAACTCAGTTCTTAATCGGGTCAAACAAAATTATACAAAGTAGAAAGTTAATTAAAATGAAGGTCGAAAATTAACTTTTACTTACCTATCTGCCCTTACATTCCCAAATTAGAAATTTGAAATTTATGTCATGTCCTCTCTGTTACGCTAATAGTGTTTAGTAGGAGAATGAGAGAGCGGCATAATCCAAACTTCTTCCAGTGGTTTTAATTTATATAGCTTAGCATTGTAGCAGTTTTTAGCTTATTGAGATTGACATAGTGTAAAGTCTTGGATCACTACCACGATCTTACTTATCCTGCCGTCAAGCAGCAGTGCTTGCGCTGCTGTGTTCTGGCGGGGAGAGTAAAATAACAGATGAAGTTATTGGCTTATGAGGTCTCCTATTCTGTATAAAATAAGTAAGTAAAAGTAAGTAAATCCTTTATTGTACAAATATAAAGAAACAGACACAAATAAAAAAAAAATACAGTAAATATATGCACAAAGGCGAACTTATCCGATCTCTACCAGTTAACCTTAAAGATATCTGCTATTAAGAATTTATGGACCATAAGTATTTTTAATGAATGGATACTGATGTTCATTATCATCAGTATGCTTTTTTGTCCTTGTTCTTCGGCATGTGTGAGAAGAAAACAGGCTAAAGGGACCTTCGCGGTTAATAAAGGGAACAAAGTTTGGAAGCTTTTATTTCCTGTACCGTAAAGTTTTAATGTGATTGACGAATTAAAACGTCAGTCAGGAAAAACGGAAAAGGGACCCAGGTGACCGCGCCAAAGGACTGTCAATTGAAGTGACGAAAGTAAATTCAGGCACCTCTTCCAATTTATATTTCACTGAAATTCCATTTAAACAAAACATGCTTTCATATAATTGGATTTAGCTAAGTCGACAAACTGAAGGCAAACTGCAAAAAGGCGGCCAAGTGCACGCCCGAGAATTAGGCTAATGAATATAATTATAATTATATTCTTAGTGTTATTAGAACCCTGCTTCTAAGCAAAATGTAGGCAGCGTGAGAGCATTTTATATATTTTTTCACAGCTCTAAGTGGCTGCAGATCTAAGTATTTGGCATCAATTTAAATTTTATAAATACGTCTACGTGTTCCGGAGTAAAAAGTCCTTAACAGACCAACGGATCCCATAAGGATCTGTTTTTTTTTAGGAACCCCTAAAATAACCAGAATGCTGGTTTACGAATTTAGCAGATACAATGTTAATGAATAAAATAGATTCTCGATTAATAACCTCTACAAAATGAAACGCGTCTATAAATTGTCTAATCAAATAAGTTCCGAGAACAAGGGGTTCTATTACGTTATCTCGGTTCCTGTCCTAGATTACTAGGCTATTGACATTGGTCCGAGGCTTTGCTAATCGGATTTCAGCATTGAGTGTTCCTCGAAAATTAGAACGCGGTGGACTGGGGGATGGTCACGTGACGACAATTATTCAGTTGACCTACTGTCTTCGACCACAAAAAGTTAACGACATAGCTTCCGTATTTTATTTTATTGTATCAGGCGTTACTTTGCGGAGGTCCATTTTAATATTATATATATACGTTTTGCATGCAAGCCCTCCCACCACTATAGCTTATAGCTTCCGTAATATAAGGTAGCATGTGTTAATGTGCATCTATACTGACTAGCAAAAATTAAATAACGGATCACTTTTCATCATCATCATCATCATCATCATCATCATCTCCAGCCTATATACGTCCCAGTGCTGGGCACAGGCCACCTTCCAGAACGAAAGGGCTTGGGCTATAGTTCCCACGCGGGCCCAGTGCGGGTTGGGAACTTCACACACACCATTAAATTGCTTCGCAGATGTGTGCAGGTTTCCTCACGATGTTTTCCTTCACCGAATAGCTCATTAAATTTCAAATGTAATTTCGCACATAAATTCCGAAAAACTCAGAGTTGCGAGCCCGGGATTCGAACCCACGACCCTCTGCTTGAGAGGCCACAGGTCAAACCACTAGGCTACCACGGCTTTGTATTGAAAGTGTCCCGTTATTTTTGCTCCTCAGTGTAGTTACATAAATCCCCAGAGGGTTTTTCAATAGTGGTATTATAACCCCATTTCTGTATAGTTTTTAATAATCTTTATTATAGAGGGTGTATCAGACACCCCCTAACAATAATCCACTGGGGTATATAACCATAGCTATAGAAGCTAAAAAAAATATTTTTTTTTTAAATGGAGTAATTTTTTTTTTGAGACAGGGAGATGTTATTTCTCCGAAACTGTTCACAAATGCGTTGGAGGACGTTTTTAAGCTTCTGGACTGGAACGGGTTCGGCATTAACATAAACGGCGAATACATCACTCACCTTCGTTTCGCCGATGACATAGTCATAATGGCGGAGTCGCTGGAGGAACTCAGTACTATGCTCAGTGACCTCAGTATCGTCTCCCATCAGGTGGGTCTTAAAATGAACATGGACAAGACGAAAATCATGTCTAATGTCCTTGTCACACCCATACCGGTTACCATTGGGGGCGATACACTTGAAGTTGTGGACCACTACGTTTACCTAGGACAGATTGTCCAGTTAGGCAGGTCCAACTTTGACAAAGAGGTCGCTCGGAGAATCCAACTCGGATGGGCAGCGTTCGGGAAACTTCGCGATATCTTCTCGTCTAAAATCCCGCAGTGCCTGAAGACGAGAGTCTATAATCAGTGCGTGTTGCCAGTGATGACTTATGGCTCTGAGACGTGGTCTTTGACTGCTGGCTTATTAGAAAGGCTCAGAGTCGCTCAACGAGCTATGGAGAGAGCTATGCTCGGAGTTTCTTTGCGCGACAGAATCCGCAATACAGAGATTCGCCGAAGAACTAGAGTAACCGACATAGCTCGAAGAGTATGTACGTTGAAGTGGCAATGGGCAGGCCACATCGCTCGTAGAACAGACAACCGTTGGGGAAGAAAAGTTCTCGAGTGGCAACCGCGAACCGGAAGACGCAGTGTTGGCAGGCCTCCCACTAGGTGGACTGACGACATCGTAAAAGTTGCGGGAAACCGGTGGATGGTGGGTGGTGAAGGCAGGGCGACTTGTCGTTCAGTATGGTGTGCTAAGGGGGAGGCCTTTGTTCAACAGTGGACGTCTTCAGGCTGATGATGATGATGATGATGATGAATTTTTTTTATATATTTTCTATAGAAATGGTAGTATTGTCTGTGGTGTATGGCTGAAAATTTGACAAATCAGGGCGGGCAGTCGAACAAGGCGCGCGTAATTTTTAAATTCCCATCTATAAAAAAAAAATATTTCCGTGTAAATAATTGTCAATATTGTTTGTAAATTTATACTGTTCGCGTAAAGTGTATAAATGGGTGAAAATATTTAAAAACTACATGAAAGTTAGTTTATTCTGCCGATATTGTCATTAAAAAATGCCGCGACCAAGACGATCGAATGAGGTAAGGACTTTTTCATATAATTTGGATACATTTGTACACGGAAATAGCTTAGTTAATTGAAGATAAATTTAAGCCTACGCGGACGAAGTCGTGGGGAAAAGCTAGTATTAAATAAAAAATATATAACTACCTACCTATTACTAGCTGTTGCCCGCAACTCCGTCTGCGATGAATTCGCTTATCGCTATCCCGCGGGAACTGTTTTTATGGATAAAAACTATCATATATCCTTCCCCGGGACTGTAACTATCTCTGTACCAAATTTCAATAAAATCAGTTGAGCCGTTTTGCCATGAAAGAGCAACAAACATCCAAACATCCAAATTTACAAACTTTCGCCTTTATGATTATTAGTATGATTATTAAGCCTACTAGCTTCTGCTCGCGACTTCGTCCGCGTATAATTAGGTTGAAGAACTGATGTTTGTAGTTATACAAAAATATTTACGTTGCAACTCTACGCAGCTACGACCTTTGACATGTTTATCGCTATCCCGCGGGAACTATGCAATTATCCGGGATAAAAAGTAGCCTATGTGCTATTCCAGACTTTTCTCTATCTATGTGCCGAATATCATCCAGATTTGTTGGGCCATTCTGGCGTGATTGAGTAACAAACAAACATCCATCCATCCATCCATCCACCCATACTTTCGCATTTATAAATTTATAATAAACTAGCAGCCCGTCCCGGCTTCGCACGGGGTAGACAATTATTTATTTTTGGAAATTTGGATATAAAACACTTTGTTTCACAAATATTTTTATTTGCATTTTCATTAATGTTTAAAATGAAAAAAGTTGTTGTAGTGACATAACTACAATAGTTGGACATATGCTACCGCGGAGTTTTTTGTAGACATTATGATGTTCTTCAATATTGTTGTACATTATTTTGTTCTATCGCTAATAGTTTCGGCAGCGCATTCGACGAAAGACATTTTAACTCATTTTTCTACACCTTCGGTTACATTGTTCAAATTTTACCAAGGATCCCTAATTTTTTTCAAAATGAAATGTAGCCTATGTCAAGCCTATTCATTACAAACATACAAAAATAGGTACAAATCTTTCCTCTTTATAATATTAGTGTAGTAGATGTAGATTAGACATGTGTAGTTCACGAATGAAGGATTCAAATGAAGTATATCAGTCATTGTCACTCTTTCATTCATTAGTTCAGTTCAGATTTATATACTTCAACAGTTCACTAGTTCAGTCCGTTCATGTAACATTAAAAAAATATTATCTTGCCTTCTTCAACCGCTCGTTTTGGCATCGTGATTTGAAAATACAATTCAATTAATCTATGTATTTGTAAATATGGCAAATGACTCAATACTTCAATCAATAGTTCCGTGATCGTGAAAAAGTCACGTGCGACTGTATAAACTCAGTAGATGGATCTTTTGAGTTACTGAACTGAACTGAACTAGTGAACTAAATGAGTGATATACTTCACAGTGAAGGAAAGAAGCATATCAATCTTTTCTTTCAAGTGAAGTATTTCGCGCATGTCTAATGTAGATGTAGATAATATTAGTTAGATTGAGTCTCACTGTTGAGCAAAGCAGCCCCCCCCCCCCCGCCCCCCCAATGCTTCATCTGCTCTCGGTCTTCTGCAGTAAGTGGCATACCTACAACGTAAATAAACATACATAACCATTCCAAGTGTTGAAATTTGAGAAGCCGTTATGAAGTGAACTAGTATTAAACTATTTAGTTTAATACTATAAGGAACATAACAACATTTCATTGCATGTTTGAGACAAAACACGTACTCTAATCACTTTGCTCCCACTGTGACTCACACACACATAGGCAGATGCACAGATATCATAACGCGCATGATGTAAGTGTAGTAGTTACAGCCAAGTATTTAGTACGGAGTGTCTGCTGACTGCCAAAACCATAAACTGTCTAAAGTTATGTTCAGACTACAAACTTTTGCACATTAGCACAGACTCCCGCGTCGACATTTTTGCTATTTTTTAAAAACTTGAAAAAGGATGTTCTAAATTACAGTTTTTTTTGGAGTTTCGTGCCCAAAAGGTAAAAATGGGACCCTATTACTAAGGCTTCGCTGTCCGTCCGTCTGTCTGTCTCTCTGTCCGTATATCACCAGGCTGTATATCATGAACCGTGATAGTTAGACAGTTGAAATTTTCACAGAAAGATGATGTATTTCTGTTGCTGCTATAACAACTAATACTAAGAACAGAATATTTTAATGTCCGTCTGTCTATATAAGCAACCAACAAAAATAAATGAACTATGAATTATGAATTATGAACAACATTGGTTGTTGGTTGCGCGAACCCTACGGAACCCTTCGTGCGCGAGTCATTATCTGTAAATAAATATAACAGAAATACTATCGTCAAGACAGTATGGTCATTAACACCTAAGTAAGTAGGTATGTTTTCATTTCATATTCCATTTTACATAGCCGGAGTTAAAACTCCAATTACCTCAATATTGAAAGCTAACTATTATTTCGTTACAAAAACACATTCGAAAATATTTAACAAAGGAACGGTGTCAGCAGCCATGAAAATAATTGCCCCCGTTTACTGAAAATAATATCTGACTCATTTTAACGATTAAGAACAACACTTAAATTACGAGTATTTGAAAATAAGTCACGCAAACAATTATAACATGTTTTGCTTTGCTTTGTTTCTATTAGGATATCGTTAAATTGTTTCAGAGAAATCGACGTTTTGTTTCTAAAGAGCAACGTCTACAATACAACTGAAATAATCGAATCGGAGTTTCGGGGAATCGAATATTCGAGGAACCGGTAGTTCTAACAACCCCACAGTTGAATAGGCTATTTATTTTTAAAAGCCTATCATGAACAGAAAATGATCAAAGCATTCCAACTCAATTTAAGCCCGTTCAACTAAATTTATTATTAATAGACTAGCTTCTGCCAGCGACTTCGTCCGTGTAGAATTATCAATTGACGGCCGGTGGATTACAGGCGTTTTGTTAAATGGTAATACTATTAGCTAGCAGTGGCGTGGCGTACTTAGAACTCGATTCCCACCGGCTTGCCTATTTTAAGGCAGTTGGGTACTTTATTGTGCAGAATTATAGGAAAGGCTAGTTAAATTCCCTTTGGCTTGCCTTCTGATATACTTCACGCCGCGCCACTGTTAGCTAGTATCCTGTAGATTTGTAAAAATAAAACATGTTTGACGTAAACAAACGAGAAACGTACCACTGAGTTGCTAAATACTCCTTGAGGTCTTGAGGCCTTCTAGCCTAGCTGCACGTTGGCAATACCAGAGTATAAACTTTCTAAACGATACTGAAAACTAGAATACAGCAAAATCCGTAAAGCAAAGCTATGGCCGGGAATCGAACCCGAATCCTCATTATAACAGGTAAAACCGTAAAAATGAGTATTAAAAAAATCAAGAAGTAAAATTCTTGATTCAATTTATAATACCTCTGGCCAAGTGTCAGTACCATTGATGGTCGTCATGTACAATAAGGCTCGTTTGCCTTCCTTAAAAATCCGTTCTACCTTAAAAGGGTTGAAGGTATGTGTAATCCTTTTTATTATGCCTTTATTTGGGCAGGGTTTTGGATCAGCCTAGATTCTAGCCCAAACGTAATTTAGCGGCCGAGCCGGGCGGAGAATAAGGTAAGCCTAAAATAAAATTGCTTTTTTAGATTTATAGTGTTGGCATGTTCTTCCTAATTGGTTGAAAAAAATACAAAATGTTTATGGGGAAAGATGCTCGCTGAATCACTTTAAAAAAAATCATACACATCCAAAGCCCATCGAGGGATTGGGCTAAAATCATATGATTAGAAATCATGTAATAAGCGATGCGGCTAGCAACCCATCACTATTTTGATTTCACTTTTCACCCAGAGTCTTGCTAAACATGGCCTGTTGTAGGTCTTGTTACATTAGGCTCTGTTTCCCTGTAAGGGATAAAGACGTGTGTGTGTGTGTGTGTTTGTGTCTCATACAAATGTGATGTTTTTTTCTATAATTATAAACATTCCTCGAAGCACTTCAATGGTGTGTGTGAAGTTCCCAATCCGAAATGGGCTAGTGTGGGAACTCCCAAGCCTTCTCACTAATTCCTGTGCCCAGCAGCAGTCCTGGATTTATAACTAGGCCGTATAGGCCGCGGCCTAGGGGCGGCAGCGTCCTAGGGGCGGCAGATGTCAGAGGACGGTCAAAAATATAAATCCCGCACTGCCCAGCAGTGGGACGCGCATACAGGCTGGAGGCTAGAAAACGAATTGTAAACATAAAAATATGTACTATGAGTACTTATAATTAGAAAAAGTAATACCGTAAAATATTTTTTCTATAAAAATAAAATTAAGTTCAAAAAAATTGCTAATTTAAAAACTATTTCAAAAACTAATTTGGTTTAGATATCTATTTAATAATTTCGTCTTTTGTTTGGTCCCTTCTCAGAGCATAATTGTAGGTTTCTGAGACATCTTGTACAAAACAAAACTTATCTTCTAATGAGGTCAAAAACGACACAGTTCCTAATGAAGAACCACGAAACTTCTTAAAGCCTAGAAGCCTTTGCAAATTGCTAGATTTCCATACTAATAACGTAAATTATAAAATACGAGCGCACAATTTGCTCTAAATAGAGACAAGATCTTAATTGCGATGATGCTCCAACATTTTACAGAACCGAATGTTTTTTATCATGACATTAAGATGTAAACAAGGGGGGAGATTAAGGGGGAAATACAAAAAAATTGGAGTAGATAAAATCTCACTTTGCATGCTAATACGTCTCGTGAGCTCAAAGTATGTGAAGGTTTGCTTTGTCTGGCTGATTTTAGGGTTCTTTAAAAAACATGAGAACACTAGTTTTGTGTTCTGCCTTTTCGCTGAATTTCTTTTGATCGAATTTCATTTGCCAACCAACATTTCGCCGAATGTTCACTTTGAAAACTACTTATTGGCAAATTTTTGTATGCCAACCTCTCATTTCGCCGAATTTTTGTGAAGACGAATATCATTTTGATTTTAAACTTTTGGAATATCTTTCACATGGCAAATGTTACACTAGGCCGAAAAACTCTTATAATTAATTTTGATTAATTTAGGTTCAGGTGCGGCGGCTTAGCCACGAACATGTTTGTTTTAATTTATAAACAGTTTTATTTTACCTTAGAATGTCTTATTTTTTATTAATAGTTATGTGGTAGTACCATTTGGCTATATAAAAAATTTCATTTTAATAAGTGTCCATGTAAAAATAAAACAAACGCTGAGTTGCCAATCGTGAGGTTGGGAAATGAAACTAATAATTTTAACAAATTGCCATATAATGATGATTCGGCAAAATGAAATTCGGCCAAACGTTGGTTGGGAAGTGCAATTCGGCAATAAATTTTTCGGCAAATCAATAGAGAACCAACTAGTTTGAATAAAGGGGAACTCCTAAAAGAATGCAGCTATAGACCGACCGCTTAACTGAGTCCTCGCCCGCGCGGTACAGGGGCGCGGGGTAGGACGACAAAGGGGACCGAGAGAGGTGCGGGCGGGGAGTGCGCCTGCCACCCGCACCTCTCTCGGTCCTCGCGCTCGTCCCACCCAAGCCCCTATCACGTCTTGCATCTCGCAACCCATCACTATTTTTGATTCCACTTTCCGCCTATAATAGCCAAAGCTCACTTATAATATGCCATTAAAAGGTATTTTGCAATAAACAATCCTTTATATACCAATTATAAGACTTTTAGTCAGATAAGCTTGATATTATAAGGGAATTTTGCTACTTGGGTAGGTACGCCCACAATTTTGCTAGACGTGGCATTTAGATCTTGTTATCTTAGGCTCTGTCTACACCGTAACGGATAAAGACGTGATTATTTTATGTGCGTGTGTGTTACAATTGTAAAATTGTAACTTATTTGTAGCTTCGAGATCCGGACCATCCTGCCTTACACAAAGTATTTACAAGATCAAAATAATATAAATCAATTATAAAAAAAACACCAAATTCATCAAGCACTTATGCCGCCCTAAAAGTATATTAACTAATTACGCTAAAGCTCCAACACAGTGATTTTCCACTTAAGGCTTCCACGGAACCCTCGGGCATATATCACTCATGATATATGTCACAAAGTTAAGCATAAATGGACCCTTAGTACTTGGAGTGTCCCTTCTGGTGATAACTTACATGTGTTACAAAACGCCCTAATAACTTGTCCTGTGCAAACAGATGGTGCAAGGGAGATAGCTACAGCAGGCCGGGTGGAGCAAAGGTATCTGGAAACGAGTTTTAGGGTCATTTCTCTACTTTGTTAAGTTCTAGTTATCTTCATAGCTGGGCACCGTTAATCAAATAGTTAACTTCGTTACATTTCGGAAGAATTAACGCAAGTTAACGTTAATCGTTAATCAGTTAATATATGTAAAATTGCATTTTTATATCGTTGCGTTAGTGAACTTATAAAACCTGTTGGTTTAGGTGCTGCGCTAAGTAATGAAATGATCAAACGAAACAAATCTCTTCGCAGTTTCCTCACTCGCACGCACAGGAAAAATATATCTAGTTTTAGTTTAGTTTTGTTTTTATTTCACTCGCTGCCACGCACCGCCCGGCACTTGTCGTTTCATACTTGTCTGAACCTGTTTTTCGCGCCGCGCCGCGGTGCCGTGCTGTAAATAGTAGGCATAGGATTAACGATTAACGGCTTCTGCATATTAACGGAAGTTAACATGTCCGTTAACATTTTTAAAAGTTAACTTAAAAGTTAATCCATTAATCAAAATGTTAACTTCGTTAATTAACGATTAACGGATTAACGAGTTAATGCCCAGCTATGGTTATCTTAAGTGTCAGTTATCTATGATTCCGTCTCTATTTATTACTACGAAACAAACAGGGACAACATCATAGTTAACTGACACTTAAGATAACTGGAACTTAACAGAGAATGGTGGAACAGGCCCTTAATGGAACAAATTCGTTGGATCAGACGGTAGTTTGCTGAGTTCCAGGCAGCACGTGAAATATACCAAAGTGGCCAAATATTACCTACGTATTATCTAGATATTCAACTTTTCTTTAATTTATATTGACACTTTTGTCTCTAAAAATGACAAAACTACGTACTTATACGCAAAGCACGCTCAAGCTCAAGCTGCTTTAAAACATAACATTTGCATGACTTTTAATTTTAAAGACTGGAAAACTTTTCAATATTGTAACATGTTATTGTACCTACTACATTTAAGGCAAATAAATATATTTCTATTTCTATGCACTTTCATGAGATGATCGGTTTATCTAATTGTTTGGCGTCAATTTGGGCGACTAATTACAAGTTTCAACTTAATTTTTTCACACATAAAATAAAGACGTACCTACTTAATTCAAATTTATGTACTAACGTACATAAATTTAACAAACAACATTTTTTTTTTTAAGTTTGTGGGGAGAGAGATGTAGAGGTTGATTGATACATATTCTACAGCTTGACTCCATTTATTACTTGTTGGCACACGTTAGTTTACAGTGGCGGGCGAGAGACTACTGACGCTACAGGCGGCTTAGCTAGCGCGTGTTAGTGAGAACGCAAGCTAAGCAATCTTGTGTCGCCACAAGTTTTAACAAACTTCCTCGGGAGTCAGTGACTATTGGCGAAAACTGCATGAAAATCCTTTCATAAGTTTTGAGTCTGCGCGAATACTGACAGACGCGACGGCGAACATTGTTTCTACAATGTAGTAATTTATAGGAACCATGCATCCGAGCCTACTGTTATTTTCTCAGTTCACCATGGCCTCAGTAAATTACAGCCAGACAGACAATTAACTCGCTCCCACTTGTTTTTGATTAACTATCTACGTTAATGTTAACGTAACAGTTAATAAGCGACGAAACGTTGCGTTATGAACTCATTGTCTCGTGAAATAATAATGATAATGATATCGGTAATGAAACATAAAAGGAATGTAACGAAACCGTTTGCTTGAGTAAAAATGTTCCGATTTTATTTTGCCAAAAGATAACTTTTATCTGATCTGATGCATAATTATTTTATTAATGGAAATTTTGGCTTCTGTCTGTAGTTAATAAATGTCATTTTTTTCTGCAAGTTTCTTGCGGCGCATTCTTCTTGGCAATCATGGTCTTTCCGAATGCGCTGGTAGGTAGTTTCAAAAAAAGACATTGTAAAAGAGCCATTGGCGGCCTATTTGCAGAATAAACTTTAGAATTTTGAAATTTTTGAATTAATTTTGTTTTATAAAAATTTTGAGGGGTGGCTTTTGAGAATCGCTCAATTGACATGTATGACACCACATAAATTAAACGAATAAAAAGGCTACGACAGACAGATAGACAGACAAACTATCCCAAACGGAGTCCTATAACAGCACACAAATTAATAACCACCTGTTTTAGATGCCTTAACGTTTCCAAAGCCAACGCTATCAAATTTAATACCAAGCATTTATAATTTCCATCTCAGTAAACTGCATTTCACCTAGCACAAAGGAAAACTCGCATTTACACAATGCAAATTGCAGCTCTTACGTTAAATACAAATGAACAAAATAGTTACCGTGCTACACAGAGTAAATAACCAATTAGAGTATAAGAGCTATCCAATAGTGGCAACACTGATTATATTATATATCCATTGCCTTCATTGACTTTAGATAAACAACTAGACTCCCAATTGCAAACAAAAGTGCCTCAAGAAACGTCCTAGCGGCGTTGTCTATGTATTGCGTGTGTCAACACATCAACTTACACAGATAACATTAACACGTTCGTTCAAATTAACACCTTATTTCGTGGCAGTAATGTTTAATGTCAGTTGCATACGATCGTGAGAAGTAATAACACGACGCCACGCGCTGGAAACCTGTCTGTCTCTTGTTCTCAAGCGTTTGAGATTACGGTGCGAAAGAGACATGTACATTGTTATCGAAGCGCGGTCGAAACACGACTGAACTAAAACTCTGCACAATAGACACGTCGTGCAGACTTTTGCTTCCGACAGTTTTTGAGCGTGATTGTGAGTCTAGTTGTTTATCGTAAGTCAATGATTGCCTTGTATATTTAAGGGATAACATATCTACGTTACCAAGACGTCAAAAACATAACCCCCCCCCCCCCTTATTCATAAACGCTCTATAGGCTTCTGCTAACTTAGTAATCGTTTGTCCTTTTCTGTGAAAGGTAAATGTCAAAGTGACAGATAAGGACAAACGATTGCTTAGTTCGCAGAAGCCTATTAGACCGTTTATGAATAAGGGAGTACATCTTTATGCTACAAACAAAACAAGTTCAGTGACACATAATTATAATTTGACATAACAGCTGTATCGGTATTTTATGCTCTCGACTTGCCTTCGGAATCCAAAAGCTTATTAAGCTTAATTAGGTTACTTACTTGACATGAAATGCATATTTCATAATTTTTATTATATATAATATACTAGCTGTTGCCCGCGACTTCGTCTGCAAAGAATTCGTTTATCGCTATCCCGCGGGAACTACGCAATTTTCCGGGATAAAAAGTAGCTTATGTGTTATTCCAAATCATAAACTATGTCTGTTCCAAATTTTATCCAGATCCGTTAAGCCGTACTGGCGTGAAAGAGTAACAAACATCCATACATCCATACATCCATACTTACAAACTTTCGCCTTTATAATAGTAGTAGGATATTTTTTTTTGCTCTTTTACTCATCGACATTGGAGATATCACCAATTAACTTATTTGACGGTGGAGGCGTTTTACACCTCCACTAAACTTAAATTATTTTTATTCACTTTTTTATTTCCCTTTCTTATCATTATCGCATATTTTGTTTCGCTTTGACCAGTAGAGACTTTATACATCTCTACTATAGACCAATGTAATTTAAGGTACGGACTTAACTTAGGGACCTTTTACATCCCTTTTATAAAATGTATTAATTGTATTATAGGTAAGTTAAGTAGAATTTAAGTACTATTGTAAATCTATTTTATTTTGAAAAAATGACTTTCTGCCAAGTTTCTTGCGGCGCATTCTTCTTGGCAATGATGGTCTTTCCGAATGCGCTGGTAGATTCAAAAAAAGACATGTAAAAGAGCCCTCGGCGGCCTATTTGCAAAATAAACTTTTGACTTTTGACTTTTTTGACTGTTCTAACAGTACCTACCGTAAATTGCTATGTGCACCCGGCAGCATAGTATGTTGTAGCAACTATAAGTTGTAGCAAACTTAGCAGCAAACAACAAGACAGTCAATACAAGAACCGCAACTGTAGTGCATCGCTATCAAAGTTTGCTACGCGTAAACACAAGTTCCAACTTGCATCAATTGCTATTTGATCTACAGTCGTTACAACTATAACAATCATCCAGAAAGATAAATACTCCATATATAAGCGCTTTAAGTTTAATGCGGTTCAATACCGATTCAGTTTAGGTTCGCTCGCTGTCAGCTCCATACTAAAAACTGGCCAAGTGCGAGTCGGACTCGCGCACCGAGTGTTCCGTACCATTATCTAGAAATATCTATAAACCAGTGTAAGCAGAGCCCTGCTCCAAAGCGAAATGTACGCAGTGTGGGGTCACTTTATATTGGTCACTGATATTTACAGACATACATACATATTTACGGGTTTTGCAATTATTCCTTAATCTGTGCTGTATGACCTACCTTCATACCAAATTTCAAGATTCTACGTTCACGGGAAGTACCCTGTAGGTTTTGATTCCCTTGAGAGTCGAAAATTTGCGACATAAACGGCTGTATCTTTTGATTGCGTTGGCTTAGAAGTTTGATTTTTTCACAGCTCTAAGGGGCAGTCCACTGTGGACCTGAGTATTTGATATAAATTTCAGCTTGATACCTCGACGCGTTCCTGGGAAAAAGGGTCTTGACAGACGGACGGACGGACGGACAACAAAGTGATCCTATAAGGATTCCGTTTTTTCCTTTTGAGGTACGGATCCCTAAAAATGATAACTAAAACCCGAACTGAGTCTGAATTGAATCGCATTAAGACGTTATGGTAAGGCCCCAGTATTGCACACTATCGTTTTACTGGTATGACTTATCACTGTTTGTTTGTCTGCGATAAACTCAAAAACTAGGGAACGTATTTTCATAATTGGTTTTCACCAATAATAGAGTGATTTATAAGGAAGGTTTATTTATATTATTTTGGTAATAATTTGGCACCGCCGTTTAATTCGTCCCGTGGCTTTTATTTAATCTGTTTTTTAATCAGAACAAATCGTGGTGACATCTACAACGTACAGTCGAGGTCATAAATATATGTACGGTCAGCCAAACGGAGACATAGCCCGCTGTAGAACCTTGTCACAATCAACGTCAGAGTACTTTGACACTGACAGACACATATAACTAATTTCGATAAGGTTATACAGTGGCCTAGGGTTCCAGTTGTTTGACCGTAAGACGTCAAAAACATCTCTAAGGTCTTTTCATTCTTACCTGTCTTATTTGGTAAACAAAATTCTAACCTCAAAACGTCTCATTTTTGTTATTTTTTAACTATTTCAACGTAAATAAAGGAACTGGAGATAAATTATCAGCAAAATTGTGTACGAACTATTGCCTCAGGTTTACTTGATAACATAATACACCTTATTCTGTACAAAAATTTGTACATTCAGGTTAGAATTTTGTTTACCAAATGGGACAGTTAAGAGTGAAAATACCTTATACACCTTTATGACCAAGAATAAGGCCAATGACACGTATACCCTGTATCGAAATTTATACTCTCGGTTGTTGTACACTAATTTCGCGGAAAGATAAACATACCAGTTCCTTAATTAAAAGTTAATAGGTCACAGCTATTTTTGTTTACTTCCGTTGTAAATCGATTAATTAACAGAGGTAAATACAAAATTGGCAATATGTAAATAGTGACGGGTTCCCTATTAGGGGTCCATTACCGATGCAAATTGGCACCCGTGTCGACGTGATTAACGTTCACACTTTATGGTTTGCGCGATACCAATATAATAAAACTGTTACGTTAAGGTAGAGGTATGTCAGGATCGTAGCAAGTGGAACAAAGTAGTCTCTGCCTACCCCTGTGGGAAAGAGGCGTGACGATATGTATGTATGTATGTATGTACGTTAAGGTTCCATTGATGTTTTCAGTTCTTCATTTCATTTTGACACTTAACAGAGTATAGACTATACTATACATTTCTGAAACGAAAACCCTTTGGACTACATCATCATCATCTTCCTAGCGTTTTTCCCGGCATTTGCCACGGCTCAGTAAGCCTGGGGTCCGCTTTGACAACCTAATCCCAAGATTTGGCGTAGGCACTAGTTTTTACAGAAGCGACTCCATGTTACCCTAGACTCTATCCACCTCTTACGGGAAAAAGACATGATTAATTAATTATGTATGTAATGTATGTATATTACAATGAGTTTTCACGACTGCTTCCTACCGTTTGTTGTTAGGAAAAAATACTGCAAAAATTAAATAAAGTAAAATCCCGGCGCATGCTGTGTACCTATTTGAAATGAATGGTATGAAAAAAATCTGTGTTCTACTGCAGGAGAATAAATCTAAATAAATGAGCAACTCATGGAACTCACTCCTATGGAAATTAAAATGGAATGGACTATTCTACTTCAAACACAGGTAGATATTTAAGGTTATTGAGCCGTTTTCAAAGGTAATTTTGTTTGTATGAAAAATGATAAATTACGACGAAGCTGTTGTAAAGAAATATGTAGATCTAAAAGTGCGTTCGTTGATTAAACTTGCATATATAATATTTATGGCAAAAGAAAAAAGCAAAATGATATTAAATGCAATATATTTTGTTCTACGATATTTATTAGTTTATTGAAGACCAGACGCTTTGCCATCTGAGTTTAATAATTGGCTTTTTCGAAGAAAGCAAGTCAATATAATATAAAATATTTGGGCTTTGTGTTGCTATAAAACACATTATATCTTCGATAAAATAGTTTTCAATCAGGATCTGACCAAGTACCTAAAATGTGACCCTGGCCTCTACAAAGTCGACAACGCCAAAACCTAGCGAATTTTCAAATCGAAACGCTTCGAAGCGTATTATCTCTGGCCTAATAGTTACCTGTTTTATAAGTAGGTACCTACCATGTTGCCCATTTACTTCATTACCTCTCGTAGTACAATAGAAACTATTTATAAGTGCCTTCTAGCGCTGACCGACTTTGCTACAATCCAACGATATTTAGGTCAAGGGAAATACCTTATTTAAAGAAGCCTGGTTATTACACTACTAGCTTCTGCCCGCGACTTCGTTCGCGTAGAATTAGCAATTGATATGTTTATCGCTATCCCTCGGGAACTGTACAATATTCCGGGATAAAAAGTAGCCTATGTTTTAATCTAGGGTACCAGCTATTTTCGTACCAAATTTTATCCAAATCCGTCCAGTCGTTTTAGCGTGAAGAAGGAACAAACTACACACTCACTCACTCACATCGTCACATCATCACATCGTCACAAACTTTCGCATTTATAATATTAGTAGGATAGGAGAGGCATCGCAATATTACAAATGTTTGTTACGCTGTCACTCAAAAACTAGCGAACATATTTTGACGAAACTTAGCTATATCTATAACTAAGGATAACAAATAGAAAACAAAATCAATACCCGAAATATTATAAACGGGATGTGAACCGCGATTATTATTATATTTCGAATGAACTTAACCGTGAATCATTAAAAACTCAAATTCAATATGTCTTTGCCCCGCAATGTTTCTCGAAAATCGTTTGAGAAATGCGACCTCTAGAGAAGTGTATGTAGTAATTGTAGTATAGGTGAAAAACTTAAGTATAATGTGTGCGAATAGACAACTTGACGTACCAAATTAGAAAAACCGGCCAAGTGCGAGTAGGACTCGCGCACGAAGGGTTCCGTACCAGAAATACTCTGTTGTATGGGAGCCCCCCTTAATTACTATTATTATTTTTATTTTATTATTTTTTGTTGTAGCTACAATACAAATAGGTACATAATCTGTGCAAATTTCAACTGTATAGCTATTACGGTTCGTGAGATCTAGCTCGGCGAGTGTATTCATGAAAAAGGGCAAAAATATCACGTTTTTTGTATGGGACCTCCCTTAGTTATAATTATTATTTAGTTTTTAGTATTTGTTGTTATAGCGGCAACAGAAATACACAATCTATGAAAATTTCAACAGTCTAGCTATTACGGTTCTTGAGATACAGCCTGGTGACAGACGGACGGACGGACAGCGAAGTATTAGTAATAGAGTCCCGTTTTTACCCTTTGTGTACGGAACTCTAAAAATGATTTAAGTCCCATATCAGTTCTGTAGTTAGAAGAAAACCTATTTAATATCTTTGAGACCTTAGCGCCCGACAAGTCCTCGTTTGACAGATGTCACGCATGCGTTTAATCACACAGTTTATAGCCGAAGCAGACAGCTACCAAAGATCGTAAAGTGCTTAAACCGCATATGAGTGCTGAGGATTAGGGCTAAGGACCTGACAGGGAGGTAGTGGGGCGTGTAGTGGAAGGTAAGGGTGTGGCGTAAGAGGCAGCTGGGTGACTGTATGCAACGGAAGCAAAGGGTAAGAAAACTGATACATACTCGTCATATTACTGCAAATACCAGTTATCTGCAAAAAAGTCATTTCGAGATAATTCAATTTAAATGTTCGTGAGTTGTTTTATAACAGAAAACGCGTGTAGTAGTCATTTCAATAATGTTTTTTCTTTAGTATAAACTACGCGTTTTCTGGTACCTATAAAACAACTCACGAACATTAAAATTGAATTATCTTGAAATGACTTTTTTGCAGATAACTGGTATTTGCAGTAATAGGACGACATTCTCTTTCCCATAGGGGTAGGCTAGGCAGAGACTAATTTGTTCCACTTGCTATGAATTTGACATACGTCGCTTCATCCACGACTGGAACTGAAAACTGTTTTGATAAGTAATTGTTATGCAAATTGATCATTGAAGTCGTTTTAATTTTGTAATTTATATACATACATAAATCACGTTTTTATTCCTTGTAGGATAGATAGAGGCTAAGGTAACAATACCTAAAGGCCACGTTTGGCATGATTGTGGGCGTATAGGTGAAAAGGGGAATCAAAATTTTGTTAATTAACTTGTTAAACGGAATAGCGGTCTAAGATTTTGTGAACTCCACTAATCAGATGACAGGATGAAATTTATTAAATATCATTTTTTTTTAACTTGAACAAAGTTGCCTAAAAATTCAATACAAATATTCTTCATTCACCACGAATCAGTAAAACATTCAAAAAACCGGCCAAGTGCTAGTCGAACTCGCGCACCGAGGGTTCCCTACAAAATAGCGAAGTTAAAATAAAATCCAGTGTTAGCAGAGCCCTGCTTCTAAACAAATGTATGCAGTGTGAGGTTATTTACATAGACAGACAAACATAAAAATATTATGACGGCAACAGAAATACACATCATGTGTAAAAATGGTGATAGACGGACGCAAAGCGAAGTATTCATAATAGGGTCCCGTTTTTAACTTTTAAGTAGGTAGGTACCTACGGAACCCTAAAAAATAAAAGGGAAAAGGTAGACAATGGGGATCATACCCCTTAAAAGTGATCTCTCCCAGACAACCATTTGATACAGATGTCGATTTGAAACCCAACCGAATACCAATAATACCAATAATTGCGACTGTACCAAATCTTTTAATTATATTTCACTGATTTGCTTTCCAAATGTTTCAGATTCCAATGGAAAGTATTAAGCAATTTAAGCATACGTTTATCAGCTAGAGTTATCACAACTATTTAGCCACGCGAGTTTTAGCGAATATACCTTATTCAATAAAATTTATATTGTGAATACCATGCCACAAATTACAGCTACAGTTCCTAATGGCCAACATGCCTTCGTCTCACTGACTGGGCGAATTGAAATCCAAGTTTCCGATTTAACTGCCGCCCTGCGCCCATAAAACAATGCACCCTTACATTTTCAATGACGACAACCGTGGTTAATGGTCCTTTTTCTGACTAATATATTCGTCATTAATCGCTAGATTGCTCGTAAAAGCTGAGATTGGAGTCGAATAAAAGCTCAAAGCTTCATCAAGTGCCCATTGAGCGTTTACGGAGCTTTCCCTTTACAGTTTTCCTGTTTTTGAGGCTAAATAACTGATGGGAAAAAGATAGGCGTTTGTTTTTGTCGGTTTGGTGGGATCGTTGGCGATGCATTCGAAGAAAGCTACATTTTGTTGACAGCATTTGATAGGGAAAAGTAACATTTTGTTGACAGAGTGACAAAGTGATTGTGAATCGAAAAAATCATGAGACCCGAATTGCACTGCGTTTTAAAATAAATCCTGAATTACGGAATAAGAAACCTCGTATGATTACAATTGGGTACTAAAACTAGTGGCTCTTCTGTTGTCTGTAGATCTCGCGAGTTTGTATTTAAAAAAAAAATCAGGATGGCTTTTACCTACATTTTCATTTTCCATGGCTCCGCCATTTTAAATGAACTCAACAGTACTCGAAACGAACGCACACATAGACACGCCCTTTTACACGGCCCCTAAGCGGATCTCGCGGTGCCGTCAGTCGCGCGTGGCGCATTGAGACGAGCGGCCGTGTTCGTTTTAAACATGCCAAGAGCGTATTGCGCAGTGTACGGCTGCTTGAACTCGGCTTCTTCAAAACCGGAGCTTTCGTTTTTTAAACTCCCTGCTGATGTTGAAAGGCAAGAATGATACTATATTACTATGAAATAAAATGTATATATTATTTTTATAACGAGAAATATGTGAGATGTCACTTCTCCGACAAATGCTTTTTCTGTTAAATAAAACGTTTGGCTGTTTAGATGATAAGTAAGTAGTTGCCGTATATTATAGACCGTGTTTTTGGTGTTTTTTTTTTCTACGGACTTTCATTGTTTGTTATCATCTTGCATCTATAGTATATGTACTAATATATTATAGAAAACTACACTTGAAGGATAACTTGTTCCTTTTTTACACAAATTATGGGTGCCAATCCTAATACACTTAATTAAGTGTAGCTAGTTACTCTAAAACAGGCCTTACCAGATGAGATTATAGCGCTACCTAGACAAAAAACTTTTCAATTTAACAAAAATTAAATCGACAACCCTAACGCTTTATTGGCGCGTAGGTACTGATTTCAAAAAGTAGGCCTATCTTCCCTACTGCTTTAGCTTATATATATACATATATACTGTGGTAACAATCAAGAAATCTTCACAGAAAATTTCAAGAGAATAGGTCAAGGAATGCGACCGAGGGACCAATTTTACAGAGCACATCACTCAAAAGAACCATTCATAATTGGAAAAAAATTGTTAGCGCTAAAAACTACAGCTCAAATTACATTTTCGACTAGTTAATTAGATTACTTAATTAGAGCTCTGAAATGCCACACAATTTTTCAGCATTTTCAAGTAGTATCACATTTGTAGTAGCTATTCAAGTAGTAGCCATGGAGCGTAGCATTCTAGATGTTCGAATAACTGATAGAATCAGAAACACCGATCTGCGCTCCATGACTCGAATTGTCGATGTAGGGGTGAAAACCGCAAAACTCAAGTGCGACTGGGCGGGACATGTTTGCCGAATGCATCCGGATACATTTGTGCTTCCAAAAGTCAGCAATCTTATTAAGTAACTCGCTCACCATCGCCATCGTGTTCATTTTGACAGTTCATGTATGGGCTGACAATTGGCATCGGAATCAGCTAGCTGTCACATTCATACAAGAACTGTCAAAATGAACACGATGGCGATTGCGAGCGAGTTACGTAATAAGCCTGCTGGTCGGTGTAGAAGAGAACAAACAACACATTATTATTATTATATTAGCCAAATTGAGTGTCCCACAAAAACAACACATACGAAAGTATTTTTACCCAAACTGAAACCAAATAGCTTCGCTCGTGCTTTGCCCATGCTTCGCTCGCGTTTCGCTCTCTCGATAAAAGCTAGTTATAAATGGAGGTCCATATTGAACTCGACAAAGTAACGACATAATTTTATTAATAATTAAGTCTTGCTACAAAGTCAATGAGCGGATTGCGATGCGACAAAGTTAAAAAGAAATTGCCAGTGAGTCGGAAACATTTAACGAGATTTACTTATGGAGGCCAATCCATGTCAGGAACTTAAGTACGAGTTAAGTTCTGTTTCTATAATAATAAAAAATCTAAACGACACTGAAAATTAGAACACAGAAAAATCCGAAAATTTAAGCTATGGCCGGGAATGAACCCGCATCGATAGTCAAAGTGAACCGCGTCAAGGGCGGGACTAAATTTTGATTTAAAAATTGAAGTGGAAAATCTTTGCAAAGGTTCAGTCAAACTAGACCCAACCACCAACTGGAATATTCCGGAAAAAATCTAAGAAACTCTTAGACAGTCTTAATCAAAAGAAACAGCTCAAACCCTTAGACTTTGAACGCTACAATTTGTACAACAAGAAACGAATAGGTAACCGTTTGATGACGATCGCAATCGATACGCGCCATCGGCGTTCTCTGATCATCGCTCGTTACAAGTATTATAACAAATTGTGTACAATAACAATTTGTTTCAATTGTACCCAGCTTAACGACGACAATGTATGTGGCAAAACCTATCAAATCACGCAAAGAAATATCGACGAAGACAATAAAAGCGAACCGTCAAAGCGCGCCAAATTTATTCCACCGCTGCCTCCAGCTTACCCTCCACATATTTCACGAACACATGTAGAATAAACCGTATTACAAATAAGATTCTGCGTCTGTCTGTGGCCTGAAAAACGCGCTTTCCTCAAACTGTGAATTTATTCATGAAACTCCGTTGTTGCGATTTGTCCGCGGTTAGAGTAGAGAATGGGAATTGTTGCAGAAGCGACAAGCACGTTTCATCGTTCTTTCGTCTGCCGTCTAATAAAGTATCTTGAAATATTGCTCTAGTAGTATGTATTATACAGACTTTCTAGCAGTTGTGTTACACATACACAAAATTCACGAGCAAAACAAATAAATATCAATAGCAAAATATCTGGCTTCATTGGGGATAATCTAAAACCTCAACCACTAAGCTATTCGGTCGGTTGTTTTACAACTTTCGTTAACTAGGTACCTACTTCAAATGTAAGTTTAACATAATAACTAAACATAATGACATAATGCGCTATCAAGTAAGAATATTTTCATCGTCATTACACACACACACAATCACAATCAGTCAAGATATCGACTGATTTCAATAATTAGAAAAAAAAACAGATCAAGTTACTCCATATTTTTATTTTTAATAGTTGAGTGACTTATAATAATAAACATAATAACCGATCACAAATCACAATCCATGCGGCCATCTTTTTTTCTCGAACTTCACAGTGCCTTTAGCAGTCTTTGATCCAATACTCTTTGTCTCTAGCCTTGTAATGAAAATAAAAAGAAAATGTTTAATCAGTATGTCGTGTTAGTTCTGTGCCCGTAAATCTTGAGGTCGAGATTGTTGTCGCGTCGGAAATAGTCCAACCAGTGACTGTTCGGAGGTCAGTTGGAAGTAGATAGACCTATTGGTGGCTTTAAAAAGTATCGAAAAATGTACTATTATTAACTATGTGTACACAAAATTAACTTCGATAAATGTGTCTAAGTCTGTCCTACCTGAACCTATTCTGAATCGGAATTGAATCACACTAAGACGTAAAGCCGTGGTAGCCTAGTGGTTTGACCTGTGGCCTCTCAAGCAGAGCGTCGTGGGTTCAAATCCCGGGCTCGCACCTCTGAGTTTTTCGGAATTTATGTGCGAAAATTACATTTGTAATTTGCCATGACCTTTTCGATGAAGGAAAACATCGTGAGGAAACCTGCACACATCTGCGAAGAAATTCAATGGTGTGTGTTAAGTTCCCAATCCGCACTGGGCGCGCGTGGGAACTATAGCCCAAACCCTCCAATACACGGAGGAGGTCTATGCCATGAGGCGATAAAAACGACAATAACAACAACAACAAACATGTACTTACTGAAATTGTAGCGAATTCGGAATAAAAAGGCTTATAAATAAATAAATAAAAAAGTCGTAATGGTAAGGCCTCTCTGTCCCTTACGCTGAATAGAATTTAGCACGCATTAAGCGATTGTGGTTACGCCCCTGAACTAGAGAAATTGCCGATGTGCTGAAAACCAACAGTCCATTATCTTGTGATTTTCTTACGTAATACATTACACAGTATAATTTGCATTACATAATAGAGTGACATACCTAAGGTTGCCATAATTGTTGAGAACTAATACGGGACTTATTGAATTGATAGTGTCCGAGCGGGCAAGCGAGCTCCCCGCACCGCCCCTCCCTCACCTCTCCTCGCAACCGCGCGCCCCCGCGCGCCTTTCCCCTGCCGTCGGCTTCGAGCCTTTAGTACTTGTATATCGAAATATTGATAAAACGGGACAAATACGGGACAAAAACGGGACACGTAACAATACGCGACATGATACTCAAATACGGTGACAGTTCCGTGTATACGGGAAGTATGGCAACCCTATATAATACCATATACCTAATTCAGTAGACAGGACATTTTCGTAGGGCACGGTATACTCGCAAAGTAAGAAAGTTTTCCGATTTTCTGCTCAAATCTTTCGCTACTTCGATAGCTATTAGCCGTTTAGGTTACGTTTAATATGAAGGGCGGGGCACTTTTACAAGAACAGATGGCAGATGGAGCGAATGTTCTCGAATTTTCTTAGAGCTTGTGCTTATGTAGTTGTTCGGATCGCTAATATCTAAATCGTTTATCGTACAATTAAGTCGCGCTAATGTTGCTTTGTTATGTTTTGTCATCGAGTACGAGACAGTTGAAGAAAAAAAAAGTAGAAACTAAAACCCAACTCTAACCGAAAACGACGCTGCAAAAGTACGAAACAAGTCACACGTTACACGAGAGACATCCAATATTTTTTAAGTTAGCGACACTTAATAGGTTTGTAGCTCGTGCCCTGAGAGCTAGTGTATGTACAAGCTAAGGCGCATTTAGAACCGGCCTCAACTCACCATTTACAGGACTACCTATCTAGACTTTTTATTTGGTCTGAATTTTGTCTTGCTGCGTAAGCTTCAATGCCAATAACCGAACTTTGTCCTAATGTAGGTATTTACGAGAATAATGTTTAAGCATTTTTCTAACGTAAAGGCCTTTTCGGCACACTCTGATAGGTATCTACTACTAAGTATCTCTTTTTGTGTCTAAAGAATAAACAGAGACGGCATCACAGATGTCTGATACTTTAGGTATCAGGAACTTAACGGAGAGTCGTGAAACAGGATCATATTATTGTTATTTCGGGTTACTTTGACCCTGGATGGTAATTTTGGTCTTTGGGGTCAACTCATTCCAGGTTTTACTATTGCGTTGAAATTATGGCACATTTGCACCACCCACGTTTTTATGATTTTTGTCAAAACCTGTTCTATTTGTGGTTTTCATTTGGGCCAAAGTTATCCTCCTTTACAGTATGAGGAACTTTCCTTTCTTTTCCTTCTAAATTCCTTCTTTTCTTCCCTCGTTCGCGAACAGCATCGAGAGATTTGGATAGGCATCTTGAGAAGGGTCAAGCATCTGATTTCCTGCAAGAATCAGTATTTTAATCGTCAAACGGAACAATATAAATTAGAACAAGAATTGATCATAAAGCGTTTCAAGAGCATCCTTAAATAACGAAATTGGGTTGCGGAAAGGTCTGTACGTGGATAAGGCCGAATTTTTAACGATTAGGGATTTTTTATAAAACTACGCAAATATTGAATGCTATAATTTTATTAATGTGCAGTGCCTCAAAAGAAAAAAATAGAGACCTTTACCACATTTTGACCGCGTGCCGTGTTTGCTCGAGCCTCGAAAGGCGTGTCCTATCAATCGACATTTCTTCATTAGGATTTCTTGGCTTATGGGTCAGTCATTGTCACAATCTCGCGTTGCCCTACGTACAAGACTATAGCCAACACCATCATCATCATCTGCGAGCTGTTACCATAACTGTGACACGTTCGGTAACCAAACACCCTAGTGTAGTTTTGACGACGCGTTTGGCCTAGTTGCCCTAGTTGGTAGTGACCCTACCCGCGAAGCAAGCGTCCCGGGTTCGAATAGTGGTGATGAGCACGAATATTTGTTCCTGGGTCATGGATGGTTCTGTCTATTTAAGTATGCATTTCTCTATATACCTATATCGTTGTCTAGGGTACTAGACAACACAAGCCTAATACAAGCCTTAGTAGCGCTTATTTTGGCACTAGGTCAATTTGTGTGAATTGTTCCCAAATGTTTATTTTATTTTATTTTATTTACATTTAGTGTTTCGAGAAAGAGATCACTCGTCGAATCCGACTCGGCTGGGCAGCGTTCGGGAAGCTTCGCAGTGTCTTTTCGTCCAAATTACCGCAGTGTTTGAAGTCAAAGTCTTTGACCAGTGTGTTGCCAGTGATGACGTATGGATCTGAAACATGGGCGCTAACGATGGGCCTCATGAGGAAGCTCAAGGTCACTCAGAGGGCTATGGATAGGGCTATGCTCGGGGTTTCTCTGCGAGATAGAATCAGAAATGATGATATCCGCAGTAGAACTAAGGTGACCGACATAGCCCAAAGAATTGCGAAACTGAAGTGGCAGTGGGCGGGGCACATTGCTCGCAGGACCGATGGCCGATGGGGTCAGAAGGTTCTCGAGTGGCGTCCGCGGACCGGGAGACGAGCTGTTGGTAGGCCTCCAACAACATGGAGCGACGACCTGATCAGGATCGCAGGATCGCGGTGGATGCGGAAGGCACAGGACCGGTCCGAGTGGAGAGCCTTGGGGGAGGCCTATGTCCAGCAGTGGACGTCTTAACGGCTGATATGATGATGATGATGATGATGACATTTAGTGTGGACTTAGCGTGTACTTCGATTTTTGTAGAATTAGTAACCACCATAATTCTATCAAAATCGAAGTAGATAATCCGGCTTAGTTTATCTTGAGGTAAAATACATAATATTTGGACTTTGGAGTATGTTTTAGTTCAGTTAACCCTCGTTGTCCTTGTTTATTATGGGCACAGAACTGCCTCGAAATCTTTCCGAAATCAAGTTACAATCCTAGACCCGACTCGCGTTCTTTATTGCGCCTCAGCATGTCTAATGTATTCATGAGGACACTCGCCTTATTTGGGACCCTCGTTTAGCTAGGTATTTCGTGAATAACTCTCCTTGTTTGTGGAACCACTGTTTGTTCAAATAAAACTATTTCAGCTAACCACAAATTCATTCCCGCTTTTTTTAGGGTTCCGTACATCAATAGGAAAAAACTGAACCCTTATAACTTCACTTTGCTGTCCGCCCTTTTTCTCAGGAAAGCGTGGAGGTATCAAGCTGAAATTTATATCAAATACTCAGGTCTACTGTCCCTTGGAGCTGTGAAAAAATCAAACTTCTAAGCCTTCACAAACATAATGAATCTGAATCAGTAAGAAATGGAGTCAAGCATTGTCACGCTGCAATAAATTAGTCGCATCTCGACATTTCGAACTTTCGCGCCACAGCTTAATTGACGTCTTTTCAGCCGAACTTCACTAACAGTTCGGCCAACCGTCAAAAGATGGCGCTGTTCTAAGTATGGAATCTGATTCAACGTACGCGCACTAGAGGGCGCCTAAGTCGTTCTCCGCGTAATCTATATTTTAATTAAACAATTAGATTATCTTATTCATTTAATTCCTAACAACAAATACACTATTATAACACATTTTTTTACAAACACAGTAACACATAAAAAATAGATCACACCTTTACCTTTCTACCTGACTGGCGTTGGTTGGTTGATTCGAAACTTAACGGAAACGGTCCCGCCCAAGGGCGGAGCTTTTTCAAAATCTGAAGGAACCGTTATTCCTGGATAAAACCAGAGGTTCTGGCCAAAATCGGCCACTTTTCGAATCTCCAACAACTGCCCGGCTCTTTCTTCTGGTAAGCACTCTCTGATCACTTTAACTCTAAATTGTGTATAGCTCCGTGTATGTCATTATTTAAATAATTTAAATAAATTATTTAAATTCTTAAAAATTAATAGCTCTGTTACTCTGCAGCAGAGATACTCAGTTGGAATTGTCTCTGTAGTAATTAAATTTAATCTCTATTCCTTTTAGCTGTTACTTGAAAGTTTGTAAGCTCTACCGCCGCTAATCTCGTACTTGAGTTCGAATCCTAACGGCCGTGTAGACCGTTGGATTACAAAAAAACTAGCTTTATATAACTTAGCTTCTATAGCTTTTGCCTGCTGTAACTCCGTACACTTGCGCCTGCCATGCACTGCAATTTAGCTTCCTCGGGATACGTCCCATCTGCATCGCAACGCCTGGCAGGACGCTACCAACTCTCTACTCTTTCTCACACCAGCCATTTCCGCAGGGCAGCTACCTTACCCCGCCGAATGAGGCTGGACGCAGGGGAACTACCGCCTGCCGTCATGTAGCCGACCTGGCACACGGCACTGCACCCCGCAAGAAAAGCAATACTAACTAAATCAGCGGTACCGCTACTGCCATCCCTAATTTCGACGGCCCGCTACCGCTGAACACCACTGCCTTCACCAATTCAAGGCTGTCCCACTCCTGGAGCTTCCACCAAGGCGCGGTCTACCGAACCCTGCTGCCGCTACACCGAGCGTGACGCTGCCACCCAGTCACCGGACCGACAGATTCCCGAGGGAAGTGGAGGCATTGGATGGTGTAGAAATCTCAATTTAGAAGTCCGAATTTAGACCCAAGAGAACTTACTCATTCCTGAGAGATCTTTTGCTCATTTACTTAAATAAATTGTCGCGTATAGCCTACGGTTTCAAGCTTCTCTTTTTAATAAATGTATTAAGATATACATTGTTTTCTTCAATAACCACTAGGCTATCCCACTGTGACAAGTGGCGCCCGTGGGTTTCTCTTGAAGTTAAATTCGGATTTCTACGCTATTCGCTTCAAAATTGTGGTGCATGCTAAAAATCATAAAATCATTCTCTTTTGCAGCGTGTATCTCACAGTACCTTCATCACTATTACTTCCCCGTGTGGAAGTCGGGTCTAGAATTACTCCACTCCCCGTCCTAGGAATTCGTAAAAGCCGAATAATAGGTCATATTCGCGATTTGCCGTGAAAAAAACAAAAGTGGTCTCTAAAATATAATATCATATAAATTTGCCCTAAATCTACTCATAATTAGCTTCAGTAATCTCACTTTAATCTAAAACATCGTTAAAACAACAACTAAAATTCAATTAATTTGAATTTATAAATCGTTACTTCCAGAAATTCAAATACCTACAACGTTTAACACTAAAAGTTAACGGATTAATTCAAAATATTTTTCAAGTCAACCGTCACTTTAAATATCAAAACTTTTTTAAAAAACCGTTAACACTATAACTTTTTCATAATAACCTACATCATTAATAAACTCCAATTCAAATAATCTGCCGACTACTGACCGTTTTACATAAAAGTACTTAAACGGAATTATTTGAATTATAACCGTCACTTAATTCTCGAACCTAAAAATATTTAGAAACCGTTAAACTCTAAAAAGATTATAAAATCGAATCCGCTAAAGTAATCGTCACTCCTTGAAACGGTATATCTACTACTATTAACGGCTAGATTCTAAAATAACTGTCCCTCCTTTGACGCAGTAAATACTTTAACGGCTAAATTCTAAAATACTACATTCTTGAATTCTAAGAAAATCAACGGTACTTTAATTATTTTAACTACCATTTGCTTTATAAAAAAAAAAACGATCACTATAACCAAAGTTAAATCTTTAACTTGCAATAACGATCACTACTTTAATATCTGCCTACTACGTAGATTACGTTAAAGACCACTTGAATTTTACTACAAAATCGATTGTAAACAGTCCCGGCAAATCAGCGAATAATAACTTTAACACTAACGTCACTTAATTAAAACTTGTAACTTCAACGTAAGTTAATTACACTTCTAATTACTGCGAGCTACACGACGCCTGTATTGTATGTTTTTTTCTTTACATAGCAACTATGTAAGTACGGAGAGTAATCTTTAGGTTTGTAAGCGTGATCAGAGACTGCATATTACGATTACATAATACACATCCGAACACTTTAACTATCTCTCAAGAAATAACATTTTAATTCCACCTGCATTCTTAGCATCTAAAAAACATTTACGCGAATAACGTTACTTTGCTTTTAATTTATCAACCTTTTAATACTAGATCGTGTGTCCGTGTCTCAGGGTCCATACTCGCGCGGCACATCTCACGAATAACTTTACACTTGTATCGCAAAAAAGGGTCGCACCTAATTCACTGCAATTTTAACTGACCGTAAATATCAACTTAATTATTGCTATTAAGATTGATGATTCTACCTAATATCTTAACACTAAAAAACTTTAGTTGCAACGGGAACGGTACCATATCGATGCGTAACCGATACTAAAGGTTCCTACTGCACGATAATATGGAAACCTCTGGGGGATGTCAACTCCCACCTTTTTTTTCTCCCTCCCGTTAGCCTACAGGAACGAGCTCATTTTTAAATATTATTTATTTCTTTCTATATTACACTTAAACATGTCACCAAATACTTAAAATTACATAAATAACTATTTATCATCGACACTACACAAATTCTTTGCATTAACGGCCTTAGTTCTTTTTTTAGATGACCTTCACTCGGCGCAGAACTAAACGCCTATCAAAAATTTTATAGCAACACTTCTGAGACCCTTGCCTATAAGACTAATTTAATATTTTGCTCTTAAATCGCATCAGGCACTAGTACACCTACTTAAATTTACTGTTTGTTTTTTTTTCTCTTCCATACTGGTCTGGGAGTAAAGAAAAAACATAGAATGTACCAGTTGCTTCTCTTCCAAGCAGATGGTAAAAGTCCATCGAACGAATGGGCCAAAATCTTAAGAATCATGTTATAGAGATGTTGCGCCTAGCAACCGATCACTATCTTAAGACCTTTCTTCCCACTTATACGCCCAATAACCATGCTAAACATGGCCTTAAATATATTTTACCTTTAGTTCTGTCTACCCCATAAAGGATAGAGGTGCAATATATGTATATAAGTATTTACCTTTTTTTTCTGTAACTTTGGCCAATTCTATGCTAGAATTGCCCCTAAGCACAGTACTTAACACTTATTTTACACTTAGACACTACTTATTATTTTTGCTTTAACATGACACTACATCCTAAACCTACAATATTTTTTTTTTTCTTAAATAGGTCACTAAAAACCTAAACTTACACTATATTATATTTTTTTTGTATGGCATAAAATTACACTAAAATCAAAACTTACACTATATATTTTTTCTCATCTCTTAAATCTACACTAGCAAACTAAACCCTAAGGCAAGACAATAAACCTAAAAATCGGTGACTAAACTACCTTGAGTTTATTTACTTCACTTTAATAGGCATTGTTTTGGTCTATGCATAATGTAAGGATAGCACATCGTTGCTAGCCTTTGCATTGTCTTTGCTAGTAGTAGTCGTGCAGTCGTCAAGTGTTAACTTAATTTGTCAACTTAAAGCCCTTTACCCGAGACTAGCAACTCGTAAAAACATTAAAAAGATTTTTTTTTCTTTTCTCTTTCTTCTCCCACTTGCCTTTTGTACCTAAACCTATGGCCCGGGCAGCTGGTGACCCGTTAACTAAAAGCTCTCACTACCCGGCTAGTTATGGACCTTCTGTCTATAACTAGCCAACCCCTAGGACGAAACGGATGGCAATTTCGTCCGCAAAAGGTAAGCGCGTGAGGAAAGCTCTTTCTGAACAACAGAACCGTGCGGTCTTCTACACGTAAAATAAGCCATAAGTAACTGTAGTTCAGATCCTTCTTGTGGGACGGATGGTAATCCCATAAATCAAATTGAGTTAACACGACGACGACTTCTCCTCCCCAATTAGGCAACTTAGCTACCTATGACATAAGGGTCAACAACCTCAGTTAGTGTTCGACCTATTTTGATAGACGATGTATGACAGGTATTATGGATGATGAAGTATGCTAGTATTATGTCGCAGTGTTACACTAGACGAAATGTGACAGAGGTCCACATTTCTGAAGGGGGAGAGGGGGTACTGTCACGCTGCAATAAATTAGTCGCATCTCGACATTTCGAACTTTCGCGCCACAGCTTAATTGACGTCTTTTCAGCCGAACTTCACTAACAGTTCGGCCAACCGTCAAAAGATGGCGCTGTTCTAAGTATGGAATCTGATTCAACGTACGCGCACTAGAGGGCGCCTAAGTCGTTCTCCGCGTAATCTATATTTTAATTAAACAATTAGATTATCTTATTCATTTAATTCCTAACAACAAATACACTATTATAACACATTTTTTTACAAACACAGTAACACATAAAAAATAGATCACACCTTTACCTTTCTACCTGACTGGCGTTGGTTGGTTGATTCGAAACTTAACGGAAACGGTCCCGCCCAAGGGCGGAGCTTTTTCAAAATCTGAAGGAACCGTTATTCCTGGATAAAACCAGAGGTTCTGGCCAAAATCGGCCACTTTTCGAATCTCCAACAACTGCCCGGCTCTTTCTTCTGGTAAGCACTCTCTGATCACTTTAACTCTAAATTGTGTATAGCTCCGTGTATGTCATTATTTAAATAATTTAAATAAATTATTTAAATTCTTAAAAATTAATAGCTCTGTTACTCTGCAGCAGAGATACCTACTCAGTTGGAATTGTCTCTGTAGTAATTAAATTTAATCTCTATTCCTTTTAGCTGTTACTTGAAAGTTTGTAAGCTCTACCGCCGCTAATCTCGTACTTGAGTTCGAATCCTAACGGCCGTATAGACCGTTGGATTACAAAAAAACTAGCTTTATATAACTTAGCTTCTATAGCTTTTGCCTGCTGTAACTCCGTACACTTGCGCCTGCCATGCACTGCAATTTAGCTTCCTCGGGATACGTCCCATCTGCATCGCAACGCCTGGCAGGACGCTACCAACTCTCTACTCTTTCTCACACCAGCCATTTCCGCAGGGCAGCTACCTTACCCCGCCGAATGAGGCTGGACGCAGGGGAACTACCGCCTGCCGTCATGTAGCCGACCTGGCACACGGCACTGCACCCCGCAAGAAAAGCAATACTAACTAAATCAGCGGTACCGCTACTGCCATCCCTAATTTCGACGGCCCGCTACCGCTGAACACCACTGCCTTCACCAATTCAAGGCTGTCCCACTCCTGGAGCTTCCACCAAGGCGCGGTCTACCGAACCCTGCTGCCGCTACACCGAGCGTGACGCTGCCACCCAGTCACCGGACCGACAGATTCCCGAGGGAAGTGGAGGCATTGGATGGTGTAGAAATCTCAATTTAAAAGTCCGAATTTAGACCCAAGAGAACTTACTCATTCCTGAGAGATCTTTTGCTCATTTACTTAAATAAATTGTCGCGTATAGCCTACGGTTTCAAGCTTCTCTTTTTAATAAATGTATTAAGATATACATTGTTTTCTTCAATAACCACTAGGCTATCCCACTGTGACAGCATAAAGAATATTTATCAATGAACCAACATTCATCCCTACAAGTATATAGAAGTTTCCCAAATTATTATTCATAACTCATGGCACAGTAATTTGCCGAACTAAAACTCATCTCAACATTCCGGCTTGACGTCATAGCAGTACTAATGAGATTAAAAGTGAGCCAAATAGTTCGGTTCCTAACTAATCAACCGAACTACTGAAACTAGAGGCTAAATATTTCGAGTGTCTAGACCTAGATATTACGGTTCCAATATAAGCCCTTACGGATGGATGGACAGCAAAAGCTATTAAATCATACAAGCTTCTGAACTTTATAAATAACCTGCAGGCTTATTACGTAACTCGCTCGCGATCACCATCGTCTTCATTTTGACAGTTCATGTATGGGCTGACAATTGGCATCGGAATCAGCTAGCTGTCACATTCATACAAGAACTGTCAAAATGAACACGATGGCGATTGCGAGCGAGTTACGTAACAACCTAGCTGGATTCCTCGAACGAAAATTTGAACCGGTTTATAATCAACTAGCGTTTGACGACTTCAAATAAAGGACCCGTTTTACCACTCTCTGTTAAGTTATTGTTATCTTAATTGTCAGTCATCTATGATTCTGTCTCTATTTATTACTACGAAACAGACAGAAACGTCGTCGTCTTGGCTTTTTTCATGTTTTATAAATTTAATGTACAATAAAGAGTTATACATACTATAGCAGAGAGTGGTGAAATAGGTCCTAAGTGCTCTATCCCGGGGCAATTTCAAAAAATCCTAAAATTACTAGGTAGAAAGAAAAAAAAGAAAGAATAAGTTAATTTATGACAATGACAGTAGTTAAAAAACAGAAACGTTATTAAAAGCTATATAAAAATTGTCATAAAATGGTCTCAATTCAGCATTTGCTGGCCTTACAGCCAACGCTGGTCTTCCGTTGGGGCCATCGGGTAACGGGCAGGGACCCTTTGCAGTGACCATGTAAACACCATTCATTCTCTATTATTATTTCTATATTATGGAACCCTAAAAAGGTTTGAGCTAAATAAATTCAGTATAAACCTTGGCATTACCTCAAATCATAAATTTAGTAAATCGTGTTTCCATGAACTGACTCAGAAACTGGCGATGCGTGGTCAAATTCAGCCAACATATAGGTACATATATAATATAATATGTAACTTCGGCGAATTAAGGATTCTCTTCTTTTAGGGAAAAGCGCTCATTTCTGTGATTTTTGTAGACGTGTTCTTGTTATTATTTTGATGGATTCTGAGAAAATAATAAATCAAAAGCTACTTGATTTAGAAGCTACTCACTATCACTACATAGTATAATACAAATTCGCTTTCCGCTGTCTGTCTGTCCCTATGTATGCTTAGAACTTTAAAACTACGCAACGGACTTTGATGCGGTTTTTTTAATAGATAGAGTTATTCGAGAGGATTTATATGTATAATACGCAGACGAAGTCGCGTGCAGAAGCTAGTTGTCTATAAAATAAAAGCGCAATTCATCGAAACGAACCGTGACCGAAATAAATATTGGCAACGCATTAATCAAAATATGATCGTTAAATTAATCATCACGCCAGCAATGGTCATCATTTCAAGCAAATTTGCGAGAAGAGTAAATTGATTACGCACGCCTGTGACGTTTCGTTCGGCCAATCAAGAACGCGAATGTGTAAGCAAATTTTTATTCCTCATAACTATTGAAATAGTTCTAGCCGCAAAGATTTTTTAGACCAGTCTTTTTGGCGCTTTTAGGGTGCGACCAAACCGCCGCGTATATGCAATGACGTGTCGTATGCGTCACGTTTTCTCACCGTTTCTTCATACATTTTGTTGCGATTCTGTAACGTCACCGTTTTTTAAGCGGCGGTGTGGTCGCACCCTTAGGGGGAGGCCTATTGGTGAGCAGTGGACGTCTTTTGGCTGATGACGGTAAGTTGTCCCTCCTGTGGGCATAAAATTAGCAACACCGAGTCGGCAAACTTAAGGTTTATTAAATCGGCCAAAAGTGATGATAAAGTCAATTGATTAGTCAATTGATTCTTGTGAGATTAACTAATACAAGACAGTTTATATTATGTAGTTAATTATTACCTTCTTTAAGAGGCTGACAACACCTAATTTTGTTGAAATTGATGTTATTTAAGCACTTTTTTAAGAAAAACTACACACAAAAAAAAAATATTGATAATTTTCGTCATATTTCAAACACGATAGACGGACTCGATACATAATTGAACAAAATCGGCTCGATAGAAAATAATTGCAAAGATTGGTCTTATAATCATCATTAAACGGTTCTATGTCTATATTTTTTCGACGTATGGGTCTGCAATTAAAAACATGAAGCCAACATATTCATACCTACACGGCTAACGAGTCATATTTCACAAATAATCCATACTTTTTTTTATTTCTTCTTATTTGTGTCTTATTTGCAAGATTTAAGACGCGCGCCAAGCTGCCGGAATAGTTTCTTCTCTTTCACTCACAGGCACGCGAACCGTATGTGTGAAGAGTGGCGCTGCTCAAGGTCATTTGCTTTTGACAGGGCCTTAACTGAGCCCTCGCCCGTGCGGCACAGGGGCGCGAGTAAGACGACAAAGGGGACCGAGACAGGTGTGGGCGGATATTGTATGTATTTGCCAACGAAATTGTTGTTCTCGAGCTTTTCCAATAAATCTCCAGTCTACATACTTTCTACTGCTGGGCACAGGCCTCATCCCAGAATGAGAGAAATTGGGCTAGTGTCGATGCGAGCCCAGTGCGAATTGGGAACTTCACACACTTGGGTTTCCTCACGATGTTTTTCTTCACCGAAAAGCTCATGGCGAATTCCAAATGTAATTTCGCACATTCCAAAACACTCGAACTCACGACCCTCTGCTTGAGATGCTACAAGTCAAACCACTAGGCTACCACGGATATATATAAAAATAAAAGTATTTATTATTGTCTTGTTACTCTAAGCTCTGTTTACCTCTTAAGGCAAAAAGATATGATTTATTTATGTATATATTCGTTATTGTAAGAAGTAGGACATCCAGCGTGTTTTTCTCAAAAGATGGTGTTTGTTCATGTGTCTGAGCATGTTATTACGGTATAAGGGATCCTAGACGACGTTTTTTATTATTTACGCCGAAAATTTCCTTTGTCCGTTGAAATAAGATGCCTAGACTTTCTGCAGTTTATTTTCTGTGCTTTATATTCTTTCATTTTATTGTCTTGTGGTTCTGTGTACGAAAGAAAAGGCTAGGTGCGTATCATCATCATGATATCAGCCATAGGACGTCCACTGTTGTTGGACATAGGCCTCCTCATAGACCTCCAGTTGCCTCGGTTGGAAGCTTGCATCCACCATGAACCCTTAACTTTAAGCAAGTCATCCGTCCTCCTCGTCGGTGGACGTCCTACTAATTTTAAGAGACTATAATAATATTTTACTATAGTCCAAAGTAGGGCAGCACACAACACTGATCACGAGCATTACTCGGCTTTTATACTTGAGTAATCCGTTTTCGTAATTATGATTGAGTCTCAAGGAAGTGTTATGTTGAAAGAGACCTTCTATAGGCTGGAGATGATGGTGACGATAACATATTTAAATTTGCCTCAAGTTTCCCTTTACCTGTTTCAAACAAGTACTCTGAGGGATTGGTAAACTTGAAAGGAACCTACCCCACATATTTTCCATTTCAACGACCAACCAACTGCCTGACCAATATTTTGTTGCCCGTTGCAGAGCCTCAAGAATGTTCGCCGAGGTTCGGATGGCTTCCAGGCGATTATCCGTAAGAAAATCGCATTTTTTACGGCGTATGCATGATTGTTAGCAATGGCATGCGGAATATGGTGTCTAGTGGAATTTATTGCAAATATTTGACCTACTCAGAGCACAAGATTTGGCCCAGTTTCCATACAAAATTACTTCCTTTTTTTGCCGCTGAGTCTATTGAAATTTATGCTAGGGGTCTTTGAATTATTCCAAGATATTTCAGCAGGTACTTGGCCGTTGGCCAGTATACAAATGCATGGTAGCATAGTGGTTTGACCTGTGGCCTCTCAAGCAGAGGGTCGCGGGTTCGAATCACGGGCTCGCACCGCTGAGTTTTTCGGAATTTATGTGCCAGTCCACATGGACAATGTCGCGGGTGCGAACTTGTTTAATAGAGACACGATATTTAATCTGTATAACTGCGACGATCTAATTGATACAATTGTCACAGTGTACTATTTCAATATAATTAAACCCTAACGTAGATCAAACTAAAGCTTGTAGCTTCAACACTGAAAAAAAAAAATTGCTAAATGAAACCGAACTTTCTTCAGACTGTATCTTAAAAAAGTGACTACATAACTAAGGCAATATCTTACCAAAATCTTTGGTTATGTTTTGTTCTTTATAGGTAAACCTGTAAGGCTTATTGTCTAACTCGCTCGCAATCGCCATCGTCTTCATTTTGAGAGTTCATGTATGGGCTGACAATTGGAATCGGGATCAGCTAGCTGTCACATTCATACAAGAACTGTCAAAATGAACACGATGGGGACTCCGAGCTAGTTAGACAATAAGCCTACGTTTGTTAAATCAAATTAACTTTAATAACGCCTTACTGAATTCTGGTTATTGATGAAATAGCCGAAGTAGTTTGGTTAAATATTTTTTCAGTGAAATAAAAAATCATTTAATTCAGTTTGAAGTGTTCCGATTCCAAATCCATTTGATAAAGCAATAGCTTCAGTCCGAGCTCTGACGCGTACCAGGGAATGTGCCAATGGTTGGCTCATAAGATTTTATTCCAAACTGTACTTCTCTACGTGAGGCGGGTGTTAAGAGGGCTACCCTTTTCCACGGACTTGAGCACATGAGGAATATATTCGTTGACGTCCTTTGACGTACTTACGTGTATACGGACTGTGGGATCGAACGCCGAATTTCGGCCGAACGGTTTCGGCTAGTGCAGTGGTTTAGGCCGAAATCAAAATATTTAGATCGTTGGCAAGTTTTTTACGTAGAAATCCCTTTAAACGTAAAAGTTACTAACCTCATTCAGCGTAAGCATGTTTCCACCGAAATAGACCAAAAAACAATTAAGGGCAAAACAATGTTTTGAAAACATTTTATTTGTGCCAAATTTATTCCGGCGTGTTCTTCTCGGCAGTCGTGGTATTTCCAAAAGCACCGGTATAGTTGCCGGCAAACATCATGAGCATGACCTTGAATGCGCAGAAGTGAATTTAGCGTTTCTTTGGTATAAAAGTACATGCGCAAACTTACCCCTTCCACGTCGTTCTTGCTCAAGATGTTTGCCGGCAACTATACTATACTACTAGTATCAAAAATACGTCTAAATACTTCAATTATATTCTAAGTCTTAGAAGTTTGATTTTTCCACAGCTTTTATTTTTTGTACTGCAATTTATGTTTTCAAAATTAATTTCAGTTTGTTACCTCCACGCGTTTCTGAGCAAAAGGGTTTTGAAACATGCAAACGGACTAGAAAATGATCCTACAAGGGTTTGTTTAACCTTTTGAAACACAGATCCCTAATAAGTATAATTAATGTTTAATTTTTATTTAGAGGCATATTTTCACCCGTCACCGAAAGTGGTCCAAAAAATAGTAGGTAGGTACTACAGAGTTTAGAGCAAGATCTAAATTTTACGCAGTAAATTCGGCCAAAACCAAAACCGAAAATACGCCAGACTCTACGGCTGTAGCGACGAATATTCGCATTCGTACACGGACCCCTTAAATATTTGACGACGTTTGACGTTATTTCGACCTATTTCTCCTTTCGCACTGTCGTATTTTTCCCAATCGTGTTTACAAATACAGCCTTAGCGGTTGTAAATAAGGTTTATTTTGGGCAATTAATCGATTTTCAGGTAGAAATATGAAACCCGCGAATTAAGTGAAAGCGGTTAGCAACACTTAAATACTTAGAGGAAAGGTAAAAGCGGCTGAAAGGATAAAAATGGGTATTTCTTGCCTACCTTCCTTATAATACAGTCACGTACAATATAAAACTCGTAAAATTGAGTAAGACAGCAATAAAACAACGTACAAACAAATACATTGATGATCTGTTTTGATGTCTGTGTTTTATGTTTTATTTTTGTAAAATTGTGTCGTATTACGCTCTATTTGTGTGTCTTTCAAAAGTGAGTAAATGTCTTCATTCTTTCTTCCTTTTTCTCTCAGTAGAGACCCGAAGGTCTTTTTAAATACTATCGCACTATACGATGTTCCCATCACTTTACAGCCAAAATTAGACTATCTCACCAAAGCTACTAAGTAGACCGTATAATCAATCGCCGTGGTGGAAAATAACTGGGATGAAAATAATCATCAACATGATCAATACGTCTATATCTAGCCATGTAGCCAATTATATTTATTTCCCCATTTGGTAAACGGTAATTTCTCCAGGCGTCCCTTACGGCCCTTAGTAGGTACCAAAGTTCTACGAATAAGTCGTCCATGTATATCACTAAAATTATTATGAAGCAAAGTCCTCTGCCACGTCTGTGATTTACTCAAAAACGACAGAATTGATTTTGATGCGGTTTTCACCAATTAGGTAGAGTGATTCATGAGGAAGATTTAAAAGTATGTATCAAGGTTTTATATATTATATATATAGTGTATTAGTATCTTAATTGCATCCGTCTGATGCCGGGTCGGGTCGCTAGTTGCTTAAACAAATATATCCATTCTACGGTGAACAGTACTGAGGCGATACGTGAATGTGGAAATAAATTTCTTTATGAACCTCTACAACAAACTCGTTTCAAATGCTTCCTCGGACAATTTAAATTAGCCTTCCTCTGTCAAGCAACAATGTTATAAGAAATTCTAGATACATAGGTATAATTATGTTAACTCCGCACCAGAAGCTTACTTAGCTAAATTGCGTAGAGTGCTCTGTTCTAAGCTTATGCGAATAAGTAATATTGCTTATCACTAAAAGGTCGTTCACGGGCCAAATTGTGGTTATTACGAGTACGTAGCTACGAGTAAGACTAAGGCGTGGAGAGCCTTGGGGGAGGCCTATGTCCAGCAGTGGACGTCTTTCGGCTGACATGATGATGATTATGATGAATAAGACGTGGTAACGCTTACACAGGCTTAAGAGCCTTATAGAGTCTTAAGTAATTAAACGACACTTGATGATTGCAAGCTTACGAGCAGTGAATAGAAATTTGTATCTCGGCCCGATTTAGTAACCCCTAAGGACCTTCGAAAGGTAAGGCCTTTGAGGTCTGGAATTAATGACATAATGGATTCTAGAAAATTGTTTCTGACATAGAACTCAGCGTGGGTACTCGTATGTTGAGGCTTTTCGTATATTGGTGAGATGATCAAGATTGAAAGTGGAGGGAACGAAACCTATATAAAGGGGCAATCACGCCCATTTGTATCGGAAAGAGTGTCGTTTCTCGTTGGTATCATTACACTTCACTTGCTTCCGAAATTATCTTGGTAATTACGCTTTAGCTTTAACTAGAGCGAGGGGCTGTTATTTATTCTCAAGCTGCAACCTAGCATGCGCGGGTATGTTTAGACATCGCTTGCATATTAACGATGCAGCCAGCATGTTGCACACATGAACTCGTATAAAAAAGCCAAATAGGGAATGTGTATTATTTTTTACTAACTAAATATGAAGATATGTTTGAAGTCAGTTTAAAATCCACCATGGTACTGTCAGCGTTACAGCGCGGAACTCTTCAAGTCAGTAATGTTATGTTTATCCAAGGTCTCTTAAATCTGTTAAGGTGATATGACAGTTCACTCGAGTGAATGTTCTTTCGGGTGAATGCTTCATTTTTCTTTCATTTATTCGGCACTTTTCTTTCACTTTGCGTTCAGACGTGTCACTTTGAGTGAAAGATGCAAAATTAAATAAGAAAATGTATATTTATTATTAATTATTATTTATTATTATTTATTTATTATTTATATTTTGCATTATTTTTAACATAAACATTACTAAAGGTGTAATTTTGCGAAATAAAGATCTCTTACTTATTCTTATTCTTATCTGCTGAAATGTTCTATAGGCAATTAATAGGTGCAAGCTTCCAAAGCTCAAAGCCATGTCAATTGTGAGGAAAGAAACATTGAGAACATCGTAATCTTATTTGACTCTGAAATAAACCCTCCTTAACCAAACATTACAAAGCAATTAGTCTCATTGTTGTACGAGCCCTGCAGCGACCCTTCAGATTATCGCAAGACGTAAAGAATACTTAACAGTAGCAATTCGGGGGCGAAATCACAAGTTGTTTACCAGGAACTCGGGGTTGTGTAATAGTACATTACAGACCTAGGGCGGTGAATTCGTAATTGTCCCAGATCGCAGGTGTTTGTGGCCCGAACCGAAGGTGAGGGCCATAAATATGCGATCTGGGGCTTTACGAATTACCGCCCATGGTTTGTATAAAGTTTTACGTCTTGCCTTGGCCAGGAAGTGAGATTTTCTGTCCGCAAAGCGGGCGTAAAATCCCAATTACGGCCAAGGGTGATGTAAAGATATGAACGGAATCTTACCTACTAAAGATTACCTTATATATAGTCTGGCAGCTAAACCACTGCAGCCAGATGACACTTCCAAATGTCATTTTACGAAATAATGATACCACATTTATTTCACTAGTGCTCGACTAAGGTCACGTAATGAATGATTTGATTATTGAACGAACAACATATTTTATGAATGTCACATTCTTAGTTTAGTATATTTCAAAATAAGCGCGATACTTTTGAGGCATTCAAGGTTCATATTAACATAGTAGATAAAATGTGCGATGACTTTGTAATACACGTAAATAGTGACAGCAGCAGTGAAATTGATTCGGAATAATTTAAGTTTTTAAGTAAAAGTACAAAGGCAGAAAAAAATATTAATGTGATAATTGTTGTTTTATTTATGGCAAAATGGGTAATGAGTTGAAAACTGGTAACTGATTTGACATGCTTCCGCACATTTCCAAATCGCGCTCTTACACTACTACTAACTAGAAAACATCCAAAAAAACCTTATTGAACAAACCATTTTATTAAAATACGCTTTGAAAATTCTCATTTATGACGCAAATTAATTTCATTACATCGTTCATTCTTTCATTCACTCACTAAGTTACATCACTATTTAAAATTTGCCAAAAACTGACAACACTGAAAGTGTCATCTGGCTGCAGTGGTTTATCTGCCAGACTATAATTTGGGGAGTAAAAATGCAAATAGGCAATGTGGCTAAAATGTCGATAATGTCGAGACTAACCCGCTTATTCATAATAGCTCTATAGAATTCTGCTGCACTACACAACACCGACTTTATACTGGTTTGAACTGGTATAAGGGCCAAAATACTTTTTAATGCCTAATATGAGCATACAATTTTCAACTTTTTTTTTAAATTTAAATATTCATTTTCTTAGTTTTTAATGCAGATATAGATTCGCTATGGTTCGATTTATAATATACATACCTCTGCAGCGATAGTTTTAATGATTTAACTATATTTGTGGTAAATTATATACCAAGGTGTCGAAAAATTAAACAACAGCGTTACTTTTTTACAAATTTAAGTTTTATTATTAAAATTGTACAATGAGACTCACTAACATGTCAGTTTTTAACTGTAACGCTTATATTAACCTCTTATGAAGTTAAATCATAGAAATAATCAGTTTCATGGACCATTATCATCAATTTAGATTACTGCGTTACTAAAGCCTACATTTAAAACTTAAACTTTTCTATTAATGATTAAAATAAACTTTAAAATAATACCAATTGACGACATCGTCGTCCATATTTGATGAATAATACCTTCGCATGAAGTTAAGGCATTTTAAATAATTAGAAGCCTTTGTATTACTAAAAATACTATAGTAATCCGAGGGACACAACAGTAACGCAGTAGTAAGCTTAGTAACACAGTTTTATTTTCTTACATATAATACTTGGTGCTTTCTATAGAAATCTTGCATAATGATAAAAACAAAACAAAATTGAAGTTCTTATGACTCGACGAAATAAAAAGTAACTCGAAATAACTTCAAACATAGCAAAGCCTAGCTGATTCAACACACAAAAAAAAAACATTTACCTACGTAAATATTCTTGTAAAACATAATTTTGACCTCTCCTTCTTCACCAACTTCACTTCTAGCAACACCTAAGTGTAATGTTTGTCTTTAACAGAAGACACTTCAGATATCTTTTAACGTTTTCGTTATCAATTAGCTGCATTTATTTTATACTTATTAGAAACTGATGGTTGGCTAAAACTTGCTAAAGGCTCGTCAGTCACTAAGTACAAACGGGCCTTGCTCATCTCCTTCAAGGTGTAAAAAGAGGCTTCTGCATCAGAAATAAAATAACCGAACCAGAAGCTACTTTTTCATCTGCGGTGCGTTTTTTCTGAGAAAAAAGAAACAATATATGGGTATTTTGGTTTTAATAACGTATTACTTACTAACATTAAAAATACATTAAAAACAACTGCGTTTCCGATGCAACATCTGCGTTACCATTTTAGTAACGCAGTGTAGCAGTTACGCAGTTGTAAATATTTGACCATGTTGTAAATTATTACTAAATAGAATAACAAAATATAGATTTTCTAACACTGACTGAACCAAGACATGACTAACTGCTTATAAAAATAATAATAATGTAAATAACGTCAGTACGTACCTTTTGACAGCGGTAACTCAGGGGTCACGCAATAAACACACGCACCTCTCTCAACGATTGTGATGCGATTGATCCGAGTAGCGTCCTCCCCCCGCGCAGTTGCTATCATTCGTTATAAGAGTTACAACAAGTCGAACCAAATGAAGTGCAAGAAAATGTAATACACTCACTTTAAGGTTTATTTTCATATAGCAACGCTAGGTAGTTACGATTTTATTCTTTGTTGGGGACACAGACGAAATCACTCTTTATTCCTTTAAATGTTTACTGTAAAAAATATCTATTAGCATTGTAATAAAGTTCAAACTTACATTTGTATACTGGTATTCAAGACAAACACGTCATCTAGGAAATATTGTGAGAAATGGCACAGTATAGCTTGAGACACTGCTCAAAGACAGCAATATTTTGTACGAAGAACTACTGCGTTACTAAAAATGACAACGCCGTTACCGTAATTTTCGAATAAATAACATATTTTTCACAATCAAATCTTGTTTTCTGTATTAGACAATAACGTTATATTTTGAAATTAGTATACTTATTTCACTAATTTGTACTGATTTCCTATAAAATTTTATATTCATTCGGAGAGACCGGTTTTTAGGCATCAAAAAGTATTTTGGCCCGCATCCCAGTCAGGATTTTACGTTGGTTGGCGGGAAATCATAATTTGGCTACTTTCGTTAGAGATACGCGGTATTACGTGACTGGCGGGTGCCAGTTACGCGGATTTTCCGTATGGGTGTTATGCAATATGCTTAGTGTAAGTTTTCGGTCACATATCACGTCTTTACCACGTTTGCGTTAAAATTTCAAACACTTAAAAACAGTTTGTCGCCGTTTCGATCCGCAAGTGGCGCTGACGATTTTTCCATAGTAATTGAGACGTTTAAGTGAACACGTTCGAGACGTTTGTTCGTGTGAAAACTTAAACTAGCGGCTCAGATACGCAATATTTACCAGTGCTAGTTACGCGGTATTGCACTAACACCGAAGAGCTGAGGAAATCATTTTTGTCTCGTCAAGCCCAACCTAAAAAACAAACGTAGGAAAAGGCTAAGCCTAAGCTAGTGGCGTATAAAAGTTATTTTATGCATTGTATCCGCAACAACCATCGCAGTCCCAGCGACGCCGTTTTAGTTGGATGGTCGTCAACAAAAACCTCTGCGTAGGAGCGTATTAACATAATCTCAAGAATAATTTGATTTCCGGACGAGGGAATGTAATTCCTTGTTTTGTTTGCGTTGAAGATGCTGTTCTACGGGCTAGAGGGAAGCCTTAATGATCTGCATGGTTCTTTGTAATTTCCTTGGGGATTTAGTTAGGTAAGTACTGTTTTGAGGTTCCGTGCCTTAAAGGGAAAGAAAATCCTTTTAGGGTCAAGAATCTTTTCATGAATGCGTAGAGGTAAGTATGAAGAGATTGATGAATGTGGATGAAGCGCAAGAGGTATGTTAGGATCGTAGCAAGTGGAACAAAGTAGACTCTGCCTACCCCTGTGGGAAAGAGGCGTGACGATAAGTATGTATGTAGAGGTATCAAGTTGAAATTATAAAATTTATTTTTTTTATGTGAAATTTTCTTTACTAGCGTTTTCTCACGCTGCAATACCTTTTATATAATGAACATGATAATCACTGGTTCTCACAACTCTATCACGGTTCATAAGATACAGCTTAGTGACAGACGGACAGACAGAGAGACATACAAACAAACAGACAGACGGAGGGACAGCGAAGTATTAATAGGGTCTCGTTTTTACCTTTTGGGTACGGAACCCCCAATTCCGTTTCCACAGGAACCTGATATTGTTATCGTTCCTACACATACTGCGTTGAGTAAACAATCCTAACGACTGTTTTGTCTCATAAATCCACGCTTTGGTTTTGTTTAATGTGGTGGTGGATTTTAGTTGAATCTAAGGTATTTTAATTCTAAACTGTCCTATTTAGTAAACAAAATTAACCTTAATGTACAAACTTTTGTAGAGAATGAAGGTGTTATCAAATAAACCTGAGGCAATATTTTGTACATAATTTTGCTGATATTTTATCTCCAGTTGCTTTGTTTACGATGAAATAGTTAGAAAATGGCAAATATGAGACGTTTTGAGGTTAGAATTTTGTTTACCAAATAGGGAGGACAGTTAAGAATGAAGACCTTAGCTAGCGTTATGAATGGTGATACCATGTGTTTAACACAAAATCTTTAAGCTTCACGTGTAAAATGTTTGCTCGATGCACGTCCTAAGGTGTAAAGCCCAATTCACACAAGAATAACAACATTGAATAAAAAAAAATATTGTAAAATAAAAATATTCTGTATTCTTACAAATAGATAATTTTGTTTTTTTTTTTTAATTTTGAAAAAACCCCTCGCGATCTTTTGATCGAGTGACTTATGTGGGTTCATATTTTCACGCTCCAAGACTCCGCAGACACATAAATATTGGCTATTAATTTATACTTCATACGACGTCTCTGTCTGTTTCGTACTAATAAATAGAGACGGAATCATAGATAACTGACACTTGAGATAGCTGAAACTTAACAGAGAGTGGAAAGGCCCTTAGTGAAACAAATTGTCCAACTGTTAACACGAAAACCAGAATCTCATAACAGTTTCAGGCCGAATAAACGTCAATTTTGCCGGCACCGCAATCCAGTTCTCACTTTTTCACCTGCCTCCCCTTGGTAATTCTCGCGTGTAAAAATAAACGGGGTGGCCAGGGTTAAAATCATTATACACTTAACCCGCTAGGGGTGGCGGCAATATTGTACCGTTGGCAATATGAGGTCAAATAATTTAATTCCGAACACATCAGGGGCCTTACCGCCAATTCAGTTTAGCGCTCGCTGTCAGATCCATACTAAAAGTGACAGCTAAAACTTGAACTGAGTCGGAATTAGGACGTCATGGTAAGGCCTCAAGCCGTGTTTCACCAAAGCGACAAATTGTCGGTGACAATGACAATTCTGTTTACTTTAAAAACTCTACGAGAATCTACGCCGGTTGGCTTCATATTGACCACGCATTGCAATTCGAATTGACACTTGTCACCGACAATTGTCGAATTGGTGTAATAGGGGCCAGGGGACGTTTTATGTGAAAAGGTTCCTCGATGGGTCAGGAATTAAATTCATTGACTTTAGTACGGAGTTTTGTATACATATTACTATCTATCCATCTTTCACCATCCATCCATCTTTATACCTACCATATTCTAAGAAAACTGATTATTATTATTCTTTAAATGAATTTTGACCTCGACATTAATGTCGGATTTTTTTTTGGCCATGATACGGGCATACGCCAAGTATCATGGTACCATTATTATTAACTAACTACCTTGGCTCAGGGACCCAAATAGGGTCTTGGCCTCCGAAACGAGAGCACGCCATCTGTCCCGATCGTGCGCAGCTTGCCAGTCGTCGACTTGAAGACGTCGTAAATCCGTCTGGACACTGTCCCCCCAGCGATACCTGGCTCACCCAACCGGGCGGCGACCAGTCGGTCGTCCCACGTACGCCCTCTTGGCAGCACGATCCTCTACCATTCGGAGTAGGTGGTGGTGGTGTAGGTGGTATTAATATTATGGTCAAATTTAAATACAGGTAGGTAGTTAAGATAAAGTAGTTCCATGCTGGTCTGGGAGCAAAGAAAAAACATAGAATATACCAGTTGATTCTCTTCCCTCGCTGATGGTAAAAAACCATCGAAAGAATGGGCGAAAATCATGGGAATCATGTTATAGGCGGCTAGCAACTCATCACTATTTTGATTCCACTTTCTACCCATACGCCCACAATCATGCTAAATGTGGCTTGTCTTACTTACCTTTGTCACTGTAGCATGGAAGCCGTGGTAGCCTAGTGGTTTGACCTGTGGCCTCTCAAGCAGAGGGTCGCGAGTTCGAATCCCGGGCTAGCACCTCTGAGTTTTTCGGAATTCATGTGCGAAATTACATTTGAAATTTACCATGAGCTTTTCGGTGAAGGAAAACATCGTGAGGAAACCGGACCAATCCTTATAAGGCTTAATTACCCTTCTGGGTTGGAAGGTCAGATGGCAGTCGCTTCTGTAAAAACTAGTGCCTACGCCAAATCTTGGGATTAGGTTGTCAAAACGGACCCCAGGCGCACTGAGCCTTGGCAAATGCCGGGAAAAATGCTAGGAAGATGATGACTGTAGCATAGAAGAAAATGAATAAAAAAAGGTTATGTTAGGTATATTGCCGGTAATGTGGCAATATAGTAGAATACGGTACATCACTAGTGGGCTATTGAGGGCCTCGTTAACGCCACGGCTGCCACTTTAAGCATTCATAACTGTATTTGGGACCGCTCCAAATGGCCCCAGAATTAGGACGGTGGTGAAGAATTAATTTTTCATTATGAATATTGTTTGTGTGGGATGATTGCATTTTTTTTTATATTGGCTACGCAGTGGACGTGTTAACAATATTACAAGTTAGTTAGGTATTTATATAGTGTAGCTTAAAATAGACACAAAGATCTCAGTAGGGGCCTTACCATGACGTCCAAATTCCGACTCAGGGGCCCGATTTTTGAAAGCACATGTGTGAAAATACCACTCGAAAGTGGTGAAAATTTGTGCTGAATTTGAAATACAAGTAGCTTAGAAGATACGGCTCTCATTAATCATGTGGTTTAGTCAAAAATTTGATTAAAGCCGTAGTTTTGAAGATATAAACAGATTTATACCACTTTCGAGTGGTACTTCGAATGATGTGCTTTCAAAAATCGGGGCCCAGTTCAAGTTTAGTATGCATCTGGGGAGCGGATCAGAATTTATAAAGTTTAAAATGTATAATAGTTCAAAATATATAATGCAATTTTCTGTGAAACTATTAGGTATATGTTTTTTTTTTTATAACGTGATCTATAGATTGGTTTAGGTTAGGTTAGGTTTAGTTTATAGCAATTCTGTTAATTTGCAATTTTCTGAGAAAATCGCATTATATATTTTGAACCATTATGTATTTTAACCTATTATACATTTTAAACTTTATGTATTTCAATACGTACCCATGAATCTGACAGCGAGCTAACCTAATTTGAATCGCATTTAGACGTCATGGTAAGGCCCCAGGCCCCTATTTCACCAACTCGACAATTTGTCGGGTGACCATTGACAATTCCCAATGCAATGCGTATTTAATATGAAGCCAACCTTCGTAGATTCTCGTCGAGTTCGTAATGTAAAGAGAATTGTCACCTGTGTTGTTGTTTAATATGCTTTGACGATCCTTATTGGAGATACAATTTATTCAAATGTTATTAGAATTATAAAATTGATATATTTTTTTACACAACTTATTATTTTTGACGGGTACCTACGTATTAAAATCCATAAAGTTTAAAATGTATACTGGGTAAATACATAATGGTTCAAAATATATAACGCGATTTTCTCAGAAAATTGCAAATTATCAGAATTGCTATAAACTAAACCTAACCTAACCTAAACCAATCTATAGATCACGCTATAAAAAAAATCATATACCTAATAGTTTCACAGAAAATTGCATTATATATTTTGAACTATTATACATTTTAACCCATTATACATTTTAAACTTTATAAATTCTGATCCGCTCCCATTTTTGACATTGTATTTTATTTTATTGTCTTATTGTTTATAATTTATTATGCTCTTATTATTAATAATTTTTGACGATCTCAACAGAAATGCTTATATTTGTGACGTGCATGTTTTTATATAATGTAATTTTTGTTGATAAATAAATTAATCTTAATCTAAATCTAAATCACCGAAAATTGTCGTATACTTAGGTCAAATAATAGGGGCCGCTGAAAATGTTTTTAAACATTTTTTAATAAAATTGTGGTTTTAACGTGAAACTACCGTGAGACTCAAACATAATTACAACAAAACGGATATCTCACGTATAAAAAGCCGAAAAAATGCTCCGATAAATGTTTCGGACTAATCCGTAGTCCTTCATCAGAGAGCGGTCGCCCCGGCGGCGGCGAAACAAAAAAAAACTATAGTAAAAATGACGATAAAAATGAGTTACTTAATTTTAACTCAAAAATTACAATGAAGCCTTAATAAGAGTAATCTAATCACCAGCAGAAATATTTCAGGGTTATTTAAAGACCAACCAGTATTTTTTTAACATTCAGTAATTTAATATAAAAAAGTAAAAATTAACAGCATACGTTTTATTATTTGTTAATTAAGAAGTAATTCCATTACTTATGTGAATTGTAAGCATACAATATTTACACACGTACTTAATCAGCTTCAATCTTTTTTTTTTAGATATGCCTGAGGTAGCAACAACAATACATTTATTGAGAAGCATTATCTTTGGTCCAAGATTTAGGCAATAGTTTTCCTACTTAATGTTTCGATTTTATTACCGTAAGTTCCGCATGGTTGTCGGGTGTAAATAAGACTGCCCATCCATTTCGAAATTTTATACAAAGACAGCGAACTTAGTATAGAGATAGTTTCAGCCTCGTGAAAGACATAGGATTGTTTTTATCCCGGAAAATCACAATTTTCTCGCGGGATAGCCAGAAGCGAATTCCGGCCTTATACTCAGAAATTCGATTTTTGAAGTACCTTTCGTGCCGTTCCGCTCTCCCTAATAGTTATTAATTTAAGATTAATTTACATACATACATATTTAAAATTAATTTACATACATACATATCGTCACGCCTCTTACCCACAGGGGTAGCCAGAGACTACTTTGTTCCACTTGCCACGATCCTGACATACCTCTTTCGCTTCATCCACATTCATCAATCTCTTCATACAAATACTCGTCGGTTTCGGGTACTCTTGACCTGGCCTTTCTCCAAAACGTCCCCAATTTGAGCACGGAACCTCCGCCTAGGCCTTCCCCTCCCAACGCACCCATTCACACTCCCCATATAAATCTGTTTAGTTAATCTTCTTTCAAAATTTATATAGTATTTGCTTTCATCAGGTTATAAGTTAAGTTCGCTCTTAAGATATTTGTCTCGGGATCTTAGAATTATTTATTTATTTACATATCACATACATCAAACTATTAAGAGGTTGACAACACCTAATTTTGTTGAAATTGATGTTATTTAAGCACTTTTTTAAGAAAAAAAAAACAACCAAAAAAAATACAAAAAAAATATAATGTTAATTTTCATCATATTTCAAAGACGCTAGACGGACTCGATACATAATTGAGCAAAATCGGCTCGATAGAAAATAATTGCAAAGATTGGTCTTAAAATCATCATTAAACGGTTCGATGTCTTTATTTTTCGACGTATGGGTCTGCAATTAAAAACATGAAGTCAACATAATTCATACCTAAACGGCTAACGAGTCATATTTCACAAATAATCCATACTTTTTTTATTTCTTATTATTTGTGTCTGATTTGCAAGATTTTAGACGCGCGCCAAGCTGCCGGAATAGTTTCTTCTCTTTCACTAACAGGCACGTGAACCGTATGTGTGAAGAAGTGGCGCTGCTCAAGATCATTTGCTGTTGACAGCGCCTTAAAAACCGCTCATTAAGTATCTTCAAAAGGCATTCCTGTTAAATAAGATACATTTGTAACGTGTGACATTCTTGATGAAAGTAAAGCGTGGGATCTTCTTAAGAGCACTCTACCTTAATTGTATGAAACCGCATACATCGCTATGTTTCTTCGTCTCGGAGGTTTTCCTTTGAACTACTCGGAATTTTCGTGTGAACTGTGAATTAATTAACAAAGTTTTACTGACGTCTAAATATTAACATGGTATTTGGTATTTTGAAGAAGTAGGACAGTAATTGTGTCGTTTTTATAATTACAAACAATAAATTTAACTGACAAAATAATACAATATATAACAATCAAAACAGAGAATAGGTATACAGAATTAATACAAAGAATTAATTTAAAAAAAAGAAAAGAGTTAAAGATTTAATTATAATTTTATAATACAAAGAATTTTAAAGCTATCGTGATTGAATTCATTAAACGAGTTTTACTGGCTTTGAAATGCAATATGTTGGTTTTGTTATATAAACGGGACTGGAAGGCAGTGCTCTTATGAATTATTTGATTTTATAGTCACAATCACAAGCCTAATGTGATTGGGCTTTAAAAACAATGATATTTAAACCCTCCTGATCGGATTTTAAAAGTAGTTTAACTAAAAATTAATTGGCTTACTAGTCTTTTCAAATAATAATCTTAGAATAATACAAACTAAGAGGGTCGCAATTTTTTTTTCTGCTATACCTAGTTCATATAAATGAATATATTGCCTATTTGTGTTGCTAATCGCAAAACTCGAGAGCCGTTTGGAAAAGTTCAGTATTTATCTTAATATTTATTTTCAGTCTGAGGAATATCTTTTTTGTCAAAGTTACTATTTTTTGTTTGTCTACGGATAAAAAACACATAGAAACTCTTTTATTTTCAGCAAAGAGAAGAGTTATTTATAAGAAACTAGGGTTATCAGAATAAAATAATAATAAAACTTTTTTTAACGCTATACAAAAACCATACTTCATGAAATAATAAAGAAAAACCCAGGCTTCTTAAAAACGAACAAGTTCTGTACTTAAAGGTACCAGTAATTATGCGCGCCAGACTTTTTAATGGCATCCTGTCATTTTATGCCGTAAGTCGTAAAACGGCAACGGTAATTTTTAACGGTAATTATATTAGGACACCCTGTAGTTATTTTTTTATATGAGAATGAAGGTCTGGACTTTGAATTTTTATACTATGGGCTTACTGCGTACTTTGTGATAGGCGAAAAAGATTGTACTGAATTGAATTACTAGAAATTTAGCTTTTAATAAATAAAAAAAATTGCCTCTTTCTTTAACATTTAATGACAGCTTCCAATTTTCACTCTCTATCAAATCAACACCGATCGATGTGAAGTTTAACTTCCTAAACCTTACAAAACAGGCAAACGAGCAAGTGGGTCACCTGATGGTAAGCGATCACCACTGCCCATAGACACCCGCAACCCCGGAGGGATTTTAGATGCGTTGCCAACCCAGAGGACTTAGATGAAATGCCTCTTGTGCCCGTAATTTCCCCGGCTGTCTTACTCTCTACACCGGAACACAGCAGTGCCAGCACTGCTGCTTAGCGGCAGGATTAGCGAGTAAGATGGTGGTAGCGATCCGGACGGACCTTGCACAAGGCCCTACCACCCGCAAATTGAATTGTTTAAAATACCAGCAAATGTGCCGGAAAGTGATAAATTAAATTCCTCATTCTTTCAATAAGGGTACCTTATCAGAAGCGCTTTAAAAAGGTGTAGTTTTGTAGGCAAGACACATATTTTAAAAAACTACCTTACTTATTTTACTTACTTAAACTTGGTCCTTTTTCACCCCTTTCTGTTAAGTTCTAATTATCTTATTGTCAGTTATCTATGATGATGTCTCTGTCTGTTTCGTTGTAGTAACTAGAAACGAATCATAGATAACTGACAGTTAAGATAACTGAAACATAACAGCGAGTGGTGAAACCAGTAGGCTTATTGTCTAACTCGCTCGCGATCACCATTCGTCTTCATTTTGACAGTTCATGTATGGGCTGACAATTGGCATCGGAATCTGCTAGCTGTCACATTCATACAAGAACTGTCAAAATGAACACGATGGCGATTGCGAGCGAGTTAGACAATAAGCGTACAGGCCCTTAAAGGGATGTGCGTTGAAAATCGGATCGTGACATTAACAAAGTGACTGGCAGTAAAGTCATAAAAAAATAAAAACAAAAAAAAAACATTATAAATCATTGTCAAATTAAGAAGTTACACCCTTATTACACCGCTACAAAATATAAGGAGGGTGGCGCGACTGGCGTGAAGCACATTTTGTCGTTTTTTTTCAAGACTTCATAATTAATTTAAGGATTGAAGGAGAAACAAAGTGCCGTTATGGAATTCAAAATGGTGAGTTCTTTTAACTTATCGGACAAATAATTTTGTTAAAAGCATTCTTTACAAGTACCTACCTATTTAAGTTTTCGTTGTTTCGAACTGGAATTTGATGATGAATGTGTCGCGCCTTGATTCAAAATTGATGACAAATCATTGGCAAGAAGGGAGCGGATCAGAATATATATAAAGTTTAAAATGTATAATGGGTTAAAATGCATAATAGTTCAAAATATATAATGCCATTTTCTGTGAAACTACTAGGTATATGATTTTTTTTTATATCGTGACCTATAGATTGGTTTAGGTTAGGTTAGGTTTAGTTTATAGCAATTCTGTTAATTTGCAATTTTCTGAGTAAATCGCATTATATATTTTGAACCGTTATGTATTTTAAACTTTATGTATTTTAATACGTACCCCAAAATTTCAGCTCAATCGGTTGTAGATATCTGCTTCCAAATTGAGTTGCAAGAGTCCACCAGTCAAATATACATAGCTACGTACATGTCGTACATACATACAATCAATGATATTACATATAAACTGGGAGTAGGTATGTCACTACCGCGCCCGAGTTGAAGATTCATAAATGACCCAATTGTCTCATTTACCTCAAACAAGCCACAGTATGAGTAGTCCGTGACAGTCAATGTGACAGTTGACAGAGGGAACGTTTTTCAAACGCAATTTACTAGGAACGTAACATATCTATACTATGAAATATCATTGCATACAATACATGCTTACATACATTTTCAGCTTGTAAAAAAAACATCATCTTACGTGCGATGTATTTTTGCCACTTGTATTTTTAATCCCAACTTGTACCGCGCAGCCGCCGCGTAAACGAGAGACATTTCAAATTTTGATAAACAAGAAAAGAATAGACAAACAACAGTAATTCTCGCCAACTGTGTAAAAGAATAAACACCCTGTTGACTTTTAATTTCGCTTTGGCGTTTTTCGTTTTCGTTAACTTTTGACGCGCGTTAATTTTTTCTGAGACGTTTTAGTGATGTAACTGTATTTACGTTTGCGGCACTGATACCGGATTTGATAGTCGAGTATCGGCGGTTCCGGTATCAATTACTGACAAGTATTGGCGATTGATATCAATGAAAATTAATGCGTTCATATATTTTTCCTACTTATAATTATAAATGCGAAAGTTTGTGAGTATGAATGTGCCTGGAATAGTGTAGGCTTTTAACATAGGCAAACACTACTTTTTATCCCCGGAAATTGCGTAGTTCTTTCGGGATAGCGATAAACGAATTCTTTGCAGACAAAGTCGCGGGTAACAGCTAGTAAAATGCAAAACTTTGGGGAACTGTGTGTATGAGAGTTAGATATAAGTAATTTTTGTAATGTGATGACATCATTTTTATGATGACATTTGACAAAAAGACTTAACTTACAACGCAATCATGTTAGTTTAGCGAATTACTAATTCCACGCAAACAAAGCCGCGGTTATTTCATTAGCCATCCGAAATGATGATTGACACTATTTTTCAAAATATTTTATCTAGAACACAAATAAATTTAATTTCACTTTATTTTTTAAATTCCCGATTTTCAATTTCGGCACTTAATAATCACGTATCGGTTTATCGTTGGATTCAGTACCACACATCCCTAGTTCCGTTTCTTTGTAAAATAAAAAACAGCACGACATGCCTTGGGAGCGTGAATTCGTAATGAAAAACACCCTTTTCGGTCGGAGCTACTTGAGAAAGTTTGCAAAACTGTTTTGTTTTGCTTCGCGACTTCGTAAATAAATTCCGTAATTAACGCTTTGCGGTATATCAAGGCGTCTGTTGTAATATTTAGAGGAAGTATATTAATCACAACTAAACTTTAATGTTTCCATATTTGCTTCTATGCCTGCTGGTCTGGGAGCAAAGAAATAGAAATAGAAATGGAAATAGAAATAGAAATAGAAACAGAAACAGAAACAGAAACAGAAACAGAAACAGAAACAGAAACAGAAACAGAAACAGAAACAGAAACAGAAACAGAAACAGAAACAGAAACAGAAACAGAAACAGAAACAGAAACAGAAACAGAAACAGAAACAGAAACAGAAATAGAAATAGAAATATTTATTGCATAAACTGTGGGCGTACATAGTTGACAAAAAGTACATGGTATCAACAGCTACCCGTAAAGAAAAAACATAGAATAATACCAGCTGCTTCTCTTCCCGCCCGGATGGTAAAAGCCCATCGAGGAAATGGGCGAAAATATTTGCGATAATTTTAACCCCCATATGTATTATGCAAAAGTTAACCATTTTTGAGTTATCATGTTTTTTAGTTTTTTTTAAAATAAGTCAAAAATGCAACATTAAAAATTTATTGAAAAAAAAGTATCAGTTTAAATCTCATTTTTTCTTCTGATTTATAAAAACGATTAAACACTAGTTATTTATCAATATTAAAACCACAATTATGGGGCCAAATTAAAAAATGCGAGGTAAAAAACGATATTTTTTCAATTTTTTTTTTGAGATTTTTTTTCACTAAGATGCTTTAAAACAAAAAAAAACGTTATGGAACTTGGCTGGCAGATTATTTTAAAAACAAAAGTAGCACAAAAATACAAATGTAAATAAGCGTCGTAAAAAATATCGTTTACGAGTCACGTGGAGGCTCCACGTGACTCGTCATCGCTAGACTTACGTGCCGGCTCGTATACTTGAGTTTTGTACGCGTACGACGTCGCGGGCAAAAGCTAGTTACGAATAATTAATCTAACCATTCAGAACACCATAGTCTAGTTTTAGTACGAGGGCCTTTGTCCCTAAATTGCTTAGTATTTAGGCGTTTCATTACGTGTAATCTCCGGGAAGCCAGCCTGGGGGCCAGGGAACAATGTAAGAGGCTTGTATGAGGTTATTAAATGAGATTCTAGAGGGCCAGAGGGCTTAGCCTGTTTTATTCGAAATATTATAAACGGGATATGAACCGCGATTACCTTTATTGAGCTCCCGATATACGCGTCTACCCGTCATCATGATGCATGCAACTGCGTCGAAATATGCGTATATGCATATGCGGGAGAACTCAATAAAGGTAATCGCGGTTCATATCCCGTTTATAATATTTCGAATGAACTTAACCGTGAATCATTGAAAACTCTTTTAGCCTGTTTTAGTTTTGGTTGAACGCAGGTAGAAAACATTAAAACACCCCACGTAAATAAAAAGCCGGCCAAGTCCGAGTCGGACGCGCGCACGAAGGGTTCCGTAACTATAAATATCTGTTAACCAGTGTAAGCATTTTGTTTTGTCAACATGAAATGTATTGTGTACATGAAATGTATGTGATTGAAAAATACTAGGCTCAAATCGAAACCAAAATGGCTGCCTCGTGAGGCGACTTGTTTAGTAAGAGCCCGGCTAAAAAATCACATTATTTAAACAAAAAAACATCGATGAATAGATAGGTTGTTTCAAGAGGAGGGTTTAAACGTATAGTTGATAATGATAAACTAGGACGGGTCTCTATTAGATGTAATAAACGTGCTTGTTTAATTAGACAAATAGGCTCTTCTTTCTGGGCAGCACGTTAGTAACGATGTTCAGTTTTTGCGATTGTGCTGGCAACATTATTCTGCGACATTATGTACAAACGGATTTACATAATATAGTCGTCGCACAGTCTAAATATAAAGCAAGAATTCTCGCTATTTTGTTTTGTTATACTTTATTATACTATATAGTTATGTTGGACCTGATTAAGAACACTCTAAGTAAGTTTAAATAAAAGTATCTTATGTATAGGTACTTAAATAGTATCTCAAAATATTGCTTGGCGAAGATTCGTTTCAATTGCAACCCAATTCACCTTTCACAGATAAGGACAAACGATTACTAAGCTAGCAGAAGCCTACAGAGCGTTTATGAATAAGGGGGTAAAACTGGTGAAAACGATAGCTCAGTTCATTTAGGAAAATTAACTAATTAGTTGATGGCTTCAAAATTTGCGTTCTAGATGTGAGTGCCAAGATCGCCAAACTTTAATAGGACTGGGTGGTCACAACGATGGGCCCAAATTACTACCGACGCCGACGCCGGGAGCGCGACGCCGCCATCACTTGTTCGCCGCGTTGGTGGGACTGAGAACCAGTGTTGTTATGGATATCCATATCCGTAACCGAAACTATCGGATATCCGAAATAAAAAAATATCCGTAACCGTAACCGAATCCGAAATAAAAGTTTTGGATAGTTTCGGGTAGGGCGGAGTCTAACTGAATACTACAACTCGTACGAATTAACTGTGCACTCCGCTGGAATGCGACACCTCTCCCGCTACCTAATGACGTCACAGCGCGAGGTGCACAGCTAATTCGTACGGGTTATACTTTATAGTAAATATGACACGTCGTGACAAGTTTTTGTTTTTGCCCGGCCGGCAACTTTAGAGCAGTGTTGTTATGGATATCCATATCCGCAACCGAAACTATCGGATAATCCGAAATAATTTAATATCCATAACCGTAACTGAAACCGATATTATATTTTACCAATATCCATATCCATAACATCCCTGCTGAGAACACGTAGAGCCCGGAACTGTGCGACGTCCAGGGCGATAGCGCTACTTAATACCTTTCTATCTGAGATCCAAGATGCTGACGTGTTCGCTGATGATTGGGGAGCACTTTTATCTAAAATAATATTATTTGTATTTCGTAATTAACAGGTTAGGTGTGTTGGTCTTTACTGTAAGCCTATCCTTGTATTTTAAATAAATAAATAAATAAATAACTATTGGGTTCTAAGGGATGACTATCGATGCAGGCAGACCACAGAGATGGCGGGACGACTTGCACGGCTAGCACATAATCGCAAGAGAGTTGTGTCACGCGCGAGATTTAACCAGTCTCTTTTTAGAACATACATAAAGAAATGTGCAAGTGTACTAGCCGTTTTGGATGCATATCGAAGAGGCAGTAGACAAAGACGAGTGGTGGAAAGACAGGGAGACCTTTGCCCAGCAGTGGGACACTATTAATAGGTTATCCTACTAATATTATAAAATGCGAAAGTTTGTGACGATGTGACGTTGTGAAGATGTGAAGATGTGACGATGTGACGATGTGAGTGAGTGAGTGTGTATGTTTGTTCCTTCTTCACGCTAAAACGACTGGACGGATTTGGATAAAATTTGGAACGAAGATAGCTGGTACCCTAGATTGAAACATAGGCTACTTTTTATCCCGGAAAATTGCACAGTTCCTGCGGGATAGCGATAAACATGTCAATTGCTAATTCAACGCGGACAAAGTCGCGGGCAGAAGCTAGTATGTAATAAAATATCTTTTTTTTTCCGTGCTCGTCTGTGAGCAAAGAAAAAACATGGAATGTATCAGCTGCTTCTCCCCGCGTGGATGGTAAAAGCCCATCGAGGGAATGGACGAAAATCTTAAGGATCATAATTACAGGCTATGTGGCTAGCAACCTATCCCTGTTTTGATTCCCCTTTCCATCCCACAATCATGCTAAACGTGGTCTTCAGGTCTTGTTACTTTAGACTCTGTCTACCACGTAAGAGATAAAGACGTGATTTAAGTATGTGCGAGTATGTATCCTACTAATATTATAAATGCGAAAGTTTGTGACGATGTGACGATGTGAGTGAGTGAGTGTGTATGTTTGTTCCTTCTTCACGCTAAAACGACTGGACTGATTTGGATAACATTTGGAACGAAGATAGCTAGTACCCTAGGTTGAAACATAGGCTACTTTGTATCCCGGAAAATTGCACAGTTCCCGAGGGATAGCGATAAACATATCAATTGCTAATTCTACGCGGACGAAGTCGCGGGCAGAAGCTAGTGTATAATAAAATGGTTGGCCTGGAGCCGCGGGTAAAAACTAGCTCTTTAATAAAATCCACCGCGGACTCGGTTAAAATATCCATACGACCTTTCATCGGAATCCCCAGGAGAATGTTAAACAGATACCTTTGTACCTGACCCATATACAAGCACCGACTTCAGCTATTCATACAAAATTTATTTTGCCATATACTTCGTTACAATGGAACCCTGAATTCATTACCGTAAATCTATTGGGAGGCGTAGAAATTGAACGAATTCTGAATACTTGTTTTTCGAAGCGCTTTTAGATAATTTTACAGAGCTACGCAGCCAGAGTGCTTTTTACGAGCTTTAAGAGGCTGACAACACCTAATTTTGTTAAAATTTATGTTATTTAAGCACTTTTTTAAGAAAAACTACACACAAAAAAATACAAAAAAAATATATGTTAATTTTCATCATATTTTAAAGACGCTGGACGGACTCGATACATTATTGAACAAAATCGGCTCGATAGAAAATAATTGCAAAGATTGGTCTTAAAATCATCATTAAACGGTTCCATGTCTTTATTTTTTCGACGTATGGGTCTGCGATTAAAAGCATGAAGTCAACATATTCATACCTAAACGGCTAACGAGTCATATTTTACCAAAAATCCGTACTTTTTTTATTTCTTATTATTTGTGTCTTATTTGCAAGATTTTAGACGCGCGCTAAGCTGCCGAAACAGTTTCTTCTCTTTCACTAACAGGCACGTGAACCGTATGTGTGAAGAGTGGCGCTGCTCAAGGTCATTTGCTGTTAACAGCGCCTTAAGGCCGGCGCACAACAAATGAATGCGTGACGCGCGCACGTGCCAGTTGTAATGTATGAAACTATGAGGTAGATGCCAGACCTGATGCGTGGTCACGCGCGTGCGTACGCCACGCATCTGGTCTGGCGTGGATGCGTGGCGTACTTTCACGATGTCGTAAGTCCACGTCCTGTGGCAGGCCTGCCAACACTGCGTCTTCCGATAAAATATTGTGTATGAGATAAAACTGAAATCGTGCTTACGTTTAGTTAAACTTTTGTTAGTCAATTCCAGACTGTTTCACGATATTTAGGCACCTAAACCTAACAAGCCTAACCTAACAACCAACAAGTTTATGCTTTTAACTGAACCAACTTACCAGTGCACACGGGAGGGGCGCGGCTGTCTTTATTCTCCGATTACTTCAGTACGCGGTGATCTAAGTTCCGATTTTGCGACCTGCAAAAAGAGTTGTTGAGTTATTTTAATACCACAGACTTACTGAAAATTCAAGCATAATAAACCACCACCCACCTAATGATTAGCCAATGTTTTTGCTTACCTACATACCCACGTAAGGAAATAACATTTGAAATATTAGTACAACATGGTAGTATTTCAGCATACTTTACCTAATCGTTTTTTTATATTGTGATGATTAATGAAATGCGAAAGTGGGTACGTATTATAATACATAAAGTTCAAAATGTACAATGGGTTAAAATACATAATGGTTCAAAATATATAATGCAATTTTCTCAGAAAGTGACAAATTAACAGGATTGCCTAACAAACCTAACCTAACCTAAACCAATCTATAGATTACGATATCAAAAAAGTTCATTTAGCTAATAGTTTTAAAGAAAATAGCATTATATATTTTGAACCTTTATGTATTTTAACCCATTATATATTTTAAACTTTATGTATTCTGATCCGCTCCCATTTTTATCATTTTTCACTGATAATGATAAATTTATTCGACCATCTATACATATAATAAAATCGTTGAGACCAAAAAATCTGTACATTGAATATTTAAAAAAAAAACCGACCAGGGTGACTTAAAATAAGTAACTGAACATATTAAAACCATTTTTAAAATTTTTGTTTGTTTGTTTGTTTGTTTGACTGAGCATCACGTAAAAACTACTGAACGGATATTGTTGAAATGTTCACAAATCTATTTAAATACATTCAGAATAGGATCTAGGCTATAGAAATTTTGTAAAATATTAGAAAAAGGGGGTGAAAAGGGGGGTTAAAGTTTGTATGAAAAAAAAATTTAGATTGTTCTAGAATCATGAAACTCAGAATATATACTCAATAATAAAAATAAAGAAATACCTGTTTTAGCATTTTTTTTTAATCTCACCCAGAGACGCAAAAAACAGGGTTTTGTGTTAAAAAATAATGAACTTCATACACCTATAAAATAAAAACCAATGAAGTTTAACCTTTTAAAGTTGCTACATATACTTCCAATCTAATACAGGTAAATATAATTTCTCAGTTTTCTTGAAATTTGATTTTTGAGTTGATTACGCAAAAAATAGCAGAACTCAAGAAAATCAGCTTTCCTCGGTAAAGTAGTTGGTAATAATTACAAACACAATAATACTACGAAGAAAATAGATAGATACGAATGTACTTAAGACATAAAGCCGGAAAAGTGTGTAAATTGTGAAAAAACATTAATAAAATAATTACATAGGTACTGCACAGGTATTTTTTCAACGAAGACATTTTTGTCCAACATAAATAAACCTAAATTGTGTTCTTTACCTAACACCTAAAGTTCAATATGAAATACCGTTACTTTGTTTTTATTTATTGCGCTATTATTCACAACGCGTTCGGTTTTCAGACGCACTCTTATAAATAATATAATAATAATAATAAATAAATAAATAATAAATAATAAGCTGACATTATTATGAGGGCGGCGTGAATGAACCGCTTGGCTGTATGCTCTCAGTACCTTTGCCTAAAAAAAGCAAAATCAAAAGGCGCGTTTACGCCTGCGCTACGAATCTGTCAGAATTTTATTGTGAAAAAGTTGGTTACTGAAATTGTAAAAGTTTCTGTCCTCAGACTTTTTATAAGATTTTTATTGTTGTGGTTAAGTACCACACTGCCAAAGAATATATAACGCTGCGCTGCTGGGCCTTAGCGCAATATGTATCTTAAACACTTCAAGGTAAGCTAGCTTACAAAATTTTCACAAATACTTAAAATCTGAATGTACTTAGTACCTACCTATTCGAGAAAACTATTTGAATGTGCCTGTTTAAGGATGGTACATATTATTGTAAGGGTATAATAATAACAATTTGTATATCGAGAATAGCTCTAAACTATCACAAAAAACACACGCGGACGAAGTCGCGGGCAACAGCTAGTCTCATATAATATTGTTCTTTTTAGAATTCAGTTTGTATTTTTTTTAATCGGTTACCTAATGCTTAGACTACTACTGTTTTGTACAGCCTCGTACTCATATACCTCCATTTGGCCAGAAAGAAGTACCTATCCATAACCCAGTGATCTCTTTAAGTAGCCACTTTGATCCATGAAATCCCTCCGATTCTAGTAAATCCTATTCTATCATTAATGTTTGTAGCCAGTCATCCGTTAACCGTTCCTAGACTCAGTTAAGGATAAATGACCATTTCTGAGTGCGAAAGACTTCAATTTAACGTCCCTTTGGTAGTCTAGAGCTCTCAATGGAATCTTGAGATCCACATAAAGTATTCTTTGTACGTATCTGGGTTCGAAAGCTTGGAATAGAGATGTGCGCTGATGTGAAATTGATACCCGTTTTATTGTAACCGATTAAGTTGTGAACTAGGTTATAGACGTGTCTTATAGGTAAGTCTTTTTAAACGTTTATACTAGGTACTGGATTACTATCTGGCAGGAACACGCGGACCATAGGGAAGATTGGCGAAGAAGAGGAGAGGCCTTTGCCCAGCAGTGGGACACGAAATAGGCTATTTAGATTTTTTTTAGACTTAGATACTAGGTACTGGCTCCCACTAGGTGGACCGACGACATCATGAAAATTGCGGGTGGTAGGGCCTTGTGCAAGGTCCGCCCGGATCGCTACCACCATCTTACTCACCAAACCCACTGCCAAGCAGCAGTGCTTGCACTGTTGTGTTCCGATGTGGAGAGTAAGACAGCCGGGGAAATTACAGGCACAAGAGGCATTTCATCTTAGCCCTCTAGGTTAGTAACTCATCTGCAATTCTTCGGTGTTACGGGTATCCATGGGCAGTGGTGATCACTTACGATCAGGTGGCCATTTTTAATATATTTAATTACTTCTATTTTTTTAATTGTTTACTTGGTATTTTCTTACTTTACAAAGTTTCGAAACCACAGTGCGAATTTAGGCAATTTATCAGTGTTATTTAATATAATAATTCTTGTAAATTTACCACAATCATTTCTGAACGTCCCATGAAATAATTTTAGCACTTACTAACTACCTAACTCTTACTTAATTTTACTTGTGTGAAGCAAATAAATAATAAGTACAAGAATCAAGGAACTGCTGCATAATACTAGTTAACTTTGAATTGAGTTCTGTTAAGAATGAACAAATTAAAGTGGTCGCTAAGCCAGTTTTTTTACCGGATTGCCTATCATAACGATATGACCTAATTATTTATCAAAGGGATACAAGTCTAGCGCCGACTGTGTACTGTTATTAATGGTTTCCGAGCGTCTTTTTAACCAATTTCAAAGAATGGAGGTCCTATTTTCTCCTTTGCCTAGAAGACTGCTTGACTAAAAACTTAGCAGAAAGTGAATGAACACAACACATAAACTAAAACATACCTAATCAATCATCATCTTCCTAGCGTTTTTCCCGGTATTTGCCACGGCTCAATGAGCCTGGGGTCCGCTTTGACAACCTAATCCCAAGATTTTGGCGTAGCCACTAGTTTAGTAAAACATAATCAATGTAAATTATAAAATTTAAATTGGAATATAATGTATTCCGAGTAATTTCTTGGCATGTACAACTAGTGGTGGCAATAACGGCTGTTTTGCAATAATGAATAACAGTGTTGTGTTATTCTTAAATAGCTGTTATTGTAAACTGTTGTCCGTTATCCTCTTATATTGCTGTTTTACAAATAATGAACTTATTATTAAATAATTGTTATACTTATTTCGTTACGTTACGAATGTTACGATACAACGCGCGCGATCGCAGCGTAATAAAAACGTACGGGAACAAAAGCAAAACAACGCTCTGTTACCTTGTTTGTTATTGTACTGACTGACAACAAACAGCAACAGCTAATAACAACGTTACCAACAGACAACGGAATAATGATAACAGGATAGTTGACGATGCGATAATGTGTTGTTCGTTGCGTGCAAATAATGCATTACGTTATCTGCTGTTGTAATATCGACCACCAATATGTACAACTACGATACCAAGACGTCAAAAATATCTACACACCCTTTATGCCACAAACAATAAGGTCGGCGACCATTGACTTACGATAAACAACTAGACTCCCAATCACGCTCAAAACCTGTCGGAAGCAAAAGTCTGCACGACGTGTCTATTGTGCAGAGTTTTGGTTCAGTCGTGTTTCGACCGCGCTTCGATAACAATGTAGGTAGGTACATGTCTCTTTCGCACCGTAATCTCAAACGCTTGAGAACAAGAGACAGACAGGTTTCCAGCGCGTGGCGTCGTGTTATTATTTCTCACAATCGTATGCAATTGACATTAAACATTACTGCCACGAAATAAGGTGTTAATTTGAACGAATATGTTAATGTTATCCGTGTAAGTTGATGTGTTGACACACACAATACAATAGTCAACGCCGCTCGGACGTTCCTTGAGGCACTTTTTTTGCGATTGGGAGTCTAGTTGTTTATCGTAAGTCAATGTCGGCGACACATGTATTTGACATGTTAGGCTGTATCGATATTTATACCCTCGACTGTAGATTTTGTATTAAATTATATGAACGTTACATTTTCCAACTGTCGAAATCTTTGTTCCCCGTACAGACTGTTTAAATAATTCTATCACTAAATATCTAATATCCTGTGCCCCGACAAAGGTTTTATTTGTTAAAGTTTAAGGTCTGCTTCAATGTTTCGTGAACAGTAAATAAGGTATTTGGAATGCCCGATTAATAGGTAACCCCTTTTATCGATAGATCGTGTATATTACCCGTATGAGTTTTGGCGCCTTTGAAGGTCTCACGGTCACGGGCACACGCAGCTTATTAAAAGGTTAGCACGCAATAAAACTGGTATCGGTTACCTACTTAATTAGATGACGTCACTAATCTCATTTTAGCGTATAAAATACTTTGTTGGGATAAACCACAATAGAGAGATATCTCCAGGCAGACGTTTGGGGACCGAACTCCGAAGGTAGAGAGTTAGAATATTCCTTGACATTTGGAGTGAAAATGACAATCATAACGGCGGGGCCTACAATATGGAGGTTTACCCGTTTCAATATCAATTCCTACACCTTGTCGGAATGTGTGTAATTAATCAAAATATAATCCATCACGCAACTCGCTATATTACTCTGCTATGCATGCCATGACAAGTCGTAAACTTACCCTAATTTATTAATAATGACATGCTGTTACAAATTAGGTAAACTATGTATGTGTACTTTTTAATGAATTCAGTCTTTAAGTAGCGTATGTAATTTGAACCTAAACTCAACGTGTTACGATGCAATTTTGATGGTATTTAATCAAGTAATGGTTTGGTAAAAGGGCACATTTAGCACGCTTGTCATTGTTATAAAAGCACGATAGGTACTTTCTGCCCAAAGCCAAACTCTTTAAAGACTCTTTAGATTTCGTCTTGGCGGGGGCACTACCGGGCCCCCAGATACGATTAGACGGTATCGGTATCTAGTATTAATACTAGTATGAAGACAGCCCTACCCAAGAAAAAGGGGCCCTGTGAATAGCACTCGAATGCAGTGCTCGTTGTAAGGGATGCATTCTATTGGTATCCGATAGGGTTTCAAGTAAAAAATACGGTTTTTATTACAGGGTTGCTATTTTCGTCTGATTTTCGCAGACTGGCCTCTGACTGAGATCACTTTTGTTACTTTTCATACATTAATGTTTGAAGTTAACCAAACCGACACAAATTTTTGTAGCAAAAACTGGGGACATTTTTACACCACTATAAATCAATTGATCAATTGATCCTGAGCAAATCCATGCAAAAATTTCTAAAATCAGAGAAAAAAAAAACATATATGGTACTTTAGGTAATGAGTTAGATTATAACGTAAATGCTAACATTAACCACGCGTCTACTCAAAGTATAATTTTAACGAGACAGGCACGGGATGGGATAGCCTTAGGCGAGTTTCAGACTAAAACATAATTAAATTTCCCCCAGAGCTTGGCGGAGCTACCACGGTAATGAGAGTCGGGGAAAATGCACTAACATTTTGTCTGACTTTAAGCATAACTGCACCGTGCATAAGTTTTAAGTTAATAAGAAGGATGGATGTACTGTACGCCGTTTCTCGAAACTACCAGTTTATTTATTTATTTATTTATAAACCTTTTTATTCCGAATTCGCTTCAATTTCAGTAAATACATGTTGTTTTTGTTGTTGTTGTTATTGTCGTTTATTTTTGTATTTATTTATTAAATTGTCGCGAAATTTGGCGTGCCTCATGGCATAGGCCTCCTCCGTGTATTGGAGGGTTTGGGCTATAGTTCCCACGCACGCCCAGTGCGGATTGGGAACTTAACACACACCATTGAATTTCTTCGCAGATTTGTGCAGGTTTCCTCACGATGTTTTCCTTCACCGAAAAGCTCATGGCAAATTACAAATGTAATTTTCGCACATAAATTCCGAAAAACTCAGAGGTGCGAGCCCGGGATTTGAACCCACGACACTCTGCTTGAGAGGCCACGGGTCAAACCACTAGGCTACCACGGCTTTTTTTTTGCGTGCTATAAATACCGCTACATCATTCACAGCAAGTGAGCAAGCTTTCGAATTTTTCTATTTATTTTTGTCGCCAAACGTCATTTTTTTTTAATAAACGACAAAAATTCACTTGGTAAAAAAACACTGAGTAGCACTCCGAGAGTGCCGGCAGAAGTGAAAACTGACACACAACACACGCACACTCGCGCAAAAAGAAAATAAAGAATAAGAAAAAAAACTTTCTCTACGCGTGACTTGAACTGGTCACCTGAGAGAAGTGAGAAAGTTAAAGCGACGAAATCAACGTACCTTCACTTCAAAAATCGAACACGACTCTAGCTTCATTCGTATTTCAAAATAAGCTCTTACACTCGGTTTCAATAAGGAAGGGTTGTACGTGACATTAACATTGACAAATCTAGAGGTGAGGCTTCTTTGTGACACCTTTAACATAAAACGATTATCGATTATCGATTATCGCAATGTAGTGTCGAATATGTAACAAGATGACAATAAAAAATTCTGATTCTGATTCTGATTCTGATTCTGATTCTGATTCTGATTGTATCTTAGTACTAATAACAATCGAGTCCATAAAAATAACGGCTGCATATTAATTTATTACATAAATGCTATTTCGATATAATGATACTCAAGTCAATCTCCTAAGATGTAGGTAATAATTATAATTCATATTTTACGTTTTTTGCCAAGTTGTGTTTTTCAACAAAATAGGTTGTATACAATATTATTTAACTTCATAATGCAATTGAAGTTCTAAGGAATCTATTTATTACCAATAAAATCGATTGGTATTGTGTAGTGAGTGTGAAAGAATGTGAAATACTCACTTCATATTTTTGTAGGTTGTCTTTGTATTTTCGATTATACGCGATTTTAAGCGATCACCAAATTAATACATAGTTACTTCTCTTGTTTTAATGACCTTAGAACTTAACCTAGCAACGTCTTGTTAATAATGACATATAGAGAAATTTTGTACGTGAAAATTATGTAAACGCAAAAAACATCGCCGTGATTCTTTTTAGAACGTTATTAATATACAGTACCAAGTATTGGTTTATTTCTAAGTAATTCAATTTAGTATTTATTTTGCTTTCAAAACTTTCGTGAACACTAACAGTTACATTCTATGGATCTGTCACACAACCCTTCCTTATTGAAACAGACCGTAGAGGATTCTGATATCCTGGTACTTAGACTCTCCCTCCGTCGTACGCCTGACGCGAGTTTAACATATTTTAACCATCCCAAAAAGTGCTCAGGTCTAAAGAAATTTTCACTTCAAAAAATAGTCACGTGACAGCTGGTACAGACAATAATAAAATATGTAAATAACGCAGTAAATTTTTCCATAGTGCTCAATTGCGACGTTTGCGTGAACGCGTTCGATACTTTTTTTGTCAGTAATCTTCCATGGATACCTATGTTAATATTTCATCCATCCTCTCTAATAAACTTCGAACTTTGTTTTTTAAATATACGCTCATTCTATTCCTTTAGTAGAAGCGCTGGTATCTAAAAGACTAACGACTTAATTTAACTGCTTACCGGAGTTACCGGCTCTCGGTTACGGTCCGGCTCTTAACTCTTACCGGATTTATGACTTAACGAAGGCTGATAACTGAGATGATCCACATTTTAAAATTTAAGGGATTAGGGTTCGTTTCAGACTCGCGGAGCCTTCAAAGTGTCGTGTTATTTTGAAGGGAAAGCCAACGTTGCTTAATTCGACGAAAATTACGATTCTTGGAACATTGATTTGTTTGTTACTGATGTCTGAATCTTCTGGGGAGTTGTTTTAATGATTTTTTGCCTGCGCAATATTTTTAAACGGGTTTAAAAAAAAAGGTTCGCAACTCGTCTTTTTTTTTAACCCTCGACGCACGCAAAAAAAAATTTTATGTTCTCTTTAGAGGGGGCAAACGAGCAGACGGGTCACCTGATGGAAAGTGATCAGCATCGCCCAGGGACACCTGCAAGACGTGGGGAATCACAGGTGCGTTGCCGGCTCTTTCAGGAACAGGTAGGCTCGCTTTTTAAAGATCCCTAAGTTGTACCGCTCGGGGAATGTTGCAGCAGGAAGTCTGTGTGTGTGTTAGTTTATGCGCGCATGTGTGTGTCTGTCTGTGACAGCAGCTCTCAAACGGATGGAGTGATTTCCTTGCGGTGGTTTTTAGCCATGTTTGGTAATAATCGGTCCAGTAGTTTAAAGAGTATCAGCTCTTTTCCAAAAAGAGGTAAAGCATTTTTGGCAAAAAAAAAAATGTTTATTTTTTCGTATCGACTCGATTTAAATACCATTATTATTTATCATACTCGTTTGGTTTTTTATGTATTGCGTGAGGAGTTTGTGAAATTTTTAATTTAAATACACACCAAGACGCATTACGCCATTATGCCTGGAGAGAGATAATAATAATAAGTGGCTGGCACCTCCCCACAATTAGGTATGTAGTATACCTAGACTCGTTTAACTAAGACGTAATAGTGCGGATACCGGTAGGCTTATTGTCTAACTCGCTCGCAATCGCCATCGTCTTCATTTTGACAGTTAATGTATGGGCTGACAATTGGCATCGTAATCAGCTAGCTGTCACATTCACACAAGAACTGTCAAAATGAACACGATGGCGATTGCGAGCGAGTTAGACAATAAGCCTACGGGTCTTTTAGAACCGGTAAACGCACTAAATGAATTCGCCATCGTCTTCATTTTGACAGTTCATGTATGGGCTGACAATTGGCATCGTAATCAGCTAGCTGTCACATTCATACAAGAACTGTCAAAATGAACACGATGGCGATTGCGAGCGAGTTAGACAATAAGCCTACGGGTCTTTTAGAACCGGTAAACGCACTAAATGAATTCGCCATCGTCTTCATTTTGACAGTTCATGTATGGGCTGACAATTGGCATCGTAATCAGCTAGCTGTCACATTCATACAAGAACTGTCAAAATGAACACGATGGCGATTGCGAGCGAGTTAGACAATAAGCCTACGGGTCTTTTAGAACCGGTAAACGCACTAAATGAATTCGCCATCGTCTTCATTTTGACAGTTCATGTATGGGCTGACAATTGGCATCGTAATCAGCTAGCTGTCACATTCATACAAGAACTGTCAAAATGAACACGATGGCGATTGCGAGCGAGTTAGACAATAAGCCTACGGGTCTTTTAGAACCGGTAAACGCACTAAATGAATTCGCCATCGTCTTCATTTTGACAGTTCATGTATGGGCTGACACTTGGCATCGTAATCAGCTAGCTGTCACATTCATACAAGATCTGTCAAAATTAACACGATGGCGATTGCGAGCGAGTTAGACAATAAGCCTACGGGTCTTTTAGAACCGGTAAACGCACTAAATGAATCCGCCATAGTCTTCATTTTGACAGTTCATGTATGGGCTGACACTTGGCATCGTAATCAGCTAGCTGTCACATTCATACAAGAACTGTCAAAATGAGCACGATGGCGATTGCGAGCGAGTTAGACAATAAGCCTACGGGTCTTTTAGAACCGGTAAACGCACTAAATTATTTCTTTTTTTGCTTCTATCGGCTACGGCTTGAAGAGATCTAATCTAATCTATTTTACAAGGCAAAGGTTTTTGAACAGCAGCCAGACTTGCAAATATTTGTCCCCGAAACTCCGAGTCACGAAGCAAAATGCCAAATTTGGGATTATAAGTTGGTTAAGTTAAGTTTACTTGCAAGTCAATTACACCAGAGTTCACTAACAGTCTCTTAAGTTAGCAAGTAAGTCCTCAACTTCCGAAAAATGTTTTCGTGGCAAAAACAAAACTAAGCTTTTTTTTATGTGAATAGGAAGGCAAACGATCAATTGGTCACCTGATGGTAAGCGATCACCACTGCCCATAGACACCCGCAACCCCGTACGGATCGCAGATGCGTTGCCAACCTAGAGGGCTAAGATGAAATGCCTCTTGTGCCCGTAATTTCCCCGGCTGTCCCACTCAGCTTATTTTACAAAGATCGCAAAGGGCTCTTTTGCGTGTCATTTTTGAAACTGCAAGCGCTTTCGGCAAACTCAGTATCATTGCCAAGAATGCACCGCAAGAAACTTGTTTTTTTTTTCTTCTCGAATTATACTATCTATTAATGAAAGCCGCATTAAATTTATTGCATAGTTCAAAAGGTCTAAGCTTACTATCGAACAATTCATTCGCGACCCACCGTAGAACATTCGCGTAGCAAACGCCCCAATGATTCTCATTGCTTTAAAAAAACATATCACTATGACAATTACTTCGAAAAGGTTCCACAATTTTTTCGACAATCTGTACCCTGTTTCACCAAAGCGACAATTGTCGGTGACAATGACAAATGACAACTCTGTTTACATTACACACTCTACGGGAATCTACGCCGATTGGCTTCATATTGACCACGCATTGCAATTCGAATTTTCATCGACAATTTTATTGTCGAATAGGTGAAATAGGAGCCAGAGCGGCGGGAAGTAATTTTGTTTTACATACATACATACATATCGTCACGCCTCTTTCCCACAGGGGTAGGCAGAGACTACTTTGTTCCACTTGCTACGATCCTGACATACCTCTTTCGCTTCATCCACATTCATCAAGCTCTTCATACATGCTCGTCGGTTTCGGGTACTCTTGACCTCGCCTTTTTTTTTTTTTTTAATTTTGTTTTACACTATGTAAATATATCTCACTTGGGTTGTACAAACGGAACCACAAATTGACACGGAAAAACATCCTTCTCATAATTTATCTCTTTTTAACAACCATCCGAGGTGACCGTCCCGAAATAATTCACAGGCACGGCCATCCTAATCTGGAATTGTTTATGCCACAATGAACTTTACGCGCTGGTGGTAAAGTGTAAAATGGTTATTTAGACATGCTATCCGACAGTCGAAACAATTGACGCGCGTAAGCGGAACGCGATAAGACTCGGATATTAGGACTGGGGGGGGCTTCTCAAAAATTTGAAGTTCGTATCATACGTCTCTCTCATTCTTCTATTAATGAGTACCTATTAGCGTGAGCGGGACAACACGAAACAAACTCCAAATTTGTATCATCAGGCCTGCAGGATTGCGACTTATGCCGATGTAGGTCATATTGTGTAATATGATGAAACACATCGTACTTATCAAGATAAGAGCGGTAAGTTGCCCGTTTCTCGAAGGTTCATGTTACAATTTTACAAGTCTAAATTTGCAACGCTGGCCATTTTAGTAGGGTAGAGAAGCAACTGGTACATTCTATGTTATCAATCTTCTGTCATAAATTGTTCAAGCACATACCATGACGTGCAGACAAGCATTCCCGACATACCCTCGGGCGCGTAACTTCGAGCGATGAACGTGACCCTTTGATGCGGAGATGAAAGGTGTTTACGCGAATGTGGAATATTGAGGCGATCTAATCGTTCACGGTGCACGTGGAACTATTGCGTGTTAATTCTTAGACAGAGAACAAATTGGCGCTACGATATATCTATGTCAAAGACATTTATTTATTTATTGAGGTGTTCTACAGCGTTACAATCATACTTATTCTAGTTTACAATGCGAGTCTTAAAGCCAATAACAGAACTCCCTAAGTGGTACAATCATAATTATGCCTGGGTGGGAAAATTTAATTTAGTTTGAAACAACGAACATTTTTAGAAAGGTTAAAGAAAATAATTAAAAAAAAACAAAACATACAAACGCGTGTGTGTAATGTCTCTTGTGTGTGTGTGTGTGTGTGTGTGTGTGTGTGTGTGACATACCATTCAATCTCATGTTATTACCAAGATAATACATAATAATATATTTAATACAATCTGTGAGCTCTTAAAATGCCATTCATTATTAAACTAAATTAAATTAAATAACGTACAATCAGCAAAAAGTACAGCTTGCAGTAAAACAGCAGCAGCAGCAGTACCTAAAAGCTTGTAATGAAAATGACATTCTTGAAAGTAACTTATTATTCGAAATATTCGAAATATTATAGACAGGATATGAACCGCGATTTCCTTTATTGAGCTCCCGATATTTCGACGCAGTTGCATGTTTCATGTTTACAAGTAAACACAACATAATCATCATAATTCATTATCATCATTGAAAACTCTTATAGTAACTAACTTATTATTTTCCCTTTCCATCTATACGAACACAATAATAACAGGTGAACTTTTTTGCGTGTCCATTTTGATGAATAGAAAAATTGTTTTGTTAAATACATAACCCTCTTTGTTTTTGATATAGTCGGAAATTTTTATGAAAGTTTGTAGAATGAACAATAAAAATTATAAATAAGAGGGTAGTTTGGAAATTAACGAATGTGGGTACATTTAGTTTGTTTATAGGTTTACAAATTAGTACGACGTTGGTTCGCATGTACATCGGTTGTGCTCTAACTTTGAAAATGAACCCGTAGAGGGATCGAAACGCGCGTCAGTGTTTGTGTGGTGTTAGGATTAATTAAGTTTGTGGGATTTGTGTAACGCCTGATTCAATAAAATATATACGAACACAATCATGTTACACATGGCTCTTGTTATTTTAGACTCTGTCTACCCCGTAAGGGACAACGATGTGACTTATGTACATATGTATGTATGTATTTGTGGCACTACTTACAATTAGAACCCCTATAAGCGTATCGATGACTTAGGCCGTTTGTCCACCGCCGCCGTCACCGTCACGTCACCGAGAACGAGATGACGGCGCCGAAGTAGCGTAGTAGCGTCACCCGAGCGCTGCGGTGGACACGAGGCTTAAGTAAATGTATGTACAGCTACTTCGGCGCCGTCATCTCGTTCTCGGTGACGTGACGGTGACGGCGGCTGTGGACAAACGGCCTTAAAGTCCCTCGGACGGCGAGTTGTCAGACGATAATACACTAAACATTTTGCCCCACTGGTAGTAAGCTAAATGTATGGAAGTAGTACAATTTAGCTGCGGTCGTAAAACCGGTATTAAATGCTATCTCCGTGGCCAGCGTCACGGGAATTGAATTAAATGCATAATTTCTCTGACGTAAATACCTACCCCCTATAATTTGACGGAGTTGATGACTGTCTCTTCTTAAAAGTAACGATTAACATTGTAAGATTAGCTTAAATAAGTATAAAAAAATTAAAAACACCCCACGCAAAAAGACTAACAGCCTTATTCATAAAAAATCCTTAAGGCTCGACCTTTGAAATTTTCGTGAAAATGAGTTGTGTTGTAACCATTTTATACATTATAACGTAACAATTTATACGTCGGAAAAAATATATCCTAATCTGGATGATATGAGAAGTAACATAGTTTTGGTAGAAATCCATTTTAGTGAAAGAAAGCAGAGAAAAAGCAATCTAAAGTCACCCCTATTTTTTCACTTGTAACCATTTTACTGCTCCATTTTTTATCATAAAGAGATGAAATTTTATAATCTGCTTCATAAAATAATGAACAATAACTTTATTTTCCTACTTTGTCAAATTTCTTAAAAAATTACCTCGTTTTCTGAAATATTCCCTCCCAAGTTCCTACCGCTCCCCATTTTCGTCCATACGGTCAGTGCGGGACGAGGCGCGATGCATGACGGACCTGTGTCAATTTGCGCTGCGACCAAACAAAACTCCGTTTTTAAATATTTGTGGAATAATTTTGTTGCGTAGAGTGGACAATCCGTTTCGTGATTCGTAAAGTAGGTAGATCCTACTAATATTATAAATGCCAAAGTTTGTGAGGATATGAGTGAGTGTGTATGTTTGTTCCTTCTTCACACTCAAACGACTGGACGGATTTGGATAAAATTTGGAACGAAGATAGCTGGTACCCTAGATTAAAACATAGGCTACTTTTTATCCCGGAAAATTGCATAGTTCCCGCGGGATAGCAATAAACATGTTAAAGGTCGTAGCTGCCTAGAGTTGCAACGTATTTATAAATTGTTGCAGAACTTGAACGACTGCCGTTCTCAGAGACGTCAGTTAAATGATTAGTTAGAACTTAATTGTCGTCTCTGAGTGTGAAACTTAACTGTAATTGTCCTCTCGGTTGTATTGACTGACGGTGGATATTCTACGCTGATTTACCGTGTTAACGGATCAAGTTCAAGTTTTAATTTATCATCCCTGCGTAACCAAAGATACAAAGGAACAAATAGTGCTTTAATTATGTTAATTGGCGTTTCTGAGTGTGAAAGTTAACCTTTGCTTTCTCTCTTCTTCTTTTTGCGTAAAAGGAAGGTACAGAATAATAGTTTTTCAACCGATTGCTTTCAAAATCGATATCTGAGGATCCTAATGGTCCCCAAACATGAATCCCTTGTTAAAAATTGAAAAAATGGCCACCATTTTGAAATCTTTAGTTTGTGGGCCGATTGTTTTCAAAATCGATATCTGAAGATCCGAGTAGTCCCCAAGCATGAATCCGTTGTCAAAAATTCAAAAAGTGGCCGCCATTTTGAAATTTTTAGTTTATCGACCGATTGATTTCAAAATCGATATCTGAGGATCCGAGAGGTTACCAAGCATGAATCCGTTATCAAAAATTAAAAAAGTGGCCGCCATCTTGAAATCTTTAGTTTTTCAACCGATTGCTTTCAAAATCGATATCTGAGGATCCGAGTGGTCCCCAAACATGAATCCCTTGTTAAAAATTGAAAAAATGGCCGCCATTTTGAAATCTTTAGTTTGTGGGCCGATTGTTTTCAAAATCGATATCTGAGAATCCGAGTGGTCCCCAAACATGAATCCGTTGTCAAAAAATCAAAAAGTGGCCGCCATTTTGAAATTTTTAGTTTATCGACCGATTGATTTCAAAATCGATATCTGAGGATCCGAGAGGTTTCCAAGCATGAATCCGTCATCAAAAATTTAAAAAGTGGCCGCCATCTTGAAATCTTTAGTTTTTGGGCAGATTGTTTTCAAAATCGATATCTGATGGCCCGAGTGGTCCCCAAGCATGAATCCGTTGTCAAAAATTGAAAAAGTGGCCGCCATTTTGAAATCTTTAGGTTGTGGACCGATTGTTTTTAAAATCAATATCTGAGGATCCGAGTGGTCCCCAAGCATGAATCCGTTATCAAAAATTGAAAAAGTGGGCGCCATCTAGAAATCTTTAGTTTTGGGCAGATTGTTTTCAAAATCGATATCTGATGGCCCGAGTGGTCCCCAAGTATGAATCCCTTGTCAAAAATTGAAGAAGTGGGCGTCATTTTGAAATCTTTAGATTTGGGCCGATTGTTTTCAAAATCGATATCTGAGAATCCGACTGGTCCCCAAGCTGAATCCGTTGTCAAAAATATACCTAAAGAGTGGCCGCCATCTTAAAATTTTTGGTTTTTGGGCAGATTGATTTCAAAATGGACATCTGAAGATCTAGCAAAGTGAACGCTTATCACTCTTGACCGTTTTATTAGAATAATAATATTTAGCATACACACCAAAATTAAACTATACGTAAATGTTTATTAGGTAACTTCTTTACAAATCACGAAACAGATTGTCCACTCTATGCTACAAAATTATTCAACAAATATTTAAAAACGGAGTTTTATTTGGTCGCCGCGAAAAATTGACACAGGTCCGTCATGCAACGCGCCTCGTCCCGCACTGACCGTATGGACGAAAATGGGGAGCGGTAGGAACTTGTCCGGAATATTGCAAAAACGAGCTAATTTTTTTAAGAAATTTAAGTAAGTAAGAAAATAAAGTTATTGCTCATTATTTTATGACGAAGATTATAAAGTGTAATCTTTTTCTGATAAAAAATGGAGCAGTAAAATGGTTACAAGTGAAAAAATAGGGGTTCCTGATTATAGTTAATGTCAAGAGTCAAGACTCTGTCAACTACAGGAGAAAAATGCTAGACTTGCTTGTTGCATGTGGTGTGATAGAATAGTGAGTGGCAATAATACCACACAATATAATAATTTCATATTGCAAAAATATTGTCTATGAAATGTGCATTAATAAAAAAACGTGCGCGTCTCGGGACGTTCGACAAAAGTCATAATCTAAGTTACTAACAATATATGTCTATCGCACACTAAACACTAAGTAGAGAGAGGGGAAAGCGTCTGTCCGAAATACAAATGAAGATTATTGTGAGCTGGCTGTGTATGCTGAGAAAGTTTTTGTCAAAAAAGCGTCAAGCGTGAGTCGGATTTAAATGTTAAAATGTCTAATTCCTGTTAGGTAGGTACTACTATAGACTCGATTGCGATGAAATTTTTGTAAGCTGCTGTGTGTAGGTATGCCAAATATGATTCTACTAAAACGGTCAAGTGTAATTAGGCGTTCTCTACTCTCACGTGACTGAAAATTCTCTAGTTTACGCCTATTTTATCATATTCTGACAACAAATTCAACTTTGGAGACCACTCAGATATTGATTTTAAAAGCACTCGGTCGAAAAACTAAACATTTAAAAATTGTGGCCACTATTTCCATTTTTGACAACGGATTCGTGTTTGGGGACCACTCGGACCCTCAGATATCGATTTTGAAGACAATCAGTCCACAAACTAAAGATTTCAAAATGGCGGCCACTTTTTCAATTTTTGACAGCGGATTCATGCTTGGGGACCACTCGGGTCATCAGATATCGATTTTGAAAACAATCTGCCCAAAAACTTAAGATTTCAAGATGGCGGACACTTTTTCAATTTTTGATAACGGATTCATGCTTGGGGACCTCTCGGATCCTCAGATATCTATTTTGACAACAATCAGTCCACAACCTAAAGATTTCAAAATGGCGGCCACTTTTTCAATTTTTGACAGCGGATTCATGCTTGGGGACCACTCGGGTCATCAGATATCGATTTTGAAAACAATCTGCCCAAAAACTTAAGATTTCAAGATGGCGGACACTTTTTCAATTTTTGACAACGGATTCATGCTTGGGGACCACTCGGGCCATCAGATATCGATTTTGAACGCAATCGGTCGAGAAACTAAAATTTTCAAAATGGCGGCCACTTTTCAAACTTTTGACTACGGATTCATGCTTGAGGACCACTCGGACTCTTAGATATCGATTTTGCTATGTGTAGAAAAATAAATATTTTCAAAAGTAGGTAATGGTATATTGGGGACATCATTTTTAAACTTAATCAATTATGACAAATGGCTGTAGCCCGCGACTCCGTCTGCGCTGCTATCCCGCGGGAACTATGAGATTTTCCGAGATAAAAACTATCCTGTCCTTCCTCGGGACTAAAACTACCACCTTACCAAATTTCATTAATATCGGTTCAGTGGTTTAGGCATGAAAGCGTAACAGACAGATAAACAGACAGAGCGTTACTTTCGCATGTATAATATTAAGTAGGGATATCACGTTTCAATATAGTATTTTATGCAACAGTTGTATAAGAGAGGTCAAAAAAGGCGAGTGGTGTGGGTTACGATGTGAGCGTAGCGAACATCGTAAAGAAAGACACCACGAGCATTTTTTGACTTATTTATACAACGTTGCATACAATAACTTTTCTACGACTTCATTAAAATTATCATCATCATCGTCATCACATCATTAGCATTTGAAAGGTGATCAGCGTTGGACCTAGGCATATGTTCTTTTAAATAAAACATAAATAATGCCAAACTCGGGCTCAGAGCGACCACATTACCCGAAAATGATACCCAATCACCATTTTTGTGTCAAGTGTCAAAATGACATCCGCCATCTTGGACCCTAAATATTATGCCAAATTCGCGATCAGAGCCACCAAATTACTCGAAAACGACACCCATGAACAATTTTGTGTCATAAGTGTCAAAATGTCATCCGCCATCTTGGATCCAAAAAATTATGCAAAATTCGTGCTCAGAGCCACCAAATTACTCGAAAACGACACCCATGATCATTTTTGTGACAAAAGTGTCAAAATGTCATCCGCCATCTTGGATCCAAAAAATTATGCAAAATTCATGCTCAGAGCCACCAAATTACTCGAAAACGACACCCATGAACAATTTTGTGTCATAAGGGTTAAAATGTCATCCGCCATCTTGGATCCAAAAAATTATGCAAAATTCGTGCTCAGAGCCACCAAATTACTCGAAAACGACACCCATGAACATTTTTGTGACAAAAGTGACAAAATGTCATCCGCCATCTTGGATCCAAAAAATTATGCAAAATTCGTGCTCAGAGCCACCAAATTACTCGAAAACGACACCCATGAACATTTTTGTGGCAAAAGTGTCAAAATGTCATCCGCCATCTTGAATCCAAAAAAATATGCAAAATTCGTGCTCCGAGCCACCAAATTACTCGAAAACGACACCCAGGAACATTTTTGAGGCAAAGGTGTCAAAATGTCATCCGCCATCTTGGATCCAAAAACTTTTACAATTTCGTGATAAGATCCACCAAACTACCCGAAAACGACAGCCATCAACATTTACATGTCAAGTGTCAAATTATGTCAGTAAAATTGAAATATTGTGTTGTACACACTTTTTTATTTTGTTTGCTTTCTAAATTGCTAACACCGTATTTTGTCCTAAACGGCTGAATGGTTTCTGGCCTTAGTCCGGACGGACAAAATTAAAAAAAATTGTCTCCAGTATTATTATGTGTACCATTATATTGGTGTTGGTGACCCTTTAACTGTCAAATAAAAGTACTGGAGTAGGAAAATATACTTAATGATAAATATCACGTTATGACAATGATAATCATGCGATACGACCCGTCCACGTCCACCCTTGCATTGGTAACGATGCGCGGCGCGATGACGCGTCTATAATTTTACTCTGTAAGACAGTTTCGCGCTCACGTATTAATGGAGCGGGTCGCGGGGGCGAGAGGCATAAGCTCCGCCCAAGCCCCGCCCGTACGCTCAAGGACTTTAGCGCGTGTACAAGCCTTAATTGAGGTTTGATCGATCTATTAGTTAACAGACTGATTAAGCTTATTTGATAGTTGTTAAAAAGTATGATTCATAAACGTTTACTAGCAGTTTGTTAGCTAATGATCTGCTGATGGATGGATTACACGCGTTATGTTGTCACCTTGACAAATCATAGACCAAAATTGGCCTTTTAGTGAATTAAAATAAAATTTACAGTAGTGGCAGCGAATTAGCGGGAAACCGAAAACATGGCTTCAGCCTAACACGACAGACGAGGCAGTGTGGATCTAGTTTCCTTTGCCATTCCCGGAGGGGTTAAACTTAAAACAAAAAAAACTGTCTTGCGTATGGTTTTGCTCTTGCCAAAATCAGCTGTTCACATTTGTGGCGGCCATTTTGTGAGTTAGCAGAGAGATAAAGTAGGTTCTACGGTCCGCTAACTTTTGGAAGACTTAACAGAGCCTTGATGGACTGATTAGCGCTAACTGACGTTTATGAATCATCTTTTTTTGCATCGGTCTTATAGCGAGCCTATAGCGACCCTCTAACTTTTTATGAACAAGGCTGTTAAGCATTAAGAAACAACTTTAAAAAAAGCGACGGGTAGCACTCCGGGAGTGCCGGCAGAAGTGAAAACTAAAAAGAAAAAAAATACACGAGAAACGCGGAAAAAGAAAAAAAAAAGAAAAAAAAATACACGAGATTTGAACAGCGGTCACCTAAGAGAGCACACTGTTATTCCACACCTTATATCAATAGGCCAAACGCACATACGTTAAGGCGACGAAATCAACGTACACTTCAAAAATCGACCAGCTAGCTTCATCCGTATTTCAAAGTAAGCTTCTAGAGGATCCTGATAATATCCTGATACTTAAACTCTCCCTCCTCTTACGCCTGACGTGAGTTTAACATTTTTACCCGTCCCAAAAAGCGCTCAACGCCGCTTAAGAAGTATTCACTTCAAAATAAAATCAATTTTTTGCCAATAATGCCTCACACCATTTTGGAAAACAGCTGATACTCTTGTAAAAGTTCCCACACAACTGCTATAGAACCTTTAAATAGGTAAAATAATCCCATCGACTACCAATTCATCGCTATACCATCTAATTATGTACACTTGTTAAAATAACACATCACTTCCAAGGCTACCTATTTCAATTTCGTAAGCCTTTCAAACGCCCCCGTTTCACGGCTCATCCACTAATTACTCAACACCCTGTATTTCCCACTGAAACAACAAATTGGACCCCATCGGGGTTAATTACCCTGTATATAATAAATGGAGTCATATACATAATTATAGTTTCCCGGGAGTCCGCTCAGTATTCATGTGACCGGAAACTCCGCGATCTGTAACCGAGACCTCTATTCTGTAACTCTGAGTGATATTGAACTATGTCTAGGACTAGTGGCACAGACCTTTAAGGCGCTGTCAACAGCAAATGACCTTGAGCAGCGCCACTCTTCACACATACGGATCGCATGCCTGTTAGTGAAGGAGAAGAAACTATTTCGGCAGCTTGGCGCGCGTCTAAAATCTTGCAAATAAGACACAAATAATAAGAAATAAAAAAAAGTATAGATTATTTGTGAAATATGACTCGTTAGCCGTGTAGGTATTGAATATGTTGACTTCATGTTTTTAACTGTAGACCCATACGTTGAAAAAATAAAGACATAGAACCGTTTAATGATGATTTTAAGACCAATCTTTGCAATTATTTTCTATCGAGCCGATTTTGTTCAATTATGTATCGAGTCCGTCCAGCGTGTTTGAAATATGATGAAAATTGACATACATATTTTTTTGGATTTTTATTGTGTGTAGTTTTTCTTAAAAAAGTGCTTAAATAACATCAATTTCAACAAAATTAGGTGTTGTCAGCCTCTTAATAACCGTTATTTTTGCATAACGCTATTTTACATAACGTTATATATTGCCGAATAGCGTTTTTTAATAATAACGTATTGCATAACGCTATTTTTTGGCGCACTACCCGCCCGCACCTTTCTGTTTTTTTTTTTAAGTGAATAGGAAGGCAAACGAGCAAGTGGGTCACCTGATGATGGTAAGCGATCACCACTGCCCATAGACACCCGCAACCCCGGAGGGATTGCAGATGCGTTGCCAACCTAGAGGGCTAAGATGAAATGTCCTCTCTCGGTCCCCTTTGTCGTCGTACCCTGCGCCCCTGTACCCGTGCGCGTTGTTCATATCGTTATTATAAGTATTATAACGCTATTTCATAACGTTATGGTTTTCTTTCCGTTATGATATAATATGACGTTATAGAAATTGTTTGAACGAAATTTTAAACACAAATGAAATATACCGGTATTACACCGTGTTTTTTCCTAACGTTTTAAAGGTCTGTGGCACTGAGTGTTATAAGGGGTAACGTATCGATTTGTAATATAATAGTCGACCAAGAAAGTGCGATTTAATTTTTAAATAAATAGAGATTTGTGAAATAGAGATTTATTGTTTACAGTTTACTTACTTGTTTTGTTTAGTTACGTCGAGTTAGATAAAATTAAAAATATATGATTGAATATCGTTTGTAACGCTAAAGCCTATCCCCCTTATTCATAAACTCTCTATAGCCATTTGATAACTTAGCAATCGTTTGTCCTTATCTGTGAAAGGTAAATGTCAAATTGACAGATAAGGACAAACGATTCCTAAGTTAGCAGAATACACTTAAACCATTGCGGGTGGTAGGGCCTTGTGCAAGGTCCGTCTGGATAGCTACTGTGGCGGAAGCCACATGATAGGCTAGTGTTATAACAGTTGGCGGTGGCACGTTCCTAACGTGCCACATTGTAAATCTCATAATCGATCTTATCGATTTTGAAGATCGCTGACTAAGCGCTAGTTTAATATATAAGCATAGTTATGTATATTTGTAATTAGAGAGTTGAGAAAGAAAGAGTTAGTTAGTTGATTAATTCGTTGAGACCGTTGAGATTAGAAGAGAGTTTGAAACTGACTACAATGTAGTTTCCCTGATCCTCCCCTACACCATTACCACCTATAATCCTGCCGGTAAAGTGGTGACCCCGAGTTGAACAAGAGGACTTCTGGATGGAGTAGCAACAGCGTCGTAAGCATCTTCTGGGTCACTGCCGCCTTTGGTGGTGACCTGGAACTAGGGATTGCAATCCGGAAAACCGGATCCGGTAATCCGGCGGATCCGGCATCATTCAACGTACACCGGATCCGGTACCAATGTACCGGATCCGACGACCGGATCCGGTGCTAGCAATTTTTGACAAAATAATAGATCTGTTGCATGAGTAGGTACTTTAAATGCGCGTGGTGTTCATTCATGCGCAATGCAATAGTTTCTTTCTTTTTATTTAAGAGCTAGGCTCTTGTCGGTGGAGTAATCGCCACTCCGCTCGGTCCTCAGCCGATAGTTAATAGTTAGCATTCTCAAATGCTTTAATAATTATTGTGAATATTGTGATCTCATCTCAGTAAATTACGTATAACGTAAGGTTAATTATATTAGGTTTTGTATTGTATTTAAAGTTACTTAGGTACTAAAATAATTGATCTATCTGTGAAAGTGGAATTTATAGGAAAGCCCTTGGCTTTTTGTAACAGATACGTGAAATTTGGCACGGAGTTAAGTTTATGGATAGGAGATGTCAGTTACGAACGGGTTGTGCGACATGAGGCCCCAACTCCCCAAGTGACTTGCTAATACAGTTTCTTGATATACTATACAACAGATATAATATTCCTTGAGGTTGAGGATCACAGAGTACAGGGGCACTATATGAATGTATTTTTGAATTTCTCATGGGATCGAACATGAATACTAAATATTTGTGTAAACTATATTTCTTGAGGATCACATTGGTGATTAGAGAAAAAAAACTCACGGGGTAGAAAAGAGATCGGTAAATTTCCTTTAAAGTTGCTCTATCACTCGAACGAGAACTCTTATAAAAAAACCTGTTATTAGATACATTTTATACTCGAAAATTGCTTAGTTAATTGAAGATAAATTAAGTCTACGCGGACGAAGTCGGGGGTAAAAGCTAGTATAATAAAGTATGTAGTAAAATGATACTTGATTAACTTACTAACAGTTCATTTTGAACCGAAAAGCGAAAATCATTCTGATTTGATCGATCGGAATCCGGCCGGATCCGACCGGATTGAAAATGACGCCGGATTGCAATCCCTACCTGGAACATTTATCGGCAGTACCGAGAGCTGAGGCCGGGATCCATGTTTCCCCGGTCCGTGGCAAAACGGAGCAGCTCTGATCAAGATTTTTGGAGCTCAGAAGCAAGGACACAGGACACACACAGGATCAGGAATCAGGACAGCGTGGGCAGATACGGGTTCCTGCCTATTTAGTACTTATTTTATTCATTTTGTATTGTGTCATTTTTATTATTGTAGTTTCATGTTTTATAAGGTATTTTGATAATGTGTAATTATGTGTTATAGTGTGTTTATTTCCGTAATTTTTTGTGTAGGTATTTTGCGAGAATTTCTTGTTATTTGTGCGAGTTTATATTTAATCGATAAGCATGTCTAATTTCTGAGGTGTTGTAGGGAGTTCAGCAGAATTTGCAAGTTATATGGGGATGCCAAATTAGTTCACACAGGATGCGGCGGATTTAGTGTGCTCGCTCGTCCGTAACCACTGTTCATCGTCGACTGCAAAAGTGGCTTGTAACAGTTCAGGTACACACGGAGAGTAACGATTGGAAAATTTCAAGCACCACATCCTCACAAGGTTTCCAAGTTAAAAAACGCTTGAGCCTTTCGTGATTGCCATATGAGGGCACCCATTCTTCGAGGTGACTATTGGAAGTTCCCTAAGACGTTCAGTTTTGCTAGCATTAATAGTCAAAAGCTTCAATGCAACAATGAGTTTTAAATGTTTTTTTATTCGCATGACATGGAATAAGATTACCTACATGTCATAGGTAATTCACCGTCACGTGGACCGCATACGCAGCGGGAAACGAAGTTCACGGTCATCAGCAGATTTTGTCGCGCACGCAGTTTTTGTTTACATTGCAAGTATTATTTATGTGTTGTATCGTGAGTAGTGCATAGTGTTTTTATAGAGTTTAAATTTGTTTTTATGTTTAATTAACTGTACTGTAGTTATATGCCTTGTTTTTTTTTCTCTTCTCCCAAGGGGGGAGCCATGTGGCGGAAGCCACATGATAGGCTAGTGTTATAACAGTTGGCGGTGGCACGTTCCTAACGTGCCACATTGTAAATCTCATAATCGATCTTATCGATTTTGAAGATCGCTGACTAAGCGCTAGTTTATATAAGCATAGTTATGTATATTTGTAATTAGAGAGTTGAGAAAGAAAGAGTTAGTTAGTTGATTAATTCGTTGAGACCGTTGAGATTAGAAGAGAGTTTGAAACTGACTACAATGTAGTTTCCCTGCTCCTCCCCTACACCATTACCACCTATAATCCTGCCGGTAAAGCTACCACCATCTTACTCGCTAATCCTGCCGCTAAGCAGCAGTGCTTGCACTGCTGTGTTCCGGTGTGGAGAGTAAGACAGCCGGGGAAATTACGGGCACAAGAGGCATTTCATCTTAGCCCTCTAGGTTGGCAACGCATCTGCAATCCCTCCGGGGTTGCGGGTGTCTAGGGGCAGTAGTGATCGCTTACCATCACGTGCCCCACTTGCTCGTTTGCCTTCCTATTCGCATAAAAAAAAAACCGTACACACACGCACTTAAACTTTTACTTATAGTATAAAGCGCTTTATAGTCTAGAGCGTTAATGAATAAGGTAAGTCTAATTAAAGTTTCGCCCGTACCTATTCCAAATCCATGCTGTAGACACCATAAAATAAAAACATCATCTTATTCTATCGTTTCTATATCACCTGAAAATCATCGAATCGGGCCGACTCCACGTTTCCCGCCGGGATTCGAACCAGGCGCCCTCGCAACAATGTATTTGTCACTGTCCATCCGTCTGTCTGCAACTCGCTTGAGTAATGGGGCGGAACGAGGCCGAAATATATTTTAGATCTGTTAAGACGTAATTGAAGGACAAAGCGATTTTTTTTCATCCACATGCCCTGGGTCTGTTTTTCGGGAAGTATTTAGAACAGAGCCTCTAGTGTAAGTTTTCGGGTATAAAAACGTCTCGAACGCGTTCACGTAAACGTCTCATTTACCTACTATAGAATAATTGGCAGCGCCACTTGCGGATCGAAACGGCAACAAACTTTACTCATAGTATTTGACATTTTAACGCGAACGCGTTCGAGACGTATTTTGTGACGGAAAACTTACAGTAAGCATACTGTAAGCTTATTGTCTAACTCGCTCGCAATCGCCATCGTGTTTATTTTGACAGTTCATGTATGGGCTGACAATTGGCATCGGAATCCGCTAGCTGTCACGTTCATACAAGAACTGTCAAAATGAACACGATGGCGATTGCGAGCGAGTTAGACAATAAGCCTACACCTTCATGGTAACCCCTAGTGTTTTTCAAACTCTTGGTTTAAAAGATGGATTAATTACAACCAACAAAAACACCTGCTGAAATGACATAAAAATTATAAGATATGTAAGAATTAACACACACACATTCACACGAGAAACATAACCTGTCTGTTTTATTGTTATGTTACACAGACACATTTGGTATTTTCATTCTGACCTGTCCTATTTGGTAAACAAAATTTTAACCTCAAAGTGCAAATTTTTGTAAAGAATAAGGTGTAATATGTTATCAAATAAACCTGAGGAAATATTTTGTACATAATTTTATCTCCAGTTCCTTTATTTATGATGAAATAGTTAAAAAAAAACAAAAATTAGAAGTTTTGAGGTTAGAATTTTGTTTACCAAATAGGACAGGTAAGAATGAAAGTACCTTAGCTATATTTGACATGATGGCTGTAGGGGAAAGTGGTCACCATTCGTACACTTTTTCATTTCATTTTTTATTTTTTATTTAATTGACAAATTTAGCTAGTTTATGTAACTAAGTGTAAAGTGTAAAAAATATATTGTAGTTTGTTACAAAAAATTCCGAAACTATTATGTCAAAATGTTAAAGGGTTATAGCCATTTTTCAACGATATGTGTACGTATGTGACCACTTTCCCCTATGGATATTTATGCTCTCGACTGTACAACCTCAAACCTTCATTAGTTTAATGCCTTCCTTAGCCCTGTATGAGCCAAAGCTTTTAGTTCGTGTCCTATATTTTACAGCATCAAAATAATTTATGTAGCACCCTCTAACCCGTTGAAATAAAATGCTTTTAGCCGCACAGGCTTTGCTCTTTGAGCTTCATTAGCGGGGCTGTAATTGGTGTGCGAGCGAGAGAGAACACTGAGAACATGTTCCGAGTAGTACGCGCGTTAAGGCGACTAGCGCCAAAATGTTGTCTATGTCTTTTTCTTTACGTTGTGAGAAGTAAAGAAAATCACACACTTTTGCAAATGTTCGGTGTTTTTGTTGTTATTCGTGATGAGGAAGTCTATTGATTTACAAATGCTACGTAGTGTTTAAAGTACATTGGATTTTTAATTTTTTAACATTTTTATATTTTCGTAAGTCGTTACCGTTTAGGTGCAGTAGGGAATGCAAGCCGAAAAACACCATTTGGTTGAACTTTATTTACATACGAACTTCTGATGCTGATACATCAACGACCTGCGTTGCAAATGTTGTATATAAGAGTTGATAATTTATTTTTATTTTTTTCAAATTTGTTTGGTTCAGCCGTTTAAGAGGAGTAGGTTTTAGAAAGTACCTAATTTACAGCATTTGAAGGCACTAGTCGCCTTAAATGAGTCCTTGCTAAAAACGCTAGGAAGATGATTGCCAATCTAATTGGTTATGTCCTCTATGCCCGTACTCTATTGGTTAAATTCTCTATGGACTTCTCCAATAATCAATGGAGTCAAGTCATCGTGTTCCAATTACGAATTCCGCATAACTTAAATACACGTTCTCCCTAAATCTGTCCGAGATTAAATTTAGAGTGATTTTATTCGACGCTCGATTATAAAAAACTCACGCACCGAGAGTTCCATACGAATTCGGCAAGTGAATATAAAATCAGTTTTAGAAGAGCCCTGCTCCTAAGCAAAGTGTAGTGTGAGGTAATTTTATATTGGTTACTTAAATTGATGGACAGAAGTAAAAAAAATAGATTTTTAGTATTTTGTTATTTATTATAACGGCAACGGAATACATTATCTGCGAAAATTTTATTTCAACCGTCTAGCTACCACGGTTCATGAGATACCTACTACAGCCCGGTGACAGACAGACAGACGGACAGTGGAGTCTTAGTAAATTTAATAGGGTCCCGTTTTTACCCTAAAAACGGTCAAGTCCGAGCCGGATTCGAATGCCAAGAGTTCCGTAAATTATCAAAGTAGGTACAAACTTGGTAGGGGAAAGGTGGTCACCATTCGTACACTTTTTAGATTTCTTTTTTATTTTTTTATTTAATTGACAAATTTAGCTAGTTTATGTAACTAAGTGTAAAGTGTAACAAATATATTGTAGTTTGTTACAAAAAAAACCGAAACTATTATGTCAAAACGTTAAAGAGTTATAGCCATTTTTCAACGATAAGGTATGTGTACGAATGGTGACCACTTTCCCCTACACTCATTATTTTACGGTCGCTAACGTACAAATTCTACTCAATCAAAGCCGCGGGAAAAAACTAGTATTGAATAACAAATATCCCTCGATCGACTCCAATCGCCAACCCATTCAAGCGGAATTGAAACCTTTTTCAAATAAAATAAGACTCTAAATGGCAACAGTGATTTATCTTGACATCTGTGCAAAGGACTAGCATGAATACACTCTGTCATTATTTGCGTCCCTTTTTTGTACCGAAGATACGGATTGAGGCTAGAATAATTTATTGTACAACTAGCCTCTGCCCGCGACTTCGGCTTGCGTAGAACTTCCGGGATAAAAAGTAGCCTATGTTTTAATCTAGGGTACCAGCTATATTCTTTCCAAATTTTATCCAAATCCATCCAGTCATTTTAGCGTGAAGAAGGAACAAACATACACACTCACTCACTCACTCACATCGTCACAACGTCACATCGTCACAAACTTTCGCATTTATAATATTAGTACGATACAATGTATTGGAATTGTCATTTACACACACATGCATACAGTCACGCCTCTTTCCCACAGGGGTAGGCAGATACTACTTTGTTCCGCTTGCTACGATCCTGACATACCTCTTTCGCTTCATCCACATTCATCAATCTCATCATACATGCTCGTCGGTTTCGGGTACTCTTGACCTGGCCCTTAATTGTCATTTAATTTGTTTGAAAGAAAATTGGTTAAACCACTGCGGCGATTGCTTCACTCTGAAGGCAAGCATAATAACTACCGATATCTTCCTAGCAACTTAAACATTACAATAAAAATACGCGTTCTATTTTAAATATGTATATACATACATAAATCCCTTGCGGAGTAGACAGAGTTTAAGGTAACAAGACCTAAAGACCATGTTCAGCATGATTTTTGGCGTATAGGTGGAAAGGGGAATCAAAATAGTGATGGGTTGCTAGCCGCATCGCCTATAACATGATTCCTAAGATTTTCGCCCATTCCCTCGATGGGCATTTACCGTCTGCCATGTTTTTTCTTTACTGCCAGATGGAAGAAACAAATACAAAACAAAACGAAAAAAAAAGAGAACACCGGTTTTAGCAAAATACTACTACATACCACACGACCTTGTTACTATTGTAAGGAATTAAAACTAAGATTCCGTCATCATGCTTTTATTTCTATCTCGTTCTTACTTTACCAAAACCCTATTTCTAGCCCTTTCATTCATCCTTCTAACTAAGCTATCTTGCATCACGCTCATCCATTAGTATATTTCTCATTCTGTCTCTTACACGCATTACGTTTCGTTCCACCTTACACTATTATTGTCTTTTTTTAGCAAACCCCAAGATATCGACAAGTTGAAGTGCGTGCGTGCTAGCCTTTTTGAAATGAATGCTAGCAGATTGACCCGTACATTTATTTCAGTAAAAATTGAGGCAGAACTGGAGGAAGCCGCAGAGAGGACGTTAAAAAAACAACACCTATATTTCAAACCGAGAGCTTACTGGTAGACCAAGAGCTAGGTGTTCAATAGAATCAGACATTTTAAAAACATAATTTAGAAAGTATTTTTGTTAGATTGGATTGGATTAGATTATTCTTCTTTCAATAAAATTACATCGTTAATTGTACTTACCTACATATTAATTGTAGGTAGGTACTTAAGTTATTTCAACTGTTTTTTTAATGAGGAGGCAAACTAGAAGCTTGAGGCAGATGTCGCCCCAAGCGACTGTACCTTGTTTACGTTTCGTGTCAAATGTCTGGTTGCGATTTTATGAGTTATTTCTGCGATTTAACTGCCAAAATGTACTCTTTTATGACTGTGCGTGAACTTTAAGCTGAACTTTGGAGGAGACATGTATCGATGGCTGGTAAAAAGGCTGATTTGATAAAAAAGCAACCACTTCAAATATTTAAGGTTTTTTTTTTTTTTTTATATAAGTGGGGGCAAACGAGCAGACGGGTCACCTGATGGAAAGTAATCACCATCGCCCATGGACACCTGCAAGACTTGGGGAATCACAGGTGCGTTGCCGACCCTTTCAAGAACAGGAAGGCTCGTTACCGTATTTCTATTTTAATTTGAATTCTGGAGGCTTATGTGCAGTTCTTTCTTTTAGGTTAGAGGCGTATGATCGGAACCAAAACTTTGGTGCTTAATTAGATGTCCAAGAAGACCTTTCATATAATTGTCCACACTCGGATTCTTTGAAAGACGTGAACGCCGATTCACCTATTCCAAACATCAGCAAACAAGAAATAAAAGAATCGTCTTGAAATGCAGTGAACACAAACGTGCTATATCACTTGCTTGAAAGTACTTAATACGTAAAGCATTTTTCCATTGTTTTCTGCGCTTTGGGTCATTAGGAAATAGATGAACTCCCCTGTTTTTACAGTTTAGCGCGCTACATTGAGGCATCTTTGGATAAAATGCAAAAGTTTACAACTATTCATAAAAAATGTACTGAATTTGACAGTTCTTATGTCATAACAAGGTACAGTCGCTTATGCGCCATCTGACGGGATAAAATATCAGTTTTCCTCCCAATTGTATGCATTTTACACATAAATCACGGCTTTATTCTTTACGGGGTAAACACGACAAGAGCCTAAGATAACAAGAGCTAAAGGCCACGTTTAACATGATTGTGGGCAATGTGGAAATGGGAATCATAATAGTGATATGTAGCCCCATCACCTATACCATGATTTCTAGGAATGTAAACAAACACTTTTGCCAGAAACCGATATTTCTCCATTAATTTAAATCTTCGACGGATTTGCGACATCTTCAAGTCGACGACTGGCAAGAAGCTGCGCACGATCGGGACAGATGGCGTGCTCTCGTTTCGGAGGCCAAGACCCTATTTGGGCCCCTGAGCCAAGTTAATTAGTTAATTAAATCTTCAGATACTGCTTATATAAGTAACTACATTATTCATTCGCTATCCTTAATTGCTTTATCCGACGAGACATTTTATCAAAAGTTTGTTAATTAGTTCACAATTCCTCTTGTAGATCTTAAGTTAATATAGGAAGTCAGTCATTTGTTCCAATTACATTTAGGGCCTGTCTCACCACTACTTAACTGTCAGTTATCTATGATTCCGTCTCTATTTATTACTACGAAACAGACAGAGACGTCGTCATATATATAACTGACAGTTATGGAGTGGTGAAACAGGCCCTTAATCGGGAGCGGATCAGAATATAATAAAGTTTAAAATGTATAATGGGTTAAAATGCATAATGGTTCAAAATATATAATTCCATTTTCTGTGAAACCATTAGCTAGATGAACTTCTTTGATAGTATCCTACTAATATTATAAATGCGAAAGTTTGTGACGATGTGACGATGTGACGATGTGACGATGTGATGATGTGACGATGTGAGTGAGTGAGTGTGTATGTTTGTTCCTTCTTCGCGCTAAAACGACTGAACGGATTTGTATAAAATTTGATACAAAGATAGCTGGTACCCTAGATTAAAACATAGGCTACTATTTATCCCGGAAAATTGTATACTTCCCGCGGGATAGAGATAAACATATCAATTGCTAATTCTACGCGGACGAAGTCGCGGGCAGAAGCTAGTAATGTATAGATTGGTTTGGGTTAAGTTACATTTAGTTTATAACAATTCTGTTGATTTGCAATTTTCTGCGAAAATAACATTGTATATTTTGAACCATTATGTATTTTAACCTATTATACATTTTAAACTTTATGTATTTTAAAATAATACGTACCCCTTAATCACATTTCAACGAAACCGGCAAATAATAGAGAAGCATTAAACAAGATACTCCGAGAATAACATCTTTAATTTCAAATTTTGAAGTTGCTTAGTTTACAGCACTTATACTAACTTTACTAAGTACTTAGTCTGATACCTTTCGAAATGCTAAAGTTTCCTAACACGACTATTTATTCATCGCATTACTCCTTCGAACGTGTTATAACATTGTTGAATGTGTGGCAAACTTTGTTTCTTGTCCGCCATTCGATGTTAGAATTAGTATCCAATACACACATTCGCTAACATTTGCATGTTTGTAACTAGTGACAGTGACAAAGTTAGTAGTTTGTTTAATTTTGTAGCAACAGAACGTTTCAAACGGGAGCGTTACCGGCCGAATCGGTAGTGTCTAATGAATTATGATTCACTTGAAAAGTCAATCAAAATAATAACTGTAGGCTTATTGTCTAACTCGCTCGCAATCGCCATCGTGTTCATTTTGACAGTTCATGTATGGGCTGACAATTGGCATCGGAATCAGCTAGCTGTCACATTCATACAAGAACTGTCAAAATGAACACGATGTTAGAGACAATAAGCCTACTGGTTGCTCAAACTACTTCCCTATCGTATATTATATATTATGTCATGTCTGACTTCTGTAACATTATAGGTACCTAGCATTACTATACTACCAATGCTTCTTTTCATTAATTTTAGTTGGGTCTATAATAAAGTCTAAAAAAGCAGTGGTATTGGTTTGACCTGAGCCTCTCAAGCAGAGGGTCGTGGTTCGAATCCCGGGCTCGCACCTCGTAAGCTTTTCGGAATTTATATGCGCAATTACATTTGAAATTTACCATGAGCTTTTCGGTGAAGGAAAACATCGTGAGGAAACCGGACCAATCCCAATAAGGCTTGGTTTCCCTTCTGGGTTGGACGGTCAGATAGCAGTCGCTTCTGTAAAAACTAGTGCCTACGCTAAATCTTGGGATTAGGTTGTCAAAGCTGCCGCCGGGAAAAACGCTAGGAAGATGATGATGGCCTATAATAAAGTCTATATTTCATTCTTCATCACAAATGAATCAAAGAATATAAAAAGTTTTCATAATGCGCGTTGTTCTTGTCTCCTAACTCTTGTACTACGCCGGTCCGTGTCATTTATTCTCAAAGAAATCAGCGATGTGATTGTTATCATGACGTGACGAGGGGAAATTAAAGGAAAAGATTTTCATCTATTCAAATTTTGATCGAAAAGGGATTTGGCTCAAAAACACCCGTAAGTTAAGTTCGGGTCAATGGTGTTTTTGCGACACCCTGTGTGCTGATGTGTAAATAAAGTGTAGGAAAAAAACAAAAAAAAAACACTGTCTAGTGTTTTTATTTTGTTTTTTTTTTCATTTTTACAGTTACGTTCAAATTAGGATCAATTTTATTCTAAGTAGTGTGTGTGTGTGTGTGTGTTGGTCTGTGGAATCATAGCTCTCAAACCGATGTTATAGCAGTGTTAAGCAGGCGATGCTTATCTTTTTGGTTTTGACGTGATAACTTTTTTTTTTTATCTAAAATTTTTACGAGGCACCCTGTGCGACTATGCCAGCCTCATTGGATGTCTCTTGGGTCAGATTCTCTGGCAGCAAGGGAGTTTTTCACGAACCTGTATATTGTACTGAATTTTCTGATGTCGGAAAAGTCAATGTTGTGTTAACTGCTCCATTAAACAGGCTCACATCAGTCAAGTCATCATCATCATCATCATCATCATATCAGCCGAAAGACGTCCACTGCTGGACATAGGCCTCCCCCAAGGCTCTCCACTCGGACCGGTACTGTGCCTTCCGCATCCACCGCGATCCCGCGATCCTGATCAGGTCGTCGCTCCATCTTGTTGGAGGCCTACCAACAGCTCGTCTCCCGGTCCGCGGACGCCATTCGAGAACCTCAAGAACCTCGAGAACATCAGTCAAGTACCTCTCTCTATTTTGTCCTTTGTGACTTCACATTCCATCAAAAAATGTATTAAATCCTCAACTATGCCGCAATGCGTGCATGTTGGGGATTGATCAACTCTCATCATGTTTAAAAAAATATTTAATGGCACATGACCTGACCTCACCGTCTTATAGTTAAATCGATGAACGCCGGCTGCACTCACGAAAAAGCATGAGGGTGCGACCAAACACACGGTGAGGGTGTAACACATGTTCGGCAATAAATGGTTTCATTTCATTTCATTTCATTTCAAACCGCCGCGTATTATCGTGTACTCGGCACTCTATGTTAAGTCTCGAGGATCGGCGTTTGCTATTGGATGTTTCTGTGCTGCACGACATTTTGTTAGGGCGTATAGATAGTCCTACGCTGCTCTCCGAGGTAAAGTTCTTCACACCTACTTACCGAACCCGTCACACGAATCGTTTCCTGTTCAGCGTTCCCCTGGTTCGCACAAGGTACGCACAAAATGCACCTCTTGTCCGTGTAGTATTGACCTCTTTAATTGTAGCAAAGCGACACTAAAAAATCGTATTCGAATATTCTTGACTAAAAATTGTTAGATTGAGGAGTTGTTGTATTATTGTTATTGGGACGATCAGAGGTGGTTAAATAAATTAGCAAAATTATTTTATAATAAATAGGTGAATCGACTTTGGAGTAAAACAAGTACACATACATACACACATACACACACACATACACACACACACACACACACACACACACACACACACACACACACACACACACACACACACACACACACACACACACACACACACACACACACACACACACACGCTCACTACACGCGCACTCGTGCACAATGCTTCACTCTGTGGACTCACTCACTAGTAAGATTGGTTTAGGCTTAGTTTTGGCTTGATTTCATGATAAATGAAATATGTTGTGTCTGTGTTAGTTTTAAGTATGCTTCGCTTAACTGTATTTCTGTGGTCATCTGTCATTGGCTTTTTGTTTAGTACCTAAGTCTCATTATAATATACTGTATTGCTGTTGATGCCCCAAATAAAATAAAATAAAAATAAAGTATACGCAGTGACGTGGCGTATGCGTTAAGTTTTCTCACCGTTTCTTCGTACATTTTGTTGCGACTCCGTAACGTCACCGTTTTTTAAGAGGCGGTGTGGTCGCACTCTGACTCATTGTTACGTTCCGCGTGACGTCAGATTGCAAGCGAGAGCGCGGACCAAGCGATAGAGAGGCACGATCTCGCGTGACGTCAGAGCTAGCAGTTCAAATATGTTTCATTACGACTTTATCACGTAAAACTATCGTCCGTAAACCAACTTTATAGTTTATAGACAATCTGTTTTTGACTAATACAATGGCTAGGTTTAATAAGCAATATTAAATGCAACAAATAGTAATTAACGGCCGGAGCTACAGCTTGGTTAAATATTCCCGCCACGAATAGTCAGCTTAGTTCAAAACTTCAGTTAGGTACGGTCAGCAAAATCTACCGACGTATAAATCCGATACGAGCAATTTGAATTAGTAACCACCATTAGTTATTAGGGGCCTTACCATGACGTCCTAATTCCGACTCAGTTCAGGTTTTAGCTGTCACTTTTAGTATGAATCTGACACGAGCGAACCTAAACTGAATCGCATTAAGACGTCCTGTTAAGGCTCCAGGACCTAAGAAGTATATTTAGTTACATAAACGGATAAAAGTCGAGTGATGCTTGACATGTTTTGAACTAGTTCGTAGTCCTTCCAGTTAGGTTTGGTTAGGTTAGTTCTTTTAGGTCGTTATTCGTAGACTTATACGTGATTTATCCATTTATGTAGTAACTATGATTAAGTTTTACGGTAGTTTCATGTTGAAAGTATATTTAGATAAATTTTGTTTAAAATATTACAGCAATAAAATTTGCCATTCCTAATAAATATCTATCTATTCTGTCTGTTACCTTTTCGCGCTTAAACTGCTAAACCAATTAAGTTGGAATTTGGTATACTTACAGATAGTTTCAGTCCCGGGAAAGGACATAGGAGGATAGTTTTATCCCGGAAAATGACATAGATAGCTATTTATAAGTGAATTCTGCCCACACGGAGTCGCGAGCAACAACTAGTATAAAATTTTGGGGCAAATGCCCCAATAGAGAGATCTCTCTCCAGGCAGATGTTATGCCTGGGGACCGAAGTCCGAAGGAAGAGAGTTGGAGATTGTGTATATGCATCCGTGTTTGAGAAACTTCTTCTTCTTTTTTCTTTGTGGCGTCACAATTCGTTATAGCGATGACAACTTCGCCAATGTCAGGGTAAAATTTTCATAAAATAAAATCTTGTGACAAAATGTCGGCAACGTTGTACGGTAACACGGTCAAAGACCCCCCCTCCCCCCCTGTCAGGCTCTTAGCCAACGGTCAATGATATCCCTCAGATACTGCCAGGAAATCATTAGCCGTTGCCCAGGGTGCACCGAAACAAGCACTGCTCTTCCCCCCGGACGGATCCAGAAACGAACCGCAGCTCTTGTTCACACGTGGAGGTAACCCGACTCGCACCCCAGCCATTGAGAAACTTCATTAGCGCGATGTAGAACAATGTGACAGCTGTCACTAGAGTTGGCGCTAGCTACTTGTGCGTCGTAGTAGTTATGTAGCTGTCAACTAGGTGGCGCTAGTGTCGCTACAAAATTATTCAGCCCGCAATGTAAACATCATCATCATCATCATCATCAGCCTATATTCGTCCACTGCTGGACATAGGCCTCTCCCATGGCACGCCACTGAGCACGATCCCCGGCCACTCTCAACCAGCTCTTGCCAGCCGCCCTGCGAAGATCCTCGCTCCACCGAGTCTGAGGACGTCCTACGCTACGTTTGCCGATCCAAACTTGTAATGTAAACATTGCTCGGTATTCAAAACTTAATTGCAAGCTTTCAATTAAATTATTATATGTATTGTTTTTCTTGTTTACCCTTTCCACTTATACATTCACAATCATGCTAAGCGTGTCCAGATCTTGTTACTTCAGGCTCTGTCTACCCGTAAGGGATATAAAGACGTGATTTATATATGTAGGTACCCAATAGACCCGATTCTACAGCGGCCGCTAAAATTCCTAATTTTATTTAGGCGTCGCTAAATCCCTTTGCTAATCTACGAGTGGCTGTCATAACCAAATGACAACGCCAATTTGTAAAAATAGAAAATTTAGTTTTAGGCTATTTAGGCGATGTGCACATAGAATTGCGTCCTATGTATGTACAAAATACTATTAATATTATAAATGCGATAGTTTGTGACGATGTGACGATGTGAGTGAGTGAGTGTGTGTTTGTTCCTTCTTCACGCTAAAATGACTGGACGAATTTGGATAAAGTTTGGATCGAAGATGGCTGATACCCTAGATTAAAACATAGGCTACTTTTTATCCCGGAAAAATGCACAGTTCCTCAAGGGACAGCGATAAACATGTCAATTGCTAATTCTACGCGGACGAAGTCGCGGGCAGAAGCTAGTAATATAATATAGTTAATTTCCTTTGCTGTCCGTACCGCCTTCAATCAAACGATATTCTCAACAGAGGTTGCATTCAGGTCATACTGGCGCTTTGAAATGGAATCGAGCAAGCTGATTGCGCTTGCTGCAGCAGCTGGGCTTGGTAAACTTCTCCCTTTACTCAGAAAGGCAAGTTAACTTAAACCAGAATCATCGCAAATGGAAAATACAGTTTACTGTCCATCTGTAGGTACGCCTCTGAAAGAAAGAAAGAAGACATTTATTCATTTTACAAGACACACAACTATAAGAGCATACACACAATTTTATAGAAAACAAAAAACAAAAAAAAAAAACAGATATGAAAATCATCAGCGTTGTGTTATCAGTCCATCAAAAAATTAAAAGGTTTAATTTGCTAATCTGCGGCCAAGGGCTCTTATAATATTTATGTCCTTTTTTGAAACTGCCAGTGCTTTCGGAAAACCATCATTGCCAAGAAACTTGGCAAAAAGAGTTTTTTGAAGCGAAAACTTCTTTAGAACGGCGCTGGGCACTTATTGGGATGGGTAAAAAATGTTAAACTAGCGTCAGGCGTAAGACGGAGTGAGAGTTTAAGTAGCAGGATATCAGATCCTCTAAGAGCTTACTTTGAAATACGAATGAGTCGCGTTCGATTTTTGAAGTGTTATTTTGTTGAGTCGTGGAGCAAAATTACTAGGGCATATCGGCACATGCTACATAATAGTTTCACAGAAAATAGCATTTAATATTTTGAACCATTATATATATTAACCCATTACATATTTTAAACTTTATGTATTCTGACCCGCACGCTCTTCTATCTACGTGTATATTTTTAGATCTTGCTATTGAAAATTGAGAAAATTCCACCCAATCAAACGATCGTAAAATGTAGCGTGTAGGTAATCATCCCGTAATAATTTAATGACAAAATGACCAAATTGTTGTACGATTTGGAATAATTGAGCGAACGAAAATAACCTTATTTTAGTGGCCTAAAACTCGAGTTATTTTATTCGACAAATTTATATACATTATACTTAGAAGCTATATAATATTATAATGTAAGAGGTTTCATTACAAATGAAAAAAATCTGCGCCGGTTTTCTTTATTATTTTACTATACCTGGATGACCTTCTTTGGATGATTTTTGGTACGTACTACACCAGCCTTAGAGGAACAATATTACAATAGAGCGCGCGCATCGCTCAAATCGCCTAGTGCGCATCGTAGGCAGGTGAGCTATAGATAGTATATTGATGCGTGTATGACAAATAGAGATGGGGCAACGCGCTATCGATAAGTAATGTAAATAAATATGTTTGTTAAGTACATTTCATGTTCAATATTTTATTTCTTATACTATAAAAGGAGAAATGTATAAATATGAAATTATAAATTTGTTTGCCAAATAAATAAAGTGTGCATTTTAATTTAATTTATTTCTTCGTGTGGTTACGTAGGGATGATAAATTAAAACTTAAACTTGACTTGACTTGATCCGTTAAACAGGTCTGAATTTTTACCGTCAGTCAATTCAACCGAGAGGATAATTAATTTCTAATAATCATAATATTAACTGACGTCTCTGAGAACGGCACACGTTCAAGTTCTACAACAATTTATACGTTGAATTCCAACTAAGCAGCTACGACCTTTAACATGTTTATCTCTAACCCGTGGGAACTATGCAATTTTCATTTTGCAATGCAATTAATTTTATTTGGGAAATATGCATTCTAGGTTACCTTCGTTCCAAATTTTATCCAAATCCGTCCAGTCGTTTTAGCGTGAAGAAGGAACACTCACATCGTCACATCGTCACAAACTGTCGCATTAAATTCATAATATTAGTAAGAAATAGTAGCAAAATGTTGTATTGCACTTCGTACGGTATACCTACTTTCTAATATTTTTAATGCGAAAGTTTTAAAGCTTAAACTAAAAATATATGTCTAAACTAGCAAAAATATTAGAAAGTATATCGCACAAAACACAATACAAAATTATTGATAGTAAATGGGCAGTTCTCCGAGACGAGCTGTTTTAGGTGACTTCGGTGGTAAATTTTTCTACTAACTTTTTTATTGTATCACCTCAAAATCTAAATACAGGCCTAAATTTAAAAAATATTAGTACTAAAGGCCTTCTTGTAAACCTGTTAGTTAGTGAGATATTTAAATCACCGAAATCAAACATACTCACCGAAATCAAAATTCAATAAGACTTTCAAAATCGTAAACAAGCGACAACTTGACTGATACATACTTCTTTAATTTTATTATGTGCGTGGAATAAGTATTCGTGTAAAAATTAAGAATAATACCGTGCGAAGTCGGAGCGGGTCGCTAGTAGGGAATAAAGTAAGAACAAATTAAGACTAAAGAAACTAACTTACAAAATAAATAAAGTACGATGTAACACATTTATCCCGTAAATATAATGTAAATTTCATATTAAATTCCAAGACTTCATGTTCTCAGGAGATTACTTTGCGATGAACAGAGTCAAACAACAAAATTCTGTCTCACATTTTCACTGTAATCCGAATTGGACCTTATTCCGTTTGCAACAAAATTAAAACACGGTGACCGTTGAAATTAAACTTGAATCTTTGTCGTACTAAGCTTGTTTACGTCTACGGTTTTCAAGTTGATTATATATTCAGACGAAATACTAATGAATAACTTTTTTATGACAATACATTAATTAATATAATTCGTTACTCTCAATTCAAAAGAAAGAGAAAGCAAGAAATATAATTAAATAGGTAATACCGTTTATAATGTTTCTTTGCGCTATATTTAGAATTCGGAATACGAAAACTTGTCTTGTCTATGTATATACCTACTATCTATCGAACAAATTAACATCTGACACACCGTGGAACGTTGTTAAAGCAAACGCCACAATGATTTCCCATGCAATTCAATGTTAAGTCTGAAAAGATAAAAAGTATGATAAAGATTTATGTCTATGTGTTATCCAAACAACCAGCTATCTACACACCAAATTTCATCCTAACCCATCGAGCCGTACTACCGTGAAGGTTTAACAAACATAAACTTTCACCATTCATAATACTAGTAAGATTCTGCCAGAACTTTGGCCTTCAACGGCTTTCAAAGATAAATAATAATCTAATATTCAATTGATTGTACAGGAAAGTATGAACAAAGATATTCATTATCCTACTAATAATATAAATGCGAAAGTTTGTGACGATGTGTGTGAGTGTGTATGTTTGTTCCTTCTTCACGTTAAAACGACTGGACAGATTAGGATAAAATTTGGAACGAAGATAGCTGGTACCCTAGATTAAAACATAGGCTACTTTTTATCCCGGAAAATTGTATAGTTCCCGCGGGATAGCGATAAATATAGCAATTGCTAATGCTACGCTAAGTCGCGGGCAGAAGCTAGTAATATAATAACAGTACCTACTAGATAATTTATCAATTTGTTGCTTTGACCCGAGTATTAAATATTTTGATTTAGTGGGGTTTATGGCTAGGGAGTTACTGCGTGACCAATCACTGATACGTTTGAGGTCTTCATTCAACATATCTACCCCTGAGTATTGCTGTTTTACAAAACGATAATGAACTTATTGTCAAGTAATTGTTATACTTATTTCATCGCGATCGCAGCGTAATAAAAACGTACAGGAACAAAAGCAAAACAACGCTCTGTTACCTTGTTTGTTATTGTACAGACTGACAACAAACAGCAACAGCTAATAATGATACTAAAAGTCAGTTATTTGAATTGCGATTGCGATGCGAGCTCGCGCGTATAGCGCTATCTCTCGCACATACCTACTTGATTTGTTGCGTACTCGCTTGCGCTTCTATCCCAAGTGCGGCAACTGTGCGCGTATGAACAACGTTGACAACAGACAACGAATAATGATAACAAGATATTTGACGATTCGATAATGTGTTGTTCGTTGCGTGCAAATAATGCATTACGTTATCTGCTGTTGTAATAACGACCACCACTAATAACAGCCCTCTTTTTGCGTTGGGGTTTAAAAATAGTAAACTGAATAATAACTGTGCAACACTAATCCGCTTATAACCTCGTAAAACCCATCAATTCTGATAAAACTGCGGCACTGGATCGATGCACCGCACTGAACAAAATGGCCGGATGAAAAATGATCCACAGATTAAAGTTAGATTTAACACCGTTTGTTACTTATACAAACAATATTATTCGAAAATTGCGCAATGTTTGAACACGGAACAGCAATTTGCACCATTTTGGTCATGTTTAAGGGGAATTTCAGAAATAGGGTACAAAATTATGTTTATTATGTTTATTTCTCCGATTTTAGAGATTTTTGCATGGATGTGCTCAGGATCAATTGATCAAATTGATTTATTACGGTGTAAAAAAATTCCCCAGTTTTTGCTACAAAAATTACTGTCAGTTTTGTTACCTTCAAGCATTAATGTATGAAATGTAACAAAAGTGATCTCGAGACCCTTTTTTTCCCCCTATTTAGAATGTGCTTTCGATTCTGAGTAGATCCATGCAAAAATTTCTAAAATCCTAGAAAAAAAACGTGATTGTACCCTATTTCTGAAATTCCCCAAATGATGACTTTGCATTAAAAAGTGACATACATACACAACATACGTGCACAAATCACGTCTTTATCCCTTACGGGGTAGACAGAGCTTAAGGCGACAAGACCTACTGTAATGCCCTTATTTTGACAGGCTCGTTTGGTCGTTTTTTATTTATTTTTCTTTCGAACACGCGGTGTCAACGCTTTTTACCGGGAACCTAGTAAGCTTAAAGTTGTCTGACCAAACGCGACTGCGACCCTGGGTTAGTTTTAAGTCATTTGTGTGCGCCTGTAGGTGAAGTTTGGATATTTTTGTAAAATAAACTGCTCAAATAATTTCGAGTTGTTTTTATTTGTAATGAGACCCAAAATCTCATTACACTACAGGCCACGTTTAGCAAAACACTGTGGGCGTATAGGTGGAAAGTGGAATCAAAATAGTGATGGGTTAGCCGCTTCACCTATAACACGATTCCTATGATTTTCGCCCATTCCCTTTGGCTTTTACCATCTGCGCAGGAAGAGAAGCAACTGGGACATGCTGGTCTGAGAGCAAAGAAAAAGTGACATGCGCTGTTTTTTAACCCCCGACGTAAAAAGAGGGGTGTTATAAGTGTGACGTCGATGTCTGTGTGTGTGTCTATCTGTGTCATCGTAGCACTCAAACGGACAGACCGATTTCAATGTCGTTTTTTTCATTCGAAAGCCAGTTTCCTTGCGGTGGTTCTTAGTTACATTTGGTAAAAATCGGCTAAGCTGTTTGAAGAGTATCAGCTCTTTTCCAAAATGATGAAGACATTTTTTTGGTAATATTTTTTTTTGATTAGGTACTCGATCATTACGACGACATTATTCTCATGAGCGAAGCCGCGGGCAAAAGCTAGTCTAACTAATCTAACTAATATTATAAATGCGAGAGTATGGATGGATGTATGGATGGATGGATGGATGGATGTTTGTTTGTTACTCAATCACGCCAGAACGGCCCAACGGATCTAGATAAAATTCGGCACATATAGAGAGAAAAGTCTGGAATAGCGCATAGGCTACTTTTTATCCCGGAAAATTTCGTAGTTCCGGCGAGATAGTGATAAACGATTTTTTTGCAGACGAAGTCGCTGGCAACAGCTAGTTATAATATAGATAAATCGAGCTTTCTGATTTTAGTATTATTACTTACTTGATCGACTGGACAACCTTTTACAAGGAATACTATACATTGAATACATTCTATTTACGTGATAAAGTCCCGTTTTTCTTATAATAACCAACAACAACAACAACAAGAATTCTTTTTACAAGAATTTTATTTCTTTGGCAGTGTTTTAGGTAATAAGTAAAATAACAAAAACTAACAAAACTTTTAGAGAATAAAACAACGCGTTGCGATTATTGCGGTCCATCCACACAGACGTTATCATAATAAAAAATCTTAGCTTCTGCATCCACCATCACATTTGGCTATTACAACTAAAAGCTTTTCTAGTATTACTGGAATCCTTCCAACGCTAACAAAGGCGTTAAATTTACAATAAAATTCGTACAAAACTGCGTTATTAATAAGGCGGTTTAATAGCTGCGGATGCGGAACTATAAATCAAAAAATCCCGACTACAAAAACAATTAACTGAAAAACAAGAGCTATAAATGATTACAAAGTAGTGATCTAAATATAAATAAACTAAAGCTAGGTACCTTAAAAATAAAAATTACAATAAATTTGGACCCTTAGGCAGTATTCCCGCGTTTAAAATTATTGTGTTTTATGTACCTACAATAAAGAATTTAGAGCTATAAAATTCTTAAAATATAGTTTCGTTGAAGTTGAAATAGAAGTATTAATATTATAGTAGACTGGGACGACACTATAGTCTGGCAGCTAAACCACTGCAGCCAGATGACACTTCCAAATGTCATTTTACGAAATAATGATACCACATTTATTTCACTAGTGCTCGACTAAGGTCACGTAATGAATGATTTGATTATTGAACGAACGAAATATTTTATGAACATTCGTAGTTTAGTATATTTCAAAATAAGCGCGATACTTTTGAGGCATTCAAGGTTCATATTAACATAGTAGATAAAATGTGCGATGACTTTGTAATACACGTAAATAGTGACTGCAGCAGTGAAACTGATTCGGAATAATTTAAGTTTTTAAGTAAAAGTACAAAGGTAGAAAAAAATATTAATGTGATAATTGTTGTTTTATTTATGGCAAAATGGGGAATGAGTTGAAAACTGGTAACTGATTTGACATGCTTCCGCACATTTCCAAATCGCGCTCTTACACTACTGACTAGAAAATATCCAAAAAAACCTTATTGAACAAACCATTTTATTAAAATACGCTTTGAAAATTCTCATTTATGACGCAAATTAATTTCATTACATCGTTCATTCTTTCATTCACTCACTAAGTCACATCACTATTTAATATTTGCCAAAAACTGACAACACTGAAAGTGTCATCTGGCTGCAGTGGTTTATCTGCCAGACTATAATCTGCATTAAAAAAATTAAACCATTCCATTTCATGCTTCATTCTATAAGGACTAGACTTTGAGAGAGATAATGAAGTGATGGTATCAATATTCAGCTCATAAACTAATTAAAGCTCCACGGTCCAGTATCCCACGGGTTCCTTTTAACATCAAAGGTTAATAAAATAAATGAATCAATAAACGAATAAAACCATTCCCAATCTGCTTTATTCAACCACAGAACCCCATACTTTAAAACAGCGTAACAGGCTCACAAATTGCTATAGCCTGGGACCGGTTCCATCAAAGAAAAATCCGGTTTAAACCGGTGAAAACCGACGGCGGCCAGCTCGAACCGACACAAGCCTGTTTACCCGAGACCGCGGTTTCGCGCCTAACCGCCGATAGGGTAAGGCCACACTAAAACGCGACGCGACCCGACGACAATAACTGACTTAAAAAAAAGAGGTTCTATGTTCGATTGCATGTATTTTTTTTAGAAAAGAGAAGAAATCCCATGATATGTATTTATTCAATTTAAATGTATATAAAATTACTCGCGATAGGTAGCCATTTCTTCGCTTCAAGGCTCATTTTCTTTATTATTTGATCTGCAGGCTTATTACGTAACTTCGCTCGCGATCACCATCGTCTTCATTTTGACAATTCATGTATGTGTTGACAATTGGCATCGGAATCAGCTAACTGTCACATTCATACAAGAACTGAGCCTCTTGTGTAAGTTTTCGCATATAAAAACCGTCTCGAACGTGTTCACGTACACGTCTCAATTACTATGGAATAATTGGCAGCGCCACTTGCGGATCGAAACGGCAACAAACTGTTTTCATAGTATTTGACATTTTAACGCGAACGCGTTCGAGACGTATTTTGTGACCGAAAACTTACACTAAGCATACTGTCAAAATGAACACGATGGCGATTGCGAGTGAGTTACGCAATAAAGCCGGCTACGCACACGCCTGCCGCAGGGGCAATACCGGTCGCACGGTGGTCGAGGCAATTTCGGTTGTTCAAAAAATTGCCTCTGCTTGCCTATACACATCACAATTAAGGAGGCAATACTGGCCCTGCTTCCAATATTGCCCCTGCGGCTGGTGTGTGAGTAGCCGGCTTTAGGCTTCTTCAAGGTGGAAACACATTATTAACACGCGACGCGACCCGATGCAACGAATAATGTATGCGCATGGCGTCGCGTCGGATGTTCATAGTGTGGTTCTGGTCATAGAAAATAATACAATTTGATTCAACTCAACACTCGTCGCGTTGCATCGGGTCGCGTCGCGTGTTAACAATGTGTTTCCACCTTCAAACGCTGCCGCTTCGCCTGTCGCTATGAACTGAGTCTTACCCGATTTATTTGCCTCGCCATTGTACATCGATGTTACCCTTTGCGACTAAAGGACATTAATTCGAAAGCTTCGGAGGTGTTTTTGTGTGAAATTGGAATTTTACGCACCGCTGTTTTCTTTATGGTGGCCAGGGCAATGAATTACCGATCCATTTGACAACCTCTGGTTTGGGGATTCGTGTTATTTGACGTGTTTCAGGTGCTTCGATAAAGCTACCACAATTAATGTCAATTTATTGATAGTATTCCATGTTGGAGCAAAAAAGAAAGGATGTACCAGTTGCTTCCTTTCTTCGAAGGAATGAGCGAAAATCTTAGCAGTTATTATGTTTATGGGCGATGCGGCTACCAAACCACTGGTTCTAGTCTAAGCTCTGTCTATCTTGTACGGGATAACGACGCGATTATAATAATAGTACCCGGATGACCGTGCTTTGTGCCTTCGAAACGAATAGTGTTATGAACCGCAATATTGATATTTTGGCGGTTCTGCAGTATTTATAAAATACTAGCTGTTGCCAGCGACTTCGTCTGCAAAGAATTCGTTTATCGCTATCCCGCGGGAACTACGCAATTTTCCGGGATAAAAAGTAGCCTATGTGCTATTCCAGACTTTTCTCTATCTATGTGCCGAATTTCATCCAGATCCGTCAGGCCGTTCTGGCGTGATTGAGTAACAAACAAACATCCATCCATCCATCCATCTATCCATACTTTCGCATTTATAATATTAGTTAGATGTAGAATAATATTGGAATAATAGGTGCGTGGTGCGTAGGCGGAGGAGCCAGCTAGGCTAACCGCGTACCTCTGAAATATCTGTAATTTTCTGGTAATGAAATACGTCACCACTACCAATAGGTCAAACCACTAGGCTGGCTTTTTTGGTCACTAGAAAAGTAGATAATAAGACAAAGAAATTCACCACGTCTCAATCGAGTCAATAATGCTCTCGACCAGAACTTCCTTGATGGATGGTAGTAATCTTGACGCGTCATGATGGATGGGTGCCGTGGTAATTGCCTTCATTTGTTATGCCGTCGAAATGACGGCTGTGTTTTGTTTCACCTTGCATTACGGAATAATAAGTCATGTAAGATGCATGTACGTTAATTGTTACACGGCCTTTTTACGTTACCTTGACGCGTCTGTGACAAAATTTGACGTACAATAAAACAACTATAGACTACTAGCGACCCGCCCCGGCTTCGCATGGTATATTATGCGTGTATTATACATATAAACCTTCCTCTTGATTCACTCTATTTATTTAAAAAAAACTGCATCAAAATCCGTTGCGTAGCTTTAAAGATTTAAGCATACATAGGGACATAAGGACATAGGGACATAGGGACAGAGAAAGTGACTTTGTTTTATACTGTGTAGTGATAATGATAGTGATAGTGATAAATAAATGAGCCCTCGCTGCGCGGGCGATTTTAGGTGATCGCCAGTGCCTCCCGTAGAAAAGATTTGAATTCTCCAACTATCAAGGTATCCTCTAATTTGAAGTAGTAAAATATGAATGCTGCTGTTAAAACATATATCCGCCATTATCTATATTTCCATACCCGAAGATTCCCCGGCGGGAGGAGTCCAAACACCGCTCACAATATAAATTTCTATTCATCCTACAAGCTTTCATACCTTGAATGAAAGTAAATATTATCCCATCCAATATGTAAGGCAAACATCCTTTTTTTAAAAATTCGCATAACACTGCCGTATTTGTGTGAACAGGTCTTTGAGTTTCAGGCATTTGTTTTTTTGGGAACGTAAAATAAATGAACAAAAAACATTCACCTTGCTACTCCGCAAAAAAATTGCTGTGTATAAATGTTTTTTGTTCATTGAAATAGACCACCGCAAAGTAACACCTGATTCTATAAAATTAAATTATAATTAAAAAACCCCCTCACACGTTAATCTAGTCAATTGAGTAGTCGACATACCCAAATAAATAAATAAAAAACAATTTTATGCCAAAAATGCCTTAGACTAGACCGATAATATACTAGACCGACACTAGACCGATTTTTACCAAACATGGTGAAGAACCATCGCAAGGAAACTGGCTACAAGTATAAAACAACTTTACTGTCCCTACTGCATAGATCTTTAAAACTACGCAACGGATTTTGATGCGGTTTTTTTATTAGATAGAGCAATTGACAACAATTCATTTTTATAACACCTGAAAATGTATATATGGTTCGAAAGCATTTTGCCTCCTGATCACTGCAATATGTTTGTATAATTTTAATATCGCTTATTATAAAAAATAAAGAATAGTTAAAAACATCTCCTAATTTTAACAATACTACCACAGGATAGGTGAAACGCCTTTGCTTTTTTCACGAGAAAAAATAAGCGATCATAATTTTGTATTTTTGACAACTTCAAAGTACAAGGGGGGCAACTCTAAAATTCTATTTTCGAAGTTCGTTGCATACCTTCTCTCTCACTCTCAAGATAATGACAATTAGTATGAGCGGAACAGCACGAAGCGAACCTCGAAAATCGAATATTGGAGAATAGGACCTGACATTGACAATTTGAAATTAACGTCAGTTTTTTTTCTATAGAGAAAAGACAAAGGGATAAGTGTCTATTCTGTGATAGTACCGGAGTTACGCCCTTTTAGAATAAGCACAAATTAAAAAATTAATTATAAATTAAATACAAGCGCTAGCGAAAAAATTAAACTATCAGTATGTTCATCTTTTCAAACAAAATACAGAGAACCATTAAAATTATAGGCTCAGAAATATGAAATGTTGTCAATTCAAGAGGAAGGTTTATTATGTACAATTCTACGCAGACGAAGTCGCAGGCAGAAGCTAGTTCCAATATAAAAAAATCTCATCCAAATCTGTATGCTTATCTAACATTATAGCAGTAGACTTTCAAATGAAAATAAACTTGTGTCCAAAGACATAAAAACCCAATAAAAAATACGTCCTGCAAAAGGAACATTTGCTCGTCAAAATCTCCCTCAAAAATACCTTATTTTTCCCGATAAGTGATTCAATGCGAATTGTTTACCCGGGAGCTGAAAAAGGACAGTTTTTTTCTATTATTCGCATTAATATAAAAGGCCTTCTTTATGCTGTGTAAGGGCGGAGGTTTCCAGTTTGATGCTTTCCGGGTTTTCCGGTTAGCGAAGAGAATCGAAAGATAAGTAATTAGGTACTGGTTTAGAATCGCTACTCAGTACAAAGGACATTTAGCATTTTGTTCTTTTAGAAGAGTATTTTGGGGATATTTTTAAAATTTCATGATTTAACGGAAGAATTTTTATACGGGTTTAGACGGCGAATGTGTTTTATTTCAATTTTAATCCCCTTATTCGTAAATGCTCTGGCTTCTGCTAACTTAGCAAAGACAAACGTCCTTATCTGTCACTTACATTTTACAGATATAAGGACAAACGATTACTAAGTTAGCAGAAGCCTATAGACCGTTAGTATTAACTATAATCATTCCTATAGAAAATATTAAAAAAAAAAAAAAAAAATATTTTTTTAGCTTCTATAGCTATGGTTATATCCCCCAGTGGATTATTGTTAGGGGGTGTCTGATACACCCTGTATATTTAATTAACAACTTTAAAATAATGTCACACGCTTACATTTTGCTTAGGAGTAGGGCTCTGCTAAACACTGCATTTAAAATTAACTCGCCAAATTTGCCCAAAATCCTCGTGCGCGAGTACGGCGACCCGTTACATTCAAATTTTAAATAGTATCACAGCAAAAAAGTTTACATTAAAAGAGAAGAAGCTGGATAGTGCACCTGCCGCCCGCACCTCTCTCGGTCCCCTTTGTCGTCCTACCCCGCGCCCCTGTACCCGCGCGTTCGAGGACTCAGTTAAGCGGTCGGTCTACAGTACAACTCAAACGACTGCACAGGAGCCAGACCCATGTCTGTCACGGATTGACAGTTACTACCCTATTTAACCCTGTAAGCGCTGTCAATGTGCGGGCAAGACGCGGAATGTCGGCCAGATTTGGGTACACGCATAAATTAACTTTAGTTACAGAAGAACTATACTCCAATGCTGGTCTGAGAGCAGTTTCAGTTATTATTATTTGCAATAAATTGTATGTGACACATAAGCGTGTTACAAATATAAATAAGTCTCAACACAATTTTACTATTACGGCGTAGCAATTTAAGTTATACAACATAAACTTAAAACTACTCATCCAATACTTTACACAAGAACATTGTATTATACAAAATATTCAATGAGGTCGTATGGACACAGATCAATGAGGTACTTCTTTAGAGCAACCAAGAATTTAGTATCCGGTAGGCACTTCATTTCACATGGCAAAGCATTGTATACCTTAGCAGCGACATGACTATGGCATCTACGGTACAACGCTGTTTTACCTACAGGGACTCTGACGTCATGCTCGAAAATAGTATTAGTAGTAGTAGCAAAGACAAAGCAGAATGTACCAGTTCCTTCTCTTGTCGCTCAGATGGTAAAGGCCCATTAAGCGATGCGGCTAGCAACCCATCACTATTTTGATTCCATTTTCCATCTGTACGCCCACAATCTTGCTAAACGTGGCCTGTGGGTCTTGTCATTCCCTCACCCATTTTTTTCGCCCATTCCCTCGATGGGCTTGTGCCATCTGCGCGGGAAGAGAAGCAACTGGTACATTCTATGTTTTTTCTTTGCTCCCAGAACAGCTTAAGAGGCTGACAACACCTAATTTTGTTGAAATTGATGTTATTTAAGCACTTTTTTAAGAAAAACTACACACAAAAAAAATATAATGTTAATTTTCATCGTATTTCAAACACGCTAGACGGACTCGATACATAATTGAACAAAATCGGCTCGATAGAAAATAATTGCAAAGATTGGTCTTAAAATCATCATTAAACGGTTCTATGTCTTTATTTTTTCGACGTATGGGTCTGCAATTAAAAACATGAAGTCAACATATTCATACCTACACGGCTAACGAGTCATATTTCACAAATAATCCATACTTTTTTTTATTTCTTCTTATTTGTGTCTTATTTGCAAGATTTTAGACGCGCGCCAAGCTGCCGGAATAGTTTCTTCTCGTTCACTCACAGGCACGCGAACCGTATGTGTGAAGAGTGGCGCTGCTCAAGGTCATTTGCTGTTGACAGCGCCTTAAGGGTGCGACCAAACCGCCGCGTTTACGCAGTGACGTGTCGTATCCGTAACGTTTTCTCACCGTTTCTTCATGTGTTTTATGTACAATAAAGAGTTATACATTACATACACATATATTTTGTTGCGATTCCGTAACGTCACCGTTTTTTAAACGGCGGTGTGGTCGCACCCTAAAATAATTTCGAGTATTGTACACCTAAATCGGTGCTTTCTTTATCCTTAAGCTTAAACCATATTGCTTTGTGTTCTGATATAAAATTGCATAACTTGGCTCATTATTATGCAATAATATTTAGGGAGCTCCCATCAAATTTAAATTAGTTACGGTCGCTGGTCCCTAATAACCCATTACTACCACCTACGTACTCAGAGGAAATAGAAACAGCTCCATAATTATGTTGCGAGATGGCTTTTCTATATTTATTTTTCTTTATAACAACATTTTTTTTTATGTAAAAATTAATTACCCAAGTTGTTGCAGCCATTTGGAAGGGTGTCCTTCCATTTGACCTAAAAATTATTGACAAAAGCATCATTTTACAAAATGACCATTTGACAAAATTTACATCTACATTCTGTAACCCATATCTAGCAAATAAACCATTTCATTTCATTTCATTTCATTTAAATATATCTGATAAACCGTGAACTTTTTTAAAAATCGAAAACCTTTATGCTTTAGGTTAGGTTTGTTTTATAAGTTTTTAAAAAAGTTTACGCTTTATCAGATATTTAAAATTTGACAAATGACCATTTTGACAATAATTTTTATGTCAAACGTTAGTGAACCGTTTGGAAGTTATGCGCGTATTTACACACATTTTAGCGATTCATTCTAATTTGCCAGCTAGTATGATGAAAAAATCGATCCTAAAAATAAAAGTGTATTATTTTTAGGTTTTAATACATACACAAATCACGTCTACATCCCTTACGGGGTACACAGAGCCTAAGGTAACAAGACCTAAAGGCCACGTTTAGCATGATTGTAGGCGTATAGGTGGAAAGGGGAATCAAAATAGTGATGGGTTGCTAGCCGCATCGCCTATAACATGATTCCTTAGAATTTAGTTTTTATATTTGCTTCTGTCTCTTTATTATTATTATAGTGATTCTAACCATTTAAAAAGTGTTGTACGAATACTGTAAAATAAATAACGATTTATTACTTCTATTATATATTATTATTCAATAGGGTGCTTAAAATTTTGGTACAGTAATAATAAAAGATAAAAAAATATGCCACAAACTATGAACACGGCAGACGATTATTTTATTGCTTATGATAACAATACAAAAACGGACTCATATAATTCACTGCTGGGCACAGGCTTCCTCTCAGAACGAGACAGCTTAAGCTATAGTACCCACGCGGGCTCAGCGCGGTGAGTGCACAAGTTTCGTCACGATGATTTTCATGGTAAATTTAAATAATTTCGCAAAGACATTTCCAAAACTCAGAAGTATGAGTCCGAGCTCGAACCAATGACTTTCTGCTTGACATTTTTTTTTTTTATGTGACTAGGAAGGCAAACGAGCAAATGGGTCACCTGATGGTAAGCGATCACCACTGCCCATAGACACCCGCAACACCGGAGGATTGCAGATGCGTTGCCAACCTGGAGGGCTAAGATGAAATGCCTCTTGTGCCCGTAATTTCCCCGGCTGTCTTACTCTCCACATCGGAACACAGCAGCGCAAGCACTGCTGCTTAGCGGCAGGATTAGCGAGTAAGATGGACATGCCACAAGTCAAACCACTAAGCTACTACATCCATAGATAAATCACGTCTTATCACTTACGGGGTAGACAGAGCCTAAGGTAAGACTTAGAGTCTATGTAGAGTTCTACTTACTTAACTAAAATAAACTTATTTTTCAAATACAAACATAGTCACATTTTTTTTTTTTTTTTCAATTTCAATTGAAATACATGTCTACTTTGTTTTATTGGTTTAAGGAAAGAAAAACTATTTTTCCTCGAATTCGAATTTGTTCCCTGAAAGTGGGTAATTTACCCTAGAATTTGTAACGCAATGCGTAGTTTAACCTTTGCAAGGCAATTCTTGGAAAGGTTCGCTATTTTGCTTTTTTCTCGACGTGATAGTTTATGCTAGTACCGCTAGTACTTATAGAGTTCTAATTTAACGAACATAGTCAAAAACTTTACGTGTAGTATTTTTAAATTAAAAAAAAAACAAGTTTTGGAATAAATAAATTAAACTTTAAAAGTTTTTTTTAATCTATAGTCATTCGTTTTGAGCGTTCAAAAAGACAAAAGTCTTCGCATTTGTTTAAATTTTTTTTTTTGTCTTAATAAAAATGCTGACGCAATAAAACAGTTATTTCGAAGATAAAATGGAATAATTGAGAAAAAAACTCTATAATCTAATCGTAACAGAATTAAAAATATACAAAGTTATACTAAAACACTAGTTTGCGCCCGTGGCTCCGCCCCTTATGTCCTGTGCGAATTTCCCAAAACCCGTACTTAATGCTCGTAATAATAAAAGTAAGCTGTGTCAAAAAAAAATTAAGCTTCTTGTACCTACATTAAGCTGTGTCTTGATGTAATTATATCAGCTACTTATTTTTACGGTAAATTTAATAAATTGATTAATCGATTTTCAAAATTTGTTCCACTACTATGGTAAACAAATTAAGTTAATCGGTAGCAATTGGACCGATAAAGGTATATTTACCGTAACAGTAATATGCCTTATATAAGATAATCCTGTATGTTATTATATTATTTATAACCGTTTATTTTAAAAAATAATATTACATCTTTTATTTAAGCAAAAGTAATTAACGCTCACTATAAACACTTAATTAAAATAAGTTTTCTTTAAAGTTTCGTATATATTTTTTTTACATTTTATATTCAGTGTTTTAATTTTTCCTTATATTGCTAATATACGAGTATTATAATTTGTACTTTTATACACTTACAAGATTATTCACATTCACTTATACTAAGATAATTCTCAAAGCAAGTAACAAACAAACTTACCGAACTCCAAACTTCCAGACGCACTAAAAATGTTACAATTTTTTAATAACACTCACAAACTCACAAAGTACTCACACAAAATCTATTTTAAACACCACACAACACACACACGCGTAGTCATTTAAACTAATAACAATTTTAAATTTTGACAGCGGCGGGTAAATCACGTGCTACGGCGTAGAGGTGCTACGTGGAGCGGCTACGAGACTCGCGCTACGACTGTGCGTAGAGCCCGCGCTGGCGCCCCCTATGGCCAACGACAGAACTCTTGCAGAAATTAGGGACAAGACAGTTTTTATCGAACAGCTTTTGCGCGATGAATTATTAAAAATTTTGGACAATAATTTTATAATGCTAATTTGTAAAGTTTAAGATGAAATTTGAATTTTGGAAAGTATGCTTTGTCAGTATCTGGCAAATGTTATCCAAGTGTGATCCTTGTTCGTGCGGATTGCTACCACCGTCTTACTCGCTAATCCTGCCGCCAAATAGTATAATATATTATAGGTTTTATCCATCATGCTAGACGTGGTATGAGATAAAGAAATTATTTATGTTTTTTTATTTATTTATAAAGCCTTTTTATTCCGAATTCGCTACAATTTCAGTAAGTACATGTTGTTGTTGTTATTGTCGTTTTTTTTATTTATTAAATTGTCGCGTAATCCGGCGTGCCTCATGGCATAGGCCTCCTCCGTGTATTGGAGGGTTTGGGCTATAGTTCCCACGCACGCCCAGTGCGGATTGGGAACTTAACACACACCATTAAATTTCTTTGCAGATGTGTGCAGGTTTCCTCACGATGTTTTTCCTTCACCGAAAAGCTCGTGGCAAATTACAAATTTAATTTTCGCACATAAATTCCGAAAAACTCAGAGGTGCGAGCCCGGGAATTGAACCCACGACGCTCTGCTTGAGAGGCTACAGGTCAAACCACTAGGCTTCCATGGCTTTTAATTAGGTATTTATGTGCAGTGTCAATTTTTTATTTTGTCAAAATTAGTACAGTCAAGACCATAATAATGTTAGTTACCAACACCAACCAAATATTCGCATAGTAACAAGGTCACGTGACAGTTGGTAACAGATAGAAAAATTCGAAGGCTTACTCACCTGCTATGGGTGGTGTAGGGGTATAGCACGCGTCATGAAATGACGAGGAGCCGGGTTCGATTCCCGGCCATAGCTTTACTTTTCGGATTTTTCTGTGTTCTAATTTTCAGTGTCGTTTAGAAATTAAGTTACCAAGACGTCAAAAACATATATATACTTTTGTACCACAAACAATAAGGTCGGAGACATACATTTGACATGATAGCTGTATCGACATATATATGCCCTACTGTACCTAATTTCCTAAAGATCTAAATATAAAAACTCTCTACAACTTATTTCTCTGACTTTTTGGTTGTCTGGAAGTGATCGCTACTAAGCGATAAGACCGCCTATTGTAAACTTTGTTCTTTGTTTCTGTATTGTTTTTGATTTGTGGTGTTCAATAATAGTTATTTGTTATACAAGGCTGCAAAGTTTTTGTTTGGCGCGAGTGCCTGTATTGAAACCCGAGCAAGCGAAGGACTCTATGATTCAAAAGAAGAATCCTGAGCGTCGCGAGGGTTTCAAGGCACGAGATACTAAACAACCTTTGCTGCCGAGCGAAACACACAATTTTTCACCTCACTACAGCGAGAAAAATGGTGAATGGAAGAATTTTAAATTTCAATTTTTTTTTTTTTCAATTTATTTGACTCAAATAGAATATAAAAGAAGTACAAAATACTTACTTGAGTATGTGAGTAGGTGGTGAGGTGGTGGTCGTCGTGATGGAATGGTGGTCAGCGCGGCGTTCGAATTTCTAAAACCTTTTCCACCCAAGAGAGGAAATAGTACATTACTGCAGAGGCCGGGAAAGAAAGGCTTGCAGGCTGAGTAATGTATATAGACGGCCGAGCTTTGCGAGGCCGGATAGGAGTACGAAGCCTGCAAGTTCTTTCACGCCGAGGCTTGTATAGTGCTTTTCTCAAACATGCAATGAAATAAATAAAAAAACTCCAAAAAAACCCTTAGAGTGTTGCCGCTAGCGCGTGCATTAGGCAGCGGACAGCAGCAGCAGGCGCATATCCTCCGCGCGCGTGTCCTCCAGCAGCGCGCCCCGCGCCGCGCACGACGACGACCACCACAAAACAAAACACGATCGCTTTGCAGGCCAAGGCCTGCCATTTTGTATGAAAATCCATTACATACCACTCGTCCAACCGCGCCCGCAACGTGATACGTCCCGGCCTAAAATTTGGAACGTAAGGTTAACATTTCATTGCATCTTTGAGAAAAAGCACTTTTCCACGCAATTTTTTAAGGAGAAAGACAGCCCTTTCGAGCAAGTGAGGTGAAATAGTTATTTGTTATGCAAGGCTGCAAAGTTTTTGTTTGGCGCGAGTGCCTGTATTGAAACCCGAGCAAGCGAAGGATTCTATGATTGAACCACGAGCGAAGCGAGTGGTTTAAAATAAGAATCCTGAGCGTCGCGAAGGTTTCAAGGCACGAGACTCTAAACAACTTTGCTGCCGAACGAAACACACAATTTTTCACCTCACTACAGCGAGAAAAATGGTGGATGGAAGAATTTCAAATTTCTAATTACTTGAGTATATGAGTAGGCGGTGAGGTGGTCGTGGTCGTGGTGGTCGTGGTGGAGTGGTGATCCGCGCGGCGTTCGAATTTCAAAAACCTTTTCCACCCAAGAGGGGAAAAAGCACTTTTCCACGCAGATTTTAAGGAGAAAGACAGCCCTTTCGAGCAAGTGAGGTGAAAAGAGTATTTGTATTGTATTGTATTGTATAATAAGTGCCCGTTTTTTCAAAGGTGTTTTATAATAAACATTTAATAACCGTCTGTCCAGTAACCCAGTTACCTTGACAGTACTTTAAATCGTTCTAACTCTTAATTTCTTTTAAATTGGAGAGAAGCAACAGCTGCCTCCGACGGCGCCTCCAATGGCAGCTCGTTAAATACGTTTCGACACAACGATGTAAAGGCAGAGCTACGGTGCGTACACGGTCTCTTATAATTATTCAAAGTTTATTTTGTAAGGGCTCTTATACTTGTCTTTTTTGTAACTACCAGCGCATGTGTGCCGTTGATGAGTTTGGTAATGGGCCGTGTGTTGGTCCTTATTTGTGTGTGTGTGTATGTGTGTGCGCTCGCGTGCGTGTGCGCGCGTGCGTGTGTGCGTGTGTGTAAGAACCATAGTGTTTCATGGGGGCGGCTGAAAAACAGCGTCTGTTTGCCAACAGATCGTTAGGTCTGGGTGGCACAGGCCTAAGCTGAGCTGCAAACCATTTATTGTTTACATGTATACCTAAATGTAATTGCAAACTATTGAATAAATATCTTTTATTATTATTATTATTATTCGGTATATTTATCTTTTATCTTAAGTTAGGTTTTTACAATATTGAAATAAAAAGTAATAAAGCAATATTAATACAAAATATAAAAACATTATAAAAACCTAACCTAGGGTGCCGCCGGCAGCGAGGCGGGGCCTAAGCTGCCGGTGGTCAGGGCGACAGAGAGAGGAACCTCCTGACTATGCGGGCCGTGTCCAGGAGTACCGCCTTCTGTATCTGACCCTTGACCCAACCACCTAGCGAGAGCCTTTTAAGGTGATGGTCAAGGCTCTTCGCTATCAGACCGTTCGCCGAAACTACTATCGGGACAGTGATTGTTGAGTCAACATCCCACATAGCGGTTACCTCGTGAGCCAAGTCAAGGTACTTGCTGAGTTTGTCCTTCTCGGCTTTCACGAGGTTCTCGTCATGGGGGATGGTGATATCAACAAGCACTGCCTGGCGCTGGGATCGGTCTGTTAGCACAATATCAGGCTTATTGGCAACAATAGTCCTGTCCGTGATAATAATTATTATTATTATTCCAGAATATTTTTGCAGGTGGTTGAGTTGACTAAGGGCCTGTTACACCACTCCGTAACTGTCAGTTATCTATGATGACGTCTCTGTCTGTTTCGTAGTAATAAATTGAGACGGAATTATAGATAACTGACAGTTAAGTAGTGGTGCCAGCCCCTAAATAGCCCAGGGGCCTTATTGACGTCTTAATGCGATTCAATTCCGACTCAGTTTAGGTTCGCTCGCTGTCAGATCCATATTAAAATGACAGCTAAAACCTGAACCGAGTCGGTCCATTCTAAAATGACAGCTAAAACTAAAACACAAACTGAGTCAAAATTGAATCGCATTAAGCCATCATGGTAAGGCCCCAGTTAATAATGTTGTTCAGGATTTTTGAAACATACTTAGTTGACAAATGTTTTCATACTTTAATCGATGTTCAAAGTGGACTGCGTCAAAGATCGGACTAAAAATTAAAAAAAAAAAAAAAAAAAAGAGTCGTTGTAGGGATGTTCGGTCGAACTGTCCCGAGGACCTGCTAAAATATTCCTGATAAAATTCTGAGAGTCCCTGTATAGAAACAAAACATAGAGGCGGTACTTAGTTTCCACAGGGCAGCGATAAACAAATTCGAAATCGGCAAAGTTGCCGGATAGCTAAGCATTTAGTTACATAAAGGGTGCGACCAAACCGCCGCGTATACGCAGTGACGTGTCGTATGCGTCACGTTTTCTCACCGTTTCTTCATACATTTGGTCGCACCCTAAATTCATCGTGGTCGCATAAAACTTACAAGAAACTCGCTAGTGTAACTGCAGCTTTTTCGCAAAGTTAATTTTCTTTCCAAATTGTATTGTTCATTTCCTACCACTTTCCTCTGGAAAGAATCTATTGTGTTTCTCCAGGAGCCGGCAAACTTTGCGGAAAACGTTGTTATCTACGGTTGGGAGTTACCTTCTAATTTGGAAGTCAAAAATTCGGTGTTTTGCAAAGATAAGTCGGCAAGGCCTTTGAAATGTGGGTGTACAGTATAGAAGAATTCTAAAAATATCGTGGACGGATAGAATATCAAATCTAAGGATTTTGCAGATGGCGAACAAAGAGGTAGAGATCTTGAAAACTGTCAAGAAACGCAAGCAGTACTTTGGTCACATTTGGTCAGAGCTCTTATACTTGTCTTTTTTTGTAACTACCAGCGCATGTGTGGCATTAATGAGTTTGGTAATGGCCCGTGTGTTGGTCCTTATTTGTGTGTGTGTGTGAGTGTGTATATGTATGCGCTCGCGTGCGTGTGCGCGCGTGCGTGTGTGCGTGTGTGTAAGAATCTTAGTGTTTCATGGGGGCGGCTGAAAAACAGCGTCTGTTTGTCAACAGATCGTTAGGTCTGGGTGGCACAGGCATAAGCTGAGCTGCAAACAATTTCAATAGTTTGTAGCATTTTATTGTTTACATGTATACCTAAATGTAATTGCAAACTGTTGAATAAAATATCTTTTATCATTATTATTATTATAATGCGTAGTGATAAATACGACTTGCTTCAACTCATCATGCAAGGGAAAATCCAGGGAAAGCGGCCACCCGGAAGGCGTACTTCGTGGCTTAAGAATCTCCGGACATGGTTCAACCGCACAAGCTCACTGTTCCGAGCTGCTGTGTCAAAATAAAAGATAGCGCTGATGATAGTCGACCTCCGGTAGGAGATGGTACCTCAAGAAGAAGAAGTCAGCAAGGAAATGTTTTAAGAACGATCAAATGAACTGGGTGAAACAAACAAGAAAAATGGACGACCGGATGGCCTAGGGGTTAGAGAACTTAACTATGAAGCTTTATTTATTTAGTTATTTATGTAACCTCCTCCTTTTTTTTAGTCGGTTAAAAAAACACTCGCGTTAGCTGTGCAGGTGAAACTTTTACTCATATATCTCTCTTTCGTACACAAAACTTTATTTATTTAAGCTTAATAACTATCCAATTGTTTGTGCGATGACAAAACGCAGTGGGGTAAACAGGCAAACATATTTACAGTTCAGGCCGTCGGATGCAAATGTTGACTAATAAAATATGGAATTTAATCCGATGGAAGCGACGGAATATTTTGAATTATATTTGTCGACCACTCCAACAAGGAATGGAGCCGAATGAATAAACATTCCGATATTTCTGACACCTCTTTATTGAGTCATTCTGCAGCTTCGCAAAAGTATTCAGTTCAGAGAAATTGGGTTTTTGCCTGTTGCCGAAGCCCAGAGAAAGATTCAAACAGATGACGCTTAGCGACAAAAAATATTCGCACTTGTTTGTAACTACAAGGTCACGTTACAGTTAATTGGTAACAGATAGAAAAATTGGGTACGTATTAAAATCAATAAATTTTAAAATGTATAATGGGTTAAAATACATAATGGTTCAAAATATATAATGCGATTTTCTCAGAAAATTTCAAATTAACAGAATTTGTTATAAACTAAACCTAACCTAACCTAAACCAATGTATAGATTACGCTATAAAAAAAATCATATATTAGTTTCACAGAAAATGGCATTTATATATTTTGAACTATTATGCATTTTAACCCATTATACATTTTAAACTTTATATATTCTGATCCGCTCCCGAAAAATTCGAAGGCTTACTCACCTGCTATGGGTGGTGTAGGGGTATAGCACGCGTCACGGAATGACGAGGACCCGGGTTCGATTCCCGGCCATAGCTTTACTTTTCGGATTATTCTATGTGTTCTAATTTTCAGTGTCGTTTAGAAATTAAATTTCTAACGTTAAAACAGTAAACATAAAAATCAATAAGTCAAATTCTTGATTCATTTCATACTTCCAGAAAGAGAATAAATTATTTTGGCAGCTGGTTTGGGTTGGGGCCCTAACTTCCTATAATATTAAAAAATATGGGACTATAGACTGACCGTTTAACTAAGTCATCGACCGCGCGGCAGAGGGGCGGGGGGTAGGACGACAAAGGGGACCGAGAGAGGTGCCGCCCGCGCAGAGAGAGGCCCCCTTTGTCGCCTACCCTGAAAGAAAGAAAGAAAGAAGACATTTATTCATTTTGCAAGACACACAAATATAAGAGCATACACACAATTTTATAGAAAAGAAACAACAAAAACAAAAAACACAGATATAAAAATTGGATCATCAGCGTTGTGTGTCTCCGCAAAAGTGAAACGGTCGCTGGCTCAGCATTACGCTGAGGTGTTCGACACCTGCAGCACTGATTTTCAGCCAGAACCGTCTGTGACTCAAGAAACGATACACAGGCAAAATATACTACATAAACCATAAACTTTTATGTAAGTAAAGTAATAAATAGATATAATAAATAGACAGAACCCGACTTATGTGTGACTAGAAAATACATAAATTTATTAAATAGTTTACAATAAACAAAAAACAAAAAGGAAGGAAGACTATATTGTTCAAAGACAACAAGCTGGCATATCAGTGTACAAAGTGCTGGAGGACTATTTTGAGGATTTTTGGAGCGTCAATAAGTGATCCTTCAGCTTGCGCTTGAAGGTATAACTACTTGACGCTCCTTGGATAGGGGGGGGGGGGGAATATCATTCCAGCACTTGCCCCGCGCCCCTGTACCCTGCGGGCGAGGACTCAGCTAAGCGGTCGGTCTATAAAATGGCTTCAAATTGTCCCAAAATACTTATCCATCCATCCATCTCCAGCCTATATACGTCCCACTGCTGGGCACAGGCCTCTCAGAATGAGAGGGCTTGGGCTATAGTTCCCACGCGGGCCCAGTGCGGATTGGGAACTTCACACACACCATTGAATTGCTTCGCAGTTGTGTGCAGGTTTCCTCACGATGTTTTCCTTCACCGAAAAGCTCGTGGTAAATTTTAAATGAGATATCGCACATAAATTCCGAAAAACTCAGAGGTGCGAGCCCGGGATTCGAACCCACGAACCTCTGCTTAAGAGGCCACAGGTCAAACCACTAGGCTACCACGGCTTTTTATTTAAATACTTATCATTAATTTATTATTCATTCATTTTTAAATGTGGCAAGGTGCTGTTTTTACTGTTGGTCATGTGTTTTAAAAATTTAATTTAAAATTTGCGTCGCTACAACTTTTTAAAAGTCGACACAAATGGCTCAGTCAGATGCGCCCAACCTTTTTCAAACCATCAAATATTAAACTCCATGTCCGCGGCGCCACTAATTAGGTTGAATGAATTTTATTCGAACGCAAAGCGGCGCGCGGTCCCGTTTTAGGGCCAACCTTTTTTAACTGCTTCCAACCCTTTTTGTATTAAAGAAAATGGTTGGTAATCCCTGGCGCGGGAGTGTGAATATTCGATATTTAAAGTGCGGTTCTTACGCGGCTGTTACTTAAAAGTAAAGCAGTTAACGCAAAGTACGCCCACTTGCTCGTTTGCCTTCCTATTCACATAAAAAAAAAAGTAAAATTGTGCGTACTTTTTTGCTGCGACTCACCGGAGATTAAAAAATGTTGAGGAAACCTGCACTCCATTGTGAATAGCTCAATGGTATTTGTTCTATTTCTTGAGGGGAAGTGAGTCGTGAGTAAAAGTCACCTTTGAAAGTTTGAATATTAACCGATTTATTTATTCGCTATCCCGCGCGAACTTTGCTATTTTCCGGGATAAAATCTATCCTATGTCCTTCCCCGGGACTGAAACTATCTCTGTACCAAATTTCATTAAATCGGTTCAGTGGTTTAGGTGTGAAAGCGTAACAGACCGACAGAGTTACTTTCGCATTTATAATACTAGCTGTTGCCAGCGACTTCGTCTGCAAAGAATTCGTTTATCGCTATCCCGCGGGAACTACGCAATTTTCCGGGATAAAAAGTAGCCTATGTGCTATTCCAGACTTTTCTCTATCTATGTGCCGAATTTCATCCAGATCCGTTGGGCCGTTCTGGCGTGATTGAGGGTTCTCTATCGTTTTCCCGAATTTCATATGCCATAAATGTATTGCTTGCCATAATGATCATTTGCCATAACTCTTTTTTCTCTTTATTTGTTAATTATTCAGGATTGTTATGAAACAAACCTAACCTAACCTATAGAGTTCTACAGGATTGCCATTTCAATGCTCCTGAAAAATTACGGTTTTAGAGAAAAAAAGGATTATGGCAAATGATCATCATGGCAAACATTACATTATGGCATTTGAAATTCGGGCAAAAGAGGGGCTCCACCACCACAGGTTTGCTTGCTAAGAGTGTAGGAGTAAAAAGCACGCATCACGGAATGATGAGTGATGACGATTTGGATTCGATTCCCGGCCATAGCTTTACTTTTCGTATTTTTCAGTATCGTTTATAATCTAATCTAATCTAACTAATATTATAAATGCGAAAGTATGGATGGATAGATGGATGGATGGATGGATGGATGTTTGTTTGTTACTCAATCACGCCAGAACGGCCCAACGGATCTGGATGAAATTCGGCACATAGATAGATAAAAGTCTGGAATAGCACATAGGCTACTTTTTATCCCGGAAAATTGCGGGGTTCCCGCAGGATAGCGATAAACGAATTCTTTGCAGACGAAGTCGCTGGCAACAGCTAGTAGGTATAATAAATTCGAGATATCAGTCTGAAAGTGTTAAAACTGTCTAAGATTGCGAGTTGCTTGTATAGCTTGTCGAAAGTTATTCAGAAGTTTCGGAGCTCTAAGCCCAATGTAGCTTTTAATATTTAGAACGCTGTACAGTTTTCAAAGTTGATTTCGACAGCAATAGATTAAGGAATTAAGGAATTGTAGAATTTAAGCTCCTAAGTTCTTATACCTTTAATAAAGGGCTTCTTATAATTTGCGGAGGCGAGGATTGATTGCTTTAGCGCAATTATACGCAAGAGAGCTACCTCCTTGATGTGTCGGGTGCGCGACAGTCCCAATAGTATCCTGCAGCTAATTTGGGCTGACCCTGCCTGTGCGATGAGTAGGCACTGGAACTCTGTTCATTGGAGTCTAGAGGCAGCATCTATAGGATAATTTAAGGCGCTGTCAACAGCAAATGACCTGGAGCAGCGCCACTCTTCACACATACGGTTCATGTGCCTGTTAGTGAAAGAGAAGAAACTATTCCGGCAGCTTGGCGCGCGTCTAAAATCTTGCAAATAAGACACAAATCTAATTTCTAAACGACACTGAAAATTAGAACACATAGAAAAATCCGAAAAGTAAAGCTATGGCCGGGAATCGAACCCGGGTCCTCGTCATTCCGTGACGCGTGCTATACATCTACACCACCCATAGCAGGTGAGTAAGCGTTCGAATTTTTCTATCTATTACTAACTGTCACGTGACCTTGTTACTATGCGATTATTTGTCGCGAAGCGTCATCTATTTGAATGATGTGTCTGTACGAACCAATTACAAACTCCCGTGGAACATCTACTGCTCACCAGGGACGAGAGATGGCGCTGTTTCACACACAAACAATACACAAATCATAAGAAATAAACAAAAGTATGGATTATTTGTGAAATATGACTCGTTAGCCGTTTAGGTATGAATATGTTGACTTTATGTTTTTAATTGCAGACCCATACGTCGAAAAAATAAAGACATAGAACCGTTTAATGATGATTTTAAGACCAATCTTTGCAATTATTTTCTATCGAGCCGATTTTGTTCAATTATGTATCGAGCCCGTCTAGCGTGTTTGAAATATGATGAAAATTAACATTATATTTTTTTTGTATTTTTTTTGTGTGCAGTTTTTCTTAAAAAAAGTGTTTAAATAACATCAATTTCAACAAAATTAGGTGTTGTCAGCCTCTTAATGTAATACACTACTAACATAGTCTATAAGTTCATGTAAACTAACACTATATGGACTTTGTCTGAAATAAAAGATTATTATTATTATTATTATTATAATGTTATTTTTGTTCTGCTGTCATAAATTCATCGCCTTAAGCCGAATTTACATTATGCAACTAATTTCGTGCCACTTAGCATTGCACTGCGGCGTTTGACTATCACTTTTGAAGCGTTAGGTTATCGGCCGAGCAATGTAATGCTTTCGGCTATGTGGCCCAACGAGCAATGGAACGTCCGATGATTAGAATACCTATCTCTGCTCGACAAGATAACGAATGTAGACATTCGATAAAGCACAAAAGTAAATTGTTTATTGCACACAACAGAAAATACATAATGTACCTATTTAATAGACAGAGAATGCTAAAAAGAAATACATACCTACACAAACATAAAACACGTCTTTATTTTTATGCGAATAGGAAGGAAAACGAGCAAGTGGGTCACCTGATGGAGCGATCACCACTGCCCATAGACACCCGCAACCCCGGAGGGATTGCAGATGCGTTGCCAACCTAGAGGGCTAAGATGAAATGCCTCTTGTGCCCGTAATTTCCCCGGCTGTCTTACTCTCCACACCGGAATACAGCAGTGCAGGCACTGCTGCTTAGCGGCAGGATTAGCGAGTAGGATGGTGGTAGCTATCCGGGCGGACCCTGCTTCTTTATCCCTTACAGGGTAGACAGAGCCTAAGGTAAACCTAAAGGCCACGTTTCGCGTAATTGTGGGCGTAGGTGGAAACTTGAACCTAAATACTGATAGGTTGCTAGCCGCATCGCAAAAATCTTGGAATCATGTTTCGTAGCAAGTGGAACAAAGTAGTCTCTGCCTACCCCTGTGGGAAAGAGGCGTGACGATATGTATGTATGTATGTATGTTTCAATCAAGCAAGTGGAACAAAGTAGTCTCTGCCTACCCCTGTGGGAAAGAGGCGTGACGATATGTATGTATGTATGTATGTTTCAATCTGTAGCTAAAAAAACCTTACCGTCTTCCCCTATAATCATGAAGAAACCCCAATCCCAAAGGGCTTATAACGCTAAGCGATATCATTCCAGCCAACGTTCGAGCACCAGTAATTGCCTGGGGAACGTCTTAATTACACATTAAGTTCTGTTAAGGCTCCCTCACTATTACCGGCATCAGGGGAATAGATATAGCGCTTTTCATAGCTTAAGTGGTACAAAGATAGTTAAATGAAATGAAATGAAATGAATTGGGAATGGATGATTATTTTAAAAGTGCTTGGTGATTTTTCTATTGATAGGAATAACCATCCTTAGCTACGGAAAAAAGTTTCAGATTTTTCCGTCGAGCCATATATTTTATAAAAATAAAAACATTTTACTCAGTCACTCGGCGGCTTCTATACGGCAGTAAGCAGTACGCCAATGACATATCAAATTAAAAAAAAAATGCTGTTTGAAATGTGGTACACGATGGCATTTGTAGCTAAAAGAAGCAACGGCTAAGTGGCGCCGTCTGTAGATTGTTCGTGTTACTAAACCATACATGGGGAATTTCAATAAAAATTACCATAATATTTTTTTTTTTCTCAGATTTTGGAATTATTGGGTTATTTCTACTCCGAATCAAAAACACTACTGAAAGTTACATCAGAAATTAATGGTAATTTTAATGAAATCCCAAATAGGTGGTTTAGTACCACCAACAATCTACAGACGGCGCCACTTAGCCGTTGCTTGTTTTAGCTTCCGAGAGTGCGGTGCTATCAACGTCAGTGACGAATGTCATTGTTGTTTTTTTTAATTTGATAATGCCGTATAGGGGCCGCCGAGTGACTGAGTAAAATGTGTTTATTTTTATAAAATATATGGCTCGACGGTAAAGTCTGAAACTTTTTTCCGTAGCTAAGGATGGTTATTCCTATCAATAGAAAAATCACCAAGCACTTTTAAAATAATCATCCATTCCCAATTGGTTTATTTGCTAGATATGGGTTACAGAATGTAGATGTTATAATATATATTACAAGTGCGCCAATATCTGCTGGAGTCAGCAGGCAAAATATAAAAATTCCAATTTTAGTGATTATTGTCAATCATAAAAATATAGAAAGTATCCTGGTATTATCATTAAATTAAATGGTCAATCATTAATTACAATTATTATTTACATAAAGTCATATATCTTAAGGTGGTAGGTAGGTTTCAGTGTACAATATCCACTCACTTGATTGCGGTAACCAGAGCTACCAACTTTGATAACCTACAAAATGATTCTGGTAGCCAGAGCTACCAGACGACCTTTGTACAATTTTTGATTTTTAATCTGTGAAGGGCAGTTTCGAAGCGGTTTAAACTATGTCCAAAACATACCCAAATAAGATGGCAACACAGAAAAAAATTGGCAGGCAACATGATAGAACTAAAATATTTTTAAATAGCTGTCGTTCTCAACGTTGTGAAAAAGTGAAGTTGCGTAAAAGTGGACAGTATTTTGAAAATGCCGTAAGTATTCAAATTTATATTTTACTATTAAAGTTATACATTAAACGATTCAGTGTTTATCCAACTATCAGATTATAGCTATATTTCAGTACCAATGAATAATTATGAAATACAATCTCACTTCAAAGTAGTTAAGACAGATATTTTTTCGGTGACTTGCTATTGAAATGGCCAACATTTTGAAGAATAAAGAATATTTCTCGTAATATTCTAGTGAATAAAACAGTTTAAGTATTAGTTACTTAAATAAACATAAAATCATTAACGTCTATGACTTATTTACCCAGGATTAGCGAATAAAACAAGTAACGGTCCATGTAAGTACGGGTGGTAGCCGTAGTTACCATAATCAGTTTAGCCAACTACTCGCTTTGACGTTGTAAGGCATAGAGCACACCCGACGCGCTGCGAACGCGATTGGTGCTTTTGTGATTTGTTCCTACTTACTAAGTATTCATGTTCAATCTGATACTAGATTTCTTTTACTAAAATCCTATATGCCGCCGGCGGGTAAAAATACTCAACTTTATTTGAAATAACATTTTGGGACACAATGATGGAATAAGATTATTTGTAAAAACACATTTGAAGTTCATAGCGGTGTTTTGTTTTTTATCATTTATTGTTGTATTTGTTATTGAACATAATCAAATCATTTTAAGATGTATGTCAGGATCGTAGCAAGTGGAACAAAATAGTCTGCCTACCCCTGTGGGAAAGAGGCGTGACGGTATGTATGTAAGTATGAACATAATCAAATAGCTTGTTTAATTTTTAGATTACGGAACCACGAGAGCGGAGGAGATCTTCAAGGGCTGGTGCCAAACCATGCAGGCCGAAAGTGATGAAGACGAGGAAGATGATATTGGTGATATTGATGATGATAAGCAAACTCCCGGCGTTATCACTTGCGGAGAGTCGCTATATTACCACCAAATTTAGCCGAAGACGTTCGCCAATGGCTGGAAGACATGAGATATTCACAGCCACACCTGGACCCACATTTTTTTTTAGATGACACCACGACCCCATTGTTTACATACATACTACATTTTATAATCATTAATTTGGTGTCTGGTCATTTTAGTCAAGCAAAAATACAATAAAATTCCAACCACATTCGATCGTTTTTTTATTCACTGCCTAACAGCAAGTATGCTAAAAAGCTCTTTAAATGCCTAATCTCCATAGTAAGAACTTTATTTTATCATTTAATTAAATATACATACAAAATACAGTCTAACCTAGAACCACCTTATTTTTTTTAAGTCGGTTTAAATAAATAACGACTAACATAGGTAAAGACTCGAACATAAGTTAATGAAAAGTAGGTAAAACATTTGCAAATATTACGTTTTTTACATTATACTATATTTATAGACCACTTAAAATAGCGTAGGTATGCGCTTAATTCTAAAACACTGCACAGACCTGGCGGCTCCGTTGTGTTCCGACCCTAACGGGCGGCCATGTTGTATTTTGTATTTGAATCGGCAGTTGGCATGGTAACGTCGCATGTGTTTTGTTTTTTGCGTACCGGCTTTGTTTATTTACCTTAAAATCAGTGTGATTCTATGTATTAACGATTTTCTTTGTGTAATTGTGGTTTGCTAGGTACAGACTGTGATTTATAATGTGTTTGTTTTGTGTGATATTGTGGTTTAAAGCGTTTTTAGTTCAACTGGAAATCAAAACTTCGGTGGTACGTACATAATTTTTGTTATTTTGACTCATAGAACCGTAAATTACGTGATTATTGCAAAATATATCTATTCTAATTTATGATTATTAGTTGCTTGTTCTAATTAGAACTTTATTTCGGTTCTGGAGTTATAAAATTAGCCACAAATAAATCACGAAACAAAGAAACAATTTCGCCCCGTCTTGCGCAGTCTTGCGTCACATATTTAAAAATGAAATGATGTTTACTATATAATTTTATATGAACACTTATATAGTATTTGGCTTCAAATGAAAGAACAACTAATCTACTTTTTTTTGCATGCAAACAAAAAGGGTGTTATCGCTTTAGATTTTTTTCTAAAAATACATTTCCGCTTGAAGTCTTCAACTTTATCAGTGTGTCTGTTTTACGCATTTATTATAAATATTTTCAATATCGTAACCCATAAAATAAGCAACAGCAATAAATTCTTTGTTTCATTGGCTTTTTTGTGTATAAAAAACATAGCAAATGGTTCAGTAGAAGCCAAGTTATGAATTTTTAAATAAAACACGGCATTTCGCGGAAATTTTCACAAATGACGAAGCAATATAGGCCACCATTTTTAAAATCCAAAATCAAGTGAGTGGATATGTAGCTACTTAATCATAATTATTATTATTATATACACTACATTAGGTTAAAGAATTGTCAGTAACATTAATTATTGTTTATAAAGTAAAATATTCCTTAATAGTAATATTCCTTAAGTAAAGATTAAAACCGCTATAGTTAAATGCTAGAGTCTGACGCGCACAGAGGGCTCCGTTCAAATTGAAGTGAATATGAAATACAGCAGTGTTGCCACAACTGAGTTCCCAAAAGGTACATATACAGCGCTGAAAAGGTACATTTTGGGATAAAAAGGTACATAAGCATTTTTTTTACTCAACTCTTAATACAGCTTCAATCGCTCTCAGTTTTGCCACAACTGTTTGGCTGCGGTTTATAAAATGTTACACATAGTTTTGAATGAGAACAAAAGGTACGTAAACTGGACCCCATTACACATAACACATTGGAGGCTAAAAAGGTACGTCAAATGTGTAAAATGTACGCTAACGGCAACACTGAAATACAGTGTTAGCAGAGCCCTACGTAAGCAAAATTTAGGCAGTGTGAGATCATTTTATTGGCTACTGACATAGAAAGACAGACATAAAAATATTCTGTTTTTAGAATAGAATCTCGGAGGAATAAGACTGGAGTACGCATTGAGTCAAATCTTTAAACAAATTTTTCTGCCATAGTCGGTGGGGGGATGAGGCGATAATGACGTTACTACTACATACGGACCAGCACACATACGCAAAAACTATTTGCGTTGTTACAATTGCACACATACATTTTATCGACACACTATCTGAAAATTCGCACGCACACGCTCGTAATAGTATACTGACGTTCTATCCAAACACAATAACGTGCGGTTGTGCAGGTAAGTAATTAAGGAATTGGAATGATACCAGCATATCGATATCGATAAACTGTTCTGTTAGTAAGCAGTACGCAAATAAATAAAAGGTGTTTCCACAGAACAATCTTAAATAACAACAATCGTATATACGAAAATTAAAATTACCAACTAACACAATATTCACGAAATGTGTTACGAAAGTCATTTAAGCCTGCGCATAAAAAATCCAAATGATTAATTCCTCGAATGTTTCATAACAGGCAAATGCTTTTTTTTCTAATGTCTTTAACTATTCAATAAGCATTTGCCGTTATCAAATAGTTGGGAATTGAATTATTGGCGAATTATTTCTAAGCGGAAAGGTATTAAGTACATGATACATGACATTTCAGTCACAATGCAGTACTTAGCCGTAGTCACGAGTAAGCAGCTCTTCGATTACCTTAGAAATATTAAAGTCGGGACTAAGACTCCGGTGTGTTTTATCTACTACTTATCTCTCTGTAAAAATCCCATCAAAACAAAACCATTTGTCTATAAAGTCGGTTTACGGACGATAGTTTTGCATGATAACGATAAATGGTCGCTTTTGGTGGTAGGTAAAAATGAAATTAAACTCTGACGAGTGCGGCCGGCGTTCATCGATCTATAAGACGTTATCACGTCAAAAAATGTTAAATCATGTTCAATAGATACCCATGCGTATCGTTGCTGATTTCGCCGACAAAATAATTGATATACCTCTATATATTTGCTATATGAATTAGCATGAATCACCTCGTATTAGATAGGTTACGCCTGCTTAGCGACATTTTATATTTTGAACTAAAATCTCACAGTCAGGCTTCTGTAACATGTTTATAAAAATACATATTTAATTATTTTTTTTAATATCCACAGGATTAATTACAGCCTTCTAAATCTTCAATATCGATATTTGATCGATACTTTGAAGTCACTATATTATGCGTCAGAGTAACGTAGGTAGTGCGTATTAAATACCCATGCTTTGACAGGTATCTATCTCTGTCTAGCGCTGCAGCGAGAAAAGAGATAGAGAGTAATTAGTCTCGTGGGGAGTGGGTAATAACTACCTGACGCGAGTGGGCTTGAGGACTCATTAAAACTCAAAATTATGAATTAAAAAATGTTTTAAACTATATAAATTTTACTCATAAATGGAAAGTGATTCCGTCTCTTTGCAAACTAGATTTTTTTGTATTTTTAGGGCAGCTGAAAACGGTACAGGCTGGCATTTTTTACGAGCTGTGTTCGCCACGACGGTCCCGACATTGTGAGTGGCAATGACAGCTCAACTAGTTTTATATAACGTACAAGCATCGGATGCTTACACTTTTGGCTGAGGGGGAACGCATGTCAAGGCGTCTCCAGTCTTATTCCTCCGAGAATAGAATAGAATAGAATAGAATAGAATAGAATAAAGTTAATACTTTATTCTATTCTATTCTATTCTAAAAACAGAATATTTTTGTATTGTTATATCGGCAACAGAAATACATCATCTGTGAAAATTTCAACTGTTTAGCTATCACGGTTCATGAGATACAGACTGGTGACAGACACACAGACAGACGGACAAAAAACGAAGTCTTAGTAGTAGGGTCCCGCTTTTACCCCTTGCGTACGGAACCCTGCAAACTGTTTTAGTGAAATAGCCAAGCAAGAGTTGGTGTGGAAGAAAATGTCTATGCAGCGTTTTTTCACATTGAAATATCTTCAAATATAAATTCTGCCGGTCCAAGTCATTTGTACATCAGGCACATAAATCATTTTCCTCCTGAAAATTGTTTACGCAAAATTTACCACAAGATTGCTGTTGATAACTTACTAGTTCGAGTTGCGTGTGTGCTCAGTTCAAAGGCTTGGGCGGAGCGTGTGTGAGAGCGGGACGCCCTATTAAAAAGGTATTTTTAGCTGGTTCCCCGAACATAACCAAGTAACATAACTGGCACTGGTAAAACCAATGTAGGATGATTAATTTGGATTAATTTAGGTTTAGGTGCCTAAGCCGAGAACATGTTAGTTTTAATTTTGAAATCGTACTATATAATATTATAAAAAATATAATATTATAAATGTGAAAGTATGGATGGATCGATGGATGGATGTTTGTTTGTTACTCAATCACGCCAGAACGGTCCAACGGATCTGGATGAAAGTCGGCACATAGATAGAGAAAAGTCTGGAATAGCACATAGGCTACTGTTTATCCCGGAAAATGGCGTAGTTCCCGCGGCATAGCGATAAACGAATTCTTTGCAGACGAAGTCGCTGGCAACAGCTAGTAGTCTATATTTTATTTTTACCTTAGAATGTCCTGGTACTGGGTAATGTAAAATAGTTATGTACAGGGAACAAACGTTACTTTTAGTTACAGTTAGCCATTTCAGTGTAACGAGTTTGTCCGGTAGTAGTTATTCAGCAGTGGGACGTATTTATGCTGGAGATGACGATGATGATGATGACTAAAGAGTTCTCAAATGTTTCACATTTCAAAAGTTTTATTATATACATACATAAATCACGTCTTTATCCACGGGGTAGACAGGGCCTAAGGTAACAAGACCTAAAGGTCATGTTTAGCTTGATTGTGGGAGTATAGGTGGAAAAGGGATTCAAATAGGGATGGATTGCTGGCCGCATCGCCTATAACATGATTAGTAAGGTTTTCGCGCATTCCCTCGTTGAGCTTTTACCATCTGCACGAGAGGAGAAACAACTACTGCATTCTGGAAGATACTTACATTAAGCTAAGCTAAAACACAATCTTCTGTGGTAGTCTGGGAGCAAAGAAAAAACCTAGAATATACCATTTGCATCTCTTTTCCCCTAAGAAATAAAGACGAGATTATGTATGTTTGTATGTATAGTTCAGAAAATATAAATTGTCCATCTGTAATCTCAACTTAGATCTTTTTATTAATATCAAACAAAAGAGAGTTGTAAAATTTTCCTTGTTCTCCAAAAAGCACCATTACTGTACCCTAGGAATGAAGTGACTGTTAAGTTGGCATATGTTTACACCACTCTAGGCTATAGTTTCTCGATCAGTCATTCTTGCATAAGAATGTTTAGCATAAAAAATTGCAAAGTAGATAACAGACGGCCAATTTATATTTCTGAACTATAAATGTACAGAACACAGTAGCACCCCACCACAAAACTGTGTACACTACTCCTACATTATGAGTCAGGCATGTCTGTCGTCAAATATCGTGTTTACCGTTACGCGTACAGATCTAGAACATATAATATACTGTAGTTTATCCTTTAATTAGTATACACAGGCAACACATAATAAATCAATACGAGAGTCGCGTAATTAGATAACTTCATCACAGACTTAAAACCTTAAAGATTGCTACTTATCCAAAAGTCAAAAGGCTTTTTGCAAATGGGCCGCCAAGCTCTTTTACATGTCTTTTTAGGGTTCAGGGTCCTTACCATGACGTCTTAATGCGATTCAGTTTAGGTTCGCTCGCTGTCAGATCCATACTAAAAGTGACAGCTAAAACTTGAACTGAGTCGGAATTAGGACGTCATGGTAAGGCCCCTGTACCTCGAATTGAAGAAATAGAATCCATAGGATTACTTTATCTCATACAATTCTTATTCATAATTAGTCATTTCATTACTCATAGCAACCCATCACTATTTTGATACCCCTTTCACCTTATGCCCACAATCCTGAGCCTCTAGTGTAAGTTTTCGCGTATAAAAACGTCTCGAACGCGCTCACGTAAACGTCTCAATTACTATGGAATAATTGGCAGCGCCACTTGCGGATCGAAACGGCAACAAGCTTTACTCATAGTATTTGACATTTTAACGCGAACGCGTTCGAGACGTATTTTGTGACGGAAAACTTACACTAAGCATACTGCTCAGCGGCCCCTTAGAGCGGTGAAAAAAACAACCCTTCAAGTAAAGTTAGCCGGATTTTTTTCAGGCGATTCCGTAAAGACCACCATTGCAGCATTGCCAAGAAGAACGCGCCGCAAGAAACATGGCAGGCATTTTTTTTTTCAAAACAAATAATCATCATCATCATCATCATCAGCCTGAAGACGTCCACTGTTGAACAAAGGCCTCCCCCTTAGCACACCCATGAGGGGGGGGGGGGTTTGCCATAATCCCCACGCTTGGCAAGCGGCTTGGGGATCGCAGTATAGCTGGTAATGTACGCAGAAGACGCTGCTGCCCATCTTCTGGATTTCCCTTAGTCGCCTCCTACGACACCCAACGGGATGAGATGGGGGGGTGCTATTCTATTCCGGACGCCCCACGGTAACAAAACAAATGCATGTAGATAAATCATGTATCTTCCATTCTGGTCTGGAAGTAAAAAAAACAAAGAATGTACCAGTTGCTTCTCTTCCCGTGCAGGTGGTAAAAGCCCGTCGAGGGAATGGGCGAAAATCTTAGGAATCATATTACAGGCGATGCGGCTAGCAACCCATTACTATTTTGATTCCACTTTCCATCTGTGCGCCCACAATCATGCTAAACGCGACCTTCAGGTCTTGTTACCTTAGGCTCTGTCTACCCCGTAAGGGATAAAGACGTGATTTATGTAGATAATTAAATACTTCTTAAACAGTAAAACCTACAACATAAACTAAATTTAAAAAGAATTCAAGAAATTTATTTTCTGGGATGTATAGGGTCCCACAAGTTGAATACCTACTATGAGCTATATTATACCTACCTACGCGCTTGTGCGGTCTAGATGGGTACACTACATAAATACGAAAAACTAAATTCCGATTATCGGAATCACGAATTTAATAATTCCGATTATTATAATTCCGACGATTTAAAACTCCGAATGTAAGTATTCCGATTTTTCATTATTCCGATTTTTATAAATCCAAAATTTCAAAATGCCTTACGTTTACAATCACGATTTTCAAAATTCCTAATATCAATACACCGAACAATAAGAAGTCCGAATGATTAATAATCCGAAATATCAAAAATACGAATTCCGATTATTAAAATAGGTACCGATTGGAGTAAAACAAACATGTTCGCGGCTTAAGGGTGGCCCAAGGGCCACCCCCGCCGCACCTAAACCTAATTTAATCCAATTCCTAATAAAAAAAAACGATTATTGATAACACGAATTTCATTATCCCGAATATCAAATTTCCGAATTAGTTATGAAGTTTCGGAAAATTAATAATCGGAATTTTGTTTTTCGGGCCAATGACACTTAGGGCCTTTGATTATTCGGAGTTATAAAAATCAGAATAATATACAATCGGAATTGTGAAATTCGTTTAAATAAATTTCGTGTTTTTTAGTAATAGGAATTTTATTTCTTAGGAATTATGAAATTCGGAGTTTTAAAAATTGGAATTAGTAAATTCAGAATAAAATATTTCGGAGTATTTGGGTGTTCCCGGTCTAGATGCTGACATCAAAATGGCCGCTGGTAATTTAATTTAAATTCACGAAATAATTATTTAATGTAATACAAAAATCATGCTTTTATTAACCTAGATGTTTCGTTTCACAGTGAAATAATAAAGGAAAGCATAATTATTCAATAGGAAATCCGTCCATGAATACAAATGCGATTTTAAATGAGCATTACATTTATTTGTTTGCGGATAGGAATAAGCGTCGAATGTAAATAATATGAAATCATTTCCAAGTGAACGCTCCAAAAGACCGGTAACCATGGCAACAGAGCACCACTGTTTTGTTTTTAAAACTTTTAAACAAAGAACTTTGAACACACTGCCAACATTTTTATAGATAGAGTGTAGTGTTGTTGTCATTGAACCTCATTAACTAAATCTCCACGCAGTTAAGACTGGCCGAAAAAAAAACTGAAAAATGAACTGTTTTTTTTTTCAAAACCTCGTTCTAATAAAATACGTTTGACACTGTAAGCTTAAGGTTGTTTGTGCCAAAGAAGGCTGTAAGGTTGTTCCCCTCAGGCATATTTATGTACAATAATGTACATTCATTTTATACGAAATCTTTATACAGTGTAATTTGTCGTATAATTCACGTAATATTTCACCTGCTTTCACAGCCGATTGCGCGCGCGGAATGGCAGCCCTCGAAAACCTCTCGAGTGAAAAGTCAGGGGAACGTTCCCTGGGAAGGGCACGGCTAGCATACCATCCTTTTTCCAATTAGACGCTGTTCTGTGAGTTTCGACAGAAACCGAGTTAGATCAAAGTAGTGAGATCTACATGCATATACAAATCACACTTATTACGGGGTAGAGAGAGCCACAGATAACAAGGCAAGAGCAAGTCAAATTGCGGCCCGCGGTAAAGTAAATTGCTTCAATAGTCGGAGTCTCTTGGAGCGCCTTCACATACTCTGCGGCCCGGCCCTGGAACTCACACTGTCATATGTGGCCCTTGGCCAGTAAAGTGTGACGACCGCTGCTCTAGTGTAAGTTTTTGTCACGAAAAACGTATCGAACGCGTTCGCGTAAATGTCTCAATTACTATGGGATAATTGACAGCGCTGCTAGCGGAACGAAACGGCAACAAACAGTACCTATGCTTAGTGTAGGTTTTCGGTCACAAAATAGGTACGTCTCGAACGCGTTCGCGTTAAAATGTCAAATACTATGGGAACAATATGCTTAGTGTAAGTTTTTGATAGCAAAATACGTCTCGATAACGTTTGCGTTAAACTGTCAAATACTATGAGAAATTTTAGTTGCCGTTTCGATCCGCAAGTGGCGCTGCCAATTATTCCATAGTAATTGTGACGTTTACGTGAACGCGTTCGAGACGTTTGTTCGTGTGAAAACGTACACTAGTGGCTCTGTAGGCTTATTGTCTAACTCGCTCGCAATCGCCATCGTGTTCATTTTGACAGTTAAGGCGGAACCACATTATTAACACGCGACGCGACCCGACGCAACGAATGTATGCGCGTGGCGTCGCGTCGGATGTTCATTAGTGTGGTTCTGTGTGCTTATTGTCTAACTCGCTCGCAATCGCCATCGTGTTCATTTTGACAGTTCATGTATGGGCTGACAATTGGCATCGGAATCAGCTAGCTGTCACATTCGTACAAGAACTGTCAAAATGAACGCGATGGCGATTGCGAGCGAGTTAGACAATAAGCCTACTGGTCATAGAAAATAATACAATTCGATTCGACTCAACACGCGTCGCGTTGCGTCGGGCCGCGTCGCGTGTTAATAATGTGGTTCCGCCTTTAACGTATGGGCTGACAATTGGCATCGGAATCAGCTAGCTGTCACATTCATACAAGAACTGTCAAAATGAACACGATGGCGATTGCGATGCGAGCGAGTTAGACAATAAGCCTACTGGCCACGTTTAGCAAGACACTGTGGGCGTATAGGTGGAAAGTGGAATCAAAATTAGTGATGGGTTGCTAGCCGCATCGCCTATAACATGATTCCTATGATTTTCGCGATATTTTTCGTATATTTTCGTATATCTATGGCTTGATATTTCACTTAAAGTACTTACACCCTTTGAAAATGATGAAAAATTCTACAGAATTTAAAATACGAGTGCAGAAGAGATCACAAGCGCTGCTTCTCTTCTCGCGCAGATGGTAAAAGTCCATCGCGGGAATGGGCGAAAATCTTAGGAATACCTATTATAGGCGATGTGGCTAGCAACCCATCATTATTTCGATTCGCCTTTCCACCTGTACGCCCACAATCAGACGGCCTTTAGGTCGTGCTACCCAAAACTCTGTCTAAGCTGTAAAATGGCAAGCATGCTAGTCTCACAGTTTCATTGAACTCAAGGCATTTGCATAAAAAATATGGTAACAGAAAAAATCTAAATCGGGAAGTGATACTTCACGATCTCTCGAGTATCCAATTTATATTTTTACGAAAGCAATCTTAGTGGGACGAAGTAAGATTTAAATTCACTTGTAGTTCAAGATCATGATACAAGGTTAAGAGAGTAACTACTTGCCGTGCCTTATACTCTGAACTACAAATTCCAAGTTCGATTCATGCTGTTCTTTGCACACTAGTACTCATTAAAAGGGGAGTGAGAGAGACAGAACGACACGAACTTCGAATTTTGGAGTAGCCCGTTAATATTTTATACAGAAACCTAAGCTTTAGGGTGTCACTAGCGACCCGCCCCGGCTTCGCACTGTATATTATGCATGTATTATACATATAAACCTTCCTCTTGGTTCACTCTATCTATTAAAAAAACCGCATCAAAATCCATTGCGTAGTTTTAAAAATTTAAGCATACATAGGGACAGAGAAAGCGACTTTGTTTTATACTATGTACCTAGTGATGTAGTGATTTGGATGAAACATGATGGGATTTTATTTTATCACAGCTCCAAGAAAAACGTAAGGTTTATTTTTAGACTATATTTATTTTTAGATTGTATTGTATAGATTTTTGATGTAAAAACTTCTTTAGTGGCGCTGGGCACTTTTTGGGATGGGTAAAAAATGTTAAACTCGCGTCAGGCGTAAGACGGAGAGAGAGTTTAAGCAGCAGGATATCAGATCCTCTAAGAGCTTATTTTTTTTCTAAATTTCTATGTGGAAATTTTGCGATCGTAATTCAATAATTGTTGCCAATTAGTAAAACAAATAATAAATAATTAAAAACCCGACTGCAAAAACATGTAACTGAAATTTAGAAAAAAAGCCCTAAAACTCCGGCAACAGGATTTTCTTTCAATTAAATACCTACAGCAAAGCCTACAGCGGACAGAAATTTATACTTATTTATACTTGTTAAGTTTTTGTTCTTCCATGCTGCTGGCCTGGGATTAAAGATAAAACATAGAATGTACCAGTAGCTCTTCCCGCGCAGATGGTAAAAGCCCATCGAAGGAATGGGCTAAATCTTAGGAATCATGTTAAAGGCGATGCGGCTAGCAACCCATCACTATTTTGATTCTCCTTTCCACCTATACGCTCACAATCATGCTAAACGTGGCCTTTAGGTTTTAACCGACTACAAATGTTACCTTAGGTTCTATCTACCCCGTGAGGGATGACAATGATTTATGTATGTATGTATTTAATTTTTAATTAAAGTAAACCTCTAAACCTAATAAAAAGCCGTGGTAGCCTAGTGGTTTGACCTGTGGCCTCTCAAGCAGAGTGTCGTGGGTTCAAATCCCGGGTTCGCACCTCTGAGTTTTTCGGAATTTATGTGCGAAAATTACACTTGTAATTTGCCATAAGCTTTTCGGTGAAGGAAAACATCGTGAGGAAACCTGCACACATCTGCGAAGAAATTCAATGGTGTGTGTTAAGTTCCCAATCCGCACTGGGCGCGCGTGGGAACTATAGCCCAAACCCTCCAATACACGGAGGAGGCCTATGCCATGAGGCACGCCGAATTACGCGACAACAAGAACATGTACTTACTGAAATTGTAGCGAATTCGGAATAAAAAAGGCTATAATAATAAAAAAAATAAAAATTAGTTCATTTTGGTTTGTATTGCATCAAATAAGCGATCGATATTACTGATACTATGTAATTTTTCGACTAAAACTATCGAAAGAGGAACTATTTGATTTTGAGGCAACCCTAAACGGTTTCTTGTATTTAATTGACGTATCTGAGTGCGTATATTCAGAGTTAATCCAGCCGTTGCCAGCTCGACAACTCAGTTAACTAGAATGTAAATACTAACGAAGTAAAGTAACTCCGAGGCTTAGCATTGTTTAAAAGTTCTAACTTTACCTGAGAGACTGAGCACAGGGAACTTTGGCACATTAAGTCAATCCACTAATTGACTTAACAATGTGGAATAGGTACGTCGTTACTATGAACGGGTTTGTATTTCACATTGTTCTAAACTTACAGTCAAAGGCATGAGTATGAGAAACAAAGGCATGAGTATGAGAGACCAAGGCGTCAAAAACATCTAAGTACGTACACCTTTATGCTACAAACAATAAGGTGGTTACACATATACTTACATGATTGCTGTATCGACATTGATTTAAGTATGCCCAGTAGGTAGGTACTTATACCATGACGTCCTAATTCCTACTCAGTTCAAGTTTTAGCTGTCACTTTTAGTATGAATCTGACAGCGAGCGAACCTAAACTGAATTGCATTATGACGTCATGGTAAGGCCCCTGGACTGAACGCAGTAACACCAATTTTATTTAATGGATCAAACTTAACATAGCTTTATCTTTTCGCCGCCATTGACTTATATGAAGTCAGTAACGTGCGTAAATTGCACCTTCACTTGACAAGATAAAGTCTATATTAAAAATGCTTCCAGATTTTGCAACAATTGTAACATTTAATATAAGTAGCAATAACATTTTTAATTTATACGGAGCTTATCAATTTTTTATAGGCAGTGATAATGAATCAATAACACACATTTAAATTGTTAAGGAGATTCACTAAACACAAATTAATTGTTATTAGTACTATGAATCTTAATTATTGCGTTGGTTTGTAAAATGTAGGTAGAAAGTTTATTTGTTTGAAACATATTCCGATAGATGTCGCTGTAAAGATATCGACGAATCGTACATTCGTGCATGGCATTTTGTAAACCGAACAATTTCCTCATGATATTAATATGGATAATCACTACGTCGACTGGCGAAGTACTATCAGCCAAATATGTGGTCTACCACCCTAAGGTTGAAATTCCTTTGCACGTCACAATATATATGTCGATAAGACAGGCTGTCAACTTGAAAGTTCGACTTTAGCGACATTTTCATTTGATAGGAAGTTGGATGAAAAGTGGTAGACCACTTATTTGGGCGACTGTACACCTTGCTAAAATAGCTAAAATACAGCAAGTGTGAAGCCACTAAAATAAACGAAATCGGCCTGAATTTGTGGTTGTCGTCACTTGTGTAGGTACTTAATTAATACCTACTGTACTGCAAAATGCAGATTAATGAATCTTGCTAGGTATTAAATTTTTAATTAAAGTAAACCTCTAAACCTAAATAAAAAGCCGTGGTAGCCTAGTGGTTTAACCTGTGACCTCTCAAGCAGAGCGTCGTGGGTTCAAATCGTGGTCTCGCACCTCTGTGTTTTTCGGAATTTATGTGCGAAAATTACATTTCAAATTTGCCATGAGCTTTTCGGTGAAGAAAAACATCGTGAGGAAACATGCACACAAATCTGCGAAGAAATTCAATGGGGTGTGTTAAGTTCGCAATCCGCACTGGGCACGCGTGGGAACTATAGCCCAAACCCTCCAATACACGGAGGAGGCATATGCTATGAGGCACGCCGAATTACGCGACAATTTAATAAAAAAAAATTAAATAAAAATAAACGTAAGTACTTACTGAAATTTTAGCGAATTCGGAATAAAAAGGCTATATTATATATTAAAGTCAGCCTCACCTTAAGTTATTTGTTTACGCAAATCGAAGAACTCTTTTAATACACTATAAAGTTATCAGTTATCAGTTACTCAATAACTTCGACACAATATTAACTGTGCCACTGAAATGCCGTCACGTGCTTTTTATTTAATAATAATACAAATTATTATTTGTTTTGTGTTAACTTTTGGACATGACCTCTTTGTCGGCCATGAATTTGGCGCCAGAATGTCATACACTGAAGTATAGAAACAAGGATTTATATTCATCAAGAGACGCGAGACCGTCGAATTAAATTTTCCTGAAGGTACGAATATCACGGGAATCGCTTGCGAAGACATTTCACAATACAAAAATGGAAACGTAGCCATTACAGAAGGAGGATTGTATTCAAATCATTTGAAGATTGAGTTGGAAAGTGAAACTGGTGCCAGTTTAAGATACATTATCGAAATTTATACTTGCAAATTTCCATTTGACCCTTTGAAGCCTACAACAGAGAAATCGCTAGTATAACGATCAAAACTTTTAACGTAAGTAAATTTAATCACAGTAATATTATTAAACCACAGACATCATTATGAACTGTCGGTCACCACAACAACAATCTAACGCCATCGGTCGCTTGAATGTCGCTTAGCAACTGCCACGGCTTCCAAATTGTCTATGTGTGACTTGGTGTTGCAACACATGCAAAAAAGAAATAGGTTTATACGATTTAGTATTAGAGGAAAAGGGGTAGTAGCATTTTTTACACTAGTCAATGTAGGCGTGAAATAATGTCAAGTCTGCTAATTTATAATGATGTCTGTGTATTAAACTAATAAAAAACATAAAACCTTTTCCTTTGCGGAAACAATAAATTTTATTAATGGATTTTGTACAAACGCCTTTTATTTTGACAGTTCACTAGATTTTGCGAACGCAGCCTTAAGTTAGTTTTCTATACCGGAAAAATGCTTTATTCTAATTTAGTTTGTCAGCTGAGTGTTTTCAACCAATAGCGTGCAGGCAACACGAACATCAGCTATCAAACAAAATCAAAACTGTCATTTGAAATGTCAAACAGCACTGAACTGAAACTGGTTTCTTGGAAGTAATTTCGCTTATAATTTCAACTAATACTAAAGTAACTACGTTATAAAAATGACGGAAAATGGCCTCGACGATGCGTAAGAAAATTCAAGTGTCGTTCGTGATCCGCGACGAGGAAGAGCGTCGTCATAAAAATGGCGTTAGTTCTTTGCAGTTGGACCCTATACAGGGCAGACTTTACTCAGCAGGCCGAGATGGAATTATCAGGGTTTGGAACACAGCTACGGGGATACAGGACCGGTACATACAAAGCATGGAGCACCATACAGACTGGGTGAACGATATAGTGCTCTGCTGCGGCGGTAAGAATCTAATCAGTGCCTCTTCAGACACGACTGTCAAAGTATGGAATGCGCCGAAAGGGTTTTGCATGTCGACTTTACGCACTCATAAGGACTACGTGCGCACTTTAGCGTACGCGAAAGATAAGGAACAAGTAGCAAGCGCCGGCCTGGACCGCGCGATATTCCTGTGGGATGTAAACACACTCACCGCTCTAACGGCAAGCAACAACACAGTGACAACTTCTAGTCTCGTCGGCAATAAGGAGTCTATTTACAGTCTCGCCATGAACCCCCCGGGCACTGTTCTAGTCAGTGGATCTACGGAGAAAGTACTCAGAGTATGGGATCCAAGGAACTGCGCGAGGCTTATGAAGCTGAAAGGGCACTCAGATAACGTTAAAGCATTAGTTGTCAGTAGAGATGGGCAACAGAGTGTGTCAGGGAGCTCCGATGGCACTATAAAATTATGGTCGCTCGGGCAACAACGGTGTGTGTCCACTATACGAGTACACACTGAAGCAGTTTGGGCTTTACTAGCTACAGAAAACTTCACACACATAATCTCGGGTGGCCGAGACAAACTAGTCATTATAACTGAGTTACGGAACCCTGACAACTCTATTATTATATGTGAAGAATCTGCTCCGATATTAAAACTGTGCTTCACAGCAGATCAGCAAGGTGTGTGGGTGTCTACATCGGAATCTGATATTCGATGCTGGAAACTACCACCTTTAAACAACCTAAATTCTGACACATACAATCAAAACAACTATAACACTAACAATGTATATCAGACGCAACCAATCACTAACATTCCTGGGGGACCAGCGATAAGGCACTACAAAGTATTAAACGATAAACGCCACATACTGACAAAAGACACAGCCAATAATGTAGCACTCTATGATGTCTTAAAAGCTTCTAAACTTGAAGATTTTGGTGCTGTCGATTTTGAGGAAGAAGTGAAGAAACGGTTGAAAGAGGTTTACGTTCCAAATTGGTTTAATGTTGATTTGAAAACTGGTATGCTAACAATACATTTGGGACAGGATGAAACGGATTGTCTGAGTGCGTGGGTGAGTGCCAAAGAGGCCGGATTGACGACTGAGGTTGACCAGAAGGTTAATTTTGGTGCGTTGCTGCTGCAAGCGTTGCTCGAGCTCTGGAATCATCCCAGTCGTGTCAGTGACTCTGGGCAGAAGGTCATTGGGAACAATTTCTTTAGTGTGCCGCTCCACACTCCGCTGATTTTCAGCGAAGTTGGTGGGAGGACACTCTACAGGTTACAGGTAAGTTTAAAAACTATTTGAGCGACTCATAATTGTCATCTCTAACTTATGTACGTCCCACCACTGGGCAAAGGCCTCAGCCGATAAGAGGGCTTGGGCTACAGTTCCCGCACGGACCTAGTGCGTAATGGGAATTTCACACACACTGCGACTCACAACTAAAAAAATTTCTGTGATATGTACTATCTATTGTTCCTTTCCACCAATGATCTATTTCCTCTGCACCTATGTTGCCAGTAAGAAGTAAGAATGAGGTTTTTTTAATTTGTCAAGTATTGTCAAGGAACAAAACCCATTATACCGAAATTATTCCACTTTCCCAATGATTAATAATAAAAATAATAAAAGATATTTATTCAACAGTTTGCAATTACATTTAGATATAAGTACAAGTAAACAATAAAATGCTACAAAGTACAAACTATTGAACTGGTTTGCAGCTCAGCTTATGCCTGTGCCTTATGCTTTGCTTACGCTGTCCTTCAGCTGCCCCCATGAAACACTAATAATCATTGTTTATGCTTATGTCTTGTCGTTATGACACCACACAATACCTATAGGCGATGTGTCAGCCCATCACAACTAGCAATATCTTAACTTAAGATAGGTACATATATTGTTAATTGGCATTCCACTTAGTTGATAAAGAGGAAGTGTTTAATTAAATTTAATATAAATTAAGTTTGTCTTGACAGGACAATGCCAAATAATAACATTGTTGACTAGTCTTTTGTTTGCTAAGGAACTGTTATTATTGTCATGTTTTTTTTAAGATGATGCACAAGTAATTTCCATGTTTGATATACTATAGTAAAAGTTGATGAAGGAAAAAGTATGATGATTAAAAAAAAAATTGTAAGTCAATACTTGAACAGAACTTGCTTGACGAAGTCGAACATAAAGGGGTTGATCAACTTTTTCTTGTCACTTGTGGCTATGCTTAGTACATTATCTTGGGTCCCTATCAATTTGGTAAGCATATCATCGGGTTACCCGAAATAAAGTCTGACCATACTAACATTGTTAAATCCATAAGCGATTACCAAAACTAATAACCCGGTTACCGTATAGGGTTGCTGTATTCCGTGATTTTAAAATCATAACAGAAAACGGTTAACCTTATTCAAAACGTTTTCCGTAATGATAGGCTTAGCAAAACGATAAGCTTACCACATCATAGATAGGGTAACAAACAGTTCAAGAGGCTGACAACACCTAATTTTGTTGAAATTGATGTTATTTAAGCACTTTTTTAAGAAAAGCTACAAACAAAAAAAAATAAAAAAAAATATATAATGTTAATTTTCATCATATTTCAAACACGCTAGACGGACTCGATCGATACATAATTGAATAAAATCGGCTCGATAGAAAATAATTGCAAAGATTGGTCTTAAAATCATCATTAAACGGTTCTATGTCTTTATTTTTTCGACGTATGGGTCTGCAATTAAAAACATGAAGTCAACATATTCATACCTACACGGCTAACGAGTCATATTTCACAAATAATCCATACTTTTTTTTATTTCTTCTTATTTGTGTCTTATTTGCAAGATTTTAGACGCGCGCCAAGCTGCCGGAATAGTTTCTTCTCTTTCACTCACAGGCACGCGAACCGTATGTGTGAAGAGTGGCGCTGCTCAAGGTCATTTGCTGTTGACAGCGCCTTAATAGGGTAACCCTATGAAATGGCTTAAGCAAATGAAGGGGTTTTTCGGTCCTTGGGTTACATAGATGGTGTTTGTTGTTTCCAGGTAGGAGACGCTGGTGGTGAGACCGAAGGCAACCTGCTGACGGAGACAGTGCCCGCGTGGGTGGTGGACGTGGCCGTCGAGATGGCGGCGCCCAAGCTCAACAAGCTGCCCTTCTATCTGCTGCCGCACGCCAGCTGCACCACCAAGCAGGACCGACAGAAGAAGGTACGGAAATATCCATACAAAAAGAAAATAGGCTATAGACCTGTGGGGAGTGCCACAATAGAGAGAACTCTCTCCAGGCCTATATTATGCCTGGGGACCAGTGGCGCGGCGTGAAGTATATCAGGAGGCAAGCCAAAGGGAATTTAACTGGCCTTTTTCTATAATTCTGCACAATAAAGTACCCAACTGCCTTAAAATAGGCAAGCCGGTGGGAATCGAGTTCTAAGGTACGCCACGCCACTGCTGGGGACCGAAGTCCATTGGAGGAGAGTTGAAAGTTGTATTTACCGTTTAGAAACTTTGTTAGTGGGATGTAGAACGATGTGACAGTTGTCATTAGAGCTGGCGCTAGCTACTCGTGCGTTGTAGTAGTTATGTAGAGGCCAACTAAGTGGCGCTAGTGTCGCTACAGACCGAAAGTTTAAATTAGTCGACGCCTGACGCCCGCCATCTTGGTCCCCTTTGTCGTCCTTCCCCGCGCCCCTGTGCCGCGCGGAATCATTTATTTAGGTGTATGTTTTTGCCACATGCCCTGCCCAGTTCCATGGCATGTGGAGTGGACCACCCCTGGGCCTATAGAGTGCTGGTGTGGAGACCACGGACCACAAGAAGAAGTGTAAGCAGACCTCAGATGAGATCGTCTGATGACCAGACCCATTACCAGTGGTGAAAATTCATTGAAATAGAATCATAGGGTTGTTCACACAATACCTATTTATTTAATTCGTGTATATTTGACATACTGGTATAAATGTCAATCAATAACTATTGGAGAAAAAATATCGTCTATTGCACAGTTTTACTAAAATTACAAACCATTTTTTCCGCGTCGCATTCGGTTTATTTCCAGTTTTGCCATTAGCTCCATTTTAAAATGAGAAAATTCAGCACGATTATGCAGAAAGTTCATATTTTTACCGAACATAAAATTAAGTAAGTATATGACATCAGACATATTTTGACAAATAAATGTCAATTTAGTACCTAAGTATTATTATAGAGTTCAACAACCAAATGAAACCTTTTTTATGGCAATTAGCTTCACATTATATAAACCTATGAATGAAATAAGTAGGTATATTGTTTTCATCAAATATTAGGTATATCAAATTATACACGTGTAAATATTAATGTGTAGTGCCAGCCCTAGTATTTTCAATGTTTTTTCACCACTGATAACGGGGTCTGCTGATGACATTAAAAGTTACGCCGGACCGTACTGGCTCAGGAAGACGGAGAATAGAACGGACTGCAGGAGATTAGGAGAGGATTACATCCAGCAGTGGATAGAAGAAGCCTGAAAAAGAAGAAAGAAGAAGATGTTTTTGACGAGATCGCGTATTCATGTGGCATCCATTTTGTTTTCAGGACCGTCTGGTGGCGAACGACTTCATCCAGTGCCGCAAGGTGGCCGAGCACGTGGTGGAGAAGATAGTGGGCGCCGGCGACGGCAGCCCGCGCGCCGAGCCAGACCCCGACGAGAGGGTGGAGCTGCTCTGCGGAGAGAAGGTCAGTGACTCCGCCTGTACTCATCGCGCTAATTCAATTCAATTCAAATTCTCTTATATATAATGTATTGCATGGAATTCCTTAAAGCAATATGTTTCTTCCAATGTCGAGGTTGGATAACACACGGCTAATAGACTTTAGTCCTGTTGTACGGTAGCGCTGCCAGTTTTCGGTATCGCGCAAATTCCTAAAAATGTACGTACCTACCAGTGGCGTGGCGTCAAGTATATCAGAAGGCAAGCCGAAGGGAACTTAACTACCCTTTTCCTCTAATTCTGCCCAATAAATTGCCCAACTGCCTTAAAATAGGCAAGCCAGTGGGAATCGAGTTCTATGGACGCCACGCCACTGGTACCTACATCATTTAGTGGTGTAAAAGTATTTATTTGAATGGCAACACATTGGTAATATTTTTGGAATTAAATTAGCGCGAGTCCTCTAACAAGAGGACGGGCTAAAGTTCCCCTGGACCTAGTGCGGATTACTTAACAGATCTTTGCAAGTTTTCTTCACGATGTTTTCCTTCACCGAAAAGCTCATTTTTGGTGAATATCAAATCGAATTTCTCACATACATTTCGAAACATCAATCGATTACCTCTTTCCTCCATTTTTGGTTGATTACGCACTGTATGAGTTCCCATGCTCGCATGCTGTTCTGGGAGCAATTAAAAAATAGAATGTACAAGTTTCTCTCTTCATGTTATAGGCGATGCGGCTAGCAACCCAGACCCATCACTATTTTGATTCCCCTTTCCACCTATACGCCCACAATCAAGCTATGCTAAACGTGGCCTTTAGGTCTTTTTACCCTGGATAAAGACATTTATTGTGTGTTTATGAGTTTAATTTTGTAGCTTCTCGTGAAACACTAACGCATCTTTAATTCCAGGTACTCGACCCCAATATGGACCTTCGAACCGTCCGACATTTCATACATAAGTCTAATATGGAATTCACGTTGCATTATAGAGTTCTTAAACAGTGAGGGATTATTATAATAGACTATGAACAAATACTTATTTGTAAGAGCCAACCTTACAAATAACTCAATTAATTTTCTGAAGCATTTAAGATTATAATATAGTTAAAAACCTATTAAAATACCTACTGTCAATTTGTTACCTGTTCCATATTAATTTAGATGCCTGAGTGCTACCATTTAAAATTTTCTTCAATTTCAAAACGCAAAACAGCAAAGGCGGTAAGGTTGGCTCAAAATTTTGGAAATATATACATCCAATCTATACTTGGATATTGTGCCAGTTTGTATACTATCGCAATTTCAATATATGGTCGTCTATGCCATGGCATACGAATTTCTATACTTTACTATGTCTATGTGACCTTTCTTGCCTATAGGTATTGCTTTTTAGCGTATTATACCTTTTCAACGCCACTTTATTTAAAAAAAACTGTAAAAAAAATCTAACCTAACTACTTTCAGTAAATGTATAAAAATTTATTTATTCTATTTGGTTATAAATTAACTATTGTTTCCCAAGATGCACCGGCTGCTAATTTGACCATTTTGTCGTATATTTGACAGATAACCGATGAAACATTATGTCAAAATCGTCAATTGTGGTTATTTTATTATTGTTATGTAGCTCCCACACTCTCTGTAGTGTCAAGAGGCCACGTGACTTTGACACTTCAGACATAGTGTGGGACCGTCATTAAAGTAAAGTGATGCAACTTACATTTATAATTATGCGTTTGTATTTGCGATGGTTAGTTTCCTAAACCGCTTATGTGTTGCTATAGTTGTCTACTATCGTTTGTATGTTCGAATAATTTACATGGCTGGTCTCACAATGTACAGCTATCTCGCTTTGGCAGTGGTGTTGAAAAGAGACGCCTGTATCTGTGGTAGTCAGCCATGCAATTTTTTTTACTGGGCAAACAGGAGGATCAAGTCAGGCGATCTTGATGCTAGTGGTCCGTTTCGAAGGTACAAGTTATTTTACAAGTAAACTAACAACACTGGCCCAATCAACCAATCAGTGGTTGGGATACCAGTGTTGCTAGTGTAAAATTGTAGTTAAGACTTGTAAAATGGTAACATGTAGCGTCGAAAAACGGGTCAGTTGGTGCAAATTATAAAAATCCATAACTTGTTTTGAGGATCGTACGAAGATTTAGGGGAAGTGTGAAGAACTGATTGAAATTCCGAAGTAGCATTTAGTTTTATTCCAATTTATAATTTTATTGAGGCATTTTCTCTTGAGATTTTCTACTCAAATCGTTCGTGTAGCTAGGTTTAAATGGGTTTAACTAAAGCAAGAGTATAAACGAAGCTTAAATTTGAAAAAACAATTTTATTGTTTGTTTCAAAAAGTCACAATGTTTAGTTACTTGTGTATATCAAATGGAGTACCATTTTATTTCAATGTTATGTTAACTAACTGTGGTTTCTTGTGTATGTTAGCTTTATATTTTTCGTACCGATAGCGATGTATATTTATAAAATACAGTTCTCATGGACTTTCGCTACGGAGATATATCTTTCTCTTTCTAATGTCGTTTCGGAACGAGACGGCTGTATTTTTGAAGAGGCCGTCTATGCAGTTTGATTAAAACGATTTGTGTCGTCCAGTAAGGAAGGCGTTGAGCTTAAGTTATGTTTTGTATCCTTTATTTACAAAAACTTCATTGTATAAGATAAGGACAAGACAATGTAGAATGTTATCTTGATCATGAATCGACTCTGCGAAAGACTTGATGTAAATTTGCTTATAATTTTAGATATCTGACTCGCTTCATCGATTGTATAGCATGAAAAGACTATGAATAAATATTGTTAAATGTACTTTTTTCTATTTTATTTAAACTGACATACATCGTGGTCCCCTACCATGACTTGATTATTAGAATTTAGAAGGTCCGCGAGTGAGAAACAAAAAATATCGTGAATAAGTTTCTAGTTTTACGGTCAGTTTGGATTTCGGGCTCTTACAAAAAATATATTTAGTAGGTAATACAATACGCCTCACATTTATTTCTCCCAAAAAAACTGAATAGACGCAAACTCAGACATCGCAAACTGCAGTATTTAAATCGCAAGTTCGGTTAAATTTCATTAGTTTCTTCTTTGGTTTCTTTGATTGGTTATAGCTCTGACCTTCAGCCTTTATGCTGCCTTATGAAAAGGAAGTTGCGTTCCCAAAAACATGCTCTGAGATAATATTTATCGTAATAATTTAAATAATAAGCCATCTACTAACACGATAATGTATGAGTCATGTAGTTGCTCGAAATAAATAAATAAAAATAAATACCTAATACATAAAAATATTTATGTAGCGTTTTGAAGGAAAAATTTCTAAACGAAAAAAAAATTACGTCTGTCTAAATTGACATTTGATTTGATTGCTTCCCATTATAACCTCAAAATTGTATTAGTTAAATTTTATAAACAACCATTTATGTAAACCTAAAACTCCGAAAATGAATAGAAGCTTCGTAATACGTTCTATTTACCGTCGAATATCCCATGAACCTCTGAACCAAAACATTCTATCACGCCAGAGGTTATACATAAGTGTTCTTAACGGATATGATTCTTGTAGATATTCATCAAAAGTTGCTACGAAGTTAGAAGAGAAAAAACACTGCAATGTCGGAACTATTGGTCACGTAGATCATGGGAAGACGACGCTTACAGCGGCCATTACTAAAGTTCTAGCCATCGATGGTCTGGCACAGTTTGTTTCATACGACGAAATCGACAGAGCGCCCGAGGAAAAAGCTAGAGGTGCGTGTTTCAAGATCGTTCTGATAGTTGGTATTACTAGGATTTTTATAAAGCTATGATTACTTCATCTCCAGCCTATACGTCCCACTGGGCACAGGCCTTTCAGAATGAGAGGGCTTGGGCTATAGTTCCCACGCGGACCCAGTGCGGATTGGGAACTTCACACACACCATTAAATTGCTTTCCTCACGATGTTTTTCCTTGACTGAAAGCCTGAGGTTCGAACCCACGACCCTCTGCTTGAGAGAGCACAGGTCAAACCACTAGGCTACCACAGCTTTTTTGCATATATATTATGCCTACCAAAATTCCAGGTATAACAATAAATGCCGCCCACATTGGCTACAGTACAAAGCTCCGGCATTATGCACACACGGACTGCCCCGGCCATGCGGACTACATCCGTAACATGATATCAGGGGCTTCTCAGATGGACGCAGCAATAGTGGTTGTGGCGGCTAATGACGGACCGATGCCCCAAACAAGGGAACACCTCTTGTTAGCCAAGCAAGTTGGAATAAAACACGTGCTGGTGTATATTAATAAGGCTGACTTAGTTGATAATGAGGTACGGACAATCAGTGACTATTATAAGTGCAAAAGTGCATGGATGGATGGATGCTTATGATGAAGATCTGGATTGGAAGTTTCTGGATGGAATACCTCAGCGTTTTTTCTAACTTTTGGCTCTACAAACACCCGTAAAGTTTCCAGATGACAGAATCCCTTAACTAGTTAATTACAAGGTATCAAATACAGTGCCAAAACATGTGTGGTAAAGAAGAAAAAGATGACCAGGTGTCCCATGCCTGCCAATCATTAAGACACCATTACGTAAATCAATCATCATAATCGTTGCGCACCATTACGTAAATCTTGTTGTGAATCCCGTACCGTTGAATGGCAAACCCCTCAGGGTTGAGAAACCCTGGAATAAGACAGGCTACTTATTATTCCGAAAAATTGTGTAGTTGCCGTGGGATAGTGATAAACTAATTGTTCCCAGACTGTAGTGAGCAACAGCTAGTTATTTAGTAACTATTCTATCTTATCCCTCTGCCTGGCAACGCATCTACAATGCTATTGTTGCAGGCGTCCATGGGTTGTAGTGCTCACTTACAGGTGACCCACTTGCTTGTTTGCTTTCCTTGTCTTTTAAAAATAACTGAGTTCTGGTTTCTGCTGACAAACCTTGGCTAATCGTATATATGAAGTAATTCGGTGATAGTAACTTTATGGTCTAATAGAGGAATTACTCAATATCTTTAAGGCTTGTGAGAGCCACTTTGCATCATAACGTAAAAAGTCATTGCACAACATTTCTTTTTGTCTATGTCAGCTACTAGAGCTAGTGGAGATAGAGATGCGAGAACTGCTCGACCATTTTGGTTACGACGGCGAAACCGTGCCGATGGTCTGCGGATCCGCACTCAAGGCACTCAACGGAGACGAATCTGAGTATGGTGAGTCTGACAGTCTGAGTAACACTAAGCGGGTGACAGACGGGCGAGTAAGTTCGCGTCCTTACGGCACGACGACTTTTCTCGCCTGTACTTTACTCTAAATTAAAAGTACACGTTGTTAAGACTAACACACTCACTTGCCGGTCTGTCATCCACTTTATGCATCAATAGCCGCGTATTCACCGAGCGAGCCGCCTCGCGAGGCAGCCTCGGACGTTTGCCGCGCGAGGCAGCCTCATGCAAGAAATCCTACTGATCGAGGCTGCCTCGCGCGGCAAAGCCGAGCCACGGTGAGGCTGAGGCAGCATTGCTCGCTAATATTTCTCCACGCATCTTCTCTTAGTCCTCTATTTGTATAATCGGGACATTGCGTAGGTATACCATAATCGTCTATATTCACCATATATGTAGTTGCATTAATTTAAGACACCGCTTTTTATCCATGACGCTAACACGCGACGAACAAGCGAGGCAAACACAACCGTCTTGAGTGAGCGCGGCAATCGTACCGAGGCGCCTTTGAGCATGGACAAAAACCGACAACGCGCGGCTCGGGTCGAGGCACGCTCGCCCGAACCAAGACGTGCGTTCGCCCCGGGCGAGCCACGTCCTGACAGGCCGAGGATTTGCCTCACGAAGCTGCCGCGCGAGGCGGCTCGCTCAGTGAATACGCGGCTATTAAGAAATCATGGCAGCCTGTACTAACTCTTGCATTAGGATTCTTTGAGTAACCATAAAAGGTTCTTGCCAAAAAATATGTTTGGTACTTACTTAAACAAAGCAAACTTACCTATATTTCCAGGTGCGCCATCAATACGAAATCTTCTGGATACAATGGACAAATACATACCAAAAATCGAGAGAGACCTGCAGTCCCCGTTCCTTTTGCCCATAGACAATGCCTTTACGGTGCCAGGTAGAGGCACAGTAGTCGTTGGCACTATAAAAAGGGGGACCATGAAGAGAAACGCAGAAGCTGACCTACTCGGCTTTGGATATAGCATAGGGACCACAATATCTGATATTCAGATATTTAAGAAGAGCGTCGGTGAAGTGAGTGGTTTGAATTTGTTTTTAGATTAAAAGTATGACGGAGGTTCTACCTAGTATACCACTTTCGTATTGTTCGGGTTGGAGCCAAATGAATCATACTTATGTGATGTGACACTGACACCATGTTCTTGCGTCTGCTTAAATACTACTCCACTCCACTCAAAGGTTGACTGGAAGAGATTCCTTAAAGGGATAAGTCCGCCTTTGTGCATGTATCTATGTTTGTCAATTGTACTTATTTGTCTTATGTTTATTTGCACAGTAAAAAGTTTATAACAACAATTACTTGTTCAAATAACATAACGGTAAGAAAATAATCGTAACGTTAGAAATAAACTTTATCGTATGCCTATTTTCTTTTAATTATTTTTTTTATTTTTTTATTTTTTTTAGTATGTAAGGTGTATCACTGAAAAATAGAATAAGGAATAGTGTGATAAGGGAATGTGCTGGTGTGAAAGAAGATATAGTGACTAGGATAGAAAAAAGTATGCTTAGTTGGTTTGGTCACGTAGAGAGGATGGATGAAAGAAGATTAACTAAACAGATTTATATGGGAAGTGTGAATGGGTGCGTTGGGAGGGGAAGGCCTAGGCGGACGTTCCGTGATCAAATTGGGGACGTTTTGGAGAAAGGCCAGGTCAAGAGTACCCGAAACCGACGAGCATGTATGAAGAGATTGATGAATGTGGATGAAGCGAAAGAGGTATGTCAGGATCGTAGCAAGTGGAACAAAGTAGTCTCTGCCTACCCCTGTGGGAAAGAGGCGTGACGATATGTATGTAAGTGTATGTATTTTCTTTTATTTATTATTTAAGCCTCCTTCGGGGATGGGGGGGGGGGGGGGAGTCTCACATACCCCTTAGGCATCCCCGTGCCTAGGGCATCCATAAAGATTTGTCTGTTGGAAATTTTCAGGGTATGGCTGGCGACAACGTGGGCGTATTACTGCGCAGTATCAAGATAAAATCTGTGGAAACTGGTATGATTCTATGCGCGGCGAAAAGCATGAAACTGAGCAACCATTTCAGGGCGAAGATTTACTTCTTGACGAGAAGCGAGGGGGGCCGGAAGAAGCCAGTGTTCTCGAAGTACACCCAACAGTTGTTCAGTGGCACGTGGAATATTGCTTGCAGGATTGATTTAGGTAAGTCGGTATAATTGTACAAACGTGTTAACACTGATATCAAATGTGCCATAGATTTCGCTAATGCGTCTACTTCGCGTGTCTCGGATGCCTAGATTTTCATGTTGTAACGGGTACCGTACTGGCTGGTTTTGAAAAAAACGTACGTTTTATCTATATTGACAGACCTCTAACAATGTCCTGATGCCCTAAGTCGTCGCAATTTAAAAGGCCCGTTTTGACAGTTCACGCCCATGAAGTTCTAAATATTTTACCGATCGAAATTTTCTGAAGGTAATTGCATTTTTCATTGATGGGTATCGCTCACTCAGCGAAGTGCTGTGCATAACGATTTTTTCATATTGTCCACAGACTATTAATAATCGGTTAAGGAAAAAATAAATCGATCAAGATATTTTTTTTTAAGGCCGACTCGCACTTGGCCCGTTTTATTTAGACCAATTAATTACTGAATTTCACCAGCTGTGTAGTGATATTTACTGAAAATTATGACCTTGGAGCTCAAAGCCGTAAACAATGGCAGCACTGATTTCTATAGAATGGCTCGTCTTCATGATTCACTTTTTCTCGTTTTTTTTTTTTGTGATTGAGTGAATGTTATTGTAATCAAAATATTAAATGAAAGAAAATTGACTTTTCGTAACATTGTATCATTTCAAAATACCTATAATATCAATTTAAGTAAAATTTTCTAATCAGAACTTTAATCCAATGCACTTTACAATACATATTCAAATCGATCAAATACTCATGCAAACTTGAATCGATTTATCGTGAGTATCGAGTACCGAGTCATATGGTTACATCACTTGTTACGTCGGGAAGACAAATGTCAAAACGGGCCTTTTATTTTGCGACGACTTTAGTACTTTTGCTCCATGACTCAACAAAAAAACACTTCAAAAATCGAACGCGATTCATTCGTATTTCAAAATAAGCTCTTAGAGGATCCTGATATCCTGGTACTTAAACTCTCCCTCCGTCTTACGTCTGTCGCGAAATTATCATTTTTTACCCATCCCAAAAAGCGCTCAGCAATAAATAAATAAATGTTGACGGTAGCCTAATGGTTAGAGGAAGCTTGCAGTCCCAATAACATACATACATAAATCACGCCTTTATTCGTTACGGGTAGACAGGGCCTAGGGTAACAAGACCCAAAGGCCACGCTTAGCATGATCGTGATGTGGACGCATAGGTGAAAGTGGAATCAAAATAGTGATGGGTTGCTAGCCGCATCGCCTATAACTTGATTCCTAAGATTTACGCCCATTCCCTCGATGGGCTTTTACCATCTACGCGGGAAGAGAAGCAGGTGGTACATACATTCTATATTTTTTCTTTGCTCCCAGTTCAGCGTGGAAATTTCCACTATTATGTATGAAAAATGCAAATATCTGTTCTAGGGTCTTGGATGTTTAATATTGTATTTACTATATTTATTTAGCTACACTGATAATATCAAAAATTGCCAAATAAACTATTATTTTCCAGAACCATCATTACATATGCTCATGCCGGGTGACCACGGCGAGGTTATTTTAACGCTGCTAGAGAAAATGGTAATGACAGATGGACAGCCCTTTACCGTCAGAGAGAATAATGTGACCGTAGCCACTGGTATAGTGACTGGGACCTTGCCGGCCGTGGAAGTACCGAAGATGAAGTTGGGGAACTGCGAACTGTCCTTGAGTTGGGATAAATGAACTGTGATGTTTGTAAATAGTGTAAGTAGATGTTATTAAATTATTACGCTAAATATGTTGTTTGTATTACCCCCGGGCCACATTAGCGAGCGAAGGTTCGTGTCGAAAATTCGATCTAACCACGAACTACGTGGCCACACTTAGATCAAATTATCGCAATAAAAACTTCGGGCGAACTATGTCGCGCAACTCTGAATTTGGCGGGACTATGAAGCAAGAGCGCAAAGAATCAAAAAGATAGAGGAAGCGTTTGCTTTGTATTGCATGTCTGTAAAAAATTATTGAAATGACACTTGTCAAAATTTACGTACATTTCAGAAATTTCAAAGTAGGTACGAAGTGTAGACACTTGCACGAACACGAACTCTGTCGCGATAAAATCCTTTGATCTGCGCTAGATACCGACAGGAGCCCGAACACAGTTCGAGTTCGCCCGAATGATTCGCGATAAAGCGAACTGTCTGTCCACACATACCGCGATAGGGCGAACCTTCGCCGAATCCCGCTAATGTGGCTGTAGCGTTACACATAAAACAGTATCTACCACAGAGTAGACTCATCAAAACGGGAAACCTATAATGGCGACGAAAATAAAACTTCACAAAACATTTTATTCATTATATATTTTTTGTCAGAAGGTAATTAATAGTGCCAAAACAGTAACAAAATATTAGTAAGAAAAAAAGTCAGCATCTAGCATGAACTACTGAATATTCAGACAAACGATACACCCTATTCGGTTCAAAGTAGGACAACATTTAACACTTATAGTTTCACAACATTTGAACAAGACAATTGGCGTAGTAGAACTATCTTTATAAACTTGTGAACTATACTTCAACATCGATACGCCTAAATGGATATTGTATTCGCTACAACGTACGGGGTGGTGTGTACCCGGTCAATCATTACAAATAATTCATTGCATATTTTTGTCATTAATTATCATGGAAGATGGCACCAAGAAATAAATAAGTCCGTAAATTTTACTACATTATACTTAAAATTTAAACGATCACAAGGTTCTAATTCAACATGTTTCACTCTTGCTTCCTACATGCCACCATAACGGGGCGCATTTGGAGTTGTCTTTTGGCTACATCCGACGAAATGTAAAGCTAATTTAATTTATTAAGGTCACAAACCTCGTACACAACCACCCCACTATAATACTGCGGAGCAGTTTCTATCCTTTTCAATACCGACACTGCTCATAATCAGTCTGAATCCGCCAAACCGCGTATTCTAAACATTAATCACAAATATACTTGTATACATGGATCTAACACGTAGAGACAGGAGATTTGTCAAAATAATTTAACCTTTAACCATCCTATGTAAAATGCTATGTACTGTCAGAGCGTAGTGAAGTGAGCTATACTTAAATTACAATATCCCTTGGTCCAATGCGACAGCTAAGTTGGCATCTTATGAAATACTATTTTAGCTTCGTTAACATATTTTTTTTTTTAGTTTTTCGAAAACACTTTTTACCGTTTCGATAGCGCACGTCTACTTTACTCTACTAATTCAACGTACAAGCTATGGAGGTGAACTAATTAAAAAACCAGTGTGGTGTGGCTATTATAAAAATACAAAATATTTTAAAAAATATTGAAGTTAGCAGAGCAGATTAGTTCGTTGGGTTCGATATGACATGGACTTCACGTTTCTCTAACATTCGAATTCATGTCTGATATACAGCACAAGAGCTACCAAAGTAGAGTTGAATGATCACCGTTCCTTTCAGGCATATAGTGAATGGCTATGTGCAAGAAAAGGATAGCGAACCATTGCTCTCACTTAATTAATACTGGTAACCGTAAGACAGACAAGACTTACCCCTGCCAAGCGATACAACGATACTTTAAAATATTTTGATTATTTGAATGCGTCGAACAAATTCACAATTTTAGTGAGTAGGAAGCATTTTGGTCTCAACAGTCGACGCTACCAGGAGCCCATTTGAAAAAGTTTATTTGAGGACCCCAGTTTTAAAATCGCAATCGTTTGGCATGGGTTCGAATTCGGCGAAACCATGAAGTTTGTTTATTAAATATTTTAAATTATTAGATGTGCGCCATCAAATTCACATAGCACACCCGATACACTCGCGATACCAATACGGAATTAAGATTTAATAAGCTCATGAAATTCGATATCCACCACAGACAGTATATTTTGTATTATTCTTTAAGTATCTTAAAAAACATCTATTCGACTACCGGACAGATCCAAAGTTACATGAGATAGGACTAGCGATTTATAAATTTAATATTCCACACTATGTTTAAACTTTTACAAACACTGTTCGCCTACAAAGCCTTGCTAAAAACAACAAATAAAATTATAACAAGAAACAATGATAAAAAAATTAGTACGCTGTCGCAGTTAAGAATAAACAGGCATTGATCAGTGGCAGTGTACGAAAAATGCTATGAAACAAACAATAACAAGATACAGAAGTAAGTAATCTATAAACAAAATACTAGAATGAATTTCTTTGCGCTTGGGTAGTATATAGAAATTCGGCAGTTTGTTTGTAGCTTACTTGCTTACTGAATTATACCGTGATATAAGGGAGCCTATCGTATGATCAAATACTTTTTGGTCGAATGATTTTTTGGTACAAAGTTTCGAGCGGTATCAGAAAATATTTCAGGGGCCTTACCATGACGTCTTAATGCAATTCAGTTTAGGTTCGCTCGCTGTCAGATTCATACTAAAAGTGACAGCTAAAACTTGAACTGAGTCTGAATTAGGATGTCATGGTAAGGCCCCAGTTTTGTTTTACATAGGATATGTAGAAATAGATTAGGTTACATTACATAATGTTCTTGAAAAGTCGACGTGGTTTCAGTATAAATACAGTTTAGACCAAACAATAATCAGACCGAAAAATTCGATCATCCGATAGACCCGTGATATAGTCGTCGAGGATAATAAAAACGTCAACGTAACCATTCCAATCGAGTTCACAATGAAATCATGATAATTAATACAAAATTCTGTTCAAATCTGGCCCACAAATCCATTGCCAACTAACAAAATTAAACATCTATCGAAATTATCGATTTACAAAACGATATTAACATCAGTGAGACTCGAGCACCGACCTGTTTAACCAACATCACCTAAAATTTCATCTAGATAGAAAGATTGTATTACTTTACGTCGCCCGCGTAAGTAGCAATTTACCACCCGCTACGCGAGCGTAAAATAGCACTTTCTCGCCATGGGAGGAATTAAAATTGTGAACACCTCGGGCGCTGATAAAGAAAGCCTCACGTCGCATGTTTATCGCCATCGCCTATGGCTCGTGCGAAAAATTCCTACGGTCTGAAACATTCTTTGTTTCACCACCATCGTGGGTGTAATGTAATTTGATTGCTATGGCAACAGGTCAATGACAATCGAAAGGGAACATTGCACTAAACTGACAGCAGATGGCGTTATAATCAGCCATTTTGTTTTTCTGATCGGCTCGGCTGACTACCAGCCAAGGGCGATTTACATTGATTCAGTAAAAGCATGTGAAATCAAACTATACTTGTGTATTAAATACTTAATTCCGAGTCTAGATTAAAATTCATAATATTTTCATAGATTAGACGGCCAATATTATCGTGTAATACACGCACATGGGTGAGGACCAAAAAGTTACACACTGTAAAAGTCGCGTTAAAAATTCAACTAACTTTTTCCACTGTGACACGAAAGTCATCCATACAAAATGACTAATTTTCGTGTCACAATGGAAAAAGTTAGTGGTAATTTCTACTACCTTTTAACGCAACTTTAATGGTAACTTTTTGATCCTCACCCATATCGCAATCCATATCAAGAAATACTCCGCTCCTTTTGAAATCCACGATCCTATACTCACATACTAGTATCACGATAATACTGACCGTCTACCATGCTATTCAACTTACCATAGAATGTAATTTAAATCAGAAAATATTGTTGTCATCAACAAACGTCAAAGTCAGCGGATATTTTTACAATGAGTATACTGGATTACGAATTTGTCATACCAAGGGCCTGTTTCACTATCTGTTATGTTCCAGTTATCTTAAATTGTCAGTTATCTATGATTCCGTCTCTATTTATTACTACGAAACGGACAGAGACGTCATCATAGACAGCTGAAACTTTACCTGGATTTAACAAGGGTGTTAAAACAGGGCCTAATACATCATCAATGTAAATAAACCTTACCCTAAGCATGATCATTGGCCATTACAAAGAACACTGTCACATCATTTCCAACTTAAAAAGAGTTAAACATAAAAGTTAAATCGGTGACGACGACTGTTAGCACCACAATTAAAAACTAACGACTATGTACTAGTGAGGCGCCAGAATTAGTTCCATCATGGTGATACCATCCTTGTCGCTCTTCAACCATCATACAGAGTGAAAGAGACAGGTATCGCGCTAACGCCTCGGAAAGAGGGAAACAAAACGGGCCCACGATCGTAATCTGCACTTAACCAGTACTGTGTAAAAATTAACACGCCAACACTTACAACTATAAAAATATTTTAGAAATTCTCACTTACAGTTTAAGAGGAACTGGCAAAAGAAATCCTGTATTACCCATTTTTTTTACTCACAATTAAATACAAAAAACCAGATTTGGTCCTCACGTATAAAAATCCATAATGCCGTTCCTATAAATTGGACAGAACTCACTGTACGCGATACTATCGAGTAGCAAAAATATTAGTATACTATTCATGCTTAAACAATGGCTCAAAATATATCAAATCCATTAAATACTCAATAGAAAAAACGTGCCCTGCGAAACGTCGTAGAAGCAACTTAACTAGGAGTAACGTTATGATGGTCCTTCTCGCCTCGGCTTAGTTTTGACACCACACACACCCAATCCACTATTTAAGGTTTATTCCTACTGAGCTGGCAACGCCGCATTTTTGGTGTTTTTTAACGATCATTTCACATAAATTGAATGAAAGTTTGAAATGTGCGTCTACGTAAACGAGATACATTATTTTATCCCTTTAAGAGGGTGCATCATTTTGGTGATTTTTTGCGATTATTTCACAGAAATTGAATGAAAGTATCAAATATCCGTCTGTAGTGCACTTCGTTTTTAGTGTATTAATGTGTCCAATGCAATGATTAATGGTGATGAACATTTATTTTCGTTTTAAAGGGATAAAATACTATATATCGTTTAATAAGAAAATAAAAGTCCATCACGATGAATTATTGCATTAGACACATTAATACACTAAAAACGAAGTGCACTACAGACGAATATTTGATACTTTCATTCAATTTCTGTGAAATAATCGCAAAAAATCACCAAAAATGCGACGTTGCGAGCTCAGCACGGATGCACCCTCTTAATACACAAATAAAAGTCCATCACGATTAATAATTGCATTGGATACACTAAAAACGAAGAACTTGTGTGTGTAGACCACATTTTAAACTTTTATTCAATTTCTGTGAAATAATCGTTAAAAAACACCAAAAATGCGACGTCGCCAGCTCAGTAGGGATAAACGCTCTTAAGAACATTTAAAAATAGAAGTAGAAGTTTATAAAGTTTTTTTTGTTGTTATTTTTGTGATGTGATAAGTAGCCAGTTCTGTGTCAAAATCTAAGGAGATATCAGACCACCTTTTGTATTATTGTCCACTCATTCCACTATAAACACTAACGTTTGCAACTAATACGAAACATCCCGATCCCCTACATTCTTAGTATCAAAAAACAGTGATTAAATTTTAATTAGAATAGAGTATTTTGTGCACGACGCGCAAACTTGGTTCATAAGAACGCTTCGAACAATAGTCAGGACAGGACCAAATGCACTGCACAGTGGAACAATACCGGTACTATTAATCTATTTGTTACACAATGGAAATAATTGTTTTCCTTTTTCACCTTTAATATGCATTAGGTATACCTACCTACAGAAAATTGAGAAAAATATTATAATAGTCAAAAACTTATGAATAAAAGTTGCCAAACGTCAGTACTACTATCAATTTTGAAAGTTTCTTATCCATTACGTAACATCATTTCATCACAACTGAAGATATTTATTACCACCGTGTCACATGCGTAACACAGGAAATTTTGTGGAAACCGAATAATCGTTCAGTTTTGTTTTCCTCTGTGCAATCGCGCAAGTGTTCCGATCCTGACAATCTTAAACTATTTGCAAGAACTGACACCGACAACTATGCTATTATTACCAATTTGTTCTAAAGGCCCAGGCCATACAAAACAGCTATAGTATAAGCTTTAGTACCATCGACCTAAACTAACTGGCTACACAACTAGCATCGTTTAAAATAGTTAAAATGAACGTTACACGTTGCAGGTTCTAAACAGTGAGTAATGCATTCTACCGACTTTATTATAAATATTCATTCATAGATTATTATCAAATTCGATAAAGCTCTAATATTGATCCACATTCGCATTCTCCGTTCGAGACTCAAGCACAGTATTTAAGAGGATATTACTGATGAAATGCTTGGGTTTGTACTGACCTTTTTAAGACAAATCATCGTTGACGATGTTACATTGTATGTATAAATGTTAAGTATAAATGTTAGCTAAGTTCATGAATTTAGAAATTTTACTTTAAATAATATATATTTATTGTTTATGTCCAAATATATTTTATTATGAATAAAACTTTAACAAGTTATGCTCACATCCAAGGATCTACCAGGAAAACCGATTAAATTGATTGTTGTAAAATCAGCGTCATTTATTTTAGTGGAAAGTACTTAAGACTTGTGTAATTTGGCAATATGAATTATTCAAAAGTAAATATGTAGAGATTAAAAAGGTCAGCAAACCTTAACATTCGTACCACGAAGCTTTAAAAACGAGAATCGTTAATCTTTCTATTATTCTATTTCTAACAAAAAACTAGCGGAACCCTAGCGCAGCGTCACATTATTTTGTACATTCAGGATTTAGCGAAACGATCGCAAAGGATGCCGTTCTTTACGTAAATATGTCCTGTGTGTTTTTTCCAACACGCAATAATATACACAGCACGGAACTCGCAATTATTTTTTTGGATTTATTTGTCATTTTGCGAATTACGAGCAACAAATATTTTGAATTGACAATCGTTTCACATTGGAGTTCAGAACAGGAGAGAGTGAGACAACTGAATACATTTCAAATTATTTGCTCGTGCTGTGCAAGTCGTCGTTGCCTGGAAAACCCAATGATTTCAGGGGTTACGCGGTATAAATTCATTATCTAGCGGTACAAACAAAAAAATATCTTAAACTGACTAATAAATAACTAAAATAACCAACAACCGCTATGAAATCACCCATGCATTTATCTAACTAAGTTATCTAGCGTTCTTAGGTTATATTATGACCTCAGTACCATGCTTCTTAAAGTCATAGAAAATGTTGCCTCTTTGTTAGAAAAGTGAGTAAATACTTAATAATTAGGTGGCGTCGTAACGCACTTATTTATTGGTCTAAAAAATAATTAAGTTAGTTGTCCACCGCGTTTGCAATTATTGACGTCAAACAATAATGATTAAAACTCTTTCATAGATTACAAACGCATTGTACAAGTCACATGACCAGTGGGTCCGCTGAACGAACTGCTAACTCAATACCGGTTTTACGTTACACAAAGGAACATTGCCTTACATCGCTATACTGTTCACAAAGAACCTGCCGTCGAAATAACGGTACTGTTACACATAAGACAATAAAGTGCAGTCACAATAAATATAAAGCATGGTACATAACACTGGACTATCGTGCTGTTTAAATATGGATACATCTGAAACTGGCTCACAATTTATAATCTAAGACACCAGTCAATACATATCGGAAGGACCGTGTTACTTACACCTTAACAGAAACATTACCTAACACATCTAGCCACAAGCATCTCGACTTTTAAGTACTGCATAGTTTTGGTATTTTAGAATTATCTCCACATTACATTATAGGACTAAAAGGACAATATTTCTTTATAATTACAATTAGGTTATATCACACAATATTCTTACAAAGATATGCTGTTTTAAGCGTTGGTCAATAGAAATTCTGAAATCATATTTTATGATAAGTATTTTTATTATAATTTAATAGCGTTTTTCTTTATATATTAGAGAACTTAATTAAAAACAGGAAGAGTTTAAGAAGCGGGAGGTAAGACTTCGAGGGTAAGCTTATGTTCTATGTGAAAATTCAATATGTATGGACGGAAGGAACGATTATTTGAGCTAACACAAATTCTGGCTGTGGAGCCCGTATTTTTGACGATTGGGGCGTCGCCTAACTCTACGCCTGCTCACAGCCATAACACTTTAAAGCTGATATACTTCCGCATATCGGTTGTAGGCCCATTTGGTATAATAAACTTAATTAATAGCGTAATGTTACATCAGTTATCGGTCCGCGATCAGAAAAGGAACTCATATGATTGACGCATATAAATTTCTTGGAACTAATTTCGTATGAATTTATTTCTGTAATTTATCCATTGGCGGCTTGTTCAAGTAATTTGATAATATGAGTTGTATCTATCGTCATTGCTGTGTATGTACGCTATTATTTATGTTCTCTTAAAAAATCCGCGAGCCGCCTAATCAATTAAATAAATAAGTATAAGACTTTCAATAGCTCTAAATTTTACTATTCCTCAAAATCACGTTAAATTTTCTACTAGTTTTATTGTAAATTGGTCTAAATCCGATCCGATCAGACCTCATGCTTAGTTAAGAACTGCCAAAACAATGTGCGAGTTAGCGTGCCGTCCTGCTCATTTCCAAGGTGTGTCCGAGAGACAGTGCACAATCTCACCCACTGACTAGATCATGCTAAGATGTGAGATTAAACACGATTCTAACTTAAAATTTATTTATTTATCAAAAAATCGCATTCATCGTAGCTGCAAATCGTATCACACGATTACCTAAACTATTGCTATATTTTCTATAGGTCCTTTTAGTTAAAAAAAAGTGTAATTTCAGGTTAAAATTAGAACTGTTTTTACTACTTGAGACAGCTAAAGATGTATAGCTATTAATCAGATATATACTGTGTGCCGTCGATCATATACTATAGTATTTCTCGACTACCCACAAAACGTCAAACTTTCACGTCTACATTGCAACGCCCCAATCTAAGCGAACTACTAATGAAGCTAGTCGTGGCACTTTTAAAACACAACTAATTGTCATAAAACCCTAAGAGTTGACATTATTTCAAAATGTTTTACGTTGAATTTCCAACACATCATAATGGAACTTAGTGCCTTTGGAATTGTAATTTATAAAACTCTGCTACAAATGTAGTTATTTTTTATAACATTATTTTCCCGTCAGAATATCTCACTAAAGAGGATCAGATCAAAGCTAAGAAAATATTCAGATGATACGGACAATTTAACCTATTTTAAACTAACTACAAGCAATTCATAGCCGCCGTAGTTCGTGCTATATTATAATTCATTGCAACAATAATTAAGTAAATAAATTCATCTAAGTCAAACCAATAGTAAATAAATACAGAGTAAATAAACAACAAGGTAGATTTAACAAAGTGAATAGAGCCATGTGATATAATTACAATTATTACAATCAGATAAGTAGGTAGGAGTATTCACACGAATTAAAAAAAACCACAACGGTATGGATAGACTTTCCGTTGTGTAACGAGAATATTAGTTTGACACCCCAATTTCCCGTGTGTAACAAAAATTTACATTAGTTGTAATGTAACTATAGTGTTTGTGTAATTGCCCGCTGGTTCCATAAAAATATGACCCAGGAGATTACATAAAAATATTTAATTACTTATTTTCTCACTATAATAAAACAAAATGGATACAATAATCAAAAAAAAATTATGCATGTGATTTGTATTATATATTTAAAACACATTATATCACACGGCCCTAGCATAGGCAAGACCTAACATGCAAAATTCAACAGAAAATATATCTATTCCGCTAATTAGCTATCTAGAATTGATTTAAAAAATAAATATACGCTATATATTTTTAATTAATTTTGGTCAGGATCGGGCTAAGCGTCTAAGAGACAACGGTTACAATAACAATGACAGTATTTTCTCTAAATTTACCATAAAAACAAAAAAAAACTTATGGTAAAATAAAAAGATTTATGTTTTCTTTCACTTAAACACAATATTGTATTGGTAGTCATACCAATTAGTCACCTAATACTACATTAGTTTAGTAGGTCAGAGAGTTTAGTTAAAAGCCCCTGACCACAGGAGAGGTCTATTGAACTTTTTTTATATGATCTAGATAAATCCAGTAATCACAAGTAGACTAGGTGAAAACCTTAATTTATTTATGTGAATTTCATAGACCAAAAAATTAAATTAATAAAAAAATTAAAATTAAATGAATATGGAAGAAATTATGGAAGTAGGAAGTGACGATATGAACATATGACGAAACAAATATGGCGTTTGTACCAGACAAAGTTGATCAGTGACCATATTAAACAAAGATGTAGACATCGGCGGAGTTGACATGAAAATACTGTCACAATTATTGCAAAACCAATAAGAGTGAGGTAAATAGTTACATATATGGCAACACTGGAAATAGACACCGAGTTTCATGAAGGTTTAATACTACCCTCAACTGATCGTTAAGTAGTGGTGCAGAAGAAGTCATTGTCAAAGTTCCAATGAGACAAAAGAAGTTATTGTCAGATTGCTCAGAGACGTCATTTAAGAAATTTACGGTCATTGACCAATAACTTACTTATTATTAATTTACTTTATTATTTAAAACAAAATACTTCTTCCACATCATACTTGACAATTACAGCCAAGTTCATAACATTTAGCTAAATAAATTCATTGTGCTAACGTTTAAACAAGTCTATACTTAACCTAGGTGCAAATTGATTGTACTAATTCTTTATATATATAAATAAAATGGAAGCTACGTACTGGGTTATGACTGAAGCGGACTGCCAACGTTCAAAACTAACAATTTCGGTTCACTTCAAAAACTAAATAAAAATTGATTGTATTTTTAACATGCTAATTCAAAACGCGAAAATTTGAATAGAAAACCAAATTTGCGCTCGGAATTTACGAAATGAAATGCAAAATTTTAATTTATTACCATACAATGTTAACAATGAAACTCAAAGTCAGCCCGCTGGTTTAGACATATCCAATACCAAGAAAACTCTACCTTGCTAACCTTAAATCACCTAGAATTTCGAATCACCTACCCGAAGCGTCCAATAGAAATGCAACAATTAAAAAAAAACTTAATAAAAGCAAACTATAATCTATAAGAAAATTCAATGTCTTATTTTGTACATAACATACTCGTCGAGGCGAGGCTTATTATATTGCATGCATACTATATGAGAAAAGGCACTACCTCCAACAGATAAATCAACGTGTAGCCATTCCATCAATTCATTTCATGAGCGTTAGACATTTTTAGACCTTAATTAAAGCGATTTAAATATAGTTTACTGTAAACGAAAATACGTTAATCAATCCGGCTTGACAGGACCAAGGGAACACAAACATGTTTTGTTTCGGTCAGTCCTGTCAACCTTACGTATTTAACTTAAAAACTAACACGAACGAAAAGTTGGAAGTTATAATCTAATACTATAAACGTTTTGGTTTCAATCCGCCAAAGTATGGCAGTATTGAAAATGTATTTGTGCACCGTAGGAAGAAATCAAACTTCTGTTGGTATTAAAAACAATATTAAAGCATTATTTCAGTATGTATGCGGACATCAAGTCCACCGTAACGGACATAGCGAATTGACTATAAAAATTTAGCTAATCTAAACATGAGGAACACTCTAAAACCATCCTACTACGTTTGGCGAAATCCGTAGATCAATTCGGCCATCGAACGAGTGGCCAGTGTTAAGAACACAATCCGAAATTGCACTGAACCGTGACCTGTCACGTTTGGCTACAACACAAGTTAAAATTAACAATTGACGAAATTATTCCGACCTATCTATCGAAGCGACAACTATCCAACCTAAGGTATATCCGTATACCGAGCCTAAAACTACACACCATACAAATAATACGTCAAATAAATATAAAGTGGTACGCTTACACCCTAATAGTTTATAACTTCATATATGTTTTGCACGAAACGTGATATATTAAAATAGTGTCAACTAGTTATTAAAGTTAGAAACATCACATTTTTATTAAGGGTTTCTCTTCCTGTCGGTGTGAGCGAAAATAATTCGTTAATTCCTTTTTTATACGGTATATTATATGGTATATCAGTCTCTGAGAGGGGAAGGTAATAGATTTGTGTCTATGCTTTTTTTTCTTCCCGTTTTTTGACTAGAGATTTGTGCTCTAAAATGTTTGAATGGGAGCAACAATTCAGCTGCCACATTGTTATCAAAATAATCATATCGTTCTTTTAAGACCATTCAACAAACATTTTAATAATCTATTGGATCATTGTGTCATGTGAGTATATTTAGTTTGCATTTCATGGATTTCAATACCCACTCAAGTTCCGCTCACACCAAACAAAAAATTTGGCAAGTACTTAAATTAGCCAATCTTCGTCCATAATACAATAGACATAGAGATATAATACTTAAAACCCCAGCCAAGCACGATTATTATTTAGTTCACTGATTATCATGAATACATACTTAGAAACATTTGAACAATTCATGCGTATTTTATTTTTATTAATATATAAAATAGGTGTTAAAAAACAGATAGACATACCCTACACAAATACATATGCAATTATTTAGCTAAGTGTCTCACTTTGTAAAGACGAAAAGTAGTGAATTTTATTGTTATTTCAATGTGTATTCATAACAAATCAGTGAACAGAGTTAGGTAAATATGCAAGGTAGGTTGCTGGCATAAAACACTAACCTACACACATCTATTTATAACATTACACTTCATAACAATTAAATCTGGTCTCCGTTATACCTGTGTTAGTCTCGAATGCACTTTTTATTTAAATGCATTCATATTAAAAAGTGCTATTCGCTCATATCTTATTTATAATTTATTCTTGATATGATTACCGGATTGCCACAAGCCCTAGTAATTTGTAGATTCTTTAGTTCATTAAAATACTCGTCCCAACACGCGGATATGCTTATGGTATATGGCAACCAACCTTCTTTCCGAGATGTACTTTTTTGGCATACATTGTGTAAAAATGCTTTATAAAATCGTTTTTTTATTATTGTAGCTACCGAAGCCAAACAAAAGGCGTGTGTTAAAATATTTGGCAGCTTTAGCAAAACCGTTTACGCGTTAAAAATATTATAAAAATGCAAAAGAAATGGTTTGGCTCCACGGGTTGACAACGATACTTAACGTCAACATCGGAAACATCGCAGTTGTATTATAATTATTTTGTACGTATAAAAACAGGTCAGAAATACATCTTTATATCATGGAGGGATGGCGTAATATGCCTTTAATTTCGGACTACGTCCAACGTCTTTGGAAGATAAAGTACGATATTGAATAGAAATTTCACCATTTCTTCCAAGAAAAGCCGGTGCCAATTTTAAAGCAAACTTTTAAAAGTCATCAAACTATCATCTTAAAAAAATTATCTAAACGACTGGACAACCAAAGAAAGGCTCCTTTTTCGAAGCTACACATGGCTACACTCACAATTTTACAAGTCTAAACTAGCAACATTGGCGCAATCAGCAGTTTGCCATTTTAAGTCTTGTAAAATCAACTTGCAGCTTCGAAACGGGCCACAATTCGAATGCCATCCATTCGCAAAGGATAACGTTGGTCACTGAAACTTCATCAACATCAGAGTCACTCCAATGATTGAAACATTTCCAATCATTTAAATATTCAAATATTTTAAATCATCACACCTCCATCGTCAAATGCGTATGTAATACTTTTAAAACACAGATCATATAGGAAGGCGATGTCGAAACGACTTAATAAATTAATCAGCATAAATTGGCAAATTGATCTAAAATCACAATACATTCGCTAATAAATTTTACTATCAATCAAATTCAGCGTCAGTAAGTACTCTGTGACATTACAATCCAATATATATGGGTCTAAAAATCCTTTTTGCAAGTGGCATTGAAGGAGGCAATCACATATTTCTGCTATTTCTTTGAGGTTTGTACTCAAGTAGACTTGCAAAGCTATAATTAAAAGTACACTATCATGTACAGTTAGTAGTACTAACCCTTTCGCCATTGACTTGATATGAAGTCGGTACATGCAGTGTAAAATGCACCTTTATTTTGACAAAATAAAGCTGATTGTTAAGTGACACTAGAGCTGCTTGCCGGTGAAAAGATTAACGTATAAAATGGCGACGGCAAAAACCTTTTTGGCGTCCATAGATATAACAACTTTCAGTTGTCGATGGTACCGACTGCGGCGATCAAATAGGTACAATAAATTCCCATCTAAATGATCACAGCATTAGCACTTAGTATTCATTATAGTATTAATTTAACCTGATTTCGTCTAGAAATTAGACCCGTATATATCGGAGTTTTCAGAGCACTCTTTCTTAACCTTTTCACAGCCTAGCCAGGCGATATAGTTAAGCTAATTTAAAACTTATGCCATTGCGTTAAGATTTCTCTAAGAGCGTTTCCATTCGGTCCGATATCGGTGTCGGACGGTATCCGATATTAGTGCTGTTACTAACCGACATCTCCGCGTCTGATGGTGCCGCCAACATAGTATAGTATCCATGTCGGATCCGATAATCAGGCAAGTGAAAGTGAAAGACAGGTACAGTGAAACTATTTAATTCCTGACCCACCGTAGAACGTTCTCGCTGTAAAAGTAACATCATTTTCCCTGTCAATAAATATAACGTCGCTATGATATTTACTTTGAGAGGGTACCACAGTGGGACAGGATTCAATTTGTCGATGGTACTTAATTTTACTTGCCCCGATATCGCACGACCGACGCCGGAATCGGATCCGACAATGCGGAAACGCTCGTCGGAATCGGTTGGCGTTGAAAAGGCTAATTAATTTTACTTGCCCCGATATCGCACGACCGACGCCGATATCGGATCCGATGCGGAAACGCTCGTCGGAATCGGTTGGCGTTGAAAAGGCTAATATAACATTTTACTTGCCCCGATATAGCACGACCGACGTCGACATCGGATCCGATAATGCGGAAACGCTCGTCGGACTCGGTTGGCGTTGAAAAAGTTAAATTCTAATTAATAGGTCCCGTGGCTAAATAGTACGGGTGTCGGTTCTGCATGAACCTGGCATCGTACCTCTGGTTCTTCTGGTAGAAGTCCCTGTTGTGATTAACTTTGTGCCTGTAATTCTGTGTTCTGCGGGTCTTGTCTTTGTCTGCGGGCTTGGCCGCTGGCTTGCTGGCTTCGGGCTTTACGTCGGCTTTCGCTGTTGACGGTTCGTTGGGTTTTTCCTGGAATTATGTTAATTTAAGTATTCAAAAATATACAAATGTATTTTACACGTCATTTAGGACTATTCATTATATTCGCACTATCAACCTCGTTGCGCAGCGAATTGATCTTTTCTCTTGTCCTCTGAGTGAATTCACAAGGATAACGCTTTTTGTATTATGTTACTGTTTTTGTCTTTGTTCTTTGTTTCTGTATTGTTTTGTACTGATTTGTGGTGTTCAATAAAAAGTATTTGTATTGTATTGTATGTTACATTTTATAAACAGTCGTTCGATTGGTTTTAGTAAAATTAATTAGTTAAGTAAATGTAGGTTATTAATATTTTATCGCATTAGGTTAAGAAAAATCTGTAATGGTAGAACAGTCATGGAAATAAATAAATAAATTAGTCCCGCAAGAAAACGAAACGTGTCCCACAACCTCAGGTGCCTTACACGAAAGATCGTGAATTAGCACACTAATGAACAAGTCACCTCTTTAGCATCGGCGGGTGCAGGCTTGGAGGCCTGCGGCGGGGCTTTGTCGGCCTCCGGAGGTGACTTAGGCGACGCCGGCTGCGGTTGAGGGTGCTTCTCGTTCTGAAACAACACATCCCTTTAACCGATCACAAAAAATGCGCGTGTTGGTCGCCATTTTGAATTTTGATTTAACGATCTAGTCATAAAAGGTGGCATCAAATTGACAATGAACATAAAATATTGACCTTGCTACTCCGCTACTCAACTTGAGTTGAATTAAAATGGACCTCCGCAAAGTAACGCTTGATTCAATAAAATTGACAATATTTAAAAAAAAAATAATGTCCATAAATCAAAAACCATTTCGAGAGAAAGGCTGGTTGAACACAAAAAAAATATTATTGGATATTATTGTAGTTACAATATTTTTTGGAAAAATTAGCAAAATGTGTAAAACGGGAAATGACGTCACATGGCTGGTCCAATAATGCCATTATAAAAAGCCTTATCTTCCGGGGTTCCGTTTGACGTTTACAACTTTCACAACACAACACTACAGACAGCTCACAGTTAATTAATTCGCACACCACGCGGCTTTGTTGCCATCGGGAACACTAGATAACTATTTGCCGGGCAATAATGATATTAATAATGATATGATGAATTTTCGTTTAAAATCATATTTTTTGTGAGGTAATTTAGTTTTAGTTTGTCAGCTCGTTTTGACGTTCATTGACATTGACAACTGCATTCACTGTCAACCTATTAACGCACAGCATTGGTCAGTCAATAAATGTAATTATTTCAACGTTTTTTTAAGTATACGAATTACGAAACACAGCAGTAATATTTCATCAAATGATTACTTTAGTTTTGAAAATGAATTTTAACCAGTGTCAGTCTTAATTATCGTTGTTGTTGTTCTTGTTGGTGGTGTTGTTGGATGTTGTGATCTGAGCGAGCGTGAGGTCGCAAGCTATTATCTTTAATTGGGAACTGCCGGTTGTTATGACTCACCACAGTGTTGGTGTTGTTGTTGTTGTTGTTGGTGTTGTTGTTGTGATCTAAGCGAGGGTGAGGTCGCAAGCCATTATCTTTAATTGGGAACTGCCGGTTGTTATAATATTAATAATATTTTATTTCCAGATTAATATCACCACAGTGTTGGTGTTGTTGTTGTGAGCGAAGGTGAGGTCGCAAGCCATTATATTGAATTGGGAACTGCCGGTTGTTATGACTCACCACAGTGTTGGTGTTGGTGTTGTTGTTGTTGTTGTGATCTAAGCGAAGGTGAGGTCGCAAGCCATTATCTTTAATTGGGAACTGCCGGTTGTTATGACTCACCACAGTGTTGGTGTTGTTGTTGTGATCTGAGCGAGGGTGAGGTCGCAAGCCATTATCTTGAATTGGGAACTGCCGGTTGTTATGACTCACCACAGTGTTGGTGTTGTTGTTGTGATCTGAGCGAGGGTGAAGTCGCAAGCCATTATCTTGAATTGGGAACTGCTGGTTGTTATGACTCACCACAGTGTTGGTGTTGTTGTTGTAATCTGAGCGAGGGTGAAGTCGCAAGCCATTATCTTGAATTGAGAACAGCCGGTTTTAATGACTCACGGCAGTGTTGTTGTTGTTGTGCTCGGGATGCGGCGCGAGCGCGACGGTGAGCGTGAGGTCGCACCACATGGCGCAGCGGGCGCGGCGCGCGCACACGCCCAGCTGCTTTAATGACTCACGGCAGTGTTGTTGTTGTTGTGCTCGGGATGCGGCGCGAGCGCGACGGTGAGCGTGAGGTCGCACCACATGGCGCAGCGGGCGCGGCGCGCGCACACGCCCAGCTGCTTTAATGACTCACGGCAGTGTTGTTGTTGTTGTGCTCGGGATGCGGCGCGAGCGCGACGGTGAGCGTGAGGTCGCACCACATGGCGCAGCGGGCGCGGCGCGCGCACACGCCCAGCTGCTTCACCGCCTCCGCCAGCTGCAGGATCGCTGGATACACATGCAATGCGTTAGTATTTAATTAAACGAGACATATTATTTTATCGCTTTAATATGAAAATAAAAGTCCATCACGATTAATTATTGCGTTAGACACATTAATACACTAAAAACGAAGTGCACTACAGACGCAAATTTGAAACTTTCATTCAATTTCTGTGAAATAATCGTAAAAAATCACCAAAAATACGACGTTGCCAGTTTAGTAGGAATGCACCGTCTTAATACCCTGACCTAAATATTCATTTTCGATACAAGCTTTTTGCCGACTGTACTTGCATCGTCATCCGTCCTACATATGTGTACCAAATTTCAAGTCAATCGGACCAGCCGTCGAAGAGTTCACTCCTGCGGGGACGGTTTAGGCTGGACTACCAGACTACCAGAATTCTACTACCAGGTCATTGTACTGTCATGTAACTCGCACAAGTATGCAAAATTTTAGCTCATACGGATGAATATATCTGCTTCAAAATCGAGTCGGAAGATTCCATCCGGGCAATCATACATACATACATTTTTTACATGCTTTTTATTAACTCGCAACGTATCTTACGCGTACGAAGTCGCGGGCAAAAGTCGGTATATATAAGGTACTAGCTGTCGCCAGCGACTTCGTCTGCAAAGAATTCGTTTATCGCTATCCCGCGGGAACTACGCAATTTTCCGGGATAAAAAGTAGCCTATGTGCTATTCCAGACTTTTCTCTATCTATCTGCCAAATTTCATCCAGATCCGTCGGGCCGTTCTGGCGTGATCGAGTAACAAACAAACATCCATACTGTCACACGTATAATATTAGTCAGATATAACTCACGGTCGGTGCGCATGTACCGCGGCTGCGCGAGCTCGCGGCGGCGCGCGGCCTGCACGGCGGCCACGGCGCTGCGCCACGACAGCATCGCGCTCTCCACCTCGCTGTGCGGCGCGCTAACAACAACAACATTAACGACACACCACACAACACAACATTATACACATAACTGGGCATTAACTCGTTAATCCGTTAATCGTTAATCAACGAAGTTAACATTTTGATTAACGGATTAACTTTTAAGTTAACTTTTAAAAATGTTAACGAACACGTTGACTTCCGTTAATATGCAGAAGTCCATTAATCGTTTATCCTATGCCTATTATTCACCGCACGGCACCGCGGCGCGGCGCGAAAAACAGGTTCAGACAAGTATGAAACGACAAGTGCCGGACGGCGCGTGAAATAAAAACAAAACTAAACTAAAACTAGATATATTCTGCCGGTGCGTGCGAGTGAGAAAACTGCGAAGAGATTTGTTTCGTTTGATCATTTCATTGCTTAGCGCAGAACTTAAGGCGAAGGGATAGGCAAATGACCTTGCCCGTTTGAGACATGGCAAGCAGTCCGATCAACGCGACATCTGTTAAATAATCGACGCGTGAACTCGATGCGAATGGGCGCGGGCTGATGGATTGAAATATTGCACTGTGATGTTAGTAGATGGCGCTTGTTTCAGTTTTCCGATTGCCTTACACAGACACAGCATAATGTTCAAATCAGATTTCGCAAAAATAATAAAAATTGAAACATTTCGGCATTCGTAACGTGGCCTTAAAGTCTTGTTACCTTGGGCTCTGTCTGCTCCGCAAGGAATAAAGACGTTATTTATGTATGTATGTATGTGATATTATACATGAGAAAGTTTGTGACGATGTGAGTGAGTGTGAAATGTTTGTTTCTTCTTTTTTTTTATGTGAATAGGAAGGTAAACGAGCAAGTGGGTCACCTGATGGTAAGCGATCACCACTGCCCATAGACACCCGCAACCCCGGAGGTATTGCAGATGCGTTGCCATGCCAACCTAGAGGACTTAGATGAAATGCCTCTGCATGAAATTTGGAACGAAGACAGTTGGTACCCTAGATTAAAACAGGCTACTTTTTATCACAGAAAATTGCAGTTTCCGCGGGATAGTGATGAACGTGACGTCAAAGGTGTCCAGAGTCTGTCTGGAGTCGCAACGTAAATTATTATTTCAGAATAAAGTAAAACTTGAACGTGTGCGGGAAAGGTACAGAATAAGGTGTAGTTTTTCCAATGATTATTTTCAAAACCGATATCTGAGGGTCCGAGAGGTCCCCAAACATAAATCCGTTATCAAAAATGAAAAAGATGGCCGCCATTTTGAATTCTTTAAGTTTTGAAACGATTATTTTCAAAATCGATATCTGAGGGTCCGAGTGGTCGTCAAACACAAATCTGCTATCGAAAATAAAAAAACTGACCGCCATTTTGAATTCTTTACTTTTTGAACCGATTGTTTTCAAATTCGATATCTGAGGATCCGAGTGGTCTTCAAACATGAATCCGTTTTTAAAAATGAAAAAAGTGGCCGCCATTTTAAAAACTTTTGTTTTTGGACCGATTGATTTCAAAATCGATATCTGACGATCCGAGTAATTCCCAAACACGTATCCGTTAGATAAAATGGAAAAAGTGACCGCCATTTTGAAATCTCTAGTTTTTGAACCGATTGTTTTCAAAATCGATATCTGAGGGTCCGAGTGATTCCCAAACACGTATCCGTTATATAAAATGGAAAAAGTGACCGCCATTTTGAAATCTCTAGTTTTTGAACCGATTGTTTTCAAAATCGATATCTGAGGGTCCGAGTGGTCCCCAACCATGAATCCGTTATCAAAAATGAAAAAAGTGGCCGCCATTTTGAAATCTTTAGTTTTTGGACCGATTGTTTTCAAAATCGATATCTGAGGGTCCGAGTGGTTGTCAATCACAAATCTGCTACCGATAATCGGTCCAAAAACAAAAGTTTTCAAAATGGCGGCCATTTTTTTCATTTTTAAAAACGGATTCATGTTTGGGGACCACTCGGACTCTCAGATATCGAATTTTAAAACAATCGGTTCAAAAAGTAAAGATTTCAAAATGGCGGTCACTTTTTCCATTTTATATAACGGATACGTGTTTGGGAACCACTCGGATCGTCAGATATCGATTTTGAAAATAATCGGCCCAAAACTTAAAGATTTCAAAATGGCGGCCACTTTTTTCATTTTTGATAACGGATTTATGTTTGGGGACCTCTCGGACTTTCAGATATCGGTTTTGAAAATAATCAGTCCAAAAACTAAAGATTTCAAAATGGCGGCCACTTTTGTCATTTTTGACAACGGATTCGTGTTTGGAGACAACTCGGATTCTCAGATATCGATTTTGAAATCAATCGGTCGGAAAACTAAAGATTTCAAAATGGCGGCCACTTTTTTCATTTTTGATAACGGATTTATGTTTGGGGACCTCTCGGACTCTCAGATATCGATTTTGAAAATAATCGGCCCAAAACTTAAAGATTTCAAAATGGCGGCCACTTTTTTCATTTTTGATAACGGATTTATGTTTGGGGACCTCTCGGACTCAGATATCGGTTTTGAAAATAATCAGTCCAAAAACTAAAGATTTCAAAATGGCGGCCACTTTTGTCATTTTTGACAACGGATTCGTGTTTGGAGACAACTCGGATTCTCAGATATCGATTTTGAAATCAATCGGTCGGAAAACTAAAGATTTCAAAATGGCGGCCAGTTTTTTCATTTTCTATAGCAAATTTGTGTTTCACGACCACTCGGACCCTCATATATCGATTTTGAAAATACTCGGTCCAAAACTTAAAGATTTCAAAATGGCGGCCACTTTTTTCATTTTTAAAAACGGATTCATGTTTGGGGACCTCTCGGACTCTCAGATATCGGTTTTGAAAATAATCGGTCCAAAAACTAAAGATTTCAAAATGGCGGCCACTTTTGTCATTTTTGACAACGGATACGTGTTTGGAGACAACTCGGATTCTCAGATATCAATTTTGAAATCAATCGGTCGGAAAACTAAAGATTTCAAAATGGCGGCCATTTTTTTCATTTTCGATAACGGATTTATGTTTGGGGACCTCTCGGACTCTCAGATATCGGTTTTGAAAATAATCGGTCCAAAAACTAAAGATTTCAAGATGGCGGCCACTTTTGTCATTTTTGACAACGGATTCATGTTTGGGGACCACTCGGATCCTCAGATATCGATTTTGAAAACAATTGGTCCAGAAAGTAAAGAATTCAAAATGGCGGCCAGTTTTTTCATTTTCGGTAGCAGATTTGTGATTGACAACCACTCGGACCCTCAGATATCGATTTTGAAAATAATCGGCCCAAAACTTAAAGATTTCAAAATGGCGGCCACTTTTTTCATTTTTGATAACGGATTTATGTTTGGGAACCTCTCGAACTCTCAGATATCGGTTTTGAAAATAATCAGTCCAAAAACTAAAGATTTCAAAATGGCGGCCACTTTTGTCATTTTTGACAACGGATACGTGTGTGGAGACAACTCGGATTCTCAGATATCAATTTTGAAAACAATTGGTCCAAAAAGTAAAGAATTCAAAATGGCGGCCAGGTTTTTCATTTTCAGTAGCAGATTTATTTTTGACGACCACTCGGACCCTCAGATATCGATTTTGAAAATAATCGGCCCAAAAAACAAAGATTTCAAAATGGCGGCCACTTTAATTTGACATTTTTGATAACGGATACGACACGTGTTTGGAGACAACTCAGATCCTCAGATATTGATTTTGAAATTAATCGGTCGAAAAACTAAAGATTTCAATATGGCGGTCTTTTTTATTTTGATAACGGATCCATGTTTGGGGACCACTTGGACCTTCAGATATCTTTTTTTTTTCTTTCTAATGATAGACATATACATACATTGGAGTACTACTTGCCTAAATATCAAAAATTTTCATGCAGTAATTCCAACCAAAATCCTATTTCCCATGCTTGTTCGCTAAACAGCAAGTAAGTATCAAACCAACCTGCCACTAAGTTCCCAAAAAACGGATTGAAAATAATCACTTTTAACTTAATATAGGTATTATACGTGCGAAGCGAACGAGTACGACTTTTTGAAGCACTGTTTCGCGCCTATTCTGTGACTCAAACAACATGCTTAGCCAAACCAATATGAAAAAACGCGAAGCGAATGTTGGCAACGTCGCGTCGCTTACGCACTGCCGCCACCGAGCGAACATGCAACGTTGCTTTTTCCTTATTTTTTTCATACGTCTTATCCAAATTATTTTTTTATTTATTTATCTATATATTTTTAATTTATTTTTATGAACATTTTTGGTTTTATCTTAATAATTTATTTCACTGTTTTATCTTTTTAACATTTTTTTGGTTTACGAATTTTTTTGTACATCGAAAAGCGCCTGATTGAATGTGCGGGCAAATATTGCGTTCGCCCTTTTCACAAGTTCAGGGCAGTACTACTCTCTAAAGCCTTATTTGTTGGCTAATTGAAGCAAACGCACCGTGGAATTTTAATTATGAGTTACTAGAGTAACCTCGTCGAGATTGGTAGCAAACAGATTTGTTTCACCCGAGCAAAAGTTGTACAAAATATTGTCGAGACTCTTAGAGCAAACGAATTTATGTAGTAACTACGACATTAAGGAATATGTTTTCGCCGGTGAATTCTAATTCAAGACATGTTTTATAGAATGTGCAGTTTTCAAAACTCCAAATTGTGTATTATCGCCATAAAACATGCACAAAAACAACCAATTTATGAGCTTTTGCCTATCCCTTCGCCTTAAACCAACAGGTTTTATAAGTTCACTAACGCAACGATATAAAAATGCAATTTCACATATATTAACAAATTAACGATTAACGTTAACTTGCGTTAATTCTTCCGAAATGTAGGTAACGCTTTAACGTTTAACGAAGCTAACTTTTTTTGTAGCGGATTAACGGTGCCCAGCTATGATTATACACTACACTATACACCGACCGCTTGCCTGAGCCCGCGCGGCTGCGGGGCGCGGAGTAAAGGCGGAACCACATTATTAACACGCGACGCGACCCGACGCAACGAATGTATGCGCGTGGCGTCGCGTCGGATGTTCATAGTGTGGTTCTGGTCATAGAAAATAATACAATTTGATTCGACTCAACACGCGTCGCGTTGCGTGTTAATAATGTGGAGCCTTAAGTCGGGGGCGGGGAGTGCGCCTGCCCCGCACAGGCCCCCCGCGCAAGCTACCCCGCGCCCCGCGCCTGTATGTCAAAAACTTAAGTATAATGACCTGTTGTATGCGTGAGTAGTGTGTGCGAATAGACAAATTGACGTACCGAATTAGAAAAATGACTTGTATACTGCATACCCGGGTCGTTTACTTTTTTGAAGTGAAAACTTCTTTAGCGATGTTGAGCGCTTTTTGGGATGGGTAAAAAATGTTAAACTCGTCAGGCGTAAGACGGAGGGAGAGTTTAAGTACCAGGATATCAGATCATCTGAGAGCTTATTTTGAAATACGAATGGATCGCGTTCGATTTTTGAAGTGTTTTTTTGTCGAGTCGTGGAGCAAAAGTACTAGAGCATCAACAAATTGTTAGAGGTCTGTCAATATAGATAATACGTACGTTTTTTTTGTAAGCGGCCAGTACGGTACGCCTCTCGAGCGTCATGGAGGTCACAACATTAAAATCTCATGTAAGCCTCTGTTTTCACTTCTGCCGGCACTCCCAGAGTGCTACCGGCTTTTTTTTAATTATAAACTGACCAGCTGACATTTACTTAAGTTTTCCACCTATTGGCGCGTTTACCCCGCCGGCGCGCTTGCCCCGACCGGCCCTGTTAGTAGCACTTACATCTCGGACAGATTCCTGACGTCCTCCTTCCAGGAGGCAGGGTCGAAGGCAGCCGGGTCCAGCCCGCCGGCGGGCAGGTTCTCTTGGCCGCGCTTCAGCACCGTGATCTTGGGGTCCTCCTTGTTGGGTTTCTTGTTCTGCGCCACGCACACGCTAGCTCTCAGAGTCTCCATTTTACCCATGAGTGTAAGTACCTGAAACAAATGGTGTAGTCATCATCGTCAGCCTGAAGACGTCCACTGTTGTAGACCTTAGAACACCATAATGAACAACTCGCCACGCATCCACCGGTTTCCCGCAACTTTCACTATAGTGTATTGAGTTGGATCGAAACTCGATAGTTAGTACTTTCCGCACTCTATAGCACATTCACAGCGTAGCAAGAAAACACAGCTATCTCCGACGCTAATCGTCATTAACGTAATCATTACATAATCATTATTAATTATTATTTTTATCATTATTCTTTGACATTTAATTTTAAGTGATGATGTAATTTTATATTAAATGATGATCAAATAAACATAAAACATTTTGTAACGATTTATTTAGCTGTTGTTTTATGTTTTTAACTACTTTTGTGACTGTCACAAATAAACTTTTTCTTTATTTAATCGCGCCTAAGCCTGCTTCCGCTACCGCTAACGCTAGAACACAAGCAGACCTCACCTTAGTGTGTTCCCGAAGCATATCTACAGTCAGCCTGTCCACTCTGGTAGGACAAGGCGGCAAACGCGGCACCGGTATACTGTTGGACGAAGACACAGCCCTCCCCGGATAGGCTAGGGCCAATCGCGCTTCTGTCCGCTTCCGCTCCCGCTCAAGCTGTCGCCACTGCTCGTAGCAAGCGTCTAAACGAGCGTGGAGTATACCCGACGACGTCGCTGCGCCTCTGAAAAATATTATGACACAAGGGTGAAAAAAGCGCATTGTCGCCCTAGAGTAGTAATGTTCTCAAATGTGTCTCGACATGATAGGAGACGGCAGTGAAAGAACAAGGGTTTAGCGTCAGAATCGGCAATCAAGTTATTTGGTGATGTGATGATGATGACTCATGATGATATTATAAGGGTAGATCAACTTTTTCTTGTTTTTTGTGTTGTTATTCTTGTTTTTTATTGTTGGTGTATTGTTGTTGTTGTTGTTGTGTTTTTCTATGGTTACGTTTTCCTCGGTCACTCTTTAAACCGTCAATTTATTGGTTTAAAATTTGCCAAACACGTATTTTTTGCAGTAGTAAAGCCTCTTCTAAAATTGGTCATCTACCAAGCATGTTGGTATAATGTCACACAATATTTCTTCTAACAAACTGTTCTACTTCTGTCCTCTCCCTGACAGGACAGAATAATGAGAAATAGTTGATCCACATTGAAAAGTCTATCCCATTATTCATAAACGCTCTATAGGCTTCTGCTAACTTAGCAATCGTTTGTCTTTATCTGTGAAAGGTAAATGTCAAAGTGACAGATGAGGACAAACGATTGCTTAATTAGCAGATGCCTACAGAGCGTTTATGACTAAGGGGGTATTTTATAACGTCACTTGCACCAACCTAACGTTCCTCATAGCGTAGAAAGGTGCTAGTAGAGGCATGTCCATCATGGGAGATTGCAACACTGGCGGCGGGACCGGCGGACTGGGCCCCAACAACGCTCCCAAGCCTGCAACAAATTTAAATTTTATAATGCCCGGCAAACTTTAAGTCTCCCCCAAACTCGTCCATCAATCCCTTACTTCACGGCCTGTGCAGTAATGTACTATTAACTCGTCTAAAATGTAATTTGAGCTGTAATTTTGCAGCGTTCAACTTCAATTCAATTTTTAGCGTTAAATCAGATTTTGGTAAAGAAAGAACAAAAGATACGCACCAAGATTGAAAGGCGTATTCTCATGTAGAAAAGACACGTCGACATTCAACTGGTTCGGTGGAGGCCGGTTCCTCATGAGCAGACTCATTTGACGCGCCAACTCCTGCTGCCTCATCATGGCTTGCTGTCCATTCTGACCGTCGAAATTACCCCGCTGTTCAATATTACCCCGCTGTTCCATATTACCCTGAAAATTTTCCCGTGCCATCATCTGGTTCTGCCTTTGCATGAAATCGTTCTGATGAAACCCGTTAGGCTTGAAATTGGGGGGTGCATTCTGAAAATCAAAGTTAGGAGGCGGACGCTCCATATGTTTCATCATCTCGTTCAAATAGAAGTTGTTCTCCCCGTTAAACTTTGGGGGCTGCTGGAAGTTTCTGTTAAAATGCATCTTGTTCCTATCGTCCTGCATTTTGAAGTCTTCGTTCTGGTAATGGTTATCCATGGGCATTTTGAAGTCCATAGGCATGTCTTGCGAGCGTTCTAAAGATATGTTCAACTGGTTGAGGTATGTTAACAAATCCGCTGGTTCCGTCTGTTCTTTGGAGAAATTATCGAACTTCGGATACCTCTGATAGTCAAAGTTATTGAAGTTACCGTCTAGATTTAAGCTGTTCGGTCTATTGAAATTGTTGAACATGTTCGTTTCTGGTAAAGAGTTTCTCTGGTTCGGCTCGAAGAAATTATAGTCATATTTGTTTGGGCTTGCAAACTGAGCGCCTCCGATCTCTTGAGCGGCTAGCCTTAGCAAGTTGAGTTGTTCTTGAGTGACTTCTGAGTCCCCCACAGGCTCCATGAGTAAGTGGTCATCGGGGTAGTTGAGGAAGCCATTACCGAAGCCATTTTGAGTTTGTGCGTTGAAGTTGAAGCCGTTCTGTTCGTTGTTGGTGTTTTGGCCGTAGTTGTATGGGTCTTGGAAGTTGTATGTAGGTGGTATGAATGAGGTTCCTGGGTCGTTTTTAGGGTACTGAGTGTTTTGTGAGCTTAGTGCTTTTTCCGGTGGTTGTATAGAGCTGTAGATAAATAAGTAAATAGTTAACATATTGTTCTATAGACTGTGATAATTGACAACATTTCATATTTCTGAGCCTATAATTTTAATGGTTCTCTGTATTTTGTTTGAAAAGATGAACGTGCTGGCAGTTTAATTTTTTCGCTAGGGTTTGTATTTAATTTATAATTAATTTATTAATTTTTGCTTATTCTAAAAGGGCGTAACTCCGAAACTATCACAGAATAGACACTTATCCTTTTGTCTTTTCTGTATAGAAAAAAAACTGACGTCAATTTCAAATTGACAATGTCAGGCCTTATTCTCCGATATTCGATTTTCGAGGTTCGCTTCGTGCTGTTCCGCTCATACTAATATGGTCATTAACCCGAGAGTGAGAGAGAAGGTATGCAACGAACTTCAAAAATAGAATTACAGAGTTGCCCCCCTTGTACTTTGAAGTTGTCAAATACAAAATTATGGTCGCTTACTTTTTCTCGTGAAAAAGGTAAAGGCATTTCACCTATCCTAAATTATATAAACATATTGCAGTGATCAAGAGGCAAAATGCTTTCGAACCATATATACATTTTCAGGTGTTATAAAAATGAAATGTTGTCAATTGTTTTAATTTATGGTACTTTACTGCCAGAGAATCTGAGGCCGTCCCAAGAGACAACCATGGCCCTATTTTATAAAGCTACAATTTACAAGCGGAAGTCTCTATCTAACACATAGAGTCAGAAAGAGACTGCCGCTTGTAAATAGCAACTTGTAGCTTTCTAAAATAGGGCCCATGAGGCTGGCATAGTCACTCAGGTACACTCAAGCTTCGTAGAAATGTTTGATTAAAAAAATATATGGTTGTGACAGTAAAACATACCTGCTCGCTTCTGAGGGTCCAGTCTCATCGAGAATCTTTGTGATGAGATCGCGGACCATTGAGTTTTCTTCCATAATGCGTTCCGACTGTAATGTAAAGAATAATATAGAATTTATTTAAGACAGTGTTGATGTATACTTAAGACTATTTCTCAATGTTCTGAGATAAAAAGTGCCTCTCTCATGCTAGCACTACAGGGTCAAAAAATATAAATGACATATTTTGGATTACACTAGAATGAGTTAGTAAACAATATATCGATCTATATCGCCCCATCTAGGGCATGCACCCGGTTCTACCCGGTTCTGAAATACCCGGGTATACCCGGTTCTGTCAAGGTATGTGTAGAACCGGTTCTGTAAGGAGAATACCCGGTTCCCCCGGTTCTTAAAAAAATGTTTAATTTCAGATTTTAATGGCTAACAGGACTTGCGAACATGGGCTTTAAGCAGGGTTTTAGTGGGAGACACGCCACCCAAACGGAGCAAACCTGCAAAGGACCTTCCTGATGGCCAACGGGACTTGTTAACAGGGGCTTTAAGCAGTGTTCTAGTGGGAGACACGCCACCCAAAGGAGGCAAACCTGCAAAGGACCTTCCTGATGGCCGACGGAACTCTTGAACCCTTGCTTTAAGCAGGGTTTTAGTGGGAGACACGCCACCCAAACGGAGCAAACCTGCAAAGGACCTTCCTGATGGCCAACGGGACTTGTTAACAGGGGCTTTAAGCAGTGTTCTAGTGGGAGACACGCCACCCAAAGGAGGCAAACCTGCAAAGGACCTTCCTGATGGCCAACGGGACTAACAAGAGCTTGAAGCAGGGTTCTAGTGGGAGACACGGCATCCAAAGGAGGTAAACCTGCAAAAGACCTTCCTGATGGCCAACGGAACTCTTGAACCCTTGTTCAAAGCCCTTGCTTTAAGCAGGGTTTTAGTGGGAGACACGCCACCCAAAGGAGGCAAACCTGCAAAGGACCTTCCTGATGGCCAACGGGACTTGTGAACAAGAGCTTGAAGCAGGGTTTTAGTGGGAAACACGGCACCCAAAGGAGGTAAACCTGCAAAGGACCTTCCTGATGGCCAACGGAACTCTTGAACCCTTGTTCAAAGCCCTTGCTTTAAGCAGGGTTTTAGTGGGAGACACGCCACCCAAAGGAGACAAACCTGCAAAGGATCTTTCTGATTGCCAACGGGACTTGTGAACAAGGGCTTTAAGCAGGGTTCTAGTGGGAGACACGCCACCCACAGGAGGCAAACCTGCAAAGGACCTTCCTGACGGCCAACGGAACTTGTGAACAAGGGCTTTAAGCAGGGTTTTAGTGGGAGACACGCCGCCCAAAGGATGCAAACCTGAAAAGGACCTTCCTGGTGGCCAACGGGACTTGTGAACAAGGGCTTTAAGCAGGGTTTTAGTGGGAGACACGCCACCCAAAGGAGGCAAACCTGCAAAGGACCTTCCTGACGGCCAACGGAACTTGTGAACAAGGGCTTTAAGCAGGGTTTTAGTGGGAGACACGCCGCTTAAAGGAGGCAAACCTGCAAAGGACCTTCCTGGTGGCCAACGGGACTTGTGAACAAGGGCTTTAAGCAGGGTTTTAGTGGGAGACACGCCACCCAAAGGATGCAAACCTGAAAAGGACCTTCCTGGTGGCCAACGGGACTTGTGGACAAGGGCTTTAAGCAGGGTTTTAGTGGGAAACACGGCACCCAAAGGAGGTAAACCTGCAAAGGACCTTCCTGATGGCCAACGGAACTCTTGAACCCTTGTTCAAAGCCCTTGCTTTAAGCAGGGTTTTAGTGGGAGACACGCCACCCAAAGGAGACAAACCTGCAAAGGATCTTCCTGATTGCCAACGGGACTTGTGAACAAGGGCTTTAAGCAGGGTTCTAGTGGGAGACACGCCACCCACAGGAGGCAAACCTGCAAAGGACCTTCCTGACGGCCAACGGAACTTGTGAACAAGGGCTTTAAGCAGGGTTTTAGTGGGAGACACGCCGCCCAAAGGATGCAAACCTGAAAAGGACCTTCCTGGTGGCCAACGGGACTTGTGAACAAGGGCTTTAAGCAGGGTTTTAGTGGGAGACACGCCACCCAAAGGAGGCAAACCTGCAAAGGACCTTCCTGACGGCCAACGGAACTTGTGAACAAGGGCTTTAAGCAGGGTTTTAGTGGGAGACACGCCGCTTAAAGGAGGCAAACCTGCAAATGACCTTCCTGGTGGCCAACGGGACTTGTGAACAAGGGCTTTAAGCAGGGTTTTAGTGGGAGACACGCCACCCAAAGGATGCAAACCTGAAAAGGACCTTCCTGGTGGCCAACGGGACTTGTGGACAAGGGCTTTAAGCAGGGTTTTAGTGGGAGACACGCCACCCAAAGGGGGAAAACCTGCAAAGGACCTTCCTGATGGCCAACGGGACTTGTCAACGAAGGCTTACAGCCATATTAATGATTAACTAAATCATTTTATTTTATATTTTTGGGATAATTATTCACCCCATCAAATTCTTTTCTATTCAAAAATCAAAAAAATCGAAATCAAAATCATTTATTTGCATTGAATGGGTATTTTTTCTGATAATCAATAAAAAAAATAACTGTATCAACTGGAACCGGGGGAACTAATTGCCTTCCAGAACCGGGTATAAAAAATGTGGAACCGGACCCGGTTCTGCATGCCCTAGCCCCATCCCTGGGAAAAAAATAAATAAAAATATTAAGGCGCCATCTTTGGACAAACGCCTGAACTACTTCAACATTCACCTAGCTTTGGCAGTACAATAATACATACAATGTTCGTATGGCATGTTACAACAAAATAAGACCATTTTAATTTCAGTTTCAGAGTGTAATGTATAATGTAAGTGAAGAAAATGAGAAAAATTGAAATGTGGGTGCACCCTAAAGGTGATATCAGATTGTTCACTCGAGTGACTGTTCTTACGAGTGAATGCTGCCGAATGAAAATATCCAACATTGTTTAATCAATTCACTGATGAAATTCATTGGTACTTTTCTATCACTCGGCGTTCAGACGTGTCACTGCGTGAAAGATGCAAAATGAAATAAGAAAATGAACAAAAAATGAACCGTCTGATATCACCTTAAGGTGCAAAGTATTTATAAACGGCGTCCGTCGTGTTTTCTCCTATTCTTATAACTCCATATTTTCATTTCTGAGCTTGGGATGAATAGATATGTGCAGAATGACCTATTCAAACATAATTAATTACTAACATTCAGGGGCTAATTACGCAAAACATTTTAATATGCCCCATTGGACAATAAATTAGTAAAGTTATTGTTCATAAGCTTTTTTTTAATTTCTGTCGGTTTAAAATCTTGCAAGTTAATTTGAAACACATAGAAGATAAATTATAATTTTGAGACAGCTTAGGCTTTCCGTTATCTCTATTTAGTATAGCCTCTGTGATTAAAACAAATTTTGTTGTAAATTTTGTTGTTTTGTTGTTTTGTTGATGGCCATTGAAGCGTTGGCAGACCCAGAAAAAGGTGGCGGGATGACTTGGACGCATATCAAGTAGAGTGGCAGGAGTATGCCCTCGACCGGGACGAGTGGCGGAAAAAAGGGGAGGCCTTTGCCCAGCAGTGGGACACTCAATTAGGCTAATATAATAATAATAATAATTGTTGTAAATGGTATTGTCAAATTTTTGTCTGCTATTTCAAGGATATCATTATTTTGCTAACTTTACTGTCCAAATAGACTTAAAAGTAAAAGTGAAAAGGTTCTATTTTTAGTTTAAAACTAGCTGTTGCGTGTGACTTCATCTAAAGAATTAATTTATCTATCCTACAGGATAAAAAGTAGCCCATGTGTTATTCCAGACCATAATCTATCTCTATGCCAAGTTTCATCTAGATCTGTTCTAACATGAAAGAGTAACAAACATAGATATATTCATACATATACATCCTCACAAACTTTCCAATGTATAATATTTGTAGGATCTAGTTAACACTGTCACCACAATATGAGAAGAAAAAACAATTCATTACTATGCATCAGAATAATGACTCCATTGCAGTTTTAATCATGAAAGAGATAACAATGTTATCAAACATATTATTTGGAATTAGTTTGATAATAAACAGCTGATAATTTAACTACATTAAAAAACAACTTTCCGAGTATCGTAAATGCTAATTCAGGGGTTTCCAAGCTTCATTGAGCTCACGCCTACGAGCCCAAATCAATTATGCTCAGATATCTGCCATACATTATCTTTAGACCACCCACTTAAATGAGCCTTGCCTGCGCAGCACAACGGCGCGGGGTAGGACGACCGCGGGGACCGCTCTCGGTGCGGGTGGGTAGTGGCCCTGCCGCCCGCACCCCTCTCGGTCCCCGCGGTCGTCCCACCCCGCGCGTCTGAACCGCGCGGGCGAGGATTTATTTAAGCAGTCAATCTATACACTCATATTTTCCTTCCCAAGGGTATTGAAATAAATGATAAGGGTGACATTGTAAATACTGGAAATCCCTGACATAGTTGCTCAATTGCTGTCAGAAAAATAGCTTGTGATTGTGACTTCATCCCCATAGCTAATCTCCCTATCCCATGGGAATTTTAGGCAGTCCACTAGTCCCCGTTTACATCAAAAATGGAACCTCTGTGCAAAATTTTAGCTTTATAAGGGTGGGTGGGAGTTGATGAGTCAATCAGTTAGTAAACTAACATTTCTCTTTATTTGTAAATTTTGGTTAGTTGATAATGCATTAAAGGAAAATAATAAATGTAATTTCTTAGTAACTTATGATGTCCTTACTAAATAATAATCAAGTAGGTACCTAACTGTTTAAGAATTGTATTAAGACAAGTAGCTGTAATTAATTAGGTACTATTTCTGAAAATAACTTTCATTGTTTATTTCACTGTTTTGTAAATCTACATACTTTTAGACAAATCATGTCTTTGATATTTATAATAAATAATTTATGTTAAGTATTCAAACATCATAACTGCATATTTTAAGGTGATAGATAACTATAACAGGAAAATGAATGTGATTATTTCAAACAAGTGACATTTTTAGCACACAATATCATATGAAGTACATGTTTAACATCTGAACCTCGATTCCTCACCTTAGATCAAGGTAAAATGATCTAAAAGAAAGTACAACCTTAGCTGAAGATATTATGAAATAAGTACTCTTATGAATCTGGTATAATTCTCACGCAAATAAAAACAGACTTAGGTAATATGAGAGTAATGCTCACTATTCTATTATGTGTTGGATTATTGGCATTGCCCCGTTATTTTGTCCTCTAACGTACAAACTACATAATTCTAAAAATATTATGTGCATTCTTTACTTGTCATCTTTCACCTAGACGAAATATTGCGACGAGTTACGAGGCAACAATCACTACACCCAAGTCGTAAATACCATTAAACACTTGCAGTTATCAACTTAATTGATCAAAACATGTATTTTATAACAAAAACTAGCAGTTTTCCCGGATTGTGGGTCAGATTGACAGCTCAATTTGGACATGTTTAACACCCACGAAATGGTCACTTTACAAAACACATCACCACTTACCTGATCCGTTTCATTTTCGACGGCTTTATACGCATTACTTATGTGACATAAATCACTGAAGGCCATTTAAATTAAAAATTATTTCTTGCCACGGCACATACGAGCTGCTAAGCCATTTTTTTCATTGACCTACATGTGTATAAATACGTACGTATACGTATTGCTCACTGAATAGTGTTGCTGTCACACGGCCAACTTCGCGCGGACTTGTTTTGGTTCTTGATAAACAGGTAAACACGGATTTATTGCTTTTGTGAAAGTAAAAATCTATTATTTTGCTATCTTATAGTGGTTTAACAATTTCTTAAAATTTTATGGACTCTGTGAAATTCCCGCGCTTTCAATGTTGATACTTTTCTTGTTATTTTTTTTTATTTTAGGTGTGTCGAAAATTTAATCAATGGCCATTATGTTATTCCAATATAATATTTTGGATCACAGAACGATCTGGTAGAAATTGAATACAGAATAACTTCTATACAATTTTTTCTATTTATGTCCTTAAAATGGAGTCATTGTTAAATTAAATAATTGAAAGTACACGAGGGTCGAGGACCGAACTTTCAAAAAATCATAACTTGGTAATTTCTACTCCTATTATGGCAACCCTTTGCCCAAAGAAGTTTTTTATTCTGAAAATATTTACGTTAAGCTGATACGTAATTTCATCACAACTATTTGTAAAGAATTAAAAAGCACAATATTTTTTATAGAAAACAATGATTAGCCTTGCAGTTACTTCTAATTTAATCTCAAACATCATGACATGTATAACATGATGACACAGTTTAAAAATGACACTAAGTAGAAAAAACGCCTTAAGGTTTTGATTACATTGCCATCTATTATTGGCTTGAGAAACCTCTTACGAATCAACTCGCATTAGCCCGCGCGATTGTCGTGACAGATGATGTTTTTACACGGACAGTTAGTGAATAAACTTATCAATAGATGTCGCTGTTGACCACTTCAGCGCGTTTTGTACTTTACCTACGAGGTATAATAAAATTAACCAAAAACTTACAAAGATTGCTCAGCTTCTAGTGTAAAATATAAAATCTATTCCCCCGTACACTCGCTCACCAAAATCGTATCCGGTTAAAATCCTACAGCGTCGTCGTCATCATCATCATCTCCAGCCTAAATACATACCACTGCATGAAGCCTATTTATCAAACATCATTGAATTGCTTCGCACGCGTAACTATGCAGATTGCCTCGTGATTTTTGTCATAGACCGAAAAACTCATGGTCAATTTCAAATATGTTATTTTATTTCGTAGATGAATTCGAAAAATGTCAGAGGGTAGAGCCCTGGTTCGAAGGGGCTCTACGGTCGACATTAGGTCAACCACAAGGCTACCACAAAAGGGCGTCGTTAGGGAGATGTTGCAACCCCCCTCCTCCTTGGCCTTTACTTTTTGACAATGTAGACATTCAAGTCAAGGTCAAGTGCCGCCATACTGTTTGACCTACCGATAGACGCCACTACTTCTACTAGCCCCACAACCTTTGGTCATCGGCTGGCTACCACAGGCAAAGATTTTTAGCTCCGGAAAGACGGGTGCTATACTTATTACGAGCAAGTTTGACAGCAATGTACGCGTGTCTGTCTGTGGCACCGTAGCTCCTAAACGGGTGGACCAATTTGGATGGGTTTTTTTAATTTTTAAAAGCAGGTTTTCAGCGGTAGTTCCAGTTCCTAAACATGGCCGTGTTATCAAAGGCGTGTCAAGGCAAGCTTTTGAAATTTTCGCTTTCCTTTTTTGTGTTGGGCTTTTCGCTTTTGTTGTTCATCATTAAACTTTATCACACGAAAAAGACATTACAATAATCAGTCTCTGCCTAATCGGTTTATCGGCTGCACTCTCGTTGCGTACACACGAGTGCACCCGCAATAATTACAGCGCGCAGCGAAGTGTCAAATCCCTTTGTGCAGGCGGGTGACGCAGTGTGGCCAGTGTAACTACCTTAATTGTTGGGTAGTGGGTAGTTATGCACCGAGTCTGGTAAATGGTAAATGCAACTATAATGATTTAGATAGTGCCGGTGTGAATATGATACTGATTAAATAAAATGTCTTGTAATAATTGACACTAATTCCAATAGTCCCAAACTAAAAAAAAACCAAAGGCTTATACTATTTGGCAACTAGATAAATTAATTAAAAGGCAATATGCAAAACTAGAGAGCAAAACATTGGGTATTTTACCGACACATTAAAACATTTGCCCTGACCGGATATCGAACCCGAGAACTCAGGCTTCGTGTAGTCGTTCTCTGACCACTCTATGCTTTGGTCGTCCGGTTGTAATAATTATAATGCTTAACTTTATGCCCTCAGCATGAAATAATAAAATATGATAATTTATTGGTTTGCAATAGCTTAAGCCTATTGTTTGAAAAAAAAAACAAATCAAAACTAAACCAAACCATAGAAATTCTCGCCAAAACAGACGTCATTTTTCCCGCCAACCTCTGCGGCCGACGGCACCCCGCCGCGTTCATTGTCAATTTATTCAATTTAGAACGGGTGCGTTCGCGATTTAAATAAGCAATGCCGTTGACGTCTTGTTAGTGAATTACCTGCTCAAATTATTTGAAATTGGAATACACGTCGCTGGAGACTTTTAATTGGCTCCAGCCGGTGCCATTGAAATTGGTCAAGTGCGAGTTGTGCCCATAAAATCACTAATATTATAAAAACAAAAGCGAGTTACGTTCTATTTCACTCTCCAGAGAAGTCAAAAATGGTTAGAAAATTAGAGACAGGTTATGGGCCCGAAAGCGAAAGCAACTTTTTTTTCTTAAAACGCTAAGACAAGTGAGCGAAACCTACGCAGACGAAGTTGCTACTAATTACTTATAATATAGATATCTCATGGAAGCCTTCAACAACTGGAAATAGCAGATGCGTTGCGAACGAAAGGCTAAATGGATTTTTTTCCATATTTTTATCCATACTTTAGTTTATTCTTATTTATGTATCTACTTAAAATAATTTAGTGCCATATTAGTTCTAGCAATAACATAACATAAAATATACTAACTGTTGCCCGCAATCTTGTTCGCATCCCGTCGGAACATTATTATTATCCAGGTATAAAAAGTAGTGCTTTTTTTATATGGAAAGAGGGAGGAAAACAAGCAAGGGGTTCACCTGATGGTAAGCGACCACCGCCACACATGACCATGAGTATTTAGTTATGTAATTAATGACAAATCATAGGAGCAAAGAAAAAACATAGAATGGACCAAATGCTTGTCTTCCCGCGCAGATGGTAAAAGCCCATCGAGGGAATGGGCGAAAATCTTAGTAATCGTGTTATAGGCGATGCGGCTAGCAAGCCATCACTATTTTAATTTCCCTTTCCACCTATACGCCTACAGTCATGCTAAACGTGGCCTTGAAGTCCTGTTACCTTAGCCTATGTCTACCCCGTATGGGATAAAGACGTGATTTATGTATGCAATTAATGATAATTATAGGATACTTATACGGTTCACTCATTTATTTTTAGGTAGTCGTTGTATGCCCGATAGGTTTCGAACTGATCCGTGGTCGTCCTCAAGGCCAGCTCGAATAGAAAACCAATTAGAAACTAGAGTGAGTGATACATAGGTGCGTATCCTATTTTAACAATTACATCTATCTCTCACAGAACTTTAAAGCAGTAAATCCTTTTTTACAATTAGATAACTACTTAATTCGGAATGTTTTTGATATTTCTGGGAATTGTCAATGGGCCTGGCTAGTTGGTTAAGTTATTAAAAATTAACTCTTTAATGACCATGACTACCAAGGATTGGATCCAGTACCTACTATTTTAATATACAAAAAATCTTTTGACAAAAAGTTTTGTTTTTCATTTGTTTATTTCGAATAATCGTTTTATTTTTTAACAACATAATTTACAAACTACTTATATAATAATAACACTTCTTTCTTAAACGAACCAAAAACTAGTCGCCGTAACCAAAAACCGACCTTAAAAAAAACAAAAGAAACTTCAAATAAAGAAATCGAACGCGATTGAATCAAGAGTCCGTCGGCCGTGCGTAAGAGCGGGATGTCCATACGTGATCTTTGGCGCGGGAGAGCGAGATAGCCATAGCGTTAATCCTATTGGCTTATACCGGGCGACGTTTGCCACGATTGGTCGTCGTGGTTTATTGAACTGTCACTGAGTTAAGGGGGCGAGCGGTAATTCGGGGGCAAATGCCCCCCTAAAAGGGTGTAGGGAGGGGGTGGAAAGCCGTTTCACAGAATGGAGTTTGGCGATTGACTTGTGGGTAGTTTTTAGGGGTCCCTCGAATATTCGGATGGTTTTCCTTAAAGGTTAAGTTCGCCCAGGATTGAAATTAAAGTTGTTTTTGTTACAGTTAGGTACAACCTGTGTTTAGAACTTTGATAGGTTCATTGGTATAATATCTGAAGATTGTTGATTTGCAATAATATTTTTTTTTATTTAATATCAAAAATGTTTAATAAAATGTATAGGTACTTAGACAACCTACACAGTAGCAAGAGCAAGGTACCTACTAATTTTTTTTTTCATTAAAATGGATCTCCGCAATGCTGCTATTCAGACATTTGTCTATACTAATATTATAAGGAGGACAGATTTGTATTTGTGTGTGTGTGTATGTTTGTAATGAATAAACTTGAAAATTACTGAGCCGATTTCAAAAATTCTTTTACCATTGGAAAGCTACATTCACCCTGAGTGACATAGGCTATATTTTTTAATTCTAGGCGGACGAAGTCGGGGGCAACAGCCAGTATTCAATAAAACTCAGTTATCATGAAACCATCAGGCATCAGGCATTTCATCTACGTCCTCTAGGTTGGCAACGCATCTGCAATCCCTCCGGGGTTGCGGGTGTCTATGGGCAGTGGTGATCGTTTACCATCAGGTGACCCACTTGCTCGTTTGCCTTCCTATTCACATAAAAAAAAATCTTGATAATTAAAATAGTCATTGTCAAAACTTACTCGTAAAAATATTGTTTTAGTTTTTTTTATGATATAGTGTGGAAAACAAACAGGTGAGCTACACCAGTACACTACCACTACCACCATGGACACCCGCGACACCAAAGGATTACTTAAACAGCACAGCACAACAACTGGCGCCACCAATTTTTTCCGGACCGACACAACTTATAGATATACAAAAACAAGCCTCTTTTCTTAAAGAGCCGGCAACACATCCGTAACCCTCCCACGTCAGTGTCCAAGGGCGGCGGTAATTGCTTTCCGTCAGGTGTCCCGCATGCTCGTTGTCCCCTTATGAAAAAACGATTACTATCTTTGATCGCTTCCATCATTTTACTGATTTATCCTGCCGTCAAGCAGCGGAGCTTGCGCTGCTGTGTTTCGACGTGGAAATTAAGACTCGTGAAATTACCTACTGGCACATTTGCAACTATCTGTGTTACGGGTGTCCAGTACTTTAGTACTATTACTTATTCTGTGCCATGGGTGAGAGTAACTATAAGTATGAGATTGTATAAGAATAAGAATAAGAATAAGAATAATCTAAAGATAAGTATACTTATTGTATTTTATGGCAATACCAAAAAACCTAAGCGGAACCTTCTCAACAAATAAAATTTTTCGTCTGGCAACACTGTAACACCCCAAATGTAATCGATAAAACGAAACTAAAACGAAAACTATCGGAAAAGAAATAAACCGTTATTCATAAGTGCTACGCGTTTTATTTCAGTGCTACGACGTAGCGGCGTAGCGGTTTGAAACCTTGCTCGTAGAAGATCCGTAGCAAGCGTTGGATTTTCTTGGTGTTACCGATTCTAAGGTTCGATGTTTCAAAGTTAATATTAAACAAGATGTTTTATAATAAAATTTTATTGTTCCAAAATATTTTATCACGATTAAAACAATTTAGTAAACTCTTAAACACAAAAAACACTGCTGGTTATTCGGGTTTGTGTTGCGCTCTCACTCACTCTTATGGGCTTGATGTGTGAATCGGCCGAGCGAGGGAGACAGCAAGACTAACCTGAATGGCATTCTAAGAGCTCACGGATTGGCTCCTATTTCACCAAGTCGACAATTGTCGGCGATAAGTGACAATTCAAAATGCAATGCGTCTTCAATTTGAAGCCAACCGGCGTAGATTCTTGTCGAGTTTGTAATGTAAGCAGAATTGTCACTTGTCAGCGACAATTGTCGCATTGGTGATATAGGGGCCTGGGCCTCATTTCATAAACCTCGACAAGTTGACAATTTGACGACATATGTTGGATTGTCACTATATACCCGTTTCATAAAACTTGACATTTTTAGTATTGTAGACAGGAACACAGTGGTAATTATCGCTTTTTCTTAGGGTATTTCATAAAACCTAAAAATTGATGTTTAGGTTTTATGAGTTTATGTATTATATTCGGTAAAGTTATGTATTGTGGCTCTCAGTGTTTGCAATTTTAAACTCACTCGTCCATCCCTAATGTAATACTCCTTTCATCCACTCAAAGGTTGACTGGAAGAGATCCCTTAAAGGGATAAGTCCGCCTTTGTGCATGTATCTCATTGTTTGTCAATTGTATTTGTCTTGTTTATTTTGCACAATAAAGAGTTTACATACATACATACAAAACCTTTTTCTGACAAATTATTGCACTAAATTCTTGTTGGTGACAGATAAATCTTTGTCGTATTGAATTGTCGGTGATAGGTCAATTGAATGATTATTTTAAATAACTACCCTCAAATAACGTTTACTAACACTGATATTCAGTCTGAGGTAAACATGGCGGATAAGAACAAGATTGTATTTTAAATTTAATTTACAAATATCATGAAATATTGATATTGCGAACCAGTACCCATCCAATGTAACGCACTTTACTCCAATTTTTATTTTTTATTTTCATTGCTATTATCACTGCTAGAATTTAACATCATGATTTGTTACGTCTTTCTTTGTCACTCGACAGTTGACATCTATTTCGGACACAGGCCGACGTCCCCTGTCAAAAACTTGCGACAATTCGACAGGTTTGTAATTTTAAATTGACAATATTGCGTTTCATAAAAGAAAATTGTCAGAAAATCTACGACAAATTGTCTAATTTTCATTATCACTAGTAATATTATATGAAACGCAAAATTGTCAACTTTTCATGACAATTTGACAAAATTGTCGGTTTTTCCGATTACAAATATGTCAAGCCCAAAATTTTATGAAACATTCAATTATCGAATTGTCGACCTATTACCTGTCACTGACAATTGTAAGTTATATGAAATAGGGCCCTGGTCTCACATTCTTCATAATCATGGAATATTGATTCCAGAGAAAAAAATGTATAGAATCTTTTTTGGAGAGAATTTTATGTAGGTAGATTAGTACTATGTCTCAGATTATTTTTAGCCGTGGGCCACTGTTTACGAGTTACTTACGAAAAACTAAAAAAAGGGACCTTTACACCCCTAAATGGACATTTTACGCCGTATATTTTGAAGATCGGTAAGTATAAGAACCTTGAACACAATAAAAAAAAACACTTACAGAGAGTTGTTCAGTCAAGTTTAACCTAACCTTAGGTATTAAATATAACTTTAATTTGTAACCTAATATACAGCGACTATAGAGACTGGTCCAAATTTTATGCCGCTGAATATATCTCCACAGTTTATAGGACATCAATTAACTATGTCGGTCCTGCACTCGTTGCATTTGAAATTATTGTACAGTGTAAGTATCTTTAAGTTTAGAAATTATGGTCGAAAAATGAAGCGAATGATGAGCGAATGCAAAAAAGTTAACGAAATTTTTTTTTTCTACCGTATTTTTTCCATTCAGCCACTTACATGGCACCGGCTTTTATATAACGGCGGCATCATAAAATACCTAAGCGTCAGATGTCATAGCGGGAACGGCTGTGATTGGCTGCCGGGCGCGCGGGAAATGGTGACTTTTCCTCTCTGACAGGACTTTTCGCGGGAACCACGCCTTCGCGAATCTTATTGGAGGACGAATCAAATGTCATTGCGTTTCATTGTTTTATTGGGAATAGGTATTGTGGCAAAATGCTTGTACATAGGTGTGTAAGATATAATTACCTATTTAACTTTTGGAATGTCAAAAATAATGTAAAAGTGGATTGAATGATAAAAAGTTGTTTCAGTAAGTTGCACATAAATTTAAATCGGAATGCACGATTAGGAATTTCGTAAAATGGTAGGTATTTTTTGTAATTTTCTAACCTATTTTTTAAAACAGATATTTTAGACATAGCTAACTATTGGCTAAACATTAACAGATTATCTATAGACCATTCGTTTTGTAAATTTTAAGTAATTTGTTCTCATGATAGATAAATGAAGTAGGGAGGGTTGCTAGAGTGCAACAGTTTACTAAAAGTATTAAGAAACAATGAGCATTATTTGTTATTAGTATTACGATGATGTATCATTACATCATTACTTTACTTACCTGTCTACTAAAACACATAAAAGTATCCGAAGAACCGATTCAATTTCGCACACGGTCATTATTTTAAATGGCCGACAGCGTAATGCCACAAATTAAAGCTTAAAACGGGCGCTTAACAGCTGACCCAAAACCGAACCCCCCACGTCTGGGGGATATAGAAGCGAAAAGCAACGGGGCGGGGCTGCCACGCCTTCGGAAGGCAACCGGCGACGCGTCAAAAGTGCCCCGGCCGTGGCATAACGCGCGCGGCTCGAGCCATTGCCGAAAAAAAAATTGAAACGTCAAAAGTGGACTGTCAGATTTTGGAGGGAACTTTTGGGTTGTTTATTGTGCGCGCTTGGTTAGAGCTGGTCGCTTTGTGAAATTGACTGAGAGTTTAATAATAAGTTACATTTCTTACGTGTTTGAGGTTTGACGCGGTTTTATATTATTTTTATAAGTTGGATGTAGGTATATTATTTACTAAATAATACCGTCCTCATTTTTATTTGTAAAGAAATTAAATTCAGCAGACAAATAGTTGCAGTTGGTCAAATAATGATATGATAAAAGGTATTGTAATTCGTAATATTTGAATTTTGCTGTTTTCTTTGTCAATAGTTTTTAATTATGCCGAAATGCATCAGTATAAATTCATAAGTGACTGTAAAGATGACTCATGCAATATTATTTAAAAAAAAACAAGTTAAAAACCTATTTTATTATGCTCATATTTGTAGTACACATACAATACTAGAAGGTAGAGGGAAATATGTTAGCAAAATTTCTGATTATGTGTAGATTTATTAGTGGAAACTTTACTGGCTTATGTTTTACCCTTATGTGTTAATAATTAATGTATTATTGTAGGCTGTTTGCTTTCCCAATAAATAAAATAAAATAAAATAAATAAAAGTTTTTAAAGTGAATTGCTAAGAAACTTTATTAAAGCTACCTAATTGTTTGATTGACAAATTTTAAACCATTCATGAAGAGACAGTAAATATAAATTGGTAGGTATTTTAGGTAAATAATAACGCTGTAAAAGATTTCAATAAATAAATAAACAAATATTGTATACTTAAATGTATTTCTTCAACAGTTTAGCGAAGTAAAAAACTTACACCAGTTATTTAAAAAAAAAATGAAAGAACATTAAATTCACAGTGTAAATAGAGTGTAAAAATAAAATTGTGCTCCTTATAAAAGACTTATTAAAAAAAATGGAAGTAGCACAGACTCCGCTGCCACTCACACAGGAGCATCAAGAAAACAGGATGACAGGTAAAGTTCATGGGTCAATTTCAACAAGTCGCATTTTTTGTATCATTTCGGTGTGATTCCTTATATCTGTTTTTTTTTTATTTTTTTTTTAATCTAAATTTTTTACGAGGCTTAAGTGCACCTGTGTGACTATGCCAGCCTCATTGGATGTCCCTTGGTTCAGATTCATCAAACACTCCCCCGCCCACTACCAGATTCTCTGGCAGCAAAGGAGTATTTCACGAACCTGTGGGCATACCATGACGTGTTAATGCGTTTCAGTTTAGGTTCGCTCGCTGTCAGATTCATACTAAAAGTGACAGCTAAAACTTGAACTGAGCCGGAATTAGGACGTCATGGTAAGGCCCCTGTACACACGTACTGCATTTTCTGATGTTGGAGATTTTTAATTGCCGAAAGATTCTTTAGATTAGACTATTTTGTAAGAAATATCTGAAAAGGAACCTGAAATTTTAAATAGTTTTCGAGATATACATACCTGCATAAATTAATTAATTTTAATCACGTCTTTATCTTTTACGGCTTAGATAGAGATTAAGGTAAAAAGACCAAATCCACGTTCAGCATGATTGTGGGCGTTTAGGTGGAAACTACTTACTTACTGGCTGGGCGCAGTGACCCGAAGTGGATCTTGGCCTCCGACACTAGACTCCTTCACGCCTTGCGATCCTGGGCCAGCTCTCGCCAGCCATCGGCCCCGAGATTCGAGAGATCCCTTTGGACCAAGTCGCTCCAACGATACCTAGGACGGCCAATCGGTCTACGCCCGCCGGCTGGTTTAGGCGGAAAAGGGAATCAAAATAGTTATTTTCTGCTAGCCGCATCGCAACATGATTCCTAAGATTTTCGGCCATTCTCTCGATGGGCTTTAACTATCTGCGCGGGAAGAGCAACAAATTTTAGTTCCTATTAATAATTCGAATCACTCACGTGTTTATAGCCGCGGTGTGTGCGACACACTTGTTATACTGATAGCGTAATACATATAGTAGGCGGTAAATAAGTGAAACTTGGAGGGGATGAGCGCAGTATGAAAATGATGTTGTTTTTCATACTGCGCTTGTCCCCTCCAAGTTTTACTTATTTGCCGCCTACTATGCGGTAGCCTAAGCACAACGTGTCGGGTATACGTCGACTACAAATACATGAGTGACCCGTGTAGGTATTGAATTTTTGTATTAATCACTAAATCATCATCATCATTATCATCATCAGCCTATGTTCGTCCACTTTTTTTTTTATGTGAATAGGAAGGCAAACGAGCAAGTGGGTCACCTAATGGTAAGCGATCACCACTGCCCATAGACACCCGCAACCCCGGGGGGATTGCAAATGCGTTGCCAACCTAGAGGACTTAGATGAAATGCCTCTTGTGCCCGTAATTTATCCGGCTGTCTTACTCTCCACACCGGAACACAGCAGTGCAAGCACTGCTGCTTAGCGGCAGGATTAGCGAGTAAGATGGTGGTAGCGATCCGGACGGACCTTGCACAAGGCCCTACCACCCGCTGCCACTGCTGGACATAGGCCTCTCCCACACCAATCACTACTACCTAGCATAAAACAAAGTCGCTTTCCGCTGTCGGTCTATCCCTGCTATGTCTGTCCCTACTATGTAAGCTTATTAGATCTTTAAAACTACGCAACGGATTTTGATGCGTTTTTTTAATCGATATAGTGATTCAAGCGGAAAGTTTATTATGTATAATTCTACGCAGACGAAGTCGCGGGCAGAAGCTAGTAATTAATAATTGTGTTAATTTGTGTTCAAGAAAAGATTCCGATGAATTGAGAAACTCTATTTTAGGGTTCTGTGCCTCAAAAGAAAAAACAGAACGCGATAGGACTTTGTTGTCCGACCGTCCGTCTGTTGAGACTCTTTATCTCAGGAACGCGTAAGTGTACCTATATAGTTAAAATTAATAATATATAAAAAAAAAAAATTAAGAAAAAGTGTCAATTGATAGGTACTAACATGGCCAAATTTGTTTAAAAAAAAGTTTATATCTTCCGACGGCAAAGGATCTATAGGTAAAAGCTTTGGGGCTTTGGGTTATTTTTCCCACTTTTAGTAAGCATAAATTTGTTAAAAATAATTTATTTCCGCCTCCCCTTCTCACAATCCTTTGAGTTACCTAACAAATTTCAATCAAAATAAATAAATAAAACAGTCACAAACAATCGACGCAGCGAACACCCAAATCATATTCGAATTTTTCACGCTCGCCACACTGTATTTTTTTAATGCAGGCAAAGGGCATTAGTATTCAGCTCTTGCCTGCCAGTAACTCGGGGTCTATTTGACTGATTTTCAGCCCGCTCCATGATTTGCCACTTTACCCGGTCAGTGTGTGTTCTGAATACAAAACAGCCAATAGGAGCGGAGATGGGGATTTGAAATTTCATTTTCGTTCCAGAATAATGCGTTCGTATTTCGAATATTGAGCTTTTATTCAGCTTGTATGTGCCGTGGCAGCCATTTTTCGGTAGGCGTTTGAAGAAATCATTAAGAATAAACCACAGAAGTTAGCGCCTTAGCAATGCATCTTAACTACCTAATTAAATGCATTTCAACGGATTAACTGCTAGTTCGTAACTTACCTCAAGGCGTGTTCATTCACCTTAACTTAACTTACAGTGTACATACCTTCAATCAATCAATAACATCATTGTTAAATTTAATATAACCTAACACGATAGTTAAAATAACTCAATACGACTCGCGCGTCCGTCACTATAAAACACCCAACGTTTTTCTTCACAAAGTCGCAGACACAGACAATTCCAAACAGCCGTAAGTAGAAGGCGTTTAAACCCGGCTTTAGAGGGCAAAGGGGGAGGAAATTAATCAGAGAGGCTCAAGGGCTTGCCGCGTCAAAAGAAAGGCGAATAAAACGGCAAGCGACAAAGTTTGTAGGCGACGGGGACACGGGTGGGGTAGAGACGCCTGAAGGTGGCAAAATTTTGCTTTTACATTTATGTCTCGCAAATTTAATCAGGTTACCTAAATATAGATCTACTATAAGAAGAGATTATGAATAAGTATGCTTAATTTTGATGAAGTCATTTGGATAGAGACATGTTTTATTTTTATTAATAAATTTTCACAAAATAGTACGTAACAATTGAATAGCAACGGCATGAAGTCATTTACATTGTTACGCCTTCAAGTAAGTTCTTAATTTTTGAGAAGCCTTTTTCAATCGCATATCAAAATTGTTATGTCAGCTTTGTTAAAACGAATGAAATGCAACGTAAAGTTCTAGTTTAAGCCACGATGATTTAATATTTAAACCCATTTTAGATTTAATTAGTTGTGTGTATTCATCTATATTTTTAAAGGTACTATATACATAGTATACAAGTATCGAAAACAAAACTTTAATTTACTTTTAAAAATGTGTAACCGTGACTCTATTGCATTGTGACTTAAAATCATAGCTATAATTTTGCCAGCTGCGGATTGAGTAAAAAAATACAAGTCTTTCTTAAGAATAGGTAGATTTTCGGCTTTATTCTAGATTGTTATTTTGTTATAGGCAGAACTTATTTACTTACAAAGCTATTAAATATTTTTAAAGCGCACGTTCATTATATGTTTGATCTCTTTTGACTAATTCTCCCATAACTATTAGTTACTAAACCGTAATGATTGGAGCTGACAATTATTTCATGTACTAACATCAAATTGTATGTGAAATGACTGATCTTTCAATCTTATTTGTGGTCCTGTGATAATTATTTATGTAAGTGTAAACAAATCTTGCAAAGCGTGTGATTTTCATCCACTTCCGATCGACTTTAAATTTTATATATGTTTTAACTTATGGATCCACGTTAACAAATACCTACGGTTTTTTTACCTAATTTCATATTCATATTCATATATTTTATATTTGTTATATTTTTTTTATATTTTTTATATATTTTTGTTTTTTCGTAAATTATACTTTTTTAAACATAATATTTGAAAGGAGTCTCCGCCCCTCCCTAGATCTAAGTGCCGTGCTACAGTAACATTGATTTATCTTGATACCGCGCCTGACTTCCAATTTCCTTCTCCGTTTTATGTTTCAGGACATTTCCTTTTTTCCCCATTTCCTCGATTGTATTGTATCCTACATACATTACCTATATACCTTGTGAAAAGAAAGTTTTGAGATTCAGAAACCGAATGAACAAGTCGAGAATGTTGGAATCCTTTTAATTTTAGAAGGGGATTAAGATCGAATCTTTTTTCTTAAAGAGGCTTTGATTCCTGCTCCATCTGCCGTAACAATGATGGACGATGGTGGGATGGATGGTTTTCTTTTTCTCTCGAGATTATTGGAAGAGAAAAATGCTATGTGAAAATTGTAGTGGTACCTACTTAATCAATTGAAAACTTCAATACCCAGGTACCTACGAGTACCTACCAGTTAAATGCTGCGTGTACAATAAAATAATTAAGCCCGTGTTATCCGTGTCCCGGGGGGCGATCCCGTATCGATCCTCACACGCCCGGCTTGCCCGGGTGATACCGTTCCAATCGCCGTGATTTGTGCACCGATTTATTAAAATACCTACATAAATAATTTAAGTACATTTCATAAATAAATAAATAAATATAAGGGAACAATTCACACTTTACCTATAGTCTATTTATTTTAGCTAGATACTAAATTTTAATGACAATTGCAAATGTCAAATTGTGAAATAATGATACCAGTTTTTATTGTTTAGTGGTGTACTCGAAACCATCGACAATGTTTGTGGTCTGAAGAGGTTTGGTCATGTTATATTTTAAGAAAATAATACGATTATCATAATCAAGCAAATTTAAATGTTTATTAGTTTATTACATTAGCGCTAGTATTTAAGGCTTGTGTTATGGGTACTAGACAACGATATACATACTTATATAGATAGGAACATCCATGACTCAGAAACAAATATTCGTGCTCAACACACAAATATATGCCCTTACCAGGATCAAACCCGGGACGCTTGCTTCGCAGGCAGCGTCATTACCAACTAGGCCAACCGCGTCATCATAAAACTGTTTTTTATTATTTTAGCTTATTGAAATTTCCTACTGCTGGGCAAAGAACTCCTTATTTCTGCCACTCTTCCCAGTTGAGGGCATGCTCCTGCCACTCTAACTTGATATGCGTCCAAGTTACCCCGCCATCTCAACTTTTGCGACGACTCACACATTAATAAATTGCTGATCTATTTTCATGTCTGTGTTTTATGTTTCATTTTTGTACAATTGTGTGTATGTTCTATTTCTGTGTCTTTCAAAAGAGAATAAATGACTTCTTTCTTTCTTTCCATCTCCTTCTTGCTCTACTTACATTTCGATTGTCATCTCACAGAGCCCAAGAGACGTAGCATGATCTGTTGCATCAATATTTTTGACGGTTTCAATTCAAACGTAATATTCCGTAGATAATATTAAAATCCGTCCTACTAACACAAGTTCTTAAGTTTATGTAATAACTAACAATCTATGGATATTAATCTGAAAATAAATATTATTTTTATTATTAATATCCGGTTATAAGATCGGTAAAGATTAACCGGGCTTAGATCGTAGATCATTCGATGGATGAACTTTTTTAATTAATTAAGTACATTTAGGTATTACATTTACTTCGGAAGAACTACTGACTGTAAATAAAACGTGTTTTGTGTAGCAATTTTTTTTTCATTAATTCTAATGTCACTGCAACAATTTGCCAAAATTATCCAAAATTATGTAACTCAAACACTCAAATAAAATCGTAATATAACAAACATTTAATCTTGATATGGGTAATAAAATATCAATTGCAAACCCCTTCATCTAATAGCATTTCTACTTCATACAATAAACGTACCCTTGGTGCCAACCTAACCAAATACAACTTCGCACTGGGCCAAACAATTTGAAGTCTTCATTCGTAACAAATAAGCGTGATTTAAGTGGCAAAACACAAAATAGAAGGGTGGTTCTAATGTGCCAAATCAATTAACTGATTGGGGGCACATCAAATGTAAGGATACATTAATTTGATATGGTTCTGGTGAAATCACGACTTGATCAAAACATTTTTATAATCGGACCAAAGACTAACGGAATTTGAGGTTATCGACGAGTGATAGAATGCTTTGCGCTGGTCTTTAAAATTAAAAAGTTAGTAAGTGTGAAATTGGCTCGAAAATGGCGACGGCAGTACGGCACTTTGTACCTAAAATAACAATCATGTATCTGGCTGGTACCTATTTCTAAATAAAAAATCATCATCATCATCTTCAGTCATTTTATAATAATATACCAAGGCTGGGCACAGCACAGGCCTCCTTTCACAATGAGCCCAAACGAAAAATTATGTTCAAAAAAATACTTATAAGTACTTTATGAAATATAATAATTTAAAAATAACTTTACGTCTTCAATATAATTTTGACTGATAGCTGCATAGCTAATGCCTTATTAAAAAAAAACGAGTATCCCGCCTCCAAAAACCACCCCATTCATCAAATCTTTACACGCATAATCAAATCAACAAACCGTTGTCTACTAATTAAGTAATACTCACTTGCCACTGTCAGTCCCGCCGTCACATGTTACTGCATTTGGCAGTCAATAATGGACCAATAAAGGTACACTAAGGGTTGCTATATCAAATAATAATATTCCCTGACGATGCCCAAATGTTTTACACAACTAACTTAAGTTCGTCTATGAAGAATTTTTTCTTCGCTATCCCGCAGGAGTAAGTCATTTTCTGTTTAAATCATGGTTACATAGAGGCGAGTTTTATCGAATTTTTCGGTTTTTTTAGTCAGTCATTACCTGCTTCTATTTAAAAATAATAAGACTTACAATTCTTGTTAATCTAGTTATCTACATCGATCGATTTAATAACAAAAAATTGCTGGTCGAAATTGAGAATATGCTAGGAAACTTTCCTTTCATCTGGTAACCCTATGCAATAAATACACAAACACAATACACTGCTCACTAATTATAGCACAGTGGGGTGCAATTGTGTTGTCTGTCTGTTACATTGTCAACTTTGACTGTGTTGGTTCTCGTTTGTCAGAATTATTCAATGCAGCATTTTTTTTTAAATCGTTACTTTCTGCCAAGTTTCTTGCGGCGCATTCTTCTCGGCATTGATGGTCTTTCCGAATGCGCTGGTAGTTTCAAAAAATACATGTACATAAATTAATGAGCCCTTGGCGGCGTATTAGCAAAAAAAAATTCTTGAATTTTGTTTTTTTTTACTGATACCTGATACCGTTACACTAATCCACACGGATGAGTAAAAATAAAGGGCCATTATCCATCTACGAAAAGAACCCTTTATTTTTTCCCGTCAGTAGTAGTTACAATCCGTGATCTCTTAACATGGCATTCGGGTTTGTCTCTTGCTGTCTCACTGAGCATGTTTAAGTTGAGATGTTTGAGTTGTAAGAGTGAGTGAGAAAGAAACCCACAATTTGATACTCACGGCCGAGTAAGGGAGACAGCAAGCCTAACCCGAATGGCATTCTAAGAACTCACAGACTATACGGTCATTGCAACCATCTCTGTCTTAGGAGACGAAAACCGCTCCCCGCTGCGCTGGTCGCCGCCGTCCTCCGCCGCGCTGGTGGCTGCCGCGCTGGCGCCGCCAGCACTGCGGCCCTGGTTGCCGGACCCGCCGTCAAAGAAGACCAACCATCTGGGTAAGACAGGTCGGCACTTCGGATGTTCTCAAGCTTTCCTCAAGCTCTTTGGACTTGGAAGAAAAATCCTGAAAACGATTGCATCGAGGCGACTCGCAAGAGTTTCTTGCAAGTCCGAATTGAATCAGCAGAACATTAGTTTATAAGATTTCCTAAATTTCTAACGATATGGGAGCACTGATGAAGAGAGGACAGTAATTACCAGTGGAAACTTCACACCCACTATTGAACTGTGCGGCATAATACTCATTTATGTATCTTGGACTTTCTTGTGGATCCATAAAAAAGGAATACCCAGCAATGTACTCATCTTCTTAGCGTTTTTCCCGGCATTTGCCACGGCTCAGTGAGCCTGGGGTCCGCTTTGACAACCTAACCCTAAGATACCCAGCAGTGTACTGCTTTGTTAAATCTTAAAGGGAATATGTATTCTGTGGCAGACCACTGCTGGACATATGCCTCTTCTATGGCACATTACAGAGGGTCTACTCCGAAATTCGATTTGCGAAGTTCATATCATTCCATCCCTCTCACTCTCATATTAATGTAATGACTATTACTATTAGTGTCAGCGGAACGACACGAAAGCAACTTCACCGCATACAGACCGAATACCTAGCCAATTTGCTGAGCTGCGTTGGAAACCTTTGTAGATATGACGAATAGTTTCGGTCATTTTGGTAATGCTGTACAACGTTTTATTCTATGCCTAATTCCTTTGTTCCCCAGGTCTCGTGTGCGTGGTGTGTGGGGACACGAGCTCGGGGAAACACTACGGGATCTTGGCCTGTAATGGCTGCAGTGGATTCTTCAAACGATCTGTCAGAAGGAAACTCATCTATAGGTCAGTTTTGTTACTTTTTATTTCCGAAAATTTCTTTATTACACTAAACTCTTAAAATACCACTTAAATATAAATCTATTACAAGATAAATTAATTGAACTAAAACTAAAATAAATCTAAAAACGTACTCCCCCGCGGCATTGAGCCAAATATGCTGGCAGCATTTCCCCGCTGTATTGCAATACTGATACGCTGAGCGAGGAAGCTGCCAGCTCTTTGGTCTCCGTTGCAGTCGATCAGCCTCTTAGACATTTCCTTCATTAACACAACGCGCTGGGACCCCACGAACGTAAGGTCAACCCCGAATGGCAGGAAGTAGTATTCGGAGCCGAGACCTTTATATTTGTTTACCTTTAATTTTTCGGCCGCCTCTGCTGCCGCACATGCTCTTTTAGTTGTTCTTATCTATTAGCAATATTCACTACTGCATTAGATGGGGTTACTTTTCTGTGCTGCTTACTAAAAACTACATTTTGACGTGACAACGTCTTATAAATTGGTTTGCCGGGTGACACTTCAAGAAACTGCGTTACGCTCCGCTCACGTTATGCGCTCACAATGAGAGCGAGTGAGAGGCACGCGGGCATGGTTAGCCCGCCTAAGAGCGAGAGAGACAGACATAAAAAGTGAAAGGCACGCGTCCCTTCCACTCGAGCACAGTTAGCCCGCCTAAGAGCGAGAGAGACAGAGCGAGAGAGAGAGAGTGAGAGAGATAGGCATACACACCGGTTCATGTCTTGCGCTTCTATTTCGCTTAGGCGCCTGCATACAAGTTTACACGTCCTTCTTCCTACTATACGAATGAATATTCACATTAAAATTATTTTACCACTCAAAGTCGTTGTCACGTAAAACTTTCGCCCGTATACCGACTTTACAGGCAACCAATTTTTTTATTTTTTATCTCGTTCGCCGCACTAGGAGTTTTTTCAATGTTTTTTTCGGTCGACTTTAAATCTTTCTGGGCTACAGAAAACTACGAGTATTACTTTCGAACTTTTCCGATACAAGCCAGTTGCCAGTATTGACATTGTATCAACATTGACAATTGAAAATTGGCGTAACCATTCATACCATCAACCCAAAAACGGACAAACTTGATTGCGGCTACATTTCCAGCAGAACAAGCAATTTTTCTCAGTAAAAGTATTTCAGTGGCCGCAGATGTGACTTTGCCGGAAATTAGATCAGCCAAATATGGCTTGTTTGTTCAAATGGTGGAAATATTGGCCAGTGCATTTCGTGTTTCACAAACTTATCTGGGTTGGTGCGAGTGGCGCTGTCATCGCTGAATGCTAGAGTTGATTCTATGGTGGGATTTTTAGTTTATATTTTGTCCACCTGATTAATTTAAGTTGGTGGTTTAGTTTTGTTTAAAAGAATTATGTCGATGGTGTTTTTCCTAATGATTGCTCAACGATGCCTTCCTAGTATTTAGTGACACACGGTGATTCATTGATTTTAGGTATATTAGTTGTTGATTATTTTTAAACCCCTGCACATCTGTGTAATACAAAAACAGCTTAAAACACCTACATACTATACCTACTATACTTACGTTTTAATAATAATATTTTCTGAATTTATTTTTGCGATTTTCACGTTAGAAACTATTCCGCGCAAGGCTACAAAGCTCCGCTTTTTCTTTTTGATCCACGGACCTTAAAGAGAAAAAGTGAAATTAGGATCCAGCTGTCCCTATGTTTTCCAGGTGGCGTTTCCCAACCGGTTCTCACGTAATTTTATGAGCTCGTTTTTAAAATGGCGGAGCCATGGGGGTTGCCAATTTTAAAAAAAATAGACTAGCGAGCCGCAATTGTTCGATTTTGTTATTGTTTAAAAATATTGAAAAAAATAGCATCGTAAGTGAATGCAGATTATAAATAAGAGAAAGTCATTAATGGTACAAAATGTCAACCAGGTCACAGGTGCGGCATAGTTCGGCTATGGCTATGTCCAATTGCGCACCTAAATCAACAACCAAATTGTAATGTATAGCGAAATTCGTAACATTTCCCGTAATGGGGCTACCGAGTCACTGATAACGACCACAGTTCAACGTTAATCACTTGTTCATTCATTAATTCAATTGTTTCTCATCTTCATAAAACTACCTGGGGGGCTGAGGCTACTCCGAAATTCGATTTTCGAAGAAAAGAAAAATAAAACTGTTCTTGCGTTTAAAATAAGAATTTAATATCGCAAGTACCTAAATCAATATGAAATCATACTCTCACTCACTTTTTTATGCACTTGCATTCTTTTCTCACCATGTCAAATTCAAAACACTCCACCATAACTAAACACAAAAAGAATTACAATTCGCGTTGTCCCCCTATAATGGAATCAAGCAATCAAATCCCACTAATCCCTACCAAAAACTGGCAACACCAGAGCCAAAGAGGTCGCATCTGTAGCGAGTCTATGGCAAAAATTACAATAGAGGGGCTGGCAACACTTGAGTCCACTTAATCCTGACTGGTAAGCATATTTCTATTCTTGTTGCATCTGTGCCCATCTATGAGAGACAGGGTATAGTGCCAGAGCAAGCCGGGGGAAAAGTTATGATCTTTAACTTATTTTGTCTTTAAAAGTTTATATGGTATAACAAAATACATTTGACCCAGGAAGGATGTCTCAAAGACTCTCGTACTGACGGTTCGGTACTTTATAACAAACAACGGTATAATTTTTAAGTCTCAATAATATAATTAGACTGCAATCAGAATGAGATTGAAAAATCTGTCATTACATTAAGTATAAAATAAGAAGTGTTAATGGACATATTCTTAGTTTTTAGCCTTATTAGTAGTTTAGGTCAAATTTAAAATACTTATTAGTCTTAAGACTAGATTGTATTTCCAAGAGATTCCAGAGAGGCATCTCTAATAATAATAATAATAAAAAAGTATAAATATTGACAAAAGTAATACTTTTACTTTCTAATATGGAATAACTGTTCCATTGCTATTCTCATTGCGGTTTAGTAAATACTAAGGAACAATTGGCAGTGCCACTAGCAACACGAAATAGTAATCAGCCTCATAATTTTTGACACTTCAACAATCGGTTTGATGTTAAGAATTATTGCCTCAAAAACTTACACTATAGCTCCATTATGCAACTTTGCATAAAAAATCAGAATCCGCTCCCGCTTTTCTAAAGTTACCCTGCCGCGACTGCAACTTCCCCGTTTTTGGGGTATTTAAATGTGATGCGAATTTAATTTTCGTTTTTTTTTGGCAAGTGCATTCTGCTACTTGCTGTTCACTGTTTTAAACCTTAAATGATAGTTTTACTATAAAATAAAAAATTAAATAAAAATAATTTATTTCAGAACCAAAATTCGTAAATGTCTTGTGTTTTGAATTAAAATTGACAAAGACTACATACAGACTAGAATTTAAACCACATATTTATTTTTCACCATCACACAAAAATAAAATAAATTCTTGTCAAAGATCAATGGAAAGAAGCATTTTAAACCTCAAAAGAAAAGACAAGAAAAGAAACCCATACATCAGAAATAAAACTAAAGTTATAGATATATGCTTTAAAGCATTGTAAAAAGCTGAAATGGTAATGGGCAGGACATGTAGCGCGCATGAAAAATGATAAATGGACTACAAAAATAACGACTTGGACTGGACCATTATTTAAGACAGGAAGAGGAAGACCAAAGGAGAAATGGAAAGACGAGATAATCAGAACTGCCGGGACAGACTGGATACCTAAAGCGGAAGACAGAGACGTTTGGAGTACCTAAATTGGAGGAGGCCTTTACTCGTTGAGAGGTTCTTAATATAAAAAAAATACTATAGGTATTAAAAATATTTTAAGTATAAAATAAGCATGAATTAAATTATGAATTTACTTATAGCATGTAAAAATAAGCTAGATACTTATAAATACTGCATGCAATGTAATCGAATTGAAATTTATTAAATGAAATGTAATTATTTATTTATTAAGGAATTAAATGAGGCTTTATTATTATTACTATTACTTAATTTTCACAGTGCCAACCGGCCATTATAATGGCCAGTATAATATTTCCTTAGTTAACCTGATGTTTCATTTTTTATTCTTAAGGCTCGGTATTCCTGCGAAAATAGGCATTTAGCGCTGTCCCGGCCGTCCGCGCGATAGTTCGCGCGGACTCAGATTTTGTGAACTCGCATGACCTCGCCAGCGTCACAGTATAGAAAAGAAATAGTATAACCTTAGTACGACTTTAGAAATGCATTTATTATGATCAAACTTAAATAAGTATACCTACTTACTATGAATTTGAATAGATAAATAGGTGATAAAAAATAATTAATAGTCAATCGTTTCATTCTTCGTCATCGTGTTAAATATACCCGATATATTCGGGTTCTTTATTTCAAAGAACTTTTGGCAAAAAAGACAAATAAACAGGTAAGGTTACAAATAAAACTATGAATTAAAAATATAATTAAGGCAACGGCAGGTATTACCGTGGTACTTAAGTAAGTTTTCAAAAGAGTCCATATAATTACGGGTATCAAAGATTCTTAACGACCAAGTATTTTTTTTAATTGAAAAGCGTTTATTGAACTTTCAGCCTCGTAAGTTTTTGGACTCATTTTACTTCTTATTATTTGGTAAAATTATTATTGAAACTGAAATGTGCATTTCTTCTGATACCGTGGTAATGTACAGTCTGTGACTCTTTCACCGCGAATTGAACTTTCATTTCAGAGGGTATAAAAATCAGGAATTTTCTACCATAATAGAAACCTCACGATTTGGAACCTAATACCGAATGTTAAGAAACAATTATGGCTTGGGTTCTGTTCTGTATATTATTTTTTCTTTCGTCCATGCTGGTCTTGGAGTATAGAATAAAACATAGAATGTACCAGTTACTTCTCTTCCCGCGCAGATGGTAAAAGCCCAACGAGGGAATGTGCGTAAATCTTAAGAATCATGTTATAGGCGATGAGGCTAGCAACCCATCACTATTTTGATTCCCCTTTCCATCTATACACCCACAATCATGCTAAACGTGGCCTTTAGGTCTTGTTACCTTAGACTCTGTCGACCCTTTAAGGGATAAAGACGTGATTTGTGTGTGTATATGTACGTATATTATTTTTGTACCTGCATCAATTTTTTTTAAGTAGTTTAGTATAAACGGATGCATTTCCAATTGATAAGTAAAAGTCTAAATTTTATCAAAAAAGTATACACTTACAGTACCATAAATGTTCATATTTTAATAGAAAATTAAAATGTCACTCGGTAATAGATACTTCTTTAAGAACCTATAACCGAACCAAACAAATATTGAATGAGTCGGAAATAGAGTCCCATACATAATATTTAAAAACAAATTGAGTATTTTTTTATAATTTCTATAGGAATGATTACAGTTATTAATACTACCATTCCTATAGAAAATATAAAAAAAAATACTCCAATTTTTTTAAAATATTTTTGTTAGCTTCTATAGCTATGGTTATATACCCCAGTGGATTATTGTTAGGGAGTGTTTGATACACCCTGTATAGTGACTATATAAAATAACTTGAAAAAAAGGATCTTAACATTCAAAATGAACTACAAGTATCAACTTGATCGATTCCTACTAACAAGTTAAATTTGCCACTCGCTTATAATTTAAGATTGCGTTAGGGATCCTTCACTTTCTTCACAAATTTGGTTGTAAACATTGAACACAATGTTTCGCGATTGTGCACGGAGAGGTTTCTTCGACATTTTCACGATAATAATAATTGAAATTTTATTAAAACAGTCGAGCAGCAAGTCGTTATGACAATGAACGTACTGATATTAGACAGTGACAGTTTGACATTGCCATATCAAAAACTCTTTTTTTTTTCTATGCCATGAGATTCTGGTAGACCTATACAAATTCAGTACTGAAGTTTTTGCTAAAAATTAAGGGTTTGTTGAATACTTTCCATACCACGGAAATAGTTCTTAAATAGCGTGAATAGATCAAGATTGAAATAACTTTAAGAAAGGATATAACCGATCATATATACCAAAAATAAAAGTCAAAAGTTAAAAGTTTATTTTGCAAATAGGCCGCCAAGGGCTCTTTTACATGTCTTTTTTTTAATCTACCAGCGCATTCGGAAAAATCATCATTGCCAAGAAGAATGCGCCGCAAGAAACTTGGCAGAAAGTCATTTTTTCAGAATAAAATATGTCCTTGTAAACATTAATAATTTTATTATAAAAATAAAAATATTACTAAAGTAATAAATTACAAAGTAATTAACATATCTAGGTACAGCCTGGCAAAAAAGAGCATAAAGAACCAAAATAACCACTTAAACTATTAGTTTACGCGGCACACCAGGGAAGTAAGATATACAGCAAAAAATAAGTCCTATCACCGCCGTATTTTATTTTCCATTTTTAACGCCATTCGAAAACATATAAAGAATATTTTAAGGTTGTGCAGAAAACTATAAACAACCACTTAAAAACCATATTATTAGTTCGATTGTCTGAACCATTACGTAAAGCACTACATAAAATTAGAGTTCTCTTACATGTGATGTGGCGTCACGCGTTAGTATGGTACACCTCTTCCCGCGCCCCCGTTGCGGAAACTGACGAATTGTGAGCTCTATATTCCAATTCGCACACATTAGCGCTAATAGATCCGTTGGTCAATTAAATAAGTTTCGTTCGTGTATAATTCATTTTTTAGGAAATCGATCGGTTTGATTATAAAATGCGTATTTGAAAATACCGCGGTAAATGACACTGATTTTGATACCCTCGGTAATACCCGCCGTTACCTTATAATCTCAAGATTCTTCGTAATTTATTTGTCGTGTGCTTATATCTGTACTTAGCCGCAAACATGATGATGATTTAGAAACCTTATTTAGTAAAGTGTAATCGCGTTTAGGAAGTAAGGATCCTAAACATATTTATATAATTTGGTTTACAACATATTGAAATTAAATAAGATATTAAGTTAGATTTCATTTTATTTGAAGATATTGATGAATGTGGATGATGCGAAAGAGGTATGTCAGGATCGTAGCAAGTGGAACAAAGCAGTCTCTGCCTACCCCTGTGGGAAAGAGGCGTGACGGTATGTATCTATGTCATTTTATTTCCATCTTTGATTGGTACGTAATTTATAAAATTATTATTCGTAAAATTTCGGTCATAGTGCCATAGTATAAAAATATCAGTATAACATCTGAAAATAGCTACAATTTTTGATAATCCATATTTTGTATATATCGGTCGGTATCTCTGCCTCCCGTTTGCAAAATGTACCTTACTCCATTTACTTGTTATTGTAGGTCAACAGGGTAGCCTCAGAAAACAGACAATGACATTGCTGCTGTAATAAATCTGTTTGTTTAGTGCACGAACCTGTCGCGGATAAAACTGACACAGGTCCGTCGTCCGTAAGCGCCAGCGCGCGACTGATCGGGCCTACCGAGGCTCCGCGCTCGCACATTTTGTAGGTATTTAAACATAGTAATTAAGACAAACATTTTATCTATTCAAACTCTGCGAATTTGTCTATAAATATTTAATGGCTTTAGTTGAGTACAAAAATTGAATTTAAAATATTAATAGTTTAGTCATAATATTGAAAAAACTTTACAAAAAGGAGTAACTTTGGGATTTCTTTCTATCGAGGGAAGTTTATTGGATCGTGTAACTGAATGCGATTTTGACTAGACTAGATCCTTAAGTAAGACATAACTTTTTTTCAGATTTTTAAACCCTATTTTCTACGTCTGAGATGGTTTTTAAAAACTCTAAAAGCGGCCTCTTTAAGCCTACCTCGCCTTAATTTTGAATCAAGTTTTGCAATATTCACTTGCCTTCTGTGCCAATATCCAATAAAAAAGGGTCCATTTTGTATAGAAAATAGATGCGACAGATAATATTAAAAACAGTTTAACATTTGGCGCCCCATTCGATTAATTCGGCCGCGTAATGCTATTGTGATCGCGCCCTTATGATGGTCAAGTGTGACATGTGTACCGGCTTTATGGCAGAATGAGCTATGCCGTAGTCCCGTTACCTCAAATTAATTAAAAAGTTAGAACTGTGTTGCTGTGTTTTGAAAAAATATATAAATTGTAATTTTATTCGTCCGTGTCATTTTATTTACGTATGGCCTGTTCACTAGAATTACGTTCCAATTTAGCGTTGTTTCCTCTTTTTAAATTTTATAAATCATGCTTTCTATCTGACCAGAAACTTGTATAGGTAGGTACTTAGTTGCAAAACAAAATCTCAATAGGTATTGGTAACAACAATGTTATACCTATTTAGCGTTAAGTAATAGTTTTCCGTCAAAAAAATAAGAGCAAGTACAAGTACCTCTCATATTTTTGCCTTGATTCTCGATTTACGTGTTTTTCGAATAAATAGGTAACAATAATAACATAAATAAATATGGCTATTAGTAAAGTAAATTCACCACAAAAACAAAAGAGGCTCTTTTTGCAATAAAACCAGCCACAATCATAGCAAACTCACGCAAAACTCAAGCACCATCAAATCGAGGCTCTCAAAGCGTACCAACATAACTTATCAATCGCCTAAACAAGTAACCTAAAGTTTTTCATACAAAACCTACGAATTACAAACGCACTAGCGCCACTACTGTCCGCAAAAACAAGTTTGTAAACGGCGGTCCCTTTTGCAACAAATGTCAACTTGGCCGTAAGCCTATTACTAAGGATTATTGGTAATGAAAATATGTTTAATCTGTATTAGTCGTCTGTGTTGGCAGAACTGCTTTCATTCGGCCGCTAGCTTTGATTGGGATTTTCCTGAGTGATGCGATTGCTTTCTTGTGCGTTTCTTTTGGGGTCACAAGCTGTTTTTTTTCTAACAGCGGGGCTCATAGAAACAAATGAAAACATGCCTAATAAACTCTTTACCCATAATATTAATTAAATAGATATAGCTGAATTAGATGGATAAAGAACTAACTATCAAATGAATCAAGAATTTTTACTTCTTGATTTTTTCGTTTATTTTTACAGTTTTACCGTTAGAAATTAAATTTCTAAACGACTTAAGAAATTAAGATGCATAACGCATATCCACAACACAGAAAATGTTAAGCCGCCTTTACACGCTTGCCAAGCATTTGAACGGGGTGTTTGGCTAGTGGGCTCAAGCATGTCGCCGCTCCAGTTGAGTCCGTTTGAACATTGGGTGTTTGTAAAGGCTAGAATTTGGTTAACGCTTGCCAAGCTTTGGCAAGCGAGTAAAGGCGACTTGGCAGACTTACATGCAAGTCTAAAAACGTTTTCGTACAGGTGCCAAGCTGGTACGGGCCGCTGCGTGGTGGACAAGGCCCACCGTAACCAGTGCCAAGCTTGCCGCCTCAAGAAGTGCCTCACCATGGGAATGAATAAGGATGGTAAGTCTTACATCTTTATTTAACACCTCATCATCAGCCTATGTTCGTCCACTGCTGGATATAGGCTTCTTCCATGGCACGCCACTTAGCACGATCTTCAGCCACTCTCATCCAGCTCTTGACAGCTCTTTAACACCTTCTATATCTTCCTCTTCGTAACCCCCGGGCCCCGACGCAAAAAGAGGGGTGTTATAAGTTAGGCGTCGACGTCTGTGTGTGTTTGTCTGTTGCGTCATAGTAATAGTAGTAGTAGTAACTACTTAGTAACCAAATTTTATTTTATCGATCGAAAAAAAAAACAATTTTCCTTAGTATTTTTTATTTATTTATAAGCCTTTTTTTATTCCGAATTCGCTACAATTTCAGTAAGTAGATGTTGTTGTTGTTATTGTAGTTTATTTTTTATTTATTAAATTGTCGCGAAATTCGGCGTGCCTCATGGCATAGGCCTCCTCCGTGTATTGCAGGGTTTGGGCTATAGTTCCCACGCGCGCCCAGTGCGGATTGGGAACTTAACACACACCATTGAATTTCTTCGCAGATGTGTGCAGGTTTCCTCACGATGTTTTCCTTCACCGAAAAGCTCATGACAAATTACAAATGTAATTTTCGCACATAAATTCCGAAAAACTCAGAGGTGCGAGCCCGGGATTTGAACCCACGACGCTCTGCTTGAGAGGCCACAGGTCAAACCACTAGGCTACCACGGCTTTTTTTTTTCCTTAGTATTTATAGGAACATTATTTTTTACACTTCTCACGTACCCCCTACATTCTCACGCTAGACAAACATTATACTTCAACGACTTGTATAAACATATCAAAACACATCAAAATCCTACAAAGAACAAATCTGCAGAACGCTTGCCCCGTCACATACACTACTACCAACTTACAAATGCAGCTGGGATACCAAGCAATCCATAGTTATAATACGGGGTATGTGTCGGTTCAGGTGAAAGTTTTAGTTGGTACACAGGGGTCAATTAGGTGAAACTGATTATTGTTGACAAACCCCTACGTAATGGTTTTATTAGTTTATTTTATTAAGTACTAACTCTGGCAGTATGTAACGGGCCTTAATATTAATCTAATCTAGGGTAGCCATCATCAAAATTATTATCGTCACCGGACGTAGACTTCAAAGTCTCCAACATTTCGATTGTTAAATCTGTTTATTTGTCTAGGCCATTAAAAATATGAATCTATACCAACGGACTGGCTTTCGTTTGGATTTTGTATTAAGTGTTCTGATTTCACCTAGTCGTCTTTCTATCTGAAACATTGCATCTATAGGATTACCTGCCTGTTACTCTGGTTTCTCTTATTCTTTTTTTCATCTTAGTCATCACTACTAGAAGAGTAGTCGTGGTCATGATGACTGAAAACTTCAGTACAGACTAGGTTATGCTTATGCACAACAAACCAGCAAACGCAAAACCGATCATTTAAACTCTTACGCCACACCCATCCACGCATACACTAGTTCGCTAAACTAACAATCGTATGCACGACTTAACTCAAACAAATTGAATGTTAAAAAATCATTTTTAGGGCTCCATAAGCCATAATTTGTATACGAAGCGGTTTGGCCACGTGGCGACGCGTGGCCGTTTTTAAAAGTTTCTTTTTTATTTTATTTTTAACCCCTTTCTGCCGTGGCGTGAACACAGAACTTCAGATTATTGGAAGATAGTACCTATTTAAATTTTAATTGACGCAAGCACAAGGTCGATTTTATTATGAAATCTTTTTGTCTATCGTAAGTAGATGCTTAGTGTGGAAGGTGATAGTTACATTATGAAAAAATATCTTATTTTATAATTATTAACCACTAGTCCAGAGATTTTAAACACTGTTTAATTATGCGTCATTAAGAGCGTGCATCCCTACTGAGCTGGCAACGTCGCATTTTTGGTAATTTTTTGCGATTCTTTCACATTGTGTATTAATGTGTCCAATGCAATAATTGATCGTGATAAAGTTATTAAATTTAAAGTTATTAAAGTTGTTAAAGTTAGTTGTTGGTTATTTTCGTAATAAAGGGATAAAATACTATATCTCGTTTAATAAGAAAATAAAAGTCCATCACGATCAATTATTGCATTAGATACATTAATACACTAAAAACGAAGTGCACTACAGACGGACATTTGAAACTTTCATTCATTTTCTGTGAAATAATCGCAAAAAATCACCAAAAATGCGACGTTGCCAGCTCAGTAGGGATGCACGCTCTTAAAGTCCCTGGATTGGTATTTTTAATTATAATCTTGAATGAGGAAGAGAAGCATGAAACATACAACATGTGTCATAAAAAACCAGCAGCATTACATGAACATGAGTGGTCGCAAACAGTCGTCGTCATTTCAGTTAAAAGACCAGACTGACCAGAGACGGAAAATTCACTGCTGCATGACTACAGTACTATGGTAGTAATTCCCCAATGATCGGTTATCAACACACTACAGTTAGAATTGTTTCTTCCTTTGTCTTTATATATCATTGAGTAGCAATTTGCTAGTAACGCCTGACAAAATAAATTATCAATCAAGCTGTTGGAGTAGATATCACGACAAAGTAAACATAATGACTTACTGAAACTAAGTTTTCGGGTTTCCGTTTTGACCGAAGCTGAATGCAGATTTGTTCAATAGAAAATTTGTGAAAAAAAATAACTCTAGATATCGATAGACCAAAAGCTCGGGCACTCTTAAGTTAAGAGCAACCGTATCTTTGTGTAAATATTCATCTTTTCTTCTTTCTTTCCTAGCCCTCTTCAAGGTGTAGGCCTCCTTCAATTTCCTCCATTTCTCTCTGTTCTGGGCAGCGAGGGTCCAGTTTCCGCCCGCCACTTTCCGGATATCATCCTTCCACCGCATTTGTGGCCTTCCGCGTGGTCTCTTCTGATCCCATGGTGTAAATATTTATTGACAATCATAACCAAATGTGTATCCAACCAGTTCGACCATTTTCTCACCATCTCATCCCTCTCAGCGTGTCATTAGTACAATAACCCTTCACCCCAAGGCTTAGTCCATTGTTAACATTGTTACAACAATGACCCCACGACCGTGTCTTTCAACATATTGATTCTTACGCGGTTATGATCGGCTTTCGGTTAGTCTATTCGATGAAGCGAGTTTTGTGCGAGTAGGTTAGGTATGATAGGGAGGACTGCGGCATATATATTAAAACATATTGTAAAGTAAAATACTAGTTTTATTCATATCTAGCAAGACATTTTAGTAGAAAGACAATTAGCAGAACCTGTCATCAAAGAATTCAAATAATGTCCATAGAGTAACATGAGGACGGCATTACACCTTCCAACACCTTCTCCTGATGTAGACTCATGTGGCTGAGGCACGGCACTATCCACACAGCCTTGCACAGTGTCTGGCAAACTTCACCTTCGACAACGGCTTTGTCATGATGTCAGCTAGCTGTATCTCTGTCGGACAGTAGCTGATGTTGATCAGTCCATTCACGAAGTGTTCGTGAATAAAGTGGTACCGAACATCAATATGTTTCGATCTCTTGTTAAAAGAACCAGACTTCACCAGTTGAATAGAGCTTTGGTTATCAACATGCAGATTTAACTTTGCTTCTGAATCGGTTATTTCTTTTAACAATGACTTCAGATACAATGCCTCTTTACAGCAGTCAGCTGCTGCTATGTACTCGGCTTCAGTCGACGACAATGCGACTATAGGCTGTCTCTTGGATGCCCATGATATAGGTCCATTCCCAATCATTAAAACGGAGCCAGAAGTGCTTCGTCTCGTTAATGGGTCACCAGCATAATCCGAGTCGCTGAATGCATCAATATCCTGTATTAGGCTATTTCGCTTGAAGAGTATGCCCTTATCTTTGGTTCCAATCAAATACTTAAATATTCTCTTCAGCTTCATGACATCTTCTTTAGATGGATTCTCAACTTTTCGGCTGACTTGATTTACCGCTTGCGCGATGTCTGGTCTAGTTCTAGTAGACAGGTACAGTAAACTTCCCACTGCTTCCCTATAGGGATATTCCTTCTCCTGGGCAGTTTCCTGTATCGACTTGGTATCGTTACTAGCAGGTGTCTCACATGGCTTCGCATTTTGCATACCATACTTTTCCAACATTTCGTTGATATAACTCTTTTGAGTCAGCCTTATTCCTTCTTTGGAGTTGTTTATTTCCATACCAAGGTAGGTGCTTGGGTTTTCATTCTTTTTCATTTCGAATTTGTTTTCAAGTTTTTTTAATAAGTCATCGATCTGTTTTCTATTTTTTCCTATGACCAAACCATCATCAACGAACAGCCCGATGATTATAGATTTGTCTTGGTTTACGAAAACACATCTTTCGGTATTGATTGTCTTGAATCCCAAATCAAACATCGCTCGGGTAAAAGTTTTGTTCCATGTAAACGGGGCTTGTTTTAGACCGTACAGTGACTTCTGCAGTCGGCAAACTTTTTCCGTTATATTGCTGTCAGTTTTGTAGCCAACAGGTAGTTTCATATAAACTTCATCTGTCAGTTCCCCGTACAAGAAAGCAGTCTTGACATCAAACGTCATGAAGTAATAATTTTTAGATGCGGCAACGGCTAGTAAGGTCTTTATAGCAGATTGACTTACGACTGGGCTATATATTTCTTCGAAATCCAGGTTTCCTTTCTGTTCGCAACCTCGTACGACTAATCTGGCCTTATATGTTCCGTCATCTTTTATTCGAAATACCCATTTGTTAGACAAAATTTTGTGTCCTTTGGCTTCTGACTTGTCAACTATTACCCACGTGTTATTCTGTTTTAGTGAGTCCATTTCAGATTGTATCGCCTTCTCCCATTTTTCTTTGTTGGTGCCTGTCACAGCTTCTTTAAACGTAAGAAACGAACTATCATTGCTTTCTTCAGTAGTAAGCATAGTTACGCATCGATTTAGCTCATAATCCTTTGTCCATACTGGTGGTCTCACTTCTCTTTGTGGTCTGCCACTTATAGAGGGTGATTCAGTTGGCTCTGGATCAGGCTGGAACGCTTCTTGATCAGGTTGGACAGTGGAGTCAGAAGGTAGATCAGGATTCTGAAAAGGTAAGTTTTTATTATTAATTTCTATTTCTATTTTTTCTGTTTCAGGTTCCAGTCGTTCCGGTTGACAATCTTTGTATTTCTCAGTAGGATTCGTTTCATAGTGCATCTTTTCGATTACTTTTACATCTCTACTGATGATTATGTTTTTCTTCTCCGGTACGTATATTCTGAAGCCTTTAGCATTTTTCGCATATCCTACAAATACTCCTTCCACAGCTTTGGCAGAGAGTTTTCCTCTTCGGTTTTTATTCAGTACAAACGCTCTATGACCGAACACATGTAGATGTTTTGCTGATGGTGTTCTTCCTACCCACTTCTCATAGGGTGAACTTCTTTTTAAAGCTCTTGCTGGACTTCTATTTATCAGATAGTTTGCAGTATTTACTGCCTCTGCCCAGAATTTTGCAGGAATATTGGACTCTATCATCAGACATCTAGCCTTTTCCATGAGCGATCGGTTTTTTCTCTCACAACAGCCATTTTGTTGTGGGGTGTAGGGTGTAGATAATCTTCGACTTATACCATTTTCCATGAGTAATTTGTCAAATGCTTTTGAATTGTATTCACCTCCACCGTCAGATTGGAGACTTTGTATTTTCTTCTTATGGAAGAGTTCAACGTTGTTCTTATACTCTTTGAATTTCTCGATAACTTCGCTCTTTTCTTTTATGAAGTACACGCAGCAGTATCTCGTATAATCGTCAATGAATGTTACATAATACTTTGATCCGCCCAGTGACTCATGTTCGAAAGGCCCGCATACATCGCTGCTGACTATTTGTAGCGGTTCGGTAGAGAATATTTCGTCATGGCTTTGGAATGGTAATGTGGACATTATTTGAATTCTTTGATGACAGGTTCTGCTAATTGTCTTTCTACTAAAATGTCTTGCTAGATATGAATAAAACTAGTATTTTACTTTACAATATGTTTTAATATATATGCCGCAGTCCTCCCTATCAAGGTACGCTACTCCTACTAACATATTTTGTAGTCACACAGAAGCTATTATGAACGAGTACCTTTGTAGTTTTTATAACTCATGAGCGTGACAGACCCATCACACTAAGACAGGCTTGCGTTTCCTGAATGAAATTATTGACAAGCGAAAGTATCTAATATAATATATGGTCGTTTTCCATACTTATACTCTTAAAGTTGTATAAAAAGTGTCCAGTTAGTTTTGCTTGTCAGTGTAACACTATTTTATAAGGTTAATCCAGAATACTTCATCTGGTGGTCACATTAGTGATTGAGCACACACCTGTACATTTATTCCAGAATTCTTAAATCATGGGTGACAAAAAATGTCTCCCTGCACATGCATAAGGCATATTAATCATGTCTTGATCTCTTACAGGGTAGACAGAGCCTAGGGATCATGACTAAAAAGCCACGTTTAGCGGAATGGTGGGCATGTTGGTAACTCCCTAAATTGGTGCATACTTACCCCCTTATTCATAAACGCACTATAGGCCTCTGTTAACTTAGTAATCGTTTGTCCTTATCTGTCACTTTGACATTTACCTTTCACAGATAAGGACAAACGATTACTAACTTAGCAGAGGCCTATAGTGCGTTTATGAATAAGCGGGTAAAAGTGTACGGCGTTAAAGAATTGATTTAATTTTGAACAAATAATTCGAAAAGTTAACTAAGTATGTATTTTGTTCATTACGACAAATATTTTAACTAATCTTACTTGCCCCAATGTTTTTGATCAATTTTACTTGCTTTGCTTGGGTTAATATAATCAAAATGCATGGAACTGACAACCCTCGAGCTGGTTTACTGTCATTTTTTAACTCTAGACCTTAGGACACAATGATGTCACGCCTTTTACGACAATTAGACACTAAATTAATACACGAATGCGGTTACACCCTCATTTAAATAAGCGCTCCGGGGTGTTCTTTGTAAAGCCCGATGCCCTAATGAGTCGAATGTGTCATTAGTGCGCTCTATTAGGTTAGCCTGCGGGGCATTCAAGACGCGGTTTGATTGGCAAACTTGAAATTTTCACGCCAAGTTAAATTGACGATATTGCACCGTTTTAATACTTTTTAATGATGAAAAATTGCCATTCGCAAAAAATAATACGTACAGACAAAGAACCTACTTTTCAATAAACAGAGATAGAGATACAGAGAGATAGATAAACATTTCGTTGTCATCGTGATTATTATGTTCACTTACGCCAAATTCTGACATGCGTCAAATTTTATGAAACAAACAAACTTCTAATAAGTACTTTAATTGATTTATTAATATACTATATCATCAATAATAATACATATTTTCTGGTACATAGGTACTGAATTGACTATTGTAAACTTCGCGTAAACGAATTTGAAAAATAAATAAACCTAACTAATTTTTCGAAATCCCACAACAAACATGTCATATCAACCGCTGTGCTTACCTTTATTTTTTGGAGCCCCCTGTATCCTCATTCAGCTCACAGAACAATAAAGTTACCATAATTGCGAAATAAAATCAAATACATCAGGTGCAGGTCTCATCTGCCGATGTCCCGCCATTTAATCAAAGAGGAACCCTTGAAATCGTGTCGTCCGCCTCACTCCCGCCCCAAAATCCTATCCCCGTCTCACTCTTAAACGACTTCTGTCAACTTGATTCGGCTTAATGGTTATTGATTCCCGCAATCCACAGCGAAAAAATCTAAACTTTGGAGTAGTTAAAATACGGTTGATATTCCGTTGCAGGAGCTGTATGCTTTAGCGGTTTTAAACTCAACCCTATACTAATACAGTTTGAAGTCATATTTGTTCGCTTAAAAGTTAGAAATCTGGATTTAAGTTTCGAATTTCGATGGGGCTTTATTCAATTGTTTGTGTTTGGGTTCCATTGGATTTTGAGTCCATTTCTAAGGGGGTACGGTTGGGTTTGACATTGGGGGTTGGTAGATGTGACCTTTTGTGGGGTGGGCCATTAATTCAGGGTTGGATTTAAGGGTTTTGTGCAAGGATTAAATTCGCATTAATCAGTGTCTGTTACTGCAGCCTTAACTTCGGTATAAACAGTTAAGTGTTAGGGTACGCGACGTTGGATTTGGTGTACACTCGGAGTCTGAATATTAGTAGATTATGAGTAAATCGTCATTCCTATGGACAAAGATAAAGGTTTACCTAATAAAATTTTACCTCCTATACTCATGAGCAAAAATATCGGGTACCTTTTCGTACAACTTTCTATGGGAAGTGACCCGTTATTTTGCTCGTCAGAGTAGAAATTAACCCCCTTATTCATAAACGCACTATAGGCCTCTGTTAACTTAGTAATCGTTTGTCCTTATCTGTCACTTTGACATTTACCTTTCACAGATAAGGACAAACGATTACTAACTTAGCAGAGGCCTATAGTGCGTTTATGAATAAGGGGGTAAGTGTGTTTTGATTACATTTAAATACTAGCTGTTGCCAGCGACTTCGTCTGCAAAGAATTCGTTTATCGCTATCCCGCGGGGACTACGCAATTTTCCGGGATAAAAAGTAGCCTATTTGCTATTCCAGACTTTTCTCTATCTATGTGCCGAATTTCATCCAGATCCGTTGGGCCGTTCTGGCGTGATTGAGTAACAAACAAACATCCATCCATCCATCCATCCATCCATACTTTCGCATTTATAATATTAGTTAGATAAAAAAAAAAAAACTGACGGCAAAATGTCAACCGATTTAAATATAATTTTGAATGGGTGTTTGAAATATATGTAGGTATACATTCTGAAAGTAAAACTGTACCTACATATTAAAATAATATTGTAGGTACAAAGCGCAATATGAAGCTGAGTGTACGCGTTTAATCCACGGCTCAAGTCCCGTGAAGGAGGTGCGGCGCGGATTAAAACTCAAAATCGTGCCATTAGCATTTAATTTTACAAATGAATGTTTAATTCTCTGCTTTCTACTCTCTTTCGCATCTACGAGGATGAGTCTAGATTTTTTTTCAAATGACTATTGTTTATTATAATCACACAATTGTTTAGTAGGAATATTATGTAATCACCAACCCTTAACCTTAATATAATTCACTTCGAATATGTAGAATCATTCATCTTTTACAAACGGCTAACATTACAAACTTTATATTATGAATTTAATATCAGTCAGTAGTAGGTATAGTTATTTGTGGGTGTAGTGCAATTACGAATATCACATGTAATATTACATCCGTATTAAATTCAGAACACGAATTCAAAAAGTTCCAACACAACCTACGCTTGCTTCACATTAAGCTAACGAACATACCAATTCCAAAACTTCATGTCACCCAATCCATTTGAATAAACCAAAATTACAGCGAAACCGTTAATTGTTTTAGAACTAGCTGAGGCTTTTGACAATGTAAAGCGCAGTGCCTTGAATAATTAGATTGCGACTACCGTCGACATCTCAAAACGTAACCGAATTACGCTTTCCTTTTCACAGAGCCGAGAGCAAAATAATACAAAGCCAGAGTAACAGAGTAAAGTGATAAAGAGGGCGGGTGTGCCGCAGGGCTCGCTCCTAGCCCCGACTAATGATGTGCCTCGTCATTTTAGCTTGGAATTTTGGCGAAATTTGCGGTTATCGGTAAAAGGCGTATAGAATTATCATGATTATGATTGTTTTGCGTAGTTACGCTGTTCGTAAGCTGGATGGAGAATCGTTTTTGTCAGAAGATTTTACTTGGAAAATTCAAATATAGTGGTCTTATTTTGCAACATTGCAAGTCTCTTGTCAAGCCAATATTATATTTTGCTTATCGTATATCCTAATGCAAAATGCATGATTTCAGTGAGTGTTCATTTGAGACGGTAAACCACAACCAAATTACGTTAGAGCTATTTAAACATTATAATCGTGCAGACAGACTGCAATACATAATATCTCATTACGCTTTCCTTATTTGTGAGTTTTATACTTTCATATACATAAGTACCTACCCTATTCGTATTAGGTACTAGTTTATTGAAAGTACTTTCTTGAAATCTCATATCATTTACGACCCTAGCTATTCCAAATCGAACTACTTTTATTACCTACGTCTTCTACTTCTCTATCCACCATCCATCCTTTCGATCTTACTTATATATCTTAGAAATCATGTTATAAGCAATGCGGCTAGCAACCCATCACTTTTTTGATTTCCCTTTCCACCTATACGTCCACAATTATGGGAAACGTGGCCTTTAAGTCTTTTTACCTTCGGCTCTGTCTATCCTGTATAGAATAAAGACGTGATTTATGTCTGTTTGTTTGTTTTGTTTGTACATTACCTACATCAGCAAACGTATGATGTGAATCCATTTGAGAAATTTTATTATCATCTCCGATTTTTATAGTAAAAAGTGATAAAATCCCTTCGTTATCGTACTCTTCGCTATTCGGCCCATCTCTACCCCACCTCTTCCCCCGTTATCTCATTACGCGTGTTTCTGATGCTTTCTTTAAGAGTTGAATTGAATCAACGTTTCATTGTTGGAAGCTCATTGGGCTGAGTTCGACGAAGTTTGATTGCCGGGTTCTTGTTCTGTTAACTTTGTTGATTGAATTTGTTGGTAAAATTAAGTTAATCGCGACGTAAGGACAATAGGTTTTTATTTACTGTTGCCAAGTTGTTCCGTTTTCTATCTCGATGGATTTCAAAGAGGGGTGACTCGAATTTTGAAAACAAATGGTTTGCTCGATAACGAAAAATAGGAGTGTAAGGATTTATGTATGTACGTAGTGTTACAAAATATTTCTGTAGAAAAAAAGTTGTTTTGGATTCCTTACCTACATAATCAGCAGTTCAGCACCAAAAAGCGATTGCTATTATTATGTTGTCAGTATGCTTGAAATTAAATTAAATGTAATTATTTATTTGCATCCTAGGTGTTCGAATAACTGATAGAATCAGTAGGCTTATTGTCTAACTCGCTCGCAATCGCCATCGTGTTCATTTTGACAGTTCACGTATGGGCTGACAATTGGCATCGGAATCAGCTAGCTGTCACATTCATACAAGAACTGTCAAAATGAACACGATGGTGATTGCGAGCGAGTTAGACAATAAGCCTACAGAAACACCGATCTGCGCTCCATGACTCGAATTGTCGATGTAGGGGTAAAAACCGCAAAACTCAAGTGGGACTGGGCGGGACATGTCTGCCGAATGCATCCGGATCGCTGGGCTAAAATTACCACCGACTGGGTTCCATGCGACGGGCACCGGAGCAGAGGCAGACCAAAAAGGAGATGGCGGGACGATTTGGAGACTTTTGAGCCGGACTGGGAAAGCCATGCAACAGACAGAGATTGGTGGAAAGAGAAAGGGGAGGCCTTTGCCCAGCAGTGGGACACCAAATAGGCTACTAAAAAAAATATTTTCATGCTGTTTTGTAAGGTTTAGATAAGATGACATAATAAATAATGACGTAGCATGTGTAAATTGCATCATAATTCGAGTCTAGAACTTTCCTTGGTGATTGATTCAATAAATGTTCAAAATAACAAGTTAATTAATTATACATGAATAATTGTTTCCTGCTTTTAGAGATAATAATGACTTCATTCAATGCGTCAAGATATTCAATAATAATTGCCAACCTTTTTTAAATACATAGGCGATACATAATTACATAACTCACGTCGTTATCCCTTACGAAGTAGACAGAGTCTAAGGTTAAAAGTCTCAAAGGCCACGTTTAGCATGGTTGTGGGCGTATAGGTGGAAAGGAGAATTAAAATAGTGATATACTAGCTGCATCTCCTATAATGTGAGTCCTATGTTATTTGGCCATTCCCTCGATGGGCTTTTACCATCTGCATTTGAAGTGAAGCAAGTGGTACATTCTATGTCGTTTCTTTGCTCCCAAACCCAAGCCTACTGAGGCTTATTACGTAACTAGCTCACAATCGCCATCGTGTTCATTTTGACAGTTCTTGTATGAATGTGACAGCTAGCTGATTCCGATGCCAATTGTCAGCCCATACATGAACTGTCAAAATGAAGACTATGGTGATAGCGAGCCAGTTACGTAAAAATCGTATCATTCATTTCTTCGTCTCTTTTTAAGTAACCGAAAAAAAGCGACGTTAGTCCTACTATCTTCACGCACACATTGACAGTTCTGATTTCGCAACACGGTGACACTACTACATACGCCTTCCTTAAAAAGCGACACTTCTCGACTCCCGACCTCTCTCACTCTTCCTTATAGAAAAACTAACAGGCATCCCTTTCGCCAACGCCGGAAGTGAGATCTCAAAGATGGCTGCGGCCGGATGTGGGAGGGGCGAGTTGATTTATAGTTGGGGTGGGAGGTTCCTATGTGTGGGTTAATCTGTGTTCCAGTTTGTCAGTTAACCGTAGTTTAAGCGGCAGTCGGTTAGTATGTAGTTAACTATTTGGTTGTGAGCAACTGTTGCCGAGTATGGTTTTACTTTTATTTTTGCTTACTTTATTAAGACTTGGAATGTATTTAACGGAATGAATAGTTGGATTTATTTATTTATTATTATTTAAGAGTACTTACAAAGGCTTAGTTATTCAAAAACTATTCTAATGGTCGTTAAACCCCTCACTGGGTTGTCACGTCAAAACAACGGAACCCTTATAGAATCACTTTGTTGTCCGTCCGTCCGTCCGTCCGTCTGTCAAGACCCTTTTTCTCAAGAACGCGTGGAGGTATCAAGCTGAAATTTATATCAAATTCTCAAGTCTACTGCCCCTTGGAGCTGTGAAAAAATCAAACTTCTAAACCAACGCAATCAAAAGAAAAAGTCGTTTATGCCGCAAATTTTCGAAACTCGCAAGGGAATCAAAACCTACAGGGTACTTCCCGTGAACTTAGAATCTTGAAATTTGGTATGAAGGTAGGTCTTATAGCACAGATTAAGGAATAATTGCGAAAACCGTAAAGATGTATGTATGTCTGTATATATAAGTGACCAAATATAAAGTGATCCCACATTGCGTACATTTTGCTTTGGAGCAGGGCTCTGCTTACACTGGTTTATAGATATTTACAGATACGGATACGCAACCATCGGTGCGCGAGTCCGACTCGCACTTGGCCGGTTTTTTTTCAACAAATGTCATCCTACTTTCCAGAGTCCTCCAAGAAAGAACGTACTCGTATGTTGAACGTTAAGCCATCATATAAGTATAAATGCAGTCGACAAAAGTAAAAAGACATAAACATAATATATAGTCGTACCTATAGCAATTGAATTTATAGATACCTACTTACGTATTTCGTTAACTCTTGACTCGACAATCTCCCGACATATGCTGTCTTGGATACAAATAATACGGATAAGAATTTTTCTTGCTTCATTCATCAATCTCATAGACAAATAACAAATACAACCAAAGACTAAAACACATAAAAGAATAAAAGACGTCATTGCACTATCACCCTATATATTCATACACATACAAAAGTATAGGGATGTAAAAGAAACGGGGGGAGGAATCGAAGACGAAAACATAGCCGTAAAGCGATTTTACTACCCCGCTATCAAAGTAATAGCGAACCTATTTGTGAAGTATAGCTTCACAATAGCGCCTCACTTGGTCGGGTTATGGGAAGCAAGTATTAATATTATCAAAGTTTAAAATATATTTATAGCTCCAGCAATTCACGATGACAAGTGATCCTTATTTGCGATAAACATATATATCATGCATGTATCTGCATGTCACAGTGTGCGTGAAAACGAAATTAAACGGGTTTGGTAACCATAAAATAAAGAAAATCTCCCTCAAAAATCGCTTCGTAAGACACACACACTGACAAGTGTTTACCACAAATAAAGTTCACTCACCAACGTGAACTGCAAGAACTATAACTAGCCTAAATGGAGGATTTATAAAAACCTGACAGAAGTTTCAACCATCCCACCTTTACGGGTAGTGGTGGTCGTTATTATTACAACAGCAGATAACGTAATGCATTATTTGCACGCAACGAACAACACATTATTGAATCGTCAACTATCCTGTTATCATTATTCGTTGTCTGTTGTCAACGTTGTCATACGCGCACTGTTGCCGTACTTGGCATTGAAGCGCAAGCGAGTGCGCAACAAATCAAGTAGCTGTGTGCGAGAGATAGCGCTATACGCGCGAGCTCGCATCGCAATCGCAATTCAAATAACTGACTTTTGGTATCATTATTAGCTGTTGCTGTTTGTTGTCAGTCAGTACAATAACAAACAAGGTAACAGAGCGTTGTTTTGCTTTTGTTCCAGTACGTTTTTATTACGCTGCGATCGCGACGAAATAAGTATAACAATTATTTAATAATAAGTTCACTATCGTTTTGTAAAACAGCAATATAACAGGATAACAGACAACAGTTTACAATAAAAGCTATTTAAGAATAACACAACATTGTTATAAATTCATTATTGCAAAATAGCCGTTATTGCCACCACTATTTACGGGGCTTAAAAATCACTACAATTTTCGTACAACCGTCACATTTAACGGAACAGTCGGTTCCCCGACTTACGTATCCACTTTTCTAAGCAGTCAGTGTGGAAAATTAGATACCTACGTAATGTTAGTTTAGTAGGTAGGTACTGTTAGAGAATCGAGATGCATTTAGCTCCTCAAAAAACAACAAACGAACCCGTCGCTTCCAACTAGTTTGTATCGGTAGGTAAAGTTCGCCAGTAAAAGGTGCACGGGGGGCAATAAAATCAAATAGAAACCTCCCCCCAGGGTGAGTGGGGGTGTCATTTGCAGTTTTATGTGAGCTATATTGTTCGTTAGATTTTCGGATGACGAGGTTTTATTCGTGCACGTTCGTTATCCTGACATGGGCAGGATTTTTGTAATTTTTGCCGATGTTTTTATTTTGTGTTTCGTTCGAGAATCTGTTTTGGTTTTCGTGTGATGTCTTTTACATGCAGCGATGCTAGCAACCCATCACTATTTTGATTCCCCTTTCCATCTGTACGCCCACTAACATGGTAAGCGTGGGCTTTGAGAGACCCTAGACTCTGCCTACCCCGTAAAGTGATTTGTGTATATACATGTGTATTGTGTATACAGGGCGTATCAGACACCCCCTAACAATAATGCACTGGGGTATATAACCATAGCTATAGAAGCTAAAAAAAATATAAAAAAAAAATGGAGTTAAATTTTTTTTTTATATTTTCTATAGAAATGATTACAGTTAATACTACCATTCCTATAGAAAATATATAAAAAAAAATACTCCAATTTTACCATTCCTATAGAAAATATATAAAAAAAAATACTCCAATTTTTTCAAAAATTTTTTAGCTTCTATAGCTATGGTTATACACCACAGTGTCTGACCACAGTGGATTATTGTTAGGGGGTATCTGATACACCCTGTGTATATTAGTATAAGGATTTATTGACATCTCCAACAACAGTACAGCGAACAAAGAACAATGTTATACTATCGAACAGTCTTGTCCGCAGCGGTCCAGAACGAGCGACAGCCTCGGAACACAGCCACCATCCGGCCAGAAACGCTGCGTGACATGGACCAAGAACGAGCACTGCGGGAGGCTGCAGTCGCTGTCGGTGTTTTTGGGTAAGTTGTGTCGCTACAAGAACGAACGACAGCTTCGCAAAGCAGCCACCATCAGACTACAGATGCTGGCTGCGTGACATACTTCTATATATGGACCAAGAACGAGCACGGAGCCGGCAGTCGCTGTCGCTGTTTTTGGGTAAATTGTATCGCTACAAGAACGAACGACAGCTTCGCAATGCAGCCACTATCCGACCACAGATGCTGCGTGACATGGACCAAGAACGAGCTTGGCGGGAGGCTGCAGTCGCTATTTTTGGGTAGGTATGTTGTGTCGCTACAAGAACGAACGACAGCTTCGCAACGCAGCTACTATCCTACCAAGGATGCTGCGAGGCATGGACAAAGAACGAGCGTCGCGGGAGGCAAATGATGATATTATTATCATCTATTTCCTTTATTTTGTCACAGTAGTCGTGTAAAACACTATGATAATTAAGTCTCGGCCGAAAGAACAATAGATGGACTTGGACTCGCATCTTCGAGCATCGTTCCGTCCTCTACAACAATGTACTATTGTTTTCCTACAGCGAGAAGTTTCTACGCGAGTAAATAAAAACAACCGCACTCGAGTAAAAGAACGCGTCAAGTCTTTGACTCCTCTATCGGAAACAGTCTTTGTACAATCACCAACTTACCTCTGCGGTTAAAAGAGGCGCAGGCACCAAATAATTCAAGCGATTCTCAACGAGAAAATGTTAGTTCTTACTTTATGCACTAGCAAAGGTAACTTGGTTTTGTGAGAATTTTGTTTGACGTTGTGGAAATTATGAACAGTTTGGTTTTGCTTGATTTTTTTTTGAGTTTGTTCGGACAAAGGTTTAGAAGTAGTCTGCAATTACCTCTATACTGTGCTTTGTCTCTTTAACATCTCTTATTTCTAACCGACCTAAAAACAAAGAGTGTACGACTGCCTCTGACTACCTACTACGTTACTTAGGTACTCAATGATTTTAACTACAAACAACACCCCGCGTTTTCGAAATAAAAGGTCTTGACAGATAGACGGACAGCAAAGTGATCCTGTAAGGATTCCGCTTTGCTCTACAAGTATCCTAAAGTTATCATTCATTACCTCATTTACGAAACAGAATTTCGTCGATTGATAAATTTGCCTTACGAATTATGTAGGCGCACAATAAATAAAATTTATTATTTTTTTACTAAAGTACGTAAATTCCTAAAATTTACGTTCCATAGAAACAACGTTTGTCATTTTTTGTAAGTAGGTATACCTAATCTTCTGAAGACAATTTCTTGAACGCGACAAACTTGCTAAATTTGGTGTCTAATTTGCCCAAGAATTCTGAACAGTAACCCCAAATCTCACAGCAATTCTCACTACGCGTCAGCCCCCTAATATTATGCCGCCATTTGGCAGTCAAATGCGAAGCAATCCCGATAGTGCTTTACGCTGTACTCTGTGTACTAAATCATATTGCGTATGTAAATATATTAAAACTACCCTCTTTGGGTATATTGGGAGCTAACTGTTAAGAGATTTGTTTTCATTTTATGGTTATGTCAAGTGTTTTATTGAAGTTATGCGTTATGAATTATGGATTATGAATGAGATTGTTATACATTTTTTTACGTTTCTTTTAGTATAGGAGGTACCTACGCTCCTCAAGGTAGTCACTCGATCGAGCTTACGGCTGTGCTATAGCTACTCCTAGCTCTTTTATAAATCGATAGAGTGCTTAAATAATTTTGACAATGAATATAAACATTAATCGTACCTACGTGGCTTGCTGGCGCACAACGTTGTATGCATCAGACATAATTATTATCAACGGGAAATAGACCGCGAAAACCTTTAATGGCGGTATATTACTCGTTGATTATTACTGATGTTATTAACTATGAATCTTTTATATCTAGTATCTGCATCACATTCGAGGGTGGTGAAATAAAGAATGTCTCAGATCGCGGGAACTCGTCGCACGAGCTAAAGGCAAGAGCGATAAACATGCGACCTGAGGCTTTCTTTATCACCGCCCGAAGTGTGTACGCAATTTTACGTCTTCCCCTGACCAGGAAGTGGAAATTCCCGCTCGCATAGCTGGCTGTAAATGGCTACTTACGGTCCGAGGCGACGTAAAATCAGTTTTTGTAAGCATCCCACGAAATCCAAATATTCGAACGCTTCTAGTGGAAATCAAACGAATAATTAGGTAGGTACTTATAGGAACGCGAAGGCTTGGGAAGTTAGACCAAGGAAAACCTAGTATTTTATGCGTTAACGCGTAATTATTAATATCCTAGGCATCAACTACAATGGGAAAGTTATTTATATAGCAGCAAAGGGTCAAACCGCCAGGAGAACAAGTCAGCTGTTGATCAAAGGTCCACTCGGTCGACTGGGCAGTTGCCACACGATGGTTAGAGCGTGGCTTATGTTTATAGACGATGGGTAAGTTCAAGCGGGGAGATCGTAGGGTGATGTTGTCACTGAATATGATATGTTAGGTACTTATATGATGAATTATGAAGCACGAGCTCTTTGTAAGCGACTTCTTGGTACTTTCAAACACACTTTCGAGAGCTCTTATAACACGACTAATGAAGTTAATCTAAAAATCTTTATATTTTAAGTCTGTTTATGTAAGCAAAAAATATAAGATGACTTCATTTTGCTCCAGAGCAGGGGCCTGATTGTTGAAAGCACATAGGTATTGTGTGAAAATACCACTCGAAAGTGGTGAAAAATTGTGCTGAATTTGAAATACGAGTAGCTTAGAAGAAATACTTACGGCTCTCGTTAATCGTGTGGACTAGTCAAAAATTTGATTAGAGCCGTAGTTTTGAAAATATAAACAGATTTATACCACTTTCGAGTGGTAGGTACTTTCGAGTGATGTGCTTTCAAAAATCGGGGCCCTAGGTTCTGTTGCCACAGAATTTTATATTCTATTGCCAAATTTGTACGGACCTTCGGTGCGCGAATCCGAGCCGCACTTTTCCTGTTTTTTCATATTCCTCCTCCTGCTTCCAGGCCGCCGGTATCTCTTGCCATGGCGCTATCACCAGCCCGGTACCCCCTGCTGTCTCCACACTACGCACCGCTGCCGCCGCCGCAGCCGCCACAGCCGGATTCTTCGAGAGACCATGAGGAGAGGAACCACACAGACAGCGATGGTAAGAAGCTGAATTTGCGGGTAAGGCCAGAATGCAGGGCCGACGGCCGATGGAGCCGGAAGGTTCTCAAGTGGCGACCACGTACACGGCAGCATATGAAAACTCTCGACACATGACACAAGCGGGAGTCCGCACCGCTGGATGAGGGCCGCGCAAGACCGTGGCGCTTTTTGGGGAGGAGATAATAACGTATAAGTAGGTACATATTAAATATCCAAGACCCGAGAACAAACATTCGTATTTTTTCATAATATCTTCCCCGACCGGGGTTTCAACCCGGGACTTCAGGCTTCATAGTTGTGCAACCACTAGGCTAACCTATCGTAAAGAAGAAGGAAAGTCCTGTGGAGTGTGTGTTGGTCGGTAAGACGAATACTACAACAACGGAATACCTAGGTATAGTTTATTATGATGTTGTAAATAGTACTTAGAATGTTCGTGGTTTTATCTATTAATCAAATCGTAAGTTCATGAAGAGGGACTTTACCCGTGATTACATGCAGGGGCCTTACCATGACGTCCTAATTCCGACTCAGTTCAAGTTTTAGCTGTCACTTTTAGTATGAATCTGACAGCAAGCGAACCTGAACTGAATCGCTTTAAGACGTCATGGTAAGGCCCCAGTACAATATTTGCACAAGCAGTTTTTTTGTAGACACGATTGTGGTTTCTATGAACGTATAGTCGTGGGAAGGTAAATAAAACCATGCTTTTAGGATTACCAGACTTCCGACGATTTTTTTTATTTCTATTGCTGAGTTATCTGGAAAACTTGTTACTTTTAGCGTTGGTTGCAACTGTTGGTCATTTAATTTATATTTTCTTCAGATAGATTAAAATTTAGAATTCAGGATTATGATTATATCACCTCCTTTCTGGAACTTTAGGTTTTCCCTAGGATTTCCCCAAACCTTTACCTATGAGCACATTTGTTGAGCAAATAAATGAAGTCTTTTCCATACCTATTTCAATTGAATATCAATACGCATTTCTAAATTAAACCTTGCACGCATCCTGTAGCGTAATGTTACTGAATTACATCATTCTGATTTCACAGATGACAGCATCGATGTTACCAATGAAGAAGATTCCACCTCGTACTCGCCACCTGCTACCAACCTGGCTGCGTACCCTCAGAACTGCGGACCTTGCAGGTAGACTCTAAAATTTGAAGGAACATTTATTACCTTCGCTAGATATTTGTTTTAATTTGGAATGGTTATAGAACTAAAAGCACGCCTGACCGTTCACAGTGGGTGCTTGTTCGAACACTAATGTACGGTAGCGAAAGTTAGGCATTGCAAAAGAAAGTAAAATAAATGCAGTAGAAATTAGAGCGTTAAGAAGTATGCAGGAGGTAACATTGAAAGATAGAATAGGGAATAGTGTGGCGCGGTGGCGTGAAAGAAGATTATAGTGATTAGGATAGAAAAAAGTATGCTAAGTAGTTTGGTCATGAAGAGAGAATGGATGAAAGAAGATTAACTAAACAAGTATACACGGCGAGAGTTGCGTTGGGAGGGAAAGGCTTAGACGGACGTTCCGTGACCATACTGAGAATGTTTTGACAAAAGGTCAGGTCAAAAGTACCTACCCTAAACCGACGAGCATGTATGAAGAGGTTGATGAATGTGGATAAAGCGAAAAGGTACCTATGTCAGGATCGTAGCAAGTGAAAGAGGCGTACCGGTATTGTATGTATGTATAGAACATTACTCGTAGAACTGACAGTAGGTAGTTGGAGAGCAGTGTTCGGAAAGGTGAAATCTTAATAGGCCTAACTCAAGACAGACGCACGATTTGGAGATTGCGGGAAGCCATCATAAAACGGTCATAGACAACCTTGGAGAAAGCAATAGGCATAGTCCAGCTGTGGATGTCTTGTGTCTGATAATGACGACGACGATTATGATGATGATGATGAAGAAGATGATGATGATGGTGATCACGATGGAATAATTTACAGGCCTTTGGGTGTGGAGAGCGCGGCGGAGACGGCGGCGCGTCTGCTGTTCATGGCAGTTAAATGGGCCCGCAATCTGCCTTCCTTTGCAAGCCTCGCCTTTCGAGACCAGGTTAGATAAATATTTTCTCATCCTAATCAACATCAAATTCTAACACATTCTGACGAGCAATACAAAGTTGTATGAAAAGTGTCTCATTAGTTTAACCCGTCAGTGAAAAAAAACGTAGCTGTACTTCTCTCTATCAGATTTATTATATAATTAGCACCAAGGTAAAATCTCATTTAGTATTATTATTATTATTCTATCTACAAATTCTACATAATTGTGATCAAAATATTGATTGGCATCACTTTGGTGAAAGAAATCCCTATTCCGTGGGATTTCCAAAAAAATGTACATACGTGCTCCTTGTTTACATCAACGAACCTCTATTTCGGCACTTCATATACAAACTTAGTCACTCACACAAGACTTTTTTTGTGTACTTATCAAAATCGACATCAACAACATTATCGCAAACCTCATCATCGTCAACAAAATTGCATTGTTTGTTTTTCAGGTGATATTACTTGAAGAAGCGTGGTCAGAGTTGTTTTTATTGAACGCTATCCAGTGGTGCTTGCCGCTCGATGCTGCTTGTACGGCTCTATTTGGGAACGACCAGACTGACCAAGGTACGTGTCAATTATAACAGTCTCATTCCTTTCTATTTCTCTTTTCATTAGATTTAGATTTTTCATAGACGAGTTATATCATTGACGTACCTGTTAAGATGAAAAAGAATTTCTATTGCACCGGTAATTACTTCGGCTGTAGTGCCTTCGTCGTCAGATACAACATTGTAAGCATTGCTGCTGATATTAGGTCCTTATTATTTAGAGAGCAAATCGAATGGACCAAATACTAGGTCTTAAGTACTATCCGAAAGTTCTTAATCTTTGATCATTACGCAACAACTCAGGTCTAGGGTCAGGCTTCTTATTTTCATAAGCATGCACAAACCCTGCGAACTGGATCGGATTGGTTGAATACACATTTTGACAGTTCTCGTATGAATGTGACAGCCTAGCTAGCTGATTGCGATGCCAAGTGTCAGCCCACACATGAACTGTCAAAATGAATACGATGGGATTGCGAGCGAGTCGGACAATAAGTCTATGTTCTTGGCCACGTTGTATTGTCATCAGTGCGTGTTGTTGCAGAGAGCGACGGCGGCGCGCTGCGGCGGCTGCGCGGGGTGCTGGCGCGCTACCGCGCCGTGCTGGTGGACCCGGCGGAGTTCGCCTGCATGAAGGCCATCGTGCTGTTCAAGTCCGGTCAGTACTGGGGTGGGAGCTACCCGCAACGATTAATGGGCCTGAGGCTTCTCTGAATTAGATTTTCGTAGTTCGCAGATATTATACCATCCATTCGTCGTGTGAGCGGACTGTACGAAACGAACTTCGGAAATCGAATTTGGGAGTTTAAGGCCCGGGGTCTACTCTCAAATTTTACATTCGATGTTCGTATCTTACTAACAGTCATCCATCTCACTCTATTGACTAATACTGTCAGAGTAAGCGAGTCGCGTTTCGAACTTCGAGTGATGAATTTGAAATTTTAAGACCAGGGGCCTTACTTATGTCTTGATGCGATTCGATTCAGACTCAGTTCAGGTTTTAGCTGTCATTTTTAGTATGGATCTGACAGCGAGCGAACCTCAACTGAATCGGAATTAAATCACTTTAAGAATTCATGGTAAGGCCCCTGTTTTACCACATGATATGTCAGATATAATCTCTGTTTATAGTAGAAATAAACGGTCAAATTGAAATACCATTTCGCACATAAATCCTGAGCCTCTGGAGTAAGTTTTAGATACAAAAACGTCTCGAACGCGTTAACGTAAACGTCTCAATTTCTACTGAAAAATTGGCAGCGTCACTTGCGGATCGAAACGCCAACAAACTGTTCTCGAGCGTTTTCCAAAAAAAGTCCACAAACATTTTTTTCCAGAATTTAAATATTTTGGGTGCTTTCTTACTCAGAATCGTTACCCTATCAATCCTCATAAATGAAAAAATGTATCCCAAATATTACCAAGGTTTTTTTTTGATGACGATTCTAACAATGTCCTCTCCTCTTTCCAGAGACCCGCGGCCTCAAAGACCCCCTGCAGATAGAGAACTTACAAGACCAGGCGCAGGTGATGCTGATGACGCACGCGCGCGCCGCGCACGCCGCCGCGCCGGCGCGCTTCGGCCGCCTGCTGCTGCTGCTGCCGCTGCTCCGCCTCGTGGGCCCTCAGCAGCTCGAGAGGGAGTTCTTCGCGAAGACCATCGGACAGACGCCCATGGAGAAAGTGCTGGCAGATATGTACAAAAACTAGTAGTGAAAGTTAGCGTGATTCTGAGTGGTCTTTTGTGAATGGACCGTCTTCTGCCATTACTCCCGCTGAATATTTTTAAAAACTTATTGTTGCTACCAGAAGATGGAATGTTGAAGATGAAATTATTTGTAAAAACAATGAAAGGACTCCGGAGAAAATGCTGGCCATTCCGCAAAAGCCTTTATGTCGATCAGTCAGTTGGCCTCTTGCAGCTGATGTGATGAAGACGGGTGATGAGATGTTATGTTGATGACTATATCACTCCTAGTTCTCCTTTATTAATATAATCATAAACAGCTACGCATAAGTGTCTATTATAATTGTGTATATACATTTTTTGTTGGCCAGTAATAGTGTCCCACTGCTGGGTATATGTATTTTAAATAATATAATTTAGCTAAGGTTATAATTATAACGTAGGCTTATAGTTTTTAGGAACGAATTATGGCCTCTAGATATAATTTTAAAATGTAAAAAACCGTGTAAATACATTGAAGTTACTTGTTTTATTGTAAGTTTAGACCGAGCGCTGAACGACAAAATTTTATGTCGTTTAGTAAAAAATCACTGTTATGATACTCATGATGATTATCGTAACAGTGTTTAAATAGCACATTAGGTACTACAAAGGCCGGGAAGTAAGGGGTTGCCAGCCGAAAGCATAGAGACGGCCGAGCGTGAGCGAGGCTGGATATTTGGGGCTGGCAATCCCTTTTCCCGCCGCCGAGGTATTGTACTAGGTATGATTTTTTCAAAAATTTTAAACCTCCAAGAAATTAAAGTTTTATTTCTAGAGAAACTGAAAGTAAACTAGGCAAAAATAAAACTGCAAAATATAACAAACCTAGTCTATTGTTTTTTTTAAATAAAGGTAGTGACAATATGAGAAAAACTAATACTTATCTTTGAAAAAAACTGACTTTGAAACACTGGCGATTCAACTCTCAAAGACGATGACGATGATGATTAAATGTTGCTACCTTTACTTACCCCTACATGCAATCAGACAGACAAAGTTGACTTACTTACCTCTTTATTAGTACGTATGGATATAAATTGTTGTAGTTTTGATCTGGTGACTGCATCATATTCTGTTTCAACTGCACAATTGCGACTATTTGCGACGTCATCCCTCGGTCAGTATGGAAAATTTGATATTCTCTGATTCAAAACAATGTCAAGGAATATCCGAGCTAAAAATAGTTTATTGGTTACCATCACCGCAGAAAATTTCCCTTGTTCTTCGTACATAAAACCAAGTCAACAAACACACAAGCACACAACACTGAATTAGATTTTTATCTGTTTTTTTTGTTGTTGTTTCTCTTCTATAAAATTGTGTGTATGCTCTTATATGTGTGTGTCTTTTACATTACTATTACATTCTAATGTAAAATAAAGACTACTTCTAAAGTAAAGCAAATTATGTTCGTTTACCTAAACCTATATTAATCCAAATTAATCATCTAACGTTGGTTTTACCAGTGCTGGTACTGGTAACGTAACTTAGTTATGTACGAAGAACAAGTTGAAAATTTACTGCACTTCTTACATACAAAATAACATCACCGTTTTATCATACAAATTATTGCTCATCACCGAAAGGGGTACAATATGATCCGAATAACCTAACATAAAGAATATACAAGCTTTTTGCTTACTGTACTTTTTCCTGATCGTACATGCATTATTTATTTATTTATTATCATTCGTCCTACATAGTGTACTAAATCTCAAGTCAACTCGTACCAACAGTTGAAGAGTTCCCTCCCGCTGAGACGGTCCTGGCCAGACCACCAGAATTCTACTACCAGATTATAATAAGAGTTTTTAATGATTCACGGTTAAGTTCATTCGAAATATTACAACATCCACCCGCAATTTCTTCAGTCTACCCGTGATCATGATGCATGCAACTGCATCGAAATATCGGGAGCTCAATAAAGGTAATCGCGGTTCACATCCCGTTTATAATATTTCAGATTATAATAACTTACAACTTACACAAGTATGCAAAATTTCAACTCAATCGGAAGAAGGTCTCTCTCGGAAGATTTTTTTTTACTCTAATTTTTTTATTACGAAAATTTTAAATTATTTATACCTAGTCATCGACTAGCTGTTTGCGGTCGCGACGCTCCCTGAATATTCTACGGACTAGTTCGGAACATGGCGGGCAAAATTCGGCTGAACTTTACTAAAACAAACGTCATTCTGACTAACATTTACCGATAAACATAGTCACTGGTTTTGAGTGCAACTGCGCTAATTCGCCAATGACTCAAATGGCAGTAAAATAAACAAAATGACTGTACAAAACAGTTGATCGAGACAATTAAGTACTTACGTAGAAATGTTTTTGACGGTACCTACTTGATAATTGCATCGTCGTTAAGATCAGCGCGTACGAAATTTAAAGCCAACCGAAGTTTTTTTAGCCAAAATTAAGACGCCTTGCTGCAACATTTCCTGAGCGGTACAATTTAGGGATTTTTAAAAAGCGAGCCTTCCTGTTCTTGGGCCGACAACGCACCTGTGATTCCCCAAGTCTTGCAGGTGTCCCTGGGCGATGGTGATTACTTTCCATCAGGTGGTCACATCTGCTCGTTTTCCCCCTCTTATATATATATAAAAAAAGTGTTTTTGTTTCCACAATTTAAGTAAATTACCTAACATTTTGGACTTTTCTTACTCAGAATCGTTTACCCTTTCGATCCCGATACAAGAAAAAATGTGTAGGTACTTCCATTCAGTCCTGTTCGTCGTTTCTTTATATGAATTATTAACACATTTTTTTTCTTATAGGGTAAACGATTCTGAGTTACAAAAACCCAAAATATACATTCCAGAAAAAATGTTCATAGACTTTTTTTGGAAAACGCTCGTTCATGTTAACGTTTCAATTGCCTACTAGGTAGGTATGGTATGGACAAATTGGCAGAGCCACTTGCGGATCGAAACGGCAACAAACTGGCTGGGCCCTATTTTATAAAGCTAAAAGTTACAATTTACAAGCGGAATTTGTTAGATAGAGACTTCCGCTTGTAAATTGTAGCTTTATAAAATAGGGCCCTGTTCTATTCTGTTGTAGGTATTTGACATTTTAATGCAAACGCGGTCGAGACGTATTTTGTGACGGAAAACTTACACTCAGCATGGTTCGCACCGCCTCTTTTCCTTTTTGATGTTTTGCATTACTACCTAACCTACCTAGTAAAAGTACCTTTCCTTCAATAATTCATATTAATATGAAAACGTTATCCTCAATCCTCAATCAGTGATTCTTCTTATTCGATAGTTAAACCGTTCCACGAATTTATTCACACACAATGATTAATTGATTAGTGTACCAATGTGCAATAATATTTGTAAATGGGGGAAGACCTATGAAGAGCTCATACAGCAAAATTTATATTGATATTACATTACATGTGATAATAGACATCATTATTAATGTATTTTTTATTTATCATAATGGGTAAAAACCAGATTAATGACTTCTATAAATGCGTCAATGTTATGTTTGCATTTAAAGCGATGTATGCAGCTGTCCTAATTCAAAATGACGCATGTCCAAAAAAAAAAAAAACATTTTTTTTTTTACTTAGGTACATCAATTTATCATAATTTTCTGAAATCTGTGAAACAGATTATGCGTCCTTTGGAATTAGGACAGCAGTACCTAATTGTGGACTGCAGCTAGTTTTGCACATACACAGATTTTTATAATTTTCGAATGATGTGCTTTCAAAAATATGGCGTCTAAAACTACTTGGTTCCAATTGTAATTTTGCAGACAAGGCTTTAAATTTTGCCGTTTTTATTCAATAACTATAGCTGTTGCCCCCGCAGAATTCACTTATCGCTATCCTGCGGGAACTACGCTGTTTCCCGGGTTGTTCCCGGGATAAAAATCATCCTATGACCTTTCCCGGGACTGAAACTGTCTGTATACCAAATTTCAACTAATACGGTTCAGCGGTTTATGCGTGAAAATGTAACAGACAGACAGACACATTAACCTTCGCATTTAGAATATTATAATGATTAGGTACCTAATTATTTTCCTTTTGATTATCCCTGCTATATGTCTACAGTGGACCCAAAGCGCTTTATGTCACGACTAGCCTTGCCACAAACTAAAACACGTCTTAGTTAAGTCTAAAAGTGTCGGTTTTCTGTGAATCGACAAGCGTTACCACGTAACTACGTGCCCAATGTCGTCTTGATTTTTTATTGTATCTGTCAAGGTAATTACCCTATATGATTGTTCTTCTTAAAGAACATTGAGCAGGATAAAAACAATCGGTAATGATACGATCGATAATCGATGATGAGATCGCGAAGTACCTAGCAAATTAATAGTGACAGCAAGTTTTTGGTTCATGTTCTAAACCCTGGTAGGGTGACGGCAAATAGAGAATGACCCAATAATGCACAAACTCTTCTTTTAAAGGAACGAAGGGATAGTGATTTATTTTATAGGTAACAGTTATTTTCAATTTCATAATCATTCATTAGTCATCTTTAAATTAATAATGGAGTGTCTATAAAGTGTTCAACACTGTTGCCATCACCCTACAGTAACGGTTGGTAATTACAAAGTGTATGTTTTGGTCAAATTTAAGGCAAATTGGTCCGGTTCTAGTACCTAGTCGACTTCATTTGAAATTTGGTAGACACACATGTCATTATGTAGGCTAGATGACAACTCAAGTGCCTACTGTTAATAAAAATTACAGCCAGCAAAAAGCCTATGTAGTTACCTAAGTACCTAATTGTTTCCCAAAAATTTACCCATTCATTACTTACTTTGATCATTTTAGTTAAGTTTGCTTTTATCCGTTTCCCCGTAGCCCGCAACTTCGTCTGCGGATAATTCGTCTGTCACGCGTCCATGGGAATTTACCGAGATAAATACTGCTCTATGTCCTTCCCAGGCTATAAAACTATCTCCATACCAAATTATAACATGGTCGGTTGAGTAGTTTACGCGTGAAAGCGTAACAAACAGTCACATTCGCATTTTAAACACTAGTTAACTATTGTTAACTGAAGCACTGTGACGTCAGAAGGCTGTACTAACGTCGAGTTATTGAAGATTATAGATATAAAAAGTCAACCAGCGGCGAACGAGTTGCAAAACTGGTTTGCTTACTATAAATATTGTACAAGCTTGGAAGGCCGTTTGGTGCAAACTATCGCGTATTAAACCTTATTACTTAAACATAGGTAATAGCTTTTGCCCGCTATTTCGTTATCCCGCGGGAATTTAGTTTAACTTTATTTTCTCGGGATGAAAAGTAGCCAATCTTCTTCAGTCCCCGCGTCCTTTCTTATGTGCTTACAGAGTAGTAAAAATTGCTGCCGAATTTACTTTTTGGAGTACAAATTGTTAAATAAATACCAATATAAAATTATGACACTCATTTTGCTAACACTGGCTTTTATAGTACTTATTCACTTGCCGATGTAACCTTCGGTGCGCGAGTCCGACTCGCACTTGGCCGGGTTTCTTACGTAGGACTGACTAGTGGTTGCCCCCTATCTCATCTGCAGTGAGGCCGACCGTGTAACTTACTGATTCAGTATCAGTATACAGCCTCCACTCTGCTCTTGAAGAGCCCTAGGTTGCATCTTTCTGGAAATAAAGACAAGAGAAAATTCCACTCCTTGTCAGTTCGATGGAATGGAAGGATGAAACGAATCGCTTGGTGCGAGCCAATGCAATGCCAACAACATAAAGATGAAGACTCACCCACAAGTTACAATTTACAAGCGGAAGTCTCTATCTAACATATACCTAGGGTCGGAAAGAGACTTCCACTTGTAAATTGTAATTTTTAGCTTTATTAAATAGGGCCATGGATGTCCAATCATTATCCGTTGTGATGTGAATTATGTTGACAAGAAATAATTATGTCGATAATTAACGCAATTGTAAAAAGTAGTTTACAATTATAACTGGAAACAGTAGGCATAAGATTAAAAGCTGTATACCTAAATCAGGAACGTAGGTAACTGTATTATTTCCGGCCCTTTTAAATATATGTAGGTATGTACGAAATTAATAATCATACAAGCAAAAAGTTATCGTAGCAAACTATATTTTAAATCTAGTTATATTTACCCATTACTCATATTAATTCTAAGTTACGCTTTATACTGGTTATGTTTGCCTTTCAGCTATGTGATTCTACACTTATCATAACATGACCCTTTCGGTCGTACTATTACCGGAGTCAGTCAGTAGGTACCGTCAGTACCTACTTGTATGCTTTATTGTTTTAATGTTTATTTTTGTTATTTTATAAATGTTTAAATATTTAGGTAACTTAACAAATTGTATTAAATGTGATATTTTATTTGTTGTGTAAATAAAGTTAACTTCTGATAATTAATTAAGAAGTAAATTTATGAATAGATTATAATAATTATGTACTTAGGTAACTTTCTAAGCAAAAAAAATGGAATATATTAGGTACAAAATCATTGTACTTATCCGACAAAAAAACTGGGCCCTATTTTATAAAGCTACAAGTTAGGTACTTACAATTTACAATCGGATGTCTCTATCTAACACATAGGGTCAGACAGAGACTTCCGCTTGTAAATTGTAACTAAATAGGATCCTGGTCATTTTTTACAAGCTTATAAATTTAGCCTGTATTTGTTAATTTATTCGTTTGAGTTAAATCATAAATGTACATACCTAATTGAAATTTGACCACCTTGCAGTGGTTGGATTAACGTGAAATTTGGCACACTTATGTAAGTCCGGTGCCGGTGACAATACAATAATCTTGTAGTGAAATTCTGGTGACTCAGCCAGGCAGGATCGTCTACGCAGAAGGGAACTCTTCAACGGGTTGTCCGATTGACTTGAAATTTGGTATGCATTTATGCAATATAGATGACAATGAAGTACAGACAATAAAAAGTACAGTCAGCAAAAAAATCTTGCATTTTTTTTTAGGTTAGGCTGTTTTATAAGGCCAACTACAAATACCATTTAACTGTTTAAAAATATAAAACTGGTCTCTAAACTAAGTTACTCGTAAAACCACACCTCATTTCTAGAATGGAATTCCTCTCTTGACTTTGAGTAAGTAAGTCGTATGACCATTATGATGTCACAAAAATGGTCACTAAAAAAAATTCTCTGTCAAGCTTTTATCTTTCCACAATTATTTGGGCTATGTTTGTAAATGTATATAGATGTATAGTTTCTTAAAAATTAAACAAGTAGGTACTAAAACTGTTAAAAGTATAGGCACTTGATCGCGCTATTGAAAGGCTGAACATTATTTTGCAACCAAATCTAACTAAGCTTTGTAAAAAATAGGATAACACTAAATATTTATACGTATTTTAGTAATTAAATTTAAGATTTCTTTTATTTAATTAACAAATTAATTACTTAATTAACTAACATTCTATGTCAATACTGCCAAATGTAACCAAAATAGCCAAAAATGTACTTAAACGGTAATAAAAATAATAATAGCGCAAGGAACCTGTTTTAATTTCATAGTCTTAAGTTCTTAACTACGTACTCTCCAAGTCGGAACGCGACAGCGCAAGCGCTGCTGGGTCAATATTCAAGCGTATCGACCGCTCGGCTCATGCGTTATTGTTGTCTCACGATATCCTAACAAAGGACAAGCCGCAACAACTTTGGACAAGCTAATATACTGTGTGTCGGTGTCATAAAAAGTTAAGGTCTCAGCATAATCTCTTTTAGTGGTAATGCTGAGACGATACTGACGAAAAAAACGTCGAAAAAACGCTGAATTGCCCTGCTGCTTGGTGGCAGGATAAACAATAAAATGAGGGTACCTTAATGGGTAGTAAGTCCAAACGGACCTTGCACAAGGACCAACCATCCCTATATTTTGACAGAAAACTGTCGGTCTGTCTGTGTAAGTAACCAATATAAAATGACGCTCACACTGCCTACATTTTGCTTAGGAGCAGGGCTCTGCTAACACTGGATCTTATATTTACTTGCCGAATTCGTACGGGACCCTCTGTGCACGAGTCCGACTCGCACCTGGCCGGTTTTTTGCTCACGACACGATGTAAGTTTCATCCTGTATAATACTGGCACTCCACTTGGCCTATTTATCTAAATATTGGCGTGAGTGAAGGGGATGCACTATATTGTTTCTTGCGTATGCGACGAAGATGCCAATAGCGCAACGCGAACACGCAACGCCAAGTGCAGTGCCAGTATATGAGAATTAACATAATCGCCAATAGACGGCGCTGTCTGTCAATTTAAATCGCCGGCCATTATTGTACATTGAACCTAATAGCTTCAATATCAGAGTCGCCATTTTGAATTCTAATAGTAAGTGTTTAAAGTTAAAAGTCGCAAGTCCGTTAGCTGGGATTCCCATGTTGTTTATTTTAAATTAACTCTGGTTTTCCCTTTATACATAGCTATGTAAATATCACGTATGTTGTTAGGACGTGTGCATAATGACCGGTCGTTCTGTTATCGCTTCGGATAATAATAATAAAAAAATACGCTAGGTATGATACAAAGGGCGCCGCATAAATATAAATATATGTACTTAACGTTACTTAGACTGTCGTACAGACACATCATTCAAACAGATGCCGCTAAGCGACAAATATTCGCATAGTAACAAGCTCACGTGACAGTTGGTAACAGATAGAAAAATTCGAAGGCTAACTCACCTGGTATAATGGGTGGTGTAGGGGTAGGTACCTATAGCACGCGTCACGGGATGACGAGGACCCGGGTTCGATTCCCGGCCATAGCTTTACTTTACGGATTTTTCTGTTCCAATTTTTAGTGTCGTTTAGAAATTAAAAAGGTAAAGGTTTGTTTATATAAGAAACTTCCGGATACCTAAATAAAACTTCCACATACTTAAAATAGACATATAATAATGAGATTATAAACGTTACAGATCTTTCATTTTTATAAAATTATCACAAAATTTTCTTGTTTAACTTAGTTCTGTCTAAATATAAATTATGTCGTTTCAATCTTTCTTATAATTTATAGTAAAAAGTCGGAAAAACAACTAACTTGGCAGTGCATAACGATGTCTATATTATATAAGAAAGTATAGTCCATTCCAAGGCATTTTAACACTTTTGTAAACAAACAAGTCCTCCCCAAGTTCATATAAAACTGAAATATAATCCTACTAATCCTACTAATAATTATAAATGCGAAAGTTTGTGAGGATGTATGGATGTCCACCCAACACAACATAACACACACATTCACACAAACACATAGGTAACTTAACTACACAATGGTACCATGATACTTGGCGTATGCCCGTATCATGGCCAAAAAAATCCGACATTAATGTCGAGGTCAAAATTCATTGAAATAATAATAAAAAAATTGATTGAATTGATTGTGTAGGAATTTAGACGAAATTGGTTTGTTTACGAAATCATTAAAATTCATTGGAGAATAGTTCGTTTGGATGTCCTTGAGACATAGTAAAGTACCACCGAAGTTAAAAGTTCCAAGTTCATTTCGTGCCATTGCTCTCACGCTATAGACTGACTGCTTAAATGAGTCTTCGCCCGCGCGGCACAGGGGCGCGGGGTAGGACGACAAAGGGGATCGAGGCGCGGGCGGGTAGTGCGCCTGCCCCCCGCTCCACTCTCGGCCCCCGCGGTCGTCCCACCCCGCGCCCCTGCACAGCGGGGGAGCGCTCATTTAAGCGGTCGTTCTATAATAGTCACTAACTTGAGAGTAAGAGGGGCGGTAATACATAATTCAAGTTTCAGAGTCCTCTGGGTGTCCCAGTGAAGTCCCAGACGGGTTAACTTTCAATTATGTGCGTTTTTCCGACTTTTATTGTGTACATAATAAAATAACATCTGTTATTTCATTCATATACAAAAATAACACATGTTTTTGCCTGAAATAACAGATGTTTTTGTAATAAAAGTAAAACTTCATTGGACACAAATATATAAATAACTGATTTGTGATTGGAACAAATCTGTTACTTAAATATCAGGGCCAATAATACAGACAGAAATTTTCCATCATTATGCAAGTAGGTACTTATAGATATAGCAAGAACAACAACAAACTGTAACAACGCAAATCATAGTTCCATTTTAGATTTTCCTTACAAAATCTTTTAGTTAGAAAATGGAAAAAGTTTTTTATATTGTAAAGAACAATTATCCTTTTTGCTTAACCTACACTACCTACGCCATAAGAGTCCGAGAAAAATAATAATATTATTATTTACTAGCTTCTGCCCTCGACTTCGTCCGCGTAGAATTAGCAAATGACTGTTTATCGCTATCCCGCGGGAACTGCAATTTACCGGAAAAAAAACCTAGCCGGTCATTTTCTCAACATATTAGTAAATTTGCATCAAAATCCGTTCAGCAGTTTTCACGTGATACGCTCGCAAATATACGAATTTCGGAGCATAAGGCCAGAGAAGCGGTAGTTATAGCGTAACAATTTCTAATAGTGGCCACACTTTGTCTCGGCACTATTCCAACTGAAGTCGAATGGACTGGGAACTGCAAGCCGTCGCCTCCGAACGCGCCTCATTTATTGTCTACTGTGTAGACGGGCGGACTCCGGAGTGACCTCACTATTTGTTATTATTACGCTATGGTTAGCATAAGGACTCGTCATATTGTGATCAAACAAACCCAATCTGCGAAAAAACCCATGCATACATAAAGAAATTTTTTTTACAGGAAAAATTGGATGCAATTTTCAACATAAAATAATGAATATCTTGACGGGCAATAGTTTCCCGCTTTTAGCTTAAAATAAAGTGACATAGTTTTTCAGTTGCATTTTCCTTTCTGAGTAGTATAGTTTTGAACGCTAATTGAGTATTTATTCATTTAGTTTCCAGGTAGCTGGGCAGGTAATAAACAGTCATGTCTCATGTGCATTAATTTTGAAGCTAAGAACATAATCTAGTATCAACAACTTAAATAAAGGGCTACTTTAACTATTTTTCGTTACCATTGTCTGAAAATTCTGAAATCATAGTGTATAAGCAGTTCTCTACTATTTTATTAGTTTGTAGCACTATGATTTTGTATAATGAAACAATTTCTGTTTTCGCTTAAGGGATTGTAAAAGAATATTGTAAATTAATACACATTATACATAAGGTTAATAAATAGAGCTGCTTGCTTTTAAGGTACTAAATAACTAGGCAACAGATATAGGTACAAACTTATTTAAGTATAGAGTATAGACATTATATTTTTTTTAGACACGGTCACTTATTCTGACAGAACATTACAGAACTCCCTATCCATTGATTTAATGAATCAGTCAGTCACTCAGACAGGACAGATCATTTTGTACATTCAGATTATTTTGAGATTAGAAGGCAGTTTTCTTGTTAAGTATTGCTCAAGAGTATTAATATTGTGTTATTAAATGACTTAACTTTTAATTTTAACTGGTATAACCACTAATGGACATAGTTAAGCAAATACGATGCAACCCAGAAGCAAGTAATTATTTAATGTCAGCTGTGTTGCTAAATATTCTAGGTCCAAAATCAAATGTCACTTATGTAGGTTGTATCATTTTTGTTTAACTATATCCTGTCTTCCTATTCATTGTGGTGAGTGTTAAACAAACAAGTCCATGACTGCATATTAACCCGCTTTGTTTACAATATTTAACTTCATATTTTACCTCTTGCTGCTTGCTAAATAAACATTATAACATTTCAAACTACAGTTTTGCCGCTGACAGAATAAAATGTTAAAGATGCACAATTTGATAACACTGAACTGAACATGACCTTGCAATGTTTTATAATGAAGCAATACAAGTTGTGGGAGTATTTATGATTAAATTATCAAACAAATTGAATAGGTATAAAGGTACTAAATGTGATAAAAAAAAAAACATTTCGCAAAACTCTAATCTGATCAAGCAAAACAGTTCCAATGTTTTCTTTTAACAGTTTTACAAATTTATGATGGTCAACTATGCATGTGAAATTAAGAATATTTTTTTGACAGAAATACACAGCCAGAGTTTGTGACATTTAAATCACTGCACGGCAGTCAAGTAAAATGCTGTGTAGCGAATTAGTCCTTAAGGCATTTTGTGACATGGCAAAAATAATTAGTATTCGTCAAACAATTCCATATCAACTTGAATTCAAATCAGAATAAAATAGGTTGTTGATATATTCCTCCAAACACAATAGTATTAGTCACTTTCTCGACGATAAGATAACTGAAGGGCCGGTTCGCCTCGAACCGTACAGCTCCAATACGGTTAGCAAACTCAGCAGCAGACACAGCAGATGCTGTGGTACCTTCCTCAGTGACTTCTATTTCAGCTTTATGAATGACTTTTGTAACAAACAATTTCTCACGAGAAAGGCGTCCCAAGTTGGCTCTAGCCTGATCAAACACTTCGTAAATACCCAGACCCTCTTTCAAAGTCTCCGTCAAATCTAGATTTGACTCAATCTTGAATCGTGGCAGGTAGCAGTCAACTTCATCTTCACCAAATTCTTCCTGAGACAGTCTCATTTCAGAAAAGACGGTATCAAGCGGTACCGTTTGAAAAGATAAGAACATCTCTTCTAGCGACACTCCAGGGTTTGGTAACATCACCAGCATGGACAAACGGTTCTCATTACCGTAAGGTAGCTCAATAACTCTTGCTTTAATAGCTTTAATATTAGCAAACGGATACGTAAAACGGTTGTACATCATGTTAACCTCACCAATTTTGACGGCGTTGCTGTCGTAGAAAGGACGTTTGGTGGTTGAAGAGGCGTTGAAAGGTGCAGTCCATTGCCCTTTGAAATACAGAGCACTTGTGATAATCATCCGAGTGTCACCAAAACTATCACTTTCTACTAACTTGGGGATTCGGCCTTTAGTGAGTGTGGATATTGCTTGGTTGATATGGTTGGCGGTGGCCACGCCGTTCTTGAAATCAACTGGTTCGATATTGGTTGCATAGTAAACTTTCGAACTGTTTAAGAACTCAGTTTCGAGGAATACATTTTTATCAACGAATATGCCGTTGTATCTAGCGAGTTGGACAGTGGTAGCGTTGACAATGAGCCACTGCGCGGTATTTTGGAAGCTCGCTCTTGTTAATTCTCGGTTTTTTGTTATACGCAAGGCGCTCACAAGTTCTAGGCGTGTTTTTTTTAGCGCGCCTTCCGAGGTCACCGCAAGGACCGTCCACACAGTGATCGGCGATATAACAAGATTCTGTTTTTGTGATTTCGTCGTGTGGAATAATAATTCCACAGAGAAATTCCCGATCGCCTCGCTAAACGCATTGTGTAGATTATTCGGACGCCCGGTCCGATTGTCCTGGGGTATTGTCTGTCCGGCACTCAACGAAGCACACGCGAATAAACACACTATTAACAACATACTGATTGTGAATAATTATCAGGAAATAAAGTTTTTATACGACGTGCGGTGTGTCAGCACAGTCGACCGCGGCGTAGCGAGCGTCAACTGAGCGTCCTGACCGAAGCGAGCGCTCGCATATTATCACCGTCGCGTTGGCGTTTTCCTCATTAGTAGCGGGCAACTACTTGTTATCTTTAATATTTACATAATACGAATACAGCGAAACCAGGTTTTTGAAATATAAAAAACAGAGACGGGTGCACAAGCGGCGGCGGTTGAACATAAATTTGACAGCACAGCTGACGTGACTTTTTTTTCTATTATTCTGCATATGGCGTAGGTACTATGCCCTTCAGCCGTGACGTGACCGTGTTAAAAGGTAGTGATGGCTATAGTGCTACCCTGTAGCGATACCTATAACTTTATTAGTTTTTACGGACCTCTCAAATTAAATATACGTCATCCTAATTCTGTGAAAATATCAAAACAAATAAAAGTCCACTTGTTACTTGATGTCCAAGCGGTTTCCTCCCAAAATATGGAGACCGAAGTTCGTGTCATACTTTCCATCCTCACACTCTCCCATTAAATGCTATAGTGTGAGCGGGACATCGCTAATGAAATTAGTTAGGTACCTTCGTGCGTTAAAATTAAAAAGGGCTACCCACAGAATTAATAATGGGCTACCCATGTAATCTATAATAGGTAATAAATAATATTTATAATGCTGAAGTGTGGTGTTTGTTGGTTTGATTATTTAGCAGAACGCGTTAATTCAATTTGAAAAATTCTTCTAGTGTTACAGCCCAATTTATCATTTTTTTTTTTTTTTTTGTGCAACGCCCAATGCTTAAGAGCTCACTCCATCTGTAATCGGATAATTAATATACCTACCTACTTTACGATACGAATTGTTATTCTGCACTGGGTAGGTAAGTGACCTTAAGTGTGGAACGAAATCAGAAAAGCCCAAGATAACCGGTTGGTTTGGTTCAGATGCCTTAGTTTTCCTTGTTCGGGCGCACGATGCGATCACAACAATCCACATTGTGACTCAAATCTCTCGCCAAATACAACCGAGACGTCCTAAATAAAATACTAGCTTATTCGCTTCAATATGTTATATTTCTTGTGCTTCTTCGCGTTAGTATCTTGTATCGTGCAACGAGCATCTACGGAACAAGATGGAGGTGTGTATCCAAAACTTAATTCAAGTGAAAGATTCGGGAATTTCTCCGTCGAATTGCTTTATCACGTCGGAGAATTTCAAACAGGCAATTTTATAATATCGCCTTTTAACGCGTGGTCGGTGCTCGCACCAGTCGCCGAGGGAGCTTTGCGCTCCACACGCCTAGAAATCACCAATGCTCTGCGACTTTACAAGAAGACGGACTTGACTAGATCTATGGTCCAAGGCGTACTGCGAGGGCTACAATTGAACTCAACCGGAACCGTCCAACTTGCAAGGTTTAACGCCATTTTAATAGACAAATCTAAACGTCCAGAAACTGATTTCCGAGAGATCTGCAGACTTTATGACACATTTAATATTCCGGTGAACCTGATGGACGCTCGTGTTACAACTAGCCGCACAAACAAAGCGGTTTCAGTCGCCACCAATGGTCTGATCACGAAAATAGTCGACGAAAATGATTTCAGCGAACCACAGATGATAATTATGAGCGCTGCGTATTTCAAAGGACGATGGTCTGCTTCATTTAAAGCCTCATCCTCTTTTATAAGTCCGTTCTATGACAGTAATGGTATCCAAACAGGCCAAGTGAACATGATGTATAACCGTTTTACATATCCCCTCGCTGACATAGAGGACCTCCAAGCCAGTGTCATTGAATTGCCTTACGGTCCAGGACGGTTTTCCTTGATCGTAATGCTTCCAAACAAAGGAGTCTCGCTTAAGAGAATGATAATGAATACCCAGAAAGTACCTTTGGACGTCGTGTTTTCTGAATTGAGATTGGATCAACAGCAACACGGTGACGATCTAGTAGATTGCTTATTACCACGGTTCAAGATTGACTCAAATTTAGAATTGAAAAATGTTTTGAAGAGACTAGGAATTTTCGCATTATTTAACGAAACCAACGCTGCATTGGCACGAATCGCTCGATTCAATACACACGTGACGAAAGTTATCCACAAAACTGTGATAGAAGTAGTAGAAGAGGGTATTCCTGGTACAGGGTCGACTCCAGAGTTGGACGCCACTGGCGTAACATTTTTCCCAAAGTTTGAAGCAAATCGTCCGTTCGCGTTTTTTGTACTTGAAAAAACAACAAATACCGTCTTGTTCGAAGGCCTATACCGGCAGCCTTACTTGGATTTGGACAAACCCTTGAACGAAGTAAAGCAAGTATTCAACTAAAGTGCAAAATGATCTCCTACACATCCCCAGATGCTGTGCGCATGAAGACAGAATAGGTACCTACTAAGAAATACTACGTATGCCATACAAAAGCGCGACCAGGGAAACATGGTGCGAAATATAGATGGCGTTGTTAAATTGCACGAAGCATTAAAAGCGAAGTGACAGGTTCTTAAATAATATATGACATTGTGTAACGTTTCCAATTTTCGTTTTATTTATTCATATGATCAAATTCGGATTAAAGTCAAATAAAAACTCGCATGACGCAGATCATCAACCTCATAAACTCTTGATGATACTTTAGGGAAATTTTGTACAGTATATAAGACAAGTGTACCGTGGACTTAACGTTTCTGAACGCAAACTACCTACCTTCTCGCTCGCTTGGTAAAGTATCTCCTCGCTCTCTCGTATTGGCAGGTTGCGTTCAGAAACATTATAAACCCACGCTACATAAGTAATAAGTCATAAGTTACACTCGAATTCTCGAACGAAGTAGCGGCTACTTTGAAATTCGACTTTCAAAGTTCGTAGCGTACCGACCCTCTCACTCTTAGATGTGGGCTGAATGGCACGAGATGAAAATCGAAAATCAGATTTCAGATTATAAGGCCAGGCTAGAAATAAGGGGTTAATAAAAATACAATGTGTAGTAAATACATTTATCTAAATACATCAGCAATTTCATTTGTTTTTGCTATTTCCTTCTGCGCCTCCACCAACATCCTACCTATGGCTTTGACTAGTCTCACTTTGAATCTAGAAACAGTAGTATTTTCCTCATAGGTTACCTCCTTGGGGTCTCGCTCTACGTAGTACAGAAAAGTGTTTGAAAACATTTCTCTGAGTCTCAGAATGTTGTCAATTTGGCTGAAAAAGAAAAGACAATCAAACTTCACTCTAAAATTAATGACAATTAGATTAGGTTGAGCGGAATGACGATACACGAACTTCAAAATTCGAATTTCGGAGTACCTACAAGGCCAGGATCTTTTAAAATTGTTCCGGAATATTTCTGCAGGGTGGTAGGTATACCTAGTTAGTTTGACTAAATAGTCCTGTAATATTTTTCAAGGTTATTTTAATTCTAGTTTAAAAACGCATCCATACATTGATCGATGTTCAAAGCAAGCCCGAATTTAAGGGAGGACAACCGGGGCTACAGCCCCGGGGCCTCCACAAGAGGGGCCCCCACAATAGACTTCGAACAAAAAACAAACAAATTCAGACAAGTAAACACTAGTAAACAACAGAACTTGGACAGGAAAATAATTTGGGGCCAGGGGCCTCCACTCCTTTGTTGCCCAGAGGCCTCCAGACCTCTAAATCCGGCATTGGTTCAAAGTGAACCGCGTCAAGGGGAAGATTAATAATAAGCAGTAAATTTTGAATAAAAAATTAAATTAAAAACTTTCTATTCGAGTTTCTTCAGGATGTGGTCTTCAATAAAAAGTGGACTGTAGATTTTAGCTGGTATAATTAGGAAATAAATTGCAAGATCGTTACAGTCGTTATGAATTTCAGTTGAATCGCTAGAGAAGAAGATGACCAATGACTTTTTTACATATAATGTTGCTATTATAAAAATATTTACATAAGCATTCCATTTAACGTAATCGAGTAATGTATATAATTGCAGTTAGATTGATTTCATTTGATTTACAATTTTAATATTATTCTTTCTTTAACTAAATTTAATTAGCTTTAAGAAATATGATTATATAATTTTAATAAATGTGTAAATAAGAAATTAAAATTAAAAATTATAATTAATTTTAAGGTTAGGAACCTATGTTATTACAATTGACAACATTTCAAAAAAAAAGTATTTAAGTTTTTTTCGTGTTTATAATAGCTGGTTAAAAATTAGACTACCCGTGTTTCTCGGTTTTCCTTTGTTTTACTTAAATTCGTCGTTAATAATTTATTAAAGAAAGAAGACCGTATATACAAAGATAGGGATACTGATGTCGTAACCTTAGCATGATATAAAATTAAAAAAGTAACTTTCAAACAGAACTGTCATGTCATGTCACTTGCTTTGTTTATCAACCATTCATTGTCGTTCGTTCACGAATTTGTTATTTTGCATTTGCTGCTTTGCAATACTGTGCATGCTTTGAGTTTATTTCCTTTCCTCTAATAATTTGTACCGTCCCAAGTTGCGGAAACACGGCGTTAATGGAAAAAAATAAACACTATAAGCACATGAACACAAGATACACAACACAAGATAAATTCGTCGACTTTGGGCAGATTGCGGCTATCCGCTATCACTATCAGTCAACCACTTTCATGTTATTAAAGCGTCTATCAAACCAATAATTAAATATTACGAGATTTAAGAGAATTGAAAACGTGTCGTTAGAATCAAGTACCTAATCCGTCGGACTGATAAAAAATAAACATGACATTGACACCATGACAGTTCTATATTTTTTTAAATTCCTATGGTAATAAATGGACTAACGGCACTATGAGTATATCCCTAACATTCGCAATCCAACTTTTTTTACTGTTTTTCCTGAATATAAAAAAAACTACTGCATAAAAAAAATCAAAAGTATTTTTAATGTAATCAGCAGTGTAAAATCTACAAACGGTATATTCATTTTACTAGCTTAGCAAATTTGAATTGTTGTCAATTGATTTGTTAGATGGTTTTTCCGATATTTTAATTTACTTGTATAAAAATTTCCGAACGCCTATTTTTGTTTGAAAAAAAAAATTGCTAAACTACTGCGGCGCTTGCTTCTAATTGGTCGGCCTAAGTTCAAACATGACAGATGGGCAAGCAGACCTTGAAGTTCGCATCATGACATTCCCCTCACACTAACATAAATTAATATGAGAGCGAATGAGGCGGTATATTAGAAACGTCGAATTTCAGAGCGGAATCCCCAGATATTATTGATATCGATAGTACAAATGCTAAACAGCGGACAAAAGATTTTTTATTACCTTTCAGGTACGTGTATTTTGAGCTTGTGCCGTGGCAGATATATTGCAGTATCTTCGTTACTTCCATCCTAAAAAAAAACGTAAAAGAAATAAACAAGTTCCCAAATAGGTACAAGTATTATTATAATGTTAAGGAAGACGTGGTATTTTAAAGAAAGTTTAATTTTAAGTGTTTTATTATTACCATTTGCGTATGAGTGAGGACCAATGTGTGAGCGTGTCTGTATGTTTACAAGTAGGTATGTAACTGTGCGCGTGTGGCTAAGTAACCGTGCGCGTGTGGGTATGTAACTGTGCGCGTGTCGGTATCTAACTGTGCGCGTGTAGGTATTTAACTGCGCTTGTGGGTATCGCGTGTGGGTGTATGTAACTGTGTGCGTGTAGGTATTTAACTGCGCTTGTGGGTTTGTACCTGTGCGCGTGTGGGTATGTAACTGTGCGCGTGTGGGTACGTAACTATGCGCGTGTGGGTATGTAACTGTGCGCGTGTGGGTATGTAACTTGCGCGTGTGGGTATGTAACTGTGCGCGTGTGGGTACGTAACTGTGCGCTTGTGACTTTGCGCGTGTGGGTATGTAACTTGCGCGTGTGGGTATGTAACTGTGCGCTACGCTGACCTTGTGCGCGGCGCCGGGCGCGAGCGCGAGCACGTGCGCGGGCGCGACGCGCGCCGCGAGCCGCACCACGAGAGCGCGGCGCTCGCGCGAGTGCAACCCCCCGCAGTACGCGAACAGGGCGCTGCGCGCGCGCCTGCCCGAGTGGTTCACGCTCTCGCTACTTATGTGCGCGCGATCACCGGCGCTGTACAAACATAAATAAATAAATAATAAATAAATATTAGGGAACAATTCACACAAATTGACCTAATCCCAAAGTAAACGCTAGTAAGGCTTGTGTTATGGGTACTAGACAACGATATACAAACTTATATAGATAGAAACATTCATAACTCTGGAACAAAATAAATATTCGTGCTCATCACACAAATATATGCCCTTACCAGGATTCGAAACCAGGACGCTTGCTTCGCAGGCAGGGTCACTGTCACTACCAACTAGGCCAACCGCGTCGTCAATTATGAATATCACTTACATAGTATAAAACTAAGTCGCTTTTCCCTGTCTGTCTCTCTGTCCCTAAGTATGCTTAGATCTTTAAAACTACGCAACGGATTTTGATGCGTTGTTTTTTAATAGAGTGATTTGAGAGGAAGGTGTATATGTATAATACGCAGACGAAGTCGCGGGCAGAAGCTAGTCTATAGATACATATAATAAAGCTGAAGAGGGTCTAGTCTGTACATGGAATTAAGATATAAAAAAATAGTTGGGGATACTTAGAATTGATAACAGAACACGTGAATTTTTGTCTGTTTGTGTGTATATTTGAGAGAGCATCACGTGAAAACGGCTGAACGGATTTTGATACAAACTTTACTAATCTGTTGAGAAAATCACCGGCCGGTTATATTCTACTCTTTATCCCGGAAAATTGCACAGTTCCCGCGGAATAGCGATAAACGTGTCAATTGCTAATTCTACGCAGACAAAGTCGCGGGCAGAAACTAGTAAATAAATAAATATCATGGGACACATTTTACAACTATTGACCTACAATACCGGCCGTAAATATATCACCTTTGTGTTTTTTGTATGAACATACATACATATACATACATACCGTCACGTCACGCCTCGTTCTCGACTGTTTCATACATTTGTTTCGAAATCCACGATTCTTTATTGACATACCAGCAGGCTTATTACGTAACCCGCTCGCGATCACCATCGTCTTCATTTTGACAGTTCATGTATGGGCTGACAATTAGCATCAGAGACAGCTAGCTGTCACATTCATACAAGAACTGTCAAAATGAACACGATGCGATTGCGAGCGAGCTACGTAATAAGTCTCCTGGACGCAATAAAAATCGAAGCCGGTGTATCGTAAAACACGTCGTCTGAACAGACTAGGCTCTTAATTAATTCTGTCGCGATCAAACTGGTATTCGGATGACACGAGTGCGTCTCTGATATGTTGCAATACTTGCAATGTAGGCGTTATCTTTTTATGTCACCTGTAACTGTTTTGCCGGGCAACAATGAGCCGTGGACCATTGTGTACCACGCTCGTCAGTGGACAATGTTTAATATTTACTAGGCGTTCATAAAGCATGCTATTTTTTAAAATAAATCAAGGCTGCAAACAAGTAGGTGGGTCACCACCCATGAATACCCACAATACCAAAGATTTGCAAATGCGTTGCCAGCCTAAAAAGCTACGACGCGGTTGGCTTGATCCCCACGCCCGAACACAAGCGCAAGCAATGCTGCTTGGCGACAGGATTAGCGAAGATAGCTTAATCACCTAGTCAACTTCTATAAAGTCGGTGAGCTCTTAGAATTCCATTCGCGTTCGTCTTGCTGTCTCATTCACTCTTACAGGTTAACACTTGAATCGACCGATAGTACCCGAAACCCGAATAGCGTTCCAAGAGTTCATGGACTGTACAGGTCTAATAGATCCCGAGTTCCTTTTTGTTCCATAATTTTCATTGGTCGTAATAATCGTTAAGTAAACCAGGGTGACTTTGATTTACGGGGTGACTTTAAAAAGTAGTTATAATGACGAAATCATTAATTTTTATTTGCGTTTACTGCTTCCAATCGATGTCTTCATCGACCGTCTTTGCGTCTACATGCCAAACATTAACCGCATATGGACAACTAGCTGTTGCCAGCGACTTCGTCTGCAAAGAATTCGTTTATCGCTATCCCGCGGGAACTACGCAATTTTCCGGAATAAAAAGTAGCCTATGTGCTATTCCAGACTTTTCTCTATCTATGTGCCAAATTTCATTCAGATTCGTTGGGCCGTTCTGGCGTGATTGAGTAACAAACAAACAAACATCCATCCATCCATTCATCTATCCATCCATCCATCCATACTTTCGCATTTATAATATTAGTTAGATATCGATTTTACAGCAATTTCAAAACGATCAAAGTAGCCCCAATATTATCAAAGTCAGCCCACCCCGGTTAACGCTAGTCATAATATTTTCGGCGACAACACATGAAATTGTGCATTTTAGAAGAATTTTGAAAGTCACCAAAATTTTGTGGGTTTGGTTAGTTTATTTTACTACGTATCAAATCAAAAGAAACTGACTGATTCAGAAATGAAACGATTTATAACTAACGCAAACCTAACCTTTATAACTACCGTCAACTGGGGTGACTTTGGTAATTTTGGGGCTACTTTGATCGTTTCAAAATTGATATAAAATCGATATTATCCATTTCCGGCGAATGTTTGGCATTTAGACGCAAAGGTGATCGACGAAGACATTGATTGGAGGGAGTAAACGCAAATAAAAAATAATGGTTTTGACATTAAAACTACTTTTTAAAGTCACCCCGTAAATCAAAGTCACCCCAGTTGGCTGTATGGCAAACCTTAAATTCGGAACTTCAATTTTATGGGACAAGACATAGATCCAATAGACCCTGACCTGGTAACCAGTTTGACGTCAGCCATAAGCTTCCCCTTGGTCCTGATCTTGGGTCTGGTGACCAGCAGCTGGTTGGCCCCACACAGCAATGCTGCCGGCATCAGCTCGTCCACGCCGGAGAAGCGATTCAACTCTTCAACGTCCGGGGACGGTTGGACCAGGGGTGTGCCGAGGAGCTGTTCTAGATAGAGGTTAGAGATTGCTGGAAAGATCAAAGAAATTATTAGCGAGGGCTTTGTGAGTGCATATGACCTTGGTATGGTTTAGACGGCCAATAATATTGTGTGCCACACATCGAAATACATATCGCAAAATATTGAAGCATGACGCAGCGAATCCGGTTGCTTTCGAAATCCACGATCCAGTATTGACATGTATACCAGCAGGCTTTTACGTAACTGGTTCGCGATCGTAATCGTGTTCATTTTGACAGTTCATGTATGGGCTGACAATTGGCATCGGAATCAGCTAGCTGTCACATTCATACAAGAACTGTCAAATCGAACACGATGGCGATTGCGAGCGAGTTACGTAATAAACTAGCTGTATCATAATTGTATTGACTGTCTAACTAATCCAAGCCATCGCAAAGTCCGTTGGACACTTCTATCACGTTTAGGGTTTGTATTATAACCTAATTCCAAATTCAAACTTCAAAAGAACTCTTGATACTAATGCCATCTAGCGACGTTCATAGGCAAATCATTACAGTGCTGCATGTTACATAATACAGGGTGTTTGGTAGCCAGGTGCAAAGCTTTAAGGGGGTGACAGATGAGGTATTTTTGAACATTTTGAGCCGTACATGTCTTAGCCGAATTTTTTTTTTTTTTTTTTAATTGAAAATTTTGAAATTTTATGAAAATACCCAGAGTTTGAAAAAAACGAGTCAATATTGCGCCAATGAGCGTTAATTTGTAAACAAAATCTTTTATTTCATATAGTTTAATGTGTATTGGACCAAATGAAACAATATTTAAGTGTCTGTCTTGCCACAGACACAAAATGGAGGCATTTGAAATTACTAAAAATGTCTCATTTTGGAACAGAGTCATTTTTCAGTGCCATCAAATTTCGGCTAAGACATGTATGGCTCAAAATGTTCAAAAATACCTCGGCTATCACCCCCTTAAAGCTTTGCACCTGGCTACCAAACACCCTGTATAATTGGATTTTGAAGCTATAAAATAATATCGCGACTATAAAGCATTTGTCTCTTCCTAACCATTTTATTGAATCAGGCGTTACTTTGCGGAGGTCCATTTCAATGAACACAAAATATTTACCTTGCTACTCCGCTACTTACGTGCAAGATAACCAAGCCTGTGCGAAATATATACGTTTTGCATGCAAGTCCTCCCACCACTACTGCCACACAAAACGCACACAAATCCCACAAACTTAATTAATCCTATCACCACACAAACACTGACGCGCGTTTCGATCCCTCTACGGGATCATTCTCAAAGTTAGAGCACAACCGATGCACATGCGAACCAACGTCGTACTAATAATATAGATTAACAAATTAGTACAACGTTGGTTCGCATGTGCATTGGTTGTGCTCTTACTTTGAGAATGATCCCGTAGAGGGATCGAAACGCGCGTCAATGTTTGTGTGGTGATAGGATTAATTAAGTTTGTGGGATTTGTGTGCGTTTTGTGTGGCAGTAGTGGTGGGAGGGCTTGCATGCAAAACGTATATATTTCGCACAGGCTTGGTTATCTTGCACGTAAGTAGCGGAGTAGCAAGGTAAATATTTTGTGTTTCTTCCTAACCAATAAAGTATTGAAGGGATAAAATACTATATCTCGTTGAATAAGAAAATAAATGTCCATCACGATCAATTATTGCATTAGACACATTAATACACTTAAAACGAAGTGCACTACAGACGGATATTTGAAACTTTCATTCAATTTCTTTTTTTTTTTTTTTTTCATTTATTTAGAAACAAACAGTCTTACACAGTAGTATTACATTTTAGCTAAAGCTACGACTTCGTTTTATAAAAATAGACCTAAAGTTTCCTATAAAATAACAATGAGTACAGTTAACATTATCCAAAAGATATGAAACACATTATAACATATAACATCTACAATTAAACAATATTAATATCAGCACCATCCTGAGAGAGCCTATGTAATACACATACGTACATACATAAATAAAATATGATAAAATAAAAAATAAAAAACCTACTTCAATAAATCTCTGATATATTTTTTAAATACAGCCAACGAGCTGCCAAATAAATCTGCACCCATACAACTTTCATTGTACAGCCTGCATACACGTCTTAGGTACGAGAATTGCGCGTGCCTGGTTCTATGTTTTTTAACACTGAACAACGCTTTATTGCGGCAACTGCGTTCGTTTCTCCGGGGGACAAGAATTTTCACACCATTTAATAATTCAGGGGCATCTATCAGGTTATTGAGGATTTTAAAAAGAGTAAACAGATCGGTACACGATCGTCTGATGGTCAGAGGCTGGATGTTGTGACGCACCGCTGATGATATATAATCAACATATTGTCGGCCTGTTCTGAACTCCAGGGCCTTAACGAATCTTTTCTGCACCTTTTCTATTCTATCCTTATGGACTTGGTAATGAGGGTTCCACACGACCGACGCAAATTCTAGACGACTACGTACGTAGCTATTAAATAACAATTTATATGTAACTGATTGTTTGAATGGCTTTCCCACACGGAGAATAAATCCAAGCTGTCGATTCAATTCAATCAATCAATCAATTCAATCAATCAATTCAATTCAATCAATCAAATCAAAAATCAATCAATCAATTCAATCAATCAATTTCTGTGAAATAATCGCAAAAAATCACAAAAAATGCGACGTTGCCAACTCAGTAGGGATGCACCTTCTTAACTTACATTTGACATAGGCCAGTCGGTCCTTCCTGAGCCCGTATCTTTCACACCACGCGTCCGCCGCCTTCCGACCTTTCTCCCGCACAACTCGTTCGAACTCTTCTTGAATCCAGTATAACGCTGCGTAATCTGACGTGTCACTGAATTGCCGTTTTATCTCTCTGATTTCTGTAACAAGCAACATATACATTAAACAAAGTCCCGGAAAATTGCATAGCTCCCGCGGGATAGCGATAAACGAATTCTTTGCAGACGAAATCGCTGGCAACAGCTAGTAGTATTATAATGTAAAAAAAACTTAGTATTTGTGTCTCGCTCACCCTCCCTCCTGTCAGCGGCGTCGGCGAACAGCTCTATATAGTGCTGGCAGTGTGTGACGCAGGTGGCGGCGGCCACGCTGTTGCCCACCACAGCGCCCCACAGCAGCGCCAGCCCGAGCCGCGGGTGCAGCGCCAGGGACGCCAGCGCCGCGCCCAGACGGGTCAGCCGCTCACAGTGGCTCAACGCGCCTGGCAACAATGGATCACTGACGTTATCCAAGGGCGGGGAGGGTTTTGGTGGTTCAAAAGTGCCGGCACGTAAGTCTAGCGATGACGAGTCACATGGAGGGGATCTGCGCACCGTATTTATTACCGTATACCGTATTTTATACTTCTGCGCGTACAAGGTCATCGCTAGACTTACGTGCCGGCACGTATATTAACATTCATAGAATTAAACCTTTTTGAACCCCCCCAGAATATCAGCTCTTTTCCAAGGCGATGTAAGATTTTTTTTGGAAAAAAAGTTTTTTTTTTTAATTTACCTACGATTTGTTTACTTGCTAAATGCTTGCCCCCCCCCCCCCCCCCACGCATTAATATATGTATATATATATATTTTAATTTAATTATGTATATCAAACAAATATTTCACCTATATCAATAAGATCATTAACAGCCATCTGGATGGCCTTGCGCGTGGGCGGCTCGGGCAGCTGCGCCAAGAAACTTTCAACCTTCGCGTCAGGCGCATACGTTTTACAATCCAACACCGTCTGCTCCAGTGGTACCCTGAAATTAAAAAAAATATATAAAAATCACCTAATTATTTATTTAAATTGCAATAAATACTTATGCGTGTATGTCTTGTGACTCAATTTTAAAATAGTATCATTAACAACCAAAGAAAATTGTACGAAAAATGAAATTTTCTACAAAAACTTATTCAATTTGCAAGATCCTTCCGGATCCTTAGTAGTTTCAAAAACAGACACGTAAAAGTGCCTTTAGCGGCCTAGGGGCCATTTCAGTATTACGTAAGCAAATTTTTTTACAATTATAATATTAGGGATCGGTCTCAGGCGGTGGCGGTCAAGGGTTTCTGCTCTAGTTTTGTCCCGGTTCCATCCGGAGTTCCTCAGGGGTCCCATTTGGGACCACTCTTCTTTAACATCTTTATAAATGATGTAGTTTCCCAGTTGAAATCCAGTAACTGCTTACTTTACGCGGATGACAAAAAAATATTTAAAGTAATTAGGACGGCTGAGGATTGTTCCGGATTGCAAGCTGACTTGTGCAGGCTATGTCAGTATTGTAGTGATAACTTTTTGTATTTAAATGTTAAAAAATGTAATGTGATCTCCTTTACCAGAAAAAAGAATGTTATTGAATATGATTATGTGTTAAATAATGAAATTGTACAAAGAACAACCACATTAAAGGATTTAGGAGTTTACATGGATAGTAAACTACTTTTTCAATACAGTTGCTCAAAAAGTACCCTTTTTTTGGCTGTTTTGCGTGCGAAAAGTTCGTTTTTGCGCACTAGTGCGATTTACTTTTCCATTTTTTTTTATTTGTACTTGTTCCAATTCACGACTACTTACCGAAGAGTTATTATAATGCAAGTCTGTACCAAGATGAAATAAAAATAAAAACCTATTATTGATGTAAAAATATAAAAATATTGAGATTTTATATTTTATTACTTGCCTCTTCATCATTATTATTATAAAATATTGAATTCCTAAAACAGTTCTTATTAAGGTGTCTGAATGGAACGGAATTTTAGCTGCCGAAACGCCTGTCAAAATGGAGGCGTTTTTCCAACTGCAACCATGGTTTTTAAGGTTCTAAAGGCAACAGTAGTTTTTGTGTTTATACAATTTAAATAAACAAATGTCGGAGATTAACTGAAGCAGAGATATTTTATTGTATTAACATTACAATTAATACTATCCGTTAAGTACGTTGTAGCTTAAATGCCGTCTGTCGGACAAATTCCAAACTGTTGTTGAGTAAACGCGAGCGATACGCCTGGGTAGAGTCGGTAAAGCAGACTGTCATGGCGGCGCTCGGTGGTTAAAGCAGTCGAGGTAAGAGAGTCTGCCCGTAGAACTGGAGCGGCTGAGCGGCGGGAAAGAGATTTTTGAGGTTAAATGAGTTTTATTTTGTTTACTTGAAATGAAAAGCACGAATGACGAGATTTGTGGACTGAACCTACCGGTTTGCTCAATTTAACAGCATTTTGTTAAAGTTAAGCTTAGTGTTAGTGACATTTATTGACAAAGTGTTGTGAATTAGTTATTTCAAATTACTTTATTCTGTTGTATTTTTTTTCGCAACTGTATTGAAAATCGTCGTTCGATACACGCGCGGAAATGTGATTCTTCACTCGTCTCGAGTCTTGCCTACTCGCCGTTCGGCTCGTGGCAAGATATCTCGAGACTCGTGAAGTAATGACATACTTTCCGCACTAGCATCGAAATGTACTATTTTCTGACCACATACATTATATTGCCAATAGGGCCTTTAAACTTCTAGGTTTCGTCCTTAGGATTGGAAAGGAGTTCCGGAGCCCTCATACCATACTTGACCTATATAATTCCCTGGTTAGGCCAATCCTGGAGTATTCGGCTGTTTGGAATCCTCAGTATAATGTTTACAAGGAATTAATTGAAAGAATTGAAAATAAATTAATAAAACATATACAATATAAAGCCTCGCAGTCTGGGCAGCCGTTTGGCAGAGAAATTGCATCTCTTGAGAGTAGGCGTACATTCAAGGATCAGGTCATGTTACTGAAGTTATTGTTGTGCAAAATTGACTCCCCGTATCTATTAGGTAAACTAGGTTTGAGAGTACCTCGCCCCAATTCGAGACGTTTTAATTGTATGCTTCATGTACCCTTTGCCCGCCGCAAATATGCTGCGAACACATTCATTAGGCCTGTTTGTAAAGTGTATAACAGCAGATTCTCTGAAATTGACCTCTTTAATATATCTTTAGCCAGACATAAGGCTATGATTAGTAATATGTAATTTGTTTGTCTGTAGTTCTTAGTATATATTTTTTTTTGTTTTGTTTCTTTGTTTACTGAAGATATGTTAAATTCACTTTCTCTAATTGTAGCCGATTCATTTCATGTATGTTACTTTTTATACCCGTTTGCTGTTTATTATATGAATTAGTAACCTGTGGCAACTGTGTTGGTTGATGATTAGTTTAAATAATTATAATATAAGTTGTATTGTACCGTTTGTGCCCGAATAAACATTAAAACATTATTTACTCCCCCCCCTCCCCTTGTCAGCAAAAGTAAGCAAACCATAGAATAGATAATAACAGGGTAGAACGGAATCTCTTTTGACCGCGTTCAAAACGCCGCCATTTATATACCTACTTCCCCCTTCACGTCGTTACACCCCTCTGTCGTCCAGGCGTATTGCTAGGGTTGCTTACCGTTAAATATTATACTTACGTCTAAAGATAATATCGCTAAAATATAAGTTTTTAATTACTTTGAAATCATTATTTTATTCTAGTTTTACAAAATATGAAATTCATAAATCATTAGGTACGTTCCTACATATTATAGATAGGTACTTCTAAGTAAGAAATTATTACAAGTGCCATACCAAATGAAGCCATTTAAGAGGATTTAAGTACGTATTACTTACGGACAAATATTAAAAAAAATACACAGACTCACGTAAAACTAGTAGTAGTTTAAGTACCAAACGCGCGTGCGGCGACGCCGGCCGTGGCAGCCTGACTGAGTTGCTCACTTAGCGAGTACTGTAATATCGTAACCTTGAGTCCGGCCGGAGCGGGAGATTCCGTTCTACTATGTTCTTACTTATTCTATGAGCAAACCTCTTTCCCCCTCCCATGCTTACGTAATCATTGGTAACTATATGCACTGCTGACGTAATCACGATATCGACCCCCCCTACTTGCAAAATAAGTTTTGATTTTGATCGCTACAATCGTCTCACTCCCTAATCTTAAATATTCAGCGAGGTTACGACGTTCTTTCAGCTTGTTCCCCGAACATAACCAAGTTACACAATCGACACTAAAGTCGTCACAATTTAAAAGGCCCGTTTTGACAGTTCACGCCCATGAAGTTCTCTATTTTTTACCGATCGGAATGTTCTGAAGGTAATTGCATTTTTCATTGATGTGTATCGCTCACTCAGCTAAGTGCTGTGGCACAACGATTTTTTCATATTGTCCACAGACTATTAATAATCGGTTAAGGGAAAAATAAATCGATCAAGATATTTTTTTTAAGGCCGACTCGCATTTCACCGGTTTTATTTATTTTATTTAGACCAATTAATTACTGAATTTCACCAGCTGTGTAGTGATCTTTACTGAAAATTATGACCTTGGAGCTCAAAGCCGTAAACAATGGCAATACTGATTTCTATAGAATGGCTCGTCTTCATCATCTGAAGTAAAAGATTGACTGAAGATTCAGTTTTTCTCGATTTTTTTGTGATTGAGTGAATGTTATTGTAACAAAAATATTAAATTAAAGAAAATTGACCTTTCGTAGCATTGTATCATTTCAAAATATCAGTTTAAGTTAAAATTTTTAATCAGAACTTTAATCCAATGCACTTTACAATATATATTTCAAATCGATCAAATACTCATGCAAACTTGAATCGATTTATCGTGAGTATCGAGTACAGAGTCGTAAGGTTACATCACTAGTTACGTCGGGAAGACAAATGTCAAAACGGGCCTTTTAAATTGTGACGACTTTAGTAATACCAATGTAGAATGATTTATTTGAATTAATTTAGAATAGAATAGAATAGAAAAACTTTATTGTATAATCTGTGTAGGTACGAAGGTGGTGAAAAAGTTATAGTAAGTTTCAACAGTTACCCTTCCGGGCATACAATGTTTAAATAAAATTCTTTTAAATTATAAAAAGCCTTTTCTATTAGCCATTTTTCAAGTGTTCGTTTAAAAGTGCTATCATCTATACTTTTTATATACCTAATTGGGAAGATTGTTAAAATACATGAATAGCTGATATTAAATAGTACATTACTGCAGAGGCCGTGAAGTAAGGGATTGCAGGACTCGCTTTATCCGGCCTCGTCTATGTTTCCGGCCGAGGATTGTATAGTGCTTTTCTCAAGCAATGCGAGGAAATCAAGTAAAAATTGTTTAATTAGCCGCATTTTTAATTTTTGAAACATGCCGTTTGAACAAACTATTGCTCGCGCCATGTTTAACTGCACACCCGCCACCGCGCCGAGCGCACCCGCCGACCGCGCCACATTACTTCTTGGCCAAGGCCGTAAATGTGAAACTTCTTGGCTTCATTTCGCGACATTAACGCGTACATTTCCGAGCATGCTTGAGAAAACACTTTTTTTAAACATGGAGTTGTTGATTTTAGGTTTAGGTGCGGCGTTTAGAAATGGTCTTTATTTTACCTTAGAATGTCCTGGTTATGTAAAATAGTTATGTACGAGGAACAAGCGGTTTCTTCGTCATTATTGTCTCATTACCATTCAAAGTGATGACGCTGTGGAGCAAAATAGTAATAGGCTGCTAGCCGCATCGCCTAGACTAGAACATGATTACTTAGATTTTCGCCCACTCTCTCGATGAGCTTTTACCATTTGCGCGAGAAGAGAAGCGACTAGTACTACTACATTCTCTCCCCCTTTTTTTCTTTTTTTCTATGTGAATAGGAAGACAAACGAGCAAGTGGTCACCTGATGGTAAGCGATCACCACTGCCCATAGACACCCGCAACCCCGGAGGGATTGCAGATGCTTTGCCAACCTAGAGGACTTAGATGAAATGCCTCTTGTGCCCGTAATTTCCCCGGCTGTCTTACTCTCCATACCGGAACACAGCAGTGCAAGCACTGCTGCTTAGCGGCAGGATTAGCGAGTAAGATGGTGGTAGCGATCCGGACGGACCTTGCATAAGGCCCTACCACCCTTATTCATAAACGCTCTATAGGCATCTGCTAACTTAGCAATCGTTTGTCCTTATCTGTGAAAGGTAAGTGTCAAAGTGACAGATAATAAAAAGCCATACCTTAGTATTTCAGGAGTAGTAAAAGGTGTGAAATCGTTTTCTTTTTCCTCGGTGTATAGTTTAAAGCAGTGTCCTGAAATGAATAAGTTCCAACTTTTATATTATTGCCCAAAAAAATAATCATAATAGCTACAAAGTTGAGCCAGTTAATCACTTCAAATAAAGAGGTTCTCTGTTTAACTATATTTTTACAATAAAGAAGAAAAAAAGAGAAAAAAGAAGAAAAGAAAAGAAAGAGTGAAGAGAGTTTATTTTTAATAAAGAGTTATACATACATACATTTTTATTTTGTTTCTACAGCAGGGTCTGGAATTTTAGTGGCAAAACAAAACGCTGTCGCTATCTAGCTAGTGTTGATTTTTTTATCGATATCGTGTATTATTTTATAAAAAATATGCCGATATAATTTTACATTAATTTATAATAATTCGCGCTAGTTAATCAAAAGTATGCATAAGGAGTGGTAAATTAAAAGATTGTTTTATATTTTATTTATTTATTTATTTATAAGCCTTTTTATTCCGAATTCGCTACAATTTCAGTAAGTACATGTTTGTTGTTGTTGTTATTGTCGTTTATTTTATTTTTTATTTATTAAATTGTCTCGAAATTCGGCGTGCCTCATGGCATAGGCCTCCTCCGTGTATGGGAGGGTTTGGGCTATAGTTCCCACGCGCGCCCAGTGCGGATTGGGAACTTAACACACACCATTGAATTTCTTCGCAGATGTGTGCAGGTTTCCTCACGATGTTTTCCTTCACCGAAAAGCTCATGGCAAATTACAAATGTAATTTTCGCACATAAATTCCGAAAAACTCAGAGGTGCGCGCCCGGGATTTGAACTCACGACGCTCTGCTTGAGAGGCCACAGGTCAAACCACTAGGCTACCACGGCTTTTTTAATAGTCATATTATGCTGAAAGAAGATTTCGAAGAAGAAATCAGTTTTTATAACATTTTATACAAACCTCACGTAGTTTTTTATTTTTTTGATTTGGTCCGTTATTTCTTCTATTACGCAATTATCGATATCGATAAAAAATGTTTCTAACACTAGCTACATTGCGACAGCGTTTTGTTTTTCCTCAAAAATTCTGGACTCTCTTCTACAGTGTTGTACGTGTTATTTACGATATAATTGTCTGTAGGCTTATTGTCTAACTCGCTCACAATCGCCATCTTGTTCATTTTGACAGTTCATGTATGGGCTGACAATTGGCATCGGAATCAGCTGGCTGTCACATTCACACAAGAACTGTCAAAATGAACACGATGGCGATTTCGAGCGAGTTTGTCAATAAGCCTACAGTTTCTCTCTCTCCCTCTCTCTTGTTAGTGCAGTACCTGGCTGTACTCTTCCGGCGCGTCCGGCGCGCTGCCTGGCCCCCGCCTGTGACACCCACACACTCTCTAAACTCGATGTGCCTGAAAAACATATAAATAAAGTACATATAATCATTGGCGGCAGTTTACTTAAAATAATATGCGAAAAAAGTAGTAAAATTAATTTACAAATATTGTATGTACATCATGTTACGCAGCAATGCAACGCGTAGAGTCTGTCTAACCAAAGCTGAACCCACTAGTTATTTGATTGGCAACATTTTGTCTTCAAGTGTGTCTATCTGAGGTGTCATGTTGTGTGTCAAATTGACATTTCTCTAAGAAAATTGCAGCTGTGTGAGTGATCCTGTGTTGGTCATGATTTTTTGAAATTGACGCGCTTTTACAGGTTCAGCTTTGGTTAGACATACTCTAGCTTACGTTAACATTATTTGAATGTCATTCACCTTGTACGCGAATCAGCTTAGCTTTATGTAATTTTAAGTAGTATGTATTTTATAATTTTAATTCAGTGTACGATTGACCAGCTTGAATATAGCACATCTACCATATTCGCGGTTTTTTAATCCCCAGCACTCATCCTCTACTATATGATATTGACATCTAATTACATTCTCATACAATTAAGAAATTGTTTTAAAAGTGTAAACTGAAATTAGAGAACAACATTACAATTATACAATTAATACAAATACAATTGTAGGACCGGGATGAATGAAAAATAAGAATCAGACTTTAACACACTGCGTTTATTAATTATAAAAAACAAAATTTGCAATAGCGGCTACCAACGCGTGCACACCCATCTATGCAAGTCCCTCTCGCCCTCCCTCTCTCACATTCCTGTCCCTTTCACACACAGCCTTGCATTCCAATTCACGCTTCCATTCCTACATTCGGTCATCCTGCATTCAGTCTGTCCTCAGACTCGATTATAATAAACAAACCAACTACATAGTTATAAGTAAAATAACAAAACTTATATAATAACTGGAGGTTACCCCACCGGGAGTGTTAAACAATGCAAATAATCTTATGACCTGGAAGGGCCAAGACCCAACAGTACATTCAACTCAGTGGTGGCTAAATGTACTACTGGAACCCTCCTTTTTTTCCAGGTGCTCTAACCTACTTACTAGTGTAATGTTAACAATCATCTTAGTTACTAGGTATACCTATACTATTTAAGAGAAAATGTTAGTATACAGATCAATCTGAGAATTTATAATTATGCCACAACAGTATTGATTGGGTTAGTATCTTACATGAAATTAAGGCACATTGAGACCAAGATAGCATTTAGGCACTATTACTCTTAAATTTCGCACTTGATTATTCTAAAGTGGAATGTACAATGATAAGAAACAACAACAACAGGGGTTAGCTCAAGATACTAGGCCAATGGTCAAGGATTAACACTAAGGTATTTGATGAAAATTCAGAGGAATGGACGCGAAAATCGAACCAACCTTATTCGCCACCCGAATCGTCATTTGTCGGCCAGCGCTTCATGGAGTCTGCAGCCGAGCTGGTCCTCCGCGGGCCTTCCTGCAAGCTATCCAGCTTTTCGACCTCGTACCGATCGCAACCTTTTACGGCAACGACCTTGTAGGGCCCTAGGTACTTAGGTCTAATTTTGGTACATACGCCATACTGTGTTTTCCTGATAGCGACGACGTCTCCGACCGCGTAGCTCTGACTCGGTTTCCTTTTACTGTTGTAGGTCTTTATATTCTCATCTTGAATCCTCAGGATTTCACTTTTGGCCTTCATTCGCAGTTCTTCCCTATTTGTCATATAAGTCGCAACCATCTCCTGCTCCAGTAAATTATGTATCTCTATATCTTCTCTACATTTCATCTTTGCACCTGTTAACAGTTCAAATGGTGATGTTTTAATGCTTCTTTGATATGTGCTGTTTAGGGCTCGCTGAACACGGCTTACATGTCTGTACCAGAGAGCAGGACTTTCGATGCACATCTTTGTCAGAATAGAGACAACAACTTTTTGATTGCGCTCTACCTGTCCATTTCCTCTCGGGATTCCTGTTGTGATCTTTACATGTGAGATATCTTCATTTTGGCAATAGTCTTCGAATTCTTGACTGGTGAAGGCTGCCCCTCTATCCGAAATAATTCGGGTAGGATTTCCAAAAGTTTGCTGATGAATTTTCAGTTTTTCTATAGCTTCCTTGCTTGTAGTGCTCTTGGTAGGGAAAAGCCAGGTGAACTTGGTGAAAGCGTCCACTACAGTAAATATGTAATTGTACTGTTTTTTCGTCTCTGTCATGGGCCCAAGGTGGTCGATATGTATTGTATGTAACGGCGCATCATTTTTCTCTATAGGGTACAAATAGCCTTCTTGTTTTCCTTCTTTTCTGGTTGCCAACAAGCATGGAATACAGGTAAGTATGAACTGTTCTATTTTCTTCTCTAAGTGCGGTATATAAAAGTCCTTGGTGATGATCGGCATCATTTTCCTTTTGGAAAAGTGACCATTGTCATGTGCTCGCTTAATTATTTCTGTCTCGAGGGTTTTTGGAATAACCAACCGCTTCTCAAGTCCCTTATATAGCAGTCCATGATCTAGAGTATAGTCTTCAAAACTTTGCTCTTTCAGTATTTCTTTTATAGCCTTCATACCATCATCACAGTCTTGGGCATACCTTATTCCATCATGTAAATCTGCAAATATCACACCCACATATGGGTGTCTGCTTAAAGCATCAACATGTCGCATTCTGGAGCCTTCACGGTGTTCCACTTCAAAATCATAGTCTTGCAACAGAATAATCCATCTTGCAACTTTAGTTGACATAGCCAAGTCCTTTTTCTTTAGAGTCATCTCAAACGCCTTGCAGTCTGTGACTATTTTAAAGTGAAGCCCAAACAAATAATGACGGAATTTCTTAACGCCTTCCACAATGGCCAATGCTTCCAGTTCATAGCTGCTGTATTTGCTTTGGGCATCACTAGTCCTGCGGCTCCAGTAATGTACAGGGTGTAAGCCTCCATCTTCAATACATTGTTGCATGAGAATCGCGGAGTATGCTCTACTAGATGCATCTGTGTGGAGCTCGGTCTTCAGGCGAGGATTGAATACTTTCAAAACAGGATTAGAGGTCAGTTTCTCCTTCAACATGCTGAAGCTTTTCCTGTGTTCGTCGTTGAACCTGAACACTTCATCCTTCCTTAAGAGATCTGTCAATGGCTTTGCTATAAGTGCAAAATTTTGAATAAACTTCCTGAAATAAGAGCACAGCCCGATGAAACTATGGAGTTGTTTGACATCCTTTGGCTCTGGGTAACGAAATACTGCTTCGATCTTCCCTGTGGATGGCCTTATTTCTCCATTTTCTATAAGATATCCTAAGTATTCCACTCTTCGTACCATCAACTGACTTTTCTTCCAATTTATATTTAGGCCATAGTCCGATGCTGTCTTCAGTACTTCCTTTAGTTTTTCTAGTGCCTCTTGTTCGGTCTCGGCTGGAATTAATAAATCATCGATAAAAATTATGACACTTCCTTTGGCAATTAAATCCCTAAATATTATGGAGATGAACCGGGTAAACACCTTTGGGCAGATTGCTATTCCAAATGGAGCTCTTAGGAATTCATATTGACCAGTCATCGTTACAAATGAAGTGTACTGAATAGAGTCCTCATGAACCTGCAGGTGAAAATACCCATTTTTTAAATCAAGGGCACTAAATATCTTAGCATTCTGGCATCTGTCAATGTGGCTGTCAATGAGCGGCAGGGGGTACTGATCTTTCACCATTTTTTGATTAAGCTTCCTGTAGTCTACACAAACTCTTAAACTTCCATCCTTTTTTCTGACAAGTACTAGAGGGCTGGAATATTCAGATGTACTTACCCGAATAATACCTTCATCCAACCATTGTTGTATTTGCGCGTCTACTTCCTGTTGCTCCTTCAGAGCGAGCCGCCGTGGCCTTTGTACAACTGGCACATCGTCCTTGAGGTAAATTTGTAGCTTAATCGGAGCCTCCTTCGTCTTCGCGGGTACATACGACGTCATCAGCCGCTTCACACGTTGTTGCATGGCCGGGCTTATCTCACCACCTATAATATCAAGATCAGACACAAAACACATAAGGTTTCGAAACCATTCCTCGTTAGCCGGTAACAAAAACACCTTATTATTATCCATGACCATTACCGTACGTTGTAAAAAATGCTGACCAATTATAACCGAATACGGCATTACATCTTTAGGTACAATGTGGAAACTAGTGTCTTTAAATGTTTGACTGTCGACACGCACTGTTACTATGAGCAATCCCAAAGCACAAACCTTCTTAGCGCCAAGTCCCGTCATCACAACGTTCGATTCAACGCATTTCGGCGACCCTAAACTACGATAACACTCAACCGACATTAAATTCACATCACTGCCCGAATCAATCAACGCGTCAATGATTTTCCCGCATATTTCAAGTGATTTAATCGGCTTCGTAAGGATTTTTTTTTCAATGTTTACGTTCAGTATGTCAGCAGTCGGGTCGATGTACTCAGCAGTGTCAGCGTCGCAGCCGTCGCGGGCGCCGCCATCTTGCTCGTCACCACTAGTGCTGCCATCTACGTCGTTCAATTGGGCGCGTTCCGATTCACAGTCGCAGCAAAACGCTGCCGAAGTCTGCTTGCTAGTGATGCGCGCCGATGCTGAGTTTGATCGCACTCTGTTGCCAGCTTGCATCCGGCGGAAACTCTGTGAACGTTGATTCGATGTTGCAACGTTGCTTCGTTCGCCGGCGCTGCCGCTGCTCCCTCCTTGTCGCACACCGCACTGAGAGGCAAGATGTCCGAACGTATTGCAATTGAAGCATTTTGCACCTTTGTTTCTATGCGGGCATTCTGCCGAAATATGCTTATTTTCACCACAATTATAGCATTTTCTCTCTTCGACTTGGCTTCGTGCTTGCATGTTTTGATTCGCCGTGGTTCGCTGTCGCTGCACTTCGGTTTCATGTTTCGTTTTTTCCTTAATTGCTTCGTAAATCTTCAGCTTTTCTTTTAAATCATTGTAGCTAGTTACGCCGTACAACATTATTTTGTTTTGTTCTCGATCCACAATACCGTCTACTATATATTTGATAGCCACGTAATCCGCCATTTTGCCCCGTCGGCCGAGCTCCTTCATAACGAGCATGTAGTCAAGGCACGACTCTTCACGGCGTTTCTTTCTAGAGCTCATCATCTCGTGTATGGTCTTAGCATCCATGGAATCGGTGAACTCTCTCACGAGGGCAGCTTTTAGTTCGGACCATGATTTATGCGGTCGCTCGGCGCGCAGCCACAGAGCCGCCGTTCCTGTCAGCGCCCGCCTCGCTACAAGCAGCTGTTGCAGCGGGGTCCACCCGAAGATTTCCGCGTGATCCTCGACGTCTTCGATCCATCGAGTTACCGCATAAGTCTTGTCCCGCCCACTGAACGCCGGGATTAAGTCCGCCGTCATATGCAACATCCCGCGTCCGCCGGCTTCACTCTCGGGCACCTCGGGGTCGTCTTGCCGGCTCTGGCGTCTGTTTTCCTTCCCCATGATGCGTCGTCTCGTCGTTTAAACGCCTTCCGTCTTCACTTTGTTCGTCGTCAAGTTGAGATGAGCGTCGTCGTGGCACGCGTACCGTTAGGTTAACCGCCAAGGTTTTTCGTCGTCGTTACGTTACCGATGAGTCTTATTTTTCTAATCCCGGACGAGCCCCCAAAATGTAGGACCGGGATGAATGAAAAATAAGAATCAGACTTTAACACACTGCGTTTATTAATTATAAAAAACAAAATTTGCAATAGCGGCTACCAACGCGTGCACACCCATCTATGCAAGTCCCTCTCGCCCTCCCTCTCTCACATTCCTGTCCCTTTCACACACAGCCTTGCATTCCAATTCACGCTTCCATTCCTACATAAATGGCAACAAAAACCATGTTAGTTTACATTTTTGATCTCGAATTCTAACTGACTTTAAAGTTGTTTTATATTGCCATTTAATTGACTATCATTTAAATTTTTTCAGTCCTACTTTTTGATGTCTGGCTCGAACGAAAAGATAGCACAATTTTAAGGCACCCGTATTTTTATTATTAGTGAAAAAAATGTTTTGTGTTCTACAAGCGTTTCTCTCGAAATTGTTTCTGATACAAGAAAATTAAAATTTTTGAAATAATTACTGACAATTTTTTTATGGTAGGTAATGTTAGTCTAATTTTACTTTACATTTATGATCTCGATCACCGACCACCTAACTTTCTATACCCTACTTTATCATATTAGGTAAGTAATAAAATAATTTTATACAATCCTCACGTGCATCCTTAATTAAAGGATGCACGTGAGGATTGTATAAAATTATTTTATTACTTACCTTACTTACTTAAGTATTATTTTTTTATTTGGTGGCCATTTTTTCTTTTACTACGCAACTATCGATATCGATAAAAATGTTTCTAACACTAGCTAAAGATGCACCACACCGCCGCTTAAAAAACGGTGACGTTACGGAATCGCAACAAAATGTATGAAGAAACGGTGAGAAAACGTGACGCATACGACACGTCACTGCGTATACTCGGCGGTTTGGTCGCACCCTTAATTGGACTGCGTTTTATTTGCCGCGTAAAGTCCGGGTAATGCTTACCAGTGGCTGCCATAATTCGATTCTCCTTATGCGTTCCCGAATCCACAACGTATACCACATCAGGTATAGTGATCGAGGTCTCGGCGATATTAGTGGCTAGCACAATCTTACGCACGCCAGGCAGGGGGCGCGAGAACATGCGCGCTTGCTCGGTTGTAGATAATCTGCAGAATAAATACCCAGTATATTATAGCCGGACGAGTAGTATTCGAAGGCCGAGCACAGGCGAGGCCTTCTAATACGAGTCAGGCAATCTTTATGCCTCCGTGCTCTTCTGAAACGTTTACCTGGCTTTACATATGTAATTGTGAGGGGCACATGCATTTTAAATTTATGTCAAAAAACTGTATTTTCTGCATAGAGCTAAACCTACTAATATTATAAATGTGAAAGTTTGTGCATTTGTTACTCGTTACGCTAAAACGGCTGTACGGATTTGGATGATAGTACGTAGATAGCTGGTTGTCTGGAATAGCACATGGCTACTTTTTGGCCTGATTTTCCTACAGGATGAAATACTCATTATTCACGTGAGCGAAGCTGCGGGCAAAAGCTAGTAGACCACTGAATATTTTTATGTAGATAAATGTTTTGCGAAGACACACACATTAATACATTGCTGATCTATTTTCATGTCTGTGTTTTATGTTTCATTTTTGTACAATTGTGTGTATGCTCTATTTGTGTGTCTTCCAAAAGAGAATAAATGTCTTCTTTCTTTCTTTCTTTGTAGAAATAAAACAAATATAAGCCCAGATCGAGGTAAGGTAAGGCAAGGTAAGGTGTCAGGATCGTAGCAAGTGGAACAAAGCAGTCTCTGCCTAACCCTGTGGGAAAGAGGCGTGACGGTATGTATATATACATGTATGTATGTATGTAAATATAAGGCAAATAATACTACTAGTAATGGGTAAGACAAACCTAGAATGGACGGGCAGTATTATGTGTGTGCTGTCTGCGTAACTCTGGTCCAGCAATAGTTTGACTTGCTTGATTTCAGCCCAACCGGGAAGAAAAACCAAGATGGCGCCTTCCGGTTCCTCTCTGTCTACGGCTTTTATGACCTCTGCAACCTGAAAAGTATAAGACGTAAGACATTGAACATTAATATACATACATATACAGTATAATATCCCATTGAAAATATGTCTCATACTAAGCGGCATATTTAGCGAACAACAAAAAAAGATTTCAGAGTATCAAAGTATTATATATAATATTGTATTTTAGTAGTTTATTAGTTAGGTATGGCAAAAGAAGCATGAAAGTAGAATAAATGCAGTAGAAATGAGAGCGTTAAGAAGTATGGAAGGTGTATCACTGAAAGATAGAATAAGGAATAGTGTGATAAGGGAACGTGCTGGTGCGAAAGAAGATATAGTGACTAGGATAGAAAAAAGTATGCTTAGTTGGTTTGGTCACGTAGAGAGGATGGATGAAAGAAGATTAACTAAACAGATTTATATGGGGAGTGTGAATGGGTGCGTTGGGAGGGGAAGGCCTAGGCGGACGTTCCGTGATCAAATTGGGGACGTTTTGGAGAAAGGCCAGGTCAAGAGTACCCGAAACCGACGAGCATGTATGAAGAGATTGATGAATGTGGATGAAGCGAAAGAGGTATGTCAGGATCGTAGCAACTGGAACAAAGTAGTCTCTGCCTACCCCTGTGGGAAAGAGGCGTGACGATATGTATGTATGTATGTAAAGTATTATACTTGGCTTCAAGGTCAAGAGTACCCGAAACCGACGAGCATGTACATGAGCAATGCTCGGTCATCCAGGTATTTCTTCTATGCATGCAGGATCCTTTATAAAGCTACAAGTTAACGACGCGGTTGGCCTAGTTGGTAGTGACCCTGCCTACGAAGCAAGCGTCCTGGGTTCGAATCCTGGTAAGGGCATATTTGTGTGATGAGCACGAATATTTGTTCCTGAGTTATGGATGTTTTCTTTCTATATAAGTATGTATATCGTTGACTAGTACCCATAACACAAGCCTTACTAGCGCTTACTTTGGGACTAGGTCAATTTGTGTGAATTGTTCCCTAATATTTATTTATTTAATATTTAATATTTACAAGTTACAATAATTTACAAGCGGAAGTCTCTTTTTGACCTTATGTGTTAGATAGAGACTTCCGCTTGTAAATTGTTACTTGTAGCTTTATGAAATAGGGTCCTGGTCTACAATAAAAGTTAAACACTGATTTTTCGTTAATACCTCTGGACAGTTGACGAGCGGCTTGGCGTCTTCCTTACAGCAATTCTCCCAAGTACTAGTAAGTTTCAGACTGTATCTCCGCCTGATGTCTTCCAAGTACGACGTTTGTACCGGATGATTCTTCCCCGGAACTTCTATGACCGGACACGAGTCAAAATATCTAAAAAAAAGTTTATGTATCTTAATTTTATTTCTCAACTTCCAAGCTTTTCTGAAAATTATTTTTTGATTGAAACTATTGCTAAGTTAGCAAAAGCCTACAGAGTGTTTATGAATAAGGGGGCAAGACTACGACTACGATGATAAATTTGTACGGGAGTCATTGACTTAAGATAAACAACTAGACTCACAATCACGCTCAAAAACTGTCGTAAGCAAAAGACTGCACGACGCGTCTATTGTGCAGAGTTTTGGTTCAGTCGTGTTTCGACCGCGCTCCGATAACAATGTACATGTCTCTTTCGCACCGTAGTTTCAAACGCTTGAGAACAAGAGACAGGCAGGTTTCCAGCGCGTGGCGTCGTGTTATTACTTCTCACGATCGTATGCAACTGACATTGAACATTACTGCCACGAAATAAGGTGTTAATTTGAACGAATGTGTTAATGTTGTCTGTGTAAGTTGATGTGTTGACACACACAATACATAGACAACGCCGCTCGGACGTTTCTTGAGGCACTTTTGTTTGCGATTGGGAGTCTAGTTGTTTATCTTAAGTCAATGACGGGAGTGCTCAATCCAACCACCTGGCTGAAATATTCCGAAATTTTGAAGTGAAAACTTCTTTAGCGATGTTGAGCACTTTTTGGGATGGGTAAAAAATGTAAACTCGCGACAGGCGTAAGACAAAGGGAGAGTTTATCAGGATATCCGATCCTCTAAGAGCTTATTTTGAAATACGAATGAATCGCGTTCGATTTTTGAAGTGTTTTTTTGTTGAGTCGTGGAGAAAAAGTACTAGGGCATCAGCACATTGTTAGAGGTCTGTCAATATAGATAACACGTACGATTTTTTTGTAAGCGGCCAGTACGGTACGCGTCTTGAGCGTCATGGAGGTTACAACAATAAAATCTAATCTAAGCTGCTGTTTTCACTTCTGCCGGCACTCCCGGAGTGCTAGCCGTCGTTTTTTTATACGACAAGAAAGATATACGAGCAAGTTGGTCACCTGATGGTAAGCGAGCACCACCACCCATGGGCACCCGCAACACTAGGGGATTGCAGATGCGTTGCCAGCCTAGAGGGCTAGGATAGTGCCAGTAATTTCACCGGTTGTCTTACTCTGCACGCCGGAACGTAGGCACTGCTGCTTGCCGCCAGAAGTAGCGAGCAAGACGGTGGTAGTGATCCGGACGGACCTTGTATAAACTCTGAGAGACATTGTGTAAATAGGTATAGGTGAAAAAGAAGGAAGAAGAAGGTTGTATGTGTGAGTAATGTGTGCGAATAGACAAATTGACGTTCCAAGTTAGAAAAATTACTTAAGTCCCATATCAGTTCTGTACTAACACTACTACATACAACAGGGGCCTTACCATGACGTCTTAATGCGATTCAGTTTAGGTCCGCTCGCTGTCAGATTCATACTAAAAGTGACAGCTAAAACTTGAACTACGCCGGAATTAGGACGTCATGGTAAGGCCCCTGGTCATTTACTTAAGTTTTTCACCTATAAGTAGTGGTGGCAATAACGGCTGTTTTGCAATAATGAATAACAGTGTTGTGTTAGTCTTAAATAGCTGTTATTGTAAACTGTTGTCCGTTATCCTGTTATATTGCTGTTTTACAAAACGATAATGAACTTATTATTAAATAATTGTTATACTGATATCGTCGCGATCGCAGCGTAATAAAAACGTACGGGAACAAAAGCAAAACAACGCTCTGTTACCTTGTGTGTTATTTTAACTAATATTGTACTGACTGACAACAAACAGCAACAGCTAATAATTATACCAGAAATCAGTTATTTGAATTGCGATTGCGATGCGAGCTCGCGCGTATAGCGCTATCTCTCGCACACAGCTACTTGATTTGTTGCGCACTCGCTTGCGCTTCTATGCCAAGTGCGGCAACAGTGTGCGTATGAACAACGTTGACAACAGACAACGAATAATGATAACAGGATAGTTGACGATTCGATAATGTGTTGTTCGTTGCGTGCAAATAATGCATTGCGTTATCTGCTGTTGTAATAACGACCACCACTACCTATAAGTGCTTTTAATTAAGGCATAAAACCTATTTCGACATGGTATACCTCGTAAAAACTTCAGTATCTAGGGTGGCGCTCATAACAACGACCCTGAGGTCCGGATTAAGGTCGACAGCCCTCTTCAGCAGCAGAAGGGAGAGGTCAGTATTGACGTCTCTTTCGTGCGCTTCATCAATGAACACGTGCGTGCAACCGTGAAGACCTGGAACAGTGCGATGTAAACGCCCCTTTATTTGCGGAAAAATCATCAAAAAATTCATTTTACAAATAGACCGCCAAGGGCTGTTTTACATGTCTTTTTTTTAAACTACCAGCGCATTCGGAAAGACCATTATTTCCAAGAAAAATAATACGCCGCAAGAAACTTGGCAGAAAGTCATTTTTTCAGAATAAAATAAATTTACAACAATGCTTAAATTCTACTTAATTTTCACAGATGATGTATTTCTGTTGCCGCTATAACATCAAATACAAAAACCAGAATAATTAATGTATGTCTGTATATATCAGTGACCAATATAAAGTGACCCCACACTGCGTACCTACATGTTGCTTTGGAGCAGGGCTCTGCCTACACAGATTTTTAGATATTTATAGATTAATGGTACGGAACCCTTCGTCCGCGAGTCCGACTCAAACTTGGCCGGTTTTTATTTACGTATGCCTTAGAGTATATATTACAGCAGTAGTATCACTGTAATTGTATACTCTAACTAAGACGTATGCTTACTCGATTAACCCGTGGGGGATATTTAAATTTAACGTTATTGGTTACTGTAACGTATTGCACGTTATGTTAATAGGTCGTTGATGGAACACCGGCTTAATTATTTTAGGCGTAAAGGTCGATTTAGACGAGGACTATTTTCAGGCGCCTAAATTTCGGCGCCTGGAAAAGGCACCGTGTAAACACTTTCGGCGCCATTTTATCGCGGTATGGTGCCGAAAAAATGGCGCCGAAAGTGTTTATACGGTGCCTTTTTCAGGCGCCGAAATTTAGGCGGCTGAAAATAGTCCTCGTCTAAATCAACCTTAAGCTTATTGTCTCACCAGGATTTGTCTGCAGTCGTCTGAGGAGTATTCCTGAAGTGCAGTAGAGTATGGAGCCGGCAGGCGGCCGGGGCGGCTTCGAGTCCAGCCGGACTTGGTACCCCACTGTTTCACCCACCTATGAATAGTATCTAACTTATATTATAAATAAAGTATGGATGGATGGATGGATAGATGGATGGATGGATGGATGTTTGTTTGTTACTCAATCACGCCAGAACGGCCCAAAGGATCTGGATGAAATTTGGCACATAGATAGAAAAACGTCTGGAATAGCACATAGGCTACTTTTTATCCCGGAAAATTGCGTAGTTCCCGCGGGATAGCGATAAACGAATTATTTTCAGACGAAGTCGCTGGAAACAGCTAATCTAACTAATATTATAAATGCGAAAGTATGGATGGATGGATGGATGGATGGATGTTTGTTTGTTACTCAATCACGCCAGAACGGCCCAAAGGATCTGGATGAAATTCGGCACATATATAGAGAAAAGTCTGGAATAGCACATAGGCTACTTTTTATCCCGGAAAATTGCGTAGTTCCCGCGGGATAGCGATAAACGAATTCTTTGCAGACGAAGTCGCTGGAAACAGCTAATCTAACTAATATTATAAATGCGAAAGTATGGATGGATGGATGTTTGTTTGTTACTCAATCACGCCAGAACGGCCCAAAGGATCTGGATGAAATTCGGCACATAGATAGAGAAAAGTCTGGAATAGCACATAGGCTACTTTTTATCCCGGAAAATTGCGTAGTTCCCGCGGGATAGCGATAAACGAATTATTTTCAGACGAAGTCGCTGGAAATAGCTAATCTAACTAATATTATAAATGCGAAAGTATGGATGGATGGATGGATGGATGGATGTTTGTTTGTTACTCAATCACGCCAGAACGGCCCAAAGGATCTGGATGAAATTCGGCACATATATAGAGAAAAGTCTGGAATAGCACATAGGCTACTTTTTATCTCGGAAAATTGCGTAGTTCCCGCGGGTATAGCGATAAACGAATTCTTTGCAGACGAAGTCGCTGGCAACAGCTAATAGTCTATAAATAAAGTTCGTACGTCAAAAAACAACTAGTCGTTCGTCATACTATAGCCAGCTTAAATGAGTCCTTGTCCGCGTGGCACAGAGGCGCGGCCGAGGTCTCTTTAAGCGGTCGGTCTATAGTGGTTAGCAATAATAATTAATAATAATTGAATCGCATTAAGACGTCATGGTAAGGCCCCAGTAATTATCTTCTATCTATGGCTCCATATTTACTCATGCTCGACACGGCTCGGGACTCGGATTGTTCGAGTTCACCGAGTCCTCTATTAAGTGAGTCGAGTCTACAAAATTAGGACTCCACAACTCGAGTCCTTTACACTAAATTCGCCTGTGTACTATTTTCTGTGTAGGTACTTCTGTTTACATACATACACTAGGTCTGACAGACTTACTTGCTCGCCCAGTTCGCTGGCAACCCTCGTCGCCAACCCTATAGCGGCCACGCGACGCGGCCCGGCGACCTATATAGAAGTTAAAAAAAAAATCGTTACGGTTGTTTAACACGTACCACAACCACACGACAACCACAACACGTTGTCGGGCGCATATTTTGTATTGAAAGTTAATAGTACAATTCACACGTTCCACATTTGCCGTCATTTACGACCGCGTGTGTGATACAACCACATTGCAACCACTTCGCAACCGCAACGCAACCACAACGCTACCACATCGCAACCACAACGCACCTCATCGCAACTACAACGCAACCACATCGCAACCACATCGCAACCACAACGCAACCACAACGCTACCACATCGCAACCACAACGCACCTCATCGCAACTACAACGCAACCACATCGCAACCACACCGCAACCACATCGCAACCACAACGCAACCACAACGCTACCACATCGCAACGGCAACACAGCCACCGACGGCACCGCTTTATGGTTGTTTCACGCGTACCACAACCACACCACGTGTCCACGTCGCAGCGATTCACACGTAACCACATCGCAACTACTAGCGACAACCACATTTTGCAGGCACCACAACGCAACAGCAAAATGCTGCAGCAACGAGCTTGCGTATGGTTGACGGCTGGTTGACGGCGAGCCGATGACGTGAGGCGGCGCCGGTCCGGCGCCGAGCGGTTATGAGTGCGATAACCTTAAGAGCGTTTATCCTTACTGAGCTGGCAACGTCGCATTTTTTGTGTTTTTTACGATTATTTCACGGAAATTGAATGAAAGTTTCAAACGTGCGTCTGTAGTGCACTTCGTTTTTAAACGAGATATAGTATTTTATCCCTTTAATACGAAAATAAAAGCCCATCACGATTAATCATTGCATTGGACACATTAATACACTAAAAACGAAGTGCACTACAGACGCACATTTGAAACTTTCATTCAATTTCTGTGAAATAATCGCAAAAAATCACCAAAAATGCGACGTTGCCAGCTCAGTAGGGATGCGCCCTGTTAAGAGGCTGACAACACCTAATTTTGTTGAAATTGATGTTATTTAAGCACTTTTTTAAGAAAAACTACACACAAAAAAATACAAAAAATATATAATGTTAATTTTCATCATATTTCAAACACGCTAGACGGACTCGATACATAATTGAACAAAATCGGCTAAATAGAAAATAATTGCAAAGATTGGTCTTAAAATCATCATTAAACGGTTCTATGTCTTTATTTTTTCGACGTATGGGTCTGCAATTAAAAACATGAAGTCAACATATTCATACCTACACGGCTAACGAGTCATATCTCACAAATAATACATTCTTCTTTTTATTTCTTCTTATTTGTGTCTTATTTGCAAGATTTTAGACGCTGCTCAAGGACATTTGCTGTTGACAGCGCCTTAATGTTGTATTGGGTAAGTATAAAATAACACTTAAGACTGTCGCGGCCCGTTTGGCAGCTGTTGACTAGCAACCATGATTTAAATGTAACTACTTAAGCCCCGACGCAGAAAGAGGGGTATTATAAGTTTAAAACGTCAATGTCTGTGTGTGTGTCTGTCTGTCTGTGGCATAGTAGCTCTCAAGCAGATGGATCGATTTAGATGCGGTTGTTTTCATTCGAAAGCCAGACCTTGCGGTGGTTCTTAGCCACGTTTTGCAAAAATCGGTCCGTACTATTCTTAAGTTAAGTATATTGCATGTCTTCCTATTGTATCTACGTGTATCGAATGTGTGTAAATAAACGTCTCTCTCTCTCTCTGAATACGTACCAGCACCGTAGCGTCTCCGTCCCCACTCCCGCGCAGCACAGCGACCGGCGCACGCGACGACTTGCCGCATCCCGCGGCTCCCACCAGCACTGACACCCGCGATGATGATACGGTCGAGGCAATCTGTTCACTATGGACAAAAATAGTAGATTGTACAACAAGAGCATAAAACAAGCCATTTTACCCGAGACGTTCATATGGTGGATAGACACGTCGAAGGGAAAAGGGTTATATGCTAGAGTTTAAAAGCAGATCCCCCTGACTCAGTTTTTAGCATTTTTCTTCTATATTCAGACATCCGACCTCTACAGTTTTATTATGTAAACGAAAAGAAGGTAAGACATTGTTTAATTCTTATAGATAAGATATCGTCTAATTTAACCGGCAATATAAGGTACCACCATGCAAAATTTCATTTATGTGTTATTGGGATGCAGGAATTCGTGGGCTTAGATGGCTCGGAATATATTTAATTAAATTAGGGATAGGAGCGCAAATCAGACTTCAGCCATGTTCGATCAAAGACTCTCTTTATTTTTTAAATCTTGTTTATATAAGCTACTCAAGTTCACCACAGATAATGACACATGCCCCTTTTTAAGAAAAATAAATTGACAGGATTGGGCTTTGACAGATGACATTGACAACTTACTGACATTGACAGTGACACATAATAATCACAACATAATATCGCTAAATAGGTTAGCTTTCAGAAAATGTTAGCATACAATTCACATAAATTATTATAACATACATTGAATTATTATCATTTTACAGTCGTCAACATTTGAATTAGAATTAATTTCAGGTATATGTCTAAATAATTACAATTACATCAGTGGAAACCTCTTCAACTTATTACAATATATAATTTTGTTATACAGTTCTCAATAAAACTTATAAATCTAATTTACATGGTTTTTTTATCAATCTTCCTCTTGAGCTATATCGTGGTTCCTCGTTGTTAATACTAGGTGTTGACGAACAAGGTAAGTTCACAATGTTATCATTATTTTCAATTGTTTGATTCTCCTCACAAACTGTAATTACATTACTAGTTGGACTAATTTGACTTGACACATTTTGTTCAATTGACTGACTGGATATGAAACTTTCATTTTCTGAACTTGACGTAGAACAATTTTGACTTACATTTTGGTTATTTATTTGACTTGACTTTTGACACTGCTGTAAATAATCAGGTATGTAATAATATGTACGAATATCATCCCTTTCAACATCTTTTTGAGATTGACTTGACTTATATTTATTATGTTGACTGTACTTATGACTTTGAGACTCTGACTGATTGTTATTGTTAGTAAATATTCGACTAGACTGTGCCGGCTGAGACTTAGACATACCATGACTGGGATTGTTTGATTGATTGGCCTTGTTAGACTCTTTGACTGACTCATTTACATGACTAGACCTAGACTCTGACTTTGACTTTGACTTTGACAGGCATGAAGAGAATAATTTTATATGTTGGGTGTTACGCCTATAGACAACTCCCTCCATATTTTTGACTAAGTAAGACCTAGGAAATCTGGTTTTAGACACTATAGTACCTTTCGTCCAACATTCATCCTTAGGATTTTTCTTGAAAAAGACTACATCATTAGGTTTAAATTCCTCTGACAGCTTAGCACTTTTATTATAGTATGCCTCTCTTTTAGAAATTATATTTGACTTTTCTTTTAAATGTTCTGAAAATTTTACAACTTTCGGCTTTAGACTATCTAGATGTGTAGGTAATCTAGTTCTGAGTTTTCTAGACATAAGTAACTCTGCTGGTGACTTTAAATTTCCCCTTGGTGCTGTTCTATATTGTAACAAACCTAAGTGAAAATCTGTTTCTGACTGATGACATTTTTTTAATATATTCTTTATTATTTTCACAGAAATCTCTGCCAAACCGTTCGACCTAGCAAAATGAGGACTAGACTGAATGTGTTCTATGTCCCACATATTCAAGAATTTTTGAAATTCCTGAGAATTGTACGGCGGACCTCCATCACTAACTAATTGCAATGGAATTCCATGTCTGGCGAAGATTGACTTAAGATGCTGAATTACTGTCTGACTTCTATGATCTGTGTTTAGTTGAGCTATTTCTATGTAATTCGAATAATAGTCTACAACTAATAAGAATTTTTTGTTATTGTAATCGAATAAATCAGTTGCCACCCTTTGCCATGGTAAGCAAGGCTGATCATGAGACAATAAAGTTTCTTTTGTTTTATTTTGACTATATGACATGCAAGTTTCACATTTTCTGATTTTCATTTCTATGTCATGATATATGTTAGGCCAAAAAACTAAACCACGGGCTAGATTTTTCGTTTTTTCTATACCCATATGACCTTCATGTAATATATTTAATATTTCTGAACGCATGGACTTTGGAATCACTACTGACTGATTTTTAAATACAATGTCATCAATAACATGAATCTCTTCCCGAATGTTCCAGTAGGGCAAAGTTATAGGGTCACATTGAGTCTTACTATTAGGCCACCCATTTAAATAATAGTCCTGTAACTTTAGCAATGTCACATCTGATTTAGTTTGATATTTAATTTGTTGTAATTTATTCTGAGTTATTGCCAAATTTGAAGTTAGTAATTTTACCTGACAATCAATATTACTGTCCAATTCTTCAAAATTAAATTTCTCTATAGTTCTGTTAGATGATATTGGCGCTCTGGAAAGGGTATCAGATACATACATTTCCGTGCCCTTTGTGTATGAAACTATTAAATCATATGATTGTAAAGCAATCATCATGCGCTGAAGGCGAGCTGGGACATCTGACAAAGGTTTCTTAAACAAAGTAACTAAAGGCTGGTGATCTGTTTCCACCTGTATAGTTTTTCCATAGATATATTGATGGAATTTTCTACAACCGAAAAGTATAGCAAATAATTCACGTTCAATTTGAGCATAATTTTGCTGTGTAGTAGTTAATGACTTTGATGAATAGGCTATGGGGTTTTTGCCATGAAATATGACTGCACCCACTGCACTTTTTGATGAATCAACAGACATTCTAATTGGTTTATTGACGTCATAATGAACTAGTACTGGTGACTGACTAATAAGATTTTTTAATCGAATAAATTCTTTTTCATGATTATCTGTCCACTGCCAAACGTTTTGTTTTTTGAGTAAGCTTCTAAGTAAATTTGTCTCATTGGCTAAATTTGGTATGTATGAACCTAGATAGTTTACCATTCCCATAAAACGTTGTAAACCTTTGATATTTTCTGGTCTTGGCATGTCAAGTATAGCTTCGACCTTCGATGAATCAGCAGAAATACCATTCTTATTGAAAACATGACCTACATATGTTATTTCAGTTTTGTCAAACATACATTTTGATTTATTGAATTTTAAATTGACTTCACGGGCTCTTTTAAAAACATTTTCTAACCTTTCATTATGCTCCGCTTGGTTTGAACCATGTACTAAAATATCATCGACAAATATGAGAACACCTGGCAAGTCCCCGAATAAGTCTGTCATCACTTTATGGAATATTTCTCCACTAGAATTTATGCCATAGGGAAGTCTCAAAAATTTATACCGGCCAAATTGAGTGTTAAATGTACATAATTGACTACTATCTTCATCCAACTGTATCATCCAATAACCTGAATTAGCATCTAATTTTGAAAATACTGACGCTCCCGCTACTTTAGAACGTAAGTCGTCTAATGTAGGGTAAGGAAAGTGAGGTCTTTTAATAGCTTTGTTTAGACTTCTCGGATCTAGACAGATACGTAATTCACCATTCGGCTTTTCAATTGGAACAATAGCATTAACCCAGTCTGTCGGGTTTGTGACTTTTTCTATGACCTGCAACTTCTCCATTCGATCTAGCTCGGCTTTAAGCTTTGGATGTAAAGCATATGGTATTCTACGGACTGGACATACTTTAGGTGCAACACTTGTATCTATATGCAAATGAGCTTTATGTGGCAGACAACCTAAACCTTCAAACGTGTCAGAGTAGGTATTTACAATTGAGTTTACTGACCTTTGATCTTGTGATGTCAGTTCAAACAATCTTTTGACTATACCACAGTCTTCGCTCGTCTTCCAACCCAGTATAGTCGAACATTCACATTTCACAACCATGAATTGAATGTTAGCTTGCCTTTCATTGTCAAAAGTACATGTCAGCATCACGGTACCTAAATTATCTACAAGTTGTCCTGAAAATGTGAAAATTTTATTATGTGATCTATGAATTGGAATTCTTATATTATTTGTATTCTCTAAACATTTGATAGTATTTAATGAAATTACATTTATGTCTGCACCTGTGTCAATTTGACAGCTTAAAATTTGATTGTAACATTTTAATTCAATTTTCCAATTATTTTGACTAGATTTAACATTATTGACATTATGATTAATTGATCCAATTATAAATTCAGAATAATTACAGTTATTTTCTTCAATATGAACATTTTCTTTTGGAGAATTATTATTATGACTAGAAATAGAACTTACTTTTTTGTCTTTGTAAAAACAGTACTGCGCGAAGTGGTTTGGTTTTCTACAGATGGCACAAGTATTGCCCTGCGCTGGACATCTGTAGCGATGCACTTGTCCACACCTCTTGCATATTGTGTTGTTGAAGCTGGTCCTGGCTGCTGAACTGCTTCTTCGGTCTTGACTCTTGGACTGGTTCTGGTTGGGTCTTGATCTTGACGGGCTTCTGAATTTTTTTCTTGACGTGTGTCTTGGTGTTGACGTACGATTGGTGATTTGCTGTACTTGACTCGATTCTTCGTGTTCTTTAATGTGTTTCGATCTCTTTCCGGAAAGTTCTATAGTTTTCGCTATTGTGACGGCTTCATTTACATCTTCGATATCTTCTTTTTGCAATAGTTTTTCTTTTATATGCTGGTTTTTAATACCTATGACGAACATATCTTTGACTAGTGACTCTTTGAGATTGTCGAACTTGCAACTTGCTGCCAAGTTATTTAGTGTGGTCACATATTCGTCAAGGGATTCTTCCTTTTGGTATCTTGTGAAAAAATTGTACCTTTCTACTGTGGTGTTCTTACAAGCATTGAATTTGTTGTCAAATTTTTCCAAAATTTCCGTTAAAGTTACCGTTGACCGTTGAACGTTAAATGAGTCATAGATTTCTAGTCCCTCGTCTCCTATCGCGTTGAGCAAAATTGCAACCTTCTTCTTTTCCGTGAGCTTCTCGAGATCGTTAGCATCACAATAAATTTCGAATTTTTGTCTCCATTTTCTCCATTTTTCTGAATTTGAACACTCCGACGATGAGTCTCCGTTTTGAATTCCCAGACGTAACGGTTTTAGTCCGTTGGCTAGTATGACATTTTGTGTTTTTTCTACTTCTTGCGGCATTTTCTTCGTTTTCTTTTTGATTTTCTTTTTCTTCTGACACCATGTGTTATTGGGATGCAGGAATTCGTGGGCTTAGATGGCTCGGAATATATTTAATTAAATTAGGGATAGGAGCGCAAATCAGACTTCAGCCATGTTCGATCAAAGACTCTCTTTATTTTTTAAATCTTGTTTATATAAGCTACTCAAGTTCACCACAGATAATGACACAATTTAAATTGGTCCAACAGTTTCGGAGATTAGCCCGTACAAACAGACAGAGAAAAAAAAAACTGGATTTCTTCTTATTTCACATTCCCCTGACTCGGTTTTTAGCATTTTTCTTCTATGTACCTCTGCAGTTTTATTATATTATGTAATAAAAATATAGATTATGTATTTTTATGCAACATTATATACTTACTCACATCTTTCTCCCATTTTCTGACTTAAAACTATAGTTCACTGCATCGCTGAAGCAATTTATCCGTCTAACCTAAAGATTTAAGGTGGAAACACATTATTAACACGCGACGCGACCCGATGCAACGAATGTATGCGCATGGCGTCGCGTCGGATGTTCATAGTGTGGTTCTGGTCATAGAAAATAATACAATTTGATTCGACTTAACACGCGTCGCGTTGCATCGGGTCGCGTCGCGTGTTAACAATGTGTTTCCACCTTTAATATTCGCTAGTGCGTACCTTTAATAGCGTTAATGGCTACCTATTACATATTCTGTGCTAATAGGTATCGCTTCTAGGTTGGCGGCGCGTCTAGACAAAGTAGGTATCGTTGTTTGACCTTCATTCATACAATAGGACGCACGTGGATGGAATGTAAAATAAACACACGAATAACCCCCTTATTCATAAACGCTCTATACTATAAGGGCCTATCTCACCAGTCGTTAACTGTCGGTTATCCATGATTCCGTCTCTATTTATTACTACGAAACAGACAGAGACGTCATCATAGATAACTGACAGTTAAGGAGTAGTGATACAGGCCCTAAGAGTCTGTAGGCTTCTACTAACTGAGCAATCGTTTGTCCTTATCTGTGAAAGGTAAATGTCAATGTGACAGATAAGGACAAACGATTGCTAAGTTAGTAGAAGCCTATAGAGCGCTTATGAATACCTAAGGGGGTTTGAGGCCACTTTTAACTGCACTTTAGGAAATCGGGTGACCGTTTCTCAATACAAGCATTTTCCCTTGTTCCTCTCTGGAGAATCACATAAGAATAAATATTTTTTACCATAAGATTTGTACCCAAGGCTACCATGCCCCTACATGCTTTTATTTTTTTCCTTATTTAAAAAACTTCGAATTTCAAGATACAAAATACAAATAAACTTCCTTTCGCTTGAAATATGGTACAAAAGGTGTCGGTGCCATATTTAGACGTCCATAAAAAAACATTGTTACGCTTGAAAAAAACAAAAGAAAAACATGGAGCCCTAAATAAAGTCCTTATGATATTATAGGTACTTAAGTGTTTTTTTTTTATTGGTTCTGTTTTAAAACAGTAAACAGAGGACTACGAAAGGCTGTTTTCATCACTTTCATCACCATGCTTATTAAGTACCTAACTCGCTCGTGATCAACATCGTGTTCATTTTGACAGTTCATGTATGGGCAGGCATAGGAATCAGCTAGCTGCCTGTCACATTCATACAAGAACTGTCAAAATTAACAAGATGGCGATTGCGAGCGAGTTACGTAATAAGCTAGCAGATAAACCTGTAGGTATGATCAGTCCGGGCTACAGTTGGCCTGTCATGCTTCTCCTGGAGGGAGGGAGATGGAGTTCACAGCAATACTTTATTCAAATACTTACTTTTCATTGGTTCTGTTTTAAAACAGTAAACAGAGGACTACGAAAGGCTGTTTTCATCACTTTCATCACCATGCTTATTAAGTACCTAACTCGCTCGTGATCAACATCGTGTTCATTTTGACAGTTCATGTATGGGCAGGCATAGGAATCAGCTAGCTGCCTGTCACATTCATACAAGAACTGTCAAAATTAACAAGATGGCGATTGCGAGCGAGTTACGTAATAAGCTAGCAGATAAACCTGTAGGTATGATCAGTCCGGGCTACAGTTGGCCTGTCATGCTTCTCCTGGAGGGAGGGAGATGGAGTTCACAGCAATACTTTATTCAAATACTTACTTTTCAAAGGTATCGGAGACCGGATTTCGGAAGTGAAAATAATATTTTTCATTTCACTGTGTGACAAAAAGCCTGAAGCCTGGCGTGGAGAGTAAGACAGCCGGTGTAATTACTGGCACAAGAGGTATTCTATCATAGCCTTCTAGGCTGGCAACGCATCTGCAATCCTCTAGTGTTGCGGGTGTCCATGGGTGGCGGTGCTCGCTTACCATCAGGTAATGCTGGCAGGGTAGCCACGCGATATCTTCAAAGCAGCAAAGTTTTTGAGGGACTAGACTAATGAAAATAAAACTTCACCAACATTCACAAGTGTGTTTATTTCAAAAATAAAAATACAACACTAGCACTAAATACACTTACATTCTTCTAGCTAGTGCACCTATTAAATAGCATTAAGCATAATGCTTTGATTTTGTTCAGGATTTAAATCATTGATTTCATTATTATCTGACGTATACGTTCTCTGTATCTCTATCAATGTCTTATCTTTAGTTTCTGGAGCGAAAAAGTAATATAATAATGCAGCAATTAACGAAAATGTCGTGTACAAGGCTGATAACACAGAAGGGTGGAAAGATAGTTCGTTAGCTAAGTAAAACTGCAAAAGGTACAAGAGTGATGGAGAGACGTACATAACAATGAAACAAACGCACGCAATAAACGTGTTGTACTTATGCGGGGCTATCTCGATAGACAAAATCACGCCAAAAGCTAAAGGCCCGCAATGGTGTACCACATCAGAAGCGATAAGCACCACATAAAAGAATATGCTTTCGAAATGTCTCTCCGATTCCAGGTACATCCAAAGAGCCACAGCGTAAGATAAAATAAACGATACACCAGAAACTACAATGAAGAGAAGTCTACGTTTAATGAAGTAAGAGACCACAGCTATAACGGTGATAGCAGATATATTGCTACATAAAATAATTAAACTCCGTGATTCTGACGACTGATTGCTACGATGATCTAACATATAAAAATACGTTGCTTGTAAAACGCTGAAGTCGCTTAGTGATATCGTGGCAATGCATATGAAAAGACTAGCCCAGAATAGTTTAAGTGGGCCGGGGCGGCGGCGCGAATTGAGCACGGAGACGAGCTCTTTTCTACCCTCCTTGCCTCGCAGCCACATAAAAGCCGCTCTGCTCTCCTCGAGCTTCCCTTTAGAAGCCAGCCAGTAAGGCGATTCCGGCCAAAACCAAGTTGATCCTAAGCACGCCAGTCCCACCCCTATCTGAATTATTGGCAGTACATCAAATATAACTTTTGTAAGCAACACAAACGCTGGTATCATATGAGTAACCATATTAAACATTGCTGCAGTAACTATCAACCACGAAAACCTATGTTTCGGGGTACTGTATTCGGAGATGGATAAGGCGCTCATCACTGAAGTACCACCTTGAAGTATTCCTCGAAATATGATTGTGAAAAACATGGCAGTTGTGTGCTTCGATGAAGCTTGGACAATGGAGGTGAGTACAGATAATACAAAGAGGTAGATGAAGATAGGCTTGCGTCCGACGATTTCTGATAGAAATGCAGCAAAGATTACGCCGATCATTGGAAAGCCTGATACGGATAGACCTGAAAAAAGAAATGGCGATCTTACAGACCCAGTAAACAACACGATATACTAATTACTGCTAAGTAGTAGTGCTTTCGCTGCGGTTTCAGTATGAAGAGTAAGACAGCCGGCAAATTAATGGCACATGAGGTATTTTATCTTAGGCCTGTTGGATGGCAGAGCATCCGCAACGCGGTGTTACCGATTTCCATGGGCAGTGGTGAAACTTCCCATCAGGCAATCCATTTGCTTCTAATTAATCGAAAAAATTGGTGGTATGCGTCAGGGATGTTATGGATATATAATATCGGTTTCGGTTACGGTTATGGATATTGGTAAAATATAATATCGGTTTCAGTTACGGTTATGGATATTAAATTATTTCGGATTATCCGATAGTTTCGGTTACGGTATGGATATCAATAACAACAACACTGCTGTGCACCTCGCGCTGTGACGTTCTTAGGTAGCGGGAGAGGTGTCGCATTCCAGCGGAGTGAACAGTTAATTCGTACGAGTTGTAGTATTTAGTTAGACTCCGCCCTATCCGAAACTATCCAAAACTTTTATTTCGGATTCGGTTACGTTTACGGATATTTTTTTATTTTTATTTCGGATATCCGATAGTTTCGGTTACGGATATGGATATCCATAACAACACTGGTATGCGTAACTCAACACAACTCCATAATCGCTGATACTCAGCGTTTTTTTCAAGTGATGGGAAATCTAAATATGCTTCTACACTACCCGATTTGTCTCCTCAGTATTGCAATCGCTTCCTGTCATTCTTACAGACGGGGTATTTTAGAGAAAAACACGAAAAACACGACTGTTAGAGTATATTGTCCGTAGAATCTGGCTAATGAAAGTGTGACCTGGTTTTTTTTTTAAGTTTTAATACCTATGGCAACATTATTACTCTGTCAAAGGCAAGTCAAAGACTTTGGTTATATTTGTCAGTATTTTGTGAACTCAATTATTTTTCATTTATAATTACCGTAAAGCAATAAAAAGTAATGTGCGAAAACTGCTACATAGTACCATGATCAGTAAGTTCAAGCAAAAACAAGAGGATATATTTTCTATAGGAATGGTAGTATTAACTGTAATCATTCCTATAGGAAAAAAAATTACTCCAATTTATTTTAATAATGTTTTTAGCTTCTATAGCTATGGTTATATACCCCAGTGGATTATTGTTAGGAGGTGTCTGATACACCCTGTATAGAGTGAGACTCCGGGAAGAACTTATGATAGTATTTATCCCGGAAAATCGTACAGGGGGGCTACTACGAAATTCGATTTTCGAAGTTCGTGTCATACCGTCCCTCTCACTTCCAAATGAATGTCTATTAGTATGAGCAGGACGGCACCAAACGAACTCCGAAAATTAAATTTCACAATATATATAAGACCAGTTCTCGCGGGCGCGTTATAAACGAATTCTCCGCAGAAAACGCGAGCGAACGCTAGGTAAGGAGTTCTTAGATACTTACTATATAAATTAAAAATCTGACTTGGCATATCAGATAGATTCCGGATTTGTAGATGCATAGCGACGCTATTCAAGAGCGACAGACATACTATCGATATTAGTACGACAGCCTGAAACAAAAACAGCACAATTTATATCTACGAATGTAATCTTCATGTCAAGGCGTATAAGTTCAATAATAACATATCAAAGCCAAATAGGTCAACCCCCGGCTAGAGTAGGTACTGTAAAGACTCCTTCTTTACTGTGTCGAATTCGAAACGTCAATGTTTAAATATTACAAAAATAAGAAATAGAATTCGAAACAAACAGAAAAGTCAAGAGTTTTCTTAGGGCTTCCCGCTGGAAGCAAATGTATTGTTTCAATGAGCTAAAAAAGATAATAAAATACTTATATTATATTCAACAAAATGGGGTTTAATTGAAGGAGTAAATAGTATATTGTGCTATCAGAGCTACGCATCCTTCACGTTGTCTTTATAGCACTTGCAACTAACAATGGCAAGTGAGCTTCATTTGTGGTAAGCTGAGAGCAAAAGTGGCTATGATAAATATAAAAATACAGAAACGCTCGTACGTAAATCACTTTGTAAGCCACGCACACTTTGACAAGTATGCTATAGATGCCTATAAATTTCATAATATGTACATTGTAGGTACTAGTGATGTAACGAATGTCATATTTTGGCTATTCGCGAACGCGAATGCGAATATCTGCTGCCAACATTCGCGAAGTTTTTGTTAAACTTTGGCGCCATTTCTCTATTTGGTGGCAGTCCCGTTCGAACCAAGTGCGTTCAGTTTGTTTTTTGTTCTGAGAATAGCGGAGTTGATACGAACGCATCCGATTGAAGTGTCATTTCGCTCAGTGTTGCTAGATGGGGCTATTTAATTTAGCACGTAGCCAATCTAGGGGCTATCTACCTTACCGGGCGGCGACAATTATATAATTAAACAACTATTAGGTACCTTCAATTTTTTTTGATATCCGCAAAACATTCGCAGTAATTTTGCGAATGCGAATATGCAGAAAATATACGAATATTCGCGAATGCGAATACTAATGCGAATATGCGTTACAACACTAGTAGGTACTAATTATGCTACTTTAGAAATGTCAACTTCTTCTTCTTCTTTTAATAATATGGCCCCATCTATCGATGCGATGATTTCGCCAATGTCAAAGTAAAAAATACAGTATTCAAAAATCTTGTGACATAAAAATGTCGGCAACGTTGTACGGTAGAACACGGTCAAACGACCCCCTCCCCCCCTGTCGGGCTCTTAGCCAACGGACAATGATATCCCACAGAGACCGCCAGGAAATCATTAACCGAAGCCCAGGGTGCACCGGACCAAGCACTGCTCTTCCCCTCGGACGGATCCAAAAACGAACCGCAGCTCTTGACCACACGCGAAGGTAACCCGACTCGCACCCCTCAAATGTCAACTTAAAATTATTTTTCGGTTTGCGCTACCTAGTTTATGTTTATGTTTATTTGATCATTCAATATAAAATTACATCGTCACTTAAAATTAAATGTCAAAGAATTTATATTGAAATCGTCAGCTCAGAATAAATATGTCAACAATTAAAAATACTACTTAATGTTACTTGTTTGAAGCCGGTGCCTCAGCCCGCGACGCACGCTTCCATTATAACATCGTTATGTTTATGTGTGGCATGCGTGGCAGAAGCGGACCTAGTCTATCTAAATACCTATATAGTACCTTTTCTGCTTGGAACTATCTGAGCTGAGGCACCAACTTCACACGTATAAATAAGTACGTAGCACTTACCTTGACATTTCTGAAGTAGCGTAAGTAATACAATTAATATTTAATTAATATTCAGGTTAGCAGGAAGAGATCCCTTCTTAGGGATAAGTTCGCCTTTGTACTATTTTCTGTGTACTTCTGTATTTTTAAATTTTTATGTGCAATAAAGAGTTTACATACATACATAATATAAGTATGAAAAAAAAAAACTTTATTTCAGACCAGACTGATCGATAGAATGTTAGTAACAATTGACTTAAGACTAGTATTAGTAAGACTTACTGACTACCATTATTTTTTTAAATTAAATTATGAATTGGGCAACGCCCTTGATCTGTCCTACCCAGAAAGAAATAATTGGACAGTCAAATCTACACGCTATTGCCTGTAGAATGCTGTTGGTGCTTGTTCGCACCCTGCCTAACAGAGATTTGAAGGCGGTTCTATTTTTATATTTAATCTTCCCCAACTTTTCTCACCATGGTTTAATTATAAGTGTGAGTGTGAGTGTGATAATAATATAAATATTTCATAGGATTTTTAACAAATATACGTCTAAATCGTAGGGCATGCTTAACCTTTGCGACACCAACGACACATAATTTCATTTTTTGAGTCATGGATGTTGTATGTATTTATCTAAATTATATACATACTTTATCCGTTGCATGGTACCCATAGAGACTGGGTCAACTGGTGTAATTTGTCCCATGATATTTATTTATTGTTATCTAACTAATCTAACTAATATTATAAATGTGAAAGTATGGATAGATGGATGGGTGGATGGATGGATGGATAGATGGATGGATGGATGTTTGTTTGTTACTCAATCACGCCAGAACGGCCCAACGGATCTGGATGAAATTCGGCACATAGATATTGAAAAGTCTGAAATAGCACATAGGCTACTTTTTATCCCGGAAAATTGCGTAGTTCCCCCGGGAGAGCGATAAACGAATTCTTTGCAGACGAAGTCGCTGGCAAAAGCTAGTTTATTATAATTATTATAAGCACCGCAAGTTTAACGCCAACGACATATCTTTCATTACCTACTTCAATGCAACAGCAAACCTTTTAATTGGGTTTAGATTCAACTTAAGGCATCGCATAAAGAAGTCTGACAAATGGGTGACGTTGATGGACGAAATGGTTAATGTTTTTGTTAAAGTAACTAGCATCAAGTTACGGTTAAGATAAATAACTATTCATTGTGTTAGGCTCTGTGTCCGTTACGATTTACATTCTATACTATACACAACGATCAAAATCAACAGTAATAATCTTTGATAAACAATTTATCAAAGGTAACAATACAATGTTGCGCTTCCAAGTTTTCAACCGTATTACAATCGTCTCGTCAACTATTGAATGTGTAGGTATAATAATTCTTGCCGGTTTTCACTCGCCAAAATCAATTGACCAAATTAAGAAATTTTAATAGTAATGTGTATAGGTTACCTCTCTAAACAAAAACTTCTCATTCGGCACGGTGACATCATATTTATCATTTCCATCGTTTCGCGTTTTACCATCAGTGTCGCTGGTATCAGTGTTTCGTATCATACTGACGCTATAGCCGTTTTATATCACAATATCGTCGATAAACAAAAGAACGCGGCGCGTGCGGTTGAGCGCACCAACAGCGTGGGACTAATTTTGGAGCCTTTTGACTACTTACAGACTCGTTTTAGCCCGGATTTTTGCAGCACGAGTAACCATTGCTGTGTTTGAACGAAATATCATATGTACCTACGATGAAAATCCCGCAATCAATTTTTAACTGATAAAATTGATCTATTTGTAGACGCTAAATAACATTTGTTTACATTGGAGGTTATCCGTCGAGCGCAGATGCCGCGAAACGCAGTGTTGCCAGAGCACTCGCACCCAGAAGCACGGTCGAATGGCTAAAAAAGCACGGTTTTAAATAAAAAAGCACGCATTTTTCCACGCTTAAAAATAATTACAAACAATTAAGAAAATTAATCAGTGAATTATGAAATAAGCTTTTCGACGCTATTGAGCGTACTGAACCAGGAGTAAAAACCGGCCAAGTCAGACTCGCGCACCGAGGGTTCGCCAAGCTATTATAAAATCGGATGTTAGCAGAGCCCTGCTCTTAGGCAAAATGTAGGCAGTGTGATGTCATTTGATATACCTACTTATATAGACAGACAAATAATAAATAAAAAAAACACCGGGTAGCACTCCGGGAGTGAAAGTAGAAACTACACACACGCACATTCGCACATAAAGAAAAAAAATACACGAGATTTGAACTGCGGTCCATGAGAGAACAATTTTTTTTCTATTTTTGTGTGAAAATATTAATGCGATTCGCAGAATACATCTACTTGCCAAGTTTCAACAATATAACTGTTATAGTTTCGGAAAAAAGTGGCTGTGACATACGGACGGACGGACAGGCAGACATGATGAATCTATAAGGGTTCCGTTTTTCGCCATTTGGCTACGTAACCCCAAAAAGCACCGTTTTAGCACGCTTTTTGTCTTCGCACGTAAAAAGCACGCGTACCGCTCAAAAAGCACGTAAAACCGTGCTAAAAAGCACGATCTGGCAACATTGGCGAAACGTCCTGAGCGGCTTGGTGGGGATATGTTTGGGCCATTGGATTGGGCGTGTTAATTTACTGCCAAAGAAACGTTAAAACCGCGTCTGTGCATCCAAGGTCATTATAATCACCTAGTTTGCTAGTAGGCTTGCAAAATTACGTAATGCTAAAAACGCATCACAAATACCGATGGTTTACGGTTTTTTGTAAAATGACGATAAAATTACAGGCAACCATGAAGGGCGACTTGGACTCAGGGATTTCTGTATTTAATCATTTTCTTGTAAATAAAGTAAGTATAAATAAACTAACACATTTTGTCAATTTACACCAATTGACCTAGTCTCAATTCATTTAATCAGGCGTTAGTCTGCGGAAGCCCATTTGAATTAAAAGATACTCTAGTACACACTATTCCGGTTGGCAATGAAGTAGCAAGCTAAATTATTTTTGTTCAATAATGCAAGTACTTACAATAATAGCTCGTGTAAAAATATTTTGTAACAAAAACTCTAAATATTCTTGTAGAAAAAGTATTGTACGCCTACTAAGTACATAGGGTATCTTAATTAAGGCCATTCGGTTAATTTCACAAGTTGTACATTTTATAAGTTGGTTGGCAATTATACAGAGGGGTCAAGATACAAAGTGGATACAATTCAATCAATCAATCATTTATTCACCAGAACATATATGTTATTTACATAGATGGTATTTTAAGTATCCAGTCCCTTAATATATTCAGCCATTTGAGGCGCGTGAAGTGTTTTAACCAAACATTAAGTGGTCAAATTCTATATAAATAAATTTAATTATTACTCCCATTAAATAATTATAATAAAAATAAAAAATAATAATAAAAAATAAAGTAGAAAACAGTAAAATTACAATGTCTAAATTATTCATTATATTATAAATTCAAAATAAAATTTAATTATACAATGTTAAATTATCAGATTAATCAATTTATCAATTAACTTACAATATATCAAATAAAATCAAATAAAAAAGATAACTAGGTAATAATAATAATAATATAATAATAAGTCAATATTAGTTACTAAGTATTATGTAATTGTCAATCAGAGTATTAAGTAATATGATAATAATATAACATCAAATTATAAACTTACATTAGAACTTGTGATTCATAAATTCATCAATAGTATAGAAGCAGAAATTACATAACAAATTGTGTAGTTTATTTTTAAATTGGGATTTAGGCAATGTCTTTAATGTCACCGGAATTTTATTAAATATTCTCACACACATTGCAAAAGCGCTATTTTTCCTTAACATGAGCTTATGAGGAGGTATAACTAACTGATGTCGTCTATGAGGCCTAGTTGTTGCTTTGTCCGCAGAGTTAAAGAGTTCTAGATTATTTTTTACAAAAACAGCTGTCTCATAAATATAAAGACAAGGTAGAGGCAATATGTTAAGTCTTGTAAACAATGGTCGGCATGATTCAGGTCGTTTTATTCCACATATAGTTCTAATACATTTTTTTGCGTGATAAATAGGCGATCTGCATCCGCAGAGTTTCCCCACATGATAATGCTAATGTCTTAGAACTGATTCAATATAACCGTGATATGTCATAAAGGCCGATTTTGGTGACACTGTTTGCTTTATTCGCCATAGCGCAAATATAAATTTGTAAATTTTTTAACAAGTTATATCAACGGGTGCGCCAAAGTTGAACTAATTTTTTTACGTAGATTATCGGAAGTCCGAAAATGTTTCTCCTAAAATTTTTTATCCTAACAATCACTTTTCATAACTTCTCTGCTCATAATGTTCTGAATTCCTAATCATTCAACTTCATAATGTTTGCTGCAATAAACATCTATCATACCACTATTTGTTTTCCTATATTTTCTCAACATAACCATCTTTTACACTATGTATTATTCATCATCATATTTTTTTTATGTAGATTTGTCTTTATTCCTAAAATTGAATAGGTATTATTATACATTAAACTTATTAATAATATTTGTTATTTTTTCGATTATTTTTACGGTAATAGTACGTTAACCTTCAAATATGATTTTACAAAGATTTAAACAAAGAGGCACTGATAAAACCACTGTAGGATGATTAATTTGGATTAATTTAGGTTTAGGTGCGGCGGGGATGGCCCTTGGTCCACCCCTAAGCCGCGAACATGTTTGTTTTAATTAAAAAATGGTCTTTATTTTACCTTAGAATGTCCTGGTTATCTAAAATAGGTATCTACGAGGAACAAGCTGAAAATCACATTATGTACATTAATTTTGTATACATTAGGGTAACTTTTATATGGTTGGGTACAGTAATAAGTAATATAAATAAAAACCCAGCCACCGCCCATTGAATGACTACGAATAATTATCATTCGTAGTTGAATGATTTCTAAAACGGCACTACCTATTAGTAATATTATGAGTTAGAAATATTAGAAATATTAAGATATTAGAAAAAAATACTTTATGATGAAGAATGTTAGGAAAAAAATAGTAGGACTTCACATAAATCTTCAACAGTGAAGTTAGTAATTAAAATTTTAGGAAAACCGAGTGTTATGGACTACGTTAATAGTAAAATAAATTTTAGGAACGAAACCTTTAGGAACCAAAATTTTAGGAGAAGTGATCATTAGGAGTACAGATCGTTATGAAGATCAATTTCGAAGGATAAACTTTAGCGAAGTCAATATGGACCCATATCATCGGGTTCCTTCCAGTTACAAAGAGTAATACCGAGGAATATAGTGCTGTTTACTTCTTCAATAACGTCATTGTCATGTTTTATTTTTAAATCAATTTGTTTAGCTTTGGACGTTCCAAACTGCATGAATTTTGTTTTCAATTAGTCCTCTAACCATAAAATGTTTGTATCCAAACATACAATCTGGCAGCCCTTTCCTTTCTAGTCTCTAGTTTAATGAAACCGAGGACTTCTGTACAAAATAGCGAGATCCCTTAAACCACCGCAGTTTGGGCCTTACGCAAAATCTTTTCTTAGCAAGTGCCAACGTTAAAAGTTATACTCATGACAGCAATCTGCGAACCAAATTTCAGCGTAAACCTACCTATTGGTTTGAGCTGGGCCACGCTGGGCGTTGATCGATCAGTCAGTAAATCAGACAGTCTGATTCTGCTTTTATATAGATGGATTAGATACCCGTCAGGATGGCCGGTCTACATACTTATATCTCCAAAGTTTCGTACTTTCGTACCAAAGGTGAAATTATTGACCTTCTAGATTACGAATGTTTACTTGCATCAGTACCTACTACGTTGTCAGTTCATTGATTATTAAAATGCCTATTATTAAAGTAGTACAGGGTAGATTTCAATTCTTAATTTCGTCCATCGCAAGCCAATGCTTGCAGCAATCTTCAAACGAGCCATTGCGTTTCGTCTCACGCTGCAATAAGGTCGGTATTTGTAGAATATTGTTTATTTCGTTGCGAATATTTTTCTTTGATCCGGAGATTGATTGGGGATCGTTGTTGCAAAATTTGGTCTTTAAATATCCCCACAGGAAAAATCCATAAGCTTTAAATCAAGTGATCAGAAGGATGTACTATATAGGACTAGATTAATATAAATAAATCTTCACAAACATTCATAGGAGTATTTATTTCAAAAGTAAAAAACAATAACACTAAATGCACTTACATTATTTCAGTGTACGTATTAAATAGCATTTAGCATCATGCTTTGATTTTGTTCAGGATTTAAATCATTATTATCTGACGTATACGTTCTCTGTATCTCTATCAATGTCTTATCTTTAGTTTCTGGAGCGAAAAAGTAATAAAATAATGCAGCAATTAACGACAACGATGTGTACAACGCTAATATCGCAGAAGGGTGCAAAAATAGTTCCAGGTAAAATTTCAAAACCGTCAAAAGTTGTGAAGAAACTAACATAAAAATGGAGCAAATGCACGAAATAATTGTGTTGTATTTATGCGGAGCAATCTCGATACACAAACTCATGCCTAAAGTTAAAGGCCCGCATTGGTGGAATACATCAGCAGCAAAAAGCATCACATAAAAAAATATGCTGTGTCTATAATTCTCCGATTCCAGGTACATCCAAAGATTCACGGCGTAAGATAAGACAAACGATAAACCAGTAACTACAATGAAGAGAAGTCTACGTTTAATGAAGTAAGAGACCACAGCTATAACGATGATGGCAAATGTGTTGCTACATAAAAAAATGATTAGTTGTGACTCTTCCGTTTGACTGCTACGATGATGTAAAATCGATGACCACATTACTTGTAAATAGCCGAAGACGCTAACTGATATCGTGGCAATGGATATGAAAAGACTAGCCCAGAATAGTTTGAAGGGGCCGGGGCGGCGGGGCGAATTGAGCACGGAGGCGAGCTCTTTTCTACCCTCCTTGCCTCGCAGCCACATAAAAGCCATTTTGCTCTCCTCGAGTTTCCCTTTAGAAGCCAGCCAGTAAGGCGTTTCCGGCCAGAACCAAGTTGATCCTAAGCACGCCAGTCCCAGCCCTATCTGAATTAATGGCAGTAAATCAAATATATCTACTGAAAGCAACGCAATCAGTCGCGTCATATAAGAAACCACATTAAACATTACTACACTAATTATCAACCACGCAAACCTATGTTTCGGGGTACTGTATTCGGAGATGGATAAGGCGGTCATCACTAAAGTACCACCTTCAACTATCCCGAATAATATGAATGTGAAATACACGGCTGTTGTGTGTGTGTGCTTCGATGAAGCATGGACAATGGAGGTGAGTACAGATAATGCAAAGATGTAGATGAAGATAGGCTTGCGTCCGACGATTTCTGATAGAAATGCAGCAAACATTACGCCGATCACTTGGATGCCTGATATGAATACATCTGAAAAAAGAGATGGCAGTCTTACAGTCCTAGTTATGTAAATACAACGCGGGCTATATACTTATTATTGGTAAGTAGCAGTGCTTTCGCTGCGGTGTCAGTATGGAGAGTAAGACAGCCGCCGAGTTAATGGTACATGAGGTACTATATTTTAGGCCGGTAGGAAAGCAATGCGGTGTTACGGATGTCCAATATGTCCATGGGCAGTGGTGAAACTTATCATCAGGCCATCCATTTGCTTTCTCTCACGTTCTAACAGTAACTCAACACTCAACTCCATCATCTCTGATACTCAGCGTTTTTTCGCGTCACTGGAAATGTACCTACATAGAATGGCGAGACATGATTCCGCGTTAATTGTTTGTCTCCTCAGCACTGCAATCGCTTCCCGCCGTTCTTACAAACGGGATCCTTTAGAGAAAAACACGACTATAAAGCACATTGCCCTTATACTTCGGATTCATCATCATCACATCAGCCGAAAGACGTCCACTGCTGGATATAGGCCTCCCCCTAGGCGGCCCTAAGGCTCATACTTCAGATTGGGTGAATCAAAAATAATAGAAATGCGAATGTGTAAATGTTTGTCTATCACGCTTTCACGCTTTACGCAACCGATCGTGATAAAATTTGGTATAGTGAGGATTCGGGATGAACTTACGATAGTTTTTATCTCGGAAAATCGTACAGTTCTCTCGGGCTCGCGATAAACGAATTCTCCGCAGAAGTCGCGAGCAACTAAACGCGCGAATAAGGAATTAAGTACATAGTTCTTAAATACTTACTATATAACTTTAATATCTCTAGTGGCATATGATTAAGATCTCGGAATTGCAGCTGCATAGTTACGCTATTCAAGAGCGACATACACACTATAGGTATTAGTACGACAGGCTGAAACAAGAACAGCACATATTATATTTATATCTACGAATGAAATCTTCATGTAAGGCGTTCAAGTTTAATAATAATAACATATCAAAGCCAAATAGGTCAACCCCCGGGTAAAGTATATCTTTACATAATATTATAAAACAAAGTACCTAGCTCCACGTTATCTTTATAGTTCTTGCAATTGACGACCAGTGAGCTTTATTTATGGTAAGCACGTATCTGCCATACTTGTTAAAGAATCCATAAGAGCAAAAGTGGGTATAGTAAATATAAAATTAAAGAAAAAATTTGCTTGAAAATAGTTCGTAAGCCACGCACATTTTGACACGTATACGCGTTACTTGTTTACTACAAATAAAGCTCACTCGCCATCGTAAATTGCAAGAGCTACATAATTATGTATGGTACGCTGACGCTGACATCTTTCTAACTACGCAACGGATTTTAATGCAGTTTTCATCAGTAGAAAAAATGATTCAAGAGATTATAGAAAATGATTTTGCGGGTGGTAGGCCAACCAGCAGTGCTTGCGCTGCTGCGTCCCGGCGTGGAGAGTAACACAAATGTACAACACAACAAATGTATAACTATCAATAATCGAACTTCGTTTAGGAGAATGTACCTAATATTATGTTGGTATTCACTCGCCAAAAGTAATCAAGCGACAAATTTTAATAGCAAAAGTGTACAGCTTACCTCTCTAAACAAAAACTTCTCATTCGGCACGGTGGCATCATTTTTATCATTTCCATCGCTTCGTTTATTGGCAACATTGCCATCAGTGTCGCTGGTATCAGTGTTTCGTATCATATTGACACTAGAGTCGTTTTGTATCACAAAATAGAACGTAAAAAAAATTAACGCAGCGCGTGCGTTATAGCGCATCAACAGAGTGGGACTAATACAATTTTGGAGCCTTTAGACTAATTTGCAGGCTAGTTTTAGGCCGGATTTTTGCAGCACGAGTAACCATTACCGGGCTTGAACGCAATATCATATTTACTTCTGTCAGTAATCCCGCAATCTATATTTAACTGATAAAATGGATCTAATTGTGGACGCCCAATAATACACTGACGGGCAAAAATAATGGGTCACTTTACATACAAGGTTCTATTAAAAGTGACGCGTTATTTTTGCTCTTGGGTATAATTTGATTACATTAGAGGTTATCCGTTGAGTGCAGATGCCGCGACACATCCTGAGCGTAGTGGGGATATTTTTGGGTATGTTACTTTAATTTAATAAATACTAGCTTCTGCCCGCGACTTCGTCTGCGTAAAATTACACATGTTATAAGCCTTCCTCTTGAATCACTCTATCTATTAAAAAAACTGCATCAAAATCCGTTGCGTAGTTTTAAAGATCTAACTAAGCATACATAGGCACATACAGACAGCGAAAAGCGACTTTGTTTTATACTATGTAATAAAAACATATAATGAACTACAACTTTTTAGTTTAGTAATGCAAAGCGTTTAGTAATGTTTTTACATTACTAAATGCCTTCTACTTGGGTATGGTGCGGAAGATGCTGACAGCATTTCTTCTCTAAGTAGCTGGCTACGTTAATTTATTTGTCCGAAGAAGCTGATGTTTTATTTTAATCATTATGTATTTGCTTTTCGACTTAATGCAATATGAATATGATACACCATACACCACACACATCTTGTTACCATTTTAAGGATACTTAAAACAATAAGTTCGCTGCATCGCTGAAGCACTTTTATTCGTCTAACCTAAAGACTTAATATTCGGCGCTTGTCACGCTGCAAACAATTAGTCGCATCTCGACATTTCGAACTTCCGCGCCACAGTCTAATTGACGTCTCTCTTGCCGAACTTCACTAACAGTTCGGCCAACCGTCAAAAGATGGCGCTGTTCTAAGTATGGAATCTGATTTAACGTACGCGCACTAAAGGGCACCTAAGTCGTTCTCCGCGTAATCTATATTTTAATTAAACAATTAGATTATCTTATTCATTTAATTCCTAACAACAAATACACTATTATAACACATTTTTTACAAATTCAGTAACACATAAAAAATAGATCACACCTTTACCTTTCTACCTGACTGGCGTTGGTTGGTTGATTCGAAACTTAACGGAAACGGTCCCGCCCAAGGGCGGAGCTTTTTCAAAATCTGAAGGAACCGTTATTCCTGGATAAAACCAGAGGTTCTGGCCAAAATCGGCCACTTTTCGAATCTCCAACAACTGCCCGGCTCTCTCTTCTGGTAAGCATTCTCTGATCACTTTAACTCTAAATTGTGTATAGCTCCGTGTATGTAATTATTTAAATAATTTAAATAAATTATTTAAATTCTTAAAAATTAATAACTCTGTTACTCTGCAGCAGAGATACTCAGTTGGAATTGTCTCTGTAGTAATTAAATTTAATCTCTATTCCTTTTAGCTGTTACTTGAAAGTTTGTAAGCTCTACCGCCGCTAATCTCGTACTTGAGTTCGAATCCTAACGGCCGTGTCGACCGTTGGATTACAAAATAACTAGCTTTATATAACTTAGCTTCTATAGCTTTTGCCTGCTGTAATTCCGTATAATAGCTTCTGCCATGCACTGCATTTAGCTCCCTCGGGATACGTCTCATACGCGACGCAAGGCCTGGCAGAACGCTACAACCTGAACGTAGTTCTCATACCGACCATTTTCACAGGGCGGCACTGCACCCCGCAGGAAAAGCAATACTAACTAAATCAGCGGTACCGCTACTGCCATCCCCTAATTTCGACGGCCCGCTACCGCTGAACACCACTGCCTTCACCAAAACAAGGCTGTCCCACTCCTGGAGTTTCCACCAAGGCGCGGTCTACCGAACCCAGCTGCCGCTACACCGAGCGTGACGCTGCCACCCAGTCACCGGACCGACAGATTCCCGAGGGAAGTGGAGGCATTGGATGGTGTAGAAATCTTAATTTAAAAAGTCCGAATTTAGACCCAAGAGAACTTACTCATTCCTGAGAAATCTTTTGCTCATTTACTTAAATAAATTGTCGCGTATAGCCTACGGTTTCAAGCTTCTCTTTTTAATAAATGTATTAAGATATACATTGTTTTCTTCAATAACCACTAGGCTATCCCACTGTGACAAGTGGCGCCCGTGGGTTTCTCTTGAAGTTAAATTCGGATTTCTACGCTATTCGCTTCAAAATTGTGGTGCATGCTAAAATTCATAAAATCATTCTCTTTTGCCGCATGTATCTCACAGTAACTTCTTCACTACTACTTCCCCGTGTGGAAGTCGGGTCTAGAATTACTCCACTCCCCGTCCTAGGAATTCGTAAAAGCCGAATAATAGGTCATGTTCAACAAAAGTGGTCTCTAAAATATAATATCATATAAATTTGCCCTAAATCTACTCATAATTAGCTTCAGTAATCTCACTTTAATCTAAAACATCGTTAAAACAACAACTAAAATTCAATTAATTTGAATTTATAAATCGTTACTTCCAGAAATTCAAATACCTAAAACGTTTAACACTAAAAGTTAACGGATTAATTCAAAATATTTTTCAAGTCAACCGTCACTTTAAATATCAAAACTATTTTAAAAAACCGTTAACACTATAACTTTTTCATAATAACCTACATCATTAATAAACTCCAATTCAAATAATCTACTGACCGTTTTACATAAAAGTACTTAAACGGAATTATTTGAATTATAACCGTCACTTAATTCTCGAACCTAAAAATATTTAGAAACCACTAGGCTATCCCACTGTGACACGCTATATTGCTTCTAGGTTGGCGGCGCCTCTAGACTAAGTAGGCATTGTTGTTTGACCTTCATCCATACAATGAGCTAGTATTTATAATTCCGGCATAACGTATGGACGTGGATGGAATGTAAACACTTTTAACTGCAGTTTAGGAAATCGGGTGACCTTTGCTCCATACAAACGGTTGGCCCTTTTTCCTCTCTAGATAATCACATTAGAACATTTTCATACAATTTAAACCACTAACCATGCCCCTATGTTTTTAATTTATTTCAAATTCGATTACTACTTATTTGAAAATAAGTTCCTCTGAGATTTTTCATTTTTAGGGTTCCGTAGCAAAATGGCAAAAAACGGAACCCTTATAGATTGGTCATGTCTGTCTGTCTATCTGTTTGTCTGTCCGTCCGTATGTCACAGCCACTTTACTCCGAAACTATAAGAGCTATAAGTACTGTTGAAACTTGGTAAGTAGATGTAAGCTTGCCTTCGGAATCCAAAAGCTTATCAGTTACTTACTTGACATGAAATGCATATTTCATATTTTTTATTATATATAATATATTTTTTTTTTGCTCTTTTTCTCATCGACATGGAGATATCTCCAATTAACTTATTTGACGGTGGAGGCGTTTTACACCTCCACTAAACTTAGATTATTTTTATTCACTTTTTGCTTTTGCTTTCTCTTTCTTATCATTATCGCATATTTTGTTTCGCTTTGACCAGTAGAGACTTTATACATCTCTACTATAGACCAATGTAATTTAAGGTACGGACTTAACTTAGGGACCTTTTACATCCCTTTTATAAAATGTATTAATTGTATTAGGTAAGTTAAGTAGAATTTAAGTACTATTGTAAATCTATTTTATTTTGAAAAAATGACTTTCTGCCAAGTTTCTTGCGGCGCATTCTTCTTGGCAATGATGGTCTTTCCGAATGCGCTGGTAGATTAAAAAAAAGACATGTAAAAGAGCCCTCGGCGGCCTATTTGCAAAATAAACTTTTGACTTTGACTTTGACTTATTCTGTGAACCGCATTAAGATTTTCACACAAAAATAAAAAAAACAATTAATTTTGGGGTTTCCCCATACTTAGAACTGAAACTGTTTTTTTTTTTCATCAAGCCCATACGTGTGCTAAGCCCATGTATATCTTCAAAAATGATATTGAGGTTCCTAATATATTTTTTTTCTAAACTGAATAGTTTGCGCGAGAGACACTTCCATACAAACTTCCACCCAAAATTGATTTGAACGAGATCTAGTAAGTAGTTTTTTTTTTATTTAATGTTTGTCTGTCTATATAAAAACCAATATAAAGTGACCTCACACTGCCTACATTTTGCTTAATTAATAAAAGTTTTTTCGTTTAAAAGTTTGTTAAAACTTCGAATCTCGATGCCGTATTTAAATATTAGAAAAAATCAAATTTACGTATAAAACAAACAAAAGAAAAACACAGAGACGTAGTTAAAGCCCTTATATTATAGGTGAAAATTCATCAACCGTCCATTTTTCTGCAAGCCAATGCTTGCAGCAATCTTCAAAAGCCATTGCGTTTTACCTTACGCTGTAATAAGGTCTGTGTTTATTGTTTGCTTCAATTTACTTCATAGCGAATATTTCCTTGGATTTAGAGCTCAACTGGGATTATTGTTGCAAAACGTTTTCTTTAATATCCCCCCCCCCCCCACACGAAAAAATCCATAGGCATAAATCGAGTGACCTGGCTGGCAGGCTAGCCACGGGATATTTTCAAACCGGCAAGTTAAGGAGGGACTAGACCAGAGGTTCCCAAACTCTTTTGTTCCATAGACCACTTTCAAAATGTTGCTGGATCCGGTGGACCCCCTACAGCTACATTACCACTAATTTCTAAACTAATTTTATTCTCGAAAAAAAAAAGTTAAGATTAGCTCTATAATCTATGGAAACTTGCGTTGTTGCTGAGTTTCAACGATAAATTAACAGTTTTCGAAAAAATTGGTTAGAATTGATTGCTTGATAGGGTTAATTATTTGAAAATAAAGTCGAATAAACAAATTTTCAATTAAATTATATTTTTGTGCTGCGAGTGACTCCATCCTACTTTACTTTCTTGAAATCTACAATGACTCACAGCACAAGAACCAATCAATTCTCACAAATTTTATTCAATTTTCATGCACCCCCGCTTGCGATTGTGGACCCCCATTTTTGGTCACGCCCAACGTAGACCCCCGTCGAGTCTTCCGTGGACCCCTGGGGGTCCACCTGGACCACTTTGGGAACTACTGGACTAGACTAATGAAAATAAAACTTCACAAACATTCAAAAGTATGTATGTTTATTTTAAAAGTAAAAAAAAAACAACACTGGCACTAAATAAACTTACATTCTTCTAGCTAGTGCACCTATTAAATAGCATTAAGCATCATGCTCTGATTTTGTTCAGGATTTAAATCATTGCTTTTATTAGAATTAGACGTATACGTTTTCTGTATCTCGATCAATGTCTTATCTTTAGTTTCTGGAGCGAAAAAGTAAAATAATAATGCCGAAATTAACGAACACGTTGTGTACAAGGCTGATAACACTGAATAGGGGAAAGATAGTTTATAACTCAGGTAACGACTCAATTCCATCAAAAGTGATGGAGAGACATACAGAACAATGAAACAAACGCACGAAATAATCGTGTTGTACTTATGCGGAGCAATTTCGATAGACAAAAACATGCCAAAACTTAAAGGTCCGCATTGGTGGATTACATTAGAAGTGACAAGCACCACATAAAAGAATATGCTTTCGATATATCTCTCCGATTCCTGGTACATCCAAAGAGCCACAGCGTAAGATAAAATAAATGATAAACCAGAAACTACAATGAAGAGAAGTCTACGTCTAATGAAGTAAGAGGCCACAGCTATAACGGTGATAGCAAACGTGTTGCTGCATAAAAGAATGATCAGTCGCGACTCTTCCGTTTGATTGTTACGATAGTGTAAACTCCATGAATACATTAATTGTAAATTGCCGAAGACGCTAACTATTATCGCGGCAATGCATATGAAAAGACTAGCCCAGAATAGTTTGAGGGGGCCGGGGCGGCGGCGCGAATTGAGCACGGAGACGAGCTCTTTTCTACCCTCCTTGCCTCGCAGCCACATAAAAGCTATTTTGCTCTCCTCGAGTTTCCCTTTAGAAGCCAGCCAATACGGCGATTCCGGCCAAAACCAAGTTGATCCTAAGCACGCCAGTCCCACCCCTATCTGAATTATTGGCAGTACATCAAATACAATATTTGTCGCAATCAGTCGCATCATATTAGTAACATTATTAAATATTGCTACAATAATTATCATCCAAGCAAACCTATGTTTCGGGGTACTGTATTCGGAGATGGATAAGGCGCTCATCACTGAAGTACCACCTTTAAGTATCCCTAGTAATGTGACTCTGAAAGACACGGCAGTTATGTGCTTCGATGAAGCATGGACAATGGAGGTGAGAACAGATAATGCAGAGAGGTAGATGAAGATAGGCTTGCGTCCGACGATTCCTGACAGAAAAGCAGCAAACGTCACGCCGATCACTGGGATGCCTGATACGAATACACCTGAAAAAAGAAATGACGGTCTTACTGTCCTAGTTACGTAAATAGAACGCGGGCGATATACTAATTATTGGTAAGTATATAGTAGGGCTATCAGTATAGTAGCGTTTTTTCGCGTCACTGGAAATGTACAGCCGGCTGCAAAACTGCATGGACAGTTCAGTAAAATAATGCTATGAGGTGCATCTATCCGTTCGATGACAAACAGTCAACTTCAAACTTCGTTAGTTTAATAAGATCTCGCTAGATGGCGCTGTTAACGCATTGTAAAAAAAAAAATGTTAACGAAGACATATTCGTATGCCGAATGGATCCCGGCTATCTTTTTCTATTTGTAAGATTGGTATTATTGTTTCTCGGTATTATTATTTTGGATCATGGGAGGCTATAATCCCCAATTACGTTGGGCGTTGTTAATTTTGAAGTTCGACTGAACGTCTCGAAAACTCCACTTTTTTAAACATTTGCAAAAACTTCATGAGCAACGTGGGTTTGAACCTGGGAACTCTGGGTCAATAAGCAATCACACGCACCACTTGGCCAAACGTTGTTATACAGAGAGTTTGAAACTAATTAACAGTTTACGCATGTAATCAAAGGGATAAACAACTCATAATTTCTTTTTTTAAACCTTATTACGATACACCAAAGTCCAAGTTTCAATTTATGCGGTTTTGTATACTAATTTAAAAAGTATTTAGAATTATAACATGAGAGGGTAGGGTCTTTATACTCAGAAATATTTAGGGTAAGATTTATAAAATATCCCATTGCTTTTTACTGAATCTTACACCTGTTCGTTTATTCGGTATTTCTTATTCGATTGAAGTTTTGGTTGGATTTTGTTAAAATATCAACCGTTGTTTCATTTTGACAAGAATAAGTTCTTGTTGTAATATCGATTTGGTCACACGATCAAATATAATTGCTTTATAAACCGAAGGGAAACATTTTTCAGAAATTGCTTGAAAGACCGGTGTAAACGTAAGTATTTTTTTTTACTTTTCTAGATTTCTTTAAAATATATTGTGTTTTCTTTTTGATTGTTCTGCCAACTCATAATGTTTGTTTTTTGTTGCAGAGCAGTTTTATGGATACGACGTTTTGAAAAGGAGGGGTTCTATTGCAACACGGTCACATCGGGTAGACCTCGTCTTGTTGATCTATAGTGAGAGAGTATGGCCAAAATGGATTCATACAGACAAAATCACTACCTACTGTGGATATTATTCGTCATGTTCTTCACAGTGAAAGTCTGCATTATGTTAAACATGCTGTTGAAACCTTGCTGACAGAGAAAATATCGACTGGAGTCATGTCATGGCAACGCGGTCGTTTTGATTGTGGCGTCTAAATAATACGCGATATCATAGCAATCACATAGTGACCAATATGGATTCCCGCGCTGGAGTAGACCATTATGTTATCTACTGTTCTGTGTTATCATTGTGCAAGTTGTAATACATCAGAGTGGGGGTTGTAAACCTAAACATGTGTTAGTTCGTTAGTGTTTAGAACGGAATGAAAAAATATGTGACAGTAAAATACTATTATTATTATTAACTGCTACTACTACTTATTTTATTTAACTATAATTACATATATGTCACATCTAGAAAGTCTTCTCCATAGTAACATTCCTTGTGCCGTTTCATAAGGCATATGCATATGAAAAAATGACATGAGTATTGACCCCGGTGGTCTTCAATTGAGAAAAATATTTGCTAAAATAGTTTAATTTTTGTTGTGATCAAGCTTCAATCCTCTTTTCGATTTCGAAAACGAATACTTAAGCCATGATCTCAATAAAGTTAGGGTAATTGTTTTACTGTCACAAATGTTTAAAATAAACGAAAAGGCAATCTATTTTGCGAATTAGCTGACCTGGCGAAATTGATACCACCTGCCTCACAATCAGTTTCTCTCATTTCATCAGAGATGGCGTTGCATACGAAATATTTTTTTTTTCGCAAATTTTTCATATTTTTTAATATTTATTCTGCTAATTAGGGTGGAGAAAAATCCAACAAATCAACGAACATAAAAATCATTGTTATAACCTGACTTTGTTTCATTATGTAAAAATAAAGATATTATTATTTTAACAATTATTACAAGTTGTTTAATTTGTGCTCAAAGTAATATAGCAATTATATTATTTTAAGAATTCATAATTCATAAATAATGGTTTACTTAACTACTATGAAACACAATAAAATTATTAATTACCACAGTAAAAAAATAAAAAAAATAAATACCATTCTCGGATTCGAACGTAGGACTATCACGAGCGCATACAGTCATAAGTCAGACGCTTATCTAATGAGCCAGCGCACCTTGTGAAACCTATGACGAATTATAGATTCTATTACACACTACACAAGTCAACAACGCCATCTAGTTTGATTTTTGCAAACGCGAACTCGAGTGTTCACAGCGTATAGTCCTGGTATCCATGCAAATTTGCAGGCTACTGTATCTACATAGAATGGCGAGACATGATTCCGCGGTATATACCTGCAAGTGCATGGGTCAAATTGTTTGTCTCCTCTTTTAGAGAAACACACGACTATAAAGCACATTGTCCTTATACTTCGGATTCATCATCATCAATTCAGCCGAAAGACAATTCAGAAGAAAAGAAATGGCAAACTTACAGTTCTAGTTACGTAAATATTACAAATTAAATACAAACATTAATCACGTCTTTATCCCTTACGGGGTAGACAGAACCTAAGGTAACAATACCTAAAAGTCACTTTTAGCAAAATTGTGGGCGTATAGGTGGAAAGTGGAAATAAAATTGTGATGGGTTGCTAGCCGCCTTGCCCTTAACACGATTCCTAAAAATGATTTTCGTCCAATCTCTCGATGGGCTCTTATCATCTGCGCGGGAAGAGAAAAAAACTAGTGTATAAATAGAACGCTGGCGATATACTAATTACCGGTAAGTAGTAGTGTTCTCGCTGCGATTTCAGTATGGAGAGTAAGGCAGCAGACGAATCAATGGTATATGAGCTTTGCATTTGCTTCTAATTAATCGAAAAAATTGGTGGTATGCGTAACTCGTGTTCTTTTCACATGATGGGGAATGTACCTACCTATAGAGAATGGTAAGACACCTGATTCCGTGTAATACTTGCGTGTGCATTGGTCAAGATATGATTGTCTCCTTAGCACTGCAATCGCTTCCCGTCTTTCTTACAGATGAGGTCTTTTAGAGAAAAACACGACTCTAGTACATTGTCCGTATACTAGTGGTATGGGTGAATCAAAAAGATGAAGATGTTTGTTTCACGCTTTCATGCTTAAAGTACACTTCCGATTGTGATAAAATTTGTCATAAAGATAGCTTGAGGCTCTGAGAACAACATGCGATAATTTTCAACGCGCGATCATCGAATTCTCCGCAGAAGTCGCAAGAAACAATAGTTCTTAAAATACTTACTACTATATAAATTTACAGTCTGACTTGGCATATCATGAATATCCCGGGCTAGTAGACTCATAGTTACGCTATTCAAGAGCGATAGACATACTATAGTTATTAGTACGATAGGCTGAAACAAAAACAGCACAATTTATACAGGGTGTATCAGATAGCCCCTAACAATAATCAACTGGGGTATATAACCATAGCTATAGAAGCTAAAAAATATATTTAAAAAAAAATTGGAGTAAATTTTTTTATAAGTTTTCTATAGGAATGATTGCAGTTAATACTACCATTCCTATAGAAAAAAAAAAATACTCCAATTTTTTTTTAAATATTTTTTTAGCTTCTGTAGCTATGGTTATATACCCCAGTTGATTATTGTTAGGGGCTATCTGATACACCCTGTATATAAGAGTCTAATCTTCACGTGAGGCGTAAAAATTCAACAACAACATAATAATATAATATCAAAGCCTAATAGGTCAACCCCCGGGTAACATACGTACAATATTACATCTATCTATCTTCCATCTATCTTATCTTATCTTCTATCTTCTATATATTATATATGAATCGTCGAAATGTATGTAAGTACGCGCATAGCTAAATTAGATAATTTTTTATTAGTTGTATTTGTTACTGTTTGGACAAGGTTTATTTAAAATAAAATTGAAAAAAAAAATTGCAGCGGGGGGCGAAGCCCCGAGCAACACTAGTACTATTATAAAAATCCGCTCCACGTTCCCTTTATAGCTCTTGCGTTTTTGTTAAAATAGCATCAAGTGAAGTAGCACTAAAGAACTAAAAAGCCCAAAGGTTTCGCTATTTGACCACGAAAGTAAAACAAATGACAGACAACAGTCTGTGATTCTACACGTAATAAGTAAAAAGTAAAAGTAAAAAAGTATTTATTAACTCCACCACCAAGTATACAGTTTATACAGTACATCTAAAGTCGTCACAATTTAAAAGGCCCGTTTTGACATTTGTCTTCCCGACGTAACTAGTGATGTAACCTTACGACTCTGTACTCGATACTCACGATAAATCGATTCAAGTTTGCATGAGTATTTGATCGATTTGAATTATATATTGTAAAGTGCATTGGATTAAAGTTCTGATTAGAAAATTTAACTTAAACTGATATTTTGAAATGATACAATGCTACGAAAGGTCAATTTTCTTTAATTTAATATTTTTGTTACAATAACATTCACTCAATCACAAAAAATCGAGAAAAACTGAATCTTCAGTCAATCTTTTACTTCAGATGATGAAGACGAGCCATTCTATAGAAATCAGTATTGCCATTGTTTACGGCTTTGAGCTCCAAGGTCATAATTTTCAGTAAAGATCACTACACAGCTGGTGAAATTCAGTAATTAATTGGTCTAAATAAAATAAATAAAACCGGCGAAATGCGAGTCGGCTTTAAAAAAAATATATCTTGATCGATTTATTTTTCCCTTAACCGATTATTAATAGTCTGTGGACAATATGAAAAAATCGTTGTGCCACAGCACTTAGCTGAGTGAGCGATACACATCAATGAAAAATGCAATTACCTTCAGAACATTTCCATCGGTAAAAAATAGAGAACTTCATGGGCGTGAACTGTCAAAACGGGCCTTTAATAAACATCACTATAAGTAGGTTTGAAACTTGTGCGGTGGAGACTGGTGCCCGAACTAGGGAACCCTGTACGTCAGGTCACCAGGTCTCCAACCCTCAGATAACCGTTACAATATATTAAAGACAGACAGAACAAAAACAGAAACTGGGAAATTCTGTTAGCTAAATGACAAAATATAAAAATGAAAAATATGTAACGCTAGCGTGTGTGTGTGTGTGTGTGTGTGTGTGTACCTATGATATAGTTTATGAAATTGGAGTCAGTAGTTTTTCGGAGCTGTCATAATCCAGACTAAGGAGCCATTCCGTGACGCTCTTTTTAGAGGATGAGTTTGTTTTTGAGTAGATAGATAGTTCACTGTTAGCTTTATTGTATAAGTAACTACCACTGATTAAGTAACTACTACTGTATAAATATGACTGAAGCGAACGAACTGTGGACTGTATGAATATTAAGGAAAATGTAATAAGTAATGGATAAATGAGAACACCAGCAAACGCGACTGATCCTTTACTTCTTCAACAAGACTGACAAACTAAACTGACAAGAGTAAAGTTCAAAAAACAAAAACAATTAAAAATATATATAAAAAGTATCAAAAAGGTAAAGAGTTCGCAACAATGACTATTGATTGCGTTAGGATCTGTGTCCGTTACGATTTACATACATATACATACAGCGATCAAAATCAACAGTCACAATACATTGCTGCGCTACCGAGTTACCAACCGTACAATCGTCTCATCAAATACTCAATGCATAATGCTTGCCGGTTTTCACTCGCTAAAAGTAATCAAGCGACAAATTTTAATAGTAAAAGTGTACAGGTTACCTCTCTAGACAAAAACTTCTCATTCGGCACGGTGACATCATTTTTATCATTTCCATCGCTTCGTTTATTGGCAACATTGCCATCAGTGTCGCTGGTATCTTTGTTTTGTATCATACTGACACTATATAGCCGTTTTGTATCACAATATAAAACATTAAAAAAAATTAACGCGGCACGTGCGTTTAAGCGCACCAACAGCGTGAGACTAATACAATTTTGGAGCCTTTAGACTATTTTGCAGTTTAGTTTTAGGCCGGATTTTTGCAGCACGAGTAACCATTGCCGGGCCTGAATGTATCATATTTACCAATGTCAAAAATCCCGCAATCTATTCAACTATCCAAATTGATGTAATTGTAGACGCCAAATAATATTTGTTTACATTAGAGGTTATCTGCCGAGTGCAGATGCCACAAAACGTCCTAAGCGGCGTGGTGGCCTGGTGGGGATGTTTAGGTGTGTTATTTTACTACAAAATCGCGTCTATGCATTCAAGGACATCAATCAGGAAGTTTAACTTATTTCTTTGCCTTATTAGTTGTCTGGTAGAGATCGCTATTAAGCGATAAGACCGCCTATTGTATACTTTGTTCTTTGTTTCTGTATTGTTTTGTACTGATTTGTGGTGTTCTATAAAGAGTATTTTTGTATTGTATTGTATTGTAAGTTTACTGGTTGGCTTGCAAAATTACGTAATGCTAAAAACGCGTCTAAAATACATAAATGCTAAAAACGCGTTCAAAATACCGATAGTTTATGGTTTTTCCTAACATTGTGATAGAATAGGGAATATTCAAAAAAAAAAAAAAAACTGTGTTAAATTTTTTTTTTCTCGAATCTTTATTATCGTCACATTATCATGAAAAGGTTATTTTTTTATTTTGTTGTTATTTAAAGTCATAAAATATTATTTAAAAAGTGAAAAATAAGGTAGGGAAATTCAAATTTACAAAACGCGTCACCATTGGTCGATACGGAGTGTGACGTCAGATGCAGATGTCATAAATTGGATTTATCGCCGTTGAAATTCGTAGTGCGTCGTGTAGTTTTTGTCAGAAAAAATTCTTTAAAACTGTATTCCTGTGGTGATTTCTAGTGAATCCATATTTGATGTATCTTCCTTAAGATGAAATTTATTTCAGATGATTAATCATCATGATCAATCATCAAAATTTCGTAAAACCTCAATATGAATATGAAAGGTTTTAAAGAAAGTTTTACCGAACTTTTATAAACTAGCTTAGGTTAGTTTTAAACTGAGTTTTCTACTGTTTAAAACCTGTGATCTGTATAGCAATTAAAACTGGAAATGGAGGAGTAAACTAGCCTCCCGGCCTGGCTTCGCACGTGTAGATATAGGTATTTAACAAAAATTATAAGTATTATCAAAAACTATATTTTTGTGTCGGGGCTTAATAAAAAAACTAGCCAAGTGTGAGTCAGACTCGCGCACACCTAGGGTTCCGTACAAAAACGGCTAGCTAATATAAAATCCATTTTTAGCAGAGTCCTGGTTCTAAGCAAAATGTACGCAGCGTGAGGTAATTTTATACTGGTTATTTACATTTAGATTTTGAAAAAGTAGTTATTGTGACATAATTGTTATAGTTAAACATATAGTATTGCGGATTTTTTTGTAGATAATGAGGTCTCCTATAAAAGTGTAGTACCATCAGCCAAATATGTGGTCTACCACCCTAAGGTTAAAATTCCTTTGCACGTCACAATATATAACGTCGATAAAACAGGCTGTCAACTTAAAAAGTTCTACTTAAACGACATTTTCATTTGATAGTAAGTTGGATTAAAAGTGGTAGACCACTTATTTGGGCGACCGTACATCACTTTGCTATATTGTCAACAGTCACCGCAGCCGTACCCCATATAAGGATTATTTTTGAATTTTTTTCACACCTTGGGTGACATTATCGACGTTTTCATACGAATCCCTCACTTTTTGAAAATATTCTATAGCCTATGTTACTCGGGGATAATGTAGCATTCTAATAATGAAACAATTATTAAAATAGATCTAGTAGTTTTTGAGTGAATCAATAACAAAAATAAAAAATACAAAAAATACTCATTTTTCCTTAATAACATTAGCGTAGACAAACACGGGATATAACAAATGACGTCATCAAAAGCGCGCGCTCAATGGCGGCGTTTTGAACGGCGCAAATTTATTCGATGTTTTAGATTTCACCTTAAAAAATAATTTGACTATTTTCAGGCCCGTTTATATTTTTTTCTGTGTTATAGAGATGCAAATGATTATTATAAGTAATAAACAAAAAACATGAATATTCCCTATTACAGGCGATCCTGAGCAGCGACTTAGGCTCAGATATTTCAGTAAGTAATCATTTTATTGTAAATCAAGTACTAAACACCTTTTGACAATTTACAGCAATTGATCTAGTCCTAGTTTATTTAATCAGGCGTTACTCTGCGGAGGTCCATTTTAATAAACAAAAAATACTACCACAGACACTACTCCACTGATAGAGCAGCAATTTATTTTTGTTCATGTTCATGAAAGTACAAAATAGTACATTACTGCAGAGGCCGTGAAGTAAGGGATCGCAGGACGAGATTGGGGTACACGGCCGAGTCGTAGACGAGGCCGGATAAAGCGAGTCCTGCAATCCCTGTTTCCGGCCGAGGATTGTATAGTGCTTTTCTCAAGCAATGCGAGGAAATCAAGTAAAAATTGTTTAATTAGCCGCATTTTTAATTTTTGAAACATGCCATTTGAACAAACTATTGCTCGCGCCATGTTCCCCGCGCCCCGCCCCGCGCCGCCGCGCCGCGCCGAGCGCACCCGCCGACCGCGCCACATTACTTCTTGGCCTAGGCCGTAAATGTGAAACTTCTTGGCTTCATTTCGCGACATTAACGCGTACATTTCCGAGCATGCTTGAGAAAAAATATTTTTTACAAAAATTAACAGTTTTGTCATAGAAAATGTATACAGGGTGTATCAAACACCCCTTAACAATAATCCACTGGGGTATGTAACCATTGCTATAGAAGCTAAAAAAAAAAAAATTGAAAAAAATTGGAGTATTTTTTTTATTTCTATCGGAATGATTATAGTTAATACTACCATTCCTATAGAAAATATTAAAAAAAGATTCACTCCAATTTTTTCAAAATATTTTTTTTAGCTTCTATAGCTATGATTATAATACCCCAGTGGATTATTGTTAGGGGGTGTCTGATACACGCTGTACAATGTATTGTACCTTTATAAATATATAAAGTTATCTTAGTTAGGCGGTATTAAATAGGCATACTTCATTTAATTTAGAATGAGAAACCACAACAACATTATATTGCGGCTCGTGAACTGTAATCTCTTTACAATTTGTACTAGAGTAACAATTAAGGACACACTATTGCACTGTACTATTTGCTAGGTAAGAAATAGTTGACGCAATATAATGTTATTGTGGTTTCTCATTCTAAATTATATGAAGTATAGTAAGTGTAGTCGACCAAAGATTAAAATTCCTTCACCAGCCTAAGAAGTGAATGTTATGATCAACGTCATTGCTATTTTTCTAGCCAAGGAACTGTCAAAAAGTATAGCAGTTGCTTGATCGACTATTCTTAACTCTCAGCAACGATTCTATAAAATACTATTTCAGCAATTTATCAACATTTTAGCTTAGATTTAACCCTTTTTTAACACGCAGGGAAAAAATTACATTGTAGTTATAAGTCAAAAACTAGCATGGCTGTTTAAAATTGTAAGTACTTAACTACTGAGTATAAGAGGTCAATAATAAATATAAAGGCTAGACCGCACTAGGCGCGACGCGACACGACGCGTCAACTTTGGTGAGTTGGTCAACTATGTTGCGCTTGCGCAGTGCCGTGGCGCGTAGTTCCACTGCCGCGTCCAATATATTGCCAGAAGTTCCATTCAATATAAAGAATATTTTGTCGCGTCGCGTAGTAACGCCTAGTGCGGTCTTACCTTAACACATTACAATAATACAGCATTAGGGTGCGACCAAACCGCCGCGTATACGCAGTGACGTGTCGTATGCGTCACGTTTCCTCACTGTTTCTTCATACATTTTGTTGCGATTCCGTAACGTCACCATTTTTTACAAACGACAACCTAAGTCTTCGTAATTATGTTAAAAAATGCAAGTTTACATATGCGTTACGATTTCATGGTCTTCTTTAGAATGTTGTTCACTAAGTTCTGGCGTGTACAATTTCTGGATCTCCAGTAAAGTCTTGTCTTTAGTATCTGGAGCATAACAGTAGTACACTATTACTCCAACTAGCGATAGAGTTGTAAACAGAGGTAAGTAAAAGCGACTTACGTCAGAAGTTGTACTCCACAACCAAACCAAGATAGTATAAATATATTCGCATAACATTACAGCGCATGCCATGTGGGTGTTATATTTTACAGGAATTATTTCTATACACAAGATCAGACCAAGTATTGTTGGCCCGTACATGGCAACTATATTAGAAACGAAAAACGCGAAATAAAACAACTGGTTGCTCGGATCTTCAACTGTTGGATCTACAAGCATCCAAATAGTAATACCGTAAGATAACAGAGCAGATACACCGGTTACCAGAATAAACAGAACTCTCCGTCTAACAAAATACGAAAGAATAACAACTAAGGTGATCAAAGCTGTGCTGCTGCCTAGACGAATGAATTCTTCCATCAGTTCATCTTTTGGACGAGACAAGCTTCGTATCGACGCCCATTTGAACCAGAACTTTCCTCCTACGTCGGTGAATAATATAACAGATAATGTGGCAATAGCAACGATGAAAGATGTCCAGTAGAGTTTAAATGGGCCAGGGGAGCGATGTTCCTTCATCACGGAGTTAAGTTCCATCCTACCTTCTTCCCCACGCAGCCAGAGGAAGGCCTCTTTACTATCCTCAAGTTTCCCTTTGGAAGCTAACCAGTAAGGCGACTCCGGCCATTTGCGCACTGACACTAAACATGCCAGCAATACCACTACGACTAACAGCGCATAAGGATATGTTCTAGCTCCTAATAATTTAAACAATATAGATGTTAATGAGTGTACAGTACGAAAAACGAATGAATTGAGCAACAAGTAAGTGAATCTATGTTTAGGTGAACAGTATTCGGTTATTGCTAATGGGCTGAAAACAAATGAGCTCCCTCTAACTAAATAATGGATTGGGACCGAGCATGCTGCTATTTCTTGCCATGGCAACGAAAAAAGGATGGACGATACAATTGATAGTGAATAACATATGATAAAAATAAGTTTCCGTCCATAGAGCTCTGATAGTAACGCGGAGAACACTATTCCGATCACAGGGACTGCAGCAGCTGACCAAACTGAAAACGGAAATGAAGATAATTGTAAACAAGTATAATACGTTTTCGTTGATTGAAACTATCAAGCAGCTTGATTAAGAGTATTTCAAGATGACTATTTTAAGAGGCATGTAAACTTAACCATTTCTTTAAAGTGAAAACATCTTTAGCGGCGCTTAGCACTTTTTGGGATGGGTAAAAAATTAACTCGCGTTAGGCGTAAGACGGAGGGAGAGTTTAAGCACCAGGATATCAGAATCCTCTAAGACCTTATTTTGAAATACGAATGAAGCTAGAGTCGCGTTCGATTTTTGAAGTGTACGTTGTTTTCGTCGCTTTAACGTATATGTGCGTTTGGCCTAGGTGTGGAATAACCACTGAAATAGCAGTGCGTTCATCCACCCAAAGGTCAACTGGAAGAGATCAATTAAAACAGGATTTCTCATACCGGGGTCCACGTAACCCTTAGGGGTCCCTAACTTGTGTGCCAGGGATCCGCAGCAACTCAGTTACGAGTTACGTTACGATGCGGTTTACCCTCCCATAAGAAGTTATCACTTCAAAAATTTCATTTTTAGGTTAGCTTATTTTTAATACTTACCCCATACTTTAATGAGCCCGTTCATCCAGACATCTGTTAACCATATGTTATGTAAAGCTAGAGTCATCCCTTGTGATAATGCCAAACATAATATAGTTAATAATACAATGGGCTGAAACAGGAAAAAAATTACTGAGTCTTCTCTTTTATTTTCAAAACATTAAAAATAACTAATTTGGTGCAGCCGTTCTCAAGTATCTTCCCCCATACTGGTCTAGGAGCAAAGACAAAACATACAGGGCCGTCTTTAAACTATTTGAGGCCCTGGGCACATTAGGATCATGGGGCCCCTATGACCTAAATGTCGGTTATCATTTGGTAATCTGGCAGGAACTAGGGGGCCCCATTCGATCGCGGGGCCCTGGGCACGTGCCCATAGTGCCCAGTGGAGAAGAGGGGCCTGAAAACATAATATTGTACCAGCTGCTTCTCTTTCCGCGCAGATGGTAAAAGCCCATCGAGGGAATGGGCGAAAATCATAAGCATCATGGTATAGGCGATCCGGCTAGGAACCCATCATTATTTTTTTCATCATTTTTTTTTTATTTCAATTTCCATCCATACGCACACAATCTTGCTAAACGTGGCCTATAGCTCTTGTCACCTTAGGCTCTGTCTACCCCGTACCTAAGGGATAAAGAACGTGATTTGAGGTTGTATGTGTTCTTAAGTATCATCATCATCATCAAATGATTGAGATGAAATTTTGAATAACTATTTGTGAAAGTCGGATAAGTATTAAGGAATTCTGGTGGCCCAGCTTGGATCGTCTCCGCAGGAGATAACTCTTCAACTGCTGGTCCGATTGACTTGAAATTTGGTTTGCATAATTATGTAAAACGGCTGTCAATACTAGTACAGTAAACAACAATAAGCACATCAAAAAAACGTATTAAAATCACCAAAAAACATACCTACAAACTAAATTTCTAAATGACACTGAAAATTAGAACACATTTTTCTAAAATCCGAAAAGTTTTTACTTTTCGGATTTTTCTATGTGTTCTAATTTTCGGTGTCGTTTAGAAATTAAATTTCTAACGGTAAAACGTAAAAAGTAAACATTAAAAATCAAGAAGCAAATTTCTTGATTAATTTGATATTTCCTATACAAACTAAAACTGATTATAAACAGAAATGCATACCTCTCTAAACAAAAAAACTTCATCGTCTCTTCTCTCATTATTTTCTATCTCAAGTTCAGTGCGTTTCGGCTTCGGCATATTGCGTCGTTAGAGAAACATCACTTATAGAATCACTTTGTATCACACCTGACTACAATACTACAAATTAGTATTTAAATAATCAAATATTTTCTATTTAAAGTAAATATAAACAAACATACGCACAAAACATGTATCAAGTAAGCTTAATTCAGACTCGAATGAATGTCTTTCGTTGAATAAAACAAATGACTACGACCGATTCAGAACATCCATCTCCATCGCACTTGTGTACAGCATACTGGTCAGAAAGGGATGCACGATTGGTGTCAGCAAAAACGCGCGTACCAACTTAAAACCACAAAATGCGCGTAGTTAACTCGATTTTCAATCGTATTACATGAGCATTTAAGGTTCACGAACGTGTTTTTTGAATCTGGTGCTTGCAACCGGTGAACCGGTTACCGGTAGGGTAATACTAAGATGCGAATTCTTGTGTTTATTGTTTTCCTCAAGCTTTTTCTTATATTTGCCTTATAGATGAAGGGTCTCTTCATTTTAAAAGAAGGTCCATATGAAGTCACCCTTAATTTTGCTCGTATCATCTCATAAGATCCGGGCTTAATGAGTGCACATCGTTGGCAAGTCATAGCTTTTTGCGAAAGTAGCCCCATTTCAGAGATGAACTACTTAATAAATTACCTAGTTTCATTAAAAAATAGCCATTAAAAAGAAGACCGATGCATTCGTTTCTACTTTATATCTACCTATAGATTCGGTACTAATCAATAAAAGTATTCTATCCAAGGTTGACCTTTTTGTATGTATGTATAACTCTTTATTGTACAAAAAACACATGAAAAAGATGAATACAGGTCAACACAGATGCACAAAGGCGAAGTTATCCCTAAAAGGGATTTCTTCCAGTTGACCTTAGAACGATTGACAGGACATTAGGTATTAAGCAAGAGTAAATATAGATAGGTATATTATGTAGAGTTGTATATTCAAAAAGACTAAAAAAAGATTTTTTCTTTTTATCACGCTTTTTTGTTGACGGTAAAGTTTGTATGGATTGATGTTTGTTCAATCAAACGCACACCACAACGGTTAATGTTGTAATAGTAATAGACATATCGCTGTACGGATAATGATTATGTACTCCGTAATTTTAGTGTATATAAATAAATAAATAAAAAGGAATAGTATATATTAGCTATTCTTTATCCCGGAAAATTGCGTAGTTCCCGCGGGACAGCGATAGACGAATTCGCAGACGAAGTCGCGGATAACAGCTAGTAAAATCATTTGAAAGGTTCACATTCATGAATGAAAATATCAAACTATCCCAAAACGCAATCTTTTTCCTTAACGCACACGCCACCGCAAAAACCCAACAAAGCCTCTTCAAGCTGAAACCAACTTTCTGTCAAGGCATTAAGATACTGTTTCCACAGTACACAGTAGAGCACAGAAACACTAAACGAAATAATGTAAACAGACAGTGTTGCCAATTTGACAACTATGTCGCTAGAAATGGCGAGTACTTAGGTCCTAGCGACAAAAAAAAAAGTTTTAACGACAAAATCATCTATAGATATTTTTTGGCGGCTTTTGGAATCACTTACTCGCTTTTTGAATTTTTTACAATTACAGCGTGCTGCGACCTTATTAATCATCGCCAATCGCAAAGCAATCGCCATCGTGTTCATTTTGACAGTTCTTGTATGAATGTGGCAGCTAACTGATTCCGATGCCAATTGTCAGCCCATACAAGAACTGTCAAAATGAAGACGATGGCGATCGCGAGCGAGTTACGTAATAAGCCTGGGACTACCTAGTGTATTTTTTTGGCCCGTAGAATTCTGACAGCTGTCAGAATTAGACGTTTCAGGGGCCACCAACATTTTTTCTGCTGAACAAATAAATTGTCACACTAAGCTTTCGTTATTTTAACTAACAAAAAAAAATATTAAAATACGGTGACGTTCTAACATTAGGTACTCAAATAATGGATCTAAAAATTAATGGCAGCTTTTATTTTAACGACAATTGGCCAATTAGAGTACAGAAGATCTAAGTTGAAAACTTTAAAAGTCATCCTTATTATCACATACATAAATCACGTCTTTATTTTAGCAAGGCATATTTTGCCATGTCGACGTAGTGACATAACATTACACACGTGAGGAGATTGTTCGGTTTAATGTAATTTTGATATTGGGCGAGGAGCAATTAAAATATTTTCCTATACTTTGCCGGAAGAATGACAGTTGACTGCTGAAGTTTTACGTTCTGTTCATTCTTTTTTCTTTTTATTAAATATTACAAAATAAATCAATATATTATAATCGTAGACCGAAGGTTTGTAATATATGACAATACTCAAAGTTATACCCCAAACAATTTATATTCTCCCAAAGAAAAAAAAGATTATTAATTATGTCCAAATTATGCAATTTAAAATTAAACCAAATATCTGTTAATTACTAATATGTAAAAATGATTGTTAGTTTAAGTATTTCAACTTCAACATAATGTTCTACATTTTATTTTATTTTCCTTTTCTTACCACGGATTTAAGGAACGTTTTTATGACTGGTAATACCGAGAAATGTCAGAATTCTACGGGCCAAAAAAATACAGTATAGTATAGGTCCTATTTTTGATAATTTATCAATCTTGCCAGGAAAACGTTGAAATGAATAAGTATGTCAAAATATGCCTTTGATTATCGGTTTAACTTCCCCTTCCCCCGCGATGGTACAGCCGTGAGCTCTTAGAATTCCATTCGGATTTGTTCTGCTGTCTCACTCACTTACGTGGGTTGGATACTTGAATCGGCCGAGTGAGGAAGACAGCAAGACAAACCCTAATGGCTTTCTAAGAATTCATGGCCTGTAAGTTTGTAATTAAAAATGTGTACCTAAAATTTGCAGTGCCTTTCCAGGGTTTGATCTTATATCAAGGCAAATAAATGTTTTGTTTTATATATATAAGAGGAGGAAAACGAGCAGACTGGTCACCTGATGGAAAGTGATCACCATCGCCCAGGGACACCTGCAAGACTTGGGGAATCACAGGTGCGTTGATTGGTTTGAGTTGAGTTGGCGCTTCTCTGCAACTAGAGCCACATCTAGCGATTATTTAGCGACTTGGATCTTTTTTAGCTGGCAACATTGTCATGTAGGCGCACGCAGTAGCACGACGTGTGTAGTCGTGAGCCGGCGCTCGTTTGTTTTTACATTTTTGTTATAAATTAATACATGTCAGTGTGTTAGTAAATACTCGTAGTTAGAGTTAGTTTATTATTGTGTACTTATTTTATAACGGAACTACGGATATGTCTGAAAAAAGCGATGTTGAACTCATTAACGATTCACGTCAAACTCAGAGACCATGGCATGGGCCACGACTTTGGTTGGCAGAGGTATTTGTTTACTTGTTATATAGGGTACAATTATGTTTTTTTTCTCCGACTTTAGAAATTTTTGCATGGATCTGCGCAGGATCAATTGATTATAATGGCGTAAAAAAAATTACCCCAGTTTTTCCTACAAAAATTAGTGTCGGTTTTGTTACCTTCAAACATTAATGTATTGTATGAAAAGTAACAAAACTTACCTCGGGACACTTTTTTCCCCCTAGATAGAATCCCAAGTGCTATCGATTCTGAGTAGATCCATGCAAAAAATTCTGAAATTCTCCAGGTAGTGAAAGAATTCATAATTTGAATTTATACGCCTACTATTTTATGCACAAAAATACCTACATAAGTAGAAAATATTTGTATAATTATATTTTTAACCCCCGACGCCAAAAGAGGGGAGTTATAAGTTTGACGTCGAGTGCGTGTGTGCGTGTGCATAATAGTGTGGGTACATATTATGGATTACTCGACTAATGCGTGGGGGGTTTAGAAAATGTTTAATTTAAGTATAGTAGATTGATAAACAAGGCTTGAAATATACCCATTTCACCAGAGATATTTCTGGTGCCCGAACGAAGTGAGGGCACCAATGGTTCGAAGGTGAAATGGGTAATTTCATCCGAGTTGAACACACTACTTTTCATTTCGAATATGAGGAAATTAAAATTTCACTAACGTCGCATGGTCGCATTTAATATTTGTTACGTTTGTCATTCTCTTCCCGCTCTTTTTTCTATTGCGCGATTTACGCGCATTGCGCATTTCTTCTGCGCACCAATGGCGGCCGGCTAGTTTTTTTCTAAACTTGCAGACACGGAGGTCGCTAGGTATCAATTAATGTTAGACTTAAATATTTCAAGCTAAAAAAAATACCGAACGTAATAATTTCTACTAATTCTCGTTGTATACGCTTGCATAAGCTTATATATATAGCGGGAATGTTATTTTAAGATTATTTTGCCTTTTACAATTAAAAAGGAATTGTTAGTATAGATTTTTATTTTAAACATAGATTACATGGCTGTATACGTATTTCCATTGCTATGTCCCTCATTTGGATTAGCTAGAAAAAAAAAATTACTTTCAACCCAAGGGTCGCGATGAGTCACTTTCAACCCTATATCCAGATAATCAATGACCTACTTTCAGAGTATGAGAGATGAAAATGTTATTGTTATCACCTGCTATGGGTAGTGTAGCGGTATAGCACACAATCACTAATTAGTTTGCGTAATTAATTTTGTTATTTTTTCCTTATAATTTTGTAGTTATTAATTAATTGTGTTGTTGTTGATTAAGGAATCTGTAGGGTTATTGTCTAACTCGCTCGCAATCGCCATCGTGTTCATTTTGACAGTTCATGTATGGGCTGACAATTGGCATCGGAATCATTTAGCTGTCACATTCATACAAGAACTGTCAAAATGAACACTATGGCGATTGCGAGCGAGTTATACAATAAGCCTACGGGTTTCTAGGCGTATTGATTCGTTGTAACGCCGTGTAAACAAATTGAATAATGAAAAAAAAAAAAAAACACGGAATGATGAGGATCCGGGTTCGATTCCCGGCCATGGCCTTAGCTTTACTTTTCAAATTTTTCTATGTTCTAAATTATCAGTGCCGTTAAGAAATTTAAAAGGGAAAAAAACATGTTATTGTTTGTAAGGAAATTAACTCGAGCACTACTGGTGTACTGGACCGATTTAAAAAAACTAAGTTATTGATTCTAAAAGACGAAACAGCTAGTATTTGATATTAGGTACTAATCAAAGCTAAATCATCTGTGTCATTATCATTACCTACGTCTATTCGTAACGCTTATCACATTTATGAAATAGGGCCCAGCACGGCTAGCACAAGGGACGAAATAACGTGGAAGTAACAGTATGTATTTCTTTTGTTCCAGCACGCTGTGTTTATGACCATTACTTCTCTCATGTTTTTAAGTGGCATGACAACAGCTGTGGAAATAGCGAAACTCTTGCAGATTAATAATAAAAATGTGCTCGATGTATGGAGTAAGTACAATAATTTCACTACTACCACCAATAAGGTAGCTATTTTATTGAACGTTACTTCGCAGCGGTCCATTTCAATGAACAAAAAATATTTATCTTGCTTACTTGCTTTCTTGTATTTATTTTTGCTTTTCATTTTTATAAAAAAAACATTAAAATAAAAGCCATGGTAGCCTAGTGGTTTGACCTGTGGCCTCTCAAACAGAGCGTCGTGGGTTCAAATCCCGGGCTCGCACCTCTGAGTTTTCGGAATTTATGTGCGGAAAATACATTTGAAATTTGCCATGAGCTTTTCGGTGAAGGAAAACGTGAGGAAATTCAATGGTGTTTGTTAAGTTCCCAAACCGCACTGGGCGCGCGTGGGAACTATAGCCCAAACCCTCCCATACACGGAGGAGGAAGGAATTACGCGACAATGTAATAAAAAAAAAACAACAACATTACAACAACATGTACCTACTTACTGAAATTGTAGCGAATTCGGAATAAAAAGGCTATATTATAATTATATTATTTAATTTTTTTGCCTTGTTTATTTTGATTATTTTAATTAAGTTTGTGGGTTTTAATATGTTTTATGTGGCAGTAGTGGGGGCAGAGATTGCATGAAAAACATATAGGTATTTCGCAAAGGCTTATATTTTTTGTTCAATGAGATAGCCAACATACAAAATGAATATTTTGCCTCTGGGGGCATTGAGATATAATGTACTAACGTTGTAATAATAACTCAATGAGGTATACATGTTAAACATCCAAGACTCGAGAACAAACATTCGTATTTTACATACAAATATCTGCCCTGACCGGGGATCGAACCCGGACCTCAAGCTTCATAGTCAGGTTATCTAACCACTAGGCCATCCAGTCGTCAAATATATATATTTTACAAATTAACTTTATTTATCCATCTTGTACTTGTATTTCACGATATAGAAAGAAAGAAAGAAAGAAAGAAAACATTTATTGACACAAAACGACACATAAAAAATAAAACAAAAAATAACATTTCAAAAAACAAATCATGTGCCGCAAGTGCCAAAAGGGCCACACGCAGCATATTGCTGCGGCAGGCCGCAGCGCTGATTTTCAGTGTGACCCTTTTGCCTAAAACTATGCCTTCCTATTCACATAAAAAAAAAAAAAAAAAAAAAAACTAAACCTAAAAACTAAAAATTCCGATATCGCTATACTACGTTTTCTTAAGGCGAAGGGATAGGCAAAAGCTCATAAATTGGTTGTTTTTGTGCATGTTTCATGGCGATAATACACAATTTGGAGTTTTGAAAACTGCACATTCTATAAAACATGTCTTGAATTAGAATTCACCGGCGAAAACATATTCCTTAATGTCGTAGTTACTACATAAATTCGTTTGCTCTAAGAGTCTCGACAATATTTTGTACAACTTTTGCTCGGGTGAAACAAATCTGTTTGCTACCAATCTCGACGAGGTTACTCTAGTAACTCATAATTAAAATTCCACGGTGCGTTTGCTTCAATTAGCCAACAAATAAGGCTTTAGAGAGTAGTACTGCCCTGAGCTTGTGAAAAGGGCGAACGCAATATTTGCCCGCACATTCAATCAGGCGCTTTTCAATGTACAAAAAAATTCGTAAACCAAAAAAATGTTAAAAAGATAATACAGTGAAATAAATTATTAAGATAAAACCAAAAATGTTCATAAAAATAAATTAAAAATAAATAAATAAATAAATAAAAAAATAATTTGGATAAGACGTATGAAAAAATAAGGAAAAACCAACGTTGCATGTTCGCTCGGTGGCGGCAGTGCGTAAGCGACGCGACGTTGCCAACATTCGCTTCGCGTTTTTTCATATTGGTTTGGCTAAGCATGTTGTTTGAGTCACAGAATAGGCGCGAAACAGTGCTTCAAAAAGTCGTACTCGTTCGCTTCGCACGTATAATACCTATATTAAGTTAAAAGTGATTATTTTCAATCCGTTTTTTGGGAACTTAGTGGCAGGTTGGTTTGATACTTGCTGTTTAGCGAACAAGCATGGGAAATAGGATTTTGGTTGGAATTACTGCATGAAATTTTTTGATATTTAGGCAAGTAGTACTCCAATGTATGTATATGTCTATCATTAGAAAGAAAAAAAAAGATATCTGAAGGTCCAAGTGGTCCCCGAACATGGATCCGTTATCAAAATAAAAAAGACCGCCATATTGAAATCTTTAGTTTTTCGACCGATTAATTTCAAAATCAATATCTGAGGATCTGAGTTGTCTCCAAACACGTGTCGTATCCGTTATCAAAAATGTCAAATTAAAGTGGCCGCCATTTTGAAATCTTTGTTTTTGGGCCGATTATTTTCAAAATCGATATCTGAGGGTCCGAGTGGTCGTCAAAAATAAATCTGCTACTGAAAATGAAAAACCTGGCCGCCATTTTGAATTCTTTACTTTTTGGACCAATTGTTTTCAAAATTGATATCTGATGTATTAGACAGCGTAGCCCTACAAAATAGGAAAAAGATACAAGAACGCCTCCGAATAGCGAGGAACGAAGGACACCATGCAGTTATACGGAACAACAAATTATATATAAATGGGAAAGAGTACGCCCCGTTAGTACAAGCACAAAAGTCTACGCCCAACAATACCCAACGCAATGCTGAACCGGACGCACGAACAAAATTGGATCGTCAGAATGCTGCAGAAGAAACCGAGCTTTCGTTGAATGATGCTGACAATAAGAACTCTAATAACTTTTTTCGTGTTTAATCAGATTTATGTGATGCATCAGAATATTAATGGTTTGGTCAGTAAGGCTAATTTATTAAGCGTCCATCTACAGGAACTAGCGGACTCAAACAAAACAGTAGATATAGTGTGTATTACGGAGCACAATATGCAACAGGGTGATGAGGCCCAATTAGCTATACCAAACTACAAATTGGCTGCATATTTCTCACGAACTAATAGAAACGGTGGTTCTTGTGTAATGGTTAGGAATGGTCACAAATATGTTGAATTGAAAGAGATTTCCAAGGCATCAATATCAAATGTAGTTGAATGCTCAGCGATTGAGTTAACAGATCAAAATATTATAATAATTTGTATATATAGAATCCCAAAGAATGATCTTTTGACAATTAATCTATTTTTAAATAAATTAAATTTCATCTTAAAAAAATTATGCAATATAAATAAAAAAGTGATAATCTGCGGTGATTTTAACATAGATACAATGAAGAGAACTAAGCAATCAATTGAATTTAAAAATGTACTGTTCAGCTTTGATCTTAAACTAGGCGTATCGGAACCTACACGGCTCAGCAGCAAGACCTGCATTGATAACATAGTACACAATATACGAGGTGCAAAGGCAGAGGTGGTAGAATTGGCAATGTCGGACCACACTGCCCAGATTTTATACTGTCCAGTAAAAAAGACGAGTGTACTACCTTTCTGGTTTGTTAGGAAAAGGGATTTTGCTGAAGACAATATCGTAAAATTTATCGAGTGCCTAGGTAAACTTAATTTTAATTCCGTATACATGTCTTGCGACCCCAATGAGGCATTTAATTGTTTCACAGACGATTTTCAGTTGTTCTATAATTTATGTTTCCCGTTTAAAAAAATTAAAATATCGTCATTCAATAGACCTAAATGGATTACTAATGGAATAAGGAAATGTTGTAGAAAGAAGCGAGATCTGCTTTGGAAGTGTAGGGTATCGTCAAACCCAGATAGTAATTCACATTTCAGGCAATACTCAAAAAGGCTAAGGAAAATTATGTCACTAACTCAAAGAGCCCAAAATGATTACTACATTAAAAACTCAGCAAACAAGTCCAAATCAACATGGAATATTATAAGGAAAACTAAAAATAGATACCCCAAGGAAAACATTTTAAAAGTAAAACTTAAAGACAAAGTAATCACGAATCCTAAAGAAATTGCGCAAGTTTTTAATAATAATTACATTGACCAAATCAAACCCAATATTAATAATAATGTAAATCCTAGTAGTAGCAATATTAATAGAAACACTTTGACATACAGTTCACCTGATTCCTTATTCATGAGTCCAACTAGTCCCAATGAAATTTTAACAATTATAAATTCTCTGAAAAACACGAATAGCACAGGTTATGACGGAATTACAACAAAAATAATTAAAAAAGTAGCTCATATTATATCAGCACCTATTAGTTACATAGTTAATTTGTGCATAGAGAAAGGTATTTTCCCTGATAAATTGAAGATAGCTATTGTTAGACCTATGTACAAAAAAGGAGACAAAGAAAATGTAAACAACTACCGCCCTGTAGCTCTAATTCCAATTTTTTCCAAAATATTTGAAAAGGTAATTTATAATCGTCTCAGTAAATATTTTGAAATAAAAGGTATCTTTGCCAAAGAACAGAAAGGTTTTCGGAAAAACAAATCAATTAATATGGCAATTTTCGATCTATTGCAGACAATTATGACAAAAGTAGATAAAAGAATACCCGTAAGCGCACTATATATGGACATGTCGAAGGCCTTTGACTTTGTTGACCATGGCGTTCTTTTAAATAAATTATTTCATTATGGCATACGTGGAAATGTTCATGACTTGTTAAGATCATATTTGAGTTGCCGAAAACAAATTACCGAAATAAACAAAATATGCATGAAGTCAAAAGAGGAAGTCGTTTATACTTCGGACCTTAGGGAAATAAAATATGGGGTACCCCAGGGGAGCGTCCTGGGACCACTTTTATTTTTAATATATATAAACGACCTACCTCAAGCAATCGACTATCCTATGGTTTTATTTGCAGATGACAGCACAGTAGTATTCACGGGACATAATATAGGGACATATGAATCAGACATTAATATATCTTTGGAATTAATAATTGAATGGCTGAAGAACAACAACTTAAATATAAACTTAGAAAAAACAAAAATTATGCAATTTAAACAAAGAACTAACAAAACCCCGGATTTAGCAATTACATATGGAGGACATATAATTGATGAAACAGTAGTAACCAAATTTTTAGGTTTAAACGTAGATAATAAGCTGACTTGGAAATACCATATAGACTCTCTGTGTAAAAAACTTAACCAATTTTCTTTTGCGTTATACAACTTGAGAAAAGTTATAAGTCAATCCGCGGTGCTCACAGCATACCACTCATATGTCACCTCAGCTTTAAGATACGCTATCATATTCTGGGGGAATTCGACGGACCGGGATATGGCATTTAAGTGTCAAAAGAAGTGCATAAGATCGGTGTGTGGAATTAAACAAACGGAGTCATGTAAACCTCATTTTATTGAACTTAAGATCTTAACCATGCCGTGTCTCTACATATATGAGGTTGCGTGCTATGTAAAGAGCAATATAAACCAATTTTCAAAGTTCAACAGTCTGCGACAGCAAGGTAAAATTAGCACCAAACCTTCTAACACCGCTTTGATGGCAAAAAGTTTTTTCGGGATGGCACCAAGAATTTTTAATAGGCTACCAGACGAAATAATAAATACTGATAATATAAAACAATTTAAAAAAACATTATTTTCTTTTTTGGTTGCAAAGGCTTATTATAGTGTTAGTGAGTATATCGGGGATACTGTGATGTAATTCTTTAGTTGTAGTTTGTGACATATTAATTTTTTAATAATACAAATCAATTTTAATTATTAATATTTCAACTTTAATTTATTGTATTGAGGAGAACTTATGTTAGTTGTAGTAGATATAGTTAATATGTAAGAAGCATGCTGCATGTCGAGCTGTAGCTATTTGTATGCCTTATGTTATGGCGCAACATAGTGATACTCTAAATGACCTGTCATATTTGTCTAAATGTTTACCTATGTTAACAAATAAACGATTATGATTATGATTATGATTATGAGAATCCGAGCTGTCTCCAAACACGTATCCGTTGTCAAAAATGACAAAAGTGGCCGCCATTTTGAAATCTTTAGTTTTTGGACCGATTATTTTCCAAAACCGATATCTGAGAGTCCGAGAGGTCCCCAAACATGAATCCGTTATCAAAAATGAAAAAAGTGGCCGCCATTTTGAAATCTTTAAGTTTTGGGCCGATTATTTTCAAAATCGATATCTGAGGGTCCGAGTGGTCCCCAAACATGAATCCGTTGTCAAAAATGACATAAGTGGCCGCCATCTTGAAATCTTTAGTTTTTGGACCGATTATTTTCAAAACCGATATCTGAGAGTCCGAGAGGTCCCCAAACATAAATCCGTTATCGAAAATGAAAAAATTGGCCGCCATTTTGAAATCTTTAGTTTTCCGACCGATTGATTTCAAAATTGATATCTGAGAATCCGAGTTGTCTCCAAACACGTATCCGTTGTCAAAAATGACAAAAGTGGCCGCCATTTTGAAATCTTTAGTTTTTGGACCGATTATTTTCAAAACCGATATCTGAGAGTCCGAGAGGTCCCCAAACATGAATCCGTTTTTAAAAATGAAAAAAGTGGCCGCCATTTTGAAATCTTTAAGTTTTGGACCGAGTATTTTCAAAATCGATATATGAGGGTCCGAGTGGTCGTGAAACACAAATTTGCTATAGAAAATGAAAAAACTGGCCACCATTTTGAAATCTTTAGTTTTCCGACCGATTGATTTCAAAATCGATATCTGAGAATCCGAGTTGTCTCCAAACACGAATCCGTTGTCAAAAATGACAAAAGTGGCCGCCATTTTGAAATCTTTAGTTTTTGGACTGATTATTTTCAAAACCGATATCTGAGAGTCCGAGAGGTCCCCAAACATAAATCCGTTATCAAAAATGAAAAAAGTGGCCGCCATTTTGAAATCTTTAAGTTTTGGGCCGATTATTTTCAAAATCGATATCTGAGGGTCCGAGTGGTTGTCAATCACAAATCTGCTACCGAAAATGAAAAAACTGGCCGCCATTTTGAATTCTTTACTTTCTGGACCAATTGTTTTCAAAATCGATATCTGAGGATCCGAGTGGTCCCCAAACATGAATCCGTTGTCAAAAATGACAAAAGTGGCCGCCATCTTGAAATCTTTAGTTTTTGGACCGATTATTTTCAAAACCGATATCTGAGAGTCCGAGAGGTCCCCAAACATAAATCCGTTATCGAAAATGAAAAAAATGGCCGCCATTTTGAAATCTTTAGTTTTCCGACCGATTGATTTCAAAATTGATATCTGAGAATCTGAGTTGTCTCCAAACACGTATCCGTTGTCAAAAATGACAAAAGTGGCCGCCATTTTGAAATCTTTAGTTTTTGGACCGATTATTTTCAAAACCGATATCTGAGGGTCCGAGTGGTTGTCAAACACTAATCTGCTGCCGAAAATGAAAAAAACTGGCCGCCATTTTGAATTCTTTACTTTCTGGATCAATTGTTTTTAAAATTGATATCTGAGGATCCGAGTGGTCCCCAAACATGAATCCGTTTTTAAAAATGAAAAAAGTGGCCGCCATTTTGAAATCATTAAGTTTTGGACCGATTATTTTTAAAATCGATATCTGGGTCCGAGTGGTCGTTAAACACAAATCTGCTATCGAAAATAAAAAAAAACTGGCTGCCATTCTGAATACTTTACTTTTTGGACCGATTGTTTTCAAAATCGATAGCTGAGCTGGCGGCCACTTTTTCCATTTTTGATAACGGGTTTATGTTTGGGGAACACTCGGATCTTCAGATATCGATTTTGAAAGCTATCAATCTAAAAACTAAAGATTTCAAAATGGCGGACACTTTTTTCTTTTTTGATAACGGATTCATGTTTGGGGACCACTCGAACCCTCAGATATCGATTTTGAAAACAATCAGTTCAAAAACTAAGGATTTCAAAATGGCGGTCACTTTTTCCATTTTATATAACGGATACGTGTTTGGGAATCACTCGGATCGTCAGATATCGATTTTGAAAACAATCGTTCCAAAAACAAAAGTTTTCAAAATGGCGGCCACTTTTTTCATTTTTAAAAACGGATTCATGTTTGGGGACCACTCGGATCCTCAGATATCGAGTTTTAAAACAATCGGTTCAAAAAGTAAAGATTTCAAAATGGCGGTCACTTTTTCCATTTTATATAACGGATACGTGTTTGGGAACCACTCGGATCGTCAGATATCGATTTTGAAAACAATCGGTCCAAAAACAAAAGTTTTCAAAATGGCAGCCACTTTTTTCATTTTTAAAAACGGATTCATGTTTGGGGACCACTCGGATCCTCAGATATCGAATTTTAAAACAATCGGTTCAAAAAGTAAAGATTTCAAAATGGCGGTCACTTTTTCCATTTTATATAACGGATACGTGTTTGGGAACCACTTGGATCGTCAGATATCGATTTTGAAAACAATCGGTCCAAAAACTAAAGATTTCAAAATGGCGGCCACTTTTTTCATTTTTGATAACGGATTCATGTTTGGGGACTACTCGGACCCTCAGATATCGATTTTGAAAACAATCGGTTCAAAAACTAGAGATTTCAAAATGGCGGTCACTTTTTCCATTTTATATAACGGATACGTGTTTGGGAATCACTCGGACCCTCAGATTTCGATTTTGAAAACAATCGGTTCAAAAACTAGAGATTTCAAAATGGCGGTCACTTTTTCCATTTTATATTTTATCAATCGGTCCAAAAACAAAAGTTTTTAAAATGGCGGCCTCTTTTTTCATTTTTAAAAACGGATTCATGTTTGAAGACCACTCGGATCCTCAGATATCGAATTTGAAAATCGGTTCAAAAAGTAAAGAATTCAAAATGGCGGTCAGTATTTTTATTTTCGATAGCAGATTTGTGTTTGACGACCACTCGGACCCTCAGATATCGATTTTGAAAATAATCGTTTCAAAACTTAAAGAATTCAAAATGGCGGCCATCTTTTTCATTTTTGATAACGGATTTATGTTTGGGGACCTCTCGGACCCTCAGATATCGGTTTTGAAAATAATCATTGGAAAAACTACACCTTATTCCGTACCTTTCCCGCACACGTTCAAGTTTTACTTTATTCTGCAATAATAATTTACGTTGCGACTCCAGACAGACTCTGGACACCTTTGACGTCACGTTCATCACTATCCCGCAATTTTCTGTGATAAAAAGTAGCCTGTTTTAATCTAGGGTACCAAGTGTCTTCGTTCCAAATTTCATGCAGAGGCATTTCATCTAAGTCCTCTAGGTTGGCATGGCAACGCATCTGCAATCCCTCCGGGGTTGCGGGTGTCTATGGGCAGTGGTGATCGCTTACCATCAGGTGACCCACTTGCTCGTTTACCTTCCTATTCACATAAAAAAAAAGAAGAAACAAACATTACACACTCACTCACATCGTCACAAACTTTCTCATGTATAATATCACATACATACATACATAAATAACGTCTCTATTGCTTGCGGAGCAGACAGAGCCCAAGGTAACAAGACTTTAAGGCCACGTTACGAATGCCGAAATGTTTCAATTTTTATTATTTTTGCGAAATCTGATTTGAACATTATGCTGTGTCTGTGTAAGGCAATCGGAAAACTGAAACAAGCGCCATCTACTAACATCACAGTGCAATATTTCAATCCATCAGCCCGCGCCCATTCGCATCGAGTTCACGCGTCGATTATTTAACAGATGTCGCGTTGATCAGACTGCTTGCCACGTCACAAACGGGCAAGGTCATTTGCCTATCCCTTCGCCTTAAGCCAAACACTAAAAGAAATACTCATTCGATGTATGAAATTAAGAACCTATGAGTAAAGTAGCCTATTGTACCTTTAGTAAAATCGTATTTTTTTACATTCCAGAACTGTGCCAAACAATTTTACCGGTATCAGCGATATTCGGTATGATGTTCCTGTCAAACTACATAGGACGAAGACCAGCCATCATCTTCCTATTCGTACTCTCCATACTTTCATCTGTCCTCTATTCAACCTCACGCCAAAACATGTGGTTTTTCCTGGCATTCATAATCCATGGCATATCGAATGGATGTACCATCTTTATGACCTTCATAACGATCTGGGAATACAGTTCATCGAAGCGCAAACTAACTTATTCGCTAATTAACGTGGGAGTATGGCAAATGGCAGAAAGTTTCACGAAGAAAGTGCTTTATAGAGGTGATGTAATTGAGAACGATTCTTTGTTAATGAAAACTCTGCCAATCGTTGTAGCACTGGTGTGTATAGAATTGACTTGGAATTGGCCGGAGTCACCTTACTGGCTGGCTTCTCAAGGGAGAAACGAGGAAAGCAGAGCGTCTTTCCTGTGGCTGCACGGCGAGGAAGGCGAAGAAGAACTCCAGAGTCTCCTCCAAGCACAACGAGAACCTGGACCTCCCATAATATACAGCTTGAGCAACTTCTTAGAGATGCTCTCAATTTCCATCTACAACATCGCTGTTTGGTATAAGTCCTACGCAAAGTATAACACGGGTCTCAATTTTGTCAGCAAAGAGTTTAAAACTGGTTTAATCGTGTGCAGTACTATCTGGATTGTTGGTTGCACCGTTGTATTAAAAAATATCCAACGGAAGTTTATGGCCATTACTTTCTTTGGTGTTCTCGTTGCTTTCTATATGTTCTGGTGCTTAGGGGAACCACTGTCTGTAGAGCTGCCCCCGAGCCTCATTCGTGTATTGAACAGTGTTACTAGCATACTCGAAAACGGTGGACCTATTTTATTGAGTTTGACCTTGGTTGTCATGGCGGTGCCGCAAAATTATAAATCCTTAGCGTATGCGTTTATATCGTACATTAATTTTGCAATATCTTCTATAATATTTATGTTAGCTATACTTATGATATGTACTAGTTAAGTGTTGGAGAAATTGAAAACCGGCATGATAACAATCTGTAAATTTCCTGAAAGGCTATGTTACTAGACGCAAAATTACCCATTCGATGAATTTTACCAATACTTTTTTTTATTGGCTGTGATAAATTTTCGATGGAGCCTCTCTATGCGAGGCTCCTATTTCCGGGCGTTTTGCACTTCGGGCGTCTGAAGATAACTAACGAACATAAAACCTATCTAGTGCCTTAAACGGGTGCTTCGATTAATTTGCCGAAAATCGAATTTAACTGGAAATGATATTGGGAAATTTTGCGGATGGGATATTCGCTTGTGGTATAAAAATGGTACAGGAGAATAACATAGGTACCTACTGAGAAAAAATAAAGTTGGAAATTTTGCAAATGGAATAATCGCTTCTAGTCAAATTCGATTTTCGGTAAATTAATCGAAACACCCAATTAAACTACGTAATTCAAATCGACTTAAATTGGTTATTTCAGCACAATGTTTTTTTTGTACTTTTACATAAAATCAACATACCTATAATTAAATATTGGTTTGATAAATAAAATATTCGAAATATTATAAACGGGATGTGAACCGCGATTACCTTTATTGAGCTCCCGATATTTCGACGCAGTTGCACGCATCTTGATCACGGGTAGATCATGATGCATGCAACTGCGTCGAAATATCGGGTGCTCAATAAAGGTAATCGCGGTTCACATCCCGTTTATAATATTTCGAATGAACTTAACCGTGAATCATTGAAAACTCTTAAATAAAATATATTTAATTTGGCAAAAGTAATGACTTTCATTTTACTTAAAATAAACCACGTCTTCATCATAAAATGGAACATATTCTTCAGGTTTAACAGATATTTATTAGAAGTATTTTAGTTCAAATTATAAAAAATAATACATAGAGTGAGTTCGTAAAAATCTCTGAGACAACTAGTATATGAAAACGATGTACAATCATTCTGCATTCCACCCACTAGCAATTGTATGTTCCAGCGTGTGCGCAGGCACATTTTGATGAAAGTAAGCGCTAAACGACTATTGTCATTTGTTTAATAGGTACCATATTGCGTAGCAACATTAGTACGGGTCCTTAACTTAAAATACGGTCCCATCCTGAAGAAAGCATGAAACTTGGCATGAATGTAGCTGTCATACATGTGCTTCAATGTCGATATGGAAGCACGTCGAAAAATTATTTTTTCCCCCATTATTTTTTTTTATTTTTTTTGAAAACGGGTACAGCTATCAGAAAACTGTCAAAGATCAATATGTTCCTTATTAAATTAGCTACAAAATGACACTTATTTCATAGTCGTAGAGGCATTACTTCTAGAGTTACAGCTCACCGAGTCTGACTCAAGTACTCTTTTTTTTACCTTTTTACAATACCATCTTTCCGTGTGCTGTTCAAGAGCAACGACGTGCTTCCATATCGGCACTGAAGCACATATATGACAGCTACATTCATGCCAAGTTTCATGCTTTCTTCAGGATGGGACCATAAAACTGATTTTTGTTAGGACATGGAGCCGTACTACATAGGATGGATTATAATAAAACGTTTACTTCTTTTTCTGAAGTAGGTATTATTTGTAAACTTGTTTCATTTACATTCTGTATGATACAGACTAACCCCCTTATTCATAAACGCACTATAGGCCTCTGTTAACTTAGTAATCGTTTGTCCTTATCTGTCACTTTGACATTTACCTTTCACAGATAAGGACAAACGATTACTAACTTAGCAGAGGCCTATAGTGCGTTTATGAATAAGGGGGTGTATCATTATGACCATCAGAATTAAAGCAACAAGTGTAACAGCAAGAGGACGGTCACTGTATTTGCTAATAAATAGCTCGAGGCGTTATTCTGTCGAAGTCTTCACAAATTTTTCTTAGTTTAAAAAGCTTGCATGTGAAAATAGTCACACATGACGTAATAAAATTACATCGAGTGCGCGACCAAAGATGAACTAAGTTAGCATAAGTTAGCCAAATGGTAAATAGGTCCCACCCTTAGAGAATGTACCACCCGATGGTTACTGGCGGCAACGAAGGCCGAGGCGGAGCTGTCCAGACTTCAAAATTCGATAGTCCCTTTCACTCTCATGTTAATGAGTATAATGTAAGAGAGGAACGGCAGGAAACGAACTTCGGAAATCGAATTTCGGAGTAAATAAAGCCTGAATGCAGAACTGAACGAATGGCCGGATATAACCTTGGATAGGGAGGTGTAGAGGTCGAGTGGAGAGGACTTTGACCAGCAGTGGGACAAAATATAGGCTGGTATAATGTAATAATCATAATAACAAAATTAAAGGCAACTGTCGTGTAATAATTTCTCCACACAAGACACATGAGATACGATTAAGAGACAAATCCTAATAGGTACAAGTTCCTTGTTTCTTGTTCAAATACAATATACCTACTCAGCGGCATATACAATACAATACAATACAAATACTCTTTATTGAACACCACAAATCAGTACAAAACAATACAGAAACAAATAACAACAACAAATATTTTATTGAACCAGGCGTTACTTTGCGGAGGTCCATTTCAATGAACACAAAATATTTACCTTGCTACTCCGCTACTTACGTGCAAGCCCTCCCACCATCTACTGCCACACAAAACGCACACAAATCCCACAAACTTAATAAGAATAGAATAACTAGAATAGAAAGAATAGAATAGAATAGAGTAGAATAGGATTAATTAAGTTTGTGGGATTTGTGTGCGTTTTGTGTGGCAGTAGTGGTGGGAGGGCTTGCATGCAAAACGTATATATTTCGCACAAGCTTGGTTATGTTGCACGTAAGTAGCGGAGTAGCAAGGTAAATATTTTGTGTTCATTTTAACAACAACAAACAATAAACATTTCATTTCATTTCATTTTCATTTCATAACAAAATATACAATAGGTGGCATATTTAGTGGAACACAAAAAAAGTTAGCCAAACGCATACATTTAATGCTTGACCAGAAAAAAAAAAGTGTATAGTTCATAACTAAACTGATTGAATTGGAACATTGCTTATAAAAAAGTGTTCACCGAATTAAATGTGCAACAAATGACGTTTATCGCGTCATAGTGACGTATCGTGCGTTTTTGTGGGCGAAAGTGGTCACTTTCGGTTTCACGAGCCACTGTCACTTTCGATAGCGTAGTGAGTAGAGTGACGTCACAAATGTTTGGTTGATGGTTTAAATTACATGTGAAATCATTCCAGATCTGTTTATTTATTGCACATGTTGATTGGGTAGGTACTTACAGAAAATAAGCAAAAATAAAATAAAATAATATTGTATGAGCGAATACTCATATATAGACGATGAGTTGGGCGGATGGGCAGAATGGGACTAATGGAAGATGGGCTTACTTGAGCTGGTTCCGTAGCGCCGCGAGACGTAGGCGATGAGCTGATTGGATGCCCTTTTTCTTAAGGACTGATAAATATAGTGTTAATATATGTGTAAGGAAATGGATTGTCTTCTTTATTGAAAGATAACGCAATATCGCGACACGTTTATTAGGAAGCCATTTTAGTAACAAAAAAACAGAAAACAAAAGATAAAACCATAAACAACCTAGACTGTAGTCTTACACCATAAATTTTATTGTGTCTACTCTAACAGGTTGATGGTTTAAATTACATGTGAAATCATTCCAGATCTGTTTATTGCACATGTTGATTGGGTAGGTACTTTCAGAAAATAAGCAAAAATAAAATAAAATAATATAGTCAAACAGTTAGTACCTATTAGTTAGTTGTCAGAAAATAATATAGCTATTTATATTACTTATAGATTACTAGCTGTTGCCGGCGACTTCGTCTGCAAAGAATTCGTTTATCGCTATCCCGCGGGAATTTTCCGGGATAAAAAGTAGCCTATGTGCTATTCCAGACTTATCTCTATCGTGCCGAATTTCATCCAGATTCGTTGGGCCGTTCTGGCGTGATTGAGTAACAAACAAACATCCATCCATCCATCCACACTTTCGCATTTATAATATTAGATAATATGTTGCATACTTATAGAAAATACTTTTACATAAATTAATATTCAAAAGTAAAGGGAAATGTAAAAACGGGGGCTTGTAGGAAATAAATACAGCTAAGGACTATGTCGTAATGTTGATAAATAGGTAGATCCGTCTACTAAGATTTTTTTGCGTCACTTTTGGCAGCGTCTTTGGATTGGTCGGGTATCAGCGTTGGTAAATTATCAAAAGTAAGTACAAAACTAGAACGAGTGACGTTATACGCGTCACGGCGAGTGACGCGTGAAACGCTTTCGTAAGCAAAAGTAAACCGAAAGTGGTCACTTTCGGTTTCACGCGGCGCTGTCACTTTATTGTGACGTCAGCATGACGTGTTCAACTACGTCTAGGTATGTGACGTTATTGGACGACAAAGGGGGTCGAGAGAGGTGCGGGTGGCAAGCGCACTACCCGCCCCGCACCTCTCTCGGTTCCCTTTGTCGTCCCACCCCGCGCCCCTGTACCCGCGCGGGCGAGGACTCATTTAATCGGTCGGTCTATAGTTAAGATCGCCGGAATCCATTGGCTGCGGATAGCCCAGCACCAATCGTCGTAGAGTAGAGACCCTTGAGGAAGGCCTATGTTCAGCGGTGGACGTCTCCCTGTGATATGATGATGTAAAATATACCTCCGTAAAGTCACTTGAAACAGCATTTTAGTTTTCCGTCATCTTAGTGCCAAATGTCGATGCAATAATAAAGTACTTACCTTCAACAAAAAAGGTAGTAACTACCTACTTATAACATTTTTTGAATTGCTTACTTTATTTATTTCCACTCCAGTACGTCTAAGATAAGAACGTCCTTCTTTTGTTTTATAATATTATACAATTAACTCGATCGTAATTCTGCGTAGGTAGATTCTATTAATAATTATTATGGAGGCTAAATGTTTTTGACGTTCTAATAATATTTTTGCTAACATAAGCAGCAGTGTTATTTTTGCAAACGCTGTGTACGATAGGTTTCCGTTTTTTTCGCGGAGTTTCTTTTCTTATACATATTCGCCATGAGTTATTTTTTGTCTCATGAATAATAAATAGTTCCAGCTGGATTAAGAGCAAATTATACTCAAATTCACAAAAATACAAAAACAAAAGCCCTGGCTGACTGACTCATCAACACTAAGCCCAAAGCGATCCTTCTACTTAGACTTAGAATGGTAAAGTTTTGCATAGAGGCTTTATGATAATAGAAAACGAATAAGCACCGATTTTATAAAATTCTCACGGAATAGGAAGTTCTAAGTATCCTGTATCAATGGATGAGAAACCGCGAGCATAAGTTAGCCTTGTTATCAATAAAATCTTTTCGTTACTGAATTGTGGTGAGTTTTAGTGAATTTGCTGTTAAATGCACTTTGTGACTTCAATATGGTTAAGCTATCAAAAGGACCTCTACTAAGGCAGGTATGTAGATTAATTATCTTTTGTAATATTGTAATATTCACTGAGAGACAATGTTATAGATACACTTGCTATTACTGAGCACCATGTGGAGACAATGTTTCGGATACACTTGATTTATGAGCACCATGTAGAGACTAACCCCCTCATTCATAAACGCTCTATAGGCTTCAACTAACTTAGCAATCGTTTGTCCTTATCTGTGAAAGGTAAATGTCAATGTGACAGATAAGGACAAACGATTGCTAAGTTAGTAGAAGCCTATAGAGCGTTTATGAATAAGGGGGAATGTTGCGGATATACTTGCTATTTCTGAGCACCATGTAAAGACAATGTTTTGGATACACTTGCTATTTCTGAGCACCATGTAAAGACAATGTTTTGGATACACTTGCTATTCCTGAGCACCATATAGAGGCAATGTTTTGGATACACTTGCTATTCCTGAGCACCATGTAGAGGCAATGTTTTGGATACACTTGCTATTCCTGAGCACCATATAGAGGCAATGTTTTGGATACACTTGCTATTCCTGAGCACCATATAGAGGCAATGTTTTGGATACACTTGCTATTTCTGAGCACCATGTAGAGACAATGTTTCGGATACACTTGCTATTTCTGAGCACCATATAGAGGCAATGTTTTGGATGCACTTGCTATTTCTGAGCACCATGTAGAGACAATGTTTTGGATACACTTGCTATTTCTGAGCACCATGTAGAGGCAATATTTTGGATACACTTGCTATTTCTGAGCACCATGTAGAGAGACAATGTTTTGGATACACTTGCTATTTCTGAGCACCATGTAGAGACAATGTTTTGGATACACTTGCTATTTCTGAGCACCATGTAGATACAAAATTTTGGATACACTTGCTATTTCTGAGCACCATGTAGACACAATGTTACAGATACACTTGATTTCATAGTCATAGTCATAGTCATATAGTTTATTGCAATTATGTGGTATAAGAGGTCTTAAATCTATTAAATACGTGCGCCAACATAAACCCTGCAAGGGCACCGCAATTTGCTTTAATTTGATTTCTGAGCATTATGTAGAGACAATGTTTTCTATACACTTGCTATTTCTGAGCACAATGTAGAGATAATGTTTCAGATACACTTGCTATTTCTGATGTACAGTACGCATACTGTCACAGTTTCAGAAACATATCTTGTTTCTGATGCGGTATTAATAATGAACGCGTGGAATTTTCCTCTATCTTGAGGAATGGACTCATAATGCCAGTAATTTGTTTCAGGCATTTATATCACTGACTATAGTGGTGATTTCGTTTTGCGCGGGTTTGATCGAGGCGGAAGGACAGGAGCAACTGTTGAAAATCTCGGAAAATGAAGAATCCGATGATACTTTCAAGGAATTAGTTGATTGGCGTAGTGAGTCTCGACAGTTTTCTTATTGGTGTATTTTTATCTCGTATACCGTTTATATTCCGCACAGGCTTAATGCGCAGTGTGAATTGAACGCTTTTTATTAAACGTTAAAGTTATTCGGAGGCACTTAAAGATTTAAAAATGCATCTCTTGGTTCGCCAAATAAAGCATTTAAAAACTTAATCGAGTCTTGGATGTTTAATATGTATTTAAGTATGTATTTATCTATATAAGTTTGTTTATCCGTTGTCTAGTGCCCATATCACAAGCTTTGCTTAGTTTGGGGCTAGGTCAATTGGTGTCAATTGTCCCAAGATATTTATTTTTTAGATATTTTAATTACTTTTAGAAATATTTGCCTGTCGATCTTTCTTATAACGCGGGATGACTTGGAAGCATTCCAATTAGATTGGCAGAACATGCCCTTGACCGAGACGAGGGCCGAAAAAAAGAGATGGCCTCTGCCCAGCCGTGGGACACCACAACAGCCTACCTACTCGGATATTTCCATTCGCGCGTTTCAAATCTTCTTTCTCCGCCTCTCACATGGCTGGCATCTACTTAGAGCGTTTCTTTTGTTTTCGCAAATACCCGAAGAATAATAATATCAGCACGTCTAGCACGAGAATGCACAAGAGTCACGTCGCGCGCGAGAGAGATTGTCCGTCTTTTTCTTACTGTTCATTCTAGAAAGAGACGGGTGGTCAATCTCGCGCGCGACGCAACTCTCATGCGCTCTCATGCTAGCCGGGTAGCAAAGTTGAGTTTAGTGCGTAGTTTTCCGTGGCTCAATATCAATTATAAAATGTTTCCATTACAGATTTATGCCAGAACACCATGCCTTTTGTGGGCGTAATTCTTCTAACCGCCATCACTGAATTCGGAGGTAGGAAGCCTGCGGCCGCAGTCATCATCCTACTGACAATAACAGCCTCATCTCTGAGCATATCAGAAACAAAACTATGCCTGAAATTGGTGTATATAGCGATATGTATATCGTCAGGAGGACAAGTGTTCTTTTACGTCTGTACAGCAGAGTACTGCGAACCAAAATACAGATTGATGTACTCAATATTAACTATAACTTTCAATAGAACCGGTTACGTTATTAAAAAGCTCATATATCTGTATTTATCAGAAGTCTTTCCGATGTATTACGTGCGTTGTTTTGAATTATTTCTAGCGACGATGTGTTTTGTGTCTTTGTTTATGTGGCCAGAGTCACCATATTGGTTGGCTTCAAAAGGCAAACAAGAACAGAGCAAGAAATCATTTTTAATGTTAAGGCGCGATGAGACAGCATGTGAAAAAGAATTTAAAGCTACTTTAGAATTGCAAAACCATCCCTATTCTTCCAAATTATATTTTATTCCCATTTCTATTACAGTAACATTGTTTTCTACATTTTGGTGCGGCATTCTGTTTCAAAATAAACAATTAACTCTTTGGTGGATTCCTGATTATTCAATAGAGTATCAAGGTGTTATGGAGTGTCTCATAATCTTTGTATTAGTAAAAACCATTCGTTTTTACTATACATATGGGCAAATAGTTGTTATATTACTCATATTTATATCAGTTACATTCCAATATGCTTTTGCAATACTCTTTTACACATTTTTTTCAGAGGGCATGATGTCAGATGAAATTTTTATACATATAGTGATGTCAGTGTTATTTTGCTTATGCTATATGTTAGTTATTATAGGTCCTACGACATTATCAATATCAAAATTTGCAGTTCACATTCCTATTAAACGACGTTCATTTTTTATATGTATAATATCAACATGTTTCTTTTTGATAAAGATATTTATTAGATATTTAGCAACTATTATAGAGGAGAACTTTGGAAACTTTGTATTGCTTTTAGTTCTTACCACACAAATGGCATTAGGGATGGTTTTCAGTTGTTTTTTTATGCCTAAGACTAAAGGAAAGACGTTGATAGAAATTGAAAACGTATATTTATCAAAGCGCTGATTGGATGATTGTTTATGTGATAATTAAATAAGTTAATCTTAGTTATAAATAATAACGACAGAGGTATTGCAATTCATGGAATAGCTATAAGCTAAACTGTGATCCACTTGCTCTTTTGCCTTCCTAAAACTCCTTCGCAGCAGAGCAGTCAGCAACGGCATCTGTATTTCGTTATCACAAAAAATTGATTCTGTACACCGTATGTTTTGGAAAAATACTTAAAAACGATGAATATTGATCCTTCAACGGAAGCGCATTCTTAGACTTAAGATATAACTATAACATAATTACACTTCTACTCTGTTATAATTAAAACATCCACAGTTTAGAGTCTAAACTGTGGATGTTTTAATTATCTAAACTTTAGAGATATAACAAACTAAAAATAAACAATACAAAAAAAGGAAAAATATCAATTAGGTAATGTGTCGCTGTCCCACGTCAAAAAGGTAGTAGCTCAGCATAAAACAAACAATTCATTTGAGAAAAAAAACAAACAGCTAATAATAAATAATTACCGTGAACTTGTAAAGAAACCTACTTATAGCTATGTAGGTACTATAATTTGTGTTAAAGATGAGCCTTTTACTACGTCACTCGACCCTGAAATCTGGCACACTGGCAGACCCCCTAGTTATGGCAGTGTCAAGGTCACGCAATGAGGGCGCATATTGAGGTGACCCAAACGCGAAGGTCGCCTCGGAACGAGGAAACGGGGGCGCATCGAACTGGGCCAGAGACGGAATTGGGGAATGGGGGCTCGTTTTGGGGGAATGAGGACTCATTTTGGGGAATTCGGCGCGAGGTCTCGATTAACTGGGTTTGTGAATGACGGTTTTTTTTAGGCGTTCTTGGACCTCACTGGTGATCTAGTTTACCTACTTTAGTTGTTTTGGAGCTGCCTTACGGCACTTTTTTTCACAAGTGACCAAGAAAAGAGGGTTTTTTTCTTGTGTTTATGTGTTACTTAGTGTTTGTGACTTTTTTTTGTTTGATATTTATGTTAAAGTTAAAGTTCCGTGAGTGACCTAAGTATAGATATAATTCAAGAGTTATCAAACGAGCATCAATTTTAAAAACAAAACCATCTGCCATGTTTGCAAAACCACCTAGCTGTCATTACTTTTTTTGGGCTAAGCCTACATTAACAGAGATGTCTTTTAAATTAAGTAAATAATAAATACTTACCCAGAATATAATTCTTAACATGTTCCATTGATTATCATAACAACATAACTTAAAAAAATACAAATAAACACAGCGACTCTTACCTCAATAATATCAAAACATTGCACTTATATAATCGTTATTAAAAAAAAACTTACCTTCTTCCAAGCGCATAACCTCAAACCGAGCTGTCAGATTTGACAGCGCGCACTTTCGCGCCAAAGTTTCGCGCGTAAACGTCAAAAGTGAGCGTCAGTGTGACCCCAATACAGCACAGAGAGGCACACTAACCTCCTTACAACAAAGTGAAACTGGTGAAATCGGTCAAACGAGAGCGCGACACTGCGTTTCTCGATCGTCACAATAGTGCATCGCTTTTTAATTATTAAGGTTAGAAAGGGACGCGTATAGCTACAAAACTGTAGCCGTTCAGCTAGCGTGACGTAGTTACGTTCACTTTCGTTAAGCTTACGTCAGGTGACGTACTCGGTTGTGACGGAAAAAACGTCACGCGGGCAATCGTCATTATCTTTAACTTACTACTGATAAAGAAATAAACAAATAAATTTAACGCTTAAAACAATCAAAATACTTTTACAAAATACTGCATTTTTGGCTGAAATACTCAGGTTTCATTCCTTTTTAACTAAGCTACTGTCTTCAGAAAAAAAACCTTTATTTTCGTCATAGTTTCACGTCGTTTTGAGCTGTAGAACAAAACATAACTCTCCAAATTTCACAACAGCAAATGGAGACATCTATCGGCGTTTATTGAAAACGAAACGTACCTATATATCGAAATTTTGTATTGTTGTATTGTATTGTATTTAAAAAAAAAATTAACCTCATACTTAAGGGTTTGACAGACGGACTAAACAAATTGTGAGGGTTCTTTATTTTCATTCTGAAGTACGAATATGAGTCTGAGTCTAAGGAACCCTTAAAGCTGAGTCTTTATTAAAACTAGGCACTTACTTGTAATCATCTATGGGTAACTGTGTTCGTTGCTCGTCGTAACGCTCGAAAGCTTTCATCAGCTGTCTCTTTCTTCTGTCTAGCGTCGTCCTTGTCGGCGGGGTTATGTGTCTGCCATATACCGGATGCACGGCTAGTTTCGCTTCTGTTAATAAAAATAATAATAGTAAAAAAATATGTTTCATATAAAATCTTTTCATTCTGAAATGTCCTATTTGGTAAACAAAATTGTAACCTTAAAACGTCTCATTTTTGTTATTTTTAACTATTTCATCGTAAATAAAAGGACTGGAGATAAAATATCAGCAAAATTATGTATAAAATATTGCCTCAGGTTTATTTCATAACATAATAGTTACACCTTATTCTTTACAAAAATTTGTACATTGAGGTTAGAATTTTGTTTACCAAATATGACAGGAAACAGGGCGTAGAATACAGGAGGAGGAGGTAGGATAGGATAGAAAATAGGATTGTTTTGTATTGTTGTTGTAGAACAGTTAAGAATGAAAAGACCTTACCTACATAAGTAATTTGCTTTTAATTTTTTTAGATTTTATACCTACCTAATTCAATATTGCAGTAAAGGATCGCAACATGTTTTGGCAATAAACATTTATTTTTTATTATATATTTTTACTATTTTATTTATTTACCTGACAAATCAGCGGCTTCATTCGAAGTTGATTCACCGCCGTCTGAAAGTTCGTCTGAAATAAAAAGTATAGGTTAGGTTACCTACTAAGTACCCCCTTATTCATAAACGCTCTGTAGGCTTCTGCTAACTTAGCAATCGTTTGTCCTTATCTGTCCCTTGGACATTTACCTTTCATAGAAAAGGACAAACGATTACTAAGTTAACAGAAGCCTACAGGGTAATGATACCATTCCTATAGAAAATATAAAAAAAAATACTCCAATTTTTTTTTTTAATATTTTTTTTAGCTTCTAGAGCTATGGTTATATACCCCAGTTGATTATTGTTAGGGGCTATCTGATACACTCTGTAGAGAGCGTTTATAAATAAGGGGGTAAGTCATCTTCAATTCGGATCAAGACGGTCGATTGTAGGCAGATAGCGTCAAAACTAAAGTGTCTACTGTTGTAAATTATTTCTATATGATAATTACACAAACGGATAACTCACTTATAAAAGTCGAGTGATGCTTGACATGTTTCGGACTAGTTCGTAGTCCTTCCTCTCGGTGCGCTCGCACCAGCGGCAGAGAAACAAACGAATGTCGAGCATTACTCGGCTTTTATACGTGAGTTATCCGTTTGTGTAATTATGATTGAGTCTCATGGTGGTTTCATTTTGAAAATATTGCTAGTGATTCAAGAGGAAGTTTTATATGTGCATAAGGGTGCGACCACACCGCCGCTTAAAAACGGTGACGTTACGGAATCGCATCAAAATGTATGAAGAAACGGTGAGAAAACGTGACGCATACGACACGTCACTGCGTATACGCGGCGGTTTGGTCGCACCCTAATATACTTAGTAGAAAAACACTGATTGCAACCGTGCAATGCCGGGGCGGGTGGCTAGTTATCAATAAGACGATTTCTAAGACTTTTTCGATCATCCCCTTGAGGGTCTTTTAACATCTGCGCGGGAAGAGAAGCAACTGGTACATTCTATGTTATTTCTTTACTCCCAGTCCAGTAGGCTTATTGTCTAACTCGCTCGCAATCGTCATCGTGTTCATTTTGACAGTTCTTGTATGAATGTGACAGCTAGCTGATTCCGATGCCAATTGTCAGCCCATACATGAACTGTCAAAATGAACACGATGGCAATTGACAACATTTCATTTTTATAAGACCTGAAAATGTATATATGGTTTGAAAGCATTTTGCCTCCTGATCACTGCAATATGTTTGTATAATTTTAATATCGCTTATTATAAAAAATAAAAATTAATTAAAAATATGTCCTAATTTTACCAAAACTACCACAGGATAGGTGAAACGCCTTTGCTTTTTTTACGAGAAAAAATAAGCGATCATAATTTTGTATTTTTGACAACTTCAAAGTACAAGGGGGGCAACTCTGAAATTCTATTTTCGAAGTTTGTTGCATACCTTCACTCTCACTCTCAAGATAATGACTATTTGTATGAGCAGAACAGCACGAAGCGACCCTCGAAAATCGAATATTGGAGAATAGGGCCTGACATTGACAATTTGAAATTGACGTCAGTTTTTTTTTCTATAGAGAAAAGACAAAGGGGTAAGTGTTTATTCTGTGATAGTATCGGACTTACGCCCTTTTAGAATAAGCACAAATTAATAAATTAATAATAAATTAAATACAAGCCCTAGCGAAAAAATTAAACTGTCAGCATGTTCATCTTTTCAAACAAAATACAGAGAACCATTAACATTATAGGCTCAGAAATATGAAATGTTGTCAATTGCGAGCGAGTTAGACAATAAGCCTACAGGATCCTATTTCATAAAGCTACTAGTTACAATTTACAAGCGGAAGTCTCTTTTTGACCCTATGTGTTAGATAGAGACTTCCGCTTGTAAATTGTTACTTGTAGCTTTATGAAATAGGGTCCTGTATGAAAATAAAATAAGTACATTTTTTATAGCCTTTTTTTTATTCCGAATTCGCTACAATTTCAGTAAGTGCATGTTGTTGTTGTTGTTGTTAATTGTCGCGTAATTCGGCGTGCCTCATGGCATAGGCCTCCTCCGTGTATGGGAGGGTTTGGGCTATAGTTGCCACGCGCACCCAGTACGGATTGGGAACTTAACAGACACCACTGAATTTCAAAATTGCAAATGTGTGCATGTTTCCTCACGATGTTTTCCTTCACCGAAAAGCTCATGGCAAATTTCAAATGTAATTTTCGCACATAAATTCCGAAAAACTCAGAGGTGCGAGCCCGGGATTTGAACCCACGACGCTTGAGAGGCCACAGGTCAAACCACTAGGCTACCACGGCTTTTTTTTACATACATACAAATAAATGGTGTAAGTCTTTATAAATTACCTTCATCATCAATAGTAGAATCTTTGGTGATTGCTGACGGAATGTTAACCAATCTTCTGTTGGCTGCCTCAAACGTAGTGTTGTAAATATCCTCTGTAAACAAAGAGCGACTTAAATCGAGACATAAATTGACTTTTACCTCAAAAGTTTAGTAAATTTATCATTACAGGCTGCACAATGCCCGATGCCCGCTGACTGCGGGTGGTAGGGCCTTGTGCAAGGTCCGTCCGGATCGCTACCACCATCTTACTCGCTAATCCTGCCGCTACGCAGCAATGCTTGCACTGCTGTGTTCCGGTGTGGAGAGTGAGACAGCCGGGGAAATTACGAGCACAAGAGGCATTTCATCTTAGCCCTCTAGGTTGGCAACGCATCTGCGATCCCTCTGGGGTTGCGGGTTTCTATGGGCAGTGGTGATTACTTACCATCAGGTGACTTGCTAGTTTTCCTTCCTATTCATAAAAAAAAAAGTAATTCTGAGGCCCTGTTTCACCACTCTCTGTTAAGTTCCAGTTATCTTAACTGACAGTTATCTATGATGACGTCTCTGTCCGTTCCATAGTAGTAATTAATTATGCTTCATTTAATTTAGAATGAGAAACCACAATAACATTATATTGCGTCTGGTCAACTATTTCTTACCTAGCAAATAGTACAGGGGCCTTACCATGACGTCCTAATTCCGACGCAGTTTAAGTTTTAGCTGTCACTTTTAGTATGAATCTGACAGCGAGCGGACCTAAACTGAATCGCATTAAGACGTCATGGTATGACCCCACTACAATAGTCTGGGACCGCAAAATAGAATTGTTTTAATGTCACTTTATTAGCGTGTCATCAATTGTTAATCTAGCACAGACTGTAAAGAGATTACAGTTCACGAGCCGCAATATAATGTAGTTGTAATTTCTCATCCTCAATTAAATGAAATATAGAGTGGTGTAACAGGACTTGAATGTTTCTGTTTAACTAGTGGCGCCATCTACGTTTTCTTTGAAACTTCATTACGAGTCTCCGCTTCTAGGTCCGTTCGACATCGAAATAATTCCACATGTAACGCACAGATGGCGTCGTACTCACTTATTTCGTTTTCGTAGCTCTCCCAGATCTTTTCAATCCTTTCCATACATGCCTCACTGATGTTAGCTTTGATTGGTTCTTGCATTGAATTATTTAGTTCGTCTATAACAGTTTTGTCGAAAATAGGGCAGCCCTTGTCATCAATCCTTTTGTTAATATACAGCCAGTGCAAAGCTTGCGTGGCTGCTTTTTCTGCTGCCTGCCGTTTTGATATGGCAATACTGTAGACAAATAATTAAATTAAAAATTTGCATCCCGTTTTGTAGGTATACACAATTCTTTCCGCTTTCGAAAGGCACTTTCGAGGGGTGTGCTTTCGATAATGAGGGCGGCGTGATTTCATAACTGGGGCCCCGATTTTTGAAAGCACATCACTCGAAAGTACCACTCGAAATTGGTATAAATCTAACTAATATTATAAATGCGAAAGTATGGATGAATGGATGGATGGATGGATGGATGGATGTTTGTTACTCAATCACGCCAGAACGGCCCAACGGATCTGGATGAAATTCGGCACATAGATAGAGAAAAGTCTGGAATAGCACATAGGCTACTTTTTATCCCGGAAAATTGCGTAGCTCCAGCGGGATAGCGATAAACGAATTATTTGCAGACGAAGTCGCTGGCAACAGCTAGTCTGTTTATATCTCCTAAACTACGGCTCTAATGAAACTTTTGACTAGTTCACATGATTAATGAGAGCCGTAAGTCTTCTAAGCTCCTCGTATTTCAAATTCAGCAATTTTTCACCACTTTCGAGTGGTATTATCACACATGCGCTTTCAAAAATCGAGCCCCTGGTTATTTTCCCTAAAACGTTATTGACACGTGTTGTTACTTCACAATCGCGCTTTTCCCCGTTCGTGAATATTACCTACCACATATTTTTGTTCTTCTATTTCTTTTGCGTTTCACTTTCCCCATTTGCAAAATTTTACCGCAAGCAAACTTTCACGATAGTAAAATTCTGTACAATAGTAGTTTCTTTATACACAAGGAAACTACGAGTACAAATGTACGGAATTATACAATCGTGAAATTTTGCCTGCGGTAAATTAGCAAATGGGAAAATTTGCGAAAGGAATAACAAATCTCCGAAGAACTCACTGGCTGTGGAATGAATTCCCAGCCGATGTTTTCCCGGGGGACAATAGTATGGGGTTCTTTAAAATAGGAGTGTAAAATTTTTAAAGGGTCAACATTCCCATCAACAACAACAACATTTCCTTGGACATGTAAGCGTCCATAGGCTACGGTAGCGGCTTACCATCAGGCGGGCCTTGTTTGCCACCGACGTGTTATAAAAAAAAACAACGGGTAGCACTCCAGGAGTGCTGGCAGAAGTGAAAACTTGGTGAAAAATACACACGCGAGTGTGCGCAAAAAAAAAAGAAAAAGAAAAAATACACGAGATTTGAACTGCGGTCACCTGAGAGAACACACTGTTATTCCACACCGTATACCACTAGGCCAAACGCACATACGTTAAAGCGACGAAATCCACGTAAACTTCAAAAATCGAACGCGACTCTAGCTTCATTCGTATTTCAAAATAAACTCTTAGAGGATCCTGATATCCTGGTACCTAAACTCTCCCTCCGTCTTACGTTTGACGCGAGTGCCCAGCGCCGCTAAAGTTTTCACTTCAAAAAGAAAAAAAATAGATGACGTAAGATGTTGGTAGTGATCTGAATGAACACTGCACACGTGCAAAGGTCCTATAAATTTTATCCAAATTAAATAATTAAAAATTGCCTTGACCTTGTAACTTAATTAATTATAATGAAAAAAATACAATACCTACAATACAATACAATAACTCTTTATAAAAATAAAAAAAAAATAATAATAATAATAAAAAAATTCTCTACCGATACATCATAACCAAGAAGACGAAGACATAGACTCGCACACAACCACCCAACACAACATACACACAAACACACACATTCACACAAACACATAACTACACAATGGTACCAATGATACTTGGCGTACGCCCGTATCATGGCCAAAAAAAAATCCGACATTAATGTCGAGTTAAAAAAATCATTCAAAGAATAATATGTATGTATGTATGTATGTATAACTCTTTATTGCTCTTTACTGCTCTACTTTGCTACTCTTTATTGCTTTTTTTGTTGTTCTTTTTTATTTTTCTTTCTTTTTTTTTACTCTTTTTTTAATTTCTAAACGACACTGAAAATTAGAACACATAGAAAAATCCGAAAAGTAAAGCTATGGCCGGGAATCGAACCCGATTAAATTTCTAACGGTAAAACCGTAAAAGTAAACATAAAAATTAAGAAATAAAAATTTCTTGATTCATTTGATATTTCCTACTCTTTTTTTTTTTCTTTATTTATAATAATAATAAAATAAAATAATAAAAATAAAACAATAAATATAAATAATGTGTATAAAAAATTTTCTACATATCTACCCTTCAAATTTATTTTTCTGCGGCCACACAAAATTATAAGTGCATATCCAGTCGTTTTGGGCAGCCTTCTTTCGGCCCCCTTTCGGGGTTACCACACTCTGTTTGTATTGAATGTCGAACACACTGCCTGGGGACTTGGCTGCTACCTCGTTGAGTGTCACTCGAGGGTTGGGGAACAGAGAGGACAGCTTCAATAGCTCTGTAAAGTAAATAAATCCCATTATCTCATCTAGTTTGATTAAAGACTCTTGTAACAGTTTTTCATCGTAATATCGGATTCAATATTCACACAATATTCATCACTGAACAACAACCAATGTACGAAATAATTTTTACTATTTTGTATCCTTTTCCTAGTTGTAAGTATCTTACAATTCAACAGATTTCATGATTTAAAAAAACCTAAGCATCTACAGGGTGTATCAGATAGCCCCTAACAATAATCAACTGGGGTATATAACCATAGCTACAGAAGCTAAAAATAATATTTAAAAAAAATTGGAGTATTTTTTTTTTTATGTTTTCTATAGGAATGATTACAGTTAATACTACCATTCCTATAGAAAATATAAAAAAAAATTTACTCCAATTTTTATTTTTTATTTTTTTTAGCTTCTGTAGCTATGGTTATATACCCCAGTTGATTATTGTTAGGGGCTATCTGATACACGCTGTATAAGGGCTCGTCCAGAAATCATGATTATATTTGGCCTACTTTTGACCCCCCCCTTCCCTTTTGTGATATTTGGTGATTATAACGCAACCCCCGTTTTCGGACTTAGTATGAATTAAGTTAGTTAATTAAAAAATCAGCAATAATTTATAATTTTTTGATTTCCTGCTGTGTAAAAAAATTACATGTGATGTGTTCTCGGACACCCCCTCCCCCATCGTGATCATTTGTGATATTGTGCTGACCCCCACCGCCCTCCATAAACAATTACATGATTTCTGAATGGGCCCTAAATAAGTTCAGTCAGTAGGCTACCTCATAACCATTACTATACTGTATTTTTTTGGTCCGTGGAATTCTGACAGCTGTCATAATTAGACGTTTCAGGGTACACCAACATTTTTTTCTGCTGGACAAATAATTGTCAGACTAAGCTTTTGTTACTTTAACTAATAAATCACGGAAGAAAAAGTACAGAAGCTAAAATAACGTTATTTTACAGCAATACTTAAAATCTTTGATTAAAGTAAACGGAGAAGCCATGGTATTTCTTAATGATTTGTATATTTTCCGGCAAGTATATATATACAATTTTATTTTGAAGACAATTAGCTAATCAGAGTACGGAACTTTTAAGTTAAAAACTTTACAAGTCACATTTATTATTAGGGAAATCATTTTACGTTTTTTTTTTTTTTTTAATTATGGCTTTCACCCTTGCTTTGATTTAGTAAGGCGTATTTCGCCATAATAAATTATTATAATCGTAGACCAAAGGTTTGACATATGTGACAATCATCAAAGTAATACCCAAAACAATTTATTTTCTCCCCAAAAAAAAATATGATTATTAATTATGTCTAAATTATGCGATTTAAAATTAAACCAAGTATGTTTTAATTACTAATATGTAGAAATTATTGTTAATTTAAGTATTTCAACGTCAACATTATGTTCTACATTTATTTATTTTTTGCATTTCTCACCACAGATTTAAGGAACGTTTTTTTGGCTGGTAAAACCAAGAAATGTCAGAATTCCACGGAGTAAAAAAATACACTTTAGTAAAGATGATGGCTGTCAACGTGATAATTTTTAAGCAATTCAACAAGGTCAACAATTTGTATGACACTTATTACTCACCTCTCTCTTGCTGTGCATTCTGCAGATTTGATATGTCCCCATCTGACAGGCCTCTTGAGTAATACCTATGTACTTGACATTTGCAAGCAATCAATCTCAAATGCAATATGTCAAGTTTGTGTTTACTTAGAATGCTGCTATCTGAAATTATAATTTACAATCATGTTAATATTAGTCCATGGTTATTTATTGATACATTCGGTACAACTTATGTCAGATACAAGATATATCGTAACAAAGTATGTACCTAAGGTACCTCTCAATACAACACAAACAAAATGACAGAAGGAAAGGGGGATATAGATTGAAACTATGCACAAAAATAGATAGATAAAAAACAAAAAATTAAATTAAAAGTAATTTAAACACAGTACCTAATAAGAGAAGTTACGCAATTTTACAAATGAATGTTTTGACATTCGATGTAATATACATCCCTGTGAGAAGTGAGTGATTACACTGTCATAGTGTTTATTATGTTAAAAGTGTTGTTGGGCCACCAATATTTGTATTATCTACTCATTGTATGATTCAAAATACAACTATGTAACAGACAGACGAATATACAGCAGTCTTAGTAATAGAGTTCTATGACATTACAAAATAATATAAACATCAGACCCCTAACATAATTAAAAGCGCATACGATAACTGGAAGCCATGCACATTTTCTATTAGTCAGTGAATTTTAACAGTTGCTAAACAAGCAAATTGGCCAATTTACTCATTTTTTCATTTTTTTTATGGCCAATAGTTAACAACTTGGTACTAAATTTCGCAGTTTGTGACACGTTATCCTTGCCTATATTAGCAGTCCTTTACTAATATTAAAAAAAAAACTTTAAAATAGCGCTATATTTTGTTAGGTACCTACTGACCTTCGGTACGCGCTGTGCTGAAAGTGCTGAAACTATATCCAAGTAAACTGAACGTTAACTGCCGGTGAAAGGCTAGAATGTATTGCAGTACAATACTTACATCCATAAGTCCTATTTATTATAACTTTGTGACCGATAGATATTGTATTCACTCCAGAAAGTAAATAGTTTTTGTATGCACTCAACCTCGTAGTAAAACTTTTCAGAAACATCTTGTTTTTGATTTTTGTAAGATAAACTCAGGGTAAAATGTAAAGCAAAACTTTGAAGGAATGTCCTAAACTTAAAAAGTAATAAATAACTTATTTTGGCATAGATTTAACAAAATTCGGCGAATTCTTAGGAAATTCAAACTTCAAAGGCATGCATTTGAAGCATTTGACATTGACAGTGACAGCTTGAAGAGGAGTATTTCAAAACAGGGTATGATTCTTACAACATCACGTGTTCTTTTAACGTCATTGCTTTAGAAAAAAGAACATCGATAATATTATTAGATTTTCAGAAATAATAATATTTTATTTATGTATTTCTTATGTATAAAGAGATAATAACCCTAGTTCCGTTTTTCCCAGTCTGCTTTAACTTTAAATGTCACAACCAGAAACACCAATTCTGAATGTTTGATTAAAAAACCAAAAAGCGAGTGAAGTGAAAGATGCCTTCTGAACGAGTTTCATGTTTGGGGATTTTCCCCAACATAAAAATGTAGAAACTATAAAGCACATACTATTTTTTTTTTTTTTCCAAAGTAGATGGCTTCTGTCCAATGGGACAACTTTGCCAGTGTCAATTATTTAGGACAAAATTTGTAAATAATAATAATTGTATAATACTAAAACATGAAGAGCTGACAAGGTCGAGGTAAACAGAAAAAAATAAAATACTCAATTACTTAATACTCTTGGTGTCATGATCATAATAATTAGATACGTTCCTTACAAATTGTGATACGATGACATAGGTACGTTAAAAAAACAATAAGTACATCAGACATGCATTGTAGTTTATCCGTGGTCTATCCGGTTAAAAGGCCAAGGTTATCTGGTACCTATAATACCTACTTGTTCGCTGAGTGTTATTGTTAGTTGTTATTTTTAATGGCATAATTAAAAAGTTAGCATACCAGTGTTAATTAGTGTTCTTTGAGATATATTTCTCGATATGGTTTTCGATTTAGGGCGAATGAAAAATTTGAAATGTTGTTAATTACACACTGGACAGAGCAAAATCGGTACCTACTTTACCAGTTACATTTATGTACAGCTGCTGGCCTACTAAAATGTTGGGTACTTTTGTAGAGTTAGCTGCAAAAAAATTACCCGCTCGGTATGATTGTCGCTATCTCCACAATTTGTGGAGGGTACTTTTTCTCTGAAGCTGACGTACTATATCAATACCTACTTTGGAAAATATTTGGTTCGTGACCCATCGTAGACAGTTCTCACAGTAAACGTTATGTCATTTCCCCGGTCGATTCAATTTAACGTCTCTATACCTAATAACATTTACTGAGAAAAGGTTCCGGAGTGGGTAAGGTCAGTAATCAATTGGTTCGACAGTAGGTAACTTAACCTTAATAGACTAAGTAAGGTCTTTTCATTCTTAACCTGTCCTATTTGGTAAACAAAATTCTAACCTCAATGTACAAATTTTTGTAAAGAATAAGGTGTATTATGTTTATGTTATCAAATAAACCGTAGGTAAGAGGAATTTTGTAAATAATTTTGCTGATGTTTTATCTCCAGTTCCTTTATTTACGATGAAATAGTTAATAAACAACAAAAATGAGACGTTTTGAGGTTAGAATTTTGTTTGCCAAATAGGACAGCTAAGAATGAAAAGACCTTATACATATTTTCGTATTTCCAATTTGGGAGTACTTATGTGTGCGTATTGTATTAGCATAAGTACCAATTTATGCAAATAAGTTAATTAATTTCGCAAAATCTTGATCAAAAATAATGTTTTTAAATGATTATATGACAAAAAAAAACTGAAATGTAAATGTATACGGTATAACATGGAAATAAAACAAAATAAATTACGATAAGGAACATTTTATTAGTATTATTATAGGCTTTTTTATAAATATAAAAACATGTTCAGTCTGCCATTAACTTAAACGTAACTAAGTACTGGACTTAAATTTAATCTCGAATCCTTCAAATTAAGAGTTGCGAATAAATAAGTATTTTTAGAACATATGTATTATAGACTAAATTTATTTTTTTATTTTTTCAAGTTTCAAGTACGAGCGACATCGAAAGCGGAACGAAAACAGAACTGTTTCTATTGTTTGTATTTGTATACTTAAAGCTTTACATGAGTTTGGAGTAAGGAGCCCATGTGTACGAGGCATTGGTTCTTTCATTTAACACTGTGGTACTATACCTTATCTCGTTTCTCTGAATAAGGCAGTCGTTGAGTATTTCGATACAATTAAAACCATTCCAAAATCACTGACGGAAACAGTCGGGACACACAATCTAAAGGATACTAAATTTGAGAGATTTAATTGTTAGGCAAGATATTTCTAATACACTGTAGGTTTAGAATATATGCCACCAAATATCACAGTCGTGGTTGACCTCTCAATAATGAAGTAAATGAAAGGCTTGTTCGCCGTAAAAGTGGTCGCTGCAATCCTTTGGACAAAGTTTGCCAACGTCGAAGAAGAAGGTACCAAACCACTTTCCGTGATCTCAATATCGGCTTTGTGTACGACAACCGAGACAAATGTATTCTGGTTTGTCACTAGTCTAAAACTAGCTAGATCAGAGTCGAAAATGTCGTGAACCCCCATATCGTTTAATGGTTTATTCATGACCAAATTCGTACTTATCTTGAATCTTGGCAGCCTGATGTCGACGACCTGTAGGCCAAATTCGTCGACGTCACTTTGTAATTTCCTTGTTATTTCTGGCAACGTTACGTTCTCTAGGCCTTGATAAGTCTGTTCTACTGTCGATTTTGGATACGGAAGGATCAAGAGCATCGAGTATTTGCCTTCAGTTCCGTACGATAGCTCAATAGCCCGTGCTTTTAACTCTGGGATGTTGGAGATAGGCATTGGTATTCTCTGGTACATCATATTTACGCGACCTATTTCCTCGCGGTTGTCATTGTAGAATGGCTCATTGGTGGTGTCGCTTGCGTTGAACGGGGACGACCATAGACCCTTAAACGATATGACGTTAGTCAATATCATCCTCGATTCTGCAAAGTCATCTGACCTGAGCACGTTGGAAACTCTTCCCCCGGATTTCTGGATGTAGTTGTTCGCTATTCTGGCGGCTAGGTCTGGATTTTTGAAGTCGAGCACTCTTATATTTCCATCGAAATCTGTGGTAATCGTTTTCCGAAAGTCCGGGTTGACAGTTAACTCGTCGTCAACGAAGAAAAAATTTTTACTAGTCAATGAAACTCCCTCAGTCGCGGTGTTTAGTACGATTTTTGTGATGTTCTTGTAGCCTTGTATAAGGGCTTCTTTGGTTTTCGGCAGGATGAAGGCGCGCCGTAGCTGTAAAAAGCTGTTGCCCGTCGCTCCAAGGGATACTCCTGTCATCAGCGTCCATATGCCGAAGGGTGATATGACGACATGTCCATTAGTTTGTTGTAGCGTGTGGTGTAGTATTTCTATGCTAAAGTTTCGCGGTCTCGCACTGAACTCGTGTTTATCGCCATAACACGCAGCTATAAACAGTATAAAAACTATGATTTTCATGGCGTGTGTCCTCGGCCGTGGCGCTGGGTGTACTAACGATGACCTCGCTAATGTCAAGGTAATATCAATATCAGTTTTGCGGCAATATTAGTGTTTGCGGCTCGTATAGTGCGTCCCGGGAGCAAAGTGAAGTGAACTGGACCGGTTATGATTTAAGTGTATTGTTGATTTGTTTCTGTTTAATTGTTGAACGTCGATCGCCGCTCGGACGGAGTGTGTTTCCTTAAGTTTGCACTCGGTTTTAGTTATTTGCATTAGACGAGGTAAATATGTATTATACGGGATTACTGGTTTTTAAACGGAGGTTAATTTTATTTTTTTTGCAACTTTTGGCATCCGGAACTTCGAATTATAATTTTATTAAGATAATGACTGAGTGAAGCCCTGGAAGACCTAGATTGTGGAGTCAAAATTAACGGACATGTCATTAACAATCTGAGGTATGCCGATGACACAGTGTTGATAGTTGATAGCGGCTTCACGGTCTGAGTTGCAGACAATCGTTGACAGGGTGAACGAGTGATGTGAAAGAGCGGGGCTTAGCATGAACATCAGCAAAACTAAGGTCACGACCGTTTCAAGAAATCGTACTCAGGACCCGGTAGTAATAGTGTCGGGATAAAGACTGGCAATGGTTACGAAAAACAAATACTTAGGTACCTGGTTGACTGGGATGGGAACGTGACACTGAAATTAAAACTCGTATTGAAGTCGCCAGAAGCTCTTTCAATACCATGAAAAAGGTACTGACCAGTCAGTCTCAAAATAAGTCTGCGTACTCGCATTCTTAAACTTCAAGCCAATCATCTTATACGGATGCGAGTCTTGGACTATCAAGGAGGAACTCAAGAAACTTAGAGAAGCTTTTGAGATGTGGTGTTATAGACGTATTCTAAAGATAAGCTGGACACAGAGGGTTACTAATGAAGAGGTCTTATTACGTGTCACCACGTGTCACCGAGAAACGATGTCTTTGGAATATCATCCTTCAAAGAAAAGTGGCGTATCTGGGACACGTGATGCGACATGATAGATACTATCTTCTGCAGCTCAGTATGATGGGCAAAGTCGCTGGCAAAAGACACGTGAGCCGACGAAAGAAGTCTTGGTTGAGGAATCTTCGGGAGTGGACCGGCATCACGAGTGCTGCACATCTATTTCGCCTCCGAAAAACTCAAAGGTGCGAGCCCCGGGATTCGAACCCACGACTCTCTGCTTGAGCGGCCACAGCTTTACCACGCAGTACCACGGCTTTTTAACATAATATAACAATAAGAGTTTTCAATGATTCACGGTTAAGTTCATTCGAAATATTATAAACGGGATATGAACCGCGATCCCGTCTACCCGTGATCATGATGCATGCAACTGCGTCGAAATATCGGGTGCTCAATAAAGGTAATCGCGGTTCATATCCCGTTTATAATATTTCGAATAATATAACAAATTATGTGATATAGACAGGTAGACTGACAGCAGTCTTAATAGCAGAGTTTAATAATTTATAATAATTTAATACAATAACATACGATAACTGGAAGCCATGTACATTTTGTATTAGACAGTGAATTTGATACTAAATTTCGCAGTTTGTGACACGTTATCCTTGCCTTGCCTATATTAATGACAGTCGCTTATATTAATGACAGTCATAATGACTTTTGGGACGCGTTGTACAAAACGAAACTATAACCAAGTAAACGTTAAGTGCCGGTGAAAGGTTAGAATGTATTGCAGAACAATACTTACATCCATAGATCCTATTTATTATCACTTTGTGACCGATAGATATCGTATTCACTCCAGAAAGTAAATAATTTCTGTATGCACTCAACCTCGTACCTAGTAAGACTTTTCAAAAACATCTTGTTATTGATTTTTGTGACATAATTTTTTAGGTAAAATGTAAAGCAAAACTTTAAAGGAATGTCCAAAACTTAAAAAGTAATAAATAACTTTATTTTGGCATAGATTTTTAACATAATTAGGCAATCCCTTGCAATAAACGATTCTATTCTATTCTATTCTATTCTATTCTATCCCTCGGGAAATTCAAACTCAGTGTTGCCACAACTGAGTTCCCAAAAAGTACATATTCAGCGCTGAAAAGGCACCTACATTGTGAGATAAATAGGTACATAAGCATTTTTTTTACTCAACTCTTAACACAGTTTCTAACGCTCTCAGTGTTGCCACAACTGTTTGGCTGCGGTTAATAAAGTGTTACACATAGTTTTGGATGAGATCAAAAGGTACGTAAACTGGACCCCATTACACATAACACATTGGAGGCTAAAAAGGTACGTCAAATGTGTAAAAAAAATGTACGCTAACGGCAACACTGTTCAAACTTCAAAAGCATGCATTTAAAGCATTTGTCATTGACAGTGACAGCTTGAAGAGGAGTATTTCATAACCGGATATAATTCTTACAACATCACGTGTTCTTTTGACGTCATTGTTTTAGAAAAAAGAACACTGATAAAAATAATAATATCTCATTTAAGTATGTACTTACTAGATATATAATATAAAACTAGTATAATATAAAACGATATACCTAATCTGAGTTCAGTTAAATAGTGAAAATCAGTGAAAACACTGAAATATCAATTCTGAATGTTTGATTTGTTTGTTGTTTGTTTGTTTGATTGTCTGATTGTTTGGTTTGTTTTTTGTTTGTTTGACTTTTTTTAAAAAGTTAAAGCGAGTGAATAATGCTTCTGAACGAGTTTCATGTTTGGGGATTTTCCCCAATGCTAAACACAAAACGTAGTTAGAAACTGTAAAATCTAGGTGCGCCATAGACACCGAAGCTAGAGACTGATATGTTTTATTAGACTACAGTGGACTGTGTCTCAATTATTTTGGACAGAATATGTAAAAAATAATATTGTTTAATACTACAACATGAAGAGCTGACAAGCTCGAGGTAAACAGATAAAAATGAAACACTCAATTACCTAACTACTCTAGCTGTCATGATCATAATAATAATAGATACTTACGTTTCATACAAAAATTTTAAAATAAAAAATAGAACCGCCTTCAATTCGCTACTTTAAAAATGTCAAATTAAAATTATTTTTCGGTAAGTGCTACCTAATTATTTATATGTTGAAGTCGGTGCCTCAGTCCGCGCCACTGTTATATTTATGTGTGATAAGCGTGGCAGAAGTGGACCTAGTCTATCTGCCTATTATAGTACCTATAAGTATTTAGCTTGGAACTATTTGAGCTGAGGCACCGACTTCACACAATATAAATAATTAGGTAGCACTTACCGAAAAATAATTTTAATTTGACATTTTTAAAGTAGCGAATTGAAGGCGGTTCTATTTTTTATTTTAAAATTTTTTTTCACGCTTTTTAGTGAATCGTTTTGTAATTTTATCCAATTTTTAACACCAATTTATGTAGATGAAGCGAAAGAGGTAGGTATGTCAGGATCTTAGCAAGTGGAACAAAGTAGTCTCTACCTACCCCTGTGGGAAAGAGGCGTGACGGTATGTATGTATGTATGTATAAACCTAATACCCGTTAGGGACTTGTGGTCCCACTGTCATAAAAATGTCGAATTACACTCCACCATAAGGTCGACGGAACCTATTTCTATGTGGTTTGCCCGTCGGGCATTTGAAGATACCTAACGAACCTAACCTAATTTTATTATTTCTGGTGAGCATTTTTAAAACAGTGGGACCACGATTAATACGCTCTAAGCTCTAATGCAATCTGTTCATCACTATTTACTAAATATTAGGTACTTAATAGTATCGTCTAAATATTCCTAACCGTTAGAAGTTTCTAAAAAATATGCAAAACACGGTATACGTGCTCACTTTATTTCTCACTTTTTAGTGGTTGTAGCCAAAGTGCATCTCACAACGATTCCATTAAGCCCAAACACGGCTTAGTTACATTGTTTTATAAAATAGTTCCGTTGGCTTCAGCATCAGATCAGTTCGAAAAAATCATCAGCTTAAAGCCTCTTCTTCTTAGTTGCTTATCTATATAAATCGAGATCACTTATAGCCGCGCGAGCATTACTTAGTTTTTGCGAGTTCCGTTGGCCATCAACAGTCTTCTTCATCAGGTCCAGTCCACCAAATTATACTTTCTGAATGTAAATACTTGATTTGGTGTCAAAAATGTTAAAATCGCTATAGGTGTGCTTATAAAATTTGAAGGTTGCCCTCGATTTCTCCAGATCTTGATTTGGTGGCAATGGGACCAAACTGGAAGTATTCCCTATCCAACAAAAAAAGAATTTTCCAAATCGGTCCACAACTGACGGAGTTCTGAAGTAACAAACATAAAAAAAATAAAAAAAAATACAACCGAATTGAGAACCTCCTCCTTTTTTTTTGAAGTCGGTTAATTAATACTACAACATGAAGAGCTGACAAGCTCGAGGTAAACAGATAAAAATGAAACACTCAATTACCTAACTACTCTAGCTGTCATGATCATAATAATAATAGATACGTTTCATACAAAATGTGATGCGATGACATACGTAAAAAACAATACATCAGACATGCATTGTAGTCTATCCGGATTGATGGCCAAGGTTATTTGGTAGCTACCTAATACCTACCTAATAATACCTACTTGTTCACTATTGTTAGTTGTTATTGTTAATGGCATATTAAATAGTTAGCATACCAGAGTTAATTAGTGTTCTTTGAGATCCGCCTCTTGATCAAACATAATGTTTTGTATGATATGACAAAAAAAACCATCTGAAATGTAAATTTATAAGGTATGACGGAAATAAGAACAAAAAAATACGATAAGGAACATTTTATTAATATTATTACAAGCTTTTTTATAAAAATAAAAACATGTTCAGTCTGCCTTTAACTTAAACTTAACTAAGTACTGGACGGAATAATAATTTCGGGTCCTTCAAATTAAGAGTTGCGGGTAAATAAGGAATTTATGGAACACTGTTCTAATAAAACTTTATATCCTTTCAAGTTTCAAGTAAGTACAAGCGAAAGCGACATCGAAAGCGGAATGAAAACGGAACTGTTTCTATTGTTTGTATTTGTATACTTAAAGCTTTACATGAGTTTAGATTAAAGAGGCCAGGTGTACGAGGCATTGGTTCTTTCATTTCATCTAACCCTGTGGTACTATAATCTCGTTTCTCTAAATAAGGCATAAGTATGTCGTTGAGTATTTCGATACAATCAAAACCATTCCAACATCTCACTGATGGACACAGCCGGGACACACAATCTTAAGGACACAAAATTTGAGTGGTTTAATTGCTAGGCAGGATGGATCTAATACACGGTAGGTTTAGAATATATGCCACCAAATATCACAGTCGTGGTTGACCTCTCAATGATGAAGTAAATGAAAGGCTTATTCGCTGTAATACTGGGCGTTGAAATCCTGTCGGCAAAGTTAGCCGATGTCGAAGCAGAAGCTACCGAACCACTTTCCGTGACCTCAATATCGGCTTTGTGTACGATAGCCGAGACAAATATATTCTCGTTTGTAACTCGTCTAAAACTAGCTACATCAGGCTCGAAAATGTCGTAAACCCCCATGTCGTTTAATGGTTTATTCATGACCACATTCGTACTTATCTTGAATCTTGGCAGTTTGATGTCGACGTCCTCTAGGCCAAATTCATCGACGTCTCTTTGTAATTTCCTTGATATTTCTGGCAACGTTACGTTCTCTAGGCATTGATAAGTCTCTCCTATTGTCGATTTTGGAAACGGAAGGATCAAGAGCATTGAGTATTTGCCTTCAGTTCCATAAGGTAATTCAAGAGCCCGTGCTTTTAACTCTGGGATGTTGGAGAAAGGTATTTGCGTTCTCTGGTACATCATATTTACGCGACCTATTTCCTCGCGGTTGTCATTGTAGAATGGCTCGTTGGTGGTGTCGCTTGCGTTGAACGGGGACGACCATAGACCCTTAAACGATATGACGTTAGTCAATATCATCCTCGATTCTGCAAAGTCATCTGACGTGAGCACGTTGGACACTCTTCCCCCAGAGTTCTGGATGTAGTTGTTCGCTTTTCCGGCGGCTAGGTCTGGATTTTTGAAGTCGAGCTCTCTTATTGTCGCATCGAAATCTGTGGTAATCGTTTTCCGAAAGTCCGGGTTGAGAGTGAAATCGTCGTCGACGAAGACGAAATTTTTACTCGTCAAAGAAACTCCTTCTGATGCGGTGTTGAGTACGATTTTTGTGAGGTTCTTGTAGCCTTGTATAACGGCTTTTTTGGTTCTCGGCAGGATGAAGGCGCGTCGTAGCTGGTCGAAGCTGTTGCCCGTCGCTCCGAGGGATACTCCTGTCATCAGCGTCCATATGCCGAAGGGTGATATGACGACATGTCCATCAGTTTGTTGTAGCGTGTGGTGTAGTAATTCTATGCTAAAGTTTCGCGGGCTCGCACTGAACTCGAGTTCATCGCCATAACACGCAGCTATAAACAGTATAAAAACTATGGCTTTCATGGCGTGTGTCCTCGGCCGTGGCGATGAGTGTACTAACGATTACCTCGCTAATGTCAAGGTAATATCAAAAGCAGGTTTCCGGCAATATTAATGTTTGCGGCTCGTAAAGTGCGTCGCGGGAGCAAAAAGAACTGGACTGGTTATGATTTAACTGTATTATTGATTTGTTTCTGTGTTTATTTGTTGATTTGTTGCACGTCGGTCGCCGCTCGGACGGAGTGTGTTTCCTTAAGTTTGCACTCGGCTTTAGTTATTTATATTAGAGGAGGTAAATTGGTATATACGGGTTTACTGGTTTTCAAACTGTGGTTAATTATTTGTGCACAGTTTTATATTTTACTAATTTTGGCATCCGGAACTTTGAATTATAATTTTATAACTGATTAATATAACTGACTGACTGATTAATTTTATAATTGATTAAAATAACGTTAAAGGGTACCAATTATTTAGAGAAAATATCATAAGAATTTAAGTGCAAATTTATGGGAAAACACTCACTTTATATGCGTGTGTGTAGGTACATGTGTGTAGATATTATTATTACTTAAGCATACTAAGGAATGGTCGAGGAAATAACTAAAAACATACATTTTGAATTAACGTTGGCACAGGAAACGGAATATTCTATAATCATCTTATAGGAATAGTCACACAAGGAAGGCAAGTGATCAAGTGAGTTATCTGCACTAAGAGGATGCAGAGGCTTTGCCACCAGGAGTGGAGGGCTGAGATATAGTAGGCGGCAAATAAGTAAAACGTGGAGGGGATAAGCGCAGTATGAAAATGATCTTGTTTTTCATACTGCGCATATCCCCTCCACGTTTTTCTTATTTGCCGCCTACTATAGAATACCTGTGTTAGTAATTTCTCCGGCTGTCTAGGTAGATTCTGGTATTTTTGCGATACCAACAACAGAACATATGCCCTTGCATCTAGAACACCATGGGTAATGGCAGCCATCATTGTTTCCCGCACAAAAGAACCATTAAGATACCAAAATGCAGTTATACTTATCTGTAGAGACAAAATAAAACCCATTGTTATTAAACCTTGAATGTTGAAATTGAATAAAACAATGTGTTACATTGTTTTGTTTGATAGCAAAGTGTTGGTGATCTTGTGATTAATGGTGGGCTTGGATTTTTGTGAACCTTTCCGTTCGTTGTTTGTTTAAACCAAAGAGAATATAATCACTACCGTTTTAAGAGACGGGAGTGCCTTACAAAAAGCGTGAACTCGTATTAGTATGAAACGCAGGCGAAAACAATATAACCCGCCTAAATTCGAATGCCGTCAATTATCTACTGCTTTGTAGGTTTCAACGTTCTTACAAACTTAGATAGGTAAAAAAAAATCGCCTTCGTTTCATATCGTCGGTCGACCGTTTTTTACTTAGAGAGTTGCGCGAGGCTGGTTTAAACCAAGTTTAAACTTACTTACTAAGGAACTACATTTTTTTGACGTGACAACGTCTTATAAATTGGTTTGCCGGGTGACACTTCAAGAAACTGCGTTACGCTCCGCTCACGTTATGCGCTCACAATGAGAGCGAGTGAGAGGCACGCGGGCATGGTTAGCCCGCCTAAGAGCGAGAGAGACAGACATAAAAAGTGAAAGGCACGCGTCCCTTCCACTCGAGCACAGTTAGCCCGCCTAAGAGCGAGAGAGACAGAGCGAGAGAGAGAGAGTGAGAGAGATAGGCATACACACCGGTTCATGTCTTGCGCTTCTATTTCGCTTAGGCGCCTGCATACAAGTTTACACGTCCTTCTTCCTACTATACGAATGAATATTCACATTAAAATTATTTTACCACTCAAAGTCGTTGTCACGTAAAACTTTCGCCCGTATACCGACTTTACAGGCAACCAATTTTTTTTTAATTTTTATTTTTTTTTACTTATAGACAGCTAGGTACTCGTACTATCCCGGATCAATATGATGTCTACCACGCGAAACTGAAAATTTCCGACGGGATACAGACAAAGCCGCGAGAAACAGCTAGAGCGCTATAATCCCATGTAGGTAACAATATTAGTGGCATTATATTCGCAAACGTGCGTTTCAAAATGGAACCACATTACATGTTTCTGAGTACGTCAGGCAATTAACTTTAATTGAGTCACGACGCGAAAATGATCGCATCAGCCGAAGTCCGTGGGTAATCCCATAACGATAACGAATTAGTACCTATTACGGAATAGCAGGTACCTACTTACACATACATACAGGACATATACATGTGGCGGAAGCCATATGATACGCTTGTATTGTATCGTTTGGCGTTGGCACGTTTCGAACGTGCGATAATGTAAATATCATAATCGGTCTTATCGATCCTAAGATCGCTGAGTAAGAGTTTAGGTTATAATTACAAAAACCGGCCAAGTGCGAGTCGGACTCGCGCACCGAGGGTTCCGTATCATTATCTATAAATATCTATAAACCAGTGTAAGCAGAGCCCTGCTCCAAAGCAAAAAGTACGCAGTGTGGGGTCACTTTATATTGGTCACTGATATATACAGACACACATACATATTTACGGTTTTCGCAATTATTCCTTAATCTGTGCCACAGTGTATATATAAGCTAAAGCAGTAGGGAAGATAGGCCTACTTTTTGAAATAAGTACCTACGCTCCAATAAAGCGTTAGGGTTGTCGATTTAATTTTTGTTAAATTGAATAGTTTTTTTTAACCAAGGTTTGCCCTACCTATAGGTATTTGACAAGTTATCCTTCAAGTGTAGTTTTCTATAATATATTAGTACTTATACTATAGATGCAAAATGATAACAATGAAAGTCCGTAGAATTTTTTTTCACCAAAAACACAGTCTATAATATACGGCAACTACTTACTTATCATCTAAACAGCCAAACGTTTAATTTAACAGAAAAAGCATTTGTCGGAGAAGTGACATCTGACATTTCTCGTTATAAAAATAATATATACATTTTATTTCATAATAATATAGTATCATTCTTACCTTTCAACATCAGCAGGGAGATTAAAAAACGAAAGCTCCGGTTTTGAAGAAGCCGAGTTCAAGCAGCCGTACACTGCGCAATACGCTCTTGGCATGTTTAAAACGAACACGGCCGCTCGTCTCAATGCGCCACTCGCGACTGACGGCACCGCGAGATCCGCTTAGGGGCCGTGTAAAAACGCGTGTCTATGTGTGCGTTCGTTTCGACCGATTTGTTCGTAGATTCCCTACTGCTTGTGCTTATATGTACTGTGTCTGTGCTATAAGACTTATACCTTCATACCAAATTTCAAGATTCTGCGTTCACGGCAAGTACCCTGTAGGTTTTGATTCCCTTGAGAGTTGCGGAAATTTGCGGCATAAACGGCTGTATCTTTTGATTGCGTTGGCTTAGAAGTTTGATTTTTTGGCACTGACCTGAGTATTTGATATAAATTTCAGCTTTCAACCTCCACGCGTTCCTGAGAAAAAGGGTCTTGACAGACGGACGGACTGACGGACTGACGGACTGACGGACGGACGGACGGACGGACGGACAGACAACAAAGTGATCCTATAAAGGGTTCCATTTTTTCCTTTTGAGGTACGGAACCCTAAAAACGGATAACTCACGTATAAAAGCCGAGTAATGCTAGGGAGTATGCCCGGTAGGGGCAGACATTTGTTTAATGAATATGAATGTTTGTGCCCGAGTCTGGATGTTGTATGTATTTAAGTATGTATTTATCTACATTATATTATGTATGTTTATATTGCCTGGTACCCATAGCACAAGCTCTGCTTAGTTTGGGACTGGGTCAATTGGTGTTATTTGTCCCATGATATTTATTTATTTATTTTATTTAATTATCGACATGCCTACATGTCTATGTGTATGACATGTCGAGCATTAGGTAGGTACTCTGCTTTTATACGTGAGTTATCCGTTTTTGTTATTAAATAAGTAATTTTTAAGACTTTAAGTTAATATAAGAAATATCGCCGTATTCACACATTGTAAAGAGCTTTGAAAAAACCGGCCAAGTGCGAGTCGGACACGCGCACGTAGGGTTCCGTACCAGAAAAAAGCTTTAACCTCCTTGCTACTACACGGTTCATGAGATATAGCAAAAAACGACAACAACTACTCTGTTGTATGGGAGCCCCCCTTAATTAACATAAGTAGTAAGGTAGTTATATATTATAAGTAGATAAAATGCTCACAATCCGAGACTAATAATTATTAATAATTATTATTATTTTGATTTTAGTATTTGTTGTTGTAGCCACAATAAAAATACATAATCTGTGCAAATTTCAACTGTCTAGCTATTACGGTTCTTGAGATCTAGCTCAGCGAGTGGTAGCCATGAACGGGGCTAAAATATCACGTTTTTTGTATGGGAGCCCCCTTAATTATTATTATTATTTTGTTTTTAGTATTTGTTGTTATAGCGGCAACAGAAATACATAATCTGTGAAAATTTCAACTGTCTAGCTATTACGGTTCTTGAGATACAGCCTGGTGACAGACGGTGACGGACGGACGGACAGCAAAGTCTTAGTAATGGGGTCCCGTTTTTACCCTTTGGGTACGGAACCCTAACAAGGACAAAAATACAAAGTCTACCAAAAAAATATTATGCAAAAAACGAGTTTGTTACAGTTATTTTCCTTAGTTTGGTTTATCCTCAACTTCTCCTCAACCTACATAATTGTTAATCATTTTCGTGATTATTAGACTCTTAAATACTCCATTACTAAGCGTGCGACCAAACCGCCGCGTAAACGCAGTGACGTGTCGTATGCGTCACGTTATCTCACCGTTTCTTCATACATTTTGTTGCGATTCCGTAACGTCACCGTTTTTAAGCGGCGGTGTGGTCGCACATACATACATACATAAGTCACATCTTTATCCCTTACGGGGTAGACAGAGTCCAAGGTAACAAGACCTAAAGACCACGTTAAGCATGATTGTGGGCGTATGGATGGAAAGGGGAAACAAAATAGTGATCCAAATCGCCTATAAAACATGATTCCTAAGATTTTCGCCCATTCCCTCGGCTTTTACCATCTGCGCGGGAAGAGAAGCGACTGGTACTACTCTATGTTTTTTCTTTGCTCCCAGACCAGCAATCAAGTAGCAAATCTATCCATGCTAATATTATGCAAACGTGTCTGTGTTACTTCTGCCGCTAAACCGATTTACTTAGTTCGAATTTGGTACAAAGATAGTTTATTGAAACTATACATAGTTCCCCAGGATAGCGATAAACGAATTCCGCGCAGACGGAGTCGCGAGAAACACCTAGCTATGTATAAGTTTGCGCACCACTGACTTCTGACTCATATAGTACTTGGTATGTATACGTAAGTCACGTATGTTGTTTGTATGGGGGTATGCTTGGAAAATACGCTTCATTAATCTATTAACAAATCAGAACCATGGTCATGAGTTTTAAAGTTGCATAACAAAATGATAGGAAATTATGCGTGGTCATACATTACAGTGAGTGAGCAATCAATAATCCGTTTTCCTGTACAATTTGTATGCGAAAACCATAGATATATATATTACTTCGTAAAGATAGGCCCTACGCCATCTTACACTCACGAGTAATTTGTCCAATGTGGTGGTCCTAAAAGATCACCGTGTCTTAGTCTGCGACAGGACGCCCTATCGTTCAGCTGTCAGGAGTGTGTCAGAGAAAATGTCCAATTGCGCAGTAAGCGAATTGTTCGAACATTGGCGTATCTTGACTTTTGATGAAAACGTAGATACCTATCCCTTCCACCAGCCCTCCGTAGTTCTTTTTACTTGCGTTGACTTGTGTAGTGTGTCACCTAGAGGCACAGACAAAACAATATAGAAGGTAACCCTGATTTTGCAAGTAGGTATAATATACCTACTTGAAAAATCAGGGTTACCTTCTCTAATGATTTTGTTACCCCATATTAAAAACTTCAACGACCTGACGGTTCTGGCTGAAAATCAGTGCTGCAGGTGTCTAACACCTCAGCGTAATGCTGAGCCAGCGACCGTTTCACTTTTGCGAAGACACACACAACGCTGATGATCTAATTTTCATGTCTGTGTTTTTTTTGATGTTTCGTTTCTATAAAATTGTGTGTATGCTCTTATTTTTGTGTGTCTTGCAAAATGTATCAATGTCTTCTTTCTTTCTTTCTAATTTCTGTGCTTTTTCAGCCGAAAGGCAGTCAGCTCAACATTGCTGTGGTACTATTAACAGTTCTCTTGCTACGTACGGTTTTAAGTATCTTAAGAGTTTCTAAGTATCTTGCTGCGGCCACGGGCTTCTTTTGACTTCGATTTTGAGAAAGCGTATCTACCACATACATTACTCACCTTACTAAGTTTGTACCAAAATTGGACAAAAGGTACGTGACTCACATTCTAATAACGACGCCTCTGACACATTGTGACGAAGACCTTTAGACGCCGCGTATTATTTACGTACATAACGGCAAGGTGCAAAATACAGAAAACAAATGCGTCATATAAAATGAGTGTGCGATGGACAATGCGTGGGGAAACGACCTAGAAATGTGACTAAAATACTAAATTTTAGTCACCACTGCACTAGCGCAAGAGCGCGCTAGAGCTGTGTCGTGCGCGAGATAGACTATACGTCCTTTTCTTACTGTTCGTTCTACACTGACGAGCAAAAAAAACGGGTCACTTCCCATACTAAGTTGTATGAAAAGTGACTCGCTATTTTGATCGTCAGTATATATGAGACGAGTTCTATCTCGCGTGCGACACAGCTTTCGCGCGCTCTCGTGGCTAGCTGTACTGCTAAAAAAAAGAGTAGTGTGCTGTCTAATATATATTTTAAATCTTTTTAATTTTAAAGGGCGAAGGAAAATACACTCATAAATTCATTATTAATCACGTCTTTATCCCTTGGGCATGGGGTGGACAGAGTTAGGAGGTTGCTAGTCGCCTAATATAGCATGATTCCTAAGAATTTTGAAAATCCCAAATTCCCTTCCCTTTCCTTCATCGAAAGCCTATGCGGCACATGCCAAACATTCACTGCATAATGGACATTGTATCGATTTGTCTACTTTGTTCTTTGTTTTTGTATTGTTTTGTACTGATTTGTGGTGTTCAATAAAGAGTATTATTGTATTTTATTCTATTATATTGTTGTACTAAGCATATTGATACTAAAGAAGGTGCCGTAATTTAAACTAGGTCTTCTTGAAAGTAGCTACTAAGATAAAAACAAGTACCTAAACACGTTGGTATAGAAATAATTATTAACATGGCTCAATTTTATTAATGCGTCGTAATGATATTTTCAATTAATGTCACATTAGCTAACGGACAGGGTTTTTTGGGATTTGTGTTAACATTTTATAATTTACTAGTGATTGGCCGCGACTCTGTCTGCGCAATTCGCTCAGCTCAGCTCTTTTCCAAAGTGATGTAAAGCATTTTTGGCAAAAAAATAATATTTTTTAATTTACGGTTTGATTAGGTAGGTACGGTCGCCCAAATAAGAGGTAGTACCTACCACTTTTCATCCAACTTCCTATCAAATGAAAATGTCGCTAAAGTCGAACTTTCAAGTTGACAGCCTGTCTTATCGACGTCATAATATTGTGACGTGCAAAGGAATTTTTACCTTAGGGTGGTAGACCACATATTTGGCTGATGGTACTCGATATACGCTTGGGGTCTTTAATTTTTTTTTAATTTAATGTTATGCACTTATTTGTTCATTGAAACTACGATTTTAGTTCTATTGTTTGTAGATTACTTAGTGTACCTACTCGCTCATCTTCAACTGTGACACACCTAGTCTCGATTTCTTTTGTCTCAAACCTCCTACATCATTGGCATGGGTATGGATTGCCCCACGCAGTTAGGCAAGCCTAAACCCGTCAAGATGGCCGAGTGAGGAAACCTCTTGGTCTATTTGTAAGTACACTGAATCGAATGGCATTCAATTAGTCTTTACTAATATTGCGTTACTCGTTCGTGTGTCAACACACGGTTTAACTTGGATCCTAAGAGCTTTAACAGAGCGTTAACTGTTAAGCCAGGTACTAAACGAAATTTCAAAAGCAGTCCGATTAAGGGGTAGGCAGAGACTACTTTGGTCCACTTGCTACGATCCTGACATACCTCTTTCGCTTCATCCACGTATCGATCTCTTCATACATGCTCGTCGGTTTCGGGTACTCTTGACCTGAAATTTTTCCAAAACGTCCCCAATTTCCAAACATCCAAAACAAAACCAATTCTGGTAAGTCAAGTTCATTAAAGTGTTTATTATAACGGTATTTCACGTGCAATTCCGTGAAAAAGCATACCCACCTTACGTTAAGGTAGTTAAATTACAAATTAAACAATAGTATCACATTCCTAGATTAGAGGTAGGTACGTCAGGATCGTAGCAAGTGGAAAAAAGTTTTCTCTGCCTACCCCTGTGGGAAAGAGGCGTGACGGTATGTATGTATGTCGTATTACACTCCTACTCTATTTTTCATGGCCTCACGTATCACACTTTATCGTACGACATAGAAAAAACGGACGTTTTTCTGTAAGAAGTCTGTAACTTTTTTATGAATACATACATATATACATAAATCACGTATTTATCCATCACGGGGCAGACAGAGCAAGGTATTACGAGCTAAACACGTTCAGCATGATCCTGGGCGTATAAATGGAAAGAGTTGCTAGCCATATATTATAGCTTATAACATGATTGCTAAGATTTTTTCTTATTCCCTTAACCTGCGCGGGAAGAGAAGCAACCTGGTACATTCTATGTTTTTCTTTACTCCCAGACCAGCATGGAAAAAGGAAATGAAGGAAATTAATAATGTCTTAGTTCAAGGATTCTGCGATTTAAAAACGTTTTCCTTGTGACCTTTGTTTTATTTTAAGGATGTTGTGTATTCTTAGAGCCGTTTTACCGTTGCATATTTTAAGAAAAAAACCCACTAAATACGTGTCGTGGTCACGCATTGATAATTCTATATTCCCACGTGTTTTTTCACCAGATTTTATTTCTCTTGCAATGTACTTATTTTCTGTCGTTTCGTTTAACATAAACCTTAATCAAACTACTATGTGTTTGACAAGTTAATTATAGATAAACGTTTTCTGAATTGGCAGGTGCCAAACACATCACGAATTCACGATATGCTATTATAACTCAAAGTTTTACACGAAGTGTTTCTCAAAAGTCAAGATCAAAGGTGTCGCAAGATATTTATGCACGAAGCGATGCATTTTAAGAGGTTGTTAAACTCATGTGTTGTATAGAGTGTGTACATTTCATACAGGCAAATTTTTTGTCCAGATGTAACTTTTATTATTATACTAGCGACCCGCCCCGGCTTCGCACGGTATATTATGCATGTATTATACATACAAACCTTCCTCTTGATTCACTCTATCTATTAAAAAAAAACTGCATCAAATTCCGTTGCGTTGTTTTAAAGATTTAAGTATATAAAGGGACCTAGGGAAGGGACAGAGAAAGCGACTTTGTTTTATACTATGTAGTGATATAAACGAAATAAAATATCTCGTAGACAAACATCTAACTCTAGCTTTATTAATAAGTAACCAATTAATCGATTGACATTTTACAAAGACCCTATTGTATTACAACGTTAACTCCGTTATCGATGTCTTACAATATATTAACATACATGACAGTTAATAATTGCAATTCATTTTTAACATAACACTTAGGTCATCGAGCTAAGAGTAAGTTAAAAAAACAGTAAAAAATAACAGTGTCTTAAAAATGTTCCGGAATAATTCAGCAGGTTGATATATTTTATATTTATAACTAGCGACCCGCCCCGGCTTCGCACGGTATATTATGCATGTATTATACATATAAACCTTCCTATTGATTCACTCTATCTATTAAAAAAAACCGCGTCAAAATCCGTTGCGTAGTTTTAAAGATTTAAGCATACATAGGAACATAGGGACATGGGGACAGAGAAAGCGACTTTGTTTTATACTATGTAGTGATAGTGGTGATGTAGAAACTATCTATAGCAGCATTCTTGCTTCCATTAAAACCGCTTCGTTAAAGATAATGGACACTTAAATGCTCCAGTTACTATGATGGACGTAGGTCACGTAGGTAATTGTAGCTTTAGTACTTAGTGTTGATGATGACAGATCATCATTCATGTAAATTGCTTTAAGTACTTACCTAATTGGATACTATTTGTAAACTTGTTGCGAATTACTTCAGTACCACGCAACGGACGATGTTTTTTTCTAGCGCAATGTATAACTATAAACCGACCGCTTAGCTGAGTCCTCGACCGCGCGGCACAGGGGCGCGGGGTAGGACGACAAAGGGGACCGAGAGCGGTGCCGTAGTACGCCTGCCGCCCGCACCTCTCTCGGTCCCCTTTGTCGTCCTACCCCGCGCCCCTGTACCGCGCGGGCGAGGACTCAGTTAAGCGGTCGGTCTATTTATATAGTCGTGACTATATGTATAAAGGTGTATAGATGTTTTTGACGTCTTGGTAATGTATGTACATATATTTATGCCCTTGACTGTAAATACTTAATGTAGACGAGACTCATAATCTTTTTGTTTTTGATACAATGACTTCGGTAATGAACATGCAACTATTTCTATTTATGGACAGGAAACGGATTTTTTTCCATTTAAGGTTATGTTATGACATAACATGCATAATAGCTGCAATTATCATCAAGATCATCTCACCGCCGTTAGTATTACGTTTAAACATTGGAATTTTATAAAAACTTCCTATAAAGATCAATAATAAATAATACTACTTATAAAGAAAAATCATGAAGTTTTAAAAATGGTGTTAAAGATATTTCGAAGAGGCTAATAGACGCTACGGGTGACCGCAGAGCTGGCAGCTTCCTTGGACAGCGTATTTAGTATCGCTGGCCAAAGGGGGGATGCTGCCAGCGTCTGTGGTACTAAGCAATCGGGGGCCCCCTCTTTTAATTATTATATTTTAAAATAAGTTTTAGTTTAGTTTTTATTCAAAAATAAAACTTAGAAATGAAAAAAAAAATTAAAATGTTTTCGAAGGGAACATTTTCAAGTCAGTCGTCTACCGGATATAAATCAATCTTTTTGAACTATACCTACATAGAAACACGTATTTTGTATCTTGCGACACAAAGTTTTTGTTCAATCCTGAGACCTCAATTTTTTTTCTCCTAAATGACAGATGAAAAAAGAATAAATAAAGTAAAAAAAATGCTATGCATCTCGATAGCCAGTGAAAGTTATGTGCATAAGTAAAAAAGTTTTTGTCAAACAGTGAATCGGTACAGTCACGTTCTCAAATTTGAGACCCAATTAAGGTTTTAAACTGTCACCTTGTATGACAATTTAAAGGATTATTTTGCGAAACGGGTCCTAAACTTGTCCTAAATTAAAAAACGTGACCGTAAAACACTCCGCTAAGTTTCTAAATAGCTAGAGATATTAGGAGTAATTCATAAACCAGTTCTACTGTTCTCTAATATTTGTGGTATGATAAATACAATAAAGTCATTCACAGTAAAGGTGATTGGCCTAAAACCATTAATACTTGTATCTGTTCAGGAGAATGATTAATAATAAACAAATACTTTTAACATTCAATTTATTTTGAAGATCGTAAATATTCGCACTTTTAAAGTTGACAAGTAATTAATGACTTTAGATATCAAAAATACTCGTTAGCACAAAGTTTCTTAAAGTTATACATACATACATAAATCACGTTTTTATCCCTTACGGGATAGACAGGGCCCAAGGTAACAAAACCCTAAGGCCACGTTTAGCATGACTGTTTTAAAATTATTTGCTATCGTAAATTTGAATTAAATTTTTTGTCGCCATACACTTTGAAAATCAACTAATGTATGGAACTATTTAATTTCAAACAAATTCCAAAAAAGAATTACTTGAGTGTTCAGCCAAATAGACCAAACCACCTACTGAAGACAAGTAACCCAGATAAATTTCAAGACATATTTAGTTTTTATAATTCACACTTCGAAGATTTTTAAATATTTCAACGTCAGTCTTATTTTTAGCATAATGCTAATTTTGGCCAATTAACACATGCATCCGTTAATTTAAATGACCCATCGTAACTGTGCGAGGCACTAAAGTCGAATCCCAATTGGTCAGATATTTCAATTACGAATTCTAATTAAGAATATTTTTCCACAGCACAACACAGTGTTTTGTAAACACCATAACGTATAATTTTAACTTAACACAAACAATGCTTCTGGTTTTAAATCACACAACAGACGGATCACTATACACACCAGCAAATAGAATAACGTTAGATTTCCTATGGGTTATCATAAAAACGAATTCCTTATTCGCCTCGAAGCGCTGTGACAGAAATCTATTCTCCAGTCCTACTACCGTAGCTGCGGCGGCAACTGTTCCTTCTTCTGTCACTTCTATTTCAACATTCTGAATGGCTTTTGACACAAACAAAGGACTGTCAGAAATACCTGGCAGTTGTGCTTTCTCACTGTCAAAGATGGTATGAATACCCGTGTATTGTAATGGAGGTATCAAATCAATTTTAGATGACACTTTGAAGCGAGGAATGAAAATGTCTATCTGTGGGAGCTCGTCGTCCCTTTTAAAATCTGTCATCCAGTCTAAAGGTGACATAGCTAAGTTGTTCAGCAATCTCTTCAAAGGCATGCCTTCAAATGGAAGTAGGATCAGCATCGAAAACTCTTCATTTTTCCCGTACGTCATTTCGAGTATTTGCGCTCCTAACACGTTCGAATCGCCGAAATTATGGGCTGCTTTATGGTACATCATGTTGACACGTCCTAAACTCTTCCCTTGTTGATTGTAGAAATCGTCTTCCTTTGTGTCTGTTGGGTCGAACGGATGGGTCCAGTTGGCTTTGAAAAAAAGTGCATCAACTATTAGTAACCTTAGATCTTGAAGAACATCCTCTTTGATTGCATTCCTTATTCTCCCTTCAGTGGCAACACATATGTAGTAGTTAATATCATCAGCAAGTTGTGTTGTGTTACTGGTATCAACTGAGTACACTGAAGTCCTATACATGTTCGCCGCTTGACAGAACTCCTGGTGTATCTCCAACGAGCACTCAGGGAACATCGCAGCTTGCTTATGCACAATCAGATCAGGATCGTTGCTCCTCAAAATCCCTTCCGCAGCTAGATGTAAGCCTTGCGTTTCTCTCAAATCTCTTGGCAATTGGAGTTCTCTCATCAGTTCGTGGAAAGTGTCTCCGGCGGATCCCTCGGCTAGTAACGAGAAGATGCTCCATACTGATAGAGGGGATACGGCGAAGTTCTGTCGTCCGAAGTTTTCTTGGAAAGCGTAGGTGTTGTCTAGTAACCGTAGAGCGAATTGGTTGATGGGAGTGAAGTCTACGCGTGCGTTGTCAAGCGGAGCGGTCAGAGCGAGGCTCAAGCACGCGGACAGTATGACCTTCCACATCGCACAACCTGGTAATCCGGTGCTTACTGACACACTGTTAGGACAACGCGATTCAATCAGTTTCGATTCGTTTCTCACGTGCGTTGCCCACAATGAGTATCGTTTAAGTGGTTGGGAAACGCAGCGTGTGTGATTTAAGTGTAGACTTTTTTATAGAGTGATGCTGGAGGCATTTGCGGCGCTCGTTTCGAAATTCTAGTGATACAAAAGGTATTTTAGTGCGTTTGTTATCGATTGGCGACGTCATGTGTTAAAATGTGAACGTCAGAGGCCCCTATTGGTTTTTTAATCAATAGCGTCAATATACCCGCGTCCTCTCTAGCTAGGTACTGCATGAAGGACTGTGTTTATTTTGTCACTTGTTCGACAATTTGTTAGGTATTTTTAAGCTGAAAAATATTATACATTTCTTTTCAGGTACAATATAATACGAATATTCTTTATTGTACATCATAAATTAATAAAAAATCTATTCTGTGAATACCTAATCTTATCACTTGTTCAAAGGTTAACTGGAAATTATTTATTTTATCCTGGCAATTTTCCCGACTTAAAAGTTGATTGGTAAGTAAATTTAATAATCATTATCAATTAAATTTAAATTAATTAAACTTAAGTACCTACTTAAGTAGATCCTAAAAGTGAGAAATTCCAAAAATTATTGAAAGAGTGATGAAATTAAATTAATTTAATTTCACAGTACCTAATAATTATTAAGTACTTATGTACTTATTTTTAACAGAAAGCGACCAAAAATATACTAAGCACATCTACATAATATCCCTTTCGGAGTAGACAGAGTAAGCTAACAAGACCTAAAGGCCACGTATAGCATGATTGTGGGCGTATAGGTGGAAAGTAGGAGAATCAAAATAGTGATGGGTTGCTAGCCTGTTGCGGGAAGAGAAGCAAATTGGACATTCTACGATTTTTCTTTGCTTCCAGACCAGCATAGAAGGACTTTACCTGTACTTAGTGTTACAGTTACAATTTTTAAGCGGAAGTCTGTATCTAGCACATAGGGCCAGAAAGAGACTTCCGCTTCATCCGCTTGTAAATAGTAACTTAATTGTAGCTTCATAAAATAGGGCCCTGATTGGTTTCTTCTGTAACTTGGTTTTCTCATCCTTACAATACGCTTAAGAATATCTCACAATGTTACAGTACGTATCCTGCAGCAAAAACTTTGTTTTTACATTTTTTTATCGAGCTGTTGTATGTAATTTGCGTTATATCGCTATTATGTGGTCAGTATCATTTTAGAGTTCCTTATTAAAGGTGCCCAACGTTACTCTTAAATACAGGGTCTCTTATAAGCTTACTAGCTTCTGCCCGCGACTTCGTCCGCGTAGAATTAGCAATTGACATGTTTATCGCTATCCCGCGGGAACTATACAATTTTCCGGGATAAAAAGTAGCCTATGATTTAATCTAGGGTACCAGCCATCTTCGTACCAAATTTTGTCGAAATCCGTCCAGTCGTTTTAGCGTGAAGAAGGAACAAACATACACTCACTCACTCACATCGTCACATCGTCACAAACTTTCGCATTTATAATATTAGTAGGAGTAGGATAACAGAACTGTTCCGGAAATTTTCCGCAGGTAGTTCGGCTAGACTTAACAGCCATATAAATGTTTTCCAGGATTTTTGAGTAATAGTTGACAAATCTTACTAAATTATAAATGCGAAAGTTTGTGAGGATGGATGTTTGTTACTCTTTCACGCAAGAACGGCTTAACGGATCTGGATGAAATTTGGAACAGAGATAGATTGTGGCCTGGAATAACACATAGACCACTTTTTTGGTTACGTAGTTCCCGCGGGATAGCGATAAATGAATTCTTTGCAGATGAAGTCGCGGGCAACAGCTACATAGTACGTAAAACATACATACCACGTTGGGATACGATGATAGGTACATGTCACGATGATATTATATCACTTCTATATCCCTTACGAGGTAGACAGAGCCTATGGTATCAAGACCTAAAGGTCACGTTTAACATAGTTGTGTTTGTGTACTAATGAATTAAGTAAAAAAATATTTTTTTTTGGTACAGCGACACGGAACTTCGTTCACGTGTTCGACTCGCGCTTGACTATATTTCAGTTCGGTCACGTAGCTAATTCCTGTTTTTGTATGAATTTAAGATTATAATTGGCTTGACTGCCTTGCGGAACGTAATAAAAAAAATATCGCATCAAGTGGTGATATCACGTTACCTATCACAATGTAAGTACGTTTGTAATAAAATTTATATTTTTAGGACATCCTGTTGTTTTCGTACTTACACATTTTACTCGCGACGTTAAGAGTATAGGGTGCGCTTTCATAGAAGCATTTTTTTACAAGTTATTATTATTACAAGCTTTGTAATTAACAGCCTTATTCATAAAAAAACCTTAATTGAGGTTTGATCAGTCGATTAGTTAACAGATTGATTAAGCTTATTTGACAGTTGTTAAAAAGTATGATTTATAAACGCTTGCTAGCAGTCTGTTAGCTAATGAGCTGTTGATGAATGGATTAGACGCGTTATGTTGTCACCTTGACAAATCATAGACCAAAAATGGCCTTTTAGTGAATTAAAAAAAAAAATTGACAGCAGTGGCAGCGAATTAGCGGGAAACCAGCGAATTAACACGATAGACTAGGCAGTGTGGATCTAGTTTCCTTTACCTTTTCCGGAGGGAATAAAAACTTAAAACAAAAAAACTGTCTTGCGTATGGTTTTGTTCTTGCCAAAATCAGCTGTTCACATGTGTGGCGGCCATTTTGTGAGTTAGCAGAGAGATAAAGTAGGGTCTACGGCCCGCTAACTTTCGGAAGACTTAACAGAGCTTTGATGGACTGATTAGCGCTAATTGACGTTTATGAATCATGTTTTTTTGCATCGGTCCTATAGCGAGCTTATAGCGAGCCTCTAACTTTTTATGAATAAGGCTGTAAGTGTGTAAGTATGTTTGTCCGGGTGGAATTTAAATTTCCAAACGATTAGAACACATAGAAAAGCCTGAAAAGTGAAACTATGGCCGGGAATCGAACCCGGATCCTCATCATTCCGTGATGCGTGCTATACCGCTACACCACCCATAGCAGGTGAGTGATCCTTCGAATTTTTCTAACTGTTACTAGCGACTCAATTTTGAAGCAGGTAATATCTTCATCCGATTGAGCTGAAACTTTGCATACTTGTGTAAGTCGGATAACAATACAATAATGTCGTAGTAGAATTCTGGTGGTCCAGCCAGGACCGTCTCCGCAGGAGGGAACTCTTCAACAGTTGGTCCGATTGACTTGAAATTTATTTGGTTCACATTATGTAGGACGGATGACAATGCAAGTACAGTCAGAAAAAAAAAGCTTGTATCTAAACTGTTTTTTTAGGCACTTAAGTAAAGTTATTTTTTCTCAAGGAAGGCAAATGAACTAGTGGGTTAGGTACTTAATGTTAAGAATCACCACCACTAAACACCCGCAACACTAGAGGATTACTAAAGCGATGCCAACCTTCAGGGCAAAGATATAATACCTCATACCAGTTATTTACTCATACCAGGTATTTCGACGGCTGTCTTCCCACGCCGTACCACAACAGAGCAAGCGATGCTGCTTGGCGGCAGGATTAGTGAGTAAAACTAGACCAACCACCTGAAGTAGGTACCTAAGTATTCCGAATTTAAAAACAGTGTAGGTAAGTACTTAGTATTCTTTAGGGTTCTGTTCTGTAATCATAGGGTAAAAACGGGAACCTTACTAAAGACTCCACTGTCCGTCTGTCTGTCTGTCACCAGGCTGTATCTCAAGAACCGTGATAGCTAGACAGTGGAAATTTTCAGATTATGTAAGCAGGTATATCTGTTTTCGCTTTAATAAAAAAATGCTAAAAAGCTACCTACTTATTTTAGTTTTTCTGTCTATGTAAATATTTAATCAATATAAAATGTCCTCAAATAGTCTACATTTTGTTTGGGAAGAATGGCTCGGCTAACACTGAATTTTATATTTACGTGCCGAATTTGTACGGAATACTCGGTGCATGAGTCCGACTCGAACTTGGCCGGTTTTTTTGTCCTGCATGATTTATGTCATCCTATTAGCAATTGACACAAATGGGTGACAATACGGGCTGTTTTGCATACAGTAATATATGACACTGCCTACCTAGCATTATGAAGTAACATTATGTAGGTATGACTGTAACATAAATACTAAGTTGCTTATGAATGTCTAAAGTTTAATGAACCTTCACGTCATATAAATATGGTGACGTGTTACGACTTACGATCGTCATTTTCATTATTAAAGTTTTATTCGTTTATTTTTGAACACCCCGTTCATTCCAAACGATGTTATGGTAAAGTATGTTTCGTCTTCTGCCAAAATTGAGTAAGGTACTTTCTTATAAATTTAATAGGTACCATCAGCCAAATATCATGTGGTCTACCACCCTAAGGTTAAAATTCCTCTGCACGTCACAATATATAACATCGATAAGACAGGCTGTCAACTTGAAAGTTCGACTTTAGCGACTTTTCATTTGATAGGAAGTTGGATGAAAAGTGGTAGACCACTTATTTGGGCGACCGTACTTATTTAAGATCAAATTAGTACGAAGTATAGCCCAAGCCCTCTCATTCTGAGAGGAAGCCTGAGGCCTTACCATGACGTCCTAATTCCGACTCAGTTCAAGTTTTAGCTGTCACTTTTAGTATGAATCTGACTTCGAGAAAACCTAAACTGAATTGCATCAAGACGTCACATGGTAAGGCCCCTGTTCTCAAAAGAGAGACGTACTCGTATATACTATATAGGCTGGAGATGATGATGAAGTAAAAAAAAACTACAATGTTATTTTTTGCCATACAAATTGATACGCCATCTATCGAACCACGTAAGAACTTTTTCGCATAACACCGTAGCAACTAGCTGACGTCTTTTAACAGAAGTTATTAAACAAACAGCTAGATGGCGCTTTATGTGCTAAACAGTACTTTTGTCTTATTCCGTGGCAGCACTGCGCTTAACCCCTTATTCATAAACGGTCTATAGGCTTTAACTGCTAACTTAGCAATCGTTTGTCTTTATCTGTCACTTTGACATTTACCTTTCACAGATAAGGACAAACGATTGCTAAGTTAGCAGAAGCCTATAGAGCGTAAAAAAATACATATAAAAAAATGGGGTTAATTTTTTTTTTATATTATCAATAGGAATGGTAATATTAACTGTAATCATTCCTATAGAAAAAAAAAAATACTCCATTTTTAAAAAAAATTTTTTTTAGCTTCTGTAGCTACACTCGGTTTCAATAAGGAAATTAAGGAAGGGTTGTATGTGACATTAACATTGACAAATCTAGAGGTGAGGCTTCTTTGTGACACCTTTCACATAAAACGATTATCGATTATATCTTAGAACTAATAACAATCGATTCCATAAAAATAACGTTTGCATAATAATTTATTACATAGGTAAATGCTATTTCGATATAATGATACTCAAGTCAATCTCTTAAGATGTAATAATTATAATTCCTATATTATGCTTTTTGCCAAGTTGTGTTATTTCAACAAAATAGTATAAAATAATATTTAACTTCATAATGTAATTGAAGTTCTAAGGAATCTATTTACTACCAATAAAATCGATTGGTATTGTGTGGTGAGTGTGAAAGAATGTGAAATACTCATTTCATATTTTTGTAGGTTGTCTGGATTTTCGATTGTACGCGATTTTAACCGATTACCCAATTATACATAGTCACCTCTCTAGTTTTAATGACTATAGAACGTAACCTAGAAACGTCTCGTCAATAATGACATATATTGAAAATTATGTAAACGCAAAAAAACATCGCCGTGATTCTTTTTAGAACGTTATTAATATACAGTACCAAGTATTGGTTTATTTCTAAGTAATTCAATTTAGTATTTATTTTGCTGTCAGAACCTCAGAACTTTCGTGAACGCTAACAGTTACATTCTATGGATCTGTCACACAACCCTTCCTTATTGAAACAGACCGTGGTTATGGTTATATACCCCAGTGGAATATTGTGTCTGATACACCCTGTACAAACAGATCACGTACTTATAGATAGAGCAATATAGATATTATGGATCCCTAACGGGGTAGACAGAGCCTAAGGTAACAAGACCTAAAGATCACAAAGCATGGTTGTTGGGGCGTAAAGGCGGAAAGGGGAATCAAAATAGTGATGAGAAAAAACATAGAATGTACCAGTTGCTCTTCCCATGCTTGGCAATACCATCGAGGGACGCCGACCGAATAGCCTATAGTGGTTAGTAACCCTGACTATGAGGCTAGAGTCCTGAGAGGAGCGAAGAATTTAAGCGCACGCAAAACATAAACAGTTTTATCCCCGAGGAGTATACTCTACTTTTCTCACCTTTTGCGAGACAATAAAAACCAAGGCAACTAGAAAAAGAATTTAATTAAAACAACAGTAAAACAGAATTAAAAGAAAAAAATATATTTGAGACATTGGTCCAGTTGTGTAATGATAAGTAATATTTTTTTCACACCACCTGCTCAACAATGGCTAATTATATATCATGTAAACCTTACTCAAAGTAACTCATTACAGCCCTTGGCTTTAGCCGGGTAGTAATATTGTACTGAATTTCATTATAACCCGCCGTTATAGTTCTTATTGTCATACACTTAAAGTCTAATTTCGTAAAAATCGCACGGCTCTGAAAATCGAGATGGCCATGCCACGGCAAGCGGCGGCGTTCGATTTTCAAACGAATGAAACAAATTTCAAATAAAACAAAAGCCGCGAGTGTTTGCTGGCGCTGTGATATAGTTAGGTACGCATTAGAACTCCTAAGATTTTCAAATAAAAATATTACAACTGGAATAATGTCTCAAATAATATTTTTTACTTTTAATTTTGTTTTACCTATAGTTGTTAAAATGAAATTCTTTCTCTAGTTGCCTTGGTTTTTATTGTCTCGCAAAAGGTGAGAAAAGTAGAGTATACTCCTCGGAGATAAAACTGTTTATGTCTTGGGTGCGCTTAAATTCATCGCTCCTCTCAGGACTCAATCTTAATTCCCTCGCTACGCTCAGGAATTAACTCATAACACCCTCGCTTCGCTCGGGAGTTAAATCTAGAGTCCTTCGCTGCGCTCAGGATTCAATATCGCGCCCGTGACATAATACAGTGCTTTATCCCCTCGGTGTACAATCTACTATATTTGGAATCTTAGCAGTTCTAATGCGTACCTAACTGTAATTACAGCGTCAGCAAAGGCTCGCGGCTTTTGTTTTATTTGAAATTTGTTTCGGTGGTGGTGGTCGTCGTCGTGCTGGTGGCATGGCCATCTCGATTTTCGGAGCCGTGCGATTTTTACGAAATTAGACTTTAAGTGTATAACAATAAGAACTAAGAGAAGTGAGATTCATATTACTAACCGGCGGGTTATAATGAAATTCAGTACAATATTATTACCCGGCTAGAGCCAAGGGCTCATGAGTTACTTTGAGTAAGGTTTACATGCTATATAATTAGCCATTGTCGAGCAAGTGGTGTGAAAATATTATTATGTATGTTTATCCGTTGTAGCTTTTCTTAGTTTGGGATTGAGTCAACTGGTGTAATTTGTTCCATGACATTTATTTATTTATAGGAAACGGGCAAGTGTTGGGCCTGTGACAGTAATGTTTACTTTAAAGCGTAACTTCAGCAAGTAGTTTCCAACGGCTATAAATCGCGGCCATTTTGTAGTGTCAGCGCTTTGTTTCTGGTTTCTGTTTAATGAAGCGGAGTTATTATGGCGGCATAATTAATCGTGCGCTTCCACTTCCGCCGGCCATTTTGGGCGTGTTCCGGTGCTTCCGCTTGCGGTGAGTCTACGAAAATGAGATAGATAAACGAAGAAACAAAAAGTTGTGTGATGTAGTTGAGAGTTCTATTTCAGTTCGTCACATATTTATATGGTACGGTCGCCCAAATAAGTGGTCTACCACTTTTCTTCATCTTCTTTTTTTATTTGTGGCGTTACAAGTCGTTATAGCGACGACAACTTCGCCAATATCAGGGTAAAATTTTCATAAAATAAAATCTTGTGACAAAATGTCGGCAACGTTGTACGGTAACACGGTCAAAGACCCCCCTCCCCCCCTGTCGGGCTCTTAGCCAACGGTCAATGATATCCCTCAGATACTGCCAGGACTACCACTTTTCATCCAACTTCCTATCAAATCAAAATGTCGCTAAAGTCGAACTTTCAAGTTGACAGCCTGTCTTATCGACGTTATATATTGTGACGTGCAAAGGAATTTTAACCTTTGGGTGGTAGACCACATATTTGGCTGATGGTACTAGCTTCTGCCCCCGACTTCGTCTGCGTAGAATTATACATGTAAACCTTCCTCTTGAGTCACTCAATCTATTAAAAAAAAACCGCATCAAAATCCGTTGCGTAGTTTTAAAGATCTAAGAATACATAGGGACAGACAGACAGCGGAAAGCGATTTTGTTTTAGGTATTCTATGTAATAATGATGGAACGTGACGAAGAGGAAAAAAACATAGTAAAATCTGGGACACTAAGGTTTTTTCCTTATATGAGAATCAATAGAGTAAACGATTCTGAGTGAGAAAAACCCAAAACAGTTAAATCCTGGAAAAAATTATCATGTAGACTTTTTTTTGAAAAACGTTCTATTATGAACCAGACGTTTCCCGTAACTTCGTATGCGCAGAAGTAAAATTTATATCCCACAAGCAGCTTCTTTACATTTCAACCAATTTAAATAAATTTCTATAAATGAATGTTCGGACGAGACATTTGGCCGCCGATTAAAAATACTTCTTTTGGAAAAATCATTGTACTCTGTAAAAGAGTACAGTGAAATGAATTTTTCCTGACATTCAATGTTCATTTGTACTTTGTACCATATTGTTTTTCATTTTTATTTATTTTTAATGTGTGACATTTTATCGCATTTTATTTTTTATTTTGTAATCACTGACATTTAATTTGACATTTATTTTTTGATTGTAATTATTATTGGATTTCTGATTTCTATTTTTTATTTTTTATTTTATTTACAATTCACGATCTTTTTGTGTCTTTCTTATGTTTTGACATAAAAATATAATGTAATTTACAAATCGAAATAAATGAATCTAATCTAATCTAATCTATACGATATTGAAAACTAGAGCACATGGAAAAATCCGAAAAGTAAGGCTATGGTCACACCATCAGACCCGGATCCTCATCAGCTTGTGGTGCGTGCTTTTACCCTTACACCACTCATAGCAGGTAAGTATCCCCTTATCCATAAACGCTGTATAGCCTTCTGCTTAGCAATCGTTTGTCCTTATCTGTCACTTTGACATTTACCTTTCACAGATAAGGACAAATGGTTGCCAAGTTAGCAGAAGCCTGTAGATCGTTTATGAATAAAGGGGCAATCTTTAATATAATTTCTGACTTATAAAATCAATTAATCTTATAGTTCTAGCGAAATAAATAATTTCATTTCATTTCTAACAAATTATGGATTTTTCTTGTTAATCTGAAATTTATTATTATTATTGTTGGTACGGGTTTCCGATCACGGGCCCATGGGGACCCGGTCATTTGAAAGGCATTCATGGGGCCGAGGCCAACATGACCATGGCCTTTGGTACCATATAATATAAACATGAGATGGGCGCAACTATGGAGGTCTATCCCCTAATACACCATGAAGATGTGCTAGCGGACAGTCCTCCACAGTTGCCAAACTATTGCCTGGTAGGGACCGACATGGAATGGGCTATGGGGTTGGGGTGCTGTGGGCAGGATTACTGGGCTATGGAGTGAGATAGACGGACACCTACCATTTCAATATCTCAACAAATTGAAGCTTGGTAGGCGGTGACTCGCCGCCCACTAAATGGGCCCCTCAAACTGCCGCCCGCTCGAGGCAGCGAGGTGGCAACATTGGTGTGCACGGCTAAGGATGGAGAGGTGTTCCTGGACTTTGAACAACCATCACTTGGTCCTTATACAGTCGCATCAGGTGCCAACTCGCCACTTACGCAAACACATCCAACCTTCGAGCATTTAGCTCTTGCGCTCCACTCTAGGCGGCCAACTAAGGCAAACTAGAGGCGGGGTGGGTGTGTAACTGTGTGTGAGTGTGTGTATAAGCGCATGTGTGTGTGTGTACCCCCGGAGGTCTCAGATTCGTGGTGTCGCTACGCACCAACAGCTCGCCACAAGCCGCCCTGCGATGACTGATTGCACTAGTGACACGACAACACCAGCGGGCGGTGGGGTCGTCACATCCCTACGCCTTTATTATTATTATTATTATTCGGTATATTTATCTTTTATCTTAAGTCAGGTTTTTACAATATTGAAATAAAAAGTAATAAAGCAATATTAATACAAAATATAAAACATTATAAAAACCTAACCTAGGGTGCCGCCGGCAGCGAGGCGGGGCCTAAGCTGCCGGTGGTCAGGGCGACAAAGAGAGGAACCTCCTGACTATCCGGGCCGTGTCCAGGAGTACTATTATTATTATTATTGTTGGTACGGGTTTCCGATCACGGGCCCATGGGGACCCGGTCATTTGAAAGGCATTCATGGGTCCGAGGCCAACATGAAGACCAAAACCATTTAATATAAACATGAGATGGGCGCAACTATGGCGGTCTATCCCCTAATCCAACATGAAGATGTGCTAGCGGACAGTCCTCCTTATTATTATTATTTACTTGTTTATTTAACTTAATCTCTCCCTAGGAGGTAATACTTTGCACGGGCCTAAGCCAAGTGCTTTTTTTTTCTTTTTATTTTGTGCTATTTTATGACATGGACAAGAATTTTCTAACTACACGGCATGTGTTGAGAATGACGGCTTTTTGTAGGAGTGTGTATGCGGATGGAGGTATATCGAGGGCCCGGAGGTTTGCGTGGAGTGTTTTGGGGATAACGCCAGTTGTGGAGAGAATTATTGGTACAGTCTTTACGTTACTGACCTGCCATTGTGTTTTTAATTCAATTGAAAGATCTGTGTATTTGGTTGTTTTGTCAGTGTGGGTAGCGAGTAAATTATGTGTGTTACAGATGGTGATGTCTATGAAGGTTACGGATTTGTTATTTTTATCAAGTATTGTAATATCTGGTCTATTGAAGTGGATTGTTTTGTCTGTTATTATGGTTCTATCCCAGTAGCTATTGTTTTCTAATACTGATTGAGGTTTGTATTTGTAATATGGTAGTTTCTCTGTTATAAATTTCTGTTTAAAGGCTATGTATTGGTGAATTATGGCAGCTACCTGGTCATGTCGATGTTTATAAATGGACTGAGCTATGGACTTGCAGGCGCCGGTTATATGCTGTATTGTTTCAGAGCTAATGTGGCAGTGTCTGCAGTAATCTGTTGTGAGGTTTGGTCTGCGGATGATATGTTTTTGATAGTTTTTAGTATCTATAACTTGGTCCTGGATTGCAATCATGAAGGCTTCAGTCTCAGGGAACAGCTCACCACGCTGCAGCCTCGCGTTCGACGCCTCCTTGTCGACATGAGGTAGCTGTAGGTCGTGGCGATGCCTTCCGTGCAGAGACTACTTTTGCTGCCATGCTGCTATTTTATATTTATTGTCTGTAATGTGTTCGTTGCGTTGCCGATTTTTATCTTGTAGGTTGAGTGGGGTGAGTTATTATTATTATTTCATTTTCACACAAAAACAAAAAGTAGGTAAAATTCTTGATTCATTGTAGCAATTTACACAAAACCGTAGCTAATTATTATACTTACTTAAATTTTATATTCCCTATTTCACATTCATGATCCCTAACAAGAATGTACGTCGGTTGTTATCTCAGCACACGTGCTCAGTTAATTTAATGTTAATTAAAATAACAGTACGCTTTTGTTATCATTCCGTTTACTCAACTTCCAGTTCAACTCTGCTGGTTAAAGGTGATATAATTTATTTAAACCGTAGGTATACCTTTCTTTGCCTTTTATGTTCATGAGACTTCCAAACGGAATAAAAAAGCACCGGGTGGCACTCCGGGAGTGCCGGCAGAAGTGAAAACTACACACATGCACATTCGCGCGAAAAGAAAAAAAAAAGAAAAAAAAATTTTTACACGAGATTTGAACTGCGGTCACTTGAGAGAAAGCACTGTTATTCCACTAGGCCGAAAGCGTTAAAGCGACGAAATTAACGTACACTTCAAAAATCGAACGTGACTCTAGCTTCATTCGTATTTCAAAATAAGCTCTTAGAGGATCCTGATATCCTGGTACTTAAACTCTCCCTCCGTCTTACGCCTGACGCGAGTTTAACATTTTTTACCCATCCCAAAAAGTGCCCAACGCTGCTAAAGAAGTTCTCATTTCAAAAAACTCGCCAGACTCGCGCATCGACGGTTCAGTACAAATTCTGTTAATATTATTTAAATCTGGAACTTTACCATGACGTTTTAATGCGATTCGATTTCGATTCAGCCTAGGTTCACTTGCTGTCAGATCTAGGGATTGCAAAATTCGGTTTTTTCTCAAATCCGGATTTACAAATTATCAACTTGTACAAATCCGGATTATCCGGATTTTTTGGATTTTTATTAATATTTTGAAATTTTCATGTAATTACATGTTTTTTGAAACCTCATGGTGTTCAATTTTATTGTTTTTAAAATTTCCCTAAGAATATATAAAATAAAACCGACTAGCTAGATCTAAAGCTAGGCTAGGTATGAGGTAGCCAGTAAAGCGCGGAGGAGAGAGGGATAGATTATGCTACGTGGCGGGGAACGAAACGAACGCATGAATGAATGAAATGAAACTAAATTCAATAGGAAATTCTGGTTAAATGTCAACTTTGTCAACTGTAATTGAAATCCGAAAAAAACGGATTTTTATGCAAAAAATCCGAATTTATAAAAGGCGACAAAAATCCGAATTTATCTGGTTATTTCCGATTATCCGGATTGCAATCCCTAGTCAGATCGATACTAAAAATGACAGCTAAAACCCCAATTGAGACGGAATTGAATCGCAAGACGTCATGGTTAGGCCCAAGGTCACTTATAATCTTGAAATTAATACCACATACTCGTACGTAGGTCTGCGGCCCCCTAAGGGTGCGACCAAACCGCCGCGTATACGCCACTGCGTCACTACGTGTCGTATGCGTCACGTTTCTCACCGTTCCTTCATACATTTTGTTGCGATTCCGTACCGTCACCGTTTTTTAAGCGGCGGTGTGGTCGCACCCTAAAACTGTGAAAAAAAACAACTTTTTAAGTCTAAGGGCCTGTTGATGTTGCCCAGAGTGCACGACTACTCTTGGAACCGTAACAGTCGCACACGAAGTTATCCGTTTCGCAGTCCCTCAATCGTAAGATAATCCCGCGATCTTTTACAATTGGTACGAGGAGCACTCACCGCGAAAGATGGCGCGTACTTTTTTAGAATTTTTGTCTGTTTATGTGTTTGCATGTTTATTTGACCGCACATTCGGTTAAAACGGTTAAACGTATTTTGATGCAAACTACTAATCTGTCGAGGAAATTTCCGGTCATGCTATTTAAGTTCAAAATAATAAATCCACACACGAACTTGCGGGCAAAAGCTAGTATTGTAATTTATCTTATTTCGAATTTCGGAGTACTTCCCCCCCTAGGTACTTAAAAGGAACGTAATGAGTTAAGAGACTTTATTACTTTAGTACTCACTCTTACAAATAAGTAAAAAGTTTATAGTTTATAATTCTATTTGTATTCTTTTTTTTTACCTCTTGATTGTTTTGTTTTGGTGCAAGTTTTTATAAATAGTTAAATAAATTGAAGGATAAAAAAAGCAAAGGTACACCCAACAGCCAACAAAACAAAGGTACAGCCAACTCTGGTCGTCCGTGTTTTGTGTGGTTACCTCATCATAATTCTTCCGCGTAGCAGGCAATTCCCTGAGACCACCTGGCAGGTTCCCAGGAGATTTGGGTTACCAAGGGTCCTCTTTTGTGAGTTTGTAAACTGTTACGCTTCTGCGGAGTAAAATGACACAGCACATAGTTGGGGAAGTTTCAGCGGCTTAACATTTCGTTTGTGTGTGTGTGAATAAGAATTACTGAGCCTCTAGTGTAAGTTTTCGCATATAAAAACGTCTCGAACGCGTTTCACGTACACGTCTCAATTACTATGGAAAAATTGGCAGCGCCACTTGCGGATCGAAACGGCAACAAACTGTTCTCATAGTATTTGACATTTTAACGCGATTTTTCGAGACGTGTTTTGTGACCGAAAACTTACACTAAGCATACAGTTTGTTGCCGTTTCGATCCGCAAGTGCTGCCAATTATTCCATAGTAATTGAGACGTTTACGTGAACGCGTTCGAGGGCGCTGCCAATTATTCCATAGTAATTGAGACGTTTACGTGAACGCGTTCGAGACGCATGTTGTGACCGAAAACTTACACTAAGCATACTGCATTTGAGCCTTTTCACTGCCAATGTCATAGTGACTGCCTGCAAAAGAAATTATTTATTGCAAGAATGTATGAGAAAAGGTTCCTGAGGTACGTAATTCAATGACCGCTGTTTCGCGAGAGAGCGTCACAAAATTGCCAGAATGAACTTAAAATTATTAACTGAAGCCCCCAGTCGATCTTATTACAAAACTTTTATTTCACTTGCATGCAATGTATCAGGATATTTTTAGTAAGCCCATCTTTTTAAACAATCGATGGACGTTGAGTGGCCACAATAGCACACGGCGGCCACGACGTACAAAATCCGCGTTCTGAAATGAACACAGGCACAACGTCGTCTGTACACGCGTCAATGTGTGCGTAAGATACACAGGGCTGTCTATCGCAAAAACCTAGTACTATAAGTACTACTAATGACATAAATACTATAGGTACTTATAATGAAGATATGGCTTAGATGTGTGCAAATAAATGTACTTAATCGTTATCTATTTATTTAAACTTACTTAAATTGTGTCTGTCTGTGTATTTAAGCATTATTATTTTCAATTACAATAGATGTACGACAACAAACTTAAGCGAATGATTCTGTAGATATTTCATGTATTAATCGCGATAATTTCAGAAAGCATTAATTTTCTAATGTTTTATAAAATGAAGTAGGTAGGATAGGTTCCCGAACTTGTGACGTGCGGCTGACATACATCGCGTTGCGAGCCCCACTAGTTGCCAGCAGCTTTCCGGCAGACTGCGCTTGAGGGGTGGGGTAACTCGAATCGGTGCGGGGCGGAGCGTGGCCATTCTGTACGTTAGTACTATTATATATTCTGTGACAACAGCTTCTATCTTAACCGATTGAACTGAAACTTTGCATACTTGTGTAAGCCGGATGACAGTACTGTACAATAATCTGAAAATGAAAATGAAAATGAAAATATTTATTTCGTTATCACATAAGTGTAGGTAACAAAGGATGGTGCCTTTCTTTAAGTTAAGTAGAAAATAGTCTGTTAGTAGAATTCTGGTGGTTTGGCGAGGACAATCTCCGCAGGAGGGAACTCTTTAATGGTTGGTCCGATTGACTTGAAATTACATACATACATATCGTCACGCCTCTTTCACACAGGGATAGGCATAGACTATTTTGTTCCACTTGCTACGATCCTGACATACCTCTTTCGCTTCATCCACATTCATCAATCTCTTCATACATGCTCGTCGGTTTCGGGTACTCTTGACCTGGCCTTTTTCCAAAACGTCCCTAATTTGATCATGGAACGTCCGCCTAGGCCCTCCCAACGCACCCATTCACACTCCCCATATAAATCTGTTTAGTTAATCTTCTTTCATCCATCCTCTACGTGACCAAACCAACTAAGCATACTTTTTTCTATCCTAGTCACTATATCTTCTTTCACACCAGCACGTTCCCTTATCACACTATTCCTTATTCTATCTTTCAGTTATACTCCTTCCATACTTCTTGACGCTCTCATTTCTACTGCATTTATTCTACTTTCATGCTTCTTTTGCCATACCCAACTTTCGCTACCGTACATTAGTGTTGGAACGAGCACCCCTCTGTGAACAGCCAGACGCGCCTTCTTTGACACCTTCTCATGTTTCCTGCATTCACTCTTCTTTCAATATCTCTTTCTTTTGATGACTTGAAATTTGGTACGCTTAAGTAGGACGGACGACAATGCAAGTACAATCAGCAAGAAAAGCTCTTGTTCAAAATGGAATTTTTAACAAAACTTATTTTTAAACAGCAGGAATGACTTCGAGAACAAATGGTAAGCCCGAGGTTGTACTATATACGACTTCATCCAACGACACGTTTCCGGAAAAAGCACAAGATAACAACAAGCGGATTCCAGCTCCTATAATTAGTTTTACATACATACACACATAAATCACGTCATTATGCCTTACGTAGACAGAGCCTAAGGTAAAGACCTAAAGGCTACGTTTAGCATAATTGCCTCATCGCTTATACCATGATGCCTACAATTTTCACCCATTCCCTCGATGGGCTTTTATCATCTGCGCGGGAAGAGATGCATCTGGTATTTCTCAGTATTTTCTTTACTCTGAGACTAGCATAAAGAGCCAGAATTTGCTGTACTAGTGTTTTTAATGTTAAGGCGACTAGTGCCTTCAAATGCTGTAAATTAGGTATTTTTTAAATCCTACTCCTCTTAAACGGCTGAGTCAAAAAATGTGAAAAAAATAAAACATGAATTATCAACTCTTAATACAATATTTGCTACGTAGGTCGTTTAGGTATCAGCAAAAGTTCGGTATTTCAATAAAGTTCAACCGAATGGTGTTTTTAGGCTTGCATTCCCTACTGCTCCTAAACGGTAACGACTTATGAAAATATTTAAATGTTAAAATATAAAGAATCCGATGTACTTCAAACACAAAAACACCGAAAATTTACAAATGTATGTGATTTTCTTTACTCCTCACACGTAAAGAAAAAGAAAAAGACAACATTTTGAAGGCACTAGTCCGACACAGTCTAGTGAAAAACCTTGTCCATCACTGCAAGCATAAGCTAATATGGTGATGATTCAGACCATCCACATCATTTTGCAGCAGTTTACGGCGTTCCGTAAAAATGTTCATTTTCATAAAACCGGTAGATGGCTCGTAAACGGACCGGGCGCGTGATAAACAATTTATTTGCATTATAAATAGGCAGTACATACTTCGTAGCTTAGATGGAAACGTAAATGGCTGTGATTCACAGTTAGTTATATCATTACCATTAAGTTTAGTAAATATTGATTCTCCTGATAATAAAATAACATCTGTAGGCTTATTGTCTACGCGACGCGTGTTGAGTCGAATCAAATTGTATTATTTTCTATGACCAGAACCACACTATGAACATCCGACGCGACGCCATGCGCATACATTCGTTGCATCGGGTCGCGTCGCGTGTTAACAATGTGTTTCCACCTTAACTCGCTCGCAATCGCCATCGACTTCATTTTGACAGTTCTTGTATGGGCTGACAATTGGCATCGGAATCAGCTAGCTGTCACATTCATACAAGAACTGTCAAAATGAACACGATGGCGATCGCGAGCGAGTTACACAATAAGCCTACTGTGTTGTTCTTGCGAATTAAATAAGTTCATTTCATTTCAATATGCCTCTTGCAGGTGCGAAACATGGTTGAGTTATCGTTTTAGGAGAGTTTTACGTGATTTTTCGGTAAGCTAGGTGCAACAAGTGTTTCAAAATCTGATCGGTGAGCATTGAAATTGGAGTCATAACGTTTTTTAGGGTTCCGTAACTCAAAAGGAAAAACGGAACCCTTATAGGATCACTTTGTTGTCCGTCCGTTCGTCCGTCCGTCCGTCTGTCAAGACTCTTTTTCTTAGGAACGCGTGGAGGTATCAAGCTGAAATTTATATCAAATACTCAGCTCTACTGCCCCTTGGAGCTGTGAATAAATCATATTTCTAAGCCAACGCAATCAAAAAATACAGCCGTTTATGCCGCAAATTTTCCAAACTCGCAAGGGAATCAAAACCTACAGGGTACTTCCCGTGAACGCAGAATCTTGAAATTTCGTATGAAGGTAGGTCTTATAACACAGATTAAGGATTTTATTGAATCAGGCGTTACTTTGCGGAGGTCCATTTCAATGAACACAAAATATTTACCTTGCTACTCCGCTACTTAATAAGTAAATAAGTAGCGGAGTAGCAAGGTACATATTTTGTGTTCACAGATTAAGGAATAATTGCGAAAACCGTAAATATGTATGTATGTCTGTATATATCAGTGACCAATATAAAAGTGACCCCACACTGCGTATATTTTGCTTTGGAGCAGGGCTCTGCTTACACTGGTTAATAGATATTTATAGATAATGGTACGGAACCCGGCCGGTTTTTTTTGCTTAATGTAATTATGCGAAAATTGCAAGTTAAATAAAAACTATTTTGATTCCTCTTTCAATCTTTACGCCCACAATCATTCTAAACGTGGTTTTTAGGTCTTGTTACCCTGGGCTCTGTCAACCCGTAACGAATAAAGGGTTCTCTATCGTTTGCCCGAATTTCATATGCCATAAATGTATTGTTTGCCATAATGATCATTTGCCATAACTCTTTTTTCTCTTTATCTGTTAATTGTTCAGGATTGTTATGAAACAAACCTAACCTAACCTATAGAGTTCTACAGGATTGCAATTTCAATGCTCCTGAAAATTTACGGTTTCAGAGTAAAATAGAGTTATGGCAAATGATAATTATAGCAAACATTACATTATGGCATATGAAATTCGGGCAAACGAAAGGCTCCGGTATAAACAACATCAACCCATAGATCAAATTTAATGCATCGCGGTACTTGGCAGCATCGCTACTTTAACCACCTTATTCTATAAACCACCAGCCAGCGCAGACCTCTCATCCTCATCCCCCTATAAGGAAAACCAACGGGTAATGTGTAAGCAGATTTGACTCGAGAGCTCTGCATAGATTGGTTGATCGTGGGCTAGATTCCTTAGAGTTTCACAAAATACCACCCTAAAACAAACGGGTAAGGTGATTGTTTGAGACGTTGAAATATGCGTTTGATAAGTTTTAAAAGGAACAGAAGAAAACAGTGACATATTGTAAGTTAGACGAAGATCGTCTTGTTAATTTTAAAGTTGGTGATATATCTAGCTCTTCTTCAAGGTCACGTGACAGTTGGTAACAGATAGAAATATTCGAAGGCTTACTCACCTGCTATGGGTGGTGTAGAAGTAAAGCACGCATCACGGAACGACAAGGATCCGGGTTCGATTCCCGGCCATAGCTTTACTTTTCGGATTTTTCTATGTGTTCTAATTTTCAGTGTCGTTTAGAAACTAGGTCTTCTTCTTAAACTTAAGAGCTATAGGCTCTTGTCGGTGGAGCAATTTCTACGTGGTTCTTTACAGACTCTATCCTTTGACATTCTGGCCCCTATGTCACCAACGCGACAATAGTCGCTGACAAGTGACAACTCTTGTAGGTAGTCTAACAAAATCAATGTATGTGTTGTCTGTTTTAGATTCTCAACTGAGTTCCGCTTACGTACATCAAAGCCACCGAACAACGGTTACATAAATAACGACACTGTCTTCTTCAACCTCGACATTGGCGGAATCATCGACAGTATCGATGGCGCTATTTTTTAAAAAAAAATGAATTGAATTAGTGATAATTCTGTTTACATTACAAACTCGACAAAAATGCACGCCGGTTGGCTTCATATCTACGCATTGCATTTCGAATTGTCACTTGTCTCCGACTATTGTCAAGATAGTGAAATAGGTGATACGACACCACTTCTACTTTGTCTTTTACTTGGCCCTTAATTGTTGTTATTGGCCTTTCTGTCTTCCGCTTCCCTTTAACCTTACCTTCTATTATGATCTTAAATGTCTTCATACCCTGTAGCTTAGTGGTCAGACAACCCAGGTTATAAATTAAATTAATTGAAGTTTTCGATTAATTTAGTCCACCCCTTGACACGGCTCACTTCGAACAACGATCAATGCATGCACTAGTCAAATTATGGTTCAAAAATTCAGAAAAACACTGACAAGGCAAGCAAGTGCTCATAAGTCCATCATCCAACTACTTGCTGAAATCATCACTGTCATCATCATGTCAGCCGAAAGACATCGACTGGCACATGCCTATCCCAAGGCTCTCCACTCTTGCTTAAATATTCCGGAACAACTTTAACCCCCTTATTCATAAACGCTGTATAGGCTTCTGTTAACTTAGTAATCGTTTGTCCTTATCTGTGAAAGGTAAATGTCAAAGTGACAGATAAGGACAAATTATTGCTAAGTTAGCAGTTGCCTACAGAGCGTTTATGAATAAGCGGTAAGAGACTGTATTTAGAATCAGAACACATCATCACGATGCTTTACCAGTTCCCCGCAAAAACAAAAACATTCGCTCAAAAACTCCTTTGATGAAGGCCCATAAAGCGTGCAGTTTTGAACGCTAAGCGCCGCGATAATTCTGAAGCAAAATGAATATTCGGAAGGTAGCTGAATGTGCTGTGAATTTGTTGTCAGCCTGGAGATAAGCACGCGCTCTTCCTGGATGCCTGCCTGTGCTGGAGAGTACTGTTGTGATACAGAGACTGACACACTGTTAGCCCCTTATTCATAAACGCTGTATCTGTAGGCTTCTGCTAACTTAACAATCGTTTGTCCTTATCTGTCACTTTGACATTTACCTTTCACAGATAAGAACAAACGATTGCTAAGTTAGTAGAAACCTATAGAGCATTTATGAACAAGGGGATTAGTGTGTGAAATACTGCTCATCTCGAGTCTTTAACGTGCCACCGACGCATAAATGCTGTTAAGATGGTAATTTTATCTGTAATTATCTGTGTTGCCTCAAGTGTCACTACATAGCATAAAACAAAGTCGCTTTGCACTGTCTGTCCCTATGTAAGTATGCAAACATCTTTAAAACCACGCAACGGATTTTGATGCGGTTTTTTTAATAGATAGAGTGATTCGAGAGGTAGGTTTATATGTATAATAAATAGACATAGTCGCGGGCAGATGCTAGCTATTAACAAAGTAATAAGTATGGAAGTTCATTTATTCTTATTAATGTAAATAACTGGATTACTCACGTTTTATTACGTCGGAAAAAGTACGACAGTTTCGAATAATCCGAGATTCTTATTCATGGTGCGACGGGGACCAAGGCGCGACGGGCACGTGACGGGGACGTGAGTAATCCGGTTATTTACATTAATATGTCTGAGCCTCACGGTAGTTTTATATTAAAACCTATTTATTCTTATTTGCACCCTCGGTTTCTTCGTACTCTGTTTCCGCTCACCGGTTATCTTCATCGCAGGCTACACAAACACAAACATACATATACACGCGATATACACAGGTACAGAACGTGACGTGACATATTCTACGCCAGTTCTGACGGTGTTCTCACATCTTATGATATTAGACATCTTAAACGTTATTTTGTATGAGTCATCATCATAGTCATCATATCAATCAGCCATAAACCGCTTGACTTAGGCTTTCCCCAAGGATATTCAGCGATCGTTTTTGTGTTATCGCAGCTAATTGCTTCCCGTGAACTTTACCAGGGGGTTACCACAATCGCTTAGTGCGTGCCTAGTTCTACCCAGCGTAAGGGACACAGTCATGCAGCCATATAGCTCTGTCCCTTAGGCTGAATAGAACTTGGCGCATTAAGTGACTGTGGTAACCCCCAAGATCGTCCGTTCATGCGCGAGGTCTACCAACATTTCGTCTTCCGGTACGCGGTCGCTACTCTAGAATCTTACAGCCCCAACGGCCATCGGTTCTATGAGCAATGTGCCCCTCCCATTGCTACTTAAGGTGTGCAATTCGCTGAGCTATGTCGGCTAATTTAATTGTTCTACGGATCTCCTCATTTCTGATTTGATATCGCAAAGACACTCCAAGCATAGCTGTTACCATTGCCTTTGAGTATCCTACTTAGGGACAATGTGATTTTATTCAATAATTATAGATTTTAGATTTAGATTTATTTATTTAGCTTACCTATCTCTATTTTATTTTAAAGACTAACTAGATTCTGCTAGAATAAAAAAATCTTCAAAGCCCGTCATGGCATGTTCTTTATAAAAATCAATAACATCGTTAACACTGCGACGTAGGTATATATACATTATATCACCACTAACTTTAACTTTTAACGAGTGAAACGAAGACAGAAACAATAATTTTAGGTAATTTGTTTCGGTGCCTTCGGGTAGAGTTTTCTTTGTTGTAACTAATAAAAGCTGGTTCAGTCCATATTTTTCTGAACTAGCAATGTGCAATGCAAGTTGCAGAACATTGATTCACAAAATAGCAAGAATAGGTATTCTTCCTTTATGAAAAAACAATAAACGAGGTTTGTTTTATTTTGTAGTTTAATTTTTTCTAGTATTTTAGTTTATCTAGAAATCAATCTTTAATTTCTTGGAGGTTTTAAATGTTATTGCATGTTTGAGAAAAGCACTATACACACCTCGACGGGAAAAGGGCTTGCGCCAGCCTCAAATATAAAGCCTCGCTCACGCTTGGTCGTCTATATGTTTTCGGCCGCAACTTCTTATGTCCCGGTCTCTATATTGTATCATTAATGTTCTCAATGCGTACAATACAATGCGTTGATCGGTTGCGATGAAGCAAAGCACCGCACCACAACCCACCAGTCCACACTCTTAGTGCTATTTCTCTGACTTCATAAAGAACATCTGTTTTTCCTGATCTGTAACTCAGTGATGTGTAGGCGGCCCAATAACGCGTGAGTTATTAAATTTCCAATTGGGAATTATGTTCGAAGCTCTGGCTTTCGTCTGTTCTCGAGTCGTGAATTCTACCAGTTTGAATTGATGCTTCCAACAATGCAGCGAGGGGCAAAAAATGTTTTGTTTACATCCAGCATGCAATAACATTTGTTTTATTTTCTGTGGGATATAGGCCGCGATTGTTTTTCTTTCATGCAGCTGCGTCATCTACATACAAGGTCTCGTAGATTTTTTCCGGAATATTTCAGCAGGCTGAGGCCTTACCATGACGTCTTAATTCCGACTCAGTTCAAATTTTAGCTGTCACTTAGTATGAATCTGACAGCGAGCGAACCTAAACTGAATCGCATTAAGACGTCATGGTAAGGCCCCTGTTGGGTTTGATTAACCCTTTAAATGGTTTTCGGTATTTATGAAACATAGTCGACAAAATGTTTCCATGATCAATGCTTAAAGTGAACCGCGTGAAGCGGTAGAATAGAGCGATAGATTACAGACTCTTCTCTATACAACAATGCCACCACAAATATTCCACTAAGGGTAACATTGCAAGCTTCCAACAAGGTATTTGATCACATAATGAAATTCTACAGATTCCCTAATAAAGCGCAAATTTTTGTGCCATGTTTTTAACGGTTCTATGTTGGAACGTGCTCAGTATTTTCAGTACTTGTGGGGATTGGTAGACTAACTAAAATTGCTAGCTTAGCAGGCACGATTATTTAGAATGCTGCTAAATAAACTTAGTCCCACAAATCCCGTAATACATAACATTAATGACATAACACAAATTTCAACTAAATCGGTCCAGCGGCTTAAACGTGAAAAGGTGAACAGACAGACAAACAAACAGACAGACAGATTTACTTTCGCATTTATAATATTAGTAGGGATATATGCTGTTTGGCGGCTAGATTAGTAAGATGGTGGTGGAAATCCGGACGGACCTTGTATAAGGTCCTTCCAGCCACAAACAATGAGACATTTTGTCTTTAATTTAATACGGTGGGTCTCACGAGAACCAAATTAAAGTGAAATAGTTTATTAAAGCTATAACGAAAATAAATAAGAGTAAAATATAGTTCCCTAGGAACCCAGAACCTTCGTTTGTTCCAACATTGCAGCATTTCATTCTGGCCATTTGAGTTCATTTTGCGTTGAGATATCTGGTGGCTAGACGTAAGGGTGGAGTGTTATATGACAGTGGTAGCGAAATTATCAATAACTAGCTGTAGCACGCGACTTCGTCCGCGCAGAACTAAGTATAGCCTATGTTCATTAGGGATAATGTAGGATTGTAATGGTGAAAGAATTTTTTAAAGGGGCCCCAGTATCTTATTCAATGCAAATAAACAATCTAATGTTTTCTCTTTTGTGTGTAGATGTTGTAGAAAAAATAGGGACCAAAACTCTGAAAGAATGATTAGGAATAATTTTAATTTCTGCTATCCTCTCTATTCTACTGAAATATTAGTATGATTATGAAAGTATAGATGTCTGTTTCCGCGGAGCGAATAATGGCACACAGATAGTTTATATCCTTTCATCATTGTAGTGTATTGTATTGTATCCTGTAGGTATTCACAAATATTTATTCCTATGAGATAAAGCAGTTTTTTTTCAATCTTTCTCCTTTCCGCTTTTACTGGGTTCTTTTTTTTCTCTTAAGTAGATAGAATATGAATGCAATGTACTCCTATTTTTTATAATAAGTGTGTTTTGAGTTTACTGGGACCCACTAAAGAGGTCGACGATCCCATGGGGTCGCGGTTAAAAAAATTGAGACAAAGAATATGTTCCTGTGAGTTTGTTACTGTCTTTAAAAACCGCTCCTCGAACCCCCAACCACATCCTTCCTGCATAGCGTAGCCCTCTGAATAATTCCAACAAAACTGACGTTTAGGCAAAGTTAAGGGAATCTGCGGCCCAGCGGGGATTACGGACAACTCCCGATGTTTGTTAATCCCGGGAATTATTCATGCAATTAGGTATCTGGGAGATTGCTGCAATCTGAATAATGGAGAACCGGCTTTCTTGTCGCGAGTTACCCGGAGCTATAAGAAGTCGTAGTGAAACTAACGTAGCCTAAAACTGACCCCTGAGATACTATTTTTCTCGCACGCCGTCAATAAACTGCATACGTCTGTGAAGCTAGTCGATGGTGTGTACAGTTCTCAATCCGCGCAGCCCAATCCCTTTCATTCTCAGTGGCTGTGCTCAGAAGTCCTCCTCCTTGTGTCGTGTTCCTCATTACTGACGGCCCTCTATGGATAATCTTGGACGATCGCTTTCCACTTTTACGGTCTTCGGCAGTGTGCACTTCTTTGGTTTTAGTCGCGGATCTGTTCTGTTCATCGCATATCGGTCTATGCTCAGAAGTAGGATGTGTATACATAATAGGTACTGGAGTGGCGTGATGATGATTAAGTTACTAGTACTTCTGTCATCATCATCATCTCCAGCCTACATACGTTCCACTGCTCGGCAATGGCCTCTCATAATGAGAAAGAAAGAAAGAAAGAAAGAAAAACTTTATTTATGACAATCACAAGAGTAGTTAAAAAACCGGCCAAGTGCGAGTCGGACTCGCGCACCGAGGGTCCCGCATCATTATCTATAAATATCTATAAACCAGTGTAAGCAGAACCCTGCTCCAAAGCAAAATGTACGCAATGTGGGGTCACTTTATATTGGTCACTGATATATACAGACATACATACATATTTACGTTTTTCGCAATTATTCCTTAATCTGTGCTGTAAGACCTACCTTCATACCAAATTTCAAGATTCTGAGTCCACGGGAAGTACCCTGTAGGTTTTGATTCCCTTGCGAGTTTCGAAAATTTGCGGCATAAACGACTCTTTCTTTTGATTGCGTTGGCTTAGAAGTTTGATTTTTTTACAACTCCAAGGGGCAGTAGACCTGAGAATCTAATCTAATCTAACTAATATTATAAATGCGAAAGTATGGATGGATGGATGGATGGATGGATGTTTGTTACTCAATCACGCCAGAACGGCCCAACGGATCTCGATGAAATTTGGCACATAGGTAGAGAAAAGTCGGGATAGCGATAAACGAATTCTTTGCAGACGAAGTCGCTGGCAACAGCTAGTTTGATATTAAATTTCAGCTTGATACCTCCACGCGTTCTTGAGAAAAAGAGTTTTGACAGACGGACGGACAACAAAGTGATCCTAAAGGGTTCCGTTTTTTCCTTTTGAGGTACGGAACCCTAAAAACAAAATAAATTGCCACAAAATGAGAAGACTGAATGATTGGCTTGGGCTATAAGTTCCCACCACCACTCACCGTGTTCCAATACTTGGTGCTTTTATGGCATTAAGTATTGGAACACTATGGGTAATAAGTATAGATCGTTGAGTAGTGCGCCCTGCCGCCCGCACCTCTCTTACCAACCCTTTGTCGTCCCACCCCGCTCCCCTGCACCGCGCGGGCGAGGACTTATTTTTAACCGTTCGGTCTATGGCAAAATGTAAATACTGCAAACATTTGGCTAATTACCTCATTTTCATAGTCAGGATAGTACCAATTAAGACAATAAGTACTCTTAATTAGCGCTATGAATATGTGTATCGGTTTGATTAGCTCAATATCTCAGTGGCCGTGGGCGGATGCGGATTACCGCGGGGAAACCAATTTATCTACTTTTTCTATTTTTGTTTTGCTGTGGATGTTGAAACCGTATATATTTCGCTAGAGATTACAGTTGTCTTCTAACAAATATGAGTGAAAATCATGACGCCAAGTCAAATAATGCGGCAAAATCGAAATCACCCAAAGAGGTATGTAGATTTTACATTTTTCTTCTTCAGCCTTGGGTCACCTGATTTTAAATAAAATAAATAAATAATTTCATCTTAGCGTAATTCCACTAATACTATAAAAGCGAAAATGTGCGCGGGCGTGTGTGTGTTTGTTACTTTTTCAAACCGAAATAGTTCGAGGGATTTGTAGTTATGCTTCTTTTTAAATAAAGGGTAAGTATTTTTCGGGATCGGGATTTAAGCCTGAAATAATATATGCCAAAATTTCAACCGTAGTGCTAAATCCAGAACCTTACTCGTATGTTTTATTGAATCACAATTATGTGTTTTAAATAAATAAATAGAATTAAAATCATTTATTTCAGACTCAAAAAATCCATATAACTAGTGTTAGTAAAAAAAAACCTGAAAGCTAAATGTTAGTAATATTTATTTTAAGGCACATAAATTATATTATATTATTGAACAAAGAAAGTGGGGAGAAAGCAAACCAGCTGTTGTCTGTCGGTACCGCAACGCGCACACGCATTTTTGGGAAATCCCATTTTTTTATCCCACAGAAATCTTACATCCTTATTCATAAACGCTCTATAGGCTTTTGCTAACTTAGCAATCGTTTGTCCTTATCTGTAAAGGTAAATCAAAGTGACAGACAAGGACAAACGATTGTTAAGTTAGCAGAAGCCTAGAGCGTTTATGAATAAGGGGTTTTATTAGTTCAGAGTAAGTCTGCTGACTGTTTTTTTCTTTCAGACTTTGGTCTTGTTCACGATATGGGGCCTCACACTAATCACTGTTACAAGCAATGTTCTCTACACAATGGCTGGACCTTGTAAGTTTTTTGCCTATACATTACAATACCCGGCCTTAAAGATTACAGTTATCGGTCTTCTCGGATAATTTCGGCTTCGTAGAGCGTTGTCTCGCGCGTACTTTATTTATTTATAAGCCTTTTTATTCCGAATTCGCGTTTTTTTTTTTTTTATTAAATTGTCGCGTAATTCGACGTGCCTCATGGCATAGGCCTCCTCCATGTATTGGAGGGTTTGGGCTATAGTTCCCACGCGCGCCCAGTGCGGATTGGGAACTTAACACACACCATTGAATTTCTTCGCAGATGTGTGTGCAGGTTTCCTCACGATGTTTTCGTTCACCGAAAAGCTCATGGCAAATTACAAATGCAATTTTCGCACATAAATTCCGAAAAACTCAGAGGTGCGAGCCCGGGATTTGAACCCACGACGCTCTGCTTGAAAGGCCACAGGTCAAACCACTAGGCTACCACGGTTTTTTTTTTTTTTTTTTTTTTTTTTTTTTTTAACGTAACGCCAATTATCTATTCCCAAAGACCAAAGTGCAATCATTATGGCCGAGTACCGTACAGTCACCAGCATAAATATATGATCATTTTTGTATCTTGTCGCTTTCAGTCGTTACATGATTTCGTATGGTTTTTCAAACATGACTTTAAAGTGACAAGGTACAAAAGTGATCACTTATTTATGCTGTACTGTACCAGGTAGTTAACCGATCACCATTTTTATTCTTGTAGCCATTATAGTCTTTTTTTTTGCGTCGCCAAAGCAATACCTATTGTGCCAGTAATTTACTAGGCTGCCTAGCAGAAACATGGCAGGGGCCTTACTATGATGTCTTAATGCGATTCAGTTCACTCGCTGTCAGATTCATACTAAAAGTGACAGCTAAAACTTGAACCGAGTCGGAATTAGGACGTCATGGTAAGGCCCCAGCACAAGCACTGATGGCGGCAGGATTATTAAAATGTCAGTACTGATTCCTACGAACCTTGCAAAAGGTCTACCCTTGACAAAAATACCTTTTCACTTCTCATGCTCAAAAAGTTCGACTTTATGCTGGATGTAGGCTGCATAAAATGGCATTTTATGCTCTTGTGCATAAAGTAAAATCGTCGTCTAAGACCAAGACAATCGGGTACCAACAGCCACAAACAGTCACTAAAACTTTACGACAGCATATTTTGTTTATTTTTTTAAGTTTTTTTTTATTATAATCTGCGGTCTATTCAACTGTTTAATTTAGATGATGAAGACAAGCCATTCTATGGAAATCAGTGTTGCCATTGTTACGGATTTGAGCTCCAAGGTCATAATCAGTAAAGATCACTACACTGCTGGTGAAATTCAGTAATTAATTAGTCTAAATAAAATAAATAAAACCGGCCAAATGCGAGTCGGCCTTAAAAAAAATATCTTGATCGTTTTTTTTTTTTTCAACTGATTATTAATAGTCTATGGACATTATGAAAAAATCGTTATGCACAGCACTTAGCTGAGTGAGCGATACCCATCAATGAAAAATGCAATTACCTTCAGAACTTTTCGATCGGTAAAAAATAGAGAAGTTCATGTGCGTGAACTGTCGAAACAGGCCTTTTAAACTGCGACGACTTTAGAGCGAGACAACGCTCTCCGAAGCCAAAATTTGCCGAGAAGACCGATGTGCCATCTTTATGGCCGGGTACTGTACAGTGAACAAAAGTACATTTTTTAACATAAAAATATTTTTAATTACAGCACTTAGGAGTAAAGTCAGCCCTATTCCTTTCCCTGGAGTCCTTCTAATGCTGATTCTGACCGAGTGGAAAGGCCGACGAGTTCTCTTCATAACTCTCTTCATTCTTTCCCTCATATCTTCACTTGCACACATCTTGTGTGAAGCCCTTGCGTATAGAAAGGCGGACATAATATGCCAGATACTTCATGCCCCAGTCCAAGGGTCCGCTATAGCACTATTGTATATAGCTATATGCGAATACTGCGATCCAAAACGAAGACTTTATTACCTTATGGCGAATTCCTCCATTCAATTTCTGTTCTTCTGGATAGCTGTAGGATTCCACTCGCCATTTTTGATGATGTATTACGATTGGTTGTTGTATGGTAATATAACTCTTGGGGTATTAGGGCTATGGTCTGCTTTTAAATTGCCGGAGTCTCCGTACTGGTTGGCTTCTAGAAGAAGATATGAAGAGAGTGCGAGTGCTTTTATTGAGATCAGAGGTGAGGGTTCGGAGTCCAGCGAAGAGCTCCGAGACCTGACTGAAACAAAACCAAGGCCAGGTTCTTTCAAGATGTTCTTAACACCTTCATTATTGGCTTTGCCAGTCATGTTTATGACTATACCTACAATAGAGTCACTTCATCGATATTTTAATTTTACACCCATAAATGATTTAATTAAAGACAAATACTATGGCCCCTATTTGATATTTTTACTGGCCAAATTTATTGCAGTGGTAGCCAGTTTGTCAACTTTTTTGATTCCTGTCAAATTGCCTAGAAAATTATTGATTTTGTCATGCGGTTTCATATTTCTAAGTGAATTCCTTTTTATAGAAATGATGGTTACTTCCGATTCCGTATACGTGCTTATTTTTGACACTGTAGTAGATTACGGACCAAGAATTGTAAGTTTACCAATACTCATAGAAATAATTCCTCAAAAGTTTGTAAGTTTAGTAACAGCTTTCATTACCTTGATATACGTTGCCGTAGACGATTTTCTTATTCATAGTGATGAGCCTATTACGTTTGCTCCTGTTGTTTTGGGAATGGTGTTTATTACTTATTTCTTTATGCCCGAAGCGAGGGATAAAACTTTGATAGAGATTGAACAGTTGTACGTCTCGAAACAGAACAAACCACCGCAACCTATTCATACAGATTTGTAAGTAAATTACTACAGAGACCGGGAAATAAGCAGTTGTCGGCCGAAAATATTTAGCACAGCCTAATATAAGGAACATAATTATAACGTCAACAATTCATCGCATGTTTGAGAACAATAATGGAATGTTTTTGAATTTTACTTATCTGTTAATAGTTATTCAATCAAACAGCTTCATATAAGTAATATAATATAAGTATTAAAGAGTTTGAGCATAATATTTTGTTTGTTTTATTTATTTACAATTTAAAATAAGTAGAAATGTGCGTAGCGTTTTTTTTATTTACAGATAGGCAGTCTGCCTACATACAGTTTATTTTCTTGACCATCATTGTACATAATAAAATTACAAAGATCCTGATCTCTTTGATCAGATCCCTTGTTAAAATTCATGTTAAATTAATAAATAAGAAGGGGAGGGAGGGAGTCGTAAGAAACGTTGACAGAATGCGTTGAAGCGCTTTTTAGAATAAATTGATAGAATTTTATCCAAGCTTATTTCTACAGACTTTTATCAACTTGCAATGTATGTATAAAATATAAAACTCTTCAACTGTTGGTCCGATTTACTTGAAATTTTATACACAATACATAATACATAAACGGATGGCAATGCAAGTACAGTCAACAAAAAGAACAGTCAGCAAAAAAATCTTGTAACAAAAATGTAATTTTTAGGTTAGGTTATCCTAGCTCGCGTGACATTTCTATTCCTCTTATTAGTTCTGTGTGGATTGTGTTCATATCCTTGTTTTTAGTAGTAGTTAGTATCATTTCAGTGGTGTAGAAACGTTTCGTCTTCATATTTTCTTTCTTGTTTCATCGAGGCCTGGCCAAAAGTCCGCTGCGTCACGATCCAATTTTCAATATCACGCGCGTGACTCTATACTCTATAGCGTCGTATTCAATTTCCTTGAGTTGAGTCGGTGCCACGTTTAGAGTTGCTTAGGAGAAGACAGGGGCTACTCGATTCGATTTTCAAAGTTCGTATCATATTTCACTCTCAAATTAATGACTATAATCGTGAGCGGAATGGCATGAAATGAACTTCGAAAATCGAATTTCGGAGTAGTCGACTACCAAGTTCGAAATTCAAAGGCGCAAGCATAAGACACAAGGACGCGTGAAGTGATAAAAAATTAAGTAACTAACTAACTTGGCTCAGGGACCCAAATAGGGTCTTGGCCTCCGCAACGAGAGCACGCCATCTGTCCCCGGTCGTGCGCAGCTTCTTGCCAGTCGTCGCCTCGAAAAAAAAATTAAGTAAACTAATAAAATTGTGTGGTCACCCTACATTCTTGAGATGCATGCATCAGTTACTGTCAGATTCCTTGCAGTCTTAATGCGATTGATTTCCAACTCAGTTCAGATTTTAGCTGTCATTTTTAGTATGGAACTAACAAGGAGCGAAGGTAAACTGAATCGGAATTGTATCGCACTAAGGGTGCGACCAAACCGCCGCGTATACGCAGTGACGTGTCGTATGCGTCACGTTTTCTCACCGTTTCTTCATACATTTTGTTGCGATTCCGTAACGTCACCGTTTTTTAAGCGGCGGTGTGGTCGCACCCTAAGACGTCATGGTAAGGCCCCTGTTAAGGCAAAGAACATAGTACAGTCACCAGCGTAATAAGTGATCATTTTTGTACCTTGTCGCTTTCAGTCGTTACATGATTTCATATGGTTTTTTAAACATGACTTTAAAGTGACAAGGTACAAAAGTGAACACTTATTTATGCTGGTGACTTTACCTACTTAACAAGGCATAGGGTGCCAATGATTTCAACATTATGGATAGTGAATGTTAAAAATATAAGAAAGTTAGTTTATACAATAGAATACAATAACTCTTTATTGAACACCACATATAACAATCAAAACAGAAAAAGGTTTCAGAAGCAATAAGGCAATGATAGGCGGCCTTTACCGCTACAGAGCAATCTCTACCAGACAACAAAATCAAAGAAAGAAAGAAAGAAAGAAAGAAAGAAAGAAAGAAAGAAAGAGATAAAGAAAGAAGGAATGAAAGTAAGAAAGAAAGAAAGAAGGGATTGTTTATTTGCCCAAGCGTTTATGAATAAGCATCTATCCAACCGTCCAGTTACTTTTGGGACCTTTTGATATACAGGCTGCTCCCGCTTGGCCTTTCTACGGCGTGTTTGCGTTTGCGAACGTGACGGCTCAGCACGGCGAGGCGATAGCTTGTATGTTTGTTCAGTAAGCCGTAGAGATGCAACAACGTAAAATTTATTAAATTTGATTCTTGTTCTTGTTGGGAAATTTGATATTATGCTGCATTCAGGATAGAGTTGGTTAAGTTCTCGTGGTCTCACTATTATAGGTAAAAAAGTCGAATTACTCCACCATAAGGTTGACGGAACTCGGGGTTACTATTTATATTCTGTTTGCCCTTCGGCCATTTGAACATATCTAACAAACCTAGCCTAGTTTTATTATTTCTAGTGAGGTTTTTTATAACAGTGGGGCATAACAGAGGGACCACGAGAACTAACTATGTCCTGTCAATCATTCAAAGGTTAACTGGAAGAAATCTCTTTTAGGGATAAGTTCGCCTTTGTGCATTTGTGTTTTTCTGTATTCATCTTTTTCATGTGTTATACATAACACTGTGTGTGTGTTGTGTTGTTGCTTAGTTTGGAGCTAGGTCAATTGGTGGCAATTGTCCCAAGATATATACATACATACATACATACTACCCTATAGAATTAGACAGAAGGAAAAATGATTCTCTATGGTACTATGGTATATCCCTCACGAGGCAGACAGAGCCTAAGGCAACAAGACCTAAAGGCCACATTTGGCATGATTGTGGGCGTATATTTGGAAAAGGGAATCAAAATAGTGATGGATTGCTAGCCTCATCGCCGATCTATACCATGATTCCTAAGATTTTTGCCCGTTCCCTCGATGGGCTTTTACCTTCTGCGCGGGAAGAGAAGGAACTGGTACATTCTATGTTTTTCTTTGCTTCCAAACCAGAAGGGCTTCATGTTACAATTTTTCAAATATTGTCTATAACTTCTAATACGACGTATGCAAAATTTAGTTCAGGCGTGAAAGCGGAACAAATAAACAAACAAACTCACTTTCGCACTTATAATAATAGTAAGGTATGTACGAGTCCGATTCGCACTTGACCTCTCATTCAATTATAACCTGATATCGAATAATACCTCCATGAACAATTTAAATCATTTCCTATATCAAATTCATCAGACAGTCTTGTGCGCTAATAATTCAGAGACCGCTCGCAATCGAAACGTACTAAAAGTCTATTGATTATTAGGACTTCCGTCATTTCAGTTCTGTATTGCGCAGCATTTCAGTTTCAAAATCAGGGGAAGTAATCAGACGGAGTGATTTGGTACGAATATTGTATTTGGTGTACATTGCGTGCTCGTTAGTAGGAACTTCATAACATACATACATACATGTTTGTATACCTTATGGACAAGGATATCATTTATGGTTCGTTTTTTTTTTTTAATGTTAGAGAAGCCAGACATACGAACTAGTGGGTCACCTGATGTTAAATGATCACCACTGTCCATAGACACCCGCAGCGCTTTATGCGAAGCCAGTGCGTTGTCGGCCCTGCAGAAAATTGTACACTCGCCTCTTAAAGGCTAGCAGATCGTAACTCGATGGGAAGACCCCAGCGGGAAGCTCGTTCCGGATTTTGCAAGTTAAGATTAGAATCTAGAATCATTGATTGTAAATCTTTTTTCATGAAGTTTATGTTTATAATTTGACACAATATGAACGAATACAAAAGCAAATTGTTCACAGTGACAGTGATTTCACACATTGCTGGAATATCTCCTGAAACCTTTCACTGAACAAAAAAAACTGATTATGGCTGAATAGACAATGGCAGATGAAAATTGGAAAAAAAAATCTGTTATTTACCTCTGCCTCTTTAGGTATTTTATACGGAAACTTTCTTGAGTTATCTCTAAGCTTCGACTAAGTTTTTGTATTACATACAAATGATATCAAAGTCGCTAAAATGTTTGTTTGATAAATTGGGTGAAGGTAATTTGATATTCGACATTATATTTTGCTCTGGGTTTGGACCTCAGAAATGTTGCTTATTAAACGACATTTAAAAAAATATATAATAAAGAACAACTTTTCCTGTCCAATTGTATCCTGAATGGAACATAATTGAAAATCAGTTTTACCTGTCCGTAAGTTATGTCAAGTTGAGTCTTATAGTCAAATATATTTAAGGAAATAAACAAATTATGTACTTTGTATGCATGTATGTCCTGTTATATTATAGTAGTATTTAAATATGTACGCTCTATTGTAGCTTTTACTGTTTGTATTTTTTTTCCATTTAATACTCCTCTCATCTATTCAAAGGCTAAATGAAAGAGATCCCTAAAGATAAGTTCGCTTTCATGCATATAATATTCGTATTTTTATTTTTTATTTTTTTTGTATTTGTTCAATAAACCATTCGATACTTACTTGAATACTTGTTTCAGTAAGCAATGTACTGTGCCCCAGCGATTCCCTCGTCTTTCCACGGAGCCTCAGCAATCTAGGTCGCGCCGGCAATTTGAATCAACGTCACACTCCCAGCACCGCGTCAAACGCACACAAACTACATTTTCTCAGGCGTGACACGAGCGTGGCCACGCTGAAATTTGATGCATGCCATAATTTCAACTACTACTATTCAGTATAGCATTAGACAGATCGAATAATGGTTCTGTACAGTGCAATTTTAATATCACCTTTCCTTGTACAACAAATATATGGAACCAACTTCCTGCTGCAACATTCCCCGAGCGGTATAACTTAGGGATTTTTAAAAAGCGAGCCTTCCTATTCTTGAAAGGGTCGTGAAGCGTACAAACCAATATGAAGCGTACGAAATGTGGACTGTATGTACTTCGTCTGCAAAGAATTCGTTTATCGCTATCCCGCGGGAACAACGCAATTTTCCGGGATAAAAAGTAGCCTATGTGCTATTCCAGACTTTTCTCTATCTATGTGCCGAAGTTCATCCCGATCCGTTGGGCCGTTCTGGCGTGATTGAGTAACAAACAAACATCCATCCATCCATCCATACTTTCGCATTTATAATATTAGTTAGATTATTATGTATGTTTAATGACTAATGGGTTAAGCAGGGAATCTAAATAAAGCAAGGCAAAACACCAACGAACTGAACTCCTTCTTTTACTGCTTCTTCAACTAACAAAACAAAACGTAAAAAAGTATATAAAAACAAAAACAATATAAATACAATAAAGAGTTTGCAACAGGCTGGCAACGCACCTGTGATTCCCCACGTCTTGCAGGTGTCCCTGGGCGATAGTGATCACTTTCCATCAGGTGACCCGTCTGCTCGTTTTCCCCCTCTTATTAAAAAAAAACATATATACATATTGCCATGCCTTCCCAAAGGGGTAGGCAGAGACCACTTTGTTCCACTTCCAAAGATCCTGACATACCTCTATCGGTTCGTCACATTCATCAATCTCTTCATATATGCTCGCCGTCGGGTCCTGACCTAACCTTTTTCCAAACGTCTCCTATTTGGTCAATCAATCCCTACTGAATGTCATAAAAGCTAAAGTAACGCTAAACCCTGAAACGTACCAGTCTCTATCCGCGCAGATGATAAAATGCCTATCGAGGCAGTGGGCAAAAATCTTAGGAATCATGTTATAGGCGCAGCGGCAATCACTATTTCGATTCCCCTTACCCTATACGCTCACAATCATGCTAAACGTGACCTTAGGGTTACTTTAGGCTCTGTCTAGGATACAAACGTAATTTATGTGTATATGTATTATCCAACTCATACTGTACTCAAGTATGCAGTAAGATGAGAACAGATCCTAATTCGAAAGCAAGTCCCCGGAGAAATTACATTGCGAGCCACTGACGGATACACTGGCGTGCAATCACACTGCACTGCGGGCTGCGGATTGCTTATTTTTAGGGTACCGCAACCCAAAAGGAAAACGGAACCCTTAAAAGACCAATTTTTCTCACAAGGGCCGTACAACGGGTAAAAATCAAGTATATTTGGATGCAATTTCTGAATTCACAAAATGTTAAGCTCGCGTCAGGCGTAAGACGGAGGGAGAGTTTAAGTAGCAGGATATCAGATCCAAAAAAAGAAGGGGGTTCAGAAGGGGGTTCCAGCCAATAAAATGGTTTTGTAATTGTTTTATGAAATAAATCATTTTCATTTTCATTTTTCATTTTCATTTTTTTTTTTCATCAGATCCTCTATAAGAGTTTATTTTGAAATACGAATGAATCGCGTTCGATTTTTTAAGTGTTTTTTGTTGTGAGTCGTGGAGCAAAAGTACTAGGGCATCAGCACATTGTTAGAGGTCAGTCAATATAGATAAAACGTACGTTTTTAGGGTTCCGTACCTCAAAAGGAAAAAACGGAACCCTTATAGGATCACTTTGTTGTCCGTCCGTCCGTCCGTCTGTCAAGACCCTTTTTCTCAGGAACGCGTGGAAATATCAAGCTGAAATTTATATCAAATACTCAGGTCCACTGCCTCTTGGAGCTGTGAAAAAATCAAACTTCTAAGCCAACGCAATCAAAAGATACAGCCGTTTATGCCGCAAATTTCCGCAACTCTCAACCCGTGAACGCAGAATCATGAAATTTGGTATGAAGGTAGGTCTTATAGCACAGATTAAGGAATAATTGTGAAAACCGTAAATATGTATGTATGCCTGTGTATCTGTATATCAGTAACCAATATAAAGTGACCCCACACTGCGTACATTTTGCTTTGGAGCAGGGCTCTGCTTACAATGGTTCATAGATATTTATAGATAACTAGCTGTTGCCAGCGACTTCGTCTGCAAAGAATATGTTTATCGCTATCCCGCGGGAACTACGCAATTTTCCGGGATGAAAAGTAGCCTATGTGCTATTCCAGACTTTTCTCTATCTATGCGCCAAATTTCATCCAGATCCATACTTTCGCATTTATAATATTAGTTAGATGATACGGAACCCTCGGTGCGCGAGTCCGACTCGCACTTGGCCGGTTTTTTTTTGTAAGCGGCCAGCACGGTACGCGTCTTGAACGTCATGGAGGTAACAAAAATCTAAGCTGCTGTTTTCACTTCTGCCGGCACTCCCGGAGTGGTACCCGTCGCTTTTTTCGTTACCTATTAGTTTACAGTTCCGTTCTCCATTGAATTTCCTCGGCACCAAAACAAAATCCGTATCCGACTCACAACTACATTTGAAACTTCCAGATTTCTAGCAAATTAGATTTGTCTCGGAGCGGGCGCTGATTCGATTCCCGCGCGTGACGCGGACGCGCTGGGAGAATAAAACGGCGCAGAAAGCCTACTCCTTTACAAAACAGTTCATGAAAAAAGATCCCTTTGTACATTTGTTTGTGTTTTATGTACAACTAGCTTTTACCCGCGACTTCGTCCGCGTAGACTTCATTTATTGACAAAAGTTACATATTGTTATGCATATTTGAACAGGCGCTTAACACCTATTTTGACATTTAATTGGCATTTTTTTTTATAATAAGGGATATTAAATTCCATGGGAATTTTGAAAATCCCTCCTTAGTGCACCTTTATGACACTGAAGCAATATTTATGTACGTTGGGATTCTAGGTAGCTGCGATTTTCGACATGTTCATCGCTATCCCGCGGGAGCTATGCAATTTTCCGGGATAAAAAGTAGCCTATGTTTCAATCTAGGGTACCAGCTATCTTCCTCTAAATTTTATCTAAATCCGTCCAGTCGTTTTAACGTGAAGAAGGAACAAACATTCACACTCACTCACTCACATCGTCACATCGTCACATCGTCACAAACTTTCGCATTTATAGTATTAGTAGGATAGGACTATACTCACGAGCAAAATAACGGGTCACTTTTCATACAACTTTCTACGAGAAGTGACACGTTATTTTTGCTCGTCTGTGTAGCTGTTACCCGCGGCTGCTTCGTCCGCGCAGAATTAAATATTATACTTTGTTTATCAGGGATAATGTACAGTCGGCCCATGAAAATGATGAGCATATTTGGAACCTTGTTATTTTACGCGTTGCTGTCACTGTCAAATGCTTGCCATTCATATTCAGTTTGAAGTTGACTGGGACAAGGCACTAAAGTGCTCATCATTTTCATGGGCCGACTGTACCTATATACCTATTACCTACCTGTTGGTTGTTATTGTACCTACGAGTACTTATTGTATTGCTATACCCCACCGGGTCCATGTGAAACTTCTTTAGCATTAGTTATCATCTTTGTAATACCATGGTTGTTATATTTAAATAAATAAATGACTATATGAGAATTCTAATCCTATCCTACTAATATTATAAATGCGAAAGTTTGTGAGTGACGATGTGAGTGTGTATTCTTCTTCACGCTAAAACGACTGAACGGATTTGGAAAAAAATTGGAACGAAGATAGCTGGTACCCTAGATGAAAACATAGGCTACTTTTTATCCCGAAAAATTGTACAGTTCCCGCGCGATAGCGACAAACAACTCAATTGCTAATTCTACGCGGAAGAAGTCGTGTGCAAAAGCTAGTGAAAAAATATTTTTTCAAATCAGTCCAACTAACAAATCTTTCGTCTCAATCCAAACAGTCAATTATTAGAGTTTTGATGAAGATTTACACAAATACATACAGTCCCGCCTCTATGCTTATTTATTCCTTGAACAGGCCGCAGTAATGTGACAATCATTGATTTACAGCTATTGGGTGAGACTCGGGTCTTGTTTGACAAACACTGCGCGAGCGCTGATTCAGGTCTCATTCAGCGTAATAACGCTATGGCATGAATTTAAGAAAAAAAATGTGACACAGGCCACTTGGAGGATTTGGGCTATAGTTCCCGCGCGGGCCCAGTGTAGATTGGAAACTCATACACCAATTCAATTGCTTTGCAGATATGCAGATTTTCTCAAGAAGTTTTCCTTCGCCGGAAAACTAATGGTAAATTCCAAATGTAATTTTGCTCAAAAATTCAGAAAGAATCAGAGATGGGCTACCATGGCATCTAACTAATATAATATTAGTATAATATTTATATAATAACTAGTTGTTGCCAGCGACTTCGTCTGCAAAGAATTCGTTTATCGCTATCCCGCGGGAACTACGCAATTTTCCGGGATAAAAAGTAGCCTATGTGTTATTCCAGACTTTTCCCTATCTGCGTGCCAAATTTCATCCAGTTCCGTTGGGCCGTTCTGGCGTGATTGAGTAACAAACAAACATCCATCCATCCATACTTTCGCATTTTTAATATTAGTTAGATTGTAAATGCGAAAGTTTGTGACGATGTGACGATGAGAGTGAGTGTGTATGTTTGTTCCTTCTTCACGTTAAATCGACTGGGCAGATTTAGATAAAATTTGGAATGGAGATAGCTGGTACCCTAGATTAAAACATAGGCAACTTTTTATCCCGGAAAATTCCATAGTACCTGCGGGATACACGTGTCAAAGGTCGTAGCTGCCTAGAGTCGCAACATAAACAATTATTGCAGAATATACCATCAACATCTATTCTTAATATAATTACCCACGGACGAATGTGTCACTAGTGTTTAATAAAAGAAAGATCTAATTAGATTCTCGTTGAGACACGAAAAAACAAAACCAAATCACAGCAACATAATTATCAGCAAAAACAAGCAACACAAAGGCCATAAAGAAAACCACTAGAGACGCTCAATAGTCAATACCAGTAAGTATTAATTGGATGACTCCACAACCAGTAACAATATGTCATAAGCGCCATAGAAATACTGTACGCTTACGACCTTTCCAATAAGCTGTATCGTATCCCACTAATGACGTCACAGCGATCCTTTGAAACCGGTTTTTCCCTTATGCAGTACATTAGGGCTGGTACGTGACAGGAAAACTAAAGAAACGGTCTGGAGAAAAAGATTTCGGATTTAATTTGGGAGAGTGACTTCGTATTGTTCGTAATGCGTTATTTGTTTGACAGCTGTGAGTTTGCCCAGGCAATTTATACTTGTTTGATGATCGCAAAATTTTGATAGCGTCTTCATTGTTAAATGTTAGCTTTAGCTGAATCAAATATACGACGTTTTTAGGATTCCGTACCTCTAACAAAAATGGTGAAATAAAAAAAATTTAAACCCACAACGAAAAAACATAGGTAGGTAAGTAATCGCTAAATAGTATACTCGTAATAAAGAATTATATGTAGCTTATACCACCGTGTGATTTAAACTCAAATCAAATACAAACATAATTATTATACATAATTGTAAATGCACACACACACACACACACACACACAAATCACGTCTTTATCCCTAACGGGGTAGACAGAGCCTAAGGTGACAAGACTACAGGCCACGTTTAGCAAGATTGTGGGCGTATAGATGGAAAATGGAATCAAAATAGTGATGGGTTGCTAGCCGCATCGCCTATAACATGATTCCTATGATTTTCGCCCAATCCCTCGATGGGCTTTTACCATCTGCGCGGGAAGAGAAGCAACTGGTACATTCTATGTTTTGCATACATAATTTGATTTAAAAAATATATATTTAAAACTAGCTGCTGCCAGCGACTTCGTCCGCAAAGAATTCGTTTTTCGCTATCCCGCGGGAACTACGCAATTTTCCGTGATAAAAAATAGCCTATGTGCTATTCCAGACTTTTCTCTATCTATGTGCCGAATTTCATCCAGATCCGTTGGGCCGTTCTGGCATGATTGAGTAACAAACATCCATACATCCATACATCCATACTTACAAACTTTCGCCTTTATAATAGTAGTAGGACTACAACGTCGGCAACCCTGGAACGCAGTGGTAAAATTTGCATCATGGTTTTTCCATTTCCATTCCTATCTAGTACGAGTACCAGCATCCAAAGAACGTCGTCACAGTATTTTCTAAGTTACTTAACAGTGAAATCGACGAGTGGAAACTTTTTTCTTTATAACATGACTAGCGACCCGCCCCGGCTTCGCACGGTATATTTTGCATGTATTATACATATAAACCTTCCTCTTGATTTACTCTATCTAATAAAAAAAAACCGCATCAAAATCCGTTGCGTAGTTTCAAAGATTTAAGCATACATAGGGACATAGGGATATAAGGACATAGGGACAGAGAAAGCGACTTGGTTTTATACTATGTAGTGAAAGAAAATACAACCAAATTGAGAACTGCCTTTTTTTGAAGGCGGTTTAAAATAGATCAGTGTTTGGATAAATTGAGAGTTAAGATAATCCAGGTTCTAGGTATTGTACATGCATGCAGGTTTTATATGCATTTGTGACTGAACATGTAAATTAACTATCCAAATAATGTGTAAGTAATGTGTTTTACGTGTACAATAAATAGTTATACATACATACAAACCAATTTTTTTACAATTATCTATTAACTAGCTGTTGCCAGCGACTTCGTCTGCAAAGTATTCGTTTATCGCTATCCCGCGGGAACTACGCAATTTTCCGGGATAAAAAGTAGCCTATGTGCTATTCCAGACTTTTCTCTATCTATGTGCCGAATTTCATCCAGATCCGTTCTGGCGTGATTGAGTAACAAACAAACATCCATCCATCCATCCATCCATACTTTCGCATTTATAATATTATAGTTAGATTAGATAGAGAGAAAACGAGCAAGCGGGTCAATTGAAAGTAATCACCGCTGCCCAATGCCTATAGACACTCCATAGGGTGTAAGAGCGTGTTGCCGGCCCTTTAAGAAAAGAATAGGCTCGTTTTTTGAACCCTAAGCAGTACCGGTCCGGGAAAATTGGTGCCGCTAGCTGATTTCAGATTTGCATTACAATCTATTGTTTTCAACATCATCATCATCATTTCAGGCGAGACGCTTGCTGCTGGACGCAAGCCTTCTCCAAAGATCTCCACGACTTTGCTTAGAGACATGGATCTGCTAACATTAAATATCTTTATTAAATAATAAATAAATAAATATTAGGGAACAATTCACACAAATTTACCTAGTCCCAAAGTAAGCGCTAGTAAGGCTTGTGTTATGGGTACTAGACAACGATATACACATACTTATATAGATAGAAAACATCCATAACTCAGGAACAAATATTCGTGCTGATCACACAAATATATGCCGCTATATATAGGACGCTTGCTTCGTAGGCAGGGTCACTACCAACTAGGCCAGCCGCGTCGTTTATTATTATTATTATTATTAGATATTTTAGTTAGGGTCCTGTAACACAGGGTATCCTAGCACAAGGCCCTTATTTTTTTTTGGAATAAACACATTTTCTTTTTTTTTATTTACTTGCCGAATTTGTATGGACCCCTCGGCGCGCGAGTCAGACTCGCACTTTTTGTAAGTACAATTAGCTTGTATTCTTGTGTCGTCACTTCACCAAGGAAGGTCATTACACTGTAGAGTAAATTGCCGTGAAGTTTATCCCAAACCTAAATTCACCAACTTAACAAATAAATTTAACCTTAACATTAATTTAATGTTCATTATAATTATTATTGGTCAGTTAACGCACACCATAACTCATAATTAAATGCGTTCTCAACCACTAATATAAAATACAACCTGTACTAATAACAACAAAACCGAATCTAGCTCTACCAATGATGTTTCATAACACGTTTTTATCCGTAAACAGTAGATTTTAAAGTAATCTAAAATACGATTTAAGTTAAGGGGTTAAAAGTTAAATTTACTTGCGGTAGTACAGGCGCTTAGGCTTTTTTAACTAACAGCATAATTCACACAAGTTTGCCTATTCACTAGCACGGAACATGATCGTAAATCTAAACAAGAGCTGATATAATTTGTAACTAACGCTATTACAGTGTAGTTGCATGGCTCACTTTATTCTAGTTTTTTTTCTAAGTTTTAGGGTTCCATACCTCTAAAGGAAAAAGGAACCTTATATAGTAAAAGATCACTTCGTTCTGTTTGTGTCTGTCCGTCAATATTCATTTTTTAAGCAACGCGTAGAGCTAGAGTAATCGGCCATAAAATGTGACGCCAATAATTGTCTCTTTGGTACTGTATAAAGTTTTTGTTGACTACATGAGCTGTCATGGATTTATTTTAACAACACTAATATTGACAGTAGACATGGGGAAAAGCGTTACATTTTGATATCAGTGACTGACGATCCCGTTCAGTGAAAAGTCACCGTGACTTTGTCACGCCTGTTACTCGTGTCACTGCATGATATTTGTGTCAACATTATTTTTGTCACACTGTTATTTCATCGTGATTTTGTCACGCCGGTTACTCATATCACCATATGATATTGTCGCAGTGCTATTATGGCGTGATTTTGTCACACCGTTATCACACAAGTAATTGATCCAAAATAACCTTTACACTTTTACAGGCTTAGGACTGTCGCACATCATAAGTAAAAAATAAATACATTTGGGAAATTAGTTCATAGTCATCATAATCATCACAATCATCATCATCTCATCATCATCATCATCATAATCATAATCATCATTATCATCATAACCATCATCATCATCATCATCATCATCATCATCATCATCATCATAATCATCATCGTCATAATCATCATAATCATAATCATCATCATCATCATCATCATCATTATGGACGGTGTTCATCTTTTTCATGTGTTTTATGTACAATAAAGAGTTATACATACATACATATGTACATACATCCTTTTCTACGAGTATGCTTCATTAAAACAACTCTTTGACACGGATGAGTGAGCAAGCATTCATAATTTTATCGCTGTCTCACTCGTTCTCAGGCAGCAGGCATCACCCGATGTTCGCCACGAAGTTCCGAATCCGAACACTCCCGACTAAGCCCGATTAAAGCCGAGCAGAGTCGAGTCAAGTCACAGTCAGTCACTGTCACTGCATCGCGCCGCGTCACTGCTTGCGCTAGGCGCTAGGAAGGAACAGTAGGAACGTATGTGATTTTGTAACGTTGTTATTTTGTGAAAAGTCACAGTGACACGTTTTGACGGCGAGTCACAGTGACTTTGTCACCGTGACGTTATTTAACCCCCATGTCTAATTGACAGTCACAAATTACTAATATTGATGTAATTATATAAAAAAAACATTAAACTACCTTAATCTAATTCTAAATATATTTACACAAAAAGTTGAAATTAATATTATAATATAGTACAAATATTGAGGCCTGCAGTCTCTTCGAGTCTAAAAATATATACCATTTAAGTCAACGCAATCGAAAGGTACAGTCGTGGGCATAAATATCGATACAGCCATCATGCCTTATTGTTTATGGCATAAAGGTGTATAAATAGATATTTCTGACGCCTTGGTAACGTACATACATGTATGTATTTATTTTATGCCCTTGATTGTACAATCATTAGAAAAGGTGTGCTACCAAAACCTATGAAATGAAATGGTGGGGTACTTCCAGTTATCCTAGAAAATATTATGCATGTATGTTTGATGTCTGTTGGTCTCATAGGTACGTGAAAACTTTAACATTCTATTACAATACAACAAAATTATTAGACTAAAATGGCCAAGATTTTACAACTAATTTAACTTAATGAACACCGACAACTTCCTCGGCCACGTCGTATATTTATTAAATTATGAAATTTCTCGATAATTTCCATAATTTCCCCAGCAATTTTGCGAATCAGAGCGAAATTAGTTCGGTACGCGGCGCCTGTAATTTCGCAACTGAATAGAGGACAATTTGTGACGTCACATGCAGACATGGCCGCCGGAGCGGCGACGCGCAGACACGGCAGTTTATTCGACTTTCCGCCACTAAACCGTATCGTATTGCATTATCGTGTGATCCACGCATACCGCGATCCACATCACAAAATATTGATGCGTATCGCAGCGAATCCGGTTGTTTGGAAATCCACGATCCTATATTAACCCTTGGGCCTTACCATGACGTCTTATTTCCGACTCAGTTCAAGTTTTAGGTGTCACTTTTAGTATAAATCTGACAGCGAGCGAACCTAAACTGAATGCCATTAAGACGTCATCAGGGCCGTCTTTAAACTATTTGAGGCCCTGGGCACATTAGAATCATGGGGCCCCTATGACCTAAATATCGGTTATCATTTGGTAATCTGGCAGGAACTAGGGGGCCCCATTCGATCGCGGGGCCCTGGGCACGTGCCCATAGTGCCCAGTGGAGAAGAGGGGCCTGGACGTCATGGTAAGGCCCCAGTTTACCCGATTATTGGGAACGTGCGTATGGTGGTGGTAAAGAAGACGATCACAGAGCATGCCGTGGCAGAAATTATAACAATAGGGGCTTAGTGAAACTTGTCAATGTTGCTTTGAAAATGGGTCATTATTAATTGTTTTATAGGGTGTTAAAAGTCACCGATGTTTGGCGAATTATGTTGGCTCGTATTTAATTTCCATTAGTCTTAGTTCTTCTTCACTCCTTACAAACGTGTTCTGCTAAAAGCAATTTTATTTACTTTCAGCATAGTTTGGGGCCGGAGACTTATTTTGTGTTACACTCTCAAAATCAGTTTTTTTTTTAATAAAATCCATTTTTCTTATTAGGTACTGCTTGTAACAAATGCCTTTAAAAATACTGTTTATTGCAGTTCGATATATTATTTCATTACTTCAATTTATATGAAACAATAAGCATTTGACAAACGCCCCTAAAGTTGCGTTTGCGTGTTGAGTTAAACATTATCCCCCTTATTCATAAACGCACTATAGGCCTCTGCTAAGTTAGTAATCGTTTGTCCTTATCTGTGAAAGGTAAATGTCAAAGTGACAGATAAGGACAAACGATTACTAAGTTAACAGAGGCCTATAGTGCGTTTATGAATAAGGGGGTATATTTCTGTCTTATCCCCCTGTTCCTACATCTTTGGTCTCTTATTGTGTCAGGTTGAATTCCACACATAATTATTTCTGCCCACACAGCGATGTGTTCCGAACGTGCAGAGAAATTAACGCACACAAAATGGGCCATACGTCAATGCCCACAGGGGCCATTTGGGCGTGGCAAATTAATATTTTACAAGGAGAATATTCGGAAATATTGGTCGTGAATTATATATTGGATGCAGATTTGGAAATATTCGGCGTTGTTGATAATATCGTTTTACTTTGGACGGGTATTGGTTAGGTAGAGTGAGTTTGTGTTTCATTTATTATTGCGTAATAGTTTCCAGCACTAATGAAGGGTATTGGCGAAACGTTTTGTTTATTTATTTACTTAGTTGGTTTTTCTTTAGATTATGTCATTAATGTCGAATGTGGGTATCTAAGTGTTAGTTCGGGTGTTACGGTAGGTAACCTAGAGGACTGAAATGAGTGGACACGGGAAGTCACGACAAGAGCTATATTCCAACTAACTGACAGTCGCCGCGGACGCAGCCGCGGTGGATACACATTTTACAACTACCCACTTACATTACTAATATCCCTCCACCAATAGTTACAAATATCCTATAGTAAGTACTGATTACCACGTATATAAATAAAAGCAAGTAAAACTATAATCTACTAATAGAAGGAAAGTTATTTTATTTTAAAACTTATATGAAACCGGCTTGCGAGCTCGCTTGAGGCGCCCCGAGCTTGTGGCCGACGCTTCCTCAGTCTGGGCTTCGGCCGCCGCGGCAGGGGCGCTCGCCGTTTCGGCCGCTGGGCCGGCCGGCTCGGCCGAGCCGCTAGCGTTCGCGGGCGGCAAGCCGCCCGCCTCCTCCACGGACTGCTCTGACCTAGCCGCCGCTTCGACCAGGGCGACTTGATCTTGATCCCATACTATGGGCGGAAGAACTTCCTCCTGATCCTGATTTATTATTACTGATCGTCCACCAGACTGTTTTGTATTTTTGCCTAACGTTGCGGACGCAGGTATCTCCACCTCCCCCTTAAATTCATAAAGCTGATTTTTGTGTCTCTTTAGGACTCTTAAATCATCCACTAGCTTAACTAGATAAGCTGTTTTCCCGAGTTTCTTTACTATCACGCCTTTCGTCCATTTGCTGTTGTCCTTATAATTAACTTTTATTAAAACTACATCATTCACGACAAAGTCTATGTTTCTCTTTCCACCATAATATTTAATCTGTGAACACTGATTTTGTTTTACTTTTTCTAATAGTGCTAAATCAGAGTCTAGAGGCGACTTAGGGCTTACTAAATCCAATCTAGACCTCAAATTCTTGCCGAATAGAACCTGTGCAGGAGAACGATTTGTCGTGGAATGTACAGAGTTTCGGTAGTTAAACAAGAATTCCTGTAATTTAACGTTAACGTCCCTACTACTAGTGCCGTCTAACAATATAGATTTTATAGCTTTTTTTATAATTTTCACAAAACTCTAGGCTTGACCATTACTAGCCGCATTATATGTAGGGGATGTCACGTGACGTATGTTGTTAGTCGTACAAAAGTTTTCGAATTCGCATGAAATAAAAGATGTGCCATTATCTGTACAAATGGTATGCACCAAGCCAAACCTAGCCATTAGTTCGCATAACTTTTCAATAACGACCCGTGAGCCATACCCGGTGCTGACGTCATAGACTTCGACCCATTTCGAGTATGCGTCCACAGCTACTAAATAAACTCTATTTTGGAATGGGCCTAAAAAGTCTAAGTGGACCCGATACCAGGGCTCGGGCGGATAGGGCCACGGCGTGAGCGGCGCGCGCGGCGGCGCCGGCCGCAGTTGCGTGCACACGGCGCACGCCGTCGCGGCGCGCTCCACGTCGGCCGCCATTCCGGGCCACCAAAATCGCGCGCGCGCGTTTGCTTTCATTTTAGCTGCTCCTAGATGACCTCTATGTAACTCCTCAACAATCTTACATCTTAAGGCTTCAGGAATTATTAATTTATTACCTCTTATTAAACAACCGCCCTCTACGGCCAGTTCGCATCTACATTCATAATACGATTTAACACCTGTACATTTACTTTTATCTGGCCAGCCTTCCTGCACATAACGCGTCACTTGAGAAAGAACCTTATCGGACTCGGTCGCGCGCTTGACGTCACCGGCGTTAACGGGCAGCGAGCCGGCCTGCCAAACGAAGTGCACGTAGGTAGCTACGTCCGTACTGTGCAATGGTAATTGCGCGCCGATGTTTTCGTTATTGTTGCTATGCAAACATACCGGTTCGTTCATCACGGATCGGCTAAGATAATCTGCAGTATTGTGTGCACTAGGAACAAACTCAATCTCATAATTATACGCTGACAAAAATAAGGCATACCTCTGCAATCTATTTGCAGATACTTCCGGCACTCCCTTACCGGGACGGAAAATAGCCAAAAGAGGTTTATGATCCGTTCTTAATACAAACGGTTCCGCTCGTCCATACAAGTACTGATGGAATTTACGCACTCCGAAAATTATCGCAGTAGCCTCTTTTTGAATTTGGCTGTACTGTTTTTCAGCCGAAGTTAATGACCTTGAAATGTATGATATGGGTTTTTCGATACCTTCGTTTTCCACCTGTGACAGAATACCGCCTAAGCCAAAAGGTGACGCATCCACCGTCAGAATGATTTTGGCGTCCTGATTAAAATGTGCTAAGGTATTATCGCAAGACAAAGCCTGTTTAATATGAATGAACGCTTGCTCTTGTTCTTCACCCCATTTCCATTTAACATTTTTTTGTAATAAGCCATGTAATGAGCACATTATACTAGAAGCATTTTTAATAAAACTGCGGTAATAATTTACTAACCCCAGGAAGGATTTTAATTCGGACACATTTTCTGGGCGTTTCGCTTCCATTATGGCATCCACTTTCTTTTGACATTTATGTAGACCATATTTGTCTATTACGAAACCTAAATATGATACTGAATCTTGAAAAAAACTGCATTTCTCTTTCTTTAACACTAACCCTGCCTCCTTTAGACGCCTGAAAACTTCGTGTAGCCTAGCAAGGTGTTCCTCTTGTGTTTTACCGGTTACTAATATGTCATCTAAGAATTGAAGAACCCCATCAACCCCCGCTAAAATATTCTCCAAGGTTCGTTGAAATATTGCCGGCGCGCTCGCCAAGCCGAACACAAGGCGGTTAAACTTATATAAACCCTTGTGTGTATTGATACAAGTCAACATTTGTGAGTCTGGGTGCAGCTTCAGCTGATTGTAAGCGCTAGACAAATCTAGTTTCGTAAATTGCTGACCGCCGTGTAACTTGGTGAATAATTCTTCAATACGAGGAAGTGGGTACTTTTCTATCAGTAATTGTTTGTTAAGCGAGACCGAGAAATCTGCGCACAACCGTATACTGCCATCTTTTTTTAAAACCGGTACTATCGGGCTCGCGTACTCGGAACAGCTGACGGGTTCAATTATACCTACTTTTACTAACCGATTAATTTCTAGTTCTACTTTTGGACGAAGAGCAAAAGGAACGGGGCGAGCTTTAAAAAAAATCGGGATTGACCCCGGTTTTAATGTTAGTTTCACTTGAGGTCCATTATAACAGCCTAGTTCTTCTGAAAATAGATCCGGACAAGTGCTCACTGGGTCTCTTAAGGTCGATGAAACGTCACAATGCTTAATCGTACATAGTTCGAGTTGAAATTTGGATATAAAATCGCGGCCCAGCAAGGGGGGGCCGCCGCCTTTTACAATAAATACATCTAATTTTTTCTCTTTGCCTTTGTACACAAAAGGCAACGCTAATGTACCTAAAGTTTGCAACGTGGTACCATTGTAGCTTTGTAAAATTTTCTTGGTACTACGCAGCGGATAACCTGTAAAGTATTTGTGGTACAATTTATCCGATATAGCGGTGACGGCGGATCCCGTGTCTACCTCAAAACTCAAACATACATTTTCAACCAAAACCGACTCCTGCATAGGCTCGCCTTGACATGATCGAATATTAAATACAAGTCGCTTACCATCGTCGCTAGCCTCTGTATTGCACTGCAAAAAGTGGTTAAATTCACTTCCGTTTTTGCACATCCGTTTTAAGTGTCCCTTTGCGGCGCACTTCCTACATGTATAATTTCTAAATTTACACGCTTTGCCATTGTGCCCTACAAAACCACACACATTGCACTTTTCCGCCAATTCTTTATCGGTTGCCAAGCCGAGTGTAGCTGCTGGAGCACGCCACCTCCGCTGCGTCTGCCCCGGAGCAGCGCGCGCCGCCACCTGGTGCAACTCCAGCGGTAGGGCCGCCGCTGGCGCCGCTGTTGCTAGGCGCGCGCCCTCGCGCGCGCAATGGACGCTTTCCGCCAGTTGTAGAGCCTTCTCCAGTGTCAGTCCGTCCATGGTTTCACCAAACAGCTTGTCCCGTTCCGGGCCGCCCGCCATGCCCAACACGAACCGATCGCGCAATTCTTCGTTCAAGCTAGCGGCCGGAAACGAGCAATGCATAGCTAAACCCCGAACACGCGCCGCCCACTGTGCTAACGACTCGCCTCCTTCTTGTATTGCGCTGTGGAAACGATGCCGCTCCGCGAACCCACATTTCTTTGGCTTGAAATGACCGTCCAATAAACCGGTTACTTGCTCGTACGACAATGTACCCACTTCCATAGGCAGCGCTAAGTCCCTTATCAATCTATAGGTACTCTCCGATAAGCTGCTGAGTAGAATAGCTCGACGTTTTGCGCCACTTTTATCCACGTCCTCCGTCATTTCATTTGCCTGGAACCATTGTTCTAATCGCCCACGGTATAATACCCATTCTTGCGTTTCGTGGTTGAACACACTTAGCAACCCGACGGAAACTTTTGCCATAATTACGCGTGCTAAGATCGATCTCGTCGCCAATTGTTAGTTCGGGTGTTACGGTAGGTAACCTAGAGGACTGAAATGAGTGGACACGGGAAGTCACGACAAGAGCTATATTCCAACTAACTGACAGTCGCCGCGGACGCAGCCGCGGTGGATACACATTTTACAACTACCCACTTACATTACTAATACTAAGTAGATACTTAAGTAAAAAAAATGTAAAAAAAAAAAACATTTTTAATAAGTAATTATTATAAACTCTTGGCTGAATTCATTTTGTTGACTATGCATGCATTGTCATCCATCTTACAAAATGTATCCTTGTTCGTTTGATCTATTTCGTTTAAAATAAAATTTGAAATGACTTCTTATCCAATCAAAATCAAACTGATCACTAGAAAGTACCTACCTAGGTAAATTCGACGCGCTAGATTTGAACTGGGGCCTTACCATGACGTCTTAATGCGATTCAGTAAAGTTTAGGTTCGCTCGCTGTCAGATTCATACTAAAAGTAACCAGGGGCGTGCAGTGGTTTCTGACAGAGGGTAGGCATATTGACAACAAAACCCGTATTGGTACGAAACGTGTCGGGCATAATATAATCATGGATCTTCCATATACAAATGGGTATGTTCCCTTAGATCTTTTAAAGTACACAATGGATTTTAATGCGTTTTTCAAGGGTTTTCGTCAATAAATAGAGCGAAAGGTACAAGAGGTACTTATAGTTTAATAATTATATTTGTTTTGCATTAATTAGTTAAATGATGACCACAATTACCTAATACATCACACAATTTACATTAATTACCTATGAAATATGGTAAGATTAAAACTATCCACAAAACACACCACACCACACACATCAGTATAAATTCACATTACAGCCGTGCGAAGCCGGGGCGAGTCGCTAGTTTAAACTATTACATGAACTCCACAGTTTATGTTAACTACTGCTCTGTTGTAAATAAATTAAAACAAAAAAGGAAAAAGTCTGGTAAACTTAGGATTCGAACTCAGGTTCAAAGCTTGACAGGCGACTCCAGAACCGTCGAGCTACGGCGTTAGATAGCTAATGATGTGAAATTTTGCTATACAACTAACCTTCAACTAACCGACCATAAGTTCACAAATGTGATTATACCTATTATTATTTAAAACAACACAACCGTTAAAGTAAAACAATTTAAGCACTCACCAATTATTTTTTTTAATATTCAGCCAAAGCGGGTCTGTTAGTTGTGCGTTGCAACAATAAAATATGTAGGTATACATGCAAAGGAAGGACAAATCAAATCAAGTTGGCAGTAAAAAATTATGAATATTTAACTAAGTGTAACGTGAAATTGTTGAGTTGCCTTTTGTTTAAGCCAAGTAAAAGTTACGTACCGGTACTTATAATTAGTTAGGTACTTTTGTCGTTTTATTATATCACTTTCGTCGCGAATTAACTTTCACAACACTCACAACACAAGACCAAGGCCATCCCATAAGTTAGTTCACGTTTAATTATGTAGAACTAAACAAATAACTTAATAAGCCTTCACAGAATTACACAATTAAAATAACATCATTAATGTTTTTATTATGATCATGAAGGAAAACATCAAAAAACAACAAATCAGAGAGCCCGAACATTACGAGTTTTAGCAAATGAAATCACAAGATCTGCCTAATTTTACCCAATAAAACGAGGTCTTTTCGCGCATGCGCTTAAACGCTTCATGGTGATTGGCGCGAAACATCATAGCGCCACCTTGCATGCTTAGTTCAAGCGTCCGCAGTGCTGCCATTTTAGTGTTTTGGCAGCTAAATATGGCGGTATTTTGGGTTGTGATATTTTTATTTGTCGACTAATATTTCGTTCTGAATTTTACCGGGAAAGTTACAGGTACAGAAAAGTTGAGGGAAAATCAATAATTCAGTGTGGTATTTCTTTTAATTGCTATTTTTAAATAAATATTTTACTCCAATACAAACTAAAAACGTAATTATAAAAGTTTATAATTTATTAATAAAACAAAGTCTCAGTATAATCTCGTGTATATATGATTGAATAAATAATAAAAAACGTTTATTTTGGGTTTTAGGGCATATAGATGAAATTAGTAACTTTTAACTAAAATATTTTGGCGACTGTTTGATGGACCTGGCATCACTGGGGAGTCAGGCGGTCTGACTTGGAATTTTATGAACCCGAACGCTGAAGGCTATCTTTGTGTGCGTAGCCACACACAACTGTAGGTTAGTCTTGTCTGGACGTAGTTCACGGACGATATTTACATATGCACGCTGTAGACTTGTGTGCATTTTTGCAGGCAAGTCGGTTCGCTGCTTTTATAAGCAAAAGAGTGAAGTGAAGTAGTATCGTGTCGTTCATCGGTATGGCAAAATTCGAGCGCTCAGGGTACCGTAAGAAAGATTGAAGTTTTATAATAAATTTGGTTAGTAATAAAAAAATATTTTATAAGTTTGGTTAGTAAAAAATAATAATAATGAAATATGAACATAATAGTAGTATGTAATGTACGTATGGTTATAACGCACTGCTTATGTGCTTCTAAGGAATACCCGCGTGTGAAAGTAACAGCTAAAACTTGAACTGAGTCGGAATTAGGACGTCATGGTAAAGCCCCGCTGAACGATCATACAAATCTATACATAGAGATACATTGCCAGTTAAAATATCAACTTGTAAAATAACGCAGAAAAGAAAAAGGAATCACGATTAAAACAAAAGAAAAGAAACATATTGCAAGTTAGTAAAAATCTTGTAAAAATCTACTTCTCTATTCAACCGTTAGATAGTTTGAGCTATCGATGTCAGGAATCTCATCCATTAAGAATGCGCGTTCTTCATGCAAATTACTCCCGGTTCTGTTTGCAAACCAGATGGAACTTTCCAGATTTTCCAGAACTTCCAGAATCGAATTAAGGTTAGCTCCCGTGTGAGACTAGAATATTATGAGTGGAATAAATTAGTTTAAAGGAAGAAATTAACAAGTGCAAGTACTCGCGTACCGAGGGTTTCGTAACTTACTATATAATACCGTTACCTTGTTCATAAAGTATCAAAAGTGAAAAAATGCTTTATAAATTCTTTCGCTTGAGCCATTAGATCAGGCGGTCGAAATTAGGGTATTTTCCTCAATCCCCTCGGGTATTTACAAAAATTACGTGAGGATTCCAGGAAGTATCATTGTTGTCTTACTTTTTAAGTTTCATGAAGTGTAAAGTACTTTCGTCTTTGGGAGATATCGAGATTAAAAGTAGCCTATTGTGACGTAAATCTGCCATAAGAAGCGGTGCTGACCATATTATAACCAAACAGGCTTTGAAATGGGTTCCGCCTGGAGTCAGAAAAAGAGGTCGTTCCAAAACAATATGACAGCGCTCTGTTGAAAGGGAATTACAATTCCTATGCATAAGATGGCACAAATGTCGCGGCGCAGGATCGTCTCAAGTGGAAATTATGGTAAGGGTACATGTTTCTGATCAGGGACTACAAGATGATGCGTTATTCAAGAGATCAAACCGTGACACAAATTTTCACAAAAAATCCAACCGTCTTAGCTTAAAACAGTAGCAAACTGCTGCTGCTGATATCTACTGGGTCACATCCACCTCAAGCGCTCATTATGAATGGAATAAATTTTCTAGGAACGGGACATCAGACTGAAGACATCGATTGGAAAAATCGAACTAGGTACCAAAAAGCCAAAAAAGTCTAAATATCACCGCTATTATCGTTAGTGTTTGCTCGAGCCTCCCCCAGGCATTATGTAGATGAGACTTGTTCAGATCGCTATCTCTTGCCTTGACAAAATTGTAGGGGCGATAAAAGCATGAATAGGAATTTTGGAGTGGTTCGACGGGAATATTTAAGAATGGTTGTGATTAAACAATTTATTTGAAGAGATTACAGGATTGTCCATTGTTTGGCTTCGACCGATGCGCGGCCACGCCGGGGGATATTATTTGTTAACTCCGACAGCAGAAAAGTGTCACATATGCCTGTTTCTGCATTATTGACTATGTGGTGTTCTATAAAGAAGTACACAGTTGTAAGCATAATGGCTGATGAATTCAAGCGTTTTGCCAGTTTATTAAACTTATTATTTATTAGGTATTATCATCAAAGGCAAATACCGTCTCTGACATCATCTCTCTCTCTCGTTTAAAATAAGTTACCAACATGGTTAAGCTGAGCGTGTAATATTTTCTACAAAATGAAATGAAGCGTACGTGACACAAAAACTGCGATAGAACGTGCACCGTTTCCCATTTTACCAGCGAACTTTCCCGCGGTAAATTCACAAACCATACGTCACGGGCGATACGGGAGATAAGGCATTCGTTTGTTACGAGTTTTTTAGACTATTTAACGTTGAGAAAAATAATAGACGGTGAAATAGTGGCCATGTTTATGGGACCGGAGAAACTTGGCATTTTATGTTAATAGTTGTTGCTATTGATCTTGCACGTAGCGAAGTATCAAGGTAAATATTTCTTTCACACCTCTCATAAAGGAACCTTTGCCTTCTAACGAGAGGGATCAAAGTGCGACTTTTCTTTACAAGATTTTTCTAAGTGTTTTTTGTTACATGCAATTTTTTGAAGTTTATGTGTAAAACCACGCCATTTTCTAAGCTGGTTGCTCTTTAATTATAATTTAGAATTGTATTTTTCAACCTAATGCTCCGTGTGAAAAGTTGTATGAGCCACTCGGGAGCAAGATTATTTTCATATTGGACGTTGTTAACACTTGATTAGGTACCTCATTACGCTCAGGATTCTCCTTTAAAATCGATATCTATCGTCCGTGAGTTGATACTCTTTCATGCTGAATGAATTAGGTTACTTTCCATAGCGGGATATAATATCGGATTTCCCACGGAGTTTTTATGACAAAGTCCCTGTTAAAATTACATTACATTTACTAACAGCAACAACACATTCACACTTTCAAATTCCCTATCGCAAAGCAAAGGCGTTTCTTTTGAGCGCCGCAGATGGCCTAGAAACGGTATCTTCCGTTGATGAAAGCGGGGACCACTCGTGCCTAGGGCTCCCGGCTTCGTACAGAAACGTCCCCTTCTGGCGTCAGTGGCACTTCCTCAAGCTAAAGATATTAAAGTGTCGAGGGAGGTAAGACGAGCATTAAGAGCTGAAGTGCGGTATAAACATGCATGAATGCAAGCAGATGAGATGGAAGTAATGCTTCTGGTGGTTACAGGAGGATCGGTTTGCTGCCTTTTACCGCTTGGAAAAATTTGTATATTTGTAATAATAGTGACATCGCAATACTTCATAAGGAAAATCGTTACGACGCTTACTATAAAAAGGTTCTAATGGTGGGCAGGGAATTAGATTTATTGACTGTACATAATATCTAAGGATTTTACAAGAAGAAAATACTAATATTCCGGAAAATTTGTGAGACATTCTATTTATGAGGTGTTCTTAACGATAAGCGACGTCAGCCAAAATAATATTTTTTGTTCCTCTTCTTATCACGTGCGTAGACAAAAGAAAACGAATTCGATTACATTTTTTGTATTTACTGCACTACAGTTTAAGTTGTAGTAAGTTGAACTACAGTGACGAGCAAAAATAACGGCTCACTTTACATACAAGGTTCTATGAAAAGTGACCCCGTTATTTTTGCTCTTAAGTATAATAATTATAAATAAAAAAAATCCATTTCCATTTACGTTTCCTGCTATGGGTGGTGTACCGGTATAATAAATATAACACGCATCACGGAATGATGAGGATCCGGGTTGGATCCAGGGTCATAACTTTACTTTACGGATTTTTCTAAGTGGTCTAATTTTCAGTGTCGTTTAAAAAATACAATATTTCCACTTCATTAGTTATATTCTTTATAAATTCAAGATGACCGAATTGTTGTAATAATTTATAATGCTCTGGCCATTGAACACTGACTTTGCGAATAATGACTAAATTATACTTTTAATTCTAATAATGATAGGTCAATAGTTAACTCGTATTTTAGTTGCATAAGTGTTATCATAGTGACAAGATTAAAAGTGAACTCCCTGGGTTTAAAAAAACGATTAGATAATAGTCTTCACACTTGGTATAAAATCATTGGTACTGTTAATACGATAAGGGCAGTGATAACGTGTGTATTAATAGTGATTTTAGTGTTCATTCAATAATTGGTATAAGTGGATGTGTGATGGAAGTTGGCAAGAAAAAGAAAATGGCTAAGAAAGACGGAAAGAAAGAGAAAGCGGAAGTAAAGAAAAATGTTCAGAAGGAAGGAAGTACAAAGAAGCGAAGCGGCGGTGGGAGTGGGTCTTGTTGTGGTGTAAGTAAGACTTATAAGGTAGGTAAGGCTGTTGCCAGCGACTTCGTCTGCAAAGAATTTGTTTATCGCTATCCCGCGGGAACTACGCAATTTTCCGGGATAACAAGTAGCCTATGTGCTATTCCAGACTTTTCTCTATCTATGTGCCAAATTTCATCCAGATCCGTTGGGCCGTTCTGGCGTGATTGAGTAACAAACAAACATCCATCCATACATCCATCTATCCATCCATCCATCTATACTTTCGCATTTATAAAAATAGTTAGATTAGATTGACACCAGTATAATTCAAAGACGAAACTAATTGAGTGTAAAGTTAGTCTCTGAAATCTAAATTAATTATTTTTCGATGAAGTGTAAAAAAAATTATGTGTTTTCAAATAAATAATTGAGCTGAATAATTTGTGACATCACTATTATGCTGTTGCTATGGCAAACAAATTATGAGTGCTTTCTGTTAAAAAAAACGGGATGTCAAATTTGTGTTCTGATACTTAAAAATTGTAATGATAATTATTATTTTTAAAATTTGTTTCATACGCGCAAAAATAACAAAACTTGCTATATCATCGCCCGGTGTGTACATAATTTTACGTGTTCCCCTGGCAAGGAAGTGGAAATTTCTGCTGGCAGGTGGCAAATTGCTACTATGGCCTGGGGCGACGTAAGAATATTGAAGACGTCATAACCATAACTTTATTTACAGATTTGTTTAACAGTGACTGCTGTCATTATAGCAGCAGCTGCATACTATGTGTACACCTCAGTCTTCCATATACCAGAGATGCCAGAAGTGGATCTGGATAAGTGGTGGGGACCGAATGAGACAAGAGAGAGTCAAGACACTTCCATCAGGCCTTTTAGGATTCTATTCACTGATGCTGTAAGTTTCTACAAAAGGAGACGCATCTTAAGCAGGGAGGTGAAAAACTTAAGTCAATAACCTGTTGTATGTAGTGTACAGAACTGATATGGCACTTAAGTCATTATTCTGATTTGGAACGTCAATTTGTCTATTCGCTCACATTACTCACACTTACGACAGGTTATTTACTTAAGTATTTCACCTATACTCATCTGCGAGCTGTAACCGTAACTGTTACACCGGGTCCCTTTTGTGCCATAATTTTCTTTGGTCATAATCGTCATTAGTCATAATTTGTTTGGTCATAACACATGAAACATTGCATAGTAGGTTAGGTTAAGAAAGTTTACTATCAATTCTGAAAAAAATATTAACTGTTTCAGAAAATAAAACGCTTTATGACTAACGAAAATTATGACAAACCATACATTCGGAACTTCAATTTTATGGGACAAAATATAGACCCATTATATACCATAATATAATGATGAGGTGCTTGGATTAAATTACAGAATATACTTTGACGATATTCTTCCTCTCTCGCCTTCCCAGTAACACCATTTCCCCCAACAGATGCAAGAAGAATTAGTGAAGAAGTTCGAGTACCACCGCCGTATGACGAAAAGACCCAAGTCTTTCAAAGACACAGCTTGGACCTACGGCGTACACACTGAGGCGCTCGCGCAGGTCTTCGCTCATTGGCAGTTCAAGTATTCCTACAGGGAGCGGCAGAAATACCTGAACCAGTTCCCGCATTACAAAACCAATGTGCAAGGGTTGGATATACACTTCGTTCGGGTGAAGCCTGAAGTGAAAAATGTGAAGGTATTTAAGCCTTTTTATAATAATTAACTAGCTATTGCCCGCAACTCCGTCCACACACAATTAAATATGATCTGCCCGTGACTTCGTCTGCTTAGAATTAAAACTTCATCTAGAATCACTTTATGTATTAAAAAAAAACATAAATTAAACAACATAATAAAAATTTGGTGAGGTTAGGTGTCTTAAGAATCATATCATAGGCGATGCGGCTAGCAACCTATCACTATTTTGATTCCCCTTTCCACCCATGTGCCCAAAATCATGCTAAACGTGGCCTTTAGGCCTTGTTACCTTCTGTCTACCCCGTAAGGGAAAAAGACGTGATTTAAGTATGCATGTATGTTAAATCAACTTTCTTACTACATTATAGTCAACCTGGTGCATTTTAATTACTTTCAAAAGGTTGTAATTTGTAATATCAATTATTTTATTTTGTTAAAGGTCTTCCCAATCATACTGCTGCACGGGTGGCCGAGTTCCTTCCGTGAGTTCTATGACGTCATTCCTGAATTGACCACTAAACGGAACGGGTATGACTTCGTCTTTGAAGTCATCGTCCCCAGTTTGCCTGGGTTTGGATTCTCACAAGTAAGTTTCATCCACCACTTCTCTTTCTTTGATATTATCATCATCATCCTTTTATTTGTTTCCAACATCATATTTGACAATGTAACATGATCAATGATCGCTGGATTTTAATGCATATGTACATATTTTCATGACGTGCCAATTCGCAAACAAAATATTATGGCATTTTTCATTTTCTTATCTTACACAAAACTACAGGTTTCATTGTCGCACTTATTTGAATTAAATAAAAATTATATGACTTCTTAAGATATATTTTTTTGTCTAGGCTGCAGTCAGGCCTGGCCTCGGCCCTTACCAAATAGCCGTTATAATGAGAAACCTCATGCAACGCCTCGGGTTTACCCAATATTACATCCAAGGCGGTGATTTTGGCCACCTTATTGGCTCAAACATGGCCACATTATTCCCTAACGAAGTCCTTGGTTTCCATTCTAACATGCCCATGACAATGTCTAAACCCGCCATACTTGGCACCGTGTTGGGCGCAATTTGGCCAACGTTGGTCGAACCGAAGTACCCGGAGAAGATGTATCCTCTGAAAGAAAAAATTGAATTTCAAATCGAGGAGACAGGGTATAGTCATTTGCAGGCTACCAAGCCTGACACAATTGGTGAGTGAATTGATAAAAATTTTTACTTGCGTTCTTATGGGATCTTACGGGATATACTTACGGGATGTCCATAGAATTCAACTTACATCATCGAATTGTCTTTAAAACGTAAGTTTGAGAACTTAAAAAAATGGCTTTCTCCATAGTTTTAAAATAGTAATCAAGTCGGCGGAAAAACAGTTCTATGGACATCCTCCAGTACCTTTGACCAAATTAACCAACTTGGTTTACAGTCTGTGAGCTCTTTGAATACCATTCAGGTCTTGCTGTCTCTCTCACTCTTATGGGTTTGCTACTTGAATCGGCCGGTGGTACTCGAATTTCAATTGTTTCACAGGTATCGTCCTCAACGAGTCCCCTCCAGGATTGGCCGCCTATATTCTCGATAAATTCATGATGTATACAAACAGTAATAACAAGTATTTAGCTGATGGCGGGATTAAACAGCATTATAATACGACCGACTTGATCGACAACATCATGGTGTACTGGGTCACTAGTAGTATTACTACTTCTATGAGGATCTATAAGGAGCTCCTGTCTGGAGTGGAGCTTACCTTGGAACAGTAAGTTTGAGATTTAAATATACAGACTTTTACTTTACGGTAGAGTCAAAAACCATTTCAGCGCCTTCTCTCGTCCCTGGTGAGCATAGATGTTCCACGGGAATTTGTAATTGTGTCGTACAGACGCATCATTCAAACAGATGACGCTAAAAATATTCGCATAGTAACAAGGTCACGTGACATTTAGTAACAGATAGAAAAAATCGAAGGCTTACTCACCTGCTTTGGGTGGTGTAGGGGTATAGCACGCGTCACGGAATGACTAGGATCCGGGTTCAATTCCCGGCCATAGCTTTACTTTTCGGATTTTTCTATGTGTTCTAATTTTCAGTGTCGTTCAGAAATTTCATTTTTAGGGACTCAAAGGGTAAGAACGGGACCCTATCACTAAGACTCCACTGTCCGCCCGTCTGGCTGTTTGTGTCTGTCTCCCTGTTTGTCACCAAGCACAGGAACCGTGATAGCTAGACAGTTGAAATTTCTGTTGCCGCTATAAGAACAAAATACTAAAAACAGAATATTTTTATGCCTATTTGTCTATCCAGGATCCACGTAATATCAATGTCGAGCCACTTTTAGTTACCCGACAAGTGTTGAGTGGACTCGCATTCGCACCTTATTTCCACTTCTATTTTGAATTATTTTTAACATGAACATTACTGCGGAATAAAGAACTCTTACCTATTCTTATTCTCATGTATTTAACCAATATGAAACGACCTCACACTGTTTACTTTTAGCTTAGGAGGCAGGGCTCTGCTAACACTGCATTTTATATTTACTTGCCTAATTTGTACGGCACCTCATGCAACGCCTCTGTTTCACCCAATATTACATCTAGGGCGGTGATTTTGGCCACCGTATTGGCTCAAACATGGCCACATTATTCCCCAACGAAGTCCTTGGTTTCCATTCTAACATGCCAATGACGATGTACAAACCCGCCATACTTGGCACCGTGTTGGGAGCCATTTGGCCAACGTTGGTCGAACCGAAGATCCGGGGTAGATGAATCCTCTGAAAGAGAAAGTTGCATTTCAAATTGAGGAGACAGGGTATAGTCATTTGCACATTTGACCGTTTTTTTATATAAGTAATTACAAAGCAAAGGTGAAAGAATTTGTGAATAAAATTACGATTCTGTGTGCGTCATTCATAACCGAACGTCCTCTGATTCGCCATATTTTTTCTTCAGGATCCCCACACCAGTGCCGACGTGGTTTCTGAGCCTCAAGAACGAGATTTTCTACAATCCTGATATCTTCCTACGATGGAAGTATCCCAATCTGAAGGGCATGACGTCACACGATTTCGGAGGACACTTCGCAGCGTTCGAAAGGCCTAAAGAGTTAGCTGATGACATATTTTTGGCCGTGAAGACTTTTAATAAATAAAAATTGCGTTTGATTAATTTTTTAGTCCTTTTTTTCAGTTCTATCGTGATCTACCTACGGCGGTATTCGGTAACGTTTATTGCTACTGAGCTGACAACGGTGCTTTTACGATTATTTCACAGAAATTGAATGAAGATTTGAATTATGTGTAATCAGTGCTTGCACTGCTGCTGCACTGTTTTGTGTTCCGGCATGAACAGTAAGACAACCGGTGAAAATTACTGGCACAAGAGTTATTGTATCCTAGCCCTCTAGGCGGAAACGCATATGCAATCCTCTAGTATATCGGTTGTCCATGAGTGGTGGTGCTGAAATAAAAAAAAATAGATACCGAGTTAAACCTCAGCGTAAAACAGTCGAAGAAAAAACCAATTTCAACGTTTCCAAACTGATAATGACAATAACAACTTTATCGCATTTATCAAGACCAAATTGCAAAGAAATTACGTTAATCCGTCGCGGCGCTGAATAATCAGTTTGTCTCTAATAAAGAAGAAATAAAAGTGGTGCCGGCGCTCCTAATTCGATCGCCGCTGACTCGGTTGGTCCGATTACGTGCGCTAGAGCCGGCGCACACTCAACGACTGTACAATATAATAATAATAAAGTCAAAAGTCAAAAGTTTATTTTGCAAATAGGCCGCCGAGGGCTCTTTTACATGTCTTTTTTTTAATCTACCAGCGCATTCGGAAAGACCATCATTGCCAAGAAGAATGCGCCGCAATAAACTTGGCTGAAAGTATTTTTTTCAAAATAAAATAGATTTACAATAGTACTTAAATTCTACTTAACTTACCTATAATACAATTATTGCAGATAAAAAACCCATAGTTTGTTAGTTACAATGTCTTATTATTATGTTAGTAAGCACATACACATTTAAAAAAAAGGAACAAATCAACACTAGCTATAGCTAGCATGTCGCGATCAATATCTAGGTATTGATCGCGACATGCAAGCTATTCCAGTGGCAAAAGAACGATATATTATAACGAAGAATATAATTTCTAAACGACACTGAAAATTAGAACACATAGAAAAATCCGAAAAGTAAAGCAGGTTACCTGCTATGGGTGGTGTAGGGGTATAGCACGCGTCACGGAATGACGAGGACCCGGGTTCGATTCCCGGCCATAGCTTTACTTTTCGGATTTTTCTATGTGTTCTAATTTTCAGTGTCGTTTAGAAATTAAATTTCTAACGGTAAAACGTAAAAAGTAAACATTAAAAATCAAGAAGTAAAATTTCTTGATTAATTTGATATTTCCTAACGAAGAATATATTTAGCTCAAGATTCGTCTGCTACTTTTCTAATATGGCTCCATCGATCGATAGGATGATTTCGCCAATGTCAAAGTAATAAATACAGTATTCAAAAATCTTGTGACAAAAATGTCGGCAACGTTGTACGGTAGAACACGGTCAAGCGACGTCTCCTCCCCCTGTCGGGCTCTTAGCTAACGGATAATGATATATCCCTTACAATCTGCCAGGAAATCATTAACCGATGCCCAGCCCTTTTTATACGTGAGTTATCCGGTTTGTTGTAATTATGTTTGAGTCTCACGGTAGTTTCATGTTAAACATTTAAGGTGTTCTATTATAGCCGTCTTAGGAGCGCTTCGTTTTCAATTCTCTGGCAATTAAATGCGACTGGTATATGCGATTTCTACGTAAATAGCAAAGTGTGCGGCGGGCCTTACGAAAGGCGTCTCGGCGAGCGACACAGCTACAGTACTCGACTTGTTTACTGCTTGCTTTCAATTTAGCCAGGGCTATTAACTTGAGATACCTACTTGTTGGAGTTTGAGGGATACGTTATTTCGTGTCACAAAGTAGTAGTTTAAATACAATTTGACTTAGAATGATTCCTGAATATTTCAGCAGAATGATTGGATACTTCCATACTGACAAAGCCCACGAAACAACGAATGTCTCAGATTGCAGATACTTGTCGCACGAGCCAAAGGCGAGGGCAATAAACATGCAACCTGAGGCTTTCTTTATCACCGCCTGATGTGTACACAATTTTGGCCAGGAAGTGGAAATTTCCGCTCGCTTATTGGACGGTAAATGGCTACTTACCGCCCCGGGCGACGTAAAGTATATACGTGCCACAGGCCTACGCTCAGAATGAGAGGGCTTGGGTTATAGTTCCCACGCGGGCCCAATGCGAATTGGGAACTTGAAACACGCCACTGATTTGCTTCAAAGTATTTTTCCTTCACCGAAAAGCATATCGAAATTAAAACTTCACAAATCATTTCCGAAAAACTCAGAGTTTCGTCACCGGGAATTGAATCTACCCCACGATTCCCTGCTTGGGAGGCCATAATAGGTCGAACCACTACACTAGTGTACCATATTTTTTTATTTATTTGCATTATTATTAATATTGTATATTTTCATCAAAAAAGCTTTGTGCACATAATCATGACTGTGTAAGACAATAATGGTATCCAAAAATACTTATTACAAAAGAACCTGGTATCAAAGTCGCTCGACAAGTATTTGCGAGTCAAATGAGGTGTACGGCTTCGGATTCAGGCGCTTTGCATTGCAAAACAGATGTTTTTGCGAAGCTCTAGGCATTAGGGAGGGAGGCGTACGAGTATTTTATGGTTGAAGTATTTTGGGAATACTCTTACCGTCTCAACGTAACGTTCGAAATTATAAGGGAACTGGTTTTTGAGATGACCTCAATCGAAATTTATTCTCAAATTAATTTTGCGAAATATTATATTTGCCGTAGGTCGGATAGGGGAAAAAAGTTGTTGGAGTGGAGACCACGAAAGGGGTCACGAATGTGGGGAGACAGCCAGCAAGATGGACGGACGATTTGGTGCGAGCGGCTGGGAAGGACTGGATGCGGAAAATTTGGGACCGTACAGAATGGTCTAAAATGGAAGAGACCTTTACTCAGCATTGGGTAGATCAAGGTTGAAGAAGAGAAGAGAAGAGAATTTTGCGAAATAGGTTAATTAAGTATGTCAGGATCGTAGCAAGTGGAACGAAGTGGTCTCTGCCTACCGCTATGAAAAAGGGGCGTGACGATATGTATGATTGTAATTTTTTCGCAGATTTATTAAGAGCTGTTTCTTTTACTCTACTAGTGTCTCAAATTTCGTTTTCTGCCAACTTTGAATAGTAATTTCGAGTGATATGCTTTTAGATATTGGGCTTAAGCATATTTTTAATCTGTCTCTAGTTAACATTATCATATCCTTTAAATACATTTACTTCAGTCTACTTAAGAATATTTCTGCGCCACGATTCCTTCCTTCGGCCAATGCTACAGTTTGTCTATAAAGTCGTGACATTAAAAAGTGGCAATACTGGAAGTGTCGTCCCGTTTTCTTATACCTATAGATTAGAAAGGGACGACACTACAGTATTGCCACTTTTTAATGTCACGACTTTATAGACAAACTATAATTTCTTCGTTATCCTAGTTATTGAGAGTAAAACAGCCGTTGAATTACTTTTACTGACACGACATGAGGTATTCTATCTTATACCGACCTTTAAACTGGCATCGCATTTGCGATTGTCTGGTGTTACTGGCGTCATTCATAGAAAAGAAGCAAGCTCAACGCTGTCACTGATTACCTAGTATTTCCTTAAACATTGAAAGGTACTTGTTCCAAGTATTTTTACCACCAGCTGTATTCACATTGTAATGACAGCTGTAATGAGTCGGATGTATATTCCCGTTTCTGATATTACATTCTTAACGAATCTTCCCTATCCCGGGATTCCAGTAATGAAGCATTATCATAAAATGTTTACGATCACTGTCATCCTTGCTTATAGAGCCGTGAATTATTCAGAGGTATTAAATATTGGTATTACCCGCCAATATTCCCTCTGATTTTTTCGGATTAAATATTTAGCGCGAAATGTTCGGAGTTGGCGTGAGTCTCTTCCAAATTCTACTCTTCACTTTTTGAACCAGGGGCCTTACCATGACGTCCTAATTCCGACTCAGTACAAGTTTTAGCTGTCACTTTTAGTATGAATCTGACAGTGAGCGAACCTAAACTGAATCGCATTAAGACGTCATGGTAAGGCATCAGGAACGTCCATTGCACAAGATAGCTTTTTATATCTTCTTTATTTTCTGTTGTGTATATATAAAAAACCGGCCAGGTGCGAGTCGGACTCGCGCACGAAGGGTTCCGTACCAGTAATACTCTGTTGTATGGGAGCCCCTCTAAATTATTATTATTATTTTGATTTTAGTATTTGTTGTTGTAGCCACAATAAAAATACATAATCTGTGGCAATTTCAACTGTCTAGCTATTACGGTTCTTGAGATCTAGCTCGGCGAGTGGTAGCCATGAAAAAGGGCTAAAATATCACGTTTTTTGTATGGGAGCCCCCCTTAATTATTATTATTATTTTGATTTTAGTATTTATTGTTGTAGCCACAATAAAAATACATAATCTGTAAAAATTTCAACTAGCTATTACGGTTCTTGAGATACAGCCTGGTGACAGACGGACGGACAGCGAAGTCTTAGTAATAGGGTCCCGTTGTTACCCTTTGGGTACGGAACCCTAAAAACTAGCGGTTGCCCGCGACTCAACCTGCGCAGAAATTCTCTTATCTCCATCTCTTACCGCTATAACATTTCTTTAGGGTATTCCTCTTACTAGTTACTGTCACCTATTAACATAGGAAACAGCAAAGTTCCCGAGAGACTAACAAAGTTACTTATTGTATTCATGTTGTGAGTTTCTACTTAGTGATAGTGGTTGTGAACTACAGGCAACAAACCACAGACTTAGGTAATACCGCGTTACCAAGTAACTTATGTAAGAGTACGTTCAAGCTTTGACTGACTATGGGAAACTTCGCAACTGAGTTTTTGAGAGAAGTGAGATTTCCTGATGCGGACACTATTTCTAATCAATTTTTTTATTATTATCATGTGTCGTAGGAGGTGAACAAGCATGGGAGTCACCTGATGGAAAGCAATCACTGCCGCCCATAGCAATAACAAGACGCGTTAAAAGTTGCCGGCCTTTTAAGAAACTAACAGGCTCGTTTTTTCACTTTTAATACAAGCATTTTGCTGACTGTACTTTTTGCTTTTTGTTCTTGCGTTGTCGTCCGTCCTAATTTATGTGTACCAAATTTCAAGTCAATCGGACCAACCGTTGAAGAGTTCCCTCCTGCGGAGACGGTCCTGGCTGGGTCACCAGAACTCCACTACCAGATTAATGTATCGTCATCCGACTTACACAAGTATGCAAAATTTCAGCTCAATCGGTTGAAGATATCTGCTTCAAAATTGAGTCGCAAGATTCCACTCGGACAAAGATACCTATAGACCGAACCGACCGCAGGCGCACCACCCTTCCGCACCGCTCTCGGTCCCCTTTGTTGTCCACCCCGCGCCCCTGTGCCGCGCAGGCGAGGACTCGTTTAAGAGGTCTTTAAATAAAAGCTTGTAAAATACATTTTTCTGTGTCGCTGTGATCCTACTAATCCTACTAATATTATAAATGCGAAAGTTTGTGAGTGACGATGTGACTATGTGAGTGAGTGTGTTTGTTTGTTCCTTCTTCACGCTAAAACTACTGGAGGGATTTGGATAAAATTCGGAACGAAGATAGCTGGTACCCTAGATTGAATCATAGGCTACTTTTTATCCCGGATAATTGTATAGTTCCCGCGGGATAGCCATAAACATACCAATTGCTAATTCTACGCGGACGATGCCGCGGGCAGACGTTAGTTATTCTAATAAAGTTATTTACCAACGTTTGCAAATCAAAGCAAAAAGAGAAACTACAACAAACTTGAAAACCAATTCGCCGTAGTTTAAAAGTAAATTTCAGGTGCACTTCGTATAATTTTATTTGCCCCGGGACAAGTTCCCGACCGCTGTTCGGAAGTTAGTGTCCGGGACAGCGACAAGCAAGGAAGGCCAAAGTTTTAGTACAACGGGATCTTAATGTTCTTTGTGTGAACAAGAGTGAGTATCAGTGTGCACTACTGTAAAGATTGTGAGGCTATACATCCTGAAGACAGTGTTAAATTCTTTTTAAATTGAGTTTTCAAGTAATTAAATGCTTCATTGTACAAATACGTATAAAGAAACAGATACAATTATTTACAAAAAAAAGCGACGGGTAGTACTCCGGGAGTGCCGGCAGAAGTGAAAACAGCAGCTTAGATTAGATTTTAATGTTGTAATCTCCATGACGCTCAAGACGCGTACCGTACTGGCCGCTTACAAAAAAACGTACGTATTATCTATTATATTGACAGACCTCTAACAATGTGCTGATGCCCTAGTACTTTCGCTCCACGACCCAACAAAAAACCACTTCATAAATTGTACGCGATTCATTCGTATTTCAAAATAAGCTCTTGGAGGACCTGATATCTTGGTACTCAAACTCTCCCTCCGTCTTACGCCTGATGCGAGTTAAACATTTTTTACCCATAAGAGTTTTTAATGATTCACGGTCATGTGAACCGCGATTACCTTTATTGAGCACCCGATATTTCGATACAGTTGCATGCATCATGATCACGGGTAGATTTTTTACCCATCCCAAGAAGTGCTCAACGTCGCTAAAGAAGTTTTCACTTCAACAATGAAAAATAACACTGGTCAGTCTTTTAAGAGGATGCGAGGCCAAAGGCTCTGGGGCCTTGACCATGGCTGGGAATGGATGATTATTTTAAAAGTGCTTGGTGATTTTTCTATTGATAGGAATAACCATCCTTAGCTACGGAAAAAAGTTTCAGATTTTTCCGTCGAGCCATATATTTTATAAAAATAAAAACATTTTACTCAGTCACTCGGCGGCCCCTATACGACATTATCAAATTAAAAAAAACAACAATGACATTCGTCACTGACGTTGATAGCACCGCACTCTCGGAAGCTAAAACAAGCAACGGCTAAGTGGCGCCGTCTGTAGATTGTTGGTGGTACTAAACCACCTATTTGGGATTTCATTAAAATTACCATTAATTTCTGATGTAACTTTCAGTAGTGTTTTTGATTCGGAGTAGAAATAACCCAATAATTCCAAAATCTGAGAAAAAAATATATATAATGGTAATTTTTATTGAAATTCCCCATGTATGGTTTAGTAACATGAACAATCTACAGACGGGGCCACTTAGCCGTTGCTTCTTTTAGCTACAAATACCATCGTGTACCACATTTCAAGCAGCATTTTTTTTTAAATTTGATATGTCATTGGCGTACTGCTTACTGCCGTATAGAGGCCGCCGAGTGACTGAGTAAAATGTTTTTATTTTTATAAAATATATGGCTCGACGGAAAAATCTGAAACTTTTTTCCGTAGCTAAGGATGGTTATTCCTATCAATAAAAAAATCACCAAGCACTTTTAAAATAATCATCCATTCCCAATTCCGACTCGGTTCAAGTTTTAGCTTTCACTTTTAGTATAAAACTAACAGCGAGCGAACATGGTAAGGCCCCTGGTTCTTGTGGGCTAAAAGCTTCTTCTTAAACCTCTCTGTACCACACCAGCAGTTCCTTTACAATCGATATATATTCAAACGAAAATGTAGTAAGTAAATTGAAAAAAACAGACTAGTAGCGGCGGAGAGTCGGCGAATAATAGAGTTCTCACTGCGCTGCGGCACTTTTAATGAAGCATGAGGCTCTATTTTTATTCAATAAATCTATACCTGTAAAACTGCGTTGAAATTGCTTGTTAGAGTATGTACCTAAATAAAATGTCAGATAGCTATTGTAAATTTGGCAGACAAACTTTGTTATCACGTGTAAAAAAGTTGTGCTAAATAAATCCAACTAATCATGATGCGAAAGTTTGTGACTGTCTTTTTATTTACCTATGTATTTCATTATATGTATAGATTTGCCCGGTCGGGGCAGATATTTGTATGAAAATACGAACGTTTGTTCTCGAGTCTTGGATGTTTAATATGTATTTAAGTATGTATTTATCTATATACGTATGTTTATCCGTTGTCTAGTGCCCATATCAAAAGCTTATTTATTTTATTTATTTACTAGCTTCTGCCCGCGACTTTGTCCACGTAGAATCGAAGAACGTGTCACGTAGAACGTAGACTTAGATAGCATATACTGCAATAATTATTTACGTTGCGACTCTAGGCAACTACGACTTTCGACATGTTTGACAACTACTCCAGGCATGTATCTCTTTCACCTGTGTCCAGATTTATTGTGGTTTTAGTTTTGGTTGCAAATTTGGCTGCGTTTGCGTTAATTATTTGATTTTTTTATAGCGGAGGGACTTACTTGACTCGGGCTTACTTACTGCACGAATAAAAAACATTCGACGCGCGTCTCCGTTTTGCATGATTTGACATCACTATTTCGTGGAAAAACGCAATAACAATATCCATTTAGCTCAACACGGACCTGCGCAAAGTGCTTAACGCCTGAATCTATACAGTAATTGTATATTTTGTACCCGAATTTTTAAGTACCCAAGTTTGCATTTATCAAAAACTTCAAAACGAACTGTGAATAAAATTGTGAAGAACGTCTTTGAAATGGGCATAACTTTTGAACAGCTTTTATAAACTTCTAACCTCGCTTAAGGGTTCTTACGCAACCCAATATGCTGAATGACTCACTAATTTGTTCGTAAAATTCATGTCGTACAGTTTTTTTTTACATAAAATAGGCTTACGTTTGACTTCAATCTCGCTTGATGGAAGACGAAGACGAGGCCTAAGATGGTACACGTTTGCCTAGAAGGTGTGTTCACTTTAGTCTTAAAGATGTCCAGATTATAAAGGTTGTAAATGTACCTACTGTGTGGCTTTATTGTATAAGCATAAACAGGTTTATTGTAAATAAGTCAAATGCATCTGATCAGGATCGCGGGATCGCGGTGGATGCGGAAGGCACAGTTCCGGTCCGAGTGGAGAGACTTGGGGGAGGCCTATGTCCAGCAGTGGTAGTCTTTCGGCTGCCATGATGATGATGAAGTCAAATGCAAAAGAAGACCAAGTTAGAAATGGTATTAGAGCTAGTTAGATTTGAATTATAGTGATTTACGTCTTAAATTTATCGATTAAGTAAATGAATTCCTTCAACACCAGAGTCATAACAGTTGAGATACCAATCCAGGCCGGCTAGTACGGGAGAGCGTAAGTCTCGTCGCTCGTGAGATAGATTTCCCGTCTCTTTCTACAACGAACAGTAAGAGAAAGACGGGCAATCTATCTCGCGCGCGACGCGACTTGCAGAGCCTTGCACCTCTTGTATTTAGTTAGATGTGATTTGTTTTTGTGATTCTTCCATGCAGGTCTAGGAAAGTACCAGTTTGCTTCTCTTCCCGCGCAAATGGTAAGAGCCCATCGATGGTTTGGGCAACAATCTTAGGAACCTCTGTCTAGCCTGTAAGACGTGATTTATGTATGTAATAGCTTCTGCCCGTGACTGCGTCCGCCTAGAATTACACTTACGAGTTCGATGTTGATAGTTATTCTGCAATAATTATTTACGTTGTGACTCTAGGCAGCTACGAACTTTAACATGTTTATCGCTAACCCGCGGGAGCTATGCAATTTTCCGGGATAAAAAGTAACCTACGTTTTAGTCTAGGGTACACAGTCCTCCTCATTGATTACGAGGACGGCGACGGTGACCCTGACTACTAAAAAAATAACATTTTCTCCAATCTGCTCGGAAATGTGCGTCTTACTGTCAAAAACAGCTTCCAGGAAGGTCTCCGTTACTGGCGCAACATTAGAAAAGAAAAAACACAGCTGTAGCGGCCGGGAAATAGCGGAAGCGGCCGGGAAAATTTCATTACTGTACAACTATTTAAATTTTTAATATTTTATCGATACCTTTAGGTTCAATTGGCGTAAAGGACAAAATGCTACTTTTCAGGAGAAGCAAAAAACGTTTTTTTTATTTTTAAAACCTTTGTATTTTTTTTATTTGTGGACCTATTTCTTCGATACATATGACAAAAGTGCTTAGAATTCTTCTCTCTACGCAGTAGAATGGTAACCACAACGATAAATAGCATACTTTAGAAGTTAAGTGTCCTTTACACCCCGGAAAAAAGCGTCGATAGCCCCTTACGCCCCGACCTTTTTAAAGAATTCAAAAGTTTTGAGGTTCTAAAGGTCAGTTTTGTATAAAATTATACAATTTTCGGGTGTATAGCTCACTATAATTTAGACGTTTTATGTTATTTTCCTTACATAACCGTAATTAAAGGTATCAATGACGCAAAATATTTTACTATTTGCTAAAATGTACCTTTGGGAATTATTATATTTTTATTTTATTGGTAATGTAGCATTCAAATGTCATTAAGAGGCTGACAATCATTTGTGTCTTATTTGCAAAGACTTTAGACGCACGCTACGCTGCCAAAATAGTTTCTTCTCTATCACTAACAGGCACTCGAACCATATGTGTGAACAGTGGCACTGCTCATAGTCATTGAGAAAGAAGAAGAAAAGAAGAAAGAAAAGAATATTGTAAATGAAAGCACGAATTATAATAATTGTAACAAAATGTTTGATCATTATAAGTATTAAATCAGGTATCATAAACATTAATAAGTATGTCACTTCTATTTAACATTTAACGCAACCATACACAAAACGAGATCGTTATAAGTTAAATTTTGTATCATTTAGGTACCTATAGATTATGTATTTTGGTGTTTTTTGTTAAATATTGCTAGCAAACGAATATTGCTTTCAAAATCTGTCTGATAAGGTATGTTTATACTTGTTGGCAATTAATGATTTCAGTTTATGTGAGCAATAACTAATGACAAATTGTACATGAAATCTTCCAATGACACTTAGTTGGATTGAATCTAATATAACTATCTAACTTATAATATTATAAATGCGAAAGTATGGATGGATGGATGGATGGATGGATGGATGGATAGATGGATGGATGTTTGTTTGTTACTCAATCACGCCAGAACGGTCAAACGGATCTGGATGAAATTTGGCACATACATAGAAAAAAGTCTGGAATAGCACATAGGCTAATCCCGGAAAATAGCGTAGTTCCCGCGGGATAGCGATAAACGAATTCTTTGCAGACGAAGTCGCTAGTAACAGCTAGTAATTAATAAGTGACGTGCTTAATATTTGTGAGCTCTTAGATACTTGATTTAGGATTTATAATATTTGGACATTTTGTTACAATTATGACTATTGTGCTTTCATTTACTACACATAGTCTTACCCTGGGTATATCTACATGTTTTATTACATAAATAATCGTTTATAAATATAACTAAACTGTTTAAAATATGTATGTTAAATGAAATTTCAATGCTACATAACTAATAACATACATATTATTAAGATAACGATTGCTAACGTTTCACTTTAGCTAATCTATACGACACGTATAAATACTTATAATTATAAAGAACAATACATACATAACATACATAAATCACGTTTTATCCCTTAGAGCGTAGACAGAGCCTAAGGTAACAAGACCTAAAAGCCATGTTCAGCATAATTGTGGGTATAGGTGGAAAAGGGAATCAGCAATTACAGTTATTTAAGAACTATTTAGTAAGTTACAGTGAACTATACATCCCAAAATTGTATAATTTTATACAAAACTGACCTTTACAACCTCAAAACTTTTGAGTTCTTTAGAAAGGTCGGGGCGTAAGGGACTACCGACGCTTTTTTTTCCGGGGTGTAAAGGACACTTAACTTCTAAAATATGCTATTTATCGTTTTGGTTACAATTCTACTGCGTAGGGAGAAGAATTCTAAGCACTTTTGTCATATACATCGAAGATATAGGTCCCCAAATAAAACAAAATTTAGCTTAAAATAAAATATTTTACTTCTCCTGAAAAGTAGCATTTTTGTCCTTTACACCAATTTTATTGAACCTTAAAGTGTCGAATTTATAGAGATACACTTACTTTCTCATCAAAATTAGACCTAAGGATTTATGTTTGTGTCTTAATCAGGTCGTATAATCCAAGAAATAAATATCTATTTGCATATACGTCCTTTACGCCGTAGTTTTGATTTGGTATTAAAGTATAATGTATAGAAGTAAAGGTCGTAAAGGACAAATAAGTAAATTCAGTCCTATAGAAGTAGGTCTTAAAGGACAATATGGTAAATTTAGGTTTATACGTCGTTGTTTATAACTTCATGATTTCCTTTACGTTCCATGTGATTTCAGGTTTGTTACTTACACCCACAAAAAAAGCACATTTTGGTGATAAGTGATCCAAAAATATGGGGCGTAAAGGTCAAATTTTACGAGATATCAAAATTTTAAGTATACAGTTCGATAGAGCTTAAAATTCTGAACAAAACTGTATATTTAACTCATTTTCGGCATTTTGTCCTTTACGCCAATTGAACCTAAAGGTATCGTTATGACTAAGATCATTCACCACAAACAGCCAAATGCTCGTACAATCATATGGAACCAGTGCGTTTAAAAGTGTCTTAAATAGTTTTTTTTTTTTTTTTTTTTTACTTAAAGATCACAATCTGTGGTGGTGTCTGATTTGTTTAATCCAATGTGTATTGTAATTTAAAATAGCTTTATAACATTTAAATTTGCACTTTTAGTTGATTTATTACAATTTTATAGTAAACAGAAATATACTTTAGAATGAATTAATGGCGTTATCAGAAGAAAAATGTGAAATTGAAATTACAGTGTAGCTACGTACTGTTGCGGGAGTAGAACATTGCGACAATTTTGTTCAATTGCATGCAAGTCAGTGGAATATTTTAATATTTTATTTTATTTCCTCGCATTATTAGAGAAAAGCACTATACATGCCTCGGCGGAAACGGCAATTCGTGGATTCGTATTTATTAACGGACTCCGCTACGCGTCGTCCGTCAAACTATATACTCATCCACGAATTGCAATTTCCCGGCCTCGGCAGTAATGTACTATTTCTCAAAGATGCAATGAAATGTTAACCTTACGTTCCAAATAATAGGCCGGGACGTATCACGTTGCGGGCGCGGTTGGACAAGTGGTATGTAATGGATTTTCATACAAAATGGCAGGCCTTGGCCTGCAAAGCGATCGTGTTTTGTTTTGTGGTGGCGCGGGGCGCGCTGCTGGAGGACACGCACGCGGAGGATATGCGCCTGCTGCTGCTGTCCGCTGCCCAATGCACGCGCTAGCGGCAACATTGTAAGGGTTTTTTTGGAGTTTTTTTATTTATTGCCGGAACAGGGGTTGCCGGCCCTCGTATCATGCCGGCCTCGTGTACCACTCGGCCGTCAAACTTACTCGGCCGGCAACCTCTTACTTCCCGGCCTTTGCATTAATGTACTATTACACATATAATATTATTTACATCAATTTTCTATTATGAGCCCTAATGTGGCTCGCTAGACCGTATGATTCGAAGGTAAATTTTACTTGAAAACTTTATCAGCTTAAGACAGCCTTCCTACAAATAAGATGTTTTCCATAACAGATGTCACTCGCCAGGGCGGTCGCTTTAAAAACCTCAGCCGTACCAAAACTGTGGCATATGGCTGAGAATCCCCAACTTCCATTACATCAAAGAAGATGAACGCGGGCTGTAATTTAAATAAACTCTGCCCAAAAATAATGCCGTAATCCGTCTCTCGGATTTCTTCTTCATAATTCCCTCGCAGATTCTAGGGCTGGCAGTGGCGTAAACAAAGTATTTTGCTTAATTTTTTCACTTGCAGCATTTCTTGCGGCGTATTCTTTTTAGCAATTATGGTCTTTCCGAAAGCGCTGGTAATTTAAATAAAATCCATGTAGTAGTTAGATCTCATAGCGGCATATTTGCAAAATAAACAACTTTTTTAGTTGGAGCAAATTGGAACTCCACGGGCTTTTGCTCAGCAATGGGACACTATTACAGAAGATTTGTGAATTGGCTCCCTTAACAAACGTGTGTATCTACTGTTATTTCAATTATAAAAAGAAGAAATATTATTTGACTTTGTTTTATATTTTTTGTCTCTGACTTATCTTTACCTAATACTCGGTAATTGTCGAACAAGTCATCCGCTTGTAGTTGAATTCCGTCCCCAAATTGTACATTGTGCCATCTCTAAAAATAATCACGTAATTAAAATTAATGTTGGCAATCCGACTCAATTCTGTGGCAACCCTAGCATTAAGGCTATGAAAAATGAACAGGAATTAATTCAGGAAAATTAAAATTCCTTAACCGCTTATTCTTTTCTTGGTAATTCTTCGGAATTTGGGCAGACATCTTGGATCCATTCGAGACGTGACGTTTGGCTAATCAGCAATTACATGGTCCGAGAAATTTTATGAAAAAAGGTTTTTTGTATTATAAAATAATAAAGGAACAGCAATCTTCGTAATGCATCCCAAAACCTATTGATATAATTTTTATTTATTTATAAGCCTTTTTATTCCGAATTCGCTACAATTTCAGTAAGTACATGTTGTTGTTGTTGTTATTGTCGTTTTTTATTTTATTTTACTTATTAAATTGTCGCGTAATTCGGCGTGCCTCATGGCATAGGCCTCCTCCGTGTAGTGGAGGGCTTGGGCTATAGTTCCCACGCGCGCCCAGTGCGGATTGGGAACTTAACACACACCATTGAATTTCTTCGCAGATGTGTGCAGGTTTCCTCACGACGTTTTTCCTTCACCGAAAAGCTCATGGCAAATAACAAATGTAATTTTCACACATAAATTCCGAAAAACTCAGAGGTGCGAACCCGGGATTTGAACCCACGACGCTCTGCTTGAGAGGCCACAGGTCAAACCACTAGGCTACCACGGCTTTTTTGATATAATATCAATAATAATAATAATATAACACCACCAGACCAACCACCATCACCAACCAGAACGGTGGGCATGGGTTACTACTCAGTGGATGGCTATTGGCGCCGCAGCAGGCCGAGCCGGAAATGGAGGGATGACCTAGACACGTCTTGAGCGATTGGCAAGACATAAGTGCGGACAGGGTGCGTTGGAAACCTAGGGAAGAGGCCTTTGCCCAGCAGTGGGACAACATTACAGGCTATTAAGAGTTAAGAGAATAATATACCCTTTATTCAGACAATAAATAATATGATACAAAATTTTGAAATGAAACTACGTAGCGTCTGTTTGCTTTTTATAGGCAAAGGCTCCCCCAACTCCTTCCTTAACTCTGTATTGTATGCCGTTGTTGTCCATCCTGTACCCGCTTAACTCTTTATTTCGTCACTCCATCTTCTAAGTGATCTGCCTCGGTTTCTTTTTGTGTTAGCCGGTTTATTATTGTTTTGGACCACATTTTTCCTTACCTCTAATTGTATAACCTGCCCATTTCCATTTAAGTTTTCTGACTATTACTATGATATCTTTTGTTCTTTTGTATGTTTTGCCTTATATTTGTGGTTCTAATTCTATCCGATATTTCCTCCCCATCATGTTCCTCTCCATAGCATTTTGGCAAGTTGCAAAGTTTTCTGATGTGGGACTTATTAATTGCCCAGGTTTGACAGCCGTATGTGAGTTCTGGTTGTCAAGTATCAAAAAATTTTATCTTAATGTTCAGACACAAACTAGCTTATCATATGGCTTCCGCCATACTGTGAATAGAACTTTCATGTACGTATTTGGATTTCTTAAGCCCCGTTTATTGCTGTGAATAAACACTTTTCCACTTGAACTTGATCCTTACCATACAACCTTATCATTAAATACTGCTAAACGTGCTATTCTCAGCAAACATTCATCATAATAAATAATATCGAAGAGATCTGCGAATACATTCCAAGCGGAGATAATGGGATTGTAAACGCGGTGCTTCTTTCATTTCTCAAGCTCGTGGCTCCTAACACGAGTTTGGCGAAACATTTTACATTTAGAAGCCTTTACACGTGTACTTTGTAATGATTATTAATTACTAGCTTCTGCCCGCGACTTCGTCTGCGTAGGAATAAATATAAACCTTCCTCTTGAATCACTCTAAGTATTAAAAAGAACTGCATCAGAATCCGTTGCGTAATTTTAAAGATCTAAGCATACATAAGGACAGACAGAGGAAAGCGACTTTGTTTTATACTATGTAAAATCGCTATATCTATTTAAAAAAATCGCATCAAAATCCGTTGCATAGTTTTAAAGATCTAAGCATACAGGGACAGACAGAGAAAAGCGACTTTGTTTTTTACTATATAATAGTGATGATGATGATTTGTGATATTGCATGGAAGCCGTGGTAGCCTAGTGGTTTGAACTGTGGCCTTTCAAGTTTAGGTTCGTGGGTTCAAATACCGGGCTCGTACGGTCTCTGAGTTTTTCGGTATTTATGTGCGAAATTACATTTGAAATTTCCCATGAGATTCCGCTCACATCTTCGAAGCAATTCAATGGGTGAAGTGGTCACCATTCGAAATATTATAAACGGACGTGAACCGCGATTACCTGTTGAGCTCCTGATATTTCGATACAGTTGCATGCATCATGATCACGGGTAGACTGAAGAAATTGCGGGTGGATGTTATTGTTAGGTAGACCGAGCTATCGGGAGCTCAATAAAGGTAATCGCGGTTCACATTCACATCCCGTTTATAATATTTCGAATGAACTTAAGCGTGAATTATTAAAAACTCTTATTGAAGTGGTCACCAACTGGTGAACTTACAATACGGTAGCCCTTATTCTCCGTCGTACCAATTCGTATTTAATCAAGAATTGGAACAAGTATTTCGAGTTCAAAGAGTAGTATTCCACACTCCCAGGCAATATCCGCCCGACAGATGTCCAGGCTTATCGTGAGACAAATTTAAATGGCAAATGAACGGAAAGAATATAGATACGAGAACGATCCCAAGCAAGGCGACGTGATGAATGAATTATCGGCTCTCTAGATGTTTACATTGTGGCTTGTCTCGAGTTATTGAAGCGTATTTAAAAGCTTCTACGGATCTGGAGATTGCGAAGATCGTTTTATAGAACTGTGCAGATTTAGAAGTGTCCATTTTTGTTGGAGTACGAATACCTACACAAATCACGTTTTCATTATTATCATTATTTTTATTTGTATGCTTAGTTGGTGTGGTTACGTAAAGCCCTTCCGGGTCGTAGCTGTTCGTGTGACTGAATGTCCAAATGGTTCGAATGTGTAGGTGTCAAAATGTACAAAGTTCATTGGTTAAAATGTTGCGGTGTCAAAATGACAAAAGTTAACGTTGTATTTATGTTACATCATACTTGTGCCAGAATGTTAACATTGTGACCCGGAAGGCGTAAAGCGGATGGATGAAAGTAGACTAACTAAATAGATCTATATGGGGAGTGTGAATGGTTGCGTTGAGAGGGGAAGGCCTAGACGGACGTTCCGAGACCAAATGGGAGACGTTATGGACAAAGGTCAGGTCAGGAGTGAAATCGGTGAGCATGTATGAAGAGATTGATGAATATGGAGGCCTAAGATTTTCGGCCATGCTCTCGATGGGCTTATACCATCTGCGCAGGAAGAGAAGCAGCCGGTACATTCTGTTTTTCTTTGCTCTCAGACCAGCACGGAAGTTTAATTGTTCTTTCAAAGCTATAGTACCTACCAATCATTTTGTATCTATTAATATACCTACATTATAATATCTACGCTATAAACAGACCTGCTGTCAGAGGCAGTCTCAGTTAGAGCTCGAAAACGTGCGTAGACTGAATCCGAGATTTGTTTCGCATACTTAGTACAGGTGATTGTTGTGAATTTAGATCGTTTGTTGATATTGTGTTACAGCTGTTTTGAAATTTATGATTCTTCAAACTTTGTGCAAGCTATAGTTTTCTTTCATGCTGGTCTGGGAGCAAAAAAAAACATAGAATGTTGCTTCTCTTCCCGCGCTGATGGTAAAAGCCCATCGAGGGAAAGGGCGAAAATCATAGAAATCATGTTATATATTATAGGCGGTGCGGCTAGCAACTCATCACTATTTTGATTCCATTTTCTATGTATACGTCCACAATCTTGCTAAATGTGGCCTGTAGGTCTTGTTACCTTGGGCTCTGACAACCCCGTAAGGGATAAAGACGGGATATGTATATGTGTATGTATGTATAGTTTTGAGCAAGACCGGAATTCTTATAGGAACTTTTGTTTTTGTTGTGAATTTAAGCACTATTGTAAATCCATTTTAGTTTGAAAAAATGACTTTCTGCCAAGTTTCTTGCGGCGCATTCTTCTTGGCAATGATGGTCTTTCCGAATGCGCTGGTAGATTCAAAAATAGACATGTAAAACAGCCCTTGGCGGCCTATTTGCAAAATAAACTTTTGACTTTTTATTGACTTTGTTTGTCTGTCAGGATAATTATTTGGGTAAGGCGCTGATGTATAATTTTGAGAACCTATATTTTGGCTCATCTAATTTGGGTCCAAAAAGTATTACCCGGATCCCTAGCTTCATAATGAAAACGGCCGTATTTATTATCGTCGTATCCCTTTTTACTACTCAAAACCAATATTATTGTAGACAATTTTATAAAGCGAGTTTATAATTAGGTCAACGTAGCCGCTTTCAGAGTCGAATATCGCGAAATACTCCCCAGCTCTAAAATAAGCACCCCAAGGAATTGTTCAAGATGAATTTCGACAGAGTTTAATTTATCGCGTCAGATAGCCCGGCCTCGACTCAATATTCGATGATAATTTATCGATGGTATTGTAAATAATGTTTATAATCCGCTGGGAATGGTGCAAGTGGGAATGAAGGTTAATCGTAGTCCTGCTAATATTACACACCGTGGGTTTTAATAACCCGAAAGATTTAAACCAACGAATTTAGAGCCTAATTAGAGTAAGTATATAAGGTCATATAACATTATAGTCCCAAAACCCGTAACCGGATTCCGTCTTAAAAATCAATATTGGACAATACGTAAAACATACGCACATGGCAGAGGTAGGTTTGATCGTGTATCCTACTAATATTATAAATGCGAAAGTTTGTGACGATGTGACGATGTGAGTGAGTGTGTATGTTTGTTCCTTCTTCACGCTAAAACGACTGGACGGATTTGGATACAATTTAGAACGAAGATAGCTGGTACCCTAGATTAAAACATAGGCTACTGAAGTCGCGGGCAGAAACTAGTAGTTAATAATATTCGTTCTAATGGAAGAAACCTTTGTATCGAGAAACGGCCATCCGTTGGTCACTCAATTTTCTCTTAAAACATGACATTCTTGATCATTGTCACATTGTTGTTGTTCCCATTAAAATCTCCAGTCCACATTAAGACTTTGTGGGACCTACAGCTTCAGTTTTTTCTGAGAGACTTGTGCCCAGCGGACGGATATCTAACTAATATTATAAATGCGAAAGTATGGATGGATGGATGGATGGATGTTTGTTTGTTACTCAATCACGCCAGAACGGCCCAACGAATCTGTATGAAATTTGGCACATAGATAGAGCAAAGTCTGGAATAGCACATAGGCTACATTTTATCCCGGAAAATTGCGTAGTTCCCGCGGGATAGCGATAAACGAATTCTTTGCAGACGAAGTCGCTGGCAACAGCTAGTGGAATATAAAATGGTTACAAATGTCCGTGTATCTCTCCGCTATTTATACCACCGCTTTTCGCTATAAGTCCGTTACACTTTTCCATCATCATCATCATCATCATCATGATATCAGCCGAAAGACGTGCACTGCTGGACATAGGCCTCCCCCGCGGCTCTCCACTCGGACCGGTCCTGTGCCTTCCGCATCCGCCGCGATCCCGCGATCCTGATCAGGTCGTCGCTCCATCTTGTTGGAGGCCTACTGACAGCTCTCCATCTTCAGCTCGACACCTTTTCCATGCACAATTTTAAATCACAAAGCAAAAACCTATTTATATTCACAGGCAATACATAAATACGTTTGTGTATAAAACTGTCAACATTAATAGAGGGAAGCCTGAATATTCCCGATATCGCTCGGGAATAAGATGTCAGAATTCATCTTATTGACACAACGTGGGGGCGCAGCTTAGAGTAACACAGTCTATTCAATTATGTTGTTGACTATGGGGCTCAAACCAAAATAAAAACCAGGCACCGTGTCTGAAAATCAATCCAGAATGTCCATGTGTGTATTATTATATTTATGTAATAAAAATAAGTTTAAAGTTGTGCTTAATATAACTGTTTTTGTAATTGTTGTTTGTGACAATAAATCATCTTTTATCTTTTTTATCTTTATCTTTATCTTTAGACGAGTGGTTAATTACACTATACTAAACGCAATACTCGCGCCAGTCGGTGTCATGATCGTAGTTGCCACTTATATCACTCATATCACTATTCGTTCCGTCATTAAAGGATGTAAAGGAGGAAGGAGTAGGTGTAGCATTCAAAGATTTTTAAATCGGTTCTGTAGTTTCATGAAGATTTTCCTCTCTAGTATGTTGGTATAGGCATAGATAACCAATGAACAACAATGAAATAACCTAACCTTAAAATTTCATTTCAGATACAAACTTTTTGGTGACAGTACTTGCTTTGTCATCCGTCCTACATTATATGAACCAAATTTGAAGCCAATCGGACCAACCGTTGAAGACATCCCTCCTTCGGAGACGGTCCTGGCTGGACCACCAGAATTCTACTACGACATTATTGTATTGTTATCCGACTTACACAAGTATGCAAAGTTTCAGCTCAATCAGATGAAGATATCTGCTTCAAAATTGATTCGCAAGATTCCACCCGGACAAACATACAGACATACATACATACGTTGCTTGTAATAATAATAATAAAAAGTGTACTTTCTTCTATTGAATTAAGTCGTGGTCAGCAAAGGAAACTGACTGAATCAAATGTTTACTGAAGAATTTCCCAACAATTTTCTCTGTAAATAAAAACTTTGTATTGGTTCAAAACTGGAATAGAAGGTTTCAAGGGAACTTTTAGCTAGTAAGCTTTGCGAAATTGATTCTTTTGATACTGTACAATTACTGGAAATTCAATCGTCCGAGCGAACGAGTGCCTCTATGACAAGTGACAAGTGGCGCCCGCAAAATAGTTACCTACTCTGGTTAATAAAATGTTAATCGTAAGTCAGTCACTTTTTTATGATTAGGATGATGATGATTGTTATATGTTATCAGCTGTTGCCTGCGAATTCACCTGCGAAAAATTCGTATATCACTACCGCTGGACCGCTACCGCTGGAACGACGCATTCTGCACGGCTAGCACAAGAGCGCTGTCATACCCTACGTTCAGTAGTGTATCATAATTCCATTTTATCGGAACATATACGATTCTCGGCTAAAAAGCCCACATAAGTTTTAGTTACGCTACGACATCCCCTATCATACGTAAAAAACTTTCAAAACAACCACTCAAACCTCTTCCCACTAACCAACTCCATTCAGCCAGCATAATAAACTACATCGCTCTCTGTCTCGCCTAAGTAAATTACGCAGGACAGAGCGAGATAAATAGCTGTAATCTGTCAACAAGACTCGCTAATTGCACTCGCAGCGGGCTTCGCGAACGCTCTGCGTTAATTAGACGGTTTATTTGACGTTCAAGTAGTGTTTACGAGGTTTGCTACACGAAGATTTGAAATGTGTTTTTACGTTTTTTTTTTGAGACAGGTGCTTTATTTTAATTTTACAGGGTTGCTAGGCCAGCACATTAAATTTCACAGCTAGTTGTCTATGTGACCAGACTATTTGCGTCATGCTAGAATGGTTTTGATTAAATGTGTGAGAAATCCATGTTCGGCGGTGATGATGATCAATTACCACCAGGTGACCTTTGCTAGTTTGCTTCCCTTTTTAACCGACTTCAAAAAAGGGTGAGGTTCTTAATTCGGTTGTATTTTTTTTTCAATATAAAGAATAATTAAAATCTGTACACATACGACGAACATTTTGACACTTATTAAAAAAACTTTAGCTTTGAAAGCCTCCGCATTTTTTGAGGATAAAAATCCATTATAACCTGCTTTCAACGTGCATTTCCTACAGTAACGGTGGAGTGCAGCTGCAGTTAATTCCCGCCTAACTGTTCCTAGTTTCATAACCTAGTTGCGACAGTGTTAGCCTGTCCGCTCGGACTCAGCGCAAGTTTGTTGGTTAAAGGGGCAGTTGATGTTTATTTTAGACAGTTTATTAAAAAAATAATATTACCTACATATACAGGGTGTATCAGACAATAATCCGCTGGGGTACCTATAATATATAACCATAGCTATAGAAGCTAAAAAAAATTATTAAAAAAAATTGAAGTAATTTTTTTTTCTATAGGAACGGTAGTATTAACTGTAATCATTCCTATAGAAAATAAAATAAAAAATTACTCCAATTTTTTTTAATACTTTTTTTAGCTTCTATATTTATGGTTATATACCCCAGTGGATTATTGTTAGGGGGTGTCTGATACACCCTGTATAAGGTATCTGAGAATTTTTCAAAATATTTTAGCAGGCGGTTAGGTCGACTGAACACCACTACAAAGATTATTCATTTACCTACTTAAACTTTTGATTTAAAATTTAGTTCCACCCAAAAATGTATAGAAATATTTTGTCAACTGTGATTCAGATATCCTGAACAATATTTCTTCTCTTCTCATGGTGCCTCTCCATTACTGGAGGTTGGCCGTTAGCTTAGCGAACCTATCCCTGTCCTGTGCCAGGCGAAACAGCTCTTCTACGCTTGCAATGCTCGTCCACTCGCGGATGTTCCTAAGCCAGGACTTTTTCCTCCGCCCAGCGCGCCGTTTGCCCTCGATCTTGCCCATCATAATGAGTGAACATCATCATAATGAACAATATTTACAGGATTATTTATTCAAACTAACCTAACTAAAGTGGTTACCTGCTGATAATTTAAAAAAAACATGTATGTGTATCGTGGGACAATTGACACTAATTGACCGAGTTCCAAGCCAAGCTTTTACTAAGGGCGCTAAACAACGGCAGCATACTTATAAATGTATAAATACATACGTTAATACAGATAGCATCCATGACTCCGGTCCAAAAACTCCCCACAGGGATTTGAACTAATTAACTATGAAGTCTATCATATTATGAAGCATTGAGTCCCCGGGTTCAATTTTCATTTGAGGCGAAAATATCTACTTTGATAAACACATACTACTTACTTAGAAATTAAACATTCTTGTTTAACATAATATAGAGTAATGCACGATTTATATATTTTGTAAGTGGTCTTATTTCTTAACTTACTAGAGCCTTAAATTTTGGCGTACAAGAATGCACAACGTATAAATTTTTCAAATTACCCATGGGATAAGAGACGATGGCAAATAAAAAATTAATAAATGAGGTTAATGAAGTGGCGGACTAAAGCGAGTGTTGAATATTGTAAGACGTAAAATAGATTATAGCCGTCTCACTGACCCTTAACATTCTAGTTCGTAATTAGGTGTCTGGAGACCCTGAAGTCTGAACCAATCGAAACTTATCCAGCGAGTTACAACTTGTTGATAAGTTTATTGCTTCAATATTGCCAATATCCAATAACCAACGTTGATCATAAGAAACATAATGGTTGTTGCATCTCAAGATGTTTGCGTTAATAAAGACAAATACTGCTTTTAATAATTTTATTGAATATGGTGATCCGGAAAAGGATAACTGATTTTTCGCGAAGAAAAATTTAGTAAGGCGATCATAGTAGTATCAGTAGTATCTAGGTATTTTTTTTACAAAATCAATAAAGAGGTTCTAGGTTCAAATCTCAGATAGTGACGTATACTCTATTATTAATGCAAATGTATTGTTTGTAATGGAATCAGAAGAAGAAATAGATCAAATTATTTCAAGACCTAACTTTCTATTATACCTAACCCTACTAGCTTCTGCCCGTGACTTCGTCTGTTTAAAATTATAAATAATTATAAACCTTCCTCTTGAATCACTCTATCTATTTAAAAAAAATCTAAATCCGTTGCGTAGTTTTAAAGATCTAAGCATACATAGGGACAGACAGCGGAAAGCGACTTTGTTTTGTACTATGTATTGATGATTATTTTCTCTCAAGATATAAAATATAATAACCCTAACATTTCAAATGATTCTCAGAAATTAAATTTATTCATAATAGATAGTTAATTTATGCGAAAGCAAAATCCATTTTCTGAAGAACTATATTAACTTCACTCTCAGAATATCTTGTTACCGAGTTCCCATTGAATAGTGCTTCTTTCGAAAGGTTTTCATAGATTTGACAAGGAGTAAGAATAAACGGGAACAATAAACAGCAGAGTTGTTTATTGCTGTCATAGCTAAATGAACTTGGTTGATTGATTGTATCGTTAGAGTGATTATTGATGTTCCTTAAGAGGTGTCTATGAAATCAACTAGATGTCGCTACACTTTTCATTACAAAGCTACTCTATTGTTTGAAGAAACCTTTGTAGTGTGAACTTTTTAGTGGCGTTGAATACTTTTTGGGATGGGCAAAAAATGTTCAACTCGCGTCAGGTGTAAGGCGGAGGGAGAGGTTTAAGTACCAGGATATCAGATCCTCTAAGAGCTTATTTTGAAATACGAATGAATCGCGTTCGATTTTTGAAGTGTTTTTTTATTGAAGGGATGGGATCATGTTATAGGCCTTTCCACCTTTACGCCCATAATCACGCTAAATGTGGCCTTTATTGTGTTATCTTAGGCTTTGTCTCTCTGATAGGGATAAGAATAATAATGTATGTATGTATGTATGTAAACTCTTTATTGCACATAAAAATTTAAAAATACAGAAGTACACAGAAAATAGTACAAAGGCGAACTTATCCCTAAGAAGGGATCTCTTCACATACAACACAACACACACATTAATACATTGCTGATCTATTTTCATGTCTGTGTTTTATGTTTCATTTTTGTACAATTGTGTGTATGCTCTATTTCTGTCTTTCTAAAGAGAATAAATGTCTTCTTTCTTTCTTTCTTTCTGCTAACATGATACAGAGAGGAATAGTTTACAAAAAAAAGGCAAGCAGTCATTATTATGCGCAAATAAGTAGTAATGTACCTACACAATTATGTAAATTTGAGCATTACGGGTCAAAAAAACAGTATGTCTTTTGTCGGATAACATTGAAGTCAACTTGAACCTGAATGTGTGAATGCCCTATTTACGCACGACCCAGTTCAACAATACCTTCTCCGTTGTCAACTGGATCGCAGCTTACAAACTCAAACCCCGTACTGGCAACAAATCGAATAAGCGTGCGCCAGCCGAATACTGATCCAACGAATTCAATCTCAATTCAAAAGCTGCCTTCTTAAGAAATGACGTAATTTTAGAGGATGGTTTTAAGTAGTTTTGAGTCTCAAAGTTTGGGATTGCATCCCGGTTTTGGAATCTGCGGTTTGTTTGGTGTCTGAATGCAGATGAGCGAAAGATCATGTTGGTGTAAAACGCAGACACAGAATATATACAGACTGCAGATCATACAATTAATGATGATGCTGGACTAGTTTGGCTAAAATTGTGGCAACTAGGTCAGGAAAAGCTGTAATGAGGCGAGCAGCAATAAACCTCAGAAAAATTGGCTATAAAGGCATTGCACAAGCAAATTTAATATAAAATAACAAATATGATTTTATTCTTGATTGGACTTAATGTAAATGTTAGCACTTTATTATATATTTTCATTAAATATTTTCATTTCAAACTTGTCTCTTTACTTATGGGACAGCCCAGTATGTCTGCAAACACTTTATTGTGTAAAATAAACATAAAACAAATACAATTGAAAAATACTGAGCAGATGCACAAAGGCTTATCCCTTTAAGGGATCTCTTCCAGTCAACCTTTGAGTGGACGAGAGGAGTATTGCACTAGGGACGGACGAGTGAGTTTAAAAATTAGGTACAAAGACTGAGAGCCACAAATAAATATCTAACTTTGCCGAATATAATACACATTAAATAAATAATGAGCATAATAAACAAACGAATAATTATAATATTTATAAATTAAAAAGACGGTGCCCACATCTATTGACTATAATACGTGAAATAAGTAAATTTTGTTTGATGTAGAGTTAACCTCTGGAATTACTAAAAAGAATTTCGATTCGCAACGGATTTTGATGCGGTTTTTTTTAAAGATAGTGTGATTCAAGAGGAAGGTTTATGTATAATACATGGATAAACCGTGCGAAGCCGGGGCGGGTCGTTTGTAGTATAATACTGGGGTCTTACCATGATGTCTTAATTCCGACTAAGTTCAAGAGCTGTTACTTTTAGTATGAATCTGACAGCGAGCGAACCTAAACTGAATCGCATTAAGACGTCATGGTAGGGCCCCAGAACCTAGTTTTCTGTCTGCAGTTCATGCAGCTTAACATGCTGCTTACTTTGAGAGTTGTGTGCAACATCTAACACTGTATAAGTACCGCGAGCTCCAACACTAACAACTTAGTTTACGTTGAGCATAAATTACACAGATATAAACTTTTGAGGCGTGTCTAACGGAATCTAGGCTGCACGTTACGTGGCGTTCTAGTTTGAGTTCATTATCAAAATTATTAAGTTACTGGCTTCTTCCCGTGTGTACATCCTCGTAGAGTACTTAGGTAGTTAATCTAAAGATTTTTCCAAAATAAAATGTCCCTTGTGTAATGACATTCGGATTTCGGGAACCATCGGCTGATTCAAGTATCAAACCCATAAGAGTGAGTGAGATGGCGAGACAAATCCAAATGTTGTTCTAGGAGATCAGAGATTGCATCTTCATTCTCAATTTGAACCAAGTCGGTTACACGTATACATTTCAGTGTGACGACGTACTAATTCACATAACGGTATAACCTATACATGGTTAAATAATAGGTATTTAGCTTATTATTTTAGAAAAATTAAGAAATGTAATCGCAGGTTCAAACCCACGCTCCTCAACAAGTATACACAAAAGTAAAAATCTGATTGTTTGTTTGCATTGCGATTGAAAAATTCTTACATCCCTGATGAACATCCCTACTGATATTATAAATGCGAAAGTAACTGTCTATATGTTACGATTTCACGCCTAAACCGCTGCACCGATTTTAACGAAATTTGGTACAGAGATAGTTTTACCTGGAGGTGAAGACAGGATACTTTTTATCCCGAGAAATTGCCTAGTTCCTGCGGGATGGCGATAAGCGAGTTCTGCTCAGACGGAGTCGCGGAAAACCGTTAGTAGGCTATGTTTGTTTCTGCGCGGACGAAGCCACGGGCAACAACAAGCTTGTAGTAGGTATATGTATAATTTATGGACCGACCGCTTAACTGAGTCCTCGCCCCGAATTTCATTTTGCCGAATCATCATATGGCAACTTGTTAAAATGATTAGTTTCATTTCCCAACCTCACGATTGCCAACTCAACGTTTGTTTTTTTTTACATGGACACTTATTACAATGACATTTTTTTATATAGCCAAATGGTACCTACTACATAACCATTAGTAAAAAATAAGACATTCTAAGATAAAATAAAGACTGTTTATAAATTAAAACAAACATGTTCGCGGCTAAGGGGTGGCCCAAGGGCCACCCCGCCGCACCTAAACCTAAATTAATCCAAATTAATCATAAGACTTTTTCGGCCTAGTGTAACATTTGCCATGTGTAAGATATTCCAAAAGTTTAAAATCAAAATTATATTCGTCTTTATGAAAATTCGGCCAAATGAGAGGTTGGCATACAAAAATTTGACAATTATCAGTTGTCAAAGTGAACATTCGGTGAAACGTTGGTCGCCAAATGAAATTCGATCAAAAAAAAATCGGCGAAAAGGCAGAACACCCCCGCGCGGCTACAGGGGCGCGGGGTAGGACGACAAAGGGAACCGAGAGCGGAGCGGGCGGGTAGTGCGCCTGCCGCCCGCACCTCTCTCGGCCCCCTTTGTCGTCCCACCCTGCGCCCCGCAACCAGTTAAACGGTCTATAGTAGAATAATCTAGTAGATACCATAAGTTATTAATAAATCAACATTGTGTACGCCGTATCAGAGTAACAGCAGGGTAGATTGTGAGTACAATATTGAAACGTTTCCAAAGGACCCGTATTTCTATTTCGTACCTGTATTGAAATTCGGAAGTCATGCCTTTCCTGAACATGCTCAGGACGTTTTTACTTAGTCCTATATCTTCACAGACGATAAGGGTAGTCGTGCACGAGAAAAATCGGATTCGATGCACGTACGGCACGAGAAGACACATTATGGGCTAGTATTTAACTGGAGCGTTGCAAGGAGATACTTGGTAGTTTAAAAAGTAGTTTGTTCATTGAAATACTGGTCAGAAAAAATTAGATTCTAGTGCGGCATCATAAGATAGGTCTTTAATTTTGAATATGGGGTTGGACTTGTTGAATGACCGACCACATCGCCGCGTATACGCAGTGACGTGTAGTGTAAGTGCCGGCACGTAAGTCTAATCTGACCATGTATGCGCAGAAGTATAAAAAACGGTATCCGTGGGTGCGCAGATCCCCTCCACGTGACTCGTCATCGTTACGCGCATCGGCACGTATAGGCATAACGTTTTCTCGCCGTTTTTTCATTATATTTTGAAGCTACGCGCACTATAAACCCAAATACATACTGTACTGATTTTCCGGATTTTATTAATAAAATGATTCGTGAGAGAAGGATCAAGTGTAAAATATGTCAACGTTTTGTGTAAATTGGTTGAAATATAACTATAATTGTTGGGAGTGTCAAAGAAAATCAAGTTGCCTAGGATACAAATTTTAATTTTGCGCGAAGTCTCGGGCTTCAGAAAGTTAAGAATAAATTCATTATACTATTTCACTTTTACATACATACATAAATCACGTTTTTATTCCTTACGGGGTAGACAGAGCCCAGGGTACCAAGACCTAGGCTACGTTTAGCATGATTGCGGGCGTATAGGAGGAAAGGAGAATCAAAATAGTGATGGCTTGCTAGCCGCATCGCTTTCAACATAATTCATAAGACAACAATACAATAAATACAATAACTCTTTATTGAACACCACATTTAACAATCAAAGCAGAAAAAAGGTATACAGAAGTAATAAGGTAACAATAGGCGGCCTTATCGCTACAGAGCGATCTCTACCAGGCAACCATAATGGACCGGAGAAAAGAACAGATCTGAGCAGGTGGTGCAATTTAGAATATATATTAATATGCCTAAGTAGTGAAAATACATACATACTAATACACATAATACAAGAAATAATACACTTTCGCCCATTCCATTTTTCATTTCAAAATGTCTCGATACCTATTTTACTGATTGTATTTTCAACTCCAAAAATACTGTTACTTGTTCGAAGCCCCTTCCCTATCTTTTCCAGTCACGTCCAGTCGCCGTCTCCGTGACTCCACGAACGAATGCCCTGATTGGCGAGTCTCAATCGAGATCTCTCGACAATCGAGTTACCTCACGGCTACCATGAGTTAATAATCATAGAGAAACAATCTTGCCTTTCTGAACGCGTTTGAAACTAAATAAAAAAAGAAGGCATATAGTCCTTTTTGCAAGACACACGAATATAAAAGCATACACACAATAACTAGTTCAGTATAAACGTATACTGAACACTAAATATTTACCTTGCTACTCCGCTACTTACGTGCAAGATAACCAAGCTTGTGCGAAATATATACGTTTTGCATGCAAGCCCCTCCACTACTGCCACACAAAACACATAGAAATCCCACGAACTAACCCTAACACCACACAAACACTGACGCGCGTTTCGATCCCTCTACGGGATCATTCTCAAAGTACACAACCGATGCGCATGCGAACCAACGTCGTACTAATTTGAAAACCTATTAATAAACAAAATGTACCCACATTCGTAATATATTTCCAAACTAAACTAGTTTAAGTAAGTTAGTTTTCAAATTAGTACGACGTTGGTTCGCATGCGCATCGGTTGTGCTCTTTAACTTTGAGAATGATCCCGAAGAGGGATCGAAACGCGCGTCAGTGTTTGTGTGGTGTTAGGGTTAATTAAGTTCGTGGGATTTCTATGTGTTTTGTGTGGCAGTAGTGGAGGGAGGGCTTGCATGCAAAACGTATAATTATATTTCGCATAAGCTTGGTTATCTTGCACGTAAGTAGCGGAGTAGCAAGGTAAATATTTAGTGTTCATTAAAATGGACCTCCGCAAAGTAACGCCTGATTCAATAGAATATTTAAACGTATACTGTCGAGAATGAGCTGCGGTAGTCCTGTGGCCTCTCAAGCAGAAGGTCATGGGTTCAGGACCGGGCTTTGCACCTCAGTTCTTCGGAATTTACTTGTTGAATGAAACCATTTGAAGTTTACCATTAGCTTTTCGGTGAAGTTTATTTTGCGCTGCCGATTTATATATATCTAGCTTCTGCCCGCGACGTCGTCTGCGTATAATTATACATATTTTATAAACCTTCGTTTTGAGTAACTTTTCTATTGAATCAGGCGTTACTTTGCGGAGGTCCATTTTAATGAACACTAAATATTTACCTTGCTATTTCGCTACTTACGTGCAAGATAACCATGCTTGTGCTTGTGTGTGTGTTGGGAGGGCTTGCATGCAAAACATATATATTTCGCACAAGCTTGGTTATCTTGCACGAAAGTAGCGGAGTAGCAAGGTAAATATTTAGTGTTCATTTGAATCACTCTATTTAAAAAAACCGCATCAAAATCCGTTGCGTAGTTTTAAAGGTATAAGCAATGTAATGCTTATACCTTAGAAACAGACAGACAGGAAAGCGACTTTGTTTTATACTAGTAGTGATATTCCACATCTATGAGTTGTAACACTTGTTCATTATTCAAATTTGTAGAGACAAATGACAAAAGCCCTAACTAAGCCCCTAAACTAAGGCCCTAAAACAATTTCTAAGTCCTGAAAATGGACTAACTACTTTAAACTAACTAAATTTGTCTTCGAACCCGACTGCTGACGTTTCGTATTCGGCTCTGTTTCTTTGTAGAATTTAGCATAAAATAACAGGTTGTTTTTTAACGACGTTGTTTAACGTTATTTAACGTTGTCTTTCCTGTAATACTCATGCATTTCGTAGGGTTTCGGTTCTACTTGTTCTGTTACTTGTCACTTTTGTATGTTTAACATTACAATAATATCATCTTCATTCATGACCAACACGCACTTGGCCGGACTTATTAATCTGTCAGCAGCTTCGAAAATACCGTAATTATTTACATACATAGAAAAATCTATATCTACATAATTAAAATGACTATTTAAACCTTAAACCCTCCAAACGGAAAAATGACAAATATTCGGGAGCCAAGAAACCGAATCTTTTTATTTTTTTATTTCACTACTTCCTTAGGGATGTGACCCGGTTTCTTTTTTCCCGAGTATAATTTAATAAACAACCCTCAAAAAAAAAACTTTATGCTTAAAATGGCTTACCTATAATATACTACATTAATTTTGGAAAAGAACTGATACTCTTCAAACTGCTGGATCGATTTTTATTAAACATGGCTAAAAATTACCGCAAGGAAACTGGCTTTCGAATGAAAAAAGTCGCATCCAAATCGGTTCATCCGCCTGAGAGCTACGATGGCACAGACAGACACTCACACACACGGGCGTAACACCGATATTATGTTACTCTGGTCATAAACTGTTGGCGGTGGTTATTAAACTATGAGTTACACTATGGTATTCGATTAGCCATCATTAGAGGGAACGAGTGATCAGATAACAACAGACAATAGCATTGTCTCCCGTGCTGATATCAGTTAATGCATCTACTCGCGGCGTCGGTTCAGATGATAATGGTGCGACTATTTCATTTCAGGAACCTTAATGGCGTCTTAAATGTGGTTTTTTTTTTTTTTTAATTATGGCTTTCACCCTTGCTTTCATTTAGCAAGGCGTATTTCGCCAATGTCGACGTAGTGACATAACACACGTGAGGAAATTGTTCGGTTTATATAATTTTGATTTTGGGGGAGGAGCTGACAGGAGACCTAAAACAAATAACACATATGTTATGGACGGTACAGACAGCACAGGACGTTTTTACAAGTTTGTTTTTTCTTCTGAGGGTAAGTGGAAAAGGAAGATTTAAATAAATAATAGTATAACGAGCATGCTTCATATTGTCTACAGTTTGATATTGAAAGAACTTATATATTTGATAAGGAGTTTTAGAAGGGGAGGGTCTAGTGAAGATAGAAGTGACGAAAAGTTAATGGGACGCGGAATATCCTAAATGTGGTTTTTAATCCGATTTACGTTTAAGCTGTCATTTTTTGACACTTCTAGTATGAATCTAACAGCCAGCGATCCAACTTTGAAGTGTATCCACTTGATAGTACAGCGACGAAGTGTTTTTTTTTTTTTTGTTGTTAGTGGCCGATGTCACTAGATGTCGTTGCAACGTGTAGTACGCAATCCTAAATCGCGTTTTTAAGATTTTTCCGAGCGGGTGTACAGGGTGACTTTAGATTAGTGTACAGACTAAAATTTGTCTTACTCTCTGGAAAAAATCTAACTATACGTTTGTATTAAAAATTTCTGGATTATTTAGTAATTAAAAATGTACACACCTACACTAAAATTGTATGATCATCCTACATTATACACTATAATAACGTATACTTGCCGAGGGTGACAGTAATTTTGCATACATACACACAGTCACGCCTCTTTCTCATAGGAGTAGGCAGAGACTACTTGGTCCACTTACTACGATTCTGACTATTATTTTAGAATTAAATGTATCGATTCAAACTTTCGCGATTTTCACACATTATCACAATAAAACGGGAATTAATCACGTAAACAATAACAAAAAGTATTTTTGTAAATACCTCGACGTTTCGGACGCGACTTTGCATCCATGGTCTCGAGAGGACTGAAGAGGCGGGCTTTTTGTTGTTGTTTACGTGGTTAAGTCCCGTTTTATTGTGATATATTTATATTTATAAGCCTTTTTATTCCGAATTCGCTACAATTTCAGTAAGTACATGTTGTTGTTGTTATTGTCGTTTATATTTTTTTATTTATTTATTAAATTGTCGCGAAATTCGGCGTGCCTCATGGCATAGGCCTCCTCCGTGTATTGGAGGGGTTGGGCTATAGTTCCCACGCGCGCCCAGTGCGGATTGGGAACTTAACACACACCATTGAATTTCTTCGCAGATGTGTGCAGGTTTCCTCACGATGTTTTCCTTCACCGAAAAGCTCATGGCAAATTACAAATGTAATTTTCGCACATAAATTCCGAAAAACTCAGAGGTGCGAGCCCGGGATTTGAACCCACGACGCTCTGCTTGAGAGGCCACAGGTCAAACCACTAGGCTACCACGGCTTTTTTATTGTGATAATGTAGAATTAAATGTTTTTTAATTGCACTCGTGCGCAGCGAACGCAGTAACCTAGCCTCCGAGTAAGGGTCTGAATGAATGAGCGACTACTAAGAGCTATATTGTGTAAAGGGAACCCAGGCCAACCATTGTCCCGGGTTCCGCAGCTTTGTCTGTACAAGGATTTTATTGTTTATCGCCTGTATTATTGTAATGGAACCCCTTAGTGTTTGTTTAAGACCTAGACGAGGGTTTCTGCTCTTTGTGGTTCGTAGTTGGGTTGTTAATATTTTTTATATATTATATTGGTTTATTATATCAAAGGGAGCAGACTGCCATGTAAATGGAAAGATTGCCTCGTCGTGTCCAGCCTTATACACTATCTTCAGCCCGCGACTTCATCCGCGTAGAATTAGCAATTGATATGTTAATCGCTATCCCGCGGGAACTATACAACTTTCCGGGATATAAAGTAGCCTGTGTTTTAATCTAAGGTACCAGCTATCTTCGTACCAAATTTTATCCAAATCCGTCCAGACGTTTTAGCGTGAAGAAGGAACATACATACACACTCACTCACATCGTCTCATCGTCACAAACTTTCGCATTTAGTAGGATACAGGGTATCTTAAAATTTCAGCAGGTGCTTGTGTTAGTGTGACTATAATAGCCATGTAAAGGTTTTTCAGGATTTTTGAATCGTAAGCTAAGAAATGTTTCCATACGTTGAAAAGTGAACCGCGTCTAGGGTGGGACTAAATTTTCATTTGTAATTTTGACTATTCCAGTCTGCTTTGCTTGGTAATTTTAAATATTCATTTGTTTGTTTTCATTGTTATTTTATTTTTTATCTATAGGGCCTGTCTCACCACTCCTTAACTGTCAGTTATTTATGATTCTGTCTCTATTTATTACTACGAAACAGACAGAGACGTCATCTACTAACTGATATTTTAGGAGTTGTGAAACAGGCCCTAAGACTACTTTATTACTTTAGTAGGTACTTTACTTGTGTAATTACAGTCAGTTCTCCTCTGCTGTTACACAGTACTTTTCCATGTTGTTCCGACACTGAATTTTCCGGCGAACTCAAGCCCCTAAGGCACAGGTTTGACACCTAGTTTAGTAGAAAGCTTCGACCACAATTTCATCTGACCTATTGTACAACTGATTAATGTTTTTCTCTTTGTAACGCACCAAATGTATGTACAAAATAAATTATTACTATTTCGAATTAAAATTTTGGAAAAAATCTAAGAGACCTTGTTTCAACTGCTGGGGCCTTACCATGACGTCTTAATGCGTTTCAGTTTACGTTCGTTCGCTGTCAGATCCATACTAAAAGTGACAGCTAAAACTTGAACTAAGTCGGAATTAGGACGTCATGGTAAGGCCCCTGGACATTATTCCTCTTCTCGAAAACATACAATTTATAATGTGCCCTATACCACACATTTGAACACATTTAAAAATTCTTAAAACATTAAGGTGCGATTCTGGGATCAAATGGTCATTTTTCCGGGAAAACTTTAGTGAACTTATAAAAAAAGACTACAATCCTTTGTTATTAATAATTGTTCCACTTTTCCCTATTTTCCTTTCCACGGATATTGTCAACGAAACAATGCAACATTGCAAAAACGTTACGTCGTTCCAGTTTTTATAAAAAAAAAAAAAATGGCAGCTAATAATGTCCTGTCCCATCTTCCATTTACACTTAGCAGCTCCCCAGGCACTCTGGAAAAAAGTCTTCAGATGAAATCCACACTATCTTTACAAAGCCGTTAATGCTCCGCAGACTTTTTAATGCACCGTACCTTCCCACCGTTTAATATGCCAAAGCGATTGAAACAATATCCCTGAGGTGATATCACAAACTTCCCCAAACCGCTTCAACTCTCAAATTCACCCTTAAACTATTAGCATAAGCGCCAAATCGAACGCTTGCAAAATTTGCGCGTTGCCCACAAAGATATCCAAGTTGTTTATCTAAGGAAATTGACGCTTACCACTTTCGTGTTACAGAATCTTTGGGTGTTCTATCGCTTCGTACAACGCTCCCAAGTGGTTGAATGCTAAAAACTGGGCTCAGACAAACGTCGCAAACCTTTTATCTAAATTGAGTCCCACTTTGCACTAAGTGAGGGAACTTTAGGCATTATGGGAACGATCATTTCCTTTTATTTTTCTTGTAGTTGAAAAGAACTCTTGGGTAACGACGCAGGTTTGAATTGAATAGAACAGAGCGCTTACAGTTCTGGCGCGTTTGGAGAATTGTAATATTTCCTTTAGGGGTTTTGTTATGCGTCGGAAAGTAATCAAAGGCGTTTTTGTGTTTTACTCGGCATAAGTGACAAGAAAAAGATAGAAAAGAGGGTTACTGGTACAGCCAAGATCTATGACTAAATGCAACTGGCGAAATGGTTATGGGATGCGAAATTCAAACAATAAAAATTAATGTTTTTATTCCGATTTTGTGAATGTTTGTCAATGTTTTTCTCTCAGAACTGATAAAAAAGGGCCCACAAGTCACTAAATTTCATTGCATAGAATTTGCTAGGTACTAGTAGGTTATGTAGAATAAAGAATACTTAATTTTTTTTTACTTTTGCGTAATTTATGATTCTGAGCACAGCTGCACGGTCAAAAATTTCCGAACTTGAAAAAAAAAGTTTTTATTTATTTCGTAAAAAATGTTAAGGTATGTAACCTAACAATACGAAACACAATCATCGCAGGTGCCATTGAAAACCCAGTTTACAATAAACAAACTTCAGAATCCAGACAAATATGAGAACAAATTGTAGCACGCAATAAAGAAGAAAGTTTTTGTAAACGGTCTTGTTTCTACACTTTGTTTGGTATTTCTTTTATGTGCCAAATGAAAAAAAAAATAACAATGCTCTAATTCTGATTACAAAGGGTAGGTATAGTAAATACTTTTCAGTTACATTAAATAATGCGTTTCAAAATTTTGTTTTGTTTTCGAAGTTTTAATTTTTTTATTACTTCATCTATTCTCGACATGTAAATTTTACCATGTATCAACTTACAATGCTTTTTTTCTTTGCACCAAAGGAGACAGCCATGCTGACAGATCAAAATACTAATTTTATTTTAATTTGACATTACACAAACCAAATTCTAATACAGGAGTTTCAGAGCATAATTTTAACTTAAATCTTGTAACTGAATATTATACCTACACCGTGTTTTAAAAAAATAATAAGTTGCAAAAATTCTACTCCAAAAATTCTAATCCGCATGCTACCTAGCTCATTTATGCAGAGTAAGTCCTCAAAGCGAAATCCTCTTCACCTGAGCTAAATGAGTAAAAAACACAGCTTTAAACCGTTAACTGGCCGTCATGCCGTAAGCCAGCCGTCCCATCTTATCGGCTCTGGAAACTGTCAAACTCCCAGCCCGGAGGCTCTAGAGCTGGGCTTATCGTCAGTGTGGGAAACAGCGCATTGTATTTTCACAAGTAGAACGGCTATTTAGTGCTGTTGATTGGCAGCCGCGGTAGCCTAGTGGTCCGAGGTGTGGTTTTCATGCTGAGGTTCGTGGGTTCGAGCCCTGGTTTGGCGCTTAGGATTTTTCGGATGTTTTATGTTGAATTTGATGTGGTTTACGATGTTCTCATGTTTTAGAGATATTGGTATCTGATAGAGCTGTATTATTCATTAATATGTGCTAATTATTATATGTACACAAAACACAGGAAAATTTTCAGGTTACAAAATGAAACAGATGTACTGATATAATAAAATTTATCTATGGAAGGAATTTCATCCAGTTAAATTTCCAACAATTGACAGGTTAACAGAGACAGGAGTAGACATTTGTGGAATCTAATGTCTTTAATATACGTAACAGGATACTGATAGCGGAAGAAATGTTAGACAAGCTATAGTAGACGGCAAATAAGTAAAACGTGGAGGGGATATGCACAGTATGAAAAACAACATCATTTTCATACTGCGCATATCCCCTCCACGTTTTACTTATTTGCCGCCTACTATATCTCCCTGTACTCGTATAAATGCTTAGATGCCACTAAAAAATCGCTACCTTTCTCAATATCTCTAGATACCCACTTAAGAAACAATTACGACCCTAACCCAACTAACACTAAAACACACTTCGCGTCTATTCGAAGCGACCAATTTAATAATTTCCGACATATTAAGCTCACACAACATTGAACCTTAGGGATGACTGCTTTGGTATAATAATGTGACGTCATAATAGTATAACGTGGTGTGTATGCCTTTGTCAATCCCCTGTCAGGGCAGACAGTACAGGTGTCAACTGGGACGTGGGATTTCATACGCTTGACAGTGCGGTAATAGCGATAAGTGGAATGAAATGATGTTTAATTAAGCGTATGACATTAGTTCAGTTAAGTACACGAGGCCTCTACATAGATACACCAACCCAAAGCAGGCTACCCAGATTACCCATAGCACCGCTTCTAGTTGGATGCCTAGAAATTTTATACACAATACTTCGTACGCGTAGAAAATAACTCAAGTAAAACAAATGAAATATGTAATTTTTAAAAACAGCCCCGAAGTTGAATGCACTTATTTCTGTCCTGCGGGAATTTGACATTTTCTCGGAGAACATGTTTTAGTGTTACAATCATCAACAGGTGTGCCGAATTTACTGAGATATAAGCCTCATTTATTCCCTATCCCGTGGGAATTTCATAAAACCCCTTCTTAGTGCTTCTCTGGGACACTCAAGATTTACGTCTGCCAAATTTTAAGTTCCTAGGTCCAGGTTTAGGCTGTGCGTTGTGTGTCAATCAGTTACGGTACTGTTTTATAGGTATAGAGTGATAATACTCGTAGACAGAACGACAATTGAATATCTCGAAACAATAAAACAAATGTGTCATTTTTTTTTTAAAATATTTCCTATTTAAAATGGTCTTCTTAGTGGCCAGTATCACTACCGCATACGCAACCTCAAAGTATCTTAGGCTTAAAACTTTTCAGCCGCCTCTGGTAAGTACAGTGAACATAAAGTATAGTCAGCAGCTTGTTTTAAAAGTTTTTTTTTAACTAAAACTTATTTCGTTTATCTTGTTCGATACAGCTAAAACATTTCACTCGAAACTGTCTTGAATTAATTAAAACTTGAAAAAGAAGAGGAATCAAATTCGTTGATCACCCAAGTCGCGTCTGCGGGCCAGAAGGCGTCTTCTTAATTAAATTTATCAAATTTTCAATCCAATCTGCTGATAAGATTCTGTGGCCATTGAATTTGAAACTATATTGGTGAAATGAAAATAAGGGTATATAATTATACTACTACATACTACTACTACTACTACAATTATAATTAAGTACTACTATTACTACTACTACTACAATTACTACTACTATACTACTACTACTACTACCAATAGTATAATTATTATGAATAAATGAGAATGAGTATGAGTATGAGTATATCACGTCTTTATCCCTTACGCCCCTTACGGGGTAGATAGTGCCTACGGTGACAAAACCTTAAGGCCTCGTTTAGAATGATTGTGGGCGTAAGTGGAAAGGGAAATCAAAATAGTGATGGGTTGCTAGCCGCATCGCCTATAACATGATTACTAAGATCGCCCATTCCCTTGATGGGATTTTACCATCTGCGCGGGAGGAGAAGCAACTGGTACATTCTATATTTTGTCTTCACTTCCTGACCAGCATGGAAGAACAATAAATGACTGAATTGATGGATAGACAGAGATGGGTAAATGTAAAAGAATATATGAATAGGTATTATTATATACTAGCTTCTGCCCGCGACTTCGTCTGCGTAGAATTAGCAATTGACATGTCAATCGCTATCCCGCGGGAACTATGCAATATTCCGGCATAAAAAGTAGCCTATGTTTTAATATAGAGTACCAACTATCACCGATCCAAATTTTATCCAAATCCGTCCAGTCGTTTCAGCGTGAAGAAGGAACAAACATACACACTCACATCGTCACATCCATCCATCCATCCTCACAAACTTTCGCATTTATAATATTAGTAGGATTATACGTAGGTAATAATTAAATCCTATTCTAATCAAGATACTCTACATGGGGGCAGTGTAATACAAAAAATATGTTTCGTTTTACTTACAGTACAATGTTAAATGATTAGTCTCAATTTATATTTTTAATTTTTACTTACCACAAGAAAAAATCTAGTACCTACTTTTGACACTTCAAATCTTTTTTTATAAATGATAGGGGAAACGAGCATGCGGGTTACCTGATGGAAAGCAATTACCGCTGCCCATAGACACCCATAACAAAGGGCGTTGAGAGTGTGTTGCCGGCCCTTTAAGAAAAGAGTCGTTTTTTGAAATGAAATGAAATGAAATGAAATGAAATATTTTATTGCAAGAATACAGTTCACAAGTTATAGTACATTACAACCTCACTGTGTTCTGCCTCATAGGCATGCAAAAATTTAGTATTGTAATACAGTATTAACAAAATAGAGCTCTGTTAGCTTATAAACTTAAAAATTAATGAGATCACATATCACACGGCTAAGCCGTTACAATTTTTAGTTTACTTAGTTATTAGGTACATAAGTTTAATTTTTAATAGAAGTACTATCTAAATATTCTTTGACAGAATAAAAACATTTAGTTAGAAGCCATTCCGTAAGTACTAACTTAAATTTACTAAAATTACATTTTTTTATATGTTTTGGCAAACTATTATATAATTTAATTAAGATTTTTAATTTTTTTAATGATCATTTTTTAATTTTTTAATAATTAATTTAATGAAGATCCCTAAGTTGTTCAAATGTTTAGTGTTCTTCATCAAAACGTTCTTCCGTCTTATAAAAAGACATTCAATCAATTTGATACTTTTCGACACAATAGGCATTAGCGTTATGATTATTAAACCCGGCGCAAGATTTCGCTTAAGCTGAGCGAGCGGTGTCTATTCCGCTCGTCCGCTTGATCTCGACGTGAGCGAAATGCAGACAATACTAGGCAGTGTTGTATGGTGAATAATTATTAGGTACCTTACGAATATTCGTACTGATGTATGAAACTTATCTGGGGGCACGACAGTGCCGCCGCCAAGTAAAGCAAAAATTTATTTATACAGGCAAGGCTGCCAGCGACTTCGTCTGTAAATAATTTATTTATTATTATCAAATGAATCAAGAATCACGTCTTGATTTTGTTTTTATTTTTTTACGGTTTTTATTTTCTTTTAAAAAATTTAAACGATACTGAAAACTAGAACAGAATAATCCGAAAAATAAAGCTATGGCCGGGAATCGAACCCGGATCCTCATCATTCCGTGATGCGTGCTTATACCCTTACACCACCCATAGCAGGTACGGGTGCCTGCCGTGGGTGGTAATTTTTCTATATCGTTTAGAAATTTAATTTATATATTGTAGTGCCACGGGAACTACGCAATTTTCTGGGATAAAAAGTAGACGTAATTAATAAACTTATGTATGGAAACGAGTACCTAGTTAGTTTTGAAGGCGTGGATTTGGATTAATTAGAACCCGATGCATCGTTACATCGTAATGAGAATTATCTTTGTGAATACGAATACCGAACAACCAACGAATTCGTAAATACAAACATTTGCTACAACACTAGCGGCTATCGCTAAATTGTATAAAATCGAACGCCATTAATTTCCAATTCGCACTTCACCAAACACGACGAGGATATAAAACTTTGCTTTGATTCTTAGATCTTTTTGAAAATAATTATTTTTAACCGACGACAAAGTTCTACTAGTATGGATGGATGGATGGATGGATGGATGTTTGTTTGTTACTCAATCACGCCAGAACGGCCCAACGGATCTGGATGAAATGAAATGAAATTCGGCACATAGGTAGAGAAAAGTGTGGAATAGCACATAGGCTACTTTTTATCCCGGAAAATTGCGTAGTTCCCGCGGGATAGCGATAAACGAATTCTTTGCAGACGAAGTCGCTGGCAACAGCTAGTCTTTTATAACACTGAAAAGAGTATTTTATTCTAAAATTAAACATAAAATAGGAAACAAATAAGGAAACTCCCCACCAGCATCTGCTGGTATAACTATCCATGCTGGTTTACATTATTTGTATAAGTGGAACAAAAAACATAGACCTCATCAAAATAGTAACGGGTTGCTAGCCGCATCGATCGCCTATCACATGATTCTTACGATTTTCGCCCATACCCGCGATGAGCTCTTACCACAATATGCGCAGGAAGCGAAGCAACTGGTACATTCTATGTTTTTCTTTGCTGCCAGACCAGCAAGCTTATTACGTAACTCGCTAGCAATCGTAATCGTGTTCATTTTGACAGTTCATGTATGGGCTGACAATTGGCATCGGAATCAGCTAGCTGTCACATTCATACAAGAACTGTCAAAATGAACACGATGGCGAATGCGAGCGAGTTACGTAATAAGCTAGCTACTTCAATACTGAAGAAACTATTTAAATAGGTGTGAATAGATATCAATATGCTGCCGAGGGGAGGTGGCTATTGAGCGACTTGTGTTCGAAAGAAAGGTTGAGGGTGCCAGGCCACGAGGAAGAGCCTATGAGGTGGACTGACCAGATAAAAGCGGCAGTAAATAGCGCGTCATCACTGCATGAAGGCACGAGGAAGGCGGCCATCAGAGAGGAGTGGCGGCGTGTCGTGAAGCTTGCCACCAATACCTGAAGTGATGACCACGACCACTCTGTCAAGAGTGATACCGACAAGGAAGAAGAAGATGTCAATAAACAATAGTAAGTATAGCGCGGTCAGTAATTGTAGCCTCATCCATGTCTATAAGCCCCGGACGTGCAAAATAACAGTAATCTCCATAATTCGGCCGACAAATGGAAATTTCAGTAAATAGGTCGCGTTTGGCGTCCGAAATGTCCTCATTCAACGCTGAATTATTACAATTATTGATTATTCCGATTGAGAGATGATGAATAATGTCTTGTACTTTTGAATAGCATTGTAACTTGGCCTGGTTTTACCTGTGCTTTGTGCTTTTAAACAAAGCTATTCTCTTTTTAAAACAAAGGCTACTTTTTATCCCGGGAAAATGTATAGTTCTCGCGGGATACCGATAATCATGTAAAAGTTCGTAGCTGCCTAGAGTCGCAACGTAAAAAAAATAATTGCAGGATAAACTATCAACATCCAGTTCTCAAGTCCAATACTACGCAAACGAAGTTGCGGGGACAAGCTAGTCACAAATAAAAACTTATAGATGCTTAGCTTCTGCCCGCGACTTCGTCCGCGTAGAATTAGCAATTGATATGTTTCTCACTATCCCGCGGGAACTATACAATTTTCCGGGATAACAAGTAGCCTTTGTTTTAATTTAAGGTACCAGCTATCTTCGTTCCAAATTTTATCCAAATCCGTCTAGTCGTTTTAGCGTGAAGAAGGAACAAACATACACACTCACTCACATCGTCACATCGTCACTCACAAACTTTCGCATTTATAATAATTAGTAGGATTAAATATCCAAGTCTCGAGGGCAAACATTTGTGTTCTTTATTTATTATTATATCGAACTCGGGACCTCAAGCTTAGTATTCAAGACATCTAAGCTTCAGGCTTCTCAGTCGTCAAAACAATCAATAATTGAATAGCTTAACAAGAAATTTCCACTTGAGCGAGTTCATCTAATTTGTCAGCGTCTCTATACCTACTATTATATCAAAAAGCAATATCGAAACCAAATCGCCCGGGATACAAAACTCGGTTCGTAATTCTTTCGGATCGCTCTTTCGGATACCTACCTACTCACTTTTGCAATATTTACCATCGCAAGTAGGTAGGCAAAATCCCCATCAAACAAGCCGAAGCCGAAGAGCCTTGTGCAAGGTCCGTCCGGATCGCTACCACCATCTTACTCGCTAATCCTGCCGCTAAGCAACAGTGCTTGCACTGCTGTGTTCCGGTGTGAAGAGTAAGACAGCCGGGGAAATTACGGACACAAAAGGCAGTTCATCTAAGTCCTCTAGGTTTGCAACGTATCTGCAATCCCTCCGGGGTTGCGGGTGTCTATGGGCAGTGGTGATCGCTTACCATCAGGTGACCCACTTGCTCGTTTTCCTTCCTATTCACATAAAAAAAAACTTGCTGGAAAAGCAAAATAAACCTATTGATTTTGATAATTAGACGCCGGATGCTGCGTACGGTCAATCAAATAGAACCCCGGGCCACCTTATCGCAATAAATGATCGGCTTGTGACTTGCGACTGTCAGTGTCAAAATACTTCCACGTTGATTGTGAAAGGTTCTACAGTAGCCCACTAGGGTTCAAACCAAGGGGCCAAACACCTATGAAGCTCCATCGCAAATTCTTGAAATTTTAGCGACAACAAAAGGGAAATATTATTTGCCTCCGATCAAACGCGGTAATCTGTTCTTTGTGAATGTGGAGTAAGGCCGAAGCCCTCTTACCTACTTATCGAGAAATACATTTGATCAGTTAGGGCGAGTACCCATTGGGGAAATCTATCTATCTACCTACGGCCATTGTCCGTCCACTGCAGGGCGTAGGTCTCCTTCATATTGCGCCAACTTTCGCGATCCTGGGCTTCCCTCATCCAGCCACTGCCAGCTGTCCTCCTAAGGTCATCCGTCCAACGCGTCGCTGGGCGTCCCACACTACGCTTACCCAAACGTGGTCTCCACTCTAGGATACTTTTGCTCCAACGGTTGTCAGTTCTACGGCAAACGTGACCAGCCCATTGCCATTTCAACGTACTAATCCTTCGGGCTATGTCGGCCACTTTCGTCTTTTGTCGGATATGCTCGTTACGGACCCTATCTCTTAACGAGATACCGAGCATAGCCCTCTCCATAGCACGCTGAGCGACTCTGAACTTATGGACTAGTCCTCCTATGTTGGGGAAATCTAGGGAGACAATTTTTGAGAACGGTATACACGGTATACATTTAAGCCGTGGTAGCTTAGTGGTTTGACCTGTGGCCTCTCAAGCAGAGGGTCGGGGTTTCGAATCCCGGGCTCGCATCTGTGAGTTTTTCGGAATTTATGTGCGAAATTACATTTGAAATTTACCATGAGCTTTTCAGTGAAGGAAAACATCGTGAGGAAACCGGACCAATCCCAGCAAAGCTTAGTTACCCTTTTGGGTTGGAAGGTCAGATGGCAGTCGCTTCTGTAAAAACTAGTGCTTACGTCAAATCTTGGGATTAGGTTGTCAAAGCGGACCCCAGGCTCACTGAGCCGGGGCAAATGCCGGGAAAAACACTAGGAAGACGATGATACACTGACGAGCCAAAACGATGATACACTGACGGGTCATTTCTCATAGGAAGTTGTATGAAAAGTGATCAGTTATTTTTGCTCGTGAGTATAGAAGACCAGTGAAATACGCGGGTGGTGTGACCTCGTGCACGGTTCGTCCAAATCGCTACCATCATTTACTTTGCCAATTCTGCCGCCAAACAGCAGTACTTGGGGTGCTGTTTCGATGTGGAGCACATTTAGTGCTAATACTGCATTTTTAGTAAAGTCTCCTTCATTGCGTAGAAATGATGACTGAGTAAATAAAACGTAATTCTCTTGAATATGTCAGTAAGATTATAAAAAAATTTTGGACACATATTTTTTCTTTCGTCAATCCAACAAAAAATGACGGAGATAAAGCGCGTCAAATATATGCACAAAGACGACCTTATCCCTGTAAAGGATCTCTACCAGTTTGCCTTTTAGTAGATGAGAGGAGCGTTAAGTGTTGGATACGTATTTTTAATTTCTTTTTTTTATAATCAAACTATTACAAAGATTAAGGGGGTTGCTCTTCCATACAAATCTTCCGTGCAGCTGCATTTCGTCCACAGGCTTAATTTTAATGCGGTTTTTTGAGGATAGTTAGATATGGATAAATTGTGTGCGCAAATTACAAAAAGGTGTGCATTTATCATACCTAAATTGCAGTACGATGCAGTAAATTTCGATGCATTTTACAATAGTGTGAGTAGCTAGTGTCAAATAAAAATAGTTGTAAAAACCAATCGACTATTTCGAACAGTCACGTGACCACTAATGTGGCTCAGTGGTTATGACTCAAAGAACTGAATAGTAAGTGACCTAGTTCAAATCCCGAGGCCGCATTTCATTTTTTTATATTTTATAAACATTTTTTTAATAATTTACAAATTTAAAGTGAGTAAGACCATCTCATTGAGATGTAGGAAACTTTAAGTTAAATTCAATATTTTTCTTGTCAAACCAAATCAAAGAAGCTAGGTACTACCTAAGTGGTTTTAAAACAACCACAAACTTAGCAGGTTGATTTAGGGCAATTTATGCCCATTATCAAACCTAAACTTGGCAAAGCTTTCATACCTAGTAAGTGTACTAGTACTTTAGTATTAGGATCACACGTGCTTATTACTTTGGCATAGATGGTGGCGCCTCGCAGTCATATTGCCACCTTATAACATGTTTTGCCTTATGTACTAAGAAAAGGTACCCAACTACAGAAATTACACCTATTAAAATAAAAAAGTTCTTCTAGTTAATTACACGAATGCTTCTCACGAGAATCGAACCCTAAACCTCTGCATCAAAACACAGCCATACACCACGGCAATGATTTTAAAATCCGGACAGGTGCTAAATACAAAATAGGCCGAGTAAATAGGTTTTCTCAATTATAGAACATTAAAAAAAAAACATGCGAGTCAAAAACCTGGCTAGAAGTGTAATTAAAAAAACAATGACATGAAATTGTCATAAACTAATGATTGACAGAACGTGGTTTCTCAAAATAAAAATAATCATTTTATTCGAAATAAATTGAAGTCAATTGGAAGTAAAAGATGTTACGAGCTACGATATTTTACGCAGCGAAGGCATTTATTCGGACGTACAGGTATGTACTTATCAATTAATCATAATATTTTTTTAAGATACAATACTTCAACGTTTGTGTCAGATTGGCACAAAATATTTTGTAAACGCAATTGAAGTGCACAGTCCCAGTGTCTGCATGTAATCAAATCTTGGAAGTGAATTTTGACCCACTTCTTATTGGTCAGATTGACGTGAAATCTGGCATAAGTACTTGTAAGTCAGACTTGTAAGAAGTACTACAGTAATCTTGAAGTGAAATTCTGGTATCGTTCCCGCTGTTGGAAACTCATCAACAGAAAGAGTAACAACCATCCATGCATGATGCATCACGTTTACGTCTAATTATAATTTTTAGAACTCAGAGGAATCTGTAGTGCGAGTAATCGAACTTGCTATTGACCAGGTTTTTTAGGGTTCCGTACCCAAAGGGTGAAAACGGGACTCTAATTACCTACTAAGATTCCACTGTCCGTCTGTCTGTATGTACCGTCTGTCTGTCACCAGGCTGTATAGTATCTCATGAACCGTGATAGATGAAATTTTCACAGATGATGTATTTCTGTGGCAGCTATAACAACAAATACTAAAACAATATATTTTTGTCCATCTGTCTATGTAAGTAAAGTAACCAATGTAAAATAAATAAATAAATATCATGGGACAAATTACACCAATTGACCCAGTCCCAAACTAAGCACAAGGCTGTACTATGGGTACCAGGCAACGGATAAACATACTTGTATAATGTAGGTAAATACATACTTAAATACATACAACCCAAATGACCTCACACTGCTTACATTTTGCTTAGAAGCCACTGTCCGTCTGTCTGTTTGTCTGTCGTGTCTGTCTGTGTCACCATGCTGTATCTCATGATCCGTGATATGGCTGTCAGCTATTGTGATTGTCTAGCGACAGTTGTAATTTTCAAAAATTACGTTTCTCTGTTGCCGCTCTAACATCAAATACTAAAAACAGAATATTTTTGTGAGTCTAAGTATGTAAATAACAAATATAAAATTACCTCATAAAGAGTACATCTTGCTTAGGAGGCAGGGCTCTGCTAACACTGGATTTTATATTTACTTGCCGAATTTGTACGAATCCCTCGGTGCGAGAGTCCGACCCACACTTGTCCAGTCTTTGGTGTTCGGAACACAAAGGAGCTTAACTATTACCAAGTTCATGCTGTACCATGGTTTATTTTATGGCCACATTGTTCAAATTCGTCCGTCTATGGCTGTCTATCTGTCCGTCTGTCCTAACTTTATAGTTTTTTTACCCATATTAGGTAGTTATTTTTTACTCATTTTCATGCTGGTCTGGAATGTATGTATGTATAACTCTTTATTGTACATAAAACACATGAAAAAGGTAAATACAGGACAACACAAATACACACGTATTTTAGTTGTTTCGCTTCTCGCGCAGATGGTAAATGCAAGAATCTTAGGAATCATATTATAGGCGATACGGCAATCCATCACTAGTTTGATTCCGCTTTCCACCTATACGCCCACAATCATGCTTGTTCTTGATGGACTTAAGGTTTTGTAACCTTAGGCTCTGTCTACCTCGTAAGGGATAGACGTGATTTGTGTATGTATGTACATATTTTACAGAGTATCCGACCGGCGTCCGAATACCGAATTTGCCGTCAAAATGATAATTAAAAACTATACGTATGTATGTATGCATTATAGAAAGGTATAAGAAAGGTAAGTAAAATAAACAAATAGAAAAAAGGAACCATTGTAGAAGCACTTATTTTGTCCGTCTGTCTTTCCGTCTGTCAATTCTTCTGGACCATTTTGTGACAATTTATTTATCTGTAGGTTTTATTTTTAGCTTTGTATGTTTATATAGGTACTTAATTTTGTTTTTTTAACTACTTTTGTTATTGTCATAATTTAACTTTTTCTTTATTTCTTTCTGTCTGCCTGTCTATCTATCTGTTCGTCTGTTTGTCTGTATGTATGTCTGTCTGTCTGTCTGTTCGTTTGTCTGTTTGTCTATTCGTCTGTCTATGCGTCCGACGATCCATCCGGCTGTCTGTTTGTCTGTGCATCCGAACAACCATCCGTCCATCCGTCCATCTGCTTGTTAATCTGTGCGTCTAATCATCCGTCCGTCCGTCCGTTCATATGTCTGTCTGTGCGTCCGACCCTCTATCCGTTCGTCACTGTCCATCTGTTTGTATGTAAATCTGTCTGTCTGTTTGTCTGTCATTATAAATATTATTCATCCATTCGTCCGCCCATCCATCTATATCCTTTTGTAGTACTGACTGTAGAATAATTTTTCAGATTCACATTGGATTCGGAAGGTACTTAATTTTTGTCTCCAGTAACAGGAAATAAGTGAAGCAAACATCCACTGGACGCGAGCGTATCTTACTTGCTATTATTGTGCAAGAAGGGCAAAAAGTTTACTGCTGGTGTGATGATAAAAAAAAATTGTTGTTTCTAAATCACATGAAACATTCTGTAGATTTTTATTACCGTAATTTGTAATAACATAACATAATGAAATAAAAATAACTAGAGAAAATTCAAGACCGTGAATTGCCAGATGTCCAACAGCGGAGTTTTGTCAACCCTGTTCTGAAGACTTGAAGTCTTTTCGTCCGTCTTTCATGTTCTCATTACCTATGACCAGTAAAGCAAAAGGAAACTGTATGATACAGGGTGATATTAATATCACCGTCCAAGTTTTTACGTAGTTTTTTACGTAGGTATCATACGCAATCGTATAGGTACCTACCGTAAGTCGCAGGTTCACGGTGGATGTAAGCCGCTTCCAACCGAGGCAACTGGAGCTGTATGAAGGAGGCCTATGGCCAACAGTGGACGTCCTACAGCTGATATGATGATGATGATGATGATAATGATGACAGGTATCATTTAATGATACTATTTGCAATATTTTAATACCAAACCGAAAAATAATAAATAAATAAATAATGCCAAGTAGGAAAATAAGTTATGATTGTTTTTTGTATGCATATAAAAAATATTATTTTGTGAACAATAAATAATAAGTGGCAAATTTCCATTAAATTATGAAACTTATGAATAATCACTCGTGTAAAATTTTATTTATTGAATATGTTACGTGATCTACAGTCACCAGCATAAATAAGTGATCACTTTTGTACCTTGTCACTTTAAAGTCATGTTTGAAAAACCATACGAAATCATGTAACGACTGAAAGCGACAAGGTACAAAAATGATCATTTATTTATGCTAGTGACTGTACAAACTACAATTTCGTGACATCTTTTAATAAATTATTAAATATTTTGAGTTTCGTATTGAGAGACTCGTGTATTTGGAAATGCTTGTATTTTTCGTCTTATTTCCCTAGGTATTGACTATACGTGGGACTGCCTATACAACGGGTCCCATTTCGTACCTTCTAACAATAGTTTGATCATTTGTTCATAGGTATATGTATATACTATCAATCAACAGGCTAGCAACCCATCGCTCATTTTGATTCTCCTTTCCACCTATACGCCCACAATCATACTAAACGTGGCCTTTAGGTCTTGTTACCTTAGGCTTTGTCTACACCGTAAGGGTTAAAGACGTGATTTAAGTATGTATGTACTATCAATAAAAGAGCCCTGCAGGAAAACTTGAGGAAAAAGTAGTTTCAGGAGGTAGTTACTTCTCACAAAATTTTAGTATGAATTTTCAGTATCTTGGTATGGTTTTTGTATGAGCATAACTCTCTCAGAATTATAATTAGTTAGGCATAGTTATCAATAACTAGTCAGTGTGTGTTATTTCAAAGAACTTATCGCATTTAGAAAACATAATAGAAATAGAAAAATATAAATTTGATCATTACTGGAAGCATTTAATTCTGAGGGAATTATGCCCAAATGAAAAAATAGGTATCAAGAGACTTGAATCTCCATCAAACTAAAATTTCGTGAAATTTGACTGAAAACGCTTTTACTCCGAGTTTGCTCCGGGTCGGGTTCCTATATTTCTAACCTACAGTAGAACGTTTTCACGATCAACGCGGTCAACAGCACAGTGAATTTTCTTGTCAGTTCAATCAAAATGAAACTTCACTAAGACATTTGCTGTGATAAAGTTCAACAATGTGTCAGGACTTGATTTGTCACTACCACTACCCAGGAATAAGTACATAGTACGAATAAAACTATTCGTATTCCTGTTACAGCGTGTCAAATGTTTATGAATACTGAATAGAATAGTGATACAAATTATTTCAAAAGTGACATCTCACTGGTATTTGGTTTCAAATCAAATTGAAAGTTTTATTTGAAAAATATATCTTTTTTTTAACTACCAGCGCTTTGATAAATTAGCCCTTGTGTGCGCATACCACATGTTGCGTGGCGCATTTACTTATGAGTCGAATGATTTCGTTCGTAGTAGCCATTACGCCATAGGTACTATGGCAGCGTGCACGTTTTTTCGACTTTAGATATCAAACACAAAGTCGAATATCTACCTACTATACCAATTAGAAAAATATAGGGACTTACCCGTGGCCCACCTAATTTGTCCACCCGGAAAACCAATACCCAGCTTCCAATACCCAGAAAAAAGGAGCTCCGCCCAAGAGCGGAGCTCCATCAAAAACCAGGTGGACAACCTGTAGGTAGATCACGAGAAAGATCGAAAAAAATATGGTTCTGGTTCACTGGTCGACACGCAGTACAGACGCAATAGCTGCACGACGCTAACAAAATTTTATCTCATTTTTATGCACACGATTTCTGACTAAATGTATGACGCTTTCCTCATGGGCCTTACTCTATATTATGCACAACTAGTTGTGCTTTTAGGAATTTCACTCCTCCGTAAGGTCGACAGCGGGGTTCCTATTTCTATTCAGTTTGCCCTTCGGGTATTTGAAAATACCTAATGAACCTAACCTAATTTTACTATCTCAAATGAGAATTCTTATTTTTATTGACCCGAAATTCCTAATGGCACAACTAGTTGCGCATAATATATATATATGTAGAGTAGGCTCATGAGGAAAGCGCTGATATAATACGCGTCGAGCTGCAATTTTATTTTTTCGCGTGTGGACTAGACACCGTAGTACTCTGCTTTATCCCACTCTAGGTAACGAACGCTAATCAAAACCATCGACGGATGAAGTTGGACTTTTGTGGAAGTAAGTATTATAGTAAGTAAAAGCGAGTTCAGATGGATTAGATTTGTTTTGGAGTTGTCATTATTTTATTTGACGTACCTACCTATTGCAAAGTCATCATAATTATCTAATATTATTTTTTCCTTTTATGCGCTATACGATGAATTATTATAAATATGAATTATGATGACATAAGGACATAACTTAAAAAAGGCAGCTCACAACTCTGGAACAAAATTATCTAACCAAACCCCTAACTAAACCCTTAGGCCTAGAAGCATTCAGACGTAGTCCCTACCCGCTATGCGTAATTATTTCCTTTGTCTGAACCTATACTGCAATGCATTTTGGTGAAAGGATCCGAATGGCTAGCACGAGTGACTTCGTCTCATCGCTGCAACTAGGCTCATTCTCAAGTTACCTATTTACGAAAGGCGCGCCTGACTCGAAACGACAATACCTACCTTACGGCGCTAGCTGTTTAGATGCCCCAGACGAAACGCTTTTATAAGTTATAATGCATAAGAGTATTAATAAATGTCAGACGATGGTGATGATGATGTCTCTACGTATGAACGAATATCAAATATGAATAGGTTCCTACATACTGATAGGTACTTTGAAGATACTAGCAATGACGGCATATGAATTTGCCGCTAGAGGCGCTATTTTAACGTGAGGTATTATACAGAAACGTAAAATTAGTAGTACCTACAAGTTGCATATTCCAGCTTTACATAACGGATTTTTAGTGTTATTAAGATTGTTTCCTTCCGATTATTATCGCAGACATACCTACGACAGGTTTATTAAAAGAGAAAAGAAGAGTTATGAAAATTAGGAGCCAAATTAAGCAGGCAAATAAAATGGCAGCTAATTTAGAAGATAAGATAGGACTGTGCAACACTGTGGGTAATAAATAGCTTGCTATTAAATATTAATTAAAAGAAATCCTGAATAATGTGATATACCTTACTCTACAGTGGCGCCAACTAGTGAGTACAAATACGATAGCCCTCATTCTAACAAAGTACAAAAAAATTGACTCCCTGGTATTCAAAAAGGGTTAAAGGTGGCATTGATTCACATATTTGCATCTGCTAGACTCATGTGTAATATTTATAACTAGCTGAGCTAGTAAAAAATATTTCGCCTTAAAGTCAGTTTTTGTCTGAGATGGCGCTGCATACGAAAAATTAAAGTTATTTTGTGCATTTTTCATATTTTTGATTAGATATTCAGCTATTCGTGGAAGAGAGAAAGCCAACAAATCAATAATCATAAAAATCCGTGCAGCTATTCCAAAGTTATCAATAGTTAAAATAACACGACTTACTTTTGTACGTATAGATTTGTAAAATTTCTGGTAAAAGTAAAGTTGATATAAAAACGTAAATATAACGTGAAAAGTTACGCTAACAGCTTAGCAAGGTGTTGCAATATTTTTCCACCCGCTAGTGCCTCCTATTTGCATGTGTGTGTAAGACCTAGTATCTGTATAAGGCCGTTAATGACACCAGCGTTTGTGCAGCTATTCTCCGAATTGGTGCATAATTACCATTTGAGTGTAGTCTCAAAAAATCGGCCGTATTAAATTGTGTGCGCAAATCAATATTACGCACACAATTTACTACGGCCGATTTTTTGAGACCACACTCAAATGGTAACAATGCACCAATTCGGAGAATAGCTGCACAAACGCTGGTGTCACTAACGAACTTATACAGATACTAGGTCTTACACACACATGCAAATGGGAGGCGCTAGCTGCTGGTGGAAAAATATTGCAACACCTTGCTAAGCTATTAGCGTAATTTTTCACGTTATATTTACGTTTTTATATCAACTTTACTTTTACCAGAAATTTTACAAATCTATACGTGTACAAAAGTAAGTCGTGTTATTTAACTATTGATAACTTTGGAATGGCTGCACGGATTTTTATGATTTTTAATTTGTTGGCTTTCTCTCTTCCACGAATAGCCGAATATGTAATCAAATATATGAAAAATGCACTAAAAAACTTTAATTTTTCGTATGCAGCGCCATCTCAGACAAAAACTGACTTTCGAATTTTTATTTGCCAGCTCAGCTAGTTATAAGTATTAATATGAGTCCAGCAAATGCAAATATGTGAATCAATGCCACCTTCAACCCTTTTTGAATACCAGGGAGTCGATTTTTTTGTACTTTGTTAGAATGAGGGCTATCGTATTTGTACTCACTAGTTGGCGCCACTGTAGAGTAAGGTATATCACATTATTCAGGATTTCTTTCAATTAATATTTAATAGCAAGCTATTTATTACCCAGTGTTGCACAGTCCCATTTATCTTCTAAATTAACTGCCATTTTATTTGCCTGCTTAATTTGGCTTCTAATTTTCAAAGCTCTTCTTTTATCTTTTAATAAACCGGTCGTATGTCTGCGATAATAATCGGAAACAATCTTAATAACACTAAAACTTCGTTATGCAAAGCCGGAATATGTAACTTGTAGGTACTACTAATTTTACGTTTCTGTATAATACCTCACGTTACAATAGCGCCTCTAGCGGCAAATTCATATGCCGTCATTGCTAGTATCTTCAAAAGCTAGTACCTATTAGTATGTAGGAACCTGCGATTCATATTTGATATTCGCTCACACGTAGAGACATCATCATCACCATCGTCTGACATTTTATTAATACTCTTATGCATTATAACTTATAAGCGTTTCGTCTGGGGCATCTAAACAGCTAGCGCCGTAAGGTAGGAATTGTCGTTTCGAGTCAGGCGCGCCTTTCGTAAATAGGTAACTTGAGAATGAGCCTGGTTGCAGCGATGAGACGAAGTCACTCTTGCTAGCCATTCGGATCCTTTCACCAAAATGCATTGCAGTATAGGTTCAGACAAAGGAAATAATTACGCATAGCGGGTAGGGACTACGTCTGAATGCTTCTTGGCCTAGGGGTTTAGTTAGGGGTTTGGTTAGATAATTTTGTTCCAGAGTTGTGAGCTGCCTTTTTTAAGTTATGTCCTTATGTCATCATAATTCATATTTATAATAATTCATCGTATAGCGCATAAAAGGAAAAAATAATATTAGATAATTATGATGACTTTGCAATAGGTAGGTACGTCAAATAAAATAATGACAACTCCAAAACAAATCTAATCCATCTGAAGTCGCTTTTACTTACTAATACTTACTTCCACAAAAGTCCAACTTCATCCGTCGATGGTTTTGATTAGCGTTCGTTACCTAGAGTGGGATAAAGCAGAGTACTACGGTGTCTAGTCCACACGCGAAAAAATAAAATTGCAGCTCGACGCGTATTATATCAGCGCTTTCCTCATGAGCCTACTCTACATATATGTTGAGCCATTAGGAATTTCGGGTCAATAAAAATAAGAATTCTCATTTGAGATAGTAAAATTAGGTTAGGTTCATTAGGTATTTTCAAAATGCCCGAAGGGCAAACTGAATAGAAATAGGAACCCCGCCGTCGACCTTACGGAGGAGTGAAATTCCTAAAAGCACAACTAGTTGTGCATAATATGAAAGCGTCATAAATTTAGTCAAAAATCGTGTGCATAAAAATGAGATAAAATTTAGCTAGCGTCGTGCAGCTATTGTGCCTGTACTGCGTGTCAACCAGTGAACCAGAACCATATTTTTTTCGATCTTTACCCGTGATCCACCTACAGGTTGTCCACCTGGTTTTTGATGGAGCTCCGCTCTTGGGCGGAGCTCATTTTTTCTGGGTATTGGTTTTCCGGGTGGACAAATTAGGTGGGCCACGGGTAAGTCCCTATATTTTTCTAATTGGTATAGTAAGTAGATATTCGACTTTGTGTTTGATATCTAAAGTCGAAAAAACGTGCACGCTGCCATAGTACCTATGGCGTAATGGCTACTACGAACGAAATCATTCGACTCATAAGTAAATGCGCCACGCAACATGTGGTATGCGCACACAAGGGCTAATTTATCAAAGCGCTGGTAGTTAAAAAAAGATATATTTTTCAAATAAAACTTTCAATTTGATTTAAAACCAAATACCAGTGAGATGTCACTTTTGAAATAATCTGTATCACTATTCTATTCAGTATTCATAAACATTTGACACGCTGTAACAGGTATACGAATAGTTTTATCCGTACTATGTACTTATTCCTGGGTAGTGACAAATCAAGTCCTGACACATTGTTGTACTTTTTCACAGCAAATGTCTTAGTGAAGTTTCATTTTGATTGAACTGACAAGAAAATTCACTGTGCTGTTGACCGCGTTGATCGTGAATACGTTCTACTGTAGGTTAGAAATATAGGAACCCGACCCGGAGCAAACTGAGTAAAAGCGTTTTCAGTCAAATTTCACGAAATTTTAGTAGATAGATTCAAGTCTCTTGATACCTATATTTTTCATTTGGGCATAACTCCCTCAGAATTACATGCTTCCAGTAATGATCAAATTTATATTTTTCTATTTCTTTTATATTTTTTAACGCGATAAGTTCTTTGAAATAACACACACTGACTAGTTATTGATAATTATGCCTAACTAATTATAATTCTGAGAGAGTTATGCTCCTACAAAAACCATACCAAGATACTGAGAATTCATACAAAAATTTTGTGAGAAGTAACTACCTACTGAAACTACTTTTTCCTCAAGTTTTCCTGCAGGGCTCTTTTATTGATAGTACATACATACATACCTTAATCACGTCTTTGTCCCTTACGGTGTAGACAAAGCCTAAGGTAACAAGACCTAAAGGCCACGTTTAGTATGATTGTGGGCGTATAGGTGCAAAGGAGAATCAAAATCGAGCGATGGGTTGCTAGCCTGTTGATTGATAGTATATACATATATACCTATGAACAAATGATCAAACTATTGATAGAAGGTACGAAATGGGACCCGTTGTATAGGCAGTCCCACGTATAGTCAATACCTAGGGAAATAAGACGAAAAATACAAGCATTTCCAAATACACGAGTCTCTCAATACGAAACTCAAAATATTTAATAATTTATTAAAAGATGTCACGAAATTGTAGTTTGTACAGTCACCAGCATAAATAAGTGATCATTTTTGTACCTTGTCGCTTTCAGTCGTTACATGATTTCGTATGGTTTTTCAAACATGACTGAAGTGACAAGGTACAAGTGATCACTTATTTATGCTGGTGACTGTAGATCACGTAACATATTCAATAAATAAAATTTTACACGACAGATCATTCATTCATTCAAGTTTCATAACTGAATTGCATGTAATGGAAATTTGCCACTTATTATTTATTGTTCACAAAATAATATATTTTACATGCATACAAAAAACAATCATAACTTATTTTCCTACTTGGCATTATATAGGCTGACTTTTTTATCACCGTCGAAAGCAACAACACAACAAATACAAGCATTATTTTTCAGTTTGGTATTAAAATATTGCAAATAGTATCATTAAATGATACCTGTCATCATTATCATCATCATCATCATCATCATCATCATCATCATCATCATATCAACTGTAGGACGTCCACTGTTGGCCATAGGTCTCCTTCATACAGCTCCAGTTGCCTCGGTTGGAAGCGGCTTACATCCACCGTGAACCTGCGACTTACGATAGGTACCTATACGATTGCGTATGATACCTACGTAAAAAACTACGTAAAAACTTGGACGGTGATATATATATCACCCTGTATCATACAGTTTCCTTTTGCTTTACTGGTCATAGGTAATGAGAACATGAAAGACGGACGAAAAGTCTTCAGAACAGGGTTGACAAAATTCCGCTGTTGGACATCTGGCATTTCACGGTCTTGATATTTTCCCTAGTTATTTTTATCTCATTATGTTATGTTATTACAAATTACGCCAATAAAAATCTACAGAATGTTTCATGTGTTTTTAGAACCAACAATTTTTTTTTAACATCACACCAGCAGTAAACATTTTGCTCTTCTTGCACAATAGTAGCAAGTACGATACGCTCGCGTCCAGTGGATGTTTGCTTCACTTATTTCCTGTTACTGGAGACAAAAATTAAGTACCTTCCGAATCCAATGTGAATCTGAAAAATTATTCTACAGTCAGTACTACAAAAGGATACAGATGGATGGGCAGACGAATGGATGAATAATATTTATAATGACAGACAAACAGACAGACAGGTTTACATACAAACAGATGGACAGTGACGAACGGATAGAGGGTCAGACGCACAGACAGACATATGAGCGGACGAACGGACGGATGATTGGACGCACAGACAAACAGACAGACAGACGGACGCACGGACAGACGGACAATCAGAAAGACAAACGGACGGACGGACAGTCGGTCAGATGCAAATACAAAAAGACAGACAGACAGACGGACGGACGGACGGATGATTAGACGCACAGATTAACAAGCAGATGGACGGATGGACGGACGGTTGTTCGGATGCACAGACAAACAGACAGCTGGATGGATCGTCGGATGCACAGACAGACAGTCAAACGAACGGATGGACTGCCGGATGGATGGTTGAACAAACAGACAAACGAATAGACAAACAGACAAATGAACAGACAGACAAACAGACATACATACAGACAAACAGACGAACAGATAGACAGACAGGCAGACAGAAAGAAATAAAGAAAAAGTTTATTTATGACAATTACAAAAGTAGTTAAAAAACAAAAGTAAGTACCTATATAAACATACAAAGCTAAAAATAAAAACCTACAGATAAATAAATTGTCACAAAATGGTCCAGAAGAATGGACAGACGGAAAGACAGACAGACAAAATAAGTGCTTCTACAATGGTTCCTTTTTTTCTATTTGTTTATTTTACTTACCTTTCTTATACCTTTCTATAATGTATACATACGTACGTATAGTTTTTAATTATCATTTTGACGGCAAATTCGGTATTTGGACGCCGGTCGGATACTCTGTAAAATATGTACATACATACACAAATCACGTCTATCCCTTACGAGGTAGACAGAGCCTAAGGTTACAAAACCTTAAGTCCATCAAGAACAAGCATGATTGTGGGCGTATAGGTGGAAAGCGGAATCAAACTAGTGATGGATTGCCGTATCGCCTATAATATGATTCCTAAGATTCTTGCATTTACCATCTGCGCGAGAAGCGAAGCAACTGGTACATTCCAGACCAGCATGAAAATGAGTAAAATATAACTACCTAATATGGGTAAGAAAACTATAAAGTTAGGACAGACGGACAGATAGACAGCCATAGACGGACGAATTTGAATAATGTGGCCATAAAATAAACCATGGTACAGCATGAACTCGGTAATAGATAAGCTCCTTTGTGTTCCGAACACCAAAGACTGGCCAAGTGTGGGTCGGACTCTCGTACCGAGGGATTCGTACAAATTCGGCAAGTAAATATAAAATCCAGTGTTAGCAGAGCCCTGCCTCCTAACCAAGATGTAGTCTTTATGAGGTAATTTTATATTTGTTATTTACATACTTAGACTCCCAAAAATATTCTGTTTTTAGTATTTGATGTTAGAGCGGCAACAGAGAAACGTAATTTGTGAAAATTTCAACTGTCGCTAGACAATCATGATAGCTGACAGCCATATCACGGTTCATGAGATACAGCTTGGTGACACAGACAGACAAACAGACAGACGGATAGTGGCTTCTAAGCAAAATGTAAGCAGTTTGAGGTCATTTGGGTTGTATGTATTTAAGTATGTATTTACCTACATTATATAAGTATGTTTATCCGTTGCCTGGTACCCATAGTACAAGCCTTGTGCTTAGTATGGGACTGGGTCAATTGGTGTAATTTGTCCCATGATATTTAATTATTTATTTATTTTACATTGGTTACTTTACTTACATAGACAGATGGACAAAAATATATTGTTTTAGTATTTGTTGTTATAGCTGCCTCAGAAATACATCATCTGTGAAAATTTCATCTATCACGGTTCATAATCATAATCATAATCATAATCATAATCGTTTATTTGTCATGAGATACTATAACAGCCTGGTGACAGACAGACGGTACATACAGACAGACAGATGGACAGTGGAATCTTAGTAGGTAATTAGAGTCCCGTTTTCACCCTTTGGGTACGGAACCCTAAAAAACCTGGTCAATAGCAAGTTCGATTCGAGCACTACAGACTCCAGTGAGTTCTAAAAGTTATAATTAGACGTAAACGTAATGCATGGATGGTTGTTACTCTTTCTGTTGATGAGTTTCCAACAGCGGGAACGATACCAGAATTTCACTTCAAGATTACTGTAGTACTTCTTACAAGTCTGACTTACAAGTACTTATGCCAGATTTCACGTCAATCTGATCAATTAGAAGTGGGTCAAAATTCACTTCCAAGATTTGATTACATGCAGACACCGGGACTGTGCACTTCAATTGCGTTTACAAAATATTTTGTGCCAATCTGACACTAACGTTGAAGTATTGTATCTTAAAAAAATATTATGATTAATTGATAAGTACATACCTGTACGTCCAAATAAATGCCTACGCTGCGTACAATATCGTAGCTCGTAACATCTTTTACTTCCAATTGACTTCAATTTATTTCGAATAAAATGATTATTTTTATTTTGAGACACCACGTTCTGTCAATCATTAGTTTATGACAATTTCATGTCATTGTTTTTTTAATTACCCGTCTAGCCAGGTTTTTGACTCGCATGTTTTTTTTTAATGTTCTATAATTGAGAAAACCTATTTACTCGGCCTATTTTGTATTTAGCACCTGTCGGATTTTAAAATCATTGCCGTGTGGCCGTGGTGTATGGCTGTGTTTTGATGCAGAGGTTTAGGGTTCGATTCTCGTGAGAAGCATTCGTGTAATTAACTAGAAGAACTTTTTTATTTTAATAGGTGTAATTTCTGTAGTTGAGTACCTTTTCTTAGTACATAAGGCAAAACATGTTATAAGGTGGCAATATGACTGCGAGGCGCCACCATCTATGCCAAAGTAATAAGCACGTGTGATCCTAATACTAAAGTACTTACTAGGTATGAAAGCTTTGCCAAGTTTAGGTTTGATAATGGGCATAAATTGCCCTAAATCAACTTGCTAAGTTTGTGGTTGTTTTAAAACCACTTAGGTAGTACCTAGCTTCTTTGATTTGGTTTGACAAGTAAAATATAGAATTTAACTTAAAGTTTCCTACATCTCAATGAGATGGTCTTACTCACTTTAAATTTGTAAATTATTAAAAAAAATGTTTAGAAAATATAAAAAAATCAAATGCGGCCTCGGGATTTGAACTTGGTCACTAACTATTCAGTTCTTTGAGTCATAACCACTGAGCCACATTAGTGGTCACGTGACAGCTCGAAATAGTCGATTGGTTTTTACAACTATTTTCATTTGACACTAGCTACTCACACTATTGTAAAATGCACCGAAATTTACTGCATCGTACTGCAATTTAGGTATGATAAATGCACACCTTTTTTCAATTTGCGCACACAATTTATCCATATCTAACTATCCTCAAAAAACCGCATTAAAATTAAGCCTGTGGACGAAATGCAGCTGCACGGAAGATTTGTATGGAAGAGCAACCCCCTTACCCCCTTATTCATAAACGCTCTGTAGGCTTCTGCTAACTAAGTAATCGTTTGTCCTTATCTGTCACTTTGACATTTACCTTTCACAGATAAGGACAAACGATTACTAAGTCAGCAAAAGCCTATAGAGCGTTTATGAATAATGGGGTTAATCTTTGTAATATTTTGATTATAAAAAAAAAGATAATAAAAAATACGTATCCAATATTTTATTGAATCAGACGTTACTTTGCGGAGGTCCATTTCAATAAACACAAAATATTTACCTTGCTACTCCGCTACTTAGTAGTAGTTGTTTTTGAAGTAGCGGAGTAGCAAGGTAAATATTTTGTGTTCATACGTATCCAACACTTAACGCTCATCTCATCTACTCAAAGGCAAACTGGTAGAGATCCTTTACAGGGATAAGGTCGCCTTTGTGCATATATTAATATTTTTTTTGTGGTTTGTGTCTATTTCTTTATATTTTGTACACTAAAGCATTACTTACTGTTAAACAATCTACCTGATAGACAAAAAAATCATTATTTCTATTCAGTGTGTGACCACCTCCTAACTATTTATACTTCTTGGTAATCTTTGGAACTCGGTCTGATTCCAAGAGGGCATCGACTAAGATTATCTCAAGATGGACCCCTTGAAACCGGCCATATTTATAAGTTTGTATGCATACAAAGGATATAAAAATGAGAAGACGTTATAATTATAATATTTACTGTAAACTCTTACTGTGAGTTTATAGTAAAAAAACTTAATGTCCCGACCGCTTTCGCGTTGAGATTTCAAATACTACATTATACATTTTTTAGATCTCGTTTGTTTAAATTAATGAAAAGCGTAATATTTTTTTTTAGAGTGATTGGACCTTGCGCCAGGCCCGTCCAGGGGCCTTACCATGACGTCCTAATTCCGACGCAGTTCAAGTTTTAGCTGTCAATTTAAGTATGAATCTGACAGCGAGCGAACCTAAACTGAAACGCATTAAGGGTGCGACCACACCGCCGCTTAAAAAACGGTGACGGTACGGAATCGCAACAAAATGTATGAAGAAACGGTGAGAAAACGTGACGGATACGACACGTCACTGCGTATACGCGGCGGTGTGGTCGCACCCTAAGACGTCATTGTACGACCCCAGGCCCCTGTTTCACCAGCGTGACAACTGTCAGAAGCAAGTGACAATTCGGTTTACATTACTAAAGTCGTCGCAATTTAAAAGGCCCGTTTTGACAGTTCACGCCCATGAAGTTCTAAATTTTTTACCGATCGAAATGTTCTGAAGGTAATTGCATTTTTCATTGATGGGTATCGCTCACTCAGCGAAGTGCTGTGCATAACGATTTTTTCATATTGTCCACAGACTATTAATAATCGGTTAAGGAAAAAATAAATCTATCAAGATAATTTTTTTTAAGGCCGACTCGCACTTGGCCCGTTTTATTTATTTTATTTAGACCAATTAATTACTAAATTTCACCAGCTGTGTAGTGATATTTACTGAAAATTATGACCTTGGAGCTCAAAGCCATCATCAGCCATCATCTGAAGAAAATGATTGACTGGTGATTCACTTTTTCTCGATTTTTTTTTGTGATTGAGTGAATTTTATTGTAACAAAAATATTAAATAAAAGAAAATTGACTTTTCGTAACATTGTATCATTTCAAAATATCTATAATATCGATTTCAGTTAAATTTTCTAATCAGAACTTTAATCCAATGCACTTTACAATACATACTCATGCAAACTTGAATCGATTTATAGTGAGTATCGAGTACCGAGTCATATGGTTACATCACTAGGTACGTCGGAAAGACAAATGTCAAAACGGGCCTTTTATTTTGCGACGACTTTAACTCGATAAGAATCTACACCGATTGGTTTTATATTCGCCTTTGTGCATTTGTGTTTTCCTGTATTCATCTTAATTTCTAAACGACACTGAAAATTAGAACACATAGAAAAATCCGAAAAGTAATGCTATGGCCGGGAATTAAATTTCTAACGGTAAAACGTAAAAAGTAAACATTAAAAATCAAGAAGTGAAATTTCTTGATTCATTTGATATTTTGTATTCATCTTTGTCATGTGTTTTATGTACAATAAAGAGTTTTACACACATACATGCATACATACGTCATATTCAAAATTACAACAAACCGGATAACTCACGTATAAAAAGCCGAAAGAATGCTCCGACAATTGTTTCGGACTATTCCGTAGTCCTTCATCAGAGAGCGCTCACCCCGGCGGCAGCGAAACGAACACTGCGCGCCAACGCTCTGCTTGCGCGGCTACTCGGCGCAGCTGACATCGGCGCACAACTACCCTCATTTTTATTATAGTCCAAAGTAGTTTCATGTGGAAATACGTCATATTGACTACGTATTGCAATTGGAATTGTCACCTTGTCACCAACAACCGTCGAGTTAGTGAAATAAAGTGTTCGCTACCACCATTTTGGTCACTTCTCCTGCCGCCAAGCAGCGCTTGCGTTGCTGTGTTTCAGTGTAGAAAGAAATATACTTTCTTGCACATCATACTTTATCTCTCCCAGATTGCTGAAATCATGCCAACCACCTGCTAGAATTCCAGAATAATTCTTACATAATATAAATCACGTCTTTATCCCTTACGGGGTAGACAGAGCCTAAGGTAACAAGATCTAAAGACCACGTTTAGCATGAATAGAATAGAATAGAAAATTATTTATTATTTGTCATATCTGTGTTACAATAATGTCTTTGAAAAGGTGTGTACTTAATGCAATATGTCTTATAGATCTATACATTTAATATATGTCGTGTAGCCTGTTAGTAGCCCACAGTTAAGGTTAGTACCTGTTTTTTATTCTTTTATTTTAAATTGGGTTCCCTCGCATTGTGGGCAGGTGCACGGAAAGTGGAATCAAAATAGTGATGGGTTGCTAGCCGCATCGCCTATAACATGATTCCTAAGATTTTCGCCCATTCCCTCGATGGGCATTTACCATCACGCACGAAAGTATAATAATAATTTTTAGATACCCCGTTTATGTACTACATAATAATGTACCTATACCTACCTATTTCTAATGAACATCAGTTTAGATTGCTTACGTTGTGTCGTCATGGTGTGTGCTAAATCGGGCGTTAATTAATGTAATATTATGTAGATTACGCGGGGTAATTAATAATATGTAAGGCTTCAAATGATTACGTTACGGATATAATATTGGAGGTATGGAGTTGTAATGGTACAAGAATAAACATGGATCTATATCGGATGGTCGAATGATTGCTTGGTTTAATGTAATGTTTGATCGAGTTTGGTCTAAAATTTATAATTTATACTGAAATCAGCGAATTGAAGGAAAAAACTGATTCACGGTTAAGTTCATTCGAAATATTATAAACGGGATGTGAACCGCGATTACCTTTATTGAGCACCCGATATTTGGACGCAGTTACCCGTGATCATGATGCATGCAACTGCGGGTGGAAGGGCCTTGTGCAAGGTCCGTCCGGATCGCTACCACCATCTTACTCGCTAATCCTGCCGCAAAGTAGCAGTGCTTGCACTGCTGTGTTCCGGTGTGGAGAGTAAGACAGCCGGGGAAATTACGGGCACAAGAGGCATTTCATCTAAGTCCTCTAGGTTGGCAACGCATCTGCAATCCCTCCTGGGTTGCGGGTGTGTATGGGGTGGTGATCGCTTACCATTAGGTGACTCACTTGCTCGTTTGCCTTCATATTCACATAAAAAAAGGTAATCGCGGTTCACATCCCGTTTATAATATTTCGAAATCTACCTACTTTAGTAAAGGTGCGGTTTCTTAGATATTTCGGTTGTTAATTTCAACTTTTACCCTTCTGACTTCGTTCTAACTTTGGCCATTCGATACTAAAATTTGGTGACACTTTTACTAATGTCACTTTGCTATATTTGGTAGAGGCCACACTGTGCCCATTAAGACGTGGTCATATTGCCCTATGCTCTGTCTACCCCGTACCTAAGGGATAAAGACGTCATTTATGTAATTTAAGTATAGTAACTGCCGGAGTTTTTATCTTACCCCACTTTTCAAATTACCCCAGCGCACTATATACCTATGTATGTCTATGTGGATGACATCTATAGGAAGAGAGAGATAGAGAGAGAAAAAAATATTTACACACATTCGATACACGTATATAATAAGAAGAAAATTGGATTTGTGTTCCTCACACTTGCGTTTGCGGCAAAGCGGTGGATCAACTGGGACGACATGGCCTTTCATGTGTCAGGAGCGCCGGCCGTATGTACCGACACGGCACCATTAACGACCTGGTACGTCGGTCGCTTGCTACCGCGTCAGTGCCTTCCATTTTGGAGCCAGCTGGCATGGCAAGGGACGATGGCAAGCGGCCAGCCGGTGTCACTTTGGTGCCGTGGAAGCTCGGTAGGGCCCTGGTGTGGGACGCTACATGCGTAGATACATTCGCTCAGTCCCACATCCAGGCAACCACCTTACATGCCGGCGCTGCAGCTGATCAGGCCCAAATCCTCAAGCGTCGCAAATACTCCACTCTACTAAAAGATTATGAGTTTGCGGCGCTTGCGGTTGAGACCTTGGGGCCTTGGTCAGCCGACACGAAAACCTTTATAAAGGCCCTGTCGTCCCGGTTTGTCGACGCCTCAGGGGACCCAAGAGCTGGCGTGTATTTATCCCAGCGGATCGCACTTGCGGTCCAAAGGGGTAATGCCGCTAGCGTCCTGGGAACCCTGCCACAGCCAGCAGGGCTGGACGGGGTGTTCTTTTTATGACTTATAGCTTTTTATAGTTAGTTTAAGTTTAGTTTTTAATTTAATCTTAGTTTAATTTGTTTTTTGTAAATATTTATTAGTTGAAATAAGATTGGAAATATATTGGTAGGTAACTGTTTTATGTACAAAATAAACTACGACAATAGAAGAAAATTGTATTTCTTATACTTAAGAATAGTACCGATCTAAGTATATTTTATAACACCTATGTGAATACTATGGATGCCATTTGAATAAATATGAAATAAGGGCCCCATCATGGCCATGGCTATGGGAAGGTAACTATACTCACGAGCAAAATTATCGGGTCCGCTATTTTGCTCGTCAATGTATTTTTGTTCATTGATAGGCATTTCGTCTGGTTCTGAATTCAATTTTGAATTTTATTATAACTGTAATAAATGTTCACGAAATTATGCCGCTGTTTTTCTTCTCTGCTTTCTTAGTCCAGTGTTTAAGGGGATCTCCAGAGGATTTACATAAAACCAATTAAATTATAGTCGCACCAAACAACTTTGGATAATCCTGATTTATTTGTTGCAATTAACTTTGCCTGGTTGTTTAGAAGAAAGGTGGGACGTAATTCAATTAGTTTAACGTAAAAATACATACACATACATACACAAATCTCTTCTATATCTCTTACACTTACAGAGTAGACAGAGCCTGAGGTACGGTCGACCAAAGAAGTGGTCTACCACTTTTCGTCCAACTTCCTATCAAACAAAATAGTCGCTAGTCAAACTTTCAATGTGCAAAGGATTTTGGACCTTAGGGTGGTAGACCACATATTTGGCTGATAGTAACAAGACCTAAAGGCCACGTTCAGCATGATTACGCGTACATGTGGAAAAGGGAATAACGTAAAAAGTAGTCTTAAAAGCCAAGAACCACACAAAATGCTGTTTTAAAATCTCATCCAGTAAAAAAATGCCCTTAAAACGTTCTTGTTTTCCACAACAGTCCGCCGCGGACGGAGCAACTTTGATTTGTAATTCATGAATATATTATTAAGTTCGCCGCCTGTTCAAATCGAGTTTTCGTGTCTGCTTATTACGAGCTGTCGTGGGAGTTACAGGAGAAATATACAGTAGGGGGGTTACCATGATGTCTTAATGAATGATATTTTATTAGTTTAGTTGTCGACTTTCTAGTATCTTCCTCACCGGACATAATTAAACTCTCAGATGCGATACTTAATATTTAATTATCATTCGTACTTTTAACAAATTAACAAGAAATACTTCTTCTTCTTTTATTTCTGGCGTTACAAGTCGTTTAGCGACGACAACTTCGCCAATGTCAGGGTTGAAAATTTTAATTATAAAATCTTGTGACAAATTGTCGGCAACGTTGTACGGTAACACGGTCAAAGACCCCCCTCCCTCCCTGTCGGGCTCTTAACCAACGGTCAATGATATCCCTCAGATACTGCCAGGAAATCATTAGCCGTTGCCCCGGGTGCACCGGACCAAGCATTGATCTTCCCCCCGGACGGATCCGAAAACGAACCGCAGCTCTTGTTCATGAGGTAACCCGACTCGCACCCTAACAAGAAATGAAACAAAACAAATGTGGACGTCGGCGATCCGTCGAACAACAACCCTTTTGCGCCTCTTTTTCCAATGACAGTGACAGTGACATTGACAATGACGTTCATTCCTCTTACGAGCCACTGGCCACGCAAAAAGATGCTTCGACGTTCCGCCAGAGTAAAATAAACACCCTCGTCCGTATGGTTCAACTAGTCAGCTCAATCGCCAACAAATTGTTTGTTGCATTTAGAGATGTACGCTTTATTGTGGCTTTAACTATCAGAATTTCAGAATTTTGACTAAGTTATAACTAATATCGACTCTTTCATCTATACCAGGCCCCTTTCACCAATTCGACAATTTGTTGGTGATAAGTATTTCAGTATCAGTATCATTTATTCCATAACAAAATACATTGTTGTGGCGAACTAGTGGACTGTATCTTTTGAATGAAAACAAATTATGATGATTAACTGATTTTTAATGAATAGGTATAAAGAAACTACATGAAAGAATGGGTGAGCTCGTGGCAGCAGCACCTCCTGGCGTGGTTCGTAACGAACTGAAGTTTAGTTATAAAAAATGAGATGCTGCTGTCACGAGGTTTACAAAGGCCAGCTACAAAAGGAGTTTATCCTCCACAATTGTGTCGGACATCAATATACACTACCATTATTATAAATTTTATTTCTAATACAATAGCATTATTAACAATAAACGAACTAAGAAGAATTATCAACAATAAACTCGTTTACATCATAAAAGCACATTTTTACATTTCTATCAAAAAGTCTCTCAATTTACGTTTGAATGCGGTTACATTATTTAGTAGACTTTAGGTCTTTGGGTAAACTATTGTACAATTTTACTGTTTGATGTCTCGTGCTATGCTTTACTACTCCGAGGGTGGGGACAATACATTTTGCCAAGTCTTTTCTACGTGAGACAATTCCAAATGCAACGCGTAGTCAATACGAAGCCAACCAGCGTAGATTCTTGTCGACTTTGCAATAATAATCAAATAATTTATTAAAATAATCAATTGTACAAATAAATCATAAATGGTTAGTAAGCACTATAATTATGTCTATCTATGAATTAGTAGTACCCAACAAAATTAAGAACTAAACTAATGACTCGACATAAAACAAGTGCGCCTGCGCTTACAACGAAAGTATATTATAAACTGTGCGTAGAGTAATTAAATTAAATGCCTAAACTAGGATACGAAAGTAGCCTGTATCTTAGGCAAAAGATAAGGTCTATGATAAAATATATTAATTGATACAGGAGTATTATGTACTGTACAAGGTAAGAAGTCAGCATTTTTATAACATATTAAACTAAGGATTACCTAATGATAAATAGTTAATTATCTAAGTTATACAACTAACTTCAGCAGGTTTTCGGTTTCCTCGTAAGACAAACTTTGCAACCACCCTGACAGAATGATTTTACAGTTGCCGTAGTTTGAGTCATATATATTAAGGAGCAATGTAAACAGAATTTTCATGTGTCACAGACTATTGTCGAATTGGTGAATATGGGATAGGATGATTACAGTCTTTGTTCTATAAATTTAAATGGACAAAGAGTTTGAGCCTGTGTCTTTCGTGTAAGGCGGAATCTTCTGTTCCTGTCTCCACTGTACCGGAGAGGAAGGAAGTCTGCGGTTGCCGGCTATCACTGTACCGCTCGGGGCTCTTTTCTTTGTCTACTTTTTTGCAAATTTAGGAAAAGATTTTTTTTTGCTTCCATAATAAATGCGCTGTCTGAGGCTGTCTATGAAATTTGGGATGAAGTTTGTCGTTATTTGGCAGAGTTTTGTAAGGACTTTTGGAGATGTTTTTAATTAATAAAAGTACATTTGCTTTATATTATTAATTAATTTGCTGTATAGAGATTAAAGTGCGATTTCAAAATACCCTGCATGTTGGTTTTATTTTCGATATTCATAATTGAAATTATTAAACACATTATTAACACGCGACGCGACCCGATTCAACGAATGTATGCGCATGGCGTCGCGTCGGATGTTCATAGTGTGGTTCTGGTCATAGAAAATAGTACAATTTGATTCGACTCAACACGCGTCGCGTTGCATCGGGTCGCGTCGCGTGTTAATAATGTGTTTCCACCTTAAATATGATCTCAAAATAAAAGTTGTCTTTGTCACTACTCACTACATAGTACACAAAGTCACTTTTCGCTGTCTGTGTCTGCCTATAAAATGATTCGTAAGATTTTCACCCATTCCCTCGATGGACTTTTACCATTTGCACGGGAAGAGAAGCAACCGGTACATTCTATTTTTTTTACTCCCAGACTAGAATGGGAAAGTAAGAGGTATCTTCCAACAATTAAACATAATAAATTTAAACATTTCGTATCCATTTACCAGAATCAGCGTAAATGAATTTATTTAAGGCCAGACGGATGGAATCAAACTAAAATTTATCACGTACGGCGGCGGGAAACGCAATAATGTGTTCCATCTCGACGAAGAATTAAGGGGCTCATACATTCGACACGGAAAGAAGAATTGCAGAACGTCTTTTAATAATAATAATAACTTTATTTTCACCACAGAAGTTACAAATGCATAACATTTTACAAAGCACACATTGTTATGTAGAGATGGGTAGATGACGGGAGCGGATCAGAATATATAAAGTTTAAAATGTATAATGTGTTGCATAATAGTTCAAAATATATAATGCCATTTTCTGTGAAACTATTAGGTATATGTTTTTTTTTATAGCGTGATCTATAGATTGGTTTAGGTTAGGTTATGTTTAGTTTATAGCAATTCTGTTCATTTGCAATTTTCTGAGTAAATCGCATTATATATTTTGAACTATTATGTATTTTAACCATTATACATTTTAAACTTTATGGATTTTAATACGTACCCGTTGATGACATTTATGCTGTAAGTGAAACGGCGGCGCTCGCACTATATTCTGGTTCTGTATCGCGAGTGCCAAGGAAGTACACAAAATACAAGAGTAATACAAATAATAAAAGAGAAGAAAAGAAATAGCTAGATAGTAGTGTGTTTGTGCGTGCGTGTGTGTGTGTGTTTTACATACATACGTTTTAATCCCGTCTACATCCCTCACGTGGTAGAAAGAGTAAAGTAAAAAGACCTAAAGACGACGCGCTTAGTGTGATTATTGATTATGAGCGTATATGGTAAGGGGAATCAAAATTGTCTTTAATTCCTAAGATTTATGCCAACTCCCTCGCTTGGTCTGCAATGGTTATTAACATTCATTTTTAAGACGGAACCACATTATTAACACGCGACGCGACCCGACGCAACGCGACGCGTGTTGAGTCGAATCAAATTGTATTATTTTCTATGACCAGAACCACACTAATGAACATCCGACGCGACGCCACGCGCATACATTCGTTGCGTCGGGTCGCGTCGCGTGTTAATAATGTGGTTCCGCCTTTATTTGCTTCAGATCACAATGGAAGAAACATTCGTATTCTTCTTTCTCAATCCACCCTCAATCCAATCATTTGTAGGTATGTAAATTTAATTAGTCCACAAAAAGCACAGGCTGCAAAAAAAGGTTGGAGGTATTAAAAATTGAATTTTAGACAAACTTTTTAATAAGTGTAGTGGCTCACCTCCTTAACAGTACACCGCGACGTTCATAATTCGAGCCCCCGTTAAACCTCATCTTGAGCAAATCAAATATTTAGCCGAGACGGTATTGCGCGTTGTTTGTGCAAGCATGGCTGCCATGTGTGTATTTGTGTATGGCGAAATTGGCGACGTAAAATGGTATGGCGACATTGGCGACAAATTACTTTGTTGATTAAAATACCAATTCCTTCCAAGCTGGTCTGGGAACAAAAAAACATAGAATGTACCAGTGTACCAGTGGTAAAAGCCTATCGAGAGAATGAGCAAAAATCGTAGGAGTCATGCCTAGCAACGCATTACCCCACATTACTTTCTTTTATTTCCCCCTTCCACCTATACGCCCACAATTGACAACATTTCATATTTCTGAGCCTATAATTCGAATGGTTCTCTGTATTTGGTTTGAAAAGATGAACATGCTGACAGTTTAATTTTTTCGCTAGGGTTTGTATTGAATTTATAATTAACTAGCTGTTGCCAGCGACTTCGTCTGCAAAGAATTCGTTTATCGCTATCCCGCAGAAACTAAGCAATTTTCCGGGATAAAAAGTAGCCTATGTGCTATTCCAGACTTTTCTCTATCTATGTACTGAATTTCATCCAGATCCATTGGGCCGTTCTGGCGTGATTGAGTAACAAACAAACATCCATCCATCCATCCATACATACTTTCGCATTTATAATATTTGTAAGATTTATTAATTTTTGCTTATTCTAAAAGGGCGTAACTCCGTACTATCACAGAATAGACACTTACCCCCTTATTCATAAACGCACTATAGGCCTCTGCTAAGTTAGTGTAATCGTTTGTCCTTATCTGTGAAAGGTAAATGTCAAAGTGACAGATAAGGACAAACGATTACTAAGTTAACAGAGGCCTATAGTGCGTTTATGAATAAGGGGGTTATCCTTTTGTCTTTTCTCTATAGAAAAAAACCTGACGTCAATTTCAAATTGTCAATGTCAGGCCTTATTCTCCGATATTCGATTTTCGAGGTTCGCTTCGTGCTGTTTCGCTCATACTAATTATAGTCATTAACTTGAGAGTGAGAGAGAAGGTATGCAACGAACTTCAAAAATAGAATTTCAGACTTGCCCCCCTTGTACTTTGAAGTTGTCAAATACAAAATTATGGTCGCTTATTTTTTCTCGTGACAAAGGCAAAGGCATTTCACCCTATCCTGTGGTAGAATTGGTAAAATTAAGACATGTTTTTAATTAATTTTTATTTTCTATATTAAACAAAATTAAAATTATATAATCATATTGCAGTGATCAAGAGGCAAAATGCTTTCGAACCATTATATACATTTTTTTTTGACGTGACAACGTCTTATAAATTGGTTTGCCGGGTGACACTTCAAGAAACTGCGTTACGCTCCGCTCACGTTATGCGCTCACAATGAGAGCGAGTGAGAGGCACGCGTCCCTTCCACTCGGGCATGGTTAGCCCGCCTAAGAGCGAGAGAGACAGACATAAAAAGTGAAAGGCACGCGTCCCTTCCACTCGAGCACAGTTAGTGTTAAATATAATTCTTTGTATAAATAAATGTTTTAAATTGTTACTATTATTTCATCCTTCTTCCTACTATACGAATGAATATTCACATTAAAATTATTTTACCACTCAAAGTCGTTGTCACGTAAAACTTTCGCCCGTATACCGACTTTACAGGCAACCAATTTTTTTTTTTATGTGAATAGGAAGGAAAGCGAGCGAGTGGGTCACCTGATGGTAAGCGATCACCACTGCCCATAGACACCCACAACCCCGGAGGGATTGCAGATGCGTTGCCAACCTAGAGGACTTAGATGAAATGCCTCTTGTGCCCGTAATTTCCCCGGCTGTCTTACTCTCCACACCCGAACACAGCAGTGCAAGCACTGCTGCTTTGCGGCAGGATTAGCGAGTAAGATGGTGGTAGCGATCCGGACGGACCTTGCACAAGGCCCTACCACCCGCTTTTCAGGTGTTATAAAAATGAAATGTTGTCAATTATTATAAACGTGGTTCTGGTACCTAATGTTTACCCCGTAAGGGATAAAGACGTAATTAATGTGTGTGTATGTAGAATAGAATAAATTTTATTGTATAACTGTGTAAAATACAAAGTTGGAGCTTAATAATTAGTTCACGTTTCAACAGTTACCCTTTTCGGGCGTACAATAGATACCTTAAAATTACAGCTTTATATAAAAACACTTTCATGCATTGAAAATTATTGACTTGCATAGAACTCGTTTATGTTATAAAACACTTTATCAAATGGCCAGTTTTTTAGCATTCGCCTGACTAAGTTCCCTTCAAGGGCTTTAATCTCAGCAGGGAGATGGTTGTAAATGCGGATGGCCATAATATAAGTATGTATGTATGTTAAAATAAAAAAATATGCAGGCGACAGAATATAATATCGTGCAAGGTCCGTTCGGATAACTACCACCTTGCTCGCTGGTCTTGCCGCCATGCAGAAGTGCTAGGCTGCTGGGTTTCCGTTATTACCCTTTGGTTACGGAACCCTAAAATGGAGATGGCGGGACGATTTAAACTTTCGAAGCGTTAAAAGAACAAAAGCGAGTGGAAAGTGGCCTTTGTCCAGGAAACACCAAACTACTACCTACATTAAAAAAAATAGTCTGGCTACCCTCACGCATCACGGAGGCTTGTCTAAATTTATTTCAGGAAAAAAACAAAAGCCTTTAATTTGTATAATATACGAGTAAAAGGTTTATTTACTCTGATGTTTAAAACTGGCCGCAAATAAATATCGACGGCTCGATGAGCGGAAAGAAAACAAATGAAAATCGCCTGTCATGTCAGCCCTTGTCGGCGCTGCTTTTTGATTTTATTTTACGACAAAAAAAAATTAATTTCAATAGTTTTGTATAATAAATGGAGTTAGTCAAATATTTGCTTCAACGCTATACGTGCAAAGAAGTTACATGAAAGCCACAAAAATTAAGCAGACCAATCTCAATAAAGATTTAAGTTTTTAGCATAATCTTCTATTTACATCCTAATCATTGCAACGAATCATCACCATCATAGGTAATCACCTTTTTTACGCGTTTTATCGCCAAAATAAATGAATAATGCATGTTTTTTATCGTTTGTAAACAAATAACATTCTACCTAACTAAAATAAAAAGCAGACAGAATTTTGCAAAAACCAAAAGTGAGGCCAAATCACGCTTCACCGCTTGCGCGTTACGTAGTTCAAACAATTTGCTAGCAGAGTCTGAAACCTTTATTTTCGTAAGGTCAGACTTTAAAATGGTCAGAATATCAAAAAGTCTCTCTTTCTAATCGTCACCCTTTCAAATTGTCAGAGTACAGTCAAGTGTAAAGAAAGGTATACAAGTATTGTATTTTTAACCCATTGAATTTCTTAACTCCGTCTCAATTTTTAATGTAGTCCAAGCCCACGTATTAAAGAGAAAAATACATTAAAATTAACTCTGAGTATGCTGTGTAAGGAATCCATTAATTAAAGTAACATCTTAATTAGTAGAACATTTAGCAAACCGAACAATGCGGGACTTAATAATAATCAATGTTTCTAGACAAAGGGTCCTAATCAGCACATATTGAGATCAAAATTAATACGCGATCAGCTTTCAGATAATTAAGAGTAATTGCTCTATGTACGTAATAAATAAATACCAGCGAGCAAGAGCTCGCGAGGGCTGTGTCGCGCGCGAGTTACTGTTCGTCTCTTTCTAGAACGAACAGTAAGAAAAAGACGGGTAGTCTCAGAAGAAAAAGGCGGGTAGACACAGCGGATGTTGGCGACGCACGGAGCTCGGCGTAGTTCGAGGTAGTTCAGCTATTCGGCGAGAGATGGCGCCACCAGAAATTAAAATTAAAATATCTTTCTAAGATTATTCTTTAGAAATCGAGAGAACAGGCGAAAATCATAGGAATCATGGATAATAGGCAATGCGGCTAACAACCCATCACTATTTTGATGTCATTTGTCATCTATACGCCCACAATCTCGCTAAACGTGTCCAGGTCTTGTCACCTCAGTGTATGTATGTATTATTTAGGAAGATAAATAAATAAATTGGATTGAGCAAGTTATTTAAATGTCTATCCCTCCGTCACAATATTTCCAAATGTCAGTCAATCATTCTATGCCCAAAGGCAAAGTGTCTTACGTCAAATTTTACAAATTCGTCCAAAGAATATTTGTCAATGCCATTGAATGTTACACAAATAACCAGCTTGCACTTGCAGCCGACCAAATGTATAATTACCAGAAAATGCACTTTATTTCAACAGTGTTAAGAGCCCGTTTGGGGTTTCGCAAGGTTTTTCGAAGGAAAATTGCGCTTGGTTTTTTGTACAAGGGAAGTCAATTTAAGTTTGAAGCAAAGTTCTTAATGTTTTCATGAATTAGGAATCAAAAGTTGTGTCGCTTGCTGTGCGAGGATTATTGTGGTAAAGTAAATTGCCTAAACTAATCTGAAGGTTGAATCTCGGTGATGTTGGAGAGGCAACGTTCCATTTTCATAACATTGTTTAATGACAGTAAAACAAAATGTAGGTATGCCAAGTTACCTACTTAAGCGTGTTTTTTAGGGTTCTGCACCTCAAAAGAAAAAACGGAACCCTTATAAGATCACTTTGTTGTCCGTCCGTCCGTCGGTCTGTCGAGACCATTTTTCTCAGGAACGCGTGGAGGTATCCAGCTGAAATTTGTATCAAATACTCAAGTCTACTGCCCCTTGAAGCTGTGAAAAAATCAAACTTCTAAGCCAACGCAATCAAAAGATACAGCCGTTTATGCCGCAATTTTCGCAAATTTTCGAAACTCTCAAGGAACCAGAACCTACAGGGTACTTCCCGTGAACCCAGAACCTTGAAATTTGGCATGAAGGTAGGTCTTATAGCACAGATATAGGAATAATTGCGAAAACCGTAAATATGTATGTATGTCTGCATATATCAATGACCAATATAAAGTGACCTCACACTACGTACATTTTACTTTGAAACAGGGTTCTGCTTACACTGGTTTATTGATATTTATAGATAATGGACCTACGGAATAACCTACGGAACCCTCGGTGCGCGAGTCCGACTCGCACTTGGCCGGTTTTTTTTTTACCCACAACCCACAACAAAACGACGAAGGCAATTTTTTTATCTTTCGACATTTTTTTACATTATTACTGTAGTAAATTCATTTTAAAATTAGTTTATTATAATTGACACTATGTTTATTTGTGTTTGTTTAATATTGTTTTTATTACTTTTTATATATTTTTGACAATCCACCTAATTTTATTTTACAGTATAGTGCTCTTTGTAAATCGTCATTTAAATGTAAGTACGTATAATAATTTAAATTTTTGTTCTAACTTTTTATTTAATTAGCCATTTTGTTTTTATTCTATTCATAAATCGACGATCCTTAAATCTGACAACTATAATATTATATTTTTCAGGAATAACTCTCCCTGTAATTAAATTACTTTCATAGTTTTATTGAAAATCAAAATTACACTTGCTCTGTCACGTGCTACGTGTGAGCGTAGCGCTACGAATGAGCTACGCCGTAGCAATAAGCGTAGCATTATGAAAATTTACTGTCACTTTTAAAGGTTTCATTAATGAACCATTTATACAGGGACGAATTTAGGGGGAGGCACGTGCCCCTCCAGACATTATTTTTGTACAGAACATACTTCAAGTTTATTTTTAACAGTTGTACATACATACATACATATCGTCACGCCTCTTTCCCACAGGGGTAGGCAGAGACTACTTTGTTCCACTTGCTACGATCCTGACATACCTCTTTCGCTTCGTCCACATTCATCAATCTCTTCATACATGCTCGTCGGTTTCGGGTACTCTTGACCTGGCCTTTTTCCAAAACGTCCCTAATTTGATCATGGAACGTCCGCCTAGGCCTTCCCCTCCCAACGCACCCATTCACACTCGCCGTATAAATCTGTTTAGTTAATCTTCTTTCATCCATCCTCTCTACGTGACCAAACCAACTAAGCATACTTTTTTCTATCCTAGTCACTATATCTTCTTTCACACCAGCACGTTCCCTTATCACACTATTCCTTATTCTATCTTTCAGTGATACACCTTCCATACTTCTTAACGCTCTCATTTCTACCGCATTTATTCTACTTTCATGCTTCTTTTGCCATACCCAACTTTCGCTACCGTACATTAGTGTTGGAACGAGCACCCCTCTGTGAACAGCCAGACGCGCCTTCTTTGACACCTTCTCACTGCTCACAAAGGCGCGCAGCGCTCCATTGACCATGTTTCCTGCATTCACTCTTCTTTCAATATCTCTTTCACACTTTCCATCTGTCGTAAAAGCCGAGCTCAGATACACAAACTCTTTTACCTGTTCTACTTTCTCACCCGCAATCATAATCTCACATTCTGTCATGCTATCGTCTTTTTCGAATACCATAACTTTCGTCTTGCTTACATTAACTTTCATGCCTTTCCTTTCCAATGCCCCACATAAAATGTTAGCCATTCTTTGCAACTCCTCCTCCGACGATGCTAACAACACTTGGTCGTCGGCGTATAGGAGGCATTTGATGGTTAACTCGTTCATCCTTAGTCCACAGTCATTCTCTTTCAAATCATTCAGGCACGTATCCATGAATAGGTTGAACAGCCACGGTGACGCAACACATCCTTGTCTAACACCTTTTTCGATGCTAAACCATTCAGTGTACGCCCCGTTTATCCTTACACAAGCACTAGAATCCTCATAGAGAGATTTTAGCGCTTGTATCAGATTACTGTTCACCCCATGCATGGCTAACGCTGACCACAACTCATTCCTCATCACCCTGTCATAAGCCTTCTCCAAGTCAACGAATAAGCAGTATATTTTCTGGCCTTTGGCCATATACTTTTCAGTTATACGCCGCAAGGAGAAGACTTGATCCGTGCATCCCATTCCCTTTCTAAAACCCGCTTGTACATACCATATTTTCTCATCCGTCTCTTTTATAACTCTTTCAATCAATACCTTTGCATACAGTTTGCCGACGACGCTGAGAAGGCTTATTCCGCGGTAATTTTTGCAGTCTAGTTGTGACCCCTTTCCTTTGTACAGCGGCACAATCACGGCCTTGCACCAATCCTCCGGTACCCGACCGTTCATCCAACACAAGTTGAAAAGGTGGCACAACTGACTGACCACCACGCCTTCACCGGCTCTCAGCATTTCGACCGACACCCTATCATACCCCGCAGACTTTCCTAACTTCATTCTTTTCATGGCGTTCACAATTTCATCCATACCTATCTCATTTCCCTGACTACTTTCACTCATCTTTCCGGCATGAGCCGGTACTTGCGCTGCATCTTCTGCTCTTTCAAACAAACTTTCAAAATATTCCTTCCATCTTTTTAGCACACACTCTTCTTCTTTTATAACACTCCCATCCTGGCTTCTGATTTCACTCAGCTCCGAGGCTGTGTTTTTGCCACGGGCTGTCTTTATAGACTTCCAGAACATCTTAATATTTGTCCGGAAGTCATCAGAAAGCCTCCTATCAAAACTATCCTTATATTCTTCCCTCTTTCTGTCACAAGTCGTCTTTACTAATCCTTTCACTCTTTTGTATAAGTCTTTTGCTTTACATACTTCTTCATCCGTCACCTTTTGCATTCTTTGATTAGCCTTTTTCGCTAACCAATCCAACCATGTTTTCTTCTTTTCTCGCACCACCTGTTGTACTTCAGCATCCATCCATACGTTCCTTTTCTTTCTTCCTTTTCCCCTTTTGCACACCCCGCACACCTCAGTAGCAACATTTACAACTCCTTCCTTAAATGCCGTCCACACCTTTTCTATCTCACACACCTCATCTACATCACAAAATCGACCTTTTAATTCATCCTTGTATTTTTCTCTTACATTCTCGTCTTGCAGATTCTCTACTTTTATTCGCTCTAGGACACTAGTGGGTTCTTTGACCCGGTGCCGCCATCGCTTAAACAGACCACTAATTCGGCATATCACCAGGTGGTGGTCTGTATGGATGCCGACTCCGCGGTATGCACGAGTGTCCCTGACTTTAACTCTCAATCTTTCATCCACGATCACAAAATCAATCATACTCTTCGCACTTCCTTCTTCCCTGGTGTACATATGGATCTTTTTATGTGCAAACATTGTGTTTGTCACACAAAGATTCCACTCTAGACACACTTCAAGCATACTTTTCCCGTTTTCATTCACTCGTTCATCACCAAACGCACCAAGCACTCTTTCATATCCGTCACGCATTTTACCTACCCATCCATTAAAATCACCTAGCATGATAATCCTCTCGTTCTCCTTGCATTTACTCAAAATATCTCTCACACTATCCCAAAACTTGTCTCTTTCCGCTTTGTCTTTTATAGACCCACTCGATCCCACATCCGTTGGTGCATACACACCGAGAATGAAGATACGAGTGAGTCCAACTTTCAGCTTCACCCAGACAAGCCTGGGACTCACACACTCAAACTCAATCACACACTCAGCCACTCTTGCGGAAAGTATGACACCAACTCCCTGACAGCCACGACTAGCACCGGACCAATATGCCCTGTAGGGTCCATGTTCGGTGGTGTCACAACCTTTCCGCTTGGTCTCATTCACACACAAAACATCAATATGTCTATCATCCATCATCTGACACACTTCGTCTATTTTTTCCTGCATTCCTCCTCTAACATTCAAAGTAGCGAAGCGGCTCTCCGTAGCCCACTTCTCGCCCCCGTGGTGAACGGGACGTGACGGGTTGCGAACCTCGTCGCCGCCATCCTGGACATTATTTAAAATTTTAAATTGAGCCATTTCGATCCCACGGGTAGCTAGGGAATGGATGTCCATCCTGGCAGAGCCCCGCATGCCAGGAAAAGGCAAGCCTTTGACTGGGGGTCGCCTGGTCCCCAAGGCAATTTGGCACGCTTACGACTAGGCACGCCCCTAGTCACGCATCTCTCGGCACGGCAGACCTTAGATTGGCGGATAAGACAAGGAAAGGGAAGAGGTAGGATAGAAGGTTGGAGAGGGACGTAGAATTGGGGCAGGACAGGGTTTGAAAGGATACTACAGCCACGGAAGACTAATGGAGCGACTATAGTAGCTAGGGGAGGCCGGGGTCGCATACCCGTATACTAAACTCCAAATGCCGGACAGGCGCTTGAGATGAGAGTTAACAGTTGTTGTTGTTTTTTTTTGCCCGTTCGCCCCTTGTGCCCCCCCCTGAAAACAATCCTGGTTCCACCCTTGATTTAAAATACTTCTATAATGTTTGAAAGTACGACGGTAAGACCTTACTAATTGAAAGTATCATTAAGTATACTTATCGCCCTTTACCTTCTCTAATTAATTAATACTTCTGAGTCTAATGTTAGTCTAGTTTAAAGCAAAGATTCCATAACTGGCAATATTTATCTCGAAATTTCTAGCTGATTTCAAACTCTGGTTTAAACTCAATTAAAACTTGGTACAGTTAAATGTGAAGGTAATTTCGAGTTTAGTATTTAATCAACGTTCGCAGATTTTTCATTATTATTCAAGGGAATGCTTTTATCTTATTTAAAAATAATAATAATCATTTTGTATTGAAACCAAAATTATCATGTCACTGCTAGACATAGGCCTCCCCCACGGCTCTCCAATCAGACCGTTCCTGTGCCTTCCGCATCCACCGCGATCCCGCGATCTTAATCAGATCGTCGCTCCATCTTGTTGGAGGCCTACCGATAGCCTCATCTCCCTCTGACCCCATCGGCCATCAGCCCTGTGAGCAATGTGGCCTATAACCAACATTGGGCGTCCTATAGCTGATAATTATGATGATGATAAGATATTACGTTAAATAATTTTAAATACATTTGTATTCAACCTACAAAGAGACAATGTATTTTTCTCCGCAAAACCGCGGATAATATAACTGCCAAGAAACATCTATCACGTTATCAATATCACCAAACACGACAATTTACTTTGACAAACGGCGCTATCTACGCAAAACGCTCGCTTCCCCGGCCGTAAGAAAGCGGTATCGAAAATCAGATCTACCCAAATTTATTATTCTGTGGCGCGAGCCAACGTTACGCGGTTGCTTTCAAAATTCGAATGGCTGTTCGTTTCGTGCTGGCCAGTGACGCGCTAGAAACGGTTGAGAGCGGTCGCGTTTCGAATTTCGAACCTTTGGCGGGAAAATCTTTCGTGACAGTTTTGTTTTGTTTTTAATTTTTCGTGGCATTGGATTTTGGTACGGAAACTGTGGTTTTAAGCCGAGGTGAGTGAAACGTAGTTAAGTTCTTGTGAAAAAAGTAGACGGCGGTAACAAATAAAATAAGAGAATCGTAATGTTTAGTATGTATTTTGATAAATGACGATTACATAGTTTTTCGCAATAGCAAAACCGTTTATATGTATAAATCCGAGGACGATTTGCTCCCTGGGCATCTTCCCTGCGGTCCTTCTCATTATACGGACATTATTTAGCAGACTAAATGCAACACAGGCCGTTTTGCTCTCAGTACGACCTGCTCAGAATTGGAATAGCGACCCCAGTCAAACCAAATGTCACTATGGGATTACCACGAACCTAAATTAAAGTGGTCCTAAATTAAGCTCAATATGAATTAGGATCCAGCGTGTCAAATTTTGAATGCTCGGCCCACTTCAGTCCAGTAAATTCAGATAACCAAATTAATAATTTAATTAATATTTATTTTATTTTTATTATTAATTTGTTATTTGTTTCTGTATTGTTTTGTACTGATTTGTGGTGTTTAATAAAGAGTATTTGTATTGTATTGTATTTGTTAATCAGAATTGCATACCACTATTTTGTTTTTTTTTTGTTAAACATTATAATCCCCTTAAGATGGAAACACATTATTAACACGCGACGCGACCCGATGCAACGAATGTATGCGCATGGCGTCGCGTCGGACGTTCATAGTGTGGTTCTGGTCATAGAAAATAATACAATTTGATTTGACTCAACACGCGTCGCGTTGCATCGGGTCGCGTCGCGTGTTTACAATATGTTTCCACCTTTATTCATAAATGGTCTGTAGGCTTCTGCTAATTCAGTACTTAATCGTTCACTGTGTCGTTCGTGTCACTGTGACATTTACCTTTCACAGATAAGGGCAAACGATTGTTAAGTTAGCTGAAGCCTATAGAGCGTTTATGAATAAGGAGGTTAGACCGGTTTAGGAAAACTTAACTTTTGTTCTTAGAACTTCTTCATAACACTAAAAATGGCTTTATTTTCTTTGTGTAAATTGCACAGTATTTCGTTTCTCTGGGTAGAGAATATTCATCATTTTTTTCATCTCTTTCTATAGAATCTCATTTATGTAATAAACAATTATGAAAAAATATTTTTCAAATAACTATAAAAATAACCGAGATATAAGCTATTAAAGATTTGTCTCTATCTGTTTCAAGAAAAACGGACTTGTAATATGGAGTTTGTATGGGCGTTGTGACAAATGACGTCACATGTAATATCGGATCTCTCTTCCTAATTGCTGACAAATCAGTAGTTTATAACTCTTATACTTTCCGTATTTCTTGAACGATTTTACTTTTAATTTCACTTTTTGACATCTTTTTTACTATGTAACTAATATTACAAATGCGATAGTATGGATGGATGGATGTTTGTTTGTTACTCAATCACGCCAGAACGATCTTAATAAAATATGAAAATACTAGCTGTTGCCAGCGACTTCGTCTGCAAAGAATTCGTTTGTCGCTATCCCGCAGGAACTAAGCAATTTTCCAGGATAAAAAGTAGCCTGTGTGCTATTCCAGACTTTTCTCTATCTATGTGCCAAATTTCATCCAGATCCGTTGGGCCGATCTGGCGTGATTGAGTAACAAACAAAAATCCATCCATCCATCCATACTTTCGCATTTACAATATTAGTTAGTTAAGATATGTGATATATTTTTATAATGCATATTCCCTATTGAAATGTCATGCTTTCCGAATAAAGTTTTTTATCTAATTACCAGCTTTTGCCAGCGCGTGGTTTCGCCCCCGTTCCAGTTCTTTTCTTTACAAATATCGTTTCATAAGAGCCTTCTTCTGACAGTAACAAGTACATCAAAAATAGAATTAGGGAAATTGGTCCAGCCGTTTCCGGGTGATGCCGTGACCAAGTTAAATAAAGAATCATTTTCTCATTATTTTTAACCGACTTCGAAGAATGGTTCTCAATTCGGTTATATTTTTTAAATACAGATGTAGTTATAAATTTGTCTACACCTTCCTTCATTACGGGTTGTGGGAATTAGTCTTCTTCTAAGTCGTGCACTCTTGACAGAGTGGTCGTGGCAGTGGTGTGGCGTCAAGTATATCAGAAGGCAAGCCGAAGGGAACTTAACTAGCCTTTTCCTCTAATTCTGCACTATAAATTGCCCAACTGCCTTAAAATAGGCAAGCCGGTGGGAATCGAGTTCTATGGACGCCACGCCACTGGGTCGTGGTCATGTTTCGGTCGATTCCTGCGCCACCGCTGCTCTCGCGACGCGTCGCCAAGTAGCTCGAAGTTTAGCAGTGTGGGAGCAATCGTTTATGCTGGAGTACGTCACAGTTTTAATGAGGTCTGTCCACCGTCCAATTAGTATTCTTTATTAATTAATTCAATATAGAATTAAATAATAAACTGCCTCAACGGCAGATGGGGATCAAACTTTGGACCTCAAACATTGTAAGTACGAGCTCTTAAAATGACATTCGGGTTTATCTAGCTGTTTCACTCACTCTTATGGGTTTGATACTAAAAAAATAACATGTAATAACTATAATTCTGCCGTGCAATCCTTAAACCACAGTAAGTGCTATTTGAACTTCTTACACTTAATGCGGTTTAAGGATTGCAAAATTATTACGAATGAATGAATATGAGTATGAGTACTTGAATCGGCTGAGTGAAAGAGACAGCAAGGCATACCGGCAAGGCAATTTACAAAGAGTTATATACATACATACATACACACAATCTAAGCGCTCTCGGACTTTAGTTAAGTTTACTTATCACAATTGGCTATCTGATCGTGACAAAAATACAAACTCCGTGGCATTTCTGAAACAGCGATTTAGTCGGTAATATATCCCGAGAACGATTTCTTCCATGTCATTTAATAACAAACAGTTTATTCCCTTTCACGATACCTCATCTTATAAGCTCTTTATAAGTATTTTTGTAGCACAATACAATAACGGTTCCGTAACTTTATTGGGTATCAAAGGGGTTAAAATACGGAAAATGGAAAGAAAAAACGTTAAGAGCGATCTTATCAGTACTTAAAATACACTGACGTGACGTAAACGAGTATTTTTATTTTTATTTTTTGTTATAATGAGCGAAGGTTATGATGGTGATTATGATACCGTAAAATGGGGTGAGTTGGGACAAAATTGAAGTTCAATCCTCGATAAAAAAAGTATTTTCATGTGTGGCTTGTTGCTTTTTATAGATAAAAGATGTTCCGGCGGTATGAATTTTAGTTTGATAATGATTACCTGTAGTTTAGTTTCATAGTTTTAACAATAAACACTAAAATATAGGCAAATCCCAGCTCACCCCGTAGTGGGGTCAGAAGGAATCAATTAAAAAAATGGATGTAATGTCTAAAAATACAACATAACTACTTTTAGAGCAAGCTAAGCCAGAAAATTTAATTAGCAAGTGAAAAAAAAATATATATATATCTTGGGACAATTGACACCAATTGACCTAGCCCCAAACTAAGTCAAGCTTGTAATATGGGCACTAGACAACGGATAAACATACACAACACACACAACACACAAAAACACAAAAAAACACAAAATATTAGTTCTATCCCTTCCCCCCCCGCAATCTTTTCTCACCCCACAATTTTTTTCAGACTATTTTCAACAAATGGGTCAATGTATTGTATATCGCCCCCTTACTGCTAAAACCGACTAACTGAATCGATAATATAATGGAGGCTAGTCGGTTTTAGCAGTAAGGGGGCGATATGGTCCAGCTTTAACTGAGCATGAAACACTACTTTTTGTTCACGATAGTTGCACCCTGTATTATTGTCAAATTCCGAAACTTACAATACACAAATCACGTCTTTATCCCTAACGGGGTAAACAGGACCTAAAGTAACATGACCTACAGGCCACGTTTAGCAAGGCTGTGGGCGTATCGCCTCTAACATGATTCTTATGATTTTCGTTTTTCTCTCGATGGGCTTTTACCATGCGCGGGAAGAGAAGCAACTGGTACATTCTATGTTTTTTCTTTTCTCCCACACCAGCATGGAAGTGTTTTGGAACTTTATCACGTAATTAAAAAAATGGTTTTTTCGCCTTCCTAGTGAACTCTAAACAGATATTACATCTTGAAAACAATATGGACTTATGAGTTATTATCCGCCCCGTCGGCGTGACGTGGGTCAGTGACAGTCCAAATACTTTGATATTCTTTCCAATTATTATGTTTTCCTTCGGCCATCAAAGTTTGGAGTATTTGACAGCCATTTTCTGCTGATAAAGGTTTTCTATAAGACAGAATCATACTGGAACCGTCTTCGTTCCGACGTATGCAAAAATATTAATTTCATTGATTAAATTTAATACATATATCGAGAAAATGGGTGAAAATCTTAGGAATAAAGTTATTAGGCAATACGTGTAGTAAACCCATCACAATTCACTATTTTGTATGTATGTATGTAAACTCTTTATTGTGCAAAATAAACAAGACAAATACAATTAACAAACAGAGAGATACATGCACAAAGGCGGACTTATCCCTTTAAGGGATCTCTTCCAGTTAACCTTTGAGTGGATGAAGGGAGTATTACATTAGGGATGGACGAGTGAGTTTAAAATTGCAAACACTGAGAGCCACAATACATAACTTTACCGAATATAATACATAAACTCATGAAGCCTAAACGTAAATAAACTACTTTATACTACCTATAATATATATCAATAAAATATAATACATAAAACTATTACACTATTCTGATTCCCCTTTCCCACAATCATGCTAAACGTGGCATTTAGGTCTTGTTGCCTTAGGCTCTATCTACCCAGTAAGGGATAAAGTCGATTATATAGTACTTGGCAATGAAAACACAAAATATTAGTTCTGTCTCTTCTCCCCCCACAATCCCTTCTTACCCCGTTTCACGCCATTTGAAATCTTATTCGTGAAATCTGTAAATATTCACCTAGCCTATTTAGCAACTAGATTTTACGGCTAATTTTAGTGAGCCAAGTATTCTCAAAATTTTACTGCAAAAACTAAAGAACAAGTAACACTTTTAGCACCATTATCTTGAAGAATCCGTGGCCGTTGCCAAAATAGTTGTGTGATATTGTTATTATTTTTAAAAGTAATGGATAAACTTACTTTGCTATTCTGCGCAGTAATGAAGCCAAGTTTTTGTTGATCTTAATTTGCGTTTTCGTCTATTGTTATATTATTATTAGCTTTTGCCCGCGACTTCGTTCGCGTAGACTCATTTATTGGCAAATAGCTTTTGCCCGCGGCTTTGCTCGCGTGTACCAGGAGTATTTCAATCCCGTTTTTTCCCAGTTCCCATAAGGATTTCGGGAAATGCTCTCTTAATGCTCCCCTATACTCCCCAAGGAACCCACTTGCCAAATTTCAGTTTTCTACGACCAGTAAAACGAAAAATCGATCCCGTAGAACTGAATTTAAATTCCCTTTTTTGCTTATCCCGTGAGAATTTCCTAAAATCCTTAAAACCGTTTTTATAATAATAGTTCATAGGATTTGGTTGAACTAAATATATAAATCCCGTTTTTTCCTTATCCCGTGGGAATTTCCAAAAATTCTGAAATTACTTTCTTAAGTTATTATAGTTACTGAGATAGACCCACTCGGAATCGAGTACATAAATCCCGTTTTTTCAAATGTGTGTGTGTGTGTGTGTGTGTGTGTTGTCACCACATCATATCCCCCTTTTGGGGGTTGAATTTTCAAAAAAACCTGAACAGATGTTTTGTTTACTCATTTATCATTAGGAATACTCCTGTGAAGTTTTGAATAAAATAGTCTAACTAATCTTGTTTCCCCATACAAACTTTGGACCCCCATTTAACCCCTTTAGGGATCGAATTTTGAAAAATCCTTTCTTAGTGCACCCCTAGACCTTAATAAGGAACCTACGTGCCAAATTTGGAATCTCTAGAATCAGCGGTTTGGGCTGTGCGCTGATATGTCACTATATAGGGAAGAACACGAGCAAGTGGATTACCTGATGGTGAGTGATCATCACTACCCATGGCCACTCGCAATACCAAAGTATTTCAGATACCTACGTTGCCAGCTTATGAGTTAAGCAACTGGTACATTTTATGTTTTCTTTACTCCCAGCCTAGCACAGAAGTTCCCGGCCATAGCTTCTTTTTCCTGTGTTCTGGTTTTCATTGTCGTTGAGAAATATTCTATTAGCTTGTTTGCTCATGGTTTGCTCTATGAGGTGACCCAACTGCCTATTGTATATAAAAAACCGGTTGTCTATAAAGTCGGTTTACGGACCATAGTTTTCCGTGGTAACGATAAATGGTCGCTTTTGGGGGTAGGCTAAGTTACGCCATCTATCGGCGCTTGGTTAAATCGCTTAGTATCTATCAAATCAATCTATCGACCCTCCAAGTGAGGTACGCAAAGTGGTTGCGACAACAAGCAACAGATGTCGCTATTTGCGACACACACTCTGACGTCAGTAACGTTATGCAATGAGTCATGTTTCTTCGTGAGTACGGCCGGCGTTCGTCAATTCAAAAGACAATATCACGTCAAAAATAGAACCTTGCGATTTTTAAACGATATCAACCAGCTATTTATGAAGATATAAATCATAAAATAGCGTTAAGAGAAGACAGAAGGGTATCATTGTGTTAACAGAATTTCACGGGGCGTCCCTCGGGAAATTATTGGCTTCGCTAAATATATGTGCAGTATGATTTATAGCAGGAAATGCTAGACAATGTACGGGATATAACGATGTCCAGGGGACTATGAAATTATGTTGATATGTAACCCAAGTTAATATACATGCATGTATTGTTAACTTAGCATGAATTGGGATATCACTACGTAGTATAAAACAAAGTCGCTTTCCGCTGTCTGTCCCTATGTATGCTTAGATCTTTAAAACTACGCAACGGATTTTGATACAGTTATTTTAATTGACAGAGTGATTCAAGAGGAAAGTTTATATGTATAACTAGCTGTTGCCAGCGACTTCGTCTGCAAAGAATTCATTTGTCTCTATCCCGCGGCAACTACGCAATTTTCCGGGATAAAAAATAGCCTATGTGCTATTTCACACTTTTCTCTATCTATGTGCCAAATTTCATCCAGATCTGTTATGCCGTTCTAGCGTGATTGAGTAACAAAGAAACATCCATCCATCCATCCATCCATACTTTCGCATTTATAATATTAGTTAGATTCTACGCAGACGAAGTCGTGGGCAGAAGCTAGTTCTTAATAAACAAAAGGTTAGGGTAACTGCTCGTTGTGTGTTCGGAAAAATTCTTAACAATAACTTATCTTCAGTCCCACTGCTGGACACAGGCGTTTCTTGAGAGAGCTTGGGGTATACTTCCCACGTGGGCCCAGTGCGGATTGAAAACTTCACACGCCATGCCCGGGTTTGAACCCACCCTCTGCTTGAGAGTGAAAGGCCACAGGTCAATCACTGAGTTAACACGGCTCATATAAACAATGTAAAGAAGATATCTACTTAACTGCGTGTGTTTTTTCCAATACGACAGCTCTCTCTCTCGACTTCCGTCTTAATACGACTTGAAAGATCATTTTAAGTGTTACGTATCTCAAAAGGAAAATAGAAGCTTTACCAGATCACTTCGTAGTCCGTCCTTTCTGTCTGTCTGCCTATTAAAACCCTCTAGGGACGCGTACTTCTAAGTGACTTCGAAATAATCTTACTAATATTATAAATGCGAAAGTTTGTGAGGATGGATGTTTGTCACTCTTTCACGCCAGAACGGCTCAACGGATCTGGATGAAATTTGGAACAAAGATAGATTATGGTCTGGAATAACATATAGGCTACTTTTTATCCCGGAAAATTGCGTAGTGCCCGCGGGATAGCGATAAACGAATTCTTTCCAGACGAAGTCGTGGGCATACACCTAGTATGAGATACTTAAACACGGCGAAGGAACCGGCAAATATCTTAGGAATCATGTCATAGGCGATGCGGCTAGCAATCTATCACTATATTGATTCCGTTTTTCCACCTATACGCCCATGATTATGCGATACGTGACCTTCAGGTCTTGTTATTTTAGGTTCTGTTTACCCCGTAAAGGGTTAAAGACGTGATTTATGTATGTACTTAAAACACAGCACCCTCTTTCCATCTTACTCGACCGTAAACGATAACAACCCCATTCAACCAGAAGCACAAATAAAAGCCGTAACGAATACCTATTATGCTTCCAAAATCAACGTCATACAAATAACGTGTTATATGAAAAAAAACGAAGCATAAAACGTCGTATCGCAAACAAGAGGTCGTGAAAATGTAATAAAACAATGTAGGATCGACGCTCATGAATATATTACGCTCGATTTCAGCGTAAACGCTACATATACTATAGTATAGTACTATCAAAAGGTCGTTTACACTTTCAGTGCGTTTTTATAACGATGCCCTGTATGATTAGTGTAAAATTTGAGTCACAAAATAAGTCTCGAACGCGTTTGCGTTTAAATGTCAAATAGGCACTATGGAATCATGGCAATTTGTACACGGAAACATCTTTCCTAATGAATGTGTCTGATTGCGTCGACCTAGCCAGATGGTTGATTTTTTTCACAGCACTAAGCGCCAGCAGACTTAAGTATTAATTTTAACTTTATACCTCTACGCGTTTCTGAGGCAGACGGACAGATAACAAAGTCATCCTAGTATAAATGTTCTGTTTCCTTTTGAGGCACGAGAATGACAAACAATAAATTGGTAGAGTAACTCGTTATTAGATTTCAAAAACCCCGCGTTCCAAACTTTTCGTACAATCATTCAACGCAACGCAACTTTCAGTTTTAATCAAGCCAGAACACAGTTTTAAAACAACGACCTAAATATGTCATCGGGAGTGCAACCGGTTTAATCAATCCGCGCCGAATTTGTTTTTTAGCTGTAAAATATAGTGAATTCCACGCTCAGGTTTTACTTTGATTTAACTTTCCTGGTAGGACTAGGCGTTGTTTGATAACCGTTTTGATAAACAGTTTTTCAGTAATAAATGAACGACCAAAAACAGTTTTTATAATAATTGTACTTTGTATTTCCATAATGGATTCCATGTGGGCGCGCGCGGGAACTATAGCCCAAACCCTCCAATACACGGAGGAGGCCTATGCCATGAGGCACGCCGAATTACGCGACAATTTAATAAATAAAAACGACAGTAACATCAACAACAACATGTACGTACTGAAATTGTAGCGAATTCGGAATAAAAAGGCTTATAAATAAATACTTCCATAAACACGTTTTATAATATGCTTAGCAACATACTCTACCATTATTTAATTTAAGAGTTAGATTTCAGTGACACGTGAGATATGACGACTCGATACTGATAAAGTTTTGACGATCGTTACTTACAGTGTTTCTTCTTCGTTCATTCGGACCGAGAGCGAACCGAACAAAAAACCGCTTGGTGGCAAAAAAGCGCTATTAAAAAAAGCGTTTCTTGAAACTGGTTCTTGTTGGTCAAAAACCGTTACGTTTCGTTTTCTAAAAAACGCGCAACGACACAGCTCTATTAACTAGGTAGTTTATACAAGATCCATTTCACGCAAGTTTAAAATAGTTCCAATTACCTACTTAAACATTGCTAGTGACGAATTTGCTTTAACAGCAACATTTATCATGACCGACGATTTTGAAGAGTATATTTCATAGTTTTTCTTTCAAATAAATCGCGACCGTACGCATAAATCAAATGAAAATGTGTTTGTTTCAGATAGTTGCTTCATCAATATGAGAAATATCTGGATAATAACGCTTGCTGTGGTCTTCATTCATTCAAGTAAGTACTTGTGTTTATTACCTAGATTATTAAATAGAGCACTGTCATAGGCTAGTGCGCCGTTGGGGGCAACAGGGCAAGTAATTAAGGAAAATGCTTTATTGTACAAATATAAAGAAACATACACAATTCACAAAGAAAAACTTTTATAGTCTATAAAGATATCTCTCGATCGCCTTCTTGCGACCATAGGTCTTGTAACGATTCTATAAAGGTTACCAAATTGCTAATTTTGTATTCAAACTAACTTTTATAGCACCATAATTATTTCGACATTCAATTATTACAGCTGAGTTGATAGCTGAAATAGAAACGCAAGGGTGCGACCACACCGCCGCTTAAAAAACGGTGACGTTACGGAATCGCAACCAAAATGTATGAAGAAACGGTGAGAAAACGTGACGCATACGACACGTCACTGCGTATACGCGGCGCTTTAATCGCACCCTTATGCTGCCTTTTTTACATGATTTGCTAGTTGGGTATTGTATTATAATTTATTATCTAGGCTTAAATAAGTAGTGAGCTTGAACGAGGGGCAAAAAGGTTGTACCTAAAGGTTTCATTAACTTTTAAAACAAGGGTACCTGGGACAGCGGAGAAACGTTTTCAGGTAAACCGGGAAGTTACCCTAAAATCCCTATTAATGTAGATACCGATCGCTAGATGAGTTTTATTTATTTATTTATTTTTATATAAGAGGGAGCAAACGAGCAGATGGGTCACCTGTTGGAAAGTGATCACCATCGCCATGTTACAATTCAAAAATCCCAGTCTCCATTTTGTTGCATGAGTAAGATATTTGTAAAAATTATGTATCGTAATTTATAGCTCTAGATTAACAATGTGCAAGTTGCAATACATTCTCAAAAAAGGAAGCATATTCTCAGAAATTTGCGGAAAGTCGCGAGAATTTAGTTAGTTTCCATAGTGAGAGTTTACAATTGGAATTTTTCAGAAATTTCTTAATCATTATTTTAACTGACTTTTTCTTAATGCATTGCTACGCTAATTATTTAAATACTTACAATCTTTTTCGTTTATAATATTAAACAGGATTTGAAATAATTAACTTGAATATCCAGGACAAAAAATTACACAGAATCTATGCAGAAAAACAACGATCATTTTAAAACTGCACCCGCTTTGTAAAACTTTAAAAACGGGTCACAAAAATCTGCGTTCCAAACGAAATACAGTCCTCATTACTACATTCAGAACTGCCCATTGTACCCGTAGTTTTAAGCGAATGAATGAACGAACAAGTGAACGAAAGAGTGAATGAATGGGAGTGACCGAGCGTGAAAGCGATTGTTCAGCGCGCTCCCGACAAGGTGTGTGGAAAAATGAATGCCTTGAATGAAATGAAGTTTTGTCGGATAACTAAGTTGGGTACTTAATAAACATTAGGCGTTAGTTTTTCTAGTGGAAAGTCGTAAAATTCTGTGGGTAAAGTAGTAAAATAAGTTGGTAACTAATTGTAATCGATGACCCTAATACAGTGTTAAGCGAAATAAAATAATCTATACTCCAGTTGCCACGGGCATGTGGAAAACAAATTCTGCGTTAACAAAGTAGCGGGCAACAACTAGTTCAAAAGGAAACAAAAATTTGAAAACTTTATTTTGCAAATAGGGGGCATGTTTTTTTTTAACTGTCAGCACATTCAGAAAGACGCCAAAAAGATTGCGCCGCAAGAAACTTGGCACAAAGTCATATTTTTCAAAATTAAATATATTTACTACAATACTTAAATTCTACGGGATGTATAAAGTCCCCAAGTTAAGTAGGGGCCTTAAATTATATGTATTAGTCTATAGTAGAGATGTATAAAGTCTATATTGGTCAAAGTGAAAAAAAACGAATAAAATTAATTTAAGTTCAGTAGAGGATAAAACGCCTCCACCGTCAAATAAAAATAATAGTCAGCAATTATTAGTAATCTAACTAATATTATAAATGCGAAAGTTGTATGGATGGATGGATGGATGGAATAATGGATGGATGTTTGTTTTGTTTGTTACTCGATCACGCCAGATCGGCCCAACGGATCTGGATGAAATTCGGCACATAGATAGAGAAAAGTCTGGAATAGCACATAGGCTACTTTTTATCCCGGAAAATTGCGTATTTCCCGCGGGATAGTGATAAACGAATTCTTTGCAGACGAAGTCGCTGGCAACAGCTAGTATTACTAATAATTGCTGAAATTATTTTTAGTAAAATTAAAAAGGGAAATAATTCACAGCCATACAAAGATACATAATTTATGAGTCAAATTGTGAATTTCCTCCCCACCTTGGTGACTGTATAGGTAATGAAAATATTATCAAGTTGTTCTACTTAAAAAAAATATATCTTATTAACCACAAAGAAGCTGGAACTATTAAATATGCATAAATAATTCAAGTTATTAAGAAAAGCAATTAATTTGCTATTCAATTAATATTTTGTTTAGCAAGTCATGCCTGGTTTTGACAGGTCGATTTTAGATGGGATATTCAATGCTTTTGAGCACAAAATAAGAAAGTTTATTTAATATTTTCTCAATAAATTATTATCATCATCATCATCATCATGTCCAGCCTGTACACATCCCACTGCTGGGCACAGACCTCTTACCTACCTACTAACAAATTTTAACGGACAAGATTACTTTCAGTTTGTTTGCCGACGAAACATCCAATATTTTAAATTGGTTTTGTATCCATAGGTATCAAATTATAAGTTCGCAACGCTTAAGATATGTCAATAAATGCTTGATAACTGTACTTCTTGTGTCCGCTATGGGGCAAAAATAGCTATGTACTTTTCACCAATAGAATATTTAAAAATTTATTTTGGTACAGTTCTGTATAATTTAGTTGAAATTATATCGATAATTGTTCGAAGTGTCAGGAAAAGTTAAGCTGCCTGGCACCTATTTCACATGTCGGTGACATGGTGACAACTCTGTTCACATTACAAACTCGACGAGAGGCTATGCCGATTGGCTTTATATTGAATGTGAATTGCATTTCGAAATTGTCATCAATTGTCGAGTTAGTGTGACAAAGTTGCGAGCAACAGCCTAGTATGCTAAAATTTAAATATTCATCGAGAAACTCGATAAAAAATCAATTACCATTCAAAATAATTGGTAAATATCATTCATCAATATCATTTCTAACTCGCCGCCGTGCAAATAGACTTCAAAACAAATCAATTTAGCGTTTTAATTAAATGCAAACAAAATCTGCAGACAATCAGGGATCGATGTAAACCGAATGAACGAATGGCCGTAAAAGAACGAACGGAATGAATGAGTAATTTGCAATCAATGGGACCGGCTCCTTGGGAGGGTTTTCCGAGTGACTCGACTTTGAAATGAGATCCAGAGGCGGGAAGACGCCGTTAATTTTATTTGAAAACGCTCTGTTGATAGGAAGAAGTCCTTAGAAAAAAAATAAAACCGGCCAAGTGCGAGTTGGACTAATAGAAAAAAGCTAATAAGACAACGTGTTTATCCGTCTGAAATAGCTTTAAGTGTTCTGGGTAGAAAAATACTCTCTTCAAATGCCATTGATAAAAAAAGGTGGCAAAGCAAATCAATTTTCGTTTTTCGTTGTTAAACTTTAACGTGCCAGAAAAAAAAAATATAATTTCATTTTTTTTTAATTTTTGAGAAAAGAACTATACTCGCCTCGGCCAGAATAGCATTGCTGGCTTCGTATTATATTATTAAATGGGCTCGCAAGCTCGTCCGTTTAAAGCAATACTCGCCAGCAATTGCCTACTTCCTGGCCTCGACAATAATGTACTATTACTATTACATTCCGCTCAAATGTACCGGTAAATTTTTATTAAAACACATTGTATATAATGGTATATAGGTATACTATAGTAAGATGGGAGAAGACATTAGCCAGTATATTCTACATGGATGTAATTAGCGAGTTCGCGAACTTCATTAGACAGTGTTTGTTCTGTGGGTTTCTGAGTTCCTGGTACATTGTTTCACTTAGCGTTAAAATCATTCCTAACATAAATGGGAAAGTTTCTAATGTTTATATATAATAGGTATGGGTGTTTTATTGGTTTTAATTGAAAAATAACGTATTTGTTATCACTACATAGCATGTAATAAAAAAATTGAACTACGACCCAACTACGACAAAAATCGACGCTGAAAAAGTACGAAACAAGTTGATAATAATGCCATTCGATATGACATTATAGTACACTATAATCACTATGTAAAGACACATAATTTACTCAAGCTTGAAAAGTCGTAGTCACACGTTACATAGATAACACTATATGTTGAGGATTCGATAGCAAAAGGAGCAGAAAAGTGGGAGCGAAGTAAAAACCAAGCAGTTGACGCAAGAGTTGTAATGAGACCGATGACTTTTTTTTAAAAACACGTAAAAAACCAACTTCAAATAAATAATCTAATAGACAATAATAAAAATATATACAATAACTATTTACAGCGCCAACACTATACTTATTCAATGCCTCGTTTAAAAAAACTACTTACGTTGGCAACGACCCTTTCATGGTAGGTAAAATAAAACGTCATCATGGAAAGATTCGAAAAAATGGCCTAATGTCTTTTTTACATGACTTTTACAATCTGGTCGTCTTCAAATCAAGGACGAATAGGTAACTCATAAGTAACGCATGCCAATTCACTACATAGTATTAAAACAAAGTCGCTTTCTCTGTCCCTATGTCCCTATGTATGCTTCAATCTATGCTATGCTATGTATGCTATGTATGTTTATTGTATTCATTGTATTTATACGTGTATTGGGGTTGCTATGGGCAGTGGTGATCGTTTACCATCAGGTGACCCACTTGCTCGTTTGACTTCCTATTCACATTAAAAAAAAAACTTTAAAACTACGCAACGGATTTTGATGCGGTTTTTTTATTAGATAGAGTGAATCAAGAGGAAGGTTCATATGTATAATACATGCATAATATACCGTGCGAAGCCGGGGCTGGTCGCTAGTTATGTATAAAAAAACCTTTGTTATGACTTATTCCGTACTAATCTGGGAGCAAAGCAAAACAAAGAAGTTAAAGCCAATCAAGGGAACGGGCGAAAATCTTAGGAAATTCTGTTATCTATCAAAATTTTTATTTCTTTTCTACCTATACGCCAAGCCCATACTATATTATGTAATTATTTTTATTTATGAAAGGAAGGCAAATAAGCAAGACCAGCCATGGTCACCCGCAACAATAGAAGATTGCAGAGTGAAGCGAGCCAGCGAGCCTAAGGAACTAAGATTTAATATCTTACGTGTCAGTAATTACTTTACCAGCAACGTTGACGCTGGTAACTATTGTTGAGGTGGAGACAGAAACAACTTTTGCAGTCCATTTCAAATCTGGTTTTTAATATAATAACTCCATGCTTATTATACTAACCTATAAACCCTACTACAGCAATCTTCCTATCGAAAATCTAATCATCTCAACATGATCAATCTATCACAGGAAAACACGTGCATAATATGTTTAATTAATGTCACGTATAATGACATGCTCATAACCATGTGACATCCGACACAATTACCTCCATTGCAATGACGATGATGATGTGTCTGTCTTCCACTCCACGTCAGAACACAGGCTGCAGCAGAAGACGATGATGATGTGTCTGTCTTCCACTCCACGTCAGAACACAGGCTGCAGCAGATGACGATGATGATGTGTCTGTCTTCCACTCCACGTCAGAACACAGGCTGCAGCAGATGACGATGATGATGTGTCTGTCTTCCACTCCACGTCAGAACACAGCTGATGACGATGATGATGTGTCTGTCTTCCACTCCACGTCAGAACACAGCAGTGCAAGTACTACTTCTACACTGCGGTTTACGTTGTTTCCGCTTAGAATAAACAAAATGCTGAACAAAACCTACAATTGGTCACGAAAAACCTTAAAATTTGCACCATAAAATAGAGTGCGTTCAAATTTTCAAACTGGCCGTACATAGTCAAACAGTCTTCATGCAAATGCTTGTAAATAAATCCTCACTCAACACGTTCGAGCACGTAACTCGCGCAACGCTCTAGTGCTCGCGGCTTGGAGCATTAAAGTCAAAATAGGTCTACCTTTCGTCAAAGGAAAAAAGTCGAGAAAATTAAAAAAAAATTACTACCCCCACGTATTAAATAATCGAGTAGTCGTACTTAGATACTGTAGAGCTGCCTTGAAGAGGCACTAATTTATAATACGGGGATCTTACTCGATTACCTAACCAAACTTGTGGAGCCGTTTATTAAAATCATTGAAATGGCGTAACTTTATTTTATCCAATAATTTGAAATAATCAATTATACATCGTTGGAAGTGATTTCTATCCCAGTTCAATCTGATAACTTATTACGTAACTCGCTCGCGATCACCATCGACTTCATTTTGACAGTTCATGTATGGGCTGACAATTGGCATCGGAATCAGCTAGCTATCACATTCATACAAGAACTGTCAAAATGAACACGATGGCGATTGCGAGCGAGTTACGTAATAAGCCTGGTCTGAGGCCCATCTCCGAGTTAAAAAAAAACAATAAATGTCAAATCGAACGAATGTTCGATTTATGAACTTCGTGGGTAGCCTCTTACCAGCCAGCCCAAAAACTATACTAACTAATCCTACATCTTCCGTCCCTCTTCAGCGAGGGCGGAGCCTACAGAAAAGTCCTACTTCAATCAGGGGCTTACAAAAGATGACCACTGCTAGTGGTAAGCTACACTTTCCCCTATGACAACTTTATACAAAATATTACATCAAAGCTGGTCTCAATTAGAAAGTGGAACTTGGTTATCTTGGTTGGCTTGGTTGTGGCTGGTTGCTGATACCATTTTATTTTTATCCAGGTTTTAGTGTAGCTCTAGTAGGCTTAGTACTCTAAGTTCAAGTGTTCGCGGCTCGTGTCACCGCAACGATTAACATTCCACTTAGTTAGCCCGTTTTGACGTGACAACGTCTTATAAATTGGTTTGCCGGGTGACACTTCAAGAAACTGCGTTACGCTCCGCTCACGTTATGCGCTCACAATGAGAGCGAGTGAGAGGCACGCGGGCATGGTTAGCCCGCCTAAGAGCGAGAGAGACAGACATAAAAAGTGAAAGGCACGCGTCCCTTCCACTCGAGCACAGTTAGCCCGCCTAAGAGCGAGAGAGACAGAGCGAGAGAGAGAGAGTGAGAGAGATAGGCATACACACCGGTTCATGTCTTGCGCTTCTATTTCGATTTAGATTCTTTGTATAAATTAATGTTTTAAATATAATTCTTTGTATAAATAAATGTTTTAAATTGTTACTATTATTTCATCCTTCTTCCTACTATACGAATGAATATTCACATTAAAATTATTTTACCACTCAAAGTCGTTGTCACGTAAAACTTTCGCCCGTATACCGACTTTACAGGCAACCAATTTTTTAGAGGGAATTAGGAACGGGGAGTTTGAACCTTGTTATTTGAACAGAAAGTTCAATTATTTTTGGATAGTCGCAAAGTAAGCATAATTTGTACCACGAGTGTTTATCTTTACAAAGGTATAGTCGTTTTCAAGTGATTTCCGAAATATGTAAATAATGTATGTATGTATAACTCTTTATTGTACAATAAACACGATTACATACATACATATCGTCACCCTCTTTCCCACAGGGGTAGGCAGAGACTACTTTGTTCCACTTGCTACGATCCTGACATACCTCTTTCGCTTCATCCACAAAAAGGAAAGGCCAAGTCAAGAGTACCCGAAACCGACGAGCATGTGTGAAGAGATTGATGAATGTGGATAAACACGATTCCTATCAGCAAATGGTTTTTTTTGTCTATACAGTACATATTAAGCGTGATAAGGAAGAAAAACCTCTTACCATTTCCTTAATGATATTATTTAATAACAAAATCACACATATTTTGCATTTGTGCATTAAAATTTGTGCTTTCCTGTATTCATCTTTTTCATGTGTTTTTTGTCCAATAAAGAGTTTTACACACATACATATATATTGAAGATATATACATAGAAGAAGAAGAAGAAGAAAAAAGTTTATTCATGACAATCACAACACATCAAATAAAAGAAAACACATTAAACAGCAGATAAATAAATAAATTGTCACAAAATGGCACTGACAAATGAAGCACACGACACAAGAAGGAAATAAAAACTTTTTAATAAGAAAAAACAAATATGTCTATGTGTACCATACATTTTTATGCATTTCCTAAACGGTAAAAAAAAATCCGGAAAAACATTTTTGGAAATTTTAGGATTTTTGACCTGGCCCCCCGGGCTTTTCGAGTGTCGCCCAAGTGGTGGCCCCCACGGCGTCCAACGTGTTAAAATAGACAATAGAAAATATAGTAACATGGTTTCTAAAAAATGTTGTCCGTCGCCAACAGTGCCTTTATTTCGTAAAATTGTTAAAGAACTCTTAATCGCCAATCCTGCCGCTAAGCGGCGGTGCTTGCACTGCTGTGTTCCGGTGTGGAGAGAGCCGGGGAAATTGCGAGCACGAGAGGCATTTCATCTTAGCCCTCTAGGTTAGCAACGCATCTGCAATCCCTCCGGGGTTGCGGGTGTCTATGGGCAGTGGTGATCACTTACCATCAGGTGACCCACTTGCTCGTTTGCCTTCTTATTCATATATAAAAAAAACGCAAACAGGCAGCAGAGTAAGCGAGTGGCTACGCTGGTATGTATATGTATGTATTGTATGTTTATTTAGTAGGCTAAGCGAATATTAGGGTGCCAAATATTAACTACTAGCTGTTGCCAGCGACTTCGTCTGCAAAGAATTCGTTTATCGCTATCCCGCGGGAACTACGAAATTTTCCGGGATAAAAAGTAGCCTATGTGCTATTCCAGACTTTTCTCTATCCATGTGCCGAATTTCATCCAGATCCGTTGGGCCGTTCTGGCGTGATTGAGTAACAAACAAACATCCATCCATCCATACTTTCGCATTTATAATATTAGTTAGATTGATATGTTTATATCGTAGTGCGCTTTTAAAATGTATTAGATACATAATTTAAAATCCTCTTACATTATCATACCTCTAGCATATTTCCACTAACGATACCTCGCATAGAAACGTCTTAAGACTAACCGTACCGCTTAAGCCCTCATTAGGGGGGCCATTACCCCACATTTACCCCCTTACCACCATTGGGGGGGCCGGATATACCGAGATGCATCCAGCACTTACGCCGTGCGTATGTTTTTGTGAAAAAGAAGAGTTTCTGAGACTTTCAAGATGAAACTTTCGTGAGACTCAAACATAATTACACAAACGGATAACTCACGGTAAAAAATGTTAAACTCGCGTCAGACGTAAGACGGAGGAAGAGTTTAAGTACCAGAACGTCAGGATCCTCTAAGAGCTTATTTTGAAATACGAATAAAGCTAGAGTTGCGTTCGATTTTTGAAGTGTACGTTGATTTCGTTGCTTTAACGCATGTGCGTTTGGCCTAGTGGTATAAGGTGTGGAACAACAACAGTGCGTTCTCTCAAGTGACCGCAGTTCGAATCTCGTGCAGAACTAGTTTTTTTTTTTCTTTTTTTTTTTTCCTTTTTGCGCGAGTGTGCGTGTGTGTGGTTTTCACTTCTGCCGGCACTCCCGGAGTGCTACCCGGTGTTTTTTTTAAGTTGTTTTAGCTTTTTTTCATGCTGTTTAATTTTTTATTTATTCCAAAAACTTATATAAAAACAATTGAACTACAGCTTCATTAAAAACTAATGACTTCCGTATTTTCAATAGATTAAAAGGCTTGCTATCTTTTCGCGTACAACCTCCCAAACTAGAGCGGTCGGCCAGTTCGTTAGCGCTTTTGTCGGCCAGATTTCAGCCGTTTTCAGCCATTTTCAGCCCTTTCATGAACTCGAGTTTCAGAGTAAATTGTACCATTCATGTTATGACTTATTCATAGAGCAATTAACCAGTAGACGGTGGTATACGGGCTATTTATATGTATACGAAACTAATTGACTCGGCTTATTTTGTTTCGCCTTAGAAGCCGTTAGCCGTTTTCGGGTTCTAAATGGTGTAAATAACTTGACTTTGTTTTATGTACGGTCAACCAAATGGAACCTTATCACAATAAGTGATCGGCGTATTTATTGCTATCTGTCATTGTCAAAGTACTACGTTGGTTGTGATAAAGTTCTACACAGTGGGCTTAGCTGACTAGACTTGCGTAGATTCTGCAATACACTAGTGAGTTGCCTTTTAAACACCAGTTTTCGTAATAGTTTCGTCTTTATCCGCTAACTAGCGACCCGCCCCGGCTTTGCACGGTATATTATGCATGTATTATACATATAAACCTTCTTCTTGATTCACTCTATCTATTAAAAAAAACCGCATCAAAAGCCGTTGCGTAGTTTTAAAGATTTAAGCATACATAGGGACATAAAGACAGAGAAAGCGACTTTTTTTAATACTATTGTAGTGACGATGATGAAGCGTTCAAATTGAAAATTCTTATTCAAATTCATTTATCCATTAAAAGTACTAAACGAAATGAACATTTATAAAAATCTTAGGGCTAGTATAAACAGTAAAATTAAATATTTATTGTATAAACAGGCAAAGGACTTTTTACATGTCCTTTTGGGTATTACCAGCGCTCACTGAAAAACCCCGCAGGAAATTTTGCAGAAATCCACTTTAAATTTTACTAGCGACCCGCGGCTTCGCACGGTATATATTATTATGCATGTATTATACATATAAACCTTTCTCTTGATTCACTCTATCTATTAAAAGAATCCGTTGCGTAGTTTTAAAGATTTAAGCATACAAAGGGATATAGGGACATAGGGACATAGGGACATAAGGACAGAGATAGCGACTTTGTTTTATACTATGTAGTGATAGTGAAGCCACCTAACAGAGTGTAGTAACTTAGTATAATAAACTCCCATTTTCGAGTAATCTTGTAAAATTAAATTTGTAAGGAAACGCTACGCCGTAACAAGTGTAGCCCGTAGCAGGTCTACGTTGCTACGAAGATGAATGCTCTCCCTCGAGTATTCTGTTAGATAGTTTCCTTACAACATATTTTACTTTATTGGAGAAGACTTATATTGGAGTTTCCAGTGCATTTCACAGAAGATTTTTTTTTATACGAGATAACATTGTTTCTGATCGACTATGAAGCTGAGATTCGATCTTGGTAGGGGTATTTTCCTTAATTTATAGACAAGAATTAAATTTTATATGCCACCAACAGGTGACCCACTTGAAAGAAAGAAAGAAGACATTTATTCATTTTGCAAGACACACAAATATAAGAGCATGTACACACAATATTACAAGAGAAACAACAAAAAAAAAAAACATGAAAATCAGATCATCATTCATCAGCGTTGTGTGTGTCTTCGCAAAAGTACTTGCTGGTTTGCCTTCTTTGTCACAACAACATACCAAACAATTATATCATTCAGTTTAGACCTCCTATAGCCTATTTATTTTAGCTAGATACTAAAATGACATTACTTGTGTTGCCTGTTTTTTGCAATTCAAAAATAGTGATGTGCCACCACTATCGAAAGTTAACGATAAATTAAATTTAGTATAGATTTTTGTGTGTATAAGCTAGTGTAATAAACTAATAAACCTTTAAATTTTCTTGGTTATGATACAATCGTATTTTTTTCTTAAAATATAACGTGACCAAACCTCTTGTATTCAGACCACAAAGATTGTCGATGGTTTCGAGTACGCCACTAAACAATAAAAGCTGGTGTCATTATTTCACAATTTGACATTTGCAATTGTCAATTTAGTATCTATGAGAAATTTAAGCTATTTTCTTTACTTTTAACGAATGCTATAACAATCGTTGATTATACTTAATTCAGTGCTATGATGAAATACTTCGCTTAGTTTGAAACTGGATCTAGAATTTAATATTTTCTGGATCAATTTATTTCCAATAAAAAAATCCCTCAAAATAATCAAGCAAGCTATTGTTAATATTTTTTTCCGTTATTCGTATTTGGTTATTTTATTTTAATGCTATGAATAACTTGAATAATTTATTTGGCTTACGTGTCTTGATTCGTGAATACAAGTAGTTAGGGCTGCTTAAGGTTCATTAGGGTCCCATTGTAACTAAGGTTTCTTCTAAAACGTAAGGGAAAACGTATAAAGAGGATGAATTACAATCTATTTTATTTACATCCATTTATGATGTTCCATGGAAAACCAAGTTTGATGAACTATTATTAGATATGGAGATAAAGTTTCAGCTCTTTTATAAATAAAACTTTTGATGAAGTTTAGTATAGTAAGTAAAAAATCTGACTCAGTGACTGACTTAAGTCAATGCCCCGTCAAACTGTTTGACCTAGAAAGCTGAGTTTTTAATGGGTTGTTTATATAACATAAGCAACCACTAAGAAAGGATTTGTATAAATCTAACTAATATTATAAATGCGAAAGTATGGATGGATGGATGGATGGATGTTTGTTTGTTACTCAATCACGCCAGAACGGCCCAACGGATCTGGATGAAATTCGGCACATAGATAGCGATAAACGAATTCTTTGCAGACGAAGTCGCTGGCAACAGCTAGTATAATATAACATAAGCAACCACTAAGAAAGGATTGGTATAAATTGATACATACATAACATAATTCAAGTCTTTATCCCTTACGGGATGGATAGAGCCTAAGGCGTATAGGTGTATTAAAACTTTACTTGTTCCATAACACAAATTAAACAGATAAAAGACAAAAGGTACAAAGACTGACAATTTTTTTTAAACACATTGTTGTGTAACTTAACCTAAACTTAACTTAAAATTTAACCCTTAAGGAGGTTTTGTGGTTATTCTGTGCAGACAAAGTCGCTAGCAACACCCATTAGCTTCTCGTGCATAGCAACAGTTTATGTAGTTGATACTAGATGGAGCTAGGTTCGCTACAACTCCTAGAGACAACAACTCCTTTACTCACAATACAATACAAATACTCTTTATTGAACACCACAAATCAGTACAAAACAATACAGTAACAAAAAACACGGTAGACGGCAGTCTCACAAAAAAAAAAAAAACTTTTTTACATTTTTGGTGCTATTTAATACAATTTATCTCGAAAAGTAAGCCAGCATAGGAAAATGGAGCCAGATAGAGGTCGATTTAACACAATTTGTACGTTACGAATCTCATAAAAATTCAATTTTCAGCGGCAGTTCATTAACTCTTTGTTTTCAATCCACGTTCATGTAAGTATTTAAATGTAGCTAGTTGAAAATAAACTTCATTCACGTGTATTGTTCGCGCTTGCAGGCGTCAAGCTCAGCCAAAGACAATATAACCACTAGACTATTCATGCGGGGGGAATCCGTACCGCCAAACATTAGCTCCGACAGAGCTAATGCAGGCTCGCCCCGCTCAAATCTTCGTTAGTTCAAATTCAGTACTACGCTAGGAACGATCTCTGGAAAATAATTAAAATAATTATACAAATAATGCCGTTCTACGCCATCAAGTGGTGTGGTAATAATAGTAAAACATCCAACTATTCCACGGATGGTGTTACATTCCACAGGTATGTACATTTTCATGCATAAATTCGAAAAACTTATTTGATAAATTAAATGTCTTCGCTATTAGCCGTCTCTGTCACTCCCAGGCTTAAATACATATAGCCATCCCGCTTTAGTGCGGCACGTACAAGTTAGTGATGTCCTACCCGCTTTTAATAATTACTATCGAGGAATCTTAAGTAACAAGCTAACAATTTGCACAATTACGCAGTAGAATAGTTAAATAAAATAATGATTAGGGTTTAGTTCAGAGTAATAATAATATTACAAGCACCTCCTTTTATTGAAGTCGGTTAAAAATAATAAGAGGTAAATGGGGAAATCACACACTATAAGGTAAAAACTAAATGTTTTATCGATAAAAGTCCAAAACCCGAATGGCAAATCACTAAATTCTTTATTGACATTGGAATGGCCTTGAGTCAGCCAATGAGAGGCTTTGTTTACCCCCCCCCCCGCACCCCGCAGTCTTCACTAAACTGGCGAAACGGTTTTAAGGAACAAGTGCGTCTTTTATCACTCCACTGGTTTACTGCTTCGTGCGCTCAGCATCCTTCTGCCCCAATTTATAACATCGTTACCAAAAAAGGAAATAAAGTAAAACAGATACGTCAGTTGCCGAGCTCCAAAAACCTACGACCTCGAAATCTCATTCTACGCCGCTGATTTCTCTCTATTGCGTTATTCAGTGTACCGATTTTTTACTCGCGTGTAAGAATGAAATTGACAATTTTTTCCACCCGATAATCGTGAGTCGCAGTTTATTTATTACTAGCTGTTGCCAGCGACTTCGTCTGCAAGGAATTCGTTTATGCACGGGAACTACGCAATTTTCCGGGATAAAAAGTAGCCTATGTGCTATTCCAGACTTTTCTCTATCTATGTGCCGAATTTCATCAGGATCCGTTGGGCCGTTCTGGCGTGATTGAGTAACAAATAACAAACAAACATCCATCCATCTATCCATCCATACTTTCGCATTTATAATATTAGTTAGATAGTTAGATTAGCTGTTGCTCGCGACTGCGTCCGCGCAGAACTAGGAACTCCTAAATATAGCCTATGACACTCACAAATAATGTGGCTTTCTATTGGTAAAAGAATTTTTTAAATCGGTTCAGTAATCCAGAGATTACTGTCTACAATGTAACAAACTTTATTCCTTTATAATATTAGTGTAGGTTAGTCTTTATTCCTAACGAGGTAGATACAACCTAAGGCATTCAAGACCTGGTGGCCTGAAAATGGGAAGAGACGAGGAACATGGTGGTCAGGAAAGCACTGTGCCTGCAAGAAAACAAAAAAGGTAGAGGACGCCTTCCTACTGCCTGGTGGACCAGCACGACCAAACTAATTAAGGTAAAACAACTGTCTGACCCGACAACCCAGGATAGATTGTTCTGACGCCGCATAATTAGGAGAGCCGACCCTACATAACGTGGGAAAGTGCAAAGAACAAGAAGGTAAGTAGGTGGAAATAGGAATCCAATTGGTTGATGGGATGTTACCACCGCCTATAACACCAGCGCGGGAAGAGAAGCAGCTTACATTCTATGTTTTATCTTTCCTCCCAGGCCAGCATGGAGCTTGTTAGATTAGTTTTATTAAGATGCCCTTGCACAAAAAAACCGTGATAGCCTAGTAGTTTGACCTGTGGCCTCCCAAGCAGAGGGCCGCGAGTTTGAATCCCGGGCTCGCACCTCTGAGTTTTCCGGAATCTATTTGCGAAATCACATTTGAAATTTAATCACAATCATAATCATTTTATTCATTGTTTACCACGAGCTTTTCAGTGAAGGCAAACATCGTGAGGGAACCGGACCAATCCCAATAAGGTTTAGTTACCCTTCTGGGTTGGAAGGTCAAATGGCAGTCGCTTCTGTAAAAACTAGTGCCTACGCCAAATCTCGAGATTAGGTTGTCAAAGCGGACCCCAAGCTCACTGAGCCGTGGCAAATGCCGTGAAAAACGCTAGGAAGATGATGAAGATGTCCTTGCATCTCTTTTCTTTCCTGTTGCAACAGTCTTTGAAGAGTGGCCGGGGTAGTAATGTCCAAGCTTTACAATCCGTCGCCTTTCGTCTCTCAAGACCACCTTTGTGTGGTGTAGGGGTGCATCCCCCGCTGCGGCCGCTGCCTTGTGTGCGCACTCTTTTGGGGAGGCCTGTTTTCAGCAGTGGACGTCTTTAGGCTGATGATAAAGATGTGAATGTTTTTCACAATGTTTTACATGTATTATTGAAGTATTAAATCTAAGCATCTCTTGGAAGCTTTTGTGACAAAAAATCTCGAGTTCGTTAAATTTCAAAACTTCTTTTGACTGATACAAGATGATATAAATTCAACCTTAAAGGTTCCATATCAAAAAGCGTGACATACTTTACCTTGCAGATTAGTTCAGCTTTACCTGGAGGTTAAGCTGAGCTCCGTTGGTTAAGTATAAAAGTTTTCTTATCATCTACTTAGTATCTCAAAAGCTGAGCTCCATTGTTGCCTTGTGACAAAAGATATTGCCTAACATACACCTGCTACTGTCATAAGAATAACCAGTTCAAGGAAAACGATTATGTTACATCAGAGATCCGATATTCGGGCGCTTATGTACCTCTTCAGTTCACAAAGGTCACCTGGACAAAAAAGTGTGTATTTACCTATGTAAACACTTACTATTTATTTTATACAAAACAAAAACAAGCCAACAGAATCGATAAACATTAAGATAATAATGTGCAAAGGCAAACTTATTACTACGATTTCACGACCGGATAGCCTAGTGGTTAGTGACTCTGACTATGAAGCTAGAGGTCCCGGGTTCGAATCCCGGTAGGGGCAGACAGTTGTATGATGAATACGAATGTTTGTGCCTGAGTCGTCGATGTTATATGTATTTAAGTATGTATTTATCTACATTATATGTATAAGTATGTTTATCCGTTGCCTAGTACCCATAGTACAAGCTTTGTTTAGTTTGGGACTGGGTCAATTGGTGTAATTTGTCCCATGATATTTATTTATTCATTTATTATTTTATCCCTTTCAAGGATCTTTTCCAGTGAACCCTTGAGTGGGTAAGAGGAGAATGAAAAATTAAAAGGTTGGAGGTATGAAAAGTGTTTAAAGTGGAGTTTGTACCTAAAATTGTAGTGATGTATAAATAAATAAATTATAGTTAATGGCTTTTTTTAATCCCGGCTACCGGGATCGTTTCAATGTTTTGAAATAGTTACTAAACTATGTATGATGTTTATGACCAGCTGTATTCCGGCCAACTTTGATTTTCCCGACACTTCAAACAATTACCGTCATATTTCAACCAATTTAGACAAAAACTTTATATATCTAAACCTGCCTTGTGATCACTCTATCTATTGGTGAAAACGACACGATAATCCGTTCAGTAGTTTTTGAGTTTATCGCAAACAGAGGCGGCGGAGCAGTTTTATAATGTGTTAGTGATAAAGATACGACACTGTTTCAAGTCCGTAATATCCTAAATTTAATAATGTAGGCAGCCACATGGTCCGTAAAGCATTACCTAACGTCTGAGCGTGGAATTCTCTCCGTTCAAACATAAATTATTCCGTCGGATAATGTTAGAATATTCGATTATTCCACACGAGCTTGGCTTAAAACAATTATGCAAACACACAAAACACTACCAGATGTCTATTGTGTTTAGATATTAATGCGGTATACGGCAAAATAAATGAGTTTTGACGACCGAATGGCCTAGCGGTTAGAGAACCTGACTATGAAGCTTGAGGTTCCGGGTTCGATCCCCGGTCGGGGCAGATATTTGTATGAAAAATACTAATGTTTGTTCTCGAGTCTTGGATGTTTAATATGTATTTAAGTATGTATTTATCTATATAAGTATGTTTATCCGTTGTCTGGTGCCCATATCACAAGCTTTGCTTAGTTTGGGACTAGGTCAATTGGTGTCAATTGTCCATAAAAAAAAAAAAAAAGGTTTGAAGCGAGAACGCGAAAGATAGGCTTAGTTTCCACGCGATCCAAGTGAAGATTAAGAACTTCACACAACTTCTAGTGTCAGTTCTTCACCGAAAAGTTCAAACATTAAATGTCATAGTGCAAGAATACATTGCCATGCGTGGTGCTAACACATTTTTTTGAAGTGTAAACTTCTTCAGCGGCGCTGAGCACTTTTTGGGATGAATAAAAAAAGTTAAACTCGCGTCAGGCGTAAGACGAAGGGAGAGTTTAAGTACCAGATATCAGATCCTCTAAGAGCTTATTTTGAAATACGAATGATCGCGTTCGATTTTGAAGTGCATTTTTGTTGAGTCGCGGAGCAAACGTACTAGGGCATCAGCACATTCAAATTGTTAGAGGATTGTCAATATAGATATAATTTTTTTTTCGTAAGCGGCCAGTACGTGTTGAGTGTCATGGAGGTTACAGCATTAACATCTAATCTAAGCTACTGTTTTCACTTCTGCCGGCACTCCCACTTTTTTCGACCAAATTGTTCAAAGAACCAACAAACTCATTGGTGCAAAAGCTCGAGTTTGAACCCTTGGTCCTCATGCATCAGAAGTAGAAACGTTGACTTGCATCGTGAGATCCCATCTAAACTAACTTGGCTACCGCGACTTATGATACGTTCAATTTTACTGCTACATTTTTCTGGTAACATTACCGGTAGTATCGCTCGATCTGTAATAAGCCGACATCAGCTGCGCCCGAAGTAATTCCAGAACAAAGTGCTAATTAGGTATTGATTTCGCTTTGGGAAGGCTCACCATGGAATGGATCGAGAGTAATAAAATATTGTCGAGAACCTATTTATCGGTTGAACATAATTTTCGAAAAATTACTTTATAATATTCAGCATTTCTCACTCGTCATTTGAGCCTCTATTACCTGCTTATAATTTTAGTATTATTAAAACTAACCTGACATAACGTCTGCCACTGCGCGATTGGGTATCAGATTTTTTTACAGACGAAATGAAATGAAACGAAAAAATGGAATGATTTTTTTCTTGGTAACATGCATTACAAGTCGATAAAGCTTATTCTATTTATTCTGCGAGTGGACCACAGGGGTAGCCAAAGACTACTTTGTTCTACTTGCTACGATTATGATACACCTCTTTCGCCTTATCCACATTCATCAATCTCTTCATAAATCCTCGTCGGTTTCGTGTATTCCTTACTCCTTTTTCAAAACAAAAAAAAAATTACAATTAATAAATTTACAATATCAATTATTACATACGTAATTATTATGTGTATTAAACAGAAGTGTAAAAGTAAACGTTACTAAGTTTTTGTCCGAGTTGTGTCTATGTCTAGGCAATTTTCCAAAAGAAAAAATCGTTTAGACCTATGCGGGCTGTTTAATTTTAGAATTTAAAATAATCCTCAACATTTCATGGCAACCTTTAGAATCCCTATAACGTGAATAATACGAAATGATACTTTGTAAGGTTTTAATTAAGATTTTGATTGACTTGTATTGTAATTAAGGGAGGTAATTAACAGGCCTATTGCTCTTTAACCATGTTCTTTAGAAGTCTAAGAAATTATAGACTAGGAGCTTTGTTACATGGATATTATATAACATGATTATTAATTAATTTCACTGTCAATATCTTGATTCCCCTTTGATGCCAAAATGAGCCACGTCTATATAACATGATTCCTAAGATTTTTACTTACATAAATAAATAAAATAAAATAAAATAAATAAATAAATAAATATCTTGGGAAAATTGACCTAGTCCCCAACTGAGCAAAGCTTGTGATATGGGCAAACAAAACAGTATGAAAAATACAGCAAACAGTATAAAAAGCAAAGTAAAAGCTACAAACCTCCACAAACCCACAAAAACAGAAAAAGCGTTAAAGATATAAAACGAAACTTTATTTATTTATATCAGCGGAGCGTTTTTTAAATTATTAAAATGGGAAGCAGTTTGCGCTGCACTCGAGACAGTGCCTGCTACATATTAATGAGCTGCATGCAATTTAGATTATTTGCAACAGTTTGATGCTTTTCTAGAGTTCCGCATAACTTTTAGAAATAAACAGCATGAGCTAGATACCGTCAAATGGGGAATGGTCATGATTGTGATCTGTGAGTGCGATATTAAATGTTTATTTATGTGAAAAAACGCTATAACAATTTTGTAACTTGTGTCTAAGGTTCCTAATGGACTTTATATCATAAAATATTATACAAATTTACTATTGCCTATGTTGGCGCTGTAAATAATTTTATATTTTTGATTTTTGTCCATTGTCCTGTTCCTTATTTAAAGTTGCTTTTTTTACATGCTTTTTTAATTCATCTGTCTATTTGTCTATCTGTCTCATTATAACTCTTACGTCAGCTGCATGATTTTTACTTCGCTCCCAATTTCTTTCCTTTGCTATCGAATCCTCAACAGCCTAATTTTTATTTATCAAAAATCACGGCTTTTAAACTGAATTTGGAGTTATCAGAAACGAGTAAAGGGGGTAATAGTAATAAGAGAAAACATCTAGGGATGTCACCAAAGGATAGGTACGTATGTAAGGTTTAAAATGCATAATGGATGAAAATTTATGTAAAGGTTCAAAATATAATAATGCAATTTTCTCAGAAAATTTTGACTTAACAGAATAGTTACTAAATTTCCTAAACCATTCCATAGATTACGCTATCAAAAAAGTTCGTCTAGCTAGCTAATAGTATCGCCAAAAATTCCATTATGCATATTAAACAATTTTATTTTTGTATCATCAGTAGTACCTATATTGTGACCCATTATACATTTTAAACCTTATGTAATTTTAACCCGTACCCGTCTTGCTCGCGTCTTTGGACTCGAGCATTGTCTTAAATAGGTAATTAAAATTATGTACGGAACTCTCAATATTGAGCACAACTCTTGCTTGACAGTTTTCGAAAACAACTTTTGGACTTTGTCTGGTAACCATTCGCAGCAAACGTCTAGATTATATCCCAGACAAAAGCAATGTAAAGGAGTTTGCCCATGAATATTCTATATTCTTCAGTACAAAATCACGTACATTTTTCACTTACCGCACATGTTTTAGGTTTCGTTGGTCTACATTTTGAAACTTTCACACGTTTGTTCCCATACGAAATGATCTGACAATGTTACTGAATGTGAAAGTTCTTTTAGTGAATGATAAAAAAATTACGTGACCCTAGAGTAGCACGGATTTGTTGGTGTGATTTTTTTTTATACATTGCTATTCATTGCGTTATATTGTCGATTTGTAATATAGTAGAATTACGAGATCATACACTGATAAACATAGTTTAAATTTTAATAAAATAAAATAAAGTCCAAATACTACCATCGTAATGTTAGAAACTTGGATTTGTGATAACAAACGTTAAAACCCAAACGTGGCATTCGAAGCTGTGAATCCATTGCCGAACCACGGATATTCATGAAAAGCAGACCCACCATATTGGGTACATCTGGGAACATTGTTAAATACAATATAATTATAGAACAAGATATAACATTAATTTATTTAATCTCAGATGTTTGTACGAACTTAAATTTATTCTTTAAATACTTAAATATAGTATTATCTATACCTAATTAAAGCACACAACCATACCACCACAACAATTTCACACGCACCGGAATTTGAATCTCTAGTTTCATAAACCTAAGGCTAAGGCTAAGCACTAGGCTATTCGGCCATTAAAACATTACGCTCAGTACGCATAGTGTCTGTATGCTTAGTGTAGGTTTTCGGTCACAAAATACGTCTCGAACGTGTTTGCGTTAAAATGTCAAATACTATGAGAACAATTTGTTGCCGTTTTGATCCGCAAGTGGCGCTGCCAATTATTCCATAGTAATTTAGGCGTTTACGTGAACGCGTTCGAGACGTTTTTATATGCGAAAACTTACACTAGAGGCTCTGAACAAGGCATAGCTTCCCTCATTTAAAAGTCTTTCAACTACTTCCAAGCATTGTATAGGCCCTAAATGTTAGATAAAAAAGTCACGAGGAAGCGTATCACAAAGCGGACGCCTACAGATATTTACGTTATTACGTCGATAGCAAGGGTAGAGTCATACATTTTGTAGCGGCTGCCGGCACTAGGGTGACAAAGAGGTGAACTATAGTGGGACTAGATGTTTCGCTCGCGTTTAGACATTCTTTTAACACATTCTTTTTTCAGAGGCAAAAAAAGTGAAAGAATGAAAACTGGCCAAGTGCGACGGACACGCATACGAAAAGCTGCTATTTCTAAAAACACTTTTCATTTTTATTAGGTACTTATTAATTGGTAGAGTTATACATTTTGTAGCGGCTGCCGGCACTAGGGTGACAAACGGGTAAACTATAGTGGGACTAGCTGTTTTGCTCGTGTTTAGAACCTCTTTAACGCATTCTGAAAAAAGCGAAGGAATGAAAACTGGCCAAGTGCGATGGACAGACATACGAATAGTTTCACGCTGCGATTTCTTTGCGACGCACTTTATATTTATCTAACTAATATTATAAATGCGAAAGTATGGATGGATGGATGGATGGATGGATGGATGTTTGTTTGTTTGTTACTCAATCACGCCAAAACGGCTCAACGGATCTGGATGAAATTCAGCACATAGATAGAGAAAAGTCTGGAATAGCACATAGGCTACTTTTTATCCCGGAAAATTGCGTAGTTCCCGCGGGATAGCGATAAACGAATTCTTTGCAGACGAAGTCGCTGGCAACAGCTAGTTATACTATAAATTGTTGTTACAGCGGCAAAACTATATCATCTGATGAATTTTTTAGTAGCTAAATTTTTTCATCGTACTAGTCGACAAAAAGTAAGTAGTTTGCATTAACACCACTTTGATGGATGCCTCCACTGTGCGGTTTATGCGTTGTATCTTACCGACGTGCCAGTTATGGAATAGACTGGTGGATGAGGTTTGACCCACTTGCTACAACGTAGCAATGCATGCATTCCCGATGGTTGGTGGACTGCACGTGTCCATGGGCGGCAGTGATCACTTAACATCAAATGAAGCACGTGCCTCTTTGACGACTTGGACATTAAAAAAAATAATGAAAAAGGTATCAGACGTGAGCTCGGCTGACTTGATTATTTTGTACTAGCTTCTGCTCGCGACTTCGTCCACGTAGAATTTGGTTGAAGAACTGATCTTTGTAGTTATATTCTGCAAAAATTATTACGTTGCAACTCTACGCAGCTACGACTTTTGACATGTTTATCGCTATCCCGCGGGAACTATGCAATTTTCGGGGATGAAAAGTAGCCTATGTGTTATTTCAGATTTTTCTCTATCTACGTGCCGAATTTCATCCAGATTCGTTGGGCCGTTCTGGCGTGATTGAGTAACAAACAAACATCCATCCATTCATACTTTCGCATTTATAATACTAGCTGTTGCCAGCGACTTCGTCTGCAAAGAATTCGTTTATCGCTATCCCGCGGGAACTACGCAATTTTCGGGGATGAAAAGTAGCCTATGTGCTATTCCAGACTTTTCTCTATCTACGTGTCGAATTTCATCCAGATTCGTTGGGCCGTTCTGGCGTGATTGAGTAACAAACAAACATCATCCCTACTTTCGCATTTATAATATTAGTTAGATGAACTAGTTGTAACTGTGAGTACCCTGGTCACCCTTCTCACTATTGTACGTCTGTCGGCCTTTATCTAATGCTCGGCCGAATGTGCAGCCCTCGGCTTAGACGATATCTGCCTGTCGCTCAGCGTTTACACAAACTTTAGGGAAACGTGCGCATAAATAAAAAAGGGCCAAGTCTGGCTGAAAAGTTTTACTAAACTCCGCTTTTGTGGCAGTTAGTTACAACTGACACTTTTTTACGAATACAGTGATGAATTTTATAAAAAGAAATCTGTCAAGTGTCACTCGAACACTTAGGTAGCGGCTTCACTGGAAATGCGATGGCGATGCAACAGCGATGCGACGCCAAGCATATTATTAGTATCCGCATTAACAGCTAAAGCGAACTTAAGCAAATTGCCAAAATATCGCGAACATGCAATTGCGTTAGTATATTACAATATAATACAAATAATCTTAATTGTACAACACAAATCACTACAAAAACATTTCAGAAAGAAAGAACAAGGTAGACAATACACAGTCAAAATTTTGACACCTAGTGCTTAATCCACGTGGACGCCTACATAGATGCAACGATGTTTTGTTATAGTCGCATCGCTGTCGCGTCGCCGTCTCGTTGCCGCGTTGCCGGTGCGTTACTGTTAGGTATTTTATGATCGCGTGTTTGAAACTTTTTTTATGGTTACAGAAAACCATAGCTTACTAGTATACTTCATAACATAATATTGCTTTTAACTTGATACATGCACGCGTGACTTCAAAAAAGTGTCTAGACAGATAAATGAAAATAACAGACACAAATACAGACAATTGGACAACTAATTGATCATGTAAGTGTATCTTTCTCCATTTGTGGTACAGTCATCTTAAATTACTGAAGTTTAAATGTGTTCAAAACATATTAGTTCCCGAACTTGGTTAGACACACTGCCCCTTCTACAGTCTAGCTGTCGTGTCGCCTTGCGTTAACGAAAATTCAGTGAAATATCGTATTCACACAATGTTATTGAACGGAAACCAAGCAAGTAACTGTATGGACTATGGAGATATTGAACGAACTAGCGCGACGTGCGAGCGAAGCGACTCCTTATAAGTTTAGATAAAAATCCTTTCATATCCACAGCTGCTGTTTATTCTCCTGGCATTTTTTTAACTGATTCTCGTGAAATTTTATGAGTAAGATCAAAAGTGTTCAAAAACCTTTTCAAAATGGCGGAGGCATTTCGAAGAATGTTCAAAAATGGTGTGACAATTTTATACGAGTATATACCTTTTTTGCTTCCTGAAAACAAAGTAAATCTGATTTATTTATATATTTATAGGAACATAACCGTCCAGTCCTACATGGCTCATAAACCAATCACAAAGAGCAGATCAAGCATTTGCAGATTACAAACTAAATGCAGATAATGCAGATGCAGATAATGATGATGCTAGATGCAGATGATGTTGATTTTCTGATTTTTTGATGTTTTTTTACAAATTTAAACAGGATTGGTAGCTTAATGACGAAATTATGGTATTCTACCTCTCCAAATTTCTTACTTTACTAAAAAAGCAAACACAAACAGAACTCTTGCAATGCAAGTAATTTAATACCAGCGTTTCATTCTGCAACAATAATTGATATTGGAATATTTAGCATTCAATAAAACTTTTCTGTTTCGCTCAGAACAAAATGCAGTTGCAATATTGTGCAATATCGATGCGGGTTGAGTTCCAGGAACTTCATTGTAATTTAAATACCGGTGTTATTTTGTTACGACTTTTCCGAGAAATCTAAAAAAAAAACATCGCCAATTTCATCAATCAATGTCGAGTAAAAATAGTATAAAACATGTCGGCCATCGTACAGTAAAATCTAAGCTTACCTAAATAAAATAACTAAGTAACCGTTTCTACCCAAGGTGCACCGGACAAAACGCTGGATCATTTTTTACCAAACACAGACACACACACACATATCAAATACATCGACGTCTGAACTTATAAGACCCCTTTTTATGTCGGGGCTTAAAGCGGGCACTTTTGATTTGTTTCATTTTAGGAAATTATTCATTAAAAAGAAATACTTCGATTGACTTTCTCCTATAGGTATTTTTAACAAAAGCTACAAACAATAAGATAAAAAAAAATATCTAGTCTGGCCACCTCTAGCTGAAATAACTCTTGACATTTTTCGTCGCATAAAAAGTTTTAGGTGCCTCTTTTTGAAAAAGATGTGGCCTCAATACATGCATTAGATAATTTTTAAGAGCGTGCATCCCTACTGAGCTGGCAACGTCGCATTTTTGGTGATTTTTTGCGATTATTTCACAGAAAATGAATGAAAGTTTCAAATGTCCGTCTGTACTGCACTTCGTTTTGAGTGTATTTATATGTCTAATGCAATGATTAATCGTGATGGACTTTTATTTTCTTATTAAATGGATAAAATACTATATCTTGTTTAATAAGAAAATAAAAGTCCATCACGATCAATTATTGCATTAGACACATTAATACACTAAAAACGAAGTGCACTACAGACGAACATTTGAAACTTTCATTCATTTTCTGTGAAATAATCGCAAAAATCACCAAAAACGCAACGTTGCCAGCTCAGTAGGGATGCACGCTCTTAAGGAGACTAGGTCAAATTTTGAGTATTTTATTATAGTGTCCCCCAGGGTTTGATTATCGACCAAATAATTGTTTCATTTCGTTTGATGACGATAATCTCTGCATTACTAAATGCTCAGCGTTTTGTTTCGGTCCGCTCGTTGGTTGCAGCCTCCCACAATTTTCTAGCTACTGAGCAGAAACTTATGGACTAGTGGTGTACGGGATACCGCACAATAGGTCATAAGTGTGAAGTCAATGATTCATAATCTAGGTCATTTGGTAATAATATTGTAGTTATTTACCCACACATGTATAACATCGGCACGCCTGTCTAAGCATATTTTTATTGTTAATCGTGAATAAAGTCAGTGTTAGAACAACTATCGTTGGGTTTGTTTCGTACATTAACTTTCCCTTACAAGTTATCTCGCACTCATCTAATAAGGTGTATTACCATACATTTTTTTTGGTCCTTCGAGCCGGATTGATACCAGTGCTGTGGAACACATCTCTCATCGGCGTTTGGGAGCAGCAGTGATCTACAACCTCAATCCAGTGGAATTCCATCGACATTTGGAATTTAATAACAACACTTAAGCAACGTTTCATCAAGTGTGTGACAAAACCACATTTAAACTACCATGGAGAATCTACTTCAGTGTCAACACAACATTGTTGAAGCTATCCAGAAGTTAGAACGAAACTTCAACAAGGATACTGCGAGTCGGAAGACGCGTAAGTACTTGGATGAACGCCTCGATGCCCTTGACAAGTTATGGGCCGAGTTCCAAGTTAACAACCACAAGATGTCGCAATATAAACACGATGCTGACACCGAACCTTACTTCGATGACGACCAGTTTACGCAAGCAAGACAATATTTTGACTCTGTGCGTACAAAGATATCGTCCTTTCCTCCCGCAACGGAAACTACGGCACCACCACCACCAGTTCCGGCAGAGCTGCCTAAGTTCGTGCAAGCAGAACCAACTACATTCGCAGCTCCGCCTAAGCAACAACCGAGATTCACGCTACCGCCGACGCCGACTGTGACAGCAACGTTACCTTTACATCAAGGTGAACCCGCCGAGCTGTTAACGCAGCAACGAACCAATTTTAGGGCTTTCCATCGACAAGTGAATAATCTAAAGGTCGACACTATACGAGACAAGTGGGAATTGGAGGACGAGCTACGTAACATTCAAACACGTTGGAATGCAATCGACGCCTTGCATTTACAAATAGATAACATACTACAAGGTTCGAATACTCAGTACGATGAGGAATTTTATGCCTATGAAGACTCTTACAAAGGCATTAAGAAAGCTCTAAATCTCAAACTTGCATCTACTGTTCACCTTCAACAGTCGACACCTCAGATTGAAATACCTACATTTACTGGTAAATATACACAATGGCCAACCTTCTATGATCTGTATGCAGAGAGTATACATAACAACAATATTCTGACTAACACTCAGAAGATGCAACACTTAAAGGGGAAACTGCGAGGAGATGCTGAGCGACTTATACAACATCTTCACATTTCTGCAGACAATTATGAGACAGCGTGGGAGCTGCTAACGCACAGATACAACAATCCTCAAATGTTATTCACCAAACAGATTGAGATTTTCATTAATCAACCTGCAGTGCATAAGCAATCGGCCTACGAAATTAGACGTCTCTACGATACATCCATGGAGTGCATTCATGCCATACAAAACTTAGGTATAGATACACATACCTGGGACCCTATACTTGTACATCTCATTGCAAAGAAGCTGGATGTTGAAACATACAGTGACTATAAAGAAGCGCGAAAATCACCACGTGACTTGCCGTCGCTCTCCGAACTTATGGACTTCCTTGAGAGCAAATTCACTGCCCTCGAGCCCTTAGTCGCAAGAGAAAGGGAGACGGCAACGTCATCTAACAAGCCCTATCAACATAAGCCGGCTTATAACAAGTCGTATAAACTTCACTCCCAACAACCTACAGCTGCTCATCGCTATGGAAAATTCCAAGGAAGAGAATATCAAGCTATTGCAACATGCTCGTCGAATTGTCCTATTTGCAACAGCAACCACTACATATACAAATGCAGCAACTTCAGAAAAATGACACCGGACGAGCGGTTAATGACTATAATAAAACTTAACTTTTGTCATAATTGTCTGTACACACACACAGATAATCAGTGTACATCGACAAAAAGGTGCAGAGTTTGTCAAAACAATCATAACACTCTACTTCATGGAGCTTATGCAAATGTGAACCTTATGCAAAACTCACAGAACAAATCGACCGAGGCCGCTACGTCGTCACTTATGCCTACAGCTCCAATTACGCAGAAACCTCCGATTACACTACAGCCAAATAATAAACAGCATAGCGTGAATCACGTGGCCACAGATGATGAAGAGATCTTACTGACGACCTTATCAATCAAAGTCAAGGCTGCTGATGACACTTACGTGACCTTGCGAGCCCTTCTAGACCAAGGCTCTCAGATATCACTTATATCCGAAAACGCTGCTCAGATTCTGGGCTTGCCTCGACAGCGGTATCATGCCTCGGTATCTGGCATCGGAAATGGATCAAAACATGGCAAAGGAGTCGTCACGCTCGCTTGTCAATCGATCTACCAGGATTATGAATTCACAACACAAGCGTTGGTCATTAAGCACGTCATCAATAACCTGCCTAACGTTTCGTTCAGCAAACAGTCATGGCCACATCTGCAACACATACAACTGGCGGATCCGGAGTACAACGTTTCCAAACCCATCGATCTGCTTTTAGATGCAAGTGTATACTCAGATATCATCATGAGTGGTTTAACAAAGGGTCCGAACATGGCACCTATCGCCCAACAAACAAGATTGGGTTGGATACTCTCAGGAAACGTGAAAACATTTAAATGTCACGTTGTAATTAACAATTTGTCAGACATAACACAATACTGGGAACTGGAAGATATCAGCAACTCAACTACTGAACTATCACAGGATGAACAGTACTGTGAACGATATTACCAGTCTACAACGTCACGCTTGCCAACAGGAAGATACGAGGTTGCTATACCAATGAAACCTGGATTCGAGAAAGATTTAGGTCAATCAAAATCAAAAGCGGTAGCACAATTTCATAACTTAGAAAAGAAGATGTCAAAAAACGAAGAATTCGCCGAAAGTTATAAACAATTCTTACGAGAATACGAAGAACAACGTCACATGACTCCAGTTACACAACACAACGAACCATCGTGCTATCTCCCTCACCACGGTGTGTTGAAAATTGATTCTACTACAACCAAACTGCGAACGGTTTTTAATGCATCAGCGAAAACATCATCTGGCCACAGTCTCAACGATTTAATGGAGCGTGGTCCTAATCTACAAAAAGATCTGCAGCATCTCATCTTAGTATGGCGTCAACACAGATACGTCATAACCGCTGATATAGAGAAGATGTTTCGCCAGATAATGATTCAAGAATCAGACCAGCACTTACAACGCATTGTATGGAGAAGCACGCCCGCGGAGCCTTTGAAGGAGTACCAGCTCGCTACTATTACATATGGGACTAAAGCAGCCCCCTACCTAGCAATGCGTACTTTGAAACAGTTAGCTACGGATGACGCGAACAAATTTCCTTTGGCGGCTGCCGCACTGACGTCATCATTTTACATGGATGACCTACTGGAAGGCTGTGACACAATATCTCAAGCTAAGCAGCTGCAACAAGAGTTAATTGACATACTAAAAGGAGCCGGAATGAATATTCGAAAATGGTCCAGTAACACAGGTGCACTCCTTGAAGACTTACCAGCAGCCCAACTAGACACACCTCTCGACTTTAAAGACTCAGAGAACAGGAAGACATTGGGTCTACGTTGGAATCCCATTTCAGATACATTTACTTTCAAAAACATGTTCCAAGATGAGACAAGCAACGCTACGATTACTAAGCGACGACTACTATCACTCATCTCTAAAGTTTTCGACCCGTTGGGATGGCTGTCGCCACTCACTGTACGAGCAAAGCTTTTATTCCAACGGACGTGGGCTGAACAGTCAGCTGATTGGGATACCTGTTTAAATGAAAACCTTCACAAGGAATGGATACAACTGAGGCGTGATTTACAAGATATAGAAAAGTTCAATATTCCGAGATACTTGGGAGATAAACAACATTATTCACTTCATGGGTTCTGCGACGCATCTGAAAAATTATACGCTTGCGCTATTTACGTTATCACACGCAATTCTAAAGGCGACTTCACATCGACACTAGTGGTTGCAAAAACAAAATTAGCACCATTGAAGAACAAGCTGACGTTACCAAAACTTGAACTATGTGGCGCACTTCTTCTATCGCAACTCATGAAGAAAGTCTTAGAAACTCTACCAGGAGACATTCAGATTTATGCTTGGACCGATTCTATGGTAGTGCTTGGCTGGCTTCATGGAGACGTTAATAGATGGAAACAGTTTGTAGCCAACAGAGTACAAACAATACTCAACGTTATCCCGTCCTCATCATGGCACCACGTGCGATCTGAGGAAAACGCAGCAGATTGCGCCACGAGAGGGTTGACATCGCTACAATTGTCAGAACATCCTTTGTGGTGGCATGGCCCGCAGTGGTTATCTACATTTGATCCGAACATGATCAAACATAACACATATCAACCAACGGTATTAGAAGCAAAGAAGACCAATGTGAATGCGGCCTTATCTCACACAAATGATTTAGTTACTCGATTATTACACGAATGCAGCTCGACACGGCGCATAACAACAACAATCGGATGGCTATCACGTTTCATACATTGGTTGCGCAATAAACAATTACCGCAGGAAAGATACCTATCCACATCGGAATTGCAACGGGCGCATAACTTAATTATAAAATCTGTTCAATTAACAGAATTCAAAGAGGACATCGACCAGCTACAAAATCACGGGAAGTTGAAAAATGCCAGCAAACTCTTAAATCTCAACCCCTACATAGATGCTAGCGATGGATTACTCAAGGTCGGCGGGAGATTAAATAATTCCCGGCTGAATCAAGCAGCTAAGCATCCTATAATCATGTCAAGTCATAGCAAATTAACGGAGCTAATCATTCAACAAGCTCATTCCGCCACGCTACACGGTGGCCCAAGCTTAACTTTATCATTCATCCGAGAAAAATACTGGATACTTAGCGGACTTCGTACAGTCAAGAGGGAGCTGCGTAAATGCGTGACGTGCCGGCGATTTCAAGAAGAGAAGAGAACACAGATTATGGCAGACCTACCAGAGCCTCGCGTTACCCCTTCGCGACCCTTCACTCATACTGGAGTCGATTTCACCGGACATTTTGACATTAAAGCAAACAAGGGTCGCGGAGTGCGTACAAACAAAGGATACGTTGCAGTCTTCGTCTGTATGTCGACTAAGGCCGTTCATCTCGAGCTAGTGTCGGATCTCAGCACACCTGGGTTTCTTGCTGCATTTCGACGGTTTTGCGCTAGAAGATCTGTACCTCAACACATGTACAGTGACCAGGGAAGGAACTTTATCGGAGCAAGCAAAGAATTTAAAAAAGAATACAAAGAGATTCTTCAAGCGATCGATTTGAAATTACTTACCAATATAAACGAGTACGAAATTCAATGGCATTTTAACGTGCCAGCATTTCCTGAAGAGGCTGCGGTCAAGAGTCTGAAGCACCACCTACGAAGAGTGATAGGTGAACAGAAACTCACCTACGAAGAGTTCATCACGCTTCTCCATCAGATCGAGGCCTGCCTTAACTCTCGACCGCTACTGGCGTTGAGCGAGGACCCGGACAATGAATACCTATCACCAGGACATTTCCTAGTTGGAGGATCACTACTATCAAGACCACAGACAGATCCCCAACATATGAATTTGAACACCAGGTGGCAGATGATTCAGGCTATAAACAAACAGTTCTGGAAAAAGTGGTCGTCAGACTACTTGCAACAGCTTCAGGTCCGCACAAAGTGGCAAACGCCCACAAAAAACATTGAGGTCAACGACATCGTTTTAATCAAAGACGAAAACTTGGCTCCTGGGAAATGGGCGATGGGTAGAGTGTTAGATGTGCATCCTGGAAAGGACGGTTATGTCCGTGTGGTGTCCTTGAAGACCAAGAACGGAATTATGAAGAGACCAATTTTGAAGCTATCCGTTCTACCTGTGAAAGAGAAAAGCACACCACAACCAACATGTGACGCGCAATCATCGACATGTGATAACAGCACTCTGATAGATACGCAACCACATCAACCACGATCAAGGCGTAACATGAAGAGGCATTTAGGATCAGTTCTTACAACAGCTATGACAATGTTCATCTTTCTGTTCACTCCTGCACAGTGCTCATACAATATATCAACATTCAACGCCAGCCAAAACATTTATTTCGATAAGATGTACGACATGAACCTTATTCGAGATGAATGGAACTTAATTGTTTACTACAATATGAGTACCTATTGGTCAGCATTACGAGGCGTGCAGAATTACGTCAGTCACTTGGAAGAGTACCTACACACAACGGCGCTTCCAACACAATACAAGAGTATCATATATCAAATGCAACATGAATTATCGGAAATTGACCACTATAACCGAATACTTAAAAGTAAATCCAGTAAAAGGCAAAAAAGAGGCTTGGTCGACGGTGTGGGTTACCTAGCAAACTCACTATTTGGTGTCCTGGATGAACGTTTTGCAAAAAGGTATGAAAAGGACATTGAAAAAATATCGATGAATGAAAACCATCTCCAAAAACTCTTGAAAAATCAGACAAGTGTCATTGAGGCTCAATACAATATCTTGCAAAGACACGAAGCTATTATGAACAAACAGTTTGGATTGGTACAAACGTATCTAAGGAATGTAACGCAAGGTTTTAACCAAATACAAGCAGTAACAAACAGCGAGTTACACATTTTATCATCATCCATGTCAGCTATAATCATCATCTCCAGCATTCGAAACATGCAAGAAAATATTATAAATACTGTGACAGACCTCGCACGAGGTCATATGGACGCACATTTACTACCACCAGAACAATTATCAGAACAGATAAACATCATATACAGTCACATACCTAACGACTTGACTCTGCCTGCTGATAAACAAGACTTCAAGGAGTTGTACAAGTTGCTGAAAATTAGTGGTGAAATTGGCTCATCCTACATGATAATTGAAATAAAAATTCCACTTGTGAACAAGGAAACTTTCGAGTTAGACAAAGTTATAAGTCTTCCTCAGCAGTCTTACATCGTTGAGTTCATTGCACCGTACATCGCATTCAATCTGCAAAAGGACTTGTTGCTGCCCTTGACAGAAACTGATGTTCAAGGTTGTGTCCATACACGATCAAACAAATTACTGTGTTCTATAAATAAACCCATCTACGAATTGCAAATATCACAATCAATTTGTAACTTGAGCATCCATGATAAGACATTCTGCAGCGCAAGGAATGCTCCGTGTCACGAGCGATGGATTAAATTACATCACACTAACAGGTGGCTATTCTCTTGTTGTGGGAATTGCGACGTGCGCATATTTTGTACCGACGGTGGAATGAACATGAAATCGCTGATCGGGAACGGCCTACTAGAAATTGGGCAAGGCTGCACTATAAAGGGTGAAATTTTCTCCATACTTGGACATAATGATTACTTCAGCCACGTCGAAGTTCAAGGAAGCAATCAACTATTATCTGAGACATCTGTCCTAAACTCCATCTTGAATGCAACTGAATTCAAACCATTTACTATAGAAGATCACGAAAATGAGTGGCGCCAAATGAAGACACAAATATCAAACCTTAAAGAACAAGAAAACGAACCACTCTCCGTACACGACGTACATCAATATTCAGTTCTATACTTAACACTGGGACTGATGATTACTGGAGGATGCTCCTACGTTATCATGCGATGGCGCAAAAACAAGGGCACCCTTAACATGGCATCTGCGAGTACCGCCGCGATCTCAATCCCGATGGTGGCGATGGCAACGGCGACCGATGACCAGCAGACGGCTGCCGCTCCAAGAATCCGACCGCGATCTGTGCGACTGGATATCCCTGCTACAAGTGCATTGTAGTATTTAATTTTAAGTACCAACATAATATTCTCCTATTATACTTTTAGTTATTTCTATTTACACATTTTTCATTGTATACTTATTTTATTAATCATGTTTCTTGTTTTCCTTTTGGTCTGGCAAGATGTACGGGATACCGCACAATAGGTCATAAGTGTGAAGTCAATGATTCATAATCTAGGTCATTTGGTAATAATATTGTAGTTATTTACCCACACATGTATAACATCGGCACGCCTGTCTAAGCATATTTTTATTGTTAATCGTGAATAAAGTCAGTGTTAGAACAACTATCGTTGGGTTTGTTTCGTACATTAACTTTCCCTTACAAGTTATCTCGCACTCATCTAATAAGGTGTATTACCATACAAGTGGATTTAATAACCCCTAGCAAATGGGGGAGGGTTTTGCTTAATAAAACGTTGCGGTATTTGCTTGCACGCCGCTTTTATTCACTCATATCTGGCTCTTTTTCTAACTGCGGTGACCATTCGTATGATCGAAGGCAAGAGGGAATAAAATTATGTATTAGAAAATATCAGCTTTCTTTTTAAAATATGAAAATCTAACTAATATTATAAATGCGAAAGTATGGATGAATGGATGGATGTTTGTTTGTTACTCAATCACGTCAGAACGGCCCAACGGATCTGGATGAAATTCGGCACGTAGATAGAGAAAAGTCTGGAATAGCACATAGGCTACTTTTTATTTCGGAAAATTGCGTAGTTCCCGCGGGATAGTGATAAACGAATTCTTTGCAGACGAAGTCGCTTGCAACAGCTAGTAATATTATAAAAAATGACAAAAAGTATAATTGTAATATCGGTCAACAAATACCTACGGAAAATTTTAAGTTTTAAACTAGTAATTAGTCAGCGATTAGGAAGAGAGATCCGATATAACACGTGACGTCATGACATGTAAACTCCATTTTAAAATTCCGTTATTCTAGTAAGAGATGGAGACAAATCTTTAACAGGTTATATCTCGGTTGCTTGTATAGTTACCTATTTAAAAAATATTTTTTGTATATTTTTGAAGTGATAAAAAAGGTATTCCGAGACTCTTCGTGTCCCACACCGACTTGTACTTGGCCGGTATTTTAATTTTAAAATCAGTTTTCCCGCATAATTTATTATTTGCACGCATTTCATAAAGAATCCAATTCGCTTTCGCCGCGGGCCACTGAAAACGGCTATGCACATTACGCCATAAAACAATTGCCGGTCTGGTGCATTGTTGCATAAATAATGTTTTGTTCGCGTCGAGTAATTAAAATTTTTGGGAACGAAAACTGACCCTGGCGCGGTAATGCATAATTGAGTCCGGTGAGCGATAATTTGGAATGGATGAGGCAATACTTTGCAGACACAAAGGGTAATGAGACTCAGAGATATTAATGGGTCATTAAGTTATGGTCTCGTGATTGCCAACGCAGGCAGGGCGAGGGAAGTTTTACAATAAATAAAATACTTTTTTAAAAATTATCTGGTATCGCTGGGGGGACAGTGTCCAGGCGGCTTTGCGACGTCTTCAAGTCGACGACTGGCAAGCTGCGCACGATCGGGACAGATGGCGTGCTCTCGTTTCGGAGGCCAAGACCCTTGAGTCCCTGAGCCAATTTAGTTAGTTTAAAAATTATGAAATTGGGTGGTAACTGATGGTCATATTAATTTGTTTAGCAAAAAATTATATTTAATCCTAGATTTAAGACTCACCATTTTTTTCAAAGAACTTGTCTTATTCAGCAAAGAAACTGCAATGTACACAAATTGCTTCTATAACCCTTACGGAGTAGACAGAGCCTAAGGTACCTAACAAGATCCAAAGACCATGTTTAGCAAGTGGGCAAAAAGGTGGAAAGAATCAAAATGATTTCTAACATTTTTGCCCATTCCCTCAACTTCAAAGGAACTGGGGCCTTACCATGGTCTCATTGCGCGTCTTTTCCGATTCAGTTTCAGGTTGGCTCGCTGTCAGATCCAGACTAAAAATGACAGCTATAACCTGAACTGAGTTGGAATTGAATTCGAAATAATATAAACGGGATATGAACCGCGATTACCTTTATCAACGCAACCTAACCGAACGGTTAACTGAACTTAAAAGTGAATCATTGAAAACTCTTATTAGAATTGAATTGTATTTAGGCGTCATGGTAAGGACCCTGTAATCATCGTTTTTTTTTTTTTTTTTTTCTTTTCATGTGAATAGGAAGGCAAACGAGCAAGTAGGTCACCTGATGGTAAGCGATCACCACTGCCCATAGACACCCACAATCCCGGAGGGATTGCAGATGCGTTGCCAACCTACAGGACTTAGATGAAATGCCTCTTGTGCCCGTAATTTCCCCGGCTGTCTTACTCTCCACACCGGAACACAGCAGTGCAAGCACTGCTGCTTAGCGGCAGGATTAGCAAGTAAGATGGTGGTAGCGATCCGGACGGACCTTGCACAAGGCCCTACCACCCGCAAAATTGTCGCAAAATTGACAGCCATCAGTGGACATTTTAATCGCCTCAAGTTCAGAAACTGGTGCCAACATTACGCTATCAGCGCGGAAGCGACGGTCATTATGACCACTTTTATCTTTGCCCTCCCATCCAGTGTTAGCAGAGCAGAGCTGGGCCTTACCATGACGTCTAAAACGATCCGGTTCCGATTCAGTTTAGGTTCGCTCGCTGTCAGATCCATACTAAAAATGACAGCTAAAACCTGAACTGAGTCGCAATTGAATCGCGTTAAGACATCATGGTAACCGCCCTGCTCGTATTAATTTCATTCCTACAAACTCACAAACACGCGGAACACGCTTTCAACCAAAGGTTTTCCACTGTTTAATGCCTATTATTTATTTTGACAGTCATCTTCCATCCACTGCTTACCGTCGAGGATGAAATAATAATAAATAAATAAATAAAATAAATATCTTGGTACAATTGACACAAATTGACCTAGTCCCAAACTAAGCAAAGCTTGTAATATCGGCACTAGACAACGGATAAACATACTTATATAGATAAATACATACTTAAATACATATTAAACATCCAAGAATCGAGAACAAACATTAGTATTTTTCATACAAATATCTGCCCCGACCGGGGATCGAACCCGGGACCTCAAGCTTCATAGTCAGGTTCTCTAACCACTAGGCCATCCGGTCGTCAATAAATGATCGGTTGTTACAACTATTATTGGCACCTCATTCGAAATATTATAGACGGGATATGAACCGCGATTACCTTTATTGGGCTCCCGATATTTCGACGCAGTTGTATGCAATGATCACGGGTAGACTGAAGAAATTGCGGGTGGATGTTATGTGTTGTGTTGGATGATATTGGCACCTGGCTTAAGGCAACTCATGGTAACGAGTTGTGTATCGTACTGAACTCGTAGGTGTATACATAATGCAACACTATGAATTAAATCTAGCCTTAAATATAAGATAGGTATGTGATTCTTATAACCCATGCCAATCATTTAACCTAACCCCGAGTTAGCGATTTAATTTTTTAACTCTGGACTGTGCAAGTAGGCCTAAGAGATTTACATTACACTACTTCCATGCTGTGATGATTTAGGAGCAAAGAAAAAACATAGAATGTACCAGTTGCTTCTCTTCCCGCGCAGATGGTAAAAGCCCATCGAGGGAATGGGCGAAACTCTAAGGAATCATCTTATAGGCGATGCTAGCAACCCATCACTATTTTGATTCCCCTTTCCGCCTATACCCACAATCATGCTTTATAAACGTGGCTTTTAGGTATTTTTACCTTAGGCTCGGTCTACCCAGTAAAGGAAATTGACGTGATTTGTGTATGTATTTACATTATCGGACGTGAGAATGTGCCGCTGATAGAAGATACATACCAGCTAACCATATTATGGCTAGCGCCATAATAATATATGTGCCCTGTGATAACAAAGGATAGTGGCCTAACTCAACATACACATAGTAATCTCAGTAACGAGGCCATTAATCTAAATTTTACATTTAACGCTCTACCCTGGAACTACAACACAGTTGCAGATTAATAATAGACAAGACTTCGAATTAGTTCAACTTACATACAGACCTACATACAGTTACGCCTCTTTCTTGTAGGCAGAGACTACTTCTGTTCCACTAACTACGATCCAACAGGATAAAAATAACTCTTTCGCTTCATTCACATTCATCAATAAGACAGCCGGTAAAATTACGGGCACAAGAGGCATTTCATCTAAGTCCTCTAGGTTGGCCACGCATCTGCAATCCCTCCGGGGTTGCGGGTGTTTATGGGCAGTGGTGATCGCTTACCATCAGGTGACCCACTTGCTCGTTTGCCTTCCTATTCACATTAAAAAAAAAAAAAAAAAATATGATAAAAAAACCATTTCAAAAATGTTTAATTGAACTAACACACCGATTGCTAAAATATTTTGGAACAATTTATAAGAAACCTTTTATAGTATCAGAACAAATCTCCACATTTTACACCCTCCAATTCCGTTCCATTAATATGCAAAATACCTATCTCATACGTGAAGCCGCAGACTCTCCACAAACCTCATTTTAGCAAAATACATCACAAAAACATTTGCTCCGCGATATCGTCCATAAACGTCTAACCTAACCGAATATCTATAATGAAGAATGAACAAGATGAAACGTCCTGCAATATTATCTGAATTCTAAAAAATGGTACCGTTTTACTTTCTTGGCACGTCCCCTGCAGGCGGGCGAGATAAATTTGCTTCAAAAAGAGCTCGTTTTCTTCTGCCATTAGACTGCAAAAAGTTTTATTTCGATTTAAATGTTAGGGTCATTTTACCAAACTAAGTTTGAGTAACGCATCATTTCGTGAACGTATTCATTTGTCACACTTTTAGTATCGGCGAATTTGCATAAAAAAAGCTTAATTCTAATCATGTGGCATACGTTAGGTTAAGTTAGTGACCTTAAAGTGCGACCACACCGCCGCTTAAAAAAAGGTGACGTTACGGAATCGCAATGAAGAAACGGTGAGAAAACGTGACGCATACGACACGTCGCTGCGTATACGCGGCGGTTTGGTCGCACCCTTATTCCTTGTTCTTAAAAACAAAAATTGTTAGATAAAATCGTCAATCGTCGTGGTAGATAAAATGTCATTGCGACAGGTTCAAGCAGCCATTTTTTTAAATTTGTTATGTTATATGGACGTACTGCTTATCAGCCCCGAGTGACTGAGTAGCTGAGTAAAATGTTTTTATTTTTATAAAATATATGGCTCGATGGAAAAATCTGAAACTTTTTCCGTAACTAAGGATGGTTATTCCTATCAACAAAAAAAATACCAAGCACTTTTAAAATAATCATCCATTCCCAATTTAGTCCGAAACATGTTAAGTATTAAGTACTTAACTTTTATATAATATGAGTTATACGTTTGTGTATAAATTATTTTTCTCCAACAATGCAGCCATTTTAAGTTAATCTTAACGCCTGTCTTTTAAAAGAATGACACGGCCTCACTGATGAACAGATTTGGGAAGCGTCCATGCCGTTTGGCAGAATAAAAGCGGTCAGAGAAGACTGTTAAGAGTTACCGCTACGTCCATACCAATACAATAACCAGATAGTGAGGGTGTGAATGAGAGGGACAATAATAGGAGTGAGACGACGAATATTCGATTTGAAGAATGAGGTGAAGTGTAAGTATAAAGATGTTTAAGGTTAACCCTTTACGTTATGGTTTTTTTTGACTTTACACAGTGTTCCAAAAACACATGCTCCTCGCTTTCGATGTATTGCGTAAAAAGTCGGTATCAAAATATACTGGACAGTGAAGTTTAATTAATTAGGTCCAGTTGAAAAGTAAAAAGAATTCCAAGACAAATATGATCGTCAAGATACTGGGAGTAAGTAATGAGTGTTTTAATTACTTTTGCTTGTAAACAATACGACGAGTCTAAATTTATCTAAAGAAATTGTTGTTGATTCAGTAACGCAGCTACTTGAAATTAAATTATGACACACAAAAGAAAAGCTAATGTTTGTCTTAATAGTAAGTAAGTATTTGGCTGCTAGGTATTTTAATGTACCTATTATTTAATTTTTCTAGTTTAATGCTGGTCTGGGAGCAAAGTAAAAACATAGAATGTACCAGTTGCTTCTCTTCCCGCACATGGTAAAAGCCCATCGAGGCAGTGGGTGAAAGTCTTAGCAATCGTGTCATAGGCGATGCGGCTAGCAACCCATCACTATTTTGATTCCCCTTTCCACCTATAAGGCCACAATCATGCCAAGCGCGTCCTTTGGTTCCTTGTTGCCCTATGCTCTGTTTACTGCGTAAGGGATAAGACGTGATTTATGTTTAAAAATATACCTATTTACTCCGGTTTTATTACCTATCGAATGTTATTCGTTCATTGTTAGTTAGTATATTGTTGCTGAATAAATGAAAAAAAAATGAAAATGTTCTTATTTCAAAAAGAAATTACAGAACTATAAAACTAAGGGCCCTGTGCTAGGATACCCTGTGTTACAGGACCCTGTAACCTGAAATGTTTTGTTAGTAAAGGAAAAGTAAGTAAATCAATTCCAAAATCGGTTGATACAACAATAAGCTTTAAATAATTTATTTAGTAATACTGAAATACAAAGGTTAAAATGGCGTTAATAATTAAATAAATATGGTAAATAGCAGGAGGTAGAATTCTCTCGAGCATTATTTCCTGAATAAGTAAGCTTATTTTGAGGAATCACGACGTCACTTGTAAAACATGAAGAGCTTTGCGATTTGTGACACAGATGCCTAAAACAGACTCTGCACTTATAATCCTACAAATATTATAAATGCGAAATTTTGTGACGATGTGACGATGTGAGTGAGTGAGTGTGTATGTTTGTTCCTTCTTCACGCTAAAACGACTGGACGGATTTGGACAAAATTTGGTACGAAGATGGCTGGTACCCTAGATTAAAACATAGGCTACTTTTTATCCCGGAAAATTGTATAGTTCCCGCGGGACAGCGATAAACATGTCAATTGCTAATTCTACGCGGACGAAGTCGCGGGCAGAAGCTAGTTACAAATATTACTAGGCATACGTTCGACTAGTGAGATGCCTGGTCTATCCAATCTTTCTATATGGAGCTGAGACGTGGACGTTGAGGAAACAGGACCGTCGCAAGATTGACGCTCTGGAAATGTGGTGTTGGAGACGCCTGCAGGGAATCCCGTGGACCGCGCACCGCACCAACGTTTCGATCCTCAAAAAACTTAACATCCAAGAGAGATTATCGTCAACTGTGCAAATACGAATCCTCGAGTTCTTTGGACACATCACCCGCAACGAGGACTCCATGGAACGGCTTGAGGTGCAGGGGAAAGTCGAGGGCAAAAGATCTCGCGGACGCTCCCCGACACGGTGGACAGACCTCATAAAAACTGTGACGCACTCCAGCATAAACGATTGCTCCCACCCCACACTGCCAAATATCGAGCTACTTGGCGACGCGTCGCGAGAGCAGCGGTGGCGCAGGAATCGACCGAAACATGGCCACGACCACTCTATCACAATACAATACCAAAACTCTTTTGAACACCACAAAGTCCACAAATTAGTACAAAATACGTGATTTGTGTGGGTGGTGTTATAATTTTTTCTTAGTTTATTTTACTAACTAGCGGTCTGCCCCAGCTTCGCACGGATATTTAACAATAACACTAAGTAAATTAAAAATCTTTTTACTAATAAAAACAATTTTACTACCTACCTGCTATGGGTGGTGTAGGGATATAGCACGCGTCACGGAATGACGAGGACCCGGGATCGATTCCCGGCTATAGCTTTACTTTTCGGATTTTTCTATGTGTTCTAGTTTTCAGTGTCGTTTAGAAATTACAATTTTATTTATTAACTAGCTTTTGCCCGCGACTTCGTCTGCGTAGAATTAGTATTTTGGTTAGCTTATTCTTAGTGGTAGGCAAACATTCAATTAGAGCACAAATTAAATATAATTACCCTTAGGGTATTACATCTTCGTAGTAAATTTCACTCCCTTATTCACATCTTTGACAATTTCTGCAAAAACTATTCTATTCCCTTCCCCGGGACCATAACAATATCCATCCCAAATTTCTTTTAAGTCGTTTCATCGGCTTAAGGCGCTGTCAACAGCAAATGACCTTGAGCAGCGCCACTCTTTGCACATACGGTTCGCGTGCCTGTTAGTGAAAGAGAAGAAACTATTTCGGCAGCTTGGCGCGCAACTAAAATATTGCAAATAACACAAATAAAAAGAAATAAAAAAAAGAATGGATTATTTGTGAAATATGACTCGTTAGCTGTTTAGGTATGAATATGTCGACTTCATGTTTTTAATTGCAGACCCATACGTCGAAAAAATAAAGACATAGAACCGTTTAATGATGATTTTAAGACCAATCTTTGCAATTATTTTCTATCGAGGCGATTTTGTTCAGTTATGTATCGAGTCCGTCCAGCGTGTTGGAAATATGACGAAAATTAACATACTTATATTTTTTGTGTGTAGTTTTTCATAAAAAAGTGCTTAATTTACATCAATTTCAACAAAATTAAGCGCGAAGAAGGCAAAAGACAGACGCAATTTTACATAAGGGGAGGCATTTGCCCAGCAGTGGGACACTCAATTAGGCTAATATAAAAAAAACATACATCAAGTAGGCAAGTACCTAGTTATTTTTAAGATTTGTTAGTTTTCTATGTGACTTTAACGCCAATATATTTGCCCTATAGATATGAAAAAAGGTCCCTTCTAACGATAGCTACTACCTACCATAACATATTAATTGTCAACCCAATTTTGCCCCCTCCACAGGTCTTCTTTAAACCGCTGAAATACATAATTATTTATTATTGTGTCTAATAAAAAGTCTAAAAATAAAGTTCCTCCGTTTCTCAAGGTCAATTTTATCTCTGTAAGTACTTACCAAATTTCATAAAATCGGTTCAGTGGTTTAGACATGAAAGCGTAACAGACAAACAGAAAAACGAATTTACTTTCCCATTTATAAAATATTAGTAGAGATAGGGATTATTATAAATCATTTTTTTGTAAAAACCGCCTGTTGCGAGTCGGACTCGCGCACCGAGGGTTCCGTATAAATTTGGCAAGTGAAACGATATCCAGTGATAGCAGAGCCCTGTTCCTAAGCAAAATGTAGGCAGTGTGAGGTCATTTTATATTGGAACCTATGACCTACCATCATACAAAATTTGAAATTTCTAAGACAACTGGAAACCTACCGAGTAGGTAGTACCTACCCAATATTTTTTGAGAGCACGGTGATTTGTATGGAAACACCCTTTCTAATGACTGTACCTTGTTATTGTATAGATTTAAGGCTTAATTTTTTTCACAACTCCAAGGGACCGCAGATCTACTGTACCGGTTATTTTATTAATTTCAACTTTATACCTACCTATACGCGTTCCTGAGGAAAAGGAACTTGACAGACGGACAACTATGTGATTCTGGGTTCCTTTTTTCCTTTAAGGAACCTCGAAAATAGATACTTCCTAGGTACGAATAATTTCATTCATATAGCGTAGCGACATCTATTAACGAATAGCGGAACTAATTAACCCATAGTGAACTTTATTATTATTCTGTTGCTTAGTATTATCATACCATATTACATGTACTACATTGTTGAACTCAGGACTTCTTCCTCTTTCATTTGGTATCCCAATAAATAATGTATCAAAAAATATTTTTGGTGGACCCCCCCTTTTTGTTTTATATCTCGACTTCTAGGTGGAATTTCGAAAAAAACGCGACATGGGAGTTTAAGTTAGACCTCCAGCAATACAATAAAAAAAACCGCATTCAGTTTGGTACAGTAGTTTTTGCGTAGCGCGGTAACAAACATACAGACAGACAGACAGACAGACAGACAGACAAAAATTCTAAAAATTGTATTTTTGGCTTCTACGGCGCTTATAGAGGCCCCTTAGTTTATTTTTTCTTTAATATCTGCTATGTACAGACATCGACCTGTTACAATTTTATTATATGTATAGATACAATGAATATTTACATATATTTACATATTTTATATTTATTTTTTATACCTTTTTTCTGTTTTGATTGTTATATTGTGGTGTTCAATAAAGAGTTATTGTATTGTATTGTATTGTATTTATGTATTTTATCAATTTTTTTCTTACCACTTCAACTGTTAATTTTACTTTATTGTAATGATAATGTTACATAAATAAATTCGAAATAAAGTGGAGCAACTGTCAACCGTATTCTGTGCTTGTTAAGGTTCGCAATCAAACTTTGTTGCTTATTATAATAACAGAGTGGGTATTAAAAACTTGAAATGCGTACCGGAATTATTCGTGGTTGTTGACAAAGCAAGCGATATTATAAATTAAAATTATGTTAACTCTGTTACATCAAAGCCAACAATAATTATTTATTGTTGTAAACTCACCGTACTGATTTTTGGTGTTTAATCTAACTAATATTATAAATGCGAAAGTATGGATGGATGGATAGATGGATGGATGGATGGATGGATGGATGAATGGATGAATGGATGTTTGTTTGTTACTCAATCACGCCAGAACGGCCCAACGGATCTGGATGAAATTCGGCACATAGATAGAGAAAAGTCTGGAATAGCACATAGGCTACTTTTTATCCTGGAAAATTGCGATAAACGAATTCTTTGCAGACGAAGTCGCTGGCAACAGCTAGTAAAGAATATTTTGTATTGTATTGTAATACATGTAGGTATTTGCTTTTAATTTAAAGCTTTTATTAATATTGGTTACTTAACAATTTCAATTATGATTTTTTTCGTTATAATATTTTCAAGACGGATGACAATTACAATAATCTAGTAGTAAAATTCTGGTGGTGCCAGGACCGTCTCTTAAACGGTTGTTCCGATTGACTTCAAATTTGTTTTACAAAGGATAGATGATAATACAAGTACAGTCAACAAAAAGCTTCTATCTGAAATGATTTTTTTGGGTTAAGTTAATAGCTTACTCTGCAAAAATGTATATCTTAAATATATAGCTTCTTATATTAAGGTTGGTTTTTTTAGCGACATTCACAAACTACAACATTACAATAGAAAAGATTTACACAAATACAAGCTTAGTCTTATAAAGTAACAAATCCGCCTCTATCCCAGCACCTCCACCATTTTGTCTAACAATTCCTTTCAATCTGAAAAGCACTTACAACTTCGCTCCCTAAGGTACATTTTGCCATACAACATGAGCTGCACGCAGACAAATAAATCAAGAGGAATTAAACGCGGAGCACGGCGTTAATGACGTCACAAGTTCTGTCATACTGAGTACACTGAAAATTAACAACACACACGCCCATGCCTTATTACAAACCCGTAAAGTCGGGATTGGTTCGAAGCAACCGCAAATTGCGAGTTGTGCCGACGATTCTGTTGACACTGTCAGGCGTGTCGTTTTGCATTTAATTGAAGTGTTATTTGGGGGGGTTAGAGTTCGTTTTGGGTTGAGCCGTGGTTGTTTAATGTGGTATTTAGGTCATACTTTTGAGGGATTATGTTCTGAAAGCAACACTAACGAGCCCGCCAGCATTTTGAGGGTTGACTATTTAATTGTATAGCAGTTTGGGAGTCAAATTACGGTGTTGATTGAGTAGTGTGTTCTTAGTCTTGTAATTACTACTACGAGTACTTGTACGGTTATATAAAGGTTGTTGTACCTACCATTAAAGGCCAAAGCGGATTAGTATCTTTTAAAGAAACAATATTATGACACCTAAGAATAGATTAGGCTCGTTTTTTATAGATCCCTGAGTAACATTCTACCGAAATTAAATGCCTTAAAACTACACAACTAATAGTTCAAATTTGAATCAAATATTTTCATTTAGTTGTGGCTTTTATGACGAGGAAATTCGATGCTTTAAATTCTGGTCATTAAGGGAAGGAAAAACTTGGACAAAACAAAAATAGTTATTTGTCATGTAAGGCTGCACGAGACACTAAACAAACTTTGCTGCCGAGCGAAACACACAATTTTTCACCTCACTACAGCGAGAAAAGTAGTGGATGGAAGAATTTTAAATTTATAATTAGGTACTTGAGTATATGTGTAGGTGGTGAGGTCGTGGTGGTCGTGGTGGTCGTGGTGGAATGGTGGTCAGCGCGGCGTTCGAATTACAAAAACCTTTTCCACCCAAGAGGGGAAAAAGCACTTTTCCACGCAGATTTTTAAGGAGAAAGACAGCCATTTCGAGCAAGTGAGGTGAAAAGAATATTGGCATGGATACTTAAAGTCGTCTTGAAGTTATGGTCCATAGTTATAGTACGGGGCCCTACCATGACGTCTTAATATTATGATTCAATTGCGACTCAGTTCAGATTGTAGCTGCCATTTTTAGTATGGGTCTGACAGCCGAGCGGGTGAATCTAACCTGCATGTCTAGCACGACAGCGCACAAGAGTCGCGTCGCGCGCGAGATAGATTGCCCGTCTTTTTCTTACTGTTCGTTCTAGAAAGGGACGGGTAATCTATCTCGCGCGCGACGCGACTCTTGTGCGCTGTCGTGCTAGCCGGACTGATTCTGAATTGAATCGCAGACGTCCCTGTGCTATAGTTGGGTATTTTAACGGTTCTAAATTCTATAACACTTTAATAGACTGCAACCCTAAAGCATTGTTATAACAAATCCATCGCCTAACATACACACATAAATTATTTATAATACCGTTGTTTCAGCGTTCCAACGTTACAAATGGCGCCCGTAACCGCACGGAACGTAATTAGTATTGGATAGTCGAATTTCAGTAATATTGCCCTGTCATTTCGCTGGTAAAATTGTTAAAATAAAATTAAGGTAAAATTACGCATCCGCGTAACATGAGGTGGCCTACTTTTGATAATGCGGTCGTTTGTAAAATCGCATTAAAAATCAACCACTATTTATAATGATTCCCACTATAATGATTCTAAACTTCTAACTGAGACAAAAAACACACAAAAAACTTGGTTGTCTGTAAAGTCGGTTTACGGACGATAGTTTTACGATAACGTCATAATAAAGAAACATTGATAAAAACTGCTCTGATGTCACGCAGGGGTGCGTCCCACGAGATATAACTACAAAATATCTAATTTCATGATAATAACGTTCACAAGATATAATGAACGTTAGCTATAACAGCAAAAAGTATAATTTTTTAACGTATACGGCTTAAATTATATAACGTTACTTTTATATAACTTCAATTTGTATAAGATTTATATGGACTAATTTCTTCATTTAACCTAACTGAAACAGCTGCAAGACATTGTTTAATTTTCGGCGAGCGAGCGAAACGAGCGAGCAAGACGGTACGGAGCGGAAGTGACTCGGATAGGTTAGGTTCAAAGGCTAATGCGGGAGCGTAGTGCAGCGAAGCTCCCGCATTAGCCTTTGGTGTTAGTTTTTTTTTTTATAACCACCTAGAAAACCCCCTAACCACATAGCAATTTCAATAAACAACTGTGCATTATGCTTTTTGATATTAGCTGTTATGAACATTATATGCTTTGATCCTTATTTCAATTGATATTATATATAAACAACGTTATACCTTACAAAATTAGATATTTTAAGATTATAATTTTCGTTCATTATATCCAGTAAACGTTATACTAAACGAGTTTATTTAAAGTGAGCGTATATATTATAAACATTAGATAATAAGTTGTTATATCTCGTATTACTTACCCGTCACCCAGAACGTGACACGGAACGTATAAGACGTTATCATGTCAAAACCCGAAAAGTACAGCAATGGCCGGAAATCGAACCCGCATCCTCATCATTCCTTCATCAAAATAGTAATGAGTTGCTAGCCGCATCGCTTATAACACGTGTTTCTTAAGATTTTCGCTCATTCCCTCGATGGACTTTTACCTGCGCGGGAAGAGAAGGAAATGGTACATTATATTTTTTTTTAGGGTTCCGTACCCAAAGGGTAAAAACGGGACCCTGTTACTAAGACTTTGCTGTCCGTCCGTCTGTCACCAAGCTGTATCTCAAGAACCGTAATAGCTAGACAGTTGAAATTTTCACAGATTGTGTATTTCTGTTGCCGCTATAACAAATAATACTAAAAATAAAATAATATTAATAATTAAGGGAGGCTCCCATACAAAAAACGTGATATTGTAGCCCTTCTTCATAGCTATCACTCACCGAGCTAGATTTCAAGAACCGTAATAGCTAGACAGTTGAAATTTGCACAGATTATGTATTTTTATTGTGGCTACAATAACAAATACTAAAATAAAAAAAAAAAAAAATTAAGGGGGCTCCCATACAACAACAGAGTACCTAGTTGTTGGCGTTTTTTGCTGTATCTCATGAACCGTAGCAAGGAGGTTAGAATTTTCACAGATGTTGTATTTTTACTGCCGCAATAATAACAAATACTAAAAATAAAATAAAAATAATATTTAAGGGGGGCTTCCATACAATAAAAGTATTTTTTTACCGTTTTTTCTGGTACGGAACCCTTCGTGCGCGAGTCCGACTCGCACTTGGCCAGTTTTTTCTTTACTCCATGTCCAGCATGAAATAACATCTTGTCTTATTCTTCACATATTGCCTTCTAGAACTCCTCACGACTTCTAGAACATTTTGTAGCTCTCATTAAGTACTTCAAAAAGCACATTTCCGTATTTTAACTGAAACAAAACCGCTCTTAGCCACGGCCAGCTAATAGTGCTTTTTATTGCCACCACTTTGGAATCCGCACTCAGGATAATACCATCTCGTACTTACTCTTCGCTTAGCGCCGTTAATGACTTATACTGACTTACACTTAAACCTGGACTTGCAGTTGGAATATACGGGAGTAAAGACTACGATCAAATATTTAAAAGATTCCCGGTTAAATGTCATTAGTATACCTTGCTTTGTCTAATCGTACTATTGAGACAAGGCAAGGTATACTGGGTGTCGGTTACGGTCTTAGTATGGCACGGTGTAGTGGGGTGTACCTTTAAGACTTATTATCAACGGGACATACAAAAGAAGAAAGAAAGAAATAATTTACAATACAATTGTCTCTCAGAATTGTTGACGAATATTTCACCAGGTGGTTGTGTTGAGTTCTTTCTTTCTTTCTTTCAAATCCAGATGATGCCAACGGTGTAACTCACTGGTTCAGTAACAGCCTAACCCCCTTATTCATAAACGCTCTATAGGCTTCTACTAACTTAGCAATCGTTTGTCCTTATCTGTCACTTTGACATTTACCTTTCACAGATAAGGACAAACGATTGCTAAGTTAGTTGGAGCCTATACAGCGTTTATGAATAAGGGAGTTACACGCTGGCCTTGAAGAGCCCTAGGTTGTATGTTTCAGGAAATAAATAGGGAGCAAATCCCACTCCTTGGCAGTTCGCATTAGGTAGGATGGAGCAAACCGATTTGTGCGAGACATTGGAATATCAACCATAATAATATAAGGGTGAAGGCGCTCCCACCGCCAATACGCCCATTTTTTCATTGGTTTATTAATAACTTTTTTACTCGAGCCTTGAAGAGTCCTAGATCGTATTAATGTTGTACTGTCAAATTTTTTCACTACAAATATGACTGTCATACCACCATTTCGTGATGCATGTTCTTATGTCTTTTACTTCTTTTTTTTCTTTTGTTTTTGTATGCTATCTATATTATTATTATGAATAAATGTTTTCTTTCTTTCTTCTTTCATAACGGCTTACCGTAAACCTGCCAAAGAAATTGTTACGAAATTTTATAAGAAAAGGTTCCACAGAGTTACGTGATTCAGTTATTTTGACCGTATCTCTCACAACCGGTAATGATTTCTTAGAAGAACTAAATAAACTATTTGTTTTCTATAACATTTTTATTGGAACACGATATCTTTTCAATAACAAAGCTAATTGTGTTTATACAGCCACTAGAGAAAACGTATTCAATTTCTTAAACACTTCGATGGAATTGTAGTACCTAAAGGTAAAATGCGCTTACTAAGAAAAGAAAATAAGTTGTTCAACTACGTTACCTACAGTAATAAATTTATTCCGCTCTTCATTTTTTGATATAATATGAAATTTTACTCTTCGATTTGTTTTATTTTTACAGTTTTTAGTTTAAATTTTTTAACAGAGACACTATTAAGCGATTTCTCAAAATAATAACACTATTTAATTAGAGACTATACAAACAATTTTGTGGGGTTTAATAAAAAAATCGTGGTAGCTATTATGGTTTGGCCTAATGGCTTCTCATAGTTCTCATACAGAGGGTCGTGCGTGGGTTCGAATTTTTCATATCCTAACTAATATTATATATGCGAAAGTTTGTGACGATGTGACGATGTGAGTGAGTGAGTGAAATTTGGTACGAAGATAGCTGGTACCCTAGATTAAAACATAGGCTACTTTTTATCCCGGAAAATTGTATAGTACCCGCGGGATAGGGATAAACATATCAATTGCTAATTCTACGCGGACGAAGTCGCGGGCAGAAGCTAGTACTAAATCAATTAAAAATGTAACTTCCCTCCCACATGAAAATGATACACATACACACACACACACACACATCGACGTCAGACTTATAACACCGTTCTTTTTGCGTCGGCGGTTAATTAAAACGGACTACGTTAGCAGAATATCTCTACCAGCTAGATTCAGGCTTGTAGTTTATTTTATTACGTTGCAAGATTCTTTTTTTTTTGCCCGCGTAGTAGATTTCCCGGTTTGTATCTAACGCGCAGTCGCTCGATTAACTCTTCCATGTGGCCGCGTCCTTACAAACCTTTCCCGTTCTCTACGATCTTCGTTCGGGTGCGTACACACAGTCGTGAATTTTGTAAAAAAAAAAATTATTGTGTCGTTATAAGCAACCATTTATTTAATCTACACTGTGTATCGTTTCTTGAGTCACAGACGGTTCTGGCTGAAAATCAGTGCTGCAGGTGTCTAACACCTCAGCGTAATGCTGAGCCAGCGACCGTTTCACTTTTGCGAAGACACAACACAACGCTGATGATCAAATTTTCATGTCTGGTTTTTTTTATTGTTGTTTTTTTTCTATAAAATTGTGTGTACATGCTCTTATATTTGTGTGTCTTGCAAAATGAATAAATGTCTTCTTTCTTTCTTTCTTCTTTCTTTCAACCACGAAGCAAGCCTTTTTTAGGCATTTAACTAAAAACTATAGCCCAAGCCCTCTCATTCTGAGAGGAGGACTGTGCCCAGCAGTGGGACATGTATAGGCTGGTGATGATAGGAAAATTATTCGATTTAAATGAAAGTGCAAAAATCCTACTAATATTATAAATGCGAAAATTTGTGACGATGTGACGATGTTGTGACGATGTGAGTGAGTGAGTGCGTATGTTTGTTCCTTCTTCACGCTAAAACGACTTGACGGATTTGGATAAAATTTGGATCTAAGATAACTGGCACCCCAAATTAAAACATAGGCTACTTTTTATCCCGGAAAATAGCATAGTTCCCGGGGGATAGCCATAGACATGTCAATTGCTAATTCTACGCAGACGAAGTTCGCGGGCAGTATTGAATAAAATATTTTGTCAAAAGAAATATAGATTTGACTAAATATGACACAAATCACGTCTTTCGTCTTTCACTTGTTTCATGTATAGTATATTGTTTCTTGTATTATGTGTATTAGTATGTATGTTATTTCACTACTTAGGTATATCAATATATATTCTAAATTGCACCACCTGCTCAGATCTGTTCTTTTCTCCGGTCCGTTATGGTTGCCTGGTAGAGATCGCTCTGTAGCGATAAGGTCGCCTATTGTTACGTTATTACTTCTGTATACCTTTTTTTTCTGTTTTGATTGTTATATGTGGTGTTAAATAAAGAGTTATTGTATTGTATTGTATTGTCTTTTTATCTCTTATGGGTTAGACAAAGACATGGCAACAAGACTTAAAGACCACGGTTATCGTGATTGTGGCCATGTAGGTGGAAAGAGATATCAAAATAGTGATGGGTTGCTAGCCGCATCGCTTTATTCCTATTCCCGCCCATTCCCTCATTTCGCTTTTACTATTGCGCTGGAGGAGCAACTGGTACAGTCACCATCATAAATAAGTGATCACTTTTGTACCTTGTCAGTTAAAAGTCATGTTTGAAAAACCATACGAAATCATTTGTAACGACTGAAAGCGAAAAGGTGCAAAAATGATCACTTATTTATGCTGGTGACTGTACATTCTATGTTTTTTAGCTTCAAAACCAGCATGGAAGAACAACTTATTGAAAAGATGTTGATATATGCTAAATTGTCTTTACAAAGTTTTATTGAATCAGGCGTTACTTTGCGGAGGTCCATTTCAATGAACCTCCATCCATCCATTTGAATGAAGTAGCGGAGTAGCAAGGTAAATATTTTGTGTTCATTTACAAAGTTGTTCATCTCCCTCCATAGTGTCGTTCAGGGAAGGTTTGAAGAAGATGTGGCTCGCACCATCTTCTTAAATTAATGGTAAATATTTCTTTGTTTATTGTGCTGTTTATTTATTTTAGAAAGAAAGAAAGAAAACATTTTTTCTTAGGATCTGGGGCCGTACCATGACGTCTTAATGCGTTTTAATTTAGGTGCGCTTGCTGTCAGATTCATACTAAAAGTGACAGCTAAAACTTGAACTGAGTCGGAATTAGGACGTCATGGCAAGGCCCCTGATATCCTGGTATTTAAACTCTCCCTCCGTCTTACGTCAGACGCGAGTTTAACATTTTTTACCCATCCCTAAAAGTGTTCAACAAGCCGTGGTAGCCTAGTGGTTTGACCTGTGGCCTCTCAAGCAGAGCGTCGTGGGTTCAAATCCCGGGCTCGCACCTCTGAGTTTTTCGGAATTTATGTGCGAAAATTACACTTGTAATTTGCCATGAGCTTTTCGGTGAAGGAAAACATCGTGAGGAAACCTGCACACATCTGCGAAGAAATACAATGGTGTGTGTTAAGTTCCCAATGCGCACTGGGCGCGCGTGGGAACTATAGCCCAAACCCTCCAGTACACGGAGGAGGCCTATGCCATGAGGCACGCCGAATTACGCGACAATTTAATAAATAAACGACAATAACAACAACAGCAACATGTACTTACTGAAATTGTAGTGAATTCGGAATAAAAAGGCTTATAAAAAAAAAAAAAAAGTATAAAGTGTTCAACGCCACTAAAGAAGTTTTCACTGCAATGAACGGGTATATTCTATCTCGCTCACTCTCATGCCAGCCGTGTTGGTCAACCTCAACAGCGCTGTGTCAGTGTCTCGGTTCGTGCGTCGAGTTACGGCGTTCTTACGTTACGGCGTGAGTACTTCGTGTAATTTTATGCTCGCCTGATAATCCGCGGGAAGCGTTTAATTCCGAGCTCGGATCTGTGACCCTTTGTAGGCACATGACACGGCAATACAATTGTATGTAATATAACGTAGAGGTATACTAATGTCAACCTATTTGGAGGAACTGTAAAAAAGAAGAATTGACAACATTTCATTTTTATAAAACCTGAAAATGTATATATGGTTCGAAAGCATTTTGCCTCCTGATCACTGCAATATGTTTATATAATTTTAATATCGCTTGTTATAAAAAATAAAAAATAATTAAACATATGTCCTAATTTTACCAAAACTACCACAGGATAGGTGAAACGCCTTTGCTTTTTTCACGAGAAAAAATAAGCGATCATAATTTTGTATTTTTGACAACTTCAAAGTACAAGGGGGGCAACTCTGAAATTCTGTTTTCGAAGTTCGTTGCATACCTTCTCTCTCACTCTCAAGATAATGACTATTAGTATGAGCGGAACAGCACGAAGCAAACCTCGAAAATCGAATATTGGAGATTAGGGCCTGACATTGACAATTTGAAATTGACGTCAGTTTTTTTTCTATAGAGAAAAGACAAAAGGATAAGTGTCTATTCTGCGATAGTATCGGAGTTACGCCCTTTTAGAATAAGCAAAAATTAATAAATTAATTATAATTTAAATACAAACCCTAGCGAAAAAATTAAACTGTCAGCATGTTCATCTTTTCAAACAAAATATAGAGAACCATTAAAATTATAGGCTCAGAAATATGAAATGTTGTCAATTATTACATTTACTGGCAGGAATGATGCGCAATCGAAAAATCCATTTGTTCCTCGCAGACAACCATGTTAGCTAACCAGCAGCCAAGAAGGAAGAAATTTTCTTTACAGATAACTGGTTTTCTAACGGGAAAGATTTGTTCCCCGTACATAAGGTAAAATAAAGACTATTCAATAAGCGCACGATAACCCACAAACCATTAGTACTGCCTTCAGCGAGACTGAGTATATTTAAAAAAAACTCTTACTATATGCTCAGCAAAATTTACAATGAGGTGCCAAAATGTATACCTAACAGACTTAACTGGTAATCAGTTTCGCGCAAAACTTAAAGCATGGTTGCAAGAGAAATGTTTTTATTCTTTAACAGAGTTTTTTGAGGATTGTGAATAAGTTGTAAATCTAAAATTTTATAAATTTTATAAATTTTTGTACGCCCGAAATGGCTGGATGGCTGTGCTGTATTGAATAATGTCTATCACCTTTTGTATTTAACCCATTCAATGAAAATAAATGATTATTATTATTATTTCTAAATTAAAACAAACATGTTCGTGGCATAGGGGGTACCCCACCCCCGCCGCACCTAAACCTAAATTAATCCAAATTAATCATCCTACATTAGTTTTACCAGTGAGTGCCGGTTACGTAACTTGGTTATCTTGCAGGAAAAAATCTTTCCCGTTAAAAAAACAGTTATCTGGGAAGAAAATTTCTTCCTTCTTGCCTACTGGTTACCTAACTTGGTTATCTGCGAGGAACAAACCAAAAATTAGGGTTGTGTTCAGAATAACTAACCCAACCATCTGTTGAAATATTCTGGAACAATACAATACAATACAATACAAATACTCTTTATTGAACACCACAAATCAGTACAAAACAATACAGAAACAAAGAAGAATAATACACAACAACAAATACACAAACACAACAACAACAAAGTATATATAGTAGTCTTATCGCTTAGTAGCGATCTCTTCCAGACAACCAATAAGTCAGAGAAATAAGTTGGAGATAGTTTGAGTAGGTGGCGGAAACAAACAATTCTAAGAGACCTTGTCTACAAGAACAGGGGCTGTACCATGACGTCTTAATGTGTTTCAGTTTAGGTTCGCTCGCTGTCAGATTCATACTAAAAGTGACAGCTAAAACTTGAACTGCGTCGGAATTAGGACGTCATGGTAAGGCCCCAGAACACAACTTTCCGCGTGTCGGTTAACGCGTGGTTACAGACACAGTTGCCGGCCAAGTTTTTACGAGTGCTTAAACTTTGATTCACGACCTCCTTTAACTATGTCGCTAACTCGATTGTTTCCCAGTAGTAAATTTAAGTTGACTTTAACTGCGTCTGGTTCGAGGTTGCTAAGGTCCTGTAGTCCGAGCTCCTAGATCGACATTCGAGTTTGTCTTGCTGTCTCACTCACTCTTTAGGGTTTGGTACGTGATTTGGCCAATAATACCAGAAACCCGAATGTTGTGCTAAGAGCGCACGGACTCTCAACATAAAGTTCAACGTATACTTTATAAAGTTGTGTTCGTTTTGCTGCCGCCGGTGCGAGCACTCCAAGAGGAAGGGCTACGAACTAGTCCGAAACATGTCGAGCATCACTCGAATTTTATACGTGAGTTATCCGTTTGTGTAATTAAAGCTCACGGACTGTATGGTAATGTTGATAAAAAAAATATCATCATCATGATCATCACCATATCAGCCGGGAGACCGCCATGACAGGACATACTAGGCCTTGCTCAAGAATTTCCACAACTATTGGTTTTGCGCTACCTACCAATGGACAGTTTCCTTACGGTGATTCTTAGCCATGTTTTTGGTAAAAATCGGTCCAGCAATTTGCAGAATAACAGCTCCTTTCCAAAGTGATGTAAGTCATTTTTGGCAAAATTATTTTTATTAATTTACCGTTTAATTACTCCATTGACGCGTGGGGGGTTTTTAATTCATTAAGAAGAAAAATAATAAACATGTTTTTAACCTCAACATTTTTTGCCAAGTACAGGCTGATGCTAATAAAAGAAACTTCTAAATTCTCATTCCCCCGGCAACATCTAACGAGCCTGCCGCATTCGTACTTTTTCTTCCCTGCGCACACAATACGCTGCGATATAGAATAAATTACCAGTTATAGGGGTCAGTAATTACGGCCTGGCTCGGGTGCACGCCAATAATTATTACTAATGTACACGCGCTATCGTTAGCGGCAAATGCTACGTGAAGGAATGGCGCACAGAGGAATGAGAAAATAGCAAAAAAATACACCCTCTATTTTTGTTCTCAGCTGGTACTGCTAATGAATTAGCGTACCACTGGTCAGTTTCTTTATTACTTATTTTTATTTATTTTATTCCTTATTTACTTATTAGACAGTTTCGCTAGGTAGGAATACGAAATTTTCCGGAATACAAAGTGATATGCGCTGTAATATTCCAGACTGTGTGTCAAAATTCATTCCGATCTGCTCTACCTATTCTACCGGGAGAGTAACAAACATCCTCACAACCTTTTGCATTTATAATACTGGTAGGATAGTCCACCAAGCAAATGTCAGTCCCTATAAAACCCACGAGAATGAGGACCAACGGATGAGGGCCACGGCAGACCGGTCTTTGCAGCGCTCTTTGGGGAGGCCTTTGCAGTGGACGTCCTATGGCTGATGATGATAATGGTTATACCACTTTCAAAATATTAAGGCTTCTGTTTAACGCCGTGCATGTGTGAGTGCCGACGGCTTTCGCCAACGCCGCGCCTCCAACACTTTCAGCAATCCATCGAGCGAGGGACCGGTCACCTTGCTCCATCCAAATTTCATACATTTTGATTCCAATTTTTGTAGCAAATCTGTTATTAGTGTATTAATTTATTTCATCTGTGTATCGTTTCTTGAGTCACAGACTGTTCTGGCTGAAAATCAGTGCTGCAGGTGTCTAACACCTCAGCGTAATGCTGAGCCAGCGACCGTTTCACTTTTGCGAAGACACACACAACGCTGTTGATCTAATTTTCATGTCTGTGTTTTTTTTTTGTTGTTTCTTTTTTATAAAATTGTGTATATGCTCTTATATTTGTGTGCCTTGCAAAATGAATAAATGTCTTCTTTCTTTCTTTATTAAAGTTTTTAAATGGTCTAATTCTGTCTTGCCTCATTTAGAACCTTTGTCAGCATCTTCTTTCCGATCTCCCAGTGCCCGCCGCCCCTAGCACCAAATGTTGTACCCCTAATGACTGCTCGAGTCCATTAGCTTCATACCCCTTGTCTTACGGTCGCCCATGCCACTAATTACAACGAGGCCAAGGCAATACACGCCTAATGATAGCTTACAACTTCATAAAAATAATTAGCCCGATATTAGATTTTCTATATTGGATGTTTGCCGTATCACGCGTTGCAGTCGACGTTTCCGCATGTTTTTCTGACACAGATTGCTAGTACTAGGTATTTTTCTATACTTCTGTCACTATCTGTCACCTTGCGCATGAGTGTTGTGATCGAGTTAGAAGCTGAGTCTACCACTTTTTGACAAGACATGTAAAAGAGCCCTTGGCAGCCTATTTGCAAAATAAACTTTTGACTTTTGACTTTTTGTACGGCCATCAACGCACCTAGTATCAATGGTACTGGACCTCCAGTAAAATGTTATGAAGTGTTTGTTAATTCTATCATGTTTTATAACGTTATGTAAAACTTTAATAACTGGTACGGGAGCACATAACATGAAAATTGATTACCTAACTACCCATATCTAGATGTAATAAAAATAATCATGTCATATTTCGTAATCAAGTATAAAATATGAATGAATGAATGAATGAAAAATCATTTATTGCTTGAGTGTATATTATATTATTATGGTATAAGCCTAAGTATTTCTTAGCTTATCCCAGAATATTATTATCGGCACAAACGCAAAATCAACTCTCGCAACTTAATAAAAATACAAAGATACAAAGTGTAGCTAAATAAAAGCTTGTAATATAAGCAAAAGGTTGAGGACACCTGAAAACATGAAACCTTTTCATCACGTCGTTTTATGAAAGAAAAAATAACAAATTGGGTCCACAGAATATGTTTGCAACACCTGGAAGCAGGGCATAACTTTCCCGGGAAAATAGCTTACAAGAAAGCCTTTTCGCGCGTTTAAAAAGTTTACCGTACGATAAAAAAGGACGTATGCTTGTTTCGTAATACTCTTGTTGCGAATTTTAGTGATATTTTATATCATACTAGCAGCCTGTCCCGGCTTCGCACGGGGTAGACAATTATTTATTATTGGAAATTTGGATATAAAACACTTTTTTTCACAAATATTTTTATTTGTATTAAAAAATTCGTAATATCTTTTGAATGGAAAGTCCAATTTAAATAATTTAAGTTAAATGGTCTTGACCATAAATAATTTATTTGGATAAGGATTAATATAAACACATAAATAGCATGGTTTGAATTTGGTTAGCATTTTCATTAATGTTTAAAATGAAAAAAGTTGTTGTAGTGACATAACTACAATAGTTGGACATATGCTACCGCGGAGTTTTTTGTAGACATTATGATGTTCTTCAATATTGTTGTACATTATTTTGTTCTATCGCTAATAGTTTTGGCAGCGCATTCGACGAAAGACATTTTAAGACTCATTTTTCTACACCTTCGGTTACATTGTTCAAATTTTACCAAGGATCCCTAATTTTTTTCAAAATGAAATGAAGCCTATGTCAAATTGGAAGAATGTAGCGTTCTATTGGTGAAATAATTTTTTAAATCGGCCCAGTACTTTTTGAGCCTATTCATTACAAACATACAAACATACAAAATAGGTACAAATCTTTCCTCTTTATAATATTAGTGTAGATGTAGAAGTGTAGATGTAGATGTAGATTACCTATATTTCTAGTCATGTTTGCTCGCTGTACCTACGCGTATATCACTTGAATCAATCTATCATTGATGAAAGTCGGGTGGGTAGGTACATAAATATTTTTTTTTTTTCTTTTTTTAATTAGCCTAATTGCGGTGTCCCACTGCTGGGCAAAGGACTCTCCTCTATACCTCCACAACTCTCGGTCCGGCGCTTCATAATGCTTCAAAATTTATAATGCAATTTTCTCATCATAGATAACGCGATCTAAAAAGCTCGTATAACTAAGTAGGGGAGAGCGGGGCTGAAAGTGCCGGGGGTAAGTTGTTCCGATGAGAATAGAAACGCAAGTAAAAAACCGAGCGATTTGTGTAATGTTTGTCGTGAAACGTTATGGCACTATGTCGTTGTAAGAGCCGTTTCAGTTGCTTCCATTATGGTAGAATAGTAGTTAGGGAAGAAAAAACGAAATCGATGGTACAACTTACCCCGCAAAAAAAAATGATTTTGTCTTTGATTTTTTTTGTTAACTGTCGATAGTACATAAAAAATAATCACATATTTTGAAAGACTAAAAAACACTCTTTCAGCGCGTGTGAACTAAGATTTAATTTTTGAAGGATAAGGTTAGTTTTTGAAACGACGGAACAACCAGCCCCATAGCGGGGTTAGTTGTTCCGTTCCGATCGATACCCATGAAAAATGTTTTAGTAGGAAAACTGTTTAACGATGCACAAAACAATATCACTATTCAGAAACATCAATAATTATTCTTTAAATATATGCACAAGCCACACAATATTTACACTATTTTCATAGCTAAATTTTATATCATAACAATTATTTTGACAATCGGCACTTTCAGCCCCACTCTCCCCTACCTATACTCTGCGTTAAAAATGTGGCTACCGTTAAAGTTATAGTAAAAGTTAGTGTAACTCGCACCTAGTGTGTTATAGTTATCATAAAGCGATTGTAAATGTAAGTTCACTGAATAAATCAATAGTAACAATTACGCAACGTATATCATCCCGTAAATCCATGCTATCACACTCAATCGGCAGTATATATCATTCGGGCCGGCTTACGGTATCAGGGGGCTAGTACTGAGATCGTGTGCATGGAGCGTAGTTACTGTTATATACTATGGTTATAGTACACTTGCTACTCCTATACATACATAAATTTAATCACGTCTTTATCCCTTGAGGTAGACAGAGCCTAAAGGCCACGTTTAGCATGATTGTGGGCATATAGGCGAAAAGGGGAATTAAAACAGCTAGCCGTTCAATATTTACCCGGGAAAGTGTAGAAGATCCCATGAGGCTCAGGCAAAGTAGCGGCCAACAGCTAGTAGTTTTATATAAAGCTATAGCATAGCCTCGATTACAATAAGGCCAGATAATAACAGTGCTAATGACCTGTCATCGTGAAATAAGGCCCGCGTAAGTGAAACGTAAGAAGAAAACAAATGACTCCCGCCCCCCGGGTTACAGAGGGTGTGGGAAGACAGACCCTTGGATAGAGTCTGCTTAAACTACACTTATGAAGCTAGCGTGAGTGGCGTCAGAAATGCCGCGATATTGACGCCATGGTAAAGCTCTCACAGACTCAATCTGGTATTAGCGAACAGTTTTTGCAAATGTTTGTTAGTAAAGCTCTGACAAGCTCTGGCATTAGCAAACAGTTTTTGCAAATGTTTGGTAAAACTGTCTTCTCCCAAAGGTAGAGCACCATTATGCTGAGTTGTATTGTAACAAAAGAAGAATAAAAAACAAAAGAAATTATAATGTAGGGACAAACTTTCACGTAACGGTAAATTACATAATAAACTAGCCCAATAATACCTTGTGTTGCCAAAACTACAATAGAGAAAAAGATTAATAAGTATAAAAGTTGCTTTTAGAACACAGCGTGTCACGAATGTCATGCGTAATATGCCGCTTAGGCGTCAATGTCGCAGCGGCAGTGACACGCGCTGGAAAATCCAGTTTAAATTGACGATAGCCGTGGTGTTAAACTGAAAATCTGTGACGTAGAATACAACTGAGCCTGTAGCGTAAGCAGGGGCTCTGTTTCACCTGTCAAGTTCCCGATGTTTTAAGTGTCAGATATCAACGGTGAAGCGTACGATATGCACTGTATGATAATAATGTATGGTATAAGGATGAGGACCAAAAATTATACACCGTTAAAGTTGCGTTTAAAATTTCCACTAACTTTGTCCATTGTGACACAAAAGTTCTCCATACCAATGTACGACCAATTTTCGTGTCACAATCATTGACGTAATAATAAACAACTAGACTCCCAATCACGCTCAAAAATTGTCTGAAGCAAATTCTGCACGACGCGTCTATTGTGCAGAGTTTTGGTTCAGTCGTGTTTCGACCGCGCTTCGATAACAATGTACATGTCTCTTTCGCACCGTAATCTCAAACGCTTGAGAACAAGAGACAGACAGATTTCCAGCGCGTGGCGTCGTGTCATTACTTCTCACGATCGTATGCAATTGACATTAAACATTACTGCCACGAAATAAGGTGTTAATTTGAACGAATATGTTAATGTTATGTGTAAGTTGACGTGTGGACACACACAACACATAGACAACGCCACTCGGACGTTTCTTGAGGCATTTTTGTTTGCGATTGGGACAATGGATAAAGTTAGTGGAAATGTTTACTACTTTTTAACGCAACTTTTACGGTTTGTAACTTTTTGGCCCTCACTCATAATAACTTGAGTTTACGCACAAGGGAATCTAAATATACTAAGGCAAACAACACCAAATAACTGCTCCTTCTTTACTGATCTTCGAAACTGACAAAAATGAAGTGTAAAAGTCATATAAAAAGCATAAGCAATATTAATAAATAAAAATGTAAAGAGTTCGCAACAAACGGTGTCATCGCTGTTTCTTACTACAAACAGACACAGATGACATCATAGATCATCACACTTAAGCGTTACACCAAGTTAATTAATGTTCCATAGTGACAAATATGTCAAAATCATGTCTTATTGCGTCGGAAAAGGTCCGACAGTTTCGAATCATCCGAGATTCTTAATCATGGTGCGACGGGGGCCAAGGCGCGACGGGCACGTGAGGGGGGCGTGAGTAATCCGGTTATTTACATTAATATGTCTGACCCTCGTGGTAGTTTTATATTAAAAATCATCAGTTTTGGTTAATGTTATCGTTAAAATCAGAAACTTAACAGAGTGATGAAATAGGCTTAAGTCTTGTTTTAATGTTGTCTGGAATGAAGTATAATGAAACAACTGTACCGCATCCAACTAGCACTGGTTGGACGTTATCAGCGAGCGAATTGTGGGCAACGCCGGGCGGCAACATTACTCACAACCTCACTGTATTCGGTTTATTCACTGACGGGTGCGGCCTCACTTTTCGCGATAACGCTTAAGCTATTTTATTTAACAATGCAAATACATAGGTACCTGCAAAAGTTACGGATCACGTCATCGTCACGTCAGTCACGTATCATAAATCACGTCTTTACCCATTACGGGGTAGGCAGAGCAAGGTAACAAGACCTAAAGGCCACGTTTAGCATGATTGTGGGTGTTTATAGATCTGATGGAAAAGGGAATAAATAAAAATACCTAGTGATAATAATAAAATTCTTTATTGAGCACCACAAATCAGTATGTACAATAAAATTACAGGAATAAAAAGACAAGGTAGATAAATAGGCAGTCTTATCGCTTAAAAGAGATCTCTTCCAGACATCAAATAAGATAAAGAAATAAATTGGAGACAGCTTGAATAAAATAAATTGAAGACTAAGTTATCGTTTAAATAAATTGGAGTTGTAACATGCTTTTGTATGAACATTTGTGCAGGCTCCAATTTTGCAAGTCTTTTATCTACTTTAACTAAAAAGTCAGTCTAAAATATAAAATGGACGATAGTGAATTTTTTTAAGTTTTCTTAAAAAAAAAAATTTTTTTTTGAAATGTATTTTTTTTCTATGAAACTCGAATAAGTTTTTGAAACAATTGATGTATGTGGATGAGTGAAATCAGGATCGTAGTAATTAGTACAAATTAGTTGCCTACCCTTATGGAATTGAGGCGTGGCTGTATGATGTTTTTGAGTAAAGTAAACATGTTATGTGAAAGGAAAAATACTGTAATACTGGTTAGTTGGCATGTAGTCCGCATTGGACGCGGGGCGTTGTCTAAGGGGCGTATAGCAGGCGACGGCAAAACGGCAACATTACTCACAACCTCGGTATATTCAGTTAATTCAGGTAAAGGTCTGGCCTCACTTATAGCGAGAAAGATCTTCCCTTGTCATTATGCTACGTTGAATATTAAGATCTTCTAGTAAATATAATGTAATAATACTTTGCGTAGGTCTTCTAGTAAATAATAAGGTATACATTGCGTATTAAGGGTAAGTAAGGAATTACGATCAAGGCTGTAGTAGAAGCCTGAAATCGAGGTCGAATTTCGTAATTCCCTAACCGTACGTGAAATATACACGGTGTTATTACAAAAGGTTAACACACGTGTCAAATATTAATCTATTGCAAAATCAACCTTAAATCAATGAATTAATTTTTGGACACGCGTTCAAAGTCTGTTAAACTTTTTTGTAATAACTTCGACACTGTTTTTCATCACATTCGCGAGTAAATAAATATAATAAGGTACCTACTAAATAGCTCAACAACAAGTCAAAACCCCTTTTTTGTCAAAGTTCGGGACTAGGGGGGCTACACCGAAATTCGATTTTCGAAATTTCGTATCACGCCGTCCCTCTCGCTCTCAAATTAATAACTCGAAAATCGAATTTCGGAGTATAAGGTCTGCTCATTTTAACGTGTAGGTTACGGTTGTGGCTCGCAGATAATCCGGCCTTAGGATTGCTGTACTCTCCCAATCGCTAGTACTGGGACCCCGACTTTGTCCATTCCCCGTCGGTTTGTTAGCGAAATGAGGGTATATTTATCTTATTGCGGCTGTCAGCGTTGCGTGACGCACTGACGCCATCACAATCATAGCACAGACAAGACAATACTTCGGTTATGATTGCTCTGACCGTACAACATATAACTATGAAATACTAGCGGTTGCCCGTGTCTCCGTTTGCGCAGAATTCTCTTATCTTTAGGATCGCGTATCGCAGGAACAATGGAATTTTGTGGGATAAAACTATGTTCTGTACCCGGGACTGAAACTTAACTTAACTGATAAATATGTATTTTTTATTTTTTTCGTGTTGTTTAAAGGATCCACTGAAAAACAGCGTCGTTGCACCTGGTGCTCCGACACATGCTGAGTTGGAATCCCATTTCAAAACAACAAACAATTTTGTTATTTATTAAGCATGGAACTCTTCTGAATACAAACTGTAATTATACTATTGTTGTTGTTGAGAAGTAAATATTTCTTTTCTTTTACTTTCTTTTGAAACAACTGTCTCTGTACCAAATTTCATTAAAATTGGTTCAGTGGTTTAGCCGTTAAGGCGTACAAGACAGATAGACAGTGTTACTTTCGCATTTATAATATTACTAAGCCTCTGCCCGCGACTTCATCCGCGTAGAATTAGCAATCGAAATGTTTACGCTATCCCGCGGGAACTATGCCATTTTCCGGGATATAAAGTGGCATTTGTTTTAAGCTAGGCTAACAGCTATCTTCGTTACAAATTTGATCCAAATCCGTTCAGTAGTTTCAGCGTGAATAAAGAACAAACATACACACTCACTCACTCACATAGTCACAAGCTTTCGCATTTATAATATTAGTAGGATTATGCTAGATAGATATTTATAATAATATTCTACATAAGTACTTGGCTCATATTTCACATTTATGTTTTTGATTGGTTGTTTCTACTTGTGCCAGATTTCGAGCTTGCATTTATTTTCTCGAAATTAAAAGAAGTCGTTTTAATTTCTACGCAGCGCAATAAATTTTCAACGTTTTACTAATTTCAGATGCTAACGTGTTTTTTACGTCTGCGTAATTGGGCAATTTCGAGGTAATTATTTTTAATAAAGTGACTGCAGATTGCCTAAATTGCTGTGATAGCTAAATCATTTTGTTTTCATGCTATTTTTACCATAACTACTACGTTTATAAACGTTATGCACAGGAAGCGAAACTTTGGTGCCGATGAAAGAAAGAAAGAAGACATTTATTCATTTTGCAAGACACACAAATATAAGAGCATACACACAATTTTATTGAAAAAAAAACAACAAAAAAAAACCAGACATGAAAATTTGATCATCAGCGTTGTGTGTGTGTATTCGCAAAAGTGAAACGGTCGCTGGCTCAGCATTACGCTGAGGTGTTAGACACCTACAGCACTGATTTTCAGCCAGAACCGTCTGTGACTCAAGAAACGATACACAGTGTAGATTAAATAAATTAATATACTACATAAACCATAAACTTTTAAGTAAGAAGTAAAGTAATAAATAGATAGAACCCGACTTATGTGTAACTAGAAAATACATAAATTTATTAAATAATTTTCAATAAACAAAAAACGAAGTGTAAACAAAATTGTTCAAAAACAACAAGCTGGCATACCAATGTGCAAAGTGCTGGAGGACTATTTTAAGGATTTTTGATGACGTCATTATGACGCAAATTCACATATAGGATGCTTTTATATAAACAACTAGCTTCACCAGCGTCGAAATATACATTACCTTTCTTTTGAATCACTCTATCTAATTAAAAAAACCGCAACAAAATCCGTTGCGTAGTTTTAAAGATATAAGCATACATAGGGACAGACAGACAGACAGACAGCGGAAAGCGACTTTGTTTTATACTATGTAGTGATAATGCATAGTGACGTCGCCAGCGTTTTCTTGATCGCGTTCGAAACGTTTTTCATAGGTTTATAAAAATACTAGCTGTTGCCAGCGACTTCGTCTGCAAAGAATTCGTTTATCGCTATCCCGCGGGAACTACGCAATTTTCCGGGATAAAAAGTAGCCTACGTGCTATTTCAGACTTTTCTATGCACCAAATTTCATCCAGATCCGTAGGGCCGTTCTGGCGTGATTGAGTAACAAACAAACATCCATCCATCCATCCATACTTTCGCATTTATAATATTAGTTAGATGAACAACTATATAACTACATAGTATAAAAAGTCGCTTTCCGCTGTCTGTCTCTATATATGCTTAGATCTTTAAAACTACGCAACGGATTTTAATGCGGTTTTTTTGTGGATAGAGTGATTCAAGAGGAAGGTATACATGTATAATACAATGCATAATTATTATACCATGAGTGTCATGTGTACTTTTTTACCCAAAGGGTAAAAACGGGACCCTATTAGGACTTCGCTGTCCGTGCGTCCGTCCGTCCGTCTGTCACCAGGCTGTATCTCAAGAACCGTACTAGCTAGACAGTTTTCACAGATTGTGTATTTCTGTTGCCGCTATAACAACAAATACTAAAAACAAAATCTAACTAATATTAAAAATGCGAAAGTGTGGATGGATGGATGTATGTTTGTTTGTTACTCAATCACGCCGGAACGGCCCAACGGATCTGGATGACATTCGGCACATAGATAGAGAAAAGTCTGAAATAGCACATAGGCAACATTTATCCCGGAAAATTGCGTAGTTCCCGCGGGATAGCGATAAACGAATTCTTGGCGGACGAAGTCGCTGGTAACAGCTAGCAATAATAACAAAAAACGTGATATTTTAGCCCTTTTTCATGGCTATCACTCGCCGAGCTAGATCTCAATAATCGTAAATAGCTACACAGTTGAAATTTGCACAGATTAGGTATTTTTATTGTGGCTACAAAAACAAATACTAAAATCATAACAATAATAATAGTAATTGGGTGGATTTTTGACGTTGTAATTTGTGTGCAATACGTAAAGCATGACACACAAAAATTACAACGTCAAAAATCCACCCAATTAAGGGGGGCTCCCATACAACAGAGTAGTTGTTGGCGTTTTTTGCTGTATCTCATGAACCCTAATAGCAAGGAGGTTAAAATTTTCACAGATGTTGTATTTTCATTGCCACAATAATAACAAATACTAAAAATAAAATAAACTAAATATTTAAGAAGGGCTTCCATACAACAAAAGTATTTTATTTACCGTTTTTTGCTCGATATTAATAATGGCTACACGTAGACGCTAGAAATAATTACAAATTATTAAGGTTATATTTTCTGGTACGGAACCTTTCGTTCGCGAGTCCGACTCGCACTTGGCCGGTTTTTTATTACTGGAGAAGTGACCACTAAAAAAACACTGACGAGCAAAATAACGGATCACTTTTCATACAAATTTCTGTTAAAAGCGTCCCGTTATTTTGCTCGTGAGTATATTAATTGGCTTAAATAAACGATTTCAGCGCAGTTGCCGTCCTTTGTCGCGATATATATTGCAGTTCACGCCTCGGTCGCCCAAATGAGGCTTGATTCAATGTTGCCACAGTAAATTTAATAACGCAGTACGACGTTTGTTTTTGGATAAGCCCTGCCAATGATAGAAAGGGGAGGGTTGTAAAGCAGTGAAACACTAGATATACTAATGTTTTTTTTTTACTTGTACACTATCGTTGTTTATTTCCATTACTCAAACAGCCCTGTCATTCAAATCGTATTAAGTCTTGTAATAACAGTGTTGCCGTATGTAAATCCTATTCGTCCAGTAGCTGACTATAAGTACCTAATTATAAAAAAAATAAGCATTTCTTAAGAAATGATATTATTATTATAAAATTAGGATGGTACATACATATTAATACATATTATTAAATGCAATCGAAAACAGACTAATACTAAAACTAAAACTAGGTACTACTAATTATAAAACTATAAAGTAAATATTAAAATGATATAATATTAAAATGATATTTACCTTTCCCTAGGACTAAAACTATATTTATACCCATTTCAAATAAATTGGCGCAATGGCTTAAGCGTTAAGGAGTAACCGATAGACAAACGGGCAAATAGATAAACTGTGACATTTATGGGTTAGGACCAAAAAGTTACACACCGTTGAATTGCATTAAGTAAGGTATAATTACAACACACCGGATAACTCACGAAGTAGTTCCGTTCCGTAGTCCTTCATCAGAGAGCGCTCGCCCCGGCGGCAGCGAAAGGAACACTACGCGCCAACGCTCTGCTACTCGGCGCAGCTGACATCGGCGCACAACTACACTCATTTTGCAATACTTCGGCTTTTATACGCGAGTTATCCGGTGTATTGTAATTATGTGTGAGTCTCACGGTAGTTTCATGTTTAAGTAAGGTAGTTAAAATTAGCTAATTTTTTCCATTGTGACACGAAAATAAGTCATACATTTGTATTGATAACTTTCGTGTCACAATGGAAAAAGTTAGCGAATTTTAACTACCTTACTTAACGCAACTTTCACGGTGTGTAACTTTTTGGTCCTCACACTCACGCTATTTTTTCATTTTACTGTTTTTAAACTGTAACTGCGAAACAGATTCGGTTAAATGAAGCCGCGGCGGTCCACGCAGTTTCAATTTTCAGCCAACGGGCAAGTTACGCCGCTCTGTAACTCGCTGTAACTGTACTAAGCAAAGTTTTAGTTGGACTGCAGAGTTTTAGCGCGATGTTTCGTTAATCGCGTTCGAGTTTTAAATCCCGACAGAAGAGTATTCCAGGTCTTTTTTCTGACTCTTTTTTACTGTTTCAACCTGCCAGTATTCTGCTGCATGTAATGAAGTTTGGTTCAACTTATGTGCGTGTGCGGTATGGGCGTGACACGGCGAGGCGTAGTTTTGTTGCCCTCACTTGAACTTTGGCAGAGTACAGCTTTTCTTTTGAGCGCTTTTTGGGATGGGTAAAAAATGATAATTTTCGCGACAGACGTAAGACGGAGGAAGAGTTTAAGTACCAGGATATCACGATCCCCTAAGAGCTTATTTTGAAAAACGAATGAATCGCGTTCGATTTTTGGAGTGTTTTTTTTGTTGAGTCGTGGAGCAAACAAAAGTACTAGGGCATCAGCACATTGTAAGAAGCCTGTCGATATAGATAATACGTACATTTTTTTTTGTAAGCGGCCAGTACGTTACGCGTATTGAGCATCATGGAGGTTACAACATTAAAATCTAATCTAAGCTGCTGTTTTCACTTCTGCTGGCACTCCCGGAATACTACCCGTCGCTTTTTTTTAATTGATCGAAGGCCTCGGACTTTCTCACTCGCCTCGCGCAGCGGACAAAATCCCATCGAGCGATCGTTCTTGCTTTACGGCAAGCGAGGACCACCGCTCCCGAAGTTTTACGAACATAGCATACCTATAGAAGCTGCACTGCTCGCTACAGGTGGTGGGTGAGATCAAGCGAGACCTAAATTTTGCGATACAATTGATATCTATATTAAAAACGTAACGTTTCTTAATTCTTTAAAAAAAAATTGCTTACTCATCCACTCACAGCATACATACATACATACCGTCACGCCTCCTTCTCACAGGGGTAGGCGGAGACTACTTAGTTCTACTTGCTGCGATCCTGACATTATTAATAGCAATTCAAATGCAAGTGGCTTAAATTCTCCTTTTTCTGTATTAAGTATGTCATAATATTTGTCATAGCAGTCGTAAGAATTTAACGTATAAGCATTTTCAACAGACTTCAAAATGAAGGGTGTTCTCAATTCATCGCTATCTTTTGTAATTCCTCTACATTTATTACCATTATTGAAGCAATAGTCACTCATTTGCACTCAGTTTTTTTTTACAGCTACATTAGTTAATCATAGCGTGGTTGAGCTAATGACATCATTAGCGTAATGCAGCCACATCGACCGCTTAAACCGCCGTTAGACATAATGCTTTGTGGCATCTGTTTATATATCCGTAAGACTATACCAACTGAGTATACAAGGTACCTATCTCAAAGGACTAATTCAGCATAAGTGCATTGACTTAGGTTGAACTCTTCTGAAATTTTTCATTCAAAATCAACTCGCCCCTTTGTTGTCGTACTTTGAACATCGTCCCATGAATGTACACTAGGCTTTATCTAGACCTCGTTATCGGAAAGCGATTTGTTAATGAAATCTACCAAGCTAAATGACGGGTCTGATGGAACAGTAAACAACTATAACTTTTATACTTTTATTAACAAATCTTGGTAAACTAAATTACAACAATATAAACCTATTGCCTATGCTTTCCCCAGGAAAATTATCAAAGAAGAAGGCCCGCGCTGTCCTCGTCGTCCATTTTATGACCTCCCCCTTCTACCCCTTCTCTAATCTTAGGACGTCATGACGGAGACCCGCTCGCAGTCTTCTAGATAGGCGCTGTCGAGTCATCGATGAGGGTGTTGACGTCCGATGTGGTTCCACCTCAATCGGTCAGGTGGCGCCACGACTGCACTCGGTTGCCAAAATTAAAATATTTTTTAAACAAGAGTAGTTACGTCGATACTTATTGTTTGACATAATGCGAGTCTTAGACAAAAACTAAACTTTTTTATTTTATGAAACGAACGCATATGCATTACATGTAGGTATTATTTTTATGAAATAGAAACTATAGAATTTATGTTCTACTGAGAGTTTTCAATGATTCACGGTTACGTTCAATAAAGCTCAATAAAGGTAATCTCGGTTCATATCCCGTCTATAATATTTCGTATGTTGTACTGATAACGGATTTTGCTTCTGATGTCAATTTCAAAGTTCCTGATAAAGTTACGGTTTCAGAAAAAAGAAGGTTATGGCAGATCGTTATGATATAAGAAATTCTAGCAAATGAAAGAGGATTAGGCCTTCTTGTAGTTTGTAATTATGAAAGCGTTTAGTAAACAAATGCGTTTTGCATAAGTAAACACCGTCCACTATCAAAGGTTCTAACCAGTGAGCTTAAGCCGTCGTCGACATAAAGGGTGATTAGTATTGAATGGGCCACAAAGGGCCCAGTCGGATTATCAGGCAAAAGGAATCTTTGAAAAGACGTTTCGAGGCATCCTGGGATGGATGACGCCCCTTTCATGTTTATGGTCGTTGTTGTATATCGTATAGTTTGTTTTGTTATAAACACCAGAAATATTTGAAAAATGTTGTTAAAATTTTGATTTTTGATAAACAAAAATTTGTTCGTTTCCGTTTGAAAAAGACGTTATAATTAAACATTTTAGAAACTTATAAAAGTTTTACACACGGTTCATAAAAAGATCGTCAACTTATAAAATGAAATCCGTGAATCGAAAATAATACTTGGGACACGAGTAACTGTGAACTTAAAAAGAAAACATGTTAAGAACACTAAAATAAAATCACAGTGTCAAAGAAACATAAAATATATAACTTTATAAAGCTATTTCATATATTTCTATTGATCAATTTTTCTCTGCAATATATTCAACCAGAAACGCGTCCTCGGAATCTAGACACAAATCGACAGAAAATGTCGCTCATAATTTTCTAGTCAATACCCTATTCCCAATTTCCGTTCGGTTCAGTAATTCCGATGCAATCGTGGAATTCCAACTGCGATTCGAAATACAAACGGACGTGAAAAGGAGTACGCGGTATTTCTGTCATGTATTCGAGCGTCGAAAATCGAAGCGGGACAGAACATGACATTTGGCGACTTTGATTCGGAAATTTGCTACCGCCAAGCGTGAGTTGCAGTTATACCAAGTTACTTTAACAATAACTATAACCAGAGATTTCGACATAATATTTCATAAATTTTCTGTTCAATGTTAGTCGACGGCTTAAATATCGATTCAACCATCATGCCAATAATATGTGTCACCGATCTTATTGTTTGTGGCATAAAAATGTATACTCGTACATGTTTTTGACGCCTTGATAATGTACATAATTTTATGCCTTCGACTGTACGTCAAAATTGTCGGTAATAGTTATCGTCAAAGTTAGTGAAACTCACTGTAAGTTAATACGGCCTCTCAAGCAGACGTGGGTTCGATCGGGCTCGCATACCTGAGGTTTTCGGCATTTATGTAGGTACCTACAAAATTACTGTAGAAATTTATCATGATTTTTTCAAAACTTGCATTCAATGGTGTGTGTGAATTGCCCAAACCGCACTGGGCCCGCGTGGGAACTATAGCCCAAGCTCTCTCAATCTAAGGCCTGTGTCCAGCTTAAGCTGAAGATGATGCTGATGATGAGTTTAAGAAGATTATGTGTTACGTGTACCGCGTAACCTGAAATCGTGCTTCATGTAACAGGTTTTCATTTACTATCAAGCGTACTAAGCGTGCTGAAACGCAAGCCTTACCATGACGTCCTAATTCCGACTCAGTTCAACTTTTAGCTGTCACTTTTAGTATGAATCTGACAGCGAGCGAACCTAAACTGAAACGCATTAAGACGTAATGGTAAGAACCTTGTTCTTTTAATTCTTATGATATTTGGTTGGTTTTCGAGTATTGCCTAATTTATGTGGAAGCGGTCACAAGTTTTTTCTGAAGTCATAAACAACTCCCACTTGCTGTTTTCCTTGCGAAATAGAAAAAGCAAGGTCTTAGGTTTTAGGTCATGCCACTGTAGGCTATACAACAGAAAAAAAGCTCTAATGTTGTCCCAGTTCTCTATAAAGATGGCTGTACCGTTCGGATCTCCTTAATAACGCTCGTCGCAAGTTTAATTTAAACCAACATACTTTCACTCCGACTTAATTTTGACGTAAAGTACAAAACCATTTCCCCGTAAGACTCCGTTTTACGCTTCCAGCGTTTCCGCGCTGTAAACTTTAATTACTCTACATTATTTGGGTATTAAGCGCCGAATTTTGTTTATCTTCTGGTAATTAAACGTCGATCTCGGAGGAAAACATGACAGACTTAATTGTGAGGCTTATATCAATACCAGGGGGAACTGGAGCCCGGCTACGTTGATCACTGTTCGAAGAGGATTTTTCTTGGGTTCCGTCAAATTAAACAACCGTTTTAGTTCCGTTGGTGTCCCTAAAATTCATTGGTGTCGGAGAATGGCCAGCGCTGACGAGGCAGAACAAAAAAATGGTGGAAAGATGTGCAATGATGAACAAATTGTCTTAGAATCATTCTGGAATAGTTCGGCAGGTGATTGCCGGTGGTTGATGGTTTTGATTGAACACTTTTGGAGTATAAAACGAGCCTATTCTTTTCTTAAAGGGCCGGCAACACACTCTTAGCGCCCTTTGTTATGGTTGTCTATTTCCATCAGATGACCCGCATGCTCGTTTTCCTATCATATAAAAAGTATATTAGGTATAACAAAGTACTAAAGTTTTCCAACCTAATTTTACGTCTTCGACGCCGTACACAAAATATCGACCATTGTATGGATTTTCTTTCAATCATAATTAAAAATCCTGTACAACATTTACAGACGTGTTTAAGTAGACTAACACAATCACCTGTTTAAGTATTCTGGATTACCTTTAAGACACAGTGTGCCTAGCCTTGCTCTGGTTTATGCAAGTCCAGAGGGAAGACTTCTACTAGCTAGCAATAGGACGCTACAATAGGCCAATATAAAAAGATGTTGAACAAAAAGTTACAAAACGTTTTGTGTTTAATGTGGAATGTTACTTACGAACTAGCATTAGCCACTTTCTCAAAAGCCTCTCTTTGTTTCAGTTGCGGCGTTTGCAGACGCTGCGAACGCCACAAGTGTTAAACTGCATAACAGGTACGTTATAAATCTAGAGCGAGAAACATTACCTCTGTCCAGGATTGAACGAGTCTTTGAGCGACTATACTTCATTTAATTTCGAATGAGAAACCACAATAACATTATATTGCGGCTGGTCAACTATTTCTTACCTAGCAAATACTACAGTGCAATAGTTTGGTAGCCGCAAAATAAAATTGTTTTAATGCCACTTTATTTGCGTGGCGTCAATTGTTACTCTAGTACAAATTGTAAAGAGATTACAGTTCACGAGCCGCAATATAATGTTGTTGTGGTTTCTCATCCTAAATTAAATGAAGTATAGAAAACTTTGCAGGGTCGTTGGTATGATCATTGGGGGAAAGAGGAAGCAATTTTGATAGAAAAATAAAACATAGTTTTACAAAAAAATTTGGGCTAGTTGATTGCTTTCTTTGGTTAAATTAATGATATCATCAGTAGTATGTATTTTTTTGAATTAATTTAAGAACTGTTTAAAAATACTCAAGTATCTAAGTCGAATACTGCTCGACATATTTCGGGCTAATCCGTAGTCCTTCTTTTCGGAGCGTTTTGTTCAAATTACCAGAGTACACTATAGGTAGGAACGTCTTTATGGGTACACAAGTCACGAAAATATAAATGATAACTTGCGTGCTCAAAATAATCATTCAAAACTTCTTAAAAAACGAATGATAATGATAAGGATTAGGTATGATTAGGTAGCGATTGGGGTGTACAACTTGTAGGATTGGAGGTAACTTGAAAAGAAGACGATGTCTAAACCTGAAGTTTATTTCTTGCATAAGAGCTTTAAATTAGCTTGGTATAGGCCCCATATTGGGCGCCACTGTGGATTTAAGTGACATTTAATATTTTTTTATCATTTAATCTCAATAACTTGTTTGAGACATTGTTTAATTGTAAAAAAGAAGATTCCTATCAAACCCTGGATACTCACTCAGAAAGGTGAAATCGTTGACATAAAAGTTTAAAAGCAATAAAAGCGTCCGTTCCTAAAACAGCTGATAAGAGCTTTTTTATTTCAGCGTCGGACGTTAAGCTTTCTTGATAGCTTTCGACGGTTATCGGGCCGTCATAAAATATACGGTTTTATCTTCATTGATAATAATCGTTATTTGAAAAAATACTTTTTTATGCTCATGGAATAGAATCGGATGGATTGCTGGCACATTTTATATTTACGGTTATTAATTAATTCGTAAGAAATCAGTTTTTACTGTGGTGTTTGTTTGATTTAATGTCTTGAGATTACTCTAGATCTAGGCCTCTACATCTATAACAGATGATTTAAACATTGTCAGCGGCACTTCCGTTGATGGCTAAACAAGCCATTACTAGGTAGCCAGGTTACTAGGTACTGTAATAACTTGGAAAAATTAAAATCTTTCTTGAGTATTTCCTAATTGTATTTACTTCATCACGCAGCTACACAGCAACTGTCTACTGTATGACAACCATTCGAAAAACTCTTCTAACAACTCAAATTTGAAATGCATATCTAAGTAGCCAGTACAGTACTCATAAACCATTATTAATTTCGGACTAAGATCCTGCCCAAAAAATGAACTCTACCGAGTTGACAAGATCTGAAGATTTTTTTTTTATATTTTCATTATCTTGTTTTCCAAAAGTTTTGAATTCTAATTCGAAGTCTTAAGCGTATGGGACACGAAAGAGAGCTGAGATGCCTACTTTTTTTAAGTTCTCTGGAAAAGAAGACATGTATATGTTCATAATCTAAAAACGAAATAAAAGTATAACAAAAATAAGTTACCCAAAATACTGATTCCACGCAAGCACAATCGCAGGCAAAAGATTTACCCATTATACCCATTACCCATAGCATATTAAAACAATAGCAAAATATTATATAAACTCACAACGCCCCAGATTCTCTCAACAAAAACATTCGCATTGTTACAAAAAAAAAATGCTACTTAATTAAAAGCCACCATACTTTCAACTTACTCTTTAGGCTTCACATTATACGGACACAATACTTCATCCTTTTAATATAAATATTATTTTTTCCAGTGATAAAGGAAAGTCTCCAAGGGAAACGGAAAGCCGCGGGAATTACGGTAAGATAGTTCATTTACATTTATACCGTCTTTGTTTAGAAAGATACAGAGAACTCAAAAGGGGTTTATTGTATAATTTTATCGAATGGTTTCGTTTTCGAAAAGGATAAAAGGTTAAGTTTTGTGTTTATATACTTACTAGCTGTTGCCAGCGACTTCGTCTGCAAAGGATTCGTTTATCGCTATCCCGCGGGAACTACGCAATTTTTCCGGGATAAAAGTAGCCTATGTGCTATTCCAAACTTTTCTCTATTTATGTGCTAAATTTCATCTAGATCTGTTGGGCCGTTCTGGCGTGATTGAGTAACAAACAAACATCCATCCATCCATACTTTCGAATTTATAATATTAGTAAGACTAGGTGTTTGCGCCGACTTCGTCCGCGCAGCATCAAAATTTTTATACCCGGACCCTATTTCATAAAGCTTCAAGTAACAATTTACAAGCGGAAGTCTCTATCTAACACATAGGGTCAAAAAGAGACTTCCGCTTGTAAATTGTTACTTGTAGCTTTATGAAATAGGGTCCAGGCAGCTTGACTTTTTCCGACATAATATGTATACATAAATCACGTCTTTATCCCTTAGGGGGTAGACAGAGGATAAGGTAACAAGACCTAAAGGCCACGTTTAGCATGATTGTGGGCGTATAGGTGGAAAGGGGAAAAAAGTGATGTGATGCTAGCCGCACCGCCTGAAACATAAACCTAACCGATGACCGAGACAACCGGAGGTCTAATGGGTGGGCTATGTCCAACAGTGGACGTCCTACGGCTGATAGGATGATGATAATGATTACAAGCAAACTTTGCCAGTTTTAATATAAATAAAGAAGCTTGTAAAAAGGTATTGTATGTTCTGGAAAAGGCTGTATTTCTGTACCAATTTTCCGGCTTCATTTTTTTCACGTTGCACAAAACATTTCGCCAACGTAACGACAGGAGTTCTGTTGCAAAACAAATTATTTTTTCCAAACATGTCAGGTTTTCGCCAGAAATTCGCATTTGAATTAAAGCTCTGAAGTTTAACATGTTCAAGGGTTTGCGAGAGCTTTAGTTTCGAGAGGTTTGAAAGCTTCGCTGAAAGCTCTCCTTATGTCATGCAGGTTAAAAATTAAGATATGAAATTGAGGTTTTTCCAACTGTTAAATAGACACCATTCATTTTATAACGCACGGCTGTTGGATTTTGAATTTAATTGCAGCACGTTTAAAATTTTGCGAATTAATTTCACGTATACATATAAGTACTAATTATGTCATTAATTATGTCTAGGGAGTAATCTCTAGAATTAAAAAACTGACAATAATTCTTTGTTGAAAGATAGCTACTAAACCTTATATTAACATAGGTTACTTTCCCTTGGGAAACTAGAAGGTCCAGCATTTATCGCCTGCGAGAGGCAAACAAAGGAGCAAATATACTAAATAGTACAGATGGCTCATCAGATATAACAAAATACGGCCAGTCTACGTCGGGTTAAATTTGAGCTATTTTTATTTTGGCTGCTCTGCTGCCAACAAAAGGTTATGCCACAAACTTATATGACACAACTAGCTGTTGCCAGCGACTTCGTCTGCAAAGAATTCGTTTATCGCTATCCCGGGGGGCGTTTTCCGGAATAAAAATAGCCTATGTGCTATTCCAGACTTTTCTCTATCTATGTGCCGAATTTTATGCAGATCCGTTGGGCCGTTCTGGCGTGATTTAGTAACAAACAAACATCCATCCATCCATCCATACTTTCGCATTTATAATATTAGTTAGATGACAGCGTCGTAGTAATAAATAAATGAACGTAAAAAACCTCGCCCAAGTCGGCTTACGAATTGCAGCGCCACACACACACACACACACACACACACACACACACACACACACACACATTTAAATCACACACAGCACTCATACTTTTATCACCTTTATTTTTGCGTCAGGGGAAAATACACACAAAATCGAAATCTAAAAGTTTCTTAACAAGCTCAAACGTTCACAAAACACAAACCGTCATCAATTTCCATTATGTTAAAGCATAACTCAATATTAAGCAACAAACAACAAAGTTGTGATTAACTTTATCCAAGTATTTTTGCAAAAACAGGTTTGTAAGACGCTCTTAACTTAAAACGCGGGAAACTTGCTCTTTTAGGAGTACCTACTTTGTGCCACAGATACATGGCAGCCAATGTGGGTACAATGCGGTGCAAAATAAATGCAAAATATTATATTTTACATACATCATACATACATACAATACATACATATCGTCACGCCTCTTTCCCACAGAGGTAGGCAGAGACTACTTTGTTCCACTTGCTACGATCCTGACATAGCTCTTTCGCTTCATCCACATTCATCAACCTCTTCGTACATGCTCGTCGGTTTCGGGTACTCTTGACCCGAGCTTATATTTTAAAGACTTCTGACTTTATATTTTAACTAGCGACCCGCCCCGGATTCGCACAATATATTATGCATGTATTATACATATAAACCTTCCTCTTGATTCACTCTATCTATTAAAAAAACCGCATCAAAATCCGTTGCGTAGTTTTAAAGATTTAAGCATACATAGGGACATAGGGACATAGGGACAGAGAAAGCGACTAAAGTTATTTGTGTAGCTGAAATAACAGCAACAGCACAACAACAGTGGGTGAATGTCATCGGGAAGTAAGCACAAGTTTTGGTTCCCATAGATCCAAGAAAGAAAGAATAAAAGAAAGAAAGGGAAAGAAAGAAAGTTGTAACTATCCTTTGAGTGTGTATAAACTCGGCAACTTTTTTACAGTTGCGAGAGACTATTATTACCCTAAGTATTTTATATTAAAAGGCTGTCAACACCTAAATCGTTGAATTTGATTGTCGTTAAGCAGTTTTTGAAGATACAATAATTATTTGTTTTAGTACAGTTGCAAAATGAATAAATGTCTTCCTTCTTTCTTTCTTTCTTTCTACAGCAAAAAATATAATAATTATTTCAATATATTTCGCCCGCCCCTCGCAAAAAATGTAGGTAATGATCTAAAGGCAATTCCTGTCACATACAGCTCGCTCTCACTTCAATACTGTCCAAAATCATAGAGCCCAAAGAAATAACCATAACCTATAATTTATTTTGTCCGCCATTGCAGCAAACCCCGCATAGAAATTTTCGGAGTCGATTGTTCGGAAATCCGATTTGAAGCGGGTTTGTTACTCGTTCGGGTTTTTACGTTTTTGCTTAATTAATGGTTTTGGAACAGTTTGTTTTAGTTTTAGTAGTAAAATTTATGCTGGCTGCTTTTTTCTCACAATGATAGAGATAGAAAAACGATCAGAAGTATGCAAAGAATAAATACTGTCATTTTTAGAAAGCCGAACTTTAAAAAAAATATATTTATTTATTTATAAGCCTTTTTATTCCGAATTCGCTACAATTTCAGTAAGGACATATTGTTGATGTTGTTTATTGTCGTTTATTTATTAAATTGTCGCATAATTCGGCGTGCCTCATGGCAAGGGCCTCCTCCGTGAATTGGAGCTATTGTGATTGGGCTATAGTTCCCACGCGCGCCCAGCGCGTATTGAGAACTTAACGCACACCATTGAATTTCTTCGCAGATGTGTGCAGGTTTCCTCACGATGTTTTCCTTCACCGAAAAGCTCATGGCAAATTACAAATTTAATTTTCGCCAAAGCCGTGGTAGCCTAGTGGTTTGATCTGTGGCCTCTCAAGCAGATCGTCGTGGGTTCAAATCCCGAGCTCGCACCTCTGAGTTTTTCGGAATTTAAAAAAATAAGTAAGAAACCCTTAAAAGCCTTAGAACTCTTTTTTCTTCATTTTCTATCTCCATAAAGTCTGAATCCAATTACAAAGAAAACAATTTGTTGCTTCATTAATTTATGGAAGCTAGAAGCTAGTCTAACCAACTTAATAGCTGAAACAGTCTAATATCCCACAGAATATGACATGTGTTGTGTGTGTATCTTGTTCATTTAATGCCCTTAATGTAATTTAATGTAATTTAATGTGCCTATTAATATATTTTTGATAATTGTGATTGTAATTAAATATTGCAATGGGATTAATGCCTAAATAAATAAATATTTATTATTAATATTCACATTCACGAGATTGCTCTGAGTTGGGAGTGCCAAAACGTTTTTTCACGAGACATAAATCTTATTTCATTTTCAGTATTGATCACACACACATAAATCACGTCTTTATCCTTTACGGGGTAGACAGAGCCTAAGGTGCCAAGACTTAAAGACCACGTTTAGCATGGTTGTGGGCAAAGTGGAAGTAGTAAGTAAGTAAGTAATCTTTATTTGCAATTAAATATGGTTTACAATAGATGTCAAAATGAGATACAGTTCACATATTTAGTCAATAATATGACATGCAAATTAAACATTGTAAATAATTAAAATAGAAAATGGGAATCAAAATAGTGATGGGCCGTATCGCCTATAACATGATTCCTACGCCCATACCCTCGATGGGCTTTTAGAATCTGCGCGGGAAGAGAAGCAACTGGTACATTCACACTATTCTTCTTTTTTTTATTCTTTTTTTTGCATTTTTTTTGGTAGGTACTGGTTCATTCTGGTTCATTTTTTTCATGGTTTTTTTTACTGGTTCACTTGTTTTTTTTTCATTCTGGTTCATTGGTTTTTTACTGGTTCATTTCAGTACTGATGAAACCATGGAAACAGGCTTACGTAAAAAAATATCGTGTATGTTTACAACGTGAGTCTTAATTAACTGTGGTCACTAGAGACAAGTAACGGTAGCAAATTAAGTCATAACGTAAAGTGTTCGAGATGTTTGTTGCGACAGCAAACTAATCATCATCATCATTGTCATAATCCAACCTGTATATGCCAACGTCCCACCAATGAGAAAGAACTTATACTTATCAACAATCTAGAGATATAATACAATGAATTTATTGAACGTAATCAACAAAACAGAAAAAAGGTAAGTACCTGGAGACAAATACAAGAGAGCTAATTAAATAGGCAGCCTTATCGCTCGATCGGAATAGACTGAAAACAAATTTAAAAAAAATGGGAAAGGAGAAAGAAGAAAGTTTTAAGAGTCTTATGAAAAAAGCTAAATCGCTCAGATGAGAGACGTATTGCTTCAGGACAAAACAAAACATATTTAAGATAATCTACGTTCAGTGGAGACGCAAAACACTTATTACGATAAAAGAGATGTACCGTAAACAATTTCTTTCACGTCAACAATCGCGTCAGGCAAATTTTCCATTTCAAGAATTTAGGCAATAAATAAAACAAATTCCCACAGAATATGCGTGTATAAAGAATGTTGCCGAAAATACTTTTAAGAGCAAGAACGTGGTTTATCTCCGACGTAAGATATGTTCCTGAATTATTCACTGTTAGAGGCTAGGCGAGTGAATTATTTGCCTCGAGCGAGGAACTTGGCGAATTTATAAGCCAAGAGTTTGCTACGGGTTTGCTCGTACGTGATACTTACGGGAATTACTAAAGTTTGAAGCCATTTTAAACATCGGAATGGAAACATCGTGCATCGTTTCTACTTAAGGCCCAATTAGACAGGCGAGTTTCATTACATTGCGGGTTACCGGAGTAAACCGGATTCGACCGATCTGTCAAACTTCGCAATGTACCTAACTATAATGGCATACAATTCTTGCATGTGTCTAAAGGGGCCTTTACTCGCTAATCTTGCAACCAAGCGGCTGCTTGCGCTGCTGTGCTCCGGCGTGGAGAGTAAGACATACTTACATACCGTCACGCCTCTTTCCCACAGGGGTAGGCAGTACTTTGTTCCACTTGCTACGATCCTGATATACCTCTTTCAGTTTATCCACATTCATCAATCTCTTCATACATGCTCGTCGGTTTTGGGTACTCCTGACTTGACCTACAGCCGTAGAGTAAGACAGCTGGTGAAATTACTGGCACATGGGGTATGATGCTCCTCACATCTCATCATCATCACATCATCAGCCTGAAGACGTCCACTGCTGAACAAAGGCCTCCCCCTTAGCACACCATAATGAACGACAACTCGCCACCTGCATCCACCGGTTTCCCGCAACTTTCACGATGTCGGTCCACCTAGTGGGAGGCCTGCCAACACTGCGTCTTTCGGTTCGTGGTCGCCACTCGAGAACTTTTCCTCCTATACATTTGCTCCTCTCATCAACTCAAAGGTTAATTGGTAGAGATTACTTATATAAATCCCCTAATAAAATCCTACTAATATTATAAATGCGAAAGTTTGTGACGATGTGACGATGTGAGTGAGTGAGTGAGTGTGTATGTTTGTTCCTTCTTCACGCTGAAACGACTTGACGGATTTGGATAAAATTTGGAATGAAGATAGCTGGTACCCTAGATTAAAACATAGGCTACTTTTTATCCCGGAAAATAGCATATTTTCCGGGGGATAGCCATAAACATGTCAATTGCTAATTCTACGCAGACGAAGTCGCTGGCAGAAGCTATTACCTACATAAAACACAAATAAATGTAAAAGAAACATAGAAATTGCAGATCTAATTAACTTTTTCAAGCAGTCAAAATTTTAATTTTTAATGTAGTTTTTCAGCAATACGCGAGACAACGATGAAAATATCTCAAAATAACAGCAAAAACCTCTTTACCTAATAACAAAGCTAGCGTATTTAAAATTCCATCATCATAAACGGAATAACACCGTCCTTACACTCGAAAAAAAAGTAAAAAACTTTTTTTTAATTCACCGCTATTAGAGACTCAAGCCATTCAGCCACCGCTTGAAAACTTTTTTGAAAATCTCCGCCGAGTTTGCGCGTGCAAGTTTACACAATGCCGTTTGCTAGGTCTCTAAAGTGAAGAAGTTAAAGTTGAAATTGGTGCATTTATGTTCTTTAGGCGGGCTGGTTTCGATATAGATTAGCAGTTCGGAAGCGAGCAACTTTGCCAACGAACCACGGGAGTTGCGAAACTTTGGAGTGCATCGTTTTAGCTGAGTTTCAGTTCGTACTCGGAACGAAACTAAACCGGGTGGAAATAAGTTAGCCTGTACTGCTTTTTGGTTTCTGTTTTATGGCAACCTATTCTCGAAATATTATTTTCACCTCACTTGCTCGAAAGGGCTGTCTTTCTCCTTAAAAATCTGCGTGGAAAAGTGCTTTTTCTTCTCTTGAGTGGAAAAGGTTTTTGAAATTCGAACGCCGCGCTGACCACCATTCCACCACGACTACCACCACCTCACCACCTACTCATATACTCAAGTAATTAGAAATTTGAAACTCTTCCATCCACCATTTTTCGCTGTAGTGAGGCGAAAAAATGTGTGTATCGCTCGGCAGCAAAGTTTGTTTAGTGTCTCGTGCCTTGAAACCCTCGCGACGCTCAGGATTCTTCTTTTGAACCACTCGCTTCTTCGCTCGTGGTTCAATCATAGAATCCTTCGCTTGCTCCAAATCTATTTAAAACTAGTCTATTTAAAATGTGAACGCATTGCACAACAATAAAATTGTTCAAATTAAATTCAATATTTTCATATTTGGAACTCGCTGAAAATAATAATTTGCCCAGGTTGTTGTAATCTCTAAATTCACTGTGTAATTATGTAGGTTTTAAAATTTAATTCAGAATAATTAATTTATATTTTAACGGTAAAATAATTTATGCGTATTTTCCTCTTTCGCAGGTAAACCCGTTTACATTGAAACAACACATAACTACTCCACTAGGTAAGTGTTTAATTACGCGATAGGTATTGGTGTTAAAAATTTATTAATCCTTTCGCGTAAAAAATGGCTGTCAACTTCAGATTGAATTCAAAGTTTACTTGACAGAGCGTGTACTCGCAAAATTACTGCAGTTCCTACAGGATTAACGACTCTAAATTGAACCGAAACTTCGTCAGCTCGACTCGAGTTTATTAATTTTTGCCCCAAGATTCCAGGCGAGTTGTAGTGTCGAAGTTTTTAAGGCTGCTAAGTTTGGAGAGATCCTTTTGATGTTTTTTTGCGGCAGCTTCTCGAGAATGTTGACGAGTTTTTTACAAGAGTTTTTAAAATTAGTTTTTGAGTAAATATTTTTAAAGAAATACCTACAATTCTTATAGTGAAATTTTGTTTTTCTTTTGTTAATTACTTGATACATTTGTTTCTTGTTTTGTCCCTTCGTTTCTGTATCAATGTTGTTATGATCATTTTCTTTTGATTACTTAATTTTTTTAACCTTGACATTGGTATGATTTGTTATATCTGGCACTAAACACAAAATATTTACCTTGCTACTCCGCTGAAATGGACCTCCGCAAAGTAACGCCTGATTCAATAAAATATCTGGCATGTCATGCTAGAAAAGGTTTTGATCACTTTAATTTTGACGTTGACTGTAAAACCCAAACAAGCATTCACCTTAGTCAATTAAGAACAAGGTTACAATCACGTTGATTGTAGACATCTCTGTTGTTATAGCGTGTGTCTTAATGATAATGAGTTGTTGTCCTTTGTCCGATAGCACAATAGCCTAATTTATCTCATAGACGGTCGTATTTGACTTAGCGGGACCAGGCTGATACTGTATGCAAACACCCTAGGGCATACAAGCTGGCTTTTACACTAAACGCATAAATACCTACATAGCGCAGAAACCTTAGGCTGATTGAAGTTAAGATGTAGGGATGGATCAACTGACGACCGGATAACTTAGTGGCTAGAGAACATAGCTCGAAGTTTCAGGTTTCATCGCCGGTAGGGACAGATATTTGTATGAAAAATACGAACCTTTGTTCTCGAAACTTGGATGGACTAAGTATATTATGTGGCCATAGCTTTACTTGTCTTGTCGGATTTTTCTGCGTTCCAAGTTTCGGTGTCGTTTAGAAATTTCAATATTGTTTCAATAAATCAAATGAAATAAAATGCGCTCGTTTGAAATTGACGTCATCTTCTACAAAGCAATCTTGTTTGCTTAACCTATAAACCAATCACGCAATCAGTAATTGTTATTTACCTTAACCTAAACGTCACTCGTTACTACAATCAACATTCGAACAAACCCCACGGACTAACTTCAACTACCTTAACCAAACAAAAAACTAACGACCCAATTATTCGTGCAAACATTTAAACGGTTAACTATGCATAAATTTAACATAGATTAATTAAATTACCGCGAAACAGAGCGGCCGTGGTTCCGCATAATGCGCTCGAAGCGAAATTTATGACGACATGCGTATGACACATTGTCGGATAAACTGTAGTTAGTTATTTGGTTTGTCGGAAATGGATTTGCTTAGCGCGTGCTAATGCTAAGTGACGTTGGTTTCGCTATTATTTGGCTGTGATAGTTCAGATGTTTATTAAGGAGACTACTATTTTATTGCCAACATAACAGAGAGTAGATTTTTGATTTCATTAATATGAAAACACGGATTAAAAAATGGTGGAAAGTTGTATTGACTTTGAGAATATGTGTGTCATTATATTTATTCGATTATTTTCTGGTTAAGATATAATTTATTTCTCATAAGAATATACAATAATTCACTTACATGAGAACATTATAACAAAACTTAGTAAATTTATGGCTGTCGGTTGGGAGCGAAACACAAAAACAGTAGAAGGTAGTTAGTTTATACAAAAAACAAGTCGCCAACCGCATACGTTCGCCAACAAAGATAATGCAGAGTGCACTCTTTGTCCTTATTGCAATCGAATAAGGTAGAGAGTTGCGTACACATTCCCGCTCTCGCCCGCATTATGCGCTCGGCAACGCAACAGGACAATTAATGTAGTGTGTTAGCAAAGATACACGGATAGCGACGACTAGATATGGCTCGCCAACAAAGTAGGTAGGTACGCTCGGTTTATGTAAATAGTTTTTTATTATTATTATTTTTATTATTATTATTATTATTATTATTATTATTATTATTATTATTATTATTTATCTGCTGTTTAGAAAAGACTTTATGTGTATTATCAAAAGTTACTCTGTATATGTTTTTTAAGTAGGCGTTTGAAACGAACATTCGATTTTTCTTCTTTAATAGATTTTGGTAGCTTATTAAATAATTGCGCTCCTTCATACACGATACATCTTTTTCCATATTTTGTCCTTGATGGGCGTAAAATAATATCGTTAGCATTTCGTAGTTTAATTCTCTGGACTTTGTTTTTTGTATGGAAATGTATTTGTGACCTTATTTCTTTTTTAAGTATTTTTCGTACTAAAATGCAGGTGGCGTATACATATGTTTGTTTTATATTAAATATTTTAGTTTTACTATAAATATTTTTAGTTGGAGTTAGAAAATCAAAGTGAAATAGGACTTTAATGAGTTTATTTTGAGCTATTTGTAAAGTCTCCATATTAGTTTTTGCGGCGGCGCCCCACAATTCGATGAGATAGTCTAAGTGTGGTTTGATAAGCGAATTATAAATAGTATAACGAACCCGGACGGGAAGACTTCTGGCAAAACGACGCAAAGCTCCATTTAGACATGTCAGTTTTAATTTTATTTTTTCAATGTGAGGTTTCCAATTAAGATTTTTGTCTAAAATTAGTCCAAGATATTTTTCACTGTCTACTTTTTGAATTTTCATGTTATTTATTTTTAGAGGTTGATAATCTGGTATTTTTTTATTCTTTGCTGCAAAAATGATGTAATTTGTTTTGGCAACATTAATTGTTAGAAGATTACATTGAAACCACGTATTTAGTAAGTTCAGATCATTTTGTGCGTCATTTATGAGCGTTTCTAAAAAAGTTTGTACATTTGTCGTTTGTAGGTGTCCTGTGCAGATTTATTATTTTCTTTAATCACCAGGCCACTGTGTATTTTATTTGAGTTATTGAGCATAAAATTCGTTTCATTATCTTAAATATAAATTAACTGTCTTAAATGTATATGTATTTGATCATTTAAAAAATATTTTTTTAAAATTATCGTTCAGTAAAGTTTGCATGAAAAGGTAAATGTCCCATTGTAAATTTCGAACCTAAAATATCGATTTTTGAAATCAGTTTTAGGTTCTCGATTCCGTGGTGTGTTTTATTAACTTATTATAGGCTCAAGCAATTCATTTCTACATTGTTTTCATATTCTTGTCTAAGAAATAATATTTAAAATTAACGATTAAAGTTTGTCCCAGAAAAAGTTCCAATTTTGATTCCAGTTTTTGTTACCGCATTTTCGTCCCAAAAGGTATTTCTTACAAAAAATTGTAGATTCTTTATAGGATGCTGGTAACACTAGCATCATATAGCCACCTTAATAATAAACAGTCACCTTTCAAAAATCAAAACTGCGAGTTGATAAAGTGCGTCGATGGTCAAACCTGAAATAAAAGTCCTCCTTTGTTACTGGAAAAACCTGGGTAAATTTTGTTTTTTTATTACTTTGAACTAAATTCTATTTATAAACACTTTATCAAGATTCATATTCTTAAATTCTTCGTTCAAATAGTACGATATATTTGGTTTCACGAATTTTTTAAATGTGCCGGGCACCATATTTTCCACCATTGGTTACTTCCTTTTTTGTTACTTTTTAATGGTAACGTATGGCTAGGAAATGGGAGTAACAAAAAAGAATTCCTAAGGCAGAGTGTAGACTATTTGAAAATGACTTTATTTATATACATGAGAGGTATTTTTATTTTTATTTGACAGTATTTGTGTATTTATTTAACGTAGATATTTAATATAAACGTAGATATCAAAAAATTATGGTATTTAATCACTCTATCTTTTAAAAAATGTATGTAGTGATTATAATATTGAAACCTGACTAATGAATACTGTGCCTAAGAGTTCCTAATTTGTTACCAATGTTCCTCTTATTGTTACTGTCCCGTAAAAAAATACGAAGTTTTGTTGATTTTTGTTTATATTTGTTAAAATATATATATTTTAAATATTCCAGACGAATATTTAGCAATTTAATTATGATAATTTCCAAAAATTATTAACGTAACTTTATAAATAAGCATTATATTGTAAAATTTCAGGGTACGTTTGACCAAATGGTAACAAAAAGGAGTGAATATCTTTATTATTTTGTGATTACCTTAAAAGAGTAAAGAATTAGCATTAAAAACGTACACAGTTTTATTAGTGCTACCTTATTTCTTCAATAAAACCAACTAAATAATGTGTATGGTTTCTATTTACTTAATTGAATCTTAGTAACAAAATAGGAATTATCGACTGCCCCGACTCAGTAGATTTAACTTTACAGCTTATTTTGTAGTTCGAATCTCTAAAAAAATACATTATCTAGAATCTTTAAGAACCAGGTAATAATATGCGCTTAAAATAATATCGAAAAGTATTAATTTCAAATTAGCCTATGCTGTCCGCCAAATGTACAAACTTTTTTGGAAACGCTCTTATAACATCGTGTATTGAATTTCCGAAATAAAAGATACTGGTGTCGTCCGCGTACAACGTGATGTCACCCTTCAATCCCAGCTCGTTTACACTATTGATATAAATTAAAAACAACAAAGGAGCCAGAATCGATCCCTGAGGAACCCCACAGTCGATACTTTTTGGCTCACTCTGTTTGTCACCAATTCTAACCACTTGCAGACGATTTGTCAGGTAAGATTTAAAAATTTCCAGCGCAGTCCCAGAGACACCTAGAGATCGTAGTTTTTCTAAAAGTAAATCATGACTGACCGTGTCAAATGCTTTCTTTAAATCTATGAAAATTCCGAGGGCTATTTGTTTTTTATCTATGTTAAGCTTGATTTTTGTTACTAAGTCTATCGTTGCTGAAAGTGTACTGGATTTAGGTCTAAAACCATACTGCTTTTCGTGGATAAAATTTATTGAATCTAAATATGATTCGAGGCGATTATAGATTATCTTCTCATAAACTTTTGAAGTTATTTTAGAGGAACAAGATAAAATTTTACTGATAGAAATTTCGACACAGACACACAAAACACATAAAAATTATTATACCAGGTAATTAAACACTAACAAACTGCAAATGAATGTCAAATAACAATAAGAGCCGCAGCGCTGATTTTCAATGTGACCCTTTTGCTTAAACTAAAACTTAACTAAGTTTGTTTTCAGTGAAGTTAACGTATAATTTGTTTCATTTTCAGGATAATTTCACACAGAAAAACGAGGCGGAAAGGAAACTTAATAAATGGTGAGATATTGAGTTGATATATTAATTTTCTCAAAAAATTGAACAGAAAATAATGGACTGATAAGAGTAGATTAGATGTATTATTATTATAAAAACCATAAACTAATTTTAAGTTTAAATTGACTCGGGTATTATTGCTATTACAGCACTTCGCTACAGAAGAGATTTAGTATCCAGCAATATTATTATAACCCACAATTTTAATGAGAAAATTGTCACTCCCGGGGATGACGTAAGTTAATTGAGTTTGTTAATTATGTTTTGTTATTATCTCTAGATTTATATTTTTTTATTTAGGTTGTCAAAGCGGACCCTAGGCTCACTGAGCCGTGGCAAGTGCCGGGAAAACGCTAGGAAGACGATGTTATTATCTAGATTTAATTTAGCTTCTGTAATTTTTGACAAAAATGGGTATTTGAATAAAGTATTTGTTGTGAGCTACATTCTAATCCCTCCAGAAAGAGCATGAACTACTTACTAACATAAAAAATGGTCTACAGAATATGAGATCACAAATAATGATGAGACACTGTAACGGCCTAGCAATTACTATGCGCGTCCGAGCGGCGCGGCCAGCGATTTTCTAATACATTGCGTATTCCGGCAGTTAACCGCTACACAGTGAGCGCTTCGAGCGTGCGATGAACAGAGAAATCGCTCGCCACGCTGTTGTGACGAAAATCATGGCTGAAAAGTTACTTGGTGAACCTCTATGTAGTGAACGTACTGGCCGAAAAGAAAATGAAACAAATTCAAAATTTAAAAGTTACCGATCGCCTTTTGTTTTTGTTTTCACTAGCATTGCATTGTAGTCAGACGAAAGCCGCCGTCTGATTTTAGTTGTGATTTATTAAAGCTGTCTCGATAAATTGAAAATGAAAGAGTTATTTGTAAAAAATGCTTTAAAAATTACTTCTAGGTTAGTTTACAATGCTCGGGGACGGCGGAACGGCCTCCCCGCTTCGTATGGGACCGGGATGGTGTCGTAATTTCATCGAATACGGAGCAAAGGTAATAGATACATACTAGATAATAGGTATTGTATACTTAAATTTTAAGTAAGTAGGTATTATGAATAGTATCGGCGTTTGTGAATACCATTAGAAGAGCGCTTATTATAAGGTTTTTAACGTAATATACGTCTCGAACGCGTTTGCTTTGATGTGTCGAATATTATGAAATAAGTTTGTACCTACCATTGCCGCTAGAGACAAGGCCAATTTTTTAAAAGAACGACATTCACGCAATGGTGTTATAAATGTTTTTTTGCGACATAAATATGCACTAAGCGCTTTGTAGCTCTCGCATGGCTATCAAATTGATAACACCTTGACATAGGAACACAATAATTATTGGCCCGTGCTACTTAATTCTATGTAGACTTAACCTCGTAAGTCCCAACTTTTAGCTTGAGACCCACAAATGACAAATTACCTACCACTTGATTGTCATTAGTATTAATATTACCTTATTACCCCTTCTACCCCCAGGTACACCATAGGCCAGATGATGTCACCAACGGGTATCGGTGTGGTCTCTCATATAAACATCTCGCGTGCGAGGGTGGAAGATGGCGGACTGTACACTTGCACAGCTATTGAGGGGGAGTCAAGTGTGAGCCATTCAGCCAGGATCGATGTTTACGGTAAACAATTCTGTTTGGGTTGCGGGTGTGCTGGTGGTTGTTAAAAGTCTCCAATATAGTTAGAAAGTTTATTGTTCTAAGTTTCACTACAATAATGATGTTAACTAAACCTACAAGAATGTTAGTAAAATGTTTGCAACAAAAGTTAAATGTTAAATGAATGCCCGGTCGCGACGGAGTCGAAAGGTGCACTAATTTATAAAACTAACGCGCCGCCAAAGTAGCCGCGGCTCGCGTGTGACGTCACAATGTTTGGTGCAATTGCACCGAACATCTGGCCGGGCGCAAAAGATGAAATTGTGGAGTTAAAAAAGCGATGATACAAGATGATAACAAATTTTCAATATATATTGTTATCTTAAAGTCTTTACTTTACGTTTTGATTAACACATGTCACATAATAGAGTCATTACTAAAAGCTAGTTTTTTCAACACTGGGGTCGTGCTTCTATCAACTGTTTTGTTCATGCACTCAGTAAATTCTATTCGCGCACTAGCACTACTGGGTTCACTGGTCTGACGAGGCCTGCGGGTGGCGGGCTGTGGAGCTTGCTCGATCCTCGCCGCCGGCGTCGCTGCTGCTGTCTCCGCAACTACTGCATCTGGCCTCCGGGAACACCCTCGCCGACACTTCCAAATTAGTAGCAGAATTATTGCTACACCCCACATGCTGTATATCGAAGTGTAGTGGTGGATGTCATGACTTGATACTACTTCAGCTAAGGGTGGTTCCTGTTTCATAATCTTAATCTTCTGTTCAATTTCTCTCGACAGTTTTTTGCTGTCGTCATTTGTCACAGTTTCGTTTGAGAAGCTGTTCATTGTTATGTTTATGACTCTGTTGATTGGTGCTATTTCTGGAATTCCATATTCTGGTGTTAAATGAATCGTACTTTCTTGTCTTTTATGAGTATAAATCGTCATATTATCTGTTTTTATCACACAACCTTCTTGTATGTTTAGAATGTTTGCTTTAGTCAGCTGATGCGCCGTAACCTGATCCTTGCATATCGTTCGTAGTTGGCATAGGTCGCAACAAAAGTGAAAGTATTGGTTTGCTTTAGATAAGTTTATCCACTTGTTCTGACACTGGGTGACACTCGTTTCGCATTGACCTAATTGTGTTGCGTCCTTAACGCAAAGGTCGTGGTCAGCCTTTAAATTATAAATAGGAGTTTTTGATTCACATAATAAAGTTGATGAGTCGAGTGGTACACAATGTTCTAGCTCGGTAGGCGTTACGGTTAGATATGTTTCTTTTCTCAAGTTCATAGCTACATGATTCTCAATAGGCTTCGCTGTAATCATATTTCTACCTTGTTGATGTGGAACTGCTACAATGTTACATAGATCGTAGTTGTCGCGACTGATTAAAGGGATTTTTATCTCAAACAGAGTATACTGGTGCGTCACCACGCCCTTAGTCTTCAACAGATGATATATACCCTGCATGTTTGTTTGAATGTTGTCCACTGGAAGGGCGAGTTCTTTGTCTAGTTGGCTGGAAATTATACTCAGTTGTCGTTGAAGTTGGTTTGGGCTTATTAGATTAGTGTTAATTTTACCATTGTATATGTTCGTGATAATGTCGAGAAGGGTATCTTGGAGGCTTCTTAAATGGGTTAGTATATTGTTTGCGGCCATAGCTGTTAGCGTGAATTCAGCTATGAATTCGATCTCATTGATTTGTTTTCCTAGTTTATAATTGTTTGTTTCTAACTGCATTAAATGTTGGTTAATAATCTTGTGTTGTTTCTGCATCGTGTCTTCCGTTCTTTTTAGTAAATTATACTCCGCTTCCACGATCGATGTTTGGTTCTTCCAAAGGCGTTCTAAGTGTTTCTCGTTTTGTCGGACTAGTGAAATGTCTTTCTCGTACTGTTCTGCAAAGCGGTCGTCTAGCACTCCAAACAGGCTATTTGCGATGTTTCCGATCCCATTGATAAATCCCCGTTTCCTGCGAGCACGTGAGGTTTCATGTTCATTCAGTAACGCTAGGTTGTTATGTTCGAGTTCATTATATGCATGACGTAACTGTAACATGATCACTTCGCAGTGGCTCATCTGTCTAATTGTTGTACATATGATATCTAACTGTTGATGATATTTTTTATAAGCCGTAATACCTTCCCAATAGGGGCCCATATCGTAGTATGTTATTATTTTCCACTCGTCTCTGATGATTTGTAGATTAGAAATTTTATCAAAATAAAATGCTTGATTTTTCGGTATAGACGTTGCTAACAAACAGCTTCCCGGGGAAATTACACTCACGAAGTAAATAAACATCATTGCCAGTGTTATAAACTTCGAACGTCGGTTGCTCGGGGTCTCCAATTTCTTCCTTTCTTGTTTGTCATCAATCGTTTGTTGTTCTTGATCGTCCGATATGTTTTGTTTCTGTAATGGTAGAATAGACAGTTTAACTACTGGTCGTTTGATAACACCATTTTTTGTTTTTAGAGTAACCACTCGTACGTAGCCGTCTCTGCCTGGATGGGTTTCGATGACTCTCCCTAAGGCCCATTTTCCAGGTGGCAGGTTATCTTCATGGATTACCACTAAATCTCCCAGCTCAATGTTTTGTTGTGCCTGTTGCCATTTCCTTCGTGCTGTCAGCTGGCTTAAATACTCAGTTCTCCATCGTTTCCAAATTTCTTGAAATAATTGTTGGTTCAAATGCCACCGTGTGCGGGCGTCCTCCTGCGTTTCCATGATATTAAGTCCAGCTCTTCCAGTTAGAAAGTGTGCTGGCGTTAGGAAGTCTAGATTTTCTATATCTTCATTCAATGCACACAATGGACGGGAGTTTAGACAAGCTTCAATTTGTGCTAACAGCGTGGCGTATTCTTCAAACGTCAGCTTCTGCTCTCCTACGACACGGGTTAGGTGATGTTTAAGACTACGTACGCTTCTTTCCCATAAACCGCCAGCACTTGCCCATGCTGGTGCGTTAAAATGCCAGTTAATATTCATTTCCGCTACCTCAGTCAAAAAGTTTTCATTCAAAATCTGTTGAATTTCCTGTTGCAGACTTCTGTTGGCTCCCACAAAGTTGGTTCCATTGTCGCTATAGATATGATCAGGTGCTCCTCTTCTTGCTGCCATTCTTTTAAGCGCTGCTAGAAATGCTGCACTTAAATAACCGATAAACCGATAAACGATCTACCGCGCGAAGTCCCAGGTTCGAAGGACCAATGTTTGGGTTGCGGGTGTGCTGGTGGTTGTTAAAAGTCTCCAATATAGTTAGAAAGTTTATTGTTCTAAGTTTCACTACAATAATGATGTTAACTAAACCTACAAGAATGTTAGTAAAATGTTTGCAACAAAAGTTAAATGTTAAATGAATGCCCGGTCGCGACGGAGTCGAAAGGTGCACTAATTTATAAAACTAACGCGCCGCCAAAGTAGCCGCGGCTCGCGTGTGACGTCACAATGTTTGGTGCAATTGCACCGAACAAATTCATTATCATCATAATTATCAGCCTGAAGACGTCCACTGTTGTACTGCCTCCCCCTTAGCACACCATTATGAACGACAACTCGCCACCTGCATCCACCGGTTGTCGGTCCACCTAGTGGGAGGCCTGCCAACACTGCGTCTTCCGGTTCCCGGTAGGTGGCTACCGCCTTTACCGGAACTTTTCTCCCCCAAAGGTTGTCTGTTCTTCGAGCGATGTGGCCTGCCTATTGCCACTTCAACGTACTACTCTTCGAGCAAAATAAACGATTAACAATAACAATATTAATTGGTTTGTTAAAACCATTATCCATTTATCTTTGCGACACCTGAGTATATTGATTAAATACCAATTACTTATCAAAATTAATTCAGACACGTGGCGTATCGTTTGCTTAAATATTTTAGTTTAGTATAGTAGTCATTCAAATATTTTTTTATAACAAATTTGTGGCATCCAGCTTAAAGAAAAACAACAAGAAAGTTGTATATTTGACTTCACATTTTAACGATCACATTTTCGTTTCAGGCCCACCATATATCAGATCTTTGCCGCCTATAAAAGTACAGAGCGGGGAACCTCTGAAGCTTCGTTGTCCCTACTACGGCTACCCTATCAGGTACTATAAATTAAAAGACAACAGCTCCTCGTAATTTTAACGTGGCAACCTGTTTGAAATTAATTAATGAATCAAGTCTTGTTTGTGCAAGTGTATGTTCTCGATTTGATTTCGCTGGAGGATAGGTTGTGTTAATTAATAATGTAGTAATGTTGAATAATTTACATTTATTTTTATGTAATTTTGTTGGAATGTAACTAAATGTATATTTGTTGCGACTGATTTATATTAAATATCACATTTAATATTGGAGTTTTTTCATGAAGTTCTAATATGATCATTGAATTACGTGTTTTTATGGAGGTGTATTAACGATTGTTAAATTAATTTGAATTACAGCAAATTGGATTGGGAACACAAAGGCAAGAAAATCTTAACCACGATAATAACTCAACACGCAAGATATAAAAGATCAAATACGAAAAGAAGAAAACGAAACTTCAATTTGAGAAACTATGAATACGAAATTGACTTTGATCCAGAAAAATTAAATGGTATTGAAAAAATGAGAAGTGGAGATGATTTTAGGAGTAAAGTTAGTTTTCGAGTAAAACGACAGCTATTTGAACCTAATGAAGATGGTGTACTGAGTATACCTAGAGTGGTGAAGGAGGGCAATGGCGAATCATACACTTGCATAGTTCATAGCCCTTCAGGAGAAATGGCTAGAAGGTAAGAAAGAGTAAGAGTATTTTTAAAGATAACAATGTGTTACTTATTAATGCAATTTTATTTAGGATTTTTAAAGATATGGACACAAGATACACCCCCTTGCAAAAAAACGAGCACCCATGGTTTTTGTATTATATGTCCATAAAAGCTTACTTTCTGAGCTTTAATGCCTAAAAATCTGAACACCATTCGTATCCTCTTGTATCAAAGCTAATAAAATGTTTGTCTTGTCTTGTCTACCCTATTTTTTGCATAAAACTTCTAGCTTTTTGTATAGTAACTCCAACGTTTACATTGGAAACTCTAAACAGTAATTACAAGAAATATCGCCATTGTAATCATCGTTATTCCACTTATTTATACAATTATTTTAAAAGAAATAAATTCAAAACCTCTCTAACAGACAATTAATAAAGGTACCTATGTCACACAATTTTGATAAAAAAAAATTAAAACCCGTCTGTGTTAAGAAATTAAAAAAGCTTATTCTAATTATAATTAATGCTTTGTTATTATAAACTTAAAACCTTGTTTTCAAAGTCAATAATACCCTCTTTCAGCTAGGAATAGTTGTGTATTTCTATCTAAGTTAGCAGGGAACTAGCTGTCAGAAGCACAACTCGAACTTTGTCAGGAATTCTGAACATAATTTTCAACAAATATCGATATTGGAAACGTACGAAGCTTTTCATACCGATACAAACGGCTAAGCGAAATGTGAAGTAAAAATAGCTGAAATTTATTGGGTCATGAATGGGTTTCCATTGCAATAAGGAATCAGTTGTTACTTTAATATAAATTATCTTTAAGGACTAAGTGATCATCACACAGCTAATAATGATTAATAAAGTGAAATTTGACATAAATACTTAAGTTCGATTACAATAGAATAAGTTTAGTAATCTAGAAATGAAGTTCTGGTGGCCCGTCCTGGATCGCCTCGGTAGAAGTGTACTTTTAAACGGTTGGTCCTATAAACTTGTATATTATTGTTTTTAGGATGGATGACTATGCACATACTGTCAAAAAAGTATAGTCAGTAAAAGCTTCTATTTAAAACGAAATTTTTAGTACAAGTTTTCTTCATTTCTAATTTGGTATGTCGCCTTCATAGCTTCGATGACAGAGCAGATAAGACACACTTCTGCCAGAGTTGTGAAAATATATCCACTAATAGGACTGCTTAATTTTCCAACTTATAATAAATATAAATATTGACTATATCTATCGAACCATAGTTTTTTAGAGCACATAGTACAAGATTCGCTTAGTTTAGGACTTGGTCGATTAGTGTAAATTATTGTCCCAAAATATTTTTTTATTTAATTTACAATTTCAGATCCTTCGAAATTCAAGTAGTAGAAGCGCCAGAGTTAGACGAGCTGCGCGTGGGCACAGGCCTCAAGGAAGGACAGATTGTGCAGATCACGTGCAACATCATCAGCGGTGATCCTCCCATATACTTCTCGTGGCTGAAAGATGGGAAGAAAATGCCGGCTAGCCTCAAGGTTGGTAGAAACTTTGTGGAATAACTAATACTAAGGGCAATGACAATGGATACGACGCCTTTGGTAATACTGCTTGATGTAAAAACCAAAATAGTGTTGGCGCTCGATAGACCACTATCCATAGTGTTTCGATAAAATATCGATAGCTTGAGCGAAGACAATAATATCGACACTTATCAATATCTAGTTTTGATGCAATTGCTTTTCAATAACAAGGTTAAGGTAAAGTTGTTTATGTGTGCTTTTGCTTTTATTTTAAAACTACTTTAATGTATTTAGTTTTATTTAAATTGGTCTTGTAGGGTTTTAATCTAGATCAAAGTTAATAAATGTTTTGAGTTTCAATTTTGGTTTTGTGTTGTTGAGTTAGAGATACTTCAACTATTAAATTAGTTAACTCAACTCTGCTTCTCAGTCCTTGGTATTAAACTATTTAATTTTGTGCTATCACTTCTTAAATATCAGAGAAAGAGAGAGAAATATGTTTTTACAAACATTCGATACAAACCTATGTAGAGAAAAAAAGAAACAGTACATATGAAAAAAAAAATGAAAAAGCAGGCAAAAAATTATACTTACACTAATACTGATTAACATTCATACCCTCATATGTTTTAAATTCTAAATTTATATCATATCTTCTAGATCATTATGTAATTGTAACTATATTGAATTCTTTTTAGAACAGCATAATATTATATTATCTGCGAAGTTATAATGAGTCCCTAAACAACTTTAGCCCCAAGCTATGTGTCGGTGAAAAGTTTTTAAAGTTTCTTGTTTCTCAATGTGAGAAATTTTGGAAAACTACTTGGTATTTTTACAGTCTCAAAGTAAAATTAAGAATTTAAGACGTTACCTTTGTAACAAGAACCTAATAAATAACGACTGGACTTAAGATTCGTAAACTATAATTAAGCTTAAAACCATAATTACCTAAATATTAATTAAGGTTATAACGTAGAACACTATCAGATTTGCGATACTTATAATATATTTATCTACACACATAATAAAACCTTATTACAATGCGGTCCAAGACCGCAAATTACGACCAATAACATCGAATTAGATAATCGAATCAGTTTTTGCTTATTTTTCAAAATGGCGGACCCAAGGGTGTTTCAAACGTGAAAAATACATAACACAGAAACAATCTATTACCTAGTCTACGAAACTTGACCTCAGCCGGCATTCAAGCTACATCATACGCTCAGTCGACGCTTTTAATCCTTTTCAATTAACGACTCTGAGTGTGGCATTAAAGGACATGTTGTTTATATCAAACCACGTCCAGAACTAGTTATTATGCGTATCAGTAATCCCGTTCGACGTAAACCCAATTGAAACAGGATGGGATGAAAACAAGATTAGTGGAGTGACCTACATTGTCGCCTATTCTATGGCATTCAGAGCTTGATAACGATGGAGCATTCACTTTGATTGTTGAACTCTATTATAATCATTCCATAGTGGTACTACTGGGCCCATCAAAAAGCCGAGCATATTTAGAACCTTGTCATTTGAAATTGAAACATCAACATCTTTGTAGGCCAACTGCACTTATCGATATCCGTTCCTAGCCCAGCTTTAGAAATTTACTAACGTCAACGTTAGCGTCTTGTAGCTTGCGGTGTCTTGTAACTTATGTTTATGACGTCTTGTAGCTTAATATTATTATTATTATTATATTGTAGCTTAGTCTTGTGTCATAGAGGTACAGTCCGTGAGCTCTTGAATGCCATTGGGTGTCTTGCTGTCTCCCTCACCCGGCCGATTAAAGTATCAAACCCATAAGTGTGACAGAGAGAGCAAGACAAATCCAAATACCGTTCTAAGAGCTCACGTACGTATACGTATGGTATCTCTTAGAACAGGTATTCTTATACTTAAAAAGAGGTACCAACCATTTGTTAAAACACTGTACTTTTTGTTACCTGAATAAACTATTATTATTATTATTATTTATATTTATACATTTTAATGTCTCTCCTATGCTAGGAGGTTAATTTTTGCGCGGGCCTAAGCCAAGCGCTTGTCAATTTTTTTTATTTTTTTTTGTAACTATACCTACTTATATTGAGAGAAATTTGCGTACTATGCGGCATGTATTCAGAATTACAGCTTTTTGTAAAAGAGTGTAAGTGGATGAATGTATGTTTAGTGTGCGGAGGCTTGCATGGAGTGATTTTGGTATGACGCCTGTCGTGGAGAGTATGATGGGAATTGTTCTAACAGTACGGACTTGCCACTGTGTTTTGATTTCGATTGAGAGGTCGGTGTATTTGGCTATTTTTTCTGTGTGAGTGTTCTGTAGGTTGTGTGTATTGCAGATGGCAATGTCAATTAAATATACTATTTTTTCTCTTTTGTTTAGAATGGTGATGTCTGGTCTATTGCAGTGGATGGTTTTATCAGTCATAATAGTTCGGTCCCAGTATATCTTATAGTCGTTATTTTCTATTACTGTCTGGGGCTGGTATTTGTAGTAAGGGACTTTGTCTTTAATCAGTTTGTAATGTGATGCTAGGTACTGGTGGATTATTGCTGCTACTTGGTCATGTCGGTGTTTGTAGTCAGTCTGGGCTATGGAGCGGCAAGCGCCTGTGATGTGTTGTATGGTTTCTGGGCTAGTGTGGCAATGACGGCAGTGATCAGATCCTGGTCTGCGTATGATGTGCTTTTGGTAGTTTTTGGTGTTAATTACTTGGTCCTGGATAGCTATTAAGAAGGCCTCAGTCTCCGGGAAGAGGTCACCACGCCGCAGCCACGCGTTCGACGCTATATATTATTATTACGTACGTTCCTACGTGAGTCCGTAACGCACTTGATCAGTTTTTAATCTGAAGATCTAAAAGGCCCATAACCTGTTTACAGATAACAGAGCGGAGTTCAGAACTGTTCAGCGTTCTGATCATCAAGAGGGTGTCGTTGGAGCATTGTGGAAAATACACGTGCATAGCAACCAACCACGTCGGAAAAGTGAATCAGACAGCCGACCTTTATATTAATGGTAAGCTTTATTATAACAGAAGCCAGGCTTGCATCTCTAAAGTTTTTCACAATATAAAGTAAGGCCAAGGATACAAGATAAAGAAGCGTTGTTTTTGCGCTTTTTTTGTTAAGTGGCGGAGTAGCAAGGTAAATATTTTGTGTTAATTTTAAGAAGTTTATTGAGGATTCGATAGCAGGAGCAGAAAAATGGAAGCGAAGTAAATATCAAGCAGTTGACATAAGCAGTTATACTGAGAGACAGATAGACATATAGACAGATGATTTAAAAAAGCACGTTAAAAAGCAACTTCAAATAAGGAACAGGACAATAGACAAAAATCAAAAGTATAAAACTATTTACAGCACCAACAGGGTGCTTATTTCACAAAATTTAGCTTTTGAGTTTAAAAAAATACCTATCTATAAGGATTTTGTTATTTAAAAAGCTGAGAGACCTAGCGATCATCGTCAAATATTTCCCCATACCTTGGAACTACGATTCTCCGTTGCAGTGGCCCCGAAATGGATGGACGAGCCGACGAATACCTCCCTGTTGCTTGGACAAAGAGGCGTTGTATACTGCAACGCTAACGGGTATCCAACACCGCAGATACATTGGATGAAAAGAGATGGTAAGTACTTTCATGAGTCATACAACCTGTGCCTCAATGTCACATTAAATAGGCTGTTACGGAACTAACGTCCAAGATAACGAGTTAATAATAGCGTCTCTGTTGCACTTTTGTATGCAAATGAAAGGGACAAAATGAAGGTTGGCGGGCGTAAACAATTACACTTCAATGCTGGGCAGCCTTACATGCCCATATTTATTTAAAGTATTTCGGGTCTTAACTACAAAAAAAAGGAAAAAAAAACAGTGAATATCGCGGAAGTTAGGAAATTAGGCTTACATGCCGTTCGTTTGTAATTATAGATTATAGCACGATGTAAGTGACAGTTCCTTTGTGGTTTATGATGGTCCTTCGAATAAGGAGGAGTATATTATTTAGTCCAAAAAAAGGCCAGGTCAAGAGTACCCGAAACCGACGAGCATGTATGAAGAGATTGATGAATGTGGATGAAGCGAAAGAGGTATGTCAGGATCGTAGCAAGTGGAACAAAGTAGTCTCTGCCTACCCCTGTGGGAAAGAGGCGTGACGATATGTATGTATGTATATTATTTAGTTCATCATGATATTTCAATTATTGTTTTGTGGATTCGGCTAATTTTTATTACCCTTGGTACCACAAAGAATATCTGCCTTCCTTCCAGCTACACTGGGGATTTGGCGGCCAGTCCTGGACCTAGCTGGGGGTGGTATCATGAGCTACCCTAACGGCACCCTGGTCATAGAAGTCGTGTCTTTAGCTGATGAGGGGGTGTATTCTTGCAACGTGGAAAATGGGGTGGGAGAGAGCCTCAACAAGAATCTATGGATCAGTGTTAATAGTAAGTAGTATGTTTTTCATGATGGGATGAGTCTGTTTATTTAAGTTTTTGTTGTTTTGTTTCGTGCTATTTTGCTGGTGGTAGGACCTTGTGCAAGGTTGGTTTTGATTGCTACAATCTTACTCGTTAATCCTGCCGCCAAGCAAAAGTAAAACAGCTGGTGAAATTACCGGCATTACAAGATATTTTAGCTAACCCTCTAGGCTGGCAACGCATCTGTGTTGTGGATATCCTTGAGTTGGCAATAGTTAATTTTCATGATTTTTTTCATGGCCTGCTATAGACGCTCATTTATGTGATAAACACTATGAAAAAAATATTTTTGAAATAACTATAAAAATACCCGAGATATAAGCTATCAAAGATTTGTCTCTATCTCTTTTTAGAAAAACGCGTTGTGACAAATGACGTTACAACATGTCATATCGGATCTCTCTTTCTAATCGCTGACTAATTGGTAGTTTAAAACTCTTATATTTTCCGTATTTCTTGACCGATTTTACTTTTTAATTTCACTTTTTGTCATCTTTTTTAAAATATTCTCATTTATTAAGAAACGTGATTTATTTTTTTAATGCATGTTCTCTATTGCTTGCTATCAGATAATCCTCTTGTTCGTTTTCAACTATTTAAAAAATATATTTTATACAGATCAGAATAATTTTACGTACCTATTATATTGTCTGTATCTACACAATTTAGTAATGTTTGATCAAAATATTCGTGGCTTTACAACAAAATCAACAAATGGCATTTTCTTTTCACCGTGTGTTGTTTCTAGAGCCGGTGCATTTCGAGTCAGTGGGTGCCAACCTGACCACGAAAATGGGACTCCCCGTCACCCTCCCCTGCCGCCCTTTAGGGGACAACCCTATAAGGGTCAAATGGAGCCTTAACAGTAACCCCGTGGATTTCACTTCTTCCAGGTAACTGGACAAAACTTTGTAACATTGCTAGATTTTCAACATGAAACTACCTTTAGACTCAATCATAGTAACACAAACGGATAACTTACGTGTAGAACGTGTTTGTTTCGCTGCCGCCGGGCAGCGCTCTAAGAGGAAGGACTACGAATTAGTCCGAAACATGTCGAACATCACTCGACTTTTATACGTGAGTTATCCGTTTGTGTAACTATTATGTTATACATTTATATTGTACCTATGCTAAAGAGTGCAAAGTTTGTCGATAAGAAGTGCCGCTTATTTATCTATTTTATTATGATTTGTGTATTATTTCTGCGGAAAGTTTCATCAATTTTCAGCTTTAGTTTGTACCGAGAGCGACTACTAACGCCATCTGTTCTTTTATTCCTGAACTTTTTTCTGGACAGCTTCCAAATTGCAAGGGAGGGAATCCCCAAGGGAACCACCCTCTTAGACACAAATGCTTTCGGACTAGTTTAGCGAATGTTTCATAGATGGCGTTTAAAGTAACTAATTTGATTGCGTTCCTATTTGTTTTGGCTCAATTCTATACTCTTTATGGATTATCCGTAAAATTTTACTGTCATTTAAATATCGAAGGTATCAGGGTAAGGATCAAAAAGTTGGACCACTGTTAATGGTAATTAACCGTACAAAACGCCTGACTGGCAAAAACTTCGTGGTGACACAAAAATTACCCACACAATTGTTATGGTTAATTTTCGAGTCACAACGGAAAACTTTCTTACTATAATTTTAATTGGTTGCAATAAGGTGGTCAACTGTTTGATCTTCGCCCAGCAAAGGTTAAAGAAAAATAGCAAAATTCACTAAAATTATTCACAGCACAGTCTAGCACGAGAGCGCACAAGAGTCGCGTTGCGCGCGAGCGCGAGATATTGATATTGCCCGTCTTTTTCTTACTGTTCGATCTAGAAAGAGACGGGTAGTCTATCTCGCGCGCGACGCAATTCTTACGCACTATCGTGCTAGCCGGGCAGACTTATATACTAAGTACTTACTAGCTGTTGCCAGCGACTTCGTCTGCAAAGAATTCGTTTAAAGCTATCCCGCGGGAACTACGCAATTTGCCGGGATAAAAAGTAGCCTATGTGCTACTCCAGACTTTTCTCTATCTATGCGCCGAATTTCATCCAGATCCGTTGGGCCGTTCTAGCGTGATTGAGTAACAAACAATCATCCATCCATCCATCCGTACAACCATACTTTCGCATTTATAATACTAGCTGTTGCCAGCGACTTCGTCTGCAAAGAATTCGTTTAACGCTATCCCGCGGGAACTACGCAATTTGCCGGGATAAAGAGTAGCCTATGTGCTACTCCAGACTTTTCTCTATCTATGCGCCGAATTTCATTCAGATCCGTTGGGCTGTTCTAGCGTGATTGAGTAACAAACAATCATCCATCCATCCATCCGTACAATACAATACAATACAAATACTCTTTATTGAACACCACAAATCAGTACAAAATAATACAGAAACAAATAACAAAGTATACAATAGGCGGTCTGAAAAACCATACTTTCGCATTTATAATATTAGTTAGATTTCAGTGCAATCTGTTGACTATTCTAGGGTGTCTGTGTCAGAGACCAAAACGCACAATGGCGTCAAAAGCGTCATCACGATTAACTTCGTGGAGAGCAGAGACGGCGGGCATTACGAGTGCAGAGCGAGTAACCCTTACGGGGTGGCGGCTTACAACGTGCATCTTAGGATATTGGGTAAGCAAAACCATCATTTGACGACCGGATAGCCTAGTGGTTAGTGACCGTCTGTCCTTCCATCCTCAACGCCTTGATGGTTGGCAGTCAAGTACCGTGCGTTTTAAACGCAATTTCCTTCCTCGTACGACGAAGATCTGGAACCAACTTCCTGCTGCAATATTCCCTGAGCGGTACAATTTAGGGATCTTTAAAAAGCGAGCCTTCCTGTTCTGGAAAGGGTCGGCAACGCACCAGTGATTCCCCAAGTCTTGCAGGTGTCCATGGGCGATGGTGATTACTTTCCATCAGGTGACCCGTCTACTTGTTTTCCCCTCTTATATAAAAAAAAACCCTGACTATGAAGCTAGAGGTCCTGGGTTCGATCACCGGTCGGGTCAGATATTTGTATAAAAATACGAATGTTTGTTCTCGAGTCTTTGATTTTGCGGATGGTTAGGGCCTTATGCAAGGTCCGCCCGAATCGCTACCACCATCTTACTCGCAAATCCTCCCGCTAAGCAGCAGTGCTTGCACTTCTGTGTTCCGGTGTGGAGAGTAAGACAGCTGGGGAAATTACGAGCACAAGAGGCATTTCATCTTAGCCCTCTACGTTGGCAACCCATCTGCGATCCCTACGGGGTTGCGGGTGTCTATGGGCAGTGGTGATCACTTACCATCAGGTGACCCACTTGCTCGTTTGCCTTCCTATTCATAAAAAAAATTGGATGTTTAATATTTATTTAAGTATGTATTTGTCTGTATAAGTATGTTTATCCGTTGTCTAGTGTCCATATTACAAGCTTTGCTTAGTTTGGGGCTAGGTCAATTGGTGTCAATTGTCCCAAGATATTTATTATTTACTTATTATCATCAAAACTGAACTATACCTGCAAAAATCAAAAGAAACTGGGTCAATTTTCATACAACTTTCTATGGAATGGAAACTGACCTGTTTTTTTTTTGCTTCCGAGTATCTTTCTTGTTGTTATTCTGTCCCGTAGCGGAGGGGACATAAGTACAGTGAGTGAAGTCTTAGAATGCCATCCGGATTTGTCTTGCTGTCTCATTCACTCTTATGGGTTTGATAAATGAATCGGCGGTCGATGCTACCCGAAACCATCGACACGGAAACCCTCAGGCTCACAGACTGCAGCACAGCATGCTTATTACGTAACTCGCTCGCAATCGCCATCGTGTTAATTTTGACAGTTCTTGTATGAATGTGACAGCTAGCTGATTCCGATGCCAATTGTCAGCCCATACACGAACTGTTAAAATGAACACGATGGTGATCGCGAGCGAGTTACGTAATAAGCTAGCAGTTTACTAGACGGGATTGGATCTAAGTATGTCATCTTAAGCAAATGGCCGTAGGTTTGAAACCGGGCACGCACCTCTGACTTTTAAAGAATTTAAATGGGAAAAAGCAATTGTTTCACTGTGACTGCATTCCATGAATGCTTAACAATTAAAGTCCTACCCTCTTGTTCATAAACGCTCTGTAGGTTTCTGCTAGCTTAGCAATCGTTTATCCTTATCTCTCACTTTGACTTTTACCATTCACAGACAAGGACAAACGATTGCTAAGTTAGCAGAAGCCTATAGACCATTAGAGTTTATATTAGGCAGGAGATGATGGGTTTACTGCATTTCTTTAACGTATTATCAATCTACGTTTTCAGAGCCACCGACTCCACCGTTAGATCTCCAAGTGGACTCAGTGACTGGCGACTCAGCAAAGTTGTCCTGGCGTGACACCATCAGTTCCCACGTTCAATATTACAGCGTCCAGTATGCCACCAGCGACTTTATGCTGTGGGACACCGCCAAAAGCATCAATATTACCAGGTTAGTCATCATTACCACGTTATTTAAAATCTTCTCTGTTAGTGCTATTTGAAGGATAGAAAACATTAAAAAAAAAACTTAGAATCTACCAGTTGTTTCTCTTATCGCGCAGATCGTAAAAGCCCATCGAAGGAATAGACGAAATGCAATGCGGCTAGTTACCCATCACTATTTTGATTCCCCTTTCAACCTATTTGCCAACAATCTCGCTGAACTTGGCCGCTAGGTCTTGTTACCCTAGGCTATGTCTACGCGCGCTTAAATTATAGTTTGTTTGCAGTTTCTTGTTCACTTGTTTTTACTTACGTGGTTTCTAGTCAACAGTTTTGAGCATGAAAACCTATTATACTATCTATTTGCGCTAGCGCGTAAACAATTAAATACGAAACGAGGTCTCAAAATATTTAAAGATTATAAAGTTGTCGGCAATTACGTATTTAGAGTATAAGTCCAAAATTGCACAGCTTCTTCAAAGCTGACATGTGTCAGCACATTTGTCAGCAGACTATTACTGTCTGTTATCGTAAACTTACGACCGACAGACAAGACAGCGACATCCGTCAGAGCATCGAGCTCCGCGACTTGCTGCCGGCCGCGGAATACCGAGCTCGCGTCGCTGCCGGCAACCAAGCAGACCTCAGTCCCTACACGCCGCCTGCGCATTTCACTACGCACCAGAAATGTAAGTCGCATAAAATTAATCGTCGATGAGATTAACCCCTCTTATTCATAAACGCTCTGCAGGCCTCTGCTAACTTAGCAATCGTTTGTCCTTATCTGTCACTTTGACATTTACCTTTCACAGATAAGGACAAAAGATTGTTAAGTTAGCAGAAGCCAGAGCGTTTATGAATAAGGGGGAGCGATAGCGGAGAGTCGCGCTCGCATCGCTACTGGCGACCAAGCGGATGGTGGATAGATGCCGAGCCAGATTTGTAAGTGGTTATTTAAATCTCCTATCATCAGTTAAGTTAGCGATATCCATCAGATTTTCACACGAGCCCAGATCAAATACGTAAGTACTTTGTTGTGTGTAGTTATGTGTATTCTCTTGTCACTCGATTGTAGAATGTGACATATTGTTTTTCCCTTTCTTGTCAGCTTATCTTATACCATGAAGGCTTCCATTATCCCTTCTAAAGCTATCACTATACTAGCTTATGTCCGCTTAATATTTATAATGATCCTTATGGGATTTCTAAAATCGTTTCATAACTTGGTGATAATGCTCAAAATCTTATTTCTCCCTATTTTTTTCTCCAGACTCCTGTGGTGCATTATCTATCAGTCAGTCAGAGGGTTATAGGTATACATTATTTCTATTTCCTCAGCTCCATCATCCACGCCCCTGGGAGTACAAGTGCAAGCAACAGAGAACCCTGGGGAGCTCACGGTGTCCTGGTTGCCACCGCCCCGGGACAGTCACAATGGACACCTGCAGGGGTACCACGTCAAAGCTGTGCCACGGATTGGTGGGGACATCGGTAAGAAAGTGGGCCGGGTTTTGCGGGTGATAGAGTCCAATCAACATTTGACTTAAATGTGCCATGTCACAACCTTTTAGTTTTTGCTTGATTGTAGATGAGGTTAGATTAGGTTGGTTTGATAAATTTTATGGAAATGGAAAGGTTTATGAAATGATGAAGTTGTGAAATAATGCAACTATGAAACGTGATGAACTGATTAAGAATTTACTCATATTTTTACAGGGGTCGATGACACGCAAACAAAAGTTCTAAAAGTTATATCAAGAAAAGGAAAACAGGAAACTACGTTGAGTGGACTATTGAAAAATACAAGGTTAGTCTACGTTGCTAAAGCCTGAAATGAAATGTTTATTTGCTGGTACTCATAGCAATCCATAATTTTAACTGAACAAATACAGTAACAGGTGAAGATATTGCTGTTTTATTTTTCAGATATGCTGTTTCCGTAAGTGCCTTCAATTCTGCCGGGAATGGACCATTTTCACTACCAGTATACCAGACAACTAGAGAAGGAGGTACTTTTACAATTGATACCTTTTTTACTTAAGAGTTTTCACATTTATTGTTAGGTTCAAAAGCTCCCTGTACTATTTGTCACTGTTCCATACAGTATACACAGTTCAAATTGTTTGAGAGCTTCAATAGTTTATTCCTTAAAATTTATGACGTGTAAATTCTATTTGCCAGCGCCAGAACATCCACCTTCAAGCTTAGAGTGTCGAGGAGCATCCTCCACTTCCCTTCGTGTTTCATGGCAACCCATCGCTGCACATGGGACGTCTCTGCTTGGATACTCCATTTATTATAGCACTGAAGGTACTTTATTGACTTCATCTACTTCTTTAATTTTGCTCTATTTGCATTTCATCTGTAGTAGCTCGAAATTATCGGTTTTCATATTACTTTATTCATTGTTCTTTTTAGGAAAGATCATTGTCAATTTAGTTTCAATCCTAAATAGTTCTACAACTGATTATACATTGTCAACTCTTAATCAATTCTTAGTTTTGCTTTACCCAAAACGGTCCAAAGTATCCTCAAATATTAACTGATCGAAAAATTACAAATGACGTTGCAGAGTTACTTAAAAAAAATACGAGTTACACTATCTATTGCCTAAAACTAACTTACAGATGGTCCATGGCAGAACATCACTACGCCTCACACAGAGATGTATCTCCAAACTTTGATGAAATACACCAACTACACGATCAAAGTGGCGGGGTTCTCAAACTACGGCCCTGGACCGTTTTCGTATCCTGTTGTTTGCACCACACTGCAAGACGGTGAGTTTGAACCCTTCTTGACAAATTTAGACTACAATTTGGGACACCGAGACTGCAGTTTAGAAGAAGAAAGTTGCAGAAGATGCTGTTCTATTGACTCTGTTGCCAACTAGTTATTGACATAAATTAATTTATTAGGTACAAGCTTTTATTTAACTTGCAATGATATAATGTTTGTCAATTTTGAAGCAAATATCTTCAACTGATTCAGCTGAAATTTTGCATACAATACAATACAATAACTCTTTATTGAACACCACATAACAATCAAAACAGAAAAAAGGTACACAGAAGTAATAAGGTAACAATAGGCGAATAGGCAATGCATACTTCTGTATCGGGTGACAATATAACGATCTGCCAGTGGAATTCTGGTGGCCCACTCAGGACCGTCTCCGCAGGAGGAAACTCTTCAACGGTAGGTCCGATTGACTTGAAAGTTGGTTTACATAGTGTAGAATGGATGACAACCCAAGTACAGTTAACAATAAAAAGTAAATAAGCTTGTGTAGTATTAAAATGTCATTTTTGTCAGAAACTTAAATTGCTACGACACACGATTAGACATGATCACTTTTCAAGTTATCAAAGCAGAAACATAGAAGCAGCGATGATTAAATACTTAATAACTTCAAGGAACCCTACTCTCCCAACAGTACCTAACAGTAACACTACCTAAATTTGAGTATAGTTGACCAAGAAAGTCCTTTACCACCTTAAGGTTCAATGTCTTTTGTACGGCTTAAAACATCAAAGCCTATTTTCGCTCACAAGTCAATGTGACAATCAGCTTTATTGATTTTTTCTGATGGAGGAACTGTCATAAATAATGATAAAGCATTCTATACAAACCTTACTTTTCTTCGGGCAAAATACTTCTCATCATCAATTCAAATTTATGATCTGGCCCCTGTTTTCCCAACTCGACAATATTCATTGGCAAAGGTCAATTCTAAATGCAATGCGTAGTCAATATAAAGCCAACCGGTGTAGATTCTTGTCGAGTGTGTAATGTTAATAGAATTATCACTTGTCAGTTACTATTGTCGGGTTGGTGAAATAGTAAAGAGGCGTGACGATATATGTATGTATGTATGTGAAATAATGGACCTGGTTTCATTTTTCATTTCAGTACCCGGTCCTCCATCGGCGATCAAAGTATTGATGTCATCACCAACTTCCCTTCTCATTAGTTGGAAGAAGCCAACGCAACCCAACGGGGAAATCACTCATTATACTGTTCACGTCAAACCAGTTTCAAGGTGAGACTTCAAATTTTACCAAATGGAAGAGACTAATACAGAAAGACGAACCCCTAGAATAACATTCGCCATTAATTTTGAAACGCTCATGTTTTTTTTTATTGCTATTGTAACTAACATAGAAATTTTCTATTCCAGCACGATTTCTCCACAAAGCTACAGAGTAGAAGCCATGCAAGAGTCCAACCTGTCACGACATCTCACGTTTCCATTATCAGGCCTCGCGACTGGCAGGCAGTACGAGGTGTTCGTTAATGCCCACACAGTGGCCGGAGAAGGGGCGGCTAGCAACAGGGTGCATGCTGAGTTGTCTTCTAGAGGTGAGTTGGTGAACTATTTTCACGTTAAATAGGTCTTTACAAGGTCTTTACCTTCAGCTGATACAATTATCAGCTGAAGGTAAAGACCTTGCAAAGACCAACCCCCTTATTCATAAACGCTCTATAGGTTTCTGCTAACTTAGTACTTAGTAATCGTTTGTTCTTTTCTGTCACTTTGACATTTACCTTTCACAGATAAGGACAAACGATTGCTAAGTTAGCAGAAGCCTATAAAGCGTTTATGAATAAGGAGGCAAGACTCAGACGTTTAGCTTCACATTCAAGTTCACTTTATCATTGTGCTACCCGGTCATCGATAAATACGATAGACGTAAGGTTATTCTACCTCATTCTTAACGTTTCCAGTGGTAGCTGGGGTGGCCTCCCTCGGCGGCCCCATATCCGTGGGCGTGGGCAGCTCGCTGCTGCTGGTGTGCGTGTGCGTGGGCGCGCCGCCGCCGCGCACCGTGTGGTACCACAAGCACAACATCATCACGCACCACCCGCGCTTCACGCGCAACCATGACGACAGTCTGCTCATCAACAGTGAGATCTTGTACTTCTTTCACTTCTTTAAATTTAAGATAGAAGGTTTTCGACAAATGGTGCAACATGGCTCGAGGAAGACTCTTGTCAAGATAAAAATTGAAAAATTGCTTGGAAAGGCGAAAAAAGAACGCAGTATATTGAGAAAACATTTTGATTTTGCGTGAACGAAGTTACGACCAAAAGCATACATATACATACAGTCACGCCTCTTTCCCATAGGGGTAGACAAAGTGTTCTTTGTTCCACTTGCTACGATTTTGACATACCTACCTCTTTCGCTTCATCCACTTTCATCAATCTCTTCATACATGGTCGTCCGGTTCCGGGTACTCCTGACCTGCCTTTTTTTTCAAAACTTCTCCTATTTGGTCCAAGAACGTCCGTCTAGGCCTTCCCTTCTCAACGCAACCATCCACACTCCCCATATAGATCTGCTTAGTTAGTCTACTTTCATCCATTCTCTACGTGACCAAACCAACTAAACATACTTCTTACTATCCTAGTCACTATAATCTTCTTTCACTCCAGCACGTGTTCTTATCACACTATTTCGTTATTCGTTATTAAAAATACCAATTAATAAATATAGTCGAGCGAGCGTAGTAATCTGCCACATTAGAACTATCTCAATCTCTTCCAGACATAGACCAATCCCTGAGCGGCAACTACACCTGCCTTGCCAAGAACCTGTACGGTTCTGACTCGGTGTCCTACGAGGTGTCCGTTCTGCCGACACCAGAGCCTCCCAGCGTGAGGGTGTCGCCACACAAGCATGCGTTGCGGCTGCAATGGGACGCGCCGAGAACTGGCGGCAGGGGGAATAAGATTAGTAAGTCGCAGCAAATATTTTAGACCCCATAGAGGTCAACCCTCTGAGCCTGGGTTCCAAACCTGGAGGTTATTACCCCCTCAAGGGTAAAATTGGTTTTGGGGTCATGAGCTGGTTGGCTGGATGATTTCCTTGGCTTGAAATCGAATAAGCTCTAGAGGCAGCGATTCTAGGGCAGCGATTCTGCTTTCGTAAGTGGCTATAAGCGTCAAATTTATTTTTGCTGTCTGGTGACTTGTTTGTTTGTTGTCATCGATGCGATAAAGCTTCAAGTGATCAATTAAGTTGAGAGAGTATACAGGCATTGTAAATTTCAGCATTAACATCAAAGAGTTTCTTTTCAGCGTACAATCTCTCCTGGAAAGAAGCAAATGGTGCATGGCAGGACGCCTGGACCAATAAGGGTACAACGATCCAGGGCGCGCAAGAGTACACCTTGCAAGGACTGAAGTGTGGCACCAAATACTCATTGAAGATGACGGCTTCGAACAGCGTGGGAGCGAGCCAGCCGACTTACGTGGATGCCACTACTCTTGGAGGAAGTATGTCTTGTTCGATTTACCTAAAAATTAAAATACACATGTCACTCAGAAAGGTATCATGGTTCGAAACATGTCGATTGTACTTTGACTGCAAAGCGTGTAACCTACAGTTACTTGTATCTGTATCTTGGATGCCTCTCTCATAAGCAGAGATCGGACAAATTTGCGTCCTTCCTCGCCATAATGTGGACATGACTCCAAAATTAATCAAATATGTAATCATTTAATTAATTTCTTACTTGACTTAAATTTTAATTCTTAGTCAATAAAATACAAAAGTTTGTTAAAGTATAGATTTATTAAAGAAAATAATCAGTATTTTTTCCAAATTTTCTGCACTGATTATTTTCTTTAATAAATCTATACTTTAACAAATGGCGTGGCAAATGCCGGGAAAACGCTAGGAAGATGATGATGCTCTTACAAATAGCACTTAAAAAAATAAAACCCAGTTTTTACCAGTATTAACAAGGTAGTGGTGACACGTCATTTCTTCCTCAGTGCCAATAGCCCCAACCAGCACTGAATGGTTTTGGAGCAACTCTACGCATATCTTCATACAACTAAGCGGGTGGGACGACAACGGCTGTGAAATTACCAGATGGGATGTGGAATATAGGGAGTACCTCAGCAAGTTTTGGAAAAAGGCTGAAAACAAACTGGTGAGTGACATACAACTAAACTTACAGCACGTCGTAAGTCATATTGACAGCAGCTCCATAGGGCCAGAGAGTGCTTAGACAGATTCTAAGCACTCTCTGCTCGGGACGAGTTTTGAGCGCTCGTAGTGAATCTAGGGTTTATAATAATCATTGGTGACATACGCTGCCTTCATATGCCACATGAAAATATACTCAGGTGCAAAGAAATCGGGTCACTTTTCATACAACTTTCTATTTTGCGGGTGGTCGGGCCTTGTGCAAGGTCCGTCCGGATCGCTACCACCATCTTACTCGCTAATCCTGCCGCTAAGCAGCAGTGCTTGCGCTGCTGTGTTCCGGTGTGGAGAGTAAGACAGCCGGGGAATTTACGGGCACAAGAGGCATTTCATCTAAGTCCTCTAGGTTGGCAACGCATCTGCAATCCCTCCGGGGTTGCGGGTGTCTATGGGCAGTGGTGATCGCTTAGCATCAGGTGACCCACTTGCTCGTTTGCCTTCCTATTCAAATTAAAAAAAAATCGGAAGTAACCCGATTTGTTTGCACCCGAGTGTAGTAGGCCGATATTTGTAATAGTGCTTGCAGACAATCGGAACCTTTTAAAATTAACTTCACTTACCCACAAGAACAAAATTAAATGCAGGATGAGGTCAAGAGTAATTTTAAAAAGTTAGTGCTTCTAGTTTCTTACCCCTTTATTCATAAACGTTCTATAGGCTTCTGCTAACTTAGCAATCGTTTGTCCTTATCTGTGAAAGTAAATGTCAAAGTGACAGATAAGGACAAACGATTACTAAGTTAGCAAAAGCCTATAGAGCGTTTATGAATAAGTGGGCTAATGTCTCTCGGCAATCTTCGTTAGGTGTTCATTATCGCTGACGTCTGAACTAAAGAAACACGAAGTTTGCGTAGCGAAGTTAAAAAACTAAAAACAATATTCTACATATTGTGAAACTTTTGCTTTTCATCAACGTGTGACTTAGCATTTCTTCTAATTTTTTTCATTAGACTTAATTTTAATGGAGACGAAAATGAGATCAAATTGATTGAAGTATACACATAATTAGTTTGTTATACCTTATTTTTCAGCCACCACTTGATCAGGTCTGGGGCCACTACATTGCTCCCCCCATCCTTAATCAGCCCAACTCCTTCGTAATAGCAGATCTGATGCCAGCCCAGTGGTACCAGATCAAAATCACTGCGGAGAACTCAGCTGGTGACACCAAGTCATTCTATTCTTTTGCTACTACTACTTTATTGGGAGGTAATTCTTTATCATTTGTTTTATCATTGTTATTAATGTGTGAGGAAAAAGTCAAATCTATGTCTGATCACTATTTTATCGAGTCATACGATAATGTTGAAGTGGCAATGGGAACGCCTCCTAATAGGTGGACTGACGACATCGTGAAAGTTGCGGGAAACCGGTGGATGCAGGTGGCGAGTTGTCGTTCATTGTGGTGTGCTAGGGAGGCCTTTGTTCAACAGTAGACGTCTTCAGGCTGATGATGATGACGATGAAAATAATGTCAATCTATGTATATTTATCTTTTTGTTACTTTTATGCTAAACTTATTTTTTGTGCTATATTGTTCGTTTTTGGATGCTTGGCTATTACCTACTATTTCGTTACCAGATTATATTTTATTGAACTAAATAGAATTAAGTAAGTTTCAGTCTTGTCATTTTTAAATACCTTTTTGTTTCAGAATCGATAGGACCTCCGTCGGATCTACTTGACCTCAATATGTTGGTCATCGTCTGTAGTTCCATCTTACTCACTATTTGTACCTTCACTTGTATTTATATCCTGGTTAAAAGGCACAAGTAAGTTTACATCAGTAACATGAATAATATCTGTTGCTTCCTTTTTATTATTATTAAGATTTATTCTGTTATTTTCTTTAAATAAACTAGTTTCGCGATGAAGTAGAATAAAACAATCGAAAGTTATTACCGCCATCAAAAGTCGGTCTTTATTTTTCCTAAATCAATCTAATGCTATTTAATTGTTACAGAAACGGATAAATCACGTATAAAACTCGAGTGATGCTCGACATGTTTCGGGCTAATTCGTAGTCCTTCATCCTGAAGCGCTCGCCCCGGCGGCAGCGACACGAACACAAGTGTTCGACTGTACTCGACTTTTATACGTGAGCTATTCGTTTGTGTAATTATTTTTGAGTCTCACTTAGTTTAATGTTGAAACTTCCTTATTTTTAGGATTTCTTAGGATTTTTCATGAATTAGTTTCTATTCATAATTTTTATCTTTTGTGTTACTAAATTTTGTTGTTCTTACAGCCATCATCGGTTGACAGAATATAGGAATTCTCTGACAGCTGAATGCAAGTCTGAAAGAAGTAATGTGACTGTCAATACTCCGCAAAGTGTCCCAGCTGAAGTCAACAACAGGGTCTACAGTACCCCTGTTCATTTGACAGCTGACAGTAAACACGGTACGCATATTTTGACACTTGTTTATTAACTAATGCAGGAGTATATAATTTTTTGAGGGTCGTGGTAGAAACTAATATCTGCTGTAGTTTGGCGTTTTCAAAAAATCGTGTACCTACACCCTTTTGCCAATTAAATTACCTTAATTTCCCATACAACTTTTTCGTGACAGTTTTGTGACGACCCATATATAAATCGCATGAAAATAGTGTCACAAAACTGTCAAAAAAAACCGAAGGTCATTTTTTTCTTTACAAAAATTGGTAGTGCTAATAATTCTGATTCAGAAAAACCCAAAATGTCTTTATTTTTAAAAAAAGTCAAGGGTAGGTAGGTACACGTTTTTTTGAAAATGCCCAGTTACAACATATTTTTCAACGATTTAGAGCGTTTATGAATAAGGGTGAAAGTAAAGTCAACGTTTGTTTTTCAGAATTGTACGAAATAAGTCCATATGCGCAGTTCGCGATTGGGTTCAGGACATTCGGCCACGTGGACAACCAAGAGGTCCCGAGTCGAGTGCATCTGCCGAGCAACAGCAAGTCTCGCTATGATAGCGGTAAGACTACTGTATAACCCATTCCAATCTATTTTAACGCATTCTTAAATAAACACCACCAAGTTAATATAAAAATTAAATGTAGGCAATAAGTAATCATAAAATCAAATCAAAATCAAAAGTAAATTTTGCAAATAGGTCGCCAAGGGCTCTTTTACATGTCTTTTTTTGAAACTACCGGAGCATTCAGAAAGACCATCATTGCCAAGAAGAATGCGCCGCAAGAAACTTGGCAGAAAGTCATTTTTTCAGAATAAAATAGATTTACCAGTACTTCAATTCTACTTAACTTATCTATAATACAATTAATACATACTTAAGTTAGTATCTTAAATTATATTATTATATAGTAGAGATGTATAAACTGGTCATACATTTTATTGAAATGTCGTAAGATATCAACGATTCAAGGTTCCGATGTATTTCATGCTGATTATGATGCTGAGGGCATGTAAGGTGGAACGAAACGTATTGCGTGAAAGAGACAGAATGAGAGTTAGACTGAGGGATGAGCGTGATGCAAGATAGTTGACTTTGAAGGATGAATGAAAGGGATAGAAATAGGGTTTTAGTATGTAAGAGCGAGATGCAAAATAAAAGACATTATGGCGGAATCTGAGTTTAATTTCTTACACACGCAATGATTGGATGAAATCGGTTTGTTTACAAAGAGCGTTAGGATTGGAAAGGACTATATTATAATACAAATTACATACATACATACCGTTACGACTCTTTCCCACAGGGGTAGGCAGAAACTACTTTGTTCCAGTTGCTACGATCCTGACATACCTCTTTTGCTTCATCCACATTCATCAATCTCTTTTCATTTCATACATGCTCGTCGGTTTCGGGTAATCTTGACCTGACGTTTTTCCAAAACGTCTCAAATTACATAGAAATACTCAAATAGTCTGCGATAAAATTGATAACGTTATCAGAGTATTCTAATTGAACTGAGCAACTTTAAAAAAACACTGCACGAACAAGACACGTATTTAATTATCTTTTCTTTATCGCGAATAATAATTACAATCAGACTTTATTATTTACAGAAACGAGTTTTCAAATGCGCTCAGAGTCAGAAGAGAGTGACTGTGTGTCGCGAACCACTACATTAAAAAGTGCGCCGAGAAGTAAGTTAACAGCAGTTAATCAATGATTAATAATAATTATTATTGAATGATTAATCTTCGACCACGGGAAGGCGCAGTGTTGGCAGGCCTCCCACTAGGTGGACCGACATCGTGAAAGTTGCGGGAAACCGGTTGATGCAGGTGGGGAGTTGTCGTTCATTATGGTGTGCTAAGGGGGAGGCCTCTGTTCAACTGATTACAGTGGACGTCATCGTGCGGGTGGTAGAGCCTTGTGCAAGGTCCGTCCGGATCGCTACCACCATCTAACTCGCTAATCCTGCCGCTAAGCAGCAGTGCTTGCACTGCTGTGTTCCGGTGTGGAGAGTAAGACAGCCGGGGAAATCACGGGCACAAGAAGCAATTCGTCTAAGTCCTCTAGGTTGGCAACGCATTTGCAATCCCTCCGGGGTTGCGGGTGTCTATGGGCAGTGGTGATCGCTTACCATCAGGTGACCCACTTGCTCGTTTTCCTTCCTATTCACATAAAAAAAAAAAAAACTGGCTTATGATGATAATGACGATGATGACTAATGTTGCACATTAATAGGTCACTATTCACTATGCCATTCTATGATTCAGCATTTACAATCAGTAACGGTATTTTATAAAAAAATATAATATCGTAACATTAAAAGATCAAAGGGAATAGTGTGATAAGAGAACGCGCTGTGCTGGCGTGAAAGAGGTAGCTATATCTAGCTATCGCTATCCCGCGAAGGGATTTTTAGGGATGAAAACTATTTTATCTCCTTCCCGGGGACTAAAATTATCTCACTACCAAATAACAACTTGGTTCAGCGGTTTAAACGTGAAGAGGTAACAGGCATACAGAGACACTTTCGCATTCATTTTGATTACTAGCTGTTGCCAGCGAATTCGTCTGCAAAGAATTCGTTTATCGCTATCCCGCGGGAACTACGCAATTTTCCGAGATAAAAAGTAGCCTATGTACTATTCCAGACTTTTCTCTATCTATGTGCCAAATTTCATCCAGATCCGTTGGGTCGTTCTGACGTGATTGAGTAACAAACAAACATCCATCCATCCATCCATCCATCCATCTATCCATCCATCCATACTTGCGCATTTATAATAATAGTTAGATATAGTTAGATTAGTGCGACTTCGATTAAAGTTAAATGATAAAACATGGTATCTTATTTCAGAAGGCTGCAGAGTCCAACATCACAGGTAGCCGAAGAAATGATGAAGAAAAAAATAGCTATAGAACATTCTACTGGTTGTGTTCAAAACAGTTTTGCCAAAACACTGACGGATATTTCGAACAAAGTTGTATGTTTTGTAATTTTTGCACTCAATATTTTTTTGTATGATTGCTTTTTACTGTGTATACAACAAAGGACGCCAATTAAAAAAAAACCATATACAAAGGATATTATATTTCTAAAATTAACATTTAATTTTGTATACCTAATCTTTCAAAATCTTTTATATTACTTACATTACTTGGTACATCGGAAATAGTGTAAAATAGTTCAAATAAATAGTTAGGTAAAATTTTATTCTTTATAATACCTACCTATCTTAACTGTAAAGAAATAATAATAATATAAAAATGGGTGTTCAGTTTCTTGAAGTAATAGATAAAAATATAATACATTCATAATTACATTATTACATTCAGTACCAAAGATTTCCACCATTTACTGTGTATAAAATTACCAAATCAGAAAGAAAATGTACTTAAAATAAAATTTAGATCTTAACTAGTTTAAAATGTATATTTATTTAAGTAGTCAATGAGAATGTTATCTTCAAAAAGACTGATTATTTAACGTTTATTTTCTATGATTAAAATATAGAAATAAAATTTCGAAAATAAAAAAATATTCATGTTAGAATTCATACGTGTTTGTTTTATTTTACCCGATCTCTGAAAAGCAATAGAAAAAAAAAAAAAAAAAATAGTAACTACTTACAGGAAAGAAACGAAAAACTGGTGACCATTTTGCTATATTTTATTATAGCAGGCCTGTAATGGCTGCATAAACGATTGGAGTGATGATGATGATGATGATATTAAATTCTACTGTGATGGCTGTAAAAGTAACAGTAGAGCCTTCTGGACTATTTTAATCTAACTAATATTATAAATGCGAAAGTATGGATGGATGGATGGATGGATGTTTGTTTGTTATTCAATCACGCCAGAACGGCCCAACGAATCTGGATGAAATTCGGCACATAGATAGAGAAAAGTCTGGAATAGCACATAGGCTACTTTTTATCCCGGAACATTGCGTAGTTCCCGCGGGATAGCGATAAACAAATTCTTTGCAGACGAAGTCGCTGGCAACAGCTAGTATTTTATAACCTCAAGAAACTAATAAAATTGCCAACGAAATTTCATAAAGATTAAAACATTAAAACTGTATTCAATTGCGAGAAAAAAACGGTTTCCTCGCGGAATAAATCTCTTTATTGCCAACTTTCAACTTTATTACGGCCTATAGAATCTCTGTTAGAAAGTTTCCATATAAAACAGTTTGAAACTACCAATTTGTTCGAGAAGGCAGTGATCCGGAAAATTGGGAGGAAACTTGCCCCGGTTCGAGGGGACCCGTCTTGAAATATTGCCCATACCTGAAGCTATATTGAGATGCATTGTCTTATCTTATGTAAATGGCATAAATCTATCGTAATGCAGATGTCTCAGTGAAGACACAAAATTTAGCAGATTTTTTTATGGTAGTATTTAGGTAGCTGTAGCTACTATTTTTATAGGTACCTAGTAAGTATCCGTTTCATGGTATCTATTTTTGAAAACGTAACTAAGCAATACTGATATTATTATAAGAAATAATTTAAAAATAAAATGCTTTACATGAGATCCACTGAAAATCTCTGCAAAAATTTTGTTTTTTAAAAATGTGACGTAATTATTGCAATTGACTTACGAGTCGTGAAAAATCAGAAGAAAAAACATAGTAGTATAGTGTTTAGTGTTTTAAATAAACAAATAAATAAATAATAATTAACTCACTTACTCGAACATAGTTGTTGATTTTTTTTTCAGACACGGTTAATGGGTACGCAACTTGTACTGAACCAGGAAATATAACTGTACTGAAGTGCCGTTTTTCAAAATAGGTATCACAAAAATTTTACAAAACTTTCCTCAGTAATGTAATTTTAATCTTTCCCTGATTAATGTCCTATCAAGTACTCGTTTTGCATATCACAAGGGACAAAGATTTAAAAACCTTTTTGCAACGACGGCATAGGCTTTCGAGCCAATTTTCTACCCCAGCGCTTTCGGGCGACTAAAATGTAAATTATATAACGTTTTTGCATTTTTCTAGCTCAAGTAATGCTATTGTGGTTAGATAGTTATTCATACAGTACGGCAGCGAGGTAGAAAATGTTTATAAATAGTTGGAGTTAGCCTGAAGTCTGCACTAAATGCGCGTTGCTTATACGATTGCGTGAAGTTAATATTTATTTGAATCAGTCGGTACTCGGTATACAAAAGCAAAAATTTAATAATGGTCGCCTTCCATACAAAGTTGTATGAAAAGTGACCCGCTATTTTTGCTCACATTTTGATATAATATACATATAGCCCCATTTCAATCCATTTTATAACGATTTTCATAAAGAATTGAAATGTAATTAATCATAGTATAATCATAATTTTATGCATGCTCTTCGCCAAAATACTCTCTACATTATTCCCTTGTGTAATGTTAAATATACAAGTAACTCTGTATAAGCGTTCTGACCACCGGCTATTTGCCGAAGACTTAAGTAATTGTGACTCAAAGGGTTAAAACGGATTGCAAACACAGATAACCCGTTGAATGTCGAAGCGGTTAGAAGTTGCGAACAACTTTACTAATTAATCAATAGCGATTAGATAAGGAACTATTATATAATTGAAATACTAATGCTATTTGGAATTCGTGAAGCGAATAACAATGCGTTTGTGATTGTTGACCGTCGTATAAATAATACAACAGCTTTTCGTTGATTGACAAATTTATTTAATTTAGCAGCCCTTATATACTTTCCTGAGAAACATTTCGATACCGCGATGTAGGAATGGGACGGCCCAGTACAGCGACATCTGGTGGCCGATAGGCATACTAAATACATAAAACATTTCACCTCTGTACAATGATTATTACAAATTAAATCACGACACTTCATTCGTATTCAAAATTTTGAACGTTTTCGAATTTAGTAACAATTTTGTTTTATCCTCGTACAAATACATGCATAAAATTAATCACATTTTCATCCTTTACGGGGCAGAAGAGCCGAGGGTACCGAGACCTAAAGGCAAGGTATAGGTGGAAAGGCACTGGGCCCGCGTGGGAACTATAGCCCAAGCTCTGAGAGGAGAGAGCCTCATTGTGAGAGGAGACACAGGCCCAGCAGTGGGCCGTATATAGGCTGGAGATGATGGGGATGAGGTGGAAAGGGGAATCAAAATATTGATGGGTTATTTTCGCCCGTTCCCGATGGGCTTTTACGATCTGCGCAGGAAGAGAAGCAGCTGGTATATTTTATGTTTTTTATTTGCTCTAAGACCAGCGTAGGAGAAATACGAAACTATATTTTGCAAAATACGTATAGCCGAATTCTCTATTTATCTGTCTCTATTCTTTTTTATTAAAAAGCCGTGGTAGCCTAGTGGTTTGACCTGTGGCCTCTCAAGCAGAGCGTCGTGGGTTCAAATCCCGGGCTCGCACCTCTGAGTTTTTCGGAATTTATGTGCGAAAATTTCATTTGTAATTTGTCACGAGCTTTTCGGTGAAGGAAAACATCGTGAGGGAACCTGCACACATCTGCGAAGAAATCCAATGGTGTGTGTTAAGTTCCCAATACGCACTGGGCGCGCGTGGGAACTATAGCCCAAACCCTCCAATACACGGAGGAGGCCTATGCCATGAGGCACGCCGAATTTCGCGACAATTTAATAAATAAATAAAAAATAAGAAAAACGACGATAACAACAACAACAACAACATGTACTTACTTAATTTAATTGTAGCGAATTCGGAATAAAAAGGCTTATAAATAAATAAATTCTTTTTTAATCTGTTCAATTTCAACCCCCTTATTCATAAACGGTCTGTAGGCTTCTGCTAACTTAGCAATCGTTTGTCCTTATCTGTCACTTTGACATTTACCTTTCACAGATAAGGACAAACGATTGCTAAGTTAACAGAAACCTATAGAGCGTTTATGAATAAGGGGGTTAGTCTTTGTCTAGGTATCAATTGTCTAATGACGTCACAATGTTGGTCGGAACCGATGTCTCCGGAGCTAACAGCAGTGTAAACTCACACCGATCTACCTTGGCTTACAATACCTACTTATTGAGCCGACGATGTGTGTTCTAGGTTTACCTCAACGCTACACATCTCTATTCTAATAGGTACTGGCACTCCACTTAGCGTTGCGTGTTCGCGTCGCGATATGGCATCTTCGTCGCATACGCCAGAAACAATATAAGTGCATCCCCTTGCAAATATTTGGGTAAATACGCCAAGTGGAGTGCTAGTATAAAGTATGGTTTGTGGGAATTGTAAAGATCAAGAAATAAATTATTATTATTTTCTGGGAATAGTTGGATACAAAGGAATATTAATGAAGAAGTTTTTAGATTGATTGGAAAGAAAAGATGCTTACTGAAGGATATTAGAATGAGAAGATGCGGCATGATTAGCTTTTACCAATATTTTAGAAGGGACGAAGGGAAAAGGGGAAGGGGAAGACCCAGATTACATTATCTCCACCAAAAGAGAACATGTCCAAGCCCAGCCTTACAGAGAGTCCAAAAGGCTGCGGGAGAACGGGAAAGGCCGACAAGAGTTCAACTCGTAAATAGTGATGATGATGACGATGAGAAATACACACAGATAGGCGGATAGCATTTTATTCTCTAGCAGTCCACGGTTCAGTAGTCGAAGTCGAAGTCATAACAGCCTTAAGTCCTTTTTACCAATTTTATTTTTCTACAAGGTTGATGACCTTTTAAAAGGCCTTTGGGCCTTTTGCCGTGTTAGTAGGACGACAAAACAAGTACTGGGGCTTTACCATGACGTCTTAATGCGATTCAGGTTAGATTCGCTCGCTGTCAGATTCATACTAAAAGTGACAGCTAAAACTTAAACTGAGTCGGAATTAGGACGTCATGGTAAGGCCCCAGTCCACAAAAACGTGTGCGTCTCGGGACGCCCGACAGAAGTGAAAACTTAAACTAATCTAAGTTACTAACAGTAGGTATAATGTCTATCGCACACTAACACTAAACACTGAGTAGAGAGAGGGGGAAACGTCTGTCCAAAATACGACTAGCGCTGCAGGTTAGAGTGAGAGAGGAAGAGCCTGCCTACCGCTGCCGTATGCGTCAGAGAAAGGGAAGCCAGACAGACTGGCACCGTAACGCGTTACGTTACGAAGCGGTTTATCCTGCCATAAGAAGTTAGCACGTCAAACGTACGGTCAGCAAAAAAAAAACTTGCATCAAAAATGCATTTTCAATTTTATTTCTTCTCAGTATTACAGTCATTCGCTTTGTCTGTCAGTTTCGCTACACAGCCCCAACGGCGACATACCGATTGTTTCGACGCCAACACTTCAGCCGAACACCCAGAACTTGCGAACTACCATAATATAAAGTTGCTTCTACAGATTTTGTGGGCAACTATTGTCGCTCGTCGAGCGAGTTGGGAAACTATTTTGATTACAACTTGAGACCCGCGAGTTTATTTGTTGTATTATAAATTGTAAAGTATGCGTAAAGATTTTGTATTTTTGCTGCGACTAGCTAGTAAAATGAGACGTTATTATACGCTCGTGAGTTACAGACATTTTTAGAAAATAACTTTATTTTAACTTCAATTTAACATTTTGTTTCTAAATGATACTGAGAACTAGAAACATAGAAAAATCTGAAAAGCAATGGCTGGGAATCAAACTCAGATCCTCATCATTCCCCCCACATTTTGTTTAAAATTTTAGGGTTGTCACATTTTGTTTCTAATGTTGAAACTGATAATCGAACTCAGTTCCTTATCATTTACATGCCAAAAAACTATACTTCACACACTTGTAACTCCATCTCCTCTTAACATTTTGAATCCAGAAAACCAAGCACTTAATGGACGCTACGCCAAATTATAATAATTAACCAATCCCGGCTTTATGAGACCCATTTCCACGAACTGATAAACTATGTACTTTGCAAAGCAATTAGTTTTAGTTCATACTCCGTATTTCATAAATCACAGGCCTAAGTTTACACTAAACATCATTCACAATTCAGAAGCATCGAGAATGCTTAGTAACGATGCCAAGCAATCCTCAGTTTGTTGGGCAAACAAATAATTAATCTTTGGTGGCAACAGTTTAATTGCTTGTTAAAGTTGGTCTTGTAGTTCCAGTCTGTCGCGGCAACCTAACGGTACCAACTAGGTGTCGAATGTTAGAATTAGCGCTTTGTGGAAGCCAATTCGGTTGGGAGTTAGTTAAGCTTGTTGAGAGAAGATTAAAAATATAGTAGACGATTAGTCTTCGATTTTTGGCTTTTGGAGAGGCTCAGAGTCATCGAGCTTAGAGATAGCTCGGAGATACTTTGCGCGATATAATTTGAGTATTTGAAATACAGAAAACAAAACAAAAAGCATAAACTCAAGGCCCATATTTCAAAAAATATTCCCATCACTTGAGTACGACCCTGGGGGGCAACTCCGAAATCCGATTTTCGAAGTTCGTAACATACCGTCCCTTTCACTCTAAAATGAATTACTGTTAGTGTGAGCGGAACGGCATGAAACGAACTTCGAAAATCGAAATTCGGAGTATAAGACCTGGTGTTTTAAGTGTTTGTTTAAATCTACCCGAAATTTGAAAATGATGCCTGTACATTTGTGAACCATTTTATTGATCGATGTTTTGCTGCGGAATTTATGTACGAGTATGTAATATTAACTCACCGACATGTTTTCTCTTGTATTTTTTTTATTGTATTCTGTTCGTTTATTCTGTTTTTAAAAATAATAATTATATTACATCAACAAAGCTCACTAACATAATTACCTATATCATAAGGCATGCTTTCTCAAGAAGTGAAATGTATATTTCTTTTGAGATTAATAAAGTTTCTTTAACCCGAAAAGTTGGAGATGTTTAACATCAGGTGACCCACTAGTACGTTTGGCTTGTCTCTAACCTAAAAAAAAAATGTAGCGACTAGGATAGAAAAAAATCCTTAGTTGGGTTGGTCACGTAAAAACGATGAATGAAAGAAGATTAACTAAACAGATTTATAAAATATGGCTAATGAGAAGCGGTGCGTAGGGAGAAGAAGGCCTAAAAGAACGTTTCATGACCAAATTTGGGGCGTTTTGATAATAAGTGAGGTCAATCTAAACCGATGAGGATGAATTAAGAGATTGGTGGATGAAGATGAAGCGAAAAAGGTATCCCAGAAGTACGTACGTACGTAATAAGTACATACATACATACAGTCACGCCTCTTTCTTCACAGGGGTAGGCAGAGACTACTACAAAAACAAAACAAAGTAGATAGTCTCTATTGCCCCTGTGGAAAGGAGGCGTAGGTTTGTATGTTACATAAATACTGATTCAAATTATTATACTACTACAAAGACTAATGTCGTAATTTTCAAGTTGGCCACGCTCGCAACAAACGGACACATTTTACAGTATCCGGATACAGTTCCAAATGGGTAAGTTAATTTGGAATAATTAGCTATTTGATTCAAAATATAATTTCGCAAATGCACGTTCAACTAATAACAATCAAAAGTTTGTGTCTGTTGTTCGTCTAACGGTGCAGGCGTACCCGTGAATAATGAAGCATCGCTACCATTTAGCTCTGCAACATGTATCCTGGAGTTAGAAAGTTCATAATAATCTTATCGTAGTACATAATCATGATCTACTAAACCTTTGTATGAATAAATACCGTTACATTCTTGAAAAGCCGTCACCTTTCAATATGTACTTAAGAAAGTAGTTTCAGTTACCAACTTTAAAATCATGTCGCGACGCGACCTACTTCAGTCGACTTGCTAATCTAACTTGGATTGCCAGAGACGTACTTTAAACTTTAAAGCATTACTATGCATTAGTTTGGTCCGATTTAACTTTGCACGTAGAAGGTATTCGGCTTTGAAGTCTTGGGAGGGAATATTGTGGTTTTACGACGCAGTAAGCCCATCGAGGGAATGGGTGAGAATCTTAGCAATCATTGTTGTACCTAGGCGATGCGGCTAGCAACACATCACTTTGAAATCAGTTTTAATTATTATTGACGTGGTATTAAAATTGTTTGCTATACCGAGGGCCGCATGCGGCCCGCGGGCCGCGGTTTGGCGACCAAGGCAGAGGCTCTTAAGAGGCTGACAACACCTAATTTTGTTGAAATTGATGTTATTTAAGCACTTTTTTAAGAAAAACTACACGCAAAAAAAATACAAAAAAAAATATAATGTTAATTTTCATTATATTTCAAACACGCTAGACGGACTCGATACATAATTGAACAAAATCGGCTCGATAGAAAATAATTGCAAAGATTGGTCCTAAAATCATCATTAAACGGTTCTATGTCTTTACTTTTTCGACGGTTTCGGTGGTTTCTTCTCTTTCACTCACAGTCATGCGAACCGTATGTGTGCCTGTGAGTGAAAGAGAAGAAACTATTCCGGCAGCTTGGCGCGCGTCTAAAATCTTGCAAATAAGACACAAATAAGAAGAAATAAAAAAAAGTATGGATTATTTTGTGAAATATGCTCGTTAGCCGTGTAGGTATGAATTATGTTGACTTCATGTTTTTAATTGCAGACCCATACGTCGAAAAAATAAAGACATAGAACCGATTAATGATGATTTTAAGACCAATCGCACCTTTAGGATGAAAACGACTCAACTCAAAAAAGTAACTTTTCGGGAAATTTAAATAAAAGAATGGAGATTGTGGCACCGTTATACTTTGTCGTGGTTAGTTTTTTAACTATTGAAGTGAGAGCTAAAGTTTGGGCATAAAATTGAAAAGGATTAATTTAGCTATCAATTTATATTAAAAAACTAAATAAATTGGGAGTAATATATGAGGATAAATAAAGGTTTTTATCTAATCGGTCATTATTATACCGAAAAGTAAAACAGAAAAAAGGCTATTTCGGGTTTAAGTCTTTATTCGACTGAAAAACATATTTTAATATTTGTCCATTTAAGAGTTACGTCCTTTGCAAATTTACGAGATATGGTAAGCTGTTGACGTTTTCATGATTGAGGCTCTATTTTTCTTAAACATTACTAGCTTTTTCATTAATAATCGACAGAACACTGAATCCGCCCCTCCCGCACCGTCATGAGCTCGGAATTCCACGCGCATGAAAGAGACCGATATTGCAGCTTTGTCCCGTTCCCACCCGAATGTGGCGTTTTATTTTTTATGGAACGATAGATATGACCGTATAAAGTCTTTTTACGACCATAACACAAAAACCGTTTTTTTTTAGATGTGTCGTTTTCATCCTAAAGGTGCGCAATCTTTGCAATTATTTTCTATCGAGCCGATTTTGTTCAATTATGTATCGAGTCCGTCTAGCGTGTTTGAAATGATTTATGATGAAAATTAACTTTTTTTTTTGTGTGTAGTTTTTCTTAAAAAAGTGCTTAAATAACATCAATTTCAACAAAATTAGGTGTTGTCAGCCTCTTAACTCGTCTGTAGGTACGGGCTGTTCAGGATACCACAGTTGCAGCTGCTTGCGCACCCGCCTGCAAGCCTCAGCGAGGAGGCGGCGCGAGCGCATGCCGTGCGGGTGCTCAGGGCGCTACAGGAGACCGAAATGGTTGAGGATAAGACGACGGATGCGGAAAAGGGTAACGCTTTTGAGTTTGAAATCGTCTGACGTTGGCAGTGTTGTGGTTAGGTGTAGATAATAGAGTATCGGTACAAAAAGAGGATTAAGTATTTATGTATGTGTAACTCTTTATCACTATCATCACTACTCACTACATAGTATAAAACAAAGTCGCTTTCCGCTGTCTGCCTGTCTGTCCCTATGTAGGTACCCTATGTACCAGGAATTTAGCGGTTTTAGTGGGGTCAGATTAAGACGATTGGTTTTATATGTATAAGGGCAGCCAAACTACGTACCTATCTAGTTTCTTGTGGTGAATCAAACAAGAATAATATAACTATTACATGGACATAAGTCTATGCAGAAATAGCTATTTGAAAAACGCTGACTATATAGCATACCTATTCAGTAAAATGATGGTTTTTTTTAACTACCGAAAAGTTCTGTTAGTCAGTTTTTAGAACCTGTTTCACCACTCTCTGTTATGTTTCAGTTATCTTAACTGTCAGTTATCTATGATTCCGTCTCTATTTATTACTACGAAACAGACAGAGACGTCATCATAGATAACTGACACTTAAGATGACTGGAACTTAACAGACAGTGGTGAAGAAGGCCCTAAATGTCGTATCTCGAATTAATGTCACGTTTATTTTTTGCAGCAACATCCATGCTGCCCTGATTTCCATGCGTACAAATGTCAGATTCCGATACCTACAAAACCAGTCACACGTACTAGAAGCGTAAGTGACTTGAAAACATTGTTTACCGTATTTGAAGATAAGTATCCAGCCGCATCTTTTTTAGAACTAATCGTGATTAAAAAAAAAAAAAAAAGTTACATTGGATAACTTCGCAAAGTTGTCTAGCAAAATGTTTCCGTAACTTAAAAAATAACGTTTGATTTCTAAACGACACTGAAAATCAGAACACATAGAAAAATCCGAAAAGTAAAGCTATGGGCGGGAATCGAACCCGAGTCCTCGTCATTCCGTGACGCGTGCTACCCCCTACACCACCCATAGCAGGTGAGTAAGCCTTCGAATTTTTCTATCTGTTACCAACGTCACCTGACCTTTTTACTATGCGAATATTTTGTCGCTAAGCGTCATCTGTTTGAATGATGTGTGCACTTATTTTCATTATAAAACTAACTACAGTGAGACTCAATCATAGTTTCATAAACGGATAACACACGTATAAACTTGACAATAATAAAAATGAAGATGAAACCGAGGGTAGTTGTGCGCCGCTGTCAGTTGCGTCGAATATAGCCGCGCGAGCAGTACTGGCGCGCAGTGTTCGTTTTGAGCGCTCCAGGAGGAAGGACTACGAATTAGTCGGAAACATGTCGAGCCTTACTCGACTTTGAGTTATCCTTTTGTGTAATTATGATTTGCACTTATAACGTAAAGGGGCTGGTTTCTCGAAGCTACTAGTTACAATTTACAAGTGTAAACTGGCAACACTGGTTTAATCCCAAGTCCTGATAGGTTGATGGCACCAGTGTTGCTAGCTTAAACTTGTAAAATAAATAGTAACTTGTATCTTCGAGAAACAGGCCTCAGATTTCAAAAATAGAACAAAAATTGCCATCTTGAGAATGGAGACTGAGAACCTGGCAACCGATTTTTAAGAGTTTTTTTTTTTATTTATTTAAATCTATCTCTTAATTACTTACCCCCTTATTCATAAACGCACTATAGGCCTCTGTTAACTTAGTAATCGTTTGTCCTTATCTGTCACTTTGACATTTACCTTTCACAGATAAGGACAAACGATTACTAACTTAGCAGAGGCCTATAGTGCGTTTATGAATAAGGGGTTAATTTCTATGTTGCAGGAATGTTCTTGCATAAACGCCCAAGGTTGCGGAGACAAGAAAACAGTCCGCCCACCAGTTAAAAGTGTTTGTAGATTTACTGTTGATGCTTATTTTACGTAAAATTTATTATAACTTTATTCAGAATGAACATTGCCACTTTATAACAATTTTATTTTACGCTAGCTAGTAATTCTTTTAACTGTTTGTAGGAAGTAAATTTTTCGGGATAAAAAGTAGCCTTTTATTCCTTGATATTCAAAATAACATCTTGCCGTCATTATCAGGATTGGCAAAACAGTTTTACCGCCATGATGTGGAACACAGGCAGACAGAGAGACAGAGTGTCTTTTCACATATCGTCATACATACCGTCACGCCTCTTTCCCACAGGGGTAGGCAGCATTGGTAGGCAGAGACTACTTTGTTCCACTTGCTACGACCCTGACATACCTCTTTCGCTTCATCCACATTCATCAATCTCTTCATACATGGTCGCCGGTTACGGGTACTCCTGACCTGACGTTTTTTTCAAAACGTCTCCTATTTGGTCCCAGAACGTCCGTCCAAGCTTTCCCCTTTCAATGTAACCAATCACACTCCCCACATAGATCTTTTTAGTTAGTATACTTTCATCCATCCTCTCTACGTGACCGAACCAACTAAGTATACTTTCTTCTATCCTAGTGTGGGCTACTTACATCATTTATTTATTTACAACATGTACCTACTTATGACACTAAATACAACTTAATATTAACTTAACATAGCTTAACTAAACTAACATAAACTTAACATAATTAAAAATGACTTAACTTAACTAACACTAACTATACATATTTACTAACCTAGGAATTAATTACAATCTACATTTTAACACACATCTAGGTACATGAACACGAGCAAATTATCCGTTGTCGTTGACGTGCTAACTTGTCGTGTCGCATTGCAACCGCGCACCCGAAACCTGTTCGCCAACGCGATACGTGCGCCGGCGCAGGCGGCCGGCATAGCGACAGTCGATACATTGATCCGACACGAACTGCATGTCGCTCCGCCTACCGCGCTTGTTTACGTTCTCAGTTTGCCAGTACCTTCGCTACGCTTTGCTTTGCTTATTGTGTTACGCTTCCTATTCTTCTGAACCGTTATCTTCCTTTGTGTACTTCTCTTCTACTCCTTCTGTGTTGTGCAAATAGACAATAAATATTATTGACTGTGTAAGGACGTTGGATTTATTACTCAAGCGAGTCCGCACCACGTAAGACCTACATTGGTGACCCCTGTGAACACTACCTCACTGAAGAGTTGCACGGAAGACATACACGATGCAAAGTAACGGGGAGCAGGCCGAAGGATCCACGGGAGCTCAAGGTGACCGCGCTCAATCGCAAAGCGGAGAGCACGTTTCCATTCCACCGTCATCCGACATTTTTAAAGTCGGAGTGCGCGTTCCACCATTTTGGCCAGACGAACCGGAAATATGGTTTTCACAAATTGAGGGGCAGTTCGCCATTGCTGGTATTACTAATGATCTGACGAAGTTTCACCACGTCATTAGTCAACTTGATCGTCAATACTCCAAAGAGGTCAAGGATATAATAACGCACCCCCCAGCGACCAATAAGTACGGGAAGATCAAGGACGAGCTCATCAAGCGCTTGGGTGACTCTAGTGAGAAGAAGTCCCAACAACTCCTCATGCACGAGGAACTCGGGGACCGCAAACCCTCCCAATTCCTGCGGCACCTGCAAGACCTAGCGGGCAATCAAGTGTCGAACGAGTTTCTTCGCACTATGTGGATCAGCCGTTTGCCCTGGAACATCCAAACTGTTTTGGCAGCACAGCCGAACGCAGAGCTAAGTTTGCTGGCCGATCTCGCGGATAGAATCCACAGCGTTGTGAAATCTACACCACAAGTTGCTTCCACGAGTGTCCAACAACCAGACCAGATCCCAGGTTCCAGCCTTGATTCCATGGCTAGGGAGATAGCGGAACTCAGGAGGCAGGTCCAGGCTTTGACTACGCAAGGGACCCGCCAATCTCGCGCTCACAGCCGCAGCAGACCCAGGTCAAGGAAGCAGAGCCGTTCCAGCAGCAGATCGCAGTCCAGTTACAGGAAGTATCCCACCTGCTGGTACCACGCAAGACACGGCACCAACGCGAACAAGTGCATTAAACCCTGCGACTTCGGGAAGTCGGGAAATGCCACGGGCAGTCGGTGATGGCGACAACTGACAGCCCTATTTCTTCTGGTCGCCTGTTTGTCAATGACAGAATGTCGAAGATGCAGTTCCTGGTCGACACCGGTAGCGACCTCTGTGTCTTCCCCAAGTCACAACTGCACGAGCGTCGAACGCCGACGAACTACCAGTTAACAGCAGCCAACGGGACGACCATCGACACCTTCGGTTACGCGCATTTAAACCTGGACTTTGGGCTTCGCCGGGCATATCCTTGGCGCTTTATTGTAGCTAATGTTACTAAACCAATTATAGGTGTTGATTTTTTATCGCATTATAATTTAATTGTAGACTGCAGAAACCAAAAACTAATAGATAATACCACTAGCTTAAGTACCAGTGCTATTTCTGCAGCTAATGACGATGATTATTCAGTAAAGGTATGGTGCACCGGTGACACTAGCTATCATCGTTTGCTTTCCCAGGAATTTCCTGCCATCACACGACCAGCTGGCACGCAACGCACGATACCTCACAACACACAACACCACATTCGCACTACTCCAGGTCCACCCGTATCCAGCGCTCCGAGACGCCTTGCTCCGGATAAGTTAAATGTAGCCAAGCGGGAATTCGAGGAGATGTTGGCCAACGGAACAGCTAGGCCTTCCGAGAGCCCATGGTCGTCACCGTTACACTTAGCTCCGAAAAAAGATAACGGTTGGCGCCCCTGCGGCGATTACCGCCAACTCAACGCCCGCACCATTCCGGATCGGTACCCAATCCGCCACCTGCACGACTTCACACACGGCATATCTGGTTGTAAAGTTTTCAGCACGATTGACCTTGTAAAAGCTTACAACCAGATACCCGTGTGCGCTGAGGACATACCAAAGACGGCCATTACAACGCCCTTTGGTATGTTCGAATTTCCATTCATGACGTTTGGGCTGCGTAATGCTGGCCAAACGTTTCAAAGGTTCGTTGACGAAGTAACACGTGGTCTAGATTTCGTCTATTGCTATCTAGATGACTTTCTGATATTTTCCAAGGACGAAGAACAGCACAAGAACCACCTTCGCGAAATTTTTACTAGACTCCGAGACTACGGCATGGTCATCAACGTGTCTAAATGTGTTTTTGGAGCTCCACAGGTAACTTTTTTAGGTTATCTGATTTCGGAGACCGGTACCAAACCGTTGGACACGAAAGTCGAAGCCATACACAACTTTCCACCACCTAAGGATGTGAGGCAGCTGCGTCGATTTTTGGGCATGGCAAACTTTTATAGGCGATTTCTGCCGCACGCCGCCCAAATTCAAGCGCCTCTTAATTCCCTCCTTACAGGTGCAGTCAAAGGATCCTCACCTATCAGTCTCACCGGTGACGCTCTGAAAGCTTTTGAGGACACCAAAGAAAGCTTATCCAGCGCGGCATTGCTCGCCCACCCAGATTGTCGAGCTAAGCTTGCGTTGGTGACAGACGCGTCAGACCTGGCTTTAGGTGCAGTTCTGCAGCAACAATGTGAGGAAAACGTATGGCAGCCTTTAGCCTTTTTCTCGCGAAAGTTAAGTCCATCTCAAACAAAATACTCACCGTACGATCGTGAGCTGCTCGCGATTTACGAGGCCATCAAGTACTTTCGGCACATGCTAGAAGCAAGACACTTCACTGTTTATACTGACCACAAGCCAATCAGTTTTGCTTTCCATGAAAGGAAACACAACTGTTCGCCTAGGCAGTATAGGCACTTGGACTACATATTGCAGTTCACAACCGACATACGCCATATTTCCGGCAAGAATAATGTCGTGGCCGACACCTTGTCGCGGGTTGCTGAACTACAGACACCAATCGATCTCGCCGAATTGGCAAAGTCCCAAGAGTCTGATGCAGAACTGGCTGAGTACCTCGACTCGTCAACACTACGCCTAAAAAGACTGCAACTACCTGGAGGTCACGATTTGTTGTACTGCGACGTCAGTACGCCGACCCCCAGACCGTTCGTCACCAAGAACTTTCGCAAGAGAGTTTTTGACAGCCTCCACTCCTTAAGCCACCCTGGAGCGAACACAACAGCCAAACTCGTAGCTCAGCGTTTTGTGTGGCCAGGGGTTAGGAAAGACTGCAGGGAGTGGTCAAAAACATGTCTAGCCTGCCAGCGTGCCAAAGTAAGCCGACACGTGTCTGCACCTGTAGGTAGCTATGACCTTCCGCGCGCTCGATTCCAGCAGGTACACATCGACCTAATCGGTCCCCTACCAGTTTCCCATGGCTACCGTTACTGCCTAACGGCTATCGACCGTTTCACACGATGGCCAGAGGTCATGCCTTTAGCGGACATTACTGCAGAAACGGTAGCCAAGGCACTAATCACTGGTTGGATAGCCAGATTTGGTTGTCCAGTAGATATTGTCACAGATCGCGGCCGACAATTTGAGTCCGCACTGTTTCAATATCTCTCAAAGTCCATTGGTTTCCGCCACAAGCGAAGTACCGCTTACCACCCAGCGTGCAACGGACTTATTGAACGGTTCCACAGGCAGCTAAAGGCTGCTATTACATGTCACGCCGATTCCAACTGGTCAGAAACTTTGCCCCAAGTACTCCTAGGAATACGAAGCGCTTTTAAGGAAGATCTGCAAGCCACCCCTGCCGAACTAGTGTATGGTGAGCCGTTGAGACTTCCTGGTGAATTCTTCGATCCCAGCGTACCCGGTACTACAGATATGACAGATTTTACTGCCAGGTTACGCTCATTCGCCTCGAAAATCAAACCTGTTCCCGCTTCACACCACGACAAGAAGAAGATCTTTGTATACAAAGAATTGGCAACCGCTGAACACGTCTTCCTCCGCGATGACGCTTCACGAGCCCCACTAACGCCCGTATATTCGGGCCCACACAGTCTTGGAGAGAGGTGATAAATATTTTAAAATCATCGCAAAAGGTAAAATAGTGACCGTGACTATCGATCGCTTAAAACCAGCTCATTGTTTGGTTGATGAACTGCCTTCAACCAGCCAAACACCGGCAGTGCCTACCACACTTCCAAACCCCCCTGCCCCACAAACCACTAAGCAGGATCAAACATGTGATCCTGGTCCAGGAATCGAACCTAGAACTACTCGTTCTGGAAGACGAGTACGATTCCCTGATTATTATCGCCCTTAACCAGGTCTCTGGAGGGGAGTGATGTGGGCTACTTACATCATTTATTTATTTACAACATGTACCTACTTATGACACTAAATACAACTTAATATTAACTTAACATAGCTTAACTAAACTAACATAAACTTAACATAATTAAAAATGACTTAACTTAACTAACACTAACTATACATATTTACTAACCTAGGAATTAATTACAATCTACATTTTAACACACATCTAGGTACATGAACACGAGCAAATTATCCGTTGTCGTTGACGTGCTAACTTGTCGTGTCGCATTGCAACCGCGCACCCGAAACCTGTTCGCCAACGCGATACGTGCGCCGGCGCAGGCGGCCGGCATAGCGACAGTCGATACATTGATCCGACACGAACTGCATGTCGCTCCGCCTACCGCGCTTGTTTACGTTCTCGGTTTGCCAGTACCTTCGCTACGCTTTGCTTTGCTTATTGTGTTACGCTTCCTATTCTTCTGAACCGTTATCTTCCTTTGTGTACTTCTCTTCTACTCCTTCTGTGTTGTGCAAATAGACAATAAATATTATTGACTGTGTAAGGACGTTGGATTTATTACTCAAGCGAGTCCGCACCACGTAAGACCTACACTAGTATAGTCACTATAACATACATACATACACATACATATCGTCACGCCTCTTTCCCACAGGGGTAGGCAGAGACTACTTTGTTCCACTTGCTACGATCCTGACATACCTCTTTCGCTTCATCCACATTCATCAATGTCTTCATACATGCTCATCGGTTTCGGGTACTCTTGACCTGGCCTTTTTCCAAAACGTCCCTAATTTGGTCACGGAACGTCCGCCACTATAATATTATCTTATTTCATACCAGCACAATTTGTTTTCACATTTATAAATATTAGTCAGACGACAATTAAGCTTTAGATCTATCACTTTTGAATAAGGCTTTATACTTTGCAGGAAAATTATTAATTACCAACAGTTGCCCGCGGCTTCGCTCATTTCAGTTATTTGTCAAAATATATTTTCATACAAAACTTGGCCAACAAAAAACATTACTCAACAAAAACGAATTACCCAAATCGCTCCACCTGTTCTCGAGTTTTGCTCTTAGCAACACATAAAGCGATTCATTTTAACTTTTATACATACTTTTATAAATCACGTCTTTGTAGATTGTTATAGTTGCATATTAGATACACAATAGTTGTATTCACTTATCTCGACTCGAGAAGCATAAGGTCTGATTCATGTGTGATGATGTGAGATTTCTTAACTTTTCATGAGAGCAGAAATAAAATTGGTAAATGAATCGGCTTATAATTATTGAATTATTATAGTTAGGATCACGAAACTTTTTGCATCTTTAGAAGATTACTTGTACCTATATTTTCGTATATTTAATTTTCCTTTTGCGTTTTAAATAATATCGATACAACATTTTTTTTATGAAAACAGTGACTTCCGACTCTATGCTTCATACGTGATGCTATTGAACTGGTTGAAGGCATGTTCTATTTCCACTTAACTACTCATATTATTCTCAAAAGTTAACGTTATTACAGGCATAAGGTCTCAAACTAATATACGAATTACTGTATAAAATTAAACAGCTAAAAATATTTGAAGCATTACGTCGTATCTAGTGATACGTACCTATGCTGTATCAACCTTTGCAAAGCAGAAGGCTTTTAGTGACATAACGCCAGTCATAAAGGAAAACAAATTTTGAAGCATAAACCTTGAAGTTGAAATACGCTAAACAAAAAACTTGGAGAAGTCCATGCATAAAGGTGTAAGTCAAAATTAGTCCTGATGCGTCTCTATAATTTTCTAAAAGTCGTCAGATCAGACCTTATGCATTTAAATATCTCCTCAACGGAAAGAGATAGATATACAAAGACAGAGAAAGAGCGCATTATAACCGTAATTTAAATAAGTCAATTTGGTCTGATTTTCACATCAGACCTTATGCCACTCGAGTCGAGTTATAAGATTCGCGATTTAATTATCGATGGAGATTCTAAACTCTAAACAACATCTCGTTTGTTATATTCGCAGTAACACGATTCAATAAAAAACCCGAAATTTAAGCTCGAGCTTAATTAAAATTAATTAAACCCTTAATATTCTTAAATGTAATTAACACTTACAATCAAGGAGAGAAAGTAAACAGTAGGCCTTAATTAAAACAGTAGGTATTACTTCCACAACTTTGTATTTTTGAACACCTTTTGAAATCTTCACAGTTAGAACCAATTCAATGGTATGTGTGAAGTTTCCAATTCATACTAGTCCCGCATAGAAACTACATCTCTAGTTGAAGCCTGAAAAGAGACTACTTATACTTAAGGCGCTGTCAACAGCAAATGACCTGGAGCAGCGCCACTCTTCACACATACGGTTCACGTGCCTGTTAGTGAAAGAGAAGAAACTATTCCGGCAGCTTGGCGCGCGTGTAATCTTGCAAATAAGACACAAATCATAAGAAATAAACAAAAGTATGGATTATTTGTGAAATATGACTCGTTAGCCGTTTAGGTATGAATATGTTGACTTTATGTTTTTAATTGCAGACCCATACGTTGAAAAAATAAAGACATAGAACCGTTTAATGATGATTTTAAGACCAATCTTTGCAATTATTTTCTATCGAGCCGATTTTGTTCAATTATGTATCGAACCCGTCTAGCGTGTTTGAAATATGATGAAAATTAACATTATATTTTTTTGTATTTTTTTTGTGTGCAGTTTTTCTTAAAAAAGTGTTTAAATAACATCAATTTCAACAAAATTAGGTGTTGTCAGCCTCTTAAGTCTATACTCCATGTTAGTCTGGGAACTGAAAAACAAAGAATGTGTAAGTTGCTTCTTTTCCCGCACAGATCGTAAAACTACATCGAGAGAATGGGCGAAATGCTTAAAAATCATGCTATTGGCGTTATGGCTGCAACCCATCACTATTTTAATTCCCTTTTCCACCTATCGCCTACAATCTCGCTAAACGTGGCCTTCAGATCTAGTTACCCTAAGCCACAGAATATATAATAGTACTAACGTACAGAATGGCCACGCTCCGCCCCGCACCGATTCGAGTTACCCCACCCCTCAAGCGCAGGCTGCCGGAAAGCTGCTGGCAACTAGGAGGGCTCGCAACGCGATGTATGTCGGCCGCACGGCACAAGTTCGGGAACCTATCCTACCTACTTCATTTTATAAAACATTAGAAAATTAATGCTTTCTGAAATTATCGCGATTAATACATGAAATAACTACTTACAGAATCATTCGTTTAAGTTTGTTGTCGTACATCTATTGTAATTGAAAATAATAATGCTTAAATACACAGACAGACACATTTTAAGTAAGTTTAAATAAATAGATAACGATAAAGTACATTTATTTGCACACATCTAAGCCATATCTTCATTATAAGTACCTATATTTATGTCATTGGTAGTACTTATAGTACCTACTAGGTTTTTGCGATAGACAGCCCTGTGTATCTTACGCACACATTGACGCGTGTACAGACGACCTCGTACCTGTGTTCATTTCAGAACGCGGATTTTGTACGTCGTGGCCGCCGTGTGCCTAAGCTCTGTCCCCGTAGACGTGATTATACACTGACCGCAGCTCAGAGGCGCGGAGTAGGACAGCCGCGGGAACCTCTCTCGGTGCGGGCGGATAGTGCGCCTACCGCCCGTGCCTCTAGGTCCGCTTTGTCGCCTACCCCGCGCCCCTGCACCGCGCAGGCGAGGACTCAGTTAAGCAGTCAGTCTATATAAATATATTTCCGTGTCACCCGCCCCTTCATCCAACCGTCAACTGTATCCCCTTTGCTCAAGCAAAATAGACTTAATTGGTCTGAAGATCAAAACTCCTTGGGCCCGCTTAAGAACAAATTGCCTTGATACTCTTTGTAACGTTAATGGGATTCGAGGGAATTTCAACCCTCGCCGTAGTTCGGTCTGTTAATCTTGGCGTTTGTTCAAGAGTTAGTGTTGTTGAGTTGACGATTTGTTAAGCTGGTATTGGGTATTCGAGTTGCGGTGGCATTAGGAGGGTTATGCGAGAATCTGGATCGCTGCTATGTAATCTGGTATCAAATAAGATTTCAATTTTAGTAGTTGTTGCTGACGGTGTATGTTGACTGTACTACCATTGGTTGTCCCTTCAGGTCCCATAATTTCATTTGCCATAATATTACATACCATAATTTTTGCCTGTCATAATACTTTAGTGTCACAATGTTCAACATCCCTAATAATATTAGATACTATACATTTTATAACCTAACCTTACCTTCCTCTTGAATCACTTTATTAATAACACCTATCTAAGAACCACCGCTAAAGAAAAACAAACCTAATACAGAAAACCGCATCTAAATCGGTCCAACTGTTCTCGAGATAAATGGGAACATACGTTTGCGGACAAACACAAACACACAACCTAATCACCCTAAACGCATATTATACCTTCTCCGTTCCGTCGTGGGTAAAAAAAACCGCATCAAAATCCGTTACAAAAACTGAATCATTTATGTGAACGTTTTGAGACGTTTTTTTGTAGTTTATTGAATCAGGGGTTTTTTGTGTGAAAACATACACTAACAAATAAATCATTTACCTAACATGCTGCCACACACAATTCCTAATTACGCTCTATTTTATTTAGAACCTAATAAATTAATACGCGAGCTCTCGCGTCGCGAGATTGCGTACTGAATTCTTAACTCGCCTCATTTAGGATTCCTGGTTCGTTAGCTCACAAACAGATTACAGTTCAGTTTATCCTCCTTGCTTTTTAGAGGGTTACTGTGATTTGTTTAGCGTTGAATCAAATGGAGTAATTAATGGCAAGGCTCGCAGAATACAATATTAGTAAGAATTGGTAACCTTAAGAACAGAATGAAATAAGTGGTTCAAGTGATGGTAAGTAATCAATTATTTTTACTTTGCGTCTTTCTCTAATTCTTAGCTGCATAATAATTTTGACATTTGAATGTAGTTCTTAAGTATTGACATGTATAATAATAAATATTGTAGTTAAATTATTTAAAACAGTCTAAGTATCTGAATGATTGAGTTATTGTTTTCTTCTGCGTTCTGTTAAATGCTGTTTTACATTGATAATTTTATTAGGCACAATAAACTTTAATTTTTTAATTTTGCTTGCCAGATGCTGGAGAAATGTGTGAGACAAATTAGTCATGCATGAGATCATTTTAATACACCACATTTTATGCGAAATAAAGATAATTTGAATTTGAATTTGAATTCGAATTTGAATTTGAATTCGAATTGGAATTTGAATTCGAATTTGAATTTGAATTTGAATTTGAATTTGAATTTGAATTTGAATTTGAATTTGAATTTGAATTTGAATTTGAATTTGAATTTGAATTTGAAGTTGAATTTGAATTTGAATTTGAATTTGAAGTTGAATTTGAATTTGAATTTGAATTTTTGAATTTGAATTGGAATGGACACCCGCAACAATTTTACGCGAATTTTTGTATTAAGTTCTAATTATGTGAAACATAAGGAACATAATTTTAAAAAAATTGTCGAATTTGTCCAGCCGTTGTCGAGTTTAGCGCTTATGCAAAAAAACCGGATCACTTCACGTAGAAAGTTGTATGAAAAGTAACCCGGTTTTTTGCTCCCGAGTATATCGTACTTCGTACCCGTAATCCTACTCCTACTAATAGGTAATAATATTATAAATGCGAAAGTTTGTGACGATGTGAGTGAGTGTGTATGTTTGTCCCTTCTTCACGCTAAAACGACTGGACGGATTTGCATAAAATTTGGAACGAAGATAGCTGGTACCCTAGATTAAAACATAAGCTACGTTTTATCCCGGAAAATTGCATAGTTCCCGCGGGTTAGACATGTCGATTGTTACTTCTCCGCGGCAGAAGCTAGTCTAACTAATATTATAAATGCGAAAGTATGGATGGATGGATGGATGGATGTTTGTTTGTTACTCAATCACGCCAGAACGGCCCAACGGATCTGGATGAAATTTTGTACATAGATAGAAAAAAGTCTGGAATAGCACATAGCCTACTTTTAATTCCGGAAAATTGCGTAGTTCCCGTGGGATAGCGATAAAGGAATTCTTTGCAGACGAAGTCGCTGGCAACAGCTAGAATTAAATAAAAAATGCTTACTAATAATAATAAAAATTAAACCTAAACCTATAACGCTATAACAGTAAAAGGGTTTAACAGGCCCTTAATACCTACCTAATCACTACCGTAACACGACATCAGAACTGTCATCTAAATGGAAACCAATAACACGGAGCAGCGGGCTGCGATCGTGAAAGTTGCCCGTAATTGCTGCTGAGAGGCAAACACCAACTAATCAAAGTTACTGGCACTGTTGGTACAAAGACACGTACACACTGACACTAGCAAACGGCTAAAGTAACTATTTTAAATGGCATTTTTACTTAAGTACCGTTAATAACCGTTATTTTTGCATAACGCTATTTTTTATATCGTTACAATTATATTAGGTAATACCGAATATCTTTTTTTTTACGTTTTAAAGGTCTGTTCATAACTAAGTGCGAGTTTGTACCAACCACCATTGATTGACATTGTCGAGGTTATCTGTGGTTTAGTTTCATAGTTACAACAAACACCAAAATATAGGCAAATCCCAGCTCACCCCGTAATGGGATAAGAAAGGATAGGAACAAATAAAAAATGACGATAGCAAATTATCAGAAAAAAGGAGATATAATATGTCTAAAAATATAAGAAACTAAACTACTTTTAGAACAAGCTGAGCCACACATTTTAGTATCTGGCAAGTGTAACACAAAGTATTAGTTCTATCCTTTTTCCCCGGAAATCCCATCTCATCCCGTTTAGCGGTATATATATAAAATACCTCGAAATATATCTCCTAAAAACAATCTCAAAACAGACACTTGTTTCACGAATTTACGCTTTATTTATGTTTCTAGATATTATTATTTGAACAACAGCTTAGTTAGCGTAACTTTCACTTTGAAACAATAGATTGATATAACTAGTTGTTTCTACGCCAGTCTTATCAAACGTAGTAAATATAATGACACTTCATTAACTACGTTGGATAAGACTAGCGTACTAAGAGGAGACCGAAAAATTTTGACAAACTGTCGGTAGTGTCAAAGAACAACCTAACCTAAAAATATCATTTTGGAACCAAGCTTTTCATGACTGTAGTACTTTTTGTTGACTGTAGTTACTTGCATTGTCATTCTGTCCTACATTATGTGTACCAAATTTCAAGTCAATCGGACCAACCGTTGAAGTGTTATCCTGCGGAGACGGTCCTGGCTGGACTACCAGGACTTTACTACCAGATTATTTATTGTAATATTCTACACTGACGGGCAAAATAACGCGTCATTTTTCATACCAGGTTCTATGAAATGTGACCCATTATTTTTGCTCTTGAGTATATAATCTGTGTCTGTAGCTATCCCAGTTTCGTTCAAATTCGTAATTATACTGAATTCCGAACAGGAAATTGAATATTGGACATTGACGCTTCCCGACACCGAGGGCGACATCAAAATTTATTATTATGCAAAATCGTTATGCTCGATCGAGTAGATCATCAGTTACTTTGAAGCTTTACGAATTCAGAGCGTAACTTATTTTTTAATACTACAAGGAAAGCAAAAGATGGTAAGTGGTGGCCTCTACCTATGGACACCAACAGCAGTAGAGGATTCCAGATATGTGTTGCAAGCCTAGATGGGTTACAGCAATTTCACTGGCTGAAATAGGTACTCTTACCGCCTGAGTATACTTTTGTACATGGTGTGATGAGTCAGGAACAAACCAAAATCCGTTCACTATTATTTGAATTTACCGTGAACAGATAAACAGACAAACAGACGCGATGAAGGACTTTGTTTCATTTAGTGATGTTTTTAGAGTTGATTGATAGTTAATAGAGTCTGGAAGTTCACAGAGGGGTGCTCGTTCCAACACTGATGGTTCGAAAGAAGATAATAGTGACTAGAATAGAAAAAGTACCTACTATGGCTTAGTTGGTTTGGTCACGTAGAGAGAACGGATGAAAGAATAATAACTAAACAGCTATATGGGGAGTGCAAATGGGTGCGTTGGAAGGGGAAGGCCTGGACGGATGTTCAGTGACCAAATTGGAGACGTTTTGGAAAAAGGTCAGGTCAAGAGTACCCAACACCGACGAGCATGTGTAAAGAGATTGACGAATGTGGATGAAGCGAAAGAGGTATGTGAGGATCGTAGCAAGTGAAACAAAGTAGTCTCTGCCTACTCCAGTGGGAAAGAGGCGTGACGGTATGTATGTATGTATCAATAATATTTCTCTAAGCATAGTAAAACTAAACATGGCTGCCGTTATGAAATCGCCATTACGACGCGCCCTTACTCTAAGTTAGTTTTGATAACTGTGCCCCTAATTATCTTGCCAAATGAGAAAACTATCGACGCATCAACGTAAACAAAATACACTGAATTCCTTTCCTTGTAGTTTACCTACTTTGATGTCGATGAATTTGTGTGAATTCGCGACAAAAAACCCGCTTGTTCTTCGAACACATAACAATTTTACATTAGGCATTCTAAGATAAAATTAAAGACTATTTTTAAATGAAAACAAACATGTTCGCGGGTTAGGGGTGGCCCAAGGGCTGCCCCCGCCGTACCTAAACCTAAATTAATCCAAATTAATCAAATCTCTGAACCACCATGAAAAATGGGGACCTAGCAAACCTATATATCACAATATTCACTGTACCTAATTATGTACGAGATTCGCGTACAAACATCTAAATTTGGATGACAAATGTCGGCGTTTTCCACTCGTGAAAAATATTCCAAATACACCAAACCAGTCCCATTGAACAGTTTAAAAGACCAACATAATTTTTCAGTTTATCTTTCCTTTTACCAACTTTTGTGCAGATGGCGGTTTCTCACGATGAAATTCTTTACAAAAACCGTTTTTGTACTTATATAAACTTTCTTAAGCAGTAAATGTGCGGTTGGTTTGATTCTTTGTTCTGGGTCTTTAATTTTAGGGTTTGCGATGTAAGTTTTAAATAAACGAAGATGTTTTTGAGTGGCGAACGGATTACAACCCGCGCTTCTAGGGCATACGCGTCAAACGTGCTACCAATTGGACCAACGGGACGCACCTTTTTGTCCGAACTAATTTTTTACCCGAGCGAACTTAGCGAATGCCAGTACAGGATTATAACCGTTGCTCAGGGTGCACCGGCTCAAATATTATTCATCCCCTCCCCCCAAGCCCGTGGAAGGAGAATTCTTAGGCTAACCAAATGTAACGCTAGAACATACGGAGGTAATCTGACTCACACAATACTGCACGCCTAGCACGAGTGCGCAAGAGTCGCGTCGCACGCGAGATAGATTACCCGCATTGACTTACAATAAACAACTAGACTCCCAATCGCAAACAAAAGTGCCTCAAGAAACGTCCGAGCGGCGTTGTCTATGTATTGTGTGTTTATTATATTTCGATCAAATTAACACCTTATTTCGTGGCAGTAATGTTTAATGTCAATTGCATACGATCGTGAGATGTAATGACACGACGCCACGCGCTGCAAACCTGTCTGTCTCTTGTTCTCAAGCGTTTGCGATTACGGTGCGAAAGAGACATGTACATTGTTATCGAAGCGCGGTCGAAACACGACTGAACCAAAACTCTGCACAATAGACGCGTCGTGCAGACTTTTGCTTCCGACAGTTTTTGAGCGTGATTGGGAGTCTGGTTGTTTATTGTACGTCAATGATTACCCGTCTTTTTCTTACTGTTCGTTCTGGAAAGTGACGGATGGTCTATCTTGCGCGCGACGCGACTCTCGCGCGCTCGCGTGCTAGCCGGGAAACTCAAAATGCAGTTTACCATTTCATTATTACAATAGCTGTCACAAACCGTCAAAAACTCATTCAAAACTAACGTACCTATTGTCCGTCAACACAAAAGCATCGTCGCTAACATTACGTGGATATAATCAACCTTGATGTGTAAAGTATAGAGTTGAATTTGAAAAATGTTGCATAGAACCTTGGTACGGCGAATGAAAGGCCGGTCGGGAAACTTTTTGTGTACACGTCATGTCACGTGAGGAGATACCTCATAGAGGCAAAGCTTCATGCAAACGCACTGAGACAGTAAGTACAGTGGCCTTTCAGGTATCAGTACTGCCTCTCAAAGTATGTCGGAAGCGGCCATTTTATCTTGGCAAATGACGATGAATTTGCAAATGAATTTGCGAATTTACCGCATGTTAAAAAATATGACGATCTCTCATTAAAAATATAGCACAAACTGACCTATAATGGATAACTGGAAACAAAATTATGTTGACTAAATTCCAGATCCAAATTTTAACTTTTATCGTGTAACAGAACAATAAATTATTATAAAATACACTTATTTACAAGAATAGAGGTACCCACACCTTTATTTTATAAATAAGTGGTCACTGGGCTCAATTTATTGACAAACAGGCTTCATATATCATTATTATTATTTCAAATGTCATGTAATATCGTTACGATCAAAGTGACGAAATACATCGGTACACGCGGGAGTAGGAACTCCATTGACATACAACAAGTGTGTACCTACCGATATGTTTGGACACTTTGTCCGTGACGATATGTATGACGCTGGCCGTACTTATAATACACTTGTACAAAGCTTTGTCTCTGTGAGGTTTGACTTACAAGCATATTTTTAGCACTTCCCGTATTTCCCAACATATTGCGGTGTGAAAATTACACCACACTAGTTGCTGACGACATTGTCAGAAACATTGGCGTAAATACGAATTTGTGAAGCGAGCGGGCTTTTAATGTAGCCGTTTTTGAATTAAAAACGGCTTATTTATTTCAAATAAAAGTTTCGTGAATGTATGAGTTGGAATTACAACGCGTAATTACATAATTACATTATTAAGTGCAAATGCATTTGAAGACATTTGGAAGTCCGATAATACCAACTTTAAACGTGACTTTTGCACGTTACAGTAACCAAAAACTTTAGTGGGCGTAGCTCGCGATCGCGAGCCTGCCGTGAGCAGTGTCTCAGCGTCACTTCCAAAATGTCTTCAGTTGTATTTGAATCTGTACTGGGGCCTTACCATGACGTCCTAATTCCGACTCAGTTTAAGTTTTAGCTGTCACTTTTAGTATGAATCTGACAGCGAGCGAACCTAAACTGAATCGCATTAAGACGTCATGGTAAGGCCCCTGTACCTATAACAATAAAGAAACAAGTATTTAGTTAATAATCTAACCAATATTATAAATCTAACCAATATTATAAATCTAACCAATATTATAAATGCGAAAGTATAGATGAATGGATGGATGGATGGATGGATGTTTGTTTGTTACTCAATCACGCTAGAACGGCCCAACGGATCTGGATGAAATTCGGCACATAGATAGAAAAAAGTCTGGAATAGCACATAGGCTACTATTTATCCCGGAAAATTGCGTAGTTTCCGCGGGATAGCGATAAACGAATTCTTTGCAGACGAAGTCGCTGGCAACAGCTAGTCACACATAAAGATACATAATCATCATCAGCCTGAAGACGTCTACTGTTGAACAAAGGCTTCCCTAGCACACAATAATGAACGACAACTCGCCACCTGCATCCACCGGTTTCCCGCAACTTTCACGATACATCTGTAGAAGGATGGAGAGAGGTGTGAGAGGGACGGGGAGAACAGATTGAACGGCGAACGATGAAACAAAGAAATTTAATGCGTGTGTAAAAACATAAATAAGAATTTGGCGTTTAAATAATAAAACCAGCTGTAAAATGAATGAGTTTTATTGAGGCAAGATAGAGTCCCACGCATCTATTACGTGCAAACTTATTTTTAACACGGTAGCTGCTAGTGGGATCATGTAATCTTCTCTGTGTAGCTGTCTACGACGCATCGCCTGGCGCGCCGGCTACCAGAAGTGGACCTAGTCTATTTGCCTATATAGTACCTATAAGTATATTCGGCTTGGAACTATTTGAGCTGAGGCACCGACTTCACACAATATAAAGCGGAAGAGTACAACACTGGGCGCGACGAGCGCCAGCGCCCTCTACAGTTTTTCTCTCTCAACTCGGCTCGCACACGCGACACTTGTGCTCATGATTTAATTATGATTTTGTATCATTTCAAGTAATTATAACCAGTATATGTACAGTCCAGTATTTTATTCATCGCTGCATTAGGCCTAGAACCTACAGTAGCCATTAGCATCACCAGTGGAATCAAAAGATTGTTTTTCAGAGTATTGATGTTCGTGGTATCCCAAGTAACAGGGCGATGTTGGGAGCATCACCGGTGGAATCACTAAATTTGTTTGGGGCGTGGGAGTAACACTTTCGTTGAAGTATGGTGGGCAGCCGACGTGTTAAGCAATATATCTACCAATTACTTAAGTAACATTTTAATGAATCTTAGATTGGGAAATGTATAAAAGTATTTGATTAATGTAGACAAGTAAATAAATGGTAGTAGATTAATGTGTTTTATGTACAACTAGCTGTTGCCAGCGACTTCGTCTGCAAATAATTCGTTTATCGCTATCCCGCGGGAGCTACGCAATTTTCCGGGATAAAAAGTAGCCTATGTGCTATTCCAGACTTTTCTCTATCTATGTGCCGAATTTCATCCAGATCCGTTGGGCCGTTCTGGCGTGATTGAGTAACAAGCAAACATCCATCCATCCATCCTTCTATCCATCCATCCATCCATCTATCCATCCATCCATACTTTCGCATTTATAATATTAGTTAGATAAAGAGTTATACATACATACATACAAGTACAAAATGGTTTTTAAGTATTTATTGAAGCAGTTTGAGGCATTAGAATACCCAGGCGTTTAATCGTCTCATTTAGTCGCGACAACGCACCGTGATTAAATTTAATACGTCGCCGTATGGAGAATGGCCCTAATTAAGAATGTGCTGAGACAAGACTGGTCTGCGCGAGCGCTGTATGAAACTTGTAGATTGACCTCATTCACATGAGCGCTTTTTCAAAGCCCGTTGAAAAAGCGCTGGTGCAAGTTGGGTTTTGTGCATTACCTGAAAAGCTGCCAGCTTTAATTGAACAAAAATTAATCGTAGCTACATGGCATGGGTATTTAAATAAAGAACATTTTGTAACAGTGTCACCTAAATTTTACTCCTAAAAAGACAAGAGACCTTGCTTAAACAAAGTAAATAGAAATACATAATATTAAATTTAAAATCGAAATAATCTGCAAAACGGCAAGACGTTTAATAGAGAGAGAGAGAGAGAGAGAGAAACATTTATTTACATACATTCGATATACGTAGATTTAAAAATATGAAGAAATACAACATACTTAAGAATAGTACCGATATGGTGTAAAATGGGTCCCACTCAGCGTAATGTTGCGGCAAACCGGAACGCTGTTTTTCAGTGGGACCCACATAAAGTTAAAAACTACCTTAACACAAAAACAAAAACACGTACACTGTGGCGACACGAACGCCAGTGGAAAGCACTTCACAAACAAGCTATGCGGACTAGGTAATCGGACGGTAATAGGTAATTTCTTTTGTTTATTTTTTGGTATTGGTAGATGACCTTTCCAGCTATATGCTTTTTAATTTTGTCGGACCTATTTTACGGGACTCTCAATACGATTTGTTGGAGACTGTAAAGAAGAAACATTTTAACTTATCCCTTGTGATTCCTTAAATAAACAAACCGTGGGCCTTACCATGACATCCTAATTCCGACTCAGTTCAAGTTTTACCTGTCACTTTTGGTATGAATCTGACAGCGAGCGAACCTAAACTGAATCGCATTAAGACGTCATGGTAAGGCCCCTTGTAAAGTGATGGCTCGAGACAGTCATAATTTTGCAGTGTTTGCATCGAAGGTTTGACACACAATAAAATTTTAAACACTCGGTTTAGCGCAGACATGTCTTATTAAACACGAACGTCATTATGATCTTTAACAATGGGTGGGTCTTTGTAATACCTCCCTGACTGTTCATATGTAAAAATTTAGACCCGTATTATTAGGAGAAAATACTTTTATTTAATATTGGTAATATTTGTTGAAAGTCGAAAGGCGGCAAAGCTGAAGTGGGACCGGGCTGGTCATGTTTGCCGTATGCCGGATGAGTTATGGGCCAAGATAACCACCAAGTGGAGTCCCACTAACTCAAACCGGCGGCCCGGTAGACCTAGACGACGATGGCGGGACGAGTTAGACGCCTTCTTGAACGACTGGATACTTACCGCAGCAGACCGGGAGCAGTGGAAGAGTTGGGGAGAGGCCTTTGCTCAGCAGTGGGACACAATAGGCTGATAATAATAATAATAATATTTGTTTAGTGGTTGTAATGAAACGTGGACAAAATACGAGTAACCGGTAAATTTGAACTAATAAATTTTTGGCGAAATATTTGTAAAATTATTATCTGGGCGAATACCTAATCGTTTGCACTCCACCTAAACTTTTTATTATTTTGCTAAATTAACATTAACATCAAATTAATTGTTGAAAGGAGTACTAACATTAGGTATTATTATCCTAATCCAACAGCGTATGACTATTTATTCGAAATTAAATTAGCAAAAAAACCTCGAATTGAATTTTAATTTTGTGTCTCTTTAAGTCCGATGGTAAAAGAATACCATCAAACCATCACCGTCAGTAAACATACGCACGTGTTTTTTGTAAACGTATTTCATTAATTACCTACCTACCTTGAATTTCAAACTAATTCCCCATTTCTAAGATCACTCATTCCTCGAGTTTCCCAGCGGAGTGACTGCCACAAAAGATTTTGTGACTCGAACACTATCAACGCGCCTACGTTCCAATACGAACCCTACGCCCCACTGTCAAGTTCAAGTTTCCCTCGGGCTAGTTGGCATTATAAAATCATCTTTTATGACAGCACACGCCCTGAATTTACACGAGATGAATTTTGAGGAAACTAGTTTCATAATTACTCTGCTCTATACGTAAAAGATTATAGAGGAGATAGATATCGTCGGCGATAGTGCAATACCGCGTAATTAGCACTGTTAAATACTGCGTATCTACATCTACACAACACCCATAGTGCAAAACCACGTACCTGAGTAGCACTGGTAAATACTGCATATCTACATAACACCCAACTTTATACTGGTTCGAATCGAACTGGTACATTCTAATCAGGATTTTACGTTCGTTGGCGGGAAAAATTTGGCTACATTTTGTTAGATGCGCGGTATTAACCAATGCCAGTTACGCAGATTTTCCCTATGGGTGTTATAATATAATATAAAATCCATTTATTTCGTGTAACTAAGTGACACATATGTTGTTAGTACTACTAGTTACAATTACATACACATAACACATACAGTAAACGTAAGATGGGGGCACAGCCAAATGCAGATATGCATTATGCAGATACGCTGTATTTACCAGTGCTAGTTACGCGGTATTGCACTGTTTCCGATGATATGGAGGTTTGTTTTGTTGACAAAAGTGCAAAATCTAAGCAAACTTTGACATGACTAGCGAAAAGATTGATTCAACGTGCTCGACCTAACAAGACCTAAAAGTCACATTTAGCGTGATTGTGGGCGTGGGCGCATAAGTGGAAAGGGGAATCAAAATAATGATGGGTTGCTAACCGCATCACCTACGAGTATGACATGATTCCTAAGATTTTCATCCACAAATTGCTATAAATGTTTGTTCGCTTTTGACATGAGACTTAAACATAGTGAAATTTATAGTATAGTGTGTATAGTGTAGACTGGTCCAAGCTTCTTAGAATTAATAAACGTGGTGTATTGGTACAATATATCTTAAAATTGTTCCAGAATATTTCGTTAGGTTTGAGATCAGTACCTAGGATATAACATTTTCTGTAAATACTTTATTGTAATTTTGAACCAAAATTATGTCACCCCATTAACGCCTTACTCTTTGAACTTAAACCAAGTACAAAAACGTCTGTCAGCAACAATTAAGAAATGCTGAATCTAGACACGCGGTAAAGAATCAGCCAAGTTCAAAGTAAAAGGAACTGGCGATGCTGCCGTGTGTATGTGATCCCTTCTTAGGGATAAGTTCGCCTTTGAACTATTTTCTGTGTACTTCTGTATTTTTTTTATGTGCAATAAAGAGCTTACATACAACATAATAAATATATTTACAAGAACCATTTCGACCTAAAAAAATTAGAATAACGTTCAATCAATCTAACCCAGTCTGTCGAAGTATTCTAGATTAATTTTAAGACGGTGTAAACAATCGCAATAACTCCATCTGTTGGATGGATCAAAAACTAAGCAGAAGAAAACAAAATACACCAGCTTATTATCGAATGGCGTTTGACGTCGCGACTAAAAGATGGCGCTGTCGCGTACAATTAGACCTTCCTCCAACAATAACACAACTGAACTAATTATTTCGAGCGTCAAATCACTAAGCCGAGCGCGTCGGGAGCAATCAAGGTTGTATGTAACGCAAACTTATGCTAATGCCGCGTCAAACACCTGGAGACACTAGAACGGGAAACTAACAGAACAAACAATTCACCAGATGCTCACTAAATAAATTGACAGTTGGAAGGTTTGGTTGGAGAAATGTGTGAGCGTTAAGACAAGGATTTTGTCCACACAGAATAAAATTATAGCTCATCAAGGGAATGGGCGAAAATATTAGAAATCATGTTGTAAGTTGTAAGCGATGCGGCTAGCAACCCATTACTCTTTTGATTCCCCTTTCCACCTGTTGACGATTGAATTTTAAAGTCTCGCTTGGTGGATAGCAGGGGTTTAATTACATAAACTAAACACACTAACATACAACTAGGAGCCTAACAGGAGTGTACCGCTACAAACTGACAGCGCACCTGGTAAAAAAGTCCATATCATTGTCAGTGAAGGTGTTTTTAATGGAACAAAAAGAATAATAAATATAAGCTAGAAGGAGGCTGTAACCCAGCCAGTCGCCAACACCACCTATTTGTCCACAATCATGCTAAACGTGGCCTTTAGGTCTTGCCACTCTAGGCTATTTCTACCCCGTAAGGGATAAAGACGTGACTATATATGTATGTGTATGTATGTTGAAAAATTATATGCCTTAACCTTCCTCGTGGACTCTATCTGATGATGATGGCATGATTTGTTCACAAGTTGTTTAATACTGGGGTTTAAACACTATCTAGTGCTTTGAGCAATGCCTACACTCAGAGACTGAGCGTCCTACAATCAGAATACTGAATATTGTTAGACGGTCTCCTCATCGAGGATTCTCTTTGAACTCTCCAAGTCTGAGAGCATATATGCCTGCGTTTTAGTCTAAATTAATATTGAAGCGCAATTTAAAAGTGAATTTTTAATGAATGTAGGAGTTTAAGGCGAAGGGATAGGCAAAAGCTCATAAATTGGTTGTTTTTGTGCATGTTTTATGGCGATAATACACAATTTGGAGTTTTGAAAATTGCACATTCTATAAAACATGTCTTGAATTAGAATTCACCGGTGAAAACATATTCCTTAATGTCGTAGTTAGTACAAAAATTCGTTTGCTCTAAGAGTCTCGCAAATATTTTGTACACGGTTTGCTCGGGTGAAACCAATCTGTTTGCTACCAATCTCGACGAGGTCACTCTAGTAACTCATAATTAAAATTCCGCGGTGCGTTTGCTTCAATTAGCCAACAAATAAGGCTTTAGAGAGTAGTACTGCCCTGATCCTGTGAAAAGAGCGAACGCAATATTTGCCCGCACATTCAATCAGGCGCTTTTCAATGTACAAAAAAATTCGGAAACCAAAAAAATGTTAAAAAGATAATACAATGAAATAAATTATTAAGATAAAACCAAAAATGTTCATAAAAAAAAAAATAAAAGAATAATAAATAAATAAAAAAATAATTTGGATAAGACGTATGAAAATAATAAGGAAAAAGCAACGTTGCATGTTCGCTCGGTGGCGGCAGTGTGTAAGCGACGCGACGTTGCCAATATTCGCTTTGCGTTTTTTCATATTGGTTTGGCTAAGCATGTTGTTTGAGTCACAGAATAGGCGCAAAACAGTGCTTCAAAAAGTCGTACTCGTTCGCTTCGCACGTATAATACCTATATTAAGTTAAAAGTTATTATTTTCAATCCGTTTTTTGGGAACTTAGTGGCAGGTTGGTTTGATACTTACTTGCTGTTTAGCGAACAAGCATGGGAAATAGGATTTTGGTTGGAATTACTGCATGAAAAATTTTGATATTTAGGCAAGTAGTACTCCAATGTATAATCTATCATTAGAAAGAAAAAAAAAAAGATATCTGAAGGTCTAAGTGGTCCCCAAACATGGATCCGTTATCAAAATAAAAAAGACCGCCATATTGAAATCTTTAGTTTTTCGACCGATTAATTTCAAAATCAATATCTGAGGATCTGAGTTGTCTCCAAACACGTGTCGTATCCGTTATCAAAAATGACAAATTAAAGTGGCCGCCATTTTGAAATCTTTAAGTTATGGGCCGATTATTTTCAAAATCGATATCTGAGGGTCCGAGTGGTCGTCAAACACAAATCTGCTACCGAAAATGAAAAAACTGGCCGCCATTTTGAATTCTTTACTTTCTGGACCAATTGTTTTCAAAATCGATATCTGAGGATACGAGTGGTCCCCAAACATGAATCCGTTTTTAAAAATGAAAAAAGTGGCCGCCATTTTGAAATCTTTAAGTTTTGGACCGAATATTTTCAAAATCGATATGTGAGGGTCCGAGTGGTCGTCAAACACAAATTTGCTATCGAAAATGAAAAAAATGGCCGCCATTTTGAAATCTTTAGTTTTCCGACCGATTGATTTCAAAATCGATATCTGAGAATCCGAGTTGTCTCCAAACACGTATCCGTTGTCAAAAATGACAAAAGTGGCCGCCATTTTGAAATCTTTAGTTTTTGGACCGATTATTTTCAAAACCGATATCTGAGAGTCCGAGAGGTCCCCAAACATAAATCCGTTATCAAAAATGAAAAAAGTGGCCGCCATTTTGAAATCTTTAAGTTTTGGGCCGATTATTTTCAAAATCGATATCTGAGGGTCCGAGTGGTTGTCAAACACAAATCTGCTACCGAAAATGAAAAAACTGGCCGCCATTTTGAATTCTTTACTTTCTGGACCAATTGTTTTCAAAATCGATATCTGAGGATCCGAGTGGTCCCCAAACACGAATCCGTTTTTAAAAATGAAAAAAGTGGCCGCCATTTTGAAATTTTTAAGTTTTGGACCGAATATTTTCAAAATCGATATGTGAGGGTCCGAGTGGTCGTGAAACACAAATTTGCTATCGAAAATGAAAAAAATGGCCGCCATTTTGAAATCTTTAGTTTTCCGACCGATTGATTTCAAAATTGATATCTGAGAATCCGAGTTGTCTCCAAACACGTATCCGTTATCAAAAATGAAAAAAATGGCCGCCATTTTGAAATCTTTAGTTTTCCGACCGATTGATTTCAAAATTGATATCTGAGAATCCGAGTTGTCTCCAAACACGTATCCGTTATCAAAAATGACAAAAGTGGCCGCCATTTTGAAATCTTTAGTTTTTGGACCGATTATTTTCAAAACCGATATCCGAGGGTCCGAGAGGTCCCCAAACATAAATCCGTTATCAAAAATGAAAAAAGTGGCCGCCATTTTAAACTCTTTATGTTTTGGGCAAATTATTTTCAAAATCGATATCTGAGGGTCCGAGAGGTCCCCAAACATAAATCCGTTATCAAAAATGAAAAAAGTGGCCGCCATTTTGAAATCTTTAAGTTTTGGGCCGATTATTTGCAAAATCGATATCTGAGGGTCCGAGTGGTTTTCAAACACAAATCTGCTACCGAAAATGAAAAACTGGCTGCCATTTTGAATTCTTTACTTTCTGGACCAATTGTTTTCAAAATCGATATCTGAGGATCCGTGTGGTCCCCAAACATGAATCCGTTTTTAAAAATGAAAAAAGTGGCCGCCATTTTGAAATTTTTAAGTTTTGGACCGAATATTTCCAAAATCGATATCTGAGAATCCGAGTTGTCTCCAAACACGTATCCGTTATCAAAAATGACAAAAGTGGCCGCCATTTTGAAATCTTTAGTTTTTGGACCGATTATTTTCAAAACCGATATCTGAGGGTCCGAGAGGTCCCCAAACATAAATCCGTTATCAAAAATGAAAAAAGTGGCCGCCATTTTGAATTCTTTACTTTCTGGACCAATTGTTTTCAAAATTGATATCTGAGGATCCGAGTGGTCGTCAAATACAAATCTGCTATCGAAAATAAAAAAAACTGGCCGCCATTCTGAATTCTTTACTTTTTGGACCGATTGTTTTCAAACTCGATATCTTACGATCCGAGTGGTTCCCAAACACGTATCCGTTATACAAAATAGAAAAGTGACCACCATTTTGAAATGTTTAGTTTTTGAACAGATTGTTTTCAAAATCGATATCTGATCTGGCGGCCACTTTTTCCATTTTTGATAACGGGTTTGTGTTTGGGGACCACTCGGATCCTCCGATATCGATTTTGAAAGCTATCAATCTAAAAACTAAAGATTTCAAAATGGCGGGCACTTTTTTCATTTTTGATAACGGATTTATGTTTGGGGACCACTCGAACCCTCAGATATCGATTTTGAAAACAATCAGTTCAAAAACTACAGATTTCAAAATGGCGGTGACTTTTTCCATTTTATATAACGGATACGTGTTTGGGAACCACTCGGATCATCAGATATCGATTTTGAAAACAATCGGTCCAAAAACAAAAGTTTTCAAAATGGCGGCCACTTTTTTCATTTTTAAAAACGGATTCATGTTTAGGGACCACTCGGATCCTCAGATATCGAATTTTAAAACAATCGGTCCAAAAACTAAAGATTTCAAAAAGGCGGCCACTTTTTTCATTTTGGATAACGGATTCATGTTTGCGGACCACTCGGACCCTCAGATATCGATTTTGAAATCAATCGGTTCAAAAACTAGAGATTTCAAAATGGCGGTCACTTTTTTCATTTTATATAACGGATACGTGTTTGGGAATCACTCGGATCGTCAGATATCGATTTTGAAAACAATTGGTCCAAAAACAAAGGCTTTTTTCATTTTTAAAAACGGATTCATGTTTGGAGACCACTTGGATCCTCAGATATCGAATTTGGAAACAATCGGTTCAAAAAGTAAAGAATTCAAAATGGCGGCCAGTTTTTTTTATTTTCGATAGCAGATTTGTGTTTGACGACCACTCGGACCCTCAGATATCGATTTTGAAAATAGTCGTTTCAAAACTTAAAGAATTCAAAATGGCGGCCACCTTTTTCATTTTTGATAACGGATACGTGTTTGGGAACCACTCGGATCATCAGATATCGATTTTGAAAACAATCGGTCCAAAAACAAAAGTTTTCAAAATGGCGGCCACTTTTTTCATTTTTAAAAACGGATTCATGTTTAGGGACCACTCGGATCCTCAGATATCGAATTTTAAAACAATCGGTCCAAAAACTAAAGATTTCAAAATGGCGGCCACTTTTTTCATTTTGGATAACGGATTCATGTTTGCGGACCACTCGGACCCTCAGATATCGATTTTGAAATCAATCGGTTCAAAAACTACAGATTTCAAAATGGCGGTGACTTTTTCCATTTTATACAACGGATACGTGTTTGGGAACCACTCGGATCATCAGATATCGATTTGAAAACAATCGGTCCAAAAACAAAAGTTTTCAAAATGGCGGCCACTTTTTTCATTTTTAAAAACGGATTCATGTTTAGGGACCACTCGGATCCTCAGATATCGAATTTTAAAACAATCGGTCCAAAAACTAAAGATTTCAAAATGGCGGCCACTTTTTTCATTTTGGATAACGGATTCATGTTTGCGGACCACTCGGACCCTCAGATATCGATTTTGAAATCAATCGGTTCAAAAACTAGAGATTTCAAAATGGCGGTGACTTTTTCCATTTTATATAACGGATACGTGTTTGGGAACCACCCGGATCATCAGATATCGATTTTGAAAACAATCGGTCCAAAAACAAAAGTTTTCAAAATGGCGGCCACTTTTTTCATTTTTAAAAACGGATTCATGTTTAGGGACCATTCGGATCCTCAGATATCGAATTTTAAAACAATCGGTCCAAAAACTAAAGATTTCAAAATGGCGGCCACTTTTTTCATTTTGGATAACGGATTCATGTTTGCGGACCACTCGGACCCTCAGATATCGATTTTGAAATCAATCGGTTCAAAAACTAGAGATTTCAAAATGGCGGTCACTTTTTCCATTTTATATAACGGATACGTGTTTGGGAATCACTCGGATCGTCAGATATCGATTTTGAAAACAATTGGTCCAAAAACAAAGGTTTTCAAAATGGCGGCCACTTTTTTCATTTTTAAAAACGGATTCATGTTTGGAGACCACTTGTTTCCTCAGATATCGAATTTGGAAACAATCGGTTCAAAAAGTAAAGAATTCAAAATGGCGGCCAGTTTTTTTTATTTTCGATAGCAGATTTGTGTTTGACGACCACTCGGACCCTCAGATATCGATTTTGAAAATAGTCGTTTCAAAACTTAAAGAATTCAAAATGGCGGCCACCTTTTTCATTTTTGATAACGGATTTATGTTTGGGGACCTCTCGGACCCTCAGATATCGGTTTTGAAAATAATCATTGGAAAAACTATACCTTATTCTGTACCTTTCCTGCACACGTTCAAGTTTTACTTTATTCTGCAATAATAATTTACGTTGCGACTCTAGACAGACCCTGGACACCGCAATTTTCTGGGATAATAAGTAGCCTGTTTTAATCTAGGGTACCAACTGTCTTCGTTCCAAATTTCATGCAGAAGCATTTCATCTAAGTCCTCTAGGTTGGCATGGCAACGCATCTGCAATCCCTCCGGGGTTGCGGGTGTCTATGGGCAGTGGTGATCGCTTACCATCAGGTGACCCACTTGCTCGTTTACCTTCCTATTCACATATAAAAAAGAAAAAAAAAAGAAGAAACAAACATACTTACACAGTCACTCACATCGTCACAAACTTTCTCATGTATAATATCACATACATACATACATAAATAACGTCTCTATCCCTTGCGGAGCAGACAGAGCCCAAGGTAACAAGACTTTAAGGCCACGTTACGAATGCCGAAATGTTACAATTTTTATTATTTTTGCGAAATCTGATTTGAACATTATGCTGTGTCTGTGTAAGGCAATCGGAAAACTGAAGCAAGCGCCATCTACTAACATCACAGTGCAATATTTCAATCCATCAGCCCGCGCCCATTCGCATCGAGTTCACACGTCGATTATTTAACAGATGTCGCGTTGATCGGACTGCTTGCCACGTCACAAACGAGCAAGGTCATTTGCCTATCCCTTCGCCTTAAGATAGGAGATGATATTTGTAAAGTTAAAATATGTATACAAAGTGTCTTAAGAGCTTATGTGGAATATTTGAAGAGGTTAGTTTAGTAAGATTGAACTCTTCTTCAGGTTTTTCATTACAATATTTATTCATTTGGTCACTCGTTTGATAAACTGAAGTGAGTTAATTGCCATTGTGTTTTTGATTTGTTGTGTGGTGTTTACAAGTAAAGATAATCTTTGGTACTAATAAATAGATGGAAAAAAAAAATTGTGATTTTTTGGTGAAATGAAGAATTTCGCAGATCGGAGGAACTTCTCGCAGGAGCCTCAGGCGAGGGCGATAAACATGCGACCTGAGGCTTTCCTTACCACTGGCCGAGGTGTGTCCATAATTTTACCTTCCCCTGGCCAGGAAGTGGAAATGTCCGCTCGCTCTGTTTTTTTTATTGTTGTTGACAAATATACTCAGCGGCATATTAGCGGAACTCAAAAAAAAAGTTAGCACACGCATAATTAATGCTTGACCAAAAAAAAAATAAGAAAAATAATTTCTAAACGACACTGAAAATTAGAACACATAGAAAAATCCGAAAAATAAAGCTATGGCCGGGAATCGAACCCGGGTCCTCGTCATTCCGTGACGCGTGCTATAATACCCCTACACCACCCATAGCAGGTTAAATAAGAAATAAACTCTTATTTGTGTTCCGCCATATTTTTTTGTGTGCCGCTGAGTGTATTTTCGTTAGTTGGATATTCAATGTGTACGGTTCAAAGGTATGTTTTTAAACCTTCACAGGGTTCTGTCAAAGTAAGCCAGCTGTTTGCTGAAATATCGTAGAATAATTTTAGGACAACTTGTATCACGGCACTTAGGTTGACCAACGTTGGCCAACGTTGGCCCAACGCGGGCAACAAACAGCGTCACGGGGTCGTTCGGGGTCGCACTGTAATCTGCTCGAGTCAAAACTCGGGACGTGAATCGCAGGTAGAATAAATTACAAGCAAGACCTTGCGAAAACATGATACCTAGCTAATATTCGGAACAATATTCGGATAGGGCATTAAACTCCGATTTCATTTTATTTTTGAAGTGATAACATCTTATGGGAGGGTAAACCGCTTCGTAACGTAACGCGTTATGGCGCTAGTCTCTCTGGCTTCCCTTTCTCTGACGCATTCGGCAGCGGTAGGCAGGCTTTTCCTCTCTCACTCTAACCCACAGCGCTAGTCGTATTTCGGACATACACTTCCCCTTCTTTCTACTCAGTGTTTAGTGTGCGATAGACATTATGCTGTTATTTAGTAACTTAGGTTAGTTTAAGTTATCACCACTTCTGTCGGGCATCCCGAGACGCACACGTTTTTTTTAATATGGGGTAGATAAAGAGAATGTTCGTCATGACATGATGATGGAAAATAAACATCACCAGCGTAAGACATTCGCAACCTCTCTCAAAAGGTCCCACCCATTTCGCAAAATGTCCCTTTTGAGAATGCCCCTTTCGCTGAAAGTCCCTACTGCATAACGCCCCTTTCGCAGAATGACCCATTCGCAAAATGTCCCATCTGGAAAAAGCTTGTTTCAGTAGAGATTAGGAGTCTTCTCATGGGATAAGAGATGGCCATTTTGCGACCGGTCATTTTCCGAGAGGGACGTTTTGCGAACTGGACTTTAATTATGTGAAGGGACGTTTTGCTGACGGGCGCTTTTGCAGAAGGGTCGTTTTGCGTAAGAGTCATTTAGGAAAGGGACAATTCGCGAAAGGGACAAAGGGACATTATGCGAGTAGGACGTTATGCGCCTAAACCCCACAAGTTTATAGACATCCCCTTGCGTCATGTAGTGCCATCCCAAAAACTATTTCCAAAGTGAATTTCCACACTCACATGGTCAAATTTCGCCGCTCTAAAATCGCTTCCATTGAATATTTGAAAGTTTTGAATGCCTCATCCAACGGCACACGGCTCGGCATACTGCGGCTTAATCTGCATGTCGTTACGGCGTCTCGACTCATCCATAATTCACATAATGAGACATAACAGGGAACCAGTGGACCGGACGTAAGCTGAAGACCTGTATTTTATCTTCATCATCAGCTGAAAGTGTACATCAAGCAAACGATGTGAAGATTGTGTGTACTGCTTTTGCTCAAGACTTCGTCTGCAAAGAATTCGTGTTTCGTAGCTAATTTTTAATTTGGGTAGCTATCACCTTTCCAAATTTTATCCAAATCCGTCCAGTCGTTTCAACTTGAAGACGGAGCTAACAACTCACTCACTCACTCACATTGTCACATCTTTACATCCTCACAAACTTTTTCTGTTCTAATATTAGTAGGTACCTACTCGAAGGATAAGTAAGCTCATAATAAGATTAACGTGCTTTTTAGAGTTCCGTACCCAACGGGTAAAAATGGGACCCTATTACTAACTGTTGTCCGTCCGTTCGTCCGTCCGTCTGTCACCAGGCTGTATCTCATGAACCGTAAAAGCTAGACAGTTGAATTTTTTTTATGTATTAGACAAAGAAATTACATACACGTTAAAACATCCCTGGAAGTGAAATTGTGCAGAAAAATGAGAAATACACAACCTTTCTTTTTAATCTATATTCTAAATCTGTATATTCCACAAAGCTTATTTCTAAGGTAAACACTTTTATATATCAATTTTCGTACATTCCAGCTCTCTACATTCGTCACGATTGTTTCGTTTATAGTTTTGCTTTGAATATTTTCACAGTACCTCAAAGGGAATAAAAAATGTCGCGACGCCGACTCCATTTATTTCCTATTCCCACACTGAAGGAGACAAATCAAAGGCGTTTGTATTGCGGAAAAGCTGCATACATTATTAAGGAACAGCTCTGATAAACCGACGAATTTCGTATCCGAGCAAAGTTATCTTTTACGTGCCGGATTTCATTATTAACTTTAAACCTCGCACGGGTTTTGTGATTAGAGACGACTTTCCAACGATCTACTTCCCAAAACCGCAGAGTTACATTTGCGTTGTGGAATTTGTTGGAATTGATTCTGCTTTCCTTTGGAATTTTGGGAGCTTTATGTTCGACGCGGAAGGTTGGGAATGGTGCCAGAGCTTTGTTCCTAGCTGATTTGTTTATGTTTGTAATTGTATATTTGATTCTATTTGGCCACGTAGCCTAAATTATCAACTTTGCTCAAAATGTTGACATTCCTCGAAGCGAGTAAGCGTTTGGTGCGAGTCGAATAATTTTGTAGTCTCTTGACAATTGAAGTTCCAGTTAAGGTGAGATATTGTGTATCGTTTTAGTCTGTCGAAGCATATTCTAATTAATTGTATGTTTGGGAAATTGCTTAGTGATGGAGACAATAGTGCTTGATAATTTGTGTCTGTTTAATTTTGACTTAGTTTATTTTAAGGTAAATGGTTTCAATATTTTACTTGACATTATCTAGGGTTTTTTTTGGTCAAATCATGTTTAGTGTTTAGCTGCATTTTAGTGTTATAATTATTGTGTTTATTTTGCTTTTCATCATCCGTGCCGTATGTTCATTTCAAATATATTATGTCAGAATTAGATTGTTACTTTATTTATTACGTCATATATAACATTTTTTATTACTATTCAGATTTTTTGAGTCAAAAAAAGTCATCTGCCAATCAAAATTGAAAACACCACCATATGTATAGCGTTATTTTCCGGAGCTCATCTTTGAATTAAAACCAATACTTTGCTACAGTTCCGGGGAAACATCTTGAGCCTGACCTTGAAGGCAGAAGCTAATTGAACGTCTGTTTGGTACAAAATTACAAGCGTAAACTGAGAGATAGAAAGAGATTTATTTACACACATTCGATACACATAGATATATAAAAGAAAGAAAGCTAAGCAGCTCAAGAGCTAAGGAGGTGTACCCCGCGTCCACAAGATCAGATGATGGTCACAGAGGAACAAGATAATTGGTTATATTCGTAGCTTCTTTTATAACACGCCAAATCCACGTCACGAAGTTAGCATATTCCTGAAAGTTTAATGCAAAAACCATCCCTGTACTAGCGTCAAACGAGTTCCGGGCAAAAACGCTCGTCCTGCTAAGCCCCGTGATACCCAGAGAGTTGCAGTCTGGCAAACTTGTGATCATCATCAGCTTATACTAATCCATTGCTGGATATAAGCCTGGGGGTTACTAAGACGTCTTAAGAGGCTGACAACACCTAATTTTGTTGAAATTGATGTTATTTAAGCACTTTTTTAAGAAAAACTACACACAAAAAAAATATAATGTTAATTTTCATCATATTTCAACACGCTAGACGGACTCGATACATAATTGAACAAAATCGGCTCGATAGAAAATAATTGCAAAGATTGGTCTTAAAACCATCATTAAACGGTTCTATGTCTTTATTTTTTCGACGTATGGGTCTGCAATTAAAAACATGAAGTCAACATATTCATACCTACACGGCTAACGAGTCATATTTCACAAATAATCCATACTTTTTTTATTTCTTCTTATTTATTAAGATTTTAGACGCGCGCCAAGCTGCCGGAATAGTTTCTTCTCTTTCACTCACAGGCACGCGAACCGTATGTGTGAAGAGTGGCGCTGCTCAAGGTCATTTGCTGTTGACAGCGCCTTAATGCGATTCAATTGCGATTCAGTTTAGTTAAGTAAAGTATTTTATTTTGCTTAAAACATGGTACAAAAGATGGTCAGTATAAACAGTGGAACACACATTTCACCAGCAGCTGGTATGCAAAAACAACACTAGCAGAAGAAAAATAAAATCATTAGTAAGTTTAGATTCGCTCGCTGTCAGATCCATTCTAAAAATTAGGGATCAGATGGCCCAACATCTTTCCACTTCTGCTCTCGATGATCTTCAACAGGCACCTTCTCACTCACTCGATCAAGCACTTCCACATTCGTCACTTTAATCTAATCTGTATCTATTGAAATAACTTATTTGCTGTCGTGTCCGTCCGTGTGTAGTGAAGCTCAAAGTCCCCAGTGTAAATAAGTCTATCTCAATATTCTCTTTGAGCGGTGTGATCTCCTGCTCTAATTCCGGTCTTTGCCCGCGTTCATTAGAGCAGCTCCCATCACTGTATATCTAGCTTATTTGATGCCTAAATTGACATTGATACTACAATATTTGACGGGTTCTTAGACCTTGACTATCTTGGGGCCTTTACCTTCCACATCATATAGTATAAACACTTGCCAAGTTTCTTACCCAACCTTCACTAGTAGGAGAGGCACTAAAAGAAGAAAATGATGATGATGAAGTGACTGTTGGTTTTCCTTGTAATTGAAAGATTATGCAGAATAAATTATATGGCGTTATACACGACAGAATACACTGAAAAAAAAAGCATTCCATTTATCGTTACTACAAAACTACAAGTAAACTAGAAATTTCATTTGACTTTAGTTTAATACCATTGTGCGTTTATAAACGAAATGTTTTCTGTTTTCAAAAGTAACTAAATACCTAACATCCAAGCTTTATCATCCAAGTCTATCGAGCTAACTTTACCTAATCACGTTTCAGATTACGTCACTATTCAAAGAAAGCACTTTTACTGTTGTTAGCACCTTAATTCTGGCTACAATACTTGTATTATAGTTTTTCGGTGCTGAGGATAAGATACCGGGGAAAATTACTGGCACAGGGGCCTTATCTTAGCCTTCTAGATTAGCCGAACATCTCTGTAATCCTCCTGACGTTGTGAATGCTTAACGTACGCTGTGACCACGTGTTACTATAGGATGCTATAGTAACACGTGGTCACAGCGTACGAGCGTGGTACGAGCGATGGCTCGACTTTTGTACGCGTGGTTATCCGCATGTATAACTATATAATTATTACGAAGGGGATTTTTTATTTTTGTTTGTTTGTAAAGAATAAACTCATAACCTCTGGACCGATTTCAAAATTTCTTTCACCATTACAATGCCGCATTATCCCTCAGTAACTTACGCTAGCGACGAAGTCAGCTAGTCATCTAACTAAAAATGCGAAAGTATGGATGGATGGATGGATGGATGTTTGTTTGTTACTCAATCACGCCAGAACGTCCCAATGGATCTGGATGAAATTCGGCACATAAATAGAGAAAAGTCTGGAATAGCACATAGGCTACTTTTTATCCCGGAAAATTGCGTAGTTTCCGCGGGATAGCGATAAACGAATTCTTTGCAGACGAAATCGCTGGCAACAGCTAGTTTTTTAATAAATTCAAATTTGCGACAACGTTCCATTACATCCATAACTTCTCGATGCATTGCTATTACAAAGCCCCCATTCGTGCCTCTTCATCCGTCTGTATCCCGAAAATCCAATTGACAACAAGTTCACTCGGGCTGTTTGAATTCCATTGCTGGGCGCGATAACAAAAGCAATAAAATTGGCTCGGAGACGTCAAACGATATGGTAATGCGAGGACTACCTTCTTTGCATTCGGCGCGCGCCGCCGATATTTCACGGCGCGATCTGCTCAAATTCAGATAAGATGGTAAGCTTGGGTGGAAGGGGCTTTGGTCTCGAGGCAGGATGCAATTAATGGCTTCATTTAGTTTTAAGTACAACAGGATGTCTGTAAAGCCGAGTTGATAACAGTCAGGCAAATGCAATAACTACCTCAATTGTTATGCTTTAATAGACATCTTAGGTACAGTGCTTCTAGTTACTTAATTTCTTGACTAACTTCGTGTTTCTTTATTTTGTCGCGGTGTCAAATCGTGCTACGCAAAGCGAGATAATAGACAGCCGCGGGAGAGATTTGTCGAGTCGCGAGTCGCGTCGCGCGTGTATGTCGTGCTAGACGTGCAGTTTGCCGAGAGATGAAAATAGAAAAATTGTGGTTGATTTCAGTTGGGATTTTTATAAGACTTGGTACGATACCTTTAGGTTCAATTGGCGTAAAGGACAAAATGCCGAAAATGAGTTAAATATACAGTTTTGTTCAGAATTTCAAGCTCTATCGAACTGTATACTTAAAATTTTGATATCTCGTAAAATTTGACCTTTACGCCCCGTATTTTTGGATCACTTATCACCAAAATGTGCTATTTTTGTGGGTGTAAGTAACAAACCTGAAATCACATGGAACGTAAAAGAAATAATGAAGTTATAAACAACGACGTATAGTCCTAAATTTACCATATTGTCCTTTAAGACCTACTTTTATAGGACTTAATTTACTTATTTGCCCTTTACGACCTTTACTTCTATACATCACACTTTAATACCAAATTAAAACTACGGCGTAAAGGACGTATATATCAATAGATATTTATTTCTTGGATTATACGACCTGATTAAGACACAAATATAAATCCTCAGGTCTAATTTTGATGAGAAAGTAAGTGTATCTCTATAAACTTGACACTTTAAGGTTCAATAAAATTGGTGTAAAGGACAAAATGCTACTTTTCAGGAGAAGTATAAAATACATTTTGTAAGCTAAAGATTTTTTTTATTTGGGGACCTATATCTTCGATGTATATGACAAAAGTGCTTAGAATTCTTGTCCCTACGCAGTAAAATGGTAACCACAACGATAAATAGCATATTTTAGAAGTTAAGTGTCCTTTACACCCTGGAAAAAAGCGTCAGTAGTCCCTTACGCCCCGACCTTTTTAAAGAACTCAAAAGTTTTGAGGTTGTAAAGGTCAGTTTTATAGAAAATTATACAATTTTGGGGTGTATAGTTCACTGTAACTTACTAAATAGTTCTTAAATAACTGTAATTGCTGATTCCCTTTTCCACTTATACGCCCACAATTATGCCGAATATGGCCTTTAGGTCTTGTTACCTTAGGCTCTGTCTACTCCGTAAGGGATAAAACGTGATTTATGTATGTTACATATGTATTATTCTTTATAATTATAAGTATTTATACGTGTCGTATAGATTTTCTAAAGTTAAACGTTAGCAATCGTTATCGTAATAATATGTTATTAGTTATGTAGCATTGAAATTTCATTTTACATATTTTAAACAGTTTAGAGATTTACCCAGGGTAGGACTATGTAGTAAATGAAAGCTCAATAGTCATAATGGTAATAAAATGTCCAAATATTATAAATGTTAAATCAAGTATCTAAGAGCTCACAAATATTAAGCACGTCACTTATTAATTATTCAATCCAACTAAGTACGTATCATTGGAAGATTTCATGTACAATTTGTCATTAGTTATTGCTCACATAAACTGAAATCATTAAGTGCCAAAAAGTATAAACATAGGTACATAGGTATACCTTATCAGACAGATTTCGAAAGCAATGTTCGTTTGTAAGCAATATTTAACAAAAAACGCCAAAATACATAACTTAAAGGTACCTAAATGATACAAAATTTAACTTATAACGATCTCATTTTGTGTATAGTTGCGTTAAATGATAAATAAAAGTGACGTACTTATTAATGTTTATGATACCTGATTTAATACTTATAATGATCAAACATTTTGTTACAATTATAATAATTCGTGCTTTCATTTACAATATTCCTACCCTGGATAATCTACATGTTTCCACTACAAAAATAGCAGTTCACGAATATAACTTACCTGTGTACAATGTCTTTAAGACGCTGTCAACCGCCAATGATCTTGAGCAGCGCTACTATTCACACATATGGTTCGGGTGCCTGTTAGTGAACGAGAAGAAACTATTCCGGCAGCGTAGCGCGGTCTAAAGTCTTTACAAATAAGACACAAATGATTATCAGTCTCTTAATGACATTTGAATGTTAGATTACCAATAATATAAAAATATAATAATTCCCAAAGTTACATTTCAGTACATAGTAAAATATTTTGCGTCATTGATTCGTTTAATTACGGTTATGTAAGGAAAATAACATAAAAAGTGTAAATTATAGTGAGCTATACACCCGAAAATTGTATAATTTTATAAAAAACTGACCTTTACAACCTCAAAACTTTTGAGTTCGTTAAAAAGGTCGGGGCGTAAGGGACTATCAACGCTTTTTTTCGGAGTGTAAAGGACACTTAACTTCTAAAGTATGGTATTTATCATTATAGTTATCATTATACTGCGTAGAGAGAAGAATTCTAAGCACTTTTGTCATATACATCGAAGAAATAGGTCCACAAATAAAAAAAATACAAAGGTTTTAAAAATAAAAAAAACGTTTATTGCTTCTCCTGAAAAGTAGCATTTTGTCCTTTACGCCAATTGAACCTAAAGGTATCGGTATTTTGATGAGAATTATTGATAGCCTAAAAACCAAGTAAGCGCTAAGCTGAATTCTAAAAATTTCGTACATACACACATATATATCACGTCTTTATCCGTAACAAAACCTAAAGGTTACTTCTAAAAATTAAGGTGACGTGATTGATGAACAAGTACACACAAAATGTGGAGTACATTCACCGGCAGTAATTTTGTACAGAATAATGCCTGCCTAACGCAACTCTTCGAATCCATAGGCATCAGCGTGTATCAAATTATTCTGAGTTTTTTCTATCTGATATTAATGTCTACTACATAAAGAATAAAGTCATTGGCAACGCAAGAGATATAGTGATATGGTACGCACCAGGGCGCTACACTATCATCCAGAGAAAATCCACTAACAGTCTTAATTGAAAGAAGTACCAAATTTTTTTCTTGCACATTTGCAATCATTACAGCTGCCCAATTTTGCGTTCTCGTGTCCGTTATTTCAGTGCCAACAATATAACTTTGGCAAGTACTTAGCGTAATATCCGTACCTATCAAAAAACAAACCGCGTCCTAGTCTTAAAATCACACGCCTTCAACTTCATTTAAAACACCACTCATTACCTCCAAACCTTTCATCACCGCCAGCCCCAAAACACCCCAAAAGCCTTCACAATCCCAAATTATGAACAGAATGACGCTAGATGGCACTATTAACGGGGAATCTCATTTTAACCCTCCTCATTTTAATAAAGAAGCCATTGCCATACAAACTTATCGCTTGGAGCACCTGAATGTCGGCAGATTGCGGCTTACAGCAAGCATTCTCGGTTATTCTCTGCTCTAGTGCTTCCATAACCACATCACAGCTAACCTTAACCAATTTCAACTCTAACAGCATTACATTACGCCAGTCAACAACGACACGTTTAACTTTGTAAACTGAACCACGGCGTAGGTGCTTCTCGGTCCTTGTTTACAGACGATTTACGTCATTTTAGACTTTGTGTGACTTGAATAAGGGTTTGATGGGTGTTGTTTTTATGTTGGTTTTGGTAGCTTCGAAGACGTATTGGCAGAGAATTGTATTATTGAAAGTAACGAACGCCAGATTTGTTAATATAGAAATGAAATGGAGAAGTGGGGGCTATTAAGACTTGATTTTTTCCCGCATTGTTGAGCACAGTCGAGTGCGGGCTTAATTTGAATAACATTTAAAAGATAACTATCAGAATATTTTATCGTTATTATCGACGATATGCTAATCATCTTCCTAGCGTTTTTCCCGGCATTTGCCACGGTTCAGTGAGGCTGGGGTCCCTTTGACAACCTAATCCCAAGATTTTGGCGTAGGCACTAGTTTTGCAGAAGCGACTGCCATCTGACCTCCCAACCCAGAAGGGTAACTAAAGTCGTCGCAAAATAAAAGGCCCGTTTTGACATTTGTCTTCCCGACGTAACTAGTGATGTCACCGTACGATTCGATTCAACTCACCTCACGATAAATCAATTCAAGTTTGCATGAGTATTTGATCGATTTAAATATGTATTGTAAAGTGGCATTGGATTAAAGTTCTGATTAGAAAGTGAATCTTCAGTCAATCATTTTCTTCAGATGATGAAGACGAGCCATTCTATTGAAATCAGTGTTGCGATTGGTTACGGCTTTGAGCTCCATGGTCATAATTTTCAGTAAAGATCACTACACAGCTGGTGAAATGCAGTTATTAGTTGGTCTAAATAAAATAAATAAAACCGGCCAAGAGCGAGTCGGCCTTCAAATAATTATCTAGATCGATTTATTATTTCCTTAACCGATTATTAATACTCTGTGGACAATATGAAAAAATCGTTATGCACAGCACTTAGCTGAGTGAGCGATACCCATCAATGAAAAATACAATTACCTTCAGAACATTTCGATCGGTAAAAAATAGAGAACTTCATGGGCGTGAACTGACAAAACGGGCCTTTTAAATTGTGACGACTTTAAGCCTTATTGGGATTGGTCCGGTTTCCTCACGATGTTTTCCTTCACCGAGAAGCTCATGGTAAATTTCAGATGTAATTACGCACATAAATCCCGAAAAACTCAAAGGTGCGAAGCCCGGGATTCGAACCCGCGACCCTCTGCTTGAAGACCACAGGACAAACCTACGCTACCACGGCTTTTTTTTTTTAATTACAACCCTTACCGCTCTGATTCCATGGCCGACGTACCTGTGTATCGTAATGGAGGTTTGATTCATGAACAAAACAAGGATTCAATTTTTCAACCCGCGCCCGGAACGTGACCGGCCAGTCTCTTTGTCGCATTATCATTCGGCTCGGTTCGTTCAATCCATCCGCTCACTCGGAAAGGTCTTATCGCTTTTCAGGAATTCATCAGGCAACCTGTCATTTTTAACAAATTTAAAATACAGCGTGTCACACAGTATTTTGACAATGTATTTTTGTAATTTTGACGTTATTTCTGTAATTTTGATTTGACATTATTTTTCTAATTTTGATATTGTGTTTTTGTAAATGAGCATGCTGCATGCTATAATGCACGCTATTTGTATACCGACAGGCAAAGCATAGTGAAACGAATTAAGTTATACCTAAGATCTCTCTGTAAACCTATGTCTTGACAAATAAATAAATATTCATATTCATATTCATACAGTTGTATTATAAAGGGGTGACTTAATTTTTATTCAAAAAGTATTTTAAAAAAATCCTTCACAAAATGTTCAATCAAAGTCGCTCATCCACGCGCTGAAATATTCTAGAATAATTCATTATTAATTACACCACAATCACATTAACTAAGTAAAGTAATTATTTATTAATCATTATTACAAATAAAAAAAAATATATTTTTTAACGAAACTAAACTCAAAGCATTTTCCCTTTAGACAGATATAATGTTGTCTACGGTCACCCGTAGCGTCTATAATAACTTCTTTAAAATATACCCACGAGCAAAAATAACTGGTCGCTTTTCATAGAACTTTGTATGAAAAGTGACCCGCTATTATTTGCTCGTCAGTATATATTTGAAGAGTCTATAATAGCGCTTAGGTTTATCTTGCTCTCTCATTCACTTAGCCGATTACGTATAAAACCCATAAGAGTGAGTGAAACAGCAAGACAAACCCGAATGGTATTAAAACTCGCGGAACTGTACGTAAGTGCCCAAATTGGTAAAATCATATCGCAAGATTTTCACTTGGAAATGGTCTTCCAAATCCGAACTTACTTGGAACATGCTTCGAACCATCATTCTATTGAAAGAAATTAGGGCGGACGGTGTACTCAAATCCTTTCCCTTAGAATAAAACTTGATAAAAGTTTATACATTGATTACCAGTGAGAGCAATTACGGCCCTCGGCAAACTTTGTTAAGGATGAAATTAATCTTTAGATTGTGAATTTGAAACGGACACGAGTGTTCTTCAAACTCGATTTAATGGTTAATGGTTACGTTTAGTGACGGATTAATATGAAAATCTGGGGTGCTGGGAATAGTAAAAATGGTTGTGTTGATTTTGTATGGAATTGGTTTGTGTGGTGTTGTGGTAATGGTAAGCGCGGCTTGTAATCACACTCTAATTACAAAGCGTAATTTTATTATGATGACGAATTTAATTTTAGATTTTTGAATTTACTATTCTTTTTTTATGATTTTCTTTTCAACTTCTGAATCGTCAGCTTAATAATCGTGGAGAAGATTTTACAGAACATGACATACCTAGTAACATTACAGTTTGGTATCTTTCGTAGAATTTTGTTTGTAATAAAATATTCCGTATCTTTCAAAAAACAGTTCCAATATAATCCTTGTTTACAAGACTAACAGATAAAATTGTACCTATTTAATTAAAATAGGTTTACCCGCGGGAGATAAACAAGCCGTTCAATGAATTCCAAATGCGAACAATTACAGAGTTCTGTTGTTTCATTAAAGTTTGGTAGACTGTAGTATGATCTAGAATTTACGTAATCTAGGACGGCTACAATAATATTACAAGAATTCAGCTATAACTTTATCATTTCTAATAATGTTGATTTACCCTTCTGTCTTCTTATTGTTACCCATCCACAACTAGGGTGTTGAGAATGAGAGGCTGTTTGTATGTTTATTATTATTATGACCACTTTTTTACCATGTCTAAATTATCAAATGTTTAATTATTATGATAAAAATGACATGTAATAACAATAATTATTACGAATAAATGAGTATGAGTATGAGTATGAGTATGAGTATCTCAATCAAAATAAATTAATTCACTTCATTAACACAAACTAGTTACGGTCTCAAACGCTTATGATTTTACTAGCTTCTGCCCGCGACTGCGTCCGCGTAGAATTAGCAATTGACATGTTTATCGCTATACCGCGGGAATTATGCAATTTTCCGGGATAAAAATTAGCCTATGTTTTAATCTAGGGTACCAGCTGTCGTCGTTCCAAATTTGAAGAAAATCTATCCGGTCATTTCATCGTGAAGAAGGTACAAACATACACACTCACTCACATCGTCACATCGTCACAAACTTTCGCATTTATAATATCAGTAGGATTAAATTCTGCAATACATTTTAAATTACAACCAGAACTGAAACAGAATTTAAATTTACATCGCTGTCACAATGTAGCGCGGGGTTGTCGCCATTTTGAATATCACGTCATGTCCAGACATGGTATGAAATAGTGCTGCAATTAAATATTCTATCTATTTCGATGGTGTTATGGTAGATTTTGCTGTGCCAGTGACAGTGGGCATGCATGAGACTTGTAAAGCTGTTTGTAGCGTGATGGCTCAAAGGTCTCAGTTAGAAACGGGCTCAACCTCCGCACTTCGAGATTGAAATTTAAGACTTATGGATGTCTAAAATTATGCTGGCGTCAAACAATTGTAGTGTAGGCTAAACATGACTATTTTCATGTACAACTTAGATCCTCAATGAGAAACTTAGATATTATAAACTTTAGTTACATCAGTTATTTTAAAATTAACTCCCTTCCGGGTCATGGCTGTTCATGTGCAACCACTTTTTTCTTTCTGTACGCCAGGAAAGAGACACATCACTATTATAAAACTTACAAACGAATCGAACACGGACAAAGTCACACTGCAGTTATTTAGTCTGATTCTAGCTGTTGAAAACTTGCAAAACACAGGGAATACGCTACACTAAAAGGGAATTAACAAAAACTGTTAGGAGGGACGCGGGCTGAATCTAGAATTCAGAGCTCTGCAAAGCTTTGTGACGAAAAAAACTGGGTCACTCCTATACTCCGGGCACAAGAAATAATACAGTTTTAATAATTCACTTTGCTATCCACAAACTATAACTAATTAACGTGAAACTACCGTGAAACTCAATCATAACTACACGAAAACGGATAACTCACGTATAAAAGTCAAATAATGCTCGGCATGTTATGGAAGATAGAAGCTTTACGCTTTTTCATATAAGTTTAAGGACACCGAACATTAAACCAAGATCAGTGAAAGAAAGACATATTATGACTTACGCCTTTCTTCCACGGATGATGCGGTTTGTTATCCAAACGATTGTCTCGCTCACCAAGTTGGATAACTTTTTCCCAAAGTAAAGATAACCATGAACTTGAATTTTGTTTTGTCCGCCAGTGCTTGTGCTGCTGCCAACATTTCTCCCCAATTAGGAACTCGCTTTGTACACTACGATAGCCGCTGTCAAATATTCAGAGGCTACTCCAAAATTTTAAACAAGAAGTTCGAATCATACCGTCCCTTTCTCTCTCCTATTAGCGCCTAGTGGTATCTCTAATTTGAGAGTTTTAAGGCCTTGCAACAGCGTACAATTATTTAATCCTGTACCTACTTAACAAGTATAAAAAAAAACCGTGGTGCCTAGTGGTTTGACCTGTGGGCTCTCAAACAGAGGGTTGCGGGTACGAATCCTGGGCTCGCACCTCTGGGTTTTTCGAAATTTAAGTGTGAAATTACATTTGAAATTTACCATGAGCTTTTCGGTGAAGGAAAACGTCGTGAGGAAACCGGACCAAACCCAATAAGGCTTAATTACTCTTCCGGGTTGGAAGGTCAGATGGCAGTCGCTTCTGTAAAAACTAGTGCCTACGCCAAATCTTGGGATTAGGTTTTCAAAGCGGACCCCAGGCTCACTGAGCCGTGGCAAATGCCGGGAAAAACGCTAGGAAGATGATGACTACAATACTACTTAACAAGTAATATTGGGCAGTCGAAATAGCCTTCTCACTTAAACGATGCATCATAATCATCATCAGCTAAAAGACGTTCACAGTTGAACAAAGGGTTCCTACTTAGAAAGCCACAACGAACAACTTGCCAACTACATCCACCGGTTCCTCGCAACTCTCGCGGTGTGGGTCCATCTAATGGGAGGCTTGCCCACGCTGAGTTTTTAGTTCTTGCTAGTAAAAAATAGTGTATAATAATAACTTAACCCCTTTTTTTTAATCGCCTCCTGTCAGTGGGACCACACAGCAACTAGTATCCGCAATTGGATCGCTGTTATAACGCCTGTAGCAGCTGGTCCTGCCGCCATTTGCATCGATATAGGGTTCTCGCCTTCACCACTAAACCAACGGGAGACGTCAATGGCTCTCTGCCAAAAAAAAGGGAATAGTACATTACTGCAGAGGCCGGGAAAGAAAGGTTTGCTGGCTGAGTAACGTATCTAGACGGCCGAGCTTTGCGAGGCCAGATAGGAGTACGAAGCCTGCAAGTTCTTTTACGCCGAGGATTGTATAGTGCTTTTCTCAAACATGCAATGAAATAAATAAAAAAACTCCAACAAAACCCTTAGAATGTTGCCGCTAGCGCGTGCATTAGGCGGCGGACGAGCAGCAGCAGCTGCATGTCCACCACGTGCGTGTCCTCCAGCAGCGCGCCCCGCGCCCGCGCAGCGCACGACGACTACCACAAAACAAAACACGATCGCTTTGCAGGCCAAGGCCTGCCATTTTGTATGAAAATCCATTACATGCCACTTGTCCAACCGCGCCCGCAACGTGATACGTCCCGGCCTATTATTTGGAACGTAAGGTTAACATTTCATTGCATCTTTGAGAAAAATATTTTTACGTACACACATACATACATAAATCACGTCTTAATCTCTTAAGGGGTAAGGGCCTAAGGCAACTAGACCTAAAGGCCACGTTCAGCATAATTGTGGTTATACAGGTGTAATTGGGGATCAAAATAGTGATGGGTTGCTAGCCGCATCGCCTATAACAATGATTCCTAAGTTTATCGCACATTCCCTCGATGGGCTTTTACCTGTACGGGAAGGGAAGCAGCTTTGTCTGTGGTGTGGTTGTCTATGCTTATTCTGTTTTTTCTATTTTAAAAGGCAAAGGGGCTTGTGCCTAGGCAACCACATCAAATTATATGTATTAATGTTTTAATGTTTATTCCTTATTTGTTTATATTGTATTATGTTTGTTTTTGTTTTTACTGTCGTAATGTTTGTATACTATTCTTTATTTTAATTGTACTTGTTACCCGATGGCCCCAACGGAAGACCAGCGTTGGCCGTAAGGCCAGCAAATGCTGAGTTTTAGTCAATTTTTATGTAGCTTTTAATATGTTTTTGTTTTAATTACTGTGATTGTCATCAATAAACTTTTTCTTTCTTTCTTTACCTTTGCCCCCAGACCAGCATGAAAGTAGTTTATATTTCCATCCATCCATGGCAGCCCTTAGTTCGTCCGTCTTCGGACATTAGCCTCCTCTCAATTACATGACAGCCATAGGCATCCATCCTCCACCCGCCTGTCGGCAGATATCGTCCTTCCACCTCGTTGATGGTCTTCTCTACTACGAGTGTTTTGACGAGTTATTATTATGTATACCTATGTAACTAAATTAGAAAAACAGTATCTGTGCTGGTGTCTATTTATGAGTATACGAGATACCTATTCGTAACCTTCAAAGCATTAAATCTCCATAACCAGCGGTCATAATCAATTGAAATGAATCTGCCTTAAGACACAAATTGAACTCAAGGTTGCTGTTCCTTCAACGAATCTGGCACCTCGACTATAAAATACTTACTTTAAGACTTTATTTAAGAATAAGATCATAAACGTTTTTTACTTATCAGTACTTAGCTGCTGCCCGCGACTTCGTCTGCGTAGAATTTTACATTATTCCTCTTGAATCACTCTATCCATTAAAAAAAAACTTAATGAAAATCCGTTGCAAAGTTTTAAAGATGTAAGCATATTTTTATTTTTTTTTACATACATAGGGGAGAGTGGGGCAAGATGGGGTTGGGGGCAAGACGGGGCAACCGATCTTGAGTGCGAACGAATTAGCCAATCAGGATCGTTCTAGCACCTGACGTAAGCATACATAGGGACTAACAACGGAAAGCGACTTTATTTTATACATTGTGACGATAGTGACAATGCACCGTAGAATTAAGCAGCTAAATGCAAACAGACACAATATTTATCATCTTTGTTTTTGTAAGACGACAGAATAGTCATATCTGTGAAGAAGTAGGAGTGCAGGAATTGACGACATTTAGTAGTTTCTACTAATAAAGGTCCCGTTTTTGTACTGACTTACAAAAATCTAAACTTAATACAGTGAATTTGACGCCTCCGTTCGGTTTAATGCTATAAGGGCTAGCCGTGCCACCTATTGCGGATGTAGTGAAGATAGTGAGACGTATAATAAGCTATGATGCTATATTATCATGTAAATGGTTTAAATTCGGGGTTTGATTAACTCGCTCAAGGGAAATCGATCGTGATCGAATTGATGGCACTATTTGTTGACCGAATGGTAGTAGCAGAGCCCTACTCTTAAGCATAACGTAGGCAGTGTGAGGTTAGTTTATATTGGAAACTTACATAGACAAACAGACATTGGAAAAAAAAATGATTCTACGGACAGTGGAATTCTTAATGCAATTCAATTACGATTCAGTGTAAGTTCGCTCGCTGTCAGATCCATACTAACAATGACAGCTAAAACCTGAACTGAGTCGAAAATCAATCGCATTAAGACGTCATGGTAACCCTCAGGTCAAGGGTAGCCTGAACCGACGTGCATGTTTGAAGAGATTGATGAATGTCGAATGCGTCCCACACTAGGCTTATTGTCTAACTCGCTCGCAATCGCTATCGTGTTCATTTTGACAGTTCTTGTATGAATGTGAGAGCTAGCTGATTCCGATGCCAATTGTCAGCGCATACATGAACTGTCAAAATGAACACGATGGCAATTGCGAGCGAGTTAGACAATAAGCCTGCAGCACGGCTAGCACGAGAGCGCGCGACAGCTGTGTCGCGAGCGGGAAGACTATCCGTCTTTTTTACTGTTCAAGGAAGAGGTCGAAAAAAGCCGTGGTAGCCTAGTGGTTTGACCTGTGGCCTCTCAAGTAGAGGGTAGTGGGTCCAAATCCCGGGCTCGCACCTCTGAGTTTTTCGGAATTTATGTGCAATATCTCATTTACCATGAGCTTTTCGGTTAAGGAAACACACAACTGCGAAGCAATTCAATGGTGTGTGAAGTTCCCAATCCGCACTGGGCCCGCGTGGGAACTATAGCCCAAACCCTCTCATTCTGAGAGGCCTGTGCCCAGCAGTGGGACGTATATAGGCTGGAGAGAGTCTAACTCACGCGTGGCACAGCTCTCGCACGCTCTTGTGCTCGCCGCGCCCTATCAAGCTTCCACGTTGTTAAAGATTGTTCTCTTCTTCTACTTCTTTCCTAGCTCTTTACAACCAATGAATTGGTGTAGGCCTCCTTCAATTTCCTCCATTTCTCTCTGTTCTGGGCAGTGAGGGTCCAGTTTCCGCCCGCCACTTTCCGGATGTCATCCTTCCACCGCATTTGTGGCCTTCCGCGTGGTCTCTTCTGGTCCCATGGCCTCCAATCCAGTCGTTTGCACCAAGAGCCATGCTTTATGGCAATGTGGCCGACCCTTTCCAAAGATTGTTACGTTGGTACAAAGACCCCTGTGTTCACATTTGGCGCAGTTGTAAGCGTGTCGATGCGCAATGAAATGCAATGTGGAACAGTGCGGGTGCGATACGGCCGAATTTCGGGCTGGCATCGCTCGCATGTGGGCTGATGTGATACCGATATTGTGGTGCTGTGTTTACCACTGTTTCAGTTTATGGATTTAGATGATCTTTGTTTTTCCTTCTTTTACTTCAAGTCATTTAGATGATTTATGCTTTCTCAGTCTTCTTTTCTTCTTTCTTCTGGCTTTATCTCACTTCACTTGGGGTCTACAACAGTATATTCTACGTCGTCATTAAGTACATGTCCACAGCTTTTCCAATGACAAAAAAACGATAGGTAATTGAGAAATCTAATCTAACTAATATTATAAATGTGAAAGTATGGATGGATGGATGGATGGATGGATAGATGGATGGATGGATGGATATTTGTTTGTTTGTTACTCAATCACGCCAGAACGGCCCAACGGATCTGGATGAAAGTCGGCACATAGGTAGAGAAAAGTCTGGAATAGCACATAGGCTACTTTTTATCCCGGAAAATTGCGTAGTTCCCGCGGGAGAGCGATAAATGAATTCTTTGCAGACGAAGTCGCTGGCAATAGCTAGTATTATCCATATACGAAAGTGTGTATATTTGTCAGTTACCTCTTCACGCTTCAACAGCTTGATCGATTGATTATTCTATACTCAGCAGCATTCAATAACATTTTTTTACATCCCATTCTATTCCATTCTATTCCATGCCATTGGCCATAAATTCCATTCTACCCCATCTCATTTCATTGCGTTCCATTCCATTCCATCCCATTATGAGCGACAACTGACAAGGGACTCGCGTCATCGCTACACGAGCACCAGATTCCTCCACAGCAGTTGCAAGCTGGTTATCTCCAGGTCAAGCGATGAATTCCTGCCGCAGGTTGAAGATACTTTCTAAAACATTGTTACATCCCATTCTCTTCCGTTCCATTCCATTGGCCATAGATTCCATTCTATGTAATTGCGTTCTATTCCATTACATTCCCATTCCATTAAATTCCATTATGCGCGGCAAGTACTAGTATTGGAATCCTTCACAGTACAGTTACAGGCTGGTTCTGGTTATCTCTAGGTCAAGCGATGAATTCCTGCCGCAGGTTGAAGAGACTTTCTACAAAATTATGTTACATCACATTCTCTTCCATTCCATTTCATTGGCCATAAATTCCATTCTATTTAATTGCGTTCCATTCCATTACATTCTCATTCCATTCAATTCCATTATGCTCGGCACGCCTGCCGAGGATTCCAATACTCGTTTAGTGCTGGTGCGAATCACTACTCGCGCCAGCACTAAACGAGTGTTGGAATCCTCCGCAGTACAGTTGCAGGCTGGTTCTGGTTATCTCCAGGTCAAGCGATGAATTCCCGGCGCAGCCATGCGGAATTGTTTGTGACGTAACAGGGAACTTATGCGGAAATTGTATACGTACGCCGTATTATTTCCACACTAGTTCACCTTCAAATTTTTTGCACACTGTTTTAGATGTCACTGTTTACTGAAATTGTAGCGGATTCGGAATAAAAAGGCTGTATTATTTAGATGTCAAAAGGGTTACACTTTAACATACAGACAGATACACATAGACCACGCCTAGGCGTGATCCCCTTACGGGGTAAATAAAGCCTAAGATAACAAGACCTAAAGGCCACGTTTGGCATGATTGTGGATGTAAAGGTGGAAAGCGGAACCAAAACAGTGGCAAGGTGCTAGGTGCTAGCCACATCGCCTATAACATGATTCTTAAGATTTTCACTCATTCCCTCTTGCTCTCATTTAACCTCTTGCGCGGGAAGAGAAGCAACTGGGACATTCTATGTTTTTTCTTTGCTCCCAGACCAGCACGGACGGTACCTATTTATCTAGATATCTATATTTATCCGTTGTTTTGTACCCATAGTACAAGCGTTGCGGCTGGCCGACCAAAATCACAACACTTAAGTCCAGAGATGTGAAATTCTGCTCGAATTTCATGTTCTTCAGCCACGGTTATTGACTAATGGTGAAATAATTTTTCAGTAGTTTCAAAGCCATTTCAAATAAACAATCAAATCTTTCCTCTTTAATATAAGCGTAGAAAACTACGATGACATTTTGGGATATTTCATGATATTTTGTGAGAACCCTATTAACTAAAATTCCTTAATTTCGACGGCCAAATCCGACAGTTTACGCACCTGTAGCTATGGGTCTTCTTCTTAAATTTAAGAACTAGGCTCTTGTCGGTGAAGTAATGCCCATGTGGTTCTGTCCATAGCCTTTTCTTTGATATCCTGACACGACACGACATCTATTTTCTCTTTCACCTGATCCAATGTTCTTATTTATTTAAAATTATTCGGGACAACCGTGTAAAAATTGCTATCAATTACCTCGACGTTTCAATCATCAACCATCAATCATCGATCAATCAATCATCAGTCGTGATGGAGACCCGAAATACTTTAAATAAATATGAGTGAAAATTGCGGAAATTTAAAACATTATATTCCAATGTTCTTTTGGCTTTCGTCTCCTCCACTTCCCTTCAACCTTTCCTTCTATAGTGGGTAAATGGTAGTAATTTATGTCATAACGATGTTAGCTCGCTGTTATAGACACCCCACCTCATCGATGTTGAGGGTACCTCACAAGCTGATTGGGTAATTCCAACATAGCTTGTCAATGAGAGAAACATACCCGACTAAGTCGAGGGTTTCGGCGGAGAAGATACCTAGTAGGAATCTAAATAGAAGTTAAGTACCTTATATCTAAATAAGATTAATATTATTTTAAAATGACTTATTTTAGTTATTACAGATACAAAATGTCATTTAATTAAACAATAGAAAGAATAAAATAAAATAAAATAATAAAATGTCAAAATTACACATTAAATTACAAAAACAATGTAATACCTAGTCCCTAAACTACATAACCTACGAACTAAACAACCCACCCCGCATCAAACCAGGCGCAAATTATTTTAAATGTATCATAAGTTAAGTAGAATTTAAGTACCTACCTATTGTTGTAAATTTACCCAGAAAAAATTACCTTCTGCCAAGTTTCTTGCGGCGCATTCTTCTTGGCAATGATGGTCTTTTCGAATGCGCTGGTATCTTCAAAAAAATACATGTAAGTAAAAGAGATCTTGGCGGCCTATTTGAAAAAAAACTTTTGATTTTATTTTATTTTTTAAATACGAAAGTTTGTGAGTATCTTGGTCAGCATGTTTGTGTCCTTTTCACGTTTAAACGACTGGACGGATTATTACGAAATTCGGGACACAATTTGACAAGCGTGCGTACCGCCATCTTATCGCTAATCCTGCCGCCAAGCAGCAATGCTTGCGCTGCTGTTACAAGATTGAGACGACCGGTGTAATTATTAGCACGTAGGGTGTTTATTGGGCAGTGGTGATCTCCATGCCAGTCTGGAAGTAAAAAAAAATCATTCCAGCGCAGATGGTAAAAGCCCATCGAGAGAATGGGCGAAAATCTTAGGACTCATGTTATAGGCGATGCGGCTAGCAACCCATCACTATTTTGATCCCTCCTTTCCACCTATATGCCCAGAATCATGCTAAGCGTGGCCTTAACGTCTTGTTAGGCTCTGTCTACCCCGTGAGGGATAAAGGCGTGATTTATGTTTGTATGTAAGTTTGTATGTAATGGTGACTTACCATCAGCTCACCCAATTGCTCCTTTGCTTTGCCAGGGGCCTTACCGTGACGTTTTAATGCGATTCAGTTTAGGTTCGCTCGCTGTCAGATTCATACTAAAAGTGACAGCTAAAACTTGAACTGAGTCGGAATTAGGACGTCATGGTAACGCCCCTGTTATGTAAAAAAACTAATAGAGTCATTGGGTAATTTCATCCTGAAAAAAATCACAATTTTTGTTAACAGAAGTTGATGGAAATAACTGCTTTATGAAACCAACTCACGAAACCTTATCCGTAACAAAACTTTCAATCATTTCATTAACAACTTCCCGTTCCATTTAAACCCAAACAATAGCAAATCATGCTTCAGTTGTCCAAGTTTATGCAAAGCAAGTAAAGCTCCACTAATGATGTCCCATTCATTGTTAGGCGGAGAAAGTGCACTGGCCCGCAAGCTTAGAGCTGCAGGATAAAGCTGGCTATAGAATAGCAAACCTGAGGTTGCGGCGTGTACCTCTACAGTTAACGAAAATTTAAGGTTGTATTTTAAGTTCTTGAACGTGCATCTTGATACTTTGCTATTGTTGTCGTTCTTGGTAAAGGAGTAGTAAAGTAAATGTATTTTGTTAATTTATATGGACTATATGGACTTGGATTTGTAATTTGCCATGAGCTTTTCGGTGAAGGAAAACATCGTGAGGAAACCTGCACACATCTGCGAAGAAATTCAATGGTGTGTGTTAAGTTCCCGATCCGCACTGGGCGCGCGTGGGAACTATAGCCCAAACCCTCCAATACACGGAGGAGGCCTATGCCATGGAGCACGCCGAATTTCGCGACAATTTAATAATAAAAAAAAAACGACAATAACAACAACAACAACATGTACTTACTGAAATTGTAGCGAATTCGGAATAAAATGGCTTATAAATAAATAAATGGACTTCTGCAAATTAATGTTAGATTTAATCCATAAACTATTTTGTTTTAGACATAAGTTTTTTTGCTGACTGAAGATATGACTTGTTGCAAGTTAAGTTTAAGCTTTTGAGACAAACGTGAGGCTTGCTTTTACTATTTAATACGAGACACAGATCCAACATAACTAATCAGCAAAAGGTCAATTTTTGAATCACATAATAATGGTATCGCCTTTAGATTTGTCCAGTAGCTAAACCCAACCGGTATCTGCATCCCGCTCTAACGTAATACCACATCCCATTTGGCTAAGAGCCGCCAAAGCTTTATCTTTTGTCTCTATCTCAGGTGACGTAAAAATGGAACAATCGCAGTCAAATGGGGCGTTAATTGCAGCTGGACTGCAGCCAGACCGCATCGAGGACTGTTAAATACATACCTATATTTGAACTGTTTTAATAGATAGCTATGTCATGAAAAGCCGTGGTAGCCTAGTGGTTTGACCTGTGGCCTCTCAAGCAGAGGGTCGTGGGTTTGAATCCCGGGCTCGCACCTCTGAGTTTTTCGGAATTTATGTGCGAAATTACATTTGAAATTTGCAATGCGCTTATCGGCGAAGGAAAACATTGTGAGGAAACCTTGTACACATCTGCGAAGGAATTTAATGGTGTTTGCGAAGTTCCCAATCCGCACTGGGCGCGCGTGGGAACTATAGCCAAAACCCTTCAATTCTACTAGAGGAGGCTTATGCCTACAGTCACACCGAATTACGCAATTTAATAAAAAAAGAAAAAAAACAAAACAAAACAAAACAAAAAGTGAAGACATGTAGCGAAAAAAAATTGTAGTTAATTCCGAATAAAAGGCTATATAAAAAAATATATATTTCATGAATCAGCTATTTTGTATATGGACTGGGATACTTACTTATTGTCTGGGCATATTGACCCAAATCTTCTGGGCCTCCGTCACCAGACTCCTCCACGACTTGCAATCCTAGGCCAGCTCTCGCCAGCCATCGGCCCCGAGATCCGAGAGATCCCTTTAGACCAAGTCGCCCCAACGATACCTAGGACTGCCAGCCGGTCTACGCCCGCTCGGCCGGCCCATGTTTGCTTTTTTCACGGCTCAATCCTCACCCAACCTCTCCACATGTCCAAGCCGGAGTCTCGACGCTTTGGTCTCCCTGATATTGGGCTCGGACACTAGCTCCTATAATTTCTCGATTCGTTCTGACCCTCTAACTCCTGTCATTTCTCAGAGTTGGTCGTTCATCGTCCATCGTACTCATCGTAATCATCTGGTGACCCACTTGCTAATTTGCCTTCTTTGTCACTTGAAATAAAAGAACAAAAAAATGAAAACTAAAAACTAATGTGTTTTGGTAAGTAGCTCGCTAGGCAGACTTAAATTTGTATTTAAAAAAAACCGGTTGTCGGTTTACGGATAATAATTTTACGTGATAACGATAAATGGTCGCTTCTGGGGGTAGGCTAAGTTACGCCATCTATCGGCGCTAGGTTAAATCGGTTAGTATTTATCAAATCAATCTATCGACCCTCAAAGTGCGGTACGCAAAGTGGTTGCGACAACAAGCAACAGATGTCGCTATTTGCGACACACACTGACGTCAGTAACGTTAAATAGTATGAGTCATGCTTCTTCGTCAGTACGGCCGGCATTCATCGATTTATAAAATATCTGGTTTATTATTATCAATCAATTACAATACTATTGAAAACATAACCCTACTTCTGACGCAGTCGAGTGAAAAACACTTTTTATAAAATTGTCGATCGGCAGAAACACAGTTGGCAAAATGTTCCCCGCGGACTGTAATGAACGTTCCGCTAGTTACGCGCGGGGACCGTTTATTTATATTGCATACCTTTGTTTGGAGGCGGAACAAAATCGTTCTGTAATGTTGCATGTTGTCTCGATAACATAATTTTGATTTTAAAGGAGTATGGCCGAAAAAAGTCTAAAGTTTTTTTTTCGTGACAGTTGTAATATATGTTGCATCTAAATAACCCGATTTTACTACATTTGCTTTTATTAGATATTTTAACAGGTAAATAAATATTAAAAATAAATCTAACTGCTACCCGTGGCTTCGCCCCCGTTCTAGTCTTTTTCTTTTTTGTTCATCATTTTATTTCTTACCTTCTTTCTTATCAAAAAATAAATTTAATAGATGCAAAAAATAAAAACTTAGAAATGAAAACAATAATCATATAGCGCTATGTAACAAAATGTAAACTTAGAAATGAAAACAAAAATCATTTAGCGCTATATAACAAAACCACTCCTCATCAATTTTTGAAGCTAATACTTTTACCAACCTTTAAAAAAGAGTTCATTATTGAGAAATAATGTATTTACATAATTTATTTCCTAAAGTAGATAGGAAATTGATGATGATGATCTCACTCCTTAGCAATCCAGCAATCCCAGCTTAGCCAGGGACAAAGAGCTTAAACTAAGAACTTCCACGCGTCGCGGGTTCAAGCTTTAGTGGGACACTCACACACATACACACATAGGATAGGAAATTCCTAGTACAAAACTAATACTAGACTAAATATAGCAAACTACAGATATTGCGAAAGTTTCATCTCAGACTTAAATCTTTCCCTTGCGGGTGGTGTGGCATTTTAATACATAACCTACAAAATTTATTCAAAACAATACGTACCATATCTCCTCTGCATTAGGTACATTCTCCTAACTAGTTTGGTTTGGTGAGTAACAATTATAAACGTAGAGCGTAGCAATATCGTAGACAGCTACGGCGTAGCGTTAGCAGGTGCTACGGCGTAGCACGTTATAGAGAACAAAATGGTGGTTAGAGTTTTGTAGGAATGCGAACTTTAAAATAAGTTCAACTAACAATAAACCTAATTCTTCGCAAGCACACAAGCAGGAGAGTTTCGTTTACTTACAAGCAAAGCAAAACCACTCCTATGCTATCTCAACTTAAGTTCAAATTTCATAGTTGGGTATACTACGTAATATTTTTAGCTTGTATATTAGCTAGGTGTTGCCTCCAACTACGTTTGCAAATAATAAATTTATCGCTATCCCTCGGTAACTACGCAATTTTTCGGGATAAAAAGTAGCCTTTGTTTTAATCTATGGTACCAGCTATCTCCGTTCCAAATTTGATCCAAATCCGTCCAGTCGTTTCAGCGTGAAGAAGGAACAAACATACACACACACTCACTCAATCACCTCAATCTAGTATCACAAGTTTATTTTATTATTTTATCGTTATACAGTACGTGACAACCTTTCATTATACGAACAGACAAAGTCTAAAAGATTATCAAACAACACACAAAATAAGCTAATAAGCGAATAATTTTTCAAAATAAACGTCCCTTGGAAAAATTCCATTGAAGTGTAGAGTTGAAGACCCGAAATACGCTGAAGCTCGTCTAGTACACAATGGTATTATTTTTCCTTCTAGCGGACAATACGGATCATAAAGTTTTATCGTGATCCTGGGCCAGTGGCACTAGTGATCTTAACCTTTGGTTAAGCATCGTCTTATGAAGTCAGACTATAGGAAGTTTGTGGGTAAGACTTCGTGCAAGATCAACATCTTAAGGAGCATTCTTACCCGTGCATTTATTAACGAGTAATCAATGTAAGCTTGTAACGCTCGGCTTAGCGTCCACACCATAAATACGAAAAACCATTACAAACCCATAGTGATACTCGGAACTTTTACATACGTCGTAAATAATCCCTTTCCCATCGTGAACACACGATTACTTCCGAATGATGCCGACGTGTTCTATATGAGTTTGACTGAAGTAGCATGACAAATACCATACAAATACGAACATTTCCGAGATAATACGATGGGAAAAGTTTTCACATGACATCTGTACTTACCTTTTACCTACAAATTGAAACCTTGATATACGTGCCAGCGCGTAAGTCTAGGATCTGCGCACCCATGGATACCATATTTTATACTTCTGCGCATACAAGGTCATCGCTAGACTTACGTGCCGGCACTTATACTCATTGCTATATCCAGTCTAATTGCTCTTCTAACTAATATTATAAATGCGAAAGTATGGATGGATGGATGGGATGGATGTTTGTTTGTTACTCAATCACGCCAGAATGGCCCAACAGATCTGGATGAAATTCGGCACATAGATAGAGAAAAGTCTGGAATAGCACATAGACTACTTTTTATCCCGAAAAATTGTGTAGTTCCCGCGGGATAGTGATAAAAGAATTCTTTGCAGACAAAGTCGCTGGCAACAGCCACAATACATATTACAATATCCCAAAAACTTCAAATATTTCCCATTTTCTAAAGCACCCCAAATTAAATTAACACACCCTTGAATCTTCCGTTCTACTTCGGAAACCCTTGGTTAAGTTTAACTAGTGATCCACTTAACCAGCGACTGAACCACTGGCCCTTGAGGGTCCTATTACCGATGTTCCGGATCTCGGCTTAGTCGAGAACGCACTTAAGTTTTTATTCCGCCCCCACCCCAGCGCGAGCTTTAAGCTGCTACGTGGTGAAACTTTATTTCAAGCCTAAGGTTTATCTTTTGATAAATTACTAGAGTTTTTTTCGTAAAAAAGACAATTATTATACAACTAGCTTCTACCCGCGACTTCGTCCGCGTAGAATTAGCAATTGATACGCTATCCCGCGGGAACTATACAATTTTTTTGGATAAAAAGTAGCCTATGTTTTAATCTGGGGTACCAGCTGTCTTCGTACCAAATTTTATCCAAATCCGTCCAGTCGTTTTAGCGTGAAGAAGGAACAAACATACACACTCAATCACTCACTCACATCGTCACATCGTCACAAACTTTCGCATTTATAATATTTAGTAGGGTAGGATAAAATACTATAAAATGATTGAACTGCACATAATAACATACATAAATAAATAAATCGCGACTTTATCTCTTATGGGGTAGATAGAGAATAAAGATACTTAACAAGACCTAAAGGCCACATTTAGCATGATTGTGGGCGTATAGGCGGAAAGGAGAATCAAAATAGTGATGGATTGCTGGCCGTATCGCTTGCAACATTAATTTCTTCCTATTCCTAAGATTTTCACCCATTCCCTCGACGGGCTTTTACCATCTGCGTAGGAAGAGAAGCAACTGGTATATGGTATGGTATTGTCAAAAAAATAACGTTGCTCTTCACGTCCAAAACGCATGTAAATAGCATAGCAAGTAAAGCCTTTTAATAAATAAATTAATTAGGTACCTATTAAGAAATATCAAATGAATCAAGAAATTTTACTTCTTGATTTTTAATTTCTCTCGTCCCTGGTGAGCAGTACATGTTCCACGGGAGTTTGTAATTGTGTCGTACAGACACATCATTCAAACAGATGACGCTTAGCGACAAATATTCGCATAGTAACAAGGTCACGTGACAGTTGGTAACAGATAAAAAAATTCGGAGGCTTATTCACCTGCTATGGGTGGTGTAGGGGTATAGCACGCATCACGGAATGACGAGGACCCGGGCTCGATTCCCGGCCATAGCTTTACTTTTCGGATTTTTCTGTGTTCTAATTTTCAGTGTCGTTTAGAAATTAGGTACATGGTTACAAAAACAAACAAAATGGCGACCTAATGAAAAAAAATGCGTCTCGTTAAAAAGTTCGCGGGAACGAACGAGATGTTTTATTACCAAAGGTCATTAGCGGTAGTGAGTGGTTCGTTTGGCAACCAGCGCACGGGGATGGAAAGGGAGGGAGATGAAAAACCGGCCAAGTGCGAGTCGGACGCGCAGGCCTCCATACTTTAGCAAGTGAATAAAGTCCAGTGTTATCAAAGCCGGGCTTTACCATGACGTCCTAATTCCGACTCAGTTCAAGTTTTAGCTGTCACTTTTAGTATGAATTAGACAGCGAGCGAACCTAAACTGAATCGCATTAAGACGTCATGGTATGGCTGCTCCTAAGCAAAATGTGGGGTAAACGTAATAATGGTAAGTGATGCGGCTATATTTTGATTCCCCTTTCCACTTTTACGTCCATAACCGTGCTAAACGTGGCAGTTTGGTCTTGTTCCTTTAGGCCCTATCTAACCCGTAAGGGATAAAGACGTGATTTATGTATGTTGTATGTATGTATGCAAACCGTAAAAATAAATACAAAAATCGAGAAGTTGCGAAATGATTTTACATGACATTTCGCTGAATCCCATGCGGTTCTCAACTTTAACAACATTTTAATAAGGTTCTTATTTATAAAACAATTTAATCTGACAGCTGCGCATTGTATACACGTCAAAAGTCAAAAGTTTATTTTGCAAATAGGCCGCCATGGGCTCTTTTACATGTCTTTTTTTGAATCTACCAGCGCATTCGGAAAGACCATCATTGCCAAAAAGAATGCGCCGCAAGAAATTTGGAAGAAAGTCATTTTTTCAAAATAAAATAGATTTACAATAGTACCTACTTAAATTCTACTTAACTTACATATTATACAATTTATACATTTTATAAAAGGGATGTAAAAGGTCCCTAAGTTAAGTCCGTACCTTAAATTACATTGGTCTATAGTAGAGATCTATAAAGTCTCTATTGGTCAAAGCGAAACAAACCGACTTTAATAACATGTCTCTACAGTTGAAAACCGGATAAAATTTAACGAAATGTCATGAAAAATCATTTCGGACTACACCTGTACCTATGTACTTATTTATAAAGTATTTTAATTTTACCTTCACGGAAATTATTGTTTCCTCCTCTGATTTCTCTGTCCCGGGACAAACAACGTCAGAACACGCCGGCTGGGTAACTGATGACGTCGTTACCGGGATGCTATTTTAAAATCGTCCCCGGATTAACTGCCGGGATTAGATTTACGACCCGTTTTAGATAGACCCCGGCGATTCTTTAAGTTGACTAGTTTTCATTAATCATGCGACTTTAAAAGAGAAGCCTATTATATTTTCATGTGAATTTGAAAAGAAGAGACTGGATACTCTAATATTTATGTACAGTCGACCAAGATAGTGCTTTACCATTTTTGAAGTCAATTTTTGGGATTGCTAAAAAATGATAATTTCGCGTGAGACGTAAGACGGAGGGAGTTTAAGTACCAAGATACCAGATCCTCTAAGAGCTTATTTTGAAATACGAATGAATAGCGTTCGATTTTTGAAGTGTTTTTTTTTGAGTCGTGGAGCAAAAGTACTAGGGCATCAGCACATTGTTAGAGGTCTGTCAATATAGATAATACGTACGCTTTTTTTTGTAAGCGGCCAGTACGGTACGCGTATTGAGCATCATGGTGGTTACAACATTAAAATCTTATCTAAGCTGCTGCTTTCACTTCTGCCGGCACTCCCGGAGTGGTACCCGTCGCTTTTTTCCGACAGTTCCTACATCAGAAAACAAATAATTAGGCTTAATGTCACATTGACTTCTTCTTCTTCTTTTAATAATATGGCCCCATCGATCGATGCGATGATTTCGCCAATGTCAAAGTAAAAAATACACTTATTCAAAAATCTTGTGACATAAAAATGTCGGCAACGTTGTACGGTAGAACACGGTCAAACGACCCCCTCCCACCCTGTCGGGCTCTTAGCCAACGGACAATGATATCCCACGGAGACCGCCAGGAAATCATTAACCGAAGCCCAGGGTGCACCGGACCAAGCACTGCTCTTCCCCTCGGACGGATGCAAAAAAGAACCGCAGCTCTTGACCACACGCGAAGGTAACCCGACTCGCACCCCCGTCACATTGACTTGTGAACGAAAAAATAGTCTGTGACATTAGCCGTACAAATAAACCGTGGCTTATATCTTAGGGGGGTTAAGGACTTTCTTGGTCGACTATAAAAGGTCACGCTTAGCAGGATTGTGAGCGTATCACCTATAACATGATCCCTAAGGTTTTTTACCCGTATCCTCGATGGGCTTTTACCATCTGCGCGGGAAGAGAAGCAACTGGTGCATTCTATGTTTTTTCTTTGTGGGACCAGCATTGAAGGAATACACGTCGAAGTAATTAAATATTAACCAATTACATGATTTATAGGTTTGAATGAAATTCGCGGAAACTTAAAACACTACATAAAACAACATCCAGAAATTCAGGACGTTCCAAATTTAACTTTCATTGTCGATAATCGATTATCGCATCCGCCATGTTGTAATCGATTCAGTTGTAACAGCGGCGTTTGAAGGGCTCTTTAATCTCGAGTTTGTAAATTTAACGAAATACCTTGTTTCAATTACAATTTTATTTTACAATTAACACAAACAACCAGACAACCTATGTTAACAAATAAACGATTATGATTATGTTTATGACAGTTACATAAAGCTAATAAATGTCTTGTATAATGACGATTACCAAAAAATCAATACCTACTCCAATAAATAATAAATAAAATAAAATAAATATTAGGGAACAATTCACACAAATTGACCTAGTCCCAAAGTAAGCGCCAGTAAGGCTTGTGTTATGGGCACTAGACAACGATATACATACCTACTTATATCTAGAGAAATACATACTTATATCGATAGAAACAACCATAACTCAGGAACAAATATTCGTGCTCATCACACAAATATTTATGCCCTTACCATGATTCAAACCCAGGACGCTTGCTTCGCAAGCAGGGTCACTACCAACTAGGCCAACCGCGTCGTCAAAATAAGCCAATCTCTGTCCAATATAAGCTAAGCTCTGTACTTAAAAGTGAAAAATACTTTTTAACTACTTATCTGAACTCAAAACCATTTCTGTGTATGTGAATTTTGTGCAAGGTCTTCTTAAAACTGTTATCCAGCAAGCCTGTGTATTTTTTTGGAGTACTTCAACATCCTGGCCCCAGGTTTCTCAAGATCCAAGACCGCGAGTTTCTTAAGAAGATGAAACAGGTCAGTGTGCTTGCATTGTATTTTGCCTGAATCAGACTCGTGTTAGGATTTTAGCTCTCATCGGCGAGATCTTCTCGACCCAAATGTATCAACAGTTATCTTTAAAAACATAACTTTGAAACATTATTTTACCTTGATTTTTCGTGAATAAGTCTGAAACAAAATTCGCAATAATAACCTACATTGAAAAATAAACAGATCCATGTTAAAATCCCCGTGGTAATTTGAAATAGTACACGGAGGAGGCCTATGCCATGAGGCACGCCGAATTTAGCGACAGTTTAATAAATAAATACAAAAATAAACGACAATAACAACAACAACAACAAAAACATGTATTTACTGAAATTGAAGCAAATTCGGAATAAAAAGGCTTATAAATTATAAATAAACTTGAAATAGTATTTCGCATTAAAACAAGCGAAAGCATCTTAAAACCCCCTTGAAAGTTCAAAATAGTACCTTAGATGTAAACAATAGATATTCACATTAAATCCAGGTGGTAATTTGAAAGAGTAACTCAATATTGATAAAAAAGTACGCTAAAATCCAATTGCAATTCGAAACAATAACTCGCATTTAAAAACCTTGCTGTAATTTGAAATAGTTACTTATATTGAAACAGGAACAAAAGTGATAAACCCCGTGGTACCTAATTCGAAATAGTAATTAGAGTTGAAACGAAAACAAACGCATGATAATTCGAAAATAGTGACTAACATTAATACAGAAACAAAGGCATGTTAAGACCGTGGTATTTCTAAAATTGCTTCAAATAGTTCTCAACAAATACCCCAATTGAACTATTTGCCGATAAAGTGACAATGGCCGCCAATGTTGGCCAAACGTTCGGCTTAGCAATCTCGGCAAATGTTTGGCGAATTCAAGCCACGGTATTTGCTCGGCAGAACCGCTATTCGGGGTTGACAACCCGGGCTATGCTGAACTCTACTCATAAGTTTATTTTTGATTTCATCACTACATATTTTTCCGCTGTCTGCCTGTCCCTATGTATGCTTAGTTCTTTAAAAATACGCAACGGATCTTGATGGAGCGAGGATCTTCGCAAGGCGGCTAGCAAGAGCTGGATGAGAGTGGCCGAGGATCGTGCTCAATGGCGTGCCATGGGAGAGGCCTATGTCCAGCAGTGGACGAACATAGGCTGATGATGATGATGATGATGGATCTTGATGCGGTTTTTTTAATAGATAGAGTGATTCGAGAGGAAGGTTTATCATACTCCTACTAATATTATAAATGCGAAAGTTTGTGACGATGGGACGATGTGACGATGTTGTGACGATGTGCGTGAGTGTGTGTTTGTTCCTTCTTCACACTAAAACGACTCAACGGATTTGGATAAAATTTGGAATGAAGATAGATGGTACCTACCTTAGATTGAAACATAGGCTACTTATTATCCCGTAAAATTACACAGTTCCCGAGGGATAGCGACAAACATGTCAACTGCAAATTCTACGCAGACGAAGTCGCGGGCAGAAGCTAGTTATACATATAAAGATATGTCCACAATCATGCTAAACGAGGCCTTTAGGTCTTGATACTTTAGGCTGTCTACCCCGTAAGGGATAAAGACGTGATTTTAGTATGTATGTACCTATATATATAAAGAAGCAGTTACACTTAACTTTGTTTTATTAAAAAGAAAAACTGTTGCCAGCTACTCTGCCTAAGCGGGATTTTTTTATTGTTGTCCCACGGGAACTATGCGATTATCCTGGATAAAAAGTTACATCTGTCTTTCTCCGGGACTGCAACTATCTCTACACCAAATTAAATTATTATTTGGCAAACTTTCATTATCTGCTTAATCGTATTTTTATAGCAAGTTTAAAAACAAAATCGCGTGGTATACATTAAGTTAGGATAGGTAAACTTCTACAACTTTGCCCATTGGGCTCAACATTGCCCAAATTAAGAGAATTAGGTGTTATTGTGTTCAAATGGCAAAGTTGCAACGTTGCAGTTTTAAAACTTCAATATAATTACCAAATAATAAAGATTTAATTTCTAAACAAAACTGAAAATTAGAACACTTAGAAAAATCCGAAAAGTAAAGCTATGGCCGGGAATCGAACCCGGGTCCTCGTCATTCCGTGACGCGTGCTATACCCCTACACCACCCATAGCAGGTAAATAAAGAAGTTTAATAAAGATTTTATCAAATGATGTATATGGTACCTATGTGAAACAATGCATTTACAAATACAAATACAAATACAAATAACTTTATTTCGCTTGAAACATGGTACAGAAGATGGAACACAGATAAAATTAGAGAGCTCACACATTTCACCAGTAACTGAAACTGAACTGAACTGAAACTGTTATTTGAGAAATGATAAATAACCGGTTGCTAGAGTTGGCAAGGACCCGAATACCACGGACGATCCAGTTCACATTGTTTCGAGGGCCCAGATTGGCGTGAGCGGACCCTCGTAGGAACACGGACATTGGAATATTCCACCAAAATCATTATTACCCTTCAGGATTACCTACTTACAGGGTACCTACCTAATAATCTAACTAATATTATAACTAATCTAACTAATATTATAAATGCGAAAGTATGGATGGATGGATGTTTGTTTGTTACTCAATCACGCCAGAACGGCCCAACGGATCTGGATGAAATTCGGCACATAGATAGAGAAAAGTCTGGAATAGCACATAGGCTACTTTTTATCCCGGAAAGTTGCGTAATTTCCGCGGGATAGCGATAAACGAATTTTTGGCAGACGAAGTCGCTGGCAACAGCTAGTATTATAAATGCGAAAGTATGGATGGATGGATGGATAGATGGATGGATAGATGGATGGATGGATGGATGTTTGTTTGTTACTCAATCACGCCAGAATGGCCCAACGGATCTGGATGAAATTCGGCACATAGATAGAGAAAAGTCTGGAATAGCACATAGGCTACTTTTTATCCCGGAAAGTTGCGTAATTTCCGCGGGATAGCGATAAACGAATTTTTGGCAGACGAAGTCGCTGGCAACAGCTAGTATTATAAATGCGAAAGTATGGATGGATGGATGGATAGATGGATGGATAGATGGATGGATGGATGGATGTTAGTTTGTTACTCAATCACGCCAGAACGGCCCAACGGATCTGGATGAAATTTGGCACATAGAGAAAAATCTGGAATAACACATAGGCTCTTTTTTATCCCGGAAAATTGCGTAGTTCCCGCGGGATAGCGATAAACGAGTTCCTTGCAGACGAAGTCGCTGGCAACAGCTAGTATTCCTATAATTATTGGTTTACATCCTTATCTCAATCTGGGGGCACAGCAGTGCCCCCGCCAAGTCAACAGAAATTTTACAAAATACAGTGAGTGACTTTGATTTACGGGGTGACTCTAAAAAGTAGTTATAATGACAAAATCGTTAACTTTTATTTGCGTTTACTGATTCCAATCGATGTCTTCATCGATCGCCTTTGCGTCTACATGCCAAACATTCACCGCATAAATGGAAAATATCGATTTTATAGCAATTTTAAACGATCTACGTAACCCCAAAATTATCAAAGTCACCCCAGTAAACGGTAGGTACCTATTTGTTTAGTTATCTTTAATGGGTAGGTACCGTTAATTCATAGATAGCGTTTTCGTTGGGTCTTTTATTGTATCCGCTGAGCTGAGGAGTGGACATGGAGTAAAGACAAAAAAACAAAAACAAACAAAAACAAAGACAAAGACAAAGAAGACAAAGAAAAACAAAAAAAAGACAAAGAGAGTAATAAGGGCTATTTTATTGAATCAGGCGTTACTTTGCGGAGGTCCATTTCAATGAACACAAAATATTTACCTTGCTACTCCGCTACTTACGTGCAAGATAACCAAGCTTGTGCGAAATATGTACGTTTTGCATGCAAGCCCTCCCACCACTACTACCACACAAAACGCACACAAATCCCACAAACTTAATTAATCCTAACACCACACAAACACTGACGCGCGTTTCGATCCCTCTACGGGATCATTCTCAAAGTTAGAGCACAACCGATGCACATGCGAACCAACGTCGTACTACGTACTACGTACGTCGTTGAGTACGACGTTGGTTCGCATGTGCATCGGTTGTGCTCTAACTTTGAGAATGATCCCGTAGAGGGATCGAAACGCGCGTCAGTGTTTGTGTGGTGTTAGGATTAATTAAGTTTGTGGGATTTGTGTGCGTTTTGTGTGGTAGTAGTGGTGGGAGGGCTTGCATGCAAAACGTACATATTTCGCACAAGCTTGGTTATCTTGCACGTAAGTAGCGGAGTAGCAAGGTAAATATTTTGTGTTCATTGTAATAAGGGCTGTTTAATTTTGCTGCACATTAATGTTTTCCGCGATTGCTTTTCTTTTTTTACTTACATGGTACAAAGCCGTAAAAAAGATCAAAATAAATGACTTATAGTCACCATGCCATGCAATGCAAAGATATCGTCCGATATAAATACGATATGTACCTATAAAACATTCGAAACGATAACTGTCTCCTCTTTGTGACATCGGTAAAAAATACAGGTAGGTATAGGTGAAAAACTTAAATGAATGACCTGTATTTTTTTTTTTTTTTTTTTTTATGTAAATAGGAAGGCAAACGAGCAAGTGGCTCACCTGATGGTAAGCGATCAACACTGCCCATAGACACCCGCAACCCCGGAGGGATTGCAGATGCCTCTTGTGCCCGTAATTTCCCCGGCTGTCTTACTCTCCACACCGGAACACAGCAGTGCAAGCACTGCTGCTTAGCGGCAGGATTAGCGAGTAAGATGGTGGTAGCGATCCGGACGGACCTTGCACAAAGTCCTACCACCCGTAAATGTGTGAGTAACGTGTGCGAATAGACAAATTGACGTTCCAAATTAGAAAAATAACTCAAGTCCCATATCAGTCAAAACCAAGCCTTCCATCCAGCGAGATTGAGGTCAAACGTAAGCCTATTTTATGTAAAAAAAAACAGTTCTGTACACATAATACAATAAGGTCATTGACTTAAGTTTTTCACCTATATGAGGTGCGATCCCAACCCTTAAAGGTTCAAACTCCATCTACACTCATCCTTCAAAACACATGATATTGTATGCAAAGGGATGATTAAGCACGGTCAAACTTCCCCCGTAACTTGATATTTAAGCTTTAAGCTCTATTTATACGGTTAAAAGCATTTTTAGAGTTCCGCAGTGAAAGGCCAATTACCATAGCGTAATTTACAATCCCAAACCAGAAGACGCAGCGTTGGTAGCCCTTCCACTGGAAGAACCGGTATCGCGAGACTTAGACACATGCAAGAATTGTATGCCATTATAGTTACATTGCGAAGTTTGACCACACGGCGGCCACGACGTACGAAATCCGCGTTCTGAAATGAACACAGGCACAACGTCGTCTGTACACGCGTCAATGTGTGCGTAAGATACACAGGGCTGTCTATCGCAAAAACCTACTACTACCAATGACATAAATATACTAAAGATATGGCTTAGATGTGTGCAAATAAATGTACTTAATCGTTATCTATTTATTTAAACTTACTTAAAATGTGTCTGTCTGTGTATTTAAGCATTATTATTTTCAATTACAATAGACGTACGACAACAAACTTAAGCGAATGATTCTGTAGTTATTTCATGTATTAATCGCGATAATTTCGGAAAGCATTAATTTTCTAATGTTTTATAAAATGAAGTAGGTAGGAAAGGTTCCCGAACTTGTGACGTGCGGCCGACATACATCGCGTCGCGAGCCCTACTAGTTGCCAGCAGCTTTCCGGCAGACTGCGCTTGAGGGGTGGGGTAACTCGAATAGGTGCGGGCGAGCGTGGCCATTCGGTACGTTTGGTACTATTATATCCGTGCATGGCGTGAAGAACTTGATAAGTCTAAAATGGCAATTTTACAGGGCGGCGATTTTAAAGTTTGGAATTTTCTCCAAAATCCGTTTTTATCTTGAATTCGTCTCTATAGCTTGATTTATGGATAATTTTGTGCTATCTTTTCACTGGTTTTACGTAATTTGGTAAAATCATTCTATTTTGTGAGATATTAGACTTATCAACTTGTTCCCCAAAGACTTATCTAGTTATTCCCCATACATTAGCACTCAATTCAGTGAAAACGTTGTTTAATTTAATTCCTAAAAATAAGTTTTTAAGTGTAACTGAAATGTTTAAATTGAGTTAAGGGTAACTTTGTGCGGTTTTTCAATTCAATATATTTGTTTCTTTCTAATCATCACATTATTCATACTAATTGACTTATCAACTTGTTCACCGACGACTTATCAACTTATTCACTATAGAGTTAGAGATAAGGGTATCAATAAATTGTAATATCGTTTGTAACCGGTTTCTCTTTGTCACATAATTTTATTTTATTGGTCATTATCATTAATAATTAATATTAATAATATTTTTCCTTTCATAACACTGGAATTCGTGAAATCTTAAAAAAAAACTTATTGTTTCAGAAATAATACGCTTTATGAGTTATGAGTAACGAAAATTTGTGTCAAACTATTCATTCGGAACGGAATTTAAATTATATGAGACAAAATAAAGACCCAAATTGATAAAACATCATACCACAAATTGTGCTACCATAGATTCTGATCTTGACGTTGATAATCGAGATATTAGATAACTAGAAGACGCATGAAAATTAATCAAATTACATTAATTCCACAGCATATTTGTCATATAATTGTTAGGTATTAAATTTTGTATGTTTACAAAAAGATGCGGCGATGAGGGCTGTATGATAAATTAAGGAAAATTAAATAATGGGTAAATGAAAACACCAGCAAACTGACTGCTTCTTTTTACTGTACTTCTTCAACAACAACTGACAATACCAAGAACACAAGAGTTCAAAAGTCATATCAAAAAGTGTATAAAAACATAAACAATACAATTTACTAAAAGAGTCCGCAACAGAGTCTATAATTCGAAATATTATAAACGGGATGTGAACCGCGATTACCTTTATTGAGCTCCCGATTGTCTACCCGTGATCATGATACATGCAACTGTATCGAAATATCGGGAGCTCAATAAAGGTAATCGCGGTTCACATCCCGTTTATAATATTTCGAATGAACTTAACCGTGAATCATTAAAAACTCTTAGAGTCTATAATGTATTTTTTTTGTCCTATAAAATTTAAGTTCCTAATGTAGGTATAGTTATTTTTGTGCGTTTTCCATATCTTTATTAGCGACGACAGGACCTGATCCTGCCGTCGCTAATACAGATATGAAAAACGCATTCAATCTTTTTCATCTAGGGTGACTTATCAAGGTATTCACGCTGTATACGGAATAGCTATCCATTGGGAATAACTTGATATCTAATTATGCCAACTCAATGATTAAATGTGTTTGTCAAGCTAAAACAGTATAAATTGACATAATCAAGTTGCGTACTATTTATGGGTAGTTGAGGATAAGTAAATAAGACGATATAATTCATTTGTTAACACATTAGTATGGTAATCGTCACTTAGATATCTAGTTTTGTCACTTTACGTACACTATTTCGGTTTTCGAGTGTAAGTTGATATAAGGCCATAGATTTTTTTTGTGAATAGCTATCCATTGGGAATAACTTGATATCTAATTATGTCAACTCAATGACTTACTGTGTTCGTCAAGCTAAAAAAGTATAAATTGATATATCAAGTTGGGTACTATTTATGGGTAGTTGAGTAGTAAATAAGACGATATATTCATTTGTTAACGCAATAGTATGATAATCGTCACTTAGAAATCTAGTTTTGTCACTTTACGTACTCTATTTCGATTTTGAGTGTAAGTTGATATAAGGACGTAAGATTTTTTTTTGTGTCTTATCCTGGTCTCATCGCGTTTATATCTCGATTTGTTTCATAATAAACGGTAAATTTTGAGATACACTCACTGAGTTTCACTTTTGCGAAGACACAACACAACGCTGATGATCAAATTTTCATGTCTGGTTTTTTTATTGTTTTTTTTTTCTAAAAAAATTGTGTGTACATGCTCTTATATTTGTGTGTCTTGCAAAATGAATAAATGTCTTCTTTCTTTCTTTCTTTCTTCTTTCTAGATATTCATATTTGTCACAGCCCATATCTCTGAAAGTTTCATAGATATCGAGTTGTAAATTTTTTTCCTACAAAACCAATGCCGTAGAAAGCCATTGCGACGATAAAAAAAAAATCATGTAAGTCGAGTTATCAAGTTCTTCACGCCATGCACGGATATATTTTGTGGTTTGACAGATCGGTTGAATCCGGTTTACCCCGGCAACCCGCAATGTAATGTAACTTGCATTTGTCTAAAAGGGCTTTTACGGACAACCGATGCAGTTGACAGATTGTCGTTCATTGTGATTAAGGGGAAGGCTATGGCTAGCATGAGAGCGCACAAGAGCTGTGTCGCGAGATAGACTATCCGGCTTTTTCTTACCGTTCCTTCTAGAAAGAGACGGTTATTCTAACTCGCGTGCTAGTCGTGCAGTTGGACTAGTTTTTGCGCACGCAGACTGCTTACAATCGGCAGCGTTGTACCCCACCCTGAAGGTACACAGCAGGTGAAATGTTTAGAATTTAAGGTGGTAGGCAAGAGAGATAAATTAAAAAAGTAGGTTATCTCAATCCACTTTATTCTCGGCAGACCGAACAAATTGTCATACAATTAACACTTTTTAACACTTATTTTAATGGTAAAGCTTAATTAGGCAATCCTGTACCTATTTAAACGTAAAGGTAAAGGTAAAAGGTAAAGGTGGGTAATTAGACAATTAGCTTATGTTACCTGGAAATTCTTCTACGGACTAACAAAAATAGGGTTTGGTTAAGCGTGGTTTGGCTGATCAACGTTTGTATAGATATTACAGTATTGGAAATCTTAGCTGCAGCCCGGAAGGGCGAATCCGCTGGCAGCGGCTGCCGGGTGCTCGGCTCGGGTAGATCGGCCGAAGCAGCCGATACGAAACGACGGTGAGCCGTAATCAAACAGCCGTGACTAAACAGCCGTGACGAAACAGCCGTGATGTAACAGCCGTGACTAAACACCTCCTGGAATACACCGGGGTATTGGGTTGTAGCAAGCGGTTATGCAGGCGAGCGTAGTGATTCTAAATTCCACTTCCATTTGCAAAAGCAAAGGTGGGTAGGCTTAGAAGGTTGAAAAAGTGGTAAGTGGAATGGCTCTAGATGGTCCAGCAGCGTGCTACATACAAGGGACTTCATCCCGGGTATCTTTTAAAAGTGTCCCGCTCGGGACGGAGTAAGAAATTTAGTAAAAATTGAAATTAAATTATTATTGAAAGAGTAAAAGTAAATAGGCAGGTAGGTTACAATTATGGTTACCCAGCAGTAACAGAGCGCAAGAATAGAAATATGCACAGTCATGGCGCAGATTAATTATTAATTTATTTTTGTAAAAGAATAGAAAAAAACATCCAATTCTCTCAGAATTGGCTAGGCTAAGCTCGTAGCAATAAACAGGTTGAAGAAATCAGTGCCAGGAAAAGGTCTGGGCCCGAAATTGCCCACCAGACATTTTGTCAGTCTACCCCCGACGTAGCAAAGATAATTATGCAAAGCGAACCTACTTGTCAGAGGCGGAATCCGGGTATCTGCAGGGCGTGGACGCTGTAACCGCTTCCGCGACACAGCTCTGCTCGACGAGGTGGCAGGCGGAAGAGATTCGCAGCTGAAATATGGTAAACACGATTAATCGGATGTTCCAACCAGATCCCTAACCTCCAATGCGTAATTAGCTGTACTTACACGTAGGGTATTAGTCTTGCCACGCAACAGGCAGGAACGGAGCAAATAATGTCGAGGAAGTCTGAGGAATTATAGACCAGCGCGGGACGTGGCACTGCAATAAAAAACTGGGAATAGTTTCACGAAAAAAAAACTCACAAACACCCGAAAGGTAGAAATACAATTTGGAGGAACTCACCTGAGCAGAACGGGGATTTAAATTAGCACTGATTTTATAGGTATAATATTCAAGGGAAGACTTCTCGCCGGAGATTTTTGATGTAAAAATGTGCTAACGCAACTCGACAAACGAATTTATTTCCCGATCGAACGAAAAATCAATACATTCACAAGTTGAATGAATGAGATGACGAATGTGTTGCCGTGGACGTAAAAGTTCATAATCCCGAAATTATGGGTAAATAAATTTTGACAGGAGTATTCCTAATAAGAGTAATTTGACATACTTATTCCGAGATAAAATACTCCGGATCTCTGAAACGAAGAAATAACACCAAAGAAAACTGTAGGATTAATAAACATTAATTTTGAAGCTAATATTCACACAAAAAACAATCTGGCTGTTGTCATTGCCGGGAGTCAGATTTATAAGCTGGTATCATTACGCTATAGCGTTACCACAGATTATGCATCGATGGAACTTGAATGAAACGGGATGAATGAGCTGCCAGTTATAAAATATCTGAAAGGAAACCCATAGACAATTAACTTCGTATCCTACTTTTATGAATGAACAAGCAGGTCCGGCAACTTACGAGGAGCGTTTAATTTTGACGTTTAGGAAATAAGAAGCCAAGAGTTGCTAATCTACATTCGCTTGACAGTTCATTGTTCGATGTTTCGTAAACATTTCTTCAGGCGAGTGAAAACATTTAATTTAGATAAGAAAGTATGCAAATTAACAGCTTTCGCTACCAATTCTTTTCCGATGAGTACTGGAGATTGACAAGTGTGTTTGTAGTGATGATTTTTCAATGGCACAAGCTAAACGAACGCTGATGGAATGCGGATGCAGTAAGTTATTCCAAAAAAAACCATTACACAGGGCAGACTGACCCCCTTATTCATAAACGCACTATAGGCCTCTGTTAACTTAGTAATCGTTTGTCCTTATCTGTCACTTTGACATTTACCTTTCACAGATAAGGACAAACGATTACTAACTTAGCAGAGGCCTATAGTGCGTTTATGAATAAGGGGGTATGCCTGTAAATTAGCGTTAAGGGGGACGTGATTTCATTTATGACCATCTGTGGCCATTTTAAATTTATAAATAGGTGTTAAACACATTTCGCTTTTTCTCGATCTTTATAAATCAAAATCAAAAGTTTATTTTGCAAATAGGCCGCCAAGAGCTCTTTTACATGTCTTTTTTAAAACTACCAGCGCATTCGGAAAGACCATCATTGCCAAGAAGAATGCGCCGCAAGAAATTTGTGCAGAAAGTCATTTTTTCAGAATAAAATAGATTTACAATAATACTTAAATTCTACTTAACTTACCTATAATACAAATTAATACATTTATGAAAGGGTTGTATAAAGTCACGAAGTTATAAAGGGTAGCACGAGAGAAAGAGAATGGGTAATCTATCTAGCGCGCGTCACAGGATCTTGTACGCTCTTGTGTTAGCCGTGTAGTTTATGATGGAACGGAACCCTTCGCGCGTAGGACCGACTCGCGCTTGGCCGGTCCGTAATACCCAGCCCTAATGACTTAGTATTGTGTTTCGGTTTCGGTTATTATATTTTATTTGGCTACGGCTTTATTGGTTGTTGTAATTATGATTCTCTGTTAAGGACTACGGTCTTTACGAGTTCGTTTTTAAAAAATACAGTAAGAGTATTTGACGTTCCAATTTTTTTTTTACCTTTTATTTCGCAAGTCGGTCCAAGTGTACTTAATTCAAGCCTTATAATATTCTTGTTAAACTAACAAAAAAAATAAAAAAAAAATACAAAAAGACCATAATTATTAAAGTATGTCGATTATAATCAACACTGCGAAATAAAGGATTTTCTCTTTTACCGATAGCCGTTGGTCATGTTTTTTTACGTGATAACGTCTTATAAATCGATGAACACCGGCTGTACGCACTAAAAGTGTCACGTTGTCGCGTTCCGCGTGACGTCAGAGCTAGCAGTTTTCATCAATGTTTCTTTATGACATTATCACGTAAAACTAATCGACCGTAAACCGACTTTACAGACACTACAGTAGGCTTATTGTGTAACTCGCTCGCAATCGCCATCGTGTTCATTTTGACAGTTCTTGTATGAATGTGACAGCTAGCTGATTCCGATGCCAATTGTCAGCCCATACATGAACTGTCAAAATGAACACGATGGCGATTGCGAGCGAGTTAGACACAATAAGCCTACAGGTTTTTTTTAATAATTTCCTGTTTTTAGGCGTGTTAGCTTTATGTACTTTTACTTTATACTGAATCCATTGACTGTTCTAGAAAGTCATAAAATAAATCTTACCTAACCTAACCTAACCTGTGTAAATAGATCGGAATGGACGCGGTTGAAAGAGGCCTACACCAGAACTTGGCAGAGACAGGCTAAGAAGAAGAAGAAGTAGAAGATTACCTAACCTGTAGGTAGAATATTTAGGTAAGGTTAGGTTAGATCTATTCTACATTGCCTATGTAAAATAATTTTCGTTATTATTTTCAGTTTCCGCTGGAAGAAAAAATTTAGACCAAAAAATTATTCGATTATACTCGATATCGATTATAAAGGGTTGTGAAACTCTAGTGTCCTCTTTGGCCTTGTTCTTGTTCCTTTGGTTCGGTCAGCCAGAGTGCAACAATCGCCGCAGTAATTAACGATTATTTCACACAAATTGTATGATATAATCCACTCTATTGGTTAATTCTTGGCGAAATTGATGCAATCGAAATATAGACCGACATACAACACGTTTGCAGTCAAAAGGCTACGGAAGCGTGTAAATCATCTTTCCTCATGTCGATGGCCTTTTCTTCGTTGACGGTTCAGTATGAAGTGAAAGCATGATTAGAAACGTATTTATGTTTCTATGAATGCTTCACCCTAAGGAAATGACGCAATATTTCTGTAGACAGTTTTACGCGGACTAAATAAAGATAAGTTTTCGGATGGTAGGATTAGGCTGCGACCAAACCGCCGCGTATACGCAGCGACGTGTGGTATGCGTCACGTTTTCTCACCTTTTCTTCATACATGTTGTTGCGATTCCGTAACGTCACCGTTTTCTAAGCGGCGGTGTGGTCGCACCCTTAGACCGACTGCTTAAAGGTGTGACCACACCGCCGCTTAAAAAACGGTGACGTTACGGAGTCGCAACAAATTGTTTTTTTTTTTTTTATGTGAATAGGAAGGCAAACGAGCAAGTGGGTCACCTGATGGTAAGCGATCACCACGGCCCATAGACTCCCACAACCCCGGAGGGATTGCAGATGCGTTGCCAACCTAGAGGACTTAGATGAAATGCCTCTTGTGCCCGTAATTTCCCCGGCTGTCTTACTCTCCACACCGGAACACAGCAGGGCAAGCACTGCTGCTTAGCGGCAGGATTAGTGAGTAAGATGGTGGTAGCGATCCGGACGGACCTTGCACAAGGCCCTACCACCCGCATGAAGAAATGTATGAAGAAACGGTGAGAAAACGTGATGGGTTGTCGCACCTTAAATGAGTCCTCTCCTCGCCCGCGAGGGGCGCCGGGCGGGACGACCGGGGGCCTCTCTGTGCGGGCGGCAGGCGCACTCCCCGCCCGCACCTCTCTCGGTCCCCTTTGTCGTCCGACCCCGCGCCCCTGCACCGCGTGGGCGAGGACTCAGTTAAGCGGTCGGTGTATAGTGCATGCTCCGTCCGTCGCTACCACCATCTTACTACCTAATGCTTTGTTATTGTTAGTGATATATATTTTTTGTGTAATCTAATCTAACTAATATTATAAATGCGAAAGTATGGATGGATGGATGGATAGATGTATGGATGGATGTTTGTTTGTTACTCAATCACGCCATAACGGCCCAACGAATCTGTATGAAATTTGGCACATAGATAGAGAAAAGTCTGGAATAGCACATAGGTTACTTTTTATCCCGGAAAATTGCGTAGTTCCCGCGGGATAGCGATAAACGAATTCTTTGCAGACGAAGTCGCTGGCAGCAGCTAGTATTTTCATATATTTTATTTATTTAACCCTGCCGCCAAGCAACAGTGTTTGCGCTGTTGTGTTTCGGGGTTCCATCTTAGCTTTTTGGGCTGACAACGTATTTTCAATATTATAAAACAAAGTCCTCGTCTGTTTGTCTGTCTTTATGCAATAAACTGGAACAGGGCAATAAACTCAAAACAAAGTAACAATATAAGTACCTACAAGCAGTTTTAGAAGACAACGTTTGATAGTAAAATTTTGTCCTTGACTTGTTTGGTACCGGGACAGCCATCCTACTACAAGACAGATTTTCATGCGATTTTCAAGTTCATAGATTTGTATTCATTATTCATCGAATCAGACGTTACTTTGCGGAAGTCCATTTCAATGATCTGAAAACAAAGTCGCGGGCAACAACTGGTAAATAAGCTACAATATAGTTGCCGGCAAACATCTTGAGCAAGAACGACGTGGAAGGGGTAAGTTCGCGCATGTGCTTTTATACCAAAGAGACGCTAAATTCACTTCTGCGCATTCAGAAAGGTCATGCTCAAGATGTTTGCCGGCAACTGTACCCAGCTATAAAGTTTGTACTTCGGTAATTACAACAAACGGGATAACTCACGTATAAAAGCCGAAGGATATATATCAAGGTTTCAATTTGTAGGTAAAAGGTAAGTACAGATGTCGTGTGAAAACTTTTCCCATCGTATTATCTCGGAAATAATTACAACAAACCGGATAACTCACGTATAAAGCCGAAAAAATGCTCCGACATTGTTTCGGACTATTCCGTAGCCCTTCATCAGAGAGCGCTCGCCCCGGCGGCAGCGAAACGAACACTGCGCGCAAACGCTCTGCGCGCACGGCTACTCGGCGCAGCTGACATCGGCGCACAACTACCCTCATTTTTATCGTCATTTTTATCGTCATTTTTATTATACTCCAAAGTAGGTTTGTACTTCGGTCTTTGGAAAGAGACAAATGGCGTCACGTATGCGAGAGCGAGACAACGCTCTACGAAGCCGAAATTGGCCAATAGGACCGATGTGCAATTTTTCGATGTTCAATAATAACTTAATGCTCTATTTGTGTGCTAAATTACATTAAAATCCATCCAACCGTTTGAAGAAATGATCAATCAAAAGTACATAAGCAAATATTTGAACACTTTTGCATTTACACCTACTGTTAACTGGAAGTAGAAATATTAGGATAACAAAATCCTTCACCCATTTCCAAGGGCTCACCGCAACCAGGTTTTGGCCCGCGCCCAATCGCGGGTAATTAAAATATATTGTTATGTTAACCACCCACAAACCCCCATTACAATTCGAAACCATTTTCGCAAACTACCCTCATATATCCAGCAAATTACTACGTCCGTCCACATCAGATAGGATTAGTACAGCCCGCCAAATTGTAGACCTAAAACCAACTTACATTTACACCTGGCCAACAGTTCTCGCCACCAATTCCGAACTTTAACTTTGGTAGAGTAAGACTGATTTAGGGTGCTATTCCATTTTCCCAACCGCAAACGGCACTTGATTCTCCTATCTCGGGGAATCTGCTTTTCAGTAGGTCTCGGTCCGTGGCGAAGTGAGAACGCGTTCGTCTGTTCTCCAAATTGCCGCGAAAAGATCGGAAAACTTTTCAAATTGAGAATGTGTTCCGACGCGAATTGCCGATATACTTTTAAATAGATGTTTAGTGGCCAGTATTTGCGCATAGTGTAGTGATTTGTAAAAAGGATAGATTAAAAAGTTTCAATAAAATAATCGTTCTAGGTTTAGTGTTCGCGTAAGGTGTAGGTTGCTTAGAGGATTTGAAACCTTTGTTGATTACGTTCAGGATTTACCTACAGCTCAGGTAAGAATTCAGTCACTTAATATTCAGATATTCAGGTTACCGTAAGCGATTTGGTTAAACTAGTGCTTATTTTAGTACCTTCTATTATTAAGATTGAAATTGATGACGAAATTATTTGTATAATAAAGTGTCTGGTAAGGTAAGATGTAGATTTTTAATTTTTAACTTTTAAGTACGAGTATTATAAAACAAACATTGGACAATTAAACTCCTGTAACAACCGCATTTTTTTTTTCAACTTACTTTACGGAACTGTTACTGTTGTGGCAATGTAAAAGAGAAACACAAATAAGTAACAGAAATTTTATTAGATCATACGGCTCCTAATTTTGCTTCTAAATTAGTTGTTTGGAATGTAATACTTTTTTTATGTCATAACTTTTAATAAAAGTCTCAGCAAGCTTATTTAATTTAGTTCGTGACACAGCAAAATGTCAACATTCATATCATAACGCTCGCATCATTTGGTAAATGTTTCATTTCTAAGGCTCCTCCATCCTCATTATCATATCATATCATAAACATAACATTAAAATTATTTTATGTTCATGTTGGTAAGAAAATAATGTGAAATATATTTTTCATTGCATAATAAAACCGGAGGAATATTTTGACTTTGTCTTCATTCAGAATTTATCCTTGTTTGTTGTTGCTTACATTTTCTTCAAATGACTTATATTGCCTGTGTGTAACAAAAATATATCAGTTTGACACTTTTACTACTACTTACAGACTTACTTCCCCTTTCCATCTATACGCCCACAATCGTGCTAAACGTGGCCTTTAGGCCCTGTTACCTTAGGCTCTATCTACCCCGTAAGGGATAAAATACTTTATTTACGTATGTATGTACGAAGAGAAGGTAGACTATTCTTTAGCCATATTTACGTTAGTTGTTTTGAAATTCACTCGACTGTATCGCGCTAATTATGTTAGCGTTTGTATAATAATGTATTTTATTGTGGCCAGCCAAATATAAATACGATGTTCATGCTACAAATTCGATCAGCTTGTAAAACGCAATTCCATTACTATGGTAATGTAAATCTCCATAAATTATATTCTCACCACCATCTCGTACAAAGGAAAATTTGTTTGAATTTTAAAGATCATTTTGATCTCCATTACACATAAGAAAATTAGTGTTACTCATGCACTTTCGTTACACAAAGGATAGTAGACAAAAGTAGAAGGAGGTGCTCAAGTGCGATAAGACCGCTTATTGTTATCTTATCTTTTTATTTTTGTAATCTTATTTTACATTGTGGTGTTAAATAAAGAAGATATTTGTATTTTGTAATCAGTAAAAATAATGTAAAAAGAAAACTTTCACTAAAATTTCAGAATAACAAGCTATTATTTAAGTTACGACGAGTTTTGACGACGCGGTTGGCCTAGTTGGTAGTGACCCTGCCTGCGAAGCAAGCGTCCTGGGTTCGAATCCTGGTAAGGGCATATATTTGTGTGATGAGCACGAATATTTGTTCCTGAGTTATGGATGTTTCTATCTATATACGTATGTATTTCTCTATATAAGTATGTATATCGTTGTCTAGTACCCATAACACAAGCCTTACTTGGCTTACTTTGGGACTAGGTCAATTTGTGTGAATTGTTCCCAAATATTTATTTATTTATTTATTTTATTTAGTTACAACTGTTAGGTATGTGTATATGAAAGTTGGCTTCGAAAATGGCAAGTAAATTTTTTTAAGATGTAGACAAACGAGTAAGTTATGTCACCTGGTAATAAGGGCGAGTATCTACTACCACCAATGGACGCTCACTACACCAAAGGATTGTATATGCATGTATCATGCGCCAGTAATTTTACTTCCCACGTCGAAACACAGCAGTGCAAGCACTTCTAATTGGGGGCAGGATTAACGAGTAAGATGAAGATAACAATCTGAACCTTGCACAAGGTCTTCTTCATCATCATCGCCACCCTATACACGTCCCACTCCTAGGCAGAATGAGAGGGCTTGGACTCTAGTTCCCACGCAGGCCCAGTGCGGATTAGAAACTTCATACACCATTGAATTGCTTCGCTTGTTGTCCTAAACCGAAAAGCTCATGGTTAATTTAAAATGTACAAATCGTGAAATCAAAGATGCTTCGTATGGTATCGGCTGCACCTTGGTAGCCAAATATGTGGTCTACCACCCTAAGGTTAAGATTCCTTTGCACGTCACAATATATAACGTCGAAAAGACAGGCTGTCAACTTGAAAGTTCGACTTTAGCGACATTTTGATTTGATAGGAAGTTGGATGAAAAGTGGTAGACCACTTATTTGGGCGACCGTACATGACAAATTGCCAACTTCATCGTGACTTAAGAATACCTACAATTAAACAAGAAGTATCGGTCAGACTGAAAGCTTATGAAAAGAGAATGCAAGGTCATCCAAATCATCTGGCAAATAAATGAATGGAGAAATCGACCAAAATCTTCACGTCTACGAATTCAGCTCTTAAACTCTAGCTCAATGCTATAAAAAAAGGTTTTGTGGGTGGTAGGGTCTTCTGCAAGGTCCGTCCGGATCGCTACCACCATCTTACTCGCTAATCCTACCGCTAAGCAGCACTGCTTGCACTGCTGTGTTCCGGTGTGGAGAGTAAGACAGCCGGGGAAATTACGAGCACAAGAAGCATTTCATCTTGGCCCTCTAGGTTGGCGACGCATCTGCGATCCCTCGTGGTTGCGGGTGTCTATGGGCAGTGGTGATCACTTACCATCAGGTGACCTACTTGCTCGTTTGCCTTCCTATTCATAAAAAAAATGTGTAACACTACCCAAATTACGATTAATTTCATATAAAACCAGTGTTTGATAGTCCCCTTGAATTTCCACTAACCCCCCACCTAGGTATCATCTTGATACCTTTCGTCTTTTACGACTAAGTTCCCAAAACTGTTATCTAGCGCATCTGCTGGGTAATTAGCAGGAAAGCGGCACACGTTCCAACGTCGGTTTTAGATTAAAGGCTGTAAAATCTCCAATTCAAATAGCGCCACGGAATTTGAATGAACCTTTGCCCCTACCATTTGCAACGCGGCTAGAACCAGAAAATTTGATCTGGTTAATCGTATCTGTATCCAGTATTAGGGATGATGACAGGGAAAAAAGAAAACTTAATATTTATTGACGACCGGATAGCCGAGTGCCGCGGCAAAGTAAATTGTTTCAAATAACGAAATAAGCTGAAATGGGCAAAGGCTCTTGGAGCGCCTTCACATACTCTGCGGCCCGGCCCTGGAATTCACACTGTCATATTTTATGTGGCCCTTGGCCAGTAAAGTTTGACGACCGCTGGCCTAGGTGGTTAGTGACTCTGACTATGAAGCATGTTTGTGCCCGAGTCGTGGATGTTGTACTTATGTATTTATCTATACTCGTATTATAAGTATGTTATTATCCGTACTCATAGTACAAGCTTTGCTTAGATTGAGACTGGGTCAATTGGTGTAATTTGTCCCAAGATATTTGTTTATTACTATTTTTTTATTCTGTCAGTTAACCGGTCAGTTCAACTGTCAGGTTCAGGGAATCGCGAGAATGGGAAAAAATCGTAGAAATCATGTTATAGGCGATGCGACTAGCAACCCATCACAATTTTGATTACCTACCCTCCCCACCCATACGCCCACAATCATGCTAAACGTGGCTTTATCTTGTTACCTTAAGCTCTGTCCACCCCGCAACGGATAAAGAATGTCTATAAAGATAGGTATGTATTTTCACATAATGCGCTTTCAAAAATCGAGACCCAATCGCGTGCAGCTTCATGATTTAAAATGTCAACGCTACTCGCTGTCAACTCGCCTGTCGACTAACTGTAGTAGCTCATCGAGATCTGTCCGAATTACGAAGACGAGCAGAATCCGAAATGAGTGGGATCGTAGCGTCTTGCGGGGGATTTATTCCGTTTTTGCATATCCATCGCAGTGGGACACGATGTTAATTGGCTGGACATTTGCATACGGTTTTTGGGATTGAAGGCTCAAACCCCGGAGAGGTAGAATAGTGAACTGAATAGTCTGTGGTGTTTGTTCTTCAATGCCTTTAGTACACCACGACAACTCAAGGTAAAGTATCAAAATATCATTCGCCTCACAAACTGTAGGTTCTAGCCCTAATGCAGCGATTAATAAAAATTAAATACTAGACTGTACAGTCGCGTAAATAAGTTTAGTGGTCTACCACTTTTCATCCAATTTCTTATCAAATGAAAATGTCGCTAAAGTCGAACTTTCAAGTTGACAGCCTGTCTTATCGACGTTATATATTGTGACGTGCAAAGGAATTTTAACCTTAGGGTGGTAGACCACATACTTGGCTGATGGTACACTTATTGGTTCATACAAATCAATAATAAAAAAACATTGGTCTACCTACGATTGAACCTTAGAATTTTAATGGAACATGGTTAAAATAAAACGTCAAGTCAATTCAATTAAAATACCGATATATATTTTTGATTTTAGTCGCTAGAGTTTGATAATAATTTTTATAACTAAAAAAATCTTAACGCCACTGAAAACTAGACTTCATAGAAAAATCTAAAAAGTAAAGCTATGGCTGGGAATTGAACCCGGAACCTCGTCATTCCGTGATGCGTGCCCCTACACCACTCAACCAGGTAGGTAGGTGTTAAAGTAATTCACAAAATGATCGCTTTGCAAATAATCTTCTTCTTCTCTGTCGCTTCCTCATGACTGAGGGTCGTGACCATGCGAGGTCGTTGCGCGTCGCACCAGCTCTCTCCAGGCAGCACGGTTCTCGGCCATCCGGATGGAGGTCTGCAAGTTGCATTTGCAGACTTCTTTCACCGCATCAGTCCATCGGGTTGGATATCTTCCACGACTCCTCTTTCCTTCCACGAGACCAACTACAGTGAGTGTAAATAATATTATGTATATTGAAACCGGAGTAGAGTATCTAATATCCTTACGTTCATTAAGTAACTCCTAGCACCCTTATGATCTATTAAGTACTCCATTGAAGCAACTTAACAGGAAATCATTAGACAAAATAAGCGATAAAATAAAAAGTCCTCAAAAAATTAGCAAAACACAAATCGAATACACAGCGTCGGACAAAAGGAAAAAGGCGAAATTTTACACGCTCTTTATTTAAATACTCTGCGAAAACTTCTCGTCAATAAAACAGCAGTTCCGACTTGTTTTGTTTTGACGGACTTTGTCGGAGTTCCGTGATTTCAAATAGAACCTTTTTTAGGGCTTCACACAGGACTGTAAATAGAGAACGAATTCTTTTAAAGCTCTAGAGCAGCGGTCGGCAACCTTTTGGCATTCAAGAGGGCCACAAGGTGGCAAAATATATTTTTTTTAAATGTGAATAGGAAGGCAAACGAGCAAGTGATTCACCTGATGGTAAGCGATTACCACTGCCCATAGACACCCGCAACCCCGGAGGGATTGCAGATGCGTTGCCAACCTAGAGGACTTAGATGAAATGCCTCTTGGGCCCGTAATTAACGATGTTATTGATTTGAATTGGTGTATTGATGTTTGCGGGTGGTAGGGCCTTGTGTAAGGTCCGTCCGGATCGCTACCACCATCTTACTCGCTAATACTGCCGCTAAGCAGCAGTGCTTGCGCTGCTGTGTTCCGATGTGGAGAGTAAGACAGCCGGGGAAATTACGGGCACAAGAGGCATTTCATCTAAGTCCTCTAGGTTGGCAACGCATCTGCAATCCCTCCGGGGTTGCGGGTGTCTATGGGCAGTGGTGATCGCTTACCATCAGGTGACCCACTTGCTCGTTTGCCTTCCTATTCACATGAAAAAAGAAAACTAAATGCTATTAAATCTAGAAGCCCAATACTAACTTCGTCCGCGTAGAATTAGACTCAACAACTGATGTTGATAGTATATTCTGCAATACAGATCACATTTTCATACAAAGTTGTACGAAAAACGGCTTAAATCTTAGGACGAATTTTACAATACAATACAATACAATAACTCTTTATGAACACCACAAACATATACCTAGGTGTGTATCGTTTCTAGAGTCACAGACGGTTCTGGCTGAAAATCAGTGCTGCAGGTGTCTAACACCTCAGCGTAATGCTGAGCCAGCGACCGGTTCACTTTTGCGAAGACACACAACGCTGATGATCAAATTTTTATCATCATCATCGTCATCATATCAGCCGAAAGACGTCCACTGCTGGACATAGGCCTCTCCCAAGGCTCTCCACTCGGACCGGTTTATGTCTGGTTTTAATTTTTGTTTTTTTTCTAAAAATTGTGTGTAACATCTATATACATAAAAGAAGAAACTGACTGACTGACTGACTGACTGACTGACATATCAACGCACAGCCCAAACCGCTGGTTCTAGAGATTCCAAATTTGGCACGTAGGTTCCTTATAAGGTCTAGGGGTGCACTAAGAAAGGATTTTTCAAAATTCGACCTCTAAAGGGGTTAAATGGGGGTCCAAAGTTTGTATGGGGAAACAAGATTAGTTAAACTATTTTATTCGAAACTTCACAGGAGTATTCCTAACAATAAATGAGTAAACACCTGTTTCAGGTTTTTTTGAAAATTCAACCCCTAAAAGGGGATAGGGGATGACAAAGTCTGAAAATCAACGTGGGTATTATTATTATTATATTATAGTGGGTAGTATTGTTTGTACGGTTTATCGGGTCGCAGATTAAGAAAACAACAACACACATACCTACCTGACACACACACACACACACATACACTAATTTCCAGGGGAACGGGAAAAAACGGGATTTATATTATTCGATTCCGCGTGACCCTATCTCAATAGGTAACTATACTTAATAAATATACTCTTCAAATTTCGTACACAAATAGATGATTATAAAACTAAGAAAATAATTTCAGGATTTTTGGAAATTCTCACGAGATAAGGAAAAAACGGGATTTATATATTCAGTACAACGAAATCCTATGAATTATAATTACTAGACTTCAAATTTGGCATAGAAGTAAGTGAGTGTAATAGTAAAAAACAGTTTTAAGGTTAAGGATTTTCGAAAATTCCAACGGGATAAGGAAAAAACGGGATGTATTATTCAGTTCTACGGGATCGATTTTTCGTTTTAATGATCGTAGAAAACTGAAATTTGGCCTTCAGGTTCCTTGGGAAGTATAGGGGAGCACTACAAAAGGATTTCCCAAAATTTTTACGGAAATGAACGGGAAAAAACGGGATTTTTTGTTATATACTGCAGGTCGTAGAAAGTTGAAATTTGGCATGTAGGTTGCTTGGCGAGTGTAAGGAAGCATTAAGAGACAATTTTCCGAAATTCCCACGGGAACGGGAAAAACGGGACTTTTCGTTTTACTGGTTGTAGAAAGCTGAAATTTGACATGTAGGTTGCTTGGGGACTGTAGAGAAACATTTAGAGAGGACTTTCCAAAATTCCCACGGGAACGGGAAATAACGGGATTTGTTTTACTGGTCGTAGAAAGCTGAAATTTGGCATGTAGGTTGCTTGATGAGTGCAAAGAAGCTATAAAAGATAATTTTCCAAAATTCCCACGGGAACGGGAAAACGCGACTTTTCGTTTTACTGGTTGTACAACGCTTAAATTCGGCAGTTAGGTTGTTTGGAGAGTGTAGAGGAGCATTAAGAGAGGAATCTCCAAAATTCCCACGGGAACGGGAAAAACGGGTTTTTTCATTTTACTGGTCGTAGAAAGCTGAAATTTGTCAAGTGGGTTCCTTGGGGAGTGTAGGGAGCATTAAAAGATCATTTCCCGAAATTCTTAAGGGAACGGGAAAAAACGGGATTTAAATACTCCTGGTACACGCGGGCAAAAGCTATTTGTCAATAAATGAAGTCTACGCGGACGAAGTCGCGGGAAAAAGCTAGTGCTCTTATATTTGTGTCTTGCAAAATGAATAAATGTCTTCTTTCTTTCTTTTTCTTTCTTAAACATATATAACAATCAAAACAGAAAAAGGTATACTGAAGTAATAAGGTAATATAAGGTAGGGTCTTTATTTATTTTTTTGCAGCTATGTTTTTGTTATCTTTGTACTATGTTGTAATTGTGTTTGTTATTGTTTTGTAGTCCCTACAAGCATGCGCGTTTGGACGCGGGGTTCAATTCTCAGAACATTGCAATCATACAATTCTACGGAACCCTTTTTTAAGATATCCCCTTGTCGCCGGCAGGATGCTTTCAGAAACTTGAGATTGCTGTTTTTATGAGTCGCGTATACTGTAGATTCGTGAATTTTTACTGTCTTCAATTACGGTACTTTAGTTTAATGGGTTATCGATAGTGGGATGTTAAAGTTTCTCTTTCCAATCATTACTGTTGTTACGTGATTTGATTATACAGTTTATTCGTCTCTCAGACCAATACTTTACACAAGGAATTTTACTCATCATCATCGTCATCTCCAGCTTATATATATCCCACTGCTGGGCACAGACCTCCTTTCAGAACGAGAGGGCTTGAGCTAGAAGTTCCCACGCGGGCCCAGTGCGAATTGGGAACTTCACACACACCTTTGAATTGCTTCGCAGATGTGTGCAGGTTCCCTCTGTTTTACTTATCTAACTAATATTATAAATGCGAAAGTATGGATGGATGGATGGATGTTTGTTTGTTACTCAATCACGCCAGAACGGCCCAACGGTTCTGGATGAAATTCGGCACATAGATAAAGAAAAGTCTGGAATAGCACATAGGCTACTTTTTATCCCGGAAAATTGCGTAGTTCTCGCGGGATAGCGATAAACGCAGTCTTTGCAGACGAAGTCGCTGGCAACAGCTAGTAACAGTATAATTTATTGATACCGGTATCATAAGTAAATGAAAAAAAAATAAGCCAAAAATGCCTTACATGATTTTGCCTTAGACAGCAGATTTAGTTTCACTGTTGTTTTTGTGTAATAATAACGCTGTCTGGGAAACTATCGAAACAAAACGGTTGTTTGGTGATACATGCAATCGAAGTGATGGTTCAGGGCTGGTCCCAAGAGGCTCGCTATATTGACTAAGGTCTCTATGTTTGACCAAAACGAAATGAAGACAATGTTTTCGAGCTCTTACGAGCAATATTTATATACGAGATGTACCAGAATTCTTCCATGCTGGTTTGGGAGAAAAACATAGAATGTACCAGTTGCTTCTCTTCCTGCGCAGATGGTAAAAGCTCATCAAGAGAATGGGCGAAAATCTTAGGAATCAAAAGGCGATGTGCACTGTTTTGATTCCCGTTTCCACGTATACGCCCACAATCATGCTAAACGTATGTCTTGTTACCTTAGGCTCTATCTACCCCGTAAGGGATAAAGAAATTATTTATGTATTGTATGTATGTTATGTAATGTCTCTGAATTGTTATGGAATATTTCATTTACGTGATTAGGTGAGTCCCTTTTTTGTTTTCACATAATATCATCTATATATATAAAATTCAAAGTCCTGACTGACTGACTGACTGACTGACTGACTGACTGACTGACTTAACTATATATCAACGCACAGCCCAAACCACTGGACCTAGAGACTTGAAATTTTGCACATAGATACCTTATACAGTGTAGGCATCCACTAAGGAAGGATTTTTGGAAATTCCCACGGGATAAGGAAAAAACGGGATTTATATAATTCAATTCCGAGTGACCCTATCTCAGTAACTATAATAACTAGACTCTTCAAATTTGATACCCAAGTAGGTGATTAGAAAACTAAGAAGTTGATTTCAGGATTTTTGGAAATTCCCACGGGATAAGTATATATATTTAGTTCAACGAACTATGAACTATAAATACTAGACTTTTCAAATTTGGCATAGAAGTAGGTGATAATAATAGTAAAAAACAGTTTTAAGGATTTTCAGAAATTACCATGGGAACGAGACAAAACGGGATTTTTCATCTTACCAATCGTAGAAAGCTGAAATTCGGCATGTAGGTTGCTTGATGAGTGTAGGGAAGCATTAAGGGACAATTTCCCGAAATTCCCACGGGAACGGGAAAAACGGGACTTTTCGTTTTACTGGTTGTAGAAAACTGAAATTCGGCATGTAGGTTGCTTGGGAAGTGTAGAGGAGCATTAAGAGAAGACTTTCCAAATGGGTGCCGTTCAATCGTCATACAAACTTTTAGCATAATTTAATTTCACTACGCTCAAAAATCATAATATTCATTTAGCATAACAACGGATTTCAGATTTTTACCGAGCATAAGCTTTAAATAAAATAACATTCATTAGTCATAACAACAATTGCAATAATGCTTATATTTAATAATTTCATTTTAATATTCGGTTATTCTATTGAATAATTAAATGATTAAAATCCATAACAACATTTAGAATAACGATTAGAGGGTATAACATCATGCAACATAATTATACTTAATACGTAAGCGTACTATTTTTGTCGCATATTTATACTTGGCTGGTGCCAAATGCAAAAAACATTTCATTTGTGCGAGCGAGCGAAGCGAGCGAGCAAGTCGGTTCGGAGCAGAAGCGAGTCGGATAGGTTAGGTTCAGAAGGCTTAGGCGGGAGCGAAGCGGAGCGAAGCGGAGCGTAGCTTCCGCCTTAGCCTTCGATGTTAGGATTTTTTTTTATAGCAGCCTGGATAATATTGCTGTTGCAGTTTTTCCAACAAAAACAAACTGCTATATTCAATAATTATATTAGTATTGCTCTTGGATTTTTGCCAGGCGCTTATACTCTTCGATCATTATCCTCGATGTTTGTATAAACATTGTTTATTATGATTTTTGATTATTATGCAGCATGATTATTATGCAGTACCTTAATTATGCATAAGACAATTATGCAAATTGATATTATGATTTGAGAAATTCGGCATTTTGTTTGTATGCATATTGTTTTTATATGATCTCAATACTTCGACAAATTGAAATTATGATATTCGTGTTTTGAGAAATGAAAATTCGCTAATCGTTGTTATGACGAACATTACACACCCTTTCCTAAATTCCCAGGGGCTTTTCGTTTTACTGGCCGTAGAAAGCTGAAATTAGGCAAGTGGGTTGCTTGAAGAGTGTAGGGAAGCTATAAAAGATAATTTCCCAAATTTCCCACGGGAACGGGAAAAACGGGACTTTTCGTTTTACTGGTTGTAAAAAGCTGAAATTCGGCATGTAGATTGCTTGGAGAGTGTAGAGGAGCATTAAGAGAGGACTTAGCAAAATTTCCACGGGAACGGAAATAAATTGGATTTTTCGTTTTACTGGTCGTAGAAAGCTGAAATTTGGCATGTGGATTCCTTGGGGAGTGTATGGGAGCATTAAGAGAGCATTTACCGAAATTCTTACGGGAACGGGAAATAAAGGGGATCGAAATACTCCTGGTACAAGCCAGCGAAGCCGCGGGAAAAAGCTATCACACTAATATTAGGCGAAAGTTTGTAAGTGTGTGTGTGTGTCTGTTTGTTTGTTACTTCTTCACGCGAAAACGGCTGGACAGATTCACATAAAATTTGGAACGGATATAGCTGGCATCCTAGATTAACACATAGGCTTCTTTTTTTCCGGATAATTGAATACTTCCTGCGGGATAGCGATAAACACGTAAAAAGTAGTATGTGAAACGTAGCTGCCTAGAGTTGCAACGTAAATAATTATTGCGGAAATAACTATCAACATCAATTATTTAATCTAATTATACGCGGACGAAGTCGCGGGCAGAAGCTAGTGCCTCTATACCTACGTAGGTAACGAGAAATAATTTCATGGAATTCAATTTGCTTGTCAAACAATAAACTCTTATTTTTAACGTAATGGTGATAATAGGAAATGTAATTGAGATATATAACGGTCATTTGTTTATTTTACGAATTTAAACTTTACGTTTTTACAAGCTCAATTAAATTAAATAAATTTTACAGTCATCATCATTTGTATCAGAATGTATAACGTTGCGTATTTCTAATTAAAACGAAACAAAAGTGCATAATTTAAATTATGAATTGGAACTGGGCAGAAGTTTACATTTAGGCTTAATTAGGCCGATTAATTATTCACAATTAGTGAATTTCGTATGTTACAGATTCCCATGGGAAAGCGAAATAATCACGGGTGTTCTGTTCAGAGCGCTTGCGGTGTAAGATTCGTGTTTGAATTTGAGTAATTATTTATGTAGTATTATTGTACCTATAGTCGGCCAAGAAAGTCCTTTGCCTATCACACTAAGGTTCACAATCATTTGTACGGCTTAAATGATCAAAGATTATTTTCACTAACAAGTCAGTGTGACTTTCAGCCGTATCGTTTGATTTCTGTTATAGAAACTGTCATTAAAATGGTAAACACAAGGTATAAATACAGCGTGAAATTCTAAGCCTGTTTAATTACAAGATTATCGATAAAAAAATTGTCCAACCCTAAAAAAGTAAGTTTTAAACTTGGAAATTTTAGGTGGAGTTTGAACTCCCGAGGGGAGAAAATCTCGTGAAATCGACTTTTGGGTCTAAGATGGATTGGGTATCGGGCGAAGCCGAGTTTTATACTTTTAAACGCAAATATAAATAAAGTAGGGTTGTGACAGCGATCAAAAATACAAAAATATAGGAATGCGTACACAATCATGTGTGCGCGTGTGCGTGCGTGGGTGCATGCGTGCGCGCGCGTGTGTGTGTGTGTGTGTGGGAGGGATAAGTGAATGTGGGTGTCTTTGTCTGTGATCAGTGTAGAGTGGAAACTAATGCCAGTGGGGGTGGCCAGTGGCACAGTGCTACAATTCCGTATATACAACACTATATACAGTGTATGTATTTCACATTCTGACATGACTCCATTTTTTTTTCTTTTTTTTTATGTGAATAGGAAGGAAAACGAGCAAGTGGGTCACCTGATGGTAAGCGATCACCACTGCCCATAGACACCCGCAACCCCGGAGAGATTGCAGATGCGTTGCCAACCTAGAGGACTTAGATGAAATGCCTCTTGTGCTCGTAATTTCCCCGGCTGTCTTACTCTCCACACCGGAACACAGCAGTGCAAGCACTACTGCTTAGCGGCAGGATTAGCGTGTAAGATGGTGGTAGCGATCCGGACGGACCTTGCACAAGGCCCTACCACCCGCAAAACTCCATTGATAGGTACCACGTTTAACATTGATGTACCTACAAAATAAATAAGGTAAAGGCACTAGAAGTCAGCCCCGAACCTAATAGTCAGCCTTTCAAGGAAAGTGTTGAGTTCAAACTCCTGTGATATTTTTATTCGAGGATCAATTAACAAAAGCAACCCGTACAAAGTACAAAGCTGTTTTTCGCTTATTCCATCGTTTTTCTATTTATATTTGCCGACCGGATAGCCTAGTGGTTAGTGACCCTGACTATGGAGCCAGAGGTCCCGGGTTCGAATCCCGGTAGGGGCAGATATTTGTATGATGAATACGATTATGTCTGTGCCCGAGTCATGGATGTTGTATGTACTTAAGTATCTATTTATCTACATTATGTAAAGTATGTTTATCAGTTGCCTAATACAAGCTTTGCTTAGTTTGGGACTGGGTTAATTGGTGTAAATTGTCCCATGATATTTATTTGTTTATTTATAACGAATAAAAGACTCAAAAAGCCGACTATAGATTCATAGCTTCCGGGCTGACTTTTGATGCCTTTACCCTGACCACAATAATTGCCCATGTGTCAAACAAAAAAAAAAGAAGATAAACGGCGTTCGCTTGTCAATACATAGGTACAGAGGCGATCACAACTTTTGTAATTAATACTTGGCCGTTGGCCCCGGGTTGCGGGCAAACTTTTGTTGACAGGGTACGAGGGAAAGTTATTCTAAGAAGCAGAAGTTCCAGATTTATGAGTAAATGGTTGTTAAACGGGTGGTAGGACCTATAGGCTTATTACGTAACTCGCTCGCAATCGCCATCGTGTTCATTTTGACAGTTCATGTATGGGCTGACAATAATTGGCATCGGAATCAGCTAGCTGTCACATTCATACAAGAACTGTCAAAATGAACACGATGGCGATTGCGAGCGAGTTACGTAATAAGCTACCTGGTGTAAGGTCTGTTCCGATACAATTGACCTGTCATGTGACTTTTGAGGGTGGCTTCGCCCCCCGAGCCCCCCGGAGCCCTTAGAGATGCTTCTATTTCTGCTCTGAGGGTCGCAAGCAACCTAACGAACCTACCGTGTTTCGGTAGCAGTAAATTTCAACAGTCTGGATCTGTTTTTTCCTTAATTATGGCAAATGATTGTTATGGCATGAAATATTAGTGATTTTGAAAGTTATGGAAAGTAAAAATTATGGAAAGTGATATTATGGTATCTAATATTAGGGATGTTGAACATAATGACGTTTGAGCATTATGGCATTCAAAAATTATGGCATGTGATATTAGGGCAATTGAAGGTTATAGCCAGTGACCATTATGGCAAATGAAATTAGTACAAATGAAATTATGGGAAATGGAGGGATCCCACAGAAATCACGTCTATCCCTTAGGGGGTAGAAAGAACCTAAGGCAACAAGGCCTATAAAGGCCACGTTTAGCATGATTATAGGAGTATTAGGTGGAAAGGGGAATCAAAATAGTGACGACCGACGATAAGCTTCATCGCTTACACATAATTATGATTCCTAAGATTTTCGTGCATTCCCTCGATGAGCTTTTACCATCAGCGCGGGAAGAGAAGCAACTGGTGCATTCTACGTTATTTCTTTGCTCTCAGACTAGTATAAAAAAATTAGAGCTCTAATTAATTTATCTACTCAGATTTCCTGATGCTACCGTAAATAACTGGAAAATAATTAATTATAGGTTCGTTTAAGTTAATTTTAGGTACACAAAAAGCAAATAAACAGTATAACATATCGTTAACTCAACAAATCTGGCAAACTCTTTCCTTTGAACTCCCAATCGATCGGCCCTTCCAAATCATGTGTAAAGATACAAAATTTAATTGAATTTCAATCAAATTATTTATACAGCAAATAAGCTGCCAACGCTTCGGAAATGATATTCGCTAGGGTTGCTACCAACACAAAAAGCCGTAGTTTGATATTCGCGCTCATTAACTTTAGCATAGTATTTAAAACCTACGTATGCGTACTCCAAGTTGAACTCCGTAGTATAGTCGACGCGTAAATAGTGAAGAATTTGTAAACTTAGCAAATAAAGTACATTTTGGACCGTCTACGTAATTTGTGGGAATGTCAAATGAAAGTCATTGCTTATTTTTCATGTAATAAATTCATTATTGTAAATATGTATTTTGATTGAATAAATGTAAACGCTTATTGTAAAATAAAATAAAGTAAATACAGAAAACGATATAAAAAGCATTTATCTCGAAATGGTTTTCGATTTACCATGCATTGTAAAAAAATTGACTATCCCAATTATGACGAACGTGGTATTTATGTCTTGTTACCCTAGGCACAGTCTACCTTACGGAATAAAGACGTCATAATATATTATGTATGTATATTATATATGAATTCGCACGCACGCACGCACACACAAAATGTCCTTTTATAAATACATTGTGTATCAGATACCCCCTAACAATTTTATTATCCACTAGGGTATATAACCATAGCTATAGAAGCTAAAAAAATTGGAGTAAAAACATTTTTATATTTTCTATAGGAATGGTAGTATTAACTGTGATCATTCCTATAGAAAATATAAAAAAAATCTCAATTTTTTTGAATATTTTTTTTAGCTTCTCTAGCTATGGTTATATACCCCAGTTGATTATTGTTAGGGGGGTATCTGATACACCCTGTATAGTTGTGTGTATTTAAGTAATAAAACCCCTGAACTCAGCTCTACGTTATGAAAAGCAAGGGGACACCACACTACTCGTATATTCCCAAGAATATCATCATAGAGATCCATATCCTTGACAGCCAGCTTGAGATTAAGAAGTTAAGAAAACAAGATAATAGTATCACCACCCAAGCACATCCGCAAAACTAGAGGATTGCAGATGCTTGAATACATCATGTGCCAGTAATTTCAGCTTGCGCGAGATCCTATCACCCGCATGTAAAATTAATTTCCTTAAAAAATATTTTGAAGTGCCAACCCTAGCCGAAGTAACGTCGGCAGCGCGGCGTAAGTCAAGCCCATAATGAGACCCTTTGCTGTCTGTACTCATCAGTTTGCTTTTCATTATCGGTTATTATAACAAGTTCGGAATATTTCATGTTTTAAAACATTCACCGTAGCTGCCTTTAACGCGGTAAATTATGTTTTTGCATGCAATGTACATAGAATACGTAAAATTAACATTTTATTTTACTTATATTACACATTTTATTTGTGCTCTAACTGGATTTTTGCCTACCTACCACCAAGAATAAGCTACCCAAATTACTAATTCTACGTAAACGAAGTCGCGTGTAAAAGCTAGTTAAATATATAATTCTTAAAACCACAAATCAGTACCAAACAATACAGAACAACATTATTTTCAGATTATTCTAAACGGCCGTATCTTTTGCAACCTAAAAAGCTTTATTTTTTTACTATTGCAAGAAACCGTAGCCACTTCATATAATTTTCAACTTCATATCCCTACGCGTTCACGAGAAAAAGGATCACGACACAGACGGACAGTAAAAATGATCACGTAAGCGTTCCTTCTTCTTTTTAGATACGAAACCCTACAAACAACCGATACCAACAAGGGGCTCAGAAGTCATTCTGTATTATACTACGCAGTACATTATTATGTGATTATTGTAAGAATGAATCTGGCCAAACTAAATATCAGACTGATGTTGATTCCAGACACGTTCGTTCCACTTTACCGATAACCGAGTTGTGCAGCAATTATTTTGTTGGAAAATAGTCCAAACGTATGTAGGTCGGAATGGCCAATAACGCAATGGTTTTCCTTCTATTGTGAAATCGAGAAAACACACAGTCATTCTTCACTTATTTAATACTATTATTCATACATTTCAATTTAGTCTGAGGTTAAAATTTTCATTATTAATTCAGGCTTTTTTGGCTGTACTTTTTGTCGACTGTAATCCTACATTTGTAGGCATGTTAAAATTTGAGTCCCAATTACTACAAGAGAAAGAGAGACATTTAATAAATATTAACACACCCTGAAAAAAGCAGACAGTGAAACCATTAATAAAATTAACATGAAAAAAAAGGGACGCGTGCCTCTCACTCGCTCTCATTGTGAGCGCATAACGTGAGCGGAGCGTAACGCAGTTTCTTGAAGTGTCACCCGGCAAACCAATTTATAAGACGTTGTCACGTCAAAAGTAATGAATCCTACACGCATGTTAGAAGTCGCTAGAGGTTTGACGTGTTTACAAACAAAGTATCCAGATCGTTCCAGATAACTTCTTGATCCCAGGATCAAGCATTGTTTTCTCAATAACAACGAGGTTATTATAACATAGTTCCTCGGAGTTATACGAGCTGGAAGTTTATAATTATGACAAGCCCCGGGCGCGGAAGGCAAGCTGCTCACTGTCAGACTTTTTCACTAGTTGTGTTTCTTTTTGTTAGTTCGCGAGAGTCGTGGTTTCAATTGAAAACTTTACAAGGCTGTCTCTAATTAGGAACTTACTTTGGTCAAGTTGGCAGCTGAGTCTGCATTTTTAAATAGTTTCATGGCCCTATTTTACACTTTAGTGTATTTTGTAGCTAGCTTCTGTCCGCGACTTCGTCTGCTTAGAATATACATAAATATAAACCTTTCTCTTGAATCACATTAAAAAACCGCATCCAAATTTATTACATACTTACCTAGTTTTAAAGATCTAAGCATACCTACATAGAGACAGACAGCGGAAAGCGACTTTGTTTTATGCTAAGTATGTAGTGATAAGTCCATGAGAAATTGTATTAAGTACAGTCAACTGGGGTGACTCTGATTTACGGGGTGACTTTAAAAAGTAGTTTTCACGTCTCATGCTCAAAAAGTTCGACTTTATGCTGGATGTAGCCTGCATAAAATGGCATTTTATGCTCTTGTGCATAAAGTAAAATCTTCGTCTAAGACCAAGACAATCGGGTGCCAACAGCCACAAACAATCACTTTGCGACATCATATTTTGTTTATTTTTTAATTTTGTTTTTATTTATAATCTGCGGTCTATTAAACTGTTTAATTAGTACCTAAAACCAGGTAACAATAATTTGACAAGTTATTATTGAAACAAATAAGTACATGAAAAATAAAACTTTTTAAAATATAAATCAACATCTGCCTATTCGAACCTTACCGCAGTATCACGTTTAAAAAAAAAAAGAAAAAAAAGTTAACTGGGCGAGAACTCAAGCGGGAACGTCCTATTTTCTCTTAGTAGGATTTATGTTGCAATTTGTTACTGTTTTATGATCAATATTTAATAATTTCGTGAAGTGAAGAGGAAATAACACTAACTCCTAACACAGTCAATTTGCCAGGAATAACCATTAAATATATCGAATTGTTCCAATGTCACATTTAATTTTAATTATTTTTTTTGCATTGTTTTTGTTTTGTTTTTTCGCAATCTAAGTGAAAAGCAGAGTGTATAACTCGTTCATAAAACCCATTTTCCCCTCGACGTGTCTATCCACCCTCGCCGTACGTCTCGGGTAAAATGGCTTGTTTTATGCTCTTGTTGTACAATCTACTATTTAATGACAAAACCATTATTTTTTATTTGCGTTTACTGCTTCCAATCAATGTCTTCGTCGGTGGCCTATGCGTCTAAATGCCAAACATTTATATATGGATAATATCGATTTTATAGCAATTTTAAAACGATCAAAGTAGCCCCAAAATTACCAAAGTCACCCCAGTTGACGTACTAAAGAAATTAGGAGAAGAAAAAAGAGGAAATCTGAGAAGAACTGTTTGCACAGCAGTGGGACGTATATAGGCTGAAATATGTATGTATGTGCAATGTACATACATACACATTGTACATATCTATTTAACAGAAATTCAATGATAACACACATGCCTTTCGTATTTTTTATAAATATTATGTTCCGTGATAAAAACTGTAAAAAATATTTGAGATTGCACATAAAATTGAAATAAATAAAATAACACTACTACAATAAACACAAAGAAGTACAAAAGCGAACTTATACCTAAAGAGGGATCTCTTAACCAAATTGCGAAAGGACAAATCACAGATTTATTTAGTTTAAGAACTATTGGGATGGATAAAAGTAGACTAACTAAATATACCTAATGTATGTATGCATACATGTAAGAACTAATCAAATAAACTATTTTAGTAGATACAGCCGTTCATCGACCCCAACATACCAACAAGCACGAAGTCACGCGGCACAGCACAGAACTATTTGGTGCAGATGTTTCTAACAAAGTTACCTAATTACCTAACTTTAACCAATCCCGCGATGTGGGTTTGACACGCCGGCCATTTTGTATTATGTTTTGTGTGCTCTGCGATAAAATTGTTTATTTCCACGATCATAATCAAAGAAACAATTAACATTAGGTATAATTACACAAACGGATAACTCACGTAGGTATAAACGTGTTTCGGACTAGTTCGTAGTCCTTCCTCTTGGAGTGCTCCCCCCGGTGACAGCGAAACGAACACTGCGCGCCAGCGCTCTGCTCGCGCGGCTACTCGACGCAACTGACAGCGGCGCATAACTACCCTCGTTTTCATCGTCATTTTTATTATTGTCAAACTGACTCCATTTCAAATGAAGTCTGTTTACAAACTCGTCCAGTATGGCTTACTTACTGGCGTCTTCAGTAATGTACTATTCCGGGAAAGCCGATGATTTATTCTACAAATATTTTAAAACCTTTTCCAGAAAAAACCGCAGTAACTTTCGAGTTCAGAGTAATGAGGAAAGTTTAACTTTCGAGTTGTTTTGCTTCTAGTTCGGGAAGTTACTTGGACCATCGTTTATTTATCAGGCTCATGAAATATGCCAACATCGATATAATAAACTGGGAGGGAAAATGTGGCTTCACAACTACGACGCCCAAAGTCCCTCTGGCGTCTAAAATGAGGAAAGTTTTTTTTAGGTTTTTTAAAGAACCAATTTTGAAATAAGCTTTTCCCGTGACGCTTACAGTCTGGCCAAAAAGAGTAGAAATAAAAAAGTGGCAATTACAGTAGTGTCGTCCTGTTTTCTTATATCTATAGATTAGAAAGGGACGACACTACAGTATTGCCACTTATGAATTTCTACTCTTTTTTGTCAGACTGAAGGAAATACATTTTAGGTACATCGCAGATCTAAAACCAGTAATATTCGCCTTATCCCTCGGTGGACCTAAAATGATTAGCAAAAATCCAGCTAACATCAAACTGAAATCAGTAAAATTAAACGATCGAATATAAAAGAGTTCTTCAAATAATAGCAAACAAAATGGCACTCGACGCCCTCTGCAAAGCACTTGATCTTCCCTATGCAGTTCATAATACAGATGAATCAATCAATTTTTTTTTAGGATTCCGTTGCAAAAATAACAAAAGTTTATCCCTTTTCGGAAGATTTGGAAATTTTGAGTTATTTCTGTATTGTAGTAAATGTATTTCATTCTGAAAAAATGACTTTCTGTCAAGTTTCTTGCGGCGCATTCTTCTTGGCAATGATGGTCTTTCCGAATGCGCTGGTAGATTAAAAAAAAGACTTGTAAAAGAGCCCTTGGCGGCCTATTAGCAAAATAAATTTTTGACTCATGATTCCTATGATTTTCGCCGATTCCCTCGATCATGTTTCGATGCCTTAAGAAAAAGTATGAGCAATGTAAATTACTCATCTATGCTAATGGCAATGGTGCATGCTATAGCTCGCTAATCGGATGTTATTGATGAGGCTGTAATTAATCTTCCTCACCGGTGTCTGGCTTTTGGTAAGCGGCTGGATATCGGAAATATTGATACTAACTAAGTCTTGATAAAGGCCATTGATCTAACTAATATTATAAATGCGAAAGTATGGATGGATGGATGGACGTTTGTTTGTTACTCAATCACGCCAGAACGGCCCAATGAATCTGGATGAAATTTGGCACATAGATAGAGAAAAGTCTGGAATAGCACATAGGCTACTTTTTATCCCGGAAAATTTCGTAGTTCCCGCGGGATAGTGATAAACGAATTCTTTGCAGACGAAGTCGCTGGCAACAGCTAGTAAAGATATATATTTAAGTCCCTTAAAAGTAAAAAATTTGGTAAATTCCTAATTATAACTGTGAAAGTTACTCTGTCTGTCTGTTACGCTTTTACGCCTGCAATGAAATTTGGTACAGAGATAGTTTCAGTCCCAGGGAAGGATATACGATAGTTTTTAGGCCGGAAAATTGTTATATAGTTCCCACTTGATGGCTATAAGCGAATTCTGACATACGGAGTCGCGGGCAAACGCTAGTTATGCAATAAATTCAACGTTCTTCCGGATTTTTTAATCAGGCATGGTTTAACTCTGGAATCAGTTGGCAGCACCAATTTTTCCGGAACTTAAAAGAAAGAAAGAAATAAAGAAAAAGTTTATTTATGAGTTTACTAGCTGTTGCCAGCGACTTCGTCTGCAAATAATTCGTTTATCGCTATCCCGCGGGAGCTGCGCAATTTTCCGGGATAAAAAGTAGCCTATGTGCTATTCCAGACTTTTCTCTATCTATGTGCCGAATTTCATCCAGATCCGTTGGGCCGTTCTGGCGTGATTGAGTAACAAACAAACAAACATCCATCCATCCATACATACTTTCACATTTATAATATTAGTTAGATTAGTTAGATTAGATTTGTTTTACTTAGGTATCATTAAAGGCCAGCAGGACCCGTAAATACGACCACAATCATGCTAAATGGTGTTGTTACTTTAGGGTCTGTCTACCAAGTAAAGGATAAAGACGCGATCTATGTAAGGTTGCAAATAGAAGATTATAATATTATTATCATAAAGCTATACAATTAAAAAGTTAACTGGTAGAGATCCCGTATACATACATATTGCATAAACAACATAGAGTTTGGCAAACAAAAGCGTGATCTGGATTTTTTTTTTAGGTTTTAATATGGCAACATTATTACTCTGTCAAAGGCAAGTCATTTTTTCAAATTTTTCATTTATAATTGCCGTAAAACAATATAAAGTAATTTGCGAAGGCTGCTACGTACCATGATCAGTAAGTTCAAGTAAAAACAAGAAGAGAAAGAAGTTGCTTTCCAAGAGAAACAACAATGTTTACATGCGATGTCGGATTTTTTAGAGGAATTTTCATTCTTGCCTTCCTGTCCTATTTGGTAAACAAAATTGTAACCTCAAAACGTCTAATTTTTGTTATTTTTTAACTATTTCATCGTAAATAAAGGAACTGGAGATAAAATATCAGCAAAATTATGTACAAAATATTACCTCAGGTTTATTTGAAAACATAATACACCTTACTTTACAAAAATTTGCACATTGAGGTTCGAATTTTGTTTACCAAATAGGACAGGTAAGAATGAAAATGCCATATGACTATGTAATCTTAATCCTTGATGGCTGATTATTTGATATATTGATCATAATTATGATGATGACGATACCGTTGATGATAATCTTGAAGATATTCAAGGAATCTGCGAAATGAAAAACAGTTAGTAATACCACATGTAATTTTTTTGAATTTGCCCCGTTTTCTCAGGTCACGCTTTCATTTGCCAAACTCTACAAGCAACATTTCCATTCGGTCAATCGTGTATCGCCTAACGCCATGTATATTTTACTTGACTTAATTCCATTCCCCACCCGTCCGAGTACATTAACCCTGCCTTAACACAAATATCTCAAAAAAGACGGGAGCTTAAAAAGTTCAAGGGGATCTTAAGCTTTAAGCTGCACTTAGAACGTACTTAAAGCCCGCTTTGAGACAAGATGGCATCACGGCAACTTGCTCTTAACAGTTGAGAAAATTTCGAGGATGTTTTTAAAGTTGAAACTTGTGCGTTTTTTCTGGTTATGATTCTTATGCAATAAGGTGATACACGTATAAGGCCGGCGCACCCCAACTGCGTGCTGCGTGCTGCGTGCTGCGTGACACGCGCACGCACCAGTTGTAATTTGTATGAAACTACGAGATAGATGCCAGACCAGCTAGCTTATTACGTAACTCGCTTGCAATCGCCATCGTGTTCATTTTGACAGTTCTTGTATGACTCTGACAGTTAGCTGATTCCGATGCCAATTGTCAGCCCATACATTAACTGTCAAAATGAACACGATGGTGATCGCGAGCGAGTTAAGTAATAAGCTTGCAGATGCGTGGTCACGCGCGTGCGTACGCCACGCATCTGCTCTGGCATCTATCTCATCTATTCAACTAATTATTATAAATGCGAAAGTTTGGATGGATGGATGTATGTTTGTTTGTTACTCAATCACGCCAGAACGGCCCAACGAATATGGATGAAATTCGACACATAGATATAGGAAAGTCTGGAATAGCACATAGGCTACTTTTAATCCCAGAAAACTCCCGCGGGATAGCGATGATCTTTGCAGACGAAGTTGCGAGCAACCGCTAGTCTAACTAATATAAAGAACTAATAATGTAATAAGTATCTAACTAATATTATAAATGTGAAAGTATGGATGGAAGGATGGATAGATGTTTGTTTGTTACTCAATCACGCCAGAACGGCCCAACGGATCTGGATGAAATTCGGAACATAGATAGAGAAAAGTCTGGAATATAGCACATAGGCTACTTTTTATTCTTTGCAGACGAAGTCGCTGGCAACAGCTAGTAGTTTCATACATTACAACTGGGTGCAGCGCCCATTTGGTGTGCGCCGGCCGATACGTGTTGCATAAACTCTCCCCAAAAGAAGTCTAAAATAAGGTGCGGATATTTTCAGGGTATATAATTAATAACGTAAGAGTCGATAAAAAACATATTTTTTTAAATATTGTGTAATAATTTATTTTTTGTTTCATACTATAATAATAATTATCATTACCGTCCTAAGATAATACCTTGCATGTAATCATCGTACAATAAAAAAGACCCTAAACTTTAGCATCAAGTATACGGATTAACCCCTTATTCATAAACGCTCTATAGGCCTCTGCTAACTTAGCAATCGTTTCTCCTTATCTGTGAAAGGTAAATGTCAAAGTGACAGATAAGGACAAACGATTGTTAAGTTAGCAGAGGCCTATAGAGCGTTTATGAATAAAGGGTAATACATCTAAAAGTACTTAATTTTCGCGTACAATAATATTTATATTGAAAGGAAGAAAAAAAATCTAGTCAAGTTGAAATTAGCCAGTACAATAAACAAGAGTTTACAGGCCTACATAAACCGGATGGTACAATAAAAATAACGCACTTAACATAGTCACATTTCATTTATACCCGCACTTAGTGTAACAGTAAAACTACACTGTATAACAAAATTTATTGCCGTTTTGAGTTGAGCCAAGTTTATACCCATTTTATATCCCTCCCCGCTGTTTCAGGTCGAAACGAGACATACCTACCCTCATACCCTAATAATTTATGTTACAAGGTCAATAAAACCATTTAGCTGTGACCTCTTGTTTCTCTTCAAATACCCCCGCGTGGGCCTAAAACTGCAACTTTAAGGGGACGCGGGAGTTCAACTAATACAAGTCGCTTGGTGTTCTTTGATTTTTGTTGTCTCATACATTTTTATGACTATTGTTTGTTTTATCTGGTGCTTGTGACGCGTTTCGTTATCTTGTATAGTAGTTGCTATAGTTAGTCCCTTTTACGAGTTTCGGAATGAGCCAATTAGGTCTTTGATAAGAATTAGGGTCGCTTAGTAAACACTTTTTGCAGCATTTACGACTATTGTAACTATCTATACTTCATTTAATTTAGGATGAGAAACCACAACAACATTATATTGCGGCTCGTGAACTCTTTACGATTTGTACTAGAGTAACAATTGACTCCACGCAAATAAAGTGGCATTAAAACAATTTTATTTTGCGGCTGCCAAACTATTGCACTGTACTGTTTGCTAGGTAAGAAATAGTTGACCAGCCGCAATATGTTATTGTGGTTTCTCATTCTAAATTAAATGAAGTATAGAATCCGTTCCCCGTTTATATTACTTCCGTCTATTAGAATCGACGACAGTCGTAGCCTCTCTACAAGAACGAGACAGGGATTCAACGGATTTAGGGCCGGACGTCTGAAAGTAGGTAGAATGTTAGTGCCAGTAGTTCTACAGAAGCTATTTATCGTCCGCCATCCCCAGAAGAACTGAAGTCACAGTCAGAGTTCACCACATTTCAGTTGCACACCTTAATGCTTTAAGTTTGTATGTAAGTGTGAAGTTGGAACGATGTAAATGAACTGGGGCCTTACCATGACGTCTTAATTCCACTCAGTTCAGGTTTTAGCTGTCATTTTTAGTATGGATCTAACAGCTAGCGAACCTAAACTGAATCGCATTAAGACGTCATGGTAACCTCCCTGTTTTGATTTGATTCAGTTGAATCGTTCCGTCGTATTTTTCATGATTGACGCTGAGTCAAAGATCTGCCTTCAACACCCACCTCGATAGTTAAATTCATTTCAAAAAATCAGACGAATTATTTTCTTTGTAAAATATATGACCAGGTATTCTGTAAGAAGTCATTGAACCCTAAAATCCGTTCTGCGGTTCCATTTCACGAAAACCACTGAACCCTGAGCGTCCGTGTCAATCCGAAGGGACTTTAAAAAGGGAACTTGATACAAACGGTAATACGGAACCTATATACATTTATCAATTTTATACAGGGCCTTAAAATAAAAAGTCCCAACTGCGATGAGGGTAATAGAATGTGAACTCTCTGACATTTCTAACGAGACTCAAATTGCAGCTGTCCGAAAATATCACATAGTACCTTTTTATTGCAAGGTTATGCATCATACTGTTTCTAGAATCAAAGGGAAATTCCCAAGTGCTGTAGATATTGCTTCGCACAAAGTGAATATTTTAGTGAAATGAGACTTGATCGGATAAAACTGTCGGAAGTTTCGGTCGTATAGGCATAATATCATTCTCTTTCATATCCTTATGCGTAAGGTGTCTTAGATAATTTTTATGTTCTGGAATGTTTCAGCAGGTCTACTTAATTTTACTGAACACAGATGTACTTAAAGGTTTTTCATCGTAGTTTTGTATTCAAAATTAAATCATTCATTTGACACCACTTTTTATTTAAATCATACTGCAAATGGACATTCATTTTCCTTTAGAGTCTAAAGTTTAGACAATTCTCCTGCCATTTCCTCGAGCTACTTCTGCGCGCCATAGTCTAAGGTATAAACACAAAATATTACAAACAACCTCTGACCGCGCATAGCGTAAATTCGGCCTCTGTAGGGTACGACATAAAACTAAGTCTTATAAAGCATAAAAATAAGATGGGCTTCATACGCGGGTTAGTGGGTGCCCTGATTTTATGATCGCACTTACATCTTGCGGTTATGAATTCACGGTTTATTACACTCTGGTGTGTATTTTCGTATTTTACTCACGTTTATAATAATATTATATACGTTATTTTTTTATGTACATACACATACATACAACAGGGTCCGTTCAAATTGTTCCGGGATGTTTCGGCAGGCAGTGTTGCCACAACTGAGTTTGAGTTCTCAAAAGGTACATATCTAGCGCTAAAAAGGTACATTTTGGGATAAAAAGGTACATAAGCATTTTTTTACTCAATTCATAACACAGCTTCTATCGCTCTCAGTGTTGCCACAACTGTTTGGCGGCGGTTCTTAAAGTGTTACACTTGATTTTGGATGAGAACAAAAGGTACGTAAACTGGACCCCATTACACATAACACATTGGAGGCTACAAAGGTACGTCAAATGTGTAAAATGTACGCTAACGGCAACACTGCGGCAGGTGGTTGGGTCACTTAGACTAAATTGCCTTGCACTTACAATATTATAACGCAACTGTTACACAATGAGGGTGGTTTTTGATACTAGCCCTGGTGAGTTTCAAAAAAAGGTCACGCGAGTGTTTTAAAGGCCAATTTTTTATGCACAGTTGCATACATTAGGTACTTTATCAACACACATCATTAAGTGCTATAAGATGGGTCTAGAAGCAGTAGGGAAAATTACCAGCATTATTACAACCAATTATACTAGGTTCTGTTTACCCCGACTCTAGGCAGCTACGGCCTTCCACATGTTAATCGCTATCCCGCGGGAACTATGCAATTTTCCGGAATAAAAAGTAGCCTGGTGACCCACTAGTTCGTTTGTCTGGCCTCTCTAACATAAAAAAGCCTATGTTATAATCTAGGTTACCAGCTATCTCTGTTTTAAATTTGATCCTAAGCAGTCTAGTCATTTCAGCGTGAAGAAGGAACAAATATACACACTCACATCGTCACATCCATCTATCCATCCTCACAAACTTTCACATTTATAATATTAGGATCTCTTCACACATGCTCGTCGGTATAGGACACTCGTGACGTTTTATCAAAACGTCCCCAATTCGGTCACGGAACGTCCGTCTAGACCTTCCCCTTCCAACGCATCCACACCCTTCGCCTTTATAAATATAAAATACATAGCATTTTTTTTCGTAAATCGGATTCATAAAGAAATGTACCTACAGACTTTTTTAGAGTACTCTCTTACATATTCCTGGAAGAATTAAGAAGGATTTATTTTTCAGTCGACTCAGAATTCCGATCAGGTTAAATCGGATTAAGCATTTTCCCCTTTATTAAAAATTTACAGGCAGTATTTTCTAGGAAATGAGACGAAAATATAACAACGAACGCAAAGCAATGATTCTAGTTTCGTAATCTATCTCAGCAATGTTCGTTTTTCATAATATCACTGACATCTATTTAGTCATATGAAAAACGAAGAATGACGAGTGACATTAAGATAAAAGAAACACTTTAACTTTCTTATTACACTTATAATATGAAGAGTAATACTTTTACTGTATAAACGAAATGTTTTAGATTAAATTTATATAATTACTAGCTTCTGCCCGCGACTTCGTCCGCGTAGAATTATACATATAGACCTTCCTCTTGAATCACTCTATCTATTAAAAAAAACCGCATCAAAATCCGTTGCGTAGTTTTAAACATCTAAGCATACATAGGGACCGACAGACAGCGGAAAGCGACTTTTTTATACTATGTAATAATGATATCTTCCCTTTATGTATGTTCTATGTAGTATGTTTAGTAGGAAAATTCTAGAATTTATTATTTTGTGTTGTATTTGTTATTGCCAAGCAAGATAAGGTTTTTATGAAACAATATTTTGAAAAATTCTTAATCCAGGGCAAAGTCGGGGGCAACAGCTAGCTTAGAATTATCTCAAGCGTACGCTCTTATTGGAGTGGATAGAAGTTGTAACAACATCTAATTCATTTATTTTTATTTTGCAGATAAATCAATACAATGGCGGGAAAAGCTTTGCTGTTTATAGCTGCGATATCAACATTAAATATAGGTAAGTAATTAATTAGAATAAAAAAATAAGCGCGCATTGAGTGGAGCTGTCCAGGTGCTAAAAAAATTTAGAACACTTCGCGACTGTCAATCCTACTAATTAATATAAATGCGAAAGTTTGTGAGAATGTATGGATGTTTGTTACTCTTTCACGCCATAACGGCTTAATGGATCTGGATGAAATTTGGAACAAAGACAGACCAGGATGGAAACAACATGTATAAGAAACAAGTTAAAATTAACATTTTGTTTTGTAATGGGTATATAGATTTCAGTAAAGAAATAAATTATTTAATGAATGAAATTCCCAAATCTTCCATACTGATCCGGAGCAAAGATAAAACATATGATAGAATATACTAGATGCTTCTCAACCGCGCAGATGGTAAATGCCCATCGAGGGAATGGGCGAAAATCTTAGCATGTTATAGGCGATGCGGTTAGCCAACCCATCACTATTTTGATACCGCTTTCCACCTATACGCTCACAATTATGCTAAACGTGGCCTTATGGTCGTGTTACCCTAGGCCCTGTCTACTCCGAAAGGGACAAAGACGTTATTTATGTATGTTTTTGTTTATGAAATTCCGACGGGAGGCAAAAGTTGCGGGCAACAGTTACTATCCAAAACACAGGAACTCGGTCGAATTTTAAAAGGTTCCATACCCGTGGGTAAATGGGGAAAGTCAAATAAAAACCAATAGAAAGTATCCAACATAAATATTCATCGGGCCCTTAATCAAAAAAGGGTTCATGCAACATGTCGCCGTAAAACTTTTTCGCCAAATTTTGATTAATTACATAACGGCATCCGCAGTTGTAGGGTTGTGTCTTGTCTATGTTATTTAAATTTTAATGTACTATGTTTAAGTATCTCATTATCAAATTGTATTTTTTTAACTAATTTACATACCTACATACATAGTCACGTCTCTTTCCCATAGGGGTAGGTAGAATCTACTTCGTTCCACTTTTTGAAATTTTACCATTTTGGGGGTTACCAAGAAAAGAAAGAAAAACATTTATTCACACACACACAACTAACTAACTAACTTGGCTCAGGGACCCAAATAGGGTCTTGGCCTCCGAAACGAGAGCACGCCATCTGTCCCGATCGTGCGCAGTCGGTCGTCCCACGTACGCTCTCTTGGCAGCACGATCCTCTCCCATTCGGAGTAGGTGGCCGAACCACCGAAGTCTGTGTGATTTTATTACGCCGATGATGTTGATTCACACACACACACGTAGATTTAAAATATGAAAAAATCTCTCTTCTTCTTCTTTGGCGCTTCTTGCCAGAGTGGTCGTGGCCGTCACGCGGATTCTGTGGCCTGCTTTACAATGCGACGCCATTCTGCACGAACCGCCGCCCTCCTGCTACATTCGTGCAGAGGAACGTCGACAGCGGTCTTTATTTGATCTGTCCACCTCATCGGCGATCTTCCGCGCGGTCTGGTGCCCTCGACTTTCCCCTGCACCACCAGGCGTTCGATGGATTCGTTTCCGCATCGAGATACGTGTCCAAAGAAAGTGAGGATACGAGCTTGCGCTATGCTTGATGAAAATGAAATGAAAAAATACAATATACTTAAGAATAGTACCGATATGGTGTATGGTGGTGGTACGGTGGTGTATGGTGGTGTTTTGATGCGATTCAATTCCGATTCAGTTTAGGTTTGCTCGATTAAGACGTTATGGTAAGTGTTTTTAATGATTCACGGTTAAGTTCATTCGAAATATTATAAACGGGATGTGAACCGCGATTACCTTTATTGACAACATCCACCCGCAATTTCTTCAGTCTACCCGTGATCATGATGCATGCAACTGTATCGAAATATCAGGTGCTCAATAAAGGTAATCGCAGTTCACATCCCGTTTATAATATTTCGTTATGGTAAGGCCCGAGGTTGCTTAGATATTAATCATTGGTGCTGCTCTACTATCACACATGCAAGCCAGACCCCTATTTTTTTTCATGTGAATAAGAAGGCAAACGAGCAAGTGGGTCACCTGATGGTAAGCGATCACCACTGCCCATAGACACATTGCAGATGCGCATTGACACAGGCACATAGGGTAAAGTGTAAATTCGTGGTTAGATTTAACAACTACGTAGCTTAACTACCTACAATTAAGAGTTTTTAAGAGGCTGACAACACCTAATTTTGTTGAAATTGATGTTATTTAAGCACTTTTTTAAGAAAAACTACACAGAAAAAAAATACAAAAAAAATATAATGTTAATTTTAAATATTTTATTGAATCAGGCGTTACTTTGCGGAGGTCCATTTCAATGAACACAAAATATTTACCTTGCTACTCCGCTACTTACGTGCAAGTTAACCAAGCCTGTGCGAAATATGTACGTTTTGCATGCAAGCCCTCCCACCACTACTACCACACAAAACGCACACAAATCCCACAAACTTAATTAATCCTAACCCCACACAAACACTGACGCGCGTTTCGATCCCTCTACGGGATCATTCTCAAAGTTAGAGCACAACCGATGCACATGCGAACCAACGTCGTACTAATTTGTAAAACTATAAATAAACTAAATGTACCCACATTCGTATATTACCAAACTACCCTCTTATTTATAATTTTAATTAGCCATCCACAACTACCTTCATAAATTTTTCCGACTACAACAAAAACAAAGAGGGTTATGTATTTAACAAAACAATTTTACTATTCATCAAAATGGACACGCAACAAAGGTGACGACACCAAGTTCACCTGTTCGTTAATTATTGAAGCACTATTGTTGTACCTAATTATTTCCAACTGCTCTAAAACATCCAACCGTAAACCCTTTTCACAAAAATGCAAAACATCAAATGCTGCTGAATCTGACAATGAATGATTTGATTCTAATAAGTGTTTTGCAAAATTTGATCTATCTGGATGATTAAGCCTAAACGAGGCAACATGTTCCTTAAATCTTGTACTAAAACTACGACCCGTTTGCCCCACATACACACTATTGCAATCACTACATGTTAGCTTGTAGACCCCAGATCTACTTCCTTTATCTACCCTCTCTTTGTTATTACATAGCCTCGCACGCAAAGAATTATTTGTCTTAAAGGCAACATTAATGTTTTTTGACTTCATAACACTATAGATCTTATCTGACAAATAACCTACATAAGTAATACTAGATCTGTAATTGTCAGTAATCTGCGTGGGTTCTGCGGCGTAAAGCAAGCTATCCGCTATCCGCTTCCGCTTCTTTCTAACTAAACCGTTAACCATTGCTACACTGTAACCATTTGAAACTGCAATTTGATAAATAGTACTTAATTCCGAACTGTAATGTTCTTCAGAAAGAGGAACTGTTAATAATCTATGTACATAGCAATGGAAAGCAGCCAATTTATGCTGCCAAGGGTGAGTGGAAGCAGCCGGGATCACAGCATCTGTCTGCGTAGGCTTACGGTAAATTTGAAAAATATGCTTGTTATCTACTCTAGTTATTGTCAAATCCAAAAAATTTAATGAATTGTTCTCCTCTAATTCTCTCTTGAACTTTATCCTTGGATGCTTACCATTCAAGCCATTAACAAATGAATCGAGCTGTCTCATACTTCCCTTCCAGCAAATAATCAAATCATCAACATACCTATAATAATAAATAATATTATTATTACCAACAATGTACCGAGTTTCAAAATTATCCATAAAAATATCTGCCATTAGTGGACTAAGAGGAGAACCCATTGCCAATCCATCATTCTGTAAATAAAACTGCCCATCAAATCTAAAGTAGTTCTGTTTCATGCAAACAGTTATTAAATCTATTAATTCTACTACCTCCCCCGGATGTAAGCGCTTCCTTTCCAAATGATCTCTAAGAATATTTAAAGTTTCAGTGTAAGGTACATTAGTAAACAAACTATCCACATCCAAGGAAAGCAAAGTTGCATTAGGTGGCACGTTGATGTCTTTGATTTTATCTATACGCAGATTACTGACAATTACAGATCTAGTATTACTTATGTAGGTTATTTGTCAGATAAGATCTATAGTGTTATGAAGTCAAAAAACATTAATGTTGCCTTTAAGACAAATAATTCTTTGCGTGCGAGGCTATGTAATAACAAAGAGAGGGTAGATAAAGGAAGTAGATCTGGGGTCTACAAGCTAACATGTAGTGATTGCAATAGTGTGTATGTGGGGCAAACGGGTCGTAGTTTTAGTACAAGATTTAAGGAACATGTTGCCTCGTTTAGGCTTAATCATCCAGATAGATCAAATTTTGCAAAACACTTATTAGAATCAAATCATTCATTGTCAGATTCAGCAGCATTTGATGTTTTGCATTTTTGTGAAAAGGGTTTACGGTTGGATGTTTTAGAGCAGTTGGAAATAATTAGGTACAACAATAGTGCTTCAATAATTAACGAACAGGTGAACTTGGTGTCGTCACCTTTGTTGCGTGTCCATTTTGATGAATAGTAAAATTGTTTTGTTAAATACATAACCCTCTTTGTTTTTGTTGTAGTCGGAAAAATTTATGAAGGTAGTTGTGGATGGCTAATTAAAATTATAAATAAGAGGGTAGTTTGGTAATATACGAATGTGGGTACATTTAGTTTATTTATAGTTTTACAAATTAGTACGACGTTGGTTCGCATGTGCATCGGTTGTGCTCTAACTTTGAGAATGATCCCGTAGAGGGATCGAAACGCGCGTCAGTGTTTGTGTGGGGTTAGGATTAATTAAGTTTGTGGGATTTGTGTGCGTTTTGTGTGGTAGTAGTGGTGGGAGGGCTTGCATGCAAAACGTACATATTTCGCACAGGCTTGGTTAACTTGCACGTAAGTAGCGGAGTAGCAAGGTAAATATTTTGTGTTCAATGTTAATTTTCATCATATTTCAAACAACCTAGACGGACTCGATACATAATTGAACAAAATCGGCTCGATAGAAAATAATTGCGAAGATTGGTCTTAAAATCATCATTAAACGGTTCTATGTCTTTATTTTTTCGACGTATGGGTCTGCAATTAAAAACATGAAGTCAACATATTCATACCTAAACGGCTAACGAGCCATATTTCACAAATAATCCATACTTTTGTTTATTTCTTATGATTTGTGTCTTATTTGCAAGATTTTAGACGCGCGCCAAGCTGCCGAAATAGTTTCTTCTCTTTCACTAACAGGCACGTGAACCGTATGTGTGAAGAGTGGCGCTGCTCCAGGTCATTTGCTGTTGACAGCGCCTTAAGTTCATTCGAAACGGACGTAGTAGACAGAGCTCGGTCTACCCAACAATAACATCCACTTCATCATGATGCATGCAACTGCGTCGAAATATCGGGTGTTCAATAAAGGTAATCACGGTTCACCTCCCGTTTATAATATTTCGAACTTAACTACTTAGCTTTATAGTATTTCTCTATTTACAGCATGCCATATCAGTTGTGTCGTCCTGTAAATGTTTTATTTTCAAAAATAAATATATTTATCCTATTTTTAAATAGTTTTCTTTTTTATTTCACCGCCGCCAACCCTACCGTGACAGCGTTTCAATTACCCGGTCAAAGTTTAAATTACAACGAAAATTAATTCGGGATTAAGTTTGCATTTTCAATTTAAATTTTAGGGTTTCGGTATCACAAGTTCGTTATTCTAAGTAACTGGCGATTGAAGGTAAACACTGGACGATGATTGGCGGCAATTTGTTTGGGGCCATTCCCAGTTTGTTTGCCCAAATTCCAACAATAACGCCAAGTAGCCAGGATAAAATAAAAAAATAAAATAAAATAGATCTTATTATCGAGAGAGTGAAGTAAGAGCGAGACAGCACGATCTTCTGTCCCGTTTCCTGCGCTACGTCAGAGCCTACGTCACTCGCCCTGCCACCGGGCTCCAGACCATCGGAGGAGCGCAAGGACAGACTTCACTTCGGCGGCGCGCTTGCTAGGGATAGGTCATCTACCAGGCTCTGTGCTACTCTTAGCTACTCTTAGGTCATTTGCTATTGTTTTTCAAATAAAACCGTTGATTTGTGACCGTTTATTTAATTTAGACTACTTATCCATAATATCAGAAGTGGGATAGAATTTACGACAGTGGCATCCAGACTAGTTATTTTGTGTTAAGTACATACTTCGTTATAATTCGAATCTAAATCCGTTAAATCGTGTTTTGCTACCTACTTATTTTATTTTGCTCACACTTCTTGCTTGAGTGGTACAAGCTTACAATTAATACAGGCTTGGATATTCTGTTAATTGCTTATTTAAAATGTCTGAGGGTAGTTCTTCTAGTTCCAGAAAAAAACGACGTCGTAATAAAAAAGAAAGTTCCGAAAGTGATGCAGTATTAAGTACGATTTTAGGCAAATTGAGGACGATCGAAGATAGATTAGGGCCCTCGTCTGCAACGCCACCGCCGTACCCACCGTCATCGGTATCAGATACTCGTGCTGTATTTGTTCCTGTTATAGATCGAACCACGACGCCTCCGTTACCAGAGTGCGTGTCGAATTCTGCAGGCAGCGATGCCGCGGTTGGCAACGGCAGCCCTGCGGTGACCGCACAGCCCCGGGCCCCCGGTGCAACCCCAAGCGGTGACGCCTCGGCTGGCGAGGTAACGGACAGAATCATGGGAGCGCTTTCGTCGTTGATTCAAGTAAGACCGACTCATTATTACATTTCGTCTTTTGACCCCTAACTCCATGATTTTGATGTTTGGTGTACAGAGGTGGACCGTGCGCGTGTCGTGAATCATTGGGCCGATAATGAGTGTCTTTCACGTGTTGCAAATTGTTTGAAAGGTGACGCCCGTTCTTGGCTCACTGATTGGGTGTCGAACGACCGCACCTGGAGTAATTTTAAAATCGAATTTCGTTCCCTCTGTCCGCGAAACATAGATGTAGCAACCGTGCTTTATGACGTTATGCGTTCTGATTCTAAGAGCTTTGCTACATACGCTGAGTATGCACGTCGCACGTTATTGCGCTTAAATATTGTGACCGGTTTATCGGACGAGCTCCGCACAGCCATAGTTCTCAGAGGCATCACGGATTCGCAGATTAAAGCGGCTGCTACTAATGCTAAACTTAAACCAAAAGAGATAGTGGATTTTTTATCTGTGTTTACTAAGCCTAAACTAGAATCGCGTGTTGCTTCCCATGATTCTACCCGTTCCAATCTACCCGCAAAATCGAATTTTCGTAAACGAGAATTCAGTAGGCCGGACAATACACTGAAGTGTTTTAACTGTGGTGGTTTAGGCCACAAACGTAATCAATGCCGTAAGAAGCCTCGTGTAGAAAATAGGTCTAACAGTGATAATCGCAGCGCATCCACGAGTGCGAGTAGTACAAGCGCGAGTAGGCCAGCTTCTCAGTCCTCATCTACCGCCGATAATAAATCTTCGATTACTTGTTCCTACTGCCATAAAACAGGTCATAGTGCAGAGTCCTGTTTCGCCAAACAGCGTGTTGAAACAAATGCTAAACGTTCTAATAATGTCAACTTATGTCGTAAACAGGACTCTGTAGCCAATAATGATGTAATGACTGCTGTCATAGAAGGGGTCTCATTAGATGTACTTATTGATAGTGGGTCAAGCGTTTCGCTTATATCCGAATCTGTTTTGAAACACTTTAATTGCAACAAAGTTCCTACGTATCGAGTACTAAGAGGCATAGGAAGTCAAGAAATTGAATGTACCTCCTCTGTTACTTTAGTAGTAGAGTTTCCTGATTTATCTGTTGAGGTAGATTTGTACGTCGTGCCTGAATCGTGTATGAACGCGTCGGTACTAGTAGGCACAGATGTTTTAAATCGCGACGGTGTTACCTACATTAGGACAGGTGGAGTGCAGCGACTGATACGGGTTGAGAGCTCTCCTATGCAATGTATAAGCGAGTTTGAGTCCGACATCAAGACTCCACTAGTTGGAGATGACAAACAGCTTTTAGTCGCGCTGGTTAAGGAGTTCTCTCAATCATTTATCAGTGGGACTGCATCCTCGACGGTTACGACCGGTAGTATGACAATTAAACTGACTAACGATAGTCCTGTTCACCATAGGCCGTATAAACTTTCACACGATGAGAAACTGCGTGTACGAGGTATAATACAGGACCTTAAGGAGAAAGGAGTTATACGAGAATCTAACTCTGATTTTGCGAGTCCTATCATCTTAGTCAAAAAGAAGGATGGATCGGACCGCATGTGCGTCGATTATCGCGCATTAAACGCAGTAACCGTCAAAGATAGATTCCCGTTGCCTCTCATAGACGACCATATTGACCGGCTAGGTAAAGCGAGGTACTTTTCAAGTCTCGACATGGCTACAGGGTTTCATCAAATACAGATGGACTCTAATTCTATCGGTAAAACGGCTTTTGTGACGCCGGAAGGACATTTCGAGTATTTAAAAATGCCCTATGGCTTAGCCAATGCCCCTGTTGTGTACCAAAAGATAATTTCAGAAACCCTGAAGCCATTGATCGAAAGCGGTAAGGTTCTTGCGTATATTGATGACGTCCTCATCTTGTCCGAAACCGTAGATGAAGGTTTATTAATTCTGCGTAAAGTTCTAGACACTTTGACTTCATCTGGATTTTCCATTAATTTAAAGAAATGTACCTTTCTTGCAACAGAGATAGAGTATTTAGGACGTCTCATTAGTCATGGTCAGGTACGGCCGAGCCCGCGAAAGGTCCAGGCGTTGAGTGATGCACCCCGTCCAACGAATATCAAACAGACGCGTCAGTTTTTAGGCCTTGCAGGCTACTTTCGCCGTTACATTGCCGGTTATTCTCAAAAGACTGCGTGCATTGCTAAACTTACGCGACATGGGGTACCTTTCGTGTGGGGATGCGAGCAGGAAGAGGCGCGCACTTATATTATTAAATGCCTAACTAATGCGCCAGCTCTTGCCATATTTGACCCGAATCTCCCCACGGAATTGCATATTGATGCAAGCGCGAGCGGATACGGAGGGATTTTATTGCAAGAACACGAGGGGAAGCAAAAAAGGGTAGTTTCCTATTTTAGTAAGACTACACAAGGCGCTGAGACTAAATATCATAGTTACGAGTTAGAAACGTTAGCGGTCGTAAAATCACTTCAACACTTTCGTCACTACCTAATAGGTATCCCTTTCAAAATTGTGACTGATTGTAACTCTCTAAAGCTGACTGAGAGAAAAAAAGATCTGATTCCCCGTGTTGCCCGTTGGTGGGTTTATATGCAGGATTTCCAGTTTAGTATCGAATACCGTAAAGGTGCTCTTATGCCTCACGTGGATTACTTGAGCAGAAATCCTGTGGACATCCTGCATATCCGTAAGCCGACCAACTGGGCTCAACAGGCTCAAGCTGCGGACTCTGAGACCCAAAATCTTATTGATAGCTTAAAGGAAGGGCGCTTAGACTCTACTCGTTATGAGGTCCACAATAACCTGCTGTACTATAAACATAGTCCTACCGGTGAAGATTCTCGTTTGCTTTGTTTCATTCCGAAGGGTCATAGACTTAGTTTACTTAGAATTTTCCACGATGAACATGACCATATTGGAGTTGACAAGACCACAGAACTTATTCTGAGGCATTTTTGGTTTCCCGGGCTTAGGCTGTTTATTCGTAAATACATAGGGCATTGTCTAGTTTGCCTTACTTGCAAAAAGTTTCCTAGGGCACCTCACCAGCCCATAGAATCGTGGTCTAAGCCTGGTACGCCATTTATGACCGTACACACGGATGTACTGGGTCCATTGCCAGAGTCTAAGGGATTTAAATATGTCCTCATAGTTGTAGACGCATTTTCAAAGTATTGTCTTTTATACTCTTTGTATCGACAAGACGCAGACGAGTTAAAACGTGCGTTTACAAACGCAATGTCATTGTTTGGTACTCCTTCGCTTATTGTTTGCGATCGTGGTAGAATGTTCGAGAGTAATAGTTTTCAGAGTCTGGTATCCGAACTAGGTAGTAAGACTCATTTTATAACACCTGAAATGCACCACGAAAATGCTCAAGCTGAGCGTTACTGTCGGACAGTTCATAACCTGATAAGAGTAGAGGCGAATAATAGGGAAGCTGAATGGTCCGATACTCTATGGCGGGTTCAACTTATCCTTAATATGACTAAAAATGCCGCCACCAATCTGTCACCACTCCAACTGCTGGTTGGGATTGACGCAACAACTCCTGTATTGCGCTCTTTAGTCCGTGACGTTGCTCTCAATAACACAAGCGGGAACCGCGAGGCTTTGGTTGTGCTTAGGAGGCAGCGCGCAAGTGAACGGCTGGCCGCTAGGCAAAGACGGCAAGACGAACTAACTAACGAGGGTCGTAAGCAACCACGCGCTTATAAGGTCGGTGATTTTGCTTTTGTTATAAAACAAGCGCAGACTACGGGAAAATTAGATTCTGGTATGCGAGGTCCATACAAAGTAACCACTGTTCTTCCGCACGACCGCTATGAACTAGAATTGCTGTCTGGTGCGTACGGGAAGCGTACGAGGGCTGCTGCGGAATACATGGTGCCGTGGCGCGGCGAGTGGACGCCTGAGACGTGCGCAGTGTTTTTTGAGAGTAAGTATCGTCGGTTGCTTATAAATTGTTGACGACGATACCGATCGTGCACTTGCGGCAGACTACGTTACTACGTAGTACGGCCAATGGCCGGCAGACTATGTTAATTCATAGTACGGCTTATAGCCGCTACTTTGTTTTGTAGTGAATGGGCTTATGTAGCCGGCAGACTACTTTGTTTTGTAGTGGATGGGCTTATATAGCCAGCAGACTACTTTGTTTTGTAGTGGATGGGCTTATATAGCCGGCAGACTACTTTGTTTTGTAGTGGATGGGCTTATATAGCCGGCAGACTACTTTGTTTTGTAGTGGATGGGCTTATATAGCCGGCAGACTACGTTGTTTTGTAGTGGATGGGCTTATAAAGCTGGCAGACTACGTTGGTTCGTAGTAAATGGGCTTCTACAGCTGGCAGACTCTGTGTGAGTACACCTACGGCTTTTGCCGGCAGACTGCACCACTATGGGTGACAGTACGATGTGGCAGACCATAGCGATGTAAAGTTTCTGTGGTATTCTGATTACGTGTTACGTGTGTTATCGTAGGAGACCATGATACTATGTAACAGTTTTTCTTTGTGAGTTTGTTTGTATTAATGGATGTGCACTTTGAAGTGTGAATGCACTTTGTTTGCTTTCTGTGTGTATCTGCTTGTGAAAGGCTATCTTGCATCATACGGCTTAGTACGTACAGACTTTATCATGCAAGAACTTTGTGTGAACTGAGTGGTGTAATCTGGTTGCTATTTATTACTTGCTCATAAGTGTTTCGTCTTCTGTTGACAGCTGACGAGCACTCTGGTGATAACAACCATCCCCCTGAAGATCGGGCGGACGAGGACGTCCCGCAGTCAGGAACGGCCGTATTATCGAGAGAGTGAAGTAAGAGCGAGACAGCACGATCTTCTGTCCCGTTTCCTGCGCTACGTCAGAGCCTACGTCACTCGCCCTGCCACCGGGCTCCAGACCATCGGAGGAGCGCAAGGACAGACTTCACTTCGGCGGCGCGCTTGCTAGGGATAGGTCATCTACCAGGCTCTGTGCTACTCTTAGCTACTCTTAGGTCATTTGCTATTGTTTTTCAAATAAAACCGTTGATTTGTGACCGTTTATTTAATTTAGACTACTTATCCATAATAATCTTTTTTTTATATAAGATGTTGTAAGATGTTGTTTTTTTATATATGATGTAGATGTTGGCCCTACCCGGCCTTTTTATTTGAATGTGTCTGTCACGCTGTGGGAAGGGCGCAGGCTGAAAACCAGCGCTGCTAGTTTGTATTTAATCTAAACTGGCAGCTCATGCTGAGCCTGAGCCCTTTGCCTTTATGTTGTGCATTGTTTTGTGTTTTTTTTTCTGTCCTTCAAAATTATTTTTGTGTGCATTTTTTGGATAATTTGTATCATGTCTTATTTTTGTGTTTGTGGCAATAAATATCTTTATTATTATTATTATTATTATAAGAGGGGGCAAACGAGCAGACGGGTCACCAAAAGAAAGTGGAAAGTGATCACCACCACCCAGGGACACCTGCAAGACGTGGGGAATCACAGGTGCGTTGCCGGCCCTTTCAGGAACAGGTAGGCTCGCTTTTTAAAGATCCCTAAGTTGTACCGCTCGAGGAATGTTGCAGCAGGAAGTTGGTTCCACATCTTTGTCGTACGAGGAAAGAAATTGCGTTTAAAACGGACAGTACTTGACTGCCAACTATCAAGATTTGACCTGTCAAAATCTGCCTATTAGGTTTCGTAAATTGTATTCATAACGCTACTTTAGAAATGTTATGAAATTAAAATTATTTTTCTGTGAGTGTTACATACTTATTTATACGTGTGAAGTCGGTGCCTCAGCTCAAATAGTTACAAGCCAAATATTAATATAGGTAGTGGTGGTCGTTATTACAACAGCAGATAACGTAATGCATTATTTGCACGCAACGAACAACACATTATCGAATCGTCAACTATCCTGTTATCATTATTCGTTGTCTGTTGTCAACGTTGTTCATACGCGCACTGTTGCCGCGCTTGGCATAGAAGCGCAAGCGAGTGCGCAACAAATCAAGTAGGTGTATGCGAGAGATAGCGCTATACGCGCGAGCTCGCATCGCAATCGCAATTCAAATAACTGACTTTTGGTATCATCATTATTTGCTGTTGCTGTTTGTTGTCAGTCAGTACAATAACAAACAAGGTAACAGAGCGTTGTTTTGCTTTTGTTCCCGTACGTTTTGATTACGCTGCGATCGCGCGCGTTGTATCGTAACATTCGTAACGTAACGAATTAAGTATAACAATTATTTAATAATAAGTTCATTATCGTTTTGTAAAACAGCAACATAACAGGATAACAGACAACAGTTTACAATAACAGCTATTTAAGAATAACACAACACTATTATTCATTATTGCAAAACAGCCGTTATTGCCACCACTAAATATAGGCAGCAGATAACGATGTTATGATGGGAGCGCGGGTGGTACGGGCTTTGATACCAGCATGTTCATAATCATTATTTCTAATAACTAATATTCTTACCTTAAAGTTTAGGCCTTCGCTTAAAAAGCTTCCCTAAAAGCGAGACGAGCGCTTAGCGTCGATACCAACACAACCTCTATTTATTTTCATAACAAAGTCGTGAAGAAGGAAAGTTCGGCAAAGAAAAAGTTTATTTCACCTTCAGAAGAATCCTTATAAGCTCATATAATCAAAGTTACGCGACTAACAGCTAAAATAACCGGCCAAGTGCGTGTCGGATCGTGTGAAATAATGGGTTCAGTAGTCAAATATAAATAAAAATTGGTAATACCTACGTGATCTCCAAAGAATCGGGAATAAGCATTTGTTAAAAAGTTCATCACTACATCATCACTACTACATAGTATAAAACAAAGTCGCTTTCTCTGTCCCTATGTCCCTATGTATGCTTAAATCTTTAAAACTACGCAACGGATTTTGTTTTGATGCGGTTTTTATTATAGATAGAGTGAATCAAGAGGAAGGTTTATTATGTATAATACATGCATAATAATACCGTGTGAAGCCGGGGCGGGTCGCTTCCCAAAGTCGCTTTCCGCTGTCTCTCTGTATGCTGAGATCTTTAAAACTACGCAACGGATTTTGATGCGGTTTTTTTTTAACAGACAGAGTGATTCAAGAGGAAGGTTTAAATGTATAATAGGTACGCAGATGAAGTCACGGGCAGAAGCTAGTTTTGAATAAAAGCTTTTTTTAGCTAACTGTACGTTGTTGACTCTGCTTGAGTTGTTATCCACCCTACATCATAATTGTACCAAATTTCGGGGCAATCCGATCACTATAAATTACTTCAATTTGACTTGCAATATTTATTTAAAGTATTTCGGGATTTAACCGCGGAAAAATTGCTATAATATTGTTATTGTATTGTTTTGTACTGATTTGTGGTGTTCAATAAGGAGTATTTGTATTGTATTGTATTAACGTGGAGGTAATTAATAGCTATTTTTACGCGGTTAAGTCCTGAAATACTTGAAATAAATTGAGTGAAAATCGCGGAATATTTGACCAAACAAAAAACGAAACGTACAAAGAAATAACCTAACCTAAAAATTTCATAGTTCCCGCGGGATAGCGATAAACATGTCAGAGGTCGTAGCTGCCTAGAGTCGCAACGTAAATAATTTTTGCTGAATATTTTATAACTACCAACATCAGTTCTTAACCTAACTTTACACGGACGAAGTCGAGGGCAGAATCTAGTTCATTATAATACAATGACAGTTATAGTCCATATAAATACTTAATCGTGTCAAATAGATCCCTAAAAACACAAAAGAAACCACTGTACGATACTTACGTTCATTTATAACAAACGGGAAAACTTGGGAACGATAAAGGTAATCTTAAGAATTACTTAACTGATTGGAAAGATCTTTTTCCGATACTTCTAATTAAATCGAAGTTGAGTGAAAAGTTTAGGAACTTGATAAGACTCGGGGGAAAGTCGCAAAGAAATTATGACAAGAGATTGTAAAATTTACATGAAACGCGTTTTTACAACTGCATGTATTGTATTCAGGTGTACACAATATTAACAAGCTTTTACAATTGCATGCATTTTATTCAGGTGTAAATATGCGTACACAACAACACTAACGTATTTTTACGCTATTTTAACGTAAACAATGTTTACACGCTTTTAGAAATACGTGTTTTTATTTGCGCTATCATTAATGAAACGCATGTTGCAAAAACGCATGTCAACTATTTGACAAATTTATTTGTAAAACGGAAGTTAATTGTAAAAATAAGAAACAGGACCATGAAAAATGATCCATGAGATAAAAAAATCAAAGAATACACGCATAATGTACGCATGCGCTGTAATTAAACTAGGAAAGCAGAAAAAGAATCATTAAAAAAATACAGACTGGGAACAAACGGAATTGAATTCCAACCGAGTTCCAATACACTGTTTGGAATAAAAACGGTACAGATGCATACAAAAGCAAAAAAATATATATTTTTAACGAAAAACATCAAAGCGAAAGCCGTATACAATACAGGACGAATTATTTTCGCATCCGCATTTCTCGTGCTACTGACGAAAAAGAACCAAAATTACTATCAGGATCTCGTATCTTGCTGTAGCTTCGCTATAGCATTAAAAGCTTTTTGCTGCCAGAATACAGTTGGAATTTCTGTAAAAGTTCGAGGTTTTATAGGAAAATATGAAATACACAGAAGAAATGTGGATAAAAAAGATGGAACTGAATGTAGTGGCAAACTCATTAAAATTTTTACACGCCAATGAGTTGGCGAGCGCAATATTGTGAATTTGTAAATTTACACAGCCTGTTATAATAATGTCGAGATATTCCAGCAAAGGATCTGTATTTCAGTATTTTCAGAGTTCACACTCCGCTGGTTCGAGGAGTGTTAAAATGATTGGTTAAAGGCTTCGTTAAAAACTGTCCCGATGAGTGAAGTTCTTGAAGTCACCTCGTTGAAGTGTTGCTTGGGAAGTGTTTTGAGCACTGTTTTGTTTTGGTTTCTCATCATTAATCAGCTGGAGTAGGCACGTACACCTTAAAGAATTAAACACGATTTTTTATGGACACCCACTTTCAATATTTTTTATCCCGTCCTTTTGATCTGAGGGAAATTCGAAAAATCCCTTTTTACGACACCTACATGATCCTCAAAAAATATATCTACTAAATACTAAGTCTTTGTTTTCTATCACGTCCTTTTATCCCGTGGGAAAATTGAAAAATACCTGCGTATTGCACCTCTTTGATCCTTATGGAATATGTCTGCCAAATACCAAGAAAAAATATCACCAAGTCAGTTACATGCACATATAAGTTCCTAGGTAATTATCCTCTTTTTCGTATCCCACGGTAATTTCACAAAATCCTGAAGTCACTTTTCCGAAATGGCAAATTCACGTGTAAATATGAGCTAATTTTACGTAAGTATGACTATGGGTAACACTTCATGTTCATACGTATTCGCTCTATTAATTTCCAAATTTCATGATTATATGTAATTGAAACCCCATCATACAATGATCCTATAATTATTCCATGAAGCCCTTAATTTACAATGGAAACCTTCAATTATGATATCTTGCACGGAACCCTTATCAAATGACTGGGGGCCCTTAAAGGCCCTTCTGATGGCCCACTAGTAATTCAATTCATTAATCTTGCAATGTATGGGAGCGAGTTTAATAATGTAGCTTAGTTTAGTCGATGGTGGAATGTTATGTACATACTATAGAGGAACACTTTTAGAACACAACAAAAATTGTTTTTTTTTTATACAATACTTTTTAGAAATATTAGCAAAATTATGTAAAACGAGAAATGACGTCACATGGCTGGTCCAATACTCATCATCATCATCATCATCAGCCTGAAGACGTCCACTGCTGAACAAAGGCCTCCCCCTTAGCACACCATAATGAACGACAAGTCGCCACCTGCATCCACCGGTTTCCCGCAACTTTTACGATGTCGTCAGTCCACCTAGTGGAAGGCCTGCCAACACGACGTCTTCCGGATCGCGGTCGCCACTCGAGAACTTTTTTCCCCCAACGGTTGTCTGTTCTACGAGCGATGTGGCCTGCCCATTGCCACTTCAACGTACATACTTTTCGAGCTATGTCGGTGACTCTAGTTCTTCGGCGAATCTCCGTATTTCGGATTCTGTTGCGCAAAGAAATACTGCCATTACAAAAAATTTATCTTCCGGGTCTCCGTTTGACATTATTTACAACTTTCATAACACAACACTACTGACAGCTGACGGTTAATTCATTCGCACACCACTCGGCTTTGTTGCCATTGGGTACACTAAATAACTGTTTGCCGGGCAATATTTTTTTTAGCAAGTTTTCATAAAACAATATCTTCATCAGGCATTCTGTTTGAGTTTGAGCAGCTCGTTTTGACCTACGTCGAGATTGACAACAACTGCTTTCACTGTCAAACTATTTAAGCAATTTGTCAGTCAATTTGATGTAGTTATTTCAACATTTTTTAAGTGTACGAAACACAACAGTGACGACATTTTGCTAATACACATGATACACGATTTAAATGGATCCACTAAAATACAAGATTTTCACAAATATAAAAAATACGAGTGTCTTAAAATTGTGCGTTCTTTAGAGCCAGACAATAAAAAGTACCTAGTACTGATAAAATTGAAATAAAACAATTATAAAAACCTAGAGCTATCAAACGAATCAAGAATTTTACTTCTTGATTTTAATATGTTTACTTTTACGGTTTTACCTGTTAGTTTTTTTTTAAATAGCTTTCCGGCCATAGCTTTACTTTTCGGATTTTTCTATGTAGGTATTCTAACTTTCAGTGTCGTTTAGAAATTTAAAAACCTTTTCTCAATGCGGTACTTATATATATACTGCTACAGACCAGAAAATAAACGTAATATTATCAGGAGCGTTCACGAAAAATCGCTTACAATAGCACCGGCTCTATATTCGATTAGCGACTATAACATATAGGGTGTTACCAAAATATATACCAGCAATACGTCAACGTCACCCCGCTAAGGCGACGCGAGAAATATGCCCAAGTATTGATATGAAAAATGGGGTACATTTATCATAGCGAATGTATTATATAAATTGGAGCACGATGTATATAATAGTGATATCGGACAGAAAATGGTATTGTTATTTGACGTGGGATTATTTTGTGAGATATTGTGTCGAGAACAAATTGTGACGCTTCGTTTGATGTGTTCCCTTTTCAGGGTTCCGTGATAAAAATAGTGAAAACCGAACATTTAAGCTGAATTTACATTATGCAACTAATTTTGTGCAACTATCATTACATTGCTCGGCCTATAATGTAACACTTCAAAGTGTTAATCAAACGCCGCAGTGCAATGCTAGTGGCACCAAATTAGTTGCATAATGTAAATTCGGCTTTATAGCCCCCTATTCATAAACGCTCTACAGGTTTCTGCTAACTTAGCAATCGATTGTAAATATCTGTAATAGGTAAACGTCAAAATGACAGATAAGGACAAACGATTGCTAAGTTGGCAGAAGCTTATGGAGTGTTTATGAATAAGGGGTCTCTATCGTTTGCCCGAATTTCATATGCCATAAATGTATTGTTTGCCATAATGATCATTTGCCATAACTCTTTTTTCTCTTTATTTGTTAATTATTCAGGATTGTTATGAAACAAACCTAACCTAACCTATAGAGTTCTACAGGATTGCCATTACAATGCTCCTGAAAAAATTACGGTTTCAGAGAAAACAAGGGTTATGGCAAATGATCATTATGGCAAACATTACATTATGGCATTTGAAATTCGGGCAAAAGAGGGGCTCCGATGAATAAGGGGTATAGTTTTGCCATGTCCCGTCTGTCTGTCTTGGTTTACCTTAGGGATAGTACTAGAATACTAACAGCATCCTGAGTCTTCATTTGAAAGATTATTGTAGCGACAAAAGTGAACAGGCTGTCTTGTTCCTCACGCTGGAACAGAACTGCGCAAGCACTGCTGCTTGGTGGCAGGATTAGTGAGTAAGAGTGGTTTTTGGACAAGTGAAAGAATTCACAGCAGAAGTGTACCTAAAAAACAGAAAGAAGTAGTGCATTGTAGACAAAAGTTGCAAAACTTAAGTTTTTTAATTAATTAACGATTAATCGTCGACTGAAAGTTAATAGTAATGTTAAGTTCCAGTTATCTTGACTGTCAGTTATCTATTACTCCGTCTCTATTTATTATTACGAAACAGACAGAGACGTCATCATAGATAACTGACAGTTAAGATAACTGGAACTTAACAGAGAGTGGTGAAACAGCCTTCAATTTACTTATACGGAACCTTACAATGTGTGTGGACCGACATACTTCACCGGTTTCCAGTAATCTTTTGTCCTGCTTTGATCTCGTATGGAGGATAAAGAAACAGAACATCTGCTATCAGCTTAAAAATAAATGTGTAGTCTGTAATCTGCTTCACAAAAATATTGTGTGTTCAATGGCGCCTCCGCTTGCGTAGAAATCCGCGTTACATTGTCTCATGAGAGAATGAGAATAAGAATAAGAATTAGAATGAGGATAAGAATGAAAATTAGAAAAGGAATAAGAACAAGAAAGAAAGAAAGAAAGAAGACATTTATTCATTTTGCAAGACGCACAAATATAAGAGCATACACACAATTTTATAGAAAAGAAACAACAAAAACAATAAAAAAACACAGACATGAAAATTAGATCATCAGCGTTGTGTGTCTCCGCAAAAGTGAAACCGTCGCCGGCTCAGCATTACGCTGAGGTGCTAGACACCTGCAGCACTGATTTTCAGCCAGAACCGTTACAAGAGTGAGAATGAGAATAAGAATGACAAAGACAATTACAACGTTCCAAACGTATCAAATTATTTTGACTCCCCTCTCCACCTATACGCCCACAATCATGCTAAACGTGACCTAGGTCTTGTTACCTTGGGCTCTGCCTACCCCGTAAGGGATAAAGACGTGATTTGTGTATGTGTTACAACGTCCTTACCTGTCAGAATACGTGAGTAAATAAAGGTACAATACATACAAGGTGATGATGTGGGGGCTAGACGTGGATTTCTCAGTTACAATTGACAAAAAAAAAAATTGACATCTAATCTTACTAATATTATAAATGCGAAAGTATGGATGGATGGATGGATGGATGATTGTTTGTTACTCAATCACGCCAGAACGGCCCAACGGATCTGGATGAAATTCGGCACATAGATAGAGAAAAGTCTGGAATAGCACATAGGCTACTTTTTATCCCGGAAAATTGCGTAGTTCCCGCGAGATAGCGATAAACGAATTCTTTGCAGACGAAGTCGCTGGCAACAGTTAGTGTAAGTATATACGTTAAGGCAAAATTATCCCCAGAAGGGTCTCTATATACCTCTACCTTTGTGTAGATGAGAGGAGCAATAAGCTAGGGACTGACAAAAAATTAAGTAAGTAAATGGTTTATTACAATAACATGAAGAAACAGACACAAAATCACCAAAAAAAACATTAAATATAAAAAAGTCAGTCACTAAAAGTCGGTTATACTAAATACACTAAGGGCCTGTCTCACCACTCCTTAACTGTCAGTTAACTATGATTCCGTCTCTATTCATTACTACGAAACAGACAGAGACGTCATCATACATAACTAACAGTTAAGGTGTGGTGAGACAGGCCCTAATACTGACAACTTTTACTGGTTTCTCCTTTTTAGGGTTCCGTAGCCAAATGGCAAAAAACGGAACCCTTATAGATTCGTCACGTCTGTCTGTCTGTCTGTCCGTCCGTATGTCACGGCCACTTTTCGCTATACTGTTGAAACTTGGTAAGTAGACTGATGTATTCCGTGAACTGCATTGAGATTGTCACACAAAAATAAAAATAAAAATAAAAACAATTAATTTTGGGGGTTCCCCATACTTATTACTTATTCATCAAGCCCATACGTGTGGGGTATTTATGGATAGGTCTTCAAAAATGATATTGAGGTTCTTAATATCATTTTTTTCTAAACTGAATAGTTTGCGCGAGAGACACTTTCAAAGTGATAAAATGTGCCCCCCCCCCCTGTAACTTCTAAAATAACATACATACATACATACATATCGTCACGCCTCTTTCCCACAGGGGTAGGCAGAGACTACTTCTAAAATAAAAAATAAGAAAATAAAATAAGAGAATGATAAAACTAAAAAAAATATATGATGTACCTACATTACCATACAAACTTCCACCCAAAATTGGTTTGAACTTTGAATTTGTCTGTCTATATAAGTAACCAATATAAAGTGACCTCACACTGCCTACATTTTGCTTAAAAGCAGGGCTCTACTAACACTGGATTTTATAATAACTTAGCGAATTTGTACGGAACCCTCAGTGCGCGAGTCCGACTCGCACTTGGCCGGTTTTTTTCTCAATTTTTACAGTCTGGCGTCCACTTTACTGAGATGCTGATATTTGCCTTGACCTCTTCTCACCCAGTCAGTGTTGCCAGGTCCAATCTGAAAAAGTCAGAAGATATGAGCGTCAAAAATCAGAAGATTGGGAAAAAAAATCAGTAGAATGTTTTTCTATAGTACATACCTTATAATAAGTTCTTAATGCTTTCCAGATTAGTTTTTTCTTTACAGGATTTTATTCTTGTTTATTTTTATTCCATCTATTTCATTATATTTCTTTTTTTTTCAATTACTTAACATTAATTTTGTCTGCAAAAAAAACCTTTCGCAAGGGATCCAATATAATAATAATAATAAATAAAATGTGAAACAACGTTTATATAGTGTGCAGTAGCCAAACCTCACATCAGTATTGTTAATGTTAAGGTTAGGAAAATTTCGCCTTTCAGACTTTCAGTATTATTTTGCTAGATGCACATAAAGTTTTAGTATTGAGTTTGATTACTAACACGCCCAGGGGCGCTACTCCTTGTTTTTCGAAGTTCGTATCGTATCACACCGTCTCTCTCACTCAAATTAATAACTATTTAGTGTGAGCGGAAGGGCACGAAACGAACTTCGAAAATCGAATTTCGGAGTATAAGCACAGTCACTCAATTTTAATAACTTCAATATTGCACTTAACAGAAACAGAAACAGAACACAGAACGAACAAAACTTTACTAACTTAATTTACTTTACTTGTACGGACCCGACAGTGAAAAGTTGAAAACTGAAAAGAAAACTTGAACTTGTGTTGATATGACAAGGACAAGACAAAAAACACAGACAACTAGATAGAAATTTTCATGAGAGATCAATCTCGCATGAAATCAACTGTCAAATCTATATGCCTTGACCGAGAGCTGAATTTCGCATCGCATGAACGGAAATTCGAGAGTCATGCGACAAGTGTTATGTCAATGTCAATCAGAATATTTTGGCGGGAGCCCGAAATGAATTGATAGCGACGATACATTTCATTTTACGCATTCGATAGGTATACCGAAGTGAATTGACGTTTGTTTGATTTGAAAAAGTGTGACAAATTCCCGAAGTAAAAAAATCAGTAGAATCTTGTGGAAATTCAGAAGATCAGTAGGCATACCTGGAATTCAGTAGATCTCCTGAGAAATCAGGAGACCTGGCAACACTGCACCCAGTATATCGACGGAAATTCATTGAAGTCAACGCCGATTAGCATTTCGTAGAACTTGCCCAATATCGAACAGCCTAAAATACCTCCTGCGCAGATTACCTCTTCAAAGGATTTCATTAAATACAGTGGCTTCGCCTCTCAGATTAACAATGACTAAAGACCTACAAAATCAAACGTAAGTACTACAATTTATCAAGCACTACATCCCTTAATCTAACTAATGTTATAAATGCGAAAGTATGGATGGATGGATGTTTGTTTGTTACTAAATCACGCCAGAACGGCCCATCGAAGCTGGACGAAATCCGGCACATAAATAGAGAAAATTCTGTGCTAACTTAGGCTACTTTTTATCCCGAAAAATCCCGCGGGATAGCGATAAACGAATTCTTTGCAGACGAAGTCGCGGGCAACAGCTAGTATTATAAATACGAAGGCAACTATGTCTGCCTGCTACCTTTTCACGCTAAAACCACTGAACCGATTTAGCTGAAATTTGGTACACAGATGGTTTTAGTCCCGGGAAAGAACATGGGATATTTTCTACCCCGGGTAATCGAAAAGCTTGTGTATAATAATAAAACAAAGTTCGCCGTGTCTGCCTGTCTGTCTGTTTTGGCAGTCGCTTTCCCAATATCGGCGATACGACCACGGATTATGTGTTTTACAGCGGTACGCTAGTGTTCTGGTTTCGATCGATACCTACTATAAAAAATCTTTAAATCCGGGGAAAAAAATGGCAGATTGTCAAATAGAAGCTTTCAGTGTTCGCAGAAGTTAAATTGCTGCAGAGCACACGTGAAAAGAATGTTCATCAAATAAAAATGCCTGATAGCAAAGAGAAATAACATCATGCATTCCGTACTGGGTGGTCCGTAGAGAAAAACTCAATTTTTTTGTTGATCTTACAGATTTCGACAAAGCGAGCGCTAACAGCGAGAATCAGTAAAGATGGAAAAAAAACTAGATAGGATACCTAAAGCAGTTAATATGTTGTAATAATGCCAAACACTCTCTGCCTGCGATACCTACCATACATTGAATGCGCTAGGAACAGACGCCTGCGCTGTGTATAAAGTTAATGTATCGATGATCAGTTAATTTAAATTCAGTAAATTACGTCCACTTATTAACTTTACTATAGGTATCTGACTGTACGTACATACTCTGTCACGCCTCTTTCCTACAAGGGTAGGCAGAGACTAGTTTGTTCGACTTGCAACGATCCTGATATATCTACTTCTTTCGTTTCATCCACATTCATCAATCTCTTCATACGTGCTCGTCGATTTCGAGTACTCTTGACACCTTATATTACTTCATTAATTTAGCATAAAGTAACCCCTGATTTAATACAAAACTCTAAAAAGTAGAAAACAAATTTCATTAAAAACCGGTCGTCTATTATAAAGTTCGTTTACGGTCGATAGTTTTACGTGATAAGGATAAATGTGTCACAAGCCGACGCTTGGGCCGATCGCGCCTCTCTATCGCTTGTCCCGCGCTCTCGCTTGCACACTGACGTCACGCGGAACGTGACACTGAGTCATGCTTTTTCGTGATTGCAGACGGCGTTCATCGACTTACAAGACATTATCGGGATACAAAATCTTATTCATATTTTTAAGATGAACTTCTGCGTTGGAGAAGCTCCGCCGTGTTCGCGTTTGTTTGTTTTTTAACAAAACGACCGTATAATAAACTCGTAGGTAGACGAATAAATTTATTATCAAAACTGATTGCAGCAACTTGAATCGGTTGGAGATGGAATTAGGTCGCAGAATAAATACGAACTGTCAAAAAAATACACAGCGTTAAAACCTCACCGAGGCACCATATGCGCAGGCATAATCCGCCGCATATTCCACGCCCGAGCTCATGCATTTTAATGAGAGCTGGTGCATCGTCCGTATGCAAACAGGGTCTGCATACGTTTGGCCCTGTGTTAGTATATAACATTGAGAAAGTAACTAATAGAGTGCAAATCTAACTTCTAACTAATATTATAAATGCGAAAGTATGGATGGATGTTTGTTTGTTACTCAATCACGCCAGAATGGCCCAACGGATCTGGATGAAATTCGGTCCATAGATAGAGAAAAGTCTGGAATAGCACATAGGCTACTTTTTATCTCGGAAAAGTGCGTAGTTCCCGCGGGATAGCGATAAACGAATTATTTGCAGACGAAGTCGCTGGCAACAGCTAGTGTCATATAATTTATCTCGACTGTAAATCAGTAGGCTTATTGTCTAACTCGCTCGCAATCGCCATCGTGTTCATTTTGACAGTTCTTCTATGAATGTGACATCTAGCCGATTGCGATGCCAATTGTCAGCCCATACATGAACTGTCAAAATGAACACGATGGCGATTGCGAGCGAGTTAGACCATAAGCCTACAGACTGACAGCCTGGTTGAATCGAAAGGTTCTCGAGTGGCGACCACGTGTCGTAGACTATAGACCGACCACTTAAATGAGTACCGCGCGGCACGGGGGCGCGGGGCAGGACGACACAGAGGACCTCGCGGCGGGCGGGTAGCGCGCCCATTTTATATTTTAACAAGATTTCATAAAAAAAAATCAACATAGAATATCCGATTTTTTTTTGCTTGTAATAATTTTATTAACTTTTTTCTCATTTGAAATCGGTTGTGACCTTGTAACTATAAGATTTCATCAATCAAAATTAGTAACTGAGTTGATTAGAATTGGATATGGCACAAAATCGTAAAAGTAATGTCGTTTGGCACATTGTTTACTGGAGTTTAAGCATACTTTCATGCCATATCCGGATATAGCACATTTCTGTGATTACTATTTATCACGAAACATGGATATGGTATAAATTAAATGCAATTTCCTCAGGAAAAAATTAGTATTTTGACACAACGATTCGTGCAAAAGATTATTCGTGATCTGAAATATTAAGCTTCACTCGAAATCCATTTTGGTAAAAAATGGATATGGCATAAACGTATTCTCTCCCGACACCGTCTAATAATGTATTGAAGAGTTGGATTACCAATATTACCACTATATTGGTTAGTTGTTCCATGACGCCGACCTAGAAAATGTTAGGTGTCTTTGTGATTGCATGTCGGAATGGGGCGTAGTTTTTGTGATCGGGTCATGCGGAATTCAGTGTCGTTTTTAAATTTAGAAATACAGGGTGTTTTGCTGCCAGAATTTTATTAGTTTTTTGTAGTAAGGTGGCAAACGTCACAACAGTAGACAGTACTGTGATAACTTAAGTTTGTATGTACAAAAGTTTGTATATACAAATCTATTCGCTGACAGGTAATGCAAATATTTATAATTTAGAAATTGATTTAAAATGAAAGATACAAGTGTTTCTTGGGGATTACCTGGACAGCTGCCTCCTAAGGCATGACTGATGTATTTTAGTTCAAGAGTTTGAAATTAATACACGGATGAGAGCTTTATAATGTTTTATTGATGCTTAAAGATAAAGTCGGCTCAGAGAGCAAGAACCCGTACTCTCCGCTTAAACCCAGGAGTCTTAAACAAGTTAAAGTAGACCCTGGCTACGACCCTCAGAGCCTTGCAGTACCAAGCGTACCAAGCGTACCGACATTTTAACATATTTAACCCTTTACCTACGGGGACCTGTAAGCCAAGTCACTCCTCAATACGGGCTTGTTTTGGTTTACTTACGTACATACTTCCTATTACATAGACATATGGTCTATTTTGGTCAGGAAAAAAACTCTCCGGACAACTATAGATGCCACTCGTACTGGAGCAGTACTGCCTTACTGGCAACAGTGGCAACTCTGGTTGACACCCGTAGGTAAAGGGTTGACGTGACGCCATAGTCGAAAAAGTAGTGATGGGAAATCCGCATCTATTCGGAGATTTTCATAATCTGTGGAACAAACGTATGTATTGCACCTATGTATCATCAATTTTAATATTGCCTATATATCAATTTTAATATACAAAAATAATCTTAGTTTTATTATGCATGCCTTATCTTAGTATGAATTCGTGTTTAGGAAAGTGAACGTCATGAATTTTTGAATCTCCTTGAATATTAGATGTACCGACGTAGAGCTTAAGATTTTTCTCGGAAAACGCCACATGAAGGTTTAATAAACCGAAAAATTCAGAGCAATTTTGTTAGGCATTGCTGCTATACTAGCCTTCGCCCGCGGCTTCGTCTGCGCTAGTACTCATGTCTTCGAAGTAAGCGTACCAAAGTAAGCGCCAGTAAGGCTTGTGTTATGGGTACTAGACAACAATATACATACTTATATAGAGAAATACATACTTAAATAGATAGAAACATCCATGACTCAGGAACAAATATTTGTGCTCATCACACAAATATATGCCCTTACTAGGATTCGAACCCGGGACGCTTGCTTCGCAGGCAGGATCACTACCAACTAAGCCAACCACGTCGTCAATTATCGATTATTAATTCTTTATTTTCTATCCCGTCCTTTTATCCCATGGGAAATTCGAAAAATCCCCGCGTATACACACTTCCACGACGAATTTCAAGGCTCAAGTAATTATAAATAGAGTCATTTGCAGAAAACATCATAAATCTTATTTTATTCCCTGCTATACTTTGTTTTTTTTAGAATTAAATAGATACCTTTAAATTTACAATTCGTATTAGAGTAACAATTGACGACATGCAAATAAAGTGATATTAAAACAATTTTATTTTGCGGCTGCCCTGTACTATTTGCACTTTGCTATTTTGTATTAGAAATAGTTGACCAGACGCAATTATAATGCTATTGTGGTTTCTAATTATAAAAAAATCGAAGTATAGCTGTTGCCTGCGATCCATCGCGCAGAATTTGCTTATCGCTATCCCGCGGGAACTATGCCATTTTCTTTTCAAAAACATCCTATGTCCTTCCCTGGGACTACAACTATTTCCCGCGGGATAGCGAATAAGCGAGTACTGCGCAGAGGAACTCGCGGGCAACCACTAGTTACAGAATAATCCAAAGATACTTTCCCTAACTTAGTAACCGTTTGTCCTTATCTGTCACTTTAAGATAAGGTAAACGATTGTTCAGTTAGCAGAAACCTATAGTGTTTTTCAAAAATTTAAAATTTAAAAAAAAAAATCAAAATTATTTATTTTTAACAAATATTATTACAAATGGTGACGAATCCTCCCGTTAAGCTCGCACTTGTAGTAGGAGGAATTCGCTCTCTCATACAAGGCTGTGAAATGCTAAAAATAAACTCCTAACTATAACGTGACGCATTATGAACGCCTTCCTACTGAACTAAAGAACGACCCATCTGACGAAGCATTTAGATCCAAACTAAGAAACCTTTTGTTGGATAAACCACTATACTCTGTTAGTGAATTTGCGGATATATTGACATGATGTGCACTTCTTTTTAATATTTTAATGTTATTTGACATTTTTGTTTTGACATTGAAATTGTAGTCTTGATAGGTATTAATTCTTATTTTTTTATTTGACATTCTTTTCCTAATTATTTTAATTACATTTTTAATTGGACGATCCCTGTTGGGTGACATTATTATTGTTATAAATTATTTGATTTTTTATTTTTCATAAGCAAAATGTAATTATTTGTTGCTTATTTATTATTGACATTTTTAATTTAATTTTACTTGTTCTTTGACGATTTCAATATAAGTTCTCGTAACTTGACATTGTACAATTTATGATGTAATTTTATATTGAATGAATAAATAATCTAATCTAATCTAATCTAAGTATAATAACACTAACTCAACATGGCTATTTATGAATGGGGTTTTGTATTTATTGAATTTACTCTCGCCCTTCTTTCGGTGTGTCCGGGGCCTTACATATGAAAACACCTTTTCCCTTCCGAGACTATAAATATTAAATAAGGCCTCATTAGCGTCGTGTGACGACACCCTAAGCCTTCTAACAAGCAAAGTTGAAATCCTACCGAAGGGCCCATTAAACAGCTTAGAACACCATTTTTCGGGTTCCGTAGGGCTTTGATTAAAGCGTTAGAAGGTTGAACCTTTAATGATCGCACCTGTTTTTATGTGCACTTCTGCGGGTTATAGGACCTGCAAGGTTCACCCACTGCCAGATACAAGGTACCATCCTACTCATTAATCCTGCTGTCAAGCGGCTGTGCTTGCGCTGCTGTGTTCCGGCGTGGAGAGTAAGAAAGACGGAGGGAGATTTTAAGTACCTACCAGGATATCAGGATCCTCTCAAAAAAAGTCAAAAGTCAAAAGTGTTTTATTTGTGAAAAATAGGTGATGGCTGCATAAATACAGAGTGGTGCACTAATGTGTCTTGCCGGTTGGCGTACAACAATTTTGGCTAAGTTCTAAGAGCTTATTTTGAAATACGAATAAAGCTAGAGTCGTGTTCGATTTTTGAAGTAAACGTCGATTTCGTCGCTTTAAGGCGAAGGGATAGGCAAATGACCTTGCCCGTTTGTGACGTGGCAAGCAGTCCGATCAACGCGACATCTGTTAAATAATCGACGCGTGAACTCGATGCGAATGGGCGCGGGCTGATGGATTGAAATATTGCACTGTGATGTTAGTAGATGGCGCTTGTTTCAGTTTTCCGATTGCCTTACACAGACACAGCATAATGTTCAAATCAGATTTCGCAAAAATAATAAAAATTGAAACATTTCGGCATTCGTAACGTGGCCTTAAAGTCTTGTTACCTTGGGCTCTGTCTGCTCCGCAAGGAATAGAGACGTTATTTATGTATGTATGTATGTGATATTATACATGAGAAAGTTTGTGACGATGTGAGTGAGTGTGTAATGTTTGTTTCTTCTTTTTTTTATGTGAATAGGAAGGTAAACGAGCAAGTGGGTCACCTGATGGTAAGCGATCACCACTGCCCATAGACACCCGCAACCCCGGAGGGATTGCAGATGCGTTGCCATGCCAACCTAGAGGACTTAGATGAAATGCCTCTGCATGAAATTTGGAACGAAGACAGTTGGTACCCTAGATTAAAACAGGCTACTTTTTATCACAGAAAATTGCAGTTTCCGCGGGATAGTGATGAACGTGACGTCAAAGGTGTCCAGAGTCTGTCTGGAGTCGCAACGTAAATTATTATTGCAGAATAAAGTAAAACTTGAACGTGTGCGGGAAAGGTACAGAATAAGGTGTAGTTTTTCCAATGATAATTTTCAAAACCGATATCTGAGGGTCCGAGAGGTCCCCAAACATAAATCCGTTATCAAAAATGAAAAAGATGGCCGCCATTTTGAATTCTTTAAGTTTTGAAACGATTATTTTCAAAATCGATATCTGAGGGTCCGAGTGGTCGTCAAACACAAATCTGCTATCGAAAATAAAAAAACTGACCGCCATTTTGAATTCTTTACTTTTTGAACCGATTGTTTTCAAATTCGATATCTGAGGATCCGAGTGGTCTTCAAACATGAATCCGTTTTTAAAAATGAAAAAAGAGGCCGCCATTTTAAAAACTTTTGTTTTTGGACCGACTGATTTCAAAATCGATATCTGACGATCCGAGTAATTCCCAAACACGTATCCGTTATATAAAATGGAAAAAGTGACCGCCATTTTGAAATCTCTAGTTTTTGAACCGATTGTTTTCAAAATCGATATCTGAGGGTCCGAGTGATTCCCAGACACGTATCCGTTATATAAAATGGAAAAAGTGACCGCCATTTTGAAATCTCTAGTTTTTGAACCGATTGTTTTCAAAATCGATATCTGAGGGTCCGAGTGGTCCCCAAACATGAATCCGTTATCAAAAATGAAAAAAGTGGCCGCCATTTTGAAATCTTTAGTTTTTGGACAGATTGTTTTCAAAATCGATATCTGACGATCTGAGTGGTTCTCAAACACGTATCCGTTATATAAAATGGAAAAAGTGACCGCCATTTTGAAATCTTTACTTTTTGAACCGATTGTTTTAAAATTCGATATCTGAGGATCCGAGTGGTCCCCAAACATGAATCCGTTTTTAAAAATGAAAAAAGTGGCCGCCATTTTGAAAACTTTTGTTTTTGGACCGATTGTTTTTAAAATCGATATCTGACGATCCGAGTGGTTCCCAAACACGTATCCGTTATATAAAATGGAAAAAGTGACCGCCATTTTGAAATCTTTACTTTTTGAACCGATTGTTTTAAAACTCGATATCTGAGGATCCGAGTGGTCCCCAAACATGAATCCGTTTTTAAAAATGAAAAAAGTGGCCGCCATTTTGAAAACTTTTGTTTTTGGAACGATTGTTTTCAAAATCGATATCTGACGATCCGAGTGATTCCCAAACATGAATCCGTTATCAAAAATGAAAAAAGTGTCCGCCATTTTGAAATCTTTAGTTTTTAGATTGATAGCTTTCAAAATCGATATCTGAAGATCCGAGTGTTCCCCAAACATAAACCCGTTATCAAAAATGGAAAAAGTGGCCGCCAGCTCAGATATCGATTTTGAAAACAATCGGTCCAAAAAGTAAAGAATTCAGAATGGCAGCCAGTTTTTTTATTTTCGATAGCAGATTTGTGTTTAACGACCACTCGGACCCTGAGATATCGATTTTAAAAATAATCGGTCCAAAACTTAATGATTTCAAAATGGCGGCCACTTTTTTCATTTTTAAAAACGGATTCATGTTTGGGGATCACTCGGATCCTCAGATATCAATTTTAAAAACAATTGATCCAGAAAGTAAAAAATTCAAAATGGCGGCCAGTTTTTTTCATTTTCGGCAGCAGATTAGTGTTCGACAACCACTCGGACCCTCAGATATCGATTTTGAAAATAATCGGCCCAAAACTTAAAGATTTCAAAATGGCGGCCACTTTTTTCATTTTTGATGACGGATTTATGTTTGGGGACCTCTCGGACTCTCAGATATCGGTTTTGAAAATAATCAGTCCAAAAACTAAAGATTTCGAAATGGCGGCCACTTTTGTCATTTTTGACAACGGATTCGTGTTTGGAGACAACTCGGATTCTCAGATATCGATTTTGAAATCAATCGGTCGGAAAACTAAAGATTTCAAAATGGCGGCCACTTTTTTCATTTTTGATAACGGATTTATGTTTGGGGACCTCTCGGACTCTCAGATATCGGTTTTGAAAATAATCGGTCCAAAAACTAAAGATTTCAAAATGGCGGCCACTTTTGTCATTTTTGACAACGGATTTATGTTTGGGGACCTCTCGGACTCTCAGATATCGGTTTTGAAAATAATCGGTCCAAAAACTAAAGATTTCAAAATGGCGGCCACTTTTGTCATTTTTGACAACGGATACGTGTTTGGAGACAACTCGGATTCTCAGATATCAATTTTGAAATCAATCGGTCGGAAAACTAAAGATTTCAAAATGGCGGCCATTTTTTTCATTTTCGATAACGGATTTATGTTTGGGGACCTCTCGGACTCTCAGATATCGGTTTTGAAAATAATCGGTCCAAAAACTAAAGATTTCAAGATGGCGGCCACTTATGTCATTTTTGACAACGGATTCGTGTTTGGGGACCACTCGGATCCTCAGATATCGATTTTGAAAACAATTGGTCCAGAAAGTAAAGAATTCAAAATGGCGGCCAGTTTTTTCATTTTCGGTAGCAGATTTGTGATTGACAACCACTCGGACCCTCAGATATCGATTTTGAAAATAATCGGCCCAAAACTTAAAGATTTCAAAATGGCGGCCACTTTTTTCATTTTTGATAACGGATTTATGTTTGGGGACCTCTCGGACTCTCAGATATCGGTTTTGAAAATAATCAGTCCAAAAACTAAAGATTTCAAGATGGCGGCCACTTTTGTCATTTTTGACAACGGATTCGTGTTTGGAGACAACTCGGATTCTCAGATATCGATTTTGAAATCAATCGGTCGGAAAACTAAAGATTTCAAAATGGCGGCCAGTTTTTTCATTTTCTATAGCAAATTTGTGTTTCACGACCACTCGGACCCTCATATATCGATTTTGAAAATACTCGGTCCAAAACTTAAAGATTTCAAAATGGCGGCCACTTTTTTCATTTTTAAAAACGGATTCATGTTTGGGGACCTCTCGGACTCTCAGATATCGGTTTTGGAAAATAATCGGTCCAAAAACTAAAGATTTCAAAATGGCGGCCACTTTTGTCATTTTTGACAACGGATACGTGTTTGGAGACAACTCGGATTCTCAGATATCAATTTTGAAAACAATTGGTCCAAAAAGTAAAGAATTCAAAATGGCGGCCAGGTTTTTCATTTTCAGTAGCAGATTTATATTTGACGACCACTCGGACCCTCAGATATCGATTTTGAAAATAATCGGCCCAAAAACAAAGATTTCAAAATGGCGGCCACTTTAATTTGACATTTTTGATAACGGATACGACACGTGTTTGGAGACAACTCAGATCCTCAGATATTGATTTTGAAATTAATCGGTCGAAAAACTAAAGATTTCAATATGGCGGTCTTTTTTATTTTGATAACTGATCCATGTTCGGGGACCACTTGGACCTTCAGATATCTTTTTTTTTCTTTCTAATGATAGACATATACATACATTGGAGTACTACTTGCCTAAATATCAAAAATTTTCATGCAGTAATTCCAACCAAAATCCTATTTCCCATGCTTGTTCGCTAAACAGCAAGTATCAAACCAACCTGCCACTAAGTTCCCAAAAAACGGATTGAAAATAATCACTTTTAACTTAATATAGGTATTATACGTGCGAAGCGAACGAGTACGACTTTTTGAAGCACTGTTTCGCGCCTATTCTGTGACTCAAACAACATGCTTAGCCAAACCAATATGAAAAAACGCGAAGCGAATGTTGGCAACGTCGCGTCGCTTACGCACTGCCGCCACCGAGCGAACATGCAACGTTGCTTTTTCCTTATTTTTGTCATACGTCTTATCCAAATTATTTTTTTATTTATTTATTTATTTATTTTTAATTTATTTTTATGAACATTTTTGGTTTTATCTTAATAATTTATTGCACTGTATTATCTTTTTAACATTTTTTTGGTTTACGAATTTTTTTGTACATTGAAAAGCGCCTGATTGAATGTGCGGGCAAATATTGCGTTCGCCCTTTTCACAAGCTCAGGGCAGTACTACTCTCTAAAGCCTTATTTGTTGGCTAATTGAAGCAAACGCACCGTGGAATTTTAATTATGAGTTACTAGAGTAACCTCGTCGAGATTGGTAGCAAACAGATTTGTTTCACCCGAGCAAAAGTTGTACAAAATATTGTCGAGACTCTTAGAGCAAACGAATTTATGTAGTAACTACGACATTAAGGAATATGTTTTCACCGGTGAATTCTAATTCAAGACATGTTTTATAGAATGTGCAGTTTTCAAAACTCCAAATTGTGTATTATCGCCATAAAACATGCACAAAAACAACCAATTTATGAGCTTTTGCCTATCCCTTCGCCTTAACGTAAGTGCGTTTGGCCTAGTGGTATAAGGTGTGGAATAACAGTGTGTTCTCTCAGCTGACCGCAGTTCAAATCTCGTGTAATTTTTTTCTTCTTTTTTTTTCTTTTTGCGCGATTTTGAGTGTGTATAGTTTTCACTTCTGCCGGCACTCCCGGAAGTGCTACCCAGTGTTTTTTTTTTACGGAACCCAGTTCCATTCCCTGCCCACTTGACCGGCGTATGCTCCCACACTTGTGTTATAAAATTTTGTATAACGTTATAAATCCCAATATTATTCAACACTTCTAACATTTTGTTACAACTTAAATAGTAGGTTATTAAGTTATTAGGCAATTTGTTATTTATAAAATATTGTAAAACAAATATTCCATGCTGGTCTGGGAGCAAAGAAATAACATAGAATGTACCAGTTGCTTCACTTCCCGCGCAGATAGTAAAAGCCCATCGAGGGAATCGGCAAAAATGGTAGAAATCATGTTATAGGCAATGCGCCTAGCAACCCATCACCATCGATCACCCTAATCGTGATCGTTAGGTCTGGTTACCTTAGGCTCTGTCTACCCTGTCAGGGATAAAGACGTGATTTATATGGTGTGTATGTGTATATAATAATCTACATACAAACAAAGCCCTCTGTTGCATCTGTCTGTCTGTAAGGGATAAACTCAAAGACTACTGAACGAATTTTCATGCGGTTTTCACCAATATATTTATACATAAAGTGTTTCTAGTGGAAGCACATAATTTATCATAGTTTATTGTAAATTGATTAAAATTATGACGACAATTGTGGCAGCGCCGATTTAGTACTTACCTACAGTCTGGCAAAAAAAGTAGTAATTAAAAAGTGGGTATACTGTAGAGTCGTCCTTTTTTCTAATCTGAGGCCGTTTGTCCACCGCCGCCGTCACCGTCACGTCACCGAGAACGAGATGACGGCGCCGAAGTAGCGGTACATACATTTACTTAAGCCGCTTGTCCACCGCACATCCGTCACCCGAGCGCTGCGGTGGACACGCGGCTAAAAGTAAATGTATGTACCGCTACTTCGGCGCCGTCATCTCGTTCTCGGTGACGTGACGGTGACGGCGGCGGTGGACAAACGGCCTAAGTATAGGTATAAGAAAACGGGACGACACTACCTATAGGTACCCACTTTTTAATTTCTACTCTTTTTCCCAGACTATTAACTGCATTGCATTGCGACGCGGAGGCGGATCGCTAATATTTTATAACGTTTCTAGCTTATGCCCGCGACTTCGTCCGCGTTGACTTTATTTATTGACAAAAAGTTTGTCAATAAATGTCAAATGTCAGTTTTGCGGGTGGTAGGGCCTTGTGCAAGGTCCGTCCGGATCGCTACCACCATCTTACTCGCTAATCCTGCCGCTAAGCAGCAGTGCTTGCACTGCTGTGTTCCGGTGTGGAGAGTAAGACAGCCGGGGAAATTACGGGCACAAGAGGCATTTCATCTAAGTCCTCTAGGTTGGCAACGCATCTGCAATCCCTCCGGGGTTGCGGGTGTCTATGGGCAGTGGTGATCGTTTACCATCAGGTGACCCACTTGCTCGTTTGCCTTCCTGTTTACATAAAAAAAAAACATTAAAAAAAAGTCACATATTGCTACGCATATTTGAACAGGCACTGAATAAACTTTAAATGACGATAACTTTTTTTGATGACCTTAGATTTCAATAAAATAAGCCTGTAAGTTGCCCTGATATAAGTGTTAACTATTTGTGGAAACCGCAATAAAATCCGTTGCGTAGTTTTGGAGATTAGCGAACACATACATACATACAGAAAGACAAAAATTATAAAATCTACTTTTTTGTATTTTATTCCTCTCCCCTAATCGTTAGCACTCTATTTTTGATGAATTTATTTAATGTACCCACAACATACACGAACTTTCTACTAATTTATTATAATGTATAGATAGGTACATCACTTTATAACACCAGTGTGGGAGGACCATTACTGTATCAAAATTAAAACTGTTGAAGGGTCCTTGCCCGCTTTCAAAAGGTCTCAAAGCTTGTTTATTTTATAATGACGTCATGTTTGAACAAGTTCCCTAACAACCTTTTTATAAAGAACCGTTTTGTTTTGCCTTTATTAATTAACTAGCTGATGCCTGTTGCTTTGTTTGCGTCCTGTGGAAACTTTTTTCTAATTCTACTTGTGGACTGGCTTATATAATATATTTATTTATTTGTTATTGCAACCATGGTAAATATAGTTGATATGACAGATATATTGTCCCACAAGGACCCTGAAAGGGCACAGCATATTAAAAATTAAACGTAAAGATAATAATAATATAGCCTTTTTATTCCGAATTCGCTAAAATTTTCAGTAAGCACATATTGTTGTTGTTATGGTTGTATTTTTTTTATTAAATTGTCGCGTAATTCGGCGTGCCTCATGGCATAGGCCTCCTCCGTGTATTGGAGGGTTTGGGCTATAGTTCCCACGCGCGCCCAGTGCACCTAAATTCCGAAAAACTCGGAGGTGCGAGCCTGGGATTTGAACCCACGACGCTCTGCTTGAGAGGCCACAGGTCAAACCACTAGGCTACCACGGCTTTTTTTTTTTATTATTTGAATAGGAAGCCTAGTAGATATACAGATATATTGTCCCACAAGGACCCTGAAAGGGCACAGGAAATTAAAGATTAAACATAAAGATAAAATAACATAATTAAAATTAAAATTCCAATCAAAATCAAAACTGTAAAAAACTTCTTATTTACTTTCTCGCTAATGTTATATCGAGGGACTTTTGGGCGGATCGGGAATTGTTCAGCCTTAATTAATACTTAACTTTATTTAGCACTATGACTGTCATAGATATAACTCACTTAAGATAAGGGATAAAGACGTGATATTATGTATGTATGTAAGATAACTAGACCTTAGCAAAGAGCGGTGAAACAGGCCCTTAGAGGATAACGTTCATTACAGCTTTAAGTGATTAGAAACCTCAGTATTTTACCTAACCTTAAAACCTTTCTTAAAAACTTTAGTTTCAGCGTTATAACTTTACGCGTTCTTAATAGGCTTTGACAGACAGACAGACGGACGGTTAAGGAAGTGATAAGGCTTATTTTTTCCTATGAAAATACGGAACCTTCATAAAGTGGCATTAAGGAAGTATTGGGTTACCTACCAAATTCACGGGAGCAGATCACAATTTATAAAGTTTAAAATGTATAATGGGTTAAAATGTATAATAGTTCAAAATATATAATGCAATTTTCTGTGAAACTATTAGGTATATGAATTTTTTTTATAACGTGAATTATAGATTGGTTTAGGTTAGATTAGGTTTAGTATCTAGCAATTCTGTTAATTTGCAATTTTCTGAGAAAATCGCATTATATATTTTGAACCATTATGCATTTTAACCCATTATACATTTTAAACTTTATGGATTTTAATACGGACCCAAATTCACCACTCTCCAAAGCAAAGCTAGTTAAAAAAGAAAAATTTAACAAAGACTTAAGAAGAAAAGAAAGAAAGAAGACATTTATTCCTTTTTCTAAGACACACAAATAAGTATGGGTGCCAGGCAACGGATACACATACTTATATAAAATACTAATAATACTTGCTCTCTTTTCATAGTTTAATGTTAATTAAGACTTCATTATCATAAGGACATAATTAATTGATCAAATTTCTCAGTTTTATCCCGAAGCAAAATTAGCAAAACTTTAAGAATTTGCGCGAGAGCTTACACCAGACATTTAAAATTATATATTTTAACTAGCTTCTGCCCGCGACTTCGTCCGCGTAGAATTGTACAAGAATCCTCTCGAATTACTCTATCTATTGAAAAAAAACGGCATCAAAATCCGTTGCGTAGTTTTAAAGATCTAAGCGACTTTCTTTCATACTATGTAGTGATAAGTCACAACCCTCCTACTTAATTTCAGTTGTTATGTACATGTTATGTACATTTTTAACCTTCGACACAAAAAAGGGATGTTATGTTATGTTTGACGTCAATGTTTGTGTGTGTGTATGTCTGTGGCATCGTAGCTCTCAAGCGGATGGACCGATTTCGATGCGGTTTTTTTCATTCGAAAGCCAGTTTCCTTGCAGTAGTTCTTAGCAATTTTTCAAAATCGGTTTAGCAGTTTCTGTTTTGTTTTTTGTTTTTTTTTTTATGTGAATAGGAAGGAAAACGAGCAAGTGGGTCACCTGATGGCAAGCGATCACCACTGCCCATAGACACCCGCAACCCCGGAGGGATTGCAGATGCGTTGCCAACCTAGAGGACTTAGATGAAATGCCTCTTGTGCCCGTAATTTCTCCGGCTGTCTTACTCTCCACACCGGAACACAGCAGTGCAAGCACTGCTGCTTAGCGGCAAGATTAGCGAGGAAGATGGTGGTAGCGATCCGGACGGACCTTGCACAAGGCCCTACCACCCGCAATTTTTTTTAATTTTAATATAACACATCTTTGACGTCACTAAGTTACTACTATGAAAATGATGTTGTTTTTCATACTGCGCATCTCCCCTCCACGTTTTACTTACGTGCCGCCACCCGTAACAGCTATTAATTGCTACTTGCTAAGGTCGAAACATGCGATTTTTCCCGAAATTTTAATAAGCAAGATCTTAAACAGACAGGCAGACGGTCACTGGAGTCTCACCCCCTTATTCTTAAAACGCTTTGAAGGCTTCTGCTTACTTAGCAATCGTTTGTCCTTATCTGTCACTTTGACATTTGCCTTTCACAGATAAGGACAAACGATTGCTAAGTTAGCAGACGCCTATAGAGCATTTATGAATGAAGTTAGTAATTGGATCCCGTTTTTACACTTTGGTTACGAAATAAACTATCTGTAGGTATTCTTATGCATCTAGAAATGGCAACAATTACCCTCTGTCTTCCAAACGTTCCCGGCATAAACTCTCTTATGAAAACTATTCGGGACACATCCACAATCGCTAAGCGCCTTTAATGTATACATATTACGCTATAAATAATGTTTATTTGTTTTCAGAGGCCCTCCGTGTCTACAACATACGCTATTCATCCACTGCACACCAAGATATAACCGAAACGTAAGCAATTCCAACCATATTTATAACCCCATAAGACTCTATTTAAATAGAACTTATTCTTGGATACATTTGGTGTGGAACGTCCATTTGATTTTGAGCTCTGAAGTTTTCGTTCTTGGTAACATTTCGTTGAACGCGGGATGTAGGCGAGTTTGTTTTAGCGGGATTAAAGGGAATTGAGACTTATTGTTTCGCGTGTTAGGTTGGGTTTTGATGGTTTCTGTGTGTAGTTGTAATTTTAATATTATAATGAGAATGTGAAATGGAATAAAAGAATATGAGAACGGATGAAACTGCAGATGAAAAGTTTTTATTTGTTTCCTTTTTCGAGAAAAACATGGCTTTTTGTTGCTCTTTTGTGGAGTCGGATTATATAAATTTTAGAAGCTCGGAAATAAGAGAGTTAAGTTATACGGGGTTGCGTTTCGGATTAACTTGCCGGCGGTAGCCAACCACCATCTTACTAGTCTTAGTGATAGTGCTAGTCCTGCCGCCAAGCAGCAGTGATTGCGCTGCTATGTTCCGGCGTGAAGAGTAAGACAGCAGAATAAGGCGTCTGCTGTCTCGTTGTGGGTGTAAACACACCAGAGCGGTCTTTTTAAAAATATAGTCACGATTTTGTAGTTTGGCAGTTTCGTATTTGTATATTATTATTATTATCATTTTGAAGTATTGTATGTATGTAAGTAGGTAGGTTATTCATTTTATTCTACTTGGTGTAGGTAGGTACCAATAAAACATGATTAATGCTTCTCCACAGCAAAATATTGTTAGGTATTTTTACAGTTTAAATAGTTACAGAAACTTTATACTTTCATAAACAAATTCGATCCTTTTTCAAAACCTAGGCACTACAAATATAATTTGAAATAGACGCGAATAGCAAATGGCGTAAAATAAGCCTTTCCAAAGCCTCCGACTGCCGCTAGAGCGACGGACTATAAGCCGATTGGAAAAAGTTGCAAAACTTAACAATCATAATAGGATTTCAAACGTCGCCATCTTGGTTTGTGCCAAGGAGATACTGAAGGGTTACGATTTTAGCACAACAAGCTCAATATTTAGTTTTTGTTTTAAAAATATCATGTTTATTTTCTAAGTACCTACATTTTTGTTGACTGTACTTGCATTTCGTCAAAACAAATCAAACGAGTCCAAACTTGATGGGATTATGTCGTTTTATTACGGAGTTCTTTACTATCTTCCGGCTCCATCATCAGAGCTCCAAGTCATCATAATATTGTGGACAAAATTTCAGCTCAATCAGAAACCTCACAAGCACATTATAGTATACTCGAAGACTTAAATAGTTGAGCATACATGGAACGCTGTAATTGTGAAGTAACGCCATGTCAACCAACAAATTTCAATAATATTTGACATTGACATTTTGCGACAAGGTTCTATCATGGCTCAACATTTAAAGTCCGCGAATGTATAGTGAAAAAGTTCCATATTGAGGCATAATTCAATGAGATAGGCTGTATGCTGTATGCTAACACCTTATACAACTCAGTCAAAAATTTGTTTGTTACAGATCACTTCATATTATGAGAAATTTATGGAATGGTAAGTTTTTATTTAAATAAGAGTACCTAACCTACAATATAAATTAACTAATCCTTCTTTTTAATAAAACCTTAACAATAAATTTACCATGAAATTTAACTTAAATGCAACACAAATACAAGTAAAATGAAACCTTAGCAAACAAAACTATCAAAATCCGTCGCCTGCATCTATTGCATTTACATAAGAACTGCACAAACCGGTTCAATCCGCTCCAAACTGGTTTAAACCAGCTCAGGGCGGATCCAGCGGTCGTAACCTAGCGCGGTAATCAAGGGATTTGAGAAGCAAATGGAATGGATTTTTTCATTAAGCTTTTAGATTTATTACCAGAAACACTCAAGAGATTGCGTTTGTTTATCGATTTAAATGTATATAAAGTAGGTATTTGTGTATATCGTCAGCATGATAATCTTTTTATAAGTGTGCTAAGTTAGGTATTAGGTAGGTATATTGTTAAGCTTATGGATTTCCGTTTTCTTTTGTTGTTTTATTTTTTCATTTACTGTCTAGTTACAGGCTAGCAGCGTCGAAGTTCCTAAAACGTCCCCATAGCGAGCCTGTGGGGACGGAAGTGACACATGCCCTCGGTACCGCTCTGCTTTCAGAGCATGACATGAGCGCGTGTGAGCCAACATTGGGGGCGGCAGACGTAAGCTTGCCTTCGGAATCCAAAAGCTTATCAGTTACTTACTTGACATGAGATGCATATTTCATATTTTTTATTATAAGTATATAATATATTTCTTTTGCTCTTTTTCTCATCGACATTGGAGATATCTCCAATTAACTTATTTGACGGTGGAGGCGTTTTACACCTCCACTGAACTTAGATTATTTTTATTCACTTTTTGCTTTCTCTTTCTTATCATTATCGCATATTTTGTTTCGCTTTGACCAGTAGAGACTTTATACATCTCTACTATAGACCAATGTAATTTAAGGTACGGACTTAACTTAGGGACCTTTTACATCCCATTTATAAAATGTATTAATTGTATTAGGTAAGTTAAGTAGAATTTAAGTACTATTGTAAATCTATTTTATTTTGAAAAAATGACTTTCTGCCAAGTTTCTTGCGGCGCATTCTTCTTGGCAATGATGGTCTTTCCGAATGCGCTGGTAGATTAAAAAAAAGACATGTAAAAGAGCCCTCGGCGGCCTATTTGCAAAATAAACTTTTGACTTTTTGACTTTTATATTGACGCTGCACAATGTAAAGTTTAAGTGTAAGTTTTCACATAAAAAAATCTCGAAAGCATTCACAATTAGGTATTATGGAAAAATTGGCAGCGCCCCTTACGGATCGAAATTGCTTTCCCTTCCTTCTTAGAGATAACTTAGCCTTTGTACTATTTTCTGTGTAGGTACTTCTGTATTTTTAATTATTTTATGTGCAATAAAGAGCTTACATAGTAACACACCATACTCGTACATCCATTTACAGAGGTGTTCAAGAAAACTAACAACCAGCAGCTGAAAATTCTGGAATAATTCTGAGCAACCCTGTATTCTGAGGCATTTCTACATATTCTGCAATAATTCTGAGCTACCTTATTCTGAGGCATTTTTACTTTATATGTTTTTGCACCACGTCTGAATTAACTCGAACACGGATGAAAAGCGTACTCCAAAAAGTTATTGTTTTGAAACCGGATTACAACTAAACTGTCCAATTAAAGGTGACACGGCCCATTCGTTACGTAACAAGCGCTCCCGAATTTACGCAAACTGCCCCAATCCTGTATAAACCGGTTGATGCCGGTAGCTAGCCAATCGCAGGCTACTGTTAATACCTCGTACCTGGTTGGCGTTGTTTCCAGTATCTATTTTATTTGTAGAAAAACTAGTTCTGAACTAAAATGGCTGTTGTTCGTTATTAAAACTCATAACGGGTACAGGTATATATACAGTTTGATATAAATAATAAGTCAAAATAATCTAATCTAACTAATATTATAAATACGAAAGTATGGATGGATGGATGGATAGGTGTTTGTTTGTTACTCAATCACGCCAGAACGGCCCAACGTATCTGAATGAAATTTGGTACATAGATAGAGAAAAGTCTGGAATAGCACATAGGCTACTTTTTATCCCGGAAAATTGCGTAGTCCCCGCGGGATAGCGATAAACGAATTCTTTGCAGACGAAGTCGCTGGCAACAGCTAGTTAGGTATATAATGTATTCGGGTAGTTCCAGAAGTCGTATAATTCCGAAAATCTTTAAAATCAATCATATTCTGTTGTAATAAGAGTCCCATTTCGGAAGTAATCGAGTATTATTGTATTATAACGGAATATGACTGATTTTAATGATGTTCGGAACTATCTGACATTCGGAATTGTTCGATTTTCGGAATTATCCGATTTCCGGAATTACCCGAATAAACTATACAATAATGGTGCACATACACACGAACGAACACATACACACACACACACACGATATAGATGTATATTTAAAATTATTGTTTTTGCTCATATTGTGTGTAACTTTGGATTTGTTATTATTCTCTCTAACATTTGTTTTTTAAATGATGTAATGTTAATTAATTGCAAAAATAGCTTATCTAATCCTCCCGTAGGAAAGGTGCCTCTTAGCACAGGTATTGCATACTTAAAAAGAGGTACCAACCACCTGTTAACATTTTGCATCTTTTGTTACCATTAAATTATTTTGATTTTTTTTATTTTTTTTTAATGGTTCAAAATAGGTGGGTTAGGTACATAATGCAATTTTGCATTAGGTACATAATAATGCAACTTTCTGATAGCGCAATCTATATCTACAGAGGTTAGGTTTGGGTTTCTAAGATTTTCTCCCATTTCCTCAGCTATTACCATCTGCGCGAGAAGAGAAGCTACTGGTACACTCTTTGTTTTTCTTTCCTCTCAGACCAGCATGGATGATGTTTTGTGATTGTACCACTCCCCACAAATGAATAACTTTGCTTTGGTATCTCCGCGATATAGTGAACTTAAGTCATAAAGCATAACATCTCACTGGAGAGAGATCTCTCTATTGTTACCTCTTCCCATTGCTAAAACGTTAACCGGAAGATAATATTATAACATTCTACTTAAGGCGACTAGTAATGTGTTTTCTCAAGCATGCTCGGAAATGTACGCGTTAATGTCGCGAAATGAAGCCAAGAAGTTTCACATTTACGGCCTAGGCCAAGAAGTAATGTGGTGCGGTCGAAATGAAGCCAAGAAGTTTCACATTTACGGCCTAGGCCAAGAAGTAATGTGGTGCGGTCGAAATGAAGCCAAGAAGTTTCACATTTACGGCCTAGGCCAAGAAGTAATGTGGTGCGGTCGGCGGGTGCGGTCGGCGCGGTGCGGCGGCGCGGGGCGGGTGTGCGGTTAAACATGGCGCGAGCAATAGTTTGTTCAAATGGCATGTTTCAAAAATTAAAAATGCGGCTAATTAAACAATTTTTACTTGATTTCCTCGCATTGCTTGAGAAAAGCACTATACAATCCTCGGCCGGAAACAGGGATTGCAGGACTCGCTTTATCCGGCCTCGTCTACGACTCGGCCGTGTACCCCAATCTCGTCCTGCAATCCCTTACTTCACGGCCTCTGCAGTAATGTACTATTTATGTACAATAAAAAGTCATACATACATACATACTAGTGCCTTCAAATGCTGTAAATTAGGTACTTTCTAAAACATACTCTCTTAAATAACTGAGCCAAAATATTTGAAAAAAATATATTATGAATTATCAACTCTTATACTTACAACATTTGCAGTGCAGGTCGTTTGGGTATCAGCAAAAGTTCGGGTAGGTACCTATTTAAATAAAGTTCAACCGAATTGTGTTTTTTGGCTTGCATTCCCTACTGCTTCTAAACGATAACGACTTATGAAAATATTTAAATGTTAAAAAATCAAAAATCCGATGTAAATCGATGAAAATTTGCAAAGATGTGTGATTTTCTTTACTCCTCACACGTAAAGAAAAAGACAAAGACAACATTTTGAACTACTAGTCGCCTTGAAGTTTGACAGCCTTATTCATAAAAAATCCTTAATTGAGCTTTGATCGGTCCATTAGTTAGCAGACTGATTAAGCTTATTTGACAGTTGTTAAAAAGTATGATTCATAAAACGCTTTCTAGCAGTCTGTTAGTTAATGAGCTGTTGATGGATGGATTAGACGCGTTATCTTGTCACCTTGACAAATCATAGACCAAAAATGGCCTTTTAGTGAATTAAAAAAAAGAAATTGACAGCAGTGGCAGCGAATTAGCGGGAAACCAGCGAATTAACACGACAGACTAGTCAGTGTGGATCTAGTTTCCTTTACCTTTCCCGGAGGAGATAAAAACTTGAAACAAAAAAAGTCTCTTGCGTATGGTTTTGCTCTTGCCAAAATCAGCTGATCACATTTGTGGCGGCCATTTTGTGAGTTAGCAGAAAGATAAAGGAAGGTCTACGGTCCGCTAAATTTCGGAGTATTTAACAGAGCCTTGAAGGACTGATTAGCGCTAACTGACGTTTATGAATCATGTTTTTTTGCATCGGTCCCATAGCGAGCCTCTAACTTTTTATGAATAAGGCTGTGAAACACTAGTCACCTTAAAATAAATCGTGTCTCTATAATAATACTAAATTCAAACCTTCCCAAGTTCCATTAACACCCGAATGCGTACGGAGCACGAATAGCGTACATCTGCAAATGCGTCCAAATGACTGAAGCATGCACGAACGATCGAGATTTCAATTTAATTACGGCGGAAGAGCCATTAGAGCTCGCAAGTGCGACCGCAACGATATTAAGCGCGAGCAGCGTATGGACGAGCGCCGTAAATGTGTGCCATATTGCGGAAAAACAGTGCACATTCTGCAAAAGGATGATAGTTTCCATTTGTTTTCTTCTTAAATTTTAAAGCCCAGGGGCCTTACCATGACGTCTTAACCCGTCGTATGCTTAAGACACGGATCCGTGCTCAATTTAAGACTATCTTTTTGTATTTTTTATTTAAATCAGCAGAATTTGTTTGTATTAAAACAGATGAGGCTAGAATGCAGCGCTTTTTTGAGCTGCCGCATACGAGGGGTTAACCCTAAAAGTCACCAAATTAAAAAAATATTAATGTAAATAACCGGATTATTCACGTTTTATTAGGTCGGAAAAGGTTTGACAGTTTCGAATCATCCGAGATTCTTAATAAGAATAAGAATAAGAGAACTTTATTAGCTGACACGGAAACACAAACAGAATATTACAAATGGATACTTATTCTAACCAGCCAAATGGTCGCCACTCAGCTATGTATCATGCTGTATCATGGTGCGACGGGGGCCAAGGCGCGACGGCTAATTAAAAAACCGCCCAAGTGCGAGTCGGACTCGCGCACCGAGGGTTCCGTATCATTATTTATAAACCAGTGTAAGCAGAACCCTGCTCCAAAGCAAAATGTACGCAATGCGGGGTCACTTTATATTGGTCACCGATATATACAGACATACATACATATTTACGGTTTTCGCAATTATTCCTTAATTTGTGCTACAAGACCTACCTTCATACCAAGTTTCAAGATTCTGAGTTCACGGGAAGTACCCTGTAGGTTTTGATTCCCTTGCGAGTTTCGAAAATTTGCGGCATAAACGACTTTTTCTTTTGATTGCGTTGGCTTAGAAGTTTGATTTTTTCACAGCTCCAAGGGGCAGTAGACCTGAGAATTTGATATAAATTTCAGCTTGATACCTCCACGCGTTCTTGAGAAAAAGGGTCTTGACAGACGGACAGACGAACGGACGGACGGACGGACAGCAAATTGATCCTATAAGGGTTCCGTTTTTTCCTTTTGAGGTACGGAACCCTAAAAAGAACACGGTTCAAACCTCACTGTAATTTTAGAGTCCAAAAACTTCTGTGTTAAAAAAAAACTTGTATAGTATAGTATACATTGCAAAATTAAGGGTATGCGATTCAATTCCGATTCAGTTAAGGTTCGCCCGCCGTCAGATCCATACTAAAAATGGCAGCCAAGAATCGCATTAAGACGTCATGGTAAGGCCCCAGCTCTTGTCGGTGGAGTAATCGCCATTTACTTCTTCTAGACATCGCTCTTAAGAGGCTGACAACACCTAATTTTGTTGAAATTGATGTTATTTAAGCACTTTTTTAACAAAAACTACACACAAAAAAAATACAAAAAAAATATAATGTTAATTTTCATCATATTTCAAACACGCTAGACGGACTCGATACATAATTGAACAAAATCGGCTCGATAGAAAATAATTGCAAAGATTGGTCTTAAAATCATCATTAAACGGTTCTATGTCTTTATTTTTTCGACGTATGGGTCTGCAATTAAAAACATGAAGTCAACATATTCATACCTACACGGCTAACGAGTCATATTTCACAAATAATCCAAACTTTTTTTTATTTCTTCTTATTTGTGTCTTATTTGCAAGATTTTAGACGCGCGGCAAGCTGCCGGAATAGTTTCTTCTCTTTCACTCACAGGCACGCGAACCGTATGTGTGAAGAGTGGCGCTGCTCAAGGTCATTTGCTGTTGACAGCGCCTTAAGCGATAAGGCCGCCTATAGCTTAAACTAGTAATTTTCTCTATGTGTTGTTTGTGGTGCTCGGTGAAGAGTCATTGTATTGTATTGTTTATGTATAAACTACCTATCCTGTATGGGTATTGTGTACATATGACAACTAGCGGCCATGAATTTCATCCGAGCTAATTCGGACACAACGGGTTTGGGTAATCCTTGTTTCGGCTAATAGCCGCACCTATACGGTGCAGTAACGGCGGCAGCGTTCCATAAGCGGAGCGGGTAGCGATTTTCAAACGATTGTCAATTTATTTGTCAAAACATAGTCCTAAGTACTATACAAGGTCTCTCTGATTTTTTTCGGAATTTTCCGCTGGTGGTAGGGTTAAAAGATTCCAGACTTTTCTCTATGTGCCGAATTTCATCCAGATTCGTTGGGCCGTTCTGGCGTGATTGAGTAACAAACAAACATCCATTCATCCATCCATCCATACATCCGTACTTTCGCATTTATAATATTAGTTAGATTAGATTAGATGCGAAAATAACTGTCTGTCTGTAACGCTTTCACGCCTAAAGCCTTCTTCGGTGTCCTTCTGGACCATCACAAACTAGTAATACCTAAGCAATAACTTTAGTTATAATTTTTATGGTGGTGGTACCTTGGGAACGGAAATAAAATATTTTTCTTTCTTTCTTTCTTTCTAAACCACTGAACCGATTTTAATGAAATTTGGCACAAAGATAGTTTTAGTCCCAAAGAAGGGTATAGGATAGTTTTTATCCCGGAAAATCGAATGGTTTTTGCGGCAAACGAATTCTGCGCAGACGCAGTGGCGGACTACAGCTAGTACAAAAAAATAACATTAGAGAGGGCTATTTAGTCAAACTAACCCCAGCACCTATTAAAATATTCCGGGTCAATATTACAAGACCCTGTATTGGGCCATGGAGCATGCAAATTGATTTTAAATTCAACAGGTGCTTCTTAATTTGACTTAATTATAGACAATACTAGATACTACTCTGAAAACCATCAAAAACTTACAAGACACTAAACGGAAGTTATTTGTGGCTATTTGCTTCAAATTGCGATTTTAACCTTTCTTTTGACCCTTTTTTTCAAGTCCTTTTGGTAACCGGTTAAAACAGCTCAGCCTAAAAAATAAAATGGCTGTGATGTACAAAATAAAATATAAAGAATAAGTACCCCAAACTTAATAATAATCGATCAGTTTCTTCTCAAAATTCAGTACTCATGGGCACATACTTCCACTAGTGATAAAACCGCTCGCACCAATACCTGGCCTTATTCAACGCAACATGCACAATAACTTGTACCAATTTAAAGCCCCCTGTATGCCTAACTAGACCGTTAGTTGGTCACCTGAATCATCACATTTTGCTTGGAATCAAGGCACTGCGGTGATGGAATCAAGATGATGATGATGATGAGTTCTACCATGACTCCTTTACTATGACATCTATCCGTCTGTGGAATGCCCTTCCTGTAGACCTAAGGCGTGCTAAAACTGTACCTATTTTTAAGAACCAGCTCAAATCTCACTATTTGTCACTAATTGAATCCACTTCCTGTCTTTAGTCCTATTTCTTTTCTTTTTGCTTCTGATCAATTCCTTTTCTGTTATATGGCCTTGTTATAGTTTTCGTTATTACATTCTCATATTTTTTATTATATCTTAAGTATTATTATACAATAATGTTATGTGTGTATGTATGTATGTATGTATGTATTATATTTATGTAAGTATTGTTTTATTATCCCTTCGTTTCTCCTGTCTATTTGTTTCTGCCACCTACTTAAACTGTCTCCAACTTATTTCTCTATCTTAATGGTTGTCTGGTAGAGATGGCTATTAAGCGATAAGACCGCCTATTGTATACTTTGTTCTTTGTTTCTGTATTGTTTTGTACTGATTTGTGGTGTTTGAAAGAGTATTTGTATTGTATTGTATGATGCGCTGGTAGTTTCAAAAAAGTCAATCCCTAATGTAAAAGAGCCCTTGGCGGCCTATTTGCAAAATAAACTTTTGATTTTGATTTTTGATAATACCTAATACCTGCACAGTCGAAAAAAAAATTAGGATGGGAGATGGTTTTCTTAGCCTATTAAGCTGCCTCACTTCAGGGCAAAGGCGTCCTCTTCTTCGAGGAAACGTACGCGGTAGACAAATCCTAGGGTAACAGGGGTAAATGTGATTGTGGGCGCAAGGTGTAAAGGGTATTAAAGTAGTGATGATGGGTTGCCGCATGATGCATGTTCTTATGTTTTTTTTGCTTCTTTTCTTCTTTTGTCTGTAATGTTATCATGAATAAATGTTTTCTTTCTTTCTTTCTTTTCTTTCATCGCCTACAACATGATTCCTAAGATTTTCGCCCATTGCCTCAATGGGCTTTTACCGTCTGCCCAGGGGCCTTACTATGACGTCCTTATTCCGACTCAGTTCAAGTTTCAGCTGTCACTTTTAGTATAAATAAATAAATATCTTGGGAAAATTGACACCAATTGACCTAGCCCCAAACTAAGCAAAGCTTGTAATATAGGCACTAGACAATGGATAAACATACTTATAGATAAATACATACTTAAATACATATTAAACATTCTTGGATGTTCGAGTCTTGACTCGAGAACTAACATTCTTATTTTCATACAAATAACTGCCCCGATCGGGGATCGAACCCGGGACCTCAAGCTTCATAGTCAGGTTTTCTAACCACTAGGCCATTCGGTCGTCTCATCTCTGTATGAATCTAACAGCGAGCGAACCTAAACTGAAACGCATTAAAACATCATGGTAAGGCCCCAGGAAGAGAAGCAATTTACACTCTATGTTTTTTCTGTGCTCCAGACCAGTTGGAAGGCTTGGATCAATTTATTTAGTTAAATTATTTAAGCGCAGCTCCAGAACAGCTGGTAGCACACACCACCTGCGCTGGAGATTTGCCCGCAAAGCCGATTGCATTTGGCTAAGCCGAGCAAAGCGTTTACGACGCTTATTTTGGAATAGCCACATAGAGTTTCATCATACTTTAACATTTTTACATCGCCCCGGGCCGTAAGTGGGAGAGGACCAAAAAGTTTCACACCGTTAGAGTTGCGTTAGTAAAGTTAGTTAAAATTCGCTAACTTTTTCCATTATGATAAAAAAAAACCGGCCAAGTGCGAGTCGGATTCGCGCACCGAGGGTTCCGTACCATTATCTATAATTTAAGATTAAAAAAAAAAGACATGTAAAAGAGCCCTCGGCGGCCTATTTGCAAAATAAACTTTTGACTTTTGACTTTGACTTTGACTATAAATATCTATAAACCAGTGTAAGCAGAGCCCTGCTCCCAAGCAAAATGTACGCAGTGACCTTCATACCAAATTCCAAGATTCTGCGTTCACGGGAAGTACCCTGTAGGTTTTGATTCCCTTGAGAGTCCAAAATTTACGGAAATTTGCGGCATAAACGGCTGTATCTTTGTACAGCGACATCTAGCGACAAATAGAATAAAGTAACCCCAAATAAACAACCATTATTCAAAACCCCTCTATTTTGCGTCAGGTGCTACACTAGCCCCGGATCTCTTGGCTGTCGACCTTTGTCCAGTGGGATCTAACAGACCTGCTGGATTACTCGAAATTAGAAACGTCGCGACATCTAGTAGGAGTGACAGGAACTAATGTCAAAGTCCGGCCAGCCTAATACCTTAGTTAGATATTCTGAATTGCAATGGAGTAAAGTCGGAAGGCGCGGCTACTCCCGAAATTTAAAATGAGTTAGGTATTTTATAAAACGTTAATATTTTTATGTATTTACAAATCCAAGACAGGCACGTCAACGGTACATACAACGTGTCTTAAACGCAATTAGTGACTGAATTATTCACGTGAAGCCTACGTTGGTGAGGACTGTATTATGATAATAATTGTGTATGTACCGGGAAGGCCGAGGGGGTGGTAGGTCTTGGGCAATCCCGCGCCTCCTTAACATCGTCCCTGGCGATGCATTGTCTGTGGACACCATCAACGGAAGTGCCGCTGACAATGTTTAAATCATCTGTCATAGATGTAGAGGCCTAGATGATGATGACGATGATGAGATGATGTGATGTGTACTTATGTGTAGTGAGGGGATTTTTTTTATATGATTGGGGGAAAATGAGCAAGTGGGTCACCTGATGGGAAGTAATCACCGCTGCCCTACACTCAAAACATAGGGCGCTAAGAGTATGTTGCCGGCCCTTTAAGAAACTAATAATAGGCGGCCGTGATTGCTTTCCATCAGGTGACCTCCATGCTCGTTTAACCCTATCATATGAAAGAAAGAATGAAAGAGAAACATTTATTTACACACATTCGATACACTTAATAAAACAAAGGAGAAATATATACAATATACTAAGGAATAGTACCGATATAGTGTAAAATGTATCCCACTCAGCATAATGTAGCGGCAAGCCGTGACGCTGTTTTTCAGTGGGACCCAGATAAAATTATAAATCTAAACACAAAAAAACACACTGCTACACTGCTATACTGCTATACTGCTGCTGCTACACTGTTGTGGAATTCCTTGCCATAAGCATAAAGGTGCGCTAAATCTTTACCCATATTTAAAACTATGTTAAAGGAGCACTATCTGTCATCCTGTCCATGATTCATATAGCTGGTTTTCTTTTTATGTATGTGTGTATGTGTCTATATATGGAGATCCATTTATTATAAATTTAATGTGTTTAATGTATAGTGTATTATTTCTTGTATTATGTGTATTAGTATGTATGTATTTTCACTACTTAGGTATATTAATATAATATATATTCTAAATTGCACCACCTGCTCAGATCTGTTCTTTTCTCCGGTCCGTTATGGTTGCCTGGTAGAGATCGCTCTGTAGCGATAAGGCCGCCTGTTGTTACCTTATTACTTCTGTATACCTTTTTCTGTTTTGATTGTTATATGTGGTGTTCAATAAAGAGTTATTGTATTGTATTGTATTGAACACATACACTGTGGCGACACGAACGCCTATAAAAAAACAAAATTAATAAATAAACATGTCACAAGCTGGAACACACTTGTCGTGTCCTGAAGCAAGTCACGTTTGCTCTTAGAGAAGCAAGAATTATTGATTTTAGCTCAATAAAGCTTGAAAGTGTTGCCAGATCTACTGATTTAGCAGTAGATCTACCTGATTTTAAAAAATCTACTGATCTACTGCTGGGAACGTTATTATTTAAGAAATCTACCTGCTTTTTCCAAAACAGATCGGATCATGTAGTTTTTGTTGTCGTATCGTGTCATCTGGCCTTTATAACACGACATTAAGGTTTTGTGAATTTATGGTATTTTTTATCTGTAGTCCTGAGGCCGCTCATGACAGGGTGAGACAGAGACAGACACTCCGAACCATGCGTGCTGTCCTCTATAACTTTAATAACTATATTGTAAGTACGACGGGGATAGCACGCACCACAGAATACATACATAATTATAATAGTACAAGCTACTACAGCAAAAAAAAAGGAAATTATTGACTCAGATTAACTTAGGTAAGTACAGTAGGTAAATATTGACATGAATTATGCGTATTTATATGTTCTAATGTATTATATTATACTTATAATTCAAGCTAAATTCTATTTTACCTCTTGTGGCCATTAATTTTATAATCTACTGATTTTTTCCTCTATCTACTGCTAAAACTTTAATTTCTCTACTGAATACTTCAGATTCCATCTGGCAACACTGGCTTGAATTTTGACTATAACATTGCATTTCCGTACTCTCCTAACACATGACCGACACACCCCTTGATACTACTACAGAAGCATGCATTAACCCCCTCTCACCCTACTCACCCCATGACGTAGGTGCTCAGTAGCGCTCATTATAAGATCGGACAGCTCGCTTCATAAATATTCAAGCATCTAACCAACGGGAGGATTTGTTCCACTTGCAACTTACACAATTGGGAACGTGCGAAGTCTGTGGTGGGGGTAGAAACGATCACAGCGCATGCCGTGGCAGAAATGTGCAACAATAGGGGCTTAGTGAAACTTGTCAATGTTGCTATGAAAATGGGTCATTATTAAGCTTGTTTTATAGGGTGTTAAGGTCAATATGTTTCGCGGATTATGTTGGCTCAGGTTGGCTCGTATTAAATATCTATTGCCATTAGTTCTTAGTTTTCATCGTGCACGGTGCCAGTTTTAACTATGGCTTTTTAGCTGGGTTAGGCCCCTGGGGCCCTATTTTTGACAGCACATCACTCAAAAGAATCAACTGTGTGTTGCTCTACAAAAGCATTGCTTCATTTTGAAATGACTAGTTGACTACATTAATGAAAGATTTAATTTTCTTCTGATTATACTTGCTTTTCAAATTCAGCACAACTTTTCACTGCTATGGAATGGCAGGGACTTTCGAGTGATGTGCTTTCAAAAATCAAGCACTTGATCCTTGATAGTATTCTTATCTCCAATAATGTATGATGAGTCATGTAGTTGCTCGAAAATGAATAAATATTATTATTATTATTATTATTATTATCGTAAAATGTATACACAAACCGGAAATATCAGACGATTTTTCTTTATTTTGACTTTACATCAAACCAAACGTGAAATATTTATAAGACAAGTTAAAAGCTCAAAGGAAAACAGTGGCCTACCCAAAAAGATTTAGCGACCCAGAATATTAAATTCGGGATTTTATGAGCTATTGTAAAATTGTGTGTAACCGGAGTGTCAATTAAAGAGTTGTTTTTGATTGTCATTGGTCCAAGCCCTTTGCTGGTCTGGGATGCGGTTTTTAATAGATATAGAGTGATTCAAGAGGAAGGTTTATAATGTATAATTCTACGCAGACTAAGTTGCGGGCAGAAACTATATAGATATAGAATATTTTATAAGGTTTGGCCCTGCTCAATATTAGCTTAAACTTATTACAGTACTTACCAGCAGAAAATACTTAAAGTTTTACACGTGTGTAGAAATAGCATTGAGACGTAGCCTAGGAATTATTATAGTGTTCTTATTCCAGGTAGGATATTATTAAAGTAGCAGGGCCTAAAAAGCCGTGGTAGCCTAGTGGTTTGATCTGTGGCAAGCAGAGGGTCGTGGGTTCGAATCCCGGGCTCGCACCTCTGAGTTTTTCGGAATTTATGTGCGATATCTCATTACAAATTTACCATGAGCTTTTCGGTGAAGGAAAACATCGTGAAGAAACCTGCACACAAGTGCGAAGCAATTCAATGGTGTGTGTGAAGTTCCCAATCCGCACTGGGCCCGCGTGGGATATACCTATAGCCCAAGCAGTCTCATTCTGAGAGGAGGCCTGTGCCCAGCAGTGGGACATATATATAGGCTGAAGGGAGAGAGAGAGAGAGAGAGAGAGAGAGAGAGAGTGAGAGCATGGCAAATACAAAAATACTATTTGGAATACAGTGCTCGAATAAATTGTAACAACTACATCCAACGTACGGCGGGCGCTAAGTGGAACACAGTCGATGTCAAAGTGTGTTGCATACGTAACGCTACTTGTGTGTGTGCGTGCATAAACAGATGAGATAGGATCGTATTTATTCTGAGTTGCACTTAGTTTTACCAGCAAAGAAATCAAAAAAGGTTTTTAAAGTACTGAGTAACCTCTGTTTGGTCAGCTCTAACTCATCTTAGTAAGCTCCGCAAAAAAGAGAAGGAAGGAGATAAAAGAGGAACTAGTTATTACTCTATAAAATTGTTGCCATATCCAAAAAAAGTGGCGTTTTCTTTATTTTAATTCTATACATACATATTCTAGTACCTACGTACTGCTGTAAAATTCATTACTGTAAAATAAAATAATGTAAATATAGAAAACGATATAAAAAGCATTTACCTATCTCGAAATGGTTTTCGATTTACTATGCATTGTAAAAAAAATAGACAATCCCAATTGTTACCTATGAAAAATAATATGAGGAAATGTTATCAGCCTGCATTTATCTTCATAAAACGTCAGCACTGATTCGATTTTATTTATTTTCAAGATCGTGTTTAAAGACCCGTATATACTATATACCCCATTAGATGGCGCGGGTATCAATATTTACTGCCTAGATTTAGGATTATTCAAGTAATCTTAAAACACCATAAATTTATTTAAACTAACTAATCTAAAATTAAAACACAAAATAAACATCGAAACCTAAAATTATCCTAAACGTAATGTACCTATGATGAAATTAATATAAACTACAACTAAAATATACTATTAAAAGAGGTACCTTTGGGCATGGATGGTGCCGAAGATAAACACAATATTCAATATCAGATGTTAAGAAGGATATATTTAAACTAAAACCATAGCAATAACTTTCAATAAACACCCACCTGTAACAACAACTTTGATTCGACCTCAATTTTCAAAACAAACGGCATTAATCTCTTAGTTCATTAGCAGATTGGGCTCATATAAATATTTAGTAGTACTCTAGTATATTACGGGCCTCCTGAATTATTTATTAAGACATGGTATAGGTGTACGTCTGACCGGCATCAGGCAATGGAATACTAAGCAGGGAAAATGATAACTTGTGAGAAAAATGGCCCAGGTGATACGTTAATTCGGAAGATTATTATGCCAGGTGTGACGGGAACGAGGTAGGAAGAGGTTTGAAGGTCAATAACCTCTTCTTCCCTTGTTCCCATCAAACCTGAATCAAGGGGTTTGATAGACTTTTATGTGGCTTTTGTTTAATTGAATGAGCGACATGAGATTACGTAAAATGTCTGAGACGTAAATCTTACCAATAATTATAAATTCGAAAGTTCTTTCTCACGCTTAAACGACTAGATGGATTTAGATAAAATTTGGAACGGAGATAGCTAGTATCTTAGATTGAAACATAGGCTACTTTTTATCCCGAAAAATTGCATTGTTCCCGCGGGATAGCGATAAACACGTCAAAGGTCGTAACTGCCTAGAGCCGCAACGTATACAATTATTGCAGAATATACTAGAAACTAGAACCGACGTTGAGGTTCTTATAATAAATATGGTTCCATCGATCGATGCAATGATTTCGCCAATGTCTGTATTGAAGATATATTCAAAAATCTCGTGACAAAATGTCGGCAACGTTGTACGGTAATAGAACGTGGTCAAAAAACCTCCTCCCGTCGGGCTCTTATTATAGCTAACGGATAATGATATCCCTCTGAGACCGCCAGGAAGTCATTAAACAATGCTCAGGGTGCACCGGACCAAGCACTGCTCTTCCCCCGGACGGATCCAAAAACGAACCGCAGTTCTTGACCACACGCTGGTAACCCGACTCGCACCGCTATAGTCTATGTTTATCAAAATGATCACTTCACAATTCCGTGCCACATACATACATCGTGTTTATTAGGGCGGTATCATTTGTCAGAATTGCCGGGCTGTCACATTCGTATGACATCTCGACCGTGAGAACCATCGACCCGACATTCGGCTGTCACACTTGTCGGGTCTCGGTGTCTCCGTGATAGCAATATCATATCGTAGTAGGTAGAGGTAATGTAAGGTAACTGTAGTTCGTTTTTTTTTACCTTTAGAAAAAAGTTCTGAAATAAATTGCTCAAAAAATGGCTTGAAAAAAATCCCTGGAATATTGTGATTTGTTTTATATTTTCCAGTTACCGATATAAAAAGTGTTTGTCTAAAAAATAAATGTTAAAAATGGTTTAACTTGTTTCTTACTAATCTAATCCAATTAAGTCGTCACTTTCTGAGAAAGTTGCATTATCTTTTAATCCATTTCGTTTTTATTGTCCTATAACGCGTTCCAACTTTATTTAATGTGCGACGAGACTTTTGAGTTAAAACTTATTGAAAATACAGACTCCGTCCCTTTCTAACCTATCCACAAAAAGAGAGTAGCATTAAAAAATATCTCGACTCTTAAGTCAATTTTTTCAACGCTATTCTTAGTCCCGTACAAGCGCGCTTTATTTTCCTGTGTTATCAAAGATACCTACAAAACCCACGGTTAGTTACACAACGGTTTGTTTGTTCGTTTTCCTTATATTATATTCCGTCGAAACATAAATAAAACAAACCTTTCTTAATTCCTTGAGATGGTCACCGAATCGTAAAAGCTTTTGGAGGAGAGCAAAATCTATCGCAAATTTTCTAGTGTTCATCAAGGAAATTGTCACGTATCACAATAGAACCTTGTCGCTATCAAACCCGGCACCTCAAGCTTCATAATTAGGTTCTCTAACCACTAGGTTAAGTCTTCAACAATATTATGTTTTTTTGAAGTCTTCTTTAGCGGCGTTGAACACTTTTTGCAATGTGTAAAAAATGTTAAACTCGCGTCAGGCGTAAGACGGAGGGAGAGTTTAAGCACCAGGATATCAAGAGCTTATATTTTGAAACTCGAGTGAATCGCGTTCGATTTTGAAGTGTTTTTTTTGTTGAGTCGTGGAGCAAAAATACTAGGGCATCTGCACATTGTTAGAATATGTATAGATAATACGTAATTTTTTTTTGTAAGCGGCCAGTACGGTACGCGTTGAGCGTCATGGAGTTTACAACATTAAAATCCAATCTAAGCTGCTGTTTTCACCCGGCGCTTTTTTTTAATGTTCATTTATTATGGTCTCAAACGTATCAACCTTTACAGCCGACGAAGATGATAGCGGCATTTCATCTAACTTATCAAATAAAAAAAAATTAAACACGACGTTTCCAACGTTCGCTCGTCAAACACCCACCATATTTACCGAAGCCAAATAACTTGTAACGCAAATATTTGGACAAATACCTGCGCGTAATATGCCCGAGGCGGGTGTTGTGTTAAGGTCCCCGCGTTTGATACAAATGATTGTTGATTGGTTACAAACAATGCGGCACCTGAGATTCGCGCTAATGGGTGTGGCGGATTAACTCTATTGTTTATTAGTATCTGCTGTGCAAACAGGGAGATAGGTGTTTTTGGAGCGGTTCTCGTGGTGGTTTGGACAATTTGAAGGGAACAAATAACATTTATCTCGCTGTTTCGCTACTTACGTGCAAGACAAGAGGTGTTTACCTTTAGCAAGTTAGCAACAAGGTAAATATATTTTGTTCATTTAAATAGCATAAAAATTATGTACCTATTTGAAGTTCTTAGTGAGAACTGTTGAGGAGGTCGATGCATGTTTATTAGGAATAGTTACGCTAAGAGCACAAAAGTTATTTTATACATTTGCGGGTGGTAGGGCCTTGTGCAAGGTCCGTCCAGATCGCTACCACCATCTTACTCACTAATCCTGCCGCTAAGCAGCAGTGCTTGCACTGCTGTGTTCCGGTGTGGAGAGTAAGACAGCCGGGGAAATTACGGGCACAAGAGGCATTCATCTAAGTCTTCTAGGTTGGCAACGCATCTGCAATCCCTCCGGGGTTGCGGGTGTCTATGGGCAGTGATCGCTTACCATCAGGTGACCCACTTGCTCGTTTTCCTTCCTATTCACATAAAAATAAAACTATTTCTGTTTGTTCTCCAAATAAAACAATAAAACAAATGGACCTCGAAAGTAACGCCTAATTCAATAAAATTTGAAGGGATTATGACAGTTTCGAGTTAGTTTTCTTTACGGAAGTTTTCGTCCCGTACTTAGTGGGTTAAGGCTCTGTTACACCCTTACAGTCTCTTGATTTTTTTCCGGAATATTTAAGCAGGTGGTTGGATTAGATTGAAGTATAGCCTTGTAGGTAAATGTTTTTAAGATTTTTGAATCATAGTTGTCAATTATTTCCATACATTGATCGATGTACAAAGTGCGTCAAGGGGGGACTAAATGTTGAATCAAAATTTTAAATGAAATATCTCTGTAGGGGGTTTTTTTATATGAATAGGAAGGCAAATGAGCAAGTGGGTCACCTGATGGTAAGCGATCACTGCCCATAGACACCCGCAACCCCGGAGGGATTGCAGACTATGCGTTGCCAACCTAGAGAGCTAAGATGAAATGCCTCTTGTGCCTGTAATTTCCCCGGCTGTCTTACTCTCCACACCGGAACACAGCATGCAAGCATTGCTGCTTAGCGGCAGGATTAGCGAGTAAGATGGTGGTAGCGATCCGGACGGACCTTGCACAAGGTCCTACCACCCGCAAGGTTTAAGTAGTAACCTAGGTACTGAAATATTCTGGAACAATCTTAATTTCATCAATTTTAACATCGCCCGAGGTGTGTATAGTTATAATTTTACATCTTCCCCTGTAGGCTTATTGTCTAACTCGCTCGCAATCGCCATTGTGTTCATTTTGACAGTTCACTTATGGGCTGACAATTGGCATCGGAATTAGCTAGCTGTCACATTCATACAAGAACTGTCAAAATGAACACGATGGCGATTGCGAGCGAGTGAGACAATAAGCCTACTGGCCTGGAAGTGAAGGCGGTAAATTACTACTTACGGTCCGGGGCGACACAAAATATTTACCTTATGTTTTTACAGGCACTCCCTTCCTCCACTCCTGCCACATTCTATAAAATATCCAGCATAGCGTTAAAATAGACGTTGCTTAGTCTTAACTTTTTATGACTACGATTGATACACATAATGGATATTGCATCTAGTTTGTCTAAAGTTGTTGCGACTTGTCCTTCCGTTGGGGTAATAATAGTGGGACAGTGACGCATATGGTAGTTTCAAGAAAAGACATGTAAAAGAGCCCTTGGCGGCCTATTTGCAAATAAACTTTTGTTTTTTTTTTGCATAAGTCGAGCGGTCGAAACGCTCGAATCTTCACCCCCTGTAATATTACAGCATCAAACGCGTATGCATCACCGCGAGCTTTATACCTCCGTCTCAACTTTCCCCCCGCGAGACGTCCTTTGATGTTGTCCCAAGTTACGAAGGAACATATTTCACCCGATGTCGACATTATTCTTTCTTACCGAATATTTTATTATTACATGCCTCATTCAAATTGCTTTGTTCTGACGTTGATTCAATGGACGAATCCGTTTTATGGGCTTTGATATAGCGCTCATCCAACAGAACAATGATACTAATGCAAAAAAACTCTTGTAAAATCGTAAAAATGCAATTGCGTCATTGTTCTTTTGAATGAGCGATAGTTCTTATAGGTCTTTTCATTCTTAACTATTCTATTTGGTAAACAAAATTCTAACCTGAATGTGCAAATTTTTGTAAAGAATAAGGAGTTTTATGTTATCAAATAAACCGGAGGCAATATTTTGTACATAATTTTGCTGATATTTTATCTCCAGTTCCTGTATTTACGACGAAATAGTTAAAAAAAAAAAATGACATGTTTTGAGGTTAGAATTTAGTTTACCAAATAGGACAGTTAAGAATGAAAATATGTACCTTAGAATGGATTGTATTATTATATCTACTTACCTACAAACTAACCCCCTTATTCATAAACGCTCTATAGGCTTCTGCTAACTTAGCAATCGTTTGTTCTTGTTTGTTGTTTGATAAGACAAATCGATTACTAAGTTAGCAGAAGCCTATATAGCGTTTATGAATAAGGGGGTTAGTCACGGAAAGACAGGCCTCTCAGATTTGTTTAAACTAAAATGTCAAAATGCCAACATTGACATAAAATATATTTATTGGCATTTCAAGTACTACCTCCATATCAAACTTTAAATTTCTAGGCCTGGAAGTACCCCATAAGTTACGGGAGCGCGGCAATTTTGTGTGGCTATATATTGTGATTGCATAGACATAAAAAGGGTTGATTTTTTGACAGCTTCACGGGACCGCAACCTTCTGAATTTAGTATAAATTTCAACTTATACCTCTACGCGTGCCTGAGTAAAAGGGTTTTGACGGACAGACAAAAAGACGAACAGAATGACAACAACGTGATCTATTAAGCGTTACTAAAACACTAAAGCAGTGTATTGATGTTAGATTGTTTTGTTTCAGAGTCATCATCATCATCACAAACAGTTGAGGCGACGTTACCACGTCAATTTAGGTGAGTATAAAGAATTCGATCTTATTATAAAACAATTGAAACACTAATGGTAGCAAATTCGCAATGACCACCCGGATCGCTTCATCATTTTACTCGCTAAGTCTACCGCCAATCAGCAATATAACGCGCTGTGCTCAGGCGTAGAGATTAATTATGACCAATCGCTAAATTATAGGTATGACAACTAATAATTAAGTTATAATAATAAAACAATAATAATGGTAATTATAGGTTACGAAAATCTGGAACCAACTTCCAGCTGCAACATTTCCTGAGCGGTACAACTTAGGGATCTTTAAAAAGCGAGCCTTCCTGTTCTTAAAAGGGCCGGCAATGCCCCTGTTTATTCCCCAAGTCTTGCAGGTGTCCCTGGGGCGATGGTGATCACTTTCCATCAGGTGACCCGTCTGCTCGTTTTCCCCCACTTATATAAAAAAAATCATCGTCTGCAGCGGACAAATTTTAAAATACTCATGTAGATAAATACATCTTTTAAAAATTCCAAGACTCGAGAGTAAATTCATTCTTAGTCAAGCCACCACTAGGCTATCGTGTTTTAACCCAAATAATCATGAATTTTTCACACATAATATAATCTCTATTTTCAATTGCCATACGAGCTAGCATTGGTCCACAATATTGTACTAGAAATTCTAAGGAAACTCGTTCACATAATGCACCGTATGTCGTGCCCTTACTAATATCCTTGAGTGCTTCCCTTGCCCTCTGTTCACGCGTCTTCTTCGATGGGGTAGGCAAAGACTATAATATTTGTAGTTATGTGGACATAGTCAACGGTTATCCTGATACAATACTTTCTTTTGTTCTTTCTTTATTTACTTATACCTTTTTTCTAACTATTCCGGATCGCTACCACCATCTTACTCGCTAATCCTGCCGCTAAGCAGCAGTGCTTGCACTGCTGTGTTCAGGTGTGGAGAGTAAGACAGCCGGGGAAATTACGAGCACAAGAGGCATATCATCTTAGCTTCTTAGCCCTCTAGGTTGGCAACGCATCTGCGATCCCTCCGGGGTTGCGGGTGTCTATGGGCAGTGGTGATCACTTACCATTAGGTGACCCACTTGCTCGTTTGCCTTCCTATTCATATTTAAAAAAAACTGAGGCTATTAGGTTCTAATAGTTAGTTGTAATGGATGGACAGAGAAGTGACTACACAACTAAGGCAATCTAACTAATATTATAAATGCGAAAGTATGGATGGATGGATGGATGGATGGATGTTTGTTTGTTTGTTACTCAATCAAGCCAGAACGGCCCAACGAATCTGGATGAAATTCGGCACATACATAGAGTAAAGTCTGGAATAGCACATAGGCTACTTTTTATCCCGGAAAATTCCCGCGGGATAGCGATAAACGAATTCTTTGCAAACGAAGTCGCTGGCAACAGCTAGTATCTTACTAAATCTATGGTTATGTTTTGTTCTGTATAGGTAAACCTGTTTGTTAAATTAAATTAACTTTAATAACGCCTTACCGAATTATAATAATGGTTGTTAATGAAATAGCCGAAGCAGTTTGGTTAAATATTTTTAATTCACATACAGTAGGTACCCGGCCATGAAGAGTGTACTTCGGTTTTGGAAAGAGACAATTGGCGTCACGTAATTTAGAGCAAGACAACGCTCTACGAAGCCGCAATTATACTTCTTTTAATTTAGAATGAGAAACCACAATAACATTATATTGCGTCTGGTCAACTATTTCTTACCTGGCAAATAGTACAGTCCAATAGTTTAGCAGCCGCAAAATAAAATTGTTTTAATGTCACTTTATTTGCGTGTCGTCAATTGTTGCTCTAGTACAAATTGTAAAGAGATTACAGTTCACGAGCCGCAATATAATGTTGTTGTGGTTTCTCATTCTAAATTAAATGAAGTATAGTCGAAAAAACCGATGTACTACCTAATGAAATAACACAATGTTATCAGTATGGGCAATTCCTGAATAACTCATTGGGTATTTTTATACGACGCTACAAAACAAATATGCGGTTTTCAGGAATGATAAGTAAATGGGTTTTGTTCCTTCAAATTTAATAAACTTTGGTGTTGTTTTTCCTTCCTACATTATTCTTGTATGCTGTTTTTTGTTGCAATAAATAATTGCATGTTTGTCTGTTTACCTACCTCAACTTCGCAGTGAGTCAGGTAACTAATTATTATTTATAAGCTTTTTCTTAACTAATAGGTAGCTGGTATAGGCATTTCTTATGTATGTGTGTGTAAGATGAAATTAATTTGGTGCTCGTTTGGTGCAATAACAATTAGAAAAAAACCCGAATTCGTTGTAGGTAGGAAATTTCAATTTCTATTGATTAATGAAAACTGCGATTGATAATCGTCCCTTAGGATGCTATTTATTATGTTGATAATTAGTTTCAAAATAATAAAGTAGCCAAATTTGAATTGAAATTGAATTCGCGTAAGGAACAAAATGATATTTTTGGTCTTCGATAATTTCAACAATTTGTCTAGTTTACTGAAAGAACCTGAATCCCGTGCCAACCTGAAACTTATTCACTCCAATTGTCTTAATGACAGACCATACACCTGCCAATAAAATATTGCTAAATTGTATGAGAAAAGGTTACACAGACCTCTGTGACCACGACCTACGTGATTCAGATTCTTCGACCTAGTAATATTCGCTTCTAACTTTAAACTTAAGGCTTTATGTTGTTGCGGATCCATGTCAGGTACTCAAATACTTTAGTGTACACGCCAGGAACGTCCTCCAGGCCACAAGGAATGGGTCCAAAACTGACGATGCCGGTCAACTCGTAATGGTTCCCGTTGTTGTACATCAAAGGTCCTCCGGAGTCACCCTTGCAGGAGTCTTTGCCCAGCTCACCACCTGCGCAGACCTGGTGGTCCCAAAGGTTTATCCGTCGCCCTGGGCTCCTATAGGATTGCTGGCAGACCTGTTGAATGAAATTTATTTTGCAGTCGGATAATAATTGTGATTAATACTCGTGATCCTACTGTTATGTCTCATTGTCATAAATCGAAACACTCCACCATTATGGTCGACGAAACCCGTTTTCGCGGAGCTCCTATTTCCTTTCAGGTTAGCCTTCGGGCATTTGAAAAACATAATCTAATTTTATTATTTCTAGTGAGGATTTCAAACGAGATTTCTTTTGTCTTTTTGTACTCTTCCATATCTAAAACAATGTGATCAGAAGAAGATAAAATTATGGAAATTCATCATCATCATATCAGCCGTAGGATGTTCACTTTGGACATAGGCCTCCCCCATAGACCTCCAGTTGCCTCGGTCAGCAGCGGCTTGCATCCATCATGAACCCGCGACTTTAACCTGGTCATCCCTGTCATTCCAGGTCATAAAAATTATAAAAAGGTAAAAGGTCTACTCAGGCCTGACACTTACCTCCAACGTCTTCAAAGGAAGCATGACGTGTAGTTTGACTTGACTAAAAGATATCCTATCGCTGACAGCGCCCCATCCCGCAACGAACAGCGATTTGGGTTGGAGAGAATTGGCTGTGATGTCCGTGGTGGGGAGACATATCGGTCGGACGAAGGCTGGAAGAAAGCTAATGCTTCAGGGAAAGCTTGAATTGAAGACTGTATGGGATCATACACACAATATTTCACAATTGGTTAACACATTATTATTATATAATAAAACGGGACTTAATCACGTAAACAAAAACAAAAAGTATTTTTGTAAATACCTCGACGTTTCGGACGCGACTTTGCATCCATGGTCTCGTCATGGTCGTCGTCATGTCATGGTCTGGTCATGGTCTGGTTTTATTATACCTACAATAATAATGTGTAAAAATCGCGAAAGTTTGAATCGATACAATAGGTTAATAATTAACCTTTGATTTAGTATCCAGGTGGAATCAAAGTAGTTGTTTGTTTTCGCCGCCAAGAAACTCTAGTGGTTCCCGCAATTGAGTCTTTGAATTTAAAAAAAATATCGTTTTTTTTTTATGTTTTTTAAAACTTTATAGCATATTATATAATATCTAATTCAAAGAAATCTTAAAATATTTTTTTTAAATTAATTATAAGCAATTCAAAATTGATGAAATTTGAAATATGACCACTTGACCGGGAACGGGCCATGATTGGTCGCCATGGCTGTGACGTCACAATGTTAAAGCAATTTCACGACAGTACTGGGTTCACGGCTGATTTCATTAAAAATATCAAAATTTAATACAAAAAATATCTGCTGAAGTTTTTTTTATGAAATAAGGTGGCAAACGAGCACGCGTATCACCTTATAGTAAGTAAATTTTTGTTTTAGTCATGTGTAGGTAGGTAATAAAAGCTTAATCCTGATAATGTTTCTGATTTATGTGAACTGGATTGATTTTACTGGACCTGAGATATCACAATAAAGTACCTAAGTACAGTGAAAGATAATACTGAATCGCTTACCTACCACTGTGGAATTTTAACATACACCCTGCCAGAGATATTATTGCTAAATTGTACCTATTAGGTAGGTTACGTGATTCAGTTTCTTCGACCGTAGGTACGTAAATTTTAATGGCTAGATTTTGTGGTTGATAGGTATTTCTAGTTTTTTTTATAATCCCGTGGGATTGTATTATATATTCAATGGGAATTTTTGCGGGTGTAAGAGCCTAACCTTGTTCTAGGTAGGTACGTTCGGATCGCTAGGTACGGTTAACGTCAAAGATATCTTTACACTTTAGTACCTTGTCGTTGTAACTATATGTTTGAAGTTTCATTATGAAGTTGTCAAAGTGCTTGGAGCGACAAGGCACTAAAGTGTAAAGATATCTTTGACGTCGACTGTACCAGCATCTTAGTAATCCTGCCGCCAAGCAGCAATGCTTGCGCTGGTGTGTTCCGGGTGAGGAGAGTAAAACAGCCCGATTTTGGCATAATTTTTTAAATCCAAGATGGCGGATGACATTTTGACACTTTGACACTAAAAATGTTTATGGGTGTCGTTTTCGAGTAATTTGGTGGCTCTGAGCCCGGTGTTGGCATAATTTTTTGGATACAAGATGGCGGATGACATTTTGACACATTATGCCACTAAACATGTTTATGGGTGTCGTTTTCGAGTAATTTGGTGGCTCTGAGCCCGGTGTTGGCATAATTTTTTGGATACAAGATGGCGGATGACATTTTGACACATTATGCCACTAAACATGTTTATGGGTGTCGTTTTCGAGTAATTTTGTGGCTCTGAGCCAGATTTTGACATATTTTTTTGGATTCAAGATGGCGGATGACATTTTGACACTAAAAATGTTTATGGGTGTCGTTTCGAGTAATTTGGTGCTTCTGAGCCTGCTTTTGACATACTTTTTTGGATTCAAGATGGCGGATGATATTTTGACACTATGACACTAAAAATGTTTATGGGGGTCGTTTTCGAGTAACATTTTACACTTTTTTGTGTTTTTTGTGTCAGTAATGTCAAAATGTCATCCGCCATCTTGGATCCAAAAAGGTATGCCAAAACCGGGCTGAGAAGAACCAAATTACTCGAAAACGACACCCATAAACATTTTTAGTGTCAAAATGTCATCCGCCATTTTGGATCCAAAAAGGTATGCCCAAAACCGGGCTGAGAACCACCAAATTACTCGAAAACGACACCCATAAACATTTTTAGTGGCATAAGTGTCAAAATGTCATTCGCCATCTTGAATCTAAAAAAATATGCCAAAATCGGGCTCAGAGCCATCAAATTACTCAAAAACGACACCCATAAACATTTTTAGTGTCATAGTGTCAAAATATCATCCGCCATCTTTGTGCTCGAAATTCCGGGTTTTCTTATGAAATTCCCCTGGGATAAAATCAACGGGATTTTGAACTGAAATCCCACGACTTATTTACTTATTCATATAAATAGTTACTACCAAAGTGTACTCATCACTATTCTCATCTAATTTTATTGTTTTAAATCCCGGTACCGTGGAAAGTTGGGATAGAAGCATGATAGAAATATAGATAGTGCCATCCACAAAGACTCGTAGATGTATGTGTGAATGACACCTACTATAGCCGGTACGTAAATCCAGATTATAAATTATAAACTTCGTGTATGCCAAATTTTATCGAAATCTGTTTAGCCGTTTTAGCGTGAAAGAGTCACAAACCAATACGCTCTCACAAACAATAGCATTTTACAATAATAGTAGGATAATAACAGAATAGAGTAGATTAAAGTCAAAAAACGGTATCACCTGTATACTAACTACGAGTGGAAACTAACATTGTGACGTCACACGCGGCTCGGCCTTGTTCGGGAACTGTCGGTGTGTTTTCGGTGCGGTACTCGACGATCAATTTTCAAATCGGTATAACTCGTTAATTATAGCGAATAAAAAAAAACTAAAAATACTTTTCTAACAAAACTTATATATGATCTTTCCATTTATGACAAAAAAAAATTTGATTCAAAAACTCAATTGTCTACTTTAAAATCGTCTTATGAAGGTGCATTTTACACTGCACGTAATGACTTCATAATCAAGTCAATCGATGGCGGCAAAAGGTAAAAGATAAATTTTCTTCTGGCATGAGTCATAATCTGAATCCTTTTCATTTCCCAAATTTCATAACGCCATATTTATATTTTTTTTTCTCTGAAACCATAATTTTTTTAGGAACTATGAAATGGCCATCCTGCAGAACTCTATAGATTAAGTTTGGTTAGTTTTATAACAATACTTAAGAATCATCAGTTCAAGAGAAAAAAGAGCTGTGGCAAATGAATTCAAATAATATGGCAATTGAAATTGGACGTAGTTTAGCAGAAAGGATCCAATCCACGAAACAACCGGAATATGAGTTAAGTATACCAAACTATGCCTAAAGGCCAATACTTTCGATCAGCAACAAAGATCCTGCAAAAATACCAAGGCATAGTGTTTAAATCGCGTAGTGTTACCATCCCACATCTATGACAGGTTTTTATTTTAATTCAATAGTAGGGATTCAACTCTTTTGGATCATTATGGAATATTTACCACTAAAAGGAACCAGGTGCACAATATCTTAAATAAAATTATTCAATCTGCTTGGATTCTTGTGCAAAAAACATATTTGTGACATTTAAATACTCCAGTGAAAACTCAAAAGTAATCCAGATTACTTGGATCCTTTCTGTTATTATTAAGCTTTTCAAAATAAATGAAACTAAAACGGATCCAAAGTGCTTGAATCATTTCTAATAAATTAATGTACTTTATAATACCGAAATTGACAAAAACAGCAGAAAAGGTCCAAAACACATGAATCGTTTCTAATCATTTCGTCAATATTCATATCTCAGCTTATTAAAAATGACAGAAAAGACACTAGATTAAAATTCATTTTCTTGATTATTATTATTTTGATTAATTGTATCTATTATTGCAAAATGGACGTAGTTTAGCAAAAAGGATTCAATCCACGATGAGTTGCACTTGAGTAATTAATTTCTTACCCTCAAACCTTAAGGTTTGAAACTTAAACAGTGTTTCATGAATAAAGCCTGCATTTTAGTTTGATGTTTTTATGCAAATATATGAGTGTCCTATTACTTTTCAAGTTTATATATACTTACTTAGGTATATTGTTATAATTCTTAAGATATTCAGGCTAAAGTCGAGTTGGATCCATTTTGATAAATTGCATCTCAAATGACACTTATTCGAATTTATTTTCGCCATAAAGTTCCACATGTAAAACAGTGCTGAAAAAAAAATGCTTTAAAAATAATACTACCAATCTAAACATTAATCACTTTATTTCTTATTGAAAATTATTTTTTTAATCATATTAAATTATGAAATCAACTTTATTTTTTATATTTTGTGGCTATCTTAGCATTAATCAACCTTCAAATGAGTTCAATATTTATCTCGAATGTATTTGTTATTTTTTACTATTACTTGGCCATTATTTATTGGCTTTTGAGTAATTATTTATACTGTGATACACACTAAACATTTCTAAATACTGAAAACAAAACAAATTCCTCAAAAATAAAACATTATGTCAAAAATAATGAAGGTACAATCATCAATCTTTATCTATCTAATTATTAGCTTCAGGAAAATTATTATCAAATTCGTCTTCAATCACGTCAATGTTAAAATCAAGAGGACCCCCAAATCCTTCTAGATCATCTAGGAGGTCACGATTTCTCTTCAAAGATTTATAAAATCCTAAGCAGTCTTTTGGAATGAGATCAAACATGGATTTCAAGTAGTTTTGCCTGGGGTATTTCTTTGCCATTTGGCCACAGTAGTTTTTTTTTTTCGATATTGAACTCTTGAAATTCGTTTTCCATATTAGTTTTCATGAAAATAGCATAATACGTCTTCTTTCTTCAGTATTTATTTAGTTTTCAGCCAGTTAGTTTTAGTCTTGTTTTACGTAAGTTTTCCTATTAACTATTTTCTTTTCGATTTTTTTCTGTAAGTACCCAAAAGTCTTCTTTCTTCATTTTGTACACTTGCAGTGGATTTTTTTTCTTACAGCTTTTTATGACATTGATATATTCATCAGCTGTGTAAATTCACGAAAGAAATTTGGAAAAATAGAAACCACCCATCAATTCCACGAAAGAATTTTCACAGCTGATGAATATGTCAATGTCATAAAAAGCTGTATGAAAAAAAAATCCACTGCAAGTGTACAAAATGAAGAAAGAAGACTTTTTGGGTACAGAAAAAATCGAAAAGAACATAGTTAATAGGAAAACTTAACTACGTAAACATAACTAAAAACTAAGACTGAAAACTAAACAAACTATGTTGAAGAAAAAAAGACGTATATGCTATTTTCATGAAAACTAATATGGAAGACGAATTTCAAGCGCTCAATGTCGAAAAAAAAAAAATAACCTATTGAAATATCGGAAAACGACCTATTACTACTGTGGCTGTGGCCAAATAGCAAAGAAATACCCCAGGCAAAGCTAGACGACTTGAAATCCATGTTTGATCTCATTCCAAAAGGCTGCTTAGGATTTTATAAATCTTTGAAGGGAAATCGTGACCTTGTAGATGATTTAGAAGGATTTGGGGGTCCTCTTGATTTTAACATTGACGTGATTGAAGACGAATTCAATAATAATTTTCCTGAAGCTAATAATTAGATAGATAAAGATTGATGATTGTACCTTCATTATTTTTGACATAATGTTTTATTTTTGAGGAATTTGTTTTGTTTTCAGTATTTAGAAATGTTTAGTGTGTATCACAGTATAAATAATTACTCAAAAGCCAATAAATAATGGCCAAGTAATAGTAAAAAATAACAAATACATTCGAGATAAATATTGAATTCATTTGAAGGTTGATTATTGCTAAGATAGCCACAAAATATAAAAAATAAAGTTGATTTCATAATTTAATATGATTAAAAAAATATTTTTCAATAAGAAATAAAAGTGATTAATGTTTTTATTGGTAGTATTATTTTTAAAACATTTTTATTTCAGCACAGTTTTACATGTGGAACTTTATGGCGAAAATAAATTCGAATAAGTGTCATTTAAGATGCAATTTATCAAAATGGATCCAAATCGACTTTAGCCTAAATATCTTAAGAATTATAACAATATACCCAAGTAAGTATATATAAACTTGAAAAGTAATAGGATACTCATATATTTGCATAAACACATCAATCTAAAATGCAGGCTTTATTCATGAAACACTGTTTAAACTTCAAACCTTAATTACTCAAGTGCAACTCATCGTGGATTGAATCTTTTCTGCTAAACTACGTCCAATTATACAAACGATATGGAACCGTCATCATCATCCTTAATCGTTTTACGTCCTACTGTTGGGGACAGGCTTTCTTACTTTGTTGTTTGTTTTGCATCTCTTTTTCACTTACGAGTGTATTCAGGTATGGATGCCAGTCTCAACAGCGCGATGTCGTTCCTCCTGAGCAAGTGGCGCGGATTGTAATCTGGATGTGGTATGATCTGCTCGATTGGGATGATAACTGGTTCTAAGGTGCAATCCTCTTCACCCTCTTCACCCCCGTCAAGCTCCACGCAGTCTTTCCCTTCATTTGCTGTGTCATATTCGCCAAGACGCACGTTTTTTCTGGAGAAAAGGAATGGCATGGATTAGACGGACAATAATATCGCGTGATCCATGCATATCAGGATCCATATCACGAAATATTGTCGCGTATCAGAGCGACAAAAGAGAATAAGTAAATGGCAGACAAATTCATATTTCGAAGTACAGAAAATAATGTTACCTTCATATTTTCCTCAGAAAACGTAGCTACATATATTGTAGAAAACTTAACGATTATGCATGTAGATAAAGTTATGTATGTGACTACACTTAGGCATTAAGATTGTGTGATGTTATTACAACACTCATCTTCGATTCGATTCATGAAACCACACTAAGGCCTACTTGCACAGGCCAGTTAAAAAATTAAATCACTAACTCGGGGTTAGGTTTGACTGTTCCATACATTTTGACACTACTTAGCCCCGGGTTAGCATCCACGGGGTTAAGTCGTTAACCCTGGTCCATACTAGTGGTCCTAACTCTCACTTGGTTAACCCTTAACTTACGGAGTGCCAGCAGAGAGCACTAAGCCCACCACGCAATGTCCAGCAGTCAGCACGTAGCGGCCACTGATCAATGCGCCTCCACACAGCAGCTTTATCTTGTCCTCTTTCTGGTATTCTATTAGCGCCAGCCATGGATATTCGTCGATGTTTGTTTCATTACCACCTGATAGAATTATATACGTTATACGAGCGAGCAAATTTAGAGAAACAGTGCAGATACCAATAATAACGGCTTTAAGTTTGACATTAAAACCAGCGCTTTTGGAAAGACCTATTGGTAATGAGAAGGCGTTGCAAGAATCTTAGCAGAAAAATTATTGCAATTTACATAATAAGAAACTGAATTACACCTTCATAATCTGTAAGTTTGTGCCGTTTTGGCTTTAGCTGTTACGGTGCAAATTTGTCATGAATAAATAAATAAATCATCATGTCAGCCGAGCGAACACTCAGACTGGTTTTGTGCTTTCCGCATCCACCGCGGTCATAAACACAGGTCGTCGCTCCATCTTGTTGGAGGCCTACAGATTATACACCACTGTGTATAATTAAATATTTGTATTGTTAATTCAGTTTCATTATTATGTATGGGGCAGCTACTTGACAGACTTAAACTGCGCATTTCTGAGACCCGCAGAAGTAAAATACGTTAATTTTACACGCACATTGAACTTTACACCTTGCTCCTCACTGCCCCCAAAGTGTGTTTAGAGAGAGAAGGGTTATTTTATTGCGTTGCTCTGCTCGTTCTCAAATCACTTTTATTATGTAGATCGCCGAAGTCGGAGAAACTCAAACTCAGTCCCCCAAGACACAGGTCTTTACCTAGTTTGGGGGTTCGGAATTTTTGACAGTTCATATGACTTCTCGGTACATCTGATAGTCCTTAAGTACTGTAACCTGCTAGTTTCTTGATTGTACAATAAATCATTTTTATTATTTATTATTATTATTATTTACTTACCATGAATTCTCGTGCTGGAACCACAATGGCCACAACAGTTGCCCGCGGGATCTGGCGGTTGGGCACCCATAGCGCAAGTATCGGTATTCCCATTTCCAGGCATAGCTTGGCCTTGCTGAAGCCCAGGTATGGAGGCCCGCTCGTATGCCGTCTGGGGCCCAACCGTTGTGGGTGCCACGTGTTCAGTAGTGGGTGCTTGCGTGGGTGCTATTCTGGCCACAAACTCAGAGGCCGGTGGATCACAGCATACGTTGAAATTCGCTTTACCTTGGCATCTAAGGACAAAGTATTAAGAAGGGTATATAGACCTAATAGCACAGTTGCAGTTAGAGAACCTGGCCACTAAGCTTGAAAGGATTCAATCTAAAGTCGAGGCGGGTAATAATGTATGAAAATTGGTTTAAGTTTTGCTCTCAATTCTTGGATATTTCGTTTTTGTTTAAGTGTTATTCAGGCTGGGGTTACAGTGCCGCTTTCGCCAGCCGGTCGATAAGCGTCGCTACATAGTTTAACCACGTAACGATTGTAACGATCCAAGGAACGCAAAGCTCGCCCATGCACGACGCTTACCAAAAACGCTGACGTAAGCGTCACTGTAAAATCAGCCATAGAGATGAGTTGGAAGACGAGCAAGTGGGCCATCAGTCGACAAACAGCAGTACGACAAGAGTAAGACAACAAAGACCATCTTAACCCTCTTGGCAACGCAACTGATATTTTTTGATCTCGCTTTGGTGGTGCTTTCATAAAAAAAATTGATAATAAACCTGATATAAAATCGCATTAACTTATGCTCAACTTCCATACTGGTCTGGGAGCAAAGAAAAAAGATAGAAAATACCAGTTGCTTCTCTTCCCGCGCTGATGGTAAAAGCCGAGGGGTTGGGCGAAAAGAGGCGATGCAGCTAGCAACCCATCACTATTTTGATTCTCCTTTCCATCCATACGCCCACAATCATGCTTAACGTGGCATTTAGTTCTTGTTACTAAAGGCTATGTCAACCCCGTAAGGGACGAGTTCTTTAGTGATTAAGTTTTGTTGTAAGTATATATTTTTTACAGAATATTCGCACACCAGAAATGGTGTAATGTGCAGTTTTTAATTTTAATTATGGAAGATCCCTGTAACCATATTGCTGCGAGTAAACCATTTTGATTTGATTTTTGACTGATTGATAGACGTAATTTTAAAATTGCGGTACCTTAAACTGTTCACGTAAACCTTAAACTGTTGGCTGACGGGGGGCGTAGTCAGTTCTTTCCTGATATGCTCGCACTCGAGGATGTCCGTACATTTTCCTGGCACAGACTTGATTTCATGTGTTAAGCAGCTAGGACAGCATACCTGAAAAGTCGGATGGTAAAGTTGGAGGACACAAGCTTTTTTTTAGTCTTAGTTGCCGTATAGGCTTGAAAGACAGAGAGAAATGCCAGTTTCAGAACAATAAAATTGTAATGGTATTTTTAATTTATTTTTTGGTTTTTATCACGAGAAAAAATAATTTGTTTCCATGCTTGTCTAGGAGTAAAGAAAAAACATAGAATGTACCAGTTGCTTCTCTTCCCGCGCTGATGGTCATGCATCGTTATAGGCGATGCGGCTAGCAACCCATCACTATTTTTATTCACCTTTCCACCTGTACGCCAAATGTCATGCTAAACGTGGCCTTTACTTTGCTACCTTAGGCTCTGTCTATCTCGTAATGGATACAGACGTGATTTATGTGTGTAAAAATAATGTTAAATTAAATATTATTGTCATTAGAAATATAAACTAGATATTCTAGATCTAAACGAAGTTGCTTACCATCGGTATACCAGTGTTTTGGTCGAACCCGCACCCCGACTTCCTGAGGTGGTTCATATTTTCCTCGTGCACAACCACTGCTTCATGTATCAGCTTGTACAGGGGTTCACACGTGTCTATCCTCTTACAGACACCAATTTGGCCATCAGGAGTAGTGCACTCTGACTCTATATTAAATGAATGACTGGTTACCCGATATTTCGACGCAATTACTGCATGATCATGGGTAGACCGATTGCGTCGAAATATCGGGAGCTCGTTATAGGTAATCGTGGTTTGCATAAATAATGTTTAATGTGATAAATGTAAGGATATTGACTATCGGTCGCCTTTTATCTTATATCAATCGTTTTACTTCCTAATTTCAGATCAAAGAAAGATAACTGCTCCCATTTCTAAGGCATCTGAACTGCATCAAATGCAACGGACACAAAAAACAATAAGAAACGTGGTGATTAAGAATGGATATTTTCTTATCAATAACTGAAGCTTTGTGTTAAATTAAAATAACATGTAAACTTACGGCCTCTTGCGAAACTCAAGCATGTGAGAGCGGGAATCAACAATTTTGCCCACATTTTGACTAAACTATAGACATAATATAATATTTCGATTAATTTAAAATGTTTTTTTTTTACACTCTGTCTGACACACTCCACTCGGCCAATGCCCGCTGGATATCTGGCATGTATTACCAATTTACCACAGAACCTCACCTCTTATGTATTTATTATAATAAAGGCTTAAGTTCCCTAGGTTAGCACATACTAATTTAAACTGACTGTGGTTGCTGTCGTGGTTATTTTTTATTTATGTTCAGATGACTGTCTTATCGTCTGGCATAGTGGGAATTTTGCGCCAAAACATTACATGTTTTTAAATAAATTATTAGTAATGAGGAAAATGGGAACCATTTGAATGTATGCAGTGGTGATAACAAGCTATTAATAAATATGAGTGCCTATTGGTATTGTTCGATGTGTGGTCACGGGATGTCGCAATAAATTATAACAGTCCTGCGATATAATTTTGTTTTGATATTTGGGTTAGAATGGGTTACTTAAGAATAGCTAGAAAAAAACATCGCGTAGCACTCCGGGAGTGCCGGCAGAAGTGAAAACTACACACGCACACTCGCGCAAAAAGAAAAATCGAACGCGACTCGTGACCTTAGCTTCATTCGTATTTCAAAATAAGCTCTTAGAGGATCCTGATATCCTGGTACTTAAACTCTCCCTCCGTCTTACGTCTGACGCGAGTTTAACGTTTTTTACCCATCCAAAAAAGTGCTAAAGAAGTTTTCATTTCAAAAACTGAACTATTCTTCGGAAACTGTAGCACTCCTGCTTTCATTCTGCTGTAAGTTCTTATTTTAAGTCAGGTTTACTTACAGCATTATAATATTGGCCGCAATTACTATTAACCGAGCTCCGGATATTTTTACGCAGGTGCATCATGATCACGGTTAGACTGACTGCGACGAAATATCGGAGGCTCAATATTATAAATGCGAAAGTATGGATGGATGGATGGATGGATGGATGGATGGATGTTTGTTTGTTACTCAATCACGCCAGAACGGCCCAACAAATCTGGATGAAATTCGGTACATAGATAGAGAAAATTCTGGAATAGCACATAGGCTACTTTTTATTCCGGAAAATTCCCGCGGGGTAGCGATAAACGAATTCTTTGCAGACGAAGTCGCTGGCAACAGCTAGTAGAAAATATTTCCAACCGACTGGGTTACCTATTCTTAATGCACAACCATCACAATTCACAATCCTATTTACTGCAAACGTTCTTAGATTCCATGTATTTTCTGTTATAATATCAGATTACACTCTCATGTCGCTCCGTATGTCGGGCCCTAAAGCTGCGTTCACAAAAAGAAGTTTGCGTTAAATTGCTGCGATTTTTTTTGGGTGTGTAATGTTCGTCATAACAACGATTAGCGAATTTTCATTTCTCAAAACACGAATATCATAATTTCAATTTGTCGAAGTATTGAGATCATATAAAAACAATATGCATACAAACAAAATGCCGAATTTCTTAAATCATAAAATCAATTTGCATAATTGGCTTATGCATAATTAAGGTACTGCATAATAATCATGAAGCATAATAATCAAAGTTCATAATAAACAATGTTTATACAAACATCGAGGATAATGATCGAAAAGTATAAACGCTTGGCAAAAATCCAACAGCAATTCTAATATAATTATTGAATATAGCAGTTCGTTTTTGTTGGCAAAACTGCAACAGCAATATTATCCGGGCTGCTATAAAAAAAAATACCTAACATCGAAGGCTAAGGCGGAAGCTACGCTTCGCTTCGCTCCCGCCTTAGCCTTCTGAACCTAACCTATCCGACTCGCTTCTGCTCCGAACCGTCTTGCTCGCTCGCTTCGCTCGCACACACAAATCAAATGTTTTTTGCATTTGGCACCAGCCAAGTATAAATATGCGACAAAAAATAGTACGCTTACTTATTAAAATATAATTATGTTGCTCTTATCATTATTCTAAATGTTGTTATGGATTTTAATCATTATATTGAATAAACGAATATTAAAATGAAATTATTAAATATAAGCATTATTGCAATTGTTGTTACGACTAATGAATGTTATATTATTTAAAGCTTATGCTCGGTAAAAATCTGAAATCCGTTGTTATGCTAAATGATTATTATGATTATTGAGCGTAGTGAAATGAAATTATGCTAAAAGTCTGTATGACGATTGAACGGCACCCATTTTTTTTACCGTCTAATCAGAAAGAGCGACTAAGGTTGCACTTTCATAAAAGCGGAAACGTAGGTACTGAATTAGAACACAGTAAGACAGCCGATTAAATTACTGGCATTAATTAATTCTAGTCTGGCAACGCATCTGTAATCCTCTAGTGTTGCGGGTGTTCATGAGTGGTGATGATGCTCGCTTACCGTCAGGTGACCCACTTGCTCATTTACCTTCACTGTCGTATAAAAACATGAATATGACCAATCGCATTAGTTGGAATCCACGTCTCAACCCGCTCCCCTTGTTATGTGACAATGGTTGCGTGAATTACAGGTAATATGGTAAGTCAATTCACATCTCTGTTTCTCGTTTATCTTTTTGCTTGACTTTTTAAGTCTATAAGCTTTTGCAAGAATAAAATAGTTTTTTTGAGTTTTTGAGGTGAGCTTTTCATGATACTTTTTTTTATTAGTAACCATATTAAACAGCCTAATGAAGTATACAAGTGATAGAGCTATTAGAAGAGTTTGAGCTCATTTCAGTGTAATTTGGCAAAGCTTAAGCTATAACCCAAATTCGGGTAAACTCCGGCGAGCAAAGCCGAACAACGTTCTCTTTCAAAAATCGTCATCAACGATACGCATACTACACATTACACATAGAGCCTCTTACGGCCATTCTGGCTTAAGTCCCACTTAGTTTGGTTGGTGCAATAAATCGCAGCGGTTCTCGCAAGTTTTTTTTGCATTATGTATACACCTTTGGTAATACCGTAAGTGCTCTCTTACCCTGTGCTCCCTTAGGTAACTGGAATATGCGAAATATGGACTCTAAGTAGTTCACCCATACAAACGTATACAACGCAACTCAGAGCATCTCGTGTACATTTTTGATACAAAAATGGCACGGACGCATTTTTGAGGAGGATGCCCGCTTATAAGTCGGAAAATACTTTAGGAAGATTTTTTCAAGACATTAATGTATCTAACTATCTAATCTAACTAATATTATAAATGCGAAAGTATGGATGGATGGATAGATGGATGGTGGGTGGATGTTATTTTTTTACTCAATCACGCCAGAACGGCACAACGAATCTGGATGAAATTCGGCACATAGGTAGAGAATAGTCTGGAATAGCACATAGGCTACTTTTTGTCCCGGAAAATTCCCGCGGAATAGCGATAAACGAAGTCTTTGCAGACGAGTCACTGGCAACAGCTAGTAGGTGTATAATCATGAGTTCAATTGTTTTATTTTAATCAAATCTCACGAGATTATTATAGTTACGTTATTACACTTCGCTTTTTATATTGCCGTTAACCGGGTGACTTTTATTATTATTCTTTCGGGGGGGTATCTTCTTCTTGAATTTTTGGGGCTACTTTAAATGTTTTAAAATTACTATAAAATCGATATTGCATGCGGTGAGTGTTTAGCATGTAGACGCAAAGGCGATCGGTGAAGACATCGATTGGAAGCAGTAAACGCAAATAAAAATTAATGATTTCGTCATTGCAACTAATTTTTAAAGTCACCCCGTAAATCAAAGTCACCCAGGTTTAAGAGTAATAAATCATTTTTAACTGTTTTGCAGAAATAGCTAATACTACTATTACATCAGTAACAATACTATCAAGCACATATTAGTGTATCACTGAAAGATAGAACAAGGAATAGTGTGATAAAGAACGTGCTGATGTGAAAGACGATTATAATGACTAGGATAGAAAAAAGAGGGGAGGGGAAGGCCTAGACGGACGTTTTGTGATCAAATTGGGGACGTTTTGAAAAAATGCCTGACCTGTCAAGAGTACCCGAAACCGACATGTATGAAGAGATTAATGAATGTGGATGAAGCGAAAAAGGTGTGTCAGGATCGTAGCAAGTGGAACAAAGTATAGCACCAACAGCATTCTACAAGCAATAGCGTGTAGATTTGACTGTCCAATTCTTTCTTTCTGGGTTGGACAGATCAAGGGCGTTGCCCAATTCATAATTAAAAAAAAAAAACATCTTTTGGTAGTCAGTAAGTCATACTAATACTAGTCTTAAGTCAATTGACAACATTTCATATTTCTGAGCCTATAATTTTAATGGTTCTCTGTATTTTGTTTGAAAAGATGAACATGCTGGCAGTTTAATTTTTTCGCTAGGGTTTGTATTTTATTTATAATTAATTTATTAATTTTTGCTTACTCTAAAAGGGCGTAACTCCGATACTATCACAGGATAGACACTTATCCTTTTGTCTTTTCTGTATAGAAAAAAACTGACGTCAATTTCAAATTGACAATGTCAGGCCTTATTCTCCGATATTCGATTTTCGAGGTTCGCTTCGTGCTGTTTCGCTCATACTAATATAGTCATTAACTTGAGAGTGAGAGAGAAGGTACACAACGAACTTCAAAAATAGAATTACAGAGTCGCCCCCCTTGTACTTTGAAGTTGTCAAATACAAAATTATGGTCGCTTACTTTTTCTCGTGAAAAAGGCAAAGGCATTTCACCTATCCTGTGGTAGAATTGGTAAAATTAAGACATGTTTTTAATTAATTTTTATTTTCTATAATAAGCAATATTAAAATTATATAAACATATTGCAGTGATCAAGAGACAAAATGCTTTCGAACCATATATACATTTTCAGGTGTTATAAAAATGAAATGTTGTCAATTGTTACTAACATCCTATGGATCAGTCTGGTCTTAAATAAAGAATTTTTTTTATAGTCTGCCTAACCCTGTACTATTACTATTTAGTCTATTGGATGATTCCTCCACGTTTGTCCTATACGTAAGCAACTACACACTCACGTTTACTTTGCATTTTATCTCGCGCTATGGGACGCCGGATAAAACTCGTAAGAGAGAGCCACTCAACAATATTGCTCTAGACGTTAACCGCAGTACATAGAAAAAAACAGTGCAGCATAGCTTTTGTAGAACGACTCTAAAAACCTATGATATACTATATAAAACTGAGGTAAATACGTCATATGCGATCTCCTCGTGGCAAGTGAAAAGTAAGGTAATTGCCTGACTTGTGTTTAATCGCTGTCGGCGCGCGCAGGGGTCCTTATAATAATATGACTGTCAAGTAACAGCAATAACGTTGCCATGTCCGAAAGGAGTTTTGTTCAGCTATAACGCGTCTATTTAGTAATATATATATGTCATTGCTAAAAACGCATCAAAATTTTCTGCTTTTTATTATTTAGGTACTTTGATATTGCTCCCAATTACCGCAGTAATGTTTAAGTTAAGTTTACTTTATAGCTCTTCAGGTCTTTTAAATAACTAAGTTAAAAAAATTGTTCTACCACTAAGACCGATCGTTTTCTAAATATGCACTCTTTCTGAAATTGAAAATTGCAAAAATTCGCCTCTCAGGCAACGTAACTGGTTCGAAATAGGGCTTGTGCTTGCGATTTTACACTTGAAATTCAGCTACCATTCCAAGTGGGAGTGTAAAGTTCCTAATCAGCATTGATACCCTTGGAAACCATATCCTAAGCCTTTTCATTCAAGTCAAAGTCAAAAGTCAAGTCAAAAGTTTATTTTGCAAATAGGCCGCCGAGGGCTCTTTTACATGTCTTTTTTTTAATCTACCAGCGCATTCGGAAAGACCATCATTGCCAAGAAGAATGCGCCGCAAGAAACTTGGCAGAAAGGCATTTTTTCAAAATAAAATAGATTTACAATAGTACTTAAATTCTACTTAACTTACCTATAATACAATTAATACATTTTATAAAAGGGATGTAAAAGGTCCCTAAGTTAAGTCCGTACTTTAAATTACATTGGTCTATAGTAGAGATGTATAAAGTCCCTACTGGTCAAAGCGAAACAAAATTCTCAGAGGAGGCGGGTTTCAATCGTGGGTTGTATACATACCTATAGGCTTGAGGTGATGGGATGACATAAAGTATTAGTTACATGCATTGCATACTGTTGTCACACTGTGTACTGTTAGTGTGTGCCCGCGATCCTTTCTGTTAGGAATCCCATTTCAAAGGGTTTTTTACCAGTTTAGTGTAAGTACGGTCCCAATTGTTTGTATGACGACAGCGCTGGGCGACTCACTACTCTATCACTGAGCCTTAAGGGCGAAATTTGAAAGTTGAACTTCCGTACAAATTGAACCATGTTGAACTAATAGTGTAATCGAATGATAGCAATTAGAAACGGTTGGATTAACTCACTTTGAAATAGAGCTTTTATCCTCTACAAACATACTGTGTAAAGATAAGTAGGAATACTATCAAAATCAAGAAGTACACTTCTTGATTTTTACTTTTACGGTTTACCCATTTCTAAATGACACTGAAAATTAGAGCACAGAAAAATCTGAAAGTAAAACTATGGCCGGGAATCGAACCCGGATCCTTCATCATTCCGTGGTGCTAGGTATACTATGCTATCAAGGCTGTTCTCATATTTATTCTTCTTCTTCTTCGTCGTCACACTCTACTCTTAGATACTTAACTAGTTGTTAAAGATCATTAACCATTTTAGCTTCAAACTTTTGACCTACCACAGAATTCAACCGTCAATTAGGTACCTAATTCAACTTTAACAGTCCGATCCCATAAAATATTTTAAACCCCATAAAACAAGGAGCATTATCCGCCATCTTACGCGTTGTTCCACAAACAACGTCGTTTGCGTTACGTTTGGAGTGAAATTTATTACCCTTTACTTTGGAAGTTACTTTTGGACGCCTATCACACCGTTTGCTAGTCTAAAACATTTTTTTTTATGTGAATAGGAAGGCAAAGTGGGTCACCTGATGGTAAGCGACCACCACTGCCCATAGACACTCGCAACCCCGGAGGGATTGCAGATGCGTTGCCAACCTAGAGGACTTAGATGAAATGCCTCTTGTGCCCGTAATTTCCCCGGCTGTCTTACTCTCCACATCGGAACACAGCAGTATATATACAGCAGTGTATTATATTAATTGTCAGGGTTCTAAGTAACAGCGTAATTAAGATCACTTCGTTGTCCGTCTGTCTGTTTGTCCGTCAAGACCCTTTTTCTCAGGAACGTGTGGAGATATAAAATTAGAATCGATACCAAATACTGAGGTCTGCGATCCTTTGGGGCTGTGAAAATACGAACCCTGTAATTCAACTAACTCAAAAGACATTGTCATTACAAAAGGTGTTTCCATACAAATTGTCGAGCTCGCGAAACCTATGGAGTACCTCCAGACGTCCTAGAAATTTTAAATTTTGGTATGAAAGTGGGATGTCTCAGTGGTCTAATTGGGGGGACGCTTGGCGCGAATAGCCATGATGGCCGGGTTCAATTCAAATCCCGTCTGGCATTCGAGAAACTTTTTCGTTCATTTATACATAAACTTAGGTTTTGCTGAGCAGGCGCATTGCTATTAAAAAACAACATTTTAGGGGTATTTTAGGGGTAAATTCCAAGTAAAGTACCACCTCTGCTTTTGAGGATCACTCCGTTGTAATCAGTTCAGTGTAGGTCGTTTTATACGGGATCTTAGACCATAATCTTAAATCTACACGAATGAACTTGATTCTATTTGGGAATCATAATGATGCCTCTAGGCATTTTGGGGAGCCCTGAAGCTTAAATTATGAAATTACGTGAACAAACTAGAAACATAATTGCTACCGTCATAAGTAAGACTTTGGTGTTTAAATTGGAATCAAAATAGCGACTTCGCCTGCGCTGATTAAAAAATGGTAACCAATCTCCTTCTTTCTTCTTTTTTCTCCTTCTTTTTTTTCTTCTTTCTTTAACTTTTTTCTTCTTCTTTTTCTTTTCGTGTAATCGACTGTTTGTCATAAATAAACGTTTTTCTGTCTTCACTTCTTCAACCCCTTAATCCGGCTCTGTCACCAAATCTTTTCTTACCGGATACTTACGTAATTCATATCCACAGTTCAGTGGTTTGAGCTGTAAATTGATCGTTCAGTCAGCCACATACATACAAAAATCACGTCTTTATCCCTTACGGGGTAAACAGAGCCCAAGGTAAAGATCTAAAGGCCATGTTTAGCATGATTGTGGCTACGGTCAGCCACGGTTGTCTTTTGTAACATAGGGTAAAAGTCGAGTAGAGTCGATGTGTGTTTGTAGTTGTGTGTGTTTTCCACGACTTGATTTCAGTATATCGCAGAGATACGAGTAGCAAAGTAAAGTTATTCAATTGTGGGGGTCTCTTTAATTTATTCCGGAATATTTTCGTTTTCAGCAGGCGGTTGGGTTAGTTTTTTGAAGTGAAAACTTCTTCAGCAGCGCTGAGCACTTTTTGGGATGGGTAAAAAATGTTATACTCACGTCAGGCATAAGATGGAGGGAGAGTTTAAGTACCAGGATATCAGGATCCTCTAAGAGCTTATTATGCAATACGTGTGCGTTTGGCCTAGTGGTATAATGTGACCGCAAGTCAAATCTCGTGTATTTTTTTTCTTTTTTTTTTTCTTTTTGCGCGAGTGTGCCTGTGTGTAGTTTTCACTTCTGCCGGCACTCCCGGAGTGCTACCCGGGGTTTTTTTTGAGACACCTTGTATACAGTAAAGGAAGATAAGTAACGGTGTAACAGGCGGCTAAATTTATTCCCCGGTAAACTGGATACTGTAGTTCATAAACATACATCAATGTTTATGTCATAAAAATTCCTGGGACACCAAAGGAGACGTAAAATATTCGTGGGCACGGAGCTGCATGGTTACTTTGACGAATTAGGGTTTTACAAAGGTCCCAAAGTAGATATATGAGGATGCTACTTTTTAAAAACTTTAGTAATTCTACCCTTATGAAATGCTGTTTATTTTCCGTATGAAAAGCTTGTAGTTCTGTTTTGGAGTCCCTTATGGATTTGTAACTGTTAAATAAAGTACCTAAATACTTAAGGAGATGGCGGGACAAGGACAACTTCACTGAAAAAAATATTTAACCAAACAACTTCGGCTATTTCATCAAAAACCATAATTCGGTAAGGCGTTATTAAAGTTAATTTGATTTAACAAACAGGTTTACCTATAAAGAACAAGACAAGACAAAACAAACCTTTTATTATCTTTGATACAAGAGGATACAAGATCAAACCCTGTAAGGGCACTGCTAATATACTTATTATAATTAAATAATTATTAACAATATTAACTGTAAACTAATAAACTAATATTAATAAAATTATTATTAATTGTAATTTATAATAATGTAGCAGGTCTAGGTGGTAGTTGGGGTGTGCGGGTGCGCTGGCAGGACACGGTGAGAGTGACAAGGCAGTCGAACAGCGTGAAGGCGTTTATTGCGAGACAGAGACACGGATAATACAGACAACGTTGGCGTAAAGTAAACACTAAACGAGTAGGCAGGTCCGTGCACAGTCCAGAGGAGGGCGTGTGACGTACGCTAACTACTTCCTACGCTGTCGTGAGTAAACAGGTCGGTGCACAATCCAGAGGAGGATGTATGACGTACGCAGAGTACTCTACTAACTAAGCTCAATATTACAAAATGCTTTAACAGTCTTTATTGTTTTCTAAGTTATCACCTCGTTACTTAGTTTGAACCTACTGTCAGCGCCATCTGGTGGCGCTTGCCAGTACTAACTTTTATTATATTTTATCTTGTAGGTCGATACAAAATGAAAGGTGTAGATTACAACGGAAAGTTGTTAAAATGGATTACAGTGATATTAAAGAACGTAAAACATTCACATAATAGCTTTTACGTTACCTAAATAGAACAATATCATGATATTTGTTTGCATCTAAACAAAAAACTAACGCCATCTGTGGCGCTTGACTGAACTAAATTTGGGTGTAATGTAAACAAAAGTTATACATTTCGAAGATAGGCAATGAAAATGGGTTGCAGTAGTCTTAAACATCTTTGAACACATTAATACTATTTTCTACGTTAACTAAATAACATGATACGTTGGTGTTTTGTTTTTAAAATAGTGCAGAACTAACGCCATCTAGTTCTTATAGAGTGAAGCTACTTTAATGCAATTTCATTGACAATAATGGCTTGAATAGGTTTAAAGATAACAAATATAACTTGTTACACTTTAATAAATATGGAATGTATGAAATAGTATCGTTGCGGGCACTAAATAGGACATATCGATATTTTGTCCAGCTTCATGAGTACCACTAGCGCCATCTATGGAGCCGTGGTGGACATAATCAATACTTAATAACAACAACGACGCGAGTTCAATAAATATGAATGTTACAATAATACCTATACATATAATTTGAATTTGAATTTAACAAGAATCTTCAAACAAACATAACCAAGATTTTGGTAAGTAAGTAATTAAATTTTTTTAAGTGTTGCGTGCATAATAAGTAGGGTGGCAGGACCATGCTCTTGACAATAGGCTTGTGACGAAAAGAAGGGGAGGCCTTTGTCCAGCAGTGGAACACTATAATAAGCTAAAAAAACTTAAATAAATTATTTAAAATGAGGCGTAAAATCCGCAAATGTCTAAAATTGCTGGTAGGCCATGGAGTCGAGCGTGTCTACTAAATTCCTAATAACATTTGTCATAATGTATTACTTGCACTAGTGCATCGTTTCCCCGAATCATCTCTTGAACTAACAGTTCCTTCGCTGAAACTGAGTATACGAGTACTTAAACTCAATTTGCCTGAATAACATAGTATACATTTTATCCCGTAAAAATGCATTCTTTGCAGGAAGTCAACAAAGTTGCAAGCTCGTACTAGAATATTTTTGAAATATTACTCCCAACTTCATGTAGTAAAAACCTATATATCAAGCTAATGCAAATGCATGACACAAAAAGTGCATTACTGTGCAACGAAGTTTAATGTGACAAGAAACTTTACTTAACGTGGATACACAGGAATGTTTAACCCGGCCAAGTGCGTGTCGGACACAGCATGACAGAACCAACCTCTATAGACCGACCGCTTCACTCGGGGTAGGCGACAAAGGGGGCCGAGAGCGGTGCGGACGGGTAGTGGGCCTGCCGCCCGCACCTCTCTCGGCCCCCGCGGTCGCCGACCCCGCACCCCTGTGCCGCGCAGGCGAGGACTCAGTTAAGCGGTCGAGGCGTTTCCTAAATACATATATTAATCACGTCTTATAAAAAAAAAAAAAAAAAAAAAAAAAAAAAAAATCAATAATAATAAATAATCTAATCTAATCTAATCTAAATGCAATGTGGGTGAAAATTTGTGTGAATTTTGAAGTGTTGTTTACTCACATAAAGGGTGTATTCAGATACCCCCTAACAATAATCCACTGCGGTATATAACCATAGCTATGGAAGCTAAAAAAATATTTTGAAAAAAATTGGAGTAAAAAAAATTTTGTACTTTGTATAGGAATGATTATAGTTAATACTACCATTCGTATAGAAAATATAAAAAAAAATTACTCCAATTTTTTTCAAAATATTTTTTTAGCTTCTATAGCTATGGTTATATACTTACCCCAGTGTATTATTGTTAGGGGGTGTCTGATACACCCTGTATACATATACTGTACGAAGTAGGCAAAATTATAACTGGTACTAAATTCTTGTTCAAAACTCTTGCCGTTGTTGTTACAGGTGGCAGAGTCTGTCGTCAGGGCTTCATATAACAGGTAAGTTAATTTTATACCAACGAAAAAAATCGGAGGAGGTTGTCAATTCGACACGTATATATAATATTTTCTTACGACAAACTATAACATAAAGCCGGTTTATAGGTTTGATATACATGGCCTCTCAAGCCTCTGGTCGCCCCCTGATCGTGGGTTAGGGTTAGTGGTGGCAATAACGGCTGTTTTACAATAATGAATAACAGTGTTGTGTTATTCTTAAATAGCTGTTATTGTAAACTGTTGTCTGTTATATTATTTATTTATTTATTTATAAGCCTTTTTATTCCGAATTCGCTACAATTTCAGTAAGTACATGTTGTTGTTGTTGTTATTGCCGTTTTTTTTTTTTTTTTTTTTTTTTTTAACTTATTAAATTGTCGCCTAATTCGGCGTGCCTCATGGCATAGGCCTCCTCCGTGTATTGGAGGGTTTGGGCTATAGTTCCCACACGCGCCCAGTGCGGATTGGGAACTTAACACACACCATTGAATTTCTTCGCAGATGTGTGCAGGTTTCCTCACGATGTTTTTCTTCACCGAAAAGCTCATGGCAAATTACAAATGTAATTTTCGCACATAAATTCCGAAAAACTCAGAGGTGCGAGCCCGGGATTTGAACCCACGACGCTCTGCTTGAGAGGCCACAGGTCAAACCACTAGGCTACCACGGCTTTTTTATTATATTATATTGCTGTTTTACAAAACGATAATGAACTTATTATTAATTAATTGTTACACTTATTTCGTCGCGATTGCAGCGTAATAAAAACGTACGGGAACAAAAGCAAAACAACGCTCTGTTACCTTGTTTGTTATTGTACTGACTGACAACAAACAGCAACAGGTAATAATGATACCAAAAGTCAGTTATTTGAATTGCGATTGCGATGCGAGCTCGCGCTTATAGCGCTATCTCTCGCACAAAGCTACTTGATTTGTTGCGCACTCGCTTGCGCTTCTATGCCAAGTGCGGCAACAGTGCGCGTATGAATAACGTTGACAACAGACAACGAATAATGATAACAGGATAGTTGACGATTCGATAATGTGTTGTTCGTTGCGTGCAAATAATGCATTACGTTATCTGCTGTTGTAATAACGACCACCACTAGTTAGGGCCCGCAGGCTTATCACGTAACTCGCTCGCGATCTTAATCGTGTTCATTTTGACAGTTTATGTATGAGCTGACAATTGGCATCGGAATCAGCTAGCTGTCACATTCATACAAGAACTGTCAAAATGAACACTATGGCGATTGCGAGAGAGTTACGTAATAAAGGTGCGACCACACCGCCGCTTAAAAAACGGTGACGTTACGGAATCGCAACAGAATGTATGAAGAAACGGTGAGAAAATGTGACGCCTACGACACGTCACTGCGTATACGCGGCGGTTTGGTCGCACCCTAAGCTAGCCGAACTCGCATCTTTGAGTTTTTCTGAATTTATGAAAAAAAAAAGAAAGAAGACTATTCTCTTTTGAAAGACACACAGAGAGAGCATACACACGATGCACGAAATGACATTGGAAATTTACCATAAGCTTTACGGTGAACGAAAACAGCTTGAAGAAACCTGCATGAATACACCTACGAAGCAATTCAATAGTGTGTGTGAAGTTTCCAATCCGCACTGGGCCCACGTGGGAACCTTCTGAGAAGTAGCATGTGCCCAGCATTGGGACATTTATAGACTGGAGATGATTATAATATTCTGAACAGACAAGTCCAGATTGTACCCGAGAAATGTCGTCAAAATCCGTTGGTTACTTCTTGCGTGAATGCTTGACAAACATCCATATAATCACGTATCCATCGTTACAAACTTCCGCGTTTATAATATTACTGCGCTAAGTTTGGAGAACGCTTACGTAAACTTACAAACAGTTGCTACAAAGTGCAGGCTAAAGAAGTATAAGAAGTATCAGGAGTGAATGTTTAAGTCGGCGTAAGCGGTGCAAGCGAGATAAGCCGGGTTTACACAGACGGGCGAAACTCCCAACTCGAAACGCGGCCATGAGAAAGCACGGGACACACGGATAGTTATAAAATACGACTTAACTTGAACTTAAACTCGTAAAGGACCGCATGCTTATTACGTTACTTGCTCGCAATCGCCATCGTGTTAATTTTGACAGTTCTTGTATGAATGTGACAGCTAGCTGATTCCCATGCCAATTGTCAGCCTTTGCGAATTCGTCGAGATGACGTCAGAGTGATGCCTTCATCCACTAAGTTTTCAATTATTAAGTCTTTATTACCTATTCAGGGGCCTTACCATGATATCTTAATGCGATTCAGTTTAGGTTCGCTCGCTGTCAGATGCATACTAAAAGTGACAGCTAAAACTTGAGCTGAGTCGGAATTAGGAGATCATGGTAAGGCCCCTGTTCTATAGTCCCGTCGGAAATTCGAAAAATCTCCACTTACGTGATCCTCAATATTCCTTCATGAAAAATCCCTCGTACTGCATACATGCATGCTAAACTTCAAGGCTCTAGTAATTCTAGCTACGGAGGTAAGCTCCCTTGCAGACAACTTATAAAGTCCATTAATTTATTTATTCCTTTACCCGTGGAAATAAAACACCCTTTAGTGCACGTCTATTTATCTTTATGTAGTTTATCCATTGCCTTAGCTCAAGTTTTGCTTTAGGTTAGGTTATTGAATAGATAGTTACCCCATTATTCATAAACGCTCTATGGGCTTCTGCTAACTTAGCAATCGTTTGTCTTTATCTGTGAAAGGTAAATGTCAAAGTGACAGATAAGGACAAACGATTGTTAAGTTAACAGAGGCCTAAAGAGCGTTTATGAATAAGGGGGCTACAATCTAACTAAGCTTAGTATAGCTAATAGTAATAGCTATTCTGTAGTTAAGAGTTGTTATCTTTTTTGATTCTGGTGTCCCTGTCTTAGTGGCCGTATGTACCATTGTCCCAGTAAACTCCTACACAATGTTTGAAAAACTTACCCACACAGCGTTGTCCCCTAATGCGCCGAGCCGCAGTTCCAAATGATTTCAGTTTGAAGCATGTCGCTGTTGTACTGTTCAGTTGTCGTGTTTATTTCTACGACTACAAACAGCTTATAAACTTGGAGCTTATATAATGTAGTTGTCTTATAAATTGGTATAGATTTGAGTGGAGAATGACTAAGCTTATTACTGTGGCTTATTAGTTGCACTTGTGTTTATTGTTTAACAACTACAAACAACAATATAAACCGGAGCTTAGTATGTAAATTTAGTTGCAGTGTTTATTTTAACGACTAAATACAGCTTATTTACTTGGAGATTATTTATTTTGTAATAGTGTCTTATATAAGTTATTTATAGACTTCAGCGGAGAATGACTAGCTATTACTGTGACTTATTAGTTGTACTTGTGTTTAATGACTACATAACAAACAGCTTATACTTAACTCTACAATACAACTACTATACGGTACAAATGTTTTGTATTTAACACCACAAATCAGTAGATACAATGAGATAACAAAAATAAAAAGACTAGATTTACAATTATGTGGTCTTATAAGACGGATATCCGTCTTACGCCTGACGCGAGTTTAACATTTTTTACCCATCCCAAAAGTGCTCAGCGCCGCTTCAAAAAAAAAACGTTTTCACTTCAAAAAACGGCAACGAAGTCATTTTCCTAAACGCTCAACATTTTCGTATGAAATTCTCGAACGAGTGTTGTATAATTTTGCATAATCATCACCGTATTATGTGGGTACAATCAACCCTTGAGTTCAACAATCTCGGCTCAAATCACCGCCCTCATTACCGGCACAATCAGATGACGTCAGATCATTACCGCGAGACAATGGCGATGATTTTGACTTTCACTCATGAAACAGAATGCGTGCTTTTGATAAAGACGGCAGTAGGTATGATAGATTAATGTCTGAACTGTCCAAAAAACTAAAAAAAAAGCGACGGGTAGCACTCCGGGAGTGCCGGCAGAAGTGAAAACAGCAGCTTAGATTAGTTTTTAATGTTGTAACCTCCATGCTCAATAGGCGTACCGTACTGGCCGCTCACAAAAAAAACGTACGTATCTACATATCTATATTGACAGACCTCTAACAATGTGCTGATGCCCTAGTACTTTTGCTCCACGACTCAACAAAAAACCACTTCAAAAATCTAACGCGATTCATTCGTATTTCAAAATAAGCTCTTAGAGGTACTTGAACTCTCCCTTCGTCTTACGTCTGTGGCGAAATTATCATTTCTTAAAAAGCGTTCAGCGCCGCTATAATAGTACATTACTGCAGAGGCCGGGAAAGAAAGGCTTAAACTCGCGACAGGCGTGACAGACTTTAACTACCAGGATATCAAATCCTCTAAGAGCTTAGGTATTCTGAAATACGAATGAGTCGCGTTCTATTTTTCACGTGTTTTCTGTTCGTTAAAATGAACTAGTTCATTATTGCTTATTATTATACCCTGTGTAATAAATAATGACAGTCATACCGACCCTATTCTCCACTTAAGCTGACAGCCGGGTCACACAGGCTCGTCACTTGGTGTGAACGGGTTCCATTTCCGCTCGATTTCCCGTTGTCTACGACAGACGTGTATGTTAATCTATATTAACGCGCTATTCATTGTTCCATACTATCTATTTATTTTCTTATTTTTATTTGTATTTGATTGTTTTTAATTATCCTACCTACTAATACCACTTGTTATTATTTTTGTATGTACTTAACTAACCTCTATGGATTCTGTCCGAAATAAATGGTTTTTATTTTTATTTATTATTTACCGTGACTTCGCCTCCGTTCCATCTTCTTTTTTCAACTACATTTCATACAAACAAATAACCATACAATTTGGGGCAGTCGTTCGGAGATTATTGATAACTGTTGTCTGCTAAGAATTCGATTATCGCTATCCTGCGGGAACTACGCAATTTTCCGGGACAAAAGTAGTATTATGTGTTATTCCAGACTATAATCGATAAATTTTCCAAATTTCATCCAGATCTGTTTAGCCGTTCTGGCGTGAAAGGGTAACAAACGTCTATACTCACAAACTTTCGCATTTATAATGTTAGTAGGATAGTTACCCACAAATCTTGTTAAACATGGCCCGTATGTAGGTATATTATGTGTGTAGGACAGTTAGGTACGTTATTCCAACAGTTTTTCTAATATTCTGTGCTACTAGTACACATTAATGTAATAAAATAACAGTTACATTTCAGTATGAATCCTTTTAAATGCTCAATAACAACTCAACTATAACTCTCGACCGTAATCAACGGCCAAATTAATCTAGCAGACAGCTAAAGTTTGGGCAACGCTGGCGACTCGATAATTGCCCAAGTTTGAGAGCCACAGGCTTACGTAAATAACGTTGTAAGCAAGTTTATTCTGAGTTATTATGAATACACTTTAATAAGCCTCTTAGTTATGGATTTTCGAGTTTATAATTAACTAGCGGTTTCGCAGATCTATATTCTAGAAAGTGTAATACTTCAATGAACACAAAATATTTACCTTGCTCCGCTACAATATATTAGGGCTATATTTCGCACAAGCTTGGTTATCTTGCACGTAAATATTTTGTGTTCATTGAAATGGACCTCCTTAAAGTAACGCCTAATTCAATAAAATATGTAATACTTCAACTTCAGTCATTAAATCTAACTAATATTATAAATGCGAAAGTATGTATGTATGGATGGATGGATTGTTTTACTCAATCACGTCAGAACGGCCCAACGGATCTGGTTGAAATTCGGCACATAGATAGAGAAAAGTCTGGAATAGCACATAGGCTACTTTTTATCCCGAAAAATTGCGTAGTTCCCACGGGATAGCGATAAACGAAATCTTTGCAGACGAAGTCGCTGGCAACAGCTAGTAGTTCATATTTATTTATGAACTAACTCAATTTTAAACAAAACAAAGTTACCGTAAAACTGCACAACACTATAGTCCAAAAGCTCACAATTATGGTCCAAATCTGACTCAAATATTTTCGTTTAGTGACTTTTATTGACCGAGGAAGTTCGATGGGTAAATTATGTTCAACGGAAGGAAAAAGTTGGACAAAACAAAAATGAATATTGGTATGGATACTTGAAGTCTTGTATTCCCAATTTTCCTGTACGGGGCCGAGACATGGACGGTGAAGGAGAGAGAGCGGCAGCGTATTGACGCCTTGGAAATGTGGTGTTGGAGGAGGCTGCTTAATGTCTCCTGGACACAGCACCGCACCAATGTCTCCATCTTGACTTGCGGTGGTGCGCTCCCGAATACTCCAGTTCTTTGGACATGTGACGCGACGCGGGGGGGACTCCGTGGAACGGCTCGTTGTGCAGGGCCGAGTAAACGGCAACAGATCGCGAGGGCGTTCGCCTTTGCGATGGACGGACCAAATCAAGTCGCTGACACACACATCCCTCAACGACTGTGCAAGGCAGGCTTCAGCTAGGGACAAATGGCGCGCGGTGGTGAAGCGCTGCCGGGCGTCTTGCGTGACCACGACTGCTCTGTCAAGAGCATCCGACTGAGAAGAAGACGAGACTTGAAGTCATCTTGAAGTTATGATCCATAGTTATAGTAGGGCCTGAGCATGACGTCTTAATGTAATTTAATTCCGATTCAGTTTTGGTTCGCTCGCTGTCAGATCCATACTAAAAATGACAGCTAAAACTTGAACTGAGTCGACATTGAATTGCATTAAGACGTCATGGTAAGGCCCCTGGACTATATGTATGTATGTATGTATGTATGTAAAACTCTTTATTCTCTTTTTCTTTTTTCTTTTTTTCTTTTTTCTATTCTTTATTTTCTCTTTTTTTCTTTTTTTTTTCTTTTTTTTCTTTTTTTTATTTATTTTTTATTACTACTCTATTTTTTTTTTTTTTTTCGCTATATTTAGTTGGGCAGTTTTCTAGTTTTACGGTAACTTAAAAAATTACGTAAGCAACATTTTAAATTACCTATCCCATACGGGGCTAACAGAACCTATAGTGACGAGACCAAAAGGCCACGTTTAGGTAGAAAGGGGAATGGAAATAGTGATGGTGTGCTAGCCGCGTCGCCTATAACATGATCGCCGACATTTTTACTCATGTCAACCTCAGCTGGCTTATTACGTAACTCGCTCGCGATCGCCATCGTCTTCATTTTGACAGTTCATGTATGGGCTGACAATTGGCATCAGAATCAGCTAGCTGTCACATTCATACAAGAACTGTCAAAATGAACACGATGGTGACTGCGAGCGAGTTACGTAATAAGCTAGCTTATGTCGACCATCGCCTACTTAGCGATAGCCTTAAGAGAATACTTAACACGTAAACCCAGTAAAATGGGTGTCTTTTCTAGCACTGAAAACATTTGGCGTACGATAAGAGCCAAGGGATTTACTTTTTAAATGTCTCCCGATTGAGAATCCCGGCTTACGCAGATATATGGCGCGGATTTCGCTAGACCGAGGGTTACCAGGGTTTACTGTTTGGTGGGGCAGGGTTTTGTGCGAAATTTTGATTTACTAGCGCAAGATCATTCATACTCAAATATATGAACGGCTCAAAAGTGTACCGGGAAAACTAGTCTCATAATCACTGAGATCTATTTTATGAGCAGTCGTGATTTGGCCATGAAACGATAAAAACAATACAATCATGGGTAATGTTGCATCTAAAGTATAAATAATCCTAGCTAGGTAATAAAATACTCGTACTCTATTGATAAAAGCATAATTTTCTCATGATAAACTAACTTTTAATTAAATAACTATTTATAAGCCTCGATGTGGTTCAATATATTTAATTGAATATCTGGGACGTCTACAGGCTTTTAATAAAAAAAAACCTGCCACAATTCTAATACTAATTAATAATTTCTAATGCTAATTACTCGAGCGCGTCAGATACCTATTGATAATAGCGTGACTCTGATGACGAGGTTTCTTAATCTGCCGATTTGCATGGGAGCTGCCGTACCAAGGGCTTTAAAATTGGCAAAAAAAAATACTCGAGGGCGTCAGATTTTCAGAGTAGTTATTGAGTGAGCTTGAACTCTGTTTTTTTAACGTCTGTTTTTTTTTGTTGTTTCTTTTCTATAAAATTGTGTGTATTGTATGCTCTTATATTTGTGTGTCTTGCAAAATGAATAAATGTTTTCTTTCTTTTTCTTTAACTAATAAAAAACTGACGATTCGAATGCTACGCAAGAATGTGGTGGCTTTTTTAAAAATGAAAAAAAAAAACATTTGGATTATTCGAGCGCGTCAGATTTTCAAAAGGTTCAGTTGGATGTCCTAGTCGTGCTGATTCGGAACACCCGATTTCATCAGAGATGTAAATGTCATTTTTGTGTCAGTACTTACGTATATTTTAGGTATATTTATTAAGTTGTCTACCTGAGTTTGACGGTCGCAAACAAGATCCTTTGTACGGAACAGCTTAATTTCAAGAGTTAATATTTGCATTGTACCCGAGGATCATGGGGATATGAATTTCGCGATATTATTAAAACTGAAAGTATCTACGAGTATCTTCTACGAAAGTTATTTTTGAAGTATTTGAAAACAACTTTCATAGAAGTTCGGTCTGGGAGCAAAGAAAAAACATAGAATGTACCAGTTGCTTCTATTCCCGCGCAGATGGTAAAAGCGCATTGAGGAAATCGGCGAAAATCGTGTTATAGGCTTTGCGGTAACAATCCATCAACTATTTTGATTCCTCTAACCTGTACGCTCACAATCTTGCTAAATGTGGCCTTTAAGTCGTGATAGGTACCTTAGGCTCTGACCACCCGGGATAAATACTTTTTTGAAGTTCTTTAGCGGCATTGGGCACTTTTTGGTTGGGTAAAAAATGTTAAACTCGCGTCAGGCGTAAGACAGAGGGAGAGTTTAAGTACCAAGTTATCAGGATCCTCTAAGAGCTTATGTTGAACGTGTAGTTTTCACTTCTGCCGGCACTCCCGGAGTGCTACCCGGTGTTTATTTTGTCTTTTGTTTGTCTAAATAAAACGTTTTCTGTTTTTTATTTACAGTGTCCAGCGCTGAGATACATGAAAGGTCATAAAATACCTAACATAAGAATAGCCTTAATTAAGGCTCGCGTGGAACTTTTAATTGGCAAAGTTCTGGGTGTGGCGGTTAGGCCGAGGGTCGGTATATAGTTGATGTTGAATGTTAAGAAAATAGTTCGGCTGTTAAGGTTTAATGGAGGATGGGTTTAATGTTACTAAATAGTTAGGTTCCATGTTTAATTTGTTCATGAATGTGGAAAAGTTACAGCTGTAAAAATTCAGTAATTATAAATAAATCAACTACCACCATCTTACTCGCTAATCCTGCCGCTAAGCAGCAGTGCTTGCACTGCTGTGTTCCGGTGTGGAGAGTAAGACAGCCGGGGAAATTACGGGCACAAGAGGCATTTCATCTAAGTCCTCTAGGTTGGCAACGCATCTGCAATCCCTCCGGGGTTGCGGGTGTCTATGGGCAGTGATGATCGCTTACCATAAGGTGACCCACTTGCTCGTTTTCCTTCCTATTCACATGTGAAATTACCTGACACAGTCATGTGATGTAGTGTTTTAGTGTTTTTTAGGATATTAAATTTTAACGCAAACATGTTCGAGACGTATTTTGTGGCTGAAAACTTACACTAAGCGTTGGTTGCACCACGTGATACTTTAACAATAACTTTAACGGTAACCGATGATTTTCACAGGCATTTAAGATAAAACCTCCGAAATCTATGTAAAAGTCTTCGGTTTTGGTAAATATTTATCTACTTTCAACATCAAACATACCTAATTACACAAACGGATAACTCACGTATAAAAGCCACCCCATTCTCTGCCGCCGAGGCGAGCGTTCTCTGAAGAAGGACAACGGAATAGTCCGAAACATATGTCGAGCATTGTTCGGTTTTTATACTTGAATTATCCGTTTGTGTAATTATAATATTGTTCTAAATTAACTTGGTGCAAATCACAACTAAAGCATGTTACTAATTCGATATCGCAAAGGCACGATAGTTCCTTTTCACGTAATACTAGCGTACGACGTTTTTACCACGGCAAAATGCCTTTATTTCCTAGCTTTGTTCATACAGTTTTATGTCTACTAGGCAAGTGGGCCTGATCAATGACTGTGAAAAAATATAGTTTGCACAACTCATCGGCCCATTCTATCCCGACACTTCAGACTTGTTCGTACACATACGACTGTATCAGCAAAACATGCATTATTTAACGGAAAATAGAGCTTCCAGTATAAATTTTATCATTGATTAGCTTATTAGCAATTGACATGTGAACTATTCAATTTTCCGGGATAAAAATTAGCCTATGTTTTAATCTAGGGTACCAGCCATCTTCTTACCAAATTTTGTCCAAATCCGTCCAGTCGTTTTAGCGTGAAGAAGGAACAAACATACACACTCACTCACTCACATCGTCACATCGTAACATCGTCACAAACTTTCGCATTTATAATATTAGTAGGATTTAGGTTATACTTCATTTAATTTAGGATGAGAAACCACAAAAACATTATATTGCGGCTCGTGAACTGTAATCTCTTTACGATTTGTACTAGTGTAACAATTGACGCCACGCAAATAAAGTGGCATTAAAACAATTTTATTTTGCGGCTGCCAAACTATTGCACTGTACTGTTTGCTAGGTAAGAAATAGTTGACCAGCCGCAATATAATGTTATTGTGGTTTCTCATTCTAAATTAAATGAAGTATAGTGGGTGGTAGAACCTCGTGTAAGTTCCCTCTGGATCACTACTACCGCCTTACTCACCAAGTGAACACAAATGCATGATAAATGTGAGGCATGTGTTTGTTTCACTGCCACCGTGGCGAGCGCTCCAAGAAGGGCTACGAAATAGTACGAAGGATGTCGAGCATCACTCGAATTTTATACGTGAGTTATCCGTTTGTAGAATTATGATTAAGTCTTACGGTAGTTTCGTGTTGAAAGTGTCTTCCTCCTTCTTTGTTCTATGAAATTCGAGTTGAATGTTGGTCATTGTATCGATGATATTTGGCGTAAGAACCTTGTCATAGGCTGTCACGACTGGATGACTAGGGTGGTTTAGAGGTTAAAGAGACCACTATACGTCATCATCATCATCAGCCTGAAGACGTCCACTGTTGAACAAAGGCCTCCCCCTTAGCACACCATAATGAACGACAACTCGCCACTTGCATCCACCGGTTTTCTGCAACTTTCACGATGTAGTCAGTCCACCTAGTGGGAGGCCTGCCAACACTGCGTCTTCCGGTTCGCGGTCGCCACTCGAGAACTTTTCTCCCCCAACAGTTGTCTACGAGCGATGTGGCCTGCCCTTTGCTACTTCAACGTATATACATACTCTTCGAGCTATGTCGGTGACTCTAGTTCTTCGGCGAATCTCCGTATTCCGAATTCTGTCGCGCAAAGAAACTCCGAGCATAGCTCTCTCCATAGCTCGTTGAGCGACTCTGAGCCACTCCAAAAGGCCACCAGTCAAGGACCACGTCTCAGAGCCATAAGTCATCATTTATCTTTATCTATCTTCTACACGTAAGTAACACAAATCACACGAATGCCTCGCAGTCGTATTGCATCGAACATAGCTTTTCCGTCCATCCCAATTTAGGATCGGCACTTGCTATACAAAAAAAGGTTCGTCCGAGAGTATTTTCCTTGTTATTTGTTTTCTACCAAGTCAATTTGGTAGTTCAAAGTTACCTTATTTCCTCTGGGAACACTGGGAGCCAGCAGAAGCTAGAAAATTGATTTCGAAAAAAAGTTGGACCGCTCGGACTTCGAGTTGTATACACAAATCACGTATTTTTCCGTAACGGGGTAGACAGAGCCTAAGGTAACAAGATCTAAAGGCCACGTTTAGCTTGACTGTGGGCGTATAGGTGGAAAGGGGAATCAAAATAGTGATGGGTTGCTAGCCGCAACGCTTAACATGATTCCTGAATTTTTTGCCCATTGTTGTTTTTTTTTTTGCTGAATTTATACGAAATCCTCTGTGCGCGAGTCCGACTCTCACTGGCCAGTTTCTTCTACAAATACTTGTTACATAATTCATCTCGTAATTCCGGTTCGATACTACAGTTATTCGTTACCTTGTAATTAAACAATGCTGGCTGCAGCGGGGTTGTGTGCGAGTGGTTTCTCGTAAATTGCCGGGACATGAGACGTCGTCAAATACCGTGTAATTAGTGAAATTTACACACGGCGGAGCCAGGAAACGGGACTCGAGATAGGGTGCGACCAAACCGCCGCGTATACGCAGTGACGTGTCGTATGGGTCACGTTTTCTCACCGTTTCTTCATACATTTTGTTGCGATTCCGTAACGTCACCGTTTTTTAAGCGGCGGTGTGGTCGCACCCTTATCACATCACACTAATTATTATAAAGTCGAAAGTTTGTGAGTCAGTGTGTGGGTGTGTGTTTGTTGATTCTTCACGCGCAAACGGCTGCACCTGTACGTGGCTTAAAATATTCAAAGACAACAGAGCCGTAATACTAACGGTAAATTAGACCACTCATTATGGCCTCGCCTTGTTTAGCCATTGCACAAAATCGTAACTTCCACTCAGAAGTGGCCTAGATAAAACATTACTAACAATCTAGCAACAGAAGAGCGACAAAATGGCATCATAAAGCGCGAATTTAGAGCACAATATGGCGCTAGCGCATATTTGCGCAAATTTAAGGCAATATGGCTATCTCATGGAGCTAATAACGTAATAGAGTGGAAATGTCATATCAACTCTCGCTTGACGTTTTAAGTCAAAAACTTTCTCAAGCATACGTGTGTATGCCGTTCACAAAAATGGAGTTATTGACGATACATTACTATACAACTTACGTTGAAAATTTTAATTTAGTTGAATATAGTGAGTGCGTGAAACAACTCGTTTTTTTTATAAAAACCCAAAAGTAAATAATTATGTACTTAATCAAAATTATATGGCTTCATTCTATTTAAGAGGTGAAGGGAAAACAATCGTGAAAAAATTGTGTTACTGTGGCGTTAGTGTAAATAAACTGATGTGGTAGCTATAGTCACAGACGGTTTTGGCTGATAATCATTGCTGCAGGTGTCTAACACCTCAGCGTACTGCTGAGCCAGCGACCGTTCCTTTTTGGCGAAGACACACAACACTGATGATCTATTTTCATGTCTGTGTTTTTTGTTTTTTTCTTTTCCATAAAATTGAGGGTATGCTTTTAGACTTTTATGTCTTTCAAAAAGGAATGAAATATAGAAAGAGAAAGAAATGTTGTATGTATTTAAGCATGTATTTATCTACATTATATATGTATGCTTATCCGTTGCCTGGTACCCATAGTACAAGCTTTTCTTAGTTTGGGACTGGGTCAATTGGTGTAATATGTCCCATGATATTTATTTATTTTTATTTATTTAGAAAGAAAAAGTTTATTATGACAATCACAAAAGTAGGTACCTAGTTAAAAAACATATAAAAAGCTACATTACACAGCACTACATAAATTGTCACAAAATGGTCTCAACTCAGCATCTTTGCTGGCCTTACAGCCATCCTCTTTCTTTATTTATTCATTCCTTTATTTATGTCTTCTTTCTTTTATTTATTTCATTCTTTCTATAATTGGATAGCCCTTATTGCCACTCTATCTGGTTGTATCCTCTATAGCGCTAGCACTTATGTAGCACATGGTACTAGCGCTTATTGCCCGCTAGCGTAACGGCCCGCTGCTGCCATCTCTCAAATTGTCACTTTACAAGCGTACCTTAACAAGCGTCGGTACACTGCGGGCCGATAAAACGTGCTGAGAAACTTATTTATTTGATGTCCTCTTTAAGGATTCAACTTATGGATAATTTCCACCAAAAGACACGTATCGGATCGTAATAGCTTTTACTTCCTTTTATTTTTTATTTTTGGTTTTGCTCAGTGCCTAAGAAATACACTGTCATGTCGTCAACATAAATCAAAGGGGTGATTGATTTTGTGTCAAAAATCGAGATGAAAAACCTTAAGGACAGGGACCCGATTTTTGAAAGCACATGACGTGTGAAAATACCACTCTAAAGTGGTGAAAAATTGCGATGAATTTGAAATACGAGTGGCTTAGATGATACTTACGGCTCTCATTAATCATGTGGACTAGTCAAAAATTTGATTAAAGCCGTAGTTTTGAAGATATAAACAGATTTATACCACTTTCGAGTGATGTGCTTTCAAAAATCGGGGCCCTGTTCAATTAAACTATCCGACCTGCTGAAATATTCCAAGAATTTTTTAAGACGGCTTGCATTTTACAATATTTTATTCGTGCACTTTATAACGTCCGTCAGTGCACAAGGTTCGTTACAGAAGGCGTTTCTGTGTTTTTCCGCGCCTCAATTTGGGCCCTTTGTCCTCCCTGTAAGTGATGGCAACAGCCCTTTGTCTAGGACATGTGAACGTGTTATTTAAACAAAACGTTTATTGTGTGGCTTTGACTGCAGTGCTACCTATGAGTTCATTTTTTTTGTGGCAATAAACATTTTTTCTTTCTTTACCTTCTTGTTGTGTCCGATCGTTTTAACGACAAATTTAATGTTTGACAAATGTATCGTTCGACAACCAACTCAATCCTTTAAATACTCGAGATTTATTGTTTTTTTTTTATTATGTTCAGTAATGACTATGGTTTGCTCTAAGTACTTTTCAGATCAAACAATCGTAATAAACAAAATAGAGAAAAAAAAAACAAAGACAAACTAGTTCGAATTTTTGAGTAGGTAATATTTAATTTATTCTTGAAAATCTTGGTGAAGCCCAAGGTGATTGGTCTTGGTTGGCATCTTTGCACAGCGCGCACACATATGCCTTTAAAATTATTAGTAAAACTTTTGCAAACCAAACACTGACCTCAGAGGATTGTGTTTACCGTTTTTTGCGCGAGATCCTAAAAAAGATTTAAAATACTCAACATTTTGGATTCACAAAGCTTAAAGAGTTTTTGCGGTGAGCCGCTCTGAATAAAAACCACTGTAACATTTAAGTATAATATTCAAGTTATATACGCCGTCTTCCTTTAAACATACGTATTTATAGTGTGGGAAAAAGGGACAATTGAGTTGTAAATGCGGTTTATGAATGGAGCTAATTGGCCAGACTGTGAATTTAGTCAGTGTGTTTATTGCAACAGTGGTCTTCCCTTTAATTTATAAATAGTTAATTCGCCATTTTTTTTTAAATAGGTAGCCAAATAGCAAGAGTTGCAATTTCGAAAGTGGCAGGACATAATCTGGATCGCTACTACCTGCTTACTCGCTAACCTAGGCGCCAAGCAGCAGTGCAGTCTTTTTTTGCATGTGCATGTGAAATAGAAACAGCCTTAACCTACCCCGGTCCTGAAAAGAACAACTTGTTGGTTGGTCCATGCATAAAGGTTTTTTTATCTTAAACTTCAACACTTAAGTTCAGATATTTTATTGAGTCAGGAGGCGTTATCATTATATATGTATGGTTGACAGTTGTGCGCGTACTCTCACTTTAAAAAATACTTTAAAAATACATTAATAAGCAGTTTTATCAATTTTCCCATTGGAAACTTTCGTTATGGCAACTTACCATATTCAATATATATAATACTAGCAGCCCGTCCCGGCTTCGCACGGGGTAGACAATTATTTATTTTTGGAAATCTGTATATATAAAACTGTTCCGTTACTAAGTGACTGACAGACAACGCACAGCCTAAACCACTGGACTTAGAAACTTGAAATTTGGCACACATATACCTTGAGTATCCCAGAGGAGCACTAAGAAGGGATTTTTCGAAATTCCCACGGGATATGGAATAAATGAGGCTTATATGTTTTTTAGTAAAACTGTAATAACTAGACTCTTCAAATTCAGCACACATGTAGATGATCGTAACACTAAAAAACTAATTTCAGGATTTTTTGATATTCCCACGGGATAAGGAAAAAATGGGATTTATATGATCGATTCAGAGTGACTGATTGACAACGCACAGGTTAAATCGCTGGACTTAGGAACTTGGAATTTGGCAGACGTATATCTTGAGTATCCCAAAAGAGCACTAAGAAAGATTTTTTTTTAAATTCCCACGGAATAGGGAATAAATGAGGCTCATATATTTCTCAGTAACAGTAATAACTAGACTCTTCAAATTCGGCACACATGTAGATGATTGTAACACTAAAAAACTAATTTCAGGATTTTTCGATATTCCCACGGGATAAGAAAAAAATGAGATTTATATGTTCTATTCAGAATTTCAGAGTGACTGACAGTCAACGCACAGCCTAAACCACTGGACCTAGGAACTTGAAATTTGGCAGACGTATATCTTGATTATCCCAACTCAAAGGAGCACTAAGAAGGGATTTTTTGAAAACGCCACGAGTTAGGAATTAAATGAGATTTATATATTTCTCAGTACATAACTGTTAACTAGAGTCTTTAATTTTGGCACACCTGTAGATGATTATAGGACTAAAACATGTTCTCCGGGAAAATGCGAAATTCCCGCGGGACAGAATAAGTGCATTCAACTTCGGGGCTGTTTCTAAAAATCTAAATATAAAAGAAGAAACTGACTGACTGACATAATATCAACGCACAACCTAAACCGCTGGTTCTAGAGATTCAAAATTTGGCATGTAGGTTCCTTATCTAGGGGTGCACTAAGAAAACATTTTTTTAAATTCGACCCCTAAAGGGGTTAAATGGGGGTCCAAAGTTTGTATGGGGAAACAAGATCAGACTATTTTATTCGAAACTTCGCAGGAGTATTCCTGACGATAAATGAGTAAACACCTCTTTCAGGTTTTTTTGAAAATTCAACCCCTAAAAGGGGGAAATGTGGTGACAAAGTCTAAAAATCAACATGGGTATTTGTTTGTACGGTTTATCGGGTCGCTGATTACGAAAACAAAAACAGACGTACCTATTTTTGGAAATTTCCACGGAAACGGGAAAAAACGGGATTTATATATTCGATTTCGTGTGACCCTAACTACGTAACTATAATAACGAGACTTCAAATTTCGTACACAAGTAGGTGATTACATAACTAAGAAAGTAATTTCCACGGGATAAGAAAAAAACGGGATTTATATACAGTTCTACAGGATCTGGTCGTAGAAAACTGAAATTACAGAAGTATTACAGACACTACAAAAGGATTTCCCGAAATTCTGACGGAAACGAACGAGAAAAAACGGGATTTTTAATTATACTGGTCTTAGAAAGTTGAAATTTAGCATGTAGGTTGCTTAATCAGTGTAGGGAAGCATTAACATACAATTTCCCGACACGGGAAAACGGGACTATTCATTTTACTGGTTGTGGAAAGCTAAAATTCGGCATTTAGGTTGCACACTCATGTAGAGGAGCATTAAGAGACAATTTCTCGAAATTCCCACGAGAACGGGAAAAACGGGATTTTTCGTTTTACTGGTCGTAGAAAGCTGAAATTTGCCATGTAGGTTGCTTGAAGAGTGTAAGGAAGCTATAAGAGAGCATTTCCCGAAATTCTTACGGGAACGGGAAAAACGGGACTTTTCGTTTTACTGGTTGTAGAAAGCTAAAATTCAGCATGTAGATTGCTTGGACTGTAGTGGAGCATTAAGAGAGGACTTTCCAAAATTCTCACGGGAACGGGGAAAAACGGGATTTTTCGTTTTGTTCGTTGGCAAGTGGGTTGCTTGGGGAGTGTACGGTAGCATTAAGAGAGCATTTACCGAAATTCTTACGGGAACGGGAAAAAAACGGGATTGAAATAGGTACTACTGGTACCTACAAGCGAGAGAAGCCGCGGGCAAAAGCTATTTGAAAATAAATGAAGTCTACGCGGACGAAGTCGCGGGCAAAAGCTAGTTTGGATATAAAACACTTTTTTTTCACAAATATTTTTATTTGTATAAAAAAAAATCCCACAGACTGCATCGCAAACAACGGCCACGGCGTTATGGCGGTTTTGTTTACTGTTTGAATTTTTTAATTCGTAATATCTTTTGAATGGAAAGTCCAATTTAAATAATTTAAAAACTTTTTTATAGGTAGTATATAAACACAAATAGCATGGTTTGAATTTGGTTAGCATTTTCATTAATGTTTAAAATGAAAAAAGTTGTTGTAGTGACATAACTACAATAGTTGGACATATGCTACCGCGGAGTTTTTTGTAGACATTATGATGTTCTTCAATATTGTTGTACATTATTTTGTTCTATCGCTAATAGTTTCGGCAGCGCATTCGGCGAAAGACATTTTAAGACTCATTTTTCTACACCTTCGGTTACATTGTTCAAATTTTACCAAGGATTCCTAATTTTTTTCAAAATAAAATGTAGCCTATGACAAATTGGAAGAATGTAGCATTCTATTAGTGAAAGAATTTTTTAAATCGGCGCAGTACTTTTTGAGCCTATTCATTACAAACATACAAACATACAAAAATAGGTACAAATCTTTCCTCTTTATAATATTAGTGTAGATATAGATTCAATCATTTATTTGCATAAAATCACATACAGATGCATGAAAATACAGTCTTTAAAACACAGTCAAAACAATAGTAGTAAGTAAGTCCAATATCAGACAAATTGGTCAAATAAAATTTCTACAACATAACTTAAAATAAGGCAGGTAAGTTCAACAATAATAAGTAAATTTATATAAATATCAAAAAAATAATGAGCAGGTATGTCAAACAAAATAACAAATCTATATAATCTAGTTTAAATCGGATGTCAAAGAATATAAAGATGAAAAGTAATAATAGTGCCAATTAAAAATAATAATAATAAGTTAAATCGGATGTCATGTGAAAGAGATTTCAGGTACATTGGTCGAAGAACTTCTGATAATAATTATTTATGGAGTAAAAGGAACGGCTCAAAAAATATTCTTTAACAGAACTGTTTTATCAAAAGTTCTATAATCTGCTATATTTTTATAAATAACATAAATTCTCGTGAAAGTTTCTGGAAATTTCTGAGAATATTCTTGCAATTCTAAGAATGTACTGCATGCAGCTTGCACATTGCTAATCCCGCGGGAACTTGGCAACATTTTTACTTTCTCTTTCTATGCCCTAAGAAATTCTCAAATATCAACTCCGTGATAATTAAACTGTGTCAGTCGGAAAATCTAATTTGAAATTTTTAATTTGTTCTGGAATTCCTGTTGATGAGGGTCCGATTGGAACCGAATTATATCGGACCTGCGCCCCGCTGCTCCGACAGTGTTGCGGCAAAAGTTTGGAATTATAATTAGACAGCATCTGCCTGCGGCTTCACCCATGTAGAGAGTTTATATGAAAAGTAAATGTTCATCCAGGGTCCATCCATTTCAAATCTCTCCAACCGATTTGCACGTGACCTTGCTCTATAACAAGCCTATGGCAAAAGCGAAGACCGCCTTCCAAAAAAATAACCGCGAAAAAGTGTAAAATAACCATAGAAATTTCATATCAAAAATACATTTCGGTGTGCGCTACGTACTGATGTTCTGGAAGTCGGTGCTTATCGGGTTTGACACTAATCTGAAGATTTTACACTTTTCTTAAAAAATATATTTCATGCTTTTTAGAGCCATTCCCGGCCATAGCTTTACGCTTAACGGATATTTCCTGTGTTCTAGTTTTTACTTTATAAATGTAATTTTAGCGGGTAAACCGTAATAATAAATACAAAAATCGGGAAGTAAAATTCTCGATTCTGTACCACGAAAAGTACGCAATGTGGCGAGGGTCAAATAGAAAGTTAAGGCCCATTTAGACACATGCAAGAATTGTAAGCCATTATAGTTACATTGCGGAGTTTGATAGATCGGTTGAATTCGGTTTACCCGCAATGTAATGAAACTGGCATTTTTTTTTTTTATATTGAATGTGTCTAATGGGCCTTTAGACTATTAGTAAGTTGTAAAAAGGCGTATTCGTGCAGTGTCCCAAGAAAATACTAAGCAAAATCAGTCCCGAAAGCAATCATTTACGTACCTCGTATTGCCAGACGTATCTAGATTCCAGGTTTCCAGTTCTGAAGCGATAGCATTGAATTTATGGGTCCGAGCTCTAGGGTGTTAAATCTCGAGCTGCAATTCACCTTTGTGGACATTGCCCCCGTACGGTAACAGTTCGGTTTAAAGTTTAAGTTATGCCAACGTTGACCAGATTATCTGGAATAAACTTTTTAGTTCAACTGTATACATTTAAAACTTATTTTTAATCGGGTAAAATAGTTTATCGTTTGTATACATAAGTAGATAATCACGATAAAATATACATGTATTACGAAACAAAGTCTATCTGTCGGTCTGTTTGCGAAAAACTAACCTAATTTTCATGTGGCATTCACAAATAGATAGATAGGACCATAAATTATGGAGGTGCCTTTTTGAAGTCTAATCCGATGGATGAGGTATTAACTCCTAGGCACAAGGAAATGGAGTGGACTGTATACGCGGCTGGTAAATTAAGAAAATGAAATATCTATTGTAAATCGTGTAGGTACTTGCATTAATTCAAATAATAATTAGGACCGACATTAGGCGAAGAACAGGAACTAGGTAAATAGGACATGCGCACTCACCTCACAATTCTAGGAAATTTCTTCTGTTGCGGCACTGGCAGCCTGTCTCCTTTGTCAACTAGAAAATCACGTGGCTATGGAGCAGATGAGATGAGACAAAAGCACATAATAATCACGATTCACGACACTTAATTTTGTCAATTATGAGATAGATTCTCGAGGAAGGATTCATCAACGGAAGAATAAACTTGTACAAAACAAGAAATAATAATTGGTATGGATATGGATACTTAAAGTCGACTTGAAGTTAAGGACCATAGTTATATTACTGGACTATAATTGTGGGGTAGTTTATGCGGTACTTAGCTTAGTAAAACAAGATATAATCCCATGCCACTGCGCGATCATAACGATACCGGACACGTTTTACAGTCGCCCAAAGGTCATTAAACAGGCTTCCAAAACTGCAATAACATCGAAATTAACAAACAGACATTTTCCAAAAACAACGACGCTTTTCCCGGCATGAAATGCCCGCGTTTTAATTACAACCACGTCAGATGTCGGCGCTGTGAGCTAATGGCTGTAAAACATCAGTAATGCTTACGTTACTATGAATACTACAAACATTAAAGAGAAGAAGGTCCATGCTGGTCTGGGAGCAAAGAAACACAAGGAATGAACCAGTTGCTTCTCTTCCCGTGCAGTTGGTAAAAGCCCATCGAGGGGCGAAAATCCTAGGAATCATGTTATAGGCGGTGCGGTTAGCAACGGGTACACTACATAAATACGAAAAACTAAATTCCGATTATCGGAATCACGAATTTCATAATTCCGATTATTATAATTCCGACGGTTTTAAAACTCCGAATATAAGTATTCCGATATTTCATTATTCCGATTTTTATGAATCCGAAATTTCAAAATGCCTAACGTTTACAATAACTATTATCAAAATTCCGAATTTCAATTCACCGAACTATAAGAATTCCGAATGAATAATAATCCGAAATATCAAAAATACGAATTCCGATTATTAAAATACCGATTTTCAAAACTCCGAATATTATTGGAGTTAAAACAAACATGTTCGCGGCTAAGGGGTGGCCCAAGGGCCACCCCCGCCGCACCTAAACCTAAATTAATCCAATTCTAAATAATCAAAATTCCGATTATTGCAAACACGAATTTCATTATCCCGAATATCAAATTTCCGAATTAGAAATGAAGTATCTAATAGTTTCAGGTTGGCCGTGGGTTTAAGGCTCGGCGCGGCTATTGTCGAACCACATCGTTGCCATTGTGGCACTCATGTGGATCGTTTGGGTCACCACGGCCTCTGTTGCTCCAAAAGCGCCGGCCGCCTGTCCCGCCACGCCTGCCTCAATGACATAATCCGTCGGGCTCTTTCCAGCATCAACGTGCCGTCAACTCTAGAGCCAGCTGGACTGGCGCGTGATGATGGTAAGAGACCCGACGGCATGACACTCGTGCCCTGGCATATGGGACGGTCCCTCATTTGGGATGCCACGTGCGTGGACTCTCTAGCACCGTCCCACTTGCCTTCGACATCATTGAGAGCGGGCGCAGCGGCTGCAACAGCCGAAACCGCGAAACGCCGCAAATACGCTAATTTGGCTGACAGTTACGTATTTGCGGCTTTTGCAGTGGAGACCCTGGGACCATGGGGACCTGAAGCATACAACTTATTTAAGACTTTAAAAAAAAAATTATCAATATCCACAGGTGACCATAGGGCTGGCTCTTTCCTCGGGCAACGCATAAGTATTGCTATCCAACGAGGAAACGCAGCCAGCATTATGGGCACCTTGCCCAATGACAACGATCTGGGCGATATTTGTAAATATAGGTATTTAGGTTTAGATTAAAGTAGTTTAAGGTTTTATATATAGGTATATGTTTTTAAATCTTGTAAATATGTATTTTGATTGAATAAATGTTTAATAATATTCTTTAGTATCGGAAAATTAATAATCGGAATTTTGAAATTCGGTTAAATAAATGTCGTGTCTTTTAGTAATCGTAATTTTATTTCTTAGGAATTATGAAATTCGGAGTTTTAAAAATCGGAATTAGTAAATTCGGAATAAAATATTTCGGAGTATTTGGGTGTTCCCGTTAGCAACCCATTACCATTATGATTCCCCCTTCCACCTACTTCCACAATCATGCTGAACGTGGCCTTTAGGTCTTATTACCTTAAAGAGAAACAAAATGTAGCGCGGTCATTCTGATTTGTACTTTTTTTTTATGCGAATAGGAAGGCAAACATTTACCTTGCCATGACGTCTTAAGGCGCTGTCAACAGAAAATGACCTTGAGCAGCGCCACTCTTCACACATACGGATTGCATGCCTGTTAGTGAAAGAGATGAAACTATTTCGGCAGCTTGGCGCGCGTCTAAAATCTTGCAAATAAGACACAAATAATAAGAAATAAAAAAAAGTATAGATTATTTGTGAAATATGACTCGTTAGCCGTGTAGGTATGAGTATGTTGACTTCATGTTTTTAATTGCAGACCCATACGTCGAAAAAATGAAGACATAGAACCGTTTAATGATTTCAAGACCAATCTTTGCAATTATTTTATCTTCTTCTCTTCTTGCATTTAAGAGCCAGGCTCTTGTCGGTGGAGTAGTCGCCACTCCGCTCGGTCCTCAGCCAGCCTCTTGACCTCCCGATACGACGCGACACCCACTCTCTCCTTCACCTGGTCAAAATACGTTAATCTTGGCCTTCCTCTGCCTCGTCTCCCTTCCACTTTTCCTTCCAGCAGGTTTAGAAAGAGTTCGTCGCGTCGCATCAGGTGGCATTATTTTATATCGAGCCGATTTTGTTCAATTATGTATCGAGTCCGTCCAGCGTGTTTGAAATATGATGAAAATTGACATACATATTTTTTTGGATTTTTATTGTGTGTAATTTTTCTTAAAAAAGTGCTTAAATAACATCAATTTCAACAAAATTTGGTGTTGTCAGCCTCTTAATGCGATTCAATTCGGCGTTACCCTCAATTTGGTGTGATGGGGACGCATTGGGATGCCACGAAGGTTTCACCACAGACGCTTCCCCGGTGGCCCCGGCTTCCGCCAGGACCGCGCCAAGAAGGGGAGGGCCCGTACGCTGGGCCCGTCTTCCCTCAGACGATGAGACCGTGCAATGCAGGTAGGTAATGCCCCATTACCGTTCCCGCTGGCCTCAAGGGCGAGCAAGTGCAAGCAGAGTTTGCCTTCTCCCCACGGCTGCACATGGAGCGCATTGTGAAAGGCCCATGCTCAGCGATGGGACGTATGTAGATGAAGATGAAAGCGATATTGGATCTGATTATGCGATATCAAGCACAAGATACGTTATAAAATTCAACTGCCTTTTTTGTTTTGAAATATTTTTATCTAAACATTATCGGGTAGTCATTTATCATGTGTCACCGTTGACTTGTGGCGCTAAGTAATCTCCTTTCGAGGTGTAAGGGTATAATGTATCGTCAACGTCGAAGAATCCAGAAAAATATAATGAAAAGAGATTAGATTTTTCTTGTTTAACCAGTCAGCCAGTCACTTGTTAGTAACGTTGTTTTTTAATTATTATCAGTTTATATTTATTTTGTGTAGCTATATCCAGCCACTCGCTCAGTTCCACATCCAGGGGCCTTATATCATGACGTCTTAATTCCGACTCAGTTCAAGTTTTAGCTGTCACTTTTATAATGAATCTGACAGCGAGCGAACCTAAACTGAATCGCATTAAGACGTCATTGCTAACCCCCCTAGGTCATCTCGCCATCTCTGCGTCGGCCTGCCTTGCTGTCGGTAGCCGTCGGGTGGCACCCACCATATTGTGATATAAAAAAACACCGGGTAGCACTCCGGGAGTGCCGGCAAAAGTGAAAACTACACACACGCACACTCGCGCAAAAAGAAAAAGGAAAAAAAATACACACTGTTATTCCACACCTTATACTACTAGGCCAAACGCACTTCAATAATAATGCTGACTGTAGCGCGCACTTATCCTACTAATATTATAAATGCGAAAGTTTGTGACGATGTAACGATGTGAGTGAGTGAGTGTGTATGTTTGTTCCTTCTTCACGCTGAAACGACTGGATGGATTTGGATAAAATTTGGAATGTAGATTGTTGGTTGGAACATTTTAACCAATGAACTTTGTACATTTTGACACCTACACATTCGAACCATTTAGACATTCTGTCATACGAACAGCCATGACCCGGAAGGGATTAAAACATAGGCTATTTTTTATCCCGGAAAATTGCATAGTTCCCGCGGGATTGTGATAAGCATGTCAATTGCTAATTCTACGTGGACGAAGTCGCGGGCAGAAGCTAGTAACTTATAATTGTGTAATATCTTGTGTAAACTTGTAACGAATCTCACCGGAAACTGTAAACCTTTTACGTTAATTAATATCCTTCATCTACACTTCTAATATACGTTGGGTGAACTAATATACGTTTTTCCTTTGTTTTAGACGGGAACAAGTCTACATTTGCTGACTTCGGAAACTTGTAAGTTTTAATGTTTGTAGTTTTTGAGAATAGTTCTTATTTTGTTACATGATATCATGGGTTTGACTTTCACTAAAATAAATTTATAATTAGCGCAGCTGCCAAATATGATCATCCTACTATTTCAGTGGCTTCGCAGATGTGTGCTGGTATCCTCCCGATGTTTTTCTTCACCGAATAGCTTATTGTAAATTTCAAATGTTATCGCACATAAATTCCAAAAACACGACCCTCTACTTGAGAGGCCACACTTAACTAGGCTACCACAACTGAAATTATTCTGGAATAATTCTAAGAGAGACCTTATACGGACAAGTCCATTTTTACACCTTTTATAATCGGACATAATAAGTATTTCCGCGTATTCCTCTGTAACAGTGGCAGTCTTCCCCTGAATTCCTTCGTATATGTTATTAAATTTCTTAATTAAAATTCTTGCGCTTATCCCAAGTTGAAATATGAACTGAAAATAAAAAAGTTACGACTGTAGCGGCTATCAGATTACGTGGCTATATAACCATCTTTATATGTATGTTAATTTCAGGGGAATGGCTTGAATATTGTAATTTTGTACCTGTAGGTACACTTCCTTCCATCGTCATACTTTTTTGTGTAGACTATTATAGCGCAATATCTTCTAACGGATATAGATCCCGATTAGTTTATTCAATGGTCACTAATTCCCATCTCATCTTACCACTTAGTCTATTTTCAAGAGCAGATATTCCATTTATTTTCAGTACATTCTAGGAATCAGAAACGAGATGGGTAAGTAATACGAGATATAACAACTTATTATCTAATGTTCATAATATATACGCTCACTTTATATAAACTCGTTTAGTATAACGTTTACTGGATATAATGAACGAAAATTGTAATGTTAAAATATCTAATTTTGTCAGGTATAACGTTGTTTATATATAATATCAATTGAAATAATGATCAAAGCATATAATGTTCATAAGAGCTAACATCAAAAAGCATAATGCACAGTTGTTTATTGAATTTGCTATGTGGTTAGGGGGTTTTCTAGGTGGTTATAAAAAAAATAACTAACACCAAACGCTAATGCGCATTAGCCTTTGAACCTAACCTATCCGAGTCGCTTCCGCTCCATACCGTTTTGCTCGCTCGCTTCGCTCGCTCGCCGAAAATTAAACAATGTCTTGCAGCTGTTTCAGTTAGGTTAAATGTTTGTTATGTTAAAAGAAATTAGGCCATATAAATATTATACAAATTGAAGTTATATAAAAATAACGTTATATAATTTAAGCCTTATACGTTACAAAATTATACTTTTTGCTGTTATAGCTATCTTGTGAACGTTATTTTTATGAAATTAGATATTTTGTAGTTATATCTCGTGGGACGCACCCAAACGAGATAGGTAGGTAATATTTTCTGCTTCGTGTTTTTTCAGTTCAGACGTTAGCCGTATAAAAAAATAGAAGCACTGCGATAGTATTTTTTCCCTATTTTATTCTGTACTTCCTTCTTTGGTTAATTGTGTTTTCCTTTCGTTTCGTTTCGAAGTATAGTAGGTAAGTAAGATATCTTTAGTGTTGCTATTGTATTCGATTCGATTCGCCGTAAGCCGTTAGTGAGCTAGTGGCGTATTTCTCTATCGCTCAGAGACGTCACTTATACATCACTCGGCTGTTGTAGGATCCACATCTATTCTGCGGAATAAAAACAATCTTAAAAGACCAGCGCTGGCTGTGAGACCATCGAGTTACGACCTGGGTGCCTTTAAGATGCGAGTCTATGGACAGTGGTGATCATTTAACATCACACCCACTAGTTCGTTTGTCAGGCCTTTCTAACATAAAAAAGGCCAGCATTATGCTGAGGTGGGACCACTTCGTGATGACTGTGTGTTCTCATGTTTTTACTTCTTTTTTGTAATCTATATTTTGCGGGTGGTAGGGCCTTGTGCAAGGTCCGTCCGGATCGCTACCACCATCTTACTCGCTAATCCTGCCGCTAAGCAGCAGTGCTTGCACTGCTGTGTTCCGGTGTGGAGAGTAAGACAGCCGGGGAAATTACAGGCACAAGAGGCATTTCATCTTATAGCCCTCTAGGTTGGCAACGCATCTGCAATCCCTCCGGGGTTGCGGGTGTCTATGGGCAGTGGTGATCGCTTACCATCAGGTGAACCCACTTGCTCGTTTGTCTTCCTATTAACATAAAAAAAAAATGTGTCACGAATAAATATATGTTTTCTTTCTTTATTTCTTCTTAAAATTGTTACAAAATATTTCAGCAGGTGTATCCCAATCATGCTAAACGTGGCCTCTAGGGCTGGTTACCTTAGGCTCTGTCCACCCCGTAAGGGATAAAGACGTGATTTATGTATGTATGTATGTATGTGGTTGGGTTAGTTCGACTTAACACCCCTACAATGACTTTTCATTTAATTTTTTTATTCAAAATTTAGTCCCGTCCTTGACGCGGTTCACTTTGAACATCGATCAATGTATGGAAACTTCTTTTGTCAACTATTATTAAAATAACCTGAAAAACCGTGAATCATTAAAAACTTTTATTAAAAACTCTTAATCCTGAAAAACTTTTTTTTTATATTTCAGCAGGTTATTTTTAGGGTTCCATACCCAAAGGGTAAAAACGGGACCCTATTACTAAGACTTCGCTGTCCGTTCGTCCGTCCGTCCGTCCGTCTGTCACCAGGCTGTGTTTCAAGAACCGTAATAGACAGTTGAAATTTTCACAGATTATGTATTTTTATTGTGGCTACAACAACAAATACTAAAATCAAAATAATAATAACTATGGGGGGCTCCCATACAACAGAGTATTTCTGGTACGGAACCCTTCGTGCGCGAGTCCGACTCGGACTTGGCCGGTTTTGTTTTCTAATGTGCTAATCTAGGGTACCAGCTATTTTCGTTCCAAATTTAATCCAAATCCGTCCAGTCGTTTCAGCGTGAAGAAGGAACAAACATACGTACACTCATATCGTCACATCCATCCATCCTCACAAACTTGCGCATTTATAATATTAGTAGGATAGGATGTAGGTAATACTTAGCGACACAAAATTTTCCATACAAAATTAACAACATTGCATACATGTGAGGGCCAAAATAAATATTTTTCATCTCTCATACTCTGAAAGTAGGTCATTGATTATCTGGATATAGGGTTGAAAGTGACTCATCGCGACCCTTGGGTTGAAAGTAAATTTTTTTTCTAGCTAATCCAAATGAGGGACATAGCAATGGAAATACGTATACAGCCATGTAATCTATGTTTAAAATAAAAATCTATACTAACAATTCTTTTTTAATTGTAAAAGGCAAAATAATCTTAAAATAACATTCCCGCTATATATATAAGCTTATGCAAGCGTATACAACGAGAATTAGTAGAAATTATTACGTTCGGTAATTTTTTTAGCTTGAAATATTTAAGTCTAAAATTAATTGATAGCGACCTCCGTGTCTGCAAGTTTAAAAAAAAACTAGCCGGCCGCCATTGGTGCGCAGAAGAAATGCGCAATGCGCGTAAATCGCGCAATAGAAAAAAGAGCGGGAAGAGAATGACAAACGTAACAAATATTAAATACGACCATGCGACGTTAGTGAAATTTTAATTTCCTCATATTCGAAATGAAAAGTAGAGTGTTCAACTCGGATGAAATTACCCATTTCACCTTCTAACCATTGGTGCCCTCACTTCGTTCGGGCACCAGAAATATCTCAGGTGTAATGGGTATATTTCAACCCTTGTTTATCAATCTACTATTTCATCTCTCATACTCTGAAAGTAGATCATTGATTATCTGGATATAGGGTTGAAAGTGACTCATCGCAACCCTTGGGTTGAAAGTATTTTTTTTTTCTAGCCAATCCAAATGAGGTATATAGCAATGGAAATACGTATACAGCCATGTAATCTATGTTTAAAATAATAATCTATACTAATAGTTCCTTTTTAATTGTAAAAGGCAAAATAATCTTAAAATAACATTCCCGCTATATATGTATAAGGTTATGCAAGCGTATACAACGACAATTAGTAGAAATTATTACGTACGGTAATTTTTTTAGTTTGAAATATTTAAGTCGACAATTAATTGATAGCAACCTCCGTGTCTGTAAGTTTAAAAAAAACTAGCCGGCCGCCATTGGTGCGCAGAAAAAATGCGCAATGCGCGCAAATCGCGCAATAGAAAAAAGAGCGGGAAGAGAATGACAAACGTAACAAATATTAAATGCGACCATGCGACGTTAGTGAAATTTTAATTTCCTCATATTCGAAATGAAAAGTAGAGTGTTCAACTCGGACGAAATTACCCATTTCACCCTCGAACTATTGGCACCCTCACTTCGTTCGGGTGCCAGAAATATCTCAGGTGAAATGGGTTTATTTCAACCCTAGTTTATCAATCTACTATTGCCAGTGAATATTATATTAGACTGCTGTTTCTCACAAAACGTGTCCTCTGCTTTTACTATTGTCTGTCCAAATTCTACCACAAGGTAGTAAACGTACTTTAGTTGTGGTCATCCTAGCGCGAGCACTTTAGCAGATTGCCATGCAACGGGACCGCAGATAAACTACTGGAAGAACCAACAGCGTATACTGTGCATTATTTAGTATAGCGACAAAGAAGTACCTTTTCCCACGAATGGGTCTTTTGCTGGGCTTGGAACCGGTGCCGGAAGTACCGGTATAACACCCGTATTTATGGGTTCTCTTCGTACACACACACACTCCACGACATGACACGACATTTTTTGCAAATAAATATTCTTATTCTTATTCTTATTCTTATTCGGTTTCAGGGAATCGGTAAAAACAAAATTACAGTACTACTAGAACCCAAAAATACCGAATCTATAATGGTTCTACATGGGGAGTGTGAATGGTTGCGTTGGGAGGGGAAGGCCTAGACGGACGTTCCTGGACCAAATAGGAGACATTAGTGGGAGGCCTGTCAACACTGCGTCTTCAGGTTCGTGGCCGCCACTCGAGAACTTATCCTCCCCCAACGGTTGTCGTTCTACGAGCGATGAGGCCTGCCCATTGCTACTTCAACGTACATACTCTTCGAGCTGTCAGTGACTCTAGGTTCTTCGGCGAAACTCCAAGCATAGCTCTGTCTAAAGCTTGTTGAGCGACTCTGAGCTTCTCCAGAAGGCCAGCAGTCAAGGACCACGTCTCAGAGCAGTTGGAGATGGCATCGGGGAATCGCCCGGGTATTCTTAGCACCCCTTGCTCTTCATAACATTTGCCAAAAAGTTCAAAAATCCTGAAAAACACAAGGCTATTGAGTCAAACTGATTCCATCTGAAGTATTCCGGAACAATTTTATGTAACCCTGTATAAAAAATATTTTAAGTCCATGTCTCATCTACATTTCTTAGTCTTTGCTCTCTCCCGTATTTACGACAGGTGTGCCCGTAGCTTTAAGTAGGCGCTGAAAAATTCACACGGTAAGTGCCTTTTGCAAATTTAAAAACTGATTGCGAAGATGACAAAACGCGGTTCGGCCTAGGCTGTAAGAATAGGCTTAAAGCGTTAGGTTATTTGCATGAATTTTTAAATGAGGGTGATGTAAATTAAGAGAGAAGTTTTGTTGGGCTATAGCTGGTAGGATTTAAGAGGGGGAGGGAATAAACAAGGACGCCCTAATGGTGGTACCAGTCAATGTTGAGTGGGTCAATAGAATTCCCTTAGTCTGTGATAATTACGTTATAATAATTTATTAAAAAATGCAAAAATAGATAAATTCGTAAAGCTTGACATCAGATTGACATAAATAGGAAATAAATGATCACTGAAATAAAAACAATATTTTTTTTTTATCGACACAGAAGGCATACGAGCAAGTGGGTCACCTGATGCTAAGTAAGCACCACCGATGGATGCACACCCACCAGCAACACAAGAGGGCTAAGACAGAATACCTAAAAAAAAAAAAATTTAGTGCGCGAGCGGTTTTCCGAGTAAACTTGAAACGCTTTCGATTTCCACAGCTTTCCAAACCGCTAACACGTTTAATAACTCCCAATTTATTTTCCAAAGTACATGCAAACTTTTCAATCTTTAAAACAGAACTTGCGAAGTAATCAGGCAGATTGTCGACCGAAACCGTTGCTTCGGGTGCGGGATGAAAAATTAAAAAGTTACGTCCGCGCGAACGGTTGTAATTAGAGTGTGATAAAAATATTTTAGTGCTACGGCGTTCCAATTGAATGTTTAAAAATGGAGGATTCGAATTATTCGGTTTTAAACAAATCGCTATTTGAATTTTCTGTGAGGGGAAAACCGGGACTCAGTTTAAGCCATGTCGTGATGAGAATTATTGTGGAATTTCGTATTAAATTTAATGAGAAAACACATAAAGCTTTTTTACCGCTATCTATAAGTACAAATTAATTCCCGAAAAAGAAAATCACTCGTTAAAATTTAGTTACTATTTGTTGATAGTACTTATATTATTATTGTCATCCATCCTAATTATGTAATGTAATTAAATATGAAACTAAAACAAATATCAAGTTTGGTACCACTAGCAGTGTCAATTTAACTTCTCAAATTTAAGAGCCCAGCTCTTGTCGGAGTAATTTAACTTACAAGACCACATTTCCCACCCGCAACAGTTCACATTCAAACACTCTTTCTTTCAGTGCGTAAAAACGCTATAAAGATAACGTATATATTCCCTTCAAACGCGCACGTAACATAAAAACAATATTCCCGGGAACACGGGAATCCCGGCATTCGCACGGGGATATTGGATGCAATCCAAACGTGTGTACATCCTGCCGGGAAATTAAGATAAAATCTCGGGGCGAAATGCGCTAGTCGTTAGGGCGTGGTACCTGCCACAAGCTGAGCGTCTAGCGTCAGATTTTGACCCAGTAAGTTTCTGACTGGATTCCATGCGACGGGCACTGGAGCAGGCAGACCAAAAAGGAGATGACGGGACGATTTGGAGTCTTTTGAGCTGGACTGGGGAAGCCTTGCAACAGACAGAGACGGGTGGATAGAGAAAGGGGGGCCATTGCCCAGCAGTGGGACACCAAATAGGCTACATAAAAAAAAAAGTTTCTGACACAAATGCCATTTTTAATACAAGCTGTTTGGTTGACTGTAGGTATCTTCTTTTTTGTTAAGTGCACTTGCGTTGTCAATATAATTATATTTTTGTACCAACTAGCTGTTGGACGCCACTTCGTCCGCGTAGAATCAAATATAGCCTATGATCATCATCAGGGATAATGTAGGATTCTAACGGTGAAATAATTTTTTAAATCGGTCCTGTAGTTTCGGAGCCTATTTAATGCAAATTTGATTTAAGTAAGTACATAATTATAATACTTATATTAATGCATGTATATTCTATTTGTGGTAGTAAAACTTTATTCTATTCTACTATTCTATTCTATAAAAAAACATTAGGTAAATAGGAGAGGTATTATTTTCTACACTTGTTCACAAAATCGCTACCGCTACCTCTTGTGGCGCGCACCGCATCGTTAGCGTCCGCTCGTACTGAATCCCTGATTTCCCAGCTCGCATGTAACACTAATGTTTTTTATCTAGAATTCCATTCGCTTTCCATTTTTCGGTCTAGAAATTTGTAATTAAAATTTTGTAATTACAAAATGTAATTAAGTAGGTACCTACTAGTCTAGACTTTGATATTTGGTTTGATGTTTGGGTACAGTTTAATTTCTTGGTAATAACATGTATAAAGAAAATGATTTCGTTTCAATGTCTAATGCTTCACCAAATTACGGGGGCGAAAGAAGCAATATTACTGTATGGAATTTTATTCAAATTCGAGCGAAGTTAGTAAAATTGTTGATTTCTCAGAAAAAATAAAATGTAGGTTATTACTATTGTGGAATTCTATAGTCCCGCTTGAAGTCACACTGTGATACAGCGAAAGAAAAACCGCGCACTGTAGAACCTTCAAAGAAATGTCGTAATAACTTACCATACACCTGCCAAAGAAATTATAGTAATTGTGTCATCATCATCATATCAGCCGAAAGACGTCCACTGCTGGACATAGGTCTCCCCCAAGGCTCTCCACTCGGACCGGTCCTGTGCTTTCCGCATCCACCGCGATCCCGCGATCCTGATCGTGATCTGATTGTAGTAATTTGATGATAGTTACTTATGGTCTAATAGCGGAATTACTCGATATCTTTACGGCTTGTAACAATTTCCAGTAGGTGGCGGCACTGTTATTCAACATGCTGTCGTGCAGCACGAAGTATCCCACTAAATTAAAAAAAACTTATGTCATATTGGCAAAAAACCTGACTATCACCGATTAACCAAGACTTGCCCTACAACTTTCTATGGGAAGCGGCCAGGGTCCCGATTTTTAAAAGCACATCACTCGAAAGTACCACTCGAAATTGGTATAAATCTGTTTATATCTTAAAAACTACGGCTCTAATCAAATTTTTGACTAGTCCACATGATTAATGAGAGCCGTAAGTATCTTCTAAGCTCCTCGTATTTCAAATTCAGCTCAATTTTTCACCACTTTCGAGTGGTATTTTTGCACATGTGCTTTCAAAAATCAGGCCCCTAGTTTCTTTGCTCCTGAGTATACATCTATAGTATACATCTCGCACACAATTTCTGTAATTTCTCCAACTGTCTCACTGCGCACCGAAACACTTCATCTCAGTGCCTATGTGGCCATGTCCACTTCGAAAATAAAGCAAAATCCTTTCAGACTGAAAGCGTCACATAACCGCACTAAAACATAAAGGATTAATTACTCCCGCAAAGACGTCTTGCCCGTCTTGGCAACTAAATCCTTTTTAATCTTCCGTTCTATTTGTTTTCAAAATTCTTGCAGCCAAGTTCGGGTTCGTCGGATGCGTTGGACATAGACATTGGCACCTGCACTAGATGTTTTTCAGTCGCTTTCAGTGTCTTCAATGGATTAGTTTTTTTAAGAAAATAAGGGGAATGTTCAGTGCTAATTAATAAAAATAATTTTATGTAAGACAGGTATTGAAAAATATTGTTCGTTATTAGGTTGTGCATAAGTCAAGCAGAGCACGAGGCAAAATGCCATATGAACCATTTCTGGAAGCTTTCTTTTGTCTAAAATCAATGGAATTCTTAAATTCTGTTGTTGTTTATTTGACACTAGCTGTTGCCAGCGACTACGTCTGCAAGAATTCGTTTATCGCTATCCCGCGGGAACTACGCAATTTTCCAGGATAAAAAGTAGCCTATGTGCTATTCCAGACTTTTCAATCCCTGAATCCCTGTGCTGAATTTCATCCAGATCCGTTGGGCCGTTCTGGCGTGATTGAGTAACAAACAAACATCCATCCATCCATCCATACTTTCGCATTTATAATATTTGTTAGACTAGCTATTTATTTGACACTAGCTACTCACACTATTGTAAAATGCATTGAAATTTACTGCATCGTACTGCAATTTAGGTATGATAAATGCACACCGTTTTGTAATTTGGGCACACAATATATCCATATCTAACTATCCTCAAAAAACCGCATTAAAATTAAGCCTGTGGACGAAATGCAGCTGCACGGAAGATTTATATGGAAGAGCAACCCCCTTCCTTAACTAGAGTATGTCTAATCTAATGAATCCCATTATAAAAATTGTAATTAACTAAACTGTTTACAGTTAGGCTGCAGAAAATGCCTTGTCTGTTTATGATATTTCACAAATTTTTATGATCCAATCAACACAATCAATGAGCTAAATAAATAAAAAATAGAGACAACCAAATTGTTTTCGATTTGCGAAGCATTTTGTCAACAATTACTAAAATGTTATCATCCGACCAAAACGAGCGTGAAAGGCGCAGTGGTCTACCGTTTTCTCGCTTGTTCAGTGCGTCCCTTTCCAACTGACCCAGGAGGAAAGAGTGCAGCAAGCAGAAAACGTCTCGTTTGCTAGCCCTGAAATACGTTAGACCAAGCCATATACATGTACAACTCGGCAGCGAGTCATTTTCAAGCCCACTGGGCCGGGTGATGTTATTTATCTACTCAAACGACAAATCCGATACCTACAAATAAACAAATTATTTCCCATGCGAAATAGAATTCGCCCCAAGCTTCTGTTATTAAATACAAAGGAAATTGAAGTGTTTTACTCGAGAGTGCCTGTTTCATTGAAATTGAGTTGCCACGTTTTGGATTCGTTGATGGCGTAATTGTCTTGCAGTCTGTTGCCATTTCGTATTGGACTGGCACTTTTGTTGAGTATCTGGAATAGATGCGTGGGCGAATTTGAAAAGGTTGCTCAGTAATATCTGTTTCGTGAATATATTGACAACTTACACCATTGTACGGTGAAGCACGCAATATAGATGTATGTATGTAAACTCTTGTTGTTGTTGTTGTTTGTTGTTGTAAGACTTGACTTCACTACGCGGAGATAGCAAAGTAGTTATTCAATACGTAATGGTAATGGAAACACAGTATTACCGATTTGCTTTGCTCGCCTGCATGCTATGTGCAAGCTTTGCATGCTTGTTGGCACGGTTGCTCGCTTGCATGATTGCTTGCTGGCACGCTTGCACGCTTACAAATTCGATTGCTAATTTACTGGCACGCTTGCTTGAGCGATTGATAAGATTTGAAGTCGCGGGCTTTACCTAGTTTGATTATAAGAGGATTTCAAAAATGATAATTCCCAACGATGACGCGGCGTAATCGTCACGTTACGACCTTGATTGATGGTTACCCTTTGTTCTAACCGAAATATTCTGATGCTCGAAGTTTGAGCATTAATCAATGTCAATCACTAGAAAGCAGTGTTGGGTTTTTATTAGACAAAGTACTTTAAGTCATGTGATACGAGGAAATTCATAGTTAGCTCTTACCCGCGCCGTTGCGCGCATGCAAGATTTATTAATTTAGCGAAGGTTCAAAAAAGTCCTTAGGAATTCCCAAAAATGACATCGTAGTCTTAGGGCTTGTCTCACCACTCTCTGCTAAGTTCCAGTTATGTTAAGTGTCAGTTTATCCATGATTCCGTCTCTATTTACTATTACGAAACAGACAGAGATATCATCATAGATACTATAATTAACACTTTAGATAACTTATAAATCTTGTAATATTCTTGTGTGCATACCTATATTACCTATGTCGAAATAAAGTACTACTAATATTATAAATGCGAAAGTTTGTGAAGATGGATGGATGGATGTGACGTTGTGAATGTGTATGTTTGTTCCTTCTTTACGCTGAAACGCGTGGACGGATTTGAATAAAATTTGGAATGGAGAAAGCTGGCACCCTAAATTAGCACATAGGCTACTTTTTATCCCGGAAAACTGCATAGTTCCCGCGGGATAGTGATAAACATGTCAAAGGTCGTAGCTGTCTAGAGTCGCAACGTAAATACCTAATTATTGCGGAATATATGATGGTGATGATGATGATGGGTGGGGACGCCTGGCTGGGTCAGACGGGCTGTCGATCCTCTTCAGCAATCATTCAGCCCAGTTCCCCTTGGCCGGAGCCGCCGGTTACTGTCCCAGCGGCGCTCCCACACAGCAACTCTCCTCAAATCTCCTTATTCTCCTGCCGAACGAAAGGACATCTTTAAGTTCGATATCCCCTAGCTCGTCCTCCCTCAGCTCATCACTCCCGAATGCATCTCGCCGCGCTGCCGCGTACATGACACACTCGGTGAGCACGTGTTTGCTTGTCTCCTCCTTCCCACAGTGTGGGCAGGAGGGGTCGTCCTTTAACCCTATAATACTTAAGTGCCTATTTAGTGTATTATAGCCGGTGATAATGCCAGTTAGGGTTCTTAAGCTACTCTTACCTAGATTCAGGAGGTACCTAGATCTTCTACGATTTATACCTTTCAGCATCATCATTATTGCAGAATATAACTATCAACATCAGGTCTTTAATATAATTCTACGCGGACGAAGCCGCGGGCAGAAGCTAGCAAATAAAAAATCCTTGAATCAGACATTGTTGATTCAGTCTGTTGCCACCGTTGTGTGGTAGAGGGGTAGCAAGGTAAATGTTTTTTTAAGTAATAAAAAACACAAAAATTGATCGTTTTAAAAAACAAAATGCCTAGTTGTGGCGCCACAAATATGCAGACGTGATTTCGCCATTGAAATTGTACCTACCTTTTTATTATTCCTTGCGTATTGACAAACAAAACAAGTGATGATATGGAAAAACGACTGTCAAAGAGACCGGGAAAAGCCATTGTTTATTTATTTATTTACGTGCAAATAGTGCAGTGCGGTCAGTCAGTGAGTAAGCTTGGAGGTGTTACTACCGTGACTCGCTAGAAGCTGTGCTAGAAGCAATATGCAAAAGTTGTAGCAACTTACCTATACAGGGTCTTTTAAAATTGTTTCGGAATAATTTCAGCTGGTGGTTGGGGTTAGTTTGACTAAATAGCCCTGGGGCCTTACCATGACGTCTTAATGCGATTCAGTTTAGGTTCGCTCGCTGTCAGATTCATACTAAAAGTGACAGCTAAAACTTGAACTGAGTCGGAATTAGGACTTTGCTATTCGGCGTCGCCAAAATTACAGTTTGCCGAGCATAACTAATAAGACGCGATGAGTTCCTATCCTAGTAAGCTATTCGAGACTGTTCGTCGTTTTGTTGGGTCGAGTTGTCACCACATCACCGACTATTTGTGGAAATGGTGAAATAGGGGCATTTCGCAGACATCTTCTACATATCTACAGGTTGATTCACTACAGCTGGCACAAATGGATTGAATGGGTGAATGATAATACCTATGTATGTATAACAAAATGATTATTAAAGGTTGAGATTTATTTTTTTCTTGAGTATTATGTACTTGTTTACAAAATATTAGGAGGCCCTGTACTAGAACGTCACTCACACAGTGACAAAGTGACATTACTTCGTTCAATCCATTGCTCTTGGCTAAGCCTAAGGTAGACCTAAAAGCCACGTTTAGCATGATTGTGGGAGTATAGGTGGAAAGGAAGGGGAATTAAAATCTTCTAACCAATTTTCTCCTAATAGCTCAGTAGTAATGGCCGCCATATCGCCATTATTCAGTCCTCATCGCGTATTCCGTTTGTTTCACTAGACGGGTGTCACTAGACGGGTCGAAGACTTTGTCTACGAGACAAATGAACTAAACAGAGACACAGCACATTCCCTTTTTAGAGTATTAGGCAAACCTTGGCTAATCGGTGATAATGAAGTAATTCGGTTCTTTATGGTCTAATAGCGGAATTACTTGATATCTTTACGGCTTGTAACAATTGCCAGTAGGTGGCGGCACTTTCATTCAACATGCTATCGTGCAGCAAGTATCCGAACGCATCCGTCAAAATTAAGAAAAAAAAACAATTGGCATTTGGATTGTTATTTTGGCAAAAACCTAACTACCTATCCAAATTACCGATTAACCAAGGTTTGCTCTACTGTCTGTACGTACGTATGTTTGTAACTTATTCCTAAGAAATGGACTGAATTGAATTTCTTAGAAAATATAATGATATGGATATACACATGTAGGTATATAAGCATTATGTTAAAAAAAATGTTGCGCACAGTTAGATTACTATTAAAAACTACGGCCTCGCCCAAAAAGGTATCTACGTGCAAGAATTAAAAGGAATATCAAATTAATAACAGCAACATAAAATCCCATTGTTGAATCTAACGCTGGCCATCAAGGCATTTCATAATGTTCTTTTTCATAAGAACATCTGTCACTGTCTCTTCTGGTTTTTTCTAAATGAATACCATTTATTATTAAACATTTTAAATATTCAAATATAATATTTTCATTAGGTTATGGGTTAATCTATATTATATTTTGTGTGTGATAAATGTGATTTATTTGCTGAAATATGGGTGAGTATTCAAACTCAACAGTTACGATGGAAAAGCTAAAAGGCACCATTAACTATCGAGATTGGGCATTTCAAATGCAAAACGTACTCATTTTCGAAAACTTGTGGCAATTTGTTGCCGGAATTCCTGAAACCGTTAACGGTGACAATGCCGAGAACAAACTTCGACAGGAGAAGGCTCGAGCTAGGATCTGTTTAAGCGTTGACAAGTCATGTTATGCTCACATTATTCAGGCCAAGACGGCGAAAGATGTGTGGGATGCTTTGAAAAAGGCGTATGACGACACTGGTTTGCACAGGAGGTTGACAAGTCTGCGAGCTTTATGTTCGATAAAGTTAGAACAGTTTAATTCCATGGAGATATATGTAAATGAGATCTTGTCGTTAGCTGATCAACTTAGCAGTATGGGAAAACCCCTAGATGATGAATTTCTTGCTGCTATAATGCTTCAAGGGTTACCTCAGGAGTATGAACCCATGATTATGGCTCTAGAGCACTCGAGCATTGATTTAACGACAGATAAAGTGAAGACGAAACTACTTCAAGACAAGCGATGGAAAGGGTCCACTGGTGGTGATAATGACTGCTTGTTTACACGAAATCGTGGCTACAACAAGACCAGTACCCGAGGCGACGGCAAAAATGCGCCAAGTACATCGAAACATGCCAGTACCTCGTCGAACTCAAAGAAGAAACTTTGGTGTTGGAAGTGTCGATCAAAGGGTCACGTCAAGAAAGATTGCACTCAATCAGATGATGTATCCAAGACTAACCTGATTTTGACAGCACTTAGCACTGGAAGAGGTGACACTTCTTGGATTATAGATTCCGGGGCTACGGACCATATGTCAGGATGTCGTGATTGGTTCGAATCTCTCCGAGAGTCGACGACGAAGGAGGTGTATGTAGCCAATGGCAAGAAGCTAGCCGTCAGCGGCAAAGGTGACGTTCATTTTACATGCAAGTTTAATGGTGAATTGTTGAATATAACTTTGAAAGACGTAATTTTTGTACCTGATCTGACTGTAAATTTGATATCTGTATCTAGTTTAACGGAAAAATACTTTAAGTTTTCGTTTACTAATACAACATGTAACATAATAAAATCTGGTAAAATAGTTTTAACTGCTAGGAAGATTGGGAGAGTTTACATACTTCTTACTGTCGGTAGAGCAAATTTAACTACTTCAGCTACTTCTAAGGATATGATGTTATGGCATCAACGATTAGGTCATTTAAATTTTGATAGCTTGACGTCACTTAAGAAGGTTGCTAATGGTATTGATTTTCAGATCACTACTAGGAAGGAAGTTTGTGAGGTATGTCTTAAGGGTAAGCAATCCCGCACCCCCTTTGTGACTAATCCTAACAAACAGCTCGCTAAAGCACGGCTGGACCTCATCCACACTGACGTCATCGGGCCGTTGCCGACTGTTTCTCTCGGAGGAAAGCGTTACATCCTCACGTTCCTAGATGACTACTCCAGAAAAGTGTTTGTCTTCCCCATTGCGAAGAAGAGCGATGTGTGTAAGTATACTATTGATTTTATTAAACTTGTTGAGAATCAGTGCAATGCGAAAGTGAAAGTTTTAAGATCAGATAACGGTACGGAATACGTAAATACTGAGTTGACGGACTTTCTTAAGAGGAAAGGAATCGTTCATCAGCTGACAGTTCCATTCAGTCCCCAACAGAATGGTTCAGCAGAACGGTTTAACCGCTCTTTACTCGATAAAGTCAGATGTCTACTGTTTAATGCCGATCTAGACGACAAGATGTGGGCAGAAGCTGTTAATACTGCAGCATTTCTTATTAATCGGTCGCCAAGCTCGAGACTTTCAGGTAAACTACCTGAAGAGGTGTGGAGCGGCACTAAGGTTAATCTCAAGTATCTGCGTGTTTTTGGTTGTGAGGCATTTGCACACATAGATGACTGTAAAAGAAAAAAGTTAGACCCCAAAAGTAAGAAACTAATCTTTTTAGGTTACTGTGAAAACGTAAAGGGATATCGTCTGTTCAATCCTGATGACAACAAAGTTATTGTATCACGTGATGTGGTTTTCAATGAATCTGTGTTTCCAGGAAGGCGTTCTAATAGGGTACAAAGACAAATGTTTGAACCTATTATTCTTACAGGAGGTGGTGATGAGGAGAATCTGATAACTACGCCAGCTGAGGCGGAGCCAGAACCCACTTCGGTAGAGTCATCGGATTATCCTGTGGAGGCGGAGCCAAAAGAGTCTTCAGTCGAGTCACCAAATGATCCTGTTGAGGCGGAGCGTGAACAAGAAAACGTGCCCAGTGAAGATCATCTTGAAGTATTTCACGATGCACAAGAGTCTACTGGTCATCGATATAACCTGCGTCCACGAATACCGAAACCAGCTTGTAACATAACTAATGTTAGTCATGTAACAGAACCCATAGAGCCGCGTACTGTCAAAGAAGCATTAAGTTGTGAAGATAAAGAGCTATGGCAGAAAGCCATGCAGGAAGAAATAGACTCTTTTATCTTACACGGAGCTTGGGAGCTTACTGATAAACCAGCTGACAAAAATGTAGTGAAAAACAAATGGATTTTTACATTGAAGCGGGACTCTGATGGAAACATTACACGTTACAAGGCGAGGTTGGTCGCGAAGGGCTTTACGCAAAAGTATGGTGAAGATTTTAACGAAACTTTTTCACCTGTCGTTCGTCACTGTTCTATAAGACTACTATTAGCTCTGGCTGTACAATTGGATCTGAAAATTGACCATTTAGATGTACAGACTGCGTTCCTAAATGGAGAGTTGCGCGAGGAGATTTACATGCAACAGCCGGAAGGTTTCATGTGTCCTGGAAGCGAACATAAAGTCTATAGATTACGAAAGGCTGTATACGGGTTGAAACAAGCGTCGCGTTCCTGGTATCAAAAGGTAAAAGACGTCTTACTTTCTATGGGATACGTACAATGTAAACAAGAGGACTGCGTCTTCATTAGGAAGTCGGGTGAGTCAGTTTGTTACATTGCTCTATATGTTGATGACTTTTTCGTCTTTTATAACGATAATCGCTTGGCAGAGGCGTTAAAATCTTCTTTGCTAAGGCATTTCAAGTTAAAAGACTTAGGGCCGGTTAGAAACATGTTAGGTATCAAAGTAGAACGTGATGCAAACTCCATCAAACTTAGTCAGGAAAATCGAATTGACAAGTTGTTAGATCGTTTCGGCATGACTGACTGTAAGTCCGTAAAGTCTCCCATGATAACTAACATTAGTTCTAGTGAGAGTACTTGTGCTACGAATAACAATGTATCCAAATTTCCTTACCAAGAGTTGTTAGGTAGTTTAATGTATCTATGTGTAACTACTCGACCTGACATTTCGTTTGCCGTGTCATATTTAAGTCAATATAATAGTTGTTATACAGAATTCCATTGGATACAAGCCAAACGAATTGTAAGGTATCTTAAAGGAACTAAACAAAAAGCTTTAGTTTTTAAGAAATCCAATGTAAATCCTATCCTAGAAGGATATTCGGATGCAGACTGGGCTTCAGATTTAGATCGAAAGTCATACACCGGTTACGTATTTAAGTACGGTGGTAATTCGATATCTTGGGGTAGTTATAAACAGTCTTGCATTTCGCTGTCGTCCACCGAGGCGGAGTATATTAGCTTAAGTGAAGCTAGTAGAGAGGCGGTGTTCCTACAAGCGTTATTAAGAGAGCTCTTAATGTTGCGTTCTTGTAAGATTGTGTTGTACTGTGATAATCAATCTGCTATGCAGCTTGCTGTTAACAAAGTGCATCACAAAAGGAGCAAGCACATCGAAGTTAGGTATCATTATGTTAGAGATATGATAGACCGCTTCGACGTCCAGCTTTTGTACATCCCTACAGATGTAATGGTAGCTGATGTTTTCACCAAACCACTTGGTAGTACGAAACATGAGCTATTTAGCAGCCAACTAGGTGTGGCATAGTGACGGCCTGATGATGTCCACGTTATGGGGGAGTGTTGAATCTAACGCTGGCCATCAAGGCATTTCATAATGTTCTTTTTCATAAGAACATCTGTCACTGTCTCTTCTGGTTTTTTCTAAATGAATACCATTTATTATTAAACATTTTAAATATTCAAATATAATATTTTCATTACCCATTCATTTCATTTCATAATCGTCGTAGCAGTTTATTAAGTCGGTGGATAGCTGGCGCTAGTAGCTACAACTTCTAAGCCGACGTTTGACGAATCCTTTAAAAATACTTCCTGAGTGCCTCAAGTTAAATTTATAACTTGCCCGTTGTTTAGCAACAATGCACAACGTAACAGGGAAAGTTTTAATAGAGCACCAACTTGTTCCAAGTCGGCCCAAGTTGGTACAAGTCGGCCCAACTTGGGCCAACTTGGAACCGACTTGAGGGGTGACCCCGTGTCGCTCATTATAGGAGAAAACCATCCTTGACAGCATTGTGAATATTTTCTAGTGTTTTCTTGGATAAAGTTCGAGGTTTCAAGTTTTTTTTTATCATTTTATTTTAACTTTTGCGGTTGGTAAAACATTATCGGACGCACCGTCCGAATTTATGGCTTTAACTTGCTCGTTTTAACTATCAAAACAATCAAATGGTTGATACATACATACAGGGTGTATCAGACACCCCCTAACAATAATCCACTGGGGTATATAACCATAGCTATAGAAGCTAAAAAATATATTTTGAAAAGGTAATGAGACCTAAAGGCCACGTTTAACATGATTGTGGGCGTATACTGGAAGGGAATTAAAAATAATGGTACATACTTCCTGTCGTTGAACCTGTTTTTCTCATAAGAAAAAGGTGTATTTTATTTAGATTACATCTATTTTAGGTATTAATTTTTGTCCAACAAATTGTTCATTATTCTTTTCTGTGCCAACCAATCACATTAGTTGAAAATCTTACAAATACACGTCTTGCCTCGCTCCCGTCCGTTATTCAATAAATACCTAAATAGTATTTATTTTTAGGGCTCCGTACCTTAGAGATAACTTTTGTTGGAAAGTTATCTTAATCAACATTATTATTATTATACTATTACTTCTTTGTCCATTTTGTCTGTTTATCGAGAGTCGAGACCCTTTTTTTCAGGCCCAGCCTGTGAACGTATCACGTTGAAATTACACTTATTTTTGAACTCTTTCAACCGTGAGGAAGTCGGCCGCATTCGATGAGCAACAGCTGCAGCCGCCTAATTAGTAGGCGAAGTGGACTCACATGTGACGGACGATGTTCGCTGGCCGAAGTAGTTTGAAACAAGTTTGGCGAACGCAATAGTGTAATTCCATAACTATGTCTCTAGAATATCACTATCAGAGATTATTATGACCAGATAAAGTAAGAACAAATTAAAAACGAATCTTGAAATAACTAAGTTGTGTTAAAAATTGTATGGAGATGGTTAGAGACCCTGGAAAGGAACATAGAATAGTTTTATCCCGGAAAATTGTATAGTTGCCGCGGGCGCGCGTTATAAGAATTCTCCGCAGACAAAGCCACGGACACGAACAACAGCTAGTTTAATTTTTTAAGGAACCCTCAGTGCGTTATTCCTGTTCGCGCTTACCCCGTTTTTCCTAAAAACGTGAGCATGCCGACAACAACAGGAAGTATCTTGTAAGCAAACACCAAATAAAACGAATGTATTCAATCCCATGTTACTTATTTCTTATCGGTAACTAGGTAAATAACAAATTCGAATAAGGAAAAGTAGGTTAAGAATAACGCTGGGGAGGTCAGAGGGGTACGAAAGATAAACAACCTGCTCTGAAATAAATAATGTTATTTATTTCAGTTTCTATTTACTTTAGTTGTAATGTAACATAAAACATACCTAACTGATTGTTAGCTTATTTATTTATTTATTCAGTACCTACATCCACATCATGTATTATTACATTACAGTGTGAGTCATAGAAACTATTAATTGGTACATTAGTCTGATATACACGACAATAACGTAGTACATATCATCGTCCATACTGCGAGATGTCTATTAAAATATTACAATAAAAAAATTAAAAATTAAGATGTCCAAAGTAGGTAGTCAAAATTAAAACCCTATTTGAGCACAGTTGGATTTACATATTTATGAAACATACTTACGTGTAAATGAGATTACAATAATCATGGAAATAGAATTCTGAATACAAAACTATTAACATAATTTATGCCCAATCGTGAAAGTAGAATTAAAATTAAAATTAAAAAGACAAGTCAACATGCATTACTCTAACAAATAAAATTTCAAGCAAGAGTAACCTTATAAGAGGACGCAAACAGCAATTCGAAGCAAGCACAATAAGCATCATAGCCACAAGCCACAAAGTACAAAAGATGTAGGTATGTGAGTCAAAATTACTTAGGCTAGGTCTGACTGAAGTTTGATTTTAAATTGCTTTAATGAATCATGGAAAATATCTATTTTATTACTGGCATTTACAGCCGCGTTATATTCATTACAAATTCGCTTGGGTAAACTATAGTTAAAGGTAGAAAATAAGTCAATAATGGAACTACAGTGACGAGGTGAAATAAAGGCTCACTTTTCATACTAAGTTCTATAAAAAGCGACCCGATATTTTTGCACGCGAGTATACTTGTCACTACTTCCCTACAAATAATATAAATGCAAAAATAACTCTTGTCTGTTTGTCTGTTATTTTTTCACGTTTATACCACTGAACCGATTGTGAGTTTCTAATTTGGTGTTGAAATGGTTTCAGTCCTGGAGACATGGGATAGTTTTTATCCCGGAAAATCACATTAGTTATATTAGTAGAAAATAATAATTTAAAAAAATGGCTCTGTCCATTGGAAAAAAAATGCTCTAAAGATCTCTTTCTAACGTTTCCTCTTTACACAACACCCACAAACTGTTATACGTGCCGGCACGTAAGTCTAGGGATGACGAGTCACGTGGAGGGGATCTGCACACCCACGGATACCGTAGGTATTTTATACTTCTGCGCATACAAGGTCAGCGCTAGACTTACGTGCCGGCACTTATATATATCATGTTATAGGCGATGCGGCTAGCAACCCATCACTATTTTGATTCCCCTTTCCACCTATACGGCCGGCCCACAATCATGCTAAACGTGGCCTTGTTGCCTTAGGCTCTGTCTACCCCGTAAGCGATAAAGACGTGATTTGTATGTGTGAGATCGCTATTAAGCGATAAGGCCGCCTATTGTATACTTTGTTCTTTGTTTCTGTATTGTTTTGTACTGATTTGTGGTGTTCAATAAAGAGTAATTGTATTGTATTGTATTGTGTGTGTGTGTGTGTGTGTGTGTGTGTGAAGAAACTGTCATAAGCGTGTTTCCATACTTTCCATGTCAAATTTAATCACGTGGCAAAAAAGTTTAAGGCGAAGGGATAGGCAAATGACCTTGCCCGTTTGTGACGTGGCAAGCAGTCCGATCAACGCGACATCTGTTAAATAATCGACGCGTGAACTCGATGCGAATGGGCGCGGGCTGATGGATTGAAATATTGCACTGTGATGTTAGTAGATGGCGCTTGTTTCAGTTTTCCGATTGCCTTACACACACAGCATAATGTTCAAATCAGATTTCGCAAAAATAATAAAAATTGTAACATTTCGGCATTCGTAACGTGGTCTTAAAGTCTTGTTACCTTGGGCTCTGTCTGCTCCGCAAGGGATAGAGGCGTTATTTATGTATGTATGTATGTGATATTATACATGAGAAAGTTTGTGACGATGTGAGTGAGTGTATAAGTATGTTTGTTTCTTCTTTTTTTTTTCTTTTTTTTATGTGAATAGGAAGGTAAACGAGCAAGTGGGTCACCTGATGGTAAGCGATCACCACTGCCCATAGACACCCGCAACCCCGGAGGGATTGCAGATGCGTTGCCATGCCAACCTAGAGGACTTAGATGAAATGCTTCTGCATGAAATTTGGAACGAAGACAGTTGGTACCCTAGATTAAAACAGGCTACTTATTATCCCAGAAAATTGCGGTGTCCAGGGTCTGTCTAGAGTCGCAACGTAAATTATTATTGCAGAATAAAGTAAAACTCTTGCTTAATACCTATGTCCTGTCAATCGTTCAAAGGTTAACTGGAAGAGATCCCTTTAGGGATAAGTTCGCCTTTGTGCATTCGTGTTTTCCTGTATTCATCTTTTTCATGTCGACGCTTGAAAGGAGAAATGTCATAAGCGACACAATGGTAATTTTACAGGAGAGCCAAAAAACCGCGCAATTTTTTGAAAAAAAATCATTATAATTCTATTTGTTAACTTATTTTAGAAAATCAACTTTGTACGTGATCATAGTGGTGTTCTCTATATAATGTGTTTAATACATTACCCAAAAAAGTATTACATCAGGATTTAGTGTCGCTTACGCAAATTGGTCCCAAAAACAGCAGGAGGTAAAATGATCTAACCAAATTATGTGACGAAAAATGAATCGAGTAAAAGAGTCTAACCGGAAAAATGTTTTGAAAGATAATTAAGAGAAACTATCCAATCGCAAACATTTCAAATTTAATATCACGGTTATATTATACAAAAGTCACTATGGCCCAGAAATTTAATCAAGATAAATAATCCAACTGCAATGAGCGACAATTTTAAATTTCAAAATATTTGATCTAACCTTAAATTTGCCTCTCATTTTATTTCTTTTCTACATTAATCACCACCAGAATTTTATTTTAGTCGTTAATAAAAGAAGTAAATGTAACGCCTGTTACGAAATTAAATTTTTAATAAAAGAAAACAAAATTAGATGTAGGTAAGTACTTCACCTATCCAAGAAAATACAAAAAAATTAAATTACTAAACAATCATCAGAGATCAAAATATAGTTGTAATAATATAAATAATATAATACTTAATTATTAAACAACTCGTGGACCACTCTCGGGAAAAGTATGCTTGAAGTGTGTTTGGAGTGGAATCTTTTTGTGACAAACAATATGTTTGCACATAAAAAGATCCATATGTACACCAGGGAAGAAGGAAGTGCGAAGAGTATGATTGATTTTGTGATCGTGGATGAAAGATTGAGGGTTATTAGTCAGGGACATTCGTGCATACCGCGGAGTCGGTATCCATACAGACCCACCTGGAGATATTCCGAATTAGTGGTCTGTTTAAGCGATGGCGGCACCGGGTCAAAGAATCCACTAGTGTCCTAGAGCGAATAAAAGTAGAGAATCTGCAAGACGAGAATGTAAGAGAAAAGTACAAGGATGAATTAAAAAGTCGATTTAGTGATGTAGATGAGGTATGTGAGATAGAAAAGGTGTGGACGGCATTTAAGGAAGGAGTTGTGAATGTTGCTACTGAGGTGTGCGGGGTGGGGTGTGCAAAAGAGGAAAAGGAAGAAAGAAGAGGAACGTATGGATGGATGCGGAAGTACAACAGGTGGTGCGAGAAAAGAAGAAGGCATGGTTGGATTGGTTAGCGAAAAAGCTAATCGAAGAATACAAAAGGTGACAGACAGATGAAGAAGTTTGTAAAGCGAAAGACGTATACAAAAGAGTGAAAGGAATAGTAAAGACGACTTGTGACAGAAAGAGGGAAGAATATAAGGATAGTTTTGATAGGAGGCTTTCTGATGACTTCCGGACAATATCCGGAAAATATTAAGATGTTCTGGAAGTCTATAAAGACAGCCCGTGGCAAAAACACAGCCTCGGAGCTGAGTGAAATCAGAAGCCAGGATGGGAGTGTTATAAAAGAAGAAGAGTGTGTGCTAAAAAGATGGAAGGAATATTTTGAAAGTTTGTTTGAAAGAGCAGAAGAAGCAGTGCAAGTACCGGCTCATGCCGGAGAGAAGAGTGAAAGTAGTCAGGAAAATGAGATAGGTATGGATGAAATTGTGAACGCCATGAAAGGAATGAAGTTAGGAAAGTCTGCGGGGTATGATAGAGTGTCGGTCGAAATGCTGAGAGCCGGTGAAGACGTGGTAGTTAGTCAGTTGTGCCACCTTTTCAACTTGTGTTGGACGAACGGTCGGGTACCGGAGGATTGGTGCAAGGCCGTGATTGTGCCGCTGTACAAGGGAAAGGGGACACAACTAGACTGCAAAAATTACCGCGGAATAGGCCTTCTCAGCGTCGTCGGCAAACTGTATGCAAAGGTATTGAAAGAGTTATAAGAGAGACCGATGAGAAAATATGGGATGTATAAGCGGGTTTTAGAAAGGGATTGGGATGCACGGACCTTGCGGCGTATAACCGAAAAGTATATGGCCAAAGGCCAGAAAATATACTGCTTATTAGTCGACTTGGAGAAGGCTTATGACAGGGTGATGCATGGGGTGAACAGTAATCTGATACAAGCACTAAAATCTCTCTATGACGATTCTAGTGCTTCTGTGAGGATAAACAGGGCGTACACTGAATGGTTTAGCATCGAAAAAGGTGTAAGACAAGGATGTTTTGCGTCACCGTGGCTGTTCAACCTATTATACCGACAAATGGAAGGAAAGTCGTAAAAAGCCAAACCGTATAAGGTACATTGTCTAAAAAATCATTTTATCTAATCTCCAATATTCAGAAATTTAAAAAAAAAGACGTCGTTTAGTAAAAAAAATAGGTCGGTGTCTCTAAAAATCACCGATGGGATAAGCGACACGAAAGTCGTCATACGCACACGAGACCTAGTCCATTCGACGCGGAAAAATCTGCTGATTTCAACGATATATATAACTCAATATCACAAAAAATGTCGCTTATGACATTTCTCCTTTCAAGCGTCGATGTGTTTTATGTACAATAAAGAGTTTTACATACATACATACATAACTTGAACGTGTGCGGGAAAGGTACAGAATAAGGTATAGTTTTTCCAATGATTATTTTCAAAACCGATATCTGAGGGTCCGAGAGGTCCCCAAACATAAATCCATTATCAAAAATGAAAAAGGTGGCCGCCATTTTGAATTCTTTAAGTTTTGAAACGACTATTTTCAAAATCGATATCTGAGGGTCCGAGTGGTCGTCAAACACAAATCTGCTATCGAAAATAAAAAAAACTGGCCGCCATTTTGAATTCTTTACTTTTTGAACCGATTGTTTCCAAATTCGATATCTGAGGATCCAAGTGGTCTCCAAACATGAATCCGTTTTTAAAAATGAAAAAAGTGGCCGCCATTTTGAAAACCTTTGTTTTTGGACCAATTGTTTTCAAAATCGATATCTGACGATCCGAGTGATTCCCAAACACGTATCCGTTATATAAAATGGAAAAAGTGACCGCCATTTTGAAATCTCTAGTTTTTGAACCGGTTGATTTCAAAATCGATATCTGAGGGTCCGAGTGGTCCGCAAACATGAATCCGTTATCAAAAATGAAAAAAGTGGCCGCCATTTTGAAATTTTTAGTTTTTGGACCGATTGTTTTAAAATTCGATATCTGAGGATCCGAGTGGTCCCTAAACATCAATCCGTTTTTAAAAATGAAAAAAGTGGCCGCCATTTTGAAAACTTTTGTTTTTGGACCGATTGTTTTCAAAATCGATATCTGATGATCCGAGTGGTTCCCAAACACGTATCCGTTATATAAAATGGAAAAAGTGACCGCCATTTTGAAATCTGTAGTTTTTGAACTGATTGTTTTCAAAATCGATATCTGAGGGTTCGAGTGGTCCCCAAACATAAATCCGTTATCAAAAATGAAAAAAGTGCCCGCCATTTTGAAATCTTTAGTTTTTAGATTGATAGCTTTCAAAATCGATATCGGAGGATCCGAGTGGTCCCCAAACACAAATCCGTTATCAAAAATGGAAAAAGTGGCCGCCAGCTCAGATATCGATTTTGAAAACAATCTGTTCAAAAACTAAACATTTCAAAATGGTGGTCACTTTTCTATTTTGTATAACGGATACGTGTTTGGGAACCACTCGGATCGTAAGATATCGATTTTGAAAACAATCGGTCCAAAAAGTAAAGAATTCAGAATGGCGGCCAGTTTTTTTTATTTTCGATAGCAGATTTGTATTTGACGACTACTCGGACCCTCAGATATCGATTTTAAAAATAATCGGTCCAAAACTTACAAGATTTCAAAATGGCAACCACTTTTTTCATTTTTAAAAACGGATTCATGTTTGAGGACCACTCGAATCCCTAGATATCAATTTTGAAAACAATTGGTCCAGAAAGTAAAGAATTCAAAATGGCGGCCAGCTTTTTCATTTTCGGTAGCAGATTTGTGTTTGACAACCACTCGGACCCTCAGATATCGATTTTGAAAATAATCGGCCCAAAACTTAAGGAATTCAAAATGGCGGCCACTTTTTTCATTTTTCATAACGGATTTATGTTTGGGGACCTCTCGGACCTTCAGATATCGATTTTGAAAATAATTGGCCCAAAACATAAAAAATTCAAAATGGTGGCCACTTTTTTCATTTTTGATAACGGATTTATGTTTGGGGACCTCTCGGACCCTCAGATATCGGTTTTGAAAATAATCGGTCCAAAAACTAAAGATTTCAAAATGGCGGCCACTTTTGTCATTTTTGATAACGGATACGTGTTTGGAGACAACTCGGATTCTCAGATATCAATTTTGAAATCAATCGGTCGGAAAACTAAAGATTTCTAAATGGCGGCCATTTTTTTCATTTTCGATATCAAATTTGTGTTTCACGACCACTCGGACCCTCACATATCGATTTTGGAAATATTCGGTCCAAAACTTAAAGATTTCAAAATGGCGGCCACTTTTTTCATTTTTGATAACGGATTTATGTTTGGGGACATCTCGGACCCTCAGATATCGATTTTGAAAATAATTGGCCCAAAACATAAAGAGTTCAAAATGGCGGCCACTTTTTTCATTTTTGATAATGGATTTATGTTTGGGGACCTCTCGGACCCTCAGATATCGGTTTTGAAAATAATCGGTCCAAAAACTAAAGATTTCAAAATGGCGACCACTTTTGTCATTTTTGATAACGGATACGTGTTTGGAGACAACTCGGATTTTCAGATATCAATTTTGAAATCAATCAGTCGGAAAACTAAAGATTTCAAAATGGCAGCCATTTTTTTCATTTTCGATAGCAAATTTGTGTTTCACGACCACTCGGACCCTCACATATCGATTTTGGAAATATTCGGTCCAAAACTTAAAAATTTCAAAATGGCGGCCACTTTTTTCATTTTTAAAAACGGATTCATGTTTGGGGACCACACGGATCCTCAGATATCAATTTTGAAAACAATTGGTCCAGAAAGTAAAATTCAAAATGGCGGCCAGTTTTTCATTTTCGGTAGCAGATTTGTGTTTGACAACCACTGGGACCCTCAGATATCGATTTTGAAAATAATCGGCCCAAAACTTAAAGATTTCAAAATGGCGGCCACTTTTTTCATTTTTGATAACGGATTTATGTTTGGGGACCTCTCGGACCCTCAGATATCGATTTTGAAAATAAATGGCCCAAAACATAAAGAGTTCAAAATGGCGGCCACTTTTTTCATTTTTGATAACGGATTTATGTTTGGGGACCTCTCGGACCCTCAGATATCGGTTTTGAAAATAATCGGTCCAAAAACTAAAGATTTCAAAATGGCGGCCACTTTTGTCATTTTTGATAACGGATACGTGTTTGGAGACAACTCGGATTCTCAGATATCAATTTTGAAATCAATCGGTCGGAAAACTAAAGATTTCAAAATGGCGGCCATTTTTTTCATTTTTGATAACGGATACGTGTTTGGAGACAACTCGGATTCTCAGATATCAATTTTGAAATCAATCGGTCGGAAAACTAAAGATTTCAAAATGGCGGCCATTTTTTTCATTTTCTATAGCAAATTTGTGTTTCACAACCACTCGGACCCTCACATATCGATTTTGAAAATATTCGGTCCAAAACTCAAAAATTTCAAAATGGCGGCCACTTTTTTCATTTTTAAAAACGGATTCGTGTTTGGGGACCACTCGGATTCTCAGATATCGATTTTGAATTCAATCGGTCGGAAAACTAAAGATTTCAAAATGGCGGCCATTTTTTCATTTTCGATAGCAAATTTGTGTTTGACGACCACTCGAACCCTCACATATCGATTTTGAAAATATTCGGTCCAAAACTTAAAGATTTCAAAATGGCGGCCACTTTTTTCATTTTTAAAAACGGATTCATGTTTGGGGACCACACGGATCCTCAGATATCGATTTTGAAAACAATTGGTCCAGAAAGTAAAATTCAAAATTGCGGCCAGTTTTTCATTTTCGGTAGCAGATTTGTGTTTGACAACCACTCGGACCCTCAGATATCGATTTTGAAAATAATCGGCCCAAAACTTAAAGATTTCAAAATGGCGGCCACTTTTTTCATTTTTGATAACGGATTTATGTTTGGGGACCTCTCGGACCCTCAGATATCGATTTTGAAAATAATTGGCCCAAAACATAAAGAGTTCAAAATGGCGGCCACTTTTTTCATTTTTGATAACGGATTTATGTTTGGGGACCTCTCGGACCCTCAGATATCGGTTTTGAAAATAATCGGTCCAAAAACTAAAGATTTCAAAATGGCGGCCACTTTTGTCATTTTTGATAACGGATACGTGTTTGGAGACAACTCGGATTCTCAGATATCAATTTTGAAATCAATCGGTCGGAAAACTAAAGATTTCAAAATGGCGGCCATTTTTTTCATTTTCGATAGCAAATTTGTGTTTCACGACCACTCGGACCCTCACATATCGATTTTGAAAATATTCGGTCCAAAACTCAAAAATTTCAAAATGGCGGCCACTTTTTTCATTTTTAAAAACGGATTCGTGTTTGGGGACCACTCGGATCCTCAGATATCGATTTTGAAAACAATTGGTCCAGAAAGTAAAGAATTCAAAATGGCGGCCAGTTTTTTCATTTTCGGTAGCAGATTTGTGTTTGACGACCACTCGGACCCTCAGATATCGATTTTGAAAATAATCGGCCCATAACTTAAAGATTTCAAAATGGCGGCCACTTTAATTTGTCATTTTTGATAACGGATACGACACGTGTTTGGAGACAACTCAGATCCTCAGATATTGATTTTGAAATTAATCGGTCGAAAAACTAAAGATTTCAATATGGCGGTCTTTTTTATTTTGATAACGGATCCATTTGGACCACCACTTGGACCTTCAGATATCTTTTTTTTTTCTTTCTAATGATAGACTATACATTGGAGTACTACTTACCTAAATATCAAAATTTTTCATGCAGTAATTCCAACCAAAATCCTATTTCCCATGCTTGTTCACTAAACAGCAAGTAAGTATCAAACCAACCTGCCACTAAGTTCCCAAAAAACGGATTGAAAATAATAACTTAACTTAATATAGGTATTATACGTGCGAAGCGAACGAGTACGACTTTTTGAAGCACTGTTTTGCGCCTATTCTGTGACTCAAACAACATGCTTAGCCAAACCAATATGAAAAAACGCAAAGCGAATATTGGCAACGTCGCGTCGCTTACACACTGCCGCCACCGAGCGAACATGCAACGTTGCTTTTTCCTTATTATTTTTATACGTCTTATCCAAATTATTTTTTTATATATTTATCCATTATTTTTTTATTTTTTTTTATGAACATTTTTGGTTTTATCTTAATAATTTATTTCATTGTATTATCTTTTTAACATTTTTTTGGTTTCCGAATTTTTTTGTACATTGAAAAGCGCCTGATTGAATGTGCGGGCAAATATTGCGTTCGCCCTTTTCACAGGATCAGGGCAGTACTACTCTCTAAAGCCTTATTTGTTGGCTAATTGAAGCAAACGCACCGTGGAATTTTAATTATGAGTTACTAGAGTGACCTCGTCGAGATTGGTAGCAAACAGATTGGTTTCACCCGAGCAAACCATGTACAAAATATTTGCGAGACTCTTAGAGCAAACGAATTTTTGTACTAACTACGACATTAAGGAATATGTTTTCACCGGTGAATTCTAATTCAAGACATGTTTTATAGAATGTGCAGTTTTCAAAACTCCAAATTATGTATTATCGCCATAAAACATGCACAAAAACAACCAATTTATGAGCTTTTGCCTATCCCTTCGCCTTAATAACAGAAATCAACGTGTCGATCCGACATTCCGGGCCAACGGTCCAGAAGCGAAAACGAATATCCCCGATTTAATTAAAATTGTTATCGGCACGAATTTTCGTGCGTAAATTGAGAAGTTTGATGTTTGACTGGTTCCATGTTTGTTTTGGTTGCCGTGACTTTGTGACCCAATTTTTTTTTAATCTTAGGTCGGGTACATTGTACAGTCGGCCCATGAAAATGATGAGCACTTTAGTGCCTTGTCACAGTCAACTTCAAACTGAATATTAATGGCAAGCATTTGACAGTGACAGTAACGCGTAAAATAACAAGGTTCTAAGTATGCTCATCATTTTCATGGGCCGACTGTACTTAACTATTTGTTTTATGTTTATTTTACGCAATAAAGAGTTTACATACCCACATACATACATTAAAAGAAATTCGTATATCGCTATCCCGCGGGAACTATACATTTCCTGAGATAAAAAAATTGTGTGTCATTCCAGACTATAATTTTTGTATCAAATTTACGCCCACAACCCACACAACACAATTGACCACAATTGACTGGAAGAGATCCCTTAAAGGGATAAGTCCGCCTTTGTGCATATACATGCACAAGTGATATACATCAGTGTTTGTCAATTGTATTTGTCTTAATTGCAGCAAACCGGATAACTCACGTATAAAAGCCGAAGGAATGCTCCGACAATTGTTTCGGACTATTCCGTAGTCCTTCATCAGAGAGCGCTCGCCCCGGCGGCAGCGAAACGAACACTGCGCGCCAACGCTCTGCGCGCGCGGCTACTCGGCGCAGCTGACATCGGCGCACAACTACCCTCATTTTTATCGTCATTTTTATTATAGTCCAAAGTAGGGCAGCACACAACACTGATCATGCCACTTTGTTAAACCCCTCGCCTCGGCTCGGTTTCTGGTCTTCGGCTTTTATACGTGAGTTATCCGGTTTGTTGTAATTATGTTTAAGTCTCACGGTAGTCTCATGTTGAAAGTGTATTTGTCTTGTTTATATTGCAAAATAAAGAGTTTAGATACATACATACATGTATACAATCACGCTCAATGTGGTCATTAGGTATTGTTATTCTAGGCTCTGCCTACCCTGTATGTACGTCAGACGTCATTAATTATGTATATGCAAATAATTATTATACGTGTGTAAAGAGTAAACAAATAGATAGGTAGTCATCATCATCAAATTTAAGAGCCCAGCTCTTGTCGGTGGAGTAGTTGCCATTCACTTCTTTCCTCTGCCATTGTTTTGAGCTCCTGATACGACACTACATTAACCTTCTCCTTTGCTTGGTCCATAAATGCGCGTCTCGGCCTTCCTCTGCCTCTTCTTCCTTCTATTTTCCCTTCTATCAGAGTTTTTACGTAATCGTCGTGTCGTATCAGGTGCCCCAGCATACTTCCTCTTCTATTCTCAATCGTCTTCAGCAGTGATCTCCTTTCCCCCACCAAATCCAAAACCTCTTCATTTGTTCTTCTCTCTGTCCAGCTTAGACACTAGCATTAGCATTAGACAGCTTAGATAGGTAGTAAGTATTTGCAATTTCCTAAAATTAACACACTATACATACATATATGTCACGCCTTTATCCCTTACGGGGTAGACAGGGCCTAAGGGTACCAAGACATAATGGCCACGTTTATGATTATGGGCGTATAGGGGGAAAGTGGAAACAGGGGCCTTACCATGACGTCTTAATGCGATTCAGTTTAGGTTCGCTCGCTGTCAGATTCATACTAAAAGTGACAGCTAAAACCTGAACTGAGTCGTAATTAGGACGTCATGGTAAGGCCTCAGGATAGTGATGGGTTGCTAGCCGCATCGCCTATAGCATGATTCCTAAGAGCTTTGCCCGTTCCCTCGATGGGCTTTTACCATGCGCGGGAAGAGAAGCAACTGGTACATTCTATGTTTTTACTTTACTCCCAGCATGGAAGAAACATATCAGTATTTGGAAAATGTAAAAAAGTGACTTATCAAGTTTGCTGCGGCTTAGTTAGTGGCTCGAATCAGGCGGATAAGGCTCAAGATGCGGCAAATTATGAATTATTCAGTTACGACACAGAATAGATGGAGGAAACGATTGTGCATTGTAGAATAAACTCGGCGAAAATTTCACGAAAGAAACAAAAAATTGTTTAATAACGTCGCAGCAATAAAAAGGTCAAAGGAACTAAATCAATTATATTTATAATAGCTGTTCCCCGCGACTTCGTCCCCGTACCATTTTTTGTGTTTTTTCCTCCATAAAACATTCTGTGTGCGTTAAACAACATTAAGGCTATGATTAAGGCGCTGTCAACAGCAAATGACCTTGAGCAGCGCCACTCTTCACACATACGGTTCGTGTGCCTGTGAGTAAAAGAGAAGAAACTATTCCGGCAGCTTGGCGCTCGTCTAAAAACTTGCAAATAAGACACAAATAAGAAGAAATAAAAAAAAGTATTGATTATTTGTGAAATATGACTCGTTAGCCGTGTAGGTATGAATATGTTGACTTCATGTTTTTAATTGCAGACCCATACCTACGTCGAAAAAATAAAGACATAGAACCGTTTAATGATGATTTTAAGACCAATCTTTGCAATTATTTTCCATCGAGCCGATTTTGTTCAATTATGTATCGAGTCCGTCCAGCGTGTTTGAAATATGATGAAAATTAACATTATATTTTTTTTGTATTTTTTTTGTGTGTAGTTTTTCTTAAAAAAGTGCTTAAATAACATCAATTTCAACAAAATTAGGTGTTGTCAGCCTCTTAAATGAAAAAAGCACTACCCGCCCGCACCGCTCTCGGTCCCCTTTGTCGTCCTACCCCTGTTATCAGCCCTGTTATCCGCGCGGGCGAGGACTCAGTTAAGCGGTCGGTCTACAGCAACAGTAGCAACTCATCACTAATTTGATTCCCCTTTTCACCTATACGTCTCGTTACCTCATAGGACATGCTACCCTAGGCTCTGTCTATACTATAAGAAATAACGTGATTCATGTATGAACCAGCTGTTGCCAGCGACTTCGTCTGCAAAGAATTTGTTTATTGCTATCCCGCGGGAACTACGCAATTTTCCAGGATATAATTGCTTAAAAAAATCAGATACGACTTTTCGTAAATTATATACGGCCGGCTGAAATAGGCAATTTTCCCACAATCCTTTGGAAATTAAAAAAAAAATAGTTGTCATAACTGTTGTGACTGTCATCTCAATGTCAAATATACTGTTTATCTTTGGTTTACCTACAAGCTTATTGTATGTTGCGTTAAATCCTGATCATGGTTATAATGAGTTGAAAATTTATGAATGTGGAAGTATGTGGCATTGTGTTTTGGTACCTACTTACATCGAAATGATCCTCGCAACAATATTTTGTACTGATAAACTTTGAAGTATTCAACATTTACTTCGCGACTCCACTTTTCTCTTAAATCTTCTCGGATCCGTGCGAACTATTGTTTTGGAGCTGTTTTTAGTCATTATTTCAGGTTGGAACGAAGCATTTTCTGTAATTTCCATTATTTCGTTTTAAATCGACCGACAATTTTAAGTTTTCAACAAAACAATATTTACTTTACTGACATTGGGTGACACTGATAACTAGTTGACATATAAATTTAATAGACAAACTAGATATTTGCCGATTTATTTTTTGGAACTACCAACAGCCGCTCGGTAAGGTCGAATAAAGGTAAAATAATTTTTTTGCAAAATATCCGTAATCCTTGAGTATTTTTGAACGCGAGTAAGATAAAACAGTTCGCAAGCCCCATACTTCGAAATGGTTTTCGAATCAGGGTATGTTTTAAAAAAATGAACAATCCCAATTCGTTGGTTGTTCGGTATTCGTATTCACAAAGATAATTCTCATTACGATGTAACGATGCATCGGGTTCTAATTAATCCAAATCCACGCCTTCAAAACTAACTAGGTCCATCCAATCCATCCATCCATCCATACTTTCGCATTTATAATATTATAGTTAGATAGTTAGATTAGTTAGATTAGATGAGTGCAAAAATAAGAAACATTCGGCGTTTTCCTGTGAAGTGGTCACGCTGTGGCAGTGCGCTGGAGTGGGCCGGCCGAGGTTTCGACCCACGATATTACCGAAAGCCCAGGAGATGTATTTACGTAATTTGTTTCTCTGATGTTTGGACAAGGGCCTAAAGCTGCGGCCACACACGTAGCGATTTATTAGCATAACCTTACTTCAATTGAAACAAGTGTAAGGGTAGGAAAAAAAGGAAAAACGAAACCCTCATAGATTAGGTACTCAATTGTGTCTGTCTGTCTGTTTGTCACAGCTGATTTGAATTTCTATACAACATTGAAAATTAGATCGCAGAAAAATCCGAAAAGTAAAACTATGGCTGAGAATCGAAACCGGTCCTCATCATATGATATTCCGTGATGCGTGCTATACCGCTACACCTCCCATAGCAAGTAGGTTTGCTTTGAAACTACGGGACCGATTGAATTTACACCAGAGTTGTAAACCTTAAAAAGAACGTGTAACATAAATAAATTAATTTTAAACAAGTTGGCTAATTTTAGGGGATTAAAATAAAAATAAAATAAAGGCTTTGCGCACTATAACTATAACATACATACACACATACCGTCACACCTCTTTCTCACAGGGGTAGGCAAAGACTACTTTGTTCCACTTGCTACGATCCCGACATACCTCTTTCGCATTTCTCTTTTCATAACTATAACGTTTGTAAAATATCAAATTAAAAGGCTTATACATAGTAAGAATTTCAAACGTATTCTAATCTATAAATAAACGGGTCTAGTTATGATTGTCAGTAGAGCATAACGGGAATACTATAACCGCTGACAATGTTCCTTTATCTAGCCTTACCCGCGGCAGGTTTGGCCACAGCCCGCCCCGTGGCTAGAATGACGAGAAGGTAATGACTCTATTATTCAAGTGTCATGCTCATTGTTTGCCGTAGATTCGATCGCTGCCGCAATGCAGCAGCACCCCTTTTTTTCTGGGGTGGGAATTGGAGCATTAAAATTTAATGCTGGTCCTGCAATTTCTATTGACTTAGTTGGTATCTTCTTTAACGAATTCAGGTATCAATAAGTGAATCATTAGATAAAGTAAGATTCTAGGTTCCTTATAGTGCTCCCACACTGGCGTTATGATGTATTGTACAACGTTACACGATATCATTCACTAACACTTCATAAAAAACCTATTACAGTGTAAAGGATTTTCTCTCGCAGGACTTTGCATGCTGGTATAATACAAATAGCAGAATTAGCTTCAAAATGTCATCTTAAGTTCCTACCATTTAACGACTTCATTACAACAAAACGGATAACTCACGTATAAAAAACCGGAAGAATGCTCCGACAATTGTTTCGTAGTCCTTCATCAGAGAGCGGTCGCCCGCGGCAGCGAAACGAACACTGCACGCCAACGATCTGCGCGCGCGGCTACTCGGCGCAGCTGACATCGGCGCACAACTACCCTCATTTTTATCATCATTTTTATTATAGTCCAAAGTAGGGCAGCACACAACACTGATCACGTCACTTTGTAAAGGTTCGCTCACACTCACCGTTTGGTCAATATTTAAAACAGTTTTCCAACTGGGGGGTTTATACGTGAGTTATCCGTTTGTTGTAATGATGTTTGAGTCTCGCGGTAGTTTCATGTTAAAAATTTAACGACTTGTTGTAGGTCTACTTAACTTACTATATCTGACTAATATTATAAATGCGAAAGTTTGGATGGATAGACGGATGGATGTTTGTTTGTTACTCAATCCCGCCAGAGCGGCCCAACGAATCTGGATGAAATCGACAGAAAGATAGAGAAAAGTCTGGAATACATAGGCTACTTTTTATCCCGGAAAATTCCCGCGGTATAGCGATAAACGAATTCAATGCAGACGAAGTCGCGGGCAACAGCTAGTAACGTATAATGCTCATGTACGAACGGGGCCAAGTAAGGCTGTCTTAAGGGCGCGCGATTAATTTATCGGATATTACCCGCGGCAGGTTTGGCCACAGCCCGCCCCGTGGCTAGAATGACGAGAAGGTAATGACTCTATTATTCAAGTGTCATGCTCATTGTTTGCCGTAGATTCGATCGCTGCCGCAATGCAGCAGCACCCCTTTTTTTCTGGGGTGGGAATTGGAGCATTAAAATTTAATGCTGGTCCTGCAATTTCTATTGACTTAGTTGGTATCTTCTTTAACGAATTCAGGTATCAATAAGTGAATCATTAGATAAAGTAAGATTCTAGGTTCCTTATAGTGCTCCCACACTGGCGTTATGATGTATTGTACAACGTTACACGATATCATTCACTAACACTTCATAAAAAACCTATTACAGTGTAAAGGATTTTCTCTCGCAGGACTTTGCATGCTGGTATAATACAAATAGCAGAATTAGCTTCAAAATGTCATCTTAAGTTCCTACCATTTAACGACTTCATTACAACAAAACGGATAACTCACGTATAAAAAACCGGAAGAATGCTCCGACAATTGTTTCGTAGTCCTTCATCAGAGAGCGGTCGCCCGCGGCAGCGAAACGAACACTGCACGCCAACGATCTGCGCGCGCGGCTACTCGGCGCAGCTGACATCGGCGCACAACTACCCTCATTTTTATCATCATTTTTATTATAGTCCAAAGTAGGGCAGCACACAACACTGATCACGTCACTTTGTAAAGGTTCGCTCACACTCACCGTTTGGTCAATATTTAAAACAGTTTTCCAACTGGGGGGTTTATACGTGAGTTATCCGTTTGTTGTAATGATGTTTGAGTCTCGCGGTAGTTTCATGTTAAAAATTTAACGACTTGTTGTAGGTCTACTTAACTTACTATATCTGACTAATATTATAAATGCGAAAGTTTGGATGGATAGACGGATGGATGTTTGTTTGTTACTCAATCCCGCCAGAGCGGCCCAACGAATCTGGATGAAATCGACAGAAAGATAGAGAAAAGTCTGGAATACATAGGCTACTTTTTATCCCGGAAAATTCCCGCGGTATAGCGATAAACGAATTCAATGCAGACGAAGTCGCGGGCAACAGCTAGTAACGTATAATGCTCATGTACGAACGGGGCCAAGTAAGGCTGTCTTAAGGGCGCGCGATTAATTTATCGGATATTACCCGCGGCAGGTTTGGCCACAGCCCGCCCCGTGGCTAGAATGACGAGAAGGTAATGACTCTATTATTCAAGTGTCATGCTCATTGTTTGCCGTAGATTCGATCGCTGCCGCAATGCAGCAGCACCCCTTTTTTTCTGGGGTGGGAATTGGAGCATTAAAATTTAATGCTGGTCCTGCAATTTCTATTGACTTAGTTGGTATCTTCTTTAACGAATTCAGGTATCAATAAGTGAATCATTAGATAAAGTAAGATTCTAGGTTCCTTATAGTGCTCCCACACTGGCGTTATGATGTATTGTACAACGTTACACGATATCATTCACTAACACTTCATAAAAAACCTATTACAGTGTAAAGGATTTTCTCTCGCAGGACTTTGCATGCTGGTATAATACAAATAGCAGAATTAGCTTCAAAATGTCATCTTAAGTTCCTACCATTTAACGACTTCATTACAACAAAACGGATAACTCACGTATAAAAAACCGGAAGAATGCTCCGACAATTGTTTCGTAGTCCTTCATCAGAGAGCGGTCGCCCGCGGCAGCGAAACGAACACTGCACGCCAACGATCTGCGCGCGCGGCTACTCGGCGCAGCTGACATCGGCGCACAACTACCCTCATTTTTATCATCATTTTTATTATAGTCCAAAGTAGGGCAGCACACAACACTGATCACGTCACTTTGTAAAGGTTCGCTCACACTCACCGTTTGGTCAATATTTAAAACAGTTTTCCAACTGGGGGGTTTATACGTGAGTTATCCGTTTGTTGTAATGATGTTTGAGTCTCGCGGTAGTTTCATGTTAAAAATTTAACGACTTGTTGTAGGTCTACTTAACTTACTATATCTGACTAATATTATAAATGCGAAAGTTTGGATGGATAGACGGATGGATGTTTGTTTGTTACTCAATCCCGCCAGAGCGGCCCAACGAATCTGGATGAAATCGACAGAAAGATAGAGAAAAGTCTGGAATACATAGGCTACTTTTTATCCCGGAAAATTCCCGCGGTATAGCGATAAACGAATTCAATGCAGACGAAGTCGCGGGCAACAGCTAGTAACGTATAATGCTCATGTACGAACGGGGCCAAGTAAGGCTGTCTTAAGGGCGCGCGATTAATTTATCGGATATTACCCGCGGCAGGTTTGGCCACAGCCCGCCCCGTGGCTAGAATGACGAGAAGGTAATGACTCTATTATTCAAGTGCCATGCTCATTGTTTACCGTACATTCGATCGCTGCCGCAAAGCAGCACCCCTGCTTGTTATGGTGAGAGAATTGGTGCAAATAAAATGATAACATAAATCATACGTCATTGTCATCGCGGAAAGAACTCCTCAAAGGTTACACTTAGCAAAGACTACACTTAAAGTTAAGTCTAGCAAAAAGGCTTCTAACATAAATTATTATAAGTGCGAAAGTTTGTGACGATGTGACGATGTGAGTGAGGGAGTGTGTATGTTTGTTCCTTCTTCACGCTAAAACGACTGGGCGGATTTGGATAAAATTTGGAACGAAGATAGCTGGTACCCTAGGTTAAAACATAGCCTACTTTTTATCCCGAAAAATAGCATAGTTCCCGGGGGATAGCCATAAACATGTCAATTGCTAATTCTACGCAGACGAAGTCGCGGGCAGAAGCTAGTAAGACAATAACGTAGTCCTACACTCATACGTCCCACTGCTGGGCACAGGCCTCCTCTCAGAATAAGAGGGCTATAGCTCCCACGCGAGCCTAGCGCGGATAGGGAAAGTCGCACACACCATTGAATTTCTTCGCAGGTGTATGCATATGTAACCCTGTATTAAAAATAGACATATGTAGGTATTTTAAATTACTCTGTTCTGTACCCAATAGGCACGCACCTAAGGACCCTAAGTCACTGTTAATTACTTAACTTACAAATCCAAAACCCCTAAAAAAGGTAACTTCACATCCCAAAGCTTTAAGCAGACAAGGGTACGGATCAAGGACACTTGAATGACGTAAGAACCCAACCAGTACTATCACCATATCAAACAGATATACGAAAACTTGCAACCAGCCGTCCAGACCCCTCTCAGAACAAGGACATAAATGTTTCCACTCCATCCTACATACAAAGCTGAGGACCCACAGCTCAAGCTTAGTGGTCTTACGATTCCATCGAACTTGGAACCAATGGAACTTGATCTATTTAAAGTAACGTGCCGTCCCCGCGGCGCCCTGTGATATGGGAGTTAGAGGGGAGTAATAGGCCAGTTTATAATGGAAGCTATAGTTTGCCGTATACGTTTTGACAACTCAGTGGACCGAAATGGAAGGCAGCAGAGTGTATGAACCTGTATAGGTATGCTTATGTTTATTCTAATGCTATATCGAATGCGTAGCGGAGTGTGAAAATGAATGCGACGTCGGATGGAATTGGGGTTGTGGATGAGTTTATTGAAAATATAATGTACGTGTATATTTTTTAAGTATTACAGTTAAATAAATATCGATAAGATGAAGACATACTGGGGTTCTAGTGAAAAGGGGGTTTCTTAAGTATGTATTTAATGACAACCTATTTTATTTTCTAGTGTAAAAGAAGTTAGGTAAGTCTAAGATCGCCTCGTTGCTAAGACTACTGAGGGGCAGTGAAAATGGTATACTGGGGATGTGACTGGACGTATGGACTGCCCTATACTGCACTGGGTTGGTATTGACGGGAGGAACAATAATAATGCACAGTTTTGTTCTGCTCGTTGCGCTACCGACAGACAACAGCTGGTGCTTGCTTTCTCTCCACCATCTTTGTTCAATTTGTGCCTTGAAATAAATATTTCTAACATCTAGTCTTTAGGTTTTTTCTTTTTTACTAACACTATATAGATTCTTTGAGTCTGAAATAAATGATTTTATTTTTATTTTTTACTAGCTTTTGCCCGCAACTTCGTCCGCGTAGACTTCATTTATTGACAAAAGTCACATATTGCTATGCATATTTGAACAGGCACCTAATACTTTAAATTTTAAATGACGATAACTTTCTTTGCTGACCTTAGATTTCAATAAAATGAAGCCTATAAGTTGCCCTGATATAAGTGTTAACTATTTGTGAAAACCGCAATAAAATCCGTTGCGTAGTTTTGGAGATTAGCGAACACATACATAAATATACACATACCCACATACATACATAGGTACAGTACAGCAGACAGACAAAAATTATAAAATCTACTTTTTTGCGTTTTATTTTTCTCCCATAATCGTCTAGCACTCTATTTTTGATGAATTTATTAAATGTACAATATGTACATACACGAACTTTGTACTGATTTATTAAATGTAAGTATATATGAATAGACTGAATAGATTATAATAAAATAGCTATGAATAAAATTCGGAATTAATCCCCTTTTCAATAGGACCACACAGTTAATTTTGACGGCTGGATATCTAAGTCTGTATTTATTTCATTCTGCTATTACCTACAGTGTGTGAAGTAAATAACATACACACATGAATCACGTCATTATTCCTTTACGGAGTGAAACCCTAAGGTAACAAGACCTAAAGGCCACGTTTAGCATGATTGTGGGCCTGTGGAAAGGGGAATCAAAATAGAGATTTATTTATTTATTTATTTTATTTATTTATTTATTTATAAACACACTAAACACTACCATTACAGAATTTTGATTCTATTGCGATAGCGCAGACACATTTAAACAAGTAAGTACATATAAAAAAGCAAAAGAAAAAACATACAAACGTTTTATGGTTGATAGCATATCACATGCAAGGCAGCCTTTGTGAATTTGTTCAGTGTACAATGGAATAGGTCTATTTGCATCGCTATCCGGTTGAGGTTCGAGAGGGTACGCGTGAACGGCGCCTTGGCCAGCAGCCGCGTGCGCGCGCGCGGCAGCGCCAGCAGGAGCGGCCGCCGCCTCCTACCCGCATAGTTGTCGGGAACGCTAAAATGTACATGCCTCAATACACCTGGATTTTCCTGCTTGCCCCGTATCAATCCAAACACATACCTAACTAGTGCAAGGTCCCTTCTCGTTTCCAATTTATTGTACCCAACCATGCCCAAAACGAATAATGTTGGGTACATTAAGGGGAAATAAGGGTAAACTGCATACTGTTTCATATATAAAGATGGGTTGCTAGTATCGCCTATAACATGATTTTCGCCGGTTCCCTTGATGGGCTTTTACCATCGGCGCGGTTAAGCAACTGGTATATTCAATGTTTTTTCTTTTTATGCTCCCAGACCAACGTTGGAAGCTCACGTGAAAATATAACCTTTTAGAAATATTTAATTTTTATTTTCTTCCAGGTACGTTCATGCAGACAAGCATAATGCAGAACCTGCATCTTTAGGTAAGCTTTAATAATAATAACTACAACTTGGAAAGGTTAAAGTCCCCGACAATTTCATATTCAAACTTTAATTTTTCAAAAACATCGGGATCGATTTTGATGAAACTTAGCTGAAAGCTATCGCGATTAGTAATTATTTAGATTTTTCAGATTTTCCGAAGAAAAAAGTTTACGTATAGCGATATTCAAAATTGTTAATTTTTTACAATTGTTTTTATTTCGAACACTTGAATAGTTGCGTTATCAGATGCAAAAAAATGCGGCCTTCGCACTATAACTGTGTCTAAATCTAAAGACAACCTATCTCACTATGTCCCCCTTAAGTTTGTGCTACTTAGACACCCGACCAAGCTAGCACGAAAGCACGCGAGATCTGTGTCGCGTGCGAGATAGACAACCCGTCTCTTTCTTTAGAAACAGTAAAAAAAGAAAGTAAACTATCTCACGCGCAATTGTGCTAAACGTAAGTAAACGCTTACAAGAATTTCACGTTGAATACTAGGTAAGTGTATGTACTAGAATAAACGCCGCGTTTTAAACGCCAAGAAAATTCTCAGCCCTACCTCAGCCCTGAACCTGAAAGTTTGAATGTAACCGCCACAATTGTAAAGTTGGTACTTATCATCGGGCGAACAAAGGCCCGAACAACAAACAAAGGGCATTTCAATAAATACGCGCTACTTCAGCACACACCGTATCGTAACGTAACGACATCTGTTGCTTGTTGTCGTAACCACTTTGCGTACCTCACTTTGAGGGTGATAGATTGATTTGATAAATACTAAGCGATTTAACCAAGTGTCGATAGATGGCGTAACTTAGCCTACCCCCTAAAGCGACCATTTTATCGTTATCACGTAAAACTATCGTCCGTAAACCGACTTTATAGACAACCGGTTATTGTGTAAAGTATCACAAAGCTCCCGATAGATGTCACTATGCCACCAGACATTAAGGTAACGCTGTGCCTGTTCGTGTATATATAAGGCAATTAGTTCCGAATACTGTCAACAGATGGCGCTTATACAACGACGCAACATACTAACGATGAGTTTCCTGAGGAATTAAAACTTCCCAACGTAATCTTCAACGTTGTGGTAATAGATTATCAGAGACAGGGCTACTACCAGCACGCTTAGTGCCGGTAGCCTTTTCCCTGGTAATCTGCTCTCACAATAAAAACCATGCCCGTTCATAATGAAACTTGGCATAGGCAATAATATAGTTTGGTCAAACATGTTATATGCTCGGAAATACATGTACGCGTTAATGTCACGAAATGAAGCCAAGAAGTAATGCGGCGCGGTCGGTGCGGTGCGGCGGCGCGGCGGCGGGTGCGCGGGGAACATGGCGCGAGCAATAGTTTGTTCAAATGGCAGGTTTAAAAATTAAAAAGCGGCTAATTAAACAATTTTTACTTGATTTCCTCGCATTGCTTGAGAAAAGCACTATACAATCCTCGGCCGGAAACAGGGATTGCAGGACTCGTTTTATCCGGCCTCGTCTAATCTCGTCCAGCAATCCCTTACTTCACGGCCTCTGCAGTAATGACACACGGCAAAATAATTCGGTAAGCATAGCCACGCAAAAAAGCCGTGGTAGCCTAGTGGTTTGACCTGTGGCCTCTCAAGCAGAGGGTCGCGGGTTCGAATCCCGGGCTTCGCACCTCTGAGTTTTTCGGAATTTATGTGCGATATCTCATTTGAAATTTACCATGAGCTTTTCGGTGAAGGAAAACATCGTGAGGAAACCTGCACACAACTGCGAAGAAATTCAATGGTGTGTGTGAAGTTCCCAATCCGCACTGGGCCCGCGTGGGAACTATAGCCCAAGCCCTCTCATTCTGAGAGGAGACCTGTGCCCAACAGTGGGACGTATATAGGCTGGAGAGAAGAAGAAGAAGCCACGCACACAAACTTCTTCTATGTGTCTATGCGTGTTGACTACCGACATGAACATTACGTAGAACCCACATGTGAATGTGTGAGTTAGTTTGATCTACCCACTAAATACAGTTTTTTTTTTGATAATAATAGTAGTACCTAATGTCGCTGTAAATTATTTATTGAATATACAGCAACAATAATACTAACAATGATTCTCAACTGAGATCCATCCGATGTAGTATCCAAAGCAAATTTAGATAATGTAAGTAGCTTAATATAGGTAGTCATTTCAAAGTGGAGATTAAATCCAGTGTGAAATGATATTATTGTTAATGGCTGTCATTTAACATGTCGATTCATTTCACCGCTGACTTAATTCTCAAGAAATAAAAAGTTTAGTTCATCTTAATCAGACTTAAAATTAATAAATCAGAATTTAAGATATAAATTGTGTGGTTCTTAAGGCGATTCTTCTTAGCAATGATGCTCTTTTCAAAACCCTTGTTAATTAAAATAAATTACATCTTGAAAATAGCCATGTTGTGTTGTGTATTCAATTTGCCATTCTGTATTCTGATTTTAAATTTATTTTTATGATATAAAACTTTTTTGTTAACCTAAAAATATACTGGCCACTATAGTGTGTGTTCTTCTGTTATAAAGAAAATCATGCAGTTTTATTTTGCAAATGGTAGGTAATAATAATAAATAATAGGTAATTAGATGTTGTAATAAACAATTTGAAACAATACTTAATTGTATTTTATTATTTTGTTCTTTGTTTCGAGATTTTTTAAAGTTATAAAAAGAAAAAAGATTATACTTGTGCAAGATTCGAACCGCGATCATTTAGCTTCATAGCCCTACGTCAGTACCACTGAGCAACCACGCTTATATCGTTAAGTGACGAAATTATTCTTCCATTTCCTTGTTAGGTAAACAAAATACCCGCATATTGAAGGTAGTCAGAAATATTAGTGTGAATACTCGTGTGAATACAGAACTATTTTGTTGTGTGTTTAATTAAGGCAGCGGGTAAGTGCGGATGTGTGTATAGAATGACACACATGGACAACTAGGGTGCATACCGAATAGTTTTGCTGTGCGTACTAATAAACGCCGCGTTATAAACGCCAAGAAAATTCTCAAACCTACCCCTCAGCCCTGAACCTGAAAGTTTGAATGTAACCGCCACAATTGTAAAGTTGGTACTTATCATCGGGCGAACAAAGGCCCGAACAAACAAGGGGCATTTCAATAAATACGCGTTACTTCAACACACAAACACCGTGTCGTAACGTAACGACATCTGTTGCTTGTTGTCGTAACCACTTTGCGTACATCACTTTGAGGGTGATAGATTGATTTGATAAATACTAAGCGATTTAACCAAGTGCCGATAGATGGCGTAACTTAGCCTACCCCCAAAAGCGACCATTTATCGTTATCACGTACAACTGTCGTCCGTAAACCGACTTTATAGACAACCGGTTATTGTGTAAAGTATCACAAAGCTCCCGATAGATGTCACTATGCCACCAGACATTAAGGTAACGCTGTGCCTGTTTGTGTATATATAAAGCAATTAGTTCCGAATACTGTCAACAGATGGCGCTTATACAACGACGCAACATACTAACGATGAGTTTCCTGAAGAATTAAAACTTCCCAACGTGATCTTCAACGTTGTGGTAACAGATTATCAGAGACAGGGCTACTACCAACACGCCTAGTGACGGTAGCCCTTTCCCTGGTAATCTGCTCTCACATCTGCCATGCCCGTTCATAATGAGACTTGGCATTGGCAATAATATAGTTTTCTCAAACATGCTCGGAAATACATGAACGCGTTGCGTTAATGTCACGAAATGAAGCCAAGAAGTAGTCAGTGCAGTGCGGTGACGCGGCGGCGGGTGCGCGGGGAACATGGCGCGAGCAATAGTTTGTTCAAATGGCAGGTTTAAAAATTAAAAAGCGGCTAATTAAACAATTTTTACTTGATTTCCTCGCATTGCTTGAGAAAAGCACTATACAATCCTCGGCCGGAAACAGGGATTGCAGGACTCGTTTTATCCGGCCTCGTCTAATCTCGTCCAGCAATCCCTTACTTCACGGCCTCTGCAGTAATGTACACACGGCAAAATAATTCGGTAAGCATAGCCACGCACACAAACGTCTTCTATGTGTCTATGCGTGTTGACTACCGACATGAACATTACGTAGAACCCACATGTGAATGTGTGAGTTAGTTTGATCTACCCACTAAATACAGTTTTTTTTTGATAATAATAGTAGTACCTAATGTCGCTGTAAATTATTTATTGAATATACAACAACAATAATACTAACAATGATTCTCAACTGAGATCCATCTGATGTAGTATCCAAAGCAAATTTAGATATGTAAGTAGCTTAATATAGTCATTTCAAAGTGGAGATTAAATCCAGTGTGCAATGATATTATTGTTAATGGCTGTCATTTAACATGTCGATTCATTTCACCACTGACTTAATTCTCAAGAAATAAAAAGTTTAGTTCATCTTAATCAGACTTAAACTTAATAAATCAGAATTTAAGATATAAATTGTGTGGTTCTTAAGGCGATTCTTCTTAGCAATGATGCTCTTTTCAAAACCCTTGTTAATTAAAATAAAATACATCTTGAAAATAGCCATGTTGTGTTGTGTATTCAATTTGCCATTCTGTATTCTGATTGTAAATTTATTTTTATGATATAAAACTTTTTTGTTAACCTAAAATTATACTGGCCACTACAGTGTGTGTTTTTTTACGAATAAATGTTGTTCTTCTTCTGTTATAATGGAAATCATGCAGTTTTATTTTGCAAATTTAATTAATAATGGTAATAATAATAAATAATAGGTAATTAGATGTTGTAATAAACAATTTGAAACAATACTTAATGGTATTTTATTATTTTGTTCTTAGTTTTGAGATTTTTTAAAGTTATAAAAAGAAAAAAGATTATACTTGTGCAAGATTCGAACCGCGATCATTTAGCTTCATAGCCCTACGTCAATACCACTGAGCCACCACGCTCATGTCGTTAAGTGACGAAATTATTCTTCCATTTCCTTGTTAGGTAAACAAAATACCCGCATATTGAAGGTAGTCAGAAATATTAGTGTGAATACTCGTGTGAATACAGAACCATTTTGTTGTGTGTTTAATTTAATTAAGGCAGCGGGTAAGTGCGGATGTGTGTATAGAATGACACACACGGACAACTAGGGTGCATACCGAATAGTTTTGCTGTGTGTACTAATAAATGCCGCGTTATAAACGCCAAGAAAATTCTCAAACCTACCCCTCAGCCCTGAACCTGAAAGTTTGAATGTAACCGCCACAATTGTAAAGTTGGTACTTATCATCGGGCGAACAAAGACCCGAACAACAAACAAAGGGCATTTCAATAAATACTCGCTACTTCAGCACACACACACCGTGTCGTAACGTAACGACATCTGTTGCTTATTGTCGTAACCACTTTGCGTACCTCACTTTGAGGGTGATAGATTGATTTGATAAATACTAAGCGATTTAACAAAGTGCCGATAGATGGCGTATCTTAGCCTACCCCCAAAAGCGACCATTTATCGTTATCACGTACAACTGTCATCCGTAAACAGACTTCTTTAAAGTATCACAAAGCTCCCAATAGATGTCACTATGCCACCAGACATTAAGGTAACGCTGTGCCTCCTTGTGTAGATATAATATAAGCCAATTAGTTCCGAATGCTGTCAATAGATGGCGCTTATACAACGACGCAACATACTAACGATGAGTTGCCTGAAGAATTAAAACTTCCCAACGTGATCTTCAACGTTGTGGTGATAGATTGTCAGAGATAGGGCTACTACCAGCACGCCTAGTGCCGGTAGCCCTTTCCCTGGTAACCTACTATCACATTAAAACCCACAGACTTGCAAAACCATGCCCGTTCATAATGAAACTTGGCATTGGCAATAACATAGTTTTCTCAAACATGCTCGGAAATACATGTACGCGTTAATGTCACGAAATGAAGCCAAGAAGTAATGCGGCGCGGTCGGTGCGGTGCGGCGACGCGGCGGCGGGTGCGCGGGGAACATGGCGCGAGCAATAGTTTGTTCAAATGGCAGGTTTAAAAATTAAAAAGTGGCCAATTAAACAATTTTTACTTGATTTCCTCGCATTGCTTGAGAAAAGCACTATACAATCCTCGGCCGGAAACAGGGATTGCAGGACTCGTTTTATCCGGCCTCGTCTAATCTCGTCCAGCAATCCCTTACTTCACGGCCTCTGCAGTAATGTACACACGGCAAAATAATTCGGTAAGCATAGCCACGCACAGAAACGTCTTCTATGTGTCTATGCGTGTTGACTACCGACATGAACATTACGTAGAACCCACATGTGAATGTGTGAGTTAGTTTGATCTACCCACTAAATACAGTTTTTTTTTTGATAATAATAGTAGTACCTAATGTCGCTTTAAATTATTTATTGAATATACAACAACAATAATACTAACAATGATTCTCAACTGAGATCCATCCGATGTAGTATCCAAAGCAAATTTAGATATGTAAGTAGCTTAATATAGTCATTTCAAAGTGGAGATTAAATCCAGTGTGCAATGATATTATTGTTAATGGCTGTCATTTAACATGTCGATTCATTTCACCACTGACTTAATTCTCAAGAAATAAAAAGTTTAGTTCATCTTAATCAGACTTAAACTTAATAAATCAGAATTTAAGATATAAATTGTGTGGTTCTTAAGGCGATTCTTCTTAGCAATGATGCTCTTTTCAAAACCCTTGTTAATTAAAATAAATTACATCTTGAAAATAGCCATGTTGTGTTGTGTATTCAATTTGCCATTCTGTGTTCTGATTTTAAATTTATTTTTATGATATAAAACTTTTTTGTTAACCTAAAATTATACTGGCCACTACAGTGTGTGTTTTTTTACGAATAAATGTTGTTCTTCTTCTGTTATAATGGAAATCATGCAGTTTTATTTTGCAAATTTAATTAATAATGGTAATAATAATAAATAATAGGTAATTAGATGTTGTAATAAACAATTTGAAACAATACTTAATTGTATTTTATTATTTTGTTCTTTGTTTTGAGATTTTTTAAAGTTATAAAAAGAAAAAAGATTATACTTGTCCAAGATTCGAACCGCGATCATTTAGCTTCATAGCCCTACGTCAGTACCACTGAGCCACCACGCTCATGTCGTTAAGTGACGAAATTATTCTTCCATTTCCTTGTTAGGTAAACAAAATACCCGCATATTGAAGGTAGTCAGAAATATTAGTGTGAATACTCGTGTGAATACAGAACCATTTTGTTGTGTGTTTAATTTAATTAAGGCAGCGGGTAAGTGCGGATGTGTGTATAGAATGACACACACGGACAACTAGGGTGCATACCGAATAGTTTTGCTGTGTGTACTAATAAATGCCGCGTTATAAACGCCAAGAAAATTCTCAAACCTACCCCTCAGCCCTGAACCTGAAAGTTTGAATGTAACCGCCACAATTATAAAGTTGGTACTTATCATCGGGCGAACAAAGACCCGAACAACAAACAAAGGGCATTTCAATAAATACTCGCTACTTCAGCACACACACACCGTGTCGTAACGTAACGACATCTGTTGCTTATTGTCGTAACCACTTTGCGTACCTCACTTTGAGGGTGATAGATTGATTTGATAAATACTAAGCGATTTAACAAAGTGCCGATAGATGGCGTATCTTAGCCTACCCCCAAAAGCGACCATTTATCGTTATCACGTACAACTGTCATCCGTAAACAGACTTCTTTAAAGTATCACAAAGCTCCCAATAGATGTCACTATGCCACCAGACATTAAGGTAACGCTGTGCCTCCTTGTGTAGATATAATATAAGCCAATTAGTTCCGAATGCTGTCAATAGATGGCGCTTATACAACGACGCAACATACTAACGATGAGTTGCCTGAAGAATTAAAACTTCCCAACGTGATCTTCAACGTTGTGGTGATAGATTGTCAGAGATAGGGCTACTACCAGCACGCCTAGTGCCGGTAGCCCTTTCCCTGGTAACCTACTATCACATTAAAACCCACAGACTTGCAAAACCATGCCCGTTCATAATGAAACTTGGCATTGGCAATAACATAGTTTTCTCAAACATGCTCGGAAATACATGTACGCGTTAATGTCACGAAATGAAGCCAAGAAGTAATGCGGCGCGGTCGGTGCGGTGCGGCGACGCGGCGGCGGGTGCGCGGGGAACATGGCGCGAGCAATAGTTTGTTCAAATGGCAGGTTTAAAAATTAAAAAGTGGCCAATTAAACAATTTTTACTTGATTTCCTCGCATTGCTTGAGAAAAGCACTATACAATCCTCGGCCGGAAACAGGGATTGCAGGACTCGTTTTATCCGGCCTCGTCTAATCTCGTCCAGCAATCCCTTACTTCACGGCCTCTGCAGTAATGTACACACGGCAAAATAATTCGGTAAGCATAGCCACGCACAGAAACGTCTTCTATGTGTCTATGCGTGTTGACTACCGACATGAACATTACGTAGAACCCACATGTGAATGTGTGAGTTAGTTTGATCTACCCACTAAATACAGTTTTTTTTTTGATAATAATAGTAGTACCTAATGTCGCTTTAAATTATTTATTGAATATACAACAACAATAATACTAACAATGATTCTCAACTGAGATCCATCCGATGTAGTATCCAAAGCAAATTTAGATATGTAAGTAGCTTAATATAGTCATTTCAAAGTGGAGATTAAATCCAGTGTGCAATGATATTATTGTTAATGGCTGTCATTTAACATGTCGATTCATTTCACCACTGACTTAATTCTCAAGAAATAAAAAGTTTAGTTCATCTTAATCAGACTTAAACTTAATAAATCAGAATTTAAGATATAAATTGTGTGGTTCTTAAGGCGATTCTTCTTAGCAATGATGCTCTTTTCAAAACCCTTGTTAATTAAAATAAATTACATCTTGAAAATAGCCATGTTGTGTTGTGTATTCAATTTGCCATTCTGTGTTCTGATTTTAAATTTATTTTTATGATATAAAACTTTTTTGTTAACCTAAAATTATACTGGCCACTACAGTGTGTGTTTTTTTACGAATAAATGTTGTTCTTCTTCTGTTATAATGGAAATCATGCAGTTTTATTTTGCAAATTTAATTAATAATGGTAATAATAATAAATAATAGGTAATTAGATGTTGTAATAAACAATTTGAAACAATACTTAATTGTATTTTATTATTTTGTTCTTTGTTTTGAGATTTTTTAAAGTTATAAAAAGAAAAAAGATTATACTTGTCCAAGATTCGAACCGCGATCATTTAGCTTCATAGCCCTACGTCAGTACCACTGAGCCACCACGCTCATGTCGTTAAGTGACGAAATTATTCTTCCATTTCCTTGTTAGGTAAACAAAATACCCGCATATTGAAGGTAGTCAGAAATATTAGTGTGAATACTCGTGTGAATACAGAACCATTTTGTTGTGTGTTTAATTTAATTAAGGCAGCGGGTAAGTGCGGATGTGTGTATAGAATGACACACACGGACAACTAGGGTGCATACCGAATAGTTTTGCTGTGTGTACTAATAAATGCCGCGTTATAAACGCCAAGAAAATTCTCAAACCTACCCCTCAGCCCTGAACCTGAAAGTTTGAATGTAACCGCCACAATTATAAAGTTGGTACTTATCATCGGGCGAACAAAGACCCGAACAACAAACAAAGGGCATTTCAATAAATACTCGCTACTTCAGCACACACACACCGTGTCGTAACGTAACGACATCTGTTGCTTATTGTCGTAACCACTTTGCGTACCTCACTTTGAGGGTGATAGATTGATTTGATAAATACTAAGCGATTTAACAAAGTGCCGATAGATGGCGTATCTTAGCCTACCCCCAAAAGCGACCATTTATCGTTATCACGTACAACTGTCATCCGTAAACAGACTTCTTTAAAGTATCACAAAGCTCCCAATAGATGTCACTATGCCACCAGACATTAAGGTAACGCTGTGCCTCCTTGTGTAGATATAATATAAGCCAATTAGTTCCGAATGCTGTCAATAGATGGCGCTTATACAACGACGCAACATACTAACGATGAGTTGCCTGAAGAATTAAAACTTCCCAACGTGATCTTCAACGTTGTGGTGATAGATTGTCAGAGATAGGGCTACTACCAGCACGCCTAGTGCCGGTAGCCCTTTCCCTGGTAACCTACTATCACATTAAAACCCACAGACTTGCAAAACCATGCCCGTTCATAATGAAACTTGGCATTGGCAATAACATAGTTTTCTCAAACATGCTCGGAAATACATGTACGCGTTAATGTCACGAAATGAAGCCAAGAAGTAATGCGGCGCGGTCGGTGCGGTGCGGCGACGCGGCGGCGGGTGCGCGGGGAACATGGCGCGAGCAATAGTTTGTTCAAATGGCAGGTTTAAAAATTAAAAAGTGGCTAATTAAACAATTTTTACTTGATTTCCTCGCATTGCTTGAGAAAAGCACTATACAATCCTCGGCCGGAAACAGGGATTGCAGGACTCGTTTTATCCGGCCTCGTCTAATCTCGTCCAGCAATCCCTTACTTCACGGCCTCTGCAGTAATGTACACACGGCAAAATAATTCGGTAAGCATAGCCACGCACAGAAACGTCTTCTATGTGTCTATGCGTGTTGACTACCGACATGAACATTACGTAGAACCCACATGTGAATGTGTGAGTTAGTTTGATCTACCCACTAAATACAATTTTTTTTTGATAATAATAGTAGTACCTAATGTCGCTTTAAATTATTTATTGAATATACAACAACAATAATACTAACAATGATTCTCAACTGAGATCCATCCGATGTAGTATCTAAAGCAAATTTAGATATGTAAGTAGCTTAATATAGTCATTTCAAAGTGGAGATTAAATCCAGTGTGCAATGATATTATTGTTAATGGCTGTCTGTCATTTAACATGTCGATTCATTTCACCACTGACTTAATTCTCAAGAAATAAAAAGTTTAGTTCATCTTAATCAGACTTAAACTTAATAAATCAGAATTTAAGATATAAATTGTGTGGTTCTTAAGGCGATTCTTCTTAGCAATGATGCTCTTTTCAAAACCCTTGTTAATTAAAATAAATTACATCTTGAAAATAGCCATGTTGTGTTGTGTATTCAATTTGCCATTCTGTGTTCTGATTTTAAATTTATTTTTATGATATAAAACTTTTTTGTTAACCTAAAATTATACTGGCCACTACAGTGTGTGTTTTTTTACGAATAAATGTTGTTCTTCTTCTGTTATAATGGAAATCATGCAGTTTTATTTTGCAAATTTAATTAATAATGGTAATAATAATAAATAATAGGTAATTAGATGTTGTAATAAACAACTTGAAACAATACTTAATTGTATTTTATTATTTTGTTCTTTGTTTTGAGATTTTTTAAAGTTATAAAAAGAAAAAAGATTATACTTGTGCAAGATTCGAACCGCGATCATTTAGCTTCATAGCCCTACGTTAGTACCACTGAGCCACCACGCTCATGTCCTTAAGTGACGAAATTATTCTTCCATTTCCTTGTTAGGTAAACAAAATACCTGCATATTGAAGGTAGTCAGAAATGTTAGTGTGAATACTCGTGTGAATACAGAACCATTTTGTTGTGTGTTTAATTAAGGCAGCGGGTAAGTGCGGATGTGTGTATAGAATGACACACATGGACAACTAGGGTGCATACCGAATAGTTTTGCTGTGTGTACTAATAAACTCCGCGTTATAAACGCCAAGAAAATTCTCAAACCTACCCCTCAGCCCTGAACCTGAAAGTTTGAATGTAACCGCCACAATTGTAAAGTTGGTACTTATCATCGGGCGAACAAAGACCCGAACAACAAACAAAGGGCATTTCAATAAATACGCGCTACTTCAGCACACACCGTATCGTAACGTAACGACATCTGTTGCTTGTTGTCGTAACCACTTTGCGTACCTCACTTTGAGGGTGATAGATTGATTTGATAGATACTAAGCGATTTAACCAAGTGCCGATAGATGGCCTACCCCCAAAAGCGACCATTTATCGTTATCACGTACAACTGTCGTCCGTAAACAGACTTTATAGACAACCGGTATTTGTGTAAAGTATCACATAGCTCCCGATAGATGTCACTATGCCACCAGACATTAAGGTAACGCTGTGCCTGTTTGTGTATATATATAAGGCAATTAGTTCCGTATACTGTCAACAGATGGCGCTTATACAACGACTCAACATACTAACGATGAGTTTCCTGAAGAATTAAAATTTCCCAACGTGATCTTCAACGTTGTGGTGATAGATTGTCAGAGATAGGGCTACTACCAGCACGCCTAGTGCCGGTAGCCCTTTCCCTGGTAACCTACTATCACATTAAAACCCACAGACTTGCAAAACCATGCCCGTTCATAATGAAACTTGGCATTGGCAATAACATAGTTTTCACAAACGTGCTCGGAAATACATGTACGCGTTAATGTCACGAAATGAAGCCAAGAAGTAATGCGGCGCGGTCGGTGCGGTGCGGCGACGCGGCGGCGGGTGCGCGGGGAACATGGCGCGAGCAATAGTTTGTACAAATGGCAGGTTTAAAAATTAAAAAGCGGCAAATTTAATAGTTATTTGTTATACAAGGGGGGAAAGTTGTATTTTACCTGCGAGTGTTCATTTGAAACACGAGGTAGCGAAAGGACTCTATGATTGACCACGAGCGAAGCGAGTGGTTCAAAAATTGAATCCTGAGCGTAGCGAGTGTTTCAAAACACGAGGCGTAAAATAACTTTTCATCCGTGTATAACACAAAACTTTTCACCTCACTACAGCGAGGAAAATAACAAAAAGGGTTTGTACTATCACTCATTTTTAATAACAAAATAACTAGAAAAACATGCGAATATTTAACGGTGACGGCTTAATTGAATAGTCTTGACTTAATTTTTTTTAATTATTTGAAAGAAAGAAAATATTTATTCGTGATATAAATTACAGAAAAAAAAGAAGTAACAGCATATACAATCACGAAATGGTTCCATCTCAGCATAATGCTGTTCTTGCCAGTCGTCGACTTGAAGGCGTCGCAAATCCGCCTGGACACTGTCCCCCCAGCGATACCTGGGTCGTCCAACCGGGCGGCGACCAGTCGGTCGTCCCACGTACGCCCTCTTGGCAGCACGATCCCCTCCCATTCGGAGTAGGTGGCCGAACCAGCGAAGTCTGTGTGATTTTGTTACGCCGATGATGTTGGGTTCAGCCACCAGCTCCTGGATCTCTATGTTTTTTACGGATCCTCCACGTGCCGTCGTCTCGAACCTCGATGAGTACCTATCGAACAAGTTCTTTTTTTTTAAATGTGAATAGGAAGGCAAACGAGCAAGTGGGTCACCTGATGGTAAGCGATCACCACTGCCCATAGACACCCGCAACCCCGGAGGGATTGTAGATGCGTTGCCAACCTAGAGGACTTAGATGAAATGCCTCTTGTGCCCATCATTTCCCCGGCTGTCTTAGGTACTCTCCACACCGGAACATAGCAGTGCAAGCACTGCTGCTTAGCGGCAGGATTAGCGAGTAAGATGGTGGTAGCGATCTGGACGGACCTTGCACAAGGCCCTACCACCCGCAAGTTCATTCCTGGCCTAACGTAGGTAGAACGTTCGCACAGTAAACATTGCATGATTTTCTTTACTAATTCAATGTAACGTCGCTAAGAGATTTTCTATGTAAAGGTTCTATAGTGGGTCAATCATGTATGTACTCTCTTTATTGTACATAAAACACAATTTTACAGATAACGAGACAAAGACAAAGGCGAACTTATCCCTTCAATCATTGTTCTAATAGAACTTATAAAATTCATCCACGAACTTCGGTGTGACTTCGGCCCGTCAGAGAGTTAAGGCCTCTCCACACGGCCCGTGTCAGCTCCAGATTATTTATAGCGGTTATTTATTTACCTCGTGTGAACGCGCCTTTGTGAATGCGGTAATAGATTCTGGAATAGTGGGGTTTTTTTGGAATAGCACCGTATTGCCGGCGATTTTTCAATCGAAACTAGCCGTGAATTATTAGGCGGTCTGTTTTATTAGTCGTATTAAAGCACAAAATAACAATAATAATTAACAAATTTAGAAAAAAAAATTAGACCTTACCATGGAAGTTCTCTATTCGGTTTCGTAACTTATTTAGTTTTTCCGTGGGAGGGGTGTTAACCCTCCGCACAACCCCCGATATGTTGTTGTTGTGTTTTGTGTATGTTCGGCGTAACAAAATCACACAGGCCTTATACTCTGAAATTCGATTTTCGAAGTTCGTTTCGTGCCGTTCCGTTCTCACTAATAGTCATTAATTGGAGAGTGAGAGGGACGCCGTGATACGAACTTCGAAAATCGAGTTTCGGAGTAGCCCCCCAGACTTCGCTGGATCGGCCACCTACCTACTCCGAATGGGAGAGGATCATGGTTCTCTATTGATTTGCCGAAAATTTTACTGCCGAATTTCACTTCCCAACCAACGTTTGGCCGAATTTCATTTTGCCGAATCATCATATGGCAACTTGTTCAAATGATTAGTTTCATTTCCCAACCTCACGATTGCCAACTCAACGTTTGTTTTTTTTTTTACATGGACACTTATTAAAATGTCATTTTTTTTATAGCCAAATGGTACTACATAACCATTAGTAAAAAATAAAACATTCTAAGGTAAAATAAAGACTGTTTATAAATTAAAACAAACATGTTCGCGGCTAAGGGGTGGCCCAAGGGCCACCCCGCCGCACCTAAACCTAAATTAATCCAAATTAATCATAAGACTTTTTCGGCCTAGTGTAACATTTGCCATGTGAAAGATATGCCAAAAGTTTAAAATCCAAATGATATTCGTCTTTATGAAAATTCGGCCAAATGAGAGGTTGGCATACAAAAATTTGCCAATTGTCAGTTGTCAAAGTGAACATTCGGTGAAACGTTGGTTGCCAAATGAAATTCGATCAAAAAAAAATCGGCGAAAAGTCAGAACACCAAGGATCATGCTGCCAAGGGAGCGTACGTGGGACGACCGACTGGTCGCCGCCCGGTTGGGCGACCCAGGTATCGCCGTCTTCAAGTCGACGACTGGCAAGAAGCTGCGCACGATCGGGACAGATGGCGTGCTCTCGTTTCGGAGGCCAAGACCCTATTTGGGTCCCTGAGCCAAGTTTTTTAAAATGGAAGTTCGAATCATTCATGTCGTTTCGTTCATACCTACTTACTATAAGATTTACAGTACTACCTATCCAGCCATAAAAATTGCCCGTGCCACGCGGGCGAGGACTCGTTTAAGCGGTCGGTCTATATTAAAGTTTTTAGGGTTCCGTACCTCAAAAGGAAAAAACGGAATCCTTATAGGATCACTTTGTTGTCCGTCCGTCCGTCTGTCAAGACCCTTTTTCTCAGGAACGCGTGGAGGTATCAAGCTGAAATTTATATGAAATACTCAGGTCCACTGCCCCCTGGAGCTGTGAAAAAATCAAACTTCTAAACCAACGCAATCAAAAGATACAGCAAATTTCCGCAAATTTTCGAAACTCACAAGGGAATCAAAACCTACAGGGTACTTCCCGTGAACGCAGAATCTTGAAATTTGGTATGAAGGTAGGTCAGCACAGATTAAGGAATAATTGCGAAAACCGTAAATATGTATGTATGTCTGTATCACTGACCAATATAAAGTGACCCCGCACTGCGTACATTTTGTTTCGGAGCAGGGCTCTGCTTACACTGGTTCATAGATATTTATAGATAATGATACGGAACCCTCGGTGCGCGAGTCCTACTCGCACTTGGCCGGTTTTTTTTTAGGAAATCTGAAGATACCTACCCATAGATTTAAAATTCTACAGCAATTTTTATGGAAACACTTTTTATTTGGCTATTCTTTTGAGTGCTTGCTGACTTAAATTATTTCACAGGCAGAGTAGATCAAACAGATGTCGACATGTGAACCTCTGTTGCTATTTTTGCATTAGGTACGTCTGTTATTTAGTCTAATGTAACTGCCCAATTCTTACATAAAATTCTCGTTTAAACTACATTTTAGCAAATCATAATCTCAAGTTCTCCTCTCATACGTAATGGATGATAGGTAATATAAATAAAGTAAACGAAATATTTCAACTCATAATTCATTTATTTAATACACAATTTAAGTCAAGGATTTGTTGATTCAGCCTGCACTCTAACAGCCAATTTCTCAGTCATTCTAACACAATTGATTAAAGGAATTGCTTTTTACACCACCACTTTTCAAAGTCTTTAGGAGGCACCAGCTCAAGACAACATGCTAACTTCTCCCTCTCACACACACACACTATCTCGCTCACTCCCTTTTAGAGTTGCCAGTCGATAGTCCACTACACTACCGATAGATTGGCCAAAAACAGTATCTAAGTATACTATTGACATATCTTATGGTACAGTCGCCATCAGATATATCGTAGCGGGCGAGGTCCTCAAATATTTCGGAGCAGCATTAAATTTCAATAAATTCGTTACACATATATGGTTAATAACATCGGAACACGCAATCCGTCATAAATATAAGAACAGCGCCTTTTCAATAAATTCGGGACGTTCAATGAGCTAAAAATATCAGGAAGCACATATCGTCAAAGGTATCGACACAGTCAGGCTGATCACAAATATCGGAACATATGTGGAAAATAAACCTTACGTTTATAATAATAGATTCGAATTCCAAACAAAATATAAATAAGGCTCAAACGTCATGTCAAAATGAAAGATATGTCACCTATATAGTGTACGCGTCTGCATGCATAATTCACTGTGTTAGTAACATAAAACCTTTTTTGTTGTGTAAATTGTTACTGGCCACTAAATTGCCATTATACTTTTTTTACGAATAAAATTTTTCTTCTTCTGCTGTTATAAGTCAAAGCATGTAGTTCTAGTTTATAAAACTAATTTTATTATAAACACACTGTAATTTAAACTGTTTGTCACAAAGTTAAGGTATATTTTCCAAAAATGTTCCGATCTTTATGGTCAGCCTGTCTGCATCGATACCTTTGACGATCTGTGACGTCACGATTTTATTGAAAAGTTGCTGCTACTTTATTTATGACTAATTGCGTGTTCTGATGTTATTAACCATATCTAGTGTAACGAATTTATTGAAATTTAAGGTTGTTCCGAATTATTTGAGGACCTCGCCCGCTACGATATATCTGATGGCGACTGTACTATCGAACAATATTCCTGACCCACTGTGGGACCATTTCGCAGTAAATGTCATAGTGACTTGTTGTAGTGAGTTGAATTGACATGGGAAATCATTGACGTTTACTGTGACAACATTCTGCGATGGGTCAATCAATTGACAATATTTCAAATTTCTTGATATTCATAAATCAAAAACCATTTCGAGAGAAACACTTGTAGAACACAAAAAAAATATTTTTGGATTTTTTCGTACAGTATTTTTTTGGAAAAATGAGCAAAATATGTAAAACGGGAAATGACGCCCAGTGGCCGGTCCTATTATAAAAAATTATAAAAAAACCTTGTCTTCCGGGTTTCCATATGACATTGATGGTTAATTTATTCGCCACCACTCGGCTTTGTTACCATCGGGAACACTAGATAACTGTTTGCCAGGCAATAATACTAATGTTTTTGCAAGTTTTCATTTAAAATCATATTTTTTGTGAAGTATTCTGTTTGAGTTTGTCAGCTCGTTTTGACGTTCTTCGACATTGACAACTGCATTCACTGTCAAACTATTTAAGCACAGGTTTTGTCGATCAATTAATGTAATTATTTCAACGTTTTTTTAAGTGTACGAAACAAAGCAGTGACGTCATTTCGCTAATACTTGACGTTTGTTACTTACGTCCTTTCTGCTCGAGCAACGATTTAAATGGATTTTTCCACGAAAATACAAGATTTTCACAAATGTAAAAAAATATGGGTGTCTTAAAATTGTGCGCTCTTTCCAGCCAGACAATAAAAATTAGCACTTGAAAAATTGAAATATTGTCGATTTCTTCGATAGTACAATACTATTAGTAAGCAACAATAATATCGATAATTTTCAGTAAGTATTACGCAAAATAAATGTGTATGCTATCTTGTCCTCCTCTCATCTACTCAAAGGTTAACTGGTAGAGATCCCTTATAGGGATAAGTTCGCCTTTGTGCATATATTATTGTTTATATTTATTTGTGAATCATATCTGTTTCTTTATATTTGTCCAATAAAGCAGTGCTTACTTACTTACTTGTTGTTGTTGTTGTAAACTCTTTATGGTGCAAATAAACATAAGACAAATATAAGTACACAGTACTTGTCTTGGTAGTATCGATATTATAGTACTTATCGATTAATAATGTAAAATAAAACTATTGATAGTGCGTCTATCGATTTTTCGGCAACACTACTCTATCTTTCTCTCTCTAATCTCTCACCCTCTCAATCTCACTATCTCTCTCTACACCTTCATTTTCTTATTCCCTTTCTTAGCAGCCCGTTCTTTCGCTTTCTCATAGAGCGGCATCAATTTCTTCTCCTCGGCTAATATCTTCAACAAAACCACTATGAACGGTATGTAATTGTGTTTTCTTCGCGCCATTTCCTGTTGGTACTTTGCCATCTTCACATCCTCATACTCAATGAGCATCCTCAGCCGCGGTATTTCGTTCTCCAGTTCTTCAGACTGCATCCCCATAACTTGAGATTCGTTCAGGAGCTCTTCTAACTGGCGTTCATAGATCATCTTCCTGTCGGAAACTAGCGCCATGAGGTTGAAATGGATTTCGCCTTCCGTGTAGCTGTGGAGAATGAAAAAATTGTCAAACACATCGATGATACATAAAAAAAAACCGGCCAAGTGCGTGTCGAACTCGAGCACGAAGGGTCGGTACCATTATCTATAAATATCAATAAAACAGTGTAAGCAGAGCCCTGCTACAAAGCAAAATGTACGCAGTGTGGGGTCATTTTATATTGGACACTGATATACACAGATATACATACATATTTAAGTTTTTCGCAATTTTTCCTTTATCTGTGCTATGAGAAATTGCTTCGTACCAAATTTCAAGATTCTAAGTTCACGGGAAGTACCCTGTATGTTTTGATTCCCTTGAGAGTTTCAAAAATTTGCGGAAATTTGCGGCATAAACAGCTGTATCATACTTACATGTTAATCCTCTTCATGATAATAGGACGGACAACATCAAGCCAATCTTGTTCCGGGGCAATGGGTCCATGGTCGATGGGGCCTTCCCTCAGCCCGTCCAACTCGTACAGCCGCCCATCGATGGGCATGTAGCCCACAAAGTGGTACACATCATCGTCCTGTAACATTGATTGTTAATTAACGCAATTCTTGCTAGCTGCCAGACTAGACTTTTACCAGACGCCATTAACGCACAATTCAAATTACAGTTATACTGTGACTGTGACACAATGGGCGAAAGTCACGAAAACGCATATCACGCAAAGCATTCACTGCCACCGACTCATATATGCGTTTTCGTGACTTACGCTACGCCAAGGGCCACTGTCATAATTTTACAAGCATTCGAACATGTATTGGTTCCTGAAGAAGTCTCGGATTTGGCTGCGGGCAGGGAATGTGTCAAATCTCAACTGTTTTTTATTGTGATGGTAGACATGGGCACTCTTTGAAAACTACTTACTTGTCATCACAACCCTACAGCCTAAGTTGGAGCTACTCGCGCAATTTAGCAGACAAATACCTCGAGTATTTTAGATGTGAACTAAAAAGCGTTACAGTATTTGATCCAGAGGGGGATTAAATACTGTAACGCTGCAAAAAAAAAAGAGACCGTACACACCTTGGATCCCACTTTCTGATCAAACTCAAAGTGTGCATGCGGTGACATGGAATTGTGGGCTGTCCGTATCGTCTGTGAGTTGCTGAGGGTCAGACCTCTCATCCGAGGGTCAAAGGTCATGCTGAACTCCTTCAACTTGGTGAGCTCCGGGCCAATATCTACGTCGGGGTGGGTGCAGTTCAGAAGTAAACTGACCACAGCTTGGGTGGCACAGGCGTTGTTTATCACCTAGTGGATGGAAAATGAAGTTTTATATGTATTTAACACGGGACTTAATTTTTCATTCACAAGAAATAAAAATTATGTTATTCAAAAGGAACTTTTGGAAAGTTAAGGATTATTAAGTCTTCTAATGTATTGTACGTCAACAAACACAACAAGTCTTTGACCTGAGAATAAAGATATTGTTGATTGATATTAAGATGATAAGGGTGTGTTACAAAAGTACTATCACATCAAATTCTAAACAGCTAATCTGTTGCTACGAGTAATGAGAAAAGCATTACCTGTTTAGCAAAGTAGATCTTGTCAAGACGGTTGTCTGTCACCACGGGGCCAGAGGGTTCTTCGTGTTGTAGGAATTTGAACAAGAATATTAATCCATGTACAGGTCTGAAACAAGGTCACATCATTAGACAGATAACACTAGCAGAGCACTAACCTTCAAAAAAGAAAAGAGCCGAACATACCTCAAGTTTTCAAAAATGCCATCGTCAATTGTCCACAATTCTTCAACTTGCACACCTTTGGCACCTGTAAAATGAAAACAGATTATTATTTTACTGTAAGCCAGCCAGTAAGTTACTCTAATGATGCTTAATTTTTTTTTAGTATCATAAATAAACATCACAGGACAATTGGACCAGTTATTTTCTGTAACTACTGGCTCCGTTTTCAGTCTTGAATATAATAGGTTGTTGGTATAAGAAATAGTACCTAATTTAAAAGGAACTTATACTTGACAAATAAGTATAAAATCATCAAATTCTTACCGAATTTTCTTATAAGCTGTGTAAATACACCAGGGTCACTCTCAATGAGACACCAATCACCAGCAGACTCCATGTTTGATCAGACCTAAAAAAAAAACAAATTATTTTTCAAACAGCTGCCTGCCTGACACTCGTATGTTAAAGGATTTATTCCGTATTCGACAAGTGATTTTGTTCTCTATATTGCATTCATTGTAATTCAAAAGTAAACAAAAGCTAAAAATAAACATAACCTTCAAATGCTTCGAAATCAAAATACGAATATAAACTATGTTAATACCGTGATCACAACCTAAAGCTGTCACGGCAAGTCTTTGTAACAACAATATAAAATGTGTTATTCGTCAAATTAGACGAAAATCTGGTTAATATCGTAGTTATTATACAAATATTTAGGGAAGAGCGGCCGCTTAAACTAAAGAGAGAACATTGTTAAAATTTACAGAGAAATCGCTAGCAATCCAAATTCAAACAGACCTTAGTGGTGTGTCGTAAGAGTTTATCACTTTATTCTAGCATAAATATCACTGAAAACGCAAGGAATTTTCACGAAACAATAAACCACCAAGCTTTCGCAAGTCACAAGTCACGTCACTCTAATCTAACTAATGTCAAAATCAAAATTGCAAAACAGCCTCACTCCATTCGGTGAATGCTAAAAAAGTTATTATTCTTAAATGCACTCTCAACAAATTTAGTAATAATAATATACTTTATTTACTATTATTAAAGTTTATTTTTGTGGAGCTGGACAAAAATATCTTGCTTGGCTCATGGAAGTTCTAAAGACGGGCGGGCGCCATTTTGATTTGACGTTACGTTGCGCGCGCAAGAAAGGAAATCGAACGAATCGTTTTAAAAAATACGGCCGTAAATGTATTGGAAGCACGTTTTAATTTGAATAATAATTATTTCAAGGAGATTTTCTTCATAATTTTATTAATATTCTAATTCAAAATTATTTCATTAATTTTCAGATACTAGTAAAGTCTGTCTCACTTGTCTCAGTATTAATATTATATAATAATCATAAAATTGTGGTGTAATTTGTCGATAATGCGTATAATGAAACGTTACAAGCGGCAAGGTAGGTAGACAAACGAGAAGGTGTCTCACCTGATGGTGAGTAAGGTGGTGACAAATTCTGCTTTTAATTACATTGAATACGAACGTCCGGCGCAAATTCAATGGCAATATTAAAAACAAATAAGACTAATTATCTATACATATTATTATAATAAATCGGCTTTTTTGTCCGATTATAAAATAAAAAAGCCGTGGTAGGTAGCCTAGTGGTTTGACCTGTGGCCTCTCAAGCAGCTCAAAAATAGCCGCACCCTTCAGTAGGTAGCTACGTTGTCGTAGTGAATAGGTACAATGACTGTTTCAAGTCACTGAATTTCACCCATCATAATTATTAAGGTTTAATTTCGCGCGCGTTGTATAACTAGCTAAATGCACATATAAACCATTAATTAATCCCTAAATTGCAGCAACTGCCCTCCGGGTGCAGCGGCAATGCAATCTGCATCCAATTCATTTACAATTAGACATTTCGCCGTGGATAGAACGGTAGTGATTATGTTCTCTTTGGTGGACAGGTGCACAATTCGATCGTTATAGGTACCTACCTAACGAGAATGCGGTCACCTGATGGAAAGAAAAAGAAATCACCGTCGTCCTTGGACACCCATAACATAGATGGGTTGCCGTGCCAGTCTTTAAAAAAAAAAGAAGGCTCGTTTTTTAAAATTGTACCGGCCCGGAAATATTAGTTAAGTACATTAGTGATCCCAGAGTTTAAGCATGCGTACAATTTGTACCGCGAGAAACAAACTTTTGAGAAGCCAATAGTTAAGATTAACCTCGAGTGATGAAAATCGAGAAAACAAAATAAGGATTGGTTGGTGGAGATCGCTATTAAGCGATAAGACCGCCTATTGTCTACCTTGTTCTTTGTTTTGTACTGATTTGTGGTGTTCAGTGAAGTGTCTCTATCTCCAGCCTATATACGTCCCACTGCTGGGCACAGGCCTCCTCTCAGAATGAGAGGGCTTGGGCTATATAGTTCCCTCGCGGGCCCAGTGCGGATTGGGAACTTCACACACACCATTTAATTGCTTCGCAGTTGTGTGCAGGTTTCCTCACGATGATTTCCTTCACCGAAAAGCTCAAGGTAAATTTCAAATGAGATATCGCACATAAATTCCGAAAAACTCAGAGGTGCGAGCCCGGGATTCGAACCCACGACCCTCTGCTTGAAAGGCCACAGGTCAAACCACTAGGCTACCACGGAGTGAAGTGTATTTTGTATTGTATTGTTCCGTTTCTGCCATACGAATCTACGAATACGAAGCTCTTAAACTTAAAACGAACTCGAACAGAGTTTGCTCGACTCAGCCGACATGGAATAGGTAGTTCTACGAAATGGGTTCTTAACTCAATAAGCGGGGCAGTGCACCGCAAATTTCAATTACGCAAGTGATTGCCACCTGCTCCGTGATTGGTCAGTGGTAGGGCGGGCGCGAATCAGACGATAGGGTTGCCAGTAATAATTTATGCATTAAATAACTGTTGCCCGCGACTGTGATTTGTTTATCGCTGTACCGCGGGAACTATGAAATTTATGCGGTTAAACTCCTTGCCACATTAAAATGTATTAATTGTATTATAATGTAAGTTAAGTATTAAGTACTGTTGTAAATCTATTTTATTCTGAAAGAATGACTTTCTGTCATGTTTCTGGCGGTGCATTCTTCTTGGCAATGATGGTCTTTCCGAATGCGCTGGTAGTTTAAAAAAAGACATGTAAAAGAGCCCTTGGCGGCCTATTTGCAAAATAAACTTTGTTTCTTTTTGTTTTTTTTTTTTTTGAAAATCAGAAAAGCAGTTTTACCGTAAAAAGGTAGCAAGCTGATGGACAAAGAGTTACTTTCACATTTAGCTACATATCCGCCACCACGTTGCTAGCCACATCGCTTAAAACTTAAAACATGATTTATAATTATAAGAGTTTCGCCCATTGCCTCGATTGACCATTATAAGTGGATATAATTTGCTGATTTAACGAAAACTAAGACGTAAGATGAAAAAAATATGATGAAATGCCTATGCATTTATGTATTTATTGTAAATCCTGTTTTGCTCCAGGACTAGACAGAAGAAAACGAGGGCCTCGCAGTGTAGGTGATGGACGGGTGATCATCACCCAGCACTTCACGGAGAGGACCGTCACTCCTGGCGGTGATGTAAGTCATTCATCACCATCACCTTTTCATTTAATGTTGGGTCTTTTTAATGATTAGTTCTTGATTTTCTTATAATCCACTAGGACCACTAGATACCATTTTTCTTTACAAGCTAGGGTGGCAAACGAGGAAGTTTGTCATCTGATGGTAAGTAGCCACCACGAACAATACACAGAGTACAAAGCAACCCAACTGTGATGTACATTGGCAGACCTCGTGCAGACTAAGGTTTCTACCTACCCACTAGATTTTTCCTAGAGAGAAATTTATGTTCGTAAAATTCTCAAAAATTTACGCAAAAGTCGCATATTTATCGCCCTCGCCTTTGGCTCGTGCGACAAGTTCCTACGGTCTGAAACATTCTTCATTTCACCACCCTCGGGGTGTATATACTATTAAATTAAATTTACTTAATGTTTCAGATCAGCATGCAGTGCGCGGCGACCGGTGACCGACCGCCACAGTTCATGTGGGAGCGAGATGGAGTTGTTATCACCACCGACTCCAGGTCAGTAGCATAGACATAGGTACAAGTGTCGCAACGATTTCATTCTTTGGGTCTCTTTGGCGGGAGGACTGAGGCGCGACGCGGGGAGGTAGCGCGCCACGTGGCGCGAATGCATTCTATTGGTTCGTTCAGTCGCTTCCCGCCCCCGCGCCCCGTTCACACGTCTCGCATCCCAAAAGGACAGTAACTAACTATACACTTTGGCAAGCGGGTTGGCGAGCGCAGTACACATAGGATGTTAGTACCCAAGAAGACGCTGCTGTCCATCTCCTGGTATTATCCCTCAGCCGGTTTGTGCGGCGCCCAGGGGAAGAGAGAGGGAAGACATACTTACGCGGGCGTCCCAATTAAGCCACAGCCAACATTAGTATACATAACGTGTCTTTAATAATTATGTGTGGAAACTCCAACTAGACGCTTTGAATTCGTTACAGATATGCGTTGGGGCAAGTGATGACGTCAGACAACTCGGTGGTGGCGCAGCTCAACATCACACGCGTGCGCGTGGAAGACGGCGGCCTGTACTCCTGCATCGCCTCCGAAGGCGAGCATGTGGCCAGCCACGAGAACAGGCTCGATGTCTACGGTGAGGCATAGGAACAGTGGCGTGTGGGGTCGGGTAGGCAGCAGTAAAGTGACGGTAGGCGAGGTGACGCAACACAATTTGTACGTGCCGCCTACAATGGCGACCTCACACCGGATGCCATCCTAAAGATAGGGATAAAGATTAATAGATTTTTAGAAAGTACACTTGAAACCACCGCTTTCGAAATCGGTTCAATTACTCCATAGAGATACCTGAAATGTATTCTCCTTTTTTGAAGACGGTTAAAAAATTAATGACCTAAAAACCAAATCGGCATCTACCCTACAATTCGCATTCTGGTTCTCGTTGTAACCAAGCCACAAAATAAGCTACTGTTTATTTTTTCAGGGCCGCCCTACATAAGAGCACTGCCTCCAATCAAAGTGCAAAGTGGCGAATCGGTGAACTTGAGGTGCCCTTTTTACGGATATCCTATAAGGTAAGGTCCAATCTAATAATCAGGGCATAGTAGCGATTATCATCATCTCCAACCTATATGCGTCCGACTGCTGCGACAGCTGGCTCTGATAAAGAGGGCAATATTTAGAAGCACCTTAACAAATTTAGTTACAGTCCGTGGTCCTTAGGATGCTATTCGGGTTTGTCTTGCTGTCTCCCTCACTCGGCCGATTCAAGTATCAAACGCATAAGAGTGAGGTGAGTGAGACAAGACAAACCCAAATGGCATTCTAAGAGTTAATGGACTGTACAAGTATGTTCTATTATGACGAGCAAAAAAATAAAGAGCTAACTTGTTCCAAGGGCACACAAAGTTCTGGATTCTAGTATTTACTACACAGTTTCCATGTGGTTTCATACACTAAAATACATTTTACAGTAAAATCGACTGGGAGTTCAAAGGCAAGACAATAAACTCAAATCCGTTCCACTCCCGATACAAAAGGAACCAGAAACGAAAACGCAATGCTCCCTCCGTCAACATCAACGGTATCCTGACACTAACTGATGTTACTAAAGAAGAAAACGGCGCTGTTTTTACCTGCATAGTCACAAGTCCTTCTGGTGAAATGGCAAGAAGAGCTTTCGAGATTCAAGTCATAGAAGCACCAGTTTTGGACGATCTGCTGCTCGGCAATAATCTGCAGGAAGGGCAGATTGTGAATGTGTACTGCAACGTCAGGAGTGGCGATCTGCCGATACATTTTGAGTGGTTGAAAGATGGAAAGAGGATACCTAGTGGTTTGAAGGTAGGAAAATAATAAAATAAATCAATGTTAGTCCAAGTGATTCAAAATTTAAACCAATTAATTAGTGAATGTATGGAGAGCTAAAACCTGTTGATACCCATTTAAGTATAGATCCGTTACTAGTGACCTCAATATTGAACGTCATAACCGAAATAAGAAATAAGAGTAAGCCAAATCCGATCAACCTTTATGACTAAGTCACAGACTTGTAGTGAAGTATGATTTTTGATCAATTTCAGGTAGTAGAACGAAGCTCAGAACTCTTCAGCGCTTTGGTGATCAAGAAGGTGTCTTTAGAGCACTGTGGGGTGTACACGTGTGTGGCTTCTAACCACGTCGCCAAAGTCAACAGGTCTACTGAACTTTATATTAAAGGTCCGTCACAAAAGCACTCGTATTTACATCTGCAATCTGCAATGATCATTGTTCTTATTGAACTGAACATTTGCTTGCACGGGTTTTGCTGTATTCGCTCCATCTGTCGCTCCTCGGTTGTCTTTGCTTAATTTAACTCTTATCAACACTTTATCCTAACCGCAGTTTCCTTTAAGCATTTTACAATCTATTCTTATTCTTTCTTCTCTCTTCAAACTTCTATATTCTTCAAGTTTATTCTAGAAGGAGATAGATAGATAGTTGCTCACTTCATACAACCCCTATTTTTAAATTTGATTCCAGTTGCACCGAAGTGGCTGGAAGAGCCTTTAAACTCTTCGCTGCTGCTTGGCAGAAGAGGTGCCGTATCTTGCAGTGCTAGCGGCTATCCACAGCCGCAAGTGCATTGGATGAAGAAAGATGGTAGGTCTGCTTAACTTCTAGAACCACGTACTCATCTGCGAGGCAGTAATCAACCCTATCGATAATAATGATACTATTCTTGCTTAAAATATGCGACAACTCTGACCGTGTTAAGTGACAATTTACCCCTATAATTTTCTTATTTCTACACGTCATTAGTGTCATTACCTTTTCGGTCTTCCAGCGCTTCTAGGCACCTGGCAGCCAGTCCTCGAGCTGGCTGGAGGGGGCATCCTCAGCCTGCCCAACGGGACCCTGGTGATTGAGGAAGTGTCGTTGGCAGACGAGGGTCTCTACTCTTGTAACGTAGAGAACGGGGTCGGCCAGCCACTCAGCAAGACTGTGTGGATGAGCGTCAACAGTAAGTCGAAAGGATGGAATTATACAAAGTGCTTTGTCTCAGTTAAGACCATGATATTTTAAGGTGTCGGTTATCTATGCTGTCGTCTCTGTCTGTTTCATAGTAAGAAATAGAGAATCATAGATAAGATAACTGACACTTAAGATAACAGGAACTTTACAGAGAGTGGTGACACAGGCCCAAAGTCAGTTAGGACTATTTCAGCAGGTGGTTAGGTTAGTCGTATATACTCTTGTACAGATTTTTCATCGTAGTTTTGGATTCAAAATTATGTCATCCCTTTTGACGCCGTAGTACTTTGAACACCGATAAAAACATTTTTTAACAGAAACTTTTGAAAATGAAACCATCTGTTATCTCCATGGAACAACATGGCAAAGTGCACAAGTCCGTGGCCGCGGCAGCGCTTGCCTGTCAATGAACCTTATTGTGTTGGACTAAAACTTTATTTCGCTTACGCAAAGCTCTGAAGTTTTTGGTTATGGTTTAACCTATTTATGTGAATGTGTGTGAATGTAATGACAACTTTACTAACTCTTCTACGTAAAAAGCACCTTTAATACCTTCAACTAAAGTACAGTTTGCTAACTTAACATAGCTAAGTGCATGACAGTGTGTTCTAACTTTCCTAATAGGTACTTATAACCTATTTTCTGATAAATTTCCCACATCCAACATGAGTAAAACCACGAAGACCAAGAGCAAGTCAAATGAAGAGATCCAGACTCCCGATGTTCTCTCCGAGCTGCGTCTTCTCAGGCAAGATTTAAGCGAGATGAAAAGTCAAAATGCTGAAATAGGTTTGCTAAGACAAGAGGTCGTTGAACTCAAAGAGCAGATATCAACTCTGTCCGTCTCTTTATCCGACAAACACTTGCAATTTTTGTCGAAGCTGGAAATGGCCGACTTAGAAATCGCTACGTTAAAATCATCTGTGATCCAATTAAAACAACAACTCTCGGCCCAAGAACAGCACTCAATGAGAAACGAGCTGGAGATCATCGGTGTTCCCGAGTGTGATACGGAAAATCTCACCCACATTGTGCTCACGGCATCACAAATGATTGGGGTTCCGCTACAGGAAATGGACCTCGATGACGTCACCCGCGTCGGACCGAAGCGCCCAAAAGGCCCCAAACTCAACTCCGGTGACGACCGCAAGCCGCGCCCAATTCGTGTAAAGCTGATGCGCCGCCAAAAACGAGACGAGTTGCTAAAAGCAGCAAAAGCCAGACGTAACCTAACGTCGGAATCTCTCGCTAGCGGAGCTCCACAGAAACTGTACGTGAACGAACGGCTTACGCGAGAAAACCGGCTTTTATTTAGAGAGGCTAGACTTCGGGCTGCGGCACACAATTTTCGTTTCTGCTGGGTCCGGAACGGTGCAATCTATGTCCGCGAAAACGAAAACAAGCCGGGCATTCATATCTCAACCGCGGACGACCTGGACCAGAGAGTGGGACCTTCCGCTACTCCCCCGACTTAGTAAATTAGACGTCTGTTTATGGTTTCTTATTCTGCTATATACAGTGGAAAATGTCACTAACTTAAAACTTGATCTCAATTTTGTATTATTTTGTAGTTTTAAGTTTCTTGTGTTCACAAATTTCACACACACCTACACACACCTACACACCACAAACACTACACATACACACCAGACACACTACAAAAGTACACCACACACACTATACATCCACAAACATACCGTTCTCTCAATTTTTATAAATGATCTCAAAGGCTTCTTGTTCACAGAAATAATCTTCATCCTGTTTTTTCATTGTCTCAAGCGTTATCACTACTCGATATTCTCGCGATGTTGTATAACAGACTTTATCCGTATTGGACTACTTAGACCAAGTTGACAGAACACTGCAAATCAACTGTCACACGCTTGAGACTCTAGAAAAGTGTAGTGAAGCTCTTTCTGATCGAAATTTATACAAGTTTAAAGTTCTTACTTTTAATATAAGGAGTATCCAAAAGAATTTTGATGACTTTGTAATAGCACTTAAACGACTAAAAACAACATTTGATGCGATTATACTAACAGAGTGTTGGTTAAATGAAGGTTTACATCCACCATTAATCATTGGATATAACAGTTATCGCACTAATAAATATATAAATAAAAGTGGTGGAGTCGTAGCCTACATTTGGAACACATGGTGTGCTTCAGTTACAGAACCCCCTATCGAAGATTGTAATTGCCTGGAAATTAACTTCGGAAACGACATAATCCTTTATGGCATTTACCGTTCCCCTTCTTTTAATGTAATTGACAATTTCTTAGTCACCCTTGATAGTGTTCTTGGCAAAATTAATAATAACAACACTATAATTTTGGCTGGTGATATAAATCTAGATTTATGTAGCAATAGTGAGATCTGCTCTGAATACGTTTGCCTTTTGACATCGCATAAATTACTACCAGCCATCACCCACCCGACCAGGGGTAACGCCTGCCTAGATCACATTTTTGTACGTGGTGGCATGTCTGGAATAGGTTTAATTACTTGCACAGATATAACCGACCACGACATATGTATTCTAGCGCTACCCTGCATACGTCCTAAAGTCAATACTCATAGAAGAACTAAAACTATTATAAATTACAGTGAAGTGTTATTAGAAATGGAAACAATAGATTGGTCCTCAGTACTAAATAATGACAACGTAAATGAGGCAGCAAATCTCTTTATTAACACCTTAAATAATGTGACCTCACATCACACCTCAGAAGTTGTAGTAGCCCGTTCCAAATTTAATATTAAACCTTGGATTACCCCAGGAATAATAAAATGTCAGAGAAATCGCGACTCACTCCACCTTCAAGCTAAAAAAAAACCCTCGAATCTAATCATCCAGGTAACCTATAAACGCTATCGTAATTTTCTTAACAATCTGACACAAAAACTTAAGCGAGATTATGAAGCCAAACAGTTATCCGATAGCATAAACAATCCAAAGAAACTATGGGAAAGCATTAAAGAAGTGTGTAATATCTCCAAGCCTCAAAATAATTCTTCCAAATTAATAAACTCCAAGAATCCTATTGATGCACTGAATAAGTGCAATCAATACTTTTCTAGCGTTGGTAAAACACTAGCCGATGAGACACTCACTAAATTAAATAAATCCGAAGGCGATCTCGTAGCCGAATACACAACAAATTCTGGACCGATCAACTCTTTCTTCTTAGGTCCTACTGATGTGGCCGAAGTTTCAGATTTTATTAAACAACTCAAAGTAGGTAGTGCGCCAGGTCTAGATGGTTATACGCCACTCTTAATCAAATTAATTGAACCATCAATAGTAGAACCGTTAACTCACATTTTCAATCTAAGCCTTGCTTCTGGTATATTTCCAAACGAGTGGAAGCTAGGAGTTATATCCCCCATCCACAAAGACGGTGATAAAACGTTGCCTTCCAATTACAGACCTATTACTCTACTAAGTGTATTTTCTAAATTACTGGAAAAAGTTGTAAATACTCGCCTAGTAAAGTATCTTGAAAGTCATGACCTCATCTCTGGGTCTCAATTTGGATTTAGGCAGAAGAAATCAACTGAAGATGCCGTTGTGCTTTTAACATCATTAGTTGCTAAATATTTGGACACGAATAAATATGGCCTCGGTGTCTTTTTAGATCTAGCTAAAGCTTTTGATACTGTCTCAGTTCCTTTATTAATGAAAAAGCTAGATAGTATGGGCATTAGAGGTGTTTCCTACGTTTGGTTTCATAGTTATCTAACTGATCGTCGTCATTGTGTCAGGGTGGGTTCTTCTTTGAGTGAACATCTTCCAGTGCTCTATGGAGTTCCGCAGGGCAGTATACTGGGCCCCACCTTATTTTTAATCTACATAAATGATATCCTTAATGTGCCCCTTCTGGGAGCTGACATAATTTGTTACGCAGATGACACGGTTGTTCTTTTCCATGGCAATTCCTGGGACGATGCATTCAATTCAGCCGAAATAGGTTTGACTAAATTGTCAAACTGGTTGACTGAAAATCTTTTAACTTTAAACAAAAACAAAACAAAGTATGTAACGTTTCACAAAACACTTGCAACAAGACCCAGTGTTACTCGTAAACTCACCATCCATTCCTGTTCGCCTGTTCTATCAGACCAATCTAATCAACTATCTTGTAAGTGCTCTCCTATAGATCAAACTGACACAATTAAATACTTAGGTATTCTGTTTGACAAAAATCTCTCATTCAAGGAACACGTCTCTAACCTATCAAAAAAGATAAGAAAAACGATCTTTTTAATGAAGTCTTTAAGAAATTCTGCACCTAAACATATTTTAATACTGGTCTATAAAGCATTATGTCAATCAGCACTATTGTATTGTATATCAGCCTGGGGTGGTATTGTAAAATCTAATATCAAGAGCTTAGAAATTGCCCAACGTGCTGTACTTAAAGTTATGCTTAGCAAGCCATATAGGTTTCCCACTGACAATCTTTATAAAGAATCAATGGTATTAAGGGTCAGACAATTGTACATTACAAAAGTAGCCGTAGCCACCCATCGAAAAGTAATCTGTAGTCAGGATTTTCCTAGCCTTGCCGCTCGACGTGTATATAGCATCCCTCTGCCATCCTTTAGGTCTACTTTTGCCAAACATATGCCTCCCTATTCCCATTTAAACGCTTACAACAAAATATGCAAAACTGTAAACAACACAAAAGATATGTCTGCTGCTAAATTAAAAAATGCTATCGAAATATGTCTAGCAAATATAAACTATCAAGATACTGAGGATCTCCTTATAAGCTCTTACTAATGGTAAAGTGTAGCCACACATACACACACACACACGCACACACACACACACACACACACCCACACACATACACACGTTCACATACACTCACACACACACACACACACACACACACACACACACACACACACGAACACACTCCTTTCTAGCTATTTCTTTTCTTCTCTTTTATTATTTGTATTATTCCTGTATTTTGTGTACTTCCTTGGCACTCGCGATACAGACCCAGAGTCTAGTGCGAGCGCCGCCGTTTCACTTACAGCATAAAATGTCATCTACCCATCCTATGTATCAATGTGTGCTTTGTAAAATGTTATGCATTTGTAACTTCTGTGGTGAAAATAAAGTTATTATTATTATTACAATAAAATTACACAAAAGTAATTTCATTTCAGAAGTGCAACTTGTCCCTTTTCAAGCTTATTCTTCTCATACCCATGTATTTAATGTATAATTATTCTATTTTCAGAGCCCGTCCACTTTGAATCATCATCATCGAACGTGACGTCCCGGCTTGGACATTCCGTCAACTTGATCTGCAAGCCGCTTGGTGACGATCCCATCAGAGTCACATGGACACATGACGGAAACATCGTTGACTTCAGACATCACAGGCAAGTCAAGTCATCCGTACCTACTTAATGGCGGCAATAAAAAAAATGAGTTTATTTCAGACGTAGTCCATATTTTGTTAGTTAGTTACAATTTTAATTTTAATATTCGTGATAGAACATTGTTTACTGTCTTATCCTCCCGCCAAGCATGCTTGTACTGCTGTGTTCCGGAGAGTTAGACTGCCAGAGAAATTACCGGCACAAGAGGTATTCTTAGCTCTCTAGGCTGGCAATTCATTTGCTATACTTGGGTGTCCACGGGTGGTGCTGATAACTTACCTACCGCCAGGTGATCCACTTGCGCGTTTGCCACACTGTTATGTAAAAAAATGTTATTCGTGAACAGATCATAAGACTAAACACATTCGAGATTATTATGAGGTCATAATTATTGTGTTCTGCTGAACACAATATGTGTACATGTTCGTTTTCTCGACTGAATCGAAATTATGGTCCAGGATCTTACTAATTTTGCTAGCGAAATAAAATCAATTTAAATACGGCTGTCGTGAGGCTTATATATATGGGATAACTATGACAAATCTACGTGTTTTCAGGGCTAAATTGACGGAAACCAAGGCAGCGCTGGGCATCATCAGCACGATCACCATACAGTACTCCGAGGCGGCGGACGCGGGGTTGTACCAGTGCAGAGCGAGCAACCCATACGGTGCTGCCGGCTTCAACGTGTATCTTACTATTTTAGGTACTGGTTTCCGTTCACATTCAGACATCGTGCTTGAAATACATAAACATAAATTACAACTAAATTAAAGACCAAAAATTGCTGTACAATTTCTCACATTACCTACATTAAATATTATCAAGTCATTAATTACGAGATGGACGGATGACCTAGTCAATTGTTAAGTGGACGTCCTGTAGGCTTATCGTCTAACTCTCTCGCAATCGCCATTGTGTTCATTTTGACAGTTCATGTATGGGCTGACAATTGGCATCATAATCAGCTAGCTGTCATATTCATACAAGAACTGTCAAATTGAACACGATAGCGATTGCGAGCGAGTTAGACAATACGCCTACTGACTTGATGATGATGATATTGATGATAAAGTCATTAACTTAATTAGATACAATCAGCTATCCGCTATCCCGCATAAATATCCCATCAATACTGTATCATCAAAAAAAGTTCTCAACTTTCTACGAAAAACCGACAAGAATTTTCCTCCCCCCCAGAGCCCCCCTCGCCCCCGCTGGAGCTGCGCGTGGAGTCGGTGTGGGCGCGCGGCGCGGCGCTGGCGTGGCGCGCCGCCCCCCGCGCGCACGCGCAGTACTACGCGCTGCAACACGAGCCCGCGCGCTACAGCCTGTGGGATCACGCCGTCACACTCAACGTCACCAGGTGACCCCACATTTGCCTGCCGTCTTAAGGGTCCTTTGTTTACGTGAGGTTGATTTAGACCTCCTCACCCTCGGTGAGATTTGGCTAGCCCCTCCCCCTTTGTTAGATCTCGCGTGAGATTAAAAAAATGGGTATCTTATTGTAAATAGTTCTAGGCTATAGCCGTACCTTTTATTAATAGTAATACATGTTTTACTCAATTTAAAACACATTTTTCTCGCAATGTTAGTGTTTTACGGAGAAAAAAATATGTTTTATTTGCCGAGACCCCCATGTGATAGGTGAGATTCGGTCCGTTGGAACTTTTGTACTATCAATGAGTTGAGAATTTCACTTCCCCATTTTGGTGTTAATTTTTACAATTAAGCCGTTAGAAATTATATTTATACCAACACACGGAAAGAAAACGACTCACGCCAGGTGCCTGAGCAAATGGTCCTCTGAGCCGGATCACAGGTGTATACAATTTTCCAGGAAAGCATCAGAACTTCGTCAGAGCTTGGAGCTGCAGAACCTTCGGCCGGCGACCGCCTACGCCGTCCGCGTGGCCACCGGGAACCAGGTCGGCATCAGTTTGTACACTGCTCCTGTGCACTTCACTACTCATGAAGAAGGTAAGCAATAAATGAAAAAAAACATCGTGTGGTTTTACGAAACCACGAAGCAAGTGAAACTTCTTAGGCATTTAACTGATAATTTTCTGAAAATTATTCGATTTAGGATAATAAAATCGCGTCTTTAATCTTAACATAATAATTGGAAAACAAAACACACATACCGCGGAACACTTGCACGAATAAGTGAGAATATAAACAGTACAAGGGCAGCTGATATGCGAGCTATGGGTGCCGCCATATTGGCTGCTCTGCCGAGCGCCTGTCACTTTATCCCCACAACACTAAGCATAGCTTGTCTATGGTTACCAGGCATTGGATAAACATGCTTATATATTTGGTGTCTCAGCAGATGGTCGGTTGAATCGAATCAAGGCTAACCTCTAACTTTTTTTTAATGTGATTTCGCACACTTTCTAAAGGAAAACATTGGTGCCATTGGTTTGTTGGGCATTTTCGGTGAAGAAAAACATTGGGAGAAAGCAATGATGTATGTAAAATATAAGGCACTGGGCTTGCGTGGAAACTATAACTCAATTGTTATTCTATTCTCAATTCTGAGAAGTTTCCGGCAATGGTTTGTATTTAGGCTAGACTGGAGACGAACCTTATGAGTTATGAAGGACAAAAGGGTGTTAAAAAGGTAATTTTACAGCGCCTTCTGCTCCCCCAAACAACGTGCAAGTGGAGTCTACGGAGAACCCTGGAGAGCTGCGGGTGTCATGGCTGCCGCCTCTGAAGGACACCCACAACGGGGTCATAGTCGGGTACCACGTGAAGGCTGTTCCACAAGGCGGGTCAGGTGAGAGATCATAACCTCGGAATATTTATCCTGAAAACGGTTCTTTTTCGCCTTCAGAACTATTATTTGGCAGTGGCAACGTGCTGGGCCCATAACCTGAAGTAAAGAAACAATACAGTTGTTTAGTTTAATGTCTTTTCCGATTCCGAGCAAAGCGGCTCTGGCGACAGTAACGCGGCGACACTGTCGCTGCGACAGTGCGATAGTTTATGCAGTATGAAAATGTATGAAGGGACTTCCGAGCGCAGCGTCACTGTCGCAGCGACAAGTGACGCTGCGCTCGGAAGTTCCTCCATACATTTTCATACTGCATAATTTTAATTATTGGTAACTAGGTGACAGGGACGCTTCTACGTATTGTTTCTTGTCGCAGTCGCAGTATCTGACGACAGCGATTCGAGGACGCTGAAGGTCTTGCAACAATCTGGAAAACAAGAGGCGCTACTGAGCGGACTACTGAAAAACACCAGGTATAGTAATGATTCGTCTTTATTTTCTTACTCGCTAATTCTGCCGCTGTGTTCTTTTAGCGCGGCCGGAGAAAGTGCGGAGGAGTGAGACAGCTTTTATGTTAAAGAAGCTAGACAAACGAACTAGTGGGTCACCTGATGTTAAATGATCACTGTATTGCTATTAAATAAAAGATGTTCTTGAGATCTTCGGAGGTTTATTTATAATATCCTTATTTCTAGATTCACAATTAGCGAGCGCTGAATCATGTCCCTTGCCATGGTTCGCAACAAGAGGCTGTCACAATTGACAGTTCATAGACTATGAAATGGGGTGCGTTTTGATACTACAATACATAGACACCCGCAGCGCTTTACGCGATGCCAGTGCGTTGTCGACCCTGCAGAAAATTGTACACTCCCCACTGCCTACACTTGAAGGCACCCAGGTCGTAACTCGATGGGAAGACCCCAGCGGGAAGCTCGTTCTAGATTTTGCAAATTCGTGGCAAAATAGACCGCTTAAAACGCACCGTCGAAGACTGCCGTTCATCAACATGATGTCGATGAAATGAGCTGATGAAATTCTAGGCACATGTAGGATTCTATCTTATTCTTCAAGACTGGCAACGCATCATCAATTGTAGGCGATGTCCGTGGATGGTAGTAAAGTATGGTACTCACTTAGCATTGAGTGACCCAAACAGAGAAGAGTTGATTCTGTTCCAATATTATCTGTGTATATATTGGTACTGTCTTATTTGCTCATTCTGCTACTTGTAGGTATGCTGTATCGGTCGCAGCCTTCAACAGTGCTGGGTCCGGGCCGTTTTCGATACCAGTGTTCCAAGATACTAGGGAGGGTGGTAAGATACCAGCTTTTTGAAATACAATCATACAAAATAGAGTGGCTAGAGTCTGGCTAACGAAATTTGACACTGGAATAGAAAGTTGATAAATAAGAAGACTCAAAATGATCTACACACCCTCTTATTACTTTGGTGATAGAGTTATGTGTAGATCATAGTTACATAAACGGATAACTCACGTATAAAAGTCGAGTGATACTTGTGCGTTCGTTTTGCTGCCGCCGGGGCGAGCGCTCCAAGAGGAAGGACTACGGACTAGTCCGAAACATATCGAGCATCACTCGACTTTTATACGTGAGTTATCTGTTTATGTAACTATGATCGAGTCTCACGGTAGTTTCATGTTGAAAGTTGAGTGTAGATAATTTTGAGTTCTTCGACTGTTTATCAACTTCTGATGCTGACTTTACGATAATGAAACTTGGCATCTGGGACAAAGTAAGAAAGTTCGTCAAAACACTCCCCACTCACACCACTTATTGCCACTCTATTTAGACATAGCAGAGACAAACATAACTTTATTCGACATCAAAAATACACAGACTCTTAAACTAATACAAAAAACACTACTGAGTTGATGATGCCGAAAGGGAATTCGACTCAGCATTGCTGCAGTAGGTGCCTGGGTGTAGGTGTAGGTGTGTATTTAAAGTGTGTGTGTGTGTGCAGCGCCGGAGCAGGCCCCGCTGGGCGCGGAGTGCGCGGCGGTGTCGGCCACGGCGCTGCGCGTGGGCTGGCAGCCGCTCGCGCAGCCCGCCGGCAGCGCGCTCGTCGGCTACGCCGTGCTCTATGCCGCAGAAGGTAACGTCAACACTCCATACAGAGCCTATCCTATATCTCTCTCAGAAGATGACCTGGGGACCAAAGACCGAAGGAAGAGAGTGGGGAGTTTTTTTACAACAATAAATTGTTGGGTTAATTTTGCAAATAAGCTGCAAAGAACTCTGTTATATGGATTTTTTTTGTACCAAGTAACAGTTAAGGTCATAAATAACTATACGTTACCAAGACTTCAAAAATATGTATAGATACACCTTTATGCCACAAACAAAAAGATCGGTGATCATATATTTGACGTGTTTGGCTGTTGCGATAATTTTGCCCTCGATTGTGCCAGCGCTTTCGGCAAGATCACCATCGCCAAGTAGAATACACTGCAAGAAACATGTCAGAAAGTCATTTTTGCAATATACAATCATGTTAAATTCAAAATATCTCCTAAGTAGAGACACTTCGCTGGATATTTCATTGTTTGTTTTCAGTACCATACCCTTTGTTAGCGAGTTATTTAGTCTTCACGTCGTACTGTTTCCTTAAAGGCGGTTAACAGACCGGGAACTCACCAGGGTTGCTGACTCTCACGGGTAGTGGCGATCGCTCACCATCACGTGGACCGCTTGCTCATTTGCCTCCCTAAAAATGATTTGAACTCGTTTTTTACTTTATGTTTTGTACAGAAGGAGCATGGCACAACCAGACGGCCCTCCACACAGAGATCTACCTTCAAGGACTCCTGAAGTACTCAAACTACACGGTCAAGGTGGCTGGGTTCTCAAACTATGGTGCAGGGCCGTTCTCTTACCCCATAGTTTGCGCTACATTACAAGACGGTAAGTTGGTAAAGGTCTCGTTTGTTTCGAAAATATTTCAACAGCTGTTGAGAAATAGCACTAGTACTAACTTAGTCATCTTTCAAAAACTAACGTCTCCAGTGCCCGGTCCTCCAGCCGACATCAAACTGCTGGTCCTCTCAGGCACCTCGCTCCTGGTGAGCTGGAAGAAGCCTGAGCATCCGAACGGGGAGCTGCTGTATTACACTGTCTACATCAAACCCACGTCCAGGTCAGTGGGTTTCAGCAACCGCTTAAGTCTACATTGGGAGGACCATTTTTCAACTTACCTTCATTAAACTTTGGTTCACAATTTCTTACTGCACACACACAAATAGTAAATCTATAAGGGACTGCTTAAGGATTAGAATCATGAACTTTGGTAAGCAGCAAGGCCTCACAGCACGATTATAGGAAACAATTCTAAAATCGTTAATAATCATAGTTGCATCAGTTATTTTACGATAACAAACTTAAATTTGAAGTTTATAAGATGCCCAACCACCAAATGGTCATTTATTTTCGTAAACAGACTCTCTGCCCGCACTTATTTGTCGTCGTGCTTTTAGCATTAAGCCAGCTTGCTTATTATATTACGTAACTCGCTCGCATTCATCATCGTGTTCATTTTGACAGTTCATGTATGGGCTGACAATTGGCATCGGAAATATCGGAATCAGCTAGCTGTCACATTCATACAAGAACTGTCAAAATGAACACGATGGCGAATGCGAGCGAGTTACGTAATAAGCCTGCAATTCTAAACGTCATCATCCATCAAACAATGACGTGTAGAGCGCCAGAGTATGTGCCTAATTTAGGAACACCCACTGTAAAAGCCAGCAAATATCAAAACTCGACTATAGGTACTTTAGCGATCCGCTTTCATCTACGTATCCAATCTTTCCAGTAACGGCCCTCCTCAAACTTACCGCATTGAAGATCTGCGAACGTCGGCTGAGGTCAAAGACTTGGTCACCGGCAGGAGCTACGAAGCCTGGGTCACGGCCAGCACCAGGGCCGGGGAGGGAGCAGCCACCAGGCGGGTGTCACATACGCCGTCGCCGAGAGGTGAGACGAAACAATCAACGGGAAACTATCTTGTTCTTCTTAACCAATTGAGTTACTGTTTTGAAAAATACATTTAAATACAGATATGTGTGAGGAAGCATGGGAAAACTTTGAACACCTTGCACATCCGCCTGTACGAGAATACGTTACGGATTCTTTTTCAGATAGGTACAATGTAATGGGACCGAAAGGAGCGATGGTTCCAAGCACACATTCCTCGATTCCTCGGTCACATTTCTCACGTGCTGTTTTCACTTGTTTTATATTTCCAAATACCCGCTCCACTGAACCAATTTCAACCAGAACTGAACTGAGATTAAGAAAATTAAAATAAAATAAAGTAGTTCTATACCTCTACAACTTGGACAACGGGTACCGGGCCTCAGCAAATACTGGTTTTGATTTCTAGTGCCGGTTTTCTGCTCGGTCTTTTTGAGTAATCCTTGTTTACCGTTTTTCCTTTTTATCTGGTAGAAAGCCAATACCAGTGAAGGGTAGATAGTGACCATTCTTCGGCAGTAGGTATTATTTAGGTGTTGCCTTCCACAGTGGTAGCTGGGGTGGCCTCCCTCGGCGGCCCCATATCCGTGGGCGTGGGCAGCTCGCTGCTGCTGGTGTGCGTGTGCGTGGGCGCGCCGCCGCCGCGCACCGTGTGGTACCACAAGCACAACATCATCACGCACCACCCGCGCTTCACGCGCAACCATGACGACAGTCTGCTCATCAACAGTAAGTATAGTTAAGTCATCTCTTTAAAGCCGTACTTTACCTCTTCAAAGCTGAATGATTCCTGATTAATTTTAAGACACAGTCATCATCATCATCATCATCATCAGCCCGAAGACGTCCACTGTTGAACAAAGGCCTCCCCTCTAACACACCACAATGAACGACAACTCGCCACTTGCATCCGCCGGTTTCCCGTAACTTTACGATGTCGTCGGTCCACCTAGTGGGAGGCCTGCCAACACTGCGTCTTCCGGTTCGCGGTCGCCACTCGAGAACTTTTCTCCCCCAACGGTTGTCTGTTCTACGAGCGATGTGGCCTGCCCATTGCCACTTCAACGTATATACTCTTCGAGCTTTGTCGGTGATTCTAGTTCTTCGGTGAATCTCCCAGACACAGTGTATTTTGATAATCATAATATTCCAATGACATAAAAACCAACAAGATGAACTTTTCCTAAAGAAGACTGTTCGATTCCAGACATCGACCAATCCCTGAGCGGCAACTACACCTGCCTCGCAAAGAACCTGTACGGTTCAGACTCTGTGGAGTACTCCGTGGTAGTACTGCCCCTGCCCGAAGCTCCCATACTGAGAGCTACTCCGCACAAACACTCCATACTGGTGGAATGGGAGCAACCCTACTACTCAGCCAACAGAAGTGGGAGCCAGAAGATCAGTAAGTTAAGAAAGAAAATAAATATATGAATAAAAAATGTTTTTTATTTCTCGCGGTCTTCAGACATAAGTACTGCTATTGAAAGTTTGTCACTTTTGCAGTAAGTACTGATAACCGCGTTGATTTTTATATTTTTAGGGCTAATTTGGATCGTTTTAAAATTGCTATAAAATCGATACTGTCCATATGCGGTGAATGTTTGTCATGAAGACGCAAAGGCGATCGATGAAGACATCGATTGGAAACAGTAAACGCAAATGAAAATTAACGATTTGATGATTGGTGGCAAGCCAAGCAGTTACTAACTGCTGTACCAAAGCAGTGCATCATTGGTACCATCAGCCATATACTTGGTCTGCCCAAGGTTGAACATCTGCATGTCATAAACATAAAATATAAAGTTAGTCATTACGTGGCTGTCTACCTGAAAGTTCGAATTTAGCGACGTTTTCAGTATGGAAAATTGGGCGAAAAGTGATAGACCAGCATGCTTATTACGTAACTCGCTCGTGATCACCCGCGTCTTCATTTTGACAGTTCATGTATGGGCTGACAATTGGCATCGGAATCAGCTAGCTGTCACATTCATACAAGAACTATCAAAATGAACACGATGGCGATTGCGAGCGAGTTATGTAATAGGCCTGCAGTTTGGCCGACCATACATTCCCTATCTTCAGGTTACAGCCTCACGTGGAAGGTGACGAACGGGCCGTGGCAGGAGGCCTGGCCGACGGCGCGCCCCAACCTCTCGGTGCAGAAGCACCTGCTCGCGGGGCTCAAGTGTGGGACCAAGTATTCAGTGAGGATCACGGCGACGAACAAAGTGGGGACCTCGCAACCGGCGTATTTAGACGTGAGCACCCTCGGAGGAGGTCAGTGTTGATTTTGTCTTTCAAAAATTTATGTTCAGAGGCCTTACCATGACGTCCTAATTCCGACTCAGTTCAAGTTTTACATACATACATACATACATATCGTCATGCCTCTTTCCCACAGGGGTAGGCAGAGACTACTTTGTTCCACTTGCTACGATCCTGACATACCTCTTTCGCTTCATCCACATTCATCAATCTCGTCGGTTTCGGGTACAAGTTTTAGCTGTCATTTTTAGTATGAATCTGACAGCGAGCGAATCTAAACTGAAACGCATTAAAACGTCATGGTAAGGCCCTTGATCTGAAGACGAAGCTTAGTGTTCTGTGTTTTACCAGCCAGATACTACTTACTTTGAGAATCTGGTGTAACCTCCATACTGTGGAGGTATAAACAAAAATAAATAGCTAAATGTGCACCAAAGCGCTGACTAAGTGGCTCCGTTTGGATATTATACTTTGAAGTACCTACAGGTGGAAGTAGACCAAACGAGCGATTGCTCATTCTATCCCCACTCTGCCAAATTTATCGTGTACAGCAAAAGTAACGGGTCTCTTCACAGTCGTGAGACAGGCTAGTTTTATTCTACTGATGGCCTGTCGTTGCGATAGTAATACTGCTCAGTACGAGAGGAACCGCAGTTTCGGACATTTGGTTCATGCACTCGGCCGAACGGCCGGTGGTGCGAACCTACCATCCGCGGGATTATGCCTGAACGCCTCTAAGGCCGAAGCCAGCCTAGCCGAATCCGGCAAGGATATGCTCACTGTGGAGCCGGGGCCGGGGCCGGGGCCGGAGCCGGGACTCTCGGGAGAGTCGGGAGGCTCTAAACAAATGTGACTTTACTAGTCGCGCTTTACTCGTAAGGTGCGACGCCTCTCCATACAAATTTGTGTAAAAAGGAACCGTTATTTTTGCTCGACACAATAAAGTTGGCAGGGTGTACAATGAGCATTTGCTCGTTCGGTCTAACTCCACCTTACGAAAAAGGATTTAACGAGAAAATATTGAAAAGGGGAAAAACAAGAATTACCTTTTGACAGAACGTCTGCAGAGTTAGCTAATCGTTAGTAAAATGGGATACAGACTCATTTTAAAATGAGTTGTATTAGAACCGGAATGTCCGTATGAAATAGATTGATAGCAACAGGAAGTTATAACAGAAACAATAAAATTAGAAACATAGTATCCTTAAGTGTTTTATTTTTTATCATACTAGGTAAGTTTGCAGTTAAGTCTGCGTTAACTGCATTTACACTTTATAATCATGGAGAACGATGCAATATTCTTCAACTAATTAGTCCTTCTCATTCGCCTACAGCAACTCAGCGTAAGACTCCTTGGGATATGGTGGGTAGGATATGCCGACCGCATTGGTGTTAACGTACCGTCAATTTTGTTACGAAACAGTCTTCTGTTAGCGTAATTCAAGTGATCTACTTACTTCTCTGTTCAGCGCCTTAGCTTTTTATGAAGAGCGAATGGCTACATGCTTACCTGAAGGTTGTTTGTAACAATGTCAATCTCTTTAACATTTTGTCTTATTATTTCATTCTCGCTTTGGACTGATCTTTGAACCCAGTTATTTTTTATTTTCTTCATTAGTCTCTGATTGTCAGTTCTGTTTGAATAGAAATTGATAAGACATGTCAGATTCTAAGGTGGTCTCATAATCAATTTTGTCGAGATCAGAAGTAACAGAATACACAAAAATATTATGGAAGTCTTCCATTGACACTTACTTAGTTGATATCAATTTTTAAAATTGTCGTGCTCGGTCGGTTGCTTATGTAAGTTGTAAAATTCACTAGTTAATTTGCTGCAAAATCGGAACCTACTTATAAATACGCGACGAGTGTTAGGATTCCGCTAATCGTCATCTGGTGGTAACGCGTTGAGACCTGTTGTCTACTGGCACAGGCAGACACCTTTTACACAACACCGATGTTCATGTTGATGAAACCATTGAAATTTCACTCTCTCGGTTGTTGCTGCCTCTTTTTGCGCTTTTAAATTTACAACAAAAACATGCATACATGTTTAATATTACTGCAAACGAGAACACGCATATATATTTAACGATTTGTGTGGCCAAACAGCAGGTTTCCATTGTGACTGCAGATTTTGTGACAGTATAAACAAACGATGGTCTTCGTCAGTTTACAGCTTATAAAGAAAAAAATAAGCAAAGAGTTACAGGATGGCTTAAGTAGCAAAGGAGAATATCTTTGTAACAATGAGTTAGCAGTAGAAAGATAGACCTATTTGACGTTTTACTGGACCTTCTTTTTGATCGATTGATTTTGGGCAGCACTGGTCAAAACTGAAATCAAACTGAAATTCATAAAAGAAAAAACTAAAAAGTCAGGCAGGCAGGTTTGAGTCTCACGGTAGTTTCATGTCGAAAGAAAAAACTATTTAATATGTCACTGCCACAAAATCTGTCGTTGTCACAATGGATTATTACTATTTGTTCTCCCAAATTTTTAAATCTGTAACTATATTCTCGCTTGCAGTCCTAATGAATATGTTCATGTGTTGGAACTGCTTCAAAAGAAAGGAGAAAATTGATGAGGACTTAAAAGAAGACGGAGGGAAGGCTGCTTAAGTTCATGTTCTTTTATGCAGTCTATTATAATTTAGGTACGACTACATTGCTGTGATACGCGGGTTAGAACATAGTTACTGGTTATAATCGCACTGGTCTCAATAGTTCTTTGATACATTAGACTCTTTCTGAGATTAAGTAAAATAATCTTATCGAACGCATGAGTTTCGTTCCATGATTTCTTGGTTACGTTCAAACGAGCAGTTTAAAATCGGATGTAGAGTCTTAAAAGTGGTGTTTGTAAGACTATAATTGTAGTAATGTTGTGGTGTATTTACAGGAAGAAGAAAGTTCAATCCAAAACGCAATGGCAAAACGAAATCATCAAATTTAATAGTGCAATAAGTAAATTATTATGAGACGACTTAAGAGGTGTCTGAATGTGACTCAAAGAAAATTACGGAAACAATACTAATTAAAAGAAATAAAAAGAACTGGGTCAAGATGATAAGACCGTGGACAGTGGGTAATTTAGACTCACTACACGGAGAAAAAACTTTGCTTATAATCACAAAATCTTAGTTATGATTACTAAAATATTTATAAATCCCACGACAACAAATTTTTTGTAATAACAACAAATTGGTTTTAGTTATTGTTATTTAGTAATATCCTATATCAATGTTTTGTAATTTCTAGTATGCTATACATATCCGTGACGTCATTACCGAAGTAATGACGTCACGGATTTTACAATAAGTTTTGTAATTTCCGAGAAATAACCTGGTATTTTTTAGTTGGGTTTCAGTAAATTTTACAAAATATTTTCGTAATGTCCTTAATTTCATACTTGTTTTTACTAAATTTTATGGAATATTTAAGAACTTATTTTGTAATCTCAATGATTTCTTACTAGATATTGCTAAACTTTAATGTGTATATAAGAAACTACTTTTGTAATATCAATGATTTAATATTAGATATGACTAAACTTTAATGTGTATATAAGAAACTACTTTTGTAATATCAATGATTTCATATTAGATATAACTAAACTTTAATGTGTTTATAAGAAATTACTTTTGTAATATCAATTATTTCATATTAGATATTACTAAACTGTAATGTGTGTATAAGAAACTACTTTTGTAATATCAATGATTTTATATTAGATATTACTAAACTTTAATGTGTTTATAAGAAATTACTTTTGTAATATCAATGATTTAATATTAGATATTACTAAACTGTAATGTGTATATAAGAAACTACTTTTGTAATATCAATGATTTAATATTAGATATGACTAAACTTTAATGTGTATATAAGAAACTACTTTTGTAATATCAATGATTTCATATTAGATATTACTAAACTGTAATGTGTGTATAAGAAACTACTTTTGTAATATCAATGATTTTATATTAGATATTACTAAACTGTAATGTGTATATAAGAAACTACTTTTGTAATATCAATGATTTTATATTAGATATTACTAAACTTTAATGTGTTTATAAGAAATTACTTTTGTAATATCAATGATTTCATATTAGATATTACTAAACTGTAATGTGTACATAAGGAACTACTTTTGTAACATCAATGATTTCATATTAGATAAAACTAAACTTTAATGTGTATATAAGAAACTACTTTTGTAATATCAATGATTTCATATTAGATATTACTAAACTTTACTGTGTTTATAAGAAACTACTTTTGTGATATTATGATATCGTTTGTAATAAAACAGATAAGTCGTGTAGTTATTACAAGTCATTCTATTAGGTATTATTATTTTCTTTAGTATTTCTTCTAAATGTCCGTGGTTGAATGATTGCCGATAACTGAGTCAGAAGTTTGAAGCCCTTTAATATAATGTATAATTTGACAAAGTTAAACGTCGTACGTACAAGCAAGAAAGATAACTAAATATAATAAATTATATTTTATGGGCAGACCCAGTCTGACTTGGTTTGCCCTTAAAATATAATTTATTAATATACTCGTAGTTAGTTTGCTTGTACGAGTATATATGGCGTTTAACTTTATTAACAAATTAGACATTATTATAAAGGTTCTTCAAACTTTTGACCTAATTACCGGCAGTCATACAGGCGTACATATTCAGAAAAAACACCAAAGAAAACAATAATACCTAATAGAATGACTTGTAATAACTACACGACTTTCCTGTTTTTATTACAAACAATGTCATAATATCACAAAAGTAGTTTCTTATATACACATTAAAGTTTAGTTTTATCGAATATGAAATCATTGATGTTACAAAAGTAGTGTCTTATATACACATTAAAGTTTAGTTTTATCTAATATGAAATCATTGATGTTACACAAGTAGTTCCTTATGTACACATAAAGAAAACAATAATACCTAATAGAATGCCTTTATAATAGCAACGCTACTCTTCTGTTATCATTACAATACCATGAAATACTCACTACAGTTTAACATGTTCACAGTCCAGACATAGACGTTCGTTTTAATATGCTGGTCCAGTACAGCCAACCGTACCACACGTGCGAGTCGACACATTTGGGAACATTATCGTATGACACGGACTGTGAACTCGCTAATAACATCTCATGAACAAAATCATAATAACTTAGGATTTGTAAATTGGAGCAAGCAAACACAGCCGTTGCAGTTGAATGAATGAAGTTATCAGTCACGGAAATTAACTGAAATGAATGAATGCTAAATGTATACTGTAGTAGGATATAGTTTGATTGAAACGAAGATTTCTAATTAAAAAGTTTATTTTGTTTTACGTTACGTACAGTTTAACACTTGCACTTACAAGCTAGTACAACATCGGACTATTCCCAGATGTTCACATTATTTTTCTAGCCGAGAAAATTCTTACTAAGCAAACTCACGAGCAAACACAACGGGTCACTCTTCATACAACTTTGTATGGAAAGCGACACGTTATTTTTGCTCGTGAGTATAGTTTACATCCACCGCAAAGGACTGTGAACAACTGGGAATAGCCCAAAATATGCCATTACAAAATCTTCTGCTCGTTTCCCAATTCGGCATGAGCATGACACTTGGTCAATCGAAATTTTCTTTGAATTAATCATTATATTAATTATAAATGGTCTCATACTTGAAATTATATTTTTTGATACAGAAACACATTTATTTTTAATTAGTTACTCCCTCCATGTTTTCTCCTTAAGAGGGTGCATCCCTATTGAGCTGGCAACGTCGCATTTTTGGTGATTTTTTGCGATTATTTCACAGAAATTGAATGAAAGATTGAAATATTGTGTCCAAATCGTGATTGACTTTTATTTTCGTATTAAAGGGATAAAATACTATATCTCGTTTAATAAGAAAATAAAAGTCCATCACGATCAAACGAGTTTTTGACATGACAATATCGAGCCCTTACCGACGCTGCCCCTAAGCTGAATCCAGAATTAGATTCCGACTCAGATGATGGCAGCACTGTTTTTGACAAAGCAACCAAGAAGTTCCACCTCACTCCGTCCGAGATAGAGATGTACTCCGAAATGTATTTCAATGAACATGGGAAGGAAATTAATGTTTTGAACATGCTTATTAACAAGACCCGGGTTCTGATCATGTGTGAGCGGTACAAGGATCGCAGGTCCGTGGGTCGGGGTTATTCCCGCCGCCGAGCAAGATTGCAGGACGATGGAAGGTTTGATGATGTAGAGGAAAGTTTTTAGAAGCGCAGGCGTTTAGTTTTTTACATATCACATCCATATCAACCGCTTTGAAACTTTTATTCAATTTCTGTGAAATAATCGCAAAAAATCAACAAAAATGAGACGTTGCCAGCGCTCAGTAGGGATGCACCCTCTTAAATTTAGCTTACGACAAAGACAGTTATACAATAGTTAATCAAGCATTAAAATTTGCAAGCAGCAAATCATTGTTTCCAATAAACCACGTTTGTTTTTAGCCGCAGAGATATGAAAAAAATATCGAATTCGAGCCTCTGCTGATTTAAATCCTTCCAAATTTTTGGCTTGAATAAAAAACAAAAAGATACTTCAAAAATATGAACATAATATATATGTAATATACATTTCGAAATTAAGGGTTAAAAAAGAATGATTATTTATCAACATAACGAGTTTAAATTACCACAGTAATCTATTTTAAAACAGATTAGTACGCTACCTCACCTCCTTTGCCTCCGTTACCTACCTATTTTTGCAGTACCCATGTCTCAGGGCCCGACTTTATACTGATACGCCCTGATTAAAAGCAAACGCTGTGAACGCGCGGCCATACGGAGCGGATGTCCTCTCAATTGAAAAAAGTATGAGCAGCGCGATGGATTTCCATACAAGGCCTAAGATGTAGCGGACACCCGCTTCGTATGCCCGCGCGTCTATAACATTGCCCCTAAATTTGCTCCCCACCGAATGTGGGTTCAAAAAATGCCGACTTTTGGCAGTATGGATCTAGTTAGCCCTTTAAAAGAGACTAATATTCCCATACTCCATGGTCAAGAATAAAGGTGCAGTTCCGAGCCAAGCGACACTGACGCCACTAACGCCGCGTTAGCGTCGCCGCGACAGAGCGATAGTACAATGTACTATATGACGGCCTGTATGAACACGGCGATGCTTGACGCCCGGCGTCACATTGTACTATCGCTCTGTAGGGGCGACACTAACGCGGCGTTAGTGGCGTCAGTGTCGCTTGGCTCGGAACTGCACCTTTAATAAGGCGACTACACCCTATTGTGGAAAAGACGGCGGACCGACCGGAACTCTTTTTGAAAAAAAAAAACGAAATTGTACAATTAGTGATGTGCTGTGGGACTATTCCCGTTGATTAGTACGCTACCTCACCTCCTTTGCCTCCGTTACCTACCTATTTCCTATTTTTGCAGTACCCATGTCTCAGGGCCCGACTTTATACTGATACGCCCTGATTAAAAGCAAACGCTATGAACGCGCGGCCACACGGAGCGGATGTCCCCTCAATTGAAAAAAGTATGAGCAGCGCGATGGATTTCCATACAAGGCCTAAGATGTAGCGGACACCCGCTTCGTATGCCCGCGCGTCTATAACATTGCGCCTAAATTTGCTCCCCACCGAATGTGGGTTCAAAAAATGCCGACTTTTGGCAGTACGGATCTAGTTAGCCCTTTAAAAGAGACTAATATTCCCATACTCCATGGTCAAGAATAAAGGTGCAGTTCCGAGCCAAGCGACACTGACGCCACTAACGCCGCGTTAGCGTCGCCGCGACAGAGCGATAGTACAATGTACTATATGACGGCCTGTATGAACACGGCGATGCTTGACGCCCGGCGTCACATTGTACTATCGCTCTGTAGGGGCGACACTAACGCGGCGTTAGTGGCGTCAGTGTCGCTTGGCTCGGAACTGCACCTTTAATAAGGCGACTACACCCTATTGTGGAAAAGACGGCGGACCGACCGGAACTCTTTTTGAAAAAAAAAAACGAAATTGTACAATTAGTGATGTGCTGTGGGACTATTCCCGTTGATTAGTACGCTACCTCACCTCCTTTGCCTCCGTTACCTACCTATTTCCTATTTTTGCAGTACCCATGTCTCAGGGCCCGACTTTATACTGATACGCCCTGATTAAAAGCAAACGCTATGAACGCGCGGCCACACGGAGCGGATGTCCCCTCAATTGAAAAAAGTATGAGCAGCGCGATGGATTTCCATACAAGGCCTAAGATGTAGCGGACACCCGCTTCGTATGCCCGCGCGTCTATAACATTGCGCCTAAATTTGCTCCCCACCGAATGTGGGTTCAAAAAATGCCGACTTTTGGCAGTACGGATCTAGTTAGCCCTTTAAAAGAGACTAATATTCCCATACTCCATGGTCAAGAATAAAGGTGCAGTTCCGAGCCAAGCGACACTGACGCCACTAACGCCGCGTTAGCGTCGCCGCGACAGAGCGATAGTACAATGTACTATATGACGGCCTGTATGAACACGGCGATGCTTGACGCCCGGCGTCACATTGTACTATCGCTCTGTAGGGGCGACACTAACGCGGCGTTAGTGGCGTCAGTGTCGCTTGGCTCGGAACTGCACCTTTAATAAGGCGACTACACCCTATTGTGGAAAAGACGGCGGACCGACCGGAACTCTTTTTGAAAAAAAAAAACGAAATTGTACAATTAGTGATGTGCTGTGGGACTATTCCCGTTGATTAGTACGCTACCTCACCTCCTTTGCCTCCGTTACCTACCTATTTCCTATTTTTGCAGTACCCATGTCTCAGGGCCCGACTTTATACTGATACGCCCTGATTAAAAGCAAACGCTATGAACGCGCGGCCACACGGAGCGGATGTCCCCTCAATTGAAAAAAGTATGAGCAGCGCGATGGATTTCCATACAAGGCCTAAGATGTAGCGGACACCCGCTTCGTATGCCCGCGCGTCTATAACATTGCGCCTAAATTTGCTCCCCACCGAATGTGGGTTCAAAAAATGCCGACTTTTGGCAGTACGGATCTAGTTAGCCCTTTAAAAGAGACTAATATTCCCATACTCCATGGTCAAGAATAAAGGTGCAGTTCCGAGCCAAGCGACACTGACGCCACTAACGCCGCGTTAGCGTCGCCGCGACAGAGCGATAGTACAATGTACTATATGACGGCCTGTATGAACACGGCGATGCTTGACGCCCGGCGTCACATTGTACTATCGCTCTGTAGGGGCGACACTAACGCGGCGTTAGTGGCGTCAGTGTCGCTTGGCTCGGAACTGCACCTTTAATAAGGCGACTACACCCTATTGTGGAAAAGACGGCGGACCGACCGGAACTCTTTTTGAAAAAAAAAAACGAAATTGTACAATTAGTGATGTGCTGTGGGACTATTCCCGTTGGGAAATATTCCCAGTAAAATCCTATTAATCAATCGTATATTTTATAAGGGTGGGGAACATCAAGGCTGATATGATGATTCTAACTTTTTATCTAAATAGAGCACTAGTATAAATATTGTTAATTTTGATTAGTACAACTGATTTTAATAATAATATTGTGTTTTAATTAACCACAGGGATAATAGCTGGCATCAGATTCAAACACAGACGTAACCCGAGAACCTGTATACAGGGTGTATCAGATACCCCCTAACAATAATCCACTGGGGGTGTATAACCATAGCTATAGAAGCTAAAAAAAATATTTTGAAAAAAATTGGAGTAATTTTTTTTTTATATTTTCTATAGGAATGATTATAGTTAATACTACCACCATTCCTATTGAAAATATATTAAAAAAAAATTGCTCCAATATTTTCAAAATATTTTTTTTAGCTTCTATAGCTATGGATATATACCCCAGTGGATTATTGTTAGGGGGTATCTGATACACCCTGTATATATATATGAAATGTTGACGGCAGTCGTTATCCCTGCTGTTAATAATTAGGCTAGGGGATCAAAAAATGGGCGATTATTACTTAAATTTAGTATGCACATTTTGAATAAATTTACGACGGGAATAATCATAACAATACAGGAAAAACACAGAGGACAATGAGAATTTACCTTTAGAGAAACGTTTTATTAAATTTGGTTCATTAAATGCAAAAAAAAATGGTTGTGAAAATATTAGGTATAGGTATTTCCTTTTATCGGGAATGTTATCGGGAAGGTCACTAGGAATATTCCCGGAAACAGCACATCACTATGTACAACTTATGTACCGCCTATGGGCATCCTTATCCGCATAGGCGGGGTGAATTACTGTGTATGTATTTTATGTGTGTGTGTGTGTACTGTGTTTGTAAAGTGTACCTACTAGTATTGTTATTAATACCGAGTAACTGGAACAAGTTCAATGATTGCTATGCCTTGTAACTATGTTCCGGTTTCTGTGTTTATTATAAGACAAAGTTGATGACATATTTAAGTTGCAAGTATTCAATTAATCAATCGTACGTAGCATCCACTCCTTAATTCAGTCAAGACACCATCGAGAGGTGACATAGGTTCTCAAGTTAGGCATGACATTAATAGCGTTGGGTATAGGAGCCAGCAATTCGTCATATGAAATATATAAAGGTAAATCAGTGGTTGATACTTCATAAGCAAAATAGTGTTCGTCAAAATTTACAGTATTCAATGTCAAACATGAAAATAAAATAATATTATTGCTATCCACATAAATTGTATCAATAACAGCAAACGAAGGTAAAAAAGTTGCTTCTGACAAACCTACAGTAACAACATTTGATTGTTTGATTTGGACTCCATTTATTTTTACCCAAGGAACAGAAAAAGCTACAAATCTATCGTCCGGCAAGTTAAATTTACATTTTAGATCTAAAAGATGGCAAACATTTTTTTTTTTACCGTGCTCGAAATCAGTGCTTGGTTCTTTCATAATGAAAAGTTCGTTTAGCTGAAGCTGATTTTTAATTGCTATTGTTTTGCATATATTGACTCTACTTGAAGAAGCGCGAGCAATTTTTTTTGAAACACTGTGCTTGGCCTCGAATCTCATAGTCCAAACATGAGCTATTGGTCCAAATTTTTTTAACATAGTTGGGTAATGTATAAGAAAATGGAATTTAGGCTTTAAGGGCTGCTTGCTTAAATTAGTGTACATCTGATTAAGTTCAGTTATTAATCCAGCCAATTGCTCACACGTATCACTGAACACCCTGTGTGACAATAATCTTTCTAATATGGTCCTCAACAAAATGTACAATTTCCAGACTTCATTTTCTCTAGGTATATAATATCCCACAAGGAGTCCAAAATATCGAACAAAGTTAAGAGTTTCTGATGCCGACATTCTCAATTTTAAAGTAGATCCCTCAAAACTTAGTGCAGTAGTAGGCTTGGACCCGAGATCTGGACCAAAATCGAAAGCTGCAATACGCTGTTTAATAGTATTTAAATGAATTATTTTCATCTCTTTCACAAAGTATGAAATAATAAAACTCATGACATATTTACAACAGCCCTCAAGCATATCGTGTAACAAATCGACAACAACATTATCGAACATATTAAAACCATCAAGAGCAATCCAAACGCATTTTTCTTTAATGCCAGTGTTATATGTACCTTCTATTTCTAACATTCTTTCATAATTGATTTCATTTCTCATTAACGTATTGTCTTCGGTAGTCATGTTTTTAATTTGTTCCCGACTCGCGATACAGATTCTACATGGGTGGTTAGCGGTAAAACATTCAACAAAACCCAGCACTGAATTCAGACCCAAATTATCACCACTCATAGCACCCACACGAAATTTGATAGTGCCTTTGAAGATACCTGTACTAACTGTTACTCCAGATTTAAATAAGTAATTCAATTCTTTAATTACGTTGTGAAATATAATTTTGTTCCCAAAACTTGCTCTATCTGAAGAATGAAACAATGCTAGTACAAAAATATGTTTTAATCTAGAGAATAATTTTGGAGGCAAACATGGACAAGATACATAAACACCTCCAAGCTTGTGGATACCGGCATGGCTCCCTAGAGGATTACCAACTTCAAAATCATCAAAGTACAGCAGAAGTGGTAATAACAATTCGTTAGATTCGTTTGTGGTATTTTGTCGTTTTA